>OY294036.1:61738314-71738314 GCA_958510855.1 Rhagonycha lutea
TAAACATTAAATAAAAAATTGAATCGATAATTTTGAAATTTCATATTATTATTTATTTCGCAAGGTAAAGAAGTTATACATTTTTATTTTAACAGTAATTCAGTCACGGTGTGTTAAAAATTACATTTTCAACTAATGGCAAGAGACTTGTAACTTTTAAAACTAATTGTGCATGCTCAATTCTTCTTCTCAAAACATTTTTTAATGTCAGAATTACAAGATTATAGAACTTATTATTAGAAAACATAATTTAACTTTTTGTGCTTGTTTACACGTAAATTTCACATAAATAAAAAGTATTGATAAATAATAATTCAAAACACAATATTAATGGCAATTCTTTCATACTTTTTTAAATAAATTTATGAAAACTACAAGTATTTTGTTACAAACTAAACTTACAATAAAAGCACCTTCTCTTATTATTTTCATTTCCTAAAAGTTTCGTGGTATGAAGTGATTTAAAATCCTTTAATATGGTTATTTTACCATTCAAATAATTAAGTTAGTGATAATTTTAGTACATTTGCAACAAAAAAAAAATACATTTACTTAGCTTTTGTGATAGAGCTTGACCAGAATATATTCAGTAAAAAAGATAAATATCCAATACCGCATGATTGGATAAATAATATTACAAAAATCAAATAATATAATAATAATAATTATATTAAGATTCTATGATTTAATTTAGAGAAATAAGTACAAAGCTAATGAATATATTTCATTACGTGTAGGTATTTTGATTTTACTAATTAATAAAAGTTTATTATTTGTTATATGCTTACTATTTGATGGTTTTATAATGACAGGTTTATGTTTAATTAGAACTACCATTGTAAATTACAATTAATGATTTATTGGCGGCGAAGTGGGTTAATCAACTAAGAAACAGTCCACCACTGTAATAATGACTTTAAGTCCGCTTTAAACTCTATAAATCATTATTTTTTTAATTAATTCGTATAATTACAATTGCAATTAAACATAAATCCATATGCCATACAATAAAATATTTTTTCTATATGTACATTTCACTTGTTACTTTCCAGTAGCATGTACAAAAAAATCAAGTCGGTAATCATGTCTATATTTAAAAGAATTGTAAATACTAATAATATTATCGACTATTTATACGTAAAAGCCTAATTATCGTTCAGTAAAGCAATTTCAATTTACATTATTAATTCACAACAGCATACCTAAATAATAAAGTAAGTACCCTTGAAACCAGCGACCCATTAAAATTATTGATTCATGTTATTAATAATATTTATGTTTGCAGGAGCAATATTTGAACAAGGAGCAGATGAAGTACAAACGGCTTTCAAATTTGCTATGCTTACGCATAATCAAAACGTGACTGGTCGACGTTTTGAGCTACAGGCGTTTGTCGATGTCATCAATACAGCCGATGCATTTAAATTATCTAAATTAAGTAAGTATAATCTTGATAGAATATTATTGAGTTTTATACCTACATTATATCTCAATTATTGCATATTATATAATATAATTTATATCGATGCTCTAATTATTCTTTTATCATTTTCCGAAATAATATCTTTAATATGGGTAAATATTAAGATAATAAAGTCATGAAGAATCTTAATTTCTTAAAGCTTAATTGAATTTGCATTGAATCTTTGATTTACAGCACTTGGTGCTGTAATAATGTTATTTGAATATATTGTATTTATAATTGATAATTATAATTTATAATTTTTCGTTACCGCGGACGTATTTGAGCACTTTTCGTATACGTTTTGAGGTACGAAAAGAGTATGTTTTCGTCGATATTTGCAGGAAAAAACCAATAAAAATGGTATAAAAGCATAAGTTTCTACTGTATTATGTACAAAATAAGTACAAAATATGTACAAAAGGAAAGTATTATAGAGACACGTCCCTCTATACTACTTTCTATATGCAATATTTAGAACGTGATAGTGTAACTTAATTTGGCTAGCATAATAATAGTTACTTATATTGCGCCGTCGCGTCGAGACAAATTGCTGCACGTGTTCCTTAGCAAACACTAACACGGCAGCTTTTTTAATGTCGCGCGGCGCTTTATTGTTCCTCCTGCAAATATTACGCACATTGACGGCTAACGAAAAGTTCTTCTCACCACGCGAAGCCGTAAAACTACTTTTTCACCTCGGAAGCGGTCGGGTTCCTCGGCTGCGCTACGCTCCGCCTCGTAACCCCCGCTCCCCTCGAACGAAAAATCGCGTTTTACGTCCTTGTGATGAAAAGTACTATTACTTTTAAAAAAACTCAACAATTATGATGAGCCGCTACTGTCGCTAAAATCGAATTATATAGACAATTAGCGAAAAATAAAACCAATAACACTTATTAATAAACAATTTTCTAGCAATTTAATAATTTTATCAATAAATTTGTGATAAATTATTTCCAATAATCACAAACGAGGTCGTACTTTAGTACAATATTTTCTTGGGTAGTTTACTCCAAATTTACTTAGTTCACTTTGAACTAAAAGCAATTATAAGTTCTTAGCACTTGAACTTTCCTTTTGAATGTGGAATCGTAATGATACCATTTGATAAAAATATAATAAATATTTAATATTGTATACAACTTTCAGCAGCTATCTATTTATGTTGCTTTTTATTTATTTATCATTATCCTTGCATGTTCGAAGGAAGGTGCACACTGTAAATGTTTCATAATTTTTTTAATAAAACTACGTTTTACAATTTTACTTAAATCATACACGATTTAAATTTTTAGTATGGAAATAAAGTATTAAACAAGGTCGTTTTTGCATTTATTGTATCATTATAATACTTATACAAGGATAGCACTGATATTGTTTTCTAATTTTTATTAATTATAATCAATTTTCTTCAAATAACGGTGTCAAGTCTGCAAAAAATTTTAATTGGTCACAGTTTTCCAATTTTATCGTCACCTACGGGTATTTTTTCAGTTTTTCTTTTTAAATTTTTCAATTGTCCAGTTATTATTGATACCATAATTTCATTTTTCTCAATCTTCTTTTTTTATAGATGAACTAAGAATTTCGCCTTCTTTTATTTCCAGTAGCAAACTTATTTAATATATTCTTTCTTCTTCACTGGTTCTAATTTTACCATACTTTTATTTTTCCTGATATTTTATATCATTTTTCTCATGTTATTTTTATTTCTTGTAAGAGCATAATCCAATACAATAAATTCTTCCCTGTCCAACTTCATTTTAATTTTGAATTTCAAGTGTCCCCTCAAGTTTTCACAAGAAAATACTAAATTCAGTTTTAAATGAAAAAACAGTTTAAAAAGTGCAGAAAACAATATATCCTAAAAGAAAAGTGGTTTTCCATAATATTTGTGAGGGGGGGGGCGTGAAATAATGTCATGTTTTTAGATAATAATATACAATATAATCATTAATACATGATAACATAAAAAGTTTTGTTAAAAGTTCCTCTTTTAAAGAAAATATGCAACGATTTTTGGAACACCCTATATTTTAAACCTGAATAAAACAAAATTTTTTAATACTTATGTATTTTTCATCTTTCCAGTATGCAGTCAATTTCAGCGTGGAGTATTTGCAATGTTAGGTGCAGTTTCACCGGATTCGTTCGATACTTTACATTCTTACAGTAATACATTCGAAATGCCATTCGTTACTCCTTGGTTTCCGGAAAAAGTATTAGCTCCTTCTTCGGGATTTCTGGATTACGCTATTTCTATGCGCCCTGAATATCACCAAGCCATTATTGATACCGTGCGGTATTACGGTTGGCGTAGCATAATCTATCTATACGATTCTAACGATGGTAGGTATTATAAGTATAGTACTCGACACGTCTACAGTATGTTCCTAGAATACATCCGATTATAGTTATCTTATTTAAGATTTTATATTTTAATTGAAAAAACTTTTTTTTAATATTATGACAATCCCTTAATTTGATTATGTACATTATATTTTTTCTCGATTTTGTCACGATATTTTTAAGAATCCTAATATTTTCTATGCACACTTTAATTTCATTTATAGAAATTGTGATAGCTTGGTAAAAAAATTAATCTAAAATGTTGCTACTAATTGACAATATAGTCAAGAGTGTCTCAATCATTCTTGGGCATGCTGTAGATAAAAACTATTTCAAACTAAATTCTGACAAAAATAACAGTGGCAAATAATTGGATTATACAGTACAATTTTTACTTTCATAGGTTTATTAAGACTGCAGCAAATATACCAAGGTTTATCACCTGGTAACGAAGCATTCAAAATTACGACTGTGAGAAGAATCAACAATGTAACGGAAGCTTTATTGTTCCTCCGAGGTCTTGAAGAACAATCGCGGTGGGACCCTAAGCACGTAGTATTGGATTGTACAGCAGATACTGCAAAAGAAATTGTTGTTAGTCATGTTAGGGACATTACACTAGGAAAAAGGACTTACCATTATTTATTATCCGGATTGGTAAGTTGAGTGATAAAGTTTTAATTTAATTTCTATAATGAATAAAATACTTCTTGTTATTTTGTCACGACTTATAAATAATTAATGTACTATCATTATTAATTGAGAACAATCATAATCTTATTAGAAGTAATTATTATGCCAATATCTTAAAGGTATAAACTCAACATAATATTAGTTGTTGTTTTTATAAAATTCATATCTCTCCTACTTTTTGCTATTTCTTCACCAAATTTATTTTTACGTAAGTTCGATCTTGCATGTTAGCGTTGCGTATTTAAATTTTTGATTCTGACAACCCCATTAATAAAAAAAATGATAGTAAAAATATGCAAATACTATGTATAGTTACTGGGCAGCTTTTATAGTTCTTAGCAGATTATGTCTCAGTGGTAGGACAGAGTTAAAGATGAAGAGAAACATATCCTCTCAATGAAAATATATTTATTTACAAAAAACACTTATTTTTAAGGTCTATTATTTGTGCAGTGTCCATGAACTATAATGTGTCCAGTAACTATATGGTTTACGCTACTTAATGGTACATAATGGTATTGTAATAATATACATTCACAAAAAAATATTGGTTTCTATTAAATTACCCCAAAATATTTCCTTTTAATATAAATATAAAATTAACCCCGATAGAATATAATATTTCAATCAATATGTAAAAATCGAAACCTATGAAAAATAATAAAATGGTAAAAGCAGTTTCAACTTTCAATATTAATTTTGTTTTAGATTATGGATGATAGATGGGAAACAGAAGTAATTGAATATGGAGCTATAAATATTACTGGATTTCGAATAGTAGATACAACCAAAAAATATGTAAAAGAGTTCCTTGAAGGATGGAAACGTTTAGATCCAGTATCATCACAAGGAGCAGGACGGGAATGTATTTCTGCCCAAGCTGCTTTAATGTATGACGCGGTATTTGTCCTGGTTGAAGCTTTCAATAAATTTTTAAGAAAAAAACCAGATCGAAGAGGGCAATTGCCTATAAATGGTAGTAAAGGATTAGATTGTAATGCATCAAGAGGTACTCCGTGGGAATACGGAGATAAAATATCTAGATTTTTGAGGAAGGTTCGTTTCAAATCAAAATATCATATCTATAAATCGTTGTAACATTCAAATTTAAATGGTTTTTTGCTGACTTTAAAAAAATTATCATATAGTATCTATATAGTACCGGATTCGTTCTTTACAGGGCAAGAGAATTGAAGTTTTTTAGTGCAATCATTCCAAATTTTAAAATTATAAACTAATGTTTAGTAATTTGAATTATTTTGTAAAAAAGACAATAAGCGCAGTTTTATTTTTCCGTCCGTTGCCAAGGACAGTTTTAATTTTCCACCGTATAGTGTATAGTGTATAAAAGATGTTGTCCATCTCAAAAGAAAATGCTTTAAATACTATATTATAAAATCATCAATTGACATTGCGTAAATCGTTATTTAACCATAAAAAAAACTGAATAAAACTAAAAAAAGAAATTAAAAATAGAGAAGTAGATACTAATAATTTATTATAGTAATAAAAATAATTATTAAAAATTATGAAGTCGGTTATAATTAAATAAATTTTAAACACTATTAGGTAAGTTTGCCAAAATCGTACCGCTTTTCAGAATAATAACGGCAGACCTATGAATATTTTAGTATAAAATATGTATTTTCAGTGTGCATCTTTACATTCTACATATCTTTTACATTTTTATAGGACCTTGCAAAAGGAGCAATTTAAGAAGATTTTTATTTATTGAAATTCGTTAGTCAAAAACTTAAAAATTTTAATATTAAGAGGAATCCTCAGAGTTGGAAAACACACTTTCATAATACACTGATATCTTGCTTAGTACCTACTCAAAAAATTTGCACAAAAGTATATATTTTTTAAAAGAGGACACTTGGATGCAGGTGTTTTTAATTTTTTTAAATTCAAATTTTTTGAAAAACACATGTTGAAAAAAATTTTTAATTTAAAAAAAAATAGAAACAACACAGCCTGCGTCCAAGTGTCCTCTTTTAAAATATATATACTTTTGTGCAAGCTTTTTAAGTAATAAGCAAGATATCAGTTAATTACAAAAGTGTATTTTGCTTGAGGATTCCTCTTAAGCGAAAAACTTTCCAAGTAACTCATCGTGAGCTTTCGGCAACTAAATGTCATTTTTTAATTTAATTTGACCAAATTCCACCACCTACATTTTAATCTACCACTTCAGATATCTTCTATTTTGTGGAATAATTTCGGTACACACTACAATGAAAGCTGAAAAATTAGCCTAACTTTGATGCAAAATATCTCGCTTAATGAACCTAAGTTTACAAAATTGAGATAACTTATTTGACCAATATCTTAACCATGTTATATCTATCAATTCAAGAGTTGAGCATTAAAATTTTTTTATATTTTAAAGATGCATCAATTGTAATTTTAGCAACCTTTTCATAAACAATTTCCAATTTTAACGTTAAGCAATCAATTTTTTATATATTTTTTTATAAATATTTAAATAAGTTCCTATACTGAATATTTAATATAATTTCAATTAGTATTGAAATAGTATGTACTTCATTTAACAACTACTTCAATTACCAATAATACGAGAAAATTATAGCACTACAAACGTATGCTAAAAATGATAAAAAACGCACTCAAACATGTAAATTCAATTAATGACCTACTCGTATTATGTCCATTGTTCCTAAACCAATGTTGAATTAACCTACATAAAATTAATAGCGGTTATTAAAATCTCCAACTGATTTCCAAATATTGGGGTATTCATTTCACCTTATATTTTTATCGTAAACTTAGTAAGCTGTAGTAAATAGGCATTTCATCCGTATGAAAATTTTTACAAAAAGTACGAAATATGAAATATACCAAGTTACTCAAGTACTCGATTTTATTGTATTATTAACTACTTAAATTATATTTTCCTGACTAGAATTAAACTGCTACTAAAACAATGCCTTTTAATAATTCTGATACTACAATCTTACTTTTCAAAATTTTATAAAATTCATATCTCTCCTATTTCTTGTTATTTTTTCACCAAATTTATTTTTACGTAAGTTCGATCTTGCATGTTAACGTTGCGTATTTAAATTTTTGATTCTGACAACCCGATTTAAAAAAAAAAAGAAATGCTAGTACAAATTTGCAAATATGTATAGTTACTGGACACCTTTTATAGTTTTTGGCAGGTTATGTCTCAATGGTAGGACAGGGTTAAAGATAACCAGAAACATTTCCTCTCAATGAAAATATATTTATTTAAAACACAATCTTATTTTTAAGGTCTATTTATGCAGTGTCCATTAACTGTAATGTGTCCGATATCTATATGCTTTCCCCTACATATAAGGTGTATACCACCGACACATTGCCAAGTTGGAACGATCCTTTCAGGCGGAATATCACAAACTGGATACACATTACAAAATTACTTAAATTTCCATTAATTTTGTTGTTTTTACTCAACTATTATTTACGATATTAATTTATGCCTGATTATATCAAAGTCCTTAAAGTGCTAAGTGGTGCTTATTCAGGTAAATCCCAAAATAAGGGTCACTTACGGAGTTATGGAATGCTTAACACCTTCAGGATAACTGGTGCAAATTTTTAATTATTCGTATATCCCCTAATTAAAAAGTTATTAATCATTAATTTTCAGTCTCTCTCAGGCTTGCTTGTCATAATTTTGTTACAAAACTAAAACTTGTATGATTTTCTTTAAACTAAGGTATATTTGGCTTGCCGTCCAATTGTTTCCAAAGGACATTCCAAAACATTGTTTAAAGCTCAAATTAGTTAGAATGAAAGAAAAAAAGTACTCGTACCTCAATGGATCATATTTTCATAAACCTTATTTAATCTAAAAATATAGTTGTAACTTTATACTCGGTTTCGGCAACCAAGTTAGAGAAATAAAAATGCATGATCTTCACGTTATTTTATTACATCTGGGTTGCTCTTGATTGATATAAATTTTGTGAAGTCTAATTTACTGCAAATTAATTATTCAGTGATTCAATCGGATTTAAGTAGTACCTAATATTTTAAATAGAAAGTACTTTTGAAACTATATAAATAAATTCATTTAAATATTATTTTATTAACTATCAAATAGTTAAATATCTGACTTATTAACTGCCAATTTGTCAATCTCAGGTTAAATTTCAATTCTTTCGGCCCTGGTGGTGACAATTGCCACATGACATTTAAAGGGCTGTAACTATTATGCCAATCCACACTTTTTTGTCAATCACTAGATATTATATCTACAAAATCTTTATTTTCTTTAACTTCTTTGAAATCTTTAGATCTGTTCTACCAAAAATTGTGTCAAGGTTTCTTAACACTATTGGTTCTATGAGCATAGTTGTTTTATATCCGTAGCCTGATAGTGCTCGTAACCCTGGTTTTCTTATGTTAATGACGGCAATTCTGTAATTCATCAACCCAGGAAGACCGCCGGCTTAACGTGCCCTCCGAAGCACGGAAATTAACCCGATACCTCGCATTCACAATTGATCAGGTTAGCTGCAAGGTAATGACTCTCTTAGCTACATCTACAAGATATTTTAAAGAAAATTCATGCGTAGTTTCTATAACCTTTAAATTTGACGTGTGTGATTGGTAGTTATCCTACCAAATATCGATTTTATTTTAACTGGTATGTAAAAGTAAGTTCGTATAATTAGTGAAACGAAAAATGTATGCTGTTTTGGAGCAACCTAGTTCAAATTAAAACAAAATAATTTAATTTTTAATATTAGGGCCGAAAGGGTTAAACTTATCTGACAGGTAACAAAATTTTATTTGCTGTCTCATTAGACGTCACCTGATGAAATTATCTGTCCGGTAGTTAACAGGAATTTCAACTATAGTAGATTGATAAATTAGCTCTAAATCGGCTGAGTTCATTGTAGTTTTTAGGTGCTTAAACACACCCGAAATTATTATTCCAATTGGAATATTCCAAATAAATCCAATTGGAATTGCAAGAATACCCCGGAAAAATATTCTACGTACGGCGCTGCATTGTAGTATATTTATTTATTTTCACTGCAGTTTTCAAAGAATTTATATAATAGATAACTACCATTTTATTTTAGAAATGATTTAGGACAAAAATTTAATTCATTTAAAGGTATAATTTTAGCAGATACCTTTTAAGCAAGATAACAGTCTTCTAGAAATTTAGCCTAGAAAATTTGTTATATATTATGCAAAAGGTAATATCAATTAAAAATAACCCCCTCCATAACATTGATGTAGTACTAAGTCCTCTTTGAAGCATTTTTCCTCACATTTTTCATTACTTTCTCAAACATTCCAGGTGGTATATTTGTGTTTTCTTCCCGTAAGCTTATTTAATGCTTTCAAGATTGAGGTGTATTCATAAAACTCGAAACACTTGGAGATAAACTATTAAATGAAATTTTTTACAACTTTTACACTATAAAAGCAAAATTATACCGATTATAGGCATTCAAAAATATTACTGGAGAAGCTATTTAAAAAATATGAATAAGAAGGAAAAAAGAAAATTAGAAATATATTGGCCAATATGTAAAGAATTAAGAGACCAGGGCTGGTTGATATATTTTTAGTTTTTAATTTAATTATAAAAAAATAAAAGTCCATTGATAAAGGTATTTTAAAATCTTTTAATTTTGCAGTTGTGTGAAACTTTAAATAAAAAAACTAGTGTGTCATCCTACCCCACATGCGAAGTAAGTTACTATAAATGGTGGAATTTTAAACAAGAACTTACACATGTTTAAAAATTTTGTTTGTTTATTATAAATTATTTAATTATTTTTATAGCAGTCTCTAAACGATTGATTAATATTCATATTTGATAATATATTGCACTGACAATCTTATTAACCAATGCCAGTGCAGTATCTCATATTAAATAATAACGTTGTACAAAAAAAAATTATATTCATCTATAGTATTATATTGACCGTCGAGTATAGAGGACACTTTACTTCTGAATGAGTTGACATCAATTATTTTTCGAATGAATAAATAGTGCAATTTCTGGATACTGGTAGATAACATATTATTAGCGTATTAGCACCGAATATGATATGAGAATTTCATATATTAATAAATACAATAAACACAAACTTACGTATGTAGAACATAATAATTGCAAAAAGTAAATTCTCACCTTGCAGGAACGATTGCCGCGTTCAATGTGTCAACTTACCCCAACAAGATTTTGTTGACGACCTGCATGATCTCTCAAAGTCAGTCAATCGATTCCATGTCAAAACGTCGAAAACAAAAACGACGAAGTCAAAACGTCGAAAACAAAAACGGCGAAAGTCAAAAACGTCGAAAAACAATAACGTCGAAAAACAAAAACGTCGAAATCAACAACGTCGAAAACAAAAACGTCGAAAATAAAAACGTCGAAACATTATAATTATAAAATATTATGTCTGGTGGTACAATTAAAGTACAGTGCAGTCTCGGTAATCCGAACACACGCTAATCCGACCATCCAGTAATCCGAACAAAAGAAGAAAGAAACGTTTGTTCTGTAATCCGAATATTATTCTATAATCCGAACAGTTTATTAGTTGTGTTCGGATTATAGCTATATTGTGCGAACTAGCGCGTGTTCGGATTACCGAGACTGCACTGTATGCACTTAATGCTATCTATTACGTAATTAGTTAAAACAGTTTTATTAAGTAAAAATATGAATACAAGATTTTAATAGCTGTTTTGGAATTGAAAGTTGTATGCGATACCAGTCAGATAATTATCCAGACTACGCTCAGCATAGGACTCTACCATAGATTTGATCCTAAATTTTTTTTTGCTACTAAAGAAAAGGATACGTTCGTCGGAGGGCCCACTGTCAAAGAGGAGAAACGGTTCGTCTTAATGGTACTTAATCAATAATCAACACTTCGTTAAATAATAATCAGGGCCGTACTTCACTAATATCATGTACAGGTCTGGCTTTAGGCTGTATGGTTTGCTAATTCTCGCTTATTCTAACATGTAAATTATTTAAAATTTGTATTTGAAATATATTTTGCCCACCCCCGTGTGTAACGAATCAATCGATTGATATGTCAACTATTAATAGTTACATAAACATAAATTAGTAATACATAACACTAAATATTTTATATTTTATCATGTTTCGGCGTTTTTGCTTTCGACATTTTTGTTTTCGACGTTTTTGATTTCGACGTTTTTGATTTTCGACGTTATTGATTTTCGACGTTATTGTTTTCGACGTTTTTGACTTTCGACGTTTTTATTTTCGACGTTTTGACTTCGACGTTTTTGCTTTCGACGTTTTTTTTTTCGACGTTTTGACGTGCTACCCAGTCAATCGATCTGAAATTAATATGAACCAATGCAATAAATCAGAGTATAATGAAAAGTTGTAATCATTCGATATATGTGATTACTAGAGTGTGGAATTATATGTAAATACATATTTTCGTTGCTTGTTCCTAGAGTCGTAAAAAATTGTATCTATCCGTTTCTAAAACTTTAAAGTTTAAAACCAAAATTTGATAGTGCATATTTGATATGTTTTTATTTTTACTGCATATTTCATATGTTTTTATTTTTAAGACATATAAGTGCATATTTTTCATAATTTTCTTAACTTGAAGAAAATATTATTTAAAAATGTTCTGACAACATAATTTAACCCCCTTTAAAAAGATAAACTTTGCAAAAATATCTTTAAAAAGAACAGCTTTACAAAAAAAATCGCGTCCTAGACACGGCTTCAAAGGGTCTCAGCTGGTTACTTTTTAATAAATGGTTACTTTTTTTTTTGATTCGGTTACTTTAAGTTACTTTTCTCAAATTTTGGTTACTTTAGTTACTTTTTCAACCCTAATTGAAAGAATTAAAAAAAAAAGTTAAATAAAACTTTTAAAAAAGTTTCTTCTTCTTCTTAGTGCCATATCTTCTTTAGACGTAGGCGATTTTCCTGGCTAAGCCAGGAAGATTTTACTAGGGAAATGTTAATGGGGAGTTTCCCTTTGCCTTCCCCATAAAAAATGTTTAAGAAAACTTTTAAAAAGAGTTTTAAAAAAACTTTTATAAAATATTTTCAAATTAAAATTTTTTTTAAAATTATTTTTATTTATTATTTAAAAAAAAACTATTTCCGTGCCAAATTTTACTACTGGTTAGTTACTTTTGGGTTACGTTTTTGTTTTTTTACTGCATAATCTTTTATTTTTAAAACATATACGTGCATATTTCAGACATTTATTGCTGCATATGTATGTGCATATATTTGGTACTTTTTAGTGCATAAATTCCACACTCTAGTGATTACAGAAAATAAATGAAAATGGAAAATGAAAATATTGGAAAAAAATTACACATTTTATGAAAAAACTAATTAATGCCGTTAAATGAAATGACGAATGTATAGATTCAAGCACGCGATGTGATTGAGAGAGGTTTACGTCAGCAATAAAATTAATATTGTATTTAAGCTTTCAAATGTGGATGCATTCATCATCAGAAATTACATAATAATAATAAAATATAATAGTACTAATTTATTTTCACGAATTAATAATTAACCAATTTAAATGTTTACGTACGTCAGTAGCTGTAAAAAATAATTTGACTTTTTAACTTACCCCTGTAGCCAACTAGCCCGATGTTCCTGCACCTGATGTGTATGAAGGTAATCAAAATATAGAAATGATATATTGATGTCATTTTAAATCAATCCGGTATATTATACATTACACACAGGGCAAATATTTAGCTCATAATCGAGTGCTCATATTATTTGATTTTAACTTTTTCACACTTTTCATAAGATGAATTTAAAGTAAGATTATTCAAAAAGATCTATTACATGTCCTAACTAATATCTAGTTATTTTTGCCTTGTATGTATGAATTAGAAAGACAAGAACCCCATGCTAACGTAATCAATTACGTTATGTATCATAAATATACAAACACTACGACATCTCATTATTTTTTTACAAGGACAAGATTTTCTCTAAGGTTAGATTCTAGACCTCTAGGGTTAAATTTTAATTCAAAACTTATAATTTATATTCATCAAGCTCTATTAACTTAAAACTACGAACGCTAGTTTATGTCGGATTTGTAACTTCTCAAACACTTTTTATTAAAAATTCCGATAAGGTGAATAACCAAATCGTAAAATAAAGTAGACTGTAAATTTCCAACTAAACCACTGAAATTGTACTGTACTGAAGCTACTCTTCTGCAGAAATTCATTAACTTTCTTAGCTATTTTCTAGCTATTGAACGAATGTTGCGAATAAATTCTATATTATACAGTGGCGGTTATTCCCTATGTGCTGCAGAGCTGCAGAACTGCCAAAAATTCTGACCTAAACGACTAAAATATAATGTACTAAATCTATGTAATATAAAATATAATAATGCAATAATATTGTCAAGTAGTATTTCTATTATACAGCATACCAGTGGAATTATGTACTATCGTTCGCTAGCTTTATAAAAATTACGGTAAATATACGCAGTAATTATCTGGACAGCTGGGTTAGGAGCTGCACTCGCAGTGGCGTAGCTACCATAGGGCAAAGCGGTGCAGTGCACCGGGGCCCCTTGGGGGCCCTCTGAGCTGTTTTTTATTTTTTAATTTCTAATGCAAACATGTGGAAAAAGGGGGAGGGGAGCTGATTTTTTTTATGCACCGGGGCCCTTGTCCACCTAGCTACGCTAATGTGCACTCGATGCAGATCCTATGTGCAGATCTATCTTGGATACCCGCACCACTCCCTGCATACCCCTCTGAAACTTTACAATCGCATTTTTAACCGGGTATTTGAGCTGCAGGTTGTTGCAGCTCCCTTGCAGCACGCACTTGGGATATGACTTAGAATTGCATTGAATTTTGAATTTGACTAATAAGAATCGTGATCGTGAGTGTTTGAATTGGCTGTTACTTTATCATTTATCACCATGGATGTTGTTTTTAATTTAATTAACATGAAAAGATTTTGTAAAAATATAGTTATGAAGAGAAAATTGAACTAAAGGAAAGGGGTCGACTTTTGCCCGATCTTTCTATAGATACAGCTGGTGTTAGTCGAGAGAAAACGTATACACGTAAATTTTCTAAAGAAATTTATACAAAAAATATTTGGATTTAGAGCTAAGTAAACGAAAGCGTCCCCGTAATAGCAGATTTGATAACCGTGTTGCCGCAAGAGAAGTGTGTGATAATATTACGAATTCTGTTAAAGATCGATTTATTTTTACAAATCATCTAGTCGCTGCATCTCTATTTTTCTCCGACCAATTTAGAGATTATTGTGGCAAGTTTCCTGAAGATAAATTAACTACCATTTGTTGAGTTTATCCTACGCTTATTGAAAAACAACAACTCCGCACAGAGCTTTCTGTTGTTTTTTCAAGGAACGACTGTAGAGAAATGAAGGGTAAATTACCCTTTCTGAAATTTTTGATAAACAATAATTTAGAAAAAACTTCTTGAAATTGTTGTGACAACCACAATGACGACAGCTGAAGCCGGGCGTTGTTTCTCCACTCTAAAAAGAATTAAGACTTTTCTCCGCAATACAATGTCCGAAAATCGCTTGACAGTTCTATCGATGATTTCCATTGAAACAACATTTTAATTTCTGAAATCGAGAAATTTAATGAGAAGGTTAATGAGAAGATCATCGACAAATTTGCTACCAGGAAGGAGCAAAGAATAGAATTAATTTATAAAAAATAGATAAGTTTTTATTTTTCTATTTAGTTTGTTATGTTTATTTTATATAGTTCTTTTACTATTAACAATAAAAATAATTTAAAATAAAAATCATTTAAATAATTACTAAAAACAATTGCACCCCCCTCCCCTTTTAAAGTTCCCTATTGCAGCACACCTGCTTCATAATGTCACGAGCCGCCACTGATATTATACTTAAGTGGCGAACCCAGTGTGACCACCTGAAAATGAGGATCATTTTATGGAATTTTTAAGAAGAGAACTATTGTACCAAATATATTAAAAGTTTGGGGTTATATTTGTTCCAAGATAAAATTCTGCAATACAACTGAAGCAATTTTGAAAAACGTGGTTTCTAGAAAAACGCGTTGAAAGTTTAAAGTACAATTATTTAATAATAGTTAATTAATTGTTAATCAAATAGTTAATGGGTCTCGAACAGGTATGGTACAGCAGCCTGCCAATATTATTTCAGAATACTATCCAAAAATGCAAAACAAACATTTTCGCTTTTTTGAAACTGTCACACTGGATTTCCACTTTAATCAATCTTTTACACTATGAATTTATCAAACATGGCTTGAAGTGTTGGTCTCTAACAATACAATAGAAATGAAGAGGTTAAAAAAATCTAACCATAAATACGATTAATGAAAAATCTGTAAAAGAAAAACACAGGCGAAGCCATCCTGATTCAAAAATATTGGCTAGAGTTTCAGTCAATAGGAGAAATATTTGCTGAGATGAAACAGCATTAGTACTAGCTTGTTCAATATTTCGTATATTCTATTTATTAAGCAATAAAACACCAATATATTGTAATTGTTGAAACTATGGTTGTAATTGCAGGTTAAATTCTAAACCACTTTTGAGAAACCTACCTAAGTGAAGAAAATGAATAAAATACGATATTGAATAAAAAACTTATTGAGCTGTTGAAATAACTTAAATTTGTGTTTCCGTCCGACAAATTCACTTTATCAGAAATCCAGAAATATTAGATACGAAATATAGAAGTTTTATGTAACATAAAACTAATTTTATCGCTATGAATAAACGTGATGTGATGGTCTCAAATTTAAACTATTTTCTATTATAATTAAAAATATGGAAAAACACATTTTGTTTATTATCGCATTCCGCATATTTATTTTGAAATAAATATCAATATTTCATTAATATTATAACCAATTCATATAACATGTTAGAAAAATTTATAGAACGTAGTTACTTGACTCATTTTATTTGTGTAGAATCATTTGTAATATCTTTATTGAATATTAAATCCCATGAAATTACAAGCATCGACATATCTATTCTGTCAATCACTAGTTAGTAACGGAAATTTGACCAGAAATTGGACTACATTTCTACTTCAATAAGTTCAATCTAAAAATAAAACGAACTTGTTTGTGAATTTACCTAGATAAGCCCAACAAAATAAAATAATATAACCGAAATTGTTATTTCTTCAAATATTTTTTTCTTATATAGATTAAAATCTTCAAGTGATTAGCAAACTTTGTAAATTTAGAATCGGCAAAAAATTACTGCCAAACAAAATGTGATTTAAAGTTTAGTTTTTTCAAAATCATTTCAAATGCTAGTTCTATAAATATAAGATGGAATAAGAATTATGCCATTTCTAGTCCTGTGTACGAAATTAACCATAATCAAACAACTAATACTAATGGTGATCTATGAATATAAGGTAGTTATTACTTTATGTGATTATAATAATTGCTTTAAAATGTCACTTTCAAGGTTTGATAATGTAAACAATTTCCAATAGACAGAATGGAAAAAAAATTTCTAATCGAATATACCTCAAGCATTGATAAATAATTCATACTTTTATCACAACTTCCTCAAGCAGGTTGCTTTTAGGTAAAAAATCTTCCGCATACGACGCTGCGCGGGGCCATTGAGATGTTCTCAAGCAGCATGCATTTAAAATAATTGACAATAAAATGTAATAATCAAATTTGTTACTACCATTTTTAATAAAACATAATTTGAAGTGGTATCGAGAATACAAATAAAAATAAATGTTGAATGGACGTTGCTATTTCTATGGCAATATTATAATATATAGTTTTGAGTAGGCTTTCAGTAGAGAACGAGTGGAGAGGGTATTATTATTTTTTAGGGGAGTTATCCATTAATGCCATTACTATAGGATTTTAACATTATGTATAATAATCTGCTTTGTATTCTGGTAATTATCAATACCCTTGGAAAAATCATAAAATTACAAATAAAATATGAAGCCCGATACTTCACTTAATTTGTTTTATTAACTTGGCAACATTTTTTATAATGGTTTTATAATTAAACAAATTTCAAAATATCACACAGCAACTATAAGAATTTTTATTACCTAGCGTGTTTAGTATACTATATGAAAATCTTAATCGGCACTGAATAACGAAAAATCAGAACTTAAATTGTATATTGATTTTTTCAAGTTAGGTACTTTTTGTACATAAAAATGCAAATTTCATTATCTAACTGAGTATTAACAACATAAATCAACAAATAAAAGAGAATAAATATTTCATTGTTAAAATATTTATCTATAGGTGTAATCATTTCTAGTAATTCACACAATTTTAATTTGAATACAAAAAGAGCAATCAATTAAAAGCTTTACAGTATCATCAACTTTCTTATCTATGTTAAGTTCGTGTATAAGGCGAATAAAGTAGCACGCACTAGAAAAATCAGGTAAAACTAAATTTTAGATATAAACTTCATTAATATCTTTCAAGCAAATAATGTACTTTTAACTTTTAAAATGTATTTTAAGGTTGAATTAGAAGGCTTAACTGGTGAAATCCGCTTTAGTGATGAAGGAAGAAGGCAAAATTATACTTTGCACGTGGTTGAAATGACTGTCAATAGTGCTATGGTAAAAGTAGCTGAATGGAGCGACCAAACTGGATTTAGCTCAGTCGCAGCGAAATATGTCAGACCTGCTTCGCATATAGAACGAAATCGGACTTATATAGTAACTACAATAGTTGTTAGTATCATTTATAGGAGGAAATAAATATTAGAAGCACCTAATTAGTTATTTTTATTATTTAGGAGGAACCATACATAATGTTAAAAAAGCCTGAGCCTGGAGAAATTTTAGTCGGTAACGATCGCTTCGAAGGTTACTGCAAAGACTTGGCTAATTTAATTGCGGGAAAACTTGGAATAAATTGTAAATTTAACATATATCGTGCAAAGCGTAACATTTTTTAAATCTTAACCGTTTATATTGCAGATGAATTGCGGATTGTTAAAGATGGCCAATACGGTGCTGAAAATAGTGAAGTTAAGGGAGGTTGGGATGGCATGGTTGGAGAACTAGTACGCCAAGTAAGTAATAGAAATTCTAATTATAAATATTGTAAATCGATACAAGCATTGCATTTCTCTTTACTTGAACTTGGATGTAAGTTCTACGTCTATAACAAATCAAAGTCACGACATTAAAAGTTTAAAACACAAGTTTGCATGCACTTAATTTCAAGAGCCTAATCTCATTAGTGCTTACACTACTTGCGCATATTGCATTTAAATTGGATTTCCAAATAAGATTAGTTTTAACCGCATCTACCTTATCATGAATAAATTATTCTCACCTACATACATACATATATGTTCCATGTAATGCTTCGTTAAAACAATTTTCAACAAATGAGTTTTTCGTCCAAAAATATAGTAAAACGAAAATATATCCGCTATTGATCCATTAGTATTGCAATACTATTAGGTAGTAATTTTCTAAGTAGGTATATCTCAGTAATAAATGGATAATTGTTAGCACAATAAAAATTGATTTAAATATAATATACAATTATAAATTAATTTAATAGAAAGTATGGAATTATGAATAAAAAACTGCGTAAATAATTTTACGATTTTGAAAGTTTTCGGCAAATTCATGTCGGATGTTAAATGTGAATATTACTACAGCAGATCTGAACTTAAACGTTATTTCCGAATAGATTATTTGGTTTTAATGATACCGTTATATTATTTCCAATATTATCGAACAAACAAACAAGCGATGTAGAAAGCAATAACCATGAAAAACCTATTTGAGCTTTAAGTGGATGAGGTTAAAGGTTTAAATATATTTTAGAGTACCTTAACTAACCAAAACATAAAAATAAATATGTACTTCTCTTTGTTATAAGATTTGCAAAAACGAAAATCAATTTTTAAGTTTTACGAAAAGTTTTGTTACATTATCCGGTTTTGAAAATAATATCTTCTTATTACATCCAAATCTAAACATAATCTGTAGATTAAATTGCTTATAATAAAAATAAAATTAAAAAATAAGCAAAAGCTAAACAAACACAAAAATTCTGTTTTTCAAATTTTAATTTAATATTAGTTTTCGGAAGCTAATAATTTACGTATTTCACAATTTAACTACTTTAATATTTTATTATAAGTTATAATTATTATAATTATGTTAAACTAAAATATTTTAATATATAAGTAGGTATAGGTATACATTACATTATGTACCTACATACCTAATATGTTTTTATTCGTCGTTAATAAAATAAGTGACGAATAATGAATATCTTCCTATAATTAGCAATTTTTATCTAAATTTAATTGTATATAAAAATTTTATTATTTAATTACGTAAATTTAGTGAACTTAAAATTCAGTGCATGTTCATTCTATGCAAATAATGCAAAGCGGAAGCAACTCCGATCTCTTTTTGCACACAAGTAATAACAGTGAATTTGGGCATAAAGTAAATTAATTTTAAAAGATTATACTAACTGAGATCATAAATAAAAGTGTCTATTATATTCTTGCTTACAGTAAACAATTTGATTAATTATAAAAAAAGTTTTAATTTGAACTGATTAAATTTCAACCATAATACTCTTGATTTGTTAGCGTACTAAATTTAAAGGCATCACAAACTAATAAAGAAATTTTGTATAAATTAACAAAACAATTTCGATATTTTCACAGCCTAACTATTTCAATTTTCTTTCATAAACCTGATGTTTATCAAAACCCATTACTCTTATCTCTGGTTTAAGCAATTTTGCAACTTTAATAATCAAAATTCCATTGGCGCGAGTAGTTAAGTGGGGCACCCTGTATGTCGTGTTAATAATAACTAACCTCTCAATCGTTTTGAAAATACTGCCACATAGTAAGAGAATCGATTACATTAAATAATGTGTAAACAACCCCTACTGAATGTGACCCACTTATAATGAATTGACATCTCACCATTAAAGTGTTGATTTTACCAAGTCTTAAGTAAATTATATCGCCGAAAGCACTTAAAAACTGCATTATCAAAAAAAGCTTTAAATGTTAAAAAAAATTATATATTTTACCATAAACAAAGTTATTTTTTTAGAGATATTCGTTCAAGTTTTTCGTTAAATTGTACAAGTATACAAATAACTGGAGCAAAACTTTTAATAAAAGTGTTCATTAATAATTTACATCTTTCATTTAAAATTAAGCAGAATATCTACATGCATAAAGCAGTCATTTTCAAGCAAATGAATCTATCCAGTGCGACATTTTACGAGTAGTTGCAACTCGACAAGTTGCATTTCATTGAAGTATAAAATAGTAGGCAAAATTTTGGTTACAAATTCTATTTAGAATGTTAAAAAATTGGAATGCTTTTTATCGGTCTATAATAATTATTATCTAATTATTTTATATATAATATCATAAAATAGGTACTATATCCTTACTAATTTCATACATTTTCAGCTAAAGTTGGTTAGTAATTTTTTGCTATATTTGCAGGAAGCCGACATAGCGATTGCTCCAATGACAATAACTTCAGAAAGGGAACGTGTTATCGACTTTAGTAAACCTTTTATGTCTCTCGGAATTTCTATTATGATCAAGAAGCCGGTTAAACAAAAACCGGGAGTATTTAGTTTTCTAAATCCGTTGTCGAAGGAAATTTGGGTATGCGTAATATTCAGCTACATAGGAGTGAGTATCGTATTATTTACGGTATCGCGTTTTTCACCCTACGAATGGAGACTATTGCATCTCACTGGGGAGCATCGTGATCCGACTGGTCAAGCTGGAAATCACAATTCAATGTCAAATGACTTTAGCATACTTAATTCGCTTTGGTTTGCTTTAGCGGCTTTTATGCAGCAGGGATGTGATATAGGCCCCAGATCGATCTCGGGTAGAATTGTAGGCGCAGTTTGGTGGTTTTTTACTCTTATCCTCATTTCATCCTACACTGCCAACTTAGCAGCTTTCCTAACCGTTGAGAGAATGGTTGCGCCAATAAATTCCCCAGAAGATCTTGCTTCTCAGACGGAAGTAGAATATGGAACACTTTATCATGGATCCACGTGGGACTTTTTCCGAGTAAGTAGCAAAACACACCAGTATTTTAAACTACTCATTTAAATTCTAGTTGAATTTGTTAGCACAACGTATGTATGTATATATGTATTTCAGAGATCTCAAATTACTTTGTACTCTAAAATGTGGGAATATATGAATTCTAGAAAGCACGTTTTCGTTAAAACATACGACGACGGCATTCGTCGAGTTCGTCAATCAAAGGGAAAATATGCGCTCCTTATCGAATCTCCTAAAAATGATTACACTAATGAAAGGGAACCGTGCGATACTATGAAAGTTGGACGTAATTTGGATGCTAAAGGATTTGGTGTTGCTACACCTCTCGGATCACCGTTGAGGTACGTTGTATACAATAACCTTAATTTGGATGTTTTTAATTTATTTTTAGGGATGGGATTAATTTAGCCGTGTTAAGTTTAAAAGAAGGAGGTGAACTAACTAAATTGAAAAATAGATGGTGGTATGATAGAACCGAGTGTAGACATGGAGACAAACAGGTTAGATGTTATATAAGTTGTCTTCTAGGGTTATTTTTGTGTCACACATTACTAAAACATGCACATGAAACACAAAGCGTAAACACTGCAATAGTAAAATGAGAATGAATTAAAACATTTATATGACTACTTCAAAGAGAGGTAATTCCTTAGCATATTGATAAAGTTAAAAAATTGAACAATAATCTCAATGTCAAAAATAAAAAAAGACCAAAAAGAATTTATGGATCAAAATTTATTTTCCAACTTAGTATAACAATTTGAGAATAAAAGGACAGGGCAGGTATTAAAAATAAAATTTTAAAACAAAAATAACTACCCCCAACCTGTATATTAATAACACGACGCAAACAATTATATGCATCAGTTCAATGTAAATTAACATTAGCTGATGATTAACTTTTCCGTATTTCACACTTCGTTTATACTTAATTATAAATTTTAGATTGCCACTAAAATTTCCAACCCGCATAGTACCTACATCAATTTATTTAATTTCAATATACAGGGTGTCAAGATAAATCATAAGTATTCGAATGTCCTCTTTACTGAATATAACCCCACTTAATGGAATTCACAAAATTATTTGGTATAACACGCACATAATTTTTTCCTACAATATTAGAAACAAAGTCACGTGACAAAGGTTTTTAAAAATAAATGAAAAACAGTTGTTGGATTCTTCCAAATGTAACATATTGTTATGAATTTTTGCAGGATGCCGCAAGAAACGATTTATCTCTCAGTAATGTAGCAGGAATTTTTTATATTCTAATAGGAGGCCTGTTAATTGCATTGTTAGTTGCATTAATGGAATTTTGTTACAAGTCACATTCGGAAGCTACAAGAGCAAAAATTCCTCTCAGCGATGCCATGAAAGCCAAAGCAAGATTAACAATCGGAGTTGGACGTGATATAGATAACGGAAGGGTTAGTATAGATAGTTAAATAAATTTAAATTTGTCGTACTTTTGAAATACGTAATGTAAACTTATATATCTTGTCAAAAAGTTAAGCTTACTCGAGCGACAAATTGATTTGCACTCTTCTAAACAGAATCTAAAAAAAAAAAAGTAACAAAAAAGCAAATTATACTTCATATACATATGGGTTCTTTGTAGTATTAGGCACCTGAAATACCTGTTGTAGCATGCGCCCTATATTTCCGAGTTTTAAATAGCGTATGGATTTTACAAAGAAACATTAACATTATGTACAGTCGATCGTTTATAAAAGCAATGTTATAATGCAACCAATCTGACGCAAAATATTTATATATAGCACCTCAATTTATTTATATAAAGCGCAAAATCAAGGAACTCGAAAAAGTTAACTAAAATACATCAACTACATACGTGACCCGACGAAATCTTGTTTTGTCCTTTTTCCTTAGACGTAATATGTTGTAGTAGTATAAAAAATTCAACTTTTTGCCCTTCTATAATTCCTTAATCGCTTACACCGAGATTTATTATTTTAGTTAAAAGTGCAATATAAATGTTTAATAAACTTTTCTCGTTTCAGTATTACACCCCCGCTAATCAAATTGGTGGAAGTACCGAACAAGAACAAGCTCACAGCAATACTCATACTCAAGTTTAAACTTGGCGAAACTATCATATCTATAGTGTTAAATGTACTGTTTTTATATTGGTGTTGTAGGATAATAAAACTTTTGTCATGTTATTATTTGTAATTATTAAAAAATGATGTTAAGTTATTTGTGTTTCCTTTTATCAAAAGTAAAATAAAAATAAGCAGCTATCCTAAATCAGAATTATGGACGTGTAAAGTTACTGCAAAAAATCCAGATATTTCATGAAACGTATGAAAGTTGCGTGGAGATGTTATCAGAAAAGAGAGAAATATGTCCATGACCAGGTCATTGCAGTCGTTAAGTTAGGCGCACTTAAACGCAATTTGCTCTTTTGTAGACGTAATTATGGCGTGCTTGTATTACCGGAAGGTCGCGTGTTTTTGTAAAAAGTTTGATTCAAAAATTTCATGAATATTTTTTTTAAATTAAAAAGATATTGTTGAAGAAAAACTGGTGCAGTTTAAATATAAATAGGCAGCAATAAATTGGGATATGTTTTATTCAAAATTAGAACGCCCAAAATCTTAAATGGAGAGCTCTCGTAGTCGTAGGTATTCGAATAAAGTGATCGATTTCGGCGTTGCTTTCTTTTAATGTATACGTAAGTTAGTCAATCAGAAAAACTTATTGTAGATGTTAACCGTCTGTGCCAAAAGTGTTGACTAGAGTTACGTCACTTAGTGACAGCAATAATGAGTCGCGGCTCGTGGTATTGATTAGGTAGGTGCTGGTAGTTCCAGGTCCGCGACTGCGTCTAGACGCTGAAACAATTTCAGACTCACGTCACTCAATTCCACCCTTAGTTCGAGGAAGTAGATCGAGAACGATATGACAATGTTTTCTTAGTTTTGTATGCGATTATTTCGCACAGTTTTGGCACCATGCGCAAAGGGTGAGTAGCTAGCCGGGCCCAGCGACCACTCCTAGTATCGGAGTCTAATGAGACACACCAGTCTTGCGAGTGAAGTGTGCGGATATGCCGAGAAGCAAGGAACACGTGTAGCCGCCCCAGATCATGGGGCACAGCCGGGTGGTTTGGCCAGCCGTGCTGCTGGCCCTTGCCATACCATGGACTTTCGCCGCGTAAGTAATTTGTTTTGTGTCGAGTGATGTTCAGTTGTTTTCGTTACACCACTTACCTTAGTTATTTTATACTACATAATATTAAAGCCAATCTACGGGCCCAAGTTATTAACATAATTAAGTGCAAAATTGGAATTCGTGTGCTTCTAATTAATCGCAATAATTTTTCGATAAAGGATCATAAATTTTATTTCAATTTATTTCGGGCAATTTTGGACATAAAATAATAAAAACATCGGAAGGAAAGCTTATAAAATTTAAAATTATAAATTGATTTTCATTCGGGCGATTAAAACTCTAGTTATTATTTTTATAATTTTATCGACGTCGTCGCCTAGTTAATTATTTGAAAAGTGCTCAGGGTTTGTAATACATATTTCAATAAATAAACCAAATCTGTGGATTAAACAACATTAGCACTTATGTTAACTTTGATATTTCTTTGCACAAAGCGTAAGGGTAACCCGTGGACGGTACAAAGAACAAGGCAAGACCTATGACGTCATTGTTTCGCGGCGTCCTGGCGCCAGGGGAAGGGTGGAGGGATAATTCTGATTTCAAAATAAAGAATTTTATGTTTGCCATTCAAATTTTTATTATTTACGTGGAAATTAGTGTTTCATTTTGTCGGAGCTTTATTAACTAGGTCCATAATAGTTGTATTATACTGTAACTTCAAAAATTCCTTATAAGTTTCTATAATTTAATACTTAAATTTATAGTGATTTTCTGCTTATAGTTTTAGATTTTTATAAACAATATTATACAATGTGTTTAAAAATTTAATTCTTCGCAATGAATAGCAAACACCCGTTTATTTTTGCAGGTCGCCAGGTGGTAGCATGCTGGGCGATGTCAACATATCTGCAATACTAGACTCGTTTAGTGTCAGTTATGACAAAAGAGTAAGACCTAATTACGGAGGTGAGTGCAAATATGATGTATCATGTATCATCGGGCGGTAGTTGCGCGACCACCTGGGCTTGGGACGCGCACTGTCCGCTGCTCGGGCCGTGTCAACAGGGTGGGGCCAGATCGATGCTCGGGTGGGTTGCCTAGCGACGCGCAGCATCTCCAAACTATCATTTCGTTTCAAGCCGCCGACCGGGTGCAAAAGGTGCTGATCAACACGAGGCCCTCAAATGCCAAACCGGCCGCGGCCTTGTTTTGATCAGCATCATTTCGCATAATTAAATAATGCCACTTGTGACGTGGTGACATTTCAGGTCCGCCCGTGGAAGTGGGAGTCACCATGTACGTGTTAAGCATCAGTTCCCTTTCTGAAGTTAAAATGGTACTATTTTAAGTTTTCCAGAGCCCTTAAACATTATATCCTCGACTCGCGCGCTAGGCGGCCTAGAGACGGGTTGGTGTCACGATTTGCTCACTGGTCCATCTATTCTAATCGATGGATTTGTATTATGTTTGTCGAGCATCAGCTCGATGTCTCAGGTCTCGAGGATTTTTACCGATTTGATATCAATTATTGTATGTCTCGTCTTCTGCTCTTGCTCAACGGGCGTTAATTGAGCGGGTGTAGCAGACGGGCAGGCCTAGAGCATGAGTTTGATTTGGTTTTCATATCGCGACTATTTGCGCTTACAGGCCCGCCCGTGGAGGTGGGAGTCACCATGTATGTGCTCAGTATCAGCTCCGTCTCTGAAGTCTTAATGGTATTTATCTATTACGTATAATATATGTACGTATTGTGTACAAATTTTAATCCGGACTACGACTGCCGGAGACGTAAATGTTTTATGTCTTGTCGCAGTCTTGAATACTTGGACTGTGTGCATGGCCTATAAATCTGTTGCCAGCTTTGTTGCGGCGTCCGGGCGCGTACGGGTAGGTCTTTGGGGCCACATCACAATAGCGTTCCGACTGATTCTTTTAGGTCGGTTCCTGAGCCCCAATGGAAACCAAATCAAGGTTAAAGATCACCGTAAGACGTGATCCTGGCCTGCCCTCTTATCGGCTTCTCTGTCGAGCGCGCGAGTACACCTTACCAGTCACCTCCTATCCTATCTGCACAACACTTGAATTACTGATAAGTATTCTGTACAAGTGTACTCAGCATGTTGCATGATCCTAGTGTCAATTCATTTCAATTGTAGCTAATCGCTATAATCACATACCATTCTTAGAAACCCCGTAAAATGCTAACACCAAAGCAGTCGCACTGCGTCTCTGGCGCCGCGCCAAAATCATCTGCTTCAAAAGATTTTTGTTGAGTGTTGATTGGAAGAGCTACATACTTCAATGTATTTTGATTAATTATGTACAAATTATATGCAACACAATTTTACAGTACTTTGTCTTATATGTGATGGTGTATTGGTAATAATTAGAAAATAAAAAATTATGTGTGTTAAAATTAAATATATTCAAACAAAGTAGTTTTTTCAGTTTTACAAGCACATCAAAATAACCTTAGCTATATTAACTTGTTTTATTTCGTTAATGGAGAAGCTTCTGAATAAATACCAGGTCCTAAATTTGGTCTTAATACTTTTAGTAGTAGTTATAGTTTTACATTACTATATTATATTAAAAAGTGTATAAAGCATTATTTAGTATAGTGACACCCTAATAAAATTTCATTCATGTACATCAATAATTAGATATTATTAGCAACTATAATAATATAGATATTTGGAATAATTATAGAAAATCATTATAATTTATTAGCTAGAATAGTTATTATATTTCTGTTATTTGCTTGTTATTTTTTAAAAATTCAATTTTTACCTCTTTTTATTATTATTAATACTTAGCATAATACATCAGTCTACCCGTATAGCATGAGCATTATAATACCTAAATAAATTGTATGTAATTACTAATTTATTTTTTGTCATTAAATCAACATCTGCACGTATGTATGTGGCATGATTTTTGTTATTTATGTACAGACAGCAAATCGATCAATCATAATGCTTTCACATTTTATAAAATTACTACCTAGTTTGAAAAGTAGAGTCGATTATTTCAATAGAGTCATCTACATATATATCGATTAAATAGTAATCCTTTTCATAAATTTGTTAAGGTCGATTTGCTAAATTGACTAAAGTTTTATATAATTTACTAACTTAATAGTTTTCCCATTAGGATTTTACGTTGGATTTCTATTTTCGGCAATTTTGGACAGATCCACGACTTGCTTTTCGAAAACGGCCTGGGGTAGAAACTCTTTCAGTAGGTTCGGAATTTATAAAAAATATTTGGGTACCCGATACTTTTTTTGTTAATGAAAAACAATCGTACTTCCACATTGCCACCACTTCCAATGAATTTATAAGAATACATCATTCTGGTTCAATTACGCGTAGTATTCGGTAAGTAACGAAAATAAACTTACTTACTAATCTAATGGTATAACTGGACAAATGTTTTAGATTAACCATTACAGCTTCGTGCCCAATGAATCTTCAGTACTTTCCTATGGATAGGCAGCTATGTAATATAGAAATAGAAAGTTGTAAGTACTCGTCGCACATAAATAAACTATAATATGTGTCGGTATATAATAATAAATCAATATGTACATATATATACATAATATTATTTATATATCTTAAAAGTGGCATCAAAAGATACCTGTGTTTGTGCTTTTGTGCCAAAAATCGTATATAAAAACAATTTCAACATTTGCACTAAATCATTGCAATTGCATTAGGGGGTACATGCAGTCAGAGGCGTGAAAAATACATATTTTGATAAAAAATTTTATAAAAAATTATAAAAAATCGCTTAATTGTTAATAAAAACTAAAAATTTCGGTTAAAAACAAAATCCTTCAATCAGGCCCGAGTTTTGAATGTCTAGAATATGCTGTATGAATTTCATCTAAATCCATCGAGTGGTTTTTAAAATACAGTGTTCACCGTATCTGAAACAGAATATTCTTGAAGTATAGTACTTTATAAAAAAATGCGAAACAAAACTCCGATCTTTTGAGAATCCTGACTGCACGTAAGCCCTTAAAGAATATTTAATTACGAATTTACGCTTAAAGCACAGGGCACCTCGCACAGATAGCTCTTGATCCGTGCTGACACAAGAACCCGATGATCCAGAGGATCAGTTTGGGCCACGCAGCCGCAATCCTAATGTTTGCGTTTCCTTTTGTTTTGTTTCCTCTGAGTTTGTATTTGTTGTGGTTGGTTGCGGTCTCCTTCTCAAATACAGCATCCGCGGAAGGACCGATGATAGTGTCGTATCGTGAGCAACAACAGCAGTACGCCCTGCTCACCGCTAGTGCACCGTGGCGGCACTCGGACAGCCGTCACTCACGGAACGGGACACAAGAACAAGCGTCAGCCGCATTGTGCTACCACTTAGCCCGACTCCCGGCCGGCAATCACGCATGCACCTGCATGCTATTATTACTGTTATTTTTATTCTTATTATCATCATCCTTATTCCTTATGTACATATGCTATTTATTATTTTATCGCTTTGCACGTGCTTGTGCTTTCATATCTTCGCTATATTACTTTTTCAGCTAGGTACCATACTGATTTCACATTCATATATTATTATTATTATTACAGTAGATTTACCATTCTGTAGTGCTCAGTAATGCGTAGGCGGAGAAATTTTATCGTATTTAATCGATTACAATCGCTAGTCGCTTAAACATCCGCATTTGCTGACTATCCATCAACGCTGGGCCCAGCTTTTAAATCAAACAAAATAGTAGTAATACGTATATTTAGGCAATTTATGCAAAGATAGTATAAGCTGGGCCTTGCGGTCTACATCGTAGCTATCAAAATGACGTGCTTTGTCTGTTTTGGGGGCCGGGTTAGTCGGGTACACAATGCGAGATATCCGATATAAGTGGAACTCGGGATCAAAAAGTGTTGGCATAAGCAACGAGGTGGAGCTACCCCAATTCCGGGTGCTAGGTCATCGGCAAAGAGCGACCGAAATTAATCTAACCACAGGTAACTACAAACTAATTTTTGCATCCCGTTCCATTCCTTCTTTGCCTTTTTTGTCCTTTTAATTCCACCGGCTGCGGTATATTGATATCGATTCGCAGTTGGCACTGGCTTGTAATTACAGTCGGTTACACCATGCGGGATATTCGCTATAAATGGAATGAAGGACCCAATTCGGTAGGGGTGTCCAATGAAGTATCGCTACCCCAGTTTAAGGTTCTTGGGCATAGGCAAAGAGCAATGGAAATCAGTCTAACAACAGGTACCCATGGGAATGTGGTAATACAGTAGTTTCTCGTCTACCCACTTCCTTGTCCTTTTTAAAGTTTCCGTTTATTTTTGCAAAACATTAATATTTAGCGCTTTGTTCGTATCACTGACATATTTCCTATTTTAGTTGATACATTTCGTACATATCATTCCATTAATTGATGTTAGAGCATGGCGATATTTAAATCAATCTTAATTCAAGTGCTGTGGGGACAGTAACATAACGATCGATACTTTTCTAATAAATACCTTTACATAAATTCTATATAACTAAATCTAAACAAAATAAACTGAACACTAAAATATCAAGTAAAACTTATAAAAATAAATAATACCTATTAAATATAATAATGTCGCCCGATTACATTATAACAAAACTATTATTTACAAAAAAAATAATACATCATCTTATAAAAAATAATAGTGTAATTATTTTAAATGTTGGCAACAATAAAACGATACTAATATAATTAAAAGGGTTCAACGACGTCATCTCAAAAAGGAGAAAGTAATAAATCCAAAAACAAGTGTGCAACATTTCTTAGGTACCTTTAATGTTTAGATATTTTATATTGATAATAAGAAACATAAATAATTTCCAGTGTCAAAATATAATCCATAAAATCGCGTTTTTACATTTTCAACCGCGTTGCTTGCTTAAATTATTTAATAATTACCTTATTAAATAATATACTATAGTATAAATAATCGATAACATAAACTGCCGGTTTTACGTTATTATTTTCATCAGCTATTTAAAATCCTTATGTTTTCATCCTCATGTTATCTAGAATGAAATGGTTCACTAAAATATTATCTCGTGCAGGAAACTACTCAAGACTGGCATGCGAAATTCAATTTGTTCGTTCCATGGGTTACTACCTCATTCAAATATACATCCCGTCCGGTTTGATCGTCATCATTTCATGGGTAAGCTTTTGGTTAAACAGAAATGCAACTCCTGCTCGAGTAGCATTGGGCGTTACAACTGTATTGACAATGACAACGCTTATGTCGTCGACGAATGCAGCTTTACCGAAAATTTCGTACGTAAAATCAATTGATGTATATTTAGGAACGTGTTTCGTGATGGTATTTGCCAGCTTATTAGGTAATATTGAAACAAGAGTAGTTCTTGTGTGTTTCTATTTTGAATATATTTTAGAATATGCAACGGTGGGATATATGGCGAAACGAATACAAATGCGTAAAAATCGATTTCTCGCTATACAAAAAATTGCCGAACAGAAAAAGATAAACATAGATGGAACAGATAGAATTGAAGGAGATCATGCGCCCAAACAAACAGTAAGTTTTCGTCTCATCTATTATTATAATAAAAGAGTTGAAGAAGCGGATGCTTGTTAGTGAGGACCTTTGTTCCAGGAGGTGCGGTTCAAAGTGCATGATCCAAAAGTACACAGTAAAGGTGGTACATTAGAAAGTACAGTAAACGGCGGGCGTGGAGGTGGCGGCGGTGGTGACGAAGAACAAGGTGCTCCTATTCCACAGCACATCATTCATCCGGGAAAAGATATTAACAAATTATACGGAATAACGCCTTCAGATATCGACAAATATTCTAGAATCGTATTTCCCGTGTGCTTCGTGTGCTTCAATCTAATGTACTGGATTATCTATCTACACATCTCTGATGTGGTAGCGGACGATCTAGTGTTGTTAGAAGCGGACAAGTAATAAAATTTTTGAACAGAACTCATAAACACTCGTGCATTTTTAATCAAGTGAGACTCGGGGAAAATCAATTGCAATAGTAGCCAAAAAACCTGAAATTTAGACACTCAAAATATTGGCATAGTCTCCACTGCGATAAAATTTTATATAGAAAACAATTTCCTGTTGCATTTGAAATAGTTACCAAATAATTAGAACGCAGTAATGCGTTTTCGTTATTTTTATTCACAAAGTTTGACATATATTTTATACCGATGATTTAAACTAGCTTAGCTTAACTTGTATATATGTTCCCATTTTGTACTTCCGGCACCGGCAATGGCTGCACTTAGGTAGTACCGAGCACCGTTCGCGATTCCCTTCACCCCTAAAAACAAAAACGTGAATGCTCTAGCGGGGATTCCCACTAAATACTATTAAGAGCCGCAAAAACGGCGAAACGAAATTCTAAATTGTAATATAATTATTATAGTTAGAATATGAAAATAGACATAACGAAAATAGTAACACTGATTGTAAATATAAATTAGAAATCGTATAAGCATAAGTGATAACTATGAGTCGTAGTAAATAAAAGATCGTAAAACGAGTTCGAACTATAAATTGGTACCTAACGTTGCACCGATTTTATCGAAGATTTGGCGCGCTCATGTAAATAATAACGTTAATACATTCCGTACATCATTCCATATTATTTTACCGACTTCAAAGCACTCTGCACAAATCAAGAATTTGAACGTACGCAGCAAAATAATAGTTTCCTTCTTATGAAAAAAATATCGCACTACAACGAGCATGACCGGAGACTGACGGAGCACGCAAAGTACGATTATTTAAAAGCACATAACATCGTTAATTAATTGAAATATTTAACGCAAATTGTATGTTTTTATAATGTTCACAATATAGATCTTACGGCTTGCTAATTGTCAGTAACGGCGGGCTCGTAGAAGCGGCAAGTGCAAGAAATTCAGTAGATTCTGTATGGATTTCATGCATTATTCGCGAGCGACTATTGCTCACATCTGAATATTCTAAAATAATAAGAAAATATATGTATTATATTATCAGAAACATTCCAGTAATTTATATGATTACGTATTACGTAGAATTATTATATTGTTTGACGTTTTTATTTAAATAAAATATATGATATTAATTTTAATTTTTTTTTCCATTTCTTATAATAATTATATCCAATCGCCTACTCGAATATCATTTTTATATGACACCATCAATCAGGAACTTCTTGGTTTGATTAGCTGATCGTGATCAGGTTCCAAATTGGAATAAAACCGAATACAAGATGCCCAAACACAAGAAGAAATACTTTTGATTATCTTCACAATTATTGTATCAAACTGTTACATAAATTGGTTTTAATTTTTTTTTGCAAAATTAAAACACAATATTGCAGAAGTATCATACCTTTTTTCCTAATTTGCATAAATATTTTCATACAATTATATTTTAAATGGTAATATAATTTATTATAAAATAAAATAATTATTTTAAACAATTTGTTACATGCAAACCTTACAAAAAAACGGATAATTAAACTTCAACCGACTGTTTTTTATATAAGGAAAGAATTTTTCAAATTCCTGGTCGAAAGTTATGCTAAAAAACTTGATCAATATTTTTACAATAGTAGTACTTTTCTGCCTTCGAATAAATTTAACAACATACTTTAGTAATTAAACGCTATTTTATTAATTACTCAAAATAACTGAACGAAACTATATATATTTTAAAAGATGACATTTGGATGTACATTTTGCTAATAAAAATTATTTTTTTATTCAAAAAGTAAATTTAAAAAAAACCTTTTTAAAAAAATATCTTGAATTTTAAAAAATTAAAATTAAATAATTTATAATTTTGAGCAATTACTTTGAGTAATAAACAAAATAACAGCGAATTACGAAAGTATGTTTTCGAGTATGGAAGGATTCCTTTCCAACGAATAAAGATTGATTTCCACTATACGTTCCATCTCCATTCCATACCGGTTCCTTTCAAATTGGCTTCTGAAGGAAGGTGTGCGTACGTGAGCCAATAATATTTGAATATTACCGTTAGGGAACGGAGACGTTATGCAGATTGAACGTATAGTGGTAATCAACCTTATATCATATAATTTTATATAATAATTATTATATACTATCATTATATTACATAATATGGTCATATGTTTAATAGTGGTAATGGTAACCACATGAGAGCAAGTTAACTTGTTGCTAAAAGTTTGGGGCATATAATGCAATACATCGTTTGTCTTTCAAGGGGCGAGCTAACACTGGCCCTCATCAATTTGCACAATTTTTAATATACCTTTCGGTCATAATTAGTTTTCATCATGTGAAAATTTAAAATTCCATATCTCAGCCAATTTGGAGAAGATCGATTTTAAAGAACGAATTTGTATGATTAGTACTGTATGAATTGCATTTGCATTATGCAAAGGTTAACAATGTAAAACTTATGGGAAAATCATAGGTTACCTAACACATAATAGGTTTACGTTATAAAATATTAACTTGAAATGTAACCAGTGTAAAATTACCTACCTGCAATTTTCGTTCTTCAAAATCGATGTTCTCAAAATTGGTTGAGTTAAGGAATTTTAAATTTTCATCTGATGTATAACTAATTATGACCGAAAGATATATTAAAAATGGTGCAAATTGGTGAGTGCCAATGTTGGTTCGCCCCTGTTACACAGTTCTTGCAAATAAAAACCTTTTAACCCGGTTTAATCTCACAAATGTTTTGTTTGCAACATTTAATTATGAAGTTTCACGGCAAATTTACAATATTTAAAATATTTAACGCATGGACATGTGAATAATTTTAGATTGGACCAGGTTGAAATAAAAACTAGCAATTTTTGAAAATCAAAAAAAAATTTGCATTGACATTGGTTATGTAAAACATTTAGGGTAAAGGTACCGAATATGGAATACTTTTTGTTTTTCAAAGGCTGGAAGCGTTATTTTTCAAAATAAATTCAAATAAACTTGGATCTATACCTTTTGCAGTATAAGTTGGAACAACTGGAAACAGATTTGGGGCAAATGGTAACAGTCTTGGTGGAAATAAATACAGATTTGGAGCAAATAAAACCAAATTTGGATAAAATAAAAACATATTTGGATCAAATAAAACCAGATTTGGATCAAATGAAAACTTATTTGGATTATCTCTTTAGTAACGTAATTTGCTTATAAAGGTTAAATTTCGTCAATTACGTACGTAACAACAACCAAGAACCAACCATTTCAGAATTTAGAATGCGTATTCTGGAAGACAGCTCTGATATTGCATTTCAAGAGATGCGACAGGAACATCTTCTTAGATATGCAAACCATGTGGAACGATATTATAGTGCATCATTACGACAAGAAGACATTGTTGAAATTTCATAAAAATAAAAATAAATATTTAAATTTTAAATCATAATTTCCAATTATTTCAAATCAGTTTTCTTTTGCTCCAAATCTGTTTTGGAGCAAATTGACGGTCATGCATCTAACCTTTTGCAGTATAAGTTGGAACAACTGGAAACAGATTTGGATTAAATGAAAACTTATTTGGATTATCTCCTTTAGTAACGTAATTTGTCAATATAGGTCGAATTTCGTCAACTAATTTATTGTAATTAATTTTCATATAATTGGATCGTGATGCATAACTTGACCAAGCGCCAATATGAAATTCAGAGATTTTTGTTTTTCTATAGTTAAATTACATTATTGTGCTGTACATGACACAAAAATCTCTGAATTTCATATTGGTGCTTGGTCAAGTTATGCATCGCGCTCCAATTATATGAAAATTAATTACAATAAATTAGTTGACGAAATTTGACCTATATTGACAAATTACGTTACTAAAGGAGATAATCCAAATGAGTTTTCATTTGATCCAAAATTGTTTCCAGTTGTTCCAACTTATACTGCAAAAGGTTAGATGCATGACCGTCCATTTGCTCCAAAACAGATTTGGAGCAAACGAAAACTGATTTGAAATAATTTAAAATTATGATTTAAAATTTAAATATATATTTTTATTTTTATGAAATTTCAACAATGTCTTCTTGTTGTAATGATGTACTATAATATCGTTCCACATGGATTGCATATCTAAGAAGATGTTCCTGTCGCATCTTTTGAAATGCAATATCAGAACTGTCTTCCAGAATACGCATTCTAAATTCTGAAATGGTTGGTTCTTGGTTGTTGTTACGTACGTAATTATTAACCTATTTAACCTAATTATTAATAATTAACCTAATTATTAACCTAATTATTAACCTAATTAATAACCTATATAAGCAAATTACGTTACTAAAGAGATAATCCAAATAAGTTTTCATTTGATCCAAATAAGTTTTCATTTGATCCAAATCTGGTTTTATTTGATCCAAATATGTTTTTATTTTATCCAAATTTGGTTTTATTTGCTCCAAATCTGTGTTTATTTGCACCAAGTCTGTTACCATTTGCACCAAATCTGTTTCCAGTTGTTCCAACTTATACTGCAAAAGGTATAGTTTTATTAACATATTAGTTACATTATCCTCACTAATAAAACAACACTATTATGAAAAAGTGGGAGTAATTATAGAAAATACTAAAAGTTACATTTTTCCATATTAGGTGCAGGGGGTTTCTATTATGGAATACTATTTTGGTCCTAATATGGAATACAATATAAATCAATAACTACAGTCAGTGTTAGATCTTAAAATGTTTTAATAAAAACAAAACATCGATACATACAAAGTAAATGATAAAAAAAAGTTGTTTCTTAGTTATCTGCAAAAATCACACACCAAGTGAACACTATCGTCACCACCTGGCGCCCATTCTTTACATAAGATTTGCATTATCCATATTAGGAACTACCCTCACTTAAGAATAATGTTTTTTTATTGAAAGCCAGGTTATATTTTCCTGAAAAGTAACATACGTAATGTTATCAGTCATCCTTCTGCATGCTTATAAATGTAGCGTAATTAACAAATTACTAATACTTACGTTGTAGATCAAAATTTGCACCACTAACAATAAACTTTTACAAGTGCACATAAAGAATAATGTCTCGCCATGAGGATATTCATGATAATGGAGCGCTGTAAAGTTTGGGGTGGTCAACTACTCTTACTAGGTTGTCATTTATCCATTATCCTAGTAATGGCTAGAAAGATGCAGTGGTTTCGAAAATTTAATGGTATTCCACATTAGGCGCCTATTCCATATTTGGTACCTTTACCCTATTATTTTCAATCTCATTTTTAACAATTACTTCTTGTAAATATGATCAAGATATCCAGATGAGTACCTACATTAATTCACACAACATTAACAGATGAGTTATAATCGAACTTGAACAAATCTAGATCTAAAACTTGAATACAAAAATTAAAGCAGATGGTTATCAAAAGTTAAGACTATATAAAACACATTAGAATAATAATCTTGAAGTTGATTAATTTTCGAACATTCCCAACGTCTTGTTATGAATGTGAATTTTTATAGTCGTAGTTAGTCATATCATCTCAAGATATTATGTGCAAAAATAATAAAATACGCGAAAACCTATCAAAATTTTGTCGTAACGATAATGGATGTAAGAATAGCCACGTAGTAATCTTCTCAACACCATGATGATGGATTTATTTACCTATATTGGCATCTAAACCAACTTAATAAAGAAATATAGATTTCCCGTATCTAGCAAATTAGGTTAATGCAATTGAGTCAGTCAGTTAAAAATTATTACTAACTTTATTAATACTCATTATCCGATAGCAAATACTAAACTTAATGTAATTAGTCATTACTTAATGCAATAAATAATAGTCAAATTCACTTTAAATGCTTCCAGAATACCAATTGTTTAATAACTTTTATATTCTTTTCGCCAAACGGTATTTGTTATTATGATCAATTTTATTACTATTAGTATATCACATTAGCTTTATCGTATCTTCGCTTACCATTAGATACTTAAGCCTCATTTATAACTTCGAAATTAGTCGAATTTGAAGAACTAATTTTATATTATCGCGTAGTCAATGGATTTTATTTGTTATTAATATTATTTTTACACGGAGAAACTCTAGTTTTACATCACCGTTTCTTAAAATGACTTTTGTTATATTATAGGGGAGAGGGATGCAAGTTGACCACCTTTTACAATTTTGGTCATAACTCATCTCCAAATTGATATTTTTTGGATGTTGTAACGCCATTACAAAGAGGACTTCATTAAGCAAAACTTTGCTGAAGATACTTTTTAGATTGCTTGAAAAACAAAAAAGTTATGACCATTCTCCTGAAGGTCCAAAAATTGGCGATTTTAATTTTTGGGATGTAAGTTGACCACCCCCTAAAAAGTAGCTGAAAGTCAAAAAAAACTTAACTGAAACCAACTGATATACAAAATTAATTGTCATTTATTGATTTTAAGATGTACAGGTAAATAAAAAGAAAAGAAAAAAACATCGAAAATTAATTACTCAATATAATCATCTGAATCGCAGTTCGGACAGATGTAAAATGCAAAATCCAACAAAATACCTCAAAATTTCACTAAAACACCGCAAAGATACTTTGAAGTTGATTCGATGTAAATTTCAAACATAAAAATGTAATAACAAATTGTTTAACAATGGAAACAATACAAAAACTGGGGTGGTCAACTTACATCCCACAAATGTGATCAACTTACATTTTGGACACTATTTTGAAACACTCGCAAAAAAATTGTTGTATACACGATATGTTTGAAATTTACTTTGGATTAGTAAAATTCAATGAAATAAGAGTTCAGCACATTATTTACCTTGCGATATCACCGAAAATTGTTTAGTTTATCGGCACATGAAAAAATTTTGTTACACAAAGTTTGTAGCAGCCAGAGCAACGCGTCTATTTACTTTAAAACCACATAAAGATTAAATGTGGTGTTAATAAGCACGATGATATATAAAATGGCGGTGTTGCAACTCATAGTTTTCTCTATAAGGCATGGTGGTCAACTTACATCCCTTTCCCCTACCTATAACAAATTTTTTTCTGTTTCTTTGGTAGGACATAAACTTTACATTACATGTTTTAATGAATGAAGTATGTCCATAGTATTAATGCTTTAGGTTAAAGCCCACGAGAATTAACACATATTCCTCCCTTGTTAAACTATTTTTGTTTGTGTAAACTCCTTTGAATTCTCTTTTAACCAACTTCCTAGAACCTAGAGAGCTTGAACTTTCGTATACAGCTTCCACTTATAATAAGTACCGTAAAGTGGGGTAACTTGAAACGTTGTTTTCATTCAAGATCAATTTTTTCCATCAGATTATTTTTCAAGTTTATACTTCAATAATTAAGTCAGCTATGATATTCTTACAATTAGTAATGAAAATAACATTCATTACCCATATAAAACAAAATTAAAAACTGGGTATTTCTATAACCGAAATGCTATATTTGTATTCCCTATATTTATTATTAAATTTTCAACACCTAAAATAACTTATGGGATAACCCTTAAGATTCTGGTAAGTGTAACACAAGAAACGTTACCAATGGAAATATCAAATATGACGAAAGGGTTCAATGTTACCCTGATATTCAAGTTAAGTACTCCATTTTACTTGAAAAAAAAATTAAATTTTGTTTATTAAATATTTTTAGTCTATAGAAAGTTTTTAATTTAAAATCGATTAAAAGTGTATACCTACAATTTATAAAAAAAACGTTGCCACTTCTAATGTTTTGGGTCATGAAACCTGTAATTGGGTTATTGCGTAATCTTATTTAACAAGAATTCTGAAATTTAAATTTGCTAATTTAGGTTTGGTTATTTACATATATTTTAGTATCGATATAATCTTATAGATGTGTTAATATTTATTTGTAAATATTATTTAAATAATATTTTATTTAAATAAAATTATTATTAAATACTTATAGGTAATTTAAAAATTTTAAAAAAAATTATTTGAAAAAAGCCGATAAATAAAAAGATTACATAATATGTGGTAAACAGTTTAATGAAAATTGCTTGCTGTCTTGATGAAAGAATCATGATTAAAGCGGGAATGAAAAATGCGCATTATTTGTATGTCCTGCGTAGACCTATAGTCCTGGGATCTATGTATTGTACGATAGGCTATTACGTAATTATTACAACTTTTACAATAAATACAACTTTTTGTTGTAATAATTCCATTACGTCGATAATAATGTCAAATATGTATTCAAAGGGTTTGGCAGATGATTTTAGAAGGAAAAATCGGTTTTTTCACGTCGCTTCACATTTTGTCATTTTTATTGTACTAAAACATATCCGAAAAATCTCAAAAAATTCAGAACAATCTAAAATTACCCAACAAATATAAAAATATTTTTTTAGAATTCATTCGCAATTAAATTCAACAAAATAAGAATTGATCAATGTTAAAAAAAATATTTGGCCATGTTAGAATTTTGGTACCACTCTAAAAAAAAATTGACAAAATTCTACTTTGGAATCCCTACAAATTTCCACTTTGTTTAAAAAAAAAAGAGCTCTTCTTAGTTGATTTTCCAAGAAGTGCGACCCACACTAATCTCAAAGTAAAATATTTGGCCCGCGTACAACAAAAGGTTGCCGACCCCTGCCTAGGGCCTTCCAACTCGGTAAATTGTGCTACTGGGAAGTGGGTGAATCTCGCTTTTTTTCCTGGTGCCGAATTGTCCGTGTCCCCTCTTAAAGAAGATACACATACTAATATAAGAAATCGTTTTATTCATTATTATCAATTATTGAATAAAATTTTAAAATATAATTAATTCATAAATTAAAAAAATGTACATATGGGAGGAGAACTCAGGATGCATGGTCACAAGTCAGGTGTTCTAACCACTAGGATATGAACGTTGTTTACACTTCCTGCTAACTTTCATATAATAATTAAAGCTTACTATTCAAAATTCATAATTTTTGAAGGTGTGGAATTGTGAAATATTTTTGGTTTTAACTTGTAGGGATTTCAAAGCAGAATCATGTCAACATTTTTTTAGAGTAGCACGAAAATGCTAACGTGGTTAAAATGCAATAGACTCCAAGACGTCACAACTTTGAATTGAATTTTGCATTTTTGAAGGTGTTGCAGGCGGAATTTTTAGATGATCTTTTTTTTATCTTGTAGGGATTCCAAAGTAGAATTTTGTCAATTTTTTTTTAGATTGGTACCAACATTCTAACATGGCCAAATATTTTTTTTTAACATTGATCAATTCTTATTTTGTTGAATTTAATCGCGAATGAATTCTAAAAAAATATTTTTATATTTGTTGGGTAATTTTAGATTTTTCTGAATTTGTTGAGATTTTTCGGAAATCTCTTAGTACAATAAAAATGACAAAATGTGAAGTGACGTGAAAAAACCGATTTTTCCTTCTAAAATCAACAGGAATTAAATTAGAAGGCTGAAATTTTGCACAGGACTGTCTTTTTACATAACAAATTTTGTAAAAAATTCCCACCATAAAATTCAAAAAAGGCATTTTTAACATACTTACTCTGCCAAACCCTTTGATTTGTTGAGGATTTTCTTAAGACTTAAAACTTAAGACTTATAACAGGATGCGACCGTTACACGCGAATAACGAGACTACATGAACTAACCGACGTCGAATACTTTCAAGATCATGTTAACAGACTATCTACAAAATTTTACAAGACCCAAATTTCGAAAAGCAAACTAACAAAAAAACTTAACTAAAATTCGACGAGACAACGCTCCTTTTAGAATTAAGCACAAACTGACATATCAAAATTTACCTATATTCCGACAAACACTCACGGCAGACAACGACGAAGATGACGACAATGATATTAACAATGGCAACGCCACCGGTACGGAGTAACTGTTATACCTCTAAATTATCATATAATATTATGAAGTATTTTTAACCATTTAGTAAGTAAGTTTTATTCTAAATTTAAAATTTTTTTTTTCTTTTTCATTCAAGCAGGTTAGTTTTTCCTGCAACTACCAAATTAATCAAATTAAAATCCACAACGAAACTATCAATACAATTTATTACTAATATTAATTATTTAAAAATGTTTCGGCACTATATAATTACCTAAGCAAAGAGAGTTACGCGCAGGCAGGGTCTCTCAACTTCTCGCTCATCGTAAAATTTTAATTTTTATTGTTATAAGCTTTAAAATAATAATTATTGTAATGTTAATATTAAATAAATTTTGTTCTCTCTCTCTCTCTCTCTCATTTGCAAAATGCAACTTAAAATTAAGAACAAAGACCATTATTTTCATTATTAATTCCCATTAGGGCTATCTAACGGCAATAAGTTATGGAGATAAATTAAATAAAAGTTACTTAAATTGAACATTAGGATGCTTCAAACATTTCACTTTAGGTAGCTAAGCACTCATAATAAATTAGTAAGAAAATGTACATGTACATACACAAAATGTGTATGTTTGTTTTAAACAACAAACGGTATTGACCCTAAGGTAAATTCTATTAAATTCAGGATCATTTTTGGAATGATCGAGACGATAAAATCACTTAATAGTTAATGTTAATTAACATTATTTGGAAGTTCATTAATTATTAGTTAATTTTAATCGGTTGAATTTTTGTTGTTATCGTCGTTAGGAACAATTAAAATATTTAAAGATATCATTGTAATTTGTAATTTGATTTAGCGAGATACAGCAGTAACGACAATTAAGTAAGACATTTTAGGTGAACGAATTGGATCACCAATACACTCAATTTGGATAATATATCTGGTAGTAGCTATTGTTTGAATATTTAGGTAGATAAGTTGACCGTACTATTCAAAGGTTAAGATCTTAATGATGCAGGGCAGTAAAATTAATTCTTTCAATAAGCTGGTCACGTGATTAGTTGGAGAACAAATAATAATTATTGAGATATGGTGTTAAGTTGGAGGTATAGCTACAGGCACGAAATGATCTAGTTTAGTTAATTATTTGGATAACAATGAAATGTGGCAATAATTGTTGCAGATAGTTAGGAGTTAAAATAACTAATTACTGAAAGAAAATTGTATTGTTCAGGAAGTGTCACTAAGCAAGTGATATGACCATGTTATTCCAATGGTACGATAAGAGACGTAACAGTCTACTGTGTTGGTGTAGGTGTTGCAAGAAATTACTTGTGTATATAAAATTATGAGATTAGTTTGATCGTAATAATATAATATTAACTATTGCTGATAATATTAGAAGAATTTATTGTAAATCAAACTATCTCATTTTTTCTTGTTCAGAACAATTCAAATATAATATTGTGTCAATACTTCAAATTTTAGGTTAGAAATACGGTGTCTCGCAAAAGTAGGTTAACAAAGTATATTCTTCATTATAAAGTTAATTTTTATAGTTACATTATTATCAAAACCAAAAGTATAGGCCCAAAATACTTAATTTTCAAATATTAATACAATTTTGTATTCCTAAGGATTTAATTATTATCACACTCAGCAAGAGCTATTAAAAACTACATTTCTTCAATTAAAATGGAAAGATTAGGAAAATATTTGAGAGATCTTTTAGAAATTATTAGTTTCAGCAGAGTCCAGAGGTTTTCAATATAAAAAAGATCTGGACTCTGGAGTAGCCAGTCCGTAACGTTAATATTGGCATCTGTAAAGTAAGGTGATCATTTTAGCACAGTATATAAGAGTAGGTATATAGATACAGCGGTGGAGTGATGAGATCGCTGGTTGAGTTACAGAGCGAAAATTCTGCGTTTAAATCGCAGACTGCACAGAATTTCTTAACTCGGCCTGCCAGTGGGCATCCACACGCTGTGGTGAAAACTTGTAGTAAAAGGAGTAGCAAAAGAGGAGTAATCCATCTCGTGAAATGGATTGTGAAGACTTCAAAGAAGTGGTAATATTCCTACAGGAATGGAAAGCCCTTGATTAATTGGATATAAGAGTATTGTCGTACTACAGAAGAAAATCATCATCAAGTAATAGTTTACTTTCAGGTAATTTTATAGCCTCTTTTAAACATTTAATTATAGCATAGCATTGACTCTTCCTTCTAATACCACAATTATTCCTACTCTTGCTGAACACATGTGACCCCAATTAAGGCCGTGTTCTGGTTTAAAAGCATAAATTATGGGTGATTTTTCGAGCTCAATAAAAATGAAACAAAAAATATTTTTACCATTCAGATTTTTACAACATATTTGCTGATATTTTGAGAATATACAGAAAAAAAAATAATGAAAATAAAACAAGCTATAAGCCGGTAAAGTTGCGGGTAAAAAAAATAGAGGGTGTGCTAGTTGACACGATTGCAACCCTTCTGGTAATCGGAGACAAGATTTCAAAAAAGATTCTTAATTAGTAAGAATGTCGTTATCGTCCCTACCAAAGGGAAAACGGAAAAAAAGTTTTTCGCAAAATGGCGGCTGTCTGAAGAAAAAAATTCATTTTTTGACTGTTTTTTTCACAATTCTTAATTTTTTAAAATAGTAAACCAAATAATTTTTATACAAAAGTGGTAGGGACGATAGACAGTTATATAGTGAAGGTTGGTACAAAATTTGAAGCAAATCGGTTACATAGAACTTGAGATATCATGTCAACCAGGTTGAAAAATGTTGTTTTGAGGAAAACACGTTTAAAGTTTTAAGCAAAAGTTTCAACCCGGAAAACCATAAATTTTGATACAAACGTGGTAGGGGCGATAGACAGTTATATAGTGAAAGTTGGTACAAAATTTGAAGCAAATCGGTTAAATAGAACTTAAGATATCATGTCAACCATGTTGAAAAATGTAGTTGTGAGAAATATTCTATTAAAGTTTTGAGCAAAAGTTTCAACCAGTAAAACAAATAATTTTGACACAAAAGTGGTAGGGGCGATAAACAGTTATATATTGAAGGTTTGTACAAAATTTGAAGTAAATCGGTTAAATGGAACTTGAGATATTATGTAAACCATGTTGAAAAATGTTAAAATGTCATAAAATACATAATTACTACGACCTTCGGTAAGTTACTCACTGCTAGGTTCAGTTTGCTGCGTTACTAAAGTAGCTAAAACGTGGTAAACTATTGGAATTTTAAAATTTTCTCTTGAGAATATATTCTTAAAGGTCTAAACTTTAAGAATATGCAAAAAAACAAAACCTTGATTTTTTTTCATTCCAAACCAGAACACGGCCTTAAATCATTAACCCTTTGTCTCATCTAAAGTTTTCCTCAAAATGTACATTATACCGTGGTTGCATTTTAAAGGAATCATTGATTCATCGGCCCATAAGATTTTTTCCCAATAATTTAAGTTTTAAAGACATGAAAAATTATGTAGATCACATGTTAAAACTCTTAAATTGGGAAGAAATCTCAAGGATTCGTCTGAAATTCACCACATTAGAATATCCATTTAGAGGAAATCTTCAGATATTTAGTGATACATGTACACTAAACACACTAAAATAATTAGATAAGGGGTTAATGATTTGGGGGTGTATGAGTATGTATTCAGCGCCGGGAGTAGGAAAAATTGTGGTATTAGAAGGAAGTCAATGTTTGGGTAGGTACATTTAAATATTTAACAGAGGCAATTTTAGTTGAAAGTAAAAGATTACTTGGTAATGATTTTAACCTGTAGCAGGATAATACTTTTATACGGTCAAGTGGGGTAAAAATGAAACACCTAAAAATAAGGGAAAAAGTGAAACAGGCATGTAATTAATAAACAATATGACTTAATTACAAAATCGAAAGCGCTATCATATTCTGTAAAGTTTATTTTCAATTATATAAAAATTTGAAATATTATATCTTCCTAGGAGTACTGTAGATAAAGCCTTTTCGTAAATGATCTAAAAATATGTAAAATTAATTTCATTTCTTGTTGTATAACTTTCTCTATTGCTGCAATATAAATTGAAATTTTGGATTTATATTAATTTTGCACACAGAAAATAGATGAAAGATGAGAATGCCTCACTTGTTTTATTTTTTTAATAAAGTGCTTTTTTATAATATTAAATTAAACTTTTGGGAAAATATAAAACAGCAATCAGGGAAAATATGAAACAGCTACAGGGAAAATATAAACCACTTTCTGTACTTAATCCTGTAATCCTTAACTGGCATGTTTTGATTCATATCGTGATATATTCTACGCCTACGTTTGCTTAGAAATCCAATAAATACTATAATACTACTAGGTAGGTAAGTAAGTACATTATCTTGCTTGCAATAGCCCATTCCAATTAGTTTGACTTGCATTTTAAACATTTAATAGTCTTAAGTTTATAGGCCAGTCATTGTAGCAAAATGGGTATGAAAAAATTCCGAAAGTTTTCCAATTTTGAGGCAATATTGGAGGAGGTAAAAAAATAATAAATCCGATTTTGCACCCTTTTCCGCCCCCGGGAACATTTTTAAATTAACAAAAAGCGTGAATTTGCAATAACTTTTTGAAAAAAATTCAGATAATTATGCAAACCTTTGAGAACATTTTAATAATTATTACACATATTCAATAAAGTTTTGCACCATGCTACAATGACCGGAACATTGCAAATGGTAGCTTATCAATTTCATTTTGGTATATAATATCCTGTTGAAAAAAATTGTAAAAGTATGTAAATAATTGCTTATGCAGTCATATAGGCAAATTAATAATCCCAACTATTTGCAGTGTTCCGGTCATCGTAGCAGGTTGGAAACTTTATAGAAAATGTGTAATAATTATTAAAATGTTCTCCAAGAATTGCATAAATTTCGGATTTTCTTTCATAATTATTACAAATTTACGTTCATTTTTTAATAATTTAACAATATTCCGGGGGGCGGAAAAATGTGCAAGAATCGGATTCATAATTTTTTGACCTTCTACAATGTTGTTCCAAAATATAAATACTTTCGGAATTTTTGTTTAACTTGTCACTTTATAAGAGTGTACAATAATAAATTAGTGTTATATCATTAAAAGTAATTTTAGTTCATATTTGAAAATGGTACAAAATTATAAAAAAGTGAAAAATAAGGCAAAATAAGTTAATAAAAAAAGTTTATTTTCAAAGTTAGTGCCAGTGATTGAGATGTAACTAACCATTAAACTGTTTCATTTTTTCCCGTTGTTTGTCATATTTCAAATTTTTATTTAAATAATACGTATCTATTTGTTTTTTTTTGGTTTTTTTTGTTGTAAATAATAATCTTATGTTGATTGGCTTTAAATTTTTTTCATAGTTTTTGAATGGTTGATTATTTTGACAAATGTAGAGTAAAGTATTTTTTACCTAATTTCAGCTTTGTTATAATTTTCATTACCTTGTTTTGTGTTTTATATTATTTTGTGCGGAAATATAAAAAATGAGAGGGCTTGCAGCATATATTTTCTATGCAGTTTTTTCCGCTTTTTTCATTTTTGTCACAAACATTTCAGTACTACTTATAGCGTAGGAGTAACAGACCTGTTTCACATTTTCCCGTAACTGTTTCATTTTTTCCCGTAATCAAGGTTAAAAGTGAAACACTGTTTTTTTAATTTTTTAGTACTTACTCAGCATTTAATTTTAAAAAATCATACATAATTAACAAGATGGCGTAAAACTACATCAGATAGTGATGCTAAAAATTTTAATTTATCCATTTTAATGCCTTAAAAATAGAAAGTTTTACATTTTGTTTCATATTTACCCCACTTGACATAATTTTCTAAAATTGTCACCAATTACAATTACCTTACCGTTGTCAAAACATATATTATAAAAAGCATTTGAAATGCTTCAAGGCAATACTACTCAACCATGGCTTCCAACAAATTTACCCGATTTTATTGCCGCAGAAGACTGACCATATCAGAAATCCTAATCTGAACCCTTTGGATTACAATTTGTGGTCAGTTTACTTTTTCAAATGGGAAAGTCATGTATTTTGTCACGTCAGTTTTTATTACTCCCTTTGGACTATTCCCCTTTGGACCGCCAACTTTCACTGCATCTGTGTATTCGTCTTATACAGTTACAAAGTTGCTTCGTGCCTCTATAACATAGATTTGCTATAATGTTCTAGTCCTGCCCATCCAGGACAACCTACCTGTCAAAATGTCTTTCATTTTGTCAAGTTTCATAAATCACACCTCAAGATCTTTCTTTGCATTGCTCAGTTTAAGTAAAGACCAAAAGATGAAAATAATCATTAATTTGTATTGTAGAATTTTGTAACGCCCAATAGAACTTCAGGTTCAACATTTTCCAAATGGAAAGTGCGCAATATGAAATAGGTACTAAGAGTATACCCCAGATATAAATTTACTTCAGATAAAAATCACACTTGTATGGAGACTGTACACCAGTAAATTGTATAAATATAAAAATATTTTTTAAGATTAACAAGTAAGTATATTATTTATCAATTACATTATATTCAACAACTATTAATTGGTTTACTTTTGACCTTAGATAAATATTTCATTATTTGTTAATAAATTTATCTTGTGTTACAAAACATATTTTCTCCTTTTTCAATTATTTATTTAGCTAATTACCAAATAGAATTAAATGTATTATGTAAAATCAAAATTTGGTATGTTATTTTATGAAGTAACGTATTGAGCGATTTAGTTATCGACCTCCTTAGCCCGCAAACAAACCAAGATATAGTAGCTTACGTTTACTCGTGATTCGGAACGCTTTCATAAATTCGATAATATCTTTGAAACATTTTCCATAGTTTATAAAAATGGTCATTACGAGACTAGTTATAGGTGCATCTAATGTAGTTAACAAATTCGTTATTTTAAATCAACTGCGGAGCACATGTCGAACGTCAAATGTAAGGTTAATTAGTACTAGTCCGTTCCATTTAGCAGGTAAAAGCGAAAACTATTATTTACTCACTGTTTAATATGTTTGCTTTCGTTTTCAGAACGTTTTTATACAGATAAACATGAATGGGTAGAAGTAGAGGGAAAAACGGGAATTATCGGAATATCTCAATACGCACAAGTAAGTTGAACTTAGGCACAATATCATTTTGATTTTTACTCATATTCTAATCTTTAAAACAGGAAGCTTTGGGCGATGTTGTATACGCGCAATTACCAGATGTCGACACCAGTCTCAAGCAAACTGGTATTTATATTTAAAATCTTAATCGAAATAAATGTTCTATTTCATTATTTTAGATGAATGTGGTGCATTGGAAAGTGTAAAAGCCGCCAGTGAATTGTACTGTCCTGTTTCTGGACGTGTAACAGCAAAAAATGTTGAAGTCGAAAATACGCCATCACTTATCAACTCATCTTGTTATGAGAAAGGTATTCAATGAGAAAAGGCCTTATTAGTACTAATTAATTTTATTTAAGGTTGGCTATTCAAAGTGGAACTTGCTAATCCAACAGAAATCAAAGCATTGATGAACGAAACACAGTATAACGAATTTCTTAAATCATCAGACCAACAACATTAATAATAAGACAAAATTTAATTTATATGTTTGTAGTTCATATTTGTTACAAAATATTGTTGTCTTTTGATTTGAAAATTAAAATTTTTATTTTATAGTGAATATATTTAAACTTATACCTAATATACACAAGTATGTGGCCATTAAACTTGTGCCACAAATTTTTTTATTATAACTACTTATTCCCATTTATTTTACACAATAAAAACAATAGATAATTAAAAAAGAAGTTCAATTTAAAATATTTAGCATATTTTTGAATAAAATTAGCAAGAAGAAATTAATTTTGGTTATGTTTTCTTTGGCTGCAATTAGAGTGAATTTTTTCCTTAGTGATTGGGAGTGGCTAATATGTCGAAACGAATATTCGTTATTTCGGTGCTATGTTTATGTTAATTGGTGGAATTGGGTATCACAGGTTCTCCCTCCACATTTTTTGCCGTGCAAGCCTAAGTCTCATGCTAACCACTAAGAAAAAATTCACTCTACTACTTTGCATCTTTCTGCAATACTTAAGATCATTTTACCATATTTCCTAAATATTTTTCTTTGAAATTTTAACTGTGAAACTAGAACGATGAAACGAAAACTACCCTTAGTTGCAACCCCTAATAATAGGATTGACCTAACAGAGACCAGAGTCCGTCACAATCCGGAAATGTCTTCTCCAGTTTGTTTAGCCACCATGTTAATAGGCCAGGCCGTGGATTCTGGAAAAAATAACGATAACTTGGGGAAACTCAAAAAAATGCAAATGGTATTAAAATAAGCATAAAATGCTTTAATTGACACACAGAATTTGATAGATGCTACCACAATTTCAATAATTGCAATGTGAATGGCTGTACAAAACATAGAACACAGTAGCAAATGAATAACTACAATCAAATAGTGCACCTACTTCAAATATAAACAAGTACCCAATATAAAACAGTAACCTCTAACGGTTACTCAAAATTGAAACACACGTCGGTTTACACGAATTGATAAATTGCTTATCTGGAGCTCAAGTTATAAGCCTACAACTGAAAATGGTGACAGGTGCTCTCTTGCAATCGCATTCCAACATGAGGCTTCAAAAGATGAAATCTGGAACACTTGTTATAATTTTATATACAGGAGCACTTGATCGACTTCGCGACACTAAACACAGCTTTCAGATCTGATGCTGGCTGATGGACCAAGAGAGATGATGTGGAGATGTAAGCAAGATCTTGGGCCATCCAGATAACAAAGGAATTCGCCGCTCGTCATTAAAAAAAAACAATAATGGTCGTTGACTCGAGGTTATGGTAAACAATATTCAAAAATGTCGCCAACCGAATGAAATCGAATGTTATTGGACGACTTGCGTACCAGAAACTACGTAGTAGCTTGCACATAAGAGCCTTTCTTTATCACTTTTTCTCGACTTGCAGATGTTATACAGGGGCTGAGAAACACTACACGACAGCCGGACTCCAACGACTTAGCACGAAAAAATAGTGACATTGAACCGTTGCGTGTTGAAGCTTCCCATGTTAAGTGTACATACCTTTATTTATTCAGCTGGGATTTTTCTTAGGAGATTAAGGAGGTCATGGAGCTGTGCTCCCACAAAACTCCGCTAGCAATATGATGCTATGCAGAGGAATGCGGTTGCTGCAGTTGATCGTACGCCGTGTTAGAGAACACGTCAAACTAATATCACGGTTTAGGAGATCTGTTGGCCGCTATAGGTTATTTGTTGGCCCAGGGGTATATTTTTAATAAGTTGAACTGCCTCAGAATTGTTTCATCGGTTGAATCAATAAAAGCTTCTTCTAACACTGAGGGTGGGCGGAGTTAAACTTCTACCAACAGAGTAGATACCATTCTTGTATTTAAATTTTCGCCCAAATTTAATAATCCATCAAATTATTGTTTTATACTCGTACCTGCTATTTACACCCTCTACTATAATCATTTATATACTTCCTAAATTTTTAAATTCGTATCGACGCGACGGTTAGCGTGCTATCCCCAAATTATCACCCAAATATTTGGGTTATTTAGTTTTTCCCGGTTGAAAATGATTTTGTTTGAATTTCTGGTATCAATATCTTGAATTAATAATACATACGGTAATTTTATATCGGCAAATGCTTTGATGATAGATAACACTTGATTTACTACACAACATTTTTAATTTCAAGATCATTACGATAAGCTTATTAGTTTATGGGCAAATTACTAATTAAAGAATTAACGTTTAAATCGTTGGTTATAATATATGCAACGAAATTATAAGATTGAAACATGTATGTCGTTATGTGCATTTATGATGTGACTCGAGACGGTCATTGCCTTGCAGCTAACGCGATCGGTTGCGAATGCAAGATACCGGGGGAAAGGTCAAACTTTCTCGTGACTAGTCTCCGTGCTTCAGAAAGCACGTTTAGTTGGTGGTCCTTCTGGGTAAGTGAATTTCCAACATTAACGTAAAAAACCAAGATACAGGCACATCTTCAGGCCAGCCCAGTAAGCTACCTATCAGATGTAAAGCAATTATATGCTCACAGTGGTAATTGTGCCAAGAAAAGTTGACACAGTTGCTTAGAGAACTGATCATTGATCTAAAAGAAGTTAAAAGAAGAAGAAAGAAGATGATTTGACTTTTAAATTTTTTAGATTGGTAGATACTAATCAGCATTTTGATATATTGTAAAATAAATAATGAACTCCAAAAAGTTTTACCAACAACCCCTATCTTATAGTATTTATAAGTAATCTCTAGTGATGAAAAACTTTTTAACAAACAATTTTGAGTCGGTACCAAACAAACATACCGCCACCGCGTCACATACGTTAGGGCACATGCCTTTCCAATTATAGTCGTGCGAAGAGTGCATTTTTGGAATATTATTGTTTATCGGTGGAGATTTCACGTTGCATTTCTTTATGTTGTTTTGTTTTGATTATTATTTCTTTAAAGTAATTTAATGATCTTCGTTGATTGTTTGTTTGGCGCCGACTCAAAATTAGTTAATTATATTAGTTTAGGAGCTTATAGTTATTAATGTTGGCGACAGATGCCGAATTCGGCCCGCGGCCGAATTAGTTGGACATATCGGGATATGTCCGTGACAGAAATGCCAGATGCCGAAATCTGGCATCGGACTATGTGATGAATTTAGACACATCGCGAAATGTTAGATTACGCTTTGGTCATATGACAAACACGATTATTTAAGTATAACAAAAAGGCTTTATAGGGACTAACGCAGGGATGAGCAACCTTTTTTTGCAACGGGTCACTTACAAATTCAAAAGTGAAGAAAGAAAAAAAAATTTTTCTAAAAGGCAAATGTTTGATTCTTTTGCCGCAACTGTTCGCAGACTAAAGTTTTTATCAATGGGTACTTCCGAAGATGTCAATGTATTCGTTTGAGAAGGCTGCAAAAGAACAATGGTATTAAATTTTTCGCCGGCTTCTTTCTTTCTCATGCTATCCTTGACTTGATTTAAAATATTTAAATACTGATCAACGGTTAGTACGGTGGTAAAATTATTACCGCTACTTTTTTCAATCAATTCAAGAAGCTTCTTTTCAAACATACACTTGTCAACTACATATTTTTCACTCTCCATAATTAAAACGATTACTTGCATTAAAATTTTGTATTTACGGTACAAAAACCACTAAAAATCAAACTGCATTTGTTAAGGTTATGTTGTTTATGTTTAGATCGGCATCAGCTCATTATGTATATGCGCAAGTCGGGAATAATGAATTGTATCATTATTTCGGCATCTGGCATTCTGTCACGGACATATCCCGATATGTCCAACTAATTCGGCCACGGGCCGAATTCGGCATCTGTCGCCAACATTAATACTAAAAAAGGTATAGTTTATTTTTTGCTTTTCAGTTTCTTTTTGTTTTTGGTCGGTTTAATTTTTTGTTAAAAATCGGGTATTTTTTAACTTATTGTGGCTAAAATCTACTAATGACCTACTTAATTTTGGATTACTTTTTTAAAATACTTACTTACCTACCTTAGTTGCAACCTATTTTTCTATTCTTAGGAGTGGAATTTTTTCCACTTTCTATATTGTCAGAAAGAACTTATCGATGCATTTTCTTATAGCTTCTTTGAGCTAACATTTTTACGTTTTATATAATATTTAATAAAGAATAAAGTTCTTACTTCACTCGGATTCGAGCCGGGTATTTAGCGTTCATAGTCAGCACGCGTGACCACTCCATTATCCACCACCACTCCATTATCATTATTATTATTATCATATTTATTTAAAACAATTTAAAATTTCGATTAAGTGGATCCCTATCTATTTAATTTATGATAGCATTGATCATCCCACCGGGCAAAGTGAGCAATAAAACATTTGATTATACAGGGTGGCCCTTTGAAAACGAAACAGACGGGATTGTGGCCAGCAGAATTTTTTTTTCAAGAAATGCAAAAACACGTCAATTTTGTCATCGAGGGGGACAACTTTTGCGACCAATGTCACTCCCGTATTGTTTCATCCCTTCGCGCTGTGATGACAACCCCTGAAATGTTAATAGGGATGATATGTCAAGTGACACCTCATTTGAAACGTCTTGCTTCCCTGAATTCAGCGAAATAATTTTTTTGAAGTTTTATCAATTATTCAACAACAAAATTGAAGCTTCAAAAATGCGAAATAAATCAGATATTTCAAGACATTTAAAAATAAAAAAGTGAAAAACGCTTGAACTGGTTGATTTTAATTTCAAGGGGGCTACTTTTACTGCTATTCATAAACATTGACAGTTCAACCCTTAAGGTAAAGGGCAAACCACCCTCACAGTCTTGAATGCAATGAGGAATTGAATCAATTCTTCCATTGAAGAAGCTAAGCTGGTGGTGCACAATTTGAACATAATAAAATTTGATTAAACTGATCTTTTTATCAGACCCATATTTTCATTCAAAATTCTAAGGGTGGTTTGCCCTTTATACCTTAAGGGTTGAACTATCAATGTTTATGAATAGCAGTAAAAGTAGCTCCCTTGAAATTAAAATCAACCTGACCAAGCATTTTTCACTTTTTTATTCTTAAATGTCTTGAAATATCGGATTTATTTCGCATTTTTGCAGCTTCAATTTTTTTGTTGAACAATTGATAAAACTTCAAAAAAATTATATCGCTGAATTCAGGGAAGCAAGACCTTTCAAATGAGGTGTCACTTGCTATATCATCCCTATTAACATTTCAGGGGTTGTCATCACAGCGCGAAGGGATGAAACAATACGGGAGTGACATTGGTCGCAAAAGTTGTCCCCCTCGATGATAAAATTGACGTGTTTTTGCATTTCTTGAAAAAAAATTCTGCTGGCCACAATCCCGTTTGTTTCGTTTTCAAAGGGCCACCCTGTATAACGAAGCCTGGAAAAAAGTTGGGTTCATAGAAATTAATCTTAGATGTTTAGAATTCACAATTTTTAAATAACAATCGTTTTGAAAATGTTATACGTATCTAATACCTGGAATCGTTTCGAAAATGTTATACGTATCTAATACCTGGAATTCTTTCTTTTTTACTTTTTTCTTTCTAAATTTATTTCAATCATCTTTACATTTTTATCATATTCTTTCAAAACATTTTGTTTTACAATTTCGACACTATGATCAGAATCAAAAAAGTCTTCAATTTGTAGCAATAATAATCCATGAGCAATAACCTATGTTTTACAAATAATTAGTACCTTAATGCTATTTAATGGTTTTCCTGTTTTGATAGTTTGTATAACAAATAACTTTTTTAAAGATAGCAATAGGTAATACTAACTTATACAAGTTATTTAACACTGACGCGTCAAGATAACATTATTTATTATTTATGTACATATTTTATACAAAAGTTTACAAATAGGTCATCTTATTAAACTATGGTATTTTTGAAATAAGAAATATTTCGCAGAAAAATTATTTCTAAAATTAAAATTATCTACAATTATTTTATAAATTTGGCATATTATGTATTATAGATATCATTTAGGCATTACAAAGCATGTTTATAATAGTTTCTTAAAATCGATTACAAGAAAATTTAAACTTGGTGTTTTGAGTGTTATTAAGATTAGATGTTAATAAAACGAACAATTCACAATACGACAAAGCATTGTATGATAATAACAATTTAGTATTATTAAACAATACGTAACATATAATATAAGTGCTATTATCTTTTTAATTAATGTAATTCGTGGCTTTTAATTAATTAGAAAATAAAGAACAATTTAACTTTGATATTCATCTACAACACCCTTGAGATTGCTTTATGACTTTTTAAGTCCAAAGGGTTAATTTATTTCGATTCAAAATTTGGAATACTACATTAATTGATTGTCAACAAGGTCGTCAGACTATACTTAATGATTGCAAATTTCAAAATAAATGATATATTGGATTATTTTGTCGATTACTGATTAATAATATAATCATTTTTATTTAATATGTAAATGTAAAACTTACAGCGTAAGATGGATTAGACATTTTTTGTTTACCTTTTATCGTATGTTTTAAATTTAAGTACTATAATTATTATTATCTTTACATAATTTATGATATTTGCGTACGTATAAGATGTATTAATATTTTTGTAAATTTTTCATATTTTCATAATTTATTTATTTATTATAATAATAACAATGAAAACGTCAGCTTAAATCCCTACATAAAATAATGTAGTAATTGTTCGTAATTAATTTATTTTTCTAGACATTTAAATTTTTGGTAATGCAATCATAATAATTAAAGTTATTATATTATATTTATTAGATAACTTACTTATTCTGTATTCACAATTAAACGGTATTATTTCATTATTTAGGGGTTATTAAAAAATTATTAAAAAAATACTAAATGAAGGAAATAAGCGCATTCCTAGCGTTATTGTTCTTTATTATTAAATTCATAACATTCATGTCAACTGACATTCTACGTCAAGACAAAACGTGACTTTCAATATTCCATTTACCTAGTTAATATTATTAGGATTGTTTAAAATAATAAATCGTTGTTTATATTTAAAATTATTGTCATATAATATAAACAATTTTAATATTATCGTCAAGGAGTAGGTACACATCAAAGGCACGACGGTCAAATGTGATAATCAGTTTCATAATATTTAGCGAATTGTATTATAAATGATGACGATTATGTGGTCCGAGGGCTCAATGACTAATTTTCCACTTTTCTGTAAAAAGTATATAAATCTGAAAGTGCAAAAAATAATAATTATTGTAAATTGGAAGTGCGAACAAGTGCGCAAACGTTTGAGTTTATCGGGAGAATTGAACGGTCTGCTTTCCAGTTTAGTCGTCGTAGGCGCACATTCAAATAATATACAGCGCGTTTAATACGGCAATTCAAAATGCCTTCTGAAAAGTTATATCAACCTAACCCGAATTTATTTAAAAATGCATACGTTTCATCTATTACGCAATATCGCGAAATGTATCGGCAATCGATTGACAATCCCAAAGAATTTTGGGGCGAAATAGTTAGACAATTTCATTGGGAAACTCCTGTTGAAATCGACAAATTTTTTACCTACAATTTTGATATAGGAAAAGGACCTATTTTTATTAAATGGTTTGACGGAGCCAGGACAAATATTTCGTACAATTTATTAGACCGCAATATTCGAAATGGACATGGGGAGAAAATTGCATTTTATTGGTAAGTTGATTTAAAATTATGTGTGAATGTTATCGGGTCAATATATCACTCGGAGAACTTTTGGCTTTATTGATCCATGGCTGTTCTAATCGTTTTGAGCGACACTCGCGATTTTGAAAATATAATGCAGAATGCGGTGAATAACTGCTATGATTTATTAATTTGATTTTACATTCTTCATACTTTTTAAAATGTTATTCTTAATATTGGAGTTTGTATACCTACAATATTTTACTCTAATCCTATTGGTTCTCGTGCACATGGTATGACGAACATCCTATACGAGTGCGCATAATAACACCTGGGGATTAGATTTACAACATCAACTTAATATCAATATTCAATAATTAGAAATACTCATTGTTGTTTAATATTTTACTTTTCATGGCTAAATCATAATAATTGTATTGTCACTTCTTAGATGAGAAGTGTACAAATGAATTGTGAAAATCACCTCGATACATAATAAAAAAGAAATGTATTTGCATTGTTGCTACTATAATATTATTATAGATTTATTTAAGTAATAGTAAAAATTTTAAAATATTTTTTTAATGAATATAGCTATATTTAGTTAAATGTATAAATATAAACAACTATTACATAAGTTTATCTTTGATGATAATAATTCTATTGTTAATAATAATCAACTTTAGCAGCATCAGAGTTAAAAAAAATTCGTAAAATTTTCACAGATTTTTATTAACATCTAGAAAAACTTAGGGCCGATCTTTTCACCTTTTATAAACGTCAAGTAACTACTTGACGATTTTTTTAATTGAGCTTTTTACCTACTAAATCAGCTTATTAGCTACTAAATTTATTAGCATAATATTAAGTTGGCATATTAGTTCCATACAATGCGACAAAAAGACCTAACTTTCTTACTCAACCATTAAAAAGCTCAAGTAAAATAATCGTCAAGTAGTTACTTGACGTTTATAAAAGGTGAAAAGACCGGCCCTTAAACTAATATTATTGAAGTACATCAATGTAGTATTTATTATATTACATAAATATAGTATATAAATATCAAAGTGGAAGATTTAACAAACCGAATCGGTCGATAATATCCGGAAGTTTACACTTACTTTTTGATTAAAAGCTTACACTATAATAACACGATATATTAAATTTAATAAAAGCAAAAAAATTTTAATCGATATAGTAGATATATTGGCAATTTGGAGCTGTTATTGAACGGCCAACATGCTAGAATTATATTTGCGGGAACCACACGAACCGGATTGGCGCGGCGCGGCACGGCGAAGTTCCGGTTTATTTTGGTCCATTCTCAGAAGTCCATTATATAAGGCATACTTATGGAGCAAAAACAAAATTTCTGCAAAAGATAAATGTTGCTATTTAAGAATGAAAGAATTTATTTATAATATTATAAAACATTTTGATTTGCCATTTTCATCTGAATTTGATATACATTTTTTATTTTTTTTTATAGTTTGTTGGGTGGTTTTCGTTGCTCTAAGTCTAAGTATTTTACATTGTTTGATTGTATGTTTTGTTCTTTTTATTGGCCCAACAGGCGACTGGCGAATTCATACCTACAAAAATACTTATTCGTAGTTGCTTACGTTTCACTCTATGCCACTCTGCTAGTTTAATTATCTTTGCATTTTTGAAATATAATTTTTAAATATTTGTTAACGAAAATTAGTAAGCAACGCTATATAAAAATGTTTTGCCATACGCTATAATAAAATCAATGAATGCTATAAGTGGGTAATAATTGAATTGATAAATATTGATAACGGTCACCAAAGCAATTGAACAAAAAATGAAAAAAAAGTTATCCGTCTGTTACATACCTACATGCGATTTCGTATTGTATAATTAATGTATATGGTGATAATTTATTGTTTACTATATGAATGTTATCTATATGAATATATGCATGTTATCAATTCTCTAGAACAAATTTGAATTTTTCTCAAATGTAATAATATAACAGCTGATTCTGGTAATAACTAATCTGATAGATAAGGTTAAATTATATTTTTGTAGGGATTTACTGCACATTTAACATTGTAGTTATCTAGTTTTGACTGGTTTTATTAAATAATTTTAACAAAATTATTACAATTAAAAATTTTTTTTCTTTTTTACAAATCATACTTTTTAATAAAATAAATAAGAAAGTATTGGTTATGTTAATAATAATAATGGTATTATTTTTAAATCCTAAAAAACATAAAAAAAACTTTTAAAATTCTATATTAATTTAAATTTCTTCTCCGTGGTATAATTGACCATCAGTTACCACCCTGTACGATATTTATTTTTTTGACGTTTTTGAATATTTAAATTTCTTTTTTAAATTTATAATATTTTGATCCAACAATTTCTCAAAGTTGTTGCGAACTTTCACAATTATTGTTTAATCAATTGAGTAAGTATAATATTTGTCACTTTCCATGTTTATCAAGATGAAGAAAGTTTTTTTGTTTTGAAACTTTATCCAAAACATTACAGAAATTATATAGAGTGAAAGTTTCATATAGGTATAATAATAGGAGTCTTCTTCAGTTTTTAGTAGTATCTACCGATGTTGTAATATTGTCTACTAATTATCACATCATAAAATAAATACCTTATTAATAATTATGTAGTTGTTGGTACGTAGGATCTAAAATTCGACAATGAAATTTAAATTTTAAACTAAAAATTAACTTTATATTGAAATTAAAAAATACAATTAATTATGCAAATTTATTTTCAAAAGTAATTAACTCATTATGTGTTAAAAATGATGCTGATCTGCATATTATTATTTTAAAGTATTTAAATTTATTTAAAGTTATGTTGCATAACAAAAAACTTAGAAAAAATGATTTGATTTAACGTCATTTGTTTTTAAATATTCATAATTCTAACAAAAAACTAGAATTTATAGAAGATAAATGTGTGTTACAATCTGTCTTCTGTCCAGAAGTACATAGAAATTTAATATGTAAAATCATATAGAACAATTTCCTGCTCCCTTGATTATTTAAGAGCAAAATTGATTAGAGGTAAATTTGATCAACCAAGAATCATTTTAAACGTTGGCATTGTTCCTTTGAACAAGATTGTAAACTGGTAAAGTACGAACTCCAGATTTTCAATATAGACCTAACTAATTTTTAGACAAAATTTCGGTAGGTTCCCCATTGCATATTCACATATTCACATAATATGCAATCTAATAATCTAAATCTACAAACGTCAAAATTATTCTGTGATAGTAAACGGATTTGAGGTTAATGTGTCAATTTTTAGTGTACATTTTATAAATTCCAGAAAATTTGTCACGCCTCTTTTATTAAATTAATTTTAATCTAAAAAAAATCTAATTTTAAGCATAAAAATTATGAGCAAGGTCAAATTTTAATTCGATTTTTTTCGGTAATTTTAAATGAAAGAAACTGTTAATTATTATAAAGTTTGATTGTTGGTTTAACCGGTTTAACCCTTTAAAAACTGTAACGGTAGATAGCAAAATACCTACTAACAAATTAATTTGATTATGAATGTAATCAAATTAGCAATATTCAGCAGAATACCTTAGAATGAAACGTAAGTGACTACGAATAAGTAGTGGTAGGTTCAAATTCCCCAGTCGCCTGTTGGGCCAAGAAAAGAATAAAATATCCTACCCAACATAAGAAAACTGTTCAACAAACTATAAAAATCAAACAATGCATGTTACATTCAAAGTAACTAATAACAGTAATAAAAATAAAATAAAAAATAATTAATAATAAAACTAATAATAACCTAGTAGTTAATGCACTTTATGTACATACGAGTAGATTAAAAAATTACAAATGTATAATGAGTGTTTACGTTCGTTTCAGGTAATTAATAGATTTCAAATAGTGCGTGCAATTAGGGCTAAAGTTTGCCATACAAAATTAAAGGTGTTAGACTAATGTGAGCAAGCATAAATCAGTACCAATTTTAAAAATTAATTCTGAAAAATCTTCAAATGCGATTATCTCAATTTTTTTGGGGTATTTATTAATATCGTTCTGACCAAGTATTATACACGTCTAATTTTATTAAATTAAATATTAATTAAATAAAATTATATAAAATAAATAGGATACCCTGTGACAATCAAATCAAAATCAAAATTAAAAAATACAAATGAGTTGCCCTCTGAAAACAACTCACAAAACAACTAATTCTCATATCCAGGAGACTGCCCAACACATAAGACATTGGTAAAGATGGGTAAAGATTGACTACAAATTGCACATTCGCTAGAGATATCACCAAGTAAAAGTAAATACAGTAAATGCCTTTCAACTTACATTTCCACCACAATCTGTTCGATTCAACATCTCAATTCTTTTGGAGTTTTAGGTGTAAAGCTAAAAATAACAAAAACTGCATACAACAATCAATTCACCTACGAACGGTAGCATCTCAATGTCGATGTAAATTATTAAGGCAAGCTAATCTCCTAAACGCGTTACTATAAGAATATTAAATTAATCTATGGTTTTCCGGTCATCCCTCGCCATTGGTTGGTGCTATTCTTCTAACCAGTATAGATGGAATAGTGGTGTTGAATAGAAATAACACGTCTTCCTCAAAAAGGTTCAGAAAAATCGTCAGGGGAGACGACCAAAGTGATAAACTTATCATACCACTCCTTAATAAAGGCATAAATATGCGATGAATATGGGGATAAAAAAGCGTTGGCGTAAAACATTCCTGATGACATGATTGAGTCTTCCGTCGCTCACTTCGCTCTTCTTTAGATTTCCAGTTCAAATTCACATCTCGTCTCATTCTTTGTACACTGCAACGTGTACGTGTGAGACGGTCATTGCCTTGCAGCTAACGTAGTTGGATGCGAATATGGGGCACCGGGTTCAAACCTGGGAAGAGTCAAACTTTCTTATGACTAGTCTCCGTGCTTCGGAAGGCACGTTAAGCCGGTGGTCCCCTGGGTTAGTAAATTGCTACCATTAACATAACCAGTGCCGTCCTTAGGGTGGAGCGAACGGAGCGGCCGCTCCAGGCCTCGCGCCACGAGGCCTTACTCTCGCTGAATCATAAGTAAAAGTTTTGGTTGAATGCAAAACATAATTTGATGGCGGCGGCGGGGTGTCTGAGCCCGAGCCTCGCGACCGGCGCCCGCCGGTGAGTCATGCTCAAATTGTTTCAAAAGTGTAAAGACCTAGAATCGTTCCTAAGTTTTAAAGAAGAAAAGGATGTTTGTGGGAATGAACTTTTTTCTGAACTTAAGGTTCTTCGTGAACTCCTACCGGCTGAGGTGGAAACAGCTGCGGGGATTTTAAGATTTATGAACAGAATTCAAAACCCATTTCCCAACGCATTTATTGCGTATAGAATTTTACTTACAATACCTGTTACTGTGGCAAGCGCAGAAAGGAGTTTTTCCCGCTTGAAATTTATCAAGACATATTTAAGATCATCCATGGGCCAAGAAAGGCTATCGTCCTTGGCAACGTTATCAATTGAATCTGACACGACAGCCAAAATTAATTTTGATGGGATTATTGACGACTTCGCTGGAATGAAAGCGAGAAAAGTACAGTTTACATAAGGTTACATAAGTAAATAAACAAGATATGAACATTTACAAAGCGACGAACGAATATTTATGCAATAAATATTATTTTGTAATAATATGTGCTTATTTATAATTATTGATTATTCATTAAAAAATACCAACAAAGAAAAAAATTAGTTTTTATTCTAATTCATATAATGTCCTGTCAGACCAAAATTATTGTTATATTTTACGTTATTCGTTAGGCCTATAATAACTTTAAGAATAAACATAATTGTTTTTTTCTAGTTTATTTTATTAAGCTTTCAGTTTTTTTTTTTATAAACCAACAAGAAAACACCAACTCGAAATTATACCAACACGAGATGGGAGTTTTACACTTAAACCCCCCATTTGAGAGTGTAAGAGATTTAACTTTTTCTTCGTCAAATTGCTTAAAATGACAACTTTTCAAGTATAATTTTGCAAAAATTTCCGGGGGGGGCGGACCCCCCGCTTTCCTGGGGGTACTCCATATCCCCCAGACCCCCCGGTAATCATTTTTAAAAAAGGCCTCGCAAAAATGTTTTGCTCCGGGCCTCACATTTGCTAAGGACGGCTCTGAACATAACAAACCAGGATACAGGCACATCTGAAGGCAAGTCTAGCAAGCTACCTGATGGATGTAAAATATTTATATGCTCAAAGTTTCCAACAGTGTTGGGAAAATAATAGGCCTTGGCCTACTAGAAGAGAATTCTCTAGAGAATTACTTCTAGAAAGAAGAAGAAGAAGAAGAAGAAGAACTGCATTAGGTCCAATGGACCTAAGTAATTTAAACTATTTTCCGTCACTGAAGACTGGTATAATAAAGATTTAAAAAATTATTTTAAGATTTTAAAAGTAATAATAATAAGATCTAAGTAAAATAGAGGTTTTTGAATAAAGTATAAACCCTATAAACCCTACTTACGTTAGTATGTTTAAAATCGGCCAACTTCTTAGAACGAAAAGTTTTGTAAAGAAAATAGATGTTCCGGCTGCTTCGTATTGCCGGGACGGGGCGGAACGAAATTATTTGTCTTGCGTCATATTTAGTCCCGTGCGGGACAGGATGCCAATTCAGTCCCACACTGGACGGGATGATACATTTTTATTCATAAATTGTTGTATTGACGTCGAAAATAGGGCTTCTCAAGCGGGATCCAGTTTTCACAGGTAAAAGTACATCCCGTAATGTAGGAATTTTTTTCCTTTGATCCAGTCGACGTATGTTGCTCGGAGGAAATGTAGGTAAAGGACGCCTCACCGATGGTGGCAATTTAAGTTTCAAAAGAAAATGTTAAATTTTAAATCACGGTACCTACTTTCGACAGAATTCTGGTTGAAAACCTACGAAGAAATTACTCCAGTCAATTTGCAGGTACCGGCTAAAAGCATCGGCTGATGCTTGCCTATAACCACTGACTTTACTTCCATCTCTTTATGTTGAACAATATGTGGTTTAGTCGGTGCTGACAAGCAACCGGATTTCACTCTGATAACTTCATTTCGGTAAATACCAGCACCTATAGTAACTCTCTGCGCTTATTTACCAGATTGTACTGTGTGCACTTCCATTTGTTACTATGTGGGATTGTCAGTAGTCAGTACCGACAATCTGAAACCAGCAACCTGCCTCTACTTTAGATAACAAAACTTTAACTATTTGAAATACATATCGCACCTGTGCAGTAAGAGTGTGTCATAAGTCCATAAGATCAATTTTGGCATTTTACTGGTTCTAGTTAGTAAATAAAGTATTTTATCATTATTTACAAGAATGGCATAAGTTTACCTTTCACAGAAAACCGTAGATGATAATGATAAGGTCAGTCTGCACAAAATTTGTGTAAAATTTTATCGGCCATTATATCAGAACTTTGTTTTCTGGCCTTCTGACACTCTTGCTGCTCAAGTGCAATATATTCCCTAACTTCGTCCCAACCTGTATAATAATACAATTTATTAAAAAAAAAGTAGTACGAACTATAAAAAATAAAGCATAATAATATAATGCCATTTATTATAACTTCTTTGTAATAGTATTATGCAAGTTAAGATCAAAATTGCTCAAATAATATACATAGCAATTATCATTATTTTAACCTTAATTTTTAATCAAAAGATAATATGTTTCATTGTTTACTTTGTTGACCAAAACATAATTTTTCTTAGCACGCACATTTGAAAATTGTTTTATAAATTTTTAAAGATGCAATAAAAATAATGTCTATCCTCTTATATTTAGATTATAATGGGGCTATACAAAAATAAAATCAATAAATGTTTTTTTTTCCAAAAAATCAGCACTTACATAAAACATAAGTTTACTAGATATCTGACTTTTTGATCTTAGGGTGTTCAATTACTTTTGCTATAAGGTATTAATTATTATAAGGTAACAGATTTTCTCTTCTAATTTTTTTATAATATAAATTTATTATAAGTTTTTTTTTAATCAATTAATCAATTATTAGCGATGAAAAGTAAAATATTTCATGATTAATTAAATAGAAAAGTAGTGTTAAAAGTAATCATTGGTAATAAATTTTTACTGAATTTTTACAGTGTTTTTATAAGGTGTCACAGTGACCAGCACGAATTTAGCCTTTAGCTTAATTAGAAGAGCTACAATGATGATGATTAAAAAAATACTCTTGCAGCAATATATTTAAAAAAAATTGTATTTTTGTTACAGCCGTATTCACCATTTTCAATTTAACAGTTTGATAAGTAACAAACTGTTAATACTTGACAGTCTGTTAAAATGAATTCGTATTCCCCATCACATTTCAAAGTTAAAATAGTAAACTAGCGGTTATTAAAAAGTTACTAAAATTATTGTTGGTAAAACTCGCTCCAGCTAATTTCACTCGTATTAAATTAACCTTAAAAGTGTGGGTAGATCACGATCTAGTAAGTGTAGATCATGTTATTTTACATTTTGACAATTTTGACACATAAATAATATTTATCAGTCGGTTACCAAAGTTAACAGATCCATATTGATCTATTAACTTATTTGACGACTTGACAGACTGTTACTGCTAACAATCATTGGTGAATACGAAATTGTCACTTAACAAACTGTTAATGACTTAACTCTCTGATAGCAAATTAACAGAGCTTGGTGAATACGGCCATTAGTCTCCATATTATAGCTACTCTATCTATACAGGGTGTCCCCGCACTCACTTTACATAACTTAGGTGGTGATAAGAGGACACTTTTCTAAGAACAATATTTAACAAAAATTTTTTTCTAAATTCAAACCCTCGAGAGTTAGGCCTCTTTAAAGCATTTTATTTAATTTCCACCTTAACGTGGCCATAGCTCCGAAAATAATGATTTTTCAGTAAAAATGGTTTAGTGCTTTTTAAAAGAGCGTGAAATAATCTACAAACTAGGTTTATACCTTTTATTGTCTAACTTCAACGGCTTTCGAGTTATGAATTAAAGTAAGCTAAAAAATGTCGAAAAATTAGAGCTTTTCTATTTTTTTGTTTTTTTCAAAACCCTGTATCTTTTAAACGAAACATTTTATAAAAAATCTGACGCCCCATTCCGGATAAGAAATTTAACAGACTACAACTTTTGTCTAGTAAAAATTTTTGAGAAACCAATCCATTTCACAGAAAATTAGAAAATAATAAACAAGGCAGCCACAAAACAAAAAATTAAATTCACAAAATTTTTATTTTTTTTGAAAAATTATTTTATTAATTGATTTTAAACTATTAGATTATTTAAATAAATGTTGAAAATGACCACCCTCATTTTCAATAAACAGTCGTGCTCGTTTTAAAATATGCTTTATAGTAGTATTTATAAAATTTCCTTTTTTGTTAAGAGCCATAATAGCAGGGGTGGTCAACAAGGTCGAGGGATTGACCGGTCAATCACGAGGCCAATTTTGGTCAATCGGTGAGTGTGAAAAGTGTCAAAAATTCGAATTTCTGCGATTAAAAGTGTCGAAAAATCGATTTTTTTCGACAAACATCTTTTAAAACAATCACGACTGTGTATTGATAATGAGGGTGGTCATTTTCAACAATTAGTTTATTAATGTAATAATTTAAAATTAATTAATAAAATAATTTTTCAAAAAAAAATAAAAGTTTTGTGAATTTAATTTTATGTTTTGTAGCTGCCTTGTTTGTTACTTTCTGATTTTCTGTGAAATGGATTGGTTTTTCAAAAATTTTTACTAGACAAAAGTTGTAGTCCGTTAAATTTCCTATCCGGAATGGGGCGTCAGATTTTTTGTAAAATGTTTCGTTTAAAAGATACAGGGTTTTGAAAAAAACAAAAAAAAAGAAAGCTCAAATTTTTCGACATTTTTTAACTTACTTTAATTCATAACTCGAAAGCCGTTGATTTTAGACACTAAAAGGTTTGAATCTAGTTTGTAGATTATTTCACGCTCTTTAAAAAAGCACTAAACCATTTTTACTGAAAAATCAATATTTTCGGTGCTATGGCCACGTGAAGGTGGAAATTTAAAAAAATGCTTTAAAGAGGCCTAACTCTCGAGGGTTTGAATTTAGAAAAAATTTTTTGTTAAATATTGTTCTTAGAAAAGTGTCCTCTATCACCACCTAAGTTATGTAAAGTGAGTGCGAGGACACCCTGTATACCTACTAAATTTTATCAAAATCTGAGATGGTCATTAAAATTAAAGTATTTAAATTGAGATTAAAATAGATTAAACATAAATTTTACTTGCAATCAGTGGAAGCCACAAACTATTAATTTAATTTATTATTTTTAGGGAAGGAAATCATCCAGATGATTACAGTCGTCTTACATACAGAAGGCTCTTGGAAGAAGTATGTAAATTTGCAAACGTTCTTAAAAGTAAGGGTATTAAGAAAGGTGACCGTGTTGCCATTTATATGCCGATGATTCTGGAAGCTGTTGTAGCATTATTGGCATGTGCACGAATAGGTGCAGTTCATTCACTAGTGGTTAGTATAATACTCAATTTTGTAAAAACAAATTTGTTAACTGTATTATTATAGTTTGCCGGATTTTCTGCAGATTCGTTTGCAGAAAGAATAATGGATTGTAATGCTAGGCTTATCATAACCGCTGATGGGGTGTGGAGAGGAGAAAAGTATTTAGCATTGAAAAGTATATGTGATCAAGCAATGGACAAATGTTCCAAAAACAGCCACAACATTGAACATTGCATAGTCGTGTCTCATTTAGAAAGAGTTACATCTCCAATTGGTACTCAGCAAAATCATAATAACATGGTAAATATTAAAAAGATATATTTTATAATTATTATAATAAGAATTTTGGAATTGATTATAGGTATCAATGAAAGATGGACGCGATGTTTGGTGGAAAGAAGTAATGGAAGCTGCTTCATCGAGCTGTTACCCTGAATGGATGCAATCTGAAGATCCACTGTTTATGTTATACACCAGCGGTTCTACGGGAAAACCTAAAGGAGTTTTACACACAACAGGAGGTTATATGATTTATGCTGCAACTACATTTAAATATGTTTTTGATTACAAAATAAACGATGTTTATTGGTGTACGGCTGACATTGGATGGATTACCGGACATACTTACGTGGTTTATGGACCTCTAGCTAATGCGGCAACTTCAGTTTTGGTTATTATTTTTTTTTCTGTTATTAATAATAAAAATAAAAACACCTACAAACATTGAAGGACAACTGCAATTAATTGACTTAAATGAATGTGCTTTAAACTAACCAAGGTTAAAATAAATTACACCTGGCAACAATTATACTTACAATTAGTAGTAAATATTTTTGGTAGCAAAGGAATTTGTTGTTAAATTAAAAAAAGAGACATGCAAAAAGCATTATTACATATACACATAAACACTTTCAAAAATTACGTAATTGAAAAATATCCGTTTTAATTGTATTAGCATAATGAATAATAGTTCAAAGAATGTGTAACACATTATAAACAATATCAGATATCTAATTATGCAAATAATCTAAATTAGGTTTCATTTATTAATAATAATAAAGGTAATTCTTTACAGTTCGAAGGTACCCCCTTCTATCCTCATAATGATCGATTTTGGGCTGTGGTTGATAAATATAAAGTAAATCAGTTCTACACGGCACCAACTGCTATTCGTGCTTTGATGAAATACGAAGACGAATTTGTTCTAAAGTAATGTCATTTCTCTACTGTTTATATATGTTATTTCTAACACTACTCTTGCAGGCATAATTTATCCTCACTGCGAGTGTTAGGATCTGTAGGAGAACCAATTAATCCTGAAGCGTGGTTATGGTATTACAAACTTGTAGGCAAAGAAAAATGTTCCATCGTTGATACCTTTTGGCAAACTGAAACTGGTGGACATGTACTTACTCCACTTCCAGGAGCTACAGCTATGAAGCCTGGATCTGCAGTAAGAAAATCTGTAAAATAATAGAATAGTATAAACCTTATTACACTAAAATTTGCAGGCATTTCCATTCTTTGGAGTAGAACCGGTACTTTTATCTGAAGAAGGGAAAGAAATTGAAGGAGAAGGTGAAGGTTACTTGGTTTTCAAAAGGCCCTGGCCTGGCATAATGAGAACTTTGTATAATAATCACGAACGTTACGAAACAACATATTTTTCCAAATTTCCAGGTTATTACTGCACAGGAGACGGTAATATATCTCAAATAATTTAATCTGGCAACAAAATTATTCAATTTCTTTTAGGAGCAAGACGTGATAGCGATGGTTATTTATGGGTAACTGGAAGAGTTGACGATATGCTAAACGTATCTGGTCATTTAATGTCAACATCCGAAGTGGAATCAGTCCTTACAGAACATTTTGGAATTTCCGAAGCAGCTGTAGTTGCTAAACCTCATCCCGTTAAAGGAGAATGTTTATATTGCTTTGTTACTACTACAGAACATGTCAAATTTGATGACAAACTCTTACAAGAATTGAAAAAATTAGTTCGTGAAAGGATAGGTCCATTTGCACAACCAGATGTTATTCAAAATGCACCTGGTCTTCCTAAAACAAGATCTGGGAAAATAATGCGAAGAATTTTAAGAAAAATAGCAGTTAATGATCGAAATGTTGGAGATGTGAGTACACTTGCAGATAGCAGTGTCGTCGAGCAATTATTTGCAACTAGACCAGCAAATGCTTAATTTTGATAATTTAGAGATGATGATTTACTTTTTGAAGTTGTGTAATTTATGTAGATATTATCCCCCAGTATCCTTTATTTATTTTATTTAGAAAACGAAATACGTCACTGTTAAGTATTACTTGTATAGATAATATATTATGTCTAAATTTGCTACAAATTCATAATAATTAACGAAGAAAAGTTAGCATAATAACTAACGACATGATTAGGAACGTAGAATAAGGTTGTACAGTGGTTCCAAGAAAAGAGTTTATTCACCAATCCTCTTTTATTTTAAATTACGTAAATCACTATTAACTAAATTTAATAACCTACCTCCTCAATAAGACGTAGAAAGTTGGTAATAGTAATATCGATCTTGGAGCCACTTTGTATATAATTAACACTGGAATATTAGTTCAACATTTGTGGGTTTTTTGAAACAAAATGGAATTGTTACTAATAATAATTAGTCTATATTTTATAAGTGTTAAATTATAGTTTTTGATGAAAAGTAAGCAACAATTTATTACAACATGAATTTTATTGCACAAATATTTTCATTGATGTGTATTACAAAAATATATTGGTTGTCATACAATTTATATATTAATCAATGATAATACTGTTAAATTTAAAAATTTTAATGTGTTTGTAAATGTAAAGCTAATACTCAACAATTTTAAAGTATATTTTTTAGCAAAAATGAAATGAAAAGCACAAAATATATGTAAAATTAAAAACCAGTGCTTTATTGTGAACGCAACTATTATTCTGCCTTGCATATATACATATCATTCCATATTTATCTAGTAAGAAATAAATGTTGAAAGTAAATACAATATTGCTTGTTTAATTTTATACCACAAATCAAGGGTTAACCTCAATCAACATTTAATGAACAAAACGTTTGCTTCAAATGTGCTTCATTCACGTCAATAATCGTTCCAGATTAAGGTTAAAATAGTATTTGAATTCTTAGGTTTGTGGAATGAGACAATATTGGTTAAAGAAACTGCAAGCAGATCATTCTTCTTTTAGGGATAAAGGTAACACGAATAGATAATGTGTCCTAATCCTAATTCACTTTATTTTTAATCATCAGTCCAGTTTGTTTCGAGTTTAGGTCTTCTTCTCATTAGCGCTTAGCGTACCCGTATGGGACGGTTTTTAAATTAAAAAATAAACGCAACCATCAAGAATAGGATGTGTTCCATAAAAAATATCGTAGATTTACCCAAATTTGGTAACGCGGGTAAACATATAGCTATCAAAGAAATATCCTTGGGCATAGCTTAAAAAACATGCAATTCCATGTTATTCCCTGCTCTAATTACGAGCAATCAACACTAATATAGTCTCACCGATACTTGCAAATTTATCATGAGGTTTTCACCAAAAACCAATTATTTATAACCCATCAGTAAACGTTAATTATCCGGTTTTGTCCAAATCCCCCTAAGTATAAACACCCGAAACACTACCCTGAACATAACAACCCTGACTTTATGAGAAACAAATCGGAATTTTTACGAATTCATGGTTGCACAGACCGACCTAAGAACCAATTGTTTCAAAAATAAATTACAATTTCGTTGCGGTCCCTAGAGACCACCAAGTAATTTATTGCTTAGACTATAATTATTAGGTATATTCATTTTTACATTTTAGCGGCGATTAACGTGTTAATTGTAGGTTAAATTTTAACTCGCTTTTGGTGTAGTTGGCCCGAAGTTGGCCCCTAAAATTCCAAAAACAATAGTTATTTAACATGATAGTATAATAGTAGTTACATTATTTAATCTTCGGGTGTCAATGTAATCATCAGTTTAGAATTAGACCGATATCAATATCTACAATTCCTTTTTCCTTTACCTTATCACAAATAACAATTTATGAGGTGACGAGGTGAGTATATAAAATATTTTGACAAATTGTACCTCAACAACGCTATTAAAAATTCTTTACAAGGTAAAGGTGAAGTACATATTAGTACCTACATAATATCGCAATATCAATGAACATAAGCAAAAAAAAATCCGAATTTTTGATTATGGTATGGTCTAAACAGCAGAATGTGTAATCTTTGTAATTCTAAAACACCATGGTATTCTATTGACCCATGGATATTTAAAAGAATAGCAGATATGTTAAACTTAACAATTTTTAAATTATTTAAATTGGTCGATGTAAAAACAACACAATCAAGAAAATTACCTTAAGGCGAGATTTTAGTCGACCACGTTTTAAAATTGAAAGGATGTTAGGGGAAGTGCACTATTCTCATTCCACTGTAGGCTGTGTGGGCGAGTTTTATACTATTTATCTAGAAAGGTAATGAGATATCTAAACATATGATAATGATATAGCTTATATTATTTCTTATCTGTTATCACTATAAAAACGTATAAGTTGAATAACGTGATTATTATTCAATATTATTACAATAATAATGTGTACACTAAAACTTGTTTGATCACAAAATTATTATAATATGAAAAACGTTAAAAAAAAAATTATTCCGAAATTATTTTCTCTAATAAATTATAAAAAATATTGTTCACATTTAAAATTTTGATTTACTTTTTATACCTTATATTATTAGATATGCCATATAAAAATAATCACATAGAAAAATCGTTCGTCTGTTTTTTTAAAGAAACGAGTAAAAAATTTCTATTCCACGTGGATAACTTGAAGATTAACCAATGAAATTGCTTGAAATTTAATTTTAACCTTGAATAGGGTTCAACCTTGCTTGAAATTTAATTTCAACCAATTTCATTGGTTAACATTCACGTTATCCACGTGGAATAGAAATTGTTTACTCGTTTCTTAAAAAACAGACTATAGTGTAAAGTTACGTTACAGAAATAAAAAAAGGCGGAGTTAATGTGCAATAAGAGGCGGTCGGAGCATAACGTTCACGCGAGTTGACTATGAACGCTAATCACCCGGTTCGAATCCGAGTGAAGTAAGAACTTTATTCTGACCGTCTCTCCCCTCGGAAGGCAATGGCAAACCACCGGGGTATAATCTGCCATGAAAGCCTTTAACAAGCATTGTTAAAGGTTATGACGCTTCTGTCAAGAAGCAATACGACGGAGAAGAATGTGCAGTAACGAGAACTCGTACAGCGTGTTTATGTTAGTATCAGTTGGTGATACTAACATAACGTAACAGTGTCACGCCGTCTCTACTGCGCCGGATTTCGGCTACGCCTTTTTTTCTTTCCTTAATTTTACAGGCAGTCATCGTAATTCTTTATTTCTACATGCCCACTATCAATAATTACTGGAAGCAAATAATCAAAATAGGATTTTTTAAATTTTGGTTTCATATTATTAGAGCACAGATTCTAGGCAATTTGCCCTTTTGTCCTTTATTTAGGCAATTCAAAATTTTAAATACAGAAATTCTTTTCGAACGATTTTGGAAATTATGAACCCTACTTTACTTTGCCTAAATGCCTATTTTCGATGTTACTGACCTAAAATAGAGTTTTAATGCCTAAAAAGCCTAAACGACTAATAAATTTATCCTGTATAATATGTTACTAAAAGTAAAAAAAATTACATTTTATGTTTTTAAATTTTGTATCTCACGATCAGTGGCAGATTTAGTACTTGAGAAGCCCCAAGCACAATTCAATTTTGAGGCTCCCCTATAAATATTTTCACTGGTTCTACACCCTACAGTGTGCATTCTATGCGCACGTTTTTTACTATAATAATGTATGTACTATATTGGTATAGTCCAAAAAAGCTAAATTTTGAGGCCCTCTTGATTTATGAGGCCCCAGGCAGGCGCCTGTTCGGAAATCCGCCACTACTCACAGTAAACTGAGTTGTTATGACTTATGAGTTCTTGTATTTATTTTGGCGAAGTCAGCACAGACTGAACTGACTGCGACCACTTCGGCTCTTCGTACCCACGCGTATTAATAAAACTGTGGAAGTCATTGTAGCCTAAGAGTAGGCGACGGATTTCAGGGGTCTTAAAAATGTTATGGCTTAAAGTTAGATAGGTACCCTCAAATACAAAACTGTAAATGGCAGAGGTTTTTCCGGTCGGATAACGGGGGGGGGGGGAGGTGAATTTCCCAAAAATTCAGAATTTCTGCAGATTTCCCCAAACGGTTACATAGTATTTGTAGATATATGAAAAAATTGGCAAATCAAAATTAGGTCGGGAACATGGTTAAATAAATTTTTTTATATCGTAAAACCGAAAAACATATACTTACAAGCAAAGATATAATATGAAATCTAACGATAGAAAATACAGTCAAAACTCTCTAAATCAAATTCTCATAATGTATTAAAATTTGTTCGAATTAGGGGGAGTTCGAATTAGAGAGTAAGAATTGGATTGTAAGTTAGTTGGACGTGCCAAATAAATAATTCGATTTAGAGAATATTTTGAATTAAAGAGAGGTCGATTTAGAGAGTTTTGACCGTACTATCCAAACTATATAATTAATTATGCTTTTTTCTCCAGTAAATAGATGGCATTACTACTTTTCTCCTCCATTTACAGATGGCGTTACCGATTTGGGGGTTACTATTTTTAAATATCGTGAATTTAGTTAAACATAATATCATAATTTTTTAGAAATACTGAAATTGTATTAAACACTTTTAGATTTAAAAAAATAACTATTAGCAATTCAATCCTCAAACTTCAAATTTGAAATTGGAGTAGTAAACTAAATATTTTTCCAAGTTTAAAGTAAAGTAGGTTCGTTTTTCCGCTATCAGTGCAATAACTAGGGTAAAAAGAGCCTGTGGTGAACGGTTTAATTTGCCCCCCCCCCACTCTTCGAACCAAAGACTTTCTTAAATGTTAAATATTTATTTACACAATTAAAAACATTGTTGAACCAAAATAAATTTCTTATATTTTATTCAGCAACAGACAAAAATAATAAAGCAGAAATATTCTAATGTAAGAAATGTAAAAAATACCTTTTTAACCCCTCTCGACGTGGGGATATTGAAAATTAAATATTAGTTTTTGTTACATGAAACTAAATAATGGTGAACTTATAACCTTTTTGTCTACTCTGCGAAAAATCAAGTTTTCTCCTTGCTCAACAAAAAATTACTCTTTTGTAACCCCCTGACCAAGATTTAATTACATTTTCTTCTTTGAGAATCACTGGCTTACCTGCTTTTATTTTAATTCCGCAATATTAATTTATTACCTACATTTTTTAACTTCTAGTTTTTTTTACATAATATTTAGCTTGACAGTGATTCTATTGTTTTTGAAAAAGTTTTTGAAAGAAAAAATAATTTAGGAAAATATAATTTATTTTGCGCTTCAATCTATGCGCCCATGGCGTACCTCCTTTCCATGCTCCTGATTACGGCACTGTTAGTACTGATTCATAAGCCGAAAAACATCATAGTACATCACAAGAAGTTATGAGACAAAATTTAAAAGAGTTAATAAAAATACAAGAACTCGTAATGTTATAACATCTCCATTTTTTCTAATTTTAGTAATATTTAGAGTGTAAATTATTCGTTTAGGCTTTTTAGGCATCGAAAATAGGCATTTAGGCAAATTAAACTAGGTTTCAAAATTTTAGAATGCGTGCTCTAGTAATGAGAGAGCCGCGTATTACCCATTTTTCCGCTAATAATAATATTACAATCACAGCAACAAAGATTATAAGCAGTATGTAATAAATAAGTTAAAATTGTGAAACTATTCGCGACTATAATGTACCCCTTCCACAACTCGACCGTCTGAAGCTATAAGAAAGAGGTGGTGTATTCCCCTCATTTGTCTAAGTTTATAATGCAAATAATTTTCAAAACAACACATTTTGAAACTTAAATTACTCAATTATTAAGTTATCAATAACAATGAAATTTTTTTCTCGGGCAGTTAAAGGTTGTCTTTGGGTATAAACAGAAAAAAATTATTCGATTTATTATTTATGCTGGTGCAATAACATATTAAAAATGTCTTATATTAACGAACTTTGTGAATTTTTTAAACTCCTTTCTAAACAAAAAAATACCAAAATTTTGCTGCTAAGTCCTGCAATAACATCTTTTTAATGCCTGGTAAAAAAAATAGATCGATTAGTTAACAAATAACTCTACAATTTAATATACCAATTGCATCGATTTCAAAGCATTTTCAACTGCTAAAATCCCACCTTAACCATTCATTTCATATGGCTACAGATTTGCATCATTTAATTAATTTGCAACACATTATACAGTAGATATAATTATTGAGAGGACCGTTTTTTCAAAACTCGCTTTGTCCTAAAAGTAAAATTTTTAGGAAACGAGTATTGCTAACCGACATTTTTGCATAAAGCGAGTTTTGTAAAAAAAAAATTTTCTCTAGCGTTTTCCAATGAAACAAAGCGAATTTTGCAATATAATAAGATAGCATATTCCAAAAGGCCGCTACAAAATTATATACATTTGATATAAAGCTTAAATATTTTTTAATTTTGACAATGCGAGTTTTGAAAAAACGGTCCTCAATTTGATAAAACTATAGTTGGGATTTTTTTTTGTTATTTTTCCCGTAATTACAACACAGAATAATATCAAAAAGATTTTTATTTTCAAAAAATAAAAAATCATGAAATGAAGGCTTAAGGCTTACAAAGTTAATATTCTTCTAAACCAGCGGTTCTCAACCTTTTTACGACGCGACCTCCAAATTGTCTTGCTTATTTTCCGCAACCCCAACAATGTCAATAATCAAAAATAGTCATAAATTACTTTGTTTAAAATTTATATTAAAAAAAGATAAATATCTAAAAAAAAAAACAAATAGGTACTCAACGTATACTTTTTTACTAATTAATGACTTCTTTGATCTTGATGTTTTGATATGAGTTTATCACAGGCCCGTAGCCAGACCGAAAATAAAAGTAGGGCAAACGGTTTGTATGGCCAGCCAAATTTTAGTACCATAGGTGCGTGGGGGGGATTTTTTTTAAGCGCCGCAGGCAAAATTTTTTGAAATTTCAAGGTCAACGCGGTTTAAGAAAAGTTAGAAAATTTACCAGTTTGGCAGATACATAAAGATAGTTTTATGCGAATGTGTAACATTATAACTATTAAGGCAACTAGTGTTTTATAGACTGTTTAAAAATCGATGTCGTAGTTTAAATCCGAACGACCGTAGGGAGTGAGGATTTAATAGGCAAAGATTTTTAATCTATAAAACACGCGTTGTCTTCAATATTTTTTCTAACACTAACAAAAAATTAGAATTTTAACTTAATTTATATCCTATAAAGTACGTTGTCATTGACAACGTTACATTATAATTCTCTATAAAGTACGTTGCCATTGACATTAGAAAAAAAAATTAAAAGAATTCTTAATAAATTAAAAATAACAATTTTCAATAGGAATTAAAAAACTAAAATGTACCTATATCAAAATTAAGTATTTAATAAAGTTGCAACTTTTTGTTCAATCTATTATTGAACGTTTTCAGACAAAAGGACCAATGTGGAATGGGCAAATTTTCTGTAAATTATTAAAATATATCAATTAATTTATTATCACGAATTAGAAACTAACCAATTGACATATTTTTATTTTAAAAGGTCGGGCGTTGCCCGACCTTGCCACTACCTGGCTACGGACCTGGTTTATCAATCCTATATTCAATTTTTCGAGCAAGGGAAATCCTAAGTACAGGTTCCACTTCAAGTCGATTTTTTGCCTTGTTTTTAGTTATGCATAAAGCTGAAAATCCTGCCTCGCATAAATAGGTCGTGGAAATTCAGGTTACTAATTTCCAATTCAAATTCTAAACTAATTTTAGAAAGAAATCGCTAAATTTTCTGCGACCCCTTAGAATAGATCCGTATGGCACGCCGTTTTACTTTTTATTACAAAATTTAAATAGTCTAAAGTTTTAATTTCTATTGCTTTAATCTAATCATTGCAACTATAGTTGAAAATTTTTGTTGCTATTTATACGTTACTCGAATTTTAGCAATACAATTTAAACAATTCACAAAAATTTTTATTTAATAATATCATTGCCTCCTTTACTTACAAGCCGTGAAGTTACATTTGGCAACGTCGCATTTGCAGCACTTGGTGGTCCTACTTGCAAAGTGTCTCATATACAAATTATTTGTTATTTTATGTTAATAAATAGTTTTAATAAATTATACAATTTTATGATCAAAAAGTTAAACTAATTATTATAAAAAAGTACTTACTTTACAATATAAACACAAATATAACTAATAAAAGCAATTTCTAGGTTTGTGAAAGTGGATGTAATTTTCTCTATTTTGTTAAATTTTCAACAGTTTGAAATTGATCATTTGTAAGTTTTCTGTTATTATTTAAGTGAATATAACAAAACGATTTGTACATTTGAATAATTAAATTTTTAAATCACTTTCCATATTAATAGCATAGTAAAGTAATTGCACCCCTCACCCTCGGCAAATAAATCGACTGTGATAATAATTATCATAGATATTAACATTTACCTTTCGCATTTTTGCGAAATTTGAAAATTGCAGAATTTTGACAGTCATATTTTAAGAAACTGAAACACTTATCACTATATTGTCTCATCTTCAACATGACAAAAAGTGTTGGAAATTTCACAATTGATATTCATTCTATAAAATAACGTAAACTTTTCTTCATAAATTTTATAATTCCAGTTTTCAAACTTTAGCTTGTTTGTAAAACTTGTAACGAATTATAATTTTCTATTTTGTCGTTTTTAAAAATTCTTAAATTTTTGTAGTTCTTTTTAACTCTTCATTTCTTCCTTGTTCCGGATCCTTTCTAGGTAATTTTTTGATGTGCAATCTGGCACACAGCATCTAGGATCTATTAACAATGTCAATAAAGTGTACTAATAAATAATTTTCTTCAATATGCAACGAATTACAAAAAGTAACGTATTACCTTTCAACTATTTAATAAGGAATTGAATCAATTTTTAGGCTACAGACTATTTAATACAGTTCTTGTACACTTATCTATGATTGTAGTTAGTTTTAGTTGTTAATTATTACTAACAAAGTGTTCTTACACAAATTTAATATGCATAAATCACATAAACATCAATACAAGAATTTGAAAATTAGGACCACCGGCGACGTTGCCAAATTTGCGACTTCACGGCTTGTAAGTATAGGAGGCAATGATAATATCGATTTAAAACATTACACAGAAAATTTTTGCCTAAAGTTTTATTTCGTCTCTCCAATCTGTGACGAAATTTTGAACTAAGCTTTAATTTATTTGGCAACAACGTACAAAATTCAAATCTTTAAGATTGCAGAAGTGGTGTGGGTTGCCTATGTAATGCGTAATTTTTATTTATTTATGTTCAGATTGGACAAGAGATGAAAGTGAAATGATTAACAGCAACTATGTATAAATCAATAATTATTATTAATATATTCTAAAGATTTTAAAAAATAACTAAATCTTTAACCATTTTATGTTTAGCATAAATGAATCCGTTACTTTTAAAAGGACCTAAGTCATGTAATTATATTTTGAGAAAACAAAAAAAATTTATAACTTTTTACTTTAATTATTTAAATAATTTGCAATTCTATTGTAAAATTATCACTGTTTAAAAATTTGGAAAACTTCATTGCTTTAGTATCTTTCTAAATAAAATTTTTTCAAATCGTGACCTAATTCATTTTTTCAAATATGTCTACAGACCTCCCCCCTGAAGATTTCGTGAATAACTCCGCGATGATTGAGGCTCAATGAAAAGTCATTAAGCTCTAACGAGGCTCTAAGTTTGACACCAATGTTACAACAAAATTCAAAATAAGGGCTAAAATAGAAAACAAGTCGACCCCCCCTCCAAAGATTTCACGAATAACCCCGTAACAGTTGAGGCTCAAACGAAAAGATGGAAGCGCCTTTAGGCTTTAACGAGGCTCTAACGTTTGACACAAATTTCACCCCTAAATTCGGGGGAAAGTGTCTACTTTTAGGAACGCCCCGTTAAATTTATAGTTATTGTAGACACCCCTCCAACGAATTTTATGGTGAAATTGGTGTCATACGTCGGAGCCTCGCTAGAACTTAAATGAGCTTCATGTTTTTCTTTTGAACCTCAAACCGTCGCAAAGTTATTCACGAAATCTTTCGGGGGGGGGGGGAATTGTAGACATGATTTCTTATTTTCACTCTTTATTTGAATTTTTGGGTGAAATTTGTGTCGAACGTTAGAGCTTAGTTGTAGCCTGAATGAATTTCCATAATTTTAATTTTTTATTTTCTGCAAAGTTACGGACATTTAAAATTTTTTAGTCCTCCTAGCAAGTTTCCCACGATAATCCTCAAGTTTAAATCTATTTGATCAGATTAAAATTTGTTTCGATTAAGAGGTTACTTGCAGTTGGGGGCATGAAAACTAGACCTTTTTAGGAATTCTTTTTGAAGTGTTGTTTATTTAATGCATAACACAAAATTTTTAGACGATTTAAGAAGCTTTTACGAATATTTTAAAAAGATAATATTTATTTTGGACCAAGTTATGAACTCGATTGTAGACCCCTGTGGGTTCGTCCATTAATTTGATATGTTTAATTTAAAATTTACTTTGTTAAATTATGCGAGTTACTTTATCTTTGTCAGTAGATTGTTTTTATTAAAGATCTATAAAAATATATTTATGCAAAACACAAAATGCTTAAAAATTTAGTAATTTTTGAAAATCTTTAGGATAATAATATATTAATCATAAACACAGGTACAGAAATTCTAATTTATAATTTGTGTTAAATATTGCGCTTTCAGATTATCTATCTTTTTGTATAATCTAAAAATAAATAAAAATTACGTATTAATTTTATTACCTGTTTTTATTAAGATATTATTGAATGGTCCAATTCCCAAAAAAATTAATTAATAAACGTAAAAATAGGAATTTTACATGGAGAAGTAAAGTAATGTGCTTTACAGCATATAGGGAAACTTTGTAGATTTGGGTACGAATGAAAACAAAAGTTGCATAATATACGAATACGAAGCCTCTTGAAATAAGGTAATAAGGCCCTCCTAATATAAACTATTTTTTGTCAAAAATCTATGCTTATTATATGCAGTGGGCTTTATTTATTTCGGATTCACAATAGGCTCAATCGATAGCACTTCGTTAGTGCCTGTTTGTGCAAACATTTTTTTTGTTCGTACCCAAATAGTTTTTGAAATATTCGAGATTTTCGGTAACATCGCACGTGGTAACATAAACAGTTATTTTAGAATTTCGGATTCAAAATAATAGTCTCAATCGATTGTCCTTAGTAAGTGCCTGTTTGTGCAAACATTTTTTTCGTTTGTACCCGAACAGTTTTTGAGAATTTAAAGGAAAACATAAAGGACATGGACGGACGTGCATGAATGGTTTAACGAGATTCTGGGAAAAATTTACAGCATAAACACCAAAATAGTCTCAATCGTTTGTGTTTCGTTTGTGCCTGTTTGTGCAAACATTCTTTTCGTTTGTACCCAAATAGTTTTTGAAATATTCGAGATTTTCGGTAACATCGCACGTGGTAACATAAACAGTTATTTTAGAATTTCGGATTCAAAATAGTCTTAATCGATTGCACTTAGTTTGTGCATGTTTGTGAAAAAATTTTTTTCGTTTGTACCCAAACAGTTTTTGAGTTTTTGAGGTTTGTACCCAAAAACTATTTGGGTACGAACAAAAAAAATGTTTGCACAAACAGGCACTAACGAAGTGCTATCGATTGAGACTATTTTGAATCCGAAATAAATAAAGCCCACTGCATATAATAAGCATAGATTTTTGACAAAAAATAGTTTATGTTAGGAGGGCCTTATTACGAGTACCTTATTTCAAGAGGCTTCGTATTCGTATATTATGCAACTTTTGTTTTCATTCGTACCCAAATCTACAAAGTTTCCCTATATGCTGTAAAGCACATTACTTTACTTCTCCATGTAAAATTCCTATTTTTACGTTTATTAATTAATTTTTTTGGGAATTGGACCATTCAATAATATCTTAATAAAAACAGGTAATAATAATAATAAAAAAGAAATTTTGATTCTCTTGTCTAATTTAAACATAAATAAGTAAAAATTACGTATTACACAGGCAACCCATACCACTTCCTACAATCTTAAAGATTTGAATTTTGTACGTTGTTGCCAAATAAATTAAAGCGAAGTTCAAAATTTCACCACAGATAGACAGAGACGAATTAAAACTGAAGGCAAAAATTTTTGCATACAGTAAAAGCCGCTACGTGCGCGCGTGCGCAGTTACTTTCGGCGATTGCGACGTTGTACCGGTTGGTATTATTTAGTTACACTTGGCTAAACTTTAGTTGGTACTTCTGCAACCATTAATTGGAAGTTTTGGGTACTGTTCTTTTCGGTGCTCTCGAACTGCAGTTTGTTTTTGCGATTTTTTTTAATGAATAAACCGTTAAAAGAGAGATCCACCAGTCAAGTTTAGGTTAGTGATAAGAAACGATTATTTTAATGGGAGGGAGCACGATATAATAATTTTGTTGTACCATGGGGGACCCTTAAAACAGAGATCCACCAGGTTAGTGTTAGGAGTCGATTTTTATTTTAATGGGGAGACCGTTAAAAGAGAGATCCACCGATCGAGTTTAGGTTAGTGTTAGGAAACCATTCTTTTAATGAGGGGACTCTTAAAAGAGAGATCCACCGGACAGGCTTAGGTTAGTGTTAGGAATCGATTTTTTTAAATGGGGGAACCGTTAAAAGAGAGATCCACCGGTCGAGTTTAGGTTAATGTTAGGAAAAGCTTTTTAATGTTAGGAATTGATTTTTTTAATGGGGGGGGGGGGGACCGCTAAAAGTGAGATCCAATGGTGGACCTTAGGTTAGTGTTAGGAAACAACATTTTTTTATTGAGGGGACCATGAAAAACGAGATCCATCGGTTGAGCTTAGGTTAGGGTTTGGAAACGATTTTTATTTTAATGGGGAGACCGTTAAAAGAGAGATCCACCGATCGAGTTTAGGTTAGTGTTAGGAAACCATTCTTTTAATGAGGGGACTCTTAAAAGAGAGATCCACCGGTCGGGCTTCCCAAGTAACACCAATGTCAGTTTTGTGCCAGTTTAGTATTGATTTATGACGAATATGTACATATTTTTTCATAACTGAAAAATATGTACCAAAATGGTACCTTAGTGGCACATAATTTTTAGTTCATATTTGCACCGTACTATTTATGTACAGTTTTAATGCATATATTTTCATACCGTTTTTTTGAAGCAAATTACTGTATCGAATCAGCATTGAAATTTTATTAACTAAATAATATTTGATTATATGGTATCGTTTCGGTGCTGTAAAAACCTTACAATTTTGTTACTATAATTTCATTGTCCAATATGTACAGGTATTTTATTAATTGGAGGGTACGATTTTTACTTCACCGATTTGATGCATATTAGTAGTTACAATTTCAGCATATTATAATTTATAAATTTACTTTAATTATAAAAATTATTTCTGATGTTTAAATTTATTTAAATCTTATTAAAACATTAAATATATTTGAAATTTTTTTATTACTAGATAATCAATCAAGGGCTTTTCCATTCCTGTCGGAATATTGCCACTTCTATTGAAGTCTTTACAATCCATTTCACGAGGTGGATTAATCCTCTTTTGCTACTCGTTTTACTACAACTTTTTCACCACAGCGTGTGGATGTCCACCGGAAGGCCGGGCTGAGAAATTCTAAGAAAGTCCGCGACTTGAAACCAGAATTTCCGCTCCGTAACTCAACCAGCGATCACATCACTCCACACCGTGGTCATTTTGGTCATTACTAGATAATACTAATTAATAATTATGATATTGAAGTAATTATAATAAAAAGATTGTACGTTTTTCTTATAAATGGAACAAAATTCGGTAACACGCGATGTGGATGCTATACCGATTATGATCTAAAATGCATTGAAATTTTATTAACTACAAAATATTTGCATATCTTGTACGGATTAGGCGCCTCGTTTTTATACTTGCCGCGTTTTTATTGAATTATTTGAAAATATATTAATTCATTAATGAATAATACTAATTATAACTTAAATAATTGATAATTATCATATTGAAGCAATAATAATTAAAAGATTTTACGTTTTTCTTATAAATTGAACAAATTTCGGTAACACGATGTGGACGCTTTACCGATTATGATCTAAAATGCATTGAAATTTTATTAACTAAAAAATATTTGCATATCTTGTACGGATTAGGCGCCTCGTTTTTATGCTTACCGCGTTTTTATTGAATTATTTAAAAATATATTAATTTATTGATGAATAATACTAAATTATAACTTAATTAATTGATAATTATGATATTGAAGTAATAATAATTAAAAGATTGTACGTTTTTCTTATAAATAGAACAAATTTCGGTAACACGATGTGGACGCTTTACCGATTATGATCTATAATGCATTGAAATTTTATTAACTAAAAAATATTTGCATATCTTGTACGGATTAGGTGCCTCGTTTTCATGCTTACCGCGTTTTTATTGAATTATTTGAAAATATATTAATTCATTAATGAATAATACTAATTATAACTTAAATAATTGATAATTATCATATTGAAGCAATAATAATTAAAAGATTTTACGTTTTTCTTATAAATGGAACAAATGGAAATGGAAAAACAACCCGATGTGGACGCTTTACCGATTATGATCTAAAATGCATTGAAATTTTATTAACTAAAAAATATTTGCATATCTTGTACGGATTAGGTGCCTCGTTTTCATGCTTACCGCGTTTTTATTGAATTATTTGAAAATATATTAATTCATTAATGAATAATACTATAATTATAACTTAAATAATTGATAATTATCATATTGAAGCAATAATAATTAAAAGATTTTACGTTTTTCTTATAAATGGAACAAATGGAAATGGAAAAACAACCCGATGTGGACGCTTTACCGATTATGATCTAAAATGCATTGAAATTTTATTAACTAAAAAATATTTGCATATCTTGTACGGATTAGGTGCCTCGTTTTCATGCTTACCGCGTTTTTATTGAATTATTTGAAAATATATTAATTCATTAATGAATAATATTAATTATAACTTAAATAATTGATAATTATCATATTGAAGCAATAATAATTAAAAGATTTTACGTTTTTCTTATAAATGGAACAAATGGAAATGGAAAAACAACCCGATGTGGACGCTTTACCGATTATGATCTAAAATGCATTGAAATTTTATTAACTAAAAAATATTTGCATATCTTGTACGGATTAGGCGCCTCGTTTTTATGCTTACCGCGTTTTTATTGAATTATTTAAAAATATGTTAATTCATTGATGAATAATACTAATTTATAACCTAAATAATTGATAATTATCATATTGAAGCAATAATAATTAAAAGATTGTACGTTTTTCTTATAAATAGAACAAATTTCGGTAACACGATGTGGACGCTTTACCGATTATGATCTAAAATGCATTGAAATTTTATTAACTAAAAAATATTTGCATATCTTATACGGATTAGGCGCCTCGTTTTTATATGCTTACCGCGTTTTTATTGAATTATTTATAAATATAATAATTCATTGACGAATAATACTAATTATAACTTAAATAATTGATAATTAACATATTGAAGCAATAATAAGTAAAAGATTGTACGGTTTTCTTATAAATAGAACAAATTTCGGTAACACGATGTGGATGCATTACCGATTTTGATCTAAAATGCATTGAAATTTTATTAACTAAAAAATATTTGCATATCTTGTATAGATAACCCGCGCTTTTTATACTTACCACGTTTTTATTGAATAATTTAAAAATATATTAATTCATTGAAGATTAATACTAATTATAACTTAAATAATTGATAATTATGATATTGAAGTAATTGAATTGAATTATTCAAAGCTGAAATTCATTAATATTGTGCGGTTTGGTAATGGTAAAATATAATATAGTGTCATAATATTTCGCCTCTTTTTTATACTTAACGCGTTTTTACCGAATTATTTAAAAATATATTAATTCATTGATGAATAATACTAATTATAACTTAAATAATTGATAATTATGATATTGAAGCAATAATACTTAAAAGATTGTACGTTTTTCTTATAAATGGAACAAATTTCGGTGACACGATGTGGACTTTGCCCACACTTTACCCACTTTACCCTATGTTAATAACTTGATTGAAAAACGGAAAAGTTTCTTTAAAATTTTTATAGAAATTTCATTTCTGAATAATTCTTTATTTTTATGTTTATTTTGTATTTGAAGAATATAATTAAAAAAAAAATAGATATACCTATACCTAGGGTGTCCCAGTAACACCGCCTATTTTGAAATTTGAAAAAAACGTCATGTTTATTTGAAAAGTTCAATTGTTTTTATTGTAATAAAGAGTGTAGACATGGAGGTTATGTATAGAACATGATATTTGATAAATGGTCGCCTCGTGTCTGAGGCACTCGTTAGTTCTTTTGGTGAAATTTTCGATGATATGTTGGCATAATTTCGGCTCAATTTCATCGAATCTTGTCTTTCAGTTCAGAAATTGTTCTTGGATTAATACCCGCATCAAGCTAGCGCCGCCACTTTCGAAAAACCCAAAAAAAATATATGGAGAATTTGTGGCTAATTAGTTGCCGCAATCGCGAATTTGTTGCTCTTACCCTTCGAGAGTTACAGCCATTTGAGTGGTGGCGGCGCTAGATTTATATCAAGCCAGCGTCGCCACCACTCAAAAACTTACTAAAAATAAAAAATAAGGATATCGGAATTTGTGGCTAATTTGTTGCTAATTAGTTACCGCAAACGTGAATTTGTTGCTCTTACCCTTCGAGAGTTACAGCCATTTGAGTGGTGGCGGCGCTAGATTTATATCAAGCCAGCGTCGCCACCACTCAAAAACTTACTAAAAATAAAAAATAAGGATATCGGAATTTGTGGCTAATTTGTTGCTAATTAGTTGCAGCAATTCCGAATTTGTTGCTCTTACGCTTCGAGAGTTACAGCCATTTGAGTTGTGGCGGCGCTAGTTTGATTTCATGCCAGAGCTGATACTCAAAACAAAATTTTAATAAACTCAAATTAAATTTTATTAAAAAAATTGTTTATAATTATTAATATTATACGATATTATAATAATAATTAATAACAATAGAACATGATGTAAAACAATGGTATGTATTATGAAGAATATAATATAATGGATGGATTAATTTTAGTTTTTATGTCAATTTTTTCTGAATTGGATTTACAATCATCCAACTTTATCCAAGAATTGTCATTTCTATAAGATATGGCATAATAATGACCTATGAATGTTTTCTTTTGGTTTTCGGTTAAATTTGATGGAGCTTGGAAGTGTACCACCGCTCTTAGGTTATAACTTATTCATAAATGAATATTGTATTTTTATGTTTTATAAATTATTTCATATTTCATATAAAATTGAAGATGTTACGCCAAGTACTTCTCAAGCACAGTCAAATTTGGCCATTTTGTCCCTAGCAGAAGCGCAGGATGACAAAATTCTCATGTCACTCCTGTGGCATGGTTATTTGCAGGCCCGTAGCCAGGATTTCATTTCGGGGGGGGGGCACTTGTAAAAAACCTTTGGTAAAATGTAAAATTTTCGGTTTTTCCCCTTCCATTTTCTTTGTCTTTTCAACATTTCGGGGGGGGCACGTGCCCCCAAGTGCCCCCCCCCTGGCTACGGGCCTGGTTATTTGTATAAAACATAATTCCAGGCTGTAATGGGTGCATAGAATAAGTTTTTTTTTACTTATTTGATGGTTATTCATTAGTTTAATAAATATTCTTTCTCATGATATGGTTTTCAACTAAAAAAAATTATTACTAAAAATTTTTTATTTTGTTCGTCTGTGAGACGAATGTGTAATGATAGTGTAACTAGATAATAATGATTAGTGATCTAGGGTTAACATAAGGGATTTATGAAAATTGTACCGATATATACCAATCTCCAGGTTGCATTCAAAAATTCAATCGTACCTTCGTTACGAGATCTGGGTTGAAATCGAACTACCGCCGCCGCCACCCAAATGGCTGTAACTCTCGAAGGGTAAGAACAACAAATTCGCGAAGCCACAAATTCCGATATAATTACTTTTTGTTTTTAGTAAGTTTTTGAGTGGTGGCGACGCTGGCTTGATATAAATTTAGAACCGCCACCACTCAATGGCTGTAACTCTCGAAGCGTAAGAGCAACAAATTCGCGATTGCGGCAACTAATTAGCAACAAATTAGCCACAAATTTCGATATCCTTATTTTTTATTTTAAGTAACTTTTTGAGTAGTGGCGACGCTGGCTTGATATAAATCTAGCGCCGCCACCACTCAAATGGCTGTAACTCTCGAAGGGTAAGAGCAACAAATTCGCGATTGCGGCAACTAATTAGCCACAAATTCTGATATACTTATTTTTTATTTTTAGTAAATTTTTGGGTGGTGGCGACGCTGGCTTGATATAAAGTTAGCGCCGCCACCACTCAAATGGCTGTAACTCTCGAACGGTAAGAGCAACAAATTCGCGATTGCGGCAACTAATTAGCCACAAATTAGTCACAAATTCTGATATACTTATTTTTTATTTTTAGTAAGTTTTTGGGTGGTGGCGACGCTGGCTTGATATAAAGTTAGCGCCGCCACCACTCAAATGGCTGTAACTCTCGAACGGTAAGAGCAACAAATTCGCGATTGCGGCAACTAATTAGCCACAAATTAGCCACAAATTCTCCATATATTTTTTTTGGGTTTTTCGAAAGTGGCGGCACTAGCTTGATGCGGGTTGGATTAATGGCATAGGTACAGCTTTCCTTTCCGAAAACCCTAAAAACTCGGCGTTGCCTCGTGTGCTAAACTTTCCGTTCGTGGATAAAAATTATCTTTACTCGCTAGTCCCATAATAGCTATTTACGATGCAAATATTATACAATGCTTTATCTATACTATCATTTAATAATTGATTTTATTCTGAAATTTTGCGTTTTTTTAAATTTGACGTACTTAAATGAAATTAAAATGATCAAATAGGTAGGTACCTATCAAAAAATATACAATAATTAATAATGAAATAATGAAAGACACTTTTCATAAGTTGAAGATTATTCCTCACTTGAGGAGAGTGCCCTTCATTGTTTCGTTGTAAAATGTTCCCGTGGGGTAAAATAGGCTATTACGATTTTTCAAGAAACATCATAAAGTTGTAGCATTTCAAATGCTATTTTTATATTTTTGGCGGAAATCTATGCATCACCCTGTGTGTGTTTCAAACACGCGCAATCGTATTGTATTTCGAAAATTTATCAAATGTTCATTCTTCGCTTATCTTTATGAAAAGTGCAAGTTTCATTTTACGTTTGTGCAATTTTATGTTTTAAGAGCCACAAATTGTTAGTTTATTGAAGTGATCTTTTTTATTTTACCTTCTGTGCTACATTTGTGGGTAAGATTGCATTATTTTCTATCATGAGCGGAAGTTTGACTTTGATAAATTTTAGCTTTTTTCGTACTACCACGTCAATTTTCTGTGACGTCAATTTTTGGTTTCCAATTTTAATTATGGTTTTCTGAGCGGGTGCACATGGTAATCAGTAGCCCGATTGTCCATCTGGCTGTTTTTATCCACCAACCATATGGTTATTTGTATGGATATGGGCCAGCAGTTTGGTTATCTTGTTTCCACCTGTGATGACCTTGATTCCTGCGTCGAACCATCTGTGTCAGCCATTTTTAACCATGTTGGGATTTCGTTTTTGGGTTCACCATTCCCGTATGAGATCAATGGAGAGGGCAGGACTGATCAACATTCAATTATCCCCAGCTTCACCGCAGTTTTGCGTCCTTGATTAAGAAGTGGTGTGATAAGTTTGTCACTTTGGCAGTCTCCTTTGACTATCTATCCGTACTTTTTGGGAAGACGTGCGAGCTCCATTCCAATATCGAGGGATTTCTTGTCGCAGCGGTAGCGTGAGCCTATACCACTATTCCATCTCTAGTGGTTAGGACAGCACCAACGACGTAGGATGGCTGGAAAACCAATAATTAGTTTTTTTTTGGAAGCGCATTTAGAAGATTTGCTTTTCTTAATTAATTACATCGTCATTAAGATGCTATACCGTTCGCAGGTGAATTGATTCTTGTTTAATTGTGCAGTTTTTGTTATTTTTAGCTTTACACCTAAAACTCAGTTTAAACGATGAACCATGAATATTCCAGAGGTTCCAAAAGAATTGAGATGTTGAATCGGACGGATTGAGGTGGAAGGGTAAGTTAGAAAGCAATTGCTGTATTTAATTTTACTTGATGATATCTCTTGCGAATGTGTTAATTGCAGTCAATTTTTACCAACGTTTAATGTCTGCGTTGGGCAATCTCCTGGATGCGCGGATTATTTTGTGAGTTGTTTTCAGATAGCAACTCATCTGTTATTTTATTTTTTTATTTGATTGTCCCAGGGTATCCCTTCAGGGTATCTTGGATTTCACTTGCTTTGTTATGTGTTTTGTGTCTCCTATTGGAGTTTTGGAATCAGATATTGTCAACCCCATCTTTATCTATACTTTGTTCTTTAAATAAACTCAACTCTTATTTACTTCCGTATTTTATTTAGAGGACTGGCGCCCGAAAGGTTTTTTTTCTTAGTTAGTTGCTGATTGATCGCCTGAGCCAACGGAAGAACCTACGAACCGCGTCCGAGCGACCCATGTTCTGGCACTGGACGGGGGTGTAATCCCTTAGCTGGCCTGTCTACCATTCCATTCGTAGATCAGCGGGGCAAGTGGCCCAAATTAGAGCAATTTGCGTTACAAAGTTTGACATTATTAAATGATAGTAGATAAATTACTATTATCATTGTAAATTTTGGTTATATGTCACATATTCTTAAATAAAAACCATAGTTTTGTCAATGACATGTTATTGAAAAAGCTATTTTCTCAATTTTCGAGATAAAAATGTCGATATTTGGTCCATGTAGCTCAGAATGCGAAGGAACAACATGATGTTTGCACAAGTGGTGCATTTTGAATAATTTATCAACCAGCTTCCAATTTTGTGCCATTCTTATATAGCACCAGGTAAATCTAATAAATGCAAAATGTATTCTATTAGTGTGGGTAGGAAATGCATATTATTACATTTTAAGTGCCGAATAAATGTAAAGAAATTCTCAGCTACAAGTGGAATTATTATCATCGATGATAACATGCATTAAAACCACATTTCAAACTTAATGAGTCCGAAAGTTAAGTTAAATGTATAGTATTGGGTTTCACGAGTAATAATATATCCTCGATAATAATTAATCATAACGCGTATTATACTTGAGAATAAAGTGCAAAAACCTAGTTTTCTGTAGAATTACTTCATTTACTTAATTTAGTCTACCAGTTTTGTGCACTTCTTCTGGTTGCATTACAATTACAAGGAGACATCACAGTCAGTATATCGACAATCGAGATTCCAATTTTTTTTAAAGCAGTTCAAGCTTCCTCACACTCTTGGAGCAGTGTGTTCTTTCCATAAATCGGCGTGTCTAAGCCCCAGAAGTCTTTGGTCGTTCACAAGGTGAACCAAATTTCACCAATACTGTGTGCCAAATTAAATTTGGCTAATGCCTCGTGCAAATTAACTTCACGCTCAGGATTAATGTTGCACTTTAGTCCCTTGTTATATTATTAATATACTATAAGAATGTGATTTCCACTGTTTCAAATAAATTACCACTTTATTTACGTTTTTTCTAAAAACGTAATGCTTTATTTATCTTTTTATACGCTCGTTCGTTTATAAATCATGGGCTTACAAGCAAAAAGCACTAAATCAATCGACTTTGGTTTTAAGTGTATTTAGATCTAAATTTTGATGATTTTCCTACTGCAAATTCTAGCAATACCAGAAAGCACTAAAGCAGTTAAAAGTTAAAGAAAACTTCAGATTACTGAACACTATCGTTTTCGATTTAGTGCCTTTTGCTTGTAAGCCCATGAAATAACCTATAAAGCCAATAAAATAATATTTTGTAATTTTATAATATAAGATTGAGGGCCGATCTTATCACGTTATAACTTTACTAGTTTGAGCTTTAAAAGTTCAAGTAAACTAATCGTTAAGTAAATTACTTAACCAAGTTTATAAAAAGTGAAAAGATCGGCCCTGAATTATTAATTTCATTACAAATTTCGAATTGTCAAACTTCTGTGAAAATCTCGGAATGTAGTAAACAAGAAGTGGACTTTTACTTCAACAGTCGAGGCATTTTGAACTATTTGAGTGGTTAAAAAGAGCCGGGATGCTAAAATCACATGTTTGACTTTTTGCAGAGTCAAATAGTCAAAATCACTGAATGTAAACAAGTTCATTAGGATAAAAACAAACAGTCTAGGCATGCGCATTAGTAAATGTTCGCCGTAGAATTTCGTTTTCGTAGTCTCATTTCTCATATTATATTTTCTTTGTACGTAAGCGTTTATACGGGTTCGTACACGTTGCATGATAAAGTTGATTTTTAGGTTTCTTACAACCAGTAAATTTTTCAAGTGGTAAAAATTATTCTAAAAAAATGTCAACAGAAGCCACCGAAATATATTTTAATGCGGCGTTGCAACTAGCAAAAGAAGCGGGAGAGGTAAGCAATAATTTCTTTAATAGTATGGCTGATTTTATTCTATACAACTTTTTTTTTTGAGAGTAGCTAATTAAGGAAAGATTTTTTGAAAGCAAAGTTGCGGAAGTGAAATCTTGCGATATTGATTTAGTTACTGAAACCGATAAACAAGTAGAAGAATTACTTATTAAAGGGTTAAAGGAACAATTTCCTGATCATAAGTTTATTGGAGAAGAATCTTTACCGGAGAGTAAAAAAGTGAACTTAACTGATGATCCAACATGGATTATTGATCCAATTGATGGAACATTAAATTTCTTCCATGCTTTTCCACACTGTTGTATTTCAATTGGTCTATTTGTTAATTGCACTCCTCAAATTGGAATAATCTATAATCCAGTTTTAGAACAATTATTTACAGCAAAAAAGGGACAAGGTACATTTTATAATGGAAGACAAATTAAGACTTCTGGTCACAAGGATCTTTCGCAAGCCATTATTATGTTGGAAAATGGAACCAATCGCGATCCGGAGAGATACAATGCTTTAACTACCAGCCAGCATGCACTAATTCCACTTATTCACGGGTAAGGAATTTGACTTGACGAATTTGGAAAAACAATTTTAATCCTAATTCGATTGAAAATTTTAAATATTTAAACTAAGGTACTACTAAATTTTCCAAAACGAATTCCCTGACTTTAAAGGTTTTCCTCAATTAAAATTGAAAATTCTTAGTTAGAAACTTAGTAAACAAGGAACAAATTATTGAATGTATTGCCAAATTTGAACATTTCTAAATTTCGAAACTTCCAGAAGTGAGAAATACTTTTTAACTTATAAATTCGGTAATTCAATTGGAAGTTTTAGCACTGCAATGGACGAGTCTCACTATTTTTTTTTTAATTTAAAAATAGAGGTCAAACTGAGGCTTCAGGATTTCTTTTTGAGTACTAACATAAGAAAAATATTAAACGACCTGTAGCCGACGTCACACAAAAGTAGAATTGCCCTATTCATTGTCGCAACGACAGCAGTTGAAAGTGGGGAACATAAAATAATCATGACGCTCAATTTAAATACTCTTTCAAATTAAAAAAAAATCTATGGTTCAGTTTTGAGACCAACCAAATTAAACATACAATAGCATTTATATCAAAATTTTAAGTTTATACTACGGGGTTCAGCGGCCTTCGCCTCCTACGAGTCACTCACAGGGTGGAGGGACAGTTGAAATCTTGTTAATCGATTCATGCGCGTCGCCACTAATTAGATGGTAGGCGATAAATCGAGACCCTCTGCTGCTTTTTCTAGACCCACCGGTTTAGTCTGTGCGTAGAATTTGTGACTAGTGAAACTCATCCATTCAATTATTTCAACACTGCTGAATTAAAACCTATCGTTGGAAGTTAAATTATAATATAAAGCCTTGAAAATATATTTTTACAAAAACTTGCAGGGTTTTATAAATCAAAGTAATAAAAACGCATTTCTTACACAAAATTTTTATTTGAAAATTATTACAGGATCAGATCATTAGGATCAGCTGCTTTAAATATGGCAATGGTGGCATTAGGTGGAGCCGATGCTTATTTCGAATTTGGAGTTCATATTTGGGATATAGCAGCTGGCGAAATCATAGTAAAGGAAGCTGGTGGTGTAGTTGTTGACCCAACAGGTGCTCCAGTTGATCGAATGTCACGTCGGGTTCTTTGTGCCAGTTCGCAAGCCATGGCTGATAAGATTATCGAAAAATTAGTGCAATATTATCCACAGCCAAGAGATTAACATTTTAATTATTACATCTCTAGCATTGATGTATTTAATTTTATTTGTAATGTTTTTACGTAGTAATTTGATTCAATATGACTTTATATAGTTTTATATTTTTAAAATGTTCATAAATAAGGGAAGAATAGATCACATATTTATAATTACATAAATAAATGATGATGTAATAATTTAAAGTATTTTTAAGTGTATTTTCTTACCAAATGAGACTGATTATTATCAATAGTTTACCTTTAACTATATACTGAATGTAACATAATTCAATATTTCAAGAAATAAATATTGTGATTTATAATAAAAGTATGTAATAATACTTGGTTTTTAATTTCTTCACCTAAAAATTCAACAATTTCATTATAAATCTTAGCCTGCCAACACTTTCACGTGCATAACTGCAAATATATATCTTCATATTCACTTATTCTGTAAGTGGCATAGAATTTTTCCAAAACTTATATCCTAAAAGCAAAAATAACAGTAAGATTTTTGATAATTTTATGGATTAACTAATTAATTTGTTACTTCTCCAATCCGATTTGAAGGATTAATTGGTATCATACCACCATATCTTTGTTGTACTGCAGTAGACATCTAAATATAAAAATAACAAAAACCAGTTAGTATCTCACTAATTGATAATTATGTAAAAATATTGATAGCAAAAGTTATTTAGCCTCTAAGTTAATATAATTCTGAACTTAAGCAAACTAGGATGAAATATCAAAATTTTAGCAAGGAATTGAAATAGGTACATGGATTTTGATATTTATTTTAAAAAATAATCAATAAATAACAGAAAAGTTAGCTAATATTTATAATGGCAGCAGTGCTTGGTTCAAACAAAAATAATATAGCAAGTGTAACATTTCGTTATATTATAGTATTAGATACGCAAACCTTATGGAAATTGAGGAAATATTTGGTGTAGTTCAAGATTATTAACTCGTGGCACTATTAAAGTGGAAATCATAATATGGCAACTTTCGCCTTTATGGTAGGAATAAAAGTTAGATCCAGGCCAACCACAACGGATGTTACATTGCTTTCAATTATTCTCCTGGCTGCAAATTGCTACAATTGCACTCAATAGGATCCTCCACCTTCGTGGAAGTGATCTTACCCTCTGGAGAAGACATCCCACCATTAAGCAGCATTACCATGAACAAGTATCTTAATATTAATTTGTCATTTTACCATATCTTTGTGTATCTGATACTATACTACAAAAAGTGAAACAAATTGGAATTCAAACAATGTATGATGCAATCCCACAACATTGTAAAATTAAATTATGTCTATTTAACAGAATAAGTAACAAAAGTTAAGGCATAATTAAAACTTGGCGCTCTTCATAATAATTTAAAAAGACTTGGGTAGCATACATAAACAAAATTTAAAAACATCAACATATTAAAATAATTTGCATGCAAAAGTAATGGGTAATAATAATATTAATTGTAAAATAAAATTTAACATACTAACATAGAGGCTAAATATACCTTCTTCCGGAGTATGCAAACTTGCAATCAATGGTTTAGAAAAATCCCATATTAGTAATACCTTGTTTAATGAGACTCACTGAGATACCCATTGGCAAATCACACCAAACCGCTTTCTGCAACAAAAAGTTATGGTACAATAAATTGTAAAATATTTTTTTTTTAATTAAATAAAAAGAGTGCATGTAAAATACAATATTTTATTCTTTGTATTTGACACACTAGTAAACACTCAGTGTTTTTATTAAAGGATTTATTATTTAGTTGTCAAACATTCAAACGTTTCTACTAAATACCAATTACATGCTTTGATAACCTTATAAATAACAAAATGTGGTATAATTAATTTTGTAGTTATAAAATTTTATTAATTTATTTATATGAAATCATAAATGACCCTCTTCATTGTCTTGATCATTTTACCTCTAAACCACCAAAACTCATATTCTATCCTGAATAAACGGATGTGTCAAGGAATTGTTCAAGCTGATGCGTTTTGCAGGATCTATGCATAAAGCTTTCTCCAAGAAGTCTTTCAACTGAGTAACTTTTCGTAACTGATCAGCAGGCAAAGCTTGACCTGCTACTAACTCGGACTGTAAATCTCGGATTGGTTTCACCACTGACATAACAACTACTTTTTCCTACAAAAATTGCACAATTATTAAAAATCAACTTATCACAATTAAACAATACTTACTCTTTCGGTGACTTTATCAATTTCATGATATAAAAAATTACAATTGGAATCAAAATGCTGGTCTTTAAACGCCCCTTTACGGATAACTTTATTAGGAAATTTGCCCTTCACGTCCATAAAAAACTTTAACATTTGATTATTGGATTTTCCAGAAAATAATATTCTTCCAGTGTAGAGCTCATATATTGTGCATGCTGCAGACCACATATCGATTGCAAAATCATAAGAAATACCTAATATAATTTCTGGCGCACGATAAAAACGTGACACCAAATAAGGCGTAATTTCATTATCCGATATATAAGATGCAGAACCAAAATCACAAAGTTTTAATACCAATTTACTTTCATTTACCAAAATGTTATCCGGTTTAATATCTAAAAATTAATAACATTAAAATGATTACTAAATTTTATTTAACTGCAATTACTTAAAATACAGTTAACGTAATATAGTAGAATTTTTTACACTTTATAAATTTATAGGTAATCACCATTTTTGATTTTAACTTTTTGATTATAATATTAAACTTGGCAGATGACAGACATGCTTCTATATTCTACCTAAAAAACTAGCACAAAATTTAATTTCAAAGGCTTTTCTCAACTTGCACAGCATTTCTCAATAACAAATATCAGAAAATTCATTTAACACAAAAATATTCCAAGAAACTACATTTTCTAACTGTCGACAAAAAACACTGAAAATAGTTCACAAACTTATTGAAATGTTTAGTAGACACAGCATTAAAAAGTATTATACCTGTGCTACATAATGCTAGTTTATGTAGAGTAAGTCATTTTTTAATTTGTTTTCTGTAACGAGCATATTTGAGTTTATAATAAAATTGTAATAATAAAACTACCGATTTTGCTGAACGAATTAAAACAAGAGACATTTTGCATTACAGTTTTACAAATTATTCATACATTTGAAGTGCTCTTACAAAGAGAAAAAGGGCAGAACACAATTTGTAATTCTTAATATTTCCATTAATTCATTGAAATATATCAAACTGCTCATGTAAACATAAACATTTTAAGAGCAAAGTTTCTTCTAATGGCTTTAAAAAATTGAAAGGGCGTTTTGCATATTGCATCCCACTGAATTTTTCAAAACAAATTCCACAAGTTTTACAGGTTTTCCATGATAAAAATTGAAAATTATTCTCGATGACTTTGAAACTTTTTAAATTCAAAAAAACAAATGTAGATTGACCATAGAGTAAAGGATTGACTAAACTAAATACATTATAAAAGAAAAACAAACAAGATTTGTATTATATTTATAAGTTTTAAAAAAATGTTCCCCATTCTAAATTTTAGTTTCCCTGACATTCGCTTAAAAATCAAAAATTCCCCTACTTTCTATGTAGTCCAGTCATTCTAAGGAAAAGTACGAAAATGATGTTACCCAGAAGCAAAAAATGGGGTCGTGTAGAAGAAAAAATTCTACAAAAGATAGCGTTTTTTGCATCACTCTAGCTGGTGTATTACGTAATCTAAAAAATTAAACAAAGTCAAAAAACGGTTTTTTGCAATTTAAGAATAAACGAAGCATCCTACAAAAGAAAGTTAAATTAGAAAGTTGTAGACAATGAAAAAGTTATCAAATGCGAACAGAAAAGTAAAAATTCATTAAATTTTTCAAAATTGCAAAAAAAAATGAAAAATACGCGATGGTGAAATTGCGAAAAAAAAAACAATTTTCGTAAATCAGTTATCATATAAGTTATACAAGTAGATACTTAAGAAAAAACAATATTTTCGGTAACTCTCTAACCTCAAAAAATGCGAATGAATTTCGTATAATTTTATAATTTCTTAAACTATGCCAGATGATTACAAAAGTGAAATATGTGATTAGGACTGGGAAAAGTAGGATATTGTCAAAGTACGTATTTGAAAATTATCTTAATAAACAAATTTTCTGTATTCCTAACTTCAAACTTGATAGTACTTTGCCTTCTACAAGAATCCAGTAAGATATAGTCAATTTTGAAAAATTATATTTTAAAAACAAATTGCATTTTGTATTTTTCAAATTGTAGTTTTGTGGTAGACCCAATGATCTGGTAATTAGAAAGAACGTAGTTTTTCATCAAGCAAAAGTGAAAATTTATATTTTTGGGCGATAATACACTTTTCCGTGTCAGGTTAATTATTATAATTAAACAAGAATGTTTCTTTATGGTTACTTAATTCAAATGGTATATGAAGAAGTACAAATGGCACTTGCGGCAATATACAGATGATGATGCTATGTTGATGGTATAAACAGAGACTCGAGAACCCTGAATAAATGAGAGTACCTAAGTGAATAAATTCGACTGTGCGAGATGCAGAGCAATAGAATAGCAGAAAACATTAAATTTTCCATCTGCATCACTTCTTTCAGAAAAAAGAACCATTGCTTAAAATTAATATAAAAAAAATCACAAAAATAGACTACAGTACAATCTTGCTAATCCCAAGCTGTTGTTGATTTGTTAAAATAATAAGGTGTTGCAAATTACAGTGTTCAAACTGAATAGTTTACTAACATTTGTTTAAAAAAAAAAAGATTCATGCATGAAAAAACGTTTGCAATAAGTGCATCAGTGACCATGTGATCTTGGTGGTTGAATTTTCATCGTTTGAACTCTATAAGATAGTATGAGTAAAGCGGTATTCGGACTAGCAAGAGTATACAGGACTTCAAATAACAAGGCAAACAAAAATTTAAATTTACCTGCATGAAGTATTCCAGTCTTCTTCAACAACTTCAGTCCGAACAATAACTGTTGTGTATAACTACGCACAGCTTTAACATGAAGCCCTACATCCTTTCCATACTTTTTTAAAACTTCTCGTAAATTCATGGATAATGGCTCGAAAACTAAACAAAGATGCTGTTTATGAAAGAAATGCCTAAATAACCTTAAGCAGTGCAACCTATCTTCAGGATCTGCATCGTTTAATTTCCTTAAAATTTCTAATTCTTTCAGTCCTGTTTTATGCCTACAACAAAAAACTATTATTACATTGTTTTTAAACATACATTTTACTTACATTATTTCATTATTTCGTATAATTTTGACGGCAACTTCTTGATTACCTCGAGCTTGGTCTCGAGCAACTATTACATTGCTGAAAACGCCTTGCCCAGTGTAACCAAAAACTACATAGCGTGTATCTAATGTTTCACCAATTCGTACCCTGTAATAACCTTCTGCATCGTCCCAGTTATCGGTTAATGCAGGATTTTCTAATTCTGTACCTTTTTGAATAATGGTGTTGGGAGACTACACAAAATATTATAAATCAGTTTAAATAATATACATAAATAACAAGTTATTTTAAACTTACATTGTATTCTTTCTTAAAGGAATGATCATCTGCAAACATATCCCAATTGACGTTATTTGGCTTCACTTCTTTAATTATTTCCTTTAGACCATTATTTTCAGAAGCTTTAACTTTCATGTTTGGTAAAAGTGGGGGTGTTAATGATTCATCGTCAACAGGATCTATGACTTGCTCGTTTGTATTACTTGGTGGCGTTTGCTCAGGTAACGATATAACCTCAGGTTCAACTATCATATTATTATTTTGATGTGCAGGTACTTCGACTGTTGTAATAGCAGATGTATTTGTATTTGAATCTTCACTAACAGCTCCTAAGCGCTGAAAGAGAATGATAAATTAGTACTTTCATTAACTAGCTACTGTTATTAAAAAGTTCTCTCCAAGCAGAGCTGAGAATCATTTTCACTACTTAAGAGCGCGCTGCAAATTTTCCAAAGAAGTCCAAAAAATTATTTTCATATTTCTTAAGACATTTTTGAGATTTTTCAGATAAGTATCTTTTAGTACAAAAAAACTTAAGAAAAGTAAAAACTGTTTTTTCCTTCTAAAGTCAACAAGAATTAAATTGAAAGACTAAAATTTTGCACACGACTGTTTTTGATAATATACAAACGTTGTAAAAAAATTCCCACCATAAAATTCAAATAAACATTTTTAACTTAGACCCGTTACCTTTACATACTTGATTAAAATATTAGGAATTTACGAAAATTGTATTGGTAGATACAACTTTCAACAGGTGGTGTTAAAAAATTCATAAGACTTCGAATTTACGAATTATATATTACTGACTATTACCCCTAGTACATGCACCTGGTTGATAATTCGTGAACCGACACATTAGGCATGTAATGTTCAAACGTGGATCGAAGGTAAGATAGAATTTTCGAACGCAATCAAAAGATGCGATATAACAATGGTTATACAATTTTCGTAAATACTTAATGTTATTTAAATTTAAAAAAATAGTATTTATTATTTAAATACTTTTCTGAGTTATGTATTTACGCCAACTATTATTTGGAATTTTATTGGAAAAGATACTTTTGGGTGAAAACTGCAACATTTGAAATTTAATATCGACACCCCCAAGGAACAAAGCTGTAACTTGAGGGCTGGGCAGTATTTCAAATATACATGTATTCGAAATACATTTTGTATTTTCATCCATCAAAATACCAAATATGTACTTTAAAATCGATAAACTTTTGAAAAAAATTTCCATTTAAATTATTATGTTGGTAATGTGAAAGTTCGTATATTCAAAGTTGGGCAAAATACATTTTTATTTGTATTCAGTATATTGTATTCAGTATTCAGCCCTATTGGGGCGGCTTGAGTATGCGCCAAAAATTTTGAATAGGCGACTGTTGATAAAATGGATGACTTGAGAATGTGCAACTTTTACAACTCAACAATTAATTGAAATATTGAAAAAGTACAAGTTTTGAATTTTCTGCTCTTGGGATATTGCTAGATAGCGCCAGGTTAAGATAATTGGAGGGATAAAGGGGAATAACCTGGTCATGGTTTCATGGTCGACAGTTTCAAGTGTTGATATAGTTGTGAATCGTGATTTGTATTATTGTGTTCGTTTGTGGTCTGTCTGTCAAGGTCAACTGTCTTGGGGGACTGCCTGTTTAAACCTTCATTTTGTTAAGGTGTCAAAGTTAGAAACAATGTAGATGTAGAAATCTTAAATTCTATACTTAGAATAAAATTGTTGACTTTATTTGGAAAAATTTCCAAGTAACGCAATCAATGTTGAATATGTTTAATACTGCGACAATGTATGGAAGTAATAGAAATGCTGCAACCCAGATTGAAGATCATGAAGCAGATGATATTGTGACAGACATTTTTGAAGATATTGATGTGACGGTTCCGTGTATTTCAATTCTAAATAATAAAAAAAACTTATTGTGGGAGCGTTCGAGCTTACGAACCCGAGTCACTCGGTTCAGCAAATTGGGTCAGCTTCAGTGGCCTCTAACAGATTTTTGTTGAAACAGCTTAGATTGATATACAATATAACCTTAAATTTAAAAGTTATAGACTGTTATAGACAGTATAAAAATGAATATTGTAAATATGCAAGCAATACGTTTTATAGTAGATATTTTTATGGAAGAATTGAACGCAAGCGCATTAGTTCAGGCCAGACCACAGACCATTGGATACTTGACATGCCAATCCTAACACATCTCGGAAACGCAACCAATCTGTTTGAACAAAAATCCGTTAGAGGTCACTGAAGCTGACCCGATTTGCTGAACCGAGTGACTCGGTTCGTAAGCTCGAACGCTCCCTGTATTTTTTATTACATTACATAACACTAACTGGGGGGGGGGGGTAAACTCACTAACACAGGACAAGGTCATTTAAAAAAGAGGGCCCCCGCTGGTATTTCTTTTGTTGGTGATATTTGGCGATCACTTAAAATAAAAACTGGCAGCACTGTTTGTATTTGAAATTCGCGATTTATATTAACAAAAGAGGCCACCACACGGAATAATTTCAAATTAAAAATAAAGTAATGTAGTGTAAATCGTGAATTCAAATACAAAATACTTAATATATTCAATAAAGAACGACTTTTGTTTGTAAATACCTCAAAAATGTAATGTATCTTGTATTTGAAATACTCGAAACAAATGTATTTTGAATTTCAAATACCCAAATCAAATATATTTTGTAATTTGTATTTCAAATACATATTTTCATGTATTTTGCCCACTCCTGGTCCAAACTGCCAATTTGGTACTTCGGAGAAAAAATGGCTTTCAGTAATAGTACTTTTCATCACAAGGACGTAAAACGCGATTTTTCGTTCGAGGGGAGCGGGGGTTACGAGGCGGAGCGTAGCGCAGCCGAGGAACCCGACCGCTTCCGAGGTGAAAAAGTAGTTTTACGGCTCCGCGTGGTGAGAAGAACTTTTCGTTAGCCGTCAATGTGCGTAATATTTGCAGGAGGAACAATAAAGCGTCGCGCGACATTAAAAAAGCTGCCGTGTTAGTGTTTGCTAAGGAACACGTGCAGCAATTTGTCTCGACGCGACGGCGCAAAATAAGTAACTATTATTATGCTAGCCAAATTAAGTTACACTATCACGTTCTAAATATTGCATATAGAAAGTAGTATAGAGGGACGTGACTCTATGCTTCTTTCCGTTTCTCTGTAAATATTGTAAATAGAAAGTATTATAGAGGGACGTGTCTCTATAATACTTTCCTTTTGTACATATTTTGGAATCACTGTCAGTTGGCCGATATTCATTTGGCCGACATTCATTTGGCCGAAATTTTTTGGCCGAAATTCAATTGGCCGAAACATCATTTGGCCGAAACTTCATTTGGCCGAAACTTCATTTGGCCGAAATTCAATTGGCCGACACATCATTTGGCCGACAGTCATTTCGCCGAAATTTTATTTTTAGTATTAGATAAAGTGACTATAAAAATAATTTAATAATATTATATAATTGTTAAATTTCTTAACAATTTTATAAGTAGACAAAAATTAATTTTTTATTTATATATTCAACATCTCTTGTTTAATTTTGTTTAGTTACACTGTTAGGTTACACTTATATTAACGGTGCGCGCGGATTTTTTCTGCACTCTTATTATTGGTTACTGATTTAACGACGTTGAATCTCGCTTTTTTTTTGCAACTCGTCGTAGGTGGATGTGTTGCCAAAATTGACTCTTCCGCGCCGCCGCTCCGCTCCGCGTTGCAGCGCTACAGAGCCATTTTGGCAACACTAAACTCATTAAAAACATCCCTCTAGGGTGATCCAACTCGGCACATTGTGCTATTAGCAAGGGGTGAATCTCGCTTTTTTTTTGAAACTCTGGCGGGGGTGATTGTGTTGCCGAAATGGGCCTTTCGCGCGCTACGCTGCGCTCCGCACGCTACAGACCCATTTTTCGGCAACACTAAACTCATTAAAACCATCCCCCTAGGGCCTTCCAACTCGGCAAATTGTGCTACTGGGAAGGGGGTGAATCTCGCTTTTTTCAACGCACCGTCAATATATTTTTTCTTTTCATTTAAGATTTATTTTTATATTCACTTTCGGTAATAAAAATAATATTTCGGCCAAATGACTGTCGGCCAAATGATGTGTCGGCCAATTGAATTTCGGCCAAATGATGTTTCGGCCAAATGAAGTTTCGGCCAAATGAATTTCGGCCAAATGAATTTCGGCCAATTGAATTTCGGCCAAATGAATTTCGGCCAAAAAATTTCGGCCAAGTGACGGGATACCCATATTTTGTACTTATTTTGTACATAATACAGTAGAAACTTATGCTTTTATACCATTTTTATTGGTTTTTTCCTGCAAATATCGACGAAAACATACTCTTTTCGTACCTCAAAACGTACACGAAAAGTGCTCAAATACGTCCGCGGTAACGAAAATGTTATAACGCCGTCGGCCCATTCCATGTGAAATCAACACACTTTTCTTGGTCACCATCTCAGATTTCGATAAAATTTGGTATATCGATAGAGTGTACTGAGACTAGTAAAAATACCAATTTTTATTTAAATATCTCAAACGGTTTCCAAAATATCGCTATGTAAAATTTTCAAAAATTGACTGCCGGAATATTTTCTAATCATTATAGCAGCTCTCCTAATTAAGCTACAGAGGTGGGCGTGATGTCATTTTACTCAGTTTTTAATGCCTTTTCCGATGATATATAACACAATATGCCTTTTTTTGTAAAAATACTTTTCAAAACTCAAAATCAAAATTTTGAATTTGATTTTCTCAAAAAGTAAATCTTCAAAAATTTTTAAAAAATTCCTGAGAATAGTCTGTACTTATGGTAAGTGACTGCCAAAATTTAAAAGTGGGACGGTTATGGCTTCATAGTGAAAATAATTTTTAAGTACAAGATGGTTTTGAAAGAACGATAGACTTTATATTATAGTAAGCGACGAACAGCAGAAATTGTTTGTCAAAAAAGAAATTTACAATATTTTATAACAAATATAAGTTAGTGTTATGGAAATGAGTCTTGCCAAATAATTTTGTGCATTAATGGGTGGGGGGGGGGGCACACCTTGCCGGTAAAAATAAAAAGTTCAAAGTTACGAATTTTTTCTGAGAAAATGAATCCATTTAGATCAATATTTGAGTTTTGACACATTATTATACAAGTCTTGAAAACCATTTAAAAAATTTTTCTAATCAAAATATTACAAAATGGCGGCGTGGCAACTGAACTCCAAAATTACCTCTTAGGGCCAGTTGTATAAAAGAGGGTTAACTCGGGGATCAGCTGATCCTGGTTCAAGAGCTGATCCAGGATCAACGTAAGGTAGATAAATTTACTTGATAGGTTTATTTTATAAAAAAAAATTACTTGATAGGTTTATTTGTAATCTATCTACCTTGCGGCGATCCTGGGTCAGCTCTTGAACCAGGATCAGCTGATCCCCGAGTTAACCCTCTTTTATACAACTGGCCCTTAAAATGCTGTGGCAAATCTCCCAAATGGTGTCGTTAGACCTACAACATAAGAAATAAAAAAATTTAGTTTAATATAATATGTTTTTCCAGTCCGCATCGACACAGAATTTTTCTATTTTAATTTTTTTTTTTTTAGTTGTAAAGGTTCAAAGTCGAGAAAAACTTTTTCGACCAAAAATCGTCACTTAAACGGTAATAAAAAATTTTTGAGGCAAAAATTTAAAAATTGTGGTAGAGGCAGATTGGAAAAACATTATATTAAACTAAATTTTTTCATTTCTTATATTGTAGGTCTAACAACACCATTGGGAGATTTTCAACCGCATTTTAAAAGGTGTTTTTGGAGTTCAGCTGCCACGCCGCCATTTTGTAATATTTTGATTTGAAAAATTTTTTAAATGTTTTTCAAGACTTGTATAATAATGTGTCAAAACCCAAATTGATCTAAATAATTTCATTTTCTCAGAAAAAATTACCAAAGTAGGACTTTTCAATTTTGCCGGCAAGATGTGACCCCCCCCACCCATTAATGCACCAAATTATTTGGCAAGACTCATTCCGTAACACTAACTTATATTTGTTATAAAATATTGTAAATTTCATTTTTGACAAACAATTTCTGCTGTTCGTCGCTTACTATAATATAAAGTCTATCGTTCTTTCAAAACCATCTTGTACTTAAAAATTATTTTCGCTATGAAGCCATAACCGTCCCACTTTTAAATTTTGGCAGTCACTTACCATAAGTACAGACTATTCTCAGGAATTTTTTAAAAATTTTTGAAGATTTACTTTTTGAGAAAATCAAATTCAAAATTTTGATTTTGAGTTTTGAAAAGTATTTTTACAAAAAGGCATATTGTGTTATATATCATCGGAAAGGGCATTAAAAACTGAGTAAAATGACATCACGCCCACCTCTGTAGCTTAATTAGGAGAGCTGCTATAATGATTAGAAAATATTCCGGCAGTCAATTTTTGAAAATTTTACATAGCGATATTTTGGAAACCGTTTGAGATATTTAAATAAAAATTGGTATTTTTACTAGTCTCAGTACACTCTATCGATATACCAAATTTTATCGAAATCTGAGATGGTGACCAAGAAAAGTGTGTTGATTTCACATGGAATGACCCCGTCCTCATTTCGGGACGTCCTATCTGTCCTATGAGATGAAGTTTTAAAACATATTATAGAAAAAAACCTATCAGACACGGAATAATTCTATGTTCTCGTCGTATCTATGAGATACGTCTTTATTAGGTCGTAACCATAGGTCGTAACTAAAAAATTTCGTTGTTCTAGACTGAATTTAACTAAATAAAAATTATAATAAGAAAGTCAACTAAAATTTACATATGCCTTTAAAACAACTATATTACAGTTAAGTAATAATTAATTCCTTGAGAATTAATTTAAACTAATTGAAACTTTCAAATGGCGCTCTTGAAAAATAGGTAAAAATGAGTTACGGCTTTGTTCCTTGGGGGTGTCGATATCAAACATTTCAAACTGGTAGGTATATTAAATATTAGCAGCACTAAAAATTTAAATAATCAGTCAGTAATTGACTAATTTGAAACTATTACAGTGCATCCAAAGATAGATGGCCAGGCGGAGCTAATGTGCAGAAAGAAAATCCGTCTACGTTTACACGACGGCACTACGTTCTCCCTCCACCTGTACTGTGCAGAAAATTGACTCTGCCTGGCCATCTAACTTTGGATTCTCTATACTTAGAATGCATAGTAAAAATGAATGTAATAAAAGTACACAAAAAATGGCATAACTACCTCCGAACATGCATAATAAACAGAATCACATACCTTTAATAATTCTTCACGTTGTTTCCTTCTTTTTTCAATAATTTCCTGATCGTCTTCTTCATCATCTTTCATATCGATATCAATTTCACTGTCACTACTACTTACTTCTTTATGCAAACCCTCACTCAAGGAATCTTTATACTTATCTTGATTTTCATGTTTCTTATCTCTAGCACCGGTACTTCTATGCCAATCCTTTCTATCTCTAAACCTATCACGATCTTTATTAGAATAATACCTATCTCTGGAATGATCTCGTGACCTTCTCCTCTCTAATTCTCTAGACCGTGCCCTCTTATGGTTCTCGTTACCTCTTTCCCTCTCCAAAGATCTTCTTCTTATATTTCTGTCACGTGATCGTTCCCTTTGATTTCTATCTTTATATTTATTTACAATCTTTTCACGTGCCCTAGAATTATAATCATCTCTGAGTAAATCTCTGTCTTTACTCCTTCTCGCACTAATTTTCTGATCTCTAAGTTTTCGTGAAAGGTCCATCTCCCTAGTTTTATATTCACGACTTCTCAAATTATGATCCTCTTTATGATTTCTATCTTTACTGTGAGTTCGTCGTCTTTTAACAATCTCATCACTTATTATAACCTTACGTTCTCTACTACGTGTACGTTTCAATTTATTCACCGCTGGATCTGCATCATTACTAGAATCGTCTAATAAAATTACCTCATCACTAACTTTACTATCTGCTTGTTTATTTGCAATAGGACTGACATCAGTAACAATATCGCTGCTAGCTTTGGCAATTTCGGCCTGTAATAATTCCTTTTGTCTCATTAATTCGTCCAGATCCATGTCGGGCTCGATAGCCACCATATCAACTGCATCGCTATCCACATCTGGTTCATTTTCGCTCTCCGAAGAAATAACCTCCAATGTTTGAGCGGCCAATCCAAATGTATTTACTTCATCGGTCGCAATTTCTACGTCAATTTTATCTTTGGGTACCACCACGCTTGAGCCTGAATAAGATTTACCGTTAGAAACGTTACTACCACTAACTTTAGATATTTCAATTTTTTTTGACGAAATTTCTGGTGTATACCGATCATATTTAACAACTTTGGTTGGAGCATTATCGCCTGATTCTTCGTTATGCTTCCGTTTGTGCTTTTTATGTTTTTTGTGCTTCTTCTGCTTGTCTAACGATGTATGCTTTTTGTGTTTATGCCCATGCTTGTGATTTTTCTTATGTTTCTTTTTCAATGAACCACCATCTTCCTTAGGGCTATCGTTTATAATTTCAACGGCATCTGAATCATCGGAAGATCTAGAACAAAATATATAATATGATAAGGTTACGAAACTGTCAACTATGACAACAAAATTGCGATACTTACACTGGTTCCATAGTTCAATACGTGAAATACGATAGGCACTAATTAAAACAAATTTACTAAAATATGAATGTTCCTTTTATAAAAGTAATATTTCTAAATTATAATGGCACTAAAACGCTTTTTTACGAATAATAATGTCTATCACCACTGAAGCCATATTCGATTTCTATTTATAACGGTAGGAGCTGCCAACCGCAGAAAGTTAAATTCATGGAAATATACAGGGTGTTTATTACATATACAGCAAAAATTTAAGGGGTTAGTCCCAGGACTATTCCAAGTGTCATTTGTTGATTTTTGAAAACGTGAAAAAAAATCGGATAATTGCTGGGTGTAGCCCGATACTAGTAGGGAGACTGGTCCAAAATGATCCATCAGGGTAAAATGATAACTTCAAAGTTTTTATGAAACTACTGATGCCAGCTAGGAATCAACAAATACATTATGTCCAAAACGCATGAAGTTAGTACAGACGTTAATGGCAAAATTATTGTTTATATTCGTATAATGATATCGTCACTGTCACAGATTTTTGAAATTTATCCACCCCACACAACATGTGAATGTAATCTCCCATTTCTTCAGTTTCTTGACTTTCCTTCTTGGTTTCCGACAACACAACAATGTCAACATTCATTCAGTTCATTATTGATTTCTAACAACTTATTGGCCATACCATAGATATTCCATGTTTCAATTTTTAATAACTATTTTATTGCGTTAGTCTGCGTACACAGTGAATTCTGGTTTCTGATCCGGTTTATCCACTTTTAGATCTTTGCATTGAAATATCTGTCCGGTTGCCATCTTCATTTTGTGTTCGTTTACAATAATTAACATTGGAGGAAGATGAGCTGGTAAACTAGCGCCGGTCGGTAAATTTACCTTCACTCTGGAAGCAGCTTTAAGTCGTCTTAAAATAGTTTCATCAGTATTGCGAAGCTTAAATATAAGTTCAAGAACTAAGGAAACGTTGCTACAGGTGCCGAGGTGCTGGTCCAACGTCCCAACCCCCTTAAGCAGAACCAGGTTTTTATACTAGGGTGCAACAATTTCCTAGTTCCAGTTCCTAGGTGCTGCAAATTCCCTTTCATCTTGCAACTATTGTAGTCAGGGAGTACGACAAGAAAATAGGAATCAGATTTGCTAGCAGAGCTGTTACATGATATAACACAGGCATTGCTCGAAATTTGTTTAGAGTATGTATTCGTCATCCACAGCCTTCTTGAGACCATACCAGCCTTCATCTCCAGTTGGTGATATAGTGTGCGGTGTACCATAAAATTTCAATAACTGAAGCAAAATTTTCCCAAAAAGATCCTTCCCCTTCCCAGTAGCACACTTTGTCGAGTAGGACCTGTCTAGAGGATATCTTTAGTTAGTACAGCGTTAGTCAAAACGGCTCGGAGCGTAGGAGATCGGAGCGGAGGACGCGGAGAGTCGATTTTGACAACGCAACCACGGCATATCTCGGATCCATCATTGTTAAATCAATAAGTATAAAGCTTATAGTTTTGGGAAAATTTTGCTTCAGCTGTGAAATTTTATGGTGGACCGCTCACTATAGCAGACATTTTATGGTAGATCGCACACTATATAGCGACACCGTAATTGACAGAATTGAGAGGCGGGGTCTGAAATGGGTTGTACACAGTGGCGTAGCTACCATAGGGCAAAGCGGTGCAGTGCACCGGGGCCCCGGAGCCCAGGGGGCCCCCTGAGCTGTTTTTTTTTAAATTTCTAATGCAAACATGTGGAAAAAGGGGGAAGGGGGGCTGCTTTTTCTTTATGCACCGGGGCCCTTGTCCACCTAGCTACGCCACTGGTTGTACACTTGATGAGGATGAAAGGAAATCGATAGCCTAAACAAGTTTATCAATGGTCCTCTCCCATAGTAAATTTATTTATTTAGAAAAAAATAATTACAATAATAAAAAAAAGGTTCCAATATAAAGCAACAAATTGGTTGTGGAGTCTAGGTATCACCTACAAATGACTTGGATAAGTTCAATTGGAATGCTAAAGCGTAAATCGAGTCAACAAATAATGTCATTCATGGATAGGGATGACTTGAGTGATATAAAAGTTTTCACCACCAACTATATAATTTTCGCCCAGAATAGAAGGCGAATAATTCATCAGAACTTCTTCTATCAATAAAAAAATATTTACACCTAATCAATCATTTAGAAATTAAGACAAACTATGTGGGTGGCCATAACTCAAATCTAGTTATAGCAACCATAATATCTGACATATTGGCCCTTGATAAACTAAACCGTAGTCTTAATTTCGCTCTCTCGTTTCTTCAAATACCTATCCAATTAAATAAAACAAATTTTAATTAGACTCAACTGAATACCAAGATTGTCTAAAGCTTATTGCTATTGAACTGTCTTATACTGTGACAATTAACTTCATTAAGGGGGGGGGGCTGGGTACACCTTGCAGGCAAAAATAAAAAGTCCAACTTTGTGAATATTTTCTGAGAAAATGAATGTATTTAGATCAATTAGATCATATTTTATTAAACTAAATTTTTTCATTTCTTATGTTGTAGGTCTAACGACACCATTGGGAGAATTTCCACCGCATTTTAAGAGGTGTTTTTGGAGTTCAGCTTTTCAAAAATATATACTTTTGTGCAATTTTTTTGAGTAATAAGCAAAATATCAGCAAATTTACGAAAGTAGATATAATAATATTCTAATATATTAGTATAATCAGGCCCGGACTGGCTAGGTCGGTTATGCCCAGGATACACGAGGGTAGTGTTTCAAGCCAGGATAGTAAACTAATGCTAGTAAGCTAGTAATAATTATAGCCTCGTGTAGACAGAACTAGCTTCGTTTTCAAGCCAGCAAGCTAGTGAAAATGTTAGTAGGCTAGTACGTCAAGTCAGGATAAGGATAGTTTAATAGGATTGAGTTCTATTATTTTGGGGATAGCAAGCTAGTAACACCTCCCACCATTGAATTTACTATCCTAGCGAGGTGTACTATCTTCGTGTGGACGGCAAAGCTAGTACATGATTGTCTAGTCTCTAGTGAATAGTATTGACGTTCTTTTTTATTGAAAAATGCCGAAATTAACTAATGATGTTAATTTAAAATTTGTGCAATTGTATCGCGATGAAGAATGCCTATGGAATGTCAGTATTCCATCTTATAAAAACAAGCCTATGCGTGATTCATCATTTCAAAAATGTGTGCTGAGTTGAATACAATCGGCATAATAATGACTATTACTGATATTAAAAATAAAATTTAAAATTTAAAAGCAACGTATTGTCAAACGTTGTCAAAAATTGAAAAATAAACCAGGTTTTTCTTTTATTTTTCAAAAAAACTGCAACGATACTGACATATTTCTAGCATCGTGTAGACCATACTAGCCTGTGTCAAGCTAGGATAGTAAGCCAAGATAGTGGCTGGAAAGAACTAGCTTGCTATCCTGGCTTGAAACACTAGCCTCGTGTAACCCGGACAATAGTCGGCAATCGGCGAGGGCCCCCAACCCAAGGAGGCCACGAAGAAGCCTCAAAAAAGTGTTTTGTACTTGGGGTTACAGTGGTTTGTATTTTTTATACACCTCGCAAGTGTCAATATATCGGAAAATTTCTCTCTTCTTAGTGGCCCCTCCTCAGTCTCTAACCGAGGGCCCCCCCAAAGGAGCCAGTCCAAGCCTGATTATAATTTAAGTAGATATAGGTCGCGTTCGAGCATTTACGGAGCCGGAGCATTCGGAGCAGAAAGTCGGGTCAGCATCAGTGCCCTCCTAACCGATTTTTGTTGAAACAAATAATGTTGGAAAATATAACCTTAAATTTAAAATTTAAAATTTATTGACAGTCTAAAAATGAATATGCAAGCAATACGTTTTGTAGTAGAGATGTTTATGGACGACGGCGACGAACAAAATGAAAAAATCACCTCAGTAATATAATTATTCTAACATAAAAGAGCGGATAAAATAATTCAAATAAGTAGGTTTTAAAATTAAACGCAAGCGCACGAAACGCACCAATCTGTTTCAACAAAAATCCGTTATATGGCACTGATGCTGACCCGACTTTCTGCTCCGAATGCTCCGGCTCCGTAATGCTCCAGCTCCGTAATGCTCGAACGCGACCATAATATACATACAAAACGAGAAATCGTACATGAATTTTCCTTTAATAAGAAATTCAATTATGACGTCATCATAATAATATAATATATAATAATAATCGGTATTACATTCAAACAGAATATTACCATCTCTTAACCGAGATTCACAAATCCTTTTGTTGGGGTGGATTAGTCCCCGTTGTACAAATGCATATATTCAAATAACAACTCCTTCCAATTTCATTCATAGATCTCTGTGCTCCTTTGCCTCCTCTACGATCCTTCTCCATCCCTTCCTATCTCGCACAGTCTCTCTCCAGTTCTCTACTCCCATCGTTCTCAAATCGCTGTATATCTCCTCTTCCCATCTCGTCCTTGGTCTTCCTCTCGGTCTGTCGAGGTCTGGTCTCCATTTCATGGTGCGTTTAATTGCTCTATCTTCATCTGCTCTTTCGACGTGTCCAAACCAACCTAATCTCATCGCTTTGATATGCCTTATTATTGTTTTTCCTTGAAGTTCAGTTTCAATTTCTTCGTTTGTTCTTATTTTATATCTTTCTTTATTAATCTTGTTCAGTCCCAGAATCTTCCTAATTATTTTCCTCTCAAAGACCCGTAGTTTCTCTTCCTCTTTTTTTGTTAGACACATTGTTTCCATACCATAAGTTACGACGGGTCTGATTAGGGTTCTATATACTTTCATCTTCGTTTCTTTTTTAATTTGTTTGCTCGTTATTATCTTCTTGTTACAGTAGAAAGCTCTATTACCAGCCATTATTCTGTCTTTTATTACTTCCTCTCTCTCGTTTGTGCTGTTAATCTGCATTCCGAGGTATCTGAAAGTACTCACTTCTTCAAAACTATACTCCGCAAACTTGACTTCCTTTAACTCTCTGTTTTTTCTTCTACAGCATCTCATTACTTTCGTTTTTGCTTCATTTATTTCCAGTCCCGCCTTCTCTGCTTCCACCTTTATTTTCGTAAACATCTCCACCATTGCCTTGCGTGTTCTTGCTATTATCACAATGTCGTCCGCGTAGGCAACTATTTGCACATCTCTATTTGCAATGGTTCCATTGTATTTGGTTTTTCTCATTATTCTCTCTAGTACTAAATTGAACAGAGTGGCCGACAGTGCATCACCTTGCCTCACTCCAATAGCTATACTAAATTCATCTGTGATACCCTTGCCTGTCTCTACCACTGCGGTCGTCTCGTTGAGAGTCATTTCTATTAGTCTCACTAGTCTTTCAGGTATCCTCAATTCTCTTAATATCTTTATAACGTAGCTTCTGATGATTCTGTCGAAAGCCTGACGAAAATCGATAAACAACATCTCCATCTCTATGTCATATTCGTAACATCTTTCCATAATTTGCACCACCACGAATATCGCATCTGTTGTCGATCTTCCCGATCTGAAGCCTTGTTGGTAGTCACCTATCTCTTTGCTTACATGTTTTAGAAGCCTTGAATGTATTACTTTCGACAGTACCTTGTAAGCATTATTCAGCAGAGATACTCCTCTATAGTTATTACAATCCTTCCTATCTCCCTTTTTATGGATTGGGATTATCTTTGCCACACTCCATTCCTTTGGCATTCTTCCCTCTCTCCACACCAACAAGATCAGCTCATATAATCTTCTCTTCGTCTCTTCATCCCCCACTTTCATCAGTTCAGAGTCTATTGCGTCCAATCCCGGAGCTTTTCTGTTTTTCATTGCCATTAGTATCTTATGGTACTCATCATACTCTGGTTCCGGCTCTGTTTCTTCTTCTTTTGGGTCTGATGTTCTTTCGTCCAATATGTTCTCCTTTTTTTCTTTATTGAGCAGTTCTTTAAAATATTCCTTCCATATGGTGTTGATTTCCGCTTCTTCATATTTGATTTCTCCCCTTTTGTCATAGATTCCCCTTGATTCTGTTCTGTTATTACTCTTCTGTTGCTTTATTTTCTTGTAAAATTCATTAGGGTTTCTTTGGGATTCCTCTATATCAGTCATCATATGTTCCAACCATTTTTGTTTCTTATCTCTGCACAATTTAACAGTCTGACTTCTTTTTATTTTGTATTTTTCTTTATCTTCTGGTTTTTGTGATCCCATCCACTTTAGTCTCGCTTCTTTTTTGGATTCTATCATAGCTTCACATACTTCGTCAAACCATTCCTTTCTTTTGGGTATTTTAATTTGACCTACCGTTTTCTCTGCCGCGTTCAATATACTACTCTTAATATTCACCCATTCCTCATCTACGTTCTTGACTTTTTGTTTATTTTCTATCTCTTCTTGTAAAACTTTTGTATATTTCTCTCTTTTCGTTTCATCTTTCAATTTTTCGACTGCAAATCTTTTTTTGTTCTTCCTTTGGCTCCATGACTGTGCCCGGAACCCTTTCAGTTTTATCTTCATCATCACCATATTATGATCTGTGTCTACCGTTGTTCCTCTATATGATCTCGCATCATCTATCTCGAAGGATCTTTTCTTTGCTACCAGTATATGATCAATTTGGTTTCCAACGTCACTGCCCGGTCTCGACCATGTCTCTTTATGTTTTTTCTTGTGTTTGAAAATCGTTGTTATTATCTGCAAGTTACACAACGTTGCCACATTGCACAGTCTTTCTCCATTTTCATTAGTTTTCTCGTGTATTGTGTGCTTTCCGGCAACATTTTCTACATATGTCTCTCTTCCAATTTGGGCGTTGAAGTCTCCCAGGAGTATTAAATCATCTCCTTTCGGTATCCTTTCATATAAGTTTTCTATTTCTTCGTAAATTTTTGCTTTTTCTTCTTCTCTTGCTTGTTCGGTTGGGGCGTATACATTTATGACTGATAGGTTGGTGTGTTCGCCTTTGATTCTAACATAACATAATCTTCCGTTAATGGGATCAAATTTCATTATGTTTCCAGCCATTTTTCTCTCCACTATGAAGGCCACTCCATTTCTACCTTGTTTTTCTTCTCCCGAGTAGAGTACTGTATAATTCTTTATTTTTAGTTCCCCATTTCCTCTCCATCTAATCTCCTGTATCGCCGCTAGATCTATCTTGTATCTCACCATGTCGTTGACTACTTCATTTATCTTTCCAGGAAGTAGCATTGTTCTAATGTTCCAAGTTGCTATTCTATTGATTGTTTTATTTTTCTTTCTTCTTTTCTTTAATATCGTATCTCTTCTCTCACCTTCCATGTTATCAATTTCTAAGTCAGTGGACGTCGCAGGGGTCGTTATACTTTGTGTGTTATGTTTCTTATTTTTTAGTTTTTTGGAATCTGTTCTTCCGATTGTCCTTGCTGGATTCTCATGGCCATCTGTATCTCTTTCCACTCAAGTACTCTGTTGTTAATGGTCAATTTCTGGTATCCCACCCTGGCTTTGTTTCCATTCTCTATTTCTCTCGCTGCCACTTCTCTTATCTTTTTTTGTATTTCCATTTCCTTTATAGTCAAATCGCTATCCACAAACAATTTTTTCCCTCTCAATCTATTCTTGTTCCTCATGACCATCATCTTGTCCTCCCAGCTTTTCATCTTAACTACTATTGGTCTCCTCTCTTCTTTTTTCCCAATTTGGAAACTTTCCAGTGGTTCTACTTCCACTCCTATCTCATCTTTTAGTAGTTTTTGGACTTTTTCTTTTAGTTGACCGGGGTTTACTACTTCAAGCCCTTTAATTATTATATTGTTCTTCTTTTTCGCTTTTTCCTGTTTTTCGATAGCGTTCTCCAGCTCTTCTACTCTCCTCGCCAGTGCAAGATTTTGTTGATTCCATTTCTCTTCCTTTTCTTTGTTGTCCTCCTGTATTCCTTTAATCTCATCTCTGAGCTCCCTTATTTCATCCTTATTCTCCTTGAACCCCTCTCTCATTTCTGTCCTCATGGCTTCAATTGCCTTCAACACCGTTTCCATTTTTGTGTCTTGTTCTTTTTCTCTCTCTTTTGCCTGTTCTTGATCTGGCGGTGATCTGATAATTTTTCTGCTCCTGTGAAAAACTCTCTCTGTCTCTTCAGTGTCGAATTCTTTTTCAGGGGATCTCTCTCTTTTCTTATACTGGGAATACTGGTTTCCGTTACTTTTTTGTGGTGTATCCGCAGTGGTGCCGTATCTAAATTTTTTGCTGTCTCATTTCCATTTTGAAATATGACGGTCGAGTGTTTTGTGGTCGAGTGCGAGGATTCGAGCGTAGGATTAAAAGTGCAGTTGCAACATCCCCACCTCCCAGAGGCCGATCCTACTATAAAATTTATATATTTTTCTTTCTGAATTATCAGTTAATATTTCTAGGTATTAAATTTAGGAATAGAGCTGGCACACAAATAAAATTATTTTATTTTATATTCAATTTACGTGAAAGTTATAAACATCGTAGGCGATATGAAATTTATTTATTAGGAATAATAGAATTTATTTGAAAAAAAATCTTAATTCATTAAATACAAAAATATATAAATGAGTGGGAGCTTTATATTCTAGGAGGGAGTTTAAACGACGCCGACGGTCGTCGGTCCACTTCAATTACTAACCGTCTTAGTGAATGTAGTGTATTATATTAATTTTTTTAAATATACTTATAAAACAGGTAATAATTTTATTAAGTTGTTTATAAGCTTATACATTTATCTTTCATATAGGTGAGTATTATTATTATTTGTGTTGTGTTGTTACGCCTAAAGAATCTCATATTAACAGTAATGAAAATTTACTAAATAATGTGATAATAAAATTCAACCAGCAAAAGATTATAAAAAGACTATTTATAAAATTAATCAGAATTTTCTTTTATTTGGGGATGACCTACCTACATTATGAGATTTATTACACCCAAAAGTAGGTTTCGCGTATCCGGGCTATGGTGACCATGCTGTTGACTAATAATAGACGGGTTACTCTAAGCAACTCCAGATCTATCTTTATCCTAAGATTTGGGAAGTCGAAAAACTTTAATGTTGTAATAATTACACTATCTACTTTATATAAGTTATCAATAGAAACTTTTCAGCTTGAAAACAAGAAATAATTTTATAATTTGTTTGGTATTAATAATTTATTAAATTATACATATTATATAAATTTGGAAATTATTGGATAAAATCGGTTCAGTAAAATCCCCTTGCGTTTTAGCTATTCGTCAGTTAGGAATTCACTAGAAAATTTTAAGTATTTCATGTGGGTCTTGGGTATTATTTATCATTTATCCATATTAAGTATGTCTTTCGGAGAATTGCTCTTTCCCAGTTCTAAATAGCAATTTCAGTTGTTTTTTTTTTCAAAATTTCTTCCAGTTTATAAATAGCACTTGATATGCTTATCACTATTTTATTTTTTTAATAGCATTTTTGATTGAACGAAATTGTGAATTTATTATGAATTCAATTTTTGGATCGGTTCTTTACTTATAACTTATGAAGAACTAATATTCTGTTTAAAAAAAATTTAATGTTTGGCAAATTTTTATTAAAAAGAAATTTATTTTTCAGAATGTCGAAACGTACGATTTTAAGTAGGCCTCGCACAAAAGTCTACGATGCAAATTATACTATGGGAGAAAGCATGTACAGGCCTGCTTTGGATCGTTTGAACAGAAAATATTCTGGAAGACCTTTGACTCCCCCACCACGTCAACCACCTGCACTGTCCGATGACCTTCTTGGACGTCATGAGCGTGCATTTTGTGATGAAGATATTAATTCTTGCCGCCGTCGGGCTGAAAAACACATAACTGGAGAAACATTGTTTGACTCGAGGAACGGGCGATTAGATGCTCGAGATCTACTGGATAACTTTGACGAAGAGGTTCGATTATTCTAGAATAATTACATTAATACACTATTTGGAAATTAATTTAGATTATGCTTCTAGAATAGAAATATTTAGTTCAATAGTCATACAGTCTGCATTTTTAAAATAGATAAAGAAATTGATCAAAAGTATCCGTTAATTTTACCATTGCCATTACCATTAAAACACAATATCATGGAATATCGAATGATGATATAATAGTAAATTAATAATTTTAAATTCATGTTATTATAGACGGTATCAAGAATAAAAAGCATCAGAGCAAGCAAGAAAGTATCTGTGATTGACGATGTAGGAATGGAAAGCACAGTAAATAATATTAATTCTCAACGATTCTTAGATAGAACCGATAAAATATTGGACACTGTCGGTATAGGAAAAGAAAGTCCACGTAAAACATTACAAGATCGTGGAATTGATGATGACTTTTATTATAAGCGTCGTTCTCTAAGAATATCTAGTAATGATGACGCTGCAGATGGAGAAGTAATGAAATGGTCTGCTGTAAAAGATGACCAAGTAGAAAAATTAGAAAGTGGAGCTGTTCAAAGAGCAAGGCAGTCACGTGCTCGTCTAACTGATTTAGATGACGAAATGGAAGCACTCGCAGAAAGGCAAGCTAATAGAGAAAGAAAAGCTGCACGACTTCGGGCTCTTATTGCTGAAGTATCTGAAGATAATGGTATTCCAGCACCGATATCATCATCATCATCATTATCATCAACACGTAAAATGGTTCGCATCAAAGACCAAGAAGAAATATCATATTAAATAACAAAAGTCATTAGGGTGTGAACGTATACTCATATAATATCAAGTCTAAAAGCAAATTCCATCATTAATAATTACATTGCTTGTGATGCTTGTGTACTGAATTTGTAACATTTCTTATGTGTCGCTTTGAAATATGTATATAACAATGTACACTACATAAATGATAATAAATGAACTAAAAGGTTATAACTTTATTAATTTGATAATAATCAGAGTAGCATTGTACGAAATTGCTTTAGTATTTTAATTGTCTAACTAAATTAAAAAGTCAGTGTTGATTAACTTTTTAGTTATCGTATTAACACTAACTTGTTAAAATAACCTACATTTCGTGTAGGAAATTTCAATATTTTCCATTGTCAAGACAATGTTTAGAAATTGTATCTTAAGTACGGCGGTATCTTCAATTTATGACCAATAAATAAAATAATTATAATTTTAAATAATAAAATAGGTAAGAAGTAGGTGTTAATTATTAAAAGTACTTGATAACGAGATGTTTAAAAATAGTAATTTTGTAGTAAAATCAAAAATAAATGTTTAATTTTAGGTAAGTTTAACTACGTTAAAATTAAGTTAAATCAATTTGGATCGCATCCAATTTGCATTATTATTTTTGTATTGCATATTTAAAATGATATATTATTTCTTTAATAGTTCAAAATATAATATGATGCACAATTTATTTTAATTTATGAAGTAGATAATAACTATGTTATTGTAAGTGCACATTTTTGTACACGAAAATGCGTAACAATCAACGAAGCGAAGTTTATCCAAATTATTTCAATTAAATAATGTAAAGCAAATATATCAGTCAACCTTAATAATTAATAGTTAGGAACTACTATGTTGTCATATTAATAAGTTGGTGAAGGGATAATGACATTGTACATTATACGCACGTAAAATTAAAGACTAATGACATCTAAAGCCTGCCACGTAAGTCTTAATACTATATATCGAAGTTAATTAAGTCTGCTCTCTAAAAGTCTTAAATGAGTATTTTGCAGGTATGTATTTTTTATAATTTTGAACAATGGCGGCGATAATCTTTTTAAATTTTGTAACCTAGATGAGAAATTTGGACAATGTAACAATTTTATTTTAAAGAAAATTTTATATCTTCTGTGTAGTTCATTTTACGGCGATCCTTTAACTTGCCCCCCCCCCTCACAGTGGTGTCTCTAGGCCAGGTCATTAGGCATTATATTTTTAATTCATATGGCTTATAAGCATAATTTTTAATTTCATAAGCATCATTGTATTATAAAATATGTCTTTTCGTATGATGTTAACAAGGTGTACCTAATTCCGAAAATTCGGAATATTGTGGGACAAGTAACATTATTCAATTTTTCATGTAATTCTGATGAGTAGTTATGGTTCGGGCTTCAGAAGAATATGAGTAGATGGGTAGACTTGCCTTATTTCCTAACTCTTGTTGGTAAATTAACAATTATGTTATAATTTAGTCATTTTAGTCAGAGAAACGCATTTCAACGGAAATAATTTCTAAAGTAGTGTAAAATCAAATATACTACTGCGTTCATATTCATCCCAACTGGCACCAGAATTTCAGTGTAATACATAATATTATGTAGCGTCAACTATTGAAATCGTATGGCGTTGGAAACTATAGTTTTATATTCTACCAATTTAATTATAATAATAATAATCTTTATTTTGTATTACACTTTTAAAGAGATCAGCTAGTGCCTGTTTTCATCTCTACGCTGCGCTGGCGCTGTAAAGGTTATAGCCAATCTGGGGTGATTTAAAATTGATTGCAAAATAGTCGTCCATCTTATATATCGGATTGTTGGCCAGTATCCTTTGCAGCTTCTTTCTTAATATTTTTAACATAACCAAAGTATCCTGCTATTGCTGATATTTCAGATATTGGATAGTTTATACTTTTCAAAGCAAAAGTCATACTTTTCAGTTTGTTTGCAAGTGTTTCAACATGAGCTTTCCAGTCAAGACAAGAACCGATTCTTACTTCCAGGAAGTTCGTGGAGTAGCTGCAGGTTACTTCTTGAGTATTTGTTAATTTAATCCTTAATTTGCCATCTTTCCTTGCAGTAAGTGAAAATTTGATTCTTTCCGTTTTGTCCATATTTAATTTAAGGTCATTTGATGAACACCACTGAATCAATAGAACGAACATTTGTATTAAATTGTTTTTCAGTTTGTGTTTGTCACTGTCGTGTAGAATAATTGACGTGTCGTCTGCATAACAGAAAAGAAGTCGAACCATTTAGGCATATCGTTTATGTATAGGAGAAATAGTAAAGGCCCTAGAATTTTTCCTTGAGGCAATCCTTTCTTCACCTCCGATAGATGTAATTTAATGGTGGTTTGACTTGCTTTTTCATAATAGGTGGTACATTGCTTTCTTCTGTACATATAGGAACGAAGCAAATTCAATGCTCTTCCCCTTATTCCATATTGATATAATTTGTTGAATAATATCTCATGATTTATTGCATCAAATGCTTTACTGTACTAATATTGCGTTGCCGTTTTTTCTGTTGAATTATCTAGTGTTTTTGGAGAATATTTAGTTTTGTTATCTTTGCTTAATTTTGAATAAGTTTTTATTATTTCCCACATTTTCTTTAGTTTCTTGTTTGCAGCCTGAAAATCTTCCTCGCGAGATGCTTTTTTTTGCAGCAACAATAACTTTCTTTAGAATGCTTTTGTATTTGTTATAACGTTCGACAGTTGTTTCTCTCAATTTTGCCTGTTGATATAATTTTCTTTTATTCTTCCACGATGTTTTAATTCCTCGAGTTATCCAGTTGGTTGGGCATTTTGTATGAATTTTGTAGCATTTATATGGAAAAATGCTTTTCAGATGTGTTTGCTATTGCCTTCCGAGGGGGAGACGGTCAGAATAAAGTTCTTACTTTACTCGGATTTTAATCGGCTATTTTGCATTCATATTCAACTCGCCTGAACGGTGTAGACTCTAGGACATTTTAACGTGACCGCTTTAACGCGGCCGGTTGAATGTGGCCGTTTGAGCGCAGAGACGCTTGAACGCAGAGACGTTTGAACGCAGGGGCGTTTGAACACAAGCAATTAGATACAATTACTCTTCCGCATCTCCGCTTCGCTCTGCTCGGCCGTTTTGACACCACTATACCAATTAAAAATATCCCCTAGGGCCGTTTAACTCGGCAACGTGTGCTGCTGGAAAGGGGATGGATCTCTTTTTTTTGTTCAATCACACAATTACGTAATGTTTAATAATTTTTTGCGTCTTTTTTCGATTTATTTATATCAAAAATCAATTATTGGATCCGAGATGGGAAGTGGTTGCGTTGGTATTAATGGTGGTAGTAATTAATGGACGGCCCCTAATTTGGTCATAATAAAGTGCGTCGGGAGAGGGTGCAATTTCTTGAATTCAAACGTCCGTCCCTGCGTTCAAACGGCTCTGAGTTCAAACGGCTGCGTTCAACCGGTCGCGTTCAAATGTCCAGCTCCGCTCGTGTAAATACTATGCTCCGATTATTTCTGAACGATTATGTAGCTTATTAGTTATTAGTAATAGTGTTTTTATTTGAATTCCTGATTATTGTAATGATTTCACAAAGAGTATCTATTGCAGTAAAATAGCTACATTTTTTTTCTAAAACTATAACCATAACCATAACTGAAGAGTATTATTCAGCATTATTAGAAAAAAATTAAAAAAAAAAACAGTGGAAGAAAGACGCTGAATTATGACGCTGAGATTGCAAAGGAATTTTGCTTCTGCAAAAGAATGCGCCAACACACAAATCGCACATTACCTTATATAAACATCCTAATTTGAGGGGTCTGAATAGGTGGAACATCCATCTTTTTCAGTTGACTTTATGATCTCTTACCTAAACTGGAAAAATGTTTGAAAGGTCGCGAAATCTCTTCCGACGAAGAGGCTATGGAAGCTGTGGAAAGCTGGTTTGCAGACCAAAGAAACATTTATTTTTTGAAAGGATTAGAGGGTTGCTGTAAAAAGTGTGTTGAGTTACGTGGTGATTATGTAGAACAATAAAATATTTTCAAATGCGAAATTTTCATTGTTTCTGTAGTAGGTTAAGAATGTATCAGTATCTCCTCGAATACCAAGTATTAATAATAAATTATAATTTATAATATTTGCATATCTTTTACAGTTATTATAGAAGCGTTTATTATCTTAAGTACGAAATATTATTTAAATATTACTTTTAATAATATACCTGTAGCCAACGCAAGTAGACCAACTTAGTAATTGATTTAATTTCTGTCAACCATTGCAATAATATGATGAAAATTTCTATAATTTTATTTTTGTTTGCTTTTGTAGCAGTGAGTTTTAGTCAAGGTAAGATAATATTATTTTCTATTAAATAATAGAAAGCTTTAGTTTTTCATTTATTACAATTTTTACCGATGCCTAGTATATCACATAGTAGGTACATTATGTATGCATAGTAAATATAAAGGGTTATTCAATAAAAGCTATAGTTTTTTAAAAGTTTTTGTAGTCAATTATAATTAAACTAGCTGGAAAGCTCGTCCACGGACGAGTAGCTGTAACAGGTGTCATCTTTTTTAGCGGCTTTTAACGGTCTTAATTTAGAAAAAAAGTCATTTCCTAACACTAACCTAAGCTCGACCGGTAGATCTCATTTAATGGGTTTTATTAAAAAAATAGTTTCTTAATATTGACAATTTTAATTGTTCGCGTTCAAACATCCTCACTTTAAAAACTGATTATGATAATGGACGGGCAGCTTGCCAAGGTTGGAAACTCGGTTGGTGTGTAACTCGATCTCAGCAGTGGCGGATTTAGCACTTAAAAGGCCCCAAGCGCAATTCAATTTTGAGGCCCCCTTGTAAATATTTTCACTACCCCTACACCTATAGTGTGCATTCTACGCGCACGTTTTTTACTCTAGTATAAGTAGTGAATGGGGCAGTTTGGCCTGGAAAAATTTTAAGGACCGTGGGAAAATAGTTATCCTTTGATGTTACCGCGGTACCATGGTATTATACCGTGGACCGTAGCGTGGATTGGCATCGCGATACCGCGGTAACATCAAAGGATAACTATTTTCCCAGGCCAAACCGCCCTATTGATATTGACTACTATAAAAGTTGGTTACTCAAAAAAGCTGAATTTTGAGGCTCCGTTGATTTATGAGGTCCCAGGCGCGCGCCTCATGTGCCTGTTCGGAAATCCACCACTGGATCCCAGGGGAGGTGGTTTTAAATTAGTACGACCAACTACCAATCAGAGTGCGTTGCGTGTCCTAAAAAATTACACGCTGGAGGAGGAGCAGCAGTAGCGTGCTGGCCTTTTATCATTGTGAAAAATATTATCGACTAAATAGTCATTACGGTTCTTTTTGCATAAGCCACTCTTATCAAAATCTTTACAAATATTTTTATAGGTTCTATAGGCATTCGGCCATGATGTGTGTTCTTGTCTTCTTCATACATACTACTTCCAACACACCAGCCATCGCAAAATATACCACCTCATAGAGATGTCTTCGGATTCAAAATTAAATGGAAGTCCTAAATCATAAATTTCAATTAACTATTATGGATAACCAATTTCAGCATTATTCATAGTGATGTGTCGGGTATCCGACTCTGCCGAGTAAGTGCGTATACATCGGTGCCTCACCGGCTTACCAGCTTCATCTCCCTCCAATGTTAATTAATGTAAACTAACACAATTGAAGGAGGCAACCGGACAGATACTTCAATGCAAATTTGGAAGCGGGTATACCGTAATAAATAGTACCTAATAGTTTAAAAAGGTATGAATCAAGCTGGAAATTACTAGTCAAACAATACAAGTGCTTTTTAAAATGCATCTTTTCTTTTTATTTTAATATAACTTTCTCTCTTCACCACAATTTGAAATAATCTGAAATGACTATTATGCGAATCACACTTTTGTTACTTATTAATATTATATTATTAGTACAAGTTAGTGTAGGGTAGCTTTTCTTTGTAACTTTTTACTCTGGTAAAAATTGTAGTTCCAAACTAATTTTTAATTGTAGGGGAAAGGTATGTAAGTTGACCATGCATGTAAGTTGACCACCCTGCCTTATAGAGAAAACTATGAGTTGCAACACCGTCATTTTATATACCATCGTGCTTATTAACACAACATTCAATCTTTATGTGGTTTTAAAGTGAATAGACGCGTTACTCTGGCTGCTACAAACTTTGTGTAAACAAATTTATATTTTTTAAAAATTCAATTTTTTCGTGTGCCGATAAACTAAACAATTTTCGGTGATATCGCAAGGTAAATATATGTGCTGAACTTTTATTTCATTGAATTTTACTAATCCAAAGTAAATTTCAAACATATCGTGTATATAACAATTTTTTTTGCGAGTATTTCAAAATAGTGTTAAGAATGTAAGTTGACCACATTTGTGGGATGTAAGTTGACCACCCCATTTTTTGTATTGTTTCCATTGTTAAACAATTTGTTATTACATTTTTATGTTTGAAATTTACATCAAATCAACTTCAAAGTATTTTTGCGGTGTTTTAGTGAAATTTTGACGTATTTTGTTGGATTTTGCATTTTACATCTGTCCGAACTGCGATTCAGATGATTATATTATTGAGTAATTAATTTTCGATGTTTTTTTATTTATTTTTTTTTTATTTACCGGTACATCTTAAAATCAATAAATGACAATTAATTTTGTATATCAGTTGGTTTCAGTTAAGTTTTTTTGACTTTCAGCTACTTTTTAGGGGGTGGTCAACTTGCATCCAAAAAATTATAATTGGCAATTTTTGGACCTTCAGGAGAATGGTCATAACTTTTTTGTTTTTCAAGCAATCTAAAAACTAAAAAGTATCTGCAGCAAAGTTTTGCTTAATGAAGTCCTCTTTCTAATGGCGTTACAACATTTAAAAAATATTTATTTGGAGATGAGTTATGACCTAAAATGTAAAAGGTGGTCAACTTACATACCTTTCCCCTATATGTATGTATGTATTTTTAATAAAGCTGATCGACCGACGCGATGTCCTAAATTACATTCAGTATGTAATTTCTTAATCAGAATTTCGTGACATAGAGGCTAATTTATTTGCGATGAACATGGATTACATAATGAAGTAACCGTTATGCGAAAGAATATTAAAAGTGAAGAAAAAATTAAAATAAAAATATAAAAAAATACATAAGATAACATACCTTGTAATAAATAATTATTTGTTTTAGTATGTAAAATTTATGTGTTTTGAATATTATAAATTATGATGCAAAAATGTTAATTCGGTATCCGGCAAAGTACCGTAATGTCGAAATCAATAATTAAGGATTATTGTAATTTATGTTTATTTGCCGACTTTTCTTTAATTTTGAATCCGAGGGCATTTCATCCTGTGGTGCTTTTGAAATGATTTTTCTGTTTGTAGTACATGATATTATCAATCCAAAAGATAGATCATAACTTGACCTAATGCCTATAAAGTTTAGGTTTTAATCGGTTTTAATATTATCAATACAATTTTTAAAAAAATTAAAGGTTACATTTAAAATTCGAAACAGTCATTGCCTTTCAGTTAACGCAGTTGGATCCGAATGCGGTGTACCGGCTTCAAACCTGGGGAGAGTCAAACTTTCTTATGACTAGTCTCCATGCTTTGGTAGCCACGCTAAGCCGGTGGTCCGCTAGGTTAGTGAATTACCACCATTAACATAAAAAAACAGAATACTGGCACATCTGAAGGCAAGTCTAGCTAGCTACCTGATGAATGTAAAATAGTTATATGCTCAAAGTTTCTAACACTGCCAAGGAAACGACGCAGATGTTGGGAAATGAGAAATAACAGGCCTTAAGGCCTACTAGAAGAGAATTCTCTAGAGAATTGCTTCTAGAAAGAGAAAGAAGACATTTAAAATTCAAAAATTTAACGTTGCAGTTGCAACGAACGTCAATTTATAAAATTTCATTTAGGTATAATTTAAGTAAATATTTATAACTATAAAAATTCATTACAACATCGCGATTCAATACCAATTTTGAAATTTCATAAATAATCCTAGAGTACAATCGGCATTTGTAGTTGGATCAGTTGGTCAATATTTAATCAGTAAATAATTTTAGGTATGCCTGGAGGTTTATTAAGTGAAGCATGGCATTTAATTACAAATGGGACAGTGCAACATTTCTTCGGTTGTCAAACTCTAGAAAATTTTACTGAAGACAATATTATATACTATCTATATAGTAGAGAAAATGTGCAACCAATAAATTTAACTCGAGAAAACAAATGTGAATTAGATTCATCTAAAGATACCAAGATTATAATTAACGGTTGGTTAGGTCCAGCTGACGATGACCTGATTATAGATATGATCTATTCTTATCTAGATCGTTATGACTGCAATGTAATTTCTGTTGATTACCTAATTTTATCACATACAGAATATACTCAGGCATATTGTAATGTTATAACGGGAGCTGAGATGATAACAAATTTTCTTTGTGAATTATATGAAGATAATTATTTAGATTTTGATCGAGTACATATAATTGGATTTTCTTTGGGTGCACAGCTTGCGGGATTAATAGGACAAGGTATTCAAAATCAATGCAACCAAAAAGTAGATAGAATAACAGGATTAGATCCCGCAGGACCAATTTATCAAAATCAGGCTACTTCGGCAAGATTAGATAAATCTGATGCCTGTTTCGTAGATGTGATTCATACAAATATGGGAATGTTTGGATATTACGGATCAATGGGCCACGTCGATTTCTTTCCAAATTGTGGAAGTGCTCAGCCAGGTTGCGTCAATATCACAATATTTCCTGATGTTGTAACTTCGATTTTTGACTTCAGTAAGTTTGTTAATACTCGTAATGTAAGAACTAGTATAATTATTTATATTTTTAGTACTTTGCAGTCATAACAGAAGTGTTTTACTTTTTACGGAAAGTATTAAAACGGTTGGTCCCAGGTTTAATTCCACAAGTTGTTCCTTATGTCCCAACAGTAAGAGTATCGGCAAATGTATAACAGATGATGTTATACAATTCAAACCATTCCATACTCTAATGGGGGAAGATTGTCCACGTAATTTACCAGCAAATAAATTTATTTTAAAAACAAATAGTAAATACCCATATGCACGGGGATAATGTTAACTTTTCAATTCAGTTTTAAAATTTATTTAATAAGCAGAGCTATACATATTTGCTGGGTGCGTCACATTTGACCACCTTTTTTGCACAATTTGTTCGCAGCGGACGGTGGCGTCGTTTTTAATACCTCCATTATACACTCAGGCCCGTAGCCAGGGGGTGGCAAGGTCGGGCGACGCCCGACCTTTTAAGGATGTTTGCCCGACCTTTTAAAATAAAAATATGTAAATTAGTTAGTTTTTAATTCGCGATAATTAAATATTAATAAATAACTAATAAATATATTTTAATAATTTACAGAAAATTTGCCCATTTCACATTGGTCCTTTTGTTTGAAAACGTTCAATAATAGATTTAACAGAAAGTTGCAACTTTATTAAATACTTAATTTTGATAGTATACATTTTTTAGTTTTTTTTTTATAAAGTATTCCCATTGAAAATTGTTATTTTTAGCTTTTTAAGAATTCTTTTAATTTTTTAATGTTACACATTAACATAAAACTATCTTTATCTATCTGCTAAACTGATTTTTCTAACTTTTCTTAAACCGCAATGACCTTGAAATTTCAAAAAATTTTGCCTGCGGCGCTTAATGAAAATCGCACCAACCTTCCCCTCCCCACACACCCATAGTACTAAATTTTGCCCGGCCATACAAACCGTTTGCCCTATCTTCATTTTCGGTCTGGCTACGGGCCTGTATGCACTACGCACCTAGCCAATGGGTGCGTTTAGCGAAGGTCAGCGGCTGAGAAGTTGACTACAGCGGTTTCGCTAAACGGTACGCTGAGCAAGCGCTTACTTACAACTGTTGAGTCACTCAGAGACAACTCAGCGCAAAAATTTTACGCTGCGTCGCACAGCTAATGATGAATTTAACACGTGACCCTTCCCCGCCCATCCCTTAACCTTAAAATGTTATGTGTATGTTTAGTTCAGGTGTTTATGTTATGTTTAATCAATTAATTGGGTTTAATTTATTAATATCTTAAGCTTAAGCAGCAAAATATACACAACTTAACCTCACACTTTTAATTCACTTTTAATGTATTTAAGTTGACTTGCTGACTGTAAGCATACCGTTTAGCGAAACTCAAATAGTTGAATGTCATCATATTCAATATAGTTGACTGATGACTTTAAGCAGCTGCGCTCGCTAAACGCACCCAATGTGTGCGTGACATCTGACCACCTTTTTTACACAATTTGTCCGCAGCGGACGCTGGCGTCGTTTTTTAATACCCCCACTATGCACTTTGCGCCAAGTGAACAACTAAATATAGTCTTTTGTGTATCAAAATTGAATTTGTAATGAATTTTGTGAGATAATAAAATCGCTGTACTAGAATGATAGTAAGATAACTTAAAATTTCCGAAAATGAGATAAATTGAAATTATGTATCTCTGAGGGATCCTCTACCTGGTAAAAGAGTCAGATAACGTAATTTCCAAATAGAAATTAGAATAGAAACTGTTTGAATTTTGAAATTTATTACAGTTTTATATGCTTTGGAAACTTTAAAGTTACAATTACTCAAAACTATCATTTTCAAGTTATCTCACTATTATTCTAGTACAGCAAAATGTTGTTGCTGTTTGATCACTTGCTTTTATTTAGCTATTGAGATGCGATCAATAGCAGAGTTGCATGCAAACACAGCTAAAATCTGGCCCAACGCCATAGTGGTCTTGGACACAATATGTTCTCGGTCACGAAATTGCATATTGTTCGTCTTTAATCACAAAATTCTATTTATTTTAGACAATTCATAAACCCTAATTTTCCCCACGATGCAACAGATTCTAAAAAGACATACTACATGCTATATTATGACAATAATATACTATAGTTTAAATTGAAAAGTTTACCGCTTCCCATGTCAATATACTAATACATTAATCATATAAATTCTACCATTGTTCCTTTATTTTAAACAAAAAACATATTGTCCTCCACCGAATGGCAGGTACTTTAAAAATATCAAATTACGAAGGAAAATAATCTATCCCAAACGGTGGATCGCACTCTAAAGTGTTTAAGCTAAGCTCAAGGTTCATAAAAAAAACTTAAGTCCGTTGATGAAAGCGTATTGGTTAAATAAAATCGTCGCCGAAATAATCAAAGTTTGTCATCGAATTATAAAAATCAAGTATCCATCGTCATTCGAAATAAACAGGAGTTACGTAAGTAAAAATAAACAGGTTCATAACCCCCAAAACTTCTCTAACCTTATTTGAAAAATTAATTAGAGGATAGAGAATCGAGTTATGGCCAGATCCTCCATAATATGGAGAGGCTTATGTCCAGCAGTGGGCGGAAAAAAGTCTGATGAAGAATTAGAGAATCATTGGAATAATCTTCAATATCCAAAAAATTAAGAAAAAATGCGCAATTTTATAACTTTCCAAATGTGAAGTCATATCACGCATGAATTTTCCGAGAATTGCTCGTTTAACAAAAATAAATACTTCCGATCGTGAACCCAAATAATTCAATCGTTTTTCAACGCCTTACGAGATTTACACACCATTCAGACACTTTTAAGAAAAAAACCGACCAGGATTGGACACATTCGGAAGCTGTCTTTAGAACACTTATCCTCTGGGTAAAAGACCACGGTGTGGAGTGATGTGATCGCTTGTTGAGTTATGGAGTGGATATTCTGGGTTCAAGTCGCGGACGTCGCAGTGGCCGGCCTTCCGGTGAACATCCACACACTGTGGTAAAAAGTTGTAGTAAATCGAGTAGCAAAAGAGGATTAATTCACCTCGTGAAATGGATTGTAAAGACTTCAATAGAAGTAGCAATATTCCGACAGGAATGGAAAAGCCATTGATCCTCTGGGTAGATACATCGGCTCTCCTATTAGGATGACCTCCTGCCACCTGTCAATTTCAAAAATCGCAAAAACTTTGGATTTCAAAAATTCCCAGAAATCGATCGATTTTGGTAAGTAGGTTTGTTTCTTTACTTTTCATCATCATACAGTCGTTATGCTTCTTAACAGAAGCGTCCTGATCCTTAAATGTTGGTGGGGTGGTTATTATGCTTCCCCATAGTCCACAGATCAACTTTTGGACCCTTTAGCTCATTAACATTTAAGGATGCTCTTGGCATATTACTCTCGGTAGGTTTCCATTGCTTTCCAAGAGGAGAACGTGTGGCGTTACTTAAACTTTGCGCTCACAAAATCCAAGTTATCAAAACCTTTCGACCTTACCTGCACTCCTGGGTCTCTAAAGCGGCGCTACGGCTCAGCTCAGTGTAGAACACTTTGTGGGGGGGGGGGGTTGCAAGCCGAGGAGATCCTCGACCCTATCAAAAGAAATCCTACACAAAGAAAAATAAAAGGCGCCACGTGCTTATCGCCGCTTATCAGATGTTGGTGAGGCCTGAAAGCACGAAAGTCAAGAAATAAAACTCCAGTGCACAGGTAGATGGTTTTAATAAAATGAAACAGAGATATTGTCAAACCAATACAATTATACCCCATAGTATAATCTTGTCGGGCGCAGCTGATAATAATTAAGTACCGCGTCAGATCTGATTCGGCGTATAAAAATCATACAATCGGAACTTTCTCTCCGATTTTCTCATACAAGATGTAATATTAGGAAGATAGTAAATCTTCTATCTTCCTCGCCGAAAAATTGCCCGCGTACTTAAGTGCACTAATTATGACGTACCGAAACTCTCGAAGCACTTCGCTTCATACATACAGAAATCAATGTGAAATTAAAACGCTCACCCATTTCAAATCGATGCGCTTCTACAATGCTACTGCTTCACTGAATGCGGCCAATCGGCAATTGAATAAATGATCGCTTCCTACAGAAGATAACAAGGCGGAGTACAATTGTTGATGGATCTCGTAAATCTTGTTTCTACAACCTGGATGTTACTGGCGTTGTAGGTGGTAATGATGTTAGAACAACAAAGGGAAGACATCCAGGGTCACACTCGGACTAACTACAGGTGTTCGTAAGCAAAAATTCGTGTGGTTGACAAAATATAATCGAGTGTGATCTTCATACATTGTTGAACACTTAAATCGAAATGGCAGCCTCGAATCTACCGAATTGAAACCCACATCAAGTGGAAATCACATAGAGCGTCCCATAAACATTTGACGGCCCTTAGTGAACAATAATCGAAACGATTGTGTAATCCGAAAACCGGAGTTAAATTGGTACGTTAATTTAACTTATTAATCGATATCGACCGCTAAATTCGCACTTTTCCATTTTCGATCGTCGTTAAACACCAATATACAAAAATGGCCTGCTTGTTCTTATCAGCCATTATCAACCAACCCCCACAAAATTTTCAAGCCCTCATACGATTCTTGCTTGGTTCCAAAATGAAAATAACCAAAAACTTGACAAATTTAGCCAAATGCCACTACCGCTAAATTTGAATGTTACAAACGGTCAGAATAAAGTTCTTACTTTACTCAACTTGCGTGACCACTATGCTCCGACCGTCTACAACTTTTACGTTCTTTACTTTTACCGCCATCTTAATTAATTCACTTCTTTTCAGATAACAATGATGCAATATTATAACTGTGTATAGTAAAATTAAAATTAGAACGATAGGAGGAGCTAATGTGCAGTAACGAATATCCGTCCGGTCTCTAGACACGACGGCACTGGCACGTTCTCCCTCCACTTCTACTGCGCAGGTATTTGGGTATGCCCTTCGTGTTCTATTTAATTTTACTATGTAAATAAACAATTAAAAATAAAATGAAAATTGACTTCTTGTATATTTTGGTTCAACATTTAAATTGTGCACAATAAGCACTTTAGAATTAGAAATGGTGCACTGATGTGTTTCCTCTATAGATGCTGTATAGGAAATATAGAATTTATGAACTCAAAACACTCAAATGGAAAGAACATCATTTATCTTTTAATTATTTACAAAACTTTTCAAAATTTTGAAAACACCAAAAATCTCATTTTTTCATTTTAGGGGTTGAAATTTAATGGTGGAAATGGTATATGACAATATAATATTGTTATGATTGCTTCACAAAACTGTACTACCCCTAATTGAACCTTATCGAGCCCCACGTTGGGCTAGTCACTTTAGTTGTTATGATTTTTGGCTATCAAAAACTATTTCAAAGGCGGCTGTACTAGTTTTATGCCGGTAGCTGAGTTTTTCTCTTGGTCAAGGGTCGGTGGATTCAAACAGACGAAATAACAAAGCAGCATTCGACATCAACATTGTTTATTAAATAAAAATACTCAATTGCGAAAATTTGCATAAATTTGTAATTGGAAAAACTGACTTCTCTCCTTGTTTCGCTTGCTGTTCCCCCCGTATTCCAATTTTGCCTTTCTTGGGTGGGAATTTTTATTCCTATCAGCTAAATCGACTCTTCTTTCCAGGTAACATAAAGTTTTTATTTGCATACGCACCGAAATATTATGAACACTTTGTTTTTAGGAATCTGGTAATATCTATCCAGCACAAAATCATACACAGGATGCGGCACAAATTTTGTATTTTACAAACAAATTGAAATGTATCAGTTTTATGTGTGAATTTGTTACAATTCGATGGTTTTTGTAAAACTGATGCAAATTTCGCTTTTTCATACCAGTCGAATTCACTGGCTACTGATTTTAATGCAAATGAAATCAAATTACCACCTCATTATAATCTGCCTGCACCCCTAAATTAAGAAATATCACAACAATATATTATATTATACTTGCTGGAAGGCCCATCCACGGACGGGCAGTTTGCCAAGGTTGAAAACTCGATTGGTGTGCTACTCGATCCCAGGGGGAGGTGATATTAACTTTTAAGTTGGTACTACCAACGACCAATCAGAATACGTTGTGTGTCCTTAAAAAAATGACAAGCTAGAGGCGGAGGCGGATCGTGCTGGTCTTTTATAATTATGTTTGATAGGGTTGGCAAAACTCAACGCCATCCCTTGAAAGGCTAATTGGCCAGCTCATGACTGACCTGAATCAAAATATGACCTTAGTAAAACATTGTTAGTTTTCGAGATATTGGCACTTACGAGTATATAGTAATCTGTGATAGTTAAGTGTCGTTGTCTCCCCGACAAGCACACTAGTGGTGGTCGTCTCCTGTACTACATAAAAAATATGTACTTCCAATTTTAACAATGGGGTTGGCTACCTATATAGTAATCTGTGGTAGTATTTATAAATCTAGATTTAAATCATTATTGTCAATTCATATTGAATTATGAAATCTGAAAAGTACCTTAAAAACTACTGTAATAATATCGTACCCTGATTATTATATCTTGTTTACTTAAAAAGTTAACTTCTAGGTCTTATTAGGTTAACATTCGACGATTCAAGATTCGACGATTATTTTAAATTCAAATTTTAAAACATAAATTTTATCAATTTCCACGAGGTTGCAAAACTGCAAGTTTGCAAGGGCGCTTGCAAATTTCTTACATTTCATTGTCACAAAAGCAATCGCATACTCATGATCAGATATCCTAGTTTTCTTTTTGGAAAATTGGTAAGTAAAGTAGTATTTTCACAAAACCAGTAGGTACAGGTCTAAAGATATCAACTTCGCGAGTAGAATCGTGAATAGGATTGAAACATGTAATCCGGTAAGGTGTTCTTTGATTTTACAATTTTGCTTGTTAATTGTTTCAATACTCAATAGACGTCGAATTTTGAAGACGGTCCTGATTGTGGCTGGCTTTGTAAAAATAATTTGTAAGAAATAAAAATTAATATCTTCTTGTATATTATTTATGACTAAGACATTTTGTTGGGGTTTGATAGCATAATATGTCCCAAAATGTAACCATACTTTTGCCCTAAGGTACAATATGCAGCCCATATTGTCGGTAAAAATAAATGCAGAATACATTATTACAATAAAGGGTTGAACTTATTCCTATTATCTAAGACAACAACTGACATACCTACTAGTCTTCAAATAAAAATACTTATCTTTACTTATTATATCTTCTAGAAAATTAACTTATATTTTACTTTTATTTCAAAAATATAAATTAGTTTTGTTCCAGTTCAAGTACTCTGTAACAACTACTTAGAAATTAATTCCTACAATCACAAGAGGGGTTCCTACTGGAGCAACTGTCCTAAGGTAAATCCGTCTCAAGATTTATTGATACGGAAATTTCCTCTTACAATTATTATTTGCAATTACGTTATACGTTATACAATACACAATACAACTCTTTTCCCTATGTCATTATCACTTAACTAATTTTGTTTAATTAAAGGTTTTTTCCTTTTTTCTCGATTGACGACCTATTTTTTATTTATCCTGGGACCCAGGGCCCATATCATTACATTATAGAGGGCCCACTTCAGAAAAACTTCCGGTAGCCTGGTGGGCCAGCACGCGCCTGCTCAAGAGATCATCATAATATTTAATTTCCAGATTTGCCATGGTATCAGTATATTGTGCTCGTAATGATCTGTAAAGTAAAATATTTAATTATATCTAAAAACAGAAGTACCAAATATACAAATATCAAACTCTTACGTAATGAAATAAGAGGGATATCGACATCTCTCCCTTTCACCGTCGTCGCCATCTTGCAGTTAAAATTGATAGTTTTTTGGTATCCACTTAACCATTTTGAAAAAACAATCAGATGCAGAATTTTTAAATTAAGTTTGGTATTAATTTAATTTATTAATAATTAACCACAAAAGAAGAACCCTTGTACAAATTCGGTCTGACTGGAAATTATAAATATTAATATATTTCAACATAATATAATATCTTGTTTATTTTTTATTTAAAACTTTATTATTTACAAAAGCGTGCTAAATCCACTCCTATTCAAATTTAATACTTGGAGTAAGTTTTCAAATGTTTCGGCTGAATTCGGACTTCCTATAAGTTTTATTGTGGTGGTAGATGTCAAAAACTTCAAACTAAGGCTTCATTTTTATTTTTTTATTTTTAAGTCGGTATGAAATGACTATAAAATGCAACGCTACCTCCCGTACTATAAGGTATCTCACCAAGTTGTTATGTTTAATTTTGAATATTGTAGCATTTTAGTTACTACGATTCATTATAGTACATATTATACCTTATTACAACAGAACAGGTTTTTGTGCCAAGAAAATTAGCAATCACAAATCTCACGTTTCATCCTCACTTAATTCAACTAATGCATCATAAACTTCGCCAATTTGTGTTTTAAGTGAAGGTATTGCACCTGTTGGAAATTCAAATCAAATATCGTTAATTATTTGTACGTGGTGAAGAAAATTATCAAAAACCTTGTAAAATTTATTTAACTCACTCACATTGTATAGTCGCAACTAGACCCAATATTTGGAGGGAGGGCTAAATAAATTTTCCAAACCTTTACGTGTAGAACTCACTTCTTTTTGATTAAAACTCAATAATTATTTATTTAAATTCAATAGGTAGACCATTATCCCAAATTTATTATTTTTACTATTACTAACTTCAATTCCTAATCTAAATTATAAAATGTAATGAACCATAGTTGCCAGGGCAATAAATTGATTCAATGCCTACTGGCAACTTGTCCAGCAGAACAGGTATTTTTCTCTTTTTCTGGCAAATTTGTTGATGATACCTTTAAAGTCAATATAAATATCGCTGTCCATATATTTTACAGAAATACGACTACAAAAGGTTTTGGATGACTATTGATCTCACATTAGTTAGTTTACAACTTTGCACTAGCCAAAAATGATCATTCATAACTAGTTGATGAAAAGATAAATATAATTGAGACTTGAAATATAGTTTATATAATTACATAAATCCTATATTAGGCGGTAGCAAGGCTGAAATTTGCGATAAAATTTGAATTTTTCAAATTTATTTTACACTACTGCCCGTGGCAGTTTCAGATATCTTTATTTTTGACCAAATTTGACCATTAAAAGTAACTAATTAATAAACAAAATTTAATTTAGAAATATAAATTTTTAATTTTTTCAATATAGGCGCAATATTTTTTACTATATTGTACCAATATTGTGTACAATATTGCACCAATATTGTATACAATATTGCACCCCCCATATTGTCTACAATATTGTACCAATATATCAAAAAGCGAACAAAACTATATTGGCCAATATTGTATTACAATATTCCACCAATATTGTGTACAATATTGTACCAATATATCAAAAAGCGAACAAAACTATATTGGCCAATATTGTATTACAATATTGCACCAATATTGTACACAATATTGCACTCATATTGTCTACAATATTGTACCAATATATCAAAAAGCGAACAAAACTATATTGGCCAATATTGTATTTCAATATTGCACCAATATTTGAAATGTATTTAGCCCATATTGCCACAATATTGTGTGCTACATGGGCTATTTCATCTTGAACTCCACGTACGTAAGGAATCTAGTTTAATTTATTATTCTATTGGTAAGTATTCACTTATTTTATTTATCTAAATTATATTTTTCTCCATTTTCTAGTTATGATTTCATACAATAAACACACGGAGGTGTTGTGGAAGCACTTTTCGAGAGGTCGTGAAGACATGTCATTACGACAGTACTAAATATGTTGAGGATAAACCATCAATCAATAAGACCCTTCGCGAGGTCAAAGTGGCGCAACTTAACTAGTTGCTAAGAAATTGTAAAATAAATTCGAAAATAAGTCAAATTATACCCAAAATACAACAACGACAGACATGTTTCGATCTTGTTAGATGTTAGATGTTGATGAGATCTAACAAGATCGAAACATGTCTGTCGTTGTTGTATTTTGGGTATAATTTGACTTATTTTCGAATTTATTTTATGATTTCATATTTTATAATTTTAATTTTTTAAATTTTTGGTTGCTAACTACAGAAAAAAAAATTACTCAAAAATTATGATTTCCGTCAATGTGGACGGAATGTTCCATGAGCCCTATAAGTTAACAACGTCTTCTTCGTTAAACAAGGAGCTCCTCCTCTGACCGCCGGTCTAACTTTTGTCCTCAAAAAACAATTTGGGACCTCAGCAGTTTCCACGCTGTCGCTAGACTATAACCGCTTATTTATTCAATTTGATCTTTTCTGACACTTCACATTTGGTCCTAGTTTTTGAGTTTATTCTAATTTTTTTATAGTTTTTGAACCTTGAACATTATTTTAAAAATGAAATTTTCTCTTCTATAACTCTCATATTATGAAAGTTTTCCATATTATTTTCAGCTTTGCCGGATGCAGATTTGCAATTTGTTATCATGAATCATAGTGTTAACGAAATAGTCAGGTCCGTACTGGCCCCCGAATTTTAATTAAAACATTTCGTTTTAACTTCATTTCTTTTCCTGTTCTGGCAGCCATCTTTTCCTCGGTCGGCATATGCTTCTTTTTTCCTGTTGGCTTGTATCTTCGAGCTGCTAGTGGCAACCTTTCTTCTGTCATTCTTTCCACGTGATCATTCCGTCTTTTATTGCTGTCCCTAATATGATCTTGTATCCTATTTACATTTAGTTCATTTTTATAAACAAAGAAAATAATTTCCCATTAAATTTCCGTGTGTTACACATACATTGTTTGATAAAGTGCTTGTGTTATTTTAATTTCAAGTTTGTAAGTTTTGGATAACTGTTGACATCAAGAATGTGCGTAAAAATAAGCACACAATTAAGTCAACACAGCGTCCAAGTGGCATAGATTGTTCTTAAACTTGAATAGAGTAGTTGGCTGATATTACCCTGAGTTATAAAAAAATAGTATTTCAAAGTTTTTCAATTTAGAGGTTTCTTCGGTGAATAACGATTAGAAAATTAGCAGCATAGGTTCAATTCAAGCGCCCTTTATTCAATCTAGAGCTCAGTTCCTACCTTCCGTAATCAATCCTACAACCCCTAATTAATTATTTAAAATAAAATTTTAAGTGTTTCTCCATGAATTAATAAATATTTTAAGAGGTGCTTTAAATATATTACTTCTACTACTTCAGCAAGATCTCATATGCTAATTTTAAATATTTTTAATGAATGAGTAATAATTTATGATTAAGGTAGATACCTACAATTTAAAACACCGTCAATGCGAAGTAAAGTTTGAAATAGCATTCTCATGAAATTCGTAAATACATCAGTAATAATTTACAATTATGTAGTTTGAAAAGCATAGACATCAGAATTAATTAATTGGAATAATAGAACTGTACCCTTATCATTTTGTATCGTCAGAACAAGCGGGTGAAGATATTAACAGATTCGCTGTCAGCTGTTTTCAAGAACCATCATTTCCATTTAACCAAGTATATTAAGCTCCGTCGATAGGTTTTTACATTGCGTGACTACTCCGCCAATTAACTGAGGACGTTCGAATGACTTGCACGATCCACTACATATCGCTGACGTCGGCATCGGAAAAAAAAATTGAAAAATAAGTTCTATTTTAAATTTTCTTTTAAGATCATGCTAATATGTAAAAATATCAACCTAAATAAGTAGTACTATTAAACTTTGTATCCTTCCCATCCTCGTTTAAAATAAAAATTGTTCGGTTAGGATTAATACATAATGACTTCAAACATTTTTTTAGATTAATAAATTGTTCTGTCTCAGTTTTTTAATACATCTCAAAGTTGAATTGCCTTTTAGGGCTGTAGATTGATATGTTAGATAACAATTTAAGGAATAAAATTTCATTCAAATTTTTTCTCCTGTGATGCTTACCTGGGGTTTGTTGGCTCAATACTTAGGGTCGTTTGGCGTACTATATTTTATGCTTAATTACCAATGTGAAGTAAGTAGTAGAAGTTGATTTTTAGTTTTTTAAATCAAATCGACCTTGATAGTTTTTCATTCAGTATTGCGTAATTTTTATACAGTAAACTTTTGAATGTGAGCCAACCAACCCCAGACCTTCTCGTAGAACTTAAATGTTTTATATTATATAATGTACAGCAAAATGTTAAGTAGTTATTTATTATAATAAAATGTATCTTCAGATTATCCAATGCTAGTTGTTTGAGATATTATTTTGAGCATACCAACCAACATTTGCGTCAACCAATAACCATTTTTAACAGGGGTAGCCCTGTCTTACCTACATAAACAAAATTTTCATAGTCTCCAAATTTTGTTTTGCGCGTCGTAGTACAGGACCACAATCGCTAAAATGCTGAGATGTTTTTGAATTTGTTAACTTAACAAAAAACTTGAAGTTGCAGTAGAAATATTACAGGTTCTTCCTGAAATATTCAGATCAAATCAAAATTTTGTTTTTCATGAAATAATTTAATGAAATGCCATCAGAAAAAATTAATATTTTCCATAAAAATTAATCCAGATAATAAATATTACTTTAATAGGTAGGTACTCGAAAAACTTATGTGAAAGAAAATATTAAATATAAATTTTTCAATATTAATTTGTACACGACAAAATATTTATGACAAATTAGTTATAAATTAAGAAACGCTGGCATTAGATCAGCATGTACGTACTGCATACTATTAATGATGTTATATGATATGCCAATATATTATACCGTACGATGCTTAACTAGTTGGTTCTGTAATGAATTTGGTCTTAATGTCAGAGTACTTATTTATGTGTGAGCCAGCGACACAAATAAAACACTTGCCAAACTCAGAGAGTGCCAATGTGACAAACAATTAATAGCTTAATTGACATTAAAATCGTATTATCAGCCGAAATAAAATCAACAAGACATGTTGAAATTTAGCTATTTTTTAAAGAATTTATGTAGCGGAAAATGTGTATAATTTTATCTAAATTGTAGGAATAGTATTTGGCATTGTATTGTTTTTGTGAAGAGCGTAAACGATAAAAATATCAAAGGAGGTACTTAAATAGATCATAAGTAATTGTTGAAATTTTAATCATACCCTTTTAGGTGGATGAACCAAATCGATAGATAACAATTTAAAATCGATTAAAAAACATGCAAGATCTTTGTTGTAATTGGCAAAGTTCAGGTCAGCACGGTGGGGACGAGGGTCAGTTTAAAACTATCCTAATGTTAGATCATCGAGTTTCGTCAAGATCTTTAAATTGTGTGGTGTAACAGACAGCTAGTGAGTTAGATGCGATCAAGTGGTGTTAGTTAGTAATAGTATACGTGTTGCAGTACTTTTATAATGGCCGACGACGATGGTGGTGATTGGTTTGCTGATGCCGCAGACGATGTGGTTCCAGAACCTACCCCAGCAGCTGCTGCTGAAGCTAAACCAGAAGCGGCGGCAGCTGCAGATGGAGAAAAACCTGCAGAAGACGCTGCTGCAGTAGAAGAAACGCCAGAAACTCCAGAATACATTGATCCTGATAAATTATTAATTTTCAAACATTGGATTAGGTAATACAAATAAGCAATTTATCGTTTTTAAATTTACCTGCATGTTATTTTCAGACCAAAATTTTTGCAGTATAATTATTTATACAAGTACAGACATAATTACTACGACGACGTTATCGATTATTTGGATAAAAGACAACGAGGATTAACTCGTGATGTTCCGAGAGCACAAACATGGGCTGAAAGAGTTCTCCGTTCATCTAATAGTAAAGTCGCCAGAGAAGAATATTTTAGAAGAGCTGCGAACGATACGAAATTAGTTTCAAACTCTCACTTAACTGGTGCTTTCTATCACTATCATAGCAGACAGTATGTCAACAGACATTATTCTTCTGTACTTTACTAATCATAAAAATATACTTGACAAAATTAGTTTCATTCATAACATTTTCACAAAATCAACTTTTGAGTAAATATTTAAACATCCAACCTAAATGTAAGTATTCATCTTTACAATAAAGAATATTTATTTTATTTAATTGTTTTACTGCTATCATAGCTTAGCGAATTAATAATAGCACAGGCATCGAGGAATTTAGAGTGACTAAATACTACTAATGAAAATATCTTGCCAATTGTTTGCCTACATGATTTATTGCAAACAAAAGTAAAACGTCTAGAAGGTTATACTTTTGGCATTAAAATTTAACAATATATTAATTAAATTTCGATTTATTTATTTTTAATGAAATTTGTTTACCACCGAAATTACGACATTCAAATTTAAAGGTCGCTCAAAATTATTAGTTTCTTTGAATAAGAAAAATTTTATTTTAACCTACCTCTTCGCTTTTTATGTTCCAATCCAAATTGTTTAGTTTTCATCATGAACGATTACCAAATTTTCATAATTTTGCAAAGTTAAATAGGAAAGACGTTTTATAAGTAAAATAGTACCAGCACGACAGTTGTTTGCACATAATTTAGAAGAAAAAAGCTTATGGTAGTCATAGCATAACAGAAAACAACGTGAAACTAACTACGAATATCCATCCTTGAAAATTGTTTTCAATAATATTATTATTATATTAATATTTTATAAATAAATTTACGTTTAGTTCAAATAATTCAAAATTTGCCACTTAAGTTAGGGTTAAACGTATTAATTTTGATTAAAGTCAATAATGTTCAACAACCCTATTAAATTTTAGCACGTGATTGGCAACAAACTTGTTTATGGGTGACCTCAATTTGCAAATCCCAATATTGCTTAAAAAATGTGTATCTAGCGCTGCTTATTGTGTTGATAGATATTTGACATAGAACTTACCACCATACTACAAATAATGTTAAAATACCTACTCGTAGTGTTGGAAAAGTGCCATAGAAATAGTAAACTGAATTGAAAATATATTTACAACAGCAATTACTTATTTTCATTCATCCTTATCCTTTCTTGCATTTGTAGATACACTACATATAAATCATAAAAATACTAGAAAATTCAATAGTAGTACATTCGGTTTCGAATTGGAATATAATAAAATCACATGTTATTATAAACAATTTATTATTAATTATATAAAAACCTTACCTATTTTATAAAAATGCTGATGCGACGCGACGTCTAAATTATTATTGATTGATTCCATAGAAAAACCTTTTTCAATTCGAGATTATTTTCACATTTTAAATATAAATAATATTGCCAAAAACTAATTAAAATATTAAATCATAAATTTTTAATTGCTACTACCAATATAATTTGATACTTATTATTATTATTACACTGAGAAAAAAATTTAGTTGTTACAAATGAAACTATAATTACTGTAAATAAAAAATTCACTTAAATATGGGACAGCTGCACTATTTTGCTACTGGTAATATACTGGGGTTCCTAATATTGATTAATAGCAGTAATACAACTAAGTTCAGATACACTTGTATACTTGGATTTAATAAACACTGTATATTTGTGAGAAAAGAATAGTTACCTATCTCAATTAATATTTTCTTTTAAGGGAATTAAAAAGTTGCATTGTGCTTAATGAACAATAACCTATGTATTTTGTGAGAAATACACCGGTTATTAGTTGTTAATAAATAATTTCTCTGTATATTTGTGGGAATTCATACTTTATTTTATGGCAGTTTGAAAGTTATTTAGCCACTAATAAAAATTAAAAAACATTGTGCCTGTTACAAATACATTACTTTATTAAACATTAATAATTCTTTTGGTAACAAATAACATCTTTTACCTGATGCTAGTAAATTTATTTGTACTAATAAAACACTCCACAAAAAGTAAAAATCACGATGCTGGAGAGGTATCTTATACTTTTCAAGGCGGTGTCGACGTCTCTCGACTTTATCTTCAATTTCTTCAAAATTCTACAAGTAAACAGTACATATATTAGTAAATTTTTTAACAAAACTAATAATAATCTACATTCATACCTGTACATGAAAAATAAAACTTTCTTGAACTTCACTTCTTGTTGGTCTCCAATTATTTGATGGTTCTGATGATGATGCTTTGGAAGATTTAGTATTTTTAATGGTTACCGGAGAAAACAAGTATGGTAACACTAATGCAGCTAGAATGGATTGATCTGAAAATTTTTAAAATTAATTATATGCCAAGTTAGGTCAATACAAAATATAATACCTAAATCAGAACCTAACCCATCAATCTTTATTCTCCTTTCTTTTATTTCATCTAAAATCGCTTTTGAAATTTTTTGCCAATGATTGTAAATTATGGAAGTTTTTTCAGGCATCAGTTGGTTGAAATCAGATTCAATCTAAAATTAAAAAAAAAAACTAAAAATTCAATTTATTAAACATCATTTCTGGCGACTAAATATGAAATAAATGGCGCCCATATCGTCATCGGACGGGCGTCATAACGGTTTAATAAATAAATCGGGATAAACCGCCAAGATCGAATTACAAGTCAGTAGTTGTTAATATAAAGTAAAATGTTTAAATAATACATAGTAGGTACTTACTACCTATAAAGCTGTCGATGTAATCTGTTAAACCCCAACTTTTCAAATTTTCCATAAAATTGAATTCCATTATAAATTAATCAACTTACACTTTTTTTAACCCAACTGCATACACAATGAAACACAAGAGCACAATGATGAACGAAGTACTTTACACGAATAAGCACGAATTATACTTTAATATTACGAATCAGCGTAAAAATCAAAGCGTGTAATTCCCCCAAGTATCTTTTATATTTGCAGCCAGCGATTCATTTATTTACTACTAATATAAAGTTCTAACTAAACCGGAATATTAAAGGCAATTAATCAAATAGTAATAACAATAATACATTGTATTGTGGTTAAAAAAAGTTTTATTATAACAAATACACATGTCCAAAAACACGCTTTTATTTATGATTGAAATACACGTTTGTTATTGCAATTATAATTTTACTTATAATAAATGAATTTTTCTTAGCCAAACAGTTTATTTGAAATATTTTTCTCAGTGTATTATTAATTTTGAATTCTCCCACCCCCTATCAATTTTCTTTAGTTTTCAGTACATAATAATAAGAATAGCAAAACCATAGTAACTCATGAGTCATGACAATCGATTTTTATTGGGGCCATATCCGGAGACGGTAGTTAAATCAACTTTAGCTTCATTCTGCTAAAATTTAAATGCGTTAAATACTACATAATAATAAATCATAAAATTTATTCCTATTATTGTTAAGAGTAGATATTCCACATTATGACCCTTTAAGTGGCGGATTTAATACTTGGAAGACCCCAAGTGCAATTCAACATTAAGGTCTCCTTCTAAATATTTCCTTACATTCATTCTCATGTATTATTTTGCGCTTTAAATAAACAAATAACTTGCATTTTCAAATAAATACAACACAAATTGTTCTAATTTGGGCCACCCGCTCCGCTGGTCTACGATGGAATAGTAAAAGCCAGCTAAGGGATTACACCTCCGTTCAATATCAGAGATTGGGTCGCGCGGACGCGGGTTCTTCCGTTGTGACTCAGGTGATCGTTTGGAAACTAACTAACAAAAAGAGGTTTGGGCGCCATTCCTCTAAATAAAACGCAGAAGTAATGGAAGAGTTGGTTTTATTCAAAGAACAAAGTTTAGTAAAAGATGGGATTGACAATGTTTGATTACAAAACTACAATTGGAGACATAAAACACCCTACAAATTAAGTAAACTCCAGGATATCCTGAATAAGGGATACTCTGGGACAATCAAATCTAAATAAAAAATACAAATGAGTTGCCGTCTGAATACAAACTCACCAAAAACTAATTCGCGCATCTAGGAGACTGTCCAACGCAGATAAAAAACAGTTGGTAAAATTGACTGCAAATAACATATCTGAGATATCATCAAGTAAAATTAAATACAGTAATTGCCTTTCAACTTACCCTTCCACCACAATGCGTTTGTTTCAGCATCTCAATTCTTTCGGAACCTCTGGAATATTAATGGTTCATCGTTTAAACTGAGTTTCAGGTGTAAAGCTAAATATAGCAAAAACTACATACAAGTAAACAAGAATCAATAATTCACCTGCGAACGGTAGAGCATCTCAATGACGATGTAAATAATTGAGGTAAGCTATAATCTCCTAATGTATTATTAATAATACATTATAAATTAATAATGTATGTATGGTCGTCGGTGCTATCGTGCGGAAGTGGATAAACTTCCAAAAATATGCGTAAATATTGAATCCATGAAACTTCAAAATATTCCAACATCAAACCAAACGAGGTCACGACTGATACGAGGTGACGTAGGAACGGACAAGGTCAGCTGAAGCGGGACTGATAACATGGGACCAGATGTGGAACATCCATTAAAATAAATAATGGAAAAAAGGTAAGCACCCTCATGGTAATAGATTCCATCACGCTGATTAAATGATGATAGATAATTCCAAACCAGAAGACTGCCTTTGTTGAAAGCGTGAACATAATATTGTCATACGAGCAGGAGTTTTTATCCCATTTTTGGGCTTCCTGTAGGCTATTTTTCCTTGTATCCTTGTATCCTGTTTGGGATACTACAATCTACGTGTTCCACATATTTATTGCTCATAGTTATAGTGATAATATAGGTGCTTCCCATTTTCAACACGACGGACGTTCACTGCGCTTGTGCCATAATATGTTGATTGTAAAACAGCCAATTTTATTTCCGTTGGTCAAAGCTTGGTTGACATTTGGTCGAAGCTTTTTTTTGGAAATCGTGTTTTACACCGCTTTGTTGCTTATGTTGAAGCATTGGCATTACATCCCAATTCTGTAAACAGGTCAACATCCAGTGTAATCCGATCATCAGCAGTATCGGAGATTCTGCGCGACAGGTGTCAAAGTGCATGCTTGTGAATTAAGTTTTTCGGGAAGAAAATTCAGTAGGAAACGTTGGCCGCCGTTGGCAAAGTTGTAATACCAAATAAATTCTTGAGGTAAACCTATTTATTATTGGTGGTTGTTGGTGCGTTTTGGCAGTTATTATTATTCATTCTTGCAATTTAGTAAGTTGCCAAAGCACCGCACTTTGTAAGTTGCTGATGCAGAGTTACTTTTCTGAGTTCATTACAAACTGCTACACAATTTCGGCAATAAAGATTGTCAGTTGTGTGTGCTCTATTTGTATCAATCATTCATTTACATTATTAAAGATCATGTTTTATACTCTGGGTGTTTGATTGATTTTGAGTTAGGCTTGCCGCCGCACTATTATAGGTACTGGACTATACCCTATATCAGAGCTAGTAAGTAGGGCACTCCGGATTGATTTGGAAGATATCCGTCTGAGATATCCTCTGTCTCAATGTTTCTATAACTTTCGACATCTGTAGTTTACCCCTTCGGTAATTTTTGTAACACTGAGTACCCCTGGCCAAAAAAAAATTTTAATGGTCTTTTTTAACCCTATATCCATATTATATCGGTTGTTTCTTTTTTTATGCCTATCTTTGGTTTCCTTAAGTAACCAAAAAAATACATTTTTTGACCAAATCTTGGTGCAGTGCGTACCCCCACTAAACTATTCTCGTACCTCACTTTGAGAAACATTGCGTCTATCTCATTAGGAGTAGGATTTCTCCACGTTACGTTCAAATCACTTCAAGGTCCCCGATGAAATCGTCTCAGATCTACTACAAGGGGTAATTACCCAAAACCATTAGTTGAAAATTAGCGGCATTTGAATTCTTTTTACAACGTTTTAAAGATTCTTTTCAATACTTCCAAAGTTTTCCGTTAAATAGCATTGAATTTATTGTTTTGCAGATTTTGAAGTCATTTGGTTGATATTGATAAATGATTATATTATCAGCGGAAAGTTAAAATTTGTTGTCTGAATATATTCGATTGACATTTTACGAATTCGTATTACTTTATTTGGACGTTCCAGTGATCTGATATTTTGGAATAGTGTTTTTCTTCCAGCCCAAATTATTTGGGATTTATTTCAATTGCTGCGGTTTTAGATTTCTTTTAGATATCGGCTTCTGTTGGAGTATTTTGCTGAAAATATATTATATTCATCATTGAACGATATTAATCATTCCAAATTTAGAACATCACTTCGAATAGTCGACCCACAAATTTAGATTGATTATTATTGGACCTTCGAACAATACATTGAAGTATTTAAACCATTTTTGGTGAGTTTATTTTCTAATTCCAATTACTTTTAGGTTTTTTTTAAATTATTTCGTACCTTCTTGTGGTACCGAAATTTTTGTGATACCGAAATTACGTATTTGCATCACACCCACGTACTTACCTTTTCGACTCTTCAATCTCAATTCCTGGGATTGAGTGAGTTAGTGAGTATCTGCAGTTCCAGTTATTATTCGTAATCTGGTAACAATAACGAACCATTTGTTCTAACACCTGCAATATCCAGTTGTATTCGAGCGGTGAGTTGAATAACTACCCATAAACATGCATTACCATCTTGCAAACCCATCCTCGATATCAAGAACCAGAAGACATCTTAGAGCTTTTGTATTTTTTATATCTTAGAGCTTTAAGTATTTGTTTGTGCCGTATACATTTTGGATATATAAAAACTTTACTTTCATTATGTATGATATGTTGGGTTGGTCCGTTAACCCGAGGTTTGTGTCCTTTTTTTAAATTCTATTACTGCTATCACTTCTGAGTTGGAAGATAAGGTGCTAGAAAAGTTCAACTCGTTCCATCCTAACCTCCAGCTTACCATGGAAGTAGAGAAAGATTGAAAGATCCCAGTTTTAGATATGTATATTGATTAATAGAGAAGCGAGTGGAGTCTTGGCCACAAAGTGGTACTCCAAACCCACCACCTATAAGCCTACAACGATATTCTGAACTTCAACACATATCACCACGACGTAGCAAAAAGAGGCGTAACTTTAGGACTTATCAAACGAGCCATTTCCTTGACACACCCAACTAAATCACTAGAGACCAAACATTAAGCGATTAAAGTTCTAAAAGTAAAAACTACCCAAACACACTATATCAACCTTCAATGGCAAAAGAGAGGAACAGAGAGGTGCTGAAATGAGATTTCACCTCTTATGGAATTGACAAACGGGGTTAACACCAAATACTATAGGTACCCATATAAATATAATAGGCTTGACAGGGAAGGTGCAACTAATACTTTTGAGAAACCACTGCTTACTAGGTACCTATAATCTCCAAAACAACTCAATCTTACTGAAGTAAATTAAAAGATACAACACCTAAAGTTATTTAGTTTTATTCTTTATTTTGTTCTTTATAGTCGTTCGACTATATCTGAACTAATATACAGAATTCCTTGTGCTAATTACACAAAAAACTTATTTGTTAAGTTATGTAAAGTTATTTGCCAAACTAAACAATGGTTAAAAAAGATTATCACAGTACAAGAGTGATTGCAAAAGTTAGCGATTGGGAGGGAAATACGGCACTGACTTTACACCACCAACAAACTGGTCACAAGTTCCACTTTGAAAACACAAAAATTTTAGGCTTAGAGAGGAATTTTTCAAAGAGAAACATTAACGAAATGTACTACATAAAAATACATGATTGTGTCAACTTCCGGGAAGACACCATGGAGTTGAGCAAAATTTACAGTGGTATCATTGAGCTACCCCGTAAGTATATTTCCTATGATTTTGGATTTTCCGTGTGTTGTTTTGGATATTTTATAGAATGCTTGTGCCTAATTTTTAATTTTACTAATTATAAATATTTGAATGTGTACTAACTTTTATGACATCTTGTTAATTGGTAGGTTTTCTGTAATTGTAATGTAATGTAGTTCACTAATATAAATTAATATAAGTAGGTTCTGACGAAGAGGTAACACAAAACTCGAAAATCGATTTTAATCGATTAAAAAAATAGAGTTTAATTAATTGTTCACTAAACTAGCAATAAAACAGAAGCTTATTAAAATATGTCATGTTTATGGACGCAATAAATGAAATTAATTAAATGTTTTTATAAACGAAGTAAAATTAACTTCAACTTTTTAATTTCTCGCGTTAAAAGTTTATTGAGTGTAATAATCTTTGTTCTCCTACGCCCTTCGAATATGTTACCTTCATAATCTTTGCAGTTTCTTTGATAAAATGCTGGTGTCAGCTTTTAACATCAATTGCAAGTTTAAGAACAATAATAATTGTTAGTACACAACACAATTATCAAGGAAAATCTACCTCTTGATTTCAGAGTTGTAAGTTAGGAGAGAAGAAAATTAAAAACATAAAACTCAGGTTCTCTAGAGTCTAGAATGTTTATAGCTGATGTATTCTCAGATTTTTGAAAAGGAAGACCAGTATTTATTGGGCCGATTTTGTATGTCATAAAATCTAAAGAAGAAACACGCTTCTGTTACTATAAAAGTGATTTGCCCAATTCATACCTCTTTATTTCGATGCACCATATTTTCGTAGTGGCCAGTCCTTCTGTTTACAATCGCGTTGCTCCGTGGAATGTAACTTTTCGGCGCCCCCTGTATTATCCAAGATTCCATCAAGGTAAAGAAATTAACACATTATTCTTTCTTACCTGCTACGGGCTAGTCAAAGAGGTACTTTCACCTTACGTTACATTACAAAAATTACGGAGCTGAACTCAAATTCGGAAAAATAAGTGAAATAAATAGCCCCACGATTTTATACTGATGTTTTCAAGAAGCTTTGTTTGTTCTTATTAAAATATTATTTTTTACGTTTCATTGCACCTTTTAAAAAATAAAAAGGTATTTTTTAAATATTTTTGATTTCTTATTTAATTTTTTGTTCATGTTAACTTGAATAGGGACTCCAACAGGGACGAATCAGAACTTCTTGTATTTGATAGTTTTTAAACCATCTAATATATTGAATTTTTAATATAGAAAAATTTAAATATTTTTAAAGTTAGGATTGATTTGTTTTAAAAAGAGATATTAAAATTCAGAAGTTGGGGGATAACTGTCCTCCTTTCCCGCCATTATATAGTTGCCCATATCTGGAGAAGACAATTGGTGTCAAAACGACTCTGGGCCGTCCGGAGCGGAGCGAAGCGGAGGTATTATCTACTACTAAAAATATAGATAGGAAAAGAAAACAACATACATAATTTTATATACATTAGTAATTTTATTTTTTTGACATACATGTAGACAAGAATTGATATTTAAAACATAGGATCATTTCAAAAACACTTTCGGAAGATCAAGACAATGTGCATTCACTTTTGTGATAATAATTAAATATTATCCATTATATTTTTTATAATATTAAACTGATATATTACAATCGACTAGCTCTATTGCAATTGTTATTGTTAGGCCATTGTTTGATAAGTCGAAATGATCAACTGCCATGCACCGTGTATTGAATATTTTATGTTAAAATTTGACCGAGTGCATGTTATGTAAATTTTGTTACCAATTTTTAAAAAATCCAAAAGATTTAAGTGACATGTTAACTAATAAAGGTAATAATAAATAGGCGCAATGAAAAACCGGCTAATAAACTCTAAGATAACAAGACTAGTTTTTTAAATATTACTACCGTCATTTCATTTAGCCGGCAATCAGTGCGAAAATAATTAAGCATTAATTACGATAAAGATAACGTTTGGAACATCACAACAAATTAGACCATTAACATTCATTCTCGAATCACATAAATTTTTTAAAACAGTAACATTGAAATTGATAAAAGTATTTAGAGATTAGGACATATTTGAACATTTTTAAAGACATTTTTATTAAATATGTACTTAAAGTATATTGAAATTTTAATATATACTTACTGGATTAAATAGTACTTAAAACTTATTTTATATAACTTGGAAATTAAATTAGATTATAACTAATCTATGCGAGGGTGAGCTTAACAATCCGCGGTTCAACAAAAAAAAATAATCATAAATTAAAGTGATACATAATTAAAATTAACCGGGTTGTCGGCGCGGCAATACCGCGATCACATAAAATTAGTTAACTTAGAATTCGTCGCTTTATGTCTTTGGCTACTGTGTTTGAGGATCACACTGTAGAAGTCGCACGATGGATGGATCGCTCTTAGCACCTTCGATGAATTCTTCTAAGCTAAGCTTACCATCTTTATTTCTATCCATTTGTCGAAATATTTTATCAGTGCGTTTTTCAGGCGTACTTTCGTCTTCAGGCATTTTCATTACAGAACCTACCATTTTATAAATCGCCTAAAAATAATCATATTTGTCAAAAAAAACAATTTTAAAAGTAAGGTATTTTTTAAATTGGATTAAGATATTTCATGAATTTTAAATTATAAGATGTCTATTTATTTTTAAATCCATGTGATATTTTTTATCTTCGTGCCATTAATCATCTGAAAGTTTCCTTTCAAATTGTAAAGTTAATTTTCTACTTTGTTGAACAAACAAAATTACTTGAATTGCTAAGATCTCATAAGTATATCAGAATCAAATATCAATAAAATCTGCTGATTATAAATACTTTTTGGATTTATACCAACCAGAGTGAACTATAATTATTTATTATATTAAATTGACATAAAGATTAAATATCACAATAATTTTAAGATATAATTTTAATATTATAATTATCAAATTCTTTCAAAAACTGAACTAATGTGATAGGTATATAATTTTTATAAGAATTTCCCAATGTAACTTCTTTTATTAACTTTTTGCATTTTTGCAATTACATCTATGGGTATAATCAATTATAGCATATAATTGATTTCTATTAAAAATTCCACAACTCCTGGATTACATAATAAATATTATCCTGCTGTAAGCACTACTTAATTTTATTAAAATAAATTCTTTCAAAGTAAATTTTAAATTAAATACATAACAAACTTTAATTCAACTTAAGTATTCTAAAAGTACCAACAATCGCTTTATGAAAGTATATACGTAAAGGATTTCAAGGATTTAAAAGCTTTCTATAATGTATGTACAAGGGTATATAGTAGATTCAGTTTTGTCTAGCATTTACAACTTATTTTCCATTAAAAAGGGTTTTCAATTCAGTCAGTGTACACGATAATGTTAAAAAGAAGCCGTTCGGCGATGTTACGTGGTTCATTCAATATATGTAGAAATCAGATGCAAGCGAAGAATTTAAATCTCCTAAGGGATAAAAATAGTAAAAGTAAAGAAATTGTATAGGTAATAGTACCCATGACAGCCAAATAAATAAAAATAAGCAAAATAAAAAATAATACTATTAAATATTTGCACTATTTATACATAAATTATAATAATACACCTTATGGCTCTTAAAAATGGTTAAAAATTTAATTAACGAGCGGTATTGGTGAAATTTTAAGCACCAGAAGACACATCGCCATAGAATATTATTTCTAAACAGACCTTCAATAAATTGATTATACATACATCGTTGCACATACAACCCAATAAATTTTTCATTCGCTTTAAAAACTTGACATTTGAGAACATAAGTTATAATACAAATATCTATGAATTTTTCGTTAAATCAGATATGCCTAAGAACGTCTGCAATAACTCAAGTCCCAAAATACCAAAAATGTATATTGAACTCCCCTATTGAACTGTATTGCAATATTTTTCTGATCTCTACATAATTGTTGTATTATTTTTATGAGGTCTACAAGAAGGGTAGACATAATTTATTGTAATTTTTAATTTTGTACAAAAGTTTGTAAATGCTTGAAAATTTATGGGACATCTGGTTTTAAAAACCGAGGTGGGGTGAAGTTTCGGACTCGAAATCAAAGAGCAGAGTGACGAGGTCACAATTTGATGCATTGCGACCAATTTTTGTAAATTTTGAGTTATTTTTTGAGTGGACGTGGTATATGATAGATAAGCTAACAATTTTTTTGTTTTCCGAATAGTCAAATACAATTTGGTTGACTTTCCTGTTACCCTTCTGGTATCCCATCATTTGGTATCATATATTTAATATTAAATTCATACCATACAGAGTAATAGTAGACGTATGAATAATTTTATTTTTACTTTTGGCGTCAAAAACTAATTATTATTAAAAATTTGAAATAAATTGCATAACGTCGACATAGGCACATCCGGGTTAACTGAAAATAAGAATAAAAAAATGTATATAAGATCAGGAGAGCAAAGCGTTGGATGAACAGAACTCTTAGAAAATGAAAATAAAATTACAGGATTTCAAGATCGCGTGTTACTCGCGTCGTACAATACCAATGTTCCCCGAGATGTAATAATTGAGTGCTGTTAAGCTGAAAAAAGGTGACAGTCGTATTTTTTTAGAAGTTAATATAGTGAAAAATTTTAGCTTCTTAATGCTTTTCTCCAAGAAATTTTGGCAACGCAGCTGTTACGCACTTTAACAATTTTTGCTTGCTGAGTAGAATTAAGTGTGTAAATATCAATACATGGAAAATCTTTCGCTCTGGTTTAAAATCGAAAAGTAAATATAGGCCTAAGCTAATAACTTAAGATGTTAGTTGAAAATAAACCTTGTATCCACAACACTAGACGTTAATAATAATAAAATTTAATCGATGACCGAAATAACTTCTTAAATAAGGGCGACGTTTATAAATTAAACATTTACACTGTTGAACAACGTCTATGTGAGATATTCAATGTGTTGACAGAATCAATGTCGGTGGGAAGATGTACTACATAATATTAATAGCTACAATAATTATTGGTACACATTTTAAAATAAAATTCTAGTGGTTTTTCAAAACTTGAGCAGGTTAAAATTAATAATAATCATTGAACATAATCTAATTCTAAAAAAATCTATCCTTCTTAATTAGGTTACAATTAACCAGTTAATTTGGAAAAAATTAATACAAATTCTGATGGATTTTTGTAATTTATAGAAAGCTTATCCACTCTCACTACCATATTTTGCATAAAATTTTACCTTTTTTTACAAACTGTAATTTTTTTCGTTCCATCCGAATTATAAAAGTTAGAAAATTCAGACAACCGTAGTCTTAACAATCGAGTTCGGTGTGTCAAAAATTTCATCCTCTCAAAAAATATTATTTTTGACCTTAACGTTTTGTCAATTAGCCAGATTTGTGTAAATATAGAACAAGTTCATATAAAGACAAAGTTCAGAAATTTCATGAAGTGCGCGATTGGAATACAGAATTTCTACTCTTTTAGTCCATCAGTCAAATAGGGAAAAATATAGCGGAAATTACCGGTAAAAAACTGAAAATTAGCGGAGATGTACATACATTACAGTTGACATTTCAACATACTCAGCGTCCTGAAGTTAAGAGTTACGCCTAGTGGGAAATTTAAAAAATCGATTTTCGGAAAACCACATTTTTTTAAGTATACAATGTCAGAAATCCTTTTTAAAAAGATATAGGCCTTTGAATATCCAAAAGGGTATTTCAAGATTCTAATTTTAAACATATTTTTCTCAAAACTACATTTTCCAAGTCAAGACGTCTCTAAAACCCATATTTACCAAGCTAGCTCCAATTTTGTGTGCTTCTTTTAGACATCAAAAACTACCCAAGTAACACATAATGGAATATTAGACGTATAAAATTCGTCTAGACCAAACGGTAAAACCGACTATAATACGTATACTGTATACGTATACGTATTTATGGTCATGACGTATCCCAATATATAGACGTATATTGTATACATATATTATACATATTTCACATACGTATATTATCCTTAATAATACTACGCATATAAACCGTATGCCGTATACGTATTCGTATACGTATTTTTGGTCATGACGTATCCCAATATATAGACGTATATTGTGTACATATATTATACATATTTCACATACGTATATTATCCTTAATATTGATACGCATATAAACCGTATACCGTATACGTATTCGTATACGTATTTTTGGTCATGACGTATCCCAATATATAGACGTATATTGTATTCATATATTATACATATTTCACGTACGTATATTATTCTTAATAATGCTACGCATATAAACCGTATACCGTATACGTATTCGTATACGTATTTTTGGTCATGACGTATCCCAATATATAGACGTATATTGTATTCATATATTATACATATTTCACGTACGTATATTATTCTTAATAATGCTACGCATATAAACCGTATACCGTATACGTATTCGTATACGTATTTTTGGTCATGACGTATCCCAAAATATAGACGTATATTGTGTACATATATTATACATATTTCACATACGTATATTATCCTTAATTATGCTACGTATATAAACCGTATACCATAGACGTATATTATCGGTCGTTTTATATCACAGTTATAGACAAACAAAAATGTTTTAGTAGCACACACTTTCCTGTAGCGTTCTAGGTCCGTTAAAGATCCATTGGACATGACGTTCCTACTTGGGTTTTATACTGTTTTAAATTTAATTTTTTTATCACGGTTTGATTTTAAGCAGCCTTGTCTTTGTATGTCATCTGTAAAATTCTGATTAAGTTTAAATTTATTATATTATACTTACAATTTTTTTGTCATCTGCGGGAATCGAACTCATGACCTCAGGATCTGCAGGCGGGTACTATAACCATCTAGCTATGAAGGTTATATTAATTTTTAGTTACCTTACCTGCCATAAACTATACAGGTATTAAATACTTGACTAATTAAAACGGTAACTGAAAAATAATTTTTACAAGATAATACAAATATTATTATGTCCTATATATTTTATATAGGTATATAATAATATTTTTTATACCTATATTAATATATTGAAGTCTAATAAAACCAGCCTCGAAATATTGGTATAATTTTTTAAAATTTTAATTTTAATAAATTTTTAATCAGGCGGAGAATTCACTTCTTTACCCGGCTTGCTCAATCATCTTCGTCCAGAGTCGCCCACTATCAAGCGACCTTGCATATTTGTCTCTTCAAACAATCAAAAATTTTACGTTTATTTTATATTAAATATTCAATTACCAGAATAATACACTCGTTTTAATTTTCACTCTTATTTATTCAAACAATTCAAAAAAAAACTCTCCTGTCCAAATTTTAGACATCAAAATCAAAACGCACTCGCACCTCGCAGGTAAGCGGCGAGTGACCACTTATCGTCCCCTTATCATTCCGATTTATAATTCTTAAATATTCATAAATCATCTAAATACATTTTTTTAAATCACCTCAGGATTCGACCTTGGTATTAACTGCCAACGAGCCAGCGTCTTATTCTATGCGCCACCCGTCGCGTCGTCGCACCAACATCAAAATTTTTCAACATTTTTGTAAAAATTTTAATTTTCCAAAATGGCCCCTTATTATAAAATCGACCGGCTACTTTATTACAAAAGAAATATGACAATATATACGTCTGCTACCAATTTCACACAAAAATTCAAACTAAGAGATAAAATAGAAAAGATGTACCCCCCCCCCCAAGATTTCACGAATAACTGCGCCAAGGTTGAGGCTCAAACGAATAAATGGAAGTTCGTTTAAGCTATAACGAAGCTCTAATAACGTTTGACACTAATTCTACCCCAAAATTCGACTTGGAGAGTGGAGCAATTCGACTTTTCTACTTTAAGAAATGGCGTTCAATTTTACAGTTGCCGTAGACACGCCCCCCCCCTACAGCTTGAATTTTGTGGTGAAATTGGTGTTAAACGTTAGAGCCTAAATGAGCTTCCATTTTTTTCGTTTCATCATCAACCGTCGCAAAGTTATTCGCGAAGTCTTTTAGGGAGGGGGGGGGAGGTTATAGACTTGTTTTTCTATTTTCGCTGTTATTTGAATTTTTGGGTGATATTTGTGTCAAACGTTAGAGCTTCGTTAGTATAGAGTCTGAATGAGCTTCCATTTCCATAATTGTAATTTCATTTTCTACAAAGTTACGGGTATTTCAAATTTTCTAGTTCTCCGAGCAAGTTCTGAACGATAATCTTCAAGTTTAAATCTATTTGACGAGATTAAAAGTAATTTTCCGTCATAGGTGTGAAAAAATAGACATTTTCAAGAATTTTTTGAACTGTTGTATAAAAAATTCGTTAAGTAACTTTTACGAAAATTAAAAAAAAATATTTATTCTGCACCAAGTTATCAATTCGATTGTATTTGAAGTCGTTTATTAATTACTTGGACCCATTAATTACTTAGCGGTTGCAAGAAGTACATGAAAAATTATATTTAATCAGGGGTGCAAAAATCGGATTTCACTTTCGGGTCGGGTATCGGGTTAAAGTTATACCTGTCGATTACCTGACCATTAGTCATATTTAAAATTGCAAGTCATTTATAATATTATTTGATAATAATATTTCAAAAAGGTATGTCTTTTACAACATCAGAAAAAGGTATACATTTTGTAAAATTATTTTTGATAATTCTATGATAATAAAATTACGTCTTCATTTTGCAAAATGTTTCTTTCTCGGATTGAGAATTTCTTTATGGAAGATCATTCGAATAAAGAGCATAGAAAGCAAGTATAAACTAAGAATAATCTATACTGAGAATAAGTCTCTATGTCCTCTCTCTAAATTGCTCTAAATTAATTTTTTCAAGCACAACTTTTTGAATTTCCAAATTTCTATTTATCTACACAAAAGACAAAGGTCCAAACCTACTAGCCTTTCTATTTAGTGCATATCTGGACATTTCATAAAACCCCTGTTTTTAGTATGACTTTATTTGATAATTATTGTGCAAGTAAAGTAATAAATTATAAGTAAATAATTGTAGTTTACTTTGATGATTTCTTGCAACGCCATTAAAATGCCCGGTTTTTAATTGATTGCAAAATCCGTTACCCCTATAACTCTAACTTCTGGTTGCATTAAAAGTAAACATAAAATAAACATTTCAATAATTTTGAAATTTCAGCAATAAATTATTATTATCAATTAATAATTGCCTACATGATTGGTACTTTCTCGGAGCTTCAAGTGCTTATTTCACAATTTGCACTGTCCTAGTTGATAAAATGCTTTAAAAAATTTCATTTTTGGAAAGTATAAAAAATCGTAATTCAAAGTTACAGTTAAAATACGTACAAAGTGTTACAAGACAGAAATCGTCAACTGCAAGTTTTGTCTTTGAATTTTATCTTATCATAATTATTATTCTTTAATATTATGTAGGTGAGGTGCCAAAAAACATTATACGGTTCAATTAAAATTGAATTTTTATGCATAATATCGTCCAAATGGCACCTTCGTGATATTTCGTAGTTATGATAAGCCAACGCTCCAGCACCTAAATATGAAGTAAAACGTTCTGGAATATTCAATTGGTGCCACAACGTAAATATGGGTGCCACTTCGTCCATATACATAGGAATTTGGTGCCTAAACGTTGCATTTTATATATTATATTGGGATACATAATAACAAAATATACGTATACGGTATACAGTTTATATGCTTAGCATAATAATTATTAAGGGTAATAATATACGTATGTGAAATATGTATAATATATGTACACAATATACGTCTATATATTGGGATATGTCATGACATAAAATACGTATACGTATACGTTTACAGTATACGTATTATAGTAGGTTTTACCGTTTGGTCTAGACGATTTTTATACGTCTAATATTCCATTACCCATGTGTTACTTATATTATGCATACTTCAGAACTTATAAAAAAATATTATTTTTAATTTACGTTTGTAAAAAGCGTTTATTAAACGTATATCGTAGTCCAAAAATATATTATAATATTATGTATGGTAAATTTATACGTATAATATCCATCTATAACACGAATTCTTTAGTTCAAAATCCTACTAATCATACTTCATAACTTATAAAAAAATATTATATTTTTACGTTTATAAAAAGCGTTTGTCAAACGTATATCGTAGTCCAAAAATATACTATAATTATGTATGTTAAATTTATACGTATAATATCCATCTATAAGACGAATTCTTTAGCTCAAAATTCTATTTGTCATATTTCATAACTTTATAATAATATTATATTGAATTAATGTTTATAATAAACATTTATTAAACGTATATCGTAGGCCAAAAATATACTAGAATATATATGGTATAATATATACATCTATTAAACGTATATCCAAGATCAAAATTCTGTCTTTCAACTGTAAGTTAATTTTAAGTCTATAATAGACTTTTAATATACGAATATTTTAAGTATGGTATATGAAGCGTATATGAAATACGTATATTTCATATACCAAAATTAGACGTATACCAATAATGTTTACAATAAATGTTTATTAAACGTATATCGTAGGCCAAAAATATACTATAATATATATGGTATAATACATACATCTATTAAACGTATATCCAAGATCAAAATTCTGTCTTTCAACTGTAAGTTAATTTTAAGTCTATAATAGACTTTTAATATACGAATATTTTAAGTATGGTATATGAGGCGTATATGAAATACGTATATTTCATATACCAAAGTTAGACGTATACCAATAATGTTTACAATAAACGTTTATTAAACGTATATCGTAGACCAAAAATATACTAGAATATATATGGTATAATATATACATCTATTAAACGTATATCCAAGATCAAAATTCTGTCTTTCAACTGTAAGTTAATTTTAAGTCTATAATAGACTTTTAATATACGAATATTTTAAGTATGGTATATGAGGCGTATATGAAATACGTATATTTCATATACCAAAATTAGACGTATACCAATAATGTTTACAATAAACGTTTATTAAACGTATATCGTAGACCAAAAATATACTAGAATATATATGGTATAATATATACATCTATTAAACGTATATCCAAGATCAAAATTCTGTCTTTCAACTGTAAGTTAATTTTAAGTCTATAATAGACTTTTAATAAACGAATATTTTAAGTATGGTATATGAGGCGTATATGAAATACGTATATTTCATATACCAAAATTAGACGTATACCAATAATGTTTACAATAAACGTTTATTAAACGTATATCGTAGACCAAAAATATACTAGAATATATATGGTATAATATATACATCTATTAAACGTATATCCAAGATCAAAATTCTGTCTTTCAACTGTAAGTTAATTTTAAGTCTATAATAGACTTTTAATAAACGAATATTTTAAGTATGGTATATGAGGCGTATATGAAATACGTATATTTCATATACCAAAATTAGACGTATACCAATAATGTTTACAATAAACGTTTATTAAACGTATATCGTAGACCAAAAATATACTAGAATATATATGGTATAATATATACATCTATTAAACGTATATCCAAGATCAAAATTCTGTCTTTCAACTGTAAGTTAATTTTAAGTCTATAATAGACTTTTAATAAACGAATATTTTAAGTATGGTATATGAGGCGTATATGAAATACGTATATTTCATATACCAAAATTAGACGTATACCAATAATGTTTACAATAAACGTTTATTAAACGTATATCGTAGACCAAAAATATACTAGAATATATATGGTATAATATATACATCTATTAAACGTATATCCAAGATCAAAATTCTGTCTTTCAACTGTAAGTTAATTTTAAGTCTATAATAGACTTTTAATATACGAATATTTTAAGTATGGTATATGAGGCGTATATGAAATACGTATATTTCATATACCAAAATTAGACGTATACCAATAATGTTTACAATAAACGTTTATTAAACGTATATCGTAGACCAAAAATATACTAGAATATATATGGTATAATATATACATCTATTAAACGTATATCCAAGATCAAAATTCTGTCTTTCAACTGTAAGTTAATTTTAAGTCTATAATAGTCGTATAATATACGAATATTTTAAGTATGGTATATGAAGCGTATATGAAATACGTATATTTCATATACCAAAATTAGACGTATACCAATAATATCCCAAATATCCCAATGATATACGTCTAATATACGATCGTGTGTTACTTGGGTAGTCCTTCATTATAACATTTTTTATTTTGAATGCGTACTTTTTATTTTATATGCTCAAAATGACTTAATGTGTTGAGTTCGAGCCGGCCATGCCAGCTTAATAATAATTTGGTGGCCCAAATCTGTTCCTAGCTCTATCTCAGTAACTGTTCTGCTTTAAAGTTATATATTTCTAGTGTTAATTAATTTAACAAACAACGATGTTTAAAATATTATTCTAAATATCTAAAAGAATTCCTTCTTACCTACTATAAAATAGAAAATATCTCGAACTGAGAAAGGATTCATTAGCAGATTGAATCACCTTGCAAATTTCTGCTTTGTCAAGATCCTTGATGCCTGATCCTTAAAAAATATATCCATGGCCGTTGTTAAAATAAGATTACCCATAATGTCAGTCTGTTTAATAGTAAACCACTCATTTTTAAATTTCTTCAATTACATTGAAACTAATTTACCATAATACATTATGTTTTTATTGCTTAACACATTCAATAATTATTTAATAAATAAATTTTACAAATAAAATAAAATTAAGGGTGGGGGTACCTACAATTTCAGTTTTTCGTCGATGTCAGGTTCTTGGCAACTTTATATTAGATTTTTTTTTATAAAATAAAATATATTTTGGGTTATATATAGCTTGTGATACTTCAATACATTGAATTACAAGATACATTTGGGGCTAATAAAAAGTCCTTTTTAAAAAGATATTTCATTTATTAGTACCAAACGGAGAATAGGATGTATGACTTATCATAAGTCGATTACAACGAATACTGCGGAAAGTGCATGGGTTCAACATGCAGCTTTCCCATGCATGATCAGCTTTTTTAGAATTACCTCATTACAGAAATCTGAGGTGCTGGTTAATGACATAATCTTAACTCCTCCCAACCTAAGAGAAAAATTATAGTTGAATACACTTAATTTTTTAAATTAATATCCTCTAACGGATTCACAATTTCAGATTTTAGTTTTTTGTTAATTTTTTTCTTTTAGGTGTGGATAAAATTTTAAAGTTAAATACACAATTACAATAACAATTATAATGTAACTAAAAATGGTATACAAACTGATATTATCATAATGAAAGGTTAATGTTTTTATTGACGAAATTTTTCTTTTTGAATTAATTAGTTGTTTATCCAATTCTTTTACTGCATCCAGATTAATGTCATCCAAATGAATTGGTTCGATGTTCAAATGAATATGATTTTTTTCAGTAGTTATTTCTACTGTTGGTATTTTAAAATGTTTAACATGCGGGTTTAAATTATGGTATGTCCTTAAAACTAGTTTATCAATTTTTAAACTACAATATTTTGGAATTGTTACAATATATGTTCCATTTAATACTAATTTTTCAACTACGTTTGAACAATTACTAGAAACTAAGGTTGCTTTAACAGTAATAATTAACCATTTGTTTTTTGATAATTTTTGAACTTTAGTTTTTGTTAAGTAACTATCCCGAAATTCACAATTTTTATAATTTTCACTAAAATTAATTAAATCGACTTCACATGGATTATTTTTTGTTATTAAATTAGTAACTTGTTCACTGCACAAATAATTTAACTGATTGATTTCTTTACACATTTCGTCACTGGATCCATATTGTTTATCGTTCAACATTAGGTAAGGGAATTTTGGAATAATAATTTTGTAATAGGATTCTTGCAACACAGGTGAGGAATAAAGTTTATAATAATCATATGAATTTTGTTCTACTAAAGGAATTTCTAAAATGAATATTATTTGTTCTTGACGTATATAACCTTTGATGTTTATAATCGAATAGTAAGTGTTAAGATTCTCTTCATCGAAGTCATATGGCAATTTTAAATTTGTCAACCTGGAATTTATTTTTGATAATTCGGCTTTCAATTCGTCGTGCATAATTATCGACGGATGTAATGAATTTAATTTAGCAAATGTAATAGAGTTTTCCACATTATCTACAATTTCTATTATTATATCTAGAGCTGAAATTAATTGATTAAAAATAGTATTTAGAATTACAAAACTATCAATTTCATTAAAATATAAAGTGGTAACATTTTGCATTACCTTAGCAATTTCGTTTATTCGGGATTCTAGCAATATTTGATTATGTTGTAATTTGGTCATTGATTCATTAAATACGTGCAAAGCTTTATCAGTAATACTAAGTTGTTGTTCGGCTATTTCTTTTATTTGATCTTGGTTTTCTTTGATTTTCAAAATGGCAGTATCGTATTTCTCTGCGTCTGAATTGTCTAAATTACCCGTGATGGCTTTCCATAACGAGCCTAAACCGTTTATCAATCCGCGCTTGGGACGTTCATTATTATCCGAACTTATGGTCATTTGCTTAAATTTATTTTTAACTTGTAATAACTTATAATCTAGTAAATATCTATAAGTAAACATCTCGCTAGCATAAGCTGCTCCATACGTGATCTCATGAAATGAATTGTTTAACTTATGGTAATTATCAACTAATTTATTTAATTCTAATCGTAAACTGGATAAATCATAAATTTGGATTAAACTCCAATAATCAATCACATTTTGGGCTATACCTAATTTCAGTGGAAGTAGTCCATGATTGTTCGAAATTTGATCTATTTCTACATTGTCACATTTTGAGATGTGGATGGTTGTGGTGAAAATGGTGATTGCGGTGATAGCGATGGTGACGTGTCTGGAACAATTGGTTGTCTTAAATTTTTTAAATGAACTGTTCGACCTTTGTTTTTATCTGAACCTCCAACTTTTTGTATTATCGCTTTATTATTTGGTAACAAGGTTTTTAATATAAATGGACCGCTAAATTTTTCACCTGTTTTGTTTCGCTTATATTTGTAACTTGTTTCATACACAACTTGTCCTTCTTTAAACGGATTACTAACATCTATATTTCTTTTGTTCACAACTCTTTCTTTATTTTTTATTAAATTTTCGTTGACCCTATCATATGTTAGTGCTAGTTTTTCTTTATGTTTTTGCATATACTCACTGTACATTTGTTTGTCATAAAATAGATCGTAAGGATCTCGTAATTTTGTGTGACCTAAGGTTAATTCTAATGGAGTTAAGTTTGTACTGGAATGTATCGAGTTATTATAAGCTATAATGGCGTATTTCACTAGGGTAGTTATTGGATCATTATGATTTGTTTTTAGTAACCTAATATGTTCTGCCAAAGTGCTATGGAATCTTTCAATATTGCCATCCGACTCCGGGTGGTGGGGTGTCGTGAAATGAATTTTTATTTTGTGTGATTCAAGCAATTCTTCAATTATGTGATTGTGAAATTCTAAACCTTGATCCGCACTAATCGTTTCAGGGGTTCCATAAAATGAAAAGTAATTAATTAACGCGTTCAGTATATCTACAGCATTTTTTGATTTAATTTCTATTGCTTGACCTAACTTTGTAAAAGCATCAACTATGGTTAAAAATTTAATGTTTTCCGCCGTGTAAACATCGATATGTAATTTTTCAAAAGGACGGTGTGGAGTATCCGTTAACATCATTGCAATTTTGGGTGGATTTCTTTCATATTTACTTTTCTTGCATTTTGTGCAATTAGCGATAAATTTTGCTACATGTTCTTGCATGAGGGGAAAATAATATTTTCGTTGTAGTTGTTTTAATGTTTCCGAAATACCACGGTGGTTAGTTTTACCTTCATGTTGATTTCGAATAGCTATATCTATGTCGTCTTGCTCATTGAGAATTTCTCGTCTTTCTGTGCAATAGATTAACTCGGGACCCGTTGCATTAAATAATTTTTTAACCACTCGATTAAACTGCTGAAACATATTTTCCGTTTCAAAATAAACATAATATTTTTTTGATTCTGTAGTGTATTCTTTTAAAAATTTAATAATGCTTTCTTCATCATTACTATTTATCTGAACATGATATCGTTTAATTTTACCTATGGTCTCTATTTTGACTGGTTGCATTTGTGAATGTACCTCATATATGAAATATTGATTCGGTTTCGAATCAATTACATCTTGGCATATTTTTATACTCGCGATTTCTTTATTTTGACTAACCGAATGAACCGTTTCTGAATCATCTAATCGTTCTACAATTTCATCTAATTGATCTACAAACATGACGTTATCTTCAGAAGGACCTTCTTCTAATAATATATCACGTAATAAATTTTCATTATCATCGTAATTGTTTATTACAGATTCATTTTCTATCGCGTTTATATCTATTGGTAAATTATCATTATGATCATTTTTTGGTAGATAATATATTAGTACATTAAACTGATCTCTAAAAACGTAATTAATCATTGGTTGTACTTTTTCATATTTTAATTTATCTAATCCGCATCCTAATTTTGGCATTGCTAAATTCCTAATTTTATTTTTTTCACAAAAATCTTTTAAACTAACTAAACATTTAAACAGGTTTTCATATGTGGGTTTATCATAATATTTATCCTTTGTAATTAAATAAAATATATATCTATTATCTTTTTGTAAATAGACAAAAGACTGTACTTTCGGTTTTTGATTTTTTAAATTTTGTACTTGTCCGAATGTTTGTTTAAAGTCCAATGCGATGCCCGCATTCATATGTAAGTCACTACTGACACAATGACATAATGAAAACTTTTTCGGTGTTTCTAAAAGATTTCCTACTTTTTCTACCACAGTGGGCGACTTAGGAATTTGTTTATTAAAGAAATTCATTTCAAAATTAACGAAATTTCTATCATTTTTATTATCAATTTCAATTCTACTTAATGCATCTGCGTTACTATTTTGGATACCCTTTTTATAAATAATTTCGTAGTCATACTCTTCTAATTTTATTTTCCAGCGTTGTAATTTTGAGTTTGGTTCCTTTAATTTTGATAAATAAACCAAGGGACGATGATCTGAATAGATAATAAATTTTCGTCCATACAAATAAGGTCTAAAATATTTAACTGCCCAAACTATCGCCAATAGTTCCTTTTCGATGGTACTATATTTTCTTTCTGATTCATTTAAAGTACGTGAGGCGTAGCAAATGGGTTTATCTGACCCTACTGGTCCTTGTGAGAGAACAGCCCCTATGGCTACATTAGAAGCGTCCGATGTAACTACAAAGGGTTTCTCAAAATCTGGGTACTGCAATATTGGGTGATTAACCAAAATATTTTTACATCTATTAAATGCTTCCATGAATTCTTTAGTGTGTTCAATTTTATGACCTTTTTTTAAACAAATAGTTAAAGGTTTAGTGACCTTAGCATAATCTTTAATAAATTTTCTATAATAACCTGTCAATCCTAAAAATCCTTTTATTTCCTTTGTCGTTCTAGGAGGTGGGTATTTTATTACAGCTTCTATTTTAGCTGGATTGGGTTTTACACCCTCTGGCGTAATAACATGACCTAAAAATTGCGCTTCCTTTTTCAAAAATTCTGATTTATCCATTTGGATTTTAAAATTTGCGTTTCTGAGCCTATCGAACACCATTTTTAATTTTTCAATATGTTCTTGTAATGACGTAGAAAATATTACTATGTCATCTAAATAAACTATACAAGCTTCATTTTGAATTCCGCGTAAAATATTATCTATGACGCGTTGAAAAGTTGCAGGAGCATTTTTTAACCCGAAGGGCATTCGTTTATATTCGTAATGTCCTCGCGGTGTTGAAAATGCCGTTTTTTCTCGATCTCGGGGGTGCATTTCAATTTGATGGTACCCCGACGCCAAATCTAATGTAGAAAAATAAGAACATTTACCTAGTTTGTCTAGTATATCCGAAATATATGGGAGGGGATATTTATCGTCAACGCATTTATCATTCAATGCTCTATAATCAATTACCATTCGAAATTTTTGTATTCCCGACGCGTCTAGTTTTTTTGGAACCACAATGACCGGGCTTGACCAGGCACTTTTAGAATGCTGAATAATGTCATTCGATAATAGTTCTGTAACCTGAGCCTCTACTTCTTTTTGTTGTGCATGAGGCATCCTATACGCTTTTTTAAATACCGGTACGTTATCATTAGTTTTTATTTCATGTTTTACTATATGCGTAAATGACAAGGGTAGGCGGTCACAATAAAAAATGTCCCTATACTCATAACATATTTTTCTAATCGCTTTATTTTCTTCTTCATTTAAATGATCTAATCTAAGATTTTTTAAATTTTCTTTTAATAACCTATCGACTTTATCGTCGCCATTTAATTCGTTTCTATTGGTCATTTCGACATTATCCGTTTCAATTACATTTAATGGTTCTACAGTTACTAACTTTTCTGTTTCATTACTATTGGTAATACTAATAATGGCTTCACGATTTTTTATTGTAACTAAACATTGTGGGATTTCGACCCCTTGTACTATTTGTTTATATTCAATTATTCCTAAATTTAAATTTGTATTTACGGGAACTTTGATAATTTGTTGTTGACGCGGTTGTAATCGAAACTGTTTCGGTTTCAATTGTTCAAAATATATCGGAATCACATTATTTTTCGTACACAAAATATTCTTTTTTAAATCAATATTCGCGTCCAAATATTTCAATAAATCCATACCAATTAAACCATCGTAATTAGGATTAAAATCAAATATACAAAAGTTAAAATATTCTTTAATATTAAAAATGTTAGGTAATGGTATCCTTGCTATAAATTTATGAAATGAAGTTTTATGTGCTGTTCTAATTTTGAAAGGTGATTCTTTAACATAATCTTTATAATATCTTTTTACAATTTTCGGATGTATCAGGGTTTTCGAGGACCCTGTATCGATCATAAATTTTAAATTTAAGTTAGGAATTTTTATATAAGGTAAAGTGGACGTGTTAATATTAGAAATATCAATTACGTTTGATCGGTTACCGGCTCTGCCATTTGAAAATTTTGATCGTCTTCAAATTCATGTTGAAACAATTCTTCCGATTTAAAATTTGATCTGCTATTTTGAGGTTCGCGCCTCGTATTTCCCGCTCTAGTATTTCCCGACGACGTGTCCATTGGTTCTGGGACAAAACGTCTTGTCACGGTAGTTTTTTGACCGTTATTATTATTGAATTGCCTATTTTGATAATTTGGATAATTTCCATTATTTTGATAATTTTGATTCGGACGATAATATGATTGGAATGGCTTGTTAAAATTATTATTATTTGATCTATAATTTGAATGTGATGCAAAGTTATTTTGCCTTGCATTACCTGAATTATTATAATTATTATTGTTGGGCAATCTTTGATTAAAATTATTATTTGTTTGATTATAATTAAAAGGTTTATTCTGATTATATGATGGTTTAGAGTTACTGTTCTTATCACTTCGTTGATGGTTATGACCTCTCGGTTCATACGAGTTTACTTTATTATTAGATTGCTGCAATAAATTATTTTTTGTATATGAAAAATTTTCTTCCTCTATTACTAAACTAATTGCAATTTCTAAAGTTTCTGGTTTTTGTAATCTGATAGCCAAACTACTTTGCAACCCTCGTAAGTAAGCGTCTAACGCTTGACTTTCGTAAATTTGCGTTTTTAAAGCCCTAATATCTTCATCAACTTCAGTTAACTGTAATTTGGTAAGTAATAAACTTAAAATGTCTTGACAGCGATTGCCAAAATTTACAGCACTTTCATTTTTGTACTGTCTAAGTTGTAATAAATCTCCAACCAAACATTTTTCATCTCTGGAATCGGAAAAGAATCGCAATAATAATGCCTTTATCTCATTCCAATTACTCAGACTACCTCTAGACCCAATTAAATCTAAAGCCCTATTTTTAAGTTTTCCAATTATCGCTCGTAATAAAAATTGATTCTGTGGATTATTTATATTTGCACGATCAGTGAAAGTATTTAATAAATACTCACTAGCATTTATAAAAATTGGCAAACTTGCCGAATTCCCACTAAATTCGGGAATTGAATCAATGTGAAACTTTTCAACTTTCGGAGTTGCCATTGTGACTTCTCTTCTGAGAGGACTCCTATCTCTTACTGTTTCGTTTTCTGGCATGAATTCAAACTTTTTTTTTTATTTATTAGTTACGTACGCAAAATTCAAATAATATTCTTTCTTTAAAAAAAATTAATTTTTTTTATTTTTAATGATGACACGTAGTACGCGTGTGTATAAAATACGATTTTATATTATTGAATCGTAGACATATAATTATTATAAAAAATTATTAGGATAAAAATTTTCACTTACAGGAGTTGAACCATTATTTTTATCTTCGTTGTTGTTTCGAACTCGATGGCCTCCAATTCGGCGATGTCGTCCGTGTTGTGGTCACCAGCTTCGAACTTCAGGGTGGGGTTAGTGGAATTGACGATCTGCAATTCGGCGATGTCGTCCCAATTGTAGTTTCCAATTTCACTTGTTGAATTGTGTGTCCAATCTTCGCGATTTTGTCGTCGATTGAACTTTAACTTTCCGTTGAAACAATAATTTCGACGATGCACTTCGATAATTATTATTTACAACTCTAATTTTGCAGATTCGAATGTTTTAGTTAATCGTTAAAACGAACACAATAAATTCGCGATTTTTGTCGAAAATACTGTACTAAAACAATCCTGTACCGACTGCGCCAGATACATTTGGGGCTAATAAAAAGTCCTTTTTAAAAAGATATTTCATTTATTAGTACCAAACGGAGAATAGGATGTATGACTTATCATAAGTCGATTACAACGAATACTGCGGAAAGTGCATGGGTTCAACATGCAGCTTTCCCATGCATGATCAGCTTTTTTAGAATTACCTCATTACAGAAATCTGAGGTGCTGGTTAATGACATAATCTTAACTTACATTATTTTGCAAAACTTTCTGTAACAAGTTATTGAGAACTGAAATCAATAAATGTAATATAAACTATGACAACGTTGTTTCTTGAGGAAATCTAGTATCCATTAGACTTCAATAAGGGAATATAATTTATACGTAAAATTTTTTAAATTTAATTAATAATTATTTTTCATAATTTAGATTCCAATTAATTTTAAAGAATGCTATTTTTATTCTTATATTAAAACCATCTCAGCTTTAATGAAAGCGAAACAACTTTTCATTTATATTAACGTAATTTATATTACATACAAGGTAAAACACCCAGCACTTGAACACCGCAAGAAATGGAACTAGTACTTGAACAGATTTTTGAAATTGTATTAATGCAAAAACGGAATATTCATAATAAGTAATATCCGTATTTTATAATTACTTGATGATTTAGCAATTGATTTCTATAAGTTTTTTTAAATTATAAATCGAAATAATTATATTTTTGTTAACTTGAAAGTTGGCATGTGGAATAGCCGATAAGCATGCTACTTTTGCCATGGAAAGTTACCTGCGCAATCACAGTTTTTAGCTTATGAACTTGAACTCGAAAAAACTAACATAAAATGATCACGTTTGTCCATTACGTTTGTCATACATAAATAAATCAATGTTGCCAAATGTATCTTTAGAATATCGATTGGATTTTTGTTTGATTTTGACTGATTTTTACTATTTTCACACGTGTTCAAGTACAACCACCACCGGAGTGTTCAATTACGGCTGCGATTCAAAATAGATTGTTCAATTACAGCTGCATTTGAAGTATATTTTAAAATCCTTGTAAAAATATGATAATTTTATTAATTATTCCTTTTTTCTTTGCTATTATATGCAAAACTATCTATATTTTTATAAATAACATATTTTAATCAAATTAATCGAATTTTATTTGCTTAAATTTGAGTGAAATAGGTTTTACTTTCAAAACTGTTCAACTAGTGGGTGTTTTACCTTATATAGTTTATTATTGATTTCAGTTCTCAATAACTTGTTACAAAATGTTTTGCAAAATAATGTAATTTAATTTAAATTTTTTTAGTAAGGTACATCCGTACCCTTTACTGTAATCTAAAAGTTATGAACCTTTGCATTACCAATTTAATTAATTAAGGTGGTACTTTAGCGGAGTGCACAGAACCATCTTTATCTAAAAGTAAATGATCACTAAAAATCTTCAGAATTTTATTATTTTAACCCTGTAAGGATTGAAACTGTATGTGCAAAACAAATTCAAGCTCGCCAAACTTCAACCGCGCACAAAAGCACGATTTGATTACAATTTGAATCAATGTTTTGTTAGCTATTTTATCATTTGATGTGACTTCGGCACAATCTGGAAAAACGTTGATTCAGCAAAAGACAAAAAAATTTCATTCTACCATTAAAATTGCATTCCTTTTTTAAATAATGAATGGTTAGGAGATATGAACGACGCGTAGGCCATGATTAAGACTTCAACAGCTGCAAATTGCAAGAATGAATTTGAAGCCAATTTTGAGAAACTTGATTTTTAAAACTTTTATCAGAACCCGGTATATTGGGTTCTTATAATATAATACTGGGTCTTACAATTTACAACTGTTAAAATCCTAAATGCACATCCATAATTAAAAATAATAAATCCTACATTGAACAATAATTGATTAAATTGGTGAGGAAGTCGGGAGTTTTCTCGTGTAGAGACTAATTTAAAATAATGCAGAGTAACGTCATAACTAAGAAAATGACCACTATTCATTAAAATTTCGTTTTAAATATTAGATACTTATAATAAAAACCTCAATATTTTACTAATGTATTTGAACACATCAAAATATAAACAATTTTCAATCAGAATAATACTTAAAATGTTGAAAAAGATAGTTATTTTTTTAATCCTAATTTTTAATATTTAATAGTTTTTGTTTGATTTTATGAATACTTTTTTTTATTCAATTATGTTTTTTTTAAATCTTAAGTTGCTGAAACGTCCAGCAGTTCATAGGGATTTAATATATAAAAAATTCACGATTTGCAATTTGTAATTTCCTTCATTATTTAAAGCAAGAGTGAACAGAGGTAAATATTATCAGACATTAGAAAATCTATGTATTACATAATAAGCTGTGGAAAATTCTTTTATCTGTTAAAAATAATTATTTGTTTAGGAGGTAGAGTCCATTACTTATGTAATATTTAATGGTAGATTCTAGAAAATCTAACGAATCTTTACGTGGGGAAATGGGGGTACAAAGCATTTCTTAAGTAAGTTTCTTCTTTCTAACTATTTATTAAAATATAGGTATTATATTTACTATTTAATTATATAAGTATATAAAATATTTATATATTACATCAATTAAAAATTTTAAATTGTTTATAGCCAACGGTGCCTACAAAAATACACGTTTTTTACTTGTAAAAAGTGAGTTTTTTAAATTTACATTTTTTAACGTGCATCAACTACAGCGAACTGCTAGGTTATTAGCACTTTTAATATAATATTTTTTTGCGTTTAGTTTGTAGAATATTTTTGTATTCACATAAATTTACAAAGCAACCGTCAAAACTCAGTATAAAGAAATACAAAATTATATAGCATTTGATAATAATTATGCCGCACCATATTTATTAATTTAATAATTTATTTCTACTATTTTATTTTACTATTAATTTCTTTTCTTTTAAATTATAGGTATCAGTTTAATTATTAATTAATTATTTTTTCATTTTATAAATAAATATTTATTTAAAAAATTGCAGGATATTATACAATGTGTGATTTTACGGCTTAAATCCTAATGTACTATTTCTACTGAACAATTCAGAAACTAGAATGGATGCACCAATGAAACGGCCGTTTCTAGTGGTTGTGGCAAACTATGTGAATTTTTTATATTTCTTAATTTAGAATTTTTCGTTTTCTAGAAAACCGAACAAACATTGTCCTGAATCCTGATATAGTATTAAGGATGAGTTATCCCCTAGTCAGGGGGTCGGAAAAACACCCTGGTAGACCACGACAGCGTACTGGCTGTTAAAACCCTTGATGCTATCATAAAAGGGGAAACCCGCAGACTGCATGCGGAAAGATGGGTGAATGTCGCTGGATGCCGTCAGGCTAAGGCGGCAATTAACGCACCGTCTGACAAACATGCAAGATATTATCTGAAGCTGTCTAGGGACAGCCTACGAATTATCGTGGGATGTCTTACGGAGCACTGTAAGCTAAACAAGCATTTACACACAATGGGACTGGTTGACAGCCCATTGTGTCGGGGATGTGAAGAAGAAGATGAAACAGTGGAACATGTGCTTTGCGACTGCCCAGTGTTAGCATCGAAAAGAGGATCCATGTTGGGTAGCTTCTGGCCTAGCATGGCCAGTATTAGTAGCACACCGCCTTCAAAAATACTCGAGTTCGTCTTGAGTTTGGGATGGCTTGAGGAATAGGAGGATGGGGGCTGCTGACACCGGAGGTAGCATAATGGGCCCGGTTTTGTGGCCTGAGTGCATGTAAACCTTGGTTTGCCCTCCACACTCAATCCAGAATCCAATCCACGACAGCGTTTTCTTGAACATAGTATAGCATAGATAAACATAGTTCGAGACCTTACCCAGATTGAAAAAAGAGAAAACTAGGAAGAATCCCTGGGGAGGCGGCTAAAGCTCTGAAAGAGTTATTTGGCCATCCGAAGTAAGTAAGTAAGTAACACAAAACAGCTAAAATGAAATGATAAATTGACTTGGTGTGGTACAAAAACAATATAAACCATTCTGTGTCAAATCGTCATTTATTTCCTTCTGAAAAATCATGTTTTATTTTATTTAAGCTTTTTTCCATATTGCCACAGATATTATCGAATAAAATCGTTTGTGACTGACCACTAGAGGCAGTTGCTTTATTGGCGCATACTCCAGTATTTTAAATTCTTCATCGTTTTTTTACCGTTTTAAGTTTCTTTTTAAATACAGTTATTATTTATCAGGATCCCGGTATTGATAAAATAAAGTACCTAAATTACGAATTTTGAAATTCATTGCCTTACAATATTAAAAATATTACTTAAATAATAAAAATGAATTGGGTCAACTTAGATTACTTAAATGATAAAATATAGTGTTCCTAATACGTTCGTTGATAATAATCAAAATACAATCAGAGTTATTGAATAATTAATAATAACATATCAAAGATGAAAGTGCATACATTTTTAACAACTTTTTAGGATCGTATTATGAATTTTGTACCAAAAATAATAAATTAAAAAAAATTGATTTACATTTACATTCCTGCCAGGTAGTACATGTAGTGTTTATTAAATAAAGGAAGAGAAGAAAAACGGCATCAGTTATTTTTTAGGGAATAAAATAAAATGTGTTTATTGCGTTATAAAAAATTACTGGCTTACAGGTTTATTTACTTTAGTATATTACAGTAGAAATTTTATAATAGAAATAACAAAAAGGATTTTCATCTATATCTCTTGCTATAAACTAAAATATCGTCGTAATCTATTTTTATTGTTATTTTAAAACAAAAAACTGAATAAATTTGACTAACTTGTTTTAATCAAAATAGTTAATATTGCGGTTTCTCAAAATCAGATACATAATACAGTAGGTTCCATAGCTTGAATTTTATAATAAATTTCTTCTTAAATGCTTTATTTAATTTGACATGACCGCAGTACGTTTGTTTTCGGTGAATTTCTAAAGTGTGTTCTTTTTAGCTGCACGAGATCTTCAAATTGAAATAAAACGTTAAAAAATTAATGGAATGTTTATTTTTGTTATTTTTTTTATGAAAGTAAATTCCGGTATTTTTTCTTTCGAAATGAGGAAGGAGCAACTGTTACGGTGAATGGTGTGAGATATCGACACATGCTCAATACATTTTTGTTTCCAAAAATCCTAGGGTCAAACATCAACAACTTATGGTTCCAACAGGATGGTGCTACGTGTCACACAGCCAACGAAACCATCGATTTAGTCACAGGACAATTTGGTGACAACATAATTTCAAGTGAAAAATCGAAAAAATCGTGATTTGACGCCTCCATATTATTTTCTTTGCAATATTTCGTTACAATATTGCTTCTAGATAATTTCTATTCCTTGTGAAAGTGAATTTGAATGTTCGTTAGTTAGAGGAGGTAGTTATGTATTGAGATTGAATACCAAATGCAACGAATAAAAATAAAAAATAGGTGCCAGGCACATTTTATCATAACAAAGATATTGAACTAGAACGTGCAAAACCTAAGCACATAAACCCAGTGAACACAGTAGGTATCGTTTAATTAAAAACAATTGTCAAAAAAACAAAACTTTATATAACTGTAAAACGTATCTGATTTTTGTATCTGATGTTTGCATAAAATCTCATAATAAAATAGGCACAATTATTAGCATTACCTAACCATAAGTCGCTTCAAACAAATATTTAAAAAAGACTATTATATTAATCTTTTTATCTTCTTCCAACCATGCGTGCGTGAAGTTTAACTAAATTGATTAATCAAAGTGGTAGTTTGATAGCCAAAATCGTGGCGTATGAATTATCGTTTTTATTTCAAACTTGGATTATACGACATCATCTAATTATATTAAAAACTAACTGACGTCGTAATTATTATTTGGCTTGTGAATAATCCCGTTTATATGAAAGTAAAATTGTAATTATCCACAGTAAAACAAAAACACAAATTCGCTTAAAATATAGCACTGGAAAATCGTAGCAAAAACATTTCCTAATAAAAACACAAGTGCCGTTCTTTAAGATTCGCCTTTCATGTCCTCCTCCTAGCTCTATATCTTGATGTTAAAAGTATTACCATTTTAATGTAATGTAATGTATAATGTAATGAAAAATAATGTAATGTATAGAGCGCTCCGAAAGAAGAAGTGGTTTGATCTTTTATAAATTCAATTAACAAAATTATAATTAAAATGGGCGGGTGTAAATTCACAATCGCCGTCAGGTTACTGAACTGATTGAACTGGAAAAGCAAAATCCGATATTAGGTTTTACCTTAGTACCACAGAATTGATATTCAAAACAAAGTTAAATTTTTAATTATCCGTGCTTCGTGAATAAAATTTCGAATTCGCATGGTATTTTAAGCATAGTCTGTTTTCCAAAGATTTTAACCATTATTTTTACAAATAATTATTTTTTACTAATAAAAATAATTTTCCTGCGACGCTATTTGGGAGTCGAATCGATCACAAATATCTCTTTTGGTTTAAGAAAAGGCCATCTCTGGTGTAAGGTCCTTGTTACAAATTTACACATATAAATCGTTCATGGGCGTAAAATGTCCTAATAAGTACCCACGGATTACTGATTAGATTTCAAAATTAGCAATATTCGCACTGATTAGAGCGATTTTACAAAATTCATTATGAAAAGAATATGAGAAGATAGAAGAAAAATAAAGTTTAATATAAATTACGTACCGTTACAATTTCCAACATTTCTTGTCGTGAAATATATCCATTTCCATCAAGATCGTACATTGAAAATGCCCACTTTAGTTTTTGTTCTAATTTTCCTCTTGATGTAACCGATAAAGCACATAAAAATTCTCGAAAGTCTATAGTGCCATCGCCATTCGCGTCAAACGTTCGAAACACATGTTCAGCAAATTTACTAGCATCTCCATAGGGAAAAAAATTACCGTAAATTTTTTTAAATTCATCTACAGATAGATGACCACTAGGACAATCCTTAAGAAACCCTTTATACCATTCTTGAATTTCGGCATCTAAATAAAGCACAAAATTTGTTATAGTAAGAACAATAATTTCAATAAAAAACAGTTGTTCTTACCTGAAAACTCTGTATTTTGTTTAAGGTCTTCCAATACTTCGGGTTTTAATTTACTATTCTGCTTTCCCATGGTTTAAATACGGTAACCTTTGTTTGTTTTTTTATTGTCCCTCCCTATGGCGAAATATGGTCATGTAACTTTATTTATGTAATTTAACGCACTCATTCACGCAAGATACACACAAAAAACAAAAATATTGGCAATACAAATATTATTTAATTATCAGAACTTCGAAAAATAATAAAACAATTATTTTGCCATCAATATAATGTGTTGAGTAATTTCTAAATAGACGCAATTTTTCTTGTTACCATACCTATTTATAATTTAAAGAATTCACAAGTTTCCTCAAGTTCGCGTTACATAATTTAGATAATATGATCTGGAGAATGGAATCTTGTGCTTTCTGTTCCATCATTTCTATCAATTATATTAGACACATAGATAGCCACTGATATATTTTACATTATGTGCAAGTAGAAAAATACTAATTATTGAAAAATTAGCCAATTATTATGTTATGAAGTGATAATGCTCATGTTAAAAATTTAAATACGAATTTATTACAAAAAAAATAAGTAATTAAATATTATCACTAAAATTGTACATAGTAGCAAAACTAACACTACTATTATAATATGTTTGTATTTGAACTAGAAATAATATCAAAAAAATTACATTAATATACTTAAAAATCTATTTCAATATTATTTTATATAAAGTATTGATATATAAATGTGCGCTATATAAATAGAGATATGTATAGAAGGGTAAAAGCTCAAGATTGTTGAAAAGCTTCATGGCGTTTTGGTTAAGACACAGCAAAAATTCACAAACTGTGTCGGAAATTTTAAATTCGGTAGATCATCTATATAAAGGACAAGTTACATTATTACAATGATTAAAAACACATAATTATATTATAAAATGCATCAATAATAATAATAACAATGAATGATTAAATAAACATTTCATGTAAGAATAAGAAATCTAAGCAGATTGTGCACGCGGGCCTCAGCTTTGCTTAAGTATGAATCTGAAATTCTAAAATCCACTACATAATTCATTATCTTATTGTACGAGCTTAATGGTAGGTATACACTTATGATGTATAGTAGAACGTATTTCAACGTATGAACTGAGTATTAGAAAATCCTATGTGATCTGAAATATAATTTAATGATTGAAGATTCGCATCACTTAAATTGGTCTAAAATATCAAAAAATCGCGTAGGTACTTAACATGAACTTACGGTATAATTTTAAGTTTAACATAGGTATTAATTTAAAAATTTGAGTGCATGCTTACGCATCGATTTGAAAAAGGTAAAGCATGTACATATACAAAATTTATCTAAATTTCTCAAAGGTACTGCAACACCAGAAATTCACATAATGGCTCTCGCGTTACCAAACCTAATTAATTCTTGTCAAATTAGGGAGCCAACATTTTGGACAATTCTTCATCTTGTAAACATCCTTTAAGAAACTCTTCTTGTGTGAGTTGACCGTCGTTGTTTTCGTCCATTTTCGCAAATATATTTTTCGCTCTTTCTTCCGCAGTATCGGCAGGTCTATTCGAAGAACAAGCTCCCAACATGTCGTATATGGCCTAAGAAAAAATTAGAAACATTGCTTAATATTGTACAGTTCCATAATTAATCTATCAGGCAATAGGATGTAGGATGTGTTCATCAAAGTTCTTAAAATTACAAATTAAAAGTATTTATGAAAATATGATTTTTTTCTGTCGAAAACATAATTATGATGTTTTAATATCAAGTTACATTGTATCGACCACACTACCTATTATATTATTATTATAGTACGTAAACGTTATACTTATTTTTATAATCTTAATATCCACTTTTATCATAATTATTATTTATACCTAATATTTGGTTATAATTTACTGTGGTTAATGATTCATACCGATGCGATGATATTAACTTATTATATCGTATGCCCGAAAAAAAGGAACATTTTTATAATCGAGTAGGGCTGTTGCTATAATTCAAGCTTATGTATTCTCAAATTTAAGAACTGTATACCCTAGAGAAGTAAATTAATGAAAAATAATCACTCCTACAACGTTAGTTCTTGGATAAAATTAGTTTTCAAGCTGAACATCTCCACAATACCTATAAAGTATATAAACTGTCAAAAACTTTAATACGATGGAACAGAGAGGAAACATTAAATTTTATCTTTGCTAAAGCATTTACCGAGAAGGCAGTCGGGAGGAATTAAATGAAGATCAAACACAACAACACAATTGCGTTGGATGTCAAAGAGTGTAGCTCTTCCTAGCCACCCACAAAACATTTCGAAGGAAAGTTGGAAGAGATTCGCTACAATTATTATTTTCGGATACGGCAGAGTTCCACGTATGCAGTATAGAGTTGGTTCATGCATGATTGGTTTGAATTTTGTTTATTTTTACCCAACATCTGAGTGGGTGATCAAAAGCCTGGAGGCCAAATGCTGGAATCTAATATCAGGTCGTTATTCGTGCTGTTCTAGATACAACATCTTGGAAAATGTCCCATTTTTCTACCGTCGAGTACGTAACAAAACTTTTTATGTTATTAACAGTATTCCATAGAACATTTCTTGAGATCAGCTGATTAAGTCCTCTATTACAGATAACAAAATAAATTAGAAGACTGCGATTTAATTTAATTTTTTAGTTTTCAAGTATTCTCTGTTTATCTTCTAATTTTAGGAGGAGCAATGTGAGCAAGAACTGGAAGCCTGGAGGAGGGTCGATTTTATTATTTTAAAAATCAACCGCATTGTGCAAGTTAATATGGAATCGATGTAATAAATGTGATAAGATAGCAAAGAATTCTGTTGCAGAATATTCCAAAGCTATTCTCCACCGATGTACCAGTTAATTTTTTAATTACATTATTTTTTGTTTTCATCACGCGCAAATTCATTATTAGATGTAATTTCTAGGTTAAAAACCTGCAAGTGTTACATCTAAGTATTTTGGTGTACAATTATATGGGACAATGATTCCTCCGAATTTCAATCTAAATAATTTATTTGATTAATAATAACCCCTCGAATAGAACTCTTTTTCTTAATGTATCGTACCTATATAATATTTATCATAGTTAACTTTCTATTTAATTTTTATTTGAGTAATTGAATTTTTGTATGAAACCAGCAATATAGCGCCTAGGGTTTGTTGTGTTGACGTTTGCTATGACAGCTACGTTTTATGAAATTCATTCTATCCACATCGACATTTCAGCTTGTCGGGATTTAGCATATTGACATTCTGGTGCGAGATATTGGCGACATCGACCGTTTAAGAGGAATCTGCTATACCTTTTACAAAGCTTATAAACAGACCGCCGTAAAGTGACGATTGCATGCTTATTATTCAAAAAATGTGTACAAAAGTATACATTTTTTGAAAGAGGACACTTGAATGCATCCCCCCTAGTCAAGATTTTTTCAATATACAAAATAGTTTTTTTGTAATCTTCGAACAAAGTTACCTTTACTTTACTAATTAATTACGGAGAAATAAAATTAAAAATTAAAAAATTAAAAACAGGTCGCTGTGACTTGAAGCTTTTTATATTTAATTTCAAAATTTCATGCATTTTGCTACTGCTGTTTCTTTGTAATTACCACTTTACAAACATGTGTATTTCATTAAATTTTGGAATTAATTTTAAATAATTATGCAACCAATATCACACGTTCAAACAAAATATTAATTCTACATTATCCATGTTGTTGAAGAGAGACAAGCACAGACAGTAATAAAACATACTTCAAAAATTACAAGTAAGCAAGTAAAATGATACATTATCATGTACATACATACATTATACATTATATCACTATGACATAATAAAATTAAGTATGCACTTTGCGTTTAAAATTTCAATGAATCTACATTACTTTTTTACAATTTTTTAAAATTGCAAAAAACATTCGATCAATATTATTAGTAGAAATTTACAACATATTTATTACTCTACTAAAAGAGCCAATGTACATTTTTGCAACATTTTTCGAAAATCCTTATAAAATTATCATTTTCATGAAGATGGCAATTTTATAGTGATTTTCAAATGTTGCAAAAATGTTACATACATTGGCCTTTTTAACACCATGCCAATCATAAATAAAGTTTTATGTACCCAGGGAAGGACTCCTCGTTCCTTGGCCTACTCGTTATGGACATTATGTTGGCCCAAAATGCTCAATAATTGAGTAGTACACCCTAACATTTTTTACTTATTTCCACTGGGCTCCAATATAAGTTGGCCCGATTTTAATCGTCATATTATACAGGGTGAATGAGAGCACCCGTATCAGCAATTTTTTTCAAAAACGGCTAGTCGTAGAGAGTTGGGTTAAAAAAATTTATTATAAAAGCCATAATAAAGAATCGAATGGTGATATTATTATTTCTCGGAAAGGTCGGCGTCCCGAGTAGTTTGCTCCAGAAACTCCAGAATTTTAAATGGTCGAAAATTGTATCGTTGAAAAGATCTTGCAAAAATAAGCAAGTTTTGTGGGAAAAATTATTTTATTATTCCCACCCATTTTAAGTAATGGTAGTCTCAGTCACCCATATGCAATCGAATATTACTGAAAAGGGGAGGGAGTAATAAAATAATTTTTCCTACAAAACTTGCTTATTTTTGCAAGGCCTTTTCAACGATACCATTTTCGATCTATCGTGCCATTTAAAATTCTGAAGTTCTGGAGTTTCTGGAGCAAACTACTCGGGATGACGACCTTTCTGAGAAATAATAATATCACCATTCGATTCCTTATTATGGCTTTTATTGTAAATTTTTTTGACCCAACTCTCTATCACTTACCGTTTTTGAAAAAAATGACTGATACGGGTGGTCGCATTCACCCACAACATGCAATCGAATATTACTTAAAAAGGGTGGGGGTAATAAAATAATTTTTCCTACAAAACTTGCTTATTTTTTATCTATCTAATTATATCTTTTCAACGATACCATTTTCGACCTATGGTGCCATTTAAAATTCTAGAGTTCTAGAGTTTCTGGAGCAAACTACTTGGGACGCCGACCTTTCCGAGAAATAATAATATCACCATTCGATTTTTTATTATGGCTTTTATAATAAATTTTTTTAACCCAACTCTCTACGACTAGCCGTTTTTGAAAAAAATTGCTGATACGGGTGCTCTCATTCACCCTGTATATTATATAAAAATCATCTACTTCGTAATTTTTGTAAAAAAATTAAGAAATTTATCAACTGATAGTAAATTTCGAAGTAGCGTGTTAAAACAATTTATAAAAAACAATATTTTAAAATTTCGAAGAGCAATTACATCCGCAGTAAAATTTAGGAAAAATTGTGACGGGCAAATGACAGAAAAAATTACATTGCTGAAAAGTGATATTGAAAGTAGTGTTTGTCACATAATTTGGTGAGCACAGTAAATGTGATGCTTATTTTTTCCAAAAAGCAGAGAATGCAAATAATGATGACAGTCAATTTAAATTATTAAAAAGTTATCCCGAAATTCTTAATAGAATAAATTACATAATCAGAAGTATCTCATTGCATGCAAAAAGTTTATTGCTGCATCTAAATAGTAACATAGTGGAACAATTCCATTCAATTGTGGCAAAATTTGTAGGTGGTAAAAGAATAAATTATTCCAAAGGTAGATCGTACCAATCCCGCTGTTTAGCTGCTGTGGTGAGTTTCACCGCAGCATAGTGGCGGTCGCAGCATAGTGGCGGTCGCAGCATAGTGCTAACGCGAGTTGACTATGAACGCTAAATACCCGGTTCGAATCCGAGTGAAGTAAGAACTTTATTCTGACCGTCTCCCCTCGGAAGGCAATGGCAAACCACCGAGAGTAATATGCCAAGAAAAATCCTTAAAATGTTAATGAACTAAATAAGTCCAAAATTGATCTGTGGACTAAGGGGAAGGCAAAACCACCACCCCATTAACATTTCCCTGGTGCAGCCTTCTTGGCTAAGTCGGGGGGATCGCCGTACATCCGAAATCGGATAGGCACCTAAAGAAGAAGGTGAGTTTCAATTCAAAAGGTAGAGCTCACTCGGTATTGCATAAATTTTAGAAAAATTTATAAAGCACCAAACAAAGAAATTCACCAAACTTCAAAAGATTACGTTCCTGATTATGGATTATTTAGTCAACAACCCGACATGCCAGAGGAACATTACGAAAATAAAAAATTGATAGTTTTAAATGGATTAAGAAAAACCGAAGAAGAGAGAACCATTTTTGAGAGAAATACAATTTTGCAATCCGAATGTGCCCTATGGGTCGAATAGAGACGAAAGCTGCTGACTGCATCACATTTCTACGACGTGTGTTCAAAGAAGAAAACCACACATCGTGGAAATTTGGTTAAAAATATTTTATATGGTATTCCGTTAAACACTCCCGCCATAAACCATGGCAAGTGTTACGAGGAAGTTGCTATAAAGCAGTTAGAGGCACAACTCGATGTAAAAATTAACAAATGTGGAATGTTCATTGACGAGATGGCCTTATTGGAGAGGACACAATCGTAGAAATTAAATGCCCGTATTCTTCCTTTAATAAGCCGGTAGATCAATCAATCGATAATAAAAAAGTTACTTTCTGGAAAAATGTAAATGGTGTTTATGAAGTTAACCAAAAACATAAATGGTATTACCAGATTCAAGGTCAATTCATCATCATACAGTCGTTATGCTTCGTAACAGAAGCGTCGTGATCCTTAAATGTTGGTGGGGTGGTTATTACGCTTCCCTATAGTCCACAGATCAACTTATGGACCCTTTAGATCATTAACATTTAAGGATGCTCTTGGCATATTACTCTCGGTAGGTTGCCATTGCTTTCTGAGGGGAGAACGGTCAGAATAAAGTTCTTACTTTACTCGGATTCGAACCCGGTATTTAGCGTCCATAGTCAACTTGCGTGACCACTATGCTCCGACCGTCTCCGTAAGGTCAATTACATATCGCCAAAAAGAAAAAGTGTGTTCTTGGAGTTTGGACTTCCAGTGATTGCAAATTAAAGACAGAAATCATTTTTAAAGACGATTCTTACTGGTCGAAAAAAATTGAAGAAAAACTATGCAATTTTTACATGAGCTGTCTTCTACCAGAAATAATTGATCCACGGCAATCAAGAAACATGAAAATTCGGGATCCTGCACACGATGGCCAGAAAACGAAAAATAAACCATAACATTTTACTGTCACTGATCGGTTGTTATTCTTTTCAAAATGACTTCTTTGTCCACAGCACACCTTTATTAAGCCAACCTCCAAGTTATTTGCTAAAACGTTGCAAAGACTGCTACCTTTTTAATTGCTGTAAATCTAATGTTCCATTGCGTTTTGGTTGCTAATCTCATTGAAAATTATTGCGTTCAAACGGATTTCCTTTGGGTTTTGTTATCGACGCTGCAGTATTTCCAACGTTAGTTTATGTTACGGCTTTCAATGGTCAATCTTGCTTCTTTCACAACAAACAGTGAAAGAACCAATAATATGATTGTTTATGCCAATTTATTTATTTCTTGTATGAAAAATTTCATACTTTAGGGTACTGGTAATCATTGGTCAATCTTGCTTCTTTCGCCACACATCAGTGAAAGAACCAATAATAAGATTGTTTATGCCAATATGTTTATTTCTGGTAAGTATGAAAAAATTTTAATTTAATTACTTAATTCTTAGCTAAATTTAGTTTCTTGTAATTTAACCCAACTTTCTATGCTTATAATTTTTTTTTTGTCATTAAAATTGGATTTGCTTTGCGTCGATTTTTAAATTAAAAATAATGTACGAATGCTTTTTTAGCTTGGAGAAATAATCGCTAAAAGTTAAGTATATATTATTTTACAGGTACTAAACAATTTAAATTTATGTTTTTTTTTATTTCAGGAAAAAGTGAAGAAATTTTAGTAACCAGTAAAGAGATACTACTACACAAATTCTTCAAATGAATATTATCCTTCCAAATCTTTGTATTTTACAAATATATTTTCATAAATACTTTTTTGAAGTTTTTTATCTTCCTTTTACCCGACTGCAGAAGGACGGTAATGTATTTTACCTAACAATTATTATAATAATTTCATTATTATTTTTAAGCAAATTAGTTAGAGAATTAAAAATAACGGATGAATGGTTAGAAAGCCTAGTTTTATACCTTCCGTAGATTATAATAATATAAGATATTATTACTTTACAGTTAGTAACCGTTTGTTTAAAAATTCTTATCTTGAAATGGAAACTTATCATAACAACTGCATTATTTTTATCGCATTCTCTATCCCAACCGAAATAGTCTACCCGTCTACGATTGCTGCAACGGTTGTATTTGCTATTACGAAAGCTAATATTCTATCTTATTCCGTGCTATTGTTGTCTCTTTCCTCAAAACGAGATTATTTTCAACGATTCGTCTTAATGTAGTTCTTGACGATTCTTAAATGCAGTTCGACATCCGCGATTGGTGTACCTAAATTAACCCATACATTGAAGTTACATTCGTATTGGTATATCTATTATTCATTTAGATAATATTATTTCCAAATTTAATATGATAATGTAATAAATGAGAATGCCTAAGCATAACTAACACAATTTTGATCTAATTCACGTTAGAGGTTTTCATTATTACATTATCAAAATGGGTTACATAACAAGTTGGTATTCGAGCATTATATTAAATTACGACAACGTCTCTTTTAAGTTTAAAAACAAATTTTACAAAATGATAGCAAAAGCACGATGTTCGTTTATTTTAGAGATAGCGGAGGAATATGTCACAAACACTTGTACATCCACCTGTAAATATGTTGAACAATGTTGACACAAACCCACTCTTGGTTGTTAACCAATAATAATTGTGCTCAAATACAAGCAAAGCAACATTGTCAAATATTTTCCCAAATATAAAAAAAAAGAAAATTTGAACAATAATAAAACTCATTGTTTTAATGTTGGATGTAATTCAACAATTAAACTGATCGACCAGCAATGAAGTATTATAAAATTTATAAAGCAACAAAATGTTTTAAAATGTTAAATAATTGGTTTTATCGATCAAGAATATTTATTATCTATTGTTTTATATGATAGTACAAATTAAAACAAAACGAATGTAAATAACTATTAATAGGTACTTAAAATTTGAAACTATCAATTGATTACATTTTCTATTTGCAATCAGAAATAATTGAAAATATAATGTAGTTTAGCCTATAGTAGTGGTCACACCTTTTAAATTATTTAAACACCGATCTTGAACTAAATATATGACCATAATAAATTATGTTCATATTATTATGTTATTATATTATGTATATGCAGATAAAAAGAAAATCGGTCCAAGTCAATTGTATTTTGCGGTTAAACTGTCGACTTTTGCAAATTAATCTAAATTATTCTTCTTCTTCTTCTTCAAATTAGGTTAAGCCTTCAGGCTTGTTATTTCCAATATCTGCGTCGTTTCCTCGGTAGTGTTAGTTCCTTGAGCATATAAATAGTTTACATCCATTAGGTAGCTTGCTAGACTTGCCTTCAGATGTGCCAGTATCCTAGTTCTTTATGTTAATGGTGGCAATTCAGTAACTTAACCAGCAGCCTTCTGAAGCATGGAGACTAGTCATGAGAAAGTTTGACTCTCCCCAGGTTTGAACCCGGTGCCCCGCATTCGCATCCAAATGTGTTAGCTGCAAGACAATGACCGTCTCAATCTAAATTCGAATGTGTCAAAGAACTTTTCCTGGTCTAAATAAATTACTAATCGTTATTAGTTTTTCTACTCTCTTTTAATGTAGGTATTAGCTGAAGCTATTGGATTTAAAAAGCTTATTACTTTAAAAAATATACTATAAAATATAATATATCACTGCTGTATTTACTGTATAATTATAAAGAAGCGTGATAGTAGTTATAAGTATAAGCATTTATTTACATAAAAGCCAAATTTACTCTAGATGTTTTATATTATGAAACACATTTTTTAAAACTGTTTCAGGAAAGAGTTGCACGCACATGTTGCATGTTGTCTACCTCGATTGTTTTCTCGCAAGTCTTGTTGATTTAACAATTATTTGAAATGAAAACGCGAACATTTTAAGTTAGTGAAGTTACACGTAATTTACTATATTATGCCTTTGCGTATATTTCTTTTTATTTAAGTCGATTTAAGTGTACGGTAACTTTCTGAAACTCCAAGTATTGAAACTTTATCTAGATAATTTAGCCATACTTCGTTCACACTAAACTCCCTCGCCACATGCTGATGACCAAGGTTCGGAAGTTCTAGCAAATGCATATTTTTTCTGGAGAGTCCTAGAATATTCGAAGTAAGACACAAATTTGTTTCACACTTCCCTGATGCCGTATACGAAATTTTATAATGCTAATTTTTGCATATTTAAGGTTTTTAATGCTATTTTGCTATTTTTGCGTTTTACGTGCTATTTACAGGCATATTTTTACATATTAATTGAAGAAATAAGCAGAATGTTAATGAAAAAAAATTTTTTTACCGCATACGAATAGGCCAACGAAAACAAACATGTAATACTATTTTAACACGTATTATGATTTTCAAATAATAGGTATGTACATATTCCAAGAATTTGCTTATTTTTAAAATTATATCAGACGTATCGTATAATCGGATTCGAATCGGTAGAATCGGAAATGTTCCAAAGCCGGACCAAGTACCTACGTGTAGTAGTTCATAAAATCCTTACCATCATATATAATTTTATATAATACAATGTATTCTATTAAAATTGTTAAATTGAGAAAAATCTAAAATTCATTTAACCCTACAGAACATACGTGAGGCTTGACAGGCATACGCTGCGCTGTTTCATTTGTGTGCACTTAGTACATGCGCATGTTACGTAATAATGCCATTTGTATTAATTTGTAGTTACTTTATCACAAATATTAATAAATATTTTATGTTTATAAATGTCAATTATCGATTTCTATATAAAAAATTTTTGAAAAATTCTCAAACTATGAAAAGAAGGCCTGTTAAAGTATGGGCCTGACAAGCCTCACATATTCACTGGTGGGATTTTTTCACGTGTGCTCTGTAGGGTTAAAAATAAACAATATTTTTATTAAAATTTTTTGAAATTTTGTTGGTTGACAATTTTATTTTGCATATTTTTTATTTTTTTAGTGCTATTTATAGCGCTAATTTTGGTGTTTTTAAGTGCATATTAAAGCGCTAAAAGTACACTTTTTTAGTGCTATAACTTCCGAGCCCTGCTGATGACAAATAAATTAAATTAGTTTCTTTTATAAAAAGTACAACAGAATTAGCTTAAGCTTTGAATAAACTTTGAATTATTTTTCACTGAAAATCGTCAAAATAACTTAATAGGGAACTTGAAACTCTTAATCATTGTTTCTGAATATCTAAAACACCTCAGAATATCTATAGCGTTTTCCCAACCTTCCAAACAAGCAAACAATACAGTGGTCCACATTAAACCAGAGACAATAGATTTAAAAATCCACTAACTTCGTATAAACTTGGAAGACCATTAATTCTATTGTTATCTATTAAGATGAGGTGAAGGCAAGAGGGGAAGGTAAGTAAATCGATAGTAAATTGAAATAAAATATACAAGAATGATCAATCAAAAATTTCTTAATGTTTTAAATAACTTTTAGAATAACATAAACTTGTTAGAAAACAAAAACTTCTGAAAGAGGAAGTGTCGCCTTATAAAATAACTCAACAAATTTAAGAGGAGCTGTATCTTTTCCAGTCCCCATGTTATTTAAATTTAAAATGCATTTTACAATAAATTATTTAACGGAATCAAAAGTATCAAGTATTATACATTTTCTGAAAGAGGAAGAAGTGTAAAAAAATTTAACATTGTATTTGAAAAATTGATTTTTTTTATGAGAACGGTACATGCTCCCTTAACAAAGTTGCCGAAAGCTTTCTCGGCTTAGGTATTACAACAGATACCAATTTAGTATAATAACATAGGACAGCACTCTTGACGTATTTGGGATGGATTTTGCTGTATGTTTTCAAATACCATTCGTAATTTTAGAGTAACCAATAGAAAATTAGAAATTTCGTTAGAAATGTGTGAACAACATCTGCATATTGCAAGTCAAATTGGAACTACTCGTCTTGATTTGATAAAATTGAATTATACAGTGTAATCCACCTATAAAAGAATTGATTGTAATGAAAACTAGTATGTAATGGACAAATTTTGACGAACTTTAAGACAAAATTTTTATTTGATCAAATATTAAAAATTTAAACAAAATCTTTTATCAAACAGAGACTGATACAATGAACTTTCGTATATTAAATATAATGATGTAATTAGGTAAAGTTCACTATAAGTTGATTAGTAATTACATTGTAAATATTACTTGTAATATAACTTGTACTTATAATAAAATAGTAATCGATAATTGAATAAATAAATTTAGATAAGCACAAAACTTAAAATTGTAAAAAGTAAAGGTCACCCCAAAGTATTGGAAATATCACAACAAAATATTTTCTTTTTGCAGCAGACAGAAACTTTGTTTCAAAATGAATAGGTTCTTTGATCTCGTGTAGGATATAAGAATTTGAGATGAAAATTATTGCCGCAATTTAATTAGTTGGAGCAGCTTCTAAAAGTATGTATAAGAGAATATTCTTTCATTTTGAAAATAATTACTTAATCATTTATTTTTAGTTCTAAACTTTTAGATATTCAGTCGCGTGGAGAATATAATAATGGAATCATAAAATAACATTAAATTACGAATTTAATGTAATAAATCAACAAATTTTCATTAACTGAACTTTTTTAGATGTACCTACTTACTTCTGTCAAGCAAGAATTATAACAAAATAATGAAATTTTGAAAGAGTTGTTAGAGAAGAAGTGTGGCATTGATAAACTCTTCCTGAATATAAATTCATATTTCCAGTAGTTAGAGAAACCCATAATTTATTATCGAGTTTTAAAATTCAAAAATAGACTGATAAAGAGAATTTGGTTTATCAATCCAATAAAAAAATTGACTTGTTAAAATAATGCACAAAAACTAAAATTTTTAAAAGTAAGTATACTACCATGGTCGTTTGGAAGTTTCGTGAGACACACAATGGTTAATATGAATAAAACTGAGCATGAAGTTTATTCGCTATGTGCAAGGTATGAGAGGGGATAAGCAAATCGAACGAAGCGTTCGGAGTGGCCGATAATAGAACCTCAACGGGACTTGCATTATGCCATAAACACGTGATCATACAAAATTAATTAAATTATTTGCTATAAAACAGTTGGTATTCAAATTTTATGACAGCAAAAATATTCAAATTTCTCATGGCGTACTATTTTCACAGTGAACATGAAATGTTCACAGTCCCGAGTAATTTTCTTTATTGAGCCACCAGAGGGCAGTAGGAGGAATGCACATAGCGAATACTCAAAATTTTGAATTAAATACCTCAGATTATACGAATAAAATTTATAAGTAGATTCTCAGCCTAAGTATAGGTATTCTTATTATAAGAGTATCTACTCATATGCTTACTTATTTTTGAGTTTTATTCATACAGTTCTGAGCGGATTGTCGGAGCGGGGCGCAGGTGGTGGGGATTAGTAGCTTGGTTCATGGAAATTCAGTTACGACGAGGCGCTTTACGGGTGAACAGCGTCCATTTTGCACTTTAAAATGCATTTTACAAAAATAGTAACAATATATATTTAAATTAAAATAAATAATTGGGAAATTTAATTTTTAAAAATCACATCATCCAGATATGAGCCATCTCGATGCACGCATTCTTTGAATCTATTGCGTAGTTTTTGGTGGGCAAGTTGTGGAACCATTTTAGATTTCCTCCAGTTCCTAGAACCGGGTGCACTTTTTAATTATGACACCTTAATCATTCATTGCATCTGTGATAACCTGATAACATCTCTCAAATTCTGTGTGTCAATAATTTTAAAGTTAAAATAAAGTTTTCCCAACTTTTTTTCTTTTGTCTTTTTTCAGAAATCCAAGACCCATGCCTTCGCATGAATAAGGAGTTAGTCTTCTCGTCCTCTCCAGATTGTGACGGACTCTGGTCTCTGTTTTGGCTAACCCTCTCATTACGTGTTGCGATTCAGAGGGTAGTTTTTGTTACACTGTATATGACGCAATTCTTCATAAGATTTTTCGTTTACTGAGAAGTGTCGAAATCGATATATAGATAATTTTCAATAATGATCTAACAAGTAGTTTGTGTTTAGCAACGCTTAGAAGTTCTTGTTATTCAAAGTTGTTGTCCTTTATTTAACCAAAAGATTGAAAAAAAACGGATTCATTTTCATGGAAGACGGGGAACTATATCATACAGCATAAATTTAAATCCAATTGAGATTTGGCACACTTTGAAAATGAATTTCTACAAACGACCCAAGAAATCCTGCAAACAAACAGTAACTATTTGCAGTTTGAACTTAAGTTTAACGAAGTAGGCACTAAAACTCTGCTCAAAAGATATGAGGAGTAACTAACTATTAAATTATCAAAGTTTCTGTATACTTTCTTTAAATAACTGACAATTAATTAAATTTTAGGTGCCTACTTTATTCAGTCAACCTACTGTTTATAATTATTTAAACAATTTGTAGTTCGTTTACAAACCTAAATAAACCAATTTTGTAAGGCTCTGCTTTATAGTTTATACTAATTCTGCAAATACCACCTGATTATTCCCTTAATAGCCCTATAATCCCATTGGTCTTGTGTACATTTCCTAAACATTTCATTATAATACTATCTACTATAAAATATGTTTATACTAAGCGTACAAAAATTGTTATTATTGTAAAGAAAACTGGCATGAAAACATTGGTCAACATCTTTTTTGTAATACATTGTTGGATGAATAATTATTAAATATAGGAATAAATAAATATTAATAGTAGGTATGTATTATAATTTTCCTCGTTGTTTAAAACAAAATTGTATTTGTTGATGGTGTAAAGATTATAAAGGATGTAACTATAATAAATTGGTGATAGATTTTTTAATAACTTACCTGTACAATTTTAGTCATTTCTTGTATGTCGATGACACCATTGCCATCGACGTCATACATTCTAAAGGCCCATTTTAATTTTTCCTCCGGAGTCCCGCTTGACGTTACATCGATCGCAAGTAGAAACTCCTGTGAAAACGTTGGTTTATATTAATTATTCATGCTTACTTACAAGGGGACCTTGTCGACGACTTTTCCCCGATTGGCACAATTTTTAACATACCTTTTAGGAAATAATTTTTTATACTTCAGGTTAAAATTTCAGGACCCGGATTTGAATAAATTTTGATTAAATCGATTTTAAAAATCCAATAAATTCGTATTATAAATTAGGTCTAATGCGAACTGCGTCCAAGATATTATCTAATTTAAAAAGGTTTGTTCAACTATTTAACCTCACTTTTTGTTACATAATTTTTAATAATAATTCTCGTAAAATCACGCAAATAACTAGTTAATATGTTACTTAGACATGTTACAATTACTGAGAATTAATTCATAGCATTTTCTGTACGTTTCATATGTACATTTACACAGTTTAATAGTTAACATAATGCTTTCGTGGGTATTCAAGATTGCGACAACTGCCAAAAGGAACATTGCAAGTTTGTTTTAATTTCTGAAAGATTTCAAACAACAAATTAGATTAAAGGAACTTCTCATATCAGAATTTACTGCAAACGTTGGATTTATAAAATATCAGATTAATGAAACTACTAAGAAAACAAATTCACAAGGGTGAAAAGCCTTGTGAAATAAGAATAAATGCCTTTAGGTATTATTGTTACTCTTATTAAAAAAGTAAAATATAATTATATAATAATATACATACTTCTATTTGTTTAAAGAATTGGCTAAAGTTAATAATTTACAATATTTAATTAAAAAAAAATTCATTTCCTTTCGATTAAATTCCTTCGGTTGATTCCGATTATCGCTTTTCTTCTTCTACCTCCTTTATTAATGGGTTTTACAAATTTCTAAGTGCCCCAGTTACCTGTAAAAGAAGTATCTAAATTATTTATAAAGGATTCTTAAATTCTTATTGATTTTCAAATTTAAACTTACACGGCTTTTCACCCTTGTGAATTTGTTTTCTTAGTAGTTTCATTAATCTGATATTTTATAAATCCAACGTTTGCAGTGAATTCTGATATGAGAAGTTCCTTTAATCTAATTTGTTGTTTGAAATCTTTCAGAAATTAAAAAAAACTTGCAATGTTCCTTTTGGCAGTTGTCGCAATCTTGAATACCCACGAAAGCATTATGTTAACTATTAAACTGTGTAAATGTACATATGAAACGTACAGAAAATGCTATGAATTAATTCTCAGTAATTGTAACATGTCTAAGTAACATATTAACTAGTTATTTGCGTGATTTTACGAGAATTATTATTAAAAATTATGTAACAAAAAGTGAGGTTAAATAGTTGAACAAACCTTTTTAAATTAGATAATATCTTGGACGCAGTTCGCATTAGACCTAATTTATAATACGAATTTATTGGATTTTTAAAATCGATTTAATCAAAATTTATTCAAATCCGGGTCCTGAAATTTTAACCTGAAGTATAAAAAATTATTTCCTAAAAGGTATGTTAAAAATTGTGTCAATCGGGGAAAAGTCGTCGACAAGGTCCCCTTGTTAGAAGTGTAAAAGAGTTTCACTAACTACTGATATTAAAAATTAGTCAAGTAAGAAGGTAGTGCTCTAGTTTGTAGTTACAATATTGTAAGAGTCATTTTAATTTATGTATGTAGTACTACTCGTATTACATTAGTTATAACAAAAATAAAAATGATAACATTCAAAAAGAATGATTTCCATTTGAAATTTGTTCCATGTAAAATTTATATATTTACGTAATTCTAATTTATATTCTAGGGTACCTATTGCTTTTCTTTTAAATTTAAAGTACACAGAAATTTTTGAAAAATAAATATTACTTTAATGTAATAATTCTTTACTTTGCGTACTTAAATTAGACAAAAAAATATATAAATTATAGAAATGTTTTTCTAATTTCATTTTATTTTACGAGGATTATTATGGTATATTATGGTATTGTTCCAATATGAACACAGATAAATCAGTACAAATTACATTTAAATCAAGGAATGTTCAACTGATCCACATAAGAAAAAGTGGGCATATAAAGAAAAGCTTTCCCGGTCGTGATTTATATCTGAAAAGTTCTCATTTTGTATATGGAATTTATTCATTTAGTCACATACAATGACAATGCTATTTGTAGTGTCTGCTTAGATATTTATACTAAAAGTAACCCCTTAAATAGAAGTTTTGATTTAAAGGCTGGAATTTTCCAGATTTAACAGAATCATCAATTTACGAGCATTGGTAATCTGGAAATATCAAAATGAAATACAAAAATCTTCAAAATCTTGTTATGCTAAATCTATAACCTACAATAACTTCAAGCTGATAGTTGAATAGTCTATAAACTATGTAGCTTTTGAATAATTTTGGTTAAAAAGTTGCCTTTTTTATTATTTACAGTTATTATGATTATAATAACGCAATAGTACTATGACTATAATAAGCTATAATAATAAGACTAGTATAATAATATAACTTAACATTTTTTTAAATTCCCTTTCTTCTGCTAAGTCGTATAGTTCGTTACCAAATATCGACCAATTTTCTCTTATGCATGTGATGTAAATTTAAAGCGTGTTCACATAAATAAAGGACCTAGTATTTAACGGGAGTTCCGAACCACGGAAGCATAGTAACGTAACTCAAGAAGAGTTTTCATGTCAGAATATCTCGGTCGTTTGCCATTGACATTCGAGGAGATTCAATCAGGTCCATCCTAATCTATGGGCTAATGGGACTACAAACTTTAGGGCTCCAGGCGGGTTCAGCATCCGCTACAAAAGTGATTCCTTAATATTTAATTATTATTATAGAAAACTTACATTGCATATAATATATAAAATTAAAAAAACACATAGTTGAGAGAATATTAAATTTAGTTTTATATTTTTAAAAACTTCGAATTTTAAAACTTACTTATTTATGAAAAATTAAAACGGAAAAATTACAAAAGGATAGAAATATTATTTAAGTTTATTCTAAATATGTATGATGTCTTTGCTGCTTCAACATGCAGATGGAAAATATTAATATTATATTACGAACGAAGCTTGGAAAATCACATTTTACTAAACAAGACTGATAGAAAAGTTATTTAGTATCTTTATTAATTTAGATTTGTTAAAGTTAAAATTTAAATTCTATAAAATTAATACATCGGCAGATTTGGAAAACAAATTTATTGAGGAATGTTTGCAATTTAAACATAATATGCCGAAAGCTGAGCTTATTGTGTAAAAAACCATAATCAATGGGTGCGTTTAGCGAAGGTCAGCGGCTGAGAAGTTGACTACAGCGGTTTCGCTAAACGGTACGCTGAGCAAGCGCTTACTTACAACTGTTGAGTAAACAACTCAGCGCAAAAATTTTACGCTGCGTCGCCCAGCTAATGATGAATATAACACGTGACCCTTCCCCGCCCATCCCTTAACCACAAAATGTTATGTGTTTATGTTATGTTATGCTTAATCAATTAATTGGGTTTAATTTAATTAATACCTTAAGCAGCATGATGACAGGATTTCAAAATTCCTTCATAAATAATCTTGTTTCTGCAAATAATGTTAATGGTAATATATTTACGTTTTTTTGGATTGCTGACTGTAAGCATACCGTTTAGCGAAACTCAAATAGTTGAATGTCATCATACTCAACATAGTTGACTGATGACTTTAAGCAGCTGCGCTCGCTAAACGCACCCAATGTAAATGTTGAATCTACGCTTCCAAAATGTATCCATTGCATTCTGTTACATCAGATGAAGTCCTTTTTGCTTTTTACAGGATAACAAATTATTCCGTCCTCATTAGAACAATGTAAACCGAATAATTTCTACATTTTGGGAACAAAATCAAATTTATTTGAATAAATTGGTCTAAACTTTGTAATTAATTAGTTTTCAGTAAAAAAAACAAACAAACATAGTAATGCATTATTAGTAGTCAGCTCACTATTAGGCAAAGAACCGAGGTTTTTTGCTCCAGAGTCTATTGGTGTTATGCTTTATTCTACACTACCGTGTCAGTAAGTAATAAAGTAGATTTATTTATAATTATAATAATTGTAGAACATTAGCAATTTTCATAATTTTATATACTCCTTCTACTAGATCAGGGGTTTCCAAACTTTTTAGCCCACGGGCCACACTGACTCCTCCACTAAATTCCGCGGGCGAAGACTTGGTTAGCTTAACATATCAACATAATGGACCCCCCTACATCTCTTCAATTTTTTATGACTATACTTTCTTATAATAAACTGTGGCATGACAGCGGGTCGCATTGGTGGTGTTCGAGGGCCGGTTGTGGCCCGCGGGTCGAAGTTTGGAAACCCATGTTCTAGATTAATACAATAATATGTGTAGCAAATAAATATATTTCTTTTCAATTTTATGACCGGGTAATTCATATTGCGTATTATTAGATAAAAAATTAATGTTCATTCAATTTTAAATTATTTAAAAGTACCTATACCATAATAAAATTGAACATTATTCAATAATATAAATATTAAATATACATGTAGGTACCTATATCTAATTTCCAATCTTTCAAATTGATCAAAAAATGTATCTATCTACCTATCGATCTAAAATAAAGTATAAAGCCCCCGATTAAGAATCACTTACATAAAATTACACAACATAATATTATGTAATAGCTACGAGTATTATACAGTCAAGTAAGTGTTAGGCTGATGTAGTAGAAATCTCAAACAGTATTCAAAAAGTCTTTAAAAAACCAATGCAAGTTATTTTACACTTTAAAATAATAGATTCAAAAGTTTTTTATGTATAAAGTAACAATTTCATTGTATTTCAATAATTTCACACGAATAAATTTTAACCAATTGTGCCACGAGGTCATCAGTTAAAATCTGGAATTTCGTTCTAAAAACAAATCGACTATAGAAATCTGTACAGTGAATTAGAAATCAGCAGGATAACTAAATATCAAAAAGAAAAAAACCTTTTAAATTAAATTACCATAATACAACATACCATTTTTTAGTTTGCATTTTCTGCATGTAGGTGTATAATTTTTTTTAATATTCTATTATAATAAGGATTTTACACATCGATGGTGTCGTAAGTCCGTCGTGCCCTATTGTTCATAGTGTGTAAAACACATGAGCGGCCAAAATTCCAAAAGTAGGTGTTAAAAAAGGTAATTTACTTTGCGCCAGGGAATAAGTAGTAAGTAGAAATTTAGGAAATTGTGTTGAAAAACCGAAGAAGTCGGTTACAGGGGCGGCCAAATTAAACTTTGCACACGGGCGGAAGTGTACCCTTAGGAAGTACCCCTATAGCGACGCGACGGCCCTGCTCGTAAGCCCAAAATCAGATTTTATAAGAGAAGCAAAAAACCGCTGTATTTTTTGGAATATAATAAATTGATATCAGAAAGCATTAATTTACTGGAAATTTTTGTGTGGGCCACCAACTTTTTATACAATGATCCGTATGGTGTCAACTCAATAATTTGATACGAAAATTTCATTTTTGTAAAAAGTGAGGGTTACGAGGTATCACTACGACACCGGCAATATTCTTTTAATTAAATTAGTAAGGATATTTTAATAATTGGCGAATTAAGGTAATAACATAACATTAATATTGTATTTTTTAAGCTTTCAAATGCGTAATGCGTTCTTCATCAGAAATTACATAAATTATTAAAATATCCTTGCTAATTTATTTTCATGAATTAACAAATTAACCAATTTAAATATTCTTTTAATTAAAATATAAAAATAAATTATTCGATTAGTTTCAAAATGATGTTTCTATCAGGTCGGTGATAATTTACAATATACTTTAAAAATATTTCTATTGGTTTAGGTACGGAAACAAAGACAAAATACTATTGGCTAAAATAAAATTAATCGAACAAAATATTACATTTTTTGTTCCGAACGAACATTTTACGTTCCAGATTTCCGCTATAGTAGGAAATTACTCGATAGTTGATTTTGTTGGTAATTTATCTATTTTATACAACACAGTATTAAAGACGGAGTTCACTAAATTAGTTTCTAACTTTGAAATAAAATTTAATTAATTTCTATTCAATAAAAACAGTAATGAGAATTTTGGTAAGATTTTGTTTCAGAAAATTTGAAGGAATGATTTTTTATTTTTTCTAAAATACTACAAACAATAAAAATATATAGGTACGCACGGATAGCTTTATTAGTGCTAAATTAAAATTATTCTAGTAAGATAGTATCGGAGTATTTATAACCATATCGAGTTTAAATTTTGAATATAAGTAGGTATTCGCTGTGTGTATTTCTCCTGCTGCCCTCTGGTGGCTCAATAAAGAAAATGAATTGGGATTGTTTTAGCAATAGTAACTGTTTTAATTAAGGATTTTTGAGGGAATTGTAAGATGTCATTAAATAAGTAAGGTAAATGACAATACAAAATGTGTGACCCCGACAAAAATAATGAAAAAAAAAAGGAATATAGAAATGCTGAATTTATACCATATTTATCATGAAAGTTATTACCTATACCTTTTACAGTTTTTGAAAAATTAATTCTTTTATGTACCAACCTACCTGCTTTTAATTAGAAATTTATGTATTCAATATTTATTTTTGTAGCATTAAAATAATACCCACGATCGATATCAGATAAATGTATTTATTTCTTTGACATAAAATTATATATTAAGTTAATTTCGAGATAAATAATAAGGTTTTTCAAGAATATATAATTATATAAAAATAATTTATTGCATTAATTAACTACATTAATTTAATACTTTTATAAAATAAGTTACCTAATAACAAGTATTACTAGAAACAAGCAAGGAAAATAAATTCCTTTTTAATCGGTTATTCACCATACCTACATTCTTTGGATTAAATTAATAATAAAACATTTTATTACTATTATTGTGTGTTCATTTCACTATTAGTACTACAGCAAAATAACCAATTTCGGTAGTAGTAGTATTAGTATGTACCTACTATTTGTCTTTTTCTAATAATAAATCTTACTATACAACAAAGCTTTTATTTGTTTTGTAGTCAACTTTTCTATAAATAATGGACGTCGCGTCATGTAATTGAAAAATATGAAATTGTATATTATATGAAACATTTTCAATTAGAATAACCACCGAAGTAGATACATAATTTTAATTTGGTTTGTTTGAACGATCAAAAAAATTTAGCCCACGTTTGGACCCAACTTATTGAGTACAAATTCAATATTTTAAAATTAAATTATAACTTTGAATACAGAGTTTAAAATGATTAAAATTTAAAATAAAAACGGCTTAGCACGTTTAATTTAAATTTAAAAAAAGTTTCAATATCTGAATAAATCTGAAAGTCTAATTTTAAGAATTAGAATCTATTTAATCCGTTGAAACTGACAAGCAAATCTCCGTATAAATTAAATAATTTTTTATTCGTCAAACTTTACATACATTTTCATGAGAGCTATATATGAAACAAAATGAAATACAAAAATACGAGCTTCTTTTTTCTTCTTCAGTAATGGAATGATTTCAAAGTTATAAAAAATGTGTTAGCACACACAAAAGTAATTCAAGTGTACAGAATACAGATATACCTACTGATCAACAAGGGTTTTAAACTCTAGGAACGAATAATAGATCATATTTTAGATTTTAGACGTATATAACTCAAATTTACAAATAAAATGTGCAGCTACTTAATTTTCGGTTATCTTCTCAATTCAATTCTTGCACTTTATAATTCTGTGACATTATAGAAAAATGAAATAGCGACCTGAGATAAATCGGTTTCTATTATTTGGTCAACCTATCAGTTCACTTGAAATTTTTGTGTATTACTTTTAATGTTAATGCCCGATAGCAATATAATGTTGGTTTGCTTTTATTAAACCAAACATCTAAAGTTTCCTTTAAACCATGTGACTTCTGCCAATACAACAAAAAAACCTAAATCTCCAAATCCTTCAAGAAATTACTTACTCCAAAAAGTTTACTTAAATAGTTTTTTTATTATCGTCAGATAATTACAAATGCATATCTATGGCTATATGGAAAAACGGCTAAGTATTCAAGAAATTGAGGTTTTGAGTTATGTACATAATATTGGAAATGTTGCGCTCTATTAGTCAGTATACAAGCGGCATAAATTTTATTGAAAGTTTTGGAGAGATTTTTGGATTTCCGCTCAAGTCACGTTTAAATACAAATTCTACTATACAATATGTTTGATAGAACCAAACTTCCAAAATTCAACAGTTGAATGCTTGGAGACGGTCGGAGCATAGTGGTCTATGGACCAGTTGACTATGGACGCTAAATACCCGGTTCGAATCCGAGTAAAGTAAGAACTTTATTCTGACCGTTCTCCCCTCGGAAAGCAATGGCAACCTACCGAGAGTAATATGCCAAGAGCATCCTTAAATGTTAATGATTTAAAAGGTCCAGAAGTTGATCTGTGGACTATGGGGAAGCGTAATAACCACCCCACCAACATTTAAGGATCACGACGCTTCTGTCAAGAAGCATAACGACTGCATGATGATGAGGACTGGATTGTAGAGTAAAACAGTCTCTTCTACAACAGTTTGCGAATTGAAACTGTGAAAGTTGTATATATTGTTTACTATATATAATTAATTAATTCGTGGTTCAGTAGAGAAACTTCATACAGATATTATGCATAATCAGTATTTTAGAAGATCGGAAAGTGATAATTTCTCTTTCGTCCTAAAAGTAAGTGATTATATTAGAGCTACTTTCCGCATTTGTTTCGTACAATATTTTTTCTGCTACCGTCAATAACTCCATAATAGAATAGTACAATAACTTATACTACTTTTAATTCAGAGAATAAAAGCTAAAGATATCGATTTATTTCTTATTGCAGAAAAACAAGAAATTAATTATGAATATTTATATTCAAGGCAAACATTGATTATTATTTTAAAGCACGAACTCATCATCATGAAATATTATAGTAAGTCTACTTTATTGATGATTTTTCTTCACTTTTCTGATTTCTTGGCGTTCAAGGAATTTATTATTCTGATTATTATGCAGCTGATTGCCGGACGCACGCAGAAAAAGTTTCATTTCGTTCAATCGGAATATTTTAAATAAACAGTTATCCTTAAGAAAGATATTTTTTGTTCTGAAATCCAACCCTTAGTAATAAAATCGCACGATTCAAACTCATTCATTACTATTAAATTAGTTGTCGTTCCCCTTCATGGAAGATTTTCGGATACAAAAATCCTTACTGCATGATTAGTTATCATATGACAGTTTCAGCAATTTATTATATGGAAGCAACGTCCTAGAAACTTATTTAGGCCAATACTGCTATGCTAAGAGCCGATAATTTAATTTCTCCTATCTAATCACCAAGTTCTCAAAACTATTACACTGAGTACTAATAAAGTTCTAATTCAATTAAGTAATTATCCTGTACGGATCCAAACATTGTCACTCACAGCACGGCGTTAAAAACTGAATGACTGAAAAAAATTCTGAAAGCCCATTTATACCCTTATCACCATTTATGATGTAGGTTACATTTTTCATCCATCAATATAACTACGAGATATTTTTTCATATAACTGAAGTTTCTAAAGTTAATTAGGGTAAACTGATGTAAAGCCCATAATGACAAAACGACCACTGTAATTATGCTAATTAGTGTTTCTTAATATAACCTTAAAAACTTCCTCACCATTATAATGTTTAGGTATATGTAGCTATTGTACGTAAAATACAAAACATTCGTTACGTTGTTTAAAATGCTTCTCACTTTCGCTAGCTAAATTGATTTTTAAGCTTACAGTCAATTTGAACAAAATAACCAACCTCGATCCAGGCAAACTGAAAAGGAAACAATGTATTGTAAATATAGAAGGAATTATTTACCATGAACTAGATAATTTTATAAATTTAAACTTTTTATTCTTTTTGATGTTTACTATTTTGCACACGATGTTTAAATACTATCGTATAATAAATATTCTTCAGGAATCAATAAATCTACAAATTTAGTAAATGCTAATATTGATAACAAACGTTGAAATTTTTGCGTGCATCAAAGTCATTCTACAGGATTGATCAACATTGGCTAAGAAGTAGATAAACAACAGGGTAATCAATCAAAAGTTGTTATAAGGAAAACAAAGCGTTTGTTGTATCTAACACACATTTTATAAATAATGCAATTATTATAATAAATGAAGACAGATGTATACTTCAAATCATCTCCAACTATAATTGCAATAATATTTCATTAAAAATTTATTTCACTAGAAACCTTAAACAGGTATAATTTATTTTACTTTTTATTTCAAATTATGATATAAATATTATATAGGTAAGTGTATGTACTACCTAGTACATACTTAGACTCAGTTTTATAGTTTTTAACCCTTATGTCAATACCTGGGTACCCTTTTGCATTTGTTTATGTATTTAAAGAGATATCTTCAAATCCGGTCAGATCCTCGCCATTTGAGTCAATTGACGTCGATTCATATAAGTTTTGATATTTAAATATGCAAAAAATTTTAAAAAATTAGGCGCTAAAGTTGAATACCCACTTGATCAATACCCGGGTACCCATATACGTAAAAACTTAATACTTCTACAGATTTTTACAGTAATAAATAATTAAACTAATCTCTAGGGGTCAAAAATAATATTTTATATACAAATAAACGTAGACATTTAACTTTTAATTATAAATTAATTACATATAACTATAAATTATATGTAAAATATCCTCATATGAATGACGAATGACGATATGAATGACAGCTCCTCCTTGCCCTTTATTATTCCATAAACTAACAGGTTTTGAGGCAGTGGGTATTCCCACTGTGACTCCCAACAACATAGAATTTGAAAATAAAAATTTCCCAATTCCAATTCCTTTTGTTGACTAAATATACCATAGGGCATAGGGTACCCCAGCTATTGAACAACGTAATAACGACTGGGTATTGACATAAGGGTTAAAGCAATACTATAGTAAAATGCCAAAAAATGTTTTCATAATGGAATATTCTGAAAACTTTACTTTTAGTATAGTACTACTACATACTGCGTTTTTCAGAACCCAATTACGTTAATATGCTATCATTAAATGCTTATAGTAAAAAATATTGGATAGTTGAAACCTTTTAAAAATGATAAATAATGATTTAAGTACTACTACGTGTATCAGTTTAAATTGTTGATTGCGAGGATTCAAATGATATTTTTTGTATTTTATGTTTATAAATTCATGCAATATTTAGTTTAGTCGATTTATAATATTATGTTAAATTTATTAAAATTTTATATTATATTTATTTAAAAATACTAAAAATAAGTGTATCGACATTAGAAAATAGAATAAAAAATTTATTAAACCAACCACTTTTATCACAAATAAGTAGTAGTTATAAATCGACAAAGGAGTTTCATGGATTGGCCATGTAATCACAGCAGAGAAAACTATAAAAAAATAAAATATTATTTTACAATACATCGTTTTCCTGAAAATCCACTACATAAAATTCTCGAAAATTTTGTTTTGAGCTAGAATTACATTTGTATATGGGCCAAAAAGAAAAAATTGGAGCCGTAGACGATATCCAAAATCTATGATCCCATTTCATACGATTTTGACGATATTTTCGAATCTTCGAATCTTGGGAGTGCAAAAAACTTATCCCTCACAATAAAAGAAGCAAAATATAGTGTGATAACCACTGAAAAGTTTAAAGGACCCCGCAACGGTCTTATGGGAATTAGGTCCCGGTCAAATTTCACAAAAATTTAGGATATTGTAGTTCATAACATGCTGATCAAAAGTGTCCATGGGCACGAAGCCAAAAAATGGACAGTTTCCGAGATAAAAGCATTAAAGAGTGGAAAATAGAAGTTTTAGGTTACTGAATTTACTGGATGAATTATACTTTTGCACAGTATGCCTGTACACATAGTCCTGTCTAAGGTCCAGTCAATGCTCAAACCAAACTTAATATAATGTTATTGCATCGAATAACATGTACAACAAGCAGTAATCATTTACTTAATGTGAATTTTTGCAATGTATGAAAAGTACATATATTGATATACTACTACTTGATTAAATATAATATTACTAAAATATTGTGAATTACACATACAGTTGCAATTATTGAACTTAATAAGGGATTTAAATTTAAAATATGCGATATTGCGAATTATTACGTGATGTTAATAATGTTAACATAAGGAAATAAATGTTATAAACAGATATATAACATCATTCAAAGCTGAAAAACAGTGCGCATCTGTTAACCTAAAACTCCCATTTTTCCACTCTTGAATGCCTTTATCTCGGAAACTGTCCATTTTTTGGCTTCGTGCCCATGGACACTTTTTACCAGCATGTTATGAACTACAATATCCTAAATTTTTGTGAAATTTGACCGGGACCTAATTCCCATAAGACCGTTGCGGGGTCCTTTACAAATTAAAATTTTATCATAAAAGAAGAACTAATTTGTACGAGACTTGAACTTACTGATACTTCAATTTGTAACGTCAATAATCGTGATATAATTTCAAGTAAACCTGTTGTATACTCGTGTTCATTTATTAGTTTACTGCGACAGATAGTAAATACAGGTGTAATCACAGAAATTGAAACTTATGTTGCAAGTTTCATCAATTGATATTTAATTCTTTGGTTATATTAGTCGTGCCAAAACTTAATAAGTATTAACAGTTATTATTTGTATAACAATAATTAAAGGATAGGGGTTGTTAACGATATTTTTATAAAGCTCATTTGTTGGTGTATAAATGATCGATAGTTGAATGGGGTGTTTAAGATGCTGTGATTACGTACTGTACGAATTCCTGAAATGGTACAACCAATTCGTGAATGAAATCAGAGAAATTCTTGAGGAAACAAAAAATTATAGCCAGGGAAGCACAAATTTCAAAAAGACCAATGCCTCGAATTTTGAAAGGGACTTAAAGCTTGGGACTTACCGTAGGGCAACAGGATGAAATTTTGGCATGAAATAGCAAAACATTTGCTACAGAGGCACGCAAACGTTGATTTTAAAAATATTTCGTTTACGGATGAAAAAAGTTTGCAGTAAGAGAAAAATTTCAAAACAAAAGGATCACGCGTATGCCCATATTTTTTTATTTTTTTCTAATTGGATCATTCCACCAAGTAATATCATTTTTAAAGTGCGACCCTAGCGGATTTTTTTCAAATTTTGTGCAGTTATTCTCTGCACGAAAAGAATAACTCACTGAAGATTTTAGCTCTTAATATTAAGTACTTTCGTAGTAACGATTTATTGAATTTTGACAAATTTTTTCTTTTTAACTTTTTCGTTAGTAATTTTTTTAAGTAGAAACATTTTTGTAAAAAAATATACTCATCTTTTCGATGAAGATATTCATTTTTTATTATAAGTAACAGACAACCCTTAAAAATTCAATTAAAATGAAAAAAGCGATTTTTCTGATATTGCGGGAAGTTTTATTTCAAATTTGATATTATTTTCTGAAAGTTGAGAATTTTTTACACAAAATATTATGTCATTTTCACCAATTCGCGGGCCTTAATTTATTGAATAAAAGCTTTTTAATCGTAGAGGGCATACATTTTATTTATTTGTATTTAAACAAAATATTATAACTAATTCAGATATTTAAAATCACTTTCGCACATTTTGTTGCCCTTAAAAAAACGAGATATCGACATTTATCGAAAAGTCCAATAATCGAGTTTTTGGCTATAACTCGTAAACCTCATTATTATTAAATTACGTTAAATCGCTGCATAACCGGTTATTTTTACTACCTTAAATTAGCTTAGCTTAACTTAAATTACACTAATTGCTTGCATAATCCCACCATTAGTGTTCGCGATAACAAAAAAATTCAGAATAAATTCTCGGTTGCGTATGCACAAATGAAGAGTTCAGGATTAATCCTTAATGTGTTACGAACGCGTTCGAAAGTGTCACCTCGAACAATTTCACTCGAACAATTTTGATCATTATGATTAGATAATTAAAATGAAGTGACGAAAATTATGTTCTTTTCAGTGTGTGCACTTACTTGTATAATTATTTTCAGAAGCAACTATCCTATTATTATGTACCCCCAACAAATTATACTAATCTTTCATTTTCATCTTCGTTAATTTTCATAATACGTTGTATTATCTACATAACGTGTACACATAGTCGTCGGCATCAAAAATCAATATAAAAAAGACTAATAAAAGGTAAAATTGGATTGGTAGCAAGCAACTAAATTTTGTATGCATGCAAAGGATAATGTAGAATAATAATAGGAAAATAGTTATGGTTTAGCACGCTATTTAGCTCTCCCCGTTTTAAGTTTTAGTACTTAATATTACTACTTATCTCTAATCTACAAATAACAGTCTATAAAAAAGGTAAGTAAATCTTACAATATTCAATTACCGTAGGGTAAAAATTTTTAGTACTTGAAAAGAATTTTCATCGCCGATTTTATATCGACAGTAAATTTTGCACTAGAGTTTGGAATGTAACAAACATAACTTCAAAATTCTTTTACAAAAATTGTGTTTTCTCATTCTCACCTGATAGGATAACTAATCGCTCCAGATGTAGTAACCACAGTAATAGAATAATTAAGCAGCATACAATAATTGCAACCTACAACAGTTTAATAAGGAATTCAAACCACATCATAAGGTAAGATTCCAACTCGAGGTGCTACCATCAAGATAATATCAAATTGATTGACGATATTTTTAACCACGACTCTTCAAACTTTCCTATCTGTCCGAAACAAATTACATTTTTGTTTACGTTTCATTGTCATAAATAAATCTATCTTGATCCCGTATCATTACCTCGAGAAGATGCCTATCCGTTATCACATATTGACATATTATGTAAAAATATATTGGTCCTGGAAATCGAAGTCGACCAAAGCCTGAACAAAAAATGTCCTGTCATTTAAATGTTGTTAGAAGTTTTTATTTAACTTGGCATGACCGTTGCTTGTCCGTTTGTGTGTTCTATAGTTCTTTTTAACCAATAATCAATAATAATTAAAATTTCCGAATTAAATAAACGCAATAAAAATCAAATAGTATAATTTTATAAAGAAATTTAACGACAGGTTAATATAATCATCTGCTTAATCGTATTACTTCTTAATAGAAGCATTGTGACCTTTAACAATGCATAATTAAAGGCTTTCATGGCAGATTACACTCCGGTGGTTTGCCATTGCCTTCCGAGGGGAGACGGTCAGAATAAAGTTTTTATTTCACTCATATTCAATTCAAACCGAGTATTTAGCGTTCATAGTCAACTCGCGTGACCATACTATGCTCCAACCGCTTCTATACCTCTTCAATACATAACATGCTTATAATATGATGATGGCGTAGGGTAGGTGTATACGTAAAAGGGCCATTTACATAAGCTTAGTGCACCGCTAGCGCTAGTGGTAACAGTAGTGCATAAAGTTTTAACCTTGTCGATTCCCCACTACTTATACTACGTATGTAAATGCTTACATTTAAAAAGCATTGTTTTAACTTTCTGCACTATCACTAACGTTGCGGTTAGAGTTATACCTAGTTTACACGAGCTTAGTAGCTAATGCTTAATACTAATGCTTAGTACTAATACCTTGCGTGTAAACATGCTGAAATAGTGCTTAGTATTAGTGTAACCGCCAGTGCAAGTGAATAGAAGTCGGTTCTATTTACTAACGACAAGTTGACCACCTCCACCAAAATTTAACGTAGCACTTGTCGCTTGCTGACGTCATATATCTTGCTACTAACAAGATCGTGGCTACTAATACCTTTTACTAATACCAACGTGTAAACGATTACTGCTTACTTGTCACTATACCGATTAGTACTAAGCATTAGTACTAAGCATTAGTTACTAAGCTCGTGTAAACTAGGCATTACACTAACAAGGGCAAGGCCAACCCTTCCCCTCACAGATCTGCACCAAAATTTGTATACGATTACAACCCAATTAGAAGTCAACTTGATGAAAGTTTAAAGTTGCGAAACTCAAAAATTTTTTTAAAAATTTGTAATAAAGTTAATGGGTAAAGTTGATAAAAGGTACCGTAGTTAAAATGTACCGAACATAAAAATTTTATCAGTCATTGACAGTTATGTATCATAACCTCAAATAATAATTAATAACCTCGACATGAATAATAATTTATTCAATATAACAAATTTAGTATTTCAACTTTGAAGTAGTAGGTAGGTACCTAATTACACACGGTAAGCAAAATTGAGTGAATTTTGTTTCGATAATTTTTATTTACATTGCAGTTTGAAAAAATAGTACGATTTATTGCAACACTACAAAGCACAAATTATTACAATAAAAATTATATTCAACGCTATAGTAAGTAGGTACTATATATGATTTATTATTATTTATTCACTCTCAATTTCCTCAGTGACAAAGGACCCCGCAACGGTCTTATGGGAATTAGGTCCCGGTCAAATTTCACAAAAATTTAGGATATTGTAGTTCATAACATGCTGATCAAAAGTGTCCCTGGGCACGAAGCCAAAAAATGGACAGTTTCCGAGATAGAGGCATTAAAGAGTGGAAAATGGAAGTTTTAGGTTATTGAATTTACTGGATGAATTATACTTTTGCACAATATGCCTGTACACATAGTCCTGTCTAAGGTCCAGTAAATGCTCAAACCAAACTTAATATAATGTTATTGCATCCAATAACATGTACAACAAGCAAGAATCATTTACTTAATGTGAATTTTTGCAATGTATGAAAAGTACCTATATTGATATACTACTACTTGATTAAATATAATATTACTAAAATTGTGAATTACACTTATACAGTTGCAATTATTGACCTTTATAAGGGATTTAAATTAGAAAATATGCGATAATGCGGATTATTACGTGAAGTTACTGTTAACATAAGGAAATAAATGTTATAAACAGATATATAACATCATTCAAAGCTGAAAAACAGTGAGCATCTGTTAACCTAAAACTCCCATTTTTCCACTCTTGATTGCCTTTATCTCGGAAACTGTCCATTTTTTGGCTTCGTGCCCATGGACACTTTTGACCAGCATGTTATGAACTACAATATCCTAAATTTTTGTGAAATTTGACCGGGACCTAATTCCCATAAGACCGTTGCGGGGTCCTTTATGCCAACTGCTGTTTGCCGATACAAAATTTAAGTTTCACCAGTATTGTCTGTAATTGGTTCTTTTGGCTTGTATCTTGGGTGTCACTACCAGTAGCGTGTCTTGTAGGATTCATCTATATGTACAATATGGTGGCTTACACATATGCAGTCATTATGAAGAAACCGTTGAAGTGTGTCGTTTAAGGAAGTCGTGGTCATAAATTGTTGAAAAATCTTGAGCTTATTTCATGATCCCATATGTATTACAATGTTTTTACTGTTTTAAATTTAAATAAAATTTATATTATAATAATGACAAATTTAATTATTTTACAAAATTTGAGAAAAAGTGCATTAGTAGATTATGCAAAAAGGGAGAAAAGTTGCCTTTTTTTAGTGGAAAAAAATTTGTAATGGGCATTGAGAAATTTTTTCGGACTGAAAGTTAACTTTGCTTTTGAAATGCAGTACAATACAGTCATATATTCTTCAACTTCTTCAAAAATTATGCCCTCCGACACAATTTCTTTCTCGCTTAGCATTCTTATAATGTTATGGTACATTTCTTCTCCTATTACCATAGCATCTTCAGTGATTACCGCAGAATCTTCTGCTGCCATTAAATAATTTGCAGGAAAGAGCTACTCGGAATACATCATTTGCATATTTCAACCGTTCTTTTGAAATTTCACTGTGTCGAGAATCTTCATTTTCTCCAATTGTCGAAGGGCCATAAATTTGCGCATTTGTTGTGAAGGGTAAGTTAAATTCACATATAAACACTGCAGCACAATGGTTTGCATCAAATCGACTACTGCTAAACAACGAAGACAAAAAGAATAAAGTTTACTACAAATACGTCTAATAAACAACAATCGGTACAATACTGAAAACCTACTAATTTCACTAGGCACAGCCCTATTTACAATACAAAGAATAAAAACAACAGTCGAAGAATAGTGCACGGTCGTCAATCCTGGGGTCATTCGACACACTTCAACGGTTTCTTATTGACTGCATATGTGTAAGCCACCATATTGTACATATAGATGAATCCTACAAGACACGCTACTGGTAGTGACACCCAAGATACAAGCCAAAAGAACCAATTACAGACAATACTGGTGAAACTTAAATTTTGTATCGGCAAACAGCAGTTGGCATAAATTTGTCACTGAGGAAATTGAGAGTGAATAAATAATAATAAATCATATATAGTACCTACTTACTATAGCGTTGAATATAATTTTTATTGTAATAATTTGTGCTTTGTAGTGTTGCAATAAATCGTACTATTTTTTCAAACTGCAATGTAAATAAAAATTATCGAAACAAAATTCACTCAATTTTGCTTACCGTGTGTAATTAGGTACCTACCTACTACTTCAAAGTTGAAATACTAAATTTGTTATATTGAATAAATTATTATTCATGTCGAGGTTATTAATTATTATTTGAGGTTATGATACATAACTGTCAATGACTGATAAAATTTTTATGTTCGGTACATTTTAACTACGGTACCTTTTATCAACTTTACCCATTGACTTTATTACAAATTTTTAAAAAAATTTTTGAGTTTCGCAACTTTAAACTTTCATCAAGTTGACTTCTAATTGGGTTGTAATCGTATACAAATTTTGGTGCAGATCTGTGAGGGGAAGGGTTGGCCTTGCCCTTGTAAGTCTATGTAAATGGCCCTTTAACAGTTTTCATTCAAAAAATTAAATATTCTTGATCGCTTGTTTAATCTTATGCCACTTAGCAGTACTGGCTATGATTAGATAGCGAATGTTGGAAAGCTTTACAATATTCCTTTTAAAATACGAAATTAATTTACATCGGAAAATAAATTAAATGCGAATGTAGACAGTCCACGATTTATTTTCATTGCAATAATATTGAATAAGTTTAACCAGTACATGCATTCATGAAAGGGTAATATTGTTAAACAAGGATACAATGCGCGTGGGAGTGTATGTACATTAATTACACCTACAGTACAATAAACAAAACCACGGCGCGCGTGGAAGTGTGAGACAAGATAATGTGTATCAACTGGTTAACTTGGAATAAGAAAATGAGAATTATTAGCATAATATGTATATTTTCAAGATAATCAATTCTATAATTTATTGGCAATAAAATTAGTAATGATAGTTTAGATTTTTATAATCATCATATTATAATCACATCGTTTATAAATTAGATATGTCACATACGAGTACATCTAAATGAGATATTTAAAACTAAAATTGTTGAGAAAATTGTTTTCCCTTGCAGTTTTTGCTACATACTGCCTATGAAGTAATATTTATTACCCGATAACTTCATAATAAGCTAACTGAAATTTTGTTTTCTGTAAAGAATAAAAACCTAAATTACCTTCAAATTTAACATTTTATGTTTCATAAATGTTTACATAATGAAATTATAAATTCTGTTTATCTCTTTATAAATTTGTTTGCAAATTACCACATACATTATAAACACGTAAAATGGAAATGAAAGGTTGGCTTAATTTTCATTTTCTATAAAAGAGAAATAATTTGTGAAAGTTTTAGGTTTGACTATATCGCGTCAAACATAAAATATTTTTTGTTGATTACGGTAATCAAATCATAATCAAACTAAATAAATTACCACAATACAAAGAAAGTGATAGTTGCTCAGTAAATCATAGGTGCACTATAAAATGTTGTTGTTACTGGTTTAGAAAAGATTCACACCATTCAACATTATTATACAACTAGGGGCGGATTGAAGATAGGGTAATCTTGTCGCAGGGAAATTTCCCGATGGACCGGTAGCTTAGGTGAGCTTATATCGCCTGTCATTTAAAAAATTTATATTTTCTAGCAAAAATCATACGTTACGTAGGAAATATTCTTGAATTTTAAATTTTCAAAAAAATTTCCTGAGGCGCTTTTGTATTTCGGAAGAATGTATACTCTCGGGGTAGGTATTTCTCTAATATATCATCCAATTATAAGCCTTAATTTGCATTTGTTTATATAATTTTGATAAGTGAATAATATAATAATTGTAAACTTATCATGATTTAAATCAGTGCATATAGTTCAAGAAAAACTTCTTAACATCCTCAACGCTGTCCAACTTTAAACTCCACTTTAATAAAACTTATTCCTCTAAAAATTTATATAAAAAAGTTCTTAAAACTTTTTTAGGAGAATACAAAACCTAATTTTAGGAGAATACAGAACTCGAAACAAACAAAAAATCCGTTTAATCAATTAACTACATATACAAAATAATCCGCGGTTCCTTTGTCTGTAGAATGTTATAAATTTTTCAATTTTGGTGCGCAATTCGTAAGGATAACAAAATCTGATACCTCCCTTTTTAAAGATTAATGAGCAATGTTATTATTTGTTTTGTAATAGTTATTTTAGCTTCATTTAAAGTACAATGTTATAAAAAGAACAATAATTTGGAAGTGCTTAAATTGTAAATACTACTTAGAATGTCAATGTGATTGAAAATACTTTAAATGCAGCTTTTCATGCGTAAACACATAATCCTTGAACCAAAATTATAATAGTGCTATACTTATTATGTCAACATGTAAATCATATTGCTTGTTTGGTGAACTAAACATAATTTATTAATTTATACACTTATTGCAATGCAAAATATCGGGAAAAATCATTTTGAAAGTGTAGTTCATCTTTTCATCATTAACTCCAAATTTCGTCGTGAATTTTAGATAAATAAAATTACAAATTAAATGTTTTTTATACGAATTTAATGCCTCTGTTGTCTCCTTGAAAAGTAAATCTAAGTGTGAAAATTGCAGGTAAAAGTGCCATAAGTCAATAATTTAATATAACTTTAAATAAAAAGGTACGCCGACCCTCTTGTCAATAATATTCAACTACAATTTCACTCAAAAGCTTATCAATTTCACAGTCAAACCTGCGCCTAAAACAAACCTGCACATGGAATACAGCAAGTCTAGTATAGTGTTTCTTAACCTTTTTTACTCAGGGACCACATCCGCAATAACTTTACTACACTTTGCGTAGCCTACAAAAAATGTGAACGTATTTGTAAATTATTAAAAATTTTTAAAACTTAAAAAATTAAATGATTTTTTGTTCAATGACTCTTTAGCTTAGGAACCATTTCTTGAGTTTTCATGGCTCACCAGTACTCCGCGGACTACGGATTGAGAACCACTGTTCTACAATGGATCATTTTCGGTAACCAGTCGAGTCTAGTAAATTATCTCTTACCAAGCAAAATGATGAAAAGGTTCCTATGCTTGTTTTCCTCTATGGAAAACTACAGCAAGAGCATAAATGTAATCAAACTTCAACAATAAATTATTGTTGTAAAATGTTCAATAATGTGCTTAAATTCATATAACACGTTATTATGGTAGGCAATAGATTATCTCCAGTTGAGGACTAATTTCAAATCAGACCGATTTTAAATTTATGGTAATGTTTTATAATTATAATGATAGCAACTGATTACCCCATTTATTAAGCTAATTACAACGTAAACATGAAATGAGTTATTTTCTATTATGTTGCGAATTGCTCTAAAAAAAAAGAACTTGATTTAACAGTAATGGTGAATACGTTTACGTTTATGATTACGTTAATGTTTTACGGTTATGTCAATATTACCAAGTCTGGAGATGTTTCCCCAAATCTGGGGAAAATATCTCAGATTTAAATAATAAAATAAATGATATGATAATAGCTTAAAAAAGGTCATTTTCATTTGTTACCCCGACGAGACGCGCGTTAAAAATTATTTTTGTCATCGCTATTTAAAATCTGAGGAATTTTGCTATAATCTGGAAACTTTTAAAATGAAATGTGAGGAAAAAAATTGTTTAACCTGGCAACACTGGGTTCTGTAATTCTATGCCTTAGGGCCATTGCAAATGGGCACTAACTCACTGTGAAGATTTAAAGAAAAGGTTAATAACAAAATGTAATTGTTTTTGGAAAATTTAATCAAAATTAACCCATGTTTACTAAGTGCTCGTTTAATTTTATTTAAATAAATGTGTTAGGTCCTCTGAGATTCTGGATAGTGTTGTATATTTTTTGTACTATAACGTACAATTATAATAATAATGGTTTTGTAAACGAGTAAAAAAACAAATCCTTTGTTATATAATTTTGCTTTTCTTCTTCAAGCACAGCTTGATAGTAACCCCAGCAATTTATAATTAATCATGCAATTTTATGTAACAGAAAAATCTATAACAGCGAAGTTGGCTAGCTTCTAGCATAATAATCCAAAAACTTTAGCTAACAGAACTTTATATAATACTCGTGTACTCATAAAATTACAACAAAAGTTTTAAAAAAAAAGTTACGGTTAAGTAAATATACATATAATATTATTATTTATGACGTCAAACAATATTGATTTTTCCTTAAATATACTCCGATTCAATACAAACCATTCAATTCATATTCAAAATAAAACAGTTTATAAAGGAAATACACCAAATTTCACTTGACAAAAAATCCATTTTAACATAATCTTACCTTAAAATCAATATATCCATTTTTATCCATGTCAAATGTCCGAAATACGTGATCACAAAATTCTTCAGCATTGCCGGAAGGGAAGAACATCTTATACATGTCTACAAATTTAGCTGGCGTTAGTCGGCCATTCGGACAGTCTTGCTGTAACAAATATATCAAATTAATAATGAAATATAAAATTATACACTCCATAATATCGAGTTTGCATTAAAAATTTAAAGCTATAACCAGTAAAAATGACTAAATTTTAATTTAACGTACAAGATAGATACTGTTTGAAATTCAATTTATAATGATGTAAATAAACGAGCTTTTAAGATGTTTGCTGCAATTTATATTTAATATGATTAAGTAATGTTGGTGGAAAATAAATAGCAACTCGGTCCCAGGATATCGGGAAGTAATCATTTCCACAATACTTTAGTCTCATTTATTAAAAGGGAGCGGTTCTATAAAATCAACATAACTAATCAAATTGTATATTTCTACAGTTTTTCTAAGTATTGGCAAACTCTACTTTTGTTCACTTATTGCAGGCAAAACAATATTGTGGTTCAATCAGTGACTTGCTAGAGGCAGTCTGCACATTTCTTGTTGTATCAAATAAATATTTTCGAGTATAAACATGTAGAAGTATGTAACAAGGACGAAAAAGTTTTATGAATATTTATTTATTCCATTTAAAACCGCACTTCCAACTTTGTAACTTTAGGTATATTGATATAATAATAATAGTAATAAAAATCAGTAAAACTTATCGTACACTATCTTGTGCCTATGCAAAACAGGATCAAATGGGGTAAAGGAAAAACGCTCGTAATTAATTGCCACATTAATTTCTGCCAAAACGAAAACGTTATTATTTTACCTACACGTGATGCAAAAATTTGAAGAATTAATTTTCAAAAGCATATTATAATATATTTTAGTTAAACAACACACAAAAATATTATCCCTGTATAATAAATGACGGAATTAGTTTCGACAAAAACTATTAATATTTCTACACCTTGAAAAAGCGTCTGCAAAAACTTTAACGTAGAGCCACAGCTTCAAACTTCAGCTTCAAACCACAGTTTCAAACTCCCATCAAGAGAAGTGACTTCTAAATTTTAACAGCTTAAGGAAACACCATGCAAGTAATGAGGTGGGTGAGTTTACTCCTAAACCCTACCCTTTAGGCACACCGTTTCTTTCCACTACGCAAGAAACTTCGTTACAAAATTTTGGATACAGAATTATTAATGCAGAAAGGCACTATTCATTTTGGATAAAATTTAAAAATAATTTGGAATCCACCCTACATCATAATGATAGTAAATATAGTAACAAAAATTTTGTACTGATTTTAGTTAATTTTATTTTGGCATATTTATAAAATATGTGACAATTTTTTTCAAAACCAATTTCGACCCTTAAGGGCCGGTTTTACAATTGGAGGTTTAGCATCGGCTCAACTAAGCCGATGCTCAGCTGAACCGCACCTATGCTTTCCTATGTAAAGCTTCAAGTTGAGCTCGGCTCAAGTACTAAGCGCACATTGTAAAACCCATAATTTGTAAAATTTGAAGCTCAAGGCTGGTTCAAAGTTGAGCTGAGCTTAAGCTTCTATTGTAAAACCGGCCCTAAAGGAAATTATAATGCTATCTAAGCTCACTATTTTCCAACAATAGGCCAACAACAAAAACCCCACGTTAAGATATCTAATCTAGCACTTGTGGACAAAGTAGCTAACTTGTTCAGTCTGGGGTGTTCACTAGATAGCTACGACCCTTTATCGATATTAAAAACAATTTTTTTTGCATCACAATATAAGATTAGATCGATACACAAAACGAATGCTATGAAAGAAGAAAGCAATATCACATTTATCTCTTAATCCAGTGTTAGACATAAGCCTCCCCAACTTGTCGCCAGGCACTTCGGTCAACCATAATTCTTATCCAGAAACCCTCTTCAAGGCATCCGACCATCCAATCTGTAGACGGTCTCTTCCCCTATTCCCTGTCAATGACTTCCAATGTTATAATCTCACTATTTCATCTTCCCTAGGTCGTTCTTATTATATGACCGGCCCATCTCCATTTCAGCGACGTCGTTTGTTCCATCACATCAATTGGTTTTGCTTTTTGCCCAATATACTAGTTTCTTACTTTGTCTCAGAAATTTTCCGTCTCTACATAGAATTTTATGTCTTGGACAATTTATCAATGATATAATAAGCACAATATTATATCAGAATATACCATAATATATTATTATTTGTATTATATTAAACTAAATTTAGATACATATCGTCGGCTAAAGATGCAAATTGCCTAACAAATGAAAAATTTTACACCAAGAAATGCACTTAATTAACAATAAATCAAAATAATCAAACTTTTCATCATTTTTAATTCACAACCTTCTACTCACTTTAGGATTCCTAAAAACAAAACAAAATTGTTTACTTTTGATTTACAGTTAAGGCAGTCATCCCAAGTGCAGGCTCTTTTTTTCGCTTTCTTTGGGCATTCGCATTTTTTTATGAACTAAATACTATAAACATACAACTGCAAACTCTTACCACATATTTATTTATACTCTGAGCACACTTTACAATTTTTTCAGCCCGAAATCGTCGTTTATTGCTGTGGTACACGGCAATTTAGCCGTGTATAGGACTATAGGTTTTTTACGGTGGATATGATTGCAGGCGTTCTGCTTATCAGAACTTTTCTTTTTTCATTTTTTGAAAATTTTTCGTTTGCGAGTTTGGCAATTTGCATCTTTATTATATTATAATTAACCAATTATAACAGAATACTATAACAAAATTAAGAAGTTTCAACGCTTTAAATTAACGATATTATTTTGAAACAAAACTAAATCTAATAGAATTTACATTCAGTTATAGTAGATACCTCTTGTCGTTAATTTATTATTCAATCCTTTACAATGTCGAATCTTTCAACTTTTCTGTTTGTGTATTTATAATTAAATATTAAAAGCTGGTTTTCCACTTTCCTACAACAAAATAATGCTAAAACCAATAAATGTAGATACCTACCACTGGTGTTAATTAAATTTATCTTGTCAAACCGAAAGATATAAAAATATAACTCGAAATAAAGACTATTTGCAAGGAACTCTAAAATAAAGCTCATTTAAACGCGGGGGCTCTGCTAATTATTTGCTAATTTTTACTTTTGTTTGTTTATTTGTGTTGCTAATTGTGATACTACTATCTAGTTTTGGTGTAGCTGTTATACTTATCTCTTATTTATAATAACTGAATTTCTTTTCTTTAGTAGCCTCGAGTAATACAGTGTTGGACATATGCCTCTCACCACGCTGGCGCTGGCCAGATGGTGAGTAGACCGCAGATCAATTTTGGACTATATTTGTTTTACATCCGGTAGCAGCTTGCTAGGCTAGCCTTCAGATGTGCCTGTAGCTCTGTTTTTTTGCTAATGGTAACAATTCGTCAACTCAGGGGGACCGCCAGCTTAACGTGCCCTTCGAAGGACGAAGACTTGATCATAAGAAAGTTTGACGATCCCCAGGTTTGAACCCGGTGTCCCGCTTTTGCATTCAACTGCGTTAGCTGCAAGGCAATGACCCTCGGTGACAAAATAAAGTAAATTTAACACCTAACAATTTTGACGTTTTCTGGAATGAAAATGGAAGTTTAAATGCATCCCTACTAGAAATATTGACTATTTGCGATTTACATTAACAAAACGGCCCACACAGAATAATTTCAAACTAAAAATTGTACGTATTTTGTTAGTCTATGGTGGTGTCATGTCAATGTAAATCGCGAATACTTCCCTAGAAAATTATGTATGGTACTCAACCATCTGGTTAGGTGGTTTCTAAAATAAGTAGATTCTAAAATAATTTGGAAAATTGACGGGGCACATTCGTGATGATAGATGTAACACTTCGTTTTAACCTCGATCGTAGCCCAAAATGTGATCCGCTTACACAGATAAAACGATTTTAAACATGAAATAGGGGATAGCATGGAAAATTAGCCCACGAATGAAATAGTTTGCAGAAAACCCCTATCGTGATATTAACGACTGATGAAGTACGACTACTTCTCTTGAGGTCGGTCACCACGCCCAGCCTGAAACCCACGGTGAATTAAACCGGACGGGTAACAGAATGCAGTGCTTTCGGTCGAATTCTGCGTAAAATTGTAAACTTTATCGTCGATTTTTGGGTAAATTAATCGATATTTAGTATTAATCCTCACCTTAAACGCTTCATTTTAATGTTATCTATCAAATCCCGTTGAGTTTTAATTAATAAATTCAACATCTTCTGGACTAGTTTCTTGTGCTTGCAACAATGAAATAAATTTCCTTGAAATGGAAATATAATTTAACTTTAATAAGGATGAAATTTTATTTTATTTACAAATTTACGATAAACTACACCTCGGTTACTATTTTGAGCTTTATAATAGAAAATTTGATCACAACCAAATACGTCTTATTTGACAGTTGCACGTTACACATTTAATATTCAAACCTTTCTATAAATAATGCAACTACCAAGAAGAAAGAATTTTACAATAAATTGACAAATACAAAATTTTACTACTAACAGCGAAATTTTACACTTTACGTGCATACCAAACTGATGCACTGAAATTCTATGATGATAATGCGGTTTTAGAGGTGTAATAATTTCGTGTGTATCTGACGAGGCTAATTAATACCCCATGGTTAAAGCTGAAATCTCGATCAGATAATATGCTGTATAATACGGGTTTGTGGTCACCGTTTTCAATACTTCTACATGTTACACCTCGTGCTGAAGGACACTCTTAGCTTATGCTTCACATTGAATATTCAGTTATGTATTTTTGGGGATTCTATCTCACTCGTATGAAAAAAAGTTTGAAACTCATTTAAAATTAGTTGCCTCCCTTCCCCCAAATCGACTGATTGCGGTGTGGGTGATTCCTTCCTTCTCGGTCCTTTTACCCTAAAGAGAGTTTGGTGAACCTTTTAATTTGGGGACGATTTATGTACTTTATATGTTTCGTACTAGGTCCTTTTTTTTACCCTAAGACAAGGTTTCTCATGGCAGATTACACCCCGGTGGTTTGCCATTGCCTGCCTAGGGAGAGACGGCCAGAATAAAGTTCTTACTTTACTCGGATTCGAACCGGGTATTTAGCGTTCATAGTCAACTCGCGTGACCGCTAAGCTCCGACCGCCTCTAATCTAGGTGATTACGTTAAGGAAATTTTTTTGAAAAACTTTATAGTAAGATTTTGGAACAATTTTGATTATTTAAAGCAAACTTTTATAAATGCTTTATTCACAATTTAAGACTTGGTACGGATGCTCGTGCAATTTCTTGTGATAGTTGAAAGTTGGTGAGTGGTCGTCAAAGCTATATAAAGAGTGATAGTATCTGACAGTAAGTGTTTATCCTCATCTTGTTATAAGTTGTACTGCCTTCTTTCCCCAGCCATTTGAAAAGCCCAGCAGTAAAAACCGAGAAGCTGCAACCAATGGCCGTAAAAATTTTATACAAAAACTATTAATCTTACAAGGGGAAGGCCAACTTTGGTCGTCACAGATCTGCACCATTATCTTTATATCTTTACAACCCAATTAGAACGTCACTTCATGAAAGTTTAACGACCCGGAATTCAGAAAATTTTGTGAAAATAATTTTTAAGGAACAATGTAAAATTAAAGCATTGGTAGTTCAAATGCATTTCATTATTATTTCCTTCCTAAAAAATCAGTCGACAACTGCTCGACATAACCTTAGATTTACCCATTATTTTATTTATTAATTTGAGCATTATATCTTTGCTTTGTGATGTAACAGCTTGCAATCCTTTTTGTAACAGCACAAAGTTTACAAATACAACATGTAATAATGGTTACACGATAAATGATAAAAGAAATTTAAAAACTCATACTGGTGAGAAACCGTTTGCCTGTAAGATTTGTGACATAAATAATACTTAATTTTGGTTTAACTGTATGCACATTGCATACAATCTGAATGCACACTTAAAAATATTCATAATCAAGAAGTGGAATGTGTCAAGAACGAGGTTCAAATTATAATTACAATCAAAGTATTACTAATTATGTTGCTTATATCGCAGTTATGGTAGTTTTTAAATTTCGTTTTAAATTTGATTTGTGTACACATTTTATAGGCACAAGACTCACAACCACATGACTTTTCTCCTGTGTGAGTTCTTAAATAATCCTTTAAAGATGATTTTTGAGCACATTTTTATAGTCACAAATTTTACAGGCAAACGGTTTCTCACCAGTATGAGTTTTTAAATTTCTTTTATCATTTATCGTGTAACCATTATTACATGTTGTATTTGTAAACTTTGTGCTGTTACAAAAAGGATTGCAAGCTGTTACACAACAAAGCAAAGATATAATGCTCACATTAATAAATAAAATAATGGGTAAATCTAAGGTTATGTCGAGCAGTTGTCGACTGATTTTTTAGGAAGGAAATAATAATAAAATGCATTTGAACTACCAATGCTTTAATTTTACATTGCTCCTTAAAAATTATTTTCACAAAATTTTCTGAATTCCGGGTCGTTAAACTTTCATGAAGTGACGTTCTAATTGGGTTGTAAAGATATAAAGATAGTGGTGCAGATCTGTGACGACCAAAGTTGGCCTTCCCCTTGTTAGTAAAACTTGAAGTTTTATTTACTTTATAATAAAAGAATTTATTTACTCCAAATAGTTTTAGAAAATAATCAAGATTCTGTTTATTTTTCAAAATAGTTTAAAAAGTTTAATAATAATCTTTTTTAACGTAAACTAGGAAAGTTTCCAATATAAGGGAAATTAACTTTATCCGCATTTTAAATTTTGTTCACTAAAGAAAGTTAAAGTTAAATTATTGCAGTCAGTAACGGTTAGTTGGGTTACTTTAACTTTTAATTTTTGTAAGGTACAGGGTGCGGCAGGGGAACTTACTTATTTGAAATGGGCGCCCTGAAGCGACAATTAATCCGAGAAGGCTGGGGTGGTGTTCATTCGAAAGATCGGAACTTAAAGTTTTCTGTCATGTAGGTTTTGTAACGATCATGCAATGGATAAGGGAGGAGCGCGCGTTCGCCTTAGAAGCCTACTTTTCAAACTGCTGTTCACTCATCACCACGCAACGTGCATTCCGAAATCATTTCAATATCGCGCCCGCGGGTCTTGTTTCTGACCTGAAATTAATTCTTTTATGGGTGGACAGCTTTAGCAATACCGGTGCTGTCAGAAAAAGATCCTGGAGGATCAAGAACGATCAGGATACCCGACAACATTGAGCAGGTTAGGCAGTCAATTTTGCGATCTCCTATGCGATCTCCTATGCGATCTGGACGCAAACATGGAACTGCTGTTGATGTCTGATCGTTCTGTCAGACGAATTCTTCATAAATAACTGCAATTTCATCCATATAAATTGGTATTGGTACAAAAACGTAATCCAAGCGATTTTCTTTTACGAAAAAAATGTATGCGAAGTCGTTCTTAACAATATGCTTCATGATTAAAGAGCGGATTTATATGCGGTAAAAAACATCAATATAAATTTTTTTTATGCAGTTAAAATTAGTCCAAATAAGTTTTTTATATGCGGTTATAATTAGTTCACATATGCGAAATTTAATTAATTTTAATAAAATTAATTATAAACTATAAACTAAATTGCATAAAATCAAAATTTTAAGCACACTAAGGTAAATGAAACTGGAAAAGAAACTGGCTGAAAATGACATATATTTAGTTGTGAATGAATAATCATAAAAAAGGGGAAAGGGCAGATCCTCATTAACAGCTAGATGGTAAAGCCCAGTTCCCAGATCATAAAACTTACAAATCAATAATAAAGAGAAATTTTATTAGGGGCGGCATGCGGCACTTCAAAGCTTTGGGATTAAGAAGATGGACACATGTAGGAATTTTGCAGAAGTCCTAGTCTTATTGTTAGTAAAGCAAGTTAGTATTTTAAAACGGAAACGTTTTTTGGCTCTTCTGTAAAATTTTAATTTTGTGAGTTAGGCAATTTGCTTCTTAGAAATGGTGGTTTATTAAGAAAATTGTCAAATATGCACTATATATGCAATTATATGCGAAATATGGATAATAAAGTTATATGCGGTAAAAACCGAAAATATGAAGTTATATGTCGAAACATGTAATTACATATAAATCCGCTCTCTATTCATGATGCCCTTGTGTTCTTCAGCGATGAGTTTCATTTTCATCTTTCTCAACTCTCAGCTCAACTGAAGAAAAATATTCAAGCTGTTATCGATAACATACCAGTCAATATAATGGAAAGAGTGGAGAGAAGCGTCAAAACGCGACTATCTCAATGCACTTACCAGAACGGAGGCCACCTTAATGATATAATTTTTAAAACATAGTAAATAAAAAGTTTAAAGGTCTCTCTGTAATATGAAAAAATAATTAAACTCCTATCTCCTATACTTCTTCTTCTTCTTTAACTATTTAGAGATCTATTGATCTGTTTATTTACCATCATTTGATTTCTTGTGAAGTTGATTGCCAACTATCTTTCCATCTTTTAGGTGGTCTACCCGGTGGACGTTGGCCTCCCCTCGGCTTGCCCTCAAGGGCGATGTGCGCTAGCCTGTTGTTGCCCATTCTTCCCACGTGAGCATACCAATAGCGTCTTCTCTGCCTTCCCCATCTGACGACGTCATCTATACCACATTCCAGCCGTATGTCGTCGTTCCTTACTCTGTCTCTCAGGGATTTGCCTGTTATGGATCTGAGTGTCTTCATCTCCGTGGTTCGCAACATACTCTTGGTCTTGTTCGTGTCCGCTCTTGTTTCAATACCGTAAGTCATCACAGGTCTCACACATGTCCTATATATTCTGACCTTGCTCTCGGTGTGCATGTACTTGTTGTTCCATACAATGTCTCTAAGGCAGCCCGATAATGCAGCCGCCCTACCCACTTGACCTGTCAGCTCTCTTATTGGGTCGTGGTAGCTTGTTATGTCTACGCCGAGGTATCTGAACAACATTACCTGTTCTATCGCCTTATCTTCTACTACCAGTTTACATCTCCTATACTGTTTGTGTTATTCATTTTTAAAATAAGATAGTTCCCCTGCCGCACCCTGTACTTTTTACCTAAATAAAAAAGGTTAAAACTTATAAAAACATTACTTATTGATGCTAATCATTTTAAAGCATGATAAACAATTCAGCACCCTTGTATATGGAGCACTCAATGCCACTTCCACCGTCATTTTTATTTCAGCGTTTTTAAGTAATAAGTTACTAGAAAGAGGAAAGAGGACATTTCTAACACATGCTCGCATAGATATATCAAAATTTAAAAAATAGATCAGCCAAATCAAAATATGCAAAGTAAAATGACGGTTGATGTAGAATTGAATGTCCCATATTATACAGGTTGTTGCAAAGAATACGTCGCGAGCAATAATTGTAATATTAATTTCTTTTAACTTTAATACTTACAATTAGAATGTTTTGCTTCTAACACCCGAAAACACCACTTTTTTCAATTTATTTGTACCTAAAAATTCAATGAATGTTTCGATAGTGATGCTGCGATGCTGTTGACCTACTTCAATTCTAATATTTCTGTAAGCCGTGGCGTCATTATATACATGTGTAAGCAGCATTTGCCGTGTTCCGATGAATCAACTTTCCTAATCCATTGTATCTTTGATAGAATGGAGTTTAATCCTACTTATGTGCCACAATATATTTTGTAACACATTCAATTCACGAATTTAATAATTGTAGAATATTTGATTTTTGTAACCGCGGGTTTTTAAGTTATTGAAATTTTAATAATTTACGGTCCGCTTTTTTGAGGATACAACTCTGTAGATAATAATTGATTAGGTTTACATTATGTGGTTGATTTTCTGTCGCAGATTTATCCAGCGATAACGACCTAGGGATGTGTGATGGACATGAAGCACACATATTTGTAGAATTATAGTGAAAAATCAAACGTGCATTCCTTGATCAGTTAGGTAAATTTTCAATTAAATTATTACTACTTAGTAGTAAGAGAATGATTTCAGTAAGTTAGGATTAAATGAAATACAGCATATTATAGGGTAGAGGCACCGGTTATAGCCACTGTACCAGTTTTAGCCACTTGCAGCATTTTTATGGTAAAATAATGCCGTGTGGCAAAATAATTCACCAATACAAATAAAATTTACTGATTAAAACACATACAAACATAAATACTATATGTAAACTTTTGTATCTATTGCAATGATATTCATCCCTTATTGAATAATCACCCCACAAAGACCCCTAAAACTAGTGTATTATCGGAGTAGAGTTTTTCTCTTCCTCAGAGTCAGTGGATTCAGTAGACGAAATAAGAGGGCAATTCGTTGTAGAGTTAAGGGATATCAAAAGTTGCACTTAACAACCCCTAATTTATCTACTACAGCTCCACGTTAAGGGATGCCAAAAAGTTATGCCTAATTGAACCCAATAAAGCCCCACTTACGGCGCCTAACAAACAATTAAAAGAGACGAAATGAAAACGCAGTAATTTATAGCAGACATCAGTTATTTAATGGTAAAAGAAAATAGTAAAAATTTGCATCAAATTACTTAAGACAACAATTTTGCCTGAAACCAATGTGTTATTATGTGTAATAATTAAAGCATCCAAATTGCATTTAAATCCTTGTATTTAGGAGCTAAATTTGGATATTTCATTATTGGTGTATTCATGTAAACAAATCATAATTATCAAATTTAATAAAGTCCTTTAATTAATCTAAAATCAACACAAATCATTGATTCACAATTTAGATTAATTAAAAATAGAAAATAAATCTTGTACCTTGTTGCACGTTAATAACCTTCCATTAAACTCCGTGTGTTGCTGGATGCATGTGTCGAAACTCCTGCCAGTAGTTGCCAGCTGCTTCAACCTGTCTAAAGCTGTGAATTTCCACACGTCTGCCAGTATTCCAAATACAAACACGTCACCAAATGTGAAGTTGATCTCCGATTCGCCACGTTCACGATACACAATTTCTTTATCAACTACCGGAATTTCGTAAATTTATTTATTTCCGTTTAATTAAGTAAATTAATGCCTTGGTTTTTGTACCAAAGAATCGCAGTTGAGTTCCTTAATTGGGATTTTATCGAGAAATTTACACACTTTCTCAATCGACGTCTCCCCAAGAACTCCTCTCTACTTGAGCTTCACCCGGGAACTGCCCTCTTTGAGTTTCACCGGGGAACTGCCGTGTTTCTCGTTCCTTTTCCAAAATTCAAAATTTGCTTTTGTGGTGGGGATCTTGTTGCTGGTAACTAAAATGGTCTTTCTAGCAGGTAACACAACGTTGTTAATTGCTCGCGCACCAAACTGATATTAACACTTTCACCTTTTGTTTTACAGAAAACCGCGGCTGTTATCAAATTTAAAAAGTACTCACAGGGTGTTACAAAATTACAAAAAAAATTGTATCTCACAAATAAACTCAAATTGTGTCTCATGTGTAATTAATCGTTACATGGGATGGTTTTTGTTTTTGATGCAAATCTTATTTTTTGTTATTAGTCGTATCGACTGACTACTGAATTAAAAATTAAATTAAATAAAATTACTCTCTTATCTGCTCGCTGTCACTTTTAATTGGTCAAAATACCACCACACTATGTTATAAGTTTCAAAATTTGGGCCAAAGTATAATAGGTTGTGAAACCGTACGTTTTGTTAACAATTTTCTTTAGCAGGAGATATAAGTGTTATAAGTAATTTTATAAAGAAAATTGATAGTAAACTGTTCTATGGGCCGATTTCATAATCAAAACCTTAATGGACTAATGAACTAAAATCCTTGTTAACCAATAGAAAACGTCCGTTCACTCTAACAAGCCAATAGAAATTCACTTTTATTTATAACGGTTCGTTAAAAGTATTATGAAATCGGCCCTAAGTTGGTTTATTAAGTCAGATAAAGTATTAGTTTTCTTTATTTATAAAATTTTTTAAATTTCTAACCGAAAACTTTAAAATTTTGAGGTGGCTATAAGTGGAACATCTTTAACATGATAAGTTCCATTTATAGCCATACCTATAAAGATGATTGAAAGTAATTCTCTTATGCTCTAGCTTTAGCCACACATGTTTATATTGATTGATATTATTTTATAGTTCTAATTTTATATAATTAATAATGCCTATATCAATATATAATAGATATAATAGCACCATTTACTGATAAAAGGATATCCAAAACTACAGTAAAATGAAATAAGGGTCCTATTCACCAATATACCCAGGAACAGCTTTCCAGAGCTTTGGCCGAAATAAAGGAAAATTGCATTCAAGTAGCAACAAGGGTGGGTTGCAACAAGGTGGAGATTTGAAAAGTAAGTTAGAACTTTCAACTCGCCATTCCAAGATGTAGTTGCAAAAATAATGTACACATGTACAATCAAACAGCCAGCAAAAGGTTTAATATACCTAGAACAACTTTAAGGGATAAAAGTTCTGGAAAGACAACAGAAAACATAAAAAAAGTAAGCCAAAATTGTTTCCTGGGAAACCAAATTGAAAAAAAAAGTTGGAGGATTGGATTATGAATAGCGCAAACCTGGTAATACTGGTAATTCGGTCAAATACCTATGTATTGACGTAAAATAATCCAGCCCCCGACTTTTCTTAAAAAACTTTTCAAAAATAATTTAATCGAGCCGCTGAATTATCTTCCGAACATACGCCGCGGCTTGCTCGTCGGTTCCCAAATTTTTATCACCACTTTACGCGTGACCTTCTAGTAATATTAAACAAATTCCACTTTCAAATTTCAAATAATAATTTCTTCAAATTAATGATCTCTAAAATAAAAACACTTTTCAAATCAACAGTATTTATTTTTCTTTCACAATTATTCAAAAATTTACTCTTTTCAATATAATTAACCAAAATTCGCAACCTGCCCGCACGGCGGTCAAAGTGCGAGTCCCCATTATTTCTCATTTTAACAATACCAACGTATTTGTACAAATATTTTCCCCATCCAATCTTATTGTCAATTGGGGCTCAAAAAAAATACGACAACTCCCCTCCATAACAATTTGGAGACGGACGTAGTACGACGCCCAGTTGTTATGTACCATGTCGTTCCAATACTCAGGTACAATTGACAATCGAACTCCTTCTGGGACTCTCCCCTCACCTTCTAAGCTTTCTGCTACCTACTATTTACAATAAACTCAAAATAAAAATTTTAACCTAAAAAGCGTACTCCGGTTTCATCTGTCAGGTTACATCTAATTTACATCCCTGAACAAAATCTTCACAATCGTCAAACTATGAGATGCCATCTTCCCTAGACTTAATTTCCTGAAAAAGATTTTAATTACTTCCAACTGTTCTCCAAGCTTTGGACCAAGTTCCATTCATTTCATTTAAATTTTCCAAACATCTTGTTTTAAATTTTCTCTTCGTAATATTTTCTTCCTTAAAATTTATTCTTCTTTCGTGGTTTAACAATCAGCACATGGATCTTCTCGTATTTTTCTGTAACTTCATTTTTTCAATCTAATCAGCATTGGCTTCCTTTATTGAATCCTTTACTACTACAGTTTTAATTCTTCATAATTATTTACTAACTTCATTATCTTCTTAATCAAATTCATACTATTAACTTTTCCATTAAATAATATCCAAAAATAATTTTCATTAACCACTTCCAATCTCAAACTCTTTCATCATCATCCAATTTCCTTAACAAATCTTCCATTTAACTTTTACTTTTTTAAACCATAAAATTTCATTTCCTTCATAGTAACAAATTCTGTTTATAAAAACCAATCCTGACAATTCTTTCCATAATTATTTACTTTGAAACACGATCTAATTTTATGTCGTTAATTGTTTTAAATTCCACTTTTATTTAATTTCATGTTCTTATTTTGAACGAAGTTTTATTTTTTAAAGAAAATTTTATTTATGTTTGTAATCACGAAAGTTTTAGTTTGTTTTGATAAATTTAAATTTTATAAATCGACTTAATTTTATTCCATTTTTCGTTGTTATTTTATTTCAAACATTAAGCGTGCATTTCTTCGATTATTTATAGTGCAGGTGATGATAGCGTTCTCATATCGTTTTCTTATTCTTTTCCAAATTCATGTCCGGTCGTCTTAAATTTTTATTTTCCCATTTTATCTTTATTCATTGGGGTGAGTTGTCCTCGTTAGTTAATTTCCAACGTACTCGGCGATAAGACCATTTTTCTACAGGAAGCTCCTGCATTTTCACTACCCCAAGCTTCTCTTTCTTAATTTGAAAACTTCCAAAATTTTCCTTCCTTGTAATTTTACTTTTTATTTTCTTAAAACTTCTTTCGATTTTGGAAAACCATTTCATTTTATTAGACGGTATGACGTCTTCGTCCGCAATAGCTTCCTCCAAACTATCCTCCCTTCCTGAATCGGGAGCACTTTCCATTTCAAAATTTAATTTGTTAGAATTAATTTTTAATTCCATTTCACTTATAATTTTCTTCGAGTAATTTTGTTACTTTAGCCAATTAAATTTTCTTGTGGCTTGCAGCCTGTTCCATTTTCTTCTTCTTACTTCCCTACGTGAATAAACTAGGACTTTCTTAATAGTGGCGCCTACACCACATTTTTCATTTTCTTCTGCTGGGATTTCTACCCCCTCGTTTGAATAAACTTCAACCAGGACTTCATTATCAATGTCGCCTTCGACATTGTCTACTAGGGTTGCTACTACCCCCTCATTCACGATAACTTCAATCACCCCAACTTCTTTTATGTTTTCAATTTCTTCCAATTTAAATTCTTCTATTTTAAATTTTTCCACAACCAGGATTTTTTCGATAGGGTATTCTTCTAAAATTAGGGCTTCTACTTCTTCCCATTTTACGATTATTTCTTTTTCTAAACCCATCTCAATTTTTTCGACTGCAGTTTCTTTTTGTTTTTCTTCAAAATTTTTAATTTCCTCCTCCAGGAATTTTTTATTTGCAATGTCGCCTGTGACATTATTTTTTTCCGTTTCATCCTTTCTAATTTCTTTTTCCAATTTTTCAACTTTAATTTCTTCCCATATTTCTTCTGTAACTTCTTCCAGTTTTAGGACTTTTTCTCTAGTATCGCCCATACGACACCTTTTCTTATTTCTTTCATCCTCTTCTTTTAAAACTATTCTCCTTAACTTCTCCCAGTATCTATTCTGGTCTTCTTGCAATTTTGCGTAATGTTTTTCCAATTTTCTCTTTCTTTCGTCATGACCTCCGGTCGCTTCCCAATTCATTTCCCAATAAAATTTTTCCGTTTTTCTCTTCATTTCTTCCCTATATTCATCCTCTAGCCTCATCCTTTCCTCGGAAATCCCTTCCGCCATTCTTACCATCATCCATTGATATAATTCGTCACTTGACTCTTCCATGATTGTTATAATTTTGCCTTTTATACGACTCCAAATTATCTCAGGGTTAAGGTCGGTTCAATTTGTGACATTTATTTCCATCAAAATTATCCAAATTAGATCCAAAAATGTTCACCAATTATGCCCCACGTTGGGCGCCAAGATGACGTAAAATAATCCAGCCCCCGACTTTTCTTAAAAAACTTTTCAAAAATAATTTAATCGAGCCGCTGAATTATCTTCCGAACATACGCCGCGGCTTGCTCGTCGGTTCCAAAATTTTTATCACCACTTTACGCGTGACCTTCTAGTAATATTAAACAAATTCCACTTTCAAATTTCAAATAATAATTTCTTCAAATTAATGATCTCTAAAATAAAAACACTTTTCAAATCAACAGTATTTATTTTTCTTTCACAATTATTCAAAAATTTACTCTTTTCAATATAATTAACCAAAATTCGCAACCTGCCCGCACGGCGGTCAAAGTGCGAGTCCCCATTATCTCTCATTTTAACAATACCAACGTATTTGTACAAATATTTTCCCCATCCAATCTTATTGTCAATTGGGGCTCAAAAAAAATACGACAGTATATTAACTTTAGTTGGGATCTATTAAATTTTAAAATATTATGCATTATTTGGGTCCAAATTTTATTTGTGACGTAGGTATCAATTTATATGAAGTGACATGTAGGTGGCTATATCTGGTACTGACACCTGGCTATATCTGGTGCAAGGATGGCTATAACTGGCACAATTGGAATATTTTATTTCATTTACATTTATAAAAATATAAATCATTTCTATCACTTTCAAATGTTAATTTTCTGTAAATAGACCCTTGTACTATTTTATTTAACTAGGCGACGTAAAACATAAACTGCAGTAAATCTTAAAAAACTTAAACAAATTTTAAGTTTGTCTTAAAGTGGCTATAACCGGTGCCTCTACCCTACGAGTTAATATAAAATTCTACAAATTTCTTTTTGAAATACAAAATAATATGTAATGGCATTTGTATTATAAAGCAAAAGGAAATGACAAGGTAATCGTAAATGACAAAGTAATGAAATTGAATGTAGTTGAAAGCAGAATTCGACTTTCTACTTGTACTTTTAATAGATATAAATCAAATTTCTGAAACGTTTGATCTGCAATAGTAAATTATAGCATAATATATTTTATCCCTTTTAACTGAATTTTCTTATTTAATTTTTATATAAATGCATAAAGTAGTATTAGTCGACGACATTGCACAAAACAGAAGACATTCGATATTGTAGGTACTATATTATTATACACAAATTATGAAAGAAGATTTGGTTATTATAATGGTTTAAATTTTGTAACTAAAAAATATGCTATATTATTTATTATTAATCAAATTTTAAACAGAAAGAATTGCAAAAAATATTTTTTTATAGCATAAAATACTTTAGAATTTTTCAAGTTTTATACCGCCCCTAAGCATAAACAGCATCATTTTCCTCTTATAATGTTAAGAAAATAAATATAATGAATAAGAAGATATCTTGCTCAAGATTAAAAGAAATATCTGATATAAAAATTAATTTAGTTTCTTGCATAAGTATAACAAAATGATAATTCAAATAATAACTCTTTTAAATGGTAAACTTCTCCACGGAAAGCATAGATGATTTTACGATTACAGCGCATCCATTGAAATGAAAATGATGTAAGGTTTACCATCAAAGCATCCCTTTGAAGATCGCCTGTAGCAGATTTCACTTTATCTAAACTTTTTGTACCCCCACAGTGCTATTAATGCTCTATAAACCGCAAATGTAAATTCAATTTCTATAGTCACCTTCTGGACAAGTACTCCTTTCAAAAAATACTACAATCAAACTTTTATAACAAAACAGAAATAATTTCAAAATCAAATTTTTGTAAAAATGAGAAATAAATGTAAAAGTAGTACCAAAATTTAACATTTTAGAATACAATGAAATGTTCCGTAAAATTTGTACATTTGTAAAATGAAATTAATGTCAGTATTTCATATTTTAACTTTTTGCATTTACACGTAAAACACAAATTAATTAAATTTGAAATATTAGGCAGTAAATGTTATTTTCCTATATTATTGTTTGAATTATTGCCGTAATTTTACATATTCTTTTTCTTTTAGCTGTAGAATGGATTTATATTTTTCAGAAGTCCTTCATAAGAACACATCGGCTAGCAGCAGGCACTAACTTACACACACAATTAATTATAAATTAATCTGCAAGTCAAACATCTGATTTTACATAAAAAAAATTATAATTAAATTTCCATTGTCAGTGTCACCAATATAAGTGACCTTTCACATTTTTAATGTAATAATTGGGCAAGTAGAATACTTTGTCAAGTGTAGTTTCACATTATGTAATGATAAATGCTGTAAATGTTACTTAAAACTGCGTCAGTAAACCATTATAAAAATAGTAGTATGGAATATAAATCGCTAATTATTTTGTATTGCTTACATTATTATTTTAATCAAGTAAGGAGGTAAATAAGTTTATACCAGATTAATCGCTATTACAAGAATTTTCTTTTATAAAAATAATCGCTGTCGGTTAATTGCGAAGAGTTATTATAATCGATATCCTTTACAATCAATTTCCAAGAACCTATTCCTATTTATGATTGTTTTAAGATATCGTTTATTAAAATAAGTTATAGTTATTTATTGGAATAACTTGGTTATTGGTTATTTTTTTAAATGATTTTCAAATAACCGGTATTGTTAAGTTTTCGTATTTGAAATGATGAAAATATTGCCATTGTTTTCGCTATTATTATGATCAGCAAAATAATCTACTACAATGTAGCTGAGCATCAATATTAGAACACAAAAAATGGACCAATCAAGTCTTATGAACGCTATATATAGGGTGTTTTTTTAGCTGCATGAGAACTTTCAATAGGGATAACAATTGAATCAAGATTGCTATGGAAACAGTTTTTTGACATTTGTGTTTAGCAAGGTTTGGCATTTAATAATGCATAGATTGACCATTGAACAACGCTCACAGATTGGGCTCACAACCAATTGGAAGTGGATCCATTTTTTTACCGTAAAATTTTGTTCAGTGACGAGGCACATTTCTGGTTAAATGGGTATGTGAACAAATAAAATTGCCGTATAGGGAGTGAGACCAATCCGGGACATTATCTTGAGACTACATTGCATCCATTAAAATTGACTGTTTGGTGTGGAATACACGCCAACGGCATCATTGGTCCATATGTCTTTCGAAATGAGGAAGGAGCTACCGTTACGGTGAATGGTGTGAGATATCGACACATGCTCAATACATTTTTGTTTCCAAAACTTCAAGAGCTAAACATTGACAACTTATGGTTCCAACAGGATGGTGCTACGTGCCACACAGCCAACGAAACCATCAATTTATTGAAAGGACAATTTGGTGTGACAACATTATTTCAAAACGTGGTCCTATCAATTGGCCTCCAAGATCGTGTGATTTGACACCTCCAGATTATTTTCTGTGGGAGTATGTTAAATCCATGGTTTATGCTAACAAACCAACAACTCTAGAAGCATTGGAGGCTAATATTTAGCAAGCCATTTATGAAATAAAGCCAGAAATATTGGAAAAAGTGGTCAAAAATTGGACTGAACAGATGCGCTTCGTAACCATTAGTCGTGGTGGTCACATGCCGGAAGTCATGTTCAAATCATAATAATGCCAGTTAAGATTATGTCATTAACCAGCACCTCAGATTTCTGTAATGAGGTAATTCTAAAAAAGCTGATCATGCATGGGAAAGCTGCATGTTGAACCCATGCACTTTCCGCAGTATTCGTTGTAATCGACTTATGATAAGTCATACATCCTATTCTCCGTTTGGTACTAATAAATGAAATATCTTTTTAAAAAGGACTTTTTATTAGCCCCAAATGTATCTGGCGCAGTCGGTACAGGATTGTTTTAGTACAGTATTTTCGACAAAAATCGCGAATTTATTGTGTTCGTTTTAACGATTAACTAAAACATTCGAATCTGCAAAATTAGAGTTGTAAATAATAATTATCGAAGTGCATCGTCGAAATTATTATTTCAACGGAAAGTTAAAGTTCAATCGACGACAAAATCGCGAAGATTGGACACAAAATTCAACAAGTGAAATTGGAAACTACAATTGGGACGACATCGCCGAATTGCAGATCGTCAATTCCACTAACCCCACCCTGAAGTTCGAAGCTGGTGACCACAACACGGACGACATCGCCGAATTGGAGGCCATCGAGTTCGAAACAACACCGAAGATAAAAAAAGAAAATAATGGTTCAACTCCTGTAAGTGAAAATTTTTATCCTAATAATTTTTTATAATAATTATATGTCTACGATTCAATAATATAAAATCGTATTTTATACACACGCGTACTACGTGTCATCATTAAAAATAAAAAATTAATTTTTTTAAATAAAGAATATTATTTGAACTTTGCGTACGTAACTAATAAATAAAAAACGTTTGAATTCATGCCAGAAAACGAAACAGTAAGAGATAGGAGTCCTCTCAGAAGAGAAGTCACAATGGCAACTCCGAAAGTTGAAAAGTTTCACATTGATTCAATTCCCGAATTTAGTGGGAATTCGGCAAGTTTGCCAATTTTTATAAATGCTAGTGAGTATTTATTAAATACTTTCACTGATCGTGCAAATATAAATAATCCACAGAATCAATTTTTATTACGAGCGATAATTGGAAAACTTAAAAATAGGGCTTTAGATTTAATTGGGTCTAGAGGTAGTCTGAGTAATTGGAATGAGATAAAGGCATTATTATTGCGATTCTTTTCCGATTCCAGAGATGAAAAATGTTTGGTTGGAGATTTATTACAACTTAGACAATACAAAAATGAAAGTGCAGTAAATTTTGGCAATCGCTGTCAAGACATTTTAAGTTTATTACTTACCAAATTACAGTTAACTGAAGTTGATGAAGATATTAGGGCTTTAAAAACGCAAATTTACGAAAGTCAAGCGTTAGATGCTTACTTACGAGGGTTGCAAAGTAGTTTGGCTATCAGATTACAAAAACCAGAAACTTTAGAAATTGCAATTAGTTTAGTAATAGAGGAAGAAAATTTTTCATATACAAAAAATAATTTATTGCAGCAATCTAATAATAAAGTAAACTCGTATGAACCGAGAGGTCATAACCATCAACGAAGTGATAAAAGTAGTAACTCTAAACCATCATATAATCAGAATAAACCTTTTAATTATAATCAAACAAATAATAATTTTAATCAAAGATTGCCCAACAATAATAATTATAATAATTCAGGTAATGCAAGGCAAAATAACTTTGCATCACATTCAAATTATAGATCAAATAATAATAATTTTAACAAGCCATTCCAATCATATTATCGTCCGAATCAAAATTATCAAAATAATGGAAATTATTCAAATTATCAAAATAGGCAGTTCAATAATAATAACGGTCAAAAAACTACCGTGACAAGACGTTTTGTCCCAGAACCAATGGACACGTCGTCGGGAAATACTAGAGCGGGAAATACGAGGCGCGAACCTCAAAATAGCAGATCAAATTTTAAATCGGAAGAATTGTTTCACATAATTGATATTTCTAATATTAACACGTCCACTTTACCTTATATAAAAATTCCTAACTTAAATTTAAAATTTATGATCGATACAGGGTCCTCGAAAACCCTCATACATCCGAAAATTGTAAAACGATATTATAAAGATTATGTTAAAGAATCACCCTTCAAAATTAGAACGGCACATAAAACTTCATTTCATAAATTTATAGCAAGGATACCATTACCTAACATTTTTAATATTAAAGAATATTTTAACTTTTGTATATTTGATTTTAATCCTAATTACGATGGTTTAATCGGTATGGATTTATTGAAATATTTGGACGCGAATATTGATTTAAAAAAGAATATTTTGTGTACGAAAAATAATGTGATTCCCATATATTTTGAACAATTGAAACCGAAACAGTTTCGATTACAACCGCGTCAACAACAAATTATCAAAGTTCCCGTAAATACAAATTTAAATTTAGGAATAATTGAATATAAACAAATAGTACAAGGGGTCGAAATCCCGCAATGTTTAGTTACAGTAAAAAATCGTGAAGCCATTATTAGTATTACCAATAGCAATGAAACGGAAAAGTTAGTAACTGTAGAACCATTAAATGTAATTGAAACGGATAATGTCGAAATGACCAATAGAAACGAATTAAATGGCGACGATAAAGTCGATAGGTTATTAAAAGAAAATTTAAAAAATCTTAGATTAGATCATTTAAATGAAGAAGAAAATAAAGCGATTAGAAAAATATGTTATGAGTATAGGGACATTTTTTATTGTGACCGCCTACCCTTGTCATTTACGAATATAGTAAAACATGAAATAAAAACTAATGATAACGTACCGGTATTTAAAAAAGCGTATAGGATGCCTCATGCACAACAAAAAGAAGTAGAAGCTCAGGTTACAGAACTATTAGCGAATGACATTATTCAGCATTCTAAAAGTGCCTGGTCAAGCCCGGTCATTGTGGTTCCAAAAAAACTAGACGCGTCGGGAATACAAAAATTTCGAATGGTAATTGATTATAGAGCATTGAATGATAAATGCGTTGACGATAAATATCCCCTCCCACATATTTCGGATATACTAGACAAACTAGGTAAATGTTCTTATTTTTCTACATTAGATTTGGCGTCGGGGTACCATCAAATTGAAATGCACCCCCGAGATCGAAAAAAAACGGCATTTTCAACACCACGAGGACATTATGAATATAAGCGCATGCCCTTCGGGTTAAAAAATGCTCCTGCAACTTTTCAACGCGTCATAGATAATATTTTACGCGGAATTCAAAATGAAGCTTGTATAGTTTATTTAGATGACATAGTAATATTTTCTACGTCATTACAAGAACATATTGAAAAATTAAAAATGGTGTTCGATAGGCTCAGAAACGCAAATTTTAAAATCCAAATGGATAAATCAGAATTTTTGAAAAAGGAAGCGCAATTTTTAGGTCATGTTATTACGCCAGAGGGTGTAAAACCCAATCCAGCTAAAATTGAAGCTGTAATAAAATACCCACCTCCTAGAACGACAAAAGAAATAAAAGGATTTTTAGGATTGACAGGTTATTATAGAAAATTTATTAAAGATTATGCTAAGGTCACTAAACCTTTAACTATTTGTTTAAAAAAAGGTCATAAAATTGAACACACTAAAGAATTCATGGAAGCATTTAATAGATGTAAAAATATTTTGGTTAATCACCCAATATTGCAGTACCCAGATTTTGAGAAACCCTTTGTAGTTACATCGGACGCTTCTAACGTAGCCATAGGGGCTGTTCTCTCACAAGGACCAGTAGGGTCAGATAAACCCATTTGCTACGCCTCACGTACTTTAAATGAATCAGAAAGAAAATATAGTACCATCGAAAAAGAACTATTAGCGATAGTTTGGGCAGTCAAATATTTTAGACCTTATTTGTATGGACGAAAATTTATTATCTATTCAGATCATCGTCCCTTGGTTTATTTATCAAAATTAAAGGAACCAAACTCAAAATTACAACGTTGGAAAATAAAACTAGAAGAGTATGATTACGAGATTATTTACAAAAAGGGTAATCAAAATAGTAACGCAGATGCATTAAGTAGAATTGAAATTAATAATAAAAATGATCAAAATAATAAATTACCAATAGATATAAACGCGATAGAAAATGAATCTGTAATAAACAATTACGATGATAATGAAAATTTATTACGTGATATATTATTAGAAGAAAATCTTTCTGAAGATAACGTCATGTCTGTAGGTCAATTAGATGAAATTGTAGAACGATTAGATGATTCAGAAACGATTCATTCGGTTAGTCAAAATAAAGAAATCGCGAGTATAAAAATATGCCAAGATGTAATTGATTCAAAACCGAATCAATATCTTATATATGAGGTACATTCACAAATGCAACCAGTCAAAATAGAGACCATAGGTAAAATTAAACGATATCATGTTCAGATAAATAGTAATGATGAAGAAAGCATTATTAAATTTTTAAAAGAATACACTACAGAATCAAAAAAATATTATGTTTATTTTGAAACGGAAAATATGTTTCAGCAGTTTAATCGAGTGGTTCAAAAATTATTTAATGCAACGGGTCCCGAGTTAATCTATTGCACAGAAAGACGAGAAATTCTCAATGAGCAAGACGACATAGATATAGCTATTCGAAATCAACATGAAGGTAAAACTAACCACCGTGGTATTTCGGAAACGTTAAAACAACTACAACGAAAATATTATTTTCCCCTCATGCAAGAACATGTAGCAAAATTTATCGCTAATTGCACAAAATGCAAGAAAAGTAAATATGAAAGAAATCCACCCAAAATTGCAATGATGTTAACGGATACTCCATACCGTCCTTTTGAAAAATTACATATCGATGTTTACACGGCGGAAAACATTAAATTTTTAACCATAGTTGATGCTTTTACAAAGTTAGGTCAAGCAATAGAAATTAAATCAAAAAATGCTGTAGATATACTGAACGCGTTAATTAATTACTTTTCATTTTATGGAACCCCTGAAACGATTAGTGCGGATCAAGGTTTAGAATTTCACAATCACATAATTAAAGAATTACTTGAATCACACAAAATAAAAATTCATTTCACGACACCCCACCACCCGGAGTCGGATGGCAATATTGAAAGATTCCATAGCACTTTGGCAGAACATATTAGGTTACTAAAAACAAATCATAATGATCCAATAACTACCCTAGTGAAATACGCCATTATAGCTTATAATAACTCGATACATTCCAGTACAAACTTAACTCCATTAGAATTAACCTTAGGTCACACAAAATTACGAGATCCTTATGATCTATTTTATGACAAACAAATGTACAGTGAGTATATGCAAAAACATAAAGAAAAACTAGCACTAACATATGATAGGGTCAACGAAAATTTAATAAAAAATAAAGAAAGAATTGTGAACAAAAGAAATATAGATGTTAGTAATCCGTTTAAAGAAGGACAAGTTGTGTATGAAACAAGCTATAAATATAAGCGAAACAAAACAGGTGAAAAATTTAGCGGTCCATTTATATTAAAAACCTTGTTACCAAATAATAAAGCGATAATACAAAAAGTTGGAGGTTCAGATAAAAATAAAGGTCGAACAGTTCATTTAAAAAATTTAAGACAACCAATTGTTCCAGACACGTCACCATCGCTATCACCGCAATCACCATTTTCACCACAACCATCCACATCTCAAAATGTGACAATGTAGAAATAGATCAAATTTCGAACAATCATGGACTACTTCCACTGAAATTAGGTATAGCCCAAAATGTGATTGATTATTGGAGTTTAATCCAAATTTATGATTTATCCAGTTTACGATTAAAATTAAATAAATTAGTTGATAATTACCATAAGTTAAACAATTCATTTCAAGAGACCACGTATGGAGCAGCTTATGCTAACGAAATGTTTACTTATAGATATTTACTAGATTATAAGTTGTTACAAGTTAAAACTAAATTTAAGCAAATGACCATAAGTTCGGATAATAATGAACGTCCCAAGATTGATAAACGGTTTAGGCTCGTTATGGAAAGCCATCACGGGTAATTTAGACAATTCAGACGCAGAGAAATACGATACTGCCATTTTGAAAATCAAAGAAAACCAAGATCAAATAAAAGAAATAGCCGAACAACAACTTAGTATTACTGATAAAGCTTTGCACGTATTCAATGAATCAATGACCAAATTACAACATAATCAAATATTGCTAGAATCCCGAATAAACGAAATTGCTAAGGTAATGCAAAATGTTACCACTTTATATTTTAATGAAATTGATAGTTTTGTAATTCTAAATACTATTTTTAATCAATTAATTTCAGCTCTAGATATAATAATAGAAATTGTAGATAATGTGGAAAACTCTATTACATTTGCTAAATTAAATTCATTACACCCGTCGATAATTATGCACGACGAATTGAAAGCCGAATTATCAAAAATAAATTCCAGGTTGACAAATTTAAAATTGCCATATGATTTCGATGAAGAGAATCTTAACACTTACTATTCGATTATAAACATCAAAGGTTATATACGTCAAGAACAAATAATATTCATTTTAGAAATTCCTTTAGTAGAACAAAATTCATATGATTATTATAAACTTTATTCCTCACCTGTGTTGCAAGAATCCTATTACAAAATTATAATTCCAAAATTCCCTTACCTAATGTTGAACGATAAACAATATGGATCTAGTGACGAAATGTGTAAAGAAATCAATCGGTTAAATTATTTGTGCAGTGAACAAGTTACTAATTTAATAACAAAAAATAATCCATGTGAAGTCGATTTAATTAATTTTAGTGAAAATTATAAAAATTGTGAATTTCGGGATAGTTACTTAACAAAAACTAAAGTTCAAAAATTATCAAAAAACAAATGGTTAATTATTACTGTTAAAGCAACCTTAGTTTCTAGTAATTGTTCAAACGTAGTTGAAAAATTAGTATTAAATGGAACATATATTGTAACAATTCCAAAATATTGTAGTTTAAAAATTGATAAACTAGTTTTAAGGACATACCATAATTTAAACCCGCATGTTAAACATTTTAAAATACCAACAGTAGAAATAACTACTGAAAAAAATCATATTCATTTGAACATCGAACCAATTCATTTGGATGACATTAATCTGGATGCAGTAAAAGAATTGGATAAACAACTAATTAATTCAAAAAGAAAAATTTCATCAATAAAAACATTAACCTTTCATTATGATAATATCAGTTTGTATACCATTTTTAGTTACATTATAATTGTTATTGTAATTGTGTATTTAACTTTAAAATTTTATCCACACCTAAAAGAAAAAATTAACAAAAAACTAAAATCTGAAATTGTGAATCCGTTAGAGGATATTAATTTAAAAAATTAAGTGTATTCAACTATAATTTTTCTCTTAGGTTGGGAGGAGTTAAGATTATGTCATTAACCAGCACCTCAGATTTCTGTAATGAGGTAATTCTAAAAAAGCTGATCATGCATGGGAAAGCTGCATGTTGAACCCATGCACTTTCCGCAGTATTCGTTGTAATCGACTTATGATAAGTCATACATCCTATTCTCCGTTTGGTACTAATAAATGAAATATCTTTTTAAAAAGGACTTTTTATTAGCCCCAAATGTATCTTGCCTTTAACTGCACTTTCATAAAAAAATTATAACCAAAACATTCCGTCAGGTTTTTAATGTTTTATTTCATTTTGAAGTTCTCATGCAGCTAAAAAAACACCCTATAGAAACCAATAAGCTTTCATCATTTATGTTAGGTTTCAATTAGATGTACGCTCCCGGGCATTATTAACTAAAACAGTGACGTAGTCAACCATTTGAGGAACTTCTTGTTACGTATTTAATTTAATACAAACAATGGTATCTAATTATTATTCCTAAAAAAATAAGGTAGTTAATATTCAATTCTGCACATATAATCAAGCGTCTAACGTAAGGGAGTCATCTCTCATCTAGTATATTACCACTTTTATTTTTTAAATAACATTTTTCAACATAGAACATTATAATACTATGAATATCATACACTGTCATTATAAGCATACCATTAAGAGAAATAGGAAGTTCTCTTAAGTGTTTGGCTGTTAGTGCAAAAGCTTTCAACGTTGTAGGTATGCCTGCTCTTACCACAATCTAGGATTAATCATACCAAATTGACTATTTAACATTTTACCGATCTCGTTAGTGTACAATAATATACTACATTGTATTGAAATTTGAAAATAAATCAATATAGAGAGTTCAAACTCGATTCCTTGACAAAAATATTAAGTTTGCCCACATAAATGTTAGCAATTACTTTATACAACATTTACTTTGTTCTACATAATTAAGGAATTTATTGTCTAATCGGCGCCTTCAAAATAATCTCTAAATCCAAGGCTTTACTTGCCGCTAAAACATGGTAAGATAAACTTGAAACCGAAATTTAACAAGATGGATAACTCAATGAAATGTTTACCAAATATTATTTGGTAATAAATATCAATATTGTCGTAAGTGATAGTTTAAGCCAATCCACTCATATTTTTATCCCGGTAATAAATTTTTTTAGAACTGAGTGTGTACCTCTAGCGATCAGGATAATGACAGAACGTCATATAGTCACCCAACGAATATCATACGCGATTCGACTGTCAAAATCGGATGAAAATCATTCGAGCTACGGGCTCGTAAAATCAATCGAAAATAATCAAATCTGTAGTAGTATTATAGCCGGTTATCACTGCTATAATGTCCGCCTCAGAAAAATGGTATTGAAACACCACTGTGTTACACTGGCGATTCCAATGTAAGGGCCATTGCAATGCAACATACAAATGTGGCCTTTTGTAGAATAGAGGATCGTATTTACCCATCATTGGATTGTTAATCCACTGCTATCACAATCGTTATTACCTTCGTTAAGATCCTTAAAGTTCGATTTACAAGTAAAACTACCGTTTGTAATTTAATTGTTTACATTTCAATGTTGAGGATAAAATAAACTTAATGGTTCTTAACGAACTGAAAGATAGCAATCGAAGTTAGTGAATAAGGGTGTAAGCTAAGCAGTATAGACACGACTCTGCTTCACACGATGACTTCCGGTTGCTCCTGGATAATAAACAAGGTGGCTCTTAATTTTAAAAAAAATTGTTAATAACAGCTTTGATGTAGGAATTAAGAAAATTAGCTACGTTTTAACATCCCGCCAATTAAGAAGAATCCAACTCTATTTGAACCGTATTTTCATAAGAATGGAACACAAAAAGAATAACTAATTAGATGTTAAGTTGTTATAAAAAGTAATTTTTTATATTCGGATTAGTTAACGCTAAAATATTTTTATAAAATAAATTTTAAAAACGTGAACAATTTTTTTCGTTCATGAAGAGCTAAAACCGTCATGACTTGCGGACATACACATGGCATCACTAATGAAGGTAATACAAGTCAAGATTTACGCCCTAATTTGGATAAATTGTACGCAAACAAGCGATGGCAAAAATGCTGGAAAGAGGTTTTAAATTTTATATGATGTTTGTTTAACTATTACATTCATGTTCAAGTTTAAACGAGTAGGTATATATTTTTAATAAACTCAAATAATTTATTCTTGTACCTACCAGTAGGTATAGGTAAAAATCTCAATGTAAACAAAATTAACTAATAAGTATTTAGTGCAAGTGCAGCATAGACCCGTCCCATATACATAGATATGAATTGTTAATGTAGCCCGTTTCCCCCAATGAGTTTGATATGCCTGAGCTAGATGTTGAGAATTCCCGCTTGCCATGTATAATATTTTTGATCACAGTTTCCATGCCGAAATATTTAAGAAAATGTTGTTTAATTGTCATTATCCTTTGTTTCAATTCGAAAAATTTTGAAAATCAAATTAAATTTGTATCTTTTAATTATATTGAAATATTAATTAATTGCCTACTTCAAAAGGTAAATAAATGTATTGAAGTTTAAAAACATATTTTGTACATTTGTGTTCTTTTTATTGATCTTTTAATTTATTTATCTTTGTAATTAAATCTCGGTTATAAAATGTAAATAGTTTTGGAACAATTCTTCATTTTGAATCAAAACCTTTGAAATAAAAAAAAAAAAAGAAAATATATCGAATCAAAAACTTTTCCGAAAACAAGATCACTTACTAAAGAAATTAGGCAGTGATTAGAAATTAGTAATTAACAAGATAATTTCCTATTCCCTTCCCCAAAACCTACAGATCAATATTGGACTTGAATTCTCAGCAACCAAGAGTAGAACTGCGGTTGCCTGTTGCTAAGATTTGGTTAGTAGAACAGGTATAGTTTTTCATAAGATATTTGATTATTTGATTTTTTATTGCTTCGCTTTATATGAATATAGTAAGATTATTAATTATACCTTGACATCAATAAACTTTGAAATCAATAAAATGCTTGACAGCAATAATTACAAAAAATTAGTACCTAAGTAAAAATAGTTGCAAATCCATGCAGAAAAATGAAAATTTTATGTTATATTTTTCATAAAATTGATAATTTATGGCTATGCTTCATGAGAATTTAAAAATAAAAGAGCATGACAAGTTAAAGATCATTAACAATTCCTTCAGACCAATTAATTTATTGTGCAGTAAATGTGGAGAGAGAACGTTCCAGTGCCGTCGTGCATATAATTTTCGTTTCCGCACATTAGCTCCGCCCAGTCATCACAAAATGACGCTACTCTACACTAATGATAAATGTTCACATTATCATTCATTTACTCTGGTATTATATAGTATAGAGACGGTCATTGCCTTGCAGCTAACGCAGTTGGATGCGAACGCGGGGTACTGGGTTCAAACCCGGGGAGAGTCAAACTTTCTTATGACCAAGTCTCCGTGCTTCGGAGGGCACGTTAAGCCGGCGGTCCCCCTGAGTTGACGAATTGCCACCGTTAACAAAAAACAGGGCTATAGGCACATCTGAATGCTGGCCTAGCAAGCTGCTACCGGATGTAAAACAACTATAGTCCAAAAATTGATCTGCGGACTACTCACCAACCCGTCTGGCCAGCGTGGTGAGTTATGGCCAGATCCTCCATAATATTATGGAGAGGCTAATGTCCAGCAGTGGGCGGAAAAAAAAAAAAAAAAAAAAAAAAAAAAGGCTGATGAAGAAGACTCTGGTATTATTTTAAGCTATTTAAGGCAGTCTTCTGGTTTAGATGTATAAATTATGGGCGATTTGTCGGGCTCAATAAAGCCAAACAAGAAATATTTATACCTTTCATTTTACAACATATCGTCGGGTTGTTGGTAAAAGTGACCAACTAACATAGAAATAATGTAGATTTGGTCATTTTTACCAACAACCCGACGATATTATTTATTGACATTTTTAGAATATACAGAAAAAATTTTGAAAAGAAATAAAAATTAAATAAGTTATAAGCTGGTAAAGTTCGAGGTAAAACAAAGAATGGGTGAGCTGGTTGACACGATTGCAACCCTTCTGGTCATCTGAAACAAAATTTAAAAGAAAGATTCTTAATGAGTAAGAATGTCGTTATATCTCCTACCAAATATAAAACGGAAAAATAATTTTTAGCAAAATGGCGGCCATTTGAAAAAAAATGCATTTTTCGACTCTTTGTTTTCATAATTTTTAATTTTTTATGTTAGTAAATAAATTAATTATGATACAAAAGTGGTAAGGGTGATAGACAATTATATTTATTTGAAGTAAATCGGTTAAATAGAAGTTGAGATATCATGTCAACCTTGCTGAAAAATGTAAATGTGTTTAAAGTTTCAGAAGAGGTAGAGTGGTGTCAAATAAAGAAGAAAAGGTGGAGCTAATGCGCAGAAACCAAAACTCGTACAATCGTGTTTATTTGGTGTCAATTGGTAGAATGGGTGTCAAGCGATTTCTACTACGCTGGATTTTGACTACACCTTTTCTTCTTTATTTGACACCACTCTATAAGTCATAGAATGATAATTAATGTTGAATGATACTTAAAAATAGCTATAGCTCAGTAAATTATTAGAATTTTAAAATTTTCTCTCGAGAATGATATATTCGTAAAGGTCTAAACTTTAAGAATATGGAAAAAAACAAAAAATTAATTTTTTTTGTCATTGTAAACCAGAAGACTGCCTTAATAAATTAAATTATTCGGAAATCTCCGATTTAAAAATAGTTAATTTAATTATTAACTTAAACTTCAGTTAAAAACTACTCCAAAATTTAATGGCGTAACTTATAAGCTTAATAACGACATAATATTATACTAAAACTGGTACAAGTGGGGGTATCTTTGTTTTGTATGTAGAAAGTTTGGACAATACTAATAATCATTATTGAAGGTTTCTAGAACTTCCTAGTTCCAGTAATATAATAATTAATAAATATAGTAATTATAAACCTACATGTATAGGTACTACCTACACCTGGTCTAATTGAGAAACATTACAGTTAAGGAATAAAAAATGAACCAAGTTATATTTACATAGGGCAAGCGGTACAGTTGTTCAGAATCTGACAGTTATTGACTTCATGATATTTTTGCTTTGTATTAAATTTTGTTAACCTTAACATTACTTTTGCGGCTTATAAAATTAGTTAAAGAATATTAAATTAATAAGTACTGGGCAGTAGGGCTGGAAATTTATAAAAATAAATCATCGATAAATATTAAATCGATTAATATGCTGCTTTTTTTGTGAAGATCAACCAAGTTACAACGTGTAAATGCAAAGGAACAATCTCCCTAAAGATCAAATATCCCACTTTTCCCCTCTCATCATACAGTCGTTTTGCTTTTTGATAGAAGCATCATCAACCTCAAATGTTGGTGGGGTGGTTACCCTTCCTCATAGTCCACAGATCAATTTTGGACTTTTTAGATCATTAACATTTAAGTTAATGTTTTATATTATGTATATTTGAATCTATAGCTATTGGTAAAAGCAATACCAGTTTAAAGACTTGAAAATCGAAACATAATGAATATTATCAAGTTTATAAAAACAAAATAGTATGATGCAAAGAAAAGTTTAATACCGAACATGTTAGATATTTGGTATTGCAGTCACATAATTATTGATAATTTATTGGCTCACCTACTCGTATGCACGTTCTAAATTCACGTTTAACTTTCTATCAATATGGTATACACGTTAACTTAATAATAATTATATTGAAAGTAATCAAAGCACACATTATATTGAATTATGATGTAACAAACCTAATAGTTTCCTAAAGCTTCATACTCATAACTTGGTTTTCAAACAATTATACAAAGTTATTCTAAATGTGTGCGAACATTTTCTGGGAGCAATTCATTGGGTAATGTCTTTCAGAAAATGTAGTATGTTCTAAACTGCACGGTTTTTGAGGTGCTCAGGGTGATAACCTTATATTTTTTTTTATAGCAAAGCCTGCTCGTCTATCTTAGTCCTTTTGTTGTATCCTTATGTTGCGACTCTTCAAATATCTCTTGACTTTATAATCCAGGAGACATCTGAAGTTATTCAAGAAGTGTTTTCTTTGGTAGAAACATAGGGAAGTTCCTAATTTTTTAAATTTTCCATCAAAATGTCAGTTCAAAATAGTGTTTTATTTAACAAGTGTGAAATGGGTAATTATTTTGCATGAGTGTATGTTTGCACAGCGAGGCGTAATCGGAGTTAATTAAAGAAAATAATTGATTTTAAATAGTTAAAGATCAAAATTGTTTGCAAATCCGTGAGAAAAAAAATTATTCTTTTCCTAACTGAAATAAGTGGCAGAAGTACTTTTTTCATTAACTATTGTTTTCCAAAATTTCATCTTTTACTTTAAAAACAAAATTGCAAAATTAGTACCTATGTATTTATACATCGCTTCTGTTTTTTAGGTACCTTTATTACTTACTTCTACTAATTACTTACTTCACAAAAATAAATATTACTGCGGTTCTCACTCCCTTACCCGCGGTTGCATACTTTACATGTCACTGCTGGTATAGAATAATTAATACAAAAATTGAGTTCCAACAAAAGGCATTAAATTTCTATTAAACATAAACTCAATTATAGAGGAATTTGTTGCAAAGCTCTTGTTGAAATTTACGATAGTGCAAATACCATCTTTCAACTCAACAACTTGAAAATAAACTACTTTTATAATTGCATTCATTATATTATAAACTATAAAGCAATCCAACTTCTTTATTTTCTCTTAAATTTTGAACTCAAAATTTCTGATGAAGATTGTATTGCACTTGAAAACTTAAAAATATAGTAAGTATTAATTTAATTCCATTAATTCGTAAATTATTAAAATAACTAATTTATTATCACGAATTAAAAACTATAACCAATTTAAATACAATAATTTTAGCACAGGGTCGGGCTCATAATTTATTAGTTGACTGTAACTATTTATTTCGGATGCTGCTTTCACTTTTTTTTTAAATTTTCACCTAATGTACCAAATTGTGTATTTAAAAATGGTGCAAATCGGTGCAAGTGCAAGTGTTTGCTTCCCCTTGTAAGTAAGAATATTATTTTTCTATTACCTCTATTATTAGAGTGACTCCAATTTATGTAAGTAGCTACGTTAAATCATCATTAATTGATAAGGCATTGAATGTGTAACCTATTTGTTAATTCAATTTCATTTAATGACCTCGAAATCAATTTTTAATTTTATAAACAAGGTTCTTTACCTTATCATCTATTTGGTAACCACAATTTTACATTCCACCACCAATTTATCTACTTTATGTTAATTCAATGGAAATTTAACCAACCATTTTGCATTTTGCAAAACGTGGTAAAATATATTATTCAATTTCAACTTTTTTCATTATCTATCAGTGTGTTTTGCTCATACTGGCATTTAAAAAGAACTGTCGCATTTAATGATAATCTCCGTTAATCTAACTGACTCTTGGCGGAGGCTTCCAATTTTCACAAAGAGCTTTAGTAAACCGTTTTAGTCTTTTAATACAAGAAATAGTGCCGAGTTAAGAAAATAACGACTATTTAGCAATTATTGGTTATTTACAAACATTGTTATACGAATATTTTCAGAAACTGCAAGTACTACATATTCATAGCAACGTTTACTTACAATGATGGTTTTTATAGGGCAGGGCAATAAGATAAAATTAAATGTATTGCCAAGAATATCAGAAACTGTTTCGCAATTCTAGTAATAAAATAATGCTTTATTAGATCAATCCATTCGCTGTAAAAGTTTAAAGCATGGAATTGTAACAAAGTAACACTTTTTAATTTAATTTCTGAAAAATATATCCCGCAACATTTTAAAATTATCATATTAATAAAAATTATAAATGGTAGGTAAAATAGTTATTATGTGGTTTCTATCATGAATCAACGACATTAAAACCTAATATAATCTACGGCGAGATCTAAGGTGTTAATTATTCTAAATGAAATATCAATAAAGCTTTGTCCAGTAGTATGAATTAGGTATACACTGCGACCCACCAGAACAAACTTTTTTTTTAATACTAATTTAGACGTAACAAAACAAAAATTTCAAAATAAATAACGATAAGCAAGACTTTGTACAACATAAATTATAGACTTTCAACGTGGCTCCCCTTCTGCGTGGATACGGAGCTTCAAACGTCGAATTAAATTTTCGGCTGTTCTTCGTAACTTCTCTAGGGATATATTGTCCTATTCCTCACGTAAGGATGGCTTGAGCGATTTCAAACTTTTGTAGGGTATTGCACAGGCCCTGACCTCTAAAATTGACCATATGACATAATCTATTGGGTTGAGATCTGGTGAGTACGGGGACTATTCAAATTGAACTAATAAAAACAGGAAAGTTTCTCTTGCGTAGTTTTTGCTTTATGGATAGGCGCAGTCTTGTTGAAAGGTCCAATGTTGGTTACCAAAGTGCTGTTGGGCCTACGGAAGTACTCCATCCTCTAAAATATCGCAGCGGTAAATATATTTATTGATTTTAACTCCTTCCACGAAAACTACAAATGTTTTACCGGTAGCAACTTTCCCAAACCATGACAGACTTGGGATGTTGGCGATGGACAACGATGGTAGAAGTTCACGCTTAGAGAAGAGTTTAATATTTTTTACCACTACTACTAGTAAAAGAAACAATATTTCATGTATTTTAATTTTCATTGTAAAATACTAGTAACTGTGAAATTTGGGTAATTGAATTGGAGATTAATGACAAAAGATAATAGGATTTTCTTAATTATTGTTAGTAGGAGCAGTAAAACACGAACAATTGGAACAAAGAAAATAGGTTGATTTCCGTCACAAGAATACTACGAATTAGCGGCTAAAATATTAAATTTTCTCCATACTTTAAGTTAAGTATGAACGACATTATTCAAGTTGGAAATGTTAAAAAAACGCTCTTAAAATACAGAGGGTTTTCCTGATGGTTTGAATATATCTTATCCATTAAACTCAAATAACGTTAATGAATAAAGTAAAATAAATTTGATAAAAGCTTTAAATTATTGCTACACTAATACTGAAGCGCTACGCTAATCGACTTTGGTTAATGTTCTCAAAGCTTTTAAATCTATTGAATAGAGAAAGTAACTTGCAGAATCATGGGTAAAAATAAAATTCGATAATATAACACCCTGCACAGATATAATTTTCAACACTTTTCGTTTGCACAGCCAACCAAAACATGCCAAAGACCAGTATAATGTAAGTACTAATATTAAATAAAAGATTCATTCGATTACTTCATTTACAAATAAATACTTACAAAGTTAAGGCAATCTAACGACACAACATGAAATGTACAAAATTAGAATAATATTGTTCCATTAGCAATTGTTATGGTGTAAGAACATTAGTTGAAAATGAAAATTTAAAGAGAATGTCTACTCATTATTATTATTGATGGCAATCCTCAAGTTGGAATAAAAACATAAGTTATGGAACATAAGGCAAATGAATAACAAAGCAAATAAATTACATAATGTAACTAAAAACTTTCAAGTAAATTGTATTTTGATTTCAAACATGACTCGTGGTAAACATTCCTGAAACCACTTCAAAATTCAGTTAATACCACCAACATCAAGCAAAATAATTTATTACTTTAATATCGCCTACAACTGCTAGCATTCTCTGTTAAGGAACTCGCTTTAGTTGAAAATTTCTATAAATTAAAACCTCAATTTAATTTCTCAACATATACATACATACGCAGCGTCGGTTATAACTTAAAGTAATCACAGCAAAATTTCTAGAAACAACCATACTAAGCTTCAATTAACTTCTGAAGTCTAAAGTTTTAGATTTGCAATTCCTTTGGTAATCTTAACTGAGAATCTTGAAGTTAAATTTCTTTTGTTTGGTTTCAATTTAATAACTAATTTAATTCATTCTACTCTGTAGATGGAATTATTCGCATAACATTACATAAGATATCAAAAAATAATTTATTTAACAGCAAGGATTATTTCAATTATTTTTAAGAGCATAAAAAACATTGAAATCCAACAAGAAATAAGATTAACAGAGGAGCCTCTTACTTGTCGTGTAACTCTCTTTACCAAAGGTTTTAGTGCCAAAGCTGTTAAAAACTAATAAACATAATTTGACTTAAAATTACATAGCAAAAAAATTAGAATGTATTGGCACATAAAAGTACGGTATTGTAAATACTAGAGTTAGGTACATAATATTATATAAGAGTGTAGCCAAGGTGTACTTCGCCGCCATGTTTATCAAAATTTCCATGGTTAACAGTACGTCGTATCTACTCACTTGATTTTCTTACACAAACACGTTGAATTTTATAACACTGAATTAAAAATTTTCAGTAATTAGTTTATAATGGTAGGCTTTCATAAAAACAAAATTATGAATCATGTTTATCAGTATTTGTACAGCCAATTACACAGCATTTTTATTAAAAAAATTATTCTACCAGTGTAACTTGTAAGAATAATTGTCATTTGGACGCCTATCTCAATTATTTCCGTGAAAATATTTCAAAATTCGCGCGCTTCATGGGAAAAACATGGCGCGACTAATACGAAAGATGACCACACTCTTTTATGTATACCGACTCTAGTGAATACTAAATATAAACAGTATGGCGTAACTATTAAATTTTGCAATAATGCTTAATCAAGCATACAACGTAAAAGGGAATAAAAGGCTAAAAGAACTTAGTATAGCTACGTAGTATAAAATGTAGAGACCTGTTTTTCACAAACATCAAAGAAAACTAATAATAAATTTTAAAATACAAAGTGATAAACAGTGTTGCAAATAAACTTCACCTGGTTTGTTCATTTTCTTATAGTAGATTTTAAGTAAACGCAAATTCAAATATAAATTGCAGTTTCGTATTAGTGCATGTATCAAATTCTGCACAAATATCTTCGGAAAATTTTATGTTAGTAAATATGTATTTACCTGGCAAACTTTTCTATTCAATGAAAAGAAAAGTTCAATAATCAATACTCGTAAATTTCAAAAGCTTCCGACATACAACAATATAATACAAAATTTCTATGCAATCCTGGTGTTATCAGGTTTCTATAATAATGTACTTTTCTAAAATTTAAAAAAAAATAAATGCCACTCAATTTAACTAAAGAAAGGTTATTTAAAATCAAATGCGTTTAAAAGTCTATAAATAATATACACAAAATTTTAAATTTACTGAGCAATCAAAATATTTAGAATATTGTTCAGAATGCTATCAAAAATTTGTATTCCAGACTTTTCTACAAACAATATTTCTACTATTGAAGAAATATTATGATTACAATTCTGTCAATTATTATTATTACATTTTGTGTTTTCAAATACTTAAATTTTAGTTTACTGTTTCAAAATATCAATTGTATGTATTAATTTCTGTGATTTTTTAATGAATTTTAAGAGTAAAACTAAAAATACTTTATTAGGATGACATGCCAAAGAAACTGTTTGTCCTTTGTAGAAAACCATTCAGATTTTCTCTTTCTTCGGTTGTTTTGAAGTGCTGCTCTTTGAGTGCATGTTCCATTGATAAAAACAAAAATGGTAATCAGAAGGAACCACGTCTGGCAAATAAAGCGGGCGAGGTAACAAATCCCAGCTAAGTAATTTCAACGTATCCTGGACCGATTTTGGTTTGTGTGACGGTGTGTTGTCATGGAGTAATTACCTGCCGTATGATATTTGATCAAAATATGGTTCAAATTGTTCATTTGTTGTCGGTAGCGATCAGTATTAATGGTTTCGCCAGGTTTTAAGTGTCTGCAAACTTTTTTATTTGTCCTGATCGCTCTTTTGTCTTTCACATCAAAATCACTATTTTTAAATCGTTTAAAGCAGTCTTCGCAAGTTGTTATTGTGGAGCATATTCACCATAAACTTCTTCAAGCAATCGACATGCTTCAGCAACAGTTTTCTTCAAATGAAAACAAAAAAGTAATAGTATCCGTAAATGCCTCCTTATTTGGCACGAAATTAGATATTTTTAATTTTGATAGGTTCTCCGCTACTTTTTTTCCATTATAAATAATTCGAACTAGAAAACGGAAGACGACAGATAAGTTTTGATTGAATGATCTACATATTAGCATCCATGGTTGTTCGGCCTCTAAAAGGAGATTGGCTGCACTGACTGTGTTCTTCTGGGCATCGTGGCAACATATCATGTTGCTCTCTTGAGACAAAAATACAGTACAGTGAGAGTCCCTATCATTTCTACATTTACCTGAAGTTTAAAGTGGAATCCAAACAACGTCACAGATAATTTGCAGAAACAGAAAGTCGAAAATAGGAACCTACGGTCCGAAGCTCAACTCCGATGCACTTAGCTACTATATTAGAATAAATAAAAATTGAATTCTTAATTCAAAATATTTTCCTCAAAATCCAACAGTTTAGAAAAATTTAAACTGTTTTGATATTTTAGCTGCTACTATCCCATTTATTTTCGAATCTGCGAACATACCCGATGTGTAGATTTTTTGTGATGAGTGTTGGTACAGTTTCTATGTTTAAAATTGATCACATGACTGAATGTCTTAACAAACAATTTAATGTAAGTAATTTTTTTTGTTTACACAAAATCATATTAATAACATTCCTCCTCCGTCTGTCTGTTAAAATATTTACAGTTTTGTCAAGATAAATAATCAAACAACTTCTAAATTTGATTTGCTATATTTTGAGCACAGAAAAGTGCGTACTATGGTCTAGTCTAGACAATTAATCAATATGTACATTGTTCAGAATTATAAAAATACTTTGTTTGGTCATTGAGACTAAACGGTTGAAAAAATTGAGAAAGAGACGGTCATTGCCTTGCAGCTAATGCGATCAACTGCAAATGCGGGGCACCGGGTTCAATGCAACCCGGGGAGAGTCGACTAGTCTCCGTGCTTCGGCAGGCACGTTAAGCTGATGGTCCCCTGGATTAGTGACTTGCCACCATTATCATAAAAACCAGGATACAAGGCACATCTGCAGGCAAGTCTACCAAGCTACCTGACGATGTAAAAATATTTATATGCTCATATCCTCTTAAACGACGCAGTTGTTGGAAAAATAACAGGCTTTAGCCTACTAGAAGAGGATTCTCTTATAATTGCTTCTAGAAAGTGGAAGAAGAACAAGATTGTTTGGTTTTGTAAATAATATGCTATTTTATAAGTAAGTTAATAATATATAAAACGAAATCGTATACAAATATTATTTTAAAGTTAACTGCAATGATTTTAGTAAACAAAGAAAACTTAAAAATAGAAACTTGAACGTAATATGCTACGTGGGGAAATCAATAAGTACAAACGGAATACAGAATCAATATTTTACAATGAAATAAATGTTATTTTTCGACATAATTTCCGTACATCTTTGAATTAATTTTTCTAAATCACTGAACCTGTTTTAATAGTTGCATTGCAAAATGTAGTTCTCCGCAGCAAACATTATTGGTGATAAATTTCATCCCCTATAATTTTCCTGCCAATTTGGAAATAGATGATAATAATCGCTAGATACAAGTTCTGCATTTTGTGGTCGGTGATTTATTTGTTCTGTAGAGCAGCCTCTGAAACTTTCGAGTTGTGAATTGGGATTTTCGAGGAAAATAAAATTTTCTTTTTATTGAACTTTGCCCTATACTTTTTCTTTGAATAATAGCATAATAGCTACATGTTGAACTCTCTTTACACAGCAAGTAACCAATTATTAATAGAATTCTTTTAGTGCCCAAAAAATTTGTGAACATAATCTTGCCAGTGGGCGTTAGAGTTTCAGTCCACGGTACCTTACCTAAAACTCATTTTTGTATTCAAAGTCCATGCTAATGAATTCATTACTTATCAGCAGTAATAATAAACTGTATTTAAAATTTTTCTCCGTTTAATCTCTATCTTCAGTATAGTTACATTAAAGACATGAAGATGACGTCAATTTAGAAATGTTACACTTTCTATATATTTTTGTGGAAAACTGCATCCACTGGGCGATTGGCATAGTCATCTTCGGATTCCTGTCTATCAATCAAATCAATCAAGGGCTTTTCCATTCCTGTCGGAATATTGCCACTTCTATTGAAGTCATTACAATCCATTTCACGAGGTGGATTAATCCTCTTTTACTACTCTTTTTACTACAACTTTTCACCACAGCGTGTGGATGTCCACCGGAAGGCCGGGCTAAGAAATTCTGAGAAGTCCGCGACTTGAACCCAGAATTTCCGCTCCGTAACTCAACCAGCGATCACATCACTCCACACCGTGGTCTATACAATCCTGTATATACAATTTTCAAAAGTCGTACTCAAATATAGCATTTTGAATTTATTTTGTATATTTATCTTTTTTTATACTAAAAGTTATGTCACAGTGAGTCATATTTGATTATTATTATTGATGACCAGATTATTTACATACATAATAAACTGATTAATATTCAAAATTAATTAAATATCAAAATAGTTGCTTGGATTGGTTTAATTTTTTAAATGTGAATGGCGAATCGAATTTTGTAATAAAACTATAACTGGAATTTTATATTTAATACCTTTTTTGTACCGTTTTTACCGAACTTATTGATATTTCCTCGTAAAATCTCAAAAATTCGCTTTATATTTGTGCTCTGAAATTTAAATATGTAGGTACCTATATAAGTATATAACTAGTAATTATTTTGTTTTCCAAGTTGTCTAATATAATATTAATAATTTGATTTAAATAATCATTAAGCTTTTCAATGCTGTTTCACGTATTTAACGACCAAACAAAATGTAGCGCTGGGTAATTTTCTGATACGACAAATTTATTACTACAAAATAAAAATAATCAAGCTTTTATGTCAGTTGTTTATAGTCTAGGAGTTAACGAAGGATTCCTCGATGTTATTTCATAAAAATTATTTTGTATAGTTTATACTTATGCACCAACCCGTTGTTAAGAAAACGAAGGTTTGGCAGCGCAAAATGATGTTCTATAATCCATTATTATGGATTGGTTTAATAATTAAATTTTTATTTCGTTGAAAAGAAATAATTAATTAATAAATAAAAGTATTTTAAAAATATATAGAGTTAACAATTAAATCTATTGGAAAAATATATTTACAATACATTGAACTTTCAGACGTAATTACTCCCTTAGTCAGAAATGCATTAATAATAAATAATCTTTACAGTATAATTTAAATCAGTTTAAAAATCAAATAAAAACTAAAAATGCGACTTGAATGGTAATTTGTATTTTAAATTTCTTCATAAATTTCCTCATTCATTGACCATATCTATATTTTAGAATCACCAGTCTCACTACATGAATCACAAATCAATTGATTACTCATTCATTCATTTTAAAAAGCTGTACATGACGTGACAGAACTAAAAAGCAAAGTGTTTAAAATGGCATTTTAAAAAGCGTTTTAAAAGATAAAAAATGTCGGAGAAATTGTATTATGATTTATGATTATGATAATATCATTTTCTATTTTGTAATGAATTTATTCTATTTGAATCTTTCACAGTCTACAGAATCGTACAAAAATAGCACAAGATTATTAAAAGTACCGATTTTTCAGTTAACTTCACAACAAGAATAAATAATAAAATCAATTACCTTAAAGCCTTTGTACCATTCCTTAATGGTGCTTTCGTCATAACGTGTGTGCGATTTTAAAAAATCCATGTCTTCTTTGGACAACTTGTCCTTGCTACCGAAGCACCCCATACCGTCCAACACAGCTCTCTACCTAAAAATGTGTAATTATTAATATACAATTCATAATTTATTATTGTGTAATAAAAATCTTAGGATGTACATACTATGTTAAAATCGAAAAATTTGCAGAATTGGTTCTACTTGACAAGGAAATTTACTAGCTTGATTCATAGATTCATAGCATCGTAAAATATACCTTTAGGGAAGAAAATCAATAATTTTGTAGGAATTTATATTTCCTACAAAAAAGTTCCTGAGAGTAAATTTTTATTTGTAATTGTTTAGGTATGAAAGACATTTAAAGATGCGAATAACTACTAAAAAATCCCGCGCCAAACTTGGAAATATAAAAATAAGATGTCATGGACTTTCCTGTAGGAAATATTATATTACCTTACAAAATTGATCGTATACATAATATAATTGATTCGTATTTATTGCATTTCTTCAAGTGTTTTAAGTGAAAACTCACAGAATATTATTTATAACTCTGCTAATTATTGTTCAATTAATAAATTATATCAGCCAGTTCCGTTCGTTATTGAGTAAAACAATAATTATGTAAACTTTTACATTATATTAATGGTATGTTAATCATAACATAATATTTATCATTCAACCCAAGTAGAAACAAGATTTTAGTCGGAGCCGTTAAACATAATAAAGAATACAATTTTCAACTCAGAATATTTGTTTAAAAATTCAAAAATGCATTCAGCAGGCTTTAAACATAATTTATCGCCACGTCCGTCGTCTCTCCGACAGATCACTAAATTTTCTGAAAATATAGAATTCGTGGCTAGTTAACATAGTAACATGTTATTTTTTATATAAAAATTTTTACTTAAACTAAGGCTAATTTCAAAGCTGTTCAAATTATTTCCAAAATAATTATTTTTTATTACTCAGAAACGTGAAAATTTTTTAGTCTGTCAGGGTGATATTCTCCTATCGTTTATTTGTAAAACATGTACACCCCTGCATAAAATTATAGATTAGAAATGTTTACCCTTGACAAATAAGGGTCATGCATGACCACAATCTTCAAGTTAAAAATTTGCAATTGTATCGCAATGAAATTTACTGTATGAACAAAGTATAAATTACAACTATGCAAGGTTTCCACAAAAACTAGCATAATTTTTCGATTCAAGGATTATTTTAAATTTGAATATCTGAACTTTATTTAAAATGTTTTATGAAACAATAACAAGTCAAGTTGTTGTAAGTTATTATTTTAATTAACGTTATGATGATGTACGAAATTCTTCTTGGGATATTTACATTTTCGAGAAGCAAAAATTGAAAATTAATAAGAAAAATTATTAATAGAGACGAAAGTCGGTCATATACAGAAATATTTTCTGCAGAAATTAATCAACCTAGCTCAAGAGATTTATAAGTGGTAATCATAGAATTCTTTTATAGTGATAGATGATGTTACTTGCTTTGTGTTCAGGGGTCGAAGGTTAGATACGTATACAAATAAAAAATAATATTGGATTTTGATATCATCAGTGTTAATTACTTTTGGGGAAATTTCCTGTACCTAAATATTTGATTTAACTTTTATGAACTAAAGTTAAATTAGATACGTAGGTAGTGATAAACCATTTTATTTATAATATAATATAATGATTATATCATATAATATTTTTAATATAAATTATTTTAAATGATTAACAAGTTATCGGACATGAAGTAAATTAATATATTATTTATAAATTCTTCTTCGAATATTTACATTTTCGGGAAGCAAAAATTTGAAAATTAATAAGAGAAATTATTAATAGAGACGAAAGTCGGTCATATATAGAAATATTTCGAAGTATGGGCATTTCTATTAACATTTCAAAGTAAATTTCCAAATAATTTTATTTTTTGATATTTATGTCTTCATATTATAAGAACTCAAATAAGAACGAAACATTTATGTTGTAGTTAACACATTAATTTATTTCATATCCGATAACATAATTCATTAAAATAATTTGTATTATAGGTAATTTCCATAAGTTAATAAACTATAAAATATTTATATATTTTAATTCAATATAATATTTTTGTATTTGTTTATAAAATTTCAAATAATAATAGCCTACTTTAGTAAAATATATTTTTAGTCATCCTATTGAATCCTGAAATGTCGAAGACATAAAAGCTCGATTATGATTTTTCATGGAGAATATGCGAGATTAGTTTTAATTATATAGAACCTATTTCTTGACAAATAATTTCGGTGATGTCAGGCCTCTCCGTGAGACCTCATCAAGATTTTATAATATCATTAATATCTTATAAATTTAAGGATCAATTTTATGAAAGTTTCATTTTTAATTTAAGATAATCTAAAATGAATTCCCAAACTTTTTATTTTAAACTTTAAGGCTTCATTTAAATATTTTCATTATTGTGGGGAAACATAATATTCAAAAATAGTTCATGGGTCGACTGCTGTTACGAAAAACAGAAGCAAATACACCTGCGCTTAATGGAAATAGCCGTCGTCAAATAGTAGTATAATAATATATTATGTGCAGGCGTATCACGTAATAGATTTGATTATAATATAAGCATACCTACCTATTATGATCAAAGGTAATAGTAAATGCGTATTCTAACTACCATGATACCCTAAAAACCAGATCTACATGAAATTTACTAACGATGAAAAGGTGAAATAATGTAGACTAGAAATGCATACAAAAATCACTGAGATTATATACTTGAAATGAAATCAGCATTCCCTTCTCGGATAGCAGGTATCTTTTCATAGCTCCAAAAAGCTTTTAATCTAACCAAATTTTATATCGTCCAGAGTTTCCATACAAAAGATATAAAAAAAAATTGTGTATAAAAGTTTCTTGGAAAGCTTTGCAATTGAGTCAAGTTTCCATTTGAAAAGATTTTCTAGTTAAAGAAAGTCTCTGATGGAAGAGTTTCCGGTTAAAGGAAGTTCCAGGTTAAATGAAATTCTTCGTTAAAAAAAAGTTTCGGTTAATAGTAATTTCAATTAAAAAATATCCTGGTTTTTAAGACAATAAATTGAGTTCTGACTTTAAGGAAGTACTATACATATAAAAATTCTGTTTTGGTAGATAAATATCACTTTTACGTAATATGAATTTCCATATTAGTGAAAGTAACCAATTATGAAAACTTTTCTAAAGCCAGCACCTGTTAAATAAAATATGAAAATTAAAACAATTTTGAAACATTGCAGCTAAGCAAATCTGTAGATCGGAAGGGTTTTCATCGCTTCGAAATTATAACATCCAAAATACCAAGAATTAAGGTAGCTTTTTAATTAAACTCTTGAATATCCCGTAAATATATATATTTCTTACTAATTAATGTACATTTATCTAATTAGGTTCATATTTTAGTCAACTTATAAATTTTATCAATTTCATAAAACATGCGATTTTGGTCTCTAATTTCACCAAAAAAATTACCTATTTGTTCAACACTGTTTCCACTAGTAAGTAGATGTTCAAAATATAAAATAGTATTAGAGAATATCAGTTTTAATATTTTTTTTTTAGTTATTAAAGACTAAAAACTATAAATTAAAAATTAATACAAAATGAATTCGCTCATTATTAAAATTAGTATAACTCAAAAATATAATTTTGTTTTTTCAAGAAAACCATGTAACCCCTTTTTGTATTAAATTGCTTTTTTTGCAGATTTTACAAAAAACGAATTTTTTGAAGTTATGTCACTATTACATTTTACCATGGTTTTGCACAATTTGGTATTGCCTGGCAGTTCTGATCGCTTCAGGCAAGAAAATACCAACGTCTTACCGAAGCAATCAGAATTGTCAAGTAAATCGTACAACATTAGCTGTTTTCTTGACTGGAACGATCAGAATTGTCAGGTAAAACATATTACAAAAGCGTTAGGTCTCGGCCGCGCTTAAGATAATGCAATGTGTTTAGATTGTGAATTATGATAAACATTTAGCGCTCATTTTCAAGTAAGATATTCGCAAACGTTTTCGTCATACATTGCCATCATAAGGCGATGAAGAGATTGTTTCTCTAATATCCATAGTACATGTACATTATTATTGTACTATTTATATTACACATTGTATGAGGACTGTTTTATACATTAAGTACCTGTATTTAAGACTGATAACGCCACTGTTGCAAAATTTGCATACTATAGTTTAGCTCCATCTATCAAAAGATTTGTCAAGTAATTTTCCATTAAGAGCTATTGAAAAGAACAAGCTCGTGTTTTGTGTGAAATTATGGAGAAAGAGCAATATCGGTCAGTGATTCGATTTATATTTTATGATAGGCAGACATGTGAAGAAATCAAAGTACAGTTGCATGATGTTTATAAGGACCATGCACCATCGATGATTACGATCAAATATTAGTTTAACGAATCCAAACGTTGCCGAAGATCCGTTTTTGATGAAGAACGCCCAGGCCTTCCAATTGAGGTAACTACTAGAGATATTGTCAACAAAATCCATGAAATCTTATTAGCAGACCGCCGAATGAAGATCAGAAAGGTTGTTGCCATTGTAAATATCTCAATAGACCACGTACAAAATATTCTACACAAAAAATTAGGCATGAGAAAGCTATCGCGAAATGGGTGCCGCGTTTGGTAACAGTGGAGCAAAAGTAGAATCGCATGCCATATTTGAAGCACTGTTTATTAAAGAGTTTCTTCGGCTTCGTAAGACGGGCATCACTATACGCCAGAAATGAAAGAACACTCAAAACAGTGGAGTTCACCTGACGAATGTAGTACTACAAAAGCGAAAATGGTTCCATCGGTCGAAAAAGGAGGATGACTCTTTTCGTGATTGGTGAGGCATTATTTTACCGACTATTGAAGTACCGAAGGATTTATTGGGACGATTCCCAATAACGAATAGCTGACACATTCACTTTATCCCCAGATTTGTTCTCGTGCAATTTCTTCTTGATTACAACCAAGGAAAAATGACTTGGTGGAAATGTGTTAACGTTAAATGAGAACGTCATCGCTAAAACAGAGGCCTATTCTGCGGAGTTCGACAAATCATATTTTGTAGATGGTTTAAAACAGTTGGAATATCGCTGAATTAATTATATCGAACTGAAAGGAATGTATGTTGAAAAATGAATTAAACAAAGTAAAAAAAAAACGCGTTTCCTTCCCTAACACGGATACTAATCGACCACCCTCGTATTACTCCAAACCACGCGAACTTGTAATATAAAAAATATTCTTTAGTATAATATAATAATTTAGAGCGCGGATTCTAATAGCTTTTTGCTTATTACTTTAAATTAACAAATTCAAATTGGATCAAGATATTCCTTTTGGAATTTTCATATGCAATATCCCGAGTGCATTCTAATTGTCGACAATTTTTTTGACCTCACGAAGAGTCGGGAAAATTGCCGTAAAGCAACAAACGCATAAATGAAAAGCGAAAACAAATTGTCTACTAATTTGAAATGCACGAGAGGATATTTATTTAGACTATTTTACGAATGAAATAGGAGGTTTAATATAAATAGTGAGGTTAATAAAAAAATTGTCACTTATATTTGCTTTAAAATAAACTTGAAAAAATTGTCGCTGCAATGCGATTGCTATTGGTTGAATGTTTCGTTGTTTTTTCGTTCCATTGGTCGAATGACACGTGAGTAAAATAGTCTTGCTTATTTGAGCTTATTTTGGCACTTTGAACAATTCTTTTAAATCTTAAATTGCTAAGTGCGCGAAGTTGGCCCCTCTTTCTTGAAATTATATATTTTTATTGTTCTCAATGTATTCTTAATATTCTTTAAAAAAAATTGCAAAATAATAACCGCGAAATTTCTTTTATGTACCTACTACAGAATATAATATTTTTTTTTATACATAAATAAAAATGGGGTATAACCTACGTTTCAAAGTGCGATATATCGTTTTTAAGTGCAAACGGCATTTACAAAGTGTATTAAAATATTTCTAAGTGGTATTTTTTTTTTCGTGTATTACCTACGTTTCAAAGTGCAATGTATTGTTTTTAAGTGCAAACGGCATTTACAAAGTGTGTTAAAATATTTCAAAGTGGAATTTATTTTTTTTTCGTGCATTACCTTTCATTTAAGTTTTAAAATTTCTTTTAATGTGTATTATTGTGTATTAGTAGTATATCATTTTACATGTGAAAACTTTGTATATTTTTAGTTCAAGCGTTTTGTGCATTTTTTAGTGATTCTAATATAATGATATGGTTGAAAAAGAAATAATATATTAGTGAATAAGTACCGTTCATGTTTTATTATTTATTGACTCGATAAAATGATAAAAACATTGCGAACAACTTACATACTACAATGGGTATTTAATTAATAAAAAAAAATTCAACAATAAATTAGTTAACAATGTAATAGTCTCAAAATAGCTTTTTAATAAATAACATCGTGTTTTAAGCAAATAGCTTTAAAACATTGATTAAAATATACAAAGTGAATTCGAGAACATAATTTTGATAATGTTGAATACTGTCAACATAACTTCAATTTATGTAAAATACGATCGATTTTTGATAAAAAATGTATTAACTGCTGCCTCATCAAATATCTCTAAACTTTAAAGTAAAGTAGGTATCTGTTATAATAACATTTAGAGCATGATCCACTTAGTAGCCACTGACAAATAATTAAAATAAATAATAAATAATATGTATTAATGAATAAATAAATATGTATTTCTTAGGCAGATAGTACTAACACAAAGCCATAGCGTAGCCAATAATAAACTTATTAACACAATTTATTATAATTCGGATATACCGTACCTCAAATGGTTGTTCACGGGACCTCAAAGGAACCAACCTTATCTTCGGTATTTTGCTAAGTTGTACTCTACATATATATTTCATCTGTATTACTTTAATTATTCCTCATTTCAAGAGTTAAAAAGTTACATATTTTATATAGTGAATACTTCTGGACAAATTAACAAAAATCTTAGCTGATAATAATAGCAAGCAATTCCAAAACTAGACGTTAATTGCATTCTAATATACCATTAGTATTATGTGCTGCTTTTTAATCACCTTTATACAAACAACGTCCTACCATAATAATTTTGTTATGTTTTGTGATATGCATTTGTTAAATGCAAACAATGGCAATGCTATTGGATATAAATCATTTAATTAAAATTGGTAATATAATTACGTTGTAGTACATACTAATTTACGTGGAATTTCGGACATTGCATGCAATTAAACCACGCATTTTAAGAAATCCTTCAATTTTATCAATATGAAATAAATTAAAACAACTAACATTCATTACAACATAAATTACATGCAATTATTATGGAGTTTCTTCGACATTCCAGACAATTCTTCATGATGGTGTACAGTTTGATATACCAACATAAATTATAGTGATTTATATGAACGAAAATATCTACTAAAAACTAATTATTTGATTTAAATTTCAAAAAAATTACAATAATTTAGATAATATTATGTCAAGTTAAATGTTGATGTAGCAATTCCATTAAATTGAATTTAAATCTTTGTATACAGGTTAATATTTTTCATACGAGTCACTTTATACTCTTAGATTGTAAAAATAATGATGTAGTATTTATTGTACTAAGGAAATTCCATGGGGCATAATATAATATTGCACTATTGAAAAACTACAAACACTCTATTGACAAGATTTTTAGTCATTAGCTGTATTTCGAAAATTGTTAAATCGAAGAAAGCTACAAATTAAAAGAAACTTTCACCTAATGAATATCTTCTTTATTTGCAGCATCAATTAGGGTATTCTCTTAGCTCATAAATATAACAAGACCACCTAGTACCAGATAAAATGGGGGTTTATACGCATGTTGCGCCACGCCATAAGTAAATAGTAGGGCGGGTTTAATCACCAACAACAAAAGAGCGTCGAATCGTTAATTTTTCTAACCCCTATCTATATCAAGTTTTTAGTGAGTTCTAAAATGGGATGCCAGCTCGGACACTACAAATCATAGATAAGAACTTAATAAGTAAGATCCTGTTGGGTAATTCAACCCGTGAAGCCCAATACTTAAATGTTATTTTTGACGAAATGTCATCGGTTAAGTGACCATGTATCGTAATAAGACAGCTAATAGTAAAATTACGGTTCTGGTGTTGAAAACATAAACATATTTTTAAAAATAAAATTTACCGTCCAATAGGGATGTATAATGCTGACAGGGATAGTAATTTGTGAAGTTAGTGGAGTGTAGCAGATGAGAAATCACGGCACTAATATTTATTCATAATCATTTATATAAGTGTTTGAAGCATTAGTACAAAACGTTCCTTAAGCAAGCTTATACTAACAATCACGTTGGTCCCAAAATTAAATCACAACAAATGTTTATATGTCACATTCCAGCACAGGAAATCAAATACACCGAAAACACTCAAAACGGCATTATGGAAAAATGTAAAACACGGTAGCAAAAACAAGCGTTAAAATGCAGAGGGGCGGCTAGTACGCGAGGCTAGCGCGATCCTGCGACTGGTCCTGCGGCGGCGACGGCTCTTAGATCAATATTGGCAACACTCGCGTGCGCCGGCAAGTTCTAGGTGTTCTCCCTGCTGCTCACCACCTGCTATCAATCACAGGTAGCAGGTAGACCTACAACTAATAGCCTAACGACTCAATGCAAGTTTTCCTAATGCATGTCACTGCACTTCATAATGTTCACCACTAAGCACAAATGGTGGTAGGTGTATTTGTCCATTGACGGTTTTACGCTACAATAGCTACACAAAACAATTTAATAGGATATGGGACTTTGGTTCGCTAAGCATATTAAAATACGTACATTTTTATAAAACTGTATCGATTCATTAATTACACTTAATTTCATTGCTTCACCACTTGGTTACCTACAGCATACTGTATTCAAAGTATAACATTAATTTTTAAATTCTTACAAGCTATCATTAACCTTATAATGTGACATTGCGAAGTCACTTACCTTTCATAGATAAAACGTTTACTATATTAGTAATCCAATAATTCACAATACATTCAAAGAAATTAGCAAATATTAGAAAATAAATTAATATAAGAAAAGCGGAGCAAAACCGAATTGCATTTTCAGAAGTAGCTGAGTTTATTGTAATATTTCTCATAAGAATAATAATGCTGAATGCGATTTTAAATTTAATGTACCCCAGGGAAATGCTAGCATTTTCAGAAAAAAAAAAACGTAGATTCAATTTTCATACTACTACAACAAACAGTCTTTTAGGATAGAATAATTATTATTGAAAATGGTAAAATAGGTAATTATTCGATCATACCATAAGTACGTACCTACTTCTTGAAAAACAATAGTCTTGGTTCACTTCAATACAACAACACGAACAGGAAAGCAGGTTTGTTCTTGATATTGTTAAAACACTTGACAATCAAGTCATCAACATTAAAATGTAAAAAAACATGTTTAAATTATTAATTTGAATGAATACAGCAATTTATTTTTTTTGTTTCCAAATCATAAGCCCAAGTTGACTGTAACGGGTAATATAATTAGCATACAAATGTGAACAAACATTGCATTTAAATTTAAGCAAACGAAATTATTGCGTAACTAGATACCACAGATACCGAAAATAAATTTTGTTTTTAATTACTTCATTATTCACAAACATAATTATTGGAGGCGCTATCTCATCCCTGCTCAAGGTTGATGTCACGGTTGAGGTTAGATGTCGAGTATGAGTGGAAGTACTTCCTGAATGCAATTTACCACGATGCCTTCTTTTCTACAGCGATGGAAAAACAGAACTTCCACGTCGCAGGAAACCTTGATGGTTTGGCGACTTCAGTATGTTCCTACCAATCAAAAGCAACATGAACTTTTACTCCATGGCAATAAATTTTGGTATAACACTTTGTATTCTCATATTGAACAATACGCCCTAATAGAGTAAATTATTTGGAAATACAACTTATTGAATTCTAAAGAAATATATCGGGATTACTTCAAGATAGAATAGAAGCTTCCATGATGAAAACGACAAAAGCGTCTTTGCAATAAGAAAATACTTCCGTCATGTAGTATTATTTGTTACTTTCATTATGTCAGATTCTGTCATCACAAGCGTCAAATAAAGATATTCGTCAGTATATAAGTGATGACTGATGAAAATCCAATAATCTCTCCTTAATCGTATTTTAAAACACCACTAGAGATCAAAATTGTTGCGCTAAGAATGCAGAAGTTTCTATAGCTATACAGAATATAGAGCGCTGGGTAGGAACGTATAGTTTGTGAGATTTATCTCAACAGTTAAAATGTGGGGTCGTTGGAGCGGTAAAACAAATGAGATCCCTTTATATAATGTCTTGACTTCGTATCGCACCTTGTGTTCATTCCCATTTTGCGCTTCCCAACTACCAAGTTAAAATCGACAACCAACGCAGTTATAATACCTATTTTATTTTATTATTAATTTTGCAGGTTAAATATTTATGTGCGATGAACATATCACATACATGGACCTCAACAGCCTCACAAAAATTTGAGAGACGACAACCGCATAGCACAAGACCATCAGGCAACTATGCCTGGAAGACCACCGGAATGATGGCGGTGTAGTTGGTCACCCCAATCCCAAGAGATACAGTAATTACTGGTCACAACCTAAATTAAGATGTTAAACAAAACAACGATTTATAAAATGACAAAGAGTTTGACTTTGTCGATTACATTAGTTTCTATACTCTACATTACTATAACAATCCTCAGTCATTAGCAGTAATCTATGATGTTCATGACGCAAGTCACAGGTTAGAAGATTACAAGTCTCTAAAACGGTACTATAATTCGACGCCCCCAACGAAAACTATAGTAACTCAGTAATTACAGTTTTGATAAAAACGCAATTCAATATTTAAATAGTCACTTTAAATTGCAGAATTGCATAATTTCTAAGGATCAGTGTCTACTATTGGTCGTCTCGAGTTGCTACAAAGTTACGATATTTTTCTAGGCAAATCTCTACCGATATAATAGATTTTTTTACTATAGTAACTCAAAAAATCAATTTTTTGAGTTACTATAGTTTTCGTTGGGGGCGTCGAATTGATTGTATTCCTAGAAACTAGATAAAAATATTTTTTTAAGATAATCTACCACTTCAGATTTACATTTTATGAAATAATTTCGATAAAAATTAAATTCAAACTATATTATTAATCTCACTTAACCAACCCCAACAACTTCAAGATATTATATTAAATATCCCTAAATTAATGAAAATTTTTCATTTTGTGGTTGTCCTCAAGTAATTTTCCGAACATCTTTATTGAATTGTCTCTGATTTAGTTAGAAATCGTGGTCAATAAGAACAGTGAGTTTAGCCAACGTTTCGGATACTCTTTTGGCTATTGACTATGGAAGGTTAGCAAATATATTTATTTTAATCGAGAGACAAAAAGAACAACATGTGCAATCCACTTCAATAAGCACTTTTATTAAACAATTTATTTAATATGTATTTATTATTTCATGGAAGAACAACGATGTTATAAAATTTGGTGAATTTGAACATTTACTTTTGTATTTTAGCCGAAAATTCACATCAACCGGCTCAAGCGTTACTTTAAACACTACAACAAGACGAAAGAAAAACTCAAAAGTGCTGTGATGAAAACGTTGTTACGATATAAGAACACTTCAAAACTTTGTTATAATAATGACGAATAGTTCAACACCCTCGCCCTACATTTAAGAAAAAACATAATAATATTATTATAGGTTGGTACTACATACATTCAAAAAAAAAAACTAATAAAAACTTGAAATATAAAAGTAATTTTTTAGGTAATTTTAATTTAATGCATTAAATTACTTATATAATTAATTACATTATATGGCTGGCTTTTAATAATTAAAATGATAATTTTCACTCTTTATTAAATCAATCAACAGTGTGTCACAAATGCATACTTTTTACTATTAAAATTTACCCTGTAAAAGAAAGTAATGAAATAATAAAATTCAAGCTGCTTCAAATAATCTTGAATCTTAATGGTGGAAATTCTATAATTACAAAAAATTTGCAAAACAATCATAAAAGGCACCTTTAAAAGTATAACGTGGACTTCAAACCACGATACTAACAAAGGTCATGTCAAACTCATATTGTCATATTAACTTATTAACCTTTAATTAGTGAGGTGGGCGCCTCCGAGGCAAAGGTGCACATTAAAATGACTGCATTTTTGTTACTTTTGATAATTTAAAAAAATGCTTCTAGCTATTCTTCGTTTGTAGTGTTAGGAACATACTCTTACCAGATTTCTTACAAATACGATTGTAAACCCCCTAAAAAGATCAATAATTTAGCAAAAGGATGTATTGCTGGTTGCTTCCGCGTCGACCACCACCTCACTACTTGTGTAGGAAAGATTCACCTCACCAGTTAAATGATAGGTAGACTAATTTTATATTTTCGGTATAATGGTATATCGTTGAGGGACTGGGTAAAATTACTAGAAATCCGAAAAAAAATAAAAGTTCCCGACGTATAGGCAGAATATCTCAATTAAAGTGGAATTGTGTGGGACCCGTGGCAAGGCATGATTCCAAAATATGGACATATAAACCTATGCATTAGCGCCCAAGAACGTCTAAAGGAAGCGTGAGAAGACCCCAGAAAAGATGGTTAGACGACGTAAAGCGAATAGCGAGACGGCAGTGGTACCAAAAAGCAGCGGATAGGGAAGCATGAAGAGAAATGAGAGACGCCTACATTCAGGAGTGGATGAATACAGGCTAAGAAGAAGAACATGTATCAGTGGGTTCAATCAAAACAAGAACTAGAGCTACAATCAACTGGTGTGGAAAATATAAGCCCCAAAACTTTGAACAGTAACTCTACTATTGTTGAAAAATAAGTTCTGGGCCCAATGCGCACCGGTAAGCTGAAAATATCGATATGGAGCATATACCGCTTGCAAACCAACTTGTAACCGGAAACGCTCGAGAAGGTAGAATGACACGTAGACAACAAATCGACATTTTGGAAGCTTCCACATCTGCAGAAGGTCTTTTATATGGCCCAGGAGTAAACGACTTTATGTAAGTAATTTAATAATTTATATTCCTATTCATTATTTAAGGGTGGAACTTTAAACGCATTTTTCTCAAAACTACGTTTTCAGATTCGGTGAATATTATATTTTAAAAACCACTCGATGGATTTAGATAAAATTTATGCAGTATACTACCTTGATCAAACGTCTGGTTTTATTTTTTTAAATTTTTTTAGGTTTCCGCATCTGTCAATGACATTTCTACCAAATTTCAGCGTCATAGCTTGAAAATTGTAAAAGTTACGCCGTTTGAGCTCCATCTACCTGAGACGTGTTTACGATTTTTTACGACTTTAGAACTGGAATCAACTTTGTATCAACGAGTTTGCATTAAATTTTGTCTTAAAAATGACGCGAAAACCTTGGAAATGTTTGAGATTTGACCATCAGAGAGCTAGCAGAGAATTCGAACATTGCTTATGGATCCTTTCAAGACATTTTATTATTGATTTGCCTCTCAGACGTATCGTTGTAAAGCTGGTGCTTTACCACTTTAACTAGCCCATCATTTAACAGTATTCGATTCAAAGTACAAGGCTTTGCGAAAAAGTGATTCTAATTATTATAATGTCCAAAGTAATCGTTTAAGAATTGCATTCATATTTCAAAATCGATTTTCTCGAAATTGGCTGAATAAAAAACCAAATAGCCAAAATAAAAAAATTGATCGGTTTTAAATTTAAACTTGATGAAGTCCAAATTATGATCTATATTATGGAGATAATGGATCAAATCGCTGATTTCAATATTGTTAGTTGCCTTTCCATAAAAGCCCACAATAAATTTTCCCAATAATAATTTATGTATAGTGCAATTTACTATTATGTAATAAAAGTAGCGCTAACTAACAAAAACGGAGATTAAAATGGATCCAGAATATTAAAAGTTTAACAGTTATTAAAAATATAAAGAGATTCATAAATTTTTATTTGGTAGATAAGAAATTTATTAGGTTTTCATAAATTTCAATAACGTAAACTATCCTATCCGAAGTTCTTCATCGTTTGATGTTTAACAAAAACCAGCTAATTGTCTTCACTATATTTGCTTCCATCTTCACAATTTACCGCAATATACTTACATTATATTTCTATTAAAATATGAACAGTTTAATACGAGTATTATGTAACAAACAGCTCATTTTACTTTATAAAATCTAAATTTTCTGTTTGAAATATCGCTTTCTGAACTTGGAACAAAATCTGAGCACGATGCACTTGACATTCAATTGAGTTAAAATCATGAATATGTTTACAAAAAACTTTTGGTTTGTTTATGTTACAATTTAAAAAAATAAGGAAACTCATCTCAATTTCACAAATAAATTTTTTTTTAGCTTTTTAAATTAAATATAATGGGCTCACTAACTAATGGGCATGTCTCCTATCTCTATTCAAACGATTCGAAAAGATATTGTTACACAAAGACAGACACCCTTAAATTTATACGAACCTCGCCATCCTTCTACCAGTTTATTCCCTTAACAAATTAGAACAATATATTTCACTTAAGGGAAAGAAACAATATAATGCAACCTTATATTTTAGCAGCCAATTAAAGAAGCAAATGTGTTTTACAATATTCTCAATTTTATCTATATTCGATTTAACCGAGTAAAAGTCTTGATTTAAAGTTAATTAAGTACCTAAATCACTGTTCATTTTGCAATATATTGCAATAAAACACTACCAACACTAAATTTCTAACTAAACCTGATCCTTTCGTATCGTGCAAAAGTTATTACAGAATTGATTGAGATAATAAATACGACAAGAGCTCAATAGATCATCTAGAGTAATTCTTTCCTAAAAAAGAATTTTCCAATAATTGGTTAATCGGAAAAATAAAGAAAATTCTTAATACAACGTTAAATTTTTTATTAAAAATAGAACAGATAAAAATAAAATAATGTAATTTTTATGTTAAGTTACTACAACCCTCGTGCTTCGATTATACTTCATTTCATTACACTTGGTCAAACTGAAAGTAATTTTTCGGATCTTCATTTTGAAACTAATACTTACTTAATTATGTTAGCACTACAATTTCCAATTAAATCTAGACAGTGTTGTTATAAAAATCCATTAATAGTGGAAAATAAAATGGAGTTGACGATAGCCTCATTTTACTTCCGCGTGCGTGTGAAAAAGTGGTCTACCAATCGATAAATGCTACACCTACTGACCTGGGGAATGGCAAAATTTTCAGCGTTGTCTTAGCGACCTGTAACACTAACAGAGGTTTCTTCGGAACCGATTAGTGCACTTAAATGCACATATCGTGGAATCGTTTTTACAATAATTATAAAATTATGATTGAAGTGGATAATAATCAAATTTAACAAATTATTACCATTACACTAATGTTCAATTTATAACGCAACGTGTTGATGGATGTATTGGAGCAGCTAATTTCCTAATTATTTCTTTTAAAAACAAATTTTCAATTAAAGAATATAATATAATTAAAGGGAAATGTAAATTAAAAGAATATTATAGCACTTAATGTTAGTTGCAAGATATTTTTATGTAAATCCTGTACAAACAAAAGTCGAGTGTTTTTTTGTAATACCTACTAAGATTGATTGATTGATACATTACTAAGTTATATTTTAATGAATAGCTACATATAAAAGAAATAAAGGATATTAGGGTAAATCTGGAAAGTGTTTTTGATCACCATATTTTAGGTCTGTAATGAATTATACGAAGTTGTATGTATACCTACTTAGCAAAATAAGGTCTGAAAAGTTCCACATGAGAATTTTCGCAAATATCTTGTTAACTGTAAGCTCTGAATTATAACCCTTTTTACTCCTCGATGCCAGACCTGAAGCCACCACGTACCGATGTAGTGCAATGCAAATAGCCATTCTCGTCAGATCATGGAAGCCAAGCCAAGTTGATAATGGCTTGCATTTGGATGGGTGACCTGCTCAAGAACACTTGAATATCTCTTTCTTGAATATCGTCACATGGGATATGCTACTGTTTAATATTATGTTTCGGTAGGTGTGGGTAGTGCTTTTTTAGCTGTCACATCAGATTATCTCTTTTAGTATTTTGGTAACAAATCACAGCAAGTCGTAGGCTAATATCTCTTTTAATTCAGCAAATAAGTATAATATTATAGGGTTGATAGTTTCAATTAAACATATACATGTAACTTGTCACCATCTAATTTGTGTGACATTGCTTCTGTAAAATTCGTCCAATTGGGTCCATGATTGCAACGAATGGGTTTGTGTCTTTAACTACCCGTCAAAAACAAAATTAAATTCACGACGATACTGGCACGTTCTCCCTCCACATCTATTGCGCAGAAATTTGCTAGTAAAGTGAAAGTAATTTCACTATAACTATACTGGACATGACAGTGTTAAGATAACATGCAGAGATTTTTGTTGTTGTTGAATATAATGAAACACAAAATCTCAAATATTTAAATTTGCCTAGCACGTTTTATAACTTTCATTTTATATAAATGATTATTTGGGTAATAACTTTAATCTCAATTTAATTAAATTTTGAACATAACATAAATAAAAGCTTAAACTTTTTAGAAACATTTAATATGATAAACAATATAAATTTAATTACTTTTATAAATAATTATATTGTAAATTGGTATAAAATTTAACCTTCTATTTTTATGTGGGTACATTGAATTATATGAAAAAAATATTTAAATTTAGACAAAATGTAACAGGAAAACCCAGTTAACATGCAAATGTTAAAAAAAAAGTCGGTTAAAATGAAAATGTTAACATAAAAATAGTACCGGTTTTACCTGGTTTACCAAAGTAAATTGAGTAAACCATTTCATTTACAACAAAAAATATTCAAGATATTTTCACAATAATTCAATAAATTTGGTCACTTTCATTTATAGTCCGTATAGTAATCTATTGAAGTATCTAAAAGCAAACGGGGGGCTACAGTTTTATATTTTATAAATATGTTAGAGTAGTTGCAAGCAAAGAAGAAAAATCCGGCGCAGTAGATGTGTAGGAGGAGTTTGTCAGTGGCGTAGTAAAAAGTATGTTTAATTTCAATTACATACATAAACACAATGGCTGAATTATGCAACTTACTACTTTCGCAAAGTAAAGTCGTGGTTCTGATGTATAAGTATTATTATTAACAAAAAAATCTGTTTCCCGAATGTCTCGCCTTCCCCTTGTAAGATAGTATATCAAAAATGATAATAGCTGTATAAAATTTTTAAAAAAACATAAATAAATCCCAAATTTTAACTTATAAAGAACACTTAAGAGGACTTTATACCTATCATAAAGTTTGGTTTACACTCATAATTGAATTAAATAATTCGTTAAACCGGCAATGTTATGGGTGTAAACCAAATTTTACGATTTAAATGCACTTTCTTAAAAAGCAAATATATAAGGGTTTTGTCTTATATAGATAGATATTTTAAAAATAGTTTTAATTTAAATAGTTTGTATATTCATGGAAAGTCACTTGCAGGTCACTGGAGTGATTAATTATTATAATAAAAAATGAAAAAATTTTTTTTTAACTTCTTAATGACTTTCCGTGAAACTAGATTTTTTTTCTAATCGTTTACTTCAAACCGCATTAAATTCCATACATTAATAAAAGAGCTATATGGATATTCGTTAAAAGTTAGGTATACAGCCCTCTTAAAACTTTTAAGCAATGTTAATAGTTCGGATCATCGGATTCCACAACAAAGGATTGAGGGGTTCGGATTGTTCGGATAAATCCGAATAATAAATAAAATACAAATTTGATAATAATAAATATGGCTGTATAAACGAAAACTTATAATGTACATTCACTGTACTAAATTTAAACAGTTAATATTTAAAGAATCTCAGAGATTTTATTAAATTATAATTCCATTTGAAATGTCCTTAGGTAGTACCTATGTACATATTTTGTATATAGGTAAGTACTAAAAAAAAAATCAGTTTTTCTTATTTTATAAATTCCAGCTCAAAAGCAGATTTGTCGAGGCTGCTTATTTATAATTTAAATTCTTACGCATACTACTTTCAACATTTTGCAAAACAGGGAATTATTTATTACTACATAAATAAAAAATTAATATTTGTATAGGTAAGCCTGTAACGATTTTTATTCCAGTTAGCTCCTAGCTTTAAAATATTTTAAATAAAATATGTACCTATATAATTTATAATATAATATTATATTATTATATTTATATATTGTAGAGAAATTCAACATTTCAACTTTTCTAGAGTCCATATGCTAAGTATGACCATATTGAAAGTGATTCTTCCTGTGTATTCCATCTTTTTAACGAAAATCATATTGATATTACTTTTTGCTTTTTTTTTGTATAAATTGTAATAACAACATTTTCCAGTTTTCCATCATCCGCATACATAAATATTTCAACAGTACATTGACTGTACGCAATGAAAACACCTCAATGTTTATACATTTTAAGCGAAATACATAATATGGATTTCCTATATTTGCGGATAAAACTTTCTTTCTACAAGGTACTGGCCCTGATTAGATCTAATAAAAACAAAACAAATGTTATTGATGAAATTCTTGGCTTAAACAAGTTTGCCACAATTTTTTAAAGAAATCTGTTGAAGTTGTTGCCACTTTGTAATTTTTTTTTAGACTAAACAAAAATGCACAAAATACTTTAGAACTAAATATATCTAATATAAAATTAAAATATATAAATATATTTTGGGTTAACTTGTGAAAATATACAATGAATTATTTTATATGATTTACGATTTATGGAAGAATAAATTGTTAAATACCATTAGACTTCAATAAGGGATTATAATGTATTTAAGTAAGTTCTTTTTGATTTATTCAATTATTTTGTCATATTTAGATTTCAATTAATATATATATAGATAGATTGATATTTATGTTTTTATATTATAACTATCTGAAGAGCTTAATGAGAGAGAAACAATAATATTGTCATCGTTTATATATTTGCATTAATTGATTTCAATTTCCGATAACTTGATACAGCTAAGTTTTACATACAAAGTAATTCATTGTAAATATAATATAGTTATCATAATATAAAATATACTGAAAGTATAATTTATTCACAAACGTTTTCGATACAATAACCTACATCAAAACCTTCTGTTTTAGTCACTTGACAATGTTATTGTATAGCAAAAACGTTTTTGAATAAATTTTACTTTCAGTACCTAATATTATTTTACATTGTGATACTGAAAACTATAAATTTTTAGTTCTAAAAGTGTTTTAGTGCATTCTTAGCGAGTATACAATAATTATGAAATATTTACTATCAAATTACACTGTAACCGACAACAATTCAATTGATTATGTAACCACTTTGTAAATAGTAAATTGTCATCGCAGTTGGTTAAAAAATGCCTTTACTTATAATTAATTAGATCATAGTATGAGGTACGCACAGAGCGCCATTAGATGATTTGTCTCGGTTATTGGCATCCACCTTTAGGAGGCGCACCCTTTAACCACCTTATGCACGTCGTCATTAAATACATTTTAAAATACACATTCAAATAAAAATATTATATAAAATTCATTAGACATACTATAATTGAACCAAATAAAGTAAAATATTCCAATCTGAATTATTATTATTATTAATTCAATTAATTTATTATAATAACTATTTTAAATAATAAAAGGTTTAGCTAAACTATATAAATTCATTATTTTTTAAAGTAATAAAAGAGAATCACGCTTGTAATTAATTACCAAATTAATTTATGACAAAATGAAAACGCCATTATTTAACTTGTAACTTTCAGTCAAGGCGACGTTATACCTTTTTCACTTGAACAGTATAAAAACATGTAACATAATTTCATTTTTTGTTACCCAATTTTCTGTATAATAGCCAAATAAATTGATGTTTCAGTTTCATATTGTTGACACAGAAGCCAAAGAAAATATGAAACACAAATAATAATCGATTTGTTGTAAAGAAATTTCAATTAAAGTTTTATTAAGAAGTTTCACAGTAAACGTAATTTGTTGTGCTATTAAAAGTTACAAGAAGTTATGTACCTGATGAGATACATTTTTGTATAAAAGAATGCATTTGCAAGTATATTGTTTATTTCATCTTGTTGCATTTAGTCACAAGTGGCTTGCGATTTACCAGCAATTGAATATTTTTTAATTATTTTTTGCTGAGAACTGGCTTTCGTGGTTTACACTATTTTTAAGAAGAAAATGTACCTATTGCAAAAACAATTAAGACATAATTATACAGGGTGTCCCCGCACTCACTTTACATAACTTAGGTGGTGATAGAAGACACTTTTCTAAGAACAATATTTAACAAAAATTTTTTTCTAAATTCAAACCCTCGAGAGTTAGGCCTCTTTAAAGCATTTTTTTTAATTTCTACCTTCACGTAGCCCCGAAAATATTGATTTTTAATTAAAAATGGTTTACTGTTTTTTTAAAGAGCGTGAAATAATCTACAAACTAGATTCAAACCTTTTATTGTCTAAAATCAACGGCTTTCGAGTTATGAATTAAAGTAAGTTAAAAAATGTCGAAAAATTTAAGCTTTCTTTTTTTTTCTTTTTTTCAAAACCCTGTATCTTTTAAACGAAACATTTTTAAAAAAATCTGACGCCCCATTCCGAATAGGAAATTTAACGGACTACAACTTTCGTCTAATAAAATTTTTTGAGAAACCAATGCATTTCACAGAAAATCAGAAAATAACAAACAATGCAGCTACAAAACATAAAATTAAATTCACAAAATTTTTATTTTTTTTTTAAATTATTTTATTAATTAATTTTAAATTATTATATTAATAAAGTAATTGTTGAAACTGACCACCCTCATTTTCAATACACAGTCGTGATTGTTTTAAAAGATGTTTGTCGAAAAAAATCGAAAAAAGTTGATTTTTCGACACTTTTAATCGCAGAAATTCGAATTTTTGACACTTTTCACACTCGCCGATTGACCAAAATTGGCCTCGTGATCGACCGGTCAATCCATCGACCTTGTTGACCACCCCTGCTATAATGGCTCTTAACAAAAAAGGAAATTTTATATATAATACTATAAAGGATATTTTAAAACGAGCACGACTGTGTATTGAAAATGAGGGTGGTCATTTTCAACATTTACTTAAATAATCTAATAGTTTAAAATTAATTAATAAAATAATTTTTCAAAAAAAATAAAAATTTTGTGAATTTAATTTTTTATTTTGTGGCTGCCTTGTTTATTATTTTCTGATTTTCTGTGAAATGGATTGGTTTCTCAAAAATTTTTACTAGACAAAAGTTGTAGTCCGTTAAATTTCCTATCCGGAATGGGGCGTCAGATTTTTTGTAAAATGTTTCGTTTAAAAGATACAGGGTTTTGAAAAAAACCAAAAAAAAAGAAAGCTCAAATTTTTCGACATTTTTTAACTTACTTTAATTCATAACTCGAAAGCCGTTGATTTTAGACAATCAATGGTGTAAACCTAGTTTGTAGATTATTTTACGCTCTTTAAAAAAGCACTAAACCATTTGTACTGAAAAATCAATATTTTCGGGGTTATGGCCACGTGAAGGTGGAAATTAAAAAAAATGCTTTAAAGAGGCCTAACTCTCGAGGGTTTGAATTTAGAAAAAAAATTTTGTTAAATATTGTTCTTAGAAAAGTGTCCTCTAGCACCACCTAAGTTATGTAAAGTGAGTGCGGGGACACCCTGTATATAGACAATGGTTTATGAATTAAATATTGCTACAAAAAAGTTCGTGATACCATAATATTATGTTGATCTTCAATAGTTTGCTCTTAAATTATTAGTACGAAGTGCTAAAACTTGAGAAATCTTTCAACTTTTTGTCGAAAAGAGTCTGTTGAAATTATCTTACTTTCTTACTGGATTGATTTTTAGACTAGTAGTCCAGTCATTCTACGATCGACATAATGATAAAGTTGAAAATGATACTACCCGGAAGCAAAAAATGGGGTCATCTAGAAGAAAAAATTCTAAGAATGATAGCGCTTTTTGCATCGCCCTAGCTGGTGTAGAACATAACCTAAAAAATTAACCAAAGTCGAAAAACCGGTTTTTTTGCGATTTAAGAATAAACGAAGCATCTTACAAAAGAAATTTAAATTAGAAATTTGTAGATAATGAAAAATTCTATCGAATGCGACCAGAAAAATGGAAATTCGTTATTTATTTTCGGAGAAAATCGAAAAATAACAGTCAAAAATTGCTTTTTTTGTTTTTGCTGTATTTTTTACAATTTGAAAATTAAATTATTCTTTATTCGAGGAAAATGTTGCCTCTGTCGAGTAGAAGAAGAGCTTTTTTGAAAAATTTCAAAAAATGAATAATGCACGATTTATAGCGGAATTACGAAAAAATTACCTTTTCGTAAATCGGCCATTGCTCACGATGGAGATGACCTAGAGAACCCAACCTGGGCTTACATTCTTCGTAAGAGATAGTACTATGATATAGTTATGAAAGTAATATTTTCAGTCACTCTCTAACCTCAAAAAATGGGCATGAATATCGTAATATCGCAATGCGGGTATACTTATAGATGCAGATATGGCACGGAAGTACACTTTCATTACGATATTACGATATTCATGCCCATTTTTTGAGGTTAGAGAGTGACTTCAAATATGACTTTCTTAAAGTATATGGTAGTACTATCTCTTACGAAGAATTTAAGCCTAGGTTGGGTTCTCTAGACCATCTCCATCGTGAGCAATGGCCGATTTACGAAGAGGTAATTTTTTCGTAATTCCGCTATAAATCGCGCATTTTACATTTTTTTAAATTTTCCAAAAAAGCTCTTCCTCTACTCGACAGAGGCAACATTTTCCTCGAAAAAGGAATAATTTAATGCAAAATTGTAAAAAAACACAGAAAAACCAAAAAAAGCAATTTTTGACTATTATTCTTCGATTTACTCCAAAAATAAATAACGAACTTTTATTTTTCTAATCGAATTCGATAGGTTTTTCTATTATGTACAACTTTCTAATTTAACTTTCTTTTGTAGGAAGCTTCGTTTATTCTTAAATCGCAAAAAAGCGGTTTTTCGACTTTGGATAATTTTTTAGGTTATGTTCTACACCAGCTAGGGCGATGCAAAAAGCGCTATCTTTCTTAGAATTTTTTCTTCTACGCGACCCCATTTTTTGCTTCCGGGTAGTATAATTTTCGTATTTTTTCGTAGAATTACTGGACTATTCGCGATTTCGATTAAGGAAAGTCACGTGACCAAATATTCAAAATGGCCGCATCAGACGAGTAGTGTTAAGATTCAAGGTTATTATATACACTTTAACGGTGCTTCAACGTGTTTATAAACGTGTTGTGGTTTGTCTACTATATTCGTTTGTGTTAAATATGGTTAAACAATTAACAATCAACAGTATTTTGCAGTTCTGTGGAAGTAGTGCGTCTAGAAACTTTTTTTAGAAACTATTGTATTGTGTGTGTGTTGTGAACGCCTAGAAACGACGAATTCTACCATATTTATAGCTTGGTTCTACAAACTACAGCTTTGTCTTCACCGCCTCATGAAGTGTCAGGGCTAATCAATAAAAAAAGCTTGTCGATATCAAAGTTCTCTTGTTCGTGTAAAGCTGGTGCATCGGAATGCTGTAAGTATGTAGTTGGAGTTTTAATATATTGCAGCAGGTAAGATTAAGTTGAACTGAAGATAGTTTATTTATTTATTTATAATTTTTCGATTTCAGAAATAATTTAGACGAGTTAACGAGTTAAAAATAACGATGCCGATAAAGATTTATACCAAAGAATGATTAACCGATTACCCAATTCTGCCCTGGCATTACATACAAGGGGCTGCATTTATGACAAAATGGAAATTGAGTTCCTAGAAGATCATGTCGATAGTCGAATTAAATGTGTATTACAAAGTGAAGGTGATTATATGAAGGTGTCGATGGTGCACCAAGCCCCGATGGTGTTGTCGTTGTGATTGAGCAGCAAAAACATTCATTTTATGGTCAAATACAATAATTAGGGTTCGCAATATTGAATGTGGAAGTTTGTGACTTTATTATTTATTGTAGCAAAGACAGTTCAATACTTGTTTTTTCTATTCATGTAAATTATGATTTCCTAAAAACTTTTTTATCAACATTAAAAACTAAATACTTACTTCGTTTTTCTTCTTCATGAAATTTGTAAATTAAACAATTGAAAATTACTTTATTGTTTTTATTACTATACAATTGAAAACCATTAATTTAGGTATTTAACTTATGAAAACTCGTATTTGCTCGTATCTAGCATTTAAAAACTACCCAGTTCTTCTAGTTAACATTTCTTCCGCCAGACGTCGCTTCACTTAGCTGTAATCGCGAATAGTGTGAGCTACGTTGATTTGCATTGTTAGAGTACGTAGAACAAAATAGTGTACTTACGGATAAAGAAAAGTTGAAGAACAGTATTACGTATCATAATACCAAACACAAAAACAAATATTTCAAGAGTATTTCTTGTAACATCTGGATATTGATCGATTAAACGTGGTGGAAATTTTAATAAAATGCTACAAGGACTACAGTGCAAAAGTATTTTCTGGTTTAAAACTATAAATTATGGGTGATTTGTCGAGCTAAATAAAAACAAAGCAAACAATATTTTTACCATTCAGTTTTAACAACATATTTGTTGATATATCGTGTCTAGAGACAGTATATTTTGTTTTTGATCCTGAATCCTTACGCATGCGCATTTGTTTCTTTTTTGTACTTAAGAAAATCAAATGTAATTTTGACAGCTGTCAAATTTCGTCAAAGTAGTACGTTTATTATTTAAATTATTTCCTTCTATAATAATAGACCGTAAACGGTAATACTAGTAATTGTTTAGTAGTTTCAGTGTGAAATTTGTGATTACAAATGTAAATAAAAGGACAATTATTAAAAAAATCACTTTAAAACTCATACAGGCGAAAAGCAGTCTTTAAAATTAACAAATTAATTATTTAATATAATAATATTAAATATATTATATTTAATAATATTAAATGTATGTTAGAACCAATGAAAATCATACGAAAGCCGACCCTGATCAGTATCTGGAAATACTGATCAACGAAGATAGAAACTATACGTAAGCCGGTCCTGATCAATATCAGGACACTAAAGGATTAATTATTGAATGTGTAAAACATACTTTATCTATACTTTTGTGAAGTTGGCAATAGTAAAAGACACTATAGAAGAGAAGAAGGGAAGTTGAGAAGTTCAGTTGTATAGTTTTTAATAATAGTAATAAAGGATTGTAATTAAATATTGGAAGTAAAGGTCGTCTTAATATATATTATATTAATGATTATGAACGCCGGTTTATTGTAGAAGGAAATAATTTAAATGTGCTAATTTAAAGACGGCTTTTCGCCTATATGAGCTTTAAAGTGATTTTTTTAATAATTGTCCTTTTATTTACATTTGTAATCACAAATTTTACACTGAAACTACTAAACAATTAGTAGTATTACCGTTTACGGTCTATTATTATAGAAGGAAATAATTTAAATAATAAAAGTACTACTTTGACGTAATTTGACAGCTGTCAAAATTACATTTGATTTTCTTAAATACAAAAAAGAAACAAATGCGCATGCGTAAGGATTCAGGATCAAAAACAAAATATACTGTCTCTAGACACGAGTGGAATGACCCTATATCGAGAATATACAGAAAAAATTTTGACAAAAAAAACTGAAAATTAAACAAGCTATTTATAAGCTGGTAAAGTTTGGGGGTAAAAAAATTGATGGTGTGCTGGTTGACACGATTGCAACCCTTCTGGTAATCGAAAACAAGATTTAAAAAAAGATTCTTAATTAGTAAGAATGTCGTAATAGCCCCTACCAAACAGAAAACGAAAAAAACTTTTTTCGCAAAATGGCGGCTGTCTGAAGAAAAAAATTCGTTTTTTGACTATTTCTTTCACAATTCTTAATTTTTTAAAATAGTAAACCAAATAATTTTTACACAAAAGTGGTAGGGACGATAGACAGTTATATATTGAAGGTTTGTACAAAATTTGAAGTAAATCGGTCAGATGGAACTTGAGATATTATGTCAACCATGTTGAAAAATGTTAAAATGTCATAAAATACGTAATTACTACGACCTTCGGTAAGTTTCTCACTGCTAGGTTCAGTTGCTGCGTCACTAAAATAGCTGAAACGTGGTAAACTATTGGAATTTTAAAATTTTCTCTTGAGAATATATTCATAAAGGGCTAAACTTTAAGAATATGCAAAAAAACAAAAACTTTTTTTTTTTAATTCCAAACCAGAACACGGCCTTAAAGAAAACATTCTATTTTCGATCCTTTTAACCAAAATTATTGCTCAAAATTGTTCCAACAATTTAAAGTTGCTTTGTGGAGTTCCTTACGTCTGCAAACTGTCTGTTATTTCCATATACACGACGTATAAGTAGGCCCCAAATGTTTTTAATGGATCTGAAGAACTCGATAGCCAGTCTAAAACATGAATTTTCTTTTGATATAACCAGTCTTTTGCTTAGCGACTTACATGTATGACTGCATTATCCTGCTCAAAAATGAACTTTGACTGCCTATTCCACCGGATAAATAGAAGCAAATCAACAGTAAATTAGAATGCAACTAAAATAGAATGCAACATTCTAAAATATATTTGATACGATTTGATACTTATTTTGAAATCATCAAAATATAAGATGCGGTCGGGGTGCGGTTATAATTATTATGTGACGCACTGTATATACTGTAATGTCTTTAATAAGTAAGATGATATTCAAATTTGCATATTCCATTCAAAATTATTTATAATATGTAGTAGATACACGATAACTGTTTCAATATTTTGAACGATTCTTCCATCTTGGAAGGCTCCATAATTATTATCTCGTTGGACGTTTATCATTAACGAATTTGTTATATTCCTTACAATTTATTTGGTATCATTTTAATCAATTAAACGTTTTCTTAACCTCTTCACGCATGACGGCATCATAATATGATGCCACATGAATTTTTATTACTAAACAGGACAAATCTTAATAAAACACAAGTTTTCAATGCATGGTGGCTTCATCAAAATTAAAATTCATGGTTGAAGAGGTTAAATTTAAAAATGCCGAACTTTTGTGATTTTAAGAAGTTTTAATTTTAAAATTACGTATACGCAAGAGCTTGAAAAGAGCAACTAAATATCTTGTTACGATATTCCTAACATAAAATGTAATTTGTGGTATTCCATGTACTCCACTGGTATTCCACTGTGTTATTCCTATTTTAACAAACATTTTCTCTCTGTAGTAAAAGGCTTGCAAATAAGTAGATAGGTAATATATTAGTAACATGAGCAATTAATTTTGATATAACACACAAATATTATTAAATTTTGCTCCGCATTATTGTTAGTAATTTTAACTAAACATAAACTTAAGTGAAGATAATTTCGAGTCAGACCTCTACCTAGTACATTAAATTTACATCAAACCACCTTCGTCACTGTTTTAAATTAACGGATACTAAAAGTTAAAAACTTTCCCCTAAATTCAAATTATAAATCAGTCGCATTAGTAATTGAAATTTATCTACAAGTAATGCGATAAATTAATGTAGAAAATTTAATTATATACCTAGTTAATTACTTTCCATGATTTACTAGTAATTCTTATTACTCTAGTTTTGGATAATGGAAAACACTTCTTTACAGACGGCCATTGCCTTGCAGCTTAATGCAAATGCGAGGTACCGGGTTCAAATCCGGATAAGGGTCAAACTTTTTATGACTAGTCTCCGTGCTTTGGAAGGCAGGTTAAGCCGATGGTCCTCTTGGGTTAGTGAATTGCCATCATTAACATAAAAACCAAGATACAGGCACATCTGAAGGCCAGTCTAGCAAGCTACCTAATGAACGACGCAGATGTTGGGAAATAACAGGCCTTAAGGCATACTAGAAGAGAATTCTCTAGTCATTTAGCTTCTAGAAAAGGAAGAACAAGAAGACTTCTTTACGTATAGTAGGGTAAAGTAAGATAATTTGGTGATATAGTTAATTTGGTGATACTTTTTCAAAAATTCACCAACAACTTACCGATTATCAAAATAATTTAAAATTGTTATCATATACTTCATACAGTTTCATCTGACTATTCAAGAGATTACAGGCTCTTATCTTATGTAGTTACCTGCCAAAAAAACTTTTAATGTAATATGGTGTTATTTTTCATATTTACTTCAGTGTTATACGTGCTAGGTAGTAAATGTGTTCTAAATCAATTAATAAATAAGCATTATACTTTTAGAGTAAAGCCTACTTTTCAAAATGGCATAAATAAAATTACATGTTATTGTTTATTAATTAAATTAACCCTTACGTTGTAACGGTGTTTTCTTACCATGTGCGAATGCAATTTTACCGAGTTAAGATTATGTTATTTAAATTATTTTTTTACGGCGTTAATATAAATTTTTTATATATACAATATTGTCAAAAAAGGTATTCAATAGAGAATACTTTTTGAAAATAATTTTATTTTGGCATTTCAGGCTATCACCAAATTACCTGTCCTTCAAATTACCAAATTTCAAAGTATTATTAGTAATCAAAAATATAGTACATACACTTCTGAAAATATGGTGAGGGAAACCAAATGGTTTTACAGGAAGGTATGTCAATTTAGAAAGCTGCAGCACAAGTAAATATTCTTTGGACCTCGTTTAAAACGCTTTATTTAATCGTGCTAACAAGGATTTTTTTTATTTTTCGATTTTTAATACGATTTTCTAAATTTCTATTACTTTTTCCTTGTCGCAACGCAAATTATATTTTTTTAAACCCTAGCTCACTTTTTAGGCATTTTATTTCCATTTGCGCCTCTTCCCTCGCTTGCGTTTTTGGTCCCTAATTTTATCCGCCCCTGTGTTTGCACATTGTGCACAAAGGCTCTGACTACAACTACCATCAGTTCACCGAATACCAAAGTCAAACAGAAAGCAGAGATATTCAAAGGCAAAATTATTAACAACACTACAGGATCTTCAGAAATCAGGATGTTCTACGGCTCATGAAGATCAGAAGCAAAAAAAATTCAATAAAGGTTTAAAGAAAAATGATGACTGGGAATGTGGTGTCTGTGATAAAAGTTATAATGAGGATGTACAAGAAAAGAATGGTGCCAAATGGATTTAATGCTCCTTCTGTTCTATTCCATACCACATCACTTGTCAATGACAGGCAAATGAAGACGAAATCTTTATGTGCGATGGTTGTTCTCTTTCAGATTTCGAGTAATTATTTTATGTTTAAAGTATTTTAAGTTTTAAATTAAGTTTTATAACTAATTTTAGTTTTTTTAATTGTCACCAAATTAAATGTCCTATATCACCAAATTAAATATCTTATCACCAACTTACCTACCTTTTTTTAAAAAGAAAGATGTTCGTTTTTAATTAAGAAAATGGAATTCAAATAAAACAAAAAACCTCTCAATAGGCAGGTATAAAGTGATTCTATTATTATACCAGCAAAAATCGGGAAAAACTTTCAAATTAATCAAACTGTATCCCTCTTATATAGTATATCCCAAATTTGTAGCCAAGCAAGTTTTCGGCTACTGCGTTAAGTTTTTTTTTGCATATTTAATGATTTTTGTTCGTATGTTTTCGCGAAGAAGGTAGTCACTCTATAGTGAATAACACTTCACAATTCTTCCAACTACAATCAATTAATATAAAATAAAATAAACACACGGATGTGATGTGGAAGCACTTTTCCGAGAGGTCGTGAAGACATGTCATTACGACAGTACTAAATATGTTGAGGATAAACCTTCAATCAAGACCCTTCGCGAGGTCAAAATGGCGCAACTTAACCAGTTGCCAAGAATTGTAAAAATTCGAAAATAAGTCAATTATAACCAAACCACAACAACGACAGACATGTTTCGATCTTGTTAGATCTCATCAGTGACGTACAGTTATGGATTTGGTTATAATTGACTTTAAGTTTTTACCTATATAGCATTTTGTCGACAAGATTAATTGAATTATCCGATAATCCAAAAAATGACATCAACAATTCGCGCAATGCTAATAAGTATAAAACGACCCGTTTATATAATAAAATAAACACACGGATGTGATGTGGAAGCACTTTTCCGAGAGGTCGTGAAGACATGTCATTACGACAGTACTGTCGTGTCGTAATGACATGAAACGATAGTACTGTCGTAATGACATGTCTTCACGACCTCTCGGAAAAGTGCTTCCACATCACATCCGTGTGTTTATTTTATTATATAAACGGGTCGTTTTATACTTATTAGCATTGCGCGAATTGTTGATGTCATTTTTTGGATTATCGGATAATTCAATTAATCTTGTCGACAAAATGCTATATAGGTAAAAACTTAAAGTCAATTATAACCAAATCCATAACTGTACGTCACTGATGAGATCTAACAAGTTCGAAACATGTCTGTCGTTGTTGTGGTTTGGTTATAATTGACTTATTTTCGAATTAATATAAAACAATTCTTTGAAGTAAAAACGTAAAAATAGTTTTAGAATTTTTTTGGCACAAAAATCAATTGACTGCTGTTACCGAGATGAACGTGGTTCATTTACTATTAAACAGGGTGTAAGTTGGTGACCATTTAAGATTGGTCATTTGAATCGAAAATGATTCTACAATATAAAATATTTGGCGTTTAGTACAAAATTGCCTGGAAAATGGTTTAATAGACCACTTCACGCAAACTACAGCGCTTGCGTTGAAGCGCGTTGAAGAACAGAATGACGCGAGAAATAGAATAAGACAGCTAGATGTTCGGACCAACTTACTACTTTTGCTACTTTCCCTATGTTTTTACGTGTAAAAACGTGCTTAGATATTGTGTTATAATTTTTACAGAGTAGTTCAATTTTGATGATTCTTTTTTTTATTGGATAGGGTACAGTTCGACGGTGGTCCCATTTAAATTTTAAAAACAAAAATTCCACCCTTAACGGTAGAAAAATCGAGTTAAAATTGTACAAATTATTGGCACTATTCGCTCTAGTATTAGCCCCAAATAGCATTTTTGACTACTAATTTTCAATTGCTGCAATATTGCTTGCAAATTGCTGCCTATTTTGGCGCAATATGCAAAATTGCTACAGCGGTGCATAAATAGCTTGCAAGTTGCTAGCAAATAGCGCTTAAAAATTGCTGGCAAATTACGCTTCAAAATTGCTAGCAAACTGTTTGCAAATAGCGCCTAAAAATTGCTAGCAAATTGCTCCAAAAATATTGCTAGCAAATAGCGCCTAAAAATTGCTAGCAAGTTGCGCCAAAAATATTGCTAGCAAATTGCTTGCAAATAGCGCCTAAAAATTGCTAGCAAATTGCGCCAAAAATATTGCTAGCAAATTGCTTGCAAATAGCGCATAAAAATTGCTAGCATATTGCGCCTAAATATTGCTAGCAAATTGCTTGCAAATAGCGCCTAAAAATTTGCTAGCAAATTGCGCCGTAAATATTGCTAACAAATTGCTTGCAAATAGCGCCTAAAAATTGCTAGCATATTGCGCCTAAATATTGCTAGCAAATTGCTTGCAAATAGCGCCTAAAAATTGCTAGCAAATTGTGCCAAAAATATTGCTAGCAATTTGCTTGCAAATGGCGCCTAAAAATTGCTAGCATTTTGCGCCTAAATATTGCTAGCAAATTGCTTGCAAATAGCGCCTAAAAATTGTTATAGTAAATTGCAAGCTGAAATAACATGCAAACAATTCATATTATCATTGTCACGTGTTGGTGGATTGACCGTCGGAATATCTGTTTGTATGATTTTCATATGTCTTTTATATGTGCCACTTCTTTTAAACTTTTTGAGAAGACTAATAAAACGGATATTATTTATCAATTTAGCTCTTTTGATTCCCGCATTTTGTATTATATAGTTATCCCACGATCGTGAGTTGTCCATTTTTACAATAAGTTGTATTTTGTTTGATTTGTGTATGTAAGAATTCTTTAATTCCATTTACCTATATTAAGTGTTTTCCTAACATTGATTAGCCGATCAGCCATTTGCTAACATGTATTTAAAAAGATTAAGAAGAAATTTAAATTTCCCTCAAAAATCCTTAATTAAAACAGTTTCTATTGCTAAAGCAAGAGTAAATTTAAAATTTAGTAAAGTTAAAATATAAAGTCTTCAATTTAAACTTAATTTAACGTAAGCCTGCGTGGTCGAATCGATTAAGCGTCTGATATGCGTATACATCCAAGGGGTAGGTCCTAGGTTCGAATCTCACCTCAGCATTTAGGTAAGAGTAAATTTAATTTAAAAATTATTTAATCTATGTGATTTTTACAGATACTATATTTCCAGGATTATTCATTGTGTAGGGAAAAAAATGTAGGTATAATTTAAAAATAGATTAATAAAATTAATTAATAAAATAAAATATTTTACCTATCGGTATAATTTGAGATATTAAATAATAAAATGAATGAAATGTTAATTAAAAATAAATTCTAACAAATTAATAATAAAAAAATAAAAATATATTTTTAAATTTAATTAATAATTTTTTAATCGCCCACAAAATTTCTTTTTCATTAAAAAAAAACCAGCAATATTTTGTAAAATTATAAAAGCAATATTGCAAAATATCAGCCAATAATTTTGCAGCAATATTGCAAAATATCAGCCAGATATGTTGCAGCAATATTGCATACCTAAATTGCTTGCAAGTTGCTACCAAATACTTGCTTGCAATTTGCGCGCTGTCAGCGAGCAAAGTTGCTAGCTGCTTGCTCAAAAATAGTGGGACCAAATTAGCAATTTTGCTGCAATATTGCGGCAATTTTGCAGCAATTTAGTTGGCTGCGGCAGCGCCTATAGCAATTTTTAATTGCAAATTGCTAGCAAATTGCTGCAATTCAGCATCAAAATGCTACTTGGGAGAGCTCAAATTTAAACTAATTTTAAACACGTCACACATGCGCCACAGAGTTTTCTTTCGTGAAATGGTCTATTATATTTAAAATTTAAAATGTAAAATAATCTAATAAATTATATATTGACTATCCTGATAGCTCAATTTAAATTAAACCTAGAGAACTTTCATGGTACAAATTAAATACATAATCTCAAATTACTTTAATAAATTCAATACTATGTATAATTATTCTACTTTAGGAACAATAATATGTTAAACAATCGAAAATAACTTAACCATTGCAGAGCTACAACTTCGTATACAGTATCACTATGTTTAGTAATAATATTATTATATTATAATGGCTACATTTAATTTTTCAGATCACCCCATTGTAATTGACGTGATTTGAGTTCTCTAATAAATTTCAATGGCCGAGTACTAGAACACTAGATATTATTGTATTATATTTTATAGTTGGCAACAATAATTACTCATTGCAACATTTGTGGGTTCACTGTATCTCTAACTGCTACCCATAAATTCAGTAATAAATGTAATAATTATCTAGTGCTACACAGAAAAAAATCCTTGATGTTAAATTCGCACAATATTGTGTTCTTGAAATTGTGTTCTTGTTAATCCCAAATTGAGTTCTTGATAGGTACTGGGCTTGTTAGAAATATGCAAATTTTTGTACCTGGAAAATTGTATTGTATATGGTAACTATTGTTGTTTAAGTTCCACCCAATAATTGTGTTCTTAAGATTGTGCGAATTGTAAACGTAAAATTTTACTTGAATAATTATTATTAAAGCAGTAAAATTTGAAAAAAATTTTCATTTTTAGATTATATACATTTAATCCGTAATTATGCAAACGATTAAAATATAATTTAAATATTTACCGTTATTTATAGTTTTAACACGTGGATAATAATTTTATTTTAAAAATTTAAACTTAATAATTATTATTAATAATTCTCCTTAAAATTAACGAACATTTTAAGATTAAAGAATTTACTGCAATTAGAATTAAATGTTAAAAATTTAATCTAAAGAAGTGTGATAATCGTATTAATTTACTGTAAAATTATAAATTCAACAAAAGCTTAAGTAAACGTTAAAACATTAAAATTTTAACCGTAAGTAAAGACAACATACAAGAAATTTTATTTAGAACCTTTTATCACAAGATAGAACCAGAAAATATTGGAAAATATGAAAATTTCAAATACGTGGGGGGGGGGGTGTCAAACAACGTGTTGTTTTTTAAAAAAGGTGAAAAATATAGTAAAATTATTGAATAATTTACAAAAGTATCTTATTACTTTTCGTTGTATCGTATTTACTTTTTAAATTCTACAATAATTTCACTATATTTTTCAACTTTTTTAAAAAACACCACGTTGTTAGATCCCCCCCCCCCCCCCGTATTTGACATTATTTCATATTTTCTGGTTTTCTTGTGACAAAAGGTTAAAACTGTTTCTAAATAAAATGACTTGCATGTTGTTCTTTAATTAGGGTTAAAATTTTAATGTTTTTAAATTTTACTTAAGTTTTTTATAAGTTAATAATTTTAAAATAAATTAAATACGATTATCACACTTCTTTAGATTGTTCTTTTAACATTTAATTCTAATTACAGAAAAATTCTTTAATCTTAAATTTTGAACTTTCAGCAAACAGAATTATTAATAATTATTAAGTTTAAATTTTTAAAATAAAATTATAACCCACGTGTTTAAAACTATAAGTTAGGGTAATTGTTACGGTAAATATTTAAATTTTATTTTAATCGTTTACGTAATGTAATATTTTAACGTTTGCTTAACGTTTTGTTAACTTTATATTAAAATTTTAAAATTAAAACAATTTTAATGTAAAGAATTAGATGTTATAAAACAGAAATCTAAAGAAGTGTGATTATTATTATTATTGCTGAACGGGTGTGTTTCTTACGAACCACTTGCACTGAAGCTCCTGGCTTATTGTACCCCGCGTTCCGTGTTTTACTCCAATAGTTCTGTATCCTCTATAAAATTGAGGATTCGACCTATGGGAACCTGATTTATCTCACCGAGAGTCGGATATAGACAATCAAAATGTTGTAGCCTTTTAGGGGCTAGAATTGTGCATACACATAGTATGTGGTGTGGAGTTTCCTCCTCCATCCCGCATAATCTACATGTAGGATCTTCCACAACACCTATTGCGTTCAGGTGTTTGTTAAGACAGCAGTGTCCGGTAAACAGTCCTACTATCTTTCTCAGCCGCACTAAGAAGTGTGATAATCTGATATTGTAAAATTATAAATATAGAAAAACTTGAATAAGCGCAAAAATATTAGAATTTTAACTATCAGTAAGAATAACATTGATTAAATTTTATTATTTTTGAATTATTTCATTTTTGTTAACTCGATATATTTTATTTATTAAATTTAAAATTAATTCTCCAAGCATAAGTATAACTTAAGCTTATTATTATAATTCCCTGCGTAGACCAGTGAGTACAGCGTACGCCTATAGATCCAGAGGTTACAGGTTCAAATCTTCAAAATCAAAAAAAAGGTAAGTAAAATTTGTCAAGTGTGTTCCCCTACTGCAATTAAAATTTATCGCAATTTAAAAATGAAAGTATAATAATAAATTAAGATCTGTGAATACAGATATTTCTGATAATAATTTATTTATAATTAAAAATTTTATTTTAATAAATTTTCTTATACAAAACACAAAATTGTGTTGTGGACTAGTAAAAAGGTTTTACCATAAGAAGGCATAATTTGGGTTGTATGCAGGTATAGATAGGTTGACCCAAAAGTTTACCTGCTTGAAACACAATGTTTTACTTGTAACCTATTTCAACCCAAATTTTACCTGGAGTATGCACAATTTTACTTACGTTTAGCACAATTTTTTTTCTGTGTATATATACCGCGAGTGAATGGGTTGCTAACTAAAGGCGTTGCGTGTAGACATGCATAACACAAATTATTTTAAGAAAATTATAAAATATGATAAAAAAAATTACTCTTTGCACAGGTCAAGCTACAACGAATTTAAACAAATACGTACAAATATGTATTTTAAATTATAAATTTATAGTTATAAAACAGATAAGTACATTCTATCGGACCACTCTAATGATGGGTGAGAGGGGGATTTGTCTATTGCAAGTATATAAAACGTAGTTTGAAAACATGGTTAAACGACGCTACAGTAGGCGGTACAGGGTTAAACAAAACTAATTTTTGACCTATTTATTACAAGTATGTACTCAATACAATGTATAGTATCGATGATTTATAGGAATCACAAGATGTATATATAATATGTGAAATTATTGTATGATAAATATTACGTGATTGACTTATCAACATGTCCATTATTGGTGTGCATTCACCTCAGTATAATAAATTATATTATTAATAATGGTTGGTTTTGCTTACATAAATTAATTTACTAAATTTGTGATATAAATTTTATCTTCGTTTATTGCAAAATAAATAAATTTAGATTATAACTACAGTATATTAAAATAGTAAAATAATTTATTAATATCAATTTATTATTAATCACTGTTTTTTACATTATAAATAATATTAGATACAAATACATATTTAACTATTTTAACTGTAAAAATTACAATAGTTTGAAGTTTTCAACTTACCGTTTTCCAACTTTTAAAGTTTTAAAAGATTCAATTACCCTTCTCAAGAGATGGTAAAAAATTAGCGATACTGCAGAATCATACTAGTCTTTTGTTGAAAAAGACTTCCAAATTTCACTCAACCTTTCTATTCTACGCAGGAATAAGATATGTTCAAATTGCAAGTTCTACTGAATAGAATAAATATCGGAATCATATTGAGATGCGATTAGAAGTAAAATTCAAGATACATGAGAAAACACTTTGTGTAACTTGTTATTAAATAATATTATATTTAACCACAAAAATAAAGAAAATGCAAGTGTTTTAAGACTAAATTAAATAATCTATACTAATAGTGTGATGGTCAATATAATGCAACTTAATATTGCAACATAATTTTTAGATTACCCAAAAATGTACTAAACACAGTATACTAAAATATAGTTATAACAATGTAAAATATACTGAATGTATAATTTATTCACAAACGTTTTCGTTATACAATAACATCGTCAGGTGACTAAACAGAAAGTGTCAAGTAGGTACATACATACTTGATACATTTTAACAGTATCTTTTTAATTTATTTTAGTACTATTAGTAGTAAAAGAACTTTTAATCGTATATAGAATAGACTATAGAATAACTAGCTCAATTAGTTGCCAAACGATCGCCGGAGTCACAACATAAGAACCCACGAACCGCGTACACGCGACCCAAGCTCTGGTACTAGACAGGGGTGTAATCCCTTAGCAGGCCTGTCTACCTTAATATAGTAGATCAGCGGGGCAGGTGGTATAAATTAGAGCATATTAAATAATTATTTTTGTAAATCAAATATAAATTATCGCAGTTTCTGATTATTTGTTGTTGACAGTACTGCTTAGAATTAATTTGACAGTCAAATCATAAACAAATAAATTACTTTCATAAAGCCGAGCGAACACCGATTGCTATGTTAAGTGAAGATCATGGTGAAAATTTATCTTAAAAGTAGTAATTTTCTTAATACAATTTATCTGACATTAAAGTTAATTTCTTTTTTTACAAGTGTATAAAAATGTGGATCAAATTGGTAAGAAAAACTTTCAATTCTGAAATTTATTTATAAATTTGGTTATACCGGGTAGACCGGCCACCGCGCCGATGTGAACATAGGAAATTAACATGGGAAACTGATTTTTCTTTAATTCCTGCTTCCCATCAGAACGGATAAGAATGAAAATGGTATCAATTTTAAGAGATTTTTATTCCGCTTCTAAAGATACCGAACACTTGATATTATGTTCTTTAATTACTGTTAAAAACTCACTCATAAAATGTAAAATGCCGCATTTAAAACAATTTTAGTTGTCTTGTTTGAATTTTATTGCAATTGTTTTTGTTTGAAAAACAATAATTTCTAACAAGTTAAGAATAACTTGTGTTTGCATTCATTTTTAACCAAATTTATTGTTATATATCAGAGTAACTTGTTAGAAATTATTGATTTTCAATCAAAAACAATTGCAATAAAATTCAAAAAAGGAACTATAAAATTTTAAATACGCTATTTTGCATTTTATTAGTGAGTTTTTAACAAAAATTAAAAAATAAAATATCAAGTGTTAGGTATCTTTAAAACCGGAATAAAACTCTCTGACAATGATACCATTTTCATTCTTATCCGTTGTGATGGGAAGCAGAAATTAAAGAAAAATCAATTTCCCATATTAATTTCCTATGTTCACACCGGCGCGGCGGCCTGTCACCCTGTATAAACGATAAATAACAACGGTCATACAATAAGCTGTCTTGTTTAGAAAAGAATTTTTTGAGACAAATGCAATCTCATTGATTCATGCGCGTCATTAATACCACCCAACCCAAAATAAAAGAGCTTTCACCGGAAGTATTGCAACCAAAATCTAATAAGTTCTTTAGACGGTTCCGCAAAAGAGTATACAAAATTTCAAGTCAATTGGTGCCCAAGACGTCTATACATTGTTCACAATGGTTTACAATCAAAATACTACCTTTGTACCTTTGCATCGAAGTTCTAATGCATCTACGCACAATTGGTTTTTATACATTCCTTCACTACGTAAAATAGGAAAGCAAAATTTCATTTAGAAATTGTTGGGTAAAACCGGATATTTTCTCATTTTCTATAGTTAAGATTAAACTAAAACTATAATAGTCTCACCACTCCTTGTCAATTTATCACGAGCTTTTCACCAAAAAGCAATTATTTATAACGATTTAAACGTTACGTATACGGTTTTACCCGACTCTTCCCTACTTCATTATTTAAGACAATGTGCCTCAGTAGGCCTTCTTGTAATCTACCATCAGAATTTTTGTTTAGTTCTGAAACTTGTCTGACAAAAAATTTTTAATTGCACGATAACAACATAGGGAAGAGTTGGGTAAAACCGGGTACTACCGTTTAATGAGTTATAAATAATTTATTTTTGGTGATGCCATCGTGATAAATTGGTAAGTAGTGGTGAGACTATTATAGTTTTGAATGCTCATAATAGTTAGTTTTAAAAACTGTTTAACCTTAACTTGTAACAAATTTTTGCATTTGTTTGTTAGTTCCTTACTTAAATCATTCTCCTTTACATTCCTCATGCTGGTCCTGTATTCATCCACCTGCATTGCTAGTTTTAGGCAGTCTTGCATAGGCAGCGATAGAGTACGGTCACGTATTGATGTATTGACATATTAGTATGAATAATGAGTTATATTTTTCCATAATTAGCCGAAATCATAACTAGCTATTATAACTGACAGATTTTTAATTTTAAAGAACCAAAATTTCCATAATTGCAGTAGCTATCGTTGAACATAGCCGTTTTTGTTAAACTTTTTTTTTAACACTCTTTTTAACAGAATAACATTTATATAGATTATAATACTTTTTCACTTTTACTTTTTAGACGAACCATTGTCAAATTATAGACATCTCAAATTCGCTCAAGCAAAATGTTATTGATATTTTTACATAAGAAATATAGAATTTGTATAAAAATTTAAAAAGTATAAATTAATAAATGCTTATTGGAATAAATTATTTACTTGCGACAATAAAAAATAATTAAAATTTGCTTTATGAAAAAATAATTGCTTTAAATAAAACGAAAAAACATAGAACACAAATATAAAATTTCCAATTAAAAATATTTGATTCACATCATTTTTAAGAAATGTTGAAAATTTGGAATACAAATTTTATATCTGAACAAATTTCATCCCACTGCGACCAATTATAAAATAAATTAGAGAAATGTACGCCTCGATATTTTAAATCCGGAAACATTTTAATAAAAAAAATACCAGCTGTAATACAATTTTATACTAATTCGTCGTATTAATTCCAAAAATAAATAAACGTGAACTGTATCTTTTTATTAATGCTTTTTCTTTCTTTGATTAATAAACTAGCAGTGCGGATCAGCGAGTATGATCCGCGGTCAACCATGTGATTAGATTACCAATGTGAGTCAATCATATGCCCCACGTAAGATATCCCATGCGGATCACGGAATGTGAACCGTAACTTAAAAAGAAAGAAAGCCGCGAGCATAAGATTATGAGTAAAGCGCGCTCCAGACCTAACATTTTTCCACAGTTTTCGCGTCAGTTCAGGCAAGAAAACACCAATGTCGTCTTACCTGAAACGATCAGAACTGCAAGTAAAACGTACGACGTTAAGTATTTTCTTGACTGGAACGATCAGAACTGTCAGATAAAACATATGACAAAAGCGTTAGTTCTCGGCCGCGCTTAAGATCAAGAAAAGAAATTTGAAACATAAATTGATTGCAATAATTGGCAAAATTTTACATGTTCGTATTATGTAGTATGTGTATAATATAATGAAATTGCAGTTATCGTACATGGAAAATATAATACAATAAATTGAACTTAATCGGTGTAATATTATGTTCGATATGTACTAAATATCTCTTGAATGCGCAAGAAAGGAAATGTTACAAAAGATATAATGCAAATTTTTCTGATAATTGGCCGGGTTACATAATTTGAACTTCCACTAAAATTCAGAGCAGTAATTATTTAGAAAATTAAACTTTTGTTAAAAAGCCTGGTACGTAACTCCATCGTTGTTATTACAACGTGACAAGAAATCATGTCAGCAAAACGGATAGCAGTTGCACCTGCTCCTAGATGAGCTAATCTTCCGCCCCTTTCTGACGGCTTTCATAGTGAATTTCTGAGCAGTGTCGACTTTGACAGGTTTTACTGTAATGTCAATTTGAAGTTTGTTTACATTATAAAATGCATGTTGTCGTAGTAACACGTTCTTATGTTTTACGGAAGTCCCAAGAGATACCACTTTATTATTTAAATCCCGCATTATCATTTTAAGGGCCAATATATTCCCCTCCCAGTAAAGTGTTCAATAGCGTAACTGACTGATAAATAAACTGTCACCAATCACATTTTCACATTTCAGTAAAATCACCAATCAACAGGGAGGTTTATAAATTTACTGAACACATAGTTACCCGACACTTTAACCAGAGGTGAATATAACGGCCCAACAACAATAATTAGTAACAACTACAATAATTAATACCGACCGACGGGGACATTACAGTGAGTATGTCGCCAATCGAGATCCCAATTATTTTGGTGGTTCTAGTTGCTAAAAAAAATATCACTTTTTCGAATTTTAATAAATTGACCCTTAGTTTTTGAGTTATGAATTTTTGAAAATACCATGGTGGGTTAACCCATATAAACCGGCCGTACTTTATAAAGGACAGCAAAGCAACGGCAAAAGTAAACTCTCGTCAAATAAACACGATGAATATAAAACCAATTATTATGGTTTCATTTGATACTTGGAAGTATTGAGATACTATTTGTAATATTATTTAGTTAAAATTTTTGAATTTTATAATATTTTTTTACGTTTTCGTCGTGAGCTGTTCGTTGACTCTGAACTAGAGGTCAGCGAAAGTGCTTATTAAAATTATTGTTATTATCAATTTTGATTGAATTATATCAGATTTGGATACCTAAAGGACCAATAAACGTGTTTTATGAATAAATTTGAAATTATTTGTCCAAATTAGTAAATTATTAGAAAAGGAAAAGTGGTGTCCTTTTAAAAGGACGGTAGGGTTATCCACTACTATCTTGATTTGAAAGATTTTCGTTTGTAAATCCTGCTTTTAGTTTATTTTACGGGTTTTATTGTATAATCCGCATTATAAATAAGTAGAAACAAAGTTTATGTAAAGGCAAATGCAAAAATTTTAATTAGTGTTAGCTATTTTTGTTTTGAATGGCTAGAAACTTGTAAATTAGGGTTCTTAAATTTGTAAAATAACACATGAGACGAAACGGAAGGTCGTCAGGCATTCAAATATGGTCATTTCTGTTATCGAGGGGTTGCAGGTGGATTCTGTGACGATATGTGCTCGAGTTAACACGTTTGTTTTTAAAATAAATCGAAGAAGCTGGAGTGAAGTTTATAATTCAAAGTTTTGTTTAACATTAGTTGAAATTAACTATTTACTTTTTTTGGGTTTTGAACAATAAATTAGTGTAACACTTTATTTCTGTGTTCACTTTATTTTATTCATAATATAATAAAATTTTAATTCAATTGCATTTTTGTGTGTACTCTTATGCCATAGTAGTGGATAACCCTACCGTCCTTTTAAAAGGACACCATGTTTCGGTCATTTACAACACTTTCAGAATTTTTTTAGTATTTTTCTGAGATTCAGCATAATAAAGTGACCAAGATACAGAAAAAAAAATTTTAAATTTCAAAAAAAAATATTTTCAGGTTTATATGGGTTAACTGCTATTATTATTAGCTATTATTACAAAAAAAAACTGTGGTGGTCTAGCGGTTAACAATTTGTAATAGTAATTCATAGGTCATTAATTTTTTTAGTTCCGATAATAAATTAGTACATACTTTAAAAAAAAATATTCGCCGGTATTGGGATTAGAACTCAGGACCTACGAGTTACAACTTCCATAATGCTAAACCTATGGTAAAACCTGCCCTTTCAAAAATTCATAACTCGACAATTAAGAGGCAATCGACCAAATTTAGAAAAAGTGATAATTTTTTTAGCTACTAGAATCACCAAAAAAATTGGGATCTCGATGCGCGTAATGTCCCCTTATGAGTACAAGTTGGATATTGACTAACAAACTACATGCTGAATACTAACTGAAGATTGACTGACTACATAATGTTGCTATTACATAATATTATCAACTATATACAGGGTGAATGAGAGCACCCGTATCAGCAATTTTTTTCAAAAACGGCTAGTCGTAGAGAGTTGGGTTAAAAAAATTTATTATAAAAGCCATAATAAAGAATCGAATGGTGATATTATTATTTCTCGGAAAGGTCGGCGTCCCGAGTAGTTTGCTCCAGAAACTCAAGAATTTTAAATAGCACCATAGGTCGAAAATGGTATCGTTGAAAAGATCTTTCAAAGATAAGCAAGTTTTGTAGGAAAAATTATTTTATTCCTCCCACCCTTTTTATGTAATATTCGATTGCATATTATGGGTGAATGCGACCACCCGTATCAGTCATTTTTTTCAAAAACGGTAAGTCGTAGAGAGTTGGGTCAAAAAAATTTATTATAAAAGCCATAATAAGGAATCGAATGGTGATATTATTATTTCTCGGAAAGGTCGTCATCCCGAGTAGTTTGCTCCAGAAACTCCAGAACTCCAGAATTTTAAATGGCACCATAGGTCGAAAATGGTACCGTTGAAAAGACTTTGCAAAAATAAGCAAGTTTTGTAGGAAAAATTATTTTATTACTCCCTCCCCTTTTCAGTAATATTCGATTGCATATGGGTGAATGAGACTACCATTACTTGAAAGGGGTGGGAGTAATAAAATAATTTTTCCCACAAAACTTGCTTATTTCTTAAAGATATTTTCAAAAATACCACTTTCGACCTATAAAATTTAAAATTCTGGAGTTCTGGAGTTTCTGGAGCAAACTACTAGGGATGACGACCTATCTGAGAAATAATAATATCATTATTCCATTCTTTATTACGGCTTTTATAATAAATTTTTTGACCCAATTCTCTACGACCTCCGTTTTTGAAAAAAAGACTGATACGAGTGGTCTCATTCACCCATATGCAATCGAATATTACTGAAAAGGGGAGGGAGTAATAAAATAATTTTTCCTACAAAACTGGCCTATTTCTGCAAGATCTTTTCAACTATACCATTTTCGACCTATGGTACCATTTAAAATTCTGGAGTTCTTGAGTTTCTGGAGCAAACTCCTCAGGACGCCGACCTTTCCGAGAAATAATAATATCACCATTCGATTCTTTATTATGGCTTTTATAATAATTTTTTTTAACCCAACTCTCTACGACAAGCCGTTTTTGAAAAAAATGACTGATACGAGTGCTCTCATTCACCCTGTATTTATAATTTTGTGATTAGGGTTTGACGGTTTTTCAAAACAGGTTTTCAAAACAGGTTTTCAAAACCTGTTTTTTACTGTAAATTTGTCACATTCGAAAACCGGTTTTTAAATCAAGAAAACCGGTTTTTTTTAAATTTATTTGATTTGCTTTTGATTTTTTGGAAATTCAAAAAAATATTTGGTAACAGCGCCTCTTGGGTTGGCAACCCCTAAGGCAAGCCATAGCAACCACGTGGAGGATACGTGTTAGTTCATATAGTCGACAGCATGCCCGTAGCCAGGATTTCATTTGGAGGGGGGGGGCACTTGTAAAAAGCCTTTTGTAAAATGTACAATTTTCGATTGTTCCCCTTCCTTTTTCTTTGTCTTTTCAACATTTCGGGGGGGGGGGGCACCTGTCCCCCTTTCGGCAGTAGTTTACATCGTTCACACGTAGGTGTTTCGCACCAGTAATTCAAGGCTCAAGTATTATTTATTTGACTATCCCCTTCTGACGTCATAACTAACCTGTTCACCAATCACCAGATCTCATTTCAAAAATGTAGTCTAATCAGATTTAAATTTAGCGAACATTTCAGTTGTCTAATGAAATCTATCAATTACGAGTAATATGCACAAATTACCGATCATTTTCGATAATTTTTTATATGTTGCTAAAAATCATATTTTCTTAGAAAAAAATAAAATTTAAAATATTTTTGAAAAATTTTGAAAAAATTCGAAAACCGGTTAAAACCGTTTTTTTTGGAAATCTTGAATTCGAAAACCGGTTTTTCAAAAAGTCGGTTTTTGTATAAACCCTATTTGTGATATCAAAATCTGTCTATTCAGTGGCGTGATCTAGCCTTCCTGGATCGACAGAATTGATATCGCGGATATCGGCAGGATGCGCTCTATTGTTCATTATCTTATCCATAGCTTCCTGTTCCATTATACACCTGCGTCTCAATTCTGATTATTGTGTAATGAACAATATAACCAGAATTGGTCTTTTCTTATGAATAAACATAACTCCGCATCTATTGTTGCATTTTTTTGTTGAAATATTTTTGTAGAACATATTATATTACAAGTTTCTGTATACATAGTGTACGTGTCGTGTAGCCATTTGAGACATTTTATGGATTGAAGACATTTCACTTTTTTGATTCCATGATCTGTTCTTAAAAAAATATATTCTCAATATAAATAAAGTTTACGTTTGTAATCTCAAAAGCAGTAAAACACTGAGAGTACCTCAATCAATTTTTACTCCCCCTTCCCTAATTTTTTGATAATTTTCGGTAATTACCGGAAAATGGTGTTTTAAAAAAGTGGTAATTACCCAAAAATTACCGAAAAATTTGGTGGGGGGAGTAAAAAGTGCTGAGGGTGTGGACTAAAAAGTGGTGGGGGTTATCTCAATTCTTTACAGTTCTCATAATTTAACTGCGGCGTCTATCCTGACTAGAAATGTGGCTTCTTTCCCATTTTATTGGAATCGACGCTGAATGCTTATTATAACTCGAGTAATAGTATATTATTACACAACTTCTACAAATTTGGGAAAGAGCAATAAATAAGAACGCCAAGATGACGACATAAATATAATAATATACAGAAAGTTAAGTATCCATTTGGTTAATAACTTCTTCAATATTCCTACAAATTGCCTGGACATCATTATAAAAGAAATTGCGTATAAATTTTCACTTGTGTTGTTGAAAATTGTGAAAAATAACAGAAAATTGAGAAAAGATCGTAAAAAAATATATTAAAAGAAAATTAAATTTTGAACAAAAAGGTCCGCGACAGGATTTTATAATATTGTGGTGATATTTTCGGTCAATTAAGAGTGACAGCAAACAAATGAGATAGTAATTTAATTTAAATTTTTTTAAATTCAATAGTCAGGTGATTTGACCTACATTTAAGAAACATTTGCATCAAATTTACAAAACCATTACTTGTAACAATTTTACACACAAAACAAAACATTTCTGAATTTATTTGTGTAATACAAAACTTGTGACACGCCTTGTGTATGAATTTCATTTGAAATTAGCGCCAAAGTCCTAGAAAATGTAAAGTGTTAATAACAATTCAGTGCGTACGCAATTAACGACGTTATGTTGCCTGCTGTAAGGACCATTTTAGCTAATCAGGATGAAAAAACTCCCACCTAAAATATCCATTTTTCGAAAACTGGGAACGTTAAAAATCAGCGAGCAGAAACACGCCAGTTCCTGGGAGAAACTCAAGCAGAGAGGAGTTCCTGGGTGAAGCTCAAGCAGGAAAGAGCAAGTCTCCTGGGACGTATTTCATCAAAGTGAAAGTTTTACCATTTGTAAGGTAAAGAAATTTATTTAAAATTAATAAACTCAAATCAAACGACGATTTGTGTCATCACTGGATTAATTAAAAATTATTGTTCATTTGATTTATGATTTTACACGATACACGAATAACCGGACATCCAAGTTCAGCTTCTGAATATGACAAATTAAATGTAATTCTGGATGTCTGAATTATTGCACTTTACACATTTGGTTTAAGACAAATTTATTGTCCATAAATGGTTTGATGCAAATTTTCACGATTCATTATTTTGATTTAATAAATTATGTTTACTGTAAATTGCCCTTTTATTTCGTTTGTCGAACCCATCGACTCTGTAAAAGAGAAAAACTCTACTCCGGCATAACGTTAGTTTTTGGGGTCTTTGTAGGTTTAAAAGGGAAAACATCATCTTAATATATTCAAGAATTTTAAACTTTGCCTTTAAAACTTTAGAATTTAAAAAATGTACTAGATAATTATTGAAAAAAAAATTAATAATATAGCAACAAGTAGTAGGTAGTAATAATATATCTTTTTTTTTACTTTTTAATATTATTACAATAAATTATTGTAATGTATAATAATTATTATTTATTTCTAAATGTTTTTAAACCTTTTAAACTTTTAAACCGTGCTTCGGAGGGCACGTTAAGCCGGCGGTCCCCCTGAGTTGACAAATTACCACCGTTAACAAAAAATAGGGTTACATGCACATCTGAATGCTAGCCTAGCAAGCTGCTACCGGATCTAAAACAACTATAGTCCAAAATCGATCTGCGGACTACTCACCAACCCGTCTGGCCAGCGTGGTGAGTTATGGCCAAACCAAACCTCCATAATATGGAGAGGCTAATGTCCAGCAGTGGACGGAAAAGGCTGATAAAAAAAAAGAAAAAAAAAGAATCTTTTTAATAATAATTTAAATAAAACTTATTTTGCAAGGTAATAGATTTTACTTATTTACCCTCAAATTATTTAATGTTTTAACTATCACGACAAATTTTTGGTTTCGTGCGCCTTTACATTAACCTACTATTTTTAAACTACCACAGAAATCCATATAAAATATATTACTTTTAAGGTCTGCACTAATAAAACAGCACTTGTAAAGTGAAATTTACATTGCATTTGCCATACTTGCCTTGTTCAGTCAAAGAAGACGATAATAACTAAAAACTTAAAATAAAACTAATATAATGTAATATATTCCTGTTTTAATAAAACGGGAATGTTATAAAAATAATTATTAAAAGTATTTGCATTATCAAATTTAAATATCTAGCCAAGCAACCAAGTTTTATGCAAGGGGGATTGCATGTTTAATTGATCAATCCGTTAGTTCAACGCACACGCAAATTCTAGTCGCCTTACAATGTCGTCAGTAAGAAACTAGCAATGTTCAATCGATTACGGTTTCATAATGTAAATTTTCAAATCAAGTGAAAATTGGATCAGAAACCAAGAAAATTGTATGAAGAATTACGATTTTCTTTAAATACTTTTTTAGGAAGTATAAAAAATGTTCTACTATTGTATCGACCATTATCCTTATATTAATTGCCACAATTAAATGGATGAATTATAGCATTTCAGACTTGATTAAAAAGTTGTGGAAGCTTCCTATAAATTAAATCAATTTCCTTAATTTCGTCAATAAACAATGGCAGCAATAAAATTACATGATAAAAAATTTCATAGTTACACAATATTAATTATTTTAAGATATCGACTAAGCAAAACCTAGTAGGTATTATAATAACAATTCAAAATTAAACCACAATGTTGTGCCAAATAAAAATGTAATAATTTACTGACTATTTTATCCAACATTTAACGCTCTCATTTAAAAATACCTTATCGTAAATTTTAAAACAATTAGCTAATAACTGAATAACAATTTCTTTCTATACATTTTATTATGTACCTTGGATACCGACTAACTAATGAAGTACTAAGTAGTACTAAATAGTTGAAAGAATTTTAAATTATTAAAAATTAAGTAATGCAGTATACTGTAAAACAACTTGGAAAAGAAATTTGTTTTATTGTTACTGAACTAATGCATTTTTAAAAATGACTTTTTAGCTTTGTACAATCAGCAATTTCTGAACAAAGTAGTTTTGTAGTAAAGTAGTAAATTTTTAATTTATTTAGTTTTAATTTATTTTTTTTAGAGGCGTTTTAGATCGTTTCTAATCAATTCGCTAAGTGAATATACACTTGTTAGAATCTTACATGCACAAACATGGTCAAGACTTGTAAGATGTATAATTATTTATTACATTTACATGTTAGTTATCAATACAACATTATATTGTATTCTACTGTAAAATGTTGTTTCAAATTGAGAAAACACCACAGGAACTGAATTGTAGGGGTCGTTTTTAATTAGTTCCCTACCCTGTATCAAAGAATCCCATAGTATTATAGATATTATGATACTTATAGAAACTTGCCAAATTTTATGACCAAGAGTTAAACTCGCACATTCACCTATGCGCACTCTCCAATTGTTTTAATTTCAAATCTCCATGGTTGTCATTCCAATTCTGCATTGTTGAAATTTTTAATTTCAACGTTGCATTGGCAGCATACCGGATTAAGTATATAAATATCTTCTGTGGTGTTAAGGCAGAAATGGATATGTCTTCTTCTGCCTTAATACCACAGATATATCAAATTAATACAGTAAAGGTTAATACATACAAAATAGTTACTACGACCTTCGGTAAGTTGCTTACTGCTAGATTCCGGCGTTGCACATAGGAGTATTTAGCATGAAAACTTGGCCAAAATTATTTAGTTATCCTAACAGCCTCTAAATGAAAGTAAATAATAATAATTTATGTACTTTAAACAAGATTAACTACTCATATGGGGATTAAAAAGTATAATTTATTTAAAAAAAAATTTTTAAAGAGGATAAAATAAAGTTTATTAATTATTTATATATTAGTAGTGTTAATATTACTTAATATTAGCAAAGTTCATCTTCTGAAAGCTCTACATCTGACTCTTCATTCGATTCATTATCAGAACATTCAGTTTCATTCGTAGTTAGTACCTCTTGTTCATTTGGAATCGCCAAAGGCTCGGCAATAAGCATTTCTAGGGATTCCTTGTTGAATACTCTGCTTTCTTTTTAGGTGTAGGTCTCGTGCTGGCGATAAGCGGATCAGAGCTTAATAAAATCCTGTTTAAGACATCCACATTGCAATCCTTTCTTGAGGAAACTGATCAAACTGAGATTTAAATAAATATCTATAAAACTGATATCCGCAAATTTTTCTTGATGTGTTTTTTTTTGGGGTCCTTACTCTCTCTATTCATGTAAATAATGTTACCGAATAATACACATAACCATAACAAAATGACTTGAGAAATATTAATTTAAGAAAAAAAAAAGTTAACTGTTACTAATTTACACCCAAGAAAATTATATTTGAAATTAATTGTAAATCATTACAAAATGTATATTTTATGGTGATACATACCTCCTGCAGAATAATCCATAATGAATAACTCAACACTCTTCTTGAAAATTATAAAAAATAAAAGGCTTTGAAATAAATGAAAAATCCTGATTAGAACAGCTACCACTTTTTACTGACATCGGCAGGGTTGTCACAGCCACCTTATAGAATAAACTTGTTGGCGGTAATTGTTTTAGGTCTATTCAACTACCCTAAACATGATTTTTTTATGAGTGTATATGCATATGCAACTTTTAGAAATCGACTTATGGCCAAGTTTTTATGCTAAATACTCCTATGTGCGTTGCTGCGTCACTAAAATAGCTATAACTCGGTAAATTATTGGAATTTTAAAATTTTCTCTCGAGAATATATTCTTAAAGGTCTAAACTTTAAGAATATACAAAAAACAAAGATGTGATTTTTTTTTAATTATAAACCAGAAGACTGTCTTAATGCAGCATTTCGTCATTTTCAACTATACGTACGTAGGCTTTTCCATTCCTGTCGGAATATTGCCACTTCTATTGAAGTCTTTAGAATCCATTTCACGAGGTGGATTAATCCTCTTTTGCTACTCTTTTTACTACAAATTTTCACCACAGCGTGTGGATGTCCACCGGAAGGCCGGGCTAAGAAACTCTGCGAAGTCCGCGACTTGAACCCAGAATTTCCGCTCCGTAACTCAACCAGCGATCACATCACTCCACACCGTGGTCTATTTACAAATTTATCTGTTTGAAATTTTTTCTTTTTCCATTTTTTCTTTTTTTGCTCAAATAATATAAAAACATTTTATCATTTTTTGGCGAAAATTTTTAATTTTTATTTTTGTTTATTTTTTTAAATTGAAATAAAACTAATTATGTGACGTGTACAAGAAGTAAAACTTGAAGATTTCATCAAGTGGCAAAATAGTGCTCGACATAGCCACTGACATCGCTGTTTATCATCTTCAATGATGGTTTATCGGGCATCTTTTATGTTCTGGACATACTCGGATTTGCTATGGCTCAAAATATTTATGATTTTTTTATAGAAGCCAATCCACTGCGTATTAACTGATCCAGAGCTCAATCTAGAATGAAAACAATGTTTGAAAAAAAAATTACAGATTCAAGGACCGAACCCATGATCTACGGTTTAGCAAGCAGTCACTTTACAACGCCCACGAGCACTTATTATACAAATTGTTGCTAACATTAATGCCGTTCAAGCACTTCCAAATTCATAAGTTTGAAAGTGTTGCAGGCGGAATTTTGAGATCTTTTTTTTTAATTTGTAGGAATTCCAAAGCAGAATGATGTTAGAGAAATTTTCTTAGAGTAAGTAGGTAGTCTTTTTTAAGTAAGTAGTAGATTTTTCGGATATTTTTTAATACAAAAATATTTTAAAAAAATGTGAAAGAGCAATTTTTTCCTTCTAAAGTCAACAGGAATTAAATTGAAATGCTGAAATTTTGTACACTATGTCATTATTATGTACACTTTGTCTTTTTACATTTTACAAACTTTGTAAAAAAATTGCCACCATAAAATTCCGAAGGTACATTCTTAACATACTTAACCGGCCAGACCCTCTCGAAATGTTACGCAAGCCAACCCCGATCTCCCCTACACTTGAAATATTATGAATATTAGTATGATAATGCCAAATATTTTTACCGTTTCAATTGAACATATTATTATTAATATAATTATCGAACGTAGTACATTGTTTAGTTTACGCAAAACTGCAATCAACAGATAGAAAATATATTTGTAAGATGCTGGCTGCTAAAATCTCTTGTGTTCCAAAAAACAAAAATGTTCTAAATACTCTAAATTCTGCAAATGTGTCCGTTAATCCTGACCGAGATTCCTTTGATGCTTTTCGGTTCACGCAAACGGTGCAATTTGTCCCTAATCTTTTAATTAAAATTTACTAGACCATAAATGCGTGCACATACGTATACAGTGCTATTTTTAAATTTATCCTGAATCGATAATTATGTATAAAATATTATAGCTATTAAAAAAAAGGAATAATAGTTTATAATAAACAAGAATTTTTTAAATATCAAGTATTATATTTTTAACTTTTTTATTTACAATACAGTGAAACCTATGTAAGCCAAAATCGCTTAGGACCGAAAAAATTGTTCCAGTTTAAGCTGTAATGCTTTTCCGTTACTTTTATAAATTTTGGACAATGACAACTTTAATTTGCAGTATAGTACATCGTAAGAAATGTCAATTCAAATAAATTCGGCAATCGTTGATTTCCAAAAAGTTTTGAACAGTCGTAGATAAAATGCTCTACGGAATACATTGGAAAATGCATTATTATCGTACTTATATGCTTATACAACTGGATAGATGCTTCGGCGGCGGCGTGTAAATATCGCAGTAATGCAATAATAATGCATTTATCTCAGTAATTGCATAAATAACTCTTATGGCACCTAACTATTTACTATCCTTATAAATAAAGGGGATTCGCGCCCAATCCGTCGACCACGGCGGACGTCTAGTTGATGTGCTCACGTTATATGAGAATCAATAAGATATAAGCGAGTAAAATTAATTAATTAGTTAGTTAGTTAGTGAACCTATTACTTCAAGTGAAAGTTATCACCAAGTACATTGATACTACAATATCAACTCAACCACATTGTCCGGCTGGGCTGATAACCAGCCTAGCCATATTACCCAAAAGGACAGAATAATACGTGCGAACAATGAATAATATCAATAACCAACATGAAGACCTAGAAAACGATGCCATTATGGTAGATGATGATGATAGCAATATGCAAGGGTATGTAGAACCTATCATAATTATTGAAAAACATGATACCACCAAAAACAAGCGCGGTTCAGAAGTCCTATCACCAACTGAAATACAAAAACGTTACAAATGGGGTAATGAACCAGAAATCTTAAAACAAAATACATTTTATTTGCCCAAACATCTAGAAGAGCAAATCAAAAGTACAAACTCTGCTAACGTCAGCAAACCAAACCCCAAAAACATCCTAACCCAAGGAAAGGAAACAAATATAAAAATTCCTCCTATATTTTTACATGAAGCAAATAATCATATTGCCATTGTGGAAGATATTAAAAAGTTTGCCAAATCAACCTTCACAACATCATACAGTAGGAATCAGATCCGAATAAATTTAACATCAATAGAAGATTACAGAACAATATCCAAATATTATAAGGATAATAAGCTACAATATCACACATACAAAGACCCACTAAATAAATTACTATCAGTAGCTATAAAAAATGTGCCACAATCGTTATCAGAAAAAGAGGTTCAAGATGAATTACATTTAGTCAATCCTAAGTTACCCATTGTAAAAATCACAAGATTACTAAATAAATACAAATACCCAACTGGAATATGTTTTGTAGACTTAACTGCTAACGAGATAGCCAAAGAAATTTTCAACATTAACAATCTATACTACAGTGTAGTTCATGTGGAACCCAGGAGAAAATCTAATGATATACCCCAATGTACAAGATGCCAGCGATTTGCTCACACGAAAAATTATTGTAACCTCGAACCCAGGTGTGTTAAGTGCCAGGGTAACCATCTTTACAAAGATTGCAATAAACACCAAGATGCAAAACCGATTTGTGTCAACTGCGGTCTTGACCATCCGGCTAACTTTAGAGGATGCAACTACTATCAAGAGATAAAGAACAAAATGAATTATCAAAATCAACGGCCATTATTATCGACGAATGAAATCAACCAAAACCACAACACCCTGCCAAGGTTTGCAGGCACCAATGAAAATAGTAGTACTAGCAAAACGTATGCACAAGCAGCAAATAAACAAAATGAAGAAACTAATAAACAGCAAACCCCGGTAAACAATTTACTGTCAATTATTTTTAATATGTTATCTCCGTATCTTGAACAGATAAAAAATTTTATAGTCACAAATGTTACCCCTCTGCTTTTTAATGTTAATGGTTAAAAAAAAAAGATCAATGTATCAAAAAATTATCAATCCTAAATTGGAACGCAAATGGTATCCTACGGCAAAGATCGATACTTATAGATTTTCTTACACGTAATTATGTAGACATAGCTTGCATAAGCGAAACACATTTAATAAGGAATCAAAAATTTAAAATTCCCGGATTTAATATATACAGATTTGATCGTGAAACAAATCATGCAAGTGGAGGATCAGCTATCATAATTAAGAAAAGCATACAACATACTCATCTGGACACAATAAAACCAACTTCTCTAGAAGCAGTAGCAATACAATTGGGGGATACCAGCGGAAAAAGTTTAAAAATAATAGCAGCCTATAAGCAACCAAATAAGAAGTTGAATTACCAAGATATCGAATCCCTTTTTGACGGCAATAATGCAACAATAATGTTGGGCGACTTAAATTCTAAAAATAAAGCATGGAATTGTAGAACTAATAATCCAGCAGGCATACTCCTGTATGATACTACTAACAACAACGCTATACACATTTCAGCTCCAACCGAACCCACATATTATCCAACTAGAATCGATTATCAACCAGACATATTGGACATCGTGTTGATTAAAAACTTTACAGAGGTCATACAGCAGACGGTGCTTACTGAGTTGGATTCTGATCACTTGCCGGTGTTAGTTACGTTCTGCAGTCAACCAATTGTTAAACCACAGACCCCTTGCTTGATTCAGGGAAAAATCGATTGGGATCAATTTAGAACTGAATTAGATAATAAATTTAAGTGTCCATACAACATTACAAACAAAAACGATATCGAAATTGCAATTAGCGACCTTGCCAGTGCAATAAAGACATCAGTTCGGAAAGCAACTCGGCATAATGCGCGAAGGCAAACACATAATCAAGTAGCAACGCCTCTACATATTTTAACATTGATTAAAGAAAAAAATCGAGAGCGCAGATTATGGCAAAGAACGAGAGATCCAGCACACAAGCAACTGTACACGCAGTTATCACATCAAGTCAAGCTTCATCTCGATCAGCATCACTACGACAATTATAACAAATATATTCAAGATCTGAATACTAACGATCCAACCTTATGGCGCACAACAAAGCGAATCTTAAATACACCAGAAATAATGCCCACACTAAGAGTTGGCAACCAACTGTATACTACAGAATTAGAAAAATGTAACATACTGGCGAATCATTTAGAAAACGTCTTTAAGGATGACAGAAATAATAACGAAATACAGCATGAAATTCACGAAAGTGTAAAATCATATCTGCTACAACCTAGTGACCAGAGCGACTTCGAACCCGCATCAGCTATTGAAATAGCAACGCACATCAAGCAGCTTAAAAACAAAAAAGCCCCGGGTCATGACATGGTTCCAAACATTGTACTAAAACATCTGACTAAAAAAACATTAGCTGCACTAGCAACCATCTTCAATGCATGCTTTCGATTGGGTTATTTTCCTAAAACATGGAAGCGAGCACAAATTATCACAATCCACAAAACGGGAAAACCAAAAGCAGATCCCGGTAGCTACAGGCCAATTAGCTTGTTACCTACACTGTCTAAAGTCTTCGAAAAGGTTATTAAAACCCGTCTTCTTAACTTTGTCGAATCACATCATGTAATACCACCTCACCAATTTGGATTCAAATCACACCACTCTACGGTACACCAGCTTCACAGAATTACAGAGTATATAGTAGCAGGCTTCCAAAAGAAACAATATACGTTAGCCGTGTTTTTTTATGTGGCCCAGGCATTTGATGGAGTGTGGCATTCCGGCTTGATCTATAAGTTAATCGCACTGGAAGCACCGCGGTACCTAGTCCACATAATAGCATCCTTTCTGAGAGATCGCACATTCAATGTTAAAGTAGGTATAGAAGCTTCACCAATTAAGATAGCTGAAACTGGGGTACCACAGGGATCTGTCTTAGGACCCCTGCTGTATAATATTTACACCAATGACATACCCCAAGATGACACCTGCTTCACAGCAACTTTTGCAGATGATACTGCTAAGCTATCACAAAGTGAAAAATTGGAAGACGCTCTAGAGGCGCTACAACAAACAATTTGCGATCTTGAAGAATGGTGCTTAAAATGGAAGATCAAGCTAAACCCGAATAAAACAAAAACAAAGATTTATACTTTAAAAAGATATGCAAATCCGCTAAATATAAAAATCGGTGATCAAGAAATAGAATGGACGGATCGCAGCACTCCAGTCAAGTACTTGGGAGTATATTTGGACAGTAGACTGACGTGGTCCTATCACATTAACAAAAAACTAAACGAAGCATACTCGAGACTGGGAATGCTTTATCCAGTAATCGCTAAGAAGTCAACATTAAAAATTGAATGTGGTTCGTTGATATATAAATCAGTAATAAGACCAGTTTACTCGTATGCCAATATCATCTGGGGAACATCATCAAAAACAAACATCAATAAATTACAGCGTCTACAAAATAAAATACTGAGAATGATCTGCAACGCCCCATGGTTTGTAAGAAACGAACAGCTTCACGAGGAGCTGCAAATTCCTACAGTAAAGCAATTCAACGAAAAATGTGCGAAAAACTACTTTAACAAATTAGTGAATTGCTCAGGTGCGATCCATTATAACATTGGTGAAAAAACGCATAATTCCCGACTTAAAACGAAGCATTTGCCTCAGGATTGCCTTATTTGACTGAGTTGTAGTTTTGTGATAAAATTGATTTGTTAACTTTCATTGTGTTGATATGTATGTTATATGATTGTCATAAATATTGTGTATAGCTTGTAGCTGAGCCAATATAAAATAAATAAAAAAAAAAATAATAAATAAATAAATAAATAAAGGTATAATTATTACAGGAAATTAATGAGTATTATTGGATTCGCTTATCGAATTAATTGTTATTTCAATCAACATTGTAAAATTTATATGAATGTTAGATCATGAACTTAGGTAGATCAATGATTTAAAGATTTACATATTATTTATAAAGATAAAAATCTTATAAAGATAAAAAATAATAAGAAAGATTTACATTCTTACAAGTACATAATATATGACAAAAAGTCATTAATTCAGAAGTACATTAGTATAAGTACATTAGTATTGCCTACTATACATATTAATAAAAAAGTCTACAATCGATTAGTGTCTAAATGATTAGTTTATGCATTTGTGAAATCCTCAGGGTAATTAGTAAAGGTGTTTACAACCAGCTAGCTCTATATTATTTACATTAAAAATTTGTTCATCACAAACAAATTTTTAATTTGTTTACGCCTACAGTTCAACCATATACACAAATCAAGATGAAATTAAAACGGTAATTTCATCCCGACCTATAGTTCTTCGGCAGTGAAATTATCAATTCAAAATTTTAAAAACCTATATTAAAATTGACAATAGTAGGACTATCAATAAAATGATAGTATGATAAATGACCAATATATTAATTTTCAATTCGTGGATTTGATAAAATGACTCGCGCAGAATTAAAAACACTGTATCTTTAACTGCAACAGGCCTTACCTGTTGATGTTCTTTTGGATGTACTGTGCTGAAAACGTACAGTGACTCCAATAATAACCTAGATAAATCATTAAATTTCCTTTCAATTTGATTATTTAAAAATAAAGCAGCGGTGTCAACCTACCATATGATAGAGTATTCTCTAAGTTCGCCGAAAACAAAAAAAGTTTTAAAAAATTTAACTGCAACAAGAAATTCCAACGTTTAAACAATTGAATACTAGAATTGATGTACAAATAAACCCCCGGGGTTTATTATTTATTTAATATGCATCTAAAATGGCGCCAGGAGCTATCGGCGAATTGTGTCACGGCGAATCGCTCCCGGCGAATTGTTCCCGGCGAATCGTGCCTCGGCGAATCGTTCCCGGCGAACTGTTACCGGCGAGTCGTTCCCGGCAAAATGTACCCAACCCATCCCGGACACTATATTATACTGTCATGTATATTCCTAGAACCTAGATGTTTAATTGCATCAAAAGCAGGGAAACTAGAATGTAAGAAATATTAAAATAATTAAGCTCGACCAAAAGAATGGTTTTACTTTTGCTTGCTCTGGTTTCACTAAAGGCAGGTTTCAAAAGTTGCGAAACCAAAAGTGAAATTCTGTTCTTCTGGAATGAGAATTGCTTGATTCACACTTCCGGGATGTTTAATTTTCTTTAATGTGTAAAAATACGTAATTGTACTCGTATGTAAAGGTTCCGCCTAAAATTAAGAAAAGTAAACAGTGCTACGTGTGAAAGTGAATTTAATTTACCCGCGGACAATTTGGTGATAAGACGGTTCGAAATTGAGTCGAACGCGACGCGAGAGGTTCTATTTTGATCAACTGGAATTTTTGGAGCGAATTTTGTGCGATTTTCCTGGAAATATTGTTTTGATTCCTGGAGGAAATAGTTGAGTGAATGCTTCAGACGTTGTTCTCGATACCTGGAGTGTGAAATTTCCTAGAAAAACAGGAAAGTTGTTCTCGGTGAAACGTGCGAGTGTCATCGTGGTTTTAGATCCATAAAGTGAAGATTTATTTGAGTAATCTAAGTAATCTACTTGATTATAAAGCTTAATTTTTGTTGTACACATTTTATAAATTTTGATCCCATCACGATTGCATGATACATGGGGTGATTTTATCTAATAAATGTTGTTATGCAAACGAGATGGTAGTGTGAATTTGGTTATGTTGGAACCTGTTATCGCAATTCCGATAAGACAATTTGTTTATGTTATCATAAGAATGTATACAGCGAAAATCATTCCTATATTCAGTAAAAATTTGTATAAAGTTCAAACCAAAGAGTTTTATAGTTAATGTTTCCAAATTTGAATTTAAAAATAAAACAAAATTTTAAAAACGTTTTTTAGTTGACCTTATCTAAAGACTTTTATTTCTCTAATTATTATTATTATTAGTTTCGCTTTTTGATGCAATTAATACACCTTTTAGATAAAAGTAAGAAGAGTCGAACTAGTCGTGGTAATAGGATCGTGTCTGTCCTTTTGAGTTTTTTAAGAAATTGCCCAGAAACAACAAAATTGCATAGGTCGAAAGTCGTAATACAATACATAATAACTTGAGTTTTTTGGCACTTGAGAATGTTTGGGCACGCTATAATTTTTTGTCAATATTCTTTACCAATAAGGGGTCATTCTTATTGTAAGTGACGAATTAACTCTTGCTTACTACCTATAGACTAGAGGGTTTTCTTATTCTTCTGAATTCATCCCTTACATTTCCTATAAGATTAAGGTCAGGGGACTGGAGCAGGCGAATGTAGTACTTTAAGACATTTATAGTATAACAAATACTCCTAAACCAAACGCGAATTTGGACAATTATTTTTTTTTGTAAGAAGTTATATTCCAGCAGAAAAAAGCTTTGTTGTGGCAGCAAAACATTTTAATGATACTATATTAACTAAAATATTTGTTGCCTTGACTAAATCTAAGTCACGGTAAAAAATCCTTTTTCTGGGTGTAGTAATCCTTTTATTATAAGTTTTCGGTTGACTTTAAAACTATCTCGTCTAAAGAACTTTACAAGTAATGTCAATTAGTAGGCGGCGTTGTTTGATGAAAAATATTAAAATAAAAACCTTGGATAAACATGTCGGTTGTGATAAATATACATTTGGGGTTTTAGGCGAGAAGATACTATGCGAAAATTGAAGAAACCAAGAAACCCTGACTCGTTCTGTTACTCCAACGCCAAAATAATCATAATAACCTAGCCGTTATGAAAAATTCTACAAACTATAGGATATAAAACTTGATAAAAAGATACAATAGTACCTACTCTTTTTCTTCCTCTACATTTAGAACTTCGTCCTGTTATTACCAACAGTGAATTGGTGTTTCCAACAGCAATTGAAAATACATTCTAGTAGGGTGCTCATGCAAACCATGCTAAATGTTTTAAATAGCCCAAAGATAAGTTGAACTTTTTGATCACAGTAGTATATCTGGCGCAAATAGAAATAGAATCCAGGTTTTCTGCTACCTATGATGTTAGCGTAGGTACACTTGACTCCATTCTGTTGGTTTAAGAAAGAACCGAAGTATTCTATCAGTTTAATAAAGTATGTGCAAAGTTTCTATAGACTACACAGAAACTGTACGGTGTACAATAATGATTACAGGAATAATTCCTGAATAATCAATGCATCCTCAAAAATTAACTGTGTGGTGGGCGTTTCATGCTGGAGGTGTGATTAGACCATTCTTTTTTTAAAATGATGAAGGCCATAATACTGTTACCGTGAATATGTCAATAAAACAACAAATAATTTTTGGGATCAATTGGATGATATTGACTTGAAAGAGATGTGGTTTCAACAGGATGGTCCCACATGTCACACTTTTAATGCAACAATTGACTTATATTGACGGAAAAGTATGGTGAACAAATTATCTCAAGAAGTGGTCCTGTAAACTGGACACCAAGATCTTGATAGCACCTTTAGACTTTTTCTTTTAGGCTCTGTTAAATCATTAGTTTATACCAACATACTATAAACATTAAATTACCTTAAGAACAACATCATTCGTACCATTATATACGGGCTGATTTATATACGAACAAGTCATGGGAATTGGGTTCAACGAATTCATTCATGCAAACGCCTACTTGTGGACATTTGAATGATGTTATATTTATATTCCATCATTAATGACATTTATAAGCTTTATCATATCATTGTTTTATTTAAATTTGAAATAGGAACGCATGCGGTCTTAATGAAACGCCTTTCATTAATATACTAAATATAGGAATAAGTAACTAGCACTATTAATAGAGAAAAATGTAGGTAAATTCCTAAGGGAGTACTTAAGAAAGCACTTCGGCTAGTCATTAGGGATAGTGACGTGAATAGATTGTCGAGCTATCTCCTATCCTGCTACTTTTCTCCAACTACCAAATTTTTTTAATAAGCCTGCATTAGACCTTTATAATTGAGATTGAATAATACATAGTACCAAAGAGAATTTAATATGAATTCTCTTTGATAGTAGCGATTTTTGTTTCTGTTTTTCACACAAAACCGTTGCTATTTGAAAATAAGCGACTTGCCTTAATCGAGTCAAGTAGATCGTCGAGCTACTATCTCTAACACTTGCCTATCTATCAAAAAACAAAAGAGTCAAAAACAAATAAAAAATCTTCAGGAATATTGAATAACAAAAACAAGTTGATAAAATATAATTATTATAAAGGCCAACGTTTCGCTTAACTTTATTGTAAGCTTCATCAAAACAATTTTATATCTACTACACATAAAGTTTGATAAAAATTTTATAATAATTTCGGTGAGATTACTTTTATTTACAAGTTATGAATATTTTCATTGGTTAACCGTATATATCTTGTTTCGTATCTTGCTTCCTCCTTTCTAGTGGTAATTTTAAAGATAAGTAATTCAGTACTTATACCTTACGTATATTATTTGTTTTAATTGAAAGACTGAAATTTATATTATAAGTACCCATATTACGTTTTTAGATTTAGTTGGTAGATAATAATGTATTAAATAGTAGGACGTGTAGGTACTTATTATAATACATAATTTGATCTAACTCGATTTTAAACAATTATTGATAATCTGGATCAGTAAATATTTACTTACAAGGTAAGTAAATATAATATTTTTGAAGAATTGGTTATTTACCTACTCCTAGACCTTGATAAGATTAGAAATAAAAATATAATAATCATTTAAAACTATTTCATAGTAAGGTCCAATAACAAAATAGCATCTTTAAATTTTTGCAAAACCAACTAAACTGAAATTATGATATAATTCGTTGTAATAGTAATAAGTAATTCTTCAGAACGACATTATTGAGTGTGAGAAATTTAGATAGTCATATTGTATGAAGCACCTTGTATACCAAAAGAAAAGTAGATTCATAACCCCCTCTACTGAGAGTGCATCTAACTTTTGAAGGTATCAATCAAGTTATCTACAAAAAATATAAATATCTATATTCATTTTATGTTGATTTGCAGTAACAACAGAATTTATAACATAAAAAATAAATTTAAATATAAAAGTACTCACCAAATTAGTTGTATGAAGATCCATATTACAAGTTTGCAGGTTTTCTCTTCTTTATATTATAATGTAGCACATAAGTTTAACATTTTCAAATACAAACTCAGTTCTTTAAATTTAAATGTCAAAGATAAAATAATTACAATAAATAAATCGTTAAATAAAATTCAAAACAAAAATACAGATTAACAACAAACGTTAAGAAGAGTAGATAGTGGTAACAAGAAATACAAGTTTTGTCATTTAAATAAAACTAAATTTACCTACAACAAGATAAAATATTTCAAAATGTAAATATTGTAAATTTACAACACATTCATATGCAGACACTCAAGAAAAATAAAGCCAACAATGGGCGAAACGATTTAGAAAAAATACCAAACTCACATTATATGTTGTCAAATAAATCAACAATCTATTATACTTTTTATATCCGAATAATCATTGAAATGATAGAAACACAACTACATACGAATATCCGCAGTCGCCATTTTTCAAATAGTAGTAACGCATGCGCGAATCGTTGGTATAAAAGTGCAATTTTTAACCCCGTTTAAACTTGACTAGGGTTTTAATTTTGGATAAAATTATTCAACCATCAACTAAAATAAACACGGAAACAATACTAGATACTGCATAATTTAGTATATTGTAGTGAGATCTTACCGTCCGTCGTTATAAATAGATCCATTTAACTTGGCTATACGTTGATCGTTTTCAATTTTTTAAACTGCAGTAGTACAATAGTAAAAATAAGAAAGTAGTTAATGCTAACTATTTAACTAACTTTTATAAATGTTCAAATAAGTAATTTTACTTTTAGTAAAATATATAATAATAATACATAAAAATTATATAATACCGAGATGGATATACCGGGGGTGTCACAATAATATTCACTTATTGGTACTTTCTTAAGATATCATTAATTTATAGTACCGCTTTTTAAATAATATACAGTGTTTTAGAACTTCAATTTATAATTTATTGACGACCTTATAGGTTTGACTATATTAAGGCCAGCTTACTGGGCTTCCCCGAGCAATAAAACGTTTAGGAAATTTTTGGTCAAAATATTTCGGAACTCTCCAGTTAAAATGAGGGTACTTCACCTTACTCTAGTTTATTTTCTGAATTTTAGCAACTCCTCTTAGGAAGAAAAACAAATAAGGTCTATTGGTCTAGGGGAGTTGAAAATCAGACATGTAAAATTCGGCTAGGTATTGAAAAAAAAAGTTTCTGATAAAATTAGCTTCATCAGCAAAGAACGGATATAAATCATAAAACAAATCTGATTGTATTTGAATGTTTTTTAAGCCGATAACTTTGCATTAATTTTTAGTTTATGCGTGTTTTACTTCGCATTAGCCACCCTAGACTTTTGCATGCGGCGCGACATGCAAAATTTCTTTTGCACTCTTACATTTTTTAGTACTACTTAATTATTTTATTTATGCTCGAATATTTTTTGATTTAATTTTTAACAAATGATTAAAAGTTATCATTTTGTCGCCCTTTCAATTTTATGGTATCGGCAAGTGCCCGCTGCACCTCTATGCGTTACAGCGGCTTTGTTCTAAACATTAGATACACAGCGTGATAATATTATGCATATTTTATAATAAAATAAAAACTTTTGCACGTATACAAATTGTTAAAATTCATTTTGAGTAATTTAAAATCTAAAATTATTTAATTTTTTAAGATTGTTTTTTCAATGCCAGATTTTAATTAAAATCTAAAAATATAAAGCGGTCGTTATTTTTACGTAGTATCGTTGGTAGTATACAACATAAGTTTCTGTAAAGAAAAAAAAACAATAAACAGTCAGGACCCTAATCATTATTTACCTATTTTGTTTTTTCTTTGCCGTGTTCAATATTACAAAAATAGTATTCGATATCTGATTTGTGATTGGCTGCCAGGGGCGCCGCGCCCTATTGTGCACAGTGTGCAAAACACACGGGCGGCCAAAATTAGAGGCGGCCAAAATCCCAAAAATAGGGGTTTAGAAAAAAAGGTCATTTACTTTATGGTAGGGAATAAGTAGTAGAAATTTAAGAAATTGTATTAAAAAACTGAAAAAAAATCGACTACAAGGGCGGCCAAATTAAGAGGGGCATTTAAATTTTGATGCGAAAACATGTTTCAAAAGATGGCGCGCCCTAAAATATTCTAAGAATCTAAGAATCTTTTCACCAATACAGAATTCTAATAATTTATAAAAGTCATATGAATAAACGATAACTAATTTAGGGAATGAGGAAGTTTGAGCTTCCAATGTTGAATATTTACAAGTATATTTCAAAAAGATATTCATATTTGAAAATATTGAATATTTTTAAAAATATTTAACTTTGAAAGCTCAAACTTCCTCGTTCCCTAAATTAGTTATCGTTTATTCATATGAATTTTATAAATTATTAGAATTCTGTATTAGTGAAAAGATTCTTAGATTCTTAGAATATTTTAGGGCGCGCCATCTTTTGAAACATGTTTTCGCATCAAAATTTAAATGCCCCTCTTAAACTTTGCACACGGGCGGAAGTACTCCTAGCGGCGGCCCTGTTGGCTGCGATATTTTTATTTATAAAAAATAATATAGTGATAGTAGAAGTTATAGAATTTAAATGATTAACAGGCGCGTGCTGGCTCATCGGGCTACCGGGAGTTTCCCGGCGGGCCTTCTATAAAGTTATGAAATAGGCCCTGGGTTTCAGTTTTAAAAGATTTAGAGCGGGTTAAAAAAAATCATCAACAAAGCAAAAGGGGAAAGCAACAGAAATTTTATGCAAAATATAGAAAAAGACGTCTTTCTCGGTTCCTCGAAGCTACCCAGTACACGCTTGATGTTTATTATATTTTATTGACTTAGAAAGCGGTAAACGTTTGGATGTAAACATAATAGAATGTACTAGAAACTAGAACATCTTTATCTATTGAATTTACGGCAACGTGGTGCGAACAAGGATGGTTTTGCCTAAACCTGGAATGGTTGAAGGGTATTGTCACTTCACTACCATAGTCACCACGTCACCACTATCTCTATCAAGCCACTCAGACGCGGATGTATTACTGGGCAGTGGGCACATTGATGAAAGAGTAGTAGTGACCGGGCAGTTCGGTGCGGAACTCGGGGGCCCGCATAGGGCCCCAACCCATATTTTCATATTTTTGCAAACCCAACTGTGAATAATATTGCGGAGGTCTCTAAAAATATTTGCAAATTAGGACTCATGAGTCATGAATGTGTTTTGTGCATTACACTGCACTGTATGTCTGTGCATAGTATGTGTATATAGACATGTGCATGTCTATGTAATAAGAGAAGACAGCTTCCTATCAGAAGTCATGATGTCATATTCGTGAATCATGTCAAGCAGTAACCAATTAGGTAATACCTATGTAGGTACATATTGGCGCGTAGATTAATTTTTTTTTTTAATTCAAAAGTTTTAAAACACCAGTTAGGTTTTGCCATACTTTATTATTGCAAGAATATTAGAAAATTGCAATGCAAATTGCAATGAATTAAACAAGGCATCTAATTCTAATATCTATTTAAAAGTGCTACTTTATCATTTTATTTTGAGTTTTTAACAATGATCAAAGAAAAACCATCAAGTGATTAGGTGTCTTTCGACGCGGAAAATAAACCTCTTTAACCCATATAAACCGGCCGTCCTTTATAAAGGACAGCAAAGCAACGGCAAAAGTAAACTCTCGTCAAATACACACGATGAATATAAAACCAATTATTATGGTTTCATTTGACACTTGGAAGTATTGAGATACTATTTTTTTTTTGAAATTTGAAATTATTTGTCCAAATTAGTAAATTATTAGAAAAGGAAAAGTGGTGTCCTTTTAAAAGGACGGTAGGGTTATCCACTACTATCTCGATTTAAAAGTTTTTCTTTTGTCAATCCTCCTTTTAGTTTATTTTACGGTTTTTATAGTATAATTCACATTAGTGGTGATTCTGTAAGGAAAATGTTAAATTTTAACGGGTGTTAAAATTTTAACGTGATGTTCATTTTAATTCCAATTCTATAACAACAATTAACATAATGTTAATTTGTTTAACATAACATAAAAAGTTTAACATAAATACCGATTCTGTAAGATCGGGAACCGTTAAATTTTTAACATAATGCGTTAAGTCAAGGCGTTTATTGTTTGATTTTAAAGCCTACCCAAGTAGTACATGGTAAAAATTTTCATTCTTGTTTTGTGACAGTTGTTAAAGTTATTTTGTGAATTTTTGTTAAAAATATGGCACTGGATGGGTTTATTCATTTTATGATTGTTGATAATCATGATAATCAACAAAGACAGTACGTAATTTTTATATTATAAATATTATTTAGTTGTGTTTTATTAATACATTTAAAATTTAGACAAAAAGTTCGAACGATTCAAAGGCAATTAAGAGATGCTAGTAACCCCTTTGAACTATCCAATAAGTTATTTTTAAGATTGTTCCGTTTGAACAAGGTATGTGTTCAAAGTTTGATTGACAATCTTTCGCCATATAGATCAGGGTAATTACCAAATGGGAACTGGCCACGGATTTTCTATATCACAAAGTCAACCTGCTGTTAGTCGCTGCATAGCAGAAGTTTCAGATCTCATGACCAGGACCAGGCATCTTCTTAATACATGGATAAAATTTCCAAAATCTGAAGACGAACAGCTAAGAGTAAAGAGAGGATTTGAACAATTGAACCCAGTGTTTACTAATATTGTTGGGGTAGTAGATGGTACACATATAAGAATAGTAGCCTCACCTGCAGAGCATCCTATATTTATATTCCGCCCATGCCTATTATTGTAGAAAGGGATATTATTCAATTAATGCACCAATTATTTGTGATTCTAATCGTATAATTTCAAATATAAATGCTCGTTTCCCATGTTCTGTGCACGATTCTGCTATATGGATGACGTGTGGTGCAAGAAGAGTCCTAGAAAGGAATTATGTAGATACCGGCTCTTTTAACTACCTACTTGGCGACAGTGGTTATCCATTAGAACCTTGGTTGTTGGTACCATTTATAAATGCTGCAGAAAATAGCCCTCAATCAAGATTTAATGTTGCCTTTTCAAACCAAAGAATTATAGTGGAACATACAATTGGGTTATTAAAAGGAAGATTTAGAGCTCTTCATGGCCATAGAGCTTTACATTACAATCCATTCAGAGTTGCAAAAATTATTTATAGTTTTGCAATTTTGCACAATATGTGCAGAACCTACAACATTCCTCTTCCTGATACCAACCAGTTACTTCCCCCACCAAGATTTAATCACCAGAATGATCCGCCCAATAATATGGAATGGTTTAATCAAGGAGTTCAAATTCGAAATCAATTACTTCCTGCTTTTCTTTAATGTTCCCATTTTTTGTTAATTCCGAAGTCTTTGTTTGTAATAAATGTAATTACTTTTTCACAATTGCGATACTCTAAAGTGCAATTTAGCCCCGCATTTGCGGGTGTAAAGGGGCGTTTTTTATACCTGCATTCAACATGCATTTTACGACCTGCAGTAGGTCGTAAAAATGGATTTTACACCCCGCAGCGGGGTGTAAAAATGAAAATCCGTTATTCTAGTAAAATTATTTATTTCTATATATTTACATTAGAAATAGAATTTTTCATCGCAATAGGGAACATGCATGAATAAAAAAATTTAATTAAAACAGTATTTTTTGATTAATCTAATATATTAAATAACAAATCAGCAAGAATAACTTCTATTTATTGTATTTTGTTATAAATAATCGATTTTAAAATTCACTGATAATTTAAAATATATCATGTGACCATGAACGCAACGCCATTGGTTTGACGTCATAAGGTAGACCGATTCCCGCGTATGCAAGCAGTTGGTACGTATTCAAGGTATATTATACGAGTTACTTTGGTACGTAATTCTGTTTTTGATTGTTTTATTAGTTTGTTTGAGTGTTTGTTATTTCGACCATGACTGAAAGTGGTTGTCTGCAAGCTCAGTCTGATAATTTGCCTAAAATAGACGTGTTTAAGATGAGCCATGATTCGGTATCGAGTATAATTTGCCATGTCTTTTTCTACCTATCTAAAATTGAAATAAATATTATATTATACATCAATAAAAATTGGAAGTACGTAATAAATAATGTAATGCATTCATTTTTCAACAAAACGTGAAATAGTTAATTTAATTTTGAAACCAAAACAGCTCATTTGCTGTTTTTATTGTAGTGCTCTTACATTTTAGAACAATACAATACTAACTTATAGCCCGTCTTCTTTTTGGTTTCCATGATAATAACACTAACTAACTTCAACTTTCAAAGCACAAAACTAAACTAACCCAAGATCTAAAATTTAACAAAAAATTACGCGCTAAAATATATTTGTCATGTATTGAATGTCGTTTATTAATATATTATAGAAATAGAAATATTTATAATATGTTTATGTTGGTACAAAATTAATCAAGATTAATCCTTTAATCTTTAATTCTTTCTTGAATTAGTTTCTAAACTAACGTAAGTCGTGCGTAAGTCCCATACTACCAGATCACAGAATACCAGATTACGTCACAAGTAAATGGCGCCATGCGCGGTCGTTTCCTAGCATTCAAATTGATAGATTTTTAAATATTTTTTAAATTGTTATCGAAACGAAAATTAATAAATTAAATAGTATTAATCAGTATATTTAGGTATTTTTTATCCAACTACGCTATAAAAAAAATTTATGCATCTTCCCTATTGTGAAAAATAGTATATACAACGTGGGAGTAAAGTTGCTTTTCGTCCCTCGACTGCTTGTTGCACCTCGGCCTACGGCCTCTGTACAAAATTGTCTCGGGACTGAAAAGAGTAACTTTACTCCCTTGTAGTATAATATACTATTTCAGTTTTATATGTACATAGGTGTTTTGACGTTCGTAATTTTGTTTGAGCGGTATTGGAACTAATTTGATAATTTGCAACTACTTTTAACGAATATTACCGAACGCTTTAACGCATGATGTTAAATTTAAAAATTTTAACACATACGTTATCTACTGTTTTACAGAATGCAAAATTATGTTAAAAATTAATATATTTTAACGCAAGTTAAAATTAACATATTCCTTACAGAATCACCACTATTATACTATAAATAAGTAGAAACAAAGTTTTAGTATTAGCTATTTTTGTTTTGAATGGCTAGTAACTTGTAAATTAGGGTTCTTAAATTTGTAAAATAACACATGTGGCGAAACGGAAGGTCGTAAGGCATTCAAATAGGGTCATTTCTGTTATCGAGGGGTTGCAGGTGAATTCTGTGACGATATGTGCTCGAGTTAAGACGTTTGTTTTTAAAATAAATCGAAGAAGCTGAAGTGAATTTTATAATTCAAAGTTTTGTTTAACATTAGTTGAAATTAACTATTTACTTTTTTGGGTTTTGAACAATAAATTAGTATAAATATTTTTTTAACGAAATTTGTGAAAGTTTTGTATAAATAAAATTTTAATTCAATTGGATTTTTTTGTGTACCTACTACTATTATGCCATAGTAGTGGATAACCCCACCGTCCTTTTAAAAGGACACCATGTTTCGGTCATTTACAACACTTTCAGAATTTTTTTAGTATTTTTCTGAGATTCAGCATAATAAAGTGACCAATATACAGAAGAAAATATTTTAAATTTAAAAAAAAATAGGTTTAGGTTTATATGGGTTAAATTGATATTCTTTTCATTCTAATCCCTTATAAATGGGAAGCAGGAATTTAAAAAAAAATCTATTTCCTATGTTATTTTCCTATGTTCACATCGGCGGCCGGTCACCCGGTATAGAGAAAAAGTGGCATGGTTGGGACACTTTCTAATTTCAAATATTTTTCATTTTATTAAAAATTTGGATCCCATTTTTAGGTCTATACATGGTTTAACACGTAGATATTTATTAGTATTCATAAAATAATCTTCTACAAAAATTTTAAAAATAATTTTGTAAAACAGTTCAATTTGTTCTATTCAAAACATAGGTACGTATAATGCGTACGATTACTGCATTACTGCTACGATTAATGGTACATGTACATGTTATGTATGGGAAAGAAATGATTAATAACAAATTTATATCGATTATTCCATGATATTTTTAGCTTTGGGGTTATCTACCTAACAGTTACAGATGAAATCGAAGTAAGAGAGTAAATTGAATTAAAAACTTTTACCTTCAAAGTTTCAACACGTATTCAATATCTATTCCAAAATAAAAAGCAATTCTATCATTTTTTAATGAAATTAAAACAATTAGTAGAAAAATTATTTCATTTTATTAATTTATAAAATTTTGCCATGTAAATATTCCAATTGACGAAAATCAATATTAAAATTTAATATTGCCTTTGCAGTTCGAGTGAATTTGTTCTTTATTGGTTGGGAGTGCCTAATAATGTGCAGAAACGAATATTCGTCATTTCGGTTCTACGATTGCTTCTAAATAATTCTTGAAATGACAAGGATGACTCATAAGGATGACTAGTACAAAATTTTATTAAAAATTAGCTGTGATATATGACGCTGTACCTACAGTGCTTAACGTAGTATGCAGCCCCGTATCTAGGGAGGGGGAAGCAAACCGGGGCACCTGCCCCGGGGACACGGACAACTCGGCACCGGGAAAAAATAGCGAGATTCACCCACTTCCCAGTAGCACAATTTGCTGAGTTGGACGGCCCTAAGGGGATGTTTTTAACGAGTATATTGTTGTCAAAATGAACATACATCCCCAAACTATAACACCTTTGTCAAACGACTTTAAAGTAGGTTTTGTATACTTAAAAAGCAAAACTTCAGTTGTTTTTCGCCACACGTACATTCTCCCATGGCTATATTTCAATCGAATCATAGATTCATCTGTCCATAGGAACTAATCCTAATAAAAATCTTTTGGCTTTCAAACATGTTCTGCATAATATTACATCTTTTTCAACGTTATCTGCATAAAGTAGACGTCGCGTTGTTTGAGTAGATACTTTAATTGGGGACTCTAATTCAAGTTTAACACGAATTTTTGGAGCAGATAAATTTGGATCAGTATTGAAAATTGCCTGAATTTTATTATCTTGCCTTTTCGTCGTAATTTTTGGCCGCCCCTGGCGCTTAATCGGTGCTACTCTACCTTCCATTGGAAAAACATGAATTACTTTAAAAATTGAAGTGGTAGATTTACATAATAATTCAGCTTGCATATTTTCTTTTGAACATACAACTTGATGATCAATTGCCGTTCCTCTGTAGTTAAATATTTGAATTTCCCCATTTTACGAAAACTCCTATTAAAATAATTAAAGAAGGAAAAATTGCAAAGTTGTAAGTTTGTCAAAAAAAATTATACTTACCCTTTAGTAATACAGTGTATTCTGAATAAAAATTGATTGGCTTAATAATAAAGGTATAATTTAATAAAGATGATGTAGTTTTATAATGCGCTCTGCATAAGTAACTGATACAAATATGCAATTTTAACTTACTTATAGTAGTACATTGAAATAAGGTGGGTTTACTAAAACTTGCAATAACTTTTGCTTTCCATATTTGCTTATTAACCTTCTTCCGCTCGAGTACGCGGCAAATTGACCGCATTTTTTAATTTTCTCTACTATTTCCTTCCAGAGCGTCATGGAAAGGGTGGGAAGGGGTTGTATTATCTAATTACTATCTCCTCCAGTAAACCATGCCCGTGTTCTGATAAAAAATAAGCTCCACCAGCCGGTTCAGTACAACCACAAACTACCCTAGGTGTCTTAATGAAGCCAATTTATTTTAAATTACTGAGAAAATATTAAAAAATAAATAATAAATTAGAGACGTATTTTGAGAAATAAAATATTATTACAAATTGAATGCCGTAAACGATTACAGTATATTTTGAATTTTTTAAGTTAAGTTTTCTGTAATTTTTTTAAATTTTAAATATAACTTTGATTTTAAATTTTAATATAGATTTTTTTGTCCAAACATGTACTTGTAAACTTGTAATGTTATGTCAAAGTTTATAAGTCCTAAACAATTTAAATCATGCACTTTGAATGAAGAAAAACTCATGAAATCGATCAAAATCATATGCGGCCACATTGCCGCGTACGCGATCGGAAGTGTAACTTTAATAGGCGCGAGCGTATGAAGGTTAACGTTTTTATAAACTTTTTTTATATCAAATTGTAAATACTTCACAGTAAGCAAAACTTTTTGCAAAATATCATTTCTTATTAGAAATATACATACTAATAGTAATTTATGGGACAAGTGAGTAAAGATAATTTTTATCTTGATTTCCGTAAGTGGATAAATATATCTTTACTCAAGAGTGGCATACAACATTTTATCCAAAACCTGCAAGTAAAATGAAAATTTTCAAAATCAAAAATTTTAAATGACATAATTATATTGCTTGCTTGTGACAGTAATCAATTCAGTCTGCGTAGCAGTGACGGGAGTGATGCGAACAACACCCACCGCTGCACTGGAGGTTCTCATCTGCCTTCCTCCCTTAGATCTCTTTGTGGAGGAGCAGGCGCTGAGAGCCGCTCTAAGAATGCGGGCATGGGGTCTTTGGACCCATAGGTGGGGAGCCAAGGGGCATACACGGATTCTGGAGGACTACTCTAAAAGGGTGCCTCTTCTGAGTCTTGATGCTGACAGGATCCCCCCCAAATATGTGTTTAGGAGAAATTTTACAATTCTGTTAGACACAAAAGGATCTAACCGTGCTGACATATGTCTGTACACGGACGGCTCCAAAAACAAGACTGGCTCGGGTGTGGGGATATTCTCCTCGGAACTGCAGCTAGATATGAAGATATCGTTGGGGAGGTACGCCTCTGTTTTCCAGACGGAACTCATTGGAGTGCTCCGCTGCGCAGAATTAGTCCAGGAAAGTAATATCCGGGGCAAAACAATTCAAATAATCACTGATAGTAGGGCGACCCTTGCGGCACTAAATCGCTGCAAGATCATCTCTGGTCTTGTGCTACAATGCATTGAGACACTAAACGTGATATCAATTCATAATGTCGTAACTCTCAGCTGGGTTAAAGGGCACGAAGGGAATGAGGGCAACGAGAGGGCTGATGAGCTGGCGAGGCTGGGTTCGGGAAATGCACCATGCGGTCCGGAACCTTTTCTCACACTGGCTGTTAAAACCCTTGATGCTATCATAAAAGGGGAAACCCGCAGACTGCATGCGGAAAGATGGGTGAATGTCGCTGGATGCCGTCAGGCTAAGGCGGCAATTAACGCACCGTCTGACAAACATGCAAGATACTATCTGAAGTTGTCTAGGGACAGCCTACGAATTATCGTGGGATGTCTTACGGGGCACTGTAAGCTAAACAAGCATTTACACACAATGGGACTTGTTGACAGCCCATTGTGTCGGGGATGTGAAGAAGAAGATGAAACAGTGGAACATGTGCTTTGCGACTGCCCAGTGTTAGCATCGAAAAGAGGATCCATGTTGGGTAGCTTCTGGCCTAGCATGGCCAGAATTAGTAGCACACCGCCTTCAAAAATACTCGAGTTCGTCTTGAGTTTGGGATGGCTTGAGGAATAGGAGGATGGGGGCTGCTGACACCGGAGGTAGCATAATGGGCCCGGTTTTGTGGCCTGAGTGCATGTAAACCTTGGTTTGCCCTCCACACTCAATCCAGAATCCAGAATCCAGTAATCAATTTGACACTCTAGACTTTTGGTTGAGTTTTAATAAAATACTGTGATTTTACTCATCTTATTCACTAGTGAGCGAAAACTTCACTTTCGCTCACTAATGAATAAAATTCCACTTTGGTTGCTTGAAAATGTCAATGTAAAAGTTATTTTACTTGCAGGTATTGGATAAAAATATTTTAAATATCATTTTTTAACTTATTTATGGGAGATTGTATACATTTTAAATGGGAACATTGAACATTGCCTCGGAGGCGCCCACGTCAGTAATGAAAGGTTAATTCAATTTGACTGCACTATAATTAGATGGCAGCACGTATGCCCACGCTGAACCTCCTAAACGTAAGGTAAACGATTTGATTCCGCCGGTTTTAAAAAAAACTGGATTAATATTTTACCATCAGATTTGTATTATAATTGTACAACAGTGAACAACTTAATTATTCAGGATGAAACTTGTCAGGTAAAACAACTACATTTTTTTAAATTTTATATTGTTGGAAAAAATGTAACCTATAAATTGTTTGATTCAGATTTTTAATGAAATTGAGTCACGAAACGGTGACGATGGAGTTAAAAAATGGAACAACCGTACATGGAACCATAACGGGTGTTGATGTAGCTATGAATACTCATTTAAAAGCTGTAAAAGTTACACCTAAAAACCGAACCCCAGTTAATTTGGATACATTAACCGTTAGAGGAAATAATATCAGATATTACATCTTACCTGATAGTTTACCGTTAGAAACTTTATTAATCGATGATACACCTAAAGCCAAAGCTAAGAAGAAGGATTCAGCTCGTGGTAATGCACGAGGAAGGGGTCGTGGTAGAGGTGGCCGTGGTGGACCTCGTGGTAGAGGAAGAGGCAGAGCCCGTCGATAAAAATTTTTACATTAAACTACTAATTATTGAATGGACGAGAAGTTTAAAATGAAAATGTATAAATGTATCTGAGTGAATGGCGTAATTTGGTGGTCCAGTTTGGCAATAGCCAAGAATTTTTTTAAATTAAGTAATCATAATTTTATAAGCTAAAAATATTTGTACATTAGCAAATGTGTAAACTTATTTCAGTGTTCCAAAATTTTTGTTGCATTTTTTTTTAATATAAGATTTTTTTTCTTTATTGCATTATTTCAAATTCCTTAATTATTATAAATGAACGGCACACTGAATTTGAATACGAAAATAAACGAACTTTCAGTGTGACTCTGTTATAATGGACTTCAAATATATTGGCAATGGCGGTTTTAGCACTTACAAGGCCCCTAAATATTTTCAGTACGCCTACAAATAACCTAAATATGGATATTAGAAGAACCGAGTACTCTGCTTACAGTCCACTCATTAAGAGGAATCCTTAAAGTTGGAAAATACACTTTCGTAATTCAATGATATCTTGCTTATTACTCAAGAAAATTGCACAAAAGTATATATTTTTTAAAAGAGGACACTTGGACGCATACTACTGTGTTTTTATTTAATTCAAATTTTTTGAAAAAAATTTGAATTTAAAAATAATAAAAACACAGTAGTATGCGTCCAAGTGTCCTCTTTTAAAAAATATCTACTTTTGTGCAATTTTCTTGAGTAATAAGCAAGATATCATTGAATTACGAAAGTGTATTTTCCAACTTTAAGGATTCCTCTTAAGAACATCCTTGAAGCCTGACAAGCACTCCCACCGGGATATTAAGTTTTTTTAAATCTTTAATAGCTGGTTTCAGAAGTGGTTTCAGCAACCTTAACTTAAATTTAATCTCCGATTAAATTAACCCAGGTTAAATATGAACCAATGGAAAACGACTAGAAGTCATAAAACCGATTTCTATTGGTTCATATTTAACATGGGTTAATTTAATCGGAGATTAAATTTAAGTTAAGGTTGCTGAAACCGGCCATAAGGCAGTTTAACTCGTTAAAAATATACTAATAAATCCAAAACGTCCTATGAACACCTATGGCTTCTTCATTAAGGGTCCTGTTCATAATGTGAGTAAATATTGGTGTAAAACGTTCTTTAAAAAGATTCGTTAAACATGTTTTTCAAGAAATGTTTAAATATTTTTGGAATTTTAAAAATTCAGCTCTTTAGCGCAATAGAATTATCGTTTCTGTAAACTATAAAGTATTTTTAATTGTCTTTATTACTACATTTGAAAAGAAATTTGACATTCCTTTTTTTGAAAATTCGGAATATTGGAATTAAAGATTTCTTTAATATACCTATTACTAAATAAAATTACCAAAAGTTGACAGTATCAAGAAAAAATTATTCTATTCCGCTATAGAGCTGCTTTTTAAAACCGACCAAGATATTTCAACTTTTATTGGAAAATATGCTTTACAAAGCATTTTAAAGGCCATTTTACACGGGCATTGCGAACAGGACCCTTAATATCTTGATTGGGGTGGTTGTCAGGCTTCCAGGGATGTTTTTAAAGAATAAGACTGTAAGCAGTGTTCCTGGTTTTAGTTAACAATTTCTTTGCTACCTACCGGATTAGCGGAGTTTCAATTGACTCCTAAATAAATGGTATCACCCCATTTCGCCGTCAATTTGTTTTCCCATTTCGCGGCTGTTTTAATTTGATTTATTTAAAATAATGAATTTACAGTTTTCGTTACAGGAATTAATTCAAGTGTCCATAAATTACTATACTTTGTTTATCTAACATATACACCTAGACTCCTCCCAATAATGTATTTAGGCCAATTATTGTAAATTGCAGTTTCAAAAGAAAAGACCGAGCCGTCGAGCTTAGGTTAGTGTCAGGAAACGATTGTTTTTAATGAGGGGACCGTGAAAAGAGTGATCCACCAGTCGAGCTTAGGTTAGGAAAAGATTTTTTTTTAATGAGGGGACATTAAAAATCTACGATCGAGCTTAGTGTTAGGATATTTTGGGGATGGCTAAATGGGAAGCGGTGAAATGGGTTATATTTAAATATATTAGATAATTATATACTTTATTTCCACCATAGTAAAATAAAATAAGGCTACTAGAGAGGGGTCAAACCGGCATTAATATAAATAAAGAAATTTATAATAAAACAAATCATCTGAAGCAGTAAAATTTTTTATGCTCTGAGCAAAAACCTATTGTTCCAAAATAAAGAGGAAGTTACAGTTTACTGAGACACTGGGTTCGAATTTTGGCAGAGTAAGAACTTTATTCTGGCCTCAGCGGGCAATAGGCCCTAGGCACATGCCTAAACTGACTTGTTGATAATACGCCCAGTGACTGCCTCGTCAGACCAGCACCTAATGAACTTCGTAGCTGTAGAGCTTATTATAAGATCTATATTTGCATCAAATCGCATATATTACAGAGTATTTGGTATGGTTATGATTGCAACATATAAAAATTATAGAACTTACAATTAGACTGAAATACCCCCCCCCCCAAGGAACACACTTTAATTGTATTTTTAACCCCTGACCCAAAAAGAGGGGAGTTATAAGTTTATGTATAGTTCCGTTACATTTTATTAGTATTAATCATGAAATATATGTATGCTCAATTGATTGGAATTCTTGATTGAACGGTAGAGTTCTTTTTTAAATTTTCTATCTAGAAAAGAAACTAAATAATACTTTGTCATCTGGGCAGTTGCCCGTCATTGTTGTTGCATATCATTGTCTAGATATAGATAGACCCAATAAATGTATGTTGTTCCTGTACCAACACTGATTTGGCAACGTTCAATGTTATTTAGTCAGATTCTTCAGAAACTTAAATCAGAAGAAATCCTTCCAGTTATAACAGATAAAGCTCATACTGCAATAAAGCTAATTCAGAATATTATTTCGAACACTGCGTACTTTTCAGCTTATAATAGTGGGTAGAATAACCAATATTAAAATTAGGGAAACTGGCAGAGGAAGTATCATTGTATGGGTCAATATAATAAAAAAATTAAATAAAATCACATTTTTAATTACAAAAATTAGTTTTTACACTTACACAGGTACGTAGGTACATAATATATGAATGTGATCGATTCCTAAGTATGTTAAACATAACTTTGTTTATGTAAATTGTAAAAACAATATTATTATCAAACTTCTGAAGATTCATCTCTTAGGCGAGGCAGGAACAGGTTGCTAATGCAAGATTTAATTTTTAACTCGTCTTTATAAAAGCGTAAGTGGTTTTAGTTTTAATCTTCCATTTAAACTGATATTAAAAAATAAATCGTAACTTAGCAATCTATGTATGCCTCGCTTTCGACTTGAGAATTATGTTTAATATTGAATTTCTAAATTACTTGCATCGGATTTGTTCTTAGGAAAGACAAGTAAGTAATATAGTCATAATAATAAGTAATATAGTTAATGCATGACATATAAACTTGAATAATAAATCGGCATTATAATTAAATATGCAAAGGATGCATTAATCTTTTAAGAAATTAAAATAAAATCTTCACAGCCTATGTACAAATAATTTGATTTGAATTAATACATGTTTAATTCTGTAAAATAATACACAATTTATATTTCACAATTACATACAGTAATGCTTTATTGCCAATGTATTGCAAATCATAACTATAATTCATTTGCAGTACTCTACTACAAAATGGAGATGCAAACTTAGCAATTTATTAAATTGCATAATCGTCTTTAAATTTAATTGAAGTCAAAAGTACATGAATTATACTTCCATTTGCAGCTTCCAACTACCCAATTTTTAATTAATACAGAAATTTTGTCCAACTATAGAACAAAAATTTCATACGACAATGTAATGTACAAATGATTTTATTTTAACAAATTTTTACAATAAATGTAAGGGTTTTATTATAAAATGGAAAACTAACAATCATACAATAAAAATAATTTATAGTTTATGTAATCCTATATTTAGTTTCACTACAAACTAAGTAAATTTAAAATTAATTTAGCAAACAAAATCAAATTAAATAAAAAAGAAACTTGGGGAAAAATTGAGATAATACCTTAGTTAAGTATTTCAAATTACGATATCAAAAATTCTGTCCACATCTAAACAGGTAGATTAGGCTTTCTTCGGTAGTCCTCACATGTAGATAAATTGAAATCTGTAAAAAATTACGATTCAAAAATGAAGAAAGAACAATACGAAATTAAAAAATTACCTGCACAGTGCTTGAGGTAAGGATGAAATGATGGGACCATATCCTTGAGAATTGTCATATAATTCAAATAAAGGTGCTGCCACTAATTTATAGTTCTTTGGAACGGCAAAGAAAGCTGTAAAAATATAGAACATAAAATTAGTACATTAAAATGGCATGAAAAATAAAATTTGAACCAACATTTAGGAAATAATTTTACATTCAATTTTACAAACTTTACATAGGTTATCAATTTTGAATAATTTCTATCTAAAATTCATAATTTTGATAGTTATGTATTTTACACAAAACTAAAAGACGAAAAAAAAAGTTATGTTGAAAAATGAACAATACTTAGAATGATAAAAATGATATCAAACAAATTAAGATTCATTATTTTGAAAATGTGTCTTATCCTATAGGCCACTAACAATGGCAAAATATTAAAAAAATTTCTAACACATATTATTATAACTCTTAAATGTATATAAAACAAAATTCTCATAATACAGGCAGGTAACATTTTTTTTCGTACATAATATTTGTGATGAAATTTAAAAAATGTATTACTTTAAAAATTGTAAAAATCTGAGTTTGTAATAATGTTGGTGTCTAATATGACTATAGGACTAGATAGTGTCCCCATGCACGAATTTGATATAAAGAAAAAAAAATTTAATTATTAAGTTTACAAAGTGCTCTTTGATAATTTTTCTGAACTTAGAAATTTTTCTTCCATCAATAATAATCATTTTGCATAATATAATAATGAAACAATTAATTTATAAATATAGAAATGAGAGATTCCTTAATTAATTATATTTATGTTGAAGAGATAAAATAAATTTACAGCAATTTTACTATTCTAATAAAAAGCAATAATCTAAAAATCTCTCAACCAATCATAAGAACACTTTAATTACTATTGTGTAATGGTGTTCTACAATAAATACATAATGATAACAAGAAAGTTGAGGCTATCAAATGATTAACAATAATTGAAAAGTCCGACAATTCTTTACACAAACTCTGCTTTTGGACAACTTATCAACTATTACCGATTTCTAGACCAAACTTTGTAAAATCATAAATAAAAATTTCTTTCTTATAATAAATAGTTATATGGATTACATAAGCGCTTCTTACACTTTAGTATACAATTTTTGTTCAAAATATTTTGATTATTTAATGATTACTTGCATGGGGGCTTCTAAATCAAAGAAAATATTTTAGCATAACTTTCAATAGTCTGGTTCCTAAAGATGTATATAAAACGTGTAATATGGTAATATACATACAAAATTAAAAAACTTTACTTAAGAACATGCATGAAGTGAAAAAAAACGTTGATTTGATGAAAATTACATTTCTTAAAATTCCATAAAGAAAGAAAATTCACCAACGATACATGTACTTTCTTTTCTTATGGTTAAATGTAACATAGATAATTAATATACAGTCTTCTTTTTGCACAAAATATAAATAAATCTAACAAATTATTACAGTACCCTTCTCCTGCAATTGTACAAGGAATAACCTCTTGTGTTCCTTTGGTTTGGTGATATGGGGTGGAATGTACGGATATTGAGGTGGTTCAAAATTCGGTCTCCACCAGTTGCCAATAATATCCTCGATAAGCCAATCTTGTTTTACTCCGTCTTGTCTTCCCAGAGTCTGCAAATAACTTATCGTAAAAGCCAAATGTTCCATGTTCCTCTTGATGCACAACTACTTATTACAACTCAACAAAGACAATAATGTATTACATCCTTATTTTAGTAAACAATTCATTAGCTGGCATGCACAAATTAAATAACTTCAAAAATGTACACATAAATTTTACGTCTTAATAAAGGAATAAAATATTTCTTATTAAAATACTTACTTAATTATTGGATAAAAAAGATTTTGAATTCGATATAGAATTATTTAATTAAAATAAAACGTTCAGTATAGATTTTAAGAATCCTCTAATATTATGTACCAATTTCTTTGTTTTTATTAGGATTGGAATAAAATTTTAGTTATCAAGTCTTTTACATGTAATAAAAATAAATGGAATAAGAAATTCACTAAATTTAAAAATAGAGAATATTAGTATTAAAATGTTTTTTAGGAATTGTTAATTGAACAATAGTAAAATAAAGTATCATATTCATATTTTTGGAACAAGAATTCGGTAAACAAGACACTTTAAATTCATTTATAATAGTATCAAATTTTAGAACGATGTGAAGCTAAACCACCTACATTTTTTCATTTCGTTTGTACAAATTTTTACGCGATTTATACATTTTATTAAGAACATGATGGAAGATCTAACAGTCAATTTTACTCTTAATAGTTTAGCTTTCCAGCTTTCTTCAAGCAACATAATTCTACAAATTTTTCATCATAAAATTAAAAGTACCATGCAACAATCTCACATTCACAATCTTTAATAAAACTTTCAATGCTACAGACATATAGACATATTATTTCAACTCTTTGCAATTAATGAATCTGTAACGCTTCACTTGTCACACCCTGCACAACCATTAAGAAAATTGTTAGTAAATAATTTTTTATTATTAATACTTTTTGTGATGTAATAAACCTCCAATTTTCCATAATAATTGTTATGATTTCTTTCTATTGAAAAAGCAAAAGAATGAATATGATTTTATAACTTTATTACTTTTGAGCATAATTTGTGGCAAGAGGACCATATTTGTATTTTAGAACCAATAGAAAATTCACATTTTTCAAATAACACACTGTATGATGAACTGTAGTAATCTGTACACATACATTACTTGTATTACATTGCAAAGCAGAACCTTATAAGAATCTAGTAGTAACAATGACAGTTGAGTATGGCTAAACTAACGCCCAGATTCATATTCGCTACTTAACTATGACTATAAATCTGGGCGTTAGCCTTTCTTCTGTAACTCAAAAATGGTGCAAGATATTGAAGCGATCAAAAATATTGAATAGAAAGACAAATATTATTTGGTTTAAGAGCAATATCAAATGCTGCATCGAATAATTTGTGAATTATGTCATTTATTTCCAGGACGTTACAATAATTTAAATAATAGCTAGCATTACACAATATTTCAACACCTTTTTAGGTAAACACGCTAAAGAAAATTGATTTACCTATTTGAACATCACGTAATTCAAAAACTGAGATTAATTATTATTATTATTAATTAATTATTAATTTCCTTTAGCGTGTTTACATAAAAAAGTGTTGGAAATATTGTGTAATGCTAGCATTTAAATTTTTGTAACGCCCTGGAAATAAATAAAACACAAATTATTCAGTTAACAGTGGATATTGCTCTTACTTCAATTTGATGGGTTCCTATCTTCTGCTTTACAATACAACACAAATACCCATTATAATATCCTCATAGTATAATTTAAAACATTAGCAAAAATTATAACTATCTAGTGTATTTTATGTGAAATTTTGTGCAGTTTAGTTCTCAAGCACTTTGTAACATTTTTAGTGATTCTAATACAGGTGTGGTTATGTACTATGAAGTTACTCTACATGTACTATGCATGCTTTAATTGATTATGTCAGAGAGCGTCCATTAATTACGTAAGGACGTTTTTGTAATTTTTGACCCACCCTACGTAAGGGTACGTAAGATTGCGATAACCCCCCCTCCGCCCAACACACATCTTACGTAAGGATTATTTAAAAAAAAATTAATTTTGACCCACCCTCTCCTCCCCTTATTTATAAAATATTAATAATAAATACATCACCATTATTAATAATGTATTCTAGGTAAATACAAAAATTTAAATTAAATTTATTAAAACAATTCTATAAGTATTATTATAAGATTATAACAATTAATTTGTTTTTGGTACAATTTTGAATATTTTTTGTCTGGATATTAAAGGATCACCTTACGTTGTAAAAAGAAAAAAAATTATACATGATTTTTAAATTTAATTTTCTTCTTCTTCGTATTGCTTCTTGACAGAAGCGTCGTGACCTTTAACAATGTTTGTTAAAGGCTTTCATGGCAGATTACACCTCGGTGGTTTGCCATTGCCTTCCAAGGGGAGAGACGGTCAGAATAAAGTTTTTACTTCACTCGGATTCGAACTGGGTGATTAGCGTTCATAGTCAACTCGCGTAAACGCTATGCTCCGACCGCCTCTAATTTAATTTAAAAAAATATTTTAAGAAACTTACGTAAGGAATACGTCGCACCTCCCAAACCCTTACTTAATTAATGAACGACCCCCCTAATAGGATTTTTATTATTTTATAGGATATCTGGAATATTAGTCAACTTGGTTTCGGTTGTCTGGTATAAAATATAATCTGATGAACATTAGTTTTAGCAAGATCAATATTATTAAAGAGTGTAACTTTTACTAAAATTTTTCATAATTTAATTTTTCCTTCAAAGTGTTACTATTACCTATCGGAGTAAAAAAATTACACTTTATTTTGAAAAAATTATAGGATAATGATATCTTCTTTTAGTGTCAAATGGGGTCGCCAGAATAGGAGGAAATCAAGTTCATAAATGATTTTTATGAGTTATCAAAGTTTAATTCATCACAACACTGAAGCATGTGATTTTATTCGCGACAAAAAAAGCAAACAAGCTAACATAATAAATACACCAAAATTAATAAAATGAGACTTAATCTACTTTTGCACTGAAGTAAGTTATGCACTAGGACTTTTAGGAACCATAAGTCTAAAAATTACAAAATTCAACTTGATTTAGTCCTATTCTGGCCACCACAAATGCCACATTAGAATTTTAGATTTCTAACTTCAGCTTTTCTAAAATTACTGAAAGAAATGTACAAAAATCTGAACTTTATGTGCCTAAAACTTTGTAAGGTTTTTTAATAAAATTTTGATGTATAATAAAAAATAATTGTTTTAATAATCCCGATTATCGAGCCTGTACTGTATATAAAACAAAGATAACATAAAAGTTTTGTATGTTTCCAATTTCTACCAAAAATGGATTTCTAGAAATTTTCATTTTCTTGTATAGATTTTGTTCAATTTAATCGTTTTTATATTCAACTAACTTTGATTTAAATATTTACAAAAAATATTGTAAGTGAATATGGAAAAAATACAGAAAATTCGTTCTTCAATCAGTTTTTTACAAAAACTTTCAAACTATGTATTATATTTTGTTTATTATTTAAAATTTTGTTCTTTTCAGTAAATTTCAAAATTCTATAGTTACCTCGGCATAATTTATTGCTTAAACTGTCTATCTATCTATTTTTAGTGCATCAAATTTCAACAACAACTTTTGAAATATGAAACTTCAAAATCAAGGGTCAGAACTTTTCACTTTGAAAATAATTTTACAGCTCTTGTGGCATAGCTAAAAGTAGGTACGTATTTTAAACAAAATCAACTAGATATTGTTATTAAAAAAACCACAATTATTAGAGATCAAAATGTTTGTTATAAATTATCAAACAGTACAATGAAATTGTTCTGCTTCAACAGTGCTTATATTTTATTATAAATGGGTCGTTATATACCAATTAGCATTGCGAGAATTATTGATTCAATTTTTTGGATAACTCTGAATTATCGGATAATTCCAATTAATTTTATTAGTAAAATGCTATATACGGTTGAGTTTACAATATTTATTTCAGTTTATTAATTCATCAGGGGAACTGATATCTGATAAGTCACCAATGTTGATGATTTTTAAAAAAGAAGTAAATTATCGATATTGGTGACTCATAAGATACAGGTTTCCCTTCTCAGTTTTATTTATTTGATATCAACAAGAATTAAGCATTGAAACCAGTAATTTTCTAACTACATTCCGCGAGTAAGTTGTCATGCTCGCAAACATTCCAAAAAATAAAAATTTATTCATAAAACAGGGGTATGTTTTACAACCTTTATTTCCAGAATTATATAAAAATTCAAAAAATAAAATAATTGCCAATCTTGAAACATCAGTATAGTTATATAAATACAAAAAAGAAAGTTGATTTACTTATTAGAATATCGCGTAAAACAAAAATTAGAACTTGGGAAATCCGAATAATCTTTTTTATGCAATGTTGCAGCCGGAACATGAAATGTCCCGTTTTGGGAAAGAGCATTATTACAATGCCACCCTGTATATTTCACACAATTGTGTGAAAAATATAAGTACCAAATACAAAACTGACCCGAACCGAGGTGCCTTGTTTATTACGCTTCTTTGCAAATAACCATCTAGAAAGCATTAAGTAAATAGGTGATAAAATCTACGCTTTTATTTTTACATAAATCTACAATCTTTGTGGAAAGTTATGGAAATGAATTAGTATTGAAAAAATTAATGTATAAACAAATTATATATGTTAATTATTGTAAAACTGTTGAAAACCTGTAAACAGTTTAGCTATAAAAACACTACCGACAGCTAATAAGTTATTATTTCTTTATTGATCAAAGTAAATATAATTCCATGAACAAACCCATATTACTTTGATTTTTAATTTTTATTGAAGAATAAATAAATATCCGTACTTATGTTTTTTGTTAAAATATTAAAAAAAAATTTCTGTGAACCACATAATTAGACCTTAAATTTGGATTAAGAAATTAATATTTTACGTATTGATTAAAATTCCTAACCATGAAAAACTATTTCCTAGTATAGTATTTTTTTTAAAATTGAGCAATACAAAACGACATTTATTAAAAGTGAAAACATAACAAAAAAATAAAAACAGAAATATGAAGAATAACATTAAATCAGTACATATAAATTAACAATTAAAATTTTGAAAACGGAAAACTTAAAAATAAAAATTTAACTATTATTTCACAATTCCGACGCAAGGTGGGTTTACATTTTGAGTGTTTTGAATAAAATTAGTAGGAGCAGGATTTATGGATAGGAAAAAAATGCAAACCCAACTTTAAACAGGTAAATAACAATATTTTAAATACAAATTGTACTTTGAAAATATTTAAGTTAGAATAATAGTACTTCACACAGTCCATTACAGGAAAGTTATTAAATGTGGTGGAATTACACAAAGATAATAATTAGATGAAATTATAGAAGAATTTAGAAGTTATTTTTATACTAAAAACTTGCTGCAAAAATACACCTCCAACAAATTTTTAGTTCCTATTTCACACATAAATAATTCTTGATACATCATAAACATATTAAACCTTTTAAGTTATAAATTTTACGCATTTATTTAAAGTAGAATATAAAACAACAGTCTTGTTACTAATTATTTTGGGGAAAATAAAAATATAAGAAAATTCTTCAATTTTTTTTGCTTTCAAATAGTTTACTTTGTAATAAATTTCATAGATCAACCAATAAGCTTGTTTAATTTGAAAAGATTTTATTTGAAATTTCCAAAAATGAATTTCAAAAATCACCTTAAACAAGGTTCTCTGGTTATGTTTATATTAACTTTAGTTAGATCTTTGATTACCTATAGCAAAGAATATTTACTATAGGAACAAGAAGCAACACTCTATAGCAGTTTTCAGTGTGCATACTCACCACCAATGAAAACAAAGGAAAGATGGTTTGCACACTGAAAAATGCTGGAGTGTCATTCCTTATTCATACAGATTCTAGAATATCAGATAGGCAAACCCGAGGGCAAACCTTATGCCTCATGGGAGTTTTTTCAAAATAATATCAATAAATTACTGTCACTACTAAATAAGAAGGTTTATTTCCCCCCCACCCACGGTAAATAGATGGCGTTACTAATTTTCTCCCCCGTTTTCAGATGGCGCTACTGATTTGGGTTACTATTTTTTTAAAGTAACAAATAAACTCATGATATTTAAAAAATAGTAACCCCAAATCAGTAACGCCATCTAAAAATGGGAGAGAAAGTTAGTAAAAAGAATAACATATAAATTTGTATAGTATAGTGTAATTCGTTGACATACTTATATAATACTTCTGCACGAAATAAAATACATCATACTAACTTGTTAAATGAAGCTAACTCAAGTTGACCAAAAATTGACTTAGGCTGGTTCTGTTCTAACCCGACGAATTGCAATCTTTACAGCACTTATATCATTGATAGTACAGTAACTAAGGAAGTCCTATCTGAAGTTTAATATCATATTCATAATATCATAATACATACAAAACACCAGTTCTGCGTATCTGTCTGTTCGTAACGCACCTCCGATTTGTTAGAATTAAAACCCGTAATACCTGGATAATGCACAACATTAACATGGTAACCATGTAATTGCTATATTTTAATGGGAATTGAGTACAAAGTTTTTAAAATTGTGCAACTTAAATTTATGGAAAGTCCCTCAATTGAGGAGTTAGGTGGAAAAAGGGCACTTCTCGAAAAGTGCTATTATTTCCAAGCCACATGTCGCCCTATTAAAATAAAAAACTAACTCACTAATGGTAGATTCCCATTATCCTATTCAATATTGTTCACAAAATCTTTGCTTAATAGGTTTTAGTACTTAACTAAATCTTCAAAGCTCCCTATCTCAAAATGATGTTTTCACAGAAGTGCCCTTTTTCCACCTAACTCCTCAATTGTAAGGGCGCCCATAAAGTTTGCCTATCTGATATTAATTTATTACAAAAGGTTTGTTAAGATTAGCATAATTTTAAGAAAAGTAAATGAAAAGTACCCTAATTACTGTGGAACTATAATTCAGTTAGTTGTAAGTTTTCTTTGGTAATAATATTACAAATTAAGAAGTGAGTATAATTTAAAGACTGTAGTTTTATGATTCACAATAGAAAATTAAAATACAATCTTTTGCGTATAAATACTGAACACTATTTAGACAATTAAAGTAAAATACAGGAAAGACAAGAAAGTACTGATCACCTGTATTTTATAATTTACCTGTAAGGTGTGTGAAACTTGTGCTCGAAAATACATCACATAGTAAAAATTGCAATAAATGTAAAATTTACAAAAAAAAAAAATCAAGATACCAAAAATAAGAATCTGTCGCAGGTAGTACATTCTTCTTGTCGCATATTATATAAAAACAATAAGATTCATAATTCTGTTAGTCAACAAGGAACATACTAAGATAAATATAATAATAAATAAAAGTCACTCCATCAGGTACAAGTAATAAAGTAAAGTACAATCTTCTTCGACATTATAACATTTAAAATATCTGTATATAAATAGAACGTACCTCAGTTAACAATCTTTTTAACCCTTCAACTTCATCTTCTCCTGGATTTAATTCACCTCCAGGTAATTTGAAGAATGTGGTTCCTAATTGCAATAATAAAACATGTGGTAAACCATGTTCGTGTACAAGAAGAACACCTTCCACGCTCCTTCTCATTCCAATTCTTTCAAATTCATCTCTCATACGTTGAAACCGTGCCGGTACACTTGGATCTTTTTCGAACAAAGGCTCTTTTGTGCCAAATGTGTAATTGGTCAAGGGATACCTGTACATTCAAGCATTAGAAATCTAACAATTCCAAGTGAAGGGGGTAATATATTATGGTGATCAAGAACCCACATGTTGGGTACCCTCGTAAAACAATAAGAAGTAAAAACACTTACAAATTAATAATCCTGTTGATGGTGGCTGAAGGCACATGATACTTGCTGTCGAAGTTTGTCGTTGTAGTAGTCGGTGTTGAAGCATTTTGACTATTTCGTCTGGGCCAACCTGATCCAGTACCGGCTAAATTATTCTGTTCTTGTTTTATCTGCGACGACGTCAAAGCCATTTTGTACCCAACACAACTTTATAACTTATTTTATGAAAATTCTTACAACTATTCCGATATTACTTGCTTGTAAATAATAAAAATTTAACGCTTAAAATCCACAAAACTTGGAGTAACCACAAGACGCTACCAAACCTGTCGAACGATCAATATTTAACATGGCTGCCGGTCGGTGGCGCACTTTTACCAACCAAACAAACACAAATTTTTAATAAATATTTTAATTATTATGTAAATGATTTTTATTAATATTTAATAAAGTAAATTAATTTATAAATTATGATAAATCATTGTCGTCGTAAACGTAAATATACGGATGTCGTTCTAATAAAACGATATCTTTTTCTAACTGCTTTAATTCCGATTCCAATTTTGATTTTCTATGCACTTTTGGGATGGTATCAGTTAATATTGGTAAGCCTTGATATACTTGTTGCAACTCTTCCCAATTTTCTTTCAATCCCTACAATCAAAAGAAAAATAATAAAATAATGTCACTAAAATTAAATCTAAATTTGTTACCGCAAGGAGAGTGTCCCTTTGGTCGCGAGTAATATAACGGCATTTGGGTTGTTCAGTTCCAGTTGTATCTTTTTTGAACTGCAAAGTTCTTTCATTTTCCTTTATTAAACGTGCTAAATATTCTGGAGTTTTTCCAAACGAATCTAAAAACATGAATCGTGGTTCTAATCCTTCCGACATTTTTTTAGTGACTCCGTCTTGTCGAATCACGACTTTTTTCACAGGCTCCTTAGGTTTCAAAGTTATGGCATACTTAATATTTTTAGAAACGTAATTTTCTTCTTCTTTCCTTTTTCTAGCATTAGCTTCTTTCAAAAGTTCGCTTGTGAGAGGAACCGGCACGATATGAGATTGGCTTTTGGAATGGCAAGCTAGAGGTTTTAATTTGTACCGTATTCCTTCGTTCTTTTTTAGAAAATCAGCTGGGTTTGGCAATGGATGCCGTGGAATTCCCATTGTGGCGTATCCCGTTCCAATTTTACGCTTATCCTGAATGTCAGATTTGACATAATCTTTATGTAATGACACATACCTTGGAGATTTTTTATGATAAGTTGTTTCCTTCTTCGTACTGTTGTAAATATTTTCGTCATGTTCCGTTATTAAAACAAGAGACATTTTCCAAACTGAAAATTCGTATCTGCAAAATAAAATTTATTTGATAATCAATATCGCGTTGTTTGATAGATAGTGGGTAAGTTGCTATATTGCTAAGTTACCTAGCTGTTGCCAGGTATTATTGGTTACTATATTAATAATGTAAGACCCCAGCTGGTCAACAATCTTACCGTATTACTAATTTTGGTGATTGTTTAACGAATTAAACAATCACGCTGCTGCCACCAGATTCTTTAGATCGGAAAGTGATTAACCTTTCCGACCGGCAGGTGAATCAATCCCGCCAGGTAACGCGTCAGGCCTCACGGAGGTGTAGGAGGGTAAATCTCCGCAAAACGGCAAATAAAACAGGATGATAATGATTGAACGAATTTATGCAGTTGATTTAAAAATATTGTTGTATCCAAAAGTCGACTAATGAAGTCCGATAATGATTTTGTTATAAATTTTAATTTGTCAATTGTATGACAGGAATTTTGAGAGCAATTTTTGAGGATGAGAGTGATATTTTGTTACTTTCAACACACCAAATGACACATTTTATTTGATTATCATTGCTTGGTATACTGGTGATACTTGTGCGAGAAATGAGTGTATTATCTGCGATAACAAGAACATTTGAAATTCGAATAAATAGCGCCAATAAAGCGGAAACTTGCTTAGGTTATGAAAATTTGTATGGGCAGTGTGTGGAGTTGTTTTTACCTCGCTGAGAACGGGCGAGCCAGTTTTTGAAGCAGACGCCAGCAGGTCTCGCCATAGAATGGTCGATTTTACAAAATTATTGTAAAATTTCGACAAAATTTTAGTTTGAGAGCTTATGATTCTCTCCCAAGTAACACCAATGTCCGTTTTTTGCCAGTTTAGTATTGATTTATGACGAATATGTACATATTTTTTCATAACTGAAAAATATGTATTAAAATGGTACCTTAGTGGCACATAATTTTTAGTTCATATTTGCACCGTACTATTTATGTACAGTTTTAATGCATATATTTTCATACCGTGTTTTTGAAGCAAATTACTGTATCGAATCAGCAATGAAATTTTATTAACTAAATAATATTTGATTATATGGTATCGTTTCGGTGCTGTAAAAACATTACAACTTTGTTACTATAATTTCATTGTCCAATATGTACAGGTATTTTATTAGTTGGAAGGTACGATTTTTACTTCACCGATTTGATGCATATTAGTGGTTACAATTTCAGCATATTATAATTTATAAATTTATTTTAATTATAAAAATTATTTATGATGTTTAAATTTATATAGGTAAATCTTATTAAAACATTAAATATATTTGAAATTTTTTTTTATTAGATACTAAATAATTACTAATTATGATATTTGAAGTAATAATAGTTAAAAGAATTGTACGTTTTTCTTATAAATGGAACAAATTTCGGTAACACGATGTGGATGCTTTACCGATTATGATCTAAAATGCATTGAAATTTTATTAACTAAAAAATATTTGCATATCTTATACGGATTAGGCGCCTCGTTTTTACACTTACCACGTTTTTATTGAATTATTTAAAAATATATTAATTTATTGATGAATAATACTAAAATTATAACTTAAATAATTGAGAATTATAATAGTATAATATTATAATATTGAAGCAAAAATAATTAAAAGATTGTACGTTTTTCTTATAATTTGAACAAATTTCGGTAACACGATGTGAACGCTTTACCGCATGATCTAAAATGCATTGAAATTTTATTAACTAAAAAATATTTGAATATCTTATACGGATTAGGCGCCTCGTTTTTACACTTACCGCGTTTTTATTGAATTATTTAAAAATATATTAATTTATTGATGAATAATACTAAAATTATAACTTAAATAATTGAGAATTATGATATTGAAGCAAAAATAATTAAAAGATTGTACGTTTTTCTTATAATTTGAACAAATTTCGGTAACACGATGTGGACGCTTTACCGATTATGATCTAAAATGCATTGAAATTTTATTAACTAAAAAATATTTGCATATCTTATACGGATTAGGCGCCTCGTTTTTATACTTACCTCGTTTTTATTGAATTATTTAAAAATATATTAATTCATTGATGAATAATACTAATTTTAACTTAAATAATTTGATAATTATGATATTGAAGTAATAATAATTAAAAGATTGTACGTTTTTCTTATAAATGGAACAAATTTTGGTAACACGATGTGGACGCTTTACCGATTATGATCTAAAATGCATTGCAATTTTATTAACTAAAAAATATTTGCATATCGTGTGCGGATTAGGCACCTCGGTTTTATATAGGGTTATTCAGTAAGGACATAACAATTTTGTATTTGAATAAAGCACATAATAATTTAGATATAGGGCTGAAATTTGTTCCAGGTGTAGTACACATGTTACATTTTATGTATGGAATTCGATCTCGTTCATATGACCACCACGAGCACGTTTGCAGCGATCGATTCTTTGAAGCCAATTTTCCACCACCCTTTCACACATATCGGCCGGAATGTCGTCAATTTCATGTTTGATATTGTTCCTAAGCTCCTCTAATGTTGTTGGCTTGTTGGCATAAACTTCACGTGACCCCATAAAAAAAATCCAACGGCGTTAAATCGCAAGAGCGAGGTGCCCAATTGACCGGACCATTTTTCGAGATTACACTATTACCAAATTTTTCTTTCAACAGATCCATTGTTAGACCAGCTGTGTGGCATATCGCACCATCTTGTTGGAACCACATATCACTGATGTCAAGTCCATCCAATTCTGGCCAAAAATAGTTTTCCAACATGGCACGATAGCGAACTCCATTAACCGTAACATGGCGATCATTTTCATCGACGAAAAAATACGGTCCAATCACACCTCCGGCATGAAATCCACACCACACGGTCACTTTCTATGGATGCAATGGAGTCTCTTGAAGCACGAGTGGATTTGTTGCTGTCCAATAACGCATATTTTGCTTATTGACAAAGCCATTAAGCCAAAAATGAGCTTTATCGCTAAAGGTAATTTTTCGATGAAATTCCGGATTTTCTTGAAACTTTTGCAAAGCCCAATCGCAGAAGTTTTGGCGCTTCAAATGATCAGAAGGCTTCAGTTCTTGGCTTAGTTTGATCTTGTAAGAGTTTAGGCTAAGATCTTTATGCAAAATTCGCCACAATGTATACTGAGACATTCCCAATTCCTGTGAACGGCGTGGAATCGACTGATTTGGCACATTTAGAACTGAAGACCTTACGGCTGTGATATTTTCGATACTTCGACATGAACGTGTCTTTAAATCAGTCTACTATCTCTAAATCAGCGACTATCAGTCGCTTCCAAATGCTTTGGCTCCGCCTCTTTCAGTCGCTACAAACATTTTGGTGAGAAAGCCAAAGCGTTTGGAAACCACTGGAAGCTCGAAAGAAGAAAAAAAAATATTTGGTAGAGAAAGTAGTTTTTCCTCGAACGCAGAGTCTGTTTACCCAACAGATGCACGGAAGCTCCTCCCTAAAGAAGCGCGGGATATTCGAATAGAATTTTTCTATTGCTCGAATTTTTTAAACTCCTGTTTACAACAATAACGTCATAGTTACAACTTTTTGACATAACGCTTTTCATTATTGTATTTTGTTGAGTGGTTTTATAATAAGTTGTTTTCTGTATTTCATGTTCCAATTAATTTACCTATAAGGTCTCTCTATAGAGAATCAGTCTTTTAAAGACTTCTATTAATATACGTTTGTGTATCGTAAGGTAAGATTGGTAATGATGAATCAATCTGCTCCATTACCCCTGAAGAAGCGTGCACCCAGACAGTTTTCGGCGGAGGAAAAGGAACGCATTTTTAATAATTTTAAAAGATCCTTCGGGAAAGGGAAGTCGCCTAATAGTTCTACATATAGGCTCTGAAGACGGTTGAGGTTGAGGCCCAAACGTAAAAAATTAAAACTCATTTAGGCTCTAAATATTGACACAAATTTCACACAAAAATTCGATTGGGGGGGGGCAGCGACATGCACCTGAGCACCGACCTAATACGGCCTCACTTAAATGGAATACTACCGTCGTACCGTCCGTATTTTTATTAAAAGCTTTTATTTTGTGTCCCAAAATTCCGCGAAATAAACGAAAAATCGGGAAAAACCTGAAAATAATAAAGCGCATGCGTGGGTCCGTGAAAATTTTGTTTGTTAGGAAACGGGTCGCATATTTGGAATGAATTTTACACCCCTGGTTTACGTAATCAATTAAATATTAATAAAGATTATCTTCATAAAATGGATGTTTAGATATTATCATTAATGTGGTTGTTTGGTGTTTGCCATTTATGTACATAATGAGAAATGCGACTACACTGAAGGTCGTAGTTGTTCAGCCTACATCCTTACTCGAAGGAATTGTTACCAATCAGATGCGTTTTTCCTAACTCGTATGCATACGTACAATACACTCTTTTAAGTTGATAATTTTATTTTAGCTGGTAATAAGCGAACGAAAGACCACGGTGTGGAGTGAATGTGATCGCTGGTTGAGTTACGGAGTGAAAATTCTGGGTTCAAGTCGCAGACTTCGCAGAATTTCTTAACCCGGCCTTCCGGTGGACATCCACACGCTGCACAGTGGTTTAAAATGCCAAAAACCTGGCCATAATATGAAGGCGTTCTTCAATTTGAATGAAATTTGGTATACTAAGGTTTTAGATGTCGCTGATTACGAATAAAAAGTCGAAATTACAAAAAACAAAATGGCGGATTCAATATGGCGGACGTATGTATATAAAAATTATCGGATATAGCCAAAATTTGGTGACTGGGTGTTTTTGAGGTCGCTGATAACGAATTCAAGATCAAAATGACAAATAACAAAATGGCGGATCCAATATGGCGGACTTTGTATTTCTAAATTATCAGATATAGCCAAAATTTGCTAACTGCGTGTTTTTGAGGTCGCTGATAACGAATTCAAGATCATAGTGACAAATAACAAAATGGCGGATTCAATATGGCGGACATATGTATTTCAAAATTATCAGATATAGCCAAAATTTGGTAACTGAGTGTTTTGAGGTCGCTGATAACGAATTCAAGATCATAGTGACAAATAACAAAATGGTGGATCCAATATGGCGGACATATGTATTTCAAAATTATCAGATATAGCCAAAATTTGGTAACTGGGTGTTTTTGAGGTCGCTGATAACGAAATCAAGATCATAGTGACAAATAACAAAATGGCGGATCCAATATGGCGGATATATGTATTTAAATATTATCAAATATAGCTTAAATTTGGTGACTGGGTGTTCTTAAGGTCGCTGATAACGAATCCAAAATCAAAATGACAAATAATAAAATGGCGGATCCAATTTCGCGGTTATGAATGTTAAAAAATCGAATAAATAGGAAAAATCGGAAAAATAGATAAATTTTTGTTAAAAAATTCGAAAATAAGTCAATTATAACCAAAATACAATAACGACAGGCATGTTTCGATCGTATTAGATCTCATCAGTGACGTAAAGCTGTAAATTTGGTTACAATTGACTTTTATGTTTTACCTATATAGCATTTTATTAATAAGATTAATGTATTATCTGATATTAAGAGATATCCAAAAAATTAAATTAATAATTCGCGCAATGCTAATTGGTATAAAACGACCCGTTTATATAATAAAATAAACACACGGATGTGTTGTAATAATAATAATAACAAAAATAAAATTACCGTTAAATTAACCGTTAATAATTATACCCGTTGAACAATAATTTATTATACACCTTATATAAAATACCACTCGGAAAATGCCTTGCGACAACATTTTTTAAAAGGCAATAAAGTAATTTTTGCATTTTTCATCACAAAAAATACAAAGAAACCGGAGGGGCACCTGGTTTTTAATTATTTTATTAAGCAACAGTATAGGCTACAATGTACAATAAGATTTTTGATGGAACTCTACAAATTTCATAACAATTTTTCTAAATTTACGTGTCTAATGCAATTTTTGCATTTTTCATCAATAAAAAATGCAAAAAAACCGGAGGGGCAGCTAGGGGCACCTGGTTTTTAATTATTTTATTAAGAAACAGTATAGGCTACATTGTACAATAAGATTTTTGGTGGAACTCTACAGAGTTCATAACATTTTTTCTAAATTTCTACACGTGTCTAATGCAATTTTTGCATTTTTCATCACAAAAAATGCAAAAAAAAACCGGAGGGGCAGCTAGGGGCACCTGGTTTTTAATTATTTTATTAAGAAACAGTATAGGCTACATTGTACAATAAGATTTTTGGTGGAACTCTACAGATTTCATAACATTTTTTCTAAATTTCTACACGTGTCTAATGCAATTTTTGCATTTTTCATCACAAAAAAATACAAAAATACCGGAGGGGCAGCTAGGGGCACCTGGTTTTTAATTATTTTATTAAGCAACAGTATAGGCTACAATGTACAATAAGATTTTTGGTGGAACTCTACAGATTTCATAACATTTTTTCTAAATTTCTATACGTGTCTAATGCAATTTTTGCATTTTTCATCACAAAAAAATGCAAAAATACCGGAGGGGCAGCTAGGGGCACCTGGTTTTTAATTATTTTATTAAGCAACAGTATAGGATACAATGTACAATAAGATTTTTGGTGGAACTCTACAGATTTCATAACATTTTTTCTAAATTTCTACACGTGTCTAATGCAATTTTTGCATTTTTCATCACAAAAAAATGCAAAAATACCGGAGGGGCAGCTAGGGGCACCTGGTTTTTAATTATTTTATTAAGCAACGGTATAGGATACAATGTACAATAAGATTTTTGGTGGAACTCTACAGATTTCATAACATTTTTCTAAATTTCTATACGTGTCTAATGCAATTTTTGCATTTTTCATCACAAAAAAATGCAAAAATACCGGAGGGGCAGCTATGGGCAGCTGGTTCTTGTTTATTTTATTAAACAACAGTATAGGCTACAATGTAGATTAAGATTTTGGGTGGAACTCTACGGAACTCATCAACTTTTCTCTAAATTTCTATAAGTGTCTCATATAATTTTAGATAAATTTTAACAAATTAAATGTATTTTATCTTAATTTATATATTATAAAAAAAATATTTTAAATATATGTTCATATTCTATGAACTTTCAACTAAACGATCCATTTTATAAAATTCAAATAGGTAAAACGTGCAAATTTTGGTATGCTTCTAAACACAATGATGTTTTATCCTTGCGTGCATCCTAGATGCTACTGGTTCGACAGTTACTTTGTGCTGGCTGTATAAAAGTAAATATAAACAATTCTTCCTACCTAACATCGTTTAATGACATTTCAATCTTCCCTCTACACAACCCAACAGTCAAAATTCCTTAAATTGAAACTTTATTTCTGGACTTTTGGCCAGGTTTTTGCCATTTTAAACCACTGTGCGCTGTGGTGAAAAGTTGTAGTAAAAAGAGTAGCAAAAGAGGATTAATCCACCTCGTGAAATGGATTGTAAAGACTTCAATAGAAGTGGCAATATTAAGGAATGGAAAAGTCCTTGAATGAATGAATAAACGAAGGAACTAATCAGAAACTCGGCTATAAAAAACAAGCAGGATGAGCTTTCTCGTAAATTATTATATTGGATAATAAATTTTTTTATTTTTTATTAATAATATTTACTGACAAGGGGAAGGCCAACTTTGGTCGTCACAGATCTGCACCACTTACCTTTATACCTTTTCAACCCAATTAGAACGTCACTTGATGAAAATTTAAAGACCCAGAATTCAGAAAATTTTGAGAAAATAATTTTGAAAAAGTAATGTAAAATTAAAATTTTTAGTAGTTCAAACGTATCTATAAGTATTATTCCCTTCGAGGAGGTTATGTCGAGCAACTGTCAAGTGTCGACTGATGTTTTAGGACTCTCCTTGTGAGTTAGTTTATACTTTATAGGTATATTCTTTTGTCTACTCTGAACTACTCCGAGTAAATTTTAGTGTAGAAAATTGCGAAAATTGATTGATGTAAAATCATCGACCCACTTTTTACATCGATCCATTAATTTTACACCACTTTACTCGGAGTAGTTCAGAGTACAAACGAACAAACCTATAGTATCTATAGAGTTTCGTTTTTCAAAAACATTTTTGATATTATTTTACATTACCTTTCTTGCATGAAGCCACCATAAATAAATTACTAGTATCCAAGTCTGTCAATGAGACGGTCATTGCCTTGTAGCCAGCGAAGTTGGATGCGAATGCGGGGTACTGGCTTCAAACTTGGGGAGAGTAAAACTTTCTTATGACCAAGTCTCCGTGCTTCGGAGGGCACGTTGAGCCGGTGGTCCCCCTGAGTTGATGAATTGCCACCGTTAACAAAAAACAGGGCTACAGGCACATCTGAATGCTAGGATAGCAAGCTACTACCGGATGTAAAACAACTACATTCCAAAATCGATCTATGGACTACTAACCAATCCGTCTGGCCAGAGTGGTGAGTTTATGGCCAAAAATCTCCATAATAAGAGGCTTATGTCCAGCAGTGGGCAGAAAAAGGCTAATGAAGATGAAGATATAATATGTATATTATTAATAGATACAGGATAGTTAGGCAAAATAAAACCTTAAAAAAGGCAGGCAAAAAGGCATTAAAAACAAGCAAAAAAGGCAAAATAAAAGGCAAAAAGGTACAAAAAAGGCAAAAACGTTTTTTCAACAAAAATCATACAAATTCAAATTAATTCTCTTTATTTTTGTACCAACTGGTTACCAGGAATTTTTCGATATTATCTACAGCAGCTTAAATTTGTTCTCCTGTCACTCAAAATTTGTTTGAATGTGGAGAACGATCTCTCCACATCGCAAGACGTGCTAGGGGCAAATTTCAATGAACTTATCTGATCTGGAGTTAGCTCTAAATCAATATCGTCATTCGAAATTCCTTGATGTATTTTAGGAATTTCCTGTATAATTTTATACGATGGATTTTTTTCTAAAACATTATATTAATTTTTCATTAAATTTTTTCCCTAGTGTCAATTCTCTGCTTCACTGGAAAGCTAATATAACAATAACATCTCAGTCAGTTTGGAATTCGTCAAATAAGCATAACGTCGCCGAATCGTAGTAATGTGATAACGCGCGCTTCATAATCGAATGGAGAAGAGGTTTTGTTTTACTAATTACGTCTAGCATAACCAGATTATTTCAAGAATCGGATTCTACCGATTAGTTGAATTTGAATTTAAAAATTTAAAATTTTTATAATTAAATATAACATTTAGAAATTTTTAAATAAAATTAAGAAATAAATTTTAAAAAAGCAAAAAAGAAATATTTTGGTTCAAAAAGCACAAAAAAGGCAAAAACAACCGCAAAATAGGTGAAAAAGGCAAAAAAGATTGGAAACCCCCCAAAAAGGCAAAACAAAAAATGAATTTTTGAATAGTACATGCTCTGAAACGGATTTTAAATTGGGTCTGCCTGAAATATTTCAATTTTTAAAAAAAGGCATTTTGCCTAACTACCCTGTCTCTAATTATTAACTATAAAAAATATTGTAAAAATAACTATTTGTTTGTTATAACAAAGTATAATATTTATAAGTTATGTTACAATTTCGAAACATATACTTAGGTACCTACCATGATACATGGTATCTATCTACTATACTTGTTATTTTTTATTCAAATTATTTTGGATAATAATTTAATTATTTCATATCCAAATAAAACATGTCACGTTTAATATTGGATTTCCTAATCAGTTTAATTAATAAAGTTTTATATTTTTTATGCATGTTTTCAACTTTATCTCACAAATCAATATGCATAAAAGATGATCGGCACACGACAAAATTTACATTAGCTATTAAAATATCAATATTTCTCACGCACCATATGGTACTCAAGTAACATAAGGTGGGGTATAATAATCGTAAATATTGTTATCAGTATAAATTGAGCACTTGTCACCAGGATTACCGGGAGATGTATTCGATAGAGGATATAATTTGAAAAATCAGAAAATAAACAAAAATTATGATAAGCTTAACAAACTTTAGCATAAGCAGGTCTATATAAGCTGCTGATTTACCATGTATCTTTTCAGTTCTTATTTTCGGTTATGGAAAAGTGCTCACAATTAAAATTTAAAAAAGAAGATAGGTGTCGAATAGTAAAAATGCGTTTACGAAGGAGTAAAGCGAATGCTCGAGAAAGAAATAGAATGCACGGATTAAATGCAGCTTTAGACCGACTTCGTGGGTAATAAATTAATAATTAGTATATTATTTAATTTGCAGTTTAAATTTTTTATTTAGTTATATGCCAATTCAGCAAACTACTACAGACATGCATTCCGCTCCTCAAAAATTGTCTAAAATAGAAACTTTACGTTTAGCTAAAAATTATATTTTGGCCATGTCTCAAACCTTATCGGAAGGAAAACCTATGGCTTTACCTCGTTTCATACGAATTTTGAGTAAAGAATTAAGTCAGACCACCGCAAATTTATTAACTGGAACTTTAATGGGGTTAGGAACTGGAATTCCAATGGATTATCAAAAGATTTATTATGGAAATCATTCAAACGGATCTTCTATCCCATATTATTCTTGCGTAACGGACTTGCATAACAATAATTACGATAAGCGTTCAGAAATGAGTGGATACTTTTATGGAAGCGATTATCCGTTATATTACAGAACTTCGGTGGATTCAGTAATAACACATACAGATACCGGGAAATTTATGGAAAATCCAATGTTAAACGAAAGTGTCAAACGTCCAAATAGTTGTCTTTATAATAATTATCCGACAAAACCCTTTCATTCTATATATGAAAAAAATTCAGATATTTAGTAAATAATTGTTATTTCTGCCACTTCGGGCTAATTTCCAAATGGATTCAATTTTTACATATCGGATGAAAAAAAATTATATAAAAGTAATACAAAATAACTAAATATATCATACAGAAAAAGTATAAAAGCCAATTTTTGTTTTAAATTTTAGATGTGGAAACTTTCAAGTATTATTATTTGATCGACAGAAAGGATTTACATTAGCTGCAGTAAGGAGATTACAAAATTCAATATAATTTAATACGATTACCTAAAAACAGAAAACTTTTATCAGGACTTTTTTAAAATAAATAAATTCCTATTTAACAATAAAATATAATTACTAAAAGCCAATTTTTAATTTTATTTTAAAAATCCATTAAAATAATGATGTATTAGTATATTCAGCGGTAGGCAAAATACATCTTTACATTGAATTGAAAGAGAAAAAACACTAAAACTTTAAATTTTTGGTTTGAAATTCAAAATACAATTGACTCTAATTCATTGTATTGCATTTCATAAATATCTGAAATCAAGAGAGTGAGCCAAAAAATTCAAAGTAAAAAATTAGTGTGTGTTTTTTTTCTACTTTCAATCCAAAATACAAATGTATTTTGCGCACCCCTTGCTAGTTGGGGAGAAGAATTGAAGAAGCATTGAGCAGAAGATTAAAAAAATTTAATTTATGGTCATTACAGCTCCACAATCCAACATAATACTTCACTAATTACAACAAATTAATTTATGGCATGGAAATAATAACATTGGTGGAACAAAGAATTTCGAGAAACTATTAGTAATGATCTATACCTAGTATCGTATCTAGTTAGTCTCCATCTTATATATTTATCATATATATCATCATCATATATATTTATTTTGATCTCCAGTCATATGATATTTGATCTCATCCTAATAATACAATTTATTTGATTTTTAGCCCCCCCCCCCATTTACAGCAATTGTCTGGATCCGCAAATGAGATTTGTCGCCCTGTTACATAAATAGGTAGGGGAAGGTGACGTACCTTGCGACCATTTTTGCAAAAGTATTCCTAAAATGCATTGCAATGACATTTCGTTGATATTATTGTTGCTATCATAACTTTGACTCTTTGTCTACACTATGATAATATGGTTTGTGGAAAAATATTTTGGGGAAAAATTTTATAAATTAATGAAAAAAAAGTAAAAATTGGCTCAAGGTACAACATGGGGTTGTACCATGAGCCAAGATATAAAAACAGCAATTGAAAATGACATTTTATTGTCTTGATTATTTCAAAGTATAGCGGCTAAGATCTACTAGAAATCTGAAATATGACTGCAGACGAGCCGATCCTCCCGTGGTCATTGGAGGGGGTAGTTTTAAAATCACATCTCTTTGATCAATTATATAACTTTTGGCCGAATTAGCTAACAAAAGATTATCTATCTTATCTAAAAACAATAATTTGTTATATTATACTCCAGAAGTGATGGTCTTTGATGCACCTTGAAGCGGTGCAAGGTACAAATCCAACGCCTGGATCAAGGTACAGCACATGTCGTGTATTGAAATAAATCAAGGTGGGGATTTTTAGCTTAGGAGATGACTAAATGTAATATTACGGTTACATGGCGAAGACCACATAATATCTTAGATTGCCATCGCGGAACAACTCATAAGTAATCATTAACATATAATTACACAAACACGTATCTCCTTTTTGTTACTTTTCTGGTAGTAAAACAGTTTTCATCAAAAATTTCACAAACCACGCTTTACATTTTACTGATTGTCAGGTAGAGCCATTTACTGATATATGAGAGTACTAAAACCTACGCATGGATGGTGTACGGCCAAAATTGGCGCAGAAATTCAAAGTGGCTCAAGGTACGTTACTTTCCCCTACTACTTTTTTATATTTCATAACCTGCAAAGTAATGGAAAGTATTGTTATCGGAAAAAATTAACTTATGAAAATTCGCATGGAATCGAAACTGTGTACCAAAATTCAGCTTTGTAGGACATAATGAAGTTGATTAAAACTGATCTCAAAGAAGTCCATGCACACAGACGACGGACAATGCTCATACCAAGTTAAATAAAAGCTTTTAATAATTATTAACTGAAGTTAAAACTGATGAGTGATGAGAAAAGAAAAAACGAATTAACAAATAATAATGTAATTATAATAGCAAGTCAACTTTAAGTTTTAAGGTACAAACATAGCAAGGATGTTGATGTGAATGTCGACATTAAATTAGAAATTTATTAAATGAAAACGCATCATAAAATTATTAGAAGCGTAACGTTGCTTATTTTAATTAAAATATATTTTTGGGTTATTAACTTGTGTTATTAACAATAATCCTGATGAGATCGCGATGAGTATCGGTTAAGTATCGCGATACTTGATACGATTAGGGTAATATTGTCCAAGATTGCGCACTTAAAATATTTTAACGTGTAATTCATTAATTTCGCAAAATATGGATGTAAAATTTTTTTAAAAACATACATATTGCGGTGAAAACCTGAGATAAGAATGCTTAACACCGGTCAAAGTCACGGTCTTGCAGACTGTGCGCGACAAAGAGAGGATCACTCAGGTCAGGACAACTTGGAACAAAATTCACTATATGACGAACTTAAGTCGACCTGAGCTGAGAAAAAGTAACTTTGGGAAGAGTGGTCATTGGACGTGCAGTTATTGCAAAAATTGCATGTTTCCTGAATTAAAAGTAATAAAACGGATCGGGGTACTGCGTACAAAATTAAAGGAAATTATTATAAAAATATCTTAATATGTTAAAATATGTTAAAAATAATTAATAAAAATAATGTTAAAAATTATAGTCTCGAATCATGAATATAACAAAATAAAGGATCAATCGCTTATCTTCTATACTGGAAAAATTACAAGGATTGAAGCACTTACCAATTAATTCAAATTTTTAATAAAAAAAAGCTTATCAACACACATGAACCGTATTGCAACTATGTAATAACTGTTAGGGCCTTCAAGATTACATATTTCTTATCCCAAAGATGGAACTACAATATTAATATTGGCTCTGCGCAATCTTACCTAAACTTACCCTACGATGATGGACGGACACGAACAAAAGATATAAAGTCGATTTTCTCTCTCATATAGAGGCCCACCTTAAAGATTGAGCAAGTAAAAATCCACTAATAACAATTATTTTGAATTAGAAATTGGGATGTATAATAAATTATAATTAATTGTATAATTTTTATGGTTTCTCTCTACTTCTTCCACTTTCTAGAAGTAATTCAAAGAATCTTCTAGTAGGCTAAAGCAGGTTATTTTCCCAACAACTGCGTCCTTTCCTCAGCAGTATTATGTGTTAGGAACTTTGAACATATAATATAAGTAGTTTCATCAGGTAGCTTGCTAGACTTGACTTTAGATGTGCCTTGTATCCTAGTTTTTATGTTAATTGTGGCAATTCACTAGCCCAGGGGACATTTTTGTCCCCATATTTGAAATTACCATCACAAATCCTAGACCCCCATGAAATATTTTTCACGTATATGCGTGTGTAACTTCGGTAACATGTTTAAAGCTTTATAACAAAAACCTCGATGTAATGTTTCCAACCCAAAGTATATCTATCTACCTTGTTAATTACCCATGTAGCACAAATATTGGTGCAATACTGAAAATCAATATTGCATCACAATATCCTTGGTTGGTACATCAAATTTTAGAATTTGTATAGACTACCAATCAGGATGCACTGACTTTCTAGAAAACGGCCTCAACGGTTTCTGTGGAAATCACGAAATGATACAGACTTTCATATTTTAGAAAATTCATTTTCACGAAAAAATCAATCTCAAAGATGTTCATGGCCATATCCCAGTCCTGATTGGTTGATTATTTAAGGTTAGTACAATAATTTTTAGAATTTGTATAATCAACTAATATATTTTCATAACATAAATGCCGAGGGGTAAACCGTAAACCACTACAAAAATCTGTTGTACACTAAGGCAAAATCCAGATTATAATCTATAAAATCTTCACTAAAAATTGCATAGATTTTACAATCCAGTAGAAATCTTACCAATCCTTGTTTCAATCTAAATAATTTCTACAATCTTTATAAAAGCAGTAAAATCCCGCACAATCTTTTGAAACAATCCCAAAAATCTTAGCATTGTTGTCAGGCAAAATCCAGATTATAATCTATAAAATCTTGTTAAATCTTTTGACAATCTCAAAAACCTCTGTGCAATCTTTAAGGACTGCAATCCATTGTATGGTTTAAACCTTAGTGAATTACCCCTCGATAAATGTCTAGACGTCTACGGAAATCAAGGAATTAAAACTTGCCGACTTTCCGCACAGAACCTGATTATTCGAAGAAGAATTTTTTTATGATTAAGTATATTATTTTAATTTTTTTAAATTTTAAGTCACGCAAAATTCCAGCAATTTTAACCCCTCCCCTTCGTCACGCTGTATCACATTTCTGTCAACTCCCTATTTGAATTTGATATTACGACACAAATTCTGGACTCCCCCCATGAATGATTACTTTTATGATTTTCGACGTATGATGTGCATGTATTAAAACTGTATCAACATCCGAAATTATTTCAAAAATAAAAGTTTTTTTAATCGTGCAGAACAAACATTTTCTTTATTTATATTTATACAAAAATTAAGCCCATCGTGAAAATGACACATTTTGTGTAAAAAATTCTCAGTTTTCAGAAAATAAAGCCCCGTTCTCATGAATCAAGTTTAGTTGACCGATTGTAGTTGATCAACAAATATTGAATGAAATCTGTAATGAAAACCTATTTCAATACAGTTGAACAACTTTTTAGTTCATCAAAAAAAGTTTCAACCAGTCAAACTTTATCGTTTGATAAGTCGCTTGAAATCACTTTCAAGCTTGACACGTGTGAACGTCAAATTGATCTTCAATTCAACACCATTTTCAACTGAATTAAATTGAAACTGTCATAAATTGAATCAGTATCTATTGACATTGTGTGAACAAAAACCCATTCAAGTCATATTCCACTGTTGTTGATCAATTATAAACGGTCAATTAAACTTGAATCGTGAGAACGCACCTTAATATCAAGTTTGAAATAAAACTTGCCGTAATGTCAGAAAAATAGCTTTTTTCACTTTAATTACATTTTTAAGGGTCTTCTGTTACTTATAATAAAAAAGTAATATCTTCAGTGAAAAGATGAGTAATTTTTACAATAATAACTGTACACTTTGTATTTTTATGAAAAATGTTTCTAATTTAAAAAAATTAAAAAAGAAAAAATTGTTAAAATTCAAAAAATTTTATGCAGAGAAAAACTCTACAAAATTTGAAAAGTATCCGCGGGGGTCACACTTTAAAAAAATTTTATTTGGTGGAATGACCCATATACAAGAATTGCTCGTTTAATGTTATAGAATTTCTTTTATTTGATATTTTTTTAAATAAATAGGCACTGTTTACAACATTGTGGTTTTTATTATACAGTAGAATCCTATTATACACAAAATTACATGTCTAATATACATTACAGAAACTAACAAGGGGACATTACAGTGAGTATGTCGGAATAGAGATTCCAATTTTTTGGGTGATTCTAATAGTAGCTAAAAAAATGATCACTTTTTCGAATTTTAGTCGATTGCCTCTTAGTTCTTAAGTTATTAATTTTTGAAAGGGGCAGGTTTTACCATAGGTTTAGCATATATGGGAGTTGTAACTCAAGTCCTGAGCTTGAATCCCAGTACCGTCGAATCTTTTTTTTTTAATTACGTAATTCATTATCGGAATTAAAAAATTAACGACCTACAAATTACCATTACAAATTATTAACCGCTAGACCACCACAGTTGTTTATAATAATGGCTAATAATAATAGCAGTTAACCCACCATGGTATTTTCAAAAATTCATAACTCAAAAACTAAGGGCCAATCGACTATTTAAAATACGAAAGTGATAATTTTTTTAGCTACTAGAATCACCAAAAAAATTGGGATCTTGATTGGCGACATACTCACTGTAATGTCCCCTTGTAAGTTTTAAATAATAAATGTCAATTATTGATATTTTATTGTTGTCATTTACGGCAACTCATCTTTTAAATTACCTAATCTTTTGGTTTTAACTTTTGATATGCATTTGGTTCCTCCAATAATATTACTAACATACATAAGGGGAATATCACAGTTTGGGCATAAAACTATGTCATACACTTCTTTCATCTTCACATGAACTGTACAATAACAAATAGAGCATTTATAATAAGGTAGGTCAATAATTTGCATCAATGATATATTACATCGATTATCTATATGAATAGGAGTACATGTTAATCCTACAATGTCTTGATTGCAAAACATACATTTTGGTGGTAAAGGATAAACAAGTTGTCTGGACGATCTTATGACATTATATAATTCATCAATTGTATTTTCTCCCAACTGAAGATTAAGAATCATGTCTTGAACTATAGCATTTTTTAAAAACATATTTAAAATGTATAAACTATGCATGTGGAATTCGGATAAACTTTTCCGTTCAATATAAAGCTGAAGTAAATGATTCATGTGTTGAATAGCGAGCTTAATTTTAATGATATATTTTAATTCATCATATGTTAATATTTGTTTTTCTACCACTGTGGGTAATTTATCATGAATCATATCCGATGCCTTCACAAGTAGCATACAAATCTTTAATTTAAAAATTGAGAGTTTGTCATAATTTAGTGTTACCGGTAGATCAGAAGTTGGCAGGGTCTTGTTTATTATGCAACTCACTCTGTAAAAATAAGGAAAATTGTTAACTTATTAAAATACAAATATCGGTACCATTTACCTTAAAATTTCAAAACAGTCCCAATAATCTTTCAGGCTATTGTTATTACTTTTCATTATAACCCTTAAGGGTTTTCTTAAACTATCATTAAAAATTAACATCTTGGAGCAACCAAATGAATTTTTAAGATTCTTAAAACTCTTTTCGTTTACTAAAACTGCAAAGAAGGTATTGTTTTTGGATAATATGACTCCACGTGCTTCGTAATCTGACCAATTAAAATTGCAAGTAATAGACTTATTTTCTACTACAAGTTTGTCATTGCAGCATGAAATTCTAATAAGAATCATATCACCAGAAGATGATAAAACCAGGAAAGAATTTTCTTCAAAGTGTTGGATTTCTAAAAATAAGTCAAAATAAAGTTTAAATACCAAATCAATTCGAAAAAAATTTATACTTACGTGTGATTCTTAGATCTCGAAAATTGTAACCGTGTTGATCTATCAAATTTCCATCATCACTAAACATAAACGTTAATAAAACATTTCCTTTGTGTACCAAAATAAAACATCTGTTTTCAATGACCAATGAGTAGAAATGATGAACTTTCAGGTCGTCTTTTTTGTCCCATAAATATATTTCATGATCAAAAGTCAAATGGTGAGAATCTTTAAATTTTATTGTTACAGCTTTTATACAACCTTCTAAATTACTCATAAAAAGTGTTCCTAAAATTATTTTCATATTAGCGTTTCTAAATACTATTTCATTAGGTACAATCACGGATGTATAATAGATTAGGTGAAGTGACGGGCTATGAATTGATCGAAAAATATTGGCACGATTTTGTAGTCAGTGTGCGAGAGAGATTACCCATAAAGAATAGACGAGGCGCGTCACGTGTAGCGTGATAAAACACATAATGCATAAGCAAAACTGCATTTTATTGCAGATTTAAGTCGAATACAAATTGGTTCTGTGTTAATTTTTTATATCATAGACAAGAACAAGAGAAATTAACAAAACAGTCAACTGTCGATAAGAAAAAATCAAAATTAGATCGGTCATAATTAATTAAATTTTCTCTTGTACGAAATTTGTGTACGTTTTAGTGAATTTTTTCACTATTGATTCGTTTTACTCGTCTTTAAATAGACAAAATTAAATTATATCATTAAATTAATAATTATTATAAATTCCCATGCATATAAAATAATTATTAATTTAATGATATAATTTAATTTTGTCTATTAAAGGACCAGTAAAACGACTAAATTGGGAAATAATTCATTAAAAAGTATATAGTTATATAGGTAACAAATAAAATAATGTAATAAGAGTTCAAATAGTCTTAATTTCATGAAAGTATGTAAATTTCTTAACTTTTTAATATTTGTAATTAAATTGTTCCTACTACCACAATGCTTCAAACACGTTCAAACATATCGCGCCTCGGATATCCTTGTCTAACACAGCCGGCGACGTTCAAGGGCCATGCCGTAGGTAGCCGTCACCTCACCTAACCTATTATACATCCGTGGGTACAATATTATAATGTTCTAGCTCAGGGGTCGGCAACCTTTTGCTGTACGGGGGCCAAATATTGTACTTTGGGTTAGTGCGGGCTACACTTCTTGGCGATTGTTTTTTTTAAAAAAAAGGGTAATTTATTTTAGAGTCCGTGGGCCGCACCAAGATCCTTTAGGGGCCGCAAGTGGTCTGCGGGTTGCCGACCCCTGTTCTAGCTCCATATTTTACAATTTTACCCAGAGTAAAAATAATTATTAAACAATATACAGGAACAGGGTGTCCCAATGATGTAATATCACAATAACGTGGTGATAGAATTTCTACTAAAAATTTTCTGATGCTCGCAGATTCTTCTAAGTGAAGAAATTTTTCTTATTTCTACCTTAAAATAGCTATAGCAACTATTAATTTTTAGGCTTTTAATATTTAGTATTATTTTTAAAGAAAGTGAAATTATCCACAAACTAAATAATAATCCTAATATCCTAAATAATAAACCATCGAGCTTATTTGTATTGGCTAAAGACGAACTGACCAAAAACATCGTACACTCCATAATTGCTCTTCGAAATTAATATGGTTTTTTTTTATAATTACGTTCCTTATTAAAATACATTGAATTGAGAAAATGAATGGTTGGTGTTTTTTTGTTTTTATCGGCGGTATTTGTACTTATTTTTCCGAAAATAATTATGTTAGTTTATAAATAATTAAAAAATTTTATTACAAGAAATTAGAAACAAAGGTAATTCTAAGGCGGTACGAAGTTCGCCGGGTCAGCTAGTAATACATAATATTACATTAAAGTAGTGCTGTCAGCGATTACCGGTTTTTTCGGTTAACCGGTTTCGGTTAACCGCGGTTTATACCAGTACCGAAAAGCGGTTCAATGGTTTTTTACCGGTAAATTTTACCGGTTTTTTCTTACCGGTTTTGTTTAATCGGTTTTTTGCCGGTTATTTGTCGGCATTTCTTACCGTTTTTTTGCCGGTATTTTCTTTATGCCGGTTTCTTTATCGGTCTTTATAGTTCATAACCGGTCTTTATGCTATTTTTTTACCGGCACGGTTTTTACCGGTGAAACGGTTTTTACCGGTTTTGTAAGTGATACAACGCGACATATTAATGCCCACCGTTGGTGAGGTAATCACAGGGTACAGTGCTAAATACAGTGAAAGACTTGTCCACCATCCTAATATATACGCAAACAAACTGCTCAAAAATACAAGTGAAGTGCGGCGATTAAAGAGATACCAACCTATCGACCTGATAAACAGATTTGAGTGAATAGACAAACTTCTAAGTGATTAAAATAGATATTGTTTGTTGGAACAATTTTCTTCTTGCTGTATAATTATCAAACCAAATGCCTAATGCCTCCGGGCAAATTGCTGTACTCTGGAGTTAATAAAAAAAAAAAAAAAAAACCGGTTTTGTAAGAAACGGTTTTTTATCTATCCGGTAAACCGGTTTTTTACCGAACCGGTTTTTTTTACAAACCGCGGTTTATACCAGTACCGAAAAGCGGTTCAATGGTTTTTTACCGGTAACCGGAACCGGTTTTTTTTTACAAACCGGTTAACCGGTTTTTAAAATTGACGGTTTCTTGCAGCAGTAAATTAAAGCACCTTTATATTGGTCATTGGAACACCCTGTATATTAAAAACGTACCTCCATTTTCTGCTAACTGTAAGTGTAGTGCTGTCACAGAGGACATTTTAGTGTTATAACAAGATACAAATGATATTCCATTTTCACTTATATCGTTAGATTTCCTGGTATTAAATTTCCAAAACGTTATGGAACCATCTGCATGACCGACAATAAGTAAGCAATATTTTTCATTTCCTCTTACAATCAGATCACTCCAAATAAAACCTATAAAACATTTTTAATTAAAAAAGTTTGTTACAATCACTCTATACCAATTTGGGGACCATTTTTTAACAGGAAAATAAATTTATTTTCAATAGTTTAGACTCTGGAGGTTTACGAATTCAAAGTATTTAGTTGTTATAGGCGGCTTGAACATTAATCACATCTGTATTATTCTTGCATTAGACCATTGAAACTTATAGACACCCCCCCCCCCTATCACTCCTTGAATACAAATTGAAGCAAACATGTATGACGTCACTGGTGGATTTGTATCGAGATTTATGTTAGTGGTGAATTAAAATCAACTATTCTTTTCACTTATAGATACCCTGCATTCGGTGAGAAGCTACTTTCATTACCAAACATTTCCTGTTTTCCTTCTTTCGAGGAATAATATTATAATAAATTTATAATTTTCAAAAGTTTGTAACTTTCTTTCTATTAATGATATCCAAAAAAATAAAATAATGGGTTATAAGTTGTTTCCTAAATTTTCTTACTTGCCCCTAGTTTTTAAAAATATGAGAATATCTGGCGAGATCATAAAGCAGTGTCACACTTGCCCCAACTCAACGAGAAAGTGGAACCCACAGATAAAATTTTAAAAAAATGTTATTATTTTCTTTAACAGTTTATCATCTTTATAGAATCAAGTTAAGACATTAATCTAGTAATTAGATGTTCTGGCATCATGCAAAAAAAATATGAACTTTTTAAAGTTACAACAAAGATGAGAAAACAAGATCCAAAACCTATTTAATTGAAAATGCGGTCACACTTCCCCTGGTTCACCTTACACTATTTATTTAATAAAATAAAAAATGAGCCCCATCTTTTAGAAACTCTCTTCTTTATTTATTAAAATAAATCATAAATTGAAGTAACTCAAAATGTTGTAGATAAGATTTCGGCAGTGCTTACAGTTTTTATTAATAGAATTTTTCAGTTTGTTCTATTTTTAAATTAATTATAAATACAATAATGAATGGATATTTTGAACACCCTATAATCTGAAAATCGCAATTGTATTACTGCAGTGACGTAGGAAGTTAAGACAGGGCCTTGGTGCAAGATCCACGGCGGGCCCCCTTCATTATTTTACAGAATAAAAGAAATTGTAAATAACAATTTTATTACACAAAAAACATGTAAATGACAAGAAGACATCATAGATTTCAATATATTTTGTCTGTGTACCGGTCCGTTACGGGGCCCGGGCCCTGGCACCACCTGTTACTACGTCACTGTGTTACTGATATCTATAATAATTCAAACAAGACCTGACAACTTTTCCTATTCAGATTATCATGACATTACTGTAGTTGAAAAGGTTATAAATACTTACATAAAGGCAATATTTCAGTAAAATGCTTTCTAAATTGTTCATATTTTTGAAGAAGTGTATCATATTCTTCAACGGGATTAAAGTATTCCACACATCGTTTTGAAATATTTGCAATCATATAGTAAGATCCAAATTCGACTTCATTTAAGGCATAAACAAATACACTTAAAATACCGTTATGAGATAAACAGGCAATTGCACATTGACAATTTTCAATTAAATCTTGGGTTGACCATTGAACACTCACAAATTGTTTATTCGTATCAGCTGCAGTCGGAAGTAAATTGTTCAATAGAACAGTTTCATAAAATTCGCTTTTTGTTAAAATTTTTAGTATGTCTTCGCCTTTCAGATACTCGTCAGAAACCAAATTTAACTGTGGTACAGAAATGAACTCTTTTTCAAAAGAAAATGATTGTATTGGATTGTCCATACGTCCGCAGAGATTGTAAATGTAAACACCATCTTCCACTATGATGCTGTAACGATCATTTTCTGAATACGAGACAACGTGATCGCTTACCAACTTTTTTTGAAGTGCTATTTTATCCAATAGATTTAATTTTATATCACTCATTTTGTCATATATTATACTTCTTGCAATAAATTAATATAATACAACATATCTATGTATAATACTAAACTTTTCAAATTATACAAAACATAACCAATAAATGACACATAACAGCAGGGTTGCCACACGCTCCCTGATAAATTGTACTAAAAATGTTTCATTTTTCAACAGCAGCTAAGCACCTTCCATAGCGCAAAATCGCGGGAAATGTTTTTTCCAAATAATGCAAAATTAACATGGGAAAATACAGAGCGCAAAGAATAATTCGAAAATGAGAGATTTCTTAGCTATGAGATTCATTAGCACTAACAATGCACTAATAAGGAATATAACTGGCAAGTTTCAATGCAGTAGATAGACCCAAATTTAAATTTTTTCGATTTGAATGTTTGACCTATTTAACCTCACTTTTTGTTACAGATATAATTATCGTTAAATCACGCAAATAACTAGTTAATATGCTACTTAGACATGTTACAATTATTGAGAATTAATTCATCGTATTTTCTGTATGTTTTATATGTACATTTACACAGTTTAATAGTTAACATAATGCTTTCGTAGATATTCAAGATTGCGACAACTGCCACAAAGAACATTGCAAGTTTTTTTAATTTATGAACGATTTCAAGAAAAAAAAGTAGATGGAAAGAACTTCTCATAAGAATTTACTGCAAAATTTCGACTTATAAAGTGAAATTTGTCAGAAAACGTTTTAAAATTCACAAGGGTGAAAAACCTTATGTAAGTTTAAATTTGAAAATATAAAATCAATAAGAATCCTTTATAAATAATGTAGATACTTCTTTTACAGGTAATTGGTTCACATCTAAATTTGCGAAACCCGTTAATAAAGGAGTTAGAAGAGGTAAAAGCGATTCATTGGAGTCATCCGAAGATTCATCGGAAGGAAATGGAATTTATTTTGTAATTAAATATTGTAAATATATTAACTTTAGCTAATTCTTTAAACAAATAGAAGTATGTATATTATTTTTAGAATACATATTCTTAGGAAATTGATTACATTTTACTTTTTTAATAATAATAATAAATATTTAATAGGCCTTAATAATAAGGTTTTTCACCCTTGTGAATTTTAAAACGTTTTCTGACAAATTTCATTTGTGTTTGCTGTGCATCGATTCGCTTTCGTATTGTTCTTCTAGTCGTACTAACGGTTTTTGCTTTGTTTTTCGGACTTATGTATTGCCTAGTTCAGGGGTGGCGAACCTTTATGTATCAACGTGCCATTTTTTTTAAAGAAATGTTTAATGAGGCCATAGACGTGCCATCAAATAATTAAATATAATATTTAGTAGTGTATTTTTTGATCGGTGGCGTGCCCAAAATATTGTGTCGCGTGCCATCAGTGGCACGCGTGCCATAGGTTCGCCATCCCTGGCCTAGTTATTTGGACTTATTGTATTGGAGATAATAACGCACTGACCTGGTCCTCTTGTAAACTCTGCGTTAGTATTACACCTTTGAAATTCAATCAATAACTACTCATTATGCTATATCAGTAAAATGTCCAGGAATACGCAAAATGCATTATATCTATGGGGCTATGTTCGTTATTATCTCCAATACAATAAGTCCAAATCATTAGGCAATACATAAGTCCAAAAACAAAGCAAAAACTGTTAATACGATTTGAAGAACAATACGAAAGCGAATCGATGCACAGCAAACACAAAATCACATTTTTTGATTTTTATTGATGTTTTGTTTTGTTAGTGTATCGTTTTGTTAGTGTTTTGTTTAGTTTTAAGTAAATACCTGTCACTTTAATCTAAAAATATTATTTTTATTTGAATTTCTGATTATTGTAATAATTTCATAATGAGCTCATTTTTCAGTAAAATAGCTAATATCTTTTTTTCTAAAGTATTATTATAGCAAATATTATACCATTTTGAAAACTACACTATATAGGATTAGTGTAGTACAATTTTTTTACAGTATGAAGAGTCGAAGTTAGCAAATAAAATTTAAAAAAATTTTGAGTCTCGCAAAAACATTTTTTTCTTTCAAAAAGTATGGCAATATTATTAGTTCTATTTTAATCTGTGATCAATAGCAGGGCTATTCAGCGTTACTTAACCAAAATTAGATTCTTATAATATGAAATTTCGTACCTGTGGCACACAATAACAACTGATTTAATGTGTCGATTTTTACAAAATTCATAAAAGTGCCAATATCTCGAAAACTAACGATATTTTAATAAGGGTATATTTCGATATTCTGGTCAGTCATGAGCCGGTCCTATCATCCCTGCAAGGGATGACGTTCAGGTCTGGGACACCCTGTATAGTTAATTCTTCCGAACACTGTTATTTTTCACAGAAGAATATTCTTGAGTTGTTTAGCATAGCTTTCACCAAACATTGTTTCTACTATGTCCATGGCAGCTCGTAAAATGAGCTGCTCTGCAATCGTACGTGGCTTCTTGCATTTGGCTATTTGATAAGTCACTTTGTATGATTCAGAAAGTAATACAAAAGTTTGAGAACCACTGTGCTAAGGTAATCACGTATAATCAATTCCCTAATTTTGAAAAGTATAACTATTCAAATTTAACAATTAAGGAACAAGTATAAGAAAATTGTTTAAAAATAGTTTATTGTAATAATCTAATGGCACATATAAATACATAATTTTATTAATATACAAAAAATTAATAAACAGTATCCACGGATAAGGGAGATACATATTATGAATAACAATTTCTGGTAGCAGTATAAAAGTACGTATAAGGTTCTAATTATATCCCATATAGCTGCTAGTTGAATAATATGCTCGACACACTGAAAATTAATCTTCATTAACTTTTTCATAAATTGTAAATCCGCAATTAATTTAATTTATTAAATGGCGTAAATATGATACTTAAGTAAATAATACAACAAGTGGTAATTTGAATATTTTTATTATGTGTCCCAGATTCGTGGAATTCTGACTGAAAGGATCGCTAATCTTCATTAACGTTTCAGTGTGTCTAGCATATAAGCTACACATTGGAACATTTTGACAAAAATCATAAAAGCTTTCAAACCTTACTTAAGACCTAAACGTTCTTTCATTTGCAGAAATTTTTTGTGGTTTAATGGCTAAAAATTATTTTTTGTTAACCGATAACCTGTGACAATTCCGTCTAAAATAGATTAAAATTGGTAACGATCAATAATGTCTTCAGAATGTTTTGATTATAAATAACTTATGGCCGATGTAATTATGTATGTTCGCATTATAGGAAGCTAAAATTGTTTACATGCGATATAATTTACTTACTTTTATTCCTATTTTAAGTACATCAACTTTGGTTAAATATTAAACATATTTTTGATTATTAAAAACAGTGATTTTGATTGTGATATTTAAAAATATATAGTATGCATACATATCTACTATTTTTTAAAATGCTAATAAACTCTCAATAACGTTATAAGTTTTTGAACAAAATTACCGGCAGTTTAAGTGTTAATAACTACTGTTTTTAACAAATTTTAATTAGTAAAACAAATTTTAGAGAAAGATTTATTTTTAATTTACATTTAGTTTATTTCTGAAAGTTTTCGAGAAAACTACTATCACTTTTTTTGTCGCGACTATAAATAATATAAGTTTGCTATACAGTACAGAGAACTTTATTATTTTATACAGAACTATAGGTATTGAAATATTACTACATGATATTTATAAATTAAGAATTTAGTGGGACAAGCTAATATTTTCAAAATTATCTATAAAGTTATTAATAATTAATTATTATTAATGCACTAAAGAGCCATTTTTGTATGCTTGGTTAAACACCAGTTAACTGGATAGTTTAATCGTTGATTACTTTGATATGAGATTTAACTGAACATGGAAAAATGGCATAGGTATAGCTTTTGTTTTACAATATTAACTTGTTCTATATTTAAAGTAAAAAAGGCTTAAATTAAAATAATAAAGTTAATATAAACATAATGAAACCAATGTTGAACACATTTTTGTAAAAAAAAAAGAAAATTATCACAAATTACATTACTTGGTAAAATATCACTTTTAAAATATTATGCAAATACTAACTTTCAAAACTGTTAATATATAATAAAAAAATATCAAGCTATGCAAAATATTATCTATGTATTAAACAAATATTTACATTAATCTAAAAAGTTAAAGTAGGTAAATTTTTTAACGTATATTAGTTGTAGGTAGTAGTAATATAATATAATACGGGCAGGCAGTATACCAGGGAGAACCTACTATTCGCGATTTACATTAATAAAACGCCACCACAAGGAATAATTTCAAACTAAAAATTGGACGTACAGTAAGATGCGGGTCTCCAGTGCGTTTACGAGAATTTTGTGTTTTGTGTAAACTGTTTGTTTGGAATGATTTTTTTAATCTATACATTAACACCACACGGAATAATTTCAAACTAAAAATTGGACGTATTTTGTTAGTCATGGTGGCGCCACCAACGGTAATGTAAATCGCGAATATAGTTACGTCGTAACTTAAAATATCATACATTTCTTTAAACTACCGATATTTTTTATGATTAACAATGTAAAAAATCATTAATGATAGTAACATTTTTCATCTGTAATAGATATCTTTTAAATTCCCAAGTGTATCTAATGTATTTTATTTTCAAAATTTAGTGCTACCAGTCTAACAATATAGATTTATATATTAGAACAAATAGTTCTTTTCACATAAAAATCAATGCATAAATAGTGCAAACAAAGAAAATAGCAGCAGATTATGTACATAAATACATAGCTACATATTAGTATTATTGTAACTGAATTTCAAACAGATACTAAGCAGTGTGGCCCATAATTATTCTGATTAGTCCAGGGCCCAAAGCATAATTATTATGGAATATAAAAGAATTTTTCAACGAAAGTTAAATTATCAGTTAATCAAAGTGCATTTAATGGTACCAAAGTAATATTAATGTAACTATCTAATCCGCTAATATTTTTTTCAATTTTTTATTAATACGCGCAAATTTACGGTTAAGTTCGTCGATCTTTTTATCCTGTGTTTCTATTAAATTCGTTAATCTTTGAATATCTGCTGCACAACCAGAAAAATCTTCATCATTTGAATTACTTAGTAAAGTACTTTTGTGATCGTTACTTTTACTATTTATTTGTTGGTCCAATGTAACGTTACTGAATGTATCGAAATGTTTAATGCCGGTTTGTCTTCTGAATCGTGGAGAGTTAATTCTATTAATACTATTAAAACGAGCCGATAATCTACAATCGTTACAACATTCCGTCCATAATCTTAAATCTACTTTAGGTATTTTTGAACAGCTTACGTAATTGTCTTGCACACTAGGCAGTAGAAAAACATTATTAGTTATTTTCGTTATATTATCACCAGTCTGACACAATACATAACTAAGTGTGTACTGTTTTATTTGAACAATTTGTTCTGGCTTAAAAACAGATGGATTTTCGTACCAAAATCTATCACCATCTCGTAATCGTTTAAATTGTTCCACTAACAAGCACCTAAAGAGAGGACCTACTCGAGCGCCTTCTGCTTGATCTTCTAAAATACCTCCTACAAAAACGTCAATGTTTCCGGGATGGCCGTACAAATCTTGAAGTTTCCTTCTAATTGACGGATTTGATATTTCATTTCGTAAATCTTCAAAAGTATCAACATGAGACATGTTACAAAATTTACGAAATTCTAAATAACCAGGAATGGCATGATCCCGAGATCTATGGATATTTATAGCTGCCAAATCTAAAGCTACCGCATGTGCAGATTCAAACAAATGATCCGTTAAGTCAGTATTTAAGTTCTGATCGGGCTTCTTTAATTTTGCAGGTATTGAAAATAATCCTCGAAGCAACGGATCGATTCCCCCTTCATCTACTATACGCCAAGGCGAAAAAAACGCTTTATGTAGAGGTAAATGACCTTCACGAATAGGTTTAAATGAAGAATCTAAACGATGCAAAATAGGATTGATAAGAGTATGTCCAAATCTTAAAGCTGCTGTTGCGAAAACATTTGCGATAGATGGATTTATTGTAGGATCGTATCCTTTATATTCTCCCATCATTCGAATTCCTTCATCGCCTACAATGTGAGGTAACCAATGATTGTACGTAATGTGCTGTATAGCCCCTCCAACAATTTTCCTTGATTCTTGATATAGCACTTCACCATCCCAATGGGAATTAATACGACGAAGTTCATCAGCAATTCTGTTATGCTCTCTGAACCAAACTGTATGCATAGCTAGCAATCCAACCTGTTCATTGGCACGAATATCACCCGCAAGAAAACAATTAACATTGCTTTCCGAAATGTTTCTTCGACAATCCATTCCCTGAGTACTTGCGTAGGGTAACAGTGGTTTTCTTCTTGGAAATACAGGACCTTCTCGTAAATGACCGTGATCGTTTGATAGATCTCTTAATTCAGCAGCAAGTTCCTCTGAAAATCCATAAACCTGTGAAGCATCTATGTACGATGTTAACTGATTAATTTGTTCTCTTGGTTGAATTGAATCGAAAAAGACGGATGTCATGCCCGATCCACATATTGATGACGACCGAAAGAAGTCTATACAACGTCTGTTTTTTACTCGATGATCTCCAGGAGGTATATCTATTGGATAACAAGGAGCGGCATAATCACACGATTTTTTGCAATCAATTCCGTCCCAACTTTCAGAACTCACGGAAGGAATAGCATGATCAAGATCGTGATCTAAAAATTGACCCCACTGCATAACCATGTGAGTTATCGAATCATCTGGAGTGATCGTGTTTGTTGAAAGAAGAGTATTGGAAACTAATCGCGAACTGGGTTTAGAAAAACCGTAATACTTGACATCTTTGTTCCATCCAATTGGAGTACTAAAACCATCCTCGTAAATTGGTTTTATAATTCTTCTAAATGGAGTAAGAGAGGCACCCCAAGAAGGATTTTGTAAATTGTTACACATTCCATCTATCGATCTGTATCTAGAGTGATAACACATATCTGTACAATTCCTTAACGATCGATGTGTCATACAACCAGAGAGTTTAGCTATAAGATCAAAGTGTTCACGAGACAAAATTTCTTTATAGTTAAAATCTGTTGTATAATTCGCTAACATTCCTTTTTGTACATGTTTTCTTATGTTAACTAACGTGCGTTCGTATACCTCAGCAGCTCTTGCCAACTCACGAGCAGGTGCATTAGGAAATCTTATTAGCCTGAATATTTCTGCAGAACCTCTAGGACCATTGGGATTATTAAATAATCTGTCGATTGTGTTATTAATTGCTTGATCGACCTCTTGTCTAGCTTCAGCAAATGCAATTTTAACCAATTTCTCACCCACGTTAAGTCCAGCCGGATGGCGTTCCTCTTTAATAGTAACATATCCCGAACCAGTATCTCGTCCGTATTCATTAATAGCTGTGCATTCATATCTTCCTGCATCTTCAGCAGCAATTCCCACAATATACAAATTACCATTGATAGAAATGCGCGTTCTTCCAGTTCTTTGTAAATCACTACCATCTTTTCGCCATTGAATTCCAGGTTTAGGAATACCGTCTCCTTTACAAGGAAGTTCTATTGTACTACCTAATACAGCTTGAATATCGTATGGTTTATACACTAACTTTGGTGCTTTATATAATACAGAACTAACTTTTAAGTTGGCGCTAGTTTCTATATATCCGAGTTGATTTCTTGCTTGGCATACGTACAATGCCGAATCTGCTTCTTTGGCATTTTTTATTTTAAGAATAGTTCTATCGTCACTTATTTCTGTTCTGTGCGAATTTTCAAGTTGATAACCGTCTTTATACCAAAACATTTGGGGAGTAGGAGATCCAACTGCTATACATTCAAATTTGGCGTTTTGGCCAATTTGAATGTTTAGATTTTCCGGATGTACCGTAAATGCTGGAGGAACTATAAATAATAATTACTGTATTAGCATATTATTATAATTTAGATATTCATGATAATTAATAATATTATATTTATTAGTTATCTACATTTACATGTTAATTTTTACGCATTTGTATAATTATTTTTATATACTGACATCACCTAAATTTTTTTTTATTATACCTGTCTTTCTTCTCTTCAAGGAATTGATGTTAAACTGATTTTTATTAAACTTAAACTTGTTTTATATTAAAAGTAAATTAAAAAGTTTTTTTAAATTTTAAACTAAATTTAGAATTTTTATTTAAAATATAATATATTTTTGAAAATAGTAAAAGAAAGTGAATTATAGCTCCTATTCTTAAAATATACTGAGTAAGACATTTATATATAGACATAGTAAAAATTTTATGACGGAAAAGTTATTAAAAGTTACCAGAACTTATAATAAAATATTAATATTTTGAAAGATTAAAAATAAGGCTTTGTTGTCTTACCGTTAATAATAACTTCTGCTGTACTCGATATTCGGCCGTGAGTATTAGATGCTTCGCATCTGTAGATTCCATAGTCATCTGCAACAACATCCTTAATATACAAAGTACCTAAATTATTAACAAAGTGCCGAGGAGAAAGTGCTAAACTGATGCCATTGTGAGACCATGTTATCGTGGGCGTGGGATTACCAGCAGCTTCACATTGTAAACTTATTTCGTTAGTTCCTAAATTAGTAGATATAGTCTTTGGTTTTGTAATAAATTTTGGCTTTCGAATATCTAAAACAATAATAAACAATTCTAACACTTTCTAAGTTATAAAAGGTATATCACCAAAGTTTTCGTTACTAGAAGTAATGGAATGTGTACCAAACTGCGATTCGCTTGGTTTAAGAACGACCATTCTAGCACCTCTGGATTTAATCGGACCAGGTGAACCTTTAATCATGCATTCGTAACTGCCACTATCATTTTCTTGCGAATTTTTAATCATAAGTGAACCATCTTTCATAATTTGATATCTATCATTTTCAGGAAGTTCTACATCGTTTTTCATCCATACAATGGAATTATCTGAATCGCCTTCTATCCTACAAGTAAAAACTGTGGTGTCTCCCCAAGAAACTTCAATATCTTTAGGTCCTTCTATAATTTCAGCTTGTTCTAAAAAACAAAATGTTATTACACTACAAAATAGTGTACATTGCTAGAGACTGACTGCAATGAAAGTCGCTTGTTTTCATTGAATTTAAATTTTTCCCATACATTTCTTTTGGATATTTGCAGTTAGCAGCAATTTGAAATTTATTGTCGTGTATCATATTAGTTAACCACATTAAATTACAGTCACAAACAAGAGCGTTAGAATCGAGACGTAATCGCGTTAAGTTTGGAAGACCATTAAAAGCCCCATAGGGGATGTGCTTAATGGCATTGCCATACAAAAATCTGAAAAAAAAAGTGGTCAATGATAAAAGGTATTTCAAATTCACAGGTCACTTACAGACGATTAAGGGCAGGCATATTTGAAAATGTTTTAGCGTCAAATCCTTCGATGTCATTGTTGTGCAAATAGCTGAAATTGATTTTTTTTTTAGTTGGTACTTTTAGAAATATAGTAATTATTAGTAATTAAATTATTCGAAGTTTTATTTATTAAACACCAATGTAATTATATGATAAACACTTCATTTCATGACCAGGTGCACTGCTGTCTGTTTTGATGATAATATGATTTCACATCACATTGTAATAACAACGATCGAGTTACGTATATAGAAAACTTTTAACAAGTTTAATTTGAAAAATTTGATTTCCTTTTTTTAAAAGAATAATTAACAAAATTAATTTGACAAACAATTTTAAAATTTTATCCATAGATAATGCTTGAAAGTTTCATTTGCAACTTCAATTTTTGAATAATTTACTCAAGAATTCGCGAACATGTGTTATTTCAATTTTCATTTCTTAAATAATTTTTGGACGACAGTTTGTATCGATCCAAAAATATTTTATAAGATTATTAAACAATGAGGAAGTATATTATGTGATTAACTAAGGCAATAATGTACATTGTTATTATAAGTGAGAATAATATGAAACTTGCAGACTATACGAATAAATTACATTTTCTTTAAATTTTTTGGCCCTAGTTAGACTATAATAATATGTACACATATTTATTTTATTTTGGGTTTAAAAAAATTAATATCTTGAAAAATAAAGTTGACATTGATCTATTTTTCATAAGTTTTGCATATTTTTGAATGACATTGGTCGTAATAAAATCAATAAAAAAACATAAAAAGTATTATCAAATAATGTAAGAAGAAAATATTCTTTACTATCTAAAGTCTATTCAATGCATAAGTATTACTAGTACCTACTATAATGTAGGTAATTTCTTGAATGACTGTTATTAGTTTTTCAAGCTGTATCCAAAGTATAGCCATGGTAACCTTGGAAAATTTTGTATTTTTATCAGTAATTAAAATATTTTATATAAATTTTAACAATAGGATTTATGGTCTGCTTGTGACCTTAGTAATTAAAATGCAAGTAAAATTTTACTAAAGAAGAGAAATTTAAAAAAACCAATATTTTCCAACAAAATTACTACATCATGTTGTTTAAAATTAATATAGAAAATACCTACTTTAGACTAAACATTAATAAGCATAACACGTAGCTAACCAAACCTAATCGATTATTTAAATTATTTAACACCATAATTTTAAATTTATATCAGACAAAAATATTACTATAGTACATAGCATTATAAATTGAATACTTACAGATATTCCAGTTTCGGAAGGCCATAAAAAACTTCCGGTTGTATATTTTTGATTTTATTTTTATATAAATATAAATGTCTGAGTTCCGAAAGTCCATTAAAAATTCCATTATTTAAATTCGTTAGTAAGTTATTGTTCAAAAGTAGCGAACGTAAATTTTTGTTGTGTTGAAATGTTCCTGGATGAATTTCTCTTATTCGGTTAAAGCGAAGATCCCTAAAACAAAACAATAATTTAAAAATCTACACAATGAAAAGATTAATTGCGTACTTAATTTAATTAATAATTTCAAAATTAGTTGCGGACAATTGTCTGAACATGAGTAATTGCAGTATAATTATAACGCTCCATTACATTGCTACTTTGGATCATGCACATAAATAGAAATCTTCTCGGTTATAAAAAGGAAACAATAATTACATTAGGAAATAAAACATAGATAATTATTTATATGCATGGTTGGCCATTGCATTCAATTACCAGACATTCAATTTTTAAGTGAGGACACTTTTAGAGAAGGCTAAATTATTAGAACAATTTATGAGTGCAATAGTTGAAAATAGATTTTAAAAATTGATCGATGGAGAAAGAAAGTGTAAACAAGATAAAATTGAAGTAGAAGCTATTGGCACAGTTTCTATCATTGCTGCTTTAATAAAATTTAAAATAAGGTTGATAATACACCAACATTTTTTCGTTATATTGATACTACAGCAAGATTAGAATAGTCTGTTTCATTTTTGAATACTTTATCATCAGATTTATCTTAAAGTAAATCAAAATTGTAAATATCTCAAGATAAAGCGTTGACCCAAATATCGAGCTGATTTTAGATCTACTGACGTTTTTTAACGATGCATATCGGTAGATTCAGTACAATAATCACCACCTACACAGATTTCTGAAAAATGAAGTTTATTTAATTTTAGAGTACATAGAACCCATGAAAACAAACAAAACTATTCAAAAACTTTTTATATAAGAAGTATAAGATATTTTCTAACAATTAGAAGAAGACATAGGGAAATTCTATATGAAAATAGGTATATGTGCTAGACACATGAAACATGTCGTGTCAACAAGCATGTATTTACAAATCCATATAAAAAAAGCACCTAATATCAATCATCCTCTGTATTCTACATTATTTTATTAAAAGTTTTACGGGTAGATACAATCAATTACAAAAAGGTCATTTACCTCCGAAATAAATGATTATTTGGATTTGGACCTCCATGTTTATAAAACTTTCTTGTTTGTTTTGATGAATCCTACATACTTACTACTCCTAAAAGTTTTGAAACTAATTTTTTCATTTCTAGATATATTTTTACTTTACCATACAACATAAGTCTACTGTTACATAGTATGGGAAAATATTATAATCGAAAAAAAATTCAGATTTTTTGAATTAGTATCTCTTATTAAATGTATCTAATATTATTTCTTTGACAGACAATATTATTTCTATGGATAAGAAGTTCTTCTTTCATATTTAGTACAAAATAATCAGTAGCTATGTCAATAACCACTAATGTATACCTTCTTAGATGCTAACATAAGTTATTATGAGGGCATTGTTGTATCAAGTTGTAATAATTTTCGCACGTCATTATTATTGATTTGAAGATATATACGAGTACATAATACATTCGGGTGTATTAATAAAATTGAATGCAATATCTTCTAGTAACATGAACGATGAACATTCCAAGTGCCACAAAGTTGGTCATCAGTGTAAATCTGAGTACTTACCTAGATTCATTGAAGATTTTATTTGAAGAGTAAATTACAACTTGGAAATACATTAGAACATCAGGGGCCTTATGATATAATCAAATACGTTATAAATACATTTTTCTCTATGGGATCAAAATTTAGTATAGTATAGCCGAAATTACGTTATAAAGGGGTACTTTATAACTTCTTTTTTTTTTTTTTTATTTATTATATTTTTATACATGTCGCAATACTGATGAAAATAACAAAATAATTTTATTCAAAAAGTTTACCTACTTAAATTATACATAATTATATTCAGTATTCTCATAGTTCTGTAATATAGTAATTTACAGTTTAGTTTCTGTTGATTTCCTATAATTTTTTATCATTAATCCTCTTCGGTCAGAAACATGCAAAACTAATATTATTAATTTTATTATCAGTTACCCATACAGTTAGTCTATGATTGCATTTATTGGTGAACGATAATATTATAAAAAATAAATCTTGAAAATTAGTTTTATCCATCAGGAAAAGAAATTCGTTCCAGAATGTTGGTTTTATAAGGTAACAGTAATTTTCAAAAATTGTAGGTATCATAGTATATTATCATATCTATATAAAAAAATCCTTGCATTCTTTTTAGTAAAATATCAATAGAATTCTCTCAATTAAATTATAAATAGACATGTTAATAGAACACATTTCCTGTTCAATCAAAATAGATTTTCATTATAAAATATAATAGCTTGTTAGACACTGTTGTAGCTACGGTCACATCGATTTCGATATGTAAATTTATGTAGGTACTATGTATTGTTCAATCATATAAGAATAAGGAAAACATTGCAATGTAATTTTAACTATATACCCAAGTTTTAAATTAACAAAACAGTTTTTCTGCTGTATATAGCTATTCAAAACTTCTTGCATATTTTGTTAACTGATTTAAAATCATATTGTGACATAATCAAGCAGTTAGAGCCAAATAATGACATTGTAATTTAAATTTTTGTATAAATTAACTAAATTATGTAATTCTAGTACAATTTTTAACAAAAAAGAACCATTTGAAAATATTTGAACCGTATCGATTTATAATGAATAGTTTATTATTAAGAATTTAAAATTATGTAGGTAAATAAATTAGTGTGAATTTTCAAAATGCATAATATGCAATAGATCTGCACCGTATTACGTAAAAGTATACCTTATTATGATTTTGAAAATTTGTTGTATTTCAGTAGTGATCGTACCATCTGTACCATACTATAATACCATCTTCTGTTTTATTTCAATTTTTATATGTATTTTTGAAGATTCAAATGAAATATTAATAATTAATTCAGATTATCTTAATAATTCATGATTCTTCTCTTCATTGCTAAAATTAATATTATTTTCTTCCACAATACCTCCTGTCTACTGTGACAAAATTGTAAAAGGGAATAAGCCAATTTTTATTCAAAATTGAGATACGGTAACTTTGTTTCTTGTTTCTATGGGGAAGGCAACGGGAAACCACCCCATTAACATTTCCCAAGTAAAGTCTTCTTGGCTTAGCCAGGAGGATCGCTAACATCCGAAATCGGATAGGCACCTGAAGAAGAAGAAGAAGAAACTTTGTTTCTATTTATAGTTTTGTTAAAAATTTTGTATGTGAAGTTTAGTTTGGAAATGCGCCAATGCAATGTCATAAAAACACGACAAATTATTGCAGTTGATATATTATTATATTTATAATAAAAACTACATCTATTTGTATTTGTCTATTTCTATTCAAACAATAGCAAACAATCTTATGAGAGTGACTCCTCAACCTTGGTATCCATTCAAGTATTGGATTAAGGTTATTGAATATCGCTTTAGTTGAACATCTGAAAAACACGTAATATTAACACGAACTTTAATAATAATTATTAAAATTTTATTGAAAGTGTAGACGATAATGAGAACTGAAATATGGTGAGAGAAAATTATAGCACACACTACCTACATAATTTCAATCGTATTGATGTGCATGTGTTATGTGCATTGTTTATTGGTTTCTTATTTTATTATGTTTTTCCTCTTGAGCGAATTACAGTTATTATAATAAGGTTTAAAATATACGTAAGAGCTGTATATTGCATGTGATGCACTTATCAAAGGTCAAGGTACAGTGTCTATATTAATTGTTGATAATAATATAAAAAGAAAAGCACAAATTTACATGAATTTTTTAAATTAGATTTAGTACCTTTTATAAATTTTTCTTTAAGCAGAGAATAGACATGTATTCCAATTCCTTTAGCGTATTTCCATAAAAAAGTGATAAAAGATTGTGTAATGCTAGCAAATTATTTAAATTTTTTAACGTCCTGTAAATAAATGACATAAAACAGAAATTATTCAGTAAGCAGTGGATATGGCTCTTAAATAAACTTTTTGAAACCGAATGCCTGCATTACTCTTTCAGCTACCATGCAGTATGCATGAGAGTGGCGAAATTTTGTAATAAGTTTTAGGTAGTTTCTCACGATACTTTTGTAGTTTAAATTTACTTTTTGTGATTTCTTAAAAATTTTAATATTGTACTTTACCGAAAATTGTTTTTGAAATAAAATTATTGTAATTCGTTAATGATGATTTAATTAAATTAATAATATAAAGTATTTCTTAATGATGTCATTGCCACAATTTATTTACATGTTGATAACCGATGACCTCAGATTGCAAACTTTAATTATTTCTATTAGTCCTGACAATTTTCGTTACTTTATTTATTAAAGAATCACTTTAAGTAGTAATGATGAATTGATAATGATAATGACAAAACTATTAACTACAATGTAAATGAACTTTTTATTATACATTATGTAGTAACCAAAATAAAACTTCAAAGTATTTCGAGATAACCCAAAATTGATATTGTTTTAATAATTACATACATTTATTATGAAAAACTTCATTCAAATTTTATCAATAAATTGCAAAGTCAAGTTGTGCAAGCTTCACTTAGTACCTACTTAACTTATACACATTGCTATTTCTTATCTATTTAGAAGAATTAATAAACTTATCATAAATTTAAATGCAGAAATAATGTCATAATACCAAGGATTAGCAGAATGATTGTAAATGTAACAGTTAGGGATATTATATCATTTTGTATGATTGTATGCTTTCCTTGATAATTATATTTTTCACTAAAAAAATGAAGTTCTGCAAGATTTTGTTGAACCTTTTTGTTCAATGTATTACTAATTTTATGATAAATTTATATTTATAAGTAGGTAAAAATCAATATTGCATATTCGATAGGAAATCAGTACATAAATATAATTATATTTTTTACCATGTCTTCCTTCTTTTAGTATTACTTACCACCTACTTCTTAATAAAAGGTAATTAATTAAGTAAAAATTTTGACAGTTTAAATGAGTGAAAGTTTACAAATAATTTTGATCAAGTTGAAAGAATGATTAATGAATTCACTCAAAATACCTCCATATTAAAATGAAATAATAATAATTAATTGGTGAAACTAAAGCAGAGATCTTATTTTAAATTGCAACTGAAAACCAAAAGTGGCAATGCTGAATACCGGAACAAAATTAGTAGATAAGGTTTAATTTAAAAAGTAACAAATTGAATTTGACCTAGTTATACAGTGTGTTGAAGAATTTTGTGAACTCTTCAATTCTGGAATACCGAAATATTGGCGTTACATTTCCATAGTATAATGTAAATGGGGTAAAGGTAAATGATGAGGGGTTCAGAAAATATTTAAGAATATTTTTAAAGGCAAATACAATTTGCTAATATTTATTGATGAGTTCTATTTTTAGATATAGTAATATAGGTTTATAATTACTGGTCTTAATATCGAGAACATAGGAAATTATATTGATCCTCTGAGATCCCTCTACAAATAGTTATAATTCGTTCATACTTTGTAGTTTCAGATATTCTATTGTACAATATTATTAGTACGTAATGATAGTAATTACAATCCATTTAGAAGCCCCAAATATATATTTAATTCTGTTTAATTAAATGGCGCACAGTTTACATGTCTAATTAACTTACATATTTTATTTTACATTTGATTCATGCTGACATGTCTTCATAGTAATATAATAAAAATTCATTCAATTGGTGTGTTGGTAATTCTTTTAATTACGTTTATTTGTCACTTAGATAAAATTAATAGACGAGGCACTTAAATTTTATTAAATAGTGGTCTAAATGCTAGATAGCTCTTTAATAATTTGATTTTATATTCTTGTATTGAGATAATTAATTTGTATTATGTATAAACATCAGGCTGTGAGTCATTCACTTTAACATAAATAAAAAGTAAAATAAGGAAGGCTAAGCTGGTTTTTTATTAGCTACTTTAAAATATGCCTATTTTTAAATAAGTCCATAAATGCAATTTGTTATTTATTAAAATATAATATAAATTGTCAGTTCATAATTTTAAATCGAATTTAATTTTATTGGGTTATTTTTAGCTTGTCAACTTTTAAAATTTTTTTTATTTTTTTATTATGTAATAAAATACTTATCTACTGTAACAAATTAATTTATTAATTTGCAAAGCCCGAAAGTTTCAAATTACATACAAATAAATTGTTAGAAGCAAATGTACTACATACTACTACACATTTTATGAGTTTATTAACATACAATACATTCAAGTAGTTCATCCATATTTAGCCAAATTTTTTGACACAATTTAACAGCGAGTTTGTACATAATATACATACCACATTTAGATCATTATGCTTTTATTAGCTGCACTATTTACCGCTAGCTATAAGGTAGGTACATAAATTATACAAGGGGTGGCCAAGAAGTTGACCACGTAACCGTTTTAGTCGCCCGCGCCTTGCAATGATAATAAAATAAATTCAAAAATATTGTACAACCTACATAAAATTTAGGTTTTTCTCTAATGATGTTTGCTGTAATTAATTAGCAACATTTAAAGGTTGGCCACCCCTGATTTATTCAAAAAAATATAAAATTTTGTTTATTTAAAAAAAATAAAAATGAACATAAGTAGCATCCACCTGCTAATTTCTAACTAAAACTTAAAGCTGAGTTGGTAAACTAACTGGTTTCTTTATGTAGAAGGAAAATACGCATTCTAGAACCATGTAAGAAATGATATCATAATAGTATGCAGTTATTTTGTAAGTAAAATAATCTTTTTTCTAACTAATTGCATGTCAAGAATAATATCGAAAAAGAAAGCTGTCTTAGGTACTCAGTCCAATCCTTGAGCATACATTTATAAAATGGATCATTCTAATCATTTGGCGCCGAGTCTACTGCCCGCTCGACTTCTTGAGTAGCGAAATACTAATTATACTAAGTTTTTTTATTCAATTCTTGTTTTCTGACACCTCGGGAAAATACTTTCCTAACTTTTATTTTACTATTGATATTTGTGATTATTTTGAATACAATTATCATACATTATGTAATTCGATTATCAAATTTTGAAAGGCAAAGTTCAAAAATATAATAAATTATATTCATATTATCGCATTTGATGCAATTATAAATATTTTTCTACATAATATGGGAAAATAGTAATATAATTTATCTAACTATAGTTAGTATTATTAGTACTATATTGAACTAAAAAGTTTATAAAGTAATCCTATAATATTATATCCCGTAGGATATACGACCATACAGAACCATAATTAGGATAGAAAAATTAAGATTCATTTGAAAGCACGGAAAAAAACGTAAGGAAGTCGAAAAAATTGTACATGAAATTATTTTTATGGGTAATTAAATTTTCTACAAAAAAGTATGAAGCAACAGCATCTTTAACTTCAATATTAGTTTAGGCGTCGAAAGTCACGCATTTGGAAACTCATTCATAACGACTTGGCCCAGCGAACTCAAGTTGTTTTCGATTTGAACACGAAAAGCCTCAGACACGCTGGATACCGCACCCTTAATAAAATTTTAATGGTAAAATGTAAAGAATTACCTAAAAAAAAATAATTTTAACAATTCGATCTTCGAGATTTGACACTAGAAATTTTTACCGATGTTGAATTAAAATTAAATATATTATGATACATCTTCGTTGTTTAATTCTTTAATGGCACATTATTATGAACTTTTTAAAATAAATAATAATAAACCTACATAATTTTTAATGGGAGCGAGAGAAAAAATATATACTATAGGTACATAACTAATATTAATATTATTATAATAATATTATAGAAAAAAATAATACCCTAATTAAAAAAAAATTGTTGATAATTGTCTTGTTTTCTAAACAAAACTATTTATTATCTATAAATAGATAAATTACTTGTAAATTATTGTTATAAATAGTTTCAGATAATTTTTGAAAGCAATAAAACAATTTTGAATTTTTTTTAACATCAATGTATATTTATTAAATTATTAAATTCTTTTGAACATTTGTATAAATTAGGAGTATGTTTTATGATAGTGATAGATGATTCTCAATCATTATAATAGAGCTCCTAACATAGCAATTACGTGTAAACAATTCTTATTTAAAGCTAACATATTATTTTTAAGAAAAGCTGATGTATAACGATTTTTCCAAAAAAATTCATGCAATGAAGAAAGCTGAGACTTGAGATCTGAAAGTCACAATAATTTTAAATATACTTCAATGCAAGGAATGTCATCCGGACAGACAAATGCATAAAATTTGAAAATTATTTAAATATTTATGTTATAGTTTGTGATTAAGCAGTTTTAATACAAACATTTCTTCGTATAACAATTTTTATTAATAGTTGTATTACTTCATGTTATTTTTAGGTATCTTCACACTACAGACAAAGTGCAGAAAGAGTTATAAATGTTATCTGCTATCATATTTATAGATAGGTCGTGATATTATAACTTGACATTACTCAATCAACCTTAACTATTTACTGGTTACCTAATAAATAGGGCATCGTTTTTATGAAAAATTTAAAATGCTAACCAAGTAATAATCATTATTACTAAAACAATTATTATAATATAATAATAGTGCAGAATTTAATGTTTAAAATATAATAGCTATTAATGCATTTGCACTTACAGCATACAAAAATGCATGTGTACGTCGTACCTCGTACATAAATATACCTATTATCTTTAGAGCTAGTTTCAGGCTAATTCCGGGCTGATTTTATTGTATCTCCCGAATTGGACCCCGCATCCAATAGCGATGGAATAAAATAAAGAATCAGTGCAAGAAATTCTGCAAACATTTAAAAATTGAATGTATCTTATTGAAAAACTTTTATGAACATACAAAAGGCGCCAGAGTGGGAAGTTGACCGCGAAATAACCTGTAAATGTCAAATAAATGCTATTTTTGGGATTATGTGTATGCTGGCTTCTGTATTTTAGTTATTATTTATTAGAAGCTTCTTAGGATCTTCTTTATGCATGATTAACAGATAACCTATTAGCCTTTAATAAACTAAAGAAAGTATTATGTCTCGGCTGAGTTGACATTACATAGATCTAACACTTCCCAGAGTCATCTACTATGCTGAGAATCCAGGAGATATGCAAAATAAACCCAATTTCATAAAATAATATTAGGAATTTTAGGTATAGTAGACATCGTGCCAGTTTTTATTTGAATCAGGCAGGGGTCTAAAAATTCAATTCGCTTTCATGGTGTAATTGTTAGTAATAGGAATATGTATTTTACCAGTAAATGTGTATGGGTTTCACTAAACTTTTTAAGAATGCGTTATATCTTTTAAAAGATTGGATTCTGTTTATGAGTTAACTGATGGGTATAAAAATATCGCTTCCATTTTGAGTGGAACTGAAGTAATCTTTTGTCGAATCACCTTGTACCTATGATTGAAGTGTTACTATACTACCTAACCTTTAGTACAAGTTTTTTGTGTAACAGCTGAGAAATCTGCTGAGGCTATAGATATTAAAAATATTTGCTGCTTATTACCACAATAATTACATTACCACTCATACTTAATTTTGAGTGTATAAGTAAAATTACTTATGAAAATGAAATTTCAGATTGGCAGTCATTTGCAGAAACTATTGCCGTAATAACTTGGTTGGCAATATATGTAATATAAAAAATATGCTGAATACTAATATTCTAGCAATAAGAAATTTATATTTTATTTTTAATTTTAAGTAATGTTCTACACTCTAGGATAAAACTTTAGGGCCAGCACAATATATTTATTAATTATACAATAATTTATTATTTAACATAATTAAAGAAAATGTATATTTACACATTGCTATAAAGTGCTAAAGTATAAATAAAACAAATTTATTATTGCAACATGTGAAAATAACACATAAAACGGAAAGTTGACCAAAATTGGCGAAGCAAAACTTTAGAAACAAAACCTTCAATTTACTTAATTTAGCCGCCCAAATAAATAAACACAAAGTAATGCATATTTAAATAAAAGATTGGTATTACCTATATGATGGTGCATGGTAAAAATTTAACGGAATATGAACTTCAACTAGTCAGGAAAAAGAACATAATAGGATAATATAATATTAATCGGAATCCATCAACAAAATTATCCTTAAGTCCAATGCTTGTTTACCTTCAGTATTCTCTTACAATTAGTCTTCGTAAAATGACGTCTTGCTTAACCCAGTAAAACTCTTTGTCTGTGTATGAGTAGCTCTCACTGTTGTTAACTCGCCATTAGCTCAAAGGTCACTGGTGCCAAATTAAAAAAATACGTTATTGATCTTAAGTTATAAAACTAAACATCTACGTGTAGTATTATGGGACTGAGATTGACATTTGAAAGCCACGTTAACAAGATTTGCAGTGCTGGATACTTTAAACTTAAAACAATGTATTTCAGTCTTTCCTATCGGGACAAGTAAACTCAGACCGGAAACCTATTTTTAGTTTACTATGGCTAATCTTACGGGCCACTCGAACAACAAATTACAGGCTCTTCAAGATGCTTGTTCACGTTATGCCTTCGATATCGATTCTGTAAATCCACATTACAAGTCCATAGAAATGATGAAAATCAAATCTCGTTTTGAACTTCAATTCGGCAAATGAATTTACAGGTCTGATGGGCATGCCAAAATCATACAGGAAATTATGGAGAGAAGATTGGATTGCCACTCCCGTAACTTACACTACACCGAAATCATTTCAGTCTTTCTGCATAAGATGTCAAAGTTTGAAGGATCATTTCATTACAACTCTTACTATATTTTCAATAAGTACTTCAACTTCTATCAAAGTGCCAAATCCATGACAAGTCACTTGTTAAGGAACGCTTGCAACCGAGCTAAACTCCTGAGATTAATAATTGAAAATCAACTCTGCTGAATTAATTCCGTGAAAGCAGTATAATTTTTTTATGTGCTTAATTATTTTTCATACTGTTTAGTGTTTAATAAATAAATTGCAATTGTTAGCAATAAAGTTACTTTTGCAAGAAAAATTAAAGATAGATTAGAGCTTGCACGTAACTTTGGGACCATCCATAGTACAATAAACAAATTTGTAATTCTGTAAAATATTTAAAAAAAAACACACTACAGACAGTTTTGACTTCGCTCTGACAAACATCACAGATTTGAACTGCACACCGGGAAAAAGTTTGTTAGTGACGAGAAAAACTTCAATATGGTGATCCTGATAGATATAATAATATGGACTAATTATTTATTAAAGAATACTTTGAATGGTTTCGTTGCAATGATGCTTGGTTCGCGGTGCAGTTCAAGATAATGCATTTGGAACTTCCTCACGCATGCGGATTTATAATAAAATTGATATTAAAATTTAAATTAGATGGTAAAATTATAAATCCGCAAGTGTCAGGACGTCCCGAATGTATCCTGAACTGCACCGCGAACCAAATTGATATGAAACTTTAAGTGGCCATCTATTTATCCGAATCTAAAATACATACAAGTATAATTTTGTCAACGTTGTCGTCATCAGTTCGCAATCATGATCATGACATCCTTGATGTCATATTAATGTGATTATGACATAACATTAGTAATCGCCTGATGATATCATACTAATATGACAAAACTATTGCAAAATTAATTTTACCTACACTGTACATAATTGTGCAATTTCGTTCTAAAAAATTTGCACAAAATATTTTGGGCATTCTATGAGATATCAATATTATTAAAAATTAATTTCTTTTTATATTCTAAATTTAATTTAATCTTCGTGATGTGGTCGAACAATGAATAGTATATTAAACCAAAACAACACCAAATTTAATCTTCAAGTCTTAAAGAAATTTAATCAAGTTTATTTAAAATTAAATTTACAAATTATAACTTCTGCATTGGCGTGTTATTTATAACTTCATTTCAGACAATAAAGTCTTTTATAATCTGATTTTAACTTTCACTTCAGTTATTCCTTGTTTCTTAAAATATGTAATCTTAACGTGATCTTAAAAAGTACATCGTGCAGCAAGCATTTTGCTTTCAACAATATCTTCAACATATCTATTACTGTAAATATCAATGAATTCCGAATTTAACATAATCAATCAATTTAGATTCATCAATTATTACGTCGATGATTGTACGAATTCGTAAATAAGCAAATGTTCATTTAAAAATGGTCATGAAATTAGATGCTAAAAATAAACAGTTTAAAATTTAATGTGTATGATAGAACACGACGTACAGTATGTGTAATGATATATTATTATATTATTAATCCCATAGAATATAGCAAACAATAAGAGGTAAAATTCTTCGGTGAGTTGGATTTTATAAATGCAGAAAATAGTACCTATACGACTACATAAAGTGTTGCATCCAAATCAATATTACTATTATTATAATTTTTTTGGTGATAATATTATACCTATATAAAAAATTCATCTGGCTTTAAAATTGTTCTTATACCTAATTATAGCCACTTGGGTACTAAAAATTAAGTTCTTTAACGCAATCTTATTTTTAATTTAAAATTTTTCTCAAATTAGATAATGTTTAAATATAAATTTTATACTATTTATTTAGTTAGAATCCATTTCTAAATTCCTCCCACGGTAATTAATAATTTTAGTTTTTAAATAACTTCATACTTCAAGAAATAAGAAATAAAAGTTATTCTGTTCGTGAACAATAATTTTTATATTATGTAAAATCTTTCGTTGAACACAACAAGTTTTAGGTACGACTTTTCCAATATTTTGCTATTTCTGTTATACTGCACACTGCACTATGCAAGGTTTTTGCACTAACATTTGCAGTAAATTAACATATATTATGTAAATAAGCATATTAAATAGGAAGTGTAAACAAATTATTGAATTTATTTATTTTGGCTACTTATTAGAATGCGGAATGTGTAAATAAGAAGTGGTAATTATGAACTGCAGACTGCAAACATTTTTTTGCTCTTTTTGTTATGTAGTATATACTCGTATGTGTTTTGAGATCGACGATTTCGTTAAACCAGATTTTTGCTAACAAAACAAAAATACTAAAACAATATACCTGGTAACAAAATGCTCTCGATTGTTACAAATGTGATAGTGGGTATCCCCTCAAGACCACTCCACGTTTTAGTGATAGTGTGAGAACTTTTTCTTGTCCATACGATGACACCTGTTGCATTTGATTAAAATAATTCAGCTATGGTTCAAAATTTTTTGAAACAATTTTTAGTGGAACGTAAGTGAAGTTATATACTTTTATAACAAAAGTAACAGTGGCATTATAGTCAATAAATGCAACATAATTTTGCATTCACAAATTAATTTATACCAAAATAAATTCATACGTTAATCTAAATCATGAAATAATAATAATATAAATCAATCGGTTTCCTTATCTATAATTTATTATTAGCAGCATTAAGAATTTAAATATGTTAAAGTTATTAAAATTTAAATAAAAAATATTCTTGTATAACAGTAAATAAATATCAAGATCATTAATAAATAATAAATACTTACAATAAGGTGGTTTGTGTCGAAACTCGAGGCACTTCATTTAATTCTGATTGCATACACCGCACGGTACGTCGAAAACACATGCAATTTTGTGGGCAAGGAAAATTGGAAAAGTTTCTTCTTTGTCCATCAACTAGTATAATAAATAAGAATAGAAGAAAAGGAAGGTATGACATTTTGCAGATAAATGCAACCGATGAAACATAAATAGTTGTTGATGAATTATTAAAAAAAAGTAAGAGTGATTTTAAAATTCGTTCACCGAACAAACATTGAATCGCCTATATAACACACGCGACGATTGAAAATAAACTGATCCAGCTAGGCGTTGTGTGCGTTTGGATCATTCTACTTACTAATCGTGATACACACGGGAGTTTCTCACAAAGCACAAGTTTAGCATCTCGATGAATTCACCAAAGCGCAGAGTTTGTCAGCCAACAGAATATGAACTGGTTTTTAGCATACTTCATTAGACAATATTACAACAATATTGTGGTTTACCTACCTACTACATCATTTAACAATAAATTGTGATCTTCAATTTATTGTTATCAAACATCACAATTCACAAATACATTTATTGCCAATTTATTATAAACGATAATATTAATTTGAATATGATTGCATTCCCATTAATCATTTAAAAATAAATAAAATGTTAATGCATAAATTTAAGAAAAGAACAACATTAGATACTGATCAATATAAAAAAATCGACATGACTAGTTTTTGCCTTACAAATTAAAAAAATTTTGTTCTAGCACGTTAAACTTCGTTAGAAAATTATGCCGGAAGGCAATTAAATTCTATACCTATTCTAATTTTAATAATTCAAATGGGTAATATAATATTGACAGTATTGTAAAATTGATTTATGTATTTACGGTAATATCGCGTTTAGAAAATTATATATTACAAAAAAAAAGGAAAAAACACATAATATTATATTAAATTATTTCATTTAGCATAAAGCTCTTCATAATAAAACTTACAAATGTCATACCCTTCAACAACTTGATACTTATTTGGTTTTTTGTAAAATTCATCATCCTAGTAGAAGACTATGCTAATCTTAATTCGTCCTGATGATATGGTAAGTGTTGACGAAGGGATGTATGAGTAGTAAAGGAAAAGCTTTAGTTGCAAGTGAAGCCTAAATTTTACAATTTCTGTGCCAATTTTATATCAATATTATCATCTTCACTTGAAGAGCTTAAGCTCCTATAAATAGCTCTTCCATTTCCCCGTATCATTCATTAGCTAAAAAAGAAGTGTACAGTCAATTTTCCAACGACTCAGCTTATGAGGAAATAAGAATACTGATACTGCATGTTATAGTATGTACGAGTAATAATATGCCATTTCCGCAGACGAATTTTGATTTCCAAGTTTATTAGCTTTATCATATTTTCCTTTATTATTTATTTCACCTATGTTATGATTATGAACTCTGATAAATAAGATTTTCTAACTACTTCTACAATCAGAATGAGAAGTTCAACCAGGTAAGTTATTGTGATTTTTTAAAATAAATAATTTTGAAAAAGTTATTTTACTAATATTGTCAAATAAAATTTGCACGTCTATGAAATTGATTTAAAAAAAAAATTAAATTGGTTTTTAGAAAAAATTTCCTTTTTAAAAGATTTCGAATTTATGACGCAGACAGAAAAGTTAAAAGCATAGAACAAAAATTGTCAAGGATGGTGAGTTATTGCTTTTCATTATTTTTAATATTAGGTCAACCAATCTTAATTCACAAAGCTGCAAAGCAGGTACATTTATCAATTTTTTGATAAATGGTGAGGAGTTGTTGTTAACGAAAAACTCTCACCTATAAATAATATAAGTCGCGGTTTTCGTAAAAATTAAATTCGAGTTGTGTTAGAAAATGTTTAATAAAAATGTATAATCGTTCAAATGGTTTGATTTTTATTCTTGTCTAGTTTTTTTTTTAAATAGTTTATTATTAAAAATATTTAACAATACTCCGTTGAGAATGTGATCAGTGTTTATCTAGAAAGTAGACACTATTATTATCTACAAAGCATCATTGAAAATCCAATAGACGGTCAAGGACGTATGCAGAAATATTATAAATTCAAAAAATTGCCAGAATTTAAAAGATATTGTTTTTAATCACAACATTGCATTGGTATCATCAGTCTTCTACTGGTAATGAAAAAATTTAAAAACTTAACCTTAAACTTAACTCGAGAACATTTCAAGCATTTTTTATAGCTTTCATATTGACAGAAGATATTTAAATTAAGAATATCATGTTTTAAAAAGTACATTTTGTAATAACTCGAGAACGAGTCGACAAATTTCAATATTTGTTTTCGTAGTAAGGTATAGTATTTTTTTAATAACTTTGATTGGAAAAAGTGATTGAAAGCAATTTAAGAGGAATCCTCCATGTCAGAAAACACACTTTTGTAATTGATATTTTCCTTATTACTCAAAAGAAATTGCACAAAAGTATATTTTCTTTAAAAGAGGACACTTGCACACAGACCGTGCTGATTTTAATTTTTTAAATAGACCATTTCATTTAAGAAAACTCAGTGGCGCATGTGTCAAGATTTTCGAACCAAGGCTTATAAATTTGTGCTCTAACGCTAGAGCGAATAGTGCCAATAATTTAATATTCGGTCATACAATTTATTTTAACTCTATTTCTCTACCGTTAGGGGATGGAGTTTTTTTTCAAATTTAAATGGGACCAACGTCGAGCTGTACCCTATCCAATAAAAAAAGGCATCATCAAAATCGAACTACTCTGTAAAAATTATAACACAATATTATCTAAGCACGCGTTTTAACGTAAAAGTATGGTAAAAGTAGGACGATGATGGTTCGAATTCACAATTCAGCTTCTCCACGCAAGCGCTGTAGTTCGCGTGAAATGGTCTATTCTATTCTTTCAATTTCAAAAATTCAATTTTTTTCAATAGATTTGAATTTTAAAAAGGGGTATATACTCGTATAATTGCACTTAAAAAAAATGCTTCCAACTTTGTACAAATAAACTATAAAACGGCAGAATCGAACTTTGCAATCGGTTCATTTTAACTTTAAGCTTACCCACTATAAAATGATACAATCGCACTTTGGATTTGATACTTATCCACTATAAAATGATACAATTGCACTTTGCGGATACTAAACTTTAAGAGAAGCATTAATTTATAGGTATACTCCGTATATATTTTTACTTTACCATACAACAAATATGAGTATATGTAGTATACAGGGGCGGATGGGGCCGTCGGGATACCGGGAAATTTCCCGGTGGGCTGTCGATCCGTAGGACCGTGGGCTGTCGGTTGTGGGACCGTGGGCCGGCGCGTCGGTCCGTAGACCGTCTTCGTTTTAATAATTTCTGTTAATAGTATGATCTTCAATGGAAAACAATTGTCACGGCTGTCGGCCGCGTTAACGGCCATTGGCCCATTTCTAACTAAACATAATGAAATATAATATCAACTTTAGAATTTATCAATCATTATTTGTTTGTGTTTTCCCATGGATATCCTAATAAATAGTTATATCGTAATTAAAGACAGGATAGTTAGGCAAAAACAGATCTGACTTAGGAGAAGTTACCTATAACGTCAAAACCAATCAAAACGTTTATTAGCGTTAATAAACTTTCTCTATTGGTGAGTTATGTTAGGACTCCTCCTAAATCAATTTTTTAATGTTACACTATCTTTAGCTATCTGCCAAACTGATAAATTTTCTAATTTTTCTTAAACCGCGTTGACCTTCAAATTTCAAAAATTTTCGCCTGCGGCGCTTGAAAAAATTTCCGCCACCCCCACGCGCCCATAATTTGCCCGCCCATACCAACCGTTTACCCTACCTTCATTTTCTATCTGGCTATATGGGCCTACTTTGGTATACCAACTTTTACATTCATTGCCCATTTCGCAAGTAGCTTGCGAGAGATCGTTTTCAGATAATGGATTAGATTCAAGTTGATGAATATAGAAAAAAACTTCATGAATGACATTGACAATAAAAACAGCAAATTAATGAAAGATGCACTTTTATTTTAATTTTTTTTATATTCACCATGGTTTGTAATTAATAAAAATATAATTTTTGTTACTAGTATTAAATTTTTTTTGCAACGGGAGGGGGCCCCCCCCATTCAAAAAATTTTCGCCTGCGGCGCAATTTTGAGCCATGACGATTGCATTTTTGGGCCGCCGACTATAAATTTCCCGGTAACTTTATGATAGCCCATCCGCCCCTGGTAGTATACCATATAGTATGGGAAAGTTATAAAATCGAAAAAAAAAAAAGTTGAGATATTGATATTGAAAGAGACCAAACATCAACAAATGTCTGTGTGTCGTGTGTCTGTGTGTCACTTAATTTTGTGTGCGTTCTAGCGCCCAAACCAATAAGAATTTCATAACCAAATTTCATATTTAGGTCTTTTATATTAAGACTTAGAGCTGATTAGATTTTGGTTGAAATCGGTTCACGGAAACATGAGAGCGGAGAGTGGGAGGAACGCGCATGAGTGGATTAACGAAATTCCGTTATTTTTTTTAAATTGTTATACTTTTTGTAATGTAAGGATAATGGGTACATTCTTCAAGCCGTACATGGGCGCCGAATCATAAGGGCGGCCAAAAATATAAACTTCTTTTTTAACTATTTTATTTTTTATAATTCGGGCGTCATGGATACACTGTGTACGCTGCACATGGGCGCCGAATCACAGCGGCAGTCAAAATCATACACTATTTTGTTTGTACACTCAAATGAATTAGTATGCAAGACATAATATTATGTGATGTTATGATACCATAACATTAATGTATGGCAGCGCTGATGTATGGTAAAGTCATGTGATGGTCACATCTCTCACCCAGTGAGGCCGAAGGCCGAACAACCACATCCGACATTTTTATTAATGGGCTTATATTTTATATAAAGGGCCATGGGCACCTTTTCCCGTTTTAAAATGACTAACATACCCAAAGAATGTTTGCAAACAAGTGCACCGAGATGTAACTTATCATTTTCCGAATAACAAGTTACTTTTATTATTTTCTGAACTTTATAGAAACAGTCAAAACATTTTTGTTTCATTTGATGATTTCAATTGTTTTCCAGATTTGTACGTCCTCTTGGGTCAAGGCTTCTATAGCATTTGTTGATTTAGTATATAAAAGACAGTCTTGTCATCCTCTTTTTCCTCGAACAATTTTAGTTGGACTGTATTATTCATTTCATTAGGTATACCTACGTTTCAAAGTGCGATATATCGTTTTTAACGTGTTAAAATATTTCAAAGTGGTATTTATATTTTTCGTGTATTACCTACGTTTCAAAGTGCGATGTATCGTTTTTAAGTGCAAACGGTATTTACAAAGTGTGTTGAAATATTTCAAAGTGGAATTTATTTTTTTTTCGTGCATTACCTTTCATTTAAGTTTTAAAATTTCTTTTAATGTGTATTCATTTCTTTTTAAAGCTATTTTGATCTATTTTAAAGTGCGTTTAATACCCACCCTTTTAAAAAATGAAATAAAAAAACACGGTCTGTGTCCAAATATCCTCTTTTAAAATATATTTACTTTTGACCAATTTTTTTAAGAAACAAAATACATGAGAAAGGTATTCAAATTTATTGTATTCTTGGTATTTAAAGAAAAGATACTTGATTTTTTTATGTTGTGAAATCATATGAACATATTTTTGTATTGTTGATGTTATTCTTCTTTTATAATAATTAATAAGGTTTATGTTATTAATATTATGAAGTATGTCAAATAAAGTATAAATGGTTCACATTATTCTTTTCTGTTTGTAGATAACTGCAGAATCGAATTCGAATAAGGAAGAATCCTGCAAGAGCGATTCTGACTGTAAATATTATGTGGATAAATCCTCTAACGATGACGATGATGAGAATGTTAATGATAATGATGATGCAAAATCAACGCTATTCAACAATATAGATGAAGATTCCTCTCTTATAGATTTATAATTAATTTATAATTAATTCTATTTTACCTACGTTTTTAACATATTCAAAATTATGAGAAAAAAAGTTTTCAAACATTCTACTTCGTTTTCCCAGGTTTTCTGATGCACGGCACCTTACCTGGCTCCTTAAAGGGCCTTGTTCCGTCAAATTACTGGCAGGACAAGTTAGTTTTTTCATATCGAAAACTGTTAGCCACACAAATATCAGTTTAAAATTCAGTTTAATTTTGTTTATCCAATACCTGCAAGTAAAATAACTTTTATCCAATACCTGCAAGTAAAATAACGTTTACATTGACATTTTCAAGCAACCAAAGTGGAATTTTATTCATTAGTGAGCGAAAGTGAAGTTTTCGCTCACTAGTGAATAAAATGAGTAAAATCGCAGTGAACAGATTTGCAAACACGTGATGTCGTACAAATCTGTGGTTGAAGTAAGTTACGAAGGACCAAGATGAAGATTGTTAAACGCTGTAGTTTGTTATATATACACTTTATTACACGTAATATAATTAACGATATATACATAGATTTACAGAAATTGGTGATGATGTCATCAGCTCAAAATGTTTAACAAGTAAGTAAGGTGTTGCACCTTGTAGGAAACTGAAGAACATTTATGTTACACAAGTGAATACGACCGTGAGCCTCTATCCACTTGCAACACTCAAGTTGAACTTTGTACAGGAAACTGAAGAACATTTATGTTACACAAATGAATACGACCGTGAGCCTCTATCCACATGCAACTATAAAGGTGAACTTAACTTAATTTTGAGTTAAACCCAATCATCGGTTCGTGGTAAGAGCCACCTCTTATTTGCAAGAACCGATGATTGGCCCACTCGTTATCAGTAGCTGGATTATGGACCAATACAGACTGTCCATTTCCTACCAAAAGGTATAAGGAATTACATTGTTCCATCCCTCTGGTCACATCAGATGGTGATATCAGCAACCGTGATACAGTTAGAAATCACAACAAATGTTTCTTAACCTAACGGATTTTGAGTAAGTGCTTTACGACCGGGACCTCTTGTAAAGTGGTTGATACAAATATCTTTACAACAGGCCCATCGTAAATGGATTGTTGAGTACTAGCGGTACAGATTGATAACTTAGTAATAAACCTGGCCCATGCAGCTGGGGCTCTTAGGACCGAACTAATAAAGTTTCTAAAGTTAATGGGGGTGCAGTTCTGCGTGTCTTGACAATAAGTAATATTTACAAAGATAACTATGACTAAAACTAACAGCACAACACAGTAGAAAGAGGACATTTCGAGGAAAGTTGGTAATGAGTTTGATATAAAAACAATGACCAGATTTATACATGAATCTTTCCTGAAATTCCTCCATTCTCCCCGCCGAGTGCGGAAGCGAATTATTGTGGATCAAACGTGAGTGGGCATAGTTTTGTGATTGATCGTGTGATGATTCCTTCCGCGGTTTTAACCATAGCTAAGCGTACTTTACCGTCTCTACAGCGAAAGCGTTCATTATGGGCGATAGCGGCCGCATAAGTGGATACATGGAAGTTTCGCGTGAGTTTATATGCGGCAACTCTATATGACTGATTGACCATGACGCTACGTGTATGATCGGTGCTGGTAGCGATGGTATCCATATGTGGATTAAGTTGTTCAATAAGATAGCGGCTAAGAAGGAAAAAATATACATTGATACCACTTTTAGTAGCGTTCTACGCGACTTTGAGCCTAAGATTGTGGGGGCTATGACGTCGCTTAGTTGATAAGCGGTTTTGACGTCCATATCCGCTCCTTTGATAATAGTTCTGTTGTCGCTAAAAATGATACAGGGTTTTCCTCGCCGTGTTATGAACCGATTTACTGATAAGATAGATGCATCCGTTGTTAGGTTGCACCTTTGTGGCAGGATAACCGGAAACCTTTGCTTGTAAAGCACGTCAGTTTTAGATAACCGGCCTCCCACTCGTAGAATACCTATACGATCTACAAACGGATCAAGAGGCACCAATGTGATGTTGTTACATTTGATTCCCGACGTGATGTCTGAGATCGCGCGTGCGAAATGAGTTTTCTGTAGCCCGCGAATCGTGTTTGTTAGCGTGGTTTTTAGTTCGTCCACACTCAGTGGTTCTTTCCGCTGCTGAGAGTCGCGCTTTGCATTGTGAATAACGCGATAGCAGTAGACTATAACCCGTTGGAGGTGGCTAAACTTTGAGAATGTAGAGATTACATTCTCAAACGATTCTATTGTTTGAGTAGCTACCACGGTTTCCTGCTCAGGTATGCGATCCAATAATTCCGATGGTTCGAGTTCATTACCTGGCGTCGCGTGTAGTAGTAATTCCGGCCCTGTCCACCCCGATTGTAATGGTCCTATCTGTGAAAGGCATATGCCGCGCGAGATATAATCCGCAGGGTTGTCTTGTGACTGCACATGCAACCATTGGTATCCCACGGTTACGTCGTGAATTTCTGAAACCCGGTTGGCGCCAAAAGTTGTCCAACGCGAGGGGGTTGAATTAATCCAGCACAACACTATTTGCGAGACTGACCCTAGCGTGACTTTTAGATTTGTTACCTGAAGTGTGGGTAATACCTTGGGAATTAATTTGCTCAATAAAACCGCGGCGCAGAGTTTTAAGCGTGATAATGACACCACCTTGAGTGGAGCCACCCGTGACTTCAAGCATTGACGCGCAATGGATATGGCTCTGCTTGGGTACGTTGCTTTGACGTACATGTATGCTCCATACGCGAACCAAGAGCGAGTCGCGGACCCGTGGAGCTCAAGGTCTGATGTATCATACATTACTATTACCCACGTGGGTGTGGAAATACCATTGAAAGTAGTTCTCAGAACTGTAGGGTCATTCCATGTTTTTAGGAACCTGTATGACGCCGAAACGGCCCAGTCTACTTTGTGTAGCCGTGTGTGATGCGTTATGGCTTTGTCGATTACGACCTCTAGACTAATAAGTAGTCTAGGTGGGCCGAGTTTGTACGCGATGCCTGGCAGGATACGTCGCTTAGTATGTGGGGACGCCCTATCAATTGGTGGTACCGCAGTGTTAGGACTGACGTAGCCAGGTTTCCATACACTATTCCACACGTTAAGTGTGAGTTCGATTGCGTTTAAATCCACCTCCAGAAACTTATGCCTTTCCGGTGGAAGTCCGCGCTTTGTTTGAGGGTGGTTCGAGTACCCTGTATTTACAATGACCCCAGCTAAAGATATCATTTTAATTTTAATTACCTCCTTAGGTAGGTTGTAAACCCTTTGATGTGACTTAGCCCCGGGTACGATGTCGTCCACACAGAAACGCGCGTTTATGGCTTTTGATGCTGGTGGGAGCGTGATACCATGCGTATAGGCTATTTTGTTAATGCAGCGAGTTGCTACGAGTGAGGCGGTATTCGTCTCATATGTGGGGGTGTGTAGCTCAATCCACGGTTTATGTGAATAGGTACTGTCGCGCCACAATATGCATTGAAGATGCTGAGGTTTTTCAGTTATTGATAAGTACCTGGACATTTTCTGTATGTCCCCACTGACGATGTGTTTGTACATTATAACTTTGCATTGGCTGCCGAGCCGTGCGATTTGTAACGTATTACTGTGTAATGAAGTACGGTTCAATGAAACCCTGTTGATTGGTTTCACGTTGGCAGAAGTTTTAACTTCGTACCGTTTGTTTAGTTTGGTATTATTGTGAATCAGCGCGTTAGGCACATCTTTAAACTGTACCCACTCGGTTTGATTTCCACAGGACGTATTTGGCAATTTAAATGTAGAGCTATTGGAATCTCTGATATCTTCCTCTCTGTTGCCATTTGAAGAATTTGAATCTGAATTGGCTGAGATATTACTCGAGTGAATTAACGTACGTAAACGACTCATAGTCGATAAGAATTGTTGTTCAATTTTTTGCCTATCGTCTAGGTGTTTATCGTCTAGTAGCTCCAATTCAAATTGAGCCTTTGAATATTGATCAAATGCCGCAGAGAGAAAGCTCTCCCTAATTGATAATTCGTGTACATTGTACTCGTTTGACGTTTCGAAACGAGTGATCGCCGTTTCTATGCGTGTTATTTTGGATTTCGCGGAAGTTCTGATTTTTACTAATTTTTCCATTTTGAATTCGAGTACGAATTATCAACTAGAGGTTGCAATACTTATAAATAAAATGCAAATAATTTTTTATACCTAATACTAACTACTTAAATATACCTTGTTGATGCTGAGATGAATCGTCTTTGCACACTAACTGACACTAAATAACCTTTAGATTTAGAGCACTATAAGCCACTCACTAGTTTGATGTGATGAGATTGTGTTGAATGATGAGATGAATCGTCTTTGCACACTAACTGACACTAAATGACCTTTAGATTTAGATCACTATAAGCCACTCACTAGTTTGATGTGATGAGATTGTGTTGAATGCGGAGAACGTCGTTGATTTTACACTGGCGTGAATTTGGTCCATGTAGAATTTCACGTGATGAAATTGCTTTTAACACTGGAGCACAAATTCGAGCACCGTTTCTTGTGTAATTGGTAATCCTTATTACCCAATTGTTTGTTGATTAATCTTCGATGAAATGGACCGAATAATGTGATTTTTATATCCGGTTCGATGAGACCATGAACAGATTTGCAAACACGTGATGTCGTACAAATCTGTGGTTGAAGTAAGTTACGAAGGACCAAGATGAAGATTGTTAAACGCTGTAGTTTGTTATATATACACTTTATTACACGTAATATAATTAACGATATATACATAGATTTACAGAAATTGGTGATGATGTCATCAGCTCAAAATGTTTAACAAGTAAGTAAGGTGTTGCACCTTGTAGGAAACTGAAGAACATTTATGTTACACAAGTGAATACGACCGTGAGCCTCTATCCACTTGCAACACTCAAGTTGAACTTTGTACAGGAAACTGAAGAACATTTATGTTACACAAATGAATACGACCGTGAGCCTCTATCCACATGCAACTATAAAGGTGAACTTAACTTAATTTTGAGTTAAACCCAATCATCGGTTCGTGGTAAGAGCCACCTCTTATTTGCAAGAACCGATGATTGGCCCACTCGTTATCAGTAGCTGGATTATGGACCAATACAGACTGTCCATTTCCTACCAAAAGGTATAAGGAATTACATTGTTCCATCCCTCTGGTCACATCAGATGGTGATATCAGCAACCGTGATACAGTTAGAAATCACAACAAATGTTTCTTAACCTAACGGATTTTGAGTAAGTGCTTTACGACCGGGACCTCTTGTAAAGTGGTTGATACAAATATCTTTACAACAGGCCCATCGTAAATGGATTGTTGAGTACTAGCGGTACAGATTGATAACTTAGTAATAAACCTGGCCCATGCAGCTGGGGCTCTTAGGACCGAACTAATAAAGTTTCTAAAGTTAATGGGGGTGCAGTTCTGCGTGTCTTGACAATAAGTAATATTTACAAAGATAACTATGACTAAAACTAACAGCACAACACAGTAGAAAGAGGACATTTCGAGGAAAGTTGGTAATGAGTTTGATATAAAAACAATGACCAGATTTATACATGAATCTTTCCTGAAATTCCTCCACGCAGTATTTTATTAAAACTCAACCAAAAGTCTAGACTCTAGAGTGTCAAATTGATTACTGTCACAAGCAAGCAATATAAATTATGTCATTTAAAATTTTTGATTTTGAAAATTTTCATTTTAATACTTGCAGGTTTTGGATAAAATGTTGTATGCCAATCTTGAGTAAAGATATATTTATCCACTTACGGAAGTATTATCTTCCGTTTGTGGATAAAAATTTTCTTTACTCACTTGTCCCATAAATTACTATTATAATGTTCATATGGGTGACAGGAGTATGCCGTGTTAGGATATTATTTTTCATCACCTTTTCGTGTCAATTAATTATTAGTACACAAAGTTTCAACTTTGAGCACATACAACATTGTCATAGTTATTTTGTACATTTTTAAAGTGCTCCTGACAAACGTTGTCTCGCTCGTGCGCTGGCAGCAACTCATTTTGTGAATGTAGTGTGAGTTTCCACAAACTGTTTTTTTTTATTTCAGAATCCACGGCTTCGCTTCCGAAAAGAATCGAGGGCTAGTATATTAACATCATGGCTACATAAACAAAAGAGGTTCTCTCCAGATTACAACATACTCTGGTCTCTGTTTTGATTAACCTTCTCATTGGGGGTTGCATTTCAAAGGGTAGTTTATTTTACAATTTTTAGGTAATTTTTAGTGACGAATACCGGTTAGAAACTGAGACAAAAGTTAGATGGCAATGCAATGGCACGTTCTCCATCTCTACTGCGCAGATCGATTTGTACCTAGAAGATCTAGTGAACAATTCAGCGATGACTGAATTGTCTGTACTACATAAGAAAATATCAAAAATCTACCAGTAGTGATGATATCGAGTCGTATTTCGGAATCGGAAATATCTCTGGTGCAATATATGGTAATGACACCAATAATGGACATTTTAAGAGTTAAATTTTTGTCTATAGCGTATCGTTTATATTGGAAAATTATACTTTGGGCTTGATCTTTATTTTTTATTTAATTATATAAATAATAAAATTAATAAGTCACCATCATATTATTAATAGGGTAAAGGTACCGAATATGGAATAGGCGCCTAATGTGGAATACCATTAAATTTTCGAAACCACTGCATCTTTCTAGCCATTACTAGGATAAATGACAACCTAGTAAGAGTAGTTGACCACCCCAAACTTTACAGCGCTCTATTACCATGAATATCCTCATGGCGCGACATTATTCTTTTTGTGCACTTGTAAAAGTTTATTGTTAGTGGTGCAAATTTTGATCTACAACGTAAGTATTAGTAATTTGTTAATTACGCTACATTTATAAGCATGCAGAAGGTTGACTGATAACATTACGTATGTTACTTTTAAGGAAAATATAACCTGGCTTTCAATAAAAAAACATTATTCTTAAGTGAGGGTAGCTCCTAATATGGAATATGCAAATCTCATGTAAGGAATGGGCGCCAGGTGGTGACGATAGTGTTCACTTGGTGTGTGATTTTTGCAGATAACTAAGACACAACTTTTTTTTATCATTTACTTTGTATGTATCTATGTTTTGTTTTTATTAAAACATTTCAAGATCTAACACTGACTGTAGTTATATGATTTATGTTGTATTCCATATTAGGACCACATAGTATTCCATAATAGAAACCCCCTGCACCTAATATGGAAAATTGTAACTTTTAGTATTTTCTATAATTACTCCCACTTTTTCATAATAGTGTTGTTTTATTAGTGAGGATAATGTAACTAATATGTTAATAAAACTAGATCCAAGCTTATTTGAATTTATTTTGAAAAATAACGCTTCCAGCCTTTGAAAAAAAAAAGTATTCCATATTCGGTACCTTTACCCTACTAAATTGTATAATCTATAGCAGGACTTCCCAACCGGGGGGGCGTAGAAAGATCTTTGGGGGGGCATGAAGTGTTCGGATGATTTAATTCAGGGATTTATATCTAAGCTTCAACTTTGGTCTCAGAGGGTAATTGTCGGAAATGTGCTATCTTTTTCTCGACTACAAGAAATAATTAAAAATCAAGAACTGGATGAAGATATGAAAACTGATATATCAGCTCATTTAGAAGCGTTGCAAACAGAATTTCACCGATATTACAGAGACGTTAATTCAGAATCACCAATATGGCACATGATCAGAAATCCATTTGTGGTCAATGTTCTGCAATTACCAGAAGATGTCCAAGAAGAATTTCTGGAAATGAAGGCAGATTCGACAATGAAAGATGACTTTCACCTCTTGACTTTGGAGAAATTTTGGATAAAACGCTTTCTCCTTAATCCAAAAGTTGCCACTCTTGCCTTGCGAATACTTCTGCCATTTTCTTCGACTTACTTATGTGAAACCGGATTTTCAGCATTAGTGCAAATTAAGACTAAGCAGCGAAATCGTCTTGCAGTAGATAATGATTTGATGATAGCTCTGTCAAAAACAGAACCTGATATCGACCAACTGGTTCAAAAAATGCAGGCGCAAACATTCCATTAATAAATAATAAATCGTGTGAAATAAATATCGTAAAAATAATTTGTGTTTTTTATTGAAGCAATGAAGAAAAATATAGGGGGGGGGCATGAATTTTTTTTTTATAATCCGGGGGGATTATCCATGCAAAAAATGTTGGTCTATGGTCTGATGGTCTATAGATTCATGAAATTTAAATTACAGTGTATTGAATTAATTTTGTTTATTAGTATTTGTACACCAGTATTGGACACCTAATTTTTCAATTGAATCTTATTTAAAGATTTTACTAAAATGTAAAAAAAGGATTAAGAAATGATGATAATAATCTTTAATTATACACCTTAAGTATTATTTTAACACAAAACACACTATAACAAATGTTTTTTTAATTGAATATTGCTTAATTACACTAGCACTTTATTATTAATTAATTTAACACTGTCTAAGACACCATTTTTAGTTTTACCGTCCTTGGGCGTAATTTAGTTTTAATTAATTGTTATGGTAATGTATTTTACAGGTATTGTACAGTAGTTTCAACAGTTAGAAAGATTATTGTACATAAGAGATACCCTTAGTAACACGCCTTACATTTTAATTATGTCCTTTACAGGTCACTTGCAACTTTTTTCCCATATCTGCAATCCCTTCATTATCGTAAAAATATATGCAAAATAATTCTTCGTGAGCTATCAGATTATATGTGCTATAGTGCAAAATCCGTCACAACCTCCTGACATTCTTTACAATCCTTTTCACAAGGTGGATTAATCCTCTTTTGCTACTATTTTTACTACAGTTTTTCATCACAGCGTGTGGATGTCCACCGGAAGGTCGCGCTAAGAAATTCTGCGAAGTCCGCGACTTGAACCCAGAATTTCCGCTCCGTAACTCAACCAGCGATCACATCACTCCACACCGTGGTCTACATGCCATAATCATAAAACATTAATCTTTCATTCTACCAATTGCTAATCACCTTATTTCTTCATCATACCAATCTTTAATCATTTTTATTTTCTTATTTTATCAAAATTATAGTTTTTATTGTACGCTTCCATTCGAATTGCAGTCATCAGAAATTAATAAATTTTTCCTTAATTTTCTTCTTATTATTGGGAGTTTGTGTCTTCAGCAGACTTCCACTTTACACGCCGGTATTATCACTTTGATAAGTTGACATTTCCTACACATTTGACCATTTCTTCTTTTTCCAAAATTCTTTCAACCACTTTTCTCCTCTTTTTACCCATCTTCTTCATGTTGAAAATCTTCCTCACTTCAAAGACCCAAAATAATTTATTGGACGGTATCTCCTCCGCATCATTTTCTTCATCCCTCCATGTTACTGTGTGTGAAATCTCTTCACGGTAATAGACTTCTGCCTGTTTTCACCAACAATTTATTTAAAAATTTCTTAGTAAAGAATTACTTAGCTAGGATTCCATAAATTTGATTGGTCAAATTTGACATATGAGTTTTTTATGTCAATACTATGTCAAATTTCACCAATCACATTTAAGGAATACCGAGCTAAGGAATGCTTTACTAGGATATTCTTAAATAAATGTTGGTGAAATCGGGCGTAAATCTCATTAGACATAACCTCGGTTTCAAATTTTATTTTCTTGTTTTGATCAATTTTCACGATTTATTTCTTTTCTTCTCGCAGTAGTTAATAATATTATTAAATTCAATTCCCATTCGCTTTAACATTATCCCAATCTATTCATTCCATATTTATGTAAATCTCTCATGCTTCCAGATATTATATACACATAATTCATAATCGCTCGCATCATTGCCTCAATGGCAATGCCCGCATGCATTTATTCACATTGATTATTTCAATCCCATTTTACCTACCACTTTCTCTTTTATTGAATTTACGGATCTTCTCTCCCTCGTCATTCAACACTTCCTCCGTATCCTCAATTGTAACTTTTATTTTCTCTTCCCCGTTCCATTTTATACTGACATAATATTATTATGATCTTTTTTAATCATTTCAAATTTTTTTATATTAATTCCACCCAGGGTTGAGTTGATTTAAATACATCCGTGATTTAAATCAAACGATTTAAATCGCTTGATTTTTTTAATTAAAATCATGATTAAAATCACATCTTATTTCTTTTCAAAAAAGACCCAAAAACAAAATGTAAAATTAATTTTATATTAAAACTTTATTATTAGTTTGCCAACCTCAAGCAAATTTAAAAAATTTCAAAATTTGAATTTAAAAAGTTTTTCAATAGAAGTGACAGTCTTGAACTGACTCTCTTTCTTATAATCTTATGTTTTGTAAAAATTAATATTTACATGTATTTTTTTTCGAACATTATTATTATACAACATTGAAAACATGGACGTATAAATATTATTTCATGTTGTTTTCTCTTTATTTCGACAAATCTCGAATAAAAATCAAATAAATAAAAAAATCTTGATTTTTTTTAAATCATTGATTTTTGATTTTTTTTACCGATTTCACCCTTATAGAATTTTTTTCTGCTCCACTTCTTTTATCCGGTGCATTTTTATCACCTCTTCGTGATTGATTGTTCCTGTATTTTTTATTTGTGTTCTTCATCTCTAAGCATACCTTTTAGATTCTTTTGTCCTTCCCTTTTACTAGCTCAATAATTGTTCATTAATCTATCAAATCAAACCATTAATACTTTCTATTATTTCCCTATGTTCTTCTTGACTTTGCTGCATTATTAACTCTATCAACAAATTTTTTAATTCTAAATATTTTGACTCCCTCTCTCTCATTTATTTTCTTAATTTCCTGTTCGGGGATTTATCATTGTTTCTTTTTCTACTTTTCATTTCCATGTTTATCAATTCGCTGCTGCGGGTGAAAAAGGGATTAAGTCATTTTTTTCGAAAATCGGATTTAATCACATTAATTTAATATAATACAAAAAAAATTCCGCAGAAAATTAAGCAAAAATACGTTCAAATCGAACATGACATTTTCCAATTATTTCTTTGACAAGCATTTACTCAAAATCGACTTTTATGACTTAATCTGAAGCTGAAAAGGCCGTAAAATTGATGACAAATTTATTTAGAGTTGAGTAATCATCCGAATCGTCATCATCACAACTAGTTCAAAACCTATTAATAGAAGTTCTTCAGACGAAGCCCATGAAGATGAAGAGCAGCATGCAAAAGAAGATTTAGCTATTTCTGGAATGTCTTCTGCAGTTCAAAATATTAAAGAAGAGCGTTATTGATTTGAAGAGGGGCACCTGAATCCATTGTTGACAGATATTGAATCAGTAGAACCAATAAAAGTTTCTCAACTTAAAAAAAATGCTTGGCAGGATATTATATTCCCGAATGTATGGACATCACTTCGAATTTTGCTAACCATACCTGTAACTGTCGCTAATGGAGAACGAAGTTTCAGTAAATTAAAACCTATTAAACCTTATTTAGGTTCAACAATGCCCAAGGAGAGACTGTCAGATCTAACAATTTTATCTATAGAAAATAGTATTGGCTAGGATTTGAATTATTCTGAAAAAATAAAGAAATTTGCAAACGCAATAGTGAGGAAAGTGGCTTTGAAGTAAATTTTTTATTTCTTAATTAAATTTTAAACAAATATTTATTGTATCTTTTTACTTTACGGGAGGGGGGCGGGGCAACATGAGATCTCGCACCACTTAAAATTCTTGGTAAGGCAATTTCTGATTTAAAATTTACGAAAAATAATTTTTTTGTTTTTTACAGATTCTTTAAGTTTCTCTTTGGTAGGGGCTATAACTACATTTTTACTAATTATAAAGAATATTTTCTTAAATTTTTTTTAGATGACCAGAAAGGTTGCAATCGCGTCAACCAGCACACTCCTTATTTTTACCTCAAACTTTACCAGCTAATAAAATAACTTATATTTAATTTTTATTTTTGTATATTTTAGAAATATAAATTATGCCTCTAAGGGCCGATGTTTCATCTCATTGTAAAGTATCTAATAGCGTTAAAGGTAAGATAGCTGTTCGTAAACGTTTATTCACCCCCCACTAAGCAACTTCTGTCTTGCAAATATAGGGCATGGTTAAGGTTTTACAGGAAACTTAATACTTATCAGGCAGGTAATAACTTGGCGCTTTACGAAGAGATGAATAAATCGGCCCTTAACCAGAAGAATTTACAATCGAGATTTATAGTTCAATTAATAAAATACTTCTAAAATTTGATAGTAAATGGTTCACAACAAATTAAATGAAATAGGGAACATGCATGAATAAAAAAATTTAATTAAAACAGTATTTTTTGATTAATCTAATATATTAAATAACAAATCAGCAAGAATAACTTCTATTTATTGTATTTTGTTATAAATAATCGATTTTAAAATTCACTGATAATTTAAAATATATCATGTGACCATGAACGCAACGCCATTGGTTTGACGTCATACGGTAGACCGATTCCCGCGTATGCAAGCAGTTGGTACGTATTCAAGGTATATTATACGAGTTACTTTGGTACGTAATTCTGTTTTTGATTGTTTTATTAGTTTGTTTGAGTGTTTGTTATTTCGACCATGACTGAAAGTGGTTGTCTGCAAGCTCAGTCTGATAATTTGCCTAAAATAGACGTGTTTAAGATGAACCATGATTCGGTATCGAGTATAATTTGCCATGTCTTTTTCTACCTATCTAAAATTGAAATAAATATTATATTATACATCAATAAAAATTGGAAGTACGTAATAAATAATGTAATGCATTCATTTTTCAACAAAACGTGAAATAGTTAATTTAATTTTGAAACCAAAACAGCTCATTTGGTGTTTTTATTGTAGTGCTCTTACATTTTAGAACAATACAATACTAACTTATAGCCCGTCTTCTTTTTGGTTTCCATGATAATAACACTAACTAACTTCAACTTTCAAAGCACAAAACTAAACTAACCCAAGATCTAAAATTTAACAAAAAATTACGCGCTAAAATATATTTGTCATGTATTGAATGTCGTTTATTAATATATTATAGAAATAGAAATATTTATAATATGTTTATGTTGGTACAAAATTAATCAAGATTAATCCTTTAATCTTTAATTCTTTCTTGAATTAGTTTCTAAACTAACGTAAGTCGTGCGTAAGTCCCATACTACCAGATCACAGAATACCAGATTACGTCACAAGTAAATGGCGCCATGCGCGGTCGTTTCCTAGCATTCAAATTGATAGATTTTTAAATATTTTTTAAATTGTTATCGAAACGAAAATTAATAAATTAAATAGTATTAATCAGTATATTTAGGTATTTTTTATCCAACTACGCTATAAAAAAAATTTATGCATCTTCCCTAAAGTCATCAACAAACAAACATAGGAAAAACGGGTTTGGAAGCTACTTATATGAAACAATGGAAAAGCTGGAAATTAGAAATAAATTATTATGAGAATGATTTATTATATAGGTAAAAAATGTAAATACATGCCATTATAGATACAAGTACTTTATGTTAACAATTAACTATAAACCATTAATATCAAATAATTAACTAATAATTAACTTTATGGATACTTAAATAAATATGCAATCAATGGTCCTTAAAATAAAATTTTTGTACAGAATATAAAGTTCAGATTGCTCAGGTAAATCCCTAAGAAAAAAAAATAAGTACTACCTATTTTTCTTTACTAACTCTATTAAATAATACAATATTTACATTTTAAATTTATCAAAAAAATAAAAATTAATTTCATATAATGTTTATAAAACATTAATGCAAAAATTAACAAACGTTATCAAAAATTTAGCACTGACTAAGGTAAATAGTACGTTCTCTGATTTTACCATGATTACAATTTTGAAGTGCTTGGTAAGCATCTTCCGTAGAATTAAATATTACTTTTGCTTCTCCAGATGGCGTACCATTTTCATTATATCTACGTAAAACATTATCCGACGATATTTCAAAACCCTCAAAAAACTCCAAAATTTCATTCAAGCCAGATTTATAAGGAACATTTTCCATTAAAAGTGTACAACCGGGTGGGGCCATATCTGACTGAGGTACAAAAGGTGGTAAAAAGCGGCGCGGTGGAGGTCTGTGTCCCATTATTAAAGAACGTGGTGCTAAAGCAGGAGGACCATGGCCACCACGTCCAAAATTTCTAGGGAAATATGGCCGAACTTGATTTTGGTTGTTGGTGGGATTCATAATATTTAAATTAGTACGAGATGTTGCTCCGATTATCGACTCCATTTCAGATCTTTGTATTGATTTCACTGTAACAGTACCAGACCCTAACGGTAATCCGTTCTTTTCTAACGCCACTTCTGCGTCATCCCTAGATGAAAACTCGCAGTATGCTTGTCCTGTAAATCCCAAGTGAGAACTAATCAAGTGAATTTTATTTGGAACTATTGCAACATCCGAAAAGAAGTCGCTGATGTCACGATCAGTCGTTTTTAAAGGTAGGCCACTTAAAGATATGCATTCTGAGGTCACGTAAGTCTTTTCGTCATCTTCTACTTCAATAACTTCAGGTTCGTGTTCGTCTGCACTTATATAAGCGAATTCTTCATCAGAACAAGGTCTAAGATTCAAAGGTTTACCATCAAATATTTGTACACTTTTTGCTGTTAGCGCTGTTTTGGAATCATCAGGATTGTTAAATTTAATGTAGGCTATAACATGTCTTTGCTTATTTACTAATAAAATAGATAAGAGAGGGTAATCTGAAAATATTTTTAGCATATCTTGTTCTTTGGTGAATAAAGGAAGGTCTTCGACGGCTAAACAGGAGTAATGAGTTGGTGACTTGGGAAACGTGATAGGACTACTTTTATTCTTGTAGGACCTATCAGGAGAATACTGATTTGATTCATTATTATGAGGGACGATTGGATTATATCTGTCTACAGTTTTGTCAAATGTATCATCATCTACTTCTCTAATTTCAACATTTTTATGTTTAAGTCGCATACCATCTTTTTGCAATGCTTGATCTTTTCCTTCTTTAGTAGCAAATCTTATGTAAACGATTCCTGTACGTCTACCTGTGTCATCATTAATAAATTTAATACCAGTGTTTTGAATAAAACTATGGAAAAAACGACGAATTTCACCGTAACCTCCAAAAAATGGTTGCAATTGTACGCAACAATTCTTGATAAAATCATTAGGCGATCGTTTTGCAGGCAGTGAGCGATCAAGAATTGGTGGTCTTCCTAACATTCCTGGTTTATGAGAACCAGAATCAAAATTATTTGGTCGCCCATCAGATTTACCTTGCTTATTGTAAACTAATCGTGAATTATCAGGAACAGAAGTATTGTTTAATAAACTTCGAGGATTTGTTCTGTTCATTCTATTATCATTACCATTTCCTCCATGCACATTTCTATCAAATCGGGAATTCATATTGGGAAGTGAATCATTTTGAACAAAATTACTTCCTGATGACCAAGAATCATTACTTCTGTTGTTATAGAAAAGATCGTTCTGTTTTGGAAAACCGTTTCTGTTATTTAAGGGTAAAGAATTCGTAGCTATGGGATTAATATTTCTGCGAGTATCTTCTAAATTGGAAGGGATAAGTGTGTTTAAAAGCGCTTGAGCTTGTAATACTGGTGCAGGTTCATTGCGTACAGGGTCTTCCCACACACCGATTTTATTTTGTTCTCTCTGTAGATTATTCAAACTGGAATTTGATGAAGAGCCAGTTTGGTCTTCGGAATGTCTTCGATCCTTATTTTGACGATCACGTTCTTTCGAACGCTTCTCTCTACTGACACTTCTGTCTCGTCGCCGGCGATCACGACGATCTCTAGAACGAGAACGACTGCGATCACGGCGACGTCTATCGCGACGATCACGATCTCGAGAGCGGTCTTTTCTTTCATGTGATCTTGATCGTGAACGACGACGATTTCTTTTATCATTTCCAAATTCACCCTTTTTAAAGTCTTGGGCCATAGCAGGGAGTGAGCGAGGTATTAAAGATGGTAATGGTTGAGGGGCTACGGCTGGCGTTGTTTGCATAAAGGCTGTCAAGGAAGGAGTTCGAGCAGCCTCAATAACTTTTTGCATTTCGGTTCGCGAACTAAGCATGAGCTTAATTTGTATTTCTTTAAGTTTCCCTCCATTAAGATTGAATGCTTGCCGTGCATCTTCATCGGTACTGTAAAAAAGAAACAAATGTTAATAATGAATGTAAGTGTTGAATTATAGCGGTTAGGGTACTGTACTAATTGAATAAATCGTTACACAATGCATAATTATTATAATAAAAGCATAAAAGAGTAGTAGGTATTTTAAAATTCAAGTTTCTTTAAGAATATTCTTTTTGAAATCCTGTGTACACAATCAAAAAACTTATAGTACACACAAAAGTTGGCCACCCCTGCACTATACCGTATAGTGACAATACTAGCATCAGTTAAATTTTTTCTAACTCAAAATTTTCTATGATCCACCCTTTTTTTAAAGCTGTATTAATTCATCGAGATTTTTGTTGTTCCTTGTTGAACTCTTTCTGAAAACGCATGTGGTCCTTTACTCATCCAGTAGTACAAAAAAATATAATTCAGTATGAATTTCGTATAAATACATCAGAATCTAATCGTATTGGTAGTTTTGAGTTTAAAGTCGAATGGTACGTATTTTTAGTACAAATTATAATAATTGGATAAGGTATCTGCAAGGCAAGGGTTCCGAAATTTAGAAAAAATTTCTTGCAGGAGATTTCATTCATATTCAATTGGTTTCCTGTCACGGTAGACGGGGAGCTTAAGAGCGCGCTGTAAATTTTGATGCAAAAACATGTTTCAACAGATGGCGCGCTCTAAAATATTAATCTTTTATAGTTATCTTTTCACCAAAACAGAATTCTAATAATTTATAAAAGTCATATGAATAAACGATAACTAAGCTAGGCAATAAGGAAGTTTGAACTTTCAAAGATAAATATTTTTAAATATATTCAATATTTTCACATGTGAATATCTTTTTGGAATATACTTGTAAATATGCAACATTGGAAGCTCAAACTTCCTTATTGCCTAGCTTAGTTATCGTTTATTCATATGACTTTTAGAAATTATTAGAATTCTGTTTTGGTGAAAAGATAACTATAAAAGATTAATATTTTAGGGCACGCCATCTGTCGAATATTGTTTTTGCATCAAAATTTGCAGCGCGCTCTTAGTTCAAAATTTGGAGTGATTCCATCGCTTCGTTTAGACCAGGGCTCTTGTGATCACAGGTTTACATCTACCGAAAATGGTCACAATCACAATGGATTCAAGGTACTTCAGATATGAAAAAATTGGAGGAGCGGAGTTAAATCTTGGCCGATAACCCTACTTTCAGTTACGGAAATTTTAGGGCGTATAGTATTCGTACAAACAAAAATGAAAAATGCTATTTGCGGCTATACGCTAGTTGCGTATAATTATTTGTGATTGGTCGGATTTTATTTAACTCCTACAAGTAAATTTAACAGCTGCTTGAACCGGCAAGTAAATATCTTACAGGTAAGTAAATTTATCTGACAAGTAAATTTTAACTAAACATTGCTCAACCGAAATTCAGACTTATTTGTCAGATAAATTTACTTGGGACACTAACTAGAGGTGGATAAACTGGCCCTAACTAGAGATTGATAAACGGGACCTAAAGAGTGTTTTCTTTTTAATAAAAAATGTCATTTGTTTTAGAGTCTGAGGGTCGCATGTGGCTTGCGGGTTGCCGACCCCTGATCTAGATGTTTCTTATAGGTTCGTTCACCAGCCGAGACTAACCAGTCACGCTCATGCGCAATAGGTAAAAATTATGAGTGACCGTACATTGTACGGTTTCTCGGTTGGTTGGAACAAACCTGACAATTACGTCAGGTGGCCGTACACTGATCAAATTTTGCAAGATTTTTTTCTTTAACGTTTCTACTGATCTGAAGCCATAAAAAAAATAATCGTAAACGTTAATTATGCAAGATTATTTTGTTCTGGGCAAGGACTTTCGATTGTATAATAACTAACACTTGTCTTATACAAATTTCTTGTTAATCAATCAATACAATTTATTTTGAACAGCCCTCAATTTTAACTATGCGAGGCATTTCTCAGCTGTAGCACCAGTTGTGGTGGGTTCACGCAATGAAAGTAACGAAACAAGTTCTATTTCTTCCAAAAAATACAAGAAGGCGATTCTTAACCATAAGTTAACTCACGTGAGGAGGTAATCAGGTGGTCACCATTACATCCATTTTTTTTAAATAATATGTATAGGACACAATTAGGAATGCCAACATGTCCAACTATTGATTCAGACGATATTTTATTATTATTTATAATTTACGAGCTTTACTTTGTAGGCAAAATCAGTTGTGCTTATTAACAGGCTATAATAGGTCCAATTGGAATTGAGTACTTTACTTATTATTTTTATTATAAGGCAAAGGCTTCTGTTCTACGCTTATTAGTTTCCAGTTTGTGAGAAAAACTCAATTTACTAATATAATACAGCAAGATTATATTTTGAGTGCGCAGATTTATAGCTTCTGTGTAATATTTTTATATACCGACTCGACGATACTCCTAAATGGAAGTTTTTAACTTTTGCTTTTGATAAAAATCTTTTCTTCTTTTATAATGTAAGCAGCAGGAAAAAATTAGACATTTACAAACTTTGAGAATACTTAATTATTACAGTGCGTTCTCCTTTTACAATTCATAAAAATAACTTTTTCTCCTAAAAAAACATTTTGATCTAATAAAATTAGCTTTCTTCTTTACATTTTTGTACTTGATTAAAACTTTACTAATCGAAATTTTGCTTTATCACAGTAAACTTTAAAATTGTTATAAAACTTTTAGATGTACTCCATCAAGTAGGTGCTTTATTATAAGTATTCTTGTACCAAGATAACTGGCATGATTCAATCAAGGAAAATCATGTCGAGGAAAGAAAACTCAAAAAACTACTTTTTTATACATGCTTCTTCGATGATTTTGGTTTTCAGCTCTTGAGGCATGTATAACTTACTCAAACACAAATTTAAATAAAAATTATAACTACTGAAATTTATTTCGTTTCAACATACCTGAAAGCTATAAAAGCATCTCCCAATTCTCCTCCAACGATGTGTACGCCTCCTTCTGGGATTGAAAGACCGCCAAAAAATTGACGAATATCAAGAGCATTAGCGGACCAGGGAAGATTTTGCAGTCGTATTATGACACTCATTCTTAGCGATTATTTAATCTAGAAATGTAGATAAATTCTTTCTCAAAAATATTCATAAAACAATTCGATCAAATAAAATATTTCATAATTGCGACATCGACGATGAATTTTTATTTATATTTATGGTTCTTAATGGAAAAAATAACTTCTTATTAACATACAATTTTTTTTTTCTGATGGTATACTTGTATAGGGTATAATACACAAACGTTATATACTTTTAGGGTGGTATTGGCATTTGCTAATTTAAGTATAGCATACAAGACGACTTCAAAATTTTATGGAATTATCTTGTTATCGCTTCACTATTACAGAATTGACTTTATGAGAAAGCAAATAGAAATTTGTAGCGTAAAATTCAATGTAAATAGTATTTAAAAAAATTATGAATGAGGTTTACGTTAAATGTACTAGTCAGAGGTGTAATGAAGGGAGTAGTAGCTTCTCTCAGGCACTGGAACACAGTGCATACAAATTATTATTGTTGAACAGATATCACGATAATTTAAAATTTTCACTCAAAATATTTTTAACAATTCAACATCAGTTGCATGAGGTTTTTCAGTGAAATGTAAACTCATTGAGATGAAATCGTTAGTGATTTAGCTCTTAGCAGTATCGAAAAGGAGACTTCAGAAGTAACTGATTTCAACGAAATTATAGACGAATTTATGGCAACAATGCCAGAAAACTTAATATGCTAGGTCTCAATTTGAGTTGGGGTCATGTTCCGACTTGCAGCGAAATAATGTATAATTTTTCATAAAATCCCAATCTTTCTTGGTGTGATGCAAAATTATAATTTTGCTTTAAAGGATTTATTTTATGTAAAGAGATTTAAATTGATTCGGGAAATTCAAAATCGAAACGACGCAAATCGAGACCCTGGTGTAGTTAATTTATTAAAATACAAATCAATAAGGTATAATGTCTATTCTCCTTATCTATCCTCATCTATATTCTGACACCGCTCATCCAAGATTATATTAAAAACCATAATAACTACAGTAAGTATTATCACAAAGCCATCGCACAGACAAGATCACAGCCAGATGTAGCCATTAGTACGGATCTGAGGAGATTAGTTTCACGAGTAAAATCGTGAACGAGATATAAGCTTTGTTTGGTATCACAGTCCTAGTGCAACACGAACTACACTAACTACAAATTGATTGGTGTAAAATCACCAACCTACTTTTTACATCAATCAATCTTCGCATTTTCTTTTTACACAAACTTACTCAGAGTAGTTCGGAGTAACCCATGGAGTAACCTAACAAACAGACGAATACACCCCATTTCGCCGCCGCCAAGAAATAAATTCCCATTCGCCGGTCCAAAAAAATAAATAGGAATAAATCATAAAATTCAACAGATGATGTTACTAGTTGTTTTATGATATTTCATTGGTATACTTAATTGAAATTTATTTATATTTACTTCTGATTGGTTAGAATTTGAAATTTCATGTACATTGCTTTAATTCTAGTGTCAAGTTCAATTCAAAAACGAATAATCGTATGAAGTTGAAATTTTCAGAATATGCTATTCTGAAAATAGCATTTTCACAAGCATTGACACAAGCTCAGCGCCTATTTGGTTGGTAGACATGATGCTTAGGATGGCAAGCTGATGTTAGTTTGCCTATCTATCCAACTATTCTACAAATCAAATGAATAACCTTGTTTTCAATTTAACATTATTTTATTTAATTAAAAAACTACAAAAGAATATTTCAAAATTTGGAAATGGCTGACGAAATAAGTTTTATAAAATCACAAGGGGGGATTTTGTGCTGGTATTTCGTGATTATGATATGAGTATAAATTGAACTTGTAACTATTTGTGCTGAATAATGAAATTCAGTGGATTGAATATTTTGACAGTGTTAGTCATATTTATGGAAATTTGAATTAATTACTGTAAATTTATTATTTTAAATAAATCAAATTTAAATTAAATCGGCGGCGATTTTATAGGCGGCGAAATGGGGTGATACCCAAACGAATCTATAACAATGTAATCCGGTAAGGTATTTTTGATTTCATGATATTTTTATTAGTTTCTCTTTGGACCTCGAATATTAGGACGGTCCTGATTGTGGCAGATTTGTAAAAATATTATATTTACTTGTAGATTCCTTGCATCTAGTGGAGGAATAGACAAAGATGTGCCGTGATCTAAAAAAGTCCAAAATCGATCTGTGGACTATGAGGAAGGCAACGGGAAACCACCCCATTAACATTTCCCTAGTAAAGTCTTCCTGGCTTGGCCAGGAAGATCGCCTACGTCTAAAGAAGATATGGCACTCGAAGAAGAAGACAAAGATTGTAATCTTTGTCATTATCAGTATAAGGTTTAATAAACAATATCGAGAATTTTAAATTTTTAAATTGGTTAATATTAATTCGTAAATTATTAAAATATAATGTTAATTTAAATTTTTAAATCTAAATCTTAGAAACACAATTTTATATAATAAAAATTACCTTAGTTTCCAAGAAAAATGCCTGAATTAGTATTGTTAAGAGTATCTTGGATAGGTATTTATGCTTCGAGTTAATATTTTTCTTACTTTACGATTGATTTTTATATTATAATATTTTATCTTATAGAAGAGCTTGCTTTTCCCTTAGTGGTTGGGAGTGGCTAATGTGCAGAAACGAATATTCGTCATTTCGGTTCAATGTTGGTGTCAATGGGTGGAATTGGATGTCACACGTTCTCCCTCCACATTTGCCGCGCAATGACACAGTCACTAAAGATAAAATTCACTCTACCTATAGAAAAGTCAAGAGTCTGCAGTGACTTACTCATCAAAATAATAGTTTTGCAATGAACCAACCAACAATTTTCAAATGTCAACGAGCACATAAGGTATTATATAAAAATGTAGCCTCATGTGTTGCTATTATTAGTAACTTCGTGTAAGAAAACGATGATGGGAGATTGTTTGGGGTCTCAGAATTACACACTAAATAATTTCAAATAGGAGCCCGGGACCGGTTGTTTCCTTTGTCGGCATAATTGGACATGTTGTAAATACGGCTACATTTAATTCAATAAGTTTTGTATCTAGTCTTCCTGCCGAGCAGCTCATACCAAAAAAGCATGGTGTAGTCCTGGTAGAGTTCGGCCGGAATAAGATGACTGGGCAGAGCTAATGTGCAGAAACGAAAATTAAATGCACAACGGTACTGGAATGTTCTTATCTTATTCCAGCTGAACTATATACATGTAAAAACTTTCAACCTAATTTGTGCAGGAATAAGATCTCAGCGGTGAAAGTGCTTCAGATGTCTATTGTAGGAATACAGTCACGCCATCTATTGAGAATAGTTTAGTAAAATCATTAACTGAACAAGGGGGGGGGGTCAAGAGGGTCACCTTGTACACTGAACTGAGAAATCTCCACCAGGTATGCGTTAGGACCTATACTCTGTTTACCCAACATAATACGCACCTAGGTTCCTACCCAAAATGTATTTGAACCAATTGTAAACGGGAATTTCATAATTCGAGCAATAGAAAAGTTCTATTCTGTTTTTTGGGAGGAGCTTAGGTGTACGTGTTAAGTAAACAAAGTATAACACAACTTTTTAACTGACGAAAAAACAGGAGGTTCTCAAGTCGACACGTATATATTATTTTTTGTATGATCTTTTTTGATCATTCTTTGATGATTCTTTTTCTAGTTGATAGGGTATATCTCGAAGTTGGTTTCATTTAAATTTTAAAAAGAAATTCCACCCCTAAGGGTGGAGAAATAGAGTTAAGAGCGCGCTGAAAATTTTGATGCAAAAACGTGTTTCAAACAGTTGGCGCGCCCTCCTAAAATATTAATTTAGTTTAGGAGGCAATGGTTTAGGCAATAAGGAAGTTTGAACTTTCAAAGTTAAATATTGTAAAAAAAAAACCGCTTTTTTAAGGCTGTTAAGGTGGTGTTCCCCCTTAATAATATAATTATTATTATTAGCAAGATTATGATAATAAATATTAAAACAATCATTAATTTATCAAACTCATGAATCGTAAATATTTACGATATTAGATACAATTACTCGGAACCAAAAACCGTCATACATAATGTTGTAATGAAACGCTTTATGAATAATAATAAATACAAAACTATTTATTTATTTATTAATATGTTTGTGTATGTTAAGACTTATTTGATGACGTGACTGCGCAAAGGCGTTTGCACAGTAACGCGCGCGAAAAAACGTTGCGTTACGTCACAATTTTATGCCCCCCCTCACCTTTTTATATAAGTTTTTTTAAAGTAATTTATGGACAACCCCTTAGTTATCGCAATACCTTCGTCGGCGTCGGGTTATTTTATACAAGGTCAATGATCACTTCGTTAATCTGCTGTCGGTCGTTAAGTTATTTCCAAATTAAAAAAAAAGTATTATAACGACCTTAGTCTACGTACAGAGTGGAAGCTGGTCGCCGAAACCTGCTTACCAGCTTGAATGTTTTCATGGAAATACCAGCTTCGTTTGTCCTCGTTTACATTAATTAATGTATTACTTATTATATTATATTAATTAACGTAATCGAGGACAAACGAAGCTGGTATTTCAAAGAAAACATCTAAGCCGGTTTCGGCGACCAGCCTGCACTCTGTATGTAGCCTTAGACCAATTAAACTTATAGACACGCTTTTCCCAACTTTCCTTGAATACAAACTGAAGCAAACATGTGTGTCATATTATGTTGTGGAATTGTATTAAGATAAAAGACTTCTCCTTATATAAAAATAAAAAGAGGACCTACGTCCTTCTCGTGGAAATAAAATTAAGAATAGTTACGATCGGCGGTCGGTCGCCCAGGTACTATACATTATAGTACATAGTAATTACCTCATTATTCATGTAGTTGACTTCCAGAATAGGGTACCTACTTGCATAACAAATGCTTTGTGTGAAAACAGCGCAAGTTTGTTTCTTAGGATGTCCTTCGTCATGTATCATGGTCATATTTTTTATTTGGCGCAACTCATTTACATATAATTAATTAATTACAATCACATTATATCTCCGTAAACAAAGTTTTCAATAGCAATGCATACCATTCGACGTATGTCGATAATAGCAAATTCTATTAAAAATCACCATAATTTGTATTACGATTTCTAGACATTAGAAATAAGTCTTACTAAATCATAAAATTATTAGATTTGAATGCATTTAAGTCATCTACTTAAGATTACTTCAGAGACTTGATTTTTTGTAGAAAATATTGCGCTAATAAATTTTCTACTATTTCGCAATAATTAAAGAAATTAATGAAGTGCATACAAATTTATTGCAAGTAGTGCAGTCACTTGAAAGAAATAGTAGTAATACTATGCTTTAAAATTAATTAATAATAATTCTTATTGATGCCAATTATTGTTAAGGCATAATAGAACTTCATTTATTTGAATACACCGTAACATTTTAGACTTCAAATACCTAAACAATAAGTTTTGAAATAGTTAGTTATTTTTATCAAGTAAAAGAAAAAAAAATATTTCCTAGGTTTAAAATATAACTCGACTAAATTGGCAAATGTTTTTTTAGTACGGTAGTAACCTATGTTAAAAATAAAAAAAAATAGATTATCTAAAATCTAAATATACTACATATCGTCGTTGCGCCTGCAAAACCCGACATGTGCATTTTAGTAAATTGTTCAGGAGAAGGTTTAAACTGTTTTGTTTTGTTTCTGTTTGAAGAACAGACTCCACGTATAATTTTACGTTTTATACGGCCTAATTGACAATTTAATAACATTATAATTAAAAACGAAATTATATGAATCTTATAATTTGTTTTATTAATAAATTTAGTGCACATAGCTGATTTAAGTTACATCATAGCGTATTTAGAAGACACACATTTTATTATTTACACATAGTAGCGCTTTTTGATTTACCTTCATTAAACAACTATTTTACAGAAAAAAAAGAAATTTCTTTTATGGAAATGTCCGGCTTGAAACCCTTAATCGAAATCTGTACTTAACGCATTTTGCTCAAAATGTGCACATGTCGGGTTTTAAAGGCGCAACGACGATATTATAATACCATTTCTCAAGTATAAAATAAATTGATGCCGTGAATATGAAAATTGGTTTCGTAGTGCAGAAAAATATTTTTCAAATACCAGCCCAAAAGTGTAACCTACGCAGAATATGAAGTTTGATCCATACTAAATTTAGCTAATTTGTTTAGTATACGTGAGTGAAGAGCGAAAGGTAATGTGCTTCATGCAGTTGAATAAGTAACGATCCAGAGCTGGGCAGCACGAAGATACTTTTTGATGAAAGTAATTTAGTTTAGCTAGTTTTCGTAAATAGCTTAACATGTTTTTTAAATAACTGAACCAAGTAAATAAAATCAATAAGATAAAGTATTAATGAGCTTCCTATAATGCTCATTACCTTTATCAAAAATCGAAAAAACTGCGTATATTTATTTATTAAGGTCATGCGTGGAATATGAAATTTTCTTAAAGTAATGGCATCGAAAGATTAGATATAGGGGAATGACGGGCAAAATGGGGTACCTAAGGTTTAAAATGGCCACAAATAAAAACTTGATGACATAATAATGTTGGACATAAAAAACAAACTTATTGTATTATTAACTGTTCATTTATGTAATTTTGGTTAATAAAAAACACACATGACTTACGAAATAACCTATATCTACAAAAAAATATGCACTTTACCCCATTTTGTCCGTCCATAGAGGGCAAAATGGGGTAGTCGAGTTCAGGCCTTACAATAATTATTCTGGCATTGTTGACAAAAAAACATTGCTTCTTCGTCATCTTGTTCTATATCTGCACACGAATTGTGTGCCCATTTACGAAAGTGTGAACAAGAGATACACACCTCTGTTGATGTTAAATGAAAATCTCCACAAATTAAACAATCAGTGTGGCTCACATCACTGTCTGTATCAGAATCTACTTTTTGATTCTTGCATTTCATTTTGTTTGTTTCGATTTACTATGAACATCTGTTATCTTTCTTTTCACCCGTTTCGGTACCCCGTTTTACCCTACCCCATTTTGTCCTAACATCATATTCTTAGGTTCGTTCTGATTTATTAGAAATTTATTGTTTCTGCAACTAATTTATAAAAGACATGCATTATAATATACTACTTGCGAGGGTAACAATAATACTGAACAATAAAATAATTTACTGATACTTATATTGAGTTAAATCTGAATTAATATTGTAGCAACAAAGACTGCAGGTCCCATGATACTATAACTTTACAAGATAAGCCCACGCGCACAACACAATGTCACGTGATGCGGTGGTATACGTCACTCAGTGACAAATCTTGACCGTTTAGTATTAGACCTAGCGCAGCTATAAGTAAATTTCCAGAAAATTTGCAATTCACGAGGTAGATTCAACGAGAAAATCGCTTGAACAAAAATATACACAAGTGATTTATTCTATTGTCTTAGATTATCATTCATAAAAAAGTGCTGTGATGAATAAAATGACATTTAAAATATCATTATTTAAAGCAGTCATTCCAAGTGAAGGGCCCTTTTTTTGTTTCTTTGGGAATTTTTTTTGGCGAACTAAATAAACATACAATTGCGAATTTTTCACCACATATTTATTCATACTTTGAGCACACTTTACAATTTTTTCAGCCCGAAATCGTCGCTCATTACTGAAGTACGCGGCAACTTAGCCGTTTATAGGTTTTTTGCTGTTAACATGATAGCGGGCGTTCTGCTTATTCGAAACAAAAAAATCAAACGGCAATTTAATCAGTGAACTATGTGCTATCGTGCACATATCGCCGAAATAATAAAACCGTTTGGTTTACAAATTAAATTCCGAGAGAAATTCTTTACTTGGAAAAATAAAGAGGAAATAAAATCAAAAGGTAAACACCCTAATTTAAAATAAAAAAAAAAGAAATGTACATCAAATCAATGACAAAAATATTATTGCAACGCAGGGCATTGAAGTCTTGAATCAGGCCCGTAGACATAGTAATGTAGCCAGAGGAGGACACGTGCCCCCCCCCAAATGTATTCAATTTAATTGCGAACCACCGAAAATTTTACATTTTACAAAAGGCTTTTTACAAGTGCCCCCCAAGTCAAATGTTATGAACCAAGAAGAAAGATCTGCAACTGAGAGTTTGGAAGAACTGAGCTGGGATGGTTTGGAAAACTTGGCAGGATTCGTAGCATTTAAACTACGGAAAATAGAAACGTTTAGGTTATCTTCCAGATGACAACGACAGATCTTTTACTTTTGTAAATCATTTATCTGAGGGTGGTTTACAAAACCTACTGAGGACTTTTTAACCGAATGTAAAGATCTCAATTTAATATTAAATATTTAATAATTACAACGGAGACTCCTTAAGATTAGAAAAAAATTACTTAAAAAACTTATATAATCTTGCGTCTTGCCCACTCTGTTGATGTCAGTAATGACGCTAAAATCCTTTTCTTTAGGTGTAAAATGTATTTTAAAATAAGATATTTCAATATACAACTTAAGGAGATGTGTAATATGTGGAAACGAAAAGATAATATAATAAACACATAAAAGTTTGTTAAATTCCATCCTCCACGAATTAGATGCATCTAACGGGATCCAAATGGACTTTCACTTTATTTATATCAATATTATATCAATAATGCAAAATTTGGCTTATTAACTTGTAGTAATATTTTAAATTAGTTACAAAAATGTAACTTTTATTATTTATATTCAAGTTATGGTAAAAAATCTATAAATGAAAATATATAAATACCTATAAAACAAAATTTTGTCATGGTAGATATTTTCAATTATAGATTTTTTACCATAACTTGAATATAAATAATAAAAGTTACATTTTTGTAACTAATTAAAATCATTTTTTTTTATTAGTATTATTATACCCATGTATAATACCTATATACATCCAGAAAATTTAAATAAATTGCTGTAAAATTCATGTCAGAAGTCAGATACAAAGGCAAATTGTTTAGTTTTTGTCACTGAGTGACGTCATGCGCCAACCTGTTTCAAATGCGTACAGCAACTGAGATTATCTTGTAAAGTTATAGTATCATGGCAGGTCCATCCGGTAATGTACCTGTCTGGGGACGCAGTAATGAAAATTTTTTTCACATAGGCGCATAGATAGCACCAGAGCCGTCCTTAGGGTGGAGCGGCCGCTCCAGGCCTCGCGCTGCGAAGCCTTACTCTCGCTAAATCATAAGTAAAAGTTTTGGTTGAATGCAAAACATAATTTGATGGCGGCGGCGCCGGCGGGGTGTCGGAGCCCGAGCTCGCCGGTGAGTGAGTCATGCTTGCCGGCGCGTGGTAACGTTCTTATTATTTGCATCGCGCGAGTATTAATTGTGTCTTAAACCAACAAGAAAACACCAACTCGAAATTATACCAACACGAGATGGGAGTTTTACACTTAAACCCCCCGTTTGAGAGTGTAAGAGATTTAACTTTTTCTTCGTCAAATTGCTTAAAATGACAACTTTTCAAGTATAATTTTGCAAATTTGCAAAAAACCCAGACCCCCGGTAATAATTTTTAAAAAAGGCCTCGCAAAAATGTTTTGCTCCAGGCCTCGCATTTGCTAAGGACGGCTCTGGATAGCACTACACGGGTACCCCGTTTTAGGCTCCTACCCCGTTTTGCCCATCATTCTCCTATTAATGTTTGGTAGAAGAGCAAATGTTCATTTTGTAAAATTAAAAAAAAGTTACGATCAGGAATTTCAACGACATACATGTTTTGAATTTCAATTCACCCATATAAAGAACATTATTTTATCATCGGATAAAATTCCATAACAATAATTCGTGTAGCTATTTACAAAATGAGATTACGACCTGCCTTCTTATTAAATAAATTGATAAGATGATAAGTACATTAATTGATTGTACAATGGAAACACTTTTCAGATTAGGCAGTATAATATGTATAAAAAAGGACCAACGTTTCAGTAGACCAGAGTTTCTGCCTGTCTAACATAATGCGACTGGAACTATATGAATATATTATGTAAAGTTCGCAAACAATAAAACCTGGTAAAAGTTCAATTTTGTTTTTATCTTTTCGAAAGGGGTCCATGAGCTTTGTGAAATTTTGAAAGGGGTCCATGACTACAAAAAGGTTAAGAAACCCTGCTGGAATGATTTAATTAGGTACCGTAAAATGGGGTCAATCACAACAGGCAGGTGAATCACAACAGAAGTCGGGGAAGCGACAAATAATTTTTTTGTTCTGCAACATTGAATATTTAAGGAATCTGTTATGTCAGCAAACGTTCCTCAGGTAATAAGCTTTTACAATCTTCTATTATTATACCGCTAGCTGCGATAAAAAATACAAAAACCGTCATTTGTTTCATGTACCAAGAAACCGTTAAAAATTAGCTGGTTCAAAACTTGGTGTGTTGTGTCTAAACAACGAAATATTGTAAATAAATTAATGTTGTGTGTGAAGTGGTTACTATAGAGGTAAGTCATGGTACATTTGGATTAAGATTGTTTAGTATTCTAAACATTTTTCAGAATCGACAACATTGGGTGTAAAACGGGGTGAATCACAACACCATGCCTCGTGTATATAAACCCGATCATCATGGGAAACGGTACAAAAAATATCATACAAACACAATTCAAGTGGCCATAGAAAGTGGCAGGGCTAGAATAAGCTTCAGACTGGCAGCAGAAGCTCATGGTGTAGATCATACAGTCCATTTGTTGTAAATTTCATTCATCGCCTCAAAGATCGCATATCTGAACGCATTAGTCCAAATATAAAGCGAACCCGTGCTGGGGTTTCCCCAAAGAAACTTTCTCCTGGAAGAAAAAGGAAGAAATCCGAAGTTGAAGTTGGAAAAAGCGTTAAAGGATATGAATGAAACTAGCGATAGAGATGACCAAGATCCCCATTATATAGGATAGTATAATAGCAGTGAAGAGTTTGAGCAGCACAATAATCAATTCGAAAAAGACAATATTGAATCTGAACACAAGAATGAAAACTTTGGGCAAGAGAACGAAGATAATATATATATATATTTCCATTTAAGTTGGTTATTGGTGCACTGGAGGCCCCGAAAATGGATAGAAGAGGAGTAATAAGGTTTTCAGTAAACGCCTTCAACATGAATAATGACTTTTCATTTATTGTATGCCACCTTTATAGAATAAAACTTTTATTTTCACTTTTGTATGTTTAATTTAGTAGTTTAAACATAGTGTTGTGATTCACCCCGAGTGGTGGGTGAATCACAACACGAAGCATTTTTTTAAAAAAATAATAGTTAAAAGTAAATTTGTAATTTCTCGTTTCTCAAGTATTATGGTAACGTTCAAATAAGACTTTTTGCGACATAGTAGGTTTTTGTATGTCAAATGGTTTCGGAGATATTTGATCGGAAAGAATAAAAAGTGTTGTGATTCACCCCATTTTACGGTACTTAATTGTAATTTAGATATAAAAAAAGAAGTTATAGGATGTATTTTCCAAAATACAGGGTGCGGCAGGGGAACTTACTTATTTGAAACGCGCACCCTGAAGCGACAATTAATCCGAGAAGGCTGGGGTGGCGTTCATTCGAAAGATCGGATCTTAAAGTTTTCTGTCATGTAGGTTTTGTAACGATCATGCAGCGGACAAGGGAGGAGTGCGCGTTTGCCTTAGAAGCCTACTTTTCAAACTGCTGTTCAATCATCACTACGCAACGTGCATTCCGAAATCATTTCAATATCGCGCCCGCGGGTCGTGTTTCTGATCGGAAATCAATTCTTTTATGGGTGGACAGCTTTAGGAAAACCGGTGCTGTGCAGAAAGATTCTGGAGGTTCAAGGACGATCAGGATACCCGAAAACATTGAGCAGGTTAGGCAGTCAATTTTGCGATCTCCCAGGCGATCTGGGCGCAAACACGGAACTGCTGTTGATGTCTGATCGTTCTGTCAGACGAATTCTTCATAAATAACTGCAATTTCATCCATATAAATTGGTATTGGTAGTTAAACATAATCCAAGCGATTTTCTGTTACGAAAAAAATGTATGCGAAGCCGTTCTTAACAATATGCCTCATGATGCCCTTGTGTTCTTCAGCGATGAGTTTCAATTTTATCTTTCTCAACTCTCAGCGCAACTGAAGAAAAATATTCAAGCTGTTATCGATAACATACCCGTCAATATAATGGAAAGAGTGGAGAAGCGTCAAAACTCGACCATCTCAATGCATTGACCAGAACGGAGGCCACCTTATTGATATAATTTTTAAAACATATTAAATAAAACTTTAAAGGTGTCTCTGTGATATGAAAAAATAATTAAACTCTTTCTCCTATACTGTTTGTGTTATTCATTTTTAAAATAAGATAGTTCCCCTGCCGCACCCTGTACTATAGGAGGGACCCTCCATTAGCTTGTCATTTTTCAAATTTCACAATATAAATTCACGGTAATATAAAAATATAAAGTATAATAAGCAATCATTGGCTTATGAGATGAGATTGTTTGAGCTCTCAATTTTTAATATTTTCGAAAATACAAACTTGTAAATAAACAATATTAAATTTATGACAAAACTTAAATTTTAACGAAAAGTATGTTATTAAATATGTGCGTTACTAAACTAGAATATCCTAATATTAGGAAATTCTTAGGTTAATTTGCTCGATTTGCAAATGGCGACAATGCATTTACTGGCTTCGCTTTTGAATGTCTAGTTATTCATTTAAGTAATAGTTTAACATCTCTGAGTGGAAGTAAACAAAGATTCTTGCTTGATTAGAACGTGCAGTCTGCATGTATTTGTTGCACATGCACCGCGTCTTCGATATAATATAAGATTTTCATTAGTTCATACGATTAAGACCATTCAAGTTCGAATATTTAAACTATAGCACTTCACTTGCAATTACAGGAATTCCGACCTTACGGCCATCTCTGGTTAAAACCAAATTCGATATGCGAGTGAATCAAAGGCATGGTCGATAGCAAAACTAGCTTAGTTTCGCGTAGGTATATTATCACATTTTTTTTTGTAGAAGAGGTAATATCTTTAGGTAGTTTAGTGTTTACCACTGATATAGTTATTTCTTTTGAAAAGCTTAAATTGTGATACAATCTTGATTTTTTGCAATAGACGCTTAATCGCCGGTCAATAAGCTTTTTAAAAATATGAAGAAACTGGCATTATAAAGCAATATCAAATGGAAAGACTTAAAACGAAAACAATGCCAGCGCAAAACCACATTATTCGTCGATTGGCGCCTCAATCATGTCAACAGTTGAGGGGTGAACTAAAGCAGCAAGAAGAAATTCTGACATTATTATTTAAATTTGCTAAGCTCATTTAATAAAATTGTAAGCTAAAAATAAATTTTGTTTAAACTGTATTGTTATACGTAAAATAGAACAAGAACATTATTATTACAAAATACCACTGCGATTTTCTTTTTCTCGTAAGCCTTTTTAGGCGCAACCGACCGACGACGCATGTTGCTTGGAGTAAATTTAGACAAGATTCAATAAGTTCAATAATCATTAGGTTAGGAACCAAATTGTACACCAGCAAAATGGACAATTGAAAAAAAAAGTTATATACCGAAGAGTAAACTTGTACTGTAAAAAAGGTTGTAAGGTAAATAATTCGTATCTTTCAAAATTATGTTAGTGGCCCCCGAAATTTTAATTGCGAATTTAGTGGTTCGCAATATCTAAAAGGTAACTGACCGCTGAACTAAAGGACCACTCTGGTGTAATGTAGAATCTAAATGTAGTAAACTAAATACTATTGGAAATCAATTAAACGAATTCGGCTTAAAAGTACCCATTTCAACTAAAACAATGAAGAAAAAGAGTCAATTTGCAAAAAAATACCCCAATTGCTCCATAGAATATTCGAGTCAAGACGAATCAAAAATTTTCATTACATAGTTCCGATGGAAAGCGATATGTGCGACACTTTAAAGGAGAAAAATGCACCGTTAAAACATTGCGTTGTAGAATCGGTATAATTGTCCGAAACTGATTTTCCCAGCGTGGATTGGGGAATTTACAAATTATAAAAGGTGCTGTTAATGCTGACAGTTACATAAATATATCAGAAAAAATTTGTGGCCCTCTGTTGAGGAATTAAATGCAGAAAACTAGGAATATATATTTCAACAAGATAATGCCCCGTGCCATAAGCAAAGATGATAACTAACATTTTTTAAAAATCGTATTTTTTTGGAAAATTATTTAATTGTCAAACAAACGTTTAGCACAAGTTTGCATAATGGGTCCCTCTCCACCCTACCTCAAGCTTCGAAATCAAATATTCAAGTAAGTAGGTTGAACCCTGGAAACTATTCTGTATGTAGTGTGAATTTTTTCCTTAGTGATTGGCACGTGACTGGGGCTTGAGCGGAAAATGTGAAGGGAGAACGCTTGACACCCAATTCCACCAATTGACACAAACATAGAACCAAAATTACGAATATTCGTTTCTGCACATTAGCCACTTCCAACCACTAAGGTAAAAATTCACTCTATAAGTTATATATTATAACTATAGGTATGATGTTACGGAGGTATTGTGGTCACCAGCGCAAAACTGGACGAGTTTAGAACATGTATACTACATCAACCCTCGAAAATCCCACTCGCAAGCTCGCACTTCGCGAGTGAAAATTAGGTCTTTGCGAGTGGGTAAAATCCACTCGCAAGTCGTTTTCTTCCATGTCAAAAGGTTCACTTTGGTGGCAACTGCCAAATTCAAATATCAATACCAATATATGGTCATAAGCGCAAGTGGGCTGTCGCGGATTTGTAGGCAGGTAGGTGGGACCCCCCCCATTTTTATTTATTTTTTTCTAGCGAGTGGATATTTTTATATGTGAGTCGATTTCGACTAGAAATTTCGAGGGTTGTACTACATCATTACCTAATACATTATTATACCATGGTAGAAGTTAACCTGATTTCGGTTTCTGATTTCACAAATGTAAGTTAACCTGTAACAGTAAAATAAAGTTTGTTGGTTAGTGAGATCACAATAGTATCTTCTCATCTTCATCATGACGAATTCGTATAAGGCAATGCTGATCTTGACTTATTAATTGCATTAATCGTAATGCAGTAAATAAAAAGTAAATTGGAAATTTATGATAAAATTATAATCTGTATAGCTTTCTGTCACTTTTTAAATGTAACTAGTAACAATAAGAAGCCGTTTCAAATTTTTAAGTGCCCAGATTACTACTTAAGAGCGATAATCTGCATTAGATAATTCGAGACTTAATAATTACTTGTGATGATGGGTTGTAAAACGTCTTTTTTTACATTATTCGAAATTTTACAAGTACCTCTGTTGAGAAGAGTTAAATCTTAACTTTAAAAATCGAACAAATTATGCTTACCAATTCCAGCAGTCTTAACCTAAAATCAGATAATAATTTATTCTGACCTAGTTCTTCCAGGAATAGTAATGTACATATTATATTAACTCATTAAATTTTTTAATAATTCTCTAAGTATAAAGTTATGACTTTAGAATGCATGTTTCACATTATGTAATTTGTATGTGCAGTTTAGAGAGCATCTTATTCTCCAAATCACCTGGTGTATCTTCTGTGTTTTCAACTACAAAATAAAATTCGACGAATTGTAGCAAATGCTAACGAGGCAATCTTTAACTTTCACGTTAAACCTTTTTGGGAAACACTACATCCTAAACAAATACAAATTACAATAAAATTCTATCCCCTGTATTAAAGAAAAAATGCCTTCAGCTTCTTTCTTAACAAAATGAATTTCAATAACCTCAGGGGACATTCTATGTACTTACTAAGTTCAAGTTAACTTTTGCAATAGCAGTAATCGGTAGTAATACAAATTGGATCAAATTTTTTCAGTTTCAGAAATCCTGCTTCAGTGTAACTTCTTTCATTTATTATTTTAATTTTTTTGAATAAAAATAATGAAAAATAATTCCTGCTTTAATGCAACTTATATTATTTCTTTCAATTATTATTTGAATTCTTTTGAATAAAAATGTGAAAAATTTCTCCATACTTTCACCAAGGATTTCAACGAATTAATATTTAAAAATATTGTTAATCAGACTATAAGATTACTAATGCTTTATTATAAGAGTGTTGACCTCCAACACAATTTGTATTTTAAAGTTGATATTAATAGTTGGTGTAAGGAAGTAGATAGCTTATCGTATCTGATAGTCCAATAAAAATAGTTCAAATATATTACATAGCCTCCAATTTATATTAAGTGATCAAGCCTTGGAAAATCCTTGAGACATTTTTTTCTTGATTGATGAAACTCGTAACGATGGTACCAGTGCAGATTTATTTCAACATTAATTCGAAGCTTATTCCAGTTTCACAAGAAATCAAAACCACCAAAGATTTTAACAACTTCGTCTCAACAGAAGCACCCCCAACAGTAATTATTAGAATTTATGTTTTGTCCAATTAGCTTTTCATTTAACTAATCGACAATCTCATATTGATATTATAACTCTGCTGAAAACATGTGGTGAAGTGACCAACTTTCGATTTTCTCAATGGAAGAAAATGAAAAACTTGGGTGCTATCTACCTTTAGCACAGGTATGTCAAACTTATTGGGCCATGCAGCCCACTTTTTTAAAATAGTCACAGCATAATATTTAAAAAATAAATAAATAATGTAGTCAACAAAGGACCGGTTCAATATAAAAGCAATGGATGTACTAAGGCATCGGTAAGCCAAAACAAGAAACCGCACGAAACAAAAAAAAGTAACCAAAGTAATTCTAGTTGAATTTATATTACTTTACTGTAAAATATATTTATTTCAGTACTTTGATGCAGCATAAATTATATTTTTATATTATACAGGATGTTTAAATATCAAAAGAACTTTTTGAATTTCTAAAAATCATAAGTGTAAGTGTAATTTTTAAAATTAAGGTAAGGTATATTCCGTCTTCCATCTCTTTGGCAGCACTCTTCAAAGGACTCATATTCTACAATAACACAACTCGATAGAAATATTATTAATTTTCACATTGAACTGTTGAATATTAACTAGAGTTAATGTAATCTCGATTCTTTAGATACCACGACAAGGAAATTTTTTTAAAAGAAATTAAAATCCATATCATGTATATTCAACCCACAACCTGGAATAATATGTATTTTTAAAATATTATTGAAACGTTTTAAATAAAAATTGTCCTTTCTATGTTTTCTTATAAAAAACGTACCTATGCTAAATCCTTATAGGTGTAGTAGTATGACTAAAATAATAAATTATTACGAATCATTCCTAGGAACTATCGGTCATAATATAATGAGGCGCGTTTTATTCTTTTGACTTGTATATTACTAAATGTATCCCCCGTCTTATACGAGGGTTTACATACCGTAAATGAGACGTAATATAATGGCTCACTTTAAACATGTGTAGTATATCAATAGACAGACTTCCAGTCGTAAATAGGGACTTATATAGTTATTGGTTGAAGTCAACTCAGATTGCGGGAAATGTACTTTCGGATCACATGCCAGTAGTTTATCATCGTGGGTAAGGTAGGATAGGCCACATGCTTTGCGTATGTTTAGGGTCACCTGCGCAAAGGCGAACGTTTTTAGTACACTGTTTATCCAACATACACCTAAGTTTTTCCAGAATTTTTCTATTGCTCGAATTTTGAAACTCGCGTTTACAATTGGCTTAAATTCTTGGAGGAGCCTAGGTGCATATGTTGAGTAAACAAAGTATAGCATATCCTACCTTATAAAGTTATTATACCATGGTTTGTCATGCCTGTTTTAGTACCTTAACCTTATGAAAACATAATGCTATAGAAACATTTAAACAGTAAATATCTTTACTATTGTTATAATTGTAACGTTAACAAATATTTGGTTGAGAAGTAAATGTTGAATTATTGAGTTTTATTCAAAGCTTAATATTCAAGAATAAGCTTTGGTTCGTTGCTCTTCGTCACTATCCTAGTTCTAGATACAAAGTAGAAATAGTAACCACACTAACCAAGCTGTGTCATTGATTATATTGTCATAAATTGCAGAGGGATAGTGCTAAAAGCAAAATGTTTTAAAATGTAGTGTATTACGTCTCCCCTAAGAAAATAGGTAGATAAATAATGGTGGCTCCAGGAACTGGTTCTGCATCAATTCCTACAAATTAAAAAGATATAACTCGAACTGCCAAACTCCCAAAATGTAATTATTGTTTGGTAAGGCTTGATAAAAGATTTAAAAAAAAATAATTATAATGCAGTTGATGTAAGTTATTACCGAAAAAAAAGCTTCAATATGTTTCCATCAATCAATCCTAGAATAAATTACTCAAAGAATTTTTTTAAATCAGTTACAAGACAGTGCTTCTCAAACTGTTTCGTATCTGCTGCCTCCTAACACTTAGGTACATAAATATTTGTAGGGATCAATATTAAATGAGCATAAAAAGGAAGTTGAGGAAGCTAAAAATGTTCAGCATTAAAAACTAATACTTTTTATTCATTTTACATGATAGAAACCCACTTTCTTTTATTAAATCCTTAAATATCCCTCTTCAGCAGGAAGTGCATGTACCATAGTTTGAGAAACACTGCTATTCATGATTACTCGTTTTAGTAAAAACGACTAAAGGTTAAGATTACCAGATTGATTATAAAGTCGACTTTAAATATTGTTGGAAATCTCATCCTTTAAAAACGTTATTTATATAAAGTATGCATTCAGTTGTAGTAAAGTCATAATACAGGTGGTATAATAATATGAAAAACATTTAATTTACAAAATATTAGTCGGAGTTGGTACATTACGGTACTCAAATAAACACTTTCTTATACTTCCAAGACTCTTTCAAACCAAAATATACCAAGACTTGAAATAAAACATTGTACAGGACTCTGCCAAGTACCCATTACACCTGAAGGTACGCCTTTATCAATATATTTGCTCATACCACCAATTTTGTAATCTGTATTATTTTAAAAAGTCAACAATCAACTTGTACTACACACTAAATATTTACCTATTTATTGCACACACAATTTATAATTGAGTAATTTGCAGATACCCCATTTTCTAATTATAGATTTTTCGGAACCTTGACGCATTCCACCTCGATGAAAGGAACGAATCAAAATGAATTAAATTTTAAATATTAAAAATCAATATAAATAATTAAAGAAAAACTTGGTATGTACTATAATAGTAAAAATAATAACAAGAGCATAAAATACTTTTAAACTAAAATTCATCGACGCGACGCGGTCTTGCGTAAGCTAACCAATTTATCGAATTTGTTACTTACCTCACAAATCACAAACGCAATAATAATCTTCATTAACGATCGGCAATTAATATCATAAATATGATAGAGTAATATTCTTAACAATTAATAATAATATTATTAATACACAAAAAAAATGTAACGCCCCAATCTTCAAGCTACGATGTCAATATATTATAAACAAAATGGAGTCGAGTTTACGCAGTAATTTCTTGCGGTACTACCAACCTTACATTTAACCTTGTGGCAATTCAAATTTCTTTCACGATTTATGCCTATGTGGAATAAAATTACCGTTATATTCTTTGAAATTGCACTCTAAAATATTAATTGCCGTTAAATAAATTAATCATATTTTAAAAATTTAATTTACTAAAATAATTCATATTCACGCCCCACATTGGCGGTAGTTCATGTGGTTTCGTGAACCAATGACGTAAAGGCACATCTTACAATCTTACGTTATTAATCGCACGTCCGTGCATTTGGTGGCGAACGATCGGGTAGTCTATTGGTTCAACGTGTGCTGGTTTGTGCAGCTATCAGTTTTCCTTTAATCTCTCGTTATGTTTATCAACTACTACAACTTGAAATGTCATTTTATTGTTTATAGCAGAAATAATAAAAACCTTGTATTTCGTTTTTAAGAAAGATTGTAATTACTTCCTATACATATTACCAATTTGTGATTGTCTTTTTGCATTAGAAGTTATGACCATGAAGTTGACACCTCAAGAAAAGAAGGAATTTAATAAAATTACAAAATGTTTGGTACTACAAGCTGCCCAACTAATAGTAGACTCCCGTATGGAGGGACTGACTTCCACAAAATGTAATCCTACCAGCGATGGATCAGGGGTGAATACATACTTTTTAACATAATAATTCAGTGATTTTACCAAATTTCTTGTTTTAGTTTAACCTGGCTATTAAGGAAATACCTGATGTTATATCCGAGGCTAACAAATTTCTCAATAGTAATCCTGGGGTCATCACCAAAGTACCACTGTGTATAGAAATATCTTTATATTCTATAGACGATCATGGAAAAACCTGGCAAATGCTTTTAGAATCGTGGTGCTTTGGGTTATCGCACGACGAATGTACAGAATATGTCGATCCTTTTACACAAGCTGACGGTTATCGTGTGTTAGCATTGCTAAAATCGTTAGTGTCCGTGACGCGAGTTACTCCTGCATATAAACTCTCGCGAAGACAAGGAGTGGATACGTGCATCATTAATTATCAATTTAAATCAAATGCTACAAGCAAAGACAAGTTACTCGGAAAAGACCCTAAAGTAGTGAGAGTGGGTCAACTTTGTACACCTGTTGGAACTATGCATCTTACATTGACATATCGTACAGATATGACGAAACCTTCTTTAAAACCTAAAGATAATTCTATAAATATTAAAAGCGACCATTACACAAATACGAAGGACGATATTATGTGAGTATTTATTTAATATTTTAATTCATATTTTTATGTAAACAAATTGTTGATGTTTAAATTACAAATTCAACCTAACCATAAAAGGCAATTGGCCTATTCCGCCTACTGTTTGATGTTGAACTTCTTTCTTTGTAGAGAAAGCTTTTTGGTCATACCCTCATAATCATAATTAAACCATACTGTAGAAATAAGGTTTATATTTTTCATAATGTTGCTGAAAAATATAATAATTGCAGAGGTTATTACCTCTATGAGGTTGAGGTTGCATGTTCCAAATAAATAATTCGATTTAGGGAAGGATTCCAAGTAGGGGGAGAGTTGACTGTATTTTGTAACTGTTATTGTGTTATTCAGGTGGTATGGATGTATGTACTTTTAAACTGTGGTCCTGTAATCGTCTTTCTTATAATAGTTGATAGTATTATTGTGTGCTTGTGTTTTCACGTAATGTAGGGGACCTACAGTTTAATGTGGGTTCCAAACCACGAGAACTTCTAGCCTTTTGACGGATAACGATTAAAATTAAATTATCACTGCTCAAGATTGAATCAAGTACTATTATCTGTAGTAGCAAAAAAAAAAGTATATTTAATAATAATAATAAATTCTAAACACAAAATTTAAAACATCAAAAATAGGTTGCAATATTAGATTTAACCGTAATAAAACAATACATTTCAAAATGACAATAGCTTTTACAAGGGGACATCAGTCAGTATATTAGCAGTCAAGATCCCAATTTTTCTTGGTGATTCTAGGAGACAAAAAATTATCATTTTCTCGGCGTTTAGTCCAATGCCCCTTAGTTTTAAAGTCATGAATTTTTGAAAATAGACATGGTTGTTTAACTGTTATTACTATTATGATAAATTTACTTACATGTAACAATTATTTTATTCAAGTTAAGGTTTCTCATCATCACAATACAATTTCTATTATAGGAAATAGAATCTATAAAGGATTGACTGTTGGAATGGTTATTGGGTAATTTGTAGGTCCTGAGTTTGATTTTCATAATAAATTAAGGCCGTGTGACACTTGCAGTAATTTAGTAACAAAATTTTTCACGTGTAAAGCAACGCCGTGTCTATATGGTTATATGGAGTTCCAAATGCAGTAGACTAATTATATTAGTTATATTAGTCTACTGTATCTGGGAGTGCCATCTTGAAAAAGATTCTGCTCCTTTCCTAATAGGTTCATAAGTATGAAAGTTTGGGATGCACTGCTTGTACGACTCTAAACGGGCATATGTAATCTCCCCTAATCCAGCAGGTAGAATTTAAAAAAAGTGGTGAACTCCCCTAATTTTGAAGATTTCACCAATAATCCTAGTTGTAAACTCCCCGAATGTAATTCATTATAAGTAGGGTAATTAAGAAGGGCTTAACTAAATTAAACACAATATGTAATAAACGGAAAAATTTGAATTTATTTAAAGTTTTAAATACAAAAACAAGAGGTGCATAGCGGCCATTTAAATATCCATGTATGGTAAATAATTGTGTGAAAAACGCTATGTCTATCGATTGAGCTTCCATTTCCATCATTTTATTTTCATTTTCTGCAAAGTTACGAATATTTAAAATTTCGAGTACTCCGAGCAAGTTCCGTACAATAACCCTCAATTTTAAGTGAACATTTTGGTTGAAATTGGTGTCAAACGTTTCAGTATAGTTTGAGTCTCAACAGTCGCGCAGTTATTCGCGAAATTCTTGGGGAGGGGGCTGTATAATCGATGTCTATCGATAGATATTTGTTTGAGCTTAAATGAACTTGCATTCTCATCATTTTAATTTCATTTTCTGCAAAGTTAAACGTATTTCAAATCCTCCGAGCTAGTTTCGTACGAAAATCTTCGTTTTATGACTCCCCCCGTATGCATAAAATGTCCTTCATAGGCAACTCCTGAGCTCGGATGTTCCAAAGATTGTATATGACCACAAATGTATAAAAACTAGAGCGAATTTCAACAAATAACCTAAGCTCTGATGTGCCAAATTTATCTGTATATGAATTTAATATTTACAAGAAGTTCTTGTTAAGAGCAATGTCCAGTGCTACCCCCCTATACAGTGTGAATATTTGTGTTTTATGTCATTTATTTCCAGGACGTCGCAAAAATTTAAATAATTGCTAACATTGCAAAATCTTTCAACTTAGTTTTATGTAAAAACGCTAAAAGAAATTGATTTACTTATTTGAACATCGCGTAATTCGAAAACTACGGTTGGAAGGGGGGGGGGAGATTCCCGTGTTCTAATTTTCGAATAACATGGTTTTCCAATAAATAAATCAACTTCCTTTAGCGTGTTTATATAAAAAAGTGTTGAAAGATTTTGTAATGCTAGCAATTATTATTTAAATTTTTATAACGTCCTGGAAATAAATGACAGAAAACACAAATATTCACACTTCTAGGGGGGTAGCATTGAACTGTTTGCTCTTAAGGGGGCAGATCAATAGGCGCTGAGCTTGTGTCAAGTTCAATTCAAAAACGAATAATCGTAGAAAGCTGAAATTTTCGGAATATACGTAAAATATGATTTTACTTAACATAAGCTATTTTTTATTTTAAAAAAATTAATTTAACAAAAATTTGCTATCAGTTTTCAATAAAATACACTTTAGTTATTAATATAAAATAGCTTACGTTAAGTAAAATCATATTTTAAGTATATTCTGAAAATTTCAGCTTTCTACGATTATTCGTTTTTGAGTTGAACTTGACACAAGAAATGAAGCAATATACATGAAATTTCAAATTTTAACCAATCAGAAGTAAATATCAATATATCTCAATAAAATATACCAATGAAATAGCATAAAATAACTGTTGAATTTTATTATTTATTGCTATTGATCTAGGACCTTAAAACAATAATTTGTTGATTATAAAACAATTTTAATAAGAACAAAGAAAGCTTCTCAAAACAACAACAGACCAATATGTTTGAAAATAAAGAAATTGTTATACAGCGAACATTTTGTGACCCTCCCCCCCCCCCCTAGGCGTAGATATTTTTATGGGCGACCCCAAAGCTCTGATGTTTCGAACCTGCCTGTACAGATTTCGTATTACCCACAAATTTATAAAAAAAGAGCGAATTTCAACAAATAACCTAAGCTCTGGTGTGCTATGATTTTCTAGCTATGGATTTCACATTGACAAGAAGTTTCTGTTGACAACAACTATAGGCCAATATGTTTGAAAGTACATAAAAAATAAGAACAACTTGAGATAATAAACCCATGAAGCAGTAACTTATGGATACCCAACATTTTTACATTTGAAACAATGTTAAAAATATTTTTCATAATAATTATAAACAACCAAACGTGATAAATGCAAAATAATGTTGTATATCATTATTTTGCATTTATAGCCAATAATGAACTCAAAAACTAAAACTTACATAATGTAACAATTTATTGTAAAAAAACGAACCACGACTACACCAATTATTAACATTTTAATTAATTGACTTATTTTGTCTATTCCATTTATTTGCTTACTTATATTCATCAAAGTTGGTAGCAATATATTATTCCTAAAGCCTATCTATAAGCTTTATAATCTTATTGCCTAGTAATCCCTCGACGTTAGGGGAGTTTACAACCAGGATTATAAAAAAAATAAGCCCCATCTTAAGATGGGTCGAAATTAGCGGAGTTTACAAAACCCCCTCTAAACGGCATGTCTGAAGGACTTGCGTCTAGCGGAAACCATGCCACAAAAATCCTAATGTCCGCGCATCAATAAAAGTAGTGATCAATATCATGAATATAGAAGTACTTCTAGTGGCTTTGGACCGAGTCGATCACCCGATTGGACGGTAGTCTGGCTAACTGGCCTATCATGGAGAGGTTCATTCTTTTTCCCTCTTCATTCGCGTAGGCGTCCGAGGTACTAAGAGATGATGGTACTTCTCGAATTTGATGAGAAATGAGAGAACGTGTAAAGCAAAAAAAAATTTGTTACCAACTTTATACAAGAGTAATAATGGATGGGTATAAAGGCTGGCTTTACCACCTCTAGTTAAGTGGTTGAGACGGCCGTTAGCATAGCGATTAAGCGCATAGACTGCTAATACAGAGAACCCGGTTCGAATCCGGGCGAATTAAGAATCATATTATGGCCGTCTCCCCTGGCAGGCAATGGCAAACCACCGGGGTGTAATCTGCCATGAAAAGCCTTTGTTAGAAGGCTCACCACACCCTGCAGAAGGGTTATGGACTGAAGAAGGAAGGAAGTTAAGTGGTAGTAACCAGTTAATTGATTGATTTTTCAACCATTAGTTAAGCGTTAACTACCACTTAACTCGAGGTGGTAAAACCGTCACTTATACCCATAATAGGGTAGAAATGCTTAATTTTACTCTGCTTCGAATTACAATTAGCATTTATGAATAGAATATTATTACTGTAGTTTCCATTAATACTATCTATTACATAGCAAAGTATTTAAATTTAAAAGAATGGACTATTTCTTTTTTTAAAATAATAAAAAAAAATTGAAGGTGTTTTATTTTAATTTCAAGTTCACAAGTTAGATTTGGATAACCCATTATGACGAAAGAATCATAATTAATTACGGGATATTCCCAACATACGTACATAATATGAATAATATAGTATTATGTTATTAACTACTGTTGTTTAAATTCTTCTAAATTTCAATTTTAATCCCCTAAAAAAGCATTATTATACCTTCTCGATTGCTACCTATATTATTTTTTGTTACTACGAAATCACTAGATAGAAAAATAAGAACTCTTTCACATTTTCTTGTTTAATTTCTTACTTTGTTTCCTTTTATGATGCTGCAGGATCTTCAGTAGATTTTTGTTTCATTCCAATGATCTTTTGAAATAATTTAGAATATCTGTAAAGCAAGATTGTGCGTTGATTTGGTAGTCGTCGATAGTAAAACTGTTTTATTGATTGGATTAAAATAAATGAAATCCAGCAGAGTGGCATGAAGTGAAACTAAGCGACTACAAATAAGTAGTTGTGTTTCAAATTTATTAGTTATCATCAGTACTGTATAACAGGTATATTTATGTATTATATTCAGTATAAATGCGCGAATTTGATTGTCTGGAAAATATTGTATTTTGTGTTCTTTTAATATATAAAAGCGTTTTCATTATTCTTAAAACTTCTAGTTTTGATGACTTGTACTCTATTATACATGGTGCCCTCTAAGTACACCATTTAGGAGGTGATGATAGAAGACACTTAATTAGAATTATAGTAACATTTTTCTCTAAATTTAAACCCACGACCCTAGAGCGGGTAGCCTTCTTCAAAGGAATTTTGTTTTACCTATAATACTTAGTTTGATTTTAGACAAAAAAAGTTTTTAGAAAAATGTCTTTTAACACCACTGAAGAGATGCACCTAGGTCGCTGGACACCTTGTACTATATCGATAATGTTAGATCAGATATTATTAGATATTCAGAATTTCTGCTATCCGCTAATGACTAAAAATTGTATAATATTATGTTGATCTCTGTTTATGATGATTGTGTTCTGTTTTAGTACACTCGAATTCAGTATATTTCTTGAAATAAATAAATTATGGCATACAATCTGTATCTATAATATAAAAAGTTTATATCCTTCTACATAGTACGAGTGTAATATTATGTATATCTATCTCACTAAAAACGCGCGAATGGAGCACTTCATCGATTTGAAATTATTACAGAACATTTTACTGCTAATTTCTAGGTCAAATCACTACTATAGTGCAACCTCGATAATCCGAACTAATTAATGTAAGACTGTGTTCAGATTACTGAATTTTTGGATTAGCGAATTTTATTAAGGAAGGATGCATAAAACGGTAAATTTATTACTACAAAATGAGCAAGTTTTTATATCAGTGCTAGTACATTTATTATTGCAATTGGTGACTTGGGTAGATTGTACATAATTATGTAGGTTATAACCGTTTAGGAGTTATGTACATACATATAACCTAGGGCAGGCTTATTTGTTTATCATCTACATACAATTCAGCTTCAAATAAAATTTAAACATTTCGTGATTTACCTAATCGAGTTCTGATTATCGAGGTTACATTGTATGTTTATATTTAATTTTACTCCGCGAAAGATACTATCAGTGTTTTCCTTAATGGATCCTAAACTTTAAAGGTACATACATACATAACTTGATATATAAAAAAAATGTAAGACTGAACAATAATAATTATTACTATTATTAAACAATTATTAACTATCAAAGCAACTGTCACTCTTATTTATTAGATGGTTAAAGGCTACCGGATGCTGATTGCACCAAGTAATATTATATAAAAAAGAAAATTCTTTTATGGATTTAATTAAAATATGCAAGGCCACAGGCCGAGCCAAGTATCGCGTTAGTGGGCCACTTCTCTCATAGAATTAGCTAGTAGGGCAGCTGAGTAATGACTAATTTATTATAAGAATGCACATTTCTACAGTTTTGTCAAATTTACTTATTAATTTTTACTTAAAAATAATTATTTACTTTAAATTTTTCCCTAATACAATAACAATAATAGAAATTTTCGTTTATAAAGCTATTAATAATTTTGTTCCTAATCGTGTAATTCAAGGTTAATGAGTTTATTGAATTTTGAATAGTTATTTAAAATTTGATAACATTCATACTAAAGTAATCAAAATATTAATTGTATTTTAGTGATTCGTCCATTATTTGATAATTTTCATTTATGTACCTACTGTAATGTCAAGTATTTCAAGGTCAATATTAATTATTTTTTTTTATTTATGGAAAATTTTTAATCAAGTTATAGTGTACATCTACGAGGAATCATAATCATAGGATCAATACTTCCAAATATCTAACTTACAATACTTCTTACAAAATCTAACACCGCACTGTGTTAAGATTTTCTCTATTCTTACAAATTCTAAAACTGAATAAAGATCAAACTCTACCCTTCGACCCTTCCATTAATTTAAAAGTAACTTATAATAAGGAATTGATGGATTAGTATTTTGTTTTCTTAAAATTTAAAATGCATTTTGTTCATATTATTTTCGAGACTATTCTTTTAATAATATTGGAACCTGTTGATGTAGGTACTTTATAAACATTATTTGGATATCTTAATTTACAAAAGAAAGTTGCAATAATGTAAACCTACATAATATCCATCATTAAAAATTAAATTATTGTAATTTCTAAGTTGAAATTGGTGGGTGTGTTGTATTGGACCAAAACATTATAGCCAATTTTGGTAGTACCGCCAGATCCAGTTCAAAATGTGCACACCTACTGCCAGTAATGAGACAATGCTCAGTTTAAATATATGTATACAAATTTTAATCAAAAGAAATTCAGACGACATCCAGAATAACATTCCGTTGTTTTAAAATTTTCAAACTCTTCCTTTCTTTATTGTGGTTTCTTAGTTATGCTTGCTGGATGATAGCTAGTAAAATTCATAACTATCTTTATTTCTTTTCAATTTCTGGCAATAATTATTTATTGTAGTATATCTATCTCTCAATTTATTGTTTTTTGATTAAAATTAGTATGCAATAATTCAACTTACAGTTAAAATAACTTTATTTACATACAGGTTATGCAGCCCTACGACCGACCACTATGAAATTGTAATACGTGAAGGCTATAGTTGTCCTATCTTCTTCAGTCTCATATAAGGCGTTGGTAGCACGTCAAACCGAGTGTGTTGTGGTGTGTAATGCGACTTCCTTTTAGAGTTTTTACCCTTTTTTCTTCGTAATCTGTCTAAACTCGTAAAGTTTCTTAAGCCCATGGGCTTGATTTTCACGATTTACTCTTTACAGTATTTTTGCTTTACCATACATACTTAGTATGAGAAAATATTCTAATCAAAATATTCATGAATACAAAGTATGTACCGCACACCGGCGTCGAATAATAGGGACGGCCAAAACCGGAGACAAATATATAAAATGAAAATGGGCGTCCATAAAAATTAAAACGCGAAAGTCAAGTATGTAAGCTGTATTATGTGATACATACGATTCAGCCCAATCTTCCCCATAGTGAGGCTGAACAACCATATCCGAATTTTGTTATTGAGTATGATGTCTTCTCTCAATAGAATTTTTTTCATGTTATATTATTATGTACTTAATTGATTTACTATTGAATTAGTTGCATTATTTAAAATGTTGAAATACTACGTTTGTTTTATAGTAAACCTTGTAATCTTCTTCACTTCTAGTAAAAATGTATTAGGTGCCATATTTTATTATTTTTATACGATAAATTATAATTAAATAGCAATGCGATAAAGTAACTTTATTCTAAAATTTATTCTCAAGTGTTCTAATATCCTCAAAAATAAAAATATATTTCTAATCCAGAGATATCAATACATTATTGCTAATAGGACTTGACTTACAAAAAAGTTTACCAAAATAATATACCAAACTATGTAAAATCATCTGGAAGAGTATCCATGTAGAGAACAAAATTAAAATTTTGTCAGATTTGTCCTATTTTTTCTAATTTCGAAATTTCACCTTTGGCTAGTAAGTAATAATAAAAAAGAAATTAAGTGGTTACTATCCAAGTTTTTATATTATTTGTATTAGTTTATAATGATGTTAAACAATGAACTTTGCGGCTTGTAAATAATACATTGTTTAAATATTTTATTATTCAACTAATTTATAGCTTTTGACATATTACCTAGAAAGTACTTATATAACATAGTTTTCATTAATTGTTATTGTTGTGACCTTGTTTATGCGATATCAAGATAATAAATCAATCTAAATTGATAAAAATTATTTTTGAATGAGAAAGGGTTACAACCTTAAACATCAGAGTTGTTTGTTTAACTAAATTAATTAACCTTAGTGTTAAATTTAGAATTAAATAAGTTGAATTTTATTACTATCGGTATCATTGCAATGCAATTCTATAATGATTTATTAAACTAATTTATTGTAAGTTTGAAAATATTATCGATATCATGTTTTGCAGTTTTAATAGATAATATTGAAGTATACATTATTGAGCTATTTTCGAATTTTGCAATCAACAGGTTCATCAGATTATTTTTGATGACGAAATTATTTTTATAAATTATTAAACACAAGATGAAAGTACGTAATAATTACGTATAATTAATAAATTATGTACATATGTTATTTCTTTATTAATTTCATTACTTTTTTTTAATGGCGAACTTTGAATCTTGCATTCATTACTTGGCTAGTATTCTAATTCACTAATAAAGAAGGAATTTAAGGAATGGTATGAGAAAATATAACTTTATACATACTACGAATTTTGGATGATGATTCAAAATTATTTTCAGTCGTATTAATTATAATTAGATTAATTTTTCTTTAAGCTTCCTACCATATTTTTACATAATACTTAAGTAATTTTAAAATTTTAATTTTTCCATTTTTTTTGCAGAGGCGATGGAAAATTATTTGATGTATCAAGACGTGGAGCGTTCATCAATCATCGACCGCATATAGATGAAAAACCAAAAACTAAAATACCAGCTTTTTTTTTAACGTCATTCTCTGATACGGAAGATGACTTAGGTACCAATGAAGAACCTGCGAAAGAAGATGAACAAAATGGAAATTCTTCACCAGAATCTCAATCCTCCAACATAACAATGACGTCTACTGATGGCTTCATTATGGTAGACTTGGTAATTTTATTGCATTAACCTGCTTATTTTGCTTACATTTTGGTTTGCATTGCAAAACTTTGTTACTCTAAATTGCAATTACAATAACGCATGTACAAAAATAGCTGACTAAATTTCATATTGATTTATCTTGAACTGGGTATATCAAAACATTTCTGACATACCCTAGATTTTTTATTGCTATCGCTAAATACATTACAAAAACAATATAATTACAACATTTCTAACTTATCTCTAATATAATGATGTTACTTTAAAACATAGGTTCTCAAACTCTTTGGACCACTGTCCACTTTGCTGAGCATAATTTCTATAACGCCTCCCATTATTAAAATAGGACTAAAAAAACTCATTCATAATTTTTTAAATAAAAATTACCCCACATAACTAAAAAAGGAGCAGGTCTCTCGTATTTCTTTTATAAAAATTCTTCTATTTCCTACGTCCCCAAAATTCTTTCATGCCCATAATCTCCCCGCTAGAACTAGAAATCGCCCACTTTGAGAACCACTGCTTTAAAACTATAATGCTATAATTTTTGTTATTGAAATCATCAATAAAATATCAATACTTCCGGATAAACTTATTTTTCACAGTGTAATAATTAAATTACACATAAAATGTTTATTTAGTGAAAGTTTAAACCTTCTGAGCAATATGATTGTGACGAATTTCACTTCCAAATTAATAGATTAAAGAATGCTATTGTTCAATATTGAAAGTTTTTTTCCTTTTAACTCCTTGGTGATTTAAATTGATAATTACATGCATATAATTCTGATAAGTCATTGTATAATAAAAAGCTTTGCTAATTGTAATTATTATTTATTGCAATGTTTTAAAGCAAACCTATAATTGCTTTCTTGTTGGTGATAGATGAACCTGAAAAAATTGCTTGTTATTTGTTTGTATTGTTTAAATTTTTTTTCATTTTCCTGCTAAAAATGAAGATCAACATTCTGAATGCTCCTGCTATAAAGTATTAAGGGTGGGATTTATAGAATGGAGATGTCGTTATTTCATTCTCTCTCATCCATGGAGCGTCATAGGCAAGACAATCCATTGGGACTAGCTCCAAAACTAAGCCGAATTCTTTTGCTTATTTCTATTTATTAGAATGTACTTCCACCACTACTTGGTTTAAAACAAATTTGAAGTCGTTTGGTCAATTACAGTATTACAGTAATTACAAAAAATTTACCGGAGTTTTGGAACATGTCTAGACGATACGCTGGATTGGGGTGGGTACGAAAGAGAATGAAATGCGAGAACGATTTTCTGTTTCATAAATCGCAACTTGAAGCAATATAATTTTATCTTATCTTCTTATTTAAATATTTAATTTAGTATTTTTATACTAAAAAAAAAAGAAAAAAAAATGATTTGAATTTATTATGACAACAACAAATCCATTAAAAAGTAATTAAAAATTGTTGGCAGCATTGACATAAATATTTGATACAGAAATTGAATGTTACCTACATGGCCCCTTATAAAATTTGATGTGGTATAGAATAAATAAATTTAGAAATCTTATGGTTTTTAAATTGATTTATCTTACTTTAATGTAATATTCTTCAAGATAACCTTGGCCTTCACAAAAAAAAATAATCAAGCAAAATTTTTCGGTAAATATTTGCATTGTAACTACTAATGCTAATTTAGATGCTTTACATTGTTATATCATAGATGTAATAATAAATTACCTTATTTAAATGGGGTTTAGCTTTTTGGGAAACCAAATATTTATGACATTTAATTTATTTAATTGGCAAAAATTAAGACTCATTTATGAAAGATAAACTTTGTTTGTTTTATTTAAAATTTGATCTTTATAAAATGTAAATATTATTTAAGTAGATCTTGATTTTAAAGATGTGTAGTAACCGGTTTTAATATTTGTTAATTATTTTATTGACAATAAATAACATTCAGGAGATGGTAAAATAAAAATTGCTTAAGAGAGCCGTCCAGTTAAGACAAGAAATTAATCGTTTTTGTAAAAATTAAGAGGAATTACATTTTTGAAGATATTAATAATTATATAAAATTCAAATCTTGCATTTGGTAAAACATTTCAAGCAGAAAAGATTCTATGTAAATTTTTCAAAATTATATGTTTTAACTGCACTATGCTCCAGGAATTATAAAATATTAATTATTTATTTTCATTTTTGGCATGCTATGCCTGTTTTCAAAAAACTCTTAATAGAGCGTTAGGAATAACAAATGATTAAAATTAGCATGTTATACCTACTAGCAGACTTTTTCTATTCTTTATTATTTTATTGTTTATTTTGAACGCCTTGTTAAAAGTTTTATGAAGCCAGAGGTAAGGCTGTTTAAAAATTAACCAATAAGTAGTTATCACATTTTGTAGAATTAAGTAACCTTCACATAGAGATTAGTTGTATTGCGTTGCAAGCTCCTACTTGCCAACGCAATGCATGATAAATAATAATCTGTGAAATTCACTTGATTTTTTCTTGTATTTTACTAATAACTAATATATTTCTTTTTTACAGCACAAACCTTTGTTTACTGGGAACAAAGACTTAAGCAGTTTTGTAACAGAATTTCAAGCACCAGAAAGTTTAGATGCTTTTAAAACGATACCACCTTTTGAAGAACAAGCGCCTAATTTTGTTAATTTAGTACAAGTTTTTGAAAAAGAAGTTACTAAATATAACGATATGGTTGATACTCTCGGTCAGTCTGCAAATAACAATTAAATATTATAAATCTGATTTAATTGCTTTTATTGTGAAAATAAAAAATTTATGTAGATTGTACAAATAATAGAATATGTACTTGTGATAAAGAATTACTTACTTGTTTGTCTTAATATTATTGGCACAATGTCAATATTATTTTTAATCTAACAATTTAGCTCAAGGAATATAAATTATGAGTGTGTTAAAAATTACATATTTTTAAATTAAAAATTTTACATTGATCCTTGCCAAAGACTGATAAGAGATAAGAAAATGACTGTCATATAAATGCTGTAAATAAAGTTTCATTTTTAATTTATATACATTTCCTTGGAAGAAAATGTCAACACATATTTATATTTATAGCTAGCTATAAATAAATTATTGAGACTTTCTTTTAAATTAATTTATTGTAATGCTAAGCTATTGGACATTTTAAAAAATTTTCTTGTTATCTTTAAAAAAGATTCATAATAAAACAAAATTATTTGAATTTATTGGAAATTATTAATTTCTATTCATAAATCAAATTTTAAAATTGTAGATTTTTACATTTCTTTATTTTTTTAATTTAATAAATAATATAATAATATATCTAATATTATGACAGTTTTAAATATTAGTATGCTTTATTTTTTATTTAGGTTCTCTAAAATTTTACACTTACAAGGTTTTTATTTATAAAAGTGTCATTTCATGCCTCAAAAGTAATTTTATTTATAAGCAGCGTACAATTTGTTAGGAAGATTATAATTACAAATTATATATTAAAACTGTTTTCAGATACTCTGCATTAAATTTTAATCTACCTTTGCACTGTTAAAAGACTACAAAGTTGTAAACAAATCTTGTAATGTTAGAAAATGCATTTTGTAGTAGCAAAAACTTCACTTTTTTACCATTGCTTTCATACCTAATGTTTGCTTCAAATATTTAGGTTCTATTAAATTAGTTACTATTAAAATTGCGATTACTAATCAGATTTTTGGAGCAGTTTGAATTTTATAGTTCTAGGTCAAAATAGTTTCAGCAGCTCTCTAGATGTTAGCTGCTCAAATACCAACTTTGCTCGAAGTTGTACATACAGGTGGAACCTCTATAATTTGAACATTTACCTACAATTTTCTATAATTTCGATTTTGCTAGTATCTAACCTTAAATTTAACTGTAATTTTTATAAGTAATCATTACTTATTTTACAAACTTGATAAGTAGATGTGGTTAAGAGATTCTACCTGTTATTAATACACATAGACACTTGCAACAAAGAGACAATTGAATTTTTGGATATTTGGAATACAGCACACAGAAAATATATTTTAGTAATATTTTCTTGGGATTCACTTTTACCACCTTTTACATATAAAAAATTGTTTAAAAAACATTCTAATCTTGGCATGCATTATTATTATGTGTGGTTGACTTAATTACATAATATGCAATTAAGTGAAAAAATATGTAAGATATAAAAATTGAGTCTTTGTTATGAGCGTCGAAATTTTGAAATCTGTGTAATGCTTCAAATAATATTTTGTAAGTAAAGTGTTTTAAACAGCGCTTCTCAAATTTTTGTTTATTTTTATACAAAATACTGATCGCTTTGTAAACTTGCTTTATTCTTTGTACATAAATTTTGAGTGAGACTTAAATTTTACCTTGTAGAAATAAAATAGTAAATTGATTACAATTTAAAACAGAAGTGCTTATCTACAAACATATTTTTAGTGCTTTTTCTGATAGATATTTCATAATCTTCCAATTACAAAGATTTTATACTGTACGGTAATGATTTGAGAATCGCCGTTTTAGAAATGATATTTACAAAATGTCTTAATTTGTTCTAAAATAATGAATTTGAATAATGTTATTTTATATTGTTATTTTTGCGTGATTACTGATTACTTGCTTTTGTAAATAATATAGCAAATACTATTCGATTATGCTGGTCATAAAAAATATACTTATTATTTAACAATTTTAGAAGTGTTTTTCTTTCTTTGAATTGGTATAATATTCCTTATGGTCAAAACAATGTTGCACAGGCAAGTCAAATTAGTTTTCTTCCATTTTGATTTTTATAAATACTATTTTATTCACAATCATTTGGTAAAACATGATTTTCAAGTAGGCAGTAAATACCAACTTTTTGCCAAATTAACAAGATTTTTATTTTCCATCCATTGTGAAATGGCTTATTTTTTTAAGTAACTTTCAAGGTTTGCAATCTGAGCTTATTGATCAAACCACGAAATTTCGACTTTTATGATGGCTATAAATTTATTTAGAAGCACAGTTTTAAAGATTTTTATTAGAAAGTATACCAAGGTCTCGATTTGAGTCGTTTAGATTTTAATTTCCGAAATTTTAAATCCCTATTTCGTCAGAATGATTCAATTTGAATTAAGGTGGCCTCCGTTCAGGTTGATGCATTTAGATAGTCGAGTTTTGAAGCTTCTCTCCACTCTTTCCAGCATATCAACGGGTATGATGTCGATAGCAGCTTCAATATTCTTCTTCAGATGAACTGAGAGTTGAGAAAGATGAAAACGAGCCCCATGGCCGAGAACACAAAGGCGTCACGAGGCATAGAACGGCTTTGCATGCATTTTTTCGCGAACTGATACAACTGTTTATGTATAGCGCAGTCTGATTTTCTGCATGACACAGAAAACGCATTATTCTTCAAGTTAAATATTTAATTTTGTGTTTTAAAACAATGAATACTTGCTCTACAGGTAGGGTAGAGGCACCGGTTATAGCCACGTTAAGACAAACTTAAAGTTTGTTAAAGTTTATTAAGATTACCTGCAATTTATGCTTCACGTTGCCGTGACGTTGCCTAGTTTAATAAAACAGTACAATAATCTATTTACGGAAAATTAATATTTGAAATTGATAGAAATGATCTATATTTTTATTAGAAATTTAAATGAAATAAAATATTCCAATTGTGCTAGTTATAGCCACCCGTGTACCACATATAGCCAGAAGTCTGTACCAGATATAGCTACCTACATGTCACTTCGCATAAATTGATACCTACGTTAGAAATTTATTTGGTCCCAAATTAAAATTTAATAAATCCCAACTCATGATCCCAACTAAAGCTATTATAATTATTTTACTGATTTACAGGTAGATACCTACTATTAATTACTGTATGTAATTGAGGACCGTTTTTTCAAAACTCGCTTTGTCCAAATTAAAAAATATTGAGCTTTATATCAAATGTATATAATTTTGTAGCGGCCTATCAGAATTTGCTATCATATATTGCAAATTTTGCTTTGTTTCTTTACAAAACGCTAGAGAAAACTTACAAGTTTTTACAAAACTGGCTTTGTACAAAAAAAATCATAAAATATATTAATATTCCTGAAGAAGCGAAAGAATTTTATGACGAAATTTTAGGGAAAACATCGGAAGAACCAGCGCGACAAGTGACAAAAAATTGAAAAGATTAAACCGTAAATTTCTTAAAAAAAATAAGATATCTACTTATAGTCACCTTGATGGCTATAACTGGAAATATCATGCTAGAAATGTTCCACTTATAGCCACTCCAAAATTTAATAGTTTTCGGTTACAAATTTAATAAATTTTGTAAATAAAGAAAAATTAATGCTTTATATATCACCTGCTAAAGAAACTTATTAACAAAACGTACAGTTACACAACCTATTGTACTTTGACTCAAATTTTTTAAACTTACATCATAGATAAAAAAGTGCACATAGAGAATTTAGGTCTGTGTAGGTTTTATTCAGTAAATTTTATTTGAGTTATAGAATTATTTTGCCATACGGCCTTATTTTACCATAATAATGCTGCAAGTGGCTATAACTGGTACAGTGGCTATAACCGGTGCCTCTACCCTATATATTTATTTTTCATAATTTTTGTCGCATAATGCTATCGTTTAGTATTGGTATTTTTGATATAAAGTTGGAGTAGATGGTTATATATATAAAAAATTAAATTTTTTAAAACTAATTGAATAAAAACTATATTTATCCACGCATATCCAGGCTGATCACTTGATGATAGAATTATTACTCATTTAGTATTACGGCAGAACAAAAATGAACAGCAAATATCTGCAAATAAATATAATATTTCATAATTTACATAATAGAACTTACATAGAACAACCGTCTTGTTGAATCTATCCTGGGTTTTTATGTGCTATTTCGTCTAACTCGGGGCCAATATTATTTATAAGCAGACCAAAGTACATTTCTGCATTTAAATTTCCAATTATTTTAAATGGACCAATAATGCGATTATTATAAATGCCAACCCACATAGAAATATTAATTTTTTGAGGATACTGTGAGTGTGTGAGCCGGCCCAATATAGCGATAGTTTTGTACATTTGGCTCATTGTTTAATGTAGGTACAGGGTGCGGCAGGGGAACTTACTTATTTGAAACGCGCACCCTGAAGCGACAATTAATCCGAGAAGGCTGGGCTGGCGTTCATTCGAAAGATCGGATCTTAAAGTTTTCTGTCATGTAGGTTTTGTAACGATCATGCAGTGGACAAGGGAGGATCGCGCGTTCGCCTTAGAAGCCTACTTTTCAAACTGCTGTTCAATCATCACTACGCAACGTGCATTCCGAAATCATTTCAATATCGCGCCCGCGAGTCGTTTTTCTGATCGGAAATCAATTCTTTTATGGGTGGACAGCTTTAGGAAAACCGGTGCTATGCAGAAAAATATTCTGGAGGTTCAAGGACGATCAGGATACGCGAAAACATTGAGCAGGTTAGGCAGTCAATTTTGCGATCTCCTAGGCGATCTGGACGCAAACATGGAACTGCTGTTGATGTCTGATCGTTCTGTCAGACGAATTCTTCATAAATAACTGCAATTTCATCCATATAAATTGGTATTGGTAGTAAAACGTAATCCAAGCGATTTTCTGTTACGAAAAAAATGTATGCGAAGCCGTTCTTAACAATATGCCTCATGATGCCCTTGTGTTCTTCAGCGATGAGTTTCATTTTCATCTTTCTCAACTCTCAGCTCAACTGAAGAAAAATATTCAAGCTGTTATCGATAACATACCCGTCAATATAATGGAAAGAGTGGAGAGAAGCGTCAAAACTCGACTATCTCAATGCATTGACCAGAACGGAGGCCACCTTAATGATATAATTTTTAAAACATAGTAAATAAAAACTTTAAAGGTGTCTCTGTGATATGAAAAAATAATTAAACTCTTATCTCCTATACTGTTTGTGTTATTCATTTTTAAAATAAGATAGTTCCCCTGCCGCACCCTGTACATTCGTCTACAAAACATATTTTTTGTTTTAGGAAGTTTCTGTCTCTGTTTGCACTTTCTTGAATTTCTTCACAAAATACACACCTGGATTCTTCGTCAAACAAAATCAAAAATATTTCTAAAAAAGTGAAACAAGCATGTATAATTAATAAACAAATGAAATAGGGGAGAGGCAGGCGAGTTGGCATATCCAGGCAAGATGATACATCAGGTGTATTGGAAAACCTATGGTGCTATTTTCATTGATAATACTATACTACTATTGTAATTGTCAGTAAATCAGTGGTGAACTTAATCTATTTCAAGAAAAGTGTACTGTGTGAGTTTAAATTGATATTTTGTGAATTTTAACCATCTCAATTCAATGTAGCCTTTCCTTTCTTAGCCTCCAGTTTAACTATTTATTTATTAATTGATATGGTTTCCACACACACATTCTTACACGGCTTTTTGCGTTAGATGCCGTAAAAAAAATATGTATTATTGTTAATTTATAAATATTTTTATTGTTAAATATTTCTTATTGACGAAATTTCAAGTTCACACCCAACCAGGCAAGATGACATAGTGCTATGTCATCTTGCCCATCCGTGATCTTGCCCGGATGTTTACCTCACTTACCCGGTTGCTTGTATTTCTTACAAAAAATCTTGTAATTCTATAGATTCAACCTCAGATGAAGAAGCTGTTGCTGATGTAGTTTTAAATTCGGATGGGTAAAGTGACTGCGGTTGTATATACTGCAATGATTTATACAGCCGTTCCAAATCTGGTGAGTACTGGCTAAGATGCCAGTCTTGCAAAAATTGGTTTCACGCCGCGTGTGCTGGACTTTCAAAGCAGTCCAAGACTTTTATTTGTGAATTGTGCAATTAATTTTACATTGTTTATGCTATATTATGTCATCTTGCCCAATAGGGTCGGGCAAGATGGCTTTTGTGACCTTTTAGTTTATTGTTTAATTATAGAAACAGTTATAGGAATATTCACTTGATATTTTTTTATTCAATGGTGTATGATATGAGCTATTTAAAAAATATGCGCAGCTTCCAAAATATTTTGTATTTTATGTGGACACCGGACACGTTTTTCGTCAGAATATAATACATTGTTTTATAACTTTCTCTATACCTACGTAACTGCAATATAAATATTGAAATTTTGGATTTATATTATTTTTACACACAGAAAATAGATGAAAGAAGGTAACAACCACCGCTTCCCTAAATTTAAAATCAAATAAAATAAACAATTGCTAAAATAAAAAATAAATAAACATAAATACGGGCTCCAAAGATGGACCTAATCAGAGAGGGATCGACATTCAAACGAGAGCAAAACCTGTGCCGGTTTGAAAATGGATAATTTTTTTCTTAAATCATTCATTCAATACATTTTTCTTTAATCAATAAAGTGACTCCACGAACCTCTAGCTGTAAGGTGAAAGATCTTTCATCTCGTTATTTTGAAGATTTTAATTATTAAATAAATTGTGCTGCGTTAAATCAGGAATTACTTACATTACCATGCACGTTTTCTTTCTTTTTGTTTGTTTTGTTTACTTGTTAAGCTTTTTAATAAACTCAATTAAATCAATAAATTAAGCATTTACCTCGCAGAACTGGTTCGACCGCCAACTAGAACTGTTAACTGCTTTTCTAATCAAATCAACATCTAAGTGAACCTGGTGGCAACGCAGTAATTGTTTATTTAATTTGTCTACAAACGGCTAAGAAATTAAATATTTAAATAAAAAGGTAAGAAACGACACCGGTGGGTGTTACAAAATGAGAATTCTTTGTATGTTTTATTTTTTTGATAAATTGCCTATTTACAACATTAAGGGGGGGGGGGGTTAAGGTTAATTCGTGCAAAACAAGGCACATTTTTGTGAATTTTTTTTGACGACACAGTTAAAATCTATTTTTTAAAACCAATGGTACATAAAAGTATAACATTCGAAGAATATTGTGTAATATTTTCATGAAGAAATATTAAAAAATACGGCAATGGCAGCAATTATTCGGAAGCGTTTCGGAAAAAAGTAGAATTGCGGTGACCCTCATAACTCGGTGCTGGATCATCGGAAATCAAAAAATCAAAGTTCTTTCGTTTGATAATCGCTTTCCCCAGGTAACGCTGGGAGGGTTTTTTGAAATTTCAATTTTTCACCTTTTTGAGAACACTTTGAAGGGAAAAACGCGATTTTTGCGAACAAAAATTTAAATAAAAAATTTAAAATTTAAAAAAACTCTCCAGCGTTACCTCGTAAATTATGTACAAAAATAAGTGTTCAAAATTTCAAAAGGATCGGAGCAGTAGTTTTGAAGTTATAAGGGTCACCGACTTTGAAAACGTGAGTTTTCTAAAATGTGTCTAAAATTAACGGCTTTCGAGTTATGAATTAAAGTAAGCTAGAAAATGTCGAAAAATTTGAGCTTTTCTTTTTTTTGGTTTTTTTAAAACCTTTAACGGACTACAACTTTTGTCTAGTAAAAATTTTTGAGAAACCAATCCATTTCACAGAAAATCAGAAAATAATAATTTAAATAGTCATTTTCAACAATTACTTTATTAATGTAATAATTTAAAATTAATTAATAAAATAATTTTTCAAAAAAAAATAAAAATTTTGTGAATTTAATTTTATGTTTTTTAGCTGCCTTGTTTGTTATTTTTGCTGATTTTTTGTGAAATGGATTGGTTTTGCAAACATTTTTACTAGACAAAAGTTATGCAGAACGAGTTAGGGATGAAATTAACAAAAGAGAGGAAGTGATGGAAATTGAACAAGAAATGAATAACATAATAACAAGCGTTCGTACAAGTGCAGTAGAAGTAATAGGCTATAGAAAAAACAAAAGAGACAAAGAATGGTTTGACAATGAATGCGTTGCAAGCAGCAAGATAAAAATGGAAAGGTGATTGAAATGGCTGAAAACAGGACAACAAGATGATCTGCAGAAATATAAAGAAAGCATAAAATCAGCAAACGCATTGTATAAACATAAGAAAAACGCATGGATCTCGGAGAGAATGGAAGAAATAGAAACTAATAACAAAATGAACAATGCAAGAATTTTTTACCAACTGTTAAAAAAGCAAATTCCCAGACACATGGTAAAACAAAGAGGATTACTTGATGAAGAGGGTAAAATACAACACGATACAGAGAAAAAGAAACATATATGGAAAAAGCACTTCCAAGATCTATTAAATGTGCAACAAGAAGAACAGCAAATGTTCACAGGAAGGACTAAACATAACAATGAAGAAATAACATCTCCAACAACCGAGGAAATAATGTCAACGATCATGAGGATGAAAAATGGAAAGGCACCAGGAAATGATGAAATACCCTTAGAACTCATTAAGTACGGAGGGGAGGAAATATGCGAAAAACTGTGCGAGCTCGTGCAACATGTATGGAACGATGAAAGGATGCCCGCAGGATAGAGAAAAGGTGTAATAGTCCCGATTAAAAAGAAAGGCGCCGCAGATAGTTGCCGAAACTACAGAGGTGTGACTCTGCTTAACTCAACCTATAAAGTATTGTCTACGATTATATACAGAAGACTAAAGGAGCATACAAGACAAAAAATTGGAGAATACCAGTATGGTTTCACTGAAGGTAAATCCACCGTAGACGCGATTCATATAGTAAAGAGAATAATGGAGAAAACATATGAACATGGCATAAGGATGCATTTGCTCTTTGTGGACTTCCAGCAGGCTTTCGATAAGGTTAATAGAAACATGCTATATAGAGTGATGGAAGAAATGGAGATCCCAGACAAGTTGATAAGATTGACAGTAATGATTTTGGATAACACTGAGGCATGTGTTAGAACTTGCACAGGCACAACAGATTGCTTCGATATCAACAGTGGAGTACGACAGGGAGATGCACTGTCGGCGTTGCTCTTTAATATTGTCATGGAAAAAATAGTCAGAGATATAACAAGAAGATGGTCAGACATAACAACAAAAGAAGGACAGTTGATCGCTTACGCTGATGACATTCTCATTATGGCGACATCCCGCAGGAGAATGGAGGAGATGTTCGAGGAAATCGAAAGAAGAGCTAGAGAAATGGGATTATTGATAAACGAAGGTAAAACTAAATATATGAAGCGTGACGGGACCAACATGAGAAACAAGCAAGGTATTAAAATAGGCAATTATAGTTTTGATGAGGTGGACAGTTTCAACTATCTAGGAATATACATTGATAAGAACTGCAATCGTCATGAAGAATTGCAAAGTAGAATACAATCAGGTAATAAGGCGTACTATGCGAATAGAAAATTGCTAACGGACAATAAACTAACAAGAAAAACAAAGGTAAAGATATATAAATCTTTGATAAGACCTGTAATTACATATGCGGCAGAAACTATGTGTTTCTCTCTGATGGAAGCAGAACGACTCAGAGTTTTCGAGAGGAAGGTCCTCCGTACAATAATAGGCCCAAAAAAGGATAACAACGGTGAATGTAGATCTCTGATGATCCACGAAATAGAAAACGAACTATAAGGAGAAAACATAGTAAGGTTCATCAAGTCGCAGAGAATGAAGTGGTTGGGGCATATCTCGAGAAGAGAAGATAACAACACTGTGAGGAAAATAACTACATGGAAACCCAGCGAAGAAAGAACCCGCGGAAGACCAAAGTTGAGATGGATGGACCAGGTGAAGAACGACTTGAGAGAGATGCAAGTTGAGGAATGGTCACTTAAGGTGCAAGATCGACAGGTTTGGAAAGAAATTGTCAAGGACGCAAGGACGCACGCAAGGTTATGAACTATCGATGTTTAATGGGGGTTAATCCTCCCCTTAGAATGGATTTGTAAATCCCAGACAGGGATAGCAATATTCACTACTATTGAATGTATAAAGCTATAAATAAATAAAATAATAATTTAAAATTAATTAATAAAATAATTTTTCAAAAAAAAATAAAAATTTTGTGAATTTAATTTTATGTTTTTTAGCTGCCTTGTTTGTTATTTTCTGATTTTTTGTGAAATGGATTGGTTTTGCAAAAATTTTTACTAGACAAAAGTTGTAGTCCGTTAAATTTCCTATCCGGAATGGGGCGTCAGATTTTTTGTAAAATGTTTCGTTTAAAAGATACAGGGTTTTGAAAAAAACAAAAAAAAGGAAAGCTCAAATTTTTCGACATTTTTTAACTTACTTTAATTCATAACTCGAAAACCGTTGATTTGAGACAATAAAAGGTTTGAATCTAGTTTGTAGATTATTTCACGCCTTTTAAAAAAGCACTAAACCATTTTTACTGAAAATTCATTATTTTCGGAGTTATGGCCACGTCAAGGTGGAAATTTAAAAAAATGCTAACTCTCGAGGGTTTGAATTTAGAAAAAATATGTAGGAAAAGGTTCTCTTCGAGACGCAAATCCATCACCACAATGGACCTACACACACGTAAGACCAAGTGTAATTAGTCAGGATAGACCAGACTTCAACAACAAAAAACGCATGAAATACGAAGGAAGTCGAAAACACCGACCAGCAAAGACCTCATTGCATTATCAGCTGATTTCGACTTTAGCCAAACGGCATAGTCTCATCAGATGCACTCTGGTTTTGCGGTACAATGCAACCGAGCTATCAATCACATAAATACATAACGTTAAAAGTTGAGAAGTTACCCCGGTCATCTGGCGCCACCTGTCGAAGTGTGTGTGGACGGAAATATTAATCCCAAAGCAAACAGCAGGCGTCTAAACGACCACCAAAACTGCCTACACAGGATCACGGTGTAAAAGCGATAGAAAAAAAATTTGTTAAATATTGTTCTTAGAAAAGTGTCCTCTATCACCACCTAAGTTATGTAAAGTGAGTGCGGGGACACCCTGTATATTTGCAGACTAACTGCATTGGTATATACTTTAACTGATTTACATATATTTTTTTTTTGTAAAAGTTAACATACTATTTTTAAAAATTGGTGAACTTTAAAAAAAATGTAATGTTCGTCATCTTACACACAATAGTCGCTAAGTTGACGAATGCAGGTGGGTAAGTTGACGCGATATATCGCACCCTCAGCATAAAAGGATATAAGTTCAAAAGTGACTTTATAAGTTAGATATACCAAAAATTTCGTCTCTCAAGCTCTATTTGTAAAACAATCTGATCGACACTCCTATTATTGCCGCTAAAAAACCTCCAAGTTCCCTTTTCCATCTGTTAAATTTGGCACTTTTGTAGCTCAAAATGATGTTCGACACTTATACTACTTTCCTTCTGGGGGTGCTATATATTATATTCGCTGGGTGCGTGACATCTGGCCACGTTTTTTGCACAATTTGTCCGCAGTGGACGCTGGCGTCGTTTTTTAATACCCCCACTAATTACTTAGCACCCACAGCTAATAAGAAAGTAAAAACGGACTATAAAAATCAAATAAGGAAATTTATTATTCTTACTACTTCTACTTCCCCTACTTCTTAGTTATGTTTCGGTTATGTTGCAGTCTTTTTAACACGCGGAATTAATTAAGTGGAAACTATTAAAATACCGTTTAACATTAAACAGTAAAACTCACGATTATGTAGGTACTTTTAGTCCGCCTTTCGCCTAGTCTATTAATTAAATAAAGGAAAAAAACGTACGCGCGCAAAGCGTTCCGTTTGAAACGAAAATTACCTTCTGAACCGCAACCCCTAATGAGAGGGTTAACCCAAACAGAGACCAGAGTCCGTCACAATTCGGGATGACCCTTTCAGTTTGTTTGCCACAATATTAATAAACCAGCTCGTGATTTATGCGAAGTTGAAGATTATGGATTCTGAAAAAATAACGGTAGCTTGGGGAAACAAATGCTTTAATTGACACACTTGTAGATTTGAAGCTGGACCTGCACCAGTGAGAGAGCTGGTGTTGGAGCTGATGAGGCTGATGAGCAAGATTGGACCATCCATATGACGAAGGAATTCTTCAAGTGATCCGTCTTCCCAAGGAAAACGAAGTTGGGAGATTACGATCGGGTTGTCAAACAACAACACAAAAGTCGCTCCCAAGCGTACAGAATCGGAAGTGGTAGTCAGACTTGCACCCCAAAAACTGCGTAATAGATCGCCACACAAAAGGGCCTCTCCTATTCCCAGATGTTTACAAACAGAAGCCAAAAACAGCGCATGACAGCTATACTACTGTTTCAAACGATTAGGCACAAAAAATAGCGGCGCTGGACAAAAAAATACTTGTTCACGTAAACTACAGGCACTAAACAAAATCGTAGTGAAAACAACGTACGTCTCCTATCGTCGAGCTTGGAAGACTAAAGATATTCATACGCCAAACGTTCACGTTATCAACAATCTGCTCGCAAAATGCATTGCATTCAAAGATTGCATTTAAATAAAATGCATGGGTCGTACTTAGAAATATTGAAATGAAACAGGAAAGTAGTACCACGTAAGAAATTGCAAAAATTCGTTACACGTTACAGTAATAAGCCAATAAAATTGTGCGACCTTGTTTACTCTTGAGCGATTGTGGTAATTATTCTCGATGATTTGGCTTATGGAAATGTGTTGATGATTTAAATGTTGATTGGAAACCCATGATCTGATTTGTACGAGTATTAGATTAGATTAGATTAGATAACACTTTATTAAAACAAAATAGTTATATACAATACAAAATTGACAAACATTCGTTATAAACGGCGAAGATCAGCAAATTGCTGTTTTTCATCTTAACCAAAATTTTCCAACCTCAAGGGACCATTCAAAAAGTCATCCACTCGGTAGAAGACTCCACCTATGAGGCACTTACGTATCACTTTCTTGAAGCTATTATCGTCAAGTGTTCTGATGTGCATAGGGATTCTATTAAATAGCCTCGGTGCATAGTACATAGTCGAGTTTCTTGACTTGGACACTCTTTGATATGTGTTGCGTATATCCGTGTTATTTCTAGTATTGTAACTATGTACTGAGTGTACCAGGTTGAAATTACCTTGATTTTTCTTTGCATACATCAGACATTCCAATATATAGCTCGACGGTATGGTAAGCACATTCAGCTCCCTGAACTTCTCTCGAACATCATCTCGATAATCCATACTCTCAAATATTCTTATGGCACGCCGCTGCAGTTTGAAAATCCTCTCCATATGACTAGAGTGACCCCACACCAGTATTGCATAGGTTGCAATTGATTGAATTAGTGCATGAAAAGCTGTTATGCCAATCGATTTTTCCACTCGATTGACCAAACTTCTAAGCACAAATATGTTTTGACATATTTTTCGGCTCATATTTTCCACATGATCATTAAAATTTAGGGCAGGATCTAATGCTACCCCCAGAAATTTAATGCTGCTTGGATTTGTATGTGGGTCCATTCTTCTTAGGGAGAATATCATTGTTTGTGTTTTGTCCGGATTTAGATGAAGTTGATTGTTTTCAAACCATTCTTTCATAGCACTCTTATTTAATTCCGTCTCTTCCATCAATTTGCTTAACACTTTGTTTCTGCTTAGCACGGTGGTGTCATCGGCGAATAGTATTAATATTAGATTATGGATGTTGTCTCGAATATCGTTATCTATATCGTTGATATAAATCAGAAACAATAATGGACCCAGCACTGAACCCTACGGGACACCACTCGTGATTCGTTTTGCCTTGGAAAGTTCGTCTTCGTATAATGTTCTCTGAAATCTATCAGATAAATAGTTCTCTAAAAGATGTAATGCTTCTTGTTCCAGGCCACATTGTTTGAGCTTCAGCAGTAAGATAACATGGCATATGCAATCAAAGGCTTTTGTGAGGTCACAAAAGGTAGCGCCTATATAATCTCCTTCGAAACCTCTGATCACGTAATCCATTAACACGTTTATTGCTTCAGTTGTGGACTTCCCTTTCCTAAAGCCAAATTGACAGTTGTTTAATATCTTATTAGTTTCCAAATAGCTTCGTAACTGACCCTCAAGCAAACATTCGAAAATCTTTGATATTGTCGGGATCAAGGAAATCGGTCTTTAGTTGTTTTTATCTGATTTGTCGCCCTTCTTAAAAAGTGGTATAACTTTTGTAATTTTTAGACATCCCGGATATACCTGGTCCCTAATACAGGCATTAAACAATTTTGTGAGCGGAACCACAAATTGATTCACCAGATCTTTTATGAGTCTTGCATTTATACCATAACTATCCCTGCTGCTTTTGTTCTTTATCTTTTTTATCACATCTCTCACTTCTATAAAAGATACTTCCCTGAAGTTGAAAGACACCTGCGTATTTTTTACTTTGTCATTTTTTGTTTTTGCAATGCAAGGCTTTTTCATGTTTGTAATAATATCTTGAGCGATCTTGAGCTATGTTCGCGAAATGATTGTTGAAATCTTCTGCTTGATGTCCGTGGATTCCCTTGAATTCGTTTTCCCCTTTCTGTAGTCATTTATAACTTCCCACGCTGCCCTGATCCTGTTATCGGCCTTCATTATATGCATTGTGTTAGCTAATTTTTTAGCCTTTTTTATTTCAGATCTGTAATTTTGTCGGTACTTCCTCAAATCCACCTGTGATCCTTTGCTTTTTGAAAGATGCATATACTCTGTTACGATTAACACGCTTTTAAAAAAATTACGCCTTTAAAAATAATATAATTTTACTTATTCAATTTTATAAAATAAATAAAACTTAAATATTACTTATTCGATTCGTTGGTAAATTACTAAATATGTTTAAATAAAGAACGTCTGGGAATTTGTTATTGTATAAAAATAACCATAAAATTCTTTATGTTTAAATTAGTCAATTTTGCAACTTTAAATCTAAATGCTAGAGCCTACAGACTGGTATCATATTTTTCTTAGACTTTCATTGTTACTTGCATCCTGGTAAAACTTAATCTTATTGGTACACGACTAACAGGTCACTCTGAATAACCAATTAGAAACAGTTATTCAAAAGATAAACCGAAAGGAAGGGTACATTTCTAAAACGTGAACACACTTGTCTTCTGGCTTTGGTTCAGTAAAGAAGTCATTATGTTACGAAATGAATTAGTTAACTTATCGCTAACACTTTTAATCTGCCTTAAAATAATAATGAGTGTCAACTCAATTATCGTATAAACTAAGATAGTTATTTATCAAAAATCTATTCGAATATTTCGTTTGTGAATTCTACAATTATTAAAAATGTATCTAATTTTAAGAAGTTACGAAATAAATTTGGTGAACTCTTTAAACAGTGAATTATAAAATACAGTGTCCTTAAAAATATGGATAAATGTATCGCCGAATTGGAATTTCATGGATTTTGGACCACGTACCATCAATAATTAAAGAAAGTAAATGGATTGGGAAATCAACCAACTTTGACAACAAAATGCGCACAATGAGTGAATTCGTATTTATAATAAACTTTTGGGTACGTACCTATCACAATTATAATTTATCGAATTTCTATTTGGTAAACTTTGATTACTGGTTTAATTCCTTTAGTTTTTGATTAAATATGATCTTTTAATAATTTTGTCACATTTACCGTAATCACAGTTTATTTGTGTATTTATGTTTTTTAGAATAAGTTTTTGTGTATTAATTATGATAGATGTTACTCCGACTTTTAAATTACGAGTCAAGATTTGTGATCCATTTTGGCTTTTGTAATATTAAAAATGTATCGTTCAATTAAGTTATTTCTATATATTATAATTTTTTTATCTAATTCTGATTGATTTAATTTCTGTCTTTTCAACCTTTAATATAAAAGAAAAGCAGGGTAAGTATTCTCACTTAAATGCTAACTCCGGCCTTAAGATAAGATTTCATGCAGAGCTAGCTGGTCTGAGTTTTAAAAAGAGCGAAATCGCAACAATGTCGCCCGCAAGTGGAGCATTTAATTAAGAATAGCTTTCTGTAAAAATTAAATCAATCAGAGATGGAGGTTAAATTACGAATCGTATTGGTAAATAACAAACTCTTAACTACAAAATTCTTTAGTAAAAAATGGGAAGAAAATGTTAGCGATATTAAAAAATCTTTAACAGAATTTAATAAAATATTAAAAAACAATTTAACGTATGAAATTATCGAAATTTCGAAATCAAAAATTAGTTGCATATCAAATAAAATAAGCAATAACGATACAAAAGGTTTTTTGGCTAAAGAAATAAAAATAGAGGAAAATTATAATGAATAAATACCTACACATAAATGGAAATTAGATTCATTTTAGGGAATCAACGGTAGGATTTCTGGTCAAATACGATTTTTGATTTTTAAATAACAGCATAACTTTTACTTTTATGTCTCTATACCTTAATTTGGTGTATTTTGATAAAAATATTTTATATGAGTATAACGACTTCATTTTTGCATAACTATTTTAAAAATTCCTTAAATATTCAAACTTTTTGCTAGCTAAATGTTTAACGTTGATTAAACAAATGAAGTAACAATTTGTTTTAATGTTATCTGATTGGAAAGTAAGATCGGAAAAAATATTATTTTTGATGTACAAAAAATAATGTCAATATAATTTTTGATTTTAAATCAAAATTAATTATGAAGAGAATATTGATTACTGATTTTGATAAAGTAATGAGATGTTGGGTGAGATTGAAAAGACCAAATAATCCCAATTATGACTGATTAAAATCCTGATTATGACTACTCCTGTTTCTTGAGAAAAATATCGAAATGCTTCCTCAGTAATTTCGAATCTATTAATACCGTTGTAAATATTGATAAAAAAAGCTTTTTGTATAAATTATTTTAATTAGCGCTTTTTATGAAAACATTGTCGTAGACAAATGTTTATTATGACTAACATTATTACGAACTTTTCTTCAAAATTTGAGTTAAACTATTTTTTTGTTTTTAATGATTAATTTGTAATATTTAAGAAAAACTTAAATCTTCCAAAAATCAATTTGAAATTATCTAATCCTTTAAAATTATTATTGACGTTTACTATGTGAGTATCCTTGGAAATTTTAAGTCATCTATTTTCTTTTGTCATAAAATATTATTTTGAATATTATTTATTATTATAATAACGTAGCTAAGCTTCCTAAAATTAAATTGAGAAATTATCAAATCTTTTAAAGTATATTAAAGTTTAATTTTGATCGTCCCTTAACAAATTAAAGTAAAAAAAAAAAAAAATTATTTTCTGTGTAATCAAGTAATGTAATATAAATTACTATCTAATTAATTGTCGGAAATTTTATTAAACAAATTTTGATTTCTTGTGTAAAAAAATATTTAAGTCAAATTAACGTGTAACATAATAGCTATTTTATTTTTTCTTGTAAAACTGGATCGTAAACGAATGGGTTTTGAGGGAGTCGGCGCTTTCGAGCAAATTTGTTTAGGTATGAGGTCATATTATCCTTTTGTTTAGGAATGAGACGAACTCAGAAGTTTTAACTGATAAATAATAACTACTAAATTAAATTTTTTTAGGAAAATATAAATTAATTTTGTATAGAACTTTTTAATAACCCCGTGTAGTAACGAATTACATTTTTTATTCTTAAACATATGTTTCTTTATGTCTTATCAATTATAAATTTTAAATTAGATAAATTTTGCTTCTTTGAAAATCATTAATAATTACCTTGATCAAGTAATTAACTTAAAATAATAAATCAATTCTGTTAGTGAAAATTATAAAAACTAAAATCTCTTTCATTAAAATTAATAATTAACTTATATTTTTAACTTGTTTAGTAACCCTGTTTTATACTTGCGAGAAGCAACTTGTTTGGTGACCCTTGTTTCTAAGAGACGATGATATCATAGGTATCGAACCCTCGAGTTCATAACTTAATAGTGTAATTCTTTTTAATAATTAACTCATAACGTATTCGAATATTTTTAAGAAAAGTAAATTTCTTAGTCCCTATTTTAAAAATTATTTTAAATAGCTTTATCAAATATATTTTAAATATCAGAAACTTAGTTTTGAAGATTGTGTTTTTAAATTTCGTAAACATGTAAAGTTAACGTAATTTTTTGTTTTTGCGAATTTTTGGAATTCTAATTATTTAGATTAAAAATTATTTTTGAAAATAATTTCGAATGTTAAGAAAACCATTGCTTCACTTATAAATTCGTAGATGTTTTTACATTAAATGTACATGTAAACGTACAATGTACTAATTATTTAACTATGAGTGGGTCGTTAATTTATATTAGATATCCATTTTAAATCCTTTTAGCTTTTCGTATTTTTATTTGCGGTCATAACGTAATTAATTTTTAAGTAAGTAAAACCCAATTCTTTTAATTTTGGATAAAGTTAGTTTCGTTAATTAAAAAACTAAATTCTTTTACTTTCTGAAAATCTAATTTTTGAACATCTCTTTAAATTTTGATTTTCCAAATTACGTATATTTGAATTAATTCTCTTACATAAAAGTTTATAGATTAACGTCCTTTTATAGATTTTTATTTTTGTTTTTATTGTAGTATAGTAATTTAAATCCTCCCTTGTATAGGAATTTCATGTAGAGATTTTGTCTAGTAATTACTCCTTAGATTTTTATTGTAGATTTTTACGTATTATCAAGTAATTTAGTATTTCCCTAATAAATAATAAAGTATAGATTTTTTGTTTTTGCATGTAATCTTTTAGATTAAATTTTTCCTTGTGTATAAAATTAACTTAGGTTGTCTAATAATTATCAATTATAGATTGACATTTTTATTTTAAGTACGGTCAAGTATTTTAGAAACTCCCTGTAAATAAAGTAAAGTTACCTTGACTATAAATTATTACTTATAGATTTTTATTTTTTGTTTTAGGTATAATTGAGTTAATTAAATTTCTTCTCTGTATATAAATTAAATTAGGCTATCTAATTATTATCATTAATAGATTTTTATTTTGTGTAACCATACTCTTTAGTAAGTAATTTCTTTTAGTGTAAAAAATAACCTCGTTAGCTAATTTTAGGATTTTATCGCGTAAGAATTTTGCTTAAATTATTAAATTAAGTCATTTATAATTATTCCCTGTAAATAATAAATCTTAAATAAGATTTTCGTTAATTCATTTTAGATCAAGAAATATTATTAAGTATTTAACGTAAATTATTTTTAAGTTGTTTTAAAGCTTTCCGTAATATTAAGTTTTATAGTTTTTAAGAATATGTGATTACGTCATTAATTATCGAGACGTCGATAACTAAAGAACAATGACCAACTTATTCCTTACAGGCTACCTCATCAAGTCCGTGAATAACACCAGAGGTGTTCGTTTCATTTATTTTTAGATCTGAAAGTTATACATTACAACTTATTCTGCAATAAATAATATCATTCTAGCTTTTAAAATGGAATTTTATTTAAAAATTATATTTTCTTTTCTAAAATAAAGTAAATTAACTATCAATTATTTAGTCATTTTGGAAACTAGCATTGAATTAAATTTTAATTTTTTCGTTTGATCATTTTTACTGATTAATTTATCATTGGTGTAGGACCTTAACTTTTCAAGTTCAAGGTGAACTTTGTTGTCGTTTCACATTCTTTAGTAATATAATTAGAACATTTTAATTTTATTTTTGCATACATAAATTAGTATCTTTATTATCATTTTTGAATTTAATTATAAAAAAAAAAAAATTTTATTTATAACTTAGTGTTATGTTTTGAATTACTTAACTGATTTCTATAATAAAATAATACGTACCTTATTGCGTTGATGGATTTATTTTAATTGTATTTCTGTTCTACCAGAGCTCGGTAAAAATTTGAAAAATTATTAGAAGTCCAGTTATGAAATAAAACTTCGATTATCTTTTATACGATTATTTAATGAATATCGAACTAATGCCGTTATAGTATTGTTAAATTTTGTTTGCAGAATTATTAAGTTCAAATTAACTTTAATAGCGTTTGAAATAGTAACTAAACCCTTTAGTGTTAAATTATTTCAGTTCAATTTATTATCCTTTTTGTAAATTAATACTTTTCTTGAATTAAATAAATTCATTATGTAAATTGTAATAACGTTAAATTTTTGTTTTATCTTCATTTTTATTTTTAACCCTTCATTGTTAAATCACTTCAGTTCAATTTATTATTTCTTTTTATCAATCAATATTTTCTTTGAATCAAATACATTCATTATTTAATTTTAGTAACGTTAAAATTATTGTATTATCTTCAATTTCATTTTTGAATTTTTATAAGTAATTTCTTGTTTATCAAATCTCAATTATATTATTTTGCGTAAGTCACTTTACTTTGTTTTTAATTAATCATTAATTAATTATAATAATGTTTTACCTTAATTCATTTAAATTTCTTTTCGACGTTTTATAACTTATATGAATTAAAACAATTTGAATTTCTTTAACAACATTTAATCATTTTAACTTCAAATTAAATTAGTAACTTCCCTTTTTATAATCATTTTTATTAGAATGATGACTTTATCTAGGTAGATTAGTACTACTATCTTAATTTTGTTATCATGTCCTATGGTTAATAAGGATGAGTAGCAGAAGGAAAAAATAGGTAACCCTACAAAATTATTGGAATCGTTTTTCCAGTAATTAAGTAGATACAACTTTTAAGTTGAAATTAATATTGGCGGTTGGCCATATGTAATTGACTCTTTGACAGGTAGGATCTGAACTACAAAAAGAAGTTAATTAAATTTCATATCAATTATAATTCTCGAAGTTAAGATTTATCGAAAACATTTTATTGTCTTTACGATTTATCAACAAACATCAATATTTGAGAATTTTTATGGAACTGGTCCATGTAAATATGAATATCTTTAAGTCATTTTAAATAATAAATTTAAAAATGAACAATTATCGGATTACATAAAATACGTATACAATAATTGTCCTGTCTGAGGTCAAGTATTACGAATTATGTAACTTTAATCGATCTGTTATCAAGCATATTTTATTTTTATGTGCTCATTTAATAATATTATAGAGCTATGTTGACTTATTAATTATATTATTTTAATATAGTAAATTCGTTAAGATGTAGGAAGTAATAAACCTTTTGATAATAACTTATGCCTTTATAAAGAGAATATCGAACATTTTAAGTGATTCTAAACAACCACTTACGTATGGCCCTGAACTTTCTTTGAATGTCGAGTATTATTATTTATTTTAGGTTTCTAAAAATTTTATAACAACATTATTATCAGCTTCCCTCATTTCAATAAAGAACAATATGAATTTCATTAAGATTTAGGAATTAATACACCTTAATAATACTACACTTGTATCTAATAGAAAAAAAAATCTCTAACAGAATTAAGTATTCTAAACACCCACATATGTATGGCTCTGAATTGTCTTAAATTTGTAGAGTATGATTATTTAATTTAGATCTCTTAATCTTTTTAACATCATTGTTATCGGCTTTCCTCAGCTCAATAAGAAGAGTTAGGAATTTATTAAACATCTTTTATTAACATCTTGGTTAAGGCCCAAATAAAATTATTTTGGCAATTATTCAGTTGCTGTTAAATAAATAAGGAATCAGAATTACGTCTGGTAATGCGTATTCCAGTTTAAAATCCCTTAGTGCTTCCAAGACATGTGTTTGGCTGTTAAGGAATTACAAAGTTACTTGAGAGAACTTATTGACGACGGGTTTTTAAACAATCATTATCTTTGCCTATACCATTTTGCCGATTACTTTAAGATTTAGTTGGTATAGTAAGTTAAGTTCCTAAATCAACAATTTTTTAAATGTAGGTCAACAATAGTTTAATAATTATAACAATAGTTATATATTATAGTTAATCGTTAAAATATAACAACTAACGATAATAATATATTTTATCTAAAAGATAACAGAATTATCGATGATTAACTTCAAATGATTAGCATCGCGTATCGATTAAATATCGCTAGCAATCTAACAATATCTTATACCGATAAGTCTCGAGCAAAAATCTTATCTTGCCGTCTCTTATCTTAATATTTTCTTTTCGAATCATTCCGAATAAAATAAGAATATTTTATTCCACATAATAATATGGTAGTCTTTGGTCGCAACCCCAATAATGTTTAATCGCTCCTTGATTTACTTTACCATTGATTATGGATTGATCACCTATAGTCGGTAAATGTAATGTTGTTTTGTTGATAGGCTCATTTCACTTTTAATATTTTAATTTTATCATTTTTTAAAATTTTTATTCTTAATAATTAATCAATTTAACGTAGTTATTCCTTGAAAACTTATAAAATTTTGGTATTTTGATATCATAAATTTTAGCATTTTAAATTTGTTTGTCTAATTAATAAATAATCAATCTATTTAACGTAGTTGTCACTTGAAAGCCTATCTGATTTTGTATTTTGTTGTCTTCATTTTTAGAGTTTTGAATTTGTTTTGTCTAATTAATAATTAATGTCGAGTATATTATTACTTTTACTTTTGTCTTAAATAAATTAAGTTTATATTATTTAACTTTAACGTCACGCGTGAATATGTTAAAAAAAAAAAAAAAATTTTTTTTGAATTAACTATAACGTCCCGTGTTGTAAGATTGAACATTATGTCCTTTTTCTTTTCTTGTGTATTGTTGAATTTATTAAATGTCGTAATTTACGAAGTTATCTAAATTAATAATTATTTTAACTATAAAAAATTTAAAATTCCCTTAGCTTAAAATTAGCTTAACCTTAGCTTAAAATTAGCTTAACTTCAGCTTAAAATTAGCTAGTATCTAATTTTGTGTTATTGAAAGACCATTGCGACTAGAACTAAACCTGCCATATTCTACGAAAAAGAGCTCTATAAATATTAAATATTTTAAATGCATCGCATTAAATTTAAGGCGTCTGGCCAATAACAATTTAGGCGTCTGGCCCATAATAATATTTTCATAATCCCCATTCAGGAGTGGCGGATATGAAGTAAGTTTCCATATCTTCTGAAATATTCAATACCGGAAATTGAATATTGTAAATTTGATTCTTCACATCAGGTTAGGTTGGGAAAATTTGAATAGGATGCTTCCTTATAATTTATTGGGACAAATAATGGCAAGACGACTCGGACTCTTGATATTACTCTGTAATTTTATTTGGTTGAATTTCCTTTACAGGACCGAACTTCCTAATTTTGATGCAACGGATTATTTTTGATAATTTATTATCTGAAGTAATACACTTCGAAACTTTTCTAGAAAATCCCTTTATTAATTTTTAATTTTAGGTTAGGTAGGGCAAAACCCAGCTTTTGGTCCCGTTAGTCTTCTCTTGATTTTATTAAATATTTTCTAGATACAAGACGAAGTTAACATAGTTTGATTTTGGATTATTCACTAATTTAATGTAAATATGATTTTAAACCTCGGATGTTGGAAGGAGAACTTGGGTTGATTTCAAGACTTTATTGGGATTAGAGCGCTCGGTTGACGCGGATACCGAATGTCACTCTGTAATTGTTTTGTTTATTAAATCTACAGGTCCGAACTCTGAATTTTGAGGCACCTTTTTATTTTAATAAGTTGGTGACTGTGAATAATACACTTTGTATTCTTAGGGAAATCCCTTTAGTAAATTATTTTTGATTAATTAGGTAGGGCAAAACATAGATTTTGATCCCGTTAGTTTTCATGATATTTTCTAAATATTTGTCTGAACATAATATGAAGTTAATTAGTTTTTTATTTCATTTAAATTACAAAGATTAAGATCTTGAGGATTAATTAGAATGGTTTGTAAATATGATGACCTTTTGTAAATTCTTATGGAATATTTCATGTTCTAAAGCGCATGCACCTGTAGGATCATAGCGGTTCTGAATCCCGTGCAGGAACTATCTACCTTCTCGTACATTGTTAATTAGTCCATGTTAAGAACTCTAATAATTTTTATGAATAATTGATCTTTAAGCCTGTAAATATGATGACCTGATTTTTACCCTGTGCAGTGTTGTAGATATGATTACACTTTTCAAGTTTTTTTATAAACTTTCTTTTACGTGCTGTAAATATGATTGCACCAATACTTTCTGGCTTCATTTCTTGATTTTAGGGTCAGAATATTCCAAATCAAGTGGCGCCTAACATATATTTCCTGAATCAATCCTTTGGTTCAGAAGAACAATAAGATCTTGTTATCATTTTCGAGCTAGTCCCTCCGTGAATATCTCAAGAAACTATCCTTTCCTATTCCAATTCCTTTTGTTTCCTTTACAATCCTTTTCCTACTTATATTGTGACTAAATAAATAATTAATTTTGGTTTTACGAAACATTTTCTGTATGTTTCTAACTTCACTATTATTTTACTACGACTATTACGCATTTTTTTTTGTTTTTTTATAACTTTAAAGGGAATTGTTACGATTAACACGCTTTTAAAAAAATTACGCCTTTAAAAATAATATAATTTTACTTATTCAATTTTATAAAATAAATAAAACTTAAATATTACTTATTCGATTCGTTGGTAAATTACTAAATATGTTTAAATAAAGAACGTCTGGGAATTTGTTATTGTATAAAAATAACCATAAAATTCTTTATGTTTAAATTAGTCAATTTTGCAACTTTAAATCTAAATGCTAGAGCCTACAGACTGGTATCATATTTTTCTTAGACTTTCATTGTTACTTGCATCCTGGTAAAACTTAATCTTATTGGTACACGACTAACAGGTCACTCTGAATAACCAATTAGAAACAGTTATTCAAAAGATAAACCGAAAGGAAGGGTACATTTCTAAAACGTGAACACACTTGTCTTCTGGCTTTGGTTCAGTAAAGAAGTCATTATGTTACGAAATGAATTAGTTAACTTATCGCTAACACTTTTAATCTGCCTTAAAATAATAATGAGTGTCAACTCAATTATCGTATAAACTAAGATAGTTATTTATCAAAAATCTATTCGAATATTTCGTTTGTGAATTCTACAATTATTAAAAATGTATCTAATTTTAAGAAGTTACGAAATAAATTTGGTGAACTCTTTAAACAGTGAATTATAAAATACAGTGTCCTTAAAAATATGGATAAATGTATCGCCGAATTGGAATTTCATGGATTTTGGACCACGTACCATCAATAATTAAAGAAAGTAAATGGATTGGGAAATCAACCAACTTTGACAACAAAATGCGCACAATGAGTGAATTCGTATTTATAATAAACTTTTGGGTACGTACCTATCACAATTATAATTTATCGAATTTCTATTTGGTAAACTTTGATTACTGGTTTAATTCCTTTAGTTTTTGATTAAATATGATCTTTTAATAATTTTGTCACATTTACCGTAATCACAGTTTATTTGTGTATTTATGTTTTTTAGAATAAGTTTTTGTGTATTAATTATGATAGATGTTACTCCGACTTTTAAATTACGAGTCAAGATTTGTGATCCATTTTGGCTTTTGTAATATTAAAAATGTATCGTTCAATTAAGTTATTTCTATATATTATAATTTTTTTATCTAATTCTGATTGATTTAATTTCTGTCTTTTCAACCTTTAATATAAAAGAAAAGCAGGGTAAGTATTCTCACTTAAATGCTAACTCCGGCCTTAAGATAAGATTTCATGCAGAGCTAGCTGGTCTGAGTTTTAAAAAGAGCGAAATCGCAACAACTCATTGCGCATTCTCTGCAGGCCCCCATTGAACCAGGGGACATTCTTTCTTTTTCTCGCCTTCACCTTTACTAGAGGAAACGCTGATTCGATCATCTCCACCAGTGTGTTATGAAATCGATTAAGAGAGATTTCGGCCCCCGTTTCCCGAATAAAACTCCAATCTTGGTTTTCCAGGAAGTCATGCATAACGTTTAGTCCCTGCCTTGTAATAGAGCGATGCATCTTTTCCTTTACTCTGTTATCTCTCTTGCCTTCGATGTCAAAACCCAATTCAACAGCATAGTGGTCACTCAAATTATAGTCACGGACATTTGTGGAGAACTCCATTGATCCACGAAAATTCACAAAAATACCGTCCAAGCATGCATCTCTCCTTGTATCTGCATAAATTTCTTGGGTGAGCCCATACGACCTAGCAATATCCAGCAATTGTTGCTTTCGAGTGCTCTCTCATACTATGCTCACATATTACATAATATTATTATTAAAATCATGGTAAGGTGTTCGCGTGTTTGCATTATATCAACCAAAGTGTGTGTGGTCCAATTTAAATTTAACTTGCAGGGTCACCGGGAGTTCAAGTATAGGTGAATAACAAAAATTTAAAAAAGAAAATAATAAAGATATTTTTATTATTTTTTGCGATAAATTTAGTAGCGACTTTTCACTCTATGATCCTGTCTAAAAATTAGTTACTAAAATTAGCATTAAAAACTAGTTTTAGAAATTAAATTCTGATTTTACAAGCTAAGTAAAATAAATTCTAATATTTACAAAATAATTTAAAGAATATTGTAGGTAATAGTAGTTGAAAATCTATTTTAAAATTAATGTTATGTATGAAATATATCGTGTCAGTATAAGAATATTTTAAACCTTATTCCAATTTCTCTTTGTGTGAAAATGTGTAAGTGCAAAGTTAAAAATTTAAACCTTCAACTTAAAATTTAAGAACAATAAAAACTTGTCATTTTCTCGGTTTCTTGTAAAATAGTTGTATTATTTGTTTCAGAAAACAACCACCAAACTAAAAATTTCATTTGAGATTTATAGCATATAGGGTGAACGGAATTGTTAGATAACTGAAAAATTTCCCACGAGGCTTTTCGAGATTTTCTAATTTAATATAAAATACCTACCTACTCTACTTGTCTAAGTATTAGAAATATCTGAAGCATTATTACGAACTTTTATTAAAAAAAGTATATTCGAATTTGTTCAGCCTGTGTGTAATTCAAATAATACAATTGCAACACTGAAAATTTTACTACTGCTATCATTTACTGCTATTGAATAAGAAGTTTTCCTGTTAATAAAAAAACTATATAGTACAGCTCCACCAAGCTTAGAAATTAATAATTTGCATAAAACGCATATTTATGCATATTTGAGCTTTTTTTAACGAATTTTGGCATTTTGAATATTTTTTTTTTAATTTTATATTGTCACGTATTATTTACAAAGTTGTGCGGCAAGTAATCTTTTTATTTTTAAACTACACTTGCAAGTTTACAACGTCTTTCAACATTTGTCACCTAAACACATGTGAAAATAATACATAAATGCATATTATGGGAAAGCGACTACCACCTTAACATTTTTTCGTCAAACTATGATTCATTTTACGTGCTTTTCCCATGGATTACCTCGAATAACCGAAACGATAAGATGTTATTGATAGCACCGCTTAAAATAATTTGTCCGATTCAGCTGCAGTAGCAATTAAAGATCGTCAGAATTTCTGAAAGCTAATTATTTGGTACACAGGTGAATGTATTAAAAATCTTGAAGGAAAGAATTCTCTACAGCTAGATTCTGTAAAACTTCTTTGTAAAAATGATGGTTTTCAAGTGCTTGCTAACACAGCAAAATTATTAACAGGAGAAACGATCGAGAATATTGCTTACTCCCAGCAAATGTATTTAAATATGCACCGATAACGTCAGTTGACGTAGAAAGAAGAAAATTTAGAAAAGTATTTGATTATTTACTGTTTTCCTTACAACATCCATAATTCTGATTAATTCTATTTTGTGTATGCCATTCATGTATTAAGAATACATTTATTTTTGGTGAAGATATAAAAATAAGTAAGTTAAAAGAATAAGTAAAATAAGTAAAAATACAGGAGAGGTGCATTGTTATTTGAGTATTAATATAGGGTGTTTTTTTAGCTGCATGAGAACTTCAAAATGAAATAAAACATTAAAAACCTGAGGGAATGTTTTGGTTATAATTTTTTTATGAAAGTACAGTTAAAGGCATTTATAATTTGAACATGACTTCCGGCATGTGACCACCACGACTAATGGTTACGAAGCGCATCCGTTCAGTCCAATTTTTACCACTTTTTCCAATATTTCTGGCTTTATTTCATAAATGGCTTGCTGAATATTAGCCTCCAATGCTTCTAGAGTTGTTGGTTTGTTAGCATAAACCATGGATTTAACATACCCACACAGAAAATAATCTTAAGGTTTCAAATCACACGATCTTGGAGGCCAATTGATAGGACCACGTTTTGAAATAATGTTGTCACCAAATTGTTCTTTCAATAAATTGATGGTTTCGTTGGCTGTGTGGCACGTAGCACCATCCTGTTGGAACCATAAGTTGTCAATGTTTAGCTCTTAAAGTTTTGGAAACAAAAATGTATTGAGCATGTGTCGATATCTCACACCATTCACCGTAACGGTAGCTCCTTCCTCATTTCGAAAGACATATGGACCAATGATGCCGTTGGCGTGTATTCCACACCAAACAGTCAATTTTAATGGATGCAATGGAGTCTCAAGATAATGTCCCGGATTGGTCTCACTCCATATACGGCAATTTTGTTTGTTCACATACCCATTTAACCAGAAATGTGCCTCGTCACTGAACAAAATTTTACGGTATAAAAATGGATCCACTTCCAATTGGTTGTGAGCCCAATTTGGTAGCGTTGTTCAATGGTCAATCTATGCATTATCAAATGCCAAACCTTGCTAAACACAAATGTCAAAAAACTGTTTCCATAGCAATCTTGGTTCAATTGTTATCCCTATTGAAAGTTCTCATGCAGCTAAAAAAACACCCTATATAACCTGTAAAAATTCCTCACAATAATTCGATTATTAGGTATCTACAACTATAATAGTTATAGATATTATAACGATATCTACATGTACTACTAAGTAGATATAATAGATAGATAGAGAACATAACTTGAAAACCATGAAATTCAACGGAAAACCTGAATCGACCGAATTTCTTGTATTCGAATCTGAGGCACAAAAAATTATTGTTTAACTATTTGAAGAGGATCTATCAGTATCTGACATAAACGAAGAGACATGTATCTTGTGAAAAATTATTGGTTTGGGCGATCCATATCCTTTGGATTCTAAATTTATTGTGGAGGGTAAGATAAACTCACACGCACTTAGGCCTCTAAATTGGGCCCATCCTTTCACACCACCACAGGTTTCACACCGATCCTGTTACTCTCCAACAAGCCAGTCTAGCTGTAGGATGAACTTACCTGCTGATACGGTAAGGCTTCTGTACTTTACTCTTGTTAGGTCTCATCTGGAGTATGCGTCGTGTGTCTGGACTCCGCACTATCAAGTTTCCATAAAACAACTTGAGCGGGTTCAACACAAGTTTTTTAAATACCTGCACTTTAAACGTGGGCTCTCGGCTGACGATTTTTCTGATGCTGAGTACCTTTTATTTTGTCGGACAAAGTCATTGATTGATAGGAGATTTGTCGCTGACCTATGTTTCTTGCATGGGCTTTTTAGTGGTAGGATTGATTGCCGGATTCTATTGGATAAGCTACATATTAGGGAACCCGAAAGATTCACACGATCAAGGAGGATGTTTGTAATCAAACACCATTCTACTAACTATGGACTGTTTAGCCCTTTTACTCGAATGGCTCGTTTTGCCAACTGTTTGAATGACAAGGGAATCGTCGATTTGTTAAGCCAACCTCTGGCCAACTTCAAGACGATGTTGAATGACTTGGACATTGCTGCAACTGGTGCTTATGATTTAATATAATCTACTTTTTGTATATGTATGTTTTTTTATTTTTTATATCTTTGTATTTAGTTGTAAAATGGTTTTATCCGTGAAATAAATAAAATAAATAAAATAAAACTTTAGGATTTTGGCAGGCGGAGTGCCACTGATTCTGGCCATGTCGGGCCAGAAGTCCCCCATGGTCCCCCAACACAGATCCTCTTATTGAAGTTAACGCCGGACAGTCGCAAAGTACCTGTTCGGCTGTTTCCTCTTCTTCATTACATCCACGACATACAGGGTCATCTGCATACCCCACCGTGTGAAGTTTTTCTGGTGGATCGGTATAGACGTATCAAGAATTATTTAGGTGAGACATAGATTTTCATTTAACAATTAACAAATAATTGTTTAATCCTAAAATTTTAATTCGTGACACAGTAGAAAAGTTTGAGAAATTAGGACCCTAATATTGCAGACTTCATGCCAGTTCTTAAAATTCTACAATACGCAGTGTCATGCGCAAAGCTATGTATTTCTTTCATTAGTCGTTCAATAGCAATACGAATTAACCTCTAATCGGTTACATCTTTTGCACATTATTTTAAGAGATGGTACGAAATCTAAACAATTAATGTAATTAATGTTGAGAGAATGGCTACTTTGATCAGATCGGAACAGGGTAGTAATTAGGTGAATTTCTTTGCGGAAATGGCAACAGACTGTATAAATATTTATTAGGCATTAGGCTACTATAAAATAATCGACGTCGCTTTATGGTTTTACAAAAAGTATAAGAAAATTAACGGAGCAAGTTCAGCTGTACGCCACGAACTGCACTGCTCCAAAGTAAATAAGCTACAATTTAAACTAAATAAAAACTCATCTCAAGTAGAGATATGAATAAGTTATACAAAATATAACAAACTTTGTTCTTATTTAAAATAAACTAGATAACAAATCCTGGTTTCTGAATCATCTCTCAGTGTAGCTGTATAAGGGTTTCTGTCCACAAAACGAGTGTTACGTGATGATATTGCTAAACATCTACAAAGAGGTCATAAGCAAATAAAAATTTACATAAAAATTAAATACATAATGGTAAGTTGATATCAGTTACAAGAACTTGGGAAACAACTGATACCAAGTAAGTGAAGAACTTACATTTGGAATGTTGCATAAAATGTTCGTTCAATCAGGTCTTAAGGTGAACACAAACCAGCGTTCAAAAGCGTCACTCAGGTATGTTATAGGTGTTTGCGCACCCATGTATGCTAGTGTGTTGTCAAAAAGTCGTACGTAAGTGCGTCGATTTTGTTTTCTGGTTAGACCGGAAAACAATAACGCGCAACTCGACTCGTACATACATAAGTGTCGGTGTGTGGTGAAATATCACGGTCGTTCGCATTCATTATACAGTGTCTCGCGTGGTGTATTTTATTAGAAAATGATTGATATAATCCATTCTTAGGTAATTTCGCCAATCATCAGGTTCTACTCGTAATTCTGCTAGAAGATTAATATGGGTATATTCTGAGCGTTTTAAAAGCCATTCCTTCACCTATTTGGTTCGAGTTTGTCGCTATCGAACTAATTTATTTTTTTTATTTTTAATCAAAGCAGCGTACGCCGCTGCTAAGAGAATATAGTCGTCGTCACTGCTCGTCAAACTAACTTGTTTGGCAAGATAGTGTGTACGTCTGTGGGCAATCACTATTGTCATACATGTACGTCAATAATGTATGACATACCTGACTGACGCTTTTGAACGCTGGTTTGTGGGCACCTTTAAAAGCTAATTATTACATCATGCGAATTGATATTATTCTTGATACTACGGCAATCAATCTTTGTAGAATATCTCAGCAGCGTTCAGAGGAAGGAATTTTCTTTAATAATATTGAAAAAGGCGTAACTTAAATTGGGACAAAATTCTTCTATAAAGCTGTGATTTTATAAGCATAAGGTAACATAATTCCTTGTTAAAAGTTGACAAGAATAAAACACAGTAAAAAAGTTGGTAGTAAAATAGCTGTTACTTATTGGAAATTCTTGCATTTTTCCAAGAATAAGCAGATAAATCGAATGATGTTACATTATTTTATTAGGGATGTAGTAATATTGTGAAATGCTTAAATATTGTTTGTATATTTTACTAAAACTGACTTTTTAGTTTTAGCTCTTTAATATATTATGGGGAATCAAGTCAGAGAACAACCTGAAGTTCAGTTAAAAATACCTGCATAAGCTTGCATTTGCGATTGGCAAAATTATCTACGTGGTGGATAGGTTGCGATACAGTCAGTGCTCTCTCTTGGCAAGGTAAACTCAAAGCCCTAAAATTTCTATAACAAAATAAAGCATTCTTTTTCTTTTTCTTATAATTTAAGTCTTCGTCCTGTTATTATCAATTGAATAATGTGAGCGCTCGAGTAATATATTAATTCAAGTGGGGTGCTAATCTTATTAGATGTTGTAAATATCCTAAACAGATCAATATTAGACTTTTAGATCACAGCAGCAATTTACTGTGAATTTTTGACTTATTAACATAATTAAAATATGTATGTATCTGCTATCAATATGTATTAAAAATATTCTTTTTAACAAATTATTCGAAAAATTATCCTCTAGTAAAAAAAATATTGCTGTAATATACAACCAAAAGTTATCAAAGAGTCCTAAAATCACACCTTATTAAATTATTTCTTTTATATTGTTTACATTTTAATTATAAATTCTTCGAGTAACACTGTTTATTTGTTCATTTGTTTGTAAATGAAATAAGTTTTTAAAACAATCACTATACTATCAAATTTTGGTTTAGAGGAGAAAATCATAATAAGGTGGGTTTTACTGTATTTTAGCGTATAATATTATATTTTGTTTTGATCTACTCTAAGAAAAAATAAAGATTTAATTCGACCGAAAACTTTTTTAGGGTATTTTTGAACAAAGAAAACTTTTCCTTATGAAAACCCAACAGTGTAACTTCGGTATTATAATTATGTTATCTCTACATAATAGGATATAGGATAGAAACATTTTTTGTTTCAATTGAATGAAAGTGTGCTTTACATAATAAGAAGTAAGTATAGAACAAATTACTTATGCTTAAATTGGTAAAGGTTTTTTAGCTGAAAAAATGAAGTGGAAGAGATTCCCTTTTAAAATTTAAAAATTTGTAAATGGTTCAAAAAAAGGACGAATATTTAATCCTTAGAACGCATGGCAGAGAATACTGTTCGCTTGCGCGATATGGGGTGACTATTCCTCGATGTTGTAGATAATACACTGTTTGAAAGTGGAGTCGCAGGAATAGGGGTATATACGTGTTTTAGCATGCTTTCTCAATTCGCTGTGACAATCATAAATTAGGATTAATATTTAATTTTCATATCAATAAATTCTAATATCAAATTGTCGTTGGTGCTATTTAGGTGGAATTTTTACGGTGAGGTTTTTCGAATAAATTCGCGTGTGTAGATTGTGCCAGTGATCGGAAATGGTTTTTTTTCCTGGATAATTTTGGATTGCTTGGTAAGATTAAATCTTAATGAATTGTTAATTTAAAAAATAACTTAATTAGTCGTAAATTATAATTAAACTTAATAGGTGATTTAACATTATCTTGAAAGATATTTAGTGAAGTTAATTAAATCAAAATAATATATTGTATATAATATGTACTTCAATGATTTCATCATTTTAGGATTAAGCTTTCAAGAGAATTTCAAAAATTTATTTATAGCTTGAATATTAAGTTCATGTTATTATAGAATTATTGCCACTAATTTTGTGAACAAGATAATCCTTTGAAACAATTTTACGTTTCATTTTGAAAATTAAAGGTAGAAGAGTTAAGCGATCGCGTTTAAACTTATTTTTGAATATTACTAAATCAAAGCCTAATCGTTGTACAAATTTATTTTTTAAAACCAATATTTTTATAAATATCGTGCGAAGAAAAATATATTTTAATTTACCGAAAATACTTATATATTATATCACACACTTGTAACGTGCATTATTCCTTTAGTAAGGAATTTTCAAAGGACACAGGGGGAATTGCGGCACGCACTGATCTAAGATTAGCATGAAAGTGTAGTTATGATAAGACTGCGTCGTTCCAAAGCTCTTCCTATTTTGCTGAGTATAATGGAGAAAAGGGGACAAAATCCTCACAACAAATTCTCCATTTTGAGGAGTATGTGCATATTGCATTTGTTAAATAGCCTATTTCTTTTATAAAAATATATTTGAAGAAAAAGTTATCATTCAAATTAAGAATTTAATTGAATTTTATTGCTATAATATTGCACTAGAAGTCAAAAGATATAAAATTTCAAAAGCCGAGATAATTTTATATAGTATTAGATATAATAGATATAATATATTCTGATAAAAGCAAAACTTTATATTTTGAAATTATTATTATGAATATATGCAATAACTTTGATAATTTTAAATACTGATATAATTTAGTTTTAAATATTATTTTGTTAATTTCAAACTTTAGAATAATTTTATAACAAGTTTCTGCTTGGCAATTTTGTTGCTATTGTTAGTTTATAAGTACCGTTTTAAGTTTAAATTTAAAAGTAATTGATTAATAAAAAAAAAGCTTCAACGTACATAAAAATTAGCAAGCAAAGAAAGCCTCCACATAACGTATGCGGCACACGCTACCATCGACTTACAATTCCGAGAGCTTTTTTATTTAATCTGAGCTTAATTAGTAACTAAATAATTTAAAATCTTTATAACAAAGTTCAACTTCAGTACGCTTCTATCTCGATTATCTTATAAAATATTAAAAAATATTGTATTGCTCTTGATATATTTACCATTATAAAGAAATTTATTCCTACTTAAATAAGTTAAATAATCAAACTTTATTTAAATAATACGAAAAATTAAACAGAGCTTCGGGAAGAATAATCTAAAATATATTTAAATATAAAATATAGTGCAATGTCCTCTCTCTGATAAGAAGAAATCACATATTACTTACCGATTTTTCTCATCAACTAATATGAGTCTTTTTAGCTTACCACAAATAAATTAGCGTCTTTCCGTTTTGCAAAGACGTCGATAACAGACCACCCAAATGTGGAATTCTAATCCGTGGTAAAACAAATATTCAATTTTGATAAGTGACGAGGCGTTTGCAATTCAATATAAAAATTTTACCTAATAATAGCAATTTATTTTTCAAAAACTCCCACAATATCCCAAACAAACCCCAATTTATATGCTAAATACACAAATTAAATAAAGAAAACACCAAAAACCTTAGTACCCGTTCGTAGTCATAGGTGCTATTACTTATTCTGTTTTGATTCCTGGTATCTCCTCCTTATTTACTCATCCAATTCAGCATAAATCTCGTTCTTATGTTCTTTTCCAATTGGTGCTGCTATATTTTCATCCAAAACCATCTTATTTTCACATCTGTATTCCAAATACTCCTGCACTTTATTTTATTTATTACTTTTCACTACGCTTCACCAACCAAGATTTCTTCAATTTAATTTATTTTCTTTGGTCCGCAATTTTCGACCTCGTGGTTCAAACTCCCCAGTATAACTTTACTTTCTTTGGTCTTCAATTTACGACCTATTCGGTTGAGACCCAAAGATAAGATTAAACTAACGATTTTATTAGATTCGTTTTCCAGCTCATGTTGTTTTCTTTTGTTTTTCCACCCCAAAATACCAATCATCCCTTACTTCTTGATTAATTTATCCTAAAGCACCTATATCTTCCGGGTATCTAGATAAATTAACAACTGAATCTAATAATGAACACAACAATTGAACAATTGAACAATCAACAAACTTAAGCTTAGTAACACATTTTTATTTCTTTTAACAATTTTATCAAATGTTTCGGTTCTTTCTCGCCTAGTCACCCTTAATTAACGGAAACATGCAATAACCGCATGTCCTGATGACAACTCTTTTCAAAAACCATATCCTCACATAAAGACTTAATTTTTCTAAATTGTCTCAGCTCTGTCGAATGATGTTCTGTTTTTTGTATTGATTGCTGTGCCTTTATGTAACTGTGGTCCTTCTCTTCGCCTTGCATATGCGCGCAAGACGACTACTTTACTTGTGGTAAGCATAATACCCCTCATTTAATTGAATATTTTCTGATGTCTGAAGTTAACAAAAAAAAAGCAAATATGTACATAAAGCGTGCTAGCGAGATGTAAACGATTCTCCCTAGAATAAACAGTGATCTAAAACCTCAATATTGGAGAATACACTCAAATTTTTTTCGCACATAAAAACACACAATAATTTACACAAAAATATACAATAATACGTATAGGTACATAATTTGAGGAGTGATCTTTCAAAACGCGTTTTATTTTCTCTAAAAAAATAATTTTTATCAAAAATAAATTTATTATTTTTCAAAGTAGAGGCAGTGAAAAGTAAACGTAAATACACAGATATAATCTGAATTTTATAACTAGCTCATAGGATTCAATTGCATAAAAGACTCTTTTTTTTAATATGTTGGAATTTCTGAAAGAATAAAAGAATAAAGATTATATTCCATAATTTTAACATCCAAAACTTTCGTTGAAAACCGGAAAATACAAATTTCATTTAACATCATAGGATTATAATACATAGCGAAATATATTTGAGGAATTAATCATTTCAAATTTTCTTCTTTCTTTTTGTCTCATCAGGTCAAAAATAATACAAAATTTTATCAATTAAAATTGTACACCTAAAATTCACTGTATAAAACTAAATGCACCCATGAGTTGTTTCCAATTTCTACTGAAACGGTTCTCTTCTACAATATTCAAGTATGTCATCCAAACTACATACGTAAAATTTATTTTCGTTCGCATCAGAAACCATGAAATTGATGCAAACCAAATTGAATCTTCATTTGCTCACATAGAACAAAACCATATAATTGTTGTCTCAAAACTCTCTTGTACTTGTGCATAAAAATATAAGTTAACAATAATAAAATTTCTATCTTTACAAAAACTTTCCAAGTTCAACGTATTAAAAACGAATTATCACCGTATGAAATAAATTTTATATCAACCCTGCAAGGCTGCAATTGAACTAACTACGTTTCTTCGAACATCAAAAGTTTTATGATGAAATAAATTTTATATCAATCATACAAGGCTGCAATCGAAGTAACTACGTTCTTCGAACATCTAAAGTTTTATTAATGAGAGCGTCAATTTTTGCACACATCTTGCTCTTCAAAAATTTACTCAAATTAGCCAACCGAGCGTTGCCAACTCATAAAAATACTGTAGGTAACTCATTGCTATTAAGTAATAATTGATTTTTGTCAATTAACGATTAATTACGTACTAAACTCAAATTTTCAACGGATCGAAAAACTACGGCCCTGGCCTCCACACAGTCGGCACAAAAAGTCCCTCATCTTTCTCAATTCGCTATTATGTTGGCTCTATGCAATTTTTCTACTTAATTTAAAGTAATAATAATAATAATTCGCAAGAACATCGACGATAATAATTATTAGAATGAATCCAGATTTTACAAATTGATAAGTAGTTTAATGAAGTATGAGCGGCTATTTGAATTGACAGTTTAACTTATATTCATCTCTTCAGGCGCGTGAAACATAAGCTGCTTCACAACATCATTATTATAAATTTAACCATAATAAGGTAAAACACCCAGCACTTGAACACCGCAAGAAATGGAACTAGCACTTGAACAGATTTTTGAAATTGTATTAATGCAAAAACGGAATATTCATAATAAGTAATATCCGTATTTTATAATTACTAGATGATTTAGCAATTGATTTCTATAAGTTTTTTTAAATTATAAATCGAAATAATTATATTTTTGTTAACTTGAAAGTTGCAATGTGGAATAGCCGATAAGCATGCTACTTTTGCCATTGAAAGTTACTACACCTTAAACCGCGCAAACACAGTTTTTAGGTTATGAACTTGAACTCGAAAAAACTAACATAAAATGATCACGTTTGTCCATTACGTTTGTCATACATAAATAAATCAATGTTGCCAAATGTATCTTTAGAATATCGATTGGATTTTTGTTTGATTTTGACTGATTTTTACTATTTTCACACGTGTTCAAGTACAACCACCACCGGAGTGTTCAATTACGACTGCGATTCAAAGAGATTGTTCAATTACTGCTGCATTTGAAGTATATTTTAAAAACCTTGTAAAAATATGATAATTTTATTAATTATTCCTTTTTTCTTTGCTATTATATGCAAAACTATCTATATTTTCATAAATAACATATTTTAATCAAATTAATCGAATTTTATTTGCTTAAATTAGAGTGAAATAGGTTTTACTTTCAAAACTGTTCAACTAGTGGGTGTTTTACCTTACGGCATAATACACGGCGTCGGGTATCCGCTCTCGTTTTGCCTGAGAACAACACCAAAGAGAAGAATTCAAATTTGCAACATTTCAATCAATGTATTCAAGATGATTCTTATACGGAAAAATGGTTAGGAAAAAAAATACTGAGTTCCAAGCGGAGTTGAGGTTCATTATAATCGAATTGCCATAATTTCAAAGTTTCAGTGAACTAGTTACTAAATTATACGGCTAAATTGCTGTTGCGAAAAGAATTATATCTGAATATCTTCGTAGTAATATTATTTGCAGGTTTACCAACAGCATTAGTGCATTGCTGATATAAAATCTCATTTAGCTATTATTTGGTAGTATAACATACCTAGTTATATATAACATGTTATATATAACATAACGTTCATACGTTATGTTATCTTTTAAAAGTACATCACAGCACTGAATATTATCATAATATATTATAACATTTCCTATTTTTATGAGAATTCATTCCTATGAGAGTTTCTGTCAAATTTAATCATGTGGGTTTAAATTTAATGTTAATTTCTATAAATAGCTGATGCTATCAAGTAGCACACATATAAACTTCTTTTAAAATTTCACTTTTAAAATTTGATATATTAAAATGTCCGTCTAGTTAGACTTTTGTACCAAATTTCAGCTTTTTATGATGCGGGAAAGTTAAATAGGACTCAAATTACGAATGGACAAACATATACACAAAAAAGGTTATGTAAAGTTAATAAAATGTTTTTAATATAACTATTTATTATAAGCTAGTATCTAATTGCATTTTGAAATAAATTTTGAATAGTTTCTTTTATTTTTATTTATATTAAACTTTAAATGCTGTAAGAATTAATCTGACTAAAGTATTACAAACTGTTTAGAGTTAACCCAGGAAATCGAATATAAATTGAAATTTATATATTATCTAACTAGTACCTACATGTTATGTAAACCTTCTAGTTAATGAAGTTCATAATAATATTATTGTTTTGTAAATTTAATTATTAAAAGGTATTTTAAATATTTATAAATTATAGTAAAGATTATGTTAGTTTGTCTTGCTCTGAACTACTTTACTCGGAGTAATATGGTGCATAAAGTGTAGATAGTGTAACCTAGTGTAGACTGGTGTAATGTAAACTTGCGGTTGATAATAAATAGGTTTTTAACATTTTAGTGTAAACAAATTGCATCAGTAATTTTAAATAATTATAATTTTTAATAATTTTAAGTTCACTTATAAATCGTCTTCTTAAATGATAAATGTTAAGTGTTCAAATGTTCAGTTTAAAGCGACCATTATTATATGGGTGTAGATTATATTATTACATGGTATCAGATAGGAAACGTTATGGAAGTTTTGTAAACGTATAAAGTATAATATTATATGCACCAAAGCTCCTCCCCAAAATACATTTAAGCCAATTGTAAATGGGAGTTTCAAAATTCGAGCAATAGAAAAATTCAACTCTAGTTTTTGGGAGGAACTTAGGTGCATTGTGTAGGGTAAATAAAGTATAGTTAGAATGATTATTATCATTAGGTGGCGCTACTAAATTGGAAGACGTAATAAATTGTTTTAACCGTGGTTGAAATAAGAATTTACAATAATAAAGCAATTTATTCCCCCGCCCCCTACAATTTAATATTACTATCTGGGCATAGTAAATGATTTTATAATATGTAATTAAAAATATAACAATTTATTGTATTCTACTTATAGTCAAAACGGACGTACTTTTCCCCAACAGTCTTATGATTTTTATTTTTCTATTAGCGGAAATATTTTATATAACCGATGCACAATAGAAATTAAAGGGCATTAATAACAAATACTTATTAGTATCTGTGTTTAAATTTATATTATAATTAATTATAATATTTTTAATTAAATAATAATAATTGAAACATAATTATTGAAAAAATTTCCATTATCGAATGTTGCAACTAACGAGAGTAGTCCACTGTGTATTAATTTAAAATGTTCCTTATTTTATTTCTTTCCGAATTGAATTATTTCTGATAAATTACAGATTTTTTGGAAGGATTTTAAAGTGCTTTACACGTAATCTTTCCCTTGAGGATCTTTTTAAATTTATCTCACTCATTCAGAGCTTGGCTACACGTTGTCGTATCTGATTAAATACAAGTAGGAATTACAATAGATAAATTTTAATCTATATAATTAATGTGACTATTTTTTAAGTTTATCATTCAAAATCTTAAAAAAATTTTAAAGCAACTTTTAATTTTAATTATAAATAATTTTTACAAAATTTTTTAGAATTATATTGCAATATTTTGTTAAATTCTAGTTTATCTTTTTAACAATAAAAAATGTCTGAAAATTACTTTAGCTTCATATAAATCTTATATCACGTCACTTAACGATTTGTTAAGACTACCCAGATTACTGTCCTAATAGTTCCCAATTAAACGTCAAAAGTGTTGAATGACGGAACGTTGCAAATATTACAAATTTTCACTTAGCAGTTAGAGACACTTCAGTTCATTCAATTTTAGTTTTCTGTTGTATTTTTTTGATTTCCCGATTGAGTTTTTCTGGAAAATATTTGTATATTTTTATGTTATTAAATGTGGGTAGGTTTCCTAATTAAGTAAGTTTCAGCACAAAGCAGAATCGAAAGTGTTAAAAATTTATTTAGTTAATAATTGAGTAAAACATAACCAAGTACTTTGTTAAACTTTCATTGTAACAATGATTTACTGACTGCCTTACAAAATACAATTAATTCTGTAATATGTTACCTGTCTTGGGCAGTACTATCTGTAAAAAATTGGAAAATACTTCACATGCAATAAATCACTTTTCATTTTAGCTGTAAGCACTAAATACAATGAATCACATCAATTTTCAAAATTTTATTTTATAAAATAATTTAAAACTTTAACTAATAATACTGGATTACAATATTACCAAACAGAATTATTTAGAAATTTTAGTATTTGGAATAGGTAGGTACAATATGCTAATATTTTATTACAATTACCTTAATATGAAAGTTCGGTATTTTGGAAATTATTAAATATTAATACTGCAGTAGTAGAATTACAAACCTTTTGTACATTTAATAGTGAAGATGTCTCCAAACCACATTTTCATATGAAACTTTAGCTTTGTTATAGTTAGAAAGTACATTCAATGGTAAACTTCAAAGATGTAAAACAATTTTGAAGATAGAATTTATGTGACTTTAATTTATCTATTATTTCGAATTACATTATATTTCAATTTTTAGGGTTTATTGTATTTTTTATGTCAAACACAGAAACAAAAACGGATACAATAACCCAGTTTTTAAATAATCCCAATTTTTGAGAAATTACATGTTAATAACTGTAGGACATTTGCATTTAGGCATTTAGCAGACTAAAAAAAGCTAAACTTATGAAAACAGTTAATCGATGCTCGCATATTTTTTTACAATTTTTGGCCCTCGTTTACCCAAATTTTGGAATAATCTTCAAAATCTCAGATTTAAATTTGTAATTTACAATCTAAATTACCTACCATGATTTTAATAGAAAATTTTTTAAATCCAGTGGAGGGTTATCGTACTATCCCACAAATAAGTTTATGTATTATTTATTTTGTTACTCAAGGGCGGTTATGTTATTATATTATGTTGTATTTGATGAAAGAATAATAATGATTTATGAATAATAAATGTTTACGAAATTAGACTTAGTTAGTTATTCTTTATCGATATACCTACTGTGATTTATTGTTCGTTAACTATGTTTTTAAAACTGATTTAATAATTATTATTTAATTTATTTTACAGTCTTAGGGCCGATTCTACAAAGCAGGTATAAAGTACGAATAAGCTATACTGAGAATAAATCACACAGATTGCGTTCTACAATTGTCGTATAACGTTCTTGTTGGTATAAATTGTGGTTATACCTGGTTTAACTTATCCCTCTGAAAATGGTCGAATACCTGCTCGGATAAGTTATTCTTGTTTTCTATTGGTCAAATCTAATATAAACTATCATTTATTTTAAGGTTGGATTTTAGAGTTTGACAGTTGAATACAATTTTATTTATTTCAAATGTTAAATTCAATTTATTGTTGTATTTCAAGTGCTTCTATTAAGTTATTTTATTAAATCATTACTTTGATTATTTATAATTAATTAACTGAGGTTTGTGAGTGAATTTAAAATTTTTGTAAAAATTCTTGTTATTGCTTATTGTTATTTATTAAGGTTTTTTTGTCATTTTTATTGTTTTTGGATATTTCATTCTCGACCCATGCTTTTAAAAGTTTCATTCTAATAAGTTACATTTTTATGTAATTTATAAAGTAATTTGTAAAATTTTATAAAATAAAAATTATTACAAAAAATTTTAACTCTTTTTAATATTGAAAACATCTAATAGCAATAACCATTGCTAAAAATAATTTAAAAAAAAAAGAGAATTTGTTTAATTTTCTGTTTAAACATCTTTTACAACAAAAACTATAACCAATAAATCAAATGAACGCTTCACAACGATGTCAAATAGTTATCCTATGGTCAAATATGCTGCGCAAATGACCTATAATTGGTTCGGAGGAACTAATTCCAGGTATAGTTATACCGACCGTGTACGAGCATTGTAGAACGCAAAAGCTTTTATACCTGGAATAAGGAATAAGTTATACTTCGAATAAGTTCTACGGCGAATAACTAATCGGGACTTTATACCTGCTTTGTAGAATCGGCCCTTAGACGTTTCGCCAACGGTTAGCACTGACTTTTATTTATACATATAATGATGAATAAATAATATCTGAGTAACGGACCGAAATAAGGTGTTTTAATTGAATCCCAAATACATATTTAATTTTGATTGGAACAAATAGTGACATATGTAATATTATGAATTACATAATATTCTCAAGTGAAGAGGTTATATAAAGTTGTAATAAACTTTGTGCAATATTGCCCCCTTGTTTAAATATTGATAAGATTAGACGTGTAATCGGCTTCTTATGTTTTGAGGGAAAGATGTATAAACCTAAAGAAGTTAAGTTAATTTGGAAAGTATCTGTCTGCTCTTATTTCTTATTTATGCACTTCTTGTTTAAGTTTCATGTTGTTTCCTAGATAGTTAATAAAGTTTGAGTTTACTATATAGCTACCATTGTTTTATCGATTTATTTATATCAAAGGCGTACTTTGGGTTTAAGCTTATTGATTATATGTCTGTCGTCGGTATTTACAAGTAGCATTGCTACGTCCGTTTTAATTTTAATTAATAATTGGTATAGATTATTTTATTTACAATATAAATATAAGAATTGTTTTTGATTTAATAATGTAACCAACGAATTTTATAATTTTTAATTTAGTTTTTATTAAAATGGACTTCCATAGCAAAAATGTCACGATTGATTCTATAAGAATAATTTTCAAAAGCATCTTTACCTATCTTTACCAAAAACGTTAATTTTTTACCCTTTAAAGCTAATTGTTTGTCCAAATAACAATGTCTGTAGCGTAAAGATACATTTAAGAGAAATAAGTCGGACGATATTATACTATTATAATTAATTTGTATTAAAATTTATAACGTGGTTATTAATAAGTAAGTAATTGAAATATATAATTTTAAATTTTATCTTTTCTAATCATTAATTTAATTTACTCTACTTTAAATAAAACTTCATGAAAAGTAGTAATCCTAATCCATCTTAAAACTTTTGAAATAACAAAGATTGCTATTTTCAACTGACTACTAAAATTGATTTACGAAGGCATTTTTAAAAGTAAAAGAATTAGCTCATTTTGCATGAGTTTCACTTCACTTCAATTTATGTATTTGATGAAAAAAGTTCATATATTTACAAGTGATCTGAGAAGTAATAGTCTAATAGTTAACATTATCAGACCTAGCAGATCATAGGTAGCAAATCAACTAATTTCTACTAAATATAGAAAACAATACTTTACATTTATTAAACGAAGCAGATTTCAAAGAGAGCCAAAGGCGAGGTCAGTAAAATATCCGTTTCGATGCCAAGTTTGTATGATTTTCTCTAAAATCTAGCAAGTAAATAAATGTAAAATTTACGATATTATGCGACAGTGAAATAAATATACAATTTCAAAACTTTAACTTGAAGAACTAAACAAACTGCAGGGGTAGTAATTTCAATAATTGTCACACAAGTCAATAACGAAATTTATTTCTTGTGAAGCTTTGATTTTTATCAAAACATGAACAAAAAGTACTTATTACTTTCGGCATATTATTTTTAGTTTATTTATTGCTTCATATGTTTTGTCAGTTTCATCATAAATATATGAGAAACATTATTATAATAAGTAGGTAGTTTAAAAAATTTATAATTATTATAATGCAAATCTTATAACAGAGACCAATTTTCAAGTTAAGTGGACACCATTGCTAGAATACCATTTGAAATACTGAATCATTTAAAGAAAAAAATTATTGACCAAAATGATGTTTTGAATCGTAGCATTCTTTAGACACAATAAGCTTTATTTTCCTGCGATGAAGAAATTAGATAGGCATGATAATTTAAGTTGCATTAAAATTGAATACTTACATAATATAGGCAGTGGCAGATTTAGCACTTAAGAGGCCCCAAGCGCAATTCAATTTTGAGGCCCACTTGTAAATATTTTCACTACCCCTACAGTATGCATTCTACGCGGACGTTTTTTACTCTGGTATAATTTGGAAAATTTTAAGGACCTTTGGAAAATAGTTATTCTTTGATGTTACCGCGGTAGCGTACTATGCAATTCACGGTCCGGTCCACGGTATAATACCGCGTTACCGCGGTAACATCACAGAATTTCATCTTAGTATTTTCCAACGATCCTTAAAATTTTCCCAAGCCAAACCTCCCTATTGACTACTATAAAAGTTAGTGATTCAAAAAAGCTGAATTTTGAGGCCGCCTTGATTTATGAGGCTCCAGGCACGCGCTTCGTGCGCCTATTCGGATATCCGCCACTGCACTAAATGTTATAGGTATTTATGAGATCGCGGAATATGGAATAACATTCATATTAATGAAACGAGAATAAAAGTAAATGCAAGATTTGCACTCAAAAGTAGACATGCAAAAAGTTAAGCTCAAATCGAAAATAAGAAATCTGCAAAAATTATTAATCAGTTTAAGTTTATCACACGATTTTATAAAAATTAACAAATTAAATACTAACAAGGACGAATTTTAGTCCACATTTGCCGCAAAGCAACTGTACGATAAAGTAATAATTTGTGCAATTGATAGCTTCAAATAATTTATTGAAAAACTTATTGTTAAAATTATTAATTTGCTAGATAAATGTTATTATTTTTATAACAAAGTCAATATATCAACTGTCATTAATATTTTATGCGTCTGCCTATGTAAATAGTTCTTTTATATAATGTTGTAAGCAAATAGTAATCTTGGACTAGTTTTTGCCTAGGCAAATAATATATGACTTGGAAAATACATAACTTTGTAACGTATTATTTACATTTAAATGCTATTTTCGTTGGTAAATACTCGTAGTATATGCGTGAACCGTTATTGGGCAAATGGTATCTGCCTGAACCATTGTTGGCCAAATAATATCTACCTAAATGATTTGTAGGCTTATACAAATAAATGAGAAAATTTCTGTTATTATAAATTTTATAAATATTTATGATGAATTCACAAATCTAGCGCAGGTGCCCTTAGAAGGTAGACTTTTATAAATGTATGTATAAAATAATAAGTAAATAAAAGTTCATATATTATTATGTATAAAAATCTGAAAGAAAAAAATTTTATAATTATTTATTTTGGCAGGGATTGTTGGAATGACACCTACTGTTGCACACAATAAATTATCCGTGAAGGAAGTAAGTTGTTTGCTACTTTATTGTGCCTTTGAAGGTCCGCACTGGTATTTTGCAAACTATTAATCCAAAAACATAGATTGGGTGGCGTTAAAATACCAGTTTATGTGTCAATTCAGTAAAAGTTAGTTTATGTATAAATGATAATACCCACTAAATTCTTTTTATCTAATGGTCCTCTGTTAAATTTAGGAGACAATTAATTACAAGTTTGCCTATTTCTATAATCTCTACAATTTATGTATAAACATATCAAAGTTTATAATATTATATCGCAGAACAATTACTCATAACATAACTCAAAATTTGAAAATTTTGAGATTTTTAAACGATTAGATTCAGGAAAGCGAAATATTTCCAATGGTATTAAAATCTCAAAATGTCCAAATTTTGAGTTGAGATTGCATTGGGTGTGCGAGATAAAGCACCACAATTCTTAAGATAAATTAATAACTGAAATTGACTATAATAATATTGATTGTAAAACGGTAAAATTTTTGATTGCTCTCCTCCATATCCAATATAGATAGCATTCAGAATTGACTATTCGTCTAGAAAAAAATCTATTTTATGTGATGAAAGATTTCAAAATTATTTTTAGTGGTAGGTTATAAAGCAGTTATTAGTCGTTAATAACATAATAATAATAATAATAATAAATTATTAAGATATAAAATAATTGTTTCATTAAACTTCAAAGAAAATTTTAATTAAATTTTAAAATGAAATGTACAATAAAAATTGTACATAATAATTCAGTGATCTATATTTTAAAAGAATAGAACTTTATAATAAAGTTAAATTAATCTTTTTATACATTTTTTTTTCCAAATTAAGTAGGTATTCTTTATTTGAAATTGTCCAGATTCCTTTCCCATGATATAAATTGTCAAACTCAACTTTGCATTAAATAAGATCGTCTTGCTTCTAATTTCTATCGATTTTTTCATATTACGAAGCTATGCTAACCGAGCACTCAAAAAAAGCTTATGGATGAAAGCTTCGCAAATTTAATTATCCTTTTGTTAATCGTCTATCTAAAAATAAACTTGTTACTTATTTTAATCTGTAGCATAAACTTGGGACTTATTATTTTTCTACTTCAGAAGTTTATTTTTTTAATTCTTTGAAATTAAAAATTCCCAACTAATAATGAACATTTTTTAAGACGCAATTCTTCTACTTTGTTTCATCTGAAAATAAATACGATTGTCACAGTATACTAATAACTTTCCAATTTACCAATAATTTCTTACACTTGGTATCAGAAAAAATTTCACGTAATAGATTGAAGATGAGTTAAGATAAAACGGTTCTTGTGTTCTCACAGTCTAAAAATGTTTTCCCAATTATGTTAGTTAATAAGTGTAATATTAATGTATTAATCTTTTTTGTTACGATTTCAATCTATTTGAATGAAGTGTGAAGTATATAAAAATATAAAATTAATGCAGAGTAGTTGTAAATCTTAGGGGTTATGGCAATGCCTTTTTAGGTTCTTAGGCTCTAAAAAGCATTTAAAGTGATCGCGTATGAAATTCTTCCGCTTCGAGGATAAACCGAAGGTAGGAGTTAATTTTTTATTTAAATGCGTAGACTATCGATATACTGCGCGAAAAGTTTATGATTCGATTCCAGAACGTGCCATAATTCTTCTAATAAAATGTAAAGTATAATATAGATTGATTTGTTAGCTATAGGAAATCCAACTAAAAATCACCCTATTAATTGCATTTCCTTAATAAAATTATTTTATAAAGATAGGGTTCACATTGCTACCACGTAATAATAATTACAATATTTAATCTAATATGCCAATCTGAAATTGGCTTTTAGATCACCCTATAGTTTCTTCTTTGCAGAATCTAAAAGAAAAAGAATTTAGTTTCATTGCTATATTTTATAAGGTATTTATTTTACATTAAAATAATCATTTGATTCGTAGTTCATGTACCTAAGTGAAACATATCTGTATTTTAAAATCAACAACAATATACAAACCCTTTCAAGAAGTAAAACTGCATTTATTATTATTTTCTCATTTAACAATAATTTTATCGATATATTCTAAACAAATTATTGTACCTATATTATTACATTTTAATGAATTTTAAATTTGTTTATCTTTTTTATGATGTTAGTAAAATAAGTAACAGTCATTAAAAGTTGTACCGGAAAAGTACAATCCGGATAATTAAAGTAGAAACAAACTTCGGCGCAATCACATTAAAAAAAGGTGTAGTCCTTTTCATGGCCATAACTGCAACGAGGTAATAAAAAAATGAGTTTCAACCCTGGGCTAGTTAATCTCTAATTTAATTTAAAAAAATAATGTCGAAACATTATCAGGGTAAAAAGTTATCAAAGGATGGATAAAGTTCCACTTGTAGCAACTAGAACCGCAAAATTAAACACCAAATTTTCCAGTGCCATTGTCTTGAAAATTCAAACAAAGAAAGAATTCACTGTTTCATTATGTTTATAAATAATAAACTAACCTTCAAATAAAAAGTTGGTAGACTTGATTTTCTACAGTAAAATATTAACACAGATATAAACAAGAGCCGTTCATAACCGAAAGTTGTGTTGAGCGGACAGGCGCCAAGCATTTAAAGAAATCTTTAAATTTGAGAAATTAAAAAATATTCTAAATACTTAATAAGGCTCTACGAATTTGACATTTAAAAAACGCATTGTTTGAAAATATTATTAAACCATAATAATTATATTAAGGGTAGGGTTTCACACATGCAAAACTAGGAAAGTAATGCATTTGAAAACGGCTTGACGGATTGACTTGAAATTTTGGGAACATATACAAAACACATTTAGGCACAAAATGGCATATTTTATATCTTAGAATTTTTAAAAACAACATATTGGTTGTCGAGATATCTAGTTTCTAATTTATTTTATTCAAATCAAAATAACGCATAGTGGATAATGATTGATGTGATAAACAAAAAAAAAATTAAAAACTAAAAGTTTGTTGTTAATTACAAAGTAAAAAATTTGGAAAGTAACCCACGTAAAAATGGCTTATCCGATTGATCTCAAATTTGAGGGTAACATTTATGGAGCAAAGGTCTATAAAATGACATATTTTTTAAAATGATATTTTTTAAATAATATAGTACTTATTTCAATTTTTTTATATTAACCAATTATAATTTTTTAATATTTTGCATACATACGTGAGTTGTATGCGTATGTAAATTTGTCTACCAAATATTAAATTTTTTGAATCGATATAAGTAAGTATTTTTGAATTTTAAAATAATTACTTTATGTAATTGGTGATATTCATGTTACAAACCAATTCTGAATTGCGTCAGCAATGCTTGTTCAACTTTTTTGTGTTGGGGGGCGCTTTCGTATTGCTCAAATATATAATAAACTGACTTAGCGACGATAATAAGATTAGCTTGGACAAAATCATGAACTTGACAAAAGGTAAAGGTAAGGTAAGCTTTTGTCCAAGCTAATCTTATTATCGTCGCTAAGTCAGTTTATTATATAATTGAGCAATACGAAAGCGCCCCCCAACACAAAAAAGTTGAACAAGCATTGCTGACGCAATTCAGAATTGGTTTGTAACATCAATATCACGAATTACATAAAGTAATTATTTTAAAATTCTAAAATACTTAGGATAGAGTGGGGCACGGTCGGACACTTTTGGCTAAGTTCATCAACAACATTTAAAGATTTGAGGATTTTAAACATACCTTAGCAGATTCTTTCACATGTTTAGCAACTCATTTCATAGTTAAAGTTTTTGAAAAGTTAAGAGTTTTTATGTAATATAAGTTTTAAAAAAAAGTTGCATTTGTCCGAAAGTGCCCCATGGCGGGGAACTTTTGGACAGGCATGGGGTAGGTTTGGACACACAAGCAATAACATTAAAATCAAACGTTAATACATTTTATTTCATGTTCAGGGAGTCAAAATTAACATTGAACATTTTAAAACTAGATGAGTTCCCAAAAAATTTGACTACAATTTCCATGTTCGACAATTTCTATCACTTGACCCAAATAGTGGTAAACTTTTTTTGTGGGAAACTTTACCAGTCCGAAAGTGCCCCACGTTTATTTTCCGGATCTGCCCCACCTGTTCAAAACGTACTCGAAATAACATAATTATCTATTTTTCAATATTCGCCCCAATATAAGCTAGGTTATATAGTGCACAAATATGTATTCTTTCACATGCAACACTTAAAATTTGAACTATTAGTTCATGGAAAAGTATGTAATCTTAGACATGATTAGTGCAATCCTTCATTTAAAAAATATTTTTTAATTTATGTTAATAACTTTCTAAATATTGAAGCATTCAGTACGAAATTTTCACATGTGACTTTAAATGATCATTGATATTAACCATTACAATTGCTCATTTCTACTTCTTTGGGAAGGTAGTAAATTTTGAATGTCCGGGGGTGCCCCATGTCCGAATGTCCCCCACTCTACCCTACTTATATCGATTCAAAAAATTTAATATTTGGTAGACAAATTTACATACGCATACAACTCACGTATGTATGCAAAATATTAAAAAATTATAATTTTTTAATATAAAAAAATTGAAATAAGTACTATATTATTTAAAACAATATCAATTTAAAAAATATGTCATTTTATAGACCTTTGCTCCATAAATGTTACCCTCAAATTTGAGATCAATCGGATAAGCCATTTTTACGTGGGTTACTTTCCAAATTTTTTACTTTGTAATTAAGAACAAACTTTTAGTTTTTAATTTTTTTTTGTTTATCACATCAATCATTATCCACTATGCATTATTTTGATTTGAATAAAATACATTAGAAACTAGATATCTCGACAAACAATATGTTGTTTTTAAAAATTCTAAGATATAAAATATGCCATTTTGTGCCATTTTGTGCCTAAATGTGTTTTGTATATGTTCCCAAAATTTCAAGTCAATCCGTCAAGCCGTTTTCAAATGCATTACTTTCCTAGTTTTGCATGTGTGAAACCCTACCCTTAATGTAAAACTTTTATTCAAAAAGATGTAAAATGATAGACAATACTTAGGCCAAAGGGTTTATTGTGGAAATAATTGAAGGGGCAAGTGGAAGAAGGTGTTAAGTAACATTTTCTGAAAAGTCGGGTTTTGATGTGGATGAAGGCGTTATGTACATTTTATGTAACATAATATTATGTAAATAATAATAAAACATAATAATATGTTCTATGAAACTGGCCATATGTTTTGTGCTTCAGACCATAAGGCGAAATGCAGGTTATCATTCCAGTGACTGCCAAATTATTTGAATTGTGGATCGGATTCCATGTTAAACTGTGTAGGTCTTTCTTGAAATTTAGTGAGTAAGTAACCCTGACTGATTTGTAATTTGGATTTACGGGTTTATCCTGATTGTGAATTGGTTTTATCCGTAAATTTAATTTAGCACCAGCATTGCTATATGAAGTTCTTGTATTGTTATTGTTGTGTATTCTTAACAAAATACACTCAAATAATTTATTAAACAATGACATTATTTAGTATACGACCAAAGTCCAGCCCACGTAATAAATATACTAATTACTTACACTGCAGTAGGTACTTCTTACGGTACTTAGCTGACTACATTCTACATAATCACTGAAGATCCCTAACAGAGGTCATCATAGAGGTAGGGGTGCTCATGGTAGGTATGCGACCTACCAACTTAATAATAATAATTGCACTAGATACAATTTAAATTCAAATATAACTCTACAACAGTTTATATTACGTAACATTTTGGATAATGTAATGATAATAATTTAAAATACTTATAATTTCTTAATAATAATTATAATATAATTATTTAAAATATTATATAATTATAGTCTGTTTTATCTTTTATAAAGATTTGCATTTTGCATAAAATGTAAAAAGTATTACTTTTAAATATTGGATTTATAGTTGGGAAAAGGTCTAAGTGAAACAATTTTATTAAATGAAATTGCCGACGTTTCGGGCCCTTTTATTGGCCCATTTTCAAGGCTAAAAAAATTATAATAATAATATAATGGCAAAACAGATAAATTAACTATATACTAACCTTCTTTGGTTTTTTGGAATTTTTTTTTGAAGTTTTTTGGAATTTTTCTGTTTATTTTTAATATTCATTATTCATTTTAGCATTTCAATATTATTATTCACCGTTTCTTAAATGTATAAAAGGGAGTCAAAACTTACAGTGGTCTCCAAAGAAGGTTAGTATATAGTTAATTTATCTGTTTTACCATTATATTATTATTATTATAATATTTTTAGCCTTGAAAAAGGGCCCGAAACGTCGGCAATTTAATTTAATAAAATTGTTTCACTTAGACCTTTTCCCAACTATAAATCCAATATTTATCAATTAAAAGGTCAACTATATATCTACTAGTATTACTTTTATATAGTGCAGTATAAAATTTTTAAACTTATGTATATTGGATGATTTATCTGGGTTATTGGCCATCTCTATGATTAGATGATGACATAGTGCATTTTTAGGCGACGCACCCTTTAACCACCTTATGTACATCAACGTGTCTGACATGTTCACTCCCACGCGCGTCGCTGCCTTGCTTAATGTACTGTAGGTGTAACTATTAATGTGTAGTAATAATTAATCTCACGCACGTCAAATCCTTGTTTAACGTTCACTATCCACAATTTGTGTATGCATGAAGTGGTTAATATTCCATACACTACAGAAATTAAAATTATTTGTATATTTTTTTGACCAACTTTATTATGATTCAGTGATATCATTCAGTAAAATACTCGAACTTACGAATATTGATAGCTATTATTAACAGATTCATTTTACTAATAATGGGATTTTGTATAAAAGTGCATTGGTAATTTGACAACGCATCACAGTAGCCTACGCCAGCGAAGATCAAAAAGGTACCCTACAACTTTGGTTTATAGGTATAATATTTTTCTCTTATTGTTTTTGCTCCTGTAAGCGACAGAAATTGATGAGTAGTAAATATTTGCTTACAGGTGCAATAAAGGTATGTGCTGGCTATAAACTGTGTTTTTATTATTTTAATTTTATAACCGAGGTCTTGACTTATTTTACTTTTGATGATTCACGATAATTTATCCATTTTCAAAATTAAAGATTTAGTTAAAGAGACTTTTTACTTGTGTGAGTGATTTACGTTCATGGTGATTTTGTCTACAAATAATAATACCTATTAATTAATTTTGAGTCTCCGAGATTAATAAGAGCTCGCCGAAGTAAACTAAAGTGTAACGTTGCTCCCCATTATTTTTATTAATTTTTATAAAACGCAGTAGCGAAGTACAATAGACAAAGCATTGTTGCACATAATATGCTTTTAAAATTTTTTGTCTAAGATTTATTTTAAATAAATCAATCAATTTCACCCTGCAATATTTTAATACATTTTTTATTAAAACTTTTGATTTGAGCTCCTCAGATGATTACATACTATGTACATAAATATATAAAATATAGATAGAAATAAAAACATAAATATCAAACTATAAAATTAATTGGAACCTAAGTAAGAAGAAATATAATAATTGTTATAATTCATATAATATATTCATTAATTGATTTCATTATCGATAACTTGGATTATCATATAATTTTTAAATAAGTTGTCCGTGCAGGAGTTCACAACTATGATTGCCAAAGGAGTAATAATTGCTTCATTTGATTATCGACTGGTTCAAATAATAATGATTGGATTGAACACTTGGAGCCTTTCCTCAAATTAAAATTCAATTAAATGTTAATTATTGATTGTATTTGGGTTTTTATTCTTTTTTCACAGATCAAGAACCCTATAATTTCACACTGTTTCAATCGATAGACCTGTTGTGGTGAAAGGGTTAAAAATTTAAAAACCAAACATTAGTTTCAACACGACGCAACGTTGGCGTTGGGGATCATTGAATAAAATGTATTCATTAAAACTTTTTAATGTATTCTGAAAGTTTTAACTGTTATTAAATTATTAACCATAAAAATGAAAATCTTATGTATTAGTTTGATTGATGCACGAAGTTAGTACTATGCAATTACGAGGGGAAATCAATAAGCTTTGTAAAATCGATGTAGGGAATGAATAATTTTGTAATGAAACAAATTTTACCCCGATTTTACCCTAAAATAATTTTTCTAAACTACTGAAAAAAAATCTATTAATTAAAAGGTAGATCTTCTAGCATACATCAGATCCTCATTAGACATAAATTTCAAACAGGTCTAAATTTTAAGATGGATGATTTATTTCCTCAAAGTTATACCATATATTATACCTACTAACAGCCGTATTCATAAAAAAACTTAAAACAGTCTTGTCAGTTTTTTTTGTATCAAACACATTCGTATATCATTTTTACCAAACTTCCGTAAGATGATAATAAATTTAACAATTTTATTCCTTGATATCGATAATAATAGGTATATTTTGTAAATTAATGTTTATCAAAGACTATATTATATGGAGTAGAAACTGATTGAATTATTGCGGAGATTATCGATCGAAATAATATCTGTTAAATTATGAAATAATTACAAATTGGCTAATAAATATAATATATTAATCATTTTAATTACTTTATACAATAATAAATTGATCATAAGTGGACGTTATTTGAGTACCGAAAACCGCGAGGGATGTTAACACAAAACCGTCTTGTTTTTAAGTGTTAAAGAGAGTGCATACCTCTGTTGAAACTTACTATCTATTGAATATTCATAGGAAATTTGCCACTCGGTTAATTAATAGCGTGAAAACGGTGATTTAATAGCTGGTGTGAGATGAGCGTAACTTAAAATATAGTAGGTAGCATTACTCAACGATTTCAGTTTTCCTCACTTACTCCATAATTTAATAATAGGTAATTACGTTTAATACTCGATTATGACATTTTTTAATTTTGATCAATGTCTAACTCATATTTCTTATTTATGATTGATAATTTGCCTATTAATTTCCTTTATTACCAACTGATTTAATCAAATTTAAAATAAACTTAAACTTTTTCTTTGCAATAATTGTCACATAAATTATAAGTACAATTTGTTCAAGGCAGAACCTTAATCATTACAAATTGCACAGTGCTGATTAGTTATAAAACTTTTATGAAAGTCGAGTACCTACTTTGAAAATTTTGTAGTAAAGATTTATCATTTTTATAATTTTTTCGGGTTTTCTGTAACGGTTCACAAATTTATTGGACTAATATTACACTCTTGAAGAATGTAATAAATTTTTCTAACTAAAAAGTTTGAGATAATCACAGTTCACCTTTCTTATGCAATCAATTTGAACATTTATCGTTTTTTGTCCCATTTATTAACATTTGTAACGATCACGAATACCGATTGTTATGTATTAGAATGTATGAAGGTTATTGACCAAAATGTATATTGTTTACTATATCAATTTAGGTCTTTACAAATAATAATATGCACTTATAGTTTTATATAAATTAATTCCATCTAATTAATTTTAAGAAATTGATCGTATGTAAATTATACGGATTTATAAGTCAGAAAGATATTTAATTTTGGAACATAGAATGAAAAATATATTTCAATGATTGAATTTTATACGAAAAGAGTTTTAATTACAACTTTGTAACTTTTTCAATTTTAAATCTGTTTCCTCTATACGTGGTAGATATTACAAAGATTAAAATAAATTTTGAAAATGCTGCCTCTTGTTAAAACCAGTTTAAAAAATATTTATATACTATATGTAAGTACCTATTTAATCAAAATAGTATAAGTCATAATATATTACCTTTGAAAATGGTTAGTATACAAAAATCAAGTAATAGGTAAATATTATATGGTTATTAAATAAGGGTTGAATTGAAATCGAAGTTATTTGTTAAATAATGAGTGCGGCAATTGACAGTAGTAATAAAATATTTACTGTTGACCCATAAGACGCTAGCGATAGCAGTCATGCGTGCTAGAGGGTATCTATTGATTATAGAACCGCAAGCAAAGCACTTAACTCAAGGGTGGCAGATATCGAAATGTTGACGCACTTATTATTAATCACCGGATAATGCAATTAACAAAACGACATGCTAGTGTAATCTGTGGCTTTACAGGTATTTAAGCATTAAGACCCATTTCAACAAGCTCGCTGAAAATGCTTTTGAGTTTCCATTGTAAAAATAAGTTTACTGATGTCAATAATAACTTAAATTAATTTTTTTTAAATATTATCTTTATTTAACCCAAAATAAAATAATTACATCACGATTATTTAGAGTAACTAACTTTACTTTTGAGGTAGGTCGACAAAAGACTATAATATATAAATTAATATAAGCATTTTAGAACTTTTAATTGCTATGTATGTAGTTTTGTGTTTGAAGTAATGTAAACTAAAATATCTCAGGTGTTAGGTATAAAGGGGTTAAGTCATAAAACGTAGTTTTGAGAAAATGAAGAAAGAAATTTGTAATGCAAATTGTAAATCGGGTAATTAATAAGTCATAAGTCAACTTACGCCTTTTATACCGAATGGAATATGTAGCGGAATACGGATTATATAGTGGTCTCAGAAGCATAAGTCAACTTACGCCCTTTATACGGAACGGCATACAATTATTTTTGATTTAATATTTTTATTTTCAGACCATTACTGCGCTAATAAAATAAAATTTACTAAAAAATTTATACCAGTCGAAAGAGCATTCAAAATAGATTTCATTCCAGCAATAAAAAAAAATTTCCATTTTCTGACTTAAGCCCTTTATACCTAACACCTGAGATATATACTACCTATATGTATGTATATTTTCAATTTATAAAATAATTTAATAGTACTTCAAATTTTATATTATCGAACAGTCATTTATATGCTACAATGTTGTATTTAAAACTAATTTCAATGAGATGTATTGGACAATTTTTCTGTTCCTTCATCAGTATAATTAATTATACCACAAACTTTCGTTTCAAGTTTTCACGTAGAATATTTCGTAAACAAAAAATTGATAGAAAAAGTGCATTTACGCTACTTTTAAAACTTTATACTCATATATACGGTAAGCTGGTAAAGCGTGGAACAAAAAATGTTTAAAGGAATTTTCTCGGAAAATTTTTGGCACATCAACTTAATTTTTTAATGTCATTTTTTTCTGCTACAGATATTTCTTTCTCGTGGTTTGCTTTTAACTTTAAGTAACCTTTATTTTTATTTACGGATTTGAATAGCGCACAATTTTCTGATGGGTATGAAAATGTAAAAATACTTAGGACTTAAGTGAAAAGTTTTCAAGATTTACAAAAATTTATTTAATCAATGATTAAATATTTTATAAGCTTATAAATTATATTGTTATACATAGTATAATATAATATTATGTATTATTATAAAATATAATAATTATATGATAAGTTGACCAGCAGTCTGGCGTAAATCAAACACGGATAGACTAAAGAGCGGGAAACCGCGGTTCTAATCCTGATTGCGTCGGATATCTGCTGTGATCTAAAAAGTCCAAAATCGATCTGTGGACTATGGGGAAGGCAACGGGAAACCACCCCATTAACATTTCCCTAGTAAAGTCTTCTTGGCTTAGCCAGGAGGATCGCTAACATCCGAAATCGGATTGGCACGTGAAGAAGAAGATATGATAAGTTACTATAATGTACTAATAATTATTTTTTTCAAGTTATAAGGAATATAACAAAAGTAACAAAATGTTTAAAATAAGTACTATTCATATATTCAGCTTGTAATTTATAAATGGCCAGATGATTAATACCATAATGTTTTCCAAAAAGGTTACACAAAAATGCAAACTAACCGCTTTGTGATCCTGATTTTTGCACCATAGACGTCGTCGCGTAGGGAACTTACCAAAAGGAAAATAATGCAAAAGTGACACTGTCACACAGACAATTTTACATTTTGTTACATTGTCTATTGGATAGCAGTTGTAATTCTAAGGATGAAAGAAAAATCTTGAAATTCTTTAGTTTTTAAGCGATTTAAATAAATCAAATTTGTGCTAAATGAAGACGATTGTTTTGTATTTTTTCTTTTGAGACAATAAAACGATAACTGTTACCAAATTAATATTTTGTTTTCTTATAAATTAATATATTTTGAAAAAGATTTATCTCCTTTATTTAAAACAAAATTCAACTGGCCCAAGCCAAATTGTGGGGCTAGTTGTCAGATTGTCAAAATATTGCACTTTATAGGGGAAATTATAATTGGTAAGAAATTACTGAAAGAACACTGGGTCGTCTGAATATTTAAAGTACAACCCGAATATAAAACGAAAGATTAGAAGCAATAGATCAAAGTCGTATTAGAATATTGGATGCAAACTAAGAATACGGTATTCCATATGCCACCCTTAATTATGCAAAAAATATACGGCACCAACTAACTTATAAGACCAACTACCCTTTGTAGCGTGATTCGGATAACCTGGGTAAAAATGAAAAATCGATAATGATTTCTTTTATAAAACAGTAAAAATTCCTATGATATAACAATAAAATTTATTTTATACCTACCAATTTTTGTTTTCAAATTGATAACAATAATTGTAATTTTTAAAACCCAACTTAATGATAAAATTTACCTATAATTGGATTTAGATCGATATTTCATACAAATTATATTGTCATCTATATTTTGTAATTCGTGATTAGCAAAATCAGTCTGGCACTTCTGAAATTTGAATTTTGTTTATTATAAAAGTCACTTGACTAAGAGTTTAGTCATAATAACTTGACCGGGTATGGCTAATTTCTTGCGCAGTAGAGGTGGAGAGAGAACGTGCCAGTGCTGTCGTGTAAACGGGCCGGACGGATTTTCGTTTCTGTACATTAGCCACACCCGGTTAAGTTACAGTGGCTAAACTCTCTTTTTGCAAAATCATTTATCGACAAGTCAATTGTTTAGCTTGCACAGATCATCAAACTTTGAAACTGTAGTGCAAATGAATTTCATATATTTCTTATTTCTTTTGTAGCTATTATAGTCGATGTATGTAAGAAGGCGCGCATGACTCCCTTATTGTAGCGTACCTGTTAGTTAAGAAGTAGTAAGTAGTTAGCTATCGCTCGAGGAGTACGTAGTTATCTACCGCTCGAGGCGAATGTATGTTTTGTGCTAATAAATTTATGAAAACTTATATCCTTTTATTTATGTTACGAGCCCTGGTTACGAGTAGTTTGAAAGAGTGTCGACTACAGATTTCAGAAGTGGGATATACCAAATGGATATACCAAGTGCGATACTGCAAGAAGCCTTTTATGAATAAACTTTATGTTAGTGGAGAAAAACTTTATGTTAGTGACGGTTAGTGATTAAGAACTTTATGAACAAACTTAGTGATTAAGAAATTTATGAACAAACTTTATGAACTTTATGAAAAAATTGACTTTATGAACGAACTTTATGGACAACCTTTATGTTAGTGAGTGATAAATTATTTACGTTTTAAAAATATTGCTCAATTATGGAAAACTTAGGACAGATTGATTTTGTGAAAGAAAATATCAAGACCGCATCAGTGAAGGTCATTAGGGTATTTCACGAGTTAATTTATGGAACAGCTGGGGACAGAAAAAATCGTCAGCGATTACGCGAATTTAAGGGTTTTGAAATTATGGAAGGCACGCAGGAATTCGATGACAAAGTCGACGAAGTTTCTGGCATGTTGTTGGGAGATTTAACATCAATTTGTAACATTTTAAACATTGATTATGTGGGAACGGTTAAGCAAATTAGTAGAAGGTTATGCAAGGCGTTAAGTGACATAAAATCACTGGAACCAACCGAATTAGACGAAGATGAAGACGAATTAGAATTATCGGAAGCGGAAGATGACAACATCAGTGTTAGATCAAATGCTTCGGCCAGATTGGTGGCACCAAAATTTACTATATCGTTCAAAGATGTAGAAGAAACTATTCGTTCTTTCAACGGAGAAGATAATTATCCGATTGAAAAATGGGTAGCCGACTTCGAAGAAAACGCGATTCTGTACAATTGGAGCGATTTGCAAAAGCTTATTTTCGCGAAGAAATCACTAAAAGGAATTGCAACGTTATTTATTAGGAGTGAAGTAGGTGCTACTACCTGGAAAAAATTAAAGAAATTATTGTTGGAAGAGTTTTCGAAAAAGGTAAATAGCGCGGAGCTTCATCAAATGTTGTCGAGGCGTAAGATAAAAAAGGAGGAGTCGCCGCAAGAATACTTTTTAATCATGAAGGAAATGGCCAACCGAGGGAAAATCGACGACGAGGCCTTAATGCAATATATAATTGATGGGTTGCCGGAAAATTCTGCAAATCACAAGACGATGCTATATGGAGCAAGAAATTTACGAGAATTCAGAGAGAAACTTATGGTGTTCAAGAAAATTCAGTCGAAAACAACTAGTCAACCACAGTATTTGAGGAACGTGTCGGTGAAAGGTGAACCGGGTCAACAGTCAAATACCGCAACAACTAGTTCGACCAGTGTTAAAAATTTAGAAAAAAGTGAAGTGCAATCAAAATTAAGGTGTTTTAATTGTAACAATTTAGGGCACTACGCTTCAGCATGCAAACAACCAAAACGAGAGAGAGGCTCTTGTTATGTCTGTGGCAGCAAGGAGCATAGGAAAGCCGATTGTCCGAAGATCAAAACGGAATCAACAGCTTTAGTGGTAGAGGAATGTAAGCATACTTTGATACCATGTTATGAAATTTTAGCAAAATTAAGTAAATGTGACTCTTTTGTAAATGCTGTTATTGATACAGGGAGTCCAGTTTCTTTATTAGTTGATAAAGTTATTCCATTGAATGTTGTTATTGCCCCTTATGAAAACCAATTACAACTTCAGGGAATCAACAAAAGTAAAATAAAAATTATTGGTCAATTAAGGCAAACAGTGCAAGCAGAAAATTGCAATGTGGATATCAATTTTTATGTCGTACCAGCAGGTACCATGGCCTTTAATTGTTTGTTAGGCAGAGATTTTGTGGCCGATGAGAGTATCGACATAAAATTCGAAATCCCTGTCAAAATTAGAAGTAAGGTTTTAGAAGTAAGCAATTTAGAAATACCCGAAATTTTGAGTATAACTGTTGAAGAACCTGATTTAATTGAGTCTTTAGATATTAACGCTGATATTGGTTGGGAAGACCAAAACAACATTAGACAAATTATGGACCGGTATTATGTAAATGATGAGAGGCCTAATGAGCCAGTTACAAATTTAGAAATGAAATTAATTGTTAAAGCGAATCATCAACCATTTTATCGTAATCCGAGACGACTTTCTTATAGCGAAAAAGAATCGGTTAGTGTTATTATTAACGATTTACAAAAACGAGGTATAGTTAGACCAAGCGATTCACAATACAGTAGTCCTATTGTATTGGTTAAAAAGAAGTCGGGCGACCTTCGAATGGCAGTTGACTATCGCGAGTTGAACAAGATAACATTACGAGACAATTTTCCCATTCCAAGAATTGACGATCAGATAGACAGCTTACGCGGCAAAAATTATTTTACGCGACTTGATATGAAGGATGCATTCCATCATATTCAGTTACATAAAGATTCGATTCAGTACACCTCATTTAGCACTTTTATGGGTCAATTTGAATATACAAAACTTCCTTTTGGTCTGACAAATGGTCCATCTTTTTTTATGCGATTTATTAATTCAGCATTTAGGGAATTATTAGCGAAAAACAGTATTATGATTTATTTAGATGACATATTGATAGCCACTCAGACAATAACGGAAAATTTAAATATCTTAATTGATGTGTTAAAAATTTTAGTTTCAAATAAATTAGAATTGAAGTTTGCAAAATGTACGTTTTTACAAACGGAAATAAATTACTTGGGTTATTTAATTAATGCCAATGGAATACGTCCAACTACCGAAAACATTAGCGCCGTTGTGGAATATCCGATTCCAACAACTTTTAAGCAACTACACAGTTTTTTAGGTCTCATATCATATTTTAGAAAATTCATTTACGATTTTGCAAATGTTGCTAAACCCTTATACGACTTACTAAAGACCAAAGTCGAATTTAAATGGAGTGAACAGGAATTATTATGTTTTGAAGAGCTAAAGCAGATTTTAGCGTCTGAACCATTATTAGCTATTTATTCTCCTAAAGCAGAAACCGAATTGCATTGTGATGCCAGTTCTTCTGGATTTGGTTCATTAATGATGCAAAAGCAACCTAACGGGAAATTTCACCCAATTAGTTATTTTAGTAAAAGAACTTCTGACGCGGAATCAAAATACCATAGTTTCGAGTTGGAGGCACTTGCCATAATTTATTCCTTAGAACGATTCAGAGTATATTTACAAGGAATTCCATTTAAAATCATAACCGATTGCAACAGTTTAAAACAAACATTAGAGAAAAAAGAGGTTAATCCAAGAATATTAAGATGGTCACTAATTTTATTAAATTATGATTACACGTTAGAGCATAGGTCAAGTGAAAGAATGCGACATGCAGACGCTTTAAGTCGTCAAAATAGCATTTTTATAATCTCTGAAAATAGTTTAGATAGAAATTTGTCAATTTTGCAAGGTGTTGATAAAGAAATTCAAGCACTTAAGATTAAGTTACAGAAACAGAACGATAAGCATTTTGAAATGTGTAACGGGTTAGTTTACAGGAAACAAAAAGATAAGCTATTATTTTATGTCCCTGATAGCATGGAAAATGCTATAATTAGAAATAGTCATGAAGCAATAGGACACCAAGCCTTAGACAAAACATTGGAATACTTATTGCGAGCATATTGGTTTCCAATGGTTAGAAAGAAAGTTTGCTCATTCATTAAAAATTGTTTAAAGTGTATAACTTTTTCTGGGAATCCAAACAAAATCGAGGGAAAGTTACATGTAATTGATAAGGGAAATATTCCATTTCAATGCATACACATAGACCATTATGGACCCCTGGAAAGAACCAGGTATAACAAAAAATATGTTTTCGAAATAATTGATGCATTTACTAAATTCGTTAAATTTTATGTTAGCAAAAGTACGGACACAGAAGATGTCATAAAACATTTAAAAAGTTATTTTATTAATTACAGCAAACCATTACGAATTGTATCCGACCGTGGTAGCGCCTTTACGTCAAAGAAATTTGAGGAATTTATGCAACAGGAGCAAATTAAACACGTATTAATTGCTACTGGAACCCCACACGCGAACGGTCAAATCGAAAGGATTAATAGATCTTTAACTCCTATTTTGGCAAAATTATGTGATTCACCAAAAGAATGGGATCGCGCGATTACGGATGTTGAATTTGCAATTAACAATTCAGTAAACCGAGCGACGGGAGAAACCCCATCCCGATTATTATTTGGGATTAATCAGTTAGCTTCGATAGGTGACAATTTACGAAGGTGTATGCTCACCCGAGAATATGAAACCGTGGTTACCTGAAGTAACACATACTTAATATTTTATTGTTAATTTAAGAAAATTTGTAAACTTAGAATTAAGCTTTTTTTGTTAATTTCAGTAAGTACCTACATTGATTGAGGACAATCAGAGTCAGGATTGCCGAATTATAGTCGATGTATGTAAGAAGGCGCGCATGACTCCCTTATTGTAGCGTACCTGTTAGTTAAGAAGTAGTAAGTAGTTAGCTATCGCTCGAGGAGTACGTAGTTATCTACCGCTCGAGGCGAATGTATGTTTTGTGCTAATAAATTTATGAAAACTTATATCCTTTTATTTATGTTACGAGCCCTGGTTACGAGTAGTTTGAAAGAGTGTCGACTACACTATATAATATATGAAAATGAAATAATTTGATGTTTTGGTATAGTCTTAATGTTATGCTGTTTCAAAATATTACAATTTATTTCAGATGGATTTTATGACATGCATTTTGTTGGGGGATGAAATCTTCAACAAAAAGGGACCTTTGATTTACTTACTTAATAATAAATTAATGTTGTAAATAAAATAGTATGTTTACACTTGTTTGATAATAATTAAATAACTTAACATAACATCGTTGTACCTAACATCTACGCTATTGTGTAATATTTTCTTTAAAAAAATTGGATTAATAAACTTACCTTGTATGGAAGTATCGTACAGTAAAGGTAAAGACAGAGTAGAAGCAAGTTGCCGGTTTCAGATTATCGATACCGACAATCCCACGTTGTAACAATAAGCGTCGAGAGTGACTGTAGGCGCTGGTATTTATCGGAATTAAGTGTTCACAGTACAAGCAGGATTTTTAAGCGCTGACTATAGCGCATAATTCAACGTAAAGAGAAATAAGTGACCACGTGGTTACAAGGAAGGTCGAACTAAGTTTACCGGTACGGGCATATTCAGAACAATGATTTGTACTTTAAGTGATGGCATTGAAAAAACTTGAGACTTAAACAAAATTATGAATAATAGATGGATTAAACCGATCTCGTTTCATGTTGGGTGCTTTACAAATTTCTGGCAACTATAATATACTAATCCTTTTTTAGTAAACTTTTACACTAATCCATTAATCAATTACTCCGATTAGTACTACTACCTTTGTCTGATCTTGCCTTAGTGTTATTGTTCTTGATATATACGTAATAACCAGACTTTCTCAATATCCGAACTATCTCAGAATTACCTATTGATAAATTCTAATGCAAAATAAATGATAATTTTAAATTTTGTTCCTATTGTAAAACAATTGAAGCGTGGGCGTGGGCAAGAATAAAGATCTATGTTACATTTTAAAAACTTTTCACAAACAGCAAAAAACGTCGTAATTCATAGATCATTCTTACCTGTTAAGTAAATTTGAAATAACTCCTATGTTGCTTCTAAGTAAAATATGACATCATTATAGATACGTATGGATTGCTAGTGGCTTATAGATTATTATTCCATATGTACTAACTCAATATAACCAAAAATGTAACATAGATCTTTGTTCCGGCCCACGCTTCAATTATTGATTACCCACTTAAGTACTTACTTTATATTGAGGAACAAATTTTTAAATAAAAAGTTTGACTGAATTACATTTTATTTTAATAATTCAATGTATAATTCGATAGCATGCATTAATTTGCTTTTTTTTCTTATTTCCTAATAATAATTAGTTACAATCCCAGTTCATACGTATTATGTTCTATGTAATTAATAAACATATGACTGAGTCAAAACGGCCCACATCAGAAAGATATTTATTATACTATAATTAATTATTAGTAAAGTTAAAATAAGTTATGATTATTGTATTTAACTTTTTGTTATAATATTTTTCAGTGTATTAGGAGTTCTACAATATTACGAGACATTATTAAATAATTTTTTGGTCTTTATAACATTTATTCTTTTGCACCCTCTCGGATCCTTGCTTTAATTGACATAAAATCCTGTAGGTAACATAATATTACTATATAATGCGAAATAACATTCATTTAAAAATCTGTTACACATGGTTTAACGTCTTTTGAATTTCAAATTATTGTGCTTTTTCAACCAAATTTAATATTACATCTTTTAGCTTTCTTCACATTACGTACACGAATAAATATAATTTTAGCAAAAAATCTAGCAGTAAAAAGCAAATCATTTCCATACTTCATTTTGTGAGTGTTTTGTAATTAGCATTTCTTCATTTTTCAACAGTGTATAAGTATAATTACAAAACTTGGGCTCAAATAATTAATAACTCAGTCACTTTAGCAATTTTTCAATTAATTTATCTTAATTTTAGATTTTCTTTTGCTTACGAAAACGTTATACGTACAAAATAAATGAGTTTCAATTAAAGACTATTAATACTTAGAATACATCATCACTTTCCTAAAATATGAAATTAGTAGTATACATTTTGTATTCAGAAAAAACTTATGATTTAGTTTCTTTTATGAACTAGAGATGAAACAAAATTAATACGAGTATCTACCGTATATAAATAAGACAACAAACTCAATTTTAAATCCCGTTGAGGTTTATATAAAAATTAATATGAGAAATAATTATGAAAAAGCAAAATATTTAAGATCTAAATTATTTCAGAATAGAGTTAAATAATTACAAAATAATACCTTCTTAAATTTATGTAAATTAGGTTTTCCATAATTACAGTCGACTATTCGACTCGGAATTGTGAAGGGTAAATTAATTCTTACAGTTCAAGATATTTCTCTTATCTTTTCGTATTCTAGAATTTCCGCATCGGTTTTTGTAAGTATGTAGGGTCTCAGTTCATTTGAGTTAATAGAAGAATTTAACAGTTTAAAACAAAATTGAAAAACATAGCTGAATATTAAATTTGTTAGCTTAAATTTAGTTGCTGAAAGTTAACGAATTGACTTCATGTTTTATGAAATTATTGATTAAGTAACATAATTAATTTATAAACTTTAATAAGTATTTTATAATTATACTTCAAATGATAAGAATATAATATTATTTAAATAATATTTATACTTATAATAATATCTGACAAGTCATCAGGAAATGTGAAGAAAAAGGTTTTAATTTATTTCATACAATTATGTTGTTTTTTGGGAGAGTGACTGTGATACAGTATGTAAATTTTACCAATGTCAATAAGCATATATTAGTAAACATTAGTACGGGTGCCATATAGGTAGATTGAAAATGTAAATCTCTTTATAAGAGATCTAAAAGGATTCTTCAGACTTCTATTGCAGAATATTTTACTTCCCCTTTACATGTCTGCGATCTTTACCACAAACTTTACGCTTTGATTGCAGCTTATTGGATACACGAATCCATTTCATCGTATGTAATTTTGAAATAAAATGCATGATGGTTCTTCTTTACCAATGTCCATTTTATTTCTATTCAAATACTTAATTAGAAGTCCGAATTTTCTAGTAATTGGCGTTATGCCTTCTTTAAAATGTGTGACAGAGTTTTAAATTTATTGATTTGATTGAAGTTTATGATGATTTTCTGTGGAATTAAATTAGAAACTATATAGAGCTAACTATAACTCCCAAATGATTGTGACATAAATGTTAATCGCTTTCACACCAATACCCAATGCCGCTTGAATCGAGCTAATCTTCCTCCATCATGCAGCGTACAATCACAATGTTTTCATTGGTAACAGGAGTTATTGGACGCTTTGTACCATGTCCATACTTCAAAGATTCAAGGCCAAAACAAAATTCATTGTGTCAGCATTTTAAGTAGCTAATGAACCCGAGTCACTTACTATTAACCACCTTCGTCAGTTCATCAAAACATTATTGGGTAATTCATGCGAGAGAATTTGAGCGAGAGTTCCTCATAATAGTGTCCTCGAGTGTTCGAGATTGCTTTTCAAGCGGTGAAAAGCTGAAAAACCGTTTAATGTCCACCCACCAGGAAGCATCTCCTTGGATGAAAATTGATGTTCCAAAAGTTAAGATTATCTGGTAATTGAATCATCCGACCGTAAATTGTTCTATAAATTTAGATGGATTTTAAGAACCATTTTTGTCATGTTTTGAATAATTTAAACGTGTGGTGTAACCAATTTGACAGCAACAGCGTCACGAGTGGCGGCTTTTAAATTTTAAATTCCCGCAAAGTTTTTGTAGGTTCTAATAAATTTTGTAAAATTAATTTTAATGGTTCTGTTCCTATTTGAGGATGGAAAGTTATAGAAAAGTTTTTAATATTAAATGTCGGATTTGCAATTCTTAAAAAAGACTATTGTGTTGATTGAAAATTGTATTTATAAAACCCAAAATTAATAACCGAGGTGCTGTGTTTTTTGTTTTGTAAATGATACAAAAATTAATTGATCCTTTTAAAATTAAATTATATTTCCTTTTCAAAAAAGTTTATTTAAATTTAAAAATATTTTATGTGGGGAAGTTCTGCATTGGCACCTGAGAAATTTATAAAGCACAAATTAAACAGAAGAGTCAAATTGCATCCTGAGCTACGATCGAGGAGAAAAAACAAAGTGCTACGTCTATCACCACGAATTTATTCCATCAATTTAGCAAATTATTTTATAATCGAGTGGTAGCGAACAATATATGTGTACACGTAATTAAGACTCCATTGTAGATATGGCATTTTTTATAAAGCACCATCACAAAAACAATTAATTCAATATATCAATATAATAATTCAAAACATAAATTCATAAATAGGAGCAAAAGTATTGAAATTAAAATTAAAAATTATTTTATAATATAGATCCAACATTTTTTAGCCAACCTGTTTCTTTCAGATTATTGTTTGGCAAATCATAATGAAAAGATACACCAGTTGCACAACGTATGGAAATTGTGCCACATGCCATATATCTCGTGACACAATCTATTTATTGAGAGAAAAGTTCAGTGACCTTGTAATCTCAAGAAATGAAGATGTTGGCTGGCCATCATGATTTCCTTTGGATTTTTTTTATCAAAGAAAATTTGATAAGTTAAAAGAGTAAACATAGCTCATTGCGGTTTCTTCTTTCAGTGCATGTACATTCTTGTACTGCTAAAACTTGATTAAGGAATCGAAAACCACAACCACAAACCACAAAAAATACAATCTTTTTACTTGTTACAGTATTGAACTAGCACGACAATAATATTAACCGTCCATTAGGGTCTGATTAAGGGTATCTATATGCATTCTCTTTATGCTTTTTTAATTTTTTTGTCAAACATTCATTTATGAGAGAAAAGTAATCTTGAAATATTTATTGTTTTATTGTCAAAAATAATTAAAAATATCTGGATACCCATTTCGATCTATTGGTTTACTCATATTAAAAAACCAAAAGAAAGCAATAACCTGTTGCTAAAAGCTTATGAAATTTTTTTATTATTATTGTTTATTTAGCTTGATAATGTTTAATTTAAATTTAATATACAGTAATCGAGCACATCAAATTGAAATAAATTCAATGAAATCGTTGCAAAACTCAGAAACGACAATTTTTAAATATAGCTCTTTATTTATTTTTAAATAATTATATAAAAATATGGTTTTTATAAGATTTTGTAAAAGATATATGGATCCGAAATTTCCAACAAAATATTATAATAAATAGAGACCGGATTTTAAGCATTTTTCATTTTGTTCAATTTTATAAGCAGCTCTTTGAAATTTGAAATCTACACGAATTACATAAAAAGAAGTAATTTGACATATACTTTTTTATGCTTTTTTTTGCTTTTTTCTTGAAATTTTGCTTATTTGCATTTTTTATGCTTATTTCTTATTTTAGTGCTTGTTTAGGACTTATTTTAATAATTTCATGATATTATGTCAATTAAATTCCCGTTAAATTGCTAAATGTAAAATATACTATTTTTTTAAAACATATTTTAAATGATAGGAGACACCAGGACCGTAGCCAGGATTTCATTTGGGGGGGGGGCACTTGTAAAAAGCCATTTTCGTTATTCCGGCCGTAAAGTGAGCGGTTTACGGCCTCATTTGAGGTACGAAAAGTGCCTTTTTACGTCCTGGGGAGAAAAAAGACGAGGTAACCAATAAAAATGACCTAGTCCCGACACAACAAAAAGCGGTTTACACCAACTCGGCCGTAAAGTGATTTTACACCCTCGGGTGCGTTCGGGTGTTCGGCTTCGTCTAGTCTACGAAAACCTGCCCCTCGGTTGTAAAAAATCTCTTTTTACGGCCTTGTGATGTAAACTCTACTATTTTAAAATGTAAAATTTTCGGTTGTTCTCCTTCCCTTTTGTTTTTCTTTGTCTTTTCAACATTTCTGGGGCACAAGTGCCTCCCCTTGGCTACGGGCCTGGGAGACACAATTTGACAATGCAACATTTGGAACAATATTTATAAGCTCTTTATAAGCAGCAAATTAACTAATTTTTTTTAAAACTTGCAAAATGCTTTTGAATAATTTGAAAAACAAAAAAGTGCTATTGTGTATGCTTTTTTTAAATAAAAGTTTATGATTTTTTTGATCAAGTTGGTGCTTTTTTTAGTTTTATTTGCTGCTTTTTTTAGTATTATTTGGTGCTTTTTTAAGCATTTTTTTTTTCAAATTTACGTGCTTATTTATCCGGTCTCTAATAATAAAGTATTATTATAACAATGTCTACCAAATTCATAATTAGTCCACCGTTTATAAGCCAACTCAAAAGATTGTAGATATATGCTTGATGCTTGCATGTAATACCTCCACCAGACTGAAAATTAATGATCATTATAACCTTCTTCCTGAATCAGAGATTCACCAATAATTTAATTTATTAAATAGCTTAAATAATATTGGAGTAAATAGTAGACTTAATGGTAACTTGAGTATTTTTCATAAATGTATCGATTGGTGAAATTCCGTCTGAAAGGATCTTTAATGATCATTAATTTGGAAGTGTGTCAACGGTATTTAATCCATGATACGTCAATTCCTTAATTAATACTTAATTTAAGTTGGTTTCATAAATATAAAAAAAGGTTAAAATATAAATATTTCGTCCTATTATATTATTTATAATTTTATTCACGATTTAAGATTTAAAACGCTTTTGTGCAACCCACTATTAATATATCAATACTTCCATTAATGAATATCGTTGTTATTGTATTTAATGAATAAGTTTGTTGAATAATGAATCAAAAGCTTCCGTTTTCTTTTTACAATAAAACGTAAAATTATATGTTGTCGCATTTATAAATTTTCTCGCAAATGATTTTAGTTGCGGCAATATGTATGCACAGATCATGTGCACAGATGATGGCAAGTTTGAAAAGTACATTATAAACTATACATAATATTCTATGTATAATAATTACAGGCAGAATGTGAAAATAACATCATGAGAGAAGATTAAGGGTATGCTTTATGTTGACGCCCTTTACGAAATACTGCGATTTACTAACGGGAAAGTGGCAATGGTAACTGGAAAACCGAGATTACGGTAAGATTATATAATGTCAAAACACCAAAACATTTGATTAGTGATTACATTATCACGTTAAACAATGTGATATTTTGCAGGTGCATTTTAATAATGCAGCTTGAAAATATATAATTAAAAAATGTATTAATGACGCAATGAAAATAGTATCTTAGTTTTGAATATCTGAGCAGGACAATCAATTATTGCATATCAGATGATCTTTACTAGATGTAAATTTTTTAAATCTTTACAGAAACTAATAATGATCAATACAATGTTGTTGTATTAATACATTATGTTCATTAGTTAATTTTGTTTAAGTTTTGGAAAGAAGCTTTCCATACAGGATTTTGTTATTTCTTAATTTTCTTTATGAAATTATACTATGTAGTTATTATTCAGTAACACATATAACATTTTAATATGTATGTTATGTAGATAAAATAAATAGTATATCTACATATAAAAACAATTGTACATTATTAGCAAATTTTTTTTTATCTAATAAAACAACATTTTATGCCGCGATAGTTTCGTGTCAACGTTTTTATCGAGTAAAATGTAAGCTTAAACTTGACACCTGAAATCAATTTCCCCTAGATATGAGGTTAAGATTTTAGATAGTAAGTATAAATTGAGAATCTATTGGTTCAGTTGTATTTAAGAATATAAGGATTGTTTCTTAATAGCTTTTATTATTAAAATAATTATATAGTTATACATATATTTTTACCTCAATGTTGTAGAATTACATAATTTCTTCTTTTAGACATTTAAGGATGATAAGAGACCAAATGCCAACGGTCGACAATAATTATAGCAAATACAGTAAAGAAATGTTAAAAAAAGTAAATTATATTTATAAAAGATTGTATCATTTGGTAAACGTTTGAAAGCTTTGGTACCTACGTAATATACTATAACAAAATACAAGGATATGTCAATAAGTTCGGTAAAGACGGTATAAGGAGAGGAATTGTAAAATAATTCAAACAATCGTAGATTTAATTTTAAATGGTAGTCAGTTTTAGCATTTTTATACTAGAGATAATCGAATACCACACTGTGACGAAAATTTTAGCAAAAAAAGGTAAAAGTTCTTAATGATAAGTAAATTATGTAAAATAATAGGGTACGTGATGGTTGTGTGGGGGGTATAACCTAAAATGCAATCGATATTAGGTTTAAACTTCCTCTAAATATCTAAATCGATTTGTTGTTTTTTTAAATCAGATTTTCTGCTTAAAATCAATAGTATTTAAGTAATTAAGACTAGTAAAAATAAACATACAGTAGAACCTCGATTATTCGTGCGAGCATTATCCGTGGGCGTTTGTAACTTTGATATTAGAATTTCTGCTTTCTTCAGAGCTGCATTTGGATTACATACAAAGATGTTTAGTGTATGTATTAATAAAAAATGTCAAATATTATTATCCGCGTTTTTCAATTACCCGTGCAGAGCACGGTCGCAGTCTGCCCGGATAATCGAGGTTCTACTGTACTGCATATAAGTTTGCTAGGGGTTTCTAAAGATTTTAATATATCAATATCTTATCTAAAATCATATAGTTTACTGAGTATTTACTATAAACATTAAAGATTGTAAATGTACGAACATTGAAATAAAAAACAATTCTGAAATAGAAAAGTACAAATACACAAAAGCAAAAGTAAATTCAGAAAGTAATTTTTTCCCCATTATCTACTTAATAATTATATGATTAATCTGTCATAAATGTACGACAATCATAATTAAAATGAATGATAGTCGGTAATAACTTACCGGTTTTTTAATTCTAGTCAGTTAAAGATGAATCAAATCCAATATCACGAAAAATTGTAAAAATCTATAGTGGTATCGTATAAATTACTCAGTATTAAGAAATATTCAATTTACTTAGTACTTTTATGATTTTTTTAATTAACTTAATTTCAGTTTCAGCTTATCAAGATTTGTAATGGCAAAACAATTTAGACTGATGTATAAAACATTTGAAAGGAATTAAGTAAATGATAATTGAAACACTCCAAATGTGAACACTTAAAGCACTATGATAAAATTGTTGCAGTAAAATATATTGCTATGGTTCTTTTGACAATGTATATTATCGCCTATACCATACCTATAGTGTAGGTACTCTAAATCCAGATAATAATCATTTAAAAGTTGTGTTTTTTTACTTTGATTTCGCTATGTTTGCTTTGCCTTGATGAATTCATGTTTTTTAGATGAATTGGCTAATATCTGCATCACATCTGCATATTATGTAATGCTAGCTTACTGGATTAGTACTATTAAGTAACCTTCATCGGTTGATTTGTGATTGTGTACAATCAAGTTTCCATGTGAACATCGTAATATGCCACAGCTGTAATTTCTCACTGCCATTGTTGGTATAACATATTAGCGTTTATAAAGTTTAAAAAATTTGTTAAGCTTTAAAACCACTTGTAGTGACAAACGGTAGCATAACAGCATAATACTTACCTATATAAAAATATAAAAAGTATAATATAAACTTATAAAGTAAAAGATTATAGTTCGTGATACATTATTACTATTATAATGCCAAAACATTTTATAAGAAACAAATTAAGATTATTAAAGTAGTAAAGTAGTTTAGCAATAGTGTTAAAAAGTTTACACATCAACATAAATTTTGCTGTAGGTAATAATGAAACAAACTTGTACTTACTTGCGTTATTTGGTTTCGTCAGTTTGCACCTAGCACACGCAACATAACGTGCCGACATATCATGACACTCAAATTCAGTTTTTGCTAAAATATCTTCATTAATCTGCAAGGAGTTGCATTTTGCAAAATTAAAGTGACACCTAATTGATGTAATTATTAGTTATACTGAGAATATTTTCTAATCTAAACTAACAAGGGGAAGGCCAACTTTGGTCGTCACAGATCTGCACCACTATCTTTATATCTTTATAACCCAATTAGAACGTCACTTCATGAAAGTTTAACGACCCGGAATTCAGAAAATTTTGTGAAAATAATTTTTAAAGAGCAATGTAAAATTCAAGCATTGGTAGTTCAAATGCATTTCATTATTATTTCCTTCTTAAAAAATCAGTCGACGACTGCTCGACATAACCTTAGATTTACCCATTATTTTATTTATTAATTTGAGCATTATATCTTTGCTTTGTGATGTAACAGCTTGCAATCCTTTTTGTAACACCACAAAGTTTACAAATACAACATGTAATAATGGTTACACGATAAATGAAAAAAGAAATTTAAAAACTCATACTGGTGAGAAACCGTTTACCTGTAAAATTTGTGACTATAAAAATGTGCTCAAAAATCATCGTTAAAGGATCATTTAAGAACTCACACAGGAGTAAAGTCATGTGCTTGTGAGTCTTGTGCCTATAAAATGTGTACACAAATCAAATTTAAAACGACATTTAAAAACTCATAATACCATAACTGCGATATAAACAACATAATAAGTAATACTTTGATTGTAATTATAATTTGAACTCGTTCTTGACACATTACACTTCTTGATTATCAATATCTTTAAGTGTGCATTTAGATTATATGCAATGTGTATACAGTTAAACCAAAATTAAGCATTATTTATGTCACAAATCTTACAGGTAAACGGTTTCTCACCAGTATGAGTTTTTAAATTTCTTTTTTCATTTATCGTGTAACCATTATTACATGTTGTATTTGTAAACTTTGTGCTGTTACAAAAAGGATTGCAAGCTGTTACATCACAAAGCAAAGATATAATGCTCAAATTAATAAATAAAATAATGGGTAAATCTAAGGTTATGTCGAGCAGTTGTCGACTGATTTTTTAGGAACGAAATAATAATGAAATGCATTTGAACTACCAATGCTTGAATTTTACATTGCTCCTTAAAAATTATTTTCACAAAATTTTCTGAATTCCGGGTCGTTAAACTTTCATGAAGTGACGTTCTAATTGGGTTGTAAAGATATAAAGATAGTGGTGCAGATCTGTGACGACCAAAGTTGGCCTTCCCCTTGTAAGAGTCGTTTAATTACTAGACATCCACTTATAATTATGTAGGTTTCGTGCAATAGATTCTAGTATGTGTGTATGCAGTACTATGTGTGCATTGATGGATGATATCAACTCATTGCCATAAGAAATGATATAACACTGTAGATTAAGATTTAAATTGGAATTTTTAAATGACAAATTAATTCGATAAAATAAATTGAGTTACGTGTTATAACTTTTAATCAACCGAAATAACACACAGCTTAATTTTAATTATTCATGCGTAGATATTACTGTATTATTGCCTTTGAGCAAATAAGTTGCAATTACAGTAATAGTAACTTTTACACTAAATGAGACTTTAAGTAAACAAATCGAAATTCGTAAGCGGCACTGAAATTATGTCAATTAAAAGCACTAGTAATTGAGATTGATTTTCTCATCTACCGTAAATTACGCAAAGCCCCACCAACGTGTTTACAAATTACAATAGGGGCGTTACATTTACATGATTTGATTTATGACTCAGAAACTGATTGAGAATTGTTGTTGCATATACTATACTTCAACATATTCCTTTTTCATTGAATCGTCCATTTAGATGTAACGATAACTTGGTCGTACCTTGCCGAAAATCACCATTACATTTTCGCAACGTGTATATTATTAAAAAAGTTTCTTATCAAAATTAAATTACTTTTTTACGACTGAGTTTAATGACAGAACTTATAATAATTATCTTCACGAATATTTGTATTTCTAAATATCCAAGAAGAAACTCATTTTCATAATTTGGGTAACATATTTATTTAGTTTAACTTTTCGTTTTCTATTTAATTTAACTAGAAATTGGATTCGTAAATTGATCAATGAAGTATTCGGTCATATGCCAAACACATCTGCTCATATTGATCGGTGCCTAACGTTGATAAACCACTATAACTGCAGTAAACTTTTAGATTACACAGCACATAAATTCTTTAGAGTAGTATTTGCTGAACACATTTTTATTACTAAAATATTTTACTTTAACGTTTAAAATCCAATATCTAGTAGGATTTACAACGAGAGAAATATAGTCGCCTCATCGGTTGGGTTAATCTGAAAAGTAGGAACTTTTTGTTTTAAATGCTTAGTTAATTTAACAAAGTCTTTTTAGATGGTAATTAACTACATGTAAGGTTATGATACTTCTATTTTGTTATTATTATTAGTAATGGTTTACCGTAGTTTACTAAATGATCCACCTCTAGCCATTTACTATCCTGTAAACAGCAGACATTTAAATTCCATGATAGAGCACATAAATTTCTTTATCGAATTACTACTACGAATTATTTGTAGTAATACCGATATATAACCGAAATTGTCGAACACACAACTGTATTCTCATATTGTATAAAACGTAAATCAAATTTATTGATTTTGTGGCACGAAGAGCTAAGTAGCTGTTAATAAGTTATTATTTCAAACATTATGTGGAATATTAACACCTTTCACACTTAGTTATTTTAATTGTGAATTATTAAACGTGTTGAATTAAGTTTCAATGATTATTATCACGTCTCAATATTTCTTATTTTAAAGTAGAAATTAAATTAATGCATCAATTTTTATTGCACAGTAGTACATACAAAATTATATGACTATTTTATTATATTTATTTTTTTCTTAAAGAAACATTTGCAGTCGTTCTTACTTCTAGCAATTTTCCTCTTCTACCTATTTAACTACTTTTTTTTATCAGTTCACACCATCCACATTATTTTTCTTTCTAAAGCGCACCTCTGCTGTTATTGTAACATGTCGGAACTACATTTACAATCTTCTTCTTTTATATTAGCTCTTTAATATTAAAGTCCATTAAATGCACTTTTAAAAAGCTCGTTAATTTTTTACATCGTCTTTTCGTCTTATTTAGAAAATGTTCAAAAGAATAATATGATGAAATTTAATTTTATTATTTTAACTCATTTGCAGTTGGAATAGAGTATAAGGGAAGATTATTTCTTAACTATATGTTTGCAATATATCATTATAATGAATATATATAAGAACTTTCTGCTTCGTGGACAAAGTGGACAATGTAAAATTCGTCTATTCCCGTGGTTCGGGATCCACATTAAGTTGTAGGTCCCCTGTGCCTATCGCATATTTTCAAGACACCGGGTATCGTATAGTGTCGCAAGCATCGATATAGTATAAGTTTTTAATACTTATAAAAATGGTTGATAAATGAAACAAAAATTCTATGCATATTGAATATTATATTTAACAATGTAACGGCTAGATATTTAATTAATGACATGTTAATTTATATTTTATTATTTAATTAATTTTGTAATTATTAATCTTATTAAAATTTTATCTGCATATTTGTCCCATATTTTCGTATGCTACATTTCATAACATATTTATGGTTGTTATCTGAAAGCTTCTGTCGTTTAATATACAAAATATAAAATATTACCCTTACATGTTGTGTAAATTGTACTTTGAAAGGGTTTTTCTGCATGTCCGATATATTTATAGAAAATGTCACAAACAAGCACTCAAAAAAGCTTATATTTTTAATTTAGATGAAAGTTTTGAATTTATAATATTATTGAAATTGTTAGACGTTTTTGAAGTAATGTTGTGGTCGTGTTCTTAGGTATAATACGTGATTTATTATAGGGTTTCCTTTCGGTTTCATTATGTCTTTAAAAGATTACATCTAATAGTGTAACCAAATAAACAGTGGCGCTGTCAAATTAAGGTCATTAAAATATTCTCAATCTGTTTTTCAAAATTATTCAAAAACATCAGCATTAAGTCTCGTTGATTAGGGGGTCTAACCACTATAGGGCGTTGAAAATTAACCTAATTTTAACAAGTTTTTCCGGGAAAAGAATGAAAGAAATGAAAAATATGTTTATAGATCTTCATTACCTATACTTTCAAGAGTAAAATAATATTTTTTAGCAGGTATATCAGATCTGAATATTCTAACATAATAATTAATTAGGCTTTCACCATGAAATAGTTTAATGCAACAATAATACTCGAAGCGACATATGAGTATACGTAAAACTACACCGATAGCATTTCATAATTCCCAATTGCTTTTAACCGTAACTAACATATTCCACAATAAAGCAATCTCTATTATAAAGTGGTACTTAAATAAACAGACAAAGCAAGACAAAAAAGGGAAAGTTCTTTCAAAAGCTAACAGACTAATTTAAACAGAATAATAATAATAAATAATGGAAACTTAAATTGGAAAAGTATTTACCCAATACTTATTTGGGTATTAATATTGTTTCAGCAGTAGAACTTCCCGAACAAGAAAGGAACTTGTCTAACAAGAAAATCTACTTGCTTTAACAGGGCGATGCAAGAAAACGCCAACGTTACAATTCCAGTGAGAACTTACAAACGCAATAAAACAAAAATCAAACTCGCTAAGGAACTGAAATAAAAAAAAAAAAAAATTTAAAGTCATACAATTCAGTATCATTGAACTTAGAAAAATAATTTTTAAACGACACAACAGCAAATGTTTTCTGTTCATATTTCACCAATTAGTCCAGCCTGAACGAGAATACTTAAATTTCGTTATTCTAATACGGGAACAATATATTCTTATACATCAGCGAAACTGAAATAGAAAGCACTATAACACAACAAAAGAATTCGCCCTCTTATAACATCTATAACTTATATCACAAAATAGTGAAGCTCATTTATCAACACTTACTAACGGTGCCATGTCAAATTACGAATGTATACATGAATGATAAAAAAAATTGGACACCTTGGAATGATCAAGAGCAATTTCAATACAAAAATTTTAGTAGTACCGACCAATATCAATATTTGAAGAAGTTCACTTTTTAATAAATAAATTAGATACTAATGTCATAAAACTGCACTTACCCCAGGCTAGGGGCAAGTGCATTTCAGATCTCAATCTTTTTATTTACCTACTTATGATGGTTACTCATAAGCACTTTGACTCACTCTTTCAATGTGAGTCTTTTAGATTTTGCGGGATCAACTACATTTCGAAGGTTTCAGGTGTATACCTTTGCCCTCTATTGTTTATTTTGGTAATTGCTCACCATTTTGCCTCTAAATAACAAGACAAAACTTCACTTTACAAAAATTTAATTTAAAATACAGCGCCAAAATTAGTTTCAATCGCGTATGCACTTGTCACAAAATCGCATTTGCTCCTTAACCTGTTTTGGCAGGGAAAGAGCACATTTGCTATTTTCATGCACAAAATTATTAAAAATTGTAAAAATAATATAAGAAATAAAAAATTTGATTTGAAATTAGGCTAGTAGGTAGAGTGGAAAAAAACTACTAAAAACCAAGAAAAAAAAAGGTTTTTAATAAAAACGACTTTTCTATTTTCGTCATGCGGGGTATTCCAATGACCAATACAAACCTCCTTGATAATGTTAACATTTCAAGTAAACTTTTTGTCTCTATTGTTTATGTAGAGCTACAAACAATTCCGTTCAGACTTATTTGCTTTGATAGCAACTTTCTTCGACTTCCTTCGATGCAGTTGGAAAGTAAAGTATATCAGCTTTTGACCAGCTTTATAAAGTTCCAGATTTCAGTAGTAATTAATCAATTAATAGAGTAGTAAATAATTTCGTATAAATAGTTAGTAGTACTTATACTAAATTATAAGTATTAAAACTAGAACAGTTTCCAAGTGAAACCAAACACTCGGTTTAGATATTATGTAATGGGGTATATATATTTGCACTTTAAAAAAATCTTCCTAACTTTGTACTAACAAACTATAAAATGATACATTTGCACTTTGGATTGGGCACATTTAAACTTTAAGCTTACCCACTATAAAATGATATAATCGCACTTTGGATTGGGCACATTTAAACTTTAAACTTACCCACTATAAAATGATACAATCGCACTTTGGATTGGGATCATTTAAACTTTAAACTTACCCACTATAAAATGATACAATCGCATTTTGGATTGGGCACATTTAAACTTTTATATTAGTGCCTTTTTTGCTTTGGTTGGCCGTCCTCTCTTCCTTTTCGTGCCAAGAGGTACAGTTTCTGCTTCCATGGGCACCTTTGCCTGTTTTAAAATTACTGACATACCCAAAGAATGCTTGCAAACATATTGCTTCAGAAAACTTGAACAAGTGCACCGAGATGTAACTTTATCATTTTCGGAATAGCAGGTTACTTTTATAATTTTCTGAGCTTTATGAAAACTGTCAAAAGATTCCCATTTCAATTGAGTATCTTTCCAGCTTTGTATGTCCTCTTGAGTCAAGACGTCTGTAGTATTCTGTGTTGATTTAGCATAGAGCATTTAGCATTTAGCTTGTCATCCTCTTTTGGATTGTCCATCCAAATTATCCAATTATTGGAAGGTATTAACGGTATTAACTTGGAAAGCGGTGAAATTTTAAATTTCAACCGACTTCAAAGTATTACTCATTGGATATACCAACGTTTCAAAGTGCGATGTATCGTTTTTATGTGCAAACGGTATTTAGAGAGCGCGTTAAAATACTTCAAAGTGGAATTTCTTTTATTTTTCGTGTATTACCTTTCATAAAAGTTTTAATAATTTTTTTAATGTTCATTAATTTCTTTTAAAGCTATTTTGATCTATTTTAAGCATGTTAAAATATTTCAAAGTGGAATTTCTTTTTTTTTTTTAGTGTATTATCTTTCATAATAAGTTTTAATAATTTTTTTAATGTTTAATCATTTCTTTTTAAAGCTATTTTGATTTATTTTAAGCGTGTTAAAATATTTCAAAGTGGAATATATATTTTTTTGTGTATTATATTTTATAAAAGTTTTAATATGTTGTTTTAATGTTTATTCACTTCTTTTTAAAGCTATTTTGATCTATTTTAAAGTGCGAATAATTACCACCCTTATGTAATTCTCTAATATTTCCTAATTTAAAATTAGATGAAAATATAATATTATACTAAAATGAAGATAAATGCAAAATTTAAAGTGATTAAAATTTGTTTTCACGAAATATGTTAAAAGACTAGGTTTGCTTCATCTAGTTTTTTGAATATTGTCAATGTATAGAAATTGTAAGTTAAAACAGCTGGGTATCGCATGATGGTTTGCTGGGGATCTCTACTTATTCCAGTAGCGGATAAGGTTGCGGATTTATTTAGAACTTAAATATTTTCTATTTTTACTGGAAACAGCGTAACTTTCGTCGTAAGTGATACTGTAGGTTTTAATTTATTGAACTTCATCGATAATTTTTAAGTCTCACTTAGCAAAATTTAATTTTAGTTTAATATTAGAAAAACTTGTTTATTAATCACTAATCGGTAACCATAGAATAGCATCATTGCGCATTGGTAGAAAATTCAAATGTTTTACATTTCATCAAAATAAAATAGTTCTGAAATAAATATCTTATTTATTGCGTATATTATTACAATTTTTATTGCCACAGAAGAAATTTCAAGTGGAAAATATATGTAACATCTGTTGAGAATGTACAATTGCAATATTTCTACAGTTCGTTTCTTGAATGAAAAGGTAGAAGCTAGAATATATAAGAACTATAAAATTCAAATTAAATGCAATCGTATAAATTGATGGCACAATGTATGGGAAAACTTTATTCAAAATGTTACTTAAGTTTATTTATTATTTTTTGTGTTTAAATGTAATTTTAAAAATTAATCAAACATATTATTGGAATTATTGAAATGGATTTTGAATATATTGTCGTATTCTTTGCGGTATACGAGCGGTAGCGAATACGGTGAAAGATGCTGTTAAAAATTTTAGTCACTTTCTATTTTGTTTTTGAAAGGAACAATTAATTGTAATTTTTGTACTGAAGTTTTGTTTTCAAGTTCAGTTTCGAAGGTTGAGAAGCTCCACTAACAGATTTTTTTTTTTGATAATGAGGAAATTTGGCCTCTTGCAGCTGATGATTGACCCTTCTGGGAATTGAATTACTTGAGAAATTTAGAATTATTATGATGGTAGGTTTTTTTTCGCCGATATACGGTACCTATAATAAATTATTTAGTGAAAGTCCATCGTTGTGGAAACTTGATTTACTCGCGCAAGATAAGGGTAGAAAGTTTGGTGTTCCACGGGTGGCACCAAGAAATGACATCTTTTCCGGTAGTATCCATTTGGGAAGGACAGACGTGCTATTTTTCGTTCGTTAGTATACTAACTAATTTGAGATATTTTTGAGTATCTGAAATCAAATTTGATTTCGGAAGAATTTGAGTGATATTTTTGCGTTGTTTCTGGTTACGGGAAGTTTTCGAATTATTTACAAGCGATAATTTGGAGATTTTTGATAGTGTATGGCTTCATGATTAAATTTGGTCGAATTATGTATTATGCGATAATTTTGGATTATTAGATAATAATCATCGGTTATTATTTGGATGGATGATCGAAATTTTTGAGTTGTTTCTGAAAGTTTGAAGGCGTAAAGTTTTGAAGTCAAAATTTGGAAGTTAAGATCGCACTTGCTTGAGTATTGGTTTTGTTCGTGTGCTAGAGGGTAAACGAATTTTATTCGTGAGTTATTTGAAGATAACACAATTGATTTTTCGGAGCACCAAACTTAATTTTATGGACGATAAATTGGTTGTACTGCAGCGTAATATTTAGTGGATCGGCAGATCGGCTTCTGTTCATGGAGGTTAGGTTGTGCTTGCTGATAAAAAAGATTGCGATTTTATATCACTTTGTAATATAAAGTGAAGTGAATTTACACCTAGAAAAATTGAAAGTACCAAAAACTTGATTAATTTTGTAATTGAAATTTTTTTACAGTTAATTCCTTCGTGAATGCAAGGAGTAGCATACGATTTTAACAATAAATGTCTCCTTGCATAAGCGAGAGAGGGTTTTAATCGGAACGTGTAATTGGTCCAGATTTCAATTTAATACAAATAATTTGTTTGTTTTGTGTTCAAATTTTAGAAGCACAAAAAATTATCTTTTCCAAAACGTAAAAATTTTGTTCATTACTACCGACAGTTTTATTTGAATTTAACAAAGCCTCCTTCGGCGTATTCGCTGAACCTGAAGAGAGATCACAAAGAGTCATTGCTAGCCGGTTCAATTGGATTGTTTTTGCCGATAGTGCTTTTTGTTTGAAACTTCCCCGACAATTAAATTCTTTATTATTTTAATTTATAAAAGATGATCCGGTAGAGTAATAATACTTTACCGGTATGTTAAATTTTCAGAGAGTAATAATTATTGTACCCCTTACTAATCACAGTATTGTTTTGGTGTGATCAGAATTTCTTAGTACGAAGATCTGTAATATACTATTATATTTTTGACCAAGATAATCATGCACTATTTTCAAGTTAGTACTACAGTTTTCGCAATTTTTGAACTTCAAAATTTAAAGGCATTCTTGGCGTTGTATGTACAACATTTACATTTTATGGATTACCACGGCTAGTTTCGGTGATATTAAGTACTATTTCAAACAAAATTAATTTTACATAACTGTGTCACATTATAGTTGTATTAATATTATCCCACCCATTAAAATATATTTATTACATTTTTCCATTAAAACTTTAAGGCATTAATTAAAGTAATGCGCAGCGTATTTTAGTTCCTTCTTAATTGTACCCAAGTTGGGCAACATGTAGTCTGTTAGTTAACATGGTAGCTGCAGTCGTTTATTACACGTGTGTAGCAAATTACGTAGGCAACACTTTAATTATATTGTAGTAATGCGAAATATTTAAGTTTTATTATATTTTTGATATGTGTTGGAGATATATTCTACTGAGGCATTCTTAGTATTCCAAACTAAAACAAATATTATGCACCCTATAGTTTAATTGATATTGTATTAAAGTCTCTTTTCTTTTTTGGCCTTAACATTTTGTTAATTAGCCATACTTATATAAATTATGTAGAACCAATTTTAAATCCACAACGTGTCGATGTTCACAGAGAGATCATCAAGCTAAGAAATCCTGTGAAGTTTGCTATTTGCACCCAAAATTTGCGCTCTGTAATTCATCCTGTGGTTTGTGAGTAAAATACATATTTGTTTTATTTTGATTATTTTGTTACTTCTAATTATTTAATGTTGTATTATGTGATTTCCGAAATCCAAATTGTAATTTATGCATTAATAATTTTTAAATTGTCTTCTTGGTCATGTAATCTGTCTAGTATAATTTTTTTGGTTAATTTAAAAATTGCTGCTAGCTGGCTTATTGATTGTAACTTTTTGATTTCGTTTTTGTATGAGTATTATTGCTTCTTTGATTCCAGATAGTCACGAAATACAACAGTGGTATAAAAATTGCTTTAATTACGTAGTTCATTTGCAATCTTGCTTTATTTCATTTCTAAAATGCAGCACAACACAAATCACTTTGTTAGCTAATAAATAATTATATTTCCTTGAAATATAAAATGCATAAATTTTAACAGAAGATATAATATTTTCTATAGGTATGGGAAGATGGAAGATTCTTATAATATAATAAACCTCTACTGGAAGGTTTGATAGTGTAAGGTACTAGACACACACACAAACTAAAACAACAGCACAACAAAAAGAAAAACGTATGCACTATCAATTAATAACTTTTGAGATAAAATCGAAATTAAAGTTTCTGATTGACATTCTCCCAAGTCATATTCTTTCAACGTTCACACTTCTGAATACTTTCAGTTATAAGAATGCTACGAAAACGATCGTTTAGAGCGTTTAACGACCTATGAATTCCTTAACAAATTTTTTAAATAACTGTCTAGAGGCTTTTCTAAAATGGTCGTCAAAAAGCACAATTTTCATTTCAATGTAAAATCATCTTCACCTTCAAACTCTCAACAATCGGAAAATTTTCTTCCGTTAAAGTTCGGATACAAAATAATAAAAGAATAATTTTGATTTTAAATTCAGTATGAAATAAAATAAATATTGGAGTTAAACTAAACATTATCTAGTCTAGATGTTATTATTTTTATAAGCTTTGAGATTTTAATAACTCGACATTTCTAATAGTCCCTTGCGGCTGGACTGCTTGTATATTGATATATTATTTTCATAATAGGTATTTTGAGTACAAAAAACATCACTTAAATAGATTCGGTTCTATTTGAAAATGACAACTCCCATACAAACTTTCTAAAGAGCGAGGGACAAATATTGACAATGTAGAAAGTCAAACAATTTAAAGCAACTGCAACTGTTTAAATTTATCTCTAAGACATTTTAGCTTAAATTTTAGGAAGCTTGATATTGATACATACTATTTGGTATTTCCTCATTTTAAATTGATGATGTTTATTAGTATTTTTTTTAAATTTACTATACGATATTGTATACTGATGTAGGAAACATAGTATAGCAAACACAATTAAAACAAATATTAAATATAGGATAATGTAATTAACAGTTCACAAATGGTATTCACAATTGAACTAATAGAATTAAACTCCTAACTGAAATTGTAACGAATCCCTTAAGTCGTTTCATAAATGCAGCTTGGTTCACAGGTGCTGCTCAGTCCATTTATACATGTAGCCCATTGTTATACCCAAGCAATTAAAACAAATTGTGAACTTGGTCGAGAGTTAGATTAGAGTTATTAACTCTGCACTAATTTTACGGAATAGATTAAAGAGGTTTTAATTATAAAGTTTTTCTGTTACAATAATAATTATCAACATTTCTAGTGTACATCATTCCACAACTACAACTAAACATTATTTTAATTTAGGAGAGAACGCGAAAACGGCTAAAAGAAATGCTTGAAAAGAGATGTGGCATTTAGATCAAATCCGTAAAACGAGTAATTCGAAAATATTTATTACTACTTCAAGTTATTTGAATTAATTACTCATACTATTTTTTCTACAATCGTGCAAAAACTACGTAACATATTATTTCATCCAATAAGCTTAATTAAAGTTTTTTCACAAGTTAAGAGGCAAAAGTGCGCAATAAAGTGTATTTCCGTGCAATAAAGAGTTTATTCCACGCATAAAGTGTTTATTGCACACTATGCCATAAAGATGTACTGTTTGCATTGAAAATGAGTGTAAAAACACGTAGTACTTTGTGCACGATCATAGCAAAAAAACTAATGCATGTGCATGTTTATGTAATGGATGGATGCGATATAAATGCGCTACTCTAAAATAGTTTACTACCCTTTAAACACACATTAAAAAATCTAAATTTAAGCCTAACTTAGAAATCAGTGCTGTTTGCTTTCCTGCAATGTTAAACTTATGACTAAAGAACGGAATTATATGAAGAAAAAACTTAAAAAATATTTCATAAAATATGAAAAAAAAATTTAAGAATATGAAGGGAAATGTGTAATATATGCATTTTTATGAAATTAAGTAAACAGCTCAAACTAAAACTTATTCAAAACTTTTGTTATGATTTTTTTTTGATTTTTTATTTATCACAATAAATTACCACCATTTTTTAAATATTTTCTGGAAGCAAGCGATGACGCTCGTTAGTAAGTACGTTTTTATAAGCAGAAAAGCTTCTCTCTTCATCACAAGATGTTATTGGGCAGTATTTGATTTTTCAGAGTAACATTAAAGTTACCTTGTAGTACTTGTGCAATTGAGTACAGTTTTGATTTGAGTCAGACTTGACCATCGGTGGCAGGCCCGTAGCCAGGGGGGCACTTGGGGGCACGTGCCCCCCCTCGAAATGTGTGAAATGTATTCAATTTAATTGCGAACCACCGAAAATTTTACATTTTACAAAAGGCTTTTTACAAGTGCCCCCCCCCCCCCGAAATTAAATGCTGGCTACGGGCCTGATCGGTGGTATAAAATTTGTATCCTTTAATCCACTCACGTACATTACTAACTTTAGGCATTTTGATAAAAATTTAACATGTCTTCTCTACTCACAAAGAAAATCAAGACTAACTAATTATTAGATTATAACAAAGATTTCTTTAAAGTTTAAACTTTTATAGCAAAAATCTTGCAGAGTAATGTCTAGACCGGGAAGTAAAATAAACAATAAGCTCAGATTACAAACTAAAAGATGAATTTTTGGTAAAATCATTAAGTTATTAAAGAAAATATGAAGTTCATTAATAAATATGATGCAAATATTGGTATTTTAATATAATATTGAATTATTAGTCAAATATGAAAATAGTACTAATGAAATATTATGAAATATAAATATTTTTTAGTATTGTTTTAAATCCAAACACCACTAAAACGCACAGATTTATGAATTGGGGGTTCTACAATGATTATTTCACGATTTACCTATGTCAATCCACTGCTGGATGTAGGCCCCCACCATATTTCTATGGGGGGTTGTTAGCCATAACTCGCCACGGTGGCCAGCCGGGTTTGGACTTTGTAGATCACAGCACATATCCGACGCAATCAGGATTAGAACCGCGGTTTCCCGCTCTGTAGTCTATCCGTGTTTGATTTACGCCAGACGGCTGGTCTAATGATTATTTAACGATATGAAATTTCATATAATTCCGTTCTTTACTTATGACGCAATTTTGTTCTATTTATTATAAACTTTATTTGTTTATAAGAGAGCAATTTCCACACTCAGCAATGTATTATAATATCTTAGTGCTGCATAACCAAATCTTTGAGAGAAAATCGATTCAGTTAGAAAAATTCAAATTGTTTATAAGTTCGAGTGTACTTAATATAATAATTATTTAAACTGATTATTGAATAATTGCTTGATGAAGCTCGAAGGGATTCATAAACTGTTGTTGCATAATTGGTTTCAAACATTTCAAGTCAAATTAATCAAAGTGCATTTTATGTTATTCGTAACTTTTTGGTTCATATCAAAGAGATGGATAAACTGTTAAAAGATTAACCAGACCAACATTAATTATTAAAACAGTAACGTTTGATTAAATAAAGTACTTTTTACAAAAATTATCGACAATCCATTACTTGATACAAGTGTAAAAGATCCATGTGCAGGAAGAGCTTATGCGTTGCTTTTCATCATTGTTGAATAGTTAACGGAAATTAGTTTAAGAGCTAACCATATTGAAACTTGAAATAAATAGCGAAATGACATCAAGCGTGACAATACATTAGAAATTTATATTAGGTGTACAAAACAAGTCTCGGCCATTTCTGATGAAATTTAAATTTGTTTTATATTAATTAAAGCAAATTTAATCTTCGAAATAATCTGTATTACTAACTTGATGACATTATTATGATTAATTTTGCAATTCTCTCCAATTTTCAAATTTTACAACCCACTATTTAACAAAATTATAGATATTCGATATTGAAACATTTTTAACGTTATTTATACACTGTATGAACTAGTTCGCACATGAATGGATTAACGAGATTCTCACTTTTGCGTATATTAATGCATTAACAATTATCTCATATATTTTTTGTTAATGGATGTGGACTAGTAGAACACTTTGATTTGTAGTAATCATAAAAATAGCAAATTTAATGAAATTTTTCAAAATGAATTTTCTCGAAATTATGTATAATAATTAGTTTACGTTCTCCTGTAATTGGATTTACATGCTATTATTATTACGATAGGGAAGGAAACTTCTCATCTGAAGTTTCTGATTACTTCATTGGTAGCCAAAGCCTTAAGTGGATGGGTTTTATCATGTAGCAAAATCGCTTATCAAGCTTTTTCCAACTCATCACCTCTGCTTTGACTAGATCTATTTTATGATTTTAGGAACCATAATAGATAATTCCTTTCATATTCCACCATACACAGAGTAACATTTTCTTACCGAATAACTGTTTGGAATTACAATAGCGTTTATGGTTGTCCAGAATCAACACATAATAGTTTTCGATTTGAATTGTAATACCACAGAATTTTTCCATCGCCTCGCCTGTTAAAACTTTAAATTAAAAATCTTTTTTTTTGTGATTTCATCAATAAACTTTAAATTTCATTTGAAAAGCGCATATAAAATGCAATGGTGTAAATGTTGCTTATCGAACTCTATTTAGTAAACTTTCATGCATACACTATGAATTCTTATACTCCACTGAAGTTTACGTCATTTAAACGAAAATAAATTGTTATTAAATATGATTTTCATGATGTGCACAAGCAGCCCATATCTTCACTTATTTCAAAATATAAAAACTTTTAGTCAAAACGATTGCATTTTACTCGTTTGTCACTGAGGCGGATTTAAATAATTTTACTCATTGTCTAACAAGGATTCACTTTAAATTCCACTCAGGTACTACACATATTTCAAACAGACATCACGAAAGATGAGCATTTGACCATAATTCAAGGAACGACAATAATTTGTTTTCTTTAGTAGAAAGTGTTTACCACCCAAATAATATCATAAAGTAACTGAAACAAACATGATGACTTAACCTGTTAGGTATTCCGTCAAAAAATTAGGCTTAAAATTTTTATCAGCAATAGAAAACCTTATAAAATATTAAAAAGTACTAAAAATGTGACTAATTTTCAATATCATACACCAACGTAGGCTTTTCTTTTACTAGAACAAATTATTAAAGCAATTTTATCAAATTTTATCCTCAATTAATGAAAGTTGCAAAGTCTTTCAAGAATAGTTTGTAAATATTCAGCATTCAGCCATATCAAAGAATGTATCATACTGACAATGGAAGATTCCAATAATGAAAAACTTGATAAATTCTTACATAATTAATCGCAAATTATTGATATTATTCTAAAGCCGTAACGTATACGACCATGATGAAGGTTAAAATCAAAGGAATGAAAATCAACTTAAAACAACTGATGAGTTTCACTCCTTTACCTCATCAGATCTGCCATTTTCCTTCCGACTTGACTAAAAGTATTTCTGTACCATTACTCATGAAAGAATTTTTTAATGATTTACTCTTTAGTGTATTAATTTATTATAGTAGTTCGTTTTTTAAAATACTACAGGATAATAATTCATTGCCACACTTTTCTTAGTTCATTTTCTTTATCCAGTAATTTCAGATTCATAAATAGTAATTCTCAGTTAATTTAAATTAATTCCTTTTGAGTCAAAATCTTCATGTATTTTTAGTTCAATGAAATTTTTGTTTGTTTATTTTTAATTACCTCATTAAAAAGAACTTGGTCGATTTATTTCCTACCAAGGTAATTTTTCAATTCATTCTTTAAAGTTATTGTTAATAGATTTATTTAAAAGTTATTGTATGAATCATCAATTATTACGGAGTTAATTTGAATTAATTGTTTTCTTAATTAACTGAGTTTAAATTATGTTCAATTCAGTAAATTTCTATACCTACTAGGGAGAGGGACGTTGTATTCTTTACAGGATGGTGAAGCATTTTTGCACTACCTAAAATTTTTCATGAGTGAATAATAATAACTATATCGTATAATATAATATACTAGCATTATTATCATGACTCTAATGCGTCTATAAGAAATTCTCTTTGATCTTTTAAAAAATATGTTGTACCTGGGAATCATGTAAAATGGTTCCAAATATATAAATTAAACAAAAACTTAACTAGACGTTAAAATATTAGATTTTAACTGTAAGTAAAGAACAACATACAAGAAAATTTTATTTTTTCAAAAAAATAAGAAGTTTTTGTTTAATTTATATTTCACATAACACATACTAAAATCACACTCTATTCTTGAAAAATTTCTTTTTTAAGATCATATTCTGTTCCAAATATGGTTTACTGCAATTTTACTGTTATGCATGTCTAAATTGGGCATACTTTAACGTATTAAAAGTCACCGTGTCTAGACCCTGAGTTTTCTGCCGATTCCAGAGTCAAGAAATTCTGAGTTTTAGCAAAATACTAAATCATACAACGATTCCAATTTGAGCTGTACTCTTGATAATAATTAAAGAAGAAAATAATAATAACATTTTAACTCTTATTCTGTTGAAAAAAATTCTTGCAAAAAAATTAACATACCTACTAAAGATCACCATGTCTCTGTTACTTATAATTTGTAACTTGTCAATTATTATTATTAATCTAATATTATAATCATCGCGTAACAGTTTTTTTATGGTTAAGATTTCAATTATTTCAAATTAAAATATACAGTTCTTCCTATTTCTTCTTATTTAAACTTGAAAAACTCATACACTTTTCAAAAATAATTATTATATGACGATTATTCAACTAAAACCTAAGTCGTTAAACCAACAATCGTCAAACTAAATGAACATACATATATGTGATTTGGGGTTTAGGGATTTGGTTACAACATTATACTGTATATAGGTACCTATATGCCGCGAAACCTTTGGGTATTATAGATGTTACACACATTCCTTGAAAAAAATTTTATATTGTAGAAGTTGTCAACATGTAAGTATCACTAAATAATTGGATATAATTATGATCAACAATAAAAGTAATTTCGGGTTGATCAAAATATATATTTACTAATAGCCATATCCCTATGGAGTAGTAATGCGATTAGGCACGAGTATAATAATTAGTTATTTGCTGAATTATATAGAATATTGTTTCAGCTTATTCTATATCGTATTTATATTTTTTATTAACAAAGTTAACTAAAATTTTGTGAGTTACTTATTTTTAAAATGAATATTCTTTCAAATTGCCACGGCATAAAATATTTTAATAATTATTGTAAGTTCTCGTACATTATGATTTTATATATTTTTACTACGTAAATAACAATTTGGTTCATTTATTGAGTTGTAGATTCTATATTATGCTTTGAAAGAAAATACCCCTATTTAGTTTTTAAGTATTCACATCGAATCTGGGCATCAGCATACGGACAAGATACCTACGTTGTCGGATACCTGTGCCAGTTAGTACTATAATATTCTGACTATGGTGGAAATTTTCCTATATTATTGCATTTTTTGTTTTCTCAATGGAACGATTATAAAATATAATTGAAATTAGTTTTCAAGGCATTGAGTTACATGCATGTTCAATTTATTGTTTAAAGAGATAAATTTACAAAAAGAATTGGTAAGATTTGAATGACAAATTCAACTCATAAGTATCTTGGTACTTAGCTAAAAAAAAATTGAATGATGCAACTTAGGAGCTAAGGGAAGCTATTTAGCATATTATGCGAGTTGCATAGAGGAGAGTTTCCTCTATATTATAATAATAAGTGAAGTAGTACTCCGTTTTATTCTACTGCCTACCAAGTTATAACTTGGTTCTTAAAACTATCAATTTCAAGCACAATATTCATAATATTTAAAATTGCAGGATTTATTTTATTGTCAGCAAGTAACACTTAATATAATCATGCTGATATTTAGAATTAAAATATTTTTAATTTAAAATGATCTTTAAAAAAACATCTTTTATAAAAAGTTGAACGATATTATAAATTGAAATATACTTTTTATCAGCTTTTTCAGTGGCTTCACGAAAATCTCTCTCGTTATAAATGTTAGATTTTTAAGAAATTGTTAAATGAACTCCCACAATACATAAACTCATCAAGAAAGGGAAATCAATAATTTTAATAACATTGCTACATTACAATGTTTCTAAAAAACGTTTAATTAAAGATGATAGCATTTGAAATGTCGTATAGTATAGTATATACGTATAATTTTTATTTTATTGTTTCTACATAACAAACAATTCATATTGCCATTATGATTTTGATATTATTTCTGCAAATAAGTAGATATACTAATATGTCCTGCACAAATATTAAAATTTCGTAGTGGCGAATAATAAAATTTAAGAAATTTATCGAAAATCTTTCGCTTTTATGTGAAACTTAGAAGTTTGTAATCTAATCTAGTCATCTTTTATTAAATTTGTTATTAGATGATGGTACTGCACTTTATTTATTAATTCAACGGATATTTAGTTTCCTTTTAGCTTCTGTAAATAAAACACCATTCAAATATGACTGCTTCTGCAAAGTACTCACGTTTTGGAGTTTTATTGTGTGAATATTAAATAAGCCAAAAACGAAAAAACTTTCAGTTAATTTTCATTCTTTAATAGTTGTGTGGCAGCGTCGCGTCGTTAAATTTTAATTTCAAGTTATAAGATCTAGTACAAAATACACGTATTTCTTTTTACTAGGAAATAAAATGATTATTATTGTATTTTGGAATTAAATTTGTCAAACTTCTAAAAAATATGTTGCGATATTGAGGTCTTTCACCATTAACACCGCATACTTACAGTTGATATCACTAATTGATACCGTACGCTTATTCTCTTTTTCGATCTCCGAGCACAATCAAAACAATCGGCTTCTCCAATTTGTAAAACCTCAAGAAGAAATCTCCAAGATTGTGTCTTCCTGATGCAAGGTAAAAATAATTTAGACTTTGATGTACGACGAGAAGTGATTGGATAACAATATTAATTTTATAATTAGTGAATAATTTATTAACACAAATTTTTAAATAGAATTTTGGCCGCTTAAATCGGCAATGCGTTTTACAAACTCTTTCGAAATAATCGTTCAATAAAGAAATAAAAAGTTAAAAACACACAAATAAATAAATAACAACAAGGAATTAACCCTGGCATCAACGAAATTCGGTCAAATCTTCCTCCAGTAACGCTTGTTCTCAATCACAGCTCCAACCTGCTTCTCCTACACCTTTCAATTTACACTAACGCCGCTCCACTTTCACACGGCCAATATATTTTTTCTTCCACGGGTTATGTTTGCAAATACACATAACAATTGATTTGACATAATAACAACATTTTATATACAACTATTATTGTATTTCTGACCTTCACTCACATCTCGTCATTCTTTGATTTCTTGTAACATGCTATTCATTGCAACGACAGCATGTCCTCGATGACGAACCCTGTTCAAAAGGACACCTCCTCACATAAAGGCTTCTTCTATTTCGTTTTAGATTTTCTAAGGCAAATGTTATAATAATTATGAAGCCTTTATGTGATTGGCGTTTCGTCTCTCACCCATTGCACATATGCATTAAATGACATTATGTTTTGATTGTGGTCGCAGATCCCCCGTTTTGTGAGTTATCACCGCAATGTGTTATTAATTTATAAAAAAAGATATGTTGTCGATAAATATAAATAATTGGAATTATAAAAGTGAATTATTTACGTAGTGAAGAATGTAATAGTTGCTTATCATCAATGTGACTTAAGTCATCGCCAAATTTCAAGTAAACCCGAAAGTGCCGAGAAGAAGAGTTAACTAAAATATTAAAAAAAAATGCAGAGCAATAAAAGTGTGAGCAAAAATACATGATGGACGACTTAAGAACACAATTTCAGCTGAAGATGGAAAGATAATAATTACCAGAAAACATAACAGAAGTCAAACCAAACTTCAAGAGGCAGACCATCGTGGCAAAATAGTATATACAATCATTGTTACGCACCATAAATATAAAAAGGATAAAAGGAGTGACGAATCTAAGCTTTTCGTTTTTACATCCACATATCAACTGAAGAGCGAAATTTAGTTAGTGCTTGATGCCTCCCGTGTTCGTGGTGGATGTTCTATTAATTTTCTATTATGCTGTTTAGTAAAAATATAATACTCAGCAGAGTGGCATGGAGTGAAACGTAAGCAACTACATAATATTATGTAAGTTCGAATCCCCAGTTACTTGTTATGCCGGTAGTTGATGCAGGTTAAAAAGTGAATTTAGAAATATAATGAAGAGAATAACAGCACAAAAACAAACTTGTTGCCAATTGGACTATATAAATGTTTTTGAACCAATTTCACGTTTGAGTTTCGGAATTGAGTGAGTTCTTGTGAAATTAATAGGAATAACGAAAATAAAATTTGTACTACTTCCACTGAATTTCAAATAAAACATTTGTCAGATGAAATGGAGAAAAACTTTACCAGAAACCTTAATGAAATTATTGAATACTACACCAAAACTTTGATAAGGGATAATTAGAAACAGTGATAGATTCATTGATAAATAATAACAATATTATTATTTACAGCCGACTTGCTCATTTTTTTTCAGATATTTTGATAATCTAAATAGCACTTATCAGAAGTTTTATTATCTATTTCCTAAGATCAAAAATATTCAATTTATTAGATGGACACATACTTTTGAGTGGTATACTAGTGTAGTTGCAAAAATTAAAAATAGCTTGAATTATAATAGTTTGAGAGGTGGTGCCGACTTCTAGTTAATAAAATCGTTAGATTATAAAAAATTGATCTCATCAATCACTCAGTTGTGTGAAGTTAAGTTTTTGAGTTTTACAACTCAAAGATTATAAGATGCTATGTAACATAAAAAGTAAAAAAATTTATTTTTTCCACTACTAGTCATATAGGCTATCATTTTTACTTAGGTATGAAGCTCCAGAAGTGACATGTTATAGACTAGTGGTCAACAATTTTTCCATTATTAACTACTAGTTAATAATGAACAAAATGATATTTTTCGATAATTTGGGGACTATTTTAAAGAAAAATGTTGTTATAAGATGATTTAGAATAATCAAGAGATGCTATTTAATTGTATTTAAACTATTAAAAACGCTTTATTAAGAGGAATCTGCTATACCTCTTACAAAGCTTATAAACAGACCGCCGTAAAGTGACGATTGCATGCTTATTATTATAAAAATGTGTACAAAAGTATACATTTTTGGAAAGAGGACACTTGAATGCATCCCGCCTAGTCAAGATTTTTTCAATATACAAAATAGTTTTTTTGTAATCTTCGAACAAAGTTACCTTTACTTTACTAATTAATTACGGAGAAATAAAATTAAAAATTAAAAAATTAAAAACAGGTCGGTGTGACTTGAAGCTTTTTATATTTAATTTCAAAATTTCATGCATTTTGCTACTGCTGTTTCTTTGTAATTACCACTTTACAAACATGTGTATTTCATTAAATTTTAGAATTAATTTTAAATAATTATGCAACCAATATTACATTGAAAACCAAATATTAGTTCTTCTTTAGCACCATGTTGTCGAAGAGAGACAGCTTATGAGTAACAATACACGCTGATGAATTATAAATAACATGATGCCGCTTGAAAGTTTATGTTCTTATCAGTTACAGTAGTATCATTTATCTCTATGACATAAAATATAAGTATGCACTTTTATAAATAATCTATAATATGTTCATTAAGAATTATTATTTTGAAAAAGCAATCGTGTTTATAAATCAGCAGAATTACTTTTCTACAATTTTTGAAAATTACAAAAACCATTCAATCAATATTAGTAGAACTTTAACTTATTTATTACTCTGCTAAAAGAGCCAATATACATTTTTTGAAAATCCTTATAACATTATCATTTTCACAGTGGCGTAGCTAGAACTTCTGCCGCCCGGGGCGGAAAATGTTTTTGAATGACATTTTATTAATCATATTTCCGAATTGATGAAATATCAAAAGAAAATTCTTTTGCCGCCCTTAATGCCGCCCCCAAAATTTTTTTTAACCCTATTTCCTACTTAATGCCGCCCCTAAAAATATGTCGCCCGGGGCGGTCCGCCCCCACTAGCTACGCTACTGCACTTTCATGAAGATGGCAATTTTATAGCGATTTTCGAAAGTTGCAAAAATGTACATTAGCCCTTTTAGCACCATGCCACAAATCATGAATTTTATGTACCCAGGGCTGGACTTACTTAGTGGTTGGCCCACTGATTATGACATTCTATTGGCCCCAAATGCTCAATAATTAAGAGTACACCCAAGCATTTTTTTTTACTTATTTCCACTGGGTCCCAATATCAGTTGACCCGATTTTAATCGGCGAACGCTGGCTAGCCGGCTGCGCCGCGCCGGCGCCGGTCCGGCGCTCTATGTACGTAATAATTATTAATGCAAGATTTGAGTTTCAATTAGCCACTCTTAGTTTATATGCAGATGCACGTGTATTTTGCAAGGTGATCTTTGTGTGATTTGTGAGTGTGTGATCTTTGTTTTTGCTGTTGAAGTGTTTATTATATCTTTACGATAAAAGAAACTTTTTGTGTTTTATAAATTTTGTCAGTCTTTATTAGAAAAAGGTAAGTCATTTTAAATCATTATAAAACGGCAAAATTAAATTGGTGCCTTATGCCTTATGTACTATGTACAGTGCAATCTCGGTAATCCAAACACACGCTAATCCGAACAAAAGAACAAATAAACGTTTGTTCTGTAATCCGAATATTATTCTATAATCCGAACATTTTATTATTTGTGTTCGGATTATGGAATAATATTCTGATTTGTGAGGACTAGCGAGTGTTCGGATTACCGAGACTGCAATGGAGTTGGAAACTACTAATGACATTACTATATCGTCGCCTCAGTGCATGAACAGCGAATGTGAAAATTTGTCTCTTTTGAGTTATGTGTACCAATAAATTGGAATGTTAATAGACTATCGCATCGCAAAAACAACCAATGTGATCAAGCAATAGAATTCTGCAGGAGAGATTCTTTCACAAATGTGCAAATGTTTTCTATTCCACAAGGCCAAAACAGCAAATATGTCACATATTATTATGTTGTTTTGACATGGGCAATAATACAAATTATGCACGAATATGCCACATAAAATAGTGGATAAATAAAATAGTCCTCATAGGTTCTATTAATAATATGGACTTTTAGTGCGTTTTCCCAGTAATTATGCATTGTACTCGATTAGAACAAATCGCGTTAATAATAATTGTTTAAATTATATAAAATTATGAATAATTTATATGTAGGTATGGCAAAAGGAAATAAGTCTGTACCATCTGCAAGCCACAGAAGGAAATTTGGAAATATATTCAAACATAATAGGTACTCGTATATTTTTTATTTATTTATATTTTTTAATAGTACAATAATTAAGAATGACTTTTTAAGACGTAGGAAATTGGGTTTAGTACCATTTCCAACGGAACAAGATAACAATGTTTGTACAGATTCAAGAGCCTCAAAAGTTGTTGATGAAATTCGAACACATGCAGATGATGACAAGTAAATATTTATTATTTTTACTAATACTATCTTATATTATAATTTATAATAAATCATACGTAGGAGGGAGGCGGGTAAGTTGGAAACCCTCATGTTCCCGGATCGGGGTACCGGGTACTTTTTTGATTTAAAGTTTTTATTTACTATGTTTTACTAAACCTACATGACAGAAAAGTTTAAGTTTCGCTCTTTCGAATGAGCGCCACCCCATCCTTCTCATCAGAATAACAGTCGCTTCGGGGTACGCGTTTCAAATAAGGAAGTTTCCCTGCATAATGCACCCTGTATAATGTCGCCATTTCATTTAACATAAAAACTATTACCTACTTGCGCATCACATCTCATGTACAGAAAAGTACATCTCACAGACCTTTACAATTATCAATTATCTAAATAACAATATTCAACTTCTCAGTGGTCTGTTAATCTCACTGACAATAGTTGTTTTTATTAATCATTCTTTTAGAAATGAAGCTATGGATACATCAAGTCAAGAATCAATATTTCTTGAAACAAATGTTGATGAAATAGAAAACATCCACATTAGTAATACGGTAAATTGTTAAAAATTGAAAGAAAGTTTTCAGTTATTATAATATGTAAACAATTAATATGCTTTAGGATAAAGACGACATTGAAAACTCCGAAATAATAGGAAAGCGCCTAGAAATAAATGTTGATGGGGTAGAAAACATCCACATTAGTAATAATTCAGATACTACAAAGACGTCTGAAAATAATTCATTAAATTTGAATACTACGGTAAATTGTTAAAAATTGAAAGAAAATTTTCAGTATGTATAATGTAAATCATTAATATATTTCAGGATAAAGACGACATTGAAAACTCCGAAATAATAGGAAAGCGCATAGTTGATATTAAACATTTCTTCCATTCACTGCAAAAGATAGGTGATCATAGCAAAAAATTTGGATGTAGTATCAACAATTTGATATTAAAAAAGGAAAAATTTCTGGGCCTAAATTCTATATTATCTTTTAAATGCAATATGTGTAAAGAGGAGTTCAAAATATCAACAAATCCATTGGAGGAAAACAATTTATCTAATATTAATAGCTTAGCTGTAGAAGGAATCATGAGCGTAGGCGGAGGATTCTATAATATAGAAGAAGTATTGGGTAGTATGGAAATTCCAAGCATGAGTGAATACGTATATAAGAAACATCATGATATTGTATGCGACGCTTGGGAAAAAGTAGCCCAAGTAAAAATGAAGGAGGCTGCAGAAAAAGAAGCCAAATATGCGATCGAAAATGGTTCCGTAGATAAAAATGGTACTCCTTGTATAACCGTAGTAGCAGATGGGTGTTGGTCAAAGAGGAGTTACCAAACCAACTATAGTGCGTTATCTGGTGCAGCCGCTATAGTAGGACATCAATTTGGAGAAATTCTCTATCTATCAGTGAAAAACAAATATTGTTCCATCTGTATCAACGATAGTAAAAAAGAAAATGACGAATCCACGACTCATACTTGTTTTAAAAATTTTGTTGGCTCATCGACAAGCATGGAATCAGAAATACTGGTGCAGGGTTTTAAAGAAAGCTTGGATACACATGGTATAAAATATACCAAATTAATTGCCGACGGTGATAGCAGCACCTACAAAAAAATTGTAGAAGCGAATCCCTACAAAGATACCACAATTGAAAAAATCGAATGCTGTAATCATCTACTTCGTAATTTTTGTAAAAAATTAAGAAATTTATCAACAGATAGTAAATTTCGAAGTAGCGTGTTAAAGCAATTTATAAAAAATAATATTTTAAAATTTCGAAGAGCAATTACATCCGCAGTAAAATTTAGGAAAAATTGTGACGGGCAAGTGACAGAAAAAATTGCATTGTTGAAAAGTGATATTGAAAATAGTGTTTGTCACATATTTGGTGAGCACAGTAAATGTGATGCTTATTTTTGCCAAAAAGCAGAGAATGCAAATAATGATGACAGTCAATTTAAATTATTAAAAAGTTGTCCCGAAATCTTTAATCGATTAAATTTCATAATCAGAAGTATTTCATCGCATGCAAAAAGTCTATTGCTGCATCTAAATAGTAATATAGTGGAACAATTCCATTCAATTGTGGCAAAATTTGTAGGCGGTAAAAGAATAAATTATTCGAAAGGTAGATCGTACCAATCCCGCTGTTTAGCTGCTGTGGTGAGTTTCAATTCAAAAGGTAGAGCTCACTCGGTATTGCATAAAACAATACTTGGGAAGAGCCCGTCAAAAATTAGAACAAAATTTGAATTAAAACGATTGAAAAAATGCAAAAGATCTTTAAATTTTAGAAAAGTTTATAAAGCACCAAACAAAGAAATTCCCCAAACTTCAAAAGATTACGATCCCGATTATGGACTATTTTGTCAACAACCCGACATGCCAGAGGAACATTATGAAAATGAAAAATTGATAGTTTTAAATGGATTAAGAAAAACCGAAGAAGAGAGAACCATTTTTGAGAGAAATACAATTTTGCAATCCGAATGTGTCCTATGGGTCGAATCGAGACGAAAGCTGCTGACTGCATCACATTTCTACGACGTGTGTTCAAAGAAGAAAACCACACATCGTGGAAATTTGGTTAAAAATATGTTATATGGTATTCCGTTCAACACTCCCGCCGTAAACCATGGCAAGTGTTACGAGGAAGTTGCTATAAAGCAGTTGGAGGCACAACTCGATGTAAAAATTAACAAATGTGGAATGTTCATTGACGAGAAATTTCATTATCTTGGAGCCACACCCGATGGCCTTATTGGAGAGGACACAATCGTAGAAATTAAATGCCCGTATTCTTCCTTTAATAAGCCGATAGATCAATCAATCGATAATAAAAAAGTTACTTTCTGGAAAAATGTAAATGGTGTTTATGAAGTTAACCAAAAACATAAATGGTATTACCAGATTCAAGGTCAATTACATATCGCCAAAAAGAAAAAGTGTGTTCTTGGAGTTTGGACTTCCAGTGATTGCCAATTAAAGACAGAAATCATTTTTAAAGACGATTCTTACTGGTCGGAAAAAATGGAAGAAAAACTATGCAATTTTTACATGAGCTGTCTTTTACCAGAAATAATTGATCCACGGCAATCAAGAAACATGAAAATTCGGGATCCTGCACACGATGGCCAGACAACGAAAAATAAACCATAACATTTTACTGTCACTGCTCGGTTGTTATTCTTTTCAAAATGTCTTCTTTGTGCACAGCACATGCTAGATTCTTGATCTATGTTAATCTTGATCTATTGATTTATTGATGTAAATTTCGAATTTGATCTTTATTAAGCCAACCTCCAAGTTATTTGCTAAAACGTTGCAAAGACTGCTACCTTTTTAATTGCTGTAAATCTAATGTTCCATTACGTTTTGGTTGATAATCTCATTGAAAATTATTGGGTTCAAACGGATTTCCTTTGGGTTTTGTTATCGACGCTGCTGTATTTCCAACGTTAGTTTATCTTACGGCTTTCAATGGTCAATCTTGCTTCTTTCACAACAAACAGTGAAAGAACCAAAAATATGATTGTTTATGCCAATTTATTTATTTCTTGTATGAAAAATTTCATACCTTATGGGTACTGGTAATCATTGGTCAATCTGGCTTCTTTCACAACAAACAGTGAAAGAACCAAAAATATGATTGTTTATGCCAATTTATTTATTTCTTGTATGAAAAATTTCATACCTTATGGGTACTGGTAATCATTGGTCAATCTTGCTTCTTTCACAACAAACAGTGAAAGAACCAAAAATATGATTGTTTATGCCAATTTATTTATTTCTTGTATGAAAACTTTCATACCTTATGGGTACTGGTAATCATTGGTCAATCTTGCTTCTTTCACAACAAACAGTGAAAGAACCAAAAATATGATTGTTTATGCCAATTTATTTATTTCTTGTATGAAAACTTTCATACCTTATGGGTACTGGTAATCATTGGTCAATCTTGCTTCTTTCACAACAAACAGTGAAAGAACCAAAAATATGATTGTTTATGCCAATTTATTTATTTCTTGTATGAAAAATTTCATACCTTATGGGTACTGGTAATCATTGGTCAATCTTGCTTCTTTCACAACAAACAGTGAAAGAACCAAAAATATGATTGTTTATGCCAATTTAGTTATTTCTTGTATGAAAAATTTCATACCTTATGGGTACTGGTAATCATTGGTCAATCTTGCTTCTTTCACAACAAACAGTGAAAGAACCAAAAATATGATTGTTTATGCCAATTTATTTATTTCTTGTATGAAAAATTTCATACCTTATGGGTACTGGTAATCATTGGTCAATCTGGCTTCTTTCACAACAAACAGTGAAAGAACCAAAAATATGATTGTTTATGCCAATTTATTTATTTCTTGTATGAAAACTTTCATACCTTATGGGTACTGGTAATCATTGGTCAATCTTGCTTCTTTCACAACAAACAGTGAAAGAACCAATAATATGATTGTTTATGCCAATATATTCATTTTTGGTAAGTATGAAATATTTTTAATTTTTTTTCGTTTATGCCAATTTATTTATTTCTTGTATGAAAAATTTCATACCTTATGGGTACTGGTAATCATTGGTCAATCTTGCTTCTTTCACAACAAACAGTGAAAGAACCAATAATATGATTGTTTATGCCAATATATTCATTTCTGGTAAGTATGAAATGTTTTTAATTTTTTTTGGTTTGTGCCAATTTATTTATTTCTTGTATGAAAAATTTCATACTTTATGGGTACTGTACTCATTGGTCAATCTTGCTTCTTTGCGTCGATTTTTAAATTAAAAATAATGTACGAATGCTTTTTTAGCTTGGAGAAATAATTGCTAAAAGTTAAGTATATGATTTTACAGGTACTACACAATTTAAATTTATGTTTTTTTTTATTTCAGGAAGAAGTGAAGAAATTTTAGTAACCAGTAAAGAGATACTGCAGGCATTCCACCGTTACGTCCCTAAGGATACTAATATGAAAATCATACTACACAAATTTTTCAAATGAATATTATCCTTCCAAATCTTTGTATTTTACAAATATATTTTCATAAATAGGTAGTACTTTTTTGAAATTTTTTATCTTCCTTTTACCCGACTGCAGAAGGACGGTAATGTATTTTACCTAACAATTATTATAATAATTTTATTATTATTTTCAAGCAAAATTAGTTAGCGAATTAAAAAAACGGATGAATGGTTAGAAAGCCTAGTTTTATACCTTCCGTAGATTATAATAATATTATATTATAAGATATTACGTTACAGTTAGTAATCGTTTGTTTAAAAATTCTTATCTTATTGAAATGGAAACTTATCATAACAACTGCATTATTTTTATCGCATTCTCTATCCCAACCGAAATAGTCTATCCGTCTACGATTGCTGCAACGGTTGTATTTGCTATTACGAAAGCTAATATTCTATCTTATTCCGTGCTATTGTTGTCTTTTTCCTCAAAACGAGATTATTTTCAGGGATTCGTCTTAACAGATTAATTGAATTTTAAAATTTTTATTAAATTCGAATTAATGTGACAGATAGTGACAGCGCCATCTTTTGTTAATTTGACGAACCACGATTTATTTAATTTACTAATAAAATTCAATGCGAAAACACAAAGGATTTTCCGGTAGTAGATTTTCTATTACAAAACAGTTAAAAAAAACTCACTAAACGGCTCATAAACTTCAAATTTCGACTTTTAATCACAATTAATTTAAAATTTTCAAGAATGTCAAATCAAGAAAACAAAAGACTGTCATTTGTTTTATAATTTATTTAAAAGAAATATTTTAAATTAGAATATTTTGTATTAACAAAAATTAAAAGAATTGTAATAAACCTAGTAGTGGAAAAAATCGTATATATAACCACGGTTGTGAAGACCATTATAGCCCCCGCGCCTTATATTCCGAGGTGCTTCGCACCTCGGAATATAATCTTGGCGCTAGGGCTATAATGCATGTCTTCACAACCTTGGCCTATAATATACTATTAATTTAATTTTAATTTTAAATAAAAATCCGGAAAGAAATGATGCTATATGCTATGGAAAAGAACTGAGATACCACAGTGAATGTTCGGTAGTTTTACCCAAAAAAAAATGTATGGTTGCGAAGCTGAAACTTAAAGGAATTGAAGGAAGGTAATCACCAGGAGTAGAGCCTACGGCTTAATTTGATTTAACACGGGAAACCTCAGCAGGTCCGGGCACCGTAAGGATTCACAGATCGAGAGCTCTTTCTTGATTTGGTGGGCGATGGTGCGTGGCCGTTCTTAGTTGGTGGAGCGATTTTTCTGGTTAATTCCGATAATGAACGAGACGACACTATATAAATTCTTCTTAGAAGGAAAGGCGACTTCTAATCACACGAGATTTGGCAATAACAAGCATGTGATACCTTTAGATGTCCTGGACCGCATGCACGCTAGACTCAAAGAATCAATGTGTTTTCCTTGGCCGAGAGGTCCGGGTAACCCGCTTAAACTTCTTCGTGCTGGGGGTTGGGGCTTGAAATTGTTCTCCATAATCGAGGAATTCCCAGTAAGTGCGGATCATAAGTTCGCGTTGATTACGTTCCTACCGTTTGTACTCATCGTCCGTCGCTACTACAAGGTACACTTGCAAAACAAATAAATGATCAGAATGTCATACAAAATTCAAATGCCTTATCTTCTTCACACTTTTATCACTAGTTTCATTAGCCAATCACCATGGTTAACATCGGAGTTTAAACTACAGTTAACGATTAAACTCACACTATATAAATGTCCTTAAATCAGGTAAAAATTAATAAAACAATTTAGAAGCTACTATTGAAATGTGTACTTTTTCTCACCTTTTATGAGAAAAAAAAAACTAGATAAACGCAAGATAACACTACAAGACACAATTTGCTATTAAAAAGCTTTTGATTCATTCCAACTAATTATTGTAAGCTGGCAACAGATCCTGCAATTTTACGTAGTACAAAAAGAACAATAAAATTTAACCACAATTTTTATGATCAGAATAACATAAAATTATGTAATTGGGTGTTAATAACTACCGCAGCAGAAAATTCTCTGCATATTTATTCAATACAATGTTGTAAAAATGTAATTAGGTTTCTTATGGAGTGATTCAGACAATTTTCTTAATTTGTAATATAAAGCAGTATTGATTTATATGCGCAAGAAGCGGCTGGAAGAATTTTTAAACATAATTTTGATATGTGTTATACTAATTTACAATTAATTTTTACACTGACATATCATACAATGTCCAATTAAAACAAAATTTCCCCGCAAAAGAAAGGAACAATAAGTTAGTTAACAGACTTGGGAATTAACAGTGAATTACATACAAGTTCGTAAGATTGAAAGCATAAGTTAACATGGTTATGTTGAAAGCATATCCAACATTTAGTACACACATACTAAAGGAACACAATGGAGTTAAATTCTATATGACTTCCAACTTTGAATAGCTGTCTTAGTTTACTTCACTTATTAGATAAACTTATCGAAATAATATCTTCCAGCATTTACAAATAAAATATTTTAAGAGTCATTTTTCGGTTTGAATTATTGAACTGTCATAGTACGATCGAGTAAAACTAGTGCTAGAATGAATAATTAAAAATGAGTTTTTTTATTTAACAGCTTGGAAATGTCAAAAGAAAAAACATGTATTTATCAACAAATATCTTCTAACGTATATTTATTTTGAAACATCCAACAATTGTTAATTTTAATCTTCTTTAATAAATTGTAAATTTACTTAATCAAGAGAAATGTTGGTTTACGCTTTTTACTATTTGAAAGTTTCATTTTACTTTTTTATTCGTGAGTTAGCGTGTAGCAATCACATATAGATAAAATAAAATGAATGACGGAAACAAATAGGTATTTAGCATTTTTAAATGAAATTACAAATTATACTCTTATATGTAAGACAAGTAATTAGTGTATAATTGGTGTTTAATTATTTACAGAAACCATATTTAAGTTTTCTGTACTTTATATTGCTGTATCCTGAATTTCTTAGACCGTATCTAAAACCATTTATCATTTTGCTTTCCACCTGAGCTCATATACAAAAATACATTTTTCTGTCACACTCTAAAATATGTAGCAACATTAAGTATTTCCCGACATTTATCTTTGTAAATTTACCACTTCTATTGTAGATACTATTTTGCAACAAACTTTTTTATAATTCAATAAATATATCTAAAATGTATTGTTATTAAAAAGGAGCATTTGAGTTATTACTTTTTGAGTATCAATGTAAATATGTATTATTTTACTTTTATGCTAATGAAAGTGCTAAAATGCTAGTCTGAGTTCATTCCAGTACAACTAGCTTTTGCTGAAACACTGTAAATGTCACAATCGATACGCCAACGAACGTAGAAAGATCCTTGACATATTACTTACTGCACAAGTCGTCTAAGAAATCGTATCGACTGTATTTGTTAGCTGGCAGTAAATTTTAAGATTTTGTAAAGAGCAGCAACCAACGCAATAAAATTGAAGATTTACTTTTATGCAAACAAAAGAAATTTTTAACAAGAACTAGAATTTGAATTTGCTTAATGTCACTAACGTAAAGCCACTAAATGTAATATATTCAAATGTATGCATATCTCACAGCTTTTTAGTATTTACTTAAATAATCTAGAACGCGCCGGGTTACTTAAAACAGAAGTAATTTGTGATGAGTTTATTTTACTTTATCTGTTTGCGCATTAAATTATATTTAGATACTTCAGAAAACAGTTAAAATAAAATGCTCACAAACAAAAAAATCTTCTTGATAAGCAATCAGTTCCTTTTAGATATTTCATTTGGAAATTTTAAAAATAAAGCTTTTTCGCTACTTCAGCGAAAAAATAAAATAAAATTGACCTACATTACAAATAAACAGCAGACGAAAAATACAAAACTTGCTTACAAAATAAAAAGCCTTTTTCTAAATTTGTGGTTTATATTTGCATAACTGAACTGTAGAGAACAAAATATTTAAAATTATTTAATCGTTGTACCTACTACATATCTGTTTATACAGTAATTTTAATGTTTCAACTCTCTTTAGAGTTTAGAGCATTCATTTATATTATATAATTACTTGATACTACAAAAATTGATAAATAAATACTTTTTAAGCTTTTTCAAGAATTTTAAGTACCTAATCATTGACATGCGAATGATTTTACCCGATTTAATATTATTTTTGATAATTTATTATGTTAGCTTATATATTTTTACAATGGTTGCTTCTGTGTAACCTATAGATACTCATCTAGAGATTGAATCTATTTTATCAATTATTGAAGGAATCTACCATTATGTTTTGGTCATAATAATATAGCAGAAAGAGTCAAAATAGTTTTATTCGTATAAGTTCTTCAAAGATATAGTTAAGTTCATGCCGTTTGCATAAATAAAGAAAAAGAAAATGGACCGAGGAAAACACTGTTCTGAATAAATGAGGCAATTGATTTTAAAATTAAGAAACGGAGGAAAGTCGTATTCTTTTATTCAAAATATACTGCGTTGTTCGTAAAAATGTTCAGTATTACTGTAAAATGGAAAATTTAAACTGAAACACGATGTGGAAAATGGAAATTATCAAGGTTGGTCTCCCATGAAATGGCGTAACATTTTATGGTCTGACGAAAGTAAAATTATTGTTTTTGGATCTAATGTACGTCAAAATATAATTATATTAAAAGACCTAAAAATATCATATATGACAACCACGGTGGAGGAAACACAATGATTTGGGAAATATTTTTCGTTTTACGTTGTAGGACCAATTTATAAGATTCAAAGTATGATGGGACAAGGTGAGCATGAAATGTTCCAAAGCATTGGAAAATGTGTAGTTTTAAAAAACAAATGTGTAGTTTAAAGCCGATTATCAATTAAAAACAGGATCTTGCTTATATCCTTATAATGCTATTATAAGCAGAGGAAAATAAAATAAAGAAATAGGTATAATGAGCACAACTAATTTGAAACTGAGATTGAATGAAAACTTCAGAAACACTGGAAGGTAATACCAATAGAAAAGCAATGATGGTCGTTATATATAAATAAGTAGTTTTGAAGTTTTTTTACATTAGGAATTATTATTATTGTTTGTATTTAACATGTAAATTTATAAATGCCAACAATACGAGTATAATAATAGAAGCATATTATTCAATGTTTTTAATTAAGTAAATGATTTTCAACTCTCCCATATTATGGAAAAGTAGCAATGCAGTTATATAAAGTTAATATTCTTTATCTGTAATTTTGACTGGTGTCATGATTGGATGTACAATAATTTTTATATGTTAAAGTTTAAGGGGGTTAATTACTGTGATCAACTTTAAATGTTTGATCTTTTTTTATTTAGGGTAATTCCGGGAGAGACGCTTATACGGAAGAGATGCCAAATTGCAATATCTCAGTTGTTAATGTAGATTTAAAGTGCCCTCCGCAGTATGTGGACACTCCTCATACAAGTATGTACGGTTAGTTTTAAAACGTTAGTAAAAGTGTGTGCTGATTGAGTTATTGCGATCAATTGTTTTCATTAAAGTGAATATATTTTTTACCAAGTAAGTAACTTTTTTGTTTCATGCAACCGTAAGATATAAAATGACCAGATTAATAATTAATGATTAGCAATGTTGTTGAAGGTTATGTTATTATCAACATCGTGCTATTATTTAGGCACGGCATTCAAAAATTTTATTCGGCATCTCTCCCTGAATTTTGGTAGAGATGCCGAATATACTGTCGGGTGAGATGCCCAATAGTAAAGCAATGAAAGAAAAATCAGAATCGTAAAAAAAAATAAAATACAAAATTTAAGGCCCAGAAGAAATTATTAGACACTTCTAACGATGTTGTATTGGATGATTCCACGGATGACGAGTACGTAAATGACCAAAATACCTGTTGTATTGGATGTGTAGAAGAATACACCAAAACCAAGAAAACGGACGATTGGATACAGTGTATTCACTGCAGTCGATGGATACATGAAGGATGTTCAAAGTTTAAAAATATTTTGTGAGATTTGTGCCAAACTTCTGTTAAAAAAGAAGAAAAATATGTAACGGCATCTCTTCCTACACGTTAGGGCATCTCTCCCGCTAACTTAGGGATAGATGCCGAATTTTAAAATTATTTTGAATGTCTTTTTACGCTTTTATGTTGATTTAAATGAAATTTTGTTTCGTGTACGTTATTGAATACACTATCCTTTATCATTTAGTAAAATTATTCAATAATATCTTTATAACTAAGGTAACGGTAATGAATTTTAAAAAGGTGTGGCATCTCTCCCGGAATTACCCTATAGTTTGGTACCTTGAAAATGTGATTATAAAATAATAAGCTAAAATTCATCAAATTACCTTAGTTAGAACGGATTTATATTAATATTGTATTATTATACATTAATATTGTACCTATTTTCTTGAAACTGCACGAGAAACCTTAAAAGCATTTTTCTCAAAACTTCATTTTATAAGTCGGGCGGCGCACATTTTCCAAACAAACTACTACGGATTAACTTGACTTTTTTTATAGACATTAATCGCCGTATTCATAAAAATAAATCAATATTTAAGAGAGGCTTGTAAACCCTGCTTAACCATAACCTAGCCTATTTCCCTATGCCGTTACTAGCAAAAAAGCTAAAAATAAATCAATATTTAAGAGAGGCTTGTAAACCCTTGTTAACCATAACCTAGCTTTTTTTGCTAATAAAAGCATAGCTTTGTTTGCTAGTAAAAGCATAGGGAAAAAAGCTAGGTAATGGTTAAGAAGGGTTTACAAGCCTCTCTTAAATATTGATTTATTTTTATGAATACGGCGGTTAGAGTAAGTGAAAACGAAGTTTTGTTTTTCAATCATTACCATTTTATTAGTTTTCTTGGACAGGACGTTAACCGTGTTCACGAATTAAAATATTTCTGAAGTAAAGGATAATAGTAAACGGTCCAAAAAGCAAATATTATATAAAACAAAAATTTTGCGAATCATTGCAAATAAGGCCTAAATTTTGCAAAAAGATGAAAAAATACAAGTAGATACAATATTAATAATAGCTATTACTATGAGATTAGATTAATTAAAAATATAAACTTTAAAAATCCATTTTTGGCTAAACTAATCGATATTTGATATTCATCCTCACCTTAAACGCTTCATTTTAATATTATCCATCAAATTCCGTTGAGTGTTCTTTAATAAATATAATATCTTCTGAACACGGTTCAAGTCCTACTACCTAATATTCTAAAATAAAGTAAAAAATTTGTTTGATTTGTGTAATGTTTTAAATAGAATTGAGTAGCAACTCGGCCCTTATTTTCCTCTTTCAGTAATAAACCAGATTTCCCTTGTTGAAAATTATATTTGAAATATTTACATTAGACTATATCTTTTTATGTAAATGAAAAAATATAGCAAACCTTAGGTTACACTTCTGTATGAAAAAAAAAACACATTTAAAGATATTTATGAAATCATAAAACTTATTTTTTAAAACGTAATAGTAATTTTTTATTTTCTTGTATAAAACATCGTTTGATCTTTCTATGTATTAAATCAATTTTAAATTAGTTAGAATAACTCCTTTTGATTCAAATTCTACAATGCATAAAAAACTGATCTTTAAGATTTTACATGCGGATAATGTTTTACTTATAGATTATTTACATATCGAGTAGGTTCTTTAGTTTTTTATTGATGAGCTTTATTTATTTAGACTTTTTTCATAATTTAACTGTTCACAAAGTAAAGGCAGAATTGCATCTTTTCACAAATTGGTTCGAAAATACCTATTAAATATACATTATAATGTATTAAGAACAATGTAAGCATACAAAAACAAATATAATTAATTACCAATGGAAACCTGTCAAAGAGGTTAAGGTATTTGAAGTGTTGTAATGTTTTGCCATCGCAGTAAAAGAAAATTGGCCAAAATTTAACTAAAATTAAACAATTCCAACATCTTGAGCTACCTCGAAAATGCAATGAAGGAAACCGAATAGTTAATGGAATATACAAACACGAAGATAGCAAAATTGTTCATCAATCTTTGAATGTATAGAGATAGTACACTAAATAGTTAGAGCAAACAATAGTTTTTCACAATTTTAAATGAGAGCAAGAATTTAAAAATGCAGATGTTGTCATTAGTTTTACAAAAAAACAAAATTTCCTGATAAGAAAATTTATGATAAAATAAACAATAACAAATCATTTTGGTAAATGTAATTTTTTTAGGCAACAGGTAATAGAAAATGCATTTATGATAACACCAATTTTAACAGGTTTAATCAATAACCCAATAAAGGATTAATTATTATAATTTTCCTTTTTTCCGATAAATGTTGACTTTGCGTTGATATACCAATGTGAGCTTTGCTTGGTGGTAAGGCGCTTGGCTACTGTAGAAAAAGTATTAAGTTGAATTCTGGTAAAACACTGTAAGAAAACCATTATCTAACAATTTATTGTCGTTAGGAACCGACGCTAACTGTGGGTCAAAAATGTAAGAGAAAAATGCAGTTATAAGACTGAACATAATATATCAACAGGACCACATTAAATATATTATCTCTATGATGTATGAAAATTAAAAGATTTTCCATAATATAGTCAAATGCAATAAGTGTAAACTCTGCATAAAAATTTCATCCAATTTGTATTCAAAAAGTTAAATAACTAGACTAGATAATATGTTGTTACCAGATATTTCAAATACATTTATTTTGCTATTAGATTTGGATGACTCATATTATAGTTAAATTTTATTTCTATGCGTAATCGTAAGGAGATTGAAGCACTCGAAGAGAAAAATTTTCAAGTCGAATTTAGTAATAATGTGATTATTACAATTGTATTATTCTAATCGGAAAGCTGTATCCTTTATTTTTGTTTACTAATGCTAGAAGAATTAAATATTACACTGCGACTAGGAAATTTACAAAAGGCGCTTTCCAACTTTAAGCACTTTCATCTTATAATTTATTTACCATATTATACTACATCTACAACTTCTTTACAACTTAGTTTCTCGAATTACACTTACATGTCACGTGCTTTATGTAATATACCAGACATAATTTATTTATTCTTGACTTTTGATATTAGCCACAAGTGTAACATCATCTACTTGTCACAATAATTTACATGGTTTTAAAGGTAAATATAAGAAATTAAATTTTAACCACTTCATGCTTAATTGTGGGTCGTCAACGTTAAGAGCACTCCGGATCACGTGACTTTCTCAGTAGAAAGCCAATCAAACGCCTTCCTTTTGATTACGAAAGCAACTTCTGTAGGCTATAAACGCAATTATTTTATGTAAACAATTTGAACTATTATTAATAATATATAGAGACAAACAGTGGATACTCAATACTATTTCGAATAATATTTAAATTCAGTAAAAAAAAAAAATTATTTAATTTTTTTTTCAAATTTTAAGGAGTATCCACAGTTCAAAATACATTTAAAAATGAAATAGCAAGAGCAAAATTAACTTATTTTATATAATAATCGAATTAGACGTTCCCTACGTAAACAGAGAAAGTCACGTGATCCGGATTGCTCTTAAAGAAGGATGCGATCTAATTACATCTACAATACAATAAACACGGACAATGCGCTCGTGGGAATGGACGTGTTAGACCCGTCAATTTTACCCACCATCAACTCAATTTTACTCATGTAATCCTATCAAATTCCATTCCAAATTCCAAAATTTAAAAAGAGCTTGTGTAAAACTTCTTGCATTTGATTACCAAAAAAGTAGCTGTATACAATCAAAACCAAAAGGATCGAGGTATTTTTGGAAAATTGGTGAATAAAATTGTAATTTCATCAAACCAGTACGTGCATGAGATAGAAACGTGGATGAGATTGAAACATGTAATCTGGTAAGGTGTTCTTTGATTTTATAATTTTTCTTGCTAATTTATTGTTTCCATATACTTAAAATTCTAATGACGGACCTTATTTTTGTTGCTTTTATGTTAATGGATTGTAAGAAGTAAAAATTTAAAATCTACTTGTTATGATTACTAACAAGGGGACCTTGTCGACGACTTTTCCCCGATTGACACAATTTTTAACATACCTTTTAGGAAATAATTTTTTATACTTCAGGTTAAAATTTCAGGACCCGGATTTGAATAAATTTTTATTAAATCGATTTTAAAAATCCAATAAATTCGTATTATAAATTAGGTCTAATGCGAATTGCCTCCAAGTTCTTATCTAATTTAAAAAGGTTTGTTCAACTATTTAACCTCACTTTTTGTTACATAATTATTAATAATAATTCTCGTAAAATCACGCAAATAACTAGTTAATATGTTACTTAGACATGTTACAATTACTGAGAATTAATTCATAGCATTTTCTGTACGTTTCATATGTACATTTACGCAGTTTAATAGTTAACATAATGCTTTCGTGGGTATTCAAGATTGCGACAACTGCCAAAAGGAACATTGCAAGTTTTTTTTAATTTCTGAAAGATTTCAAACAACAAATTAGATTAAAGAAACTTCTCATATCAGATTTCACTGCAAACGTTGGATTTATAAAATATCAGATTAATGAAACTACTAAGAAAACAAATTCACAAGGGTGAAAAGCCGTGTAAGTTTAAATTTGAAAATCAATAAGAATTTAAGAATCCTTTATAAATAATTTAGATACTTCTTTTACAGGTAACTGGGGCACTTAGAAATTTGTAAAACCCATTAATAAAGGAGGTAGAAGAAGAAAAGCGATAATCGGAATCAACCGAAGGAATTTAATCGAAAGGAAATGAATTTTTTTTTTAATTAAATATTGTAAATTATTAACTTTAGCCAATTCTTTAAACAAATAGAAGTATGTATATTATTATATAATTATATTTTACTTTTTTAATATGAGTAACAATAATACCTAAAGGCATTTATTCTTATTTCACAAGGCTTTTCACCCTTGTGAATTTGTTTTCTTAGTAGTTTCATTAATCTGATATTTTATAAATCCAACGTTTGCAGTAAATTCTGATATGAGAAGTTCCTTTAATCTAATTTGTTGTTTGAAATCTTTCAGAAATTAAAACAAACTTGCAATGTTCCTTTTGGCAGTTGTCGCAATCTTGAATACCCACGAAAGCATTATGTTAACTATTAAACTGTGTAAATGTACATATGAAACGTACAGAAAATGCTATGAATTAATTCTCAGTAATTGTAACATGTCTAAGTAACATATTAACTAGTTATTTGCGTGATTTTACGAGAATTATTATTAAAAATTATGTAACAAAAAGTGAGGTTAAATAGTTGAACAAACCTTTTTAAATTAGATAAGAACTTGGAGGCAATTCGCATTAGACCTAATTTATAATACGAATTTAATGGATTTTTAAAATCGATTTAATAAAAATTTATTCAAATCCGGGTCCTGAAATTTTAACCTGAAGTATAAAAAATTATTTCCTAAAAGGTATGTTAAAAATTGTGTCAATCGGGGAAAAGTCGTCGACAAGGTCCCCTTGTAAGACATTTTTCTCAAACTATAATTTGTTTTATATAATATGGATGTTGATCTTCTAACTGATGGAATTTAACTTATTCGGGATTTTGCTGTCAAAATTTTAGATTTCTGGAATGTAGAGAATATATTAAGGTACATTAGTAACGGTTTCCTTTGATAACGGTTTTAAAGAAATATATTGGAAGAATTTGTTAACTGTTTATTGTGTAATTGCATAATAAATAAATATTTAAATATGTATTAAAAAATTAGATTCAATACAGTAAAATTCAATAAATGAATATATTTGAAAAATAAATTCTGATAAAATTTTGAGTTAAACTGTTTAAACTGTATTTAATTAGAACTTTCATCGCATTAAAATGTTTTGTTTAATGTTAATGTCGGTAAATGTTTAATTTAATCCAATTCAAATAAGTTAATAAATATATATCTACCTATTTGAAAACGTAATCTAATTCGAATAACATTTTATTATGATAAATTGTAGCAGCAATGAATAATGTAATTTGATTTCATGCACTCTTATCTTCAGTAACATTCAATGATTCTTCTTGCGAAAAGATCATTAAATAAATAATTTTAGTAATTTTTATTATAAAATTTTCTTTTTGAATAAAAGTAATTTAATTTTTTTGTTGACTAAAAGTAAAATGTAATTACCTAATTTATTTTGGTTATGAAAATTTGAGTGGTATAATTATGTAAAATATTGTTTTATCCCGATTAACCAAATTATTTAGCTTTACAATATCAATTAACGCCCAAAATATTTCATGTGCATGTGAGTAAATTATTTAATAAATTTACACTGTGGGGAATGTCTTAATATTGAACTTGTAAGATGTTGTTTATGCATTATTATTAATCTTCTCGTGTATTAGGGTAAGGATAATATAACAATACATGAGTTATTCTGTCAAACTCACGAACATACTAGTTGAGTTCAGATACCAATTATCCAAATAATGGTTTATTGTTTGGTGTTTGCATGTGGTATATGGTTTTTGCTTAAATGATGTTGTATCCTCGTATCTGTAAAACGGTAGTGCTGTTGGGAACTAAAACTGTCACCGACAGCTGTTTGCCTTAACAAACTGCGATATCGCCAATAAACACCGAGTGTCGTAGTCATAGCAACTTGCAAACCTCGTTTCAAAGAGTATTTCTTGCCCCTCTTTGAATTAACGTGCATTTGGGATAGGTAAAACGTTGGGACGACCGCAGGCCTTCGTGGTTTGTTCGAATTTCGTACACAGGTATTTTGGTTTTAGATAATACCTTTATAATATTATGTTATACTGCATAAGTAGCTCATGTGTTATAATGTTCGACTAAGAATTATTTACACAGAATTTGCCTTCAACATTCTGAAACTTACATCACTCAAATTTAACGTCGTACAAGTTACAAAGCCTTACTTGATGCTCATTATATTATCCAACCAAATATTCTACGGAGGTTATCAAACGCCTAGAAAGTCTAAATTACAATAAACTACTGCTATTGTGCTAACTTGAAACATACTGCAACTATTTCCACCATAATAATAAAGTAATTTAATTTATACTATTATTTTTCCCTTTTAGTGGCACTTAAAGTGTGGGTGCGTGGTCGTTGGAACGCTAGAAAGAGCTCGAGTCTCTTATATAATAAGATTTTTACATTGTATTATATCCTAAGTTTCCTTTCCCTTTTGCGCATTTTCAGTGCCAAGTGAAAATTGACTAACTACAATGTTTCTATTAAATTACGTCACCAAACTTAATAGACACGTTTTGTTAATAATTTTTACTTGTTTAATTGAATATAATTGAGACTATTGATATGTTAAAACAGAGCTTTTAGCAAATTACTGAATAAATTCAAACGTATATTTAAAAAAATTAAAAATAAAGCGGCCGATCACGATCAATGAATGCGTTGACACTTCGAAATAAGCCTATAGTATGTTTTAATAAATTTTATGATTTAGGTTAATGTGAAATTGATTATTCAAATTATTTACATTAATTTTCACAACAGAGTAGCCGAGTAAATTAACCGAATAAACTCCAAAGGCACCAAAATTGTAAATTTAATATTTTTAGTTCTATGTGAAACGATGTTCTTTCAGTGTAACTTGAAATCAGGCAATCAAAGCTTTCCGGGTGATACGCAGAACGGTCGGTTGCTTCTTCCAGCATCCACTCGACTGGAAACGGCGTGTTATATTAAGGAAATATTGCTAGAAAATATATCAGCTACCATACAATTCGAATTGCGAGCTAAACTGTTTTTCCATCAAATGTGTTGATAACAATGTCGCTTATAACCTTATCTATCCCTTATTATATTTTCCCTAACATTATTATTAATTCATTTTATCTGTATTCTATATGTATTGTAAAATAACAGTAACAATTTTTTTCATTAGCATCGTTACAATAATTATAAACTGTAATTTATTTTGCAAAATTATAACTACTATAAACCACCTGAATTTTAATATACAATCCAATCAAAAACCAATAAAAGAACTTTCACAAATTTGTTGCATATAAATTTCAAATCTTTGTAGTAATTTTTTAATCTATCTTTTAATTTAATCAATCTAAACTTAACGGTAGATATACCTTTAAATTAAGATATAACAAAAATCTTTAGTAACTTGAAGAAAGTTTGTAAATTTGCTTTGAATTTTTAGTAAAATCGATTATTTAAATGTTTAACTAAGTTTTGATAGGCTTTTTCATTTCCTTTTACCTTTGTTTTTAAATCGTCTTATTATTCAATAGTCAATTTTCAACACAAGGCCTACGCTAAGAAAAGAAGTCACATATTTGAAAAATTACATTGATTTTGATTAAATTCCATTTATTTCTATACCATTCGCTGTGCATTTGAAGGATTTGAAAAAGGATTATCTTTTGGGTTTTGATATATTACGATTTGTATTGGAAATGTTTGAAATGTCAGCTACAACGTACTATAACTTACATTTTTCAGAGAAGTGATTCATTATCGCATATCATTCACTACATACGACGTTATTTTGCAGCACTTATAATAATATATAATCATTATTTAATTTTATAGTTGGATTTATTAGTTATATTCTTATTTAAGTTAATAATTAACTAGTTATAGTTATAGTTAATCGAGAGATTTCTGTAGATATTCATATCAATCGGAATAATTAAATTGTGCCGCATATGCCATAAAAATCTCCATGAAGAAACCGCCAGAGTTTCTCAGAAAACATAATATATATTTCAAATAATTTAACGAATATTGAAATAATTATTATATTATTAAATATTATTATACAAAACTAATAGATACCTTTTTTTTATACAGCATTCAGTAATTTTTGAACTCTTTGAATGTGAACTGAGAATGAAACTATTTGTTGTATAATATAACTTACATTCACCTTTCTAAAACAAACATTCTTGAAGATAACTTGTATCATCAAAAATAGCAGATTTAAAATCGTATAAAACATTGTACGCCGACATAATGCTTTGATACCAATAAATTAGAATACCTAATGTATAAAGTTATGTACATGAGAAATCGAAAATTTACTTAATATTTCATCAGCCGTTGAAAGATTAATACCCTGCAAATTAGTCAAGACTTAAACTACTGAAATCTTGTGGCAGGTAAATACCAGCAACTAAAATAATCTATATTCTATAATATTTAATACTATGTAAATTGATTAAAAAACAATTGGCTAAATTTTTTCGCACTATAATAAAAACACAACGTAAAATGGCATATATTATGAAAGTTGAATTCAGTAGAGAAAATATAGCAACATCAAGAAAAGTTTAGACACACTAAACAATAAGATAATTTTATCATGTGAGCAAAAATTATCAGAATTGTTATTATGCTTAATTTTTGTTTTGATGACACTACAGTTTTGAAAGCAAAACAAGAACTTTTCAAGTACTTACTAATGGGTTGCAATTTGTCGAAATTTTCTAGTTACATGATTCCTTTTGTAAATAATTTGGCATAGAAGGTTGTTGAACACGCACCTAAATGACACTAAGGTTAACTTAGAAGTTTAACATACAATACCAGACATATAGTGAAATCAATGTATCAATGGGAAAACAGATTGCGAAAGCACTTATTCAATCTAAGGTGTTGCTTTACAAAACAAATTCGATTTACGGTATCAGTCTTTTGTAAACAGGATACTTTCATAAATAAATAAATATGAAATTCAAAATCTATCTAGGAGAGATGACTCTTCTGTCATATTCAGATTTTTCGAACTTTTGTTTGACTACATTCTATATACGTACACAATACAGTAATACAGTGACTCGCAAAAGTCAACGCAGAACTAATGAAAATTGCAATAATTTCAATGTTATTCAATTTTTTCATGTAATTTAAAAAGAACACTGCGGTGTCAAGTTACAATTTGATTCAGAGTTTGTTAATTTAACCGATGACAAAGAAAATTTCAAAGATGCAATCACAAACAAAATTAGCAAGAGTTTAATTATTATAATATTATAGTTGCAATTCTAATGAAATTATAACTGCAAAGTAGTGGGACAAGTTATTTTGTATTATTTTAGCTCTAGTCTAGAGTAACAATGTTAAAATGCACATTTACACCAAAGATAACATTTTCAAGATTTGATTTTAAACAATTAGAAATTTTTCATTATCGAAAGGTACAACGTATCAACAAAGCCAGTAAAGTGGATGAAATTACAAAACTCAACAAGTTACAAAGACTTGCCTGCTTGGGAATTACGGGGGCAATGTACACGACACCAACCGCAGCCATGGAGGCACTTTTGGGATTTCACCCACTACACCTAGTGGTGAAAATTAAGACCGAACTCGCGGCCTACAGGCTAATTATAAATGATCAGAGGGTGATAACTCCAAGGGGAGGATATCACACTATGATCTTCAACTCAATTAGGAGTTCAAACATGCTCTGCATGCAATCAGACAGAACTTGCACTGTAAGGGACTTCCAAAAACATTTTAAGGTAGTAATACCTGTGTTACACACTTCAAAGAAATACTCGTAATTATTTCAGAAACTTTATTAACTCTATTAAAGTTAACACTAAAAAATACTTCTTATAAACTATTAATATAAATCACTAATTAAAAATCAATTTGACCGTCTCTCAAATCAATCTTACGTCTTTCGTCTTAATTATTCGCGTCTTCAAACTCAACTCCTCTTACCCAACTAAAAACTACACCCCAAAACAATATTGTCCAGTCCGATTCACCCCCGCGCACTTATGACGTCAGAGGCTTTTATTTTGAACTTAACAGTCGGCCTCGCTACCATTGAGGACGTCCTCGTCCTCGCCATCGACGTCGGTTTCATCTTCCTCCACATCATCTTCTTCGGGTAATTGACACCAGTGCTTCAATCGATCACTAGCGTATACACCACGGAAGGGTTTCTGAGTTCTCTCTGCTCCCGGAATGTCTTGAATTGCGTATCGATCATTTGGTAGAACCATAATAATTTCATAAGGACCTTTATATTTAGGCATTAATTTTCGGGACTCACCCGTCGCACCTGCATCTCTTCTAATTAATACTAAATCACCTTCTTTATACTGAGTAGGCTTCTTATGGTGTCCATCATACCATTGTTTACTTTTTTCTTGCTGCTTTTCAATATTTCCCAGGGCTTCTACCCTTCTCTCTTCTAAATTTATTTCATCTAACATTTCATTTTGATTTAATGCTAACACTAACCCATTTTGCAATGCGTTTCTTGGTTGAAACCCAAATAATAGTTCGTTAGGAGTCTTCTTTGTTGTTGCATTAGGAAGATCATTAATTGCAAATTGAATTCTTCCTAAATGAGTCGACCAATCTTTACCATCTTCTCGACTGTATGTTGTTGTTAACGCACTTAGTAACGTCTGATTTTGTCTTTCGACTTGTCCGTTAGCCCTTGGAGTGGCAGTAGCATTCTTGATATGTTTAATTTGGTTAACTTCGCAAAATATTTCAAAATCTTTCGAGGTAAATGCTGTTCCTCGATCGGTGATAATTCTACAAGGGGTTCCAAATACACTAAAAATTTCTTTTAAAATTTGTAAAACTGGTTTAGTTTTAGTCGTCTTGACAGCTTTAATAATCGAATACTTCGTAAAATTATCCTGATATAAAAGGATATAATCATGCCTCTGAGAACTTTTCACAAATGGTCCTAAATGATCCAGATTAACCGTATGAAATGGTATAGGTACGCGCTTGATGTTATGCAATTCTCCTTCTGGTTTGCCTTTGCCCGTCTTGTGATAAGCACATCTTATGCAAGTGGCAATGTAATTTTTAACGCTTTTACGCATTCTTGGAAACCAGAAATTACGTTTTAGATGTATTAACGTCTTTTCTATACCAAAATGACCCATATCGTCATGACTGGCTTGAACTACTCTCCATCTAATTCCTTTAGGTACTACCCATTTCAATTTACCTTCGACTTTCCTACAAATTCGATTATTTTCTATCTGATAATCTTGATGTATTTGTTTTTCTCCTGCAGTATTCGGCTTAATTTTTAATATTTCAAGTAATTCTTTCATCTTTTCGTCTTTTAACTGCATGGTCAATAACCAATCAGCCTCGTCAATTCTTAAAGTAAATATCTGCATGTCTACTTCTTCCACTTCGCTACTTAATTCAACAGGATTTCGACTTAAGGCGTCGACATGTCTCATTTTACTTCCGTCTCGATGAATTATTTGAAAATCAAACTCTTGCAATTTTAATAACCATCGTCCTATTCGTGGTGACAGATCCTTTTTCGTCATAATCGTCTTTAACGAATTACAATCGGTGACGACTGTAAATGGTCTTGCTAATAAATAAATTCTAAATCTATCTAAAGTTTCGACGACGGCCAATGCTTCTAACTCAAAGCTATGGTATTTATGTTCTGCATCTGTCGTCTTTCTACTGTAATAATTTACAGCTTTCCATCCTTCTTCTTCTTTTTGCATTAATATACCAGCTAAACCTACAGTACTCGCATCAGTATGAACTTGAATTTCGGCATTCGGTTTATATAACGTAAGCGTTGGACGCTCGGTTAATATCTTCTTTAATTTCGAAAAGGCTTCATCTTGCTCCTTTTCCCACACAAAATCCTTGTCTTTCTTAGTAAGTTCTGTCAATGGTGCGGCGATTATTGAAAAATCTTGCACAAATTTCCGAAAAAAACCGCACAACCCCATAAATTGTCTGATTTCCGTTACATTTTTCGGTTGAGGAAAATGTTCAATGGCTCCCGTCTTTAACATTCCCGGTTTTACTCCATTTTCACTTATTTCAACCCCTAAATATTCTACTTTTCTCACTAAAAATTTACACTTAGATAATTTTAATGTTAATTCTAATTCTTTTAAAATACTAAGTACTCGTCTTAATTTTATTAAACCTTCTTTAATTGTTTTACTAGGTATTAACATATCGTCCATATAATTTAATACTATACCCGGCCCGATTTTTTTTACTATTAATCGCATTAAACGCGTAAAAACACTCGGTGCATTTACTAAACCAAAAGGAACACGATTAAATTCATATTGGTCATTCTCTACTACAAATGATGTTAAGTGTTTAGATTCTTCAGCGATGGGAACTTGATAATACCCACTCATAAAGTCTAGAATCGTAAACCAACCGTTACCCGATAACTGGTCTAATTGTTCTTCTAAAATCGGCATCACTACATGTTCTTTTTTAGTAATCGCGTTAAGCCGTCTAAAGTCTACACACAAACGCGTCGTCCCGTCTTTCTTAGGTATTAATATCACCGGACTCGTGTACTCGGATGAAGATTCGCGAATTATTCCCGCGTCCCGTAATTCTTTCACCATATTGTTCACTTCATCGCGTTTTGCGTACGGTAGTCTATAAGGGCGATATTTCACTACTTGTTGCGATGTTAAGTCTATTTTCATCTCACATAAGTCTGTAGTACCAATTTCACTTAAGTTTTGTGAAAACACCGCACTGTTTTCATTAACCAGTTCTTTCAATTTCTTTTTATCATTTTCTTCCAGATTATCATCCATTTCAATTTCTTCTAACCTAATTAGTCGCTCGGCCACCTTGATCTTATTAACCCTTTGAATCGTTAATTTACCTTCTTCTTTAATTACTTTAATTCCGGGTTGATCTAAAGCTGACCTTCCTACTATTATGTCATCTTCTTGTGCTTCGTTTGGCACCACATAGACTTCCACTTCTATTTTCGTATCGTCCACTTCGATTAACAGATTTCTACGTCCTACTGGATGGCATCTACCCTCACCAAATCCACGCAGGATCATAGTAGTTGGTAGGTAACTCAATTTCATTCCTTCGGCAATGTCTTCTTTCATCGTGCCCACATCGCTACCTAAGTCGATGAAAGCAGATATTTCCCTTCCATCTACGGTCACCATTTTGTGATACTCATCTGCCAATTTGTTTCCTACCAATCTTCGGACGTTTTGAGTTCCATTATCAGGACATTGGGAAGCTTTATGTCCAAAATTGTTACAACGAAAACACTTAAGTCCTAATCGTTTCGACTTACAATCGATCGACTTATGTCCCCGTTCGCCACAGTTATAACATCTATTTCCTGTTTTCTCGTTGTTCGACTTCTTTGGCATTTTCTTTTCTTCATCCATTTTGGATGTCTTCGTCGTATCTTGTTCTTCTGATTTTTTTAGTTTGATCTTTTTAATTTTATTATAAATTTCAATCTTATCCTTCAGCTCCTTATAAGTTTTGGCACCATACAATACCATCTTGGTAACTTGATCCTCGGGTATGCCTGCGATGATGTATTCAATGACTGCTTCTGGTTCTACATCACCTCGGCTTCCGATCTCCTTCATTACCAGAATATATTCTTGTACCGTCTCTTTACTCGTCATTTTACGTTCGGACAACATTCCATGAATTTTAGCACTGTTGATTTGCGTGTCAAATTCTTCAATTAATAGCTGTTTTAGTTGATTCCAGCTTCGAATATTTACCTCCGATTGAATAAATAATTTTGCCAACCCTTTTAATGATTTCCGCGCATAAAGTAATTTGTGTAACTCACTCAAATTCATTAATGCTGCAGAATCTTCAAATTCGGAAATCCATCTACGAATCGGATATGTATCTGACCCGTCATACGATTTTATCGAATCCTCGATGTCACGAAATGTTAAAGTAACCGCTCTTCGTGATGTTCGCCTAATACTTGTCCCCGCGTCGCTTATTTCGCTTCTTGCATCATTAATTTCTTCCTCTTCCTCTTCCTCGTCTTCTTCCTCTTCCTCGTCTTCTTCATTATCTGCTTGAACCGAGTTCTTTAATGCTTCCAAATCCATTAAATTTTTACACACCGATATAATTAAATCTTCTTTAGACATATTACTTTCGACACATAAAATATTAGCAATTGAAATCACATCGTTTTCCACAAAATTGTCATTTATATATTTTACTTTAAGTTTATGTTCTTCAGAATTTTCTACAAAAGAAAATCCATTGAATTCCCGTATTGATTTGCGACTTTTTCTATCACCGTCATTTTCAAACACCAATTTATAAAAAGTTTTAATTATTTTAAATTGCGAAGCTTGAATGTTCTCGAACACCCCCGGTATATCTTTTAAAGCTAACATATTGTTCCAATAACACGTCTAAACTATAAAATTAATGGTCCTTTTCAGTTTTACGAACTAGGTAGGTATATTACGTCACTCGTCTTGCCCTAAATTTTGAAACAAAGACCCTTTCTCACACGGTCACTTTTATGTTTGTAAAATTTAACATCGCCTAATAATTGAAAATTCTTAATATTCAAATATTACTTATCTTTGTTTTCCAACGTCGTTTCCTACAGTTGCTTTCAGCGTCTTTTCAAGCGTCGTAGTAGTCGTCGTTTTTAAACGTCGTTTTACGTCGGCGTCGTCTTGCGTCGGCGTCGTCTTCAATTGTCGTCTTTCGTCGTCTTCAAGCGTCGTTTTATCTTCAGGCGTCGTCGTCGTCGTCTTCTGTTTTCTAATCACAATAACCAACTAGGTACACTGATTTTAGTTTATTATCCCACCGCTGCAATTTTTGTTACACACTTCAAAGAAATACTCGTAATTATTTCAGAAACTTTATTAACTCTATTAAAGTTAACACTAAAAAATACTTCTTATAAACTATTAATATAAATCACTAATTAAAAATCAATTTGACCGTCTCTCAAATCAATCTTACGTCTTTCGTCTTAATTATTCGCGTCTTCAAACTCAACTCCTCTTACCCAACTTAAAACTACACCCCAAAACAATATTGTCCAGTCCGATTCACCCCCGCGCACCTATGACGTCAGAGGCTTTTATTTTGAACTTAACACCTGTGAAGGGAGAAGAAAAAAACCAAGCAGGAGCTGGGGGCTCAATTTGATACTATATCTACTGGTATACGGATGGATCCAATACGGATATAAGTACTGGAGCAGGAGTTGGGAAAGATAAAACAGGGGTTGTCACTAGCATAAACCTGGGCTGATACGAAAATGTGTTCCAGGCGGAAATTATCACCATAATGGTCTATCAGGGGAGGTGATGGGGAGGGCGTATGTAAATAAGCCAATCTGTATCATGTTCGAGAGCCAAGCAGCACTCAAGGCTTTAGAAGCAGTGGAAGAATTATTATTATTAGTATTTGGAAGAAATACAATCCAAGAAGCAATGCCTTTATGTACTGGGGGGGCAGAAGACTTCCTGGAGAAGAAAGCTGCCAGTAAGCACCTAGTAGGAGCAGAACCAACTTGCGGGTTAACTTATCTGACCGCAAATGGACAATCAAACATATTGAATAATGGGAGGGTCCCCAGGGACTTAGGCAATCGCGGATGTTCATGGAGGGCCCCTCCAGTCGACAAGGGAAAAAGAAAATCCTCCAGTTGAGCAGAGCACGGCTGAATAAGATAGTAGGACTGTTTACCCGACACTGATGTCTAAACAGGCACCACAACACAATGGGTGTTGTAGAAGGTTCTCCATGTAGGCTTTACGGGTAGGAGGAGGAAATTCCACAACACACACTATGTGTATGCACAATAATAGCCCCAAAAAGGCTAAAACATCTTGACTGCCTCTATTCCACTATCGGAGAAATAAATCAAGTTGCCATAGGTCAAATCCTCAACTTTATAGACTAAGTATACGAAACTATTGAAGTAAAACGTGGAATGCGGGGTACAATAAGCCAGAAGCTTCAGTGCAAGTGGTTCGAAAGAAACGGAACCTGTTCAGCAATAGTAATAATAATAATACATCGTATCAAGAAATTTGGAAGTTGCTCAATATGGACAATAACTCTGCGGCATTATATTATTATGCGTTTTAAGCAGATCGGATCAATTTCAAACCAAAAAGTTAACCAACACGTAAATTAACTTATGGAATTGAGAACTAGTTAGTGCGTTACATTCAAAACTTAAGTGCTAGACGAACTAGGGGAAGAGTGTGCCTGTGGATACAATCAACAAAATTTAAAAAGGGTACACTAGTCGGATGGCTGGAAAAAAGCTATTTGTAAATTATGTTATTAGAAAGACACCGCTTATTTATGCCAAAGAGCAAAGAGTACCTATAAATATACTTAACATGGTGGAAATATTTACTCTTGTCTGCAAATATGACATAATATACGATTTCAAAAGTCTAATCGTAGTGTGGTTTAAAGCCAATGAATAACTTAACATAAAAGAATTACGTGGTACGGTCAAGCATTTACTTAAAAATGTCCTTATTTGAGGTTGTTTCTCGACTAAGGGGGTGGGCAATTGAGTTGTGTTCGATAGTATAATGGACCGTATACATATTTATATATCAAGAACAAAACGGATACCCGACCAAATAGTCAATCATGACATAATAATTTTCTTAGTTTCCCTAAACTAAAGGGCTAATTCATGTAGTGTCCGACTACTTTTGCAGTTATAATTTCATTAGAATTGTACCTATATAACGATTAAACCCTTGTTAATTTTGTTTGTGGTTGCATTTTTACAAATTTTCTTGCGTCATCGGTTAACTTAACAAATTTTCAATTAAATGGTAACTTGACACCGTAGTTTTCTTTTGAAATGACTACAAAAAATTGAATAACATTGAAATTATTGCAATTTTTGTTAGTTGTCCGAGGACTTTTGCGAGTAATTGTAATTGCAAAACGCTTACACGCTGATTATATTTAATAACCTCTGACCTGTATAATCTAAAACAAAGTATTAAATGCAAAAATAGGTCACTTAATGCGTGTTTACGAATTTAAATTTTACTATTAGATTTGTGAAACAGTGGTTTAGTAGGAGTCGACACTTATTAAGATATTTCAAACTTTGTGAAATGATGTTATTACGATAACAGGTGATCATTCAAACGGTGAATATCCTCGGTAAAATCGGATTATCGACAACCTGGGAACTATGTGATAAACGGGATTTTGTACATTACGATATGTGGGTTGAAACAAAGAAGGAATTCCTGAAAAGTTAATGCTTCTTATTACCAACTAAATATCCAACATGGGGAAAAAAAACAACATTAGGGAGAAGAATCAAAACTTGTGGTTCTAAAAAGTTGTGTGTACTGTAAATTAATCTAGTATAATAAATATTGAGAATTAAATCTCTAAACATTTTTGAAGTAGGTACCTAATGCTGCACTGTCTTGGAAAAGCTAATAATAATTGACGTATTTGCAAAAACCTTGTTTTAAGGAAAATGCAATTTATACTTTAGCATTGCATGCAGATATACAAAAGTTTCTTATGCATTTATGTGAGTATCCAAATTGCTCACAATCCGAAATTCGTAAACATTGCAGATACGTTAATTAGCAGGATATTTCATAGGGTTATGAAAAACTTCTAGAAGCGTTTACATTATTCAATAGAAATTGGAGATAATAAATTTTAGATAAACTTAATAAATTAGTAAAACACAACAATTTTAATGTTAACTAAATTTCCAATATTACCTCTACAACCTGCACTGTTGAAATTACATTGATTCAAGTTAAGATCAAGGTTCGAATTTAAAATCGACAACACTTCTGTGAAAGATTCTGTACATATACAAGCAAGACTTTGATGCTTTGTACAAAAATAACAAATCGAAAAACAAAATATTTATTTTTTTCAGCTGTAAAAATGAAAATTAATGTACTAAAAACTGGTCTACACTCAAAGGCATAGAGGAGCAAAACAATAATGTTGAATTGAGAAATTCCAAGCGTGCTTATTGAAACAACAGAGATTGAAATTGAAAAAAGCAACAAACTTGGCCCAATTGTAATTTAGCACATTTCAAGATCCAACCAAAACTATTAAGTTATGTTGTTATTTAATTATTTTTAAATGAATTAAGCGCTTTTAATTATGATGGCTTCTCTGGTAAGCGCTTTGTTAATTTTAAAAGTGATCCAGGATTCCAAAGTACGACACTTCATTTGAAGCTACTTCTGTTAAGCCGCCCTCATAAGCTTATAAAAATAATTGTTTGGTTTGTTCAAAATATTGTATATTAACTTGGTCGTATTGTTGCAAATTATAACACCACCATATAAACTAAACTGCTTTTATTTATCAAAACAGTTCGACAATGCTTAGATATTTTTACGTACGGGAAGGTAGAATTTACATTTATTGATCAATTTTTATGTTGAGGTTTATTTATAACTGTGTATAATTTTTAAATTAGTTTACTACATGAAGTTAATTATGCATTAAAGAAAGCGAACTTTTTAAATTGCAAATATGATAAAAAATCGATGTGGATTGTAATAATTTCAATGTTCGTTTTAACCCTGTTGGATTGGCATATAGTCTAGGGTGGTTCAACTGTAACTCGTTTATGGCAGGTTGTAATAACTGCAGTTTCTAGATCCATTTCCTTTACCAGGGTGCATTTTAATTTGCAAATATTTCTCGTAAATTTAGATAAAGTTAGATAAATTTTATGGACAACTCAATTTGTTCGTGCTAATTTCGTCACGGTCGTCACAACCTTAGCTACGGAGCGTATCTGATTTATGGGACAGGTAAGAGAAGTTGAAAGAGGGAAAACTAAGGAGGGTTTATGCGACAACCGAGATAGCGGGTTATGAAACAAGTGTTACAAATCCCATTATATGAGCGTATCATAAGATATAAAAGCAATAAAATCACGAATACATAAAAAAAATTTGTTTACAGGTTATGAATTTTTTAAACTTTGTTTAAAGTTTCAAATTTTTTATACCACATAATTGAACTGAAAGAATTTTAATTTTTTATTGTGGTTCAATAAAAAATTTGAATATTTATGAAAATATTTATATATATATTTCGGACTGCTGTTTGCATTGCAAGGTAAATAAATACCTCACAACACATCAAGCCTACAATTAGTAATTGTTTATCCATTCCCATTTCTCAAGTCTCTTGCGAGGCTTGGTCATGGTTTAAAGCTTTTTAGTTTTCTTTACAGGTGATGAGGAGCTAGCCCATCGCCCCGACCCCCAACCTGGAGGACCAGAGAGACGGCCAGAATAAAGTTCTTACTTCACCCGGATTCGAACCGAGCATTTAGCGTTCATAGTCAACTCGCGTGACCACTATGCTCCGACCGTCTCTATGAAAATATTTCCTAATAATAATACTATAGTAACATTACGATAATTCGTATGGGTATACCCAATGGCAGTGGCGGCAAATCCTAATTTTGTGATGTATGCAAAATAAATTGGCAAGGTCCCCTCCCCTATATTATGTAGGGTTGAAAGTTTGGATATGCGGTTGGCTAGAGACCGAGGGGGGAAACAACCGGTTGGATGCAGATAATACATGCCCAATTCGGAACGGTGTTATTTGGGCATGAACTCAATTTAAATATGTAACTGACATTCGATAGTTTTCAATTTACCAATTTTATTGTGCATGTTCTTCCTTTGCATTTTGAATCAATGTTGATTATTTCCTATTTGAATATAGTGATTTTCAGTGACGAGCTATCGATTCATGAGAGATATAGAGGAATAAACACTATTCTTAAATTTAATTTATTTAAAAGGAAGGAATTATGGCCTTTGCCATAATCGCTATTTTAATTGTCAATTTAGATCATTCAAATATAATAACGTATTTATGCCGTGAGCTGATTATCTTTGCTATAATGTGAGTGGTTTCTAAGACTAAAAGGTTTGAAAACTCCTAGGATACAAATATATTATTTTAATTAAAATTTAATTTAATTAATCATCAACTTGGCTTAGAAAAGTCTGCGCTGAGCCAAAACCTACCTTTGAGCATATTGCAAGATTCGCCAACCATACATCTGGGAATGCCTGGTGTAATTGAAAAGAATTTCTGACATCAATATTAACAAAAATTTACAATAATAAAGTACATAATTGTAATAATAAAATAGCAATTCAGTAGCACCATCTGTTATAATTTTTTAATTACAGCAAGCGTTTGCAAAACTAAAATAAGGTTACAGAATTTGATACTTACCGAATCATGAATACAAATTGATTTCGAGATTTCAACAGACTAATTTCATAAAAATATCTACATGAATATGAATACGTCGTAATTTATTGAATTTTCAACAATTTGTAACATCTATTATATAAAATCACGTTTGGAAGTTCCTTTTGTATTTTAGTGAGTTAATAGGTCAATTATTCTATTTTGTTTTTAAAAGAAAATTTTAAAATGAAATTAATTGTACAAAGCACTGAGCTTTCTACTCATAATAAGTGATTTACGCACTGGTTCTGATTTAAAACTTACTAATAATAAGTAGCTGAGAATTATGTGTACGCCTACTCTCAAAATTAGGGTAGAATGTGTTCAAAATGGGTGAGCAAAGCTACCAAAACGTTTTCAACGCAAAATTGAGCTTTTTTTCAAGCTTTCACACCTTTTGCTGTTGAATGGTGGTAATATTTACAAATATTTAAATTTAAAAATAATAGAATTTAATACGTATTGTGTTAGCTTTATTTTTCCGAATTTTAATTAAATTAAAAGAACATTTCCGTTCTTAAATTCTCTTAATTCTGAAAATTATTCATTATTTCAGAATAGTTGACTTGACCACTTGACAAAAAAATAGTAAAATAGTTAATGATTGGGACATTTTATGGATACCTATGAAGTTGAAAATTTTCATGTTATATTACTAAAAAAACAGAAAATGCTCCAAGTTCAATTTAGCATACAACTTTATATGCTATTCCATCTCAACTCGGTATAAGAAGGAGAGATAGTGTCATAAAACACAGCATGGTACGTACATTATGAATCTAGTGCTTGATAGCAAGTCAACAAATTGGGATATTTCGAAAAGATTTATTAGTCATTTTTTATGTGTAGATGTCTTTTATATGTAAAAGTAGAACGCATATTTCAATAAAATTAACACTACTTATTTCGGAATATTCTTAATATTAGTAATAAAAATACGTTATTTATCTAATTCAAGACTTACTAATAGTAGGTTCAGTTGGCAGTGCAAATTAATAATATCGCATAATTATATTCGTATATATTTTCATTATCTTTAATACAAATTGGCAAGATCTTTTATAATTCCTTTAGCAGTGATTTTCCAAAAATTTAAAATTCGAATGCTACGAATAATTTTACTTCGTTTAGGTCACAATCAGTGGTGTGATGTACTTTTAAAATAATAACATAACGTAAACACGTTATGTTATTATATAGTGTTTTTCGCGAAACGGTATCACGTATCATTTTGACAAGCCGCTATTATTATAACGTGAACGTTATAATGAAGGTTTTCCTAACCGTTATAGTGCGAAATATAAGTGCACCTAAATTACACCCGTTATATTTCGCACTATAACGGTTAGGAAAACCTTTATTATAACGTTCACGTTATAATAATAGCGGCTTGTCAAAATGATACGTGATACCGTTTCGCGAAAAACACTATATAATAACATAACGTGTTTACGTTATGTTATTATTTTAAAAGTACATCACACCACTGAATAACTGCTTTAGTGCTTTCTGGCATTGCTATATTGAAACGTAAGAAATTCAACCGTAATTTTATAAACTAAAATTAAAATCTTCCACAAATAAAATTTTACAAAATTATCCAAATCCTCATATACACCGTGCTAGCACAGTTAAATTATCTTTTTTACCGCGGTAATCGCTAGACCTTGCAAAATTCTTCCAAATTACATTCTTAAATTTATTCAATAAATGTTCTATTTTTCAAAATTCTTCCTTTCAAAATTGATTCATAAAAGTAAAACACTTTTTACACCCAAAAAGAATAAACTTTCGTTTCTCAAAATTATACACACCTTCGCGACCCCGTAGGTTGCAAGCCAAGTCCCTCTACTTTTCATCACTTCCTCCCATCACTCCCTCGGGGATTTTTCAAACCCAAAGGCGTTGCATACATTTTCAAATTTACAAATATCAAAATAAAATAAAAATCTTTACAACAATTGAAGGATAAAACTTCTTCTTCACTCCAAGAGAAGACGACTTATTCTATCACAAATTAATTTAAATTTAAATGCACTTAAAACGAAAGTTGAATAATTCAAATTTCAAAAAATTATTTTTGACTTACTTAGAGCCTTTTACTTGTAATCCCACGATATTTATATTATGAATTTAAAGAACATTTTGTACTAAATAATGTACGATATTCAAAAACTAAATTAATGAGATATTAATGAATAAAAATGAATCTCTAACCAAAATTTAGAACAAAGCAGTTCCTTTAGTTACTTTATCTTTTGAAGGACAGCTCACTTATTTAAATTATAATATCTTTAATCTGAAGTAAATCTCTTAATAATTTATGTGAAGTTTTAAGTATAAACAATTTGTAGGGCTTTCGATTGATCAATTCCATTACCAGGTGTTACATAAATTTAAATACAAATTTAACAGGGATTTAATATAACATTCTGATACCTTACCTTATAAATTAGTAGTTTGTTCACTTCCGGTACTGAGAATAAATGTGCGTCAACTAATAATAACATCATTTGAAGTATATTGTGATTTCACACGCAATCAAATTGATTCGAATAGACTATATACGGTAAATTTAAACTAACCTGCATCACGCATGTAACAAAATGATATATTTTTGTCTTTATGGTGTAATTTTAATCCAAAGTATCTCTAATTTAGAAGCATCATTGTAGAATAATCTAAGTACATACATAACATCATATTTTCATTTAATTTGAAATACAATTTTTTAGTTTTATTAAATATTATCCCATTATTACTGCATTACGAAGAGGTCCTTACTACTTCCTTGTTAATGGGCCAAAATTACATTTAATAGCTTAACATTTTATTTAAACTTTTCAGTTATTTTACATTTGGTGACAAATTACTCCTTTTTACCTCCTGGCAAATTAGTGCTCTTCTAATGGCAGTTTACATGCCATCTTGAAATGTTTAAGCGGATATAATAACACGGCTTAGAGCTTGTCACAAATCTCCATTCTTTGAAAAATTATCCTGTTCGGGAAATGTCATAGAAAAACGATTGTGGCTTCTGAAGTATTTGTTGTGGCACCGTCTTGTTAGATCCACACCACCTAAACATCCCCCTAATCTAGGAAACGAATAATACTGGACCATTTCAGTATAACGGTCTTCATTAATAACAAGTGGCAATTTTAATGCGTTGGTTGATGGTGTACTATTATATCAAAAGAAAAAAGAATTATCGTAATAAACGAGCATATTCAAAGTAAGTAAGGGCTGTTCGGCCATCTGTGGTAACAAATAATAGAATACATATTATGTAACTATTAATAATAGTATCTAATAAATTTGAAACGTCCGTCCTGTGGAGCAAATTAATTTTAAAATTACCTAAAGTTAATTTAAAATCTCATTTAGTTAAGAAAATAAGTATTAAAGGGCTATTCAATTTTATTATACTCTTATCAGTTTTCGACGTTGTTCTAAAACCCTTCTAATTAGTCTTTTATTGAACAGATAGTTGAAAAGAAGTTCGTCTAATAAGAACTCTGCTCATATCTTCAATTTAATCAAAATTGGCTAGCCGTCTGCATGTAACTTGTTATACAAACTTAAATTAACTGACTTATCCTTAAATTAAACATTTTTAAAAATTGTTTCTAATTATAAGTTTGTAATAGCAAATTATTTTTTAGCACGGAAAATGTAAGTTGACTCAAGTGACTACCTTTTTAATACTCAACAGCAAATTTCTGTTATGCGCTTATGTAAAGATTTACATACAAAATCCTGTTTGATACTGATAACAATGTTAACATTAACCCTTTCGACCACATAAAGTCACTCTTTTAGTAATCTACTATAATAAATTATTCTAATTCTATACCTTAGTTTCAGATTAATATGGACTTGTTTAACATATCCAAAAGAAGAAACTCAACCGAATAACGTGAGTAACTTTAAATCAAAACAATTTAAATAAATTATGCAAGATTTAATCTGATTTTCTAGTTATTGTTAATTCAACATTTTGCTTATTCTACAGTTTCTGTTTACATAAACATTTTATTTTCTGTTCTCGTTTATGTACACCATATAAACCGAAAGGAAATAGAAATTCGTGGTTTCATAGTATTATCAACAAAATGCCTATTCTGAAATTAGAATACGTTTGACAATTTCAAAGACCTCTTATAGGTTTTAGTATAAAATAAGATTATTATACAATTTACATTACATTTACATCGGTTTCGTGTTATATTTAATTTATTATACACTTATAATCTCAAAGTTGTCAAGTACAACTTACTACCTTGTATTAATATGTATTACTTATTTCTAAAATTTAATTAAATTGCTTCAAAATTATTATTGTTACTTTATTTCTTTGCAACGTTTATAATTCAATTGTATTAAAAATAATCACTGTTGTATGATACTTCTATTATATGAGTACGTATTGTCATTGCAAACTGTTTTTTCTTTCCTAATGTAACCCCATTTCAAAATAGGATATTGCTGCTATTGTTACTGCTATTTTTGATTACCATTGTTAATTCTAAAGAAGTCTAATAATTGTCAAGTTAACCTAGTTCTTAATATGATCTAAGATTACTACCTAACTTTTCAATGTGGGTTTAGCAAAAGTGACATAAACAAAACAGATAGTTTATTAACAACTAATAATTACTTAATACCTGCGATACACTAAAAATTAACAAAGAAAAAGCTAAAATGCACAAATTTTTCATACAGAATGTGTAATATCATATCGTCCCCTTAGTACTATAACTAGGTAACTTGAATTTTGGCTGTTTTGAGTTAGCTACATGTAATCACCTAATGTTAACCGCTTCATTTAGTGCTACAACTAAAATGGTTATATTATGTTTCTAAATATTAAATATCCACTTGCAAAATGTAGATACATTTTAATCCAAATTTAGAAATTATTTTTTTACGGGCAAATAAATAGTTTCCGCGCAAAAATTTTTAGTGATTCGTGTTCAGAACATCATGGAGCATGTAAACACCAAATATGAAGAAGATCGGTGTTGTAACCGTAAACTAGAATCATACCTAAGTCTATCCTGCCAATTGCTATTCTAAACTTTAAACTTGATTTTCTCAATATGAGTAATTTCAAGTTACCTATTAGTTATAGTACTAGGGGACGATATAATATGATAAATGAGGGGTATAGCATCAAAACCGGCTATATCCATTTTTACGATTTTTCAGTATAGACGAAAAACTGTTTTAAGCTAATTGTAAGGATACTAGTCGCCCATATATAAATTTTGTGTTGTATAATAACTAACAAAATAAGATTCCATAAAAATTTTAAAACAAAATACTACTGTTTCCGAAATATTTAATATTAAAAATTGGATATTGCCGTGTTTGAAAATGAAAAGTGGATAGTGCCGTGTTTAATTATCAAAATTAATCAAATTGAGCAATAAAAATCTTTATTTTGAATGAATGCATAGATAGGTATAATTTGAATATGAATTTGACTTTATTATTTTTAGAATATTTTTAGAATATTTTTTTTATTCAAAGTGACTGACATGACAGATCAACTAATGTCACATACCATTATGACATTTTAATGTTACCTGATTGGCTCTAATCGATATTGTCGTCTTTGATTCATTTCTGTCGATGGATATTGCAGAATTTGAAACTTTAAATATAAAATTTGACTGTATGTAGCCCGTTTTCTTAGGGATAGATTATTGGGTCTCATAGAGAACCAAATTCTTGACAAAATGGCATATCTAACTCAATTTCGACAAAAATGGATATAGCCGGTTTTGATACTATACCCCTCAAATGTCTTCATCATACAATTCCATCATCAGGCGATAAACATATTTTCAGTATATTTTGCATGTGAAAATTTGATATTAGTTATAAAAAGTATTGCATTTCTAGTTGCTTCTAAAATAAGGATAATGATTAAAATAATTGCTTAATCCAGCAACCCAACAATAATATAGAAATAACAATCAATTTTTTTCATTTTTAATGGTAGGTATCTACCTACTACTAGGTAGTAACAAAAGTTGTTTTCAAAATTCAAGTTAGATAAATCTGTTGATTTTGCAATGCACTGTTTTATACAAGAACAAACAAAATAATTTGAAAGTTCTATATAGTCGATAATGAACTTACCATTTGACTACAACTTAATAATTCACTTAGGTAAATGCTTGTTCTTAATAATTAGTTAATCTACAGTTACTACAATAACTTCCAGTTATTTCAAAGAGATAGGAACTTGATTAAGTTAATTAATAAATGCGAAAACTTTATTTCGCTTCTCATTAAATGTTACAAAAGTCACAGAGAGATATAAGTGGTCCCCAACATTTATTTCAAGATGTACTTGATTTGCTCAATTTTCAAGTCATATTTTAGTGTCATTATATCCATTAATATCAGAATTTATTATGACATTTTAGTTTTTGTAAGCTTGTTTTTGTTTTTATTTAAAAAAAATTATAAAACCACTTATACACCAAATGGCATTTATGGAATGTTGTATTGAAAAATTCAAATCATGTCTTGCACAGCACAATCTTCAATATAAAAAGATTGTAATGTAAATCTCAGAGATATTTTTGTGTCAAAACCGTCTTATCCCAAGGGGTGAATAGAATGATAAACTCAAGCTTCAGCTGTATCGAAAGAAATGAAAAATTCTAATGGACAAACCCTTGAAACCATGGTGTAACGGTAACCACTAGAAGACAACAGACCCAGAATCCCACAGAAAGGGAAAATAATTATTCTACCGGTAGAGGAATCTAATATTCGAAGTGAATTGGATTACCCACACTATTAGTTGTTAAAATTACCAATTTGGAAAAACAAGGTCACCCAGACCCATTGGTGTAATAAAACCATTTGGATAAACAAATTATCTTGGACGATTGTTAAAGCAATTCAAAAGTGCGACATCATCGGACTTCCCCAGTTTCTACCGAATACCACACTCTGAAAAAAAATTTGCCGCTGTGACAAAAATTTAACTATACCAACAAATAATATTAGTCACTATAGCCTCAACTAAAAATTTGCTACTACAACAAAGTGATTTTTGTTGATCATTTGTTTGTTGCGCCAACTAAAACAATTAGTTTTTATAAAAAATAAAACTTTGTTGCTTCAACTAAGAAATTTTTTATTATAACAAATATGACTTGATTGCCTCAACTAAAAGGTTTGTTGTAATAAGAAATAAAACTTGGTTGTTTCAAGTAAAAAATTTGTTATAATAGCAAGTAAAGCTATGTTTCTTCAAATAAAATATTTGTTATTATAAAAAATTAAACTTTGTTATTACAAGTAATACATTACTTGATGCAAACAAACCTCATTTAGTTGTACCGAGTAAAATTCTTGCTGTGCTAACTAATAAATATAATGTTGTATGAAATAATATATTTGTAGTACCAGCCAAATAATGAATTTCAAAATAAAAATATTTCATCGTATTTCATAAAGTTTTATTTTGACGAAATATAACACTGAAATAAAACCTATAAGCTAAAAGTAAAAAAACCTAAAATTACTACAAAATAAATATAAATGTAACAAATCCAAATTTCTACTACAACTACTACTGATTAAAATAAAATTTTAGTAGTTATGAATAATTTTCCATCGGCCATTCATGTACCGATGAAAAATTATTCATACACACAAAGCAACGTGTCATTATGAATATAATTATATATAAAAAAAACTAAAACTAAACCTTAGATCGATCCTAAAAGTATTTCAACAGCTAATTTATTCCTTTTTCGTTCTAAAGTTGGCTTAACCTCACCAAAAATCTTAAAAAAAAAGAAAAAAAATTAGCGAGAATAATTGGGATTGTATTCGATGAAAATCAGTTTGCAACTAAAAATAATATGTATAATACATTATCTTGGTGATTAGTTTTTAAAAATAATAAAACTTATTTACTAAAACATATCCTAACTTTAATTTGAGAGCAGGAAATGTATCCATGTAGTCATCATTTATTGATCTATTTCTCCACAAATTCCTTTTGTCAAAAGTTATATCCCATTTTTTAATCACTTCTGTCCACGGTTCAATTGAGTTTTTTAGCCATTGTACGTCATCATCTGTATCTATACTGTTATATTACCTGAATTTGTATCTACTACAGTAGTGCAAGCCGTAGGCGATTTTCCAATCAATAAACCTGAGTGCCGCATCTGGCGTCTAAGATTATAAAATTTCCGGTACAGCTTTCCATATCCTACTTTGTGAAGGCTGCCGCTAATTTTCTTTTTATATCCCACAGAGAAGTAAACTTCCAATAAATAAAATAAATACTTACTTATAACTAGAGTCCGGATTTGTAGCTATTATGCTTTTTCTGAAAATTCGAAGCAGCTGAAAATTTTTAGAAAAATTTTGTGTTTTAACTTAAAAGAAGTCATTTGGTATCAAGTTTTATATGCTTTTTTTGCTTTTTTTTGACTTTTTATGCTTTTCGTGCTTTTTTTTTACTTTTTATGCTTTTTCTTGCTTTTTTTTGACTTTTTGTGCTTTTCGTGCTTTTTTATACTTCATTAATGCTTATTTTACAAAATATTTTAAAGTTTGATATTTTAAAATTTTTTGCAACACCTGCAAGGTTTATTACTAGATTATTACTTCCTGGTATTTTTGAAAATTAGAAAATTCGGATAGCAAATCTATAAAAGATTGCCAAAATGTATTAAAGAATCCAGAACTTAAAGGAAATTTAGCGTTTATTAAATGACACTGTAACTATGTTACTGATATTATAAAATCTGTGGAAAAGCAGCAAATGCCTTTGGCTGAATCCTGGGATTTAGTAGAAAAATTTAAAAACGCTACCACTAGCATCATAGGACATGTTGGAGACAATATAAAAAAGAAATTGAATGATGTGTTAGAGAAAAATGAAGGATTAAAAATCTTAAATAATATAGCTAAAACAATAGCTGGAGAAACTATTGAAAATTTTGAAATGGAACCTTCACTTGTAGCAAAATTCAAATTTGCACCTATTACTAGTGTAGATGTCGAAAGAAGTTTTTCTGGGATGAATTTTACTACAGAAAATTTGGAAAAATTCTTAACTGTTAATTGTTTCAAAAATTAAATTAATACTTTTGTTTATGCTTTTTTTTAATAAAATTTGTGCTTTTTTTGACAAAGTTGATGCTTTTTTTAGTATTATTTGGTGCTTTTTTAAGCACTTTTTTCCCAATTTTTTATGCTTTTTTATCCGGACTCTACTTATAACAAAACATTATCTAATGATTTAAAAATCATTAAAATTTGCTTTTATTTCTGAAGGAAATAGTCCAACAATTGCATTTGACAATAATATAAACCTCTCAGTCGAAATTCTGAAAAAATAAATAAAAATTACTATATAAGAGAAAATGGGTGTTTCAAATACCTCTGATCAGTATTTTTATGAAGTTCTTCTTGTAATACTATTTCCACTATTTTGTCTCTCATAATATGATCAGTCAACGTGTTCGATTTTTTGTACTCGCTTAAAATACTGTTACCATGCAGTGTGGCAATGTAAAAAAAGTGTATGTAACCCCACGTTTCTTTCCGCTTCTTTTTGAATTTTCCTTCTGTATTTTTGTGCAGGACTATTTTCAATTTCTTCCTCCGTGAAACCAACAATGGCATCGGTCAAAAAGTCTAAATTACAATACATATTTGTAATATCGGTAATATAAAAAAAATTGCTTATATACCATTTCGCCCACAGGGAGGAGATAATTCGTCTGAAATTTCAATAGAAGATGCTGGAGATGGTACGCTACTAATTATCAGTTGTTGTAGTACAAAAACCTCTCGGTCCTATTTTGGGAATTATTTCCTTGATAACATCAATGGTGAGAGCCTCCATATTGATTACGTTTTCTAAAATTGGATCAAATTTATTGTTCTTGCATACGTTATGACATTAAAAATAAAATTAATTCAAAAATGAGATTAAACAAGATATTTAGAAGCATTTTAAGAAATAAAAATTTTTACTCAATTTAAAATTCGATACAAAAATATTTTGAAAAAAAAACGCTCTCGCGGTTAACGTTTTAAATATTCAAATCTTCACAAATTAAATTTTATATTCATTGAATGTCTCTAATAATAATTATTGTATTTGCTACTAAAAGAGTAAAAATAAAATATTATTATTTTTAATTTAACAAAATTAATAGGTATAGATAGTACTATTTGCTGACAAAAATTTCTTTTGCATTAAAATGTATACTTGCATGGGTAATATTTTTTTTTATATTCAAACCTATACGAACCTATTTTGTATTAAATAAACTTATGACGTATTTATAAAGCAGTCAGGTGATCATACAAGAAGTATGTACATACCTGCATCAAGGTTAAGCCGCGCGCCGGCGCCGACCAACACCGGGGTTATCAAATATGCAAAGTAAGCAATATCGGGGAAGCACAAATATTACAATTATTGACACTAAATTAATTTTGTTATTCCGTATTAAATATTATACTGATAATAATTATAAAATAATTCATTTTAGAGACATCAACTTTGAATATTAAATAATACTATTAATGGGTAGTTATGAAATGAAAATGAAATTTTGTTCCTCCTGACCATGAACCATACGCATCAGTTAATACGCATCAGTTAATCTTTTGTTGTAATCTAATTTTTATTTTACTTACCTTCAAAAACTGCGCAGAGTTCAGGTAACTGCCACTTTTCTAAAATTTCGGCTACACTCATTTTGTTTATTATTACAAGTATAATTATTATTTTCGTAGTTATTACACAGCATACAACTGATAACAATTAACGACTTCTAATAATGAGAAATGACTATTCCACGCATACTCGTTAATGTTCGGTTTAACGAATTTCTAATGTAACAAATTTATATTTGTTGAATTTTTGATTAACAAATATTAGATTTCGGACAACAAAAATATATCCTAGTAGAACAAAATATTTTATTTCAGATAACAAAATTGTATTATTTACTTCAACATTTTCATTTTCTTTACGACAACAAATGCCAAAAAAATATTTGTTGAAACAACTAGTTTTATGTTATACCAAATAATATTTAATCAACTAATCTGTATTTGTTAGCTGGGCAAAAACATTTTTCAGAGTGCACTTATTAATATTATTACTTACTAAAGTAATAATTTAATTATACTTCCAGGGGGCATTAAAATTTTCAAAATAGTTTCAAATTTTCGCAAGTTCCGCGTTACTTTGCAGAATAAACTGCTAAATTTATTGTTAATAATAAAATTAAAACTATTACCTAACAATTGACGCTGAACTGAAAACTACCATTAGAAATGTCATAATAATTATTTACACACTATACTGCCGTGCTAACCAAGAATGCCTTATCTCCAAATAAGGTCGGTCTGAAATGTCTCCAAATTTACATAGTTTTTAATAACATACGATAAAAAATTTGATATTTACTACACGCGAAATGATAAAGTAACATACTTCAAAATTAAGTTTTAAATTTCAACCTTCTGCAATAAAAATTGAGGATGCTATTAATAATTATTTAAAAAATATCTCCTGAATCGGTATTTGGAGATAAGGCTTTCTTAGTTAGCACGGCAGTATAGGTACAAGTGAATAAATTAAAAAATTTTATTCTAGAAATTTTTGTTATACATAGAAGATTCTTAGATTATAAAAATAAATATAAAATTCGCCAGTTTGATCGAGTTTGATTTCTTTATATTAGACGTCCCAACAAGACGTTTACAATTTCCTGTCTCCGACCAAAACCAAGACTTAATTTATCGTAAACGTCCAGTAATAAAATTACAAAAATAAAAACTGTTGTTGATTGTTTGAACTCTGTAAAATGTTTAACGCTTAATTTTCAAATCCAAACTTTAGTCCTTTTTATTCGTCAGATGAAGCAAGTTAAGGAGCTTGCACCCCTAATAATACTTCGAAAAATCATTCATAGTACTAATAAAGGCGACTACAGCAGATTTTCACTAGAATATGTATGTGTGCAATGATCAGTTGGCGTTATTAAAATAACGTAAATTATCATATTTTCATGAACTTTATAAAGGGTGATTTAGGTCGATTAATCCAAACTGTACCATTATTCTGATAAATCACAGTAAAATGAACAATTTTTGTTAGTTTCTACTTTTCAAAGTTCAAAGACCAGATTTTTTAATTCAAAAATTTAAGAAATAGTTATTGAAAATCTTTAGAAAAATTCAATAAACTTTATTACGAAAAAATGTATCGATTGGTACATCGATACATGTACCATCGAAGTACTCACTCTTTGAACATAGCCAAACCATCTCAATCCCTTAGCTTCAATTGTTTTAATTAGTCAGTTTTCTATTTTGCATCCAAGTGAATAAGGAATATTAATTGTTCATGCTTTGTAATAGCAGAAATTATATATAAAAATGTCGAAAACTTCCTCGTAAATAGTAATTGAACTAACTGGGATACAAATACCAAAATCGATCCACTGACTGTACAAATTGGACTTTTAATGCATATTTTCAGATATTAAACATCAGATTTACAAAAAATATTTGATATTCGAAAGACTACTTATTGTTAACCTTCAAAATCACCTAAAAAGCAGAAAATAAAAACATCTCGTAATATTTGTGTGATATCCATCACTGTTACATAAATTTGTGTATCAAAAACCAAAATAATATAATCTTGTTTAATTTCTTGAATACCGAGTTTTTGGTTAATTATTACAAAATAGGAATTTTTTCAAGGCATTTCATTTTAAAACTTTTTACTTCCGAAGATGAAAGAAAACTTTATAAATGCTGCTCATTTTAAAGCTAATTAAAAAGTCTATCAAACATATTTGATTTTTCCCCCTGATGTCTGATTTGTAAAAAAAAAAATTATAAAAAATAATTATTAAAAAATTATAATAAGCACAGTGAAAGTCAATAAAACTAAGCAAGTATTATTGTGCCCTGATAAGTTAAAAAACCCCATGTTAAACTTTCTTCTGAATGCTGTTTTGTATCGTTTCCAAATCGGTCTAAAACGTACACCTTTTTATGACATTTGAAAGTCCAAATCCAAAACAATGATGAGTTATATTGATATTTATATTGCCCCTATTGGTTCAAAATAAAAAATTATTTTATAATTATCTTATAACAGAGACGCAAAATAAACAAATTTGAAGATGTTAGTAATACCCAATTTAAGTTAAATTATTTCTATTGTTCTTCTTTGTAGAAGTAATTCTATAGAGAATTTTCTTCTAGTAGGCCAAAGCCTGTTATTTCCCAACACATGCGTCGTTTCCTTGGCAGTGTTAGAAACTTTGAGCGTATATAGTACTTTTCATCACAAGGCCGTAAAACGCCGTTTCGCGTCCGCGGGAACGATAGTAGGAGCCGAGAGCGTAGCGTAAGCGGAGTATTTTTCTGATGTAATTTTCTACATTACTATACGTAATTTCTGCCGTTACAAGTCATGCAAGATAATTTTGATTATTACTCTAAATGTACAATTGAATGCCCTAAAACTTATAATTGGAGGTTTTTTGTCTGAAATAATTAGTTAAGCAGGGAATTGGAAAACATGATTTTATGTATTACAATTAAATCTTTACCAGTCGCAGTCACCACCCTGTATATTATACAATATTAATATTAAAATTTATTAAATGTTTGAACTTGACGTTCTCCGAGAATATTTATATTAATTTTGTAAACATTTAGTTTGTTGATGAAAATTGTGTTTTTGAAATATAATTAATTATCGTGTTGTAACGTGGATGATGGGCATATTTTATTATAAAGTTTTCTTAAGTGATATGGTGTACCAATACAATTTTAATTAATATCTCATTAATTAGTATGCTAACAACATCTTCCTGCTTTATAATAATTAAAAGGAAGTTGAATTATGTGCTAAAGCAATAATATAGTAAATTAGTATTTTATTTTGTATACCTTTCTATTTTTCCCCAAAGACAGCATACAGGTGATAAATAGATTTATTGACAAATTCATGTCAACAAATGAAATCAAATTTGTAACTGAAAAGCAGGTTTAACTGATGTTTTATCGTTATATTATTAAACATAGGATTTGATAAATTACACTGTAGTTGAATTTTAATAGTCTGTTTTTTTATTATTTTATCAAATTATAAAATTGATTATTTATAAAATTGATTATTTTATAATTATTATAAGTTAGATAGGTACTATCTTTAAAATATAGCAACACAATAGTAAGTTTTTATTTAATTTAACACTAATAATATTCAAAGTAATTTTATAAGATATAAACAGTAATTTTGGTGCTTTCATGAGATATTTTGTTAAAATATTTATTATTTAATTCTCTTGTTAATTTTTAAAAATTTAAATTAGCACTTTTGAGAAAAGGTAAACGTTGATTATTCTCTTTCCTTTTGAATAGGTACAATTTTCCAAAATTTCCACTAAAAATTTATCTTTTCATTAATATTTTTTTAGAAAGAATTTACAGAGAAATAAACAGAGAATTTATTTTTTTGGCGTATAGCTTGATAGCGTATTTTACCAACACCCTGTATCGTTGCATGATTTATAACTACTGGTAATTTTATCGCTTTGTTAAATGTTTAAGTGATAGTTACGGGATAATTGGAAGTTAATTTTATAACGCTTAATGTGCGTTTCATACTAATTCAATAATTATATTGAATAATATATCATCGTATTTGAAATTGTATTTAAGAGCATCTATTAATAGAATCGGATATCTAGGGTCATTTACATGACACGAATCGAGCACTCTGATTGTCAAATAACAACCCTTATATTTTTTACTGGCTTTTTAATAAATTATATGTACTTATAGGGGATAGAATATTTTTTATTTCATTATTGCTATAATCGCTGTTAACATAGTTCAATATTATAATAGTTGAACCAAAATTTAATATGAATTTTTCAATTTCTTGGAGTTTGATGAAATACCACGCTTTCGCGTACAAATACGTTTTATTTATTAAAAATTTATTTGGTTTGAACAAAAAAACCAAATCGCAAATACTTCATGAAATTTTAAAATTACGTGATAAAACTTTTGAATTGTTTTAATGAAAAATTAATTGTAGGCAGTAGCAAATTGTAAATTTTATACTAACTTAAAGTACGACATTTAACTGTAGAATGTTGTGTTTATTATCACAAAGCATTCCATTAGAAACTTTGAGGTTATTCTTCGCGATAGACATTGCGTTTATGTGTTTTCGCATTTAAGTAAAATTCTCATAATAGGTTATTCCCCAACGTTAGCACAATTAACTGTTTCTAGTCACGCTCTGAACAACCCCACACCGCTTATTGGGGCCTATTTACAAAATTGAAACAATGGTTAACTTGCAAACTTTTAATGATACAATTTTTTATTAAAATAATAACAAACCTTCATATTATTAATTAGTAGGTAATAATTTAATTTAAATTGCAAAAGTAATAAATAAAATAGTATTTTAGCCGATATATTAACAGCTATAGCAGGTATGTAGTATAGTACAATAATTACATATTATTTAGATAAGCGTAAAACTTAGACATCTTTTATTGGCATAAGTCGTCTTCAAATTATTAGTATAATTTTCAATTTCATTTAAGTTCGTCTTCCATTACCATTATTGGCGTAAGGTAATTGTTGTGAGGTTCTTTGTACAATTGCATTGAATCCATTTTGAGGATCAGCTCTGTATTCAACTGTACGTCTGCTGCCATCTGGATCAGTGAGGCTATATTGTCCTTGAACTACGTCACCGTTACGAGTTTCGTGCTGGCTTTTTGAGTCACCGGTGTTGTAGTCGTTTACATCATAGGAGTACACGTATTGGGGATGTGGATCGTAAGGTTCTACTCTTGTGTGAGATACTGGAACCGCTATTGGAACTGCTGCATGGGCTGTTCCAGATATTGCTTGGGATTGTGGAGCTGATTGATACTGAATGTTGGAAAAACTTGAAGAATGGGGCTGAGCAGGTTGATTTCCAGCGATATTTTGAGAATGTACCGCAGCCATTAGGGCAAATAATATAAATATCTAGAAAAATAAATTAATAACTTAATAAAAATCATAGAATAATTATATTTTTTAGATCTTACCTTTGATGCCATTATTAATTTATGTCTACTCTATTGGACGACTTTGCTTGTACTGATAACACTTGAGGGTGGTTTGATACTTATATACCTCCTTCACGTTTCTCGAATGAAGTTTGATATGTCTTATATAATTTGCTCTAGTTGTACTAGATAGTTACTTGCACGTAGTACATAATACCCCTGGGAATAAGATACTTGACTACAAAGATTTTGAATTTTTATATTCAAATGACCACCACGTATTATATCCTAACAACTATCAAATTCGTTTACTTTATTATTTTATAAAAATATGTTTTATACCTAATACCTTATTTTACTTTCAGTTATTAAATAGCGTGAATATTCCAGTTCTGAAGAGGTACAGCAATGAAACTATTTTGAAGCGAGAAAAATGAAAAAAAAGGGCTTGCTCCTCGTCTAGGTAAAAAATGTAAAATGCTAACAAACCAAACACCAATTCGCAAGGTTGATAGTTGGGCTCGGATAACGTTGTAATGCGTTTCAAAAACCGATTATATCACATGACAAAAATGAAACCAAGTTTGTTTTCATAATTGGTATAATTAAGTGATTAAGAGTTCTTCTGTTTCTAAGTAACGCTATTAATCGTCCCTTTTTGATTTCTCGCAGTCTACTTCAAATATTTTTGCGACTATAACAGTCGTATACATTATTTGGATAATTTGCAATATAAAGTTTAGCTAAGCCAATATACAGACAAAATTATAAATTCTGATGTAGTTAAGAGACAAATAATACCTAAACATAAATCCTTCTGCGAGTATCGTTGACGAGGGTTATAATTTAACTGCCAACTAAATTTAATCAGTGATAGCTTTAATATCCTACAACTTTGCTTAAATTAAAGGATGTAATACAGTGTAACTAACACTTTGATCAATATTTTTTTTGAAAATTTTATCATAGCTTTACTTGTGTAACTTTTCACATTTTGCTGTATAAAAACGAGATGAAGAAGAAGTAGTGATTAAGGCACCCAATTAAATTTAATTTTTATATCCAGTTGTAATGTATTCTACGTTATGAGGAATATGAAATTTTATAAAACCTTAGATCAAATACATGAAAATTTTACACATTTTTATCTTAAAAATGACAGTGTAAATAAAACTGAATGTCTATATCAAAGAATATAGTATTACTAAATAGAATCTGTATTTGCTTTATTTCTAATATTATTGCAAATGTTGACTTACAGCACAGTTATTACTTAGTGCAAATATTCTTTTCGTAAAAGATTTAACACGTATGAGGTTTTTTTCAGTTATGATATTTACACAATTTTATTTAATAATTGTGAATCTTTCATTTTAATTTAAACGAAGTTGTTTAATTATCAAATTATTAACACATACCTAATTATTAGTAATTACATACAACATAATTTAATATTTGCGGAATAATTAAATTTTTTTTTCATTTTCAGTTCATTCGTGAATAAAAATCTAAGAATACAATAAATTATTGGAATAAGAATGCACAATTTTCTTTATTTATTTAACGAAGAATTTATGTACCTTCCCCTAACATTGCATTATTATTCCTGGTTCTCCTAATAGTGCAACATCAATTTCTAATACGTATTCTATTGTATGTTCTTATGTTTTATTCTGAACATAACTGCAAAACCATTTACTTACAAAGTTAGAAAATCAACTTCATTATAAAAAGCTAAACTACCTACTGAAAGAAACAACCCACAGTTCATTGCAGTTTTCTTTTTACTCTTATTTAAACTTGAGTTAACCAAGTTTCTAGTGTTTCTACTACCTATATAATAATATACTTTTGTAAATAAACCTACCTCACTCAATGAATTAAATTCACTTTTAGAGTAAATATTTGGATTTTTTTAGGGTAGTACAACTAACTATTTACAAATGTTTATTTTTAATGTTTGCTATTCCATAATTCAAAAATAATTACAAAATTAAATCAAATTACTATATCAAACAAGATTGTATATTCAAAGGTCCCTTTATAATGGTCAATAACTAACCGATTTTGTACGCCTAACTTAATACAGAGACTCTGTTAAATTGTATTTTTTTCTTAATGGTAATCATTATTAGAATGTTTCAACGTTTCCGAGTAACACCAGCCTAAAGCAAAATCGTGGTTTCAGATATTTCACAAAAAGCGCTTTTGTGGTCCGTTAGGCACATATTACATTAGTGCCTGGGGGTTTTTAAGCAATCTTGTCTGTTTTTCGTATACAGAACGTTAAACGTGTAATCCATCCTCAACACAATTTCATTTTAACAGTTTAGTTATAGTTTCGAATTTAATCAAGTGCAAAATGGCTAAATTTGTTGTAATAAAATAATTATCATATCTTACATTTTAGTGTATTAGATTTATGTTTAGCTTGTTACGTTAAACATGATCCCTGAAGGAATTTTTAAAGCTGACAATTTTAAAATTTAAAAATAATACTTTAAATAATAAATGATAAACATGGCGGTCTTGCATTGAGGTATGGATGTCGTGTCGTATATTTGTAATGTATATAAATTTTTAATCTCAAGTGAAATTAATATCCAGTTAAAATTTTAAAATTGACAAATAATATTTGTACTTCGTTCATATTTTATATTTTTGTAAGTATAATAGATATTACTTTTAGTAGGACTTCTACTAGGATACATTAATATTAATAGTACCACCAAGAAACAGAAATTTTGAAATGGTCAATAAATTATGTAAAGTTTACAAACGTAGGTTTGCGGAAGTATTTAAATTATGGATTTAATTAACTATTTTAAAACAATTCGACTATTTGAGAAACTTTATTTGAACATTCCCGGTTTTGCACAACTATAGTTCGAATTGTATAAATTGGAAATGGAAATGCTGTAGGGCAAATTATGTATAACGTTTACAACTCTTTACGGGTATTACCTACTTTTTAAAATACTTTTCAAAATTATGTTAGTTCATAAATAAAAGAATAAACTTTTTATTTTTAATCAAAATTGAAGCTAATAAAGCTTAAAGTCCTTGATGAAAGATCTGCTATACTCTAAGTGTACCAAAACCCCATTTTGTAAAGCATTATAATTTATAATGTTGTACAAATTACTCTCTTTATAAAGAGAGTGAAAGAGAAATTTATTAAAAATACGTATGCGAAATCGGCTAACATCTGAACTAGAGCATTTTTATTTTGCAGATTTTTTATTAATTATTTTATTATATTACTCATCGAAAGAAACACAATTTTATTCAAACTTTCATCTTCTTTTATTCTCAATTTGCAATTTTTTGAATAATTTACGTTTCAAAATTTCAAATGCTTATAATTCGAGAATAAAATTTTCATTTGCAAAAAGCAATATTTTCATCTTGAAATGAGCTTTCCTACAAAATATTTTAAAAATTAAATAAAGGTTAAAATAGCATTCTTCAATTTATAAGCACAAAATAAATTTTTCATACTACGTATTATGTTTGATTGGTTTTAAAATATTTACTGCTCTTTGTTAGAATTCAATATCGAGATCATTTACTAGCCCACTAATTCTTGATGACTCATTCCATCAGAAATCATCTAGGGTAATTCCGGGATAGATGGCCATACGGAAGAGATGGCCATAGTCAGTAGTTTTTAGGAATACCAATAGATTGCGATACCAGACCAATTTTTGTATTCAGTTATGATGGAATGTTACCTTAAATTGTTGCAACTTGATAAAATTCTGTTTAAAGATAATGAAATTGCAATCGGCTAAAAAAATTTAGTGAATAGTTTTAGTTAATTTTCAGATATTGTGTTGTAATTATAAGTGGTGTATGTTTTTTAAACAACTGCTTTGCAGAGGTCAATATTTGAATCATTGTGAGAACTTCTCACCTAAAATTCTTAATTAACAACATTTTTTAAACTATAAAAATTAATTTAAACATCTCTCTCATAAAATCGGGAGAGATGGCCATACTCATGATTTCGTAATTTTTATTCCTAATTTTTTTTAATTATAATGTTATTTAATTTTTAATTTTATTTAAATAATATTATTATTATTTATTATAATTTTTGTTATTTTATTAATTGTTACTAAGACTAGAACCAAGCAAAACACAAACTAGATTGGATTCGTTGTAATTGGTGTCATTTCTGGCTTCATGAAACTTGTACCACATATTCCAATTTATATCAGAGGCATGGTAGGTTAAATTGGATAGGAAACAGTAAAACGAGTTGAAATTATTGGTTTAAGTTAACATGGCCATCTCTCCGGCACACTTTGGCCGAAATGCTGGCCAAAAGCACTTTTTTTTTTAATTTTTTTGGTACTTCTATGAAGTAAGTTTTGTTAAATTTATCAATAGTTATAAGTTGTTAAATGTTTAAAGTTCCCATTAAAAAAAAGGAAACATCATTTTGTCTGTTCATGATTGTTTTATTCGCCAAAATAAAAACTATGGCCAACTATCCCGGACTTACCCTAATGCTGGGCGCTCAACCATTTCAGAAAAATTGTTGTAAACCATTACCAAAATTTTTCTTGGGGCTCCCATTTGTCCTTGCCAGCCATTTTTATTGCGATGGAATTCTGAAAAATAAGCATCTACAGAAAGCTTATAACTGAAGAAGTAAAAAAGTTAAAGATGTAAATCAAAAACCAAATTAATAAAAAATAAATAAGAAGATTTTTCATATTATGTAAATCACATGAAGCCAAATATTTTATATACAAAATATGCTTAGATTAATTCATAAAGTTTACATGCAAATTATTCAATAATATTGTTTTCCGCAATTTTATTTTCCAAGGGAGGAGTGATTTCTTAGAGCTGAAATTTCTACCAGATATTACCTTAAAAATATACACTAAAATTCATCCCTCAGAGATTTACCCTTCCCTTCTGATATACTTAACCATGAATATCGTAAATTTTTGAAAAATTTGAAGTTTGAAGCTATTTTATCTCTGGTGAGTGACCTCCAAAAAATATATAACTTTCAGAAAACAAAGATCATTTGGAAAACTATTAATTGTATTAATTTATTCATGAATTAAGATACGCTCCAAAATGATTCAGCGATGGGAACAATTAATTCATAATTTTGTAAACTCTTGTAGACTGTACTATCAACTGTGCAACTGCGGCACCCCACTCTTTTCCAAGCCTTATTGCACGTATTTACGTGGAGCACACGTACGTCAACAGAATGGAGGAACCGCAATCAATCAGAAGTCCTTTCCAAACCTCGTTGTAAGTATTTACTTCGATTACCGTCAAGAGAATACCAAAAGCGCACCCATTCGAAGTAAAATATCGTAAACAATCAAAACTTTAAAATCGATTATTGGCTAAACTACTCGATATGTGACATTCATCCTTACCTGAAATTCTTAATTTTAAAGTTATATAAAACCCCGTTAATTTTGTTAAAATACCTATAATATTTTCTGGACCCCGTTAACGTTTTTGAACAAAACCTAAAGTATTCCATATTATACCAAAATATTAATATTCAAGTTTCACTTCATTTCCTAAATTTTATTTTTATTCCTTAACCTTTAGTTGCATTACCTGTCAATATTTACAATACGTTTTCCAATTTTTTAAATTTCGTATTCTTCCAATGGTAATGGTTGCTTTTTAATTTCTTTCTAATTTAATTATGTATTTCCAAAAAATTTGAAATAATAATAATATGTATCTACTAGAGTATCGCTTTTCTAATTTTCATTAAATTTCCAGTTACCAATAAAATTTAACATACTTCAGTCTTTTATTTTTTAAATATTTTTCTAGTTTTTGCTGTAGTTAATTATTAAACTTAACTTATTTTAACATTTCATTTGTCAGTTTTTAACTATTTTATAAATTAAATTTTAATAAATGTTTATTAATTGCTTTAGTGTAGTGTATTTTATCAATAAATTAAAGATAAACACAAGACAGCACTCAAACAATATCTTGTGAAAATAAATTCACAAGGAAATTTATCTTAAAAATTCTTATGAATGAAATTGAGTATTTATTTTTTGTTTTCTCAATCACTCCCAGATTTCCCTGTATTGATATCTCGGTTACATTTATTTTTCATTATTTGTTCTTTTCTGGTTTTGACTATGTCAAAGTCATAATATAGTATTTCAAATCAGTATTTCCGCATTGCAACTCCACGAGTTCATCAATCAACCAATACAATTTGTTTATCATTTAACATTTCACATTATTATGAAAGAAAGAATTACTTTGAAAATTTTGTCATAAAAGGAATTGTTGAGAGCTATTGCTTTCAATGCATCCCTCTTTGTCTAAATACTTTCACCAAATACGAATGACACTTTAAATTTTTAGCAAAATGATAACTTTGAACGTTTTCGATGATTTATTTCGTATTAAAAATGTTAAACCTGATGCTTTAATTATTATTTTTATAAGTTTAGAATTTATTTTACAAAAAAAGTTGCTTACTAATTGGTTAAAACTTATTTACATTATGTAAGTACAAAAAGCGGGACAAGTTTTAAAGTATTCAATATTCAACGTACTTTTAGTACACTACAGTACTATTTTTTATAAGGAAGAAGATCCGATCTGTAAAATTCCGATTCTGAGATGTTTCCACTACATAATTTTTAATAGCATAAGATCAAAAATTAGATGATTACTATAAGTACACGGAATTATAAAGCAACATATTTTAAAATTATGTTTTACATTTCAACTTTCTGCAGTAAAAGCTGAGGATGCTATTAAAAATTACCTATATAAAACATATCTCCACGTCTTCGTTGAAATTAAAAATTATCCGGATAAAATAAAAAATCTTGTTATATTGTTTATGGTAATTTCTCCCCACCGATCGGCGTGTTTTGATCCCCATAACGTGATGTGAGCATTAAAACTCCTACTATCAAAATTGACTTGGGAAGCTGGCCTATTAGATTATTTACATCAGTTAATTTTATGGTACTGTTTGAAAACAGGTTATAATATTGTCATGTTTAGTTTTTATCCTCGGGTTGCACTCCTAGGTGAGGAGAGATTTGAAAGAAGAGGAATGAGACATCGGAATTTTTTTGGTGAAAATTTAAATTTTTGTAATGTTTTATAAAAAATGCACCAGCTCTAACGATAAAGATGGGTTTTATTTTCAATCTTCTAATCCTAATCCATTAAGGGTAGCCATTACATATTTGTTTGAAATGAAATCGAATGATGATTTCATTTTGTTAAATAATTATTGAAGAATTTTGATTGCGTTTTCGGAAGTGCTAGGATCTGTAGCGGGGGTGAGAATTTTATTAATTGGTGATTGATAATTTAAATTTAGCTAGCCAAGTTTCTCTCCTAATAACAAATAAGTTAAGAAATTTTTCGAAAATTGGTGGCGGTTTTAATAACCAAATTGGCGGAAGTAAATGAGAAAATTTTATAAAATTTCCGGTAATGGAAGCTAAAGAGTTCGCCTGGGGTACTTGAGCCATATGAATGTCCTGCCGTGCGAACAGCAGGGTGTCCAATTGTGGACCAATTAGAGTTTTTTCCATTGAATTTGGCATTAATTAGTAGAATACTAATTTAGTTTTCTTGTGTGTTTGATCTGTGTTTTATTGCATCAAAGCTTTAGTTGGATATTTGTGTGAGTAAAATTTACATGAAGATTTTTGAATGCGATTATTTTTTAATGTGGAAATTGGATGTGATATTAATGATGATTAAAAACGTTAATTATTTAATTGGAATTATGGAAAATTTATAGTTTGAAAAGTTATGCTGATTATTTGAAAAATGTTGTCAATGCCAAGGAGTTGATGGATGGTTTATATTCCTGTTGTGTTAGTTTCCCATGTATGGATTGATTTACTTTTTGGATTGTGAATGCGATTATTTTGGTGAGAAATCTACTACTGTATCTTATCCGAGTGTTTTACACGCATCAAGTGGTTAACAATTATGTATGTAATTTACTGAAACGTACCCAATGCTTTTTTTGTTAGGAATTCCTAAATTAAAATATTTTTAATATTGATTGTTTGAAAGGGTCTTCGTGTGTTAGTTGCATGATTTCCGGAGACTCTTTCGTAAAGTTGACTTGTAGAATGCGTTTATTAGTTGACTTTTGTGAATATGTTGCTGTTTTTACGATTTCATCTTGATTTTCTGCATGATATTTTCTGATTTTATTATAATATGTAGTTTCCTCTATTGGTGGGTCTTCAAGAATTCCCATGTTACAAGAAAGATGTACTGTACAATTTGTAGCTGAATAGTCACATTGGTAGTATTGCTGACATCTGTGATCCTCATGAATGAGAAAGATGCGAGAATTTTCATTGTCTTTCATTTCATTTGATTATAATCGTAGTTGATATTGTTGTATCCTCACATACGAGCAATTATCTTCTAAAACTGGAGAATACACAAAAATTCATTAAGTGTACTGTACCAATTTCTTCCGGCTTGGCGCAGGCCATAGAGGGATTTCTTGAGAAGACACACTTTGTTTACATTTTGTAAACTCTTTCACCATGGTCTAATTTTCTTTATTTAATGCTTGAATTCACGTTATACTGTTCATTCTAACCTACCGATCACCTTACCGGTTCAACTGACGCTAACTAACTGCTATTAACTTTGTACCGTCGTTCTTCGTTATAGCACTAGGTGTTGCTACGGCACTAGATGTCGCTAACGCTCAGATGTCGAAATGCATACCAATCAAATTCCAACTAACTTTTTAGTTAAAGATTAGATAAGTAGCGCCAGATAGGCGGCAGCCTATCGGTCGCCAAAACCTTGTAGTTTCCAATAAACATATGTATAGCTACATAGTAACCAGTTCCGAATAGGCGCACGAGGCGCATACCTGGGGCCTAAGAAATCAAGGGGACTCAAAATTCAGCTCTCAAAATAAATACTAATAATAATGATATTCAAGACTATTATGTAAATACAAAATTGAATTAATGCAATCATAACATCAGTAACCTTTTAAATACACACAGGCAGTTGTAATTTTAAGGTGATTAATTTTTCATGTTATTTCCCTCTCTCACTTTTTTGGACAACCGGTTTAGAGTAAAAAACGTGCGCGTAGAATGCACACTGTAGGGTGTAGGGGTAGTGAAAATATTTAGAGGGGGACCTTAAAATTGAATTGCTCCTGGGGCTTCTCAAGTGCTAAATCTGCCACTTACAGTAACTAAATATTAGTTAAGTACATCAAATTTCTTGAAATAACATTTTACAAGCTAAATTGTCATCAATAGCCAATAGAAAGCATCTTTTGACTGGCTCTTTCCGTGTTCGATATCATCTAAAAATAGTAATTATGATAACAATCTCATTTGCGACTTTAATATAGTAATATATCGTTTGTCTCGACTTTGTTTTTGTTTATGATGTATAGTTCATGCAGTAATTGACCTACATTTTACCATATCACACTGATTATTCATAAAATTTGTAACATAACTACATGAACGTACATGCACTAAATTATAACCATATTATATAATGTAATCATTTTGCAGCTATATCAAGGTCAATCGATAGGCCGATATTGGAAAATGGGTATAAACTACAAACACACAACTACCATATCCCTGCTATGATGGTTATTTTTATGCATTTAGCACAACTATGCATTTAGATGCAAAGCTTCTTAAAAGAAGAAAATTAAAAGTGATTACATTTTAATTATCGATTTAAATCGATTCGATTATTACAGAATACAAAATATAACAGTATTTTAAATCAAACGGAACAAAAAAAATTAAAAATATTTTATTGTTTTGGCAAGAGTGCGCTGACTACTAATTCGAAGTAATCTGTAGTACGGCTCCGATAGAAAAAAGAACTTTATATTGACCATCTCCCTTTGGAGACAATGGCAAGCCACCTTATCAACATGATTTTGTCTATTTTTCTTGTCATTTCATGATAAATAAAATAGTAGTGAACTTTTAACAATTTTCTTTCTACCTGTTTTACCTAGTACCTACTGTTACAAATTTTGTCGGGAAATTTTATGTTATTAAAATCACTGTAGTGCACACCAGAAATATTAAGTTAAACAGTGAGTTTATATTATAATATCATGGCACGAGAGAAAAGTTTAGGTACCTATTGGCAAGTTTACTTGCTACTTCAACCCAGTACCCTTTAGGTGTAGTGTTTAATTACTTTAAAGAAAATTAAGGATGCGTTAAGATTTGAGAACTTCCCCATAATATTATTAAGGTTTCAATTACTAATTATATTCATTTGCATTGTAAAAAGTTGAGTAAATATATAAAATAAAAATATATTTTTAAATTATTGAAATATACCCACTTATGTAGCAACCAATTCATTAATAATTATATTTATTGATTTGTGGTTTAGCAAGTGAAACTTAATAATATGTTATACACATCCACAGTAATACCGTTGACAGACAGAAACGTTAATGACTATTAACGAGACTTTCAGTCAGAATTCCACGAATCTGATACACATAATAAAAATACTCAAATCACCACTTGTATTATTTACTTAAGTACCATTTACGCCATTTAATAAATTAAATTAATTGCGGATTTACAATTTATGAAAAAGTTAATGAAGATTAATTTTCAGTCTGTCAACGCTAATAAGATTTAAAACGATGTCATAGGTAGTTTATTATGAATTTAAATCTGCTATTGTAACAAATATCACAAATTTCTTGGAAGCACTAGGGTTACGCCAGATATTCTCGCCTATATTGCCAAAATTTTTATAAAGGCAATAACTGCAAACAGAGACCAGGAAATACAGAAATTTTATAAAGTAGATTTTTATTTGAAAAAAAAAGAAAAAATTTTTAATTTTTCTTTGAAATAATTAAGAGAGTAAATAATTAACTATTAGGGGAAAGGAATGTAAGTTCATATCCAAATAGATATTTTTTGGATGTTGTAACGCGATTAGAAAGAGGACTTCATTAAGCAAAACTTTGCTGAAGATTCTTTTTAGATTGCTTGAAAAACAAAAAATTTTTGACCATTCTCCTGAAGGTCCAAAAATTGGCGATTTTCATTTTTGGGATGTAAGTTGACAACCCCCTAAAAAGTAGCTGAAAGTCAAAAAACTTAACTGCAACCAACTAATATACAAAATTAATTGTCATTTATTGATATTAAGATGTACAGGTGAATAAAAGGAAAAGAAAAAAACATCGAAAATGAATTACTAAATATAATCATTAGTAAAACCAACATCAATAATAAAATTCTAAGAAATCCAACAAAATACCTCAAAATTTCACTAAAACACCGCAAAAATACTTTGAAGCTGATTCGATGTAAATTTCAAACATAAATATGTAATAACAAATTGTTTCACAATGGAAACAATACAAAAAATGTGGTGATCAACTTACATCCCACAAATAATGTGGTTAACTTACATTCTGGACACTATTTTGAAACACTCGCAAAAAAATTGTTGTAAGTATACATGATATTTTGAAATTCACTTTGGATTAGTAAAATTCAATGAAATCAGAGTTCAGCACATATATTTACCTTGCGATATCAACGAAAATTGTTTAGTTTATCGACACACGAAAAAATTGAGTTTTTATAAAAAGAAAAATTTTTGTATACAAACTTTGTAGAAGCTAATTATAGAGCAACGCGTCTATTCACTTTAAAACCACATAAAAATTGAGGGTTGTGTTAATAAAGCACGATGATATTTGAAATGGAACTCATAGTTTTCTTTATAAGGCAGGATGGTCAACTTACATGCATGGTCAACTTACATCCCTTTCCCCTATAATTTAGCTTTGAAAATCCTATGGTTCGTGAAGCGATTGTATATTTTGTATACTGTTTATTATTGAATTATTTAATATATTTTGTTATTTGTAAATATTGGAAACATTAAACCTAGATTTAACAACTTTTGAGTGGCTTGAATTGCAATATTTTTAATAAACATCTAACTGTAAATAATCACAGGAAAAACCATTTCCTTAGTTGTAATAATTTACACCCTTTATCGAAACATCCAAAAGGATGTGTTGAAAGTGATTTATTTAAATTCTTAAAAATATATAGACACATTTTGCTATTGATTTTTATTTTATTTTGAAATGCAAACTAGAACTTGACGAATTTAGTTAAATTTAACGTAATTTTCGTAGCTAGGGCGTTAAAAAGCAAATAAAACGTTTCATCAGTATTATTTGTTTATTTTTATACATAGTCAGGCATACCTTTTTTTACTGAAAAGCAGTTAAAAGCTTATAATTTTGTATGCTATAAATAATGTAATTAAATCTTATTGTGTTGATGTTATGGTTTATTAGCTTTTAAAAAATTGATACAATATAATTAATTGCCACCAAGTTAATCATTCATGGTGTACATATTTTATAAGCTTCTAAAAACAAACGTTAAAAATTAATTGCTTTAAAATTATTACTCTATGTTACATACAGATTTTATGAGTTATTTTGTACGTTTAAATCAATTGATACCTACAGTGAGTATTAATGCACTCAATCCTCTCCAGATTTACACATTACAGATTATACGAATACCCATTTATTTTGTAGAAAATGCGAAACCTGAGGCAAAAATTCAAACACGGGCTTGTTTTCACTAATTTCTTTAATCTAGATTAAGCGTCGTGTTTCATTAATACACCACTTTTACAGCTGCAGAAACGAAAATAAAGTAGCTATATTCTTTTAAAATATCACTTTGCAAAAGTCTTTATAATGTTTTTCAAAAGAAAAGAGTAAAGTACTTTTTATAACAAAGCATTTCAAACAAATAAAAAATGCTAAGGGTTTATAAATTTTTAATTAAACCTTTAGGCTGGCTAGAAATATTTTTATAAGTAATAATGAATTTATTATAATCTTAAATAATATTTTATATAGATATGATAGATATATTATAATATGTTTTTCAAATTTTAAAAGTCCTATTATTTACATAATTAAAACATACACATTCAGTTTTATTGGATAAACACTTTTTTGGGGAAGAGGAGTGCAACATTGTCACACCAATTTATATCATTTTAAATATACCTTTTGGTCATAATTAGTTATACAGGTGAAAATTTTAAATTCCATAACTCAATCAATTTGGAGAAAATCGATTTTGAAGAACGAATTCGTATGATTACTGTATAAATTGAATTTTCATTATGCCAAGGTTAAAAATATAAATCTTATGGGAACATCATGGGTTACCTATATTCGTAATGTTATGTTATGTTTTAACGTTATAAGACATTCCTCCCGATGCGATGTATATAATGTAAAATTACCTGCAATTTTCATTCTTTAGGTAATTTGCATCGACCGACCTTAATAAATTAAATGTCAATTAATTCAAATTAACTATAACCATGCATTTATATTGTTGCAGCTATGAATAAGAATTTAATTATAAGAAATTGTTTCAAGATAGTTGTAAGCATAATCAAACGTATTTTGTAATTTTTGCTTGCGGAACTGGTACGTGAAAGCCGCAAAATTTAATGCAAATGGACAAACAGCAGTCTTGCCAAGTTAAATAAAAGTTTTTAAAAGGGATATTTTAAATTAGGTAGGTATATTTAACTGTTGAAGTTATTTTTGATAATTAGGTACAAGCCTTTCACGTTTGTCGGAAACAGAAAAAATTAATAGGAGTGCATAATTCAATTTTCTCCACAACAATAATAAAGTTGATGAGTTACATAAAAATATTGTTTTACTTTAATTATCTCTACAATTTTATTTATGGCTTATTATGTATTGTATATTATATTTTATAAATACGTTACTTACAAAGCCTTTTACTTAAAAAAATTATACCTTATTATACCTATTTATTAAATCACACTTATAGAAATATAAGATCGAAAATTTGATCTATATCGCTATGATTCGATTTGCGTTCTTACAGATAAAGTAAAAATAAAATCTTATTACACATCATAATATGTATAATTTGAAAGCTTAATTACCTTTTAATATTATTAAGAACTGAAAATGTTTCACTTACTTTTTGTACAAATGTACATTATTCGTTTAATTTATTTGAAAAATTGTTGCAATAATTTTTAGGGTTGTTTACTCTACTTATTGGAATTGTCTTCCTTAAGATACGGTTTCTCTTGAGTAATAAGTTGCATAATATTATTAATTTTGTTTTGTATATAATTTCTATATTTAAAGGTTTCTGTTAATAATTCTATGGTTTTTGAATGATTTTAAGTATTACAAGTAGGAAAATAATTGATATTACTGAGCAAAAGTGCTGTCTCAGAAAATAAAGAAGGTTTGCTGCTGGTCAAAGAAGGTTTCTTTGAAATAACGCAAATAATCAAGTAGTGAAATAAAATGTACATCAGTATATTTTTTATTATGTTTATGTTTAATTGCTCTATAATATAATACTTCTTTAACTTCATTACACACATTTTTAATGTCATTTGGTTTCGTATGATTAAATTAATAAGTAGTTTGTTTATGAACAACTTTAATGTGTTTGTAATATTAATTTAATATTATGTGAAATAGTACAACAGCTGTTTTAGTAACTTAATATATTATATTTTAATAATAATATAATATTATATTTTTAATACTTTGAAATTACTTCTGGCAGACATAAATTCACTTACAAGTGCACGACAATCACGAGGTTTATTTGAGTGAAGTGTAGGATTTTCCTTTGCTGGTATACTCCTTTCATTGCAGAATAATCTTGGAACAGAGGTATAGAAGGTATATCTCTTGCATCTTTGTTAGACTTACAGTATTATGTAGAATCCAAAACCATGGCATAAATAATCTGGGAGCAGCCGGGAATATATAGAACGTAGAAACCTATGGTCCGAAATTCAACCCCTATGCAATCCAGTACACTAGTACACATTATTATACTGGTACATACAACACTATAATTAAATTAATACATTCTGGTTATCTGAAGTAAATATTGTTAAGCAGCAAGATAACACTAATTAAATTTAAAGTCGTATACACTGCTTTCGACAGAAATTACTGACTATTTGAAATTTTTTTTAAATTTATTTATAAAATAAACACGATCCTCGTATGGAACAAAACCCTATAATAAAAATAACAGTATTATGTATTTAATAGTAATAAACTTATATACGACGGATAATAAAAATCGAAATCCCTATGCTTCTTACATTATTTAACTACTTGGCGAAAGCGTTGATACAAAAATTAGCCTAAAATTTAATTTGCAAATTAGGGTTAGCCACATTTATTCATGAACTTTTTTAATTTATTATTGCCATTCACTGGAAATTTTATAGAATAAATATATTTAGAATAAAATTTAACCGTTTTTAATTATTATTGCAATAAGACAATATACTGCTTGTTCAGGTAGTGGTAAAATAATAATTTTTGTTCTCCCAATGTTCATGCCATAAGGACGTTTAAGAGTTTATTTGTAAGGCAATATACCGCAAAAGAACTGTAGTACATGGAAAGTTGTTTCTACTATACGTGGGTTGAAAAATGGCAAGGACTATGCGTTTCAAGTGTCAATATTAAGAAGATTTTTATCATTCTCCTTTCTAGCTCCCTAAAATCAAGTGATATCTTAGTCGATAGTATCTATTACTGTCAGTAAGTGAGCTGGTAGATGATGCTTAGAATACTGATGGACCTGCTTATTTATACATGGCACAAGTTTCAATATAACGAGGAAACGTTCGAACATAATTTTATATTCAACTCAATGCTATTTTAGCATACAGCTAAATTTACACAATAAAATTCACTTTGTTAATATAATGTTGGATTATAAATATTTAACTTGTTAATAGATAACTTTTAAGTTACTCGCAAATTGATTGGTTAACATATTGTTATAGAAATTTTTGAGAACGCCTTAGTTATGGAACGATAAGTTTCACAATAGTGAATGATTTTTTGTTATATATTTGGTTTAAAACTTTTAAATGTCGGTTAAAATTTAAATCTATTTCAAATATAGAAATATACATGTTTAATTAATCCTCGAAAGGAAATGTTAAACCATCGAGGTGTTGTAATATCCATAATAAACATTTTCAAAATTTCCCATAGTTCAGATTACCTAGTTCAGATTACACGTTAAACTATTGTACCTATCCTATGTGTGTGCGTGATAGTCCTAACTCGGGCAGTACAGGCATAAGATTTGATTAATTATATAATTTAAAATAATTAAGTTTCGTGTAAAGTTAAAATAAAATAATGATATTTTATTTTATTTTATGTGACAGTGCCACTACTTATTTCATTGAAAAACTTAGTTAATTTGAATTAATTATGAGATTAGTTGTACCTTGTAGGACGTAATTTGTTTGTAACTACCTAAACCATTAAAGAGTTACCTGTTGATACTCATAAAAGGTTTAATATTGTGCACTAACAGATAATGGGATATTGTTTCAAATTGTATTATAAATTTTAATGAAATCTGGTGGGCCTAAAATATTAAAATTAATTGCAATTCTGATTTCGTTACGTATAAGTATGTATAACAATGAAAGATAAGTAAACGTTATATATTTAGTGCTGCGTTTATTTATTATGCATATTGTTAAGGGATGGATAAATACTATTATATTTCTATATTTAAAGAAAACTGTGGAAAAAAGGAATAAGTGCTGTAAAATTATAATGATTGAACTGTATCCTTGGATACTCAACTTAATTATTTCACTTGATATAATTAGCAATAAATTACAATTTTGTAATGCATATAATCACTTGTAGTTCTTGTAGTTTTAATTTAAGTTTACTTAATAATGATTCATTATTTTGTTAATAATTTATTCTCGAACAATACCATTTATACAATTTGAAATAATTGTAAATTTATCTGAAATGTTCGACTTGAATAAGTATTTATTTTGAGCAACGGAGGAATCGATTGGAGGTTGTGCAACTCAGTGCTTCCTGACGTCACACTAAAGGAGCAAAAGGGAAAGATGCGTTCTATTGGAAGCTCTGCATGATATACGGTTATTGGAATTTGCTCGGATGTCGTATTCCGCGACACCTTCCCATGTTAGACAGATACACCTGAAGATGCTTCCATCCAAACTTATAAAATGTTTGCAATAAAAAAGTACGATGTTTTATGGTGATATGTTTCGCTTAACGTTAGCTGACATAATAAAGCGGATGTACTAATATGAAAGACGTCCCTATCACATTTATAATATTATAATATTGTGCAAAAATTTTCTTTCTGTAAAATTGAATTTAAAATAATAATGGTTCATAAAAAAATGTTATTTTCAGAAAATAAAACTTTAGTTGAATTTTTAATTACCTTATTTACGATTATTTTGTAATTAAGTAAGATTGTTATGTTCTAATTATTCCATGGTGATGAATATCAAATTTTCATTTCAAAAATATTGTACTGCAGTACTATGTAATTTTATACTTTAAATACATTAATTCTTAATTATGATTTTCGAAATAAAATGTCACTGTTGTACTGTATAAAAAGATAATTTGTTTTATTCGGATAATTTATTGATAATGTAGGTGTATGAATTCAGAAACGATGTTTAAATTGTTCTTTTCAGAGAGTTCTTATAAGTATTGAATATTATTTAATTTGTCATGTACTTTTACTGGTTCAATTTAAATGAAAAATAAAGCAAAATAATAAAATATATTCAAAAGTTCTGAAAGAACTATTGTGTTCTATCAAAATAGAAAATTTACACATTTAATACAAAATTTAAATAATGTTGTTTCTTTTATAAACGTTTGGATAACAATAATTTAACGCAACGGTAAATTGTACTTTTAATTGCTTTTCATAATAAATTTCCTTTGCAAAAATGTTGAAACTACATAAATGAGTTTGTTAACGTTGATTTGTTATATAGTATGTAGGTACTATACACTTTAAAATGTATTATAGTGTCTAAAATCGATATTACTATAAATTGAGTGACCTAGTTGACTATCAGTTACCTTATAAACATAAATAACTTTTGTGAGATTAGCTTTGGATGATTCAATTTTATTACCACCTGATTTTTATAAAACCACTGTATTTCGGCTTAATTAAAAATAATTTAGAATTGCTTCTGCAAAAATACGTTGCCGCAGTAGTTTGTTTTTTAAATTGTGTGCCTGGTTTAAATCCCTGTGGAGCGATGTGTACAAACAAGAGCCATATTGTCATTTACAACGTATAGTAACTTTGTAAAAAAAACTTGTATTGTATACAAAGAGCTAATTGAATTTATACGTTAAACTGTAACAATTGAATGTAAAAATTTATTTTACGATAACTACTACTATTTCTCTATAATGACTATGAAAATGCAGAATAAATTTTTACACCATTACAAACATTAATATATTATGTACATTTGTACTATACGTTAAAAACTGTTTAGTTAAAGTAAACAATGTAAAGCTTAATCGATTTTAAGCATTTTTAGGAAATTTTACAAGATTGATGAACTATTAATAAAAGAGCTTTTATTTTTTTGTTCAAATATTTAAATTGGTTGTTTTACAAAAATCATTTTGTAAATAATTGCCAGTTGCAAATAGCAGTTATTATTGTATTCAATACTGGAAACGGTGTAGTAATTCTGCAATTGTAAATCATACATTTAAAAATAAAACTTTAATTTATTACTCCAACGCATTAACTGGTATTTGTTTTACTTACATTATCTTCTATTATTTAAAAGCAAAACACCATTTAAAAGTTAGTTTGTTTTAGTTAATTTGCAAGCGTATTTAAGGCTTTTAAAAACAAAAAGAAGAATTATAATTATTTGCTCTACTTTTTGTAAAGGATTTTTTAAATTTTTTTATTACAATTTATTGTCATTCCATATATTTGTAAAAGCAAAGGTTTTAAGCTACTCGGATGCTTTCCACATAGCGCTGAATCATCAAGCATTTCCATTACGCACCCTGTTTCTACCCTCTATTAATTATATAACGCTTAATTTATTTTCAAGTTATGTATGCACCCCAAACTTTACCAACCAGGTTCTCATGTTTTAGTTATAATAGGATCGCATTTTTATCTTTATAATTACTTTACTTTATCTGTAAGTTTAAAACTCGGATGTGTGAAAATATTCTAATATTTGCAATAAAAAAATTGAGTAAGTCAACCATCAAGTCAATTAATGTACTTTCATTGAAAGGAAAATTTCTATACCTCTTATTGAAGCCAGAATTGAAAAACTTTTGTTACATATTTTTCGTCGGAAATTTTAATGTGATCGCATTGTAATTTTGGGGAAATACACTAAGTAATATTTTTGGATTGTATTGGATAGCTTAGGGATTTACCAACGCCTTTGTGACTGTATTTCTATTTTCACTTCTTCAAAAGATTCGTAGTCTCTGTTCATCACTTAGATGAAAATAATACTTTATATAAAAGCACCAATTTATTTGAAATTTAATATGTAGCATTTTTATCTATAGTACAATCTGTAAGGAATTAATAAGCTTTATATTAAATATTTTTATGAACTAAAAATTTCAATTAGATTTAATAAGTAAAATTAATTGTTTAGTGATTATTTTATAAAAAGTGCCTCAGTTTAGCTACAGCATAATTTTTAATTTACATAAGACGTATTCATTTGTAATCGAATTACCCTTAATAGAATTTCCTCAGATATTCTTACTTATTCCTCATATTCCACGGGAGATATAACACCAATTTCATCGATTTAGAGAAGGGGAAGTACGGCTACGTAATTATCAAAATTTTATGCCTCCGATCTTAACCCCCAAAGATACAAACTTGATATTCTTAAATGGTGCGTTATACCCTTTATATCTCGGAATATTATTTTCCCTTTCCAAAAAGGGGCGAAAATATTTTTTTTTAATTTTAAAGTTATAATATTACTTTTAAATTAACATGTAGAACCCTAACTACCACTAAGTGGTACTTGGAGTATACAACGAGGTACTTACTACCACTTTACTGGGAAGAATTTTCATCAGCTTTTTAGTACATTTTATCAAAATTTTGCCGTTTATTATTACTATAATTTCGTATATTTTTCTGAAAGATTAGTTGTTAGTCTCTAGTGGATGACTGATAGAAGTAGCTTAAGTATATTCACGGTTCGCAATTTATTTAACAAATAAGTTTAAAGGGCTAGAAAAATTCCCCACCCCTTTATCGCGAATTTTGGGTCAAAATTAGTGTTAATCGTTTGTGTACGTTTGTGCATTCACTTTTCTCGTTTGTGAATTAAGCTTTCGAGAATTATTTAATAAATAGGAGTAAGTATTTTTAAATCTCCGAACAACAACCGCCATATTGTCTAGAATGCAATTTTAGTCTAATGAAAAATATGTTAAAAAATATATTTTACTTATATAAACTTAATAATTACATACATAATGATTACAATGTATTCCTATATACAATATATTGGAAGGTCACAATAGTAATAGAACGTACGCTTTTGTTGGTTAGGTTAGGTAAACCTAAGAATTCAGATGGGGTCTCCAACAATAAGCTATATGTAGTGACCTATATAGCTGAAACTCTTCTAATTTTTAGTGGAAGAAAATTTACATTACCATTCAGTTTAAATTTTTTTTTAACTGTCAACATAACTTGAAAATAAAAATGAAAGTGTCAGATGTACAAGTATACTATTATGTGAAAGTGTAATTTCGCTTGTGGGTATTTACACCTTTGAGATCTAAAGAAGCTCTGCTTTATTTTACATGATAACAACTGTATTTAATTTATTTTTGTATACAATACGATATTCTATACTGAATTTATTAAAACAAAAAATAGAGATTTCATAAATCTCCTTTTTGTTTCCTTTTCAGTTCTTTTGCTTTTCATCCTGATAAAACAAATAATCTGCATTTAGTTAAACACAATAAAATGGCTAGATGTATGCTGCATTTGACATTTTGTATAGACAATTACTACATAAATGCTTACAGATTACATTTATTAGTAAGTGAACTGAATGTATACATAAAACCTATTATAATAGGTAAATAAGACATAAAATAATGAATTTTTATAACGTAAAGCTGCTTTCAGACACATCTACTTTTGTAGCATCTACTTAAATTATTGGGTAAAAATGGTATGGATCGCATAAGCGCAACTATAGCGTAGGAGGGGAGGTTAGCTCTCCAAAATCAAAATTAGTTATGCCCAAAAAAGTTGGCTACAGTAAAAATTTGGATGACTATTATTATCAACAAAAATGTTTGCAATGGTGTTAAGAATGTATGTTCTTAATTCCCGTTTGGTTTGTATTTGTTTCATACATTTTTTGATAAAAAAAAAATGTTCATACCTCACAGTAGTATGGCACCACTACATTGCACTGCTATGGTAATATTTGACAGATACACTGAGGAACTGTTCATAAACGAAAAGCAAAATCAAATTTCAAAACGAACACCATCTAGCATCGATTTCGATTTCGCCCTAGGTGATTTTTTGGCCAACTAATAAATAAAATACAATCAGACTCATGAGCATGTTGCTCAGAACTTTAGACTCCACAGAGAAGAGGGTGAATAATCAGATGCACAGTGATAGTCATAACTACCGATACGGATGTGCACTTGGTGCTACTTGTGGGGTACCAGACTAAAATCAAAACTATTTTTAAAATCCCGAATCCAAGTTCTACAAAATATAGCTACAAAGAAACTGAAAAATTGAAGACATTTCATCCAAAAGTGGATTAAAATGAATTCACAAAATAGAAAATAAATATAAAATTTACTGATATTAAGAGTCCCTTTAGAGTTCCTACATATGTATTATTGTGAAGAGGAATCCTTAAAGTTGGAAAATACACTTTCGTAATTCAATGATATCTTGCTTATTACTCAAGAAAATTGCACAAAAGTATATATTTTTTATAAGAGGACACTTGGACGCATACTACTGTGTTTTTATTTTTTTTAAATTCAAATTTTTTTCAAAACTTTTTTTTTTCAAAAAAAAAGGCGAAGCCGAGGCGCCTGAACGCACCCGAGGGTGTAAAATCGCCTTACGGCCGAGTTGATGTAAACCGCTTTTCGTTGTGCCGGGACCAATGGAACCGCTTGGTGTAAACCACATTCGACTCCCTAGGCCGTAAAATTTCTTTTACTCCCTAGGCTGTAAAATGGTACTTTTCGTACCTCAAATGAGGCCGTAAACCACTCACTTTACGGCCGGAAGCAAAACGACGCCGACGGTCTGGGGCACGGGTCTGGGGTATCTAGACTAGACCATGATACAATAAAATAATATCGACGAAAATAGAATTGCATAGTATCATAATATCTTGAAACTTATTGTATCATGGGTGTAGACTTTAGTTACTAGTCGAGTCTATCACTTGTAGTCCGCTCGTGCTCTATTAAAAATTTATATAAACCTAAACGAAAATGCCTAAAGTTAAGCAGTCATTGTCTTGTCGTCTTAAATCTGTAATTTCGGAATTTGGTGAAAATGTGTTTTTGGTCAATGACAAAATTTTATTTTGCAACCTATGCAAATTAAATATATTTCCATGTTCTAGTTTCAAATATTTATTTTTATTTTTTTTGTTTTAATAAATAATGTTAGCAGCTACAACTTTCTTCATTTGTTATTTTAAGATCAAACAAAAAATTGCATATTTTTTGGTTTTTTTTTGTATTATCCTAATTTTTACTGCATATTATACCGCATATTTTTCTGTTTTTTAACGCATACGTATGCACATATTTCATTGTTTTTTAGCGCATAAAGTTCCGAGCCCTGGTTATCACTATAAAAACGTATAAGTTGAATAGCGTGATTATTATTCAATATTATTACAATAATAATGTGTACACTAAAACTTGTTTGATCACATAATTATAATATAAAAAACGCCAAAAAAAAATTATTCCGAAATTATTTTCTCTAATAAATTATAAAAAATATTGTTCACATTTAAAATTTTGATTGACTTTTTATACCTTATATTATGCAATATAAAAATAATTACATAGAAAAATCGTTCTAGTGTAAAGTTACGTTACAGAAATATAAAAAAGGCGGAGCTAATGTGCAGTAACGAGAACTCGTACAGCGTGTTTATGTTAGTATCAGTTGGTGATACTAACATAACGTAACAATCATGACAAAGGCTCGATGCCGTCAATCAATTAAATTCCCATCAGCTATGTTACACATAGATGAAGGAGAAAAGCGGGCTAAGCCCGCATCTGCTCCGAAAAGCTATACCGATACTACTGCGCCGGATTTCGGCTACGCCTGTTTTTCTTTCCTTAATTTTACAGGCAGTCATCGTAGTTCTTTATTTCTACATGCCCACTATCAATAATTACTGGAAGCAAATAATTAAAATAGGATTTTTTAAATTTTGGTTTCATATTATTAGAGCACAGATTCTAGGCAATTTGCCTTTTTGTCCTTTATTTAGGCAATTCAAAATTTTAAATACAGAAATTCCTTTCGAACGATTTTGGAAATTATGAACCCTGCTTTACTTTGCCTAAATGCCTATTTTCGATGTTACTGACCTAAAATAGAGTTTTAATGCCTAAAAAGCTTAAACAACTAATAAATTTATCCTGTATACTTGTATGTTACTAAAAGTAAAAAAAATTACATTTTATGTTTTTAAATTTTGTATCTCACAATCAGTGGCAGATTTAGTACTTGAGAAGCCCCAAGCACAATTAAATTTTGAGGCTCCCCTATAAATATTTTCACTGTCCCTACACCCTACAGTGTGCATTCTATGCGCAAATTTTTCACTATAATAGATAATAATATGTATTATATTGTTATGGCTTAAAGTTAGATAGGTACCCTCAAATACAAAACTGTAAATGGCAGAGGTTTTCCCGGTCGGATAACGGGGGGGGGGGAGATGAATTTCCCAAAAATTCAGAATTTCTGCAGATTTCCCCAAACGGTTACATAGTGTTTGTAGATATGTGAAAAAATTAGCAAATAAAAATTCGGTCGGGAACATGGTTAAATAAATTTTTTTATATCGTAAAACTGAAAAACATATACTTACAAGCAAAGATATAATATGAGATGTAACGATAGAAAATACAGTCAAAACTCTCTAAATCAAATTCTCATAATGTATTAAAATTTGTTCGAATTAGGGGGAGTTCGAATTAGAGAGTAAGAATTGGATTGTAAGTTAGTTGGACGTGCCAAATAAATAATTCGATTTAGAGAATATTTCGAATTAAAGAGAGGTCGATTTAGAGAGTTTTGACCGTACTATCCAAAATATATAATTATGCTTTTTTCTCCAGTAAATAGATGGCATTACTACTTTTCTCCTTCATTTACAGATGGCGTTACCGATTTAGGGTTACTATTTTTAAATATCGTGAATTTAGTTAAACATAGGGTAAAGCGAGGATAGTTGGACCAGGTCCAAAGACGGTACCACTCGTAATATCTCCAAAACTGTTGCGATAATTAATGCTTTGTTCAGCTGTATATATGCAATTGCATCAGTTGCAGGTTATATATATAAGTAATGCGTAATTAAAGTTGAAAATTTTGAAATATCGTAAAAAATTGTTTTGAGGGACGTGAAAAATTATTTACAAGTTTTTCCTTTGTTGAGTTTTTGTGTGTTCAGGTAAGTTTAACTTGGGAATTTAGGTGTGACATCACTATGTATGTGTATTAGTGTAAATTATAACCTAAAAGCAATAAATTATCACAAACGGTTACGTGGGTATTTGCTGGTTCGTCCATCCTCTCGTTGGAGGAGAGATGGACCAGACCATGTAAGAGGAGAGATGGAAAAATGTTTTTTTTACAGAAAAATGCCTAGCGCATATATACGTAAAAAGAATACAATGGCGAGGGGCACTTGGACTTCTGAAATTTAAAAAATTAAAATATGAGCGTAAATGAGGCTGTCAGGTCATTCGGCATTCCTAAACCAACTTTCAAACGTAGACTAGTCACTAGTAATCTGGAGAAAACCGATCGTTTGGGCCCGGACAGTATTTTAGGTAAAAATGCAGAGGAAAAGATTTCAACCCACATTTTCAAAAAAAAATTCGAAAAAACTGGAGGTCCATCTGTCCTACCCCACGTGGCCCATCTCTCCTACCCAGTGGAGGAGAGATGGGCCAATTTAACTTTCCAGTTTTTTAATTTTTATAGTTTTACGGCATTATTTTTGGTTTATTAAAGTTTATCAAAAGGACAAGCATTGTTTCATGTATGTACAGTATTAAGAACATGCCTTTATTTTAATCAATAAAAAAATTATGGACTGTTTTTTAAAAGGTGGTCCAACTATCCTCGCTTTACCCTAATATCATAATTTTTTAGAAATACTAAAATTGTATTAAACACTTTTAGATTTAAAAAAATAACTATTAGCAATCAATCCTCAAACTGCAAATTTGAAATTGGAGTAGTAAACTAAATATTTTTCCAAGTTTAAAGTAAAGTAGGTTCGTTTTTCCGCTATCAGTGCAATAACTAGGGTAAAAAGAGCCTGTGGTGAACGGTTTAATTTGCCCCCCCCCCCACTCTTCGAACCAAAGACTTTCTTAAATGTTAAATATTTATTTACACAATTAAAAATATTGTTGAATCAAAATAAATTTCTCATATTTTATTCAGCAACAGACAAATAATGAAGCAGAAATATTATAATGTAAGAAATGTAAAAAATACCTTTTTAACCCCTCTCGACATGGGGATATTGAAAATTAAATATTAGTTTTTGTTACAGGAAACTAAATAATGGTGAACTTTTTTCTCCTTGCTCAACAAAAAATTACTCTTTTGTAACCCCCTGACCAAGATTTAATTATATTTTCTTCTTTGAGAATCACTGGCTTATCTGCTTTTATTTTAATTCCGCAATATTTATTACCTATATTTTTTAACTTCTAGTTTTTTTTTACATAATATTTAGCTGGACAGTGATTCTATTGTTTTTAAAAAAGTTTTTGAAAGAAAAAATAGTGTAGGAAAATATAATTTATTTTGCGCTTCGATCTATGGCTTCGATATATTATATCAAGATTATATCCATGGCGTGCCTCCTTTCCATGCTCCTGATTACGGCACTGTTAGTACTGATTCATAAGCCGAAAAACATCATTGTACATCACAAGAAGTTATGAGACAAAATTTAAAAGAAGAGTTAATAAAAATACATGAACTCGTAACTTTATAACATCTCCATTTTTTCTAATTTTTTGTAATATTTAGAGTGTAAATTATTATTCGTTTAGGTTTTTTAGGCATCGAAAATAGGCATTTAGGCAAATTAAACTAGGTTTCAAAATTTTAGAATGCATGCTCTAGTAATGAGAAAGCCGCGTATTACCCATTTTTCCGCTAATAATAATATTACAATCACAGCAACAAAGATTATAAAGCAGTATGTAATCTAATAATATAAGTTATCAATAACAATGAAATTTTTTTCTCGAGCAGTTAAAGGTTGCCTTTGAGTATAAACAGAAAAAAATTATTCGATTTATTATTTATGCTGGTGCAATAACATATTAAAAATGTCTTATATTAACGAACTTTGTGAATTTTTTAAACTCCTTTCTAAACAAAAAAATACCAAAATTTTGCTGCTAAGTCCTGCAATAACATCTTTTTAATGCCTGGTAAAAAAATAGATCGATTTGTTAACAAATAACTCTACAATTTAATATATCAATTGCATCGATTTCAAAGCATTTTCAACTGCTAAAATCCCACCTTAAGTAGAACAGAAAGTTACATTTGAGGTCTGAGCAGATTTTCACTAGTGCATAGGTAAAATAATGCGAAATACATAAATTCGTATATACGTGGGGTACCTTTTAAGTTTTTACAAAAACTAGGAAAGAAAAGATTTTTTTTGGAACAAACTGTTTTATTGTTTTTCAAAATATTCGTCTTTAAGATTAATACACTTTTGCATACGTGAAAACCAAGTTTCGAAACATTTTTTCCACTCTGAAGATGGTATCTCAAAAACCAGGTTTCTGAAGACTTCAACTGCTTCTTGAGGTGATGAAAATCTTTGTCCACGCATTTTTTGTTTGATATTGGGGAACAAAAAGAAGTCATTAGGCGATAAATCGGGTGAATACGGGTAATGAGTCATTAATTCGATGTTTTTCTCCTTCAAATAAGCAATTGTTTGACGTGCTGTGTGAGAGCTGGTATTGTCATGATGAAGAATGATGCGATGTTTTTTGTTGTTTTTCCTCATTTCGTCGATGATTTTTGGCAAACAAATTGTCGTATACCATTCAGCATTCACTGTTCTTTGGTCCTTCAAAGGAATGGTTGCGACACGTCCAGTGGCACTGAAGAAGAAAGCGATCATTTTTTGGAAGTGCTTCGTGAACGAACAACTTTTGTAGGATTTGGTTCGTCTTGAAACACCCACACTGTGGATTGCTGCTTGGTTTCCGGTTAATACGAATATATCCAAGTTTCGTCATCTGTGACGATGTTGTATACGGATTTTGATGTTCCTCGGGTCAAATTTTTGAACCATTTCCTTACACCAATTAATACGAGCCTTTTTTTTTGTGCTTCAGTGAAGTTATGCGGAATCCATCGACAACAGATCCTTTTTACCGCTAAATGTTCATGCAAAATCGAATGTATTGCAGTCTTCGATATGCCTAAAGATGCCTCTATTTCACCATATGTCACATGTCGATCTTCTACAATCATGTTTCGCACAGCATCAATGTTATCTAGAATAACAACAGATTTTGGTCGACCTTCACGAGATTCGTCACTGACAGACGCACGACCACGACGAAATTCTGCAAACCAATTATATACTGTCTTTTCTGATAATACTTCGTTACCAAAAGTGGAACGAAGCGATTCTATGCATTGTTGTTGAGTTAGGCCTTTGCTAAAATCGAAGAAAATCATCCAACGAAAACCTTCACGTGAAATTTCCATTTTTCTCACAAAATTGTTTTTTAAACACTCACTGTAAACAAACTACTTCATTTTCAAATTTTACGAAAATAGTAATGACAGATTTCAATAGCGCAATCTAGTGGTCGTTTGTAAAAACTTAAAAGGTGGCCCTCGTACATAATTTTTAAATGTTATCAAATAGAAACTTTCACATTTTTGTTGACATAATATTTTACAATTTGTAAGCCTATATTTTTAAAATAAAATTTTCTCTTAACTTTTGAAATGCATTCTTCCAGCGGAATAGTTTGAACGGAGATCTAAAATAATTTCCAGAATTGTACAGTACAGTACCGAATCGTATCTGTAGTTCTTATTTGATATATCAATTTATTATATAGATTCCAGAATCTAGATGAATGATCTCAGCAAATCATCTTCGTAGCTACATTAGTAACCCCGTACAGATATTACATCAAACGCTTCCCGGTTCAAAATCAATCCTTTAAGAAATTGATCCAAAGATTAATTATTATGAAAGGGGCTAACCACTGTTCTGGGATTAAATATTTATTGCAAAATTGAAAGTTAATGCTACTTTTTCAACATTGTTGAAGTTTTATGGGCTGCAGAATTTGATTTAATTTGATAAGAAGTAAACTTTAGAGAAAATACAGTAAAACTAAAATGTTTAAAAAAATGCTAATTAAAAGTCTCGTAACCGTATAATTACCGAGTAATCACAATTATTGTAAGTTTACATCTCGGCAGGCAGAAAGCTTTTGAAGTTTAAAAAAATAATTTATTTGGCAAAATTGAAAGCTAGCGACCACCCAGCATTATAATTTCTTTATTTCTCAAAGATAAACAACACAAAAAGAAACAATAAGCATCAACAGATAGTTATTAGCACTAAAATTAACGATGTACAATAACAATAATAATAACAGTACTAGGAATAGCAGTAATAACAATAAATATTAATTGTAATAACACAATAATAAGGTACGAGAATTTGAATAACTTTATTATATTATTATGTTACTGTTTTAATAATATCGGGTAGTTGAAAATTCGAATTTTGGAATAAGCGTTAAGAATTACCTAACATAATATTATGTATTTGCTACAAAGCCACCTATTTAATAAATAAAGATCCACACGCAGTGTGAGAGAGGTCAAGTGGATCTTATCCATGGATCTTATCTATACTTCATCTACTAACAGAATGCCAAATCTATTAAACAAACCGTAATCAAGCTGACATTGGATGCTCAAATAATGGCAATCCTGGCTACAGTCAGCTGTAACATAAAATGTATATCAGTTAAAAAGTTTTCTCGTCGAATAGAAATCAATTTGGCATGTTTCTATTAATAACTATAGAAATACTGAAACATACGCATAATCACCATACAAATTAAAAACTCTATTTAAATCTGTCTATCTAAACACTTACATGAAAAAAATTTCGTTACAATTTTATATTCTTATCTAAGTATAAGACTTTGAATTTTCCTCTTTACTTTTTACCCGACTGCCGAAGGAGCGTAATGTTTTTCCTCCACTATAAGCAGTACTAGTACTTTAATTTCAGCGTCCCATATTAAAATACCACAGGAGCAATTTATTTGGCAGTTTGATTGTTATGACAGACCGACAACCAAACGGTTGATGCGATCAAAACTGCATTAAAATTTAAAAAAGTATATATATAAAGAAAAAATTATTTTTAGAAAGAAAAATCTGAGAAATTTAAATTGAAAGAAATCATGCATTGCTACTTTTCACTGGCAAGGGTAATATTTATACTCTGAAAATGTAAAACACGCTAAATTATTGAACAAAGTGTATCGTAAATTTCATGAGGACTTAATTGTAACATTTAATTTTCTTATATCCATAAATTTATGATTAAATCAAAGTTAAAATTATGATCTTCAAATAGCATTAAATGGGAGCGACGAAAAGGTTTTGTACAAGAATATTTTGCAGTAATGAAATTCTGTACTTAAGGAAATTACATTTTTGATTTAGTAGCTAAATTACCTTTTGTAATAGTTTACTGTTATATATATATTTTATTAAAATTATAATTAACTTTTCCTATTATTACTGTAGTACCTAATATTATGTAAAATTTGAAAAAGGGTAATTAAATGCTAATTTTCAGCTTTTATAATTGCAGTATTAGATTACAAAAAAAATTTAAAACTAATAATTAATATTGCATAATTTTAATTAATCTGAAAGCACACAATGTACCTATTAATTAAAATTTAATAATTTTTGTTTAGTTTGATCATGCTCTTGGAAATATAGAATAAAAGTAAAATTAAAATATTATATTCAAAATATAATTTATTATTAGTAATTTATGATATTATTGATATCATCTTTCTATAATTTCTGCATAAATTAAAAAATTAAGTTTTTTTCAATATTTTTAAGCTTTCATGTAAGCCAGTAATTACAGCAAAAATGAATTCATTTTTTGTTAAGTACATAGCTATTATTTTTCCTGCACGCGGTGAGTCTTTTTGGAATTGATTTCGCACGAACTTTTGAGTTTAAAATGAAATTATATTACAATGATCCATCGATTTACAACTTATACATAATATGTATGTACATCCCTACATACTACATAATAACTATAATAATATTTAATATTATCTTTTAGAAATATTTTTCTTTTAGAAATTCTTCTTACGCGTATTAAAACTTTTAAAATATAGTTTAAAAGTATGTCATTGATCTCGGCATTGATACTTTTAAGTTAAAAAAAACGAAGCTGGTCGTAATAAATTATTATTGAACAGTAATTCTAAAGGAAATTACACTAAACTTACTAAATACCTATATAATATTTTATCTAACAAAGTATTATAATATAATAAATTTTAATTGCATAGCAAAAAAAAGGGCTTTTTAAAGCCTTCAATTACTAAACACAATTTGTAGATTCATCCATAGCACCACGGAGGCGTAGTTGGAGAGATCACTTGATTCTTTTATGATGCAAATTTTTCTTGGCACGGAATTCTTCTTATCAATTCTTAAAGAATGGCTTAAAGCTTTAAAATTCATGCCTTTCGCTTTACTCCCAAAGCGAACGTTATAAGATTCTTCAGCTTTGTTCTCGTACTCGTAAGGGTTTTATTGAGGCGTAAGGGTGGTATTAAAAAGAATTCTAAATTATACATGTCTCGAAAATTTACTTATACTCTAATTATTCTATTATTTTAAAATATTTCAATAGTATTAATGTAGGGTGTTATTTCTAACATCTATAAACATAATAAAACTCTTACAAAATCACAAAATAAAGCTATAGTTTTCTGAATTCCTTTTTCAACAAAGCATCATAAAATAATAAAATTCTTTATTGCATCAAACCTAACGAACTTTATTTTAAAGAATACTTCTTATTATGTTATATTGGTTTGTCATACTTAATAATATTATCTTATAGTTGCAACAAATCGTCCCAGTTCAATTTAGTTCTACTATTTTCATAAATATGAAAGGAATTTATTTTCATCAAAAGACTTAAAATTTAAAGCATTTTTATTAAACATTGAAAAACCCAGTGCATTCAGCGTTCGACAATATTTGATTATTTGTTTGAAAGTTATAAAATAGGGAAATAGAAATACTGCAAAATATGCTATGCAGAGAATGAAGCAATCGATAGCACAAGCAAGCAAGTTACGATAGATCTGCCTTATTATTGTACAAACTTTAACTTTATTTTTTTAATTTAAAAGTGTAGTTTAAACATATTAACATATTAGAGATTATTGCAAAGTTATTTACATTTGTGTTGTCGCACATTTTCTATGCGATATGGAAAACTGGGTGAACGGTGCAAAAACCGGAATTATAAATACATAGATTTGTTTTTTATATGCTTTATCAAACATGTCAGCCTATAAATCGTAGCCATTTACTTGTTCATATGCTTATTTATCTACGTGTCTGCCAGATTGTAGCAACGCCTATTCTAATAAACTTTAAAATTTTTATTTGCTATTAAGATTGTACTTAATACTATATAAATTTCACAATCAAACCAAAGCACAGGGTGGCCCACCGAAAATAAAACGAAACTGTGATAACAGGTTGCTGATTTCATTAAATTAAATAAAGGTAATTCATGTAATGCTAAGAAAATGGATATTATTTTCCAAATAACATGGTCAAATTTGATTGTATAATTCATTTTTGAAACTCACGCGTGTAAAGAAAATCCAATTAAATTTGGTATTGCTGTGGTAAACTTTTACTTATTTCGGTTATATGTTATTCACGTCATGAAATCGTATTAATTTTCATCGTAATTTGTATTTAAAAAAAATGTTGTTTCATACTCAATTTCATTTTGCGATCCCTCAATTTATTGTATTATTTTTATATCTGGATAATAATATTATGCAGTTGTATAATATATCCAGATAAAAAAATAATATTTTTTTCAAATTAAACATGACATAATAGCGTTATATTGCATTATCATGATGACTGTGTAAATAAAATCAGTCAAAATATAAAATCCCCGACAGCAAACCATACAATACAAAAGCATGTGATTAACAAAAGCATTTCAAGTCATATAACGGAAGTGCCTATATTTAATTGAAATTGCACAATTATCAAAGTAAATAATATGATAATTAAAATTTAATCACTGTTGGAATTATTTCTCAATGCTGAATAAGTATTTCCAAAAATGTTAAATTTTACAATTTTATTGAAAAATAATGTATTTATAGTCCTTGCCAAATATCTGTGCGTCTACGTCATAGTTGAAAATGGTATGAATCAAGCTGGAAAACATGAGTCAAACGAGTGCTTTTTAAAATGCATCTTTTCTTTTTAATTTAATGTCTCTCTTCACCACAACTTGTCATAATGTAAATGTCACTGTAATAACTACGTAAATCAAATATTTTTACCCATTATTTATGGTAATAGCTCAGACATACTAATTTTTTATTGCTTGTTTCTATAATGTGCAATATTAGTAACGTACGACTTTTATTAGTTTCGGTCAACAAGACATGCAAATGTTTTTGTACTCTTTTTACTAAAGCTGAATGACGTCCTACATTATATTCAGTACGTCATTTCTTAATCAGAAATTAGTGACGTAGACGCACAGATATTTGGCAAGGACTTTATGTAACCCGATCACTTCTCCCCATAGTGAAAACCCCGTATCTCCAAAATATTTATGAATTGTTAAATATTCCACTACTTGAATTAAGCGTATCTGAAAACTGTCAATTGAAGTTAAAACATCCCATATAAAAAACTCTCTCGTGTTAATTGATGGTCTTTTCAGTTACGGGATATTAGCAAATCGCAGTCGATAGACAATTTCAGCATAAAAGTGCAGATAATGAACTAAAAATATACTATTTTTAGCATTTACTAATAGATAATAAATTTATAACCTCAATGCAATAATTAGCCATTGTCAGATTATAGTATTGCAGCGTGGAGTACGCGCTGTCCTGGTAAAATTTTGATATATTTTACCTACTTAATGATGTTAAATGACAAAACTGAAAACCTAGAGGCAGCTAATTAATTTATAATTATTTACAATCATCTAGACAATATTTCCAAGAAATTAGTTATTATATCGACGGTTGAAAGGAGAAATGGCTAACTTTATAACTTGGCGTATTAGCCATTACTCCTTTCAACCGTCGATATATTGCAGCTATGAACATAATTAGGTAGTAATTTAGCTACCATATTTTTCCCCCTCTAATTTACATTCTCAAGTAACTTAATACACTTATTACGTCCTTTTTTATTGTATAATAATATACTTATATTATGTATATCTCTCTATACAAATCGGTTTATGTTGGGTGTGTAAGTTTATTATCCCTAATTTTCACTAGTTCCTATAATTTTATTGATCTACTCTTAAATTCGTGTGCTCGTACTCTTTCTCACTAATAAGCTCAACTTCTAATACCATTCTATAATTAAGATATTCCATGTTCGGAATTCTATTGTCCAATAAGTTACTTATTTCGTTTCAAACAATAACATTTTAAATTTAAATTTTGATTTACAAAAATGTATTACGTGTTACTACATCATAATTTTATTTTCAAATTTAATAATTGTGAATTTATAATTTTTATTTTAAGGTATTGATGATGAATGTGTTGCTTAATAATAAATTTCCCTGGGCGAATACAATCTATACTTAGCCTTCCACAGCGGCTTCTTCTATTAGCGATTATTTGATAATACTATTCCATAAAACCCCATCAACTAGTTTTAAAACATATGGACGGATATATATTCACATTATTCATATTATCTCGCTAACGAACAACTCCAACTTTTATTGTCTTGAGCAAATCTCCACGATCTTGCTCTCTGTGCGATATCACTCCAACTCTTTATATCACGCCTGCTGAATTTTGTTAAAATTCAATTTATATAATGTAAAATAAATATGAAACAAAATGCTGAACACAAAGTAATGCTTCTATTTGGGTATTTTACTTTTCTGTTGTTCCCACTACACTCAAAGAAAATAATAGGTAGAATCAACTAAAAAGAGCATATGAAACGGCGTCTACCCAGTTTCATAGTGAAATCAACCAGAAAGTAATAGTTAAACCCATAATAGTTACTCTACAATTTTAATTGTTATTTTGAACCAATAAATAGTTAGACAACTATTTTCATAGTAAATAATAGGTAGAATCAACTAAACAGAGCATATGAAACGGCGTCTACCCAGTTTCATAGTGAAATCAACCAAAAAGTAATAGTTAAACTCATAATTGTTACTATACAATTTTAATTGTTATTTTGTTATTTTTATGTTGGGTGTCTACAGATAGATACGTATTTAATCATAAGTTACATAATGCCTATTATTGCAATTATCCATTTGTTTGCCATGTCCCATGTTGTATATAATCATAAGTTACCTAATCCATTTCTTTGGCATCCATGTCTGAAATATAACTGAATAATATTAAATATAACTTACTGTTTTTTTTACCAACGTACACTGCAGCCAGGAATATCGAACCTGTGACCATACTTGCGATCCATTGCACGAGTATACCGTCTTAGCTACCAAGCCTACGGAGGTTGTACTGTTAAATTTTGGTTGTTGTTGATTTTCAAATTTTAATTTAAATAAATAAATTTATGCACTCGGAAAATAATTCGTAGTTTAAAATTTAAAATTTTGTTTAAAATAAAAATTAATATTTAAAAAAATATCATTTGTAATCCCAGTTGTATGCAATAAACTGCATTTTTGTTAGAAATAAATCATTTACTAATATTCTTTATTAAGTTCATAGTTAGCCAACAAAACAATAATCAAATCGACCTATTTTTTATGTAGATCTTCATTTTCTTGTGCGACAATTATTTATTAGATGAAATAACTATCAACTTTTGTTTGAAACTAACAATTGTAATTGTTATTTTGAACCAATAAATAGCTAGATAACTATTATAAATAATTAAGTAACTATTTTATGGTTAGGTAACCATAAGAAGGGGTTAATATTACTATAATATTTGCTTGAACACCAATTATAATAATAAGCAAACTATTATTATGTTAGAACTAACAATTGCATAATAGTTAAAAATAAAATTAAACACTTTCTGGCTTGATTTGACAAAATTAATAGTTATCCAACAAAACAATAATCAAATCGACCTATTTTTTATGTAGTAGATCTTTATTTTGTTGTGCGACAATTTTGTATCGGTTGTAATAACTATCAACTTGTGTTTTAAACTAACAATGATGTAGTTTGATTCGACAAAACTATTGAAATTGTTAAGTAACTATTTTTTTTTTGTTGAATTAACCCATACTATTTCTTTGAGTGTACCTTAATAATTAATAGTGCCGATAGCTAACTGCTGGATCGAAACACCACAAAGATACCGATATGTTGAAAAGAGTAGTGGGATCCATCCCCAAAATATTGTTACAACTGTTACCGTGACATCATTTTGAAAATTTGTCGTCATAACGTCTAAAATAAGCAATTTCAATAAAAAATTTTCACACCTTTGTACTCCAATAATCAAAGTTCTTACCATAAAAACTATAATATCCGTAACTAGTACCTATGGTTTCGAAAAAGCAAAATAAGAGCAACAAAAATACTTACTTTTGCCCTCAAAAACACAATGTGCCCTCTTGTACGCGTATGATGGATTCGAAGTCACACCAAATATTGACGGACATGTTCCGACACGAAAGCGTCTTTTTCTCCTTGTACGCCCTCCGCTATCGCTATTAGTTTTTGAAATATTAGCGTTGTTTCAATAAATTGTCCTCTGTTTCAACTCACCTTTGTCTATCCTACATACATAATTTAAATATTGAAAAATTGCATCGTAACGGTAATAAACTTCAGCGTTAACTGTAAGAAAAAAATATGACAGAATTTGTAAAATTAAAACATACAACAAACTATGCAATATTCTAAACATTATGGGTAAACTTATGAAAAAATGCTTTGTATGAGCTGATGTATATGCAGCACTTTTGTATGCGTGTATGGGTAGTTTGATTGTTATATTATTATGTAATGTAATATTTATTAATTAAAAATAATGAGGTTTTTAACAAGTTTTTACGAGTGTCAAAACTTGGCGCTTGAAGAGCCTAAGTTATATTAATTTGTTCATTTATAATAGAAAAAAGGTTGTTGGGACTAAATCAAACTTTTTATGTGTCCCGAAGAATACAATAATTGCTGTTTTCAATGATACATTTTAATGAATTACAATTCAATTAAACAGTGAATTTAAAGCTAATTTATCGCACATTTCTACAATCTTGACCGATATTATTATTATAAAGACTTTGTTGTGAAATTAGTTAAAAGAATATTGAATTAGTTAGTATAATAAGCTTTAATTTAAACTGTTGTTAGATGCCCTATAAGCCTATAACAGTGGAGCTGCGTACGTTCCGGAACGGAGAAGCAATGAAAATCTTCTGATTTCTGACAACCTCTTGAAGTGGTGGTTATGTTTTTAACAAGTTAGAAATTAGGAATTCGATTAGGGTTGCTATTTATAAAAAATTATAGTTTGCAATAAGGAGTACCTATATTTTTATGTGAAACTGGTTCTACATTTTGTGGCATGTTTTTTTTTGTCAGCATGTTCTTTTGTGAATATTTAGCGGACAGCAATTGCGTTACGTGGTAATCCTCCGAAGATATTTTTCTCAACAAGACTTTCAGGAATTATACGATCGCGTATATTACAATTCAATTCAAAATACTCGTATCATAAGATTTTTTGAACCGACCATTATATTGTATTTTCGACAAACAACTTTGCTGGTTAATAAAGGGGACCTTTTACGTTTAGATCTTATGTGTTTAATGGTTCATGGAAGTATTTGGGCTTCTTCAAACATTATTTTTAAACGTCCTATGTACAATATAAACCATTGGTCATGTACTAAAAACCTTCTAAATATTAAGTATTTAATGTCGTTAAATATAACCATCACTACATATTAAGGCAACAAAAAATCTAAAGTTGGAAATATATTACAATTTATAAATTGGTTGCCATCACTCTAATGGCACCCTACCACTTAAGAGTTAAAAAATTACGACAGATTATACGTATTCTGTCGCTTTACAGAATCGATCTATAAAAATTACCTACTAAGAAAATGGAATTTAAAGTTCGAGTCAAGCGGATTTTCATATTTGTACTATATTTCACTCAGGGCCACTTATAGAGATCAAGTTTAACCATTAACTGTAGTTTAACCAATGATTTTAACTATGATGATTGGCTAAACACCACTTGAAAAATTTTAAACTAGATTGGTATTAATCGCCCAAGTTTTAATCCCTATAGATATGCTATAGAAGATATATTGTTTGTATTCATAATAATAATCGAAAATAACAAAAGCTATTTTAAATTAACCTATATTTTGATACAAGTAGGTGAAACAGACCCATTAATTTTTAATTAACGCTCTAGATTGATTTTTTCATTGTGAATGGTAGGTACATAGGTACTTAAATACGTCATTTCATTCGGCTGTTGTAGTTTGTGCCGTGTGATCTTAAAATTGCTCTTTGTTTACCAAAAAGTGTGTATCCAATTAAAAATTTCTTCAAAATTAATTCAGACACTGTCTGAATATGGATGAAAATAAATGAGTATTTATTACACCGTTTACATATCGCTTGACACAACTAATGAATATGAAGTTATATTTCTGCGAAAATCATTAAAATACAACTACGTTATTTATCCTGAAGTCAAAGATCTCTCGATAGTAATAGTTGAAAAAATCAAGATGGAATTTTCAAGTCCAGTCTATGCAGAAACAACAAAGCGACATCAATCGTACTTCAAGTTGAAGTGAATTTTCCATTTTAGACCTCCGTTAAAGAATTTTTTGATTCTGGAACATATAATAATATGTGTTCCATATTCGGACGTTTTCGTATTTTCAAATATTTTCTGGTTCTACCTTGTCACTGAAGGTTAAAAATGTTTTTTTAAATTGTTTCTACATAAATTTTCTTGTAGCTATACTTATATTGTGTTTTACTTACAGTTAAAATTCTAATATTTTAGCGCTTAGTTAAGATTTTGTTAAATTGGTATTAATATAAATTTAAGTCATAAATTTTTCCAGGTCGGACCCAAATCGGATGCAGAAGTATAACATTATTTGTTAATGTAATAGTATTCTCTCGTTTCATAAAAATAAATAAACGAAGAATGTATTAATAATTTCTTTTTATTTAACCATTAGTTGTTCACAACATGCATCTCACTTATTGTCCCCATGCATCCGACAGTGGAGCACTTGTAAACAAATAAGTATTTGATGAAATATTTTTATTAAATTAGCATTATACTATGTATAAGGGTTTATATGAGATAGGTTAGGCAAGGAAGTAATTGCTTTATTTTAAAGCTATAATTGCTTCTTCCAAAGATTTGTGTCCAAATTGTTTCCTCTTTTATATTTAACTATAGTGATGGGACTATCGAATAATTTTATAGTTAAGGTTTATTGAAACTATCGATATTTATTAGATACTTTTTAGTTACAGTTAGTTAGAGATACTCAAAACTACCGAATGAATTTTTAGTTACTGTTGAATAAAACTATTGGAATAACTTTTTAGTTGGCAAGACTATTGGAATAACTTATTAGTTACTAAAACTATTCTTCTTCTTCTTCCTTCTCCTTCCTCTTTTCTAGAAGCAATTCTCAAGAGATTTCTCTTCTAGTAGGTCTTTAGGCTTCTTATATCCCAACATCTGCGTCGTTTTCTTGGCAGTGTTAGAAATTCTGAGCATTATATAAATATTTTACATCCATTAGGTAGCTTACTAGACTGGCCTTCAGATGTGCCTGTATCCTGGTTTTTTATGTTAATCATGACAATTCACTAACCTAAAACTGAAAATATTCAAATAACCTTATTAAGGTTATTCACTAAAAGACTATTGCCTATTTTCACCAACAATTTATTTAAGAATTTCCTAGTAAAGAATTACTTAGCTAGGATTCCATAAATGTGATTGGTCAAATTTGAAATTCTTAAATAAATTGTTGGTGAAAACAGGCATAAAACTTTTTAACTACTATTTTATTTACTAAAATTTTCTCTTTTTTTATAATATTTATGTATCCTTAATGGTAATATTAGATTTTAAACTTTATCTTTCTTACAAATAAATTTTGCATATATTCGCGATTTACATTACCGTTGGTGGTGCCACTATAACAAACAAAATGCGTCAAATTTTTAGTTTAAAATTATTCTATGTGGTAATGTTTTGTTAATTGTTACTATCGATAACTATTGATAGTCAAAAAATTTTGATAGTGCCCATCAATAGTAAAAAAGTTAAATTATAACAAATAATATTTCCTTGGTGATTAGTAAATGGAACCTTTTCTTCTACTGTATTCTATACCCGTATTATAGAGCAGCGGTCGGCAACCGATGGTCCACGAACCACTGGTGGACCGTAGCGTAATTTTAGTGGTCAAAGAAATAATTCTGACTTTATTTAAATTTGTTGAGCTCATTTAAAAAACTTTAAATTAAAAAATAGATTGTGTTAAAGCTGTATTATTTATACATAAAATATGTTCCTCGCATGTTGCTCGGAGCAAATGTAAACGAGGGATTCAATAATCCCTGGTTGGTTTAATTATGAAATAGGGCTAAAAAAAAAAGGTCATTCAAACAAATTTTGCGATCGAAATGAACAATTTATTAAAAAGTTAGTGATCCGCGAAATTTAAATTGTGAATTTAGTGGTCCACAATACCTAAAAGGTTACCGACGCTGCTATAGAGCACTTTATTTGCAATCTCCCGTAATTTGTTAATGTATAAGTTTTGACGGAGAATTTTAGTTTTATTTTAGATCTCGTCTAAGTTAGATGATACTTTAATTTGAAATTTCTGAAAAAAGTTTTCTTTGTTGAAATACATATGCCAATAATTGTTTGCAAGATAACTATATTTGCTATTATTCATGAGAATCCATTGAAATTGTTGCACGTATGGATTCTAAAGAAAATTATGATATTTGTCGTAACGGTTAACGTGGTATATAATCATCATTTCAGAAAACTGTTTAACTATTACATAACTTACTCATCATTACATTTTAGGTCAAAATACGCATCCTTCTAAAATAACAGATGCTTTTGATACGTGACAAAAGTAACCGCACATTAGTATCTTCTATTTAAGGGTGACAATTTAGTGGTGACACTGAAAGCGACCCTTATTTAGTTCTGGTGTTAATATGTTCCAAATTATGCAAATTTCAAACTGTTTCTGACCTGATGTCAAAAAGACATATAAAATTCTTCTTATTATTTATAATCTTGAAAATTGTCTAATGAGAAGATTTTTTAGTATAATAAAGCACGTCAGATATTTGGAATAAAATAAAATTTCTGTATAATTTCTACCTTTACGCTTCACTTTGAAATTGAAACACTCTGGATAAAAATTTCATTGAGACTTATAATAAGTTTTATGTTATACAAAATAACAACCCAGTTTATTAGTACACCATTTGAAAATGACAGAGATAAAGTTAGTGTCATAATAGTAGACGCACAGTACTAATTGAGCTACTGAGTTGACGTAACTTGTCTGCTGTTTTTTCTCAGTTATATCGATTATAACATCTTCAGTTTTCAGTTTATTAATATTAACTTTCTTAAACAAAAAAATAACATAGCATTTCAATTTATACCTATAACAAGTTTTATCTCTCTCAATTCTTACAAATTTTTATTAACTCCAGTAAAACAAAAATTGAAATTTTTCCAAGTGACTAATAATTTTTAGAAGCTTGCAATTTGTAAATATTTAAATTTGCCAATTAGACATTTGAATTTTGTCTTAACCTCAGAACCTTTCCAATGTAACTTGTTGCTTTTTTTTAGTTAAATAGCGAAAAGAAGCGTTAAAGTTTTGAAACCCTGGGGGGGGGGGGTGTATATATCTATTTTTGTATTTTCAGTATTATTTGAATTACTACTATTTTAATAACGTTTACCAAGATGTTAGTATATTTTATATTACGCATGAGGCAGGGTGAAATGGAAAAGAATGGGAGAGGCTTATGTCCAGCAGTGAACGCTGAGAGGAAGAAAGAATATAGAACTTTGGCAAGTTTCAAACTTATTAATTATTTTTCCCTAATATTCCTTATTTGGCTTGATAATATTTTTTTCATTAAATTGTGATAGGTATATAGAACCTACATTCATTTTATAACGAAAGCCAATTAAATTTTTATATAAAATTTTTGGAGGAAAAATATTTTGAGTTAAATCAGCAGTTACACATTAGTGAAAACAAACAATAATTAATTTAGTCACATTTTTGTTCTGAAGTGTTCTTCAATTTTCAAATTAATTGTCTTGAAACTTACCGCAAACCTTTTCTTAATAATATCACTTCCAGTAACCAAGATCATATTATTATTATTATTAATAGTACAACATTCTACATTAGAATATGACTGTCCTCACGGACTTACAAAATCCATTTTTTGAGGTGGATTAATCCTCATTATAACAAATCATTATAACTCTCTATGCGACTTAGCTTCTTGTACAATCTTTCTCCATGCCTTACGGTCCTTCACCTTTCTCAACCGATCACTCACACCCATCCTCTCTAGGTCGCTATCCACTCCATCACTCCATCTCATCTTTGGCCTTCCTCTGGCTCTATCTTCCCCGGGCTTCCACAACATAATAGACCTTCCGATTTCCTCACTGCCAGCTCTCATTAAGTGCCCCCACCATTTTATTCTCTGCGCCTTTATATACTTTACAATATCTTCCCCATCCATTTCTTGAAGAAGTTCCGAATTTGTCTTACTACGATATTGACCATTTATCCTCTTGTATCCAACTATCGCTCTTAAAATTTTTCTCTCAAAAACTCTTAGCTCTTCCTCTTCCTTTCCTGTCAAGCAAATAACCTCTGCAGCATACGAGATGACCGGTCTTATTAAAGTTTTATAAATCTTAATTTTAGTCTTTTTTGATATTTGTCTATCTTTTAACAGATGTCTATTGGCATGATAAGCTCTGTTTCCTGCCTGTATTTTTGCTGTAACTTCCATATTTCTATTGTTTCCGCAGTTGATCTGAACTCCAAGATAATTGAATTCCGTTACATTTTGAAATACAAAGCCATCAATTATTAAATCGTTCCTGTTAACATCTTTTTCTCTTGTGCACTTCATATATTTGGTTTTATCTTGATTTATGCTCAAACCTACTTTATTTGCTTCTCTTTTGATAATCTTTAATATATTCATTATTCCTGCGATAGTTCTTGATACAATGACGACATCGTCCGCATAGGCCACCAACTGTGTTTCCTTATTGATTATTGATCCTGTGCAGCCAGTGGATCTTATTATCCATTCAAGGACTAAGTTGAACAGGGTCGCCGCCAGGGCGTCACCCTGTCTCACTCCACTGTTAACTTCGAAACACTCCGTTTCTCCTTCAGGTGTTCTTACTGTGGCGCTTGATTCATCCATTGTAACAAATGTCATTCTTATCAGTTTGTGTGGAATTTTGAACTCCTTCATAATCTTTTTCATCTGCCTTCTGTTGATTTTGTCGAAAGCTTGCTTGAAGTCTACAAACAGCAGATGCATGTCCAAGTCGTGCTCGTAACTTTTTTCTTGTATTTGTTTAATTAAGTGCAATGCATCCACTGTCGATTTTCCTTTTCTGAACCCAAATTGATATCTCCCAACTATTTCATTGGCATACTTAGTAAGTCGTTCGTGTATGATTGCTGACAGAATCTTGTAAGCAGTATTCAAAAGTGTAATTCCCCTATAGTTATTGCATTCCTCTGGGTTTCCTTTCTTTTTTATTGTTATAATTACCCCTTTTTTCCATTTATTTGGCATTTTCTCTTGCCTCCATATTTGCTTTATCAGCTTGCAAACTTCAACATGCATTGCTTCCCCTCCGTATTTTATTAATTCCGCATTAATCTCATCTGAACCTGGCATTCTTCTGTTTTTCAACCTTTTGATTGCTTCCATTACTTCATCGTTTGTTGGTTCATCCGTTTCTTCCGTGTTATTTGCATCCTCTACCCAATCATCTTCCTCTTCTTCACACTGCTGAGTGTTTAACAGTCCTCTGAAATGATTCTCCCAAATTTTTTTGATTTTTTCAGTTCTACTCTCCAGTATTCCTTCCTCATTCTTCATTCCTCTGTTTCTTATTTCGTATTTCTTTCTCGTATTTTTTATCTTCTTATAAAAACTTCTTACATTATTGTTCATACTGCTCACTTCAATTTCACTCATTTTTTCATTCACCCATTCGTTCTTTTTTTGTTTGTACAATTTATTAGCTTCAGCTCTTTTCTTCTTATATTCATCCATGTGTTCCGCATTGTTACTTTCTAGCCATTTGCTTCTTGCCTCTTTTTTGATTCTACTCATTACCTCACAATCATTATCGAACCATGACTTCCATTTCTTTTTCTTTTCATATCCCAAAACTTGTTCAGCACTTATTTTAAGCTTTTCTGCAATGTTGTCCCATATTTTGTCTATGTTATTGCTTCTCTCGTCTTTTTCGAATTCCTTAGTTACTCTTCTCGCATATTCGTTTTTGCATTCATCATTGCTGAGTTTTTCAGTTGCTAATCGTTCCTTTTTTTTGTATCTTGTATCTGCTACCATGGTTTTTTGTTTCACTTCCGCTACAACCATGAAATGGTCCGTATCAGCACTGGCACCTCGATATGTTCTCACATCCCTTATTGATGTGGCCCGCCTTCTTGCCACCAGCACATGGTCAATTTGGTTTCCTTCGTCATTATTGCTCCCGGGCCACATCCAAGTAATCTTGTGTATTTTCCTGTGCTCGAATTTGGTGCTACTAATGACCAAGTCTAGTGATGCTGCTAATCTGCACAGTCTGCGTCCATTGTCATTAGTTCTCTCATGAACTGTATATTTTCCTGCCACATCTTCAAAATGATTCTCCCTTCCTATCTTCGCATTAAAGTCTCCCATTACGATTACAGTATCATGCCTTGGGATCACATCATACATCAATTCCAATTCATAATAGAACCGTTCTTTCTCATCCTCAGTGCTCTCTTCAGTTGGAGCATAGACATTAATTATTGACAGATTATTTGGTTTCATTCTAATTCTCAAATATGATAGCCTTCCACCCATTGGTTTGAAATGGAGTATTTCGTTCTTATATTTTTTCATAACTATAAAACCGGTGCCATTGTTTCCTTGCCTATTTTCCCCGGAATACAAAAGTACGAATTCATCTCTTCTTACTTCTCCTTCATTCTTCCATCTGGTTTCCTGTATAGCAGCCATCTCAACTTTATATCTTGACAATTCATTCACAACTTCTTTCAATTTTCCGGGTCTTAATAAAGTTCTTACGTTCCATGTCGCCAATCTAATTGTTTTATTTCCTTCACCGTGATATTTATTTTCTTTCTTTTTCTTTTTTTGCTTTTGTTTTTTTAATTTTTCCATCTCGATTATTCCTTTATCAGTGCTCATCCTTGTATGTTCCCCAGTCTTACCTTCAGGAGTGCCTGTCTGGGAAGGTCCAGACACCCCTCCCCCCACGTGAATCAGTTTTTTGAAGTTCGATCCTGGGGATCTTTTAACTTCAGGTCATTGTTCTTTTCATCCCATACATATACCAAACCATTTTTGATCAATTTTTGGTATCCATATCCAAGATCATATACACAATATTATATTACGGCAGATATATTTGGAAGCTTCATGAGGAATTGTAGCAAGGCATAATTTATTGTCAATATTTTATATTTTAGTAGATGTAACTTTTAAGCACTTTTAATTTGCGGAATACAAAAAAATAATAGAGAGCACGGTCGTAGGCTAGCGGTTAGTTGTTTGAATTGCATTGCTATACAATAGTCGTGGGATCAAACCTCGACCATGGACATCAGAATTTTTCCGACCGCTTATGCTTCTCTCACAAGGTGGTGGCATATAATATTACTTCTCTGCTTTACAGTTTATACAATTTTCGCGTTCGGAACTCGTGTTACACTGTAGGTTTATAATTTAGCATGTTCACTAGGAACATACGAGAGAAAGATGAAAACGCAATGTAAGCTGCAATTACATACATCCTTAAATATGTACGGTGCAGTCTCGGTAATCCGAACATAATATTATTCTATAATCCGAACACAAATAATAAAATGTTCGGATTATAGAATAATATTCAGAACAAACGTTTCTTTGTTCTTTTGTTCGGATTAGCGTGTGTTCGGATTACCGAACTGCACTGTATATTATATAAAAAAAAACACTTATAATATGTGTAACTATTCGGTTGCCACAACTTGCATTTAATGCATTTCTTTTATCGCATAAAAATGATGTTTCTATACGCGAATAACTTTTTAAAATGCGATGCATTTTTAAATTTAAAAGATATACATTTTTTTTATTTTCCTCTATCATAGTGGTTTATTTCAAATTTCAAAAAGCTGTACATTTTTATGTGCTAACAACTTTTTATCAGCATTTGCGAGTCTGCAAGTTTACAATCTGAAATTACTTGGGCTATAAGCTGAATGACCTTTATTTGAATATTTTCCACTTTTTTGATGTTTTACGCTACGAATTGAAAAAGTAGTTGAAAAGTTCAGCGGACAAAACACGTACGCAGGCATAATATTCAACTTGATTGATGACGATCGTTTTAAAATGGCAAGCGAATCTTTTCAGAAATATTTTACTGTTAGCTTTATACAATTACATTTTGTTCTTAATTTGTAAGTAATTGTTTATTAATATACTTTTTTTACGAATAATTCAATATTTTCATTAAGAATTCATGTAATGCTTATAAACGTACTACAATTTTGTTCACGGTGTAACATTTTCATTGTTAGATATTATTTATTAATGGAATTACGCATCGTTATATTTATTTATTAATATTAATGTTTTTCTATAACTTATATTTTATTACTATTAATTGTATCCCTTTTATACTAAATTTTATAGATGCTCCAATATTATAACTTATGTAAGACATACCTCTTCCGCTATATTCCTTTCTCAAATAACTTTAAAAACAGTCGTAACATCAAAATTTTATGTGATTGAGTGGTTGCTATTAGTACCCATTAAATTTTGATCAAACATGAAATTATTAAAACCTTCCATCATTTATTCGTCTTTTAAATATTCCATATTATTTGCACTTTTTAATAGGTAAGTTTTTACTTAAAATTTTATTTATGTTATATACATGCCTTTCTGAATCTCCTTGCACGCCCGCCTATGGACACCAATAATTAATAATTATATCTAATATATTATTCTACTAGTATGGGCAGAAATAGAATTTAATTAATACCTAATATAATTTATTTACAATTATTAACATTATTCATACGTACGTATCTACCTACCTACATTACTGCTAATACATTTTAAAGAATCTAAATTTAATTAATTATATTTGACAATACAATATTTGAAAGCACCCACAAATTCGAAATGGATAAAATATTTCGAAAGAAATTTTACTGATTTCTACTAAATTTTATACCATCAATTGGGTTTGTTCTCCACTAAGTTAACTTAGTACATTGAATTTATAACAGATGGAGCCACAAAATTTAAAAAGCATTGACAAATTCTGAAAACATGGCGTTGTAAGTGTTGCTATTGAACATAATATAGTTTTCGTTTTAAGTAATGTTTTGTGATTTACATAAATGGATTAAATGTCGCTATTATGTTAAAAGACGTTTTTGAAGTGTTTGTGCATTTTATTCCATAACAATATCACTATCGGTTTGGATTTATTGATAAAACAAAGGTAATTGTCACATACTTGTTGGTTATGTGCAGTTTTGTTATTGCATTTATTACATGATTTGAGTTTGTGTTTCAAATTTTTCTTTTATTTAAAAACTTTCTCAGCTTAGTCGAAACATAATTCGCATACAATTTCTAAAACTAAAGATTTAGGTTTATGTTAAATATTTCTGATTTATATTTAAATTGTTTTGAATCCATAAAAACAAACATTTTTATCATTTAAAACTACTTAAAAATAAATAATTGATAAATGCGCTATCTTGTAATTTCCGTAAATATGATAAGTAATAACAAAACTGCATTTTTAACACTCAATGAATAGGCTAATGCCCTCATAAATTTTGATTATCTCAATAATTCGTGATTGCACACCTACTTTTATTAGTGCCGCATTTATTTAATTAATTTAATAATAACTAAACGAGAATTTTTCTGAAATTATTCTGTGATTTTTCTAATAATAAATTCGATTTTAAGATGATTTTGTTGCGACTGACAGCTCCTTTTATAACCCTCTTTCATTTTACTTTGATTTTTGGGGAGGATTTGATGTCCGTCCATTCAATCCGATTACTTCTTCATATGGTTGTTAAAAACTGATGCAGGCATTTTATAAAATAAATCAAATATCATATCGCGAAAGCTTCTGTTAATATATTATTATTATGTATTACAAAATTTATCATTTTTAAATAGGTAATTCAGGTCAATTTCCTTAATTGGAACTGCACTTATATTTTTTTCTTATAAAGTAATTCTACGGTTTTATGGTTTAACTAATGAACTTTTTTTTAATATAATCAATAGAAAAAACAATTCCCTTTTGGTAACTGCACGAATATTTAAGGTATTGGATATTATATAAATAATAATTGTTAATATAATATCATCACGCTATTACATAAGCGATTTTCTTATAGTTTTTAAATTGACCAAGTCCAAATGCTTCAAAACATTACTGGTTATTTGGAGAATTTTATAATATTGTTTTAGCTTCTACGGTTTGCATTATTTGTAAATTCTAACCGAGATATATATAATATTTTTAGTTGAAGTTTATAAAGTTTATTGTATAGGTATATAATTAAATTAAACTGAAAAAAAAACAATCGAAAGTATTGAGTTTGATTTATTAGATATAATTATTATTGACCTAAAATGTATGTATTCACTGGAACGAGACATAATTTCGTATTATACAATACCTACATAATATTAAATAATTAGTTTCAATTGAAAATATATCGTTTATTACTATTGTATTATTTCATATTATACAAATATTGTTGAGAATTCGATTCGGCACTAATTCTGGATGTTCGAGTTTTATCTCGTGTAGAGTTGCGGCACTGAAAGAAAGAAAGGCGTAGCTAAAATCTGGCGCAGTAGAGACCACGTGACACCCAATTCCACCAATTGACACCAACATATACACGTCTGTACGAGTTTTCGTTACTTTCAGTACCACTATTCTATCACGTAACTAAAACCAGTCACTTTAGTTTGTCAGCGGAAAAGATCCTATACATTTTCGACTTCAATCTGGAACCGAAGGGGGTCAAATTTATTGAAGAAAGTCCTAAAATGACAAAATTGTGGATTATCTATTTACTAGGCATCCTATACTCAAAATAGGTATAATGGAATCCGCTTATTATGATCACTTTGATTCGATAATAATAACCGACTGATAACATTAAACATAATGGAATGTCGTGGGATCTACCATTATGATCGCAATACCTACATAAAATTCTGTCTGAAACTATTAATAATTGTTCTAACCCCTATAGTTTCCTACAGCCCTTTATAGAACTCCAATTTTCTTCAAGTTTTGCCTATGTAATTTTTGCTCTAGACTTTTTTCTTTATTCATCTGATGCAAAAGTGATCCACAGATCAGTTACTCTAAAGTCAATTTTCAGTAAATTCTTACAATGAACAACCTTCCAGACTCAATAAGACTCTAACTTTGACCTCTTAAAGTTGCTAATTTATACCCTTCTTTGCTGGGTATTTTCAGTGTCTGTTGTTCGAAATTTATTACCAGTTTTTGATGAAACGGATGGCAAATATACATACAAAAATATTGTTCTAGTCGTAGTCGTAATTCTATAACTCTAACAGCCGTATTTATAGTCAGGCGTATAACCTACCATTACACGCGTACAACTACACGCGTGTAACGCTTGTGTAAAATTTCATATTTATAAATTTTGTTACACGCATTTTCAAAACGTGTAGTTACATTATTCTTTACACATGATTACTATATGGCAACATTGCAAATGTTGATAACTCTATCATAAGAAACTACAGATTTTGTCAAGAAAATTTTACACGTTGTTTACACGCTTTACTAACGGGTGACAACTAGTAAATTGCACAAACTTTGATGGTTAACAAAATATTTAGTTTTTATTCAAAACAATTCAATCATGGCTCAAATTATTCCACCTAATATCCTTTTTTAGAAAATATTAATGTACTTGGTCAAATGGACCCTTATCAGCCACACTGCGTAACGAAGTCGAGATGCGTTCACATGCCCTCTGTACACGTGATTTGTCGTAATTTCTAATGCATAATCGGATTTTATTGATGAGTTCATTGGTATTTTTCGCTTTCCAGTTGTTCTTATATACTTCGGCATTTAGAGCTCCAAAAAAATCCTCAATAGGACGGCACTGTGGTAAGTTTGTGGGATTGTGCAGTTTGGGTACAAATTTTATCGAATTCAGTTGGAGAAACTCCAATATCTTTTTTGCATAGTGGGACGATGCTTTGTCTGGCCAAAATACATAATTATCATCCCCATGATGTGCCTTTAAAAATGGAATCAAAATTTTCTTCAAGCACTCGTTTTGATACACTGCTTGATTGATTGCAATCCCACTTAGCTTGAACCAAGTCTTTGAAATACCCTTCTCTGATATTGCAATATATAACATTATCTTCGGCTCAAATTTTGCCTTAAATTTATATCTAACATCGGTAGATGTATTCGCGATATTGTCTGTATAAAAAATATCATTTCCAGGTACTTGACTGCGGCTTAATCCAAAATAACTTTCATCGTCCAAAACATAATGATTTCCTTGATAATTTCGGGTCATCCAACGGCATTGTTTTTTCACGGTTAGAATTTGCTCCTCTGTATATTTTGGCGATCTCTGCTTATGCCTTACTTTGATTTCACACCTTTTCAATACTTTTGAAACATATTGCTGTGTGCAATTATATTTTCGGGCGGCATCTCGTTGACTAATATTGTCTTTGTTGTTAAAAAGCATTTTCAAGCTTACAATGTTCCTATTGGTCATAATTTTAGCTTTACGGCCGGTGCAACCTTCGCGTTTCACTTTCATGTTTTGTAAAATATAGTAAATTGTTCTTTGGGAAATTGATTCCGCTTTAAAATGACTTACAGCAAACTTTTTCCCGAATTTAATATTTGATTTATAGAACCGTACAATGCGTTCGCGCAGGACTTCTTGTTTCGACGCCATTATTATTACTAATAAAAATTAAAACAAAAAAATTGCTATGCAAAGTCAATAAAGCGTATCCAGGGTAATAATTTGTGTTACATATTCGACTTTGATTTCTCAGTATTTTAAAAGATATGGACCTTTAAAGTTTGTGCAATTTTCTAGTTGTCAACCGTTATACGCGTGTAAATGTTTATAAATACGGCTGTAAGTACATTTCAAGGATTTCAATTTATCGAAGTTATACTGTATTGTAATTTTTATTCTTGTCGTTTCAAAACCTTAGAATCAAAATTGGTACAACTCTAGGTATTACTATAAAAATTTGACGAGAGCACTAGGTATAAGAGAATTACATTCCTCCAATGAAATTTGTAAAATTTAATCGGAAATATTTTTTCAAAACAAACATTCAAGCTCGTTTAGAACAAAAATTTAATTATGGTATAGTAAAAATAGGTATTTTATCATTCCTAGAATTCTTCAATATTTTAATGTTTTTGTAATTTTTCTGCTAAATATTAATTACAAAATTTAATATTTTTTGTAGCTTATGAATGGATAGAACCTGAAACATCGAACAAATCAATTTTTTTGTAGGCCACGAGGCTCAACAAATTATAATTATATTATACACTATTTAGTATTTTGAGAAGTAAACTAACAAATAATTAATACATAAGTACTCGTATATTCAATACGTGTAAACAAAATTTTTCTTAAGCAAATTCAAAAATATATTTGTAACGTAAACAACAATAATTTTTGACAAATGAAATATCTACTTCGTATTTATGAAACTTCGATGCTTTTAATGCTTTATTCGTGAAGTCATAAGACTCAAACTAATTTCCTTAAGTTAAAACTAATGCAGTTGGTCTCAACAGTTCTCAATTCGCGAGCTGTTTTCAATAATTCTCAAGATTAGTAACTATATTCCATGTTGCACAAATATTTTAATGCATTTAAAGTAAAATAAAAGTAAAGTAAAAAAAAAATATAACTTCTCGCCAAAACAGAAAAATTGGTCACAGTATTTTATTATATTATTTGTTTGAACAAATTATAGAAAAAAGTTAAAATGAACATAGCAATGTCTTTAATATTCACGTTTATTTTTATTAACCTAGAGTTTGATAATTTAAATACGAAATAAATTGGCCAATACAGAACTGGCGTACTACATTGCTGAAAATATTAGAAATTGTCCTTCCAAGGTAAGATATTCATTTCTGTTTTAAGGAAAGAATAAGTAACAAATACAATATCAGATTTTCTATTGTCTCACAAGGGGTCACTACAGTGAGTATGTCGCCAATCGAGATCCCAATTTTTTGGTGATTCTAGTAGCTAAGCTAAAAAAATTATCACTTTTTCGAATTTTAGTCGATTGCCTCTTGGTTCTTGAGTTATGAATTTTTGAAAAGGCAGATTTTACCATAAGCTTAGCATTATGGACGTTTTAACGCGTAGGTACTGGGTTCTAATCCCAGTCCCGGCAAATTTTTTTTCTTTAACCCTCATGTTACTGAATAAAAATACAACATATATCACTCGAACGAGGTACCCGGTACCCCGGTATAGTTTATATGTAATTCAGTGTTTTCTGTACTTTTTTTTGCAATTATTAGGGTTTTGCAGCTATTATTTATATTTTTAATGTGTATTAATATCATATTACGCCATTTATAATCACATTCTTGTTTATAAAGTCTGTTAAATAAATAAATAAATTAGCTTAGTACTTGTAAAAATGCCACTCGTTACCTACATAATTGGGCAAGTAGATTCAAATTTGAATAAATTTTATTTGTAAAATAGCAAATAACATTTCAAAAAGTAAGAATGAGTGTGCCCTACTTTCAAATTAGCTTCTGGAAAAATGTATAGAAACACAGCTCAAGAAAATAAAACCAATATACCGCGTGTCTTCTGCAGAAATGTAAATCTGAAAAATTTGATAAAAAAAAAAATGAAAGCCCTTTTCGACAATAAGGAAGAAAAATAATTTGCATTTGAAAGAATTAGAAAGAGAAACGATTGTTTTATGTCCAAGAAAACTTTCAAATTAAATTTACAAATGGTAGTATTTCACTTACTATAATATTTTGTCACTTAAATCGAAATGTAGTCCTTTCAGAATTATTGTTTATCTACTCCTATTATCTGTTATTCTTGTCATTAAATATATTGGAAAATATTCGGAATTTAACTTGTATAACTGCAGTACAGCTTTTAGGATCGCTTAAAGATGGACATAGTAGACAATTACACAAAGGTGTCAATCATCTGTGTAAAACGGATGAAATAGAATTAAAGAAAACACATAAATGTTGTACACCATTGTAACAAATCTGTATATGATCAGTACATTCAAAAAATTTTGTAAAATTTCGTAGAAAAAATTTTGTAAAAATTTCATAAATATTTTTGAATTTGAATTTTTAACTGTTGAAAACATTGTTCTAATAAAAAAAGTATAAGCCTAAATACATTTTACTTTGTTTAAATTGAAATTAGTTACCTGTTTTAAATATAATAATCCGTTTTTAGCTCAAAATTATGAGAATTTAAGTTGAAGGTACCCGGTACCCCATTCGTGTGATATAGGTATACTTTTTTATTATCGAAAAAAAAGTGCATTTGCTAAAATGTAGTAACTTCCAAAATGGCTTTAATACGTTAAGAACTATTTTTTATAAGATGTTACGAAGTCGCAGGTCGCTGTGACAAATACAAGCAGAGATATTCGACGGCAAAGTCGAAAAAGTACCCGGTACCCCGATCCAGTCGCATGAGGGTTAAATTATGTAATTTATTATCGGAATTAAAAAATTAATGACCTACGAATTACCATTACAAATTATTAACCGCTAGACCAACACGGTTTTTTGTAATAATAACTAATAATAATACCCGCATCAAGCTAGCGCCGCCACTTTCGAAAAACCCAAAAAAAATATATGGAGAATTTGTGGCTAATTTGTGGCTAATTAGTTGCCGCAATCGCGAATTTGTTGCTCTTACCGTTCGAGAGTTACAGCCATTTGAGTGGTGGCGGCGCTAACTTTATATCAAGCCAGCGTCGCCACCACCCAAAACTTACTAAAAATAAAAAATAAGTATATCAGAATTTGTGGCTAATTTGTGGCTAATTAGTTGCCGCAATCGCGAATTTGTTGCTCTTACCGTTCGAGAGTTACAGCCATTTGAGTGGTGGCGGCGCTAGATTTATATCAAGCCAGCGTCGCCACCACTCAAAAACTTACTAAAAATAAAAAATAAGGATATCGGAATTTGTGGCTAATTTGTGGCTAATTAGTTGCCGCAATCGCGAATTTGTTGCTTTTACCGTTCGAGAGTTACAGCCATTTGAGTGGTGGCGGCGCTAGATTTATATCAAGCCAGCGTCGCCACCACTCAAAAACTTACTAAAAATAAAAAATAAGGATATCGGAATTTGTGGCTAATTTGTTGCTAATTAGTTACCGCAAACGCGAATTTGTTGCTCTTACCCTTCGAGAGTTACAGCCATTTGAGTTGTGGCGGCGCTAGTTTGATTTCATGCCAGAGCTGATACTCAAAACAAAATTTTAATAAACTCAAATTAAATTTTATTAAATAAATTGTTTATTATTATTATTATTGATATTATACGATATTATAATAATAATTAATAACAATAGAACATGATGTAAAACAATGGTAGGTATTATGAAGAATATAATATAATGGATAGATTAATTTTAGTTTTTATGTCAATTTTTTCTGAATTGGATTTACAATCATCCAACTTTATCCAAGAATTGTCATTTCTATAAGATATGGCATAATAATGACCTATGAATGTTTTCTTTTGGTTTTCGGTTAAATTTGATGGAGCTTGGAAGTGTACCACCGCTCTTAGGTTATAACTTATTCATAAATGAATATTGTATTTTTATGTTTTATAAATTATTTCATATTTCATATAAAATTGAAGATGTTACGCCAAGTACTTCTCAAGCACAGTCAAATTTGGCCATTTTGTCCCTAGCAGAAGCGCAGGATGACAAAATTCTCATGTCACTCCTGTGGCATGGTTATTTGTATAAAACATATAATTCCAGGCTGTAATGGGTGCATAGAATAAGTTTTTTTTTACTTATTTGATGGTTATTCATTAGTTTAATAAATATTCTTTCTCATGATATGGTTTTCAACTAAAAAAAATTACTACTAAAAATTTTTTATTTTGTTCGTCTGTGAGACGAATGTGCAATGATAGTGTAACTATATAGATAATAATGATCAGTGATCTAGGGTTAACATAAGGGATTTATGAAAATTGTACCGATATATACCAATCTCCAGGTTGCATTCAAAAATTCAATCGTACCTTCGTTACGAGCTCTGGGTTGAAATCGAACTACCGCCGCCGCCACCCAAATGGCTGTAACTCTCGAAGGGTAAGAACAACAAATTCGCGAAGCCACAAATTCCGATATAATTACTTTTTGTTTTTAGTAAGTTTTTGAGTGGTGGCGACGCTGGCTTGATATAAATTTAGAACCGCCACCACTCAAATGGCTGTAACTCTCGAAGCGTAAGAGCAACAAATTCGCGATTGCGGCAACTAATTAGCAACAAATTAGCCACAAATTCCGATATCCTTATTTTTTATTTTAAGTAACTTTTTGAGTGGTGGCGACGCTGGCTTGATATAAATCTAGCGCCGCCACCACTCAAATGGCTGTAACTCTCGAAGGGTAAGAGCAACAAATTCGCGATTGCGGCAACTAATTAGCAACAAATTAGCCACAAATTCCGATATCCTTATTTTTTATTTTAAGTAACTTTTTGAGTGGTGGCGACGCTGGCTTGATATAAATCTAGCGCCGCCACCACTCAAATGGCTGTAACTCTCGAAGGGTAAGAGCAACAAATTCGCGATTGCGGCAACTAATTAGCCACAAATTAGCCACAAATTCTGATATACTTATTTTTTATTTTTAGTAAGTTTTTGGGTGGTGGCGACGCTGGCTTGATATAAAGTTAGCGCCGCCACCACTCAAATGGCTGTAACTCTCGAACGGTAAGAGCAACAAATTCGCGATTGCGGCAACTAATTAGCCACAAATTCTCCATATATTTTTTTGGGGTTTTTCGAAAGTGGCGGCGCTAGCTTGATGCGGGTAATAATAATAGCAGTTAACCCACCATAGCATTTTTAAAAATTCATAACTCAAGAACTAAGGGCCAATCGACTAAAATTCGAAAAAGTGATAATTTTTTTAGCAACTAGAATCACCAAAAAAATTGGGATCTCGATTGGCGACATACTCACTGTAGTGACCCCTTGTCAGCCAATTTTGTTCATATTATGTCTGAAATTCGGACCCAGAATTTCAACTCTGTAACTAGCTGCTGTGGTTCACAATTTGATTATGTTAATAAGATTTTTTATATCAAAAAGATAACAATATATCACTGATATTTTTATCGTTTCCTACTGAAAATTTGTCCTGTAATGTACGAGTATATTATATATCGACTGCGGAAAGGAAGAATGTCTTAAGCGCCAATACAGGCAAGCTCACATTAATATTATTGTAGTACATTAAACAAAAGGTCTGTTTTGTTTGTGTCTGTGTCTTAGTAGAAACTGACGAATGGGTGGGTCGCTTTATCGATATGAAATATTTACAAGACCTTTTGTTGTGAAGTTTTAGATCAACCTAACTATTTTCAAATGTTAAAGATGTAGATGGCGTGATAGTACTTAATGAATTAATATAAAATAGTATTATATTTAATATCAATTATCTGTGGAATGAACCGAGGACTGTGTAAACTTATTAAAGTGTCACTTTTTGAACTACTAATCAAGACCTTTTAAAGGACGACAGTATTCGCGTTTTACATTAACAAAACGCCACCACACGGAATAATTTCGAAGTTCATTTAGAACGTATTTTGCTTTGTTTACATCATGAACTTGTTTACATTTACATTAACGCCACCACACGGAATAATTTATAAATCCATTTAGAACGTATGGTTTGCAGCGCCACCAACGGTAATGTAAAACGCGAATAGATACAAAAGATGACATTTATAGTAACCTAAGCCATCTATGCACGACTTTGCCTCCTACTTGTTCCATTTTGAATCCACGCAGAACATTTATCTGTATCTTGCTTAATCAAATCAGTTTAGTATTTTTCATTATTATCAATAGACTATTGGTAAGCTTACCGGTGAATAGAACTCGTCTGAATGCCTATGTGAACTACCAGTAACTAACCAATGTTACTCAACGGCTACTGTTTTATTCTATCATATTTTATTTATGATTAGTAGTTGTTAGTAACTTAGCGCTGAATATCACAATCAAGAGAACAATATTTTGTGTGTTCCATTTTAAAATTGTAATTGTTAACTTCATTATCAAATTACCTTATATTTTCCATTTTTCATCAATACATAATTATTGCCTTAACAAGTTACGACGGCTAACACAGCTTTCTTGTGCTTTATGGTGCACTTTTCTCATACATTAACGTACTAGTTGAACTGTGAACGAATTTCAAATAGCATCACTATCGCCAGTTAGATTTAGTGACAGTTTGAATCGGAAATGTGGCGTTTTCTATTCCCGTGACAATATTGAAACAATTCTCGAAGAATAAGCCTCAACTAACGCAATGTTTCCTTGAACCGTAATTTAAACTAATAAAAGATGAATTAAAAAAGTTTTTCCCATTAGATTTGTATTAGAATACAGAAAAAGTTTTCTTTTTTTGTCCCCAGTATCTAATAATATAGATATTATCTATATCGTATCTGACTTTTGTTCGATTAAGGAATTCTCGTAGATGTTGAAAGATTGTTGCAAAGGTTTTTTTTATTGTACCTCAGCGTCGGCGTCGCGCTACTATTTTAAATTAAAAGTACGACAGAAATGTTCATATTTGAAAAGATATATTGAAGAAATATATACTTTAGGTTTTATTTTTATGTTTTAAGAAAATTACAGAAACGTGTAATACGAATATACTGTTTATTCTCTGAAATTACTTTATATTTCAGATAAATTGGTAAGCAATTTGAATAAATATAATTAATTGTAATTTGAATGTCACAAATATCATGTGACTTTAAATACTTTTTGGACATAAAATCATCAAAACCTTACTCTAATACCTACTGTATAATATTACAAATAAATTTTGTACACATTTAAAATTTTCTACCGTATAAAAATAAGTAATTGTAAGTAACAAACTCGTATATTATTTTAACTATGTATATTTTAAAATTATAATATCTAATAACTAATTGTAAATAATACAATATGTACAGGTGACAGGTCAACCGCTCCTAAAAATGTATCGGCTGTATTTGAACAATGGTCAAGTGCTGGAGTTTTCTCACTGGTTGTCCTTAACCAACATCAGCTTTTTCCAGCCCGAAAGCAAATTTATTCTTCTTCTTCTTCTTAGTTTAAGCCTTAAGGCTTGTTATTACCAACATCTGCGTCGTTTCCTTGGCAGTGTTGGTTCTGTGAGCATATAAATATTTTACATCCATCAGGTAGCTTGCTAGACTTGCCGTTAGATGTGCCATGTATCCTGGTTTTTTATGTTAATGGTGGCAATTCACTAACCCAGGGGACCACCGGCTTAACGTGCCTTACATAACATAAGAAAGTTTGACTCTCCCCAGGTTTGAACCCGGTGCCCCGCATTTGCATCCAACTGCGTTAGCTGCAAGGCAATGACCGTCTCCTCTAAGAAATTTATTCTTGTTTGTGTTAAACTTTTGATTCCTTGCGGAAACTTATTAAAAAGCTTCACTCCCAAAGAGTACAGTTTTTATTATTTTACATACTATAATGGCAAGTTGAACAGCTATCATTGTTTGGTATCGTCATTTCTATAAAACATCTTCAAACGACATAAGATATATTCAAGAATGGTAAAAATGGATCATATTTAGATAATACCGATGGTACCCACAGTATTTCTTAAGTTTTTGCCTTCATATGTGGCACTCATCAGCTTCTTTGACAAGGCAAAAATTTATTTTGTGCCAAACTGGCAAATTAATTATCCAGGTGCAAACCCAGAAATTGCATATGATTTTTAATGTACTGCATTTTTTATACTGGTGATACGAATACTGCGTTTTTGAACTATTCGGGTTTAATTGGATGATTTGCAACCATTCTTTAGCTTATTTTATTATGTATTTTGTCTCAATTTCAACCTTGTGTGCCATGCTTTTTACAAGTTTTTTGACTGTCGTTTAAAAAGTCCAACTTTTTGATATTCATTTGTGTTAGGAAACGACGGCGACGCCTCGTCGTGCGACAAATGAAACCGGTAGTTATTTATAGGGCCAGTATTAACATTATAATTATATGAAATTAATATATTTCTATAAATTTTTAATTGTGTACGTATATCTGTAATTTTTTGTTTTCTTTATAAAAATGTAATTTTATGAAATATGTTAATTTTGTAAACGTAAATGAAAATGACAGATAAAATATTTTAGTTTAAAATTTATGAACATATTAATTTAATAATTGTTAGGGCCGATCTTTTCACCTTTTATAAACGTCAAGTAACTACTTGACGATTTTTTTAATTGAGCTTTTTACCTACTAAATCAGCTTATTAGCTACTAAATTTATTAGCATAATATAAAGCTGGGTTGACATGGGATGTGAGCCACGGCCGTGAGCCACGTTTTCATAAAATACGCACCTTGTAAACTGCTGTTTCATGAAATACGAATCGTAATTTCTTACCACAAACTGATAAAACTGCGTTCGTGGTGAGATCAAACGTGTTTAAAAACAGTTTACACGGTTTTAAGTTTAAGTTGACGCGGAAAGTATTTTACTAAAACGTGGCTCACGGCCGTGGTTCACATCCCATGTCAACCCAGCTTTAAGTTGGCATATTAGTTGCATACAATGCGACAAAAAGACCTAACTTTCTTACTCAACCATTAAAAAGCTCAAGTAAAATAATCGTCAAGTAGTTACTTGACGTTTATAAAAGGTGAAAAGACCGGCCCTTAGTCACATTAGTTATTAAAATAATAGTACAAAATTATCTAAAAACTGCACTTCACAGGTCTTGCACGTCCGTATCATTCAATATTCCAGACACGAGAATATGAGGGTTCAGGTAACGAAGTAGCCTGCAATCCTGTAACCACGATATTAGGAGAGAGCAAGTATAGATTATCTGTATAGAAATCAACAATGATAAAGAATGCTCTGGTATCTTCAAAAGAAACAATCCATCGTCGCAATGTCGCCTGTAAACCTGCCCCATCTGCAACGAAATTTACAAATACAATTTAAAATGTTCAATTGATTACATGTCTTTTGTCTTTATTCAAAAGATATTCAGAAAAATCAGATGCAACACTCGTAAAAACTGTTATTTTTCCAACCTCGTATCACAAATAGCTATTTTATTGCAAGTTTTTATTTGTTGGCATTCTCAAACCATCTCAAACACTTGTAGAAACGGACCTTATAAAATATCGATACATTTTATAAGTATCTACTTAATTTAGCTGATTACACTGATTTTTTTAAATTATATAATAAGTAATTTGTTACATTGCAATTTTACGCTGTCGCTACTTAGGAATTACGAAAAATTTGTTGTATAATTATTTTTTATTTATATTAAAATACATTTATTTTTTGTTCTATTTTTTTTTACGTTAAAATGGCATATTTGCTCCTATTTTCAGCCTAGTTTGATATCAGCATCCGATTAATTGATCAAAGTAAATTGTTATTGCACGAATCTCCAATAATTGACCATCGTCAGTTCTTTGTGAGAAATGTACTATATTTATTTGATGGTTCTTTTATTTATGAATTATTCGTTTCCAAGTTCAATTGATGGCACTTTTGGTTCCCACCGGTGTTCCAATTTTTGAGAATGTGTTTGTAAGAACTTGATAAAATATTAGAACCTCGCTGTATATACTAGTATGTAGGCGGAAGTAGATGAGAGAAAAGCATTTCCTACTAATTGTTATTGCTCCTATTTTTATCATGAATATTTTGGTGTAATTTGGTAAATTGCCTTTTAATTTCAAGGCGAATAATATTTTGTATCGCATTTTTGTGTGAAAAGCTTTTATTTAAGTAAATACGTCATTAGTGTTTAATGGCAAAGGTATTTTTTATGTTCATGTCGAGCATTATTAAGCTATTGTCGAACAGTTTAGTCTGTCATCCGTGTTTTGATCTAACTAAACGAATCTGGTTTAATTTTCTGCTGAATGTCAGTGGAATTCAATAATCCACATTATTAGACATAGTACCATTTGTTCCATTATCCTGCATAGATGACTATTTAGGGATATTGCATAGCAGCTAGTATAGACTTTATTATATTATTAAAATGTTTCCAGATTATTACGTCGTACTTTTAATGTTTTCCATGGAAAATGTAGGCGTCTCATGGCCCCTTACAAATATAGTTATATTATATGTATTTCAAATAGGAAGTTGACAGCAGTTTCGTGTAAATGTTTTATTACTTGAACACGGAGATTTTCTAATCCAGAAGTAGAATTGTTAGTTTTAGTAATGGCTTTTTCTAATTCCTCTGGAAAAGTTTTGCTGCTGAGTTTTCGATTTGCTGCTGAGTTTTCGATATATCCTCGAATTTTCGAGGATATATTCTTCCTTTTCTAAACAAACATTAGCAACATATTTCTTTTTATAACGAGTCAATTTTCATATATTATTTATCCTCTTTGAATTACTTGATATGGTCATCTTAAACGCTTCTATTTTTTTTAATTCTTATACTATTTATTATTTTTTATATTTAATTAGTAGCAGAATTATTCGTCGTTCTAAGTTAACCTTACAATTTTTTATTAAAAAAAATTTTTTTTGGAAGGCCTTAGAATACCCAGCACCCTGAAAAACTAACCTGTTGTTCAAAATTTCAAGTTCAAAATTAAAAATTAATATTATAATATTTATAATGGATGAAGGTTGTTGGAATAGTGTAACGAATTTTTCAATTACAATCAGAAAGTCAATTTTTTAATTTTTAACTGGATTTTTTTTTATTCTCATAGTATTATCATAATATATTATCATAGTAGTAAATTGCACTATGCATAATAATTATTATCACTTATTTACTAGAATTAATTGTCAATTATAAAATTGTTAAATTTTAATCGAATCTGCTTAGTTGCATTAAGAATGGAACTTTTAGTACATCGATTTTCTATATCGTGTAGCGTTACAACCCTGATGGGTCTTGGCTGACCATTATAATATTAACTTTTAATATCAAATGGCATTCACAGCATTGCATTTTTTACCTAAGACGGGGAGACAGCCCGATGAAGAACCTGGAGGACCAGAGAGACGGAGACGGCCAGAATAAAGTTCTTACATCACTTGGATTCGAACCGGGTATTTAGCGTTCATATTAGTCAACTCGCATGACCATTATGTTCCGACCGTCTCAACCGTTCAAACCCTAATCGATTAGAGAAACTATTCAATAAATTGTTTAATTTTAATATTTATATAAGAAACGGCGCACGCTGTTAAAAACTTGCTGATATACCTAATAATAATATTATTTAGAAATTTTTGATTTAATTTGAATTGGGACTAATGCAGAGGCATTGTTAATTATGTGCAACTTTGTGTACTTATGGAATTTCGTATATTATAGTCATGTTATTTGAATTAAACTTGGTTTAAAAAGGGTTATGAAAAATTGTTATATTTAGAATTACTAAGTTTAAAACTTATATTTTTTAGCTGCTTAATTAACCGCATGTAAAAAATGAGACAGAATTATATTTAAATCTTCTAAAATTACGACTCAGTCAGTAAGTATATATGAAACTATTAAATTCCTACTAATTTTATACAGAGTTTTTCTTTTGAATTTCATTTACATAATCTTAAAATATACAACATTTGCAGAAAAAGTAATATGTACCTACTAATAAAATGATTGTACATTATTGCCCATGTAAACTAGTGTCACTTCTTTTATTTGAAATTTTCTAACTATGTACATATTATGTACGTAGTAGTACGCGAGCATCAATTGAACAGTCTTCACTTAATAATAGAAATATAATGATTATAATGATATTAAAAATTTAAATTATTTATCAACGCTTTCTTAACAATGGTTGTTACAGCAAAACCTGAACTACAAATATAATATTTTTAATAATCGTAATAATTAAAATAATCGATTGTCTAATTATGCACCTATCCATATTGATCCACCTATAATGGATTCGTCTATAATGGATTAATTAACCTGAATTAAACTCATATGTAACAAATTAATGTATCTACTATTAAAATTGGTTTAAAATTAATGTCCGTTTATAATGGACCGATCTATGAGGTCCATTACAAGCAGGTTATAGAGCTTATAAAATAATTACATTTGAAACATTCAGTATTTTAGAATATCAGAAAAATACTTAAATAGTAAAGCTCAAAATTTTATATTATAAAATATTCTACAAATATATTCGAAAGCATTTTCACTATGACACTGTCAGTCTTTATGACTGACTGGAAGGCAGAATACTAGAAACACCAGAACAGTAAATATCTCCTCGTATGTAGCTACTTTTATTTGTATTTAGGTACTTTTTTTAAAACAAAGCTTTGTAGAAGATTGTAATCTCAACTACAAGGTTTTATAATGCGCATTTTCCATTAAAAGCTAATTATTGATTTATATTTTATTTGTGAAACGTGCTTACATGTCGCATGACTTTTACTAATTTACACAATTACAGTTCTTTAAAATTTTGGCTACTAATAGCATGTTATTATACAGCATCCAATGATACATTAAAATTTTATGTCTGGTTAAGATTGGTGCTAACTATGGCAGTTTATCTCCTAGCTATTCAGTCATTAATGTCAGCCAAAATCAAATGGTACCTAGTGATTTCAGTTATTTTGTTAATACTGGTAAAATAAATTGTTATACTAGTTTTTGTACTTTTTATCGCAATTTAATGTCTCAATGTAACAAAAAATGTAATTTTGCGGGAATAGTGCTTTTCTACCTCCGGGCAATTTTTATAATGCATGAGTAATTTTGTATAGTAAATATTTTGATTTAATTTTAATTTTGTTTTTAGTTTGTAAATGAATGGTAGGTATTTTGAAATGCGTACTTTTTAAATGTTAGTCTCTATTATTGTACCTGATTAAATGGTGTTTTGAAACATCGATTAAAAAAAGTAATTACTGAAATTTTTAAAAATTTCATATGTGGAATCTTAAAAGAATAATATGTTTTGCTGCATTCTCCAATATAGTTGTTTTTATTAGAATAAGCGAATGTAAACTTTGAGACAACAAACTTCACATCTTTAAAAAACTAAGTTATAACAAAACACTTATACACTATAAAACATTAAACATGTATGCATGTGTATGCCATATGTTAAATTATTTGCAGTTCAAATTAAATTAGAAATTTAAACCAACAATTAATTTAGTTGCACTAAATTATGTTTATAAGTTTTGCAAACTACATAGGTACCTACTCACATTGTTGAAAAAATATGGAAATAAATTAAATAATTGTGAATTTCATGGGATTAATGAATTAGAAGTAAACTGTTACAACCATTCTTAAGTCATGGAGACATTTGAACTGCGCTTTCAGCAAAAGCAGACAAAAGATGTGAGCCAAGAGTTTGCTTCTGACACACCTCAATAAAGTCTAATTTAGTTTTACTCATATTGGTTAGCAAATTAAGTAGTAACAATAGCTTTTCTTTAACTAGCCTCGTCCTAATTATGCCGTTACTAATAGATTGGAACAAATTTTACCATTGTTTTATTTTTTAAAGTACTGATAAATTGTTTGTTCATTCTGTATAGCTATACCATTTTTTTATAAAAATTAAGATGAACAACGCAAATTAATGTATAAGAATTGTTATGATAGAACAGTAATAAAGAAGAAACATATTTTTGTACTTTTGACAGTTCTAATAAGACAAATAATCGGATTCCATAACATCAAAAATTATATTAGTTTTTTTTGTACCAAAATCTTAACAATGGCTTCAAAGAAATAAATGAAGTACCTAATCAAAAAATTATTTAATACACACAGTCTTAACGATTTTGCGTTCAGTGAGTTAGAAAATGCTTTACTGCTATTATAGTGTCCAGTCCAGTTATAGTGTCCAAATCCGCATAAAAGAGCAGTCCAAATTAAAGAGAACAGGAAACCAAAAACTTTTAAATAAAGAATTTAAAAAGTCAAAAACATGTTACATCGACTAACGCAAATAATCACCTTGAAATATTCAATTTTTTTAAAGAAAAATAAAAACATTGTTTGTCAAATCTTTGAGTGATAAGCAAATGTAAAACTATGATGTACATCTTTACGATCAATTTAATGTAAGCAAATAATAGCACAGGTACAGAATAGCCTAAACAAATCGGTCAACTTTTAAAAATCAATTATTATGAATCGAAACGATTCACAGATGGCTAAAAAAAATTACACTAGATACCGTAAAATCATGACAAGACAATACATAAAATTTAGTATGCACTGAAGTATGCAGTAACTTCATAACGCTCGATCTCTGCAAAAGTGAACAAAATCTGAAATTAGAATAACTATTAACACACTATTAGAGGTGAATAATTCGTTCTCTCGAAATGTATCATGCATGGAACCATATCACGATATCCAAAAACAATAATGTGAAATCAAGTTACACATGTCAAATTAAAATGTTAATCTTTCAGTCTAATGTTCTGATCGTAATTACAGATTGATTAGGCTAGTAAATACATTACAATTCCATCCTCCTGTGCTATTCCGATAATGTTGAAAATAGATCAGGAAGTAACAACATTACCGTAGCATCCTCCCAACGTAATGTTATAATCATAGTTGGAAATAGATCATGAAGTGACAACATTTACCGTCACATACACCCCTAGCTTCCTCCTATAAGTAGCCAAACTGATTTGACAATTTTGGGAACTTACGTTTTCCAAGGGGAATTACTCATTGGAAATTCTTAGGTGAAAAATTCAATCAATTTCTCTCCTAAATATTCTGATTTAGTTTATTTATTTAACTATTAATTTTCAAGGCTTTCGTTCACTATATATAGGTTCAAGGAATACGCCAAAATATTTACAATTATATGAAATGTTTACAATATACTTCTTCGAGATAATGTTACTAACACTTTATACATATTTCTGCGTTTTACTGTGGGTCTTAGCTCAATTACGTTTCAGATGAGCGAATTGTGTACGCATTATGAATTTTTGTTAACTTATAGACTTTCTAATGGTTATCGATTAGTCCTGCCCTGCCAGAAAGTGGTAAATAAATGTCTTGTGAATAAAATTTACAAATATTATGTATCTCCACTTCCAGTTAAAATTCAAATAGCGTTTAGTTAAGTTTTTGTTAAAATGTACAGACTTTTGAAACGTTATCCATTTTCGGCGGACGGCTTTTATAAATATTAATGTCTAGGTGGTAGGCATTAAGTGGATGGTACTTAATATGCATTCTGTATTAAAAACGTACAATAAATTAATAGTTTAAAGTTATGTAGGTGCATTATTAATTATTATTATTAACCCTATTATTGATCGCACAATGCGACTGGACGCTGAATAAACAAACAAAAAAAAAGAACGTTAGCTACTGAAATCGTGACATATCAGTATGTATGAAAACTCCTAATTTGTATAATTGTAGGTAAATTATTGTGGTAAAATACGCAGTACACTGGTAAAATAGTTCAAAAAACAGTATGTGAACTGAACTTACAATTTCAAATAGTTCCTATAATGTATAACTAAGTATTGTTTATTCATATTCTTTTATACCTACTAATTTTTTTCAGTAAGTATTGGTATTTTAAGTATTGGTTAATATTGTCGTATTATTTTTGAGATGAAGAAGCTTTTGAATAGATTATCTACATTTTGTATTGTTTTATTTGAGAATTTTAAATTTGAAAATTTTTATAAAGTTGAAAATTTTGTAAATCCTAGGTGGGGTTAGCTAATTTTCATAGAGGCTCGCGAACGACCAGCAGAGTGGCGAGGTCCCAACTTTTAAATTAATATAATTTTACGTAAATTATTTGGAGTTTAGAATTAAATTTGAGCGAAAAAGAGAGTTTTATTTTTTGTATTTTTATTTTAGTATTTTCGAAAGGAAGAATTTAAAAGTTACCGAAAATTATTAAATTGGTTTAAAGTAAGTTGGGTGAATGTATGTAAGGTTGCACGATATCGTTGGGTGTCGATAAAGATTCCGACTGGGATAAGGAATCGTCGTGATAAAGAATAGTCCGCCATTGAAAGTAATTTTCGGAAAAATTTTACTTTAATATTAGGAAAACTTTTTACCGCCGGATTATTTTACTACAATATAATATTATAAGATCTATGAAACCAAGGCTAATAGTATTTCAGAAGAATTTGCAATTGATAAAACAAAACTCATGACCAACAACATTGAAGTTTTCAACTTCAAAATATATTTACATACTCTCATTCTCTAATTTAGCAGTTAAAAAACTAGTTTATATAATTTTTAAAATCTTAACTTTCATAATTTATACTTTTGCTAATTTTTTAATAAATATATTTAATTTTATCTTCTGGCAAAAATTTTATTGCCAAAATTTCAAGTTTAGTGTTGAAAAGTTAGATATAACTACTAAAATATTCGAAAAAAAAATACGATATATCAAATATGGATGTTAAAATATGTTTTCCTTATTGCAGAATTGGAATATTGTGTATGTAAATAACTTGCATGGAAAACAAATAAAATTAATAATGGTGGCGAATTTCTTGTTATTTTTTGTTTCAACTTCTTATTTGCATTTTTTTCAAGTTCTTTAATAAGAAAAAATATATTATTATTTGATTATATTGCCTTCCTCTTACGCATCGATAACTTATGAGAATCTATACACCAGATTGTCATCTTTTTATTTATTTATGCACATTTCTGCAATAGCGTAGCGAGCTAAATTCCATGCATGCTAACTTCACTACTTATTCCTTTTTCACCAGCTTTGCTATCTGAACGATGTATACGTTAGGTGGTTAAGGGTTTTCATTTGACAGGAGCGTATTTTATTGAAAATTCTTGGTTTCTAATTGAAAACGACAATAGATAAAGAATCGATTCAGTTTCCTTACTTCCACGATAGCATATATCCAAGTCGCGGTGAATTTATTGACATTCAATGCCAATAAGTCCTATAAAAGCTTTTCGTAATTACTTCGCCGATTTGGACTCTTTAATAAACGGTTAAGTATTTAATGAACGCAATTTGGACAGGTTAAGATAAACCTCCTTGATATTTTTTTAAATTTTGGTTCATTGAACATTTTTAATTAAAATTATGTTGAATAATGTTTATTAAAAGTATTTATTGTAAAAATCATGTAACTTCTTTATTGTGAATTATCTAAGTTTATATTTAAAACATACTCCCAAGTAATCACAGACACAACGACGGATGTACAATTTTATTTAAATACATGAGTCAAGTTCTCTATTAAGAATTAAACATTTTTGCTTGAACCTGTTCAGAGTACAACGATTTTATTAGCTCTCAGAGCTGAAGATTGAGCAACTTTAACATTGACATGCTTTACAGTTATTGTAACAACTGTAAAAATAGTTTCAAAAAACTTCATGGTGACAGTTAAAATACTATTGTAAGAAAGATTTTGCTTACCCCATAAGTTCCTCTTATTCCAGTGTATCTTATATCGTTATAAAAATGGGGAAACGGCCATGTTTCCCTCAGTTGTCAAATTTTTCTCATTAAAAAATGTATAGGTACAAGTACCTCGAAACATGTACTAATCGATACTCTTTCGAGTATTTCAATAAACTTTTGTTAACATTGCTAAAGAAAATCATACAAATCCCTTGATTTAACTAGATAGTGAAAGAGATTTTAAATAATAATTATTGAATAAATAACAGCATGAATGGCAATTTGAGATTTTTCATATGTGTATCCTATAGAATATTAAATTTCGTCTGAAAGAATGTTTAATGATTATTAATTTTGTAGTCTGTCGAAGGTATTTTGCAGAAGAAAAATTAAAAAGCGTTTTATTTCATTTTTCATTTAGGAAATAAGTAAAGCCTGTACCTAATCTTTATACTGTACTTTTCTTATATGGTTTTAATCTATTTATTAATCTTTGCTTGAATAGAAAAAAAAACAGGCCAAAATTACTCTATCGTTTTGTTTTTGTTTTATCACCTTTAAAATTTATTAATTAAACCAGATAGCACAATACTTAATAAATACATAATTATCTATTTATTATTGTGTAGAGTAGACAAACCTTTACATTTACAATTCAATTCAAATGATATAGCAATGTAAAAAAGAAAAACATGTTATTGAAGATAAACTAATAAAATATAATAAACGATAGAAAAGTGAAACAGGAAAACGTCGCTTTTCAGTTAGAGGCGCTGGTTTTCCAAATACATATTTCACGTTATCTATACTTTTTAAGTGGCAGGTTTATAATTTATTATTGCCCTTGTACTTTTCGTCCTGCGCTCCTAGATATACAAAAAGTAGTTAGAGAGGTAAATGCACATGTTAAATAATAATTTAAAGATTAAAAGCACAGGAAACGTCTAGATTATGTATGATACATAGAAATTTTTAAAATATTATCGAGTTAACTAGAACAGAATTAGACCAATAGGAGTATAATTTGAGCTCTCAGTTGCATTTTGCTGCTTTCATCAGAAAATTAATAATTATTATTTTAATTAAAAATTTACTACTTTATATGGCACATAGATACTATAATGATTATTATAATATTACTTCCAAATGTTGTTTCTTTTTCTTTTTTCAAAACTGAAGTACAATTTAGAGAAAACAAATAAACGAAAAAGGCATTATTATTAGTGATATATTTGCTATGGGGAAATACAATATGAAATCGAAACATCAATTTATTTGGCCGTTATAGAGAGAGTTATCCAACAAAAAATTACATTTATTTTAAGTATACGAATCGTTCAAGTAAAAATATCGTAACAGGCTTGAAAACGAGGGGTTTCTTTTAATATTGGTTTTAATATAGAAAATGTCTAAAGTCCTGTTAAATGAACATGCGGTATAAAATAAATGTCCGCATATACTAATTAAAAATTTTGAACGAATTTGTAAATTATTCTATAATGAAATTGATGAGAATTTAAAATTGTAAACTGAATTACAATAAATTTATATAAAGTTTTTGAATGCCGTGTTTTTGACTTTCATATTACGTAGAAAATGTTCTACCTACATTTCTTTGCAAATTTGTAAATTTCAATCTTTTATTGGTTTCCTATTCATTTTTTAGTGAAGCGATGAAAACAATTTTATTATTTCATTTCACTATTCGAACGTCGCACAATAACTACGAAACCTTTTGGATGTTTAAAATGTTCTTTGTTAGGAATAATTAATATTGATTTTAAATTAAATTTTTGTTCGCTTTTGGAAATTTACATATTTTCACAAGTACGTACACACACCCTAGCTCACTGTATTTTCGAAATGCTGCTGATGGATTTGTATATTATGCATATTATGTAGTACATTATTTACAATGAATATTACCTATTCCTTTTGAAGTTCTTTCCCTCCTTAACTAGATGGACAATAGTCGCATTTTATTATATTTGGTTTGGAATTTGGTACGGGGTGATCTTTGTCTGACAAGGGTAGTATTTTAATTTTTAAAATCATGTCACTGATTATGCTGTAGTAGAAATAAAGTTAATGAAATTATAAACTTTTTAATTAAGATAATGGGGATGGAATCGAAAAAAACTCTTTCGCTGATGTTATTGTTGTAATTATGTAGATAGAATATTTAGTTTTCCTAATTGGGGTATTTCGCAGTTCGTCGTTATTTTTCATCATTTAATTATCCTACAAAAAGTTCTAATCTATATTTTGCCAAATATTGTAGATCAATAATTACTAATCATATCAATTGAAATTGAATCATGGTTTATACAGTGAATCTTCATATACGTAGTAACCAAACCTTCTGTACCTTAGAATCACAAATAAAATACATTATTGATGTCATAATTATGGCAAAAATGTTTGCAAAATATATTTATTTTGTTATGCTTAAGCTTAATGTGTTGGTTAAGTAGGAAGTAAATGCTTGTTTAGAAGTTTTAAAAGATTTAAGTTCTATGTACTTAATATGAACACACCTTTTATTATTGGAGTGCATTTTAAAGAGATAAAACTGATTATGCAATATTGAATCATCTTTTCCGGCATATTTTAATGTGGTAAACCACAGTTTTCTGTTTCATTTCTAACAACCGGGTGAAGTAAATATTGTAAAGATGCAATTATCTGCATCCCATAGATTTCATTTTTATTTTAGTCACATTTTAGTTTGACAGTTATGAGCAAAGGTTAATTTTTCTTTTTTTTAATAAAATAAACTTTTTTAATGAATTTCTTTCCAGCATCAGCAGCATAAATATTATGATACAGAACTTGAATGGTCTATTATATTGATTACGAATAGTATTCGGAAGGACTAAGTAAACCAATCCCATTCTGCGATTGGAACTATTTCAGTATTTTTGCATTTACATAATTATTGCATCCACGCTACCTTTTCGAGTTTTACCATTAATTTATCATACAAAGTTGTCGCTTATGCAGAGTGGCGCATTTAAGATCCACCTGTACTAACTAGCAAACGAATTAATAGATAATAGGTTTGTTTGTTTTGTTACTCCGAACTACTCCGAGTAAGTTAGTGTAACATATTGCGAAAATTGATTGGTGTAAAAAGTGGGCTGGTGATTTTACACTAATCAATTTTCGATTATTAGAGGAAAGTGTAGTTCGGTTTGCACTAGAACTGTGATACCAAACAAAGCTATTATATTAACCGCTTTTCGCTACTAGTTGAAATACCTAGGGAGCCACGTTCCACTGACACATGTTTTTTAATAATTTTTTTTTCATTCACCCACCTTATCCCCACCACTGTTAGCTCTAAAATCTTAAATGATTTCCTACTGTTATCAATATGTCAAACAAACGCTATAAAATATGTCATCATTCTACATAACAAGTCGTAATCAGCTAAAAAGTTCAAAAAATAATTTTTTTGCTTCAAAAATTGGCATCGGTAAGAGCCTTTAAGTTTTCGACTTAAATTTACTTAAAAAGGCCCCAAAAACCACAATATCCTGTATTGGCATTTTCAGATTATGATTATATGCCCATATAACGAGTAATATGTAGCTATATTATTAGTAAAATTAACTACATACAGTCGTTGTCCAAATTATTAGGCCCACCCAACAAATTTTAATTTTTTATAAATTTAGCTAATATTAGTCAAATAGGAATGATGCAAGTGTTTCTAAATAACATTTATTGAATTACAACATTATATCTTACACAATAAAAGTACAGAAACATAAACGAAAATTAAAATTTTTTAATATTTTGTTAAACCACCCTTCGCAGCATAAAGAGCAGCTACTCTACATGGCATGCTTTCAATGCTGTTTAGAGATTTTTGTTTTAATTTCTTGTTATGGTTCCAGTGGTATATGATTCTGGAAATCAATTACACTCTTGTGGTAATGATTTCTTTGGCTAAAAGCCTTTTTAGAAACTCCCAGACGTTTTCAATTGGGTTCATGTCTGGAGTTTCCTGCCCATGGTAAAGCTGGTATTTGTTCTGCTTCCAAATATTTTTTTTATAGATTTTTCAGTATGGGAAAGTACTCCATCATGCAAAAAAAACTTTAGAGCCATCCCCAAACCATTCTTTCATTTGAGGAAGCAGCTTTATCTGAAGCACTTGCTTGTATTGATCTTGCCGCATGGTTCCTTCGACTTCATATAAACGTCCCATTCCCTTCCCACTAATCACTGATCATACCATGACTGACACAAGATGCTTGACGGTTTTCACAACATAATCAGGATTATATTTTTCACCTGGTCGACGCCTAACAAACTATGACTTGTCATCCAAGATGTGGAACGATTATTCGTCACTAAAGCAAGTCTGTAATTAAGCAAAAAAAATTATTAAAACAAAGACTCATATAATTTGAATCTCGATACTATACTCCAGTCTTCAATAGTTAAGTGCTTGTGAGCATAAGCCCATAACCCATAACATAAGCACATAACATCATAACCCTTTTTAATCATAGCTGGAGTAAGTAGTGGCTTCCTTACAGATCTGCGACGTTTGAAACTAATATCTTATAGGATTAGGCGCACTGTATGAAGAGCAACAATGACCCCTGCTTCTGCTAATTTATTTTTTATGTCACTTTGGGTTGCTCTTCTAAACTTCACAGCAATATTTCGTAGTAAAAGTTTTTCCCTTGGTGTCATAAGGCATTTTTTACCACCAGCGACCTTTACGAACAGCATCGTAAGACGCTTTAGTCTTCAATTTTTGGTTCAAACGACGCACTGATGCACAAAATACTTCGGTTTTAGTTGCTATCTGGCTTTGACTAAATTCTGTATTGCTTATCAATGCAGATATATAACTTTTTTTTTTATTTGTCAGATGTTTAGCATTTCCCATCTAAAAAAATTTTTTTTTTTAATTTTGTAAATTTTTTTGGAAAATTGGCTAATAAAAAAGCTTAATAATACTTCTTAGTCTATAGTTAATGCAATTATATATTTCCATTTCAATAATATTTAGTAAAACAGGATTTATTACACTTTTAATTCAACGCAACTTTTAACTGGTAATCACCCTGTAATCACCTGGCAATGCCAAATAATTATAAATCGAATAAAAATCCGCATTATTGACCAAGATTTTTTTAAAATCATGTGTGGCAAACCCCATTACACAGGTACACCAATTTTTCCTTACCAAATCCTTCGTAAATTTCAAATTTTATGTAAAATTTTAAAATTTTTCAAGTGGGCCTAATAAATTGGACAACGACTGTAGATAATATTTTGGGCAAAAATTTAGAAAAAGTTATTTTTCTATTTCCCATATTGTTAGATTTGTTATATTGGAGCTTTTATTTTTCTGAAGTTATGCAATGAAGGATAGCGATTTGGATTAATTGGCATTTGTTTTTAAAAATAAATTAAATAATTATGTAATATTGTGGTGTGTCTACTTACACTAAATTAAAATATTGACATTCATCGAATTAATATTTTGTCATTAAATTTAAAATTCCTTTCAAGACATAGCCAACTTCTCCTAATCTTTATTTCGCACTATGTCAAACAACACAAATTATTTTTTAAATTAAAATTTAAATAATTTTGAAAAAAATTAAGTAAAACTGAAAGATTTAATTAAAGTCGTCCATCTTTCCACTTTGTATGTTTTTGATTTTATAGTTTTACTAAATATTTTGTTTTAATTTAAAAATTCTATTATTAACTGAGGATAACCCAATTTGGTATATCCTCTGCGAATGATGAAATGGAACTACGTTTCTGTATTATAAATTTTTCCTTTAAACGACCAAATAATTTTTCTTTTCAGTGTTTAGGATTGGTCCGTATGCTATATTTTTCTTTATCCGATTTTAAAACAAGTAGTAGGTGCAATAAATTGTATTCAATAGTAAATTTTTTTTTATAATTTTTATAAAAAATTATAAAAATTATAAAAAAAAGTGTATATATAGTGGACCCCCTTTTGCAATAAGGCACCAACTGACATTTTAACTTAAAGTGAGTTAGGCCCATATTATAAATGTGGAGTTCATACTTCATCAATTTCACCAAAAAAAATCCAAGTTTTCAAAAACTCTGTTGGTTCTAGAAGCAATTCAAAAATTCTGAAAATTTCCTAAACTACCAAGTATAATTAGCAAAAGAGAATCACGTAGTTTTTTATGTGTGAATTATTAATGGAGAAATATAATTTGATTTGAAAAATATTTAAACTTGGGAAAAACTTCAAAATTGTAATTTTGAGACCAATTTACAATATTCATTTAAAAACAGTTTTTGTCGTTTGACTCGCAACTTGATTTATGTCACTTGGTGCCTTATTGCAAAAGGGAGTCCAGTGTAGTTTAATTTTCAATATATCATCACTCTAAAATGCAAGACTGTGGGATTTAATGAATCTAAATTTAATGGAATAAATGATGTTATCCCATTAATTCATTATAATCTATAATAGCGTGGTGTATATAATGTAGCTTGATAGTAAACATATTATTTCATTAATATGCATACGTTTTGGGTTTAAATTTTTACTGGAATATCGTGTCTCCTACTGTGCCCCGTGAGTATATAAAATAATTCAGTAATAAATTTAAAGCGTATGTAATTTATTTATCTAAACAGCGCAAGTTTTCCAATATCTGTCTTTCATTGATAAATTTGGGTGTTAGATTTTAAAGGAGGCTTGCCATTAGGCAGTCTCCTTCTATGTCACTAGTTCAGTGTGTCATTCATTTTACTTATTGTCTTTTGATAGATTGTAAAATACTAAGATTCCAAATAAAAACAAAACAAAAATTAATAAATTTAACATAAAACAAATTATAGTTGAGAAAAGATCTAAAAAAATCTATCAAGTATATTTTAAATATTTACTTCTTACAAACCGTTAGCATAAAAACAATGAAAATCAGGACCGTCGCGTCGTTAGAAATCGACGTATATAAATAAGTTTTTAATTTTATAAATAATATAAATAAGAATTTCTTGCTAATTTTTTCAATATACGTCGATTTCTATCGACGGTCCTGATTTTCATTGTTTTTATGCTAACGGTTTGTAAGAAGTAAATATTTAAAATCTACTTGATAGATTTTTTTAGATCTTTTCTCAACTATAACTTGTTTTATATTAATATAAGATCAACTATTTCGTTTCTTAATATTTTGGTTTTTTTTTAAAAATTCAAATTTTGAAACATTATTTATAATAAATTTAACCCTTATTCTGGCAAGAAGAGAATTTCCAGAAAAAAAAACAAATTGTGGTTGACTAGTTTTTGCAAGTGTTTAGGCATATAGTAAACCATATTTTACTAAATAAGTATTAATGTAATGTAATGCGATATATCACATATGATTCCTACATATAATATATATTGATTTACCGCATAAATCTAAATTATTTCTATTTTATGTGACGCACTATCTAATAAAGACACTGGCTAGATCAGGCTCAAAAACGCCCCCGATTGGACCTGAACCATACTGTGGGCTAACCAAAGCACACAGGGGGCTAGAGGTCCAAAAATGGGAGGCAGAGAACAAGGAAACTCTCTGGAATAATACACCAGGACAAAGACAGGCGAAGAAATTTATAAAGTACTCGACTGCAGAGGCTAAAAAGCTTCTTCTTTTGACAAAGAATGAAATTAGACTCATTACGGGGTTGTTCACCGGACACTGCCCGGTGAAATATCACCTCAAAAAAATGAGACTAGAAGATAATGACAGGTGCAGACTTTGTGAATCGGAAACGGAGACGGCCGAGCACATCCTCTGTAACTGCGATGCCTTAGGCCGACTCAGGCTTAAACATCTGGGACAGTTACAACTGACGCCCAAAGAGGTAAAAAGCAAACCCCTCAGGAGCATTCTATGTTTCGCTAGCGAAATTGAATTCCTGAATACCTAATTAGTAGGGTTATGAACAAAAGATCAATACTGGTCGCAGTTCTGAAAGGCTCTCGTAGCCAATCGACCCCTAAGTACCAATACCAATCTAATAAAGACACTAATAAAGCAAAATCTGTATAATAATTAAAATAATTTATGCTAAAAATTAAATAAAAATAATAATAAAAGTACATATACCGCACGTCTAGGGACACTATCATGCTGTCCAACAACTAAAGTCGTAACAAAACCTAAAAACTATTTTAGATTTATAGCCTTCCAAGCAAAATCAGTGGTACCAGCTGTTAGAGTTGATAACAACTATAACTTAAAACCAGCTGATAACATTTCCAAAAGCCTGCGTTTATTTAAATCGGTAATTTATAAATGGTATCATATATAATACCAAACCAGAATAAGGGTTAACAAGTTTAGAATTGCTATCCACAGAAATTCAACAACGACAAACATCGCATACCATACATCCTCAACCACACCGAAACTTGCCTTATGAGTCCTATTGTCATAAAATCAGGCTAATACAGGGTGTCCCCGCACTCACTTTACATAACTTAGGTGGTGATGGAGGACACTTTTCTAAGAACAATATTTAACAAAATTTTTTTTCTAAATTCAAACCCTCGAGAGTTAGGCCTCTTTAAAGCATTTTTTTTAATTTCCACCTTCACGTGGCCATAGCCCCGAAAATATTGATTTTTCAGTAAAAATGGCTTAGTGATTTTTTAAAGAGCGTGAAATAATCTACAAACTAGATTCAGACCTTTTATTGTCTAAAATCAACGGCTTTCGAGTTATGAATTAAAGTAAGTTAAAAAATGTCGAAAAATTTGAGCTTTCTTTTTTTTTTGGTTTTTTTCAAAACCCTGTATCTTTTAAACGAAACATTTTACAAAAAATCTGACGCCCCATTCCGGGTAGGAAATTTAACGGACTACAACTTTTGTCTAAGAAAAATTTTGAAAAACCAATCCATTTCACAGAAAATCAGAAAGTAACATACAAGGCAGCTACAAAACATAAAATTAAATTCACAAAATTTTTATTTTTTTTGAAAAATTATTTTATTAATTAATTTTAAATTATTACATTAATAAGGTAATTGTTGAAAATGACCACCCTCATTATCAATACACAGTAGTGATTGTTTTAAAAGATGTTTGTCGAAAAAAATCGAAATAAATCGATTTTTCGACACTTTTAATCGCAGAAATTCGAATTTTTGACACTTTTCACACTCACCAATTGACCAAAATTGGCCTCGTGATTGACCGGTCAATCCCTCGACCTTGTTGACCACCCCTGCTATAATGGCTCTTAACAAAAAAGTAAATTTTATAAATAATACTATAAGGCATATTTTAAAACGAGCACGACTCTGTGTATTGAAAATGAGGGTGATCATTTTCAACATTTACTTAAATAATCTAATAGTTTAAAATCAATAATTAATAAAATAATTTTTCAAAAAATATAATAATTTTGTGAATTTAATTTTTTGGTTTGTGGCTACCTTGTTTATTATTTTCTGATTTTCTGTGAAATGGATTGGTTTCTCAAAAATTTTTACTAGACAAAAGTTGTAGTGCGTTAAATTTCCTATCCGGAATGGGGCGTCAGATTTTTTGTAAAATGTTTCGTTTAAAAGATACAGGGTTTTGAAAAAAACCAAAAAAAAGAAAAGCTCAAATTTTTCGACATTTTTTAGATTACTTTAATTCATAACTCGAAAGCCGTTGATTTTAGACAATAAAAGGAGTAAACCTAGTTTGTAGATTATTTCACCCTCTTTTAAAAAGCACTAAGCCATTTTTACTGAAAAATCATTATTTTCGCAGCTATGGCCACGTGAAGGTGGAAATTAAAAAAAATGCTTTAAAGAGGCCTAACTCTCGAGGGTTTGAATTTAGAAAAAAATTTTTGTTAAATATTGTTCTTAGAAAAGTGTCCTCTATCACCACCTAAGTTATGTAAAGTGAGTGCGGGGACACCCTGTATATGGGTAATACAAGTGCACAATACTCATCACGCCGGTACTAAATTGCCTATAGTTTAATTATTTAATGTGCATCATTTTGTCACTTTTCTTTGAAACTAAAATTTCTTAGGTCCAACGATAGCCGCCACATTCATAGAAAACAAAATGTACAACAATTTGTTTATTTCAGATTACTAGGTATAGGGTGTTTTTTTAGCTGCATGAGAAGTTTCACTAGGGATAACAATTGAACCAAGATTGCTATGGAAACAGTTTTTTGACATTTGTGTTTAGCAAGGTTTGGCATTTGATAATGCTTAGATTGACCATTGAACAACGCTACCAAATTGGGCTCACAACTAATTGGAAGTGGATCCATTTTTTTACCGTAAAATTTTGTTCAGTGACGAGGCACATTTCTGGTTAAATGGGTATGTGAACAAACAAAATTGCCGTATATGGAGTGAGACCAATCCGGGACATTATCTTGAGACTCCATTGCATCCATTAAAATTGACTGTTTGGTGTGGAATACACGCCAACGGCATCATTGGTCCATATGTCTTTCGAAATGAGGAAGGAGCTACCGTTACGGTGAATGGTGTGAGATATCGACACATGCTCAATACATTTTTGTTTCCAAAACTTCAAGAGCTAAACATTGACAACTTATGGTTCCAACAGGATGGTGCTACGTGCCACACAGCCAACGAAACCATCAATTTATTGAAAGGACAATTTGGTGACAACATTATTTCAATTTCAATTTTGATTTGACACCTCCAGATTATTTTCTGTGGGGGTATGTTAAATCCATGGTTTATGCTAACAAACCAATAACTCTAGAAGCATTGGAGGCTAATATTCAGCAAGCCATTTATGAAATAAAGCCAGAAATATTGGAAAAAGTGGTCAAAAATTGGATTGAACGGATGCGCTTCGTAACCATTAGTCGTGGTGGTCACATGCCGGAAGTCATGTTCAAATCATAAATGCCTTTAACTGTACTTTCATAAAAAAATTATAACCAAAACATTCCGGCAGGTTTTTAATGTTTTATTTCATTTTGAAGTTCTCATGCAGCTAAAAAAACACCCTATACTTTGGTCAGAAACATTACACTTGATTAGATAGTCATTTCAAAACATGAGTTACGCGTCGATCTGTTACTCGACTAATTTCCAATCAAATACTTTGCAAACATTTTTGGTTTTACTTTAAAGATGAATAAATAAGAATCCAAAAGTTTAGCTCAATTGCTTTAACAGTTTTCTCAAATTTAATTCCTAAAAATCAGCTTGAAAACTGACTGTTCACAGTAGTTAACCCCCTTAATCCATTAGGGTACGTTTATGTTGGAGCTGTGATAAGAGTATAAGAGCGACGATACTAGCTGCGATAAGAGCATAGAAAATATTTCTATCTTTGATGTGTTTATACTGGGGATGTCAATAGCGCTATAAAAATTGCAGGTTATAGTACGAACTTATGAGAGAGAGAGAGAGAACAACATTTATTTAGTATTAACATTACAATAATTATTATTTTAAAACTTATAACAATAAAAGTTAAAATTTAACGATGAGCGAGAAGTTCAACAAAAAAATTGAAGCTGCAAAAATGCGAAATAAATCCGATATTTCAAGACATTTAAGAATAAAAAGTGAAAAACGCTTGGACAGATTGATCATAATTTATCTAATACAAATCTATTGTGGTGACTTTTATTTTTTTGGTCCCAAAATGCTGTTTTTTCAAAAATTGCACTTATAAAGCTTTGCACATCCATCCTATAAGAGCGGAGAATTACTATTCAAATGCTTTCTTCGCTCTTGTCGCAGCTCTTATAAAATTTCAAGCGTTGCTAGGATCCCCAACATAAACACCTTAACCAGAATACATTGTTTTCAAATCGCAGCTATGCTCTTATCGCCGCTAGTATCGTTTATCACAGCTCCAACATAAACATACCCTTACTACGAAAGTGAAATATTGGAAGAAAAGACTCCTCACACATTTCATAGGTAAATCGTTTTCGGTTACATTTGCTGATTTTTGTTGTTGCAATATTTTGGTATGTGTTGTAGCGTTGATAAAAAGTTGTCAAAAAGTCAACCTCCGCGATCCAGCCGTTTATTAATTTAGAGCAATTAAAATGTTTTTCTCCTAAATCCCACTAATCCTTCAATCCGGGGTATCTCACATTTTTGTCTATCCTTATCAAAAAATCATTTGAATATAACAATAATATTGATAAATAGAATATTATACTAGCGGAGGTGATTGTTCGGCATCACAAAGGGGGGGAATTTTAAAAATTAGGCGTCAAGGTCCATTCAACATGATTTATGTACGTATGAAACTTGCGGGTTTTTTTAAATACCACATTGAATTTTAATTGAAAATGAAACAAAAGAAGAGGTAAACAATTATAACTTTTTAAACCATTTTGCTCCTGTATCTCAGAAAAAAAAGTTGGAAATATTTATGTTTGTAAATAATATAGTAGAGTAGCATGGACAGAAGTGAGCACCACTTTGGTTTCAGGCTATAGAATATTCAAAAATTAATATTTTTGAACAGTAATTGCGTATATTTGTAGAGAGAGGCCTTATGTAACTTTCGGCACACACATATTTTAAAATTTTTAATTTTAACTTATTGTTTTACATCGTTAAGTAAAAAAAGAGAAATTTGCGATTTCACGATTTTGCAGACAGAAGTGAGCCACCAAAGTTTTTCAGCTAAAATAAGTAAAAGGATTAAGCACTATGATTTATTATGTTAAATAATTAATTTTTCAAATAAATCGTATTATAAAAACCAATTTTCATGTGTTATATTGCTTATTTATTGCCTCAAAAATACACAAAAAAGTGAAAAAAATGTGAAGAAAAGACCAAAACAATTATTCCTTGTCGGTTCAATCTAGATCAGAGTCACAATTTTGGCACGTAAAATAGCTTCTATTTCCCATGTCGACACACTTCAGGTGAAACGGACGCTCGTATGTGTTGCATTCGATTGAATTGTTCTTTGTCATTTTGTGTGGCATCAATTTAGTGCAAATCAAACAAACGTCACGATTTTCTTTTGAGGATGACGAAGATTCCGAACATTTCACCTTCTTTGCAGGAAGTTTTTTCGGAGAAGGGGTGTTTGATTTGCGTCGTTTTGCAGCTGCCTCTTCTGCTACTTTCCTATTTCCGGGCGATGTTATGATGGCGCTTTGCATTGCTTTTCGTCCACGGTTCGATTTTTTCTTCGGTGTAACACGACGAAGTGGACTGACTTCACCTAGTATTGACTGAGACGTGGATGCAACAGCCGAAGATCCAACAGAGCTGACCTCTTTATGCGTAGCCGGCTCTTCATCAAAAACCATACGGTCAATATCTTCAAGGGTAACTTGCCGCCTTCTGCAGCCACAAAATCCTCTTCTGCAAATATTTCTGGATTGAACGGAAATATTCCGGTTCGTTGAAAACCACTTGCAATGTTACGGGTATTCACGCTATTTTGAATAGAAATGGCAGCGATTTCAGCAACATGTGTAATTTCAAGTGATAAACCGATATGGTTTTTTGTCTAAGCATCACATTGCACAGCATATGACTTTTTCATTGGACCTTTGTTGTTAGTTTTTTTTTTGAAAAATAAAGATAGCTGATGCCTTAAAAATAAAGCACGAATAAAAAAAATCTTAAGGTTGGTTTTTATGAACGTCTACATCTGGCCGGCGCCCCAAATGTTTCTGCGCCCGTGTGCTACGCACACTTTGCACCCTTGGATGAGACGGCCCTCTATACTTACGTATAGCGAGTGTTTCACTATAGTAAAACTATAGTGTTACTATAGTAAAACACTCGCTATACAGTGTTTATAGGTAAGACTGGTGGCTCACTTCTGTCCGCAAAAAATGGCTCACTTGTATCCACAATCAAAATTTAACTCAAAATAACATGGCGAGAACACCACGCGAGAATATGCTAAATTCTATTGAAATTTTTGAAGGTTAGGTCTAATACTATAATAAGGGCTTTTTGCCCGATTGAATTCGATGAAGAACTTATGCAAATCACGATAACTTTCACAATGAGAAAAAAGAAAAACGTAAATATTTTTTACATTAATTGCTGGAGAACACAAATGTACGTCTTCACGCTTCAATACCTACTGAAAAGTGAGGTCTTATCGAAAAACGAAAACAAAAAATTCGGTTGGCAGATATGTCACTTGCGTCAACAAAAATAGCGGGTGGCCCACTTCGCACGGTGGCTCACTTCCGTCGATGCTACTCTAATATTAATATAATATCTAATAATATTAGTTTTGGAATTTGAACATAAAGTTTAATGGTTATAAATTATAACTATGAAAACTCAAGTATGACTCATCTAAATTTTTCTCTAATAACTCGAAAGCAGCCAAAGAGATCAAAATGATGAAGAGGTCAAAAGTATTCAATGTAAAAATATGAATAATTTATGTTTTGAATATTTTTATTATTTTTCACCGTTTTTGAGTTATATTTATAAATATTAAATATTACATTGGTGGAAACTACCAATTACTTAAATTTTTGTAACATTTTAGAAATAATTCACATAAATCTCGAATTATATACACTTGGTCTGCATTTTATTATGACTATACTCTGGTATTAAACAATATTTATCATATTATAATTAGTAAATTAACTAGTACATCAAACCATCAAAGGAATTAAGTTTGCCTAATACCGCTCATTAAATTTAAACATAATTAATTATATTTGTTAAATGTGTCAGAATTAATCTGTTGCAGTTGCAATATTTTTTTATGCATAATTTATTAAATCAAACGATTAAATGTTAATTAATCTAAAGATAAATAAAACAGCTTGCAAGCTGATAATATAAATAAAACACGTTTTGACAACCTAAGGTCAGTATATTGTTTTCTTCATCAAATAAGTTAAGTATTTTAATTCCTGGTAAAAATTAGCAAAAGATACAAATGATACAAAAAAAATATTAATTAAATTATATTCAGAAATAATATATTTGAACATGGTGGTACTTGTGTGGACCACTACAGGGGGTCGATTTAAATATAGTGTACAAAATGCATAAGTATGTACATATTATGTACATATAATAATATGTAAATATAAGTTACCTAAGTAACTTACATAACTGATACGTTTTAATTTTAAATTAAGTTTAAATGTATACAAATTTATTCGGAAATGCAATTTGAGATTTTCCAAATAAATTAGATTGGAATTACAGGGGTTGAGGGTTGAAATAGAAAACTGTAACTGACAATAATTATTATTATATCGTTAAATAATTATAGTCGTTTATTTATAATTAATAATAAATTTCAACACTTTCAAGAATCAATTCCAGTTATGCTTCAAACCCATTACTTTAAAATGACTAGAAAATTTCAATATTTTAAATGGTTCTGCTTAACTGTGTCTTAAGGGGGGAACCCAGTGTGAGCACCTGAAAATGAGAATCATTTTGTGGAATTATTAAGAAGAAAACTATTGTGCAGTAGTCGAGATATTGGTCACTTGTCAGGACCGCATTCCATAAAAGTAGCCCAACTGCTGCAGTTGTAAGTAACGTCAGAATGTTTGGAATGCAAAAACAAACAAAAAAAAAGGGTTAAACCTAAAAACATGCCAGTTATTTGCATTGCAAATTGACATTTCTTAACGGGTCGAAAAGATCCTAGTTCATGGTATGACACAACATATTCTGGGTATGTCCACAAAATTTCAAGTTAATTCTTTAATTTGTTCGGCAGTTACAACTCCAGCAATTTTGAAAAACATGGTTTCGAGAAAAACGCATTTCAAGTTTTTATGTACAAATATATTTAGTTAGTTAATCAATGGGTTAATAAATTATTAACCTATAGTAATAGTTAATGGGTCTCGAGCAGGTATGGTACTATTATACAGATATTATTTATTTTATATTATTAAAATATCCAAATATGCAACAACAACAAAATACGCTAAGAACTAATTGTTATGAATATGTGAACTTCTATGGTTATTCTTTTATTTATATTCGTGATTCACTAAAGTTATTGTAAAATTCTCTAATACTCGCTTCAATACCTCCAAATACAGTGTTTTGAGAGTATGTTTTTACCTTCAGGTGTCAAAAATTTACATAATTATAATATTAAAATAAATAATTTACTTATTGCAAATAAGAAATGAATTTTTGAGTCTCTTACAATATAGCAGTACTGATTAGTTTTTATTAATTTTTAGGGGGCGATTGAGCAAAGTTGACTGAAATCTGCAAAGGACCACTGCTGCAAGGCGTAAGTTATTTATACTTTATATAAATTACCTTTGAGATGTGAATTAACTAAATTAATCTACTTACATATTTTGGTTTTAACTTCATTTCTTATGATTCATATCTCATAATAGAATTTTTATTACTAAGCTATTCTGCTATTCAGTTTCAGCTACACATAGTGCAAGTACTCATTAAAATGTGTAAGAATCATTTCTGTAATAATATTATAATCACTGTTATGTTGTAGAATAAAAATTACCAAATGTAGTGAGAATCTTCTTATATTTTCGTAATTTGGAGTGATATTGGTAATATAATTTACAAGATTAGTTTTTGTAGTTGTTTTACAATGTTTATGTAGAAGCTTCTACAATTTCTAGGTAGGTAAACTTCATTATTTTCATGTCTAAAATTGATTGCAACGTTCTGTTGATCAAAATGCATACATACAAATACAATACAAATTGATTTTCAAAAACTAATTGTTGAAAGGTAGGAATCATGGAAAATTGATAAAGGAATACGAAGTCTTATTACTTATTATAGTTATATATTTAAATATTTATGTAGCATTATTACAAGATATAAATTGCTTCATTATTGTCAAGTAGATAACAGATTCCATCATATTACAGAAATCTGCGAATTTTTGATATTACTTGGTATAACTAAACGCGTGTAGAGGGCAATAGTGTGTAGTTTACGACGATCTTGTTATTTCGTTTTCCACCGAGCAGCGCTAGTGTCGGGGAAAACGTGGAAATTTGTAATCGATATCTGCTTTTGGTTACCTACGATATTCTTGACCTTTTGACCGCTATATTGTCTTGGCTGCAGCATCTGGGCTTAGCAAAGCTCTTAGTGCACTTTGTCACACAATTAGATTTTCCCCGGGCCGTTCTTTTCCTTATTGCGTTGCTAATTCGCTTTGGGACTTGTATCTATGCAGCTTAATTGAATATTGAATTGCTTTCTTTCTATATTTACCAAACTATTGCTTTATTTTACTTTTTTACCTTTATATTACTATATTTTAATAATGATTAAAATAAATTATGTTGCGAATTACTTCTCCCTCAAGTTATTTACGTACCTATTCAGTTTTTATTGTCGGTTTGTAAATTTAGAAAATTGATGAAACGGTTAAACTTTCAAGAATTAAAAAAAATGCAGCTATCAAGAAGATACATTAATCAAGACAATTCGGTTTTAATTCTTGTTGTGATTAAATTCCTCAACAATACATTAAAAAGTTTTCTGTACGTATCATTAATCACTTTGTAAGCCGTTGCTAAGATTATTAATTTTTAGGTCGATTGAACTTTTAATTCAAAATTAGATTTGAACATTTAAAAAGCTTTAAAACGAATAGAATTACATTAACATTATACTTAATAAAATATAAAAACCACATTTTTATTATACATTTTCTCAAGTAAGAAATCTTTTAATAAATTTCATCGTGCGAACCATTAAGTTTTCAGAGATTTATTAATTTTGTAGAGTGGCTTTATTACCACAAAAGTGACGAAATTTATATTCAGTGAATTTACCACTGACCAATCAAGGTAAAGCGGTGTATATTCCGATATAATCAACGTTAAATTTTGCATTGATTTATGTTTTCATTTTTTAATGCGCCATTTAATTTTTATCTGTTACAGACTAAATTTTTCTTTTCAATTTTCAAACGTACGTTCTATTTTAAATTGGCACACTTTGAAAATAAATGATTTTTGATCTGCACCACATCAAATGCATCTATTGAATTCTCTTTTGTAAATTACTAACGTATTTCAATCAGCAAATTGAAACATAATCGATCTAATAAGAGCTTTTTAAAACATAATTAGTTAAATGCTTTTTTTTAAATTTGTTGCAATTATGTTTCGACATTCGTAGAATATGTAATCATGCTCATTGAAAGCATAGTTCACCTTTTCATTTTATAATTATATTTAATAATAACTTCCTGCTTGATGTATTGTATAATATAATGTCAGCACTACAGTGCACAAATGATCAAACTTGGCTGAAGTAAGGATTGCTTATAGGTGTTAAGGAAATGGAATCAGTAGGTTTTTTTCTAGTCACCTTTCTCCATCTCATAAATCACAGATCGATCTTGAATTTAAGACCATAACGATCACAACATTATAGCTAACGAAATAACAACTAATGTTGCTTGGTGGAATCGCTGATTGAGTAACATAGCGGAAATTCCGAGTCTCAATCGTGAATGGAATTTTTTAGCTCGGCCATCTGGTGAACATCGACACGCTGTGGATTTTAGAATTGGTTCTATATTTACATACGTCTGAACAATTGGTAAAAAAAATCAAGGTCGAGAAAAGATTCTTGCAATAGAGCTGGCGCCATTAGGAATCAATCTCTGTTTCCCGCTCCCTAGTATGCCGATAATTATTATGCTTTTCCCCACACTAGAATAGTAATCAAAGTATTTAAAAAATAATAATTTAGAATGTGTCAGTATTTTAAACTACTGGATATTATAAATATGTTATCAAAATGCTGGGTGTATGTACTAGTATTACTTATTAATGTGAGTATACTGTATCTCCATTATCCAAAATTGGAATAAAGATCGTTGAAAGTGTTTTGAATTTGCTTACCATTTGTAAAAGATCAAGAAAAATGATCTGTTGCAGTTTGGTTGTTATTTTAAAAATGTTAACTCAGTATTTTTCATGATCCATGCCAATTTATGGAAATGAACGTCACATGCTCACCATATGAACAACATAAGCAACACGTGTGATTTGTTTAGAATTTCTTGAATTTTCTTGCAAATTTTTAATTCACGCCAATTTTTAATTCGGCCGTTAATGTTTTTTGTAATGCTTGACGAGTATGTTAAAAACATAATACGATGTCATCAACTTTGTAAGTTGTAATGACCGCTTCCACAACTTTGTATAAATTTACGTTTATTTATCTATTTTTGAACTACTTTTTTAGTGTTAGTTGTTAATTCGTGATAATAAATTAATTGATATATTTTAATAATTTATGAATTAATGGATTAAATTAATATCATATTTGAGCTTTCAAGTGCAGTTATTTCACTATATTATTATGTATTTTCTGACGAAGCTTTACACTTGAAAGCTCAAATATAATATTAATTTAATTCCATTAATTCGTAAATTATTAAAATATATCAATTAAGATAATAATTTTGGTTATGAAGGTGATTAATAATTACCATTCTTTTAGGACAATCATTCCCTAGACTAGAGCATTCCATGCCATATTATACGAGTATATTAGCTCATATGCATCGTTCCTCTCTTTTTTTCGAGCTTTTCATATATTAGGTTGGGGAAATAGTAGTCCATTATTTTGTCTTTAGATGGCTTTAGTGACATATATCTCGTGATCTATTCGTCGGATCGGGTAATCCCTATACTTTTTGGAAAGGTGGGAATGTGTACTAAAAAAAGCAATTGGCAGTCTAAACTGCCTACTAATAATTGGTCAAATAGATAAAGACGAAATCGCAAGTGAGGCGGCTGAAAATGTGAATTGTATTCAAGGTCGCGACACTGTAACAGTCAATCACTTAAAATTTTGGTTTAGTTAATATTAATACCGTTCCGGTAATTTTAATGTCGAAGATGCAGCAAGCTCTGGAAGACCAACCATCGAAAATGTTGATAGAAATGATAAGTTAGACCGGTATGTGATCAGTCGTAGCATTGCCTTTGAGGTAAAGATCGACCACAAAACCATTGTGAACCATTTGAAGAAGGTTGGATTCAAAAATAAGCTCGATGTTTAGGTGCCACACGAATTGACGCAAAAAACTTTATTGACCGTATTTTCATCTGGGAATCCTTGGCCAAACGTCAAGAAATCGAACTATTTTTAAAGTGGATGGTGACTGGGGACGAAGAATGGGTCACATACGACAATTCTGTGTGAAAAACATCGTGGTTGAAGAGCGGCGAAGCGGTTGCAAACGGTTGCCAAGCCAGGATTGACGGCCAGAAAAGCTGTGCCGTGTGTTTAGTGGGATTGGCAAGGAAATATCCACTATGAGCTACTCCCGTCGGGCCAAATACTCAATTCGAACCTGTACTGCCAACAATTGGACCGATTGAAGATGGTGATCGACCATAAGCGACCAAAATTGTCCAAAAAGAGAGGAGTCGTCTTCCATTAGGACAACGCCAGGCCACACACGTCAATAGTGACTCGCCAGAAACTCTGAAAGCTCGGATGGGAGGTTTTAATGCATCCACCTTATAGTCCGGATCTGGTACCAAGATATTATCATCTTTTCCAATCCATGTCAAACTCTCTTAGTGTAAAACTGGCATCAAAAGATGTCTGTGAGAATTGGTTGTTCGAGTATTTTGCCAATAGGGACATTGGGTTTTATGAGAGAGGAATCATGAAATTACCATCACAATGGCAACAAATTATCGAACAAATTGACGCATCTTAGGTTCAAATCAGATGATGGTAACCGTATTGAATAAAGCATTAAAGTAAACGCCAAAATAATGGATTACTTTTTCCCCAATCTAATATTTATGATAGTTCCTACATATTGGAAGAGCCTCTATGATTTTTTAAAACTTTTTTCGCCATCCATTTTGAAGTTATAAAATTTTGAACAAGTTCGATTTTTTAAATTTCAAATAGGTACCCGTTATCTCCTCAGCGAAAAAAAAAAGATATGGATAAAATGATTTTTGTGTTCGCCTTGAAACTAAACGCCTCTTATAAAACCATTTTTAAAATATTTTTCGAATCTTAATTATTGATCAATTCTTTATTCCTATAGGAATAAAATAATAGGAATAATAGGAATAAATAGGAATAAAATAAAATAAAAAGGAATAAAAGTCGAAAGTTATAACTTTCGACTTTTTTAACCACTTTATGCACATGCTCGTGTTTGACACTGGAACTCCCTCGCAAACATGTACTTGGTTAACGTAATGTATTGTGAAATTAACGTGTCCATTTATGTGTTTTAAAATAATTTTGAATTAAAGTAGAAACAACTCTACGAGTTTTAACCCTTGTTGATCCTGTGTATATCCTTCTGTTTTGTTTGCCATATTCATTTTTATTTTTAAAAGAAGTTTAGACTGAATTGAATTCGATGTTTTAATTGAAAAATTCCCACTTCCACCAACGTTTCCTAACGATAAAATAACACGGTTTTGTATAATACACGTAGAAACATAATATTTTAGAAATAATGTTACTGTTATTGTACTGTTATAATAAATTACCACAAGTATTGTTACAGTTTTTTTATCGTTTAATTCAACAATCATAAGTATAAACTGAGAACAATGAAGAACAATAACAAAATATTATAATTTCCACAAAGGCAACTTTTGGGGTGAAATCTTATTTCGCGCTTTCCATAGTTGTTTTTATGCAAAATTAAAAAATTCTTTTAAGAACAGTCGAGAAAAATTTAAAAAAATTCCAATTTTAGAAAAAGGGGGACTAGCGCGAGATTATAGTTCACATGCAAGAAATTCTTTTAAGAGCATCAAGTACAAATTGAGAACATTGAGAACAAATAAAACAATTACAATTTTAAACAAGTGGAACGATTTAACAGTGACTTTTTTCTATTAGCAACAGAATACTCTGCTTGTTGGCCTTTTACTTCCTCATAAGAACCCTAATGCATATTCCTGACTATCAAATCGCTCAACCGCGGAATATTGGTCGTGTATGGAAGATCACATAAAACAATGTTTCTTAAAGTGGGGTACGCGTACTTAAAAGTACGGGAAAAGTTTGACGGGGGTACGCGCTGTACCAGGCTTTGGTGTCTAATTTTAATTTTCGTTTATTTAAAATGACCAACGAAAGACATTCGATTGACGGCGGCCGACATGCATGTGGTTTAAAAACAAGAGAAACATCTGATAGATGGATTATAGGGTTTAGAAACTCTCATTATTTTGCAAGAATAATTTTTGAAATTTTAAATTCCTCGTCGTCTTCATACTCGTATCATACTTTCGTAAGATTTTAGACACTCAAAAATAATTTTTAATTTGGGTGATGGACAAAATAAAGAAACATTAATTTATTGAAGAGGTAATTATTATTTACAAAGTAAGTAGATATTATTATACATATTTTCAACATACAAAAAATATTATAAAAAAACATCGTCTAACAGGGCCGAACTTGGAATCGGCGCCGGCGTCGAAAGAAAAATAGCAAGAAAATTTTTAATATTTAAAATTCTTAATCAATTTGATGTTTTAATGTTATTTATTTGAAGAAGAGCATGTCAGTGGTTAAAAAATTTTGAATTTTCATTCGTTGTTTGTTTGTAATGTTTATAAATGCTGAAAATATATCTACTTTGTAGGTCATGACGACTTTTTCCAAAACTAGTACAAATTTTGCGTTTCTTACAAAGAAAACTTTGAAGATCTCTCACGTAGAGAATCGTAGAATTTTTGGATCTTCTCGCTATTATACAATATTAATGCACGCGTAATGTCGATGAAAAATTTAAAATTATAGAAAGGTTAGTTCCTCAAGATGGAATGTTGTTGAAATAGCTAAATACACTATTTATTTAGCTATCTTCCAATAACATTTCGATACGATACTTCGAATTTGAAGTTTATAATAAATTATTATTTCAACATTAAAACTGAACGGACACCATGATGAAATTTATTTTTTAACAGGATTGTGTTTATGTTCAAGTAAGGAATTTTGTTTAGCACTTACTAACCGCTTACTTGCAGTTAAAAATGTTAATGAATAAATCTTAGGTTAGTATCTGGGGTCCGTTCATTTTTAATGTGAAAAATAGAGATAGAGTCTGCATCATTAATAGTGTGATCTTATCACAAATACGAAGAAGCTCAAATTTTTCGTGTTCGCATAAACTCGAATCTACAGTACTATTTAAATAAATTTGCAAAAGTAGATATTACATAGACTTTACATTAAAAGAGAGTTCACTTTTTTTATAATATCTCGAAATGTATAACAAACTTAAACCAATAGCTTTGTCTCAAAAATAATGAGGTTTACTAGAATGTATTTAAAAATTTGAGAGGAATTTATGAATTCAATACAATTTTATAAAATAAAATCTTATCTTATGTTTATGTAGGTACTACCTATTTACCACTAACTCGAGTAGAAATTTTCTTATATTTTTGAGATCAACCAACTTATGATTTAACATATCATGCATATTGCATTAGAAGTTGAGGATTTTTGGAAACGACAAGCTGAAGAGTGGGTAAAATTGTAGAAACATTACTTCTTGTGATGAATCATTTAATACGCTGTTAAAAACTTCGTTATATTCCATCCCGTTTTGAATAATTTTTTTCGGGTTTTGGTTTCAAATATACATAGTATAACGTAATATGGGTTGTAGTTGGCAAGTCCATATAATCCTTTTACTTTTGCCGTATATTTAGAGAACAATTCGTTTTTATTAAAGTAATTTGCGTTGAGTGAACGGTATTACGGAATATGACTGCATTTTTTGCGTATTCAAGCAGCATTATTTTTGTTAATACCATTACATACCTACATATAGATATATTCACGTAATTTGTAACATTAATTTAAATATTACTGTTTTTATACTTATTCCGAATAAAAAATGTTACATACAGGATGTCCTCGAATTGTTTTACAATGTTTGATTGGCTATTTTATCATTTTAATCTTATAATCCGGTTTAAAATATTTTATCTATGTATTTATTGAAACCCGCAAATTGATGATATTGTTTATGTTTCAGAAATTAATTGTATTTGTGTTTTCGTTATCATTAAATTATTTATTTATTATCGTACTAAAGGTTTACCTAATTTTAAAGTGAAGTTTCGCAAAATCAAACCACTCTGGATTATTGATTATGTATAACCAAGTTAGCCAAGTTTGCAAAGTTCATTTCAATATTTTAGTATTTATTGCCTTAAACTTTTACAATATTAAGAATCGATAATTAAAGTCACTTATCTATTTTAATAACTTAAAGCAGATAAATTAAAGAGGGATTTATATTTATGTCATTGTTATGGTAACACTTTTATTCAAACCTTCAAGTGCTTTGATTGTGATGATTACCGGTACTTGGAAAAATTGTACAAATGCAAACTTCGCCTTGATCGTTTTTACTATTGGGTAATTTTCCAAAGAAATATTCTGCAAGGAATAAGAAGTTCAAGTTGGATAGGAACTAGGGTCAAATCTTAAGTGGATGGGCGTGCCAAGAACGATACGGTCAGTGATTCAGAATATGCTATAACTTCTGAAGTCGACGAGGAGGAAACTAATGCATCTATTGCAATGTCAACTAGTTTCAAGCTTCAACTCTAAGCAAACACGGTACTGAGTTCAAGTATTTGTAAAACAAGACATTAGAAATTCGGAGGGCTGCGAAATGAACGAATTGGGATCAACATTAATTTAACTTTGACGAAAATTACTTTTGAAACCAAATAAGGTTGTTAGAAAAGAGACGTGTATTTTGTTAGTTGCCTTTTACAATTTATATTTTGTATGCATTGTTTATTTTAATTTTTATAGAAATTTGGTTTCATTTCATTTTTTAATAATATTTTTGATGCTGTATTACACTTTTGATGCTATTATCTACATTTAGTGCTAAAAATCATCAAAAATACCAATTTGAACTGGCCGTGTGTGAAAATAATACAATAGGGACGATGAGGATAGGTAACAAACAACACCACTAAACAAGATCGAGCTCCAATGTCCAGGGGCAATCGCCACAAAATTAAATCAGGCTTATCAGTACGGCAGGAGCACACCTACCGCTAGCCGGTGCAAATCCAGAGGTCTTTGTGGTTTAGCAATAAACCGCGTGAAACTGAAACATGGTTCGCCGTTAACAAAGACACTGCGTGTTATCATACTACTGCACGCGAATGTGAAGCACCGCATTAGCGTTGGGAAATGCCTTGATCAATGCGAGGATTTTAGGGTTAACACATGGTCCACGCGAATAGACTTCATTAGTAGGCTATCTGGATTTTTAACATTTTCAATTTAAAAATCTGTGTACAGATATCATATTTTCAATAGCATTGGGACTAAATTAAATATATCCAAGTCTTTAAAATATTGATGACTTTTGATTTGACAGAAATCATATTTCCAGATAATTTTATTAGTTTAAAGTAATCTGACATGATATTTTATTTATCAAGATATCTCATTGCTTTCTGAAGGATGCGGTCACTGAGTATAATACCCTGGCTGCTATTATTTAATCTCGTGGCTGCCCTTTCTATGCTCACTGACATCAGGGAGCCTATTGTTACTGTTACAATGTGTTTTGACTCTATCTGCATACCGAAGCTCGGAATTAAATTATTCGCTGTTTAAATTATTGTCCAAACTTTACTGGTCCGTTTATCCTGTTTTATGTTGCTATAATTTTGAACAATTAATTACTATTGCTTGATCGCTTTGGAACATTTGGTTACAAACTCTTTGTTTACTTCTTAAGTACTCAAAAGAAATATTTAAATATAGTATAATGCAATTGATACGAATAATTACTTACTTTTATATCAAGGATAAGCTTCAGTCCATTATAATAATTAATAATTTTATAATATTTTTAATATTACTTTAACGTCGAAAAAGCATTGAACCTATGGATGAAAACGTTGTACGGTGTGCATTTGTATTATTTTTATATTTACATAATGCCAGTCTGGCCAATTGACTGTAGGTACGTGAAGAATAAAAAGAAAAAACAAATTTGAATAAACAATTCATTCCAGGGATCATTCTTGAATTACATCTTTTGAACGTAGGTAGAGTTCATCCAAAGTTAGATGACTGGGCGGAACCAATTTCTTGTGCTGTAGAAGTGGAAGGAGCGAAAACAATCGCTGGTCTCCGCTAAAACCAGCGGGCTCGATCTGTGCTTTTCCAAACTCTCTACGTTGAAATAGTTTTGTCGATAATGAGGTGCACTTTCGTCTTTTCAAAATTCAAAGTTTTGAATATTATATAAACTTTGATAAGTCTTGCGTAATATTAATGCAAATGACACCCAAATTAAACTAGCGATAACATGCGAACAAAGGATACCAGAAAGGTCGGACGGATGCTAGTGATAGAAGAACTAGCAAGAAGGGATTCTTTTACGTAAATTGTAATATTAAAAACCCCAAACAAAATTTGTTTACTGAATATTGTGAAATTAAAATAGCAAATCAAGTAAGTATCTGAAGAACATAATCAATGAGTTTAAGAACAACATTTCTCGATCTCCCAAGAATCAGTGATACTATATTTCTTAAAAAACGATTTTTCCTACGAATGAAACAATTTTATATTAAAGTTCAAAGCTATCAAAACATATTTCTATATTATCTTTGGATAAATTATTATCGTTACCAAATCCATGTCAAAAATTAAACACACATTAAGCAACATGAAATTGGTAAGTATTTATTTCGGTATATTATATCGAATAATATATTCGACATAATATACTGTACTAATAATATCAAAACTGTTCAATTGAAAATCATATAAAAATTTATATTTTCGATATTCGTACCTCAGTTATGTGGTATAATATTTACATATTACGACTTTTTTAAACTTTTTCAAGTCAGAATTATATTTATTGAGTTGAAATTAACTTTAAATGAAAAATTGTATTTTGTATATCTGGGTATTTTGAAATAAAATCACAAATAATGTTTCGTTCGAATGAATATATTTATCGGTAGAGAATGAAAATACGAAAAATAATGTTACATGTAGCTATAAGAGTTCTTTTTGTAATCTTGTCTCGTCTTTGATTTAATTCAACACCTTTGGTAAGAGGAAACTGTGAAATAATCGAGTATTAAACTAAAATTATGGAGAAAGTTTTTAAACCAAGTTTTCGATTTTCAGTATACCAGAGGCAAACATTTCATGCGGTTTAACATCCGTTGATCAAAGCACCTCTTAGTTTCATAATGACGTACAAGTACTACATATATTACTACAGGCGATCTCAGAGAAAACAGCCCAAATCATTTCTTCTATATTTATTTTTCGATTTTAATAAGCAAGAAAATAAAGACAATCATAGCACAACTACAATAAGGTGACCGTAATTTAGATTTTTTTTTCAACACGAACTTGAATGTTAAGCGATTATGAACTTGTTCTTCTACCTATATTTTTTTAAATTTATTTTTGTAGCGAAAAAGAAAAGACAGGGTGACAGCTGATAGTTCAGGGGTATTAAAATTGGAGCGCCACCAGAAAGAACAACGCGATTTTATTGCTGAGCAATATTTGACGCGACATAATAATTCAGTTTATTGTGCCTAAATTGCAAGATATGGATGTGGGCGGCATGTGATTTCATCAAGACGGGGGTCACATGCCATACACCCCGAGAAACACTTCAATTACTGCATAACTCATTTCCTAGTCGTGTAATTTCCCGATTTGGTGATCAGAATTAGCCGCCCAGATCATGCGATTTTACACTGTTTAATTTTTTTCTTTGGGGTGTTTTGAAGTTTAAGGTTTATGCCAACAACCCCATGACTACCTACGCCTTGAAGAAGGAAATTGAGCGCAAAATTTTTAATAAAAGATTGCGTATGTGCCAGCAAAACCGTGGACACCATTTACCCGATATGCTATTCCATACAATTTTTAATTATAAACCTGTGGGTTCTATCAAAATTACTTCTTGCGTGAATATTGGGACACCTTTTACATTGTAGACACACGGGTTTGCTAAGGAAACGAGTTCATATTAAATTTTTGTGTGTGAAAAATTCGAATTTTAAACACTCAGTATAATATTTGCTTGATAATAATGTATTAACAGCCATGTGGATATAAATTGTACTTAGAATTAATGTACACATACATAAACCCAGGTATCACTATTATTGATGTCGATTGTACGATATGGTTTTTCGTATGTGTTTTACGGTTTATACCGTTGACGTGATGGTTGTTTGCTTATGTGATCTACAGGATATAACCATATCAATATTTTAGAATAGCCGAAAAATATACACATTAATTTTCACATGTAGTAATAGTACAATGCATTATAGCATTTGTAAACATTTTCGTCCAGCTATGACATTGTGAGGCGACAATTTATTTTGTGTATTTACTAACAAGGAGATCGCCAACACTGTCATCACCGATTTGCACTATTTTTAAAGTACCTCTTGGTCATAATTAGTTATACATAAGGTGAAAATTTAAGCTCTTTTAATTCAGCCAGTTTGAAGAAAATCGATTTTAAAGAACGAATTCCTATGATTACTGTACACATTGCATTATTCCAAGGTTAACAATGTATTTCTTATGAAATAAAAATTATAAAAACCGATGGGTTGCATACTCATAGTGCATATGTTACGTTATCAAATATTAATGCGTAATGCAATGTAAAATTACTTGCAATTTTCGTTCTTCAAAATAGATTTGCTCCAAATTGGCTGAATTAAGCTAACTAAAATTTTCACCTTGTGTATAACTAATTATAAACCAACGGTATGTTAAAAATAGTGCAAATCGGTGATGACCAGTGCTGGCGGTTCCCTTGTAAATCATTATTAAGATTCATAACAAATTTATTACGACACTTTATACCAGAGATTTTTATAAAACTTTTATAACTTTTACTATTAGATCTTAGTTAGATTAGTGCGACTCGCTTCTGGACGCTGAACCTTCGAATTCAACCAATTTTATTCATTCTGAACTCATTCGATTCGCAGTTAAATTCTATATTGCCTAACTAGTAATTAGTTTCACATTTTTATTATAATCGGCATAAGAATTGTCAGGGAGATGCTCTATAAAAAATCCTAAAAAGAAGGATTTCTCCTGCAGAAATAAATAGGCCTCTAAACCTATGCTGCGAGTCGGCACTGGGACGTGGAAGAGAAATCTATCGTGTACGCCCATGTGAATTAAATCACCAGTGATGTGATTGGTGTATCCACCAAATCTACAAAATAAGGTTAGAAAAAATTTAGTTATGGATATGTAAAGCACCGAACTGCACCCAGGTCCATTCTTATGTATAGATATGTTTGATTGTTTGATTAATAAATTAGGTAACAAGTATTTGGCGTATTATTTTTGGTATGGCTATGTATCAAAGGTAACGTCTCCAAGGAGAATGTGTCTAACAAGTGTGTGGAAGATAGTTAGGGGTAACGGAGGAATTAGGACCTTCCGCCCGCAAGGGGTTACACCACCATAACTCAGAAACTCATCAAAGAATAAATTTCTAGCGCACAAAACATAATGAAGTTAGTCATAATAATATAATCACGGTATAATCAGAGATTGTCATTAACATAGCGATTAAGCTCACCGACTGCTAATGCAGAAAACCCGGTTCAACTTTGGGCGAAGTAAGAATCTTATTCTGGCCTTCTCCCCTCGGATGGCAATGGCAAGCCACCGGGTTTACCACAGCCATAAAAGGCTTTGTTAAAAGGTCACGACGCTTCTATCAAGAAGCATTCTTAAGTCTTACTAATAAGAAAAAAGACGAATATAATCACGAAAATTTTACACAACTGGACACACTATAAATCATACAATTTTATGCACATATTTTTGGGCATGACATTTTTGGGATAATTGTTAAAGGGGTGCAGACATGACTCGAGTTATTGGATATAGGATATTTTAGGACTATATTCTAGATAAATAATAATGTATTAAAGTAGGTACATTATAAAGACTATTTAACCCATGCATGGATAGTTAACCCTACTGTATAGTACACTAACGCTCAATTTTGAAGTAGTATTCCATTTACTTTGAATTTTCAAATGGAACGTAGTTGAAACTATACATTTTATCAAATTTATAAATATGGTTTTATTACCGAAAACAGTATCAGTATGTCGTTTTAAAAAATTTAATATTACTTTTAGAAAATTGGTTTATAAAATTTATCGTTGTATATTTAGCATAATGCAATACATATTAGGTTTACACCGTCATTACCATACGCTTTTTGTGCTTGTCGAGATATTATGTAAAATTAGTAGTTTGCTTTAATCGTTAATGTATTATTATTACCTACATTTTACTTTATAATTATTTTTTCTAATCAACCAACGAAATTGTACTCTTTTCTACATACTACATAAATTTACATCTTATTATTTTTAGTTTTTGCTGATTTATTTTACTCTTATGTTTTTTTGTAATGCTTAATTTTTGAAAAATATTTTTATAATAGCAATTAAATATTTCAAGTAGACTCAACTAATTTTCGCTTAGTTAAGAGTCGTCTAGTTATTATTCTCTTTGTTCACAAATTCACATAGTACTTTGCTTATTACATTCCAGCCACATTCCTCAAAAATTTAATGTTTACATGCTGGTATACAAATTCGAATACCAAATTGCATGTATAGAATCTAAAACTACATTTGTATTATGTGTTTTTCCTGAATACGAATCTTCATTAAATATTCGCACCATATTGTTAGAAAATATTTAGTGATATTTTATGCCACAGAACATTTCTGTATTTATTTAATAAAAAGAAAAATAGAATTAGTTCTATTTAAGTAGGTATAATTGTGTAGATATCTTTTATTATAATCCTTAATACAACGTTTAGTATTGTTTTCATTAGTAGTTTTTTTTTCGAATATAAAAAAAGTGAATATTTGCATAAAAGCTTTTTTTCAAAATATTTTTTACTGTATTTCACAGTTAAATTAGTAAAATAGCAACATTTTTCACACTGATTAGAATAGCGTCGAATGTGTTATAAATTGAACAATACCCTCCTGAATTATTGAACACAGACAACAGCGCAACTGTAAGGGCGCATTCACAATGAAGTAATATCTTGCCTTACTTCGGTAAAAAGCTAGCAAAATTCAATCTAAATTAACAATTTTTAATCATACACAAGAATAGAAGAAAATACTTTAATCTAATTGGCGCTTGCCAGCTTCCTACAGAAGCAAGGCAAGACCCTACTTCATTGTGAATGCGGCCTAACAGTCACACTTCTAGACCATCTAACATAGCTTTACATTATTTTGATGGACATTTATTTTTTATCGGCTTTCAATCTTTAAATACTGAAGCTAAATCGAAATTTTTTTATTAAAATATATAGTTACAATAATTACTAAATACAAATATTTTTTATAGTTTACGTCCTAGTAACATTTCAAAATTTTTGTTAAAATGGCGGAGGTAAAAACATGGTAATGTGGTAAAAGAAGGTAATGTGAATTGGTAAAATGGTAATGATGGTAAAAATGAATTTTATTACTCAACTATTTATGAAGAAACATACTGTTTACTAGCCGTAGACATAATTAAATTTACTCCAATCCTCCAAGGCTACCTAGCCTTCCATTTCTAGTGGCCTTTAACAGCAAATGCAAATTTTCTATACTAGAATAAAATACATCTTTCGCGCATTATTTAACATAAATGCCCGATGGTAATTATTGCAGGACGATAAGTAAACATTTTAGTTCTGTTAATTACCATGACAATAAATAAACAAACGATAAATTAATTCTGCTTACGTTTATAATTTTTTGTCACTAAAGGTTTCCTTACTATTCGGAAATTTTGATGATTTTGTTATGTCTGTTTAGGAGAAAATGTAGTTTTCTTATGTTTTATGCTAATGCCTACCTGAAGGCGCTTGTTGGACTATTTTGCTGTACATTAACTCTACCGAAAGTTTAAATTCCTTTTGTCCTCCTTTCACTCATGATACTTTCACTTCTCTTGCCTCCTTTTTGTGGGCCTGGAGTGTTTCATTTAGTATATTGCTACCGCAACTTCTAAATTTTAATGATGTAAAATTTGAAGGACCAAAGCATGTTAAGGGATTATAATATCCTTGAAAATCGATTTTTGTTGTTTTACACATTATTTTTCTTTATACTTTTAAGAATATTTGTATAAAAACAATTTAAGAAAATTTCACTTCGTTACAAAGTTATAGCAATAAATGTGACCGGACATCTGGTTGGGAACTGTACCTACCAGAAACTTTAAACGCGTTATTCTCGAAACTACGATTTTAGACAAGGTCAGCACGATAACTCAATCAATTTTCAATATTTTTTAACTTTTTTTTCTCTGTTGTCTGACGAAAGGTTTTTTTAATTTTTTGGTTGGACAATCCATTTCCAGTATCAGTAATATTTAAATTATAATATGATTTATTTGTCCAATAATAAGAAGAAAACCAAAAGTTAACTTTGTCACACTTTCTCAGTACTTTCTAGGCAGATTTTTTGTTTTCTTTTTATTCCTGATTTTTTCGTATGTTCATAATAATTATCTAGTAGCAATATTAATAAATAAAGTACTCTAGAAAACTCTATTTGTCCTTTGAGATGGTATTATATCTTCTAGTTACCCAATACAGTCAATTTTCATACAAACTAATAATCTTATAAGATATTTACCCAATGCAAACACCCATCGTTCCTGGTTATTAGGCGGATTAGTATGGTATCTAGTAGTATGGTATATATTAGTATATCAGACGGTCATTGCCTTGCAGCTAACGCAGTTGGATGCAAATGCGGGGCACCGGGTTCAAACCTGGGGATGATTAACATAAAAACCAGGATACATGGCACATCTGACGGCAAGTCTAGCAAGCTACTTAATGGATGTAAAATTTGTATATGCTCACAGAACCAACACTGCCAAGGAAACGACGCAGATGTTGGTAATAACAAGCCTTAAGGTTTAAACTAAGAAGAAGAAGAATTATGGTATCAGCAGAGATTGGTCTAGTGGGAAATCGCAATGAAGGAAGGATGTGTAAATTATTTAATTGTATCTTCAAATAGAAAAAGATCCTTCTGATCATGCATGATGTATGTTTGTGATGTGATAAAATGGTTCACAAAATAATGCTTCAAAACCTGATTAAAAATAAACAATGTCCCAAGACTTACCTCCTCCAAATATGTTATAATAATAATGGTTGCGATTCCAGTCAAACTTGAGTTAAAGCTCCTAGATCTCCAGAAACCTTCTATGTGAGACTACACGATGTTAAGTTCGAGTAATGCTAGAACAGAAATTTACTTAAAATCAAGAAGTTACACAATACTTTGTAACCTGATTTTAAGTCGATTAAAATTACAAAGTTCCTTTTTATTTTGAATGATCGAGCTATATTGGAAATGAAATTGATCACATTGTATAATATGGATTAAATAAAATGTTTTATTTTGTTCATTGACTCATAGATAAAAGAGAGTGAAAATGAACAAGACAAAATAGTAAGCATGAAGGATATGTATCATAACAATATTATTGTTATATTATTCATCGATCCTTCTAAAAAAATTGTAATTCTATTTGAAATTTAATGAATATTGTATGAAATTTGATATTGCTTCTTAATTAATAAATAATTACCAAATGTTAAGATGTAAGAGAGTATTAAATATGCGTCTGTCTTTTATGTTGCGAAATTTTAAACTTACAGTAAAGAAGCACCAAGAGTTCAACAAATTCCTAACTTGAAAACTTATTAACTTCCACCTATGAAATAAATACCTGCTTTGCTATACACCAAGTATCTTATTATATTCATAATATTAATGTCCATTAAAGTTTTTGTAATTACGACTTGCATTTTAATGGAAGTTGGGAAAGTAATATTACAAAAGTTGAGCTTTTAACATAATCATTTGTTAAAATATCTGTTTGTTTAAAACATACGAAAATAAATACTTTGAACTTGGATGGACTCGAGTATCCACTTAACCTTTGACCAAGAAACAGATGGTGTATACCCCATTATTTCACTGTTTAGTATTTTCCTCAGTTCTGGACCCCGCTACTTGGAAAACACTTACATTACCGAACTTGCATTATCCTAAAACTTTTACTATGCGCATAGTTAGAATTTTTTGGATAGCTCAAGCTTTCATAATATGTTTTATAAAAATTTGATTAAGTGTTTACCAACGTATAGTCGAAAATCATTTCGTTTCTAATAATTTGATTTTAATGTTTAACCACCAATTTTGATTTAAATTACATTATTCTCCTTTTTTGGCTTTGTACTGTGAGCCCACATAATTTAAAGCTATACCTGCTACACAACCAATTAATTAATTAAAATACTTTGCCTGCAAGTTATTAAATTAACTTGCTATCTGATGGAAGTCCACCAGGAACAGCTTCACATCAAAGGTTTGTGACGCAATATATAAACTTGTTTTTACAAATAACACTATTGACGGTAAGCAAATTTCAAATATCAACTGATCCTTTTTTATTTTTACCAGTAATTGCCATATAATGTGATTGAAATTATTAAATTACTCTGTCTGAAACCAAATTATTTCTTTGAGGAAAAAGGAAAACTAATAAACTTTGTTGCGTGTTTTCCAAGTAAAATTTCTGTTAGTTGTACAATGATAGCTTAAAAATGATGATTTTTATTTCACGTTTCGCGATTTTATAATTACAATCATAATATGAAAATAATAAAAAAAAACTTTAAATTCCAAATCGCTTAATAATTATCTTCTACTAAATTTTCATTCCAAATACGTAAATTCATTTAAAACTGTAAGATAACGTGATTAATTTTAATACTTTTTTAAGGTGATAAATTTAATAATTTTATAAACTGTTAAAATTTTCTTATTTTGCCGTGAACGATTGATTCATTAGACATTTTTATTATAACGTCAAAAGTATTGAAAAATCAGACTTACCATAAATCATTTTAATGGTTTCGTAATGCAAGTATTCAATCGATTTTGACTTTAGGAACTGTTTTCATCCAAAAAATTTTTAAAACGATACTGAAGTTTAATTTAATGAACTAAGTATTAAAAATCTATTATGTCTAACTAATTTGAAAAACTTTTAATTGTAACTAATAGTTGAATTTATTATGAGAAGTGAATTGCGGACTGTTTGAATTGTCCAGCGAAAATTAAGGGATAACAACTCGAACTTTTCGTGACTTTTGACCAGACACTACTTGTAAACGCAAATTTTTTTAGATTATGTAGGAAAACACTTCTTACTTCACCCGGATTTCAACCGGGCATTTAGCGATCATAGTCAACTCGCGTGACCACTATGCCTCCGACCGTCTCTTCCTATACGGCGATATATCTAAAATATAAAATAAAATCATTTGTAAAAATTTTGAACTTTAAATTGCTAAGATTAATTATACTCGAATAAGAAGTTTCTCTGTTATAAGCAAAGAAAGTTGAACTGACATTTAAGTCAAAAGAGAATCCATTGTGAGTAATTTTCAATTATATTCACCCTTTAATGATTTTAACTCGAAAGTGACTTAAAAAGAAGTATTTCTATGAAGTCTAAAGCGTCGCTAAGAAGTACCAAGTGGTTGTGTTAAAAGATTAATGCTTAAAGTGCATTTTTTAAATAAGGAGCATAGGTACGTTTTTACATCCTCCCCCTTATTACCTAAAACTGTTTTCATTTAAAGCAAGACTCGTAATATAATAAAATGCGAGTTTACAATAAATTGCAGCATATCTACAGATTTCATTCTCACAATTTCACATTGTTTTTAAGTTTTAATCAATTTCTTTTAACCGTGGTTTATGTTAAAAATGCTTAGAATATTTCGAAAGTAATTTTCACTGTAGCAGTAAAATATGTCCAGTATTTTAAAAATGGCTCTTTATTAAATTTTGCATTCATTTAGGGGAGAGATTTTCTCTATACTAGACTTTTATTACTAATATGATAATGTTATTGCAGATTATAAGGGCGTTTATAAACGTCACTTACATTGTCTATTAATAATGAAACTCAATAATAAATTACAAATGCACGGTTGTAGTTGCATGAAGTTAACCACCCACTGAAATGCAAATTTTGACGTTAATTATCTTTGTAATGGTAACAAACCTAAGAGTCGTTTCTTACCTTATTAGTATTCTACACAGTTATCGCGTGTTTACTTTTGATTTTCCGTTGTTGATTTCTCTGCGTGAATTTCATTTAAAAATGTGTATACTAGAAAAGAAAGACTAAATACACAAATTTTTGTTATAAGTTTAATATTTTGCTAAGTGCCGGGTTTTTATCAATAATTATCAGGTGTTTGTTCAGAATTACCGTAAGTGACTAGGTAAAGTATCTTAAATATTCTTTATATTATTTTCTTTTGTAACGGTAATTTTAATAGAAGGAGAACAAGGAATTTAAGATAATGACAGCAAGGGTTACTAAGACAAAGGGAGTAATCCTAATGGTTAAATTCGCTATATGTAGGTAGGGTAGCAGATGTCTTCTATCCAACATCATCGTTTTCTTGTCCCAAGGAAACTCTTGGCACTTTCCACTTTCGTACCGTTTGATATTACCAAAGAGGCGGGGCTTATACATACTTTCATTTGGAAATAAGAAAATAGTTTCTTTTTAAGTAGGTAGTTGCAAGTTTTCAACAATTGTAATTTATTTTATAGTACTGCATTAGCTCCGGATAACTAATTATTATTATTATTGGCAACTACTCGAGCATTGCTGGCCAAACAAACGTAAGGGATTGATTTTTACTTATATTATTGAATATATTGCAGTTATTAAATTATATAATTATTTTATTGTAGCCTAATTTATCGGAAGTTTTGATTTACGTACTTTTAATTTACATAGGAAACGGGTATATGGGTAGGTAAATATTATATATTTAATATATCTACCTGATAAAAAACATAAAGGGTGTTCCAACATGAAATAACCTATTTGTTTTTATAACAATCTTTAGGGAGACTATACTAAATATTAGAACACGATATTGGTTAAACGACCGCCTCAAATCTTCTGGACCACTAGATCTTCCCTTGTGATGAGGTTTTCCATCACATTAATACACATATTATATTTGTTCATTTATTTCTGAAATATGTAATTGACTTGTTCGTATAGAATAGACCTTTTTCTGAACGTAGCTCCATTCAAAGGAAAAAGTCTACCGCGGGCAGTTACCTAAAGCTACGTTTACATCTGAAACTTATTCCACGAATTTTATGTCGGACACCAACTGTCGCTAATCTAAACGATGCAAAATTTCTGTCAGACATATACGCATGAATTTCCGAAAATAAGTGTAGACACTTATAGATGCTCAGATGTAAACGCAAAATTTTACGATGCAAAATTTCTGTCGGACATTTATGATGCGTTTACATCTGACACTTTATTCCAGAAATATGTATAAAGGGTCGGACATAAATTCATTTTGACCGTTTACATTACAGGTAAAAATTTAGCACTACAGTTATGTCCAGAAGTATATATAAAGTGTCTGCCATAAACTTGCTTTGACCGTTTACACCACAGGTAGAATTTAGTACGACAGTTATTTCCAGAAATATATTATTATAAAGTGTCTGCCATAAACTTGCTTTGACCGTTTACATCACAGGTAAGAAGTTCCTTGATTCCTTCATTCTGTAAAGATTATTTGACCGGAAAGGTTCACAGTTCACAATGAAAATATTGAAGAAAAAAATTGCTGCCAGTTTGATTAACAAACTACAAAAATAATACACTAATGCCTGTTTTCACCAACAATTTATTTAAGAATTTCGTCGTAAAGAATTCCTTAGCTAGGATTCCATAAATTTGATTGGTCAAATTTGACATATTATGAGTTTTTTTATGTCAATACTATGTCAAATTTCACCAATCACATTTATGGAATACCTAGCTAAGGAATTCTTTACTAGGATATTCTTAAATAAATGTTGGTGCAATCGGGCATTAGGAGTTTATATTATTTAATCCCACGCAGGGCCGTATATAATGAGCCCCCCCCCCATAATATGACTTGAAAGTCGAGTATTTAAAATACAAAATAAAATAAATAAATAAATTTGGCCTTTCATTCTTTCCAACCAATGAAAGACGTAATTTATAACCAATATAACCAACAATTTATTTAATAATTTCCTAGTAAAGAATTACTTATCTAGAATTCCATTAATGTGATTGGTCAAATTTGACATGAGTTTTTTTATGTCAATACTATGTCAAATTTCACCAAACATTAATGGAATCCTATAAGTAATTCTTTACTAGGAAATTCAAATAAATTGTTGGTGAAAACAGAGGCATTAATCATTTTAGTATTTATTCTATGATTTTACCAACCTAGTTAAAAAAGCAGACCTACGCCAGAAGCATTTTGAACCACGTGGTGACGGTAAATTTTTAAATACATTTTTATTGTATTTAAATACAATTTATTACAAACATACATTTAGAAACTCATTGAAAATACAAAATACAAAAGAAATTAATCGAATTATATCCTTTTAATAAAATGAACATCTGATCGTAATTAAAATTCTTTTGTAAAAATCTTAATTTATCAAAAAAGTACATATAAAAATGTACGACACTTTCCATAAAAGTAGACGAGTGATCAACTTTTGCAATTTATTCCAAGCAACTCGGAATATGTATTTACAGCGTTTACATCTGATCATCTATAAGTGTAAACATTTATCCACAGAAGTTGATAAATAAATGTCTGACAGAAATTTTGCCTATTAAAGTGCAGCGTTTACATCTGACCATTTATAAGTGTCTACACTTATTGTCGAAAATTCAAATATATATGTCCGACAGAAATTTTGCATCGTTTACATTAGCGACAGTGACTGCCCGACATAAAATGTCGGAAATTTCTAAGTGTCTGACATACTAATGTAAACGGTCGAAGCAATTTTATGTCAGACACTTTATTTATATTTCTGAAAATAAGTGTCCGGCTAAACTTCAAAGGAATTTCTACGTGTGATGTAAACGGTCAAAATAATTTTATGTCTGACACTTTATATATATTTCTGGAATAAAGTTCAGATCTAAACGTAGCTTAAGATCTTATTATCACTTCCAATAGACCAGTCAATGTTTCATTAGATGTTGCAGATACACCGTTCGATGATACCACATGTTATTCACCTCTAAATTATTTATAGCTGTAAATGCAATTCCAGTTTCTTGGCTAAGTTTTGTGTAAACGTCCTGATCCTTTCTCCTATATATTGTTCGATGTGCCTTCGAAGTATTTTTATATACATATACTTAGAGGACCCACTATTTAACGTGGGCTTCAAACTATTATGGCGACAGTTCTCAAGTTCTTACTTTACCCGGGTTCGAACCGAGTACCGCAACTTTAGCACGCTATAATGCTACCAAATATATTTTTTTAAATTGTTGTACTAAAGCTTCTATCGTAACTTTGTTAATGATCTCAAAAACGAAAAACGTATTTCTTTAGCCCTGATGATAAGATCTGAATTCTGTTCAACCAATATTTAATCGTTTAACCTTGCTGCCTTGCGTTATGTTTTTTGCAGTGTGTAAAATTAGAAGTTGAAATAAGGTTATTGTAAAATTTCCTTTGTTAACACGGAGAAGCACTTATTATTAAATTTTTATTGTAAATACGACGTAAGGATATTGATGATGACAGGTAGTACTATAAACATCAAGGAAATTTCAATTTCTTATTTATTTCAATTATCAAACTTAATACGTGCTGAATTTAAAAATTCCATTTTTTAATAACTTCAATATTTGTTCTTCTCGTTCATTGTCATAATAATTTAAAATTCTTAAAATAATTAATTTCGGAATACTTGACTCGGCATTCATTTAAATAGTGTTGGTCTTGAACACTCGAGAAACATTGAGTAGGAAAGTAGGATTTGCAATAAGATAGTATTTAAAAGTAGGATTAGTCGGAATTAAGGGGTTAAGACGGAAAATTTTGATAAACATGCACTCTTACATTTCTCTGTCTGAATCGATTGTCATACTTTACTGTTAGTAAAAAAAAGTATTTTTTTAATAAACATCCGATATATGAAAGTATCCCTATATAGGGTAGGCCAGTTTCAAAAGCGGCTAACTACGTCACTAGTAAAACAGAGATAATTGCAAAGAAATTATCAACTGTAGGATTTATTTAATATTATTAAAATTGTATAATACAGTAGAGTTGCGATACCGTGAACACCGGATAGCATGAACCTTCCGCTAACCTGAACATGTTTCTTTTTGCATGAACCTCCATATACTGTGAATAACCAGACCACTCGGCAACGTGAATAAGTTTATTATTATTAATAAAATTAATAAAAATAAAAAAAAAGTTTATTACAATACCCGTGCTAGTTAGAATAATTGTCTAGTACCCCCACGGTATTCGGTTCCCATTTTTAGGATAACTTGCAGTGACCATGATAACTCTAAAAAAGCTAATCTGAAATTTAAAAAAAACAAAAAAGCCTCATTAGTATCGTATATTCTTATACGCAGTTCGTGAGTGAAGGGATTTTCATTTCGACCAAAATTACCAATTTTTGGGTAAAAACAATAGAATTGTTTTGGAAAATCGTCGCCATTTTTTTTTAATTAAAATTGCTTTGAACCCTTAGTTCACGAACTGCGTATAAGAATATACTAATAAAATCTTTTTTGTATTTTTATTTCATATGATCCGTCCAGAGTTATCATAGTCACCGCAAGTTATGATAAAAATTGGAGCAGCCAGCGGCCATATTTCCCCAGTTGTCAAGATTTTCTCATCAAAAAATGTACTTATACAAGTAGTACCTCGAATCGATACTTTTTAGTGTATTTCAATAAATGTTGGTTCCCATGCCTAAAAAAATATAAAAATCCCTCAATTTAAGTAGATAAATTGCCTTTCTGAACGTTCTGGACCCATAATAAATTAATAGATATATTAAGCTTTAAGGCATCACTGGCTGTATGTTCAGGATGAACTAAATTATGAATCATGTTTGTACATATACAATAAGCACAGTTTTTATAATAAATGAATACAGCTTTATTATGTATGCGTAGATTGCAAATGGACACATTTGTTACTGCAATGTCATTATTGCATAACTAGCTAGTTTTGTTTCATTGTTAAACTTTAGATTTAATTTTGAATGTGTTAAATGCTGTTTAGAAAAACCATTATAGGATAATCCTATACAAGACAAGAGACTAATGTTTTGATATTATATCTAACTCATTTTTTTTAATTGTGCACATAGTCACTTTTGAAACTAGTATACTCAAAATAGTAAGGAAATGGAGTAGTGGCCAATTTTGGTAGAAGTACTTACTAAGTACAAATTATTTTTTTCCAGTTTTTGTTGATTATACAATACGATATTTAATTCATAATGCCACACAAACCTATCACTATATGAAAATATTTATAACGGGAAATGTTTTTTTTTACTTTTTTTACCTTTAAATTTCGGGCAGGTAGCACTCATAAAAAATGGCTACTTACATAGTAGTACATATATATTTATTTACTTCACGAGGAACAAAAATAATAATGCATCTTCGATAATACATCTGTCGTTATATACTAATGCCATACGAGAATGTAGTTACTTTTTATTGGAAAATTGAAGACATTGTTCATGTAGCACTACCAGTATTTTCTTTTTAAATTAATCAAAATTAAATCTGGTTAAAATTTTCATAAAACTTAAAAACCCACATTTTTTATTAACGGTTCAAATCCAGGCAACATTAGGACAAATTAATTATTGTTCATGCAATTTTTTTTGGAACAATCTTGATCTTAAAGTTATAAATGATATTAGCGGAAAAGTAAAAGTGCTACACGAAGTTAGGATATTAATATAGTATGGTAATCTATTAATAATTTATTTCTTAAATAAATCGTTTGAACGAAATTGTAGTGCAGGTTCTAATAATCTCTTTTATATATAAACATTCTAAATCGTCCATTGAAAAATTTTGTCGAAGACATTTGCAGTTAGGTGGGAACTTTGAAAGTGGTAAACAGGTGCACACTGTACTGGAGTTAACTCAATAGCCATTTCAAGCTAGATTAACCAACATATGTACTGCGAAATTACCTTTTCTATACTCCACAAATGGAGATAGAATATCACAAAAGTTGGCCTACAATCGACAACTACTTTTCGTGTAAATATTTAAGCAGTATAATATAAAGTAATGCAAGGTTAATGGAATGCTTCGTTTTATATTGCACACATATCATCAGCAAAAGATTAAATAATATACTCTGCGTGGACAAAAGAAGAATTTATATGATTTAAAATCCCTTTCGAGATGCAAGGTGAAAGACATTATATCGTGGATATAAAGGCATTAATTCGGTAGATTATAATTTACCCTTCAATGTAGTGAAGCCTTAAGGAATGAGATTAATTTAAGACAGTTGTAAAATATTTTTCGAAGCACAAAACCGTTTAATACTGAGATTATGTTGCTTCTAAACGAATGGCGGCTATATGACGGCTAATAATAATAATACTTTTATTATTAAATGCCTAAGTTAATTTTATTTAGGTGTAATAGTCTCAGGTGTCTGTGTCAAATCCAATAGCAACGATCTAGATAAACTATATACCGGTGTGCAATTAAGATTACTAATCAATTTCCTGTCTGCGCATTTGTTAGGGTGCGACATGGAGTTGGAAACCCATCAGTTATACATCCAACTGTTGAACGCAAATGCAAACAGCGGAGCTACTGGCTATATATCAAACCCTGCCATCCTGGAACGATGTAAACTCAATGACATAATGTCTATTTCTGAGAGGTTTAATGTAGATTAATATTCATTTAAACATTAAAAAATTTAAATTTTAGCAGATATTTTATTTGGCTTTTTTTTCTTAGAAATTGAGTTCATGATAGAATTTATCATATAATTTTTTAATAGCATATAAAATTAAGTAATCTAATTAATCAGCCCCAGTTTAAAAAATTATAGGTGGTTTCTCGTTTTCATTCTCATCAACCCACAGATCCATCTTGAATTTGTAGATATCTAGGCATAGTAAAACAGCTAACGGGATTAGGAATGATTTTTTTTTCGTTTTTTCTTTTTCTATCTATGGATTGGACACATTTATATGAAATTTTTTTAAGAAAGCTACGATATTGCATTTTATAGGTTTAATTCGAAACTTCTTGTCTACGCTTGATGAGTTTCGTTACTACTAGTACTACTTAAATTACTAAAAATATGTATGTGGTTTTTATAATCATTGAGGACATAAATGATAAATAAAAAATTTAGAAATAGAACAATATTTAAATTTGAAGCTTTTATAGGAAAATGTATGACATTATTACAATAGATGCGATATAATAATGCATGCATCATGAACTTGACCTGCAAGGCACACGTTGAATTTGGTGAAGATATGACATAAATTATTGTAACATCTAGTAGTTTGTTTGAAAGCCATTTTAAGCGGGGGAACTGAATACATGAAAACCTAATAAACATTTTAATGTAAATTTCTTGTAATATTTGTAACAACTAAGGTAGTGAAATTCTCGAGATTCGCTCCAATTATAGATACAATTCTAAAAGGACTTGTAATTTTAGAAGCAGCGTTCTTTAATGCTATCAAGTTGTGCATGGAATCTCGGAACAACTTAACGACATATTAAGAAGACAAAAATTGTGATTGCGTTAATCCAATTGTTCTTACAATTTAAAGAAGGCACTACGTAATTGCTGGTGAAATGGCAAACTTCATTTGAAATACTAGGCGAACAATACAAAAAATCACTTTCTACTGTTGGAACTTTAATCTCAATTTTGAATTTTCCCCGAGGAACGATCTCAACCTATAGCAGTTTTAATATTCATACAACCTCTCAAAAGAAAACTACATTAAGAAAACAAATCGAATAAACCTGTTTTCATTTCTTCTCAGTTTTTTTTTGCGTTCACGCACGAGAACGAAACACAATATTGTCTTTCCACATAAATGCTTTTTACGTTTTTATTATAATAACTTACCTATTTACTTTCATAATAGCTCATTTTTCCTTAAAATTTTAATTTCCTATTTAGTGATTTTTAATCCTCGAAAACGTTCGAAATTATTCATAAAAGTTTTATCGAGACAAGCCCCTGCTCATGAATTTAAGAATCATTGTTATTTACAACTTGAACCACTAACATATTCACGAAAGAACAGCCTGAAATTTTTATTAAAGTTATACTTCAAATAAAAATAAATCTTCCATTGGGTTATAAAAATTATAATTTTTTGGATAGGTACACACCCTCCAAGAAAATAAATAAATATACAAAATGATTAATAAAAAATTGTTACTGTATTTCAATTTCATAACTTACCCAATTTATTATGTAGGTCGGTAAGATTTATTTCTTCTCTTTTTAATTATTCACGTCGTTCTTTTCCACAGTGGAAGGTTGAGAATTTCATTGGAAATATTCATTATCAAGGGATGTTTATTAGAGATTAGGAACACTTCGCGTTTCAAATACGATTCTTATTGTTTAAAATGTTATGAGACAACGAAGATGGAATGAAAGCATGGATGCATTAATAAATCAAATAGTTTTGGATATTATGTTATGTTCCCAGCACTGTATGGTAAGAACAAAATTACATAAAAAGGAGACAATTTTCTCGATATAAAACAGCGTTGTGGATATTTCTGGCGGTTAATGGTACTTTACTGGTTTTTATTTCTTAATCTTTCTGTACATTATTTCTTTTAATCCGAAGAAGATTTTTACGCCACACTTTGTAACACACACCAGTGTAATGTTATCAAATTGTGTTATATTTTTGAGGTATTAAGGTGTACCTTCAAGTTTTATAAAATTTTATTATTCTTATTAAAGTACTGTAACTTGATAAGACACTCCTAAATTACCCTTGAAAGCTTATCGGATAACTGAAGAAATTTTTCATGGTTCTTAAAACAATCAATCAATAAAGATTACAATTGTGAAGCTCTATTGCGTTTATCAATACAGAAGTGAATTAAATGTAAGCCGAATTTATTATTCTTCTATTAGTTTTTAATACATGGCATATTCCTCATTTAGAATTGGATTAAAGTTGTGACTGTACATTTCAATTTTATAAGTCGTTCATAAATTTGTTCATTAATTATTATTAATGACCACATTGCAAATTATTTCGGAAAGCGTTTAAGTTAAATAATTGTAAAGTAAGTGATTGATCCTTAAGTCGCTTGATTGCTTGTTTACCTAGTTTTGTAAAAGAAAAATAATAAATTATAATACATTATTCGAAAATACAATTTAAATTTATTTTTTTAATAACTTATTCTTTTGATGTTTTAGATTAACTTTTTCCATACACAATGCCAATAACACGTTAACCAGAAGTGTCGAAATTCTTTGACATTTGTTTTAAATTGTAACTGTGTGTTTAGCAGGCAGTTTTTAATATTTTTCGTGATGCTATTCAAATTTATTACCTCCCAGATTATCACTCAGACCTGACACAATTCTCGAGGGTAATTTTAGTAGACTTGCTGGTGTTATTATGCTACTTAATTCGGCATGATTAATGACACATTCGCAAAACAATTAAGTTAAAATGCTTCGTAAAGCTTTCATTTCCCTTTTGTCAAGGTATGGATTATGTGTAACTTCTGAAACTTTCCTTTAATAGCGAAGGTTAAGAGAACAAAACAATAAGTTTACCGACATGTCTGTTTCATATTACCTAATTATTTTAGCTTTTTAACTTTCAATTATATGATCACCAAGATAGTTTTCAATTGCAATTCTTCTTTAAATTAAAATTTGGATTAAGTATGATCTTGAAATAGTGTGTTGTAAACGAGTTTTATGTAAATTGAGGTTATGTAAAATTTTAATATAAAACTTTGTGAAAATATAGCTTCCTGTGAGGGAACGCAGTTTTAAGACTTATTTTATCAACGTTGTGTCGAAAGATATTGCATTTTAATCTAAAATATTACAATAATTAATTTTATCTCGTGCAATTCACATGTAAATTTCCATAAGTGTTTTATGATATACGGGTACACATAATATGATTACCAGTACTTCCTCATTAAATCAAATGTTTTATCTTATTCTATATTGCTCTTTCATTGACTGATGTTATTTTAGTTCAACGTTTCACCTCTTCTCGATTTTTATACATCTTGTTTCTTTTGTTTTATAGCCGCTAGTTTATTATTATTGTTTTGGGAGGCGATCATTTTTTATTACGTCTCTGTGCTTTTCCCGCTGTTTATATTACTATTCCTTAAACTTGTCCTTATTTATTTGTTTGTTTCAACCACTTCAATACAACCCTCCTACCGATATCAAATACTTACTTATCTTTTTGTATTGTATACGAGCCAGATTTTTTGGAATGTACAAAACACTACAAAAGCATCAAAATTTTGTTGATTAATTATGTTTGTATTTTCTCTTAAATCATTTGCAATATTTCAGTATCGTGTTGGGTAATTCTGAAAAGGTTTATTTTAAAATTTAATGATGATGAATAATGAAATAAAAATTGTTGCATTAATAAAACTTTTTCCATAATTGGATAGCAAGAATGGTAAATTGCAATTTAATTACGCCATTTGTTATTATTAATTAAGGTAATCGAAATTTTATATCGGATCGCCGATATTTTATTTGTAGAACAAACATTTCATATAGGCTCATATCATATTATGGTATGGTTTATTATCTCAGCAGATATACAACTTTATTGTGGTATATTTCCTAAAACACACCCCGTATAAGCTTACAGGCTTGACGACTGCAGATAACGACGGCATTACAGACCGCTTGCCCCTAGCCTACAATTAAGACATATAGTTTATATAACTAAGGGATAGCGAAGTGGTTTTTATTTGGCAGCTGTGTTTTGCAACATATGTTTAAAATTACGGTATATGGACGGTAGCAAGTCCCTGTAGATAGCAGTTTAATTCTGATTTTTCTAGAGCGGATTTAATGGAGCTGTATAATGATTTGTGTTGAAGCTCAGTTTTCATCTGCGATGCTTTCAGGCTTACGTCTTGTAATTTATTCTTTTCTTTATTCTAGTTAACATTTTTGTTGTTTTTACTGCTTGTTTCTTACTTGAAAATCTTTCAGTAAAGGTTGTTGCACTAAAGAAATGAATTCGTTTTTCACATTTCTCTTCCACCGTTATTATTTATTGTCAGCTTTTAGTCATCAAAGTACTAATAAATTATCATCTGTCACTGATGCAAATTAAATATTTTAATTAGTAACTTTTCTCGATTAAGTAGTTTTTCACATTTCCTTGTCTTATATTAACATAATCATTCATCAAAAAATTTAAAAAAAAATACTTTTCAATTTACATAATATTATGTTGTATGAATAGTATTTATATCTAACCAGGAGACAAAAATTATTATGCTTGTAGGTTATGTGACTAGGCCCCAGTGCCATTTCTGGGTAAATATAATTTTAAAAACTGAATTTTTCATTAAAAGTGATTATTTTTTTAATTAAAATTTCATAAATGCGACTTTATTAAAACATCGCTTCAAAGTTAAATCTACTTTAGTAAACATTCCATCTTATCAACCCTGGAAATGTGACATTTAGTTAAATCCACATTATTTAAATCCAACTGTGGATGTTTTTAGATGGTGTAAAATAATATGTGTTGTCTATTCGAATTGACTGGAATTTTCAATATTTGTTTATGAATATGATGGAGAAAAGAGTATAGGAAACAAAATTTTTCATCGGATGAAATATTTATCTTTGTAAACATCGCGATTCGCGAAGAAGTTGAAAAAGATAATAGAAAATAAGGTGACGAATGATACAATAGGTGGTGTCAACATATTTGAGGTAAAAATATATTTTTCTTTAAAACTGCAAAAACATTTCTTAAATGTCATAAACGTAGTTTAAAAAGTTTGTTAATCTCCGCCATTTAACGCTTGCCGTACTATAATAATCTTCAACGTTGGTTTACTAAAACTGGGTCATTATTGACTTGATTTTTTGACTTTAATTAGGTATTTTATCTATTGTATTTAATTTGAAATGGTTTTAAACGCAAGAAAATTAAAAGTACTATCGATAATTATTGATTAATCGATAAAAATCCCAGCTCTAGTGATGCCCAGCATTGACAAAGACTGAATAATTTGCATAACAAAATTATACTTAGAAATCTGACACGTGAATATCATTACTATCTAAAGATATTAGAATTCTACAAAGAAAAATAAATTTAAAAAATTCCTGTAGATAAATATTTACAAAAATGTAAGTTCTGGGTCAGAGTAGACCCGGTTTCAGTACGTCAAGCTATTATCAACACTGTAATAAAAATTAAACTTTAATTTAAATATTTTTTAAATTATAATATGGTGCTGAACTGTTAATATTAATTATGTATTTATTATTTATAAATCAACATATCTCAGGACACAACAGGAAATTAATGTAGTAATAAAGTAAAATACTCAACTTACATTTTCATAACCAAGTATGTGCATATTTTCTGGTAAGTGTGCAATTTTCCCAATTTTCTTAACTATAACATAATATACACCGTGCGATTTCGCTGATTAATCGAATAATCTTCTCACTACAGTGTATATAATTTTAAGCAGACACATTTAATCGCTTGCACGAATTTCCTTCTACGAGTATACGTCCATATAGTAAGATCTAATAAGATCAAAACATGTATGTCGTAATTATACATAGTAGTGATTTTAAATTGTGTATCTAAAACTTCATCGTTTACGTCGATGAATTTTGCTATGGAGTTTCAATTTTTTTTTATTACTATCTGATGTCCAAATGCTTAGTTTATTTGTAAAAATGTATGATAAGAAATTTATTATTACCGAAGTACTGAAACATGGAGAAATTTATTTATTTCCAAATAATATTTATTTTATTATTAATAGCAGTTGCTCTATCGAATAACTTTATTTTTCTAGTTTGCAAATTTCTCCCACAGCTGTTACATTTAGAGTAAGCAACATTGTCTTTGCTTCTATTAGATAAGTTGCCAAACTTTTAAAGAGAATCACGTTTTTATAGCCGTCATTTTCGACACTAAGTAGTTGGTTCAGAATTATTCATGTAACTAACTTTACTTTAATCTACTGATTACCGGTTTCAGCAGCAGAATTTGAATTTGAAAAGCAGAATTTGTAAATCATTTCAAATTAATTACAGCAATATTTGAATGTAATTAAATCCGTGGGTAATAATTTTACTTTTTATATTATATAAAATCGAATTTTTGACTCATTTCATGTTTTTGCGTAGGTATAATATAAATATTGATTAATTAGATTTTACAATATAGTCGAGTCGCGATGACGAGAACTAATTGGATGGGCATCTTCACATTTTCGAAATGTTTACATAACCAAAAACATCTTTAAAAACAATACATAAATGTGAATACATGAATGAAATGCATAAAAAATATTTAATTAAGGGGGTAATGCCGCTTTAGCGAAAGAAAAAAACTATGAAAATTTAACATTTCTTTTATAACAATAGAGTAAATTTAACCCTCATGTCCCCGAAAAAAAATCCTTACGCCCTTTCGCAACCGGGGCAAAAACATTTTGGCTGACAGGGACCCTGCGCCGTTGGTACTTAATACAATTTTAAATATTAATTTGACATTTCATTTGTCTCCTTACCTCATTTTTTCATAAGCGTTGTTTGTTCTGTTGTAATTGTATTTCTCGAGTGTAAATAACTTACCTTACCGCAAGGAGATCTATGCCTGTTTTCACCAACAATTTATTTAAGAATTTCCTAATAAAGAATTACTTAGATAGGATTCCATAAATTTGATTGGTCAAATTTGACATATGAATTTTTTATGTCAATACTATGTCAAATTTCACCAATCACATTTATGGAATCCTAGCTAAGTAAATCTTTACTAGGAAATTCTTAAATAAATTGTTGGTGAAAACAGGCACTAGTGTAGTACTTATATTAGGTCATGAAAATTGAAAGTGCCATCTTATGGGAAATTCGTTTTGTTATAAATAAATAACAAACTTTTTGCTCTGAACATTCCTCGTATCTACCTCACTTAATGCTAAATAAATATTGCTATAACATCGTTGTGTGTAAAGCTAGCCCAAGGAATCATGGCTGGGGGAGCTAATGTGCAGAAACGAAAATTAGTCCGTTCGACTTTATGTTGGTGTCAATTGGTCGACTTGGCTTAGCTTAGGAGTATTTTGAACGTGAAATTATGCAAAAATAACTATAAGACGTTAATATCTCATTGAATTAATAAATATGTGAAAAATAATGTGCTTTTACGTTACCTTGATGGCTATCTTACCAATCGTATATTAATTACCTGATGACTTTACCTAAGTAATTATTAATGAACTTGTAACGTAAAAATGAAATGAAATCGGTTGTTTAAAAAACTTCTGCAAACCCCGTCGTTTGGAATATTTTAATGTATTTTTGGAAAAAAGGTTAGCCCCAGTATAATTTTTGGAACTCTACTACCCTCATCTTCCCGTATCTGCTTTCTTTCGTACCGTTGCCGAAATTGTATCTTAAATGAAAATTAAAGATAAAAATCTTAAATAATTTTCTTATTTTGAACCCTTACCTTCATTATTTTATCACAACTAAGAGAATTTATCAGCGATTTCTTCAGTATCTGCTTTTTTTGTTTCCCGACATATAGTTTAAAGGTATTGTCACTTCCCTAGGATTTGATAATCTGGGAAACACGTGTTCGTCGTAGTACAATCAATCGTTTCCACATTTTATGGCACATAAACTAGAAACGTATAAAATACTAAGTACAATGTATTTAACTCGGCACCAGCTTAGATAATGACGAATACAAAGTAAATACAAATTTTTATTATTTGCTAGAAAAACTTTCGCTACTAAAATGTTTGATGAAGATAGTTACGCTGTCATCAGTGATACTCAGCATTATATTACTTTTTGTAAAATTTTAATATTCTTTTAGAAATTTAAAGTAGGTAATTTTTTGAACGTCTAATATTGCAGATAAAATATTACCTATTAGTTCTCTCACATGACATAGTCCACCAAAATACGAAAAAATGGACCCAAATTTCCACCTAATCAATTCTGTATTTATTTTCACGGTAATGGATTTGCTATTCATCAATATATTGGATTTGTAGATAAAACACTTTTATTAAAACTTTGATGCTAGAACCATTTGAAGATAAAAATTGCTTTACAGATTACCTCAACGATGTACTATAATCGTGATACATTTCCATAGACACAAACAGCTCCGAGGCCGCAGATCAAGCTAAAAGTATCCCAGATCTGCTATCGGTACAAAATCCAATTAAAGTTTTTTAAATTAACTCAAATGTTATAAATGATCGCAGAAAACAAACTAGTAACGACAATATTCTAAATTTTTATTAATGTATGAAGTACAGCCTATTGACATTATTGTAAAAAAGGATCCGGCGAAAGTTTAGTTTAATATTTTAATATTGTCACTCTCAGCATCTCATAAATGCCAAATCTAAGATTAAACTATTACTTTACCATACATAGTTTGGGATTTATTTTAAATTTTGATGAATTTATAGTCCTTGAGGTCCAACGAGTTGAAAGAGACCAAACATCAAGAAATATATGTATGTGTGTGTCACCGAAAATTTGTGTGCGTTTGTTCTAGCTACCAAACCAATAAGAATTTCAGGTTTTCGCCGGTTTTCGCGGAAACTTGATAGTGGTAGTGACGCGCATGATTTGATTAACGAGATGCAACTATGTTTTTTAAATTGTTTCAATTTTTGCAATTAAGAGTCACGGGTACGCTGTGCACGCCGTACATGGGCGCCGAATCGTAGAGGCAATCAAAAACATAAACAATTTGTGTTTTTAATCTGTAATTGATTTATATTTTACTTTATTGGACTTCTTTCGTACCGTTGCCGAAATTGTATCTTAATAATAGTATGTCGGCCAAAAACGGAAAGAAACATTTCATAGTAATCGGTCTTTAGCCCTTAGAAGAGGATTCTCTTCGAATTACTTCCAGAAAGTGGAAGAAAAAAAGAAAAATTAAACAAGACATATGAGATGTTATAATACCTTAATGATTAATGTATGGTCAAGTCATGGGATGGCCACATCCGAACATCCCAGTCTCTCACCCAGTGTGGCATTCACTCAGAGAGATGCAAAGCTTTCGAAATTTTCATTGAAGTTGGTGGCGGTTATTTACAAGACATCATTTTAAAACATTAGTAATGTTGAGCACATAATATTGACAAACATAGAATGTTTCTATGAGGTATAGGTTTCTCTCTCTCTCTCTCATGTTTTTTATTTTGTTCATATGTATTGATTGCCTATAGTCTACCAAAGGTTCAAAGGTATCATAGGACTTGTAGATGCAATATTCTGGAAAGCCCTTTTCAGACATTTTTAAAACATTAAAAGTTGTCCTATTAACCAAATAATGTACATAGCTTTGATTTAGAATCATTCGACTTATTGTAAAAGATGATCTTATATTTTAGATTATATAAATTTATACAACTGAACAGAGGCCACGAAACAGACGGTCTTACAAAACTTTTTAATTTATGTTGTTTATTATTCACTCTCAAGAGTAAGGGAGGTTAAATAGCATATCATAAAGAACTAAACTTGTTGTTCTTCCAATTAAACTTAATAAATAGATATCGCTTATCTTCTTTAAGCCATTGTTATATTTACAACACAATAACAAGAACAACGAATTATGAAAACTATTTTGTGAAAGTTATCGAGATAAATCTTACTTAGCTTCCAAGATCCCCGTTATTGCGGCGTAGTTGTAATTACATTTCAGATGAAAATATAAAATCATTAAAAGATATCGACCAAAATTTAATGTGAAATCACAAGTTTAATAAATTTAACTTCCCAATTCAAATAACTACGGCATATTGATTTTCTAATGTTCTTATTTAATGTATTAGTGGTAACCCACTTAAAAGCTGCAGATAGGGAGAATGAGGTGCGCTATGATCCTTCTTTATTTATGGTACTGCAAAATGTGTTCACGACGCTATAGTTACTTATATTATAGACTCTAAATTAAAAAGGATATAATTTTGTCGTAGTAAATAATTATTATTAAACTCGTTCTGGGTTTATCTATCAAGGTATAAAAAATAATGTTCACTTTATATTAATACATATTATATTAATTTTTCCATTTTTAGTATTAAACTCGTTTCTATTATAGCGTCTAAATTTCTCGATAGGTACCTACTACGGGCACTCCAATGTACAACAGCTACTAAAATAGCAGTTAAAATATAAATTTTGGCAGCAGCAGATAGTAATTAAAAATGTAAATACAATTAAAAGGGTAATAAAAACAAATTTTATTAAGGATGCCTAATAATATTTATTTTAAATTTGTAAAATGCGAAAAGTATGCATTCGGTATTTTAAACAATAATGTAATTAAATAGGATTGATGAAATATTTTAAATTCAAGTGAGAGATAAGATAAGTATTAGCTAATTCTAGAAAAACGTTTACAATAAATTTATTGGTTGAAAAAAAAAATAAAAGGCAAATAAGTAGAAATTAAAAATTTGTCGGATGATGGCATGAAGCAAAAACAACAAAACGATTTTAATATAAACCTAGTTATCCCGAGGGGCAATTTTATAACGGTAAAGAGGCAAACAAATAAAAGCACAACGTTATTATCTAATATCATACGCCGTTAAAAACTCAACGCTATAAAACCAAAAGTAATTAATACAAAAATCCAGCTAATCATTCCAAAGAGAACAATTTTTATCGGTCATAAAACGACGACTGCTGGATATTAAAAAGTGGAAAGAGGAAAATATACTGTTGCTCTAATTTAATGTAACATCATACCAACTTCCCAGGATCCGACCATAGTCAATAACAATGTTTAAAATTATATCTAGTACCTACTTGTAAATAAATTAATATTTTATTTTTTACTTTGGTTTAAAAATGTCATATATTTTCATTTTATTACTTATTTAATAACTTCTTGTTATCTTATGTGGAAATTGAATGCTTAAATGAATAAAAGCTTTTCAACAGCAGGTAGTTATTATTTGTTATTGTTGTTTATGAAATGTTTTACGCTGAGTTTTTCAGCTAGTACTGATAATACTTGTTTTGTAGTTCAGTTAGTTTTTTAACATTGGTTAGGGTATTTATTTTGTGGTAATCAGACAACCTGTCGATTTCATTGAAGGACCTAACTAAGAAATACCGGCAAGTCCGTCATGCGAAACCTCTAGTTTCCTATCTGTAACTTCTCAACCAACGCCAACGATCACATGCAGCCACTGCGGGGCCGTTAAGTTGGCCCCCCCCAGTTAATATTTTTTCTCCAAAAGCTAGCTCCCGAATCCTTATAGCTAGCACCAGCTAGCACCCAAGTATGAAAGCTAGCACCATTATAGTTTTTCCACAAATCGATATTGCAACCGGGGGGGGCCAACTTAACGCTAGCCCCCCCCAGTTAATATTTTTTCTCCAAAAGCTAGCTCCCGAATCCTTATAGCTAGCACCAGCTAGCACCCAAGTATAAAAGCTAGCACCGTTATAGTTTTTCCACAAACCGCAACTGAAACCGGGGGGGGCCAACTTAACGTTAAGTTGGCCCCCCCCAGTTAATATTTTTTCTCCAAAAGCTAGCTACCGAATCCTTATAGCTAGCACCAGCTAGCACCCAAGTATAAAAGCTAACACCGTTATAGTTTTTCCACAAATCGATATTGAAACCGATGCTTTCGGTACTGACGGACGCGCATGAATGGATTAACGAGATTCCATTTGTTTATAGGATAGGCTGCCGACAAACTGCATGAATGTGTAGATAGCGAGTTATTATTGTGGGTAAAATGTTACCTTACTATAGAACTACGGAGCAACATTTGAAGAAGCATTACAATACATACTTTACAATACTTTGCATAATTCTAGCGCATTTCGTTACTTAAAAAATGAGTTTATCTGAGGTGCATGTCGCTGCCCCCCCCCCCCCACATCGAATTTTGGGTTGAATTTGGTGTCAATCGTTTAGGCTTCGTTAGAGCCTAAATGAGCTTTCATTATTGGTTTAGGATTACTTTTTGTAATCGAAACAAAAATTTTACGCTCTAACGTCTGACCCTAATTTCACCAAAAACTTTAAAGATGTAACGAAAATAGAAAAACACGTCTACCCCCCCCCCAAGATTTCGCGAATAACTCCACTACGGTTGAGGCTCAAACGAAAAAATGGAAGCTCAGTTAGACTCTAACGATGCTTTAACATTTGACACCAATTTCACCCCAAAATTCAAATAAAGAGGGGAAAATAGAAAAACACGACCCCCCCCCCAAAAAAAAAAGATTACCAGCAAGAAGTTAATCGTTTGTGGAAGGAGGCAAAGCTTTTGCTGCATATAGAGCATTCTTACCGGTGAACTTCAAGCTTTGCCTCCTTCCACAAACGATTAACTTCTTGCTGGTAATCTTTTTTTTTAGGGAGGGTCGTAGTCTTGTTTTTATATTTTCCCTCTTTATTTGAATTTTGGGGTGAAATTGGTGTCAAACGTTAAAACATCGTTAGAGTCTAACTGAGCTTCCATTTTTTCGTTTGAGCCTCAATAACCGTAGTGGAGTTATTCGCGAAATCTTAGGGAGGGGGGTAGACGTGTTTTTCTATTTTCGTTATATTTTTGAAGTTTTTGGTGAAATTAGGGTCAGACGTTAGAGTGTAAAATTTTTGTTTCGATTACAAAAGTAATCCTAAACCAATAATGAAAGCTCATTTGGGTTCTAACGTTTGATTCGAATTTCACCCCAAAATTCGACTTAGAGAGAGGGAAACGTGTCTACGTCCTGTAAGTAATGAAAAAGATATAATATAAAAATACAATTATACCGTATTCGGCCCTTTTAGTTTTTCAGAAATATGTGCAGTTTTTACATATTCTTACAATTTAACTTACATTATTATACGAGAAAAGGGCGTGTATACTTTACAATAGTGGGAAACAGAATTGAAACATAAAGTATGAAAACTTTTGTAAAATTAATTTTTCCATTTTTATTTATTATGAAGATTATAATGGCAAGGAGGATTAATTTTTTTAATCTAAACAAAAGTTTTAATCTGGTAAAATAAAATTAAATGTGAGGATTATCGGACGCAACTTGCTCGGAGGAATCAAAAATTTGAAATGCCCGTAACTTTTTAGAAAATGAAATTAGGATGTTGGAAATGGAAGCTCATTTAGGCTCTAACGAAGCTCTAACGTTTGACACCAAATTCATCCAAAAATTCTTAAAAATAACGAAAATAGAAAATCATGTATGTGGCCCCCCCCCCAACTATTTCGCGAATAACTCCGCGACGGTTGAGGCTCAAACGAAAAAAATGGAAGCTCATTTAGGCTCTAACGAAGCTCTAACGTTTGACACCAATTTCATCCAAAAATTCTTAAAAATAACGAAAATAGAAAATCATGTATGTGGCCTCCTCCCCAACTATTTCGCGAATTAACTCCGCGACGGTTGAGGCTCAAACGAAAAAAAATGGAAGCTCATTTAGGCTCTAACGAAGCTCTAACATTGACACCATTTTCACCCGAAAATTCGACTTGGGGGGGCCAACGTGTCTACAGCCCCCCCAAACTTTTTCGCGAATATCTTCGCGACGGTTGACGCTCAAATGAAAAAAATGGAAGCTCATTTAGGCTCTAACGAAGCCTAAACGATTGACACCAAATTCAACCCAAAATTCGATTTGGGGGGGGGGGCAGCGACATGCACCTCAGATAAACTCATTTTTTAAGTAACGAAATGCGCTAGAATTATGCAAAGTATTGTAAAGTATGTATTGTAATGCTTCTTCAAATGTTGCTCCGTAGTTCTATAGTAAGGTAACATTTTACCCACAATAATAACTCGCTATCTACACATTCATGCAGTTTGTCGGCAGCCTATCCTATAAACAAATGGAATCTCGTTAATCCATTCATGCGCGTCCGTCAGTACCGAAAGCATCGGTTTCAATATCGATTTGTGGAAAAACTATAACGGTGTTAGCTTTTATACTTGGGTGCTAGCTGGTGCTAGCTATAAGGATTCGGTAGCTAGCTTTTGGAGAAAAAATATTAACTGGGGGGGGCCAACTTAACGTTAAGTTGGCCCCCCCCGGTTTCAGTTGCGGTTTGTGGAAAAACTATAACGGTGCTAGCTTTTATACTTGGGTGCTAGCTGGTGCTAGCTATAAGGATTCGGGAGCTAGCTTTTGGAGAAAAAATATTAACTGGGGGGGGCTAGCGTTAAGTTGGCCCCCCCCGGTTGCAATATCGATTTGTGGAAAAACTATAATGGTGCTAGCTTTCATACTTGGGTGCTAGCTGGTGCTAGCTATAAGGATTCGGGAGCTAGCTTTTGGAGAAAAAATATTAACTGGGGGGGGCCAACTTAACGGACCCAGCCACTGCTTTGTTTAATATTAACTAATGGTTAAAATTATCATTGAATAATATTTAACTGTAGATTAAAATTTCAATAACTAATAAATTTGGGTTAGGTTGCTTATAAAGATTATAATTTACTTATTTTTAATTTATTTCAATATTGCATCAATTGATTGACACTGGGTGATAAAATTCGGTTGAAATTGTTAAATAGTATATTATGTCAAAATTTGCGTGTTGAAAAGGGTTTAAGTTGATATATTTTTAAATGATGAAAATATGTCATTTAATATTTAAAGCTTACCATTACCGAAAAGTTGCTTTGCATTATGGAAGGAAAAATGCTTGCACACCTACCAACCCTACGGAATATATTAATATTGTAATATTTGAAAACAACTTTCGTATTTATATTCATTTTCCCATTATTATTGCATTTTGGAAATGTATTTGTACAAGATTTTTCGAGTTATACGAAAAATTTTGCATTGTAAATTTTGCACTTTGCTCTGTATTTACAAGTATAAAATCATCCATGAGTACTGTTGACGAAATGGAAAATTACATTTTATTCTGTTCGCTTAATACGTATTTGAAATATTTAGATAACATAAATATCAGAAGGCAACAACATGGAATATCGTAGAACTACCTTATTTGCAAATTTTTTAATTTCACATTTTAATGAGATTTCATTTCTTTTTGATGAACAGCTGCCTTTTTTAAACGTAAAAGTAATACTTTTATACCAATGTTTATCTCACCCTTTTTTTACTTACGACCAAAATCTAAATTTATTTGCCTCTGTGGCCTGTCCTCTCATACACTTCATTAATTGGAATAAAACAAACGTCAGATTAGCATTTTATACTTTTGTTTCAATCCTGTATATTCTACTTCTTCACTCACTCACTCAGTTTTCGGGGGCCTAATATTTGCCTCGAGGAAAACCACTGCGTTGTTCCACATAATATCGCTTTTACTAGAAGGGCGACCTAATAAATTTCGTGAAATTTTCACCCTGTAATTCACTTCGAGATCACAGTTAGTCACCGCGCTTCGTTCTTCATAATATCTTGCGCATTTAGTATAATAACAACAAGCATTTTCATTATTTTAATGGCCCCACTATGTATGCTGTTTCGGTTACAAATTAATCAATTTTTTGTACAAGTACTTTAGAGTAACACTTAAAAATAATATTGTTTCAACTTCTACTCGAAAGGTGCGTATCATAAGCAACATTGTTAATTCTATTAGGGGCTTTTTAATAACGAAACTTTTTTATTTTTTATATAATTTAGCTAAGTACCTTACCTATAGATTTAATCAATGTTGAAGCTTGCGAATAGCGAGCATTATAATTTGCAAAATGTATTTTATCATATTAATTTCACGATTAATTTTATCCAACATTTTCTTTGTGTTAAATAACAATCTTTAAGACAGAAATAAATAGAAGCAAATTTGAACAGAGCCTCTACATTTAAGCTTTATTTAAAGTGGATCTTTATCTGTATGTACTGCTTTGAAAATCAAATGACAAGGTTTCAGGATAATTGGAAGCTATGCATTCTCTACTTCCAATATTCTCTCAATTATTGGAGACATTCTTCCTACAATTTATGGTTAGTAATCAGCACCCCGGGTTAAAAATTGCACGTAAGAGCAACTTCATTATATCCAGCATTGCAAGAAGTTTCTTGATGAAGAGTTTTCTACGTTATATTTCATGGATTTTTCTCTCAAAATAATGCTGAAGTGGTATTATATTTTGCTATTAATCAGTAAGAGTAATTTTACCCAAGTCTTAGAACTTAATCTTCCAATATTAAAGTTATATGGGGTTGCTCTATTTGAGTTGAAATATAATAAATTTTAAAATTTCTGTGTATAAGTGTTAATAATAATTTACAGACACATCTTGTTACTTTTAAAATGTCATCGTGGATGCGTTTAGAAACTTTTTAAAATTCACTTAGCTATTTTATTTCTCGTGGTCTTGTTTCTCCTCCTGAGATCTCCAATACGACTTAATTAATTTTAATTAACTCCGTGTTTTATTTTTATTTTAATTGCGTTTCCAAATGTTAAACGAGACTAGTACTAAAATTTAAAAAAGTCATAAAATTACAGTGTATTTTTATTACCTGTTTTAAAGAAATAGAAATACATTGCAAAAACGAAAATAAAGTATGATCTTGTAAAAATTTATTAGAAAAATATACATTTTTTATCTGAGATACTTACTCGCCTTGACCAGGTGAAAGGAAAATCCACAACAAAAGAAAATAAATCGCATCCCTTTTTTAAAAAATTACTTTTCTGTGTAATGTAGAGAAGCGCAGCTTTCATTTATCCTGTAATTTATACAGCATAGTTACCAAAGCTTTTATAGAAGCTATATACCTCGTTAAGTAAAAACTACGTTGAAAACTTAACAAAAACTTGACTAAATAGTACAATAATTTATGTAGGTCGATCAAAATTGCTAGATTTATACAAAGTAAATCTTTCCAGAATGTAATTGATTATAATTTGATTTAATTTTAACAATTCCTTGTATTTGATCCGTCTTAGTTAAATGAATTATTGAAAAAAATAATTCGGTCTTAGGGCAAACTTTCATTATGTAAGTTGAATTTAATTTTCAATTTATTAGAAAGATACGTTTCCTTTAAACCATCAAAGCGCAGGTGGCTCCAGTGTTCAATCCAACCGCTAAAAGCATCTCTTCTATAAATAATTCATGCGTAATACGATTATATACCTATTCCTACTTTGTGGAACAGTTTATAAACTATTCTTACAATATTTATACATTATAATATAACTAGAAATTATATAAAAGTATATAGCCAACATATTTTCATTTAATACCGCCATTTACTCGGCTACTTACTACTTAGTTTTTTGATTAATTTATTTTCATTACTTGCGCAATGCCATAGCTTAATATAGGGTCAAGTGGGGTAAATATGAAACACGTAAAAATAGTGATGCTAAAAATTTTAATATATCCATTTTAATGCCTTAAAAATAGCAAGTTTTACATTTTGTTTCATATTTACCCCACTTGATCCTATAATATTCTATTGGAATATTTGTTTTAATATTATTTTTACGGCATGTAAATTGGTTAACATTCTTTTGTTATTTATTCAGCAATACATAACACTAAAAATGAAGATATACATTTATTTTATATTATCTTTTACTGCAGGAAAATTACACATAATGTATAAAAATAGTTGATTTGCAAGTGCTTCAAATATGCATCTTCCATCTCTTCGTGCTTATGCTCACACAATTTTAAAAGTGTTTTAATTACCTGTATTTGTATATGGAAAATTATCTTTTTCTGCCCCTAAATGGAGCACAGCAAGAATTGTTCGTTTGGTTCAACAATAAATTTTGTCAAAATACTAAAGATTTGAGGGCCACAAATGAAAACAAGATTACCATGTGTAATAGTGTCACAGTTAATTTGGCTGTGTTTTACGTACTTACGTTAAATTTTGGGGATCTTATTCCTCATACAGACCATGTTTGCTTAATTGGGGGTTGAATCTATTTAATAAAGGAAACCAATTTATGGTAACAAATAATATAATTAACAGTATTTACATGATTTACGCAACTTACAAACTAACAAGGGGAAGGCGTGATATTCGGGAAACAGATTTTTTTTATATTAATCGTACTTAAACATCAGTACCCCGACTTTATTTTGTGAAAGTAGTAAATAGCAAAATTCAGCCATTGTCGAAAAAGGAGCGTGTGAAGTTATACATTTATTTTATATTATCTTTTACTGCAGGAAAATTACACATAATGTATAAAAATAGTTGATTTGCTTCAGTATATATTACTGAAGTTCAGTATATTACAAGCATATTACAAAATGAAAATTTTAACAATTTCAAAAGCATATTTTGACCTTTTAAGTAAAAGTTAGATAAAATCTAATGCTCTTATCATTTGTAGTTTATATTTCTGCATTATTTTTGTGTCTTTCAATTTTTCTCTAAAATAATTAGGGAAGCAGGAATTTGCATAAATAAGTTTTTACATGTTAATATCCTATGTTCGGCTAACTCATTCAACACCCGGTATATCTTGCAAAATAACAAAATATGCAATAACCGAGTTGGCCGAGGTGGTTAGGAACAGAGGATTGAAAACAACGAAGCGACCAGAGCAGGTTCAAATCCCTTATTAGCAATTTTTTGCAACTTCTGTTTTTTTTTAATTTTTAAAATTTTTTTTTTGTACATACTACACTACGTTAAAAATAAAATACAAGGTATTAATTTTTTTTTTTTTTATGCTGCAAACTTTTTTAATATGCTAATTTCAAACATACTTCGTTCATATTCATAAAAATCTCTCTATCGCATAGTAAAATATATCTAAAATTAATTATGTGTATTTTATCTTTGTATGTAGTGTAGTATGTATCAAAACAAAGAGAAACAAATTTTAAAAAAAAGAAACAAAAATTGGTTCCGTCGGGATTCGATCGACCTTTTACTTGAAACGCTTTTTTCTCGAAAATGGCTGAATTTTGCGATTTACTACTTTCACAAAATAAAGTCGGGGTACTAATGTTTAAGTACGATTAATATAAAAAAATCTGTTTCCCGAATATCGCGCCTTCCCCTTGTAAGATCGATCGTTATAATCGATATTATCAACTTATGGATTATCCTCATTATGAATAATTTATGATAATCTTATTCTAATCATATTTCCTGTGTTTTATATTCAATTCAATTCAACAGACTCTATTATTTTTTTTGACATATTACAAACACATTGTCTCCTGCAGCAACCAAGTTGCTACAGAAGACGGTTTTTATATACATAAAATTTTCGCTGCTCCTGCGTAGCATATCAGCGTCCATATGGTCGTTTTAGATGTTTGGCGTCCTCATACGTGGGCTACTTCCTGGAAAACGAGTGTAAAAACCAGGCGACATGATTAGCGTGTAAGTGGCGTGTTTGTAGTTTACAACATTATGTTGTGAATGAGTTTATGTTTGATACGCCTGAAGGGCAAATTATTTTTGTGAATTGTGTTAATGTGGGCTGTAGTTTGGTTCCGCTTGACCGTGTGATCGAAAAATTTGACTGCGGCATGATGAATTTGTGTGGGAAGTCGGGGCATGTTTGCTAATTCGTGTAGATCGTATAAATCGGTGTATTTGTGGGATCCGGTGATCACTCGGAGGCACTTGTTCTGGGTACGTTGTAGGATAAGGATGTTGGTGCGAGCAGCTTTGCTCCACACCGGGGAAGCATAAAGGAGTATAGGTAAAATCATGGTTTTATAAATCTGAAGGCGGATATTTGGATGGAGTTTATTTCTACAGGAAAGAAGCGGGAAAAGGGCGTGCATTGCACGAGTGGCTTTCTTCGCGGTTTCTAAAAAGTGATCTTTAAATGTCAGTCGTTTGTCTAGGATAACCCCCAAGTATTTGGACGTCGGCGTCGATTTAATTTCTACTCCGTTCATGTTAAGTTTGTTTGTCATTCTGTCACGTTTTTGTGAAAATGTGGTCGTGGTAGTTTTTGCGGCGTTAACCTGCAGCCGCCAGTCATCGTAGTAGTCAAGTAACTTGTCGGCGTGTATTTGTACTTTTTCGATGGTCTCGTCCTTGGTTTTTGCGGCTGCGGATACGCCGGTGTCGTCCGCGTAGAGAGTGAGTGTGGTGTCGTACGTTTTTGGTATGTCGTTTATGTAGTAGTTAAATAATGTTGGGGAGAGGATGGCGCCTTGAGGGACACCGGCCGGTATGGGTTGTGGATTTGATAGTGAGTTGTTGATTTTGACCTGGAAGGATCGGTTTGAAAGGAAGCTGGCTAACAATTTTATGATATGAGTTGGGAATTTCAAGACTAATAGCTTATGTAAAAGGCCGTCTCGAAAATGGCTGAATTTTGCGATTTACTACTTTCACAAAATAAAGTCGGGGTACTAATGTTTAAGTACGATTAATATAAAAAAAATCTGTTTCCCGAATATCGCGCCTTCCCCTTGTAAGATCGATCGTTATAATCGATATTATCAACTTATGGATTATCCTCATTATGAATAATTTATGATAATCTTATTCTAATCATATTTCCTGTGTTTTATATTAATTTTGCTATAGCTAGTATTTATTTGTATATATTAGTTATTATTAAAACAATGACAATTATCTAAATTTCGCGACAACTAACAATATTAATACTGACACATTTAAAACTTACCTAAATACTACAAATAATAAAAGAATTGGATAGATATCATGAAACGCACATTTTTATAATTTAGACCTGAGACTTGATCCTGTCCAGTGCCAGTGGTTGATTTGGTATCGTCCTCAGTTTTCCAACTTCTCTTCAACTTGTTAATAATTTCTTGCAATTGACTTACCTATATTTGTACATTAACAGAAGGGTGGTGAAATACAAAAAGGGGTACCTACCTGACGGGCAGCATATAAACATTCCTTACCCTCCTCGACACCAGGGTCTCTGCGCAGGCGCCAAATCATGTTGTGATTGGCTGACAAGTATGGCGTCATTTGACATTTCATTTGTCACCTAACGTAACCTCATTTTTTCATAGGAGTTGTTTGTTCTATTCTTAGACGGTATTCTATTCTTAAATATACGGTGTAGTTACTTAACCTGGACCCGAGACTTTTAAAGTTTTTAAAGAAAACTAACGGATTTAGATAGATAACATTAAAATGAAACGAACTGGATACGGAGGAATGTCGTATATAGATTAGTTCGCATAATAATCGATTTTAAAATTTCCAATTTTCGACTTTATTGGACATTCTGTTCTCAGCCCGTGTTAAATTTTTAGGTCTTGAGGCGCGGAGAGTGGTAATCGACCCAGCACTACTGGTTGTACCTACACCATCGTACAGTTAACATCGAGCTAATTTCACTTTTTAGGGGTATTTGTGGCTAAAAAAGGGGAAATTTATCGTACAGTTAACATCGAGCTATAATTTCAGTTTTTAGCGGTATTTTTTGTTTAAATTTGCAGCAAGACAAAGAGAGATCCACCCCTTCCCAGTAGCACAATTTGCCGAATTGGAAGACCCTAGGGAAAAAAATGCTAAGTTCTGACAAGTACCTACAGCGCCGGCGCAATTTTCAGCCAATCGAAACATGTTTTTGGCGCCTGCGCAGAGATCCTGGTGTCGAGGAGGGTAAGGAATGTTTATATGCTGACGGGCACCACAATAGGCAATGAGGATTTCCCAGAGCGGTTAAGCATTACAATAGGTAATTGGGAAATCCCAGATTTTCAAATATTCTATGGCCTAGTCTAGACAATTATATACAAAAATAAATATACAAAGGTCCAAATAATTCCTTGGTGCAGTTTATAACAATATGACAATGAACAATATTTTTCCTGAGAAATTAGGAAAATGAATTATTGAGAACATTTTTGTTCTCGGAACGTAACTTTAAACAAACTAATTTTTTCAAATCCTGTTTAAATTGAGTTATGCTTCTGTTTTTCTTTATTTGACATTTTGAGGTTGCGTTGAGTATTCAGTCTCAACACACCGCCCGAAAGCTAACTCTTATCGATTGAGCCAAGTTGTAAGATTTTTTTGTTAGTTAGTTTTATCGTCGATCCTTTACGATTGTGTATAATCATTTAATTAATCAAATCCTGTGAACATATTCTTACATTCCAACGCCAAAACAATTAAATTTAACGAACATTCGACAATTTCTGCAATCTCTTTCACTGTTTCAAATGTTTCAAGCGTTTTTATTTTAATTCCTTTTGTATTACTTCTTATTAATTTTATGTGTAAAATTCCATTAGACGTAGCAATTTCTATAAAAAGTTTAGTAATTGTTCATTGATTTTTCCAATTCAATTAGAAAGTGAAGAATAAAGGCCGGTTGATGATGTAAACAACGTTAAGTATTTCTGCTACTAGTTTGTTAAATCTTTAATTCTGTTTAATTCCAATTTGTGTATCTTTGATTTTGAGAACAAATGAGAGGAATACAATACATTTATAAACTTAATTGCACACCATCGAATTACAAATAATATAAAATGTTGTAATGAAAATAAAATTTTCGGGTTGTATATGGCCAGCTTATAGCTTCACTTCATTACATCAATTACACAATTCCTGGAGGCTACACGGTGAAAAAATCTACAAAGTACATTAGTTAATTTCATTAAGATATTTTATACGATGTAATACCGAAATCACATTATACCCATTTTCGTCATTTCTTTTTTTTTATATTATTGTAAATGACATTTTCAAGCATTGATTTTTGTTTACAATGCGGAATTTTGTATCAATTTAATACATACATTTTCCCACACTTTTCCAAATTAAGTTTTAAAATTATATTACATCCTTTTCTATAATTCATTTTTTATTTCTTTATCGAAGTTAGCGAACTAAGATTTGTTATTTTTATTTAACTTCATGGGATTCACAGTTTCAGCCAACTTTAGAAACTTTCCAAGTTATGATATTGTACTTAATTGCTGTTACAATTATATGAAAGTATTGATTCAGTTTACTATAGCACGATGAGAAAGTTTTTTAGATATCTTTTTGCGTTTTATTATTTCACCGTAAAAGTTTATTGGACAAAGTAATTAATTGAAATTATAATTAAGGATTCTAACTAATTTTTTAAACTTGTAGAAGTTTAATCAGTATACCAATGAACTATTAAGTGTAGATACTTACATAAAATATGAACCATTATCGCAAGTAATTTTTTAGTTTCATGGTGCGTCCACACCGAATAACATGATTGATAACAAGAATGTTGAAATATTCATGAAATATACACATGAAATATTCAAAATTTTTCTGTCGCTTCATCTGGTGGAAGTTGAGATCCTTTTTTAATTAAATTTGAAAATTCCAACGAATACTATATTATTATTTTGTAATTAATAATAATAAATAATAATAAGACAAGCAATCTGGCGTAAGTCAAACACGGATAAACTAGAGAGCGGGAAACCGCGGTTCTAATCCTGACTGCGTCGGATGTACTGTGATCTAAAAAAGTCCAAAATCGATCTGTGGACTATTATCCATTCCAACCCGCATTAGGCCAGCGTGGAATGGTAAGGCCTCAACCTTCTAGTTCTAAATTGAGAGAACTTGAAGAGGCGTATATCCAAAAATGGATGTAAATAAAAACGCTAATAAAGATTTTGTAAATACCTTAAAAATTAAAGTCTCCAATGAAAAAAAAACACCCGTTTAAGTCTCTTTAATTCTGATATAGTGCTGGATAGAAAGGAAATAAAATTTTCCAAACAAAATTAAGTTTACACTATAAAAAATATAAATTTTAGTACTCTCATCGGATTCTCAAATAATATTTTTGCAGGTTTTTGCTATAGTGAAGATCTTATGCGACTGCGTTACCTATATAAACAGTAAACCGCATAATGAAAAGGGTTAATAGATTTTGCAATTTGATATCTATCAAAATTACTACTCACATTAGTAATCTAAATGTAGTTTGATGTATAATCTAATATTAATCAAAACTTGGTGTAATGTATTTGTGATATTCTATAGATTTTGAAAGATTCGTAACATGAGCTGTGATAGAACTGCATTTGTTGTACAGTTTTTAATTACCGAGTTTTGGTTACGAATTCTCAACTAATGATCAAGAAGTATTCTGAATCTTACAAAATTATCAGGGTTTAATTATCTTTACGATATACCTTGCAATCGAATTAAATAGAAGATGTTCAGATTCACGTGATTTCTCAATGATAAAAGTTGCTTTTGATAGTGTCTAAATCCGCGTTCTCACGATTCGAAGGTAGTTCAAAATTAACTATAAAAAAGTTTTTCGACAGTTACGAACAAAAAAAAATACGAGTAAATATTTGTGAGTAATTGAACAAAGAATTGCGAAAAAATTTTATTAGAATTTGAAATAAAAAAAACTATTACTTTTTTGATTAGGAAGTGGATAATAAAAGGACAAGGAAGTTATCTACCTACTACATACATAGTTTATAATTGCACAGGTGAATCATTCTTTAACAACCCAAGTTTGAAATGATCAAAGTTTTGTGGAATCAACTAAAGTTGATCCCCAAAAATCTCAAAAATCCGTTTGGCGCTCATCTTTCAAATGTGAGAGCGTGTCTTCATTAAAAATAATAAAAATCCACTGATTCAAACGATTTTACAAAAAAATATTTTGAGAGATTTTGATTTGTTTCTTACTTTATCCACACATTGTATACTTACACAAAATTTTTACACAATTTTACACAAATGCATGCGATTAATATACTAATTTATATAAATTTAAAAAAAATTATTATTTACTTAACCAGAAGTACTGCAAGTTCTATATTATAATATACCTAAGGGATATTTGTAATGAAATGGATTATTTGCACCAAAACATCAATATAAATTACAGTTCTGTTTGAAGTGGTGAATCTAATCTATCTAGAATTTATAGAATTACGATTTTCTGTTAAATCAGATCATACTTGACACACGAATAGAATAATAATTATTATGATGAGAACCATATTATTATGTTAGTCAAAATCTAATGCATCGAATGCATTTCCAAGTTTGACATGGATTTCTTCTTAACCATACTATAAATTTTAGTCTAGGGTGTGGTATGTGTTACCATGCAAAAATATAAACCAGACTCGTTTTAACACTTTCTTATTTTTAAAATTTTTCTCACTTTTGCAATGTAACGACTTTAACGATGCTATAGAATATGGATATCTACACGTGAGGCAATGAGATACGAACGTGACTTTGCTATGACAAACATAACTATTCAAATGCACATGAACTTAAACTAGCGTATATTGACAATGATGCATGGTTTACCTTACAATACCATTGCAAGGTATGAAATGAAAAATTATGTTGTAGTTTATTTTAATATGAGGAATTTTGTTGCTATGCTTGATAATGCAGGTAATGCTCATTTTTTGGATAAAACGTCACGTATAAAATGAACACGTACCTATATGACATCAGGATTCTGGTTTCTTATTAGTTTTAAGTTTTTCATATCCAATTCACCTATCGATAATATTACTAATTTTTTCATATCGCACGGTACAAAAAAGTATAAACACAACTATTCTTACAAAGGGTATAGCGGAGTAAGCATGCAAAAAATGCCCCCAGCGATTTTTAAAAATCTAAATAGGCGATCGATTCGTAATCAGAAAAAAACATTTTCCTGAAAATTTCAGCTTTTCAACCCGAAGATTTAGCAATAATAAGCAAAAATGTGTTTTTTTGTTTTTATTTTTTTGTGGCTATTCTACTGAGTATTTTTTAATGAAATTTTTTTTGGTAAGAACTACTGACAAGGGGCTTTAAAAAGTAATTTTTTTGAAAAGTTACAACTGTCCGTCTTTTTTTAAAAAAATAATAAAATTTTGGCCCCTTAATTTGAACATGTTCTTTACAATTGGCAATCACGAATTTTTTACAGAAAACTTCCCTTTGACCCTACTATACATGGTAAAATTTTCAACTTGATCGAGTTGGTGCAACAGGGTGATAAAAAATAAAATAAGTAACAACATTATTACATAGAGTATTATACATTATAATATTATAGAGTATACAAGTATTTTATTACACTTCTTTGAGATTAATCCTGCTAACAAAAAATGCGTCAAGTAAAATATTATTCTATGGAAAGCAATAGGCTTTTTAATAAAATAATTATGACAATCAATGAGGCTGATATGGATAGATACAACAAAAATTGGAAAAAAGTCAATGTTAATGATATTTTCTGTGGTAAATGGCGAGTTCATTTAACTAGGCAATCAAAACATGAGAATACTGATTATTCATCTGTGGAACAAGCAAATACCGAGCGCCAACGAAATTCTCAATCATCATCAGTTATTTGGTCTGTATCACAAAAAATGGAAGAAAGTTTGGAATTTGTGGAACTTAGTTTTCCGTAATTATTGCTACTCATAAATACTGTTGTATTTGGGGATTTTCAAGAAATGTTTCAAGAAACAAAAACATTGGTTCCGTTTGAAGCTCGCCAACAAGTATTTTCTAAGAGACGACTCTGCATTCCTCAAGGAAATCGGTACTGTAAAGATCATATCTAATAAAACAACGATTTCATAACGAACCTTCGCATTTATTCTAATAATTTTGGTTTGGACCGTGAATAAGTCGAATCTGACTACTTTACTGAAGTGATAACCTCGTTCTAAATAAGATGTTTTGCTGGTGCATTTTGAACTAGTTCCATTTGTCGTATTACTTGCTTTTTGCTCAAAGAATTCGGAAGAGGATTAGATTCTGATGTTGACCTCTTTAAAAAAGTTATTACCGCGATGAACTTGAAAAAAGATCAAGATAATACTTTGGCTTTGAAGGTATTAATAATAACAATAACAACAAGTCGTTGGGCGAAACGAAAAGTTTCAATTATAACGATAACTTCAAATTACTTAATGGACTTTCCAGAGTTGACGGAAGAAGAACTCAAAATTTTTCTTACGGGTTCATATCAAATGTCTCGAGCAGTGTCATATTTGGCCGAGTTGATGAATGAAGACGGCACTGTTACACTTCAATATTATGTAAAGATTTCATCAAGCTACAAGTGAAATCTCGGTACATTAATTCAAAAACTTATCGTTGTTTTATTGATTATATTATGAACCAAATACGAATGAAATCTTCGGCATTACTCAATATTGTTGTAATTGTGCTAATGACAGGCGCACTTTCGGATGCTGCTTTCACATTGCAGTTATTCTATATTATCTTTCTCGTGCTCGATATTTGGCTAAAATAATAAGATCATCTGAGGCATTGAGTCGCTTGTTTACAGAAATAGAAGAAAAAGCAGTAGTAACTGAAGACAGTTACGAAGATTAACTGATCTTATTTAAAACAGTTTTATTAAAAACTTTGTATTTTGTAATCAGTACAATTTACTATATTATATTATCTACTATCCTATATAATTATTTAATTTTTCATCACTTATGTTGAAAATGAATCAATATATTTTTGTGAAATTATTTCATTCCGTATAAATAATTATTAAGAACTTTTCTAAAAACATTATAATTAACATTATAATATAATTTATAAAATTTAAAAAACTTTTTATTTTTTTAATGGAACAATGCTTCCGAAATATATAAAAAAATAGATCATACTTTTGATATATTTATAAATAGAACAAAAATAATTTATAAGTATCTATTTTTAATGAATAATACTATATTCGAAGAAAATATGAAAAAAATATACTTTATTTTTTTTCACCCTGTTGCACCAACTCGATCAAGTTGAAAATTTTACCATGCATAGAAGGGTCAAAGGGAAGTTTTCTGTAAAAAATTCGTGATTGCCAATTGTAAGGAACATGTTCAAATTAAGGGGCCAAAATTTTATTATTTTTTAAAAAAAAGACGGACAGTTGTAACTTTTCAAAAAAATTACTTTTTAAAGCCCCTTATCAGTAGTTCTTACCAAAAATTTCATTAAAAAATACTCAGTAGAATAGCCACAAAAAAATAAAAACAAAAAAACACATTTTTGCTTATTATTGCGAAAATCTTCGGGTTGAAAAGCTGAAATTTTCAGGAAAATGTTTTTTTCTGATTACGAATCGATCGTCTATTTAGATTTTTAAAAATCGCTGGGGGCATTTTTTGCATGCTTACTCCGCTATACCCTTTCCCATATACTCACTTAAATATTTCATACAAAATCACTTATAGCCACTGAACTAGACCATTTTAATTTCTTTGATTATTCGTTTACATCTTAATTTGTTTTAAATTTATTTATTTAGCTTTGTCCCATTCATGTTTTTAAATTCTTGGAATACGGTGTTCTTGTAGCTCATTGCCAACTAAAAAAATATAAAAATTGTTTTTCAAATATCTTTAAGCGAGTAGTTTTACTGTGCAATGAATGCTTGCATTAATAATGGATTCTGTTGAAACATTTTTGAAGATAGTATACATAAATTGCGATAAATTGGTTAGTTGTTAACTCGTGATAATAAATTAATTGGTACCTATATGTTAAATAATTTTACGAGTTTTCGAACTGTCAAGCAATGGTGTTCTCTTCGTCAGAATAATACATACTACATTAAAATAGTATAGGTCTGTACATTATTATAACGTTAAGTTTAGAAGAGTTCAGACTAGCCACATGCACTCGTTGTCCATATGTAGCCTTCCCACCCTCCAAAATTCAGATATTTTTACATTATCTGCGTCCTTACAATACAGTTATTATTACAATACAGTTAAATTTGAAAATAACTTAACGTTTCGACTTTCTAACTAAAGCAAGATTGCAATTTAATAATAAAAATAATGAGAAAGTCTGAAGCGGCCCCTAGACGGTCAATATTATAGATATATTTTAAAATGAAATATTGCACAGTATTGATTAGAGCTACGGACTGCTTCAAGAAATATTTTAGTAGTATATCTATTATATTATGTACTTACATAATATGTCGCAGATAAATAGTAATTTTAAGCAAATATCTGTTGCATAGGCAAACAGCATCTGACGGAACCGTTGTTGGGCAAATATTGTAGTATCTACATGCCTAAATTGATTTTAGGCAAACTCTTAATATATTATGTACTACAACTAAATTTTGTTTTATAAAGGAGAAGTGTGAATAAGTAGAGTAGGTGGTTTTCATATTCAGCTTAAATACTTTTTAAGGATATGTATGTAAGTAAATGGCTGGTATTTAATAGTCAGCATTTTATATAAATAGTCAGTATTTATAATAAAACTGGCAATATTCTAAATTAATGGTTAATATTTAAAATAAATTATCAGTATTGAGAAAAAAGAAACGCTACCAGTAATATCAATCAAAATTAATTATTAAAAGTCCAACTTACAAACACCAATATCTTAAAACTATGTTTATATCATATTTATCTTGTTCTCGCAGTAAACAGACGATATATTGACCATAATATTAATAAAATTACTGACTAAATAAATAGTTACCAAATAGATGAGTAAATTTTTGATATTAGAAATGCAATAAATATGGGCAAAATTCAAGGATTACCTCTTTTCTTTCCCAGGTGTTTGATGATATACAAAGTAGTAAATAAATATATAAAATGAATATGTATATGTTACGGTCAATGATGTAAATCGGGCGTTGACGTCAACGCCCGATAACGGTGGGCAATGATGCAAATATTTTCATCTGATTGTAATATTCACGTCTTTGGCCGGTCATTGACGTTATTGGCCAAAAAGGATTGGGCCATGATGACATGGAATAAATACTATAAGGAACAGCAAAACGATTATTTGAATTTGACAGCCAATTGGCAAGTAACTCATTGTAGAATAATAATTTATTAATAAAAATAATAAAAATTAACAAAAATTTTAAACAATAATAAACATTAAAAAATAATTATATTATAAAATTTATTAAATTAATCATTTTTATTCTGGCATGAGAGTGATCCATGGCATTTACAAACCAATTTTATTGGTCTCTTTTAAATATTAATTCCACATTATCATCCATTTCACCATCTGATTTGTTATTTTCCATTTCTCCATCTGGTTTGTTATCTTTCCAAATGTAACAAAAACTTAAGAACAATGTCCAGTGCTACCTCCCTATACAGTGTGAATATTTGTGTTTTCTGTCATTTATTTCCAGGATGTTACAAAAATTTAAATAATTGCTAGCATTACAAAATCTGTCAACACTTTTTTATATAAACACGCTAAAGGAAGTTGATTTATTTATTGGAAAACCATGTTATTCGAAAATTAAAACATGGGATTCCCCCCCCTTCCAACCGTAGTTTTCGAATTACGCGATGTTCAAATAAGTAAATCAATTTCTTTTAGCGTTTTTACATAAAAAAAAGTTGAAAGATATTGCAATGCTAGCAATTATTTAAATTTTTGTAATGTCCAATGACAGAAAACACAAATATTCACACTGTATAGGGGGGTAGCACTAAACATTGCTCTTAACTAAACGTTAAAACATTAGAGTTTTAACCGTAAGTAATGAACAACATACAAGAAATTTTATTTAGGAACACTTTAAAAAACAGTTATAACTAGAGACAGGATAGTTGTGTAAAAAAAGATGGAACTTTAGGAGAAGCCCTAACATAACTCACCAATAGAGAAGTTTATTAACACTAATAAACGTTTTAATTGGTAATAGACTTTCTCTATTGGTGAGTTATGTTAGGGCTTCTCCTAAGTTCGATTTGTTTTTGCCTAACTACCTTGTCTCTATTTATAACCTTTTGTGTCAAGATAGAACTAGAAGATATTTGAAAATATGAAAAAAATTGCAAATACGGGGGAAGGGGTTCAAAAACCGTAGTGCTTTTAAACATAGTTGAAAAATATGGTAGAATTTAGAAAATAAAAAGAACTAAAATAATCAGGTCTATTTTGTATCACCTAGACGCTATTATAGCGGTTTATTATAGAGTATTGAAATGTCAAAGTCACGTCAAATGATAAAAAGTTTTGAGTAGTTTTAAAGCGAGAAACATTTATTGCAACTTACATGTGTTGGAAAGAGAGCGTAATATTTTAATTTGCGATTCAAATCGAGCACAACCCGAAGTGCTCCGACGACGTTATTATAGAGGTTGACCTTGATGCTATTATAGCGGTTTTCCCTAAACGGTATTACGTATCATTTTTACAAACCGCTGTTATAACATGAACGTTATAATAGAGGTTGTCATAACCGCTATAGTGCGAAATATAACTGGGAAAATTTAGGTGCATCTAAAATAGCGGTTTGACGAAAAATATTGTGTTTAACGGATTAATTAATGTTTTTCTTCTGAATCACTTAGAAAATGCAGATTGTAAGTATAAATTGAAGTATAATTTATTATAAACATTATAAAAATGTAGTTTACATATTAAGGGCTGTTCCAACAACGAGGAAGTTCCAGAATATTACTACAACGCAAGCGCAATAGATAAAAAGCAACACTTTTTGTCTTCTGCGCATGACTTTTTATCTATTGCGCTTGCATTGTAGTAATATTACTGGAAATGAAATCGTTGTTGGAACCAATCTATAGGTTTATACGCTTTTTAGGGGTTAAGTAATAAAACTTTTTCTGATTGATCTGTAAATTTCAGTACAGCAGAGGGAGAAGATCGAAAATAGGGTTTTACGAGAAAACAGTGATCCTTTCTCACTGTGTGACAGGTCTTTTGTTGAAACTTACCGTTTAACCGATGCTTTGATTACCGAAGTGGGACATTTGCAAACAGAGTTCATTGGAGGGCGTTTAAGGTCGTCTTGGTTGGTGGGTAAGTTGAGGATGTGAAAGCAAATGGAACATTTATATCATAATAAACTTTTGTAGGCTTCTTGTTCTTCGTAAATTAGGACTAGGTCCAGTATTTTCCAATTCTTGTCATGCCGTGTCATGGATTATCTTGAGATCCCGAAGTCCAACTCTCGTACCACCTTTTTGGTGGTCGTCCCGGAAGTCTTCTGGAGATGGGTTTGCCCGTCATCGCCACTTTGGCCAGTCTGCCTTCGTCCATTCTTTCCAAGTAGTCCCTCCATTGTCTCCTCCTTTCTCTTACCCATCGTACGATGTCCTTGATATCGCATGTTTCTATTGTTAGTTCTTACTCTATCCATCAGAGAGACTCCCACTATTGATCTTAATGTCCGCATTTCTGTGCTCCGGAGGATTTGTTTGGTTTCTGCTCTTGTCTCAGCAGCATATGACAGTATAGGTATAATGCATGTCTTATACATTCGCGTCTTGCTCTCTGTCGTCATGTATTTGTTATTCCATATGACGTCGCGCATACGCATTTATAGGCGATGCTGGTTATCCACTGCAACCATGGCTGTTAACTCCAGTAGAAAATGCGGAAGCAAACCATAAAGTAGGTACACCGAAGCACACATTAAAGCAAGAAACTGCATTGAAAGGTGCTTTGGTGTACTAAAAAGTAGATTTAGATGCTTTCTTAAACATAGGACCCTCGATTACAATCCTGTCAAAGCTGCAAAAATGGTTTATTCTTGTGTGATTTTCCATAACATGGCAGTGGAAAGCAACATACCACAAGAAATACTGCAAGAGTTTGTTAACCAACCCTATAAAAAATCGCGCATGAAGAAAACTCAGTTTCCTGACCAAAGATGAGACTGGGGAGAATCCACGCTTTCGGATTCCTCCAAAATCAAAATTAAGTTAAACAGCTTTGGTTTAACTTCCCAACGGGTCCGGATTATACAAATAATCTTTCCGGTGAGAGCTAAGCAGTTCCAATTTATTGACAATATGTCGCCCGTATTGACCTTGCAAATTTTTCGTTCCAAAATCAAATTTTAAAAATGACATTCGACGTCTAATTCCACAGTCTTCTTTCAAAAAATTATTATGCAAAATATCATTCTTTATTAATTTACTCGCTTTTATTCACTCAAAATTCAAAATAAAGGCGGATATTAAAAATCAAACTACAGTCGCTCGTCCGTTGAGACAACGTCAAGTGACCTCGTCCACCTTCAATATCTTTTTCACCTCCACGAGCCCGCGTTGGTGCAAAAAAAAGTTTACAAAATCTCATATTCATTTAAATTTTACAAATGCATTTCTACTATCAAATCGACCGGTTAGTTGATTTCAAAAGATACCATGACAGTAGTAGGTATATTATATAATATGTACTATGTATTAAAATTTAAACCCTGTTACGGATTTTTGCACTGCGTTACGCAGTACTCCTTTCTTCTGAGTACGCCCCTGCATTTTTATTTAAATACATAACCTGAAAGCTAGAGTTACTTACATAGTTAAATATTTACTTACATTATAGTATGTTGTAATTACATAACTAATAAAAATGTTTGGCGAACGCAAGCAGAATGCTATTCGCTCAACAATGGTTTAATCAGATACTATTTGCCTTAGAAAATAACGTTTAAGTCTAAATAAGTGTCTAAAAACTATTTGCTCAAACAGCAATTTTTTTTTTTATTTACTTATGAGTTATGACATAATATTTTTAAACTAGAAGTTCATTTTATGAGAAAATTCTTCGTATTTTTTCAATACTTGTATAATTATTAATTACTGTATTTACTACTGTATTATTATAAAAATATATTTATTATATTATGTACTTACAATAAATTAGTATCTACTATACTATATGGATTGGATTATAAAATATGGATATTTTATTTCGAATTAAATAATAATATGATACCGCAGTAAATTTATAATATAAATTGATACATGATGTTTCCGTTTTATATATTATTTGAGTACCTAACGTGTTTTGATAAAATATGAAGTTGGCCCAATAATATCATAATAGATATTATATTCAATTATATTAAATGCATTTGTAAAAGCTTTTTGTGTAATTAAAACTAAAGTGATCGCTTTTATAATTACTCGCGGATATCAATAAATTTTCATAAGTTAAAAATCGATGTAACATGGAGAATATTACTTACTTACTTCAGACGGCCTAATATCTTTTTCAGAGCTTTAGCCTCCTCTATCTATAATGCCTCTCATGTATTCCGATTCACTGCTGATTCTTCCGTGGAGAATATTGCAAGTATTTAAACATTCATTGTAATTCCAACTGAAAGAAATTGTTTTTTCGATTTATACCCATTGGTAAATAATATCAGTTAAAAGGAAATTATACGAGGCTTTAGTAAATCATTGTCACAATAATAAACGATAACTAATTTAGGTAATGAGGAAGTTTGAGCTTCCAATGTTGAATATTTACAAGTATATTCTAAAAAGATATTCATATTTGAAAATATTGAATATTTTTAAAGATATTCAACTTTGAAAGTTCAAACTTCCTCATTACCTAAATTAGTTATCGTTTATTCATATTACTTTCATAAATTATTAGAATTCTGTATTAGTGAACAGCTAAGTAGAAAAGATTAATATTTTAGGGCGCGCCACCTGTTGAAATACGTTTTTGCATCAAAATTTAAAGGGCCTTCTTATTTTCGGTTCGAAGGCAAATACTAATATTGCCAATAGATATTTTTCTTTTAATAAGATTATGGAATTTATTACTAATGCAGTAAAGCTTTATAGCGGCCATTGTAATAGTTTTTTGCTGATTTTAGTTTAAATTTTGTAACTTTTAGAATGATGTAGCAAGAACAAAAACTCTATGACTCCACTAATACGATTTTAATACCATTAAATTTCATCTTTCTAACTATTCAATATTATTTATATGTAATATTAAAAAATATATTAACAATTATTATTTTTTTCAAGTTATAATTCCTTATTACTTTATCATATTTCAATATGGATTAAATTTGGTCAGGTGAGTCGCATATAATATACAGATGGTAATCTGTGGTGGTAGTTATGGAAAACTAAATCATAAACTGCCGAGTAAATCTAGCAAAACGCAAAAGGGTAAATGTTAATATACCTGGGGATTTTCAAAGAAGTTTTTATAATTTCAAGAATAACAAAATCCTCTTTGTATTGCGTACTTTAGAAATTCACCCTAAAATTTCTCGGCTAAGGTAAATAGTATTCCGTAATATTGGAACTCCTAATTTGACCTTTATTATTTATAAGTTGAAAATGCAATGTTTAGTTTAAATTTTCTGGTTGTACTTAACATCACCTTTATCCTCGACGCTGTCGCTGTCTTGTATCAAAAAAGTTGTTAATATTTTAGTATAATTTTTTTAAGTGAGTTCTATATTTTTCATTTTCACGAAACTAATATTTATTCAAATAATTATTTATATTATTCAATAATTGCTATATTTTTGAAATCTTATACCTAGTATCTGTTTTTTTTAAATCAAATATTAAAATCACGTTTTTTTACAGATCATCCGGCTCTCGTGGGATTCATCTGCAGTCGGTAAGTTAATATTGTTTATAATCGTTTTTAATATAATTTTTTTTAAAATACAGATTATGTATAATTTAAAATTCGAGAGTTTGATCGTAATAAATTCTAGAATAGTTTAAATATGGTAAAAGAACTCGAAAATTAGTATGTATTTTATGTAAATCACAGTTTTGTATTATGAAATGTTTATGTAATAATTTATTGTTGCTGGTATTATAAGCCCTGATTTTTATTTTAAACGACATATTGGCACTCAAAATATAAAAAATTGGTTTGCTATTGAATATTTCATTTCGAGTCAAAGCCGAACTTGCAACTTACCTGGTACCGGTAACCATTCATATTCAACAGCAGAATCGCCATTCGCCAACCTAAACAATAAATGTATCACCTCATGGTTTTTCTATTATATTTTGTTGGTATATTTATTATAATTCTATTAAATTAATCTTGCTTTCATTGCGTTCTATCTCAACGTAATATATTTTAGTTACTTTGTGTATTATGCCGTTAATACACCTAATAACACAAATAGCTGCAGGTAATAATAATAATAATGTAAAGCTTATAAAATATTAAGGTTTATCAGAAAATGAAGAAACTTCATGTTACTAAATGGGTCGAGATTTTATTAGAACTTTTCTATCGCGTTTACCGAGTTGTGTGTATACAGATTATAGGGAACCGTTTTTAGTGTAGTCTAAAACTGAAATGAAATTATATTTTATGATCGTATGTTGCTTCTATACGGCTGCACTGCGTTGTTATGTTGACGCACGGGTTGACCATAACCATAAAAATGCTATTTACGGTCGTTTGTTCAGATTTTGATTTTTCCACACATTTGATAACGGTTCTATATCTAATATTATGCACATCATCGTATTTATTATAGCTTCAGCTGGTAACTGCAATATTTTACTGTACAGAGTGCTTTGTTTGAAATGTGGCTGATATGAGAACCTTCCGAACCTACTTATAAGCAAGTAATTTAGACAAATTAACAAATCTGTATAAAAATTTAATAAAAAGTCATTGCACCAGTACAAATGCAATTATATGTGGAAAAATAATGTTCCTTGAGAGCTCGAGTAAGGAAAAGGTGGAAGATGAACATTATCAGAACCTGTCTCTAGATGAAAAATTTGCAGGATGTCATTCTCTGTTAGGTGGTTTATAAAACTACCTACATACGTATGTCTGCAAAATGATCATCAATGACATTTTTTAACCTACTAATTTCTAACCTATTTAAGGGCCCTTTCTATTATTAGGGCGAGAACTTTTTCAATAGGTGTCGCAGTTGCCTAGATTTGGAATTTAATTATAAATGACGTCTTTCAGGTTGCAAATGTGTGTCTTTTGAAATTATTCTAATTATGGTTGAAACAAAACTTCACTTACAGCACTTACAACAATTGAATTTTAAGCAATTTTAATACAGAATATCAAAGGTTGCTCTTTTAACTGTGTCATGACATATATTATATTTTAATTAACTGTGCGTTTTTGATATAAAATCGCTAATTAACATAATCGAATTGTTAATCCATTATCAAAACCGAATAAAAATGATATCACTACCTTATCTATAACCAATTTTGAGCTGTAAATAACGTTTAGAAATAGCCTTAAAAAATGATCAACAGTTGTGATGGTGAAGTTACATACGTTGCAGTGTTTAAAATTTCTTACAATTTCATTCGTTCATTATGTACTGGTAAAAATTTGTTTGAATTTATGGACAGATATTTGTAGAAGAAAATAATATATTAGTACTTAAAGTTTTTGAAATTTGCATTAAACCACATTTCATACGAATAATTTTATATGAAATGTTATGTTTCAATGTTTGTTTACTACATCAACGGATGTAGATTTAATGTCGATTATTGAGAACTGCATCAGACAGAACTCTGCAAGCTCCAACACTTCAAAGTCAATACGTAAAATTAATTTCTAGAATTTACACAAAATGGACTAGAAATTTAAATTTAGCACTACAAAACTTGTTACGTGCATAAAAGGGCATATTATTCATAATATTATTTCGAAAGCATATTTTAAAATACTCGTGTAAAACTATGAAACAATTTCAGAAACGTAATAGCAATTTTTCTCACTGTGATACCCATAAAATTATTTATTATTTTATTAAGTAATAAAACTGCCCTACGCCTTCTTTTTTGGTAATTAGAGAATATAAAAATGAGACATTTTTATTCTGAATATAAATTTCCTTTTACTTCTAGCTTATAGAAGTTACACCAAGTACATTTAGTTGTCGATTTACTTGAGATAATCAAGTGTCGTATCTGCAATTCACGGATTTACGACCTTACTCTCAGATACGATCTTCGATAAAGGCGAAGTCGGTTTGTAGACATCTTGGTTAAAGTGGTTTCATTGTACGACTGTCGTGCCTTGCATCTGACAGATTTCTCAGATATAAAATGTTAAATTGAATAAATTTTGATTGATTGACAGCATGAGAAATATGCGGGATTTATGTCTGTTTTCTTTGTGGTATATTACTACATAATTATGAAAAGCGTTTCACTTTTGTCTATTGGTTCCATTTCTATTTTTGGTTCAGATAAATTTTAATTGGTATAACATTTCCTCGTAACTTTACATTGGCATTCTATTTTTAATTTTCTATATAATGGTTTGTACTTATTAAGGATTAATATTTTTTATTGAATTTTAAATTACACCAATTTACTAATTAAATTATTTTTGAACATCAGTTATAATCTCATCATTGGTTTTTTATTACAAAATTTTTTTATTCGGCAAATATATTATTCATTTCATAAATGTTATCTTTCATTTTTATTATAAAATTTTGTTACCCAATATAAATATTATTATTCATTTAATTAAAATGGCTTCTGAAATTATACTATCTCTTACTTCTTCATTGTAAATATTTAAAAGTTACCCCATTTATCGACAATTTTTGGATTTGATTAGTTTTGATAACAAATTAATCGAAATTAATTCAGAATGGTTATACATTTTATCTTCAATCATAACTAATACTTCAGATTTTATATAATTCAGATAATTCATATTTATGCAAGCTGGTTAGTTATAATAGTTGTTTTTATTTAAATTTAATCTCGTCACCCCAGTGGTCAAACCTGATAAAGTAATTTTTACCTTTATTTTAACCCTTTATCCTAGAATCCTACTGGGTTACTCTTAATATTGATCACAAAAACAAGTATTTCTAATTTCGCGCTACCCTTTCACATTTATGCGCCGCTCAATTTTCGTGCACCTTGAGCAGTTCTGTCTAACTGCTACGCCCCTGCTTCCCCCATAGTTCACTTGTTAATGATCTAGGAATTAACGCACACACATTTGGTTATCTCTATCATACTTGCAAAAAGAAACTACGTATTAGAAGAGAAATAGAAACAATGAAAATGTATATTTTCCAATGTAAAATTCCATCTGGACGTTTAATAATTTTCCTACAACTTGCCAGATAAATTACAATAATTGACATGATAGATGTCCGCGGAACTGATTAGGAGAAATGACAGCTAATGGATTTTTTTTAAATTTCTTTACAACAGCTGTATGATCTTAAAAATTCGTCTACATTTTCGAGTCTAGACCTCGAACCCTTCGGGTCCTTACTTATTTACTATAACCACTGCGCCACTAAAGTTTTTACTTTTAAAAATTAATAATTTATAAGTTATTTAAAATTTAAACAGACCTACAAAAGCAGTAGTAAAGTAAAATCAAATTAGAATTGCCTTTTATATAATATAACCGTAATATTTCATGATTTTTTCAGATTCAGTGTGAACAAAAAGGAGCACACCTGTGGTTTCGTATCTTGATAAAGTTTTCTTATTAATGTTATAAGTACAAGGTTTACTAATTTGAAGGTTACTTAAGACGGCGTTAAATTATTTTTTTTTGCGATATGCAAAAGGTAGAATTTAATTTTAAACGTGCATGCGTCACGAACTCAAATTTTCAAAATCTGTAAATTTCATGATGTTGCGTGCTCGATATGTATTTGTACAATAATTTTCATGTAGCTACCTAAGTTTGAACGGTATTTACTTTCTTATTCCTATTTTTATTTGGATGTATTTTATGGAACCAATAATAAAATATTTTGATACATAATAATATAAGCGATGAAATAGCAATTTTGATTAAGAATGAAGCCTTAGAATATAAAATAAATTTCTTGAAGGATACATAATATTATGAAATGATTCACAAATAACTTACGTTAAACTAGTACAGGTTTTCCTTCGTGAAAGAAATTGATTTTATGTTACTTTTAACGCCATTACGATTTTAAAATATAGAATACAATCAATCAGTTTTAAAATTCGTTAAGATATACGAATAGAAAAAATGTAAAAGAGTCGGAAAATATTTAAAAATCGGAGCTAGAAACACTTAAATTTGTTCTTTCGTTTATATTTTATAAATATTTTTAAATATAATTTGTAACTGTCATCAGAACGAATAAATATAGAACTTCAATTGCAAGTCTTTCGGAAATATTCTGCGGGGTTAGTGAATGGTTCTAGTTATTCCCTTGGAATACTTGAACAGACTGAAAGGGTGGCCAGCATAAAACAAACTTAGATTTTGAATTGCTTCCCTGAGCGCCTCGCATCAGGACACAGTTTGAAAAGCCCATTCCGGGGTTCACTGTCGGATTCAAGTTTTGATGTGTATTGGCTGGAAACATCGTGGACATCTCCGTTAAATTTATCCAGTCTCTGTGGAGATATTGTATAAATAAGTTTAGTTTCTGAAATTTTTGTTTGCGTTTTATTATTTCTTTTTATTTTATTCAGATGTGGGTGCGTTTATTATAGTTGCTAATGTAAATTTTGCTATCAATGTTTATTTATTTTCATGTGATTAAGTATTAAGTACACTCTTTGTCAAAAGCATACAAAATTTGAACCAAAATAAATTACGGCAAATAATTTTTATATTTACCTATGTTAAATTAAAATTTAAAGGTAATAAACAAAGTAAACATAAAAATAAAATTATTTTTATAATTCGTTGTATAATCAACTTTTTAATTGGTGAAAAGTAAAAAACATGCGAAGAAAGTAATAACCTATTGTTGAAACCTTATGAAAAGAATTTGATTATTATTTTCTATTAACTTGTTAATTTTTGAGCTCTGCAAATGTTAACAAATAACATAGTTAAAATATTTGATCTTAATATCAAGATTAATTTGGACGGTTTTGTTTCCTTTCTAGTGGACTGTAGTTTTAATTTTATTGGTAATCAAACACTTAATTAATCGACTAAAATAGTTTTATGTGTTGTGGCTATAAACGACCACTCGCCTCTAATCTTATCGCAATACTGTCTCCTCTACTCAAAACTAGGAAATACATTTCTTACATAAAAATGAAAGCGGCAACCCAAATTACATTAAAATGTATTTGGTCCTTAACATACACCTAAAAATACACAGGTGCATTTTCAATTCAAAATATAAAAAAGGAAAAAAACAATGTATTATAACAAGGTGTAGATACATACAAAAAATATTCAAATATACATAATTATGTACCTATATCAGCAAACACGAACAATTGAAATTTTTATTTTTAATTAACACAAAATTAGCTCTAAATAATGTTCGATACAATTTTGATGTTAACAACCACATTTATTCGATGGGCAAGACACACAAATTATTCACTGCCATTTTTATTGTTCCACTACGCACTCGTACTTCTACCACCCGCACAACACCATCGTCACCGGGATGAAGTTTGATGACTCGACCCAAGCACCATTCCCGCACGTTAGCGTTTCCTTGGGACAAGAACCATGAAGTCGACTCGTAAGAGTTTGTTGAACTTTCGTTTCCACTTCAATCGGAGTTGTAACCATAGAATAAAAGATTACAATAGAAGGGAAACTTCCATGTTAAAATTGTAGACAGTCTTATACAGTCTTTTCGTTGCGCCCCCTGGATGTCATGGGTCAACTAAATCAGACTAAACTAAATTATTCAACTATATTTCCATTCAATTTAACTATTTTTCACTATTATAATTTATTAATCGTCTTACAATTCCAACTTATAGGATATTCTATGATATATGTTATGTTATTGTTTACTTTTCTAAATAACTATTGAAACAGCGCCATCTTAAGAAAATCCGTCAACTAAAATACCATTAAAATCAGGGTCTAATATTTTCCTATGAAGTTTCTACACCGTGGTTGTAACTCAGAAACGTATTCTTTTGTCCATGTTGTCCAATAGTGTTGAACCATGGCCTGTAATCGTTGGTATTTTTCCAATCGATTTTCACTTATCCTTGTTAGTTGTTATATCCACCTCTGGTATGGCTGTGATCGTTCGTCCAATTAGAAAATGTCTTGACGTTAACGCTGTCAAGTCGTTAAGTACACCTTCAATTTTAACCAAAACAGTATTAAATTCTTCAAATGTCATTAAAATTGACTTCCGATACATCCGTTGTCCGAATATGTAAATATTCGGTTGTTATCCCGTCTATTAGTGACGAGAAATTATCTATTAGGTTGGTGATGCGGTTCTTTCACACGCATGCAATAATTGACAATGATCTCTGTTCCGGTATTTCATGCTTTACTTCCATGGAATTGTTCAATTTCCGTTCGCCTTCTCTTTCAGTTATCCACTGATGTCCATGCCACCAAAGCTTCAAGTGATTAATTTATTATAAGACTGACGCCACGCGACAGCAAATCTGCTCGATTGTCAGCCCAACCTTACGTTTTCTACATGTTTGGTGTCCCCTTTATCCATGCAAGTGTTACGGTGGAATCTGTACACAAACAAATCTCTTTGATATTGACTTCCATCGACTCGATCACTTTTTTTTTTACTAATTTTAAAAAGCAATACTGCACCACACAGCTCTAATCGCGGTAAGCTGATTTGCTTCAAAGGTGCAACACGCGATTTTTCGCATAGCGGATTAGATGTAGATGTCCCGTTAGAGTTTGTGCACCTTAAATATATACAAGCACCTATGCCCTTACCGACGAATAGCAAAATCCATACAATTGTATATCCGCCATATCCGTGCTTCTAACGTGTCTAGGTACCTTGATGTCATTTAAAATTGGTGTTCACTCTGAAAACATGATCCATTCGAAACGAATTGAATCAGTTATTTCAGAAACAACCTAAGTCACTTTTTGGCCAAATTGAGTTAACACATGGAAAACATATTTTCGACAATTCCGCATCGTTTGGTGCTAAAAAAACTTAAGAAAGTATATCCTTTATGGCAGAAAACGATATTAGAAATTTTCGGTTTAGCAGGTTGCTTACCTAACAGTGAAACGTTTTTTACGTTTCCTGAACATCTATAAAAAGTGACTTAGGTTGTTTCAGCAATAACTGATTCAATTGGTTTAATCAAGAAAACGTGTTTTTGTGCAACCCAACCACGAAGTCACGGCGAGGAATTTTTCCGTACAAATCGAAGCTTGGTTGGAACGGTCAATCGACACGAAGCAAATGGAGCGTGTAACGGAAGAAAATTCCAGTGGTTCCTCAGTCCTAGTATTACATGAGTATGAACCCTTTTTAATCCTTATATTATTTATACCGTCCGTCAATTTGAACAGTTAATTGCAATTTCATCGCTTATATTATGTGCCAAAATATTTTATTATTGGTTCTATAATCTATAATAAGCACTCACACAACAGAAAATGAACCATGTATTTTATTACTGAATACATTGTATTACTTAGGAAATAATGTGTTATTGGATAATTTCATCAGCATTGAAATATAATTAAATTATCTATAATGTCAAAGTGCTCAAATATTATAATTGAATTTTGAATTTTACGTTTTGGTTAAATTGACCGTAACCCCGCACTAAACATGACATTTTTAGGTTCCAATAAATGTTTTAAAGTATCGTATATATTGTTTGTGAGATATTACCAAAAGAGTTAGATTTTAAAATAAGATATTAAGATTTAAAAAAATATAATTCTTAGTTCATTCACTTTCGCGTGAATTTGGTGACACATTTCTCATCTTTTTCCTATAGTATATTTGATGTAGTTTCTATTTATTTCCACTTATTATTAATATAAACACATAAAACACATACTTTTTGTACAAAAATAGCATCTAATTTAATGTAGGGCCTGAACCACGAGAAAAAGGATATATTTCCTTGGTAGTTTGCCGGTGTCTTTTCCATAGTTATTAAATATTTCAGTTGCACCAACCTTGATTAACCGTAACCAAGCTTAATTTTAACACAGGTTGTCCCCCTTACTCTTGAATACCTACTTATTAGTTTCTAACTTTGCACGACAATATTTCTGATACTATACGACTGCCTTAAAAATTGAATCGCCATGTAAAGTGTGGGTGTCCTTTTAAAGTTCCGAACATGAATTGGGGCTTTTAGTTAAATTTGATACTCGTGCATCTGATGATGTTTTCAATCCGGTTCAATACTTGTTTTTTCTCTGATCATGCTCTGTTCAATCGGTTCAATTACCAATCAACTACCAACTAATCGTATGAAATGATTTACTAATAGCTAATACTGTTCATTAATCAAGTGAAATTCAAACGAAAAGTTTTCTCACAAGATTTAAAAATAATCTATAATTTTTTATTTGCAGGATCCAGGATACAAAGTAATGATAATGCTTTCTAACTGCACATCTATATAGTTCGATTAGAGTTTTTCTTTTAAAGTTATTATTATTTTATAGGTAGTACGTAAATCGGATGTTGATGCCCGTACTGAATTAATAATTTAATAACTGCAGAGCAACTTCTGGTTTTATTTTACACTGTTACTAGAGAAAATAAGATAATAGCTTTAAATTTACTCCTGCTTTATTATACTGCCACATGCGGAAATTAAAATTTACGTCATAGACAAGTCATTATGGTAGAATATCCTTCCTTAATTGTTTGTTTGCACGAATGCTACAATAAACTCAATATTCGATACTAATTTTAATTTAACGTAATTGCATTTATTAGATACATTCAATCAAACAATTAATAAAGTTTTTAATTAAATAACAACTTTTAGAAAGCTTCGCAGAGTGATTCCATAACTTCCATAAAAAGTTATACTGTAGATTATATTAAAAATGATTGTATCATTATCATTTATTTTTTCTGAGGTGGAAATCATAGTGAGAAACTATGTTTTGAATTGAGTTTTGAGTAACCATATTTTTTTTATAGTATGGATTCCTCCCATTGAGAGAAAACATTATTAAGAATTTTCATTATACAGTTGAAAAATCGTTTCGGTAAAAGTTACTTGACATTCATAAAAACATATTGAATTAAAAAATTTAAAAGAAGGAAAATAAGATTTTATTCAATACATTGCATTAGTCCCACGCATATACATACATTTTTACATGCCAAACTAATCCAACTTGGTCTTGTTTGCTTATTTGTACGCTTGCTTAGAATTTGATATTCTTGAAAAGATATCTTGTTTCAACGACGCTTTGGGCGCTTTGTTACCTTATTGAAATCTGAAGAGGAAGGAAGGCTTTATTTTTTTTATTAAGGTTGAAGTAATAACTTTCTAAAGGTTTTTATTTTATTGTGCTTACATATTTTTAACGTTGAAAATATTTATAAAATGAAATAGCAAAGGAACTCTAAGAGGCTAATATCAACATCGTCTAATTCAATTTATATACGTGTACTACTATTAATTTATTATTCAAAGCAAATTGTAGAGTTTGTGGGATACTGTTTTTATTTTTAAATTTTTTAACATTTTACATGTTAGTTAATTTAAAAATCATAAGCTGTATTATATATTTTAAATAAATGCATGATTTTATAATATATTAGGAAAGTCTGTTTGGTACCATCCTGAATCTCGGTAATTAAAATGGAGGGGATTGTTCGTTGTTTTTTGTTTCGTAATATTCCATTTAATTTATTAGCAAATTTGCCAGAGGACTGGTTAGGGTAATATTGCTTAATTGCGTGTACTTTTGTCGGAATAAGTACTCTATTAATTCCAAATATGCTTCTTCTATTATTAGTCGGTGTAAACTGTTTCATTTGAAATACTTTTGTAATGTACTGTTAAATTATTTTGTTCAGATCAAGTGATGTGATACTGTTGTATATGGACTACACAGTACTATGTATGTGAATACTACAGCAGTTATAAAATTTTTATTTAAAAGCACCTAGTATTTAGTCGATATTTGTGTGGAAACTAAAATTATTTTAAGAGATTGCTTAGAAGGTTTATTAAATTTTAAGTTTTAATTAAAAATTTTTGTTTGCTTTCCTTGTATTTTATAGACGTCCATTTGAAGAAGCTGTTTTATTTTTAACATAGCTAAATTAAATAGTGGAAATTTATGTAATTTATACCACCACGCATACCACCACTTTTTTCTTAATGTATACTGCGATACCTTGCTTATTAGTTATTACATTCACGTCTAGACAAATTATTTTAAACACATAGTGTTCTTATTTGCCGAAGGAACTTCTCAAAGTTCCGATATAGAAACCGGAATTTTCTTTCCATACTCAACCGAGGACAAGAACAGGCTATGTGCTTTATACCAGTTGTTCAAGCAGTTCTACATCAAACGATCAAGTTGACCCACACCGAGATTGATATTGCATTTTTAATCACCTGGGTTACTTTCACTAATACGCGCAAACATCACTCATGTCGATAAGAACTCTCTAATTGTTAACATTGAGATTGGGCTAATAATTATCCTGTAAACTAATATTTAATAATTACAGATACCTACGAAATACAATCAAGCAAACCTAAAATAACAACTAAATAATCGTATATTTGACACGTCACAATTTTACTTCAGAGGTTCATAGGATAGTAAATGTCTGTGATATGGAAACATAATCATTTAGTACTCCTTTTCTAAATTATTGTGTACTCTATTATTTATTTAGGAAATTATCTTACCGAAAATTTTGACTAATTATTGCGTGGATTACCATCGCCCTTGGTATATTATAGCTGATTACAATAGAAATTAATTCAAAATTATTAACTCAAACTAATCATATCCTTTGCATATTAATCGATAAAATCTATCGTGACACCTTTGATGTGGAGAATTATAAACTATTATAGTTATAATAAATAATGTAAGATAATTGCAAACATAAATTTTCTATATCGGCATAAAACATAGCTAACGCTCAATAACTTCGCAATTATCTTACATTTGTTGTACCAATATATTGGCATCGTACCAAAATAATTTATAAAAAATTTGATTACATTTTTGGTTTTCATATTTTGTCATTTAGCCAGATTTATATAAACCTAGAGCTATTTTTCACTAAGTTTTATGTACAATTTTATTCCATGGAGTTCAAAACTTCTCAATGTTTAAATTTTAGACGTCCAATACTGGCAATTTCAAAATTTCGTAATTTTACTTTCATTTTTAACCATAAATTTTCCATCGGATTTACATCTGACCTTCAGAGCCTTTAGCGATGGGGTTGTTATATAGTTCAATGTAGCCGATTATAAAGTTGGAATTCGCAAAAGAGTAGTATTATGTGTTAAACTTTTTGGGAACACATTATATTATCCGACTACAGCTAATTGAACATTTAAATTCCAAGTTTGATTTGAAAAGTCTTCAACCAACAATTAAACATAGAAGAGAGCCCTGTATAATAAAACTATATATACTAATTTTGAACTTATTATTAACTTCAAGAAGTTTCCAACTCGATTAAAAAATCTGACATAAAATTTATAGGCCAGGCGGTTGGTCCAAAAAATGTATTAAATTTGTTTCTCTTTGCAGTAAGATTAAATAGAAAGAAACAATCAGTGGTGTGATGTACTTTTAAAATAATAACATAACGTAAATATGTTATGTTATTCTATAGTGTTTTTCGCGAAACGGTCTCACGTATCATTTTAACAAGCCGCTATTATTATAACGTGAACGTTATAATAAAGGTTTTCCTAACCATTATAGTGCGAAATATAAATGCACCTAAATTTCACCCGTTATATTTCGCACTATAACGGTTAGGAAAACCTTTATTATAACGTTCACGTTATAATAATAGCGGCTTGTTAAAATGATACGTGAGACCGTTTCGCGAAAAACACTATAGAATAACATAACGTATTTACGTTATGTTATTATTTTAAAAGTACATCACACCACTGAATTAAACTGAACTCATTAAAAGTGAGTATTCCCGAGGTCGGCGACTGCCATTAATTTTGGATAATATTGTACAAAATAATAATTCGCTTTCTATTCATCCCATACTTAAAGGGGTGCTCTACAACAGGGGTGTAAAACTCATTCTAGCCGCGGGCCATTTTCTGACAAACAAAATTTCCGCGGGCCGCACTGATGAGTTTTGTTCACCCACCTCCATTTTTGAACGGTGTATTTATCGTAAAATATACAATATTCCCAGAAATATATATGTGCGGCCCGCGGGCCGCCAGTTTGACATCCCTGCTCTACAATATTGAAGAAAACTAAATTCATATTTTCTTTCACACCAATAATTTCTGAGCAGTAGCTGCGCGAAATTTGAATTTTCTAAATTTATCATTGATCGTAACCTTGATAAAATATATTATTATTGATTTTAAGACCTTTGTAACCGGGAATATTGACAAAATAACATACATATATACATTTTACTCAGAGTAAACCGATTTTTAAAATCTTGCAGATCAATGTTCGCTAAACGTATGATGATAATAATGTCAATTAGTTTTTCTTTTGCATGTATATTTAGGTCGAGATTTGGTTTAATTAATCCACATTAGTAAATGTTTGAAATTATTTGTTTATTTATTTGTATATATTATTTGTTTGAAAATTACCATTTAAAAATGTCCGGAAAAATTTTGGAAAAGCTAGAATTGTTTTGGAAAATTCAGTGGGAAAGTTGTTCCCGTTTTCCTCCTGACAGATATCTTGAGATGTGATCTTAGCGGTACAAGAAAAAAGTGATTGTAGAGGAATAATCCACCTCATGAAATAAATTTCTGTCAGGAATGGAAACCAGTGATTTATTATAATATTATATTATTGTAATAATATTTAGTATAAAGTACCAGCAAAGGCTCAGTTTCTTGTGAATTTTCCCGTTACATCCGAAACTCAAGTTTCTTTACTCTGTCCGTCATCTCTGTGGTCTTTTTCTGTTTATTTGTCATCTTATCTCGATTGGACTTCCTTCCATGTTGAACGTTGTTGGATAAATAATTAATAATAACCATTTAGTGAATAATCTGCATCATATTATGTGCGTTAGAAAAGACTAATTTTTTATTATAAATTACTGATCCTCATTTTTTAATACAAAATTTGTCACGATTTTTTTGTTTCATATTTTACTAAAAATAACTGTGGGTTTCGTGTATTTAGGAGTTATATTTGTGGTTACTAATTTAATGCAAAATATATGAAAGGTTTCCCTTTGCGAACGGTAAAGTAAACTTGAACATTCCGGAAAATGTTTGATATTCGGTTTACAACGTTTATATAGGGATTTTCGTAAGATTTTTCTATTTCTTCTTTAATAATGTTTTATGTGTAATCTGACCTGTAATAATTAAAAATTGGCAACGGCAAACAAATGCTCAAAATATTTTTTGCAATTTATAAAACTTAAATTGGTACCAAATGTGTAGTTCACCGTGGTACTCTGTGATTTTATTATTTTTACTTTTGGCATGCACTATTAGTTTTATTTAAAAGAGCTTTTAGATTTGTTTCCTAACCAAAAAAATCTAAAGTTCATACTAAATTTATAAAGATTTACAACCTATAAAATTAATATGCTTGTATGTTATTATATTTTATTAGAATCTTTGTAATTCGAAGAATTTAATATAAGGTTAAAAAATTCTTAATATTTCGTTTATGGGAATGTAGAGTAAAAAGCTTTCAGAAATTAGCAAGTATTTGCTTTGAAGGTATGGGCTTATTTTGAGAAATGCTAGAGCATTCTGAATTTTAAGTTTATGCTATATTTTATAGAAGAGGCGTCGATAAAATCTCCAGCTCAGTTCGTGCTTGCTATACTCGTATTTCATTTGTCTTATTGAGATTTATGAGCAATGAATTTTAATGTGTATCTATTGCTATTCGATATCTTCCATTAACCTAGAGTATATACTGCTATATGTAATTCATGTATAAATATGTTAAAACGTCATAGATATACTACATTTGCATTAGGTGTACCTAGTTCCTGGATAATTTTTAAGTATACTATTTTATGATACTCTATTTTCTATCGGCACTTTAGATGAAAATATAAATTTTTATAAAGAAGCATTTCCTAATGTTCCTTTCGAGGACTACAATTAATCCTGATTTTCATTGTATGCAATTCTCCTTTATAAATAGAGCGCACAAGGAACTAATTATCATTTGACATTTACATCGCGACGATTTTACTTTTCAATGCATCAGATGAAAACATTTTAAATGTTAATTGTAAAATAGCTTAGAAGTTACAAATGTCGAGTCGATGAGTATTCAAAATCAGTTTAAACTTACTGAATACGTTTCCATGTAATTTCATCCTATTTAATAAATTATTAAATAGCTTGTATTATTATCTGCACAAAGTCGTTGAAAATACGTGTAGAATTATCAGAATTCAACGGCATATATTACCGAGCTTTAAACCAATTGAAGTTAAAAATAAAAATCGTAAAAATCAAAAACCCTTTAGCAAACATCAAGTCCTTACAGTAAAAATTGCTAGCAAAATAGTTTACCAGGTCTGGATCTAATTTTGGCAATAGATCTTCAATAGTACATACAAAAATAAAATAATAACATCTAAATTAATTGCGCTAATAAACATGGTCGCGAGAATAGTGAGTCAAATGCAATGACTGTAATAATTACAAAGCAACTACAAGATACAATCATGTTTTCGAAAATTATTGAGAAACTATTGGTCTGGACCAATGTCAGAATTAGTACAGATAGCACTACCTACTAACATTCTTACAATTAGATTTTCTTCAATAGCAATTGGACAAAGCAGAATATGTTATAACTGTATGTGCATAGTTGTTTATTATTTGGAACACAATTTATGTCCATAAATATAACCAAAATATATTAAAATATATTAAAAATTATAATTATAATGAAAAGTTCAATAGAATTATACAAAGCCAAAGGTTAAGCAAATTGGAAGGCCACAGCGGCCCTACAGTTTAAATTACATGTTACAAGTACAAACAAAGCAGGCAACCGGACAGATATTTCAATGCAAAGATCGACGCTGGTTAACCGGCGCATAAAACTTGCTTTCACTGTGTTCGTATCTTAAGGTGGAATCGGAACCAAAATACGTGGGATATACTGTAGTACGAGAAGCTTTTACATAGCAGATTACCTCAGTCGTTCCAAATCATCAAGATACCTACTACACTTTAAAATAAAGAATATCAATAATTAATTCTCCACTACATTCATTTATAACGTTTTCTCAATTTTTTCTTTCAAAAGATAGAAAACTAATCAAACTAATTTTATTTTAAAACTGTTTCATGTAGAAAATGTCAAAACTCTTTATAGCCACTCTTATGTTGTTGTAAGAGTATATTATACGTATAATGTACACACATTTATGGGGAAAAGGATAATGTAAGTTTAATATTTAACCTAAAAAGTTATAATGTAAGTTTTACTATTGTTAAAGTAGTTTAAACTGGAGGTACTTTTTTATCTTTTCCGTCAGGTATAATAGCAAAATAACAGCTTACGCACCATCTTGATGTAGCTTCGTGCAGCAGTGGCTGCATCCATTGTATTCTACCTGTTATAAATTGATTGTTGTGAAGCAGATTGGAAAATTAACAAAATTGGTTGAAGTCATTTGCATCTAACTAGAAATTTTTATTAATTTTATGTGGCAACATTTTGAAAATAAATAATTGCATATTTTGGCATTGTTAATAGAATTTTCTACGTGTTAGAAGGCAATTAATGTAAACACCGACAACATTTAGACTTCGACTCAACTGTGTTGTAATAATATATAAAACAGATCGTTTTTTAAGGTATTAAGCTACTACTTCTCATAGAAACTCCATAGTTCAACTTTAAGTAAATTACTGTATCGCATGTTTAACTTGTGTTCTATTAATTTACATTTAAATTGAACTCCTAATACAACAACCTCGTAAAAAACAAGGTAACATATCGGGGCCTTTTATGCGGTGTCGATTACTTATACCTATGAAACTGAAACAAGCGCAATCATTCACATTGGTAGGCCTGACATATTATATTTACCTATATTTTTTGCGATTTACGATATGGCATAAAATAAAAGAATTTAGTAAATTATTAGTATGTTTTTATTTTGTTTTTGACCTACTATTGGTTTTTACAAGCACGATTCTGCAATGTGGGTAAGTATGTAGTATAAAACATTAATTTTTTTTTAATGTTATCTAAATTCATTATTAGTTTTTATATGGTGCTTTCCATATGGAAAAAGTTAGTTTTTGAATACAATTTATTATTAGCACATAAAAATTATAAGAATTGCATACATTTTGATCGCATTGTGATACCAAATTACAGATTTTCCCAATTACGTTAACAAAATTTTACTCTGATATTATGGTTTCTCTTTGGCACGAATTCCTTCGAGGCTTCCTCCAAACTTTTCAACGATTATTTCTTCATTTCAGCAGTTTAAACTTAAACCAGCTTTATAAAGTCCTTTCTTGAAACTGTCGGGAAATTATTGGTTTTCAAGCAAAAACAATTGCAATACAATTCAAACAATACAATTAAAATTTAATTATTTGCACAGTTTTGCATTTTATTAGTGTGTTTTTAACAGTAATTAGAGAACTACATATGAAGTGTTAGGTATCTTTAGAAGCGGAATAAAAATCTCTTTAAATTGATTATAATCTCTTTTCATTCTTATCCGTTATGATGGAAAACAGGAATTAAAACAAAATCAATTTCCCATATTAATTTCTTATGTTCACATCGGCGGCCGGTCACCCGGTATATGTTACAGTTAAAACTAGTAAATTATAGTTCTAACAAACCTCTGAAATTAATTCTAGTTATAACTGGTAGAAATTAAAATTAAAACTAGATTTAAAATAAAACCACACATATTTAATTAGCTAAAAATTATTTTCTCAAGTAAATACTTTATACATTATTATGACAAATCATCTACACTTTTGTTATCACATTACATTATAATGGTTTTATTTTTCCTAAACTTAGTAATATCTGCAGGAGACATACTTTCCATTTATTTCCTCACAAATCTTTCAATTGCATTTCGTCACTCATCGCGAATTAATTACTGCTTGTATAGTAAACAAAGAATATAATATTTAAATTTTGTGTGTAAAGGTGTGATAATAGGATAAATTTTATTCGAAATGGTGGTATCAACAGCAAAATTATCAACTAAATAGTTTTCAGACCTAACATAAGATCAGAAGATAGGCAGACCGCTTGACCCGGTAGTGATGTAAAAAGTATTAGCTTTATAAAGCAGTTTTTATCTAATTACATCTACTTTTACTTTCAATATAGTTTTAACTGATAATTTTAGTTACAAAGTCAATTTACTGACATCAGTCAGTTAATACTAGTTTTAACTGAACTCATTTAACTAATAGACGTTTGTTAAAACTAGAATTTCCTAGTTAGATTGGGTTTAAACTGATTTAGGATTTTACTATGCTAATTTACTTTGGTGTAGGTATAATTATTCAGAAAATGTAAATTTGGAAAAACTGTTTCATTTGGCTGTTTTCATAAAAAGACCTACCATATAAATTTTCTTTTTATCTAGCGGTCTTATTTCAAATCTTTTTCTGTTAAGATTTATTTAATCTACAAAGCTTTATTATTAGTATTATAATGTTTTCAGTTTCTGAAGACTTCAAAATTTTAATTACAAAATAAATAATACATATCCAATTAATACTGCTGCTACTTTAATTACAATCATTGTTTAAATTCAGATTTTAATGAATTTTACTAATTTAATTAAACTAAAACTCCTTTGTATACTCCTAAAGTTGTAATGTTTTGATTTGCAATATGATATAGAGTTAAAATTAATAAATTATTTTTATAATAACTTTCAGACATTTTTGGATTCTTACGAAAAACATATACATGTCTGAAAGCTTAATAAAATTATAAAAATAATTTATTAATTTTATCTGGATATATTTATTTTAGGAGGATTGCTAACATCCGAAATCGGATAGGCACCTGAAGAAGAAGATATTTATTTTAAAATAAAACATTTAATTATTATTATTAGCACGAGGTAATAAATTAACATTTTGATATAGTAATATTTATCAAAACCAACGCTAGCGCTCCGCCTCACAAATGCAAAAATTGCATCCTGTACACTGTTGAGCCTCTCTTAATATGTTATTGACAATAACGAGGGGAGGAAACTCGAAATAGTTCAATTCTGCGAGTGATAAAAATTTTAAATGTTATTTTATTTTAACAGGAATATTAAATGACAATATTTTACAATTAATAATGAACGCAAGGAGTAATAAATTATATTGATACAAAATTATTATAACTGATTTAAAAGAAAATTAAGACCAACATTTTATTTCTTTTTTCATCAAATTCAATTTTCACATGACACTAACCAGAATGTTTCTTAAAATTAAATTTTATATAAGTAATTTAAAATTTTATTATTATGCCTAAACTATCAAAATTAATAATATGTCGTTGCAGACTTTTTTGTACGAAATTTAATTTCCACATCAGCTCCTTGAAAACATTAAATTTATTAAGAACATGAGGCTCTTACTTTTATATAATTAAAGTCAATTCAATTTTCTCGAGGTACTGTTTTCTATAATTCATTATTTTCCACCTGTTCTGCGTTATAATTAAAAATTTTCTATTTTCTAACGTCAAATTTTCTCGTGTTGAATGTTGCATATTACTATATGTTTTGTTGTAAGTTCTATAGTTAAAAAATTACTGGAATCGTTATAAAATAATAGTTAGTTCCCAATTTTAACTAGTTAGTTGATTTTTTATTAATTTGGCAGAACAAAATATTTTATTTTTTGGCTCAAGAAATGAATTAAATGTCTTATAAAAGATACATAATAATTAAGTTGGTAAAATAATTAATCATTTTGATAACTCTTTATTTGCAGTACATTTACTACTTTTTTGTTATTTTGATATAAGCTATAATAACTGGAATAAAATTTATGAAAGTGTGGAAATTCCAAATATTACCTAATAATTTTCCTAACGTGGTTTGCCATAGCTTTACTACAGGATTTAATAAATACCACTAATGTGGTGTTAATACTCATTTTTACAGTCGCTCTATAACGCTTCAGTAATTCCTACTAAAATTCTAATATAGCAATAATCATCTCATAATGTGGGAAAATTCGTAATGTGTTAAAGCTTCAACATATTTGAATGTACTTTCTAAAAATAAATTACAAATTTTCATCTGAATTGTATTGTACAGGCTTTTAACAAATCATTTGAGGTAGGTGCATTACATTATTAACTAGATAGAGTGGTATTCGACTTTCGTGATTATGTACATATTTACACTAAATTGTTATTAATTAAATTTAATTAATTTAATTGACGATTATACAGTGGCGATTTATCTTTTTTTTTATACTCTGAAATTAATTATAATGTGATGGGGCCCCTCTGTGTTACTGTTATATTTCTACTTATATAAATATATCTTCGCAATACTAGGTACTTAATTAATTATAAATATCACAAAAATCGGGGTTTCATCTGATTGCTGGGTTATTTCATCCTGAAGTAGCCGTATGACATCTAATTCTAGACATGGCCCATTTTATAGCCAGTACACGGAACCTCCAGTTTATGTCGGTTCCAAACGACTACTAACACCTTTTTGAGGAATTGCATGTAGTTGGTTTCAGCATTACTTTTTTAAATTTTGCTATATGGTCAGGAAATGATCGCTCTATTTTACTGGGCTATTCAAACATTGATTGAGTTACGTACAGAGCGGAGTCTGGATTTAAATCGTCGACTTTAGGGAATCTCTGGGCTTGCTGTGCAAGTCCATCCAGACTGCAACATTTTGTGATTAAAAACGGATTCTAATTGACATAAGTTTGGAGAATTGACAAAAAGTGTTAAAGTCAAAAGGAAAAATAAACTGCATGTCTTGATTAATTTTATTCCTAGTTGAATTTTTAAAAATTGAAATAAAGTAATAATAATATGTATTACTATGTTATATTATATTTTAATTATATTTTGAATATAAGTTTTTACTTATAAGGACTATGATTAGTCGTCATTCATCATTCAGCAGTTACTAGTAACTACGGCGAAGTGCAATTACTGTACAATCACATTGGCAAAGATTCTCTCAAACTGTCTCTAATACATCAGAACTGACATTTTGACATATGATTGAATCAGTGATTGAGAGTTGCCCGAGAACCTCTCATTTGAAGAATTACTTCAAGTATAAAAAAATAATTACAAAAAATTGCACTACATTGAATAGGTAATTAAGTAAATAGGTAAACATAATTAAAATTCATTTGCATTGAATATTCATTCTAAACCTACTCTTTATAATTTTCATTGAAGGTTGCTAATTTGCTTTTTACTATTTCCTTCAAGTTTGACTGTTTGAATTCTGAATGTAAATAAGATTAACTGAAATTTGTCATTTTCGATTTTAGATAAGATGACATTAACAATTTGAAGTTTAGAAAGTTAATTATTCAGATGTATGTAACGCACAAGATGTTCTTAAATGATTAAGTACATAGGATTTAGCTGAAGTTATAAATGTTAACTGTAGTCACTTTACCCAAATGTAATCCCATTAACTTTTAGAATATTCTAGTTGAAAACTTTAATATCAAGATCTGTTTATAAATTTATTTACATTTACTTAAAAATTTTATATCCGTGACTTTTTTTTAGTAACTTTTATATACAGTTAACAGTTTGTTAATTAAACACACATTAATTTTTATGTCCTTTTAATATATTCTGTCTCATCGTTATTTGTTTTTGAAATTAAAAATAAAACATTATTTACCAGGACAATGGTGACAAACCTTTTGAACTTGCGTGATATACAATAACAATTTTAATAATAATAATATACCAACAAGATAAAACAAATGATAGAAACTAATTAAATGTACAACCCTTGAATTGAATTGTATTGAATAAATTATACTGATGAAGTATAACATTATTGGTTGTATATAGTAAACAGGTTGTCTACAGTGTAGCGGTCAAAAGAAAATTGCAAACAGTGACACCCAATTCCACCAATTGACACGAACATAAAGTCGAATGGACTAATTTTCGTTTCTGCACATTAGCTCCGCCCGGTCACGATTCCTTGTGAGAACTTAATTATATGGATCGCGCATCCCCATATAGACCATAGAGGATGCCGCTGTCAAGCGACTAATTTTTGAACTATTGAAGGTGAAAATAGTCAATTAAGGTGAATCAATTCCATTTTTGTAATGTTTAGTAGAGTTATGGTTCCTAAACGTCCTAGTGCATAACTTACTTTTGTGCAAAAGTAGATCAAGTTACAATTTCTTCAGGTATATTATGTTAGCTGCTTGTTTGCTTTTCTTATTGCCAATTATATCACATATTATGTTTCAGTGTTGTACTGAATCAAACTTTGATAACGTATAGAAATCATTTATGGACTTGATTCACTCCTATTCTGATCACCCAAATTCCCCAATTAATATTAAGGAGGGAATATAACAATCTTGTAATTGCAATTGCTCACTAATATTTCTTCAAGTTACTACCTCGGGCGCTAACCTCTAAAAATTTAATTACACGATCCCAATACAACATGATAACAAAATAATGTGTAGCTATAGCAATTTTTTTTAATAACTTGTAAATAAATGTAGTATCTTATAACGAAAGATTAACCAAAGAAGTGGAGTGGCTTTATTTTTGTTGAAATCCAGTTTATTGGGTTATTTAAAAAAGGAGAGCATAGAAAAGAAAAGTTAAGAAGTACAAAAGTTTATGTAGAGGAAATCCGATTGATTGTATGATATAATAGTGGACACGGGTAGGAAAATCAATAATATCGTGTAATTGCATTTGCTGAATATTAGTTAGGTACATTTACAAGCTTCTCAATAAAGAATATTACAAGCACGTCATATTGTTTACTCATACTGTCTCGTGTTGATCCATGCTATAACAGCAATCGACGTTAATTAATACTATAATATTTCAAATTAAAATGGTTGGAGATTTTTAAATAAGTTAAATTGGCACAGATTATGGTTTTATACTGAGGCAAATTTCTAAATTATCACTTACAACTTACTAAGCCCTAATTTTAACTAATGTAATAACATTTCCAATGTGGCAAACCCGGCTTTATCGTATGACATTCGAGAATGCTAATTTATTATTGTCTTTCTCATGGTTTCAATTTAGTACTACTATTTAAAATAAGCAATAATTAAATCCTAGTATAGCATATTATTTTTACGTTTTTAATATAATCTTGTCGCGTGCTTTAACCTTTAATTAGTGACGTGGGCGCATCTGAGGCAATATTTCCATTTGAAATGTATGTAGGAAAGATTCACGTCACTAATTAAAGATTAAACTCGCTGTTCATTCGTTCATATTTATTTTTAGTAAGTATAGTAAAAATTATTTTTAATTCGCAGAGTGAAATCTTTTTACCTGTGACTACCAAAAGTTTTATCTATAGGTCAGAATAAAATCGTATCAGCTGATCTAAGTAAATTTAAATAGGAAATAACTGAATTTGATTTATTATTATTATCTTAATTTGATTTACTGATATTACATTTACTGCCGTAGCCAATAAAGTTCTTTATTTTCAGACATTTTTCTAGTAAAAATGTTCCAAGTAAATTTTTTGTCTAAATCCAAACCCTCAAATACAGTTGTTTGCACGAATAATGAAGCTTCGTCATAAACGGCATTTGTATGAAATAAGACAAAAATTGTGAGTCACATAAGTGTTTGATATAATAAATTTAAATCATGAAATTTAATAATTAATAAGCTTAAGATTTTATTTTTAACAATATTTATGACTTTTATGAAATAAGTGGGTCCACGGTCAAATTAATATCAAAAATGGCTTGGGAAATCAAAAAATTTAAGAAACCCTGCGCTAATGAAATGGAAATATAACCTAAACACAAACTAATTTGTTAAAATTATCGCATCAGTCACTATAAAACCTACTTTCATTAAAATTATTATGCACGTTAAGAACTATTGTGTCTATCTCTTTCTATCCCATACGTTGGGTGTTAGATAATTTTCGACGTATAAGATTTCTAAATCAGACATTTAAGAATAATTTAATATAGTGTGTCTTTGTTTCACCTATGTTACTACAATTAATTTAAAAAAAAGGTTGTCGGTACTTAATTCAGATGGTTATGACGTAAGCTTCATTATTCGTGATTACAACTGTAACTTTAATATTTTCTTTAATCTACTAATTTTGTAGGAAAATAAAATAGGTTAGAATAATACAAATTAATATCGTTCTTCAATTACTATATTGATATTGTAAATTTCCTCTTAATTTTATGGCATTAATTCATATCTAGCAATAAAGCTTATATAAATTATTTAAAATAATACCTGCGATTTTGCAGCCCAATAATAATCATTTATTTAATCATAACATTTGATAGTAAGCTGCGGACCGTTCGATCCAATTACAATGCGGTTGCTCATCAACCGCAAAGCAATAAGCCAACTTGGTCTTTTTGAAAAAAACTTTAATTTCCCATTAATTATATTCAACCAAACAATTAATTTACGATGTACTGTTTAAAACTTGAGATCAGTTTGGATTATTTAATTAAATTAAATTTAAATTAGCATCGCTTCACCATTCTTGTCTTTTATTTTAAAGTAACTTCGAAATTGAGTTAGTAAATAAAGTTCTATTTTAAAACTTGAAAAATAAGTATGTTGTTAATTGTTATTAAAAGTTAGACCTGCAATAGAGAATTGTTGAAATATATTACATTTTTAATTTTCATCGACAATTCACAAATTATTTTACACTAGTATGTAGAGCTGGCCAATAGCCTAGTTACGAAGAAGTTATCTAGCTACCTAGATTAGCTAATTTTAGAATACAGTATGCTCAGATTTGTTTCTAGTACCTATTATATAAATTCAACTAATAACTAACTTTACTTCCTTGGGCGCTACTTCTCTTAATGATATTTGGCCTTATCGATCACCTCTACCTTTCTATCTTCGATTATACTGCCATCCTAAGGCTAATGGGCGTAACTGTAATTTTTACGGAATTGAAATTCTTGAATTTTTGAATAGTCGAGCATGTATTAGATCATCTTCAGGCAATGGCAAACCATTAAGATGTAATCTGGCAGGAAATACTTTCTTTAAATAAAGTGCATTGCGTTTTCAGTGGATTGAAGCCTACGTTGAACAGCAGTTCTACTAAGGGGAATCCGCCTACTCGTCATCACCGATTCCATCCGGATTTACAGTATTCGCTATGTTCGTGGGTGGAGAGGGGATACGAAACCCGATCGAAGCGTTTGGAGTGGCCGTAATAGAAACAAAACGGGATTTATTATTAATAATAATTATTATTATTTATCTATGCCTTATGTGTTTAACATACAGCAATACACCAAGGACCTCTTAAACAAAGTTTAAATTTACATTTCCCTTAAAAATCCTTAATTAAAATAGTTTCTATTGCTAAAACAGTCCCAATTAATTTTCTTTATTGAGCCACCAGATGGCAGCAGAAGGAATGCTCACATCGAATAGGGCTTGATTAGAAATGAAAGTGACGAAAGAAGGAGCGCTAGATGGCTGAACGTTTAGAAAAGAAGCGTGACCGTGCGAGAACTTCCTTTGGCTTCTTTTCAATTTTTACTATACTTACGCCACAGATGAACCAAAATAATGCATAATGTATTGTACTTACTTATTTCAACAGGTGCATAATCATGAACAATTTGGGAATTCAATATATTAACGTTAATTGCATGATTATGATTAGCTTGTTGAAATAATGACGCTCTATGTCCTTTATAAATAAAAATATAAGTAAATGCAATACTACATTATGCATTATTTCGGTAAGTATCAGTGATGACGAGTAGGCGGGTTCCCCTTGTAAGTATATAATTTATTATAAACAAGTTGAATTTTCAGGACAGACATAAGAGAGTCGCAGGATAAAAATTATAAACACGAGATTATTTTCCATCCTCTATAAGTTTGTTGGTCCATTATATTATAAATATATAATTAATAATTATATTGTTAGTTCGTTGAGTTTGAAACAAATTTATTAAAAATGAAATAAAAATTTAAAAAAAAAAATCTTCAAACACGCAGATTTTGTTTAATACAAATACACAGATTTTTATCAAATTTTAGAGTAATGACGTCATCAACATTATTTTTATATAGCAACCTTTAATTTTCATTACGGATTTGATAGAGCACATTTATCTGAATATGAAAATGTCATAATGTACTATAAAATGTACCTATATATTCTTGAAGAGGACCATTTTTCCTTTAATTTCATTTCCTTTTTAAAAATTATTTGGTTCTTATTCGATATTTCTGCAGAAATATTATAAGTTGTTGATCAGAAGATTTTCGTTTTGCAAACTATATTTTTTCTTCCAATACCGTCTTGTTAAAAATTTTTTTCGTATAATCTAATAACTTTAAGTTTACGTTTTTAAAACTTGGACAGTGATCTAACAAAAATTCCATTTCTACACTGAAAAAACACTGTACTTAAAAATATCACAATTTGGGTCTAGGATGTCTACATTTAGTCCAAATTGTATTAAAACAACGTACAATAATTGTGTTGATATGTGTACAATTGCGCTAGATATGAATAAAATTGGGCAAAAAAAAGTATAATAATTGTACACACTGTTAACACAATTTTGACTTGCAGACAATCTAGACCCAAATTGTGCTACCTTTAAGCACAATTTTTCATGTGGTTTCATTTCATGTTTCAATTTATGTGGTTCGTTTTGTGATTTCTTCATTGATATTGTTTCTACCATTAAGAGTTGTGTACAGTTGATAATTTCTTAACTCCAGTTGTCACACAATGCACCTGCAATAATTAACTTGGTTCCTTTAGCGAAAAACTCTCATTGATTGAAGCTAATATTGTATGCACTCTTTCTCTCGATCTTCAATAGCATTAGTATTCAACTGTATTTGACTTGTCTGCGTTTTTCACTCCGTTGATCTCTTAAGTCGTCATTGTAGGTACTGGTATATTCACTTATTGATATTCAACTTTAATTTTATGCAAAAAAAATTATGTTTTGGAAGTTATAAGAATCTCAAATTGAATAAGTTATTGAAAATTCTTGAATACATAAATTAACGAAATTAAACTTTTCAGGTAGATTGCAAATTAAATGAATCTCTTACATAAATTATTTTATGCTCTTCTAAATTCACCAGTAAAGGTGTAATAGTTTTTTAAATTTTGAAAAATATTTTGTTGTAATTTGCATTAAATAGCAATTCAACTGAAGTTTCAAAAAATAAATCTAAATTTTCTAATCAGGATTTTATGTAGTACATTATGTACCTTACTATTAAGTAAGAGCATATTATGTAAATATACTTTTATAATATCCTTTGTATATTTATGTTCTCCTTTATAAGCATGTACATATTATATTATCTAAAACAATATTAGTTTCGCTAATTAACTTGTCTATGTAGTACTTTGTCAAATATTTTGGATTATTAAATTTTAATGTGATTTAATTTAATCGATTCGCTTTAAGGAGCTAATACGATGTTGTATTTTTAAAAGTGTTAAGCTCTGGCTAAGCCAACGACTTTTGCTTCGAAAGCTTTTTGAATTGCTACAATTTTCATTATTGCAACATTTCAGTTACTATTGAAATATTGAAAATATACTTTAGTAGAAGTAATTTGTTATTGAAAAATAAGGAGAAAAACTAATCCTGCTGGATAGGTTTATGTGTAGATAGTCCTGAAAAATAAGCGACCAGAAACAATTTCGCATATTTTCTCTTTAGCAGTTTCGTGTAACGAAAGAATGGACTAAATTTTCTACAAAAATTAATCACTTAATTTTTATAGCTTTTTTCCAACCGCAGAAAATGTCTTACTTTTTCATGGTTAATGATGAAGTATGAGGTGGTATTAAAACAATTTCTATTTTTAGTTGTCAAATCGAAAAGGATTTTTAAATTAAACATTTTTAATTCTTTCAAGTTTACATACAAAATGATACCTACACGTGAAAATATGAACAAATTACTCTTGGCACATCATAGGAAGTACAAATTCCCTACCCATAAATTCTCGTGTATTAAATTCCGGGATGGATAAATTTTTTATTATTTTTTTAATTATCTAACCTCTAACGCGTCAAGTTTATCTCTTGAGTTTTGGATAATTAGGCGAATTTCGTAAAAGTTTTTGGCTATAGTATAATTTTATTATCGCACATCAGTTAAGAGGGAACCATTAAAAAACTTTTAAACCAAATTTTTAATTTGGTGTTGTAATAATTATTAAACTATATCAGTGGCAAACATTCAACCAAAGTGAAAATAATAGATACCTAACTTCAAACTTCAGTTAATAAACTTTTTTCTACTTTTAATCTCATAAAATAGTTATTTATGCAACAAGTATTTTCACACGTGTTGCATTCAAATTTTTTTTCTGATTCCGTTCAAGAAGTTCCTGGTAATTAATTATAATAATAATTGTATGTGTAAAAGTGCAAAAAGTAATTTACTTTTCACATTTCTTACGAAAAGAATTAACTTTCGTACACAGCAATTTACTTATCAGTGCAAAAGAATAAATAAGGCATATGAGCATGGCAAAAGGCAATAAAACAATAAATTATTTCATGGTTTCCCATTTTTTTAAATTAATTGGTTATGATTTTCTAAGTTTTGCTACTAGTTTATATTTATACAATACAAAACCTGTGCTTTTTTGAACAAATCTCGAACAATCATACTAATGTCAACCTAAAATCTTGATCTAAATTTTAATCTAAAGACCGCAAATTCCACAGTTTTCGTGATATTGCTAAAATTAAATATTACCATTTTAAACAGAAATGGCTATAGCTTGATAAGATTAGCGAATCTGTCCTCGAATGAATTGATTCTTTTTTTTTTGTATAAGATACCATCAGTTTCACTTACAAATTTTTACCTGTGACTAAACTCGTGTAGAAATAAACATTTCCAAAGATTAATTATAAAATGAAATACTTTGAGTACCGTAACTGTGAAATACTGTAGGTACATATTTAATAATAAAGTTAAAATTTAGCCAGATTGGCTGAATATTAATAAAATTTGATGAGATTCTTGAATAATTTAAAAATTTATCTTAAATCTTTAATGCAATAACAATGGATTATAAAAGAACTTTTTGATAATAAAATTTGAACCTGAATTGGAAAGCCAAGTGTCTATATTTTCGCGTTATCCGTTTTTATCCGAAGGTTCGATAGACTATATTGAAATGGAGCAAACTCAATGTGCAATATCCATGAAGTGGTATTAGTGTAATGTTTTGTTATCAAAATAGTACCTATGAATTTTTAACAATATTAATGTAAATATGCATTTTTTCATGGGAAACGGTGACCGGCGCACATGTCGGTACATTACGGGGGCGCTGCCGTTCGACGGTGGTCGTCCCGACGCTTTGCATTCAGTAGTATCTAAGCTTACCAACAATCATGAACGTATTTCATAAATTTTTACTTAAACACGTGTAATAGCGCAATTTAGTTTAAGTAGTGAGAGTAACAGATTAATATATTACAATTAAATATGAAATGTTTATTTTTGACGAAAGTTGACGTTCCAACTTTTTAATTTAAACCGCCAAGTAACCACAATAAATTGTTTAATATTGTGTTGTGTGTTTTACTACATTTTGTAAATATCCATAAATTACACGGCATTAAGTAAATTTATTGAGGATAATGAAGTTCGAAAACTACTAGCTATAGAATTTTCAAAGCTTTGGGCTATTGCTAATCAGGCGACTTTAATGAAAACAACAACATTTAGCGAGCCAGTTAATAAACATGGAAGGTTTACCCAGTCGCACTAACTGTATTTGGAAACATCGTAAGAAAGTTTCTATTGCAACCAAATTGAAAATTTATAATGACGATTTCTGCTGTTGGATTACTGCAACAAACATAGAAAATTTGTAATTTAATGTATAGTGAAGTTTTTGTAAAATGTTGATCGTTGTATGTTAAGATAATAATTCTACTAAACCAAGTTTACGATGTTTAAATTAATTGTAACTACTATATTGCGAAAACTAAATTTAGAAATTTTTAATCTCGTGTTTTAACGATAACAAACAAATAATATTAATAAAAATCTTTGTTTATAATAAACCTTTGAAAGCAACTGTGATTATATACTTACGTGTTTTTCGACAACATGTAAAACTGTAAAATTTAATGTGTTCATAGTGTTTTGTGTGTCCTTTGATGCTGGAAAAGCAAGAGGATGTACCTATCGAGGGGTTTGCTATAGTTATTTTTTATTCTTTGGTTTAGGTTTACCATGACGATGTACCCCGGAATTAGAAAACCCGGGTTACATATCCTGGCTACACTACTAATTTTCCTTATAAGCGGTCAAGTCTTCGCAGATGGTGAGTTAACTTCCATATTTTAGCATGCTTGCATGATTTTTGTTCATTACAGTTAAATGCCTGTCAAGATATTACAGACAGACGCCAACTTCTAATGTGACCTATAAGACACATTGTCATATTTATCGTAATAATTTATAAAACTTTTTTCATTTACGGCGAACAGAATTTAATAAGCGAAAGCTGACTTACATTATTTATCAAAGAATTTTTTTATACTTGTGGAAATTTTAATTAGTACCATAAATAACAGGTACCTATCAGAACATATTTATTAATCGAACTTTTCTTTCTTCATTTTATTAAAGTAAACAGCCAAAAGCTACTCGAATACCGATTACGTTTTAAATCTCCCATAAATAATAATTATTTGAAAATAAAACTCTTGAACCTACATGAACCACCTCATTAGACTTGAATAAAACACCGACGATTTTTTTAAATTTAAATTTATTTTCCTAAAAATATATGTCGAATTTTTATTACCCCCAATCTGGAAGAAGCCCTCACATTTATAAACGTTACGAATATTTTAATTACTTTAAATTTGAGAAAATTGATATAATTAATTCATTTAATTATACTGCTTTTAGTCATTATTCAGTGCTGAAATTATTAAAATGTAAGGTAATATGAAAATGTGAGTATTAAATTAAGAAATAACTTTAGAAATTTTGGTTTCATGTACGTTAATATTTGGTTTCGAATTAATTTTACATTAAGTTAAATTACAGCTAAAATTTTATTGCATTCGTTCTTTTTATTAATTAAATACTAGGTTAATTTTCTTAGGATATTGATATTACACTACTTGAATAAATTATTAATTGATACTTTATCGCGAAAGGAGTAAGTAAAAATGTCCTTTTTGCTTACTCCTTTAAATTTTTATCGCAACGTTATGAGACCTGGCCGCCATTATTAAATGTCAGTTTTGTTTGTTAATATTTTTTACTTTCATAATTATTATGCATAATAAATTTTTTAAATTAAATGTAAAAGATGGGTTTCTGCATGTTTTAGTTTCGCGCTAATTTTTACCACACTACCCGGAAACTGATCAACATTGAAATTATTCACTGAAAAAAAAAAGTAGTAGGTACAACAACAAAAATTGTTAATGGAACAATACTAAATTGTCGCTATAGGCACAACAAAATTATATGTTTAATTGAACAATATGGGTTTGATTACTGTGTATGATTGACACAACAATACCGTTTCTGTCAGATTAACACTTATATAGTTGTTTTAACTATATCTTATATAGCGTTATCTATAATTATTATTTAACAAGTATTTTAACAAAATGAAAATGGTTACATTAACAACATTGTTTGTCAAATTAACGATATTTTACATTGACTTTTAACAAATTGAATATGATTATAGTAACAACCATGCAATTATGGTACTAGTGAATTTTACAATAAATTATGCTAATATTGACTATATTTTTTGAACAAGAACGATATTGTTATCGGTACCCATTCATTTTTTTCAGTGTTGTATACAACTTGAAGCTTGATAATTTGGATATGTGTGGAAAATAGACAGATACTATTATTCTTCAAGTAAATTATTTAGATTCCAATTTTTCTTTTCAAGCCTAATTTTTTTCTGTTTGCTTGGAAATTAAAACAATATGCGAGGTGAAATATTTTCATTACAAGTAAATAAGCAGTTAACGTATGAGTCCATTATGCCGATACTTGTCATTGAACGATCGTTTGATACAATATATTATCAATCATCACATTAAGGGACAGTTTATGTTGAATTAATAGTTACGTACTGTGATTATACCAACTAGTCTATAAATTGTAATTTTATCTATCGCTTAGCTTTGGTTCAATCTCAGTATACCACGTACCAGCGTTTCCTTTTATTTCTCTTTAAAATGACTTTTTTTTATTTTATTCACTTACTTCCATGAAGTGACTAAATTTAAAGTTACTTAACAAATTTAAGTGAGAAGTAAGTGAGCTTTTACCATTTTGTTCAAATTAGATTTTAATGTGTATTTCATTAAATTCGAAATAAGTAGGTAGTTACATTATATTACTTGTAAGATAATACATCGGCAGTATTCTTTAACCATCGTCGTTAATATTTTTTAATTGGACCAATTTATGGATACGGTGTCGATGGAGCTAATACAATTTCCAATTAAATAAAGTATTATTTTGTAATTTGTCAGTAATTAGTAAACTTTGACCTTTTGCTTATTATCGTTAATTATTAAAAACTCTTTGGTAATAACTAATAAGTTTTATTAAGTTATATAATATTATATTAAGTTCAAAGCCAAGAGTACCTGTTTCAATCAACATTTCTGTTATATTTTTAGGTTAAGTGTTTCCTTTTAGTACTAAAAGCTTTTATAAACGGCACCTGTTTACGACAAGGGTCTTATTGTTTCCAGAATATGATTCTTTTAAGTAATTTTGTAGAGTAAAAGGTTGACTAGTGCGTTTTTCACTACAATGAGTAACGTAGTATGCACGAGAAAAGGGCTGTTAAATTTATTCTTATTGCTAACATATTACCTTGATTTATCATAAACGAAGAGTTTTCATATTCTCTTTACATTTTACATACAATATCTGTTTACAAAATTTCCTTTGCATGAAAAAGCGGTATAAAATGTAAGTTGAAAAATTTAATAACAGCAGAATTTGATAATATAACCACACATTTTTAAATATCTGAATCAAGATCCTCGCTGTTTCCAATTTTTCTACTATCTTCCTTGACGTTGGAATTGCTCCCACTTCATTCTTTAATGTTTTCTGAACATCTGCAGAACTGTAGATTATGTCGTTAGATTTAACCAGGAAATTTTGGGTAAAAATATCGTACAAAATTTTTTATTACTGACAAATTAATTTTATATTTAATCACATTGGGAACAGACTGTTGCATCATAAGAAGACTTATGCCGTAGATAAAAATGTATTGATAACTTCAACGAATAAGTAATATTTTCACCCTAAAAGTAATAAAACAACGTGATCTATATATAAATGGATCATTTGAAAAATCGTACTCAAAAATTTCTTGTAGATATGTCTATTTTACATAATAATAATAAATTATGTATCAACACTGTATCAATATTGTATTTTTATTTTAATAATTAAATTTTATTATTTCAAATCTCAATACAAACGTTTCTTTCTTTTATATTTTTTAATGTAATATATTATATTATACATCGGCAACGTAGCATAAGGAATACAAGAAACGAGAAAACTTAATTAACCAGATACACGAATCGGTGTTGATTTCCAGTCACAAGACCATCAAAATTTAGATCATTAAAACTTTAGGCAAAATGGACGTCTAATTTCATTTCCTTCTTCTGCTTTGTTCTTACAAAATTTAGAATTTTATTCTTATATATCGTAGCTTCAAATTTCATAATAGCTAATTACTCTATACAGTAGATAAATATTGTCGATTACAAACTTGTAACAATAAATTGCTCTTTATATTGTATGACTTATATGTATGTATATGTAGTTCGATAGCTCTATTATGATAGTATGATCACTTAAAATTCAATTATGTTGTACAATATTTGCATGCTTAATGTTTATGGAAGATGTGTTTGAGTTCATTGTTGACTCTTAATGTACTTGATTGAATTACCATTCAATTATTTAATTACGATATTTTTATACGAATTAATTGAGCTTGTTAATAGTTCAAAATATTTAGAATTTTTGTATACACTGCATTGTTACATGTATTTACCGGTATAATATCGTAGGTAGTTTGCAATAAAAATATTTTTTTTTTGCAAAATTAGCGAAAATTCAAATCTTACAATGCCCTTTTGTTAGATTTTCTTTGACACAACTTATTTACGTGTAATTAAATAATGAAATTCCAAATTCAAAAAGCACGATATGTAACCAATTCTTGATCTCGTAAATTATAAATGTCATTACTTCGGCAATAGCTTTTAAAATAATTTTCTTTTAACATTCGCAATGTACGTATGAAACATTATTTTAGACATTGAGATAGTAAGTACAATTTATGAAATCAAAATTTTGCATTCGTCGTATGATGCAAACTTTGTTGTCATACATTTGTAGGTTGAATTTCATTATTTAATTAAACGTAAATAAATTATGCCAAAAAAATGTACCCGTTCTAATTTTGGCTAATTTCACACAAAATAATTTTTGTGCAAGTAGTACTACCCTATTATCATCACATGATTTAATTTTGTATTAAATTGGTTGGTTAATTTTAACGTTCTACGCGGATTTTTATTCCAACTGATAATGTTTATACCATTATTATATTTGTTTGATGACAGAAGGAAGAAATCATGGAAATTCTATTAAAATAATGACACAAAACATTTCATTTTCGGGATGTGAAAATATAACAAACTGTGCTGAAAAATTCTACCATTGGAATTTTTTATTGTAAGAGTATCAATGTTACCTTTTCTTCTAAAATATTGTTTGTGCAAAACAATTTTTTGAAGTAAGCGCCTCCTGCAATGTGATAAAAATAAACTATTCAATTTTTTTCCTCACATTTATTATGTGAATAAATAATAAATACATGGTAACCTTACATAAATAGTCCATTTTAATTGCACAAAATATGCATAATTTAGTGTCACTAATAGCGAAAATAGGTTACGTTTAATATATTTAAGTTTTCAGTATAAAAAAATGTACTACTAAATATGCACCCAATGAAAAATTTAAACTTTTGTGAGTGGTCTGAATTGTAATTTTGACTTAGCTAATTGTGATTGACATTAGGTTTAACTTTCGTAAATATTTTATTGTTAGGTCATTCCCAATGGTTTGAAAATTATCCAATTTAACGGAGTTTGTAAATAATTTGTTTTACTTCACATTACTAAGAATTTCTTAATTATTTAAAGTTCAATTATTAGAGAGTATAATAAAACTTGTACATTTAATGATCTCGTTGCGTACAACATTACATTTATTACGATGGATGGTTGCTGTAATTCAGTGTAAATGTTTGTACATGGTATAATGTTAAATAAACCAATACCTATTTTATAAAATATAGGTAAAATGGAATTCTGATATAAGCTTTCAGTATTTTATATTTATATTTACTTTATTGTAGTAATATTTCTTTAGGTTAATAGCACCATTTGCTTTATTTTATCCGAGTTTTATCTCATCTAAATTGAAATGGGTAGATGTAAATCAAGATTTTCTTTGCTTTTACCTACGTTTTCAATTCGGCATTATTCATAGAATTGAAATTTATGCCTTAGCGAATTTTGTCATTGTTATAAATTAATTAGTTATTGTCCCTTCCCATTACACATTTAGAAATATTGATTCAAATATATACGATATAAAATACTAGCGCTTTTTATGATAATCATTGAACCAATTAATTAGTAAACATTATTATTTACCCACGTGAAATTGTTTTTTATCGTATTTATATTTGTTAATTCCAATCATTATTTACTTTTAACGAAACGTATTAAATACAAAGAAATTATTTTTTCTTCTAAAAGGTTATAAAATACAATCAATGTTCTTAAAATCATTCAGAAAAGTTTCTAAAGTATTTTTTTAAAAGCCCATTTTTATAATATCCGTATCTTATTTTTATTTTTAAATTTTGTAAATACCCTGTACGTTTTCTTAGCGCAAACGCCATCCACTTTAGACGCTCTTACTATGGGCGTAACTTGCATTTGCATAGTCGTTCATTAAATTATTTCAGGTAAATCAACAATTATTGTTCCTACTTTAATGGATGTAAATTTTGTAAGCATAGATAATATTTTGAAGCTAAATTAATTTTTATTGATTTCATCCATTGGAACAAATTTATATCAGCCAATAACTGTCCCCGTGTGCTGGAACTGAATTACAAAAAGTTTTTAAGCTGATACTACCATCCTGCATATATCTTAACACGTTGGCAACTAACGCCGAATTTCACAAATCTATCTCGTGGTACCATATGAATCATCCGTGTTATCTTCAGCTTCTATTTGGTGAAACCGTCTTAGAAGATTTTCTTCTTCTTTGCAATCCATTTTCTTGCACAAGTATAGTATTATACTGAACTTGAATTAATTGGCGATCACCGGTGATACATACCATACATAGCCAACGTGTTTTAATCGAACGTTCAAATGTGAAGAACTTAATTTTGTAGAAGTCGAAAAATCAATAATAATTTCAGTTGTCCTTTTAAATCTTAAAATAAGGAAAGCTTTTTCAATTCATTCAACTTTTAAAAATCTTTATGGTGGGATTTACTCAGTGATCGATTAACCGCAGTCAACTAATTTTCGGTCTGATTGATTCCAGTTTGTCGGCTTGAATGCAGTGAATATGTTGCTTTCATTGCAGCAAGCAAAGTCGACTTTGTGGCGAAAATTTTAATTTTTATGTGAACTTACATTTTATTAAACAGCTTATAACTCATTTGCCTTTTACTACCTACTAATAAAGTTTTTATAATCTGACTAAATTATGAGTAATTATTATTAGGTGCATATTTTCATTAAGGAAGACGGTGAAAATATTTTATTACACCGTAAATGCATAAATACCTTAAAATATGCTTTTACAATATCTGTGACCTATAGTCAAGTTCGACTTAGTTGTTGTTCTTGAAGGAAATGCTGATCCTAAAACAACGATCTCTACTTTTCCTATATAGTAGAACAACATAGGTCGAAAAAGGTAACATCACTCTTCAGCAAGTGTTATTTTATGTACTTATCTGTTGTGTTGTTTATATTTGACGTTTATACGCAAGAAGTTTAATTTTCCAAAAATGTTATACTTACGCCTCAAATATTTTTCTAATCTATTCAATGAAATACATTTTAAAGTATTTCATTCACAATATCTGAAGTATATTCTGCATGCAGCAAAAGTTAAATAATTGAGATTTACTCGGCAAACCTGCCGGTAGTAATATAATTACTTTAACTGGGAGTTTTATTACTCTTTCCTCCTATTGTTGTGAATGAGATTTTTATAGAAATTTCGTGAATGCAATTAAGATTTACTTTTTCAGCGGTGTTCTTTCTTTGCTTGTACCTATTATTTTTTAAGATTTCCCTGGAGATTAATGCACTAATTTAATAAAATTAATTGCGAGGATATTAAAGAGTTAACTTTTATTTTTTAATCGCTTACCTATTTTACTTTATTACATTATTTTGAAACGTCTTTTTACAAAATTCACTTAATAAAAACGAGAATTGTATTTAAGCAGCTACATTAGTTGTTTTTTCTTGTTTAAAAATATAGCCATTTTTTGATATCGGCTTATAAGATAGCAATTTAGTGGTAGGTTTCCGGTTCATAAATGACCGTACATGTTCAGTTACGAAGTCTACGAAATCCTATTAGTGTGGACCAGTTTAAGTGATCCAATACAACGTTGGTTTTTGAATCATATGTGATTCTGTTTGAACGACGACCCTTTCTGTCAATGTTCACGTTGCCACTTATTTTGGCACATCTATCCATACGACTAAATTTCAATCCTTGGTTATCTTTTACGACCGTAGCAATAATTTTGAGAATTAATTTGAAATTCTGATATGTTTATTTACATATCGACTACATTCTAAAATTCTTCCATACCTACACTATATCGGATTTTAGGAAAAATGCCATATTTGAGTACGGAAAGGGTTGTAATGTATTCCACTAGATGTTTTCGAGTCACCGTGATAAGAGTTTTTTTATTGCTTTGATGGTTACCTAAAACCCAATTTATTATGATTAGATTATATTTTGCGTTCTAGGTTTTACAAAATAGAAATATAGAACTTCAATTTGGCCCAATATTAAATGTCTATTTTCCACATTGCCCGAAGTATTATAACTCACGCATATCAACCATTCTGCAAGCCAATGGTTTAACTGCACGATTTTATAAGTGGCTTTATCGGTATTTAATAATTACACTATTAATTACGTTATTTGTAATAGAAACAATCAATTTTGTTGGTTTTTCAATTATTTTACAAATTATAATTGTTTTTTTACGATTGATTGATGTAAGTCATACAAACACTTAATTTACTTAAAATCAATATTTAATTAAATTGCGTACGTTATCTATAATTATTATTCATATTCTTGAATACCTTCATAGGTCGTTAATATTGAAAATTGGTTTACAATTATTATCGGTTACCTGAAATATACGAATAGTTAATATGTAATACTAAATTGATAGGTTTCCTTTAACTTAAAATTTTACAATTAAATATATTACTTTATACATTTCACTTATCATTAGTTGTGACATTTTTATTAACAAATACATATACTTTCTTATTTTTTCTCTATTTTTTAATAGCTATATGTTCTGAATTTGAATTGCAGGGCGCGAGCTCACTTATATTTACACAGTATCCGACAAAAAGAAAGCGACGCTATAAAATTTCCTTTCCTTTTTATCAGCAAATCAAAGTTTAGTAGAAATGGGAGAGTCTTCAGTATCAGAAAGAACAATTCAAATAAGATTAGTTAAATTTTGTCTTCCAGTGAGCAGATCTGCTAAACTATTGAAGAAAAAGTTAAAGGCTAGACTAAAGTTTGCTTCCAGATCATTTAAGCTGGACAGCGATTGGAAAAGGTTCTTTTTAGTGATGAATCGAAGTTTAGTACGTTTAGTGATGGAGTCCAGTATGTGCATCGCCCAATTAACAAAAGACTTAATAGTAAATATGTTAAAACTACCTCAAAACACGGTGGCTGCAGTTTTGGGGAAGTTGCATAATGCACCATGAATTGTTTTATCTACATGAAAATATTAGACAAGGTTATGTTTCCATATGCGCAATGGAATATGCCTCTTTGGTTTGGAAGCACACGTCAAAAAAAGCTTGCGAAAAATGGTTTTACCAAAAAAATATGGAAGTTTTAAAGTGGCCCCATCAATTCCCATACTTCAACCCGATTGAAAATCTTTGGAAACTAATAAACACAGAAGTTCGCAAAAAAACAGTTAAAAAATTCAGTTAATTTTTTTTTAATCACGGAAGTATGGAATTCGTTTGCTAACAACGTAATTCAAAATTTCATTGCATTTATGCCTCAAAGCTGTCAGGAAGTGATTAAGAATAGAGGGTATTGGACAAAATATTAATCATAATATTATTTAAATCAGGCAAGCGTTAATGTTTTTTGAAGTCGCTTTATTTATGTCGCGTTATAAAGCATGAAAGTATTTAAAATTAACTGTAAAATTTATTTCTCTAATTTAATTTATGATTTTTACTAATAATGATTTTTATTTGATTTAAATGTTATATTTTCCAAAGATTTCCTTTTTATTGTTAATTACAATGTTAAAATTAAAAGTTGAATGCGTTGGTTTCTTATTGTCTGATACTGTAGGTTTCAAAACTAGATCCATTTCAACCCCCTTTCTAAAGTATATTCTATATTTTTATCTCTCATTTTCCGGAAGTTTTAATAAGGAATACTTTTCTAAACAATATTGTATATTTGTCATATTTTATACACTTCCTTATAATGATACCTACACTAAAGGATATTGAATTACAATATAAATTTATAAAAAGAATGAATAATATAACACTATCAAATATTTTCACTTATGATAATTAAGGAATAATGAAAATTTATCACGCTACAGTAGATAGTACCTACTTTAATATTTAAAATTCTGATAATGCATAAATAACATACTTAGGGATATTCTGCCGTCATATCTAAGACCATATAACTACAAATGAAAAAAACATTGTAAAATAATATTATTGCGTTGTATTAATTTATTAATATCTTGGATAGCAAATAATAGCGGCAAATAGTCTTACTTTTTGAAACTAAAATGGAGTAAATATTAGTCATGGAGTAAATATTTACTCTATCTTAGTTTCAAAAATTAAGACTACCTTATATACTTGATATCCAGGATAATATGACGTAATAATTTTATTTTACAAAATGTTTTTATTATTGTGGTCTTAGATAATATGACGGCAGTAATAAAATAGTAAGATAATTAAATATAGGTATACCGGGTGACCGACCACCGAAATTTTTGATATCTTCACCATTTTTGAGGTGGTTTGAGTCACATTCGAACAATTGTCGTGGTTCTGACTGGTTGAATAATGCATTATTATCGTACCTGTAATATTAGCTTCACATCATTCATTGCTTTATTACCTTGTTGATTTGAAATAAAAGCCACAATGATTCCTTTAAATCATATTTCCTTATTGAAGTCTAAAACGGTCTGTAAAAATTCATCAATAAATATTTTATAATATGGATAGTATAAACATAAATTACGTATAATTATAGGTAATATTTCAAAAGCTCTCAATGATAATCATATTAATTACATAATAATATAATAATATATTATAATATAGTCTAATATATTATTATGCACCAAGTCTACGTTATATTAGTACTCTTTGTGATGGCTGTTAAAAAATAGTTAGTAGAGGTAGGTTCCAGTTACTGACAGCTAATTATATTAAAAAATGTATTTGAAATTATTTTAATATTCGATGATAAAAATAATTAATTAATATAAAAGTTTCCAAAAGATTATAATAATATACGAAACTGCTGGAATTTTTTTGTAGCAGAACTTTAATATCACGAATATGTACTATAATATCGCGTTTGCAAGCTCTATTTAAGGTAACAAGTTTGTTTTTATAGACGAAACAAGCGAATCGATTTTTAAAGTCTATTTTTCCTTGAAAATGCTCTCCCACGTTTGGTTTGGTTTTTTTTATGGTTACCTTACGATGCAATAATAGGTATAAACTTTGTTTGCTAGTTTATTGCATTACTTATGATTTGAAACGTAAATTTATAATTAATTACAAGTTTACCAACGTAAATAATTAAATTGATGTTAGGAAGGGCATATTGTGTAAAATTGTATTGTAGTTGGTTTAGTAGCTACAATTCTTACTAGTTATTTCAAGTGTCGTGCAGAGCACACCATTCTTCAATCGAGCACGGAGCTTTACCACCGCGACATCATTCAAATGGTGAGTTTACACGCAAAGTTCTGAAAGCTGTACAAGTTTGTGGTTTTTGTAGCCGATTGTCTTTGCAATTTTCTAAACAATTCAAATGCTAATGTATTATATACTATAATTTAAAAGTTAGTTAATTTAGATTAACTTTCCATGTTTTCTTGCAGATAAATGTTTATCGAAGTTGTAACCATTTAATTTATTACATTGAATACATTATTGCCAATAACTTTTTGTAATTAGATATGGATTTAAGATATGTGTAAAGCACTTTTCGAAATGTTCTATTTATAGTTCCGATATTATGTTAGGTAGGTTAGGTTTCAATTCAATTTGGTTTTCATTTTGGGAATGGTGTATCTCCAGACAATATGCAATAAATACTTTTTTGAGATACTTTTCAAGTGGTGCTTTAATTATTTCAATGTGATTATTTCGTTTCCGATTACAATTCCCATTAGGGATGATTGCTTTAATTAACTTTCAAGTGAATTTTATATTTTTTGAAACACATTACTCGAGTTTGTTGCCTGTGTAAAGAACGATAACATTTGCATCGGAACGTAGGGCCCCCAGGTGCGTGTTAAGTTTATATCGATTTGCAAACATAGCTTAACGCATAGTCACGCTAGCAAGATCTAGGAAGGCCTTCGCCTATACCTTTTAGTACACATTTAAAAAAATATTTTTAAGTTATAATTTTTATCTTTTTGTTTTATTGGCATCATTACAGTTTATTAAGATAATTTATGTAGGAAAATATACCCACGTTATGTAAATTAGTTGGCGAGTAAGTAACAAGTTCGTTTAAGCATGGAAATAAGAATAGTAATGGATGATATCAGGTGCTTTTACTACTTCAGCCTGATTCTAAAATCAATATTTTTTTGCTGTAATTAAAAAACTTGGCCGTTAGCTTTTAACCAAGTATTAAATATTTTTATTACCTTCATGTAAAAATATAGTAAACGTCTGTGACAGAAGCTATACAAAATTGGTTTGTGGATGTCGATATTTACTTGTCGGACCTGATAAAATTCGTTTCTTTCTGATTTTTGGATGATACAAGATTATAAGTATATAAACAATGTCCGAATATCATCGATTAACCATAAACAAGTAGGTATACTAATATTTTACCAATAAAATACATTGTAAGTATAACTAACGTATGAATTGTTGTGAAAACTCCCCAAAAAAATTAGTTGTATCTGAATCACAAGGTAATCGATTATAAATATTAAGGTTTAAAAGATAACCACTACTATACATATTTAAACACAAAATTTCCATAAAAATAATCAAGGTTTTATTATAAATTTCAAAGTTTGTATCATTCAACTTCGCATTTACATATAAGTAGAATTTCGATCTAAAGTTTCAAAATTCATTATTTACTATATGACTTATTTACTGGCAGAATGATGTTTTAGCTATTAATTAATTACCTATACGATACTACCTACTAATACATAAAATGAAACAGACCTGACACTGTCAGTTATTTTAACATGTTACATCGACGCCTGAAGTGATTAACGATGTAGTCAATGTTAATTTACACCGTATTGTCAAGTCTCGATTAACTAACTATTCATCTTGTTTATTATTAATATTATTAAGATGATTACATTTCTTCCCTTATTTTGTTTAAATAATAGTAGTTTAAACAATAAATATTTTTTAATATTTTGGAAAATAATTTTATTCAAATAAATTTCTTAAATTCAAATGGACACAATTTTGTCGGGTCGTAAATGATTTGAAACTTATATGGAATTATTTTCATTGTCTCTATTAATAAATTCTTTATGAATAGAATACTCATCATCCAGTTGATTTCTCATGATTGTATATTTAGTCCATTTTTTAAACCTTGGAGTATTGGAAAATAGTATATTGCAATTTCAAGATTAACAATAATTATACCACCAATTATTTCTTTTGATAGTTAGTAGATTAGCAACGGATATTCAGCAAAATAGGAGTCAGTCACCGCATCCAGGGTGGAGATGGGGAAAATCATTATTAAAGAGAATTACCCTTATTAAATTAAATAAAAATGTATAAGAGAACTTTTCAAATAATAATCATTTAAAAAATAAATATCTCGTTAACCGGGTACAGAAAATATTAACTTTATAAATGAAAATCCAACGGGATTTGATAGCGTTTTAGATATGGAGGAATGTCACATAATCTAGTAGTTTAACCAAAAATCGATGTTAATAAAGTTTCCATTTTCGACGCAAATTGCGACCTTATTGACGCATTCTATTAGCCGTCTGTGTGCTCACTTGTGTTTATATAATATATATCAGGAAATTATATAATTGTATGCAGTTTTGGGATAATTGGATGTAAGAGTTACCGCCGTCCTACAACATCCATAATATTTGGGTAATGTTAAATTTGTAGGTACAAAGTACAACTGCTACATATCAATCACCTCACAAACGCTTTGGGTAGTGGGCATACTAATTTTGCTAGTTTTTATATCTCCCAAGTTAATGTTTTACAGTCTCTGAAGCGAGCAAACAATATTGGAAACCCTCCTTTCTAACTTATTTCCATAATTTTTTTTCAATAAAGAATTTAAAATAAAATTTATCAATACAAATAACAATTAAAATATAATTATCTTAATATTTAAATTGCGAAGCAATTAATTTCGTAGTAATCCATAAAGCTGGGTATAGTTTATTTTATAAATAAGACTGAAATATGATATCTATTTACTTTATTGAATTGAAACTTAAGGATACAGAAGAAAAATACAGATTACATAAAATGCTATTGACAAACTAAGCACAGTGACTTTCTTGAAGCGACTGATTTCGTGATCGTTGTCAACCGTTCTAAATCTAAAGATCCTAAAATGGAAAAGGCAGAGTAACTAAACAGCGAAATAAATTTTAAATTAAAATCATTGATGAAAAGTTGTTGATAAAATTTAGAAAAATTTATTTAAAGAATAGTATCTACATAATAAATAAAATAAGAATAAATTTACAACTATTCGACGGGTTTACTCGTCACTTTCGACCAAAGTTCTTAAATATTTCTTAGTTAGGTATTAGTTTATCAAAATAAAGTTAAAATATCTAATAACTATCTGTCAGATAAATCCAACGTATTATGACGTCTTTACGTCCAATGAAAAACATCAACTTTTTTATTTGTCGGATAAGTTGAAACAGAGATTTTTTCCATTTTTTATTATATTAGTACCTACTTACATTTTCCTTGTATAATATATTTCAATAACAAATTTTAATTATTAAAACTATACCATGAGCTAACGTTGGGAATCACTGGTCTAGAGTGAAACTCCAAATCTCCCATGAATTTCATAGCAATCAGATTGCTTCAACAGTCGCACGTTAATGGTTACCTTTACACTCACGCACTTTCCCTTCAATACATAAGTCAACTGCTTATTTTTAAAAACATATTATTACATATTTTAATTTATTATTAACGTTATCGATGCACAATATATTAAAAAAATCTCTATTACAAGAATTGTTTCGGATTTCCGGTAGTAAATTTTTTAAAATCAGGTTAAAATAATCAGTTCATTGCATCTACTAGTGATTTACTTTTAATTGGGTGTTCAGGTGAAAATGGGATAATGTAAGAAATAAATTTCTTATAAATTACTGCTAAAATCTTGTTAGTGGATCCTTTCAATTGTATACGAATACAGTAGAAATTTCACTTATTTTCATAGTATAAGTAAAAAATATTCAATTGAATTATACTTTATACATACCGGTAACAATAATAACGTATATTTTTATTCTTATTATTTTGAAGCTTTCGAATGACGCAATAATGTGTTAATGGATTTTGGAGGTTTCTGGAGTGTTCGTGTCATATTTTAACAAACGGTTATGATTATGAAGGCCGGATTGTTCAGAGGGAAATTTGATTTTATATATTTAAATAATAATAAAACAATAATAATTTTGACCCCCATAAGTCTTGTTTGTTCAAGTAAAACCACAAAACCAATAACGTTCATATTCGCGCTGAAATGATAATCCTTTAATCTTTATTTGATAAACAGGTTGAATTAATTTTATTCATGTGCTACTTCGGCACAATCTTTACATGCCCTAAAATCTATTTTCTAATTAAAATCAAATTGGTTCCTTTATGTAACTACACCTACTACAATGTTTGTCGCAGAACAAACAAATTTTATGTCTTCGGGCGGACTAAAATGGACCAATAGTACGCGAAGATTTGCGTTTATGAGTTTCTCACGTGGTTATGTTTAGCAAGAATTTTGTACCAATTACATCTGGAGGTTTCCGTAATTTGTTTTGTATTTAGAAATATAGGAACATTGTAGCAACTGTAAGTTTGTCTAATCTTAGTTAGCTCTATGCGGAAAGAGTCTCTGTAAAGGATACACTATTCAGCAGTTATTTTACTTTCTTTCAAAGTTTTGCAATTCGGTGAAGTTAAATCCTACAAAAGTCTAGTAAAGTAAAAAGATTCACATATTAAGATTATAAATTAATCTCATAGATGTCTAGTGCAGAACTTTGTAAAAAGCTTTAGGGTCAAAAAGTTAAGTATCTAAAAAATGTAATCCTGTAAGAGTAACATAACTACCATTAATCATTGGCTTATCTGGTGCTTCTGACGTCACAGATGTCCAATTCAACGTAGCTTTGTTCATTCTGGTTTATGTTTAGTGTGTAAAAGGGCATTATACGAAGACCGTACAACTCTAGCATATTTTAACTAATTAATATGATTATCTTGTCGAGACATAAAGGAAAGATTTCATTTCTCTACATGCTAAGTTTGTGGAACTTCATTATACCTTGTACCGAAAACGAATAAACTAATACATAGTAATTATATGGATGCTTCTTATGATAATATTTCTGTTAACAAATTGCTATTTCGAAAAAATAATTTATGGTGAACTTAATAATTACGGTGTATCAATCCTTATACAAGTAATTCATCATCCATTTATATTTGCTGCTCCAGATTCTAAGTTGATATATCATTGAAGCTAGTAACAAATTTTCTTATATACATTACGACATCCGTATCAGATGAACAAAGCTTTCAATAGAGACAAAAAATTGTCTTTCATTAATTTATCGATAAACGAATAAGTCAAAATAATGTCTACTAACGTCTTGAACATTATTTTGGAGGTTTCCCTATAATTGCATTTAGTAAATCTGGAAAGTGTAGCTAGTTCAATAAATTGATATTAATTAAGATTAGCTTACTTATTTTGACAAGCTGCAACTAAGCTACTCATTAGTTATCAATGCGTAATACAAGAAGATCAAATTGATAGGACTAATTAAATGTAATTCATCTAGTTTAAATGCTAAGCGTGTACCCCAGTACCTTTCAAATTCAACTTATGATATATAGCGATGGCGTCGGTGTAATTATATGGCATAGCCTTAGACCAACCACCGCTAGCGGTACAATGAATATTCATTACATTTCAAAACAGTGCATATAGGGAGAAATATATTCGTTAGTGGTAGATGTATGAATAAGAACACGGCATCGTAAATGGCAAAAACATGATAGGTGGCAGTAATGAATACTCTACTTCGAATTACGAACCAAATTCGGTTAATATTTGGTACGGTAGCAGATTGATTTCTTTTGTGTTTGAGGTTGTAACCTCATAACCAGGGCTCGGAAGTTATAGCACTAAAAAAGTGTACTTTTAGCGCTTTAATATGCACTTAAAAACACCAAAATTAGCGCTATAAATAGCACTAAAAAAATAAAAAATATGCAAAATAAAATTGTCAACCAACAAAATTTTAAAAAATTTTAATCAAAATTAATCAAAATTTTGTTTATTTTTAACCCTACAGAGCACACGTGAAAAAATCCCACCAGTGAATACGTGAGACTTGTCAGGCCCATACTTTAACTGGTCTTCTTTTCATAGTTTGAGAATTTTTAAAAAAATTTTTATATAGAAATCGATAATTGACATTTATAAACAAAATATTTATTAATATTTGTGATAAAGTAACTACAAATTAATACAAATGGCCTTATTACGTAACATGCGCATGTAAGTACACAAAAATGAAACAGCGTATGCCTGTCAAGCCTCACGTATGTTCTGTAGGGTTAAATGAATTTTAGATTTTTCTCAATTTAATAAATTTTATAGAATAGGTACATTGTATTATATAAAATAACTAGCTGGAAAGCCCGTCCACGGACGGGTGGCTAGTCAGTGGAGCTGTTCTTTAGCGGTTTTTAACGGTCTTAATTAAAAAAAAAAGTCATTTCCTAACGATAACCTGAGCTCGATTCCTAATACTGACAATTTTAATTGTTCGTGTTCAAACGTCCTCACTTTAAAGAATTATTTTAAGAAGAAAAAGCTGCTTTCAATTCGCAGGTAGTTCCATATGTCCTGTGCTTCAGCATTTCATATTCATAGTTTAGTACATCAACAAAATTATTACCGGTTCCATCATCCGTGACCAATCAGAATGCCTTGTGTGTCCTAAAAAATTGACACGCTGCTTTTTTGAAAAATTTTGATTACCTGATTGGTGTGCTACTCGATCCCAGGGGGAGACGATTAAGTTGGTACTACCAACGAGCAATCAGAATGCGTTGTGTGTCCTAAAAATTGACACGCTGCTTTTTTGAAAAATTTTGAAAAACAATACCTGATTGGTGTGCTACTCGATCCCAGGGGGAGACGATTAAGTTGATACTACCAACGACCAATCAGAATGCGTTGTGTGTCCTAAAAATTGACACGCTGCTTTTTTGAAAAATTTTGAAAAACAAAACCTGGTTGGTTTGCTACTCGATCCCAGGGGGAGATGATTAAGTTGGTACTACGAACAACCAATCAGAATGCGTTGTGTGTCCTAAAAAATTGACACGCTGGAGGCGGCGGAGGCGGAGGCGGCGGAGCGTTCGGGTCTTTTATATGTTTGATGATATGATGGTAAGGATTTTATGAACTACTACACGTAGGTACTTGGTCCGGCTTTGGAACATTTCCGATTCTACCGATTCGAATCCGATTATACGATACGTCTGATATAATTTTAAAAATAAGCAAATTCTTGGAATATGTACATACCTTATTATTTGAAAATCATAATACGTGTTAAAATAGTATTACATGTTTGTTTTCGTTGGCCTATTCGTATGCGGCCAAAAAAATTTTTTTCATTAACATTCTGCTTATTTCTTCAATTAATATGTAAAAATATGCCTGTAAATAGCACGTAAAACGCAAAAATAGCAAAATAGCATTAAAAACCTTAAATATGCAAAAATTAGCATTATAAAATTTCGTATACGGCATCAGGGAAGTGTGAAACAAATTTGTGTCTTACTTCGAATATTCTAGGACTCTCCAGAAAAAATATGCATTTGCTAGAACTTCCGAGCCCTGCTCATAACTAACGTAACTCGTTGCTTTAGTTCCTATTCCTTTGGTATGTTTAATTAAAGTTTTTGCCGTAGTTTTCTTGTTCATTGCTTTGAAATGCAAATAATGTTTTGTTCCTAAGATACTAACATTCAATTTAATAGTAATCTGAAAACCTTTTTATTCTAATTACGAGTTATTTGTACAAGGCGAATTTAAAAGTTATTTTTTAATTAACCATTCATTGAAAATTGTAGCAAGGTGTTTGTCAGTTCAAGTTTTGTTGTGGAAGAAAATAAAACGGATTATGTATTATAAAAGTGACACCGGAAATTATATTTCCAATCCATAGCAAATATTGATTGAAGAAGAAGTAAGCAGATTATTCTTTCGATCTATGGTGCACCTCGCGACTTGACATATGACAAGAAATTCCTTTCAGTATAATTTACTTTCCGACATCCAAAGTCTCGAGTTCGAATAAGATTCTACTTGGTAAAGGTGTAATATGGTTGTTGTAGAATTTTTTATTTTTCAAACACACTATCTCTAATATTATCTATAATACTCGTATAAGTACTTATTTTAAGACCCAACTTTAAATTACAATATTTGAATCATTGGTTAATTTTAATTATTATTTGTATTAAATATTTTCTTATAGTACGTTCAAGAAAGTAAGTAATAAGTTGGGAATGTTTACAACATTTTAAATAAAAGCTTACGACTGAAAATTTTACTAATCCTTATTGCGTGCGACCGAACTCAGGAAATAGAGCATTCACCATGGAAGCTCACCATTACAGGCAGATATGTAAGAAGAATGTAGGTCTCGTTCATTTCATGCACCGTCAATTTGCAATGTAACACATTTTCCAGCTCAAAGTCTTAAGAAGCGAAGTTGTTATTTATTTGTTTCTGTGTATAAAATATATTTAAAATAACTTTTTATTTTTTATCGGTTCAAAAATTCAATCAATTATTAACTATTTCATGTTACATTTGTGATTATTAAATTAGAATTTATACAGTATTTTAGAAAGAGGAACCAATTTTAATAAAAGACACTGATCAATAATTATCTCTTTTCAAAAAGATGCAGTTTTAGAAACATATATTTTCGGTAATTTTATAAACCCCTTGCTACTTTGAGTAATATGTCATTTTCTTCAGTGCATTTCATAGTCGTGAAATATAAATGTAAACCTTAAATGTAAAAGCTTCCACTGAAGTAGCGACTGTGAGTCCTGGTTTGAGCGTTTCAGCTACTGTCAAAATATAAAATTAAATTATATTATCAATATTAAGAGTCGCCATGATATGTATTTCTAAAATAAAAATGAACAAAAATTGTACTAGAACACGTTTAATCTAACTTTCCTAATTCATAACGCGTTGCAAGTGCTTGCACCTATCAAAATATAATAATAGATTATATATCTTGGGAATTAAATTTTACTTCCCTAGAGTAATTGATACAGATCTATTGAAAATTGCCACGAACTTTGCAAAAAGTTCAATATAAATCTTAGAATTATTTTTGATGACTTTCAGTTTTAATTAAGAACAAAGTTTATATGAGACTTGTTTCTAATAATTTTCAGGTTGGAATATAATATTATAATATTATGTATCGAGCTTTGAAAGCCGTACTTACTGATTGAACAAAGGCAGTTTGTAATGCGAGCCGATTAAGTACTGCAAACCTATAAATTCAATAAAAAGGCTTTTATGGGGTCCTTAGATTGTTTTACCTCTAATAAAAAAATAATTATACTTAAAAACTGAGAATGACTTGGTATATTTGTAATGTAACGAAAGGTTCTGATTTTTTCTTTTCGAAGTGATATCAAAAAATAACCAATTTTTAAATATTGAGTTGTTATAATGGCCAAAAATATTAATTTTCTTAATTTTTGACACTGTTTTGATAATGCTCATAGCCATATGACTTTCCCCTCGAATTTACACAGTAAATTTTATTTTAGAAATTAAAAATTTTGTAAACAGTATCGAACTATTTAGTAGATTATATTAATTTATCCTTATTCCTTCATACACACTGGCGAGTTAATGATCATTAAGGATTCTTTCGTGAATTTCACGTTTCAGATACTGGCGATGGCTTCAAAAACACTCACATTTTATTCATATCTCTTATTTCTAAACTATTATTTTTCAAGATATTTAATAAAATTAAGTTATTCGCGAATTTCCAATTTAAAAAAATTAATTGTCATTTATTTTCAATGTGTTGAATTAAGCCATAACCATTAGTTTTATTGTTGTATCATATCGCTAGTTTGAGAACCGCTATAATACCTTCCACTAAGAATTCAAACGCAAATTCCTAACAGATTCAAAGTTAAATCTGTCAAAGGCAAAATTATCCTTGGCGATGGCGATGGTTAGTATAGTATAACCTCCACTACAATGGAGAAATTGCTACCAAACTTAGTTAATATATTAGTACAGGTTATACCTTCTCTATGAAAGTGTAAGTAAAAAATAAAATCAATAGTTTAAAAAAATCTGATTATAACACTTTTAGTAAAATGAAGAGACCCAACACAATTTCCTGACATTTTCGGTTCGCCATTTCAAAAAGTCATTTGTATGAGAATCTCCGTGATTTCGCTGCAATAGATTTTTTGATTTGATATACTAATATTAGATTCAATAATATCAGTTACAGTCGGTATAAAGTAGTTAATAACGCAAACAATGCTACATAGTAGAGTAGAATGGGGTCAAATAGGTATGGGGGCATAGTAGGTCATTGGCTTTGACGTCGCCATTTTATTACATAGGCCGCCCGTTTTGCGTGAATTAGATACATAGTGGCGAAAAACGTTCACGGCAAAATTTTGGCTGTCGCCATGCATCTGTCAGTTTAGTTATGGTGTCATTCATTTTGACGCGTGTTCTTCTGTGAAAAAACATTATTTTCTCTCTGAAATGCAGTGCATTAAATTAACGCAAATAATTGTCAAGTGAGTTTATTTTTATGTAGAATTTGACGCTGAACACGAATATTGTGTTGGTTCTTCGATATTTTTGATTTTGAAAAAAATACAGACCCCAACATGAAACATGTGCTTGGGGGCAACATAGGTCACTATTTTTAACGCTCACGGAAATTTTGTTTTTTTTTAATTTTTCGGAAGATGATATCATGCCGGCATCGTAACCCGATCAAGAGGCTGGTCGTCCATCGAATACCAATCAAGAGCCCGGTCTATCATATCTCGACCCGAAAAATTGCAATTATATACACGGCCGTTTCCCAAAGCTCCACTGCTCAAACCATCGAATTATTATTAGTGTTACTAATTTTTATAACATCAGGAGTATTCATACTCTTCAAATAAAAGCATTAGAGCTAATTTTTTACATGTGCTTGTAGTTTTATTTCACCTCGAATATCCGTGACCTATCATACCCCCAAATTTTTAAAATTTCAAAAAAAAGGTACCTTCGCCTTATCGAATGTAGCTTTCAAAATATTTATGCTAGACATAAAGTTAGTATGGCGAAAATGTCACCAGATAAATAACCTTTCCAAACAATGCTTATTTTTCGAAATCGGTGCAAAAACACCGTCGCAAGGGCTCTTCAAAAAAAACCTACCTACTTGACCCCACTCTACTCTACGCATGTTAACAATATTTTCGTCAACAGTTAAATCAAATATTCCTAAAATGTTTTATTAAATTTTTTATGTTTTTAGGGCAATTTTACCTTTTATTGTGAAATAGAAAAAGAGAAACGAACGTTATAGTACTCCAAAAAAACAAAATACTCGTACATACCATCCCGTTGGCCTAATTTTGTAAGTCATTTTCCTGCATTTTACAAGGGAGCATAGAAACTGTCCTTACATTTTATTGTGGTAAATCCGGGTAAATCAATTGCAAACTTTTTTTTTGTATTTTGTTTTTACAGAAGATATGTCTATGATCAAACATGACTTAAAAGATTTTGAAATATTGTAGAAATTATGACTCTTTGAAGCTAAATTTGAAACCATTGTTTGACTTACGAGGTTTTAAAATTAGGCTGACGATTCGCCTTCGATAATTATTACGTTATTGGTTATTTACATTATTATCTGCATAGCAGAGCTGTCACGACCTATTGTGCACAGTGTGCAAACACACGAGCGGCAATACTTACAGGTTGATAAAATCAGTTTAAGGGGTAGCGGTAAGCGAGAGAAGGAAGCATGGGAAAGCGGCTGGGGCAGGAAAAATGCGGCAGGGGGCGAAATGTAGACGAGATAAAAAAAGTAAAAGTAAATCTGTAAGATTTAGGATCAGGGGTAAAAAAATAGGTAAATCGCTATACACCATACTATACACCAAGGAAAAAGTAACAGAAATTGTATTTAAAAAATCGAGAAAAATTAAAGGGGCCTCCAAATTATACTGAATATTTCATGATAGGGTTAAAAAAGGTCTTACTCGTTACGCCAATGGAAAAGTAATTAGAAATTCAGGAAATTGTATTGAAAGAATTGGAAAAGTGGACTACAGGAGCGGCCAAATTAAACTTTGCACACGGGCGGAAGTACCTCTGGCGACGCGACGGCCCTGTGTATATTATGTCTTATAAATGTTTTTCGAAATAATTCTTGCTCTGAATGAAACCTACACAACAGGCCCGTTTTGATATCTTTTGATAATAACTCCAAAACAAAAGAAAGATAATTTTTGTTTTTACCATTTGAGAGATAAGTGAAAACGCAGAATTTCGCAAAATTGCAGTCTAGTTTTGACTATATTACATTTATTATAATTATGGCTATTAATACATTTTTCTCCAATAATAACTATTTATTTTTGAGCACCTTTAATTTCTAGTAACTGCAGAACTTGTAGGATTTGGAAGTAATGATCCGTAATTAGAAGGTTAATGTTTAGACTTGAGAGTAACAGTAAAGGTTTTTAATTCGTTTCAAGTTAAAAGTCAATAGTAATTTTTTCTTTATTTTATGACTCCGGGAACTGTAACACTAAAATAAATTTTATAGCGTAAAGGCTTACGCGAAAGTCTGTAATTACTTTTTTGATTGTAAATTATCTTCATAATATATTAAATGAATATGAAAAAAGATATCAATGAAAAACTGTTTTCACTGACTTCCAACCCTTTCTATTAAAATGAAAGAATGAAAAATGCAGATTTAAAGTTTCGTTACCTCAAACTGAATTTACATCTTAATGCAACAATTTAGGAACTTGTTAATTTTTTAAATGTTTACTGTTTAATAATGCAGTATAATAATTTGTAACATATTTTAAGCAATTCAGTTTACGTACAAGATTAAAATAAAATTTTGTAATTAAGTTTTTTTTACGCTAGTTTACTTAAGGCTGTTCAGTAGGGATTAAAAAATTAATAATATGCTGGTTTTCTAGTAATATTCTTATAAAATAATGTATTTTAAGCGACCTTTACTGAAAAAAAAAAGCTGTAAAAAAATTAGTTTAGCCACAATTTCCAATTAAAGTGTGAATTTAACTTGTACTCTCATGCACAATCTAGAAAAGATACAAAAATGCGACTTTCGCTAAGCTCAAGAATTCTTGTTTTACTTTGTCACTATATAATTTTTATTTTGATGAATATCATCATATTCTTGTAAAAAAATGTTTAATTCGAGTAAAAACGTGCTATTTTGAGTAAGTATAAGATTACATATTAATTAAGCTTGCCATTGTATAAAATCATTGAAATTTATATCAACACATAGATTGAACTTTCAACTTAAATATCTACAAAAATTTTATGAAAAATATTTTTTAATAAAAACAGGAAACTACAAGAAGTCTAATAATGTCTTGACATCTCTTATTTCTACTTTTTCTATCTTTGTTTAAGTACCCCCACCTTATTAAACTACACGTTGAATGCTGTGGAAATAGGAGAAATTTGCACGTGTTAATTGATAATGCACTTACCTTGTTGCAAGAAGAATGCAGCTTCACTTTTATTAGTTTTGAGATAAATGAAAACCTTTATTAAAATCTAATATATAATTTGGAATTTATTTATAGGTTTTTTTAAGTACCAATAAATTCGTGATTTTGTTTTACATGCTTTGGTGTAAATAACTCATTTTTTGCCAAAAGTGGAGCTGCATCCTTCTTGTCTTCAATTTTTCAGTAAAACTACATAGGCCAGTAGACGGCTAATCCTAATTCTAATCCGGCGCGGCGCCGGCGTCCGGCAATTTTTTTTTCAAATATTTTCTTTTAACTATGTAATTTATTATCTAAATTATGTAATTGTATTTTAAAATTTTTTAAGAAAAGATATTATATTACATCTCATTGTTTTAATCAAGTGTTAGGTAACCTAACCTACGAGTAATATAATATCTTTTCTTGAAAAATTTTAAAATACAATTAAATAATTTAGATGATAAATTACATTGTTAAAAGAAAATATTTTCTTCGCACTATGCCACTATTATTATCCGAACGGTAAGATTTATAATATAACGTACTGTGCAATCCAATTTTTGGCTGATTGACGCTATAGGAACCACCGGTCGGACCACGGTCGGACGAAATACCGTAATGTGTTTTTCTAAACCTATAATATCTAAATCTAAAATTGGGAAACTTTCCCCAACAAATCTGTAATAAATTAATATCGTGGCTGTTTTGAAGAAAGGGCGAATAAGCCATTTTACAAAAATGCGATTTACATTATGTATTTCTTTCAATATTTCTTTTTACACAATTAATGACAAGCATTATTTTTATGTTGTATTGTAAGTACCTAATACCCTAGACTTCAATTACTTAACAAATTTTAAATCGCGAATAGATAACTCAAACAATAGTCATAAATGTTTTGCTTCTAAAATTTTTCATTTGGTTAATTCGCGCTTTGTACAAAACAACGACGATTATACAATAAAGTTATACCACATGCAAAATTGTATTTTTTCTGGAATGAAGGTCAAGAACTTGTACAAGTACATTACGTAATATTATATTACATTATCGCTTCTTGTTTGATAACGCGTCCCACGCTTAAAAGTAAAGTGGAAGGTTTAAAGCCATTTGAGGGGAATATAACATTTAAACAACTAGATCGTAGCGCCCCCATAGCGGAAAAGTTTTGCGTAATCGGCTACTGATCATCCTTAATCGCGTGCTAAAATAAATATAACCCAGTAGAAGCAAGTTCTTGTCTTTAGAGCTTAGCTAGATTACAATTTGTGTTACGATTGGTATGCAGAACCAAGTGTGGATCCGTCCAATTTCCGGGCTAGGTTTCCTATTCCGGTATTTACTGCGACATCTAGCAACTCCTGTGATTTCCCACTAGCGACCGCTCTAACTTACTTCCGTTTTAGAGTAGATAAGGCTGTAATAACTCCAAAACTTTACTAGTATACTGACCGGCTGAAAAATTGCTTAATTTCGTTTTCTTATTTCGAATTCGGGGAGCTCTTAAATTATTTTGTTTGTAGCAATGGCAACCAATTTAAGTTAGCCGTGGTTTTGTTCGAATTTAACAGAAATTTGTGAAATGGTTTTTGCCTCGGAAATATCGCATATAATATGAAAAACTAACTAGTAGTTTTATGGTAATATTTTTTAACGTCAAGTTATTTTTAGAAATGGTGGTGTTATATACACATTATGTGGTGTGTGTTATGTATTAAATATAAAAGCAGAGCTTTAAAAAATTAACACGCTAGACAGTCGTTACGCGTGTCTTATGAAGTACTACATTAATATAAAAAAATAAGCAGAAAATGATATATTTTTAAGCTAATGTACCCATCCATTTACGTATCAACAAAAAATTTGTGTTCGACTATTTAGGTGTTACGTTTAATTAACGAATATGTCAATTGTGAATCAAAATGATTGAAATTTAAAAGTGTTCAAAAACTCTCTCATAATTTTGCATTGAATGATCAGCAGAGTAATGGTATAGGTGATAATATCGGACATTTATGGCTTTTTTTAGAGAGCAATTTCTGCATTAAAATGACACCAAGACAAAAATTGAGTTCCTTGAAAAGAAATGGAAACGTAGTGGGGAAAGAAAATCGACTAAATCACAATGAAAATAATATGTTTGCCAGCCAGCATTAAAATATGTATTTTAAATAATTTCTTATTGTTTTAACTTGGCTGTGTATGAAACGTCCTTTTTTTACGTTCTATAGAGCAGAGTGTGTAATTTACTAGAAAATTTTAACTCCGGTACATTTTGTTGTTAAATTTGCGGTAGGTGACTGTCACCGAGACGAATTAAAAACAACGTCAACAAGCGAAACGACCAAAAGCTCACTGCACGCTTACTTAGCATGCACACTCGAATATACATTTAAAAGCTCTTGTTAATTATCAAATGCGTGCGTATGTGTGCCACTATTCTATCTCTTTACACCTTGAACGTAAACATAGATATTACATTAGTGGTAATTTAAATTTTATAGTGTTAGATATTCTGCAAGTCTGTTATGTGCTACAGTGAAATTTTGTTTTGCAAAACTTGCCATTGTGATAGTTTCCGTTATTGTAATAAATGGAATATATGAATGCACGAACTTGATGTGGCACCACCTACAATAAAAATTGATTTAAAGTAAGTATTCCGAGCACGGAATATTGCTCTTCTATATCCTACGCTCTTTCTCCTTGCCAATACAGGCTTTCTCTATGTCAATTCATATTTTCATCAAAGTCTTGTACCATTGCATTCTTGTCCTAAAATGAATCTAGAAGTTTGACTAGTTTGTTCAAGTTTTGTTAAGCTTTCTTGACGAACAATTTTTTCCTTATATTAGTGGAAATACTTTGTAATTGTATCAGACATTTTATACGGTAGGTAGTTTTTCTTATGCTCGAATTTTTAACATTTGCTAATTTACGCACTTTGGTTTGTAAATACGCTAATTTTAAGTAAATTGATCAAATTTTGACTTTCATAAATGTAAATATCCAAACAATTTATTATGATTATGAAATTATGATGTTATAGGACAGGACTGCTAACTAATAATTAGCTGTCCACCTTTGTACCAACTTGAGTTCATTACAGAATTTTCTTTGAATTTCTATAATCCTGCACAGTCACATATTGCGGTAATGAATTGTTTTACAATTTCTATTGATTAAAATTTCTATGTATATTTCTCAAATTACAACTAAATTTTTTTACTTCTTCCTCGTTATTTAGAACTTTGTGCTATAATCATCTCTCTATCTTATGTATGTCTATTCTGTTGAAGTGCTTTTTCACATAGAAGATCTACAGTTTAACGTGGACTCCGAACCACACATGAATTGGTTATTTTTAATTATTGCACTTATTGAGAGAATAAATTGCTAGATGTGAGGTTTAAGTAAATGAGCCAATTTGATTTTTCGATTTTAGTCCTCTGTCTAATATTAATTTACAATACAAATGTGTAGAATTTTTGGTCTTTATAACACAAACAAATTTTCTGATTTACTTAGTTGTTTTAAAATAAAAATTGATTATTTTGGATTTTATAAGGTGTCTAATATTTTTATCATGTAAGCTGAGCTAGACGGAGGTAAAGTATGGAATTTACAATCGGGAATTTAAGTTATCCCCAATAAATTTTCAATTTTTTTATAATACCAATGGAGGACAATATAAAGTCAGTGGTTACGGTCAAATTTGTTTCTTGCATCTTGTCATCCTTTCTATCGCTCCAATCTTCATCTTCTTAGTTCTTCGTTATCTTCCCAACCTTCTGCGCTCAAGTTTACTCTGGTCTTCCCCGTTTGCTTTTGTGGTTTGGAATCCGATCTAATATTTTGTTCGGCCATCGTTGAATCCTCATTCTTTGGACGTAGCCACCACACCACCTCAATCTCTTAGCTTTAGTTGTGTCAATTATTGATCCCTATTTTTTCATTCTGAACCTGATTTCGTCATTTCAAACATGTTCAAAGTCTGTGTGACTACTGGCCCAATAAATTCTCAAATGATCTCGTAGAAAAGCACAAATTTATTATGTATTTCTTTCTATGGTAAAGATAGCGAAACTGGATTCAACCAAGTGGTGGTTGTCACACAAATGAGTATAATTATCTGTTTTTTCGACAGTTGCTTCAAACTAATGTGTGAAATTTCATATCAATCAGTGCACATATTTATCCGTAATTATATTAAAAAAAAGTATTTTCAAGTTTATTCGGCTAATGATTAATTATTATTTTTGTTTTTTAAATTAACAATTACGTTGCATTCATGATAAACTTATCTCTTGAAAACTGTATTCTAAATTAGAAAACAAGCAAAAATTAAGAAAGCTACCGATTATGAAAATAAAATATAGTTAATTGAGCTCAACGTATATTTTATAATTCTATATCAAACCACTAGTATTACGGAACTTTTAGTTTTAATTTAATTTGGCATAGTTAGTTGCATGTTTCGTTTATAAAACAAATTAGTGGATATTTAAATGCATATTAGGTTTAGCTATTGAGGAAGAAATTAATAAAGATGGGAACGCAAAATATACATTATTGAAGATTATTACTGAATTACTGAGCTTATATCTCTACGTGACTGACGGAGGATCCTACGCCCGGTACGTACTACAGGCCTCCTGACTCCCGGGCTTTATATTAATGCTACGGTCAAAACTTTTAAGTATATAGGCAACTTATCATGATGGTATATAAGGCAAACGAAGAGGGGTAAAATTTTGTATGATACATTACAAAAACTATGTAACAGATTCTATGAATCCCTTCACATACAACAACCTTATCAAGCCCAATTGTATATAGTGTATATATTTTACGGGTTTGCGAATCCCACCAGTGATGCCACTTTTCTTAATGGCATTACCAGTATTAAGTTACATAATGACTCACATCCTCACATCGCGTCTGATTATCATTTACTATATTACGAGTTTTAAAGTTGCTGTTGTATAAATACGACTTTTCATAAGTTGTAAAAACGATTGGCGCGAATTTAAACTTTTAGTAAAATAATCGGTGATTATTCTGAAAACATTTTTTGTAGTTTTTATTAATTACCTAAAGTATAAAATGTCATAGGAACATCTGCTTGCTTAAATATAAATTTTATGGTACCTGTTAATCAGTGGCGGTACTGCTAAAATTTTAACATAAGTTTCTTTCGTTATTAAAAGACTTGGTCGGTGCAGGGGCAAACTGTTTGTAAAACTGTTTGTAAATATTAATTTAAATATAGAGTTTGTTGATTGATTGAAATTAAAAATTTTATTATACAAATTTATTTGGAGATTCCAAATTCCTATTTGTACATGGCTTTATAAAATAAATCAATTTCTTTTAATGAGTTTGCAAATTCAAACCCTCGAGAGTTAGGCATATTTAAAGTATTTTTTAATTTCCATCTTCACATGACCATAGCTCCGAAAATATTGATTTTTCAGTAAAAATGATTTAATGTTTTTTTAAAGAGCGTAAAATAATCTACAAACTAGATTCGAAACCTTTTATTGCCTTGTATCTTTTAAACGAAACATTTTATAAAAAATCTGACACCCCATTACGGATAGGAAATTTAACGGACTACAACTTTGTCTAGTAAATATTTTTGAGAAACCAATCCATTTCAAAGAAAATCAGAAAATAATAAACAAGGCAGCTACAAAACAAAAAATTAAATTTACAAAATTTTAAAATTTCTTTATTTGTTGAGAGTCACTATAGCAGGGGTGGTCACCAAGGTCGACCGATCGATCACGAGGCCAATTTTGCTCGATCGCTGAGTGTAAAAAAGTGTCAAACCATCGAATTTCTGCGATTAAGCTGCGACTTTTATCGACGTTTTTTCGACAAACATCTTTTAAAACGATCACGACTGATGAGTATAGAAAATGAGGGTGGTAAATTTCAACATTTACTTAAATAATGTAATAGTTTAAAATTAATTAATAAAATAATTTTTCAATAAAAATTCAAATTTTGGGAATTTAATTTCTTGTTTTGTAGCTGCCTTGTATATTATTTTCTGATTTTCTGTGAAATGTTTCTCAAAAAGTTTTACTAGACAAAAGTTGTAATCCGTTAAATTTCCTATCAGGAATGGGGCATAAGATTTTTTGTACAATGTTTCGTTTAAAAGATACAAGTTTTTGATAAAAACAAAAAAACAAAAAGGTCGAATTTTTCAACAGTTTTTAGAGTGGTCACAAAGGAAGATGAGAAGGTGGAGCTAATGCGTATAAACCAAATGTCGTCGAGGCGAGTCCATGTTTTGAAAGTAGGGATGTCCTCATAACCATAATCTTACTTTTATTCACATTATTTTGTCTATGCCTTCTCATCTTCTTTTGTGACCACTCTAACTTACTTTAATTCATAACTCGAAAGCTGTTGATTTTAGAAATTAAATAAAGCAATATTTAAGAGAGGCTTGTAAACCTTTCTTAACCATAACCTAGCTTTTTTTTGCTTGGTTTTCATAGCAAAAAAAGCTAGGTTATGGTTAAGAAGGGTTTGTAAACCTCTCTTAAATATTGATTCATTTTTATGAATACCGCTGTAGAGGTTTAAATCTAGTTTGTAGATTATTTCACGATCTTTAAAAAAGTACTAAACAATTTTTACTGAAAAATCAATATTTTCGGGGCTATTGCCATGTGAAGATGAAAATTTAGAAAAAATGCTTTAAAGAGACCTAACTCTCGAGGGTTTGAAAAGTGTTTTAGAAAAGTGTCCTCTTTCATCACCCAGGGACGTGCCCAAGATGGGAGATGGGGGGTGGGGGGGGAACTTCCCCCCACAATATTTTAGAAAGTTGGAAAAAAGTTGGCAAAATCACTCAAAATTTGGTTAAATCACTCAAAATTTGGTCAAGTTGGCAAAAGCCGCTAAACCGACAATACGAAAAATAGATAAATACAAGAAGTTGGCAATTTTGAATTAATTAAGTTGGCAAATTCCCTCCTCAAGAAAGTTAGCTGGGCACGTCCTTGTCATCACCTAAGTTAAGTAAAGTGTATCCGCGGACACCCTGTGTAGCTCCCTGACTTCAGAAAACGCCAAATAAAGAAGTCTGAAGTGGTCAAATCGGGCGATCTTTCTGAGCACTGAAAATCTCCAAGAGGAGACATTAGGCGACCTAAAAACGAGTTTTTATTGCAGCTAATTGATGAATTGGGACTGGGGACACGTGGCTCGAACAGGACGGTGCAACCACACACATAACTTGTGCGACAATGGACATTTTGAAGGATGCGTTTTCGGGTCGCCTAAATGTCTCGTTTTAGCGATTTACAGGGACCGGCAAGATCGCCCGATTTGACCACTCCAGACTTCTTTCTTTGCGATTTCTTGAAGTCACAGGTCGAAAATAAACGAGTATTTCTTCCGTATCGACGAATAAAAATTATTTTTAAATAATTATTATTAACAATTTAGTCAAATTTGGCGACTACCTTTGCCGTATTATTAACGTTCCAGAATGAATATCCAGGCTAGATATGCCTATCCCGTTTACATTACCCCGTACCGCGCGGTTTGCGAATTTTACCAATGGGTCTAGTCTAGAACATGGACACGATTTTTACACAAAAATTTGATTTGGGTTGAGCAGCGACATGTGTAAATTGGGGCTGTGTAATTACAAGCGTAATTTAGTATGTACTGGCAGTTTTTTTAGGTTCATAAATTTTGTATTAACATATCCAACAAATTTTGTGCGGGTAGTCACATCATTGTTACAAAATGAAGAGCACACGAAGGGGGGGGGGTTGTACATTACATTATTTTACATTCATAGTTGGTAAATTTTTGAAAATCCTCTTCATCGCCTTTGTATAGAAATTAAAACGAGTGACGTGTTTTGTAAAGATATAAAATTTCAATGACAAATCAGAAAAAGATACTTAAGAAATAGAGATTATTGTGTTGGAAATTCCTGGAAAGTGATAATAATAAGCGGCTTTTTGATCACATTATCCGGTGGTTTTTGTATGTAAACTAATTAAAGCGGCCGGTTCCCAATCAAAATGATCACAATAATAACCGACTGATAACATTATCCGTGATCACATTAAGCGGATTCTACTGTAATTATAATTTATTTTTTACCAAAATATAACTTCACCATCTATCAGATCGTACTAATAATTAATTTTTAGTAAAATTGGACCATGGTCGTTGTTCCTATGCATCTACTCCTTAAATAGTTGCTGTTAATAACTAATTAGCAAAAGAAATTTTTCAAGTCCAGTTTATTAAACAAAGTGGTGGCAGTTTTTAACCAACTAATGTATTTTTAAAACATTTGATGATTTAAATTAAATTTGAAAATACCCACATCGTATTAAAGTGGTTTCCCCGTTCGCGTGCTGCTCGGAGTTCTCGAAAGTTTCTAGAACCCACATCAGTTTATTTTATTAGCATTCTTTCAAATGAAATTAGGAAATTATAGATTTTTCTTATTTAATAAGATATTCAAATCAGCAATTATATTTTGGGTTTCGTGTTTGCATGAAAAAATTAAAATTGTAAAATTTGCTGTTATGTGTCACATGGCAAAGCAAAGATACCCACCAGTTTATTTCAAAAGTATAACGTTTGCTAATTATTTATCAGCTTAGCATGCTACTTATACTGACCTACCGCATCTCCGCTTTTTCATGGTCATTTTAAAACTTCATTAGATTTTAATATTTCTATTATATTCAAGCATAATTTTCTTTAGACATTCCAAAAATGGTAATTTTATGTTGACATCACATTTGTGACAATCAAAATAAGTGGTCGTCTTAGAATCTTAGATGGTCAAATAAGGAAAAGAGTTTGATATTAGCCCATTTTCGCAAACATGTTCGAAAAAAACGGTTCCTAAAAAACACGAGTACTTCTAAATAACTTCTTGCTAACTACAGCGATATTTTTGTCAATAAGGATTGGGTACGTATAGAAAAAATAAGTACAATACATTCAGGGATAACTAAATTAATTTAATATTAAAGCTAACCCAAGGAATCATGGCTGGGCGGAGTCAATATCTTACGCAGTAAGATTTAACGTTAAACGTTAGCTTTAAAATTCTTTTAAGTAGGTATTTATTAACAAAATTTATTTTAATAATTTTAAGAAACAAACTTTTTCTAACTTTTTTTAAATAAATTGTTTCGTTTAAATAGCCTCTGCGTTATTCACTGCTTGAAGTTAAAAGTAGAGTAATCTTTGAGCGTATTACATATTATAATGCTCGTAGAAGTTATTATTAGAATTACATGAATGTCCTTGCAAGATATCACTGTGTGCGTTGTTGTCAAGTTTAGGGCTTCAGGAGGACCGTAGTACAAGTTGGGCGTGATAATATCGGTTCTACATATATAGGATATACAGCTTGTATATACAGGCATATCGACGCGCCCTCTACCCAAAGTTTCTACGAACTAACCGTGTATGTTTTGAGATGTGTACCGGAATTACGAAGCCCTAGCAAAAAACGAGATATAAGGACCTCTCTTAATATCTAGCGTTACTAACTCGATATACACGGAGATTTTTATCATGCCCGAAACCGGGCTTCGTATTGAGGTAGCGGGCTTCGCATTAACCGCTGAATATGGCATTTTGGGCTTCGTAAGGATGGTTAACATATATATCTCTACATACACATTCAATAGAAATACTGCAGTGCTCATTATGAAATACAGTAACAAAATGACTGAAAACTTACATGCAAACACATAAAAACTCAACACATTTGAGTATGCAAACACCGTATTTGAAATGTGGATAAACGTAAATACGCTAGAGCAGAAGGAATTGATTTATTTATATAAGAGAAACTCGTATTTCATGAGTTATGTGATGTATAGAATTTCATTTTTAAAACTCACAGTTGCGGAATGCATTCATCACCAAATCATTTGTTATTTAAAGAAAATAATGCAGATATTGTATGAAATATACTCGAAATTGATATCGTTGGTTTTGTTTGTCTAAGTTATAGAGACTTTGGAAGTGATATATTGTTTTGATTCGTTTTTATTATTTGGATCTCTCACAATATTTCCGAGCTAAGTTGTCATACCGAATATAATTATTTGCTCTATACTCTACATAATATGATGGTATGCTATGTCTAGGAACATACTAGGTAGTATAATAAACTATTTCGTATGCTTTATAATATACCATTTATTTTAGTACGTAAACACCTGTCTTCCAGTAAAAAGCGCATTTGAACATTTTTATTGTAGAAATAAATTAATGAAAATGTGCTCAGGTTGGTTTAAAAAGCTCAGCAATACATAGATAGATTTACTGAAATATTTCATTTATATCACGATAAATATTTACACCACTGTTATACTACTATATTGTCCATTTTGTTGTTACTTTTTGTGCTTTCTTTTTATCATATATTGTATTTAAATGCGGTAAAAAGGCGCCCTGTGCGATATCCGTTAAAAACTAGACGACATTCTCTTGTAGAGAACCAAACCCTCGATCCTATACAAGCGTATTTAAATTTCTGCCATATTTTTTCACTTTATGATTTAACCTCTACTACGTTATTCTTATTATGTTTTCAGTAAAACCATAATCCACTTTTTTAAGAATAACCGAATTTAAAGGTATTAAACAGTTTCTTTTTCAGCATGGATGATTATATTATTTTTTTATAAACTTGTGCTTTGTCACAGTAAAATCTTTATTGCTTCCCGAGATAAAAAAAAACTAAAGTTTATATAAATTAATTTACAGAAAGGCGGTTTCTTTGTATTTTATACTACTGAATGAATATGTTTGTTCAGTGACATCGATGAAAATATGCAAATCCGTGGAAAATTAATGAACGTCCCCCTGCTGTTGAGGATTGTGCAAAATGAATGGTGCATTTGCTGCAAGATCGCACACCCTGTGATTCAATTTTCTTGTAAAATTAATTCCTACATCTTAATTCAACAGTTATTTTGTTGAATCTTTTATCTGTTGGATGACTGCCTATTAACATTTAATTATTTATTACTGACGTTTTTCCTTTTGAATTATTTCCTTTTTATCTTTCCATCTCACTCAAAGTCTTCAAATTATACAAAAATAATTTTTTTTTTGTAGTAATTAAAACCTGCAGCTAAATGTTCTTATTTAGTATCTACTTAGGTATTTATTTACCTGTTACATTTTAATACGCAAAATGCCAAAGGTTACATAATAATTATTATTGTAATGTTAATTCGCTCTTGTTAGTAATTTGTAAACTTTTTTGTTTACGTTATGTTAATGTTTTTGTTTATTCAAAAATTTATTTCTGTTACTATTATTAAGGATTCTTTCTTCATTTTTCAAATATGGCTGTATTATTTTATAATAAAACTCGAATTTAATTAATTTATTATAACATGATATTTCTGTTATAAATAGAATTCTGTAGAATTTTATCAGCTTATTCAATTCGTCACTAAAAATTGCCTCAGTAATATTCCTGTCGTATCCAATTTTTAGGAGTTACGCAAGATATTATTTGGAAATTTTACATTTAATAATATTTTTAGAAATGGTGGAATATACGTCGTGGCCAGATGTATTACGGAATCCTTTAAAATCTCTTTATTATGGAATAACTATTACAAAAGTTTCCTGACCAAATATTAATCTTTTTAATTTTTGAGAGATCTTTTTGGTACATTGTTATACGCTTAATTTGTCAACGCTATAAAGTAGTACTCATCTTATGGTACTCATCAATATTTTAGTATAAAGTTTCAAATTGCAACATTTATATTATTTGAACATTTATAAATTCGGAATAAAAACTTTTTAAAAATAACGTAATAATACTGATTATTAAATTTGTAGATATAAATTTAAATTGTATTTTTTTGTATCGAAGCTACTGGCACACGTATACTATTTATTTACCTTCCATCAGTTGTAATTTGATGCTAGCATCGAAGGTTTGGCTTTCTTGTTTATTTTCTCGTTTCTTTTTTTATATTGCTTTTGGAAATTTCCAAAAATGATTACTAATAAAATGAGCATAATATTGTAAATTATAATTAAGACTTCATTTAATTAATTTTTGTTATAATTTAACTATTGCTTTTTTAAAAACTTTGTAATGCAATTTAATACAAAAAGTTTTCCTTATATTTGCTACGTTTTATTAGGAACAGCAACAACTCGTGTAAAGTTTATTTAGTGTTTTTTACTTCTATATTTTCGTATGGGTATGTTTATATTCACCACAACTTTAATCTTGTGAAGGAGTAACATTTGACCCTATTTATTTAAGTTTTTACATTTTGAATTTAGTATTTATGTATAACTTTATTTTTTGGATTTTATGTTATTTCTTCTTGAAATATTTTATAGCAAATGAAAATATGAGATCAGAATGAAATAAAATAACCTGGGTTACGATTGCATCAAGTTACTTTTTGTATTCATTTACTTCTCATGATAACTAAATTTTCATGATTTCGTTAACAAAAAAGTATTAGGCACTTAATATAAGTAGGTGTTATCTCTATGGGCAACAATAAAAAATCATTTCTAGATTATAACACAGATGGTTATCGAAACCACAATGTTCTTTGTTAAAAAAAAACTACGAAATACATTTTCTATTGCGTTTGTAAACAACATTTCATCGGTCGACATGCTACGGGGCAGCGCAATCAGAAATTACTCCTAAGGGTGATTTAAAACAAAAATTTGTTGTTTGTATAATATAAAGAAAAATAACCGATGATTTTTTTTGAAAAGTCTCCATTCTCTTAATTTTTTTCAACTATACTTTAACTTAGTAGTCTCAAACTACGACTATCCCTAACCTTTGCAGAATCAATTGTTAAGATATTACAACGTTTTTCTTACTTTCCCAAGAGGATAAATGCGATCCGCATTGAACCAAAGATCAAAATCATCCAACTTTGTTTATTTTATAACACAGGACCAATTTACCAGCCAGCTGTACTAGTGGCGGTTAGCGAGGGGTGAGTCGACATAAAATATATAAATCAAACACAAAAATCGATTACAAAAATAAAACAAAACTTTTAAAGCGTTGATCTGAAACTTTAATTTCGTTAATTTTTAAGGTAGATCTTAACAAAAAATAATAGCTATAGTACAAATAGTTCAGTTTCTCACGACATGGTACCAAAATCGTAAATCTCTGTATTTACTGATAATTTGCTTATAATGTTTATAAAAATATTCCATAAGCTAATTGATGGGTGTGCGGTTTGTTATTTCAAAAATGTCTCTTTATTTTACTTTTTAGTGCTTCAAAATTTTACTGCATAAATTCATAAATAACTTAAATTCAAAAATGTAAGTTATTTTATGAATTTATTTTTGGTGAGATTAAAAAATGTATAAAACGTAATGTCGTTATGCTTAGCAACAAATATTGTACTACCAATGTATTGCAGAGAGTTAGCATTTAATTATATCTTTTTGTGTAAGATTTTATGGTAACAAGTGTTCGTGATTGTGACAAGTACATGAACCAACGTAGCCAATATTATAATTGCCAGGATTAAAGTAAGCATAAAAGCGAGGAACATTACCTAATTAGCATACTATTGCATTACTATCTGTACGCATAAAAGGACAAGGGTGATGCGTCTGGAAACCTTTCTCAGATTTCCTACACAGCAGCCACTATTTTAAAGAGATAATAATATTTTGTATTAATTAGCAAGTATAATTGATTAAAAGTTTGGAAGGTTTGTTTTGCAAATATATGCATATTCAATGTAATAAGCGAATGATAATAATATCACTTAATATGCATGTAAACTTAACGAATTGAATACGAAGTAATTTTATGAAAATTGATTTCAACTTTAGCTAGACGATTATAAATCAGTTTGACTTGTTTCTTAATTATTTAAAAATTTCTAATTTTAAGTATGTTCAATGCAGGGGTTAATATGATTATTCGTCGTTACAATGTCTATGCTTCTATGTCGTCTATGCTTGTATGTTTAAATCCCGGACCTAAACAACCGTTCCAATCACAATTTACAATAAGGCCGCTGTACGTGTTAGCTGTGATTATCTGGCTATCTATGGCTCAGACTCATGTCGAATACACTGAAATTGGTGGTGAATTTGGTTGAGTCCAATGAACGATAGATATTATGGAAACTGTAACAGCTGACAGTTTATCATTAAGAGGAATCTTTCAAAATATTGCAACTCGGTGTTGGCAAGACAACAAGGGTTCACAAAAAAGGGATAATAATGATGTTGCTTAGTATAGTAGCAAATGCAGCCGATGAAGCATGCGCTAACAGGTAGACTACTACCACAATTGGATATTCGGATATCTACTCCTAACCAGAAATAATTTAATATTTTATGTTGAACGTCAAACGTATAAAGTAGAGATTCTGGACCACTAAATCGCACATACTACCTAAGGGTAACCGATATTATGATGAAAAATTTTCTTCTTTAAAATACATTATGGATATTATTTTGAAATCACCAGTATTAAATAAATTACGTTCTCATTTATCATTACTCCAGCAAAATAGGGGCAAATGAAAGTTTTTTTCTCAAACCCTTTAACTTGACATTGGAATTTGTACTTCAAGCTTTAAGTGGAAGAAGGTTAAATATGTCGAAACGGTTTCCAAAAATTATAAAGTTGTGGATTGACCTCTTCATATGCATTATAATGCCCAAAATAGGTATTAACAAAATTAATTTAAATGAAATTCTGCGTGAAACTAAAAAAAATGTTAGTCTAGCATTTATACCAGTACTTTTTATGATACTGACCTCCATAGAATCCTAATTTTTTCGATTATTGTTCTAAAAAATAGTTTCCAGTTTTCGATGTAGACTTACAATGGAACATTTTTTACCCTTATTTTGCCACTTCCTATATTTTTGCAAATAGCTCAATGTCATTGTGTCTGAGGTGCAAAGCTAACAGAACTTAAAATAAAGACAACAAAATTCTGAGTAAAAATTAAAAAACAAAATTTGTAACTGCAATACTTTTGAGGATATGGCTTTCCAAATAACCTTAACTGTTTTGAAAATTGTAAGATTTAGATTTTTGGAATTAGTTTTTCTTGGGAATCCTGTGTAAAAAATGTATAAAAGAATGTTGTAGGGACATTAATTTTACATAAACTACCTCTTGAACATGTACAACATATTTCGCTATTACTACTCCCTCTCGTAAAGTAGGTTGGTCTCTACGTTACTTTGGGTAACTTTTTAGTGTTTAGTTTCATGATATTTGTCCATTCTAAATTTTAATTTGCATTTTGTTTGGACAAATTTGTAATGTATTCGACTGGATACAGTATTATAGCGCTATCTAATAATTACTATGTAATATAAATAAATAAAGTATGTATGAAAGCATTTAGCTTGTGCGTTTATGGTGTGTTGGTATATATTTCACAACACAAAGAGGTCTAATTTAGATAAATGTGGCTAATTGCTATTAAGTAGTTATCTTTGATCATACGCGCGTTCGTATTAAAATAGCGATTCGCAATGTTGATTGGTGGAAAGCAACCGGATCATGAATGGGAAATTAATTTACATTTATTTATCGTGTTTTTTTATTAGAAGTTAAGCCAGCATTAGATTGTAGAGATTATGTCGTGCCTACTTGAAACATTCATGCAACACATCACCAACAAGTATAAAAAAATATCAAATCATGTTAGAAAACTACCCCTAGGTTATTTTATTGTGCATGAAAAGACATTCGCTTCGAACACGTAACGTCTGTGTGTTCTTGATTGAACACATCATACATGTACGCAATGATCACGCCAAGTTTGAAGTCGAGCACAAGATATTGATTATAACGCGAAACTTGACCAATTAAGGGTATTTTATTTTGTAATTATGTTTGATAGGGACAGACGGTGCTTCGTGCATCAGCTACTCATTCACATCACGCAAACGTATATTTGTTGGTGTAAGTTTTGTCGTTTCTACTTTTCCTTCTTTCACACAGTTTGACTAGTAGTATAGTAAATACGTGAATCGTACCTACCTTCTCTTGTAAAATTTCTATTAATGTAATTAGATATTTAAAAGGGTTTGCCTACAAGGGTAGGCATAAACCGGTAATGTATACCAAGAATTCAAAACTTTCCAATTAACTTCTTTTATTTATCCTTTTGCTTTTCCCTTTTAACGGGGCATTCTAAAGTCGAACGATTAAATTCGAATATAAAAGGAATACAATTTTAGAAGATTGCTGAAATTGATATTTACGAAAAGGTGTTAAAATTTTCTAGCTATTATTGAGAATTTATACGAGCCGTAAATATTAATTCAAATTTATACTGATGTTTTGTACTGGTGACTAAAACGTGATTATAATATTTTGTTTTATACATAATTTTGAGTTGGAATCTTCTACTTTTTCTTTTCACCTTCTACATTTTTAAAAATAATATTAATTTTCTCGCAGGTAGATATTACAATTTCATAACTTTTAAGATTATTTGTTTAAAAGTAATAACAATTTCAATAATGCCATTGTTGTTGGATGTTGCTTGACAGAGATACTAAATTTATCAATAAGGAGTGTCTGTCGTCGGTTCAACTAAATTTTGTTGAAAAGAGGTGCGAAGATGATTAAATTCGAGACAAAGTTTTATAGCTTTTGAAATAAGAACTCGTTTTACTTAAAAGGAATGTTAATTGGATCGTGGATGTACATTTTTCAATCAGTTCGGTCTACTTTTAATCGATATTTCTAAAATAAACCTCTTATGCTCAAATAATTTTTGTAAATACTTGCAGTCCATTAAAGGGCGATTAACTTTTTTATAATCAATTATCGAATATATTCGACAACGGATGGTATTAGAGAAGTTCAATTTGTAAAATTAATGATCATGAATCAATGAATGAAAACTTTATTTACTTTTTAAGCTCTTTTTATTTCATTATTGTAATAATTTTTGTTACTTTAAGGACATCCTGTATTTATTATTGCCGTTGCTTGTACCGGATCCTTTGAAAATATATTTAGACGAATGTTTATGTTTCATTGTAACTATAAACAAATGTACAATAGGAGAGCTTTTAGGTATGCAGTATAGCATAGTTTGGTTTTGAGCTTTGTTATCTGGTAAACGATGTAATTTTCTTATTCAATACGTTAGGCCTGGTTTGGATTGCAAATTTCTACATAACTGAACATCATAATAACTATCTGTTATCTCTTCCTCTAAGGAAAATCTCTATAGGGTGCAAATTTGGATTACAACTTACACTTTAGAGTAACTGTTATTATTATGTACAATCTACATGGTATACTCTTCCATTTTGGTATCATATACGGTTTTTTTTATATATTCAAATCACACTAAACATCATTTTAAAATTCTCTTCGGGTTTTTATGGTATCATTAAATTAATTGATTTATTAGTGTGTATTAAAAAGGTATAAAGCAAACATAAAAGCTTCGAGTAAAGTGCTTCTCGTTGATTACGTAAAGTGACTGCCTAGGTTTTGACATTTTATTTTAAGAATAAACATTTATATTGGAAGAGAATTAAATTATGTATATTGCAATTAAATTTACAACCTACTGCAATGTCAATTGTATTGCCGCTTGTGTCGCAGTAATCACAATAATGTAGTGGGATTACGTGATGTAATTTTATTTTAATTGGACAACTCGTGCCTTTTACTTTACTTAGTAAAGGGAATTAATTTAGTCAATTAGATAATCTAATCATCTATCAAGTGGTGTAAACAGAGTGTGTTCATAGTGGTTGCTTGGATACATACTTATTCCTACAGTCGATTTTTCATTTTATAATGGTTTCTACAAAATGGATAGTAAACGATACAGAGATAGATGCATTGTCTAACAAATTATAACACTTGTGGATGTGTTGTGTAGATTGGTTTACGATATTGTACGTGACAAATATTTGCCCGTTTTGTGTATTTTAGATATTACAACCTAGATAAAAATTTTATTAGACAACTAATTTAGTTACTTGTTTGATCGCATAAATTACTCTTAAATTTTATTTATTTGTATTTTATTACGCTTAATATACAATGTTCGGTCGTCTTATGATTAATTAACTTATTTCTTATATCGGCTTTATTATTTTTTATGTTTTAGTATTATACTAAATACTATAAATATGCATTAATTATTATTATTTTAATCCTGAACAGCGGAACCCAATCTTGTATCTAAATTTTAGTTCATAATATTATTTTGAACTGAGATTCAAGTGTTTGACCCGAATAACTCGGCTACAAAATTTACGATTCTTTTCCAAACTACTATTAAGGCTCATCACAATTTTAAGCTAAAATAAAACTAATATTTTGTAATAATATACTAAAAACCTGAATTTAGTATAATTAGAAAAATATTTGATTTATTATTTCAATATTTGGGCAAACATACCTTCACTTGGGTTAAGGTTACTTTTCTAGACATAATATCAAAGCACATTAAGGAAATATTATTTAAACTGTTATTGTGTCTCTAGAGCTAAATTATTTCCTCTGCTTACCAACTCTTTGTTTTTTCATTGCAAAGGTTCTTTGCATATTCATGTCGTAAAAAGTCTACTATTTAACACTGATCAAAGTGTAACCGATGGGGGAATGTTTTACTGTTTCTGGAATCCAATTAGGATTATAAGTAAATCTGTAATAGTAATATGAAGCTAAATCAGTTAGGGAAGAGATGATTTCTAATAATTATTCATCATACAACATCATCAAGTGTCAATGAATAAAAATAGTTTCTTTGTCACCATTGCTTGTATTTGCACCCCGTTCATAATATCTTTGAACTTCTCGTTTAGGAATATTATAATCTCCCTATATTATACGTTTTGTCCAGTCTTGAGTTACAATTACAATTAAAATTCCGGAATTTTCTGTTTTCATTTTTTCGACCACATCTGCTATTTTAGAGACCATCATCGTACTGTTTTGTTAACTAATTTAATAATAACAATAGGACGCATATCCGCAATTTCATCTCATACATTGTAATAAATTATTTATTTTAATTTATTAATTTAAATGTATGTATCTGTCAAACTAAAATTATGTGAAATGTGTTCTAGTAATTATATTTATAAATTGCTAGATCAAGTAACTGACATACATCCTATCATTATACTATAAAGCGATGTTTTCGCAGACATCTATAAATGAGTTGTGTAAAAGCATCTTGTCATATGTACCTATTATCACAAGTCACAGGAATAATCATCTTATTATTGAGACATTTTTTTGGTATAAGCCTGACGATGTAGGGTGTTGTGACTTTTTGACAAATTATAGGGTGTTTTTTTAGCTGCACGAGAACTTCAAAATGAAATAAAACATTAAAAACCTGACGGAATGTTTTGGTTATAATTTTTTTATGAAAGTACAGTTAAAGGCATTTATGATTTGAACATGACTTCCGGCATGTGACCACCACGACTAATGGTTACGAAGCGCATCCGTTCAGTCCAATTTTTGACCACTTTTTCCAATATTTCTGGCTTTATTTCATAAATGGCTTGCTGAATATTAGCCTCCAATGCTTCTAGAGTTGTTGGTTTGTTAGCATAAACCATGGATTTAACATACCCCCACAGAAAATAATCTGGAGGTGTCAAATCACACGATCTTGGAGGCCAATTGATAGGACCACGTTTTGAAATAATGTTGTCACCAAATTGTCCTTTCAATAAATTGATGGTTTCGTTGGCTGTGTGGCACGTAGCACCATCCTGTTGGAACCATAAGTTGTCAATGTTTAGCTCTTGAAGTTTTGGAAACAAAAATGTATTGAGCATGTGTCGATATCTCACACCATTCACCGTAACGGTAGCTCCTTCCTCATTTCGAAAGACATATGGACCAATGATGCCGTTGGCGTGTATTCCACACCAAACAGTCAATTTTAATGGATGCAATGGAGTCTCAAGATAATGTCCCGGATTGGTCTCACTCCATATACGGCAATTTTGTTTGTTCACATACCCATTTAACCAGAAATGTGCCTCGTCACTGAACAAAATTTTACGGTAAAAAAATGGATCCACTTCCAATTGGTTGTGAGCCCAATTTGGTAGCGTTGTTCAATGGTCAATCTATGCATTATCAAATGCCAAACCTTGCTAAACACAAATGTCAAAAAACTGTTTCCATAGCAATCTTGATTCAATTGTTATCCCTATTGAAAGTTCTCATGCAGCTAAAAAAACACCCTATACTTAATTCTAAAAGTGTTTTGGTGCATTTTTAGTTAGTCTAAAATACTGATATATTTACTAAAACAATTTAGTCCACAACTATTTCAATCTATGGTGGAAAGGAAAATTTATATTCAATTAGAATATAAATATGGAGACGGTCGGAGCATAGTGGTCACGCAAGTTGACTATGGACGCTAAATACCCGGTTCGAATCCGAGTAAAGTAAGAACTTTATTCTGACCGTTCTCCCCTCGGAAAGCAATGGCAACCTACCGAGAGTAATATGCCAAGAGCATCCTTAAATGTTAATGAGCTAAAGGGTCCAAAAGTTGATCTGTGGACTATGGGGAAGCGTAATAACCACCCCGCCAACATTTAAGGATCACGACGCCTCTGTTAAGAAGCATAACGACTGTATGATGAGAAATTTAACAGATATGCTCATCTTAAAAAATACTTCAATGGCTTCAAATTTAAATCTACACAACATATTCGGCATATACCATTGATAAACTTTGAGTAGTGCGCTATTGGCCATGTTTACTTCTCCAAAACTTACATTCTTTATTACTTTTTGTAACATGACCCATAGATGTAATACATATTTTAATTCTTGCCAATATTTAATTACCTCATACTAACGTCGAAAATGCTGGTTTTCATTTTTACCAGAATTTTACTGAAATACCCCTTCCTTAACTTTTCTGATCTCGCGCCTCAATAATTTAATTTTTTCTTAATTTGTGCAAAATTTGCATTAAAATGTCAAAATTTTAAAATCATTCATCGTAATTTTATTAACTACGGTAATTAAATAATTAACTGTCTTCACAACAGAACCAAGTTTTCATTTTTATTGTCAGCAATTTTTTAACTTTATTTCTGAATTTTAGCTTTCACTAGAATTTTCCTACAATTTATGTAGTTGCAGATTTGTTTTAATTGAATTACTTACCTGAACCTGTGTGGTCTCTCGAGATTAAACTTTAATTGTAAGTTACGCATAAATTTATGACTGTAGATTTTACAATTTTAAATCAATTTAGTAACTGCTTAATTTATTCATGATTACACTAATTTAATTTTTGAATAAAATTGGTAAATAAAAGTTTGTGCAAGTAAATATAATTTAATGTAGTAATTTGGTAGTTCCACATGAGTAAATTCGGTCAATACGAATATTATGATCGATATTCACAATGCCAAATAGAAATGTTCATTTTATCAGGGAAGAAATTGTTTAATCTATTAGAATGTAAGATACATTTTGTAATAGTAAATTACAAAAACTGCATTTAGAGAAATTGCGAAAGGAAGTTTTGGTGATTGTTGTTTCGGAGAGGATTTGTTCGATACATCGAAATTTTGGTGCCTTTTTAAAATAGACTTATATTAATTAAATACTAACAATAATTTAAATATAATTTTGATGTACCTACTCAATATAATATCTTATAACATTTTCTATTATCTATAATTATACTCCTTGGTGTTTGTGTTTGATTTTATGGGCGTTCATTGTAGATAACAAAAACAATTATTGTACTACCTGTGTTCCAAAAATAATAGTCCCAAGCCGAGTTTTTTTTGTTCATAATAAATAGTAATCCCAAATGAAAAAAAAACAACTATTATTTCAATTTGGTTTATTGAACAATTTACGAATTATATAATATTTTAAGTTATTTTTTTACATGAAAGAATAATATCTCTAGGGTAGTTTAAATTTACTGATATTAATCTCTTGCAATGTACTTTTTCTTTTCCCACATGCTGTAATTTATAATTTATTGTATTGTAAATTTTCTTTTCTCAAATTTTGATAATGTAAATTGCAATTTTTCATCATCGACTGAAATAGCACAAGATGTTCCTTTTCGTAACTAGTTGGGAATTATGAAATCTCTATGAAAAGAAAAATACAAAAATTTAAATTATTTTAGCTACCCTTTAATATTATTTGAAAAGATAATGAGAACAATTTCAATATGTAAAAATATAACAAATTTTTATTTCAAAAATACGAAGACGTATAATATTAAAAGATGATAACCAAAATCTTATAGAACCCCGGTGTGAGGTGCGAAAGTTCATAATTTTATTTCAATAACAATCGAGCTAATTTTCACGAAGAAGGGAAATTGCTCGCTCTGCAGATATGTCACTACGATTTCCATTTAATATGTAACTGTGCGGTTGATGAAAGTCATTTTACAAACAACAGTGCAGACTCAAGTCCTGAATTTTAAGGAATTTATTAGTATCGTACAACCTCCTAATAAAGAAACACGTATAAATGTTAGCTTGGCTGAAATTTAATTCGTAACATATCAGGGTTATGGGTATGATTGTGCAACGCCCTTTACAACATTGAAATTGCTATGCAATGTACAGGTCAAGTTGTGATATTTCACTTTCCGAAATCTATGTTTATATTTAACTATCGTAAATTCTTTAGAATTTAATTTGTCGTTTAAGTAAGGTGTACTTTTAATCAAGTGTGAATACGCTCTTAAATGGTTGAACAATTAATCCAAATTGAGTCTTTGAAAAGTTTTCTGATGTCGTTACGAATTTTACCGAAAACTGTGTAGTATACAAGTCAAACTTTTAAAAAGAAGAAAGTAAAACGGATTCTCTTTTCACCATTCTTTCATGACGTCGCGTCGTTTCCGACAGTACGAAGATTTAAGATTCTTTATGCATTTTAGCTAATTTTTATCCCAGCAAATCCATAGTTAGATATTAAAGTCAGAAATACTATTCTTTTTTTTAAATTTTTAATAAGCTGGTATTATTTACCGTACAAATTTAAGTTTTATGATACTTGAACCTATTTACATTTAGTTACTTTGCAGTGTAAGTCAATAGTTACGTTTCCAGAGAAATATACCTACCTACAGTATTTTCATGGTTGGTTGAATTGAATAACAAAAATATTAAAATACGCTCCTTTGTTATTATATTAAACAGTTTCTGATTTTGAATACGGTTTGTATTATTCAATGGGCCAGTTTTGATTTTTTTCTACTTTTGTACAGGTCAAATAAAATCAAAGAATTTAGTTTTTGTAAGTTTTCGTCATGTTTCTAATAGCAAACATTTAAATGAAATTAAGATTATTTAATTTATATTGTACTTTAGTACAAAATGCTTCTTGACAAATTTCTAGAATAATAAGTTTTATTGTTAAAAAGTATAAATTTAACAACGGAAAGCAATTTAATTTTTTGTTTCTACTTATACATTTATCCTTAAAGGTATGAGTGCTATTTAATTGAAATTATATTTATTATGCTTTTTTGAATTAATAATTTTAGTGAAAAAGTTTGCAGATGAGGAGTTTACAGCATTTGTTAATTTTTCTTCGAGCGGGCACTTTTAGCACGATGAAAACTTTTATATCATCACTTTTTGTTTTATTAAAATTTTACGCAACTTTTAAATTTAACCATCAATGATTGAAGACTATGATAATAAATTTTTAATTTGATTTCTTAAATTTTAGTTTTAATGAACAAATTATTGATATTTTACAATAAAACTGAAATTTCTCAAATCAAATTTTTTCGATATCAACAAAAAAAATGACTAACATTAATTTATTGATTGTTGTAGGTATACTATGTGAAGTATTCTATCATCATATTATATTCCAAATTTTTTTTTATTAGTGGTTATCTTCAGTAAGGTATTTTGTATTTGGGTGTTGTTACTGGCATGTAAATTAATTTTGGATTTAAACAAAAATATTTGTACTAATTATTCCTGCCCCTTTCGCACGGTAGAAATTCACAGTTGTGGTTTTCACATCTTCCATGAACAAGTACTTACACATCGTTGGTATATAACCGCACGCTGATCACGGCACATACCCCTGAATGTTTGATATGACCACTACATGAAATTTCTCAAGTTTATATGGGCTTAAAAGCATTTTAGAAATCAGAGCACTTGTATTACGCATATTTGAATAATAAATAATGTGTGATTGTCGCATATATGTATGTATGTATTATGTACCAAGCTGTAGAATTTTTACATATAAGCATTGTTAGACAAAATTTCTTAAATTGAAAATGCCTTAAAGTTTATCACATTTACTTTTCAAAAGAAAAGTTTTTATAGAGGCTGTTACCTTTATAGCTAAAGAGACACAGAGGGTAAATTTTCATTACTAATGCATTAGAAAATATTACCTACTAAAGGGTGTTTATTTTACCCTATTTTAGCTTTTTGAAAATAACGTTACTTTGAGTAAAATTTGTTGGGTTGCACCGAAGCCTATATTACATTATTATAAAAACGAAAATTAGGACAACCTAGAAATTTTTGCATATTTAATAAATAAAATATTCTTCGTATTGTAAGTAATTGTGCAATGATCTTATTGTGCAATTACTTACCGGTATATGAGATGTAATTTTAGTTAACTAAGAAATGGGAATTTTTTTAAGACTTTTCATTTTAAGACTTCAGTTTGGAAGATGAAAGAAAGACATGACAGACTAGCATGTTTTCAATATCATGTCTGATTTATAAAAAAAAAAGCATGCATTCAAGGTGTAAATGTGAGGAGTGGGTGGATTTATTTGCACCCTTACCTTACATAAAATTTTACTCAACTAGTTATAAAAATATTAAAACAGTAGTTTTAGGTATAAATATTAAAATACTAAAATTACAAGAATTTCCATTTCAATCCAAATTTAAATTTAACATTTTTTGGTTGTACTCGGTTTTTATAGCTTGTTACAATGCACGTATAAAATTTTATTTTTAAGATCATTTTCATGTTCTTCAAATACATTACATATTTTTTTTAATATTAATTTCATAATATTTGATAACAGAAATTTATTTTTGCAGTTGCTAATATTAAAATTTACCTAGAAATAAATACCTTCTTTACTATTGCAATAATAATAATAGTTATGCTTCCAGTTAAAAGTTACGAAATACTTTTTTGTTCAATTCATTTAACTTGGTAGCGTAAATAGCTTTCTTGTTCGTTTAGTGATAATTTGGTAATTTTTCTCAGTATCACAGATTATATTATTATTTATTAAATATTAAGCAATTTATTAATTGGGCCTCATTATTTTACTATATTACCCACACAAAGTGTGTTCGGAAGTTCTTAAAATGCACAATTTAATTTAAATATTGTGTGTTTATATATTTAATAAGTACGAAGAATCAGTTGACAAATAAATTTGAATTTGGAGATAAGGAAATTTAGTATCAAGAATTGTAGAATATTTTATATACATAATGTGTTGTATTATGTTCATATTATATTAAATTTTGGTGAATTTATGGAATTTACCACATTTTAGGGGATCTGACATATCACTCGAAAGGTGTTGCATAATTCTGAAATAAACGGAAATTTAGGTTGATTAAAACATATTAATTACTTATTAAATTATAGCATACATTTTTCTGTTTTAAAATAAAATATGTTGTAAAAAAATAAAAGCAAGATGAAAGATAACATTTTATATGTTTAATTAGAAACATATGGCTTTCCTTAGTTATTTTATGGAAATTGTATGGTAATTTCTTAAGGTTGTATTTTTCATTGAGTTAAACTATCACACGATGTGAACCTAGCACACCAAGATAAACACAAAGCGAAATATTATGTCGTACCTTTTATAGGTCTAAGAAATCTTGGCCAACACGCAATAATATTATTTTTTAGATAAGGTAACAAATTGACCACGAATATTTTTCTATTTTTAGTAGGTACGAAATTCAGTTTGGGTTAGTTGTTTGTAGATGAGGATGAGAATTTTATTCCTATTCTTAAAGCTTAACCATTTAATATTTTTCAAAGCTTTGACGGTAAAAGGATCTTACTAAAATATTATCTGCCTCCGAGCACTAGCATATGTTTTTGTTTCGTTTTGAAACACAAACAAATATCAAAGTAAATGCAAATAATGTTATTGAATAGTTGACGATTTAATTTCTAAAGCGACAATTATAGAAAAAGTAAAATAAATTAAAACCAACTGTAAATTAAACATTCAAAAACAAACTCATTACATACATAATTATTATGTATCTATAAAAACTTCACAGGCAAAACAATTATGTGCTTTGATTACAATAAATTATACAATACATCATACTTTAGTTATAATAGGCTAGGAGGCCGTGCGGCTCTCTTGTGCTCGCAAGCTCAGCTTGTGGTGGGTTTCATATAAGTTACTTAAAATTTAATTGATGATTAAATTTAACTCACCATAGAAAACGTTTATTAGCTTGAATAGACGTTTTATATTGGCGATTTTAACCAAATATTTTTGAAAGCCACCATTAGTTTTCTATCTTACTTTTATGATTTTTTGGTAGTGAAATATTTTGAAATTGTTTTAATTACATTTAATTTACAAGCATGCACTGTGTTGTAACTAACAACACTTTGAAAATTTAAAGTTTCATAAAGAAAATTTTATGCAATTTATTTTACAACCCCCATAAAATCTATTATATCGTCCCCTTAGTACTATAACTAGGTAACTTGAATTTTGGCTGTTTTGAGTTAGCTACATGTAATCACATAATGTTAACCGCTTCATTTAGTGCTACAACTAAAATAGTTATATTATGTTTCTAAATATTAAATATCCACTTGCAAAATGTAGATACATTTTAATCCAAATTCAGAAATTATTTTTTTACGGGCAAATAAATAGTTCCCGCTCAAAAATTTTTAGTGATTCGTGTTCAGAACATCATGGAGCATGTCCACACCAAATATGAAGAAGATCAGTGTTGTAACCGTAAACTAGAATCATATCTAAGTCTATCCTGCCAATTGCTATTCTAAACTTTAAACTTGATTTTCTCAATATGAGTAATTTCAAGTTACCTAGTTATAGTACTAAGGGGACGATATATCTTTATAAATTCTGACCTTTTAAGCGCTGATTTTATTTTTATGGGAAAGTAAATTTTACTCATCTAAAAAGTATTCCATATTATACAAAAGTATCACAGAAAATGCACTTAATAATTTATTATGAACTACAAGAGTTGTAGGTATATTGATGTTCGAAAAGCTGTTACGAATTTTCTTTTTTTTAAGATACAAGAACTTAAATAACACTTACATGACTGTCTATCTTAATTTAAGTCGTAAACCCACCTCTCTAATTTTCATTAAGTATATATTTCAAAATGTACAACGTACAAATTTCACTAAACTATAGTTAACTAATTGTTTATAGAAACTATAATGTAGTAAAATTACTCTTTTTAAGAGTTTCCAAAAATTAAATATTAATCTATGCATGGTTAACTTACTTGAAAATGATGTACTTCTTTACATTTACCATATTTTAAGAACTTCGAATAACTTTTACGGGCAGACACGAATTCTGGTAAGTTAATTTAAAAGTCCTCTACGATGGGCCATTTACACTTTTTTAGTCATGTCTTTTACTTTTCACTAATATTAAAAAATAATATTATAAACAACTTTGATCGAACGAAAAGCCTTTGGCACTATAACGTACACTCCTAATGATTTAATTCTCAATATGCTTACGAAATATCAAATAAAATATTAATAAAAAACTATATCCTTTAACGTTTCAGTCTATGTTTACTTTGAATTAATTTTACCACTGTTTTATATAATATATTTCTTAAGAATTGCGTATAATATTCATTAGCTATGTAGGTTGCGGTGCTGAAGACTCGGTATTCTATCCCCGCAATTAGATCATTTTTAATGTATTAGTGATTAATAGTATATTACAGTACAAGTGAAGAAACTACGAATTTTGGCCATGCATGTGCCAGTTTTACCCGCGAGGCGTTAGCCGAGTGTCAAAAAGCTCATAAGTGAACGAATTCGTATCTTCACGAGTGCTGTATAGCGTTTTGTTTAATCCTGCTATATTGTGGGCGAAAATAAGTTTTGCTCACTGGTTGTTATTTACAGTATGTTTCAATAGTAGGATTAACAAAAGGCTTTTTCAACGTGCATATTATAATGTGAAAGGTCATTATAAATTGGATTTACAGGCATTATCGTAACACCCACTATTACACATAATGTACATACATACATACATATTTGTTAGTTATTACTGTGTGTTTTTTTATTATCATATTATTGTATAACATTGAATGTGTTTTTATTCTGCACGTCTTTGCATACCTATAAATTCATGTTTAGTTTTTGTATTCTGCCACAGAGTCTTATATTATATTGTCGTTAAATTCCGAAAAAATAGACCTAACTTACGTGTGCCTTCTATTATAGGGCATCACACCAATTGCCAAAATATAACTTTAGAAACGGACGAAGGTACGTGTAAGCCTGAGCCCATTTTTTGCGTTTGCTTAAAATTAAATCATTTCATTCACTCAGCATGTAGTTGTGGCCTAAAAATGCACAATCTCTTCGTTTACCTGGTTAACGTTTTCTATCTACGCGGTGGCAGATGTTAAGAGAAATCTGGTGTTTTCGCACGCACTCATCCATTTATGCATGTTATCCAATACAAGTTGCAGGAACGCTAAATTTATTTCATATTATACAATATAGATACTCTACAAATATACTTACGTGGATTATAACGAATTTTAGATTATTTTATTAATATTAACCCGATAAAGAATCATAAATAGTTAAACCAAGAATAAACGTAACTTATTCATTCAAGAGGCCACAATAATTTTTATAGAGCTAAAAATCTTTTCAAGTTTATATAAAATAAGCTTATGTATATAAGCATCAGTACCTATCTGGAGTTTGTTAGTTGTTTTACCAAACACCCTAAAGGGTTTTACAACGTAAACTTAGACCTTCTAAACATATTTTTAAACGCAACTTTTTCTTAAGACGTTATTAATGTTAAAGATTTACAATTTTTATTAGATTATATATTTATTGTATTAAGTTTCATTATGTATATAGCATGTAAAGTACTTAATTGTTTATTCATGAAAGCTTATTTTAGAGAACATTTAGGTGTAATAATATTACAATTATTTACTTAAGTACTCCATAGTAATAATACTCATAATTAACTAAAAGCTATCAGATTTTTAAAGTATGACACGTCAGAATGTACTATTATTGAACCAGAATATGCACGATATGATTTAAGATTTAAGCGAAATCCACTTTGGGGAAGACATCTTTATGTACAGTTTATAAAAATTTAGTTATTAATCAGTTAAGGTAAATAACATTCTCTATTATGCTATACAATTTATTGAAAGATAAATTCTAAACCCATGCTCTCTGCGAAAGCATTATGCAAATGTATGTTGTATACATACGGTGTCTTAATACCATGTATCTCTAAACATAAAAGCAACCCCAACCCTTCATACTTATCGATGTAATTCTATTAGGGTATGAAATTTATATAAATTTAATAATTAATTTCTACAAAGTTTATTGCATTTATAATAATGCATATATTAAAACAACAAATTTGTATAATTGTTGTCTTCAGATGGCAACTCATCTGTATTTTTATTTTGTCGCAGGTATCCCTTTAGGTTATCCTGGATTTTACTTGATTTGTTGTGTGTTTTGTGTGTCTCCTAACTGCAGCTTTGGAACCAAACATCGTAAACCCTACCTTTGATCTGAACTTTGTACTTTTTTTAAAATAAAACCAACTCTTCTGTTACTTCTGCGTTTTATTTAGAAGACTGGCACCCGAATTATTTTTTTTCTTAGTTATTTGTCAAACGATCGCCTGAGTTACAACATGAAGAACCCACGAACCGCGTACGCGCGACTCAAACTCTGGACTGGACGGTGACATAATTCCTTAGCTGGCCTGTCTACCATTACATCGTAGATCAGCGGGGCATTGCCCAAATTACACAACATAAATTCGAATGATCCAAGATAATGAATTCTATTTCTCTAAAATCAAGGCTTCTGATCTCATTAATACAATAACATTCTTTAAAAAAAATTGATATATCATCGTAGTTCACTTAGAAATCCGTAACATAATTATTACCATTTAGTAATTTTGACAATAATTTGATGCTATAGTGAAGTATCAAATAATAAATCTTTTACTACATTTAAAACAATTAAAGTTTGAAGTAAATTATCACAGTTTGGTATAAAATTGACTTACACCATTCAATGTTTCATAGGATCAATTATTGTATATCAGAAGGTTAAGATGTTTTTTTAATTAATTAATCAAAAGCTCGGAAAAAAGAGAAATATTGGTTTGAAAAGCGTACTGATAAACGTGCCTCGGGTTTATTATTGTTAAAGATTTCCTCTGAAGTAGTATACCATTGATATAATCGAAGGTCCTTTGCATTACCTCAATAAATTTTTCAATTCCACCTATATTCAATGAATTGTAATGAAAGAGAAAATTTATAACGGTTTTTTGTAAACATGAAATTTATCGTTAAATTTGTTGGATGACAACATAATTATAGGCTTTAGTTTGCCATATTTTATTACATTAATGTATACTTACGTATGAATATTGTAATTTTCAAATATTAGCATGCTTATGCCCGTTTTCACCAACAATTTATTTAAGAATTTCCTAGTAAAGAATTACTTCCATAAATTTGATTGGTCATATTTGACATGAGTTTTTTTATGTCAATGCTATGTCAAATTTCACCAATCACATTTATGCAAAGGAATTCTTTACTAGGATATTCTTAAATAAATGTTGGTGAAATCAGGCATTAGTATCACGTATATAGTTTTCAAGATATTAGAATTTTAAATATTTATACAAAATATACTAATTAGTTCAGTTCGGAACTTGAATTGAAGTTAAATTATTATTAATTTATTTATTTCAATGTTCTCGTTTTTGTATACATACATCATCATCATCATAGGCTTTTCAATTCCTGTCGGAATATTGCCACTTCTATTGAAGTCTTTACAATCCATTTCACGAGGTGGATTAATCCTCTTTTGCTACTCTTTTTACTACAACTTTTCACCACAGCGTGTGGATGTCCACCGGAAGGCCGGGCTAAGAAATTCTGCGAAGTCCGCGACTTGAACCCAGAATTTCCGCTCCGTAACTCAACCAGCAATCACATCACTCCACACCGTGGTCTGATGTATACATACAGAAACCAAATTTACAACAAATTTTCGCTTTCAAATGCAATCAATATCGCAAGTATATTTCATGCAATTTTATCACATATGTATGCACACTACAACATTAACTAAAATACATAAACGTTCATTTCTGTATTACAAAACAATTCTATTATACAGGGTGTCCCCGCACTCACTTTACATAACTTAGGTGGTGATAGAGGACACTTTTCTAAGAACAATATTTACCAAAAATTTTTTTCTAAATTGAAACCCTCGAGAGTTAGGTCACTTTAAAGCATTTTTCTAAATTTCCACTTTCACGTGGCCATAGCCCCGAAAATATTGATTTTTAAGTAAAAGTGGTATAGAGCTTTTTTAAAGAGCGTGAAATAATCTACAAACTAGATTCTAACATTTTATTGTCTAAACTCAACGGCTTTCGAGTTATGAATTAAATTAAGATAGAAAATGTCGAAAAATTTGAGCTTTCCTTTTTTTTTGTTTTTTTCAATAACCTGTATCCTTAAAACGAAACATTTTACAAAAAATCTGACGCCCCATTCCGGATAGGAAATTTAACGGACTACAACTTTTGTCTAGTAAAAATTTTTGAGAAACCAATCCATTTCACAGAAAATCAGAAAATTAAATTAAAAAATTTTTATTTTTTTTTGAAAAATTATTTTATTAATTAATTAACTATTAGATTATTTAAGTAAATGTTGAAAATGACCACCCTCATTTTCAATACACAGTCGTGATTGTTTTAAAAGATGTTTGTCGAAAAAAATCGAAAAAAGTCGATTTTTAGACACTTTTAATCGCAGAAATTCGATTTTTTGACACTTTTTCACATTCAGCGATCGACCATAATTGGCCTCGTAATCGTCCGGTCGACCCCTCGACCTTGTTGACCACCCCTGGTATAGTGGCTCTTAACAAAAAAGGAAGTGTTATAAATAATACTAAGGTAAAACACCCAGCACTTGAACACCGCAAGAAATGGAACTAGCACTTGAACAGATTTTTGAAATTGTATTAATGCAAAAACGGAATATTCATAATAAGTAATATCCGTATTTTATAATTACTAGATGATTTAGCAATTGATTTCTATAAGTTTTTTTAAATTATAAATCGAAATAATTATATTTTTGTTAACTTGAAAGTTGCAATGTGGAATAGCCGATAAGCATGCTACTTTTGCCATTGAAAGTTACTACACCTTAAACCGCGCAAACACAGTTTTTAGGTTATGAACTTGAACTCGAAAAAACTAACATAAAATGATCACGTTTGTCCATTACGTTTGTCATACATAAATAAATCAATGTTGCCAAATGTATCTTTAGAATATCGATTGGATTTTTGTTTGATTTTGACTGATTTTTACTATTTTCACACGTGTTCAAGTACAACCACCACCGGAGTGTTCAATTACGACTGCGATTCAAAGAGATTGTTCAATTACTGCTGCATTTGAAGTATATTTTAAAAACCTTGTAAAAATATGATAATTTTATTAATTATTCCTTTTTTCTTTGCTATTATATGCAAAACTATCTATATTTTCATAAATAACATATTTTAATCAAATTAATCGAATTTTATTTGCTTAAATTAGAGTGAAATAGGTTTTACTTTCAAAACTGTTCAACTAGTGGGTGTTTTACCTTATAAAACATCTTTTAAAACGATCACGATTGTGTATTGAAAATGAGGGTGGTCATTTTCAACATTTACTTAAATAATCCAATAGTTTAAAATTAATTAATAAAATAATTTTTAAAAAATAATAAAAATTTTGCGAATTTAATTTTTTGTTTTGTAGCTACCTTGTTTATTATTTTCAGTAAAATGGGTTGGTTTCTCAAAAATTTTTACTAAACAAAAGTTGTAGTCCGTTAAATTTCCTATCCGGAATGGGGCGTCAGATTTTTTGTAAAATCTTTCGTTTAAAAGTTACAGGGTTTTGAAAAAAACCAAAAAAAGAAGAAGCTCAAATTTTTCGACATTTTTTAATTTACTTTAATTCATAACTCGAGAGCCGTTGATTTTAGACAATAAAAGGTTTAAATCTAGTTTGTAGATTATTTCACGCTCTTAAAAAAAGCTCTATACCACTTTTACTGAAAAATCAATATTTTCGGGGCTATGGCCACGCGAAGGTGGAAATTAAAAAAAATGCTTTAAAGAGGCCTAACTCTCGAGGGTTTGAATTTAGAAAAAAATTTTTGGTAAATATTGTTCTTAGAAAAGTGTCCTCTATCACCACCTAAGTTATGTAAAGTGAGTGCGGGGACACCCTGTATAATATAATATTCTATTTTATTATTGATTAATTCTCATCGAAAGAATTCCTCCAGCTTTATCCATTCGTTCACAAAACAGCTCCGAACAGAAAATATTGACTTTCTAGGCATCATGGCCAGAAGACATAATTCGTTCCATGACACTCGAGAAAGAAAGTACTTCGAGACTCGATGTTTATGGTGTGGAGAACAAATTATGGAGCAATTGAAGCACAACTCAAAAGTCACATCAATACCTTAATGATCCACAAATGGTTTCTTACAGACTAGCTAGAGGAATACACCTCTGTCCAGTGTCAAAGTTGGGTTGGTTGCCAAGCTATTCGTGGGTTCTTTGGCAGCTATCTAAGGAGAAATTATCTGAACATTGGTCTTCTAAATAAAACACGAAGTCAGCAAGGGTTGATTTTTTTTTATAAATAAAAATAATGAAGGTTTTAGTATAGGACATCTATACATTTAACACAAAGGAAGTCAAATTAATATAAAATTAATAATAAGTAAAAGCTGGCCGTAATAAAAGGAGGTATAGGGATAGTTTCCAAGTCTAGCATAACCTTCCCAGAAACGAGGCGAAATCAGCCGTCATTGATCTCAGCTATTATTTGCTCAATAAATTCACCTTAGTGACCGTCATCAGATCTGCCTTACACGATATGATGCCTCATCACTTCTGAGGGAAGTAATCTTAGTTCTCAATAATGAAATTTACTTCCTAAAATTAATCAACAATTTTTATTAATGATCATTTTCAAAATTTATCCCTTTACTACACTTCTTCCAGGCTCGACAACCCGTCACACGTTGTGTGATATGTGAATTGATAATACCGTAAACATATCTCGAGCAATCTCTTTGTCGTGGTTAAGCCTTTTACTACAAAATGTATAATTCTTCCTTATAATGAATTTGAGGTTATGCAAAGATGCAAAGGTTATTTTCATATAAAATACTAGGATATATAAACTCATATACTTAAAGAGAATTTGGTACAACAAAACAAATGAAAATTACTCAAGAATATCATAAAACTACCATATTAGACTAACGCACAAAAAGCAAGTTGCGATGCTATAAACTCAATCAAACGGATTAATGAACAATAAAATTATCCTACAAAGCCAAAAATTACTAAATTAGACATTGATAAACGATGCACCGCTGAGCACCCAATTTATTAATTATAAATTTGATAGAAAAACGGTTGTTCCCATTTCTCTAAAAAGTAAGATTAATTTGTTAAAGTTTATCATTTAAATTTTAAAATATAAAAAATTATACAATACAGTAGTGGTTTGTATATCGAATTAAACAAAAGCAAAGAAACGCGAAACAAAAATTTAGAGAGCATCGTTTTGCAAACAAATATCAAAAGAATTGTCATCGTGATAGGTTCATATCCAGAATTAGTGTAAAGTCAAAAATTGGAAAGATATAATAGCAACATTGAAATGTTTGAAATGTTGAAATGTTTCAACCTTTAATGGTAATTTACATCTAACTACACCAGCACAAACGAAAGGAATATTATAACAATCGAGCGAATCCACGATCACGAACCTTATTGATTTTGACTGATGATGTATTTCAAATAAAACATCTTAACAAATAATCGACTAACAAAATTGCCTTATTACCTATATTATTGTCGGAACAGAAATTTACTCTTATATTTTCCTTACTCCTTCAAACAATCATAATAAAAATAGATTCTTAACAAATCATTTCTGTTTTTCCTTTTAGTATTCAATATTTGTATTCCAATATTACTTTTTGAAATAAATATTTAAAATTGATCAAGTGCATTAAAGAGGCAACGTATTCAACCAGAATTCCATAATAGATACTATATCAGTCACGACTTTAGTTCAGAAAAGAGAAGTTTTATTGAAAATTACTACTAAATGCTGTTTTATAAATATACAACGTATATAACTTCATAATGAAAATTTAAATTTTCTATTTATTTCCACACTTGAAAAGGTTTAAAATAATATTTAAAAACTTTTTTCATTATGGACAACTTTCGTTGGACTTTCTCATTTAAAAAGTAAAAATTATTGTTGGCAATTTAAGCCATATCTCGAAGGTGGAAAAGATTAATGTTCTCTTTTATTAACGGTTGGGCGGTTATTGTTTTGTTTTGGGGGTGCATATTAAGCCACTTAATAGACTCAATTTAAAAACTAAATTAGCAATAAACGTCAAGAGCTGACAAAATTTTGAAGTTTTGTAAATTTACATTTTGTTATAATTATTATTTCATTATAAACATTTACTAAAAAAATAAGATTATTTATTTTTTTAATTGCTTACTAAAACTTATCAGTATACCTAATCAGAAAGTAGTTTATTCCAAAAGCTTAAAACAATAAATTATATTATAGTAGTACGAGAGAGTATTATATTATTTGTTTCAGTCATTTAATTTCCATAACAATTTCACTTGAGCTGCTTTACATAATATAATTTTGTTTGGTTTTATAATTCTTGAGAAAAAATATTGAAATTATTTTTACAAAAATATTCGAATAAATGCAGCTAGTCGAAACCTCTCATGTCATCTATCATAGAGAAGTAGCACAAAAGTCATCCGACCTGCTAAATTTATTTAAATATTATGTAGATTATTTCATGATGTTCCTATCATTTCATAAAACCCCAATGTCACTTTGATACTGACAAGAATGCAACTGTCAACAGAAAATTGACAATATCCCAACGGATTTAACCCACTCAAGAGCACAGCACGGTCATTAGTTGCATGTAACAAGAATTAAGCAATTCTATTGAATGTGATATGTATTGATATAACAAGAACATCTTAGGCAATTATCATTAGGTAACTTGGAGAAGACCAAAACTGTCAAGTCTTGCTTGTCTTGTTGAAAAGCGCATTGGTGTGAATGTGGCATGATACCGAGAGTTATAACGACAAGGAAAAGAAGTTGTTACACTTTTTTAGGTTTTATGCAGCGTTAAAAAAAATGCATGAAATTATTTTACACGCCTTAAGTGTCTGATCTGGGATACGCAGTGTCGGTACCGTTTATTTTTAGTTTTTGATGTTAATAATTTTAAGCTCAATTTGGCAGTTAATACATTTAGTCATATACAGAAAGCTCTTGTATTAAAGAGAATTTAGTTCTGTGTCAAACTCGTTGTGATAATGTTGTCGTCTGCAATTAATTATAGCTCTACACAAACCACCCAGTCTTGCGAGCGCTTGTCATTTTCCGTTCTTAACTTCTCCAGTTTGGATTTTATCTCATTCCCAGTAGTCCCAGTTAAGTTCCCGTCACATTTCAGTTAACAAAACTTTCTCGTTCTTACTGCACTCAATTAAAAACCTATTTAGATTATTTTAAGCGTTTTCTGCATAATATTAAGACTGTTGTCGTAAATCTGTCACTTGAAATAGCTTACTAAAGTGTCGCTGTCGTTTTATACAATTCTGGTGACAGATGTTTAAAATTGTCTAAATTGTTTTATTGCGAATTAGAATATTTTCTGTATTTTACCGTGGTAATTGATTAAAATGTATTCTGACAAGCCAAGATACTAATTTACTCGTACACTTACTGCTGTAAGTATATTCATGTTATGCTCATCAGACGCTTATCTAACAATAAGTTGATTTGAAGTTGCAAGGAGAAGCCAACGTATTAAGCGACGAATTTGTTTTATTACATAAGTTCTTAATTAAAATTAATAGAAGCTAATATAGTTTCTTGTAAAGTACATGAATAATATGGATTCAACTTACAACTTGATACAATAACAGAACATTGTAATAAAATTGAGTTTGGTAAATTTCCACCACCCTACAATTTCTTTCTAATCATTATTTAACAATTAAGGTATTATACATTCTAATTTTATTTTTCTGTGTGTGGCGTTGTTTATTTTTCATAAGCGTTAATTTTAATATCTGCATTTTATTAATAGGTAGTAATATTAGATAATCGTAAAAATAAATTTTTATACTTAAATCTATTAGCGCAAGCGGTAAAGTGATCGTTGTTCGTGGTTTATATCCTCTTTGAATTTACAATTTTTTGTTCTTACTTAAAGCATTATCTTTTTTCTCCGATCGTCTTCTTATTGCAGATCGTAGAAGCCGCGGCAGATGACGCGAATACGAAGATCTGTGTCTTCACCCTCTCCGTTATTCTCTCGAGGGATAGTTCCCAACCCTCTTTAATCTTGTTTGACTTTGCTACCTCACTGAACCCATTCTTTTATTTCATTTTTATCTCTTCAATATCTCATTATCAATATATATTTGATAGGTGTCGTAGATTTCTTTGAGTGATTCTGAATTTTCCAAGAACTCGTAAAATGTTGGCATTGTCTTGAATAAAAACTTTTTTCGATTGCTAGATACACGAAATCGGTTTGTTCTTGCCACTACCGTTAAATTGAAGCTTTTTTAATTTTAGGAAACTAGTCCTACATAGCATTATAGCTGATTGCAATAATTAATATGTTAATTTTTTAATCATTTTACTGCAAAACTTATTTTTTATACCAGCGCTCGAAAAATGTAAATTTAAATTAATGTATATAAACTGTAGGTACCTATCGGTTATCGTCCAATTTCCATATAGGATATAACCGATATTAATAATAGTGTGATTGGATTGCGTATTTTGAATATTATAGCAAAGATTGTTGGATGATGTGCATATTAAATTTACTAATTTTAGAAATTATTCTAAATGCATCATGTAATTCGTTCATCATTATTAAGAAATATAAGGTTCTTAGCATTCACTCACTCGCTTAGATATACTTCACACTTTATGAAATATAACGTATGCCATTAGAAGTAATAAAATTTTAACCTTATAAGCTAATAAATATGCAGACCTCTTGGTTTAGATTGAAACGCAACGGAGATCCTAATTAGACTCGAGACCATTAAGCGTACTTTATTTTCTATGTGGTCAGAGGTTAGCTTTAATATCTGGTGGTTCAATGGTCGTCATTCATTAAGGATATCGGTGAAGTTACATAAAATGACGACCCCAGACAACTTTTTAGTAATTTTCTCTATCGTGTGGTATTTACGTGCTCGTGAAAGCACTATTACTCCCATACTCTGATAACCATTGATTAATTGATAAAATGGAATGCATATTATACATATGTACATAGTATTTACCACCTTATTATGTTTTTTATTGAAATATTTATCCATCTTAAATTCAAATTTAGCGTAATTAAGTTTTTACTGTTTTCACTATGATCTCAGTTACCATCACCAGAAATACTACTCGAGAGTTTGTAATGTAACATTTCTATTCCTCTTATACTTTCATTTGGTTTTTCCACCCTCTACGCAATACATAAGTAAAGTTAACTTCATAATAAAACGGTTTGACTGCATTCAAAAAACACATTGGGTTTTTTTTGCATCTTGGTTAATAATTTCGATGGAAGATTTTAAGTACAGGTAAAATTTGATTTTTATAACACCTAAAAGTTGTAATAAGCTGTAATAACCAAGTTCCGTGATCCAGGATTCGCGTATATTAATAACAAAGTCGTATCAGACAGGCAAACATAATGAGAACAAAAAGCCATAATGTCCAGATACCGCAACAAAACAGTACAATGACGAGCACGTAACAACGTTTGTCCGGGCGTTAACTAACTCGCTTTCGCGTTAAGATTCTGGGAACGCTCGTAGCCTTTGGAGTAATATAGAATGTTATGATGAGCTCCTGCAGCGAGGACTGTAAAGCCTCGCTACGGGCAAGTAAAGCTTTTCATATAGGAAGTACGGTTAGGGACTGGGCCGATCTCAAATACCGCATCTCTCAACTTACACCATCTACTAACGCTAGCGACACCATTTTGCATATCTCAGCTATCTCAATGAGCCATTCGCAAGTCAAATCTTTGAAATGCAAAATTTTAAATGTTATATTACATACATTAAGTTGCAATAAAAGAGTAAATCAAGAAAAAAATGAAACATTTTTGTAATTTCATTATGCAAATGGATAAAAAAAAATGCCTTCCAGAATGACGTATGTATTAAAGTACCTACATCATAATTAAATAATCTTGGTGCTTTTCAAACTCGATGTAATTTTTGTTATGTTTTATTGTTACAGTGGTATGCATAAATTTCATTATAAACTTTTAAATTTAAAAGGTTTTATTCTGCATGATGTATACTGAAATAAATTCAAATGCGTTGTGATAATGATGATGACTGCTCATTTACTTTGAAAAAGCAAGATTTTGAATGGCGAATGTTTAGAATGGACAAAGTTTGTTGAGAAACTTGGTCCGAGATTTTAATCTTCATTTCGCTGACTTATCCTGCTTTGATTTTTATTTCCCAGGACTGACGGGTACATATTACATGTGTATATTTGTTAAAATTAAAAGTTCGAATGTCCAAAATTTGATTTACCTTTAATATTATCCAAAATGAACGCAATCACAAATTTTGTGTAACTTAATTAACGAGAGTGGAAATTCTAATTATTAAAATTACGCTTTTTCAGAATGCTTACAAAACATTTTCTGCTCCCAGCCACAAAAGAATAAAATTTTTCACACTTTTATAATTTCATTCTTAGGCAAAACTATAATCTGAAAACCATACTAACAATAAATTTTTAATTACGTGCCTTTCCTTTTTGTGAAATTCAAATTTGAAAACATTTAAATTGCACTCTGACTTAATTATTTATTACGTATTATAATACTCCAGTTAATACTACCATATAGTACAAAATATAAGAATATCACGAATAGCGGAAAATTAGTACTTCATCAATGTAAGGCTAAAAGAGTTTGAGTAGTTGGTTAATAACAGAGTAAGTTACTGTCGTTTTAGTCATGTTTGATGTTTTCAAGTCACGAAATGAAAGGAAATTTTACATTTCAAGCTAAAGCAATGCATAAGTACCTAAATACTCACATTTGTTCAGAAAATAATTTTGTTAATGATGATACTATATACGATAATATCAGAACTTGCTTCTTGACAAAGCAACTTTTCAGGATAGCATTTTTGAAAACTGCCAGGTAGTAATTTTAAATCAAATAATCTGTTAATTTTAACAACCAAGGTATAGGTATTTAGTAGAGTGATTTATACTCCTGGATTTAATTACGAATTTTTATATGTAGGCGGTTTTCAAAAGATTTACATTTAGTGATCTCTTTCATATGTTACGCAATTTTTAATGTGTCCATTAAACGACGTTCCTCCTATTCAAATTTGCGTCAGTCTCAGATTTCGAAGTTAACTGATTGCCTTTGGGCGTTACTGTTCGTGATTTATTTTCAGTTACATTTTTGAAAAAGGCTTAGCACACAATTGGAATACCAGTACGAAGATATATATTCCTTTGTTCACAATTGAAACTATTTTCTTGGTTATTTTATAACCCTTTAAGATAATTTTCATAATAAGTTCAGAAAATAGTTTTCAAAACGCAATTCTGCATATAGGTTACCTACATACGAGTAGTGAAATATGCCTAATGTAAGCTTTTTACATTATGTTTTTATTTTCATAATCTCACCCAAGCGTTGAATTACAAAATTTGGACAAATTAAAACAAAAAATCAATTCACATTTACATATTTTGTCAGTATCTCCAGAATATCGCCTAATAAGGCTCTATTGTAAAATCTTCATGGACTGCCTCAGCACATTAAATTAAGAAGATTTATTATTTATTAACATTCATTCTCTTAGTAGATATTGCTTCAAATAAAAATTTTTGATCTCGGATGACTCATTTACCCATAAATTGAATGAATTGCAGTTTTTTTCTTGTTAACAGTATACGCGCCTTTGTATATCCAATGAACAACATATCGTTAACATATTTCACACAAGAGAACAAGAGTATATCCTGATTTGCCTTTGTGATCTCCATCTTGCCTTTGGCCATCAAAAATGTTTACAAACTATATTCCATTCAGACAAGAAACCCTTGATGGAAAACTTTATTGTTTCTAAAGTCTGATGACTGCAGGAGTGGGTTGTTGTTATTGTGGGTTGAATAATTACAGAGCGAAAATTCCTATATTAACATAATGCTTGACAAGTTACTGATAATGATTGTCAATTGAATTGACAAAACCTCGAAGCCAAAAAAGAGAAAAATCATAACACGTTTTTTGTATTTTGCACTTTTTCTTGTTCCTATGAAGTAGGTACAAATATTTTATATTACTCATGTAAATTTTAAACTTATCTAAAAGTTATTTAACAAATTATTATATTGTACATTTTCCTGAAGTATCACACAGTATCTGGGCAGAGCAGTATTTCAACTAGATGTATTTAAAATACGATTTGAAATACAAATGTATTTTGTATTTAAAATATATTGTTCAGTTACATTTTTTTGCCATTATAATAAATTGTATTTTTTAAATTATAAAAGAATTTACTTAAAAATTTTCCGCCAAATTTGTACCTGTTTTAAAATGCCTCTGGCGCAAGTCTCTTTTTTAAGTAGGTTGATAAAGCGATTTAGATTAATGAATTTGAAATGAAATATAAATGACGATTTTGGTTGGTTGGAAAGAATGAAAGAAGAATGTCATTTGTTTCATTAAGCACGTCTTCTTCAAATTAAATAAATAATTAATATTAATGATTTTCGAAGATTAAATCTACAATCCTCTACAACCTCCTCATATCATCCTAGTCTATCAAACCCTTCCTAGTTGAGAACACCAGCCAGGAGATAGCTTTGGGCTAATTTTCGTTCATACCTCAATAAAAATTTTCCAATTTGCTGTTCAAATCTGTGAAGATGTGGGACGAAAGTCCTGGTGCCTTGCACCAGTCAACATGAATTGAATTCAAATTATATCATCAAATCATTATCGAAGCGATACTTCATTTAAACAGCACTTGATTTGCAATACTTGAAATTTAAACAAAATGGCAGAATATTATATTATATATTATAGCACTACAGGCCCTGTAGACCCATGCCTTGTTTGGCTATACTAGCCCATATCTTCCTATTCTCAACCAAATATTTAATCTGTCCCAGGAACTTCCTAATAGCTTCCATGTATGACGCAGCCGCGTTTCGCGGTAATGACGTCGATACAAATATAAGATCTTGTACATATTTCCCAGCAGTGTGTGGCGCGACTTAGGGCCAGTTGTATAAAGGAGGGTTAACTCTAGGATCAGCTGAACCTGGTTCAAGAGTTAACCCAGGATCAACGTCGATGCGGTTGTGTAAAGGAACTCGAGAGTTAAATTTAAAATTACTGTTGGTATTCCTGAATACTGCAGAATTCCCTAGTATATATAGTAATTTCTCTAGATCATGGTAATTTCATAATATTTGTTTACTTTTTTATACAAGTTAACCGGTCAAATCACGATAATTCATGGTAATAATTTGTTAACTTTTCATTAAAATTACAATTTAAAAAAAAAAATGTTTTCTTTGAAGACAAAAACAAAAAAATACTACTTTGAGGTTAACCCTGGGTTAATCTGCCGATTTCTCGGATCAGAAAATCAGTGAGTTAACCCAGGATCAACGCCTGACTCTTGCTTATACAACAGACATTTGCGTTGATCCCTGGGTTAACTCTGATCCGAGGATGATCCTCTTGTATACAACTGGCCCTTAGGAATAGAACCGCGTGGAATTCCGCTCTCTAGCATGCCAGTATATGCTTCACACCACACTGCTGATTAAGACAGAATATTAAAGATTGCGATTTGAATTGTGTCATCTATAATGATATATTTTAATTTTAAATAATTTTGCGTTTTGATATAAAATTGCTAATTAATACCTACAATCACAATGTTAACTCGTTATCAAAATCAATTAAAAATTAAATCATGACCTTTGGAAAATTCTCCTCTTTCTATATTATGTAACCAATTTTGAGCTGGTAGTGAAGCTTTGAATGAGCCCTTGAAAGCGCACCCTTAAACAGAAACAACAATAAATTATTATAAAAAGTAGGTAATGTATTTTAATAAAATATTTTAAATAATACAAATGTATTTGAGTATTTTTGCACATTTTTCAGCCTGCCCAGCCCTGCGACAGTAGTTAATTCAAATATGTTGGTAGCAATAGTTATAAAACAAATAATTTTGGAAAGCTTGAGACCTATATCAGTAATTATTGACGATTTTTAATGAAAGAACTGCAAGCGTGTCGATAGACGAACGACAGACAGAGTATTCAGACAAAGAGATATAAATCCTGGGAGACACAGATTACAGGATCAGTGCTGCTGCTGTAGAATCTTACAAGATTAATGATTCTACGCTCCGGGACATCTTGACATGACTACGTCACGTAGAACAACGCACCACGATAAAAAATCTATACAATGTGACACCATTTCAAGCTATTCGATAAGACGCTTTTGTATTATATTTAATTGTTGATCCAGTTTTAATTATAACTAAATTTGTGAACTACAATTGTATACAATTTGAAGTAAGTTTTTGGCAATATTTTTTTGAACTCCAAGAAACACTTTTAATAAGTGGAAGAGGGCGGCGCGACGCTCTTATCGGTGAATATTATACTTTTAATTATAGAAAATTTATGATAAATGGTAGTCCAAAACTAAATGGTGTTGATTTAAATGTAGTTTAACCATGCAATCCGTTGCGTCGTACAAAACAATACAAAAAACAAAGCGTGCAGTCAATTACCCACAAGAAAGATAATTACTGAGTGATGTAGAATTCTCGAGTGGGTGCCTGTCACGATATAAAGCTATTGAAAATTATTTATATTACCATAGTTGACACTATTTTGTATAAAATTATATCGATACAATATAATGTTTGTTTGCACAAGATTGTTGTACAATGTTGCTAGAAAGCCTATAAAGTATAATAATATAATTTATTAAATTCCTTTTCGTATTTCTACAATAATAATGATATACGTATACCACTTTTAATTATCTTCCGCTGGATTTTATTCAATAACTTGACTGTCGAACATTTTATAACAAACGGTTTATCTTATTGATGGATGTATGTTCGTATTAGGTTTGGTAGTCTATTAGGTGCGACAAATGGATCAATTAAATTAGTGATATGATGCGCCCGCACCTATACTTCGTAGCTCCAAGGGACGTGTTGATTTCGTTTCTGTTCTTAAATTTCTATATTTTTGAGAGTTCTATCGCAAAGAAAAACGAAGTTACTCATTGCAGATTTGATTTATTTTTAGTAGTTCTTGATGACCTTACGTATTGCAATAAAAATAGGTTTTTTGGTAAAGTAATCGTAAATACCGTTAGTTTTTGTACAGTGATGGACCACTTACTTATAAGAAAATATAAAAACTTTTTATTCAAACGAAAAGACATTCGTGGTAAGTAAGTAATTGGATCTTGGATCGCGTATGTACAGGATGGTCTACTTTTATAGTTTTGTAATATGGGAACACTCCCAATTCACGGAGATTTGAATAAACTAATTAGGCAATATTAGGTTAACTTTTCAAGACGATTTAATGCTCCAGTTCCGCCATTAGTTTTCATTTCTGAGATATAAGGGGCAAAAATGATTAGATATCCACAATTTTAAAACTACGTGTATGTACTTTTCATTATTTTTATAGATATTGTGAAAATTGTGTACCATTCACTACGGATCTACCCCCTAACCCTACAAGTAGTATAGTATATGCGTAACTATTTATGGGAATTGTAATAATACGGCGTCATTAAAAATTCAATTTTAGTACAAACGGAAGGGTTTTCTCGATATTGAGTTACTTAAAAATGCTACCTGCTACACGACGAAAAGCCCATAAAAACAAACGTTATAGTCTTTCCTTTTTATAGTGCAAATCGATTTAACGAAAAGAATCTGATACGGAAATGCGATAAATGCATATACCACTAAACCAACCAAAATAGTTTCAAAGAGAACAAATTTAACTAGATTATTATAGGCGAATTTTCTACATCTTGCACAACATTTAGTATTTATGTCACGTACAGAATAATAACGTTTGTTTTTGAAAAATGTAGCTGCTAATCTATATATTACGCAATAGTATTGGAAACTAACTAAACATATCCATTTCGGTTAAAAGTGAGACAAGAAATAACTTATTGTATGATATTTATAAACCTACTTATTTCACTTAATACACAAATATTGTATCAAAAAATCTGCCAGCATGATTGGAATCTCTGAATTTATCTCTCATGAATTGCGAAATCAATTTTCTCACCGATTAATTAATGTAGGGCTGCTTCCCAAACCACTAACTATTTCCAAAGCTATTTTCTATTATATAAGAAGAGGAAGTTAGTTGCATCAACAAATACCATCTACCAAATCCTCAAAGCAATTTAAATCAGTTTTTCATTCACCATCATATTTTACAAAAAAATAATAATCAACATTAAACCTACAAGTTTTGAATAAATTTCTTATGTTGTTGTTAGTTGCAATATCATAAATTGCCCAACTACGCATGTTTTCGTGAAAACCCCTATAAAAACTAATTAATTTTCTTCGCTGTGTGATGCACAATTTTGTTTTTGGTAGAATTATAATTCCATACTTCTACTTTTGTTATATTATGTCAACTAACCTCACACATGGGGTGTATGCTGGCACACTGTTTTCTTTTCTTTGAAATTTTACAGCATTTCACCTAATAGAGAATAATATTTGTTGCAATGGTATAATTCTAGTCAGAGACTTGGACTGTCTAACCTAAATCATATTTTAAGAAAACAATATTTTAATCTTGAACAGAAAAAGTGATAGCATGATTGCAATAAACATGGTGCTAAAAATGTGTAGTTATCATCATATCATCTAATAATTTATAGATTTCTTTTTTTTGGTATGCTTAATTTATTCTTTTTTACAATACTTATTTACTATAATTACCACTTCTTATTGCATGGTTGCATTGTGAATCAAATTCCACAGAATTTTGTCATTATAGTATATTACTATCGGCACTAACTAGTAGAGGTAAATTTTTCGTTAGTGGTTGGCACGTGACTTGGGCTTGCGCGGCAAATGTGGAGGGAGACACTTGTGACACCTAATTAAGTTGTTTAAATTTGTTTGTAATTTCAAAACTTGTATAAAAATTAACTATTTCTATCACACAATATGAAGGTTATGTAACGTCAAATGTCTTGAGGACCAATTTTTGAAGTTACGCAGTTACGTCAATTGTTATGGACAGAAAAATTAATAATGTAACAAAATTACTTTTAAATTAGCCATTTTATTTTTAAAAATTCCCACCTGTAGTTCGTCTAGTCGAATAAAGCGAACGCCTTGAATGGCAAGTAAAATTTACAAACAGAAACGCGTGATAATTTCAATTTTAAAAATTACAATTAAAAGCTTTTGTAATAAATTAATATTATAAAATTTTAACATTGTTAAAATTGTTTTATGTTTTGTATTCTTACGAAAAATGGACTATAGAATGACGGCACTAACCAAGAGCAAGCGTAACTATTCAGCTGTGAAAACTTGATCGTGGATAATGTATGTTCAACTGAAACTTTTCACATAATGAAGATGAACAGCTACTATTACAATAGATAGGCACTCTAAAGTCATGCTAAGCTAGTGACGTTCTATCAGGAAATGTAAATATTAAAACTACAACTGTGGATAGCAACGTCTTAAAAGCTCGACAAGTACGAACTATCAACAATAGTGGAAAAGTGTAAGAAAAGGTCAAAAACTAAAACCATATGGGAATGTGTTCGTTTGATTTTGGTCCTACTTGTTTTTATTAATGAATCCAATAAAAAACAGCAAGGAAGTTATTGATCGCTGTTATTTTGAGGTTTTTATCACAAAAAAAATATTGTATGTAACACATCTGAAGAGTATCTTGACTGAACTCGCCCAGTAACCTTTAAAATCGAATTAAGGAATCCAGAAATTAAGTTACAATTTTGTAAGCATTTTGTAATTAATGAAATTTAAAACTTTTTTTTTTCAAAGGAAATACATATGTTCAAAAGACTTTAATATCGAATTAATAATTCGAATAAGTAAATCTCTAAACCAATTTTAAGCTTGTTTGAGGTTATAATACATTGACGGTAAAACGAAAAGTGATTATAAAAACTTGATTATATTTTATTTAGTCAGCATTACGGTTTTTAGAAATATTTAATACAAAAATTTATATTTCCTATGAAATATTCAATGCAAATATCTATAACCAATACTTATTTACTTTCAAAAGTTTTACTAATTTTATTATTAAAATAGTATTAAAAAATATTTGAAAAATTTATTCATATTCAGTATTCTGATAAATCCAAAATATTTTCTAACCTAATAGTTTTACTTCTTTCAATTCCTATCAGTGTTATTATAACGAAAAGGGTTTTTTGTCGGTATTATACTTTTCATTCCTATGTAGAAACGAGGAAAGGTAAGGAAAACCTTTCCTTTTAAGTTTATTAGAGACGCTGTTATGTCTTGAAATATTAATTTTTTGTAACTAAGCATTTGTCTCTTAAATTTGAAATTTTTATATAAAGGGATATTAATTAATATTAATAAAAACTTTGGTTGGAAGATTTTTCATTTAGATTCGCCAGCAGCAACTGCTGAATTAGATACGTATGAGTGAGTATTAACGCCATCTAACAGAACCCGTCTGCGGAAATTAAATTTTAAATTAAAATAATTTTGTATAGGCATTTAATTGCCATCTAAAGTAATTAACCAAACTTGCTGCAGAATTTAATTACAATTAAGAGAGTTGTTTTTAGTAAGGTGGAAAATAAATTCCTATCGCATTCTTTCTCTTTTCCTATATTTTCTTTTAAGTTTTTTTTTAATCTTCATTAATTCTTATTATTACAATAGGCTCTTATACGTATTTAATTGTATTGAATCAATTAAATCTGCTCTACGGCGTTTTTAAATCGTGTAAGTATACTACTTATTATTATTTTACCTACCTGTTTTTTTATTATAATGAATGAAAAATACATCCTCCATAAATTAACAAAAATTAAAGTGACTTGCTGATCAGTTTATGGAAGGATTTAAATTATACTCGGGTTTGTTTATTTAAGATTTAAATAAATTTATTGATTGATGTTTATACTACGTTATGGTGCTCTAATTTTCAAATTTCTCTTTTATTTAAATTTATTTTTATATCCGAATAATGCAGATCTGGTAAACCAGAAAATCACATGTATTGTTGTTTGATGTTTACTTTTGTATTTATCAATTTGTAACATACAATAATAAATTATTAAAATTTTAATATTGCAGTTTGTATTTATTTAATAATTATTTTAAATATTCCTTGAATTATTTCCAGTAAGCATTTTACTTCATAGGATAAATTTAATGGTCCTTCCCATGATAGGTGTGGTTACTGTAAATATTGTAATATCTTAACCAAACAATAATTGTCTAGGGAAGCAATAAGTTATTTTGTATTAAACGGATAAATTATGAGTATTGTAGCTTAGGTGGATAACGAACGCGTATATAGTTCTCCGGATACTGGATTTAATTGGATTGTACGACTGTGGTGGTCGAACTTACAATTTACATTTATTTGCGGACTTTATGACAATTTTTAATTGTAGAAAATTGAACAGCAAATTTTGATTAAGAAATGAATAAAACATGAGGCATTTAAAAATTTCCGTATTTTAGATTTAACATCAGGTGTTTTTTTAATGGAATGTTTTTTTAAATGTACGTTACAATGCACACAATTTATGTAATATAAAGAGTTACTATTTTTAACATCCAATTGTATGAAACACATTATTATATTTTATATTATAGTGAGAGCCGAACATTGCAGTTAGTTTCTTACCTTTAAATCATTGTCACTTTCATCTCTTTCAAACTTTGTAATAAAGGGGTATTAGAGTTTCTCATAAGAGCAAAACTTCTTACATTAAGAGTTAGAACTATTAATGCTTCTTGACAACTTATCTATATCATGATTTTGTAATTTGTTTTTTCATTTCTTTTAATGCATTTGTGAAAAACAAAGATTTTCAAATATTAAAAAGAAATTCCAAAAATCGGAATTTAGTTTCGATTATCCGATTTAATTATTAGCTTCATTAAAAAAATGTTTGTCTATAGTAAACACTTTCGTAATCGTAGTTACTTAACATGAATAATATTTATAATACCTAAATGTTTTCATTTTATAAAATCTCCATAACAATATTTTTAATAACAATCATGATAATCTAGAATTACAAGCATCGGCGATATTTCATTACCAAAAACTTACTAGGCAACCAAAGGTTGAAACTGTAACAAAAAAATTTAAGCTAAAATGCTTATTTTGCTTAAATTATAAATATAAACAACAGCAACCTGATAATATTAAATGTAGTAGCCATTATTATGATTTTAGCCTTTAGTGCTCATCAGTTAATTTGCACCTTATCGGGTTACTGTTATTCAGAAGCAAAGTGTTTTATTCCAAGTATGACCAAATATTACCAACATTTTCATTGCTAGCTTAGCTTCTTTATTAAAATTACGAGAAATAAAATTTTAAATTAATTAAATATTAATTAATGGCATGCAGCAATGGTACAAAACTACCGTACAATATTTACGGATACACCATTTCATTTAGGGATATCCACACAAATGAATTACAATGTTGCAGGTTTACTTATATCATGTTACTTATGTTACTGGTCATGTTTGATAGAAATAAAATAGAAAAATGGGCGCCAGAATCGATTTCACGGAATCGCAACGTGACCTCATCACACATTCAAGTGGGAATGACGATCCACAAACTCCACTGTGTGAAGAATCAACACAACAAACAAGCAAACCTTGCGTAGCGCTTTTTGATGCGTTGGACATCCATGCTATAGCAGTTCGATGTAATTGAAAATTTACTAGCATAAGTTTCTTTCAACTACGAATGACAGCTAATGCTAATGTTAACTCTGATAAGTGAATATTATCCCAAGTAAACAAAACCGTCAAAAATGTACATATTCGGTACATATTTTTTCGTGACGATATTGTGACTTTTTGCCCATTTTGTCATTACTAAAATGTATGCATCGTTTATGTTCATATAGGTTACATAAATTTTCGTAACGATTTCGTAACGTAACGGCATTGATTTTATGTACATATTCGGTACATATTTTATCGTGACGATATTGTGACTTTTTGCCCATTTTGTCATTACTAAAATTTATGCATCGTTTATGTACATATAGGTAACATAAATTTTCGTAACGTTTCGGCATTGATTTTTCTGTTACTGTGTTGGTGCATCGTTTATGTACAGATTTTGTATTGATATTTTATTATTACTTTTAATAATTTTTAAGAATTAAAAAAAAAATTTGATTTCTGTAATTTTTCATTTAGATGCGATGGATGCATTATACTTTTTACAGACAATTTATTGTTTTAATTTAATCCATTTGTTTGCCATGCGCCCAGTATATCTGAAAAATATCGTTAAATTATACTTATGTACTTACTAGAAAAATCCAGCCGAGGTGGGGTTTGAACCTAGGTTACCATGTTGCGTCAGCGTCGTAGGCGTCGAGTTAACCTTCAGACCTATCTAGAGGTTACTACTATACATTTTATACAATGCAATGTTTTGACTATTACAATATTTTAATTTTGTAGTTCAAAATATCATTGTTAAATTAAAATAAATAACATATTTTTAGTTTTAACAAATGAAAATTATTAGTACCTATATGAATTTAAAAAACAATTGTTACGAAATGCAAAAAATAGAAAAACACGTGTCATAAATATTATGACATTATATTATATTTTACCATTACCAAACCGCACAATATTAATGAATTTCAGCTTTGAATAATTCAATTCAATTACTTCAATATCATAATTATCAATTATTTAAGTTATAATTAGTATTAATCTTCAATGAATTAATATATTTTTAAATTATTCAATAAAAACGTGGTAAGCATAAAAACGAGGCGCCTAATCCCTACAAGATATGCAAATATTTTTTAGTTAATAAAATTTCAATGCATTTTAGATCATAATCTGTAAAGCGTCCACATCGTGTTACCGAAATTTGTTCTATTTATAAGAAAAACGTACAATCTTTTACTTATTATTGCTTCAATATGTTAATTATCAATTATTTAAGTTATAATTAGTATTTTTTATCAATGAATTAATATATTTTTAAATAATTCGATAAAAGCGCGGTAAGCATAAAAACGAGGCGCGTAATCCGTACAAGATATGCAAATATTTTTTAGTTAATAAAATTTCAATGCATTTTAGATCATAATCGGTAAAGCGTCCACATCGTGTTACCGAAATTTGTTCTATTTATAAGAAAAACGTACAATCTTTTAATTATTATTGCTTCAATATGTTAATTATTAATTATTTAAGTTATAATTAGTATTATTCATCAATGAATTAATATATTTTTAAATAATTCAATAAAAGCGCGGTAAGCATAAAAACGAGGCGCCTAATCCGTACAAGATACGCAAATATTTTTTAGTTAATAAAATTTCAATGCATTTTATGTCATAATCGGTACAGCGTCCACATTGTGTCACCAATCTTTTAATTATAATTACTTCAATATCATAATTATTAATTATTAGTATCTAGTAATAAAAAAATTTTAAATATATTTAATGTTTTAATAAGATTTAAATAAATTTAAACATCATAAATAATTTTGATAATTAAAGTAAATTTATAAATTATAATAATATGCTGAAATTGTAACTACTAATATGCATCAAATCGGTGAAGTAAAAATCGTACCCTCCAATTAATAAAATACCTGTACATATTGGACAATGAAATTATAGTAAGAAAATTGTAATGTTTTTACAGCACCGAAACGATACCATATAATCAAATATTATTTAGTTAATAAAAGTTCAATGCTGATTCGATACAGTAATTTGCTTCAAAAAAACGGTATGAAAATTTATGCATTAAAACTGTACATAAATGGTACGGTGCAAATATGAACTAAAAATTATGTGCCACTAAGGTACCATTTTGGTACATATTTTTCAGTTATGAAAAAATATGTACATATTCATCATAAATCAATACTAAACTGGCACAAAACTGACATTGGTGTTACTTGGGATTATTATGAAGTTATTATGAAGACGATGTTCCTAATGATTAAACACTATATTAAAATTGCAATGGCTCAAAAACCTGATTACAGCTTCCTAATGTTATTTAATGTTACAATTTTTTTTGTGACTTACCCAGGACCTTTCAGAAGAAATGCCAGGTACGGAACCAATATTTTTGAGGCTTTCTCACCCCTTCAAAATTTCAAATTATGTGGAAGAAATTATAAAATGTCAGTTTTTTTCATGAATGCTTCTATTTATATTTGTTTTACGATAAGTCCTAAGATGTTGAAAATTGAGGGACCTAAAATAAATTGTGACACCCGACTCGACTATTTCTCCTCCTGTCCCCTGCTGCCATCAGACCCTGCCTGCACCCAGAAAATGTTTTATCATAGGTTTTGAGAACACTAATGTATTTTCACATCTACCAAGCTTTAGGTATATGAATAAGAAATCATAATCGAAAATTTAAATTAAAAACTGTTTCAAACAAAAAGTGTTCGTTCGCCGTAGTTTCCAAACATTAAAAGCGTCAAAATAATATTTTTGCAGTAGTAACAAAAAACGCATTAAAAATATTATTTCCTTGTAAAAAGCATTGGAGTCAAATTTATTCAAGCCCTTTTGAACTATTGACTACTTTCTTTAATACATTTTTAAGTACATACTTATTTCATATACCTTTTTTAAAAAAAAATTTAATAGCTAATCAAAAGTTTTAGTAGTTTGAAGTACTTGAAATGCTTTTCAAAAGATACTCACACTAAAAATTATAATAATCGCATTTATATTTACCTCGTTTTCAATTATCTACACTTTTCTTTAGTTTTCGAGCATAAGAATGACTAAAATGATTTATAATACCTTTAACTTTCCCAACAACATTCAGAAAATGCACTATTATTACATATAGAAGTAAAATTATTACCTACAATAAATGCTTAATGCATATAATTATTTCATTCGAGCATAATTATTAAAAATACAGAAGTTTTGTTGAAGTTACAATCAAACGTGATTTTTGGTGATAAGATTTTATGGGGTAATTTGTCTTGCGCATTTCTTTTAGGCTAATGTTACCATCATAATATCTACAAATCTGACTTAATGCTATTTTGCGTCCAGTTGTCGTTTCATTAGTTTTAGTCAATACTAAATTAATATAATAGGTAGGTACCGGCTATATACGGTTATTATCAACAATGGCCGTAAATTTGATGCACGCAAGTTCATTAGCAAAATTGTGCACTGTTGCATTTATAATAGAAAACGAATGACAATGGTACTTATGGGCGCATTATTGTAAATTGTATTCTTAGAACTTTAATATTATCTGATTTATCATTTAATCGATTAAACATAAAAATTTTCAATTTTGTACTTCAATTTTTATTATCTCCTCGCTTTTTAATGTTTTGCAATCATTCAAGGATTAAGAGATGTAGTGAAAACATGAAAGCTTTATTTGTACTAGAGCTTCTTATACTTTAACGAAGAGAGAAAAAATTTGCTGGTTGCGAATCTAGTAAGACTGAATTGGCTTTAAAATAATTGGCGACATTTTGTTTTACTGTAGCAGAGGAAATATCGTATTAGAGTTAAACTCTTGAAAGTGTTGGTTTACGTCGGGTAACAATAAAAATTCCTGTTTGAAATAACTCTACTTTATGTGATATCTCAATTTATTGTGTTTATAATACAAATAGGAGAATCGATTTAGAAATAAATTAGGTCAATTTTTATCCATTACCATCTTTCGACTAAGAGCTGGATGTTGAAATTGAAAATTATAAAAAGAATTATAAGAAGTCTCTTACATCCGATTCCAGTTTTTTCAAGTGCTTTTTCTGAGATTTTATTACACTATAAAATTTATCCTAAGATTTTAAATGAAATTTCTTTTTATTATAAATTCTAATTTGCTTAAAAACCAGGAAAACATTAATGGACTGTTGTATCACATAAGGAATGCTTCTTGAATATTTTCTTTGTAAGCGTATAATGTAATTATTTTTTAAATGTATAACGACCTCATTAAATTAAACGAAAATTTTGATACAATTTAAAAATAATTTCCACTGGTGAGCAATTAAACTTCTTACGATTCGCGTTAAAGATAAGTTTATTCGTCATTAAAAATGTCTAGAATGAAATATTATGTTAATAACTAGTTGGAAAGAAAATCATTCAGAACTACCGTCGTATGCGATCCTTTTTTCGTTACTTTTAAAAATTACACCTCCAATTAGTGTTATAAATTGAGCAAGTATTCTATTAAAACTTCCATGAAAATTTCAATAAAATTAAGGGACAAGTACTTAAATACTACATTTACCTCGTAAATGGTTGTCACTTTATTGGTTATGTAAAAAATTGATGATGTTTAAACAGTATTTTTTCTTTCAAAACCTCGTTTGTACTATTATGAGCATAGAGCACACACCGTAAGTTAATTATTTCACAAAACTGAAAAACTGATTATTTTGTGATGTGCAATATTGATTTCAAAATGGAAAGAGCATTACCTTATAAAAACGTAGAGTAGTTTGATCAAGTGAAGAAATATTGGTTGGCATTATAGTTCATATTATTATAATGATAATGTACTACGTACGATACTGATGTATTATCATCATAACATTTATTTTACTCTTATTTACTTCAATACCATTATTAAATTGGTTGCATTGATGTTTAATTTTAAAATTTAACTGTCCAAGCGGGAATTTAATTAATACAACCAAATACACAATTTAACCAGGTACAATAATAGAGACCAGCATTTAAAAAGTACGCATTTCAAGAGGGGTAATCGAATTGACTCTAAATTTTAATTAGAGGGGTGTTCAAGTACTGCTTTAACATTATTTATCAAACAGTATTGAGTATCATTAAATTTTCACCAACAAATTGCAAAAAATTGATTTTCAGCCGAATTCGATTTGGTACAAAATTATTGTGTTTTATAATTTTAATAAGAAATTATCTAAATTTGTCGATGTAAAACAACAACAAAGTAAGACCAAATTGTATTTGAGAGTTCGGAATATTGATAATTTACTTGCATATAATGAAAACTTAAAGTTCGTTTATCTCAAAACTATAGTACCATTTCTACTTATATGTTAGTCTTGCATTAACAGTGCGATATTATGTACAAATAAAACAATAAGTATATTAGTGCATAGTTTAAATATATTCCACTCTATGTGCATGTAGTACTGGCGTCGTCGCATTGATCGTAACGATCAAGCGTCAAATATAATATTACTGTCAATATTACAAGTTTACACTTGAATTCCGTCACTCTCGCCCACTATGAAGAGCCACCCCTAATGTCTACTTGCGCATCGTCCCTACACGTTCAACATTTTCAATAGTTTTTATAGTTACACTTCAATTGTTTTTTATTTTACTTATTAGGGAAAAGTGAAGTTGCCCATAAAATTTTGAATACCTACAGCAAATTTTTAATTTTTTTTGATATTGTAATTCTTGGTTTATATTGGTGAACATATGAAAATTCGGCACAAGTGAAAACTTTATACAAAATTTCAGTTATCTTTAAGTCCACCCACAATAACGACGGACAACGCTCACCAAGTTAAATAAAAGCTTTTAAAAAAATGTCAGCAAGTACCTACAGTACTTTTTAGCTCTCTCAAACTCAGGTTTACTTTATACTTGATCAAGTTACCGGCTTCTAACGAATTAAAATAAGATACTTTTGAAATATCTTGTGCATATTAAATTAGCATTGAAGATTTTAATTTTATGTATGAATATTTATTATTAAATTAATACGCACTTTAAATGTTAAATTAACTGACAGGTTATATTATACAGAAACTTCGAGATTTTAATTTAAGCGCGAACTCCTTAATTTCCGATATAATTTAACTATTAAGAAACCCTTGAGTAGTTATTAATTAATAATATAATTTGCTGCAACGTCAAAACATCTGTCAAGTTTGTTCCGACAAAGTAGCTAAAAAAGTGGATGGTGGTAATTAGTCGATTGTTCTGGGATTTTTATTTCTATGTACGAAAACCAGAATGAAGCGCTATATCTTACCAGCCCTGTTACCCACTAATTACAAAGAGAAACCATTGTTGCGCAAGGGTTTGTTCTCCTAGTTCTAAAACAATTACCCAATTATCTACCGCGCTTACTCCTATTTCCTTTAGATATACGATATTGCACAATTAATTTTTCTGTACATTTGAATATTAATTTTCATAACAGAGCCACACTGCAAGAATGGGGTTGAAAACTTATTTTTGCTATTTATTTTAAAATGCAAAAGTACCCATAATTAACCTTCATTTAATGTTTTAAAAGTTGTTTTGCGTATGAATCTCCTACATGGAGCTTTTAAAATTTAGTGACGATATATGCATTATGCAAGTGTTTTCAAGCTCACTAACGAGCATACATTTCTTTGTTTAATCCAGATTATTTAGCATTAGCATTAAAGTAATCACCGTGTATCACAACAATTACCTTTATGTCAAGTTATTGATAGCTACAAAAAAACTTAGTTTAGCGAAGCGCACTAAAAGTAAAGAGTCGGTAAAACGCAAAAAATATGCAGATGGTTATCATCGCATCGAGAGTATTGTTTGTCTTTTGTATACGTAACCTTAAAACTTTTTGAAATGATAATATCAAAATTTAAGAGGAACAGCTTGGAAAGCTTCCAACAAAATGGCATCCAAGTCATTACATATTGTACATAGTAGAAGTTCAAGAGTATCGTATATTGTTCCAGTATTATTGGTACTACATACAGTGCGCACGTAAAGGTTGAAATAAATAAATTCGACAAAATCGTTACAAAGCGAGTAACAAAACATCACTAGGACATCTATTTTTAAATACATTTCTCTATTTTTACTAGGCAAATTGGTGACATTCTACCACTTGAAATCTTAGCTCTCATGCAATAAAAGATTAATGATTGGTTTCACAAAAGTAATTTAAAATTTAATCTAGGATTAAAATTATTATACGATATAATGAAAATACATTTTAACTCTTCTAATTAGGTTATAATAATTTATTGTAAGTTGAATTTTAAATCACTTTCGTGATTATTTAAAAATGAAGTAAACATCGTACCTACAATTATTTTATTTGGAAATTTTCACACTACGAAATACATACGAAGTGAGGAAGACTAGTGATAGCAGGGGGATATTTGGCATACTTTTCGTTTTTTCTATATTTTTAAAATTTACTTTTACGTATTCCAATAACGACATGCATGTTTCGATCTTGTTAAATCCCTTTATTGCAGTGCAGAAGGAAATTCCCGGAAGTGATTAAGTTTGTCTTTGCTTATATGAAATCATTGACGATTAATGTTTAATCTCCAATCAGTAAATCACGCAATGTATAATATAAATAGTTTGATACTACAATTTATTTGTAATATACGAGTATTAGTACTTACATACATCCATTATCTGTACAATAGAAGCACTTTTCATTCAGGTCGTATTGGACTATTACAAATCTGAAACTTCAATAATAAAATACTTGTATGATTAACCTCAGTCATATTCCATATACAGGGTAGGATGCAAACTTACCCGTTTGTTAAAGAACTAAGTTTAAAAAGTTATTTCCAGGAATTTTGACAGCGATATTTATGTACATCCTTTGATCTTAATCTCAACACCAGCAGAGTATGCGTAAAGCATACACCGACCGTCTAGGAAGCGAGAAAAAGACCTATGGAGAAGGCAACGGGAAACTACTTCATTAACATTTCCCTACTAAGTTTTACTAGCGTTAACACATACACTGGTAGTATTTTGCACTCTAAGAAAAAGAGAATGAACGTTCATCAGTTCATCACTTCCATAAAATGGAAGTAAAATCCTAGAGATGATTGAATTTCTTTTTGTTTATATTTTATACCTTTGTATAGGGTTTATGAATAAGATTAATTTTCAATACACTCTCATGGCTATCGACAGGTTATCAATACTTATGATTATGATAGTCCGTTGAGACATGATTAGAAAGTACTTTCGTAGTGCACTCATTTTATATGATATATTTAAAAATTGATTTTTTTAAAATTTGATTTTGCAATAAAGTAACAATCTCACAAATTATACAATTCCCCCGAGTTACAAATATTATTCACAATTGGTTTTTAAATAATTTTTTTTTTAAATATTTTTGAAACCTGTTGCCCAGCAAAAGGTACAGCAAATACAGTACAATACAGCATGGGAAGAGATATGTAGTATAATGTCGGCGGGTGACCAAAATCATTGGCTATGTCAACTTACCTCTTGAGCCAACTAGCCCGTGCTACCTATACATTAACATTTTAAATATATTATAATTTATTTTTAATGATATTTTTACTAGGTATATAAAAATAAATAAATGCCAAATTAATCCTTTGTAGCAAAAACGGTAATGGAGTATAATAATAACAAAATTAAGTTGCAAAATCAATATTAACACAATCGCTCACACTAGTTTGCGGTTTGACACAACAGCAGGTTATTAAAATTTCATATTAACCTAATGGTAAAAAAATAATTTTTATAGTTAATTAGAGTATTTCAGTAATTAATGCGAAATAACCCTGATTTAAAAAAATACTATCGTCATTAATATTTATGACATTTTAATATTTAATTTGCTATAAATTCTTCATTTTACTGACATTTTTTGCTTCAAGCTATTTACATTGGATTAGGAAGTATCGATAAGGGACGTAGTTCACTAAGGTTACTTAAAATTATTGGAAAACATTAATCGCAAGCTATTTTGTAATAAGCGAATGAACCAGTTTCTTGTAAAGCATTGGCATAATTTGTAATGTATTATCAACTGCCAAGTTGTTGGAACATTCGACATTTGAAGAGCAAGTAGTGTATTCCTATGTAGTACGTACGAATGTGGTACATTGTTATGTAGTTGAATCTACATACTCGTATTGGTATAGCACATACTTAGGAATCATTGGATTAAGCAGATAAATTAAGATCAGACCATGTTGCTGGCATAATAGACATTTTATCAAGAAACACCACCATCAGTGTCGATATTCAGCCAGGCGTCAAAAATCACTGGGTGTGAATAGCTGTAATATGGTGAACTTTTATTTTACCATTTTTTTTCTGAAAGCAAATCGTGTTTAACATGTTTGTCATATTCAGTTAAATACATAATTATTAGTAGTAGATACTATTATGAAAATATTTATGAATAAAACTGTTTTGGTAACATAATTATTAGTTATTCTAATTATTAATTAACTTATCAGGACTAATGTCTGTTCAATTTCATACTTTATTTACATCGTAGATCGTAGACAAGATACCTAAATGTAATACTATTCGAAATCATAAAAAATTAATGGCGTGCGCGTTAGCTTCGAATAACTTGACATAACACCTGAGATAAAATAATAATAATTATTAACAAATTTTAATGGTATTTTTATGAATTATATAAAGGTAATGTATGTATGTTGATTCCACTGATATTGCCTGTATTTATTATAATTGAGGAATTTCGTCGAGCATGTCAAGATTATGAACGAGGAACAATTTGATGAGGTCGACCTATTTTGATTGTTTTTGGGGTAGTGGAAATGGAGATATAATATTCAGTTTATAATAACTCTCCTGTTTAAGCATTATCAAAAGCCTATGCGATACAGATCATGTTTAAATGGGAAACCATTCTTGTCTTATAATAACATATTAATATCTAGTTAATCTAGTGTAACAAGGCCGTTTTATACATTTTGAAACTTATTAGGTGCAGTACGATCCAACTCGATCAAAAAGAAGTGATTTTATAAAATTATACGTACACATCAAAAAGTTCATCCTTTTAAAACACTGAAGGTCTCCTATTGAGTAGGTATATTATCAAGTGTTTTAGGATTAGCAAGTTGTTCGATAAAAGTTGTGAAATTAAAACAACTTTATGGAAAGAGTTATCCCAACTCCTATTTAGAAGTTTTCATATAATTAATTTTAAAATGTTTGCAGATACCTCTAGCTTTAAAGAAAATTAACATTAATATGCAAAGACTTTTTATAATACTGCTTGATTGATGCTTTTACATTATTTTTTGTCAAAAATTTAATTTTCTTCTCAATCTAATTCATGATATAAACTAATGTCCAATTAACGCTGAAATGAAAAATGTTTTGTCACTTTCTTAATTTACAAAGAGCGCGAGTGTAAAATTTCAAGTTTTTTACGAGATAAAAGTTTAGATGTAATAAAATGAAATCTTTCTAACAATATTTTACCAACTATACTCATCTCACCGAAATCTCAACAAAATCGTACGTCTTAAAAAGTGAAATGAAATTACTAACACTATTTTATCACTAATGACGTTTTGAATTTTTACAATTTGAAAAAAGTTTTTCACGCCTGGGTTTTGCAAAGTCACATACATTCGTTTTGTCACACTTTATGACATAACGTGTGCCCGTTATTCAACCTGGCGGAAATGTTGTATATAAGAGTTTTATGCGCAGTTCATTCTCCGAAGACTTGTAAAAGTGTAAAATATGGCAATCCGCAATAAGATCATCAAATAGCGCTTTTGTGTTTTCTTAATCAATATCATATTCTTACTTTCATCGATACAATCTCACAAATAAGTGAGCTTTGTTTTTAGATAGTATTAAAATAAAATCATAACCGACATGTTTTATCTAAGAAAAATGGTCATCCTTTCATTTTAATTTTCGTTTTTACCTTAAACTCCAAATTTATCCCAGTTGACAAATTGATAGTATATTTTACATCTTATTTTTCTTTATCCAATATTTTTCCGGCTCATCTCTCACCTTACTTTATCAAACTTTATCTGCAAAAATCCCCAACACTCGGTTTTGGGCTGCATAATATTTTTAAGCTAACATCATAAATCTAGCGGGATCGAACGGGAGTGATCTCATTCATCATGCAACCCCTCAGATGAGAAAAGCAGGTAATTTTAATCCAACGATGTACAGGCATATTTAATAATACAATAGACGGCACATTTTTACTGTTTAAAGTGCATTTGTCTCTATTAAATACTTTGCTATATTAGTACGATTTTTTATAGATAATATTCTTTAACTTGACTTACTCGAAACTTAATTTTGCTCTGTGAAAACTAATATTCAATATTGAAAGGGATGACCGTGACATATGATGCCACTTGTCATAATTTTGTACCAAGTTTATAATCGAGTAATGCAAATATTCGTTCTCATCATTACCTTTCTTTACGTGCCATGACTGAAAATTAACAAGGCGACATTAACGATAAAGTCATTAAATTATAGGGGTTCTTTAAATTCTTTTTGTAAATTAAAGAAAAAATATTTAATATTTAGAGATGAACTTAAGGAGTAACACCACAGTAGAGCATGTAAAACAAGGCATAATTTGACAAATTATTAGTGGGAAATGATAATAAAATAATGATTATTGAAGTAAGTACGTGAAAAAAAATTTTTTACATTACAATTTAATACAAAATAGCGGCCGTAATACTCTGCAAGCGCAGACGCATTTTCAGAAAGTTGTCCATCGGGCGAATCACTTACTCCTACAGTTTTTGACCTAGACAACAAAATAATATTAAAAATAAATAGATATAAAAAAGTACGTACAGAAATTTCACAATTCCGCTTTTTAAAAAATGGTTCACTGGTGACAAAAAAGTTGATTTTTAGGGCAAAAAAATCACACAAAAAGTTGTTTATAATAAAAACTTTTCAACGAAATGAACGATGATGAAAACGTATGTACGTAGTATTTTGGTGTAAGATGTAGTTTTAAAGATACAGTAAAATTTTCAAGTGAACCGACGCAGATCTGTTCGAGTTATCGGTTCACCTGTTTTGAAAACTGTAGTTTTGAAAAAAACGCGTTTAAAGTTTTAATTAGTATTTGGCAATTCTTAAGATCATACAAAATTTTCTTCCTCATAAAGCTTACACTTAAAAGTTACTCCTTCACTCCATATCGAAATTTTACAGATGCAAGAAAATGCTGCAAAAGCTTGCTCTAGATTGTAATAGGGAAAATCATTTGATTGAACAAGTCTCCAAAACAATTCTTGTCTGTTGGCATCTGTCGGCATAGCCACTCTATTTTCAAACTCAGTTGATAATGCTCAACTGAATGCTTCAATGCGAAATGGGATTCTTGTTTAGTAGATAAACCATTAATTTTTGGGCTCACCCGTGCTCGGTTCGAAAGCCAGATCTTGTATTGACCAATTTCCACAGAACAAGCTATGGGATGTACTCACATGTTACAAAGCTACAAAATCTTGCCAACAAGTTGAAGTTTATCTTTTCCATAGCTCTTCTACGAGATTTAAATAATCGCTTAGAATTGCTTTAAATATGTAACTTATCTTTCTTTTGGTTTCAATTTGTTTAGTGTTAAGGCCACTTGACACGATCATAAATTTGATAACAAATTTTTTTAAAACGTTAAACTAACCAATGGTTACAAATTTTTTTAATAGACCATTTCACGCAAACTACAGCGCTTGCGTTGTAGAGCAGAATGACGCGAGAAATAGAATAAGACAGCTAGATGTTCGGACCAACTTACTACTTTTGCTACTTTCCCTATGCTTTTACGTGTAAAAACGTGCTTAGATATTGTGTTATAATTTTTACAGAGTAGTTCAATTTTGATGATTCTTTTTTTTATTGGATAGGGTACAGTTCGACGGTGGTCCCATTTAAATTTTAAAAACAAAAATTCCACCCTTAAGGTGGCCGATTTCTATGGGGATTATCTACTTAACTAAAATTTAAGTAACCCCCACTGCATTTCAATAATACTATCGCCAAAGCTACGAAAATTTTACAGGTTGTTGCTCAAGGCTTCCTGTGTAACATATTGAAAAATGAGGCGTATAAGATAATTATTACATTGATAATTCAATAAATAAGGCGATGACGCGTATTGCGCATGCGTATGCGAAATTTCATGAATACGCGAAAAATAATACACATAATTGTCTCATATTTCAATATGTTACACGGGAAGCTTTGAGGAACAACCTGTAAAATTTTCGTAGCTTTGGCGATAGTATTATTGAAATGCAGTGGGGGTTACATAAATTCTGGTTAAGTAGATAATCCCCATAGAAATCGGCCACCTTAACGGTAGAAAAATCGAGTTAAAATTGTACAAATTATTGGCACTATTCGCTCTAGTATTAGAGCTCAAATTTAAACATCATTTTAAACACGTCACACATGCGCCACAGGGTTTTACTTCGTGAAATGGTCTATTAAAAAAAATTGTTATCAATTTTTGTTATCAATTTTTTTTTGGTTCAACGTGAAAAAAATTTTTAACTAATTTGTTAACAAATTTGTGCTCGTGTCAAGTGGCCTTTATAGTATTATTGTCAAAAAAGAAATATTCCGTTAATAAAGATTCCGACAATCCTTAACGTGTATTATAGAAGACAAAGTGTTGACAGATAAATGCGAAGAATCTACGCAGTTTTGAAAGGAGAACTATGATATTATGTTACTGACATCATACACTTCAGTAGGTTGATGTCGAGAAGATCAAAGTAACACAAAGACCAACTTTCTGTATATTGTGTCTTTGATTTTATTAAATCACAACCATTTCGAATAGATATAATAATATTATGAGTATCAACATGTCGTCGTAGTATTGGGAACGTGGGGTAAAACCCCACGGTCAGGATTGACTCAGTTCATAAGTCGTAAACTTATTTTAGGTTGATAAAAAATGAATGAACCAATCAAGAGGCTTCTATAAATGACGGAGTGAAGATTTTTATAGAAAATTAGGGTTGGGTACATTTCGCCGAGAACGATTCGCCGATAACACTTCGCCGGGAACGATTCGCCGAGATACGATTCGCCGAGGCACGATTCGCCGAGACACAATTCACCGAGAACGATTCGCCGAGAACGATTCGCCGAGAACGATTCGCCGAGGCACGATTCTCCGTGACACAATTTTTAAAGTGACATTAAATATTAATTTCTTGTATGTTGTTCTTTACATATTAGTTAAAATTCTAATATTTTAGGTTTTTTAACGGTTTTATAATAAAAGCGTTATCTAAAAGTTCCTAATTAACCAATAGAAAACGTGTGTTAACTCTAACAAGCCAATAGAAATCCACCTTTAGTTTTAACGGCTCTTTAAAAGTTTTATGAAATATATTAGGCGGTTGAAAGACTGAATTTTGTGATGAAATTTCAATTTTTAATTGGAGCTAATGCGCAGTAACGAAAACTCGTACATGCGGGTTTATGTTGGTGAGATTGGGTGTCAAGGGTTCTCCCTCCACATGTATCTACGACCTATCTAATCTGAATACACACCATTTCGCCGCCCACCCATTTCGCCGCAATCCAAACCTACTACTAACCTAAGCTCGACCTTGGATTTTTAACGGTCCCCTCATTAAAAAGAAATCGATTGCTACCACTAACCTAAGCTCGACCGGTGGATCTCTTTTCAAGGTTTCTTCATTAAAAAAAAAATCGTTTCCTAACACTAACCTCCTCTCGACCGGTATATCTCTCTTTTCACGGTTCTCTCATTAAAATAAATCGTTTCTTACCACTAACCTAAGTTCGACCGGTGGATTTCTCTTTTCACGGTCTCTTCATTAAAAAAAAATCGTTTCCTAACACTAACCTAAGTTCGGCCGGTGGATATCTCTTTTCACGGTCCCCTCATTAATAAAAAATGAATATTTGGACTTTATGGATATTTGAATTAATAACTGTAACTAAACTGTAAATTTATTTTTATTATTTTAAATAATCTACATTTAACTAATCTATCTACCTTGAAGTTAAATAAAACTACTATTTGATTTTAAAAGAAAAAAAACTTAAATGCTTGTTTTCACCAACATTTATTTAAGAATTTCTTAGTAAAGAACTTCTTAGCTAGGTATTCGATAAATTTGATTGGTCAAATTTGACATAGTATTGACATAATAAATTATTCTGTCAAATTTGACTAATCAAATTTAAGGAATACCTGCTAAGCAATTCTTTACTAGGAAATTCTTAAATAAAATGTTGGTGAAAACGGGCATAAGTTTCCTTTTATTAAATCTTTTTTTTTTTTTTGCTTCTTAAACCTTATATAAACCTTATATTTTACCATAATATTAAAAATTTAATATATAAAATTACTCTCGGCGAATCGTTCTCGGCGAATCGTTCTCGGCGAATCGTTCTCGGCGAATCGTTCTCGGCGAATTGTTCTCGGCGAATCGTTCCCGGCGAATCGTGCCTGTCGGCGAAACGTTCTCGGCGAATCGTTCCCGGCGAAGTGTATCTCGGCGAAATGTACCTTTCCCGAAAATTACGTTATTATATTGGTTTATTAATTTTTAATTCAATTTGTTCCATTTTACAAATCATTCTCGTTAGTTTATGACAGTCAAGCAAGGTTGGTAGTGGCTCGTCCTCGAATGTGACCGTATGATGAGCGATTACTTCACATGTCGTTCATCTGCTAACTTACACTTGACCAGCACGGTATGACCAAAATTATGAGAAATTATCGCTTCTTTCACCACCTAGGGTTTGTATTGATCATTAGGACTCCCTTCTCCATACAAAATTCTTTCCACTCGGAAATTGGTAGGACAGGGACGATCTAGACACTGTAACTTTTAATATGTTACAAAAATAACGAAATCTGCTTAAAAATGGCCACAACCCGGTTTCGAATTATTTTGATAAAAATGTGCGTAGTTTGTACACTGTACAAATTCTCAAGATACAATACAAGATTGTACAATACAAGATTCAAATAGACCAATTTTTGTAGCTCAAAATAAATAACTCAAAATTTTAATTCGGGAATTCTAGGACTACGGTCATTTGTTTTAAATGTTCTTAATTAAATAAATGATGAATACAGTTGGGCATGTTGTATACTTATTATTTATTATATCATATTTTAAAAAGAGGAGGAAATTATTATGACTTACGAGAATTATTGCATGATCAACATTACCATCTCTTGTAAAATTAAATTTCGTCCAATCGCATAAAAGTAGCACTTTTCGACCTTCTTTACATTGTGAAAAACAATATACTTTTAGGGCGTAAAAGTAAAATTTTCATTAGCAATGGACGGAAAGGTAATATATTTTTTAACTAAACAATTTAGATTGATTGGACGAAAATTGAATATATTTCACAGTAGAATTATGTTGTATTGTTTCTTTCAATGAATCCGCGCTCCAATTGTAACGAATTTTTGTAAATTCATTACTTACGTTTTTACTTTTTACAAACTTAGTGTGCGCACCTCGTACAATAAATTTAGTATCTGTTTATTCCCGATACTAGTAGATTGTATGCACAGGAATGTTATTCGAATTAATTTTCTGATTGTGGCTTATACCTTGAACGTTCGATTGCGAGTGAAGTTTCAATTTTTAATAATTCCCTTAAAAAATCAGCTTTCGTCAGGGACAAATTGTTTAGGACCCGAATAGATATTTTGACACCATGCAAATTCTCTGACGAAGATGTGTTTTTGACACCATCCAGCATTCTATAAAATACAACATCAAATTCTATGACGATAATAATTATTTTTACTTCGATACCATTGATAAAACTTGCGAATATCTTTTGGAGTTGCGAGTGTGCATGGTGCAAACAGATTCCTTATAGTTATAATAATACTATATTTTTGAAGAGTCGAGCGTCCAATGCCGATTGGTTCCCATATGGACGAATTATTTCACTATCATGCTTTTTTTCGAACATTAGAAGAAGATTAATGTTTTATCACATCTTGGAGTTTTGTAATTCATTGTATATTTATCATCACAATTTTTTGTAAACACCACAGCAATGAAAGCTTTCTGAAACTGGGTGAGTAATAACTTTTATGTATAAAATTGCTAAGATTTGTGATACGATTTTCTGTACTTTTTGTGGCATGTAGTCTAAAGTAGAATTCATTACGCTAAAGATTGCTCTTTGACTGCTGTCAATATTTGAAGCTATTTGAAACTGTACGACGACGCGAATTACTCCAGCATCACTAAAGAGTAATTTTTTATGTGATTAAATTGTTATCGATTCTTATGTTTGATTTCTAAACGTCATCAACTCGCAACCTTTCGCATACCGCTAATTGCAGTAGCTGGCCGGATGATCATTGGTCTTGCGTTAAAATTAAACAAAGTTAGTGGATTTTTTTAATCTCCCAGCTTTGGTTGGCGCAGACCGTGTTTCGCTTTTGGGGAAGATTAGGAATATACACAATGTATGACTTTTCACTCTTGCAACGTAAACTACTAATTTTGACCTAGTACTTCAAAATTCCCGTGCTCAATTTGAACACCGTGCTCAATTTGAACTGACATTTACTACTGAAGGTGTTTCCTTTGGAAACTAGCATTATTAGGTCAAAGTAGTAAAGTCATAAGATGATGTTGTGGTATAAACAATACGAGTGAATTATCAGGGCCAAGTTTCCAAATAAAACGGTTGAAGTAGTAAATTACAGTACAGCGTCTCAGCGCTTAAACGGAACAGGGAACTGTCTTCAAGTAATATATTTTGTCTTTATACGTTCAAGTCGTGCCCTTTCGCTATTTTTTCAAGTTTCGATACGAAAGCTTTTAAGTACTAAGAACCTTAATTAAGGTTTCAATATTTTTTGTTTGCTCATAATCTGAATTTTTGAGTTTTTTGTATTACACGTATAATTTATAAATTAAAATTTAGTTTTGCAACTGTACGGCATCCTTTAGTTTGAATTTATTAATTAATTAATGTCGCTATAGCGGATGAGAAGCTTTTAACTTTGTCGGCTATTCTATAATAATATAAAACAGAGTTGTTTAAATTTCAACCACAACTACGATTCAATGAGACGAAGATAAACGATTTTATCCTGATTAGAGATTATCGAGTTGGTTGTCAAAATCCGATGCCATGGGCCGCTTTAAATCACCGGTAAAGCATTGGGCGCATCTGTCTACCCATCGAATGTAATATGTGCGAGTACGTACTTTTACGGAAGGGTATCTATCCTAATTGATATATTGCACCGTAGGGATTAGTCGCCCATTTCTAGTGTCGCGTGAGGCAGTCAGTACTATTGATCTAAAGTTAACTTGTTTGTCCTTTGACATTTATGTTCTCACTTGCAAAACTAACGTTTTCATTTGACCATTTATCTTTATAAACTTGTTTGTATGTACATATAATAAAATACGGAAATTAGAAAAACTCTTGACAGAAACTGTTTAGCAAGGAAAATTTTCACATTTATAACTTTAAATAAATATACATAGCAGAAGTATTGCGCTAGTAAGTGTTTTTTTTTTCAAATTAAGGTAAAAAGTACACAGTTTTATATAAATTCAAAATGAACATTGTTTAATATTATCTAGTCTAGAGAATAAAGAACTTTCAACAGAAAAATATTTTGTACAGAAAAACATTTTCTTTCTCATGTTATTTAGGTTACATTGGTATAAATTTTTGCATTATAAAAGTTTGCGATAGTTTTGCATGCGCTCATTTATTTAATGCTTGGTTACTTTTGGTGGATAATATCAAAAATTACAATTTATTTAAAGTGCAGCAAAAGAAAATAGTTTCAACCAATTAAAATATTAATTCAACATTTTAAATTTCATTTAATAGATAACTTTAGTTTCAATATCTTATGGAATTAAGAGCAAAATGTTCTATCTAAAATGAATTGTTTGACTTGCATTTGCAAATAATGAAAAGTAGTCGAGTTTATTATACTCTTGGTTGTATTTGTCTCTTCTCTAATACCAACTAATACTTAATCAGTTTAATGGTTTTTTTCACGATTACATTTAACATTTTACATTTAAATCCATCTTCGTATAGATGAAGCAATGGAAAAAGAAAGAAGACAATAGCACTTACGTGAAATTGATACAGATGTAGCCAACTGTAGCTTCTAGCTATATCTCTAAAATGGGTTTAGTCTTGCAAAGTATATTATGGTTTTACCTTTACATTTAGAACAAGTGGGTAAACATTCTTAGATATTCTATATGTGTGTATGCATATACTTACAAAATATGAAAAACATATTGTATAAAACCCAGGTACCTAATAAGTAGCTGAGTCGAGTACTTTTTTAAGTTGATTCGAGTATCTTGAAAATATTTTCCTACGAAGTAAACCCTACAATTTCATTTCTTTAATCTTATTTGTATGCAATAATCTTTTATTGAGTTCTATTATTATTTTGACTTTAAAATTGCAAATTGACGGTAGCTTTATCATTTCATTATGAAAACTTTACAAGATGATATATTTAATTATGTGAATTTCTTTGACAAAGATTTCTGTCGCTGTCAAATATATTTATTTCCATTTAAATACATGTATATTTAAGAGATGGTTAAGGAAAATTAAACTAGTTAATTAGAACGAATTGTTTTTTTTTGTGTTTTCCATAATACATTGAAATTATGAAAATCATTTATTTAATTTAAGAGAATTTTAAATTTTACATGTGGTAATAATAATTAACTTCTAAAAAGTTTTGAGTTAATTTAGCACAATAAAATTCTATATTAAATTATTTGAAAATTTTAATTATTATTTATTTCATCAGTTAAAAAGTTTTTTATTTCAAAATACTATATTATAATCATACAAATTTATATGTAAATTTTAAGTTCTTACACAATTGATCGTATAGTTGTAATATTCAAAAAGATAAGACAATTATCTTGAACTACCCTATACCTATCGTCTATCGTATAGGGTTTTGTTAATGTTGTATTGACATTTTTCAATAATTTTTAAAATTCGTTTTATTAAATAAGCTTCATCCAAAAAGTCTCTACGGAAATATTATTTCCTAAGAGGTATTTTATTCAAGGGTCTTTACTTTATAAACTCGCATTTTGAATCAATTTGCGTCCTTATTTAAAATTTTATTATTATACCTTATTGTGTTTCTTATTTATAAATCTAATTTTAGTTTGACACTTTGGGTGTAGCTGAAACAATGCATTGTAGGGCAAATGTAATATTGACCGGTTTTATTCGTAACGGATTACTTTTTTGTTACCTACTTCAATCCTATATTTGATTTAAAAGTTTTTGTATAATTGCAATTTAAAAATTCGAAAATGTTGTTGACATGGTTATCGATTTTTGTTAAATATGATTTTCCAAGATACTTAAAAGTATTTTTAAAAAAAGAAGTAATGTGAATTTAGTTAGATAAGACATTTCACCATGATTGTATTAGAATTGCATTATTTAATATTCCCTAATATACAGGTTACATAACGGCAAGAAAAAAAATAAATTTATAACGAAGTAAAGTTCCAGGACGTAGATGATTGCACTAGAAATAATCTGCTTTTGCCGTTTACGTTACGGAAAAGTATTCACTTTAACAGAAATTCGATAGCAGGTTTTATATATCGAGGAACCACTAGTTTCCCCACAGGTCTTTTTACACTCACCATAAACCAATTTTACAGCTTCTTCCGGTGCATGTTCGACCCTACACATCAAACTAATTGCCTTTTAAGCGATTGAAAATTTTATTTTAAATAGAATCAATTTTTTAACTTTTTAACTGAAATATAAATAAATTATCACTCAAGGCAACGAAACGAATTTACTGTTTAATTTCAAGTTGAATTTCATCAGAGGATTATCAAAAACTAATTAAGTTTTTAATTCGGAAAGTTTTTGTAATAATAATAATTATTATTGTGTAAAAACAATAACTCCCGTCTTTTAATTTTACCGATCTTCTAATAATTAATTTTTAAAATTCAAGAAGCTTACATTGTCTAAAATGAAAAGTTACATTTTTCTCAGTTACGATTAATGTGTCAAGTGCCTTGGGTCTTATGGAAAAAAATTACGATTTAAAAAATTTAAATCACTGTAGGAGGTAGTCTTTTATTTACATTTTCCGAATATTCCTTAAATAAATATTGAAGTTTTGCTTTCAACAATGGAAAATATATCACTTTATTCCTCGACTGCTCTTTTCACATCTAAAGAACGAGTCGTGCTTAATTTTTTATTCTTAAATAATAAATTTAGTCGCTGGTGACAAACAGTAAATAAACCTGAAATGCAGTATTTTAAGTATTCGAATATATTTTATAATTTATAGCGTCATTTTTTTGGACGTAAAAATGTAGGTAATTTACTTGATGAGCATTTGGCCCTTTTTACATTCCAATATCACAGATTAAACTTATATTTCAGGGGGAAACTACTCCGATTTTCCTTACATCCAATACTTAACACGTAAGTCAACAAGGGGTTCACTGAAGTCGTATTAAAGGACTAATTTAGTATTGTCTTTTGTGTTATTACTACGTTATTGACAAATCACTTTTCATTTCGACATTTGGGAAATGTAAAGTAACGGTTTGCCTTACAAGATTATTGTTTTCTGAATTTCGTCTCGACCTAATAATCAAATTATTATTTGAAGTCTTGAAATAATTATTATAAAATTGAATTTACATAATGCTTTTGTTGATTAATGACAATTGTCAAATTATACTGTTATAAATTTATTATTTTATTTATACATTTTGTTAATAAGCTCTTTTTTCGAATTTTCATCAAATATTTAAAATTATGGTGCTCAGTTGTTTTAATACTGAAAATGCTTCTAGGTTTTCATTTTAGTAATATTCCACCTGTCACATTGACAAGCACAGAAATGTTCAGTGCATGAACGTCGTTATTGGCTTAACATGTTTTTCTGTAATATGCTGAAAAATGTTTGTGTGTGAAAAATTACTATAATTTTCTGTTGCGTTTATATTTAGTTAGATAACATCTTTTATCATTACGACAGACAGACCTATAGTTTAAAATATTGTAATAGGTTATCAAACCACTTTAGTTAATGGTAAGCGCAAGTATGTTTTGTTTATTGAGCTTTTGTCATTTGGTAAACAAAATTTTCACTTTACAATAATTTAATGAGAGTTAGGAGTTAGTAATATTCACCATATCGGCTCAGCTAAATACTGCAGAAACAGGGCCGTTTTCATTTTTCTATTTTGTTCGTAATATAGGCCAGTGGTTCTCAACCTATTGAAACATTGATGATACACTGTACAGTGTACACGTCTATGGTATACGAATATGTCGGTGAAACATAAAATATTTTTTAAACCCAGTTTTTTCTCCAAAAAATTTTAATTTTCTGTAGTTGGTAATTATTCTATAATATTCTTTTGTAAACATGAGATAGGTACACTCAGAAATAAACACTTTTACTATGTTGGAAAGTATGACGTTATCTCAGAAGTTTCTCGTAAGAGCAACATAATATAAACTGGATTTTACAAAAGTCTTCCTTTTGTGTTTTATATATTATGTAGTTATTATGAGACAACTCATATTTTCTGATTGTACGCTAACCTTTCAAGGTTTTGCTATGTGGTACAACAATTTAGAAGGTTGAAACCCTCTGGTTTAATTTATTGATCAAGAACCGTTACTGCATCTTTCCAGTAAGGCAAATAATTATACCAAATTCATTTAAAAATATGGAGATCAATTTTGCATTATGGAACGATTTATCAATATTGCCAGCAAATTATCATCTCAAATTCTTTCAACCAGCAACTCAATGCAAAAACAAACAGATTTTATATATAATTTAGAATAAAAGTAAAATTAATCATAAAAATCAAGAAACTTTTCAAAAAAGTTTCGATATGTGATTTTTATTATACTTGTAATTTACATTTCTAACTTCTTTATTAATTTAGAGAAATATATTTTTTTAAACTCAAGAGTACTGCATTGAATAGTTTTATATTATCGAGTTTTTTATTATTTATCAACCACACAAAATTACAATAAATTATTGCGTGCAGACCATCACTTACCAACCCTTCTATTTTATGTACCTACTTGTACAAATAGTTTAAATTGTTTTACAACTTTAAAGTATAGACGACTTGAAAAAGTAGTCCTAATAATATTTTGCACACACAACCATTAAATTCATTGCAAAAAAATTATACGTAGTTAAAGAGTAATACTAACAAAATTATTTTATGCTTAAATCATAAATTTTTCGGTTTTTGTGCAATATGTATCCGTCAAATTTTATCGGACAACTCGAATCCACTGATATAGTAAGCTAATGTTATATACCTTTCATTTATTACGTGTTATTTTCACACTACGCCCTTTTTCCCTCGACCACGTAATAAAGGTTATGACACTTAAGGAAAGCAATCAACTAACTCAGTGGTTTTCGGCGTAGATTCTTTAATTACTATAATTACGGGAAAAAGTGTTATGGCATAGCGTCGCTGGTTACTATTTACAATGCTCGACTGATAACCCCGATTTTTATGGAGTTACTATTGGCGCCACTCTGTTAAGTTTGATTCCGACCCGCCCCTGATCTTAATTGCTTGGACCGGTAAACGATGTAACAGAGAACACGGTTTATCCCCTTTATCCACGCACGGCCGTTGGTCTGGAATTAATAGTTTTTGTAGGTAATGAATAAAAACTGTTTAGTGAAAAGACTAGATGTAACTTATCAAGGGACGATGGACTATCGTAAATCTATCGAGTCTCACAATATGGAATATCCTGTAAAAGAAATATCGTAACACAGTTACGCAATAAAAACAAATGAAAACTGGAAAACAAATATATAATAATAAGATAACTTCAAAATACAAACTTACTTACATTCAATGCCAAAAGCACTGATCAATACTAATAATAAAACCTATCAAAATTATTCGAGCTCGATGCAAAGCTAAATTTTCTTAATGCTAATAAAATAATGATTTTTAATGATTTGAGTAACTGACTGATTAATCTTTATATCAAAGTAAAATTCCCTTAATTTCAATAAACATCCCCAAATTTATCATAGACAAAATTAGAATTAATAATTAAATTTATGACGATTTGAATTACAACCCTATTCTTTAATTTCTGAACTTAAAACCCCGATTTTGTCAGCTACTCGCATCCATGTATTTCTAATGAAATATATGTAATGAAATTAGTACAAAACTTGAATAAAATTAGACAAACTTTAAATATCCTAACAATAATTAAATAAACTTCACACCGATTCTTGAAAATTATGTGTTTTTAAAAATAACAAAGTATCACTTACTATGGCTGAATACAGGTGTCTTACACAATGATTCACTCGTTGTGGATATTCCTTGACTGCAATAGATTTGATAGTGTCGATCCTTGATTTGATTGATGAAATGGCTACTCGGCCCCAAAAGATGTTAAATACGGTGTTTGAACTTTATGATGGTTTTCACACGAATTGTTAATTTAAATGTGTATAATATGAATGAACTCCCAACTTAATAATTTTTATCAGATAAAATAATGTTCATTCGCTTTGGATAAGTTTTACTTGACCAAATTAATCACTATGGTGATTTTTTACGTCGTCGAAATTATAATATTACGCACGTAATTTTGTGGATTCCTTATGAACTTTAGGTCAGAATCTTAATAAATCGAAGGACTTAAAAGAATTTGAAATCAAAGATCGCTTTACTTGCACCCCTGGGCCACGACGATGTTTCAAACATAAACATTTAATTCACCTTAAACCGTATAATCCCGCTAATTCGCGTTAAAATTGCATCGAGAATTAATTTTCTAATTATTCTGGATGACTAAAACTTAATAACTTCGATTCTTCCAGACGCTAAATGTTCTTAATAAATATAATTAACGATCGGCTTTATACACTCTTAAAATAAAACGTGACAAGTTCATTCGTTTATTAACGAATTTCACTACTTTAACACTTGAAATAATGTCTTTATTCCCTAATAATTTCTATTATTACTTTCGATTCGACTACCGCTTTAGGTGTTCTTGGTGTATCCAATACTTATAAAATAATTTTTATAAGTACTGACCGTCGAAACTTTAACTATTTTTGACCCGAAAACTTAGATGTTAAACGTTTTACAAAATGATCTCACAAGTTAGGTGGATTTACAAGACTTCACGTCTTACTTGAGCAGAATCACTTTGTCGAGTGAGTCGATCTGCCTGTTCCCTTCTACTCGTTAACATAAATTTCCTAATTTTTAGGAAGGGTCCCATCCAATGAGAGATCTCATTTTGGGTTTCCATCTTCCTTTTTTTCTAATCACTCCCCCAATTTTTATGATTTCTTAAAACCTATTAATGAGTTTGTGAATAATAGATATACGTGCTTTTTGGTAATTTTAAACGCGACATTATGGCGCGCGGTACTTTTTGGTAAACCGTTCACAAACACTCGTGCCCGTCCCAATGACTTAACTCACAGTCGCTTCTTTGTTCCCTTCTCTGAAAAAGCCATAAAACTCGAGACCGGCTTAACTAAATAATATTAGTTTTCCCAAAACTAGGCCTATAATTGCTTTTTGGATCTCGTTTTATTATTTGCAGCTGTACTTGACTAAAAATATCATTTTACTTTTGACCATGATGTTGACATTTAATTTAGTAATCCCATAAAATCTAGTATTTATTATTTAACGGAAAAATACTCATGTCTTGATGAATAACCACTCTATTTGATAAATACGAGGTACAACTACGAAATTTTTGTACAAACCCGATTTTAAAACATATTATTCTAGATAAAATTGCCTTTAGTCGGCGTATGTAAAAATCACGTCACACATTATTTATATGTTGTTCGATTTTGATTAGAAAGTATATTTCATTTTTATTATTTATTATCTTTGCATCATTTTATTTTTGAATATTCGATTACATTTTGTAAAACAGTTACGATTTTAATTTTTTTTATAAATAACAGAGCTTTCCATTTAAATAATAACAGGATAAACATTATGTAATATCAAAGTTTACATGTTGTAATTTAAACTAAATTACATTTAGCGGGGTCGAGTAATCCATGGTCGTTTTGCAACCACCTGCACCACAAGTTTTCCACAATCATCCTTAATCCATTTGAACATCTTGAACTGCTATTTCAGACGACTAGATTACTCCCCAGGTGTGTGAATTGTTGTCGGGCATGTTTTAATCTTTGTTTATTTTGTATTACAGATCCTCCGGAAATCACGCTAAAGCCTCGCAACCAACAGGTCAAGGCTGGGGGAATCGCTTCTTTTTACTGTGCTGCTCGAGGGGATCCTACACCCGTCATTCAATGGAAAAAGAATAGTAAAAGAGTATCTGGTAAGTGGATCTCGCTTAATCGATTATACTTGCAGTAATTAAATTTGCTTATAAGAATACCTAAATTAATAAGAAATAAGCTCATGCTTTTGTAATGTTTCAAATAACGTTTAGAAATTTCAAAAATTAATCTACTTTTATAAAACAAAATTGATATCAAATTAGCATGTCAGTTAAACAAGCTTAAAAATGACATAATTTTTTAATTTTCAACAGGAACTCAATCGCGCTATCAAGTTAAAGATTTTCCGGACGGTGGTGCCTTGTTGCGAATAGAGCCTGTGCGAGCAGGGCGGGACGATGCTACCTACGAATGTGTTGCTGAAAATGGAGTGGGAGATGCTGTTAACGCTGAAGCCACTTTGGTGGTTTTTGAAGGTAAGTGTTATGATTAGTTGACGGGTATTAAGAATTTTTTTCAATAATTTAACCCCATTATAACTTTGTATACGTTCGAATCGAATTGAATTTATATTTAATAAATATATTCATTTTTAATATTTTGAGAAACTAATGGAATCGAGACGATCGCGAATACAATAATTTATTAAAAGTTATGATAGGAATGTATGAAACCATAATGGCTGTTCTTATTCTGATTTTGAATGCTTAGTAGGCATACAATTTTAACTTCATTTATTTTAAAACTAATTCCTATCCGATCAGATTGTCTGAATTATTCGAAAAGACCGTATAGGCCAGTCAATGGGTATTTCTCGCAGGAAAAAAATGTAACAGTATTGAAAATTGGCAAAGATGTATAATTTGACCTCCTAATCAACATACTAAAAGTCACCATTCCTATTGGTTCTGCTTTCGCCGCCATCTTGTTTCAAAGGTACGCAAAAGTGTTTTTCCGCAAATATCTGGTTTCCTTCAAGTCGGATCGTGAATTTACCTATTATGAATAATGTTCGCTGTAAAATTCTCTACAAAAACATACCTTCAATTTTTGTCGGAAGTCCACTGGTTCCATCGTGGCGGCCGTTAAAATTCGGTTAAAATGGAAATTTCGCGCAATGAGACTACAAATCCATCATTTTATGGTCGTTTATTAACAAAAATAACATTGTATACGTTTTGTATCAATTAATTTCTCATAACTTTTTCTGGTGTCTCTTTCGCAACTTCTGAGCAACACGTGGACATGAGAAAATCTCATTTCAAAAAAATTCACGAAAAAATTATATTTGAAAATCTGGATGATTTTTATTAAATTTTAGTTTGAAATCATTCGTTTACCCAATTTTTTGTATTTTTGACGTTGATGGTCCATCACCGTTCGACGTTATAGTAACTGAATCACTTTCATCCGTAGTATCTTCCTGGTCTAACTCTTCTGAAACGAAGTTTTGGAGTAAGACGTCTTCCTCTTCGTCATCCTCGAACATTTCGATTGCGATCTCTGCATTACCGCACGATTGTCCACAACAATTGGCACACATTATTGAACATTTTAAGCCTGCCTTCCTACATCCGCAGGCTGATCCGTAACCTATCAAACACTTGCACGATATAAATTTCAAGAGTTCCTGAGGAACCGGATCTTTTTTCGATGGTACCGGAATTAGCCCGGTTGTTGTTCGTTTCCAACCCCATTCTTCCGGAATTTTCTTATTCCCGTGCCAGTGTTGTACTTGCATATAGGTACGTAGCGCATGTTCTGTTGCGGCTCCACTCGTCGGTGGCCTCGATGCGAGGTTGAATCGGCTCTTCCTTATCGACTTAGCAAAGCATTCGTACCGATATTGGTCAAGTGAACGTATGTCACGAGGAGCACCATATAAATCTAACATGAACCGCTCGATAGCTTCAGCAATCGTCTTGTCGTCAGCATTTTCATCATCGAATTTCTTTATCACTTCTCTCAAATGGGCACTCTTTATGAGTAATTTGAAAATTTTGAGCTTCCCCTGTTTGTAAATCGCTGATGTGGTATCGCACCCACTGAATGCGTGTAGGAAGAGAAGGTCTTCGGCGTTTATATCCTCATTCAAGCTGGATGCCGAGTACAAAGCACGTTCCTATTTTGCCCTACCTGGTTTGAGGAAATAGACGTTCGGTATATCTACAGCAAAAGCTGCAAGTAATATTAGGAGGTCAACATCTTCACCAAAAATTATAATCGAGTCGTAAGAAGGAGATAGGTCGATTGCGGTATTTACGATCAAAGTATCGGCATCTTCTTAGGCCTGCAGAGTACGGAAGCCTGCTGCTGCGAATTTATCTGATAAAAGAGATATGAGTCAAATTTTGTTCTTCTCATTTGACAGGAACTTCTCTTGTGCAATTGTAGCTGTCATGGTTTCGTCGAAGATTCCGTCAGCACAACTAGTATTCTTAGCACGGCGCAAGCGTTCTGCACTTTTTATACTCCTGCAAAGTTCGTCCGGGTAGCCGTCAAAAACAATTACCGCATTCGATTTGTAGTATTTTTCGACGTATGCGACATACTTTCCACATATTGCAGAAAACGTTTCTCCTTGATGCCACACGACCCTGTGAAGTAGTTAACCTTCGTCTATAACGTATGCACTACGTCCAAAAGTAAAGTTATTCATTTTGATGAAGAAGGAGTAGGCGGCTGACTTCGTATTTTTACGAAATTGTCCAACAATCATTAGTGTGATGATGATTTCTCATGTCTTTTTCTGACTGTTTTGTAAACGAAATTCGTTGGAAGATCAGTAATGGATCAATTGCCACTGTTTCATCTCGTACTTTGATTCTTGACGTAACGATACCAAGTGGAAGCACTCTCTTAGATCGTTGGAATTTCACCTGTCCAAAGTTTTCCCCGACCATTTGCCTCATGAGAGTTGATCCGACTTCGAAACGAGATTTTCTCATGTCCACGTGTTGCTCAGAAGTTGCGAAAGAGACACCAGAAAGAGTTATGAGAAATTAATTGATGCAGAGCGTATACAATGTTATTTTTGTTAATAAACGACCATAAAATGATGGATTTGTAGTCTCATTGCGCGAAATTTCCATTTTAACCGAATTCTAGCGGCCGCCACGATGGAACCAGTGGACCTACGACAAAAATTGAAGGTATGTTTTTGTAGAGAATTTTACAGCGAACATTATTAATAATAATATGTAAATTCACGATCCGACTTGAAGGAAACCAGATATTTGCGGAAAAACACTTTCGCGTACCTTTGAAACAAGATGGCGGCGAGAGCAGAACCAATAGGAATGGTGACTTTTAGTATGTTGATTAGGAGGTCAAATTGTACATCTTTGCCAATTTTCAATACTGTTACATTTTTTTCTGGCAAACCCTGAATTTTTATACCTATTGACTGGCCTAGTATAAATTATTGTTGCTATTTTTAGTTATGTATTTAATATTTTGAACATAGAATTTTAATTCAAAAAAGTTGCTTAAATTAATTTTGAATACTATTTCCAAAATGTGATGATTCTCTCTGTTTCCTTCGTCCTACGAAAGGACATAGTGGCATATTTTTAAATGCTCTCTAGGCAAATTGTACCTCGGTGGTTTACCGTAGCCTTCCGAGGGGAGACGGTCAGAATAAAGTTTTTACTTTGCTCGGAACTGAACGGGGTTCTCTGCATTAGCAGTCGGTGCGCTTAACCGCTATTCTAATGAGTAATGACCGTCTCTAATGTAATGATTATAATAATTTTTACATAATATTATATAGGGTGTTTTTTTAGCTGCATGAGAACTTTCAATAGGGATAACAATTGAATCAAGATTGCTATGGAAACAGTTTTTTGACATTTGTGTTTAGCAAGGTTTGGCATTTGATAATGCATAGATTGACCATTGAACTACCAAATTATAGAAATATATTTTAAAAATCAAAGCTCTGTTCGCCAAACATATAGAGCCCTTCGCCCATTTTATGTTAGACATTTTCGACCTTCTGAGCAAGCTATTCGTGCGGTGGTAGACAAATTTCGTACCACTTCTTCGTTGCGTGATATAAAAACACCAGCAAGACGAAATTATGTGCGTACCGAAGAAGCTATCAGTTCTGTGAGTGAAAGTGTGCAACAGGACCCAAACATTTCAATTCGCCATCGTGCTCAACAACTTGGGCTTTGTCCGTCCACTACATGGAAAATTTTACGGAAAGATCTTCATTTACTACCTTATAAAATCCAGTTGGTTCAAGAACTGAAGCCTGATGATCATCGATTGCGTCGTGAGTTCGCAGATTGGGCTCACAACCAATTGGAAGTGGATCCATTTTTTTACCGTAAAATTTTGTTCAGTGACGAGGCACATTTCTGGTTAAATGGGTATGTGAACAAACAAAATTGCCGTATATGGAGTGAGACCAATCCGGGACATTACCTTGAGACTCCATTGCATCCATTAAAATTGATTGTTTGGTGTGGAATACACGCCAACGGCATCATTGGTCCATATGTCTTTCGAAATGAGGAAGGAGCTACCGTTACGGTGAATGGTGTGAGATATCGACACATGCTCAATACATTTTTGTTTCCAAAACTTCAAGAGCTAAACATTGACAACTTATGGTTCCAACAGGATGGTGCTACGTGCCACACAGCCAACGAAACCATCAATTTATTGAAAGGACAATTTGGTGACAACATTATTTCAAAACGTGGTCCTATCAATTGGCCTCCAAGATCGTGTGATTTGACACCTCCAGATTATTTTCTGTGGGGGTATGTTAAATCCATGGTTTATGCTAACAAACCAACAACTCTAGAAGCATTGGAGGCTAATATTCAGCAAGCCATTTATGAAATAAAGCCAGAAATATTGGAAAAAGTGGTCAAAAATTGGACTGAACGGATGCCCTTCGTAACCATTAGTCGTGGTGGTCACATGCCGGAAGTCATGTTCAAATCATAAATGCCTTTAACTGTACTTTCATAAAAAAATTATAACCAAAACATTCCGTCAGGTTTTTAATGTTTTATTTCATTTTGAAGTTCTCATGCAGCTAAAAAAACACCCTATATTATAGATTTTAATATTTAACTCTAATAAGTTAGGGTTAGGCTTAACTCTACTTATTAGAGTTAGGCTCTAATAAGTAGAGTGTCTTATAGCTGTAGTTTATACTACAAACGTGGAGTTAGGTTTTCCTTTTCTGCCGGAGCACAACTCAGGTTTTTCCTAACTCACGGTTATTAGATTAGATCCAGTTACGGTTCAAATGACAATGCAATGTATACGTTTCCATGCTTACTTAATATTATGTATTATTCTGACGAAGAGTGCGTGAGTACTTGAAAGCTTTAAAATATATTAAAATTTAATTTATAACTCGTAAAATTATTTAAAAATACCATTTAACATGATATATTTTATAGATAAGAGTGAAATTTCCATGATATAATCTTTTTATAGTGTGGAAAATCCGACTTTTAACTCGAGATAAATTCGCCAGACCGAATTATAAGTCAGTGGTGCTCAACATTACAATTGAATAGATAATTTAACAGAGAATCTTAACCATGGCACATTATAATTTGGGCTTTACTGGTAGTTGAACATTTGGCCGTAGGTATACGTAGTAGTGTACCTACCTATAATAATAATCATGTTAATTCTGTACAGCTGCAAGATAGCTGTCTTCAAGTTATTATAAAACCATGTCAAGTATGCAAACTTTTGCAATGCTCGTCTTGGGTTCGATGATGTGCTTTCATAGAAAAAGTTTAGCTTTGGGATTTATTTTTATTCAAAAATTATTTGTAGTATAAGTACATTTTGTATAGTTTATGGCTATTATTATTCTAACTTATTGATTGAGTTAATGTAATGAATGTATTTTTGTACATAATGCTTTTTAACAAATGAATTAGTAATTATTAATAATTATATTAATTATGTGTATTCGAGGAAAACTGATTACAGAGCACTTATTTAATTGAATTGTGAAAAGTATTCTTGGATTTTGTACATTTAACATCGATACATATAGGTACTACATATAGGTACATACTATAACGTTATGTACTTATACTATATACTTTTTAATCCAATATTTTTAGTTAATCCAAGTTTTACTAACCAGCTAAGCTCAAAGAATTAAACATAAATTAATTATTGAGTAATTTCCCAGCAAGTATGTAGCTAATAGTTTAGCGAATGACATTTCTGACTTATTATTGTTCTATTATTATTGTAATTGTGTTTACATCATTATTATTTTGTAGTTGGTATATAATATGCAAACAAACAATTATTATTAGAGCCACCCGTATTTATTCACCCGTATATTCGCATATCTTTAAGTTCCAAGCTGAAACAACAAAATTTCATTATGTGTAATTTTATGTTGAAAAGTACTTCGTAGTAGTTTTTCCTTAATGAAAAGAAAAGCTTAAATTTATTATTAATGGTTGAAGTGGAAGTAAATAATTTGTAGTAATGCGTACATTTGTTTTGTTAAACTAAACTTTAAATAGTTATTACTGGTCAGTAATACAATTCTAATTGAGATTAGAAAATGTCCAAAGATCAGTGACCGCGAACGGCCAATCCAATACTTTAACTTAAGAGGACTGTATACCTAACTTTTAACGAATATCGATATAGCTCTTTTATTAATCTATGGAATTTAATGCGGTTTGAAGTAAATGATTAGAAAAAAAATCTAGTTTCACGGAAAGTCATTAAGAATTAAAAAAAAAAATTTTTTCATTTTTATTATAATAATTTGTCACTCCAGTGACCTGCAAGTGACTTTCCATGAATATACAAACTATTTTAAATTAAAACTATTTTAAAAATATTTATGTAGGAAGACAAAAACCCCTATATATTTGCTTATTAAGAAAATGCATTTAAATCACCGCGAGGTAGCGACCTCTGGCAAATAATTGTATTTCAAAGATTGGAGGCGTGCGCTATTTCATAGACGTGCATTATGTTTATTTTCTTAGGATAAAATTATGTTGTAGCTGTGTTTAAAACGCTACATGTAACTTTAAATGTTTTATATCACTAACTTTGTCTAAAATTACTTATTTTAATTTATTTACACATAAGTTAATTAATTTGTCTTTTGCACTTATTTTTTAAAACTTTCCTAATTATTAATTTAACTAAATTTTCCTAATTTAGTTTTTGACCCCTCAACCACAAGTGTTCTTTGTTTTTTCGATCACCACATCGACATTTGTTACTAATAAAAAATCTGTATAAGAATAAAAATAACAACGTAGGGGAGACTCAGACGTATCTTTGATATGCCGACCGAACGGCAAAGAATAATTCGAATTGACACGCTAGCTAAATTTTTATCCCTTAAAATGGCAGCAGTACAAAATCCTTTTTGTCTTTTTTTTTGTGAAAATTTTGGTTTGATTCTAGTTCTAACGATAGAGACATATTTGCTAACAATTTTCTAAGAAAATTCAAGTTGATAGGACGATTGGTTCAAGAATTATTTCTAAGTTTGTACTCATAAAACTTGTCAGTAAACTTTTTAACCCTTATGTTACCGAATAGGGGTACCCGGGTACTTTTTTGACTTTGCCGATGTATATCTCAGTTTGTATTTTTCACAGCGTATTGGGACTTTGTGACATCTTATAAAATATAGTTCTAAATAAATTAAAGCAATTTTAAAAGTTTTTCGATTTTTACAAATGCAATTTTTTCGCGATTATAACAGACTATGCCTATATTCCCGAATGGGGTACCCGGGTACCCCTTATTGAAAATCGCATATTATTGACCTAAAAACGGATGATTTTATTGAAAACAAGTGATTTATTTTTTATAATGCAAGTGATAATGCCTACAAAACACTAACAATCTCGAAAAAAGCCCTAAAAAGTATAAATTCGCAAAAATTATGTCGGGGTATCCGGGTACCCCATCCGGGTGATATATGTTGTTTTTTTATTCGGTAACAAGGGTTAAAATCTTTTTTTTTTTAATTATTTTTTTTTTTTGTAAAAGTAGGGGAGACCGGGGCTAGTTGACTAACTTTTTAAGTAGGTCTATATATGTTTATTACATTTACCGAAAATATTTTCTTGATTTTAGATATGTGAGTAGGTCGTATATGTCTTTCTCAATTTAATTTTAAATATTAGATTGCTTCTATTTTGACCAGATAAAATTATTTTCCCCATTTAGAATAATAGGTAGAGTTAGTCAACTAGCCCAGAGAACGGGGTTAGTTGACTTATGTATTTTGGTTAATAAATTTATCAATTCAGTGTCGATATTTAAGTGCCTAACGGATGAAATAAATAATATTAACCCTTAAACGTCACCGTTTATACAAGCGCCATATAAGTTAACCAATTAGTGTACAACGTCCGTTTAATCTTGAAACGGACTAACAAATTAGAGACAATTCCATTGAATTCCATTCCATTAACGAATTGGCGCTAATTTGTTAGTCGTCCGTTTAAGGCCGTGTTCTGGTTTGGAATGAAAAAAAATCAAGGTTGTGTTTTATTGCATAATATTCTTAAAGTTTAGACCTTTAAGAATATATTCTCAAGAGAAAATTTTAAAATTCCAATAGTTTAACACGTTTTAGCTACTTTAATGACGCAGCAACTGAACCTAGCAGTGAGTAACTTATCGAAGGTCGTAGTAATTATGTATTTTATGACATTTTAACATTTTTCAACATGGTTGACATAATATCTCAAGTTCCATTTGACCGATTTACTTCAAATTTTGTACAAACTTTCACTATATAACTGTCTATCGCCCCTACCACTTTTGTATCAAAATTATTTGTTTTACGGGTTGAAACTTTTGCTTAAAACTTTAAACGTGTTTTCCTCAAAACAACATTTTACAACCTGGTTGACATGATATCTCAAGTTCTATGTAACCGATTTACTTCAAATTTTGTACCAACCTTCACTATATAACTGTCTATCGTTCCTACTACTTTTGTATAAAAATTATTTGGTTTACTATTTTAAAAAATTAAAAATTGTGAAAAAAACAGTCAAAAATAGATATTTTCGATACAAGTTAGAAAAAGATACTTTTCCACGCGTTTCCCGTTTTCTCTTTGGTAGGGACGATAACGACATTCTTACTAATTAAGAATATTTTTTGAAATCTTGTCTCCGATTACCAGAAGGGTTGCAATCGTGTCAACCAGCACACCCTCTATATTTTTTTTTACCCCCAACTTTACCGGGTTAGTGTGAACTCCGCCAATTCGGCAGGTAGAAAAAAACAAAAAAGTGTGAACTACGCCAAAACCAAAAAGGTCGACAGTAATGGGGTAATGTGAACTCCGCCAAAAGTGTTGTGAACTCCGCCAAATGCAAAAAGGTCGACAGTAATCCAATATGTGAACTCCGCCAACAGCCATTTAACAATGTGTTAACTATTTATATCATAAGCCGGAGATTATGGTTATTGGAGTTTAAGCCAAAATGGCTCTGGAGCGCTGCAAAGCGGAGCGGAGCGTAGCGTCAATTTTGGCAACATAATATCCACCTAGGACAGAGTTGAAAAAAAAAGCTAGATTCACCCCTTGATAATACCACAATTTGCCCAGTTGGATCACCCCCGGGGGATGTTTTTAATGAGTTTAGTGTTAGATTTCGTAAAAGCAGTCTCCTTTTACGGTACCCCTATTATAAGTAAATAAATTTTTGTTATTTTTAAAAGTAAAATTATTGGTAAAAACAGGGATGCGTCGGTAGGTTACTGTTACAAACGATTACTTTGTTAATTAAATATAAATTTACTAATAAATCCCTCCCTAAATAAATCCCGTAAGCCCGTATGTTAACTCCACCCAAAATTGGCGTGGATTACATTTCAGATTACTGTCGACCTTTTTGGTTTTGGCGTAGTTCACACTTTTTTGTTTTTTTCTACCTGCCGAATTGGCGGAGTTCACACTAACCCTTTAAATCATGGTCAACATTGCATATTTTCACAAAATATAAGTGAAAATACAACAAAGATTACAAATACGAGAATAATTAATAAATAATGAGAATAAAAATATTTACTTAGCGTCGATGTTTTCAGTTTTCTAAATCTTAAGAACGCAACTTGCACTATTTTATCACCATAACTCATAATAATGGTAGGTATGGCATGCATATACAACATGAATATCGTACTCTGAGCGCCATCGAGTGTATTATCTAGAAATTTTGGGCAATTAGTCAACTAACCCCTATGGTCAACTAACCCCGGTATCCCCTACTGTAAATTTTTAATTTTTATTATTTATTTACAATTTCGGTTACTTTATTGGTCATATATATTTAAATAATGTTATAAATATTGTTCAATTTGTTTCAACCTTTTTTTTATGTGATCATAAATTAATCTATAACCAAAAATATGGCGAAGCTAATGTGTTACGCTTGATCTAGTGTGGTAGTCGAGTTTAAATGTAACACAACCTTGACAATTTTATGCAAAATACTATAGGACATTATATTATCAGACCCTTTATAAGAAAATAAAATAAAAAATAATTGATTTTTTAAAACTTGCAAAGGAGAAAATAACGAACGTCTATGAAATACCTAAAAATGCAAATGATTTATAAAAGACAAACGCAAGCGTACGAAGCAATAATGTAATATTAGCACGAACAACGAGATGTAGAAACAATAGTATGTAGTAACTACATCTATGCAAATAAAATAGTATACGCCTATCAAACACATTAAAAAGTAGTGGGGACTTTCAAGTCGGAATTTAAATGTACATATACAGCCGTCTTAATTCTACACTCCGGGTCGTTACTGGAGTTTCTCTATGACGTTTAAATGCTTGTTTGCGGTCTGCCAAACAATGGTTCAGATAGTTCTGGGCTTTTAGTTAGAAGTTAGTTAAGTCGTGGAATTTGATGATAAGATGGCTAACTAACATCTGCTTGCGTAAAATTTACAATGTTTAATCAATAATTATTTACAGCACTTGTAATGATGGTCTCGTATACTCAAATTAAATTAATCTTGTTCATTTATGTCAAACGTGTGAAGAATTATAAATTAGGTAGTACTATAAGTAATTAATAATACAAAAATATGTAACTTTGAACTTCAAAGGAAGTTAATATTTTTAACTTTCTAAAAATAATTTTGGAGAATAATATCGCATCATAATATACACCTACATACCTACTAAGAAGACGGTGAAAGAAACGACAATAATCATAATCTTTAAAGTTTTGTTGATAAAACCTTTGCTTTGAATCCCAGATTTGCCATGTAAATATATAATACTTCTGAGGTGTAGAATAGGGAAAATAATATTCTTTGATATGTAATTTTGAGGATAATCTTTAAGTGCTGCGAATCTAAATAATTCTCGAGCTTCATTTACACCAGCTCAATATAAGACCGTGTCTGGTGTCACAGTATGAGCACATATGGGTATTATATTAAATTTAGCGGCGTTGAGAGCTGACACCTGCTGCTGTATGTTTGCTAGTCCTGCTGAGCCATCGCAACGTAATATGAAAGCTTCTCGAAGAAACTAATCGAAACGATTCTATAGCATAGTTCCAGTGTTCATTTTATTAGTTTTAGTTCATTTCCAAACTGTATTTATAATCTTGCAACTAAACGAAACTTTATTTTCCGATATTTAATTTTAATTAAGGAATATTATATTTTTTTTTCAAAATATTTTTCAAACTACGAAATATTAAACCATACAAAATACAATGACAGTATACTACAAGAGTAGTAAGTAATAGTTACAAATTGTATTCAAAAAGGTTTTTTTAACTGAAATTTATATCGTTTTAGTTATTAATAATAAAAAAGTAGTATTAAAATATTCATAATCAATCAAGTTATTTTTAACAAAGTTTCTCAACAATAAATTTTTTTTTATTTAAATGGTGTCGGCATCGCTTAACAAATTATCTTGCCAAACATGAAAATTAACAATGTATTCGCTATTTGTTTGTTGTACCAAGATTGCAAATGGATTGTTGGATGTAAGTAAATGAACAACTTTTGTCAATAACATTCTTATCGACCTTTTATACTTAAAATGAAGGTAATTTCCTTGCAAAAGAAATACTTTTTCTTTAATAATTATTATCATAGAACACATGCGATTTAGGTTCCATATTATATTTTTACTTTTTTTTATCTGTTAGTATTCATTTCGTCGGAATGGAAGGCACTGTGCGTCGAAAATAATTGCATACATTTTTCAATGAATTAAAAAAAATGTATACGATCTATTTTGACCTTATTGCAATGGTTGATTTATTATTTTACTCGTATGATTTGAAAATATTATAAACGTCGAATAATTTTGCTTTACTATTTTGTTTTTCTTTATATTATATTTATTTTCCTTTAATTTACTTTTCCTTCTACAATGCAGTTTTCTTTTCTCTGAAAAATTGAAGCTGTTATGAAATTGTTACTTATTTGGTTTACTTTATATTGAGTAATATTAAAATTTTTAGCTATCTTGCTGGAAATATAAAATTTACTGATACAACAAAAACTCAAAAAATAGAATGCTAAAATTTGTTAGGATACAGTTAAAATAGAGATTTTAATAATTAATTAAATTGAAAATTTTCAATTGCTCAGTAAACTGCAGTATGATAATTAAAATAGCAAATATTGTTAATCAATTATATATTTCAATTATTAACCAACCGATTTAATTTAAATGTCGAGAAAAATGTAAAATTTTAATAGAGAAGGATCGCAACTTTTTTATGTCCTTTAAATGAATTTATATTATTTTAAAATTCTCTCAAGTAACGAAATTATGAACATTTTCCGGAAGATTCTAAAAGTCTGAAGTAAAAATGTTATATTATAAAAAGAAATTTGTAGTTTTTGAATAGGAATTTTATATTTCTTATTACTCTGTTGTAATTACTAAATAGAATTTTTATGAAAGACTTCTTTTTTTCATATAACTTGTTCGACAATTTTTCCAAGAAGACTATATGTTTCACACTGTATATAAATAGGTAAATAGCAAGTAATTTTATTCTAAATTGCACTTTAGAGAAAAAGTTTACTCTTTAATACTTCTTTGTGCCAAACCCAAATATAATTTTTCAATCATATCGTGTTTCCTTATGCCATAGAATATAAAATACAACATACATGATAGTTTGGTGTAATCACAGATTAGGTTTTACATAATTCTTGTAATGTTGGGCAGTAAGTAGCTCTGCACCTTAGGATAACAAAGTTTCAACTCTTTTGTTCGTAGTTTTGTCGCGAAAGATTCAAAATAACCCAGTTTACTTCATCATCTGCTGTTTCCTTTGTACTGAACAAGTTTCAAAGGAAACTGTAACAAAGATTCAAATTTGGAATCTTGGACGCCCATTATCTGCAAACTAATAGCAAAACAGGTAAAACTTTGTTATTTCAAGGTGTCTAGTTGCTTAGATACTTAATAGAACTTAACGTTTTGGTTGAACGACAAATTGTGTTTTTGAATCTCATATTTGTGTTCGTTTCTAATTTATGGAATTATTTGTAAATTTTAAATTTTTGAAATAGGTATAACCTATGAAATGCAAAGGGCTGTATAGTGTCATCAATATTTTGAACCACTTTAAAATTTACCACCAAATAAAATGAAAATTCTAAGTGATATGCATAACGGTTGCATTATTTTGGTGATAAAATTTAAAGTGACTCAAGGTACAACCCTAACCAAGATATAAAAGCTGGTTCACACTATATGATTTTTCATCTGACTTGTCATATGACTTGTCATATGACAAATATTTTTAGGTTCACACTATCTGATTTTTGCTATTATAGAAGTCATAGCTAAATAATAAGCTCGGTCATAGCAAAATAATAAGTGATTTTCAGAATAGGACGGTGTCTATTTTGCTATGACTTCTTGAAAGATTTTTTTACAAAATTTCAAAAACTGAATTTTTTATAAAAAATTATTTATCGAAATAATCACAAAAACTGAAATATATTTTAACAAAAATTTATCCAAAATTTTTCTTTAAATTTTTCAAAATATCTTTAATTTTTCAAAAAAGTGACTTTTTTCCGAAATTTCAAAAACTAAATTTTTATAACAAATGATTATTTATTGAAATAATCACAAAAACTGAAATATTTTTGAACAAAAATTTATCGAACATTTTAGACAAATTTTCTTAAAATTTTTTAAAATTTTGTCAACATAATTTTTCGTCAAAAATGATTATTTCTTAAAAAATTATTGGATAAAAAGAAGAAATAGACACTGATGACAGAATAATTTCTATTAAATATAAAATTCAATTCAAAATTAACCACTTATTGCTATAAACTTAGGTTAATTAGAATTTTTTTGACATATGATAACCATTTTGACGTTTTAGTAATAAGAAAAGTCACAAGCAATATTGCACAGTGTGAACATAAAAATTGTTGGTCATATGAAAAGAGAGAGAAAAAAGAGTTTCGTATGATTTTTGCCATGACTTCTCGTATGACCGAGTCAGATGAAAAATCATATAGTGTGAACCAGCTTTAACACTCTCCTCTTGATATTATATGGTGGTATATACCTACATACCTAAATTTTTTTTAAACAATTTTAAACCATTCTATACGTTGTTGTTTTATATTTCTAAGATTATTGCACTAGCTGAAAGCTTATAAAACGTCGAAGACTATTATAATATTATGCAAATACAGTGAACAGCAAGGAAAATTAGTATCGTCATAACCACGACATAACAGACACAGCTCGAGTATGTCTCAAACAAGTTTTACTTCAATAACTCAAAAATGATGAAAGATATAAGAAGAAGTCTAAAGTGTTTAGCAAAAATAAACGAATACGGTTTACAGATTTTTGATATCTTTCACCTTTTTCGAGTTATTAGAAAAAAACTGGAGTGACTCATACTTGAACTTTCGTTGTTATAACTTTAGTCTGGAATATTATTCATGATTTCAGATATATATTTTACTAACTATATTATTATTACTTTAAATAATGTTGTATAAATTCAAACTTACAAGTCTGAACGAACGTAAGAATATTTTTACAAAAATGTACATTTTCGAGTTCAAATTTTATGCACGGTTTCAAGGCGAATCTTTTAGAATTTAGATAGTGAATATTTGCAGTTATATTGTCAAATTTATAAGGACACAGCTCGTTTTTCTAAAACGTACTCTACGTCTGCAATCTAAACAAAAGGCACATTATCATGTAATAGTAGAAAAGCTTGCCAAGTTTTTGAAGCTTTTGGTTTGGCAATGTACTACCTACTACTACAGTCGCATTCATATTGGACCAAACGATATTCAATCTCTTGCTGCACGTACGCTCTGCAACATGTTGTTCAACTTTCGAGCTGAATTATTCGTAATTCTGTTCTTTAAATTCTTTTTAGAGATTTTTAAAATATCATGTAACTTTCGAGCAGTATTGAAAAAAATGCGCCATCGGTAGATTGGTATTTTATAATCTGGGGGTAAATTAAGGCAACTTAACAAAAATCACAATAGCATCTAAATTACTTTAAACCTATTTCAGGTTTCCATTGGGTAGGTAATTGCATTAATTTTAATCTAAAATTGCTTTGTAAACATTTATTCACGTTTACATCTTATAAATATTTACTATGGTATTTGTTCTTTATTTATTGAAAAATCAATTGGAAAAGCAGTAATCTACATCGATATTTCTTGTAATATTCAAATGTTTTCGTATTAAAATCACCACTTGTTCTATATTTAGGGGACTTTCTAAAAGTTAAGAAAACTTGTTTGAGAAATGCGTAAGGAATACGAAGAAACAATACTAAAAATCAAAGAAATATTTTAAAATACAAATACTCGGAGAGTAAAATGAAAGATGGTGTTTTGAAATGAAACATGCGGCGCGAATGTCAGAGGTTGATAGCTGATATGAAATAGTGTCGACTTTCTACTTATGAATGTAAAGTAAAACAGTGTAGATCGCGTTTCAAGTATCGTTCGAGTCCTCGAATACTTTTTCTCCCTTACTCCCTTTCCTCGAAAATCAAGTTTTCCTGGTGCGACTAGGATGTATTCCACACATTTTAGAACTGTGAATAGAATTGACTTTAAAATATGATTCGAACGCGACCAATATTTCTCCCGGCCGACACATATTAACTCCGGGCGCTCCGGGAACGTTTCACTTGCGCTGCGAACATTGCGGTATTAATAATCCGGACTCAAAAGTGTGAGCTGCGTGTCATGGAACTGAGAGACTGCTTTTGGTAACATATGCTAAGACGTTCTTGTTAGTTTTCATTATTTTCTCAGAACGTGTCGGTTTTGTTTCTATTAACATTCACAATGACGAACTAAAACCATCACAAACAAATTACAAAGACAATTTTCTTTAAATTCGTTATGCTTTTTAATAGTACTTCGTACTTTGCGTTTTATGATTATTCTTATTAGATTAGATGGCATTAAAATGGGATTAAAAAGTTGGCGACGGTAGTCGCAACGCACGCCCAACCAAAATTTTACTTTACATTATAAAGAGGTAGCGGTGCGCACTGTAAAGTTTCGCATTATGTGATTATTACAATTTGCATAAGCTCAGCGCACAAAGTAAATATAGCTATATAATCCTTGCTATATGTTGTTCCATTCCATAGCGTAGCTCAATCCACCGCCTCGTAAAATATTCACAACTCGGATGAATACCTCTCGTAAAAACTAAAAGTAATTCAATTCTTAATATTCATTGCAATTAAGTTGCTTGTGTTTAGTAACGGAAATAATAAATTTAATTATTTCATATCTACCTACTCTTTCTTTCTTTCTTTCCTTCCTCGTAATACTTTTATTATTAGGTGTGCTCGTTTACCATCAGTCTTTTATTATTTTTGTCTTATCCGTGTAGTTTCTATTGTTCCATATTATGTTGTACTAATACTAAAGTTCAAATTTTCACGATTGTGATACGATATTCCAGGTACATTTTGTTCCACCAAATTTCCAACATTATTTTGTCTATTTCGTCCTTTTTTTTTATCCAAGTCAAGATTTGACCGCTGTTTTGTTTTATGATGATCGTTTATTATTGACCGACTTTTGATGGTTTTACTTCATCTGATTATTTTTGTAGCATCCAGTGAACCTTAAACTTAGGTTGCTATAGCTACCACCATTGATGACCGTAAACTTTTGATAGAATTTTCTATAATATCTCAAATTTATATCTAGTCTTTAGCCTACTAAACACATTAACTTTTAACAATTCTTCCATTGGAAATCTATGTAGCTCAATTTACTTTTTATTGTTAGCACTAAGAAAATATCTTTATTTTCAACATTAAATTCTTTTATTTCACTGCAAAACATTTTCTGAAGGGTTTTTATTAATGGTGTTATAGTTGTCTATTGTTATTAAACCAGAATAAATTATAATTTATTATAAAGAGACTGTTTAAATTCATTTGCAAAATATGGAAGGTTTATATTGATAAAAGCATTTTAAAATACTGCTGGAAATAGAGTGATGTTTCAACTATAAAATTATATTATAACTATGAATATTTAAATTGTCGTCGTAAATACGATTTATTGCAAATAAATTTTGTGCACACCATTTGATTTTCTTCTTATTGTTTGGGGCAAATGAAATTGTTAAAAGAATATTACTTTTAGCACAGGAAGCTTGTACAACAATTTGATTAGCATACAGTCAACTTCGCGTTAAATTGATTGCATTTTCTATAGTATCACAATAAATTACCTTTATCACATTAAAATTCGGTAATTTTTAGAAATAGTATTTTTTACAACGTATTAGGTAGGTAGAGATCGTTCCAATTCTTAAAATTCTTAAATAAGCAAACGCGGAACCAAACAAATTAAGTGCAAAAAGGTTTATATACTCAAACTGTCATAGATTATATTGATATTTTCATATACTATTCGTTAAAAGCTCTTAGAGAAGTTTACACAGAGTCACACAATGAGGAATTCTAACAATGACGTAGTACATGTTTCGATCTTATTAGATCTCGTCAGTATAGGAAGAGATTCCTGAATATGAATTAAATTTGTTTGCCTATATATAGAAAACAACATTAAACATAAGGTAAAGGCAATCAGAACGCTTCAAATTATGATCTCTTATTTTGCCTTCATTTTTTTATTAGTCTAGTTGATGGCATTAAAATGTATAAAAGCCTCAGAAGTACGGCTATGCGAGTTCCACCTTGTTTATTTTAAATTTTGTTTGTATAGAAAAATTTGTTATGGGAATTTTTAATTAATTATACATTTCAAGTAGGTACCTATTCATTATGTGCGTAGGTGGAGAGGGGATACGAAAAGCGATCGAAGCGTTCGGAGTGGCCGTAATAGAAACGAAACGGGTCTTATTTATCTATTAATTATTATTATTTATTGATGCCTTATGTGATTTGATTAGCATACATACCAATACACCACGGACCTCTTAAACAAAGTTTAAATTTAAATTGCCCTCGAAAAATTAAAACAGTTGCTATTGCTAAAACAGTCCCAATTAATTTTTTTATTTAGCCACCAGAGGGTAGCAGAAGGAAGCCACACAGCGAATAAGTGTTTAAAAATTAGAAAGGATAAAATCATTTCTTTTTCATTTTCGACCTCTCCTTTTGTAAGATTTTGGATAGTTACCTTCTCCTACTCGAATTAAAATGAAAATAAAGGAAGGGGCAGAGCTGGAGCAGAACAATTCAAAAATTTATCTGCTCGAAATCCCTGTTTAACTATAAGGATATTAAGGTCTTATCATAATAGCAAAAATTGTGCTATTTGAAATCTTTGAAAGTTATGTTATCTAATCAAACTATTAACTTATGTTGGATACAGTTAGTTATTTGGAGAAGAACTAGCATACGCGCACCTCGCTTAGAAAGACATTTTATTAGATGAGACGGCTATATATTCGGCTGCGCCTCATTGTGTAAAATTACATATCTTGTGAGACTTTCAGAGCTTGGTACGTAATATCAATGTACAGTGAATCTCTCGTAACGGACAGCTCTATTAAGCGGACACTTATTTATTTATATTCCGAAACTCCCTAATAGCATGGAATTTTTTGCCCATATACGGACACCTCCGTTAAGCGGCACATTTTTACAGTCCCGAAGGTGTTCGCTCAAGAGAGATTTCACTGTAGCTAATATTTATCCTACTTGGAAAATGGTAACAATTACTAAAAATCTAATACAAAGGTGATATTTGAAATGCTTGTTACTCGATCCCTAATTGAGATAAAGTGTAACTTTTAGAATACTCTAGTTGACTCATGCAAAACAGCTTTTGCAATGTGTTTTCATATATGGGTTATCACTGCGAACAATAGAACATATTTTGATTTCAACGATTTCCAAAATTTTCTTGTCAATATTTCAATTTTTTCTCTAAGCCCTGACAGTTGTCAGGGATTGACAATGGGATCATAAGCTAAAGTTATTTGGTGTTTATACTACATGAAAACAACAACAAATTTAATTTTAAACAAAAATAATTAAAAAAATTATTTACAAATGAAAGTAATTTAAAAAGCTTGTTGCCAAAATTATAAATAATTTTTAAAGCTCAACTTAAAAAACAGCCCTTACGAAATGAAAATGTTAACATCGAATAGCAATAATGATTTTTATCAAGTTTCTTTAAAACTTTGAAGATAGCATAATACTTTTTCGTAAGTTTGATGTGCCTAGCGTCAGTGCACTGAAGTAATAAAATTATTTTGAATGCATTTAACAAAGTTTTATGTATGTATTATACTATTACGTAACTTTACGATTACACCCTCTTCCCCATATCACAGAAGCGATTTCTCCAGTAATGTTGATACTAACAATGTATTGAAAATATTGGACGATTCATAATTCAGTAGTTATGCTGTTTGTGTTTGTAGTAACAGTTCCAAATTTAATTTAGTAATCGTTAAAATTTAATAATGTAGAGAAAATTATGTTTACTGTTGTCTGTTTAAATTGCAGAAAATTGTTTGTATAAACTTGAGAAAGTGTTATAATGAACGGTAATAAAAGTTAAATAAATTAAATATAAAACCATGAAATAATTAATTAATTTAATCAAAAATTACTTTTGTAGGATATACCTAGTTGTTTGAGTAAATTTGAAATAATAAATTTTAGTTGCTATAAATTACAGACACGGTTTATCTTCAACACATAGCAGTCGCCCGCCAAGTATTACAATTGTTCCATTACGGGAACGACCATAAATAAACACTTTTCAGAGTGTCTTGTGATGCGGTTGCTGTGCTTTAACCCATAATCTACCTCACATTCCAAGCCGAGATATCATTATTAGGCAAAGAATCTCTAAATTGGACTACCAGACGCGCATTCAAACTTATTCCCGTTTTCTTCCGATTCCCTTGTCAGTTTTCTTCCTTTTAAATTAGAATTATTTGTTCAAATTCGGAGATAGGCTTGATTGTTTTATCGTGAAAGCAACCTTTTGTTTTAAGCAGTTTGTAAACTGATAAAAGATTTGTATTCAAAGTAATCCTATTGATGATTGTCGTTTACTTAGTTGCTTTTGCTTTTTATTCTAATAATCGTTTTGTTAATAAAGTTTAATTTTTGATTTTTATTGTAATTGCTTGGTGGAAAATTTTTATATTCTAAGTCGTTATTTTCCTTATGGCTATAAAGAAGAGGGGTGCGCATTATGTTAGCTTTTCGTCACATTTTTTTCTTATAAATATTAAATAAGTACCTACTAGAAGTTTTGTTACAAAATGAGAAGCTTCCTCTAGAGGCAACGAAGCTGTTTGATTGATACTCCTAATATCGCTTTTAAACGAAGTTTGCGTTGTTCATAAAATGCATCAAATATTCATGTGTACAGCACGTATAGTAATATCTGTTCGTTTTAATATTTAATGTGTTCTGGGTTTTATTATGAAGCTGCGAAAAATGCTGTTCTCCGAAGCCATTTTCTAGGATTACTACTAATCTTTTTCCTAAACCCGATTTACTAGAGTGAATTATTTTCCAACTGGTTTAACTTTAACTCCTTCAACCTGCTGCTACGTAACTGATACGCAAGATCCATAAGTTTGCGATTTTGATAACTTTTTACGTAAATCGATTGTATTTTAATGGATATCGAAAATTGCAATTATATGAATATCATGATCATATTAATTTATAAATTCTTTTATCGATCATAATTTATCCTGAACTCATCTAACTTATACAAAGGAAGCTATCAATAAATTATAAATGTACATTGTTTATATCAATGCTTTCTAAGGAAGCTTTGACAAAGCAGATATTTTTAAATGAAAGTGCCATTGTTCGTCAGCAGTGCAATCAACTGCACTTAAATCAGGAGAATTTTAGCGCAAATGATGGTTAGATGCCGGAAACAGCTTCAGCGTGATGAGTGATCTCAAACGTGTACAATATTCTGCATTTTGTATAATAAAAATTACATAATTTGGGGATGTACACGTCATTATGGTTGCTCCAAAATTATTTGTACTGTGGTTTGAATTTCACGCTGTACATTTAGTCAGTAAGTAACAACTACAGACTTATCATTCAGTTCAGTAAATTGAAATGAATAATAATTGATATACAAACATTAATAATAATCACAACACTACGAAATTAAATTAAACGTGCAAAATAATATCGTTATAATTATTCAGTATTAATGGAAACAATTTGTGATCCAGAGTTTTTGTGTATAAGTATTAAGTAAAAATATGAAGTGGAAGTAATTATAGACTTGAACTTAAATTTTAGATTCAGTAGTAAATTCTATGAATCCTAAATGTGTCTGTACATTATTGCAACAATAGAAAAAGCAGCTGAAATGTGCATCACAATTTCCTACAGTTGTAAGTTAACGAGGCGCGTAACTATTCAGTATTCACGCTGATGCTTAAGTGTTATTAGGTTTTGTTTATTTTTCCGTACTTAGAAATTATTAAAACTTGTCGTTCGATTATTACATTTTTGCTTTATGTTAAACATAAAATGTGAATTAATAACAAAGGTATGTACCTCAAATAACATGGTAGAAAATATATTTAGTGAGTTTATGCAAAACGTGCTTTGTTAATTATGTGAAAATGTAATCTGATTTTTAAAAACGATTTCATATAATAATCCTTCGCATTTATACTAAAAGCTTTTCGCAGTGAACTATTTGCAAAACAATCTCTATAGCACTAAGAAGAATAATACTAATTATTATTATTATAGGTAGGTAGTTATTTGATTTTCAACAAATTCTCTATTACAAAAATGTTTTCTTCTCGTTGGCTAGGAATATCCCTTACTGTGCTTTTTTACATAGCACTTACTTGAGAAAGCGATATTATTAACATAATTCCAAAATTTTGTGTTTTAGTTAACTGGTTTAGTTTAGATAAAGAAACAGTTGCCGTTTATCGGACATGTTTAATATTAATTGCAAACCACCGAGGTATTTGTCAACAGAATCCATCTCAAAATGAGGTATATTAAACTTCCAGTAAGGAGCACACATTGAATCAATAGGTCCGGAAAAATAGCAAATAGTATCTGACTGTGCCGTTGTTATTGGTTTTATGAAAGAGAAATGCGATGTACATAGTGAATTTAAGAATCGAGCAGATGCTTTTAATCGTCAATTATAAATAAATTAGAAAATGTATAAAATAAATAAATAAAACTTTATAATTATTTGTTTTGACCAAGATTGCTGGAATGACAGCTAATGTTGCACAAATGTACAGGTAGTGTGAATGAAAAACTGAACGATTTTGAAATCTAATAAGTCACAATTGTTTCTATTTTTTTTAAATAATTTTATTTAATATGTTGTCCTTGATTCTTATATACTTGAAGACAACGTTTTGGCCAAGATTGTAGCGATTTTTGTATCATCTCCAGAGGAATGTTTGATATCTCACGTTTTATTAGTTTTTTAAGGTGATCTGTGGTTTCAACTTTTGAATTATTTAACTGAGATTTTAAATATCCCCACAAAAAATAATCGCAGGGTGAAAGGTCCGGTGATGATGGCGTCCATATATTCGGATGAATAACAGATACGTCGTTCTCTTTAAGAAAATTCAAAGTCTTCTTAAAAGCGTGCGCTGGTGCAGAATCTTAGTGAAATATCCAATCACCAATAGGATATAACCTTTTTATATCAGTCAAAAGTGGTTTCAAACAATTCTTAATATAATATTCCGAGTTAATTTTAGCACCAGGCTCAACAAAAATTGGCGTTGTGGTTCCAGAATTCGATATTCCCATGAACACCACAACTCCCTTTGCATGAGACTGTTTTGTGAATACGTCCAATTCTCTTGCCGACTGCTCGCGGTTCAAGTATTGAAATTTTCGTTGACCATCAGCATTTGTTAGATGGAACCATGCTTCATCGACAGTGATATATTTTTTCCATTTATTACAATTTAATAAGCGATATAACCCTAGTGAACGCTGGTGTCTTTTTAATATCGTTTCTGCAGAAATGTGATGTCTTTTCGGCTTCTTCATTAATTTCAGGTTTAATATTTTATCTAAATTATACCGAATGATATACTTAGATGTTTTGAAATGTTTTGCCATATGTTGTAGTGTCGGAGGATTTGTTTTTAATGCCATTTTCTTCAAATTCGATAATTCTCGATTTGTCAGAGTTGGCTTTTTGCCGCTGCCTTTCTTCCGAATTTTGAGTTTATGTTCTGGGATACCATTTTTCTTGTAACTAGAGAGTGTACCTTTCGAAACACAAAATTTCTTATCTTTATACCTTTTCTGTATTTCAGTAAAACTGCACGGTTGTTCTAAAAGCTTAAAAATTGTGATCTGTTGCTCTTTAGTTAACACCATGATTGTAAGTGACATTAGAAAAAAAAAAAAATTGACATAGGTAAGTTGATATCACCTACTCTTTGGCATACTATAAATTTTGTTTAAATAATAACTGTTATTGGTGACATTTCAATTTAAAATCGTTCAGTTTTTCATTCACACTACCTTTATAATCTTAAAATAGTTCTACTCCTTTTTGTCATTAATTATTTGGCTTTGATCTGTCTCTTGTATAACGTGCGATGAGTTTATTACCGTCTTTGATATAGAGATTGCAAGTATGTAATCTATTAATCACGTAAATTGCTATGAAAGTTACTCCATAGTATCATGATCCACAAATCATTTGTAAATTCAGCTTACATACTTGAAATTTAGCACGGGAAATCGTACATGTTCGATAATAGTTTAAAAAATTAAATATTAGTTACATAAAAATATACAGTTACATAGTTAATAAAATTATTTGCCTACAACATAGGTACACAGTGTGAAAGCACTTCAAACGTACCTCATCCTAGGTACATCACATGAATAGGAGAAAAGAGTTACAATTCATTAGGAGTCAATTGGTTGCATTATTTTTACTTAATGAACAGAGATAACAATTTGAAATAAATTCTGTGTTTTTGTAAATTTTATAAATTATCACCGACTGCTGGAAGCGTTTGTGACATCAAAGGTTCCGGTTATGCGGTGGAATTCACGTACATATACCTACATTTAAAATTCAATTTTAATTTTAAAAACAATTATTGTAAAACCAATAATTCAAGCAAATTTCTTATTAAATATTTTTAAATTTGTTTTTGTAGGTATCTAAGTTTGCCAGGACTTCGAAAACTGAAAATTAGATCATTCAATAAACCTTTCTTTTTAATTTATCGTAAAATCATATTATTGGATCATGAAAATTAATTTTAATACCGCTCAATTTCTTAAGAAACTTAAATTTTGTTACTCCTTGGAATCTTGAAAATAATAATATTATATATAAAATAAAATAAATAAAATATTACAGAAAATAAATAATAATAAATTACTTATAAATATATGAAGGGTCCACTGGAAGAACGATGAGACTCACATTTTTAAAAAGTCGAGTAAAACGAGGTTTAAAGTTTCAAAACTTGTCATAACGCGTAACGTTACATTGCGCTGCCTATTTTCAACCGCAGTTTTTAGTGGAATTTCATTGTTTGTTTCCTGTGAGGATTGGTATGTTCATAGCTTATGTTACAAGCTAAGAGATTCCGATAAAATATCGATTTTGAAAAAAATGGAGTCTCATCGTTCTTCCAGTGGACCCTTCATATATAATATTAATAAACCACATTTAGGCATACAAGTATTTTATTGCAATTTACAAGCATGATGTTAAAATTTACAGAAAGGTGTACTTAATGTAAGTATAGAATAAAACCAAAAACTGTCGATGAACCACAACATTTTTGTGGTTCTGCGGTTTCATTAGTTTAGCTTTTGATCGTACTTGACTTTTTGCATTACTAACAAACATGAAGATCTGGGATTTTATTATTATAGTTAAAGAGATTCCTGTGGTTTTTCTTCTTTTTCGTTTCCTCTACACATAATATGAATGCCAATGATGATATTTTTTAATGTAATCAAAATAATGCACATGTCGTTGTTAGAAGTATGTAACAAAAGGAGAACATAAACAAAACATAATATAATATCCAAAATAATAAACGGCCAGCATGCTGTACCTGCTCCAGCGTGTCATATTTTTAGGACACGCAACGCACTTTGATTGGTTATTGTTGTTGGTCGTACCAACTTAAAATCATCTCCCCTGGGAACGAGTTGCACACTAATCGCGTTTCTAACTTTGGCGAGCTGGCCGCCCGTGGATGGGCCTTCCAGATATATAGATAAAACCAGAATGCTAATCGATCTGTTTTAATCTGTCCGATAATCTAATTGATTCAACTTTTTACCAAACTAAAATCACCTCTCCTGGGATCGAGTTGCACACCAAGTCAACTTTGACTGGTATATGTATAAGAGACCAGGATGCGTTAATGTTAGGAAGCAATATAAAATAGAGATCCACCAGCTAGCTACGCGTCCGTGGACGGGCTTTCCATCGAGTAAATAAATATTGTTCAATTATATTCATCGTTCAGAACAAAATTGTTCACTAGAATTTAAATCCATATCAGGAAATTAAGGTCAAACAAATTCTTTGATATGTAGTAAAATTATGCTTTTTTCTCCTTATATAAAGTATTACCTATTACATAATAGGTCATTTACCACAAATAGATAATTAATGTAAAAATCTTTGTGACGTTACAGTACAATGTCGCAGTAGTATCGATTTAATTTTGTAGTTAGTTGTTCTTCTAACCAATGCCACATGGAGAAACTAGCGCTAATTTTATTTAGAAATTTTGATCACTAGTATAACAAGATCGAAATATTAATAAAAAGATAATGAAATAAATAGTAAGAGGAAACCTAGAAAACTATGTTAGATGAAGTGATTAAACGCGTAATTTAATTTATTTGAAGAAGAAGTAGCTAAAACAATATTACTTAATCAAGTAGTAACAATTACGTATAATCTCGGGATTTAATAAATACCAGTCTAGAATAAAATAATACGGAAATATTTATTAATAGTAATTATTATCGAGAATATGTGGATTGTTTCCATCATTTAGGATTAAAATACAGATTACAATTAATAGTTACAGAAACAGTATATCTACAGAATACAAATTACAATTAGCTATTATATAATAGGTAGTTGGCGTAGTACACTACTTGGAGTAGGTACACTTGTAATACACAGAGTACGATTCTCAATTCCAACATAATAATTATTTTTATTTGTACCGTGATTCGGATTTCACGTTAACCTGTAGGTCCTTATTTTTTGTTTATTTAGTAAGAAGCTTATACTACGGTAATGCTACGGTCCATCCCGATTTTAAATCAAGTCGTCCTTAAATTTAAACTGTGGACTAGATTATTTACACGGATGTATAATAGGTTAGGTGAGGTAACGGCTACCTACGGCATGGCCCTTGAACGTCGCCGGCTGTGTTAGACAAGGATATCCGAGGCGCTATATGTTTGAACGTGTTTGAAGCATTGTGGTAGTAGGAACAATTTAATTACAAATATTAAAAAGTTAAGAAATTTACATACTTTCATGAAATTAAGACTATTTGAACTCTTATTACATTATTTTATTTGTTACCTATATAACTACAGGGTGTCCCGTTATGAGTGGTCCAAACGGTAATTGGTGAAGGGTTGGACTACCCTCTATCAGAAAAACAAAAAATAGGTATAGTAAAAGTGTCATGGTTTTCGAGATATTTGAGATCAAAGATTTTTCTTTTAATTTTCGTCTTCTCATATTATTTTTCCTGTAAAATCCACAAATGAAGGATTTTTTTATTTATTTTTTTTGTGAATGTCTCTGACTTTACGTGCTACAAGACGTAAATCAAAGTTTTTCAAAATTCTCATGGGATTAGAAAAAAATAAAATTATCTTATTAGAAATTTTCAACCTTACAAAAAATCATTGAGTTTTGGAGCATCATGGTTGAAAAAAAAGATATTACAACCTGACTGCCCATGATCTTAAAAAGTTTCAAATGTTGTGTAGAATACGCAAAAAAATAAAAAAATAAATTAGTCCATAAACCAAAGAGTTATTGCTATTTTATCAACGTAGGGGCCAATTTCAAAAAAATTGCGTTGTTAGATTTTTGTCTTGTATTTCATTTTTAAATGATATTAAGACATAATAATCAAGGCAACGTTAGTTCTCTTGAAAAATGTCAGGACATAACCCTCCCTTGTTCCTCAGTCGGGTAAAAACAAGCGACGGTATTATTCCTATTATTAATATTGCAACCTTCTTGTCATTCAAGGATGCTTGTTCGAATACTTTCAAAGTGTAAGATGACAATTGCTAGGCAAAACAGTGTTGTCAATTATCTGCTAATTAAACATCGACTTGGCATTCTTGGACTACTGTTTTGAGCTTTGTGTTTTGGACTCACAGTGAATTGGTGCAACAAACGACTTGGCAATTTTACGGAATACAATATTAGTGTTTTGCTGCCTCTGTTAACATGGCGCACTACACACCAGCAGAGTATATCAACATGCACTACCTCTACGGTTTATGTGATGGAATTGCGAAGCAAGCTGCTGCACTCTACAGGGATCGCTACCCAAATGATCGGCATCCTGACCACCGTGTTATTAGCAGACTACAACATGTTGCGCTATCAGAGGGAAGATTTCCTGGAACTGGCGTGGGTCGCGGTCATAAAGGAAGACCGCGTTTCGAAGGCGAAGATGAAGTATTGGCAGAGAGAGAAGCTGATCCAACTACTTCGGTACGAGAAATTGAACGACGCACTGGTGTCTCAAAGTCCAAGTAATACTCAAAAAAGTTCATGGATTTCATCCGTACCATGTGCAGTGTGTGCAAACCCTGCAGCCGAGAGATTACGCACAAAGAGTAGCTTTTTGCAGAAGAATGCTACAAAAAATGAGAGAAGATAACGATTGGTTTAATACCATATTATGGAGTGACGAATCCACATGCCGAAAAGACGGATTTATGAACATGCACAATCTCCATAGCTGGCAGTTGGATTCAAAGTGAACTTATGGACAAGGATTTTAAACGGAGAAATTATTGGACGGTTTAAGCTACCAGAGACCCTGAATGGGGATAACTACCTGCATTTTTTGCAAAACGACCTTCCCAGCCTCTTGGCAGAAGTACCACTCAACATTCGGAGAACAACACGATGGTTGTCCTGCACATTATGCCGTGCAAGTGAGAAATCACTTGAATGAAGGGTACCCAGAAAGATGGATTGGCCGCATCGGAACCATATGCTGGCCCCCAAGATCACCCGATTTGAATCCCCTAGATTTCTTTTTTAGGGGATCTTTAAAGGAGTTGGTCTACAAGAACCCAATCGAAAACTTACAAGATCTGAAAAGAAAAATCCAACAATCCACCACGACAATACGAGAGCGATAAGGGGCGTGGTGGTCACTTTTGAGCATTTATTATAAAAAAAATTGTTCTGTTTTAAATAAGAAAATCTGTGTCATGAATAATAGGCAGTCCACGATCAGGCAGTCTAATTTTATATTTTTATTTTTAATATCTAACACTGCATTGATTGTTTCATCTCCAGTTTCTCGTACATTTCATTTGTTGTTAATAATTTGTTAACAATCTAGCTGTCAAAACTCCATAAAAACACCTTGAAATGTTAACAAGCGATTAAGAACAGATAAATGCACGGAAAATCGAGGGTACATGTCTTAATATCATTTAAAAATGAAATACAGGACAAAAATCTAACAACGCAATTTTTTTGAAATTGGCCCCTACGTTGATAAAATAGCAATAACTCTTTGGTTTATGGACTAATTTATTTTTTTATTTTTTTGCGTATTCTACACAACATTTGAAACTTTTTAAGATCATGGGCAGTCAGGTTGTAATATCTTTTTTTTCAACCATGATGCTCCAAAACTCAATGATTTTTTGTAAGGTTGAAAATTTCTAATAAGATAATTTTATTTTTTTCTAATCCCATGAGAATTTTGAAAAACTTTGATTTACGTCTTGTAGCACGTAAAGTCAGAGACATTCACAAAAAAAATAAATAGAAAAATCCTTCATTTGTAGATTTTACAGGAAAAATAATATTAGAAGACGAAAATTAAAAGAAAAATCTTTGATCTCAAATATCTCGAAAACCATGACACTTTTACTAAACCTATTTTTTGTTTTTCTGATAGAGGATAGTCCAACCCTTCACCAATTACCGTTTGGACCACTCATAACGGGACACCCTGTATATACTTTTTAATGAATTATTTCCCAATTTAGTCGTTTTACTGGTCCTTTAATAGACAAGATTAAATTATATCATTAAATTAATAATTATTTTATATGCATGGGAATTTATAATAATTATTAATTTAATGATATAATTTAATTTTGTCTATTTAAAGACGAGTAAAACGAATCAATAGTGAAAAAATTCACTAAAACGTACACAAATTTCGTACAAGAGAAAATTTAATTAATTATGACCGATCTAATTTTGATTTTTTCTTATCGACAGTTGACTGTTTTGTTAATTTCTCTTGTTCTTGTCTATGATATAAAAAATTAACACAGAACCAATTTGTATTCGACTTAAATCTGCAATAAAATGCAGTTATGCATATGCATTATGTGTTTTATTACGCTACCCGTGACGCGCCTCGTCTATTCTTTATGGGTAATCTCTCTCGCACACTGACTACAAAATCGTGCCAATATTTTTCGATCAAATCATAGCCCGTCACTTCACCTAATCTATTATACATCCGTGATTATTTACATTATACATAGAAGTAATCATCATCATCATCAGATAGTCAAATTTAATTTTCTGAAGATTTATATTAAAATTAATGTTTTATTCTTAATAACCAAATGTATTATGTGTCATAATAAATTAAAATAAAAGTAGAACATAGGAAAAGGGTAAGTAGCTTGCCTGTAATTCAACTAAATGATACTAAGTGCTTTTAAAGCTCTTTCAGCTTTATTGGGCTAACCGTAAGTAAGTATAAAAATTTGAAAACCTTATTTTATAATCTCAGAAGGCGTGTAAGTACTTTTAATGGTGGTTAACAGCCATAAAGTTATTTTAATAATTATCCATCCATTACCACCTACAACATGTCATTATCATGAATATACTTCTGGGTATATTGAAAGTAAAATTTTAGATGTTTATTTGATAAACTTATTATGGAGAAAGTGTAATGTTCAACTTAAAAACGTAAAAAATTTAACTATCTCGTCTAGGTGAAGTAGAACCCAATGTAGTTAGTTACGTTCACAGGATTCCGTTGCTGTGGTTAGGTAGATCCCAAAACATCCCATGTAGATAGAATACAAAATGAGCCTTTAGATTTATAACTTTTACACAAGAAGAAGAAGAAAAGAGAAGAATATAAAATTATTTTATTAAAAGATAAACAAAATCCTTTTAAAATTGATTACTGTTTACCTGCATTTTATTATATCTATTCAGTTATTTTGATATTGCAAAATATCAAAGTGGTTTTTATCATGGAGTCGCCAAGTTTTACTTTAGTGACTTATTTTTATTCTTTTTGATTTATATGTTGCTCGCTTTTGACTTTTTCGTTCGCTTCTCTGTAATTCCTTTTTGTTTTCAATCAATGCTTACCCTTCTTTTGGTGGCTTTTTTCTGCTACAGCTTCTAATCTTGGAAATAATAAAACTGCATTTTATTGAATTTCAACTGCTTACTTCTTTTGTCATTCTCATGATAATGAAAATGCTTTTATAAACCTGTCTATTAATTTAATGAAACTGTGCAATATTTAAAATTCTTGTAAGTATTTCGTTATTATTTTTCGGTTTAATATTAAATTTTGAATGAAGTTTAGTTTAAAATATTACTTATTATGCTCTATTTTAAAAAAAAATGAGACGTATTTTACTATTACGTATCGCATTCGCACAATTCGAATTTCTGTTAGTTACTGTTCGAAATAGATGTGAAAATATGTCCTGGTTTCAGCGGTGTACTTATTCATTCTGTTTCAAATTTAATTCCCTGAAGAGCACTAACTTTTGTGTTTAGTAACTAACTGTTATTTGTAACTTTAGAAAACATTTTTTAGCATAGCTTAAGTTGAGATAGGTATAAATGGAAATTGATGTGTAGAGTAAGTATAGCTCATAACTGTTCTTTTGGGGATAAAGATAGTGAGAATTTAAGGTGAATGGTAGCTTACAAGCTTGGAGATGACCTAAAGCATTAAGATTGCGCGTGGCCGATATGTAGCACAAGGATTAATTAATTACCCCATTTCCTTTATTTGCCAAATCTACGTATTGATTAGTTATCTTTGTTGCACATTCTAAAATACGTATTATGTAGCATTTTCCAAGACTTAATGGAAGTAACGATTCCCTAACACCTAATACTAATCTTAAGTGTAAACTACAGTATGTTCACAATAGGTAAAATTAATTCGCACATAATTCACCACACTCTAAGATAAGGAGATCAGTCCTGGATTTTAACTTTAGTGCTTCAAGCATCTGGGGCACTTGCAATCCCATGGAATTCAATATTTTTGTGGGACGTGCATTTAAGAAACAAGCAATTCTGAAATTACTACTTACTAATTTTTTTGTACTATAATATTGATTTACGTATTTATCATAATTATTATTAGAATTCAAAATTTCTTGATATTGCGAAGATACTTCTTCTATATCGGCTAATATTTGATCATGCTTATCTCCGTATCCACAAAAAGTGTCACGTTCAATTTTATCGAATACATAATTATTATAGGTATTATTTAGTGCAATAAAAACTAATTTTAAATACTATTAGAAATTAAATAATATTATATCGTACGGTTCACCTCAAGTTTCAATTTAAATTGTAAACATTTTTTATTCAAAAATTCTTTTTATGCTTTTTTAATTACAATTTAACATGAAGTTGAATAGAGGAATTTATAGAAAACTACGACGATATATTTCAGTACAACCTAATATTACACAAATTATTCTATGCATTTTTAACAAAAAGAGGTACTTTCAGGTAAAAAAAATTTAAATAACTTCTCTAGATACCTACTCAATAATCCGAACTACCATAAAGACTGTTAAAATTATTGAATGTTTGGTTTATCGAATTTTATTAAATAACAATAAAATAATAATAATAAAAAGGATAAAGAAAGAATAACCTACAAATTCAGCTGAAAAAGAAATTTTAATTTAGTGTACCATAAGTTTAAGGTTAAATGTGCAAAGTCACTTGATCAATTTTTTGTTAGTGATATTTGCTCTTTCTGTCAATATAATGGTTTTATTACAATTAATTAAAACAACTCTGTTATAAAAACAGTTGTTGTTTAAAACTACTGGTTTATATCTAAAATTGAAATAGGCAATTGCTTAAAAGGTAAATTAATTTCATTGAACTTTTTAACTGTTTAAAAAAAGCACTTTAAATTTTACATTAGAGAAGCTTTGTAAAAATTATCGATTGTGTGTACTAAACGGGATTATTTACATACAATATTATGTGAACTCCCTCTCATTTTAGCTACCCTATATAATTTTGATAAATAATATAATTTTAATTAATACCGATAGCGTTTATAGTAGTATATTCACGATGCCTAGTCGTGAGCAAAATATAATATTAACTGAAAACACAATAGCGTTTCATGCAGAGATAGTGTTATCTAGTTTAATCCATCAATTCAGCAAATTTAGTAAACTGTTAATGTACATTTATAACATTGTTTTTAATTCTGATTGGAATAATTAATTAGATAAATGGGATTGACTTGAAAAATTCCTGTAATTTTCATCGGGGCAAGTGAAACGTTACTTTTTATTAATATTCTTTATTAAAGTTAACTATAATAGAACGTTTTTAAACAGATATATTGCATTGTATGGTCTACGTACTGTTTCTAAATTTATGGAGGCTAATAAAAGAGGCACTTTGTTTTAGTTTAGTAAACTAGTGATTTGTTTAACACTTATTTCTTTCAAGATTTTTAGAATGTTACTATTTTTACCATCATTTTCTTTTTACTGCAACTACTAATACAATGAAAGACAGCTAATGAAAATTTGGTATTGTGTTCAATTCATATTTAATTTTTAGAGAAAAGCTATCATTCTAAAAACTGGACGGTCCTCTTACGCACTTTGAATTTAACATACAGTTACATTAAGAATGGCCACAACACTGGCAATTATGGCATTGGTTTATTTCTGACCTTCGGCATTCTGATGAACTTATTTCACTGGAGAATGTTTTCCCCAAGTCTTCTGTTATTTCCTTTGATCATCGCTTTCTGAGGTTTTGGTTCGAAGAAATTGACAAGACTTTGATAAACATTTTCCATATGGATAACAATGCCGTCTGTCAACAATACGTCCGCACACTTTCACAAATCATATACATCGTATACTGGTTCTTGTGTGAAAAGTAACTGAAGTTTAAATGTGTACGGTTTCAGTCAAAAATAGAAAGATTCGTACGTGTCAAAAGTCTTCATATCATCAGAATAAAAGACAAATAGCAGTCTCTGACTTTTTTGAGCTGAATTACAATAATTGCAAAAAGTTTTTAGAATTATATACTTATTTGGTATAGAACTAATTAAATACTTACGTTTTCATTAATCAAAAATGTTTATTAAACTTTAATTTTAACCAAAACCTTTGTGAGTTTAAAACAATTTTAATATTCAAAATAGTATTAAGTGTGACGTACATTTTCATGACACAAATGGATGAGAAAGAGGTATGCAGCATCGATGACAAATGTACGAACTGGTTTTTCATACGCTAAGCTTATCATGTATTATCCATCCACATTATTATTATAGATCTTTGAATTTCACGTACGAGTATCTACTTCATAATTATTATCTATTAGATTTATTAGGTTTTTTCAAAATAATTAATTTAATAAGCAGAAAAGCAGTACTATAGTATTCAGAAACATGTAAATTGCTTATTAATAACTACGTATTTTCTAATAGCAAATACTATCAGTTTGTCAAGATTGTTCGTAGTACCTACCATTTTTAAAATTTTTACATTATGTTGACAATATTTATACTCGTATAGAACGTTCGTTTAATTTTGCAAAATGTATAAAGTACCTTTGATGTTGTTCTGTATTTGATAACTAGCCATAGGCGTTCATAATGGAATTAGGTTAGGCAATGAATTGCACACATAATTGTTATTTGCTTTTAAATCAATTACTAATCAAACTAAAATACAGTATATAATATAATTAAGTTAACATGTGGCGTTGGCACATCAACAATACTAAAGGATTTTATACACTATATTTATAAATCAATATAATTATTGAGGTTAAATCAAATATAGTGGTACTATTATTTTGACAACCAAATTACTCTTACTTTGTCACTCTGCGGATTGATGAAAATGAACTTTGGCCTATCTCTTTAAGGGTCGTTCCAGGGATCTTTTCCTTGTCGGCCTTCAGTTTTACAAACATATCTAAATATTAATTTTTAAATTATTTTGATTGGGTTTCTTTATTTTTATTTACTTTATCACAATCAATATTACCTTGTCGGTTTCGGAAGTAAATTTTGTGGGACTTCGCCCGCTTTCTTCCATCTTTTGAAATCTTCCCCTTGATATTTTGAAATTATCGTTGTCATTTTTATTCAATTTGAAATTTCATTCACGCTTTACTTCAGAATTTTAACAACTTTAATTTTGAATTTCTAAATATTCTCATTTATTTGGTTTAATCCGATATGGTTCTTCTTTTGTGTATATTTTTAATTAATATGAATCTTCCATTAATCATAATGGAAAGTCACCATGGGTTCCCAATATCAGTGAGACTCGAGGTATCACCGCAATATAATATAGTGTAGTATATTGGTGATCAGGTCAATTCGTTACCTACTGATGATCTCTTCGACCAGTTCCAATTTACAGCAGATGGACGCTTTAGCAACTACTACTGTTTTCGTTTTGTTTGTCAATGTCCTTATACTATTTTGCAAAATTATATTTAATTAGAATAAATCTCTCTGAGATTTACTTGCTATTAGCTATGTATGTTCTTATTTTCGCTGCGGTATTTCTCTTTGTCTCTTATGAATTTAACAAAGGGAGTTTGTATTTCGTATTCCTGTTTTACTTTAAAAAGTATTCGTTAATTTATTTAATGCTATTTGTATTTAGTAGGTATATCATATTCATATACTAACATAGCTAATTGTTGGTCATTGGGCTCCTGGGCTAGAGAGTGGAATTCCGCGGTTCTATTCCTAGTCGTGCCATACACACTGCTGGGAAATAAACTGATTGCATGTTATGCTCAATGAAAAATTTAAATTTTTAATGTACCTTCCTTTCCTACTCTGTCAGAGGCTTGATATAGTTTTCCGTACTTCTATTTCTTCGGAACCCTTGCTGCTCTTTATCCACTATGATTTTTTCTTGCAATTTCAATTTCGAATTAAAATTGTGATATGTACTAAGATAATCATCGTATATTCTTGTGTCTTATCGTTAAACTTTCCTTCCGTTATTATTCTATAGAATATTTCTGAACTAACGACTGATCTTCATATATTAGCAGTTCGTCTTGTATGCCATTTGGCCCAATTAATTCTCTATTTTTACTTGGTCGATTTTTTCATTCTTTATCTGCCTTACTGCATTAATTTTTTTCATTGTTTTTGTAATATTTTTATAAAACTTTGTAATATTTTAATTGCAACCTGCAAGTAATTTTTATCGGCAAAAATTATTGCATGCTTAATAAATATTACATTACCTAAGGGTAATATATTTTAACCTAGGGTTCATTCAAGTACGATTAAAATAATATGATTAGATTATAAATTGCAAAATCGAATTTAAAATTTAATTACCTATAGTGCAGTAAAATATTTTCTTTCATTCGTGCCAGATAAATTCTTAATAAAACAAAATTATTAAGAAGAAAGAGTATACTTTTTATATTAGATTCATTTTGACTATTACAAAAGTCTCACAGAAAATTTTCCTGTTAGATTCTTGTTTTCTTTTATGTAAGTACTTACAAATACCCACAGCTTGCCAAATACCAGCATTGCGGGGTCCAATCGATTTGAAAGCTGTATATGACACTTTCTGAAGTGTAAAATAAGAATTTCTTAGGTGCTTGAACATAATATTATGACCATGGAAATTTACTTCAAAAGAATTTCAAGCAATTGAATGGTAATTATAGGATATACTACGTATTTCAAAATTTCATTTTCACCTACATAATAATGAAAAATATTTGAATTATAACTGCAAGGTACCTATAATAAAATGATATCTAGAAATTTGAATCAAAATAAATATTGTTTCGATAAGAAAATCATTTGCAAAATCTGATTTTTCAATTTTTGATCCTTGCTTTTTTGATTAGGTGCAACTGCCGATTCAAAATCTCATCTATATACCCTTTTAACCACTTTTTAATTAGTTTTTTACTAAAATTCGCTAAAATTATAAAACAATTAATGTATTTTTAACAGAAAATCTTTTTAAATAAATAGAGTTGTTATTAAATTTTGAAAATATGTTATTTTATTTTCCTTTTAAAGAAAAATATTTCATAACAAAAATACTTAAAATCGAAAAACGGTATTTTGCATATTTTATGTTATAATGTACCTAATTTAATCAAAGATACCTTTCATCATATTTTAGTAACGAATTCTTTTCAAATTTTCCTAGACTTATGTACATAATATTATTATATGAAAGAAATTGTCTCCGTCAATATTATTTTATACATTTTTTTAAAAGGAATCGGAATAAAATTTCTTCGGCCATCTTTAACTTGCAAACTTAAAGGTTATAACTCTTTGTAACCTGTTCATATCTGAAATTCTCAACACGACACTTAACTTTAATTGATTTTTTACCTATAACTATTTTCACCTACACAGTCACCAAAGAAATATACGAAGAGTTTAATATTGAAAATTTTCTTCTAACTATACTGTGTATACTTATCTAAACTTAATAAACTAAAATAACTAGTTAATATTTTCTAGGTAGATATTATTAAAAATTTATTATTCTTCTATTAAACAGGTTCCGTTCCTGCTTCAAGCATTTGGAAACTACATACTATGTACATATTTAAAATTCGCAATAAAAGAAATACAGTTTGGTGTTTTAAATTACATTTTTGTTGGTTTTCTTAATTATTCTGTAAAAGCATACAAATTATTTTTATTAAACATTCTAAAACAGCTGTTAAAATAATCTTTAAAACGCGATAAATTGATTCCATCTTTTGCTATACAACAAACCTTCAAATAATATTTAATAGAAATACCATTTTATATAAAATGAATGTTAAAACTGATGCTGTAAAATATTTTATATATAAAAACTTTTAGATCCAGTCTATGTAAACTTCTGTATTCAATTTTTATAACCGGTGTGTGCTTAAACTTTTATCTCATATTGTTATCGCTACAAATTTAAAAAAATTTACTTTTATTTGTTTATAAGTTGGATACAGATGTAACAATTTCGAGTTTATTTTGATAAGAAATACACTGTAATAATACCATATTCACTTAAATAACTGCAACCTTTTTGTTTAATTTTATTTATGCTTTACTTTATTATTGCTCAAATATTATACTGTTACTTCTATAAATAATTTTATAGATGATGAATATTATATCAACCATTGAATTACCTTTATTTTAACATGCAGCACAAACTGTTCAAAATTTGTGCCACTGCCCCGATGGCTCATTTGTTCTTGGTGAACAGGCTAGTTACGGTTTCTCGCATGACTTTGCTAAAAACCAGAAATTTGCGTTTTTTTTGTGAATCAGCCGATTTAGAATTAAAGAGTTGTTGTCATTTCCAAGACACAAAGTCCGAATAAATAAACTAAACAATTAACATGTAACAAATAACAGATCGTGGAACGCTTCTTTATTTTAGTACAAAATAAAATAACCCCGATTATATGTAGGTACATTATTATTTGTTGTTTTCCAAATACAATATTTATATGAAATTCAAAATAGTAATTTTGGTAATATACTTCTGAATGAAAAATTAATCAATGAATATAATGTAAGTTAATTTTTTAAGTTAAATTAATAAAGTTTAAGTTAATAAAATAAAGTTGAAATTAGTTTGCACCTGTTCTACTTCAGATTTTATTTAAATATAACCAGTAAAACTGAATTTGCAATTTTCTCCTTTTTGTTAATATTTAACGATAAATGGTAGACGCGTGTTTCTTATCATGAATAACAAATACATTGCTTTGGTTTGACAATTCATGTATTAAAAATTATTATATTATAAATAACGCCATTTTTCCCGGTACTGTATCTGGGTAAAAAAATATTAGATTTAGTCAGTAAATGACACATTGATATTATTAAAATTTAATTTTAACCACTTCGTGCTCATGCCTTGTCTGATACTTCCACTCCCACAAGAACCGTGTCGTTGTTTAATATACTGTACTATATAGGTGTAATCAATGTGTATATTGCATCCTTGTTTAACATTGACCACCCTCAATTAATGTGGGCGTTAAGTGGTTAATATAATTCTTTCTCTATTTCCCTCTGTTCCCTATCAGTATGTTAAAATCTTCTTCTAAAATAAAATTTTACCTACATACATATTATTTAGACTCTCGATCTACGTAGTTCTTTGGGTCCGAGAGAGAACCATTACTTTCAAATTAAAAATAATAAAGAGTTATTATAGTTCTTGTAGTAAAAATTACAGTTTGCATAAATAGGTTTTGTTTAGAAAATAGTTGGTAAGAATATATTTTATTACTAGTATCATTAAGTAGGGTTAAATTGTTAAATTAGTTCATATATTTTGGTAGAGCTTTTTATATTCGAAGGACCGCGGGATTCCGTTTACATTTTGTACAATATTCATTGAAATGAGAAAGCAGTACACACCGTTAATTTGATAAATAAGCTGTATGTAAGGTGCACGCAAAGCTTTCTGATCTTTCTACTTTGGTATTCCGTTCCACGTCTTCGTAATTCAGCTTCAACAACCATATAGCAACGACATCAAACCGTTTCTCTTAAAATTTATCGCGATAATACACTGACACCTGCTATGAATAATAGCAAAAAGTTCCTCATGAATTTCCTACGCAAAATTATTCAATTTCGATTACCGCGTAAGTAAACTTTACGAAATTAGTCTAATCTGAATTTAAATGATTTATGTGCTAAGCACATAAGGCTGCACGATAGGGAAGTTTCGTTCTACTCTGATTTTTCTTGCACGAGCTTATTATTTTTTCATTAGAGTTTCTTGATTAAATATTACAGTGGAAAATTTATGATTCTATTTAGTAATACTAAATAAAATGTATAACAGGCGGGTTGACAAGGAACAACAATTTTAACTTCAATATTCCAAAAAGCTTTAGTCATAATTTAACTAAATCTGTGATGCGAGTATTAAGTAATTAGTAAACGACTAGACAGATCTAGAGATAGTCGAAATGATTTAATGTGCGCAATAAATACACGTGGATTCCCAATGGGGTGAGGTATAATATCAGGAATATTTTACAGTTTGGATAAAAATAAAATGAATTGTCCATCAAATTTATTTTCATTTTTTTATCCCTTAATCTTTAGAAAAACCTGTGACACTTTTGATATGTTTTAATAAATTAAGCAATTTTTATTGTTTGAATTCTGAAACTTTAAAAAATATGTAGTAATACTTTTATTATGTACTTCACTGAATATTTTACACAAATATTATTGATAACGATCCAATTAATTTTGTATAACTGGATAGTTAATTATACTACCTATTATTTAATATTGATAGTAATATTACTTATAAATCAATTATAATTGTTTGCAAACAGGTAAACGTGTTTTTGTACATTATTCCGATTAATATCGTTTTAAATTGCAACAGTTTATTTTTTCAAAATGAAATATTCCAGAAGTTGTATCTATATACTTGATTTTTACCTACCTATTGATATCGGTCGCTGAGACCTGAGGAATGAATAATGTGCGGAAGGTGGTTAAGGGATTCAAAATGGCAAGGGTGACATAAATCCACTAATTGACCTATGGTCACAGCTGCTGCAACCACTAGCTCGGTATGCAACCGTGAGTTACTCTCTCAACACGCATATCTCACATTACCAACAGGCTTCACCTGGGGACATTATGGTAACGTAGTTATAAATATGCAGATACAGGTACTATACAAATGTAGTTGTCGAAGTAGGTAATCATAATATCGATTCATATAGAATATGATATAGGCTATAATTTAATTATTAAAAACTTTTTTAATAAATTTTCTAGCATGATTTATTTAAAAACAGAGCATTGTTATGATGTATAGTGGATATAGATTTATTGCCTATAATTTGTTAAATTTTACATAACATTAAATTTTTGATAATCTTTTATAAAAATCGAATAAAAATTAATTAAATTTACAAAAAGACATCTCAGTTTACTTAATTTTTAATTTTTCCACGTAATTAATTAATAAAATAGGTAAACAAAATTGCACCAATTTTCTTTGGGTTACTTAGATAATCCCGAAATAAATTTTTGAAATGGTTATGGAACATGAAAATTAAAACATTATGGTACGAGTTACAGAAAATTTGAATTTATAATCACAATGTTTCGCAGAAGTCTCTAAAGCAAGCACCAAGTTAATTGATATTTTTAGTCGTATTATTATTGTATATCTTCAAAAATTTAATTAAACTTAAATATTTGTTTTCCTCGTCTTACATTTTGAAAATATCACCGTCTTATTAGATACTTGAAAGCCATCACAGTTGATTACTGAGCATTGCACTCTCTAGATCCCTGCAGCATGATGCACATGCTTCTGTTTTTCATTTGTTCTTTGATGTTGAAAAGTTGACATTTAAATCTATTCAGCATAACTCTCATGACGAACTAATTTTGTATTCATTCCAGTCTGAAATTTATCTTCTTCGTGTTATATACCACATCATATTACGTAAGTAATTATTATCAATGTAATTATTAATTCTACGTTTTGGATCTTAAAGTTGAAATATTGGCCATATAAAAAGAATTGATTAATATTTTTTTTATTAAAATGTTTTTCTTATGTTCTATGGAAATATTCGGTCTAAGTTAAACCGAAGTTGGTAAAGAAGAAGTAGAATTTTAACATACAACCAATATTTGGATAAGCTCTCAAAATGTGGATTTTATAACGATGATGGTCACTGGTAAAATTGAAATAAACAGAAAATTTAAATAAAAATTTAGCTTACAAAACAGTTACTCTATGGTGAGGTGGAATAACTCTACATTTGAAAAATTTTCTATAACCTTGAACATCTTTAGATTTGAAAAAACATCAAAAAAATTATGTTCAGCTCAGTCAATGCCAAAAAAAATGGAAATCAAATTTAAAATTGATTAAGTGACAGAAAGCTTTTTCATTTTGGTTTTGCAATTAACGTAAGTTTGGAGTGTACGCTCCTATAGTCTGTTTTTTTTTTAGAAACGAGAAAAAAATTTCTATTCCACGTGGATAACTTGAATGTTAACTAATGAAATTGCTTGAAATTTAATTTCAACCAATTTCATTGGTTAACATTCACGTTATCCACGTGGAATAGAAATTGTTTACTCGTTTCTTAAAAAAAACACAGACTATAGCATGTAATAAAAAAAAAGTTAACGTTTCAAACCTGTACGCTTGATTGTGAGTAGGTACAATCAAAAAATATAACGTAAATGGAAAATTCTGCAAAATTAAACGGTTTTGGAGCAGCGTGTAGAATATCCGCCACCGGTGGAAAGTTTTGCTTGACGTGCGAGTTGACATGGTGACATCGTGTTTGTGCGTTTTGTGAGATAAATTAATTATGTCCTTAAGAAAATAATTAAGAATTCGGTCAATTGCCTGTGCTGCACTATATATTTATTTAAACTCAACAGAAAAATAGCCCTCAAGAAAAATATGGGTGAAAAAATGACGCCAAACCAAAGATAGCTTTGGTCACACGATACACGAAATTTTAAAAAGTATTTGAGGATTAACAACAAGTAACGGAACCACGACACATCAAACCCGAGAGGTTGGAGTGTGTGTCTTTCAAGGTTGCAAAGAGAGATGAAACCGAGTAAAATAATTTTTTGTTATTTGTTCTTTTTATTTATTCGTTTAGAACTATACTTTGAATTCTTTACACTGAATAATAAAAACATTATAGTTAAAAAATTAGTTCTGTTTATATCCGTTTACTGAAAGCACATCAATGAGATGATAGAAAGATCAACGATTTATTGTATGTCATAATAGAAAGCATAGATAACCTATTAAGATTTTTATCAACAGACTATTTTTAGATTCGAATACTGTTAATATTCGTAAACTTTCATGACAATTTGATTTATATTGAGTTAATGTGTCAAAAAAGTAATGTGGAAGTAGAAAATGAGATTAAATGTAAGAGGGGTGGTTAACCCGAACTGAAGGAGCGGACGAATGCAACTGTAGTCTTTATGGTAACGGTAGTCGAGTTAGGTACAAGAACGAATGAGGTCGGCCATTTAAGGTGACATGGTCGAATCTTTATAACGAGTAATTAATAGAATATGTTTCGATATGTAGTATATTTTATTCATTCAAATTAACGAGGTAAATCCTATGTGTGACGGTGCCCCCATATGGATTATGTGTAGACGATTTAACGATGTATTGTATTACATTCTAAATTGATCTTTTTATTAATCCAATATTTTAATCTACAGTAAATAATTTTAAATCGCACAGAAAATTGGTAGAAACAGTACTTCATCGGCTTATTCTAGGCAACATCACTTGCTTTTGGATGGAAAATTATACTTTAGAATGTAAATCGTTTCTATAGTTTCGTTATGAGAAAGAAAAGCCAAAGCGAAGAGATCGCTCGACAGGAAACTAAAATCTTCGTCATTATTGTATCGTACAACTTACCCACTAGACTAAATTGGATCTTCTTCCAAATACTTTTTAACGTCGGGAAATGTATTTCGTATTAATTTTATATTGTGTCCAGTTCTAAATCTATCATTAATTACATCTGCTGTAATTCTACATTATTTTCTTCATCAAACAAAATAAAACCATCAAATAAACTATTGTAATATTCTTCATATTGAGAATTGCCTGGTCCTTAACACAATGTAAACGGGTGTATGTATTGTGTACATCTGTTGAAAAATTATTTTATTAATAATAATTAATTATAAGATACAGTTGTTTGTACGAATAATGAAGCTTCGTCATAAACGGCATTTGTATGAAATAAGACGAAAATTGTGAGTCACATAAGTGTTTGATATAATAAATTCAAATCATAAAATTTAATAATTAATAAGCTTAATATTTTATTTTTAACAATATTTATTACTTTAATGAAATAAGTGGGTCCACGGTCAAATTCATACCAAAAACGGTTGGGGAAATCAAAAAATTTAAGAAACGCTGCTCTAATGAAATGGAAATATAACCTAAAATCAATTTAAAAACTACTTTCATTAAAATTGTTATGCGCGCTAAGAACTATTGTATCTATCTCTTTCTATCTCATACCTTGGGTGTCAGATAATTTTCGACGTATAAGATTTCTAAAATCAGACATTTAAGAAAAATTTAATATAGTGTGTCTTTGTTTCACCTATGTTACTATAATTAATTTAAAAAAAATGGTTGTCTGTACTTAATTCAGATGGTTGTGACGTAAGCTTCATTATTCGTGATTACAACTGTAAGTGCTTTATTTTTTGGGGTTGTAAATATAAAGATTTGTTCTTTTGCCACTATTTAATTCTGAACAAAAGAAAACTCACCATTTAGAATGTTTCGTAATAAGATGGAATATCAATTTCTTTTAATGACAATGGCTCTGATAGTAACGCTGCATTTCTAACCCAATCGATTCTCTTACGGCTGAGCTAACTCAGTAGCAGCAACGATATTGACTTGAATAATTTGGTGAACCAAATCTATAGTTTAGTTTACACCTATCTTAATTTGTGCCCCAATCTTTTCAACCACTGCAGTACTTGAATTTGCAGAGTGAGTTTTCTCCATGTGCTTTAGAAAATTATACTGTTCATGTACACTATGCATTACGTTAATGCTCTTCCTATGCAGTCTATCGATTATCCATTCTCACAATACCAATAAAATGTCCTTTAATTATTTCTTTTTTAATCATTCAATAACCAATAACATATTTTGAAGTGAATCTTTTCTGTGAAGGAACATTTATGAAATTTCAGCAATTTGCATGGATAATCGATAAGTATAACTTAAAAAATAGCATAGTAAGGGTGCGAGTATACCGAAGAGGTCGATAAGATGGTTGCTACGAGATCTAACGCTGCCTTTACATCGCTTTACACCGCAGTAAGCATTTCAATTTACCTCTTTGGCATACTTACACCTAAATGATGAGGCCCATTGTGGAAATTTGGTAGAACCCGAAATGTTTTCGAAAAATATAATCATAATGAGAACCGGGGGGGGGGGGAGTTGAAAATCGTTGAAAATTTCCGGTAAAGCGAGTTTATTCACCTGCGGTCATTCAGTTTCAAAACTTATTACAATTTACTGGTTCGTGTAATCGAGGGATATGGGTGGACGTATTGAACTTGCAAAACGTCTTTTGGGGGTTCAAATGTCTATGTTGCAAAACAGTTGATGTCCTAGTCATACATTTTTTGAAGAGCCGAGCTTCTGATGCTGATTATTTCCCATGTAGACTAATAATTATTATATTACTATTATGCTCTTTTTGAAGATCAACAGAAGATTATTGTTTACATATTCTAGTGTGTTGATTTTTAATTGTCATTAATCCGCGACTTTTCGTATACCGCTGTTGCACAGCTAGACGGATTATCGTTGGGCCTGCATTAAAATAAATAAACGTAATTGGTGAATTTTCGGATCTGCTACCTTCGGTTTAACTCAGACCGCGTATTCGTTTTGGGGAAGCTAAGTGTTTGGAAAACATTGCAGGAGTTTTTGATTATTAGAAAAACGGTCAGTGTCACAACTTGGATTTCATAAACACAATTTATCAAAGTTAATTCAAGTGCAATAACGTTTGTTTCGAAGGGAATTAATGTTCGCAATAACCTACATGATACATGAAATATCATTTGAGCTATTTTGCAGAAATTGCTTATTAAAGTCGTGTCTAATTTTGTCTGCCGTTTAGAAGAGTGTTTTGACAACAAGGGATACCACTCGAGACATACTAATATTTTAGAAGTAAATTTTCCATTCTTGTAGGTACTCCAACAAACCTTCTCTTTAATTTGTAACTTATGATAATTAATTTTTATTTAAAAAATAAAGTAATCTCTTACTTGACGGTCCATGTAAGAAGAAATAATAAAGTACTTTAAACAACACGTTATTGTGGTAACAAGCAATCTAAAAAATATTAAAATGTCATGAACAGCAAATAAAAAATTTAAAATCAATCTTTCTTAAAATTTCCAAACATTTCAACAATATTGAGTTTCCTCTCAAATTGGTCTTGCGATTGTTCAAGTGCATTGAGTACTATATACCCGATTGGATAGATATACAGACTTGAATAAATTGTCAGTAAAAATAGTACCTAAGTGATTTTGGTAAAGGTATATCCCATCATAAAGATATTCGATATAAAATATTTTAAAATGTATAAAAAATTTAAATTTACAATTTTGTTACCGCAGTGCAACGGTTATTCTGTACTACCCAAACGGAAAAAGCGTTTTAAGCACCAGTAATAGGCGGACAGAAAGCTGTGACTAATAGATGTAAGCTTCCAAATGGAACGGTAGAAACTATGCGTCAATATTTAGAGCGCTTCAAACGTTATAGGAAACGCGCCCAAAACAAGTATCAATCCTTGACTATTTAGTACTCATTTTGCTGATATACCATTTACCTATTTTTAGAAATATGACAAAAAAGGGTGAAACAAAACACACCGAAAGACAATGTATTAGAATTTCGACGCCGGGGTCAAAACGGTGGAGTTACTAATAATGTAGTACGTGGAGCAATTACTCTAATGGAGTCGGTTCGAGTAAGAGTAAGAGACACGACACCCTTCACTTTTGTTACGTTAAGAATTATTTGCGTTTCAGTTCGAATTAGAGAAATGAGCGCTAGTTTTATTTTTATTTGTACTTTTGTTTCTATTATTTCATCATCAACTGTCAAATTGAAGTTTTTGCATTACATGATAAAAAAATTGTTTAAGTTCCATTTGAAACTTAAAAAATATTAGCTTTCAGTGAAATTTACATGCATGCGTGTATCTAGAGATATAAAATAACAAAATTAAATCTAGAGAAAAATTCAATAAATATTGACGAACCCGCTCAGCTCTCTGATGAAAAAGAAAACATAATTGTATAAATTCCGGAAGAGCTTCAGTTGGAATAAAGTTTTACTGAATTCTTAGCTATCTTACTTATTATCATTGAAGATTCAATCACGCATTTCTATTCAGAAATTTTGCCATCAAGTGGTGGGCAATATAACTTTTACCCCTTATTGGAATAGAACTCGACGCGGTTCTGCTGATAAATGCAAACAAATTTATCTTTTTGTGAGTTGTTCACCCTCTAACTAGAGTAGAATATTGAAATGCAAATAGCTTAAAATGAACAAAAAATTGAGTTTAATTTACGTGTTACTGTAAACGTATCGAGTATTACAGAGTAAACTATGAAATTATGAAATCTAATTTTACCACAACGTTTAGACTCAAGGCATAGTATTCGTTGGATAATATTGAAATTATTTAATCACTTGCTGCAAAATTTCCATAGCCAATTAAAAAAAATATTTAAAAATAAAAGTATTACTCGTTTAATTCATACTTTTCAAAGTAATAAATTACAAGTAAATATGGTATATTACATCTTATATTGTTGTTCTATTAGCTTTATTTTTATCTCACCTTATGTAAGGTGTACTATCTATTAGCTCTCGTATATTTTTTTTCACTCTTTTTATCAATTTGTCATCTGAGCCATAGCGCGTGACACGTTACTGAAATCAACATAAAGGACTCTCTAAATTAATATCCTTCAAAAGTTTATTACATAGAGGTAGCACATAGGAGTACCTACTAGAAACATTTTTAATTTCAAAATTAATTAAATACAAACAGTGTATGTATTTGTTCTTGATATAGGGAATAAAATTTTAAATAGTAAATTTCCTTCTCGTAGGTATATAATATTCTATAATAATGATTTAGAAAGAGTTTTTTATTTTGTTGTTACATAATTGTATATAAAAGTATTTTCTATTTAATTACAGGATTAAGCTTTGATGAAAACTAAATTGGTGCTTCAAAAGCTTTCAAAATATTTTCTTAATTAAAAAAATTCAATGATGTTAAGTATTTACAACTAAAGGAGTTGAACTCTTTTTTCTATTCAAATGTACTTCAGATGCAGCTTAACTCCTTGTTTTTTGAAAGCATAACTTAATTAGTCACAAAAAATTCGTACATCTAACGGGTGTACTCAGTGCAGTAAAAACACTATTAAATACAAAACAGAAATCGAAAAATAAAATTCAGTGCTTTTAGGGTGGTTTTTTGTTTAGCTATATAAAGATTATTTCAGTTTTTCAGTACTTTTAGATTCATCATCACTAGTGATGTAATATCTTTGATTTCTAAAGCTCATCTTTGGCAAATTTTGTCAATCTTACATGCTAAATATGTTGAATAAGTCATAGAATAAGTTTAACGGAAAATGTAATAAATCATAGCAACAAACCAATCCACTTAAATTTTTTTATTAGTATCAAATACTGTAATTATTACAAAAGATGGAAAAGTAAATTTATGGAATAATTATTATTATCATCACAAAACAGTCGAACTTCCGATAATTCGAATTTTCAATACATCGTCAAACGAAAGGAGTTCTAGGTACTATTTGTGACACTTGAGTTATCTCAGTTTCACTGCACTGTATATTTTTTAGTATACCTATACGAAATATACGCATTAGTAACTAAGCATACCTAGATTAATTTAAATTTCCATTTAAGGGTAAATTTTAACAAGCTATATAATTAAACTGATATTGTTGACGTCGTGGTGTCAGTTGCCATTCAGAGATATTGTAAAAATATTTATGTTAACCCAATTTATGTACTACGTCTGGATACTCAACAAAGTGACACCAATTTGAACGTAACTTAATTTTTTTTTAATAATGATTGTGATTTATTCAATCTGAAATATTCAGCTAAAATATTAAATTGTAAATAGCATCTATCTAAAGAAATAAATAATTTATTTAATTTAATTTTTTAAATACATAAAAGACTGTAGGTACTTTCTGTTCTATTACTTGAATTAATTTTTATAATTGAAGAGGGTTGCTATTTGGTATTCACTCATTTTTTTACGAACGTCCAAATTTGTGTTTCCAAAATATTTACATTAATATAGATGAGAAATTTTTGCTTGTTAATAAAAAAAGCGAAACTAAATTTCTAGATTAATTAATTTGGAAGAATTGGGCTCTTTGAGATTTAATTTACACGTATAAAAGAAATGTTTTTTACAGTTTTAAAAGAGCGGTAATGATCATCTTCTTAATTACTTGGCTGATCGAGAAGAGAATAATTTAAACAGATTCAAATAACGAATTCGGTAAATGGAAGTAGGAGAAAATTAAAGAAGACTGATTAATTGATTCGGAAGTAAAAACATTATAGCCCATTATACTACAAACTGTTTTACTTGTAATTTGAACGAACGGGATTAATTGAATATTGTTCAAAACTTTTGTAGAAAAAACTGATAAGGCATTGGAATGGAAATCGAATACCAATGGAGTTTCATTTGTACTTTTGCAAGTTGACGAAGTCAAAATAACCTCTTTAATTACATAGGAACTTTTTGGATACATTTATAAAATGAGAAATTGCTACAAATTTTTTGTAGTTTTTCGTTTTTGGAAGTTTTAGAAATAATTTTTTAACATGATTTATTTCGTAACAAATTATTTATATATTATGTAATTATACAAATTATGTATAGTTTCTAGTAGTATAATATTTTCAATCTCGCAATTATTAATACTAAACTTCTTTATATTTCTTTTTATTGTTGTGTCAGGAAATCGGGAATCTAAATTCAAACTCGTGTTTGCAAACTACATCATTTATCCAGTTCATCCTCACCATGAAAATCACAAATCACATTACAATAAGTATTAACAGAAATAAAACTATTTTGACTTCAACATAATCAACTTAGTGAATAGCTCACTTGATATGACGTTTGACATTAATAATCACTCAAAAAATAATAACTTATTTTCGATTTTCTGTTTTTCTGTTTGTCAGGTTACAAAGATAAAATACTCCACTCGAGTAGAATTGTATGCTCATCAAATTTATAATTTATGTGAATCTTATTCAATCAGGTGTATTTTCTTACTAAATTGATCAAATATAGTATACATTTTGTCTGACTACTATTATGTACGTTTCTAAAATTGCAAGGCAAAAATTTCCAATTTTTTTAAAACCACTAACAAAACTAATGAAAAAGCATTGACTAAATCCATAATACATCGCATAGTTTGCTTTCCCCTTACAAACCTAACATGGTAAATAATTTTTAAGATTTAAAATAATGTATATAATCATTTGTCGGGAAAACCAATGAAGAGTATTGAGGAGGTTTCAAATCAGCGTACCCTAGTTTATTTTATTGTTAATACAGTAGAACCCCGATTATCCGTGCGCGCATTATCCGCGAGGCGGTTTATCCGTGGGCGTTTGAAACTTTGTTAGTATACTATGTAAAATTAAATGTCTAAAATTCTGCTTAGTTCAGAGCTGCATTTAGATTACATACAAAGATGTTTAGTGTATGTATTAACAAAAATTGTCAATTATTATTATCGGTGTTTTTCAATTATCCGTGCAGAGCACGGTCCCAGTCGACCCGGATAATCGAGGTTCTACTGTACTTGACAATTTTCTATAAAATTTATAATAAACTAAGGTGAAAACCATTTGAAACTGTTTAGAAACAGTAATTCGTATTTTCAAATTTATATTTAATTTCTTCGTGTCGGGAAGATTTAGAAAAAACATACATTAGATAGAAATAATAAAAAGTGACACTGCATATTATTATCATAATTAGGTGAAAGATTTTATTTCACGATTGTCAATAACAATGTAGCCAAGGTCTGATTTTTAGATCAAAAGATGCTTTATTGAATATCAGTACATTCAAACAAGCTATAATATGTAAAAAAAAATTATTTTTTTAACCGCCATCTTTTTTAAGCAATGTTTGAAATACAACAGAATGTCGTATCTGCAAATACCAATTCAGGAGATACCTTTTACATAATTGAATCAGTTATTGCTGAAACAACCTAAGTCACTTTTTATAGATGTTCAGGAAACGTAAAAAACGTTTCACTGTTAGGTAAGCAACCTGCTAAACCGAAAATTTCTAATATGGTTTTCTGTCATAAAGGATATACTTTTTTAAGTTTTTTTTGCACCAAACGATGCGGAACTGTCGAAAATATGTTTTCCATGTGTTAACTCAATTTGGCCAAAAAGTGACTTAGGTTGTTTAAGCAATAACTGATTCAATTATATTAATAGTATCCTCAATTTTTACTGCAGGAGGTTGCAATTTGAAACATAATTCTAAAATGTTGCTTTATCATTTCGTGTGTCTTAAATATCAAATTTTTCGATCAAATCGACGTTCTTGCCTAGCACTACAGAATTTCCCGATATGAAAATTTTTTAAACCATAAATTTTGAAATTTTGGTTCTTGGTTTTTGGTTTTGCTATTGGAACTATTGTATATTTTGGAAACAGAATGATGCCCTAGTCCAACTTGTTTGTTTAAATGTCAAATATTTAAACGAGAGATGGTGGCCGCTGTGCGAAAACCGAACCGAATCCGAACGGTCACGGAAAACGATGGGCAATATAGCAGGAGCCACAGACCTTGTTTTCTGGATTGTGCCCTAGTCGTACATTTTTTAACAGTTGCGCCTCTGATTATTGCTAGTTATAATCTTAGACAATCTTAATGAAAAGCTGTTTTTGCTAATAATAAATTAAACAATACCGTATTAGTGAAGTTAATATTTTATAATCGAAAATTTTCAATATCGAATTTTCTCAAAAAAATAATACTTACCTATATATAAGTTGTATCGCTGAATATCAAACCCGCTAAAAGCTTTTCTTAACAGGTCAGGTCTATATTATTTATCTCATAAAAATGCTTTTATACGTAAAATATACAGAAGCTTCTACCCACATCTGATCTAATTTTTCACTTTGTTGCTTACATACGGATACGAGAATTCAAGTTGGAACATATTTATAACAACGCTTGAAAATAACTATAATTGACAAATCATTTCTTAAAACTTTGTTTTATGACAAGCTGACGACAACTTGTTTGATAAAATGCAAAAATTATTATCGACTCTTCTGTATAACACATAAATTTGTCATGTGTGATTGGTGAAAACGTAGGTGTTTGTATAGCGATGTGATGCTTAATAGAAGTTGTAAAAATTTTCTAGAATATTTTGTCTCACATGGGATATGTCAACAAAATTGAAAAGTAGATAGAAATGGGTCAGTTGTTTCCCGAAGGGGTAAGCATTTGAAAACTGCTTTTAACCAAAAGGCTTCGTATTCAACTGTCAACTTTTTTAGCTTTCTTCGTGCTTTCTGATATTAGATAGCAGATTTAAACATATTTTTGGCGGGTTCTATCCAGCTCTTTTAAAAATACTAATTGTATGCCAATGACAACAACAGATAGTGATATACAATTTTAAAGGATTCAAAAGAGGAAAGTAATTTTATGGATAAATACAATTCACTGCGGATTTCGAGGGTAGGATGATTATTCATGTATTTTTTAAATTTTTATTTTAAGTTGAGTTAAAAGAAAAGCACCGTTAATATGTATCACAAATTATGGATATTGAAGAACTTGATCAAATTTTTAAATATATTTTCAGGGAAACTTGTCAAAAACAAACTTATTAAAAAAATTTATGCATCACATAATTTCAAAGATCCATCTCTTTTGGCTATGAATAAATAGATTTAATCAAATTGGAAAGTGATACAAAAATTTGATATTGATTAATAAAGTTTTAATTTAAATTCTGCTTGAAATAATATACTAATTATTGTAAAGGAAGTTTTAAAGATACAAAACCATACAACATCTCTATTTTACACTAATTAATAAAAAATTATTTGATATTTATTATTAAGACATGGATTAGTTTAACATTGCAATTTTCTTTTTTCAAAGCCTTATTTTGGTTTTGACGAAACAGTGATTGACGTTTAGAGAAATAATTTATCAACCTCTTCAGATACCAAAGACGAGTGTCCATACACTTCTATTTTCTCCACTAAAAAGTTTATGAATATTTTTTCCATTACATCAAAAATAGCTGACATCTTTTTCTATAAAATGTTTGCATATGGCTGGCATTTTAATTAACATTTTTGAATTTAAATTTTAAGTGTAATAATGAATAGTACCTAATCAATAAAATACAATTTCATTGCAAAAGGATTCATTGCTTTATTTACTGTAACTCGCTTATTACGCGCTTATATAACTCGCTTTCCTTTTTTGTTAATGTGGTCTTTACTATAATAACTCTGTAATAACGGTAATATTTATTTTGTGATACAATACCTTATAAGTTTAGTTCTATTGTTCTATGTATCTTTAAACTTTATAAAATTAACTTATCAGTTTAAGTTACTAGATATTTAATAGTAGTATACCTTCAGGTTATACATGGAGTTCAAGTAATTTAGATTTTCAAAAATAAATGCTTTATATACCTACTTTAAAATTATTATTATTTTAAAGGAAATTATAAATATTATATGCTTCAAACTTGATTAAAATTAACATGTTTGGCTGGAATTCTATTAATTATTACTGTATTACTCGATCTCGCAATAATTGCAATTGATGAGTAGTTAGAAATATTTAATTTTGATTATAACTTTACTTTTCCTGTATTTCTAAGTGGCCGGTTTTCTAAAACAACCGGTTTACCCAATTGTTTCCCAAATGAAAATGGTTAAGGTCGATTGAAAATTACGGAAATGATCGTCGAAACAAAAAAAAACAACACTGATAGTAATTGTTTTTATTTAGTTACAATTGAGTAAATGACATTACAGTGCTAGATTTCAGAGATGTAAGTTGAATTTACAGAATTGTGGTTGTCAAGCTACTAGGGAAGTAAGTTTATTTTACTAAAGTTTATTTTACTTCCCTAGAGATGTAAATTTTTAATCTAATCGACGAATTTAATCGAATTTTGAGACTTGCTCAGTTAGAGCTGAAGTAACCTTTAACCATACTTTTGATAATAATATTCTCATTTGATCACAAAATCTAAGTGTGTTTTCTATTTTTCAAAAATGTATTTTATTTAAATTTACGGTTTTCCAGTACCTAAATGCAAATCAAAACTATAACTTTTAACGAATTATTTTGTCCTTTGGCAATAAAAATATCTTCAGCATCTAACTTTGTAGTTTATTTACTGTTATAAGTAGTATTCACCTGTATGAGTACATTAAATTTGGTGAGAAATTTTGAGAAACCTCTAATATAACGTTCATTTTTTATATAGAAATTAATTCTACTTCAAAACGATTATTGTAATCAGAACAAAATGATAATAAATGATTTTTACTTCAAAAGTTAATCTAAAGTGAGAAATAAATGTCCGAATTTTTAAAGTTAGTAGCATTCAGAATCCAGAGAACACTTTCCGTTAATTCGATGACACGTCCAGGCCAAAACCACGACATGCAAACAGTATTTAAACTGTCTCTTATACCGAAACGACCGAAACTTATATCGCACATAGCCAGTTAAAAATTTTCTTTAAAAAATCTTTACATTAAAAAGTAGCGTTACCAAAGTTTATAAAAATCATCCCTGCATAACCATAAGCAATAAAATATGATTATTATGATATGACGTAACACATCTTATAAATTTTAAGTTTTTGTTTACAAAAAAATTCTTCAACAGTTAGATTACTATTTATTTCGTAACTGGTGTTGAATTGAATATTTTATCAAAGATTTTACATTTCGTAACTAGTTATCAAAAGTAAAACGTCGTACAACTTGAGTCGATTGTGAAAGGTGACAAATTACATTACTTATATATAAATTATAAATATATTTATATTATAGGTATCTACTTACTACTTTTTGAAATTCGAATTAAATTACTTATGATTAACTAAAATGGAAGTTTTCGTTTTTATATACCTAAATAGTAGCTAATAAATTGTAGACAAAGATAATCAGCAAATTAATGTTCTTTACTTCAATTTATTTACACTAAACTTTTACAGTAAACAACCAGCTTAAATTTGATACAAAAAATAAATACGGAAATGTAAAAGGCAGTTTTGCTAACTTAATTAAATTCTTACTAATTGAACACGAATCCGTTTTAGAGGCATTCAAGGAAGTGATCTAATGTGTGATCGGTATAATCCGATTGGCTCGTTTGAATCGTTTCTTTAAATTGTCCGCTTTGATGGGCGCAATTAAACGGAAATTAAAAATATATTTTTATTTCCTTTATTGGCAAGCTGCCATAAATGCGTATAAATATTTTTTAGTCATTTAGGTTCTGTGCTTTGATAAATGGATGACAAAGCACAACTACAAGCACATACGGTTGAATATACTCAGCAGATGATTTGTGTCGAGAGGTCTACAGCTACTGTTATATTAGGCAAGGAAATACAAAGAGACAGTAGCGACAAAAGGACGTGATAAACCTATTGTTACAATACAATGGTCCATCAACATGACACTGGCAAGCGACCTGCAGATTTGCAGAATGTCCTGAGTCAGAAAGTAAAGAATTAATGGGTCTTTGTAGTAATTAGGATCATTACGATCATTACATTTGATGAGTTATAGTTGGAATGTTTACATGTATTTCATAAAATTTTCAAACATTAATCAACACTTTCTTTTCATTAAAATTTTTTAAGAAAAAATTAAGTAAAAAACATGAAGCGATTTGTCATTGTCTAACCTCTTTTTTATTCTTTATGTACCTGCTTTCCACGATTAGGATAATTATATAATTTGAGCAAACGTTTTGAAAACTTTTTGTTGTGTTAAGATAAAAAGTTAAAAGTCACGTTTGAAAATAAAAGTAATGCTTTCCAGTTAATTTCACTTCTTTCTTAATACGATTGCAAACGAAATCGCAATTATTTTACATTAGTTCTTTCCTCTAAGTTACCTCCGGAAAGAGGATGTGCAAACTCAAGATATATGAAGAAAATAAGTTTAAATTGTGCCTCAGCTTATTTTTATTTAAAGGAATAAAACGCAAATTGGAATTTTTTTTCTTTATTACGGATATAAAATTCTTACAATTTATTTGGCAATTATATTGTTTTTCTGCTTACCCTAAGCAGATACGGTTACGTTTTAAGTACTTTTACTGGCTTAATGTAATGCAGTTTGAATTTTAATACAAATATTTTCAATTAATTATTATTTATTTATAGTATTATAAATAATATACTCAAATAAAAATAGCAAAACAATTATTGAAATAACTTTTATATCATTACGAGTATACCGGGTACATATCCCGGGGATCATAAGAAAATAACATGGGAAATTGATTTTTTTTAAGTTTCTGCTTCCCATTATAACGGATAAGAATGTTTTTTCTCATCCAAGGATATCAGAAAATAAAATATCAAGTATTGAGTATCTTGAAACGCGGAAAAAAATCTTTTTAAATAATTGATACCTATTTCATTCTTATCCGTTATAATAGGAAGCAGGAATTTAAAAAAGATTAATTTTCCATGTTATTTTCCTATGGTTGGTCACCCGGTATATTCTGAATGTTTTAATGAAATATTTAATGTGTGTGTACAATTTTTCAGTCTGCGTTTGTATATTAGCAAAATCGGTTAATTTATGCAGACATTACATGAAAATGCTTTTCACTATAATCCGGTAATAAATTTAGAGATAGGTAAATCTATAGTTTGTAATTTATTAGGCTTCAACGTGTGAAAGATTTGTAATAATAATGGATGATATCAGTTAATTCCATTATTTCATGCAATTTTCTTGTAATATACCTACACCATTTCTTCTATTTATTTAATTTCTATTTGTTTCAGTGGACAAATTACCTCCTGGATTTCCACAAATAACACAGCCTCCGGCTACTAATAAAGTGGTTGAAATCGGCCATAGCACCGTTCTTAATTGTGGCGCAACGGGAAATCCACCCCCTCGAATTACGTGGTTTCGTAATATGCTACCTATAGATACTACTAGTACACCTAGATATTCTACGAGGGATGATATGCCAGGTAACGACTACTTTTAAAAATTAGTTTGTGTATTAATGCTATAGAATAAGGCCGAGCTATATCTCTGCAAGAAATTAATTAAAAGTTTTGCTTTAATTTTATAGTACCTATTTCAAGCTTATTAAAAGTAATTATTGTGAATTACTATGTTAGCAAAATGCAAACTTATATTTTAACTCGAGCATCAAAGTTTCCGTACTTTCCTTAAAGTTTTTCAAACACTTATTAATTTACTTTCAGTTCAATTTATATTATGTAGTTACTATAGGTAATGGTCACTTAAGTTACTAACATAAAAAATTTAAGAGAATTAAACTTTTAAGCTTTTTTATAAGTAGTACTATAAAATATACTTAATTCCTACTGGGTGGTAAATAAATTTTAATTTAAAAAATAGATATTTTGAGTTTTATAGAAATTTTAATTAAAAATTATTAGTCGAGGTTATTTATGCTTAAATAAAATGGGAGAGTATTTTATAGCATAAATATTAATTTATATAAGAAAGCAGCATTGTTTTTCAAAAATACATTTTAATAAATTTTAGGAAGGTTTTTTGTAAGGTATAATAATTATGTAATTATGATTTTAGCTTTTATGTTTATTTTGAAAATAATTATTATATAATATACATCATATTATTATAGAACAATACGTAAGTAATATTGACATGTCCTAAAATAAATTACGCCTGAAGAAAATTCAGTTTCCAGAGCAAAGCAAACTCGGGGAGAATCCGCACTTTCGTCGGTCCTCAAAAAAATTAAAATTAAGTTAAACAGCTTTGGTTTAACTTCCAACGGGTCGGATTATCCAAATCTTTCCAGCTAGGGCTCAGCGGTTTCCAATTATTGTGCAAGATGTCGCCCTTATTAGCTACTTTGAAAATTTTTCGTTCCAAAACCAAATTTTTAAAATGTAATTTTTAACCATTACACCTGTGTCTTCTTCCTAAAATTCTTATGAAAATAACACAATTTACTCGTTTTTATTCACTCAAAATTCAAAATAAAGACAATTTTGTCCGATTTTCAGACATCAAAAATTAAACTACAGTCGCCCGTCCGTAGGTCAATGGCGAGTGACCTCGTCCATCTTCAATATCTTTTCCACCTTGACGAGCCCGCGTCGTCGCATAAAACTTTAAAATTTTACAAAATTTCCCATCCATTAAAATTTAATAAAAATGCATTTTTACTATCAAATCGATAATAAATCGTAAATCGTTAAAAGATAACACGATAATGTTCATAATCTATTACAATGTTCTACTGATTTGCAGCACTTCTTTTTCATCTATTGCTTGCAATGTCCCCATCCTTTCTATCACTCTTATTATAATATAATTTCATAAAAAATTGTTGTAGAAATTGAACCTTGTTTTTATTTCAAATAAAGTGTGTATTATGCTGTGAGTGTGTAATATAAATTACTTTGCCCTGTGTATTACAAACTACTTAAATTATTGAAAATTCTCACAAACCTTATCTCCTCGCGTTCATCTACCCCTTTTTTCCTATATTGTTCTGCTTTCTATCACAAATTCCATTGTAATATATTTTCTTCAGCTGCTTTTATAATTTTTCCAATTTACAAAAATGTTTCATCCAACTCTATCAATTAACTGCCGATCAATTACTTATGTCAATTTCTCAAAATAATAAATCCAAATTTCTTTGTATTATTTCAATAAATAGTGATTTATCAAAAATATTTCAATCACCACCTGCCAAATTTTCCAAATTTAATTTTTAAAACGAATAATTTATAAATTTCTGTTTGGATAATTCCCGAACTGTATTGTTCTTTTCACAGTTATCACTTTAAACAACTTTTTTCTCTTGATGGATATAAATTTTGTTAATTCAACTTAAATTGTGGTATTCATTTTTCTAAGCACGTTACAACGCAAATTTACACGATTACTATCTGATGATGTTCTTTTTCGTCCTTTTTATTATTTATTAATTACTCACCACTGCTTGATAATATTATTTTTATTTTAACTCTCTAGATTTCTAACATTGAAATATACATAATACTAAAGTTTTCAAATTGTGTTACATATTTGTGATATGCTGGGGTACATAATTGATGTTATTTCGAAAAGTAATCATAATCATAATACAATACCACTACTAGTCAAAATTGTTGAATATTTTTGTCAAACTAAAAACAAGTACTTCTGCTTGGATTTAAATTGCCCACTAAGTAGCAGTCTCAATTGCCCTTACTGGTTTCTCTTGCCTCACAAACAATCATAAATACATTTCTATTACAATACATTTTTAGTTGGGTATCCATTAGTGATGGAGCACTATTAGCAGTGAACACTGAAATTTGATTCAGTGCATAAACATAATATTATTATGGTTACTTCCTTCCTTCTCGGTCCTTTTACCCTAAAGAGGATTTGGTGAACCTTATAATTTGGGGACGATTTATGTACTTTATATGTTTCGCACTAGGTCCTTTTATCCTAAGACAAAGGTTTCTCATGGCAGATTATACCCCGGTGGTTTGCCATTGCCTGCCGAGGGAGAAACGGCCAGAATAAAGTTCTTACTTTACTCGGATTCGAACCGGGTATTTAGCGTTCATAGTCAACTCGCGTGACCGCTAAGCTCCGACCGCCCCAATGGTTACTTACTAAGCGCTTAATCAAATTCATGTATATGGTTGACCATATTGGCAATCAGAAGTCAATTCCTGGACCCTGGACGTCATGCCGGATGGATGTGTTTGGTTATTCTGTCACACTGACACTCGCGGCGGCGAGGTTTTTGACCGATCTTCTAGTGTGACAACAATTAAAGCTTCTCTCATCTTTCAATAGAATTATCAGCTCTAATTTTTTGATTAAATTGATTTCACAATTAATAAACGTTCCTCCGAAGTGTAACGTAACATTTTTGTAAATATCTTTATTTCTACATGACAGCTGTACCAAATATGGTTAACTAAACATTATTTGACAGACGGAAATGTTATTTTCCACAAGTTATTGTTGGTATACTCTTTATAAGTTAATTTATATCCTTTTACCACAGAAATAATGTACTAAGTTTGTCTAAAAAGTAATGAGACTGGTCAACAAATCAACATTATCCCTTTCAAAGTAGTTCTTTTAAGAAGCAACAACCGTTGAAGACGTCCCACATTTGGTAGCAGTAAACTTTAATTATCAACTGAAGGTGTCTTCAGTTTCTTCTTTTGCGTACGAAACACTATGCAGTGCACTAGGCTATCAACTTGGCCAAAGTCAAAAAGTCTTACTAAGAAAATGTTAATGGAGTGGGATCTCTATGCCTTCCCCATAATCTTTATATCGATCTTAAACTTTAGATCGCAGCAGTGTATCCGGTGCGACCAGGATTGGATCCGTGGGTTTCTCTCCCTAGCCCGTCCTTTTACGCCACACTTACTATCGGTCGAAGGACCTATTCTACAAACATCCAATACATCTTGGAGGTGCAATTAAATCTTGTCGGATGTGGGATAAGCAATTCGAGACAGCAGTTTTATGATTATTTATTAGTTTTATACATGGACATGACTTTAACACAGTTTAGGTACATTTAAGAATGGATACTTGTAGAATTAGGTCTCCTGATCTTTAGCTGGTATGCCCCTACTCTATGTTTATTGTTCACAGTTTCAAAATGACAACCTTTAAGGTGGAATTTAAGCTTGATGAAAAAAATGCAAAATTGGATTTTAAAATGTATTTTATAAGTTTCTTTTTTTCTTGTTCGTGATGAGTCAGTGCTACACATAACGAAACTCGCTGTCAAATCAGACGTGTATCGCTATCGAATTGAAACTTGCATTGAATAATCAAGTAGGAAGAGGAAGGTACGTCTCAGTTAGTGTAGGTGACGTGGCTAAAGTATTACCCGTTCTAGCCATGCGTTCAGTTTCATTACTTATTGGACAAACCTCGTATGTAGTTACTGCATCCTCTTCGATATAATGTAATATTTATCATAAAAATACAGGCTGAGGAAATGTATGAATACTAAATGGCACTATATAACATAATAATATTATTGACGCATAAAGCAGTCAACTTTGTATGAAGAACATAATAATGTATGCAATATATGCTTACCAGAAGTACCAATAAGCAGAAGATTTGTTATGTGAAATTCTACATTTTATTGTATTTTAAATAATACATATTATTATATGATCCATATTATAAATAAATGCTAGTAAATGGGCCAGAAACCACTGGCTCTCAAAATTTGTCTACTATGCTTACTTTAATTTTACATTTTTTTGGTGATTTTAAAATATAGATAGCAAAAGAAAAAAACAATTACGCTGTTTGCTTATAAGATAGTTTTTATACTAAATACTAAAATTTTAAGTATGTAGATCAGATTCTACTGTAACTGCATCCAAGATCATGAAATCGAAGGTAAATAGGTGTTCCCTGAATTACCACTCGTTAAAATACAGATGTACATAAAAATTGTAATTTTCAATCAAAATTATACTCATAATATTATAGATACACTGTGATAAAGCGTTTATACGTTTGCTATTATGCTACTATTACTATCGTGAACAAAGGCTGTAGCACGTTAAGATAGGTGAATCGGCCCTCGGCGATTTTTTCATGAGTCCTCGATAGATACTCATAAAAGAAAATTTTTGAGCCCATGTTGACATTCCCACCCCCCTCCAAGGAGGCGTGACCTTGAAATATGTGATTTTAATGTTTTTATCGATATTTTAAGCATTTTTCAATCAATTAAAGCGAAACTTGGTGAATATGGAGTGGTTTTAGGTACAAATACGCTCAATTTTTTTCATATTTTTTTCATCACTTTTACACTACTAAAACCGGTTTAGAAAATTTCAAAATGGCGTCCTGAACGCCATTTTTGAGGTGGGAAGCCAAAAAAATTCATGAATATTTTTCAAGGTATTCTTCAACTATATACCAATTTTTAGTGATTTTCAAGTCCGGGCACATACCTAAACAACGAAAAAACCATTTTTTTGGATCAATTATCGCTTACTTTTGACCATTATTACGCTCACTTAGCATCGATATGGGTATCTTTTGAAAGGATTTTTTAATTTAAACCATTTGAAGGTCATTTTTTAAAAACAGAATTGTGCAGAAAATTAAACAAATGAAAAGAAATAGGTTTAAAGCTTTCGATTTTATTTCAAATGTACTAATTAGGTATTATAACAGCCAATTTTTTTTTCAGGATTTCTTGGTTTTCTCAGGTTTGACGTTTTTAGTGGATAAAAAATGGAGAGAAAAAAAAGGCCAAAATATGACGAATACGTGAATAAAAACCACTCCATATTCACCAAGTTTCGCTTTAATTGATTGAAAAATGTCTAAAATATCGCTAAAAACATTAAAATCACATATTTCAAGGTCACGCCTCCCTGGAGGGGGGTGGGAATGTCAACATGGGCTCAAAAATTTTCTTTTATGAGTATCTAACGAGAACTCATGAAAAAAATTGAAAAAATCGCCGAGGGCCGATTCACCTGCTATCTTAACGTGCTACAGCCTTTGCAGATTTTCAGTGATAATAATTAACACTCATTTATTCTCAACCAATCTTGTATTAATAGGTTAGGGTCATAAAAATGACATGGCAAAAAAAGTTGTATTCAATCTTTTAAAAATATTCCTAAAGAAAGGTAATACTAGAACGGAAAAGGAACAGGAATCTACGTGATTTAATTTGGCTAAAAATTTAAAGGGGACCAGTTATTTCTAAATAATGTTTTCTGGTAAGGGAAATAATTAATCTGCTTATAAAAAAAAAAAGTTTGTTACTTTAACATTAAGAAATCACACAAGTAAAGTTCAATTTACTCTCAATCTAAACTAAATATCTTCTCCATATAACATCACAATTTCATCTTCTATATTAATCATAAAAATGTATTAAAGAAATTGTGGTGTTGTATTGTAGTGTAGTTGCTGTAGTGCTAATTTAACTTGATAGCAAATTTGGGATTTTGATATGGGTCTTGTCCATAAAAACAAAATAGAATTATTGAATTGTTACCTCTAATCTTTGGAGACGTATTTATCCAGTACGAAGATAAATGGGGAATTTGATCATTTGCGGTCGTGCCGTGAATATTTAGGTACAAATCTGAGCTGCATTTACTTTTAGCTAAATCCAAACATTAGATTTGCTTTTAACTCCGTTATTGGTTCCAACAAATCAAGTAATTCATAATTACAAGAATAACCTTCGTTATCTATATTAAAAATGTTCAAAATTTGAATTTTATTGTTTACATATTTATGAAGTCTACGTCAATAATCAGAATATTATAAAATTGATGTTGAATTCGATACGAGAAATATTTCTAGAAGTTCAATTTATTAATAGCGCTTGAAAGAATTCAGAATACAAAAATAATTTTAATGATTGCTACTATTTTTACTTATAATATAAGGTAGGTGGGTACACAGAGAGAAAAAAATATTTGACAGAAGTGTATTTTACTTCATTTAACTCTATCCTACGTTTATATATACGCGATCCTATGGTAAGCTCCTGGTAAGTAAATAAAATACTTGGAAATTCAAGTAAAGAATTACTTAAGTAAAGCAGATAGAGTCAAAACAACGCATAACGTAGTTTCCATTCAAGTAAATTTAAGACTTCATCCAAGTAATTTTAAGAGTCACATCAAGAAATTTATCGAGTTGTTACCAATATTTGATAATGTTAGCCCTAGTATTTTTCAGTGTAGTTTCAATCCTATTCAAGGTTACTTTAAAGAATTTATATGATCTAAGTAACTTTATATAATAATTGAATTAACTTAATTTGGGATTGCTTTAAGGAAGGTTTTATTAAACACATTGCGTACCACGTCATTCACATGAGGAATAAAAGAATTGTTTCGTGAACAATTGCTTCCATTCTTGATGAATGACGCGTACGCATTGTGGTAAAGAAAGTTGAACTTCATTTCAAATTATATTTGAAAATTTATATTTTTTTCACTAATTCATCATTACAGCATAAAAGTTTTTAATTTTACGAATGTTTTCGATCTCCACTTTGAACTGGTTGATTTCTTATTATAGCGGAATCTTCTTGATTTTTCACCTAAAATCATTTACAGTTAATTATACAAACATAATTAAACAATATTATCTCTATTATACCTTAGCATGAATTTATCATCCCAGCATCAATTGTTTTCTATTTGCCAATTTTTAATTTTACCTTTTGGAGGTAAAGAATGTCCAATAAATTGTAGTTTTAGAATCTATCAATACAATACATTGTGAGATTACGAAATTGCGAAACCAAAATTTAAACTTACCTTTGAAAAATTTAGAATAGTAATTATTTGATCACTTTTCTTCTGCAGCTTACGGATTTGAATGTTACAACGGTTACAACTGCGTTAAGAATAAGCGACATTCAGATGCAACAAAGCAGTTTAACACGTACTATATTCTTAGAAGTCGACCTATTTATTTGACTCTTTCTAATACTTAATCGAAATAAGTCATTTATGTTCATAACACTATTTAATTTAATTTGACATTTTGAAATGCTTAAAGCAAGTAAACTTCTTATTATTAAATTAAATATATTACAATCCTTAGTTCAACCAATTTATTACTTGAATTAATTATATAATGTAAGAATTTAATTTACTCCCAGGAAGTAATTCGAATCATCAATGAAATTAAATAAAGAGTTCATACAAGTAAATAATGCTGAGTAAAATATATACTTAAATTCAAGTATTCGTTTTTCTCTGTGTATGCATGAATTCAACGATTGAATGAGATTTTATATTTAAACGATAACAACAGAAACTCGAGACGATTGTAGATTCCATTTTATTCCATATTAATTTTACTTATTTTTTTAACTAATTTTCTTGTTTTTTTTTTAATTTTGCAATGCAACCACCGCACCGGGCGGTACCGGTGCGGCCAGCGTGCAGTTGTAATCAAATAACGTATATTATGCTAAACAGTTTACCTGCATAACAAAATTATGTTTTCGATATAGAGAACGAAGACCGAAAACATGTTTTTCGTAAGAATTACTATGTTGGGATACTTTTTGTCTTAGAAAATTTTGCTTTCATAAATTTTATATGCAGTGTTGGTTAGAAGGCTGCGGTGAGACGTAATATAAGCTTTGCGCTCTTGGCTTGCATATTGATTCAGGGAACCCTCACAGAATATGGAATATCCGGAATACCACAACAAAAACATCATTTATCCTTACAAATAACATCGGAAGAACACGCTTGCGAGAATTAAGCTTTTTGAAGTTTTTATTTTTATTTCCAAATAAAATTTGCATTTACAACGATCGTAATATATTTTCACTGTAATATTTGTTTTATTAAAAATTAAAATAGTCCAAAATTAGTGATGAAAGTAAAGGAAATTATATATTAATGCAAAGTAATGTCAAAATTCATGATGTGTGGAAAGCTTATTAAATTTAATTGCCTTTACACGTAAAAGCTCGGAAAATATAGCAAAATATAGTCACTAACATATATACCATCACTTTGAGCAAAGTAAGTATATATACTACCCAGAACCGACACTGCAGCTAATGGTCTCTAGGGAACCCTACCGGTAACACGCTATCGCCCGGAAACTAACCCGCTCTGGGAATTCCGCCAAACAAGCACTCCGGCCCACCGTCACGTCACAATCACCTTCTAAAAGAATAACAGGACAAGAACGCAATAAAATATCAGTTCTGATATTGTTATTTTATATTAATTTAAAAAGAAAACGGAAGTATTATTTTTGATTCCGTGAAATTAAATTCGCCCGAAATCAAAAAATCACTATTCCGCAACACCAATTGAACGCGATTTTGAAGTGGTTACTTAAAATCACGCAAACTGTGTACCTACCTTTTAGAAAAATCAATTTTTTTTAATTTGTACTTTTTTATCCTAAGCTTTAAAACAATTATCTCCGAAACTAATGACTTGGGGAGTTGATTAAATTATGTAATCAGCTTATGAATACAACGAACAAAAGTACTATAATGAAAAAGTTATTAGCGATTTATGAGTGTTACTAATATATAATTCGTATTCGCGGTTAACTGATTTTCAGCAGCATCTGTTGAACAACTCTAATTTTTATAAAATTACTTCAAATGTATTTTCTTTATTAAAAATTACACCATTTTCAAATTTATTAGTTGGCTTCTCCGCATTACATGACCAAAAATATATCTATTTTAATCAAAACCAAAAGCCATTTAAAAGAACTGAGTCAATTAAGTTTTAGAACGAGCCTTAATTAATTTTTATTCGTAATTATTATATGCAATTTTAACATTATTTCCTTGATTTCTGAAGTTATATTAGAATACAAGTTTAAAATATTTTATCTTGGGCTTTAATTATCTTCCTTTTCGTTTTAAACAATATTATAAGATCAAAAAATGAAAACATAATTATCTTGAATATTAAGTGAAGACTTTTAATTTTTTATATTTATTTTGCAATTTTTATTACAAACTTAATCGACAATACTTTCGATGTATACTCTATTGTGTACGCTCTTCAATTCATTGATTTTTCGTTTGGCTCGCTTCTGAGCTTACACGAGTAAGCTTTCTTTACCTTTGAGCATTCAATGTAATTTTTTAAATTGGCTAATTGTTTTCCTTTATTTTCAAGTTAAAACTTTTTTATGCCTACTGTTTCTAAAAATACGAAGACATCAAGAAATGTGTAAAAATTCTGGAAAACGTAGAAAATAATGATTCCACTGCTAGAGAAACCAAAATAAGTTTGCGACAAACAAACTTTCTCGACTTCTTAAGTGATATCCTAAGAAATTTACTATCGTTAAAGATCATTAAAGTTATAGACACAGAGACGGTCATTGCCTTGCAGCTAACGCAGTTGGATGCGAATGCAGGGTACCGGGTTCAAACCTGGGGAGAGTCAAACTTTCTTATGACCAAGTCTCCGTGCTTCGGAGAGCACGTTAAGCTAAATTAAGTTAAGTTAAAATTACTAATAGTAATTTTGTTTCTCGTAAAAACCTGTGTTTGTAGAAAAAAATAGAAGCGGGGGAGAAAACCATTTGGAAATTAGTTATTTTAGTGACTTTATGTTGCAAAGTGGATGGTAGTAACCTATTTCTCTTGGGTTTTGCCTGCTAGATTAGGCTCATTTTTGTTAAATTTCTTTATTATCGATAGTATTATGAGTAATGATGTCGTTCACATTTAACAAGGTTGACCTTCAAACTTTTGCTTGAGGCTTTATTCTGAAGGCTTGCATCGTGCATGAGGTCCTGTCTGCGTGGGTCATCTCCTATGTAATGGGGATAACTTACGAAGGAAACGTGAGGAAGGTCCTTTGCAATAGCTAAACTCTCTTGGTACTTGTACTTGGTACTGGTAATTTTCGCTAATTTTACACATAAAAAATATTTGTCCAAGTACCCTATTCTGCTTATAATATTGACACCTGTTTTATTGCTGAGTTCTGCCCTATGTGTACAAAAAATATTTGCTACTTTTCGCCAATAATTTATTGTACCTTGATACGAAATAGGTTTATTGTTTCTGGTTTGCTTTTATATTCTTTCTAAATACTTGCCCGTTTCTTTCGTCTTTTCCCAGTCATTTTCCTTATGACACACGGAAAAATCGTTGACTTTTACCACTCTTCAATTATTTGAAGTTATTTTTTCTGGCATCTCATTTTATGGTTAGTTTGTACTTTATATGTCCTGTCAATTAAATGCTACTGTTATGATGTAAGTGTAGGAGTAATTCGAGTTATTATGGAATAACAATATCAGTTTTCTGTACACATAAATTATTAAAAAAAGAACGTACATTTGCAATAACTATGAAAAAATCCGAAATTTATGCATAATATACAAACTGGTTGATTTTGCTTCTCGATTGTGAAGTTTATTTATGTGTGTAAATTTTATTTAATTTGTTGGTAAAAAGTTGTTAGTTCACCTGCATTCTATGCCACAAACAAAACACATCGTTCACATACCCTTTCCATCCCCCTATCTTGTTTTCCCATTGAAATTGGTATATTTTTTCTTCGACGTAATTTCTGAGTACATTGGCTAGCATTGCTTTTATTACAGCAGGTTACAAGTTTTTTATATTATTGTTGTTTTTAATTTAACTTTTAATTTAAATTAATTTTATACTGTTTTATTAAAAGTTTGTAGCCTTCATACAAACTTATGTGGAATTTAAGGGATGATTAATTTTATTTAAATTATTTTCCCAATTTAATTTTTTTAATTTTCAAAAATATGCTTTTCTTTAAAGATTCTTATTAATTATTATCTAAATTAATTTCTGCTCCCTAATAATAATTAGTTACTTTAAACGTTGAATACATTTTTCTTTGTTTTGAATTACATAGGACGATCAATTGTTAAAATGTTATCGCATACGTGCTCGCAGTACATCTGCCTTTCTATTGTCCTAATTTGCATACAATAAAAATTTAATTTCTTCTGTTTTAGAACAATCTCTTCCCTAATTAATTAATTGGTTGTGATTCCCATTTTCGCTGTTGTGATTGTATCAATAATTTTAAGTTTACCTTTCTCTCCGACTTTTCTTCCTTACCTAGAGCTAGGATTTCTTTTACAATTTTTCTCAGCATAACTTTCCTCAACAATTCTTCTTTCCTCGCAAAATTTAAACGCTTTCCTTCATTTAAATACAAATGTTAAATTTCTTACTATACAAAAATTTTCAAATCATCCGGAATATTTAACGCGTCAAAAGGAACAATCAATTTTGTACCGTTTTTTTCTAGGTACCTCATCATACGGCTCCTCCATTATAAAATTTTTTCAACCATTTCAAGACCATTTTTATAAAATCTCATGACTTTTTTTGTAAAACAAACAAATTTACAAAATGGTCTAGTCGGCAATAAGAGTGTCAAATTATGTAAAAAGATTATGTTATGTAAAAAGACAGTCGTATGCAAAATTTCAGCCTTTCAATTAAATTCCTATTGATTTTAGAAGAAAGAAACAGTTTCTTCGTATTTCTTCAATTTTTTTGTACTAAAAGTTGTCCTAAAATTCTCTACTGGAAAATCAAAAATGTCTTTAAAAAATTAAAACAATTTTTTGGACTTTCTTCGTAATTAAATTCCACGAAAAGAAATTGATCAACTTTTCAAAAAATTATTTAACCATGTTAAAATTTTCCTACAACCCTTAGAAAATTTGACATAATTCTTCTTGGGAATCCCTACAAATTAGAAAAAATAAATCTTAATATTTCACCTGCAACATCATAAAAAATATTGGAAATGCAGAATTTTCATGTTTTTCATTAGAAATTCAGTCGAAAATCGCTTTGTTTATTAAATTAAATGACTTTTAAAAATTTTTGTTCACTAAATTTTTATAAATCCTTATTATTACAGGTGCTTTGCAAATAAAAAATAGTGAAGAAAAAGATCAAGGTAAATACGAATGCATTGCTGAAAACTCGATTGGAACTGAATACTCAAAAGCAGCTCTTCTTTATGTTAAAGGTAAGTTTATGTTACAAGTGATATTCATCAGATTTAATTATTTTAAATGTATTTTATCCAGTTCGTCGAGTACCTCCTCAATTTTCTGTATTACCACCTCAGTTAAAAGAAGTAATGTTAGGTGCCGATTTAAATTTGACGTGCGTTGCGGTTGGTTCGCCCATGCCATTTGTAAAATGGCGTAAAGGCGCTACTGAGGAACTTACACCTGAAGATAAATTACCCATAGGCATAAATTCTTTAGAATTAACAAATATCCAAGAATCCGCAAATTATACTTGTGTAGCCGCGAGTGCTTTAGGTGTTATCGAAACTGTCACACAAGTTAAGGTGCAATGTAAGTTACTTTTAGTTGTTTTTCTTTTGAAAATCTTACTATAAAATTGACTATTCGCAGCATTGCCGGGACCACCTACAAATGTGAAAGTATCAGAAATAACTGCAACTTCTGTTCGTCTTACTTGGTCATATAATGGACCAGAGGATCTTCAATATTATGTAATTCAGTTTAAACCTAAATATGCCAACCAAGCCTATAGCGAAATATCTGGTATTATAACCATGTATTATTCCGTACGTAATCTTAGTCCATATACTGAATACGAAATGTACGTTATTGCTGTAAATAATATTGGACGAGGTCCTCCTAGTGCTCCAGCGGCTGTAACTACTGGTGAAACTGGTATGTTGCAATTTTTAATTTAATCTACACTTTTCTGTCACAATTTTTAAACAAGGTCATAATTTTTTACTAAATTTACTTTTGCATAGCCATTATTCTAATAATGAATAAATTACACAAATAATACTTACTATAATGTTTTACTAAAAAATTAAGTTATTCTCTTGACATTTCTATTAGAAATTCTGGAATCGATAATAAATTTATACCTACTTACAAAATATTTTCAACTAGGTAAATAATACTTGTGGTTAATTTAATTTTTCTTGAAAGATATTCAGTTTTCAAAATTGTAAACCAAGTTATTGCTGCTTTTTTTATTCCTTGACAAAAAATTATTGGTTATTACTTATATTAATAAGTTTGGTTTAAATTTAATATACTAGTTTCCTAATAATTTCTAGTAGAAGTAATTTATATTGTTCAAAGTTCGGCTTTTTTATGTTTATATTTTGGACAAAGTTGATGTTTAGGAAATAATTATTTTATGAGTGTACAAAGAATAGTCAATGTTTTTTTTGGAGCCACTTATTTTTGTCATTTTCATGCAAACAATTTTCCATAATTCTTAATGGATTTTGTGGCTATGTCTAATGTAAGTTTTTGAATTTTTGTGTGCAATTTTTTTACACAATTAGTATAGCCGTATTATGCCCACTTACCCAGTATAATGCTTGCTTTAATTAGATTTAAATTGGTTAATTTATCTTGATGAAATTAATTGTGCTTTAATTTTATGCAGCTGATCCGTCTTTTGGAGGTGCCAGTAAGTTTTATTTATATGTTGTATTTTATGTTGTTTCAATATAAATAGCCTTACACTGTTTTATTTTTTGGTAATGGTTATAACAGTTTTTTATGTTTTTAGAAATTTGCGAGTACTATTTTATAATTTTTAAAATTTTTCAGTCCCTGGAACGTGTCCAAGAAATGTTCAAGTTCGACCCCTAAGTTCAAGCACTATGGTCATTCAGTGGGATGAACCTGAAATGCCCAATGGTCAAGTAACTGTGAGTTATACTTTTTTCAAGTTAACAATAGTTTTATTATTGTCAAATATAATTTGGACACTTATGCAGGGTTACAAAGTGTACTACACTACGAATCCTCAACTGGCAATGGCTCAATGGCAGTCGCAAATGGTGGACAATAATCAACTTACAACAATAAGCGATCTCACGCCTCACACAATTTACACTATTCGAGTACAAGCTTTCACGTCTGTTGGACCTGGTCCTTTAAGTCCGCCAGTTCATGTTAAAACTCAGCAAGGTATTTTATTTATTCTTTTCAATTGTTCGCCATTAGATATAATTTTATAATGTAATAGGTGTTCCAAGCCAGCCAAGTAATTTAAGAGCATCAGATATAGGTGAAACTGCAGTGACTTTACAGTGGAGTAAACCTACACACTCTGGTGAAAATATAGTGAGTTATGAACTGTACTGGAATGACACTTATGCAAAAGAAAAGCATCATAGGCGTATACCTGTTTCTGAAGGTTATACGTTAACGGGACTTTACCCAAATACTTTATATTATGTGTGGTTAGCTGCAAGATCTCAAAGAGGAGAAGGAGCTACTACACCGCCAATACCTGTCAGAACGAAGCAGTATGGTAAGATTGGTTGATTAAAAGAATTATTATTCGCTTTTGGGAAAGAAACTGTAGTTCTTCATTAGGCAGAATTTTTAATCTATTTTAATGTTGCGCTCTTCGCACGACAATAAAATAGGTTTCTTTAGAAAAATCGATTTTGTTAATTATTGTGGAACTACCAACACTTAATATTTTAGACATTTTCGAGGTACTAAAAAATAATTAAATTCATCTCATCCAGGAAACATTTTAAGTGTAAAATTAAGTCTGTTAGTAAGAGTAAATTAATGCTTTATTTTCAATGTTGCATTTCTGATATGTAACAAAGGTATATCGTAAAACTAAATTAACTTGATTGTATTTTGTGTGAGAGTGTGTGGGTGTGTTTTATATATTAGTGCATTGCATGCCGTATTTTAGTCGTCGGTGGATATTAATATGTTAAAGAGCACTGCACTATAATGCTATGTCTTTATTTTGATGTGCAAATCACACACTTTTATGTTTATCTTTCATATCTACTGTCCACAGGTAGTTGATATATTTTTTTATTTTAATATCCACTAAAATTAGTCTAAGCTTTTTGCTAAATAAATATGCTGTCACCACCTTAGTACCGGGTGCACCTCCCCGCAACGTTACCGGAGAAGCGGTAAGTCCCACATCCATCCAAGTTAATTGGGAACCTCCACCTGCTGAACGCAGCAATGGAAATATCATTTACTACAAGCTCCAAGTCGTCGAAGCAGGCAGATCTGATAGCGAAGCTTCTGTCATAAAGCTAAATGGCACTAGCTTTTTACTTGATGAATTGAAACGTTGGACAGAATATCGTGTTTGGGTGTTAGCTGGAACTTCAGTGGGAGATGGGCCATCATCATACCCTATTACTGTGCGCACCCACGAAGATGGTACGTTTCTGTCTTACTATTTTTTTATACTTATAATAGTTTTTATCAAGTTAATGCAAAACTTCTTCACTTTACATTCAATTATTATTAACTAAAAATTAAGTTTTGCAATAACTATTTTATGTAGACAATTATTTTGATTTTGTGTTTCAAACAGATATGTTGATTGAAAATATTAACTTTCACCGTGACACATTTTGAATTTAACATACATATCTGTTTACTTTTGGAATTTTTTTGGTTTTCTTTTCTGAACAGGATCTACAGTAATGATCACGGATGGAGATATGGATATCACTTAAACTAATCCTATCACCTTATTATTCTTCCTTTAATAATTTTTTTTTGTTAATCAAAATTAGTACATTTAATTTTTTTACTTAGTGTACAAGTAAACTTTAACAAGTAGTTTTTTGACATATCCTCAGCGGTATGTGTATAAACCACTTAAACGGTTTTTTTTTACCATTGCAGCCTGCCCTTGGAGGATTTTTGAAGCTGGCTCATTTTTTTCCTTTTTACAGCACTTTTTTAACTCCAACACTTTTTTCAGCTGTGGGTCCAGGTGTTTTTGATATAGTTTTTTTTTTGAAATGCAGTTTGTATTTTTGTAAAATGTTTAATTCGTTCTTTTGTCTATGAAAGCATTTGCAGGAGATTGGTCTTAGAGGTTTTTTCATCTTTTAATTTTTATGACTGTTTTTGTAATCGGTATTTCAAAATTTTATAGTAACTGTATCTTATTTTCTTTAGTTATTGTTGTACTGTTTAGCTACTCACGTTCACATGTAATGATTGCTTATTAAATCTCACTGGCACAAAGTTGCATTGCAATGGCACCATTTTTTGAATCAGAATCGGCACAATTTTTATATTTATTTTTAAGTTACTTTGTGCACTTAATTTTTGTACTTATACTAGATTATTATTCCTAGCATGACTGGTCTAATTTTAACCATTCCCTTAAAAAAAAACTTCCAACTTCAACATTTTACGATGTTTTTCCTGGTTGCAGTGTACTGTAAATTTTATTAAGTTTCAACTTGAAATTTTGATTTAAGTACACTACACTGCTATTTTCAATTTAAAAATCGGCCGGTACTCGCTAATCAGTTTGTCATCACTTTGATTGATAGTTGGTATGTTTTGGATCCTTTTACCCTATTCATGAAGGCTCGCTAGGCAGCACCACTCACAGTAGGATGACATGGCGCACTATTAATATATTACTATATAAATGGCACATTTTTATACATCTCACTGTGTGTGAATAAATACACTTGCACAATTTGTGTGTGGATGTATGTTTGAGAAATATAAATTAACAATATTCATTTGGTTGCACTTTGAAAAACACTTATAATAACTTGGGTGTGCTCTAAAAATTGAAAAATTAAATAGTTACCTGGATATAATATTTTAATAATATCATATTATTAGTAATTGATGGTGGTTTAAATATTTTATTACTTAGTAAGGATGTAAAAATTATTACAGCAGTTTTGGTATAATCATCATGGCAACACATTTGAATACCAATACGTACATTACTTGTAGTATTTATGTAGATATTACTTTTTGTATCTATGCATGAAGTACCTATGTATAAGTTATATACTTTGACTTGCCTATTTGTTTTTAGACTATTTAAGCAAGTATTTATGTACATATAATCAAGATCATATTATTATTTAGTAATTTTATTGCATACACTTAAAATCCTCTTTTTATTTAATATGAAATTGAATAATCTCTAATTAAAACTTTTAAATAACTTTTGAAGCGACGCAACTGTCTTTAATGATTTATACAGACTGTTTCACAAAATACCGTTTTATGATCTTTTGCCAAAGTTGAATGAGCCCCCTAATTCAGTGAAAATAGTTTAAATAATTCATCACCTTCATAAACTTGCGTAATTACGGATTTGAACAAATATTTGTTTGTACTTATCTATACGTATTACTCTTTTTTTAAAAGCACTTTTTAACATGTCATGACCCTTATATTATATTACCTTTATATTATTTATTAGTAGAACATTATTTTAAAATATTAAATAGATTATAAACTATTTAAATTGTTAAAAATAACATTAAAACCATAAAAAAAGGTATGCCACAATCTTTCACTTGAAAAGCTACAAATATAAAAAGAAATGCGAAAAAATTATATATCCACAGTTTTGTAAGGAATAAATTTCTTACAAGATAGTCCGCGACAGTATAATATTTGTCTTGAAAAGTTTTGAGACGGGAAGTACTAAAAGCCTCAGATTTATGACTTTTTAATTGTTAAATTCTACTTTGAATGTTTTTCACATTAAAATCAAAACTTTTTTAAACATAGTTAAACAATAATCTAAATTAAAATAATAATAATAAAATAAAATTTTATTCGTTAAATTTATTTCCGTCCATTTAATACTAATTAATTTATTGCTATTTTTTTAACATAATACAAATTACAGTTTGAGAATAGGTCTTTAGTAATCAATAGATATATTTTAAATTTTTATTTCTTACAATTCATTATAACAAAGGCAGCAAAAACCAGGACATTCGATGTATATTGAAAAAATTAGCAAGAACTTAATAATTATAAAATCAAAGAACACCTTACCGGATTACATGTTTCAATCACATTCACAATTATTGTACTCGTAAAACTGATATCATCAGACCCATACTGGTTTAATGAAAATACAATTTTGCTCACCAATTTTCCAAAGAAACCTCGACCTTTTTGGTCTTGATTGCACAACTACCTTTGTGATAATAAAATGTAAGAAGCTTTTTTTAACATTTGAAAGAAAAATAATATACCTACCTATTATTTTAAATTATTTCTATCTTCAAGTTTCTATTCAAAAGTTATAGGGTGCAGTTGCATAGCGGTCGAAACGTTCTGTTTTACCAACAAACGGTTTCAAACTGACTGAAGAAATGTATAACTATATTCTCAGATTTAAAAATATTCCGTACGATCTGTTCAGTGTACATAATTCAAATATAACTTCGTTATAGACTGAAATCTTTTTTTAAAAGTGTAGGTACCATATTTTACTTATAAGTTTTATTTGTACACTTAATATTTTTAATAAACCGAAACCGCAAATGAAATGTTATAAAAGGAATTATAGATTGCATCGTAAAAGCCATTAATACAATATGGAAATATATCTTTTCGAGAGTGGCCTTAATGACCACTTAATATTAATTAATTTCCCTGTTAGTCAAAGCACAAAATGGAATATTTTTAGAAGTAATGAGTTGCATCATTAAAACCTATTGATGAGAAAATATGGATAATTAATTTCTTTCAGTGATAAAATGGGCAAACGTATTTTTCCCTCTCAAGCTGTATCGAGTTTTAAGAATAAGGTCAAAAAATAATTACGTATTTAAAAGATTAAATAATTGATTCTCAACTTTATAAAAAATATTTTAAGTTTGTTCAATTAAATCTTACAAAGTTTCGATTTGAAAACAACAACTTAATAAATAAGAACTATTATTTAATTAGTTCTTATTGAAAATTAAATTGGAAAACTGATATGACTGCAGAATTGCTCGTTGAATCGCTCTAATCACCATAGGAAAAGTTCTTTAAAATTAAGCACGGTTGGGTTACCGCTCGCGTCACTAAGGACTAAATTATTTATAAGATTAACATCGGTTTTTCATAAATAGCTCCTTTCTCGTTAAATCTAGGACAAAAAAACCTTCACACAAAATTAAAGATGTAATAACTTGCAATCAGAAAAGTACTACTTCTTTAATTTTACACGACTTTCTTGTACCCACCAAAAATAATAATTATAATAATAATAGTAATTTACAAAAAATTTTCTGACATTGGATTTTATTTCTAGTTCACTCAACAAGTTTTTTTAATATCTTACATTTTCAGCCACTTAATTGCCAATAACTCTAGAAAAGTAAACCGATCTTATTTTTATTTCCTCTTTTTTAAGGCAAGTTTTCTAGACTAATATTTTAATTCGATATCTTTTTCTTTAGACCGCATACTTTATATGCTATGTATGTCAAAGTCGAAAAGTAGTACATAACATATTTCAAATTTCTTCGCAAATTTCATAATAATTGTTATACACCACAAATTTTATTCTAAATTATAATATTCTTTTGAATTTTCAAGTGAAAATGTAATTTTATATTTTAGTGGTGAATTATCAGAAAAATTATACAACATAGTTTAAAATAAAATTTTTATGTTTTCTAAAATTTGCCAAAATAAATTGAACGTGGTGAAAACTTCAAAAGTTCTTACCTTTTTAGACTTTCAACACACGAAAAACACAATTTATGGGTTCTAAATAAAAAGACATTAAAATCAGATTTTTGCCAAGAAACTTGTTTCTCTAAACTAAACTATAAAGAAACATTCATTTATTTCACATTTCACCTCTTAACCTCCATAATCTTATAATAATTTGAAATGGACCTATATCTTTCGAAATACCATAAATTAAAATTTAAATGATATTCCTTAGACGTTCGAGTATAATTGAATTCGGATTACGCATTCATTTAAAAAAAATTCGGTCTTGAAAACCAGAAGATACATTAAGATGTTGTTTGCGATTAGTTTCAAAATAGAAAAGAAATTTTATATTATAATTCAACAGAAATCACAGATAAAAATTGAATAATTTCATTAATAAATTAGTTTTATCCAGAGAATTTCAACAATAATAGGTATGTTTCGATCTTATTAGATCTCATCAGTATCATCTAGTCAAAAAAATGCATCCATTGCATAGTCAATGTTCACTTAAAAAAATTTCAGTGAAAAATTCTATTGTATTTCCGATTTTCGGATTTTTAATTTTTCGAATAAATAATAATTTATTAGTTAGAATAAAATTGATTAAGTCAATTGTGACACGTTTAATACGAAGTATTTTATAAACTATAAATACAAAATTAATCCATAAATTTGAAGAACGGATCTTCTGTACGGCAAGTAGTTTTAATTTACGACAATTGTTTTTAAGAGAAAATCAAACCACTTCTTTTTCCAATATATAAAACTATAAATAATGTAATAACTTAAGGGGAAAAATAAAAAGTTCAACTTTGTGAAATTTTTCTGAAAAAATCAATCTATTTATATTTAGAATTTAGATCAATTTGGGTTTTGACACATTATTGTACAAGTCTTGAAAAACATTAAAAAAATTTTCAAGTCAAAATATTACAAAATCGCCGGCGTAGCAGCTTAACTCCAAAAACACCTCTTAAGAAGGCGGTGGAAAATTTACCAATATTGTTGTTAGACCTACAACATAAGAAATGAAAAAAATTAGTTTAATGTATGTTTTTCCTGTCCGCTTCGATCCAGATTTTTTATATTTTAATTTTATTGTTTTAGTTATAAAGGTTCAAAGTTAAAAAAAAATTTTTCGATCAAAACATGTTACTTTAAAGGTCATAAAAAAATTTTGAGACAAAAATTTAAAAATCTGGGTCGAGGCGGACTGGAAAAACATAATATTAAACGAAATTTTGTCTTTTCTGATGTTGTAGGTAGTGATTGCAATACCGGAATACCGAAAACCGGTATTTTCGGCTATTTTGCGATACCGAAATACCGGTATTTTTGAATGTGTAATACCGGTTTTTCGGTATTTAATTTTTTGTTATTTAAAATAATTTTGAAGTTGGTATTCGGTAAAGCCCGTATAACACGACGTTAAATTTTGATAAAATTTAGTACTAAATGGTAACTAACCAATGGAAAGCGCGTGTTGGTATCCATCAGACGTTTTTTATTGGTTAGGTATTAACCTGGGTATTATTAAAAATAAATATTATATTATAATAATATTATAAGTAGAGAACGGATTTATATGCATAGCAAACCGGTCTTGAGGTAAGACCCCATAAATAGTACTATGTACTACCCATAAACAATTGGTTAAGAAAAATTTATTAGCGCTAATAAACGTTTTCTATTGTTTATGGGGTGTTACCTCAAGACTGGTCTGTTATGCATATAAATCCGCTCTCTAATTATAAAATTCAACATTATTTCCAAAGTAAACAAACAGAATATTAAGGAACACAAAAAATCAGCAGATAATAACGAAAACGATAATCTTGGCAAATGCAAAAAATGCTTAAAAATTATTCAAGTTGTTGGTGGAAGCACCAGTGGTTTGCATACACATTTGAAAACCATGATATTAACGTATTAAAAAGAAAAGAACTTTGTTCAAATTCAAATATAAGTTCCAGTTCTTGTGGACTACATAAGAAATCTAAGATTTCTGATTATTTTGCCCTAAATAACAACAACTCCTTGCACTATAGTCTGATTTTTTTAAGGAACCGATAGAAATTTTGTACTCCACGTGGACAACGTGAATGTTAACCAGTGAAATTGCTTTGAATTTAATTGCTTTGAATTTAATTTAAAGCAATTTCATTGGTTAACATTCACGTAGTTCACGTGGAGTACAAAATTTCTATCGGTTTCTTAAAAAAAATCATACTATAAGGTAGTTTTTGATCTTCTGTAGTTGAATTTTTGTTTTGTTTTAATACCGGTACTAATACCGGTATTCCGGTATACCGGTATTACCGGTATTACATGCAAATTAATACCGAATACCGGTATTACAATTTTGGTCCGGTATTGCAATCACTAGTTGTAGGTCTAACACCATTGGGAGATTTTCCACCGCATTTTAAGTCGTGTTTTTGGAGTTCAGCTGCCACACCGCCATTTTGTAATATTTTGACTTGAAAAAATTTTTAAATGTTTTTCAAGACTTGCAATAATGAGTTAAAACCAAAATTAATCTAAATACATTCATTTTTTCAGAAAAAATTCACAAAGTTGGACTTTTTATTTTTACCCTCCCAAAATTTTACCTACATAATATAGATTCTACTTATTGTTTATTATAAGATTATAACATAAAACGCCTCTTAATCGCCAATCAAAATGCTGAATTTTACAGACGTCCGTCACCGAACAATGTGATTTTCTCAGCAAAAATAGAATTTACCTCTAGAAGTCCGGTAAAGTTGAGTCTGTAAAATAATTAATAAAGTAATCTCCCTAAAATACATAAGAGGTTTTTCTGTGGATTTAGTTGTATTTTTTTAACTCAAACTTTGTCAAAGACAACTAAATCCGCCAAAGAAACGATCTCATGTGTATTTACTTCCGACAATTACAATGTGTTTCGTTGGCGGATATAATCAATGATATACTATGTACATATTATAACGGAACATGAAACCTAATAGTATTTTAAAAAATGATCATAAATTTTGTCGTCATATTCAATTCAACTGTGTAAGTCATTTCAGTTTTAAAATAACTTTTTATTATTCGTTATTAAAAATATTATATTAAGGGTATTCACTTAAACTCTTGTGAACCACTCCATGTATACGACATTTCAGGAACTTCTCCAGTTTTCTATTGGACGTTAGCAGATTAAGCTTTAAGTGAATATCTTTTATATGTTTTTAATATCGTGGAAATAAATGACAAAATGATCACATATTATGTAATAAATTGAAATAATTTTTATTATTGGGCATGCTGATTTTGATATTTTCTGCTTACTAAAGGTAATTTGTATCTAATAATTTATTATAAGGTATTTTTATGGTAGGTAGATTTGTGTGTAAGAGTGAATGAAGGTGCCAGAAGCAAGAGTAGTACACAAAATGACGACACATTTTTACACATTTTTGCATTACCTGTTTACCTATAAACGAAGTTTTAAAATAAAGGCCATTTTTGCAAGAGAATTTTTTGCGATTTTTGACACAATTTTTGAAATCAGTACATGTGTGTGAGTACTTACATTTTAAGATTTTTTCGTCGTTGAATTTTTGCAATACAGGAAAAATCGAGTTTTTTTGTAATCAGGTGTTTATATTTTTGTATGCCTATTTTACAATAGACATGTACACTTTTACAATACTATTTTTTCTGACTTTTTTTGCCTTGACATGGTCCGCAGCCATTCGAAGTGAGTATTTACTCTTTGTCGTGTGCTAGTAGTGGCCTTAGTGTTTTTTTTTAGATATATATGTATGCTTTATTTACAACATTATTATTCTGCATTTGAAACTTCATCATTAAAAAATTATAGACAAATATGCAGAATAATACTATAAAATAGTTATTTGATTTTACCTACCTATATAGCTTACCGGAACCTTATTATTTAAATTTTTAGTAAACTAAGTATGCATATCAGTTACAATAAAAATAGCTATTTACATGTTCTACATTTATTTGGATGAGGTAAATATTCAACGAATATATTTCATGTGTTGGTATTCAAATGTCTATCGACAAGACATATTAAGTAGTTGAAAAACTAGCGTGTGATTTTTTCAAATAAGAATTTAACACATTAATTGCTTGCATGTTAAATAATTAAATTAAGATTTTAGAAGTTTGCTAAGAAATTTATTAATTTTAATTCGATTTTGTAGTGCCTGGTGATCCGCAAGATGTCAAGGTAACACCCATCAATTCCACCACCATCAAAGTTAATTGGAAACCACCACTTGCAAAGGATCGTAATGGCATTATTCGTGGATATCATATTCATGTACAGGAAACTAAAGAAGAGGTTTAAACATTATAAATTAAGTTAATCAGTTTTATGAAGTTACATTTATTTTTAGGGAAGTTTGCTCAACGAACCAATGAGATTTGACGTTCTAGAAGATTCTCTGTTGGAATTAAATGTTAGCGGATTACAACCAGATACGAAATACACCATTCAAGTCGCCGCTCTTACGAGAAAAGGGGATGGAGATCGAAGTGCACCAGTTAGTGTTAAAACTCCAGGAGGAGTTCCCAATCGACCGGCACTAACTCTCAAGTATGTTGTTTAAAATTTCCTATTATTAAAAATAAATTAATTTAAGATAGTACAGGATGTCCCAAAATATCGAGGACACAGAGCTATCAAAACTTTTCGAGAGCTGCACAGTAGGCTCTGTTGATCTTTTAGTTAATTTAAAAATTTTAAATAAGAAAAGAATTGAAACTGATTTAAAAAACTAAATTATGACGTAAACCAGGTCTAATTCAGAGTAGAATATAAGTATTTAAATCCGAGAGTCGGTACTCATTATTACCTGGCTTACCTACCTGTTTATTATGATTATGATGGTAGACTTTAATTATTAAGGTGACCAACCCTACTCCTTTAAGGAGTTTTGTACTCCTTTGCAATCTTTTGTATTCCTTTGTGCTCCTAAATCATAAAAATATTAATTTAAATAATTTTTTACCTAAAAGAGCTAAAAATAAATCCTTCACTAAAAATTTTATTGACATTTCAGCCATACTCCTTTTGTAGTAAAAATAGTTGTTTACCTTATCAATATAAACTTTTAGCTTCAAGAAGAAGAGTTTAGAACGCCCTATTTTTATCATTTTTTACTTTAGGGTAATTGAACGAGAACCAACGGTAACAATTGAATTGGAATGGTCTAGACCCACTCAAACATACGGTGAATTACAAGGCTATCGACTTCGCTTTGGTGTAAAGGAGCAAATGTTAAAGGAAGTCATACTTAAAGGTATTTTTTCGTCTTGAGTTTTTTTTTTCCTTATTTTTATAGATATAGGCCAGTGCAATTAGTGATCTGCGATTGTAATTATTCTGGTAATTTCAATTTGTTAATATGTTTTATTTATAAACTGGTTTCATAACATGTAATTCAAGTTGTTTTCGACATTGGCGCGTTTGTGCGCGCATCACCATGTTGAAAAAGTCAGCCAAAATCACAGTAAAGTCTTGCTTTTCCTATAATATCTCCTTTGCAATGTAAATTTAAGTTAAAGTAGCTTTAACAAGTTTTGTAAAACATAAAATTTCCTATAACGTTTGTATTCGCAGTTTTTCTCTATATCTAATGGGTACCGAGTTAAACTCCATGTAATGCATGACTAGGTTTCGTTTTTCATTAATATCACTTTTTCCAGTGCAATTTCGAGAAAAATTTACTAACACCAATTTTCTAGAGCGTAAAATTTCATAAAAGTCGTGTATGTTTTAGGTATTTTATTGCTATTAGGTATCAGTGTTCTAATTCACTAAAATCAGGTCTAAAATTAAAACAGCCGTGGTAGAAGTATTATTAATTAGTGGATTAGAACCTTGAAACCTAAGAGAGAAAAATTAAAATAAAATAAAGCATACAGATTTTTTATGATCTACATTCTACAAAATTGTTATGTATAAATTTGATTTTCCGAATTTATAGCCATTTTTACGACTTTATACTACTACTAGCCGGTTCAGCTTGTGGTTGTTCAGTCTTCAGCCTCATAAAATGAAAGGGCAATGGGAATCTCGTTAATCCATTGATTTTTTTCTTTTCTTCTACAAAGACATACCTTGGTTTCAGTGGCGTAACTACCGGGGTGCGCGGTGTGCAAATGCACACGGCCCGTCAGTTTTAGGGGCCCAAAGGGCCCAAAGCTACCCAAAAAAAATTTAAATTAAAAATTTCGAACTTTAAAATTTAAAACCATAATTTTAATTCCAAAAATTTAATTCCCTTTGAAAGGTGGCCGATTTCTATGGGGATTATCTACTTAACTAAAATTTATGTAACCCCCACTGCATTTCAATAATACTATCGCCAAAGCTACGAAAATTTTACAGGTTGTTGCTCAAGGCTTCCTGTGTAACATATTGAAATATGAGGCGTATAAGATAATTATTACATTGATAATTCAATAAATACGGCGATGACGCGTATTGCGCATGCGTATGCGAAATCTCATGATTACGCGAAAAATAATACACATAATTGTCTCATATTTCAATTTGTTACACGGGAAGCTTTGAGGAACAACCTGTAAAATTTTCGTAGCTTTGGCGATAGTATTATTGAAATGCAGTGGGGGTTACATAAATTCTGGTTAAGTAGATAATCCCCATAGAAATCGGCCACCTTAAAAGGGAGATGGTAAACTCAGCCGCTTAACAGAAAGGCTACTAATAATAAATAATACCTACTTTGAGATTACCCTTGCTTATACGACCGCATTTTAAAATTTCCTAAAACTTTCGAAGAAATAGGGATTAATTTTATAGGATTAACAGGTAAAGAAATATTTTAAATATAGTTTAAAAAAATTAATAGGTAGTACATTTTGAAACACATAATTTGAAAATAATTTAAAGCACATGTAGTACTAATTTTTTTTTTAAATTTTTAAAAAATTTAAAAAAACCCTTGATTGGTTAAACAAACCAATGTTGATACCGATGTTTCAATGTATGAATCAATGCGCTGTTACAAATTTTTTTTTAAATTAGTACACATGTCCCCCCCCCCCACTGACCAACATGGGTATTGAGTGTTCGCGTTTGGCTCAAAAAATGTATGATAAACCTAGCTTTACAGTATACATTTGGCGTAGTAAAACACCAAATAAGAATTGATATCGCAAATAAATTAATAGTTCTGGTGAGATGCTTAATAATTTTCATATAAAAATATATAAACAACAATCAGGAGCTACAAAGTGTAAACAGAAATTTGAAGAGGAACAAAAATAAAGCAAATTTTCAAAAATCACCAGTTTCTTTACATCCAACTCTGGCATAGATGATAACATTTTAGGGAGTTCCTCTGGCATAGGCGCAACTAGGGTCAAAAGTTTGGGGAGGCTAAAAAAATGTTTTCAAACAATTTTTTTATTTTATAATTAAAAATAACGAAACATTGGGATATTTGGGGGGGGGGCTAACTTGAATTTTGGGGGAGCTTTGCCCCCAGCCCCCCTAGTTGCGCCTATGTCCTCTGGTATTGCTGAAGTAGAAGATAGAGTAATGGCAAGCAATCAGTGTAATTCAAATTCAAAATTTTCGCCTGCGGCGCTTGGGAGGATTCCACAAACCCACCTCGCACCCATTGCGCAAAAATTTGCCCAGCGATACAAACTGTTTGCCCTACCTTCATTTTCAGTCTAGCTACGTGCCTGACGGGGCCACGCTGCGGTCGTCGTGAGCTGTAAGTGGAGCACACTCTTAATATGTTTTATTTTATTTAAATTATTATTTAAATAATTAAATTAAATAATTATCAATTAAATAAACTTAAAATAAAATTTACCTTGACAGTTTTTATAAATTTTGTTTTTATTAAATAATATTTCTAAAAGTAAAAATTCTAAATATGGGGGGGGGGGCGTTCCACAATTTGGCACACAAGAAAATTTCTCGTTGTTACGCCACTGCTTAGTTTTTTAGGCCATTTACAATACTTTCAGAATTTTTTTTTAATTTACTTGAAATTCATCTTAATATTACTGATTAACAGTCCAAACAAAAAATAGTTTCAGGTTTATATTATTTATTTAATTTAGTTAATTTATTTACGAAAATGGGTCTCTTGGCTCCTTTGTCGGGAAAACTTTCCTATGGACCGCTCATTGCGACTTCTGAAATGTCTTTCCTGATTATTATCGTATGAGCATTTTGGGAGACATACTTGTAGCATTTCGGATAGTTTGGGCATTCTTGGAAGTTCGCAGGGCGAGGTCCAGCACAGAATCCTTAGCCCACGTCCCGCAATAAGACCAAGTAAAAGTACACGGACCGCTAATAGAATGCGTCAATAAGGTCGATATTTGCGTAGCAAATGTAAACTTTAAAATCGATTTTTAGCTAAACTAATCAATATTGGTGATTCGTCAGTGTCTTAAACGCTTCATTTTAATGTTATCTATCAAATTCTGTTGAGTTTTCTATAATAAATATAATATCTTCTGTTCTGGGTTATCGTCCTACTACCTGATTACAAAATAATTCCCTAAAAGTTAAAATTCTTTCACTTTTAGTAGATACAAATGAGCGATCTGCCCATATAATTAACATAGGTAGGATGGTAGCCTTAACATTAGGAAAAAACTAAGAATATTATAAAATTTAAACTACCAGAGTAATTACGATCGCGGCCCCATTTTTAGAGCTAATACACCGGCCTAATGGTTTATTAAAGGTATAATAAATTCCTAATTTTTTATTATAGGTGTACAGACAACAAATTACAGAATTACTGAACTGGAAAGGGGTGTAGAATATGAATTTAGAGTTGCAGGACAAAATCATATCGGTATAGGGCAGGAGGCAATCAAATATATGCACACACCAGAAGGACCTCCTACTGGACCACCTACAAATATAAGTTATCATTTTCAAACTCCTGATGTAGTATGCATTACTTGGGATCCTCCAAGTCGTGAACATCGTAACGGTCAGATAACTAAATATGATATACAGTTTCATAAAAAATCCGATCATAATAACATAATGGAACGTAATGTGACGAATAAAAAGGCGGTTTTTACAAATTTAGAAGAAAATACAGAGTACGTTTTTCATATCAGAGCTTACACTAGCCAAGGAATGGGACCATTTAGCGAAAAAGAATCAATACAAACTGAAAGAGATATTGGAAGAGCACCTATGTCTGTTAGAGCTGTAGCCACTTCGGATTCCAGTGTGGAAGTTTGGTGGGAATCTGTACCTTCTCGTGGAAAAGTTACTGGTTATCAAATATTTTACACTATGACAGCCGTTGAAGATTTAGATGAATGGCAGCATAAGGAAGTCGGTCTAACAGAATCGGCAGATTTAATTAATTTAGAAAAATTTGCTCAATATGCCATAGCGGTAGCTGCAAAATTAAATAAAAATGGACTTGGACGATTATCGGAAAAAGTTACAGTCAAAGTAAAACCTGAAGATGTTCCTTTACATTTAAGAGCTTTTGATGTTACTACACATTCCATGACCCTATCGTGGTCTCCACCAATTCATTTAAATCCAATTAATTACAAAATTTCGTTTGATGCCATTAAAGAATTTGTCGATGCTCAAGGAATCACTCAAACTGCTACTTTCGATAAAGTAGAAATACTTCTTAAACAAAATGTAAGATTACATACCATTAACAAATTATCACCATTCACGACATATAATGTCAACGTTAGTGCCATACCCACCGATTATTCGTATCGTCCGCCCACAAAAATTACCGTTACCACCCAAATGGCTGCACCAAAACCCATGGTGAAACCCGATTTTTACGGAGTAGTTAACCATGAAGAAATACACGTCATATTACCACAAGCATCAGAAGAATACGGCCCAATTAGTCATTATTATTTAATATCTGTTCCTGAAGATAAAGATAACACAAATCGTAATCCTGATGAATATCTTACGGACGCAATTATTGACAATCAAAAGAAGAATCCTAGCGATCCTAATGCGGCCTATATTGCCGCTAAATTTCCGCAGAGAAACATCCCATACACATTTCATTTAGGTACAGGTGAAGAATACGATGGATTTAAGAATCGAAAATTAGAAATAGGTAACAAATACAGAATATTCGTTCGTGCTGTGGTGGACACTCCTCAACAAGATTTGTACACTAGTAGTCCGTTTTCTAAATCATTATCTTTGGATATGCCAGGTGTACCACCTGGAGATCCGCCCTTGAGACCTAATCCAAACGTGCCTACAGAAAACGATGTTAAAGTAAGTTCGCAACATAAAGAAGCAGGTGTACTGTGGGTGATCGGTCCTATAATCGCCGCTCTTTTACTTTCGTTTATATTAGTTATATTATTCATTATTAAAAAGCGACGCCAACCATGTAAAACTCCTGATCAAGCGGCCGTTACACGACCACTCATTGCAGCCGATTTAAATAGTAGCTCCGCACCGAGCGATCCTGTCGAGATGCGTCGACTCAACTTCCAAACTCCTGGAATGATTTCTCATCCGCCCATACCCATTACAGAACTTTCGAATCATATAGATAGGTTAAAACTAAATGACAATCTTAAATTTTCTCAAGAATACGAAAGCATAGAACCCGGACAGCAATTCACTTGGGAACATTCAAATATGGAAATTAATAAACCAAAAAATCGTTATGCAAATGTTATCGCTTACGACCACAGCCGTGTTATCTTAAAACCCGAGGAAGGAATTCTTGGAACCGATTATATCAATTCGAATTACTGCGATGGTTATCGAAAACACAATGCATATGTTGCAACTCAGGGTCCGTTACAAGAAACATTTGGCGATTTTTGGAGGATGTGTTGGGAGTTGCATACTGCCACGATAGTTATGATGACTAAGTTGGAAGAGCGAACAAGAATTAAATGTGATCAATATTGGCCAACCAGAGGGTCGGATACTTATGGTAGTATGACTGTTTCGATAACAGACGTGCAAGAATTAGCGACATATTGCATTCGTACATTTCAAATTCATAGACAAGGTCATAGTGAACGTAGAGAAATTAAGCAGTTGCAATTTACTGCTTGGCCAGATCATGGAGTTCCCGATCATCCAGCACCATTTTTACAATTTCTACGAAGAGTTCAAAATATGAATCCCATTAATGCCGGCCCTATTGTAGTTCATTGTTCTGCAGGCGTTGGACGTACAGGTGAGTCATATTTAAATTTTTTTCTTTTTATTTTAAGCTTGGATAGGTACTTTTGGCAAGCAATAGATTTCCTGCCAGTATAGAAAAATGATTTTGGTATATTTTAAATATTACATTTTCTCCTGTAGGTTGCTTTATCGTAATCGATTCCATGTTGGAAAGAATGAAGCATGAAAAATATATCGATATCTACGGTCATGTGACTTGCTTACGTGCTCAGCGTAATTACATGGTGCAGACTGAAGATCAATACATATTTATTCATGATGCTCTATTAGAGGCTGTGATTTGTGGCGCTACTGAGGTCCCTGCTAGAAATCTACATTCTCATATTCAAAAATTAATGCAGCCTGAAATTGGAGAAAACATAACAGGAATGGAACTTGAATTTAAAAAATTGAGCAATATTAAAGTTGATTCATCAAGATTTGTCTCCGCAAATTTGCCTTGCAATAAGCACAAAAATCGTTTGGTTCATATTTTACCTTATGAAAGTACTCGAGTGTGCTTGACACCTTTAAGAAATGTAGATGGATCGGATTATATCAATGCTAGTTTTGTTGATGGATATCGTTACCGTAAAGCTTACATTGCCACACAAGGATCACTTCCCGATACAGTGGACGATTTTTGGAGAATGCTTTGGGAGCACAATTCCACCATAGTTGTGATGTTAACAAAATTAAAGGAAATGGGAAGGGTAAGTGGAAAGAGGTTTCATACTAAAGCTTTTTATACTACTGATGAATTTTATAGGAAAAGTGTCATCAATATTGGCCAAGCGATAGATCTGTAAGATATCAGTGTTTTGTGGTAGATCCAATAGCTGAATATAACATGCCTCAGTATATTTTGCGCGAGTTTAAAGTAACAGATGCTAGAGATGGTTCTTCAAGGACAGTCCGACAATTCCAATTTACCGATTGGCCTGAACAAGGAGTGCCTAAATCGGGCGACGGTTTTATTGATTTTATTGGACAAGTTCATAAGACGAAAGAGCAGTTTGGTCAAGATGGGCCGATTACCGTACACTGCAGGTAATTTTTGAATTTTTTTTATTGCATTACATTGTAATGGTTTTATATTGAACTAAAGTTTAGAAATTAATAAATTAATTACACAATATAATTTTACATTTTAAAAATTAATATATTTTAATGATTTTAGTGCGGGTGTTGGTAGAACAGGAGTGTTTATTACTTTAAGCATTGTTTTGGAGAGAATGCAATATGAAGGTGTGGTAGATGTTTTCCAAACTGTTAGAATTCTTAGAACGCAACGACCTGCAATGGTGCAAACAGAGGTAAGTTTTTATTTACTGGCAACTTAAAATAATGCAAGTTCTTTTGCATTAAATTTTGGGAAAACTCTATTTTAAAGGGGATCACTTTTGAGGGAGAAAGAAAATAAATTTTGTTTAACAACTTACTAGTTTTGAAATTAGAAATAAATATGAAGAGCAGTGAAAAATAGGGTAATTTGCATATGAGATATGTGAACATTTCTCACCTGATTTTCAACAGGTTTGATAGAGTCTGAAATTAGTAGTTGGACTTAAAATCTTCAATTTGATTGACATATTCTTAACAATGTTTTTACTAACAAATATATTTTGAATTTTAGGATCAGTATCAGTTCTGCTATAGAGCTGCACTCGAGTACCTGGGTTCATTTGATCATTATACAAACTGATATTTAGAATCATAGAGGCAGTCTCGAAGTGGATATAGACAATAACTGCCGTATTTTAGAAATTGTGCTAATTTGTTAATATCGCTAGCAACTACTGCCAATGGAAACATTCTTGTGAGGCTATATTTAAATTAAAAAAAGTTAGTGATGATAAATTAATATAAATAAAAAATAGTGTGCGAAAATAAGTGTGAACAACGTGCCTACATTATTGAAAACTTACTTGATCAATAAAAATAAATAATAACAATTGGCTAGGAAATGTGCACATTTGTTTGAAAATATTTAGATATTGAAAAATATTCTAAAAATTTGTACTTGATCACTGTATTTACTTTTGTATCTTTATTAAACTCGCTTTTTAGATATCTCATATACATATCGTATTTTTTCTTACTCGTGAGGCATTTTTTATATTTTTTAAAAACCTAATTTTGTAATTATGTAATTTTTATAAGTTAGTGTAAGTAAAAAAAAATGTTAAAGGTAACTAACATACAGACTGAAAGACTTAGAATTCGTTGTTAGTGATATCGCAAGACGATACCCATAATACTCATGTTAATTTTTTATAATATGCATTTCTTTTAGATACTCTTTTTTTATTATTATATTATCTACCTATATAATTGTAAACTTTTATCAATGTATCAAAATACATAATAGGTACATAAATAAAAATTTTATTTTCTGTTGGTTATCGAATGAAGTAAGAATAATGCACAAGAAATGCAGCAAAAATTCGTATGTAAAATCTTTCTTTGTTTGTACAATTTTGTAGCAATTAACTTTTTTATAATGTTGTTTTATAAATAACTTTTAACAATGTAAAATAATGTACGTTACGTTTACAATTGCCATATTATTTATTGTGGTTAATACTGCCATGAACATCACATTATTATGTAATTATGAATAATTTTAAGTATCCGTAATCATTAGTCAAGTACTTAGACTGATTTCCATCCTTTTTATGTTCTTATTTTGAACTGCAACCTGTTATATTTTATAAAATAAAGCAAATGTTGTAGCACATCGACAAATGAATATTAAAAAATAAATCTCTAGATTTTAATAGAATATAATCTGTTATTTAATATCTGTCCTCACCTTTTCCCAACCTTATACAGAATGCCTGTTTTTACGGTAAGAAAAGATTAATCTGTAAAATTATTGTTGGATTTTATTGTAGGTTTTTAGACAATCGAAATATTCAAAACGACGTCATTGGAATTTGCAATATTTGGATTTGTGTAAATGAAACAACCAATAGTATATCTACATTAATTTTTTAATAATTAAGGCCATTAAAATTACCTAATAGGTCAGTTGCGTTACCTAAATCTCATTTCGACGCCCCCAACGAAGAATATAGTAACTCAGTAATTACAGTTTTGATAAAAACGCAATTCAATATTTAAATAGTCACTATAAATTGCAGAATTGCATAATTTCTAAGGATCAGTGTCTACTATTGGTCGTCTCGAGTTGCTACAAAGTTACGATATTTTTCTAGGCAAATGCTTAGCGATATAATAGATTTTTTTACTATAGTAACTCAAAAAATCAATTTTTTGAGTTACTATAGTTTTCGTTGGGAGCGTCGATTTCTACTGCTCAGTTATAGAATTATCAAAAATAATTTTGACTCATGGCTGGAAGTGGGGCATATAAATATTGATTTGCGTTACTAACCTTGTATAATCAACCAATTGGGACTGAGATAAGGTCATGAACAATTTTTTCATATCGCTTTTTTTCCCGAAAATGAATTTTCCCAAAGATGAGACCTCATTTTTTTTCAATATCATTGAATCGCTTAGGCCGCTGTCGAGAAATCCAGTGCATATATTTATACAAGAATTGCTCGTAATATTATTATAGGACAGGCTGGTACAGGATAATAGCAACGATTATAGTTCAGGAATAGGCCATAAATATATCTACTAATTGTTGATTATTTATTCAAAATTTAAAAAAAACGTTATTAATATTTGATTCTAATTTTTTAAAAGCAGGTCGAATAAACAGAACCAACTTGAACTTTCGTATAAATTTTGATTTTAATTAATTGTTGTTGATTCTTTATCTCGCTCTGGATCTTTTCTATTTATTCAATTAACAAACTTTACCTTGTTCTCCACTTTCTGGTTTTACTGCAGTTTTATTCAAATTCTACCTAAATTAAACTACCACTTAATAAATTTTCTGTCTACACAAAAATATAAACAACTTCATCAATCAAATATATTTAATCTTGTATTAATATAATTTACATTAGCAATACGTTCTATTCTATTGTAAGGCTGAAAAATAAATTTTTATATCACCTGACTGCAAATGTTCCAGTGTTCTTGAAATACAAATTATACTAGTGATACTTAAATATTTATACTAAATTTTATCACAAACTGTCGAAAATAAATGAGAAAATATTTTTCATCAGGGCAACTTTCAACAAATTTTTAAAATAGAATCAATGTTTTTGGTATAAATAAGAGTGGTCAATTATATTAGGTGTAGGGGAATGTCGGGAGGTTTGGGTTAGAGGAGGTTTGAGTCGATGCCAAAATTACATTCCCAAAGCGTTTAACGTACGCATAACTACCTCCACCAAGATCCCATAAGGTATCGAAACTCTTTCCCATTGTTATCGCAGCGTGACTGTAAATATTAATTGTTTTATCGAATAAAACGGCTTTTTGATCAGGTAAATTTTCGTTTTATATATCTATTATATGTCAGTTATTTTTTATTTCTTTTGAAATATCTCTAAAACGACTATTACATTGGAATGATTAGTTATTAAGCTTAACATGACTATTATTCAATATAATCCAACTTTCCACATGCGAAAATTCCAACCACATTTTTGTGTTTTGGCACCAGCGGGAGGAATGGATCAGAAATGTGAGAGATTGCTAAAGGCTAAGAATCTATAAGAATAGAGTAGGGAGTTAAGAATTGAATCTTTATTGAAATATTTGTTATGTTGCGTTAATATTTTGTATATTTTGCTTTTGATAGTGTTGCTTATTAATATTATTTTATGTTATTTTAGTTTATGTTCATTAAAAAACAATTCTTTTAGTTTAAATGACTATATACCCATACATCCCTATTACCTACCCAAACCTCCCCACATGCGGGATAAATGGGTCAAATTTTCTCTGCTACTACAATTTAAAAAAACTTGTGTCAAAATTAAAGTGATCCATTCTACATTATTTACATAGCTTGTGCAATACCTGTTCTATGCAATGGTATATTTAAGGTTCGTCAATTATGTTTCAGAAATAAAATAAAATGTATTTATTAAAAATTGACCCAAATCCATCGCTTTCTAGATTATCCACTGACTAAAATCTATTTAAATTTAAACTACCACTACAATTGAATTAAAGCTACAGCTACGAAAATTTTACAGGTTGTTCCTCAAAACTTCCTGTGTAACATATTGAAATATGAGATACAGTTGTAATCACGAATAATGAAGCTTACGTCACAACCATCTGAATTAAGTACAGACAACATTTTTTTTTAATTAATTGTAGTAACATAGGTGAAACCAAATAAGTGAAACCTATGGTAGTGTAGTGGTAGCGTAAGACTTAGTGTGTAGTGTAAAACTTAGAGTAACGGTTTTTAATGGTACCGTTCTAATCGCTGTGTAATGTGTAAGAAGCGTGGTAAGGTGTAGTGGGGATGGTAAAAGGTAAAAGCTAAAATTCTTAAGCTAAGTGTAGTGGTAGTGTAATGTGTAGTGTGTAAAAATTAGTGTGTAAGAATTTTAGCGTTCACATTGGTAGTGGATGGTAGTTGGTTTTCTATGAAAACGTAGCTGTAGTGTAGTGGTAGTGTAATGTGACTCGTGTCTGGAGACAGTATATTTTGTTTTTGATCCTGAATCCTTACGCATGCGCATTTGTTTCTTTTTTGTACTTAAGAAAATCAAATGTAATTTTGACAGCTGTCAAATTTCGTCAAAAGTAGTACACGTTTATTATTTAAATAATTTCTTCTATAATAATAGACCGTAAACGGTAATACTACTAAATTGTTTAGTAGTTTCAGTGTAAAATTTGTGATTACAAATGTAAATAAAAGGACAATTATTAAAAAAATCACTTTAAAGCTCATACAGGCGAAAAGCCGTGTTTAAATTACCACATTTAAATTATTTCCTTCTACAATAAACTGGCGTTCATAATAATTAATATAATATATGTAATATTATTAAATATAATATATTTAATGTATTATATTAAATAATTAATTTGTTAACTTTAAAGACGGCTTTTCGCCTGTATAAGTATTTTTTTAATAATTGTCCTTTTATTTACATTTGTATAATCACAAATTTCACACTGAAACTACTAAACAATTAGTAATATTACCGTTTACGGTTTATTATTATAGAAGAAAATAATTTAAATAATAAACGTACTACTTTGACGAAATTTGACAGCTGTCAAAATTACATTTGATTTTCTTAAGTACAAAAAAGAAACAAATGCGCATGCGTAAGGATTCAGGATCAAAAACAAAATATACTGTCTCTAGACACGAGTGTGTAATGTGTAGTGTGTAAAAATTAGTGTGCAAGAATTTTAGCGTTCACATTGGTAGTGGATGGTAGTTGGCTTTCTGTCAAACTAAACGTCAGGTAACCATGAAACATGTCAACACAAATGTCAAACGAAACGGATTAGCTGATCTGTTTGTTCTGATTGGTCGTTGTAACGCTGTGTATGGTAAAAGCGGTAAAAGCTAAAACCTACCTAGCTTTTACCATCCCCACTACACCTTACCACACTTCTTACACATTACACAGCGATTAGAACGGTACCATTAAAAACCGTTACTCTAAGTTTTACACTACACACTAATGGCCGGTTTCAGCAACCTTAACTTAAATTTAATCTCAGATTAAATTAACCCAGGTTAAATATGAACCAATAGAAATCGGTTTTATGACTTTTAGTCGTTTTCCATTGGTTCATATTTAACATGGGTTAATTTAATCTGAGATTAAATTTAAGTTAAGGTTGCTGAAACCGGCCATAAGTCTTACGCTACCACTACACTACCCTATGAAAACGGAGCTTTAAGCTCCACACACTTAGTGTGTAGTGTAAAACTTAGAGTAACGGTTTTTAATGGTACCGTTCTAATCGCTGTGTAATGTGTAAGAAGCGTGGTAAGGTGTAGTGGGGATGGTAAAAGCTAGGTAGGTTTTAGCTTTTACCGCTTTTACCATACACAGCGTTACAACGACCAATCAGAACAAACAGATCAGGTAATCCGTTTCGTTTGACATTTGTGTTGACATGTTTCATGGTTACCTGACGTTTAGTTTGACAGAAAGCCAACTACCATCCACTACCAATGTGAACGCTAAAATGCTTACACACTAATTTTTACACACTACACATTACACTACCACTACACTACCCTATGAAAACGTAGCTTAAGATTTTACACACTACACATTACACTACCACTACACTACCCTATGAAAACGTAGCTTTTTAGAAATCTTTTACGTCGAAAATTATCTGACACCCAACGTATGAGATAGAAAGAGATAGATACAATAGTTCTTAGCGTGCATAATAATTTTAATGAAAGTAGTTTTTATAGTGACTGTTGCTTTAATTTGTTAACAAATTAGTTTGATTTTAGGTTATATTTCTATTTCATTAGAGCAGGGTTTCTTAAATTTTTTGATTTCCCAAACCATTTTTGGTATGAATTTGACCGTGGACCCACTTATTTCATAAAAGTAATAAATATTGTTAAGAATAAAATTTTAAGCTTAATTAATTATTAAATTTTATGATTTAAATTTATTAGAGGAAAGTGACCAAATATGGAATAGGCGCCTAATGTGGAATACCATTAAATTTTCGAAACCACTGCCTCTATTTAGCCATTACTAGGATAAATGACAACCTAGTAAGAGTAGTTGACCACCCCAAACTTTACAACGCTCTATTACCATTAATAACCACATGGCGGGACATTATTCTTTGTACGCACTTGCGAAACTTTATTGTTAGTGATGCAAATTTTGATCTATAACGTAAGTATTAGTAATTTGTTAATTACTCTACATTTATAAGCATGCAGAAGGATGACTGATAACATTACGGATGTTACTTTTCAAGAAAATATAACCTGGCTTTCAATAAAAAAACATTATTCTTAAGTGAGCTTAGTTCCAAATATGGAATAGGGAAAATTATATGGAAATCTTATGTAAGGAATGGGCGCCTGTTGGTGACGATAGTGTGGGTGGTGTGTGATTTTTGCAGTAGAATAAGTTAATTTTAACGGAATAAGTTACTTTTATTTTTGACCAAAGTCTCAAGATCCGTTATAAAAAGACGTTACTGTTTTTGTTAATTTTTGTAAAAGAAACTTGGTTCTTATTTCCCTATTCCATATTTGGGGGTCTATTCCATAAATAGCTACTATTATGTTAATTTAGATTTTTAAATAAAAAAAATTTGTTGATTAATATTCAAACACAAGACTATGACTAAGATAAGCCAAAATGTATGACTGACAGTGTTTATAATTAAATTTGCATTTAATTCATGATAGTTTTCTTTTATGCCACAAAAACAAAATGGTATTCCATATTTGGTCACTTTCCTCTATATCAAACACTTATGTGACTCACAATTTTCGTATTATTTCATACAAATGCCGTTTATGACGAAGCTTCATTATTCGTGCAAACAACTGTATGAGGCATAGAAGGCAATTTTACTAAATTTATAATTAAATAAATACAGCGATGGCGCGTATTGAGCATACATTTAAATTGGATATTTTTTAATTCGTGATAATAAATTAGTAAGGATATTTTAATAATTTATGAAGTGCATCACGCACTTGAAAGCTAAATAATAGGGGAGAGTCGGGATCTTTGGGTCAATTTTTAATAAATACATTTTATTTAATTTCTGAAACATAATTGACGAACCTTAAATATACCATTGCATAGAACAGGTATTGCACAAGCTATGTAACTAATGTAGAATGGATCACTTTAATTTTGACACAAGTTTTTTTAAATTGTAGTAGCAGAGAAAATTTGACCCATTTATCCCGCACGTGGGGAGGTTTGGGTAGGTAATAGGGATGTATGGGTATATAGTCATTTAAACTAAAAGAATTGTTTTTTAATGAACATAAACTAAAATAACATAAAATAATATTAATAAGCAACACTATCACAAGCAAAATAAACAAAATATTAACGTAACATAACAAATATTTCAATAAAGATTCAATTCTTAACTCCCTACTCTATTCTTATAGATTCTTAGCCTTTAGCAATCTCTCACATTTCTGACCCATTCCTCCCGCTGGTGCCAAAACACAAAAATGTGGTTGGAATTTTCGCATGTGGAAAGTTGGATTATATTGAAGAATAGTCATGTTAAGCTTAATAACTAATCATTCCAATGTAATAGTCGTTTTAGAGATATTTCAAAAGAAATAAAAAATAACTGACATATAATAGATATATAAAATGAAAATTTACCTGGTCAAAAAGCCGTTTTATTCGATAAAACAATTAATATTTACAGTCACGCTGCGATAACAATGGGAAAGAGTTTCGATACCTTATGGGACCTTGGTGGAGGTAGTTATGCGTACGTTAAACGCTTTGGGAATGTAATTTTGGCATCGACCCAAACCTCCGCTGACCCAAACCTCCCGACATTCCCCTATACAATATTAATTTAATTTCCTTAATTCGTAAATTATTAAAATATCCTTACTAAAACTAATACACATAATTGTCTCATATTTCAATGTTACACATGAAGCTTTGAGGAACAACCTATTCGCTGGGTGCGTGACATCTGGCCACCTTTTTGCACAATTTATCCGCAGCGGACGCTGGCGTCGTTTTTAATACCCCCACTATGCACCCAGCGAATAAAATTTTCGTAACTGTATAGTAGGTAATTAAATAGATTTTAGTTAAGTAGATAATCCCCATGGAAATCGGCCACCTTAAAAAGTTTTCTAATGATCTGAACAGATACCAATCCTAGATTCAGTACAACAGTCTCAGCAGTACAAACATCTCTAATCTTTTACCAAGTTCATTTTACTGAATGTGGCATATTTTCAGTGGCAAATTAATTTGTTTGCCGGTTGATTTCCCTGACTTGTTGAGAGTGCAACGACAATTTTGATAATTACGCGAGAATTTTCTCAAATACTACTTATGCGAAAAGGTCGTTACCAGATCTTCAGTGATGCATGATGGGTTTTAGAGTATACAATATCAAACTTTGTTTATAATAATTATGCGACTTATTTTGTCAGTACGTAATCTTAAGTAGGTACTCATAATTTTTTTAAAGAATAGTTAAGAACACGGTAGAAACTCGATTATCCATGGATAACTGAAGTAATAACTGGATATGGTTAGTCAAGGTTCTAATGTAAAACAAAAGCACATCAAGTTAGGTTAGTATATGAAAAACCGAAATTTCCTGATGGTATCCCTAATCAGTTTTCACATATTAAATACGTTGTCGCGGGCACTGCAAGTTTAAAATGTATTTTATATTGTGAAAACTTCACTGGCATTGCCAGATAGATTCGAATCTAGATGTATGGCCGAGCGATTAGCTCTTGAGCCAACATTCGCGGTTTTGATTCACTATTAAATGTCTGTCTGCTAGTCCCAGGTAACATTATAAATTCTCTCAATACTTACCTGCATTTGGGTGTCAGAAGACGGAAACCTTATAAAACTAGATGAAAATTGTCAAGTCTGTTGCACTACATAATCACTACCCTTCCAGTAACCTTTCAAGATTATGTAACAGCATAGCCGCAGGTCTTCTTGTATCAATATGCAACAAGTAACCAAGAAGTATAACAATAATAGACTAAGGTACTGTTATTGACCACTGATGATAGTTTTTGTTGAAACCAGCTGTGTAGAGTAAAGCATAAATCATGTAACATGGTTCTGCAGGGCTCCCTATTGACAGATACTTTTACTTACCGGTTACGTCTTCCAAAAGATAGAACCCAATCAAATCAGAAGAGCGGCAGCGCCAACGTACTACATTGTAAATATTCGTTTTTGTCAGATTATGAAAGTTAAGCAAGGATGCTAGCGGGTCGCACTTGGATGAGTGACAGCGTAGCAATAGAACTAAGGGGACCTTGTCGACGACTTTTCCCCGATTGACACAATTTTTAACATACCTTTTAGGAAATAATTTTTTATACTTCAGGTTAAAATTTCAGGACCCGGATTTGAATAAATTTTTATTAAATCGATTTTAAAAATCCAATAAATTCGTATTATAAATTAGGTCTAATGCGAATTGCCTCCAAGTTCTTATCTAATTTAAAAAGGTTTGTTCAACTATTTAACCTCACTTTTTGTTACATAATTATTAATAATAATTCTCGTAAAATCACGCAAATAACTAGTTAATATGTTACTTAGACATGTTACAATTACTGAGAATTAATTCATAGCATTTTCTGTACGTTTCATATGTACATTTACACAGTTTAATAGTTAACATAATGCTTTCGTGGGTATTCAAGATTACGACAACTGCCAAAAGGAACATTGCAAGTTTTTTTTAATTTCTGAAAGATTTCAAACAACAAATTAGATTAAAGGAACTTCTCATATCAGAATTCACTGCAAACGTTGGATTTATAAAATATCAGAGTAATGAAACTACTAAGAAAACAAATTCACAAGGGTGAAAAGCCGTGTAAGTTTAAATTTGAAAATCAATAAGAATTTAAGAATCCTTTATAAATAATTTAGATACTTCTTTTACAGGTAACTGGGGCACTTAGAAATTTGTAAAACCCATTAATAAAGGAGGTAGAAGAAGAAAAGCGATAATCGGAATCAACCGAAGGAATTTAATCGAAAGGAAATGAATTTTTTTTTAATTAAATATTGTAAATTATTAACTTTAGCCAATTCTTTAAACAAATAGAAGTATGTATATTATTATATAATTATATTTTACTTTTTTAATAAGAGTAACAATAATACCTAAAGGCATTTATTCTTATTTCACAAGGCTTTTCACCCTTGTGAATTTGTTTTCTTAGTAGTTTCATTAATCTGATATTTTATAAATCCAACGTTTGCAGTAAATTCTGATATGAGAAGTTCCTTTAAGGGTCCTGTTCATAATGTGACTAAATATTGGTGTAAAACGTTCTTTAAAAAGATTCGTTAAACATATTTTTCAAGAAATGTTTAAATATTTTTAGAATTTTAAAAATTCAGCTCTTTGGCGCAATAGAATGATCGTTTCTGGAAACTATAAAGTATTTTTAATTGTCTTTATTACTACATTTGAAAAGAAATTTGAAATTCCTTTTTTTGAAAATTCTGAATATTGGAATTAAAGATTTCTTTAATATACCTATTACTAAATAAAATTACCAAAAGATGACAGTATCAAGAAAAAATTATTCTATTACGCTATAGAGCTGGTTTTTAAAACCGACCAAGATATTTCAACTTTTATTGGAAAATATGTTTTACAAAGCATTTTAAAGGCCATTTTACACGGGCATTGCGAACAGGACCCTTAATCTAATTTGTTGTTTGAAATCTTTCAGAAATTAAAACAAATTTGCAATGTTCCTTTTGGCAGTTGTCGCAATCTTGAATACCCTCGAAAGCATTATGTTAACTATTAAACTGTGTAAATGTACATATGAAACGTACAGAAAATGCTATGAATTAATTCTCAGTAATTGTAACATGTCTAAGTAACATATTAACTAGTTATTTGCGTGATTTTACGAGAATTATTATTAAAAATTATGTAACAAAAAGTGAGGTTAAATAGTTGAACAAACCTTTTTAAATTAGATAATATCTTGGACGCAGTTCGCATTAGACCTAATTTATAATACGAATTTATTGGATTTTTAAAATCGATTTAATCAAAATTTATTCAAATCCGGGTCCTGAAATTTTAACCTGAAGTATAAAAAATTATTTCCTAAAAGGTATGTTAAAAATTGTGTCAATCGGGGAAAAGTCGTCGACAAGGTCCCCTTGTAAGATATGCTACTGATCCTGTACCAACTCATACCTGGTCAGTGTGTTAGAGTATGTCCAAAAACCTCTCTACAGAGAAAGATCGTCCAGCAATGGGCGGAATAGATTGTTACTTTGTTAGTCCCCCAGAAGAGGGTATGCAGCCTTTTGGTATCTCCCAAAGTGGAAATACACCTGTTGCATTATTACTAGGAGCATCATCCTTAGGCAGAATTTGCTATACCATCTGAATTTCATACGGAAACACCTTCAGATCTAGTACAAAAATTTGTTGTAGTAAGGTGACCAACCGTCCTCTTTTGCAATCTTTTTAACTCCTATATCCTTAAAAATGTCCTATGCATGTTGTTCGGAGCAAAGAAAGGCGTGATGTCGAGTAAATTTAGAAGAAATTTAGGCGAGAGGGTTAAAATTCATCCAAAAAAATTTTCGGGAAGGGCGGCAAATATTGGAACAGCAAATAACTTTTTACCTAAGAGCTAAAACAGTTCCTTCGATCTCCTGTAACAAATTTTAACAAAAGTTCCTCATTTATATGAATGAATCCCTCCTTGAATATTGCATTTCACAATATTGTTGATAACTTGAACGTTTTGGCGTAGGAATATCAGTCTCGCAACTCCTACAACAGTGGACATACGTAATTTCACACGACTTTGTTAAGTGCCGGTGGTTGGCGTAGACAAATATTTTTTGGTCCAACATGACTATTTTGTTGCCAACCATTGTTATTGTTTTGGATGATGAGTGGGGAATTCCTTTTGTTATCTGAATGGTCCAATCTTGCTTATCAGTTCCAACACCATCTCTCTCACGGTACAGCCAACATCAGATCTGCAAGCTGTGTTTTGTGTCGCGAAGTCGATCAAGTGTTTCCTGTGTAGAATTAATCAGTGTTCCAGATTTTCACCTTTTGAGCCACATGTTGGAAAGCTATTGGAAGTGAGCACCTGTCACCATTATAAGTTGTAAGTTTATAAGAGCTCGAGGTAAGCAATTTTATCTTTTCCAATTCGTATGAACCAACGTGTTATTTAGACTCTTGTATTTCATTTTGGGCAACGGTTAGAGATTATTGTGTTTTATATTTGGGTATTTGTTTAATTTGAGGTTGGTGCACTTTAATTATTGTAACACCGTATTTTCATTTGCTTCTGTGCACTGTTTAGCACAGTTATTATTTACATTGCAATTATCTCAAAGAATATCTCAAATTTTGTTTGTCAATTAAACCACTTTATTACCATTTGCGTTCTTTTGAGTTTCCCAAGCTACGGTTATTTTTTCAGAATACACGGCTCAGCCTTCGCACAAATCGAGAGCTAGCCAATTAGCATCGTGGCTAAACAAATTGAAGAGGTCATCTCTGAATTGCGATGGACTCTGGTCTCTGTTTGGGTCAACTCTCTCATTAGGTGTTGCTGCTCAGAGAGTAGTTTTCGTTTGTACCAAAAGTAATTGGTCACCTTAGTTGTCTTCTTCATCGTATGCTTCTTGTCAGAAGCGTCGTGACCCTCTGAGACTAACCAGCTTGAATAGTTCTTCCTATGACTCTTCGCCATCGGCTTCTTTTCCGGGCCTTTCTTGCAGCTTGTTTTAGTGTGCCACCTGTGATTTCTTTGATCTGGTCGGTCCATCTTTTTGGCGAACGACCTCGCGATCTTTTGCCCTGAACCATTCCCTGCACAACCAGTCTCTCCATATTGTCTGGCTCTCTGTGTTGTATATGTCCATAGAACATCGCTATTCGTTTTTAAGTTTCAACCTTAGTTGTAGGGACCTGCAAAATGTTTAGTTAGTGGCCCATCTTCTCGTTGACGTTTTCGATTCTTCTTCGACATTTCCGCGTACAACTCGCCAAATGTCATGTTATCTCAGTATCTTCAAGCCAGATTGCTAGGAGTTGAATTCTTTGAACAGCAGATGCAAGACAATTATTGCAAAACTTGCACCAAAATTCACATTGCGGTAACACCAGCGTTCCATTGTTTATTTTCATGATTTTGACGTCGTTCTAAATTAGTTGTCAAAACCTCAATAACATAAAATATATTATTAATTTTTAACAAGGGCCTTTTACAAAAGGACGATACTTTTTGTATATTAATCATATTTTTCTCCAAGTAAGTCGTAAACATATTCCATAGAATGAGTGTTGAGTTTCGCAGACATCAGATCTTCTTGATGGATTCGTCTTTTATCATCGTTTTATAACTGCATGTTAGTTCCGCGGTATGTTTCTGATAACGCTTGGATACCTTCAATCCATTCCACGATATCTAGCGCCTTAAAAAAAGAAAATGAGTAGTTTGATGTGGTGGATGGTGGTTGAACTTCAGGCAGGAAGTCCTAGGTTTGACTTCCAGTTGCTTCCAGATTATCTACACGTTAGTTCTAATTTCAGGTTAAATTGTAGGTTCAACAAAGATGTAGAAGGGAGCAGGACTCCCACTTCATCCATATGCTCGTCCCAAGAGAGTAGTGTGCTATGATATCAGTACCAAACAAGGATTATCTGAACATAGGCAATGATGCTAATTCATTTCTTTTCTTCTACTTTTGGTAAGACAGAAGTTTAACTTATGTGGGAATAAGTTTACAGTTTTCAATGTCTTATTGTATTTTTTTTTAACTAATATCAATACTTCTGCGTTTTTCCAAGAAGTTAGATATTTCCCTCAAATATGCACTTGTTTCTTCAATGATATCCATCCACCCAATTCGGCCATTTTACTTGCTACTCGATTTTCACCAGGTGATTTATTGTCCCTCAAATTTCTTCATTGGATATTTCGGATGTCTATTCTGATAGTTTAACTGTTTTGAGTATTTGGGACTCCTAGAGCTGATAAAATTTCCAAGAATAAGGAGAAATTAGCGTAAATTTTAAAAATGTACGTCAATATAAATTTTGCTATTTTACAAACAGTAAAATACTGATTTTATTAAATAGATAATAAACTAACAATTATTATTAAGGGTGGCCTACAAACTCCTAATAAGAAACAAATTTTAAATTATACACATTTTGGCTTTCCTATTGCAGAAAAATAAAAGTTAATAAGAAAAAATACACAATCAAAATGATATTATTTACAAAAATGATATTGTAAAGTCCGGTTCTATATTGGTTGAATAAAAATTTGCCACAATGATACAAAAAAATGAAATAGATGATAAGCAAAATAGAGACATTGCACGCCTAACATAGAAACTAGTGCTACTTGACTCCAATAACTTAAGGTAACAGGTAATAATCTACTTCAGTGCTTAATATTTACATTCAAATCTTAAAATACAATAATTTTCCATGAAAATAATATTTATGATTATATTTTCAATTATTAGCATTCTTTATCTACTACAGCTTATTTAAGTTATCCCTTGTACGTTTTTGGAACTGCAAATAGTGATTATAATTTTATAAAGTCAATCAAATAAGAATCATTATATACTGTGGTGTTTTTGATTCAGCTGTGAGCTATAGGCACGTAGACACGGTGTAGAGTGGGTAAGGAAAGGATTTTATGCAATAAAATAGCATGTTAATATAGTTTGTTGCTAAATGAAAGAATTTTGATAAAAAATTAATAAATATAAAAAAAAAAAAAAAGAATTAAGAATTGTTGTAAAGCTGATAAATTATTAGAAATTAAAAAAATGTTAAAATTATTGATGATAAAAAATGTTATTGGGTTAAATCGTTACTTTATATTGTGATAGGCTGTAAATAAATGTTATCTGAATGAACAATGGTTCAAGTTACAGGAACAGAACCAAGATTTAATAAACAAAACAAAATAAATTTCAAATTATTATAGAAACCAAAGCAAATCATATTATGAATATTGATACCATGAATTTAAATTTCAAAGAAAGGTTTTATTTTGATTAAAGTTGTTACTTTTGAATTAAACCAATCAACCAATGAAATTGGAGTACAGATAACAATACTCCGTTACCAGGAAGATGGATTGTAAAATAATAATAACAAATCAGATGGAGTTGGTGTGATATCGAGGTGAGTGCAAGATCGCAAAAATTGCTCCAGAAAATAAAAATTGTAACTGTTTTTAATTAATTTAAATAAATAATGAATGAAATTTTCAACTATTGAAAGTTCTATGTGATTATTTTCACAAAAAAAAAAGAAAATTAAATTCACAACAATTTTTAATTTGAAATAAATTAGGAAATATTAGGAAAGAAAGGTCATTGCAATACACACCAAAGTAAAATATGTACCTGTAACTTATTTTATTAACACTTTTTAAGTGTTAATCGTAAAACTTGACTAGTGTAATGCAGAATACGGCCAGAGTTGATAAAAACTGCTCCCTGAATTTCTCCAGTTTATGAAGATAGCTATCAACAACCACAATTTTTTGTCCTTACGTTCCTTTGCCCACACCTAGCACAACATAATTTGGGCGGATTTTTACATGCTGATTTCCAATGGCTTGGTGAACCACAGCGGAAACATCGGTTACCAGTAATGGTCTTAGAAACTTTCACTGTCTTGATTTTCACTCCTGTGGTTTTTACAACCTGGGTTTTCCCTGCTTTAGTCTTTGATGACTCGGTTCTGATGGCTTTGTACTGTGATACCTCTGTTGACACTTGTTTCTTCATGTTAGGTTGGGCAGTTCTGTTATTCTCATCATATTTCGATTCAGAAGTAAAATGGCAAGCGCGCAAGTAGGAATATAAACTGTCAATATCATTAAAATTTTGAAGTTTAGCTTCCTGTAGAACTGTATCATTTGTAATACCATAAATTATGCAGGAAACGGCCCGTTGACCATAAATTTCACATGCATTCAGCAGAGCCACCTTGTGATGAAAATAGTTAGCAATAGTTTCATCTTCTTCTTTTTTCCTTGACATCATTCTTTTCAGTAGAGTATAATACTCTATTTGGGTGGGAAAAGAGCGAATAAACTCATTTTTCAATGAATCCCACCTTTTATAAGTTATACCTTTCAAAAGATACCACTTACCAGCTAAGCCCTTAAGTCGTGATGTCATCATGTACCGTCTATCATCATCATTCCAACCTTTTTTTCTAGAAACTTCTTCAATTAAATTAATCCACTGTTCGGGGGTTAATTTGCTTGTATCTGAATTAAAATCAGGTATTATAGAATCCTTATTATCCTCACTTATGCTTTGTCCTACATTTTCTCGAAAACCAAGAGAATTTTCGTCCAAGTTGACTTTCACCTGCTCTTTTTCAACCGGAATATTACCTATACCAATCATAGAGTGCGATGTGGAAGTAAAATTTTCTGTTGGCATATATTTTTCACCAGAAGAAAAACTATGATGCAAATGTTCGTTTTCGCCTGACAATATCGGACTTCCACTAAAACCTTTTTCATTGTGATTTGGAAATATTTGTGTATTATAATTAAAATCACCATCCCACTTGTCTTCGGAATCTGAACTAACCAATACCACACTAGGACTGCGTTTATATTGTTGCATTAAACGCGAATCTTGGACGAATTCTTCACGATTGCTACCACTTGTTTGCATCAGCATGTCCTTCTCGTAATTACTCCAGCCTCCTTTTCCACCTGCAGAAGTGTCTGAACTAAATTTAGGTATTGACGAAGTATTGTTATCGTCATCCCTATTTTGTATATTTTGTAAATAAAGTGCACCAGAAAATGGATTTTCTATTACCATGTTTTTTTTAGTACATGGATAATTTAAGTAGTAGCTGGGTTCGTTATCCAAGGGACTGCTTTCGAGAGAACTATTTGGTGAACTTGGAGATTGGCCTAAATTTTGAGAGATTGTGATATTGGGTAAATACCTGTTTTTACTAGAAGAATTATCTGAATGTTGATTTTCATTAATTGGGATTGATAATTTTGAACTTGAATCGTAGTTTATCCTATCATGTTGATGAATTACTTTGCTGTTGTACGTATTAGCGGAATCTGATTGACGTTTATTGGAAAAAGAGTAATGATCACCCTTATAACTTGGACTCCCCTTTTTAATTTCTATGCTGCGACTTTTATGTTCATGTGATATTGAACGCTTATATCTCTTCCCTTTGTCATAAAACCTCTTATGTGGACTTCGACTTTTACTTCTATGTCGTTTGCTTTTAAACGATTCTTCGCTGTCTTGATATTGTGAGGTTATAATTACTTCTCTTTGTGATAGAAATGCAGCATAATCGTGTGAACTAGATACGCCATCAAAATTATCATTCTTCGTGGAAGTAGTCGTATGTGAAAACGGATTTCCATAAGTATTGTGATGCTTAAATGCCGTATGTGAAGACAATGTACCATAACTTATAGCATTTGGTTCTCCAAAACTACGATTGTCAACTGGTGGATAGCATAGATTGGAACGATAATAAGCCATGATAATGCAATAGGTGTCGACAATCTATAAATATATAAACAAATATTAATTCAAATTTTTCGCTTCTTAATATTATGTAAAGTTCTACCAAATACTTTACTATAACAAAGTATTTGGTTCTACCATGCAAAACACAAGTTGCTTTAATAAATTGATTTGGTATTATATTGAATTGGTTTTACTTTATTGCATTTAAAATATATAAGATCTATAATTGTACCTACCTTTTAAATTACCAACTAATTCATTCAAAACGCAACAAATTATCAAATTAAAAATTATATTTTAAAGCTCGCTCGTTCGTTTGACAAATTTGACAGAACCAGGACCGACAGCAGCTGGACAGCAGTGTTGCCAGTTCCACAAAAATTATGCCAGTTCTATGGTTGCCAGCATGTTGCCAGAGGTGCATGTCGCCAGCCCCCCCAAATCGAATTTTGGGATGAAATTTGTGTCAAACGTTTGAGCATCGTTTGAGCATCAATGAGCTTCCAATATTTTCGTTTGAACCTCAACCGTCGCGGAATTATTCGCGAAAACTTTTGGGGGGGGGCTGGAGACATGCTGGCCCCCCCCAAGTGGAATTTCGGGGTGAAAATGGTGTCACACGTTTGAGCATCAATGAGCTTCCAAACTTTTCGTTTGAGCCTCAACCGTCGCGGAGTTATTCGCGAAATTCTTGGGGGGGCTGGAGACATGCTGCCCCCCCCAAGTGGAATTTTGGGGTGAAATTGGTGTCAAACGTTTGAGCATCGTTTGAGCATCAATGAGCTTCCAAATTTTTCGTTTGAGCCTCAACCGTCGCGGAGTTATTCGCGAAACACTTGGGGGGGGGCTGGAGACATGTTTTTCCATTTTCGTTCCTATTTAGAATTTTTCTGTGAAATTGATGTCTATCGATAGAGATTCGTTTGAGCTTGAATGAGCTTCCATTCCCATCATTTTATTTTCATTTTCTGAAAATTTTAGAGTTGGGAAAAGTCTATGTAACGCAGAAAAACTCATTAAATGTTTAAGCAATGTAATAATTGTTTAAAATAATTTAAGAATTTAAAAAGAAAAAGAAACATGTCGCTGACGCCTCCTAAATCGAATTTTTCAGAAAAATTTGTAGAAAATCATTTTAGCATCATTGAATTTTCAATATTTTTATTTGAGCGTCAACCGTCGCAGGTTAATGTGCGAATGAATTGGGGGGGGGGGGCTATTGACACGTTTTATTTTATCTCCTCCAAGCATCTATGCCTCCAAGTGAACTTTATTGTTAAAATTTATGTCAAATATTTAAGTATAGTTTGAGCATCAATGAGCTTCCAAATTGTCTTTTTGAGCCTCATCCGTCTCGGAGTTATTCGCGAAGCTCTTGGGGGGGGGGGGGGGTGCTGTAAACATGTTTTTCTATTTTCGTTCATATTTCAAAGTTTTTTTGTGAAATCAATGTCTATCGATAGAGATTTGTTTAAGCTTAAATGAGCTTCCATTCTCATCATTTTAATTTCATTTTCTGCAAAATGAAGAGTATTTAAAATTTCGAGTCCTCCGAGCTAGTTTCGTACGTTAATCCTTAATTTTAATTTTTTTCTCTTTAAATTAAAATTTTGAACCGATTAAAAAGCTAATCCTACTTAAATTTGTAAATAATTACCTTCATTATTTTCATGGAATAAATCTGTAAAAATTAATTATACCACAAAAATGTAATTTATAAAGAACAGGTACTACCTATAACAAAATAATAAAATGAAATTAAAATTTTTTAATGTCCTAGAACAAAACTGTGGATCAAAACCAAATTTTGTCGTTTGAGCCGCAACCGTTACGGAGTTATTGGAAAAATAGGTTTGGGAGGGGGGAGCATGCACAAGTCGAATCTTTATGTGAAATTGGTGTAAAAAGTATGGGCATCGAAAAATGTATAAACTCATTGGGGCGCAAACGATTCTCAAACGTTTGGCTACAAATTCACACAAACTTTCCACTTGGGGGGGGGGCAGCATGTCTACAGTCCCTCCAAGTATTTCGCCAATAATACCTTGACGATTGGGGATCAAACGAAAAATTTGGAAGTTCTTGTGGCTCAAACTATATTCAAATGTTAGACACCAATTTCACCCAAATATTCTATTTGGGTGGGATTAAAGTTAAACATGTCTATAGCCCCCCCCCCTTCCCAAAAGTTTTCGCATATAAACCTACGACGCGACGGTGAAGCTTAAACAAAATTATTGGAATCTCATTGATGCTCAAACATTTGACACACATTTTTCTGAACAATTCGATTTAGGGGGCGTCAGCCCCGTCTATGTACGTCGTATTTTACGTGTATGTAAAAATTTTTTAGATAAAAATACCTTTTTAACCTATTTAGTCTATGCCCTTTTTAAAATTCTTAAATTATTTTAAACAATTATTACATTGCTTAAACATTTAATGAGTTTTTCTGCGTTACATAGACTTTTCCCAACTCTAAAAGCCAACATTTTGCACCAAGTTTTATTGATAAACACCAAAGATATTCTATTAAACAGATTCTTTTCGAAAATTTCAACTTCAATATTATTCCATCAATGTAGTGATCACTTAACAGATTAAGCAGGATTAGTTTTCTTAATCGGATCGAAAATTTTAATCTTATAAAATAGATTTAAAATTGAGGGTTATTGAACGGAACTTGCTCGGAGTACTCGAAATTTGAAATACTCGTAACTTTTCAGAAAATGAAAATAAAATGATGGGAATGGAAGCTCATTCAAGCTCAAACGAATCTCTATCGATAGACATCAATTTCACAGAAAAATTCTAAATAGGAACGAAAATGGAAAAACATGTCTCCAGCCCCCCCCAAGTGTTTCGCGAATAACTCCGCGACGGTTGAGGCTCAAACGATGCTCAAACGTTTGACACCAATTTCACCCCAAAATTCCACTTGGGGGGGGGCCAGCATGTCTCCAGCCCCCCCCCCCCAAGAATTTCGCGAATAACTCCGCGACGTTTGAGGCTCAAACGAAAGTTTGGAAGCTCATTGATGCTCAAACGTTTGACACCATTTTCACCCCGAAATTCCACTTGGGGGGGCCAGCATGTCTCCAGCCCCCCCCAAAAGTTTTCACGAATAATTCCGCGACGGTTGAAGCTCAAACGAAAATATTGGAAGCTCATTCATGCTCAAACGTTTGACACAAATTTCATCCCAAAATTCGATTTGGGGGGGGGGCTGGCGACATGCACGGCGACAAAACCCGGTTCACACCATTCACACTAGAGAAAAATGAGCGATTATAAATTAATTTTATACAGTACACATTTAAGTGCTGTTCAGTGTTCACATCAAGGTTCTTGTCTTGCCTTGCTTAGGTAGAAGCTAGTAAGTATCAATGAGATTGTGGTATTCTTTTAAAATAGAAAAGGATAGAAAAAAATACTTCAATCTGATTGGTTCTTGCTAAATGCTACTTAAGCAAGGCAAGACAAGAACCTCGATGTGAACTTAGAGAAGAATGCGGGATGGAAAAAATCCCGTCCCGTCGCGTGCATGCTAATTCAGTCCCACGCGGGACGCGATACTAATTTAGTTCCGCGCGGGACCCGCGAGACCAGACCCACAGGACGAGGCGGTACGGGACAAGAAAAAGTAATCCCACATTCTTCTCTAGTTCACCTATATGATTTCTCATCTCGACAGAGAGTGAAACTACTTCTATTAGTATTATACTATGTTATTATTAGGTGGAAAGCCCGTCTAAGGACGGGTAGCTAGCCGGTGGATCTCTTCTTTAGCGAAAAAGTCGAATAATTGATTATTCTGGATGAATGATCATTGGATATAAAGTTTATATTATTTTATTTTAAATATATTATTACATTAAACATCTAATTGAAAATTTTACTGTTATTTTTGCTTTTAGAATAACTTAATAAGTTTTGGAAAAATACTATGCCACTTGCCGATTAACTGAATACGAAGATAATATATTTGCAGTTAAGAACGTGACAATGTTGGCAGGCTAAGATTTATAATGAAATCGTTGAATTTTTAGGTGAAGAAATTAAAAACCAAATACTTATTATTACATATTTTTATTATAAATCACAGTACTTATTTCTTGAAATATTGAATTATGTTACATTCAGTAAATAGTTCAAGGTAAACTATTGGTAATCAGTCTAACATTTGGTAAGAAAGTACACTTAAAAATACTTTAAATTATTACATCATCATTTATTTATTTAATTATAAATATCTGATCTATTCTTACCTTACTTATGAACATTTAAAAATATAAAAGTATATAAAGTCATGTTAATCAAATCTATATAATAAAATATTACTACATAAAAACATTAAAAATAAAATGAAATACAGCAATGCTAGAGATGTATAGTTTAGACACTGTAACTTGACCGGGATGTGGCTAATGTGCAGAAATGAAAATCTGTCCGGCCCGTTTACACGACAGCACTGGCACGTTCTCCCTCCACCTCTAGTGCGCAAGAAATAGGCCACTCCTAGTCAAGTTAAAGTGTCTAAGTTATAATAATTAAAATTTAATCTCTTGGCAGTGGATAATATTGCACTAATTTTTCACTAATCTGGTCAGCCATGGCTTGTGAACTGGCACAAAGAACCCGACGTGACATTCGATCAACTGGAGCACCTGTTGGGTCAACAACTACACCACCAGCTTCCTTTACTATGATTTCGCCAGCTGCTATATCCCAAATATGAATTCCAAATTCGAAATAAGCATCAGCTCCACCTAATGCCACCATTGCCATATTTAAAGCAGCCGATCCTAATGATCTAATCCTGTAATAATTTTTAAATAAAAATCTTTTGTAACAAATGAAATTTTATTAGTACATTGATTTATGAAACCCTGCAAGTTTTTTTAAAAAGGTTTTCATATTATAATTTAACTTCTAAGGATTTGTTCTAATTTAGTGCTAAAGCTCAAAATTAAATTACTGGTTTAAATTTAAAGTACTACATAAGTAGTTTAAATTATTCTATCACAAAAAAATAATCGAATTAGGATTAAAATTGTTTTTCCAATTTGTCAAATCAAATTCTTACCCGTGAATAAGTGGAATGAGTGTTTGCTGATTAGTAGTTAAAGCTTCGTATCTCTCCGGATCACGACTGGTTCCATTTTCTAACATAATAATGGCTTGCGAAAGATCCTTGTGACCAGAAGTCTTAATTTGTTTTCCATTATAAAATGCACCTTGTCCTTTTTTTGCTGTAAATAATTGTTCTAAAACTGGATTATAGATGATTCCAATCTCAGGAATGCAATTAACAAATAGACCAATTGAAACACAACAGTGTGGAAAAGCATGGAAGAAATTTAATGTTCCATCAATTGGATCTATAATCCATGTTGGATCATCAGTTAAGTTTACTCCTTTACTTTCGCATGAAGATTCTTCGCCAATAAACTTATGATCAGGAAATTGTTCCTTTAAACCATTAATAAGTAATTCTTCTACTTGTTTATCGGTTTCAGTAACTAAATCAATATCGCAAGATTTCAATTCCGCAACTTTGCTTTCAAAAAATCTTTCCTTAATTAACTACCCTCAAAAAAAAAGTTTTATAGAATAAAATCAGCCATTTATCAAAGAAATTATTGCTTACCTCTCCAGCTTTTTTTGTTAGTTGCAACGCCGCATTAAAATATATTTCGGTGGCTTCTGTTGACATTTTTTTAGAATAATTTCTACTTGAAAAATTTACTGATTGCAAGACACGTAAAAATCACCTTCCCGTGCAATGTATACACAACCACACTACCCTTATGAAATTAGAATCACATTAGAAATTAGAATGAGACATACAATGCATGAATGAAAAGTTAAAAAGAGAGATCAATCAATGCTATGCTTGCGTTTTTAGAGGGGAATTGGGGAGGTAAAATGTTGAGGAATAAAAAATTAATAATATTATGTTATTAAAAAATTACTAATAACAAATAATTATTAATACCTAAATATTACCTTTCGCAGGTTAATTAAATAATAGGTAAATCATTACATAACCAAGTTTGTTATCAAAATCAGTAGCGTCGCAACTGAGAAGGCACCATGAAAGACCTATGTAAATAAATTTCTCCAACTACTCCCAATGATCCCCCTCAGTCGATCCATTTTGAAGCAAACATCTCCTTATTCTGTACATTTTTAAAAAATTCGAAAATAAGTCAATTATAACCAAAGTACAACAACGACAGACATGTTTCGATCTTGTTAGATCTCATCAGTGACGTACAACTGTAAATTTGGTTATAATTAACTGATATGTTTACCTTTATAGCATTTTATTAATAAAATTAAATGGTATTATCTGATAATCCAAAAAATTAAATCAATAATTCGCGCAATGCTAATTGGTATATAACGACCCGTTTATAATAAAATAAACACACGGACGTGTTGTGGTAGCACAAAACGTAATATTTGCAGACTATGAATAAATTACATGTTTGATATTTATTACAATCTCGGTGTCCGGTGTCCTTTTGTCAATACCGACACTTTTTATAGTCCGACAAGAAACGAAAAGAAAAGACGTCTGTGTCGAACTTAACAGGTTTCACTGTATTATAATTTTTTATAAATACTAACGCCTTGTTTGTTGTGCAACATGCAAATAGCATCGCAGACAACTAAAGTAATTAACATTTCGGGGACCACTAACTTTTTAATTATTGGATCCCTCGTTCACGCCCTCGCTGTGCCCTCGCTTACATTTGCTCCGAGCAACATGCGTCGACCCGTCTATCACGCCCAAGAATCACGCCTAAAGATGTTTGGCTTACGAGAAGAAGAAAATCACAGTAATATTTTGCAATGTTCTTATTCTTAACTTAAAAAGTTTATTAAATGAGCTTAGCAAAAAATAATGTCAGAATTTCTTCGCGGATCACTCAATTTACGTCACGGACCACCGGTTGGTGACCCCTGCCATAAAGTGCTCATAAACGTCACGTATGCGCAATAGCATTTTAAAACGTAGTTTTAAAAAAAGTGCATTTCATCTGATTTTATCAGCGGAAATTGTTTTTGTTCACTAATTTTCACATTTTTATTTAAAATTAAAAAATGGAGCACCTTCAAAACACCGATCCTATTTTGATTTTGTATGAGAAGAATTTGGAATTATTGAAGGAAAAATTAAATGATTTCAATAAGGTCCAGTTTGTGGAATCAAGTAGTTTTTGTGACGGTAAGGTTAGCCTTTGTTGTGCCCTACAGTACTTTAAATAAATTTAATTTTATAGCCTTTAAGAACGAATCACCACAAAAAGCAGTTATATTAAAACACGAAGCAGCACTCACGAGTATTCTAAATTTAGATAAACTGTTCGAAAAAATTCACCAGTGTTTACAACCAAATGGAATTTTAGTAGTTTTGTTACCACAAGAATTCAGTAAAAAGTTAGAATTCTTACTTAAAACGAATGGTTTTATTAACATAATTAGTGAGTTGACTTCAACTTTTAATACCTCATTAAGTGAGGTTAGATGTAGGAAACCTTCGTACGAAATTGGTTCATCAACCAAATTAAATTTGGTTAAAAAGTCGTCTCCTGTGGTTTGGAAATTGGATGATGGATTAGATGAAGATGTCGAGACAATAGATCCAGATAGTCTTTTAGATGAAGATGATTTTAAAAAACCAATGGAATCGTCGTTAAAAGGTAATACGAAAACGCAAATGTTTTTGATTTTATTTACTCTACAATTAAATTTATGTACGTTTTAGTGTGTGGGACAACAGGAAAAAGGAAGGCATGCAAAGATTGTTCTTGTGGTTTAGCCGAGGAGTTAAATGGAGGAAATTCTGTTCAAACTGATGTAGATACAGCACAAGCTAAATCATCTTGTGGAAGCGTAAGTTGACGTGATTATTTTAAAACATTTTAAAGTAATTGTTTATTTTTAGTGTTATTTAGGAGATGCATTTCGTTGTGCTGGTTGCCCGTATTTGGGAATGCCAGCTTTTAAACCAGGTGAGAAAGTTCAGCTAAGTGATGGACTACTTGCAGCAGACGTTTAGTTTAACTTTTTTGTATTAAATAATTTTTTTAAATATTATACCATTAAAATTTAGTAACCAAATATATCTGTATTTTTTTAAATAGTTTAATTGGCAGGTGGTATAAACTCCCCTTTTAGTGTATAGAGGAATTAAAAATAAGTTTAGTTGAAAAATAAATTAACTTGTATCTTTTATCCCTGCTGTAGTCCAATACTACCATCTGAATCATGGGTCTGAAATTATGGTCAGGACTCGGTAAGAAAACGATTGATTTTTTGTATTTGCTATTGAAATAAAATCAAACATATCGATGGTTTTTAAAGCAAGCGTCGGCAACCCATGACCCACTTAAGTTCAACAAATAAAGTATAATACATTTGAGTGCAAATAAATCTACCCACTTCACACTTTTAGACTTTGAATACATCTTTTTTTGCAAGTCAGACATGAGATTAAAAGGGCAAGTTGTTTGATAGACTGTTAAACTTTTGTTGTAGTTATTTTGGACTGATTTTAAAGAGAATATTAGCATTTTGAAGAACCTAAATATTTTTTGTAAATCTGATGAAAAGTATATAAAAATAAATTATAAAACTAACACTGAGAAAATATAAATAACAAGATTAAAATTTACTACTACTGATCCAAACCATCTTCTTAATAGTCACGTATTGGCTGATTCTGACCTGCAGCCATAACTAAGTTTCCTGTAAAGTTCAAATTTTTTTCTATTATCAAACATGTCCAAATTGTAGCCTGAAATATGCAAATTCTTCAAAATTTCAAGGCAAGCTTCTCTTTAAACGCCTGTACATTCACGAGAGGACGAATACTCAACAGGACCTTTTTTTTACGTAAAAGGTAAGAACTAAGTATCCTGTAAATTTCAAATTTTTTTCTCTTATCAAACACGTCCAAATTGTAGCCTGAAATAATATCCAAATTCTTAAAATTTCATGCAAAGATTTTTTCATAACGAATTGACTGAACAAGTCAATTTTAATTTTTTATTATCCGAGAATGATTAGACTTTGACATTCAACAGTGCAGACACTGGAGTCGATTGAAAATCACAAAAAATCAATAAATTACACGTATTTTCAATACCATGTTATTTTTCAGGTATAAGAATTAGGGTAAACGGTACAGCTATTGGCCACTTAAGAAAATATTTTGTTTAAAAATCTAAAACATGGGTATTATATTACACAATTACTATATTATATACATCGCTGGAAAGGTCATTTTATGTACTTTAAGAAAAAAAATTAAAAAGCGCTTTTTATTTACAAATAAAAATTATAATTGCTCTTCATTGCAAGACATCAAAAATGTATAGTTATTAGCCACTTTTTATAGTAATTAGCCATTAATTTTATAGTTATTGGCCACGATCAAATCCATATAAACAAGTAATTAAAATCACTATATCAATACATTATAACTACTTATATTTCAGAAATTGGAATTTTATCAACAGAACATTGAATAATTTATTATAATACATTTATTTGTCTCTATTTCTAAGTAAAACTGATTTAATTCTTGAATTTCATTTCCACCGCTATTTGATAGGTAAAGGGCTACTGTTGTTCCATTGTCTATTTTATTTACTTCTGTGACAAAATTATCTTCGTCTTTTGAACTATCAACTTGCATAGTGTGTTGTTCTCTGTCATTTGAATAATTGCCTTCAAGCATATTATCTGTATCACTATAATTGCCTTCAGATTCATGTTCATATGCACTTTCTTCACTTTTGTCTTCCTTATATAGCATTCGTGAAAAATTCACATTCCCTAATTCAGGAATATGTTGCTTATGTGGCTTTGGAATAGGTACATTTAGAGTGATTTTGAAGCGTACGAAACTCACAAAACTCTTAAAAATTAAGCAATTTTTTTAACAACAAATTGATATTACTCTTATCCAACAATCTCCTGGTCTATTATCCTTAAACGGATTTGGACGTGCATGCTCTGTCAAAAACTGCTGTACACTAGAGGTGGCTAATTACTGTTTTCAGTGTTGTTTCTGAATTAGTTATTGGCCACCCGTTACTTAACCGTACAACACGTTCAGCCTTAGTAAAAGTTATAAAATAAGATTTACCCATACCTTTACTTATCTGGAAACCACAAAAATAACGATTCACTAAAGTTTTAACAAAACTATAGGTATTCACTTAACACAATTTTCTTAAGAAATTTTTAACTTTCTGAGCAATAGGTGAGTAGCAGTTAAATAACATAAAAATTTTGACATTTAAATGGTCATATGTAGGAAAAATTAGTAACTAATGCAAAGCAGATAACTGTAGGTAAATTTTCGTGCAAATAAAAGTAACATTAGATGCAGCATTATCTTATAGTCACAGCAAACGTCTGAACTGGCCAATTACTATATGGTGGCCAATAGCTGTACCGTTTACCCTATGTAAATTTTTATATATTTTTTAAAAACTTAACTAGGGTAAACGGTACAGTTATTGGCCACCATATAGTAGTTGGCCAGTTCAATTTACTAATGTTACTTTTATTTGCACGAAAATTTACCTACAGTTATCTGCTTTGCATTAGTTACTAATTTTTCCTACATATGACCATTTAAATGTCAAAATTTTTATGTGATTTAACTGCTACTCACCTATTGCTCAGAAAGTTAACAATTTCTTAAGAAAATTATGTTAAGTGAATACCTATAGTTTCGTTAAAACTTTAGTGAATCGTTATTTTTGTGGTTTCCAGATAAGTAAAGGTATGGGTAAATCTTATTTTATAACTTTTACTAAGGCTGAACATGTTGTACGGTTAAGTAACGGGTGGCCAATAACTAATTCAGAAACAACACTGAAAACAGTAATTAGCCACCTCTAGTGTACAGCAGTTTTTGACAGAGCATGCACGTCCAAATCCGTTTAAGGATAATAGACCACGAGATTGTTGGATGAAAGTAATATCAATTTGTTGTTAAAAAAAATTGTTTAATTTTTAAGAGTTTTGTAGGCTTCAAAATCACTCTAAATGTACCTATTCCAAAGCCACAGTGAGACGGTCATTGCCTTGCAGCTAACGCAGTTGGATGCGAATGCAGGGTACCGGGTTCAAACCTGGGGAGAGTCAAACTTTCTCATGACCAAGTCTCCGTGCTTCGGAGGGCACGTTAAGCCGGCGGTCCCCCTAAGTTGACGAATTGCCACCGTTAACAAAAAATAGGGCTATAGGCACATCTGAAGCTTAGCCTAGCAAGCTGCTACTTGGATGTAAAACAACTATAGTCCAAAAATCGATATGCGGACTACTCACCAACCCGTTTAGCCAGCGTGGTGAGGTGAGGCAAAAACCTCCATTACTGGAGAGGCCTATGGTCTAGGATGGGCTGAAGAAGATAAGCAACATATTCCTGAATTAGATGATGAAGACCCCTTTATGTGTCACGAATGCTATAAGGAAGACAAAAGTGAAGAAAGTGCATATGAACATGAATCTGAAGGCAATTATAGTGATACAGATAATATGCTTGAAGGCAATTATTCAAATGACAGAGAACAACACACCATTCAAGTTGATAGTTCAAAAGACGAAGATAATTTTGTCACAGAAGTAAATAAAATAGACAAAAGGAACAACAGAAGCCCTTTACCTATCAAATAGCGATCGATGGAAATGAAATTCAAGAATTAAATCAGTTTTACTTAGAAATAGAGACAAATAAATGTATTATAATAAAATATTTCAATGTTCTGTTGATAAAATTCCAATTTCTGAAATATAAGTAGTTATAATGGATTGATATAGTGACTTTAATTACTAATTTATATGGATTTGATCGTGGCCAATAACTATAAAATTAATGGCTAATTACTATAAAAAGTGGCTAATAACTATACATTTTTGATGTCTTGCAAAGAAGAGCAATTATAATTTTTATTTGTAAAGAAAAAGCGCGTTTTAATTTTTTTTCTTAAAGTACATAAAATGACCTTTCCAGCGATGTATATAATATAGTAATTGTGTAATATAATACCCATGTTTTAGATTTTTAAACAAAATATTTTCTTAAGTGGCCAATAGCTGTACCGTTTACCCTACCATCTTTCAACTTCAAAATGCCACCTTGGTCGAGTAGTTAGCTCCAATAGAAAAATATTTACAGCTAAAACCGCAAAGCACAATACGACTTTTTAATTACTTTATTTTGTGTGGACCGGAAGTGGCGGGTGCGGAAATTAAATTCTTTTGTATTTTGGAATCCCAAAGAACATTCCCACAAAGTTTGAGCAAAATCTAAAATAGTGCAGCACCAATTTTTATTTTTTTTTATGATTTCATATTATGGAATGACTCCTATTTAAGTTTTAAGAATGCATACGAGACATACAAAATATGAAAAACTACAATTATGCACATTCGTCGTTTATGCACGGGAACGATGAGTGTAGATTTTCGTCAAAAAAATAAAATTTTACTGTATTTAGACTATATTGACAAACTATTGATACATAAATATACTAAGAACTACTGTATTTTAATGTGGATTGTTGGATTGCTGACAACTGTTTCACATTGGAATCTCGACTGACTACCTAAAATTAGAAAATTTGTAACTAATAATATTATTTATCACAAAGTTTTGCACAAAATAGCTGTTTTTCAGTCAGTTTGAAACCATCACACATGCATAGATTAAAATTATAACGCATTTCGAATTCAAACGGTTTCAAACTGCTGAAAGAACAGAGCTAATATAATTTTAAACAAGTTGGATCATTTTAACAAAACTGATTTGATTAATTCAGAAAGTTTGAACTTACATAGTATATCTATCTACATAATATTATAAGTTAGTTTTTAAGCGCTTTCCTCCTGAAACTTGTTCCTAATATAAGGAAAGTATTTAGACCATTTATAATGTTACCTAGGGAGCAGCAGGTAAACTTCAATGAGTGTTTACATTTTTAACCACTTAATGTCATTGTCGTGTCTGACACATCCACTCCCACGCGTGCCGTGTCCTAGTTTAATGTAATGTAGGTGTACCACCCATAATTAATGAGAACATGAAGTGGTTAAACAATAGAATATGTCCTAATAAATGTTGTTGAATCTTGTGTTGATGTAACAAAATCCATCAAATTTACCCAACAAAATAACAAAGAGCATAAGTAATTCTTGATTACAAAATAGAAGAAAAGTTTCAAAAACTAAATTTATTAATACCAAACTAGGGTCAAATTCGTTCAGAAAAATTCTAATGATGACATTTATCATTAATTGCTACTTCGACACCAATATTTAGAAGAGGATTATGGTGGCCATGTGATGATTTATATCCCAATTATTTAATAGCTCTAACTTTAGTTTCTAAGTTCAACAAAGATTATTCAGAAAAAACAAAACACCAACAACCTTTCATGGAAATTCAAAAGCATTTTTCTTCGAAAAATTTCAGTTAGTTTCTCTGTTCAGATGATGACAAATTTGACCATAACAACATTAATTATATCAAATAAATTCCAATTCAGTGTTTTCAGATGTCAATGATACTTCCATAGTTATGTAAAACGTGTTGTTAGTTCAGTGGTGGAGCATTCGACTGCTGAGGGGAATAATCAGGTTTCACTTTTGAGGTTCAATTCTCCAACCTGGATAACAAGGCTTGGGGTCTAACTTCCTAACTATTTGTCGTTTACAACCGATATTTAACTGTAAATCTGCATACCATTAATAATACTGAGAAGAGTATCTGACAGAGAAAGACGCCATGAAGCACTGCATGATATAAGGTTGAAGAAGAAGGTATGAGTAGTTTCAATTGTATAATAGTATTCAATTGTTGAAGGTGACAATAAATCTACAACTAAATAGTGCAACCGGTGAAGTATTGAAATCCAAGTTCTGTAAGTTTGTTGAAACTCATATTAAACTATTGGTAGGTACATGAAGTAATCCAGAAGTCTCTCTTATACACTGCTTGAACCTTTTAGTACTGCTGTACAGAAGAATAAAAAAGGCATAACTAATTGATTTTCAAGTCTTTTTCTAGCAGGCAAAGGCAAACCACTAAAGTGCAATCTGTTTGGTGCAATTTTCTTGAAATAAAATGTATTATGTTTCCCCCGGCTCAGAATCCAAGTTAAACTGTAGGTTCTTGATATATGTAACTAAAAAAATATTCCAAAACCACATCATATGCATAAGATCTTGATTTTTCACCCATGATGATACGACAAGTAATGTGGTATTCGTGAGTGATAAATTGGATACCAAGCTAATTTTGAGAGATTTTCTTATAGCGTGGTTTGGATTCCATGATAAAAATCTGCATCTGCAGTTACAAGGCTCCCCGGATGGTAATCTTTTTGTACTCGTCAACAATTGATATTTAAATTGTAAAAAATGTTGATTATGATGATTCAAATCTGTTACTTCAACGGAATTAGAAACGCTTCATATAAGTCAGGTAAAACTTTTTTCCATTATTTCAGAATGTTTTTATACATATCATATCAAAATGCTAGCATAGTTTTCTGGAACAATGATTATATTATAGTAGCCAAATATATTCTTCATGTAGATACATAGCAGGTATTGTAGTTGAGTTTCGGACCATAAAGTCATAGGTTGGAGTTCCAGTGGCTACCAAATAATATGTGCCGTGATTCGGATTCCACGTTAAGTTACAGATTCTAGTTTAAAGTTTAGTCGGTGAGTAACTTGCTTGTAATGTCATGTGGAGATGGTGGGCTTATTCCAAATGTGGAAAATGGCTTATTTGTATCATACATATTGTAAAACATTGGTTCTGTGTATTTTCTATCTGTTCGCAAAGCTGATTTATTAATTGTTTACCACCTCATACTAATCACCAATGCACATCTATTACAATTTCTTATAAGTTAGTCAACAATAATCACATAAAAATAGGTTTAACAACGTAGGTTATTGTAATTTATATAAAATGTTGATACAAATTTTGAAAAAGGTTTATCCAATTTATTTTACTGTCAACAAAAAGATTTATAATTGAATGTATTAGGATGAAATTTCTTATAAGTCTTGTTAACTTTCCTTTCCTCGTTTTCTTTTCTGTAAACTTCTTCTTAGTGTGCCATATCTATCTTTAGACGTAGGCGATCTTCCTGGCTAAGCCAGGAAGACTTTACTAGGGAAATGTTAATGGGGTGGTTTCCCGTTGCCTTCCACAAAGTCCACAGATCGATTTCGGACTTTTTAGATCACAGCAGAAATCCGACGCATTCAGGATTAGAACCGCGGTTTCCCGTTCTGTAGTCTATATGTGTTTGATTTACGCCAGACTGCTGCCAGTTTTCTGTAAACTAGAAAACCAAATCTGGTTTGATTCTAAATCTTGAAATGTAAATCTTAATGACACATACTGAAATAATTTAGTATCTAATAAATCTTCCTTTTAGCTATACGCTATAAACCAGTCAATAATTAAATTTTCAGTTATGATACTTAAAAATTCTCTATTTCACCGCAAGTAGTTCATAATCCTGTATATTTAGCTCTTGTACATATGAAACGTCGACTCCTTTTTATGTTATTCTTCTGCAGTCAATTCCAGCAGCATAAAAATATTTGAAATGATGTAAGTTTCCTTAAAACTTATCCTATACTTTGGCATGTTGATAACTTTGTTGGGAGTATCAACAATATGTCAGGAATAACAATTTTGAGTGGAACTCATCCACCTAAAAAATTGTATCCAAATACCCATTTTGTTGTAACATAAAAATGTTATAACAAAATATATACTATCCGAGTTGAATTAAACAAATTCGGAATTGCTCGAATATACAAAAAGACTTCCAATGAATTAAATTATTTTTAAATCATATGGAAATAAGAATTTAAATTACAAAATAATTAAACTTTAAACATTATTTGATAAAAAATGATTCATGCATGTATTTAATTTTTTGATTATCGGTGCAAGTAAATCATCAATAAATTGAATTGAAGGTTAAAAATAATTAAATATAAATTTACCTAACACATCTAGAAGTCAAAATTGATAAACCCATCGTCCATTTTTTGGTAAATACGCATCCTCTTCTCCTTGTTTAAAATATAAATATGACGCTGTTCTATGAAAGAACCTCCAACCACAATTGGAAATGGTTGAGTATTAGTAGGAACGACGTATATTTTCACGTTAGCTTTTGCTTTATCTACAACAAGCGACGTTTCTACGTAACCAACAGAAGATACCATAGAACCTCCGTGTCCTTGAATTGTCTGGGATTGCCGCTTGATTGGTAATTTAGTATCGATGCAATCCTCTTCACGTATTGTGGTAGTTGGACTTGTCTCATCAATGTAAGCCCTGAAACGAACGTCCTTGATGTGTGCTTCAGTAAAGAATTCGGAAGATTGTTGTTTAAATAGAGACGGTATCTCTTCTCTAGGTTCTTCCTTTCTTCTAGAACTTCTTGCTGCTTCTTGAAAGCGCCCCCTTTCTTGTTTGTCATGTGGTTTCAGTTCTTTGTCGCGTGGTTTATCTTCCTTTGCACGTGTTTTTACTTCTTGATTGCCACAGGGTCCAGTAGAAAAATCACAAGTGCGCAAGTATGCATACAAACTGTCAGGATCATTGAAGTTCATACGTTTAGCTTCACGTTTGATTCTAGCAATTGAAATGCCATAAATCAAACAAGAAACTGCCTTTCGACCAAAAATTTCACAAGCATTAAGTAAAGCCATTTTATGGTGAAAATAATTTGAAATACTTTCGTCTTTTGTTTTCATTCTGTCCATCATTCTTTTGAGCAATTCAAAATATTCCAGTTCGGTGGGAAAAGCTCCAAGAAACATAGATTTTAAACCGTTCCATGATTTAGTACCAACACCTGAAGTCAGGTACCATTTACTGGCTAAACCTGTGAGCCTCGATGTCATCATGTATTGCTTTTCATCGTGGGTCCAGTTTTGTTTTATAGCAACCTCTTCAACCAAGTCCATCCATTCCTCAGACGTCAATTTACTGGTCTCCGGATTGAATTCAGGTAATAAAGGAGACATGTTAGCCACTTCTCTATTATGCGAGTTGTTTTGGTAAGACATACCCGAAAATGGATTTTCAATTGTCAAGTTTTCTTCGGGTGGAAAAGTGTTGGGTACGCAGTAAAAGCTGTTACCTAATGTAGGACTTCCATGAAGATTGAGTAACGATGGAATATTACTCATCGGTAGGTATCCAGAGTTGTTTGGAGGAAAATCATCCAAACAGTCATTGTCAGTGATTGGAACAGGTAAGGTTGTTAGTAAATCAAAGTTTCTCCCATCTTGTTTACGAATGGGTTGGTTGTTATGCACTTGATCCAAATGATTTCTGTTAGAAGAATTATTGTAATGGTGATCCTTGTAAATAGGACTTCTTTTTCTTAATTCTATACTGCGACTCTTGCGTCCACGAGATCTTGAACGTTTATTTCTACCTCTATTCTGATGTGGACTCCTACGTACATTTTGTTGTTGTGGACTTCTACTCCTACGACGTTCGCTCTTGCGTGGTTCCTCGTAGGGTTGATATTGTGAATTGTTAGATATTTGTGTGTTAATGCCACTTCTCTCATAATTCTGTGAAATGGGTAAGTCATTATAATCCTGAGGTCTACCAGAATAATTTAATTGTTCCTCGTAATTTTGGAAAATTGGAGGCGGGGAAAATTTACTATAATTTACCGCGTTAGGTTTCTCGAAATTGTAGTTGTACTTGTCACCTGGCATGTTTCGTCGATTTGAGCGTGATCCCATTGTAGCACAATAAACGTAACTTACCTATAAACACCTATACACAAATAGCAATTAAAATTATTTTCAGAAATCTTATTTTATCAAGACTATAATTACAGATATTTCGGAAGTGGCATATATAGGTAACAAAGAGCAACAAACAGTTTAAAATTCATAATTTTAATACGTACTTTTATATTATTAATATAATAATTATTATCTTCTAATCTCTATAAATCAGAAATTTCCGTTGGAAACTGAAATCAATCTTTTTATAAATATAAATAGTAATGACAACCTCCAAACCAATAATAACTTTTCCATACCAACCTAAAAAGTAAAAACTTAAAATTGCTACCGATTCAGTGGCGTCCCTATATAGGATTTTTCTAAATATAATGCGAAAAACTTCATGGGATGATTCTTCCGATTCTTCGAATAATTTTTTCATGAAAGTTTAGGTAAATACAGTGACGTAGCAACGGGTGGTGTAAGTGGTGCCAGGCACACAGAGAAAATAAATTGATTTCTATTATTTACAGAGACTTTTTTGTAAAAATAATCTACATTGTACAGAATTTTACTTTCCCATTTACGCAGTAAATAACAGTAAATAACCAACTTTGCGTAGGCACATTATGATTCTGATTCAAAGGTATAATTTTAATCGTGTACGATTTTTGGAACAATGTCTGGGTGTGTGTGCGTGTCGTGTGGTGTGTGACATGTGTGGACAATTTTTCGGCTACGATTACGACCAAACGCGCGTACCAATTGACTTGAAATTTTGCATACTAATTTGAACAAACGGTGTAAAGAACTGATTAGATTTTGGTTGAAATCCTTCCACTGAAACCTCTCTTATTTTAAATGGGAAAGTCATGTGTTGTGTCACGTCAGATTTTGTTTCAAATATATTGAAATTTTGTGAAATCTACGATAACTTTTTTTATTTACACGTTTGTTGTACAAAAAAATTGTTGTTTAAATATTTTGTTGTAAAATAATGAAGGGAGCCCGCAGAGGTCTTGCACCAGGACCCGGTCCATTTCATGCGTTTTTTGTTGGTGAGGTCTGGTCTATCTTGACTAATTACACTTGGTCTTACGTGTGTGTAGGTCCATTGTGGTGATGGATTTGCGTCTCGAAGAGAACCTTTTCCTATTAAAATTTTTAATTATAAACAAATCTAATTTACTAAAATGGAACTATGAAGTATCGCTGTAGTAATAAACAATGTTCTGCAAATATATATACACCATTGGAGAAGGAGAATATTGTGTTATTTCCAAAGCAAATGATCAGCATTATATGATTATAATCATAGAGAAGATCGAGAAAAACTTCAATCTCAAGCGGTAGTTTTGCACACTCAGATTTGTCTAAGACTTTTAGTATGTTGAAAAGATACCAACAACGAACTAAAAAATTCAAAAACTAAAAACTAAACAAAACTAAAAAAAGGTTCGAGTCAAAACGAAGGAAGTTTTTAAAATAAAACTAAAGTGGTTTTGAATAAAAACTAACACAGTTGTGAAATAGAACTAAAGCAGTTTTGAAATAAAACTAAAATAGTTTTGAAACAAACTACTGAAGAAGTTTTTTAATAAAAAATAATGTAGTTTTGTAACAAAACTAAAGAAGTTTTGAAGCAAACCTAAATCAGTTTTGAAACAAAGCTAAAGAAGTTTAGAATCAAAGCTAAAGCAGGCTTAAAACCAAACTAAAGTAATTTTAAAACATGACTAACGCAGTTTTAAAACAAAACTATAGAAGTTTTGTATCAAAAGTAAAGTAGTTTTATAACAAAACTAAAGAAGTTTTGAAATAAAACTAAAAACGTTTAAAGCTAAAGAAGTTTTGAGTAAAAGCTAAAGTAATTTTAAAACAAGACTAAAGATGTCTTGAATCAAAGCTAAATTAGTTTTGAAACAATACTAAACAAGTTTTCAATCAATACTAACGTTTAGGGGTTAGTTAGCAGTAAGAGATCGTTCCATAGAAATTCAATGCTCTCCATACCATGAGCATGATTTTTTCGGATTCTTTGCGTAAACATCATGCCAGTAATAGAGTTATCTATCGGGATAATCGAGGTTGAACTTCTTTTTATCGCTGAACAGTGCATTCTCCATAGTTCATCCCGCATTGACATTGTGCTTTCTTGCAAATTCTAAACGAGCTTTTTTATGTAATTTAGTAACGAGTCTTGGTTTGCCGGCTCTATTTCGATAATCAATAAGTGGATGATTTTTTAAAATTTGTCTCGTACGTCAGGATGTTATATAGTATACTGGCAACTACAACGCTGCTCGTAGTTGTGATGCACTCAGGTGGCTCTCTCATGTGTTCATTCACAACTTTATTAAAAATTGTACACTTCTGAAGGTTGGATTTTGCTGAAGTATTATTATTTTTGCTATAGAAATCATTTAACTTTATAAAATTATTGGTAACTTTAAGTAATAGATGAATTTTACTTACGATTTCATGATTTAATGGGCCAATATCTTTGTATGCCTTAATAGCAACAATTTCCTTCAACATTCAATGTTTTTATTTCCTTCACCGTAGTTTAGAAAGATTTCCCCGCCTTATACCAACAAATCAGTATTATAGCCATATATTTTCAATATAAAAAGTACCAATTTAAGAAAAGTATAGTAATCAATTTATTTTATCTGGAAGTGTGTTCCTACTATGTTAGTACTAGTGATTGCAATACCGGACCAAAATTGCAATACCGGTATTCGGTATTAATTTGCATGTAATACCGGTATTAATTTGCATGTAATACCGGTATACCGGTATTAATACCGGTATTAAAACAAACAAAAATTCAACTATAGAAGATCAAAAAGTACCTTATAGTCTGATTTTTTTAAGAAACCGATTGAAATTTTGTACTCCACGTGAACTACGTGAATGTTAACCAATGAAATTGCTTTAAATTAAATTCAATGATTTTTTTCAAAAATTCTATCAAAATTTCTATCAGTTTCTTAAAAAAATCAGACTATAGTGCAAGGAGTTGTTGTTATTTAGGGCAAAATAATCAGAAATCTTAGATTTCTTATGTGGTCCACAAGAACTGGAACTTATATTTGAATTTGAACAAAGTTCTTTTCTTTTTAATACGTTAATATCATGGTTTTCAAATGTGTATGCAAACCACTGGTGCTTCCACCAACAACTTTAATAATTTTTAAGCATTTTTTGCATTTGCCAAGATTTTTCTTTTTTTTAACGAATAACGTTTTCGTTATTATCTGCTGATTTTTTGTGTTCCTTAAAATTGATGTCGTTATTCATTTTCGATCGTTTTTTATTTAAATATTCTGTTTGTTTACTTTGGAAATAATGTTGAATCTTATAATTAGAGAGCGGATTTATATGCATAACAGACCGGTCTTGAGGTAACACCCCATAAACAATAGAAAACGTTTATTAGCGCTAATAAATTTTTCTTAACCAATTGTTTATGGGGTGTTACCTCAAGACCGGTTTGCTATGCATATAAATCCGTTCTCTACTTATAATATTCTAATAATATAAAATTTATTTTTAATAATACCCAGGTTAATACCTAACCAATAAAAAACGTCTGATGGATACCAACACGCGCTTTCCATTGGTTAGTTACCATTTAGTACTAAATTTTATGAAAAATTTAACGTCGTGTTATACGGGCTTTACCGAATATCAACTTCAAAATTATTTTAAATAACAAAAAATTAAATACCGAAAAACCGGTATTACACATTCAGAAATACCGGTTTTCGGTATCCCAAAATAGCCGAAAATACCGGTTTTCGGTATTCCGGTATACCGGTATTGCAATCACTAGTTAGTACAGTTAAATAAAGATGATATTTTTAATTGGCAAGTATGAAACTCAATATTTAAAGGAAATAGTTTTTATCGAATTGAAACTATATAAAATGAAATTGACGAAAAATCATAAATTGGAAGTTCCTAGCGGTGAAGGATCTATTCTGACTCAATATAATAAAATTATACATCCAACCAAAACCAAGATATTTTGAAATTTATTTGAAGACATCAGAGTGCTTCGGTTAACGTGGGACATATTATGGTCATGTGGTTTTGATTTTAATAGCTACAATTTTAGCAAAAATTCAGTTTAATAAGATAGCAATAAGATAAATGTTTTATTGTAAATATAGACAGTCAAGTATATGCTAAAAATTTGTCGTATCTACTTGATTTACTGTACGCGCTGTTAAATTTGTCTTCAATAAAGGCATCCAATTTATTAAGTCCAATTCCATTTGCCTCAACGTAGTAAGGTAAAGCTTTACATTTTTGGTACCAAGCAAATAGCCAAGGATAAATTTCCATACAAATTGGTAAAAAAATACTTGCTGTACTTATAGAAGCCACACAACACAAATCTGCTATTGTGATATGTTCTCCTATCAAAAAAGCATTTACTTGTAAACAATTATTTAACAAATCATATCCCTTTTTTATAGAATCTATTTTATCTCGTGAAATAATTTTTTCTCCATGTATTATGGAAAGCTAAAAGTAAAATTATTAATTAATTAGAAATTATTAACTAAATTTAAATTAACGTTAATTTTTTACGAATAATAAAATATACGTACTAAAATATCGTCTAATTTAGATAACAATAAATTAGAATTAAAATGTAACTTTTCATCCACAAGGGCTCGACTTGTTATATCGGTTGGATATAAATTGCTGCCATTCCCATATTTGGAAACTAAATATGTTGAAATTGCGTGACAATCGCCAATTATTAATTTACCATCCATTAATATAGGAAGGGAACGTCGAAGTGGATTTTTCTTAATTCAAATTTTTGATTAAAAGAGAAACAGTTGAAAAAATAATTGTGTGTAAGTATTAATAATTATGTAGTTGTAATAATGTAATATTGATACTTACATTAAGAATATCCTTAACGACCGCCTCATCTTCATTTAAGTCAATTTCTTGCATATCAAGTTGTAGATTTAAAGCTTTGATTGTTAATAGTACCGCGCGAGAAGAAATATTTACTCTGTTATAATAAAATGTAACGACCATTATTGTATAGTAGATAATAGTTAAAAATTAAAATTTAAAAGATTTTATGATTGCATTTAGTCATTTTTAAATTGCGTCCTTCATTGAAATCCGCGAGTCTTTAAGCGTGATGAAAATTTTACTTGCATCTTGCTGCACGATATAAGCACTTAATTATAACTTAAGAGTATAAGTACCTACTATCACTTGCTTCTACATTTATTTATTTCAACACCGCCAAATTTTTGGCATTCTTACTTGTAAATATAGATTAAACTATTTTTAAAATGTCAGTAAGACAGAAAAAAATATGAAAAATTGTACGAATACTTATAAACTTTGGGTAGTAATAATTTAGCATTAAACTGTTACATTTTTTGTGAAATAGAAATATTCATTTCTCAACAAAACTATCTTGCTTATTAGGGCCTCTTCACATTAGGTGTTAAACGCCACGCATTCAAATTATATGGTGTCAGGTAAGATAATTGCCTTTATCAATGGGAAACGCTGTGTGTATGGTGCGGTGATATTTGACCAAACCTGGGGTCTACGACCACAATCGAAATGGTCGCCTTGCACGCGTCTGCGAGAAGACGAGAAGGAGCAACAGGGTGATAACAAGGCAGCTTATTTTGGTCTTTCCGAAGTAAAGATGTGAGCAACGGTAGTTCCGTTGAATTATGAATAAGAAGAAATTCGAGAAATTTAGTGAAGAAAGCAGTAATAAGGAGGTCATCGTTGGTTCGTTGGATCGTTGATAGCATCTAATCGATTCGGGTGCTACAGGTTTTTTTTTAATTATTGATATTTATTTGTGTAGTATAGAAGTTGTGGGTGATTCTAATTTTTGGGAGACTTTGTTAAATAAAATATTAAGTTAAATACATTTTTATATCGTATCTGGTCACGTGTCGTCATCCACAAAATTCGAAGGTTTGTTTGCGCTGGATCAGAGGGCCAAGTCTTGGTGGTTCTTCTCGAGGTTGTTGAAAATGTCATTGTTTTATTCCACCCACGAAGAAGTAATGAATTTATTAGTTTTAAATGTTGAATGATCAGTTTTTACTTTCAATTTGATATTTCAATCAAAAAGTATACTACGTAATACCCGGTAGTATTGTTGTAAACAAAAATGATAACAGTTAATTATTTTATATGACATTAATTTTAAAAATAATATAAATAATTAGTTCAATTATATACTCTTTAAGATAAAAATTATTTGAATTTAATAATAATATATCAAATTAAGTGTAAATAATAATTACAAAATAATTGCAATTGATACGATAAGTAAGCGTGAATAAGCAATTTCATAATATCACAAATAAAATTTAATATTGTAAATATGTTATCAATAAGATAATAATCAAACTTATATAATTAATAATTAAAATATTTTTATAAAATACAGTCTATAGTATCACTTTACGTTAGGTACTTCAAAAAATTAAAACATAATAAAACATTACAAATTTAATGTTTTGATTAAATTCTTAAAGTTATCTAATCCTATTTGGTTTGCTTCCTCATAATAAGGCAATTCTTGCGAATGTTTGATCCAAGCAGAAATTTTTGGATAACGACTTTTATCAATTGGAACAAGAACATCAGCAGAGGTCACGGACGGGATAAGACAAAGGTCTGCAATTGTTATCTTATCTCCAGCCATCCACTGTTGACTTCCAATAAATTCTTCTAAATAACTGTATATTTCATTTAACTGATCGGTTTCATCTATGGTCACATCGTTAACTCCACATTTAATCATATTACTCTGCAAAATTATACAATATTACACTAACTGTATTTGAAACTTAACAAATTCTTACAATAATACATCTTATATTTGAAGAAACAATGGTAGAATCAAAATGCAGTCTTTTATCGATTAAGTCTCGTTTTTCTTGATCTTTGGGATATAATGAATCGTCGTTACCATATTTTCCAATTAAATATGCAAGAATAGTATGCAAATTACGTATTACGTATCCGTTATCTACTAAGGTTGGAACTGCATATTGAAGATTTGGCTAATAAAGAATAAAGAAATTGTTTTCTCATGTATCTACATTTTTAGAAATTTACCTTGGTGAAAAAATCTTCATTAAACTGATTGAAATCCGTGAAATCAAGAACTTTGTAATCTAACGTTATTCCCAAAGCTTTTGCAGTTAATAAAACAGTACGCACTGGAGGACACAAATCAATCATATATAACTTTGGCGGAGCCATACTAAAAGCTCAAACGACGCTAGCCATCTTTGTAACGCTTGCAATACGACACACACTAACGAACTCAGACAGTAGTTTTGTAATGATATTAATTTTAAAAGCAAAATAAAGTTTTTGCATAAGAGGATCACGTGACGTACCATTGGCTGACGTGTGGAATTATATCAATAACAAAGAGTGTTTATAAACAGTGATTGGCTATTTTATTATATCTAATAAATAATGTGAACTTTATACTAGACAATAAACATGTCATTGCCTTTTGCATCTAGTAAAATAATTTAAAAATAACAACAAAAGTTCTCTTCCGTTTTTACATACTTATTACGATTCAAAATTTAACCGATTCATAGAGAAATGCAGTTGGGAGTATGTAATAACATAGGCATATTTAATTACTTTCAAACACAAATAGGTAGAGGTAATTTTTTCCTTAGTGGTTGGCACGTGACTTGGGCTTGCGCGGCAAATGTGGAGGGAGAACCCGTGACACCCAATTCCACCAATTGACACAAACATAGAACCGAAATGACGAATATTCGTTTCTGTACATTAGCCACTCCCAACCACAAAGGAAAAATACAACTATATAATATGTTAATTGCCTAGGTACTTAAATAAGTATCTACTATTAGGTTCAAGATTTCTGTCTGTACTAAGGTCTGTACCTATATTATAAAGATTGACACATGCTTTACTATTAAAGTACCTACATTGCAAGTTTGAGTATCAAAATTGTGAAATATATTATTTTGTGGAATATGCTAAAGGTTATCTTAATCTTAGATCCTAATACAAAAAGTTTTATATTTTAGATCAAACATATTGGCATATATAGGGGTGTAACCAAATGTATTGGGCGCCAAACTTCCTATTATTCATCAAATTAATGATACAAATTATTCTTATAAACATTGTCCTGAAATTAATTTAAAGTCATGCTCACTTGAAATTAAATGCATTTATTCAAATTGAAAATGATATTTATAACAAGAGTGATTGAAGTGACGTATTTGGAAATAATAGGTAGCTACTAAAATAATATTATTTTTGTTCCTTGTTTATAAATAGAGGAGAAGGTAGTAATATGGAACCGCCTATTGTTTTTTTCGATTAACTCTACAATTTAGTAAAAAAAAATGAAAAGTAATGATATGTACTGAATCCTACACTAATAACCTATCACATTATGAAGATTGCAAAGTAATAAAACAGATATTTTTCTAAATAAAACGTTTAATTTAAAATATGAAAATTGACAAGGTATTTTTTTTATGCCTTTAATATTGGACACAGGTGTCTTTAAAATGGACCGGGGGAAATATAATATAATATAAAAATAAATGAGTTCATAGATGTATCCAACCTTTGTGGTTGGATACAATGACTAACCCTAAGCTGAAAAAAATATTCTAAATGTTCCAATTTTATGTGTTTTAATGCCTACAGTAGTTGGCCTTCACGCCTTGCCCTCGTAAAATGCTCATAAATTTTTTAACATAAAATTCAACATATTTTTCTTAAGAATTCAATTTATTTATTCATAATTCGATATATTTTAAAATTTCGTATTTATTTATTATCAAAAGTTAATTGCTATGGATAAATGCGGTTCCATAATAAAAGCACCAATGTGGACCATAATAAAAGCAACTTCATTTTTAATTATTTTCAAATTTACTTCAAAATTATTTAAAATCAACTGAGCTTACCATCACTGTAGTCTAAAACAATCTTTTATACTTCGATTTAATTCTTTCTTTAACTGAAAATGTTTATTTAACACAAATAAAACGATCACAACTTATACACGCACAAATCATTGAAACTGTGGGTAAACTAAAACTTGTTAGACGAGCCCTATAAACAAGTGTGGGTACACTGTTTCAGTTTACTTCACCCTTTTAGTATCGCTTAACATTTATTTTGTGATTTTTGGGCAGGGGGAATGAATAGGTTCGTTGTAATTAGGGTGGTCCATATTAAATGCTGGTTCCATATTACTACCTTCTCCTCTAGTAAATAATATAGTAGAATTCATCTAACAAAGGGCGCGCCAACATTGGATTTTACCAATTTTCACCATTTTTAATATATCTTTTGGTCATAATTAGTTGTACAACAGGTAAAAATTTAAAATCTCATAACTGAGCCAATTTGGATAAAATCAATTTTAAAGAACGAATTCGTATGATTACATACCGTAAAAATTGCATTTGCATTATTCCAAGGTTAACAATGTATTTTTAATGGACAAATGATTGATTAATGATGGGTTGCCTACTCGTAATGCATACACTGAAAAAAAAAGGTACGCCATATTGATGAACTCCATTCATCAAGTGAAATTCATCGTAATGATGATGATAATTATCAATATGATGTACAAAAACTTAGATAAAATAATGAATTTGATTTCATCAATTTATTTTCATCATGGAGATGAAATAATCATCAATGTGCTGTACCAAGTCATCGATGAGGTTTAAAGAATGATGAATGATTCATCAATACAATGAATTTTATTTCATCGGTTTATTTTCATCATCGTGATGAAATATTCATTGACTGTTTTTTTCAGTGTATATTATGTAAAATTACCTGCAATTTTCGTTCTTCAAAATCGATTTTCTCCAAATCGGCTGAGTTATAGAATTTTAAATTTTTACTTGGTGTATAACAGAGGGGTTAATCACGGGCATAAATTATGTACACCAGACTTCAAACTCCCCGGACTTCCTCTGACTACCCGAGACTTCCTCGGACTACCCGAGACTTCCTCAGACTACCCGAGACTTCCTCGGACTACCCGAGACTTCCTCGGACTACCCGAGACTTCCTCGGACTACCCGAGACTTCCTCAGACTACCCGAAACTTCCTCGGATTACCCGAGACTTCCTGGGACTACCCGAGACTTCCTGGGACTACCCGAGACTTCCTCGGACTACCCAGACTTCCTCGGACTACCTCAGACTTCCCCTAAGTGTGCGCGTGCGCAGCTACTCACGTCGAATGTGCGCACGCGCAAAAATTCCCGGCAATGTGAAGCGTATTTAAATGTAAAGTGCGCGCATGCGCCATAATCAAGTCAAATAATGTGCGCCGAATGTGTGTAAAAATTAAATTTTTAGTTTTATAAACAGGACCGGATCAGAGTTTGGGACCCAAATCTAAAACTTTATTTAAGAGCAATGTTCAGTGGTTATGGGGGGACTCAAGTCTAAAGGCCGTGTGACACGTGTATTAACTTTTAAAAAAAGTAAAAAAAAAAGTAACAGCCCATTGATTGGATTGGCTGGGGAAATGCCAGCCCCCCCATTTCAATTTTTGCATAAAATTTTATGTTAATCGTTTGTGCATCGTTTGTGTACGTTTGTGCATTCAAAATTTTCGTTTGTGCAAATACCGTTCTCGAAATATTTACAATTTAAGTGGTGGGGGCGAATTCCAGACCCCCCCCCATCACGAATTTTGGGTCAAATTTGGTGTCAGTCGTTTGTGCATCGTTTGTGTACGTTTGTGCATTTATTATTTTCGTTTGTGCAAGCACGGTTAGCGAAATATCGTTAATTGAAATTTCCGCGATCAATTCTTCAGCCCCCCACCCTCGCCCCCACCTCCATTTAGAAATTTTGTCGTTTTATCAATTGAAGATATATCGCAAACCGTGCTTGCACAAACGAAAATAATAAATGCACACACGTACACCAACGATGCACAAACGATTGCCACCAATTTTGACCTAAAAAGTATTTGCACAAACGAATGACACAGAAATTGATCAGTAATTCCCCCACCCCCCCATTTCGATTTTTGGATTAATTTTTATTTCTTTCGTTTGTGTACCGTTTGCTTACGTTTGGGTAATAATTTTTTTCTTTATGAGGTTATGCGAAGTTGGGTTATGTATCCAAGCATGCGCATTTGGTTTTGTTTTGTACTTAGGAATATCCGAGAATATCAAATTTAATTTTGACAGATGTCAAATTGCGTCAAAGTACATTTTTTATTATTTAAATTATTTCCTTCTACAATACTAGATCATAAAACGTAATACTACTACCTATTTGTTTAGTAGTTTCAGTGTTAAATTTGGGATTCCAAATGTGCATATAATAATAATAATTTAAAAAAAATCATTTTAAAACTCATACAGGCGAAAAACCGTTGAAGTATGTAATTTACACATATTTAAGAATAAATGTGCACATAAGAGAAGTTTAAAAATTCATTTTAAAAATCATACATTATAAAATTATAATACTAATATACAACAGTTTTACTTATTTTACCTTAATATTAATAGTAATTAAAAATTGAATAATTTCATTTTGAGGTTATAATCTTATAATATATTGAATAATTGTTTTGTTCACTTTTTACGACTTTTTAATTTAAAGTTAAATTAAAGAGAAATAGGGCCGATTTCCTAATACTTTTAACGAGCCGTTAAAAATAAAAGTGGATTATTGGCTTGTTAGAGTGAACGGACGTTTTCTATTGGTTAACAAGGATCTTTTAGTTAAGTGGAATTATGAAATCGGCCCTTATTAATATTGAATGTATTTTATTAATTATTTATTTTTGAAGACTTTCCAGAAAACCAACTAATACCTTCAACCGACTGAATAAATTAATGATCATTATTAATAATATATTAGAATATTTTTAACGTAAAGTAATTTAATTTTCGTAGATGTACGTTCATCCAAACTACAAAGGATTAAGTTTAAGTTCATTACATTAATTTGACATATTTCAAAATTAAATTTGGTATTCCTATTTCAAAGTACAAAACAGAAGCAAATGCGCATGCTTGGATTCATCTCTCTCCACAGGATCATCCCATCCACAGATGGCGCCACAGTCACAGCCAGGTTATTACTGTCGCGAAACATTCGTATTAATTTTGTTTACCAAAATTCCGAAAAATAAGCGACAAATCGGGAAAATCTGAAAATAATAAAGCGCATGCGTGGCTGCGCATTGTACAGTTTTACCATACAGGGTGAAAAGTAACATTCACCAAATCGCATTCGCATTTTTAGGGACCGTATTCAGGATGAAATGTTTTGTTTTAATTATGTATACAGGGTGAAGCACAAACAAACATCAAAAACACATACCAGGGGAATTCTGATAGGATAAAGCAGGAACTGTATCGGCTGTATTTGACAAATACGAATTATTCGTTATCGTGATTTACACGAGTTCTTCATCGAATTCAATAGGGCAAATAGCCCTTATTATAGTATTAGACCTAACCTTTAAAAATATCAAGAGAATTTAGCATATTCTCGCGTGGTGTTCTCGCCCACGTTATTTTGCGTCAAATTATGATTGTGGATAGAAAGTGGGCCACTGCATTGACGTATTTATTGCACAAACGTACACAAACGAATGACACCAAAAAAATGTCAAAAATCGAAATGGGGGGGGGGGCTGGAGAAATGATCGCGGAAATTTCAATTAACGATATTTCGCTAACCGTGCTTGCACAAACGAAAATAATAAATGCACAAACGAAAATAATAAATGCACAAATTGAAAATTTGACCCAAAATTTGCGATGGGGGGGGGCTGGCATCCCCCCCCCCCCACTTAAATTGTAAATATTTCGCAAACGGTATCTGCACAAACGAAAATTTTGAATGAACAAACGTACACAAACGATGCACAAACGATTAACATAAAATTTTATGCAAAAATCGAAATGGGGGGGGGGGGCTGGCATTTCCCCAGCCTCCCAAACTTGTTTCTTAAATAATTCGCGAACTGAGATTGCACAAACGAAAAAAATGTTTCCACAAACCTACACAAACGATGCACAAACGAATGACACAAAAATTTTTCCAAAATTCGAAATGGGGGGGGGAAATGGACCTTATAATAATATTATAAGGTCCATTTCCCACACTATATTATAGTGTACCAAAGTACGGTTGGTAGTCAATAATACCACGGCTACCAACGGATCTGTTTTCATAAAGTATATTTTAGTAAATTATTTTAAATTAGGTGTAAAAAGCATGGTTTTGGTTCTTTTTCAAACACTATTAGAAAAAATATTGTTCGATACGCATCGAAAAGTATCTTTTAATTAACTTGTAACGAAAATATCTATTTCCGAACGTTTTCTGTTCTAAATTTTCTACAGACTACTAGGAAATTTTCAGGACTACCTAAAACTTCTCGGGACTACCCCAGACTTCCCGGGACTACCTCAGACTTCCACGGACTACCCAAGAATTCCCTGGACTACCTCAGACTTCCACGGACTACCCAAGAATTCCCTGGACTACCCAAGACTTCCTCGGACTACCCAAGACTTCCCCGGACTACCCAAGACTTCCTCGGACTACCCAAGACTTCCTCGGACTACCCAAGACTTCCCCGGACTACCCAAGACTTCCCCGGACTTCCATGATACTGTACACCAGACTACCCGCGTGATTTACCCCTCGTGTATAACTAATTATGACCAAACGGTTAAAAAAGGTGCAAATTGATGAAATCCAATGTTGGTGCGCCCTTTGTGAGTGCTAATCACAAATTTAAAGGCTCTTTGTGTTGACTTCATTGTTGCCAGGGGTGGGAAAAATATTAAATACCGCAAAATACATTTATATTTTGGATTAAAAGTAGAATAACTTAATAATTTTACTTTTTAATAGCATTCTGTCATTCCAAATATATAAAAATAAATTTAATTTAGTTTTTCCTGTTGCATTTATTCTAATGCGCCCTATTTTGAAAACAAAATCTGCGATGTATGTACACACTAGGGGAAATTCACATAAAGGCAATGGGATATTTTAGTAAATTTAGTTAAATGATTAAAGTATTATTAACTTTTTTGCACAAAATATTACGGATATTTTAATGAAAAATAATACATACTATCCATAAAAATATTAACATTTTTAATTTACAACAAAAGAAATTAAATTTTTTCATCTTTTTATTCGAAAATGAGGAAATTCTTATAAAAGCAACTTAAAATTGAAACTAAAATGGTTAATAATGTTACAAAGATCCCCCATAAATTTACAATCGGATTTAAGTCCAAACAAAAGCTAAACTAAAAATTAATAATAGGGGAGAGGCAGGCAAGTTGACATACTTAGTGTTTTAACATTTTTATTTTTGAAAATACAAAATATTTTGGAAGCTGCGCATATTTTTTAAATAGCTCATATCATATACCATTGAATAAAAAAATATCAAGTGAATATTCCTATAACTGTTTCTATAATTAAACAATAAACTAAAAGGTCACAAAAGCCATCTTGCCCGACCCTATTGGGCAAGATGACATATAGCATAAACAATGTAAAATTAATTGCACAATTCACAAATAAAAGTCTTGGACTGCTTTGAAAGTCCAGCACACGCGGCGTGAGACCAATTTTTGCAAGACTGGCATCTTAGCCAGTACTCACCAGATTTGGAACGGCTGTATAAATCATTGCAGTATATACAGCCGCAGTCACTTTACCCATCCGAATTTAAAACTACGTCAGCAACAGCTTCTTCATCTGAGGTTGAATCTTGTAGAATTACAAGATTTTTTGTAAGAAATACAAGCAACCGGGTAGGTGAGGTAAACATCCGGGCAAGATTACGGATGGGCAAGATGACATAGCACTATGTCATCTTGCCTGGATATGCCAACTCGCCTGCCTCTCCCCTACATAATAATAAATATATAATATTATGCACAATAACTCTCTCCAACCACCAATATCTACGCAGGAAAATTAATAAAATTGAAATCTTATTTTTATTAAATTGATATCATTTTCCCATTGCATCGATATCAGAAATAGCAATCAGAGAAAGAATATGATAAAACCTAAATAGAACTTACAAATCTGTGTAACTAAAAAGTGCTGATGCTCTTGATGATGTACTTTGTACAAAAAATAAATTTCAAGAAATTTTTTGGTGTGAGCGTTGTCCGTCTTAAAAATTTTGGCCCCCCCCCCGTCGAGTGAAACGTAAAAAGAAACAATATTTATTTGAAAAGGAGTATTAATTTAAACAAATTAAGAAAGGAAAATTAACTACAAAGCCACATTCCTCGCTTTTGCGCTTGCAAATTTCAAAAAAATATATTTTTTTTTCCAAAAGAAACCCAAATTATTCATTTTTTCGAAATATTTTGTCATTTTGGCGCTCCCCTTAGGATGGCGCCCGGTGCGATTGCACCGGTCGCACCGCCCTAGAACCGCCGCTGTCCGTCATCTATATGTGGGTGGAAATTAATCAAAATGTAGGAAATCAAATTATTTTAAATTTTAGCTAGTAAGTATACACAGTGCCCCAAACAAAATAATGTTCGTAAAGATTTCGTTAGACGTTTTTATTGTGTTTTATGTACCGGTGTCAAAGTTGGTATTACACAATTTTAATCTGATCAGTGTTTATTATTATTTTGAACTTGTATTTAGGGCCGGTTTTACAATTGGAGGTTTAGCATCGGCTCAACTAAGCCGATGCTCAGCTGAACTAAAGCTTCAAGTTGAGCTCGGCTCAAGTACTAAGCGCACATTGTAAAACCCATAATTTGTAAAATTTGAAGCTCAAGGCTGGTTCAAAGTTGAGCTGAGCTTAAGCTTCTATTGTAAAACCGGCCCTAAGTGATACTCGATCCAAGTTGGTATCTCATCAGTAGTATATTTCCTTATTAAAAATATCAAAAAACATTAAATTAGTTTGAAGTTTCATAAACATTCAAAGTGAGGTTATATTTTGTTTAAAACACTATCAGTGACACATTATGGTACGACAGAAAAATATTCCACCTACCAAACGTAGTGTTCAGTGTTCACTTATATAAATCTGGCCATTCAATAAGAAAAATTGCTAAAAAAACACAGGAGTTTCCAAAGGTGCAATGCAGAACTCTATTAAGATATTTAAGGAAACCAGTGATTATAATAGTAGAAAAAGCACTGGTAGACCCCGAGTAATATCTAAACGTGAAGATAAATTAAATCGGAGAATGACGGCACCTCAACTTACTGCTGAAATCAATGAAAAAGAAGATAAGCTACGCGTAAGCCTTTGCAAAGACTTCAAAATAAAAATACTAGCTTGGGCAAAATAACATGAATTGTGGTCGAATAGTCAATGAAAAAAAGCTTTTTGGTCGGATGAGTCGAAGTTTCAGATTTTAGGTTCTCATCGGCGAATTTTAGTGAGAAGGGGAGAACGGGCATTGGAATAATGTAATGTTCCAAAGGTTAAAGACGGCTGGGGTTCCGTTATAATTTGGGGATCTTTCGGCAACAATTTCCTCGGAGATATTGTTAAAACAGAAGGAATTTTGAGAAAAAACATTATTGTATTGTTCTGACGAAGGACGAAGCTCAATAAAATTATATATTAATTCGACAAACTTAAAATATCATGTTAATTATTATCACGACTTGATTACTTAACAATTTAAATAATAAAAAGAGTTTAATGTTTAAAATTTTGAAAACTGTTACAAAATATAAGTGTGCTTATCTTTTTCAGCTGTAGTATCATTGTTATTATTATTGTTCACTTTAATTTGCACAGAGTAAACCAAAATAATCAGCAATTACGTAGGTAAATATATCATTGGCTAAATATTAATTAATTTAATAAATAAAATGAAATTATAAAAAATTATTTACTCTAAAAAATATTAAATATTATTCGCAAATCGCAAATCTGTTGTTTTCCCGATAGAATGCACCCAAAAATATACAGCAATTGAAAGTAGGTATAATTTTTATTATTACGTATTAATGAAAGAACATAATAACATAAACTCCAAATATAAGTATCTCAATCTTATACAAAACAGACCATTGCGAATATTCTAAGCTAATTTACTTTTTATAAATCCAACCAATTTATCACAACCGTCTTGATTAGCTTTTTGATAGTATGGTAGTGCTTGAATACGTTTAATCCATGTAATTAAGTGAGAATGCTTTCCTTCATCAAAAGGAACAAATGGGGTGCTTGAAGAAAGAGCAGCTGCAAAACATAAGTCAGCGATAGTCAGGTTGTCTCCAGCAAAGTATGCTTTTTGACCTAAAAAGGATTCCAGCATATCATAGGTTTGCTTTAGTCCAGTAATAGTTTCCTCAGGAATTTTCTTCTCGCCTCTTTTGATAGCTTGCTAAAATTATATTTAAAATTATTAACTATTATTAAATATTATTCATTTACTTACTATAATTCCCCCCAATTTGGTTTGAACACCGCCAGCGTTATAATATAAACGTTGATCAACAATACCTCGTTTCTTCAGATCTTTGGGGTATAAGGAATCATCTTTTCCGTATTTGCTTACAAGGTAAGAGTTAATAGCATGACTATCCCACAAAATATATCCATCGTCGTCTAAAGTAGGAACCGTATGTTGAGGATTTATCTAAAATAAAAAACTTGGTTTAATTTGATGGTATCGAAAAAAGTAACACTTGATTTAAACCCTCATGACGGCAGTATATTAGTCTATCCAAGTCGTGACTTTTCAAACGTCCGTCGTTCAGACCTTTTGGCCCTCAACTACCCTACTAGGTGATTGGAAAATTCAGTTTTCTAATTTTTTCAAATTATGATAGCAATTTTTGTTCATATACATAGTTCAGACGAGCGTAGAAATATGGGGTTTTGTAAACTCCGCTAATTTCGACCCACCTTAAGATGGGGCTTATTTTTTTTATAATCCTGGTTGTAAACTCCCCTAACGTCGAGGGATTACTAGGCAATAAGATTATAAAGCTTATAGATAGGCTTTAGGGATAATTATATTGCTACCAACTTTGATGAATATAAGTAATCAATCATTTATTTGATTACTAAGCAAATAAATGGAATAGAAAAAATAAGTCAATTAATTAAAATGTTAATAATTGGTGTAGTTGTGGTTCGTTTTTCTACAATAAATTGTTACATTATGTAAGTTTTAGTTTTTGAGTTCATTATTGGCTATAAATGCAAAATAATGCTACACAACATTGCTACACAACATTATTTTGCATTTATCACGTTTGGTTGTTTGTAATTATGAAAAATATTTTTAACGTTGTTTCAAATGTAAAAATGTTGGGTATCCATAAGTTACTGCTTCAGGGGTTTATTATCTCAAGTTGTTCTTATTTTTTATGTAAATACTTTCAAACATATTGGCCTATAGTTGTTTCACGCAGCTTTCTTTGTTTTTATTAAAATTATTTTTCACTTTTTAGAGCAATTTTTTTAATTTTAAATAAAAGGTCAATAGAAACTTCATGTCAATGTGAAATCCATTGCTAGAAAATCATAGCACATCAGAGCTTAGGTTATTTTTTGAAATTCGCTCTTTTTTTTATAAATTTGTGGCCAATATGCAATCTGTACAGACAGGTTTAGAACATCAGAGCTTTGGGGTCGTCCATAAAAAAAAACATCTACGTCTAGGGGGGAGGGTCACAAAATGTGTGCCATATAAAAAAATTTTTATTTTCAAACATATTGGTCTGTAGTTGTTTCAAGAAGCTTTCTATGTTCTTATTAAAATTATTTTTTAATAAACAAATTATTGTTTTAACAAAAACTTCTTGTCAATATGAAATCCATACACAGATAAGTTTGGCACATCAGAGCTTAGGTTATTTATTGAAATTTGCTCTAGTTTTTATACATTTGTGGCTTGTTATGTTTGCTATATAAAAATTGTTTTTATAATTATTACTTCAGGGAAGTTATTATTTCAAGTTATTCTTAAGCGGCGTTCACAATAAAGTGGGGTCTTGCCTTGCTTCGGCAGAAAGTTAGCAAGAGCCAATCAGAATGAACAAATTTTTAATCATAGAAAAGGATAGACGAAAATACTCTAATCTAATTGGCGCTTGCCAGCTCTCTACAATGCAAGACCCCACTTCATTGTGAACGCCGCTTTATTTTTTGCGTACTTTCAAATATATTGGTCTGAAATAATTATTGGACTACTGGTCAATGTGGTAACAAATTGTTAATTTATGAGGATTATAAATTTTATTTTAATCGTGCATTAAAAAGTGGAGATGCTGTGATCAAACTTCCAACAGTGAACAATAACCATTGAGAGATAGAAATTAATTCAATTATTTGACGAGAAACAGCATTAATTATTATTATCAAATATGCAAAAAACTATACTGAAACGTTTGACACCTATTTCAACCAAAAAGTTTAAAAAGAACTTGCTCGGAGTACTCGAAATTTGAAATACTATTAATATATTTTATTATTACATTATAGTAATAATAATGAAAATAGGAAAACATGTCTCCAGCCCCACCCCCCAAATATTTCGCGAACCGAGACGGTTGAGGCTCAAACAAAAAATTTGGAAGCTCATTGATACTCAAACGTTTGACACCAATTTCACCCCAAAATTTCACTTGAAGGGCATGTCGGCATCACAGTTTTATAGGTGATTGGTTTTCATTAAGAATTTTGTGTATATTTTAAACTTTAAAGTTTAAATAAATTCAAAATTTTCTGTTAGTTATTATGTATAATTTAGTTAAGTCCTTCTTAATTATCCTACTTAAAATGTATTACATTCGGGGAGTTTACAACTAGGATTATTGGTGAAATCTTCAAAATTAGGGGAGTTCACCACTTTTTTTAAATTCTACCTGCTGGATTAGGGGAGATTACATATGCCCAGAAATATAGCGTCTAATACGTATACAAAAACGGCAATTTTTGTATTTATTCAATTATCAAATTTGTTATTCTGTAAAAAATGCTTTTTTTGCACATTAGATACTATTTTGCCAACAAATACTTTTTCAATTATATTGAAGGCAATATAAATCAAGAATGAAAAACTCGGAAGAAACAAAACAATTGTCTCATTTTTTTAATTAAAATTAATTCTTTCCATGTTCGAATAATGCAAATTAAGAATTTATTGATTTTGAAAAATTCCAATGATAATTTAAATAAAATTATCGTATAACACGAGTGAATGTCATGGTCACTTTAGATTAGTATAATAATTGTTCAAGTGGTAACAAACTGGGCGTTTATCTAACTCGAGAAGATTGCATTTCAAATTTTTAAAAAAAGAAAATTGCGATATTATGTTAGAAGTTGACTGATTTAAATAAAAATTCAGTCGATCAATCCCTCCGACCCCATCAGCTGTTCCAAATCACCTCCTTATTTGCTTATTTATTGAAAGTATTGAATATGATTATCATTAATATTGTAACCTTGGTGATTTATTTTAAATAGCCTTAGGCGGTCAACAATTCGTTTATTTATTTCGCTTGCAAATTGAAAAAACCAAAATAGTAGGTAATAGTAAATAGTAACTAGTATAATATAAGTTTTATTAATTTAAATCAATTAGCTGTTTTTCCGAATGAATTCGGGAGCCCTTGAAATATAATAATAAAATACCCACAAATTAAACTTTGTCATTAACATTCAAGGCTTTGAACCGCGAAAAAGTTATTTATACAAGGTAAACCTTGAAATTTTTCCGATCATGGCTAGAATCGGTCCTGTACCTATTAAAAATTTAATTATTAGCGTCTACTTTTTACAATTCTTAAAAAGTTTTATTTTGCCTAAACATATTGCATTTGTTTTTAATATAATTATGTAAAATTAACGGATATTAAATAATAAAATAAATATATTATTAATTTTAGTATGTGGTACCTTAAGATATTCGGGTGATAACTGTTCTCCTGTAGCAAGGTTTACAACTTTTAGATCTAATTCAAGACCTATAGCTTTAGCTGTTAACAAAACCGAACGAGATGGTGGACTAATTTCCGAATAATATAACTTTGGTGCCATTTCACAATTTTTAGAAAATTTTTGTCTTCTCACTTGATTGTTTCGTTAAAACTGACAGAGGTTTACAAGTGTTTCCCTTTTTAAAAGCATAGTGGTTAATGTGTCTGACTCACTTGCAACAACTCAGCAACTTTTTCTAGCAGTAAAGAAATGACGTAATCTGGAAAATCCTAAAAAATTTTTATCTACCGGTGTTTTACGTTATCTAAAAGTCTAAAACCCTAAAAATTTAAGAAGTAGATAATAGTTTGAATTATAAATCAATTATTTATTTTAACAAAAATGTAACGTATTTTATAAATATTATTTTGCCAAATTTTGACTAAATCTGCAGAAGTGCAAAAGATGGGGGTTCATGAATATTATGATATATTTTTTATAATCGATATTTGAAAATATGACACGGTTTTGATAATGAAATATGGCGCAATTTTATTATATTAGCGCGTAGATTGGTGTTTGCTAAACTAAACTGTAGGGGGAAGTGCTCTAAGAATGTGCACTTAAATTGTTTTTGTCCATTACAATTTTAAGGTTTTTAAAAATAAGTAGGAAAGTGTTTTAAATATTTATTTAACTTTCTAAACAATGAAAATAAATTTATTTTAACTGAATAAAGCCAAATTAACAATATTTGATAAAATTTTGTAACAATTTCATTGTAGCACATATTACTACAATTATTATTGTTGAAATACTTACTACAAAATTGTAGTAATATTTTCTACAAATTACTATTGACTATATATATTTCTATTGAATATCACTGCAAATTTGCAATATTCGTTTGGTAACGTAACAGTTAATAACAAATTGTAGTACTTTGTGCTACAATTCTAGTACACATTACTGTAAATACTTTTCAGTGGGTACTATTTCGCTTTTAAAAACCGAATATTAACAAGTTAGTTTTATTTTTCGAAAAGTTATGACTAAAATTCGATAATTAAAAAAAATATCCATAACACTGTTAGATAATGGAACCGAGACAATGGGAATCGAAGCAGATTGAGGTTCAAGCACATGTCGATGTATCAAGTAAATTCCGCTTTTTGTTGTTGTTTTGAATCAGTTAATGAATTTTAGGACACCCTGTATATGTTTCTAACAAATATAATTTCACGATGAAATCGATAGAGCTTTGTTTGAGCATCATTAAGCTTCCTTGATTATTTTAGTTTTATTGCTCCTTTTAAATATCGTGTAAGCCACGATCTAGGTGCAAGCATTATTTTCCGCAGTCGGATGAAGTGGAAAATTGGGTATTTGAATGGTTTTCTTTAAAGAAAACAGTTTTTCTTTTGGCGTGGCATCCACAAATTGCCAAGTAGATGGGAAAATATGTAGCTAGCGATGGAAAATACTCTGAATAAAGCATTTTTAGCTTTTCTCATAAAATTGCGTGCTTCTGTTTTCATTAAAAAAGCTTGGAAATGAATGGATCTGTATACAGAGTGTCCCAGACCTGAACGTCATCCCTTGGAGGGATGATAGGCCAGCTCATGACTGACCAGAATATCGAAATATACCTTTATTAAAATATCGTTAGTTTTCGAGATATTGGCACTTTTATGAATTTTGTAAAAATCGACACATTAAATCAGTTATTGTGTACCACAGGTACGAAATTTCATATTATAAGAATATAATTTTGGTTAAGTAACCCTGAATAGCCCTGCTATTGATCACAGATTAAAACAGAACTATAATATTGCTATACTTTTTGAAAAAAAATCTCGCAAAAACATTTTTTTTCAAATAAAAAAATATACAGAAGTTACGTTTTTTGGTTTTATTAACAGTTTTTAAAATTTTATTACATTAGTTTACTTTTAATAACAGTTATATATTTGTTTAATGGTATTTGATTGGCTTCATTGTAATATGGTAAATCTTGCAGAGTAGTTAACCATTTTCTAAGCTTTGGAAATTTGTGATCGTCAATCGAAATGATCGGATCAAGAGAAGAAATAGAAGCTACCAAACTTAAATCAGCTATAGACAAGCTATCTTCTACCATATATTTAGATTTTTCTAGAAACTTTTCTAGAACTTCATATGTATTTATTATATCTTGCAAATTTGCTTCTGGAATCTTATTTATTTCTCCCAAAAATAACCGCCTCTAAAAAATAAGCAATATAAGTATCTACTACTTATTTTTAAAACTATTATAGTAATATATTTGTTGTTACCAAAATAAGTCTCATTCGTGGCTGTACAATGCCACTATTGAAATGCAATCTTTGATGAACAATGCTCTGTTGTTGTAATTCTTCTGGATATAGAAAATTTCGTTTTCCATACTTTCTAACTAAATATATTATTATACAGTGACTCTCCCATAGCACAAATCCATCGTCGTCTAAAGTTGGTAAAGTTGATAAAGGATTTAACTGTAATAAATTAAATATTTAAAGTATACGATGTATAATAATTGCAATAACTGCGAAATAATCAAGATCCATTTTTTTTTAAACTTGTTAATGAAGAAAATTTAATATCGTCAACAACTTTTTTTTATTTTATTTTTACATAATATTAACAAGTACATTATCCCCCTTCTTTTTGTAGTCTACTAAGCTCAGATAAACAACTCAATAATTTATGTAATACACCAAATTAGAATGAAATTACTCCCTTGCAGGAAATTTTTTCAATTAATTTATTATTATGTAATAATTGATAAGAAAATTAGAAGAAGAAAATTATAACCTTTTTAAATTCTGCAGATTTATGCTCCCCTGCAAGTAAATCCACTGCAATAAGATGTAATTGTAAATCTAAAGCTTTTGCAGTTAATAAAACACTTCTCACAGGAGGACTAACGTCTATGTAATATAATTTTATAACCATTTTTTACTTTGAGAAAAAAAATTTTAATTCCAAATCTTATAACCGAAAGTTTTTTTGTTACATATTTTCAAACAAATAATGCACGAGAGATATAATTTTATCAATAAATGTAACACATTATCAAACTTGTGCCAATTATGAACATGATACGGCACTTTTTAATTTATTTTTAGTATTTTTTATCTATAGATTAAAAGCTACAATATAATTTATTAAATTGAATAATATGACTTTAAAATGATTATGCCAACATAACATAATTACCTTTAAAACATGGGTTTCCATAATTTTTAGTACTATATAAGGGGCAATTCATAATTTTTTCTAATTTTTTAAATAAATTGTTAATTAATAATAAATAATAATTAAATATGTGATTTTTTAAACATAAACGATTTTAAAAGAATAATTTTCTTTGATAAGACTGTTTGGTTTACTTGATGGATAATCTACTTTTTTGGTTTACCATTAACGATACTGTTTCCGTGAGATTAAAATTTATAACGGAAATTTAAGATTATTTTAATGCATTGATTTCTTAAAATAAATTACTATAAATAATATTGATAAGGTAGGTAATTTATATAGGAGTTAAATATATTAAAGATTTCAAAATATCATTATATGAATCATATTGAACTCTTCTTTATCATTATAAAGCAACATAATAAATAAAATACTTTAATTTCAGGTAAATATAATAATCACGACATTTGTTCAAATTATAAAATATTTCCGATGATCATTCAATAGTCAAAAAGTTATACAGGGTGTACCTGCACTCACTTTACATAGCTTAGGTGGTGATAGAGGACACTTTTCTAAGAACAATATTTAACAAAAATTTTTTTCTAAATTCAAACCCTCGAGGGTTAGGCCTCTTTAAAGCATTTTTTTAAATTTCCATCTTCACGTGGCCATAGTCCCGAAAATATTGATTTTTCAATAAAAATCGTTTAGTGCTTTTTTAAAGAGCTTGAAATAATCTACAAACTAGATTCTTACATTTTATTGTCTAAAATCAACGGCTTTCGAGTTATGAATTAAAGTAAGTTAAAAAATGTCGAAAAATTTGAGCTATCTATTTTTTGTTTTTTTTTCAAAACCCTGTATCTTTTAAACGAAACATTTTACAAAAAATCTGACGCCCCATTCCGGATAGAAAATTTAACGGACTACAACTTTTGTCTAGTAAAAATTTTTGAAAAACCAATCTAGTTCACAGAAAATCAGAAAATAACAAACAAGGCAGCTACAAAACATAAAATTAAATTCACAAAATTTTTATATTTTTTGAAAAATTATTTTATTAATTAATTTTAAATTATTACATTAATAAAGTAATTGTTGAAAATGACCACTCTCATTTTCAATACACAGTCGTGAATGTTTTAAAAGATGTTTGTCGAAAAAAATCGAAAAAAGTCGATTTTTCGACACTTTTAATCGCAGAAATTCGAATTTTTGACACTTTTCACACTCACCGATTGACCAAAATTGGCCTCGTGATCGACCGGTCAATCCCTCGACCTTTTTGACCACCTCTGCTATAATGGCTTTTAACAAAAAAGGAAATTTTATAAATAATACTATAAAGCATATTTTAAAACGAGCACGACTGTGTATTGAAAATGAGGGTGGTTATTTTCAACATTTACTTAAATAATCTAATAGTTTTAAATTAATTACTAAAATAATTTTTCAAAAAAAATAAAAATTTTGTGAATTTAATTTTATGTTTTGTAGCTGCCTTGTTTGTTATTTTCTGATTTTCTGTGAACTAGATTGGTTTTTCAAAAATTTTTACTAGACAAAAGTTGTAGTCCGTTAAATTTCCTATCCGGAATGGGGCGTCATATTTTTTGTAAAATGTTTCGTTTAAAAGATACAGGGTTTTGAAAAAAACAAAAAAAAATAAAAGCTCAAATTTTTCGACATTTTTTAGGTTACTTTAATTCATAACTCGCAAGCCGTTGATTTTAAACAATAAAAGGTATAAACCTAGTTTGTAGATTATTTCAAGCTCTTTAAAAAAGCACTAAATCATTTTTACTGAAAAATCATTATTTTCGGAGCTATGGCCACGTCAAGGTGGAAATTAAAAAAAATGCTTTAATGAGGCCTAACTCTCGAGGGTTTGAATTTAGAAAAAAATTTTTGTTACATATTATTCTTAGAAAAGTGTCCTCTATCACCACCTAAGTTATGTAAAGTGAGTGCGGGGACACCCTATAAAAATGAAATCCATTAATGAGAATATAATATAAACTATGACAAGTATAAATATTGTCATAGTTTTATACAAAGTAAGTTTTACATTTTATAAGTAATTCATTGAATAATTTCATTAATTTCAATATAATATAATATTTATGTATAATTTTATACGATGACATAACATTCACACCTCAAACAATTTAATATAGGTAAAAATATTATACATTTTTCTCAGCAGATTAAAACTCAGAGATCATAATTTCAAAAAAAATTGGTATTATAAAAATATTGCTTAATTACACACTTTACACATAAATGGTTTACCCTTGGGATTACTTGATCTCAAGTAATTATTAGAAATTAGCATAGATTTGTAGGTCGAATAAAAATAATACTTATTATACAAATTGTTGTACCTAGTGGCAGAAAACTGTGTCAAATTTACAATAAATCACTCAAATTATTCATTCTTCTAAAATAAACCTACATAAAAATAAATATCTTATGCATAATCATAATCATAATTCATTCATAATATATTTTACTTGTTAGCAAATCAAATGAAAATATAAACGTGACGTGAAAATATAAAGTGTAGGATAGACCGGGGACAGTTGAAACATTTTCGACAAAATCACTGCCTATAACAACAATTTGAACTGAGAGTATTTTAAAGTATGCCTTAATTGGAACCTTAGTTATCAGACTACTAATTGTTGATATAGTGTTAAGGTTATAGTGACAATATTATCTGCATTACAAAAAACACCACAAGGCAATTAAAAAATCAGGGAAAGTGTTTCAACTGTCCCCATAGCCGGGTCAGTTGTAACAGTGATTGGAGTCAGTTGTAACACTAGCAGAATAAAGAAACTAATGTTGTTAGAATTAGTTAGAATTAATGTTTCTACATACTTTTTTATTAAGACAAAATTACAGACATGGTCATTCATCGATATTACTAAATTTAAAATCAAAATTTCTTGATATTACGGAGACACCTCTTCTGTCTTGACAATATTAAGAAATTTTGATTTTTAATTTATTATGCTCTGCACAAAAAGTTATCAATTTTATATTAAATACGATCAATTTTATCGAAGATAATACTAAAGGCATAACATCAACCTCTTACTTAATTTTTTTTTTTTTTACTTAAAGTTATGCACAATCCGAATTTTTTTGACAGTGGCACGTCTTCTTGATAAAAACTACTAAAGATTTGCCCTGCCTTATGGTAAGTTAAATTATTTTATTAATATGTACATAATATATAGGGTGTTTTTTTAGCTGCATGAGAACTTCAAAATGAAATAAAACATTAAAAACCTGACGGAATGTTTTGGTTATAATTTTTTTATGAAAGTACAGTTAAAGGCATTTATGATTTGAACATGACTTCCGGCATGTGACCACCACGACTAATGGTTACGAAGCGTATCCGTTCAGTCCAATTTTTGACCACTTTTTCCAATATTTCTGGCTTTATTTCATAAATGGCTTGCTGAATATTAGCCTCCAATGCTTCTAGAGTTGTTGGTTTGTTAGCATAAACCATGGATTTAACATACCCCCACAGAAAATAATCTGGAGGTGTCAAATCACACGATCTTGGAGGCCAATTGATAGGACCACGTTTTGAAATAATGTTGTCACCAAATTGTCCTTTCAATAAATTGATGGTTTCGTTGGCTGTGTGGCACGTAGCACCATCCTGTTGGAACCATAAGTTGTCAATGTTTAGCTCTTGAAGTTTTGGAAACAAAAATGTATTGAGCATGTGTCGATATCTCACACCATTCACCGTAACGGTAGCTCCTTCCTCATTTCGAAAGACATATGGACCAATGATGCCGTTGGCGTGTATTCCACACCAAACAGTCAATTTTAATGGATGCAATGGAGTCTCAAGATAATGTCCCGGATTGGTCTCACTCCATATACGGCAATTTTGTTTGTTCACATACCCATTTAACCAGAAATGTGCCTCGTCACTGAACAAAATTTTACGGTAAAAAAATGGATCCACTTCCAATTGCTTGTGAGCCCAATTTGGTAGCGTTGTTCAATGGTCAATCTATGCATTATCAAATGCCAAACCTTGCTAAACACAAATGTCAAAAAACTGTTTCCATAGCAATCTTGGTTCAATTGTTATCCCTATTGAAAGTTCTCATGCAGCTAAAAAAACACCCTATACTACCTACATAATAACGCAAATTCTTTAGTATGCAAATAAAATTACATAATTATTATTATCGGGATATTATAAATGATCATTTAAATTTTTTATGTGGTAAATCAACCAGCATAATCCATATTTACTCAGAATATATCGTACATAAAGAAGTGGTAAATATTTACTTTTATATTAAAACGATCTAGTGCAGGCAGTTCCAGTTTTCCAGGCAGTTCCAGGTTTTTCTTTAGAAAAGACTCATACTCATTATTAATAATATATTATGAAGATATTTAAAATTGGTTTATTATTAATTCGTGAAAATAAATATGTTTAATTATTAATAAATTACGAATTAAGGAATAATTATAATGTTATATTTGAGCTTTCGATCTTGCATTAAGATCTTGCATTAAGATCGAAAGCTCAAATATAACATTATAATTATTCCTTAATTCGTAATTTATTAATAATTAAACATATTATGAAGATAGTGCTAGAAATATTTCGGGAGTTATTCTGTGTATATTACCGTTGATTGAAGAGTTAACGTATTCGCTAACCCATAAAAATGCTCCTTCACTTGCTAATACTGGCCTGACTAGGTTTTTAAAGAACTAAAGACATTTATAATTTTAAATGATTTTTATTATTAATAACAACAGATATAAATTTTTCAATTGAATTATTATTAATTTATATAATATGAATTTGTTCATTTAAAATTATTTTAACGAATATATTTTGAACAATAGGAATTTTTATAAATTTAAAATTTTAACCCATAAATTGGGATACTATGGCAATAAAATTCTTAAGTCCTTCTTCATTTGGATCATAATATGGAAGTGTTTTTGCACGTGTTATCCAATCATTCAGCTTAGAAAATTTAGTTTTATCTATCGGAACAAGAAACTCCAGCGATGTTACGGAAGGAATTAAGCTTATATCAGCCAACGTGACTTGATCATCCGCCATCCAGTGGTTTGATTGAAGAAAATCTTCCATGAAAGAATATGTTTTTAAAACTTCCTCTATATCATCATCTAAAATATGATTACGTTGCTTCATTGCCATTGGTCTCTAGAATCATTTTATAAAATTACTGATGGTTGATGCATTGCATTATAATTTTAAACTTACACAGATTGCCCTAATTAAAGCAAATACCTTTTCGACTTCAAAAAATAGACGTTGGTTTATTATAGCTTTTTTAATAGAATTTTCAAAATATAAAGAATCATCTAGCGCATATTTTTCAACTAAATATATAAGAATGGCATGGCTATCCGAAATAACAAGACCATCGCTGTCCACAAAGGTGGGTACTGTGTGTTGTGGATTTATCTAATATTATTTAAGAGCATTTAGTTATTTACTTATAATAGTAAAAAATGTTTACTTGCCTTTATAAACCAATCTGCTAAATGTTCTTGCTTTAGCAAATTAAGGTGAATCAACTCGATGTGTGTAATGTTTAACGCTTTCATTAGCATTAAAATCGATCTTGTACCAGGATTTGCTGTATTTATGTACAGTTTTGGAGTCATTATTTTAAAGCTCATTATTTTAATGCTCACTAATAGTAATACAAAATTAAACTATCAACGACGAAAATTTTTGTAACGTATGTTAAGTGTATTCTGATATCTCTTTAGTACATAGATATGAATACACTTAAAAATCTCAACAATTTTTACTATCGTAATAGCAACGATTAGTATAATATATTATTATATTCACAATACACACAATATTCAATTTATTGTGTTTAATTCGGAAAAGGTATTATAAAGTAAATTGATTTTAATTAAACAAATGTTAATATTTTGTAGTAAAGTTTAATTTTAAGTAAATTTCCTATCTCTGTATTGACTTTTTGTTGTATGCAGGGTATACTCGCCTTGTTTCACAGTATTCCTAATTTTGCAATATTTGTTCTTCATGGTTCTTACTTAATTACAAAATACAGCAACTGTTTTTAATATGAAATTGAAAACATTCCTTGAATGACTTCTGATACGTTTTCTGCTTATTGACAAATTTGCACACTGCAGTGCCTCACTTTGCTACACAAATTTGTTATGAGTTATGACTTATGAGAGATTTCACTGTCTAATATGCCTCCGAAAGAAATTCCTTTCATTAATTACGCATATGTACCAGATTTATGAAAAGTGAAAATGAAATTGATTTTTCTTTAATTATTGCTTCCCATCAGAACGGATAAGAATGAAAAAGGTATCAATTCGAAGAGATTTTTATTCTGCTTCTACAGATACCTAATACTTGGTAAAATAACCCATTTAAAAAAGTTTTAGTTGCTTTGTTTGAATTTTATTGCAATTGTTTTTGTTTGAAAACCAATAATTTGGTTGCCCTGCAGATAACACGACCAACTGCGAATGCGGGGTACCTGGTTCAAACCCGGGGAGAGTCGTAGACTTTCTTATGACTAGTTTCCGTGATTCGGAAGGCAGGTAAAGCCGGTGATCCTCTGGGTTAGTGAATTGCCACCATTAACATAAAATTCAGGATACAAGGCACATCTGAAGGCAAGTCTAGCAAGCTATCTGATGATGTAAAAATATTTATATGCTCTAAGTTCTTAACACTGCCGAGGAAACGACGCAGTTGTGTTGGGAAAATAACAGGCTTTAGCCTATAGAAGAAGATTCTCTTAGAATTGCTTCTAGAAAGTGGAAAAAGAAGAGACGATAATGAATTATAAATTTATTTCTACTACCTTTACAAGTCCCATTTAGCATAAATGCAATTTTTATGATTTTATAGTTAAAGTTGTTACGTATGTATGAATTAACCTTTCTTGAATTTTGGTTCCCAGTTTATCCAAACCCATTTGGTTAGCGTCTTTGTAATATGGCAAATCCTTACACTTTTCTAGATATTGAAACAGCTGTGGATGTTCTCTTTGCAATATTGGTATGAGATAATGTAATGTACTTATGGATGATACACAGCAAAGGTCAGCAATTGTTAGCTTTTGTCCTGCTATCCATGAGGATTTACTTAAAAACTTTTCTAAAATACCATATGAATATTTTACATTTGACTCGAGATACTTTGGAATAGAAGTTTTTCCACGGAATAGTAGAGGATGCTGAAATTTAAAATAAGGGAAAATTACTTTCTAATATACCGTTTGATTTTCGATTGCTTTATTTATGTTCGTTTTTTCTATCAACGATTAAGGGTGGTCTATGTGCCGAATTCTAAGTTGTTCATACTAATTTCAAAAACAGTTCAATAGATTGACTTCAAATATTGCAATATTATGCTTAACATAATTGCTAGGAGCATAATATCGAATTTCTTAATAATTTATTTCTTTTAATTGCAATTGTTTTCGACAATTATATGTTTCGTCAATTCTTGCAAGGAAAATTTGAAATTGTGAGGTGGTATTATTGAAGCTATATTATGAAGAGCACCAGCTAATAAAAAAGCAAACATTTTAATTTGTAAGATAGACATAAAATTAATTTGAAAAATCCGCTTACACATAGCATAACCCCACCTGAAGGGTAAAAATTAATGTCACAGGAAATCTGACCATTAGTCAACACAAAATGTGGGTAACCACAAATCAATTATTAAGTTATTGGTAAACTAAAAACTTACTATAATTTTGTGAATTTTAGGAAATAAATGTTCTGTATCAAAGTATAAACGCTGATCCACTATAGCTCGTTTGTCTAATTCCAATGGATATAAATCATTATTTTTTCCGTATTTAGAAGCCAAGTAAGCAGCAATTACATGGCTATCCCAAACAACAAAATCTCCATCTTGTAGAGTTGGAACCGTGTGCTGAGGATTTATCTACAGCATATCTCATATTTAATTAAACCGTAAAAATTAGTAAAATGCATTGAATTTAACTTACGGCTAGTAAATTGGATTTAAGATATTCCTTAGTCAGTATTTTTACTTCCTCTAATTTAACATTTAAATTTAAAGCTTTAATTACCATATGTACACCTCGAGCTGGTGGACTATATGGCGAGTAATACAATTTAATTGCAGTTACCATTTCTGGGAAAATATGAAGAATAATTTATTACTAGAATTTAAAATGAGCAGTGACATAAAGCACTTTGAATACTTGAAACGCCAAATATTGACGTTTAATAATAATTTATGAACAAAATCAACCAATGAGATTTAAAGTTGAGTAAGTTATAATAAGATCTCAGATTGGACATAAGGCGTATTTTCGTGAGGCATAAAAGTTAACCAAAAGTGACCAAAACTAACCGGTGTCATTTTCGCGACAAACGGTTAGAGGGGAGGTAGTTTTTGGTTAAAAAGTTACCCAACCAAAGTTAATCAAAGACGACCGCTCAAAATCAGTGGTTACTTTTTGCGGTTGCTTTGCTAGTACAAATGTGCGCCACAATTTAAATTTTAAAGTTGGAAGTGGAAATTGTGGCGCACAAAAAGTAACCACTGATTTTGAACGGTCGTCTTTGGTTAACTTTGGTTGGGTAACTTTTTAACCAAAAACTTTTTAAAAAAAATTTCAATCTCAACACAGATTGAAAAAAACACACGGTTAATACATCTTCGGATAATTCTAGCTCACTGTAAAAAAAGCACGTAAAATTACAGTAAAAAACAAGTCATTTTTATAGTAAAATTCATATAAAAATACATACAGCTCCACCAACGTTAGAACCGACTTTAGGGGCGTGTCAAGCGCTGCTAAAATTAAAAATGTACACTCAAATGAAGAAGTTTCTCGGCGCGAATATTTAAAATCCATAAATTATTTTGTCAAATTGCAGTCACGAAATGCGTAAAAAAATGTTACCGCAAATATTAAATAAAGCACTTTTGGAATAAATTTAGTAAATATTAAATACAAAAAACCACGACAAATGTAAACACACGCAATGATTTGTAACTTTTACAACAGAATGTACTTGAGAAATAACTCAACGTTCATTGGTTCATTCAAATTTTTATCAAATTAGTTGGCATATTTGCCGCGTCCTTTCTAAGCTTGGTGGAGCTGTATTGTCATTGTCTAATATTACAGCAATAATAGTCGTAATAGTTACACTATTATTACTGTAATATCACACAATGCGTATTTTTACATGAATTTTACTGTAAAAATTACTTGCTTTTACATGAATTTTACTGTAAAAATTATTTGTTTTTTATTGTAATTTTACGTGCTTTTTTTTTACAGTGCACTGCTATATCCTATATCCTTGGATGACTCAAATCTTCTCTGCACAAGCCGTAATGTTCAATAAGACATGGGGAGTTTCTTCTTTTCCCCAAATCCTCCATTTATTCTTGAATCCTCTTCCCCACATTTAGAGCTTTCTCTATCCTGCCTTGACTGAATCTTTTCTTTCCAGTTCTATAAAACTTTTGATCAGCCGTTAAGTTGATGACATCAGTGGCGACTGGTAAGGGGGGCTCTGAGACGTCGCTTCCTCAAGCAATATCAAAAGAAATATAAGATATCAAGTTAAACTTTTCTTTTGTTCAGTTTTGTATAAAAATGGATTAGACAATTTAGAAATTAACAGTGGTATTCATAAAAAAGCAATATTTACAACAGGTTTACAAACCCCTCATAAGGCATATTATAGGCAAATAGAGACTTACAACGGCATTTCAAGGCTTTTGTAAACTTTGTTTTATAAATATTGCATTTTTTATGAATAAAATTGTTAGTTTACAAAAAAAAATATATAGTTATTATTTAGGTGTTTAAATTTTGTTGCGTTATGCCACAATCCGTTATGCTATCTCGTAGATAGGTAACAAACGCCATTTATTAAATCGCAACGCAACTGCACTAAGTTTTGGACTCCAGCTTGTAAAGTTCATCGATCTTCAACATTTCTCTTGCTCGTCATGCAATCGTGACGATTCATAATATCATTTTATTTTTTTTAAGCATAATATCTAATGGTTTTAATATCACAAGCGTTTGGACTCCTAGATTTACGCCTACAGTAGCTGCATTTTTCAATAGACACGGTTTGCTTTCACATTTTATATTTAATCCGCTATCATTACATTTTAATTTATTTTATTAAAAATAAATTGTAAGTGGCCCATTGCAAAAAAAGGTTGTTCATCCCTGGTCTATAAAAACAATATAAAATTATTGCCGACGTTTTGAGCCCTTTGATTGGCCCATTTTCAAAGCCAAAATTATAATAAATAGTAACAATATTAGTATTTTAGTGTACAATAAATCTCGATAAGGTTTTTGGTAATACTAAAATGAATTATGAATAGTAACAAGTAAACAGAAAACTTCAAAATCTTAATTTATTCACCTTTTTTCTTCCACGGCACAATTTCGGTAAACCAACTAGTGACATAATTATAGTCAATTGCAACGTTTGAGATACAAGCTTGCACTGGATTTTCTAATTTGCCTCCATGGCATTGTATTCAACCTTCAACTCTCTCTATAGGTTGCCTCATGGTATAATAATAATAATTAGAGCAGGGAATTATATCTAACAACAGACCGATCTTAAGGTAACCCTAACAAACTAACCAATAGAAAACGTTTATTAGCACAACATTTTAAATTAGTAATTTAATAAATATACCATGAGGTGGCCCTATAGTGGCAGTTTTTGAAATTGAATTTGAAGTGTACGTGCGACTAACACAAGCCGGATCTCAAAACGTCTGTCCAATAGGAGCGAACTAACGTCGCGCGCAGTCGTTTTAAATTTGACGTTTGAAAATGGAAAAAGTTTGCAAAAGCCTCTAAACCGACAATAGGCAAAATAGACAATTACAAAAAGTTGGCAAATTCCCCCCGAAAATTCTTTTCAGTTAAGACCATTAAAAAACAGAACCACCGGCTAGCTATCCCTCCCTGGACGGGTTTGCCAGCTAGTGTTGTAAATAATTAAACCATCTGTATTTTAACATTATTTATTCAAATATCCAGTATAAATATTAAGTAATTAAGGAGTAGGGGTACACTGGTAAAAATCAAAGCATGAAGTCTTAAAAACTTTTAAAATGCGGCAACGCTTGAATACGTATTTGGAGCAATAAAATAAGAAATAAATAAAAATGAATTATAATGGAATGAATTTGTTACATACATAATAATGTAATAGTAATTGAAATATTGTTTCTGTGATTTCAAGGTTTTAATTAATTTATACGATAGAAATTAATTTTATACCATAGAATTTATTAAATTAATAAATATCTAAAATTGGCTTTAAATTATTAATAATTTAAGTAATTTGCATTTTATGAATTTTTATACACAAAACATTGCAACACCTAACATAATGTATTCTACTTTTAAAATTAATTTACAGTATGTAAAATAAGAATATTTAACAAAAGTTAAGTTGGAATTTAATATAAATATTAAAATAAAATAGAGGAACTTTAAGACATAATGTTATTTTAAGAAAGAATGTAGTTAAATTATTGTTTTTTTAATAAAAAATGATCTGCCATTAGGATTAAGAACTTTAGTGCGAACGGGAGATTCAAGACACCATTGATACCACACTTTATCTTCGGAATGCAATCGCCAAAAAGATACTTGTATAACATCACCTTCCTTTACATGGATAGGATCCTAAAAATATAATTTAACATAAGTTTTAGTGGCAATAGCACCTCAGTAATTACTTACAGGTAACGGAAAAACAATAGGAAACCAGCTAACCATTCCTGTGGAAAAAGTTTGAGGGTTTATACTTAGCATAACATCCTTGTACAAAACAGTTTCAAAATATCCAACAAAACCTGTAAGAACACAGTTTTGTGATGCTGTAAACTTAAGAGTAGCATATCTTTCATTATCGATAGGCAAATTCCAATTGGGATGTTCAAATTTGTATAGTTCCTAAAAGAATTAGAGTTGTATAATCAATAAGAATTAAAAAGATTACACTCAAACCTTTGATGGTGCAATTTGATAGTGGTTGACTAAATGAACCACATATGGCATTTCGTACACACTTTCGGCCGTTTTATCGTGAGGTCTGTTACTGCGAATTTCATTATAAATCTTTGTGCTTTGCAGTGGTGCTAAAAATGAGGTATACGAAGACGGTATTGATATTCCATTTTTTTTTAAAAATCTCTGAGCTCCATCTAAACATTCAGGAGATAACTCATTATCACCGAAAGATCCTGCAATAAAGACACATTATTATTGTAAATTTTGAAAAATGTAAATTTGTTACCTAATAATTCGGATATAAGAATATCTGCTTGTTCCGGTGGCTCATAAACCCTCATATCTTCTTTAACTAAAATAACTTGATTTTGCCATTCATTTGCAACTCTATCTTCAAGGGTGTTAATAGCATAAGGATTTTTCTCAACTGCATACAATTTAATTTTTCTTTGTAAAATTATGGATGCATTTAATGCCGCTTGTACAAGTGGACCTCTACCTGCTCCAACAACCATAACCACAGGTATTTCTATACTTTCTGACAAGTCACCAAGTGCTTTTTGAATTGCATTTTGATATTCTATGTATTTAATTTGGTCTTTTTCAAAAACTTCATACACCATTGTTTCTAAATTTTCAGATAAAGGTTGTAAAGGATTTTGCAAGTAATCTTCACATCTACAAAAATTATAAGATTAGCACGTTTGTTATCCTTATACAAAAATATAATACATATTTATAGGAACGGATCTCTTAAAATGGCTTAATAGGCTGAAACAAATTTGAAAAAGAACTTGAACACTGCTTTAAATTAATCTCGAGAGGTAAATATCCCAATAATTTGTGTACACTGATTTGGAATTACGTTTCCATATGAATACGAATTCAGTTTACAAACAGAAATAATGTGCAACAACTTGAAGATAGCTTTGTTTTATCAGAACAGTTATTTGCCACCTATATTTTAAAAGAAACAGCGGGTGACATAATTCTTTTAACCTTAATAGTGTGATACAATCATAACATAGATGTAATATTTCTTGGAAATCAAGTATTTATACAGTAAAACCTGTCAAAGTCGACACAAACGGAACCCATTTCCTGTCGGACTATACAAAGTGTTGAATTGACAGGGAAACCGAGATTGTAATAAATATCAAACATGTAATTTATTTATAGTCTGCAAGTCTCATATTATTCTCGATTATAATAACAACAGACATTATTATCTTTGTTAATCACAAATACTTCTTCCGCCTGTGTTGCTTAACAATGTAATAAATAATAAGTAAAGTACCATAATTTAAAAATACATAAATATGAAAAATCGAAAACACTCAAAATGTTATAAAATCGCAACAATTTATAATCACCAACTGAGGGGAAAAGTAAATTAACTATCTGGATTTTTGTAATTTTCACAACAATAAATTGACCTTTATTGTAGTTTTTGAGATCTGATAACATTCGCTGTTTTTACAATACATTCATTGTTTGTGCACGGGAGCGACGATTATGATAGCATCTATTGTTATAAATTATTATCGTCAAAAAAATTATATAAGAATTAAAAATTGAAACAAAACATGTTGGCAAATTGATTAGTAAATTATTCAAAAATTGAAGTTGTAAAGGAAACTTTAAAACATTGCCTAGTAGTATAAAGTTGAAATAGTATATTATACTACAAGGGAGTAAAGTTACTCTTTTCAGTCCCGAGACAATTTTGTACCGAGGCCGTAGGCCGAGGTGCAACAAGCAGTCGATTTACCCCCGCTGCGGGGTGTAAAATCCATTTTTACGACCTGCACCGGGGTGTAAAAAAATAAAATCATTTTTACGACCTACTGCAGGTCGTAAAATGCATGTTGAATGCAGGTATAAAAAACGCCCCTTTACACCCGCAAATGCGGGGCTAAATTGCACTTTAGAGTATCGCAATTGTGAAAAATACATTTTCCAAATTAAACTTTTGTTAAAAATATACAAGGTACGTAACTTGATCGTTGTTATTACAAGTGATAAAAAATCATCAGCAAAACGGATAGAAGCTGTTCATGAGATGAGGTAAGCTTCCGCCCACTTCTGTCGGCTTTTACAGTGGAATTCTGAGAAATGTCTGACTAGAGAGTGTAAATTTTGACAGGTTTGATTGTACTTGCATTTCCTAAAAGCATTTTGAAATTTCTTAGAAATTGTTGGACTTTCTAGTTCGGTGTTCAAAAATATTTGCGAGATATATACCCCTCAAGTTAATCTAATGTATTTTATTGAAATAAAAATAAAAAATAGATTTTGAGTACATACTTAATACCAAATACAGTAGACTAATAAATTAATTAGTCTGCTGTATTTGATAATACTACAAACAACAACAACTACGAATTTGTTAGATTTACCCAAATTTGCCAAAGGAGTTAAGATAAAACTTTACCAAAAGGTGCATTTTGCATGCAATTTTATAAATTAAAAAATTCATTACTCTATAAAACTATTATATTTTTTCTGAAAAGAAACAAACTACAATATATCATGGGCGTAAGCAGGATTTCTCCAAGGAGGTATTAAAACCAATGTACTATACTACCGAGCAGCAAATACATACCTACAATGTAAAAAAAAAGTAAATTTTTCAGAACCTATAATAATTTACATTGCTACATTTTGCTAGGAATTTATAGATAACTGTTCTTGTGCCGTTTTTTTTTCTACCGGGTTTTTAATAGTGCCGGATATTTTTTGATGATATAGATATCATAATATAAGTAGATATAAATAATAAATATAGATGGAAAAAAGCTAAAAAAGGGTAAATCTGTGAACTTCATAGGACAAGATTTAAATCATTTGATTTTTATAACTAAAATCATGTTTAAAATCAAATCTTATTGTTTTTCAAAAAAGACTCATGGCCGGGATTATAAAGGTTTTTCCAAATTTTTTTAAAGCAAAAGCCTCTTCAATTATTTCGTGTAACTTCGGGTTAATTATAATACATTTTATGATTCGTTATTATTCATATATGAATTTTTGCAGTAAAATAACGTACGTTTTACTATATTAATATTTATAGTAATTTGTATATTAGATAATAATTTATATGACAAATTAAAACTTATTTATTAATGTCGATATAGCAAATTGATATAGCAAACAAAGAGCAATAAGAAAATATACAACCCAATAATTATGAAAGCAATCCAAGTGACTTTTTTTCTCGCTTTTTCTTGTACAAAACTTTAATGTATCAATTGCCTTGCAAGCATCAACCCCTAGTTTTCAGTTTATGAAAAGTGGGTAAATCTCATATTACCATCTGGCAATGAAATATAAAAGCTTACCAGCGTAAGAAACAAAAATTAAACTAAACAATATATCAACTATTTAACTTTACTATTAAATTAGACGCATTTTTTGCAAGACGTGCAGAAAGTCTATTCAAAGACTTCCGACATTTAATGTGCAATATGCAAAAAGCATGCTTTGTTGAAATTAATGCCAATTGTAACTAAGAACACTTTGAATAGTTATTAGCACATTAGCAAGATTCAAATGAGGATCATTAAAAATATTCTTACCCTTGAATGTAGTCGGTAGTTACATCAGGCCTAAACAATTTCTTCCCCAAGAAATTGATGTACGACCAATACGATTTGTAGCCATTATCCGATTTCGATGGTCCTCTAATAATATATTGAACATCTAGACTAAGAAATTGCTGAATTATGTCCTGGTGAGCTTTCGAAAGCACAAACTGATTGTGTTGATTAGTTATAAATAAAGAAGTATGTATAATTAAAATTTTAACTGGTTCACCAATCCAACGTTTCATTTCATTAGCCGTTGGTAAAGCTTTCAGATCAGGCAATTCTAAAGCCAAACCCAATCTTCGATCATAATGACAATAAGTACGAAATTCGTTCCACCACTCCCACATATCTTCTATTTCATCTTCACAACATAAAGGTGAGTACCGTGACGAATGCACCATAGGCAATTCTATCCAAACTTGCAAATTAGCTCCAGAAATCAATTTATTGTATAGCAAGGTGGCCAAATTTGAATTTCGAGCCTTTGTTAATTTTAACATAATGGCAGGCAGTCCTAGATAAGTAGCAAAACCTAATTCCTGATTTAAAATAGCTTTACTTCTGTGGTAAATGTGTTTTAATTCACTATCAACATCAATGGATGCAGATAATTTTCCAACGACGAGCCTGCTCCAATCATTGCTGCTCAATATTCTATCAGTTCTACCGATAACATGAGATGAGTTAACAGTAAGATCACGTGCATAATGAGGATGCACAGCACTTGTTATAATAAAATGATAGCCATCGTTCGAGGCATTGTGTAAACATTCTTTGATATCGGCAGGACAATCAACTTCTAAACCGCAAGACATGCGTTTTCTTTTTTCAGATTCTTGTAATTCCGGTGCCGAATATTCCCCCATTTTGTCTAAACAATAATTAAAACCGCATTACACTTTTAAAATTTAAATTTTTAGGTTATAAAAGAAAACCGTACATTCATCTACAAATACTGCCATACTAAGCTGTCATACTAATAAAATTTTAAATAAAAGAAACATTATATATTTCAAAGTTAAAAATGTTAATATAGATTATTTGAAAACTCACCAATTTACAAACTAATTTTGAGGTTTGTTTGAATTTCTAACAAGCGTGATTTTACTATCGAATCAAATGAAGCAGTACCAACTTTTAAGTTACATCGAATTTGCTCAACATCGAAATGGATTTATATTGATATTTTTAAATTGTTTTTTTTAATTATTGAGTTTACATTTTTAATTAACTAACTATACAAAGTAATCAAAGAATAATGTTCCACTTAACAAATTTGTGGTAATCTAATAAACGCTGATAAATTTTGGTGTGTTCAGTGGCGTAACATGAAACATTACTCTACTGATTGTGACTACTCACAATCAGTCCATCAGTTTCGTTAATTTTTAACGCAGGACGAATTTCAGTCCAGTTGAAAAAAGTCCTAAGGTAGAGGGTAGAAGTCAATGAAGGAGTAATTTCAACCAACACAAGAACGATAATAAAGTATATTATTAAAAATTGCTACTCTCTCAGTGACACGGAAGTAACTGACGATGTCATATAGTTTTGAAATAGCTGCAACAACAAAAATGATAATACAGTAAAAAAAACTGCAGTTTCACGTGATCACTTCAATAATACGGCAAGGCGCAAAAAAAGTAAATGACAAATTTTTATCACAACCAACGCTTTGATAGAAATTTCTGTATATAGTCAAAACTAGAGTGGGTATATATGAAAGAGTGTGGGCAAGCTATAGTTCGCCGCCATGTTTTAATAGTTTGCATGGTTAACAGTACGTGCATAGCTACTTCTTGATTTCCTAACACAAAAATATTGAATTTGATAACATTGGGCACGTTCAGCCGGTCCCAACTGTTGGGTTGCTGGGTTAGTGGTCTCGGCTCAACAATAAATTAAAAAATAAATAAATGCAGTTATAATAAAGCATACCCAGCTGCTTTCCTGATGTAACCCAACAATTAGCACCGACTGAACGTGCCCAATGAATTAAAAAATCTGAGTAATAAGTTTATAAATACCAGTAGGGGTAAAAGGGTATAAATGGTTTCATAAAGACATAATTATGGATCACATTTTTGTCTGTATTTGAACAGCATTACACAACAACCAGGTAGCTTTATTAACAAAATTATTCTATCCGTGTAACTTGTAACCATAGATCTTGTATTATTAGATAGGAGCAGATAGGAGTAGGACATACCCATATAATATTGGTTAACCCCTACAACGGCTGCAACTAAATATACACGTTGATGATACTTTTATTGTAAACAAACACTTATAAACTTAAAACGTCCTAAACACAACGCAATTAATTAATAAATTATACTATTTTTAAGTTGATAAATGTGAAATCAATTTATTAATTATTTAAATGAATGCGAAGTTAGGTTGCATTTATTTTAGTGATGTGACGAGTCGAATACTTTTATGACTTCGAAGTTATACCATATGAAGGGTCCACTGGAAGAACGATGAGGGTCACATTTGTAAATAGTCGAGTAAAACGAGGTTTAAAGTTTCACAACTCTTCAAAACACGTACCGTAAACTGTGGTGAATAGAAACAGTGGGGTGAATAGAAACAGAACTTCACTTAAATAGAAAAAAAATCAGGGCACTTATATCTGTTTAAATTTACCACTAATATATATTTTTTGTGATTGTCTATGATTTGTGGAAGGAATTTAGCTTGGTATCAAGTTGATAACATTGTTTGTTTAGTCTAGGTTAATTAATAAACATTATAGTAATTTGTTGTCATTTGTTACTCTGCAGGAAACTTGTCATCCACAAAGGTCATTTTGACACTTACTTTTCATCACACTCGAATAAGTTGCTTATCTGTAATTTGTTTAAACCCTCCTATTTTAATTTTAAGTCTAGCTACACTTATTTTCCTGCAAATCCAGTTCTTGTAAATAATGCCGGTGATTTGTTAGGTTAGCAGGTGAATAGAAACACCAAATTGTTACCCTTTATTTAATTGTTATTACTAATTTTCCTGGATTAATCTATGGCCTGCCCGATGTCTCTGACATCTCATAGAGTTTGATTTGAATCAAGAAGCTGGAAAACTTAAATATAATTCTCCAGAGGAGTGTTTGAAGAAATTTGACATCAATGTATAATATTTCTTTCTCATTCAGGTTAAATTATTGTTTATGGCTTAATTTTTGTTGTTTATTAAAAGAAAATTCATTTAAAATACATTTGATACATTTTAATAAAAATTAAATTGTGTTTCTATTTGCCTGCACAGTAAATCAATCGAAATTATGTTGCTGTTTCTATTCACCTGCCATGCAGTGCAATAGAAACAGAGCATACTTTTTTTTAAATGTTGAAATTTAAGATATTTCTAAACTTTTCTGATCTTTCGAATTGAAGTACTAACTAAGACCCATATTTTAAGCTATCTAGGGCATCAAAAACCTTGAGTAGGTTTTCTGTTATTAGACATCAAAGTTGAAAACTGTTTCTATTCACCCCATTTTACGGTAACGTTACATTATGCTGCCTATTTTCAACCGCAGTTTTTAGTGGAATTTCATTGTTTGTTTCCTGTGAGGATTGGTATGTTCATAGCTTATGTTACAAGCTAAGAGATTCCGATAAAATATCGATTTTGAAAAAAGTGGAGTCTCATCGTTCTTCCAGTGGACCCTTTATATTATTTTTATCTGGCTTTTTGCAAAAACTCTTAAATATACTTATCTAATAAATACGTCATTGAAATTTTAGCTTGGATAATGGACTTGGAAGGTTCTTCCTTCGAAGTCCATTAGTCCAGTCATTGCAGCAAAAAAGGTATGAAAAATTCCGAAAGTGTTCAAATTAGAGGAGGTAAAAAAATAATAAATCCGATTTTGCACCCTTTCCGCCCCCAGGAACATTGCAATAACGTAAATTTGCAATAATTTTTTGAAAAAAAAATTCCGAAATTTATGCAAACCTTGGAGAACATTTTAATAATTAAAACACATCTTCAATAAAGTTTGCACCCTGCTACAGTGACCGGAACATTGCAAACAGTAGCTTTATAATTTTTTTTTGGTATATTCAGTCGAAAAAAATTGCAAAAGTCATGCAAATAATTGCTTAGCAGTATGCAAATTAATAATTACAACTATTTGCAGTGTTCCGGTCATTGTAGCAGGGTGCAAACTTTATAGAAGATGTCTAATAATCAGGGCTCGGAACTTTAGGTAATTGCATATTCGTTGGGAAAGCGCATATTGTAATTCTGGTTTGACAAAAATTCGTTTCATATTACGTACATTTGTAATATAAAAGTTTTTGTCGCATAATTTTGCATATTTCGTTAATTTTTGGACAAACTGGCATATTTTAAGTTTAAGAACTTATAATTGCATATTTTGGCGATTTAAAGAGAAAAAAAATTCGTATCCCTAGGCCGTACAATTTTTTTTACTCCCTAGACTGTAAAATGGCACTTTTCGTACCTCAAATGAGGCCGTAAAACACTCACTTTACGGCCGGAAGCAAAACGACGCCGACGGTCTGGGGTATCTAGACTAAACCATGATACAATAAAATATAATCGACGAAAATAGAATTGCATAGTATCATAATATCTTGAAACTTATTGTATCATGGGTGTAGACTTTGGTTAGTCGAGTCTATCACTTGTAGTCCGCTCGTGCTCTATTAAAAATTTATATAAACCTAAACGAAAATGCCTAAAGTTAAGCAGTCATTGTCTTGTCGTCTTAAATCTGTAATTTCGGAATTTGGTGAAAATGTGTTTTTGGTCAATGACAAAATTTTATTTTGCAACCTATGCAAATTAAATATTTCTCCATGTTCTAGTTTCAAATATTTATTTTTCGTTACCGCGGACGTATTTGAGCACTTTTCGTGTACGTTTTGAGGTACGAAAAGAGTATGTTTTCGTCGATATTTGCAGGAAAAAACCAATAAAAATGGTATAAAAGCATAAGTTTCTACTGTATTATGTACAAAATAAGGGTATCCCGTCACTTGGCCGAAATTTTTTGGCCGAAATTCATTTGGCCGAAATTCAATTGGCCGAAATTCATTTGGCCGAAATTCATTTGGCCGAAACTTCATTTGGCCGAAACATCATTTGGCCGAAATTCAATTGGCCGACACATCATTTGGCCGACAGTCATTTGGCCGAAATATTATTTTTATTACCGAAAGTGAATATAAAAATAAATCTTAAATGAAAAGAAAAAATATATTGACGGTGCGTTGAAAAAAGCGAGATTCACCCCCTTCCCAGTAGCACAATTTGCCGAGTTGGAAGGCCCTAGGGGGATGGTTTTAATGAGTTTAGTGTTGCCGAAAAATGGGTCTGTAGCGTGCGGAGCGCAGCGTAGCGCGCGAAAGGCCCATTTCGGCAACACAATCACCCCCGCCAGAGTTTCAAAAAAAAAGCGAGATTCACCCCTTGCTAATAGCACAATGTGCCGAGTTGGATCACCCTAGAGGGATGTTTTTAATGAGTTTAGTGTTGCCAAAATGGCTCTGTAGCGCTGCAACGCGGAGCGGAGCGGAGCGGCGGCGCGGAAGAGTCAATTTTGGCAACACATCCACCTACGACGAGTTGCAAAAAAAAAAGCGAGATTCAACGTCGTTAAATCAGTAACCAATAATAAGAGTGCAGAAAAAATCCGCGCGCACCGTTAATATAAGTGTAACCTAACAGTGTAACTAAACAAAATTAAACAAGAGATGTTGAATATATAAATAAAAAATTAATTTTTGTCTACTTATAAAATTGTTAAGAAATTTAACAATTATATAATATTATTAAATTATTTTTATAGTCACTTTATCTAATACTAAAAATAAAATTTCGGCGAAATGACTGTCGGCCAAATGATGTGTCGGCCAATTGAATTTCGGCCAAATGAAGTTTCGGCCAAATGAAGTTTCGGCCAAATGATGTTTCGGCCAATTGAATTTCGGCCAAAAAATTTCGGCCAAATGAATGTCGGCCAAATGAATATCGGCCAACTGACAGTGATTCCAAAATAAGTACAAAATATGTACAAAAGGAAAGTATTATAGAGACACGTCCCTCTATAATACTTTCTATTTACAATATTTACAGAGAAACGGAAAGAAGCATAGAGTCACGTCCCTCTATACTACTTTCTATATGCAATATTTAGAACGTGATAGTGTAACTTAATTTGGCTAGCATAATAATAGTTACTTATATTGCGCCGTCGCGTCGAGACAAATTGCTGCACGTGTTCCTTAGCAAACACTAACACGGCAGCTTTTTTAATGTCGCGCGGCGCTTTATTGTTCCTCCTGCAAATATTACGCACATTGACGGCTAACGAAAAGTTCTTCTCACCACGCGGAGCCGTAAAACTACTTTTTCACCTCGGAAGCGGTCGGGTTCCTCGGCTGCGCTACGCTCCGCCTCGTAACCCCCGCTCCCCTCGAACGAAAAATCGCGTTTTACGTCCTTGTGATGAAAAGTACTATTTATTTATTTTGTTTTAATAAATAATGTTAGCAGCTACAACTTTCTTCATTTGTTATTTTAAGATCAAACAAAAAATTGCATATTTTTTTGTTCTTTTTTGTATTATCCTAATTTTTACTGCATATTATACCGCATATTTTTTTGTTTTTTAACGCATACGTATGCACATATTTCATTGTTTTTTAGCGCATAAAGTTCCGAGCCCTGTTTATAACTAAAGTGCATTTTATTGAAAACGGCTAGAACATTTTTTTTATATTAATTTTTTTTAAATAAAAAATAGCTTATGTTAAGTAAAATCATATTTTACGTATATTCTGAAAATTTCAGCTTTCTACGATTATTCATTTTTGAATTGAACTTGACACAAGCTCAGACCCTATTGATCTGCCCCCTTAACAATAAATATTTTTTGTTAAAATAATTTTAAACTTACACCTTACAATATTATAAAATATATCTGCCCCCCCCCCCCAAATTAAATCCTAGTTGCGCCACTGCCCCAATGACTGGCCTACATGGCCTGGATGAAAATGTTGTGATAAATTATCAGAAAGAAAGAAGTTTGGGGGTAGTCTGGCCGTATTTTAAAACCACGCAAAACGTCTTGGATTTTTATTTTTATATTTATTAACATGTTTGATTTACAATATTGTTTTTATTGTGCGTAAATTTTTTTCTTTAGTAGATAATAATTTTTTAAAATTTTCTTAATGCTCAGAGCCGAACGGACCCCGAACGGCCAGCCAGACCTTCCATTTCCTACTTGAATAATATGTAGATTCTGCTGTGCAAAATTTCTAAGGGGGTAAAATAGTAAAGTAAAATGGGTTATGCTCTATGGGTTAGCGTGAACAGACGTTTTTTATTGATGATTTAACTTACATTTTTCAATATTGAAATTTTTTATTTAAAACGAATCCATTTCCAATATTACTTTTACAGTTTATGTCAGATTACAGATCCTAGCCTGCAGATATTTTTATTAAAAGAAATCGACGTTTTTGCTCTTCTTCCTTTGTTGATAGCTTCTCAGTGTTGTGTGTGAAGTGTGATACATATACTACAAAGATGCGAATGTTCTATACGTGGGCTTACTGCCTTACTGGAAAAACTGACCAAGTCTATATTAGGACCTATGCAGACTGCACTGCATAGTCAGTTTTTAATTCTCATTTTATGGCTAAAAGGCAAATTTAAAAATTCAAATTAAAAAAATTAAACTCATCAGTTAAAGTAGTGAACACACCGGCGCGATCGCGGTCGCGGTGGCGGTCGCGGAAGCTCCTCAAGGCTGGCCTTGTAGAGAAACAAACGAACCCCCTAAGGGAGAACGGCCTTAACTCGTACCTCCACCTAAGGCCATTATATGAACTTGCAACTCTGTAATAGGATAGGAAACTAAGGCTCTGCCGAGGGACCCTCTGCGAGGGATACACCTGGTAATGATGAAGTCTCTCCAACAGGCTCTCATACGTACCTGATTTTTAAGGTTTTAAGCCAGATGTGGGTATGAGTGGGGTCTACCGCAGATGCTTCACACTACTAAAGAAGAACCGTAGTGAATTCACTACCATTCTCCCTCATGGGTGGGAGGATGCAGGATATTACTTAATTGAACATCTTCCTTCCTTCTCGGTCCTTTTACCCTAAAGAGGGTTTGGTGAACCTTATAATTTGGGGACGATTTTATGTACTTTATATGTTTCGTACTAGGTCCTTTTATCCTAAGACAAAGGTTTCTCATGGCAGATTACACCCCGGTGGTTTGCCATTGCCTGTCGAGGGAGAGACGGCCAGAATAAAGTTCTTACTTTACTCGGATTCGAACCGGGTATTTAGCGTTCATAGTCAACTCGCGTGACCGCTAAGCTCCGACCGCCTCATAATTGAACATCTATAATTAAAATCTAAAAATAACAGTCATTCATATATCTTCATATATTTTCAAAATCGGTATTTTGTGACTTCAATACATTTTTAGGGCATAGTTTTTAAATTTTTTTAGGTCCTTCCTTAAGTTTTTTAAATTTTGTATTACTGAACATCTTCACTTTTTTTACATTGAATAATTTAAATTTTCTTAGCAATTTAAAAAAAAAGACTCGAAATTTAAAGGCACCGTTGCTTATAATATGTCAGAAATTTGAGCTTTAAAGTGGTCTAGTGTGTTAGTGATCGCTACCACGACCGCGATCGCCACCGCCCCGGTGTGTGCGGCCACGCGATATCACGCGATCGCCACAGCGACCGCGAACGCCACCGCCACCGCCACCGCGACCGCGCCGGTGTGTTCACTACTTTAAACTTTAAAACAATCTCCCACGAGTGGGGCCGAACTTTTTTAACGAATTTTTAACTAAAATTTAAACCTAAAAAATAAAATTAAAAACTGACCATACCATGATGCAGTGCAGTCCTTATAGGTCCTAATATGGACTTGGTCAGTTTTTCCAGTAAACCCACGATTTATGTTTACTGCGAGGTCTGGTGTTATTTTTATTGATTATGAAATTTATAAAAAAAATACATAAACAAAATAAGATTTAAAAATTTTTTTTCTTCTTAAAGCCATTGGAAGAATATTTTTTTATAATTTAGTAATAATTCATATTTTTAAAAAAAAAACCATCAGTCGCGCCTATCCTATAATTTAAATTTTGCTCAATAATTACGGTAAATCCATTTTCTTTTATTGTATTGTATAATATGGGAAAATTATAAATTATATATTTCGACGACAAAACTTTAGCAAACCAACAAATTAAATGAAAATTTGATCTACCGCAGTAAGGTGTCGAATATTGCGTGTAACTCCTATAATAATAATTTGTTACCTACTATAGGTATAGTAATAATTTCCCGATAGGCCCGATAGAATTTACCGATAGGCTCTCCATAAAGTAATGAAATGGGTTCTACAAAAAAAAAAAAAAAGAATAGGAATTTTATAAAAACTATAGAAGAAAAAAGATCGAATTTCCCGGGCCCTAAAAGCTCCTCAATACGCGCCTGTTGGGATCACACTATACCAGTGTTTCCCAAATGTCTTGAACTTGCGGACCCCAAAAATTAGACACTAGTATCATGCGCAACAAACATGCCGCGGACCTCGATTTGGAAAACACTGCACTATACCATTAAGGGCTTAGATGCAGTCAGGATTTTCAAAAAATCGATTTTGGGTTTCCTTCATTTTCTTAAGATACAATATTTCAAGAATATTCTGTGAACATTTCAAATCGATCCGATAAATAGTTTTCAAGATATCTTGTTGTTATTCGAACTTTAAGTAAGTATCTAATTATTATTATTCATTGTTTAATTCAAACTTTAAATGTAATTATCTCAAAATTACATTTTCAAACCGGTGGCCACGATATTTCATAAACCACTGGATGGATTTAGATGAAATTTATACAGCAGATTCTAAACATTCAAAATCTGTGCTTGATTGAAGGATTTTGCAATTAACCGAAATTTGTCGTTTTTATTAACAATTCGCTACCTCAGAGTCAAAGTGTACTATGTCCATAAATTTTAAAATTGAGATATCAAGCCAATTTGTTGTATGTCCTTCAGGTCGTGCATCACTTTATATATTTTGTCGTTTGCTTCACTCTGTTAATGTTAAGAGTCTTTTTTGTTCTATGTCCATAATACATAACAACTGTTAATTTCCGAGCAAAAAAAAACTTATTTTCCCTCTAGTGAAAAATTATCAATTATGGACATAGAACACTTTGGCTCCGAGGTAGCGAATTATCGAGCGATTTTTCACTCAAAATTTATAAAGTCGAATTCCAGAGACCGTCATTTGGCGAAATCTGAAAAAAAAACTCAGGAATCCTTCGATCAGGCACATGATTAACTATTAAACTAATACATTTTTTTTTATTCATTGATTTTGGATAAACCATTATGAAGTTCTGATGGCCACCGCAAAGCACTTCTTTTAAAGAGAGGTCTATAATTAACTTGATAACTTGATGCAGAATAAATATTTTTATCTGAAATTTTTGTAAAAGTGACTTAAAATATAGTGTAAGAAATTAGTATTATGTATTAAATAAAAAACACTCTACAAAAGTTAAAAAAAAATTCTTGAAAATGACCATTTTTTTACACCTGTGTGACTGCACCTAACCCGTTAACATCGCAATGCTAAAAGAACAGGAGCACATTATATGTACGTATAATATTAATATGATATTAGGAACGACATATCACTATAATGTTTTGGTGAGGAAAAATAGAAAACAGTAAGCTTTTTCTAATTTCAGCTGGTAAGTTTGTTACATAACACACTTTTGTTTTTTTAAATTTTGTCTGTTGCCTAAAATTGAATATCGATATTAATTTTCTTGGATATTTTAGAATTAGTACTCGACAAATTTTCATGAGCACAGTTATGAAATTTTCTATAATGACATTTTGATCGACCTTGATTTTTCAACCTAATGTGCAGAAACGAATATTCGTTCGTTCGGGTTTAAGTTGGTATTAACTGGTGGAATTGAGTGTTACGCGTTCTCCCGCAACATCTACTGCGCAGCATTTTGGCTCCTCCTAGTCACTAAGGAAAAAATCAAGGTTTACCAATATAGGTATAGTACACTGAGAAAAAGGATTGTTAACTATTAAGCAGTAGATTTATTTGAGGTAGTTTATTTAATATAACATTCGGTTTAATAATATTAATCGAGATAAGTTTATTATAAAATTCTTAGTAAATTTGTCTGAACATTATGCTTTATTTGATTATTTGGGCACATTGTGTTAATATTAACAAATATTCTTTTGGCAAGCTAATGATTTGTTAACTATGAACAATACTTGTATTGGGTAATAATTACAAGGATTACAACGCAGGTATATAGTAAAGTATATACCTGCGTAGTATACCTGGATCGTATACCTCCACAGGGTGTACCTGTGTCATTTTACATACACACCTCCATAGGTGTGTGGTTACAATGGTTAGTCTCGCGCACGTTCTAAGCATTCGTCACGGGTTCGAATCTTGGTCAGATCAGAAATTTATAATTTTCAGATTCACAGAGTTCGATGCTACAATATATTTGAAGAAAGGGCTCTGATAGGAAAATATAATTAAAATGATACATAAAAAAAATAATCCCAATATAAAAGAAAGAGTTGAATATGTGTTGAAATAATATTTTGTTTCTCTAACAATCCCATAAGTTAATAGTTAATAAATATAAATTTATATTTAATAAATATTTTGTTTCTGCAACACTCCCAAAACTTAATATTTAATAAATATAAATTTACTGTATTGGTCAAACAAATGCTTTGTTTATTTTAAACAAATATTTATTTCTCTCATTCCAAATCTACCATTTATTTACTCCAAATAAATTTTATTTATTACAAATAAACCTTTTTCTCAGTGTACGGTATAGTATCCGTAGATCTTATATTAGTACATATCTTATTTATATTACTAATATATAAATAATTATTATGCTCTTAGGGCCAATATATTCACCTCCTAGTAAAGTGTTCAATAGCGTAACTGACTGATAATTAAATTGTCACCAATCACATTTTGACATTTCAGTAAAATCACCAATCAACAAGGAGATATAGATATATAGATATAGTAATCTATATTTTAATATAAGATATTTAATATAAAGTCTTAAGGTACTAATTCAAATTTCGTCTATTATAAATTTTATAACATTTTTAAAAACTATGTTACTAAATTACAATAAGTTGCCGAAACTGTCGTCAAATTTTTCACTTTCACCGACAATACTTAAAGAAAAGACCATCTTACTAAATATATTACATCATAAGAAATAATATTTCTATTCTTGTGGTCATTCAATGATTTTTTATTAACCCATCATTTAATGATAAAGTTGAAAAATTGTTATTAAAATCCCTTAATCGGTTTTGTCGTTTATAATAATAATTTACTAATAAATGAATAGGTGCTTGAATTATCAGAAAAATAGTAATAATCGCACATAAGCAACCAAGTTAACATATCATAATAAGGTCGGTAAAAGCAATATCTATAATCAGAAATTGCTTAACAGGGGTTGGAAATAATTTTGTGTTTAGCTCCACCCTTCAGAAAGGGAGAGAAACGACGGGTAACGCCTAGCATCGGGACGCTCTCGTGAACTCCTCGCTTAAGTGACCGGCCATCATGACGTACAAGAACACTACGAGGGTGAACAGCTACCCTCTGCTTGTCCATACTCATTAAAATCTGATTTTATTGGTAGATTTTTTATTAGCATAATGTTACGATGATTGGATGAAGATTAATAAAGACGAAGCGTTTTTAAAGTTAAGTGAAGAAACAAGATTTGTTTAATATTGACTTAATTATAACCTAATTTCACATATTGCAATTAAAACGTTATTGTTTTTTTTTTAATTATAATTTTTTATTTTGAGTAAACAATAATTCATTTTTATAAATGTGATGCTTTTAACTTTTAGTTTAATATAATAATTTTTCATTTGTTAAAATAGAAATTTAAAAATTAGAATTCGACTTTGTCTTATTTTTACAATTTGTTTTTCAAATTTTTTTTTTCAAATGATAAAACTTTTCAAAATCGCATAGTTCTTTAATATTTGCTATTATTATATAAACTTATGATATTTTGTTCTTATAGCCATCAAAATTAAAAAATAGATAGTATATTTAATTATTATATTAAATAAATATAGCTATAATGGAAGTAAGTGCCTATCTATATTACCTATACTAAATTGTGGCATTAGGGAAGTTAATTAATTTATAACACAAAGTAAATTATTACTTAAATTTAAAACGCAATTTAATCTATATAAAAATAAAAAATATAGTAAGCAAATATTAACTACAGAATAAATTGATCCACTTCAGCGCAGTAATTATTTATGATTTCCTAAAGGTGACTGACTATTTTATTTGCTTGAACACATTTCCTCATAAATCAATTATCTAAGTGGAAAAAATATTTGAAAAACATTCAAGAAACAGTCGTATGTCCTGTTTATGTATGCGCATTCGTTATAATGTTTTTTTGTAATTTTGTCATGTGGTATAGCCAGTGTCCAGTAAAGTGGGGAATGATTGATATAATTATGTATGTACTATATATAAAACTTGACGTTCCTAAAACAAAATGAATGCAAAATGCATAAACATATAAATAATATAAAATTAATATACAATAATTAAACAAGTATGGTAATTGTTCTTAAAAACAAGACAGTTATTGGTGAAAGTAAAAGTTGAAATATTATACAGCTTTTAACAGATGAAGACAACAAAAAGATTAATTAAAATAATAAAATGTCTGTTTTTATGTTAATGTTTTGGTACCACCTTAACTCATATTTCGTTATGGTTGAAAGTAATTAGACTGAGTTACTCAAGTCTGCAAAAAAACACATACTAACTTCGATTTAACTAAACCATTCATCAAATTAAAATTGAATTAAACGAGTTTTTTTAGCTCAAGTATCAGGAACTAGAGCTGGACTAGCCCACCGGGTTACCGGAAATTTTTTAGTGGACCAATCTGTCGGATGCGGGCTAATGGGCTGTAACTGCAAAAAATATTCTAGATAGAAATTGCTTATTGAATTTCGTCCATTTACTTTTCAAGTAATAAGTGGGTACATAATTTCTTTGAAGGTTCTTTGTTTGGATCATTTAATTTAATTGAGGAAAAGTTTAAAGATTCATCATCAATTTCAAACAAAAGTAAAAGCTAAAAACAATAACTGAATTTAAAGTGAGATAAAAAGAGATAGATAATAGTAATTTATGGGACAAGTGAGTAAAGATAATTTTTATCCACAAACGGAAGATAGCGTTGGCGTTGCCTCGTGTGCTATCTTCCGTAAGTGGATAAATATATCTTTACTCAAGAGTGGCATACAACATTTTATCCAAAACCTGCAAGTAAAATGAAAATTGTCAAAATCAAAAATTTTAAATGACATAATTATATTGCTTGCTTGTGACAGTAATCAATTTGACACTTTAGACTTTTGGTTGAGTTTTAATAAAATACTGCGATTTTACTCATTTTATTCACTAGTGAGCGAAAACTTCACTTTCGCCCACTAATGAATAAAATTCCACTTTGGTTGCTTGAAAATGTCAATGTAAAAGTTATTTTACTTGCAGGTATTGGATAAATTTTGTTTTATGCATAAAAATCTCATGAAAATATCTATTATTATCGTGGATCCAGTTTATCTTCACGAACGTGTGAAAAGTGGAGGTCAGAAAATTAACTACCACAATTATTTATAAACTAGAACTAGAAAGATAATTTTTTCAGATGCAATTTTGCATCAAACTTTTAAGAAAAGTTAGAAAATTTACCATGTTTGGTTCTGCTCTAAAAGACCTTTACTATAATCGTATCCCCTTTTCTACAAGTGCAACAATGCTAGAGGTTAGAGGAACAGGAAGGTGTAGCTTTTGGAACCGTTTGCTCGTCACTATCTAATCGTGGTTTTTGAAAAACTTCCATTATATTCATAATTAAATTTAAACAAAACACAGACACAATAAAACACAACACTCAATCTATTATTATCTATTTCAAATGTCGGTAGTTTCTGTTTTAACTTTTTGGTTAGCCGTATTATCGCACAGCCTCACGCTGGCTCTTTGTTCACCTTATCGCACCCACAAAAAATATAAAATAAGCGCTTGCAAAGGAATGATTTGACTAGATAGGTTATGTACTGTGATGATTATTCAATTCTGCAAATTGTATTTGAAAGCATACACCGAACTAAAAATACAAAAATTCTTGTACAAAAAGGACTAATGTGGAATGGACAATTTTTTTGTTAATTTATTGTTACATATTTTTATTTTAAAAGGTCGGGCAAACACCTTTAAACTAACCCCTAAACCTTGTCACCTCCTGGCTACGGCCCTGCATCAACATCGACATCCACGTCCTTGCTATGTTTGTACCTTAAAACTCAATTTTATAGGACGAAAATTGCAGGTAATTTTACATTGTCTACATCACAAATAATTACTTTATAACGTAACATATGCAGTACGATTAGGCAACCCATCGTTTTTCCGTAAGAAATACATTATTAACCTTGGCATAACGCAAATGCAATTTACATAGTAATCATACAAATTCGTTCATTAAAATCGATTTTTTGCAAATTGGCTGAGTTATGGTTTTTTAAATTGTCACCTGGAGTATAACTAATTATGACCAACAGGTATATTAAAAATGGTGAAAATTGGTGAATGCCAATGTTGGTTCGCCCCTTGTTAGTTAATAAAGCCTAAAGTATGAAAGCAAACGAAGAAAATTCAGAACATAGTACGTATGGTTTGTGGAAGCGGTTATATCTATCTAAATAACTATAATTATTAGTAGTAGGAGCATAAAATTGTTAACACACAGTAAAAACGGTCAGGCACCATACTGAATAGTAAATAATCCACCAAATCAGATCTGATAAGGTTCTCATAAATCATAAAAATTATCCTAAACATGAATCTGATGTCAAGGTTGCAAGTAAAAAAAGTTCATTATAGTAAATTAAATTAATTTTTTTGGTCTAAAACTAAATCTAATGATAAATATACGCCAATGAAAGAAAAATATAATTTTCGTGACACTTTATTTATAAGAAAAATTCAGAAGTCTAAGCTGCAATAAGTTAATGTTTCATCGTTATAGTTTTTCATTTTCCATTGAGTTTTATTTTCCATTTCTTTTTTAATTTTAAGTTTATCTTTATAATTTAAATTATAAATACCATAATCACTCGATCTCAAGCAAAAATGTATTACTTCTATCAAATTAAATTAGCGATTAAAATTGCTGGTATAATGTTGGTAACGTGACTCTTAAAAAAGTTCTAATAAGATAGTTTCAGCTAAATTACTACTGTAGCATGTTAAAAAGATAATAATAAAGACATAAAAGTAATTTAAAGTAGGCGTGTAAATTTAAATTAGTTACCATTATGATAACATATCTACCGAAAAGGGAGGTTTACTTTATTTCTACTATTATATTAGGTACCTCTATAATAATTTTAAGCCGTCGTTTCATGGTTTCTTGCAGTTTTTAAATGAAAATTTTCTATTATATCTTAACATAACAATGAGAAAATTTGTTTTTAGCAGTTATTTTTAAGAGTTTCTAAGCAACAACCCAGGGCAAGTTAAATTCAAAGAACGCAAATTCTTGAGGTTCTTCAAAGTTTTAATTATAATACGAACGAATATTTTTTAATTAGTTTCTTCAAGACGATTCATTATTTTAATAATCATTTCAAAATCAATTCAATTGGAAAAATTAATTTGATAAATTATAATTAAGAAATGCATAGAAGGTAATTTACGTAGTATGTTGATATTAATTAGACTTCTATCAACAGTAATAATGTCATTTTTCCTATTAAGATATGGTAGAGCAGTGAAAGTAAACATTTATATTAAATTATTTACAACATAATAAATATTTTTTTAAGGGAGTATCCACCTTTAAAGAGACATAAAATAATAACATTTATGAATTTTTTTTTAATTAAAAAAAGTTGTTTTTATATTTATTAGATAACATTTTAACATACATTAAGAACATTTTCATTACAAGAAACGAATTATTTTATAAAATAATCCAGATTAAATTAGAATTAGACCATGTGAAATTTTTGGTGCTTCACTTCTCACGCGATAATGCCCTTGGTATTTATCTGAAATCAAAAAACCAAAATTATTTATCATCAGTTTATCAGGTATTTTGTTGTCAAAGTAATAAATTTATTTAAAAAATTGCGACTAGTTAAAAATAATAATTTGAATGTTTGTTTACATTAGTTGTAATATAAGGGTGAATGAGAGCACCCGTATCAGCAATTTTTTTCAAAAACGGCTAGTCGTAGAGAGTTGGGTTAAAAAAGTTTATTATAAAAGCCATAATAAAGAATCGAATGGTGATATTATTATTTCTCGAAAAGGTCGGCGTCCCGAGTAGTTTGCTCCAGAAACTCCAGAACTCCAGAACTCCAGAATTTTAAATAGCACCATAGGTCGAAAATGGTATCGTTGAAAAGATCTTGCAAATATAAGCAAGTTTTGTAGGAAAAATTATTTTATTCCTCCCACCCTTTTTAAGTAATATTCGATTGCATGTTATGGGTGAATGAGAGCACCCGTATCAGTCATTTTTTTCAAAAACGGCTAGTCGTAGAGAGTTGGGTTAAAAAAATTTATTATAAGAGCCATAATAAAGAATCGAATGGTGATATTATTATTTCTCGGAAAGGTCGTCATCCCGAATAGTTTGCTCCAGAAACTCCAGAACTCTCATTCACCCTGTATAATAGAATTTTTCAAAGGATTTTTGTAATTCTAGTTCAGGCTCCAGAGTTATGTACCTATACCTACTAACTATGAATCCAATGAGTCTAGGATGAGAATAAAATTCGGTGATTTAATCAATAAATCAATGTAACACTATTGATTTAGATAGACTAATGGAAAACAGTTACTTCCTCAGAATTTAAGATCATACTTGGTAAAAAAAATAAGGGAGTGGGTCAGTGGCGGATATAGGAGGTGACGACTGCCTTCTCTTTTCGAGTTTATACGTACAAAAACAATTTAAAGTAAAAAATATGGTATTGTTTTAAGTCCCTTTGGTAATATGCCATTATACTCCAAAATGTTTCTTATCATAACCATTTTAACTTATCGGGCAATATTGTAGAAATTTTGTAAGAAATTAATATTAATACTGTTAAAATAACGTATACTTAATTTACCCCCTTGCTCCTATTAAGTTTTAACAGTGTCGAAAATTATTTTTGTAGTACCATCTTCTGTTCTAGAGGAAAAAAGAAATCGGTCGTAAAAAACGAGTCCAGTCTTTTTTATAGGCATACTCGTATAGGTAAAAATTTCATGAAACTCATAATTTGTTTAACATTTTTTATACCTTTTTTGTATACCTTTACCTCGGTTTGAAATTGGAAGCTTGCAAGGTGTAATCAGGTTGAGCGCTAGAGCCCCCTCAGAAAGAGAAACAGGCGGTCACAATTTCGTATACAATAAAAATTGTTTGTGATTAAAAATACAATCTTAATAATTAAATATACCCTAACGACTATAAATATGAAAGGTTCTGAAAGCCCGAAAAAGTTTACAAAAATTGAATGGATATTTAATTTACATAAACTCTAACAAATGCTACGTTTAAATTTAATACTAAAAACTAATTGAAAGTAAATACAAAAGAAAATTTGTAAGCAACGAAGATATAATTACACGCGAAAATATTTTTAATTAGAATAAAAAAGAAATTTTCTTGAGCTTTGATGTTAACTGTATAAAATTAAAATAAAAAGCGCTTAATGAAAAAATAAACTACGTCTTTTAAGACTAACAAGTTTGGAATTTGGTGATGGATAAAAGCATAAAAAAGAGAGCGCTAAGTAAAAGTGGAATTGGAGATAATTAAAATGGTTAGGAAATAGGAATGCGATTGCTTTTCTCAAAGAACACTTAAAACATCTAAAAATATTTTTCAATTTACTGAATTCTAATAATTAATTCTTTAATTTTTAATTAATTATAGTGGATACTTAAACAATATAAAAATTTTTAATTATGTTATTACTTGATGTACCACGCGATTTCGAGTTCATTTTATGTGGATGTAAGAGCATTTTAAATCTGTGGGTTTCTTTTCTTCAATTTTAAATTTGCATTTTAATTGAAGCTCGATTGATTCTTATTAGAAAGTAAAATGACAAACGCAAAGTAAAATTGTGTAGATGGTTTCCAATTGTATGAAATGATAATGGGTGTCTGATTGAAAATTAAAACTTGAAAAGTTGTGAAATGAAGTTAATTGATGTAGTTTCCTTCGTAATATAAAAGAATAAATTTGCACAGTAAAATTTTGGGTAGTACAATAATTTATTGTAAGTAAAATTGTTTGTTAAGATTTTTAAAGACAAATACATTTAAAGTATACATAGATTTTCAGAAGGTATTATTTAATATCGCGTTACAAAAGATAATTAAGAATTCAAGAAGTTTTCTTATCTCTTAAAATTATTGATTTTCGGGTAAACAGGATAAAATGCGAGAAATTCCAACAAGAAAAATATATGATGTTTGTATAAGATAAGGTAATTAATTTGTTAATAAAATTAATTTAATTTATAAAAAGATATAAACTTGAAAAACAGTTAATAAAGATATTTTAACAACAATAAAATTCAAGTTGCATTTGATAATTATATTATTATACAGCTATTGACAATAATTTATTATTGTTACTGCCTTTTTTAAATATCTTTATAATAAATAGAGAAAAGTTTTACTTATAGATAACAGTAATATTTATTAACATTATTTTATAATAATACAATAATTTTAATATAAAATATATATCTACACAACTTTTCGATTATAAAACAAAAAATAATTAAGTTTTAAAATTTACAAGTTCATTAAACGTAATAAAAGCATCTGAGTTGATGATTCTGTCAACATAGTTGAAAGCTCATAATTATAAAAAGATTTGAGTTTTATTACGATTAATTAACTTACTTACTTTTAAAATTGATTTTTATATACTTTTAATGTGAATTCCCAGCTTCTTATCTGATATGGAAGTCATTCTTGTTACAATAATGTTTTAGGTAAATTACAGAAATTAATTGCATTAAATGCAATGAATGTGAAATGGATTGCACGCGTTAAAGAAGTGGAAGACCGCGTCTTACGTGGACCTGTGATTTCGTGAAAAAATATTTGAGAAATATGCATTATTTAAGTGAAGAGGTTGTAGATAATGAGCCTCTTATGTTTGACAGAAGTAGCGAGGGTGCTTCCAATATTGACGACCAAGAACAGTTACTCCTTCAAATAAAGGCACTTGAGGCATTTGAAAACAAGATACCGAGTATGAAGTGAAATTTTTATGCCGCCAAAAAGTATGTTGTAAGTTGTAAGTTCGCATATCCCTTTCCTCTAGATTCCAGAAAATGTGAGTGGAACTAAATAAACCAAGTCCACATTAATTTTTGAGAAGGATTTGAGTACTTAGTTAAATTTTTTGATATATTTTATACAAAAAAAATATATTATTTTATCTGTCTCATTTTTATCTAGCATACCTATATCTCAACTTTCCTTTACCTGGGGTGGTTTGAGATGATATTTCTTAGGGTGTGAAAATCATTTTAAAAACCAAAGTACATATTATAATAATTTATGAACCAAATCGAGAAGTACTATATAAGTAGTATATAATAATAATAATAATAATAATAATATTAATCTTTATTAGGCTACAGAAAATAGTAGTAGTTTAATACAACAACAACAAAATTTTTCAGTAATCCTAACTGGTGGAGATCAGCAGTTGCTGGTTTTCATCTCAACTCGGCCTGGAGGAATTCTTTCACATCGTATAGCGCGCATTCGGTCAGTTGTTCTTTTATTACCCTTTTAAACTTTGCAAGGGGAAAATTTCTGATTTGTTCAGGCAACGAGTTGAAAATTCTGACTTGAAGATTTATGCCATCAGAGCACTTCAGTCGGCTTCTCTCAATTCGTATCTCGTTTCTTTTTCTGGTTTGATGATGGTGTGTTGCAGTGTTTTCCAAAATTGTACGATCGGTCCTCACTCTTACTGCACTAGCATAAACATAGGCAGATGAGATCGTTGGAATGCGCAAACTCCGGAAGATTGGCCTACAGTGTGTTGTTGACGATACTCCCTCTAGTGCACGTATAGCTCTTTTTTGTAGTAGGAACACTTTCTTTAATTGTGTTGCATTACCCCAGACCAAGAGTCCGTACACCATTCTAGCATGAAACATTGAATAGTAGACCGCTTTAGCAGCATCTTTTCCAACTGCTTCTCTAATTCTCCTTATAACATAAATATTTTTGCTTAAGGAGTTTATTAATATAGCCACATGTTCATGCCAAGTTAACAAAGTGTCCATTATAATTCCCAAGTATTTTACTGCAGTCTTATCCTTTTGGTAAATTCTCCTAGATGCAGTGAATTTAACCTTTTGAGTCTTGTCCACATTTAGCATGAGTTTGTTAGTCTCAAACCAATCCGTGACTTCCTTTTGTCGATCATTTGCTTGGTCATTCTCTTCCATGACTAGGGCCGTATCGTCTACATATAAGGTGGTGTCACATTTTACATTATGTGACAGATCGTTAATGTACAGAACAAAGAAGAAGGGGCCCAAGATGCTTCCTTGCGGTACACCACAGTTGACTTCCCACTTTTGTCCTAGCTGTCCATTCCAAAATACTACCTGTTTACGATTTCGGAGGTATGACTTGATTATTTCAAATGCCTTCCCTCTGAATCCATAGTGTTCAACTTTGTCCAAGAATATATTGTGATTCATCATATCAAAAGCCTTTTCCAAATCATAGAAGATAGCTATAAGTGTTCGACAGTCAATAAATTCATGTTACCAAGCAGGTTTATACTATATCACCTTTTTAAATTTTACACTGATAAATTAGACTAGGCCTTGTGTTGTTATTCTTATGATTTGAATTAAAATAATAAAAGTAATAAATTTAAATGAAGTCTTTGACGCAGTAGTAATCTTATTGCTGCACTGCTAATAATCTAAAGGATATTGTATCTTTTTAACTTACTGTGAAATAAACAACATTTAAAATTTGAAAAATTTCAAGTTAATTGAACGCAATAAAAATCAAAGTTTTATTCCATTCTTATATTAAATTGAGACGGTCAATGCCTCGCAGCTAACAAAGTTGGATGTGAATGCGGGGTACCGGGTTCAAACCAAGGGAGTCAAACGTTCTTATGACCAAGTCTCCGTGGTCTCCCTGAGTGGTAAGCCGACGGTACCCATGAGTTAACGAATTGCCACCGTTAACAAAAAACAGGGCTACGGGTACATCTGAAGGCTAACCCAGAAAGTTGCTACTGGATGTAAAACAACTACTAATCTGCAGACTACTCACCAACCCGTCTGGCCAGCGTGATGAGTTATGGCCAAAAACCTCCATTAATTGCAGAGGCTTATGTGCGGAAAAAGGGCTAAGCAGAAAAAGAAGAAGATTGCGTTAAATTACCTCAAAAATGTATAAATTTTATATTATTATCTATTTAATGGAAATCAGAGTTTATGAATATAAAATGTTTAGAAAAGTGTATGTTCTTAAAAGAAATATATTAAAAATTTAAAAAAAGTTTAATAAAAGTTAAATTAATTAGGGACTAACCAAAATTAAGGATTTATTCAAAATAGAGTAATTTAGTAATAAAGAATAAACAATATTAATACTGAAAATTTCAAAAACATTAAAATTGATAATGAATCAGTTGTTACCATTATTAGGTAGATCTAATATTATTAATTTATTCCAGTAGTTATCAGAGAAACTTTTTTGAAATTCATGAAGAAAAATATATGTTCATAAATCACCATTGGGGGGTTATTTAGGGGCGATTCTATGCGGTTAGTTCTATAATAGTCACAAATTGACCCCTGTTTATAAATTTCAGTGTGGAGTACAGCCTAACTCCAAAAAAATAACATTTGAATTTTCTAAAAACTTTTTTTGAACGGATTATAATCTAATTTTAGATCACTTATGGAATTAAAATATATTAAATATATTTTATTGCTTATTAACTTAAAGCTAACAAAGAAGAGAGAATAAAAGCAAAGTGGTCACTCCTGTTGACTATGAACGCTAAATACCCTGTTCGAATCCAAGTCAAGTAAGAATTTTAGTTTGGCCATCTCTATGGTCCTCCAGGTAACATTAACAATAACATTGACTTGGAGTAAGATTGCATCTACCACAAAGATCACAATAGAAAACTGAATTCATTTAGAAACTGAAACGTTTTGTCATTAAAGAACCAATTCTTAAATCCAAGTACCTTCTGGTAGCTAATGAATTTCTGGAGTCAGAAGTTTCGAACCCGGAACTTTCGTCCTCTAACCCAATCAGCGATCATGCAGGATCATGCCAAGTTATTTGATTTATTAAAAAATGAATTTTATGATTTTATTATTTCCTTAATAACCAGTCCAATGCCTTTACTTTTATGATTCTATAGTAAATTATAGGTTAGTAATTGCAATAAAGTCTTACCCATCATGAATCTTGGAAATAACAGTAATTATAATTATTGTATTAAATAATTTTATCTTTTACGATTAAAATGAAATACCTATAATACCGCCGTACTTAAAGTTTCCTATTTACCAATGTAAGGAAATTACATAAAATAAATATTAATTGAAAAATGAGCCGGTTCAACTAAACTTCTTTTAGCGACGTGTCGAATCTGCATTCCCAGAGGATTCTATTGTTTAACCGTGTATTCACTACATAATGAAAGATGGTCGGTGAAAAGGGTTACAAAACAAAAAAGAAATAAAATAAAAATGTATACATTCACAGTCTTTCAAAAAAACAAATAGGTTGCATGCGGATGTGAAACAGAAATTAACATTTCACGGTATGCAAATGACTAGGTAAAAATAATAGAAGTAACAAGATGAAGGGCTGCTCTAGCCTAAACTATAAAAGGAGTAACTGGTTTCTTTAAGCACAGGTTTTTTCTTTAAAACAAAACTGGGCATGAGAAATATTTTATGAGCTACTGCGTTTGAAAAATAACTTGAAAAAATATTGAAAGCCAGTTTTAAAAAAGATTGTAAAGCTTTTTTCCTCGTGCAAATATTACGCGAATAGAAGATCTAAATGCATATTTAAAGACAAGTTTTGCTAATCTTAAAAATCTTGTGGCAGGTTTACTGAGTGGCTTTTGGCTTGATGTTACCGTTAGTTGAACATAGAGTTGATATTCCGGGTTTGAATATTATTGAACTTTACAAGACCTCCCTTTGGTGGACAAGGTTGAAATGATCGCTAATTTTGTTGTTTTGTAAAGAGTTATTTGCAACAGGTTAAACAAGACGAACATATTATTTTTATTTGATATCTATAGCTATCTTAATATTAGTAAACGTTAACATTTACAATAATTATTATAAAAAATAAAGTGGGTACCTAGGTACTTAAAATTTCCATATTTATTTTCCGCTACTGCACACACAAACACGGTTAAATGCACATATCATCATTGTCCAGGCCACATCCATTGACCCTCGACCCTTCCGTCCTGTACAACGGTCAACGATTCAAAAAGGGTATTTATTGTTTCCTGCGTGCAGCCTGAGGTTTCACCTTTGTTTAATCTGTGTATGCCGAGATTAGTAAAAATAAAAATACCAAAGATTATGCTGGGTAATTGCTATCAGATGTGTGCTGGACAATGAAAGGATATCCTTTATGTGTTTTGAATGCGAGAGGGTATAACGAGCCATATTATAAGAGACAAACAATTAACAAAGCTATAGGTAATCTAAATAACGTTCTAAGATGCATATGGTCACGATTTAAATTATTAATCATATTATAACTAATACATGAAATCATTTTTAATTAATCGCATCACAAAGAATGAGAATTGAAAAAAGTTTCAAATGGTATTTTCGACATGCAAAAATCAAAACTTTTAATTAGATTTAAATGAAGTGTTTGGAATTAGCTGATCTAATAATTCCTAATTACTGTTATATATAATTAATTATGTGTATTCGATAGCTAATTAGCAAACAGGTTTGAATCTGATGAGAATTTAATATGCGAATTTTGATTATTACTTGATGATAGCACGCAATAAAAGTTTAACACATGAAATTTATAAGATTAATTAAGTTAAAAATATATATTATTTACCATAACCGATAAGCTGAATTTATTGTTTTAACGTTATACTCACATGCACATCTGATTTTAACATTAAAATTATAAAGTATTATCGCAGTATGATGCAAATGTATTAAAAAAATTCAATTAAAAATTACATAATCGGATATTTTTTGTATAATATTATTTCATGTAGGTAGGTATACATAATGCAACGAACGTTGTTAAAGTCTATTATTTCAATTATTACAATGGAACATATTTTATTTCATTTCGGCATTATTATAAAAGAGCAATGTGTAACTGTGAAACAATTGTTATAAGTTAAATCTATAAATAAAAAACTAAAATCAGTTGCATCTATAAGCAAAAAAAACTTTGTTTCATTCGAAAGCTTATTTGCATAACATGCATAACGAATTAAGAAGGGTAGAGAAGAAATAAAGAATCATAGGGTGGACATCCTCAAAATTTTACCAGAGGTCGCTAAAGCAAGATAGAAAAGTTGCACCTTTGCTACCCCATCAACCCTAGCAAAACAACAGGAGAGAAGAATTATTATTATAAAAGTGTCCAGTTATAAAAGTAACCTGATTTGCATTCAAGTTTAATGTTTTTTGTAAGCTAGATTCATACAAACGAGATCCCTATCCAATATCCTCGATAAGAAAGGTGGTTGTCACTTATATTTAAAAATTAGACGTATCAAGATTTAATTGTGTCAAAAATTATTTTTTAAATACCATCAAAATTTTAAATTAACTTTTGATTAAATTATAGTAAATCATTTAAGTGTATTATTTAGTTTAAGGATTGGTATTTTGGATGTTTCTAAAATGATGTTAATTATTTTGAATAAGGTGAAGGTGGTTCGACAATTGGTAAAAGTAAATTTTGAGTAGTAGTGGTGTAATTAACGAGTGCAACATAATTAAAATAAAATAAAAGATGAATAGGTTCATAAAAGTTTATTACAGAGTTTATTGTCTTTATGCAGATTTGGTTTTTGCTTGTATATTACACCTGCTATATTAGAAATACAAGGTTTAACGATTGCATCGCTTTGAAATATAACATTTAACCATTCAAGTACTTAAAAAAAGTTAAGTGTGTACAGACTGATTACTAATTGAATATAGGTATAGGTTTTTATCTTTAAAATGAAACATTTCAGTTCATATGTAAATTTTAACAAAAAACTTTGGAAACAGTGGAATTTTAAGATAGTGAATCCTAGATTCTTGTCCTAGCTCCTAGATCTTTGGTGTGATATAGTATAAAACACTGAAAATTTAACACATTATTTATTGGCATTATTGTGACAATTGACTGCAATTTAAATATGGTAGACAGACATACTCGAAGAGGAACATATTGGAAGACCTCCAATTTTGGTGCATACTCATGGTATTAAAAATAGCAAGTTAATTATTCAAACTAATTGCTCGAGAAATTAACCTTCCATACTTACCATATTATGTAATACAAAAGATGCTAATCAATATTATACATTAAAAAATTGTTTGGTAGTTACTGAAAATGCTGATTGCAGATCAAAAGCGAACAAGAGATATGGGTTTAGCAATAATTTACCGAGAAAATACAAAAAAAAAATCTGTGGGTAGTATAGAATAGAAATGTTTAAGTCCAAATAATGAGGTTTTGATTTTTTAATTAGCTATGTATGTGGCTATAGGTATAGGAAATTTTGCGTACTGTATTCATCTTCATCGATATAGGATCATCCGTAACAACTTAGTGACATTTCCTTGCTTCTTAAAAATCTTGTTTTTTTTAAGATGAAAAATATTTCCATATTCATACAGAAATGTTCTTCATACATTTGTAACTATAGATGAGAATGAGACTTGATTTCATCACTATCCAAATACCAAGAAACAAAGTGTGCAGTGGAAACGCAGTGGTTCTACGCCACCTCATAGTTTTTATCATCCAAAATATAAGCTATAAAATTTTTGTTTCAAATTGATTTTTTTAAAACTCTTAAACGTAGCACATAATTTTATATTATTATGTGAAAGTGGTATTGATGAGCTTTAATTTTAATGAAGTTATAAATAACATACGACACAATTATGTTTCTAAAAGCAAATAAATCGAAAAGGGGCATACAAAAATTAAAGCCAGATGTAATATGTACTCGTACGTGTATTGAACTTATTTATCACGTGCAACAAAAGCTTTCACTTGTGAAGCTCATAAAATCAGATTTACATTGTTACGTTAACGTAAAGCTTCTTTAAGAGAAAGCAATTACAAATTATTCTTATTTAACAGATGCCTTTTCAAGTTAGAAGACTGTAATCAGGTCATACAATGTATAATTTATTATTTAACATTATACCATTATTGAGTAATTACTTCCACCCCATAAATATAGAAAATTTCAAAATGCAGTGTTCAAATTCAAAGTTCTCCTTAAGTGTATAAAACTAAAAATCCCAAATAATTTTAAGTTCCTGTTTTATTCATAAGATATTGACTGTTTACTTCAGGCCTGGCCAAAACAAATCATTTTGCGGGACATCTTCTGACATCCTAGACATTTTTGCAGGTTACACAAAAATGACACGAAATTTTCAAATTAAATACGAAATTGTTAATAAAATCTCACATCGAGTTAAAATGAAAAGCAAGATATTCACTTTAATATTTGTATAATGGTTTGAAAATCAAATACTTTAAAACTAGAATTCTCGCAATTTTACTACGATAGATTTCAATAGAAGTATTAAATAAAATTTAATATTATTTTTTAAATTATTATTATTATTAAGAATAAATACAAAACTTTTCCAAATTATTCAAAATTAGACGGTCATTGATGCCTTGCAGGATGCCAATGCGGGATATCTGGTTCAAACCTGGGGAGAGTCAAACTTTCTTATGATGATTCTTGTAAGCAATTAGCATTTATATTTTTTGGAATTAAAATATAATTAAATACAATTGCAAAAGATAACATTATAAAACTTTTTTTCTAAATAACAACAATAATTAGTAACAGTTAATCCAAAAATGACGGGAACACTTAAAATATTTTTGATTATAATTAACAATTATTAATATAACAATTAAAATAATTAATACCAGCGAATGACACACCTCGTTAGGTATCGTTTACACACCAAAAAGTCGTTATAGCTAGAATTAACCAGAGTTGTTCATTAAAGCAAAAGAATATGTATTTAGTATGCTTTAGTGTTGAATAAATGGTTGTTAAGGAATAGCCCAGCATTTCCCAAAGTGTGGGTCGCGACCCGGCACTGGGCCGTAGAAAAATTTTGCCGGGTCGGGCAAAAAATTTGTAAAAACACATGATGTGTATGAAATAAACAATAGTATATTACGTGCCAAGATGGAAAATGCTTCATTACAGTCGAGCGCTAATTTAGTTGACTTCGGCGCTGGAATGAAGCTTGACACCGAGGTATGTATACTATTTTATTCACAATCAGTTTGTAAATAATTAAATCTCATCAAATTTGATTTTATTTAATTCTTGAAAATAAAATTTTTTGTTAGTTCCTTTGCTTGCCAACCAGCATTGCGACATTGCAGGTCGGGAAGAGACCGACCTAAGGTTTGGAAGTAAAACAAAATAGCTTTCTGATTGGTTGGCAAGTGAAAGTAAATAATAAACTGCTTCCCAACTTTTTAAAAGTCAGGAGTCAGGAATGTGTCGATTCCCAAATGGTTGTGAATAAACAAATAACTTGATTTTTATTAAAAAATAAAATTTGTTTTGCAAATAAATGGTTTTTTCACAATTGCGATACTCTAAAGTGCAATTTAGCTCCGCATTTGCGGGTGTAAAGTGGCGTTTTTTATACCTGCATTCAACATGCATTTTACGACCTGCAGTAGGTTGTAAAAATGATTTTATTTTTTTACACCCCGGTGCAGGTCGTAAAAATGGATTTTACACCCCGCTACAGGGTGTAAAAATGAAAATCCGTTATTCTAGTAAAATTATTTATTTCTATATATTTACATTAGAAATAGAATTTTTCATCGCAATTGTGAAAAATAGTATATACAACGTGGGAGTAAAGTTGCTTTTCGCTCCTCGACTGCTTGTTGCACCTCGGTCTACGGCCTCGGTACAAAATTGTCTCGGGACTGAAAGAGTAACTTTACTCCCTTGTAGTATAATATAATATTTTTTCATAAGGTGGGTTTCGAAAAATTTTAAAACCTCGTACCGGGCCGCGGTCAAAACAGTTTGGGAAACGCTGGAACAGCCCTTATTTTTTATGCAAGCTGACTTTTATTTTATTAAAATAAATATTTTTAATTTTCTTGTTAGTCAAGCAGCAACAGGAAACTGAAATAAAACTTATATGCAAGAATTATACGCTTTCAGTTGTTATAGAATTGAAATAACGAAATACTTTTTTAAATATTTAAATATGTTATGATAGAGATGACTTGTGATTACTGGTTGAGTTACAGAGCGGAAATGTCTGGTTTCAATTATGGATTACACCGAATTTCTTACCTAGACCCTGGTAGGAAGCGTCACTGTACTTATATTAAAGTCAAGTAAGTTTCTATTCACGATAATCGTAAGAAAATTTAAGTATTTGAACTTTCTGTGTTTATAAATGGCTTATCTATAGGCTTAAAACTTTTATAGCATATAAAACATAACAGAATGTTAAAATTTTAAACTTTAATTTTTACGTCTTACGCTTATGTTAACGCTAACGGTCATTCTGAATGAGTACTACGATAAAGTCCATTAATTACTAACATCGATATTTACTCTTTCGATATTTTGAAATAATAATAAAACCTTAAAAATAATAGAGAATTAGTCTTCCCAAAATGAGGTTCTAGTTACGCTAGTATGATGTCCTGAACCATGATAGGTGGAATACATAGTTTATTATACGCCCATATGGAATTATATAGTATAATTATGGAGGATTATATGTAATCACGGAAACAATTAATTGCATTATAAAATAAATTGTTTTATTTCAACTTTTTTTCTTTTGCGTTAAGATAACTTTTTGAATTACATTATTTATTTAGTAATACCTATACTACCAAGCTGTGACTTGTTCGAGGAAGTTATAATTTGATTGAACTTGATATAAGTACATAAATTCATACATAAATAGTTTCAATTTTGGTAGTTACACTGACAAAAATTTATGTTATAATATTTACACTGAAAATAAAATTGTTCGTAATATTAACAAACACCATTGATACATTATTCATACATTAATACAAATAAATATTATTTCTTAATGTTAAACGGCATTTGTATGAAATAAGACGAAAATTGTAAGTCACATAAGTGTTTGATATAATAAATTTAAATCATAAAATTTAATAATTAATAAGCTTAAAATTTTATTTTTAACAATATTTATGACTTATGAAATAAGTGGGTCCACGGTCAAATTCATACCAAAAACGGTTTGGGAAATCTAAAAATTTAAGAAACCCTGCTCTAATGAAATGGAAATATAACCTAAAATCAAACTAATTTGTTAAAAAATTACAACAGTCACTATAAAAACTACTTTCATTAAAATTATTATGCACGCTAAGAACTATTGTATCTATCTCTTTCTATCTCATACGTTCGGTGTCAGATAATTTTCGACGTAAAAGGTTTCTAAAATCAGACATTTAAGAATAATTTAATATAGTGTGTCTTTGTTTCACCTATGTTACTGCAATTAATTTAAAAAAAAAAGGTTGTCTGTACTTAATTCAGATGGTTGTAACGTAAGCTTCATTATTCGTGATTACAACTGTATTTGAGATTTTAAAATAAAGAAATTTTATTATTTATTAGCTTTGAACTTGTTGAAGACAACATTGATTAACAAAATAAATAATTAATAAATGATTATTTCTAACAAAAATGCAGTTGATTGCGTGCACCTGGCCACGTGCAATCCCGGGATAGAAAATCATATATTTTTATATTTTATACGCCCACGGTACTTAAATTGCAATTTTAGTCCCGGTTGTGAAAGTCTTAAGTGTAATTTTAAATCTCAAGGGACTTAAAATGATAATGCTGGACTTAAGTAAATAATAAAATGGAATCCCTTAGGGACTTAAGTAAAACAAAAGAAACGGAAAAAAAAATATTAAATGTATAAATTTTATACATTTAATATTATTTCTTTATTAAAATAATACTGGATTAGTATAAAATAATGTTTATACCACAGGACTAAAGTGCATTATAATCCCTTGTTATATAATATATATACTATTAATTTTAAATTTTAATTATTTTCTCGAATGCATAAATTAATTTATGAATGATTAGTTAAAATAGTTATTATGTTATCAAAAAATTATATTTGAATTCAACATTGATATTTTAAACTATGAATATAAAAAATTCAAATAGCCAATATAATGTATGAAATATGAGTATCCTACCCTAATAGATAGGTCTATTGCTAAAGTGGTACACCTCCAAATGCATGAAAAGCGTGGTACCCGTGAATCCCAGGTAGGTTGACGTTAGGAAAACGAAAGTATAATATAAGCGATACATTTTCAGTTATTTTCAGATACTTAACATGGCAACAAATTGGATAATAGCTTCGCTTTGTCCAAAGAACGACATAAAAATTTTAGGTTTTCGAGAAAATCCAATGAATAACAAAGAGATATTGTAACATGGTAATGATTTATTATTGGTGACTTTAAAAATTGTCGAGAATAATTATTATTGTTGGAGCAACACTATTAAGTATATAAATTTAAATATTTTCATAATTTAAATAAAATTGTGTTATCTTTATTAGTGATAAACTTGAAAAATTTCTGAAATGTACGGTAAATGCTGAACTGCTTACTCCTGGTTACATGTAGCTCTACATATTTAATAATGTTAAGGTAATTTAATTTTATACAATGTACACTGTTTTGAATATTTGGCATTATGTACAGCATAAAACGATAAATATAATATAACTATAAATAACTTTCAAAACAGTTTATAAGAGTATCTCTGTTGGAATTGAAAATTACAACTGTGGAAACTTTTGTTGGTTCGAAAAATGCAATTAAAAGTTAAATTAATGTGCGGAAAGTTACATAACAAATTCATATTTTAAACTTTCTCAAAATACTTAATTTGGCGGTGTGTAATTACGAACATAAGAAAAGTATTCTCGGAAAATTCTTATTAGCAAAAGTAAAGTTAATATTAATAATTAATATAATAATTTTCGTGCTTAGGATTTAAAATTTAAAGAATACTTTATTATTATATTAAAATAAACTTAAATAAAAAGTAATAATAATAAACTTTCGCGCTAATATTTGCTCATACTAATTTAAATAGATAAAATAAACTGCCAAAAATGTAAATGAAATTAAAATAGGTATACGACAAATTTGTAATGACAATAAACTGTGGTCATTAAGCCCATACAACAGGTGGATGTGTGATTCAAACCTACGATTAAACTTACATGTAATTGTTTACATTTTCTACTATGCCACATTGTTGGGAATTTACATTTTATGAAGTTATGTTGTTATGTTCATTTCAAGTTTAATTTTACGAAATTCCACTTTTTGCTATTATCTCTAATTTTATTTAATACAATATTTTGACTTGCTTCAAATATCTACGAATACATGGGCAAGTAGTACTGTGCCTAATTGAGAAAGAAATTGAGTTGAAAAAAATATTACTTAATGACTGTGTGTCTCTGCATGTGCTAATCAATTTTCTAAAAATTTTTGAAATCCGGGGATTACGAGAAGTATTTTTACCTGTCGGAATCCCGTTGGAGAAGCCCTACTTCAGAGGAGACACGGAATCACTATAGTATAAATTATTACTTACGATGGTGATCATAATCGAGCACGATTATAATTAATTTATTATAATATAAGGTATTATTTTCAAATATACGTGATATTCTTCAATTTGAAGAATGTGTAGGGAAATCGGTTGAAGCATGGTGAAACAATTATTGTTATTTCTTTCAAAGAAAATAATTTGAACTTTGAAAAATTACGAGCTTAATATTACGATGGTGCTTCTAACATGAGTCTGTAGGCAAAGAAATGTTCAAGTCCAAAACGCACACATTAAAATGATTGTGCTCCACGCGATCGTCTCTTCATAATTCGAGGTTTTACTATCGGAAAATTTTACAAATTTTGACAAATCTAATCTTGACAAACTCGAGAGCAACCAAACAATATGAAGCACTTGGATTGAAGAGAAAAGTTTTGTAATGGTGGTAATGTAATTTAAAATCTTGAGCATCACAAAAGTTATATCCAACTGCAGAGTAAAAACCAAGATATTCAAAGAAAGTCAAAACTGTTGGGAACTACTAAGAGAGATATTGTAAAGATTAGGGGAAGTTTCAAGGAAATTACAATTGAAGCAGCTTATTTAGCTCGTGGTTGGGAAATTGATCCAAGTTTCAAAAATTACAGAATCCGCAAAGTGAAAAAACTATTCGATGAGTTGTCATCATCTAACGCCAAAGGAAATTTCCATGTGTCGGTGTTTAGTCTAACGTTGGACGTTATTTTAGCAAAACTGGAAAACCGATTCAAATGGTTAAACAGCGCAGTTCAGAAATTTGAAGTACTTTTTCCTTCGGGCCTGAGAGATCACTCATAAACTGATTTGGTATTCCTGTCTGAAAATCAGATCAACTTTTATTCCAATGATTTATCAGATTCGCTTTCGCTAGAAATGTTGTTATTAAAATACATATATTTATAAAGATCAGATCAATTCAAACATTTTGATTATTGACTTTGCTTTAGTTATTTGTGATCAAATTAATGATCTTGAGTTCATTTAAAAAAATCTACTGTGAATTTATCCTTTTTCTAACGATTTCCGTATCGGTAGCAACTTCGGAGAGATAATTTTCAATCTTAAAATTGATAAAGAATTATTTGAGATATTATGTCACATAGCAGACTTTCTAGCTTGGCAATTTTATCAAAAGAAAATGTTACAGGCAGAACTTGAGATCTTAATAAAATAATTTCATTGTTTGCTAATCAAAAGGCAAGAAAAGTAGATTATTCAGCATTAGTAAATTAGGATTCGTTTTATATTTGTTTATTACGTTTCTTACCACTTAAAAAATTGATATTTCAAATTGATCTTTTTTGTGAAAAGATGAAGGAGACCCACCGTGATCTAACACCAGGGCCCCGTTTTGATTTGCTACGTTTCTGTCACCAAAACTAATAACTAATTAATAAAAGAAAGCTAATTTCTCGATGTTGCCACTCAAAATAATTGAATTAAATTTAAAATTCAAAAAAGGCGATTTCCGTTAAAACGTTGTCAAAATTTAACTAAAGTATAAGATTTACTACTTTCAAGTGAATTAAACTTTGCCAGCTTATACAGTTTACAGTTCAGTTTCAATTTCGTTTGGCTTTACGTTTATCTAAAATGACCTGATTTTTTTAAGACAATTAGTGAAAATTAACTATATCACGATATGCAATAATTACGATATAAATTTGAATGTGGCCAGTGACAGCAAACATTGTTGGAGAATTAAACTTTGATGATTATACCCCTTGTTCTAAGTATAGACATATAAATTTATTGAGCAATAAATTTGAAAGCCTTTTAATTGAAATTTAATTAAAAATGTATCTACATATATATATAAAATTCGTGAGAAATTGTCAAGCATAAATCCCTACTAAACAAAACCGCTTCGGACTACTTTGCATATGTGCTTTGTGACAAGAACAAAAGTATGTCAATGTGACGAAATTTTTTGCAGGTTCCTTTTGTTCAAATCTTGCCACATTTACATATGGTAGTGAGTATATTTTCTACACTTTACAAATCAGCAAACGGTTTAATTATAACAGTCAAGATAAACTGGATTTAATATCAGCGAATAGATCAGTGCCGTAGAACTGCTGGTGCAAATACATTATGATGAATTGAAAATTTTAAAATTCATGAATTCATACATGCACGTTAAAAAACTAAATAAGTTGACGATGTGGAACAACCTGTAAAATTAAAAAGAAAATTGAATTAATTCGTTGTATGACAAACTTTTGAATCGACTTCCTACTACATCGATCTTAATAATTATTATTATTGGAGCTAGAAAAGGATTTTTTGATTGTGGTGTTTAAGTAATAATTTCCTTTTTCGTTCGAACGTTTTCATTTCGTATCTACGCCACTGCGAATAGAAAGGGTTAATGCCTGGTTATCACGTCCACCTATGAATGTGAATTAAGAATGGGTCGGTTGAGAGGCAGGGGCCTGAGATATGCCCAGTTGTGTATAGCTTTATGTTTGGACAGAGAGTAGTTCAACAAAGGCCAACCAACTTAAAATTATTATTACAATCCAGAGTCCGGATGCTGAGCAGCTATAATTAATGAATCACTGCAACTTTAGTAACGTGTAGTAAAAGCTTCATTAATAAATCTTATTACTTTTTATGAAGTGCATCCATGCTATTCGCGTTTGTGAAATTTAAACATGATGAATTCACAGTCGAGTGATGTGCAACATTTAGTTTTCATGACCTACGGTGCCGGTGCAATTTGTATTTGAAGTGTTTGTTAACGTACATATTTATTATGAATGTAGTGGCTGCAATTATTGTCGACCAAATCACAATTTCATTTATTTTTCATGTTGATTTTTGCGAGATTGCGTACCATAAATAACAAAGTACATTCTAATAATTTTGGATTTGCAAATGTAATACTGATTACACTTGCAAAAGATTACCCTTTTAAAATACTTAAAAGTCAATCTAAATATAGAAGCAATAAAAATTAATCATGTTTTTATTTTAAATCATTAATATCGAAGATTTTTCAAATTTGTTCAAACTTAAAATTTATGTAAAGCAATTTATTAAAAGTACATATTTATATCTACCTCATGTGATACAAATACAGGTAGTTTAAAATTTGAAGTGCTAACACACGTGTAGGCTATTATGAAAGGTACAAAAAACCACATTGTAAATTTTTGTATCACAATTGTCCCAAATCAGCTGAATTACGTGACACCCCATTGAATAAAGGGTATTGAATATATTGACATCAATCAATAACGCATATTGTTATGTGATGTGTGATTTAAAAAACCATTTGTCATACCAATTTTTAATTACAGTCTTTAAGGTTGAAACTCTCATGTCAAAAATAATAATTTTCTTAAAACTTACTATATTTTGTTAACTACAACCAAATTTATTTTAACAATTTATAAACATAATATTATTTTCTATTAAACAGCTGCACAACTTTAAAAAAGAAAATATTTACTTGTTAGACTTCAAATTGCAGTATAATTAAATTTTGCAGGAAATGAATTTTGGCTGTTTACATTAAGTTGATGAAAGTTAGCAGTTTTAATATACTTACATGCAAAATTTAATTTCCGGACCTATAAAAAATATGCGATTTTAAAAAACAATTTCATCTTCATCTAAATTATGCATTTTACCTTACTAAATTTAATAAACTCAAGAAAACGTTTTTAATGGCAATATAATTAAATTATGTTTCCAAGTTCGTCTACAAATTATAATCCACATAATACTTACATTTCGTATAACAATATTTTCCCGATAAACAAAAAATTTAACAATAATGATATTATTTATACTGCTTTTTACATTTTATGACAAATTTTCAGGCAGTTATGATTTTGAGTTTTCTTTTTAAGTTGATTGTATTACGCTAAATTATTATTTAATTTTATTGTTTACCTTTAACTTATTAATTTTTGAATTTTAATTCAATCTTTTATTGTTAATTTTGACAAAACAATAAGTTTAATTGTTAATAATTTCATCTTTAATTGCAATGCAAGTTTATTAATTTTCAAGAAGTGGACCAACGAACTAAACTAATTTGTACATTTTAACGTTTTGCTATATTTTTTCGATATTTTACGTTGAAAAGGTAAAGCGAAATAATTCAATACCGAACGACTGCGATAATGAATGGTCATATTCATTACCTAACTGAAATAAGAAGTAAAAGTGTCCTTTACAACAGCGAGCAAAGTGACACTTTTCATTTTTTTATGAAAAAAAAATTATTGTTTATAATAAAAATAATTTCTTGCTTACAATATTATTTAATATAGATTTTCTTAGGATATTTTCACCATCATTCGCTGGCTACCTAAAGTGAACCGATTTGGTTTTAAACTTATTAGTATCAGTTGTCTTGTTCAAAGAAAATTTCCCGCTGTTCTAACAAGTTAAAAATTATTCCAGGAGCGACATTTTGTTCAACATTAAGTTAACGAGTTCAGTTGAAGTATAATAATTTTTTTTTTATTGAGAAACAACTTATTTATACGACTTCATAGCTCTTGATATTATGAAAAATACCCTGCAGAGAATCTAAAACTTAGCATTTATAATAATTCATCACTTATTATTTTTTGTGCATTGAAATATTTGCATTTACTTGTCAAGATATAATATTAATGGTTTTCGATTATTTTTCAATTGATTAATATTAATTTGTCAATTTCTACAAACTATTGATGTAAAGGAAAACGTAATTTAGTGCACTCATGATTGCTGCGATAATTTCTGAATTGCTATATTAAAGAAACTAATTGACTGCTGCATAACATGCTGTGTAGTAGGTATATAACATATAAATTGTTTAAATTAATAGGAATGAAGTTGAATGTGACTTAAAAGGACAAATTGTAGTTAATATATTTTCATCATTAGTTAATTCAGGTTCATTAAATATTTACATAAATTAACAGTAAAAAATGTTATCAATGCAATTTAAAATTTATTACGCGCTAATTGTAACGTTTCCACTGGGTTGGTTATAGGTGTACGAGATGATATTATAAATTGACCTTTCCAATCACTTTTACAATATTACACTTAGAGCACTTCTAAATTCAATTTTTCGTAAGAAATATTAGTAACTGTCAAAAGTTTCGAATTAATTTTTTTAACTTTTGAGGTTTGATTATTTTCATTGCTTCCAAGCAGTGAAATAAATACCTACTTCATGTTATCCAGTGCATCTGCATCCAGATGCATCTTTGGTCAATTTAAATAAATTTGTATTCAATTCTTACTTTTAGATTTTTTTAATTACCGAAAGAATGTTCAAAACTACAAATAGCATAAAGTTTTTGATATACTCGGAGTTGCATTTAAATCGAATTATCTTGTAGAATCTGAATTTAACTCCATCGCAAACTGTCAGCAAATGATTTTTATTGATGATATTTAATCTTTTCTCTGTTAAACGTTCCATGCAGTTCTCACTCTCCAAAACATCTTAAATTCAAAAATCGCCCCGAAGAATGGAGCGATGGAAAAACGAACGATCTGCCAACCTTTTTGCAGTTTTCCCAGCCAACACTATCTCATAAGGTGATTTTTGTGTATAAGTTGCAAATGTTCCAAATAATAGAAGAAAGATCACTCAACCAAATACGATAGCTTTATAGTAGTAGTATAATATGTTGACTATAATTATTATTAGTAAACTGCAAAAACTTTTTCGTCAGTGAATTGAACGCTTTCATGTATACATAATATAAATAAATTTTCAAAACTACCGAAGATACAAAACTCGGAAGTTGGTAATAATTCAATTCAGCCACCCTTTACGTTATGAAGTAGTACTTACATTGTAAAAGTGTGTTTACAATTAATTTGTTAATAAGTAAATTTAGATTTAGAATTTGCTTAGATCTCTAGGAAGGGATTGGCCTGATCACATTACCATGGATTCGCCACTGGGTACTCCAAAGTTTCAAGTTTTTACCCGATGATACAAAAATTAAAAAGTTGAAAATCCCTGGTCTATGACATTCAATCACTGACTTGCAAGGGGCATTAGATGTACTTTCTTGGTCGAGGAGCGGTCCCACTACTGCAATTTAGCAATCCAGCGCTCTAATCGCCAGTCTACGACCACGTTCACATTAATTTTAATTAATTAACAGATTTTAGTATCATTTCTTGTTTACTACATATTTTTTGTTTTTCAAGCAACTCAATTAAAAAGTAAAATTTAATAACCGTAAATGTAAAATTGTGAATTTCAGATGCAATCGGAAAGTTTGAATTGAAAAAATGTAAGAATTTTTGTGGGGAAAACAATTAATTATATTAGACTGTCATGGTCTACTCATTTTCTACATATAATTTATCATTAATTTAAATTTTTATTGGCATTTTAATCTCACCAAACAATAAAATATAAATCGAAATAATTTGTTTTTTATATGCAGGTAATGAAAAATTTAATTTAAATATTCACTTTTTATTTGTATTGATTTATTAGATTAGGCAGTATTTTATAATTTATTGTTATCTACATTATTTCTACATAGGTACTCAAAAAAATATTAAATTTATATTAATTTTATTTTTGTTATTTGAACGTCACAATTTATTAAGGGGTTATATCTAGTTGTTCTCGGGAGAATTAAGAGATTTTTTTAGCGATGTTAACATTTTATTGAAATATACTAAAGAGTATCCATATGGCATTAGCTCCAACTTCTATTGGTGACCAAGAGAACTCTGAAATGGCTCATGAGAAATAAAAAGAAACAAAACAAAAATCTCATTTAGTAGACGTATATTATATTCTTATACGGAACGCGTGAATGAAGGGATGTTCATTTGGAACAAAATTACTATATTTTTAGGTAAAAAAACTGAATTTTTTAACCCAGAAAATCGAATGTTTTGGGAAATTCGTCACCATTTCTATTGTAATCAAAATTTCGTTAAGCCCTTCGTTCACGCGTTCCATATAAGAATAATATACTAACAGGATCTTTTTTGGATTTTTATTTCAGATGAGCCATTCCAAAGTTATCATAGTCACTGCAAATCATGATAAATATTGGAGCAACGGCTATATTTCCCCCAGTTGTCAAGATCTTTTCAAATTAAATATTATATACAAGTACTTCGAAATATGTAGTAGAGTAAATTTTTTCCTTAGTAGTTGGGAGTGGCTAATGTGCAGAAACGAATATTCGTCATTTCGGTTCTATGTTTGTGTCAATTGGTAGAACTGGGTGTCACAGGTTCTCCCTCCACATTTGCCGCGCAAGCCCCAGTCATGTGCCAACCACTAAGGAAAAAATTACTCTAGATACTAATCGATGCTCTTTAGTTTATTTTAATACAATTTTGTTAACATGGCTAAAAAAATTGTGAAAAATCCCTCTTAATTATTTTTCAAATAACTCCAGTAGTCAAGTAGGTACCTACAATATGGAGATTTGAATCAAATATATTATAAATTATTATTAAAACATCTATTTTTCTGAAATAGATGATTAAGTAGCAGAAATCGGTAGCTAAGTTATACGAAATTATCACTAAAATGAACATTTCTGTACTATTTTGGGTTGTGTAACCCAACTTGCACTAACTAATGTGGTATTGAATTAATTATTATTGGAGTCAAATCAATTAATATTTTAAACAACTTCAATCTTTACATCTAAAAATTTTTTCTCTAATTGCAAATCCTAGTGTCGGAGTTTCTCAATTTAATCCCATCTTTAGTTGCGAGAAAGTTGAATAAAGAAAAAAATTAGTTTTTTCAATCAGTTGAAATATCTTTTTATTATATTTCTGACTGATCTTATAATCTATCTCGCAACTGAAGAAGGAGTTAAATTGATAAACCCCGAAACCGGGATCAAAAACTTTGGTTTTGACTTATTTTACATTAACTCCAACCTTAGGAAAATTATAGATATTAATAAATAATGTAATGCTTATGATAATTTATTTCATTGTAAATTAAATTCTGTTAAATTATTGAATAAAATTATCCAATAATTAGTTATTGGGCTAAATGTGTAGCCGAACAACTGAATTTTGGTACAGTGTACAGCCTCGCTTATCCGGACACACTTTAATCCGGACACTCCAGTAATCCGGACACTCCTGTTCTTCGGACATTTTATATTTTTTACCTCTGCAATCCGGACGTATTTCTAGTTGCAGTTTCTAATAAATGCAATTCTCAGTACAGTAGGAAATGTCACTAATTATGAAGAGGATCAGGACGATCCTGAGATGAGAGTCGAAAATGTCCTCAAAATAAAGCATAATGATGCAATAGAAGCTTTTTCAACATGCATCCAGGATCTATTCTTATTAAGAAGAATGAAAAATATGGCTCGAGATTTCGTAGTAAAAAAAAAAATTAACTCATCAAAAATTAACCGTTTTAAAAAAAAATCATAGCATGATTGTTTGATAAAAGTTTTATTTTTACTTTTTTATTTGTTAATTTTATTTAATTTAGTTTTATTAATGTAAATTACTCGTATACTATATAAAACAAAATAATTCAATAATGCATATTAACGGTTTCTATTCAATAAAATAAGTAAAAAAAAATACCTCTCTAATCCGGAAAACTCGATTATCCGAACAAACCCAAAACTATATCTGTCCGGAATAACGAGGCTGTACTGTATTTCATTTATAGCCCCAATATTAGTAATGTAAATGTTTAAATTTGTACTAAAATTGGCACTAAAGTTCTTTTTCTCACTCATACGGTTAGTTGATTCGACTAGACAAATAATAAACGTATCGTAATAAAAAGTTAAATTTTAGTGCCTTAGTACAGAAAGAAACTATTATTACAATTAGCATAATTTAGCAAATTATTAAATCTTAACGATCTGTTTTTTTTTGTAAGTAAAACTATGAGACCGTTAGCTAGTTGTTATATACTGCCCTTTTAGATATTTTTTTTAAATTTAGATAGCCGATGGATAGCAATTAGTGGATGAAAATTATGTTTCTCTAAAACCTGTTTTTATAATCGACGATTAACTTAACGTGTAACTAACTGAAGGTATAAGTGGGATTAACTTATACTGTGATTGCACCATGGTATAAATTAATTCATTCCCAGGTTAACGTTAACAGGCCTTATGGCCGGTTTCAGCAACCTTAACTTAAATTTAATCTCAGATTAAATTAACCAAGGTTAAATAGAACCAATAGAAATCGGTTTTATGACTTTTAGTCGTTTTCCATTGGTTCATATTTAACATGGGTTAATTTAATCTGAGATTAAATTTAAGTTAAGGTTGCTGAAACCGGCCATTAGACTTTCGAGATATATCACTTAAATTTTATTTTGATACGCTGAATTAATTTTATTTGTTCTTATGTAGGGTTTTCTCTTGAAAAATCGGAAAACCTAGTAACTCGAGTTAATAAAAGTTGTTTTAATTTCATATTATTGTCCTTCGCGTGCGGATTTATAACTTTTATCATCTCATTTGAGCTTTAATGACAATTTTGTTATGAATGCGCACGCGCAGTATAATAGAACGTATTCGGGATTGTTACTGCGAACAAAGCTAATATAACGTATAATGTCAATATGCAAAATTGTCATTTGAAGCTTTTATATGAAATAAATTGGTATTATATAACACTGTAGCAACTGCTGTTAGCTTTGAATTTAAAATTCCTTTTGTAAATAAATAATGAAGGTTTACACGTTCAAAATCAAATGTTTTGGTGTCTTTTTTAACTGAGTTACAAAACGTTGAAAATATTATTTAGTGTACATTATTCGTGAAGTCCGATATTCTAATCCGAAATTCCCCCCAATGGGATCAAGTCTAAAATAAGAGAAAGTGAAATAAGCACATAATATTTGTTTTCCAAAAAGTTGTACAACTTAGAAATTAAGAGTTACTCTTATTTTTATCAAGTTTCCTATATAAACATCGTATGCTTTTAGAGCAAATTGCTTCTATATGTTAATGGGAAATCTTTAAGTTTTTACTAAGGAGGCCATAAAAGTAAAATTTATAGTAAAATAAAATGGACTCTTGTAAAGCAAACGAGGCGGGAATGGCACGAGTCAGGCACATGATTGCATGGCCTATAATACTAAACATAACTGTCTGCTTTTAATCCAACTCTGGAATTAATGCAAAATCGTTCGCGCGGGAATAGACAATGCGCCATGCAATTAAAATAATTTGATAAAAAACCGACTCGTGCATTAGAGCTCTAAGTACGATGTCTAGGTCCCCTTCTTTATAAGTTGTCAACTAATTCGATAGAACGCCGTTTGTCTGTTTTATGTTCATGGGGGATTTTTTCTACGGTAATAAATAAGACCATCAACAAGGTACAAATGAAATGAAAAATAAAATGTTTCGTGATTAATTTAATTTATAGAGCAAAAGTACATCATGTGCTCGTTACGCCGAGTTGTTATCAAGATATAAAAGTTTTAAATTGTTTTTTCTCGATACGAAAATAAAGACTTTTTTCATGCAAACTTTAAAAACACGTTTGCAAATGTTAGAATTTAACATATATTTCTAGTTTTGAACCACGTGAAATAATGCATAATTGATTAAATTTATTATAATTGTAAGAACGTTAAATGGGGGGGTTACTCTAGAAAGATTTATGTTACCGTGTAGAGAATAATGTAAATGTTTTAATTTTAACCTGGTTGTCAAATAATAATTATTATTTCTTTTTAAAATAAAATAAAAATATGAAAATTTGGTTATTAATTCAATTCTTATATTAATTAAAACTAATATTTGAGATTTTTTTAACGAAATGTATAAAAAAATTATATATTTTTAATATTCAAATTAAATATATTATCGTTAAAGTTTTAATAACATTTTAATGGAAAACATATCAACAGCGTTAAATTTATTTGTTGGTTTTGCATATGGAACATATTAATGTAGTCTATTACAACCAATAAATTAAAAATGATTTATTGGAAATGTGGAATAAAACAATCAAAACTATTTATAGGTATGAATAATATAGTTTGTCTATGTTCATGTCCATTTAACATCCCCTTAATAAGTTATCCTTAATTATAGTTAATGTGGTCCTACTTCAGTAAACAAAGAAGTTACATTAAACATATTATTATATAGAATGTTTTTGAAAGATTTTGAAAAATAATAAATCTGTATGATTATTTTTTTAAATAAAAATTAAAAATGTTTCATCATTGAATAAAATTCTAAAGCTGAAGTAAAACTAAATCAATAGTTTGTTGCTAGACGTGCCACATGTACATTATAGCAGAATACAATATTTCCAACTGATTGAAAATATAAAAGTCATTTTTAGTTTTCCATGTGACAATTATAGGCGTAGTAGGCGTCATGGCAGCGCCACCTGCAGCACCCCGACGACGGAAAAAGAATCTCCATGGTAACATCGAGGGGCGAGCTTTTTAAGAACGTAGGAGGAAATGCCAACCAACGCCCTTTTTTACGCCATCTTTTTATTTTATTGATAATTTAAATTTTTGAATATGAAACCACACGTAAAATTCACATAATTATATACCCAAGTATCTTCTTCGAGTTCTTAAAGAGCATTTCTGTCATTATACATAAGAAACTTATTAGTTCTTCATACTAAAGAAATACTTTGCACTTGGCTATCTCTGAAAATTAATAATAATGATGTCGGCATTGAAAATTCATGTTTCTTAAGTTTAAAAGTTATAAAATTTTAATGTTTTTCATTTAAAAAACAAGATTTTAAATAGCTAGAGAGTGTTCCTTCATTATAACATACAACAGCAAATTACTATTTCTTTTCATCGTAAATTGCTTCATTTAGTAGCAAACCTTGAAGAGATTTAGCAAAGTATACCTTTCTCTACTAATTATGAATCTTTTACTTTCCTACAACGTAGCGAGAGGGATTATTCAGAAAAAGGTTGATTAAACAAAGAATGCTAAGCTCTCAGCATTTGCTTTTGTATCTATCGTATCCTTTTTAAATTTCGAATTTAGTTATTAAGTAGCTTGATAAATTTCTTGTATTTTTTCTACCTACTTTTACTTAATTACAAGCAAAAAATTAGCATGAATATTTTATATTATTCATTTAAAAAATAATTTGAAATAACATTTTCAAGCGGAAAGCTTCTCCGAAGAAAATTAAGATAAATGTTATTTGACGACGTAGTGAGAGGTAGATAGCGATTTAGGATCTCATTAGATTCCACATCTCGAAATTCTGTTTGCCAATTATTATTTAATAGAAGTTAGAAATAATGAATTCAATTTTTAAATAATTGGTTCGATAATTATAGCAGTTAATATAATAATAAATATATTTAAATCATGAAAAATTAAGGTAAATACGTAATCGTTTTCCGAATTACATACATATTATAATTTTGAAACAAAATAAAAAAAGTTAATCACTTCCATAAAGAAGAAGTAACCACAAGCAAAAAATAAAATTAAAGAAAAGTATTAATTGGATAATGAAGACGAGAATATGCTGTTCAATTAGTGGAGAGTAATATCTGCGGGGCTAAAAGTTAACCGTTATTAGATTTCACTTAATGTTCTCGACTCAGATGCTGGATACTTATTTTCTCTTAATTAGAACTTCAGTTTAAAGCAAAGGCTTCCTTCATAAGCTCCCATTGACAGTTGAACCGAAATAAAAAAATGCGCAAGCGACTTTTCCGTCTGATAAAACTTTTAAGATGAAACGAACAAGACTTGTTTTTTGACTTGTTTAGTTCGTCAGATCTTTTAAATTTTTAATTAAATCTCTTTTTAATTTTTTTAAGTAGATTTATTTTAATAAAGTTGTAATTTTATTGTACCCTTAGTTAATTATTTATAAACAAGTTTAATAATTTGCAATCAGCTCCTTGTAAGACGTAATTATTAAAATAATTTCGTACTTGTTATTATTTAGTACGTTTTATTTGCATAAGATGCGTGCACAAGTTAAAAAGAGAAAAACATTTCGATGTACGAATTGAACACTATGAAGTCAAAGTAATATTAGGGAACTAGAGAAGTACGACTCACGGCGTTTTCATAATTAAACTTCGGGCTGATTAAAAAAGTTGAAGTAACTTTTCGTATAAGATCATTATAGAACGTGGGTGGGGTGGCTTTGTAAATAAGAAACCCTTAAAGGGTACAGAAATTGAAAAATGGCGACATGGGGGAATATTAAAGAGTACCGTCACGAAAGATAGGGTTGAAAATTGAAAGGAAGAAGTTGCATAAGCGAATAATTAATCAAGACAAACGAAATACAGAACGCTACATTTTTTACTTTCAAATGCAGTCGATATTAAAAACATGTAAAATATGTAGTAATGCATGTACATAGGCATCTAGAGTATCATAAATACAAATATAATATTCTTGATGATCAGATAAATAAATTTATATTCTTAAAAATCATCTTTGTATATTTTTAATAGATTTGGAATAGTTAACATCCGAATGCGAACAAAGAATAAATTACATTTTATAGAACTTGGAAAAGCCAAATCTTTGTTATCCTATAATGCTTCTTTCCAAACGTTTATTTAATTAACAGGTATATGTCAAGAATTTCAGAAAGAATACTATGCCTACGTTTTAGTTCTCTAAAACACAAAACCCTGCTTTTGAAGATTTCCTCAGTAATTTAATAAGCGTATTCTTTGCATTGCACAGACTGGTAATGACATATAATATGTTGAAGAATATTCTAATTCTACGCAAGAATGGCATTTCCTTTATTTTAAACATGACTTTAAATTTTTAAATGTTTTCATTTTTCACAAATCTACATAAATAATAATGGTAAATTTTTAATTTATGAATAAACCATTTAACTTTATGACCATGCAGTATGACGCCCAACTGCCCACATACTACACCAACTAATGTATATTCAATGTATTTTCTCAAAACGTGTACATTTTTAGCATGTTGAAAAAAAAACACTCTGTCTCTCTGTCCGTTCGTAACGTTCTCTCGCACTTCTTATTGATCGTTTCTTATTAGATTACCAACCAAAAGAAAGTTTACCCACCTCTGATTAGTAGCACACCAATTGAGTTCCAAACCAATTATCATTTACTAGATGATAATGAATTGAATTTAAAAATTAAGAAGATGAAAACGTAATGAAATTTTTAATATAGTAACAATATGCTGTTTAATCTTTAAATTTATTATATTCAATCAAATTTCAAATTGGTATACTGAAAGAGGCGGTCGGAGCATAGCGTTCACGCGACTTGACTATGAACGCTAATCACCCGGTTCGAATCCGAGTGAAGTAAGAACTTTATTCTGACCGTCTCTCCGGAAGGCAATGGCAAACCACCGGGGTGTAATCTGCCATGAACGCCTTTAGCAAGCATTGTTAAAGGTCACGACGCTTCTGTCAAGAAGCAATACGACGGAGAAGAAGACGAAGAAGATAAGTACTGAAAATAATGACTCACGAGATTCGAAATTTACGATGCATAAAAACAGAAGCTTTACCAGACAGAAACTTTGCAATGGTATTTCATATTTCTCATAGTTAGCAAAAAGCAGCTATCTTTACAATTTGATGGAAATTTTCTTATCTATCATGGCATTTTCCTACTGATGCCAGCTTGTCATGCCAAAACAGTTTTCCCCTAATACTTCGTGAACCGGCATCAATCTCATTTTATGGCTGAAACGCCGATATTTGCAACTCAATACAGCAGGCTTAGTATGATCGCTGGTTGAGTTACAGGGAAGAAATTCCGTATTTAAATCGAGGATTTCTTAAGAACATTACCATCCATTGATCATCGACACGTTGTGGAATTAACGATTCTTTCTATATACTTAGATAAGCCTGGCCAACTGATAAAACGTCAATTTAAACAAATAACAAATGAACTGAGTAGGTTTACTATGCATACACCACTCATTCAGAGATTGAAGACACACACAATCAGTTTTAGGTTTTAACTCGTCATAATTTTTCATAAAATAGAATATATCAAATAATAAGCTTTTATTTCAAGGGGTGAATCTTTGTCGAACTTGGGTGTACCAGTACAGGGTGGCTCAAATTCGCTTCTTCTTATGGGGAAATCGATAACTACCTATAGGAGATATCGAAAAATGGATGGCGCATCCTCGATCTCTTTTTTTGAGAAAATCACAATGGCGAAAACCGGAATTCGCTATCTTTTTTTGTTTTCGAGTTATAGCCAAAAGTTCTATTATTGAACTTTTCGATAAATGTCGATATCTCGGTTGTTTTTGAAGTTGCCAAAAAAGTGTTGACACCTTCTTCAGACACTTTTTTAAGGGCAAAAAAATGGGCTGAATAGATTTGAAATATTTAAGTGAGTTTCCGAGTTATAATACAAAGTTGTGTTTTCTTAAATGGAAACCATAGTTAAATATTAGACATTTTTAAATAGCATTTTTTATCCTCTTTTCAATGATATATAACATGTGGGGTCCATCATTTCAAATAATTCCCATTTCATTAAAAATTGCAATAAAAATAAGAAAAAAACAAAAACTTAATAACATTTTTTTTCCACTACTAGTCATATAGACTATCATTTTTACTTAGGTATGAAGCTCCAGAAGTGACATGTTATAGACTAGTGGTCAACAATTTTTCCATTATTAACTACTAGTTAATAATGAACAAAATGATATTTTTCGATAATTTGGGGACTATTTTAAAGAAAAATGTTGTTATAAGATGATTTAGAATAATCAAGAGATGCTATTTAATTGTATTTAAACTATTAAAAACGCTTTATTAACAGATTAATTGAATTTTAAAATTTTTATTAAATTCGAATTAATGTGACAGATAGTGACAGCGCCATCTTTTGTTAATTTGACGAACCACGATTTATTTAATTTACTAATAAAATTCAATGCGAAAACACAAAGGATTTTCCGGTAGTAGATTTTCTATTACAAAACAGTTAAAAAAAACTCACTAAACGGCTCATAAACTTCAAATTTCGACTTTTAATCACAATTAATTTAAAATTTTCAAGAATGTCAAATCAAGAAAACAAAAGACTGTCATTTGTTTTATAATTTATTTAAAAGAAATATTTTAAATTAGAATATTTTGTATTAACAAAAATTAAAAGAATTGTAATAAACCTAGTAGTGGAAAAAATCGTATATATAACCACGGTTGTGAAGACCATTATAGCCCCGCGCCTTATATTCCTCGGTGCTTCGCACCTCGGAATATAATCTTGGCGCTAGGGCTATAATGCATGTCTTCACAACCTTGGCCTATAATATACTATTAACATTTCGTTTTTGTCAAAACGAAACACTACCAAATCTTAATTGACACCTAAAACATCGTCACCAATTGTTTTTCAGTAGGAAACTTTTGTTTAGTTGCTGTCGTGTTTAAAATTGCTATTGTTATTTACTAAAAATGTTATTAAGTTTTTGTTTTTTTCTTATTTTTATTGCATTTTTTAATGAAATGGGAATTATTTGAAATGATGGACCCCACATGTTATAATATCATTGAAAAGAGGATAAAAAATGCTATTTAAAAATGTCATATTTAACTATGGTTTCCATTTAAAAAAACACAACTTTGTATTATAACTCGGAAACTCACTTAAATATTTAAAATCTATTCAACCTATCTTGTTGCCCTTAAAAAAGTGTCAACACTTTTTTAGCAACTTCAAAAACAACCGAGATATCGACATTTATCGAAAAGTCCAATAATCGAACTTTTGGCTATAACTCGAAAACAAAAAAAGATAGCGAATTCCGGTTTTCGCCATTGAGCTTTTCTCAAAAAAAGAGATCGAGGATGCGCCATCCATTTTTCGATATCTCCTAAAGTTACCGATTTCCCCATTAGAAGAAGCGAATTTGAGCCACCCTGTACGTGGAATTTTATGAAATTTTAGGCTTTTATGTGAATTTTTTTTTTGGAATTTAGAATATTTCTCTAGTGTGCATCATTCTTTAGAGTGATTTCCTCTCGCTTTATCCATCATTTTATGTTTAAAAATCCATAATCCTTAAATTACATTTCCCACATACGATTAGTTTTAAAATAAACACTTTTACTCGTAACCATCTCGTAACTGACTATGAATTGTCCTGAGCAGTGGCGTAAATAAGGGGAGGTGATCAGGTGATGAATCACCCCCCAAAGGCTAATAATAATCCAAAAAATACATTTAAAAGTAAAAATTTCCAAAATCCCAGACCCCCGGTGGTGTCTCCTACCAGATTCATCACCCCCCAAATTGAAATCCTATAATATAATATATAATCCTGGTCCTGATAATCGAACGAATGAATTACTAAATAATTCAATGAAATCACGAAATAAAGGGGCGATTACGTAAGTAAGTGCCTAAATCAGTTTGATCCAATATATCTGGAATGAATGCCCCACACATGATCAGTTTTAAAATGAACAGTCTAGTTACTTATTTGACTGTGCGTTGACTGCTAATGAGGAGTTCACGGTTTTATTGTGAGAAACGAAAGAACCTAATTCTGATTTTTTCCCTGGAAAAGCAATACCAAACCACAGAAGTAGAATCAGTTTGGTACATAAACCTTCTCAAAATAAAGTGTTTCTCTATCTCAAAATTTGAAAATGAAGAACCTTCACAAAGAGAAGGTCGTCAACCAACAACAGGGAGGCCTGTTAAGACAATGAAAGAAGTTCATCTTTGGTATCAATAATATTGATTAAATTGAATCTTCACACTGGCTCTTTTTTCAGCGTTTAAAGCAAAATTTACTGAATACTATCACAAAAACTACCCTCTAAGATTGCAACCCCTAATTAGAGGGTTAACCCAAACAGAGAGCAGAGTCTGGAACAATCCGGAGAGGACCTCTCCAGTTTGTTTGCCACGATGGTAATAGACCAGCTCTTTATTTATGCGATGGCACGGGTCAAGGGTTTCTGAAAAAAAGACCGGTAGCTTGGGAAAACTCAAAAGACCGCAAATAGAACCAAAATGCTTTAATTCACACACAGAACTTGAGAGATGTATCACAGTTTCAACAATTGCAATGTATATCGCTGCGTTAACATGCACAGCAGCCATGAATGATTACAATCAAAAAGTGCACCCCATACTAAATATAAACAAGTATCCAGCAAACACAATAATCTCTAAAGGTTACTCGTAATTAAACACAAAACCCCGTAAACACGTCGGTTCATGCGAATTGGAAAAGTTAAAATTGCTTACCTCGAGTTCTCGTTAAGCTTGCAATATAATGGTGACAGGTGTTCGTCTACAATCGCTTTCCCAAAGTGCTCGCTATGATCGAGCTTGAAAAACTCCGCCAGATTGAGTTACTCAAATATACTGCCAGATGTTTCAGTAGCCCCAACAACATTAGCCAGAGCCGGAAAAACTTATTACAACATAAACTGGCCGATAAGCCAGTCGTTCAACAAGAAATACACTCCAAATCGGCACTCAGAAAACTGTTGCAACAATACATGACCGTTCTGCTATTTGGTGGTAGGGTAACTAAATTTTACTACGCGAGCAAAGTTTATATCAAATTCAAGCGTTTCACGAAACCATCTGCTCAACAAAATACATTAAATTTACGATTGCATTTAAATAAATGCATAGCCCGTATTCAGGAATATTGCAAAATGATATGAAAAGTGGCACCATATAACAAATTGCAAAAATTCGTTACAATAGTGTTTACCTAATTGTAACCAGATATATAGTCTCTCTCTTTCTCTTCTTACTTCTGCTGGAGTCAAACTGAACATTCGGCAGTCAATGTAGAGTTTAGCTACTCTAACTTGACCAGGTGTGGCTGATGTGCAGTAACGAAAATCCGTCCGATCCGTTGACAGGACAGAACTGGCACGTTCTCTCTCTCTATCTCTACTATCCAAGACTTTGGCCACATCCGCTCAAACTAAAGTGGCTAAACTGTACTTCTAATACAATAATTATAGTAAAATGGATTATGTAATACGTTTTCCTGCTTTAACATTTTTTTGCTACTTTGTGTCAGTTCAATGTCTGCCTCTGTTTTCTAGATCTAAATCAGTAGTTTTCAAACTATTCTGTTTGCCGGTATACTAAAGACGTATAACAAAGTTCACGACGCCCCTATTTATTATTTTTACAAATAGCATTTGCTGTCAAACATACTCATCAGACAAAAGATCAAAGATAATCGCTCATGATGAATATATTGTAAAAGCGAATTAGACAAAACTCCAATCCAAACCCCCAAGCAAAACCTTAGGCAAAAATCCAATAGTCATCATGATTGTTTGTAGTACTATTATAAATGTAAAATTGTAGTTGAAATATAACTGCATTCTATTCCCATCCGATCTGTCACGAAAACTTTTGTATAAATAATGAAATAAGAAAGGCCTATCCTTCTACCAGTCTGCAAAAAAAAAATTTAATAATTATTCACAAATAATAAAGTTACGACATCCAACGTGCCAGGTCAAAATCCCCAGATTAATGCAAACAAAACATTGTCACGAAAAACTTCGTAGATTAAATTGGAATAAATTTATGACGATGATTGTTTACCAAGCGCATTAGATTACAATAATCAATCTGATGAAGGCTGGTAATCAGTGCAAGCCAAGCAACGTAAACATTATATACGCCTGAATACGTCCAAAAATCCACCATTGCATGGCTGAGAAGTGAAATAAAACTTTTACAGTTATCACTGATTCCTGAATTAGAAGATCAAGAATCTTTGCCTTACAGTTAATGCGATCAACTGCGAATGCGGGGTATCGGGTTCAAACCTGGAAAGAGTCAAAGCTTCTTATGACCAAGTCACTGTGCTTCGGAGGGCACGTTAAACCAGCGGTGCCCCTGAGTTAATGAATTGCCACCATTAACAAAAAAGTAGTAATATGCCCGTTCAAGCCCTTTAGGTAAATATATTAACGTAAAATAATCCAGCCCCCAACTTTTCTTAAAAAACTTTTCAAAAATAATTTAATCGAGCCGCTGAATTATCTTCTGAACATACGCCGCGGCTTGCTCGTCGGTTCCAAAATTTTTATCACCACTTTAAGCGTGACCTTCTAATAATATTCAACAAATTCCACTTTCAAATCTCAAATAATAATTTCTTCAAATTAATGATCTCTAAAATAAAAACACTTTTCAAATCAACAGTATTTATTTTTCTTTCACAATTATTCAAAAATTTACTCTTTTCAATATAATTAACGAAAATTCACAACCTGCCCGCACGGCGGTCAAAGTGCGAGTCCCTATTATCTCTCATTTTAACAATACCAACTATAAATTTGTACAACATTTTCCCCATCCAATCTTATTGTCAATTGGGGCTCAAAAAAAATACGACAATATTTAATTATTTTTCTGAATAATTCCATATGTGGAATCCTCATTCCTACTGGAAAATATTTTGTATTTTTTTTGTATATAAAATTTGTCTAGACCATAGAATATTTGAAACTCTGGGAATTCCCAATTGCTTATTGTAATGCTTAAGAGGAATCCTCGAAGTTGGAAAATACACTTTCGTAATTCACTGATATCTTGCTTATTACTCAAAAATATTGCACAAAAGTATATATTTTTTAAAAGAGGAAACTTGGAAAGCTTTTAGCCTTACGTAATATTACCTGGAGGTAGCAGATACAGTTTGTGAGCGAAAACTCGTTAGCATAATAAGACTAAAAATAAAAATTTTTGATTGATTTTAGTTTATTATGTTATTAAAAAGTGTTACTATCAATTTTATCGAAAACGTTCTAGTCTAGAAGATGGTACGCCACTGGATTCGAACCAGAGAATTTTAGTTTAAGGCGCTATTGCTATTCGCTCACCTTAGTATTATATTAGTGTTGCTCAGATTAATCTTAAGCCGGAATTCCACTGAGGCAACACTGAACGACATGAGTCATGCTACATTAATTTAATAAATTAATTTGATTCTTTAATTTACTTATCATTATTTATTCGATTGTCCTTATAAACACTTATTCTATTGTTCCATAATAATGGTAAATTATAGTATTTTTCTACAAGTGAAGCTGTTATCTCATTATTAAACTCCATTGACAACACTAGGAAACAAAAGTAGCATGCCTAACGTGACCAGACGTCCCGTTTTGAACGGGACCGTCCCTTATTTTGATTACCTGTCCCGGTGTCCCGACAAGGAACTCCGGGACGCAAAATTCTCCCGTTTTCGGAAACCGCGTATTAAGTTGCTACCATAAGGCTATGCGCAGAGTGAAGCCTGCTCGCCGAAACCTGCTTGCCGGCTTGAATGTTTTTATTGAAATACGAGCTTCGTTTGTCCTCAATTACGTTAATTAATATAATATAATTAATAATATAATAAATAAATCATGAATTGATGTAATCGAGGACAAACGAAGCTCGTATTTCAATAAAAACATTCAAGCGGGTAAGCAGGTTTCGGCGACCAGCTTCCACTGTGTTTCTACCGTAAGACCATGCCAAGACTTTTATTCTTACTTCTTACTTAAAATCATCACCAGCTGTATTAAAGCTTTGTTCCTCTGATAAATAATATTAAATAAATATTATAATATAAAACATAATAAAAATAAATAAATTTTTTTAATTTGTAATAATAGCTAACTTTTTCTAAATCAATAACTTAAAAAAAGTGTTTTTTTGCCAATTTACTGATGAGTGGGAACTGAGGGGGGGGTTGTCCCGTTTTGAGTCAAAAAATAAATGGTCACGTTAAGCATGCCTCATGTCGTTCAGTGTTGCCTCAGTGTTGCCTCAGTTGAATTGGGGCTTTAGAGAATGCAAGATATAAATTAAACTTCAACTTAAATTAACACAAATATGCGTTAAAAAACTAATTTTTACGAAAATGTAAAAAACAAACGATCAACACAAATATGTATTCTGGAAACTTACATACTACATTTAAAATGTCAACTAAAACAAAATTGTATAATAATATCTGTTTATTTATGTTTAAAATAATCTGATTTCGTTTCAAACGATGGTAACGTAACTCGGGATTTGATACGGACTTGAATAAATCCCTCACGGTTTTCACGGCCACGTACAGCTGGAGAGGCTTCCGTTACAAGACGAACGCATCACTGAACTGCTTGTGTGTGGCAAGGAAATTTTGGAAAATTAGGAAAACTTGTTTCTGAAGCCCTAAGTAAACTTACGTTTAAGTCGTTCCAAAAAATTAAATCGGCGTAATGAGCTGCATTCAAATTTATTACAGGTATAGTAAAGTCGCGTATTCCTGTTGTCTTAAAGTGGTAAAATTGACCAAATTAGTAACTTTGGGTCCTAGGACCCATTGGGACTTCGAGAAATTACTTGGACAATTTTAGCACTTTTTTTCCATTTTTACAAGGATGTTCAGTTGGGGTTCAGAATTAGGGAGCAAAAATGCGACGTGCTGAATTTATAACAATATCCTTCTGGAACTATTTAAATTAAGATTAGGTATAATATTATTTGTTAATAAATAAATATTTTTAAACTCCTTGGGTTGCAAATTATACTCAAAGTATGGAACAAACCACAATATATTTTATAGCGAATCCTAGGTACTATATATTCAAGAAAGTACAAATTTTTTATTTTATTAAGTATTAAATATACTATTATGAAAAATATTATAATAAATTAGAATGAAAATAATTAATTAAATTGTGAAAGAATGAAATTCATACTTTAAGTGTAATTTGCAACTTAAGTACCTAATTTATTTCGAGTTTTTTTATTAACAAAAATCTTTTACCTGAAATATGAAGTTCTATAAAAATATTGTTATAAATTCACCATATCTAATAATTTTATCAAAAATAGCACAAATAAAACAATAATTCAATTTACTTATCACCACTTTTGCAAGGCTATTGACTCATAGAAATTAATTATTTTGTTAATTATTTAGTAAAAGTGACTATAAGGGAAATCAAAAATGTTGTTTTATTAATTTGATCTATTTATGGACGACTTAATATTGAAATTTATTATCAAAAATCTTAAAATGAACTTGGTCGGTTTTACAAGTAAGCCCACAATATTTAATAGCCCACAAATATTTAAAATAAAAAAATACTATTGAGTTATTACTCATTAAGAAAAATAGTTTTTTATTGATTAGGAATCTTAGATTTGTTTTTCACTGTTTCAGTAATTTAAGCTAATCAAAAAATTGATAAAATACTATTAAATTACATTTTCAGACAACCCTCAAAAATTCTACATAATATAATTTGTAAACTTTTAATGAGTTCGAAAGTTAACGCTATGTTTCCTGTAAGCCTGTTTTTTTAAAGCTATGTAGACACCAATTGCTACTCCAAATGGAAGTAAGTGAGCTAGTAAAATTGAACTATTTAAAACCACTTTTCCTCTCAGTTTTAAATCAATAAAGAAGTCACAGTAATTATAATTTGTGTATAAATATTATAAAATCATTATTATTAAAGATATCCTGTGAGATTTATTTTTCTCCAATTTTATTAGTACTCGTATTTCCATTTTAATTTTTTTAGCTAAACAGTTATGAACAAACAGACAAATTGTAATTTAATTATTATTTTGTACTTCAATTTTATAATATAGTTGTTGTTAGGATAGCAAATTTATGATAACAATCATTATTATTATAATAAGAATTAATCATTTTTTGTTGGTAGTAAAAAAATTTTAAATTATCTTTTCGTCATAATTCCTTTACTATCTAGGATTTTGTGAAGTTACCTTTTCAATATATTCAATAACAATTTTAAATGATTAATGAACCTAAAGTACAAAATGTGTCTAGTTTTACAGGCTATGTATTTTCCTACATGTCCTTTCACACAAACACACCGCATCCAATCCTGCACAATCTATGTAATTGTGCACGATCAACGACATGCACAATTTCAAACTGGAGCGGAAAATGCATAGAGATTAAATGTAGAATTTTCGAAAACCTTTCAGTACAGTAAAGTAGAGTTACTTTGTTTAGGCTGGTGGCAATTTCTTGATACTAACACGGGACGGGCTAGGGGATATTTTTTTATAATTATTCAATTCAATTAGACGATTATGATGACTTCAGTATTATCTACCTAACTTTAAAAGTGTTCTAATACATACATACCATAGATCTTGAAAAGTCAAGAAAATTATTAATAAAAATTAATTGATTTTTTGTGGAGATTTGATAGGTCGATAACCTAGAAGAAGATATCGCATGAACTGTTCATGTGTCTCTAGTCTAGTTGCCAATAAAATCTTCTGCAGTGAGATGGGGTTACTTTACACCAATATTATTTCTTTTATGGTAGTTTGGTTTTTAAGTTAGTGAGAACCTGTACTTATAGTATGTTCATCCTAAATACCTCTCACCCAATCCCCATATTTTCATATCAGTGGTTAGCAAATTATAACTCAAAGCAGACATCTATTTATTTCAAATATTGGTGCAAAGTAACTCCAACTTTTCATTACTTATTTGATATTACAATTCACTTGCAACAAGTTTTAATTTAAAATTGCTATGTAATTATTACATAATATGTATACAACTACAACATAAAGAATTATCCACAAATGACACATAGAAATGAATCTAGTTTAATTAAAAAAAATAAATGAGCTGATTGTTTTTCTTGAAAAATAAAATATACGTAAAGTTAATAAATTTTTAAAAGTATTTCTAATTTTGTATGATTATGCTAAGCCCACCCCCTAGTAATGGCCACGTTTTTTTCACGCATTTCTTTTTATTTTCCCTTTAAAGTTGTTTCGTGAATATCCTGGCTGGTTGCAAAGCGAACTGCCGGAGCCAATCGTACCCTGTTTCCGGAATTCGCGAGGGTTCTTAACTGCCCCGCACCCCACAGATTGCTCGTGCGTTAATTATCGATCCGTGCCCAGTACCGCTCGATTATATTTGTCATATTAGTTAGTAATTTAAATATATTACTTGATTTTGCGTGGTTCTAAGATATAAATCGTGGCCTATCGCTTCAAAATCGCTGGAACTGATCACAATTTGAACTGCTATAATATTGTAAGCCACATTATTCAATCGATGTTACTATCCGTTTTATCCCTGAAACTCTTTACCTCTACGGTCGAGTTAAATTGAGAATATGAATGCGGTGAGTATAAAGTAAGCGCTTAAAATCACCATTAAGCTGTAATCTTGTAATAATCTACTTTTACATCAGTTTTTACTTATAACATTATCTAAACACATTTCCTTATGATGAATAGATTTAGAAGCTTATTTCATTGTTCTAAGTAAGCATTCACTGTACCGTGCCATAAATAATATAAGTTACTTACCTTATCTGTATCTGTAAGAGTATTACCGAGTGACCTTATTTAAAATTATAAAAGTTTTATTTGTTTAAGGTTTGACAACTTTCTTTTACTATATATAATTTATTATAATTAGTTAGTATCTTTGTCAGTCTACAAAATAAACATTTTATTTTCAAAATAATCCACACCTACATCTTTAGGTTTGGTAGCAAAAACTTGAATAAAAGCAACCAAATTTTTCTCTTTAAAACAGAAGAAGTATTTGAAATATAAGCTCTCGAAGGAACTAAAGTTAATAACTCGTCGGAAAAAGGGGTAAAAATGTCTTGTCAGGATCCATCAGTTTCCCCTGCATTTTATCGTAAACTCGGCGTCTGAAGTTGACATCTGAACCCCTTAGAGATATACACCCCAACTTGAATGTATTTTATTTTTTCTTCCCCTTTTAAGTTTGAATAGAATGTTTCTCTACTTTCATTTCTTTTGAAGATTTACATTTATATTTTTGAAATAATGGACTTTTAAATTTTACTTTGCTGGAATACGAAATAATTACAGAAATTTTTTCTAAAAGGCAATTTCAAACCAGGAAAGATTAACATACACGTTATTCTGCAGTGATTTAAAAAGCCGTGCCATAAAAAGTTTTATCAATTCTATAGTAGGTATTTATTACCATAAAACAAGTTTTCAAATCTTATCTAATGGTTTTTAAATTACACCTAATATATTATATTATATAGATTTAACGGCTTACAATATTTTTTTTTAAATATGACCTTGTTTTTGTTAAACATTCGAGAATGTTATACTGGAGGACCACAATTTATAGCCAATATTTTATTTCATTGTAACTGAAAATCTCTATGTTAATCTTAAAATTAGCATTATATCTTTATGTATAAAATTAGTTAGGCGGCATAATTCAATACTTTCCATATATTAAACTGAAATTACTATAAAAACAATAAAATCTATGTTATATTATTGTAAAGGCAGATTTATGCATACAATATTTCTGAGATGCCAAACGATGTTGGCGTTTAATGTTCAACAAATTGCTTGCAGCGTTGATACTGACATTACATCACGTTTTGGTGTGTATAAACCCAGTTTAACTATTAAAATTACACAGAAAATTCCAGGTTCTCAGATAAATCTCTTAGAAAGGGTGAAATTTTCTCGTAATTATGAGTAACCTGATCTGATGGGACCGCTATGATTTTAAATGGGTTGTTTTATCGTTTTAATTCAAATACGTTCCAAGTAATCAAGACTACAAGTTTTAGAAAACACCAAAATAAGTTTATCCATTACACAAAAGAGAACATTGTAGAATATTTTACTCCAAGCTATAGAAATATAGCCGGTTTGATAAAACAAAATTCAAGCAAAAATTTTACATTGCACATTTTATGTGCAAACTCGTGTTCATATAACAAGTATTATGTAAAATTTGTTAACGCTCAAGAAAGCTCACCACACTGACATTAATATGCCGAGGTATTCTGTTCTACCCTGATGAAGTAAGAATTTTATTTGCCCTCTCCTGAGCAAGGAAATGGCAAATCACTTAGGTGTTATTGATTGAAACTCTTGGAACGATTAAGCAAGTCAGATAATCTTGGAATAAAGAAACTGTCTCAAAAATGGCAATGGAAGAGCCAAATCATAATGACAAACGGAGGTATGTACAAACTTAGTGTGCTTCCACAAGTAAAGGTAGGTTTTATGAGCCGGATTACCAGCTTCATGTCCTTCAATGTTAATTAATATAACTGAATAGAAACGAAGGAGGTAACCGAACAGATATCCATCTCCAAATTTAAGAAAAGTGGATAGAATTAGACTGATTATGAACATGAAATAAATATAGAACACAGTCGACAGCAGCGACTTGTTAAACCTGAGGCTTACAAACCATAAATTTACATTTCCAGGAAAATAACGATAATAATTGCTGTCAATTTCCTAAGCAAACGATGATAAAGCAATTGAAAATAATAAAATCAAAATTTTATATCAAGTCTCCCTTTAAGTGGGACATTTGATCCAGCCGTGAAGACGTGATCTCATTATAATAACACAATTTATTTTTCGTATAATATACCTACCAGTTGTATATTTAGATGTATATTTTTACACACAAAAGAAAAAAATATATAGGAGTGAGGAGAGTTAAAGTGGAAAGTGTTGGTAAAGTGGAAAATAACTATCATAAAACCAGGTGAATAGAATAATAGAAATTGGAGGATGAATAGAAACAGAATTGCACAACTTGTTTTAAAAAATCGTAAATTGCTAGCTTTATTGCTGTTTCCATTTACACGCTGTTTTTATTCACCCCATTTTGACTAATGATGCCACGCGACTATGTACGGGATTCAAGATTTTCAAAAAGCAAACAGATGCTAGCTTTACACCTCAGGATACATTTATGGGTTTCCCTTTGAACCGGACGTTTGCTATTTCTTTCTTGATGAAGGATGGATTTATCCATTTCATCTGATGATGACATCATGTTCTCAAGCAGTTTAAAGATAGATATTCTTAAATTTCCCATCAACCAAAGCGACCTTATTAATTCTGTTAACGATTTTGAATTTTTTACTTTACCATATAATATTATACATAGTATGAGTGAGTATACATAGTACACCACAGACAGTATGGGAAAGTATTGCAACAGAAACTTTCTTTTTCAGAATTTGATGGATTTACAGTACTTGAGGTCAAATGAGTTGAAAGAGATCAAGAAATGTATGTGTGTCATTCAATTTTGTGTGAGCTCTAGCGCCTAAAGCAATAAGAATATCTCAACAAAATTTCATGACTTAGAACTGATTATATTTTGGTTGAAATTTGTCTGCGAAAACTTGAGAGTGACGCGCATGAGTGGAATAACAAGATGCCGTTGTTTTTTTTGAAAATATTGCTTTATTTTTTGTAATATAAGGATTATGGGCGGTCGGAGCTTAGCGGTCACGCGAGTTGACTATGAACGCTAAATACCCGGTTCGAATCCGAGTAAAGTAAGAACTTTATTCTGGCCGTCTCTCCCTCGGCAGGCAACGGCAAACCACCGGGGTGTAATCTGCCATGAGAAACCTTTGTCTTAGGATAAAAGGACCTAGTACGAAACATATAAAGTATATAAATCGTCCCCAAATTGTAAGGTTCACCAAACCCTCTTTAGGGTAAAAGGACCCAGAAGGAAGGATTATGGTTATACTGTGCAAGCTCCACTTGGGCGCCGAATCATAGGAGCAGCCAAACTCATAAACTACTTTTTTCTCCAACCGTATTAAAAGCAGTACATTTTTAATAGCATTACCTCAACTAAAAGTTGACGTTTTTGTTATTAATATAAAGATGCCAACATTGCTAAGCAACACTTTGTTTTTACGTGTACTAAAAGTACTTTTAGTGCTAGACCTAAAAGTGAATTAGATATATTTTTTAATGTCAATAATTTATTGGTTATACAAAATTTTACATGAATAACAATAATAATCAAAAAATACTTAATACCTTAATCCTTCATGTTAATATTAAATGTATAATTTACACAAGATTGATAAAAAGTAAGCAAACCCGCTTTGTTACCAGTATTGGAATTATTAACAATATCGGTGAATGTTACGCTACTGGTACTCGGATCTTCAGAGTGTAATTCCTGAGCAATAGGTTCATCTTCATCAATTTGTTGATTATTGATGCAATATAGGTAATATCAATAATGGGGGTTAAACTAGTACTAACTTCGTCAACTTGACATATTTTTTTGGCTATGTCTTTTATTTCCTAAAGAATCTTCTATATAGCCCTCGCATACAGTAATAGATTTCCAACCTCCATGGCGTTAAGGCAGGTAATGTCACCACCAGGATCGACAAGTAGTGTAGCCGAAGTTCGACGTAAACTGTATCCAGTATTATCCCTTATATTATGCAAATGTAAATATTTTGCCACTTATTGTGGAACACTACTAATTTTATGCATACCAACCACTGCGCGAAAGCATTTTCCACCTTGGTATCTTAAAATTAGCGTCTTGCTTAATAATTTTTTGGACGAAGAGCAATATATTTTCTATAAAAATTTACTATGACAGATGACTTTGGCAACTTAATATAAAAAAACAAAAATTGCAGTTACTGGATTTTCATTACACGAATATTCAAACAAAATGTTTGAAGTAATTTAAATTTTGAATTTCGCATTATTAATGATGTATGTTATTTAATTTTTGGTTGGAGAAAAAGTAGTATGTCTCATTTGGATTAAAAGTGTCTTTGTTTGACGTGCAATTATTGCATTCGCTCGGCTCCGCTAGCGCTCCGCCTCGCAAATGCAAAAATTGCTTGTCAAACAAAGTTTCACTTTTAATCCGAATAAGACAATGTACTATTTGTTGTTATTTATTACCTAATAAACAATATTATTGCTAAATTCTTTAATTTTTCAAATGCTGTGCCTGAAACTAACACACCAACCTTTAATTTTGCTTTTAAAGATTTGGCCTGCGGAATGGTATATAGTAGCTACTACTGTTTCTATTCACCCCGTTTGGAAGGCGAATAGCAAGACACTAATTTTGATTTTTTTCGTATTTTTATAGTATTAACAATTGTATAAAGACTATTTGCACAATTAGTTAAGCATCATAAATTAATACTTATTATAATCATAAAGTAAAACAGCGATTATGAAAGACATGTTGTGTTTTTCACTGCATCGTGGGATCATTTTTCCCTTTTTCACATGTGATCAAGTCACCCTAAATAATCTTAAGCAACGAGTTTATTTAATTCTTCAATTATTAATATTGTATGGATACGAAAGGTTAACAGGATATTGGAGACGTCAAATAAAACAAATAATTTGTCAGTCGACGTTTCGGCTATATTAACTATAAACCATCCTCAGGACTGTGAAAGGAAAAATCAATCATTTAGAAACGGCAACACAAAATTAAACAACTACTCCCTCACCTAACAAATAATAAAGATGTAAAATGTTTTCGGCGTGGAAAAATCCATGTGAAAGAAAACAATGGCAAGATTTTTCCTTTTACAGTCCTGAGGATGGTTTATAGTTAATATAGCCGAAACGTCGACTGACAAATTATTTGTTTTATTTGGCGTCTCCAATATCCTGTTAACCTTTCGTATCCATACTTATTGCTGGAGGAGATTTAGTCTTTCAATTAAGATTGTTTTCCATAAATAATAATACCATGGTTATTCTCTTTGTAAGAAAACTTGCTTTCCTTAGAATCAAATATACTGTCATATAATTTTTATCTCTATTTTATAATTACATTTCAATACCAAAAAAGAAAACTAAACTGTTAAAAAATTAAATTAAACATACATTAACGATTTCACCCACGAAATTTACCCCTCCAAAATTTTGACAAAGGATTGCTCCATTCTTAATCAAAATTAATAAAATATGATTGAAAATAATATTTGCAATGTACTTTTGTATTAAGTAAGTTATGCACTAGGATATTTGGGAATTATAAATCTAAATTTTGTAATGCTATGCTTTTAGAAGTATTCTTTCGGATGACATTCAATTTCGGCATTACAAGCCGAAGAGATGAGATATCGGAAGGGCGAGGAAAAGATGGACACCAGAACAGGACATAATAATGAGCCTAATCTTTGAAATGATGTATAAGAAGAACAACTCTAAAATTTCATCAGAAGTTAGATACTCGTCATTGAAATTAAATTTTTAATTGTACACGTAGTTTTATAATTATAGTGCATGTGGGTTGAGCTTTGAATCGTGGCTTCCTAGGCTCTACATATTATTGTGCCGTAGTTCGGATTTCAGGTTAAACTGTAGGTTCAACAAAGATGCAGAAGGGAGTAGAACACTCATTGCATCCATATAGCTTATCCCAAATTAATAGCATGATATGCTGACATGGTGACCGGACACGGGCAATTAATAAGTTCAATTTTATTAGTAAAGAGAAGAGATTTATTTTTTTTTCAAATTTTCACTGTTTTATTTTTAAAGTTTCTTTATTTTGAGAGTTTATAGTGAATAACTAACTATTCATTAATGAAAGACTAAAAGCAATCATTTCAACTGTTTTTCATTATTTTCTTGGCAGAGAGTACTATAATTAATTTTACAGCGAAATTATAACATAAAAACGGAAATTTTACATAAAAATTATGGAATTAACCTCGAGATTCATTAAAATTATTTTACAATTACTTTTATTTCCATACAACTAAAATTTTTAGTTTCAGGTGTGAAGAAAATTTGATGTAATTTCTAGATTATAATAATGTGATGGTGTAGTATAAAAGAATATTACAATGTTATAAATTGTTTCTGTAGGTAGCATGATGTTCAAAAGCGGACGTTAACCTAGGCGAAAGTCGTTTGAAATAAAAATTGCAAAAAGCTGTGATATAATTAAGATAGATGTCAACAAGTTGAAACTAAAACCCAAAATTCAACCTTTTTCAGTTTAAATTTAATTACCAAACCACGTGATTTATTACTATAGCATTAATCTAACATTAATGTAGGGAGTATAATGAAAAGATTATTTTACGTGGCATTGATAAGGTAAATATGTAACTGTGGGTTAATAATACAACAAAAGCAAAAAAAGAGTAAAAAATATTTGGATGTTGAAGATTAAATCTGCATCAGTGGATACCAAATTGTAGGTACTACGTATCATAGCGTTCAACCAGTTTAGCTCGTTTGCAAAAGTTAATAAACGACAGCAGTTATACAGCGGACGTTTTCAAATTAGGATGGAAATATTAATATTCCATAATTTTCCAGGCACTTAATTCACGATAATAGTTACATATAGTCCATAAAATTGTAAGCTCTCGAAATAATTTTACCCTTGAAATGAAAGGGATGCAGTTTTATCTTTTGAATATTAAACTTAAATTTATATACTTCCATTATAAATTATTTTTATTATTAAAAATGTTACACGGTTCGCAAACCAATATAATATTATGCGCTTGTTTAATATTCTAATACTTATATTTTATAATTTTTTTTAGGAATACTTTTATTATTAGAAAAGTAATCATTATTATTGTTAGAAAAGTTACAAGTGATTAGTATTATAATAACTTAATTTGAAATCATAGAATTAACTACAAAGCAAAGTTATAACTAATTGCTATAATAATAAACAAGCAATGGCGTGCTGAACCTGTCGATACCGGAGGTTCTTTGGAGGCACAAATTTGTAACATATACAAATAAAAATGATTTTTTGGGAGTAGCTAAGTACCCTTAGTTCCTCCATCGTACACCTTTCAAAATTAGGTATATTATTTAGTTCTTCAAGCAAGAATTGAACAATTTGCCATTTATTACAGAAATTAAGGTTTTCAATTTTTTTTATGAATAATATTATGAATTATACAGATTATAAGTAAATTTAAGGTAATTATCCATATTAATTTTTTCTACATTATAACATTAAGTTTTATTTGATCAACACTATTTTGTAATTTTATCATTTATTATTTTAATAATTGTGCAAATCAAAATAAAAGCTTTAAAAGTAATCTACGAATCGAAAAGCTACAATAACCATAAAGAATGTGACAAAATTGTAAACCTAATAGAGGCTATTCCGAAACAGAATTTTCATTCAAAGTCAGAATATTGGGAACACTCTATAGTAGTATATAATTTATAATATCAAGAATTTATTGAAAATATTTTTATAAACAATAAAAAATTAAAATTTAAGAAACAATAAGTTATATAATATACACAATACAACAAAAAGCACGTGTTTCTTATAATGCTTCAAAAAATAAATTTAATTTTATTATTATTATTAAACATTTTAATTTCACAAATTAAAATTTTACAATAACCCATTGCTGAAAGTTTATGAGAAATCTTATAAAGAAACCTATATTATGTAAAGCTACAAACAAAAAGATAAATAAAATTTTCTAAAATCGATTTAAAATATCAGATTGAAATTTAAAAGATATTAATTCTTAGGTTCAATTCCCAGTTGATACTAAGTCTCTCTTTCAATATTATTTTTTTCTCAAACAGTACAGAAAGTAAAAGTACCAATTTTATTTAAAATAAGTATTATATTAACTAAATATTAATGAAAAATTAAACAAGTTATTATTTTTTATAAATATCGGTTTAGCCATATTACTGACATTACGGAGGTTATTATGGTTGGTCAAAAAATTAAATAATGAAATCTACCTCGACTCATTTAAAATTTAAATCCTATTTTAGAAATTAGTAATTTTCACTCGAAAAACAATTAACAATGTAATTAGTTTGCTATTTAATGTCCAATTTTTAATATCTGGTTTGAGGAAAATGATTAACGAGCTAAAAATATTTTTCTAATTTTACTATAGTATTTAGATAACTAACAATGTAGTTATGTAGTATATTATAATAACACTTTTGAAGGTTTGTTATTTATTATACTAATAAATAAACGCGTGCCCAATTTTAATTTTTAAGCAATTATTATTCATAGTTTAAGTAAGAATTTTGATTAATTCTTACTTTTATTATCAAGTTTTATTCTGTAGTATAACGAGGTATTTCAAATTTGAATTTGTGAAAACACGAAATATCAAGTAATATTTAAATTGAAATAACTAAATATTACAAAAGCATGGGAAAATGGTAAGTTTGATTTATATTCTTGCATTACCATTAAAAATCTGATTAATTTTTAACTGGGTGAAATAGTGAATATTATCAAAATTTACTAATTTTTGAATTTTATGATTTTTGTTGATAGCTATTAACCGTTAATATTTTAGAGACGCATGCCGTGTAGTAAACTTATCTATCTACTTAGTATAGATTACAGTAACATATTCCTCCAACTGTAATTTCGAAATTATTAATATATTTAAGTTTCTCGAAATTAAAAGTTTTCGACGCTCCTTGTTATTAAAATTTTCGTACTTAATTAAAATCTTACTTTATAGAATTCCAAACAACCTTAATAGATTACACTTCTTCGATCATATTCATGAACTTACCTGTGAGATTAATTACCTGCGTTGACATAAATATATTCGTAAATATTAAAATTAATAAAAAGCTCACACATTTTTCAACGATCTGTAAAACTTTCAAGGAACTCGAGCTATAAATTGCTTTTCTGACAGTATTTATAGATACTCACCTTAATTTGCTAATAATTGGTAATAATAACTAGAATATAATAAAATTAGATATAATAAAATAATATAAGTGTTTGATTCCTGTGGTGCACCGCATTTAGGTCTAGGTGTACCTCATAAATTTTAGCCCACAATGTCTATAATGAATTCTTCTGATTACATATTTTCAACACCCAGAAAAAACACAAAAATTACCTTAATAAATTTTGATTGCTTAAATTTTGGTCAAATGAATATTCAGTCGGTTTTCTGCAATAAAGGAGCAATAACAAAAAATTACATAATTCCATTCAATTCATATCCAATATAGATAAACCATTTTAACGTAACATAAAATAGTTATTATACAATATTATTTAATATTTAAATTGACTTTTAGTTAAACGTGGAAAGCGAATTACGGTGAAAACGGGGAATCGAAACTCTTATGCACTAAACTAACTATATCCGTGTATAATATACAAAAATATAAAATAATGTGTCCCATAATGTGTTTCAATATTAAAATTATTTAAATTTTTTGGCAAACAGGTAAGGAAGTTTAACGGTAAGAAACAAGATCACACCGTGATCACACCTACATAATAAAAATTCTCTAGAAATGTGCTTTTTGTGTCATTTTGATAAATTCTTAGTAGAAGATGAAAAAATCCTGCTTCTTGCTGTTTGTTTAAAAATTATCTGAACTAATTTAAAATTTTAGTACACAGCTCATAGATTATTGAAAGTTTTAAGCAATATTTTTATCATATTTCGATAACTTATCTATAAAAAGCAAGAAATACGCGACTGAGTTAAAACTGGAATGCTTCATTTAATTAATTACTTATTTGCACGATAGCTTTTAAATTTAAAGCAGAATTTGCAAGAAAGACCACTTACTTTGAAAAATATGATAAAAAAATATAAAGTGTGATGCTAATAATATTAATGATACTTGTATGTAAATTTTAAAGTAGAATATCGGAAACATTCGTACATTTTACCTTTTTTCTAAAAAAACGATCTGTTAAATTGTGTTTAACCTGTTCGATTACTATGTTTACCAATTATAAATGGTTAACGGCATTAATCGTAAAATTTATGAAACCGGTAGTATAAGTAAGTTTTCTTATCCTTATGCATAAGGATATCTTGGGCATAATTTTCCTTCTTTGAATTTACATATTTCAGAAAAAGATTTTTCAATTTATATAACTCAAATTATTTCATACTTCCGGTATTAAGCCTTAATGCGACGGCGAACAATGTTCCGCAACAATGTATGAAAACAATGTTATTTGTAAAAAGTGCGTAAAATATAATACTTTTCTAACGAGTGAATAAATCATAGTTTTATTTGCAACCCTTTTTATTTTTTGCACACATGTCTTTACCTACTTTTTTTTTAAGTGACCTTGTTCATGATCATTCTTTAAGTTTTGTTAAAGTTATGTGAATTTTGAAATATTCAAACTTAGCTGTGTCGAGAAACATTTAAAAGGCTTATTTCTTTAACGCACATTTATTTATGTAGGTGTTATCAGAATTTGTGTATAAAAAGTTTGACGTGTGTAATAGAAATTTTTTGTATTTATTTTGCTGGCAGAAAAGATCAAATTATTGCAAAGCAACAGGTTTTTGGACCTATGTTTAAAACCAATTACACTTTGTTTTGAATAATTATATGTATACTCCTAAAATTTGGATTTTTTCCTTTACCCTAATAATAATATATTATATAATTAATTAAAATCGAACATTTTGTTGATATCTAATTGAACCTACATACGTTTTCATTAATAAGAAATATCGACGATATCCATGTATTTTCTCGAAGGCTCGAAATACAAAAGTAATATTATTTATTGTACTACTCAATAAATGCCTTTTATTTACTATATCAATAAAATCAGATAACGTTTTCTAATTTTTCTTTAAAATACGAAGAATTTTTAAACTCAAAATGTTAAATTATAAGCAGGAGCATGCTGTACTCATGCAAGTTTCGGTTCAACTTGTTCAAAACATTTGGTTTAACGCATACTGGTAACAGCACAAACTTTGTACAACCCTGCGTATTCAAGTTTAGCACCACAAGAGCGCCCTACACTAAGGGTATAAGTACAACGGATAAATTAAAAATAGTCGCGCTACTGTAATATAGGGGTCGCTAAAAGTACAACCTCAAATTTGTTTTTTAATTACATTTAACGTTAATTTAACTCGTAAATAATCACTTCTAAAACTAAACAAACATTTTTTATTTAGATAATTTTGCATAGTAACTATAAAATACTTTTTATTACTTATTTGAATTTTAATTTTGTAACACTTCTATCTTTTAATTATAATCATTTTTTTCATTTATTTTTTATTCAATTGATGAATTGAATGCATTTAAAATCAGAAAAAACTGAAATTAAAAGTTTCCTGGATAAAATATGTGATGGATTACAAAAACCAAAAATTAATTTTTAAATTGATTTTGTACTTTAGAAAGTATTGGCACGATAACAAAATGATAATAATAAAAAATAGTACTATACAAATCCTTTTGGTTTAATTTATTAGTAGCATTAAATTAAAATAGTCGGTTAATTAATCAAAAGAATTCAATCAAAAGAGGTCGCTACCTGTATTTTAAATCTGATTCATTACTTACTTAAGAATGTTTCTTTCAGTTGACGGCAACACAAAATGCTTCTTCACCACATCCAACTTTCAGGAAGTCAGGTAAACAATGTATTTGAAATATAAATATTTGATTACTTTGTGATGTAGAAGTTTCGTAAAAGATGAAATTTTATTTTTATAAATAAAGGGATGGCTAAATTAATAATTATTAATTTTAAAACTATTATCATTCTGGGAATTAATTAAAAGTAAAACAAAATTATTAGCATAATAATGTATAGGGGAGGAAATGAATAAATTAAAAGCCATATTTTTACAATTCTTTAAACTATCTTGATATCTAACAATCTCAATATTTTTTATTAAAGTTTTTACTAATGTATACTATTAATTTTAATAAACTTAATTAAATTAGAATATTAACAATTTAATAACAACTAATTATGTTTAATTTAAAGTGTGAATATTTTAACATATTATATTCAAACACTTTACTCAAATATAACTTAAATATTCTTTTATTCTTTATAATATTTTTTTTTTTTTTTTTAATATATTTTTCATACTTAATTATTTAGAATTATTTTACAATTAAAAATCCAAAACATTTCTCATTTATAAATCTTTTTTAATGATTTCTGTCTACATACGCAAACGAACTTTTGCTTAATTAGACAGATTTAGAATATTTTTCAAAATAACTTATTTGTAAAAGAGCACAATATTTAATTAAAATATAATAAGTGAAAATAGGAAGCCATAAATATCTAACGTAATTATCCATAGACATAATTCAGTATTAAATTATTAATTAAAACTGCAAAACCCTTATGTTTTTATGAAGTTTTCATAATATCTCATTGACAGATTCAGGCAGGATAAATTTATTCAAAATTTCAAACAAATAAATTCTAAAATCACAACATTTTTTGTTATTGTAAAATTATCCGAATGCCACAAAATATGCTAAGCAAAAATTAATTTCGTTTTGAAAATTAAAAACTACGAGATAATCAAGCATTTCGCAAAAAATGTGTAAGTTTTTATGGCATTTAAAAAATATGTGCTACAGCAAGTTCGCATCAGGAATTTTAATGTGTTACATAAAATTCAACTGATTATATCTATATCACAATTTGCGCTGGATTTTTCCGCAAAATGTTACAAATTGGAATTCTACTAAGCTAAATAAACTAAGAATTACCGAATAAAAAAAAACAATTTTTATTTTGCTATGTTCTTTATTAAAAAAATATGTTATAGAATTTTTGTTCTTATTTAAAACACATTTTATTATTTTATGGTACACAATAGGTACAATGAATTAAAAATCTTACAGGGAGTTATTATAACTAAATACTGTGGGTTTAAATAATAGTATCATATTTGCTTCATTTTGCTTTATTTTAGATTAAAATATAAATATAGCTATAATTCTACTTATGCTACTTCTGGAAAGTTATGCTTCCAAAATCTTCTGTTTTACTATGTAAAACCACTTATGGGAAAGCTTTGTCTCTACAATGTAAGTAAAATAAAGTGATTGAAACTAATTACAGAATTTACTAAAGTGTTTTCCGACATACGTCTTTACCCAAAGAAAACCCACTTTTACTCAATAATGTTATCAAGATTTTCCCCAGGTTTGGAAAACATAATATCAGTATTATTTTAGCCACTAAAATATTAAGTAAATGTGAATTTATATGTCGTTATAATTTAAGTAGTATGACATATTGGGTTTCCCAACGTTCTATATAATACTACGTACTAGCTACATATTATTTAACTATAAATTCATATAATGTAATATTATTAACTATTTGTAACTTGGTGATACTGTATTATTTTTTTTCCTATATAATGGATAGTATCATAACAAAACATATATTCAGTAGGTACAATATTGATTATGAAAAAGTCTACGTTACTACTACTGACCTCATAATAACATAAAATACATTTTCAGAAATAAATTAGTTTTATTACATATTACTTATTGCCGAAGTTGAAGTTAAAGTACGTACATTTACTTAATTAACTGTTGCTACTGTTATTCAATTTACCATTGTTGCGATTTTCTAGAAAGATAAAATTAATTTCAGTGGGAAAAAGATTATCTAACTTGGCTTTAACTAAAAATTATAAACTCGTTTGGTATGTTTGGCTTACAGGTACATTTGTACAGCGAGTAAATAAAATTGGAATAATTTAGAAAATTATGTTTGAGTTGGTAATATTGTAAAACTCTGAAATTTTCAATACAAAAATTACTTCAGTGGAAACTTTATCTTGAAAATTTAATAAATATATGCTGAATATTTTCAGCGGCTGCACATGGCAGCGTTGACTGAGCATCATTAGTCTGACATGTCGCAGAACCTAGCAAAAAATCACCGTTAAAATCGCGTTTTCCCGCTTCTGCCGTTTTACTGCTCGTTCCCGCGACACTGGCGGTTCTCGCTAAGAAAGATGTCAGTCATTTATCAAGTGAGTCTGGAGAATCATTTTCTTCTAAGTGATATTTTTAGGGTGCTAATCAGTCTTATGTAACCACCCTCGATCAATTATGGAATCTATAGCCAAGTTTGCCTGCGTCGCTTTTTCATTGTTAATGTAGCTGCAAGAAATACCTACTCAAAATGTGCTATGTGAAATATTAATTTTTTACACGGTTATTTTTTGGTACATTTATTTAATGTCTTATATTGTTTTCCCTTCTTGATTTCTCTATTAACTTTTATCCTATCGAATATAACAGTCCCCTCAAATCCTACACTATTCACGAATTTATTAATTATTATTTATTTTTATAATACGAAAAATATTATCAAGAACTTGATTTTAAAGTTTAATATCAACCCGAATTAGAAATAAAATTATTTATAAGGAAAAACTCGACTTCTTCTGAGGGTGGAAAGCATATCAGCATTAGTTTTCAATTTGATTGCATCAACGACTGTCTTGATAGAGCATCTAACAGCAGCAAATTTCATCATTAAATATCAGCACTGCATGTAACTTCACTGTTAAGCACATCAGAGCCTTGACAATAATACTTGAAAATTTAACACAATAAACTTTCTACCATCTTTAAAATGTTAAAAAACATTTTGAGTATTTCCTTGCCAAAGAAGCAAAACCATCAGCATTTTTATGTCATTTATTTAGAATTTAGTGACACAATTGCTGTTTTATATTAAAATTAATACCTAATTAACTAACAACGTTCGTATTATTATTTTAGGCAGATTAGCTGATCTATGTCATTTAATAATTTAAACATAAAAATATGCATTTTGGGACTGATTATTCAAATTTCAATTATTATTATTACTTTTATTTGTTAAATAAATTTTAACGATGAGTTATAAGTAAAATTTTCTATGTTCTGCGATATTTGCTACGTATTTTTACAGGCGAGGGTCTGAAGAAACCGTGTGCCAAATTTAAAGTTTTTAAATCAATTAGGAAGCGCTCAAAACAGAATTAAAGAAATTTATACAAAAAACACTTTGTAACCCGTTCTGAAATAAAATGTTAAGAAAAGTGAATCCAAATTTTAGGAACGAGCATATTATAGAAATAATCAAACGTACAAAAAATTAAATATATGCCAAAAACTATTTATTTGTACCTATGCCATCAGTAATTTCAGAATTTGTGTAAACATTAACTCTTTCAAAAAGCTCATAACTCCGATATGCATGGTTTATACAAACTTTAGACAAAATTCTATAATAAACTTACTCCTAAAAATTTCGTTAAACAAATTTTCAGCACCATGTATATTTTTGAATTGGTATTTTTCCTAAATTCAATAGAAGGTAACCTTCCCATTTTTTTTATAAGAAAATGTTAAAATAAATGATATGCGAATAATCTTAGTTATAGTAATTTAATTTTTCAAATTTTAGGTATAATATACACACTATAACTTTTACATCAGGCGTAAAGCGATCTAGCAGGTAGATATGAAAATTTTAACAACTTTTTTTTTATTCTTTATTTAAATATGTAAATATATAAAGAAATGCTGGAGCCAAGCATTCAACACGGTAATTCCTCTCCACATCCACCTACATAATCTATACAGCTTTACTGCTTCCACTTTCGTTTGGCTCAGAAGGGAAAGAATAGAAGTTTACCGCTAGCAACTCTAGATCAATATTCACATACTCCCCTGCTTCTTTTTGTGTGAGGGGTAGACATCGTAAGCCCCGGCCATTTCGCATTCTTATAAACTTTGTATAAACCTACATCACTGGAAATCCTTTCCAAAAATCGTTCTAAATAAAATTGCTTAGTTACGCTGTTACGCAAACGACGACTATTTTTTCGATACCTTTTCTGTAGCCTAATTACCTAATTCTGTAGCTTAATTAAATTTGAACTAATAATAAAATAATACAAAACTTTAATAATATTGATTATTATCCGCACTAATTATTTTCATTTAATATTTTATTTTCAGCAAAAAATGCACTAATCACTTTTTAGAACTAAAGTTCACCAAGTTTTTGCATTATAAATATTATAATCAAAGAAGATATTCACAAAGAGACGGTCGGAGCATAGTGGTCACGCGAGTTGACTATGAACGCTAAATGCCCGGTTCGAATCCGGGTGAAGTAAGAACTTTATTCTGGCCGTCTCTCTGGTCCTCCAGGTTGGGGGGTCGGGGCAATGGGCTAGCTCCTCATCACCTGTAAAGAAAACTAAAAAGCTTTAAACCATGACCAAGCCTCGCAAGAGACTTGGGAAATGGGAACGGATAAACAATTACTAATTGTAGGCTTGATGTGTTGTGAGGTGTTTATTTACCTTGAAATGTAAAAAGCAGTCCGAAATATATATAGATATTCACAAACGTTTGGTCATAAAATGACATAACCAGGTAATGAACAGGTCAAAAATTCAAAAAAAGAAAAAGATAAAAAAGTAGTTTCATTCTTTTGAATAGTACATTTCAAATATTTTATTAACACTTAAATTGCCGGTTATCTTTCTTTTATTTGTAGCACAAAAATTTAGCTGATTTATGCATAATTATATCGAAACATTTGACTACATTATAAAACATTTCCTAGATAAATTAAACATCAATAATTGATTACTTATACCTTATAATTACTTTTTTAATTAATGTCAACAAGTAGAATGCTTATGCATTTATACAGAACATCTAATCCACCTTTTCTGAAATTAAAATTTTGTTTGCACATTTAATTATATATCAATCTTCAAATAATTGCTGGTAAGCATGCGACTGTTTTTTCCCTTAGATTTTATTTGAGATAAGGTATTTTGGCGTATTCCATATATTTAACCAAGTAGTTGATGAAGTTTTTCATGGCACTTTTAATGGAAGTGTGTATTCATAGGAGAAATAACAAGAGTGAGAACTACTAATGTCTTAACATCATTGTATCATATCAATATTGTTATGTTTCCTTTCCCCTTTTCTGAACCTCAAGTGCCAAGTAAAAATCAACGAACCTTAATCTATTACTACCAAACTTAAAAATCAGTGGTTTATTTTTAAATAATGTTTTTAAAGATGAACCATTAAAATTATGGGGCTTGGTTACTCTGACGTGACGTTCTTAATTAACAAAATGGTTCATAAATTAACGATTACTATAAAATTATTAAATTTGAATTTAATTTTTGTTAATTAAATAACAAAAGATAAGTAAACATTTTAATTAAACCATTATTATTATGCAAGAACTTTACAAGTTTTTAGAAATTAAGAGATAATAATTGGTTGCGTAACTATTAGAAATTTGAGGCCCGTTTTGTCTTTCCTGCATTAAAAGCATCTAAAATATTACAAACCAAAATTAACATTATATTTCTTTCTATGGGAGGGGGGGGCCTTCTTCAATCGGGAAGCACTCGCACCGCATGCCATTTGGGTACATGACGTTAGCATTACTGTCAAATGGATCATGTTCAATTGGAATATTCAATTATTTTCGTCATTATGTTGAAAAAACATTGATATTTCAGTAAAAGCGTAGTCTTCAGTTTTCTATTTAATTCAAATATTGGAAGTCAGTGTTTGTAATTGTAGGTACCTACTGGTTAAACGTAAGCACAGCCCTACAGCTTCAAGTGGAACCCGAACCATGGCACAAATAAACTTGGACTCGAGTGGGATTCAAACGCTTCGATAATTCGATTCAATACACCAAACTTCTTGTACTATTTTATAGTACCTAAAGATAGTTTTGCAATAAATATTATGTATAGGGTGTTTTTTTAGCTGCATGAGAACTTTCAATAGGGATAACAATTGAATCAAGATTGCTATGGAAACAGTTTTTTGACATTTGTGTTTAGCAAGGTTTGGCATTTGATAATGCATAGATTGACCATTGAACAACGCTACCAAATTGGGCTCACAACCAGTGGCGGTTATTCCCTATGTGCTGCAGAGCTGCAAGAGCTGCAGAACTGCTAATTATTTTGTGGTTGGTAAATTTCTACTATAGTTTCTAATATATAAGAATACGTTTCCGACCTCAGGAAGAGGTTCGGAAAGTACAGTTTTCCGTATGTTTTCCGATAAAATGATTTAAATAATTACTAAAAACAATTGCCAACCCCCCACCCTTTTGGAAGTTCCCTATTGCAGCACACCTGCTTCATAATGTCACTAGCCGCCACTGCTCACAACCAATTGGAAGTGGATCCATTTTTTTACCGTAAAATTTTGTTCAGTGACGAGGCACATTTCTGGTTAAATGGGTATGTGAACAAACAAAATTGCCGTATATGGAGTGAGACCAATCCGGGACATTATCTTGAGACTCCATTGCATCCATTAAAATTGACTGTTTGGTGTGGAATACACGCCAACGGCATCATTGGTCCATATGTCTTTCGAAATGAGGAAGGAGCTACCGTTACGGTGAATGGTGTGAGATATCGACACATGCTCAATACATTTTTGTTTCCAAAACTTCAAGAGCTAAACATTGACAACTTATGGTTCCAACAGGATGGTGCTACGTGCCACACAGCCAACGAAAGCATCAATTTATTGAAAGGACAATTTGGTGACAACATTATTTCAAAACGTGGTCCTATCAATTGGCCTCCAAGATCGTGTGATTTGACACCTCCAGATTATTTTCTGTGGGGGTATGTTAAATCCATGGTTTATGCTAACAAACCAACAACTCTAGAAGCATTGGAGGCTAATATTCAGCAAGCCATTTATGAAATAAACCAGAAATATTGGAAAAAGTGGTCAAAAATTGGACTGAACGGATGCGCTTCGTAACCATTAGTCATGGTGGTCACATGCCGGAAGTCATGTTCAAATCATAAATGCCATTAACTGTACTTTCATAAAAAAATTATAACCAAAACATTCCGTCAGGTTTTTAATGTTTTATTTCATTTTGAAGTTCTCATGCAGCTAAAAAAACACCCTATAGTACCTCTTTTACGATAAAGTCTATAAGTTTTGTTTGTAAATTTTGGCTTAGGAGTTTCTTGCTCATAAAATTACAATTCTATAGCATAAAAGTAAATTTAAAATTAGTGCAGAATTTTTGCTCCTTAAATAAATCCATTTCCTCTGTGGGAAATTCATTTCCACAATTCCATCACTCAGATCTATAATTATTGCAATCATTAAGGGTGTGTCATTACAATTTGTTTTTTTTTATACATATATATATAGAAAAAGTTATATAGTAAACCAGATAAAATGAAAAACTTCGTAAGTTAAGAATATTTCAAATTTTGTTAACCATAAAAGGGATTATATGACCAAAGTTTTTGGATTACTAAATATAAAATTTTAGTGTATATTAGACAATTCGAAAAGTATAGCCATATAACTGGAGCTTTTCAACCCAAAATAAAAAATACATTATTTTAGCAAGAAGATTTTTGCTCTTTTTTATAATAAAACAAAATAATATGGTAATGTTAGCAACATTAAAACTAAATGGAATAAAAGTATACAATTAGGTAATTCTCTAATGGATTTCAGGATATAGTAGTAAGTTCCTTAATACCAAACATTGTAATTATTTTAAAATCTTAATAGAATCTAGGATCTATCCTAAATTTAATTATATCATTAAAATTATTAGTGAGTTGAACAAAAAAATTAATGAAGCAATAAAAGTAAAACTTATACTAAAAGCCTAAATTAATTTGTATTATATCAAACTAGCAAATTGTTAGTTGCGTTATTCATAATTACAAATAATGTTATGTTTTGAACATAAATGCCTAAAAGTTTGTAAATATAATTAACGTATACTTTTTCTAGTTAGCTCCAATATTACACATAAATTTAAGAACGTAGTGTGTAAAATTACAGGCAGTTAATTGAGACGTATAAATGTTCTCCAATATATTGAATAAATTGGCCTGTCACAACGTCAACTTGTAAAATGACGCTTTTAAAAAATAGAGGGTAAAAAATAAATACTTACATATATTTACTTCGTCTTAAGACAAATTTCGTCGATGAAATATCTGTAAGAGTCATGCTATTATAAAATTTTAATTATATAAAATTGTGTTATGTTAAGTACCTACTACGTACCAAAAGCAATAATTAAAATATTGAAAGATCCCGTTGGGTTGTTATTCTAACTTATTGATCTACTTATCGGTTTACTTTAGCTCATGCTTTCTTCTGATGCCCATAATTTTTGGCTTATACTATTTGCATTTTATAAAATTGACTAATCTCAAATTCAACAAGTTTTAACTTAATAAAATGAGATACACCAATTATTTGCAATAGAGACAGTAAAAATTTAAATTCATTAGTAATGACTATATTATTATAATTTTCAGTTGAGTCGTTAAGTCATTTTGAAAATCAAAAAGGTCCTAAATTTTAGCGCAGTTATCGAATAATAAACATTTTTATTTACTAAATTTAGTAGTATTACTGAAGAAATAAACACCGTTTTGATAGTTATGACAAAAACATCAATTTATTATAAAATGTTAAGTGCATACAAACCTATAAAAGTTATTATCAAACAATCCATTCACCCTTAAATAAAAGAAGATAATCTATAACTTATGTGTATGTGAAAATATCAAATAATAATTAATCATTTTCAATAGAGCAAAAGCACAATTTTTTATTCTCACTACAATAAAATATGTATTTATTATAATGCGAACGTTAAGAGGTATGGGAAATATGTTATGTTTGTATAATACTGATACAAGTATGCTAATATTAAGTTTATGTATGATGGTATGCATGGGATGAACATTTTACCCTTTCGGCCTCTGTTTGTATGACATTCGTTGCGCATCAGTGGATCCCTTAAACGAATTCTGCTGGATACAAGTTGCATTTATTTTATTTTAGTGTTAATAGGTCAAAACAATATTGTTACTTTTTATTTTCAGTTTAGACATATTTATAAAGCAAAAAATGTAATGCAAACCTGCTGTTTCGAATCACTGCTTGATATAATATGATAGTGTTTGTTAGAAGACAAGTTCCAATTATATTTTATAATTAATAGTAATATTTTTAAGTAAACTGAAGAACCCTATAAGAGCTGGATGTAAAATAATAGGTAAGGATTTTATAGTATTTCTGTCGCCAATTTAACGAAGACTACTTTTTTTAAGTAAGCTTGTTCTAATTATTATGTTTTGTGAGAGGCTGCAGGTGTAAAGGTGTTATCTGGTACTTTTTAAAAGTACTACCCATTTAAGTTTTGCAAGTAGCTTTGAACATGTTATTTTAATAACATTTATGTTAATTTAGTATGTTATTTTGACAACAATATTTTTAACTTTTATCGTTAGGGTTTGGATTTACATGTAGCAATAATTTAAAGAACTTGCATAATAATTTTCTTTTTCGTCTTTCAGTAAAGTTTATCTTGTCGGTCAGCTTTCTCTAGTCAAATAACCTAATGGAAATCCGAAAAGAATTTATTTACCTTTGCTTCACATCATCATCAGATGAAACCAAAAATCTTAATGAGTTATGCATATAGTTATACGTAAGTATTTTACATGTTTTTTACATGGCAATAATATTGCAAACCATTATTAAAATTTATTTAATAAGATATTTAATCCTTAATAGGATATTATCGATTAAGTTTTAATTATAAATATTATTTAATCACAAAGGAAACACCTTGCAAAATGTATTTCTACGTACATTTACATAATGATGTAATCAATAAAATTAAAATTAATTTCGATAGTATTTATATAACACTTATGATAACAAATTGCTATACAATTATTGTATAAATTATATAATTACATTTAAAAATTAAATTAAAAATTAATTTAAATAATAAAAATTAAATTAAGTATTTATGTGAGGTACCGAGTTCAAATCTGGGGAAGGGTAAACTTTCTTATGATTAGTCTCCGTGCTTTAGAAGGCACATTAAGCCGGTGGTCCCCTGGGTTAGTGAATTGCCACCATTAACATAAAAAAAACAGGATACAAGCACATTTCTCAGAGAAGGTTAATTTTTTAAATTAAACTATAAATAATAGGTATATGTATATCAGCACTGCAGGCCTATGGCATTTTTGTCACTTTATTCCATTCTTTATTATCTCGAGTGCATGCTTTCCAATATTCCAAATCAATTTCATTTATATCTTTCAGTACTTAATTCTTCCAATAGTTCATTGGTCGACCTCGTCGTTTGGTGCGTTCGAACTTCACATTCCAAATGTCATTTGGAGTTCTGTTTTTGCTCATTCTCACTATATGTCCCAATCAACACATATGCTCTAACATATCCGCATATGCTTCCCCATAAAACTCAGCTAGTTCTCGATTTGATTTTACAAACCATTGGCCGTCTATATACTTTCCACCATATATTTTTCTGAAAATTTTCCTCTTCCATACTTCTTACATTACATTTGTTCGTTTTCTCAACGTCCAACGTTCTGTACACTCTTGTTTTGATTAATTTAGTAAACACTTTACTATTGAAGATAGATTTTAGTGCATATGCACTTCTTGTACCAGCCACCATTCTTCCCTTAATCTCTTCATCGCAACCTGGCTTTCTTATTATTACCGTTCCCAGGTACCTAAGGCGTGCACTTCCCCAAACTGTAAGGTTTCATCTCTCACCTTTATATTTATGAATTTCGGCTCTTCAAACTTTGTATCATTCCATATCAGATACTTCGTTTTATCTTCATTTACTTCCAAGCCGATTGTTATTTAGCCGCTTCCAATAACTTCTGTATAGTTTCCTGCAGCTCCTTCTTTGTGCGTGTCATAATCGTCAAGTCATCCACAAAAGCCAGGCTTTGATGTATTCGCCTAAATATTATACCGCATCTGTTTAATCCTGCTTTTCTTATCGTATATTCCAACGCAATATTAAATGGTATTGACGAAAGTGGATCTCCTTGCCTCAGTCCTATTTCTATTCCAAAACTATCGGTCACCTCACCATTAATTCTTACTCTGTTTTCGGTGCCATCCAATGTCATTTTCACCGATCTTATCAACTTTCTAGGTATTTTCATTTCAATAATATTATACAGTTCTTCTCACGATACTGTCGTATGCTTTTTTAAACCCTAAGAATATCAAGTGCGTTTCCAATCCAAATTCGTGGCTAATTCCTTGTGTATCTCTCAGAACAAATAATTGATCCGTTACCGATCTACCCTGTCTGAAACCACTCTGATACTCTCCGATCATTTCCTCTGTTTATAAATAAATATAAATATAGTTTATAAATAATAAACTATTATAGCACTCCAAGATTTTTAATACAACCTACCATCGCATCGGATCTTCTTCTTCTTTTTCAACGTAGTTTAAGCCTTAAGGCTTGTTATTACCAACATCTGCGTCGTTTCCTTGGCAGTGTTAGTTCTATGAGCATATACATATTTTACATCCATTAGGTAGCTTGCTAGACTTGCCTTCAGATGTGCCATGTATCCTGGTTTAAACCATCGCATCCAAGCATCGGATCTGTCCATAAAAACTTGAATGTGTATTTATTATATTTGATATTATGCAATTTCATATTGCACCTAATCCTCAAGGGCTTATCAGATTTTGGTAAAACTTGCTGCTTATTGCCACTTACAATAGGTTGCATTTCGAGTACTGCTCAACATTAGGATTTCCTACCATTTAACTCACATCAATTGCATTGAAAAAATTCAAAGAATATTCTTAAAATTCTTCGGTTGTCAGTTCGGTATTTGTTTCGATAGTGATTAAAAATTGTTGTTAGGATACTTAAGTTTGTCTGAATTGCATAATAGACGAAAATATAATAAAAACAAAAGTTTTGATTCACGTAGTCACAGTACTTTATTTCAAATTGTGGTGAAGAAAAAAGTTATAATTGCATTAAAACGAAAACAGTTCCACTACTCTAAAATATCCATAATGTATCAAATGATAATAAGTATACAGATTAATTATTACTATAACGATTTTAGAAGTGGAGGCATTTGAATTTTATCTCAGGGCACTCCTGGCCACCACTTCATTTTATAATATTGGAAAATCGAATTTGACTTCAAATTAGTCATTAGATCAATAGTTTTTACGACAGGAGGATTTATTTTGAAGAGACGGTCGGAGCATAGTGGTCACGCGAGTTGACTATGAACGCTAAATACCCGGTTCGAATCCGGGTGAAGTAAGAACTTTATTCTGGCCGTCTCTCTGGTCCTCCATGTTTTGGGTCGGGGCGATGGTCCAGCTCCTCATCACCTGTAAAGAAAACTAAAAAGCTTTGAACCATGACCAAGCCTCGCAAGAGACTTGGGAAATGGGAACGGATAAACAGTTACTAGCTGTAGCTTGATATGTTGTGAGGTGTGTATTTACCTTGCAATGCAAAAAGCAGTCCGAGATATATAGATAGGATTTATTTTCATAATAAACTACATTTATATAATTATTTACTTTTATTTTTATTTTAGGCGGTCGGAGCATAGTGGTCACGCGAGTTGACTATGAACGCTAAATACCCGGTTCGAATCCGAATGAACTAAGAACTTTATTCTGACCGACTCACCTTAGAAGGCAATGGCAAACCACCGAAGAGAATCCTTTAATGTTAAAAATTTAATGTTAATGGGATTACGATTCCTCAGCCCTCAGTCACGAGGATGCGAATGGAGAGAGAGAGAGAGAGATACTTTTATTAGGTCAAGGCGGCGCGGCAGATGGGTGCCTGACTTTCTACTTCCACATAATTTAAGAAAGTTGCAATGATGTTTTGAGTCAAAAATCCCGAATAGAAGGAGAAAACTTGAAAACCGAAAATGAAATTTATTTCTCAGTTTTCATTCATATTTTCTTTTAATTCATAATCAAATATTTATTTATTTATTGAATTTCAATGTATGAATAAAACTATCAATGCTCAAATTTAATCGAAACCAAAACAAAAATTGATCCTAATAAAGATTTTCATGCATCGTAAAAAAATAATAATTTGAGACAAGTACAAATATGGTAATTTACTTAAATTTTCGCCAATGTACCATGACAAGAAATGTACAAGGAGGTCCATGGAGCATGGAACTGTAGATAATTTGCAAGAATATTCCGTCTGTTTATCTGTTTATAGCAGCATTTAACTAGATCATAGTTCATTCAATACGTCCCTTGATAAGTTAAAAGGTCCTTTATCCAACTTTTTTTGTATGCTTTTTATAGGGTTTCCGAATCAGTTTATAAATGCACCTTTTTATGACATTAGAAATCCCAAATCCAATACAATGATGAATTATATTGAAATTTATATTGGCCTTAACTTCAGTTTGAAGTCGTTTTCAGTAAAAGAAGTACACTTTTGTTATTTGGAGGTAGAGCTTTTTTAAGAGTAGATACTTTTAATTTTATATCAGGTATTATGTGTGTAACTATCACGTCAAACAAGTGTAGTCGTATAAACGTATGGAGTATAAAAATCCGTATCGTATATTATATTAAATGTTCAGATGATTAAAAGTTACCATATTTCTGTTCAACAACTACTGTTTCTGGATGCAAAGAACAGCGGTGTTCAATATTAAACAGTAATTAGGGAAGTAATCTGCATAAGTAAACACAATGCACATTGCAGTGTTTATAAAATATAATTAACACAGACAAACATGATTATTCCAAACGACATTTTGCCGGAAAACAACTGTGGAAAACCTTATGACGACATCAAAACCAACCTTCGCATTTTGTGTGCAAAATGAATTAACCTGTATATTATCATACATACTCGTAGTAGGTATACATTATATTATGTATGTACACACATACATAATATGTACATTATAGTAGTACACTACATGTAAGCAGTTTCCCCTTGAATAAATAATACAAAATAACGATAACTATGTACACTCGTTTATTTATAATTAGAACTTCTTTACAACAAAGAAAACTGTAGTAGATAATAGTAGGAAACTAAAAAATTATAGTAGTAGGTACAACATTTCAGTATAAAATTTTTGGAAACTAACTCAGATCAAATAAGGACTTGCAGTTTAACATGGAATCCGAACCACGGTATAAATAATTTTTTAGTAGTTAAGAATGCAACCCCAAATTAAAACAATGCCTATATTATCTACCAGCAGTACGTATTTTCAATTTATTCACTTAGATTTTTTGCGCAATTTGCTGTTTTCTCTTTTGCCATCTACGTTTTCAAAGACGGTTTTAGTGTGTTAAATCAATATTTGTACAGAAAATTCACCGTACAATGCTACGACAGATACGATAGCGATCATAATATTTTTGTAATATTTTGAAAATTGCAGATACGACCTTTTTTCTTAGCACGGCTGTATTACCACCAAGTGTCTTTTTATTAATTATTATTCATTGCTTACATTATTATAGGCAATTCAAAATATATTATGTGAAATGGTAAGTTTCAAATTTCTTTAGAGGTTATTCCATAAAAAAGACAGTTACCCGAAGTCTATGCTCATCATCTCAGATGGACTTGGCGGTTAGTTTATGTTTAAAGTAAAGTTTAAAGTTTCGGAGCCATTTGGAAAATAGTACTACGCTAAATTTATATTTTCATTTTACCAGTACAGATCAGTTTCATGTAAAATCTTACATCGAAAGTAGAAACATGTCATTCGTTAAGGTAGTTTTAAATCTTATTGTTTTCTATTAAAATTAACATAATAAAAATAATCTACTTTTGTAGATCACAGTTATTACTTATTCTTCAAGTGTAATTCTATTTAATAATAATAATCGAGCAAATTATAATTCACAACATTTATAATAAAATGCAGAAATTGCTTTCAGTTCTATTTTGGGAAAACTGCTTTTAATACTAAGAATCAAATAGAAAACTTAAAAAAAAATTATTGTTATTTAAATGATTTAATACGGAATATGATTTTTATATAAAACAATTTTAAATTGTGAGGAAACCAAATTGTTTAGGTAAGTTTAGATTAATTTTTATAAACTGTTGATGCTTATTTAATTAAAGAAGAAATTCTGAATAATAACCATATACATTTTAAGCATTATACAGGAAAGTTGAAATTTTAAATAACAAGTCGGCTAAGTTATGAACTAACATAAAATGCTAAATTCTTTGAAACTTATCTGCATCTAAAATCTTTTATGTCATAAACAAGCATCCCTCCCTGTTTACTTAAACTTTATATTGCGCACATGTAATATTAATTTATTGTATCACGAGATGCAAAATTAGCGTTTTATTAAATAAAATTTAAGATAAATTATAGTTTGGATAGGTAAAAAAATAATTTGAACCAACAAAATTGAACAATTTAATATTTTAAGTGGAAATACACTGTGTAATATAAAAATTGTATTAAAAAATGTACAACAAGAGAGATATATTAAGGCTTCCAAGTGAATTTTAAGGAAGATACAGTGAAATAATATTGTAAGTACAAAAAATATGCCGATGCCGGTGCGAAGATATAGAGAAATTGAAATAATGATGAAAATAAAATACCTACTTCTCAGACCATTACTCTGATGGGAGACTAAAATAAAAACAAAGCGCAGACGTATTAAAAATATTTATGAAAGCGTAGTTATTAGTTAAAAGAAATTGCTGCAATTCAAAGTGGAATTAGAAATATGCAAAAATATTAAATTACAATTTTGTATTATTTTCTTATTTTTATACATAAAAAGAGGAAGCATTACATTATATGTAAAACAAAGTCTTTCATTTGCATACCATCTCGACTAGTAAATTTTAAATAATGTTATATGGTACCTGAAACCAGTGCGTATGCAAATGTCAACGCGCAAACTTGTTATTTGAAGCTTAAAACACATCTGCCCCAACAATAACCGTAACTGTTTTGGCTATGCTTTAGTGAAAATATTTTGTCGAACCAACCGAATCTTATGGCACATAAAACATTAATAATTTTCCTTTCCTAATAAAATTACTAAATTTACAAATTATTCGTGCATAAAACTTTGTAACTTTTACTTCCCTTGTCGAGGGTATTAACTAAGTACCTACTTCTCTAGCAAATAATTATTACAATTATTATTGCAGTCAAAATTTACTACCATTTTCGCCTACTTACTAAATTGAAAAATTTTAAAGCACTTATTTCAAAATCGTTATTTAAAAATTTTGCAACTTTCCAAGTTCTGAAACCACCACCTGTACCTCCTTTAATCTATCTTTTTTGTCAACAAATATATTACATTTTTTGTTAAGTTATAAAGAAACTTAATGTAGTTTTGATTGGCTTACCTGTACTACCATTTACGATAGTTTTGAATTAAATATCTTTTAATATATTTTCAAATATGTGTTATTACACCTGAATCGTATTTTTATAAAACGAATTTTTTGGTGTTTTTTGGCAAATTAGACGTAATGCAAACCATTTTTTGCATTGAACTACCCTACACTATTTTTTCTTTTGAACGCTAAAACCGGAACCGCAAAATTGTACATGCACACAGCATATTATTACTCAATTCGTTTGTAAATAATTGTTTACCTAATATGGCTGAATGACTTGAACTTCTTACTTTTCCTCTTCACGTTTCGTGTCAGGCACTATGGCCTGTTACGGTTTCCACCTTGGTCTACCTAAGGTTTCTTTACTTCTGATTTGCATCTAACATTTTCAAGGTAATCCATTACTCATTCTAATGTCTAAAACTCTAAAATGTTCTTTCCATCATGTTTCATTTTCTTTTAATCCATCATTTATGCTTAAGTTTCTGATATTGGACGTTCAATTTTTTCTTCTTCAAATTTACACTCTTCTCAAGAATCTCATATGGATGATTTGAATAGAATTTTCTTACTTTTCCGACGACCCACAACTCATCAAGTTGGAACAGGAACTTAACGATTAAATTCAGATGTAATTGCAGTTTTATTTGAAGATATTAGAAATTAGAAGAACACAAATTCTAATACATAATAATGTTGCTTTTCGTTTTTACTTTTAATTTTTATTCATTAATTTAAAAGCAATTAATTGCATTTTAGTATTTCATTTAAGTAACTTTTAATCTAAAATATTTGTATTATAAACTGTTGCATTAAATTTGCTTTTATGGTAAGTAATATATTTACGATTTATATCTTCAAATGGCTTTTCAATCAACAACTGATAATATAACATTATATTTTACTACATTTACTTGTAATTAAGAAATTTATTGCTGTCGTTCACACATGCATTTTTCTAGCAATCTAAACGTACATGTAAAAATGATCTAATGTACTGTAATTCATCACTATACTATATTGGTTTTTTATAATAGATATTATATTTAATAGTGGGTATATTATAATATTCTAGATTTATTGTATGATTTTGGGTTGATATTTTGTTAATTACGAGTTTTGATTGCTCACCTGTTTTTAGCTTTGATGTCATTACAATATGCAGCCTATTAGGTCATTGAAAATGTGATTAATTATTGTGAAGAAGTAGGTGTTTATAAATTAATTTTAATTTTAATTATGGTAATAAAACAGTAATTAATTTTAAATCAAAATTGATACGATGATTTGTACTGTTAAATAATAAAGCGTTTACCGCAGTAATAATGCATTTTCCGAAATAAATTTGTATTCAAAGTGCCTGTAAAGTAACTTCCGTTTTAACTTATATTTGATAACATTTTAATTAAAAGACTTTAATGTGATGTTTAATTTGTCTCAAGTTTGAAATTGTGTTATTTAGGCATCTATTATCTCTACTGTTACGCGCTTTCATGTTTTCACGAAGGGGGAAAACTACAGAACGTGGTAGCAAATGAGCTAATTATACAAGTTGATTGTCTAACTTTGCTAATAAATTACGGAATATGTTTAAGGTCACGCGACATTAGTTATTACAAGAACCAGATAAATACCTAATAGTGAACACATTTATTATTTAATGTTTATTTATGCGCAATTATTTAAGAATCGTTTACGATGATCGTTTAAACAATGGATTTAGTTGTCCCAATTACAATGGGGTATTTAGTTGTTTATGTACTATAAACTCCGATGATGCTGATTTCAAGTAAATAAATTTGGTGTAATAATATTACAGTTACAGTTACAACTGCAACCAGCTTCTTCTTCTAAACATTTGCATTCCAATAACAGAGTTACCTATGCTTACAGTTTGCATTTCCATATTGCATATTATAGATAAATTAATAATCTGCATTTAGATAGACACTTCAAGACTAAAAGGGTGGGAATATTTTTACTACTCAAGCCAAAGTAAAAAGAGAAATGATTTCATATTCAAATGACTTCAGTATAAATATTTAAATGAAATGCTTGTGACTGAAAATGGCACAGGTAAAAAATAGAACTTGCAGGGTTAAGTATAGGGATTATGTAAGCACAAAAGAAAGGTGATGGTTATGTTAACCTTAAGAAAACCTCATCGATTTGCGACGGTCTGTTAGTTTTGTTGAATATGCCATACTTTTGCTACAATTAAATTATTGCATCTTGTCGACTTGTGTCAAATTATAAACAGTACGGTTGATCTCGAGTTATAATCTCGATATCTGATTGTTTTTAGAGTATTACAACTAAGGAAACACAGTCTTAATAATTAATTTTTAATAAGGAAGATCAAAAGTAGCTTTAAAAATTTTGGTTAATACTGATACTTAATACTATACACGCTTCCGAAGAACTTTCATTGGGTGCGATGGCACGAAATGCGTGATGTGAATACTCTCACGTCAGTGACACCTCGCTATCTTTCGCTGCGGCACCCTCAACGCCCATTAACCAAGACTTGTTACGTTCCTATCTTTTATGTATCTTCAATCATAACTAAATGGAACTTATTATGCTTTTCGTTCGCGCTCATTACAAAAAGCAAAGCGTTACGGCGAAATTGATGTCAAATGTGGATATTTGCAAGCAAAACGTTTTTGTATATGTACAAAGGAAATTGATATTTTCATTGTCTTTGATGTATAAAAGCTTGCTTCAGTTTATAAGAATTTCTTTTATATTTGTGCTCGTGTAATATGAACCTTGTGAAAACTGAATACAACTTGAAATTTCAACTTTGTTGACATTCGTATAAAAAGTTACAATTATTTCGAGCTTTTTAATAAACATTTTAGAGGCGACTGGAATCTACAAATTTAAAGTTTTATTAAGTATAGCTTAACATATTAAGTACTTTATTTTATCGCACATATAATAGTTTTCCTCGTAATGCGTTTTTTCCTATAAATTTCCCATTTCTAAAGCGTTAGAACTCTTATCAATACAATAAAGTAGGGTCTGTGTGTCTTGATGCAAACAAATGACGTCTCTTCTATAGGATAATCAATACACACGAGGGCTGAAGAGTAAAGACAAGAAATGCTTTTTCAACAGTGTTGACTTACGATTGAGAGTGAGTCTAATAAACAAACATATTCTATTAATGATCGTAAACTACTAATGGACGTTGCCATTCTTTTTTTCCTTTTATTAGCTATATAAGTATAATGAAATGTAAGCATCGATCAAGTTAAATACTGCACCGGCAAAAATGGTCAAATTCAAAATTTGAACAAAACTTTTTAACTGTGTCGGTTGTAAAATAAAAAGTGAATTTCCAGTCACGAATAACTTTTTATAAAGAATGTATATTAAGGCAAACTTTCGACTGTAATTTAATAAAATTAAGAAGCTAATTACGTTATAACGTTTTTAAATCAACTGCTGAAATTTTTGCATAATTTACCACGTAATTAAAAGTTGTCGACACGGTGACATTGTTAAACTTTATTTAGGAATGTGAGACAAATTTTTGTGGTGGTTGTGTTGTTAAAAGAGGGTGTAGGAGGGTGTGACAAGCAAAATGCGATCGATGCCACAGCGTGCAAAGAACACATCTCCACCAAGATGGAGGAAGCAAACAGAACAATACTTATGTGAACTCATGTGTGAAAAATATTAGCATTATCTAAGAATAAAAATCAAATAATTGTATATACGTCTTTCTAAATTACTTCTAGGTAGACATTTTTACAATTTTATGCTATAGGTAGGTATTACAGTAATTAAATTTGCAACACAATATTATTTTGAATGGAAATTAGGTATTTTTCTTTTACTTCTTCTAACTCCAGATGAAAATTTTGAATAAAAAGCAATTACGGTGGACGGCTAATTTGTTAAAATTGCACTAATAAAAATTTAGTAACTACCTGTTTTATGTTTTTTTTATCTACCTACTACATATTATAATATCTGCTTTTAGTCCATCGTGCCTGTTTATTAAAAAATAGTTACCCTTTTGTAAAACGGTTATTTTCGTAACTTCGCTGCTACTTTTAATTAATAGGCCGTAAAGCATTATTTTTATTACATTTGATCAAGTTTTTTTTGGTATTCTAATTTGATTAACAAAGTATAATATCATCATCATTGAATACAAAAATAGAAAATGTTGCTTTTAATAAAGAACTGTCTGAAATTAATAAAACCACATACATACATACTCTACTAACATTTGTGTAATACCTAGTACATAATTATTAGTTCTTACTAATAATAATCTACAGATTAGTAAATGCTGAGTTATTAAAATCACATCATAATTTGACAAATCTGTCCCAAAGCTCAACATGGTTCGTGATTACGAGTAGGTACATTGAAATGTAATTTTTAATTCCTTTAAAAAAAATTCCAAAAATTAAGCTCTGGGGATTTTAGAAATAAAAAATTTAGTTAAGAATAACTTAAACATAATATGATAATATTAATGACTTCAAAAAATGATTAACAAGAAAAGACATTTAAATACATGATTTTAATATGATCTCAAAAGTCCAATTTGCAAACGCACAGGTGGTATAAACTTCGATGTTTCCATTCCACTTATTTATCAACTAAATAATACGAAAAAAATGTATTAAAAGAAAATGACACAGGAAAATTTCTGAGAAATTTCATGAACAACTGCATTAAAGTAAAAAATGTCAGTAGTTTATGATATTTTGCAAAAAAAATCTCTTGTGATTTTAAACCTCGGGGTACTGGGTGGTCGTCCAGGCTGCCCTTCCTCTAGGAAGGATGAAATATGACAGAAGAAGAAATACATGGTTTAAAAATTAAAAATTTTCAAGACAGTGGTAAACACAAACATGATGAAGGACAACTTTCGAGGAATGAAGCTGAAACTGATAAGTTAAAATTACACAATGACAAAGAAATGAATATTCAGAATTAGAGAATGATTATGATCTGAATGATCATTAAGGGTTCTTTTAGACGGAATTTCATAAATTGGCTAAATACATACGAAAGGTATTCCAATTACCATTCATTTTATTAATTACTCAACTGCTATTTAAGTTATTTAGGCCCGCTTTTATAACCGTCCGTCGTTGGTTAGCTCAGCTTAACACATCCTTGTGTATGGAGTGCATCGCGAGCAACGCTCGCCTCATCTCCTTCGTAGTAACAATGACCTAGCGGTTAAGAAAATACGTAATAAACCATCAAGAAATACACCGGTTCAGCACCCAACGAAGTGGAGTGTTGTTAGGCGCAAGGTATGAACAACCTTCTTATGAAATTGAACACAAATAGTAGAAGATGTTGGAACCACAGAAAATGCAGCGTCGGACGCATCCGACAAGAGAGGTAAAGACGACACACATGCACCACGAGGGCTAAAGCAGATATGATACAGCGGAAAAATTACTTCCACAATAGATACTCAGTGTATTTTCTTGAGGAGAACTAATCTTGGTCAGTGGTGAAGCATTATAAACACCTCACTAATAATAGTAAATCGTCGTTTAACGTCAGGTATAACTAAACTGGGAGTATACCGGCAATCGTGGTTAAGACGAGCACAAATCAAGCCTATGTATAAACACTACGGGCAATAAAGAAGACTATCGATGAAAACCTGACCGATGAAAAAAAAGATCATAGAAGGGCATATGCAGAGTGAGATCAATCCATAATGAAGATATCTTGAATGAGGTTGAAGGACAAGATAAAGGAAAAGATAAGCACTACCATACGGGTCAAAATTTTGACCTGCTTGTAGACGAGAAGGAAATCATAGAGGAAATCAATAGGGTAGTTGAAAAGGACAGACCTTTTCAACTTCAATCCCTTAAAACCACGCCCGAAGTAAAGCAGATGGCACTCCTCGAGATGGATGAAATAGCAACTGAAGGACTATTCAAGACCCCAAATATAAAAATGGAAATAAAAACATATAGAGTGGCGAAATACCACACTAGATGCGGAAGATGTTGGTCATTTCATTTGGAAACACTCAAGCCGGTGAGAGACACTTGAGGGTCAGCAGCGGTTGCTAATCGATGCAGCAAACGTAGAACCCAAACACACCGTGATATGGGTTACGCGAGGATTACAACCAAGACAATAATCAAAAGACGAATTATGAATCACATCGTTGATAACGAACCATCCGGGTGTCATACTGATCCCGCGTCGAAACGCTCGACGTCGAAACGTGTGGCGTCGAAATGGGCTTGCGTCGAAACGTGATCGCGTCAAAACGACGGCGTCAAACTGCACTAGTCCCGAAAGTAATACCTAAGGCTGCTCACAGAGTGGAGGCCTGTTTACCAGCGCCGACTTGCCTGCTTTTCTCCCTCCATTGTTAATTAATGTAACCGAGGACAAACGAAGCTGGTAGCAGAACAGATATTTCAATGTAGATATCCAAGCAGGTAAGCCGATTTCGGAAACCAGCGTTTACTATGTTTGTAGCTTAACGCCGGTGTAGCCGGGATTTTTTACCCCCTTAAATTTTACCTCCCGGTAAAATGCATACCTGCACCATTGCAAAATAGACTAGGCGTATAAGTGAGGATAACTACTTATATTGTGATTGGTCCAGGCTATAAATTTTTCCCTATATTAAAATTACTTGACGATTGTAAAAGCAAGTAAAATTGTAAAATCTCCTCCTCTTCCTTCGTGTCATTTATAGACACACCACCTTTGATTGGTTCGTTCTAACCTAAAAAATTTACTAACATAAGAGAAGTGTACGACCTATGAATTAAAAGCAGATATCTGATTTGTACCTCAGTAACGCCGCAGGCCGAACAACTATGGCCTTTATATATACAATGGCATTAGTCCTTATGCTGAAAGCCGAACAACCACATCAATGATAAGTGATATGATAACACTTGGAAGATTAATTATATTTAGATAAGTTTTCGAGGATAGAAAGGATGCAACAGCCTATTAATTTCGTAAATTTTTTTGAATATAAAATTAAATTGAAAGTTTAAAATTCGAATAAATAAATGAATATTATATTCCTACTAAAATGGGTTTCCAAAATATTACAAGCTAGGATAACGGGAAAATTTCTAAAATTATCTTTACGTATACTACATAGGTTTGCTTCAGGAAAATTTAAAAACCCGAATTTTTTATTAGAGTCAAGTTCAAATTCATCGAACAGATTGAACTCTTGGAAAATCTAGTATAATGAAGCTAAATTTAAACTAATGGTACTATACCAAATACCAATACGTACAATCGCCCAATCCTGTACAAACAGTTGTGTGGGATATGGATATGGATGATAAGAGGTCATGTTGAGTATAGTGGAATTTGATGAGGCTAAGATGATAACAGGAGAAGATAAAGTTATTGTTTTATTATAAATTAATTAAAAATATAATTTATGCACGTTATAACTCAAACTAAAAATTAATTAGTTGTCCAGATTTTTTAGAAGCTGTATAATAAGTAGTTTTGCTTATAAATAATACGCTACTGTAGAATCTTTCAAGTAGGTACTTTATGTACATAGGTACTAACTTATCGTATATTATTTATACGACTTTCTGTGCGTAAAGTCGTTAAAAGGAATTATAAAATTATAATAAAAATATACCTACCTATGTAGGTACAAAATACCTGTCCGTCTTATCGATGTTCATAATTTATTGATTAGTTATATTATGTAATTATCCATTTTTACTAAATAGGTGGTAGTTAAAAACCAATTAGTAAATTTTAGATATTATGTGATTAAATATATTGATATCAGTGATTATTGATAGATAACATCGTTTATAGTACATAGTGTGATAGGCCAAAGCACCTGCGATCTAAATTACAAAATAACTAAATGTTCTTTCAAATTAAATGCCACCAAGCGATTTATTTTTGGCCACCTGCGTGAGAAAGTGGTTCATATTTTTTATGGAATGTCTAGGTTACATAAATCGTAGGCAGTAGGACAATGTTGCACCTGTATCAACCTAAAAATTATATAAAACCGCCTTTGAATAATATGGAAATCGCACCTGCACGATAATCACAATTTCTCACCTTAATACAACATAAAGGTTTTAAATTACAACTACCAACTTCCAACTTATAAGTTAGTTACAACTACTCATCACCTTTTTCGTGCCATTAAGTAATTAATAAAAATCTGATATAATTTAATTTAATTTTCTGTAAAACCAACACCAAATAATGTAATTATTGCTGTTACTGTTAAAAGTTCAGTACACATCATTGAAAAGTAATGTAAAACTGTAGTTAGTATGCTGATCTACTTTTTATGGACGTCTGAATAATATTTTTTGGTTGATTCAATATTTTTGCCCTAAAGACAAACAATAAAATCATACATTGAAATGGATGATGGCTCGAGTTTTGAACTATGAGATTTGTAGTGTGAGAGGATCAGTCTGTCGCCTTTGGCTATGTGATTGAAAATTTTCCTGTCAGTGTGAAAAAAGCCGTTCATGATCATCATTAAAACTTTTTCCAAACTTTTACGTAATACAATAATTTAAAATAACAATTAAAGCGATCTAAAAAAAAATTTTATGTTATATAAAATATCAGCGTTTTACAAATTAAACATAATATAAATTTGTGTCGAACAACGCTATACAATTACTTAGGCCCAACAATTTGTTTTGTGGAAAGTATTGTGCAGGTGATCTTATTGTTCAATTTACTTATTTATTATATTAAAACGTAGCTTTGTTAGTTTTTTGAACCTCATACCTGTACACAAATAAATCAATACATTTGGGGTTGGCACGGCATGTGCCTATAGATATTCAATAATTATATTTACCTACAGGAGAATAAATATTTAAGTTGCCATTTGTGATGTTATTAAGGTACACCTAAAGCAGTAGTGTAAATTTTCAAAAAATTGTATTAAGGATTAAAATTTATTACTAATTACTAACTTCTTCGGGTTAAGGTGAATAACGTTTTATAGACACGCGTGCTAATTACGTTACTGTTGAGGATGTCATAATTAGTAACATTAAAGGAATCATAAATTAATAAAAAAGTCAAAATTAATTACTGATACCTACTGTGGCACCAAATTAAAGTGTGTGAATGAAGGAAACGTTAATTGTAATAAATCGTTAATTTGGAATGCTTCGATGAATTTATAATCTAATTTATACATTTTTTATTATAATTATAATTATATAATTATAATTTTAGGTACTAACAACTATTACTACTATTTAAAAAAATATTTTTAAGTACAGAATAAAAATAGCTTATTAAAGACCTAATGATAAAGAACTTTAAATTAAATATTATAAGGTTAAGATAAATTATCTGGTTGAAGAAACCGAAAGTCAAGTTTTAAGCGAACCGTGTAATATAATAATTTGTCAAACTCAAATTCATTGGTAAAGTACAAATAGAACAAAAGAAAAAAGAATTTAAATACAATTGAAAATTTAATCAATTACGGAATTAATGAATGAAATGGCGTGGAGTTGAATTTAACTCCGCTATTCTGTTTTTACTAAAGAAACAAGATTGTTCAATTAACCACCGCTTCTCATCTAGACACAAAACTTTTTCTCTTTTAACTTTTCTTTCACACTTCTTTAAGCTAGTACCACCTGTTGAAATGATAATTAATTTAATTTACGTGATCACGGACGGTACTGGAACGCGCGCACAGGCGCTAATAACATTCACGTCACTTCTTAATAAGTCAGTAATAAAGTAATCTCGCAAAATGTTAGAGCGGCCCGCTTTCAGAAATAACATTATCGACACCTTCGTTTTATATTGCATTATAAGAACGGCTACCTGAAGAATCGCAATATAACGGTTACATTAAAATTATATTAGAGTGCAATGGAAAAATCTACTCATCAAAAAGAAAATCTGCAAGCATAGGGTATAAAATGTACGCTACAGTAACCACGACTTGTTAGATCAAAGTACAGGAATACGAAGAAACACATCGTGTGTGCAGGAGAAAGGCGGGCGACGGAATTGCGGATGCGAAGATGTTTCGTTCTGAAGGCAATAAGTCTGAGCTCTCTGGAGAAAAGAAGCAAAACGAGAAGAAATAAAGTCAGGCTAGGGAAAATGCATGAGGAATTATTCCCGAATCAGCTCGAGCGAGCGAGGGAGCTTAAGAAGAGGGGTTCGAGACGCGCACACAAATCACCAGAGAAAATATATTATAATAAAATGAGATGTAGTACAGTCCACACAACCACTTCTCTTACCTTCTTTTTCTAACTTTGCTGTATAATTTTAAATTACTTGCTATCGGCTTACACTTTGTAACTACAAAATATATTAAATAGTATATCTGCATAGCACTTTTTTATTATATTTTGCATTCAACCGTTCTTAAACCAAAATTATTAATTATTCTAGCAAATTAGTTAAGGCTTATCTCTCTCAAAATTACCAAATCAGTTAATTATTAAGAAGTCTACTGAATCAACACAATTACTAAATGTGATCAGACGTCTCCTTATTATTTCAAAGTTTAAACTAGTATTGAAAATTACTTAGAATATTTATTGATAGGTAATATTGAGTTATAAATTCTTGAATCCACACAGGTTAAGTTCAAATTGAAAGTTTTAAACGTTTACCTATGTTAAACATGTTTAGTTTTCAAATTATTTTCCAAGTTAGCTTGTAGAAAATTGGTAGGTAATATTCAATATTTTCGTTCTTTCAGGTTTTCTTTTTTTTTTGTGTAATAAAGTTTACAAATAAAAATACAAGTTGTTTGTTTATTATTAATAATTTATTATAACTTTGTCAACATTATAGTGGCCATTGCTCTACGAGCATGATATTATAATTTTATATGAAATTTTAAAAATAGTCGTTTATATAAACTAATAATGTAGCATTGACTTTCAATAGATTTCAAGCGAACTTCTGTACTCGGAGCAGATTAATCAAACAGGGCACAATACATTACATTACAATCCAAAGCACTGCGCTTCCAGCATGAAAGGCTTACATATTGAAAACACGTTGCTTGCTAGAATACTGAACAGCGTCGTAAAAGGCTGAACCAAATCCTACGAGATTCAAGAAGCTACAGAAAGAGACACGTATACAGCAAAACAAATTTGATCACGGAGGCATCCTCATCAATCAATCCTGTTTTTTCCTTTTCTATCTGGTTCACTCCCTTGATGGCTTTCTTTGCCATTTTCCGTAGTGTGAGCGCGCGCCCACCCCCACAGCACATCCGTCTCACTCCCTGCCTGTCGACCGACGCTGTGGGGGATGGGTAGCGCGTGTGGATATTACAAAACGCTAGGGCGTCACATGTGCTTACCGGCGCCAGCCATTACTTTGGATCAGCTCAAATGGAGACTCATTTTATATGCAAAACTTCCTAAAATTCTTAATATAGTTCTAGGGAATACACTTTTCCTTAAAATGTTTCTTTTAGGCTTTCAACTGTAACGTTAGTTGTACTATAAAATAAAATTATATTCCGCCAGTTGTATAGTGAAACACTTTTTCTATCCTTTCTTAAATAAACCATTTTGTTATAAAATCTTACTTTAGTTTTTGGATAAAAGTATAAATTATTGAACGAGGACCAACCAACAATATTATTAAAATCTAGAAAGTATAAATAAGGCTTTAGCCGTTGACATGACTGATATAATGAGCACAAAATGAACTACCTACCAGCCTACCACAAAATCACTTTGATATAGAAGTAAAGTACAACAGCGAGGATACGCTAATGTCTGCGGGTAATAACGCTTGAAAAAATATATAAATTATGCGCTTTTTCTTCTGAAACTTCTCGCTACTACTACTGTAAACTCCTTGTTTGTTAACGAAAGCTCTAATTCATATTTGCGCGATTACACTTATTTAAACTGTGGCGTAAATTACAAATATGGATGAAAGCTGTGTTCAACGATGCAAAGAATGCGTAAGTAAACAACTAAAATAACAACTCCCATTTAATTATTGCTTGCAATTAAAAGTAATAAAAACTTTCTTGATGGCGAAGGAAACTACGATGCTCTACTGACCGAATTAATTAGTAAGCAGGAGGAGCGAGAAAATTAGGGGAAAGCAATGTCAAGGTGAAGGAACAGGGAGTGGGGAATTAAAATTCTTTGGCTAATGAGAACATCTAGTAGAAGGGAAGTCAGAGCATCGTCCCGGCACTTAAAATAGAAGGATTTGCATAAAAACTTCTAAAGGTAGGTCAAGATGTCTGAACTCAACAGATTTTTAAATTTAATATTCACTTAAAATTTTAATATTTTTTTATCATATTTATGCAATTACTACAAAAAAATTTACATTTGCAAACAGATAATTTAATAAGTTGGTATAATAATTTCATAATCTACTTTATCTTGCTTTTCAAATAAAAACTAATCAAATTTATTGATATTTGCATTTTGGAATAACAAGAACTGCATAAATATATTATTCAGATTGAAAATATGGTAGGTTATTAGTATAATATATTATTGCTAACGCTTCACTCATTATTATTATGACAATATCATCAGGTGAATAATTAATCTTTACTGATTACTTCATGAAACACTTTTTAAGTTGCAAGAAGTCCAAATACTTTTGAATTATTCCTACCTGAACTACGAATCGATCGATTATTTATAATCGAGTTTATTTAACTGTTCGCCGTCGAACATTTTTCCGTTTTAGTTTTCCTTTTAAAACAAATTAATTTGTTTGAAATTAATTTTAGTATATTAGTATAAAATAGAAGTAGCTACATTTTAAAATATTAAATATTTTTAATGTAAACATGAAAATAAATATCTTGAGTACTTCCGACGCAAAATAATTTGAACTATTGCACGAGAATTTTATTCAAAGTATTCAGTTTCATTTCTGGGTAAGCCATTTTTAAAATTGGAATAAATCCGCAAAACCGATTTAGTTAGGTACCTATTAAAAGTTGACACGTAACTATAGCTTAACGTGGAATCTGAACCATAACGCAGGTCAAGTTGGATTTAGGTAGGTCCTTCAATCCACAGTCTATCACGCCTATTTTTAAATTTTACTTGTATTTACTATTTCACAAGTATCCAAAAATATGTTAATTTATTTACGAAGAAACCGTTTTACAATATTTATAAATTAATTGCAAATTTCCGATATAAAGATAAAATTATCCACTAAGAATTAATTTAAATACATTCAGTTTATTACCTATATTAAAATAAAACAAATCTTATGTGCATAATAGTATATAAACTTTTTCATTATCAAGTTCAACTACCTCGTACGTAAACTACCTTTTACATACAGAAATTATTTTCTGCGCGACATGACAGTTGGAATCTCGTTAATTCAGTCATGTGCGTCCTTCGAATAAAAGATAACTTTATAATTGCAATTACTTTCAAAATATAAGGTGTGCTAATTTCAACTGCTAAAGTAATTATATAAATCAAAATGTAATTTTTTAATTGTTGTTAATTGAATTATGTATGGAATGCAATATCACTGTACTTCTTCCAATAAGCATAGATCATTTTAGCAAAGTTTTCTTTGACATTTTCGTTTAATTTCAACAATAACACGAAGAATGTTTTCTTTTAGTTCGAGTATTGTTTTTGAACTGTTAGCATTATATTTTTGATTTAAGAAAACCTAAAAAAATCAAGTGATTTAGGTGGCTGATTGAAGTTTTATTTTGAACAAGCAGCACAAGTATTGCTAAATACTGCTATGTAATATTGCGGTAATTTCTGTAATAAAATATTATTTACTTTCATTCTGGAATCGTATGTAATGCTGCATTATTAATTTCCCATCCAAGTAGATGACAATTTGAAAATATGGGTGTTATAATAATGTTTGCTGGCATCTACCGGAATTCTGAAAATAAAACTGTGACTAATGGTTTTGTCGATAATCTAGACCAGTGGTCTGCAAACTATTTCCTTCACGACTCCCCATTTTGTGTAACATTTTTGTCGGGATCCCTGGATAGGCAGTAAACGTATTCTTTCTAGGATTTCTTTGAATTTGGCGAACCACGAGGTCACGACTCAGAGTTTGAATATCACTGATCTAGAGAGCCAAATTGCACAAGTTTTAAGCACCAGCTTTTTTAATGTACTACATTGACTTACAAAAACATTTGAAAATAATGCAATACATTCATATCAGATTATTCCGTTTATCAAACTTGTAATATTATGTAAATTATTAAAAAATAGTATAATTTTTTTTTTCAAACTGCTTCACCTGAATTTCCAAAGCAAATGTCAACATAATATTATTATGCAAAACAAAATACATAGCATTTGGCATGATGACAAACCATAATTTTTCAATTTCAAAATATTTTTCTACTAATAATTATTTGCAAACAGCTAAAAGCTCATTATGATATAAATATTCTATGCCTGATCATTTTTACCTTTTACCTCATTTTTACAAAACAACTATAGGATTTCTGTATTGATAATGAAAATGAATAAATCATATGATAAATAGATAATGAATTCAAATATTTAAGGTTTAAAATTGTGAAAATTATATTATACATTTTTTCTTTATAATATGAAAAACAAATTAATTTTTTCTCTCTTTTAAATCACATTAAATATACAAAATATAATATAAAAACCAGATTGTATTATACAAAATTTAAAAAAAAATACTTGCGTTTGCTAGTAAAATCTCCTAATATGTTATAATCTGAAGGTTAGAAGAATTACAATAGCTGGACTTGTAGATCAAAGATAAAATTTGAATTATTCTTATGTTGATTTAATTTAAAAGTTTATAATGCCAAAATTGAAGTAATTGGCAATGAAATATATTACAAAATTGGTTTATTATTAATTCGTGAAAATATATATGTTTAATTATTAATAATTTTCTGACGAAGGTCTTAATGCAAGATCGAAAGCTCAAATATAACATTATAATTATTCCTTAATTCGTAATTTATTAATAATTAAACATATAGAAATATATTACACATATTATATTACTATCGGAAAAAAAATCGATAAAATTTGATTTTATCTTAAGGAAGTGTGAAATATATTAAATAAAATTTTTTTTAAAACTTTTCTTTTGAAAATTATGTTATATAATATTTTTAATAAGTTAATTTAACTAACATATAATATAATAAATTGTATTTAAAGCTCCCCAGATGGTATTAATATAAAAACATGAATACATTAAATTTTCAAAATAATACTTGTTTATAAAAATGTCTTCGTAGATCACATTTTAAACGAGATTTAATAAGAACGAACATCTATCTTATTATATATACAAGCTATTAAATTAATTTACTTATATAAAAAGAAAATAATACATACACAAGATAATAATAAATTACACTAACACCTAACCAAGGCACAAAATAATTTGGGAGTGACTGAGATCGAATACACAATCGTAAAATTCGTAATTCATCAGATGTTTTAATTTGTAAAAATAAAGTAAATTTGAGAGTTCTTAGTGACAAGGTTCTAAATTTTTAAAATTGTAACTCATAATCGAGTTTTCAAAATTATTTTTAGTTCAAATATGCAATATTTTTATAAAAATTCACGTTGGCGTAAAGTTTTGTTTCTGATTTGTACTAAAAAAACAGGAATAAATTAAAATAGAGCAAAATTTATTAATTTTAATTGTTATATTTTATATAATAATTTTATGAATTAATTGAATTAAATTATAATATATAATTAATTCGTAAAATTATTTAAAATTTAACAATTAATTTATTATTACGAATTAACAACTAACCAATTTACATAATTTTATGTTATGAATTAAAAAAAAAAATTAAATTCTAACAATAATATCAACATTTGCGTTCAAAAGTGTCTATTAGTTTGGCAAGAAAAATTCCCGTACTTTTCGAACTTAGCAACTAATCATACGATTGTTAAATCAGCCCTCCAACTTGACAAGCATTAGATAATTTTCTTTAAGTTGCGATAATCCGTTCGATATAAATCAAAACTTTTGCGATACCCTGTATAATTAAATCTCCCTTTTTATAGTTGAACAGTGAAAAACAAAAATTAAATATTATATTTAAAACCAAAAAATGTGTATCCTTTTGAAATGAGTAATAAATATTTGCACGACTTTGTATTTAAACAAGTTATAAGTTGAATTTTTGTAAACATCCATCTAAAAGTTTTCTACTAATTTTACCGAATGAAAAAACGGAAAATAAACTTCACAAGAAAATAATTGAAGACACAAATAAAAAAATTAAAAAAACTTTATGTTTAAATTTCTTTAATCAACAAATTTTTAACACTATTATTTAGCACTTCACCAAAATATTTAATATACTATAACAACTCACTGCAGCATATGGGATACAAAAGTGCAGAAAAAGCTTTCGTGCCTGGGTCCTGATAAAACAACGTTAGGATCTTCTCTAAATCTTGTCAGTCACACCTCACCCTTCTGTTTATACACATTCATATGCATATGTTAAAATCATTATTTCATTACATAAAGCATGCCTGCATAGTTACCTATCCGTTCTTTGCATATTATTATAATTTCGGTTCGTACGTAGTATATGGGAAAGTGTTGTAGCAGTTTTGCTCATTAGAATGCAAAACGACACAAGAAAGGCTAAGGGATGAAACCCTTGGAAAGCAGGTGACAAATATTCAAGAATGAAAAGACTATAGCCTAAGAAATTACAAGTTTTGTAATTATCGCGGTCGGTGTCCACGCACTAATTTGATTTGCATATTCAGGTACACAATTCGTTCAGGGGCAATCTGATGGTGTCGCACAATGAATGTATTGTTTCCTTGCGTGTTCATTGCCACCTCTGAGCCCCGGAACCAATCTGCATGTGCTGTTGAACAATCGAATCGCACAAATGCTTTTGGCCGTTATGCCAACGCAAATGAATATGCAAAATAGTTATTAATACAATTAAAGCAATACGTTTTCTTTCTCAATAAATTTTATCCTCGTATACATAACTTTTATTTATGGTAAACGTTCAACATTTGCGTGCAAGTTATCATTGAAAGGTATTAAGAGTAAGTGAAAATAAAAACTAATTTTTTAAAGTTATCGATGGTACTTAATTTACATATTTAGCTAACATTTTACGAAAGCGTTTGTCAGTTCAATCGACAAAATTAACCGTATTACATTAACAACTACGACTGATGGTCTAGTATTAAACCAATTTTTACAAAGCTTAAGTGACCACTAGCCATATGTGACGGATATGCAAGTGGGCTATTTATTACAACAATCATTAAACGTACTGAACGAAGCAGTTAAAACACAGCTGCCTAAAAGTATTTTTTTACATTTTGTTCAACATGTGGGAAATATCTACACGTAGGGATTTTATAGTAATACCTATATCCCACTTCTTCATACGTACCAACAAAAAAGAAAAGCATCAATATTTGAATGGGCTTTTGTATATCTCCCGTATGCAAATAGATCCTAGATAGGACTGATCCGAAGAAACCGGAAGAGAAGTGAGGGTGAATGATCTGAAAGGCTTGTATACAAAAACTACGTTCCCATCAACGATTTAATAAACAAAAAAGTCCTATTTATTTAAAGTGGGGACATTAAATTACGTAAATGTGAAGTATATCATTAAATCTTTAAACAATTTTATTATTGCAATTATTAAAACCTCCAAATGATATAATTACCTATTATAGGTTTAATTACATGTAATTAAATATATCCATTTGAATTCTTGTTAACGATTTTTCCAATTTATTTATTTATACTTATCCATTAGCTTGTCAAAAATGTATCTTATAAATCTGGAACAGTTAATTCTTACTTATTGCAAGACTGCATGCACTAGCTTATATTGAAATTAATCATAAATAAATATATGACAAAACTTAAAATTTAAACGAGTTTTGCGAATTTCTTTTATAAAGTTATGATGGAAAAAGTAATTTAATAAAATAATAACAAAAATTGCTTTTTTTTGCCGAGGGGCAGAACTTGTGATGAGATAAAGCTCTGTCAAGAACAACTATACGGAAATATGTGCGTTCGTAATTTTTTTTACTAAAAGCATCCCTGTGTAACCAAACACTAATTTTAGTATAAATTATATTTAAAAATTTATTAAAATGGTAAGGAAGTTTATTACTGTTAAACATTGCTTAATAGCCCGAGAGGATCATTTTGAGAAAATTGTAATTATATTTGCTTTTACTGAAAATAACAGTTTATTATTCAGGAAGTGATTATGTTTGCTAATAAAGCGTCCACCAAATAATTAAGCAATTTTGTCATTGTTTTACTAATAATTGAGTCATAAAAATGCTTATTTAAATAAAATTTAATTTAACTTAATTTAAATAAAATTAAAAACTTGAATATCAGCTGAAGTAACTGAAAAAGTTAAAATAGTTAATCTTTTTAGCTGTTCAACGATTTTCGTTAAGTTACGACTTCAAGAATCCTCCAACAAGAAAAAGAAAAAAAAGTACAAGTGAAAACCGAAGTAAGCTATCGGTAGAACATAATATTCTTGAAGAAGTGGATGCAACTTGAAGATGTATGTAGGTATAAGTCAAAAATATAAATAATAAGCTTTCAGTGAGATTTTTAAAAACAATTTTATGTGCTTTGTTTTGTATTAAAATTATTTTTTACTAATACAATAAACACACGGAGGTGTTGTGGAAGCACTTTTCGAGAGGTCGTGAAGACATGTCATTACGACAGTACTAATATGTTGAGGATAAACCATCAATCAATAAGACCCTTCGCGAGGTCAAAGTGGCGCAACTTAACTAGTTGCTAAGAAATTGTAAAATAAATTCGAAAATAAGTCAAATTATAACCAAAATACAACAACGACAGACATGTTTCGATCTTGTTAGATCTCATCAGTGACGTATAGCTGTGAATTTGGTTATAATTTGACTATATGTTTTTTCCTTATATAGCATTTTATAAATTAAATTATCCGATAATCCGATAATAATTTACAATAAAATTAAAGGAATTTGTAGTTATTAACAGAAAAACCTTTTTATTTTTCTGCAGTTGGATTTACGGTTAAACTTACGGTTGGATTACTCGTATGAATATTCATGAGGTCCTTGACATACATATTTATTCTAAATACAAGTAACGAAATGCGAAATTACTTAAACATTTTCATAATTAAGATAAAAATTATTAATAGCAATCACCAATCAGTTTATAACAGGATGAAGAATAGTAGGTATAGATTTTAATAGTAAATTCTTTACTCCCATAATTACTATAGAAATAAATTTGTGTAACATTTGTTTTTTGTAATGATAAAAAACGTTCATCTACTATCGACAAATTTTAGTAAAACTGAAGGGCTTATAGAATGTGATAAGCCACAAAAGTAGAATTTAAAGAAATCAACGATTGCAAGTTGATGATTTAAAATTATGCAAATGCAATACAAAAATGATTTGAGTAGCCCTAATGTCTTAAGTAACTGTTAAAATATTTTTAAAGGGACTTGTTACACTATTGCCTGATTAATTTGTTGCTTCACTCAATTTTGGAAAAAAGAAAATTCATGCTCAATTTTTATTGTTCGGTAAATTGCAAACAATGACATTTTCGGATACAATAGTTTTCTCTATACAAAAAACGTGTTTACAGTTTTCCCCTAAAGTCTACCATAAAAATATGGATATATGCATCAATTGTCTATCAAACATGGTGATACGAATATTAAATTATTCGCCTTTGATGAATTGCTCTTGTGGACTGCTGTAGGCTTTAGATTCAAAATTTAAACCAAATCAAATTTGAACAGGAATGAATTTAGCATGTATTTACAAATCATAGAAATTTAACCAAAAGAAAGTTTAATGCAGACACAGTCCGAAGATGAAAATACTTTGGGAGCTGGTCTTGGAGATGGTCAAAATAAAAGTACAATGCTAAGATTTTACAAACGGTCAATTGACCTTTTTATGACTATGTGACCAACATTATATTATGATACAAAGTATCTAATGCATTTTTATGGATCAAGTGCATCGTTGATGCCATATTTAAGAAAAACAGTAACTTACTTCTCGTTTTATAAAATCAACAACTAATTAAAAAAAATCAAGGTGATTCAGAACTTATCATTCATACACCGCCTACATAAAAGTAACTATATAATTAAATCAAACGTACGGAATTGTAATATAAGGCGTTCAGAAAATCTCACTTAAATTGAGACATTCGGTAAAGCTCACTTCCTGGTTGATTTATCCAGTTTCAAGCGTTGCGAAATTGTAATTTACAAGTTGTTTGGAGATAATATTCCTTATATTACATTTACTGTTTTCGGTTACCTGTATTTTGGTTAATCTTGTATAAACATAGTTTATGATATATTACGATAGTGTTCGAATATGTAATAAATTGAAGTTCATCAGAAATCAGGAAAAATTCAAAACATTTGGAATATTGTGTACTCATCGGCATTTTCCGATTATATATCAAGAGTGGAGGTTACATTTCATAAATCAGGACATTCCCATAGAAATTCGAATATCTGGCATCCTAAGTAGGTACTAGGTTTTTTAAAAATTGATTTTGAAATTTGAAGATTTTTGGGCACATAAGCTCAAAATGGTTCAATGACCCTCAGAAAGGCAAACCTTAAGAAAATGTTGGAAACATTTAGTAGTTTCATATTTTTGTTGATAACCATTTGAATGATACGAGGTGTTTCTGTAACTTATGGTTTGTCTATCTAATGTTATAATATAATTAAAATGTATTATAGATACAGCAAGTAATTAATAAAAATCAAACTTTCATCAAGAGGTTAAATGATTACTGAAGCAATAAAAATTTCTTATGGGAGATGCTGAGAGTAATAAAGTCAGTTATATGGTCAATTAACTATCCTTCCTGAGAAGCAATTTTATTTAAAAGTTAGTATTACAATAGTTTATTAAGCTCCTATCGGTAGATAAAAAAATACGAAAATGTTAATACATAGTTTTGTAAAGAAGCAGAGATATATCCGCTTTATGTTATTTTTTTAGTTAAAAACCTGAGGTAAAATTGCTTTAATAAACAGAAAATGTAAAAATGAAATATCAGGTAAAGAATGCACGAAACATTTCCCGAAATAGACGCAATATTCTTTAGACGCTGAAAATATTTAGGTACATTATTAAAATTTCAATTTATATCGCACACATTTGCTCGAAAAACGTTAATTTTCAAAGCAATTTCTACTTCTTTCTATATCAAGTTAAAAACGAACGAACTACTGTCATGAAAGCAATAAAGCGATGACAAAAATATACTTCTATATATTTTTTTAATTGTAATATTAATCTTTTCGCTTGAAAAGCTGCATTCAACAGAAGGAAATTTTAAAATGAGTATTCGTATTCATATAAATTGATATTCAAACGAATAACGTCAAATTTTCAAGGTGCGGAATTTTACACAACCTTTAGATTGCCGACGCCATTGCCGTACTATTCAACGCGTAAATGAAAACGTATACTGTGCACACACGCGCGTACATAGTTCGAGGTACCCGTTATCGATTGTGAAGCTTTATTGGGAGAAAAATAGGCAAGAGCTTTTTTATTTTTCATATAGGTGGCACGTATGATCAGGCGCTGGAAAAGTTTCGCGTAAACATTTTAAAAAATAAAATGACAAAAAAGTTAATACAATTAGTTTTTTTCCAAACCTGTCGATATTTTGTTACTAATTTAATAAAACGAAAATAATTTAAGTTTGATGTTAAAATGTTTGAAATGCGTGATTATTATGAGCTTAAATTTCTAAAATTTTTAAAATGTCAATCACATTGAACGTAAATCCTAATCTCCAATATATTAAAAAATAATTTTTTTAATTTTTTTCTGACACTTTCAATCTGCTACAATTTCAATTTGTGTGAAAATCTTTCAAAAATCAATAAGTATTAGAAATAAGTTTGGTAAATACCGTAAATAGTACATTGCTTTTAACAGTTATTTGCATAAAATCTCTACTGAAGTTTTTCAAGTAATTGATACTAACTTAAAGTAGAAAAACAGTTTTATGTGCTTTAAAACAATTTTCTTTTATAATTTTTTACCTTTCTAAACTACGTGGTCACTAAGCTAGGTTAACTTCAATTAGTTTTTATAATTGATTAAGTTAACTCCGTTAATTATTTAAATTTGCTTTTTAGTGCATTTATTGTAGTATTCAAATTAAAAGCTGCACCTATAACAATTTTTTCACCCAAAACAGTAATTAAAATTGCTGCACCTCTGTTAAAAAAATAAAAAATATTAGTCTGACGTTGTGTTCGTTTATATATATCAAATCTTGTTTGTATGTACATAGGTACTACCTATCTAAAACTGCAAACTATACCTAACTGCTATTACGTAGATGTAATTCTTTACAAAATTGTATTACCTACCTTTCATAGTAATTTATTCTGACCTTATCGAATTAGCATAAGGGCTTAGAAGTAAAGTTTGATATTACATATCCTACGAAAGCGGTGTATTTAATTTGGACTTATGCCCTTTAGAATAAATGGCACTAACGGGAAAAGTTTTCCGTAGTACTAGGTTTTTTAATTATTATACTCAATTATGTATATGTAATTTAAGGGAATTATAATTTAGTTGATTTGAATATTTTAAAAAACATTTAACATAAGAACGACGCTTTGCTATTGAAGATTTTTTTTTATTTGATTTGATTTTCAATGTGTTAAAAATTCAATTATTTCTTGTGAAAACAATACATGTATTTTAATAGAAATTCTATATATTCAATTCTAGTGCTTTAGAAACCTTGTAGGTATAATATTGAATATAAACTGATTTTAGTAAAGTTACACTATTATTCAATATTAAATTTAATTGATATACACCATTTGATTAAAATTTCAACTTTTTTACCAGATAATTAATATGTTCCACTCTAGTAACTTGAAATATAACTATCAGTTCCAATATTTACTGCAAAATTAAGAAACTAAAAATGCAATTGGAACAATTTATTGAGCAAGCGTATTTACCAGTAAAAAGTACTTATTCGAATGACAAAATTTATATTTAATTATAGGTGTACATGCTACCAGATGGTATGTTATAACAATTCATTAACCAAGTCAGTTAAATACATTAATTAAATTTATTTGAACCATAAGAAGGAAAACGACATTAGGGAATTGAAATTAGGTTATTACCGCTTTAGAATTTGCTAAAATGGGACAATCATTAGTAGTTCATGATCCTCTAAATCCAGGACAGCATTGTTATACGACTCTATAAATAATAAATTTTAAGCCAATTTTTATCGTAAATTTTGTTAAATTATTACCTACTCATCTTGATGTTGATGCCCTAAATTCATTATAAAACAAAAGAAAATTAATTTTTATTACAATTTTTAGTACACGGTTTATATAAAATCCGTCTCTAAGTAAAAGGGCTCATATTATATTAACATCAAAGCTAATGATCCAATGTCGTGTATGTCCCAACGGTTGTAAGATTCAGGTGTTTAATCATTTCTAATTAATACCATATTTTTATTGTTAACCACAATTCAATTATTTCAATAATGTGAAACCAAATAATTTAAAAAAGTAACTATACAGTACCAGGATAATTTATTACTTAACCTTCTCATCCAAGTGTAGTTTATTAAATTATGCATTTTGCTTTAAATTAAATAATATAATTTTAATTAATAATAAAAATGATATATGTGATGGTAATTCTCACTCTTAAATTGTAAAATTATGAAAATGAAGTTAAAAAAGATATATCAGTGTCTTTAGCATCATCCTATCACTCAGATCCATCTATTGCAACATCCTAGAAACAGAAACAAACTTGCAGTTCTCTTATGAAACTTTCAACTGGCAGCTTTATGTTTGATTTATTAGATCAAAAAAATCTCTGTGAGATTTTAGTTTGTCGTTTCTAGTTTTTGTTTAAAAATTTGTTATTTCACGCTCAACAAGCAAATTTCAGTGGTTTGCGAGTGAACATATTTTAAATAGTACTTTCTAGTCTAAATTGTAGCTAATATTTTTTTACAATGTTTCAGATCAGCTCATTCTCATTCACATCGCCGCGAGGGCTATGTATGAGGGCCACCTGATATTCAGAATTTTAATCTGATTTTAATCAGATTAGAATTAGTAAATGTATGTTAAAAATACAGCTCAAAAAACATCATTGGATTTCGTGTAGTATTATTTATTACAATAGAGATGAGAAGCAGTCGATATGATGAACAGAGGTGATAAATCCAAATTAAAATATTTAATACAAAACTCATAAATTGTGTAAGGTAATAAGGAATACACAATACACTAATAGATGAATTCTTCTTTATACTAATATTGCAAAAACTCGCAAAAATTGTTGTCCCCGAACGATACCAACTTTTTAGTACTTTTATTAATGTTATAAAGGAATATAATATACAATACAAAATTATAAAATTGTAAGATATCATGGCTGAAAGTTCAACTGTCGGCTACTTTAAATTATTTATACAGTTGTTCGAATTTTATGTGTTTAAAAATAACGCAATGGTACCTACAAGATAAATATTGCCGTTTTATTACCTCATATCATATGGTAGACACAGTATGGTAGATAAATGGGGGATATACTATTTGTTTTTGGGAGTTACTAAATAATTAGTAATAAATTAAGATGTAGCTACATATTAAATTTTGCCTGATAATACGAAAATCGGGGGACATAAAAGTTGATTGGGTAGGGACTATTAAAGAAAAACCTCCGAGATAACATCATACGATATAATAAATTTGTAGTTCCAAAATGTGGAGCTATTGTAACAGCAAACTTATTGTAATAACAATCTGATTTTAGTTACAAATAAATATGGTTAACTGGAACTTGGGTCAAATATTAACAATTATTTAAACTAAATAAAAATGGAAGAAGAATTATTTGACAAAATAGTGAGCATTTGGTGATTGCTTCGTCCTATGGCACCATACGATTTTATTCACAGTATCCGATTCATAATATCTGATGTTTAGATTTGATATGTTTTTGTTGTTATAACTTTAAATAAAGTTTGAAACTCGGTTCGACTCTGGGGGAAGTAAAAATCATATTATATCCGTCTCTCTTCGGCAGGCAACGGCAAACCACCGGGGTGTAATCTGCTATGAAAAGCATCTGTTTAAAGGCTCACAATATCCTGCAGAAGGGTTATGGACTGAAGAGAGAGAGAAAAAATGTTTGGTATTTTCTTACATTAATGTTAATTATTGTATAATAGGAGTGAATAGCACAAAGGTAGAGTGGTCTCAAAAGAAGATGAGAGGGTGGAGCTAATGCGTAGAAACCAAAACTCGTACAATCGTGTTTATGTTGGTGTCAATTGGTGGAATTGGGTGTCACGCGATGTCTACTGCGCCGGATTTTGTCTACGCCCTCTCATCTTCCTTTGTGACCACTTTACGCTCGACGGAGGTCTACATGTGCCAAGCTTTTGTAAAGAAAGCTTAGAGTGAATTTTATCCTTAGTGGGTGGGAGTGGCTAATGTGCAGAAACGAATATTTGTTATTTCGGTTCTATGCTTGTGTGATTTGGTGGAATTGGGTATCACGGGTTCTCCCTCCACATTTGGCGCGCAAGCTCAAGTCACGTGCCAACCACTAAGGAAAAATTTTAATCTATCTATCTACAAAGACCAGCAGTCTGGCGTAAATCAAACACCAATAGACTAAAGAGCGGGAAACCGCGGTTCTAATCCTGATTGCGTCGGATATTGTGCTGTGATCTAAAAAGTCTAAAATCGATCTGTGGACTATGGGGGAAGGCAAAGGGAAACAACCCCATTAATATATTTCCCTGGTAAAGTCTTCTTGGCTTAGCCAGGAGGATCGCCAACATCCGGAATCGGATACGCACCTGAAGAAGAAGAAGATTGTAATACCTTGGTCATTGGATATTAAAATGCGTTAGTTTAATAAGTAACATAATATATTATAAAAACCTTGCTAAGAAATTTTAGTGTTATGTAACCAATGACGGTCGGTGGCGGATTTAGCACCTGAGAGGCCCCAGGCGCAATTCAAATTTGAGGCCCTCCTCTAAATATTTTCACTACCCCTACACCCTACAGTGTGCATTCTACGCACATATTTTTTATTCTGGTATGCACTATAATACCGGTGGTCCAAAAAAGCTGAATTTTGAGGCCCCAAGAGCGCGCCTCATGCTCCTGTTTGGAAATCCGCCACTGATGATGGTGCTCATGTTCTAACAGGTGTGCGATGATGTTACGCGAAAATCCTATGTCAAGGACTTTACTTTTAAAGTTTATACTTAAATATCTTTAAACCACAGCAATGGCTTGGCGTGATTGCTTGTTAAATTACAGTGTGAACATTCCGTGCTCGAATTGCGGATTTTACGGAATTTATTAGTTCTACCCTCAGGTCTGGACAAATTTTCTTTTATATTTATATAAGTTAAGTCAGCTGACAAATTTAAAGTGTTTCATTGTTCTTTAGTTTCAAGCTTAATATATTTTTAAATAATATAATTGTTAAAAAATTAATCAAAAATCTACCTCACAACAGCAACGTACAATTCTTTTACGGACAAAAAATTCCTTTAAAATTAAAAACAGATTTAGTTAATTAGCTGAAAATGATGGCACCTTGAGATTAACTCAATGATTTCAATTGCATGCCATTCGGTTTTCGACTTTTAACCGCAACTTCTTTAACCGCACATTCGATGTCGTTGTAAATAATGAAGCAACACATAATTATTCCTATGTATTGTCGCATTTATCCATCGTATTTCCACCTATTACTGGATATTGTTTTTCCAATTCGTTTTCGATTTTCCACGGTTTCTTCTTCTATTACCTGTTTTCCACCATTTTCATTACATATCCATCTAGTTACATCTACATCTCTAGATTTTATCCATTACAAAATCTGCCCATAACTAATGTGTTCTTCAGTTTGAGTTATAGATGTACTATAATTCATAATTAGCTAATATATCATTAGTTGCCGATACATTATATCTGCAAAATTATTTTACATTATTTCAAATTTATTGTAGGTAGTTAGTATACTAAAATTGTATCGAACTCTATAGAAAAGTTCGCTAACTATTGGTAGGACACCCTATATATCTTTCATAAAAAGTGCATTACCAACTTACAAACTAATTTAAGAGGCATTCGTGAAACACTATGAAAATTACAGATTTTATTTTTATGTTTTTATTGCTACCTATTCAAGCAGTAGTTAGCTTTAAAACAACATATAAAAACGAAACCATTGACATTTTTATCATTTTCTGTTTCCAACCGCACATTTAAGTATACGACTCAACATTATAAGAACGTGTTCTTGCGTGAGGCATTTAATTTATTTTTCGTCGACTATATTATTAAATGACCATCGAGTTAATGTGTGGTTTTGAAAATTGATACAGGAAACTAAGAAATTAGTTACCAAACTATGTGTTTTAGTATTAGGGATAAAGGGTGAACCTTTTTATAGTAGTACTCTTTTTATTTTACTCAAACGTAAATAATAAGTAATTTGTTTAGGTAAATTAATTACTTTTTTACTTTACTAGATGTCATTTTGAATAGTAATATCTACATCATTATTGACTTATGCGTATGGCTCCAAAGCAAATTATTATTCTTGGTAAAATCCAAAACCATGTTGATGGTAAAGTCATTTTGATTGCTCTATTCCATGCCAACCATCGTTAACGGATATAACACTTGAAAAAGAATAATATGTAAGGTATAAGTTTAATCTGTTTTGCGTGTTATGTTGGTATGTGCTTCTTGCTGAGGTTCTCTTCTTGCATATATAATTAATTTTGCTACATTGCTACACTTTCATTAAAATAAAAACTTTCTTCTTATTCTCCGTAATTTTTAGAAAAGTCTATAATTACTCAATTGTATCAAGTGCGTCTGATACCGGGAAGCTGATTTTCAATGTTAAACAGCCAAGAATGCAGTCTTTCTGAGGCACTATTGTTTCTGGAAATTCTTGAATGATTCAATGTAGTAGGATGTTAATTTTCTTAGATGTTTAGACAACAACAAGTGATGTACTCTAATGGTCATACATCCAAGTATAAACCCGTCTGAGATTACTCGACTAGGATAATCAAAAGAGAATGAGCACTTTCTGATTTTGAACAATGGATACCTACATTGAAAACAAAACTTTTCTTTTTTTTGCATCTATCTGGTTGAATAACAAAATCATTATTAGATGGTAATTACGGTGAACCTTAAAAGCGCTATGAGATGACAATAAAGAAGATACGATGAGAGCATAAACATTCTCAATTTATACGAGTTCTTTTCTGTGCCTATAGCTAATAATATTATCAGAATTTAGAATAAAAAGAACTCCTTCCATTTACAATTTTCATAATACTTTGGAATATTTTAATATTAACAAACTTTATAACTAAAAATCAATTAAATAAACAAACATAGTAATACTTTCTCATAAATGATTGTGGCTCTCTGATGTGCCCTTCTCTGGGCTCTCTATTTTATTAATTGCTCTCTAACTAATTAATTTACTGAAGTAATCATTAATAGTTAGGGTACCCAAAAACAAATTAATAAAAGCTACAAAATATCAAAACAGTTAATCAAAAGTGAAAAAAATTTGGTACACCATAATATCACTTAATACTGATCATAATATTCATAAAGAAAATGAAATAATTATCAATATGAATCACTAAATAATTATTAAATAAGTGTGATATCTGATGAATGCTGTATACGAGTACAATGATTAATGATTTGAATAAATGTTCTGAAAATTTGGGTTTTAATTAAATGATGTGAATTTCCTTAACAATTACCTACATTATAGTGTAATGAAGCTACTGATAAGTGAAATATTAATAAAGAATCTTGGCAATTGGGTTTTTATCTTATAAATCTTTGTTTTTTATTTTACTCGAAATTTTTGCAAAAACCGTAACTGTTTCCATTATTTAAGTTTTTGATTTACATAAATTTTGTCGATTTCGAACACTTATTGGTTTTTAGCGCCCCCTGATTATTACTTGGTTTACTTTATACCTTTAGGAATTTTTAAAACTTCGGGAGTAAATATGTCGAAAAATTTCCGCTTCAAAATCAACGTTTTTGATATTTTTGTACTGAGAAAAATATGCTCTATCCAAATAAGTGAAGATAAATAAAGATGTGATAGCTCTGAAAACAAATAATAATACGAAGAAAAATGTCTATGATGAAAAACAATTCAATTAAAAAAATATAAGATTGATGTGTCCGGAGGATTCTCTATAATAACCCTGCCAAAAAATTGTTATCAAATTTATTCAATACTACTTTAAAAGCTCACTGTCATACAATCAAAGATGTCATCAACTTTTTTTTTAATGGTAACCTTTATTTTTCTTCACAGATTCTGGTAGAGCATATTTTGCCAAGTAAAGTATTTCAAAATGTACGTCCTTAAAGAAGAAAATATTTTTCGTTTCTTTTTATTTCTTTTTTATTTACTTACCTGTATATTTTTATTCAATATTTGTGCAGTCTTTCATTATTGTATTTGTTTAATCTTCAAATTTGGCATTTTCAATATTATTTATTATTATTTATGAATATCTCACTAAAATTCGAAAAAGAAGTGGATGAAGCGGTGGAACAACTAAACCGAGGAATACAACAGGCTGCATGGAATGCTACTCCTTCGCAGCAGATGGGTGAAGATCAAGGATATTGCCCCAAACATATAAGAAGGAAACTTGACGAAAAACGAAGACTAAAAAAGCGATGGCAGATTACCCATGCCCCAAGTGATAAGACTAATCTAAATCGCTGCACCAGTCAATTGAAAAAAATACTAACCGACCATAAAAACCAAGGTATTAGGGAGTATCTAGAAAATCTGTCACCCACTGAATCAATCAACTATTCGCTGTGGAAGGTAACAAAGAAAATAAAACAACAACCTCAAAATAACAGATCTCTAATTAAAACACAAAATGGCAACTGGGCTAGAACGGATGAAGATATAGTAAATACGTTTGCGGTTCACCTTAGTAACGTTTTCAAACCGTTCCCAATGGAAACTCCCCCAGAGGAAGAACAACATATCCAAGAAATTCTAGATGCTCCTTATCAAATGGACCTCCCAATAAAGCCTGTAAAAATAGCAGAAGTCAGGAAATGTATAAAAAATCTAAATTCAAAGAAAGCACCTGGTTATGATCTGATAACAGGAGAAATCCTGAAAAAGCTACATCCAGAAGGATTAAAAATGATCACCATAATTTTTAATGCCATTCTTAGACTGGGTTATTTTCCCTCACAATGGAAGGTAGCCCAAATAATTCTGATCTTAAAACCTGGTAAAAATCCAACAGAGGCTGCTTCCTACCGCCCAATTAGTCTTTTGCCCGTCTTGTCTAAGGTGTTTGAGAGGATTTTTATAGTTAGACTCAGACCACTCCTGGAAGAGAAGCAATTAATACCCAACCATCAGTTTGGATTCCGACAAAATCATGCTACGGTAGAGCAGGTACACAGAGTTGTCAGGAAGATTAGGGAAGACCTAGAAAATAGAAGATACTGCTCTGCAGCTTCCCTGGATATTTCTCAAGCTTTCGACAAGGTGTGGCACACAGGCTTGATCTACAAAATTAAGACTACATTGCCGCATCCGTATTATCAAGTACTGAGATCTTACCTGACAGACAGACACTTTCTAGTGAAGTACGGAGATGCTTACTCTGCTTTGTTACCTATAGAATCAGGTGTTCCACAAGGAAGTGTGCTCGGCCCACTTCTGTATCTCCTGTACACCAATGACCTGCCAACAAACTCCAGAACTGAAACTGCCACCTATGCGGACGATACAGTGATAATGGCTTCGCATGAAGATCCAAATGTTGCCTCTAAATACCTCCAAAAACAACTTGACGAAGTGGGGAGATGGATGAAAAAGGGTAGGATTAAACCAAATAGCACAAAATCTACACACATCACATTTACTCTTAGGAGAGCTACATGCCCAGCTGTAACATTAAACAACATCGCTCTTCCTCAAAGCGAAGAGGTTAAGTACCTTGGACTCCACTTGGACAGACGTCTCACGTAGGAAAAACATATCTGGAAAAAGCGATTGCAACTAGGACTTCTGTATCGTAAGATGTACTGGCTGATGAATAGAGACTCGCATCTTAGGATGGAAAACAAGTTATTGATATATAAAGCCATCATCAAACCGGTATGGACATACGGAATACAACTGTGGGGCGCAGCCAGCGAATCAAATGTTATGAAAATGAAAAGATTTCAGTCTAAAACGCTACGGGCGATCTGCAATGCTCCCTGGTATGTTCCCAACAATGTCATACATCGTGACCTGGGCATGGCCACAGTCAAAGAGGAAATTGCTGTAGCTAGCAAGAAGTATCAGCTTAGACTCAGTTCTCACCCAAATATTTTGGCATCAAATCTTCTCACTGCCCCCAACGTAAAAAGGTTGAAGAGGATAGACTTCTTGGATCTGCCCCAGCGGAAATAGTGTAAATTCTTGAGTTCACGTAAACACAAAAACAAAATGTTTTTAATTTTAAAATGAGGCTTACTATTGAGTCGGCTTCAACTGTGATACCTGGTTTTTCATTTTCTTAAATACTATTACCTAATGTTTATTTATAAACAGATTGTAGTTGTTCTTGGTTGCTAATAAAAAAAAAAAATTATTTATAGCTTTACATTTCATTTGAAATATAGCTGTTCCTAGGGAACTTACAAAATCCATTTTTGAGGTGGATTAGTTAGTCCTCGTATCTACATTATTTACATATTGTACACTGTGTTCACAGGCTTCTGTGTTTCTTTGCAGCATTAATTATATTCCTCCATCCTCTTCTGTCTGTAGCTACCTGTTTCCATCCTCTTACTCCCATAGTCTCCAAATCATTCGTCACTTCATCCCACCATCGCCATCGCATCCTTGGTCTGCCTCTGGCTCGTCTCTCATTGGCTTTCCATAACATTATCATTCTCGTCACTTCTTTCTTGTTACCTCTCCATACATGCTCCAGCCACTTTATTCTTTGTGCCATAATATATTTGACGACATCTTCACCTCCCATCTCTTCAAGAAATTCAAAATTCATTCTTGCCCTAACTTCGCCGTTTACATGCTTGGGGCCCAGTATAATTCTCAGCACTTTCCTCTCGAAAACCTTTAGCTGTTCTTCCTCCTTTTGCGTAATGCACATGACCTCAGCTGCATATGTGATGACCGGTCTTATCAATGACTTATAGATTTTAATCTTTATTTTCTTGGATATTCTTCTGTCTCTTAGGATATTTTTATTTGAGAAATAAGCCCTATTACCGCTTGTATTTTTTCTTGGATTTCGTTGTATCTTTCATTTCTGCTGTTTATTTGTACTCCGAAATAGGTAAACTCTTCGACTTGTTCAAATTTGCAGTCCTCTATTATCAAATCATTTTTTGTTCTACTTTCTCTTCTCTGGCATATCATATATTTAGTCTTTTTTCATTTATGTTCAATCCTACCTTCGCAGCCTCTCTTTTAATATTTCTAAATATTTCGATCATCCCCTTCTTTGTTCTCGATATGATTACCACATCGTCTGCATATGCCAACAGCTCTCCTCTCCTTATTTATCACCGTATCCTTGCATTTGGTACTTCTCATTATTTGTTCTAGGACGATATTAAACAACAGGGTTGCCGACAAAGCGTCACCCTGATTCACTCCACTATTCACCCCAAAACTGTCAGTATCACCTTCCAGTGTTCTTACAGTGGCTGTTGTTTCTGCTAATGTTACTAAAATAAGCCTAATTAATTTATCTGGAACTCGAAGTTCTTTCATCACTATTTCTAACTGCTTCCTATTTACATTATCAAAAGCTTGTTTAAAATCAATAAATAGCATGTGCATTTCTATGTCATATATTCGTGTCCTTTTTCCATGATTTGCTTAATTATATGCACTGCCCAGGCGGTACACTGTCGTTATAATGACGTCATTTGTTGGTTATTATTCGTCGGCGACGTCATTGACCGTATAACTGACGTACATTATGACGTGACTTTCAAGGCGAAAAGTTGACGTCGTCATTAAGAGACGTTGCTTTGACGTCAAATGACGTCATTTAGAACGTCATTTACGACGTCTTCGACGTCACTACAAATCAAATAACTGACGACATTATGACGCCAGTGTGCCGCTTGGGTGCGTGCATTGTTGATTTTCCACGCCTAAATCCACATTGGTAACTACCTATCATTTTGTTTGTGTGTTCTTCAAGACGGCTATGTATTATCGATGACAAGATTCTATTGCAGAAGAAGAAATTTCATTTCTTATACAAAACCTTATTTATCGTATAACTTTCAACGTATTTTCAAATTTATTTAAGATATTATTAATTGTTAAAAGGAATTATATATCTATCATCGACAACATTCAAACCACCTGTTCCAAACAGAGACGCCGGTCAAATCTAAAGGATACGGGCGTCTAGCAGCAACACCTGAACTATCGAATCAATCAAGAAAAATTTCAATTCAAGCAAATCAAACCACCGGATCGAAGCAAGAGACGCCGGACAAAACAAAGGCGCCTACAGCGGCGTCTGAACAATACTGCTTCATTTTCGACCAATAGCCTTTGCATTTTTGTTTTCAGGATGGTATTTTACCAGCAGCCACATTACATTTTCGTCACCTGATGGTCTGGACCTCAAAATGGAAGGATTGTTTAAAAGTTGAATTCGGATTGTTTAAAAGCGTCAACAAGCAAATATCCCAAAAATAAAAATGACAAATATACGTATAACCAGTAAGCAACGTTTCTGGGAACTCCGATAAGGCTACGGGCTACACCTGTGCGGGTATTGCTGGTCCACATCCACAAATCTTAAAATACAATCTTTGGCGAAAGTCTAATGTCTACAAAGAAGGTATTGTCGGTATTTCAAGTAGTTATTTTCAAGTTTGAAAACGGCATAAGAGCGCCTACAAGTTCGCGCGTGGCATTTTTGTTACGTGATATCAAATATAACTGCTGCAATAATTCCAATAATGTTTCTGTATTCGTAAAGTTTCACAATGTCCTGAAGGTTTACCACATTAATGACGATTGTAAATTATTCACTATAGGAAATTGCATTGTGTACAAGTATAAACTTAGAGGTGGGGGAAGTAAATTTATAGCAAGAGCAATACTATACTCGTATATTATTTTGACATTTTTCAGGGTATTTTAGATTTTATTTGCCAGTGATAAATTTTGTGTAGGTACATTATATACCCACTATGTTTCATTTTGAAAAATCAAAGCTCTCGTAACTGGGGGAGGTCAAACCCTAGGTAACCTGTCCACCGTACCATTTGTGCACTATCGGGTCAAGTGTCTCAAATTTTATGCAATTTTTATTGCAACATTTGTAAAATACTCTCCATCGTTTCTGTTAGCATATCATCTATGACCATTTGGAGCGATTGCAGTAATTTATCGATACAACTTACCTAATTTTCCAGACAAGCTACTCTAGACAGCAATAAATTTTACAATTTGTTCCATTTTGGTTGATTAGTGGAAAAGTAGAGACATATATTCGAATTTTTAGAAAGGAATGCTTTGTTTTTAAGTCTCTTTAGGGCTTTATTTATTACTAAGCTGCAACTATTACTTACTGTGTATTATTAACCCCCGACGAAAAAAAGAGGGGTGTTGTAAGTTTAACGTGTGTATCTGTGTATTTTTATGTTTAATTTCTTTAAGGGGTTACATATCTTTACACGCACTGAAAACCGAGTACATTTGAAAAATTACTATAAAGGTTATATTATGAAAAATAAATTAAATGATTGATTTGACATTTTGAATTAACTTTTGAACTACAAGAAAAAAAATAAAGCATTTGGTTTTTTTAATATTAACAATATTTTTTACGGGTATAAGTGGACTACTGATGAAAACCATGACGCTTCATGCCCAAGTAACATTTTCCCCCTGCTAGATATCTGCTAGGGCTCTGTCAGAGAAATTTCGCAGGGCCCTGTCTCTGTAATCGGATTGTAACAGGGCTCTGTCACATAATATGAGACAGAGAAAATGGACCCTGCAAACCCTCTGCAGAAAATTTGTCGCAAATCCTAACAGGGTATCTGTTAGGTACCCTGTCAGAGACTCTGCAAGAGCTCTGTCAGGCACTCTGCCAGAGTCTCTGTCACAGAGACTCTGGCAGGGCTCTGTCTGTCCCTGTTACAGAGACAGACAGAGACAGGTATAAAAAATATTACATTTTAATAAAATAAATTTATGTCACATTTTTTTAGAAAAATTAATTTTTATTTTTAGATTCTTGCAATCCATTGATTGTGTTATTACATCGCATCGAACTAATTTAACTCTAGGGGTTTCAATTTTATTTACATGGTTACATTTAATTATATCTATTAACTATTAATATATTCTAATGCTTGGTATTCTGTATTATTGGTTGAATTCCATTCTGTCGATGTTGTTACCTATCCTGAAAATAATATTTAAATTTAAAAATTTTTGTTACAATCCAGATTCGAACCTGTACCTACATCCATGACTGCTTCGTAGCCTCTCGTTCTTACCATTTACCTACGGACCCTACTTATAAATTATTTTGAAATTACTGGTAATATGATGGTCACACTTTTGTGTATAATAATGAGTGAACCGCTGAGAAATCAACGTATTTTACTTACCTTTTTTAATAAAATGGAAATTATATCGATGTAAAACATCGCAATTTAAAATATGATAGAATAATTCGTAATTGTAACTGCAAATATAGATGTAGTAATAAAATTGAAACCCCCAGAGTTAAATTAGTTCAATTACATAATTACACAATCAGTATGGATTGCAAGAAGTTAAAAATAAAAATTAACATTTTTAAAGAATGCGACAAAAATTTATTTTATTAATATTTAGGGCCGATATATTTTGTCTTGTAAGTATGGGTTACCATCGGCAAATAAGTTTTAACTTTAATTTTAACTTAAAATTTCTAGAATAATTGTGAGTGCGGTATATATGAGAAATTTAATTTTTGATAAATAATATTGATCAAAACGAATCAGTAATAGTGAATCAGAATCAGTAAATGATAATAATAATATAACAACAGTTTTTTTGTTTAATTCTAGATCGTGGTTTAATTATGATTTCTTTAGATTGGATAAATAAACTGTTAAAATTTATAAATTGCACATAAATGACGTTTAAAATCGAAGCGGATTAGCCTTTGTATTTCTAATATTCTAGAATATTCTAAATGACCTGAACTAAAACTATTTTATCTCTTTCTCTCATAACAATATTTATTATAGCGCTATCCTACTTCGTTACATAGTAACTAGACCTAAATTTTTGGCTCAAAATTACGAGGCGCTTTACGAATTTTTTTATACCTGTAACTCATAAAAGGTAATTGTCAATGTAACTGTCTCTGTCTGTCTCTGTAACCTTGACAAAGTTTCTGTCATATCGTTGGTTGCTTTGAAAAAATCGATTAATTAATTTTCAATAAATCTCTGAAGATATATTCCTTTTAACAATCTTAACCAATATGAATGAAGAAAGCTTACATCGTTAACAAAATTCTTGATTCTGATTTGCTAAAATTTTAATAAGCATTGTGTTTATATCTACCTGTAGTAGGTATCTACTATTAAAAGTACAATATAGTATTTAAATTTAATGAATTGTTAAAATTAAAAGTCATTGAAAAATGGTAAAAAAGACAATTTTTATGAAGACCACGTGGTATATACGAGCTTTGCAAATTTTTTATAACAGAGACTCTGTCAGGGCTCTACCACAGAGTTCTTGCAGGGCTCTGCAAATTACCAGTAATAGGGACTCTGGCAGGGCTCTGCCGCAGAGTTTTTGCAGGGCCTTGCAAATTACCTGTAACAGGGACTCTGCCAGGGCTCTGCCACAGATTTCTTGCAGGGCCCTGCAAATTATTTTCAACAGAGACCTACCAGGGCTCTACCAGAGTTAATTTTCAGGGTTCTGCAAATAATCAGTTACAAATACCTGCCAGGTATCTGTAAGAGCTCTGTCAAAAAAACCCTGTTATAACCCCCTGGCAGATATTTGCTAGGGCCCTAGCAGAGACATTTAAATTTCACCAGGGAAAAATGTTACTTGGGTGGTCGGCATCATAACTTCACCAAAAATTATCCAATCCGCAAAAATAAAAATTAATCTTGTAAAATAATGTAGTGGTTATTGTCTGGCGGAGGGAATTTTATTTTTTTTTCAAAAATAAAGAAATTACAGAATTTCAAACTTTAGAATGCAATTTAAAAAGAAAAAATTAGTGTTTAATAATTTATAAAAACATTCCCAATCAAAAAATTAAAAAACGCTCTCGTCAGACATTACAGAAAATAATTATCAAGAGTTTAAAAAAAAAAAAGTTAAAAAATATTGAAAATTGACCGAGTTATCGTGCCGACCTTGTCTAAAAACGTAGTATCGAGAATAACGCGATTAAATAGTCCAGTCAAAATAGACAAAGAAAAGTGCAAAGTTTGCAATAATTCGCATCCAGCTGAAAATTGGCATAAACCTTAAATGCACTATTACAAACAAATCAAAAGTCCCCACCGATCCCGCATCTGCTAAAAAAGTTATTCAAGGTCAAAAGTCAACAATATCGATTTTTTGCATTTTGCTCGTAAATGATAAGTGTTATCGTAAAAATAGGTTAGACAAAAATTGTAGATCATGAAATTCTCTACAAAAATTATTCTTATACTTATTTTCGTACGAATAGCTATTCCTGACATATCGCGATTTCGATAATCACTTAATTATTACCAATATTACCATTTTTTCAATCAATAGGACACTGTCTAATAAAACTTCCCAACTTTTGAATCGTGATATCTGATGAATAACGATTCGTACGAAAAAAAAGTATAAGAATAATTTTTGTAGAGAATTTCATGATCTATAATTTTTATCTAACCTATTTTTACGATAACACTTATCATTTACGAGAAAAATGTAAAAAACCGATATTGTTGACCTTTGACCTTGAATAACTTTTTTAGCAGACGTGGGATCGGTGGGGACTTTTGATATTTTGTTTGTAATAGTGCATTTAAGGTTTATGCCAATTTTCAGCTGGATGCGAATTTTTGCAAAGTGAAATGTCTATTTTGACTGGACTATAGGTCCAGTTGTTGGTTAATAACTTTGTAACGGAGTGGAATTTTCTTAAAAATTATTTTTTTTAATATTCTTAAAAGTATAAAGAAGAATAACGTGTAAGAAAACAAAAATTAATTTTCAAGGATATGAAGCCCCTTAAGTTATTCCTCGTTTAAACTAAATAGCAACATAATGACAATTCAAGTTATTCAGTTGAATGATATTGAATATATTGAGATGTGAAAAAAGTCGATGAATGAGATCAAGTGATAATTTGGGTTGAGTTTTGATTTTAAATTTTAAATTTGTCGATTTGTGAGACAAAATCTTAAGAGCAATTTGTGTGGACATGCGATAATCTTGTCACTATTAACACACAAAACAAGACAGTTCAATTTTTCATAATTATTTGGTGTGTTTGATCTATACGTGAAAATATTCGTCCATAAAAGTGAGTAGTGTTGCCTGTAAAGTGAAAACTGAGTAAATTTCATAAATGGTGCCAATAAAGCGGATGTTTGACAAGGTTATAAATTTTTGTATGTGCAAGGTGGGGAAGAGAATTGTTGGTTAAAAACGGGCGAGTTCATTTGGAAGCAAAAAGGGCTTGAGCCGTTCGACGTGCAGAGGGAGTCTCGGTGACCTCCATTGCGGGCAGTTCGAGGATTGCAACGATTTTGCAATTTATTCTCGTCGAGATTATTTTTGAAGGCTTTTGGAGCAACAGAAGCAAATTCTACAAGCCGTAGAGAGTGTACGCAAATGTTTTCATTAGTTTCTATCGTAAAATAGCAATTTTACGTGTAATTTTGTGATCGCGAGCCATTTTCGACTTTATTGAGGTCACACTTTGGAAAACTTGAGGTTGGATTGGATACCAGATGTGATCGCTGCCTTTGATGAGAAAACTTGGAGTTCCTGATTCAATTGGTACTGGAGTGTTGCAGCACAGCACTGGAATTTCCGCACACGTAATTTTTACTCGTTTTTGGATGAAAGAGTAGGATTTGACGTCAGCAGATGTTCACCTGGCAATTATTTATCTACCGTTTATGGAAGCCATATGGCGTATGTGTATGGATCAGCGATGGACCTTCTTTTTTGAGTGCAGAGTACTGCAGTAATTTTTCGCATACCATCGAAGTTTTGTGATGAGTAAGAAAAACTTTGTTATTAAATACACCATTTTTATAAAATTTTTATATTGTTCACACACAATTTACATTAATGCAGCGTTACATAAAGGTATAGCCCATTTATTTAAATCTAAATAATAGGGGAGAGTCGGGATATTTGGGTCAATTTTTAATAAATACATTTTATTTAATTTCTGAAACATAATTGACGAACTTTAAATATACCATTGCATAGAACAGGTATTTCACAAGCTATGTAAATAATGTAGAATGGATCACTTTAATTTTGACACAAGTTTTTTTAAATTATAGTAGCAGAGAAAATTTGACCCATTTATCCCGCATGTGGGGAGGTTTGGGTAGGTAATAGGGATGTATGGGTATATAGTCATTTAAACTAAAAGAATTGTTTTTTAATGAACATAAACTAAAATAACATAAAATAATATTAATAAGCAACACTATCAGAAGCAAAATAAACAAAATATTAACGCAACATAACAAATATTTCAATAAAGATTCAATTCTTAACTCCCTACTCTATTCTTATAGATTCTTAGCCTTTAGCAATCTCTCACATTTCTGACCCATTCCTCCCACTGGTGCCAAAACACAAAAATGTGGTTGGAATTTTCGCATGTGGAAAGTTGGATTATATTGAGTAATAGTCATGTTAAGCTTAATAACTAATCATTCCAATGTAATAGTCGTTTTAGAGATATTTCAAAAGAAATAAAAAATAACTGACATATAATAGATATATAAAACGAAAATTTACCTGGTCAAAAAGCCGTTTTATTCGATAAAACAATTAATATTTACAGTCACGCTGCGATAACAATGGGAAAGAGTTTCGATACCTTATGGGACCTTGGTGGAGGTAGTTATGCGTACGTTAAACGCTTTGGGAATGTAATTTTGGCATCGACCCAAACCTCCGCTGACCCAAACCTCCCGACATTCCCCTACTCTTTATTTAATGATGTGTACATTTTTACACCATTTTTTGATATCGCTTGACATTTGTGTCAAACAAGTCTGAAATTCTTAAGATTGAAATTGATTCAAATTAATAAATTCACTTTTGATTTACTTGGTCTTTTGATTGACTTTTTCATTGAATCCGCAAACTGCAGATTTGTAGCCTCCGTAAGTGTAAACCAGACTTAAGGCTAATCGGGGCTTATTTTGTTCGAGTGATTTGCATTAGGCGAGGTTTTGCTACCGGTTTATCTAGGAAGTCGAATTGAGCTGTGGATCACGACAATATTTAGTTATATTCAAATGAATAAATATTTTTTACTGTGAGGTATATGTATATGTACTATTTTGTGTATCAAGTGATAATATAATCATTAAGATGCAGAAACAAATTAAATTAATGCAACATGTGTTTGATATTATATAGGAATTAAATAGTTTCATTTAAAGTTTTATTAAAAGACGCCGGAGGTAACAATAATTTTTTCATTAGTATAGAATTATGGAATTTTGATTAACTTCATTAAATAACTTTATTACAAGTTAATAATTACTAAATATTAGTATGTATACAAATACGAACTATTTGAATTAATTCTTGTTGAATTATGTAGTAGCAGGTATGGTCCTACTATAATTTTCATTTATTAAAGTACAGTAATAATGTTGATGAGGTAATTAATATTTAGCACGAAAATACTAGTCATATAATAAAGTCATTTATTTTCTTGCAATTAATAAACATTGTTATCGCTAATTCAAAAGCAAGCACACTATCGACTAAACACAAAACAGCCTGATTAATGTCAAATATTGATGTTGATGATATAACCCTTAACTATATTCATATACATACTAGATTAGGTGACTTTCTAGTCAATTCTAAAATTATACGGAATGACTAATAAGTAATTTGTGTAAATGTTTTCGAAAAATGTTAACTAAAAAACAAATTTATTATTTTTATAATTTTAATTTTACTATTTATAAATACTAATACGTAACCTTTGTAAATGATGAAAACCGTCTCAGAGAAGTATTAGAGAACCAGGCTCGCAACAGAACAAAAACTATGAAAGCCTAGAGGAACATAATTAGCATTATTTTACTTTTTTTTTAGTTTGTATTAATTAAATCTGAATAAATGTAAAATACAAAGCCCGATAGTATAATTAGCTTCATAACTTCAGGCTAAGAAATATTAATAACTGGAACAGCAAATTTTTATTGTTAAGGATTTATGAAGCAAGCTTTTATTAATTATTTCAAAAATTGTGCTAAGAAGTACTTTGCTATAAAATAGTTTTTCTTAATTCACAGGTAAAATTAACAACAAAAAACAAAGCGCTGGCATATCTCACAAGCTGCTTGTTCATGGGAACTCCATCACATTTTATGTGTTTAAGAAAAAACGCTTTTAGTTTTTTACTCACTAAAAGGGTTCTACCACTGTCTTCCTGTTAATATATGCATATCCTTACAAGATAGACGGCTGGTGCTACCTTATAATACTCCATCACACAATACATAGTCATTTGTCTAAGCGTGAGAATATTTACGGTCCTTTGATCAAATTTACAGTATACAAATTAATTTCCGTAATTATTTCAAATCAATGTGTAAATTCACTGCCACCTTAAATCTAATCAATCATATTCGGTATAGTAGGTAGGTATTAACTATGTTTGATGTATTATCCAGGTAGAGAATGCCTTTAAAATCAGGTGTCAACAGGTTGTTATAGGAAAGGTGCCTATCAATAGACTGAAATAGTTTTGATCGTTCGGTTTATTGTATCGACAGGTTTAATCCTTACCTATATTGAGCATTTTTAAGAACAGGTAGTTTCAATATTAGCGTAATTATTTGTAATAGACAGTATAATTACTTGTCTTTATTTTTTGGTTTTGATAATTAGAATGCGTATGTACGAATAGCTACTTGCTATAGTAGGTTAATTAAATCGAAAAAAGTTTAAAACTTAAATATCGCACTAATTTAATTCTATAATTTTTGTAAGGGTTCTATAAAAGGGGTATAAAAATATCTATACAGTTTTATTGTACAATGTATTGTCTGGTCGTAGAAAAAATTAACATTGGCAACAATTACTCACAAAATTGAATACGAATAATTTGCATATATTCAGGTATCACTTACACGACGTCTAATGAAAAAACTCAATCTGCATACGGCGGTTGTACGGTGATGGGAATTGGCCGTGGACCGTCCCCGCATTAAAGCAGCTTTGTTATGTGTTATTTTTTTTAAAGATCCTTTTGAGAGGAACACAACTGGTTTCACTGAAACTATACCTCGAAATTAAATATGCGTGAGTATTCCTTTTAGTTATTTTTTGCTGATTTGCTATTGTTTGAATTGTGAGGGCTGTATACGCAACCGTTAGCGAGTTGTGCTGGCATCGGTGAAAGTCTAGCCAGAATTTAATTGAAAAAAGTTCATAAAGTTAATTTACTAACAAAAAATATTTAAACCACTTGTTGAACACTTCATGAACAACTTTGGCGCTTTATGGGCGCTTCATAACAATAGGGAACGTTCTACAATTACGCCATCACCATTTACTGCAAAGGAAAGCTGCTCATTATCTAAAGATTACCAAGACAATCCGGCTAAAGCACCGAGCACGGTTTGCGACGTGACAACATTTTGCGCTAATCTTCGATAAGCCTTTTCTTGCAATTTCTGCACGCTGTAACATCAGCGAACAATTAGAAATCTAATTTATATTAAAATCTTCTTGCGAAAATTATCGATTAGAAGTCTTAAAGAATGTAATTACCAAGTTAATCTGCGGAATAAATTTATTTTCATGTGACTTAGAAACTTTGAAATATTATTGAGTTATGTAAATTGTAACTTTTCAAATTAATATTAGCCTAGTTAAATGAATTTAAATTTATCAATTTGTAATATTAGATGCGTGTGTGTAACTGACTGTAGGGTAAGAAAATTTATAATCCCACAGATACACATTATATTATTAAATAGATTCTTTAGTTTGTATAACTAGTAACCGTCGTAACTCTTTTAATGTATCAAAACGGTCTTATTAAATAGGCAAATGAGCTGGTGGGTCGTTTCCGGAACGCGGGTCACCAGTCGTTCTGATGAACGGACGAAGAAAAGAAAGGGTTATAATAAAGGCAGACTGGTAGCGCTGTGAGCATGCATATATTAGACGTGTATGCAAATAAGGGCTGTGTCTTGCTCAACAGGATATACTATACATGTGTATGTACAGATCACATTAATGCGCGCCCATTGCGGGTCAGGACCGCGAGGGTTTGCGGGGACCGGTCGCGCCATATGTAAGCAAGAACAAAAAACGACAAAAAACCTGACAAAAACAGCATACATATTAATGTACGTGAACATAAATGTGGCCCAATGCTCCAGTATTATTCGTGCTGCTACGGTGAGAGTTTCAATTTTTGCAGTTCTTCGGCTGACCGGTGGTCATCGCAAACTACCAGCTGAACGCGTCACCCTCTATTGATTATCTCTCTTTCAGCGATTTCCTGTTGTGTACTTTATGTAAATCGATGTGAAGTTAATGATATTTTAATTATAAGTCTTGGTGATTAATGATATCAAGTATCGCGAGGGCGCCCAAGACTGTTGGTTTTACCTATGTGAGAAGGAAACAGTGTCTACAGCTTTATAATAAATTGTGTTTCAATTAGCGTTTGGCGTTATCGACGCCACATTAATACTCGAAATGCTGCAATTTACATACAATTTCCATCAATTTTTAACTTTTCGTTCAAATTTTATATAATATGGTCGATTTTGTATAACTAATTTTTTTATCGTAATGCCTGCAGTCGCGTTGATATTTTAAAATTTCATTACATTTATCGACAAGACTACAATTTAATTTATAAAAAATGATGTCATTTATTTAGATCACGTATATTAAAAAAAGAACTTTACTTGTGGAATAAAATAATCTTGACTAAAGGTTTAGATTTAGGCGTAATATTTTTAATGCCTATTTTTTTCTCCTACCGCTGATGGTTTAGCACAAGTTCATTAATTCTGATTAACACGTCAGTAAATTGCCCCCAACCGCACTATCTTTCCGAAGCACTGGCAAATGTGACTATTTTTCATACTGTCACTTTCATAATGCATTATATTTAAACTAGCTGATGTTTTAAGCTAACGGAGTTTCTTGAGAACTTTGAGTTTGTTTGCTGCAGCAATATTTATCAACGAAAGTAGAAGAGTAATGTGGTAGCGTTTAATGGTAGTAAATAATAATTTCGAAACCCCTTTTTAAATGAATAAAAATTTACAATGCTTCTTTTTAATAACGTCCCAAAGATTACGCCCACTGCCGTACAATACATTTTTTATCTTTACACTTTTATTAAGAGTGTAACGAAACATCGATTAGAGAGAGATAAATTATTTTTCATTATTTTCGTTTTGAAATCTAAAACATAAGTAGGGTACAAATATATTAAAGTAGACAGAGAAATTAGGGTGCAGGCGGTAAGATTAGAATGGTTGAAATCCAGGTTCTGTCATAGTTCCCTTGGAAACTCGTGGAAAGCGAACACACACAAATTTAAAATCCACAAATACGTGAGGGGTCGAGCGAAAGGAAATAAACGAAAAGAAATGAGAAGAGCACTCGGGTAAGAAGAGGAGTTCAGTCTTTCGGATACGATATTGTGATATTATTGCAAATGCCCCTGAGTCGTTTCTACAGAAAATAAATAATTAAAAAGCTTTCAAATATTAAATCATATACAGAATTTCCTTCTTTGTCAAGAACATCCGAAATTGATAATAATGTTTCAAACGTCGTAATAATATATTATTAAAAATATTGTAATAATACAAGTAGATTTTCTACTTCTTGTCAACTTCTTTTTCAATTTCCATATTCCTTCGCTTTATACCTTCATACTAACCTAACTGTAATTTATATTTAATTAAATTTGTTATTATTAAATTATACAAGTAGTTAGGTATATGAGAAATAATTAAAAGTTTTAACCTCTTTAAAAAGTTGGACATTTTTCAGTAACTTTGGTGTAGGTTACATACAGCAGTTAGATATATTTCCTTAATTTTATTGTAGGTACGCTACATATAAATTTAAATTTTTAGATTTTAGTACTAATAAAAATTTTCAATCCAATGTTGGTTTTATTTACTTTATTATTAACATTAATTTGCAAGTCAACAGTTAAACTGTCTAACGTAACATCAGTTTAGGTTAAGTGAAATTTTGATAATCTAATATTCCTATTATCTATAAAGTCCGTACCAAATTTATTTAATATTTAAAAAATAACTTATCGTTCTTACCGGCCATTTGACGCTGATCAAAAAAATAGACGCCTAGCGTCGCGTATTCACGCATGCGTTCGCACACCCTTATGTTGTCGTGACGACCAGGGTGCGGGAGTTAACTCTGTTTTGAAGAATAAAAAGCACCCTACCATGACCCCTGTCCTACGATAAACATGTGTGTATATGCGATTAATGAATTAAAAATGGCGTTGGAGCATCCAGTAATGGTAAAACGTAATAAAATACACTCTCTACCATCAAGCTTAGAGATTTGGGGAAATATATTATAGTAATAAGTTGGAATTTGATGATTTTAAGGTTATGCAAAATTGGTTTATCTATCCGAAATTGTTAAACGAAGTTTAATATTCCTAATTCTATTTTCAACAACATAATGTAATGAAAGTGTAACACGGGTCGAGTTAGTTGGAGTATAATTTGCTACAGTTTCTGGGTTGCAAGCAGCTTGTTTATATCAAAATATTAAACTCAAATCCCATATAAAATTAAATTATGTATACAGAGTCGGGGATTAACGTGCTTTATTCAAACGTTTTTACTGTATTTTTCACTTTATCATTATTAAAATGATAAGGTAACTGTACATTGCTGAAAATGCCAGTTTTCTTCGAGATCATTAATTAGAGTTGCTCGAGGCTACTGACAACTGCGGTTACGGTCTCATTTCAAGTCTATAATTAATATCCGACTATAATACAAAGAGATCCTAATAACATGAAAATATTAAAAATAAATTTTAAAATTAATGATGCCCTTTGTTTTTATACTACTTACCTACGATTGAAAATTACAAATTTTAATGATCGAATCTATATATTATTTATATCAAGATAATTTTAGGGTTGGAACGTTTATTCTACCAACTATTATAAAGTAGGTACTTTTTAAATAAATTGTTCATTATAAGAGGTTGTGCAGTGATACTTAAATCATACATAAAGATTCTTAAATATAATAGAATTAAAAAAACTTCTTAAAGTTATAGAACGTCGAAATTGTAAATACCGGGAAGTTGGAGTGCCATTGACAATCAGCTTCCAATTAAGCATTCGAAGCGAAAACATTTTATCAAATCAACTAGTACGAAAGATCAAAAATGTTCGCAATCATCGTTACAATATATAAAAATCAACCGAATAAGCTGAAAATGAAGTTCCGTCTTGTACACGTGACATATACAAAATGTTCAACTAAAAGTTTGCGAGTAGCAATTCGTAATTTTAATTGGTCTTAATTCAAAACACTCCCGAAACAATGAAGAATATATCCGGCCTATAATATTTATATCCGGCATATAATGATTAGTTAATTCGATTCGACTAATTACAATTATAAATTTTCTCTATTTGTAACCAAATCAATAAAATCCGATTTTAATTTGTTCAAATAATAAAAGGATAAAAAGAGCGCACTCCGATAATCTACGTTAATTTCATTGCTGAAATTTTTTTAAATAATTAAATTACATTGCAAACATTTCGATATAAATACCTAATAAAATTATACGTCATTAATTCGACATGTCACCGTTTGTGAATTTTCTTTTCCAATTACGAGATGAAAGGAAGGACCTAAGGGTAACTTCCTTAGGTTGATTCCTTATTATAATTTCTTGTATAGATTTTCAAAAATTGGTATGTTGGACAAGTTTAGAGCTATTATTATACAACCAGAGGCACATTTATTAATGAGTTAGCGGAAAGGTATTACAATTTGGTTTGAACGAGTCACGATAGCAAGTAATGGATAATTGGTTGACGCCCATCATAATCCGTGGTAATGACATTGAGTAATCACTAATCAAGACTTTTTGCATCTTCTTTTAAATTATCGCAATAATTACTATTTCTTTTAACCTTGATGATATTACATTATATCTCAGCTTAATCCATGGAGGACCTCTTGGCAAAATTTTGGCTTCCTTTTGTGTAAAACTGATGTCAATCATCATAAATGTATTTTCCTTTTCTAGAAGAAATTGACGAGAATATTGTTCGTGACCTTTTCAGTCGATGTCACTGAATACAACTATAAAAGAGATACATGACATATTTACCTTCAAGCCCCAAAATCGTTACAACCACCACCACCACTGATTGTTGTAGTCAAGAACTGGAGAGACATTATAGGTAGAGTAGCAATTCCTATAAATGTTAAAATTTTATGGAAAATATTGGTATAATGGAATCATGATTTTCCTAAATTTTAGTTCAAAATGTGGCTATTATAATTTACGTCAAATGTAAAAAGCTAGACAGGTGATACAATTTATTGTAAAAATTATTGCTTGAAAGCACATTTTCGAGTTCTATCATGTTAATATTGTAATACATAGTATAATACTAATTTTATGAAAGTATGACAATTAAGTTGAACACCAGAGCCATAACATAAAATGAAATATATCAATTATTAAATTTTACAATAGGTAAATTAGCGATAAGTAAATCGTCACTAGTAATAATCTATAATTATTGGTTATTAAACTCTTAAGGACATCTGTATTAACCACACTAAATTGCTACTTTAACATAAGTAATACTTGTATTTCATAATTTAAGTATCGTACCTACCTACCTGCTTATGTTACATTGTACAGTAATTCATACATACGTAAATTCATATTTTACTCTTTAAATAATATTATCTCTAAAATGATTAGTTTAGTACTAAATTAATACTAAAATGTTCACTTCTACAATTTTGTCGAATATATTACAAAAATTCTACAAAAAATAATAATTATATTGTGTAGTACCTACCTTAAAAAACAATCATTGAAAATATTTATAGAAAATTTGAATTGAAACTAACCGTGACTAGCCGGTTTTCAGTGAGTGCCTCAATGTTTTTCACCTTGGTAATTTAACACATTTTACTTAATTACAATTAAAAATTAGCATCTGTCGCAGAATAACCGTTTATGTAAAATAAAATTTTAATGCTGTTCTATTTTTAATGTTTTCGGCGTGAGAATTTGTTCGTTCCTGCCGTTTAATTTTTATTAATTTTCATTAACGACTTAACTCGACTGGTTTAATAGGTAAATAACAACACAATAAAAAACATAAATATTGGTTTAGCATAAATATCTATGTTTAATAGCCATCAATAAACATCAATAATTTATATTAGTACTGCATATTATTAAAAACAACTTAAATGACTACATAGATACAAATTAGTAGGTAGATGCGGTAGATGTATACCTATCTACCAATTAATTAAAAAAAAGCTGGCAATTTTACTTCTTGTGAATTATAAATTTTTGCTAATTATTTTACTTTATTAGATTTAATAATTAATTAACGTGCTAAAGAACATACATTCAATAAATTACGTGGTTTAGACTTTTCTAATGTGATATAACCACTAGGTACTGGGATAAATAAATAAAATTATGGCAATTTGATGAGTAGGTATAATATGCAATTATAATAATTTATTCTTTTTCATACTTTTAACATTTACATAAAACGTGTATTTAAATTGATTAATAACAATTAATTAAAAGGTTTCTTAACAAAACATGATCATTGTTATACTGCAAGTTTCAGATTTTTATTTTTGTAGGAACAAAAAGTTTCCTCTCCTGTATAGGTATATTCTACCTTATAGAATATTGGTGTCTAAATTATGGCATCTGTTTTCTGCAGATAAACCTGAAAACGTTATATTTCTACCACGAATACGAAATAGATAATATGCAAAATTTTTCAATCTTTTTTGATATTTCGTCTGTCAAACATGGCATAACTTCAATCAGATTACTAGAATGATATTTCAACGAGAACGGGGACTTGTCTGAATATCGCGAATGGGGCTTAGGTTGGAATCTCGTTTAGAATAGGGAGAGTTATCGATCAGCTCCAATGTGCGACGCCCGCAGTCATAGATGGAATAGCAATAAGTGGGTGGCCGCCTGTCGGAGGGGTGGAAACCGAATTAAGGATCAAGGGAACAAAAACAGGGGAGTCAAAATATAAAAATAATGTCCGCCATTTCCCAAGCACACCGTATTTTTCATAACAATGAGATTTAATATTTAGGCACATTTACATGAGCAACGTAAGGTGAAACGTATATGGAAATTACGTCGCATAATTTAAAACTTTTATGTTATAAAATTATTAAATTCTGCTGAAAAATTAGATGTCAATCTTATAAGAAAGCAGTTGATTGATTCATTAAATATTTTTACGTGAAATCTAGCGAAGGAAACATATTGTATGGTATTAGATTACAATGCTTTTAAGAGTGGGAGTTACGAGAATCCCTTGTTTTTTTAGTCTTTGGGGACTGAGTGACGGATTTATAAACGCATCGTGGCTAAAAGATTAGCGGGAGTTTACATCAAAATATTAACATTTAATTACAGAAGCTTAGAAAAAATTAGGAACTTATTAAAGTTGAAAAAGAAACATAAATTTTTCTCGTAAGAAGCGTAAAGGATATTATGTAAATAATTTTATAACGCATTTTTTAATTTTCCAATAATTGGATTCAAAGAAAGGATGTTAAAAATAATTTATCTAAAAATAATACAAATCCGGTAAAAGTTAGAAATGTAATAAATCCCTATTACAATTTAAAAGAATATCATTTCCAGTCAATTACGAAGTATAATCAGATTTACTTCTTAATATTACATTTAATATTAAAGATCCGCAGCGGAAATGGCCAATAATCGCTCGGTTTGAAGTCGTTAAAATACAATTATAACTTAATCAACCAGACATGTTTAATTGCAATTTTGATAAAACACCTTCAAGAAAATTCAACTTAGAATAAGGCATCAAAACGAACGCTTGTTTACAACGCAATTAAGAAAAAGCTGTTAATGTTGTCGTTCCGTAATATAATAAATTATATTATTATACAATTTCCTCCAATTATTATTGTATGTTATTATAACTTGATAGGTACTAGTAGTATTTTTTATTAATAAAACTTTATTTTAAATTTCCTTTTGGATAGTATCTACTATTTTACACGGTATAAACACATCCCGTTCTCTTTAAAAAGCTAAATTGGATTATAATTTATACATGAAGGGAAAAAGTGCTAAGTTTCCTTACCCATATGATTATCATGATCTATCTAACTTTATCGATAAAATTTAATTTTATTCAAATTACAGCAGTGTGTAATCTACTACAGTAAAGAATACTATAGCATAAAAGAGATATTGTGTATTAGTAATATTATGTCCACTGCTTGCTTGGGATATGGAGAAGGGGGCACATTTGAACAGTTTTTAGGAAAACTCTATTTTCTAAAGAATGTTTATAATAAAATGCGTTATTTTGTGTTCACTTTTAAGGTATATATTTGAACAAACACTAGTATAACTATTCAAGTCTTATGTGTTAATATAACATAAATACAAACAAATAAAGAAACTCACATAATTGTTCAAATCTGCCCTACATTGGGGGCAGATTTGAACAGGTCCGGGGCACATTTGAACAAACGGAAAAACCATGAAAACTCAACACAAGAAGTGTATAAAAATTAAAATAATTATCATGACAACTTTTCATCTACACATTTTGAAAGTTTTTTTTTCATATTTATTTGTTAGTTTGATTACCTAACGTTTCCTATTCAATTTTGTTTTTTCTGGAGTGTCTGTTAGAATCCTCTTCTTTCTTTCGAGTCTTTGTTTTTCTGGCAGTTGATGATCTTGGGCCAGCCTTAAGAAACGGTCTATCGATTTCTGGTGTCAGAAGAGCAGTTTCATCAATATTAGAAGTTGATGAACTAGCAATTGCTTCGACGTTAAAAATTATTGGTTGTACTATTTAGTTCTCGATCGGTAACAAAGGCAGCTTCGAAGTCTTTATCGCTGAATGCATTCCTTGAAAAAGGCCAAATTCCAGGTTTAGAAAAGCCAAAAGGTTTGTTCGTTTGTATGAACTAACTTGGACTGGGTTATCTTTCGAGATCAAAATACTCCCACCACAAAAGTTAGATAGTGTTCTAACTTGCACTGCCTACTTCTCCTATGGAGGTCGAGCAAGAAGTTCATGTTCGGGCATGAACTGAGCAGCCAAACGAACACAGTTCATTTGCACTAACTTGAACCGAGCAAGTTAGTTCATACAAACGAACAAACCTAATGTTATATTTTTAATGGAGAATGCAGTGCTCTGTAAGCAATATTGGCCAGACCTGGCAAATCATCAATAATATAATCAGTGTTTTTCCAAGATTATTTGTTAAACAATAATTTTGTGCAAGTACTCTTACGAATAATGGTCCAATCATCCATCCACTTGTCAGGCTATTGGGAAGCAACGAATTTATTCGTGACACGTTTGATGTGAAGCATATTGAAATATTGGGAAGCCCTAAGCTTCCAGGAGGTGCTCCATTCAAAATATTTTCATAAAACCTTGCTCGCGGAAATACAAAAAATTACCACATGCGTTCACAATCTAATACATTGTAACTAATTGATCTCTTTCAGCAGATAGGTACCGCCTGTCCAACATGCTTCGCTCCTTTTTTTTGCAACAATGCGAGGAGAGAAAATACTGTAAAGGTCTTTCATAGTTTTCTTAAAATTCTGAGACATTTGCTTTGTTGAAACTCATAGTTCTGGACAAACTCGTATTTTCGGGTTTTCGCAGAGAAAGCTGGTCATGATGCTTCATATAGCATTGTTAGCCAATTGATTCCAGCCATATTGGATTTATCCTATTTTATCGAATATTATATTATCGAATTTCGTATTTGAATATAAGTGAGCCCATAATTAATTTTTGAAGATTGCAGAATATACTCTTTTAACATGGATTCCTGTTCAAAAGTAAAAACTTTTAAGCAGTATACTTCGATGTATACTTTTTTCTATATTTAGATCTATGGTCAAACCATAGGTCGCCGTGGCTTTTCTAATTTTCATTTTGTGTCCTTTTAGAGCTCTTATAGCCGCTTCCATGCCGTTCTCTATGACATCCTGACTTTGACCGCTGTTTCTTATATATTCTGACCATAGTTGAATTACTGGAGATGAGACAACCATCAACAAATTTGATGAAAGCACAAAAATTATGAAAAAGATCAACCTGGAGTACATTTTTACATTGTTCAAAGGTGCCCCTATTAGTCCAGTCAATAGAGACATTCGTTATAGGTGTGACTTTGCAAAAATTCTGCACAGCATTGATATTTTTAGGATCGTTAAGTAGGCTTATAAAATGCTTAAATTCAAAAATGAGAATTATGAAACATCGAGCGCTAGCCGCCATCTTGGAAAACGCGTTTCGTATCATATCTCGGAAACGGCTTACTTTAGGATGAAAAACATGGAGACCTTTTTTGTAGATAATTGAATTTCCCACCTATTTTGTTCGAAACTTCTTTTGATTCAACTTACCGTTTTTCAATTACAGCTCGTTCAATGTCGCAAATCTCCAGTTATCCGCTGTTATCCGCTGTAACTCCCTGGAAAGTCGATTTAACGATGAAACAAAGTTAATAATAAGCGAGGGGTTAATCACGGGCATAAATTATGTACACCAGACTTCAAACTCCCCGGACTTCCTCTGACTACCCGGGACTTCCTCGGACTACCCGAGACTTCCTCAGACTACCCCAGACTTCCTCGGACTACCCAGGACTTCCCCGGACTACCCAAGACTTCCCCGGACTTCCATGATACTGTACACCAGACTACCCGCGTGATTTACCCCTAGATAATAAGTTAAACAAAGTTACAAAGTTTTTATCTCACAAATACAATGTCCATAGTTAAACACACATAAATTAACTGAATCTTTTCAAATGACACTGCAAAAAAACTGCTTACTGTCAGGCGTGGGTATGTGTGAAGACATAAAAGTAATCACTTATTTAAGTTTGAAAAAGCCAAATTGGTTGTAAAATCAAAGCTGTTCAAATGTACCCCCTTCTCGCCCTTGGTTTTTCAAAAATTTTTACTAGACAAAAGTTGTAGTCCGTTAAATTTCCTATCCGGAATGGGGCGTCAGATTTTTTATAAAATCTTTCGTTTAAAAGTTACAGGGTTTTGAAAAAAAACAAAAAAAAAAACGCTCAAATTTTTCGACATTTTTTAATTTACTTTAATTCATAACTCAAGAGCCGTTGATTTTAGACAATAAAAGGTTTAAATCTAGTTTGTAGATTATTTCACGCTCTTGAAAGAAGCTCTATACCACTTTTACTGAAAAATCAATATTTTCGGGGCTATGGCCACGTGAAGGTGGAAATTAAAAAAAATGCTTTAAAGAGGCCTAACTCTCGAGGGTTTGAATTTAGAAAAAAATTTTTGTTGAATATTGTTCTTAGAAAAGTGTCCTCTATCACCACCTAAGTTATGTAAAGTGAGTGCGGGGACACCCTGTATATTATTAATAATAGTTCAAATTGTTTACATAAAATAATTGCGTTTAAGCCTACAGAAGTTCCTTTCGTAATCAAAAGGAAGGCGTTTGATTGGCTTTCGATTGAGAAAGTCACGTGATCCGGAGTGCTCTTAATTTTCATATTTATTGACAATTTTCTTAAATGATTTTAACATTTAATTACTCATTACGTCATTACTGTTTTATTAATTAATTATATGCATAAAAAAGTAAAAGTTGAAAAAATACTTTCCAGAAGTAAGTTAACATATTATTTGGTATCCACAATGGCTGAGTGTGAGACGGTCATTGCCTTGCAGCTAACGCAGTTGGATGCGAATATGGGGCACCGGGTTCAAACCTGGGGAGAGTCAAACTTTCTTATGACTAGTCTCCGTGCTTCGGAAGGCACGTTAAGCCGGTGGTCCCATGGGTTAGTGAATTGCTACCATTAACATAATAAACCAGGATACAGGCACATCTGAAGGCAAGTCTAGTATGCTACCTGATGGATGTAAAATATTTATATGCTCAAAGTTTCTAACACTGCCAAGGAAACGACATATGTGTTGGGAAATAACAGGCCTTGGCCTACTAGAAGAGAATTCTCTAGAGAATAACTTCTAGAAAGAAGAAGAATGGCTGCCTTTTCTTTCCAACATGAGTGCTATTCTGGAAGGTAGTGGTATATTACTTCTGATACTATAATTTGGTATACTTCTGACACACGATTGGACTAATTTTGTACCAAATTTCAGTAATGAAAGCCCAGATGTCGTCCAAATTTCTACGTGCTTTCTCTGGTATACGACATTTTAATAAAGACCACAAGTTTTCAATGGGTGAACTACAGTGGTAACTTTACCTTCAAACATTACTATTTTGCTAAGGCCAGCTGAGCAGATATATCGCCAAACAATAATACCTTCGTCAAACGACTTTAAGGTAGGTTTTATACACTTAAAAGACAAAACTTCTGTTGTTTTTCTTCACACGTTTTTCTTGTTTCTTCCATGACTATATTTTAAGCGAATATAGATTCATGGGTCCATAGGATCGAATCCCAAAAATCTTATGGCTTTAAAACATGTTCTGCATAAAATTGCATCCCTTCCATTATATTTATCTTGTTTAAGCACGGTATCTTTCGGGTACTCGACGGTGCTCTTTATCTGCACAAAGTAGACGTCTTATTGTTTGAGTAATACATTAATTAGGGACTCTAATTCAAGTTTAGAACGAATTTTTGAAGCAAATATATTTGGGTAAGTATTACAAATTGCCTAAATTTTATTATCTTGCCTTTTCGTGGTAACTTTTGGCCGGTTCTGGCGCTTTAATGATGGTATTTTATCTTCCATTCTAAAAACATGAATTACTTTAAAAATTGAAGTGGTAGATTTACCTAATAATTCAGCAATTTCTTGCATTGTTTTCTTTTGGACATATAACTTGATGATCAATTGCCGTTCCAATTGATTCCATTACATTGATTGTTATAACGTTATAAGTTATAATTTTTGAGAAATTTTGCATCACACACGTTGGTGCTTAAGTACAATTATTAACTGTAAATTTTAAATACTTCACATTCTTCTAATCACAAGAAATTTATTGCTAGTGTAATGCATAAATCATATAAAAATAAAATCCCTACACAATAGTTTAATATTTACTACTGCCTCATGTTGTTTTACAACATTTAAACTTATTTTACTAAAGAGATGCATTATCCGACATTTACTGTACTTGCAATTCATCGGCAATAACAAATTTATTACTTATTTCAAGCCTGATAATCTTTAGTTTTATTACTTTAAATTTTTAATAGTTTTCATTACAAGCATTTTCTTGATAAACTTAGGTCAGTTCTTATTTACATTCAGTCCATAAATTTATTTTTAAATTCATTGAAATAATGCATGCTTATGTCCCCATGTAAAAAAAACTTTTGCATGATAGATCCTTTAGATACATTTCCATTAATTATTATCCATTTATACGACTCGATTCTCAGTGCTCTCTTATTAGAATTGATACAACAGGATATTATTAAAAATATATTATGTAATATTTCAGAAATATTTTGCGTCAATGTCAGTCCATGGTATTCAATAATTCTTAAATATTTATCTAGTTCCGTTGGAAAAATCCTACTTTTTGCACTTATTTGCATTAGAAAAGTAGTTACATCTAACAATAACTAAGTATTTTTCGTACGAAATATAACTTTGGCTCATCAGTCATCATGCCTCGTCGTATAACACTTGTCTACGTACGATAAAGTTGCCTTTTTTACACTTGTTGCACATATATTTTGGAAATGAAGCCTATATTTACATAATTCTATACGAGAAAATAGAGCTACTTTTTTGCACTGGATTGTAAAAGTACGTTTAAAGAATTATCTTAATTTTTGAAATTTTTAGAACGGAATTAGATAAAATTTTGTAAACTATGCGGATAAAGATATTTAATATAGGGTGTTTTTTTAGCTGCATGAGAACTTTCAATAGGGATAACAATTGAATCAAGATTGCTATGGAAACAGTTTTTTGACATTTGTGTTTAGCAAGGTTTGGCATTTGATAATGCATAGATTGACCATTGAACAACGCTACCAAATTGGGCTCACAACCAATTGGAAGTGGATCCATTTTTTTACCGTAAAATTTTGTTCAGTGACGAGGCACATTTCTGGTTAAATGGGTATGTGAACAAACAAAATTGCCGTATATGGAGTGAGACCAATCCGGGACATTATCTTGAGACTCCATTGCATCCATTAAAATTGACTGTTTGGTGTGGAATACACGCCAACGGCATCATTGGTCCATATGTCTTTCGAAATGAGGAAGGAGCTACCGTTACGGTGAATGGTGTGAGATATCGACACATGCTCAATACATTTTTGTTTCCAAAACTTCAAGAGCTAAACATTGACAACTTATGGTTCCAACAGGATGGTGCTACGTGCCACACAGCCAACGAAACCATCAATTTATTGAAAGGACAATTTGGTGACAACATTATTTCAAAACGTGGTCCTATCAATTGGCCTCCAAGATCGTGTGATTTGACACCTCCAGATTATTTTCTGTGGGGGTATGTTAAATCCATGGTTTATGCTAACAAACCAACAACTCTAGAAGCATTGGAGGCTAATATTCAGCAAGCCATTTATGAAATAAAGCCAGAAATATTGGAAAAAGTGGTCAAAAATTGGACTGAACGGATGCGCTTCGTAACCATTAGTCGTGGTGGTCACATGCCGGAAGTCATGTTCAAATCATAAATGCCTTTAACTGTACTTTCATAAAAAAATTATAACCAAAACATTCCGTCAGGTTTTTAATGTTTTATTTCATTTTGAAGTACTCATGCAGCTAAAAAAACACCCTATATAATAAATAAATATTCAACTATTACGTATTTTACGCTACCTGTTTTATTATTCACTTCGATTCGAAAAATCGAACTTTTTATCACTTATTTAACTAGGCACTTATATAAGACCATAATACGACCAGTGGTAACGTATGCTAGTGAACTCTGGACCCCAACGAAGAAAGACCAAATAATGCTTGAGGTGTGGGAAAGGAAAATACTGAGAAGGATCTATGATGGAAGACTGGAAGCAACAGGATGGCGAAGACGAACCAACGATGAAATTCTAGAGTTATACGGTGAATCAATAATAACAAGTTTCGTGAGAGCACAGAGATTGCGATCGTTGGGTCATCTGCTGAGGATGGGAGAGGGCAGAGTGCCACGGAAGATATGGAATAGCGAGATCGATGGAAGGAGAAGACGTGGAAGACCACTATCCGAATGGAGAGAGAATGTGTTGCGGGACTTGCGACTTCTGAATGTGACAGATTGGCAAGAGGAGACCAGACATAGAAGTATATGGAGGAAGTTAATGAAGCTATGGGCCTACGTGGCCTTTAATGCTGTATTTATTATACATTAACTAGGCAAGACCTGCCTTTCTACTTTTCACAATGTTTATTACAATTCACAGAAATTCTTCAGAAACCTAAAATAAGTATTGAAGGATTCGAGAACATTGGAAAAACTTAAAAAGGAATCCCGCTTTTCTTAAATAGAGGAAACAGCAATTTATAATTTTATATTAGTGTACTTATGGATAGATTATCGGCTTCTAGGTTTGGATTTGTTCCCTTCAATTTTTGCGTTACCTTTGGTAAAAGCGATTTCATATCCTATATCTATGACTTTTTAGCTGATTTTTACCTTTGCAAGTACCCTTTATACTTTAAAATGCACGACCTGAATGAACAGGATATGGACTCGGTAGAGTTTAGCCACTCTAATTTGAAAGTATGTGGCCAAATTCCTGCGCACTATATGTGGATGGAAAACGCGTGACACCCAATTCCATCAATAAACACCAATATGGAACCGACCGAACCAATTTTCGTTTCTGCATTTAGTCACACCTTTTGAACTTCCTTGTATGTATTGTGGAAAAAGGGTCAAAATTTTTAAAAGATATCAGGAGGACTTATGCTGATATATGGGATTTCATTTACAACTGGCACGTGTGACTGCAATACTTCACAGTGCAGTTGGAGTTGTGATTTATGACATCCTGCTTGATCATTGTATCGCCCATAAGTATGTCAATATTCTTGATCCTTATGGCCGTTTTCTTCGTCAGGTCCTTAACTGGGAGACCCAGTTGACTCTTTTGTAGGCTCTCTTGTAGTTTCGAACTGTGCCCTATGCCATCAACTTCGATTAGGACATCTCCAGCTCGGGTTGACCTCACGGATACCTTCCCCGGATCCGCAGTCCTGATCGATGGTGTCCTTTATAACCCGTACCGCCTAATTTGTAGGTTAATTTATTGTTATATTTCAATTAATTTTGCGAATTAATTCATTTAATTAATTATCACGAATTAACAACTAACCAATTTAAACATAGGTTAAGTTAGGGCTTGTCTTCACCAATAGTGGCGGGGTCAGCCTCCTTTTTTACTCTCCTTTGGACTATTCGTGGTTTATCCTGTCAACTGAAAGTGGCTTAACTAAGTTAGATAAACATTTTTTATTGTTTAAGAACAGAATTCTTTGGTTTGTTCTTAACCTTAATTAATGATTTCTCGAACGAAAACGCATAAAATCCTGTATACGACATGTACTTATGAAAAGAACTACTTTATTAAATAAGAAGTTTCTACTTATTGGAATCTGGTTGCTGTAAAATTGGAAATAATTTCGTGTTGCTATGAATATGTAATTTGAATACTTGTATCTACGGAATACGTTGAGATATCGATTTGAATTTGATAAAAAATACAAATGTTAGAAGTTATGAGTACCTAAGTTCATAAGAGAATGATGTGTATCAACAAAAAAATATTGAAATTTTAAATTTAGTATTCAAAACGATTATACGTATGTTGATAATTTAATAAGCAGCTTAAATCAAAATATGATTTTGTTAATCAAATAGCTCTGGGTTAACACAAAAATTAACATTTAGTAACTATTAATTAACTTTATTTTTTATGTGAAAAATGATACCCCATGTAACGATTTCTTTTCAAGTTTAATTTTCTTTCTCGATAAAAAAATACTCCAGTAATTATTGTAAAATTGGATTTAGTTCAATGAGGTGCCATTATTACATGAAAATTAAGTGTTAATTAATATCAAATTTCTGGTGTCCTGCTAAATTTGAATGTTAAATTTAATGATGAGTGTTCAAAGCAAATTCGGTTTCTTTTAGCCATTTGGTAAAAGAATAAATTGATTATTCGTATGATATTAATGGGCTAGTTTACACCCGTAATTTAGTTGACTTAAGGTCCTTTGACGCTTGTATTGATTTTTTACAAAACTTAGTAACAAAACTTGTATAAAATTTTGTAATTGTAAGCAAAAATAATTTGAAACAAAACAGCTCTGGACACTTGCAGCAATGTTGTTTTAAAAAATTATTAGGTGTACAACTTTGCATTCTCCTTGAAAGATGTCAGTTTTCGAGCCAGATTCTCGTCATTTACGGGAAGCTTTGATTTTCTGGTCCATTCGAAGAAAACTACCGCTGATGATCATCAAATACTCTCGAGTACTTACGGTGTGACTGCTCTTAGTGAAAGAACGTGTCGTGGTGGACATGTCTCTACGTCGATGGTCAGACCGAATATTCGCGGAACCAAGATTTATACTCTGTGTCTAGTGGGACTAGCTCGGTGTGGTATATTATAAACTGTTCAAACTGAGTGAAACCATCACGGAGACCGGTATTGAACGCAATTAATGCGTTTGAACTGAGCATTGAATGAGAAACAACCACAGTATCAAGAGAGACACGACAAAAAGTTATCCCCCAGCATGACAATGTTCGGCCACATGTCGCAAGACCGGTCAAGACATACTTGGAAACGTTGCAATGGGAGATCTTACCCCGTCCTCCGTACTCTCCAGACGTTATTCCTTCCGACTACCATTTGTTTCGATTGATGGCACATGGCCTGACTGATCAGCATTTCCGCTCTTACTTATGAAGAAGTCAAAAAATCATAATTACACTCTCATAATTGTTATTATCGAACTTAATAACGTAAGTCAAAAAAATCTATCTTCACTTTCTGATCTCAACCAAGCAGCGCTCCCTTTAAACTTTGCGACGCCCCATACAAAATAGTTTTTCTACAATTTCATTTATGCAAGTGGAGTGGACCAAAACGGAAGTACTTGAGGTCATTTAAAATGAAAAATTCTAAAAAAAACATTTTTCCACACTGAACTTGGCACGTCAGCGAGCGCCTGTTGCGCTTCTGCATATTTGCGGCCCTATACCAAAATAAATTTTGTTCCTAATCGAGACGTTTCAAAACAATTTTACTACAACTCCCATTCAATTTATTCAATAAGTTTTCAATTAACTTTAAAATTATTCAGATTCGACAACAAAGTAATAATAATTTGAAGAAAAGTAATGATAATAAATTTTAACTAAAAAACTAATTTATAACCATTTTGAAAAAAAATTGCTAGAAAACTAAATGTCAGTTTAAGTCTCTAATGACATTTTCTTGACATTAAGTTACTTCGATACGTGACATTGGCGCATAGAAGGTATTTTCGGCTCATTATTATGGGAGAATAATCTTGTAATATGATAGTTTATTATATCCACAAAGTACATAAAATGCATAAATATTACTGCTTTATAATAATAATTTATAAAGTTTACTCCACTTAAAAAGTGGTGTAGTTTTTAGTAATGCACTTTCAGAACTGTGAAGTGAATGTGCTTAATTTACCTTTCAAAGTTAATGGATTTTTATATAAATTTTTACTTGAAGATTTTATTAGGACTAAAATGTTACCTTGTTAATCTTTAATTATCCCACCTTATGGGGTTATTTGAAAACATTTTCTGCTTCCAAATGCGCATGTGAAAATTGAACCGACATTGTTTTAAAAGGTGGTAGAGTGAATCTTAGTAACTAAAAGGAGTCAAAATCTTGCGCAGTAGATGTGGAGGGAGAACGCATGACACTCAATTCCACCAATTGACACCAACATAAAACCGACCAAACGAATATTCGTTTCTGCACATTAGCTCCTCCTAGTCACTATGGAAAAAGCAAACTCTACTAACGGAAGATGCCAGGAGTCTTTTGGACTGAATTTAGAACTAATATATTATCCATATTAGCTGAAACGAAATCAAAGCATCGACTGTCAACAATAATTTATGGCACCGGTTTCAGATTTTTTGGCCAATTACCCGAAGCAATAATTTTGAAAATTTGATTGTTCAGGGAAAACTCCAGCATGATATATATCCTATTCGCTGGTTGGACACCGATCTTTTTATATTCTCTTCTATCCTAACAAAATTCAATTTTTCTGATAAAATTACTCGAAATACTTCCTTTCAAATGTTACACTTAAAGCTATTAAAACAGCAACTTCGCTGTAAATGAAGCAAATACTTCACTTTGGCAGATAGTAGCAGGTACTCTATTAGTTTTTATTATAAGCGTAATAGTAACATGCGTTCAGGTTATCAGGTCCTGATAAGTGCTAACCTCCAATGTTAATAAAAAATGTAACCAAACACAAGCGACTAGATATTTTAATACAAAAATCGACGCTTTTCAACCGGTGCATAAAACCTGCTTTAACCGTTGATTGAAGAAGTTAATTCATATTCCTTCAATCAACGCTTTAACTGTGTTGACACCTTTAAGCATAAGCCCTAACTGGGAAAGGTGGGTTCATGAATTGGTGGTGCCACCGTAAGACGCAGACGATTGTAGTTTATGTACGAGTAACGTAAAATGATTAATTATAGAATTATTGTTTTATATATTTTCCTATTAATTTAAAGCAAAATAAACATATAATAACATTATCATCATGCTAGAAGAGTATTTATATTCGGAGACCTTATAGTATAGTGTGCATTTTGTTTGCGATGTTATATATCCATCACGAAAAGTCATTAATCATACATATTCAATCGTTTATATTATACTTTCTGTTAAGTATTTTCTATCAGATGTTGAATATTTTTGGTCGATGACAAATACAACCGCTTCCCATTTATTGAAATGACGTGCGTGCGTCATGAAATATAAAATAAGATATTTCAAAAAATGACTGCCGTATAATAACTTTAAATTACATAGTAAAATTGTCCTCATACCAAACACGCATACTATTTTACGAACCAACACTTGGATATTTTTGTATACTTTCTTAGATTATTTAATGAGCTAATAGAAGGACCACCATTCGTTTGTCACGCAACTATTTCAAATTGTTTTTACAAATTATCGAACACGTTTTTAATTTACAATAATTGGGCAATTACGTAAACTAAACCAAGATCTACATTCCGATTAATAGATTCTTGTGGACAACTAGCAGTAAATTATAAAGGTGTCGAACTGTAATAATTATACTTTTAGATCAAATTTACTGACATAAAGAGTTTATATAAAATTAAACGATCATCTTCTATTTAACTTAAAAATACTTAACAAAGTCTTTACGAGTTCTACAATAAATTGTATTACGTTGCTGAAACAACTTATATCAAAAATTCAATTACATTTGTTAATAATGTAAATAATGACCTATATTATTACAGTGTATTTTTTTGTGCAAAAATTTACTATCATGAGTTTATAATATATTTAAACGCCATTATACTACCGATGTTAACCAATCACGAAAATAACTCAATGTGGGAATCACGGCATTCCGCGAAAGCGCCCCCACTAATGAGTTCCCCGGGGGAGTCCCGCTATCAAATATTCACCACGCTCACCATTATCCTCCACTTACCGTGCCGTACCTATGATGGATTTGTCTGGCAAACTAAACTTAAAGGAAAACGACATGTGCTGTATTAATTATTTACAATTTGCTTTTTTGTCAAAGTTGTAATTTTTCCTTTACAAAGTTCAAGAATGAAGATTATAATAACACACCACTTGTATACCTAATACTTATTGATTTAATCATTAATAAATAAAAAGGCATTACATTTACCTATAATAATTATATTACAATGTTACACTGACACGTGTCAAAATTTATTGTGTAATATTTTTTTATCTACTTATCTTATTTTATGAATAATTCAAAAAGATCATCACGAATCGAACCAATGTTAACACATAATGCTAATAATGCAGGTACTAATCACTCAATATCTCCAAAATCAGTAGTATGTCCAGGAATTTTATCGAAAGATATCAACAAAAAATGGGCCGCCCTTTCAAGTGTAAAAATCCAAGGTCATAGAGAATCATTAAAATCAAATAAATCAGCAATTGTATTAAGTACCACGAAAATTAATTCTGCTAACTCATCAGAAAACGTTCTTCATTTGAGTTCCAACCAAGGTAGTTTTGAGATACACATAAAAGAAATCAATCTCTCTGATACAGGTATGCAACGTATCGAACAATTATTTAAAAATGAAGTTCCAAATATTCAAATTTCCTGGAAGTTTTTAACATTTGACAAAACTGATATACTGCTAGCTGAACAAGAATCAGGATCATATATTGTTGAATCATCGGTAATATATAAAATCAACATAAATACTAATCTATTGGAGTACTTTTCAATGCAGAATGTTTATGTTGACTTATACACATGGACTTCAACGAAGGAAAAATACTTAGCAAGAGGTGAACTGCGATTATTTGATCTTTTAGACTATCCTTGCACTAATTTGGATGTACTTATAGAACTCTGTGATACAGATAAAGCTGCTCTGCTAAGTAATACAGGAATTGCAATTGTGTATGGAACTATAAGTTTATGGTATCGCTTCAATTGTGATCTTGATACACTAAATAAAGCTGCACGCACTTATTACGGCACATTGAGTAATACTTCAACTATAAAATATCATAAAGCCTCATTTATGTCTTACCGTAATGCAGATTCACGACAATGTAGTCTAGTGAGTAAGAAAAATAGCCTTTCTATTCATTTTTCTGATGAAGAATTTGATGATATTGAGTCTTTAGATTCGTTAGAACCTACCGAATCAGAAATTACTAATTTTAAAGAAGCCTTGGATTTGGTATTAATTCGAAACAAAGCATTAAGAACGACCCAATCGGAAATTTCGAACGAACTTCACGATAGAACTAGATGGCTTCACGAAGAATCAAACTGGAAAAGGACGTTGCAAGAATATTCAATTCTTAGTGGAAAAGATCCCACAAATATTGAATGGAGGCAATGGAGAAATCAAAGCACGACAAATATAAATTTAAGAAACTATCCCAGTCAAATGATTATATATGATCCTGAAGTATCAATAACTGTTGAGTACATCAAGTTTCACAGAAGTTCTTTTGTAATTCAAAGCAAGAAATTCAAAAAATTTTATATAGAATATAGTTTTTTAACTCATGATGGTTTAGAAATGGAATCCCCATCCAGTGATTCAAATAATGATGGAAAGAAAATAAGTTTTAATTATACTAAACAATTCTGTATACATCCTTTACAAAATAAAGAAGATGTAAATATGTTAGCAAATGCTGTAAAAAATTCAGAAAATATCAAATTTTCTGTTGTTGGAGAACCTGAAAACAATGCTTATAATGTTCCTTGTGCAGAAGAAGTAACATTTTGTATAATAAATATGTTTGATTTATTACAATTGGAATCTAACGAATATTCTAATATTTTATCTCTTAAAGATCCGAAAGATGATAATGTTGAACTAGGTTCTATGAAATTACATATTAGTGGTGTATTAGCAATGCGAAGATTGGCATTACAACTACTAGCACCTCCAGAATATAACATTTTACAGTAGTAGATTGTTTGAAATGTTAAAGTATATTATGATTATTAACTTACTTACTACTTACAATATAAAGTATGATTCTAAGACAAGTTGGAATATTTTATTAATTATTCAATAACCCCATCCAGCAGATGGGTGAGTTCTGTAAGTCCACTTTGTAGAAATTTCATATTATAAAATATATAAAATACATTCATGTCGTCATTATTTGAAAAAAATCTCAAAATGGACTAATTCCCTTTTAACGCAGAGTTCGTATTATATTTAAGCATGGCTTGTTTTTCTACTTCCTAGTACACCATGATATTCGGTTAAGTTATACAATTTTTGCAAGGTAGTTTCTGGTATGGTCTTAGCTTGTGCAGTTATTTTTGTAGGCATGTCTGTAATGATTGTGAAACATTGGCGTTTTAAAATATTTTTTATTCAGAGAAACATGAAGAAATCATACGATTTGGTATCTGATGAGTATGGAATCTGCGGGACCAACTTTGTACTTTTGGGATGCAACTTTTCCAATTGTTTTTATAAGCTTTCAGAAAAAGGTTACTACCTTCTTCAGATGATCGTAATTTGTAATCAATTATGTATAAACAAATTTGTAACAATAAGTAATATCTTCGTGTGTGAAATTAATTGTAGATTGATTTAAAGTTAGAAAAAATAAATTCAAATATTCAATTCCTCAAGTCTGTCATGGTTTGAGGCGGTATTTGTGCTACCGGTAAAACACCTTTAGTTTTTGTGGAAGGAGTAAAAATTAACAAGGAAATCTACCACCGGGATATTTTAGAGGCTGTAGTTTTTCCGTGGGCCCAACAGCACTTTGGTGACCAACATTGGACCTTTCAACAAGACTCTGCACCTGCCCATAAGGCGAAAACTACACAATAGTGGTGCCGAATCAATTTTCCAGATTTTATCAGTTCCGCTGAATGGCCTCCATACTCACCAGATCTCAACCCCATGGATTACGCCATATGGTCAATTTTAGAGTTCAGGGCCTGTGCAAAACCCCACAAAAGTTTGGAATCACTAAAACAATCTTTGCGTCAGGAATGGGACAAAATTTCCCTAGAGAGGTACGAAAAACGGCCGAATATTTCATTCGACGTTTAAAGCTCTGTATCCACGCAGAAGGAAGCCACTTTGAAATTTTACAATTTATGATGTACATAAGGATGTTGTTAATTGTTATCCATTTTTAAATTTTGGAATTGTTGCGTTTAAATAAGTTTTTTTTTTTAAAACGTTTGTCCGAGTTCTTGTGGGTCACGCTGTATAATGTAGATAGTTTCCATATAACCCAAATAGCATTGCCATGATCAACTGTACTGCGATAACAATATTATGCATGATTAGACATCAATTAGATGTCAACAAACAATTTAGACATGTTAATTTAATATGTTAGGGGAGAGGGATGTAAGTTGACCATCTTTTACAATTTTGGTCATAACTCATCTTCAAATAGATATTATTTGGATGTTTAACGCCATTAGAAAGAGGACTTCATTAAGCAAAACTTTGCTGCAGATACTTTTTAGATTGCTTGAAAAACAAAAAAGTTATTACCATTCTCATGAAGGTCCAAAAATTGGCGATTTTAATTTTTGGGATGTAAGTTGACCACCCCCTAAAAAGTAGCTGAAAGTAAAAAAAAAACTTAACTGAAACCAACTGATATACAAAATTAATTGTCATTTATTGATTTTAAGACGTACAGGTAAATAAAAAGAAAAGAAAAAAACATCGAAAATGAATTATTCAATATAATCATCTGAATCGCAGTTCAGCCAGATGTAAAATGCAAAATCCAATAAAATATCTCAAAATTTCACTAAAACACCGCAAAAATACTTTGAAGTTGATTCGATGTAAATTTCAAACATAAAAATGTAATAAAAAATTGTTTCACAATGGAAACAATGAAAAAAATGGGGTGGTCAACTTATATCCCACAAATATGGTCAACTTACATTCTGGACACTATTTTGAAACACTCGCAAAAAAAATTGTTGTATACACGATATGTTGGAAATTTACTTTGGATTAGTAAAATTCAATGAAATAAGAGTTCAGCACATAATTGACCTTGCGATATCAACGAAAATTGTTTAGTTTATCGGCACACGAAAAAATTGAATTTTTATAAAAAGAAAAAATTTTTTATGCAAAGTTTGTAGAAGCAAGAGCAATGCGTCTATTCGCTTTAAAACCACATAAAATTGAAGGTTGTGTTAATAAGCACGGTGACATTTTAAATGGCGGTGTTGCAACTCATAGTTATTTCTGTAAGGCAGGGTGGTCAACTTACATGCATGGTCAACTTACATCCCTTTCCCCTATGAATTTTAACTTACCCGTTGACTGTAAGGTTAAAACGATTTTGCTAGAGTAACATGATGGTGCGATGAATCCACACGTGAAATTAAGTAGTTCCACAAAGAAAATTAATATAATATTATATTTCTGAAAATTGTTTGTCAATTGTCTTTGAATTTTGTGTGGTTTGGATTCCACGTAAAGCTGTTGGTCCTAATTATTGTCAACATAATATGATGCTGTATGATGCAGAATGGTTGAAAGGAATATTATGGGATATTCCCAATAATGAAAAAAATAGGGATTCCCATATTGGGTTAGCCTGTTAAAATACATAAATGATTTTATAATATTAATATTATTATTATTAAAATATTATATTACCCGCTTCTGGCACCATCAAAATTAAAACTGAAAGTAAAAAAATTTTCTATTTTTAATAATTTCGAGTGGCTCGTTACATACGTAACCCCAGAAAGATCAATGTCATAGACTCGCTTGGTGCTTATCGTTCTCTGGCAACATTCACATTAAATCAAAAGTATTACATCACATAAAATTTTATGCTGTAATTTAGAGGCTGAAAAATTGATATTCTGATAACAGGTTACACAAACACGAAGTGTCACAATTTACCTGTCGGTTCAAGTAAGGGTTCTTATAAAAAAAGCGGTAATCACGTAAGAACGTACGAGTACCTACCTTCACGCGACAGGTATATAAAGTAGAATGTGATTTAAAACACTGAAAATTTTAGATCAGATTATGATCTAATGATCTAATTCATTTATAAAATTGCAAGAAATTCTAGAACATTCAAATTATTTCATTTTAGTTAAGCCATGAAGCTACAAATTTTAGAAAGCCATTATTTATTGTCCGATGTTTGATCTTCGAGATGGAACGGATGGAATGAAAACCTCTTTCAAAACTGTTTTATGGTAGACTTTAGTGTCTCCAGACATAAAGACGTAAAATTCAATATAAATTTAAAAATATTTTTTCAAAAGAGCTGTTGTAGATAGAAAACCATACGTAAACTTCACAGTGTTTCCTTGATCCTATTCGATTAGTTGTTTAATATAATAAAAATGGTCCGAAATGTTTATCAATTTTAATTTTGTTTGTTGACAAATTCTTCCTCGTGCAGAATGAATCTTGCTTCACATGCTTTGCAGTTTGAATTTGGGTTTAAAGTAGTGTAAATATTTCTTAAACAAAAGAAGGGCCACTTTGACATCCCTCACATAAAATATACATAGAAACTGATACAGATTATAGAATAAATTAAAATAACATTATAATATTTATAACAGCAAAAATGTGTTCATTTTTTTACCGTTTTGGTGTTGCTTTTTGCTTTTAATTAAATGCCAATATTAAGTATGTCATGACTAGTAATAAAAAAATAAACATAACGATTATTTTTATAATATTTCTAATTACTGCTTATCTTTAATGTAATAAAAAATATTATTATAATGACTTTATTTTATGTAAGTTGTTCAACAAGTACTATTAATATTAGAAATAATCAAATTACTGCATTATTATAATAAATTAAGGAATTTAAGGTATTTAAGGAATACATATTAAATATAGTATAATTTATATGGTGTAAATATTATTATCAAAATAACTAATAAAAATAATTTATAAAAATAATCAACATTGTGTTATTGATGTTATTCTTGAAAAATCGTTTTTATATAGTATAATATTTTATTTTAAATTTTAGTGGATGTTATAATAATAAATACACTATATTAAATCATTTTTTGGTTACAAATAATTAATTTATTGTACCAACAAAATAATGAGGCACATGCTAAGTGTAAGTAAAATAGCATTATCATCTATTGTTATTTTCTTTATTACAAGGTACACTACTTTTACTTACATTAAAATAATTCTAATTGCGTAATATTTGGTAATATTTAGGAATGACGTTAAATGTGAATTAATAAGAAAGCTTCCACCTGACTTACTTGTTGGCATTGCAACATCATCATATCAAATTGAGGGGGCCTGGAACGAGGATGGTAAGTATTTATACCTTTTTTAATTATCAAAACTTTATTTTGGGTCAATAGGAAAAACCCCTGGTATTTGGGATCATTTTACTCATAATCATCCAAATAAAATTGCGGATGGATCAAATGGGGATATAGCGGGCGATTCGTATCATAAAATAAAAGAAGATGTTCAATTGATTAAAAATGTAGGTTTTCAATATTATCGTTTTTCGGTTTCCTGGCCTAGAATTATGCCATCGGGATTTCCAAATGAAGTTAATCCTTCAGGTATTGCTTACTACAACAAGTTAATTAATGAACTTCTTTCTAATGACATAATTCCTATGCTAACGATGTATCACTGGGAGCTTCCACAATCGCTGCAAGAATTGGGTGGATTTGTAAACCCTGATATTGTTTATTGGTTCGAAGACTATGCACGTGTTTTATTTACACATTTTGGCGATAGAGTAAAATATTGGATTACAATTAATGAACCAAAGCAAATTTGTTCTCTCGGTTATGGTCTTGGTATGTTAGCACCTGGAATACAAAGATCTGGTATAAGCGATTACTTATGTGGTCATCATGTTTTAAAAGTTCATGCACGAATGTATCATTTATATGATGAAGTCTTTAGGCCAATACAAAAAGGTGTAGTACAAAGTGACTAAAAAATGTAGTGTAACAAAAATAATTATAATATATTACTCTAGGTATTATTGGTATTGCAAATGAACTTCAGTGGTCTGAACCTGCAACAAATAACACCGAAGATATGGCAGCAGCTGATATTAGAAACCAATTTGAAGTAAGATTTGAAAAGTACCCAATTATATTTTTGTTCCATTAATCTTTAGTTAAGCCTGAATTTTGTTTCTCCAAAAAGGGACAATAATAAATGAATCTGCAATATCGTTTAACATCATGAAACATTAAAGTTCATGTCCTAATTGTTCAATATTATTTATTCAAACTTTTTGTATTAATTTTAGTTCGGTATCTATGTTAATCCAATTTATCACAAAGATGGAGATTATCCACAAGTCGTGAAAGATATGGTAGCAAAACGAAGTAAAGCAGAAGGTTTTCCACGATCACGTTTACCACAGTTTACCTCAGAAGAAGTAGAATATATTAAAGGAACGTCAGATTATTTTGGTTTAAATCATTACACAAGTTTCATAGCAAAACATAGAAACCCTGCTCCTATCGGCGAACCTCATTTCGACAAAGATATGCAAATTGAATATTATCAAGATGATAATTGTTTGACAGGCTCTCATACATTCTTTCGAGTACGTATTCAATTTTTTTACTGTTGTAATATAACTGGATTTATTTTAGTCGGTTCCATGGGGGTTTAGAAAACTTTTGAATTATATAAAAGATAATTACGGAAATCCAGATATATACATAACAGAAAATGGTTTCCCAGATAAAAATGATTTTGATGACAAGGATCGCATACAATACTTTCAAGTTAGAAACACTTTCATATATTACCAAAATAATCTTCATTTATTAAATATTATATTTAAATTGTTAATTTATTAACTCGTGATAATAATTAATTGATATATTTTAAAATATATTGAATAACAATAATTTATTTATTGTAACTCGATATATTTTAAAATATAGATACTAATTAATATTAAATATTATTATGAACATCATGAACACATTTTAGGAAAATTTTGAAGCAGTTTTAAATGCTTCTTACCTCGATCAAGTTTCTGTCAAATCGTACACTGTCTGGTCCCTAATGGATACTTTTGAATGGATGTTTGGTTATAAGTAAGATTTATATTACTATTAAATAGTTGAAATATTAATAAATAATATTCTTTCAGCTTAAAATTTGGATTGTATCATGTAAACTTTTCTGACCCTAATAGAGCAAGAATCGAAAAATCTTCAATACATTTTTTTAAAGATTTGCTCAAAACTAGAGAGTTAAAAATTAATTAAAATAATTCCTCATCTTCAAGCCAAGAATTAATATTAATTTAGTTATGAATTTAATTAAACACATAATTATTATCTATTATCTAGATCAAAATAATACTAACTTCTTAGATATAGTTATATTTTGTCGTCCAAGTTTTTGCTTCACAAAATAAAATAATTTTCAAATATTAAAAAAATAATTTCTTTAGATTTGAATTAGTTTTCAAAACCAATGAAAAAGTGAAACCAAATGTAACTAGCTCAGCGGTTCTCAAATTTATATCAAGACTCTAATGTCTCTTATGCAAGACTTGCATATCCTACTATAAATTTTGTTGTTTTCAAATTAATGAGATTATTATAATGTTAATGTTTTATTTAAATTTCTTGTATCTAAAATTTTTTATATAATAAAAAATATAGATAAAATATAGAATAGTTTCAACGTCCAAACTTTTGTTGAAATCGTGAAAATTACAATTTTCATCTAAATATATTGAGGTGATAATTCAAAAATATTAACATTTAACAATAATTATTATATATTTCAAATCTTCTACAACTTCTTTATGTCAACGGATCAAATAATAAATCAAAATTATAACAAGAAATTTTTTCATACGCCATGCTGTATCACAAATTTCAGAAAATTTGCACTACTGCATCGATCGATTGTCCAAAAACGATTAAATCCCCTTCGGCCACAAGAGCTTGGATCACACTGGTTCGTGGATTCTTAGAGCGGCCGAGGCTTACCTTAAATGGATCTACTTCCGTCAGCTGAAAGAAAAGATGTTCTGAGCGCCAGTCTATCTAAATAAAAGTCAAAGAAAGAAGAGTAGAATTATTGCTTGATTTAATAGACGTAAAATGAAGAGAACTGATTGTTGGTAAATGTATTCTGCACAAAACGACATATAGAGTCGTTCCAAATTAATTGACCTCGAAGATCACAAACAATATTGATAACTGAAGGTGATAGTTAATAAATCTAAAATTACGGTAGTACCTCAACTGAATGAAAATCGGTTGGATAGTCAACCAGTATTTTAAATTTTTAGAATAAGTAGAACCAATAAAAGAAGTGTGTGAATTATTTCTTTTATAGTCTTTTTCGAAGAAGAGAAATTTCGAAACATTACAAGAAATTAATTTTAATTATTGCTAAATAATAATTTGGAAGTATGCAAAGTCGCGTGATAACAGCCGTGAGAACAAGAATTGATTAGACTGAGGGAGCAGTGGCATATGAAGGAATAAAATTTAAAAACAATCAGTTTGAAAAATTTAAATTTTAGGAAAGGCCTAAAAACTAAAACTTAGGGAGTTTTATAATACTTCATCTGGATGTTCCGAACTTGGGCTTCCTGGTGGGCAATTTGCCACTGGTGGATTTTTGTAGGTTATTTTGTAAGACTTCAATATATAAAATGCCAGGATGCTGATCCACCTGTATTAATCATCAGCATCAGACGTGAGGACGTTTGAACGCGAATAATTAAAATTTCAGTATTTAGGAAACTATGTTTTTTAATGAAGCCCATTAAGAGAGAGATCCACCGGTCGAGCTTAGGTTAGTCTTAGGAAACGATATTTTTTAAATTAATATAGGTAAAAAGAGATGCACCAGCTAGCTACCCGTCCGTAGACGGGGTTTCCAGCTAGTGATTATATATTATGCTAAAACTCCCTTATATAGAATGGACGATGTAAAAAAATGTGTATTTGTAAATAATAATTATTATAAAATAAATATACCATTTTTAACAGTAGTTTTAAATCTTGAAAATATTGACGGTAATAGTCAATAACAATTATCTTTAATGATCACCTTTTAAGATATAATTACTATTTGTAATTTTTAATTATCGGTTAGATTACAAGCTACCTTACAAATCAATAACACTTGTTAATTAAAGGTAATATAGGTACATCTGTACTCGTATTATTTGTTACAATTAATTTCTTCAAAACTATAATATTATTTAACGTGATAATGTTACCTTTCTTAATGAAAGTTAAATGTAATTTATAAAGTGATCGTTTAGTTTAATAATAATTCTTAATTTATTTTGAATATACAAAACCTTAAAAATAATCGCAGAAATATCAACGACATAAAGGAATTTGTTAATAAGTGCGTCACATAATACAAAGGTACTTTGGTATTTTGCTTTCTTTTGTAGTTTGAATATTATTCGTTGATATTAAAGATTATATCGACCAAATTACTTACTCAAATTTCTAATTTGACGTTTTAAATTCTTATTTAAATTTTCAAATACAGGGTGACTCAGAACTGACCATCAAATGTAAATATAAAATAATTTTTTTTCCAGAGAAATGTGTAGGTATATCAAATCTAACAATATGAGTACAAAGAATCTTCTGTCAAATTCTTCATTTATCATTTTAGTGTCAGATTGCTAGTAGCATCTGGAGTGGAATTATCGTCGCGCTTTTTCCGAAATATGCAAATTTTTTAAATTTAATTTGTAGTCATTTTCATATATTAAGTATTTTTTCTAATGATCATAATTCAACGATTATAGCTTTTCATTGCATAATATGTCTTACTCTATTATAGTTGATATTTATTTCATTTTATTGAATTGAATTTTAAAGAATAATTTAGACAGATTATAGACAAAACCTGTTTGGTAAAACTAAAATAAAATCTTGTGATGGGTACACTCTTAGAGGTACACTGAAGAAGAATCTTCAAAGCATTTTGGTTGATAAATAGAAGACACAGAAGTACAGAATTATAATAAGATTTTAGTTTATAATTTTTTTCGATTTCAGCTATGAATTAATAGCGAATAATAACAAGCGGGACAAGTTTATACATTTTTGCTTTCTTCTTTTTTTTTTGTTATAAAATAAAAGCAAACGTGTATGATAGACAAAGTTCCATAACACTATGTCTAATAGAGAGAAACATTTGTAACTTTCGGAAATGGGGACTTTCTATCATCTACAAAGTAATATTTTGGATATACTTGATTTTTTTTATGCTTTAATTACATTTATTTTTACTGTAATTTCAATTTGCAATGCTTGACTTCATTCACGAGTAACCACTGGAAACGGGCTTCTTTGGTGGATTTAAAATTTTATTTTCAGTGGACCATCTCAGGGTGAATCAGTTATATCGACTGACTATATTCATTTCAATTATCAATCACAATGTTTTAATATCTGGGCTAAGTTAACTCCGACATGAATAGTAACAACTGCATAATGAATTTTGGACATGTTTATTTAAATTCTAATGTGCCTACTCAAAGTTAGCTTTTGGCTCGATTACATTTTTTTTTTACTAGATACGCAAATGGGAAAGTAAAAACGTTCTAAAATAATTTCAGCAACTTAGGTTTTTAATTTTTGCTGCTTATAATAAAGTACATAGTTGTGCTAATAGAAATAATTCCATGCACTTTAATATATTTTTTATTTCTTTTGCCAGAGATTTATGTTAAATTTTTAATAGTAATATTAACGCTCAAGTCACGTTTAAACGCTTTCCATTATCATAAAGTTGAGCTTAAATGGCTGGGTTACTTTTATAATGCCATATATCTATTCATCTCCTTATATCTTCAACATATCGACAAGCCTTAAAACCATTCTTAACCTGTTAGGATCTATTCAAAACATGTATGAAAACATTGTCTTGCTCATCCAAAATTTAAAAACTATTAGTATTATAGTTCCGAGTACAATCGTACTAATATAAACCTAACAGTAAGTTTAAAAATTAAATTAAAATTTAACTACATTTTTCAAATTTAAATTTTTTTTAAATATTAATAAGATTCAAGTTAAAAATGTTTTCAAATTTTATAAAAAATAAGTACTATAATGATTGTTTACCTGTACGTAATGTAAAATAATGGCTGTACTTATCTAACAATTGAACAAAATATAAATGAGCTACATTTTTGCATCCCTCATGAAATTTTAAAAAGAGTTTAGCATTGCAGAGAAAACTATAAATTAAGGGGTGAACTAACACCAGATCCCTATTTAAAAAATACCCTTATACAGAAACGAGAAAGTAGGTAACCTATTTTTCTGTAGATGGCAGTAGTGAAACTTTTAAAAACTTTTATGAATTTAAATTAATGTTTCTAATTTTAGTATTAAATTAAATTAAACACGAAACATTTCTGGGAGTTGTAAAATTAAATAATTATAATAATTGAATAGAAAATTATTAAGGTATTTCATCAATGTAAATATTAATGCCTTGACTAATTTTATTTTTATTATATTGTGTTTTCGGTAGCACTTAGCAGTTTAGTATAGTTAAAAATTATTTCATTAAGTAGGTACTATAATATTATACATTATAAACAAGTTAATTACAAAATTTATATAATGTTGTTATCATTTAATAGTGTTGAGCTTAATAGTAATTTAACTATAATTGAAAATTCTATTAAAAACTTACGTATTCTATAATATAAAACTTGCACGTGCACTGATGATGAGCTTAACCTAGAGAAACTTGTAACTAATTATCTTAATAAAGAAGTTTTGCTAATTTAAATTTTCTTCATATTTTAAATGCTTTTGTATGTATGATGGGTTGTATAAGCCCAAGGGAATGGTTTTGATAATTTTCTTCTAGGATTGTATTCATGAGAAAATTTTAATCATAGCCCCTAGATGTGTTAAAACATTTTTGTTCAAAACATCGTCAAATAATAATTATGATTATCAACTTTGTTATTGCTCCCTATTCCAGTTTATTTCCACTTTACTTTTTAGCTTATTTGTTGCTGCAATAGAATCATTTAATTTTAATATAATCTAAAATTTAATAGTTTCATAATAAACTGAGAAATATGTTTCAGTTATTTAATGATTTTTGGAAACAAATATTATTAGTAATAATTACGATAATGTTAAATATACAGGTACGTTTAATTCAATTTGTTTGGAGCAAGTAACAGAAAATTATAATTGCCAATTTCAGAGCAACAGCTGAACTTAGAAGACCTTTATAAGACAAAAAATAATGACTCACGCTATACATTAGATGTGAATAATTATTATTACTCTTTTAACGTGATAATTATGTGCGATATATGTATGAACTCTGCTTGACTTTTTTTGTCTCTGGAATTAAACATAATTTGTGTTATTTCACAAAACTCCTGTTTTTTTATTTTTAATAAAATTTTATCAATTTTTTTTATAAAAAAAAATTATTTATACTATACCTTGTCTAATCTGAGAAACAAAAGCTATAAAAATATATTACATTTTAAGCACAACAAAATTAAAGTTGGTTAATTAATTCTTAAAATACTAACAGAAGTATTAATTTGAAATATGAAAAAAATTAAACCTATTTTAAATTTTAATACAGAGTTTAGCTATTTTAACTTGACCGGGTGTGGCCTATTTCTTGCGCAGTAGAGGTGGAGTGAGAACGTGCCAGAGTGCTGTCGCGTAAATGGGCCGGACGAATTTCGTTTCTGCACATTAACCAGTAATACAGGTGTGGGCATACAGGGTAAAATTAAGAAATTACATATTATTTTTCCCCTCGGTAACTAAGTTGAGATTTCCTGTCGTATTTTTCATTTCAAATGCTTTGAAAGCTTAAATATACAATATTAATCCAATTTCCTTAATTCGGAAATAATTAAAATATCCTTACTAATTTATTTTCACCAATTAGCAACTAACCAATTTAAAAACACGTTTAGAACTAAAATACAAAGTTATCACAATGTAAAATATACTGAAAGTATAATTTATTCACAAGATGACTAAACCTGTTTAGTCACTGACGGTGTTATTGTATAACCGAAACGTTTGTGAATAAAATTTTACATTGTGATAACTTTATTTTTTGGTTATAAAAGTGTTTACACTTTGGTTAATCTAAAAATTATGATATGTTTACTATCAAGTTGCACCACGTCATTGACCATGTTATAAAAAGATAATAGTTTAAAAACTGTAACAAATTTTTGCATTTGTTACGTGGTTCTTCCTTAAATTGCATTTCACATATTCCTAAATCTGGTCCTGCATTTTTGTTTAAATACAATCTTTTACTGCAGGCATTTTCGAGCAGAATCTTGATAGCTTAAACGTTTGAGTCTAGGAATATTGAAATACCTTCAGTAATGAGTACCGTTAGAGCACGGATTTTAGGACGTAAAAAATATTAAAAAAGGCACAATTTTAAGCTATAAAAATCATTGAAATAGGCGCAATAATTAAGAATTTAGGGGTTTTTAGGCAATATATATTTTTCATTACAGAAACTTATAAACATAATATTTAAAAAAATTAGTTAAAAATTTTTTAATTACCATTAGAAGAGCTATAAGGATGGAAAATACTTACAAATTTTTATGTAAGCTGTTTGCCCTCCTAAATAGATGGTGTTATTAATTTTCTCATCTATTTGCAAATGGCGCTACTAATTTGGGAGAGGGTTACTATGTTTTTTACGTTAACAAATAAATTTAAGCTTTTTTTTGAGTTTTTGAAAAATTTACCCCCCGCCCTATCAGACCTGGAGAACCTGCCATTTTTTGTGCTTTGTGTTTAGAGGATACCTATCTAACTTAAAGCCATTCAGGATTTCTGAAATCTGTCGCCACCTCTTGGACTAAAGTAACTTCCACTTTATTAAGGTTTTATTAATACGCGTGGATACGAAGCGCTGACTCAACGAGAAACAAATTTTAAAAAAAATTAAAAATTTTTTTTTTTTTAACTTTTAGTAACATAAACGGGATAATTTATTGTTTTAGGCTTTTTAGGCATTAAAAATCTATTTTATAAAATAAACACACGGATGTGATGTGGAAGCACTTTTCCCAGAGGTCGTGAAGACATGTCATTACGACAGTACTAAATATGTTGAGGATAAACCTTCAATCAAGACCCTTCGCGAGGTCAAAATGGCGCAACTTAACCAGTTGCAAAGAATTGTAAAAATTCGAAAATAAGTCAATTATAACCAAACCACAACAACGACAGACATGTTTCGATCTTGTTAGATCTCATCAGTGACGTACAGTTATGGATTTGGTTATAATTGACGTTAAGTTTTTACCTATATAGCATTTTGTCGACAAGATTGAATTATCCGATAATCCAAAAAATGACATCAACAATTCGCGCAATGCTAATAAGTATAAAACGACCCGTTTATATAATAAAATAATTTAGGTCAGTAACATCGAAAATAGGCATTTAGGCAAATAAAAGTAAGGTTCAAAATTTTCAAAATCGTTTGAACGGCATTTCTATCTTTATAATTTTGAATTGCCTAAATAAAGGACAAAAAGGCAAATTGCCTAGAATCCGTGCTCTACTAATAACTATCAAAAAGAGCAAACGTAGTTTCATTTGTTCACAATGATTTTTTTAAGTGCCGATTTAGTTTGCGTTGACAAATATTTTTGGTTCAACGATTTCAGTTTTTTGTGCCAGGTTGTTTATAACAAGTGGTCCGGCTCCAGCATATGTTATAATATTTACTTCTGTGGGACATTTGGAAAGCAAGGATTACTCTTTATATGCGCGATCTACTACGCAGTCTTTGGTTCGCAAGTCGCACGATAGAATTCGACTTCGCTTATTCAACCACGTGTTGGGTGTTGTATTTTAACAAGAATAACATAACCTCAACTTCACTTCTGCTCTTTTAGTAACCAAAGTAACGTCAAGTTCGATTACAAGGATCAGTATTGCTTCATATTATATCATCGACTCTCTCCATGATGTAGCGTTCTACATCTGTGAGAAGTATTCTGTGTTACAAGCGTCGATCGAATGTCTCCTAGAGATATACTTATAAGTATTCCAGGTTTTCACCTTTGGAAGCCACACGTTGAAAAGCGATTGGAAAGAAGGAACTGTCATCTTCTACAGCTACCTTTTATTCTTTCCTATTCGTGTATGCTGACGAGCTATTTTTGGCTTTTGAGTTTCATTTTTAGGTAACCCTTAGAGGTTACTGTGTGTGGAGACTTGTTAATTTGAATTGGAAGCACTTTTTGATTGTGACACGATATTTTCATTTGTGCTGTAGGTATTGCTTTGCACAGTCATATTACATTGCAATTATTGGAATTCTAACTACATCCCTCAATTATTTTTTGTCAATTAAATCATTTACCATCACCTGCGTTTTATTGAAGTTTGCCCAAACTCCTTTTTTTATTTCAAAATCCACGGCCTTTGCTTCCGCAATGAAACGAGGGCTAGTCTATTAACATCGTGGTTACAAAAACTGGGGAGGTTCTCTCCAGATTGCGACAAACTCTGGTCTCTGTTTGGGTCAACCCTCTCATTAGAACACCACTCTAGCGGCCGAAAAAAAGGTCTAACTTTGATGATTTATTTTGAGAGTATGGAAAATGATAGGATTGCTTTTCACAGGGTTTATTTTTAACACATATTGCAGTATGAAATAATTGAAATAATAAAGTTTTATTGTTTAATGCAAAATGGCGGCGACAGAACCAATTTTTGAGAGCCACTTATTATTTCGACAGGTAAAAGCAGTACAAAAGCGATGAATTAGCGACTGCGGCAAAATGAAGAATTAACTTTTTCAACAAAATTTTTCGCCATAGAAATAACTTGATATTGTTTTTATGGCCATAAAGTATTGTTTAAGAGACTGTCGGTGCATAGTGGTCGAGTAAGTTGACTTTGAACGTTAAATGCCCGGTCCGAATCCGGGTGAAGTAAGAACTTTATTCTGGCCGTCTGCGTCTCTCTGGTCCTTCAAGTTGGGGGCCGGGGCGATGGGTTAGCTCCCTATCACCTGTAAAGAAAACAAAAAACAAACCTTTGAAGAGACTTGGCGAATGGGAACGGATAAGCAGTAAAACTGTATGTTGGTGCGTTGTGATGTATTTACTTACCTTGCAATGTATTAAAAGAAGTCCAAAATCTATAGGTAATAGAAGTTATTGTTTAAGCCGAAAAATGTAATCGTTTATTCCAAAATCATTGAGTGACGCTAGCCCTTAAGAAAACAAAATGAAAATACTGATAGATACCTTCTGTATCGGAAAATATTCTATTACACAAAGAGCGATTGGTGAAATTTTGGCAATATAATGTCTTCGAAAGTATTATTTTCAATAATAATGATTTAAACTACTCATCAGCAAAAGTGTTATGGTCAGTTTTATCGATTAATTAAATAACTTTTTTACATCAATTTCAATACACACATCGTCCTCCAAAAATTTGGAGGCTTTCTGGCTGCCAAAAGCTCTTCCGAGATCGCCCGTGTTAGCATTTTTTTTCTTTGACATGTTTGCACCCATATTATACAAGTTAAAAATATAAAAACTTCTACACCACCTTTTGCAACAAACCCCTCTGTTTCGATCCTCTACTGACTGGCCTACATTACTAAATGAACAAATTAATTCGGTAATTGATCGAAATTTATATCCACAACGCGTTGTTAGTCAATATAGTATTAACTAATATGTAATTTACGACAAAATAATGATCGATATACGTCGTGTGCATGTCTTAAACCTTGTTTTCGTAGATATTTTTAAATGACATTTTAATTAATTTTAATTAAACTAAATGCCACAAGAACATATCTTACTTCGAATTTTCGCTAATTTCACACAAAAATGATTTTCATGCAAATAACTTCTAGTAAGCGTGCAATACTCAAATTCAGGTTTGTAACCAGAAGCGAAGCATTCCACCCCCAACCCCGAAATGAAAACTTCAGTTTCCTGAGAGGTGTAAATTTTTGAAAATTTTATTTAAATAAACAAATTCTTTCAAACATATTCCGTTCATTTTATAGTCCATCCTGGTTACATCACTGATACAGCATATACATACTTCTAAAAGTTTTGCCTTTGTGCCCATAAACATTTTGGAATGTCGGCGCCCATATTCTTCTTTTAGTGAAGAGGATGCAATTTCAAGGAAAGAATTGTTTGACATTTAGCGTAATGAAATGAATATATCAAGATTTTTTTAAATTTTCTATTTTGATATAAATAATTTTGTGTAAACTATTGAATTATAATGTAGACTAGAGAATTTAATAATAATAATAATAATCTTTATTTCCAGTTTATAAACTATTAGTTTACGTTGTAAAGTCTTATTGAAGTTATTTCTTCAATATTTCCAAAAATTAAATTAGTTATATTGGACTCCTTGAAGTTAATAATTAAAGCAATATCAATTTAATTCAGCAGTCTCTCGAAGCTCACAATTAACCTAATCGAAGTCAAGATGAGGTTACATATTAAAAAAATTATTATTCTCTTTTTCGTCCTATCGATCGATTTCGAAAGGTAGATCAGAGTAGTGTAGCATAAATGATCGAAAATAGAACAGAAATTTCGTTGTTTTGAGCCTGACCAGGTACTAATATGAATTAATTTATTTCTTTAATTATAAAACAAAACCTACTGAATGTTTGGAGACGGTCATTGCCTTGCAGCTAACGTAGTTGGATGCGAACGCGGGGTACCGGGTTCAAACCCGGGGAGAGTCAAACTTTCTTATGACAAAGTCTCCGTGCTTCGGAGGGCACGTTAAGCCGGCGCCGGCGGTCTCCCTGAGTTGACGAATTGCTACCGTTAACAAAAAACAGGGCTACAGGCACATCTGAATGCTAGCCTAGCAAGCTGCTACCGGATGTAAAACAACTATAGTCCAAAATCGATCTGCGGACTACTCGCCAACCCGTCTGGCCAGCGTGGTGAGTTATGGCCAGATCCTCCATAATATGGAGAGGCTTATGTCCAGCAGTTGGCGGAAAAGGCTGATGAAGAAGAAGAAGACTTAATGTTTATGTGCATTTTAATTTATCAATCTTCTGTTGCTCTTCTTTGGAATCAGTTTTAATTGTCTTGATGAAACTAATTAATATTGCTCTTTTATGTTTATTTTGCAGTACTTTGTAGAAATACCTACCTGTTTAAAGCTTCCAGACCTGAAAATTTATTTTAAATGTATAGCTCTATTATTAAATTAAATATAATATAAATATATTTTGGGTTATTAACTTGTTAATAATAATATGATAAGTTACTAAACTGTAACAATTCTTTTTTTCCAAGTTGTAAAGAATAAGAATCTAAGCTATAAACCATGACAAATTTGATTCGTTTATGCTCATTTAAGCTCCTCAGATGGATATAAAAGTATTTAAATTATAAATATCTATTAAAAACGATTTGAATTAAAACCTAAAAATTTTTAAAAAATTATAACTTACATTTGAATTAAGTTGAAGTTCCTTTGTAATAAATAACCATCAATAAACCATACTTTGTTTTTATAATTATGTAAGCCAAAAGTTGTTTTTATGAATTGTTTATAGTTTTTCATTTGTAGACTCTAATTCTTTAAAATTTGAATAAAAATAATTGTTACATTTTAATAACTTCATCATCATAATTTGATAAAAAAAATGAACAACTTGTTATATTATGGTGATAATAATATGTCGAAAACATTTTATGAAAATTTAACGTAACTTTAAAGCGGATAAACAATAAAATTTGCAATTGAAATGCAAAAATGAGCTCTGTTCATTAAATTAAAAAAATATTTTAATTATTTTGGTTCTGAAGAGTTGTTCTGCTGTATGAATTTGAATTGTTATTTAAAACATATGTCTAACCTTAGGTAGTGATAAAAAATACTTGACCAGGTGTCACTAAAAAACAGCTATTAATTTATTTTTTCACATGTAAGCTATGTTTAAATTCAAATTTAGATTCTTTTGATATTATGTTACTTAATATTTTTTAAATTAGCCAACGCCGTGTATTTACTTCTTTTAGTGCTTCTTTTTCAATTTAATTTTTTGAGTGACCTATTTGAATAAGTATTTCATAATAGTATATTATAATATGCTGGCGATTTCACTACTAGTATGGGTAAAGTATAATTTTGTTTACTGCTGTTTTAGTTACGTTAATTAATAATTTATATTAACTGATGTGCTGTAAAATCGATGGGTACATTATTGAGTAACTTCGTACGCTTTGTAACAAATTAAATAGTACTTACCTGAAGCTAAATATCTTTTATAACAAAAAATTTGCATTTGAAATTTTTTTTCGAATACTTAAAGGTGGAGTGCGGATTATATTTTCTAATTCCTATCAAATCTTTTGAAGTATAAGTTTTATTTTTTTAGTAAAATATAAAATTTGCGTAGATAAACTGAGGTAAAATTATTTATCCTGCTCTCGAATGAGAAGCGTTATCAAAGATAAATAATAAATAAAAAAACATTTTAAACAAGGCATCATAAAAACTAAAATTTGAAAAAAATTAACAGTTCAATAGTATTTTACTGTAAACGATTAAATTATTTGTACAAAACAAATTCAATTGAACTAATAATTCAAGTATTTATAATGAATTGAAGAGTTTGATTAACTCACTTAAAAGTTCGGTCGGGGGACAATTGTGTATAAACCAAGTTTTATACGCAGGTAAAGCTTTGTGAAGTGGTAGATTGGATATGTCAAAAAGAATCATTTCCGACTGATCAACTATTATGTTTCTGGAGCGGAAAATGGTAATTTTTTACCGATCACAGTGTCTACTTTGATATAATGAGATTAGAAAAGTATAATGAATAAATTATTTTTAAATTAATTTGCTATTCTGCTTCATTTTCCTTTTTAACATTATTCTGAAAAAATATGTACAAAATTATCACGTTGAGGTTTAAAAAATAAAAGTCAAAACATAAAAAACAATTTTATTAGTTTCATCAGTACATTTCGTTTTTTGCATGTTTTAATAAAAAATGTATTATTTAAGTGAGCGTTTAAAAGTTCAATCAACCATCTGACGCTTCTTACCCATCACAACCTTGAACATAAATCACACGGGCCGATAGGGTTAGTCCGGAAGAGGAACTGCTGTATTCAAATTAAGCAAAGCTGGCTTTGCATACGCAGCAGTTGTAAAGCGACCCTCGCTTTCATTAGGATCTATTGACAATCTATCTTCTACACACAAAAAACGGGGTAACTACCTGAAGAACATAATGCTTAAGAAAGGGTATGAGACACTTAGACGCAAGGTAGCCTATATGCAAAGAAGTCAGCAGGTAGTGCTGAGACAACATCTGCATACGTTATTGTGTGATATCAAGGGGTTAAAATGAAAGGGAATGTGAGAATTCTCAGGACAGGTAACAAGAGGATTGTGAAAAATGATAAATTATGTTGAGAATAGGCCGCAATCGGGGTCCGCGACCTTATTTAAATATAATTCAAAAACTGTCAAACGCCCCTTGACGTCATTTGCATGGCGAGCTGCATAGAAAAGACACATACCTGGATTACATGACTTGTATGTAACGGCTGCTGTACTAGTAGTTTATTCAAATCAGGCTTCAATAAAATACATGCACAATGGACTAGATTTGTATCTCGCAATTGCATTTACTTGAGCATTTTTTAAGTTTATCAAATGGCCAATCCACATTTTAAGTAGAAATTATATTATTAGAAATATGAATTCCTAACGACGACGCAGTACTAAATTATTTTCTGGAAATGCAATAATTTTTTTGATAATTGTGGACCTATAGTACGAACAATAGAAATGTTCTATTTTCTTTAAATTTCAAATGAATTTGAATTTCCAATCCCATTATATTAATTTTATTTTGTGTGTTATTGTAATTATATCAATTAAATAAATGATTATTTGATAGATAAGAGAAAATCTAGTATCGTGGACAATATGCCAAACAAAATTTAGAAAACGCCATTACGATTTGAAAGCGTATATGTTTTTGAAATAAAATCGATAAAACAGAGAGATGAACATTCTAAAATATACTCACAAAAGTATATTCCTTAGTGCTGCCACAAAATAAAAAAAATTTTATTCACTCACAATAAAAAGCGTATAAATTAACAGCGTGTTTTAATTGCAATCATAGCTGTAATTACAATCAAAACATGGTGTTGAGTGAGCATTTTAACTAATGTGAGTGACGTCGCGACGCAGCCATGTTGGGCATGCGTAGATAATAAGAGGGGAGAAAATAAACGTGGAACGCAAACTTTCTTAGTTTTAGTACGCTTTATCAAAATTTTCCTAGGGTAAAACTCAAGTTTTCCTTATTTAGCAGCTACGCTTTTCCTATGCAACGAAGATCGACAATGTTGAACGCCTTGACAGCAACCACCGTGTGTATAACGTCCTGACGCCAAAGTTACGTGAATCGCGACGCTCAACATTCGCTTTTCTTCCGTCGCCTACTTCAGTTCTATTTTATCATTTCCACACATATTTAGCATTTAATAAGTTTTTTTATTTTCAATTTATTTATGTAAGTTTTTCCAACTCAGTTTATCCATTCCCATTTTATTTTAAACAATTTTGATTTATTTTAAATGTGATAAATTTGTTTCAAAACTGCTTACGAAACTTTTATTTCTTTTTATCTTCTAGTAAGCGAATGTGTGCCCAAAACATTGACTATTATTAAAATAAGTTTTCAATATGAACTTCTCGTACAGAGTTTAGAAGGTAAGAAAATATCAATATTATCGCTTGTTTGATGTTATTCTTGTGCTATTTTGTTCCATTTTTATTTATTCCAAGATACAAAAATAACAATATTAAAAATTAATAAGGATGCAAACGTTAAAAGTGTATTCAAAAATTGTAGTAAATTATGTTGCATTAATTGTAATATCAAATTTTAATTAAGTTTTTGAAAAATTACATTTTAATTTGTAACATCAAGTTTACAATTATGGCACACTATAAATGACACACTTGTAAGTGTTTTAATTGATTTGAACAAGACGGAAAATGTTGCGTTAGGTCAGGTTTCAGCGTCAGTCTCGCCTACTAATCACTTCAACCTAACGACCAATCAGAGCACGGCGTCGCGGCGTTTAATAAGTTTTGAAATGTCTTCTCGCTTTCATTCTGTGTTCTGCTTTCATTTACTCATTTTGCCCACGTTTACGTATTATCTCGTACATTTAAAATAATGAATGAAACTAAAAATTTAACAATTTGTCATAAATCAATTTTAAATATATAATTTATAATATTGTAACTTTTGTTTCATGTTTGGGTTATTGAATAACAACATAATTTCTTATTATTAATATTTTAAAATATTTAAATTGGTTTTTACTTTATATAAATAATATAAAAATTATTGATAGGCAATCTAATTTAAACAGTTCAAAATACATATCTATTGATTATACATTAAAAGAATAAAATTAACTGCTTTCAATATTCGGCATTTTCTTAACTAGGACGGTAATTCGGTATATTAATATTGTAGTTCAGGATAAAGTTTGAAAAACTATAATATTAATAAATATATTATTTCATAATACAAAAAGAAATTATGTCGGTAATTTAAAAATTGTTGGAGATCGGCGTTTAGCTGCCTATGGTATACATTATTGACTTATAATATCAGATATTATTTATTCATTTTAACCAAGGATCTTAATAAATTAAATTAGGGGGTTAAAAATAAAAATAAACATAAAATAATTTAGTTGTATGTACCACTATGTATAATTTTCTTATAATAAATTTTATTAAAATTAATTTTGATTTTGCCGTCGGACATTTTATAGTAGTTTTGTACACAAGCAACATGTTAAAGCGATTTAATCTATAGACAATTATACATTTGCATAAGTTGTACACACGAACAACGCCTGTTAAACTTGACTTTGTAATTATGCAATAGTTAAATTGTGAGTATTATTAACAAACTTTAAACAGCTGCTGCTCCTTTGGAAGCACATGCAATTTTACAAATTACCAAATTGCTTTGAGCGATCTTCTTATTGGAATAAATTTGGATAAGTCATAAATTTAACTTGCCACGTGCCACGGAGTTTATTTCAAAAGAAAATGCGTTTTTCTAATATTTCGTGATATAAAATAATAAATTAAATGCCTCTGCTAAATAATACTGTTAAAGTAAACATTATTAAAATTTTGCAATATAAATTGTACTACCAAGATGGATACATAAGATAAAAAAATTATTTTATATTCTATATTATGCTTTAATCGTTATATTATATCCAAAAAACAAAAGAATTCTAAATATTTTAATTATTATAATTACTATATTATTTTTATAATTTAAAATAAAAGCTTTTGTTATAATTGTAATTTTATCGGTAGCTCATTTAAATTTCTTTATTTTTTTATATTTTATACTTGCCTGGTTTAATTATTATTTAATTTTCATTTTATACAGTCTCAAAATATTTTAAAATATTAAGACAATATCTTCAAGTATAAAGAATTAATTATAGTCAAACTTTTAGGAAAATATAATGTCATATCAAAAAGTTTTTAAAAATTATATTAAAAATCATTATGGGTAGATATTTATTATAAAATCCTACCCGCAAAATAGTAAACCAATAGCCAAGTTTGCATTTAATCTGCACTTCTGTAAGTAATAATTATAAAGAATTCTGCGTTATAGAATAATAACTTTTAATAGGTACTAATAAAAAAAATAAATTAATTTTGTATTAATTCAAAGGAAGTAAAAATATTGCTTAACGCAATTATTATTACACTAAAAAATTACTTAATTGGATTACTAAGAAAATAATATAACCAATTGAAAGATCACAAAATTATTTTTTGTAAAAAAATCAAACCCTCAGTTTTATTTTGCAAAAATTTCTTCATTATTTTCGTTACGTTTTATATAGAAATTATTTTGTAACCACGAAGTGACCATCTTAGTAGAATGATTTAGATGCTTCCTGAAGTTAAATATTCCAATGCAATTTGAATAATTAAAAAATAAATTATAAATGAAACAAAGGGAATAATTTAATATAACAGTTTGCAAAAACATTGTAATTTTCAAATCATGTAACCAATTATGATCACAAAATTGAAGAAGCTTCACAGTAACATCAAATTGGGGATGCTTGTTAAAAAAATGTCGACACGTTTTGACATTAAAACGAAATTTAAAAATCCCCAAGGTAAATTTTAAAAGTAAAATAATTTTTGGTTACGTGTTTCAAGTGCATACTACAGGTTCTTTACAATTAGAATTGAAAAAGTTCATATTTAAGTAAACTTAATTGATTAATTACAGTATTTACAAAAATGATTGTGCAAATTACTCACATACATAAACTTTTTAAAAAATTATTTTTTCTAACTACTTTAAATCTCGACGAAGGTATGATCACTAATAAACGCATACACTAGCACATGAAACTATTAAAAAACTAGTGCAATTTGCGTGGATGATTAAATCTTAATATTTTGCTTGGAGCATAAAAGTAACTGAGTAAGCACTTAGGTTTTACTTGATGATAACCCTTCCGGGGCTGGCCTAAGGGTTGGTGGGGATTCTCATTACCCTTTAGGAAATTTAAATGTTCAAGGCTGACCGAAGCCATCTGCATATGCATAAATTATTTTAACCACTTAAAACACTTTAACCGACTTCGCATACACATATGCATGATAATGCTAGTACCCAACCCTTAAAAAATATAATTTACCCTGTCTATAGAATCTTAGCAACCCTTTTAACATATAGTAAAAAATATGATATAAACCATGCTCTAGTGGAAAAGAAAAATGTGTTTTATTATTAGCCAAACAAAAGGAGGTTTGTGTGTATATGTAGAAGAGATTTGTGACCCAAAGAGGTACCGCACCCCGCCCTTAAAGGGATCGCTGTAAAACATGTACACCAGACTCAAATGCTAACTTTTACTTTCATACTATTATAATTATCTAAAATATTACAGTTTGTAGCAAAAATTGTAGAAAGCGAATTTCTTTTAACGATTATAAAAATGTAAAATTTTTGACTAGCTAATATTTTCTCAAAATATGCAAAACTTGAATATTGCTTTTTCTACCAACTTGTACCTTGGGGAAAATATCTTATAAATTATAAATCTATTGTCAAACATTGAAAGTAAATTAAATTCCTTTCTAAAATATCAAAAACAAAATAAGGTTTATAAAAGGTTTAACTTTTATTATTATAATTGAATGGTAGTAAAATAAGAAAATTAAATTTACATAATTTGTGTTTCTTAAGAAAAGCAGTTATGAAGTATTTCAAAGTAAACGCGGTTTTTCTCTCGGGTTCATTCATTACTACGTCTTCCCACTCATACTTTTACAACTATATATAATCTTAAAACACTTTTCCTCGTGTTTTTAAAAGATGAGCTTTCCATGTTAAAATTAAACTGAGAGCAAGTGTAAACTAGACCATGACCTACAAAGTGGATGAAAAATCGAAGCCCGTATTCGAAAAGTTGATTCGTTATTAACAAATAAATGTACTCGAAAATTTTAAATATCGCGCTCGATAATCGGTCTTTACGCTTCAACAGCCACTCCATGTATGCAAAATCTATTATGCATTTGCGTATTAAACTTGTGCTTTTCTTGATTTATGGCAAAGGAACCCTTAAAAATGTGTGTAATGTGCAATCAAACAGGAAGAGAGGTACACGTATATACAAACGATATGGAGGGTTAAATCATATAATGCACTCTAAAGGGTTGAAAATGACATGAAATTGAGGGGAACAGATATATTTTATGTTATTTATTTTTCATAAAAAATTAGTAGGTATAGTGAACGTAACATTTCAAGTATACTTGAAAAATGCAAACCAAATGCTGGACAATGGCCTTAATGGCTTAAGGTGCAGCACCTGCAAGTCACTCGTCGCCCGAAGAAAACTTCCAATTACAGACACAATTTTTATTCGTTTAAAAATAACGGTTTTTAATTCAATTTAATTTTAATTTCATTTATTAAGTTTAGCAGGAAAATTGATAACATAATGCATTTAGTCCAAATTGTTAACTCATAATCCAAACTTTGCTTTTAATTTATTTGGAAATACTAAATATTGAGTTAATGATTTTCATAGTATTACGGTTTAGAAACTTGCATGAAGGCAAAAATATTAAGTTTTGTATGTTTGTCCATATTTTCAACTTGGCAAAAGCATTGTTATTTCAACTTTTGCCATAAGCTTTTTATAAGCTATTTGCAATACAACTATTGAAAATCTACTCGAACTAAATTAACATTACAATTAAAATGCTAACAGCAAGAGCAAAGGGTTGAAAATGCAAAATATGCTAATGCTGTCTCCTTAACGGTCGTTGGAGTGTAACTACCTGGAGGTTTCAAACTGATTTTGCGTATGCAAATTACTTCTCAACTAAAGTATTCCGTTTGACATTAGCAATATTTTTACTGAACAGAAAACAATTTGTATACAGTGTAAGCCCTGTGTGCTTGTTTGTGTCGATGCAAAGGCTGTTGCGGATGATCGGCAGGGCCGCCCCCGTTAGAGCTGGTTTCTATGGTAACCGTGCACGGTCTCACCACTCATGGCTGACTCTTATGTCACATATGAACACACATGTAAACTTTTAATATCAAAAAGTAAAAGAAAATCGAACGTCTTTACGAGTTTTAAGATAACAATACTTACTAAGTATGGGTTGTAATCAAAAATTTTGAATTATTTACGGTGAGTGCAGACCCACCTCACTTTCATAATTTACCCCACTATAACGTTGGATCAAATTATAAGTAATATTTCAATTATTTCATTCAATAATTATATAATAATACCCGAAAATAACCGTTAGCTGAAATGAATCAAATCTGTGAAGGATTGGTCTACCTAAATTTTTTGTAATTTGTTTGGAGTAAATTCATATTGGAGATTATGTACATATATTAGAAAACTAGAGAACAATCAATTTTTCGCAACTGAATATTATTGTTCTCTCGCTAATATACCATGCGAACATTATCATGCTCCAATAGATAAGTTGTCGATAGCATCTGCAACCTGCAAGAGACAATCGTTCCATTTGGTGCTGCATTGCGACATACCATTTCCTTCTGTTTCCAGAATGAACAACGCTTTTCGTGTGCTAACCACCGCCACCGCGACACCGCATATATCAACACGCGGTTTGTGTTTACACGAAACAGAATGAATGTATTAGCCTTAAATCATCCCCAAATTTACGGGCGCTGCGATAACAGTTTGAATTATACGCTACATTGTTTTCAAATTATTTTATGTGTAGAATTTCCGCAACGAGTTATAGATTGAACCACACCACCCGTTATTCTTTGCTATTACAACACATCCATCAATATGAACAAAATATATCTTTCAAGGCACACATAATAAGAAATTATTTCGTTCTTATAATATATTATGTATAGTTTTGCTTCTAGAAAGCTGTATGAAAGATGTAAAATGCATGCTTAAAAGTTAATTAAAATATTTCGGAAAATATTAAAAGTCATTTTTGCAAAAATAGAATTATGTAACTTTAAATAAGAATTTTCATGAAAATTTTTATGTAATTTAAAAAATGACTATACTACAGTGAACCACATAATAAAATAGTCTGCATAACGGTAGAGCTATATAAAAAGTAATATGGAAAGGACAATAAATGAATGCATCCAAAGGATATGACAACATAACCGTGAAAATAAGCGCGTCCATGTAAGATCTAAAATGATATTCAAAATTCTAACCGAAATGAACTACATCTAAAAACGACAACTTTTAAATTTTGAAATTGCCAATTCATATAAATTTAGATTTTTTTTACTACAGCTCATTTATACTACCAACATAATAACGAAGACGTTATTGCATACGATGATTTCTAATATCCTGTTAAGAAAAATAAATGTAGAAATAGATTTAAAGTTGAGACTCGTGTCACGATCGTCAAATGTTAGCACGGTTGTGACAATTTTATACTTCGACAAGAAAACGAACGCGTTATTTCATTAGGGCGCACACTTAAGTAGATTCCACGAATTCCTTACATCTGCTACACCTTACTCTTTGTTAAGCTCATCATTTCCATCTCACACACGTCTCTGAAAAATCTTATTATTAATCTTTCCAGTCAGTAAGCACGCCGCATCGCAATCCCGTTGTTACAATCTCTGTGGTCGTGCTCACAAGAAAGCAAATATCGCTTCTACTTTGTATCTTATATACATATTTACTAACTAATATAAGTAATATAAATTATGTAAACATTTTTTACATATGTACGTATGTACCTTCCTTTGCATCATCTATTTAAAACGACAAGTCGTGAATTTATAAATGACAATATTGCTCTTCTCTTTTTTTGGAAATTTGCCAATATCTGATGTTGAAGTAAGGTACTTATATATTTTGCTTGCGAATAGTGGTTGGTTATTGACCTTGTGAAAAATATTATTTGTGTCTAATAATTAGTATTCATATATCTACTATCCAAATTTGACACTGGTGAAACGAATGTACTGCAGTAATTGCATGCCCATGCGTTTGACTTTCATAATTTTAATGAAAAGCAATGTCGAAATCTCAGAGTTATGAAAGTCAACTTATGTACAGGAGATTAAACGAAAAAATTAATGTCTCCCTAAAACTAATTATTTAAAGAAATATAATACAAGTATGCAGAGAACGTTTATATAATAAAACAATATAAAATTCTATCTCGACTAAGCCCCAGCTACAATTTACTCTATGTTATTTTTATTTTATTTCAACGAATTGCGTTCTAATACAGTCGGCGAAGAAAGGTGTATACATGTGATGTGCGCCGAAGGCTAAAAAGAAGATGATGTATTGGCAGCTAGCGCGGGGTGCTCCTGGAAACGGCACACGAAAATTGAATTTAAATTCATGAAAACTGGGAGTTGCCAGCCAAAGCTAGGCGCTTTCCTTTTTGTATTTTAGGTTTCTGAATTCTGTTTCATTTACCAAGACATATTGGGAAATTGCTCTCAGCACGAATTAGATACAAAATTTTTCAAATTTATTTATATCAATATCGTATCAATAAAATGAAAAATTTTGTGTATGTAACACACTCGTAAATAAATATACAATTTCCTAATACATACTACGATAGATGATATATTTTACAATCAAAATGAAACAAAATTTTTAGAGTAGTAAGTAAGAAAGTAATGTGAAGTTTTATTTTTAAAATAAATTTTCAAGTTTTATAAATAAATGAACTTGAAAAGTAGGTACAACATGTTTCCTTAAAGTAGATAAGTAGCTAAAAAGTAAAATTGATAATTTATGCATTGTTCTACATGTTAAAATTTTGCCTCGTGCCCTCTTTAGCGATGCGAAGATCATTACTTAAGAGGCGGTGAAACTGCGATTGCCTCGGGACTGGTTTCGTGACCTACCCTAAGCACATATTAGTTTAATGCGAACCAAGTTTAAACTAAACTTTTTTTAATTCTTAAACTTTCTCGATAAACTAATTCCTTCGGAATTTTTACTTCTACTACTATTATATGAATTTGAATCTTTGCTTTAATAAAAGTTCGTTTCGACGCCGACGTCGAAGTAGAAAACGTCATTTGTTTTAGAAAAAAAGGTGATATAAAATATTCACATGTTACCTGTAATAGAATATTCGTTGCTTCGGTCTTGGAATTTGCAACGTCTATACAACTACAATTTCGTTACATCGCCATCGCTCGCTTCTGATAGACTCTCGCTTAGATGTATGTAGATTTTCTTTGATCCAAAATACATCTTTCTAGCAGGATTTGATCCCTTACTATTCGGCGTCGTATATTCGTTATTTTTTATTCCTTTATCCCACTTTTCGCATTCTTGTCTTCGGGGACCTCTATCCTTCATATATTCTAAGATACGAAAGTCTATTCCCAACGCTCCCGAACTGCCAACCAAACAGGAAACGTCGTCTGTACGGGACTCAAGAAGATTGAAATATTGTACGCTCAAGGATTGAGCCAATTTTCATATATTCCGTTCTATCTGTCATCTTTTTACCCACCAATGGAAAGAGTTTCTTTTAAATAATTTTTATATAAAACTAGAAAACAAAAGATCGCGACGGATCAATAAACATAACCCAATATTTTAGCGAAAGCTTGACGTGTAATTGCAAGATAAAAAATATTGAATACATATACCGAGCATTATTAATGGTGACTAGTTAATAAAAATAAATAACACGTAATTTTCCAATAGTTTGTACATTTACCTGTTGATTATATCTTTGCATAAATAATTTTACTCGATAAGCGTTCCTCAAAGATAGAACTTAAATTTATTCTACGAATGTTGAGATTTACTCAGAATTGGATAGCGATCGAACCAGAAACTCTAGTTAGATATACGTCGTATGCAGATTAGGGTGACGTACTTGGGTGCATTTTCTATTTGAATAACAGAACTGAGGGGTTCGCATCGACCAGGATGCATACTATATATTGATGGAATTTGTCGAGATGGTTTTGTGATCTTATTGCGATATTACACAATACATTATTTCGAAATATGATTAACTGTATTTTTAAGAATACAATTTGAGGTAACATTTTAACCGGATTAATTCTTCGATTATACGCAATATTATTACTTTGTGAGATACAGCTTTCCATTATTTACGTCATTTAATAATAATACAATTTTCACAGACTCATGCAAAGAATGTGTGATACAAAAAATATGACGTATGAGATGTTAAGTAGAAAAAATATATGTGAAAGAGTGTAGAGGATAGAATAGCAAGCTAGAGATGATATCGAACTTCCATTTCATTCCTCTTATGGGACCGAGCGGAGCGGGACGCCAGACATGTAGGATACAAAATGAAATTCCCCCTGCGCGATGCATATCCACGCGAACACAAAATTGAAGTCCACGGGGGTGGATGAAAGTAGGAGACGACGGGGGCGACAAAGCTTTTGACGACAAAAAGGATAGATGGAAACAAATTTATAATAGTCCAAAAATAAAATGTAGATGGAAAATTCCAATTTTTCACCGCATAGAATAAACTCTTGTTACACGCAGACCATGCTTCAGTTTATATTCTTTCGACAAAATATTTGATTGTTTGAAAAACTATTTTACAAATATTATTAATGCTATTTCGCCTTATTTTTATTAAATTATCAAATGAAAATTGTGGTGAACTTTTACGTAAGCATTTGAAATTTATTTACGATACCATTAAATCACTTATCTATTTCTTTTTATATAAAAAATGATTTCCCTGACCTTATTTTACAAGTTTTAATTGAGATAAGCATAGGTAAACATTTTTATAATTTTTCATTTTAAGAATTTTCTAAGTTATTTAATATTTACAAAATTTAATTTATTGCTAAATATGAATAACGTAATTGAATTAGTCAATTCAGTAGCCGAATATGTCCATTTCTTGTGTGATTGTATTTCTGAAAGATACATAATAGCTCTAGTACTTATTGTACTGTAATTATTATATTAAGTATGTAATGCAGAAATTCAATATGTTCATGAAAAATTTGACAATAAACATAATATCGATAAAGAGATCTGCGAAAGCAAGAGCTTTAAACAATTAGCTTCGTGTTAAATTTTAATGCAATGTTTTTAGTTCATTCATTTTAATAAGTCTTTAATGTTAAATAAGAAATAAAGTGTACTATTGATTGATTAATTGCTTATTCACCACACAACAAATTATTAAAAATTTTCTACCAACAGTTTTACATGATTTACTCAATAATTACTGGTCATATTCATCTTCTGCAATGATTGATTGAATTATTAACAATAATTTTAAGTTATCAGAATATAATAAATATTTCCTTTTTAATTAAATTGCAAATTTTCACTAATAAAATAATCATCATTGAAAGCACCACAATCGTTTTTTTATAGAAATAATCATTATATTATTATGTAGTTTCCAATAATTATAGGAGAAACCAATTACAGGAAATATTCTTATCTATTGTTAAGAATTTCTCATGTGAATCTTTCAAAATATTATGCTACAAGCACCAACTGTTTTAAATTTATTTTTAAAGACAATAAATATTGACAAATAGATACTTATCGATTGCTTTACGTGAATTCTAAACCACGGCACAAGCAATTTGATAGTAGATCGCGTTTGAACTTTATAATCTCTAAATATTAAGCTATGACTGTATAAACTAATTAAAATATCCAAATATTATCCAAAGCCAAAATTTGAAAATAGTAGAATACAATCCAATTGTGAAAAGCAAAAAGTTGCAGCCATAATACATTTAATTCTTGGTCGGTACGCCCGAATTCGGGCATCGTAGCAGCATTCGTGATGAACAATTGCTTATCATTTGCGAATCATTGGGGTCCCCCTCCCTTCTGCATAGAGACGGCCAGAATAAAGTTTTTACTTTATCCGGAATCGAACCGAGCATTTCTATTAACCGTTATGCTCCAACCGCCTCTTACTAATTATTGTATACTACTATAATACTACTAATTGTAGATAGATAGATAGATAAATAAATTATTTTCTATCTTTGAAAATTTACACTACCGGCGAATGCTTTGTTGCTAACATCTGTACCATTTTAACCAATAAAATTGGTTTATAATATCAAAATATAAAAAAAAATTCAAAAAATTTTATAAAATTTAAAATTCACAATTTCATCAATTTCCACAATCGTCGACATCGCTCATATGCAACTTGAGTATCAGTCAAGTGTTCTGCTGTCGATTTTAACAAAGATGTTCAAGCAATTTTTCGTCGAGATGGCTATAATTTTCAGAGAAATACACATATTGGTTGCTTGTGCAGCACACATGTTACTGACGTTTTCCTTTTTATATATTATACTGTATCTTTAAATATTCCATTTTTATTATAATCAATTTTTGAAGCTTCATGACCCGAGTTTACTTTTGACGAATGTTCTCTTATATCTATAGTTTATTTTATCTACCTAAGTGGAAGCTCATATTATTAGGAATCCTAAAAGTTTCAGACTGCTTTTAGATAAATATTCTATTATGTTTCTTTGCCACATAATATTACGAAAACTTTTATTTTCTACAGATACATAAAATTTAAAAATCAATTTTGTTCACTTTGCAACTCAACTGTATGTTTGTTTATGCTCTTCATTAACTGTAATTGACTCAGTATACAGATATAAAATCGTAAGTTTATCATTAGGATATTGCTAGATTTATTCTACATATCCGGTACAAATCAACCAATTTTGACATTTTTCCGTTCAGTAAGCAAAAGAATTTTGGGGTGATACAAGGGTCATTCAACAATACATCATTTTCAGACATCTTATTACTGAAATTGGACATGGGCTGTCTAACAGTTTAGAATCGATGATTGGCTAAAATTTAGAATCGGCATCACTCCCTCATGTCACTATAGACATTTATTTATCATACATTCTACGACCCCTCGTTTGTCAATTGCTTTATATCCGAGACCATCACCAACCACCCTCGATTTTTGTATTGACGTCCATCTAATACGCCAAATAAACATTTCCGCTCAAATTGCTGAAATACATATAGCACTACTCAGAATTTTTGTAGTAATGTATTAAGTACATTATGTTTATGTAAAATCAATGTTTCCATTAAGTAAGTGAACTTTTGATTATTCATAAAGATCGAAAATCCATTCAAATATTTTTTCGAAGTTATTTCTATTTCAACTGCGATAATCACCTCCAAGCTGTTTATTTTAACACTCTTAAAAATTAAGGTAGCTTTATATGATAATTGTTTCGCAAAATTGGCAGTCAACATGAGTGACATATTGACGTCAGGTGAAACCGACTACTAATACTAATCCGCTAATGTAATTCGTCACGATGTCAGTTCTTTTATAGCATGTATAAATTCGAAATAAAAGGTATACGATGGTACATTAGAAACAGGGGTTAGGTCCATTCTATGGATACCCCAAATATACCCAAACTGATATTTAAGTCTATTGCCTTTCTTAACAATATCTATTCAGGAAGAAAATCTAAATTAGTCTCCCAGCAGGTAGTTATAATAATATGTTACAACTTGATTGTTAATATTTTAACGTGTTAAAATGCGATTACCATACGATAATTTTTAAACCAGAAGTTTTTGAACTACTGATGGATAATATTTTTATTTATGATTAATTTGCATTAAAAAACCCAATAAAATTAAATTAATTTGTCGGTATATGAACGCCGATAACTTGGAAAAAATTGCACCTGTTTAATATTCTGAATGCTAATTTAAACACCTGCAGAAAATTTATGATAAATTTTTCAATTAAAAATTAAATTTCGTTTTGGTGGTAGATTTTGTGCGTTCCGATTTTGAACACAAGTTTTGATATCTATCAGATGTTTTCAATCCTTATCTGTAATAAAACCGTGAGTTTTCTAGGTGTATATGTGACATGCCGTGAATGAATATATCTTGTGGTAAATGTAACGCGTTAGATAACCACGATTCTTAAGTTTGGTTGCTAGGTAACGAGAATGGATGGTGTGACAGGGAATGCGACCAAAATCCCTCTCAGCTTCAATATCCTTGCTGATCTTGCTGTTTACTGAAATAGTCCAAATATCAAAATAAAACAACTCACTCGTATGCGAGCTCTGCTGTATGCGTACATTATGTAGATGATGAAAATGTAATCCTGACTAGATTATTGTTGTGAAAAAGATGGCAATATAAGTGAAGTTCATATCAGTAAAGCTTGTATGATGTTTCTTTATGGGTAGCAGGTGTCATTAAAATGCAATAGCATGCATAAACACATTCTTTCGCGTACACTTTTATCCTCCAGTCTCATCACCTCATAGCAACTTCATTAGAAATAAGTTTTCAGTCTCTTTTATGGACGCTCTCGAGTTATTTTTTGAAGTAATATCATATGGCAAAAAGAACAATAAAAACCTTAATAATCGTATTTTGGAAGGTCACTTTACTTTATTACATCATTAAATATTAAATATACCACATTAATTTTTTTACCTCAAATATCTCTATACAAAAAGTAATAAAAGAAATAGAAAATTGTAAAACCAAAAAGCGCAAGGATATTAAATAGAAAATCTTTTTAAATTCCTTTTCTCGAGAATTAATTTACCCCACATAATATTACATCTCATCAGTTTGTATCACCCCAATATATTGATTGACAGCTATCCTACATGGAAATTTAAACACGATACAATTTCAAATCCGCAAACCTACTATATATGTATGCGTAGCTTGAAGTTTTAAGCGACTATTGAAACATAAATGATGCTTTGATCTAATTTGCCAAGAAAATTACAGCAACAAGTGTTCTTTAATAGTCAGATTGCCGCTACATCATAAAAACGCCTGTGTGAAATGAGATAACATCGCGCTAATGTAAATTTGCCATTTAAATTTGGTTTCGTTCTACACTTATTTCAATTCAAATCCAGATTCTCATTCTACCACAACAATGTATTACAATTATATTATGATAAATTGATACTTAATAATTTAATATGAATTCAATTAACGATGGTCGATAGCACATTCTACTTAACCCCAAAAATGTGTTTAAATGCTAAGGTGAGATTTTATATTTTTTGAGAAGTTACTCGAATCGCTTATCGCAACATATAAAATTGCGATATTGGTAAAATGTTAAACACGGATGCGGGATAGATGAAAACTTCCGTAGTTTATGCAAAGTTAGCGAACCTGCAGCTCAGAGATAGTCCAATCAGAAGATGGATTGCACTTGGTATGGGGGTAGACATTGGGCGTAAACAGTCTCAGCAAAAAATAACTTGAACGATTTTGAAGGTTCATTTCTCATAAATTTTACCCCTCGGTTGTGCACAGCATTTATAATATTGTGGCTTCATACGATGATACAGGCAAGAATACAACTATCTAAAATATATAGGACTACATACACTCATTTAAATTTGCATGGTTTTCCTCTGTCAGCTTAACACGATACTCGGCTAAGCCAAAACAATTATTATTAATCCCATATAGATCACTTTTTCTCAAGTTATAACAACTATTACAACATATTTTTGTAATGGTATTATACCGTCAACGTTAGAATGAAATTTCAAATATACCACACGTGCTTCTTCTCATATCTCATATCAATTCTTTCGAAAAATAAAACGCATCTCACCCCAGGGCAACACTATTTGTGATATACACCTAGTAGAGCTGATATGTGGAACTTAAGCATCCGTATTTCTACCGTCGTAAGCTTGATTTGTGTATTACCCTCGGCTTTACCTCTATTATCAGAATGAAAGTATTGATTTTTCCGTAAAAAATAAATAAATCATATTTGTACCAAAACTATTGTCAAGAAGTAGTACTACTAAATTTTATTATTTTGCAGGATTATAAGTACACATAAAAATTATAAGTTGGAAAATCCGTAGTATGTAACTCGATTTAGTTTAATATATTATAATTTATTATTATACATTGTACGGTTTCATTAAATTAAATTATATCACAACTTTTTTATTGGAGTCCATTATGCACAATAAAATTATTAAAACGTAAGATTACTTTTGTCACAAGCTTCCATAATTAGTTATACTTTAGAATATTTCTCAGAATAAATAAGGTACGGTACAACATTAAAATACTATTTGTTGTATTTAAATTAATATTATTTATTTATGCAATTTGCAACAGAGTTTTTTCCTATTGTATAATATTTTAAAATTTATTAGTACTTATTTATAAAATTGATTAAATAATTACGATTTTTAATAATAATGAAGAAACTATTTTTTTATTTTAAATTAATTGATTTAGCAAAACTTTGATATTATAACATGACCTGCCACACTACTCCCCTTCCGAGAAATGAAAAGGAAAGAAAAGGAAGAAAATTAAAGCATAAATAACCTGTATCCTGAGAATCTAAGCTAAAAGAAAAAATGTAGGCAGGTTTTAAAAATCAATTGAAATTTAATTTTCTTTGTTAAGTTTCAATAAAAAATATTTATCAAAATGTTTAAACTCTAATTAGTTGATTTGATTGTATCCTCGAGTGGAAGATATGAAAATACTGGAAGTCTTTAAAAATATAAATAATGATTATTTAGTGCAGTTTTTAGGTTGAACAGGGAGAACATGAATAAATTACTGTTTAAAAGTTTTGTATAATGCATTGATGGAAAACGAATAGTTTCCCGATAGTATATAAATCCTTTTCGTTAACCGTACAAAAATGCCTAATGAAGTAAACGGTAAAATTGATTCCTTAAAAACAATATTATAATTTTTCGATGATTTGTGTAAACGTTCTATCATTCCATTGCTTGTCAGATGATAGGAAAATTTGATTACGTCGAATGTCAAATAAAAGTGAAAATGAATGGAATAATATAAATTCAAATTGAGGACTTTAATTTGTAATTGCGAAACATTTTTTGTGAAGAGACTTCTACACTTGTGCATCTGCGCTGCATATGCACTTGTGCATCTGCGCATGCGCAAGTTTCCATTTTATTTTTTAATGAAGATAACTAATTTGAAAAAGCAATTAGATATAAAATAATAATAATAATATTTTTTACTAAAATCCACGCGTACATTTGATGTTTTTGAATTGTAACCTATAAGTTTGACATTTTGTGAACAGCTGTTTTGAAATATTGGTTGGTGTGTTTCACTTTTTTCAACTTTTTGCTGGTAACAAAAATTTAAATATTCCTAATATTAATGGTATTCATATTTCCTTGTATATTTCGTTGTATTTAAGTACACAGTAGTATTTATCCTAGTAACGCCCAGTAAAGCTGTGTATTAGTAGACGTTGCTAGGATAAATACAACAAAATATACAAGGGAGTGTGAATACCCTTACTATATTTTAAATCAGTTATGTTATATTAAAAAATATAATTCACTGTTATAGAATTATCATATTAATTTATTATGCTGTATATCGGAGCTTAACTTCTAAAAATTAATCTTTAAAATCGTATGTCCATTCGAAAGAGTATCAAATGCAACTGAAAGGGACTGATGCGACATCTGTGAACTCCTATATGTACATATTGTCGTGTAACAAAAACTCATGATGAGTTAACAGGTGTAATTCAATGATTCACAGTGGTGTAATGCAAACACCAAATTTGCACGCATAGTTTATATGACACAGGGACAAGGATGTTACTATTAACACATTTTACACAGAGAATTTGATGAACTCTATTTTGGTAAAGTGATAGTTTATTTCCTTTGTGTTGTGTAAGAATCTGGACCTGCAAAGCAAAGTTGTGTATTGGAACTAATTTGAATTCGCCGCTATAAACTGATTTGTGATTAGGAGTCCGTTGGGAATGTTGGAAATTGTGAGGTGGTGGAGAATGATAAGGGGACTTGGACGTCCATATTTTGTGTGAAGCGGAAGTGTAAATTTTCCAAGACGAGTAATTTTTCCTAATTTGGAAAATTTGGATTTTTCTTTGAGAACATTAATGTTATGGTGTGAGTATCACACAGAGAAGCCAATTAATGAATGGAAGTGAATCCCATGGTAGTTGGATTGGTAATTTTTGATTGTTCTTATCAAATTTTGGATAAAATGATGGAGTCCGCCATTTTATTGTGAAACCGTGATATTTTTCGATTTTATGTGATGAAATGGATGATGATGTTATTCTATTTGTATAAATAATTAATGGCATGGTTTTTATTCTACAACAACGAATATTGGTGTTGTTAATAAATTTTCGAATTACAAAACGTCGAGTTATCACATTGAGGTTAAATTTCATACCTGTTATCAACAGATGGATTTGGTTACAAAAATTGGATGATAATCTACGATTCGTCAAATTGGAGAAACCCACAATTACAACTAAAACAACATTAAAAACTATGAAAGAAGGCGTCAGTAGCGGTGATAAGATCAAGCTTGACAATGAGTGATCACAAAACTTTTGGTAATATAAAAAATTTGATATTATTGTTAATAATTAATGTAATTGATTTATTTAAAACTAACATTTGCACACATAAAAGATTGATACAAAAAACAATTAAGGTTTTCAAATTATAAATGAACGTAAATGCGTTGTTTTTTGTAACATCTTAACACATAACACTTTAGTTCCAAAACGGTATATGTGCCGATTTATAAACTGAGCGTAGTAATTTTTTTAAGATTCAACAATGAAATTTTGGGTATTTTGGTTAATTTGTCTATTTTGTTTTTATTACACGATTTTGGTCAGTATTGAGATGTTTTACTTTTAAGATTTAGAAGCAAACAAGTCTACAATTTAGGGTTGGCTTATATTTAAAATTAAATAAGAAAAAGTGCTAGCATTTCTCTATAAATAAGAGTCTCATGTCTCATTTAAATGTTTGCTGAGTTAGCTGGTTAGGATTGCCATTCACCGTGTGGGTAACCAGAGTAATTTTGTTGATTTAATTTTCATTTTTTTTAAAAACCATTCGGTGGAGGACAATATATGAGACCACACTTCAGACATGCGTATACAAATTTGGAATGGCAAAATGTTCGACTGCCTCTACTATTAGTCCAATAATTATGCATATGGCATTAATATTATTTACCTCAATGACATCTGGGGATTTTCACAGATTGTGGCATAGAGGTGAATTAAATTGCATTTGCTATACTTAATTTGACTTGATCGTGATATTTGCAATGTTACATTTTTTGTCATTTTTGCCTTTGATTTAATAAGCTAGTATGGCAGCCGCCTTCTAAAAATAGGTAGGACATCGAGGAAGTGACACAAATATAAAGGAATTGATACTAAAACTAACAAAAATTGCAACAGTTAAGATTCAAACTTCTTGAAAAAAAATTCAAATTAATCTTTCATGATTCATCATAAATTCGATCTATCCCAAATTATATTCCAAATGGAAATGTCAATTTTCATATAAGTCAAGTACTTAACGTGTAAGTGAAATAATTTGAGAATCATAAAGCCCATTAACTATTTTTAACTTAGGATAAATTGCAAAAGTTTTCATGATATACATAGCGTGGTACGATTACAGTGATATTTGTAGTTGAAAAGTTATTAAAATTTTTATTTCTTTGGAAGATTTTAATCTGTTATATGTAGTAGGCCAAAGTTATTTACTCTTTTTTTTGTTTTGTTGTAAAACCACTGGTATTATAATAGTGCGGTTTGCTTAGTATGCAGAAATATGTTATTTACATTAACATCACTCCAATATTTTTTTAATTCGATCACCACATTTCCTTTGGTATACGCAAATGGGAAAGCAAAATAGCAGTAATGTAAATAAATTGTGAAAAACTTTAAATTATTTGGAGTAGGTAACAATTGAAAAAAAAATTACTGTAAACATTCACATAATGAATTTTCGGTTGATGTCAAAGCTAAATCCTTATTGTGCTCAATGCGTCAGATTAGTGATTCTAGGCGACATGGATCGGAAGACTTACGACATGTGATCAGGCGAACGAAGTGAAGCTAACAAGACGTGGCGTGAGTCAATTGAGTCAGTGTAAATGAACCGTCGTCCTGTCTTCTCGATTGCTCTCATTCAGTTATTTAGGAGCTTCCCTTTGAAGGGAAATTTACCACCTTTGAGTATTTTTATAGTAGGATTACATGTCAGTGAGCTATATAGTATTATTTTTATTTCTAATAAAAAGTATTCGTTTATAATAATATAATCTAAAAAATCTTATCATAAATCTTAATATAAAAAATATACTTATACCCAATCAAATTGATTTTTTAAATAAGATATTATTCAATAATACAAACTATTAGAATTATGGTAGATGATGTTACGACTACACATATGATATCTCCACAGAACTACCATACATTTTATTGTTCCATTAATTTTTGAAAATTTGTTTGTCTCATTGATTATAATGAATAAAACTGTTAATTATTAAATAAAACAATTTTTTGAAAACAAAATAAGTTCTACAAGAATATTCAGTATAAACAAAACAAAGTATCATAAATACCTACATCCATCATGTATGGCTGCTTATAAATAATGAGATACGTCGACGAAGTTTTATTAGCATCGTCAAAAGATACTTTCTTTTGCGCTATATTGATACATCCTTTTATTATAGCTGTTTGCCTTGCTGACAGTCCAGGCTAATGGCGGATTTAAACTTTAACAAACATTCTTACATGTTTCGTATGTGTTTGTTACACAAATGAATTCAAATCCGGTCTCCTTTTTCAACATAAAAAGACTCAACTTAGTCTAAATTTGGCTTTGCTTGCTTTTCAGACAAAAAATATTTATTATTAAAAATACTCGTGTAGGTAATCAACTCAAAAACCTTTTGTTTCTAGAGTTACTTATAGTATGAAAAAAGTGTGCATGTAATCAAAAGGAAAAATTTATAAATCATTTACTAAATTCAATTTACGATATTCCAATGCAATTTATAAAAAATAGAAAAGAGAATTTTATTTTGCTATCATTAACTAAATTCTTAAGAATAACATTGTTCCAACCCTCTCAGCTAATTAATTCCCAAGGATTAATTTACATAAAGGGTTATGGAGTGAAAGTGCTAATGGAAGCTATTACACAATTACCACCGATTGATTGCTGTTAATGATAACTTTGTAATAATTGATTTTAATTCTCGGGCGATTATATCGTTACCAGACACCTTTTTCATTAATAATGAGATAAATTAGTCCATAAGAACTGAAATGGTATTATAGCAAAATATCGATATTTTAAATACATACTAACCTAATGGTATGTATTTAGAAAAATATTACGTTTTTTTTAGATAGATAATAAATTCAAAATGACATCAATTCCTAATAATGCCTACTAACTATAAACATTATATTCTATTCCTGGATAAAACTGAAATTATTAAATCTATAATAAATATCTTTAATACGTATCTTTAATAACACATAAAATGTTATTAGCACACGATTTGTTGTATTATTTTGAAATACGACGTTCACAAAAATTCTAACAATACTTTTTCAAAATAACAATGTATAACAAATAGCGTCCAATCACGAATTTTACTGTGGGGGTGAGGTTCATCAATACCCGATTGGCGGGCGCCGCTGATTTGCTTCCCAGTGCCTGGCGCCCTGCGTGCATCGCCTCGCATGATTTGTGCTATTCAGCCGCGAAATACGACCGTTGTTATAAATATTGACAGATGTTTATATGTAATATTAAAGTTTATAATCTATCACTTTTTTATATACATTTAGTATAACAAACACGTAACTTAACAAGTCGTTATTTTTGTGTATCCACGATTTTTAACAACCTAGCAATATCGAATAAACTACAACCCTTTGACGAAACATCTAATGATAAAACTTATTATAAGGTTTTGGACTACAAAATCTGAATCGCTGATTCTATCAACAGCTAACATAGTTATTACAATCACATTTGCAAATGTTCCCTCAAACAACTGATTAAATCGGTGATTGAAAGTTAGCCAAAAACCCTCTAAGCGAATATTTTCATTAAATTATGCCGCAATTAGAATATAAATTAATTTACGGGATACTATAAACGCGCGCGCTTGACGGTCAGTCACAGTTTTACGCTTAAAAACACAGCGTTAATTAATACGTCTATACTATATAGTACGTATAATTACTACTTGTAGGTAATTTGGGATGTTTCTAGGCGTTTTATAATGAGAAAATGGGAGAACCTCTCTTGTTTTCGTTTGGATATACATATAAGGCTTCAAGAATTATTATCTTTTTAATTTTAATTTAATCTGATATTGTAATCTACTAAATATACTACTTGAACAATTTTGTAATGGTATATGTCCCATATTAGAATACATAGAATACAAAATTTAGAATACTGTCCCCGATTTTATCAAATTATCGGTCGTCAATCTCTCATTATTTGTATGACTAGAATTTTAGAATATAAATGATTTTACCAAGTAATAGTAATAATATTGGAATCCAATACAACACTCGGGCTTTCTAAATTAAATAGTAGTACTTTAGTAAATCAACGATATCACATTTTTTCTTCGTGCATAGTGTAATTAAGTGGCAGAATAATTAATTAAATTACACGATTATTCAATTCGTTATCCACAAAGCATTAATCATGTATGAGTTATTTCTGGTATAAACAGAGTTGAAAAATAAAGTAAATTAAATTCGAGTGTACTATAAGACCTTAATAGTGAATTTTTTCAATTTTTATCTTTTTTATAATACATAACATAAACACGTATACGTATGTACATGGAAAAATATATTTATCATATTGATATGAAAAATTCAGTCTAGTAAAAGAAATGTATCTTCGTGACATCCGCGCATCTATCAAATAAAGCACAAGAAGAATATGAGATATACAACTATATTGAACAAAAATATATGAATATATAATACTGATATGGCATACATATTCTAAAGTTTATGGAAATTCAATCTACATTCTGTATCTAAAGAACATGCGTGTTGCATATGTATGTATAGTGCTGTGGGTGTATGCGTGTTCCAGATATTGATTCACACACGCATGTAGATACCGGGGTTGATCCAGTTGTTCAACTGAAGAATACACACACGCGTCTTTCCCGTTTGTACACTCTGCAATACATCACTGGATTACTTTACCTATGGCGCCCCTTTCAGTTCGATTTGTTCGCTCTTGACGCCAACTACAAGATTTTCTATAAGAAAATTTCTTTGTTACGTTTTAATACAAGATTGTTGAGATTTTAGAATTACATTTTCTAGACATGTTAAAAAATAAATCAATACAAGTATTATATAAATTTTCAACCTTTCCAAAAGCTATTTTTATCACAATTTCAAATTTTAAGTTTCTATAAATGTACATGCTTAACTTTTTTATTTCTCATTGTTGCTTGTGAAAATAATCATGCCGGATTTCATAAAACTACAATTCAAAATTTAAGCCGCTATAACGGATGCCAAACAATAGAATAGTGGTTAGTTAATTAAATCAGCTTTGACCATTCGTGTAACCAGTTGTATGCGAGTGGAAATCGGGAGTGTTAACAAGTAATTTTTAATTGTTGAAAATTAACACTTTCCACCTTAATGTATCGAATATTACAAAAAAAGCAATGAACGCTTGACACACAGAATTGTGATCTATTACTTGAAAATATTAAATGTACTAATGCTTTTATAGTATTAACAGTAACTTATTTATGATAAAATACATGAGTTATAAGTTATTCGGTATCATGCACTTCATTTTTCACATAAATATTTTACTTATCTCTTGGGTTGTCAAAAACATCGTCAGTCTTACTCGCTTGAAGTCACACATGATAGTGTCGTATTGTCATTAATTATTAACTTTTGAAACGACTGATGTATAAGCTCTTGACTTTTTCGGTCCCAAATTTTTTTCAAATATTAAATTTATTTAACCATAATCTGCATTGCATTAAAAAGGCATTAAGCATATGAAAATAATTTTTAATTTTGACATGTTTCCAAAAGAAAAACAAATATAATTGCTTCTATTCTTAGTTCATGAGGTTCGGCACAAATTTTGTATTGGGGGTGTATTATGTTAATTAAAATAATTATTAATAACCGTTGCAAATTGACTACTTAAAAAAGTTCACAATGGAAAGAGTTTTTCATTATTCTCTGCAAGATGTTTAGCGTTTAATATTATCCAGTTAGTTATAGAAAAATTGATGCGACTTATCTAATTTATTCACTATTTGCCAGATTGAAGTTAGTTACAATTTACTGGAATCAGTTCCAGCATGAGCTCATAGTCGAACTTGCCAATAAATTTCACGCTTCAAGAATTCGTTCAGTTTCAGCAGTTATTTGATACGATCGTGCTCAACTGCGTGTAGTTTTCACAATATCTTCGAGTGGCGTGTTCAATTCAAAAATAAAGAAATTTCCTAAATTTCCTTCATGTAGCTTGCATCAATTTTTTTCAAAGCACTATAATTTTCCAATCTATATTTACAGACGATATAAATAAAAATTGTTAACCGGGAAGAAAATTACCTTGTTCCACGGTTCGTGAGCTTTTTAACATTAAATATTTAAAACTCTTGTTTTAACTAATCACACATTATAAATAAAATTACCTATATAATTAGGAATTTACATACTACCCGTTGTTTATATTCCCCTTTCTTTTAATTTTTAATATGGAGCAATTTTTTTTCTTTTTCAAAATTGTACATTAGTAATTATAATTATCGAAATAATAATAAGAAGTATAAATTATTAAAGCTGTGCATATTTTAATTGACGGTAAAGCAAAACCAAAGCCTCAATTTGTGACCTAAACAGACTGCACGTCATGCAGACTTCTTTAACATAATTTAGTCAATCTCATAATATAATGCTATCATCAGTGTTCCACTTTAAGCAGTTTTCTCGTCTTTATAAATACTGCGACTCCCTGTTCAGTTCCTCGTACTACGGTGTAAGTCTCTAATCGTTTGAATATATTTTTAAAGACGACTTCTCATGCATCAATGAATTATTAAGAGATGTACCGAAATTTAAGTATAGCATATTTACATTAATATTTTATCTAAACATTAGCAATCTTTTTTTATTGTTTTGATACTAAATTTAATATCTTCATTCTTCAGATCAACGTAACGGTTTTTGAATTGTAAACATTGAATGGCAACATTGGTTACGAAAATAAATCAATTAGTTTTGTTTATCTTTAATTTACTGGAGCTGAAAATGTTCAAAAGTGGGAAATCTTATAAACTCTGAAGTAAAGTAAAATTAAATCTGAAGCAGCTTTGACGTGTAATATTTGATATCCGTGTGGCAGAGCTAATATGATTTTAATATTTCACATATCTAATCTGAAATGCACGGAAAAATTGTAATAAATTTTATTCACTGGCAATAATTCAAAAGGGATGAATACGTCTGGCAAGATGCGATGACAGCGCAGAATATATCATCTATCGAGATAGAATTCTTTGGAAAAGTAATATTATATAGGTTCGTATAGCAGTAGCAGGCCGTTAGCTCATCAGATCTAACTGCATATGAAAATTACTTCTAGTTTACTTGATTGTTGAAAATCACATAACATTACTCCCACACTGTGAACCTAAAAAGTGAACATTTAAATTACAATATTGGGTAAGTTTTTTTAAATTCTACAAAAAATAACTCACAAGATCATATTATTATTCAAGAACAGTGAGCCGAAAATTGTATTTGGAATTTATAATGTAATAAGCAAAATATAATAAAATAAAATAAAGCACCAACTAGTTTGGATTAGTATGTCGAGATTAAAATTTTCAAACTGAAAATATTGCTGCGTTCCTCTATTTTCTTTTGTATGTTTATGTTCGATTTTTATTTCTGGTTTCTTTTATGTCGTTAGCTAATATAACCGTAGAAGCGTCGTTATAGTTGGTCCTAAAGTCTCACAATAGGGCTGAGACATGCAAATACGTATACCTCAGGCAGTGAAGCATGCATTCCAATAGAGATGTTCACTAATCAATACACATACGAATATTTTTCCTTTCTATCACGCTCAAATTGTCAACAGATGTATTAGATTACTCGACGTCGCGTCGTTAAGTTTAACTATACCTACACTCATTTAAATTAGTTTTTATTTGAAAAATTCGACTTATTGAAAATATGAATAAAACTTATTTAAAAATAAACAACAATACTCAGTGATAGTAAAAAATAAATTTTAAGTATAGCCCCCAGCAATCGTTCTTTAATTTAAAAATAAACAGAGATATTTAGTGAGAGTAAAAAATAAAGTTTAAGTATAACCCCCAGCAATCGTTCTTTAATAACAGTATAGCACATAATAATCTACATACATTTTTTTTTGGAAAAGTGGTTGTCAAGAACAGATGTGTATTATTTTTCATATATGAATAATATAATATCTAGAGGGTGTGTTAAACGCCTTCTGCATTATTTCTACTTTTAGCCTTAAACAACTCTCATTTTCTACAATTTGTGTCCAATTTTTCTTTAAATAATTAATGAGAAAAAAACTTTTCTAAACTGTGAAACAAAATTATTGAACTTTTGTTACTTTTATTTAATGATTGCTCTAATTATTGTTTTAATTAGATTAAACGTACTTGCACTTGAAAACTAATGAGATAATTACGCAATTCAATTTACAGCTTTAATTATTATTGGAAACTTAATTTATAGTTATTTATAAATAGAGAATAGAAAAATTTGGTATGGGAACACAATAATTCTATAACAGGTACATCGACTTGGCATCCGCATGTGAATGTATTTATTTATTAATAAAATTGTAAGTATCCCATAATTACGTTTATTATTTAAATTGAACTATTAAAGATTAAAATTTACGAGGAACTTAAACGGTTTACGTGCAATATTTTTATATTATCGTGCGTACATTAGTGGATAATGAAATTTTTAACAAAAATTATATAGTTATTAACTTTTATTGCAAATTTATAATATGGGTAATAATAATTATTAATAGAAATCTGTCACTATTACATTACCACCCGCTAAGCACCATAACGTGTAAAACACGTTAGTAACACGTATTACTACGTTGTTTTTTTTACACTTAATAATTTTTTATAATTATTGCACTTATTTGCAAAGACCGTGTAATCAGAGCTACTAATAAGTTGCCAACATTAATTTTATAAAATCAATCCTAGATTCGTGACAATTAAGTAAGAAACGTATAATATTATGAATGTTTAATGATAATAACTCAATCAAGATCTACTGCATATCATTTAGGTACTTAATTTCCAATAATATAATATGATAATATTAGCAATCCCCAATCCCAATATGAATCGTTTTCTATAATATTTTATGAAAATTATTTTTGAAACGGAAATTGCTTTTTGCAAGAGTGAATAAAATTGCAAACTCATGTAAATTAGTAAAAATTCTTATAATTACTGTTAATTTCCATTGTTAATACGGTTCGTCTGTACCATTTCAAATTTAATTCTTTCATAAAAAATATCAAAAAAATGTAAAAAATGTATGGCACAATTAATTAAATTATATGAATATTTCTATTTTTACATATTTGTTGTAATGTATTACTACTGTGAGAATGTGTAGCTAGTTTAGTCGGAGAGTATGCGTGCATATATGTTTAATGCAGATGGCCCACAAATCAACCTGAAGGTATTGTGTGACCTGAAAGGGTTGAACTACGACTTCTATACCTGCCTAGTGGTGCATGATGTATTCTAATATTATGTTCTATTATGATTTTGTTGCAAATCTGCATATTTACAACATATGCGCTGCATTTTATGCGATCGTTATCAAAGATTTTATGCGAATTAATGGAGCTTGTGATATTATTTAAAACACTCTGTTGTTACAATTTTAATACTACACGGAAGCTTATACTCCGCATAACGCATCAATATAATATTTTTATTACCAATACAACATCGTTATACGAGTTTATACGCTATATTTTTGTTTTTGATAATACGTGCTGAGATTTTCAAAAGAAAATGGTAAAATAAAAATGCAGATGAACTTAATGAACCTGGTAGTTGTCATGGCGATACGAATCTGATGTCTCGAATAAACATCCTATATTGAACATCACATATTGTATTTCATTACTGCTTTTTCCCAACTTGTGTTTACATACGAGCTCCGCAGTAATGTGAAACAATAATAATGATTTGGATTCGGTTACATTTTACACACTGTTCGCATTTCAATTTGTTTTAAATCTTTCAGTTTCCTACTACCGCACGAGTACATTTTTTTTCAAATGTAAACCATTTTTTTGTACGAATAGGGCCACGACAGTTTTTCATTAGCGTCAGTTTAGAAACTCTTTCAACAGTATTGACAAGTTTCTAACCTCACTCTTGTGTATCTGCATAACATAACAGTATCATCGTATTAAATCTATTTATCACTTAACAAAATTGCATAGATATAATAATCATTCTTAACAAGTTAATTAACACCGATTGACACTGATACGATGTCATAATTTGAGGCAAGTTCCTTTTCTTTAATGTGAACTAATTAAATTTTATGGTTAAATTTGGGTGATAATTAAAACCGATGCGTGTTTGACGAATGCTTTATAAAAGCACTCGTCCAAAATCTATTGCGATCATTATCAATGAAAGTTGTTGAGACCCTGCGTGCTTCACACTCTGACAGACGGGAAGCGCGAACGGTTTAAGCCGGACATCCTTTTAAGACATCAAAAATACCTCACGTGAGAATTTAACATAATACAAAACAAAACTCACTTATGCTCAACCAAACGCATTATCGGTTTGCATCACGGGGGACTTGCTTTGTAAAGATCAATAAAAAATTATGGGGTTTCGGTAAAAAAGATCTTCGTCATTGTTCCAAGCCGCACGAATTTAAATACAACTCTAGCACATCTGTTCCGTTTCTTACCTGATATAACCCTTTTCTCCATAAGATTTTTAATTTGATGACCTGACACTCTTTTTTTGTTAATTTTACTTTTAATTTATGTAACCTCGTTAACTTTCGTGTTTGTAAACATGGGTTCAACTAAGTGTCTACTGAAACTTTTACGAAAGGTTAATAACATCCTTTTATTCATTCTATCTAACAGCTTTAAAACGTTCACTTATTTTTATTCAATTAAAATTACTATTCATTTGCATCTAATTTTCTTTTAATTTAATTTGCTAAAATTTGCCAGTTGAGTTATTATTTTCAATTTAAATTATTAATTAAAAAATTAAACCACTAAAAGAGGTAACCATGCATAACTCATTGATTACAACAATGATTAAGTATATTATATTAATAAAAAATTCTACAAAATTGCAATATAAAATACCTACACAATTATATAGATTGAAACAATGTCTTGTATATTTAATAAAAGTCACATTCCCTTTCGAAAGCAATTAACACACTAAAGCAAAAATCACCAACAAAAATAAATACATTTATATTGTGCTCTGATTTGATCACTACTGCATTAAAAAACTTATTCAACCCTTTGAGAAGGTTCAAAATTTGTTATGCATATCATTAAGAGAAATCATGGCCGACCTTAGCGTTACGCCCTGTATATTGTTTTATACCCTTCTACATTTAATAAAAATAGCTCCAGGGACGGTCTACAAGGCATTGTTAACGTGAGTGCCCAATAATAGTGCTAGGGGTGGTACACCGGACACACATAATCATGTATGCGTTTCTATGGAAACCGCACCCCTAACACGTGGGGTGCATTCACACGTGTTATTCAAAAATCGCTCACTAGAAGCGCTACTGATTGACTAGGGGAAACTCACACATACATATACCTATCGACAAAAATGTATCCGTGTTGTTAAGGGAATTGCCAATACCAGTCACGCACAATGTCAGAAAAATGTGTCTCGTGTGTCTATTAAGATTATTGATTCTAGATTTTACTATAAATAGGTAATTAAACAAATCACGTACACACCGCGTTACCTTTAAAGCTAATAATCTCCTTATACAATATTGATTAATGCAATCTCATATAAATTGCTATTTCAAATTATTAATTTCTTCGAAATAAATCAGGAAGCATATACCAATATCCTGCTAATGTTAGTTCATACATTTTTTATATAAAAAATATATTTTTTGAACAATACAGCAATTAAAACTTTGCAGATTTTATCGTACACCTAAAACCGTTATTGGAATTTAGAAATAGTTGACCAATGCATTTATAAGTGCTTTTCTATCAATTATTGTCAGTTAAAAACTAAATTATTTCAAATAAATATAAAACATTATTTCTTTAGGCAAAAACGACACGTGGTCCTTGTCGTACTTCCCGTGTCGCCTACTACATACCATTTGTGCATACATTAATAGTGCATCTGCATCCGCCTGATGGACCATGCAGGTGAGCTTACCTACTCTCACTTTCATTACCTCCTACGTATCTTTTGTATAATCAAGTAATTGCATTTTTATTTCAAATTATACGGTTGGGCTAGGGTTTAAAATAAAATATTTGACGAAGACCCAAACTAAACAGTTTAATAATGGGCAGGTACAGTTGAATGTAAAATTGCATAATTAATGTAAAGTGGTTAAATTGTTTTAACGTATTGAATAGACTGCGTACTTAAATTTTCATAATTGCTTATTCCTCCAAACAAAGAAACGTTAAATATTAGTTTTGGAAAGCTCAACTCAAAATCTGCTTTTGGCAAATTTTAGATTTTAAAATTGAAGAAAAGCCTTACTATCCACAAGTGATACAAGTTGATCTTATTTTTGGTGTGCTTTCTTTGTACGTATTTCAGTACTAGTTGGCATTCCACGATAAAACAATATACTAATTCCTTTTTTTATATTCGTAAACACATTAATTTTATGCTTCTGTAAAGGTAACCGAGAACCGTCATATTTTTGTAAAATAGATGTAGATATTAACTTTTTGTTTTCTCTAGAGTCAAGCATATTAAATTTTTAATTATTTTAACAACAAATCTAGGAAAGCATATACAGGGTGTCCCCGCACTCACTTTACATAACTTAGGTGGTGATAGAGGACACTTTTCTAAGAACAATATTTAATAAAAATTTTTTTCTAAATTCAAACCCTCGAGAGCTAGGCCTATTTAAAGCATTTTTTTTTAATTTCCACCTTCACGTGGCCATAGCGCCGAAAATATTGATTTTGTGGTAAAAATGGTTTAGTACTTTTTTAAAGAGCGTGAAATAATCTACAAACTAGATTTAACCCTTTTATTATCTAAAATTAACGGCTTTTGAGTTATGCATTAAAGTAAGTTAAAAAATGTCGAAAAATTTGAGCTTTATTTTTTTTTGGTTTTTTTCAAAACCCTGTATCTTTTAAACGAAAGATTTTACAAAAAATCTGACGCCCCATTCCGGATAGGAAATTTAACGGACCACAACTTTGGTCTAGTAAAAATTTTTGAAAAACCAATCCATTTCACAGAAAATCAGAAAATAACAAACAAGGCAGCTACAAAACATAAAATTTAATTCACAAAATTTTTATTTTTTTTGAAAAATTATTTTATTAATTAATTTTAAATTATTACATTAATAAAGCAATTGTTGAAAATGATCATCCTCATTTTCAATACACAGTTGTGATTGTTTTAAAAGATGTTTGTCGAAACAAATCGAAAAAAGGCGATTTTTCGACACTTTTAATCGCAGAAATTCGAATTTTTGACACTTTTCACATTCACGGATTGACCAAAATTGGCCTCGTGATCGACCGGTCAATCCCTCGACCTTGTTGACCACCCCTGCTATAATGGATTTTTAAAAAAAAGGAAATTTTATAAATAATACTATAAAGCATATTTTAAAACGAGCACGACTGTGTATTAAAAATGAGGGTGGTCATTTTCAACATTTACTTAAATAATCTAATAGTTTAAAATTAATTAATAAAATAATTTTTCAAAAAAAATAAAAATTTTGTGAATTAAATTTTATGTTTTGTAGCTGTCTCGTTTGTTATTTTCTGATTTTCTGTGAAATGGATTGGTTTCTCAAAAATGTTTACTAGACAAAAGTTGTAGTCCGTTAAATTTCCTATCCGGAATGGGGCGTCAGATTTTTTGTAAAATGTTTCGTTTAAAATATACAGGGTCTTGAAAAAAACCAGAAAAAAAGAAAGCTCAAATTTTTCGACATTTTTTAACTTACTTTAATTCATAACTCGAAAGCCGTTGATTTTAGACAAGAAAAGGTTTGAATCTAGTTTGTAGATTATTTCACGCTCTTTAAAAAATCACTAAACCATTTTTACTAAAAAATCAATACTTTCGGGGCTATGGACACGTGAAGGTGGAAATTTAAAAAAATGCTTTAAAGAGGCCTAACTTTCGAGGGTTTGAATTTAGAAAAAAATTTTTGTTAAAAATTGTTCTTAGAAAAGTGTCCTCTATCACCACCTAAGTTATGTAAAGTGAGTGCGGGGACACCCTGTATAATGCTTAACAAATAAGAAACGCCTATAATTATTGATATGCCGGAAAAAATTCAATAGTATACATTTTTATGTGATTAGAATAAATTAGTCGATTATGAAATAAAACTTTTGATTCAAAAATAATAGTTTTGAAATAAAAAGTAGACTAAAACCTGATCCTACCTACTAAATTTTTTGTTAATTTGTTATTCGAAATTTTTGTTTCGCTTTGCGTTGTTTCGATATGCGTCGAATTTTTTCTGAACATAACTCTGACGTAAATCTAGTCACCAAATTCGCTCGGATTTTCTGCATGATGTTTTTGTCATTTCATTATTATTTCAGAAATTTACACCTACATAATACAATAATAAATTATTAAAAATAATGCCAAATATTAACTGTTGAGATTATATTATGGAACTATGCAGATAATATTTTTATAAGGATTATTAACGAACAATTTAATGTTGTTTGTTTTGTGATCCATTAACCAACTTATTATAGGAAATTGTTTTCTTCGTTGCACAAGTTAGTAATAATAGTCAGAATAATAAATTTCAACGTATTTTTTGAATCTCGTTCAGTGTATTTGATATAATTTAATATTCTATTAAAAATAATTTAATGTAGATATTTTATCAAAGTATAGAATTTGTAGGTGTGTCTTCTCGAAAATCATTATGTTGTGTGTTGTATGTAAATATTGCCATACAATTATGTACCTACTAAATAAATTTACAGGTAGGTAATGCGTTAGGAAAGAAGGAGGAAGCTTTGTTTGTTTGAGATATTGATTAAAAACGTCAAATTGTGTATGTAAATATAATCTATTTAAATTGTCAAGCACTTAGTCATATTATGAACAATTCATACGAATACAGGTAGTGCTCAATGGTACTAGTGGGTTGTTAGTATTAGTCAAATTGTTTACAACTCGACACAAACATTTCAACTAATAACTTCTTACTTTCCCTGTTAACATTATTAATTTGTGATGGATATGCATTAGCGACTAACTTATTAAAATTATCAATAGGTGCAAGGCAACAATGGATTAAGGGTATCAAAATCTAATCTGGTCTTATTGGCATTTAAATTAATGGAAATTTATTCGAATCTAATTGAGATGATGGAAAAGATAATCAGATCACATGTACCTACATTAATTTTATTCCTTCCAGCATAACAAAAACTGCATGTAGGAAGTGTTGTATAACTGACAGGATTTCACGAAAGCAAAAATGATTAAATAAATAAGTAAATAGGTGTTGCATTAATTAAATATTTCCATTATTTGAATGATATTCATATTAAATGTCGGCGTTACATTGACATTTATAAATGTGAAACTAATTGATGAACTTCGTACCTACTTGTTGAAAATGATTGATGCTTGGTTATTTATTAATTGGTTATTTTACTGCTACTTACAATTTTAATAGTAATATAAAATGCATAAACCTAAATAACAACACGCTTATTATTTGAAAGAAGTTTTTATATTATTATGTACCCAATTTATGCATACTATAATTAGAAACTTATGGAAATATTATTATAACCAAGTAATAACAATAATTCTAATAAGGTAAATACTTTTTCGTATTAGAAAAACAATATATCTAGCTTGAACTTTGAACGTCATATATTATTATAACTAATAATATGTAAGATATGCTCATATATTTCCCAGTTCCATTTGCAAAGTAAATCATTTTATAATACGGAGACTCTGGAGCTGAGCGATAAAGGCGTCGAGCGCTTCTGAACATGCAGAATTTACTGGATACGTTACCGAGTTATGGGAAGATATGCATTTTGAGTTTTATAAGTCCTTAAAGGTATATCGATATAAGTTGAAATTATGAAGTTGACTTTTCTATACGAATTCGACACTTATGGTTCATAACTTCAATACCTTTTTCCGTTTTAAATAAGATTTCAAAATTAACATTTTAACAACGTTTATCCATTTTGTAATTTGAATATTGTTTTTAAAACTTATGAGACAACTATAGGTAATTATTTTTTTTGTTTTTGATGGTACGTCAACATTGTTATTTGAAGATACTTGATTAAATTCAATACCTACTTACAGGTCATCAACCTGTACAATTCCGTATATAAAAAGCAAAACCATAAGCAACTAACCAAGTATAAAAGAACAATAATAATACTTATATAGAAGAAACGTAATTTGCAGTAGAGATGCGCGCGTAATCGTGACTTTAACGCGCAGGTCGGTGGCTCACGCGTGACTTCCTACGGCGACGTGCTTTTACCATCCGGCGTGTGTACCGTGATGGACCATTGGCAACACTAGCACGTTCTTCCCAAGAACCGCAATTTAAATTAACAACACCTAATGTAGAAACTAACTGTACGATTTCCAGGTCTTACACATTGATGTAATTGATAAGTATCGATATACAATAAGGTGAACATATAAAAGATTCTTCTTTACAAAACGATTTATAGAGTTTTTTTCTTATGTATTTTCAAGTCACTTCTATCAAGATTTGTATAATTTAAAATTTGAATAATGCTATACAATTGACCACATGCATTACAAGAAGTAACCTACAGACATATCATTGTATTCAATCGAATGATAGTTGTATTGAAATCATTTATCATTGTTTAATCAAAAATGGCCATTTTTACATTCTTTATTATGAAGGTGTGTAAAGGGTGTTCCAATAACAGGTAGCCGATAAGACGTAACTTTTTTGCATAATATATTTCTTTATTCGCTACACCATTAAATGTATAGAACATGGTATCGATTAAATTCGACCAAGTTTTCAGTCACAATCAGGTAAGGCATAATTTGTGACTTTATTTCTTCGCAAAATTAATTGAATGGTGTCTTTGGGGCACTGAGGTTAAATAGGAACCTAGATCTTAGAAATACTTATTTACTACTGTGCATTATGGGTCTTAAAGTAGTACTTTTAATCGAGAATGTATGTTGAGAGAAACGAAGTCCACAGAACCCATGGAACACTGGTAGTTTCGTCACTTCTTTGAAGTCTTAAATCGCCTTCATTTTAAGGGGATGAAGTCAAAAAGTCTTGGCGGATCATTTATGCAACCCACCTATAATTGGTTCAAATAACATAGATCATAGACAAAACCGAGGTGGAACAATGTTTAATAATTTATGACAGTGACGAAACAACATTGTTCGTAATGCATACATGTAAAGTTGGTTGCAAAACTGTCGAAGCGTATCACTTGCAAGTGGATTTCCACCATGAGTCATGATTTTCTTCTAAAAGGATATCATTTTTCTGACACTTACAACATTTTCAGAATTTTCTTAATATTTTTCTGAGATTCAGCTTAATAAACTGACCAACTATCAAAACAAAAAATTTAAGATAAAAATAAATAGTTTCAGAATATTTAAAATTGGTTTATTATTCGTGAAATAGTTTCAGGTTTATATCCGGGTTAATGTCAATTACATTCTAAATCCGTATGCGCCAGAATCTCTCGAACGCATGCTGAACTTCACCGCGAACCAAGTTATTATTATTATACGTGTTGATCATAATTAAAACTTCAGATGAAAAATTAACATTTATTACATAATATAGGGTGTTTTTTTTAGCTGCATGAGAACTTTCAATAGGGATAACAATTGAATCAAGATTGCTATGGAAACAGTTTTTTGACATTTGTGTTTAGCAAGGTTTGGCATTTGATAATACATAGATTGACCATTGAACAACGCTACCAAATTCGCTTCCAACCAATTGGAAGTGGATCCATTTTTTTACCGTAAAATTTTGTTCAGTGACGAGGCACATTTCTGGTTAATTGGGTATGTGAACAAACAAAATTGCCGTATATGGAGTGAGACTAATCCGGGACATTATCTTGAGACTCCATTGCATCCATTAAAATTGACTGTTTGGTGTGGAATACACGCCAACGGCATCATTGGTCAGCTACCGTTACGGTGAATGGTGTGAGATATCCACACATGCTCAATACATTTTTGTTTCCAAAACTTCAAGAGCTAAACATTGATAACTTATGGTTCCAACGGGATGGTGCTACGTGCCACACAGCCAACGAAACCATCAATTTATTGAAAGGACAATTTGGTGACAACATTATTTCAAAACGTGGTCCTAATATCAATTGGCCTCCAAGATCGTGTGATTTGACACCTCCAGATTATTTTCTGTGGGGGTATGTTAAATCCATGGTTTATGCTAACCAACCAACAACTCTAGAAGCATTGGAGGCTAATATTCAGCAAGCCATTTATGAAATAAAGCCAGAAATATTGGAAAAAGTGGTCAAAAATTGGACTGAACGGATGCGCTTCGTAACCATTAGTCGTGGTGGTCACATGCCGGAAGTCATGTTCAAATCATAAATGCCTTTACCTGTCCTTCATAAAAAAATTATAACCAAAACATTCCGTCAGGTTTTTAATGTTTTATTTCATTTTGAAGTTCTCATGCAGCTAAAAAAACACCCTATATAATAATAATACTGGTGCAAATCTTTATTTAAAAATTTTCGTCGATCAGTGAACGAAGAAAATTTATGAGATTTTTAAAATTTTCATAATTTTGGTTTGATACGTGATGATGCCACTGTAACAAAAACTACCCTCTTAGACCAGCTCATTATTGATGTAGAGGCATGGATCGTGGATTTCTAAAAAAAAAAACGGTAGCTTTTGTTATATTGGCGCCCAACGTGGAGCTTGTTTAGGAAGAAATCTGTAACTTGTCATAATTTATACATTAGCATTTCACTCGCGATACAAAACACAGCTTTCAGATCTGTACTTGGATACTGGACCAGTGAGAAGTGTTGTTGGAGATGTTATTCAACCCTGGATCATCCAGATGACAAAAGAAATCATCCAAAACTAACAACAATAGGATGTTATCAACTCGAGAAAATCCAAATTGGTCGTACAACTTGCACACTAGAACTACGTAGTAGACCGCCACATTGAGTTACCCAATTTACAGCCAGATGTTTTCAGTGGTACCAAAAACATTAGCCAGAGCGGAAGAACTTATTACAAATTAAACTGGAACGAAAACGGAAGTCGTTAAACCAAAAACATGTTTAAGCACACACCAATTCGGCACGCAGAAAACTGTTGCAACAATATAGGTCCGCTCTGCTATTTAGTCCCTGGGTAACTACAACATATTCCTACGCTGGAAATGTCATATCAATTCAAATGCCAACGTTTCACGCAACCATCTGCCAGCAAAATTTCATTTATATCAACGATTTCATTTATATAAATATGCACGGGCCGTACTTAAAAAAATTGAAATGAAATGAAAACCAGAACCCGTAATAAATTGAAAAAATTCGTTACAACACATTGTGACAGTAAGCAATCCAAAACTTTAAGGTCTACCTATTTTAAGGAACTGAAACCGAAGTAACTGCCTTTATTTCGTACTGTTTTAACTTTCAAGATCACAAAAGCAAAAGCTAACCTAAAAATTTGCATAATACACATAATTCTAATAGTCGTGAAACAATCGGAGAGGATATTAAAAATTCATTAGGTTCACTGAGGTTTAGGCATTAAACTGTGCTGAATTTTGATGAATGATGAAATACTGCAACGAAAAATACCCTCTGAATCGCAACCCCTAATGATAGGGTTAACCCAAACAGAGACCAGGGTCCGTCACAATCTGGAGAGAACCTCTCCAGTTTGTTTGGCCACGATGTTAATAAGTATTATATTTTAATAAATTACGAATTAAGGAAATATAATTAATAATGTATTTGAGCTTTCAACTGCGGATGCAGTCATCATCAGAAATTACAAAATAATTTCCTTAGTTCGTAATTTATTAAAATATAATACAAATTTATTTTCACGAATTAATTTTAAACACGATGTTAATAGACTAATTCGTTATTTATGCGGAGGCATGCATTATGGATTCTGAAAAATTAGACCGGTAGCTTGGGGAAACTCAAAATATCGCAAATAGTAATCAAATGCTTTAATTGACACACAGAACTTGAGAGATGCTATCACAGTTCCAATAATTGCAATGTAAATTACTGTGGTAAACAGGCACACAGTAGCAATGAATGATTCTTCTTCCTTCTTCATCAGCCTTTTTCCGCCCACTGCTGGACATAAGCCTCTCCATATTATGGAGGATCTGGCCATAACTCACCACGCTGGCCAGGCGGGTTGGTGAGTAGTCCGCAGATCGATTTTGGACTATAGTTGTTTTACATCCGGTGTAGCAGCTTACAAGGCTAGCATTCAGATGTGCCTGTAGCCCTGTTTTTTGTTAACGGTGGCAATTCGTCAACTCAGGGGGACCGCCGGCTTAACGTGCCCTCCGAAGCACGGAGACTTGGTCATAAGAAAGTTTGACTCTCTCCGGGTTTGAACCCGGTACCACGCGTTCGCATCCAACTGCGTTAGCTGCAAGGCAATTACCGTCTCACTCAATGAATGATTACGGTGTTATAATCAAAAAGTGCACCCAACTTAAATTTACAAGCACCAAGACACACAGCAATCGTTATGAGTTTAACAGTAACTAAAATACAAAAGCCAAAAATGCACATCGGTCAGACGAGTTAGAAAGAATTAATTTACTTATACATAAAACGTTCTCGCAACTTTACAACTTATCTGGTCACAAACGTCTCCTTCTGCTCGAAATACGACGGCTAGCTTAAAAGATGGAAATCTGTAATTTGTCAATTTTCAAAGGAAAACACTTGATCGACGTTCGCGACACTAAAACACTGCTTGCAGATCTGTATCTGGAACTGGACCATTGAGAGATAGTGTTTAAGATGTTACGCCACGCTGGACCATCCAGATGATCAAAGAATTCCCCAAATGATCCGTCTTCCCACGGAAAACGGAGTAAGTAGGTTAGGATTGGGTTGTTAACAACAACACAAAAGTCGCTCCTAATCGTAGAGAATCGGAAAGTATCGTACAACTTGCACACCAGAACTACATAGTAGATTGCCATATTGGGTTACCCTAACACACACACACAATTGTGTTACAATTCTTTACCGCTCGAAATGTTAATAGAAAGTCAGTATCATAACTCCGCGAAACGAAATTAATCGATTTACGCTTGATCAACGTTGGAAAATATTGAAAACTTATTTCCAAAGTAAATACTGTGTAGCCGAAACAGTCGTTTTGCCGTTTGGAGATTCAATTGTCCGGCTCGGTGTTGCGATTTGACACCGTTGGACTTCTTTTTGTAGGATTCCGTAAAAGATCGATTAATCCACAAGCGATTCAAGCCTTTAAGTTGAATATTGTCCATTTAATACAAAATACTTTGCAATTGTGGAAATTATACTAAAATTAATAAATTGAAATTTAAAAGACTGTAACTTCTTAAAGAAAGATTTGTATCAATGTATTTGTCAGATAGAGCCCGAAACCATCAAATACCACGAAAAATTGGGCTGATAGGATGCGATACTGCAAAGCCATTCACATGAAAGAAATTGTATTCCAAAAATAATCAGAATGTTTACTTTTTCCAATAAAGCCATAAAATTAGAAAAAATTTATTGGTGTTCATTTTATTGCATTGTTAACAAGAAACTTGTAAGTGGACCACCCTGTACTTGTAGAAAAAGTCATTCAGACGATTATTTGCCTTATAGTCAGCACCATAAGTAGCAGGTTTAAAATTTAAATTCGGAAGAGTAGAACTTTCTCATGATAGTCTTCATGCATCGGTTCCCTTGGATTGATGAATTGGCACAATTAACAAATAAAACCAGAGTCACACAAGAAGTTACATAATTTGTGGAAGTTATCCTAAAACTAAAGAATTGAGTATAATATTAGTTTTAATCGACTTTCTTTATCCTAAGAATTCGATGACCATTCATGTCCTAATTCTTTTTGAGATAAAGATAATATGTTTTGATCCATTAAAATAATGTAATTTTGGAATTTTCTTTTATCAGTGAACTAATAATAATTAATTTAATCAATTTGTAATTTTCAACGCCTCGCTATACTTTATTGCTTCATCAGGACTAAATATTCCAAATAACTATTTATTAAGTAATAATTATTTACTGTAGTTGTTCAAAAAAAATGTTTTGCCTTCATATCAGTTTTTACCATGTTTATTCCCGATGAAGCTTTCAAGTAAAGTACATATTGATTAAATTAATTATTAGTGCACTACTCCCAAAAATACCAAAATTAATTGTAGTATTTTACACAACAAATAAATACTTGTTCGCTTTATAAATAATACAAATAATGCTAATAAGTGAAATGATTAACTTCTGCTAATATATTTAGCTAAAACATTTTTAAAGGCTAGTTCAGAACTCTAGAAAAAGCTAATGTATTTAGCAAACATACACAAATAAAGCAAGGCAGATCTTTTTATTTTTAAATAATATCTAATTTTTTGTTTCTTTGTATAGTCGGCAAGCGGAGTACCAACTTTTTCCTTCAATCCTCTTAATAAAAGATCTTTCATTGAATTGTTATTATTTGCTCTTACTCATTGAATTCATTAGGACAATAACCGAAGAACATTCTTGTAACAAAGTCTTATCATAAGTAATATAATAATAATTTGATATATTAATGCAAAATTGGAGGATTTTCTTCAAGTTCATTTACACGATTGTTGCATTTGTCCGAATTAATAATTAGATTTGTCATTTAAGTTCAATAATAACATTATGTATAGTCCGCTTTGTGGCAGAAATGATGTTGGTTTGATTTATTTTAGTAGGTATTACATTTTTAGTTGTGATTTGTAAATGATTTTAAAAGTAAATGATTTGTGGTATTTGGGGGGGGTATTTACTGGGTTAGTGAATTGCCACCATCAACATAAAATGCCAGGATACAGGCACATCTGAAGGCAAGTCTAGCAAACTACCTGATGGATGTAAAATATTTATATGCTCAAAGTTTCTAACACTGACAGGAAAACGACGCAGATGTTGCAAAATAACAGGCCTTAAGGCCTACTAGAAGGGAATTCTCTAGAGAATTGCTTCTAGAATAGGTAGACAAAGAGAAGATTAATTTTTCGTTATTCCGGACGTAAAAGTAACCTTTTCGTCAACAATTTCAGGTACGATAAGTACCTGTTTTCGTATACGGCAAAATAACAAAAAGCGCTTTACATTACGTAGCCGTAAAACTTCTTTTTCACCTCGGGGGCGTTCGGGTGCCTTGGCCGCTAACGCTACGCCTCGGCACCCACCCGCATCCCTCGAACGAAAAATCTCGTTTTACGTCCTTGTGATGAAAAGTAGGTACTATTTTTTTCATAAAAATTTCACAATAAAATTATGAAATTGCTTAGATATTAAATCCATCTGATGAGTTTTGGCAAAACCGAAACTTGTATCATAAATTAATAGTTAATTTAACTTGATTTTAAAAATATTATCACTAAATAATAAGTTCAATTATGTAAAAAATTAAAAAGAATTTGCGTCACTTTGAATTGTGGTGCTTGTGGGAACCTAAACATAATAGTAATACAAGTTCGAAAAATCATGCGTGTTGTTGATGGATTCTGAAAAGTGATAATCTTTTTATTTTATTTTCTCTACTTTAGCTTGTAGTTCTGTAAAGCAATTTGTTATTATCCATAATAGAATTCAACATTAATATAAGTTAAGAATAATAAATTGAGGTTGTCTATCTCAAGAATTACATGACAGACAGGATATTAATTGTATCAATAACTTGCATACTATAATATACTTTCCTGCTCATTTATATTATTTGTAGAAACATACTACTCCGTAAAAGTATGATTGTTGCAAAAATATAAATTACCATTTCATTATCTCAAGAAATAAACTTTCTAAAACATTCTACAGTTAGTTACAAAAGTTATGTAAAAACAGTGCTTTAAATAAAAACGTTATTTTATTATTCATGATGATTGAATCACCTAGGTTTGTAGTTTTCCACCAAGTGAAATGATAGTATGTACACATCATCATCATCATCAGATAGGTATGACTAGTTTATTCACACTTTCTGGTTATTTCGTAGACTGAATCAGAATGATATTTAAATTTAATTCAAAGTTTTGTAAATATAATCTTTTGAAATGATTAAAAAATGTCAATAAGTAAGTTTTTTTTATAGGTAGATACAATATAATATTGATTAAATTTATGCGCACTTATTTATTAAGGGTTATTACTTATTCAGTATTATGAGGATAAAAAGGTGGCTTGAAGTTTTATTATTACTATCATCATAATTTTTTTTATTGAGAATGGTTCATTCTTTGTAGAGAAAAAACATATAAAATCATAGTAATTCAAAATTTTAATTTTTTATTGTACTTTTCATTTAATTTATCTGGAACGGTTGGTGTTAAAAGAATATGGTAAATTGATATTCAAAATATTAGAAATTTATGAACAGGTACTAAATGTTTAAAATTGCTATTGATCGAATATATTATATTATTCACTTCACTTACATAATAGACTTAAATATTTACGTTAAAAAAATATATCTACTTATTAAGGCAGACATATATGTAAATATTAAATTTTAACGTATTATTTTTAATAAAAAAAGAATTTTATGCTTAAGTGAATAACCTAGTACCTGCAATATTAGGCTGAAGTATAAATCTTGTAATTTACTAAGTGTATGGAAAATAGATATAAATTATAGATTAGAGCTTAGATTTTATTATTTATGCATATACTAGGTATTAGAAAAGCGCTATTACAATTTACTATATTAAACCTAATTATAAAGTAGTCGAATTTAAATTAATCACGTTTAAAGATGTGGCCTTAAGCAAAAAGATCATTCTTGAAGTTATAATAAACTGGCTTTAAATTTGATAGATAATTTTTTATGGCTGCTTTTAACATACATTTTGTCGATACAAAAATCTTTATAGCTTTGTAATCGACAGCATCACTTCTAAATTAAATATAATTCAAGATAATATTCAATATAAAAACAGCATTTTAAATGGTATAAGATTAACTTTTGCAAAATTGATTCAAAAATAATTATTATATGAAAACATTTTAACTGTACTTGGGAACTTTTTAAACGTTTACAAATTTTACATTCCCGCAAGACACTATGAGATATATTGATATTGTGGTGAAAATAAGCATCCAAGTATTCTTCTCTTTATATCATATCGTCAAGGGTAATAAGTAATTGTATAGGTAACATTGAAAAACTACTTGGTAAACTAATAAAATACTTTAAGAAACATCAATTATTTTTTATTTTAGCTCTTCTTATTTTGCTTTTAGATTACTTACCTGGAAATATTTATTTAACTTGCGTGACTTGAAATACACTGTTCACTGTTATAATGTTTCTACTAAGTAAATTTAAATAATATAAAATAAAGTTGGTTTTGTCGACTTGACGATTGATTGGTGTTACTCAATTTACATATAAAATTGTAAATACTTTTTGTTTAAACATTATTAGTTGAACCTCAAAAATTTAAAACAGAGAAGCCAATTCACTCAACAATTATTTTTAGTGTTAGTGTTTATAAGTGAACCCAGTAGTTGGTGATTAAATAATATAGCAAAAATTAATGTTATTTGAAAATCAACAGTCAACATTTTTATTGTCACCCCAAAATGTTTATTATTATTCATATTTACCAAGATTACTACAATATGCTTGTTTTTCAATAAGAAATTTTAAAGCAATCAAAAACGAATATTCTCCCAAGAAGAAAGTCGGATAAAGAATTTGATTTAAAGTGGTAGTAAAACAGGCAAAATTTAATGGCAATATAATGTATATTTGATTAAAACATTCAGGTTTTACAGTACACACGTCTGAGGTTTTTAACAAAGTTAAACGTTTTCTATTTTTCTGTATTTAATGTTTTATTTCCTGATATTATGGTTATGAAAAGCATAATTTTAGAATTAGAAAAAATTGGCTTTAAATTTTAATTCCATTATTTTGGATATTGATAAAAGTGTATAAGTTTTAACTATTTAGTTTCAAATTTAAAACAAGTTTCCACTTTCCAAGCGTTTAAGCAAAACGATCAGCGCTTAGAGAAAATTGAAATATATGCAAATTATGACTGTAAACTTGAAAAAGTTTGTGAGAGCTAATCCAACGTGAAAAAATTGTTAACATGAATAGCAAGACGGATTACGTTGTCGGTAACAGAAACAAACTAAACGAGGGTTAGCCACTGTTTACAAATGCATTTACAAATTTCCTTTAGGAATTACTTTGTTAAATGGTTTTGAAGTTCTACATTTACCTTTAAATATAATAAACAGTGTGCTGGTTACACTCTATTATTAAATTTTATTTATAAACTCAAAATACATACCATTATTATAATGGCATATATAAACTACCCTTTAGAAAGTTACACAAAACTGCATTGATTTTCATGGTTTTCGTTCATCAAAATTATATATTTAATCAAATTTAACTTTTCATTTTATTTTCTAATAAAAATAGTTATGTAATCGCCATATAGTAACAGTTAAGATTACGAATATGATTTTTTCATATACATATTTATGTATATGGCAGTATCAGGCACTATTATTATAAAATTGATGGGAAAAACAATAATTTTTTCATAAATTTATATGAGAAAAGTTTAGGCTTTTCTAAACAGAATATTTTAAATAATTTACAAAATTTTAAATAATTAAGTCAATTTACGGTTTTAATAAATTTGATTTTACTACAATATATTTTCGTGTATAGGATTAAGAGAGGGAAATGCCATGAGTTTTCATCCCTGAAAGTTTTCTAGTATGAAATTAAAATTTTATGAAAATAAAAAGATAATTATATATTTTTGTTTGTGCTGGTCTTTCTATAAACTGAGTTTCGTGAATTCAGAATCTCCTTCAACAGCTCATTTAACCCAGAAAAGGAAAGTCCTTAATAATTAATTTGAATGGCCGATACCTATGTGAGAGGGTAAACGTTCATTTATAAATTGTAAAATGTTAGGATTTGCTTCATTGCGTACATATAAAACGTAGTTGAATGTGTAAATTCAAAGTTGGCGTTCTTAAAACTTTACGCGGAAGTGCGGGGAATTTTCAGGAAATTTTGATTTTCCAAGAGTGCCACGACGCATCAAGGACTTCCTGGGGAACACATTTTTGGAAGCGGACGTGCGTTTGATTTTATATGTTTTCCTTTTGAGAGTGTTGAGAAATAATTTAGTCCTCGAAGGTTGATTTGGTGATTTTTCACTAGCGAGCGTGATTTAGGAGAAAATTTCTGAATTCTTCTGGCATCTTAAAAAATACCACGCTATTTTAATTTTTGGATAGGCATCGAGTCCAATTGTACGAGTTTGTTCAATTTTTGAAGTTAAATCACTCACCTATTGTTTAGATACCCAAGAATTTGACGCTAAAAAAGAATTTAGATATTAAGAGACATAATTTCTTTAATGGAAAACAGAAAGCTGATAAATCGATTCATGTCTATGTTTCTGATCTAATCAGCCTAAGTTTAACTTGTGAATTAGATACTTGACGCGAAAGTATTGTCAAAAGCGTTTCAATTTGCGGTTTACACCAAGATAAGTCAGCTATTGGGCAAAGATTATTGGATTCTGATAGCAGTAATCTAGGGAAGGCTATCGAGATAGCAAAATCGCTGAAAAACTCAAGAAATTTAGAGAAAAGGTTTTCCGAAGAGCAAATTGTAGCAAAATAGGGGAGAGTTGCATAAAACGGGATACTAAACATTTAAAGGTGGATATTTCCGAAAGGGTTGGCAAAAACGATAATTTTTTGTATGTGAATAAAATGTTAAAGCATTATGTTTTGAAATCTAATAACACCATTTATCTGCAACACTATTTATTTAAGAAAAAAAAATATTTTGCCAAATTGGTCATATGCCCCGTTTTAGCCAACCGGTCGGGTAAAATGGGTTAGGTAGTTGGATAAAATGGGGAGGTCATCCAAATATATATTTTATCCATCAAAACTAATTTATTTCACAAAAAAACGATAACCTAAAGTGATAAAAATAGGACAAAGAGTTTTATTTATGTTTAAAAAGAAATTGTCTTAAGAACAAAAATCGCAAACGTAAGCTTCACATTCCTCTGGATCTACATCAGCGCAGGCCTCATGGCACCATTTCTGACATGAATCGCACTTTATCCATCCCTCCTCAGATTTTGATTTTGAAAAAGCTTCGCCACAAATCAGGCAAGGAGTATCGTCTCCACTATATGATGATTCTGATGAATCGGGACTTGGTGTCCTCTGCCTTTGCTTAGAAACTACTTTTTTTCTCTTTTCAGGTGCAGTTGCTTTCTTGCATAGGATTTTTCTTTTAAAAACCTTTTCTGCAACTTTTCTCTGAGGAGTGGATTGTAGAGCTAACTCATTTTTATACGGACTATCTGTTAAATAGCAGTTTTTCCTTTTCGACAATTTCGTTTCAGTCCATCCTTTTTTACAACTTGCGGCAGTTTCATTACTTTACTTGGACTCACTAGAAAACTTGTCGAATCGTTATTGTCTTGCATTGACTCCACGGAAAGCACAGGGTCGTTTTGTGGTGGAGGTGGTGTTTTCATACTTTGGGGGTGCCCAATGTTCTTTCCATTCTTCATATTCTCCTCATCCCAAGACTGACGAGTTGAAATACGTTTGTATTTCGAAGGCATATTGGCGGAACAATGTACCTAGAATAAAATTGTGAAATTATACTGACTGATATTATTACAAACCATATGCAATTATTGCTGTCGGGTTAAACGGGGTACCCCATTTTAGCAGACCGTCTCGTACCCCATTTCACCCGACAGGCTCGTTTCTTATTTAAGTCTATTGATCACACACACAAAATTAAAAGTATTTCATTGTTTTTACACCATTTACACAGAGAGAAAAAAATATTTGACAGAAGTGTATTTTACTTCATTTAACTCTATCCTACGTTTATATATACGCGATCCTATGGTAAGCTCCTGGTAAGTAAATAAAATACTTGGAAATTCAAGTAAAGAATTACTTAAGTAAAGCAGATAGAGTCAAAACAACGCATAACGTAGTTTCCATTCAAGTAAATTTAAGACTTCATCCAAGTAATTTTAAGAGTCACATCAAGAAATTTATCGAGTTGTTACCAATATTTGATAATGTTAGCCCTAGTATTTTTCAGTGTAGTTTCAATCCTATTCAAGGTTACTTTAAAGAATTTATATGATCTAAGTAACATTATATAATAATTGAATTAACATAATTTGGGATTGCTTTAAGGAAGGTTTTATTAAACACATTGCGTACCACGTCATTCACATGAGGAATAAAAGAATTGTTTCGTGAACAATTGCTTCCATTCTTGATGAATGACGCGTACGCATTGTGGTAAAGAAAGTTGAACTTCATTTCAAATTATATTTGAAAATTTATATTTTTTTCACTAATTCATCATTACAGCATAAAAGTTTTTAATTTTGCGAATGTTTTCGATCTCCACTTTGAACTGGTTGATTTCTTATTATAGCGGAATCTTCTTGATTTTTCACCTAAAATCATTTACAGTTAATTATACAAACATAATTAAACAATATTATCTCTATTATACCTTAGCATGAATTTATGATCCCAGCATCAATTGTTTTCTATTTGCCAATTTTTAATTTTACCTTTTGGAGGTAAAGAATGTCCAATAAATTGTAGTTTTAGAATCTATCAATACAATACATTGTGAGATTACGAAATTGCGAAACCAAAATTTAAACTTACCTTTGAAAAATTTAGATTAGTAATTATTTGATCACTTTTCTTCTGCAGCTTACGGATTTGAATGTTACAACGGTTACAACTGCGTTAAGAATAAGCGACATTCAGATGCAACAAAGCAGTTTAACACGTACTATATTCTTAGAAGTCGACCTATTTATTTGACTCTTTCTAATACTTAATCGAAATAAGTCATTTATGTTTATAACACTATTTAATTTACTTTGACATTTTGAAATGCTTAAAGCAAGTAAACTTCTTATTATTAAATTAAATATATTACAATCCTTAGTTCAACCAATTTATTACTTGAATTAATTATATAATGTAAGAATTTAATTTACTCCCAGGAAGTAATTCGAATCATCAATGAAATTAAATAAAGAGTTCATACAAGTAAATAATGCTGAGTAAAATATATACTTAAATTCAAGTATTCGTTTTTCTCTGTGTAGTTGCTAAAATATTAGTCTTTCAAAATGTGTACTTACCTGATAAATAAACTATAAGATTAAGTTTGTAACACACAATAAACGTCGGTCTTACCACGCAGCCTAACTGTCAAAAACAAACTGTCCCTCTATAGAGGCAAAACTATACTTGCGAATGCTGTCAATTTTGTGACATCTAGTAATGTTTGGGAGTAGTTTCGGTTAATATGGGTTTCAAGTTGATTCCTGTAAACACATTGCCGGAATAGCTACTACCCCGTTTTATCCGCCTACCCCGTTTTATGCAACTCTCCCCTATAAGCAAAGAACCAAATAAAAAAGAACAGTTTCCCTAGAACTACAGAAATCAATATAGACAATAGAAGGATTAAGAATGCAAGAAATGTGGATCGATGCATAATATAGGGTGTTTTTTTAGCTGCATGAGAACTTTCAATAGGGATAACAATTGAATCAAGATTGCTATGGAAACAGTTTTTTGACATTTGTGTTTAGCAAGGTTTGGCATTTGATAATGCATAGATTGACCATTGAACAACGCTACCAAATTGGGCTCACAACCAATTGGAAGTGGATCCATTTTTTTACCGTAAAATTTTGTTCAGTGACGAGGCACATTTCTGGTTAAATGGGTATGTGAACAAACAAAATTGCCGTATATGGAGTGAGACTAATCCGGGACATTATCTTGAGACTCCATTGCATCCATTAAAATTGACTGTTTGGTGTGGAATACACGCCAACGGCATCATTGGTCCATATGTCTTTCGAAATTAGGAAGGAGCTACCGTTACGGTGAATGGTGTGAGATATCGACACATGCTCAATACATTTTTGTTTCCAAAACTTCAAGAGCTAAACATTGACAACTTATGGTTCCAACAGGATGGTGCTACGTGCCACACAGCCAACGAAACCATCAATTTATTGAAAGGACAATTTGGTGACAACATTATTTCAAAACGTGGTCCTAATATCAATTGGCCTCCAAGATCGTGTGATTTGACACCTCCAGATTATTTTCTGTGGGGGTATGTTAAATCCATGGTTTATGCTAACAAACCAACAACTCTAGAAGCATTGGAGGCTAATATTCAGCAAGCCATTTATGAAATAAAGCCAGAAATATTGGAAAAAGTGGTCAAAAATTGGACTGAACGGATGCGCTTCGTAACCATTAGTCGTGGTGGTCACATGCCGGAAGTCATGTTCAAATCATAAATGCCTTTAACTGTACTTTCATAAAAAAATTATAACCAAAACATTCCGTCAGGTTTTTAATGTTTTATTTCATTTTGAAGTTCTCATGCAGCTAAAAAAACACCCTATATTATAATTTTCCAGCTTAAAAGACTGGCACTCGCCAATTTGCACTATTTTTAATATACATTTTTATAATAATTAGTTATTCATCAGGTGAAAATTTAAAATTTCATAACTCAGCCAATTTGGAGAAAATTAATTTTAAAGAACGAATTTGTATGATTACTGTTTAAATTTCATTTGTATTACGCCAAGGTTAACAATATAAATCTTATGAGAAAATCATGGGTTGCCTAAAGATAATGCATATTATGTTACTTTATAAAATATTACTCGAATAGACCAGCAGTCTGGCGTTAATCAAACACGGATAGACTAGAAAGCAGAAAACCGTGGTTCTAATCCTGATTGCATCGGATATGTGCTGTGATCTAAAAAAAAGTCCCAAATCGATCTGTGGACTACGGGGAAGGCAAAGGGAAACCACCCCATTAATATTTCCCTAGTAAAGTCTTCTTGGATTAGCCAGGTGGATCGTCAATATCCGGATCGGATAAGGCACTCGAAATAGAAGAAAAACTCGCGATGTAGACAATGTAAAATTACCTGCAATTTTTGTTAACTTCAAAATCGATTTTCTCCGAATTGGCTTAGTTCTGAAATTTTAAATTTTCACCTGATGTATAACTAATTTATGACCAAAAGGTATGTAAAAAATGGTGACAAGTGGTGAGTGCCAGTGTTGGCTCGCCCCTTGATAGTAATAACTAATAAATAACATAATATAACATGTTGACAAATGGATGATTGATTAACAAATTTAGATAAATATATGGCCCTGTTACATTATAGCAGGGGTGTCAAACTGGCAGCCTGCCCCGTATATATTTGAGGCCCGAATGAATTTCTCGACGGGTCGACGCATGTTGCTCGGAGAAAATATTGTAAATATAGTTTGAAAAAAAGAATGAGAAGGTAATTGAAAAATATTTTCGGGAAGAATTGAAAATTAAATGGACATGTCATTCAAAACTGGAGAGAGGATTAAAAAAAAGGTCATTCGTGCTGCCCTCGACTGGAATGAGAAAATTACACCCCTGGATTATAGGACGACAAGAAAAGAAGAACTAGAATTCCCTGCGGAATTGCTGATGTATGGAAAAGTACGTTCTAAAATTCCAAGTATAGAAGAAACTTCAAGCAAGGAAGAAAAACTAATTATCGCAGATTGATATAAATAATATAAAGGAAAGCAAAATTGACAAAATGAAGCAATACTATGATCAAGAGGCGTTACCATTAAAAGATGTGGAGAAAGAATAACTAGTTAGGTTTACGGAAAGTCTAATGGAAAAATGAACTGCACTAAAATTAGAGAAGAAATCAAGCCCAGGTCATTTAATATAGAAGCACCAAAAGGGCACCAAATCAGGAAAGTGTTCAATGCATTTTTTGATTATTGAATTATTTGTATTCAATATTTAAAAAGTTTCGTTCAAATTTTGGTGATGCTTTATATCATGCAATGTCGTTTTATCATATAGAAATTGAGCACTGTAAACTGTAATGTTTTTTGACAAAAGATCGCAATAGATTTATCTTATTAAAGCAGTTTAAAGCTAACCCAAGGAATCAAGGCCGGGTGGAGCCAAAATCTTGTGCAGTGGATGACACGTGACACCCAATTGCACCAATTGACAGGAACATAAAGTCGAAATGATTCATTTTCATTTCTGCACATTGGTTCTGCCCGGCCATGATTCCTGGGTTAGCTTTACCACTAATAGCAAACCATGAATTACTTAACCTTCAATACTTACATACATACTTACATTGTAGTACTCAGAAATATCAATGATTCATTATCCCAGAGGTCCAGAGGTCCCGTTAAAGAAGTCTGTTGAGATTCATTATAATCCGAGTTCCATTATGACACCTATAGAGTTTCGACTTTGAGAATATATTTGTTATCTTGTATTTTTCGTCTATGTTGATTTCAATTTACCGTCGACACAGCCTCAACTCCGCATTTAAACAGCAAATTGGTAAATTGGTCTTGCGTCAAAATTTAAACAAAGTTAGTCACGTTATTAATACACTACCTTCAATTTAACGAGAATAAACTTTTCATTTTCATATTTTCCTTTAGGAATGTAATGAAAACCTTTTATTATTTCAAAAATATATATTCACACGAACGAAAACTTTACACAAACACTTTTTTGTTTTGATAGTATGGTACTAACGGTAACTATTATCTACCAGCCGCTAAAAGATAACAGAGATTTTTGTTACTAACTTTGCGGATTGCTGTACCTACTCTTGTTCTATATTTTATAGCATATTACATACAATTTTTAAACAATAAATTTAAATACTGTTTAAAGTATTCTAAAAATACGGAGAGCCAAGATAAAAAGAAAAATTATTAAATCACTTCGACAGTTTGATTTTCTAAGTTGAAATTTGATTACAGTTGGGATATGCAGCAATATTTTCCAGATGAAAAGTTCAGTTATTAATAGTGGCTGGAGACAGATACATATTTGTGATTGGAAATATGAAAACAAATGTTTAGTTTATCATCAGACTTCGTTAATTTGATTATTTGGGCACTTCAAGAATAAAGTGCTATTTTAAAAAATACAAAATTCTTTATGCTTACTTGAAATTTAATGTATTATTGGAATTAGGATTTAAAGCATTAATTTACGTAAGTGTTCCATTTTTGCTTAAATTTACAACTGATACACAAATAATCTGTTAAAGTTTAAATGTTAGCTAAATTTCAAATTACTTAACTTATACTTATGCATCTATTATTTTTATTTCTTGAAAAATTATGACCGTGTTTGAATAAAATGACAGCTGCATAAAAAGCGACGTCATCGTTCAATCGGTCCAATTAACATGACTACTAAAAATTACACAACGAAAATACTTAACCCATTATTTGAATAATAAATTGTAAATTGTACGTGCCCACGCAATTTCTTAAAGATACTTGTTACTTGTAATTATGGTACAATAAAGATGGAAATAATTTTTGATACATTTTTTAACCAATGTCTAACTAGGAATGGGTCACCTGCAATTATTAGAGTAAAGTTTATGGTAAATTATTGTAGGATTCAAAATTACGTATGGAGTAATTTCAATTATTTCATATTATCATGATGACGATCCATTAGTTTTAGTGCCTAAATTGAACTTTTGTGTGTGCATAGTTGGAATCATGCCAAAATTTAGCGTGATGGCTATAATGTATTTACAACCTTTCTGTTATTGTAATTAAAATTTTATAAAATTATTGAAGCTCTATAATATTGATTATGCTAGTGTTCAATTAAGCATGTAACTTAAATTTATTTCATAGAAGTAGGCGTAGCCAATTTAACTCGGTATCAATACACACCGCCGCTTATTGACTGTTACAATTATTAAAACTCACAATAAGATTATTATTGAATTAGAAAGTTTGTCCATCAATAAAGTAATTATATTTTTTTATTGATGGTTCATTAATTTCCGTCAGCTATCAATTACTAAGGTTGCCTCTTCAAACTTTATTTCAATATTCGAGAAAATTTTCTAAAGGTTTGATATGCATTTTTAAATTTGCGACTAATAAAAACAGTCGAAAGGTGAAATCATAAAAGAAAACTAGTGATATGGTGACTATAAAGTAGTCCAGTTTATTAAGGGCTTACGTGCAGTCAGCATTTTCAAAAACTCGATTGTTGGTTTGTTTCATTTTCTTAATTTACAATATTTCAAGAATATTGTGTAAAAATTTCAAATCGATCCGATGAATAGTTTTAAAGTTGTCGCACAAAACATAGAAATCCTATACATTTGGTCATTTTTACCAACAACCCGACGATATGTTCTCGATTAGTGCTGGAGTCGAATGTTATAATTCTATTTTTAGACCTGTTTCGGTAAGATAAATTTTTTAATTTGTGTAGATTTAAAATTTTAGTGGCAGTGAAACCGTGTGAAACTGAACAGTTGATAATTTTTGTGATTGCATATAAAATAATTAATTAAATTATATTCGTATTCATAATTTAAAGGTGAAACTTCAAACGCTTGTAGCTCATAACTACATTTTCAAATCGGTGCCAAAAATATTGTAAAAACCACTCGATGGATTTTTATTAAATTTATACAGCATATTTTAGACTATTAAAACTAGAGCCTGATCGAAGGATTTGACTTTTAACTAAAAGCTCTATCTTTTATTGACAATGAGCGATTTTACACTCGAAATTCATAAAAATTTTTTCCAGAGGACGCCATTTTGTCAAATTTGAAAAAAACCAAAAACCCTTCGATCCGGCTCTAGATTAACTATTTAACTAACAATTTATTTTTTGTTTGTGGATTTTAGATAAACCACTTTCAAGTATCAGTTGGCACCACAAACCAATATTTTAAAATAGAGGTCTACAATCGAGTCGATTACTGGGCCCACAATTAATTTTTGTTGTTGAAATTTTCCTTAAAGTTAGTTGAAACATAGTGTAATAACATAGTATTAAGTATTAAATAAAAAACACTGTCGAACAGTTCAAAAAAAAATTCTTGAAAATGTCTATTTTTTCACGTCTCTGACAGCACGTACCCCCTTAACTAGACGACGAAGTAAGCGAGGGTTGAAATATTCAGAAATACAACTACTGGTTTGTTAAAATTAATAAATTATTAGCTTGTAAAAATAATAAATTAAAATTTAAATATTTATAAGCTAACCAAACACAATAAAATTCTAATCAAATAACATACGCTTTCAGCAATAGATTCAAATATTTGTAATTTGCTTTTATGAAATGATTTTAATTTTACACCATTTGTTTGACTTGTTGCATTTTAATTTTTATTATTTTGTTAGTTATTAGCAAATTTTATTTATTACCAACGTAACTTATAATATTAATTATTTTCATTTTTTGTCAGATATTTACGAGATATTTTAAAATACGATTCTAATTTATTGATTACACGGAAATGGGTTACGCCAAAAGAATCTGACCATTTTGTACAACAAAGGATATCGTAATAATAATTGAATTTTCTGCATATTCCCCTATAGTATTTTAAAATACAAACTTTATAATAAAAATTATTATAATATGAGAATATCTACCTTATAGATTTTTTATCAAAGAACTAAAAAAATTAGAATTTTTGTGCAAAATAGACAGTACCATAAAATTAAAATATTTTATAAATATAAATGGAACGTAGAGGAATAACATTTCAACATAAAACACCTATTCATTTACTATTTGATTTAATACCATAATTTATATTTCAATGTTTCATATAAATTGCCTACTTATTGCACCCACGTTACTATTGTTAAGCAATATCTTTGCAATATTTACTAGCAAGGACATGAACGACTGGGTTACCTATATATTTTTTTAAATTCTTTTTCTTTGTCACATAAGTCATTTACTTGATTTATTACTTCAAAGAACACCTAAAGTGCTACTTTGCATTATAATTCCTGTTTTAAAACTGATTTAAAAAAAATGTATTTGATTGTTATTAAGCCAAGAAGCAGTGTTAAGTACTACATAGATAACCAAACAGTATATTATTATTGTTTTTTAAAATAGTTTTCACCCCTAAACCAAAACAAATATATATCACTCTGGATAATTTCTTTCAGTATTCAAAATTTAAATCAACCTGTAAGTTTAAAATTATAAAAACTGCTGACCTTTATCAGGCGCACCAACTGTTGAATTCAAACCCGAGCACATCAAGTGGTGCAAAATAAAACTAACAACAGCATTATTACACATGTAAAACTGTTATAAAGGCAAAATGAAGTTTTTCACCAATTTATTTTTTTACTTAACCCTACATTTATGTATTTACAAAACTACAGAAATATATAATTTAAACTTATAATTCAATTTTGCGCCCTAAGTTTGAACCATGTTTGGCAATGTTTCACAGTTTCGAATGTATTATTAACAATTTGCAGCTTTATAATTTACCATTAATTTTGTAACCTACCTACGTAACAAAGTATTTTAAAATTTTCTGGTGTGCTGACGGGTAACTAATTTTTAACATATTATATGTAGAAACATTCCTATATGATACCTACTTTAATATAATAATATATGTTTAAAATCAATTAAGGGAACAAAAGAGTTAAATCCGCTACAATATTATGCGTGTTTCGAACTTGAAACAATTTTTTGGATAATAATTAAAATAGAGCAATATAAACCCTATAATTTCGACATGTGCAACTTTGTTGCATTAAAACCTATACGCAGAAAATAATTATTAATAATTATTGCATTTCTCAAAGAATGTTAAAAACTTATAATTTAAATGTAATTTATAATACCATACTGAAAGTAGGCATAATTGGCATAACATAGCATGAATTTATTTTATTTAAAATTTATTATACCTACGTGTAAATTATAAAATTGTTTGTATATTTTGAAATAACTTTGTGTAAATTGTTTCTAACTTCATTTAAACGTTACAAAAGCTACCTCTAATTTGTAGTCATTGTACAATGCAACACAATATAAAAATTTCTGTGGGTCATAAATTAATTACTAATTTTATTTTTATTATTCCCTAGTAGGCGATAACGAAGTTACTTACAACTTAAGTAGCTATTCTTATATTATCTTAATTTAATACTGCATTTTAAAAGAAAAAATAAATTATTTTATTTAAACGAGCCCGATTTACATTTCAGTATAGCTACGTTACCTTTCTAAATCAAGTTAATTAAAATATATATATCATATACACTGACAAGTACAATGTTCTTAAATTATTATTTCTCATGTTACGTAGAAATATGTCTAGAACAATACCAGAATGCAGTTTTTGTGCGACAATTAGACGCCCCTGCTTATTTCAACGAAAATAATAAATTGTGAAGAAAAACCAGTGTGCAAAAACTAGTTTACTCTCATATAAATTATTGCACTAAATGAAGTATATCAGCCTTGAAGTGTCTTTACAAGTTCAATTAGCAATTTAAAAATATAGGTAATATACCACTTACTTTATATAAATATTGCCATAAATCAATGCTATTTATGTTTGTAGTTTTCCAAATACTTAATTTATAATTTTAAAAAATTTACTAAATATTTTATTCGAATTAGTTAAATCGTGTTTCCTTTTTTAATCTTAATATCTAATATAAAATCTTGAATTAGAATTTTAATGCTATAAAATTTTACAGTTATTGAAAATAAGTCATTCTAAAACCAAGTAAGGGATAAAGCCAGAAAAAAGTTTAACTTATAAACGTCATAAGCATATTTTTCTAATAACAATCCAACACTGTACTAAATATTACTATCACCACTAAACAATATAATAGTCTAGACGAGACTGTAATCTTTATGTGTACAATTTGTAAACCATTTGGTTGCCAGAAATGCTTTAGATAATAATTTTGGTTAGATACATTAAAATAATAGGGACCTCAACAGTTTAAAGCTTAGCAGTTGCTCATGGTTAGCTACATTATAGTATTATATTATTATTCATAATTCGAACTTGAATTTAATTTCAAATTCTGGGTAGTTACATTAAGAATTATTGATCTCCAGTAGGTATACATAATATCATCATCAGTAGCTCAAAAGTCGTTTTAATAATTCTCATAGATTTACATACATAGATTCCAGCTATCATTGAATTTTATTTGAGTTTATAATGACAATTTAAAAGTAATTTCTCTATTTTCTCTTACATTATAGTGCTGTGGGCCTGACGTTTTTGCAACTAATACAAAAGTGTTAATATTTGCAATACTCACCAGTTGTGGATAACGCCTCTTCAATTTGAAACGAGAAAAACATTGCTGCACCTTTGCCTATTTATATTCATAAAAAAGATAGAAATAATCATTACGAATATAGAAGAATAATTTATGTTGAAAATTTTCACAACAATATTCTTCATTAGTGCTTAAAGCGTAGGAAATAAACTTGAATTAAACGCGATAATAAATGAAACATTTAAATACTGCTTATATTCTAAGTATAATTTAAATTTCGCAAACAAGTAACTTCACCTAAGGTAAAATTGTTATATTACATACTACTTAATCTACATTTTTATGTGCATTAACTTTGTTATTATGTTAACCCCATAATATATGTACATATATAGTCACTAGTACTTTGTCTTGATTACAAAGTTTATTAGTTAGATAAATGAATAATTATACACTTTTTAATAATAAAAATTAATAATAATAATACATTTAAGTAAAGAATTATACTTAGAATATTAATATATGTATAAATATTCAGTAAGAAAAATTAAGTCAATTAAATGCAATTTATTTGTTTATTAATTTATTGAACATCTGATGAAAAAATTAGAAACGTTTATCTAAAAGTTCATGATATATTAATTGATTTTTATTGCCTTTAATTAATAATAATTATATATAAAATATTGTAAATTTCAGAAGTTGAAAATGTTAGTTCTACCAATTGTATGCAAATTTATTACATCCAATCCAATAGAAAATCTATGGAATGATATTGAGTCAATAATTTTCCATAAATATCCTACAAAATATTTGTTATTATAATAATGTGCTATTTATATGATCATGATTTTGGTAAACGTTGGGAGTTTTTGATTTACTTTTTGAATAAATAATTTTTGTTCTAAACCACATTAGCAGGGTATTCACACTCCCTTGCATATTTCGTTGTATTTATACACCTAAATACAATGCTGTTTATGTATGTAATGTTCTCAGGTGCCTATTGTTTTCAAAAAAACTATTTTTCTAAACTTTTCCTATAAAAAATTTTTATAAATTTGTAATCACATGAAAGTGTAAACACTTTTCACCATAATGTATACCCATTATTTAATTGACCACCACTGTACATGAAAAGGACTGAAATATATTAAAACTGAATTTATTTCAATATTTATCATATTTTTGCACTCTTTCAATTAAGCAAGAATGTCAACTATTTTAATACTAAAACAGATTATCTTTTTGGCGTTACGACCTAATGAAAAGAATAGGTAATAAGAAGTGTGTAAGAAAAAGTTATCACAATAAAATAATAGAAAAATTTTACCAAATTGTCAAAGCAACAATTTTAATCTGCTTAATAGCCGCTAGCAAAGTTGTCTTAAAAGCGGTCAAAATTTATTGCCATGTGTTTGAAAAAGTAAAAGCATTATTTAAATGCAAACATATATTTTCATTTCATATGTCGTTATCAATTCGATCGAACAACGAAATGACAGTGTATATATTTCTAGTTAATGATGACTTACAGTACATGCACAAAAATTTCCGGTAAATGGGAAAACAGTAGATTCAAAAATTAGTTTGAAATTTGTTGAAAATTGTACTTTTGTACTTTATAGTTCGAAAATAGATTTACTTTAACCTATAAAAGCGTGAAGCTTAAAGAAGTGCAATCAAGAAATCCAAAACCGACACATCATGTTTAGATTTTCTTATTAGATCTCATCAGTGTCAAATACTTAAAAGGAAATTTTGCTTCATTTAATTTTCTAAGTTGAAAATTAAACATCTAAGCAATTTTTGTATTGTGAACTTTATTCATAATAAGGAAACCCATAACTAAAGACCTCTCCTGACAAAATGTTAGTCACAAAGTCCTGCAAGTTTTTAAGTTATTTAAAAAAAATAAAAGAAGAACAACATCGTTTTGTAAAACGATAAAATATACGCACTTTATATTATGCAGAAGTAACATGTTATCGACAATATAGAGAACTATACAAAATCGTAAACATATTATTTTATCGCATAATAATTTTGGTTCATAATAAAAAAGAGGGAATTTTTAAGTAAAATTTTTTATCCTATTTTGTTATGTCCGACAAAAACCGATGGATGCAGCACTTTCAGCTTGAAAACGCATGATTCTTGCATTTTTGTGCTCCAATTAGATATAAAATCATTTTTTAATTCATCCCAGTTCCCCCAGTATTCTAGTTCATACAATAAATTATAATTTTGATAAACTAATTAAAAATTAACAATGTATTTTTTTAGTTTTAGAAAACAAGATTACCGACTGAAATGAAAAAGGTGTAGTTTCACGGGTGCTGTTTTATAATCTATGTAAGTATAATAAAGTTTGTTTATTAACAAATTCATAATCTGGAATTCTTATCATTATTTTTTGTTGTCGAAATATTATGCAAAAATTAGTGTGATGGATCCAACCACATTATTTATCATACTTGAATCTTGAAAAAAGTAAATTAACATCACATAATAAATAATACATCTTACATAGTAAATTAAACGAAAATTTATTTAATTCATATATTACATAGGCAGATACTGCTTTACAAATTACAAAGATCATAGACACATACATTATTTTCAAAATGGTATAATTTTCAGATAATGTTTTTTTTTTTTTTGTTTTTGTGTTTGCAAAATAAAATTGTTATTATGATATTCAAATTAAATATTACGCGAAGTTCTTAATAATAATAATTGACCAATTTATTGCTACATGCATACAACAAGTCGTTTTTATGCTTTTGAAATTGGATAGAAAGAGATGGATACATTTTTGTAAGTATTTCTTACCAATATCTTTTCTTCGAACATCTTTTTATAATCTTTTTATATAAATAATTTTTGCAAATTTATTATATTTCGCTGCTTTGGAGTAGGAATAAATATTTGCTCTTAAAATATCTTTCAAGATGTTTTTTAAATTTAGCAACAATTAGAGGACAGAGGAGACCGTGGTTGAAGGTACCCAGGAGGTATTAGCTGTCTCAAATATCCTGGTTAATTATAATTCAGTATGCATTAAAAAAAATGAATTTAAAAAAAAATAACAAGGGGACCGCCAACACTGGTCATCACCGATTTGCACTATTTTTAATGTACCTTTTGGTTATAATTAGTTGTACATAAGGTGAAAATTTAAGCTCCCTTATTTCAGCCAATTTGGAGATAATAACGAACTGACCTGTTTTACAAAATTCATAAAAGTGCCAATATCTCGAAAACTAACGATATTTTAATCAGGGTATATTTCGATATTCTGGTCAGTCATGAGCTGGCCTATCATCCCTCCAAGGGATGGCGTTCAGATTTGGGACACCCTGTATAGGTAAAATTTGAACAAAATAGAATACTCACTCGTTCTATGAATTCTTATACTTGCAAGATTTGATTAAATCTTTAAATCTCAGATAAAGTAACTAATTTGAATAATATTATAACGTGTTAACGATTATATTTGCCTATAAATTACAGTAACACTGGTAGTATTAATTAAACTGTTGGAAATTGTCTTATAAGATATTGCATGCAGAAAATGCAATCACCTTCATAATAATATATTATGTAGATATTATAATATTTTGTAAAATTAATTAATTTGATCATAGAATTATGTTCAGCAAGCACTTATAGTTATACCTACATTAAAATAAGAGCAGTGTAGGTACTAATTTTGAATAAATTTTCATTCAAATCTATTGCCGTACAAAATTACTATGAAATTATATTTATAATTATTTAAATAACAGATGTAAATTCTTAAAAGTAATTCCAAACTGTTATAGAATAAGCAATAATTTTTAGGTATTTAAAATATTTATGAAATTTTAATAACCGACAAATTTAAATTACATTGTATCTTGATTGTATTCTGCACTCGTACAAATTGATTCCAAAAGATATTTGATTTACTATCAATGCTTCCGCTTGACCACCCCGAATATGTAATTACAATACAAGTAATACAATTAACTACCGTAAATTATAACAGGTTTATGCTCTTGAAATTTATCACGCCAGGTTCAGATTATATGTAAGCTACCGCAATCGTAACTTATGTACATTATTAAATTTTAAATAATAAATTTATGGTAGTAACGAGTAATTTAAAATTTAAACTTTTGAAAAGTCTAGATTTTAATAATAGTTATAAATTGTGAACGAATTGCAAACAACACCAAAAATATTTTAGTAGCATGCGAGACAAAACGCAACAAATGGTCACTGACTGTATCGAGGTTCAAATTGTTTTATAAAATAAGGCTGCTTCTGAGATACGATCCCGATAATTTATAACTTTATTTTTAATGGTGTTTTGTAGAAACTCATAAAATTTACTTGTAGTTTAATAATGATTACCTGTTCGACAATATTTTTGATATCTTTTAATCACTTCTCAACGCACACCTTCTGAACAATTATAGAAAATTTATAGTTTTAAAATATTTTAAATTTATAGAAAGATATAAATATTAATAATATCCATATTATTTTTTCCTTTACAAATCAAGAAATTAATAACGGAAACTTAATTATCACAACACAACAGAAGGACATATTATTATTATTATTAAGTACGGTATAGATTATAAAAAATAGATCTATTTGTAACCCTTTTACGCATAGATGAAAACAATACAATCACTTCCTTTATTAGGGTCGTGTGGAAAGCAGAACTATATCAAAAGGGTAGTCAGGTGGGACGTGGGTAGCCCTGCAGGAGATTCACAGTAGGATTCCTTTAATGGTTAATATTGAAAGATATTAAATAAATATGTTTCTTTCGTTATTAAACATTTTTAATTGCATCAAAGCAATTTATTTTAAATATTTAAATGGCATGCACCTACATTATTTTTAAAATATATTTTTAATTAACATAAATATTTCACAAATTATGGGTTTATTAGCGATACAAAGTATTAACAGAAATTTAGCAACCATTATAAAAAATTTATTTTTGTAAATTTATTGACGTTTGAAATTTTTGAACGAATATAATTTCAAATATAGAATTAGTAGATTTCGAATTAGAGATATTGCACAAAAAAGAGTCACAGTCACAACGTATAGTTATCTAACACTGGCACCGTAATCAATTTGTCTAACAACGCTGCAAGGTGAAATATGGTTCAATCGACTACCTAAATAGGCCTTAGTAAATTCCACAGTGTCTAGCAATTTTAAGGGGATTTTAACAGTCAGGTAATTTCAGGTAAATATAGCCGGGATTCTTATACCTTCGGTGGCACTTACACTAAAAGTTTTTTTGTCGAGAAGGTAGAAGAATAACATTGTTTAGGTGTTTGTGTGCTAGATTGTTTGCAAACAGAAGCCGGTTTTACGCACTTAAGTTGTAGTAACTTTTAAATGAATGGATGAATACTATTTGTACTACTATTACATGTTATATTTATTATAAATCACTTTAGTATATCTAACTATCTGAGAAAATCGATTACAAACACCTACCTATTTTAATAACAACAGAACCTATTGAATTTTAAATAACTTAGCAATTCTTTCAAAAACAATCAGTCTGTTATAAATAATATTATAATAGTCGATTAATGCAAAATAGGTTAGAAAGTCTAAAAAGTTAGCGTAATAATATTAATCTTGGATACTGTAGAATATTTTTGAATCTTTTTATTAAAAGAAAACATAATTTGTGTGTATAATATCGAAAAAGTTCTACACATCATCATGTCCCACTTTATCTTTTCAAATTTCAAAATATTCTGACAAATTTATTTCAGTTAGTACTATACAAAATAAGCATAATTGTATTTTTATTTTAAGATTAGTATGAATTATATTTTTGTGGCACCAATTTATAGTCAATGAAAGTTAAAATAAAACTTAAAATTAAAAAATGTGTGTAGTATTATAATAGAAACGCGTTGCCAATATAATAACTAATTGGTAACTAAAATTCGATGATAATCGAATTTTTTTTTGTATGTTATAATATTATATATTCCGAAAGGTTTTAAAATAACAATATCTTTAAACTAACTTTAAAATATTGTTTATTAAAAATTAAATTTTTATTATTATAAAAGATAGTTTGGATTACCGTGAGATCGGATTATTGAGATTATAGCATTTCATATATTTCATTGTATACTTAGTTCATGTTTTAAATAGTATCTACTATTTGAATTATTATTATTAAACTGGTAGCGAATAGTTTTGTATGATTGTAACATTATACATATATTATTTAGGTTTAAAATTCATACTGATAAGTGTGTTGACGTGTGCACAGAATGATTTACATTTCTAACAATGCAGTCGCAACAATATATTGTTCAGATTTGTGTCGTTTGTGGTTTTATTATAATGATAGAACAAAATTGCATTATGATTGTGTATGTATGGTATACCACAAGAATGTTGCTTTTTCTATACTGGTATGTACATTATGTATGTTTATAAATCATTGTGAAAAATGTACAGTTCATCAACACACATTTACTTAAATATTTATTTTTTTTTTACAAAAATAAAGACCATTTAAGACTTCAGGAAACGATTTTAGTACAATTACAAAACATTCTTGTGTATGTGTATATTATCGCGATATTAATTGCTACAATCAAATTAATATGTGTTAAAACATTCTTCGAGTTTTATAAATAACAAATAGATATCTATTTAACGTTAATTATTTATAAAGATAATAGGCTGTGAATTTATAAATCACTGTCACTGTGTTATTTTACCTCAAGTATTCGTCTCATTTACTAAAATGAGCAAACTAACGCATAGAAATATTTACAATATTAGAAATTTAAATAGAAATTTTGCTAAAAGTATTGTGGTGGGTTACTGAAAATATACAATTTTTTAATTGCATATGCTATGACATAATTTTATGGTGTTCATTGCTTTGAAGGTAGCTGTGCCAAGCCCTTCGTCGAACGGGTATCTTGATGCTGTTTACCTTGGGAACCACAGCAGCTATTTAGAGAGCGAGTCAGAAAACAGGAAATAGTAAAACACATTTCATAGTCGATGTTATTTTCTTGAATTGAAGCCAAGTCAAGTAACGTGCGGTATCTAAACTGCTGCATACAATATTTATATGCACACAAGTGCAAGGCACTCCTAATATTTCACCGTTACATCTTGAAAATTTCAAAATGATTAACGTTTTAACCTCATGTTAGTGCGTGTGAATGTGTTTTGTACGTTGCATTATAATTTACATGTATTACCTTACATGTGTGGATAGTATGATGCCTGATGCTGTCAACAATATTTAGTAAGTTTCCTATATTATTTCTCTTTATTTTTGCTATAAAATTCAAATTTGCCAGATTTCGGGAAGGTATAAAACTTTAGTTGTATATAGGGCATACGAACCCCTTAACTAAACAGTTAATTAATATTAGGATTAAATTTGCATTATTACTTTTTCTAATAGTCTCCCTCTACGCGTACAACCACCAAATTAACCACCAAAAAATATATTTTAGAATAAAGGTGAAACTTGCAATAAATTCAAAAAAATTTATAATACTGTTACATAGTTAATTAAAAGAGGAATTTTAATTATTGCATACAAGAAATTTTATTTTTCTTAATGAGAACTTTGATTCGGTAGTAATTTAAGTTTTTATGTTTTACAATGATTACTTATATTGTAAGCTCAGTTATTTACAATTATTTATTACATGTAATACCTACCGCAAATTAGGTTACATCAGTTGTACCTAGTTTAAGTACAAGCTTATATTATTATCATCGATTGGAATATAATTAATCTTTTATATCCGAAATATTCGCGATAATTGAAAAATATAGTCAGATCCTCCCTTGATTCCTCTATTGCCTGTTTTTTATCGGTAGATTTGTTCTTGTACTAATATGAAATTTTTTGTTTGAATTTCTCAATTCTTAAGTAGTAATATAATAATCTAATGCCATTTTGTTTCTTGTTCGTTGTAATGTATTTGCCAAAATGATAAAAATAAGAAGAAAAGTTTTACTTATTTTACATGCTGAAATCAATGTATCAAATTAGAAACTAAAGCATTTTCTAAATTTTTTTAAAATATAATTTATTTATTATTGTCCATTTGTGATCGAATGTAGACTTCACTGTTCATATTTATTTAAAAAACAAAATTATACAAATTACGAGTTTGGTGACTTTATTATTGGGTAATATAGCATAGCATATTTTATTTGTGTGTAAAATAATACCGCATTGAAAAAGCTCAAAATTAAGCAAAACCATTTATATATTGAAAGCAATCACGTTTAATTACCGTAAAATCTGTCAGCGAGTTGATAAATCAGGCAACCTGTGGTACCTACTAGCGACAACCAAAGCTTGGGATTAGTTGCCTCAGACTGAGCAGCACCAAATTTGCATGCACAAATCGTTTCTCAAATTAACTTGGAACAAGAAACGTTATCTCCGTCTTTGGTTATTTCATTCTTGCACGTGCGAAAGGCAAGATAAGTAACAATTTACCGTAAAGCAAAATACAATTGGAATAATTATATAAATTGACACATACTATTAGGGGCGGCAATTTGTTTTAGGAAATTTGTTAGCACTAATCACTGGGTATACCAATCACATTGTGATAGTTTTATTGATTTTACAAAATTAATTGCTATTTATGGGAAATTTTCTGTCCAATATAATTTTTATATATTTTTTGTCAAGGAGAAACACTGCAAATTTCGATTTTAGTTTAACCATTATTGGTTAATTGATTATTTATTAATTTAAAATATCATCTTCTACAGAAATATAAAACCTCAGCTAACCTAGTGTAACCGATAACATTATTAAACTGTCGAATATTCTATCTATTGTATTCTATTACAAGAATTTTTTATTATTATTTATATCTAATAAAGTTATGCTATAGTTTAATATTTCAAAAATTTCATAACTCTAGATAGTATTTTGTTATTGTTAAACTTAGAAAGTACGCGCGGAACAATTTAAAATAATCCACATTATATTAATTAATCATTTAATTTTAGATTGCTTTTTAATCACGGTATGATTGTGTAGGTACACAGCACGATAATGTTTTAAAATTTATATTTAAATTCCGCAGTGCTTTCCACTAGCATCCTCCTACGGCCAAATGTTGAATTAAAAAACTGTTGCTGTTAAAAAAATCCTTTTCATTTCAGATGTCGCTGTTGAATTTAGCAGAAAAGTTGATTGGTTTGCGTCAAAAAAACTCGAGCTTTTTTGAGAGCTTATTTTGTTTGCAACTTGGATAAGTTTAGTTTAACTATTCTACGTGGAGCGGCGCTGTAAAAATGCCGGTTAAAATTTAAACACCCTTTTTATTTCTCCCACCTTTATGATTCCCCTCTTTTGTTGGCAGATAGGCGTGGTTATAAAAGAATTGCTAATTTTTTTTCAAGGGTTTTCTAGTAAGGCGGAGTTCAAAAAATAGGTAGCACATTATGGTAGTAGCGTGCGTCGGGGCGGAGCGGTAATGCGCATGACAAAAATTACAGCGTCGCGGTGGAAGGGACGTTTACACTTGCTGTGCAGTGGCTATTTAGTGCAAGATTGTCTTTGAATTGTGTTGGTTTTTTAAAAAGATTACATTAAAACAAGTGTTTTATTGTTTGGTTAGTAATATGCAAATTTTTCTCAACTACATTCAAGTGCGCTAAACACATTTTAACATAGCATCGCGATGTTTCTTCAAAATTTTAAATTAAAAACAAAGAATGTTACCAATTTTTGTTTTCTAAAATTTTGTATTATTTTTTGTAACAATTAAATTGAAAAACTTAAATTTGAAAATTGACTTTCGTTTGGAATAAAAGCAAATAATTTTGAAATTATAAAGTGCAAGCTCATACGTAAAACTGAAATATTCAAAAATATTTCTATTATCGTTTTCTTTTTCTTCAGGATTTCTTGAGAGATGTCAATCCCCTCCGAGACGTCTTAATCCCCACCACCTTCTTTGAATCGAGCTACGCAAGCTCCAACAGTGGACAGTGCTCCGCGTTTAGAAATCTTTCAGAAGTAGCTGTATGGTAGCGGGTGGAAGAACTCAACATAGCGAATTGGGGACCTTGAAGAACTCGATTGAATTTTTTATTTATTAGAAGCCGACGACCTCAACGATAAAGTGAATCTAAATTAATCATAAACTTTTAGAAGTTTAGTTTGGTTTTAGTGCATGAGTGAATACAGTAACTAAATTGTTTAGTGTTAGTGAGTAATAGTAACTACAAATTGATATCAAAATGGGAAGGTCATCAACTAATCGACGAGAGTATTGTAAGTTTTTTTAATATTCTCGATAAAACGAAAACCTGAGCTTAAGGTATATTGTCATCTTGCACCTTTTTTTGGTATATCGGTATTGTGTCAACACACGCCGACTCTATTATAATTCGGTTTAGAAGCAGTCCGGCGGTAGTAGGTTATTGTTAGATTATATTTATAAAACCGCACTTGAAAGATGCAACCCGCCTTCGTGTGTAGATTATTTTAGAAACACAATGCCGAGATACCTGTGGATATGATGTGATTGAGTTGAAAACTGTCGTGCGTTTCTATTGTTAAAGAATCAAAGCTTGACAGAATTGAGTGACGGATCTATGGATTATTGCGTAGAAAGAGTTGAAAGGTTTACGCCTAACGGGTGCGGCGGAACGGCATCCGGTCATGAACAGACGCCACATCATCCCGCTTTCAACTTACTTAACTTTAGCAAACATTCATTCGCTTCACGAATCTGGGTTTCATCTTCTTATACCGTTGTTCTAAAATTGCTATAAAATGAAGAAAATTGAATTTCATCAAACTTTCCATCGGCTACCAAGTTTTTTTATTGTCAGGTGAAATCTCGACCATTACGCTATTACTAAATAAGATTGAGTTCAGTAAGGTCAAGTTTGATTATTTTTTAATGATTTATCATAAATAAAATGAGGGGTTCCTCGTAACTTATAATTGCCGGTATTCGCAAATTGGTTGCGCCTTTTAAGCTAGCTATTTCGGTTAGGTTTTGAGGTACCTGTGGTATCTATCTACCTGAACATAGAGTAGGAAATTAAGATTTATACACATGCTATGTTGTAACACAGAAATTTTAATATTATTGATACTCAGATTCTGTGATTTATGGTAATTGACCAAAAAATTATTTTTCGGATTCATTTGTATTTATTGAATTTTTTAGGTAAACTTTGTTTTGTTTTTACCTCGAGTTTTTTCATTACCTATTCAGCTATTCTCAAAGTTGCGCTGCCGTGATGTAGGTAGATGAAAATTATACCGTATGTACGTAAGTTTTTAAACTGTTACTCCAACTTAAATTAAATATTTATAAATTTACACAAATGATTGGTTCAAAGTTACAAAAAAAATGAAGGATTTTTTAGTAAGTTGAGCATATTGAAAAAGAAAATAATAATGGGTTTTGTATTATTTAAATTATTTAATGCGTTTGAAAGGGGTTTTAAACATTACATGCACGTAATCGCATTTCTATACAAATGAGGAGCTTTCATTGTGATTTGGGATCATAGCAGGGAACTATAAAGAAAACGTCTCACGTATGGAGTTCCCACCTTTGCCAGTAACTTACCTGCGTTATAATGTATCTAAACAATCCTTTTAACATGCAAGTGTACTATAAGATGCAAATGTGTGCATTACCTGGATTAAAATAATCTTGATTTATGGATTTTTATCATTGTCATGCACGATGCAAAATCTACACCGTTTCCGTTACTATCAGCACCGATTCATTTTCTTGTGAGAAAATAGACCCGTTCTGACCTGCATTCAAACGACAAAATTTAACAATTTAAACCTTGAACATCTTTCATCAATCTTATTATAATGGATGTTTTGATAAAGTATACGCAATTTATTAACGTGCCTTTGGTATAAAAGTCACAAAAAGACACTTAAAAATAATTACTCATTAGATCTTAAAACATACATTTTGTTAACATACTTTTTTGTTAAAATGTGTTCCATAATTTTTATGTTTTATTTTATTTATCTCGAGGATGTTTGTCATTTTTAATATTTTTACTGAGTCAGCAATTATAAATAGTGGTTGAATTGTAAACTTATCAAACTGGTTTTGTTATTTATTGTTAATTTAAAACCGAGTTTTTAAAAGTTGGCGGTTTAATCTTAATGAAAATCTTTAACATTTAGTTTAAAAAATACATTTTATACCAGACGTTTCAAAACTTCTAAAACTAACCCAGGTTAGGTATATAATTCACAAATTTATTTTCCCAACTTCGAAAATTCGTTTCATTTTTAAGTCAATATTGAGACACAATTTTATCATTGAAACACCTTTAATTATTCAGTGCCAGAATTAGTCAGGTCAAATATATTTAACACAACGGAATAAATTCTTTGTCAATTTAATGTGTTGCTTTAACTTATGTTAAATTTTTGAAAAACAAAATAATCTGAAAAAGCCCGCGGATTCTTTAAAATTACACGGAAGTTACTATAAATCATTGTTTTCGTGGCTATTCTCTGTAAAATGTCCTCTTACCCTATTGTGCTCAAAGTGGTAGCACTTAACGCAGAAGAAAGTTCCGACACTAATAATACAAAATTATGAATATCAAAATACGCACAAAAGCAAAATTATGATTTGCGTTATTCAAATCTGCCACATACTCAGCAATTGAAAGGTGTATAATGTATAGGTACCCACATGCTTCATCTGCTGGATAAATCAATCTTGTGCCTGTGGCAAGACGAGTATGCAATATGTAATGCATAAATAATAAAACTTGTCTCCATACAACTAGTAATTTTTTTTATAGTATTTTTCCAACATTACATAATATTGATAATATATTCTCAATTATTATTGTAAATAAATAAATTATTATAGTTTTAAACTAAAGTTTCCACACATCATTATGTTTGGCCCTTCGAAAGGATGTACACGTCACCAATAATTTTTTTTACCGTTATAAATATAATTTTTGTTATTTGACGTAAATAGACGTTTTTACAAGCAAATCCAATTTTTTAAAAATTATATAATTGATATAATATAATGATATCAGTATTGATGAAGAATTGATCAAAAACAAAATTAACTTATTCCTCTTTTAAAGAGAACAATAGATTTTAATTGATTTTCTTAAATTTTATTTTATTTTAAGATTTCCAAACTAATTTGAATTTTTGGTTCGGAAAACTGATTAGGTACTGTAAAACTGGAGCGAAACCATGTTCGCGAACAAGGTTTATAAGAAAAAGTACCCCAAGTGTGCACATAAAAAAACATCAGAAATATTGTACATGTTGGTTTGGAAGCGGCTGTAGTAAATATCAGGAATCCACAATGGAGTTTCACAAAATTTTGTTGCTTTTTACCAGCAAAACGCACAAGGTGTGACTCCGACCTGGTATAAACGAAATCATATCTCCCACTAGTTAGAGGCAGTACCTTATGAAAACTAATTGGTACACAATAGGAACTTGTGTACTAGTGAATCTCATCAGTAGGTAATCTTTTAAATATGGCTGATGGTCACGTTAGAAAGTTGTGGGAACTGAATTCAAATTTGTTTTAAATTGTTAATAACGCACAATCCATCACTGTAACCTCTGTCGCGAAAACCGAATTTGTCTTGATTACATTTTTATTGTGGGTAAAAATGGGTTGGAAATTAATTAGAAGAGAAAGATTTTTTATTGCACCTAATTAGTAATTAAAAAATAATCGTGGAAAGCCAGAGGATCTACGTTAATTGTTGCTTTGAGTTCGATTAATTCATCTTGCCGACTTCTGTGCCCTGATTCATCAAATTTCACCTAAACCTGTTTACTCTTCTTGTACGATAATTTGGTGTTCAACTGTGCAATAATTTTTAAATGGCAATTATGACGGTGCATCAAATTTTCTTATTATGCACTGCATAACTAAATAATATCAGTAGAGAGCGTTAAAGCTTTTCGCAATTCATAATCGACTTTTCTTTCACTAACATTTTATGAAATTGATGTGGTGATTACTTATAAGTTGGTAATTCCATTTATGGTTAACTGTGTGCAAATAAAGGTACTTTCTACATACAGTACTCATTATAAACAATATGAAACCGTTATCGGCATTGTCAGCTGCATTAGTCTATTCTGCAAAAAAACAAACAAATTTTGAACTGAAGAAGTATACTTGACATTACTTGTTAATTATTATTTAAAATAATCAAATTACATTTTGACTTACAAATTCAACTTGTAAATTTTGGTTTATCCTACTTGGGTGGTAGTTAAAAACCGTAATTATTTTATACCCTTAAGCCTTTGTCATGTAAGGCTTTCGATAATGGAACCATGCAAGACTCAATTCTACCATTGAATTCCTAAAAGCACGCAAGCTTAGCCTAAATTTGAAAGTTTTGAACAGTTGGGAGAGTCGTAAATTATTATTAGTGACCGCATTTTGCGAATTAATTTAGAAACGTTTTAAATGGAAAATCTGATCTTGTGGACTTTATTTTTGTGTAAAATCTTGGGCAACAAATTGTTCCTCTTTGATCTACCAGTGGTTCTGAAAAAAGATGATATTTAAAGATCGGCATAACAATTGCTTGTTTAAATTGGCATCGTCTTAAAATTATTTGATTGTTCTAATAACACATGATCAAAGTTTATGCATTGTATAAGGTACATTTCACGAGGGATTGCTACAAACCCATTATAATTTAATAATGATAGCTTTTCTTTCTTCGCAATTTATTCTTTTTAACGTCGTGAGCGCTTTTTACCTGTTGATTACGATTGTGTCATAAAAATAGACCTGCCATTTACACTAACAGCATCTCTAATTATTGTGTTTCGATAAGGTGACAGGTGTTTTTGTTTCTTTGTTCTCGATTGATCCTTTGTTTTTCAAATGTATCCATTGCCTTATACGTACAATATTTTTTGATAAGACACTAGAAAAGTATTTGCAAGTGACTAATTATTGATGTTTTATTAACGAAATACCTTATTATTTTTGGATCGATTTTTGTAGTAGTACCTACTAATAACATTATTTAATTTAATAAGCAACTTCTAACATTATTTTCCAACGTCACATAATTATGTGTGAAATTATTAGTTTTGTGATTATAGTTTGATAATAGTTGTACGCGTGAAGTAAAAAAGTGTTATTACTTTGCTATAATTTAATAATTATGTAGTTAAATAAACTACACTGCTTATCGATTACTCTTTTATTCCCAACTTTTAAAAGATCACATATCAAAATTTGTTGTGAACTTTTAACACTGATTTAATTATGTCACTGTGATATTATAATAACCACATGGCTGGGTTGTGTGTATTGACGAAACTATTTATTTAATTTCAAGCTTGCTGATGTTTTCTTTAATAGCTTTCTAATTATTGTGTTAGTACATACAAGTCGATTTTTACCCGAGCTTGAAAAAATCATCAATCGATTCGTTAGCCATTTAGTCGCTTCTATATTTAAAAGGTTAGCATGTTTTAAATACTTGCTGTTGCCACGTAATTTTATCGTCGTGAAGATTGTAGTTATATAAACGCGGCAGATGAAAGGTTTTTTTTTTATCATTTTCGAGGTTATCAACTATATAAGACACAATAAACTATTCAAATACATTACATACTCGCTTTCTCCAACCTATGTATTAACGCGTATAGGTACGCGTAAGTAACCGTTATATTTTTCATATTATTTACATAATATGTGAGAATTGGTTATCGAAATTCAAAGTGCCACCGTTATACCTAAGCATGAAATATTGAAAATTTATTATTTTTTTAATGATTATTTTGGCTGGGAAACTTATTTACATTCAACATCGGTAGAGTAATAAATTGGTCTTGGGATATAAAGGGTTGTTATTAGCATAGATATTATGCAAAAGAAACATCCCTTATTGACAAAATATTTGATTGCGGTTAGGTGTACCTTTCTGGAGGTCATTTTTTATAATTGTCTTACATGACGAGCAGATGTTGGCTTTTTTGAGTAGAAGGGTTAAAAGGCATTTTCATTTCTCATTCTTTCGGTTCAAAACTGGTTGTAATTTGTTTTATATATCTATACACGGTGACTATGCAAGAACGGCCGTTCTCAAGAGTAAGCAAATTAAGTTATGATTGTTAACAAACAATATGTTGACATCGTTATACTGAATAACATTTCGCAATTACGGATCATTTAATTATTTACGATAACAATATAGCTGTGCATGTGTCAAAATAACTTTTAATATTCTCTATACAAACCAAATTTACTTAGAATACATAATATCAGCTTAAAAAGAAACTCAAAGTACACCTAGTGTAGGTAATTGCTAGGTGTTCAAATTGTAGGACTTTCAAAATTGGAACGTTATTGTGGAAAAGTGTTTTAGGTTTTTTTGTGTATATTCACGTAGTTGCTAGGCTGCTTGTGTATAAAAAAAGTTACTGAATTAAGTTTTTGTGTTGTTTACCATTATTAATCCAGACGTAATATGAAAATTATTAACGTTATTAATTTTTCCTCATTTTTTGAAAATTATCATACCTATCGTTAAATCCAATAATAAAAGCATAATCCAGTCCGGGCTATCGTGACCAGATAGGATATTATTACACCCAATAGTATATTTTCGTATAGGTACAAAACTACTCCAGATTTTCTAATTTAATATCTAATTTTTGTCTAATTTTCGTAGCAGTTTCTACAGTTCGCGTTTTTTACTTAATTGCTATATTTTGCATAAAAGAAATCGGTTACACTTCAGTATTTTGTTAATATAATCACGATAAAAATTTTTTTTAGCATTTTTTGTTATACCTATCCAACCAAGCAATCGGGGAATACTAGTAACTAATCGCCGACCACCACGTACCAAATACGATCAAAATCGGATCTAACTTTCCATGTTCAAAGACATTTTGTTAACGAATTTACAGTTCCATGGCCGTTAAAAAATTTACAAGTGACATAAGGAGGGACCCACGCATATGTAATGCAGGAGATTGATATCATTCGAAAAGTTTTGCCAGTTAGAACCACCAACCAAGCGAGTGAGGGAAGCTGACTTGATCGTACATGAAATAGGGGACAAGAGCAAAGTTTTGGATAAAGGGCCAAGGTTAGCTAATTGACAACATATCTCCCCTAGTAGAGAGGCTTAGCAACTCGCGAGGTGACGTCACCCATCCATCATGGCTGCCACCACACGTCTGACTAACTCAGGATGTGGCACTCGCTGTTACATTTGGCGGGAAACGCGCTGTGAAATGATTTTCAATGTGATAATTGTTTTATATGTGCACGACATTATCACAATTAAATTTGGTCGAAACTATTGGCAACACGCAAGTTCCATAAGCGATCAATGAAAAGCAGATTATAGCAAATGCAATTCTTGCGATTATTTCCACCAGCCATCGGTTGGTTACAAAAGTTAAATGTTTAAAAAAGCTAAATTTGATATTATATAATATTCGTTTGATTATGAAGATAACATAAATTTCTTTTGTTTTTTTATCGGACATTCGACTATTTTTATTACTTTCGACTTTCGTCTTGGTATTTTCACATTATTAAATTAGAGGAAACAAAACACGTCATATTATATTATTGTTTCTATTCAGGCTCGAAAAAACTATTATCGTATTCAAAAAGTTTTTATTATTAGATAACTTATTTATAGCGTTAATCTGTTATAAATATATTATAGTAAAGATAAAGTTAGTGTAGTTTTGTTGTAGTTGTACCGATATCTCCGTCTAGTTTGTTAACGGTTATCGTTTTTATATCGTACAATGTGGAGCACATACGCCAACGAAAAACTCGTATTTATATCAACAGAAATATATTTTTAGATGATAGATTGAAAAAATTAATATGTTTAACATGTTTAAAATTAATACTACACGTAAACTTATTAAAAACAACTGGGCTGTACTTGTTTTATTGCTCTGCTTTGTAAATAATCTTCCGAGTGGAAACTCCAATAATTGATTTTGCTTGAACTTTGACAGGTAGCAAAGTTGTCAGTACAACTTAATTACACTACAACCTGTGATGTTTATAAATTGGGTACCAGATTTCGACTTCGTGGTTAGATTTCATCAGTCATATTGCATACTTTCCAGCACTCAGATTATCCTATGGATGGACAGCAATTTGTTGAAGATTCGTCTGTACTAGAAGAGCCTGTTTATTTAACAGTTTGTGACTTACAAAAATAGATGGTAGACCACTAGCGAGGTATAGAGTTCCTACGTGACTTTATATGGTAGGAACTTCATACCGTGCTCTTGGATCAACCACAATTCATCACTCTGCAGGTTTAATACTAAATTCGTATAAAAATCTGACCATCTACGGTCACTACAAGGGTATTGACCCATTTTGAAGAATTCGACGAGGAATTTTATTTTATCTAAATTTCAAATTATTTGTGTTTACATAATAGAAGACATGCCAGGATTGAATTGTAAAACGATATGTAAATATAAATACAGTTATGTGAATAAATTGGAAGAAAATTGCGATAATATTTATGTATGTGTACGATCGAACGCAATTATGAATGTATATGAAAGATGTTTCTAAAATTATTATTCAATTTGAAGTGGTTCAAAATATACATAAGGCTTGACACTGTCACAATGACCGTCCATTATAAATGTAACAAAATTATAGTGGAGTAATCGACTTGAATAGGTATAAAATGAAATTTTAAGGAGAGAATAAAGTTGTGCCGGGATAGCCTTATGTTACTATTTTAACGTTGTTAATAACAGTCGCCTTTTAGTACACAAATATTAATTGAATACCATATGGCCATTGTGTGATGGTATAAATTAAGATTTGAATTATGGTGATTTCTTGAATCTTCAGGCTGATTTACCCATCTACAGCTGGTTAATCATTTCCACTGATTAGTTCGAGTTTTTTTGATATCAAAAGAAATCACCGATTCGTAACACGATAAATTAATGTAATTTGCTTAATTTATATTTTTCCATATTGCTGACATGCAAGCTTTTATTTTAATATTCTATTAATTTTTTTTAACATTTAAAAAATGTGACATCTCAGATTTCAAATAGAAATAGTATAGATTTCAATAGAAGATATTATTTAATATACTGGTACCTACTATTACAGTAATTGCGCCCTCATCTAGTCAATGATAATTATAAATTTGAATTTGGTAGGTTGATACGTGCAAAATCTCTAAAATAATGAATTCTTGAAAAAATATACCTAATAATTTTAATTTTCTTGTCAGCAATTGCAAACACGTTATAATCTCATTTATTATTTAAATATGAAGTGGTTAGGTCTTGTATTTTGGAATAGTTAAAGCCAAATGAGATTGTAAAAAAAACTAAATTGCAATGACCGAAATGAATGTCAAAATGAAAATATTCTAATTTGTTTCTTTATGGTAAAATTATCATGTAGGAATAGCTTTAAAATGTCAATTTTTTATTATACATGACTGTTTAATCATTGGTTAAGTCGATTATAGCTGAACATGTTATTTATACTACAATGAGTTGATAATTGTTAAGTGAATTGTAATTAATACTGTTACATTTTTCTTTTTTATTTGAAATACCTTTTCGAAAAATTTTGGGTGTCAATTTAAAATTTAATCAATGTTTGTGCTTGATAAACTTTTTACATTAATGTACACTCTATTGGAATTCAATTTATTGATGATTGTGCGTGACTTGCTATTTTTTACTTTAATACCCACTTAAATGTATGCATTATTTTCTAACTACTACACAATTTTCATATTGATAAAGAAACTTGGGATAATTTTCTCCCAAGGAAATGTCAAATTGTTATGGTAGATTCTAGGTTAATAATAATTATTATTATCATTCATAAGTGATTAAAATGGTGTGGTAGACATCTGCTCGCGTTTTCTTTATTTTTGAAAGATGTATTAGTACTTAATTAAAATGTGACAATTCTTAAATTAAAGTACTATTTTATTGCCCTATAATATAACCAACATTGGTTTTAATTTCAACATCTTGATAGACATGTATGTACGTAGGCTGAATTAAATTTATTAAACTCTTGTTTTCTACGGCTTCTATTACACCAATACTCATTTCAGATATGTAAAATGAGAAGATCAACGTTGTTTTTTGGTTATACAAAAAATGTGAGTGTTACATGTAAAGAAAATTTTATAATTTGTAAATATAATATTTAATTATAGTTACTAAATTGTAACTTGTATTATTTTATATTCAAGTTAAGGATAAATAAAAATTAAAATTGAATTGAAACTTTATAATAAATTTATCTTTGCTTTTATATTATTATCATTTGATAAGTCCAAAGGAGGACGAAACAGACGTCTGTCATGATATATATATATGTTACAGTTAAAACCCGAAATCAGTTAAAACCCGAATTAACTAGTAAATTCTAGTTTTAACTAACCTCTTTAGTAAATTCTAGTTTTAACTGGTTTAATTTTAGTTAAAACTAGAATTAACTGATTTCAAATAAATCTTTTTAGTAAATTCTAGTTTTAACTGGTATTAGTTTAGTTAAAACTAGAATTAATGGATTTCTAATAAATCTTTTTAGTAAATTCTAGTTTTAACTGATATAAATTTAGTTAAAACTAGAATTAACTGTTTGGTGTTAGTAAATTCGCGATCTATCGCCGTTACAACTAGATTTAAAGTAAAAGTAGATGTAATTAAATAAAAATGCTAATTTGTTATAGCTTTAAAAAAAATGGAAGGAAACACACGATAATTTAGAATTTTCTTGTATCTCATATTATTTTGAATTTAAAATAAAAATTTCAAAATCTTTCAAAATACATTTCAAATACAAAATTTGAATTTTCCAGTTACGATTTCACTTGTTATAATTTTTAATTTTTTTTTAAATTTTTGTTGATAACTATTGTTTAATCATTTTTTCATTTCTTTTTATATGGTAAAAGCCGTGTTATACTTGTACTAATTATTAAAAGTAATTATTATTATTAAAAATAATTGTTTAAAAAAATTAAAAAATTATAACAATTAAGTGAAATCGTAACTGGAAAATTCAAATTTCGTATTTGAAAGATGTATTTAGGGTATTTGAAGTACAAAATGCAAAAGATTTTGAAATTTTTATTTCAAATTGAAAATAATGAGATACAAGAAAATTCTAAATTATCGTATTCCTTCTATTTTTTTTAATCCAAAACACAAATGTTTTTGGGCTCCCCTGTAAAAGTATAAAGAATTAGAATTTTTATTTAATTACGTCTACTTTTACTTTAAACGTTGTTTAAATCTAGTTGTAACGGTGATAGATCGGGAATTTACCAACACCAATCAGTTAATTCTAGTTTTAACTAAACTTATATCAGGTAAAACTAGAATTTACTAAAAATATTTATTAGAAATCCGTTAATTCTAGTTTTAACTAAACTAATGCCAGTTAAAACTAAACTAACAGTTTTTAACTAAACTAATGCCAGTTAAAACTAGAATTTACTAAAAAGATTTATTAGAAATCCGTTAATTCTAGTTTTAACTAAACTAATACCAGTTAAAACTAGAATTTACTAAAAAGATTTATTTGAAATCAGTTAATTCTAGTTTTAACTAAAATTAAACCAGTTAAAACTAGAATTTACTAAAGAGGTTAGTTAAAACTAGAATTTACTAGTTAATTCGGGTTTTAACTGTAACATATACATTCAATTTTAATTTTTATTTATCCTTAACTTGAATATAAAATAATACAAGTTACAATTTAGTAACTATAATTAAATATTCTTACGAGTTAATAATACACATAAATGTAAATATAATAAATTATAGGTAGTATACAATCATAATTTAGTCATAATATGTAATGCATCTATGTAAAATCTTAGGTTTATAGCTAAAACTAAATCATTTAATTCACACCATATTTATACACAAAATGAAAAATAAATTTGTTAGTGAAATTTCGTCCAACAGAGCCTGTGTAGACCCCAGGCCCCAGCCCTCCTAGACGTTTTTCCTAAATGAGCCAATGACAAATAAGAGGTGATCATATAAATTTAGCGAACAATATAAACTTAATAGATTGGTAGTACATTCTAATTAAGGGGTAACACCACTGTTAACAGCCGTAAAAAAGCGTTTTTCTGACAACTTTTTTTGAATGAAAGGAAAGGTAATAGAATAATATGTATAATATTCGAGTAAATTATTAAGCATATTTAAATATCTTAAAAAAATTATCGTCGACAAAATATTAAAAAATGGCAACACCGGAGCCATTCTCGTGAGGCATATTGAATGTGAGGCGTCTGCTGAGAGCTGGTACAAATTTGAATTTGGAAAAGAAAATTCACTTAATCTACATTGTGATATCCAGATATCCACAGATTTTTGTGTGATTGGCGAGTATTTTAATTAAAAGGTTTGTTCTTTTGTCTTACTCTGAACTACACCGAGTAGAGTTCAGCGTAAGAATACCAGTGTAAAATAGTGTTGCTGGTGTAAGTTGATGTAATGTACACTAGCGGTTACAAACGAACACGTTTTTTAACACGCTTATTGTCCCTTATTATTGTCCAGGTTCAAAACACATTGCTTTGAAAAGGATGGTCATAAAAATTAGTCATCTGCAAATCAGCTAAAAACGCCTTGGTAAGGGCGATTTCAAATAAATAATAAATATATTCTCAAAATTCTTGTTTCGAGAAAAACGTGTTTAAAATTTAGAAATGTGTTATAGACATGAAGAAATAAAAACTTAGACTGTTTTAAAATTTTTGCTATTAATCTGCTTTCCTAGAACCATAAAGCTGCTCTTCCATGTTCAAATATTCTTCCTCATTCTCTTTCCTCGAAGATTTTATGCAAGAGCGTGCTTCTTTTGCCGCATCTGTCAAAAACAGACTTGATTCTAACTAAACATAAACACTTCCTAACGATATTTTTTTGTTAGTGTATAAAGAGAAGAATCAGCTCCAAAGTTCCAGGAAAAAATTTCTTTCGGGTAATAAACTTCTTGTTTCACATTCTAGAAGGTTCAAAGCGTCTTAGCTTTGCCAATAAAAAGAAATCGATTTTCTGAAGAATTTACAGTGGTGATACCCCTTAGTAAAGCATAGTATTATACCCACTCGCAAGAAAAGAAATGACTTTTTAAAATATTTAACGTTTGCTTACATGACGTTCAATATAAGTTGTTAGCTTGTTTAATATATTAAAACGTAAACAGTTTACTGACTTTTATTAACAGTAAATACGAACGTTTTCGTGCCCTCCGTGTATATACTTCACATAAAATTGTAATTTTTAGAGACCAGTTAATTTGCTTAATTTTTTTAACCCTTAAAAATGCAGTACAAAGTAAGAAGTAAACACAATAAAACGAAAATAAAATTCTAAATGTATAAATTATAAATTTTGTGTTACTAATATTTTAAACGTGTTTTGCGTGACAATTTACTTCGTCGTGGATCAAGTTCCTTGGAATTTTTATACTTATACATTGTATTGGTCTAAAATAAAATTCCAACATGAATATGGGCTCTAAAAGGTGATACGCATGATTTATATTATGTAGAATATACATAAAATAAATAAATTTTTTTTGTTCCCCAAATAAATGTGTATAGCCTAGCATAATAATGTTTACGGGGTCCATGGTCAAATTTGCAAAATTGTCGAAGGAAAACTTTTTCACTCGATAATAAATTATTACTTCATCCAATCACGAAATAAGAACGTGAATCTATCTTTTCGTATTGCATTGTAAAAATATACGATTATATTATTATATTAATTATTATCCTTAATACGCAAATAAATTAAGTTTTGATGTTATACTGATGTCAGATTATCCCAAAAATTTTAAGTAGAAAGAAAGATATTGCCTCAAAAAAAAACAAACAATACGAGCTCTGTAATTGAAAGTAAACGATAACTTTTTAGGAGAATATTAATTAAATGTAAAATTTTCACAATAAAATCAAAATAGAAAATCGAACGTTACAAGTAGAAATAATTTTTTCCTTAGTGGTTGACACGTGACTTGGGCTTACGCTGCAAATGTGGAGGGAGAACCCGTGACACCCAATAATTCTGCCAATTTTCACAAACATAGCGCCGAAATGACGAATATTCGTTTCTGCACATTAGCCACTCCCAACCACTAAGGAAAAATACAACTATACCTATCGAAACAATTCACTGATGGATGCATTAGAATCTTTTCATGAACTTCCATCATTACCTCTATCATGATGTAACATTTGTTGTTTTTTTTGTTATAGAGGTATTATTACGTATTGCTATGTTTTCCTGATGAGGGCTTGTATTTAAAATTTCTATAAACATTTTGCAATATAAACTTGGTTTGGCGACCGCGGAATTTTTTATACCTGCGCAGTTTTTGATGGTCCCATGTTCATTAGAATTAATATTCATTCATTCACGAGTCGCGATTTCAACAAGTGCATATCGTCGGGTTGTTGGTAAAAATGACCAAATGTATAGGATTTCTATATCAGTTGGTCACTTTTACCAACAACCCGACGATATGTTTGAAGTCAAATGTTCAGAATTGATAAAAGGTTATATAAAGAATGAAGTGTAACTTGAATTAACGTATAGTTAAAAAAATCAGCAAAGCCAAAGTGGAATGAAAAGAAAACTGAAATATTTAAGGAAATAATTAAATTAAATTTCGTACTGGAACAAATAAACAAAGATACTGAAACTTGTATACGCATTAGTTTCCCATCAGCTTTGGAAAATCGAAAAACCAAACTATTTTACAATATTGATACTGGAGTTAGAAGTAACAGAAGATAAGAATTTTAAACTTTGATAACACTACACAAATATATAACAAAATGAAAACAGTGATTGTATCTCGCATAATATCAGCAAATCGTCTGCAGTTAATGATACTTTTTATTATTTACTTTATAACTATAATATCCGTATTTATCTTATTTTAGAATTTAAAAAATCCACCAGATACTTCTACACCAAGTTTCACAAAACTTTACATATAAAATTAATATGATACCAACATTATGGGCATACTATGACAATAATAATTAATCAGGCACTAATTAATATGTACGAATGTACATATTTAAATTTAAAATTTTGGTTATTTAAAATACGACTATAGTCATACTTTTCAATCCCATATAGAAAATATTTTCACCTGTTAAACAACGTTAACTGCTGAGAACAACTTACAAATAATAAAAAGTTACCGTTTTGTTTGTAAAGTCTTTATTGTCCATAGGTATAGAGTGTTTGATGACTATTAGTAATGTGTTTTTTTATGGATTTCATTCTAATACTTTAACGTAATATAATATTTGCAGGAAGTAATAAATAGTAAACATAATTTTATAGTTTCCAGTTCTAATTATTTCTTAGGAAAGTATGCCCGTTTACGAGGAAGATGTCGATTAGTAAATATTTATAAATTTATATTGTTTCAAATTTTGTGTTATTTTCTAGTAATATATGTATGAAGTATAACTATCTTACAAAATCTAAATCTTACAATTGAATTTTAACTACAGAAAAGTTTTGCGTTAGTCAGGGTCTTTTAACTTTTCGCTCATCGTTAAATTTTAACTGTTAAGGTTTTGTAAATTTTGTATGTTTAAAGATGTGAAAATAAATTTTGTTTTGTTCTATTCTGTAAAAATGTATCTCACATATTATTATACATATTAGAATATTATATTATAGTAGTACAAAATTTAATAAATTCAGTAAGTATACATACATGCCACATCAAGCCACTCCTGTAGTTTAGGACAGGGTTAAGTAGCCCCTTGACTACTTTCATGGTTCAATTGGTATCCAAACAGATAGAAACTTTTTTATATTATTGTATTATGGCAAATAAAGAGAAATACGATATTATATTATGGAACCACTTTGAGATACAATTAGGATTTCTGGGAATTCCAGCCACTGAAGATTGTATATTATCGAGGTGCAATGTAAAAACTTTCAATTCAATAATTTGTACATTATTCAAATTCTACTAAATATTAAAATTAAAAACCTAATCCAACAATTATTATTATTTGAACAGTTCAGAAGAGTTTACTTGCCAAATAAGCAAAAGCGAGGCAAAAGGTGGTACCAATTTTTTATTTCTATCGCTATTTAAATTATGACTTAACTTGCAATCCTGAAATAAAAAAAAATTCTGAATAAATATTGAAGAAATCCACTATTTCGAAATACATAGATTCCAAATTTTTTTTTAAATCCTACTTTGCGTTTGGAGAAAACATATTTAACCTTTAGTTAGTGACGTGGGCGTCTGCGAGGCAAAGTTCCCATTTGAAATGTATGTAGGAAAGATTTACGTCACTAATAATTAAAGGTTAATATTAAAAACATATTATTATTGCATTTTCCTAGAAGCTAGAAGTACAATGATTTCTTTAGACAGTAAGGTAAAGTAAGTAAAGGTAGAGAAGCAAAAATAGTTCTCTTACTTACCATTTCCAATTTCCAAATTAGTTTTTATCATTAATTACTGAATTTTGTTTGTGAAAGCTCCCGAACTCTGGGTTATTTAATACAGTAGTATGGACCACGTATGGAAATGAACGATAAATTAGCGCCGGCTAGTTAATAAGGAAAAATCAAGGTCTGCCCAGTGACGACTAAAATAGTGAGGTATTTTAAAGAATTTTTTTCTAAGTGAATTATTAAAGCAGTTTTCGAGCATACCAAAAAGTTTTATCATAATTTTTTAATAATATTATTATTGTTTTTTGTATCTTGGATATGGTGTTGCCTTCAAGTGGGGTAGGCCCATGGAGGTGATGATTTGACGAGTCCGGTTTATCTCGAGCATAAAATTAAAAAAAACTCTTAATAATAACATGTATTATTAGTGTCGCTATCGCATGAACGTTGAAAAACACTTTTCATAAAAAAATATTAAAATTGCACCAGTATTAAAATATCATGTTTTTTTCTGTATTATTTGGGTGAAAAAAGTATGAAAATATTACCAAGTTTGACCTCGTCTGTTTCACCCGATAGCCATGTGTGTGTACAATAAGGCTGTAAAATTTGAATCCGATCGGTCTTATAGTTTCTGAAATTTCATTACCTTCGAGCGTAAAAATGTTTTTTCAAGAAAAACCCGTTTAAAATTTTCAATTTAGAATTTCGATTTGAAACCTCAGGAACATATTTTTGAGATGTTTTACTAGTGATTTAAAATTATTTTCGACTTTTTCAATCTTGCTACTGATGAGTACTAATCCCTTAAATCAATATCGGTGATACTTTTCGACTTATGAGTTAGCATTATGGACTAACAAACAAAACGATTTATATCTTCAATTGTATAAATAAATGTTTCTTTTTAAGTCAAGGTTTAAAAATAGCCTAATGTCGTTAGTTAAAAAAGTTAAAAGCATAGTATTGCATTTATTCACTGTACATGGGAATATAATATGAACTTCTTTAAGTTAATTTACAAAAACCAAAATTGCTTTCCCACTAATCTAATATATATAATGAATTAGACAATATTATTTCTATTTTTATTTTAATTTTTTTTCATTAAATCTAAAAGTGAAACGAGATAACACGCTTTTGTTACTTAAAGTGATTCAATTAACTACCTTTTTTATTTTCCATATTTTCTTGATTTTCATAGTAAGTACTTACTATTGCAGTGATATACGGGGTTGTTAATAAACCATACGTGGTACTCATTCTACCATCTGTTATCGCCTTGCTTCGTGGAGCGTAACTTTTCGGAGGTTTCTGTATTATCCATTTACCATCAAGGTAAAGAAATTGGCACATCATTGTATCTCTTGCCTTCTACAAGCTAACCAAAGTATCACTTCCATCGTCTTCCGTTGCTACACAGTCCTGACATATGTTTTCTGGTAGCAAAAGTATTAACGCTCAACAACGTAACATCGCAAATGTGATATTAAATCATATCAGCAAAATACCAAATAGGTAAGCTTCCGCCCACTTCCGTTGGATTACACCGAGGAATTTTGAGAAGTGTCGGATAACATAGGTTCTACTATATCATGATTTTTTTCAAATATCATTAACTGATTTCTCTAATACTCATGGTTAAATTAATGTGAGCTAAAAAATCGATTTGTTAAATAAAACTATTATAATAATATTGTTTTGATTTATCTATTCATTGACACACTAGTAATAACAATATACTACAATAAATTAACACTAACCATAAAATTTTAAATACGAATCACATCAAAAGCAAATTACCTATAAATACTTGCTTCATAATCATGAATGTCAATTAATTTCAAACGTCCCAGATTAGTTAGTACGTTTCGCATTTGATTTACTTCAAATTAATTTATAATAGTAATTTAAGTATCTAAAGCGGAATTTATTAAAATAATTAATAAATAATTAATTAATAAATAATAAATAAATATATTTATTAAAATTAAGTTTTACATTTCTAAATAAATAGTCATAACTATTTTTAGAAAATATATTTTTTTTAATATGTACAAGACTTAAGTACTAATACTTGTATAAGAATCGACTATCAGGCATAGCGTCAAACCTGTTTGAACACCAAAAAAGATATTTGGTTTACAATAATTTATTCTGTTATCAACAAGGGTTAATATTACATAAAAACCGCGATAAGAAAACATAATAATATACAAAAATAATTTAATATCAACTACAAGTAAATAAACATGAAGTTAGCGCAAAGTCAAATGTTACTGTTGCGAAGAAAGCTTTATGAAACCCATCGATATTCAGGGCCGGTTGATCAAAAGTTTTATGAAACTGGCTATTAGTGTCTGTATTTAGATGAAGATGATGATGGATTGGATAGAACATTTTTTATGTATATTTGCATTAAATACATTTTTATCTAAATATTATTTTACTTGAAATTCCGAACCAAAATTATGTAAAATGTCATTTATTTAATTTCGATATAAAAATGTTATGTTTTGTTAGAGATTGCACGATCGTTGATGTCATTTGTCATTATTTATTGCAGCACATTCTGATACAATTATTGGTTATGTTTAATGCATGTGCAATGATAAATTTATTGTTTTTATTATCTATGACGTTCAACAACCAACACATAAAGTTATAATTGTTTTAACGTTCTTAATAACTAAAGAAAACTTGATCATTTTAACTTTATTTTTGGATTAAATAGAAAAACATTCGAATGAAGAAAATCGAACCCATAATAATGTAGATAGATATTGTATTAAGTTATAATACTATTACACATACGTGGTTGTCCACTTATAGTATTACGATAATTACAAGAAGACCTTGGTTCCTACACAACTTTTTGTCGATAAAATTATATTATAAATGCAATTTGCATAGTAATACAATCTACAATCATAGGAGTCACAGCTATGGTTTTCTATCTGTTAGTGATATTAAATTTTATTTATTTAATTTATTATGCACTAATACTTTTATTTTTATTTTCGAATGATGAGAGAATTTACAAAAAAGTCGTCAACATAATCGTTCTTCAAAGAACTCATACATACTGAATTTAGCAGTATTTTGATAAATAATTGTTATGACTGGTAATTAGGACTGTGCAGGTGTACATACAAGGGGACGGTCCAGTAGGTCCATGTCTTACAATCGTAAGAAATATACAAAAATAAGTTTCTAAATCTAGGAGATTATAGTGGGTTTTTAACACGTTAAGTACGGATGTACAATCAAATGTACGATTCCCAAGGCCTGGTATTTTTTATTCAGGTATCATCTCTAAATTGAGTGTCACAAATATGTAAATGTCTAATATTTAAATATGCCACGCTTTAATTATTATTATTAAATTAGAAGCCAGAAATTTTCCACACGATTGTCTATTTACATAACAAACTTTGTAAAATCGCCACCATAAAATTCTAGAGGGTAATATTTGACACACTTATCCGGCTAGACCCTTTACACGAGTTTCACCCAGGCAAATTATATTATATAAAAACACTTGAGGTAAGTTGTAGTTATTCAAAAAATAATTAAAGGATTGCGTATTTTATATTTTCAGTGTGGAAAACCGCCTATAAAACATATTCTCTGTTTCGTAATTAATTATTATTATAGATAAAATGTTGCGAAATTAAGAAGATTGAAAAATAAGGTAAGTTTTGCAGATCTGTGTTTTAATAAGTTAGAAATATATTTATTTCCTTGATTAATTAATAATTAATTTCTAACAAACTGAATAGCCTTTATTTCTCGGTAATAAAGTTCTGCATGTTAATAACAAATTATTGAAAAGTTTTTAAAGTTGAAAACTTAGGGTCAATGAGGGTAATTGGAAACTGTTTCTACTGACTACTGATTTTAAAATTATTTCAACTTTTCTTGACGAGTTAGTTTTCAAAGTGGAATGAAATTATAAGTTTACCCTATCATTTAACTACAGTGTTAAATGAAAAAAATAGACTGTTATGTAATTTTCCCATAAATGTCTGTTTTCAGTTAACCTCTCGATGTTTCCAATTACACTTAAAATTGGAGAAATTGGAAACAAAGTCTATATTTACTTCGTATTTTCATATATTATAAGCTAATAGGAGCTAGTAGCCTACTATTCTACTACTTCCATTACCGTAATGGCGTAATGGAAAACATTCAGCATTATTCAATTATGTCTTTAGTGTTTTCAAAATTCATAAAACTTTCATTTCTTAACAATTTTTTAATTTTGCTAGTTTATTTAATATTACCTACATTATAAATACATGGTGTTTCCAATTGCTCTAAAATTTAAAAAGTTTGGGGTAATTGAAAACACTTGTTAAAAACTCCGCGCTTGTAATGTAAGGTTAGGTTATCTTGAACACAAATAATTGAATCGTTTATTTGAGAAATTACACATCTCCATACGATTTGCGTTGGATATGTGTCGTTTCTCAATTATTATAAATAATAATTCCACTGTTATGACAATGATATGATTTGTCTCAGTCTCTGTACTAAATTTCACCAAAACCAGTAGTAGAGTATTAAGAAAAAAAAGAAAATTAAGTAAAAATTAAAACTATTTTCTGTTTTTCTATGATTTAAAAGCAATTTGAAGATCCTAAACAATAATTATGGTCAGTAAACAGTACAATAATTACTTTGTTACCTTACATCCGTAGGAGCCATCAAATTTTTACAAAGTTAATGCAGTTTTCCCTTATAAGGGTACCAGTATAGGTATTTTACATATTTATTATTATATTCTTTAATAATAACTGTATAACTTAAGATTTACAATTTATTCATCAGTAACAGGGTACCACATTATTTCAGGTTTACTAATTAGTACTATCAAGGAACTACCTATATAATAAGTGTAAATTATGTTTATATAAATAATTAGTCTTGTTATTAAAAATAATCAACATTACTTATATTTTTATTATAGTTACATTAATTGAGATGTAAAATTACCATATCTTCAAATCGTTTAATGATTTCAAGCTATATTTAGTAATAATTACTAATGATGTATTAATAAAATTTTAAAATATATTTCAGGCTAATGGCAAGATTATCTATGCACATCTGAAGAATCTTGTCACCATGTTGTAAGTACAAAAGTTGTTAGATAGTAATTTGTAATAAATTCACTGTATTAATTATTGTACTTTTAGAAAGCACGTTACAGTTGATTTAATGTACCTTCTAATAGATCTATCAGTATCGGTGTATATATGAAGGTATATATTTAACACAATAAATTACAATTGTTAACAAGACAAACTATACAAATTATGACTATTAACTTCTATATTAGACTATTTAATTATGTATGAAAACTATGTTGCAACGTAACTCATTAATGTTTTTTGTTCAATTACGCTATGCAGTTTAATATTTTGTGTAATTACAAGGCACGACAAATTCAAATTAAGCATTTAGCTGTCACAATATTATATCCTGAGCCACATGAACACAAACTAAAAAGGATTAATAAAAATGCAGACGACTTCGTTAATTATAACTTCCGTTTTTAGTCCTTGTCAACTATTTTTTGTATAATTTTTTACATTGTCATATCATATTTTTACATTATTTTTTTTAACATATCCTTTTTAACATAAACGCTTGATGACAATTAAACTTCGGATAACTAAAACAGATGATGGAACTTGACAAAATAATTTATATAATCTATAGCTATTCAAAGCAGCGATGAAGTAATTTTAATTAGACCGGAAGCACACATTATAATGTATGAATTTAATAATATTTGGAAAATTTATGTTTAAATTTTTGATAAAATGCTGTAGGTACTATTATGGTTTATGTACAGTTAATAAGGTGTGAATTAGTATCTAATAATAATAATTATCGTTAGTGCTTTTCCACTGGAAGTTAAAACAGTGTTAAATTTAATATACCTACCTACTAATTATTAGTACCTTTAAATTACCTTTCAATGTGTTAATCCCTTCATACAAAGTTAATATTGCAATATAATAATTACATAAATTCTTCTTCCTCTTTAATTTAGGACTTCGTCTTGTTATTACCAACTGTGCCAAGTGCAGATGCGCGCGACACTATTGGTTCTATGAGCACTTGAATAATACAAACAGATTTTCAAGTATTTACCAATAGCCGTCCTCACATTTAAACTGGTCTACGAAAATCTCTAATTAACTTCAACATGCAGTAGTATTTAAAAATTGCTTCTTCCACAGATGACTTTCTGAGGTCAAATTTCTTCCAAGAAGTTTCCGGCCAATGTAGTTCGACGTACTTGCTATATTGTGCTACGATTTGCTTAAACTTGCCAAATCAAACGACTTGGATAACTTTTACCAGAACTTGTAGGTTATAGTCCTGGTAAGAACTGGGGGTTCTTTCGTATGTCCAACCATTTGTATTTAAATGTTAACATTATATGTCAATAAAAATAAAATCATAAGACAGCAAATCAACGTAAAACTATGGCACGCCGTTTTACTTTTTATTACAAAATTTAAATTATCTAAAGTTTTAATTTCTATTGCTTGAATCTAATCATTGCAACTATACATGAAAATGTTTGTTGCTATTGATACGTTACTCGCATTTTAGCAATACAATTTAAACAATTCACAAAAGTTTTTATTTAATGATATCGATTTAAAACATTACACAGAAAATTTTTGCCTAACGTTTTATTTTGTCTCTGCTCGGTGGAGAAATTTTGAACTTCGCTTTAATTTTTTTGGCAACTATGTTCAAAATTCAAATCCTTCAGATTGCAAGTAGTGAGTGGCGTGGGTTGCCTATGTAATACGTAATTTTTATTTATTTATGTTCAGATTAGACAAGAGATAAAAGATGCGCTGAAAGTGAAATGTATAACAGCAACTATATATTATAAATCAATAATTATTAAGATATTCTAAAGATTTTAAAAAATAACTAAATCTTTAACCATTTTATGTTTAGCATAAATGAATCCTTTACTTTTAAAAGGACCTAAGTCATGTAATTATATTTTGAGATAAACAAAAAAAATGTATAACTTTTTACTTTAATTATTTAAATAATTTGCAATTCTATTGTAAAATTATCACTGTTTAAAAATTTGGAAAACTTCACTGCTTTAGTATCTTTCTAAATAAAAATTTTTTCAAATCGTGACCTAATTCGTTTTGTCAAATATGTCTACAGACCTCTCCCCTGAAGATTTCGTGAATAACTCCGCGATGATTGAGGCTCAATGAAAAGTCATTAAGCTCTAACGAGGCTCTAAGTTTGACACCAAAGTTACCCCAAAATTCAAAATAAGGGCTAAAATATAAAACTAGTCGACCCCCCCCTCCAAAGATTTCACGATTAACCCCGTAACAGTTGAGGCTCAAACGAAAAGATGGAAGCGCCTTTAGGCTTTAACGAGGCTCTAACGTTTGACACGTTTGTGCAAACATTTGTTTCGTTTGTACCCAAATAGTTTTTGAAATATTCGAGAATTTTGGTAACATCGCACGTGGTAACATAAACTGTTATTTTAGAATTTCGGATTCAAAATAGTCTCAATCGATTGCACTTAGTTTGTGCGTTTGTGCAAAAATTTTTTTCGTTTGTACCCAAACAGTTTTTGAGATTTTCAAGGACGTTGACGCGCACGATTGGATTAACGAGATTCTGCGAAAAACTTACAGGATAATGACGTAAATAGTCTCAATCGTTTGTACTTTGTTTGTACCTGTTTGTGCAAGTTTTATTTTCGTTTGTACCCAAATAGTTTTCGAGATAATTCAATTTTAAGTTGGGGGGGGGGGGTCTAGTGCGGCCCGATCTATTGAATTCGCGAGCGGCCTAGAGCAATATCTTTTATAAACACTTTACAAACTCTCAGTCAGTGCAGACACACCCCCCAATTCGTGAAAACTTTTTCTACCCCTGCTCCCAATGTCTTAACCACTCCAAAAATATCACATGGATTAATTAAAAGATTTTCGCTTCCCCGTGGAATTTGTTCTCCGTGGTGTACTCTGTGAGCAGCATCAATATGATAATGGCTTCGTGGCGTTTCTTCCAGAGGGGCTAGGCACCTCGGTAAGCATGCCAGATCAATTTGCGGTTCGACGCAACCAATCATATATGAAGAAATCGTGGATTCCTGATATTTCGTTATAATCACCAATGTAAATGTAATCTTGTCTATGCTTTTATGTTTTTAATTTTATTTTTATAATTAAAATAAATTAATTTAAATTTTTTAATTTTGTTGTAAATTTCGGTATCAAAATCTTACACGTCGGTCAGCCCGTAGCCAGGATTTCATTTCGGGGGGGGGGGGGGCACTTGTAAAAAACCTTTTGTAAAATGTAAAATTTTCGGTTGTTTCCCTTCCATTTTCTTTGTCTTTTCAACATTCTTTTTTATGATTATCTCGAATACTATTTAGGTAAAAACGAAAATAATTTTTACACATATAATTTTTGTATTAATTTTATTAATAAATATTGTTAAAATCGAGTAATTTTTTTATTATTATCCATTTTTCTAATAAATAAATCTTGATAATTTTCTTATGAAAGCAATTAGCAAAATCCCCAGTCTGTTAAAAATAATATGTTCAAAAATAATTCGAATGTCAAAAAAGCATGTCTCCAGCCCCCCCCCCTAATTTAAAATTGAATTATCTCGAAAACTATTTGGGTACAAACGAAAGTAAAACTTGCACAAACAGGTACAAACGATTGAGACTATTTACGTCTTTATCCTGTAAGTTTTTCCCAGAATCTCGTTAGTCCATTCCTTTATGTCCTTCATGTTTTACTTTAAATTCTCAAAAACTGTTTGGGGACAAACGAAAAGTTTTCACAAACAGGTACAAACTAAGTGCAATCGATTAAGACTATTTTGAATCCGAAATTCTAAAATAACTGTTTATGTTATCACGTGCGATGTTACCGAAAATCTCGAATATTTCAAAAACTATTTGGGTACAAACGAAAAGAATGTTTGCACAAACAGGTACACACGAAGCACAAACGATTGAGACTATTTTGGTCTTCATGCTGTAAGTTTTTCCCCGAATCTCGTTAATCCATTCATACAGGTGCGTTTGAGACTATTTTGAATCCGAAATTATAAATAACTGTTTATGTTACCATGTGCGATGTTACCGAAAATCTCGAATATTTCAAAAACTATTTGGGTACAAACAAAAAAAATGTTTGCACAAACAGGCACTAACGAAGTGCTATCGATTGAGACTATTTTGAATCCGAAATAAATAAAGCCCACTGCATATAATAAGCATAGATTTTTGACAAAAAAATGTTAGGAGGGCCAGCTTATTTCAAGAGGCTTCGTATTCGTATATTATGCAACTTTTGTTTTCATTCGTACCCAAATCTACAAAGTTTCCCTATATGCTGTAAAGCACATTACTTTATTTCTCCATGTAAAATTCCTATTTTTACGTTTATTAATTAATTTTTTTGGGAATTGGACCATTCAATAATATCTTAATAAAAACAGGTAATAATAATAATAAAAAAGAAATTTTGATTCTCTTGTCTAATTTAAACATAAATAAGTAAAAATTACGTATTACATAGGCAACCCACGCCACTCACTACTACCTGCAATCTTAAGGATTTGAATTTTGAACATAGTTGCCAAAAAAATTAAAGCGAAGTTCAAAATTTCTCCACCGATGGGCAGAGCCAAATAAAACGTTAGGCAAAAATTTTCTGTGTATTGCTTTAAATCGATATCATTAAATAAAAATTTTTGTGAATTGTTTAAATTGTATTGTAAAAATTCGACAATTGCATAAATTCAAATATTTCTTTTAACAATTGATTAAATTAGAATAAATAATTTGAACAAACGTTTAAATGATTAGAATTAGAGCGTTTGTCATTTAAAGGATAGAAAATAAAATTTATAATTTTAAAAATGAAAAATTTTAAAAACAAAATAATTCAACAATTGTATTAAATGAACATATATTTTTAAACAACTGCTTAAATTGCAAAAAAATTTTCAACTAACGTCGATTTGATTAGAATTAAAACCTTAGAAATAAAAGCTTTAGATAATTTAAATTTTGTAATAAAAAGTAAAACGGCGTGCCATATAAAACTTTAATTATAAAAGTTGTTATGGATGACCATGTTACCTCCAGGTTTCCAGCAGCTCCAAATTATGGTATTCAATTATATTTTATCTACAAATCATATTTTTGCAGAAGTTTTGAAGGTATTCTTATAATTGTTTTATTTATATTTAGGAAATAATAACTAGATAGTCTACGTGTGATTAGATTATGGCTATATTCCTGCGGAAGTTAGGGTTTTTGCTAATCATCATCAATAAAATAGCTTTTTTTTAAGTTTGATATTCAACAGTCCAACTCAACTACAGGTAATATTATTTTTATTTTGTTACACCATAATTGTTAACATGTTTCGATCTCAATAACGATTCTACCTGTGCAACTGAGTTCATCTGACCTGTACTGGTTAAATGAAAATAGTAAATATTATAAAATGGAAAGATTAAGCAGTTTTTAAAAACTTGAAATTTTTAAATTCAAATTTCAATTTGAAAATATTAATTTCGATTAATTTAAACAAATATCTTAAAACTTCAAAGGTTCATTATCTCAAACGTAAGCTCTTGTAGGTTGTAAAACGTTTTGTAATATTATGTACATCTAGTAGAATGGAACCGTTAATCTCCAAATTGACGATATTTTCATTTTGGTTTATAAAATCCCATTTTGAAGCTGATACCTTCTCACACTATTTCTAATGCCTGATGAGGTCAAGCGTTGCATGTTCTCTTCATAGATTTGCTTTTATAACAAACAAAAAAAAAACCAAGGCAAGTCGCCAAGTAATTCTGTTTGTCATTTTTTGCTAGAAGATTCACCAACTAAATCAGTGGAAAATAATAAGTACCAAAGTACTTTACTTTATGCATTATGTACTTAACGGTTTCTCAACAATTATTATTCTAATTTAGTGAAATAATTTATTAGAATAACGTAACCTACTGTATCATGTGTACTATTATACTTCTAGTAAAATGTTTAACATTAAAAAAATTATAGCTAAACTGGCTATACATTACAAGATAAATAAACTTAACGTATTATGGTATTGCCCTTTCTTAATATAAGAAAAACGGGTCTGGTAGGTCAATGCCTTACTTCACATAATAAAAAAGTTACTGAAAACAAGTAAATTAAAATTGACCTCTTCATATATTTCGCAATATTTTTATATTTCTTGTAAAACAAGCTTGAGGAAATAATATCAACTTTTAGTAATTACAGGAAAATCTGTAGCTAGTGTAATCTAAGTATATCTAAACTTTTATTAGAATGATTTAATAATGGCTACAATAAAAATTACAGATTTCAAGTTAAAATTGTGCAGGTAGATACTGGCACCTGAGGTAATTAATATGCAAATTGAAAATGCAATGCTAAAGTAAGCTACTAAATGTGTCTGATGTTCGAATGACGTGCTTGGTGATATTACGAATAATTTTTAAATTTCCTCTTACGCTGGGTGACGAATTCGTGACAACTTCAAATTCATTTTGCTCACAAAAATTCTATTATAATATAAAATTTTTTGTAAGTATTCACATTGATTTGATGTAGGTTACCGTAATTAATGATTTTTTAACTAAAATTACTTAAACCTCTTCTCCGCTTTTAATGAAATAAATTATGAACAGTTATTATAATTTATTGTAGGCATGAGATGAAAACAATTTATTAGTAAAAATACCATTCTTCTGACTTATTATACATTTTTGAAATTGTTCCAAATCATAGTCAAAGATAGCGGTTAATGGTCATTAAAAAGGTTTCATTTTAGCTTTTAATATTTTCTTAAATTAAATTTGACACTTCCCGTTTTATGTATGCAGTTGTTTTTCTGAAACACACAACAATAATTTGCTTCCAGTTATATTTTATACCGATACTGAGTTCTACAATATGCAAACCAGTTATCACTTCAGACTGCTAAACCGAAAAATTACTCCAAAGTATGGCGAAGTATATTACTCATCTGAGAGAAAGGAATTAATTTCACTTCGGATAATTATTGATGTACTTACTTTTCAAACGTACACATTAATAATTTGTATTAGATAATCTGTAGTAGTACTATAAGTTGTTGTTTTATTGAAACCAGGCCTTATAACCAAACATAGTAAAATTTAACCTAAACCGCAAAGTATGAGAAAACTGAAAATTTCGGTTATGGGAGCAGAAATATTTTTTAGTAGTACTACTATCGATGATTCCTTAGTATTATGAAGAGTGCAGGCTAAAAAGAAGGAAAGTCATTTTTTGCAATAGTATTTAGACTTTTTCGTCAATTGAAAGGTAGGTAATACAAAACTCTATCGTACCTATAGAAATTCAATACAGGCTAAAATATGCTACAAATGTCTGCACTCTATAGTGCTTGAAAATGTTTTAATGGTCGAACTTTTGGAAAATATCTGCTTGTCCAATGTATACTTGTAAAATAAAACAGTGTCTAATCATAGAATAAGTTGCAGTTACTTTCTGTTTTGGCAAAAGGCTACGAAGTGCTCTAATTGAAATATTCTAATCTCATTTTAAATCACACCTTTTTAAGTCTATACCAAATCAAAGAGTTTCAAAGATATTTACAACTATTCAAAATTAGCTGGTGTTTTAACGGTTGGATTACAGTAAAATGTGTGCATTATTTTTATTGAAGATATTTATTTTAGCCTTCAGGTTTTTTAAAGATGTAAGATAAACTTGTACACAATTTGTTCAATAGCCAAGTGCATTTTATTAATACAATATATTTCATACTGACATGCCCACCAACAGGATCGACAACTACATAAAGAAAGTATTAAATGACGATTAGATATTACTATACCTACACTAGTAAAAATTCAAGATAAAAATCTATCACTTCACATTGGTAGACTCGAATTGGTTAAAATACTACACCATTTATTGTGGAAGTAGTAAACTTGAACCAAGCACTAGTTTGAGTCATTACAAAGTTGTTAGATTTTCACCACTCGCCTTTTAGTCCAGTCAAATAAGCATAAAAACAAGGTAAACCTAGGAATGAAAGATAATAAGCTGAAAATTTGCATAAGTCTTTCTTTTGATTTTTTATAAGTTAGCTCAAAAGTCTCATAGAATCTCGTGTCCGCGTCTTAAGATATTGATGGTCAAAGATGACAAAAACCGGTTTTTTTTGTAAATATCTTGTTTCCCTTGCTCTAAATGACATTTAGAGTTATTAAGAAAGTTGTAGAGAATAAAATTCTCTACAAATTTAGTCTTACGCAATATTTTATACAATTAACGGTTCTTGAGATAGAGCGCGAAGAGTGAGAAGCGCTTAGCCATACATATTAAAGGTAGAGCTAGGAATGTGGAATCCAATACATAATAAATTTTATAAATTAGAAGAAACCTTAATTATTTACTATTTAATACATGATATTTATTGATATTATTCATAAATAAGACATCCGTTTAATAATATTTAGTTAATTTATATTAAGGGCTTACCGCAGTCAGGATTTTCAAAAAATCAATTCACAGAATATTCTTGAAGTATTGTACTTTATAAGGAAATTAAAAACAAAAAAATCATTTTTTAAAAATCCTAACTGCGCGTAAGCCCTTAACATAAATTAACTCAATATTATTAAATTGATGTCTTATTTATTAATAATATCAATAATTTTATCATTTATTAAATAGTGCGGTGATTACCTGGGAATAAGAATGCTTAACACCGGTTAAAAGCACGGTCTTGCAGACTGTGCGCGACAAAAAGAGGATTACTCAGTTCAGGACAACTTGGAACAAAATTCATAATATGACGAATTTAAGTTGACCTGAGCTGAGAAAAAGTAACTTTGAGAAGAGTGGTAATTGGACATGCAATTATTTCAAAGATTGCATGTTTCCATAATTAAAAGATAATAAAACGGATCGGGTATACTGTGTATAATTAAAATCAAATTGTTAAAAAAATGTAAGATAAAATGTTAATTGTAATTTGTAGTTGGTTGTCATGAAATCAGATAGGTATCCTTTATTTACGGTAGTTGACATCAAATAATGAACCTAGAAAAGATGATAACAGGAATTCAAACATAAAAACAAGTGAAGAGGAAATTCTATATGGCAACGAGGAGAAGTAAACAAATTAATCAATAAAGAACACCCAAACTGAGCAGACGTGTTTTGGGTGGAACAAGAATTCAAGCAAGAAAACTCACCCGAGGTGAGTCGTTGTTTGGGGAGAAGAATAAATGAATATAAATCACCAGATGTGAGCAGTCGCATTTTGGGAGATAAGAAAATATAATTGGAATTTGGAAGTGTTGAACTCATGTTAAGAAGAGACATAATTAATTGGATACATCGTGAATGATTTGGTGGTTTGGTAATTCAAGTTTGGAGGAATCGAATCAAGTGGATACATGTTGTAAATGATTGGACAATTGGCGAATACAATCATTATTTGGATTATTATTGGAAATTGGATGTGGTGTTTGAATAAGTCAATGTAATTAAGTGGTTTATATTTGGACAAGAATTGGACCCAAGGTTGGTGCAACTGTGGTGTTATAGCAGACAAAAGGGGAGAACCATTGGTGGTGTTGGTGTGAAGTCTATTTGTTCCGAAGTGGATATGCCTATGTGGGAAGACTACCGTAGATGAGGATACCTAGGTAGATAGTTTTGTAAATAATATTTTGGTGATAAATTTAATTGGTGTACATACGGGGTGAATATTGTGGAATTAATAAATCGAGTCGAAATTAACATTGTAAACGTAGTGTTATTTATCATTTTGAAACGAAAGATATCAACTCAAGGTTGCTAGTAAATAACAACGTTCTTTGAAATTGAGACGAGCTGCAGGATTGGGGCGAACGAGTGTTGAGCATTCTTATCTCATATAAGTTGAGATTTAAGAAGGTAAGTGTGTGGTCGTTCTTCGGTGACAAGAGAGCAAATCCCGGAGGACACTACAAAAGTAAGTAACTAAAGTTTCTTCTAATTTATAAACCTTATTACGTATTGGATTCCACATTTCTAGCTTTACCTTTAATATGTGTGGCTAAGACCTTCTCACCATTTGCGCTCTATCTCAAGAACCGTTAATTGTATAAGATATTGCGTAAGACCAAATTTGTAGAAAATTTTATTCTCTAGAACTTTCCTAATAACTCTAAATGTCATTTAGAGCAAGGGAAACAAGATATTTACAAAAAACCGGTTTTTGTCATCTTGACCATCAAAATCTTAAGACGCGGACATGAGATTCTATGAGACTTTTGAGCTAACTTATAAAAAGTCAAAACAAAGACTTATGCAAATTTTCAGCTTATTATCTTTCATTCCGAGGATAAATGCTTATTTGACTGGACAATTTATTCACTTATCTATGTAAAACTCAGTCAAACAAAACTATGTGACACGCAATTCCACCAATTGACATCAACATCATAGACCCGACCTGATGAATATAACAAATTAATCTCAACCTGCTTATTCTTGATGCTAAAGAATTTTTTTTGAACGTGTATCCTTTACTCATATGTAACCTAATCCCAGAAATGTTATTTATTTTTTTAAATAGAAATGTATATTATCAATACGTCACGTATTTACTCTTGGTGGTATCCGGGTCGCGAGAAATTTTTTGTGGGTTGCCAAATTCTAGAAATGGGAAAATCTTCCCAGAAACTTCCCCCCCCACTTTAACTTATAATATGTTCACGATTTTTTTACACAATTTTACACAAAATGGGGCGTTGGAAATGGAAACAGTTTGCGGACCACTTGTATAAAGCATCGTATAAAAATGCAAGTCGTATTTAATTGCAAGTATAATAATAAATAAGTAAATATTTTTTTAAATATTGAAATTTTTTTAGGTACACTCGAGTTATTGACAATAATAACAGCGTGCGCCATAATGGGTATACGTAAATGTGATTTTCCTGTAAGAGATGTTTGTGTGGCCTCCTAGTAATGTTTTAGTACAAATACTAAAACAAATGAATTATTTTTCAACGGTTTAATCAACATTTTAATTAATAATAAAATATAATGTGAAATAAATTAATTTTCTGGTATAAATAATATTACATTATAACTATTCAAATACTGAAAGCATAAATTAAAAAGTTCATTATATTTTATATCTACTCTATATAAATATATCTACTCTATATATATATATAAAGATAAGACAAAATATGCAACGTTTTTATGCAACGTTTTTGTGCAACGTTTTTATGCAACGCTGAGAATAGCTATTGGACGAGATCAAATCAACATTATAATCACATCAACGGATGAATCAACGCAAAGCAAAAGGAAAAGCAAAAGGAAACGCAAAAGGAAAAGCAAAAGGAAAAGCAAAAGCAAAAGCCAAAGCAAAAAGTAAACGCAAAGCAAGGCAACAAAACCATGCGACGCAAAAACACAAAGATTAAAAGATTTATGTAAATGCAAAAATCCGTTTGGTGGCAAATTTGTTATTTTCGGTGGTGACTTTCGTCAAGTTTTACCTGTTATAAAATACGCTTCACCTGCGGAGATAGTCAATTATACTTTAAAGTCAACATCAATTTGGCCAAGCAGCATTATATTATTGAAAGTACCGCATAGCTGGATATCTACAAATATAATTCAGGACATTTACAGCAATTCAATTGCTTCTAATGCCGATCTCTCCGACAGAATTATATTAGCCTGCCACAATGATGATGTTCGCACACTTAATAATAAAATATTAAATTTGGTCGAGGGCGAGATTCATACCTACTTAAGTGAAGATACAGCTAAACATCGAGGGGTCGATCAAACAGATGAGGACATTCGGTAGGAATATGAAGTCGAATATTTAAATTCACATACGAAAACTTATCGGGATATTGGATACGCAAAACAAAAACAAGTAAGCTGTCGGTCGACGTTTCGGCTTTATTTACTAAATGCCATCCTCGGGACTGTAAGAGGAAATACACAGGTCATACAAAAGCGGTAACAATACCTATTCCCTTTTATGAAATAACAATTTCCTTTTACATATTTAAATTCGTTGAATTTCGCTGGTTTTCCGTTACACAAATTAAAACTCAAAATATGATCTGTTGTTATGCTAGCAGAGCTTTAACAAAGTTGGTATATACATCGATAGGCCTTTGTTTTAGTCATGGACAGTTATACCATTATCAAGCTGTCGAGCGAAGGATGGAATACAAATTCAAAGTGAAAGCGACATAAAAAATGTTGTATGGAAATAAGTTTTATAACTTGAAGTTATTAGGGCCGCAAAGCGGCCAGGGGGGCGGAGCCCCCCCTAGTATATATATATTTTTATATTATAGTTTTTTTGTGTAGCGTATTGCACAAACATCGTAATAAAAAATAATATGCGTTGCATGGCAATACAGCAATGTACCATATATGGTACACGTGGCAGTTAACCTGTTAAGGGCCGCTTTTACAATAGTCGGTTAAACCTAACCTAGGGATAAACTTATAACTATTCACCAATCACAGTACAGCTTGTAGTAGCTTGTACTGTGATTGGTGAATAGTTATAAGTTTATCCCTAGGTTAGCGTTAACCGACTATTGTAAAAACGGCCCTAAATAGAATAATAATAACAAATTATTAAAAAGGTGACTTCAGAGTGAAACCACTGGGAACAAAAAGGTTAAAAATGTGTTTATTATTTTATGAAATAAAGGGGGAGACGTAAAAATTGCATTTTTTTAAAAAGGGGGAGGGGTGCTAGCATAAAGTTTGGAAACTACTGTTATAAAGTATAGCACACAATTTGGTATAATTTTCTATCAAAAATACATAGCTTCGTAATAATTTTACATAGAAATTTCAGCGTTAAAAATTTTTAACCAACAAATGATAGTAAATTTATATCAAATGCATACGTATGTGATAAACTGTATCAATATCCGGTGGCTTCAAATAGACCACTTTACCTATCTTTTCCAATTGAACACAAAATTTTTACTAGTGGACGAGTACCTACCCAACTGTTAAATGACATTAATTTAAACTAGTCATCTGATATTTTATTTGATTTCTTATAAGAGGGTAAAAACTTAATTACTCGTCGCTGATGAGCAACGAAATTCATGTGCAATGATATCATCAACAACGTATATTATTTTTAATATACACAAAAACGTCAACTAATGCACCATTAAATATTTGCACTTGCATTTTTATTAATTTTACGAGATACATACATAGATACTATTTTGAAAATAAAAACATCTTAAAAATTAACTTTTCTAATAGTTATCAAAATATTTATGTTTACTTTTCTTATATTCCTTTCTTCAATTATATTGTTAATGTAAAGCAAGGCACCTCCTGTGAAGTATTTTATCAGTAACTATTAATTGCATTAATCAATCCTAAATTTATTTTAACTTGGTACATTAGAAACTGATCCTGGCACTATTAGAAAAGTCATTAAACTTTTTATCAGTGTAGATATCCTAATAGACACGAGAGAATTCACCTGCTTATACCACTTAATCAAATTGTTTTTTAATGATTTGTATTATCTCAAATAAAAAATTTACGGCAAATCAGCAATCCTTAATAATATTAAATTTAAAAGTCATCAAAACTTTACCTTAACTTGACAAACTACATCTGATAAAATTTTAGTTATAATTACTCTTTCCAATTCCACAAGGTTTAACCGCAAAATAAATGATCCCATGGGTGCAGCTACTTAGTCAGAACTCAGAAACCATTTAAGTAATTTAATGGACTCCAAACATTGGAGTTAATCCTATTATTGATGTGTTCTCTGATTATACTTTGATAATAGATACGATTAGTTTATCAAATTTGGGATTTGAGGAGGGGGGGGGGTGCTAATTCACATTTTGGGAAAATTTAGCACCACGGTCATCTTTCCTTCCTATTGATCAAAAGCGACAAAGTTGAATCGATAAAACTAACAGTTCTATGAAATAAATGTTATACAGTACAATTTTGTAGTTATTTAACCGATTTTTCCCTATTTTAATTGAGAACAGATTGATTGACATTAAATTTAAAGTATCGGACAGTTATTACTGTCATTGTAAATTATTGTTTAGTATTAACGTCTTTTTGAGTTAATTTTGCGTCTGGCCAAATCATTCAAATTAGGACGATTAGTATTTAAGTACCGTAACATGCTACAACTTGGGACACTATCACAACTTGGGACAGTTTGCACACTATTCAGAAAACTCAATCTGGCAAAGTTGTATCTAGGATTTTTGATTCAACGTGCGTAATACCTGTTTATTATGCGTATTTCAGAGGTCCTTGATTAAGTCACGTGTGATCATTTGAGAAAAATGCATCGGTGTGTTGAAAAATGTTATTGAAAAATATTACGTAAATTTTATACCTTGGAAAACTTCGGCTGGGGTGGTGTGACTGTAAATTGTTGTAAGTTCATATTTTGAATGTTTATAGCAAATGTTATTGTTAATTGAATGGTTTAATTAGAACTTTTATATTTTAAACCCCTTTTTTTATTAATTTGTTTTTTTTAAAAACTCCCTGCGTTTACAACTTGGGACACCTATCATCTGATGTAAATGTTGTGATGTAAAAGTGTGTTCTTGTCAAATAAGAAGATATCAAGTTTGTTGACATCAACTAGATTATTTTTAAAGTATTTTAAAACATTTTAAAGGGTTTTAAGGATTTTTTACGTAACTTTTAAACGAGTGCCCGATTTTACATATATATCTAAGAAATGCAGGTCGTATTAGTGACTTTTTAGATCATGGATACTTTTTTTATATGCTACTGTGTAGTTTTTCCCTTTTTTAAAAAGAATATATTTGTTCCATGTTGTGAACGGCTCAAACAATTTGATTTCTTTGAATATTTTAATAACTCTCCCAAGTTGTAACACCCGTGAGGTAACTTGGGACACCTAGTTTTTTTTAGAAAAAGGGCAGAAATATGCAATATTTTCAAAATGTCAAAACGTATCGTTAAAGTACTCAAAGAGACCGGGAAAATGGCTATCTCCGATAACTGAAGGGAAGAGTACAAAAAGAATGGCTCATCGTTGAATGTCAAAAGTGTCCCAAGTTGTAGCATGTTACGGTATTCACACCCAATGGAGGTGCGAGTTATTTCGTATATGGAGAACAGTTAGTTCTTGTTGTAACATTGAAAGTTGGTTACATTTTATTTTTTTTTTCATTTTTTTATACCTGAATTACCGATATGCTTTCTTGCACAATAATTGTGTTTTATAAGGTTTTGTTCTAAATGCGATACTTCGACTGTGAAGAGCACTCCTATTTTGATATGAGCACGTCACGTTACATTCCGTGAAATCGAGTTTGGTGCCGTTTTGCCCTTTTAGTTTACTGAACGTATTCATTAGAGACCCCGAATAGCACCACCAAATTTACCCTATACCTCGAAATTTTCATCTCCCCCCCATATAGCGAATATCAAGCGTAAATAACTTTAATAACAAATTAGCTATCCGAGATAGTCCATAAAAGAGATAAATTGGGATACAGGTTTTCCCTAATATTTTTAGTTTTGTTACAATTTCTTTGTAAAGTATAATTTATAATTTACCGTTTATACCTATTATTAGATTTCGTGGGTGTGTAGCAATTAAATATTGAGTTTATAGGAAACTTTTAAAAAAATTTTATTACAAAACCTGGGATGAAAATATAATTATTGTAAGACCACATTGAAACTATCAAGAGGAATCCATATCTGACGAGTCACCAATTTCCAAGATTTTTTTAAAACGAAATTAGAGACTAAATTGGTACTGTAGTTTTCAGCGTTTGATCTATTACACTTTATATTTGGATACAAAAATGTGCAAATAATTTGGCAACCGCGGTACCTGTTTCATATTTCTTGATAAAATGGAAAAAGAGCAATTTCGATCCGTATAATTCGCTTTTAATTTTTGGATGGAAAACATGCGAAGAAATAAAAGCGAAGTTGGATGCTGTCTATAGGGACCCTTGACCATTTATGACGACCTTATGGTATTTTGTCCAACAAATTTAAATGTGGTCGTACATCTGTTTATAATCAGATTATATACAGGGTGTCCCCGCACTCACTTTACATAACTTTGGTGGTGATAGAGGACACTTTTCTAAGAACAATATTTAGCAATAGTATATTGCATATTAAGAGCGGAAAGTGACCCTTTTGTGCTCGGTGGCGGAATTTACAGCGCCGCGCCGAAGGCGAGCGCTGTAAATACCGCCACCGAGCACAAAAGTCACTTTACGCTCTTTATATTATTTAATTTAATTGTATTTTGTTGGTATTACTGTTGGTAGTACTGAACCTAGTTGGGTTATATAAAACATTATGCTTTAGTTCGTTCGTTATTATCAGAAAATGACATGCTTACTTATATATCCGAAATTGTCAAAAATGTCCAATAACGTTTAATATTGTTCATAATAAATAATTTTTTACTGTTTATGTATTTCATTTTAGATAAATTTACTTTCAGCTTGGCGAGCGGCAAATGCCTACTTTCAACCCATCAACTGATAGCTTGAAAAGTCTACTTTCACTATCGGAAGTAGGAAAATTTTTTTTTCTAAATTCAAACCCTCAAGAGTTAGGCCTCCTTAAAGCATTTTTTTTAATTTCCACCTTGACGTGGCCATAGCTCTGAAAATAATGATTTTTCAGTAAAAATGGTTTGGTGCTTTTCTAAAGAGCGTGAAATAATCTACAAACTAGGTTTATACCTTTTATTGTCTAAAATCAACGGTTTTCGAGTTATGAATTAAAGTAAGCAAAAAAATGTCAAAAAAATTGAGCTTTTCTTTTTTTTTGGTTTTCTTCAAAACCCTGTATCTTTTAAACGAAACATTTTACAAAAAATCTGACGCCCCATTCCGGATAGGAAATTTAACGGACTACAACTTTTGTCTAGTAAAAATTTTTGAAAAACTAATCCATTTCACAGAAAATCAGAAAATAATAAACAAGGCAGCCACAAAACAAAAAATTAAATTCACAAAATTTTTATTTTTTTTATAAAATTATTTTATTAATTAATAATTTTAAACTGTTAGATTATTTAAGTAAATGTTGAAAATGACCACCCTCATTTTCAATATACAGTTGTGCTCGTTTTAAAATATGCTTTATATTATTATTTATAAAATTTCCTTTTTTGTTAAGAGCCATTATAGCAGGGGTAGTCAACAAGGTCGAGGGGATTGACCGGTCGATCACGAGGCCAATTTTGGTCAATCGGTGAGTGAAAAGTGTCAAAAATTCAAATTTCTCCGATTAAAAGTGTCGAAAAATCGACTTTTTCGATTTTTTTCGACAAACATCTTTTAAAACAATCACGACTGTGTATTGAAAATGAGGGTGGTCATTTTCAACAATTACTTTATTAATGTAATAATTTAAAATTAATTAATAAAATAATTTTTCAAAAAAAATAAAAATTTTGTGAATTTAATTTTATGTTTTTTAACTGCCTTGTTTGTTATTTTGTGATTTTCTGTGAAATGGATTGGTTTTACAAACATTTTTACTATGCCAAAGTTGTAGTCCGTTAAATTTCCCATCCGGAATGGGGCGTCAGATTTTTCGTAAAATGTTTCGTTTGAAAGATACAGGGCTTTGAAAAAAACTAAAAAAAAAGAAAGCTCAAATTTTTCGACATTTTTTAACTTACTTTAATTCATAACTCGAAAGCCTTTGATTTTAGAAAATAAAAGGTTTAAATCTAGTTTGTAGATTATTTCACGCTCTTTAAAAAAGCACTAAACCGTTTTTACTGAAAAATCAATATTTTCGGGGCTATGGCCACGTGAAGGTGGAAATTAAAAAAAATGCTTTAAAGTGGCGTAACCTCGAGGGTTTGAATTTAGAAAAATTTTTTTATTAAGTATTGTTCTTAGAAAAGTGTCATCTATCACCACCTAAGTTATGTAAAGTGAGTGTGGGGACACCCTGTATATCAGACATGGTTACCTACAGAGGAAATCGTTAAAGAGGTTCACTACATGATTTTCGCTGATCGCTGAACTAAAATGCGCGAAGTAGCAGAGGCCGAAGGCGTGTCGTACGGAACGGCAATCAATATTTTACATGATAAGTTAAGTGTGAGAAAGCTATCGGCACGATGGGTACCACAATTGCTCACGGTCGACAACAACCGGATACGATTATCTATGTCAATGCAGTGTTTGGAACTTTTTAAGCAAAATTCGCATGAGTTTTTGGAAAGAAGACAAACCTACATACATTATTATACTCCAGAGATCAAGCGACAGTCAAAACAATGGATTTTTCTGGGTAAATCTGCTCTGAAGAAGACAAAGACGATTCCATCAGCCGGAAGGTTATGGGTCACGATTTTTTGGGATTCTAAGGGAATACTCATGGGCTATTTGCAGATCACGGGGTAGTACTACAGTGAATTATTGGACTGATTCGATAAGAAATTGAAGAAAAGACGGCTTAATTTGGCTAAGCAAAAAGTGCTGTTTCATAACGATAACGCACCAGCACATTTATTCGGAATTGTCGCGCCCAAATTGCATGAACTACTCTATGAATTGCTGCCGTACCCACCTTCGACTTCTTTCTATTTCCCAACATGAAAACATGGCTCAGGGAAAAAAATTCAGCTCAAACGAGAGATTATCACCGAGACAGAAGCGTATTTTAAAGAGTTTGATAAAACTGGCTTCCAAATAAACACTAACCTATGAATCAGTCTGAAATTCAGTACGGTGTCGTTTAACAGATGGCAATATACGAAGGTAATGTCAACTTCCTTCAGCAACGCCACCTGTCTTCAAACACGAGTACTTATTGATGACCCTCGTATTTATCATTTATAGTGATCTCATAAATAAAGTTTGTTTTAGAGTAATGACGTCATCGACAATTTCTTTAAATGGCAACCTTTAATTTTCTTCACGGAATTGGATAGAGTAGGTACATTTTTCTAAGAATAAAAATGTCAAACTGTATGTCCTTGAAGGGAAGAATTTTCTTCTTTTCTTCATTTCGTTAATTCAAAATTTATGCAGAAAACTTCAATGGTTTCGTTACTGAAAAAATTAAATATAATTAAATTTTACAGGTTTCAAAATGTCCTCCTGCGAGCACGTTTCAGCGATTGATTCTTTGGAGCCAATTTTCCACCACTCTTCAGCACATATCGGCCCGAACGCTGGCAATTTCGCGCTCGATATTGTTCCTGAGGTCCCTCCTCTAACGTTTTTGGCTTGTTGGCATAAACCAACGATTTATCGGTTGCCCATAGAAAGAAATCCAACGGTGTTAAATCGCATGACCGAGGTGGCCATTTGACCGGACCATTTCTCGAGATTACATGATAATAATAATTTTTAACAAAATTAATAATAATTAATAATAATAATTAAAAATAAATATTTTTAATAAACAATTTCCAAACGTTGCTCGTTCATAAATTTCACCATAAAAAAATGTAAATTGACTCATGTTTTGACCTTGACAGATCATAAAAAAGGTTTAAGGGTACTTTTGTATTAAAATAGTATATTATAGGCCAAGGTTATGAAGACATGCATTATAGCCCTAGCGCCAAGATTATATTCCGAGGTGCGAAGCACCGAGGAATATAAGGCGCGGGGGCTATACCCAAGTAGCATTTTGATGCTGAATTGCAGCAATTTGCAATTTAAAATTGCTATAGGCGCTGCCGCAGCCAACTAAATTGCTACAAAATTGCCGCAATATTGCAGCAAAATTGCTAATTTGGCCCCATTATTTTTGAGCAAGCAGCTAGCAACTTTGCTTGCTGACAGCGCGCAAATTGCAAGCAAGTATTTGGTAGCAACTTGCAAGCAATTTAGGTATGCAATATTGCTGCAAAATATCTGGCTGATATTTTGCGATATTTTGCAATATTGCCGCAAAATTGTTGGCTGATATTTTGCAATATTGCTTTTATAATTTTACAAAATATTGCTGTTTTTTTTTTAATGAAAAAGAAATTTTGTGGGCGAATAAAAAATTATTAATTAAATTTAAAAATACCATTATAATGGTCTTCACAACCGTGGTTATATATACGATTTTTTCCACTACTAGGTTTATTACAATTCTTTTAATTTTTGTTAATACAAAATATTCTAATTTAAAATATTTATTTTAAATAAATTATAAAACAAATGACAGTCTTTTGTTTTCTTGATTTGACATTCTTGAAAATTTTAAATTAATTCTGATTAAAAGTTGAAATTTGAAGTTTATGAGCCGTTTAGTGAGTTTTTTTTAACTGTTTTGTAATAGAAAATATACTACCGGAAAATCCTTTGTGTTTTCGCATTGAATTTTATTAGTAAATTAAATAAATCGTGGTTCGTCAAATTAACAAAAGATGGCGCTGTCACTATCTGTCACATTAATTCGAATTTAATAAAAATTTTAAAATTCAATTAATCTGTTAATAAAGCGTTTTTAATAGTTTAAATACAATAATTAAATAGCATCTCTTGATTATTCTAAATCATCTTATAATAACATTTTTCTTTAAAATAGTCCCCAAATTATCGAAAAATATCATTTTAACTAGTAGTTAATAATGGAAAAATTGTTGACCACTACTATCGGAGTAAAAAGTTCTGACCCCTGAGTTTGAAGCATCCTTGTTTGAAGTCAAATAAAATCAAAATTTTGCAGTGAAAAAATTTGAAAAAAATATATGATATCAATTGATTAGTGCTAAATGTCATATTAAAATTTTATACTTCTAACTAACGCCGTTTTAAAATTATTTAAAAAAATGTTCAAAAAGTGTAATGTTAGCACTCATTTCGAAAAGTTGCAACTTCAAATACCTACAATTATCGTATTTTCTTCTGAAATTACATAAAATTTATGTAGTATATAGACAAAAGTATACTCTTTTAGCAATATTAAAATTGAATTTGAATTTTGTTAAATTTCTGTTAAAAGTGGATTTCTATAAATCGATATTATCTTTGTACATAATAATTGTTGCTTAAATTGTGCCTCTTTTGTTAAGTATCTGCATAACAGAAAGGCACTATAAAACCTATAACTTTGAAATTTTAATTCGTTATACAAAATTAAATTCTTTATCTGTATCTTCTTAGTGCATAAAATTCCATCAATTACTTTTTGAAATATAAGACTTCAAACTCAGGGGTCAGAACTTTTTACTCCGATAGTAGTCTATAACATGTCACTTCTGGAGCTTCATACCTAAGTAAAAATGATAGCCTATATGACTAGTAGTGGAAAAAAGTTGTTATGTCCTTATTGAAAAACCCGTTAATCGAACAATCGATTAAATAGTCGATTAAGGAAATTAATTCCCAAACCTAATTGCAAGGTACCTACTAAGTAAATACCGTAAAATAAGGTAATTTTGACCCTTAGGTGTAACCTTGTCCCAAAACAGAAAGAATGATTGCATCATGTATGCTGGAAGCTGAGCGTCTCTGATTCATGTAGTAATCGGTGATTATGCCAGGCTATGGCCTATAATTACTACACGAATTTGAGGCGCTCAGCTTCCAGCATACATTATGCAATCATGTTTTCGTTTTGAGACAAAGTTACACTTAAGGGCCAAAGTTACCCCATTTTACGGTACATCACAACACACCAAGTTACAGTTTAACTGCTTATCCATTCCCATTCGCAAAATCTCTTCCCAGTCGTGGTCATGGTTCATGAGCTTTTTTGTTTTCTTTACAGGTGATAGGGAGCTGGCCCCCAGAGAGATGGCCAGAATAAAGTTCTTACTTCACTCAGATTCAAACAGGGTATTTAGCGTTTATAGTCAACTTACTCGACCACTATGCTCCGACCGTCTCTTTGCTTCTTTGTTTATGACCCTCTAGGTTAATTGACTTTTTGCATAACTTTGTATATTGTTTTGTGTAGAATACAGTAACGACAATCCATTTCTCTTACCTATTTTTTGTATAATGAATAAAGCTTATTCTTCTCTTTTATTTTGGAGTTTTATTCAAATCTGGCGCCCAGAGCATCTTTCATTCAACTGACGGTGGTAGACCCATTTGAGATATATTTAGCTCTCCCACTTTAAGAATCCACAGACCGCATTTGTGCGACCCTAGCTCTCGTGACTGAAGAGAATCTAATTTCTAGCTAACCTAATATCATACCGTAACCTGTTGAACCATCGATTTAGTGGGGCAAATTTTCAGAAATTTGTAGTATATATTAAGATAACACACGAGTACATGATATTCTGCGTCGATCTGAAGTCATATCGTAACCAGGGGTGCAGTCGGGCCAGGGCGCGCTAGGGCGCCGCCCCGGCACTTTTTTTGAAGGCAGGGCGCCGCCCTGGCTACAGTGGTGCCAGGGCTGCCCCGGTATTTTTTCAAACATTCCAAATTACTATTGGGTAAATAAGTTGTAAATAGTTTAAAAAAAAAAAACTCGAACTCAAAATTTAACAAGTGATTGAATTAACAATTATTACAATATCCATTCACTTTACATCGCTAATCTGTATGCATAGTTGGAAAAAGTTGGATCTTTCTAACTTTTTGTCGCGCCTGCAATGATTTGCACACCCACATAAATAAAATAAGCAAATGTAAATAAACGGACGTTGTACACTAATGGGTTAATAAACACTTTATAAAAAAAAAGCGTTGGCCATGCCCTCTTTAAAAAAATTTTTCGTCTGACGAGCTTTTTTTTCCCATGGCGGTAACTCCTCCGCTATCAAATTTGTCAATGTTAACCATCCACCGGAAAACTGCCAGATAATTTGCACGGTTTGATGCATAAACATTTTGCGTTTAGGGACATTTTTAAACATAAACCAAGGTGCGCATAAACACTTTTTTTTTCTCCCCGGCACTTTTTATTTTACGACTGCATCCCTGATCGTAACCAGAAAAGCATTATTTATATATTATAATAAAAACTATTTTCCATACCTATATATATTTCGGACTGCTTTTTGCATTGCAAGGTAAATAAACACCTCACAACACATCAAGCCTACAATTAGTAATTGTTAATCCGTTCCCATTTCCCAAGTCTCTTGCGAGGCTTGGTCATGGTTTAAAGCTTTTTAGTTTTCTTTACAGGTGATGAGGAAGCTAGCCCATCGCCCCGACCCCCAACCTGGAGGACCAGAGAGACGGCCAGAATAAAGTTGTTACTTCACCCGGATTCGAACCGGGCATTTAGCGTTCATAGTCAACTCGCGTGACCACTATGCTCCGACCGTCTCTTTTTCCAATACCTCAAGTAATAAATAATGTATCTGCGTGTGTAACAAATGAAAAAATTTTGCTTTTGTGGGTAACGAGGTATTAAAACTTCTCCATTGATATCACCCATTGAATGATAGATTGCGGTGTAAGTCAAGTTATTAAAAATTGAGATATCATCGTATAGTCTACTTAAATAACGCCTTGGAAATTCGAAACATAATTAACATTTTTTAGTAATTTTGACAATTGGATGCTTTCGTGCATCACTCTTGGCTTATGTCAAATATAATAAAGCTGTTACTACATTTAAAACAATTGAATTTCGATGTCAATTATTTCAGTAGCCAATAAAATTGACTTTCACCGTTCTATTGTTTATAGGCTCATAATTAGAAGATATTTATTGATTTGTCATATTTTATTAGTAGTAATATTTTACTTATTCAGATTGCTTCTGTCAAAGAATAAATTAGAATACATACATTGTTGCAATTTATGTACAAAATGTAACTACTCGTACATAAAAGGGGTAGTTAAACTTGTATGTTCTGTGACCGACCACGGTGGTGGTAATATTAATGATAATTTTCGATTATGTTGACGATTATAGAAAAGATCAGTAAAAATTACTATACTTTAGAGTTTAGACTATATTTTATTAATGCAAGATTGTTTAAAAGTCTATTAATTAACATTTTATGTTATTAAGGGGCGCAGGCGACTATAAACCGCTAAGCGGTCAAGCAGTCAACCGTTGTTGACGGTTTGGTCACCCCTGAATTATGTAAGAGTTGATACTAATGCAATTTATCTATATTTTTTATTATCTACCAATATATTATTAAATAACTTGGAACTTAGTTCCTACTCTTAACTGAATTGAAAATCATATAAAAGTAATTTTATAACAAATAGTTTAGGTAGAGACATAGGTAGTTTACCTATAAAATTTTGCAACGGTTTACAAAGCCAATGAACTAAAATGCTAATTTGGTTTAGTTAAAATAAGAAATATGTAAATCTAATAATGTTATTTATTGATAGTTGGTCTCCTTTGTGCATATGTAAATTTTATATTACGAGCCAATTGAAATCCAAAATGTAACGTTTGACATAATATGAAGTACCCCACTTTAAATAAACTGATTTCATCAAAGACTGATTTGTAATGTTTAAAAATAATGTTTTAAAAAATATTCCCATTGATACACTTAAATAACAAAGCTACGAATTCTGTAGCATTCTTTAATATTTCCTAAATAGTATTAGTATTTCAATATTTCAACAAAAGTTTTAAATACCTAACTTTTAATTAGTTCAAAAATTGAAATAAAGTGTTTATTATGTTTTGCCGCTTTAATGCACAAATAATGATTTGAAGCGACGTAAAGATATTTTTAAAAATATATCATTTGAAATTTCGTGTAAATTTTATCATAGCTCCATCCTTTTTTACAACCGGACACGCGTGCAATGGACGTCTGCATCTCGACGCCATAATGGTAGAAGGCGCCATGCGTTGCAGCACGTGTTACTGTACAGATACGCCCTCGGTGGAGGCGCCTTGAACTTCATCACAGGAAATTTTAAACCAAATATTTAAAAATATTGAGTAAGTATTGATGCTGAAGCAAACTTAGGTTGACTAGTAATTTTGTCGAGTGCATTTGTTCAAAAAGTTTTATTTTCAAATTAGTATTCTTCAAGATTGTTAAAATACAACAGCATTTTAACAAATATTGGTTGTGACACTATCTAAACTATTACATGATTTGCATGACAGTTTCAATCTGATTTAATTATCACTTTATACAACTATACTATAATATTATATTTATTGTTATCATTGTTGTGTATTCTGTATCAACATAGATATAAAATTAAATTTTAATTTGGTTATCAATAACTTATTGTTAATAACGTATGCAGGTGCATTGTCCTGTATTGTTTACATATTTAGAAATACAACTATATAATATATTATATTTAAATTATGTATGTACCTACTACGTAAAAAAAAGTATTAATTGTCATGAAATTCGAACTATGATCAAGAAAAATATTAGCTTTTCTTAAATAAATTATAAAATTTGAAAGGTTTATAATAGCAAAATATGATTGAATAATTTAAATAGCTATTGTTTAAGACAAGAGTTGAAAGCATAACATTTGTCTATATAGGCCAGACATAATTCAGTTTAATATCTCGTATGTCGCGTAAAACACCTACTTAAAGTATGTTTAGAATAGGATGCATTCATTGTTACCATACATAGGCGTATAATTTGATATAGCTTTAAAATGGTGAAAGTTTGAATTGTGGTTACTATTATTCTCTTTTTCAAAAAAATATGGCACATAGTAAAAAATTATCCCAATAAAAACTTTCCAAAACAACAAAACTTAGTTTGAAAATGACGGTAGTATACTTTGCTGCAAAAGTTGCTCACGAAAGGTAGAGTAGCGGTACTGGAATAAAGAAAGGCGGAGCTAATGTGCAGTAATGAAAACTCATACAGACTTGTTTATGTTGATGTCAATTCGTGGAATTGAGTGTCACTCGGTCGCTCCTGTGCCGGATTTTGGCTACGCCTTTCTTTCTTCCAGTACCGCAACTCTAAACCAAGAAGATTGACACAGTTTTTCAAATAATGCATGCAATGACAAAATGCAAACTATTAGCAACTAATAATAATTAATTCATTATAACTTATAAATAATAATGAACACATGCAACTAAGGACGTAAAGTCTTATCCTAACGAAAAATTATAAGTTTTAAAATTCAAAATACCTACATTTAAAATGAATACCTACAAAATATTAGGTAGATATTATTATATTATTTATTCTATAATTTGTAACCCTTGAACCAAGCATTGTTTTTATTATTGTTTGAAATAGAAGATATAAATTGTCAATAATATGATAATAGCAGGTAAATAATTAATTAAAAGTCAGTAACCTTTACTGTAAATATTTATGTTTTCACTAATTTCCAAAATCTTGAACACTGACTCATGCAAATCGATAATCTATTACTACCTATCTACTTAATTTTATTCAGTTAACCTTCGCCGTAACGGTAACTTTAAAATTTGGTGAATAATAAATAATACAATTTCTGTAATTTTTATAACTGTATGAACTATAAAATTTACATTTGAGGTTAGTTATATATTTTAACTTATAAGTACCTACTTTTCTTAAAAATTTATTTTTCAAGGTATTAAATAGCATCGTGTCTACCATTGAAAAACAGGAGTTACCGGGTTTTATTTTATATCGCCATTTTATTTAAATTAAATAACTTGACAATTTTTAGTATGGTCATAATTTCATTTGAATGGCTTTTGAGATTTCCAGTGTAGGATGCAGAAGATTTCAAATTATGTAAGATATGTAAAACTCTTTCGACATAATCGGCGTAGCTTCATTCTCTTTTATACTTAAGGAGCTAACCGAGGAATGACCTATTTTTTAACTGCTGTTAATGACTCGACAGGTAAATTAGCGTTTACATGTCACTCCTAACATTATTGACAGCTTGCGGAGTCAAACACGCTATCTGCAGATGGTGTCATGCGATATTTAAGCACCTTGTCATTAGATAATTATGGGGTTTTAAACAACCTTAAGTGTAAAGTAAATATATTTTAAGAAGACGTAAGTGAAATTAATAGCTTCTTCCCGTTACGAAAAATCTTTTCATTATAGCAAGACACCTAGTGATGAACCTATGGATATAACTTATCAAAGCATAGAACTTTTAATTTCCAAAGTTTTATAGTGATACAAATTTTACCTATAAACTAATTATAATACACAGCAATAACCAAAAACACTTCAGTACGTTAAAACTAATTTGAATAATTACTAATTTGTAATTCTCTATTCGAAATGATGATGACGGCAGTACAATTGAATAATAAAGTTGAAGTAAGCCGTAAGTCCAAATAGAAGCCATGGGAGTGGTCGTTCCATTCGTCAAAATATAAAAAATTTCACGTATTCAACTCCTAACCGATTCTATTCGATCTATATTAAAATGAGCTGATCCACATTAAAATAAGAATAAGTACGACACTGACTTCGCATATTTTACCGCAGGAGTTCATTGCAGTAAGAATTAAATTAATTCCACCACAATAGCTTTTATCTGACGAGAAAATCAAAACTAAATGTAAGTAATTTTTCATTGTAGTCATAACGTTCAAAATACTGTACACAAAATTGAATTATGTTGCTAAAATATTATTTGGAAAAGTGTTATTTTAAAACTTTTACGGCAAATTAATTCACTTAAGTTTATTTTTATTGTTTCTTTATACACTAGGTATAAATTACTCTTGCTAAATTTAGCTAATTTGAATAGTAGTCTGAAATTTAATTTTAATTTTTTTTTTTTTTGAAAATAAGCTTATTGTCATTAATCAATAAACCAAACTGTGGTGCAAGTCATTGAAATCACCATATCATCATTCTCACAGACTAATATCTAGACCGCCCTGTAGGGTGGTTGATTAATATACCTACAGCCCAACATAGTTCCGAAGTTTTGTTTAGCAATATTCAAAAGAGGGACTAACCTGGCTTGATTTAATAGGCAAAGGACAAAAAATGTGTAGATGTCATCCAGGTGATGCGGGTTCTGGGAGTTTCTGTATGCAAATATTACGTATTGTGAAGTAAGTGATTCAATCTACTACAAAATTTAAATTAGGAAAATATATTAAAATGAATATATATTTTCACTTCTGTAGATAGTTTTCATCATATTGTTATACCTACTTATAGCTAGGCAGGTACACATTGAGGGTAAACATAAACTTCTTATACAGTACATATTATTACACTATAAATATATGTACATCGATATAATCATAATTCATAATAGTAAGAATTTTCATTTCTAAATGCTTATACTTACACCCATCATGCATAAGAACTTATGAAACAATTAAACAAATTATTTAAAAGCTGCTAATCGAATCTTGTCACGAAAATTCTGCTTAATTTATAATTTTTGTATATCTAAATGTATTCAGTATTCTAATTTAATGATACCTTATCATGCAAGTAAGGTAATAAGATGTAATTTAAATCTTATAAAGCATTTTCTCTATTTATGTTTTTCATATTTAGTGTGTAAATAGATACCAAAAGATATTAAATAATTATTATTTTACTCATTATCTATAGTCGTAAAACGTATAGACTATAAATGAGTGAAAATGTAAAAATAGGATATATTATGTATCTACCTAGTTTTTGTAATTAGTTTCCTACTGTTTTAACGTCTTTACAAGTAAATTTACAGTGCAATGCAAAATATTTCGTCCGTAAACTATACATTTTTTGTTGTGAACTCTTGTGTCGAAAAGAATAGAATTAGTCATATTTGGGTAGTTTTGCACAACTGGTTAATTTATGTACTTTATTATTAAGGACAAGTTCAAATAGTAGATACCTAAAAAATATACATAATATAATATTTTTTATCATACATCGTGAAACCTGTTCAGAATGCGTGAGTTGAATTCGTGATAAAAATGACCTACTCTCAAATCATTCTGCTTTCTACAAAGTAGTAGTTGAGTATAATAGTTAAGGTAGTGAATAATTGTTGAATGATGTAACTAACCACTTGTTCATCTTCCTTGCAAGAACAGAGATAAAATTTAGCACCTGTTATCTCTGATTTCTATTCCTAATAAATTGTACATGTCATTAGGCTATATCAACCGTGAGAACCATCACTTTAGTGTCGTTTCTAAAATATTAAATATATTTAATTGTCTATAACCGTTTGTTAGGTTAAACTTTATAATGAAAAAATTCTATATAGTAAAATATATAAATTTTTAAGGAATAAACTGCAACCATAAAATTTGATGGATGGTGTACATGAAAACGAAGGAGTGGTAGTTGTAGTAGATGATCGTCAAAGAATATTTTCTTTAACAATTAACACCATAGAATTTATTTTTTTTAGTAGGAATCTGTTTAGTTCATTATTTCATTACTTTCTACATTAAGTGCAGTTAAAGTGGTTAGTCGTTAGTGAAATCCGGAAGTTTTTAGTGGTTGTCTAATTGACATCATTTTATTATCGACGTAAATATAATATTAAACAATTTATGTATTAATATGATGTGATGTTATAAATTTATACTACTGCTTATATTATCACTTATTGCAATCTGAAAATTAATTTTAGAATAATTATTTATTTCATTCTTTACCTACCTTTATTTATTAATCAATAAAATAGTTCTAAAGTAGTTGTCAATTTGGAAAGAAAAATTAAGTGAGAATGTAGGTATGTTTGTAAATCAAATAATTATTGAAGTATTCGCACTGTATAGATTTATTTCTATTGTATCCTACCTTTGCTCGGTGCTTCTAAGACTCTTATTAAATTTTAAAAAGAATTAGAATTATTAGGCAATACAGTGCCTATAACTATAATGAAAATATCATTTTCAATTTGATAACTTTTTTATTAGTTTTATTAGAAATTTAGGATAACTAATCTTTTGTGATAAGTTTATACATAATATTTACAGAATAAAGCAAATAAGTTAAATTTTAAAATAAATTTCTAAAGAGAAATATTACCTGACCGTAAGCTTCAGTCTCACATCCAGAAAATACAGTTCCTGCTTTAATTTGATTTATTTCCATACGAACTCTGAGAAAATTGTTCAAGTAGTTAAATAATTTTAAAGTAGTATAATCTGCAGAATAAAGAAACCCCTGCACGAAGTTATTCTTTCTCAACATGAAAGTATTATAGGGGACTTAATTTGAATAACGGTGCAGTCTCCACGTATGCAAAACTACTGCTGACATTTAAGATATTCAGAATTGTAATTCTGCTCTAACCCTTAAAAATTTACTTCATTTGTATTTCGATGGATTTATATTGAAGTACTATTATGCAAAGGAGTTAGCCGTGGGAAGACAAATATGGACCTAAGATATTCAAAGCCCACTTTTCTAGAATGTTTTATCATAAGCGATAATTGAGCAGGTGTGGTTTATGTACCTTAGAATCGGCGGTTTAACGTTTATCTAAAATAATTATTAACTTTGTAATTATTTCTATTTTAGATACAGTAGAACCTGTCAAATTCGACACAGACGGAACCCATTTCCTGCCGGACTATACAAAGTGTAGGATTTGACAGGGAAACCAAAATTGTAATAAATATCAAATATGTAATTTATTCATAGTCTGCAAGTCTCATCTTACTCATCTTACTCATGTTATTCTCGATTATAATAACGTTCATTATTGTCTTTGTTAATCACAAATACTTCCTGCGTTCGTGTTGATTAAGAATGTAATAAACATTTGTTTTTGGATTGTTACAAACTAAAGTCCCTATTCAAAAATTTAATTTTAAATTAAGTTTAAATACCACCTATATAAGATCCTTTCTGTTTGTACATTGTTTGTTGATTCAATTTGATTAAAAAAGAACTGTCTGCCAAAAATATTTACTGTACAATTCCAATGCAGTTTTTGGAAGGAAGAGATTTTTGTTAGCACTTATAATCACCGACTGATGGCGAAAGTAATTTATCAATCTACAGTTTTTGTAATTTTTATGTAATAAAATGTAAATTTTGTATTTTTATGTAAAATAAATCAGGTAGTCATTCCTTTTGGAATATTATGCCTACTTCCTTAGAAGTCTTTACGACTCATTTTTCTATGTGAATCACTCCTCTTCTGCTCTTCTTCGATACTGTAGATTTTCGTACATATGTGTTTTTGATTCTTTTACTATATTTCTCCACACTACTCTATTTTCACATTTCTTTTTTCAGTCTGTCACGCCCATAGCTTCAAGGTCATTTGTTACTTCATCTATCCATCTGTTTCTCGTTCTTCCTCTATTCCTCTTTTGCCCGGGTCTCAATTCCATGAATTTTCTTAAGAAATATCTGGCCCTTTTCTAGTTACATGGCCCAGCCATCTAATTCTTTGCGATTTTATATGTTTAATAATGTCTTTGTTTCTCAATATCTTGATTAATTCCGCATTCATTCTTATTGTGTATTCTATTTCTCCGATCTTCTTTGGCCCGGTGGTAGTTCTTAATATTTTCCTCTCAAAAGCCCTCAATTTCTCCTCTTCCCTCTTTCTTAATTAAGTTCAGTGTTTTCGCATCATAAGTGGCCACTGTTCTTATGAACGTCTGATATATAATATCTGAACTTTTCTACTTCTTCAAACTTGCAGTTTTCAATTTCTAGATCTTTCTGTCGTATGCTGTATTTTCTCTTAAATCTCATGTATTTGGTTTTGCCTTCATTTATCCTCAGTCGCATTTCTCTCGCACATTTTTCTATTTCTTTGAAGATCTGAGTCTTGTTTTTCTTTGATCTAACTATAATCGCGATATCGTCCGCATAAGCCAATATTTGCCATTCATTCGTTGTTATCGCTGCTCTAGTTCCCAATTTTCTTACCATCATCTCGATCACCAAGTTGAACAAGCCCACCGACAGTGCATCGCCCTGTTTCACACCACTGTTAATTACCAACTCGTTTGTTTCGTCTGTCCTAACTTTTATTGTTGCACTTGAATCTCTCATGGTCATTTGAATCAGTTTTCTTATTTTCTTGGTATTTTTAATTCAATCATCACTTTATATAGTTTTTCTCACTTGACGGTATCAAAGGCCGGCTGGAAGTCGACAAACAGTATATCGACGTGTAGCCTGCAATATCTCCTAACTGTTTTTCTACTACTTTTCAGGAGAAAGAAAAGAATGTCCTGCTTTTCAATTTAAAGTTATGCGCTAACAATTTTTACGTAAATTAGTTTGTTAAATACTCTTTTTTTACGGGAACGTTTATATTGAGGTAATTTTTATCTAAATTTTTGTTTGAGAGAGATAGGAGATATTGATATTTATAATAATGTAGTTAGGATATTTTAATGATTTGCATTTACAAGGACCACCTGATCAATCATCACCAATTAATTATGTGTAAATATTAAATCAATTCAGAATTTTTTTGAACGATTCATGATTTTGATTAGGTATTCTAAAATTACATAAAGAGTACAATTACTCCTAAATACATAAAGCTGATAAATCTGAACTATATCAAAACCTCCTATTTGCAGTAGTTAGGAGAAATTGAGCACTATAAAATGGGGTATACAAATAGGAGATAATGAAGCAGGTTAATTTGAAGGATTTAAGCTTTTCTGATGTTTAGGATACTTTTACAGTACATGCGTAATGAGCTATTTGATCTAAAACCACTAAAATCTCATTTCAGCCAAAATGTCAGTTAGGAGAAATTGCAGGCTACACGTCGATATGCAGCTCTATGTTATGTATATATTGCTTTTTGCGTTAATTGTTTTATTATTATGTATTCCATCTACTACTGTCGATCGTTCTTCCCTGAATCTCTGCTGATATTCTCCAGTTCTGACATCAATCATCGATTTTATTCTATTATAATGAAATGAGAGTCGATAGGATCGTGTACGCCACTTGTACAAGAGTTATTCCTCTGTAGTTCCCTGTCTTCCGTATCTCCCTTCTTGTGTGTTGGTACTACTCTACCCACACTCCATTCTTTTGGCAGAAATTCACATCCAAACATCAGCGTTGGTACAACACAATGGCTGTACCAACGCTGATGTTTGGATGTGAATTATGGACGATGTCTAACAGAGACAGATCAAGAGTCCAGGCAGCAGAAATGAGATTTCTCCGATCCGTAAAAGGCTGCACAAGAGTTGATAGAATTCGCAATGATGATATACGGGAAGAGCTGAAAACGACTCCTTTGCAGGAGAGAATAAAACAACGAAGACAAAGGTGGGAAGAACACCTACATAGAATGGACTGCTCAAGAATTCCCAGAAAAATGATTTATTACAAACCCAGAGGGAAGAGAGACGTAGGAAGACCACTATCAAGATGGCGACTTGAGTCGGAACAGGCCATCGGGCCTAATCCATGAAGTAGATGATGATGATAATAATAATTTTTAGAAGTACTACTACCCTCTCAGTAGCATTTCTTAATTTTATTCAATCTTTTTTAATTTATTATTGTTTTGTCTAGGAATTAGTCAGTTATTATTTTTGTGCTGAGATTTATTTAGTTACACTTATGTGTTCAAGGCGGTTTACCTTTGCCTTTAAGATTTGGGGTGGAAAATTTCGTAAAGTCGACCGGAGTTGGAGTCACCGAGTTCTAATGTATCGCAGAGTGTACCTACACCCAATAATAAATTGATTGCCCAGCTTTGGAAAAATATTTATGTTTCAGTCAGTACCTACCGACTAAATCACATCTTGGGATGATTTGGTCTTCAATTTGGACCGATTAATAACACAACATATTTGGGCAGTTCTGTCATCTTAAGAATCATCAGAGTGTCTTTGGGACTGAAATTAGTTTTATTAAGAAAAGTGGTGAAGTAGATAGGGAAACTTCAATTATTAGAGTTATAAATATTAAAAATTGAGCACTTATTGTTTTTAAAGGTCCATGACTGATGTTCAATTAAAATACCTGACTTTAATAAATCACTATATTAATAGTGTTGAATTTTACACATTAACACTTATTACCCATATTTATTAAGTCTATAATTTGTGTAGTGAAGTTCAAAATCTGTTATTACTTATTTATCCAGACAAGTAAAGTGACTAAGCGTCTTTTTGTAGTCTTATAATTGTGAGTGATTCATCATAGCTTTTTTAGATGGCACGTGTGTCATACCACGTGGGTGTATAAGTGACATCAGACTTGTTTCTTATCATTTGAATTAATATGTGTAAAGTTGGTTTAATTTCTTCTCGCATTTACTGGACATTATTTAATTGAGAGATCAAGCGCCTGTGTAATATACTAATTTTTAGTTAGGTATTGCATGTTAACTCGACAGTTTGTTACAATAATTATTACTGATATGATTATCATAAAAATCATGCCTGAAAATTGCTGCCGTGTTAAGGAAGAAGGTCCGGTCCGATCTGTAAATACCGATTATGTGATGTTTTCACTTTTACATATTTTTTAATACTAGCATCCTCAGTTTTTACCATTTTAATACACGGAATGACAAAGCAACATATTTCAAAATTACGTTTTAAATCAACCTTCTGCAGTAAAAAGTAAAGATGCTATTAAAAATTATAATAAAAATTGATATATTTCAGACTCGATATTTTGCAGATCAGACCTTCTTTCTTAGTACGGAAGAATAGTATAATTATAACGAGAATCATAAAATTAGAAAACATCAGAAATAAAAATAAACTAGAATAATTTATAGAAAATGTTTAACTAAAAATACATAAATTTCATTTACTAACAAAAAGCGTAATAAATTATAATATATAGGTACTTATACATAGGTACACATAAATAAACTATATTGTTATTGTTTATTAGTGTACCAGCCATAGCTTCTGTTCATGTCTTATAATTAAAGATATACGATATTATGTAGGTATTACTAGGTATAGAAATGTCTAACTTTTCCATGACAAAATGAAAACTTACATTGTTTTGCATAATTAACATTATTGTTATGTTTTGCCTTTATTAAACAAGTGGATTAACTACAAAACAACACGAAAATGGCAACTAGTCAGCAGGGGCTCAAGACAGTTATCCAATTAGTGAGAGTTATGATTAATATATAATTTAAAACAAGAGGTAATTACTTGAATACACATCAGAATCCAGGTACTATACGCAAATTTCTAATTTATTTGTTTTTATGTGTAAAACATAACGTATAACAATTTCCTTTTTTATTATTTATTAATTAGTACCTACTACTATTAATTTAAAATAAACTGAATAAGTGATGACGTAGTTGTCATTTAACATTTTATTTAATTTTCGAATAATTAAAATATACCGCCCTTCCATTTTTAGTAATTTTTAACACCAAATTGTAAGATGAAAACTTATGAATGTAAAATGAATTTAACCTTTTTTTATTTAGCAATAACTGTTTATTCTAAGTAAAGTCGAATGTTACATTATATTTCAACGTTTTATGTACCTACATACTTAATGTTCTGAATTTGAAATACATTTAACACAAGGAACGTTTAAAGCTCTCAATATAATTCGTTCATTTAGTTCATATATTACATAGTACTACCTACTTACAATAAATTAAAATTGTATAGTTTATTGTGCTTAAGTACTAACTGTAATTAAAATAGGAGAATAAAACTTTACAAATGTTTCGATAAAAGCTTTTTAGAGTTGCATGTATTTACTGTACTACGAGGTTAAATTAAACAAAGAGTTTTTTCTTATTGCTCTTTCAGGAGGCACCCCTTCGTACCTTGGGCAACTGACTGTTAAACGAATACGAAATAGGTAAATTAGTAAAAAAAAAACTTAACAAAAAATTATGTATTGTGTATGCATACATTTCTCGCGTGTATAACAACTGTTTTGAATATTCTCTCGCCCTTAATTTTTAATATTAGATTATAAAGATGAGTTATGTGCAACTGCTGTTAGTTTTTGCAGCATTTTTTTAGCTGTTAATCTGATAAAGGACGACCGCTTTATATTAGCTTATAAAATGTCATATTGCCTGCAGCTGGCGTTATCCGAGTTCATCGACAAATAAATTTGTTCTGTTATTTCTCACTACCATTACCAAAACCGTATTAAAAAAGAACTTGGGGTCAATTGCACTATTTTTAGAAGGTGCTCATCTTCAAATGGGACCCCTCACAATAAGGTACACCCATTTCAAATAGTTTAAAAAAAACTTTATATTGCTATTATACTATGTAATTAGAAATATACAAAGCACGTTTGAAAGTATTGGCAGGAATTCTTTTTATTGATTTATTAATTAACTGTTCAGCAGGTTAGTTCTAATTACATATAATTTATAAAGGGTCTGGCCGGTTAAGTATGTTAAAAATGCCTTTTTTGAATTTCATGATGGCAATTTTTTTCAAAGTTTATTATATAAAAAGACAGTCATGTACAAAATTTCAGCTTTTCAATTTACTTCCTGTGGATTTTAGAAGGAAAAAACTGCTTTTTCACATTTCTTCATTTTTCTTGTACTAAAAGATATCCGAAAAATCTCAAAAAATTCAGAAAAATCACCTAAGAAATATGAAAATAATTTTTGGAATTCCTTCACAGTTAAATTCAACGAAATACGAATTTATCAACTTTAAAAAAAATTATTTAACCATGGGGGAATTTTCCGACCAGAACAAGAAAATTTGACAAAATTCTACTTTGGAATCCCTACAAATTAAAAATAAAATCATCTCAAAATTCCACTTGCAACACTATCAAAAATGCAAAATTCTCTTCAAATTCAATTTCACAAATTAACATCAGCTGTAATTCTCGATTTCCCAGAATTACCAGATCAGTAATTGAAGATTCTCTTCACTGGTTCCTTCCAACTACCTCAAGCTGTATCCTATCTGATCGAAATGACGGATGAAGCTGAAAATATTATCATGAGTTATTTAAAAAAACTTGAAAAATGAGAGTAATTCCATCATTCAGATTCTCGTGAGGTCGAGACATATCAATAGCAAGACATATAAATGCTACATCGACTATGCTCGGAATTCACAAGGTCCTTCAGGAATCCGGTGTTACGTTTGTGATTGTCCAAATAGTCGACACACTGTCGGATGCTGCTCGCAAATCGTAGCCGTGATTTTTTATTTAGCAAATTCTCGATATTTATCCAGAATTATAAGGCCAGTCGCGATTCTCACAAGACTGTTCGGTGTGGAAGAAGTGAATGCAGTCATTAACAGTGACAATGAAGAAGATTAATGTGGATTGGGCTTCAATTAAAAGGCTATGCAATGACTGAATCCTCAAAGTTGGAAAACACACTTTTCCAATTCGCTGATATTTTTATTGTTACTTAAAAAATTGCACAAAACTTTTTCTTTCGCAAAAACAATGCGGTCTGTGTCCAAGTGTACTCTTTTAAATAATATTACTTTTATGAAATTTTTTGAGTAATAAGCAAAATAACAGCGAATAACGAAAGTGTGCTTTTCAACACAATTTACATGTGTATACTCAATTAAACATTTATTTAAAAAAATGTTTGTTCAATTTTAATGTTTTAGTAAAGTATTGATAGTATACGCGGTATTTGGCGAAAATTTGAAAATACAGAAATTATTGGGTTTGTGAGGTGTTCTGTTAAAATGAGCCGGTATTACCCGGTCACTATGAATAGTTTTCATAGATCATCTAGAAATATACAAGTTGTCATTTCAAATCATAAAACACCGTGAAAATCAGCCATAGTTGAAGTTATTGAAGTAAAATTTCTATAAATTATAGTATTCTGACAGCTACCAATGTAGTAAATTGACTCTAGTAGTGTGACGTAACAACTTTGAAGAGAATTTTGCATTTTTGATAGTGTTGCAAGTGGAATTTTGAGAATTTTTTTTTAACTTGTAGAGGGATTCCAAAGTAGAATTTTGTCAAATTTTTTTGTTCTAGTCGGAAAATTCTACCATGGTTAAATAATATTTTTTAAAGTTTATAAATTCGTATTTCGTTGAATCACGTCACAACTTTGAAGAAAATTTTGCATTTTTGATAGTGTTGCAAATGGAATTTTGAGATGATTTTTTTTTAATTTGTAGGGATTCCAAAGTAGAATTTTGTCAAATTTTCTTGTTCTAGTCGGAAAATTCCCACATGGTTAAATAATTTTTTTTAAAGTTGATAAATTCGTATTTCGTTGAATTTAACTGTGAAGGAATTCCAAAAATTATTTTCATATTTCTTAGGTAATTTTTGATTTTTCTGAATTTTTTGAGATCTTTTAGTACAAGAAAAATGAAGAAATGTGAAAAAGCAGTTTTTTCCTTCTAAAATCCACAGGAAGTAAATTGAAAAGCTGAAATTTTGTACATGACTGTCTTTTTACATAACAAACTTTGAAAAAAATTGCCATCATGAAATTCAAAAAATGCATTTTTAACATACTTAACCGGCCAGACCCTTTGAACTTTAAAATCGAACTATAGGTACCATTTTATTGTATTGCAAGCTTTATTTCTAATTTTTTTTTTTTTATTTAAAAAATTGTATTTTTGTTGTACCTATTTGTATTGTAAAGCTGTATTTCTAGTTGATATTATTTTGGTAGTTATTTTTTTGGTTTCCTAGGCCACCTATGTTTTTTTAGCTCATTTTAATAATTCAACTTGTGAAGCTATGGTGCATCTCGCGGCGTAGAAAACCCTGACTGGTGTGATGCACCGTAGCTTCACGTGGCGGTTAAAGTGTTATGTGTTAATAACTATTATACTATTTATCTTGTTTTTTCAAGTACTTTATTAGGTAACTTTAATGTTGTTGTGACCTACAATTTAACGTGGGCTCCAAACCACGGGCATTTCATTGTGAGGCACTTTACACTTTGAAGATTTGCCATAGCCTTCCGATTAGTTACGTTAATCAAATTGAAACTAAATTTTTTTTTCTTTCATAAGCACATGGATCATCGAGCAACTAGCATTTATATCAATTGCCGAGAGAATGGATATCATGGGTTCTTCTGCGTGTGGTCTTGCCTGAAAATTAACTGTTGAAAGATATTGGGTATCGGCTAATTTAATAACACTCAATAAACGAGAAGAACCGGCATTATTAATTTACCAAAATTAAGTAAATGAAAATTACTTAAAAATCATATAAAAATAGATCAATTCATACACCAGCATTAAAATGTGTATTCAAAAAGATAAATTTCCAAACTTTCAAAAATTTTATAATGGTCCCATGAAAACCCTTCTCCTGGGGGTAGTGTATGCAAACTAATAGAAGATTTTAGGTACACATCAGTCAAATATTCCTATTATTTACAAGTAACAAGAAACAAAACCAAAGCAAATTCAACAATTTGAAATGAATTTCTCAGCTTCGCACCATTGACACTTCAGTCAACTATCAATCGTCCTTACTATGTAAAACTAGCGAAAATAAAATAAACCCGGTTCTGCATTTAGTTATATATTTCATTATTAAATATTAATGGAAACCACAAAAATCAAAATTATCCTCAAAGATGATGCATAATCACTTTCCTAGCAGATACAAGGAACCATAAAAGTAAAAAAAAAATTGATTGCACTTGGAGAATCGACATTGTTTTCAACAATGGGGGGCAAAATTGCAGATTCGCTAGTTTGCCATAGAGGAGACGAAATATCTTTGATTTTCAAATGTAAAAATTATGCAAAAAACTACATACCTAATAAAACAAGCATTCAAAAATGCTATAATTATAATGTAAAAGTTTAATTATACACAAGAGTCCAAGATTAACATAGCAACTTGGTAAATTCCTAACATTTTATTCTTTACTAGGATTGTACGAAACACTTGAGAGTAATATAATATTGATTTACAACACTTAAGTAAAAATGATCAACTTTTTACTAAACTTGACAAAAATATGACTTTATTTGGCTTTTAATATTGCAGTTTAAATATTCCTGATTTCTTATGTGAGGCTGCCTTAATAAGGAGGTGGTTTATAACATTAATAAACTAACGAATTAAGTATAATATCAATATCAGGGTTGAAATCCAAGTTAGTCTTGCAAAATGTTTCTGAGAGCAAAGCAATTCTTCAAAGATATTAGTGGTGGTCATTTAATTTTATACGATGGAATTTTAATATCAGAGTACATCAGGATCGTATATAAGGAGGGGGGATTTGGGAGGTCCACCGTTGCTTTTCGCAAATTGGATCAGGTGTTTAAATATCCTAAGTATAATCAATTTTTAATTATTATTAATAATAATGGACAAAGACATAATATAGCAACATAATCAACATTAAAAAAAATAATAATATATTACCTACGTGTAATAGTAGTAGATAATAAATACGGCACATTTTTGAAAAAACAGTGCGCCTTACCACCGAAATATACACATAACATAATATTTTACAAATTTAACAACAACTAAACTAAAATTTAAAAGTAAAGAACACCATACAAGAAATTTTATTTATAAACACTTTAAAAAACGTTTTTATTCCTTAGTAACCAGGTAGAAGCAGAAAATATTTGAAAATATGAAAAAATAGAAATCTATTCCAATATCCTCATGCGAACATTCGTATATTTTATATTAGATGCTCAGATTATTAGGAATATTTTGATACAATTTGAGTTAGAAGCTGTCAACGCGCAATAATTGAATCCAAGTTTCAGTTTCTCATCAGTAACTAAAATTCAATATTTACATTCTGAACAGAAATATTTCTGAATTTTTAGAATTTCAGGTTTTTGAATCTTTTTAATACACAATTTAATTATATGTTGAGACGTTAATAAACAATATTTGATTTATTTTCTTTTGATCTTTCGATCGTCAATATTGATATTATATTCTAACCATTTTAAAACTTCTTCTTCCTTTCCCAGAAGCAATTCTCTAATCCAGGAGGACCACCGTCTTAACGGGCCTTCCAAAACACGAAGAGTAAGTTATAAGAAAGTTTTATCTTTCTCCGATTTTGAACCCGGTATACCTCACATTCCACATACCACATAATGACCGTCTCTTGGGACCGTCTTCCTTTTGTATGACTTCTGCTATGGAATTAATGAAATTACGATATTATGGGTTTATAATATTTCATGCTTTGTTATTACTTTTTACCACAGTGGGTGATAATAAGGCACTTTTGAATAGTGAAATATTAACCCTTAAATGACTGCTGAATGTACCGAGATAGTAATAAGTATAATATGAACATCCAAAAACGTTGACACCTAATTTGAGATCTAGGTATTCCAAAACATATGAATACAAAATATTTCATATTCGAAAACGTGAACAAAAATGCAAAATGCTGGGAACAACAGGAATTGTCAAGTTAATGCACTGCATGAAAAGGCTGATATAAGTTAACTATTACACAAACTGTTCGCCAATTAAAATTATTGGATTACTAATTTTTAAACATTTTAATGCTATGCACATACGAGTAGTAAATTCATAGCATGAAAATCTATCAAGTGAAAACATAGTATGTAGTGTTTTTATCCATGTATTCAGTAATGTGAACTTTTCGAAAACGTGGATAAGCTCGTCCTTAATTGCATTTATGGATATTACAGCTAGACGAAAACAAGTAAAAGAAGCTCTTAATTTCGCTGACGATAGCAATGGGAGTGAGCTAGATAACTAACTCTGTATCAACGATGTTGATAAAGATTCGTCAAATTAGGGAAATCTCCTTCGGCTATTTCCATAAACCATTTGTCTTGCCTAATAAACTTAAGTCCCTTTCCACGCTTATAATGTAATATTACATTAATTGCTATATCTGATTTGTTCATTTCTTCACTCCAGAATTTTCCCTTCCACTGTCAGTACCAGACTGTCAGTATCGCCCATTCCAATTCCAGTAAACTTCCGTTGTGAAAATTTAATAAAAATACATTTTACGAGGCAGCATTATAGCATTTTTTGAATCTTATTCGATGTATAAAAATTTTGACAATACATAGCTTTAGTATGAAAAGAATCTAATTCGTAAAATCGTTAAAAGAATAACGAACGGTAAAATTTTCATATTAATCAATAAGAGGTGGCAGGGTTAGTATTGTACAATTCTGTTTTGCAAGTTGACTATTTACAAAGTCTCGAGTTAGAACAGTACGATTTACCCGAACACCTCAAAAAGAAAATATTTGAAATGCATATAATCCAATTACTTCTCAATAATCATTCTGTTACTGATCATAAAACATAAAAATTAAAAATATAAGTAATCGTCATGAATTTTATTTGTCTTAATATATGAATTATCGTGATAAATAGTTATTATGGTTAAGTACTAGTTATAAAGGGTAGTTTTATTTTATAAAGATTTATTCGTTCTCGGATTACTTCATTCGTCAACAGTATCAAGATAAATGTTAAGTTTCACAGGGTAGTGCATTTTACACCCTTATTTTTGCCTGTTTGCTGTTTACTTTTATTGAATGATTTGCAATATTTCATGCCATATATCGTGATATGCAAGATACTTCATCATAATTGTTAACAAAGTTGTAATGGTGTAATGCATAATTTCTAGTCTCAGCACACCTTTCTTGAAAGAGAACAAGAATATTTATTGTAAACAAATTTTTTATAAGCTATATTATGGTGAAATTACGGTTTGTGTAGAATATAATACTCATCCAAAAATTAATGTTATAGTGTTGACTTTAACTTTCAGCTTTATTCAGGTCTTCTATTAAATACTATACAATTAATTACAATTTTAAAATATGCCTTCATCTGAAAACTGCTGAAATAACTTTGATTAAAAACAATAAATCGTGTCAATTAACATAATATCTACTATAAAAAATACACGTGTACGTACTCGTAATAGTTTTCTTTGCAATTATAGCAATTTTGCAGCATACATTGCAATTAGTTGATACATTTCAAAATAGTTGCGTTAAAATATTGATAACCACAAACTAAAATAATTTACTCAAATAAATGTTTGCATCAAGGTGATTAAAAAATCAATACGACATGAATATGCACTTCACCTGCGCACAGAGAAATTTAGTGCCGTTATTTCTTCAACATGTCTTAGATAAGCGATGTCTGTTGATAAGTATTACAAAATTTTCAATAAAACTTGATAACTTATGTAATAATTTACAATGAATAGAAGATGCTAAGATAATTTTCACTAATAAGTAATAAAATTCATTATGAAGCGTTATAAAAGTATAATTTTCGTAAATTTATATTTCACTTTATGCCGATAACAATAAATTAATGCTATTAAAATCAATGAAAATATTAATTTAAAGTGAATAAACATGTTTTTTAACCCTTAATTACTAACACACGGTCATGTGTGTATTTTAGGCCTAGTTCAAAATTAAGAAATTTAGCGTCTCAGTACCTTTAAGTTACTTCGTTCCTACTATGTTCACAGAATACGGTTCTTGAAGATCGCCTAGTTTTATAGTTACAACGAATTAAAATAAACACGCGGTCTGTATGACCGCACTAAAGTATAACTTTTAATTTCCAGTGTTTAATACAAATAAGTAGAGTCCAAAAAGCATAAAAAATGAGAAAAAAAGTACTTAAAAAAGCACCAAATAATACTAAAAAAAGCATCAACTTTGTCAAAAAAAGGACAAATTTTATTAAAAAAAAATCCGTCGAAAACAGAAATTTTTTTTTTTTTCGATTACAATACTTTACCATTATGTATGGTATACTACGTATACTCATACTATGTATGGTAAAGTAAAAAGCATAAACAAAAGTATTAATTTAATTTTTTAAACAATTAAGAATTTTTCCAAATTTTCTGTAGTAAAATTCATCCTTCTGTCACTTAATAGATTTTTCTAGGCAGAAAAACTTCTTTCGACATCTACACTAGTAATAGGTGCAAATTTGAATTTTGCTACAAGTGGGGTTCCATTTCAAAATCTTCAATAGTTTCTCTAGCTATTGTTTTAGCTATATTATTTAAGATTTTTAATCCTTCATTTTTCTCTAACACATCTTTCAATTTCTTTTTTATGTTGTCTCCAACATGTCCTATGATGCTAGTGGTAGCGTTTTTAAATTTTTCTACTAAATTTAAGGATTCAGCCAAAGGCATTTGCTGCTTTTCGAAAAATTTTATAACATCAGTAACAAAGTTACAGTAGCATTTAATAAACGCTAAATTTGCTTTAAGTTCTGAATTCTTTAATACATTTTGGCAATCTTTTATAGATTTGCTATCCTATTTTTCTGAATTTTCTAATTCATAAGCAACATTTTTAAAATTTTCTGCATTTTAAAAGAGAAAGATGCATTTAAAAGATCAATCTTTGAAATATTTTGTAAAATAAGCATTAATGAAGTATACAAAAGCACAAAAAGCACAAAAACTCAAAAAAAAAGCACGAAAAGCACAAAAAGCCAAAAAAAAGCAAAGAACGCATATAAAACTTGATACCAAATGACTTCTTTTCAGTAGAAACACAAAATTTTTCTAAAAATTTTCAGCTGCTTCGAATTTTCAGAAAAAGCATAATAGCTACAAATCTGGACTCTACAAATAAGTATAATGTGTTGAACTAGTTTGATTTCGTACAATTTATGTAAATTGTGTTAAAAATTGAATTAGTATGAATAGCATCTGTTGATTTTTTAAAAATGTAAAAAAAATATCAATACATTTTGGCTTTATTCATGAATTACATGGATAAATTGTAACATTTTAGGTGTTGTGATTTTTTGCGAATTCAGTTTTGTTTTCTTAATTTTGTACTTTAGTTATAATTTTTCATCTATTAAGTTTTTATAATTATTATTAGATTGTATATAAATCTTTCAGATTATTTAAAAAAAAAAATTTTTTCTTATAATAGTATAAATAATAATGTATTCTATAATAGTACGATACCTATATCTTTTTATATTTTTGAGTGTTAATAAAAGTTTAAAATTTATTAGATTATACTTTTTTTTGACGTACTATAGAATAGCAACTAAGACATCTGTGATAAAATAATCCAAAAAATTTAAGTGTAACTACATTAAAAACCAACAAATAAAGCGCGGTCTCGTGACCGCACAATAGTAACAGTGTAACAATTATTTGACCATAGTTATTAAGGGTTAATATCGGCTAATCCAATTATAATAACATACGTTTGTAAAAACTAATTGAGTTAAAAAAAAAATTAGTTCTATTATTAAGTAATTAAACTACTAACCAAATACATTGCGCTGAAAGTAAGCAATAACATGGAGCAAAATATAAAAATAGCTTTTTTTTCACATATTTTAAGATATCATTTAATAAATACGTTAGAAGCATTAAATAAAAGAATACATATTCTTCGTATAATATGTTTTATTAAATTACGCTGTATTGATTTGTAGTGATATATTTTATTTTTTAATATTACTGATATATTAAAATGATACAGAAAACAATCATAACCTGATAGTTAGCGCTATCAGTAACTGCAATATATTGCCGGATTACCGAGTTCAAATTCGGAGAGAATCTCACTTTGCTATGACCGTCTTCGTACTTTGGAGGGCACGTAAAGAATTCCCCTAGGTTGATAAACTATTATCAAACAAGAATCAAGGTCACAGGTGCAAAAGCTATCCTAACCAGATATCTACGAATAGTCGAATACATTTATTAAAACATGTAACTGTTGGAAAACACAAGTTCCAGATGAAGCACAAATTGTTCAAAATCTGTGCCACTGCCCCGATGGTCTACGAGTGTTCCGGTAAACAAGTTAGCTAGGAATAATCTCCTCTAGTCACATATGCAAGAGACGCACGTATGTGACTTTGTAGGTTTTTCTAACTCGATACTTATTATATTATGTATACCTACTTTATGTAAGGGTCAGAATAATACACTGAAAAAGAAGAAGCCAAAATACGACATTTTCCAGCTGTCAAGGTATGCCGAGTTCTGATATCAGTCGACGTTCCCAGATAGCATATTTTCAATGAACTGTATAGTGTATACAGGGTAAATACAAAATAAATACTTATATACAGGGTAAATCGTAAATATTTAAACTAAAATAAATGTAAATTTGGAAAACGTTTATAAAATTAACAAATAGAGTATTTGTAACGTTTCCCAGACCAAAATATTGCACAGTAGATATGGAGTGCGAACGTGCCAGTACCGTCGTGCATTTAATTTACTTTTGACGGATAGTAAGCATATAAACGATTCCAATATTGACACCCCTTTGTTGCAAACATGGACCCGACCTAACAAATTTTGTTTTCTGCATATAAGTTCCGCCTAGTCATGTCAGAGCGATTTCGCTCTATACCTTATTTAAAAATGTTAAATGTTTATAGTAACCCAGGGATTCTCAACCACTGTGCCGCGGCACTATTGTGTGCCGCCAAATTCTAAAAGTGTGCCGCCAAATTTTAGATATTATAATTATGTTAATATTATTACCATAAAAAAATCTATTTTACGCAGTGTGTTATAGGTAAGTAAATAATTTTTAAACTTATCTTTTCTTTGTGTGCCGCCAAATTTTGAAATCGTTAAAAGTGTGCCGCTTCAAAAAAAAGGTTGAGAATCACTGTAGTAACCTATATACGTTATTATTTTAATTTTTACAATAGTAATTGCATAAGTTTGATTTTAATATTTCAAAAGAAGTTAAGGATGCATCAAGTGCTTGTAAATAAACTTGATAGAATTCACAATAATCAACACTTTGAGAATGGGTGCCGCTTCTAACATTAACATACAATGAAAACTTATTGTTAGTCTATGACCGCACGTAGCTTCATGTTATGCTTTTCAATGATGAAATGTTCTTTTGCACTCAACCACATTTCTATTAAGTTAACAAAAATTGTTTTATTATGTACAGCTTGGCTGGATTCAACTGCAACCAACTTCTGAGTTGTATTTTCTGAATGACACTGCTGTCTTGTACTATACATACAGTAGATATTTAAACATAACATTATAATAATATATGGTATAAAACTGAAAGCGATGGCGTTTCATTCTGAACTGAAATATGTTGTTTCTTCTGACGAGAATATTTACATAGTTCATAAATTCGCAAACAAACAAATCGATTATGTCTGCTTCAGTTATCGTTTTTCTATCAGTTTGAAATATTTATGAACTTATTGGAGACAATCTTAATCTCGCCAGGTGCGGAAGTATGCAGTTCGTTAAGGAGCCCAGGGCCCCATCGGTTTGAGGGGCTCAACTCGTGCCCCTAAATTCCTTAGGTCTCTAAAAATACCTGTAAATTAGTGTCTATGAATGCTTTTGGCACCAAGGCCCACTCTGATCTAGAACCGCTACTGAATCTCCCACTCCGAATTGCAGTTATTTCTGCATTTGGAATATTTTGTAGAATAAGGTAAACTCTAAAAAATACTACCCCCAAATAAAACAAGGGCTTAGCAAACATTGGGATTAAATATCAGGCCCGTAGCCAGGATTTCATTTCGGGGGGGCGGGGGCACTTGTAAAAAATCTTTTGTAAAATGTAAAATTTTCGGTTTTCCCCTTCCATTTCCTTTGTCTTTTCAACATTTCGGGGGGGGGGGCACGTGCCCCCAAGTGCCCCCCCCTGGCTACGGGCCTGTTAAATACTACAAACTCACGTTCGGGCAAAATAAGGTGATTTTAAACAATAATTGAACAAGTTAGTACAGTTTAATTATTAATAATGTAATTTTGAACATTTCCTCAACAATTTATAGGAATTAGTAATTATTAATTATAATTAATAAGAAAACCCCAAAAATTTCATTGGGTTGCCATAAACATACTTTTGAAAAGTTTCATTTGAATTTAATCACCCTGTATATAGTATAAGATATAAGTACATTACTTTTCTCTTGTCCTTAAATTATAATGTAGTACGTACACAACTTGTAACAGTTTTTGTTCAAAGTAATGTGCAGATTCTACAAGTCGTTTATGAAAATTATTAAATTTACCTGTGAGCATGCACGATGCAATAAGTATTGAATTGGTTCTTGTTTTATTACAATTTATAGATTGTTATGTATAGAAAAATAATTATTATACATGTGGCATAAATTGTAATGAACTGAAAAGCGAAACAAGTTATTCATCTAATTGCCATATCATATAGTTTGTTAAGTGATCGTAATCGCATAACTCAAGTGAGAAGTATGGTAATAAGATTAATATTATGATTTATGTACTATTTTTCTACATTTATTCCTAATAAGTAAGTAATGTCTTATTTATGTTATGGATAGATATTACTATTTGTAAAAATAAAAATATTGAAAAATAAAATTAAAAGAACCTTGTTTTAGGCTGGTGGTTAGAGTTGAATTGCTATGTAATACTAGTGGGATCAAACCCCGACCCAGCACACATGAATTTTTCTAACAGTGTCTTCCCAAGTGTGGAACATATTAAATATACTTCTTATGCATTTAATATGATGTGTTATACCATACTTAGGGTTGTAATAGCCAAGCAATAGTCTTGCAACAGGCATGCAATATAATTGCTTATGTGAGACACCAAAATTCAAGTAATGAATCTTCTGCTCATACTAGGTATTAGGGTCTAGGCTCTAGGACAACTCGCCGCCGACAAACTAATATTTACGATGAATAAGTAATACTTATCACAAATAATGTTTGTACGCAAGCAGGTTTAAACGTAGTTAGTATAACAAAATTTGATATAACCACCCCGCATGCTCTGTTTACATGTACGTAGAGGGAAGAAGAAAATTTCAACAGTGACGTACTTTGATATACATTTTATTTGATAACATTGAAGATTAACCTGTGCGATTTTACAAAAGTTAGTACCTAAGTTTAAATTTTAACAGCTGTAAATGTACGATTATAAGATTGGACAGTACCATATTTGACAGGAATTGATATCCTTAAATTTTTCAACCACGAATTTTGAAAGCGCGAGTTTTGTAATTAAATAACCGTAGATACAATTAATTATTATCTGTTACAAAATTAAATTTTGATTATTTTGTGAAAACAGGATTTTATTGTTTTATTCTAGTTTTTACAACGAGGAGAAATAATCATCACCAATTTTAGGAGATACTCACTTGATACATTACCGACTGAGATAGTGAAAAATAATTATTAACAGGAAGTATCTGCAATCTCCCTATTTCGAACATCCCCAATTTTATAACATAATAAGTAAACTTAGGTGTAAAATATAAGTTTTATTTTATTACATACATAATAGATATATATCATTTACTAATTTTGGCAGAAAAATAAGATAAATCCAAAATCGTCAGGTATACATAGTGGCCATGTTACCTAACTTTTATAGTTATTACATAAACAAACATGTAGTATACTATTACTGTTTTAGTATCTCTGATACTATCATTCTCACAGAAAACTATAAATCAAAATACTAAAATAAACCTAATGGTGTATGTGTAAAAAAACACTGAATAACAAAAATGTTATAATAATAATTAAATAAATAATCATAAATTTAAGAATAAAAATTAACACTAAAACAACATTATTACTGACAACAATAACTTTAAGCTATTAAAACATATGATAAAAAGTAATAATATTGTTAGGCTAACGATGCATCGTTCAAAATCTTAGCATAATACTTTGTGGTTAAGTACATAAAAATGTAAATATAATTATAAGATGCAGGTATGCTGAATATGTTTACATTTAAAATATTAGATAAGGTAATAATCTAATAATTATTGTTTTGCTTTTATGCATTTTTGTTTACTTGAAAGAAATTGTTCAATTGAAAGAAGCCTTACAGTTAAACACTTCCATTACAAGATCTAATATTATATCATGCGTTTAAGATTATACAACTAATTCGAATTGTGTACATAAATGAGGAAAATTGTTTCCAGGAAATAGTAAAATAGAAATAGAAGAATATTCCGTTTACAATTTTCTACTTTTAATTCTATTTTGGTATCTTTTAAAAGACAGTTATTTTAAAACTGTTATTAATTAATTTAAATTATATAACTTGTGAACTCATGACTAAATAATAATTAAACTTAAAAATTATTGAGTTATTGAACGTAATAAAATAAATTATAATACTTTAGAAAGCTACAAAAATAGCTGGAAAACTCAAATAATATATTAAAATTCATTTTTTTATATTTAATTAATTGGATCATTTTTAAATTTTAATTAGTTATCAGTTTAACTTATTAATAATTGGAAATCATTTTATGAAATGAATTCGAAGCAGTGGTGGATTTATTACGTAGCCGGCTATTTGTCAGCCGTATACTTATTTGATTTATGTCTTACAAATTAATAAATTATATGGTTTTCCCGATTGAAAAATTAACCGAGACCAACTACCCAACGAATTTACCGACAAGAACGACAGTTCGTCTCCAAAACTGATCCAACCTTATTTGATTTATGGCAGTCTTCTTTTCAAAGAAGGAAACAAAAATATATAAAAAACATTATTGTGAAAAAAATGTTTTGTTTCATAAATGTGTCCCATTGGTTATATTTTTCCGTTAAATATCTCTTTCTTGTTCGGTATACTCGTTTCGGTAGCATTTCATTTTCATCAGTTGAATTGAATTAATCCAGCATTTTTTTTGTGAAACCGAAATAATACATTAAAAGCGTCTTTCGCACTCGTTGCATTTGCAGTTCGATTTCAACTCGTAATAGTGTAAAACTTCATATTTTATAGCTAAAAATATTTCGTAGAGTAGTTCTACTGTTATGCAGTTTTTATTATAGCATAATAATAATTATTATTAGTGTATAAACATAACATTCAATAAAGCTCATTTATATTATGCCAAAATAATGTGGCTTAATTGTTTGGAGTACATAGTTGTGGTATTACGAAATATTTTACTTGCCATTCGCAGCTATTGATTAAAATAATTAATAGTAATTGCTTCAATTTTGCATCATCAGCTATTAAAATAACTTTTGCAATTCCTAATGCACAATATCATTTATAAGGTAAACTAAGAAATTGCACAATTACCATAATTGGAAATACACATTCTCCAAGTCAAATGCAGTAGAATTGAAGGTGTAAAAATTATGAAATAGTGGATTGGAAACCTCTCACTCACGCTGAGGTGTTTGTTACTGAATGTATCAGAGTAATTGCAATGCATTCTCAATAGTTATATTATTACAACCCACATGCGATAATATTTATTCAATCAAAATAAAAATGTTCAATTAAAAATAGGTGCTTTTAAAATTAATTTAAAGTATTATTTACACAATTAATTGGGTGATTATTCTAGTACGTTTAGTAATATAATTATATGAAAATTAATTGGTATTGGTGTATGTATTTTTCAGCAGTAACAATGACATTACTAAGCCATGGTGCTTATTATGTCATTAACCCTTGTTATAACATAACATAGTCTCGAGTGATATACATAATACACTAATTAAGCCTTAAATTGGCACATCAATATGTAGTTGCTAATTACACATAATTACTGTGTAAAAATATTAAGATCAAACACGCAACATATTTATCAGCAAATCTTTCTAAATCTTGAATTAAACAAAATCAACAATTACAAATATTTGGAAATATTATATACAGTGGTAAAAAGTTCGTCTATTTTCCTAATCGATATATTGGTAACTGGAAAAGGTAAAAGAATTTTTTTCATTCGTTTATAGTATAATGTGTAAGTTATGTGACGTTTTATGTCTTCTGACATTGGGTCGTATTTTTGGTGAGGAAAGATGAGACGCCATGAGGTACGAACCCGTGAATCTTGGCACGAAGAGATAGCACACTATTAACTTACATTTATTCAAGGTAAGTAATTTAAAATTAATAATAAATGTAATGAATTAATTATTAATATAATTTAAATAATAATAACAAAAAGACGTGATTATACTAGGAAAACTATAATTTTACATTTTACATAGTATTTTATTGAATTACAAGTTATTCTGGAGAGGCTAAACTTTGTGAGGCCTTTGTAATTTTTGAGGAATCTTTGACCCCCCGTTTTATGGACAGGAACCATTACGACATTGCGGCTTTACGATGAAACGCATGGTGGCTAAAAGGTTATTGTATAGAGATTTGGATAAATTTTATACATATTAAATTAAATCGATTTAATTCAATTGACTTAGTTTTATTTATATATTGTACTATTTTCCAAATAAGTATAATGTTACCATATTAGTAAAAATAAACAGGTAAGTAACCTTTAAAAAAATTAAGTTTTTCAAAAGAAATTTCTCTGATAAGTAATTTTATCGAATTTGTTTCACACTTGACGAGGTCACTGTATGTGTAAGTATGTAAAGTAATATCGCTTATAAAAGTTAGTTCGGAATTATTTACATTTAATTTTTGCAATAAATTATTTTATTATTCTTAAAAAATTAAAATGTGTTTTGTTGCAAATTGGTTAGTTTCAATTTATAAAAAACAGGAAATGCAAATTTGTGTTATACATATTAGTCATATAAAACGGATGTGTTAATGTGCTAATTTCTATAATTATTACAGTTGAGGCAATACAATAAGTAATTAAAAACTGACGAGTGTTTGTTAAAACTGTTTGTGTAGAAATTTGAGTACTCGAAAATTAAGCAATTCTGTTTTTGGAATTGGGGAATCGCTAGGAGTAATGTAGAAATATAATAATGTATTAGTTGGTATAATTCATAGGATATGCATATAATAATGTTTAAAACACATGCTATTGCTTTGAACTTTGTTACAATTTTTTCATTATTCTATTAATAAATTACATCAGTAATTTTTCCACAGTTTTGATTAAAGAGTTGATAAAATAAATTATAACCACAGAAAAAGTTTTCCTTTTCAAACATTTGACTATCTTATGGAATATCTTATATTTATAATTTTTGGTTAACTTTATGTATAATGTTTCTCATTTTAATTTATTTAAAGTGCACCCGGAATTAATGATAAGGGTTCAATTTTGTTAAAAATTAATTAGAAGCTATCTCTTGGCAACATTAAATTCTATAAAAATGATTCAAGTCCAGCCCTACATAAAAATTATATCAGAGTCTATTTGCTCAACTGATCATTATTCCAGTGTGCTCTTCATTTACAGGTAAGCTTACTATTCTGTCGTTTACGAACTTTGTAGGATCTTTGTAAATATATGTTTAATTTTGTAGTTTTTTCTGGAAAAGAAAACTTTTTCTGAATTTCGAACTGAATAGATCAAATATATCCGAATCGAACGAAAATAGTAATGATAGAAACGAATCGAAAAAAGTAACGAACTTTGTGATGATTTCATTAATTGTACAAAAATGCAAATAAAATGTTGCAATTAATGGTAAATAATCAAAATCTAATTATTGATTTATTAATTTGCAAACAACACAAAACATACCAAGTGTAAGACTTAAGTTTGACGCAAATCGTGAAAGAATTAAACACAAACCACATTTAAGAATCAACTATGTACTTATGCCGCAAATCGTGCAAAAATGAGCAAACCACGAATGTACAACCTCAAGAGCCAGCGTGTCGCAAGCTTTTAAAGAATAATTGTAGGCAAACAAGCCCACAATGTACTGGAACAAAATTAACCTCAATAATGGAAACTCTAAAGAGCAAAATACAAAAAGGTGACCGAGATGATTTGAAGAGGAAAAAAACCTTCAGTAAGTGGGAATAAGTTAGGAACTAGAACCAAAGAACAGGTGGAACGCTCTTTAAATGAAATTCTGATCTAATCTAATAATGAAAAACAATTAAGGGAAAGCGATAGCTTCCAGACTGTGACTTAAAGGAAAAGGCAGAAATCGAAATCAGTAGCGGTAGGTAATAATACCGATTCACGTACTTTTGAATTTGTGGGTAAGGAAAATCCAAGATTAGTGAATTTTGTTTCAAAAGTTGGATAACATGTAAACTCGAAAACTATAACCAATCTTGACACACGGTTTAAAGATCTGAGTTCAGGGCATCAAATAAAGTTAAGAATCGTTCTCATCTGCTCGGGTCCAAAAGTTGAGCCAAATTTGTAAACTTGTGATAATTAATATGTTTGATGCTACTGTAAAATGTACTAGGTATAAAAATTTTACGATGTGAAACTAATATCTTTCGATATTAAAATGTTGATGATTGCCTAAAATCATAAGAGGCCATAAGATCATGAAAAAACTGGTGCATAAAGAATAAGTAAAATTGAAATAAATGCAATATTATGAATTTATATCGCTTAAAGATTGAAGATATGCCACATCTATTGTATTTTTTTATATGATTAATCAGTGATCACATTATAACGAAATAAGCAAGATGGCTTATTTTCGCTATTATCCAAGTGGACTAAAAGTTTTGGAAAAGTATTACTAAAAATTTTGAAAACAGAAAATCTAGTTGAATAATTACTTATATACAAGGTAAAATAAATTCGAAAATAAGTCAAATTATACCCAAAATACAACAACGACAGACATGTTTCGATCTTGTTAGATCTCATCAGTGACGTATAGCTGTGAATTTTTTCCCTTATATAGCATTTTATAAATTAAATTAAATGGATAATCCGATAGATCGGAGTTATCCAAAAAATAAAATTAATAATTCGCGCAATACTAACTGGAATAAAACGACCCGTTTTATAATACAATAAACACACGGAGGTGTTGTGGAAGCACTTTTCGAGAGGTCGTGAAGACATGTCATTACGACAGTACTAAATATGTTGAGGATAAACCATCAATCAATAAGACCCTTCGCGAGGTCAAAGTGGCGCAACTTAATTAGTTGCTAAGAAATTGTAAAATAAATTCGAAAATAAGTCTCGAAAAGTGCTTCCACAACACCTCCGTGTGTTTATTGTATTATAAAACGGGTCGTTTTATTCCAGTTAGCATTGCGCGAATTATTAATTTTATTTTTTGGATAACTCCGATCTATCGGATTATCCATTTAATTTAATTTATAAAATGCTATATAAGGGAAAAAACATAAAGTCAAATTATAACCAAATTCACAGCTATACGTCACTGATGAGATCTAACAAGATCGAAACATGTCTGTCGTTGTTGTATTTTGGGTATAATTTGACTTATTTTCGAATTTATTTTACAATTTCTTAGCAACTAGTTAAGTTGCGCCACTTTGACCTCGCGAAGGGTCTTATTGATTGATGGTTTATCCTCAACATATTTAGTACTGTCGTAATGACATGTCTTCACGACCTCTCGAAAAGTGCTTCCACAACACCTCCGTGTGTTTATTGTATTATACACAAGGTGTTAGGTAAGCAAGTACAAAGATGAAAAAAGGTTTTTAAAAAGACCACATTCAAATGTATAGTTATTTTATTACCTTAGTTTGTCTAGGTTAAAGTTTGAACAAATTTAAATTATTCCTCTAAAAATAGGTAGTACGATATGTACATGTTGAACAATTTTACTTAAAAATATAAAATATATTGCATAAATGTATATACCTTATTTAAATAGCAAACGAATTTTAATTAAATAAATGAAAAGAATTTAATTTTATCTTTAAATATTTTCTCGATTTCCGTTTATTGCTTTTTTAATATTTAATATTAAACTTGATATTTACATTTGTAACAATTTCATTTAGCAATGGCAATCATTAACAAACATACCATTTGTAGGCAGTTCTGCTAATTCATACAGGGTAACTAAAATTTGATGTTTTTGCAGTCAGTCTATAGTTTTATAACTATTGCAGTAGCTGAGTATAAAAATTTAGTTTTGATGTCCTTAATCGATTTTATAAAATTTTATAATTCGTAATTGAGAGCAATGGCGGATCTAGCTTTTACGAAATCCGAAACCTAAATATATTATGGGGCCCTTACGCAAGATTAAAATATTGGGGAACATGAGAATCTCGTTAATCTAAATATGCACTTGGATCTTTATCCATAATAATAAATAACTTTAAATAAACTTTAAATACGATTTTTTTGCAAATGCTTCAAAAGTGCATTTTGTTATTTTAAGGTTTTGCTTTTATTTAGAAGATGAGGACCAGGTATGCTTCATCACTGATTTGTACCATGTAAAAATTATTGTAAATTATTAGTTCATTTAGGGTTAAAATATTACAAATCTTTGTAAACAAATGTTACAAATCTTTGTAATATTTTACAATATAAAATTGTGCATGAATAATTGTGGACTAGTTGCATAATAGGCAACTTGCGGTAATGTACAAATTATAGTTTTTAAGATGATTCAATGCATAGACTGCAGAATGTACATTAAGTACTACTATGAATTTATTTTAAAAAATCGTTTTTCCATAAATTGGCTGAATAATAATGTTAACTGGATGCAAATTGGCGATGGGTCATATCAGGCGCTCCCCTTGTTAGATATTGCGTAATTTTCATGTCACTTATATTGTAGTATACTAATCTAATAGCTGTAGTAAGTACTTACCTATATAATATATCTAATTATATTGTATACCCATCCATAAGAAACTCTCTTATTTTAATAAGAAAAGTTATAGTTATAATTAAAATTAATGTATATAGTCGTATTAAAATCAATCACTTACAAGTTTTCCTGTTGTGAAATGCTTAGATATAGATAATATGGTGTTCTATAGCTTGTGCAGTAAAGCATGAGTTTGTTCCATTATTCTATATTATTCAGACTTTTAAAATAAAACCGTTTTGCTTGATATATTATCATTGGATATTAATTTGGACAAATTCTTGTTTAAAAGAGTTATTATGCATAATTAGGTAGGTACTATGTAATTAGTGGATGATTTTAAAAACGTTATTTCTATTATTAGTAGTAACATGTAATATAAAGCTTCCATATTCAGATATGGGCATATAGTAGACCTGTAAGAAATTAATCTTGTAAATTTTCATTATGTCGAGATCCTCAAATGGAAATGGGTGTGTCATTTGACAGAGGATTATATATGGATGTGCAAAGTCAAGTTTTTCACTTTTATTATAAAAATTAATAACCAGTTATTTGGCCTCCTGTTCTACTACGTATAGTACTTATCTACATTGATGATTTTTAAATTGGCAATTTTTGTAAATACAATATAAAATCTCTCATAAATCATTTTTCGGACAGATAAGTTTCTTGAACTTACAACACTTAGGTGTACTAGTATGCACTATATTGAATCATACAGTATTTTTTTCTTTCTTGAAAAATATACATTTTATTAAACCAATTTATTACAATTTTTTTGTTTCACTATTAGGAACGGTTAGTCAGATTTGGCCGGTATAATATGTAGCATATAGATAGACAATATTACCGATATTAAAGATAATAAGATAGGTAATAAATAAAATGTAATCATACTAGAATAGTAAAGCAATCAAGATTTAAAACTTATCTACAGTGGGTAATCTGTACAATAATTATCGACATAACTGTTCCGTTTTGAACGTGAGAGTATAATGCATTTATTTTTTGACCTTGATGTTCTCAACTAAGGCTGTAAAATTTGGTCATAACGCAAATGGTAATTGTTTATAATATTTATTATAATATGCTCTTATTTTCTCAAACACAATTAAGACAATGTTAACAAAACGTGAATCACGAAATATTTAACAGTATAATCTGCAAAATGTGATTAAAACGTCGAGTGATGAATTCATATTCATCAATCATTAGGTTAATTTGTGTACATGATCTTCGTTTAACGTTATAAGCTGTAACCCTGAACTCATCATTTTTACTAAATAATGCAATGCACTTCGGTCAATGGAACAACGAAGCATTTTTGGTTTGGCTCGACTAACATAAGTATGCAAAAAAGAATGACTGACGCGCGTTGCTAAAAAACTGCAGAGACGCAAACATTGAGTTTAATGAACTAACTCATGGTGTTTTCCACATTATGAATTTCATTATCTGCACAATATTTATGAGAGAAAAAGTGATAGCAATAAACAAATAAAACATTTTTTTCGTGTGTTATTAAATGTATAATTTCGATAATACAAAAACTATTTTCCACCATTAATTATTAAAATAAACGTTGTTTATTTTATGGTTTTTGTTTATATGTAAATATTTTCCTTAATCTATTGTGAGTGTATATTCCCCAGATATCAGCGTGATGAGATATTAAAATTAAAGTAATTAATTAATCTATTTTATTATTCTGCACTATTATGTTAATTTTTCTACCTATGTATTTCCAACATTATGCAACATTCATTTAATTAACACACCGTGGCCGTGAATCCAAATTTCATTTAATTAATAACAACTGTGGAATATAAATTCGCACTATAGGTTATAGTTAATTAATCGCTCAACATTGTAATTTTGGCACGATTTTATGAATTAACTTTTACAAATGCTTATAATAGTGTGCCGTAACTATTAAATTATAAACTCCAATTTAAATAAAGCGGAATGTTAATTTAAGTTCGGGTCGATCAACCGAAATACCAAAACACATCGGTACAAAATTTAGAGGTAAACAGGTCCTGATCATGAGGTAGATGCACCCATTGTGCACTTCACATTGAATCGATAATTGTACGTCTGACATCGCTAATACAAGAACTTGTTGAATCAGCACGCAACAACTTTTAGGACTTCTCTCCTCATATGCATGTAGAAATTGCTTTTTAGTACTAAACCTCTTAAATTTATATGCAAGTGTTAAAATACTTAAGTAATTATTGACTATTTGTTTTAGCACTTTGTTTAAATTGTTATTATACCGATTCACCTTCTTATACTTTTAAATAAACAGTTAATCGCAGGTAATGTTTTACAATAAGAATTCTTACCGCATATAATAAAAAACCTAGCTATATTATTTTTAATGATATTGCATTAGTAACATACATAAAATATATTATATATCACGTTTATTTAAATCTTGCAAATTGACCTATTTGAGACGTAAATTAACAATCTATGTGGAGCTTGAATGAAATGTGGTCAGTTCTGCTATATTATTGATCAATTATTTTTATATAAATAACAAGTAATTGAGTGGTAATTATAGTACGTACCTAAGCATTTACATACGTAATCCAAAAATAGTCTACAAAGAAACTTAACTGTCTCTTTATTAAAATTTTCACGTCCGTGATATGTATTTCAGTTTACCGTTAAATATCAAATATTTAACTTTCAATTAAGGTTTTTTTGTAAGTTACATAATATTAGCATTTTATATAAAATTAATATAAATGTTATTCCTTTTCTAGATTAGTATATATACGAGTACTACATAATATACAGAATATTTTAAAAAAAGAATGGAAATTCGAGGAAATCTCTACCATATAGTAATAACCCTATTAGTTTTTTTTAAATCTATTTTTAACCTTAAGATTTTATTTTAATTTAATTTTCAGATAAACCAATTGCATTTGATTGGTAAAGATATACATAAATCGTATTAACACAATCGATTTTCAGGAGGATGGCACAGAAATTTCCAGATGATCCAAATTTTCATAAAAAGACGCTTGTTATTTGGATAATTTTGAGGTCTTTTTTACAGTTCTTTTGTCCAAATTTGGACTCAAAATAGAAATCACTTTGGCCCCTAACTTTCACGTCTGCCTCGCTCTGATACTGGAAAAGAGAATTTTCAATGGTTCCCTTTACCAACCAAAATCTCCAACATATTCAAATTTTTGGTAATGTTATCACTTGTGCCAATTTTCAAATTAACACTAAAGCCGGAATTCCACTGAGGCAACACTGAACGAAATGAGGCATGCTATATTAATTTAATTAACTTAATTATTTAATTTCTCATTATTTATTGGATTATTATCTTTATAAATACTTTTGTTCCATAATATTATCAAAATAACAAAATTCATTTTTGAGGCAATGTCAGACAAAATTGATAATTTTATTTTTTGTCACTGTTCGTCAGTTTTGTGAAGAAATTTGCAGAGACTTCTGTATTGGTGTACTTTGATTGATGGCTCGTACAAAAAGCAGTCATCCAACTCATCACAAACTAGACGTAAATCAACTTTATATTATATTTATTGTTAAAAGGTTGTAGAACACCGCTTTTTGTTCACCTCTGTACTAAGTTTGTTTATGAAATAATAATAAATTACATACGTATAATTACTTTTTCACTTTTAAGTTTAAATATCGCTTCAGATTTTAATATTACGGCTATCCAAATTTTACAACAATTTATACATCAATGTGACTTCTTTCTAGTAAGATAACGGGCTTTTCCATTCCTGTCGGAATATTGCCACATATATTGAAGTCTTTACAATCCATTTCACGAGGTGGATTAATCCTCTTTTGCTACTCTTTTTACTACAACTTTTCACCACAGCGTGTGGATGTCCACAGGAAGGCCGGGCTAAGAAATTCTGCGAAGTCCGCGACTTGAACCCAGAATTTCCGCTCCGTAACTCAACCAGCGATCACATCACTCCACACCGTGGTCAAGTGGACATTCGAATTTTCAATACTTTTCGTGAGCACAGACGCCTTTATTTGATCTGAAAGCGTTAAATTTCCTATCAACAAACTATATAATTTCCTTATACATCAATTTTAAAATATGTTAATATATTGCAATGTTAAAGAGTTGAGCTTTCTTCAGCACTGAATACTTGGGTACTTCTTTTTTGTCTTTATTTTTCGTAAGTAAACGTCTCTTAATTCCTCTCCGACCACCAGCGGCGGGGCAAGAATAGCCCTGGCCCGTAAGCAAATATACAAAACGGGCCCTTAAAAAAAGGGTCGTAAGTTTTTTACTTGCATACAAAATCTTCTATTTTTGTACGTGCTGTATAGGGCACCTTATGGTTCCGGGCACCTAAAGCATTGCTTACATTCGCTATCACCGCCACTGCCGACCACACTCAAAATCAAATATCCTCCACGAACTAAATGTACATTCTGCCAGGCCTCAAGAACAAATGACAAGTTGTTTGCTCGTCTGATTCAATGTAAAAATAATTTTAACTTTTGTGAATGACAAAAACTAATTAACACCGGTTTCTTCCAATATAAAAGTCCAATACACACATTTACCCAATATGAAAATTCAATAAGTAGTACACAAATTTTAAAATGTCGCACAATTAAAATAATTATAACTAATATAACCTGGTATCCGGGATCGATTAGGCTTTCCTTGATCAACGGCTCTCCTGCAATTTTCAATTCCTTAGGTTTATTCTCAACACATTTAGTACTGTCGTAATGACATGTCTTCACGTCCTCTCGGAAAAGTGCTTCCACAACACTTCCGTGTGTTTATTTTATTAATTCCTGTCTTCTTCAATTCCAATTTATTCTATTCGCTTGCCATGTGATGGTGCACTAAATTTTACTAAATTTTGTTGGTTTCTGCTTGTTTACACTATCCAAATTTAAAATCTATTCCTGTTCAAAATTTATGTCTCTTATCCATTACTTTTGTTGTCTAATTCGCCAGATATACCTAGTACCTTGTTATCAAACTATTTATTTAGATCCAATTCACTTGGCTGAAATGAGGGATTTCGATCTTCCATTTCCCGTTCAAGGGATAATGAACAACATTAACCACAATCTTCTCATTGCAAGTACATTTCGTAACCTTGGACAGCAATCTTATCCTTGGAAGATACAGCTCAATCTTCCACTTGGAAAGATAATGGATAACTAACTACCTTTCTCTTGAAAGCATAATCATGAACTAACAACCATTCTCTTGAAAGGATTATACCCAACTAACAACCTTCCCTTTGGAAGGATCTAAAGGCCGTGTGACACTTGTGTAAATTTTGTACAAAATTTAATACTAAATGAGAGAGAAAGAGAAAGAGAACAAAATTGTACAATTTATTCTCTCTCTCTCATTTAGTATTAAATTTTGTACAAAATTTACACAAATGTCACACGGCCTTTAGACAACGAACCCTTATTATCTTCTATTTACCTCCTGACGTCAACTTTTGTTATCCTCTTACTTTTTTCAAAATGCCTACTTCTCACTTTTCATTATTTTGCTAGTCCACCTAACGATTCCTGAATACATTTGGCAACGTTTATATAATACACATAAATTATAATTAACATTTTTAACAATGTTTTTCATTATCAACTTGGTTTTTGACCACATGGTCTACCTTTCTTTCCCTTACGTCTGGTCATCCTTTCTTTCTTCGAACCATGCTATTCGTGGCAATAAAAGCTTGTCCTCGCTGACGAACCCTTTTCAAAATGACATATCACATAAAGGCTTTGCTTTTTCTACTTTTATTTCAACCTCGCTCGGTAACCTGACAAATTATAAAGCCTTTATGTGATTCCCATTTCTTCTCTCAGCTTCGCAGATTTACGCTGTTGAATGTAATTATTATTACTTAAATTGATAAATTAATATAAAATAATGAATTCTATTTTCAACATACGCCAATTGACCTTCTATTTGCCCATTTCGGGAGCAAACCTAGTTTGATTTTGACTGTGGTCGCAGACCCCCTTCTGTTAAGTTATTATCGCCAATAATAATATTGTACAATGCAATAATTTTACAATTTTAATTAATAAAATTTGTATTTGTCGTTATTAAAATTTAGAACTTTCTGGATAGAGATCTCCAGAGAAACAACGGCATTACATGCAATTTAATTTTTTAATGAACTTTGTAAAAAATAACAAGTTGAAATTGTATTGAAGTGTGTAAAAATATTATTGAATTTAATAGAACTATAAATAAAAAAATAAATCTAATTTTTTAATTTCCTTACACTTCATCCCTTAAGTTATATCAATACAGCCCGGTACGATTGAAGGTCTAAACCTTCAAGTTCTAATGAGGTTGAGAGAACGAGGCGTATATCCAAAAATGGATGTAAACAAAAAACGCTAATAAAGAAAGAAGAAGAAAGAAGCCCGGTACACTAATTAATTAACAAAATTTCAAATTTCCGTATTATTATTAAGTACTGTTACAATTTAACGCATTTGCTGCTAAGTTTTATCGTTCTCCATTATATTACAGCACAGGACCTATACAATTTTTCAAAAACTCGCAAAAACTTCACTTGTTCTTCTCTTCTTTAACTTAGTTAAAGCCTTAAGGCTTCTAATTTCCAACCTCTGTATCGTTTCCTTCACAATGTTAGTTCCATATGAGCATATTATGTATATTATGTTTTATTTATTTATATATTAATATTTTACATCCATTAGGTAGCTTGCTAGACTTTTACCTTCAGATGTGCCTTATCCTGGTTTTTTATGTTAATGGTGACAATTCACTAACCCAGGGGACCACCGGCTTAACGTGCCTTCCGAAGCACGGAAACTAGTCATAAGGAAGTTTGAATCTCACCAGGTTTGATCCCAGTGCCCTGCATTTGCATCTAACTGCCTGCGTTAGCTGCAAGGCAATGACCGTCTCATTTTCTAAAAATTTCAAAATAAGAATTTTTGTAAAATTTAGAGAAAAAAATAATAAAAATGTTTAACCCTTACTCCAGTGTTTGGTGTAGTGTGTGACGGTATATTATTATATATTTACATAATAATTATAATCGAATTTAATGATTAAGATAAACGATGCATAAATTTATTGTTATCTAAACATTCTAAGCTGGAAAAAGTTATAATACTTTTCAAGTTATTATTAATTACTATGTAACACATCTTAAAATTATGAAGATACATAATTTTAAAAAGATAATAATAAAATAACTTGTAAATTTTGTGGTAATAATTACAATATACATCAAATAATCTGCCAAAAAGATTTATAAAATAATTTAAATTTGTTGTATCTATCTATGGAGGTACTTGTTCGTACATAACTTATTTTTTGTATTACTATAAATCTATAACAATAAATCAAACTTTTGAATTAATTTAAATTGAAAACAGGTTTAAACAACTTTTAATAGAGTTGCAACCGTAATCGTTTTTAAAGATTGTACGCCTGTATTTACTAAAGTAATCTTTTTACGTGATTACATAATGTAATCAGAAAAACTGAACTGAATTGTATTTAAAAAAAGATTTCAATTTTTCATTAGTTTATTTCGTAGGAACATAAAAATTTCATTTTATTAAAAAATTGTACAACATTTCTAAAATTGTATGCAAAATATTGTCTTAGGAATAAGTTAGTTCCTTATTGCCCCTGAATTAGTACCTGCATAAAATCAATTTTTCATAAAACTGAAAGTATAGGTAGTCAAACGTGTATGTAGTATGTAAGTATATAATAATGTATAATGCAGTAGCACAAACTAATTTGTTGAAATGTTCATCGTCATCATAATATATTATACAAAACCGTAATTAACTTAACACTAATTAATATACGAACAAGCCATGTTGAGTAAAGAAACTTTTGTTTTAAAACTTTTATTTCTGTTACTGCACTCATTTACAAAAATGCCGGTTGTAAGTCGGACTTGACAGGATCACGGTCTTGGATGCAATCTTGGGTGCAATGCGCAAGACATGTGCGCTATAAAATGCATTACAAATACAGAGGGCCAAACATAGGCGTCGCCTAAGGGAATTTACCTTAAATTGTATTAATAAATTATACATACCCCCGGCCTTGAAATGAAATAATTGAGCAAATACATAATTTCAAAAAGACAATGAAACAGAATACATAATAAAATACACAAATGTCCTATGGCTAAATATTAACAAATTAATGTAAAGTCAACGTAACATTTATTGAGATAAATTAGAAAAATAAACCAAAAACACTAAAAGGAACGTTCACTCGTTAGGGGGCAATATCACTCACTGGCAAGGGACACAACTTAGCGAAGGAGCGTTGAACGGTTCCATTTGTTGTCAGTATTGTTGCGACTCTGGCGATGCCATCCTTTCCAGGGTGAAGCTCGACTACACGTGCCAACTTCCATTTGAGAGGGGGAGTGTTGTCCTCCTTAACCAAAACGAGAGACCCAAGCTGGAGATCGGATTTATGAGTCTTCCATTTTTGTCTCTGTTGTAATTCGGAAATGTATTCCTTGTGCCATCTTTTCCATATGTGTTGATGGAAGAGTTGCAATCGTTGGAATGTGGCCAAACGATTTTCTGATACTAAGGTCAAATCGGGGTCTGGAAGCGAAACCAGTGGTTGTCCTACCAGGAAGTGTGCTGGCATCAGTGGCTGCAAATCGTGAGGATCTGAGGATAGAGGAGCAATGGGACGGGAGTTCAGGAGGGCTTCTACCTGAGCAAGCAAAGTGCAAAGTTCCTCAAAAGTAAAAACAGTTAAACCTAAAACCCTTTTTAAATGATACTTGCATGATTTAATGCCGGCTTCCCAGAGACCACCAAAATGTGGGCTACGTGCTGGGATAAAACTCCAAGCAATACCTTCATTCGCACAAGTTTCGATAATCGACTTTTCATTTTTACGAATGAAAGCTCCTAATTCCTTTAAATTTGAATTAGTACCAACGAAATTTGTACCGTTGTCAGAGTATACCTTAGAGGGTTTATTTCGGCGAGCTACAAATCTTCTAAAAGAGAGTAGAAATGATTCAGTAGATAAGTCGCCGACCAATTCAATATGAACGGCCTTTGTAGCGAAACATACATATAAACAAATGTATGCTTTTGAATGTTTGGCACCTCGTCCCTTTCGATCCTTGATCATAATAGGACCTGCATAATCAACTCCGATTATTGAAAATGGAAATGAGGGCTGAATTCTTTCAGGGGGTAATTTGTATTTGCCTATACATTTCTCGATGCCCGCGGCGATGGCAAATCGATGGCGGCGAAAGCGTATTAGGGTAGTAAACAAATCTGGTTGAATAGTGGGTCCGACCATTTGAATGTCATTTAAAGAAATTCCACTCGAAGTGGCGGATGAGCCGTTAAAAACAACGCGCAATTTAGTCGTGACGCTGTCTTCCTTTATTACACCGTGGTGAGGCAAATAATACGAAATTTGTGAGTCATCTTGAATAACTCGAGTCATGTGACCTAGCTCTCTATATTCTTGCATAAAGGAGTGGTACTGTTTTGAAAGTTCTGGATTGGCCGCGAGGCGCCTTTCCAGAGCTAAGAACCGTTTCTTGGCTACAAATAATGAATCACCTAAGGATTCGATAGGCTGCTTTAAAGGAATTGAAACGATGAACCTTCCTTCATCGTTTCTTCTCGTATGCTGGGTGAAATGTGCTTCACACGCATGCTCCTCACCCGAAAGCGCTCTTTCGGTGGGGCAATTTTCAATTTCCCAAAATTTTACAAGCTGATCAGAAAGATCAGTTGTGGTACTGTGGTGACAGCTGACTTGATTAGGTGTATCGGGGTTTGTAAGACCTGCGAGTACCCAACCAAATCGAGTTTTTTGCAAAGTAGGTAAATTGAGACCTAAGCGTATCTGTCCGATACAGAGAAGATCAAAGAACAGGGGTGACCCTATTAAAAGGTCAATTTCGCCTGGCTGATCGTATGTGGGGTCTGATAGGTATATGTTTTCAGGAATTTTAATTAACCCTTTATCTACCTTGAAACCGGGCGTTGTTCCAGTTATGTGTTTGATAACAAGACAAGCAACTTTGATTTTGAATTTAGATTGATTTGCGACAATTTCTACATCACATCTGTTATTGATTTGAGAATTGGAATTGTTCAATCCTGAAACTGCAACATTTACATGATGCATGGGTAATGCTAATTTATTTGCCATTTTTTCGGACACGAAACTTGACTGTGAACCCGAATCGAGTAGTATACGGATCGTGTGATAAGTACCGTTCTTATCACTTGCTTTGGCTAGTGCTGTTGGCAGTAAAACGTTGCCTAAACTTGAGCAAAAGGCTGATATGGTTTGACTAGGCTCAGGGTTGTCGGGCAATTCTGAAGTGGTTGAAACCATAACGGCTGGAGTTTGCGCAAATGCTGCATGCAAAATAGTATGATGTTTTGCATTGCAGGTTCTGCACGTAAATTTCGACGGACAGTTGTCTTTTGTGTGCTCTTTCCCGAAACAATTTAAACAAATACCTAGTTCTTTTACTTTTGACATTTTTTGGTTGACATCCAATTTTTTGAAGATATCGCACTTTGATAAGAAATGTTCTTTTTTGCACATATAACACGTAGGGTTGTATGTGACTAATGATTTAGAATAGGATTTTGTCCTTTCCGGTTGTATAATTTTACCACCTTTTTGTTCGACGTTTTCTAAAAATACGGCGTGGTTTTTAAGAAACGCCTTGAAATCAGCTAATGATGGCAAATTTGCATCATTTTTGTTGAAGACTGACTCCCACTCCCTGTAGGTTGTGGAATCCAACTTTATTGATGATAAATGAATTAACAACGCTTCAAACAGCTGTTCATCATTGCCAAATGAGCGCAAAGCATTGACATGTTTTGACAAGTTATCGTTTAATTTTTTTAATTTTGCAGAAGATTCCTTGGTTAAGGTTTCCTGCTCAATTATAGCATTTAAATGATTTCTGATCAATAATTTAGGTTGATCGAATCGGTCAATGATGGTTCGAAATGCTAGCTCATAATTTTCAGCAGTGAATTCGATTGTGCTGATGACGTCAGCAGCTTCATTGGTTAAACTATTTTTTAAATAATGGAGCTTTTGTAATGCACTTATTTGCTCATTTTCATGGATCATACTTATGTAAGTATTTTTAAACTGTACCCAAGTATTCACATCGCCAGAGTATTTCATTAGGTTGATTTTGGGCAGATTTAAATAGCGCGTTGTATTTGGCATATTTAAATTGCTTTGATTGCTACAGTTTGATGTTATACTTTGACTTGAATTGGGTCTTGAGATTGTGCACTCACCTTTTAGGGCTTTTGCTTTAGCAATGGCGCGGTAATAGGAATTTTCGAATTGAGACAGTTCATCGTCAATTGAGGTTGTATCTGTCGTCAATTCGCTCATGTCGCTATGTACCTGTTCATATTCAATGTATACTTTGTGTATCGCGTCTATTCTTTCTTGTATTTCGATTGTCAACTCGTTCGAAATAACCTCTAAGTTTTCCTCTTGACATTTGGTTAAAAATGTACGAAATCTCGTTAATTTTGATTTAATTGTGCCTCGTAATTGAATTAAGGCATCCATATTTAATTAAATTAAGTAAAAAAGTAATTAAAAATTTGTTGAATTTGAAAATGAATTTTATTGCTTGAAATTTTAAATTTTTTAAACAATAAATTTTGAACTCGCAATTAATTTCTGCCTTGCACTTTGTTACTAGGTGAAGGGTTGAAAATTGATAACGATGGAAAGGAATTTGCATTTAACTTACCACTGATCGCGCGGGAAAAATGCGTCACTTGCTTTCTCTCTCTGGTGGCTGTTGTTTATGCGATGTCTTTCTCGCACTTGCAGACTGCCGGTTCACTTGTCTAATTAAATCGAACACTGATATAATTAGCTAATCTTCTCGAAGGACCAAAATATGTTGAGTAAAGAAACTTTTGTTTTAAAACTTTTATTTCTGTTACTGCACTCATTTACAAAAATGCCGGTTGTAAGTCGGACTTGACAGGATCACGGTCTTGGATGCAATCTTGGGTGCAATGCGCAAGACATGTGCGCTATAAAATGCATTACAAATACAGAGGGCCAAACATAGGCGTCGCCTAAGGGAATTTACCTTAAATTGTATTAATAAATTATACAAGCCATGTGTGTGCAGCTGACTGAGAAATGGACAATAAAATGACTTGATCATATACGTAATATAGTCCGACTGCAATCTACATTTTTAGAAAACAGCTGTTTTGCATTTGGTGATGAGTATTTTGAATAACCAGCGGTTCTTTTATAGGTACAACATAAACATAAACATACAACTAGTTTTGAAAAACCAACTCCATGCTAACATAATATGTAGTTTTCTTCCTCAGCAATGAACATAAATCGAAATGTATTTCAACATCTGGCTGATTGCACAATTAGTTTTATTATCTTTAAAAACGTTAACACCATGGCAGTTGAGGGTTTTTCTCCAATGCTTTATTAGAGTTTAAGGAAACCAGATATATTACACTTGGAAATTTATATTATTTATTCTTCAATAATGAGCTAGTAAAAATTTAAAAGAAGTAGTCTATAAAAAACCTATAATGTACGATATTACCGTAAAAACTTAACTAACTCTGGTGAAAATTGATATGTATTTTTTATGTAATCATAAATGCCCGAGAAATACGGGAGTAGCAAAACATTAATTTTTAAATAAGTTAAATTATTATGGTGATATGTTATATTCAAAGACGTTAAATTTTATGGATTGTATATTACTATAAATATATGGTAAGCATTAGAGGTATGTGCCTGTATGAATAAATTAGAAATTAAATTAACGAATCTAAAAGAAGCAAAGTTATAATCTTAGTTTAGATGAGGTTGCCGGTTAGATGATTACCATTTTCGTATCTTGAAGGTGATCTTAAAACTGAACAGTTAGAATCTTTAAAATCAAAAGTCCAGGTTAAGTAACTAATATTATATTACTTTGGTTTATCCTTAATAGGGTACTTTTTAATGGCGATAAAAGAAACACCTATTTATAATTATTGACGTTTTATGTTGTTGTACAAACTGAGATTCAATTCTCTTTAGGATTGATTGGTTGATATTTATTGGTATCAAAAAAGTTACTGTTTCGGAAATATAAGCTCTACGTATCCTATTTCTTTGTGTACAAGATTATCTAATGTTAGGGTTGGCATTAATCTATTATTACTTCCAAATTAAAAATTTGGAATTTTTTTATAAATTATTTAAAAATTACAATGTGATAAAATATTTTTTTATTTTGATAGGAGGTTGAAAGTAGAACCGAGCAGGGTAAAACTTTGAGATGCTGTACCTACATAAAAATTATTTTTTTTCAATTTTACGGGTTTAAATACCTCTTATTAGTCCGATATATTGGATTTGTTATACTAGAAATGGTAGTTTTTGACTTACACATTTTTATATTATATTGTAGTATGGTTCGAATACTAATATTATCTATTCTATCGGATAATAAAGTGATAACTGATACGTGATAAGTGATAACTTATAGAATATGCAGCTTCACAAATGCCTTTGATTCTCAAGGGCAGAAATCCATATGAAAACCAAATTTTCACCCCCCAAATTAAATGTTTAAATAATAAAAACTATACAAATAATTTTAAGTTTCAAAATTTTGGGGGATTTCAGTATTGAATACAAAAAATTGCATCCCAAAAGAAATTATATCATTACATATAAATGATATTATGAAATTCTAGAGCTACCCAAAAGTGCGAACAAGGAAGAATTGAAGAGAAAGTAAGTACAAGTAGTAGTTGGCTCTGAAACACCACTCGATAAAGACGTACGATGTCTTGAGTGACGCCGAACAATAGCCCCATGGAATATGTTTCAAAGAGCGGTGGATATACCCGAAAACATAAAAAAAATAAGAAGAAAAGTGGCAAAAAGTCGGAAGGTGTTCCTAATTTCAACATGCTTGATTTGAGTTACTATTGCAATACTTCATGCTACATATAAGAGTTTTTCTGAAAGAGATGATGAATTATTTTCGGTCTATAGAAATCTATTTAAATGCTCTCTGAACATACCAAGAATTTAACAACACTAACAATCCCACTTTTGGTAATGCGTCAATCAATTACGAAACCAATGCAGAACCGTTTTATGCATATCGGCCTGGTGTATGTGAGAACGCCGAAACACCATTACAAAAATGTATGCATTTCTTCAGTGGCGATGAAACAGTTCAAAGAACAAAAGATATAAAACCTTTGGCTGAGTGAGATGAAGAAGAAGATGAGGAAAACTTTATTGGTAAACAAGAATGAAGAATTATTTGTAAACTTTTTACCAAACTCATACCGGCAGATTGGAAGCAGTGGAACGAAAGTTTATTCCTTTTAAAAGGGGTCTTACTTCGGATGAACTCTCCAGCACGAACAGACTCGCCTGTGATACGAGGTCTCTGGAATATATGGCACTTGGTTGCCGATTTATGTTTTGCCTACCGCGTGGTCAATTGAAAAATCAATTGTCTACGTTTGTTGAATTGTTTCCAACCGTATACACCTACACATAACATAATATGTACAAGAATACGAACACTTCGATTTGACATAACAGTAATTTAGTTATAAGTTTCAAGTCTAATATCATGTGGAAGATAGATTTAATGAATGGTCGATCATAACCAAATTTAATTATTGCTTTTCGTATAGCATTATTATAATAATTATTGTAAATTTTGTACAAATTTAAAATGGTCTACCCGTTGAAATAAAGAAATAAATAAATAAATGACACTCTTCCTATCATGAGTTGAAATTAAACAAAGTACTCGTACTTTGGTAAAATGTTATCCTTTTTTTTACAAAATTTTCAATTTAACAATATTCAAAATTTTAATAAATGTTTCGGACAAATTATAATTTTATTAATTTTATTAAGAAAAAGCAATGATAATGTATAATATAATCTATTATTATGGATAAATAAAAGCATTTGTGACAGCTGGGCATAAATAATGTTATGTAGATACATACAAGATAAAATTAACTTTTTGTCCAAAATTATCAATTAAGATGTTAATTATTGAAACAGTTTTGATATTAGACTCATCTATGTATGATATATCATATCCGACTAACTAAATCAGAATGGTTAACATATTATTATAACCCAGCAATTTTATGTATTTCTTAATTAAATAATAAATAAATATAATAGCTAATAAATTTATTTATAAAGTTTTAATTACGAATATATCACTTAATACAATTTTAATGGCTTTCTATGCTGCCATTTAGAAAATCTGTAAAATTTTTAAAATACCTATGAAATATGTTTGAATTCATGTGATGAAATGAAACAATTTATTTAACAAAATTATTTGTAATGTATTTATTTAAATAATGTGCAAACAGATCGTGCAAAATATAGACGTGACCATCAAGTTCAGGAAACAAAATTGTAAAATCAAACCTTTATTGATAAGAAATAAATCATAAAATTAATCTTTACGACTATTAATGTTAATAAATACTTCAAAGACTTGCAAACATATTAATTATCTGACAAAAACAATTATTTACCAATGTTTTATGGGAAAAGGAAACAGGAAACAAAAGTACAAAGTGAAAAAATAAACAGAAAGGTGTAGGTTTTATAATATGTTGTATACGACTTGCGAATCTCTAATATTATTTAAAAATATTATTATTATAGTTACTATTTTTGGTAAATTATAATCAGGTGGGAAATAGATACCTCTGTATTATAGTTATTGAATAATAATTATTATAGTATTACCTAATCAAGCATTCATTTTTTGGTGGTTTACAAGTCTGGCATTTTTGATAGCAGTATATTGAAATTTCAATATTTGTGGAACATCCTGTATGATATAATAAAATATTGTTTACATGGTTTATATGGAACAAATATCGTAGATTGTCTGAGCTAAACTATGTTGCTAAGCTATAAAATATGTTAGAAACATTATAATTGTGGAGTTTACAATGACTAATTCTTCAACTATAATTCTAAATATAATTATCACTTATATAATTATCACACAGAAGAAGTATAAAATACCATAAATAAAAAGGACTAATTATTTCAAACACTAATAAAATGCATCGGCACCATGATAATATTATTATCGTTGGTGTTTTTATCTATTAAAATATAATTTAATTTTGCCAAGAGATAATAATTTATAAAATTAATGATATGCTTCATTAGGTTAAATATGTACACTTCTTTTACGAAACTAGATTACACTATAACTACTTGCAGGATTTAATTTTTAAATAAATATACCTACTTAAATTCAATTACTTAGATTACCGATAAAAACTTGTATTTTAACAGAAGCACTTCATATTATAATTATTTGCAACCTATAATTTACTTTTTAATCGAACTATATGGTTACAGCAGCTTTAATTTAATTTTGAATTTTGAAGTTTATATCTATGTAGAAATAATTGATTAACTAATTTTATCGAAACAATAGTACGTAATTGCATTTTATTTGCAAAAAAAAACCATCTACCTTTACTTCTGTCTTACTTTAGTTCATACACTTGGTGGTTCTATTGTTTATAAGTGGCATATTATGTAAGTCAATTTGGTTAATAATAATTATTGTTTGAAATTTTAAAATTAATCGTTATTCGTAAAAAAACATTTTATTGATTTATTTAATATTATTTTGACGTTTATTAATTAACATGTAATTAATTTAAAATTTTAACTGTAATGAAGTAATGGTAATAAAACTAATCATTGTTAAGGATCTCTTTCTTTTATCCAATAATAATATTAATTGATTATTCAACAAAGACAATTAACTGAAATGAAATGAAAAAGTCTACTAAATATATGGCAGATTCAGTTTCACTTTGTAGAATATACAGCCGCGTACACCTAGTACGGTCTAAACAACCTTATTTATACCTTTGACAGACTGAAAATTAATCTTCATTAACTTTTTCATAAATCGTAAATCCGCAATTAATTTAATTTATTAAATGGCGTAAATGATACTTAAGTAAATAATACAACAAGTGGTGATTTGAGTATTTTTATTATGTGTATCAGATTCGTGGAATTCTGACTGAAAGGATCGTTAATAGTCATTTACGTTTCAGTGTGTCACATATGTGTCCTATATTTATGGTAAATGTTGGATATATACCTACCACTTAAAGGGAAATGATCATTATAGATGTTACTTTAAGTATCAAAATAATATTATTTGTTGTTCTATTGGAGATTTTAATAGGTATTTTAATAGATTTTAATAGTTGTAACCGCATAAAAATATATTTTTACATATTATGTACTTATAACTTTTTGTGTTAGAAATCTTTGTTTGAAAAACAGTAGCATTTGGCCATAATATCCCACTTTCGTGGGATATGCGCCCACCTTATAATTATTCGAAAATATAATTAAGCCCATGTTTGGAGGTTTACAATGCGAGATTATATACCTTAGTAATCGGTGGTATCAAAAATAACTACCAGAAATAAATAATATATCATTTTATTTCCAATATTAGCCAAGAACAATGTGCTTACCTTAAGGTGGCGATTCAGCAATTTGAATTAATACAATTTGAATTGTGTCGTTTTTAGTACCAAACAGCAGCGTTTGAACAGCAAAACCTATCGTTGGGGCGTATATTCCACACAGGGACGTGCCTACGGGGGGGGGAACCTCCCTCTCAATAATTTAGAAAATTTGGTCAAGTTGGCAAAAGCCGCTAAACCTATAATAGGAAAAATAGACAATTACAATGAGTTGGCAATTTTGAATTAATTAAGTTGGCAAATCCCCCCCCCCACCAGAGTTGGCTGAGCACGTCATATATCCCACATTATCCTATAAGTAGTTTGGTGTAGTGCACAGGCAGTTGGCTACAGAGCGAAGTGGACCACACAGTCATGGATTTGATTCCCAAATCGCTTCCAAATTGTGGTTGCCGTGGGTAACATTACAGGTTCAACTAGTTATCCAATTTATTGGTTTGTAATTGGGTCTTATGGGTTTATACCATAATACCAAGATATAATCATGGGTTTATACTGGGAGTTAATGTTAAGATCGATCAAAATATAAAATAATTGAATATGTTTTGAAAAAATAGCTTAATGTAATTTATTCAGACCATAATCGAAGACATAAACATGATCATAAAATAATCATGCTGAATTATTCTGCCGTTATGAATGATTAATTGTAATTTTTAATTAAACAGTGTTAAACCAAGTTTTTTAAGATTATGTTGATTTGCAACACCTATAAAATTTATTGGGTTGCTTCTGCGAGTTATTACCACAATATTCTTACAGAGCACTTTTTAACGTTTTTATTTATAAACTCATTTTTAGTTTTTAACCAAACTTCGTGTAAATGTTTGGTTAAATAAATAAACCTATTTATAGGTAACTATTACCAACTGTATAAAAACCGCTATGTTGCCTGTTGATTTAAGGGGACTAGGCAACGGTTAATGATTGAATTCGGCGCTCTTGTTTATCTTAATTTTAACATAGAAAGGAAACAGATACACTTCTGTAATTTTAACCAATGTTTATTGATATATAATTGATAAAAAAAATTGTGCTATGGAGGTCATATAAGCTTACAAAAAGGCGGCACAGTCTGCGGCGTATTTACACGTTTTTCTTCCATTTTTACATACTATCGTACTTAAAAATAATTTTTTTTCGGTTCTGTAAGTGGTCTTTCTTTTCGTAAGATACGTAATTTCCCGCGAAACCTCCGAAACAATCCATAAAAATTCGAGATTTTACAAAAAAAATTAAAAAGTCACGATTTTTTTGTCCAGTTACAAAAGAATCGCATTTTTATCTAAAAAATTGAGGTTTTTCGTCTACGAGTTCAATACTTCCGGTTCAATCGTTCTGATTTTAGGTTTCGCGGGAAATTACGTATCTTACGAAAAGAAAGACCACTTACAGAACCGAAAAAAATTTATTTTTAAGTACGATAGAAGGTAAAAATGGAAGAAAAACGTGTAAATACACCGCAGACTGTGCCGCCTTTTTGTAAGCTTATATGACCTCCATAGCGCAATTTTTTTTATCATTTATATATCAATGAACATTGGTTAAAATTACAGAAGTGTATCTGTTTCATCTGTTTCCTTTCTATGCTAAAATTAAGATAAACAAGAGAATCATTAACCGTTGCCTAGTCCCCTTAAAAACTAAGTTTGACGTAACTGCCACTAAAAGCCTGTTTTCAAATATAAAAGTTTTAAAAAGAATTTTTAAGAAAATTAAAGTTCTTATAGCCTTTTGATATAATAATATGCAGTGCTGATTAACAATAGGCGAACCTTATGTAAACAAAATACTTTAAAATTGATGAAACAACTCTATTCAGCATTACAGTTTTTCTTTGCTTTTTCAATGTGTACTTACATTATTTTTGATTATGTTCTATATGGTTGCAGATTTCTTATAAGATTTATTAATCGCATGGTCGTGATAGTCCTTATGTAACATTTGATTGTATTTTTGCTGTTGGTCGTTGCACTCGACGCGACGTTTATAGCCGGTTAGCACGATTATTTGATACAAATACAGGGAATCGAGATCAAATTCAGGGAAAGTCAAACTTTCTTATGATCGTGTGCTTCGGAGGGAACATCGGCGGTTCCCATGGGTTGATAAATTGCCACCATTAACAAAAAAAGATAGGATCCACAGACACATCTGTGGGCCAGCCTAGTAAGCTACCTATCAGATATAAAATAACTACACATACGCTAACAGAACCAATAGTGCCAAATAAACTTGACATGGTTATCACTTTATCAGAACATAATCTTAAAGTAAGTTGAAAAAGTTGTTGGTCGTTTCACATTTAACTTGTTAAATATAGAAAAAAAAGGAAAACTTTTTTAGAATATAATATTAATATAATATTATTATCCAATACCTGCAAGAGTCAAGGAGACGGTCATTGCCTTGCAGCTAACGCAGTTGGATGCGAACGCGGGGTACCAGGTTCAAACCCGGGGAGAGTCAAACTTTCTTATGACCATGTCTCCGTGCTTCGCAGGGCACATTAAGCCGGCGGTCCCCCTGAGTTGACGAATTGCCACCGTTAACAAAAACCAGGGCTACAGGCACATCTGAATGCTAGCCTAGCAAGCTGCTACCGGATGTAAAACAACTATAGTCCAAAATCGATCTGCGAACTACTCACCAACCCGTCTGGCTAGCGTGGTGAGTTATGGCCAGATCCTCCATAATATGGAGAGGCTTATGTCCAGCAGTGGGCGGAAAAAGGCTGAAAAAGAAGAAGACCTGCAAGTATTGCACAAAATAGAGGCGGTCGGAGCTTAGCGGTCACGCGAGTTGACTATGAATGCTAAATACCCGGTTCGAATCCGAGTAAAGTAGGAACTTTATTCTGGCCGTCTCTCCCTCGGCAGGCAATGGCAAACCACCGGGGTGTAATCTGCCATGAGAAACCTTGTCTTAGGGTAAAAGAAACAAAAAGGACCTAGTACGAAACATATAAAGTACATAAGTCGTCCCCAAATTAAAAGGTTCACCAAACCCTCTTTAGGGTAAAAGGACCGAGAAGGAAGGGACCTGCAAGTAAAATAGCTTTTACATTGACATTTTCAAGCAACCAAAGTGGACTTTTATTCACTAGTGAGCGAAAGTGAAGTTTTCGCTCACGAATGAATAAATTGAGTAAAATCGCAGTATTTTATTAAAATTCAACCAAAAGTCGAGAGTCTCACATTGATTACTTTCATAAGAGAGCAATATAATTATGTAATTTAAAATTTTTGATTTTGAAATTTTCATTTTACTTACAGGTTTTGGATAAAATGTTGTATGCCACTCTTGAGTAAAGATATTTGTTCTTGGATATGTAAAGAAATAAATTTCTCGTTGTTTTCTTGGCGACTTCCTTCATTTTGGAGAAGTTCAATCCTTTTCACTCTCGTCAGTACAATATTCATAATCATGCTTGTTACTGAATTTTTCGCCTGGTTTTTGAACTCTTTTTCCAGGGAGCAGTCAATGTGGGAGACAACAGAACCAACACCCCCAATCCAGATTCGCTGATGTAATTCGCAGCGAAATAATTTGTAATATAAAAAATGTTTTAGTATTAGTTAGGCTGGTGCTGGGCACAAATTTGTTGTACATATTTAAAAACAATATACGAGTTGTTAAACTGAAACTGTTACTGAATTATTGTTTCAGTTGACTATATTTTCAGATATTGGTTATACTCGTACATACTACTAATATTGTTCGTATTTTTTGGTTTTTAAATTATATTTATTTTCATTATAAACACAAATCGAATGACGAAAATTGAATATTTTCAGCTACTTTTTGGTCATTTTTAAAGTGGTCATAATAATAATATTATGTGTGTACCTACTTTTCGCCACTGCATCTCGATCATTTCATTACTGTTTATTAGTGAAAAGCAATAAACTACTTTACATTATGCTCCAATTATACAAATAAGAATAACTATTAGATTGATTTGAGTTCCTTTTTAAGATTCTGGAAGATAATGGGTTTTAACTAAATTTTAATTTCAATAATTAAGTATACACCTAACCCTTTGGTATAGGTAGCTTTTATTAAGGTTTCATTAGTACCTAAAAACAATTTCTTTATAATATAGACATTTTATAAATGTTAATTTTATCAAAGATATATGATTTTTTTTATTTAGGAATGAGAAAACAAAATACGAAGATATGAAACAAACAAAAAGATATTGTACACAATTAAAAAATAATTGATGACAACATTTTATGAATTTTAGATTTCTATAGTTCGAAAATTTTATTATTCAATTTATCGTAGACATTGATAATTTAATTTTGAAATTCAAAATAATCGAGTTTCTTCTATCAATTCAGTCATTCCTTCTTTATAAAATAAAAATAAAAAACAGTATACGTACCATAATGAAACTTTGAAAAACAATATAAATGCATGTTATGAAAAATTTGAATTTCATGGTTTTAACAAAGGTTATGAGAATAATAATTATTATCTTCAACTTAAGTTTTTAAAACTTGTTCGGCACTATAATTTGTATTACAAACAGTAAATTATACACATAATATACGTTCTATTAGGTATGGTTCATGATTCTTTTTAAATGTACTGATGATTTTAAAGTTAAAAAATTTATTTTTATTATTTAAGAATAATTTTTGAAATAAAATTTAACATACATAGTAGAATATTTTTGTCTATAAAATACTATAATCATTTAATGTTCATTACATTACCTACCGTATATAAGTATCTCCATGTAAATCCAAGGTTTATAATAGAACAGATGAAAGATACAATATAATGGTTAATGGAACTAATGAAGGTAATGGAACTTGGTGCAAATCTGATTTAATACTCGTAGATGTAAGCGAGAGTTGTATTTTATAGTTAATTTAAGTAAAAAAATTAATTTAATATAAGTTGCTATATAACCTTGAAAGTCGTGCAGGTGTAATTTTCTTACATAGGGTGTCGAGTATGTATTTCAAAATTTCACATCATATATTTCCTAAATAAAATTAGAGAAATTCAAGTGATTTCGCGCGGAGGAACGATTAATATGTAATTTTAGAATTTTTAAATTTCGTCTCTATCCATCACAACTTGACAATCTTATATGACTTTCTATCCATATGTTTTTTATTCTTTCTATTTCTTTCTTTTCTATTCCAATATGCCAAACAATGCCATAAAAAATTCTATATTTTTATACGTAACTTGTGTATATCTAAAAAAAATCTGATTCGTCACAACATTTTCCAGTGTCAAAATGTAAAAATAAATAGTAACAAATTCCATTTTTTAATCCCTTTCATTGGTCTAATGATCATCACCTGTAAACGATTTTAAAGCACCTTCAAATGAGAAATCCCATTGAGATATTGGGCAATATGAATGAAATTGAGCATATAAATAATATTATATACTCAAAATGTTGAAATATTACTCCTAGTTCTATGAATAAATATAAAAAGTAAGTAGGGTACATGAATAGATAATCTTATAAAAGGAATACCTCGCGCTGAGCATCTACTTATACATTTTATTCGCATAATCTGATTAGATACCTATTTAATTCAAAATTTTGAGTATAAATTTCATGCTCAGTTTTATTCATATCACCCATTGTATCTATTTATATTTCGAATATCCACCCAATATGTCAATTTTTATACAGAATCATTTGAGCAGGGGAATGGTATCTCGTTAATCATTTCATGAGCGTCATTAAAAATGAGAAAACTAGTATAAAAGAGGTTTCAGCATAGGAATTTCAACCAAAATCTAATCAGTTATGTGGACCACTTGCGCTCACTTCCTAAAATTTACCCCAATGACAACTCATAACGGAAACGGGATAACGGAATTCCTACTGTTTGATGTTTTCTGTAGCACAATATACGGTCTACTGCCGTATCCACACTCTTTACACATACACGTACCGTCAACATAATGCAGCAACAGGAGCCAATTAATCAAATATGAAAGATCAAAACTTTACAATCGATTATTGTCTAAATTATTCGATATTTGACATTCATCCATAGCTTAAACGCTTCATATTAGTCTTTTTTTTAAAAGGAGTTATGCTAGTTGAGACGTCGAAAAATATAAACCTATAATTATAAACAATATAACAATACAATTTATTATAACAATAACAAAAATTACAAGATGAAAACATTTCATTGAATGTTTTCAATTTAAATAAACTTAAAATTCTTTCGACATTCAAAATCAAATCAACATAATTTGACAATTCAAATTTATATATTTTATCACATCTCTCAATCTGTAGTGCTATTATGTTTTAAATATTGTAACTTCTTGAAATTGATTCAACAACTTATTTTCTAGCTGGTGCGGATTTTATCTATTATTACACTACACAACTACACATCATCAAAACTTGTTCTTTGCAACAAATCAAATCAAATAATTAATAGTAAGAAAACTACGAAAAAGTTATACGTATATGACTCTCCCGAAATCTGTTTTCTGTTACTTTATTAGCCTAAAAATGTTTCCAGGATTATTCCAAATAATGATATTGGATATTTTACTTTATGATTAGGAATTGACCCCACTCATCCTATAATTTTTCTAAAACATTACTTTTTATTAATAATGTTATTTTGTTTCGTTTATTGATTGATTTTCTTTATATGTTTGATCATAATGCGCTCTCAATATTCAAAGAGACAGTATTTGTGCTTGTGTCAAAAAGACATGAAAAATAACGACTTCTCTTACAATATTTTGAAACTAAAATGTAGGTGATTATAGTATCTTTAAATTATTTACAAGTATTAATTTAGGCTATTATGTATAAGAATTATACATAATTAATTCAAATATTTGCTTTTAACGTTTACTTTATTTAAATTTTTATGTAATATCTAATATCTGTTGATTTTAATTTTTAATTACATTTTAATTTATGATTCAATTTTATGATTTAATTAATTACAATTAGATAAGTTAATTTGTTTTTATTTAATAGTTATTTACGATACAAATGTTGTAATTAACACTTTTACCACATGTTGCCCTACAAAATTTTACCGAATTGTGGTAAAATATATTTAAGAATTTTAATAAACAGACCCACACAATTTTGAGCACGGAAGTTTGAACTTTTTGTATTTTTATCTACATTATATCCCTCATAGTTCTTGGTATGTTTTGTATGCTATTATTGTTAGCTCAAAGTATGTTGAGAGTCCATCTGGTAGATCAATCTAATATGACTGCAATTCAGCTCATATAAGAATTACATATTAATTTGATTTGTTCTTTTTCCAGCTGGTTGGTGAAGATATTGATATGATATCGAGTGGCGGACATCTCGTATGCCTTTTTTTATGTAAGATTGATAGTTGACATATTAATTAAGATTTTTCTGAAATAACGAACAATAAAGTTTTGCACGCTTTATTTGTGAGGTTAATCAAGAATCTCACCTGGAAATTTTCCAGGTCAACAGTTATGTTAAATGCACAAAATTTAAAGAAAATTCGTTAACTGCAACACGTGTCTGTATGGAAACTCATATTATCCAGTGGTATAAGCTTTTCAGGTTTTACCAAATGATAGAGAAATGAACAGGTCGAGATTCGCTGCTATTAATTTAATTTACTTACGGCAGTAATTTTTGATGCGCAAAGTTTATAAAGCTGATAAAGCTACATACATTTAAAAATAAATTGTTAAATATAATTAACCATTCGTTGTACATATAGGACATAATAAGTAAACAGATCTTTTGTTCCGTTCCAATACCCACATAATAATACAAAAAGTAGTTAACTGCTGAAAGAGTAATTAATTAAGCTACCTGTCTGTCTTCTGAATTTTGTTTTTTAAAGACACGTCTGATTTTATCATTTTCACAAAATCATTTGAGTGAGTTTGTATATGGTATGTTATTTTCTTAACAAGATCAATTGTCAATTTAGATATCAACAATGGAATTTTAATAAAGTAAATGTTAGATTTGGAGGCGATTAGCTACAATAATTATATTCACAAATGCGGAATTCTGAGAGTCACGTTTATTACGTTGCTTAGGCATCTGAAGTTTATATGAAAATCTAATAAATGTGCTAATATTTTCAAAATAGTATTAAAATGTAAATTATAAGTTGTTATCTACGACTAAATACTAATAAGACAATTATTATATAAACAGGGTAAAATTAGTATAATGAACTTGCACTATTTTGTAAATGCCTGAGTCACTCATGAAATTAACTGGGTACTTATCTAATCCAAAACTGTTCTATGCGTGTCGTTTTGTTTCGTTTACAAAGAAGCTTATGGTTTTACATCTTAAATTGGAAATTTAAATCAGTAAACCACACGACTACACGGGCGGTTGAATTTACTCGGATAATTAGATTAACATACAGTAATTTAAGTTCATTATTATTGAAGTAGCAATAAGGAAATTTTGCAATCGGTTATAATTTAACTGCTACTTCAGTAGAAAATTGAATTAAGTAATTTTATGCAGGTAATATTCATAAGCCTACACCGAAAGATGAATGGTTTCTCGATTATGCATGGAAGGTATATTCTTCCTGCATTTATAAGATTGATATATTAATTGCAAAACTACCTAGGCATAAATTACCCACATTATTAATTCTGTACTACTATAAAAAAAATATTTACAATTAAGGAAAATTAAAGAATTTGTAATCTAATATATTCACAAATAGCCAAAATTACATTCTAGCTCAAGGCTTTTTAATACTTTTTGATATCACTCATAATCAACTACCTTCTTAAGTTGAAAAGCAGTTAGTCAAACCGAGTAGGATAAACATAGTATAAAACAATAAAATAATGTTATTGTCATAATGCCAAATATCAACGGCAAGGCACTAGGGGTTGTTGGAGAGCTTTTTAGTAGTAATGCTCCGAATTTTTGGACGAACCTTCCGTTTGGTATTTAATGATTTGATTAGTTGATGATGAGAACCAGTAAATTAGTCTAGCGTTAAAATTCAATTCTAATTATTGAATTTTCTAAGTGCCTATACCGGCCTATACACAATAACCGTAAGCGTAAGTGTAAAAATTAAATTTCAGATATTTGAATTTTCTTTTATATCTCGCATGTATGGCTCTAAACAGGAATTTATATAAGTACGAGTACACCCATATATTTAATATAAAATACTATAAGCCTATACTTCTACTATAAATATATAAAATATAGCGTCAAGTTCAAATATTTCAACTTTAATTCTAACCCTTTACGCTTATTTTATCGCTTACGGTCGTTGTGAATGGGCACTAATATATTTATGCTAAAGTTAATTCGGAATTAGATAACTGGGCGGAACTAATATGCAGAAACGAAAATTAAATGCACGACGTCACTGGAACTTTCTTCCTCCACATCTACTGTGCACAAGAAATTGGCTACCGCCCAGTCATCTTATTCCAGCTGAACTTTACCTTTGAAATAATATGGACTTTGGTTTCCGTTGGAAGTCAATGACAACGTTAACCTCCAAATATACGCAAAACATTAGGTAGTAATTAAATTTTTCAATTTGGATGTAATTGAGTAAGTAAATATTAAAAATGCATTATTTTAATGTTTTCACAATTCGTGTGATCTAAAAACCAAAGATGGGTCTTACAGTAAAGCGCGTATTTCTGTATCGTAGGCTGTAGATACATGAGCGTAATGTTCTGTAATAGTAAACATAGGTGGCTGAAGGAGTAGGCGATTCTAGTAACACTGAAGATAATATAAGTGCAGCTTATACGAAGCAATAAAATTTGACGCACCTCACTTCATAAATTATTCTTATCATGATTATTATTATTATAAACTATCGTCACACTTTCAAATATTCATATTGCATCTTGGTGTTGAACACATGTTGAATGCAAGAGTATTTGTAAAGTGCCGCCTACGAATTTTAAATCAATCATTTGCATTTATAAGAAAATTTATTGCATACCTTAGCAAACTTGTTTGATATGTTAGGTACATTTCAGATAAATATAAATTACAAATAAATACTCAGTAATATGTTATGCTATCATTAGTCATAATAAATTTATATACAGAGTGCGCAAAAAAGTTCTCTCTAGATTTCCAAAGGCAGTAACTTTAAATAATAAGGAATTGCTTCTCTGGTTGATTATGTTTATTTAGACATTTAAATATCTTCTGTTAAATCGCAATGATAATTTTTTCATATTTGGGCTCGTGCCAGTGACGTAGCAAGTCAAGACCGGGCCCTGGTGCAAGATCCACAGCGGGCCCCCTTCATTATTTTATTATAAAAAAAGAAATTTAAATAACAATGTTATTGCACAAAAAACATGTAAGTGACAAAAAGGCATCGGATATTTCCCTAAAAAGATTTTCTGGTGGTGCGAGATCTCAATTCCCCCCCCCCCCCAGGACTAATGAAAATTTAGCACTTATGAAGCTTCAGGCGCAATTCAATTTTGAGGCCCGCCTCTAAATAATTCAACTTCCGGCACATGGGGGTGGGGAAAGTAGCGTCTTTTAGCACCGCAGGGGCCCTCGCTGTGTTCAATGTGCAAACTTTCATAGATAATTTTTACAAAAATGTCTGTAAATAATAGAAATCAATTTTGTCCGTGTACCGGGCCCCCATGGGGCCCGGGCCCTGGTGCCCGGCACCACTCGCACCACCTGTTGCTACGTCACTGGCTCGTGCACAGCATTTTCCATTGCTTGTTATCTGTGGCTTGTTCGTATCTGTAAGGCGACTAACTATTTTTGGTACAAAAAGACCAGGGTCGTAGCTCATAGGTCATGGGGGCTTTCCCTACAAATTGTTTGAATGACCTTGCTTTTAACCAATTGGACAAAATACTTTGCCTACATTTCCTCCGAACTACATGCGTTAGTTGTTAAATGGGGTACTTACTGTTTTGTGGTTATATTGTCACCTTTTTTGATAATCGATAAATAAATTATAATGCCTTGATTTTGATTATCTTTATTAAGAACGTGTTAGCAACAACTCGGTTGACTTTCGTTCGGTTCGGTTTACACAGACACTAAATAAAGTTGTATTTACTAGGACAGTAGTCTTAAAATGCACGGTTCACGAAAAAGGAGTACAATCCTGCCTGAAGGAGTACAGTTGGTCACCTAGCTTATGTAACCCTGTAATTTTAAGAAACCCACAAATGAAGAAGTCTGGAATGGTACAGTCGCTCTGCAAAAATAAGAGCATCTTCCGCAAGGATGATGACTTTTACGCCACCTAGTACATAATATTATTATGTTTCATTTAATAACATTTTCTTTTTTCAGTTATATTATGTAGTTTTGTTTCTTCAATAATTTATTATTAAAGCATTAACAAATAAAATATAATTCACTGAGAAAATGCTAGGCAAAGCCTTTTAAATCTATTCTTGCTCATTTCAAATTATTCACGAAAATGTAATTCATTAGTCATTAATTTCATAAAAGAAAAAGTATGGACAAAAAACATTGCCCGTCTGAGAAATATGAAAAATAATAAAATATGTTTAAATTTAGCGTTAAACATAAATATTTAGATATTGAAATGAAATTGCTATTTTAGCTTGCAAGTTTTGTTCCCACTGCAGCGTCCCGTGACAGTATAGTGTGATGATCAGTATCTAAAGAACGTACATAATGTAAGTATAAATATTGCTTTATCGACCACGATGACTTTTTCAAAATGATTTTTGTTTTGAAATTATTAGGAAATAGACAAACAGCCAGATAAATAAATTTTCACCTTACTCATTTCAGCTCCGTTCTGTTAGGGGGGAAAATATTATGTGCAAAATTTTTTGGCAGGACATCATAAGAATAAATTGTAAGCCAAGTGCAAAATATACAATTTGCTACCTTTAACTGGTCCTTTACCTCTGACACATTGTAATTATTCAAAGAAATTCATCTCAATGAACCGCAATCTGTATCTCTTATAATAAGCACAATAAACGATTATCCCAATGTTGAGCCACTTAAAATAAAGCACCCTGTAAATGGATATCTACTGCTTTATGTAAATTGAATTGATTTTCATAATACCTAACTATTCATATAATTCATCACTCAAGATATATCATCATACTTTATTAATATAATTACTTATTTTTTTTATTTATTTATTTAAAAAACAGTTAATATTGTTGCTATATTATTAAAGGTGATAAATAAAAAATAGCAATTGAATTGTAAACAATCTATTTATGTTCCATTTTATTAGTACTACTTGAAGTTCTTTAATTATTTTTAAATCTAGAATTAATTAGTAGGTTTTAATTTATTTAATTAGTAGTACATAAATATCATAAGCTCTACAAAATTATCAAAATGGCATTTAAAATTCGATAATTGCCCATAAAATTTTATTAAAAATATGTAAATCAATTTGTTACGTTAGTGAGAATTTTATGCATAAATACAATATTAACTTTATTTTATTAGTTTATAAGTGACTTATAAGGCGATTCAATAAGAACATTATGAAAAAGTGGGTGGTTTAAGTTGTCACCTTAAATAGACGATGCAATAAACGTTGACCAGCAATAAATGTTTATAGTTCAGTCAAAAATATGTTAAACCTGCATTGACGAATAAAAACATCTTCTGTAACTTGGCATAATGTATTATTATTATTATTCTTTATGGTCTACATTTGAACTTTTTTAAAATCAGGAACTGCAGTTGTAACGTTCGAACTGGCCATTTTGGAAAAATGATCTATTATACAGTAATCCAAATTCTTGCAGATGCCGTTAATCAGCCATACTATAAAGGTAATGGATGATATTAAAAGTTAATTCTTCTTCAAATGGCGATAAAATATGTCGTTCGTTACTATATACACAAAGTTAAAGTTTCATTTCCTCGTCATCGTGATGTCAGGTGATTTTTGTTAACGGAGCTGCTGCAAAGCGGGCGCATAAAGAAACCCGCGAAGAAAAATTATTAAGAGAATTTATACTGCAGGCGTCCCCAATTTCCATGCGTCTTTTAAATTTCTTCTAGGTAAATATGCCATTACCTACTGAAAAACATTAATTTTTAAAATTAAAAACAATAAATACATGAAAATTTCCTTATCAACACATCCTAGCTTAAGCCAAAGCCTGGCGTGCATCGCTTCATCTGTCGATTAACATCTTTTTTCTCACTACGTGTGGTGCTAAGTTCTTCTCAACTCTTCGTCTCTAAAACTAGGTTCATGTTTTGCGTTATCGCTGCACAGCGACGCTGTAAAATGGTCATCGGTATGATTATGAAGTAAAAGTAGAGAGAATATTATTTTACCATAGGATACATTATTAATTTATTAAAATCAGAAATATTAATTAAATATTTTGTCTAACATAAGATGCGTTTTGTGTTCAATACTTTTTGGAACTATTATCAGGTTTACAGTGTCGAATGTAGCGTAATTTGGCTACACCAAAATACCATATGAAGACAAGGACAATCAGGCCAAATGCCGCAATTTCTTGGTCTTTTATTAAACTTTTGTTCACTTTTCCTAGAAGAGAACAGAATATAAAGAATTTATATATTCTTATTATTTAAAAGAGTAATACATAACTCGGATTAAAGGTAGTGTCAGGTAAAAGATAAAGTTGATAATATCTTCAATCATAATAACGTTATTTCCATCGGAATCTCTTTTGGCAGTGAATGAACTTCAGCTAAATATTAGGAAGTCCAATGGTAATGTCCATATATTGTTGGGCATTTCAATCCTACTTTCTACACGACGACATGTCCTTCTTGTAATTAGTGCAATATATTGAAGTGTTATTTTCCAACCCTTAAACCCCCCAAAGACAAACTCCTTTTCCGAAGGTAAATTAAATTCAGCTTCTTAATCTTCTGTTATCTTTGTGCTTTTCTAAAACTGACGCTCTTCCAAACCTACAAGAAATAACACTCTTTCAATTTTCGCTTCACTTTTATTTATCAAAAACAAATCAACTTCTATAATACCTTCTGCCGGAATCTGCGCTCCGCAGCGACCTCGAACTGCCGCGAAATTCAAATTAAAAATTTTCAAAATAAACTTCTTACAATATAAACAATTTTGTTTGTTCTTTATTCCAAATTAACAAGACATCAAGTAGATATTAAATGTAATAAACAATCTGGAGCCGAAAACTTCTATGTTTGTATAGGTTGAAAGAACTCATGTCCCTTTCTGTAACCCGAAATATTGATGGTATTTTTGAGGGCATTTTTCAGTTTTACCCCATGTTTGTATGTGTACATTTAAACCTATGCACATAATATTTGTAAATTACAAAGTTCTAGGAAATCCTATTTATTTGACAGCTACAATTTATTATAATATATATAGCTATATATTATTATAAAATAGCAATTGAATATTGAATTTTAATATTATGGATATTGTATTGCTTTTTAAATATTTACAGGATACTAAAAGATAGCTATTACAGCAAATGAATCTTCTGTCAAGCAGTAAAAGCAGTAATTTATACTTTTCACTGAGATTTGTTTAATATAATGTCTATATTATCATAACGTTTAAAACATCTACAAAATAATCTGTGCTTCTAAAGAATTTAGTACTGTCGTAATGACATGTCTTCACGACCTCTCGGAAAAGTGCTTCCACATCACTTCCTTGTGTTTATTTTACTTCTAAAGAACATTAACAATTTTAAAACTACTTTAGTGTTAAATATTACTTGAAAACGGTTAACTGCAGTCCCAAAGCGATTAGTCTTATTAGCAAGACATTATCATTTTCATTAATTTACACATAGTGAAAAGCACTTGAAAAACATTAAACAAACCTATTTAACTATGATTGGTTAATTAATTGCACAATTATTAGAGAACAATTCTCAGGTGTTAGGTATAAAGGGGTTAAGTCATAAAACGTAGTTTTGAGATAATGAAGAAAGAAATTTGTAATGCAAATTGTAAATCGGGTAATTAATAAGTCATAAGTCAACTTACGCCTTTTATACCGAATGGAATATGTAGCGGAATACGGAATATATAGTGGTCTCAGAAGCTAGAGTCAACTAACGCCCTTTATACGGAACGGCATACAATTATTTTTGATTTAATATTTTTATTTTCAGACCATTACTGCGCTAATAAAATAAAATTTACTAAAAAATTTATATCAGTCGAAAGAGCATTCAAAATAGATTTCATTCCAGCAATAAAAAAAATTTTCCATTTTCTGACTTAATCCCTTTATACCTAACACCTGAGAATAAATTAGTTAATTATTATACAACAGGATTGTTTAACGCACTTGAATAAAAAAGTGTATTACCATTTTGATCAATTTGTACAACTGTGCGCAATTTACATGTATGTTAGATGATATTAGATATTGATACTGAAATGAAACATTCTGTCATTTGTCTTAGTTCTTCGAGAACCTCAAAATTAGAAATCCAGTTGGTGTCAAATCAGTGGAATTGACTGATTCACTGTCAATGGAACAGATCATGGTTCCAATCCAATTATTTCCTAAATTCCTATTTAATAATTCCGGCATTATGTTGTGGTGCACCATCTTGGAAGATTGGAAGAGCAGATTTCTTCTATCAAAAAAGGGTAGATTATCGAAATACTTTTAAAATACATATATGTTGGTTTAGGAGTTCACAACTTCGTCGGCCATTCAGATTTTCTCCATACATGTAATCTACTAAAGCTAACCCAAGGAATCACGGCCGGCTGAAGCCAAAATCTTGCGCAGTAGATGACACGAGACACCTAATTCCACCAAATGACACAAACATAGAGTCGAATGGACTAATTTTCGTTTCTGTACATTAGCTCCGACCGGCCATAATGCCTTGGGTTAGTTTAAAAAAAATTGCTAAGTAGTGGACACCTCACATAAAAACGGAACCTTCCTTGCATTTGGACGTGAACCGATGATGATTCACATCAGACCAATAGTGTTCGTTGTACTTGTTAAATGTTCCACTTTGCTGATGTAGTCTTCATCTGGCCAAATCACACGCTTCGATGAATTTGGCTTTCTTGAATTTTTAGATCATATCAATTACAAAATTTCAACCGTCTCTGAGCGTTCCTGGTTGTAAATAATGCTTTTTTCGTATTACAAACAGTTGCAATTTTTGATTTTTCAAATATACAGCAAATACATCCCTGATTCAGCTTCAATATTATGATGACTAGAATTTGAAAGGTTTCCAACGACAGCTGCAATTACATTTATGTTGGGGATAATGATGGAAATAATTCACTCCAAAGTTAATAATAATATTATTATAATTTCTAATAAACAATTGATAATAAATTTAATAACAGCAACTAAACAAACATTTGCCTACTGATAGTACGAAGCGTCTGGTTTGAAAACGGCCTTTCGTGATAATCTTAATGATACAAATATGTGCCATATAAAGTTTGATTGGTCATAAAATCCATATTACTGATACGATGGTACCAGCTCCCTAGGGGTGGCAGAGTGCCGCAGGACCCTCTCGACCTCCAAGAATAAAATGTTCATTAGTCCTTTAGTAACTTATTTGATTGAAACATTTATTATCTCATTTAATAGATAATTTAATTCTTCAAATATTTACTTCTGTAGCATTTTTACCTAAAGTGCATAGTTTTTAAGTAAACTTATAAATTATAAAAAATGATAGTTTTGGAAATAAAACTAAATTTCTTCCAACCTTATTTATTATACTTTTTTTCATCAAGTGTACGGTTTTATTGGAAAACGATCAAACATGAGGTCATAATAATTATGAGCACACATGAGAATACCATGAACGAGAAAAGCGCTACCTTTAAGATGTGCACTTGCATGACAATGATTCAAAGTTTATTACTATTAATTTGTTCTGTAAAAAGTTGTAATTGGTAGCGTCACCTTTTTTCAACAGAAGAACCTGTAAAATGTTTTTTTTTTTGCTTTGGGCTTAAATAATTTTAATCTATGTTGTCACTTAATCTGGCCGAAATGAAAGTAATCAAAGAAACTAATCCATACATTTGACAACATTTGAAAATGGGTAAAAAGGAAAAAAATCAAAACAGTTATAGCGATTTTATAATTTTTTGTCATTTGTTATAATTTATAATTTTACTCAAAAACTATGCACTTTAGGTAAAAATGCTACAGATGCAAATATTTGAATAATTAAAGTATCTATTAAATGATATACGTTTTATTGAAAACGGTTAAGAACTAAAGGACTTATGAATATTTTATTCCGGGCGGTCAGGGCCTGGCGGTGCTCTGCCACCCCCAGGGGGCTGGTACCATCGCAATTAGTAATGTGGATTTTATGACCAATCCAACGATATATGGCACATATTTGTATCATTAAGATTGCCACGAAATACTACACACTCCCCTACTATGAAAAACAATTTGTGAAAATGCATTAGCAGTCTATACCGATTTGGTAGTGATTCGATTTGATAAAGTTATGATGGAAAGCAATGGACTTCAGTTCAATACTTACTTTAATATTTATGTTAAGTGTTTAAAAGTTTTATTGTTATGTACTACAATTTTCTATACTTATTTAATTTTTCGGTGTTCTTTATTTTTATTATAGTATATTTTTAATGAAATGGGATGGAACTGAAATAATGAACCCAATATATTGTATTGTATCATCGAAAAGAGGATAAAAACGCTATTTAAAAATGTGATAATCTATTATAACTCTAAAACTAACACAGACATTAAAAATCTCGTTTGGCAAGTTTATTGCCTTAAAATAAAAAAGATTTTTCGATAACTTTAAAACCAATCGTGATATTGACTATAGCAATTGGGCTACCAATTGTTTAACACTTGTTTAATAATATGGTAAAAAAATTGTGCAACTTCGTATAATAAAATGATGTAATTTGTTGTTAATTGAATGTAACAACTTTTTCTAACAAGTTATGATAAAAATATTGAACAAAACTTGTCACAGTCACTTGTTTATAATCAATTTATGCACTATCTTACGATGATCTGAACGTTCGTAGTCTGGTGGAGTGCAGGACGACTTTTCCCAAGATGATGCTCCAATTAGTTGTGGGATCAAATCATTGTAATACAGAAGAATCCTCATTGATTTGTGCTTTGTCCACCGGTTGCTGTCGAAGGATCGGTTGTTATATTTTACTAGATCGTTTCAAGTTTCGTGTGGAATTTGTAAAATGGTTTACCCTTTAAAGAAATAAATAGGTTTGCTCAATTTTATGGAGAAATTAAACTCTGTGACTTTTAAATAATTAGTTCCTATTACTAAAATAATGTTTTTTATTTTTTGAATTGAAGTAAAATTAATGTGTTATTTTTTGTCGACAGAACATGTGCAAAACAACTTGAGCTTCTGAAGACCATCAACCTGCATTGAAATTTTTATGAAATTTAGTGTAATTACCTGAAATCGCTTAAAGGCAGTTTGAAAGTGATTAGCCTTAATTGAAAAACATTGTGATTTTCATTAAATTATAGTTTTAAATAGTAATTTGGGTTATTTGTGCGAAAATATTCTGCAGTAGTTAATTCTACTTTTCTGTGGAAAAGTAAATCTTATATCTAAAAATTATTTAACACTCATATTGTATATTCACACAAGTAAGAAACCCAAATGATAAAATTCTTTTGATTATTTATTGTTAATTTACTAAAATAACTCCTGCATCTTTTGTGACGTTAACCTCAATCGCTGTTCACAAAACTCAAATCTACTAAACTTGCGACCTTATACCTGCACTCCTGGGTCTCTCAAGCGGCACTACGGCTCAGCTCAGCTCAACGCAGAACACTTTATTGGGGGGATGGGGGGGGGGGTTGCAAGCTGAGGAGATCCTCTACCCCATCAAAAATACTACAAAAAGTACAAATAAAGGCGCCAAGTGCTTATCGCCGCTCATCAGATGTTGGTGAGGCCTGAAAGCACGAAAGTAGTGAAATAAAACTCCAGGGCACAGGTAGATATCGTAGATCGTTTTAATAAATTGAAATGAAAAAGATGGCCAAAGTAATAACAATTATACTCCACAGTAATTTTGTCAGACACAGCTGGAAATTATGACTCAGGGTCGCACTCGGAAGTAAAATCGAATAAATTATTTTCCTCTAATTCACATGTCCCAAGGTACGACCCTTGTACGAAGCTTGTCCCACGGTACGTAACAAGGGAATAATAATAATTATATCATCTAAATTGAAATATTTTTAAGTTAAGTAAATTAGCAATACTAGGAACACATGCCAAACATTCTACATCAGCAAGTGATTCATATAAATAAGCAATAAACCACTTATTTTTTGGAGTATTTCACTCAATGTTAAGTGGTCAAGAATTACTCAAAACAGCAAAAAACGATATTTTTTCGCCGAGAATGCCTATTTTGTATTTAATGCAATATTAAACTGTCCTTGTTTCGCTTAATTATGCGTACACGGGAAACCACATAAAAATGCACGAAGTACTCTATCTCGAATGTGGTGTAGAAAAGATTGTACATTATGCAGAATATGATTGAAATCGTGATATCTGATGATGACTGTGTGGAAAGAAAAGTATAGAGACCGTTTTTGTAAATAATTGCACAATGTACTATTTTGTACAGACTATTTTTGCTAGAACACTTAGCGTTTAATAGTACTTTTCATCACTAGGCTGTAAAACGCCGTTTCCCGTCCACGGGAGCGATAGTAGGAGCCGAGAGCGGAGCGTAAGCGGAGCCGAGGCTTCGACCGCTCCCGAGGATGTAGCGGCGTTTTACCAGCCGAGTTGAGGAAATGCACTTTTCATCAGTTTCTCGTTCGGAGGGATGAAAAGATATTTTCAAAACACTGATTATTTCACCTTTATAACCGTTCATAAACATTTACGTAGAGGTGGGATCGATGGGGACTTTTGACAACTCATTTGTACCGATTTTTTTGGCTCTATTTTGACTGGACTATTATGTTAAATAATTTTTGAAAAATATATAAAAAATGTGATGTACACGTACCTACAGTTTGTTGCAAAAAACCCAAAATCCTGCAAGTAATTTTACTTCAGTAATTAAAAATTTTATTGCTTAACTTTTATTTGATCTCACATCAGTATTTTTGGATTTAAATTAGTAGGTAATAATTAATTAATAATAAATTAATATAGAACTTTATTCTCTGCATACAGACATTACTTAACCCTCATGTTCCCGTATGAAAAAACAACATAAATATGTCACCCGAATGAGGTGGTAATACTCGGTACCTTGGCATAATTTTTACGTCATTCAGTGTTTTCTGTATATATATTTTTTGCAATTATTGGGGTTTTCCAGCTATTATTTATATTTTTAAAGTCTAATATATTACGCTACTTATAATCAAATTTTTGTTTACAAGGTTTTGTAATTAAATAAATTAATTAGCTTAGTACTTGTAAAAATGTCACCTGTTTCCTACATAATTGTACAGGTATATTCAAATTTGAATAGATTTGTTTGTAAAATAGTAAATAACATTATTATTACACAATTATTACACAAGAATCTCTGTCATTTGTATAAAACGGACGAAGAAGAATAAAGGAAAACAAGTAAATGTTGTAAACTTCTTCTTTAACTTATAGTTTAAGCCTTAAGGCTTGATATTTCTAATATCTGCGTCGTTTCCTTGGCAGTGTTAGTTTCATGAGCATATGAATAGTTTACATCCATTAGGTAGCTTGATAGACTTGCCTTCAGATGTGCCTTATCCTGGTTTGTATGTTAATGCTGGAAATTCATTAACCCATTGGACCACCGTCTTAACGTGCCTTCCGAAGCACCGAAATTAATCATAAGAAAGTTTGACTCTCCCCAAGTTTGAACCCGGTTGTTGTTGTAAACTATTATAGCAAACTTAAAATAATGTGATCAGCACATTCAAAAAAATTTTGTATAAAATGTGAAAAAAATTTAAACAATTTTGAAAACATTGTTTTAATAAAAACATATTATATAAACGTAAATTCATTATAATATTTTGCTTAAATTGAAATAAATTACCTGTTTTAAATATAATAATTCTTCTTTAGCTCAAAATTATGTGAATTTAAATTATAGTACCCGCGGTACCTTATTATATATATACGGATTTCTACGGCTGGCGCCGCCTCTCCGTTCCCAGCTTCCAACTGTTTCTATCCTGACATAACTCTTCATCTATATTTCTGGAATTCATCGCCCCATCTATATCGTCCCTCCAGCTTCTCCTAGGCCGTCCTCTCTTTCTCCGTTCCGGCGGGATCCATTCCAATACTTTTCTTGGCCATCTACTTTCTCCCATTCTTTTTGTATGTCCGAACCATATCAGTTGTCGTTTTTCTATTTCATCCGCTATATCAGTTTCCATATTCATGGTTTATTTTTATTATCATTATCACCTTATTCGGGTGATATAATATTATGTACGTAATCGTAAAAAGCAAATGTAGTAACTTGCTAAATAGTTTCAATAGGTTTAAGAACTATTCTTTATAAGATGCCAAAAAAGTCCCAGGTCGCTGTAAAAATACAAGCAGAGATATTTGATAGAAAAGTCAAAAGGTACCCGGTATCCGGTACCTCGATCCGAGAATATCAATAATTATAATAGAATATAACAGAAACGTATCCAATTTGATATGATAGATATATCTTCTACATATTTCGCTTAGATAGTATTATATTTTCCACCATATTTTTACTTCACTTTATCTGAATAACATTTTCAAATTTTCTAAATTAATTCTTAACCAAATACTACATAGTCTTCGCTAGTAATATTGTATATCAGGTGAGTGCCTACGGCTTCCTACAATTAAACCCGTAGGGTAGTAACTTACGAGTATAAAGATTACTAATCCAAATGGAAATACAATACACTTTTGTTATGCACGTGTAAAGAAAATTGGTGCAGACTTGTCACACAATTTGAGATATTTAATTTTTCTGGGTTGCGGGAATATCATGAATAAACAAGTATTATAATATTGACAACAGGATAATACAACTTTTAAGTAAAATATAATAAAACTAGGGGAACTAAGTATTTTTACTACAGGGATGTTTACGAGAGCCAAAATATATTAAAATAAAAACCCAACGCATCATTATAATCATTTAGATTGTCCTCGAATCTGTAGAAATTATAAACTGTGTGATAGAGAAGGCAGGATGCTAAAGTAAGGGTTGTTTATTGTTCGTTATTGTTAGAATCGATTGATTCGTTGATCATGTGGTGCGTTATCTACATACCTACATATTTATGTATCTGTATTTTATCAGAAAATTTAAAATCCCTAAAATTGCACTTTTTACGCTTTTCAAAATTAAAATGTACAAAATTTAACAAGTAGTTATATCTACTGATATTATGGCGTTAATGATATTAAGCTAATGTTTGTATTGCTGGATGAGAATCTCTGCTTTCGTAATTTTATTTTTATAAACATTTTAATGTTTTGTAGCATCACAGATATCATTTTATAAATATGAGTTCGATTAAACGGATTTTGATTTGAAACTTGTAACAAGGAACTATTCAATTACTCGCACAAGCATCCTCAAATTCGTACTGAAATTCAAAAAACCTCAGAATAGTTATACTTTCACTTCAGCAATCAGGTGTAAAAATTCCTGTCCATGCAAATGACAATAATAATATTATGTTCCTCAAAAATCAATTTCCACAATTTTTGAAACGTACCGTAAAAGTGATCTCACACTAAAATATTATAAAAACTACGCAAGGTAAACATTTATATGTTTTTATAAGAACTAATAAAATTGAAGTAAAAAAAATTGTTTCAGATAAATGATAAAATTACGTAAAACCACCCTTCGGCATCAGTATCTAAAACAAATCGTATAACACAAAGAAACATTTTTTCATACACAACGAAAAATTAAAAAGATATTTAGAAATATTTACCGTTTAGCATTAGATGCATCTACTAATATTATTGTCATTATTATAATTAATAATAATATGATGAATTAAAATTTAATAGTATTATACTACTTGTTCTTGTACTATCGCAAAAATGTATTTAAAAGTAACTTGAAATTTCATACTCAAGCCGTATACTTGGATATTATTCTATGTATGAAATCAATGACTGAACATCTTCCAGAATTAATTGAGTACCTAATGAAAATTTGATGAATAAATAGAAATTATTTAGGTGTAATGATTTTAGATTAAAGTTTAATGAACTAACTGAATTGCATAACGAATGTCGGCTTTGATGTGTAAGTATCTGCTGCATTATATAGTTATTTATGGTGAACATATAAACTGTGTTGATTGCGTGAGTTTGATAGCTAACATGTATCTGAAAAAATTTATGTTGCAGAATTTTCAATGAGTAATAGTATTTATTATCAATTATCGCTTGATCAATCAATTGCTTTCAACTAAGTTTACCAGTGACAGGAGCTGTACGTGCAATATTGCAATATTAAATTATTGCATACTTTTAAGTTAATTATATAAATTATTCAACTGATTATGATGTAGTGATTTTTCTTTCCGAAAGATGGCAAAAGGAGAGGGGTGTACTGGTAATCTACAGTGGCGGAGTAACATAATTTTGTAAAGTAAATTGGCAAAGCCCCTTCCCATAATATTACATATTAATATGGTTCAAGAGTAGGACACGAGGTTGGCTGGAGGGCTAGTGGTTCGGAATTTGAAAATTTGCTGCAAAGTGGATATTTTTAGGGATAGAACACTTTTTATTAAATATTGTGTATAATTTTGCGAGGCCCGAAATCAAGCGCGAAGCCGTACGCTGTCGCACGTACATCGCGTGTGCCTTACGCCGCCACTGCTAATCTATAACATAGTTAGAGAAAAAAATTTGACTATATAATTTATATGAGTTCAGTGTCATATATATTTTTAAACGCATTCGCACAAGCATTTGTATATAATAAAACATACAAATATAATTTTTTTCTAAATTCGAAACTTTAGAGCGCACTATTGACTGGTGACCTTTTTCCTGATAGAAATTTATTTCAAATACTGTACATCATTGTAATTATAGCTAAAACTGTGCACCAGAATTCAAGTCCAGTAGTTATGATTTGGTAATACATGATAATGCATTATGATATTTTAGATCATGGAATCCATAACAATTGGATTAAATCCCAAGAGATGGATTTTAGAAATCCTTACCCTTTTAGAGTCACCCCCTATTAATTTATTTTGCTAAGGAAAGTTAGGTGATAACCTGACTTTTATGTTCATGTTGCAAATAAATAAATAAAACTGTGTTTACTTTGCACATGTGACTAACATAATTTTCTAATAGTACTATCTATTTGTAAAGTGTTATTTCTTGATAATTTTTATGTTTAACCTGGTGAGACCTACCGATCATGTAATCAATTAATGCGAATTTTTTGTCATTAACATCAACAGTAATTCCAGTTATATAAACCTGTTGGTTATTATAGCTTTTTTCTGTAGTATCAATGACCAGCTATTATATTCTTAGATAAAGCGGTATTACAAACACGCACAGGGGCGGCATCTTCAGAAGATTCTTCACAATGGAACAATGCAATGTTCATACAGAATACGTTAGGATTTATGGTCACTTCAAACTCGGAAACAACATACAAATGTGAAATTATTTATGTAGATAGAGTGTACATGAACAATTCGATATGAATTAAATGTTAAGTAATAGTAGATCACAAAAATATTTGAGCACAAAAAATACTATCCAAAATTGGATGAAATGCATTAATGTAAATAATATATTAGGAAAATGAAAACAATGTATCTAGTTGCATGTTGGTGACAGACTATGTATGTATATTAATATATTAAGTCACGTTATGTTAGGTGTGGCCCCCATTGTCAGAGAAAATGAAAACCACTCAGCTACGCACTTTTAACAAATTATCACTAGATATATTATAATATAAAGAAAAAAACTTATTATTATTTTATTTAATACAGATGATACATTATTTGTTATATACATAGACATCATTATAATAATTAATAACTAAAAGATTCGATAATCCGAACCTATTATGGTAATCTCAATACATATTGATTAGTGCGCTGTTGTAGTACTCAATTTTTTAGTCAAATAAATCCTGGTTTTTGTTAAAACATAAACTAGTACGTATCTGACTATTTTATTATCGCGTAGAATTAATTTAATTATAAAAAGTAATTATTTCAACTTGTAACTTATCCATATACATTTTCTTGTATGCACTTCATACATAAACTATATCTAAAAGCTTCTTATATTTTTACTTTTTCAACACATACTAATTACATTACATTGCCGTTGTAAAAATAAATCAACATCATCAGCAGGTTGTGTATACAAGTTATTTTATCGTATTAAATTATTTTTCTTTAGGATATCGTAATCCATAGGTAATCTATGTATAATTCAATAATCCGCACATACCCACTTTTACCTATAACTTTTAATTATTTAATTTTCAAAGAAATAAAAAAAGAACATAGTAGAAAAAGATATCAATATTTGGCAGAAATGTATTACTTTTATTAACTGTCAAAATATTTTTAGAATAATTTGGTATATATTAAATTAAAATATATAGATATATTTTTAGTTTATTAACTTGTGAATTTATATAGTTTTGAAATCAATTGATTTTAATTTCCTATAACTAATTACAAAATAAGTTTTACAGTATTATAATCTAATCACTGTAAAATAATTATATTAAGTTATCACTTTGTAAAATGAATTGACATTATTACAATCATTTAACAATTATAATTTTTGTTTGTTTTAGGTACTATGAAATTGCGATTCTTAACTTTTCTCCTATAATAATAATTCAATTTACTCATATTTTATTCCACCACTTCAAAAATTATCGCTCTGAATGCCACCATGTAATAATAATGACTATATTTATAGTCATTTACATATTAGTGGTTTAGCGTTTAAATGCATTAAGAAAGTCCGAAAAACGTGGTAATTCTTAAAGAGAAAATTAACATAGTGGAAGTGTATAATAAGGAAAGCCTAGCGTAAAAGACTTGCTCAAACAATTTTAATTTATTTATTTCATTTTAATTTAATTTTCTTCCATATATGGACATCTCCGTTAAGCGCACACATTTTTAAGGTCCCAAAGGTGTCCGCCCAAGAAATATTTCACTGTGATATGCAAACCTTCGCGAAGGTTGAGAAATATTGTTTCTAAAAAAATCGAAAATATTTAATAAGTAGAATTTGAATAGGTCGTAAACATTAACAAGCAGCCTTAGAGAAGGGGACGATTAGCTTTCGCATTCTTGCAAATAAAAATAATATTAATTTAATACAAAAACCATTAATTAATAAATGCAGTTTAAATTGCCACTGTTATAATAAATTTCGTGCAACAGGTTACAAATTAGATTTTTAGAATTTTATAATTTATTATTGAACTTAAAATTTAAGGTGTTAAAGGTAGGTATTAATAATTTATGTGTATAACTTACACAACTTAACTAATTCATCTAATGCATCAGTCGTGAAATGTTAGTAAATACATAAAATTATATCTGGTTTAATATCTTAATAAGAGATACATTAAATGTATTAGAATTTTTTAATGCCTTTAACCGAAGTTAGAAAAAGTCCTGTTGCGTGTTGAATACCCTTAATTGCGTGTAGAAAAACTTCTAATAATAGAATTATAAAATACGAATGTTGAAACTACAAAAATATCACATCACATTTGTCTTCGCAGTTGGGGATCAACCATTAGCTTGGGTGGGAAAGAACCAACACGCATATTTATATGCATATAAAATTATGTGCAATCGCTTTTTTTTTTACAATATCACGTTGTAATAGGTATTTCGTATTAGTAGTTCCTGAAATACTGTACTACCTAATTTTTAAATGCACACAGTACTAGTAATTGGATTATGATAGCGAATCTGAAGAAAAAAGTTAGTTATATTAGAAAACACTTTAATTTTATAATTAAAATAAAATCAATTTTTAATTTTATTAATTTTTTCTTGTGTATTATTAACTATTATAATTTTTGTCAAAATTATTTCGCATTTAATCGAAATAATAATTTTTCTTTGAAAAATTTAATGCACCAGTTTCACTTTCAAAAAATCTTCAAATTTATTTCTAGCAAGGCCATACCTTAATTTTAAAACTTGTATTTATTTGAGACATGAGATATGAAAAACTTAATTTTCAAAGTAGACCGATCTATATTTTCCATATAACTTGATGATTAAAGTTAGAATTCTGAACAACTTTTCGTAATAAAATTTTTATTAAATATGTTTTTAAAAGCCACTTGACTTAAAATCAAATATTCGTTTAGTTGCTGCCATAATATCGCACTCTTTTAAAATTGTCCAAACAAAACTTAAAACTAGTTTTCTAATAAGTAAGCCAAAATATATAAATACGTAGGTAGATAAAATTTGAAATTGAATTATGCAAGATTTTATTAATTACTTCTTGTTACGTCGCGTCGGTCGCGTCGATCCTGCGACACACCGTATAAATTGAACCTGTTAGCTGTTAGAAAATATAATATTTTAAATTCAAGTGTCAAAAGTATTAATTACCCACACTACTTGCGAAATGAAATTATTAATTGCAAACTCATAAATATTTCTGTAGTGACATTTTAATTTACTTAACTTTTAATAGTCTCTTAATACTCAATCGGTCATTTCCGATTTATAATCAGTCAAACAATTTATAATAATGGGTCAATTACAAAACTGTAAACACATTTAAATAATTAATGTTTCCATAGTACTTCAAGAAAAATTTATTACTTACGAAATTTTTATTTAAATTACTGAAATAATTACTTAAATCATATTTTCGATCTTGAAATCAAAAAGAATATGGAAAAATTATACGTTTCTTTGTTTTTATTCTCGTGCTTATTATCCTTATGCAGAAAATTTACTTTTCCTCTATATATTAATAATAATTATGTAGATATTATTAGAAAAAGTGTAAAAAATGAAATATTTAAAGGAAAAGGTTCATATTCTATTTTTATATAGTTACATTTTTATAGTTTTCTTTACTAGATAATATTACACAGTGCCAGGACCGCCGTTAGGGGTACTTCCGCCCGTGTTCAAAGTTTAATTTGGCCGCCCTTGTAGTAGAGTTTTTCGTTTTTTTAATACAATTTTCTAAATTTCTACTACTTATTCCCTGCCGTAAAGTAAATGACCTTTTCTTAACCCCTATTTTTGGGATTTTGGCCGCCTCTAATTTTGGCCGCCCGTGTGTTTGCACACTGTGAACAATAGGGCGCGGCGCCCCTGCACAGTGTATTCAAAAAGTGCCAGGACTGATGGCGCACAGACCACACAATACAGGGAAAACACGTATATTTAATATCAGGTTTCTGCATAGTCTTCTCCCAAGTAGATACAACCTTTAGAAAGAGTGAACAGGTCCGCCATAGCTTTCTTAACTTCAAAACTATTCAGGTCCCTTGTCACCGTCTTTCAGTCGCCTTTTATTTTAATTTAAGTCAATTTAAGTTTTGAAAATAAAAAATAGTCTGGGGGATACAAATCAGGTGAGTACGGGGGGTGGTCAATACCACAACCAAAAATTCCTGCACAATTATAGACTTGTGTGTCGGTGCATTATCGTGCAAGAGTCTCCACTTTAGACTGTCCAACAATTCTGGGCTCACACGCCGCATTCGTTTCAGCAGTCGATCCAAACCATCTTTGTAGAATGGTCCAGTCGCAATGGAACCTTGACGAAGACATTCTTCATCAGTTTTCAACAGTCCGACTCGAATGCGGTCGCTCTGCTCTCTCATCTTCTGTCGAATCTCTTTCCCTCTTGAACGTCGAAAACCTCTCAAACACTCGTGAACGACTCATAGCATCTTTGCCATACACTTTTTTAAGCATTTCGTAAGTTTCTGTGGCCGATTTTCTCAATTTAAAACAAAATTTAATGTTTGTTCTTTGCTCCATTTTTTTCACGATGACAATAGCATGCCAACTCACTTTACACATATGAACAGCAACAAGTAAGAACTTGTTAGAAATGAATTAAACTTGGTACGAGTATGGGTATAGTCTAATGTTTCTGCTACGTGATGCCGTTTGTCGCGCAGAGATAGCGCCACTAGTACTATCTTACCGACGGTAGTCCTGGAACTTTTTGAATACACCGTGTATATGTTATGGAAAAATACGTAACTGAAAAATGTATACATTTACTGGTAAATGTGTACAGGTTCCACAGGAGTTGATAGGAGTGCGTTGAATAATTTAAAATCTTTACAATTATCGGTAAATGTACACAAGTGACCATGTACCTCGATAAAAGTGAGTCGGTCAATGCAGGGGGAGGCGTGCTTCGAAAGACAAGCCATAAATTGAATACTAGAATTCGACAGAATTTTGTATGGTATGTCTATTTGGTATAACCCCATCAGTTATGATAACCCAAGGAATCATAGGAGAATCATAGCGCGTTGTCTATTATTTATGGGTAATCTCTCTCGCACACTGACTACAAAATCGTGCCAATAATTTGCGATCAAAGCATAGCCCGTCACTTCACCTAATCTATTATACATCCGTGCCTCTCATGAAACTGCGAGTTTCATTGCATGTTGAGACAGTCGAAACACGACAATTGCAGATCAACGCGACTGTTGGTCAGAAACTAAATTGGTTTCTGCCCTAGGAAAGAAAGCGTCAAGTTTCTGCCCGCTTACTCAGTTTTTGATTTCATTTTAAACCTGTCAGAATTGAATTTATTAATTGTAAACAATTAATGTGACAGCTGACAATTCTTATATTTTATGAAAACTCTCAGATTCAATACAGGTAATATGAAAAATAGTATGTTTGGGCACGGGATGAAACACGATTTCAGACTCGGGGTGATGCCAGCCCTCGCTTTCGCTCGGGAAGGCAATCCACCCTCATCTGAAATCATCTGGTTTCATCCCTTGCCAAACAATATACTATTTGTTGCATGTAGTCTGAAGTGGAACTGATTACGCCAAATATTGCTCTTTGATTGCCGTCATTTTTGAAGCTAGTATTTGAAACTGTACGACGCAACGACGCGAATTACTCCAGCATCACTAAAGAGTAATTTTTATATGATTAAATTGTTAGCGATTCTTGTGTGTTTGATTTCTTAATTTCTTCAACTCGCGACTTTTCGCATACCGCTATTGTAGTAGCTGGTCGGAAAAATAAACAAAGTTTGTGGATATTTCAATTTCCTAACTGTGGATTAATGCAGACCGGGTTTTCCTTTCGTGAAAGTTTAGGAATAAGTGAAAAAAAAATTGCATTTTTTGGGATTTTAAGACAATCTCAAAATCCACAAACAATTCTTAATTACATTATTTCCTTCACTCTTCATTATCTTTCTTCATACCATCCATAGTCCATACAAAACTACCATCTTCCAGTCACAAAAATGAAACTCTCACTTAAATAATGCTTATTTTATTGAGAATTATTATCATCAGACTCCCCAACTAAATACTTAATTAATATCAATTTAAATATTACATTTTTCAACTACCAAAAATTATACCCAACTCCACAGTTTCTATATTGCCGTGGGTGGCAACCTAACTCTTCGACCTCCTCAAGCTACATTTAAAGGCAGAAGCGCAACATAAGTTATTTATAAAATAATTATGGAATAAAAAACATAGCAATATACATAATAATCTTCCTAGTAATCTTCCTTAGTAATGGTACTATCACTTCTAACAATTATTTATAAAATAATGCATAATGAAACTAATTTCAAATTAATCGAAGCAGTAAAATGATTTAATAGTTGATAAATTGAATCTACATTTACATTTTTATTATTGAGTTTGTGCAATAGGGTTATCAGATAAATATTCTTAAAGCGTGGTGCAGAAATTATTTCAATAAATAAGGCAATTGATTGTATGTATTTGTTTTGCTTCCTTCCCAATTAGATTTTCTCACGACTGGTTCTACAGGTTGGTTTTTTAACATTATTAAGTTTATTAATTATATATTAAGTTTACTTCTACCACGATTTACCAAATGTATTAAGTGTTTTTGGTTGTCTCGTGATTTTCGAGTAGTCGATTATTTATCTATAATTTAATGGTTTTTTTTCATTATATCTTTATTCTTGTTACTGTTTTTATATTATAGAAACACCCATTATAATTTTGTCTAATTTTAAACTTGCTTTTATAATTAGGTACATACTATATTTACTAGATAGGTAGTAGGAAAGAACTTGAGCCCCCTCGGATTGTTGCAAATGGAAAGACATCAATTGGCACCTAATTTTACCTTGTAGGTACAACTTATAGTCGAGATAATAACGAACATGAAAAAATTATAAAATTTGCCTGCAGTATTCAATCTATCGTGAGATATAATATATTATTTTAATCTTAATTAATTTTCAATAAAAATTGTACGTGATATAATAGGTACGTAATAAAAAAGTTATCTACCTATAATTTATTGTAACTATAATAAAACATTAATATGCACCTATCTACATATTATTAAGTTTTAAAAATCTTGATGTAATTAATTCCATAAACCTAATTTAAAATATTAAAAAAAAACATATTTCTTAGTTGAATATTCAAAATCTGCATAAAATAATATTTTAGTTTTTGATCTGATTTATATTATTATGTCTGTCGTATCTGATTGAATGTACAGAGATAGATAACATAAAATGACTTCTGGTAAAAATTTTCTTATGTTAACCCTTCACTGCATCGTGATGTTTATAAACAACATAAATTTAAATCACCTGTAAAAATTTAAACTTTTGGATTTATTTGAACTTTTTTCTTTAAACAATGCCACGATATATCTGAGATTCTTGCTATCACATGCAAAAGGTATAAATTTCAAAAGATAAGCAGATTTCAGCAGATTACTCTTTCGAAGTCGTGAATCTAATGTGATTGCTTGTTACTGCATATTTCGCTCCGTATTCATTTATTAATTATTTTCGTTTTAAATTGTTTTTTTTATTGTTGTGAAGTTATATTTAGTTTAGAAAGGTATTGAGTAACACATTTATTTAATTTATTTATAAATTAGTGCAAAAGAAAAAATTTTATAGCAAATAACATATTTAGAAAAAAACATCATTTTATTCGATAAAAAAAATTCCTTGCAAGAAATATTTTTTTAAATATTTTTCCATATATCAGGAAACCACAATAAACAAAATATATTTTTTTTAAGGCAAAAAAAAATGTCATGCAGTGAAGGGTTAAATTATTGGTACATAAGAGAAGATAGGATAGTAATAAAAAATTATAGGTGTGTCACAATAAACAGGCGACCAAACAGATTGTTAAGTAGTGCCGTTAGATTGAAGTTTACGACGCTTTAACATAAAACACACCTTAAAATTATATGTGTGCATAATTCTACCAGAATAGAAACAAATTACAGTCGTAAAATTAATAACATTTTCTATTAACGTAGTGTAAATGAATTATAAATAGTTTGTAAATGTGACAGTCCTGTAAAATAAGGATGTGCTATAATACTATTTTTTAAAAAGATGCGTTTGCCTTTAATACCTACATGTATAAATACTTTAAATGTAAATTAAATCTCCTAATATATAAATTTCAATTTTGATGATTCTAATATTACAAAATATTTGTTTGTTTCGGAAAATTTATTTTTAAATTAAAGTTTGAAAATTTAAAAATAAACAAACACATATTTCTACAGGTAGATCATGCAAGAAATACTTAAATGCTTATTTTTACTTATGAGAAACGCTGAAAGCAATTGACAATCCATTGGTCTAGCCTTTAGGGCCCACTGCAATATTTACTGTCCTAGTATATTTCGGATTTGGGTGAAAATTAATTTTAACAATTTGTAACGAATTTTTGCACGTCGTGGCGTGGTACTAATTTCTCATTGAGTGATACCGTGTGAAACAGTAGTATAGTCGTCGTGTGGTGTCTTTGGCTCCTGTTTTTTAAACATCTGTAAATAGGAAAGGCTGTTAATGCGCAATCTATTACGCAGTTTTTGGTGAGAAAGTTATGAAACCATCTTGGATTTCCTGGAGTTGGTAACATCCTATTGTTGTATGTTTTGGATGACGCATGGGGAATTCTTTCCATCGTTTAGATAGTCCAATTTTGTTGAAATCTCCAACACCATCTCTCACTGGTTCAGTTCCAGCTATAGATCTGCAAGCAGTGTGTTGTGTTCGCGAAATGTGAAAAAAATGGACAAATCACATCGTTAGTTAATATTGTGATATGTGATATCCGCGATTAGAAACTCAGAATTTCCACTCTGTAACTCAACCTCTTGCTGGTTGCTGACCAATACCTTAAACCAGTGTTTCTCAAACTTTCGACATCTGTGTACCCCTTCTGTAATTTTCGTAACACTGAGTAACCCTCGTTAAAAACATTATTTTTAATTTACTTATCTTTTACTATCTTTTCTTTTTTTTAAATCTTGCTTTGGTTTCCTTAAATAATCGAAAAATAAACTTTTTTGACCAAAGCCCTGTGCAGCGCGTACCTCCCCTAAACTCTTCCCATACCCACTTTGAGAAACACTGCCTTAAACTATAATAAATTCTTATAATATTCATTTATTATAATAATAATATTTATTATTAATGGTAACCTTTACATAGTGCAACTTTTTTAACTAGATTTAAATAAAAATGAAATATATAAATAGAATCAAACTATAAAGCTTGATTAAATTTTAATTACATTTGAGTTCTAGCCATAATTAGTTTCTAGGTAACTAATAATTTCTTAAACATGTTCAGATAATAATTACTAATAAGACAAAAATTATCATGCAGAGTAAGGTTTTAATGCATGATAAAGCCGAGGTTCATCAGCTTATGCATGAAATGTGCAGTAATACAAGACACTCATACATTGCAGATGTACAAATCGTATTATTAATGGTATTTATAAGTAAGACAAGGAAAGTTAGTTGCAGAGCCGCATTAAGCCCAAGGAGCACCCTCAATTTATAATATTTAACGATGAAATACAATTTATAATAATATAATGAGCCAGCCGGCCATCTTAAATAAGCCACTATAATTATTTCGGCCTACGGCCTCACGATTTGGGTCAAATGAATTGTTTTAAGAAGTTATATTTAAAAGATTTTATTAAATAATCATTAATCAGCAATGCTGGGCATAAATCCATCAAACTTTTCAAAAGCAAATCAGTATAGTTTTGCTCTTTGGTTAATAGGAAATTGAGTAAATCTACATTTTAATTATTAAATTATTTCATATTATTATATTAATATAAATAGTATTAATATTTCTTACCATTCCATGTACTTATTTTACGATATTCTATGTACTACGTAGAAATTTGTGTGAAAGCAAAAGTTGAAATGCAATTAATTACATTGAGAAAAAATGTATATTTTGAATTTTAATACGTAAAATTACAATTTTTTGCTTTCATATGCGTGGTATTTTAATTATTTTTTCAAATTCATTTCAATACGGCAGTAACCTTCGAGTCTACTATAATAGGTACATAAACCTATAAACTTTATTTACAATAAAATATTAAACAAACAGGTATAACAAAGAATATAACTTAAACTTAATATATTATACTGTTTTCAAAAACATTAAAATAATATTGCTATGTAGAAATTGTTTCTAGACATGAATGGAATATATCAATGGAAAATAATTCCAAAATACAAGTAGTAGGTACATTATTCATTCAATAATACTTTTAAAATGCTATTTTTAATAATACTGTGATAAATCAATTAAGTTTTCTTTAATTTTTTGGCGTTCTTGGTCAAGAGATAGTCGAAATAAATATTGATTTATTATTATCAGAGTCATGTCACAATTTGCGTTTGTTTATTTCAATTTTTTTATGTATTTGTTTTCTAACGAGCAACAAAGGTGAGTGATTGTGTTATCAAGATATTATTAACGTGTTAAGTGCCACAGTGCATGCACAAATGTAGTTAATCAGAATAAAATTAAAATTTTATCCTAAAAACCGCGGTGCACACAAGTCATGCACCTGACGAGTTTCGTATGCATGTAGTGTACCTTTTTTTTGAATAGTATATTAGGCGTGTTTAGAAAAAGACAATATTAGGTTAGTCTTGGTTTTCGTGTCGATTGACACAGGTTTTTTCTAGGTAAAAGTAGTTAATATAACAATATACTGTTGAGTTGCAGATTGATGATTAAATACTTATAGTATGGGAGCCCACACCAAGATTTTTGATTCATAAAAGTACGGCCAAACCCGCACAAAATTGATAGATGCGATTACCCTAAACCAAAAAATACTAATTTCAGAAATTTTTCGCGTCACGTATGACTAGACCACGGTTTCAAAGATGTCAACAAATTTTATCGAAGTGCGTATCATAGCAATACGTTGATTTTTGGAATGTAGTTGAATGATAGATCTAAGATCCCGAAAACGTTTTCAGGCGCCTGTAGAGTCGCGCAAACCCGGGGAACCATTTAAAAGAAAAAAAAAGAGACACAGAAAAAGAAATATAGCAAACCATAGAAATAAAATGGAACCGGGTGGCTATTCGCTATGTGCAAGGTATGAGAGGGGATAAGCAAATCGAACGAAGCGTTCGGAGTGGCCGATAATAGAACCTCAACGGGACTTGCATTATGTCATAAACACGTGATCATACAAAATTAATTAAATTATTTGCTATAAAACAGTTGGTATTCAAATTTTATGACAGCAAAAATATTCAAATTTCTCATGGCGTACTATTTTCACAGTGAACATAAAATGTTCACAGTCCCGAGTAATTTTCTTTATTGAGCCACCAGAGGGCAGTAGGAGGAATGCACATAGCGAATAACACAGTTCGGTAAAATTTATTGACATTTTTGAAAATGCGCTTAGGTCAAATGTCATGCGCAAAATGTTTGAAAACAAGCATTTTCGTAATAAAATGACAAAATTGATGTACATTTGCCTATTTTGCCATCTGCCTATTTTCTTTAAAATAGCAGAAATGGACTCCCACGAAGCTGTGACCGTTACTACCCACCTAGTCGGATTCAAGAACATCATCTGATCTAACGATTTTATACGGTTTTGCAGGACTGCATGATACATGGTTTTGGTAGCGGGCTCGATCCCGCACTATTATACTATACCATGAATAATTTCCAAATTGTTTGTATGTATAGATAATGAACATTATGAAATTATTTATTCTTTTAAGTACTATTACGATTAATTTTTTTTTTTATTATTTTTTTTTTTTTGGTATTTAATGTACTACCTAATAGGTACTTAATTTGAATATAACATAATATAACAAAGCATGAGTTGAAAAATCACAAAGTTAAGTTTAATATTGATGGTACCTACTTTATTCAAATTACAGTAGTGTTTCAATTATTATACACTTACTTTTGCTTTGGATGCAATCTTATTCTATCTGAAAGTTCGTTTTTTCAAGAAAAGTTACTTGTAATAACGATTATATTAAAGAAACATTTTCTTATTATTTCATCGACATGAAGAATAATGTAATGCACCAATGCATGTGAACAGAGCTTAAATTGTAGAGTTAGAGCTACTAGACGATTTCATTATAGCTTTAACTTTTTGAAATTCGTGTATAATGTGGCTTTATAAACGGAAGTGGTCGTTGTAATAAAGTTTACTTTTATGAGAGAGTATTTGCAATAACATAACTGTACGACTTTACAACTACAATGTGAACAATTATATTATTTTAAATGCCACTTTCATGTAACGTCCGTATTATTTATTTAGCGTAATATATCTAGATTAACTCTAATTAATCATAAAAACTATATTAGGTAGTACACTTAATTTTAATTAATGTAACTTACGGACACAATTATACATTATAGACAGTGATGAAAAAACTTTTTAGCTGGATGACGACCACATAATAATCGAAATCGAAATAGGAAGATAGACGCTGACATAAAAAGAATAATTATTATTTTACTTAATTTTATTCAAGACAAAAGTTAGTAAGTAGTATATAATTTAATAATTATTATGAGGGCCGCATAAAAAGATTAAGCGGGCATGTTGTCCACGTATTTAATTACCACTAATTAAATACTGCTTATTATAATTTCTCCTCTTTTATGTAGCATTTATATATTGTTGCAAATGGATGTTTAAATTGAATTACTCATTCATTTAATTTTCTTTACTTATACTACTAGATGTATAAATAATATGTATTATGGTTAGATCATAGCTAATTATTATAATTAGTTATGTATAAAACAATTTTATATGCATATAATATGTTTAATTTAAAAAAATACCATAAAATAAAAACAATCAGTTTCGTAAATTAAAGTGAAAATTATAATTTACTTAATTTACATTCCAATCTTTTTAACACTATTAAGGGAGGAGTGAAAGCGTATAATTTTTAACATTATAACGATTCCCGTTAATTGATTGATATCCCTTCAATCAACGGTATTACATCAGTAGGTACTATCTTACTGAGTGCAAAATTTATTTAAATAAAAGTTTCAAATAGTCCCAAAATAATACAGTAGGTAATACATGTAATACTGATGAAACTAAAATTTTAGTAGGAGTTGTCTGGTGTATGTCTAGTCAAGTCATGTCAGACAAAAGGGTAAGGCTGTTCATACTTCAACCAAGGTTAACTTGTCTAACATAAGGGTAGTGTGGTGGCCCATGAAATTTATAAACCTGTAGAAATAATAACATGTATTATTTTAAACAATTCCATTGACTTTTCAATAATAGAAAATTACAAATTACTACATTTTGAACCTTCCAACACCTACTATTTAATAGAACAAAAAATTGTTATCGGTAACTAATTTCCAATTCCAACTATTAGCATAACTTATAATGAGATGTTATCATCAATGATAAATTCACCTAATTAAAGTATAAATACAGTGGTCAATATCCAATAAAAATGTCTTGCTTTTTCCTTTGCGGGTTTAAAGGAAAAAGCAAGAAATTTAGTAAAATATGGACGCAATAAATGAAATTAATCAAATAAAAAATTTTCTTTGGATTTTACAAGAGAACTAACAGTTAGTAAGTTTCGATATTATTTAATAAAAATTAAAATTTAAAAATAATTTTTTACAAAATAAACAGAATATACTTACTCGTACTACATAGCAACCGAAAAATATTTATATCAAAATAATAATAACATATTTAACTTAAATAGTTCAATTTCTGCATTTTGACCACTTTATTGGTCTTCAATACTTCTCTCATTTCACTTTTACACAAAATCAATTACTTTTGATGTAATTAAAAGCTTAATTTTGCTCCACTTATCTCATAATGCAAATTTTAGTTGTTTCCTTATTTTTCATTATAATATTTTCTAATGTATCTGCCTAAATCATCCCATAAATTTCACGATTCTGTCGATCATCGGGCGTGTCAGACCAAAAAGAATGAAAAATTAATCGAAAAATTAGTCGCAAAATTTAAAAAAAAGTGAAATATAAAAATGAAAAGCTTACCAACGAACGGATAACGGAATAATAAATATAACTGGATTCACCTTATTATTATTATATTTTTAAAAATCATTATAACAAAGACAACCACAGTAAAGATCGTCCAAGATTTGTTACAAAATAATATTTACCTGTAGATTCTTTAGGACATATTCGTAAATAAGGTCGACTAAACAGTTTTGAGAAGAAGAGAGAATTGTAAGAAAACCTTAAAAAAATTACTAAAATCGGACTGAGAAAATATATACCTAATATAGTATTTTATAGTTTCATATTTGTAATTATATTTTATGCTGTTACATAAGTTAAAAAATTAAAATTAAAATGTTTAAATAAAGTGGTGTGATTATATGGAAACTTTACTCTAATTGGAAGTAAATTGTTGTTGATGTACTATATTTAGGTGCACGGCTATGGATTAATATACCATAAATAACATTGCGGTTTTATAAACAATTACTATACTTTTGTTAACTTACTTGTAAATTCGTTAACATAACGAGTATTATATTATTATTAGCAGATTATAATATCCCAATTGAAACTTTGGTAAATGCCTAAAATAGATTTACGGATGGTTTCAACTATTTCCCGCGGAAATAAGCATGTGCATTGTCATCGTGCGTGAAAATTCAATTTACGTGCTGTAATTGAATATAATTGTTCGCGTATTATATTAATTACAATTAAACTATATTAAATTATAAAAAGGTTTTATTATAAATACTAAAATTAAAATTTTGATATGACTATACACGAATTCTTTAGCCTGAAAGTGAATTTAAAAGATCCTAATACCTAACAATTTTGTTGAGATAATTGGTATAAGTTTATTTATAAAAATTAATAAAATTAATTAGCCGTAAAGCATTTCTTTCTTAAAATTGCGACAGAATATGTGATAAAATAACATTTTATTTAATATCAAATCAATTACTTCAAGTTTGATTTTATTTAGACGGAATATGCACGTCAACATAAAGGTTGTTTGACCTATGTATGTTTAGTTAACTGAACAATATTTGCGGAATAATTGAAAAATACCGCTCATATCACACGGGGTCTTTTTCACATTTATAATTCACAATAAATTACTTGTTTATTAAACTTGAATAAATTCTATATAGTTTATCGTTAATTGGAGCCTGGTATAATTTATTAACAGATGCATAGCACTTTTTTTATTCTTCACAAAGAAGTAACTTCGCTTTATTTCGTATATCTAAATTGGTTATTTGTTCTAATTTCTACGAATTCATTGTTAACAAAGGTAGTATAATATAATATCCTTAGTAATTATTATGGCTAATTTAATGTGCTTTTGTGAACATGTATGTATCATTACATTCATCATTACAGTGTTTAAAATACAGCAATGAAAATTTATAAATAAAATTAAAGCTCATAAATTATTATTATACTGTGTTTGATACTATGTAATGTATATCAGAGTAGGTGTAGTGGGTAGATAGATATACCTTAAAGAAAAAACTTTTTTAACAAATGAATTATGTAGGTAAGTGACAAAGTCACAATAATCATTGATTTGTAGCTTGTTAATATTTATAATTACGTTTCCAACTTGTAAAAGCAATTTTACTTGGCTCCTAGGCAAGTGAAACCTTGCGTGGAACGAGATGCGCATATTATTTTATCCCCAACAAAAGAAAAACGACAAATAAACTTTTCTTATTTCTAATTAAACTATTCCGGTATATAATATTATGCTGAAAAATAATACTTGGACATGACGCCATTGACTTAAATAGCAGGCCTGTAGTGCGGGGGGCCCCTGGTGAAAGAAGGGTTTCCAAATGAAAAATTCTAAATGATTGTAGAATCACTTCGTTTGATTGTTTAATCAAAGTTTTATATGTTCATGTCAGGTGATTTTAATTCAGGAAAGGTGACAAAAATGCCTAAGTTAATACTGCAAGCGGGCTCTCAGTTTTCTAGTTACACGCTACTGCGTAGCGCACCACGCTTTGGATCATCTTAAATGAGGTACCTAATTTCACTTTCAAGTTGATGATATAAAACTAATATTTTCACTTTGTGTGACCAACACCAAAATAATACACATGCTCATAGAACCAAAAGTATCCAAATACATTTGAACTTGGCACGGTTGGCAGTAACACGACGTTGTCTTAAATTATGGAAAGGAAGTAAATGATTATTTTTTGTTTTAATGGTAAGGTGTTAAAAATGTATGTTTATTTGAATGGCGCAGTAAATATTATGAAATATAGTGAAGCCTCCAAAAAAAAAAAACCCGTGGTAAAATTTAATTACACCGAATAATTTTTTATTCCGTATTTCTTTTGTATAAAGGTATAGTATACATAATAGTAAATTCGTATATAACCCTTCTCGAAATGTAGTATGTTATACTATCCACGATTTGGATACTGGCTTAGAATTCTACACCATTTGATGTTGAATAAAACTTGGTTATAAAAATTACTTATGACTAATTTAATTAAAATTATACTACATTGTATTTAGTGGCTACTTTTAGTTATAAAAAGTAAACATAGTAGAAATTGTATAAGGTATGTTTCTAATACTATCGCTTTCGTAATGTCAAGCACACATGCTAAGAAAACAGAATCAAGAACCTAAGCAAAGACTTTATTTTGGGAACAGAATATAAGCCACATGTACGATTATTTTTCTATAGTGTTGCAGTTAGCAACATGTGTTCATTTATTTTTAAATAATATATCTAGTCATTACAATGTACATTATTCAAAGCAAATAAATACAACTATTACAAAATAGAGTAACCGGTACAGTTGTTGGCCCTTTAATAGAATATTTTACTTTTTGTACTTTACGTCAATTTAAAAAAATTTGTAAATAAATATTTACAAAATATGCTATGTCAATTTATTATTTTATATTAAGTATTGAATTCTAGAAGCTTAATAATGTAACAATGTGGTGTAAATAAAACACACACATAAGTAATATCCAAAAGCACGAAAATTGATTTAGATTAATTTTTTTACTTTCATTTAAATTTAAGTTTTTCTGACAAGAATCATTGTATCTAGTTAGCCACTGATTAGGGTTAAGGGCTGTCAATGAATTCTCTCCTTTTACAATAAAGAAATAAAAAATTCAGTGATCAAACTTCTTCTCACTTAACCCTTAATCCACGTGCACCCCACCTACTCATACACTCAGCAGTAGGTCAGTTGTGGACAAATGAGTATTTTCACAACAAAATCTTTTATTTTTGCAAAATTTTTGTATTACATATGAAATAATTATTTTATGATATGGACCATGTACCCCATTATGTACCCCACTATCCCCTACCTGCTTCATATTTCAATGCTGGAGTAAATAGAAACGCGTTATAAAAGGTATTATCTACATAGCTTTAAATTAATTTTCCATCAGATTTTAATTGTTAATATATCAAGTCTTAATTCTGTTTTTTTGCCAAGTTAACCTGTATTATTAATTTCATTTAAAGTAGGTGTAATCGTGTAATTCGTTTTGAATAATTTAAAAACATATTATTATGGGTACAATGCAAAATAAATAGTATCGCTTACAGCATCCAATAAATAATCAGATAGTAATTTAAATTACTAGCACGTAGTAAATTAATTATTCATTATATAAAAGCAAAACTATATATCGACTTCTGTAATTTATTATCCGTATTAGAATTTTATCTATTTTAATGTGTGTAAATGATTAAAAATAAAATTCCACATACAGTAATAATGGATTGCTTTATAATAGTAGAAAAGTTTTTGTTGTCATTTGAGGTCATATTGTAAAGTGATACATTTTTAATTGAAAAAAGTTGAAATTTAAAATTCTGTAAGGGTTTTGTCTGAGTATCTAGATAAAGAGTGCTTAAAATATGCCTTGTCATCACCCTATTGTAACTTGAAAACTTGAAACAAGAGGACTTTAGATAAAAACATACGCCAACTTCTCCATCAGAAGTGCAGTGTAAAAGAACTAAAAAATATAGGAAACCCATCTGATATTTACACTAGATGCTTGAGAATATAAAAAATTTCATCTAGTTTGAGAATGTGCATGCTTCAGAATTAATCCAAATTTTATACGAATATTGAAATGAGGTATATTATACAGTTTGTCCATAGTAGAGCCAATGTTATATTATACGGTATTGTTTAGTTTCAGGTTTCAGCACAGTATAAGATGATTTTATTTCAAAAACAGTTCAATAAGATTGATTTAATGTATTTTCAGTGTTTTCCAAAGAAACTCGGTCTGTATTAAACTGACAGAAACCGTTCAGAATATACAGCAAAATTATGCGATGTGATTAATATCTCACAGTATTTTTTATTACATATTTTAGGTAATGATTGTCATTAAAATAAAACTCTAAGGATGTTAGTTTACCAGTCAATTTATAGATACTTTATAGGTACTCAAATGAATGAATTTCATTTGGCGTTATTTATTTGAACCAGAATAGATATAAACTTTATCAGATTGAATCCTACAACCTACACAAACCGAAATAATTGTGATTGTTAAAAGATTGTTAAAGTTAAAAGAAAATTTGGATTCCTAACAAATGAAATTTAAAAATCAATTATATTTTTTGAAATTAAAATGTGTAAAAACATCCCTTTCTTGTTCTATGTTTAAAACATTCAAATGATTTGTAAGACGAAACAAGCAAAAATTTGTTGTGCAAAAATCAATAGTTCAACCAAAACGTCTTCAGAATATTGTCAAAACATACATTTTTGGATAACTTAGAAACCCAGTATCTCGGAGACTGTTAAACATTGTTGTTAAATTGTTTTCTGTTTATTCACATGTTCTTTGATACATTTTTTAAACTTTTGTATAGATTTCATTTCCTTGATAGTAAGACAAAAAGCTAGGTATGTTTTACCTAGGCTAGGTTCAACTAAATTTTTGTACAGTAGAAGTTTTCAATGCAGAAAAAGATAATGTAGGTAAAACAGGTGCAAAATTTTTGAATAACAGTAGTGAATTTGGAGTTTTTATGATTACGGCCAAAATAATAACATCTGGTTACAAAAGTAAATGACAAAACAGTATAAACAGTAAAATGAACAAGATTTACAACATTCGAGCATGGGATTTGGTCTAATATTAAGGATTTGCATATTTGAAAACCTCATGTATGTAATTCGGACAGATAACGAGTATAAAGATGTGAATGTCCGTAGCGTGGGAATGATACATCCGAATGCATTAAAAATTTAAATACGTAAGAACGGAATGGTACTTTAAATCGTCACAAAATTTTGTCAAGATTAGTCAATTTTTGTAGGTTTAATTTTTCAATGTAGATGGCGAAGATCGTTTGCATTATTCTAAATTAGCACCCACAAATTTGAAAGTTTAACTTCGCATATGATACCTAAATTTAATCGTAATTATTAATTAATAATGCAGAATATACTCGTATAGCTTACCTGAACTTTTAAGGGGTTTCACCACCTTGGCCTTGAAAATTTTTAATTTATTGATTTACTGATTTATTTGTTACCTCAACAATATTTTTAAACATTTTTATTTATTAACGTTTATTTGTAGTAGTTATTGTTTTCAGAATTATGAAGTTAAACATACTAGTATTCTTTTTACTAAACAATAGGTATAGCACCTACTACCATATAACTACCCATATAAACCGGCCGTCCTTTATAAAGGACAGCAAAGCAACGGCAAAAGTAAACTCTCGTCAAATACACACGATGAATATAAAACCAATTATTATGGTTTCATTTGACACTTGGAAGTATTGAGATACTATTTGTAATAGTTTGTAAAGTCAAAAACCAAATTTCAAAAAAGCCAAAAACCAAATTTCAAAAAAGTTAAAATAAAAGTTGCTTTTTTCATTGGTTTTATTAAAAGGCGGGCCGAAAAGTAGAAGCGGGCCGAAAAGTAGACGCGGGCCGAAAAGTAGATGCGGGCCGAAAAGTACCACTTTACGCCCGCTATTTAGAGCCGAAATGTGACACTTTACGCCCGCTTGGACAAAAAAATTATTTCGATCATCGAAGTAATGACTGGCAACATTAAATTTTCTATGAAAGTTGACCATCCGATTAAGTTTATGACATTTTACAATAATAGCCTATTAATTGTTACATTGAAAGGCCAATTAAGGATATACAACATAAAAAATGGCCTTTCAGAGATTTTACATCAGTTTGATACCAGCAAATTTCGTATGAATTTCGGTACTGCTATTATTAAGATAGAGAGATCGTATTTGTTTATTAGCAATCATTATCATCAAAATATGGTTATATATGACATTAAAAAGGAGGAACAAGTCGTAGATGCTTTTGCTGGACATGTGTTAATAAGCATTATAAATTTGAAATTGGTTTATAAAGAGTCATCTAATCGCATTGTGATAAGAGATTATACTAACGTTTCAAATGATATTATAACAATCAGTACGTAGCAGTACAGTTATTTTTTATGCACCAAGCATACGTAATGCATATAAAATTGGTTCCGAAAGGGCTGCACCGAACTGTACCCGACCCGACCCCGATAGTGGCAGGGAGGTTTTTTCGTTTACGTTTCTTGTGATTATAATAACAACAATCAGCATTTATTTTGTAATTTTTTCTTCTTTGATGTAATATAGAATATACAACATATTTTTTAATTTAAAACATTATTATTTAAAGTTAAAGTCAAATTATAACCAAATTCACAGTTATACGTCACTGATGAGATCTAATAAGATCGAAACATGTCTGTCGTTGTTGTATTTTGGTTATAATTTGACTTATTTTCGAATTTTTTAAAATTTCTTGGCAACTAGTTAAGTTGCGCCACTTTGATTGATGGTTTATCCTCAACACATTTAGTACTGTCGTAATGACATACTTCACGATCTCTAGGAAAAGTGCTTCCACAACACATCCGTGTGTTTATTGTACTTATTATTATTTAACAAAAATATTATGTATACTATAAATTAATTAAATGATTTGTGAAGAGATATTGGATTTCTATGAAGCACAAGAAAACTATAGTTTATTTATAAATCTTGGAAATCAGAAATAATGCAATAATACTGAACCTATTATGTTCTTAAAAATAGCAGACAACATTGAAGTTAGTGAAGAAATTGCGATAAATTATAGCATTCTGATATTGCAGTGTAATCGACTCCGTTAGTGTGACGCCACAACTTTGAATTGAATTTTGCATTTTTGATGGTGTTGTCGGCGGAATTTCGAGATGATTTATTTTTTAAATCGTAGGTATTTTAAAGCAGAATTATGTCAATTTTTTTTTATAATAGTACGAAAATTCTAACATGGTCAAATAATTTTTTTAAAACTTGATCAATTCTTATTTCGTGGAATTTAATAGTGAAGGAATTCCAAAAAATTATCTTCATATTTCTTATATGATTTTTGATTTTTCTGAATTTTTTGAAATTTTTCGGATATCTTTTAGTACCAAAAAAATGAAGAAATGTGAAAAAGTGGTTTTTTCCCTCTAAAGTCCACAGGAATTAAATTAGAAAGCTGAAGTTTTGTAAAACACTGTCTTTTTACATAACATACTTTAAAAAAATTCCCACCATCAAATTCAAAAAAGGCATTTTTAACATGCTTAACCGGTCAGACCCTTTGAAATTATTTGTCCAAATTAGTAAATTATTAGAAAAGGAAAAGTGGTGTCCTTTTAAAAGGACGGTAGGATTATCCACTACTATCTCGATTTAAAAGTTTTTCTTTTGTAAATCCTGCTTTTAGTTTATTTTACGGTTTTTATAGTATAATCCACATTATAAATAAGTAGAAACAAAGTTTATGTAAAGGCAAATGCAAAAATTTTAATTAGTGTTAGCTATTTTTGTTTTGAATGGCTAGAAACTTGTAAATTAGGGTTCTTAAATTTGTAAAATAACACATGTGGCGAAACGGAAGGTCGTAAGGCATTCAAATAGGGTCATTTCTGTTATCGAGGGGTTGCAGGTGGATTCTGTGACGATATGTGCTCGAGTTAAGACGTTTGTTTTTAAAATAAATCGAAGAAGCTGAAGTGAATTTTATAATTCAAAGTTTTGTTTAACATTAGTTGAAATTAACTATTTACTCTTTTGGGTTTTGAACAATAAATTAGTGTAAATGTTTTTTTAACAAAATTTGTGAAAGTTTTGTATAAATAAAATTTTAATTCAATTGGATTTTTTTGTGTACTACTATTATGCCATAGTAGTGGATATGTCCAGTCATTCTACGTACGACATAATGATAAAGTCAAAAATGATACTACCTGGAAGCAAAAAATGGGGTTGTGTAGAAGAAAAAATTCTAAGAATGATAGCGCTTTTTGCATCGCCCTAGCTGGTGTAGAACATAACCTAAAAAATTAACCAAAGTCGAAAAACCGTTATTTTGCGATTTAGGAATAAACGAAGCATCTTACAAAAGAAATTTAAATTAGAAAGTTGTAGATAATGAAACAATCTATCGAATGCGACCAGAAAAATAGAAATTTGTTATTTATTTTCGGAGAAAATCGAAAAATAAAAGTCAAAAATTGCTTTTTTTGTTTTTGCTGTGTTTTTTACAATTTGCAAATTAAATTACAAAATCTTTCAACACTTTTTTATATAAACACGCTAAAGGAAGTTGATTTATTTATTGGAAAACCATGTCATTCGAAAATTAGAACATGGGAATCTCCCCCCGCTCTTCCAACCGTAGTTTTCGAATTACGCGATGTGCAAATAAGTAAATCAATTTATTTTAGCGTTTTTACATAAAAAAAAGTTGAAAGATTCTGCAATACTAGCAATTATTTAAATTTTTGTAACGTCCTGGAAATAAATGACATAAAACACAAATATTCACACTGTATAGGGGGGTAGCACTGGACATTGCTCTTAAATTCTTCGTAAGAGATAGTACTACCATATACTTTAAGAAAGTAATATTTTCGGTCACTCTCTAACCTCAAAAAATGGGCATGCATATTGTAATATCGCAATGCGGGTATACTTATGCAGATATGGCACGGAAGTACACTTGCATGATATTACGATATTCATGCCCATTTTTTGAGGTTAGAGAGTGATTTAAAATATGACTTTCTTAAAGTATGTGGTAGTACTATCTCTTACGAAGAATTTAAGCCCAGGTTGGGTTCACTAGACCATCTCCATCGTGAGCAATAGCCGATTTACTAAGAGATTATTTTTTCGTAATTTCGCTATAAATCGCGCATTTTTCATTTTATGAAATTTTCCAAAAAAGCTCTTCTTCTACTCGACATAGGCAACATTTTCCTTGAACAATGAATACATTATAGCAAAATTGTAAAAAACACAGGAAAAACAAAAAAAGTAATTTTTGACTGTTATTTTTCGATTTTCTCCAAAAATAAATAACCAATTTTTATTTTTCTAATCGCATTCGATAGGTTTTTCCATTATCTACAACTTTCTAATTTAACTTTCTTTTGTAGGATGCTTCGTTTATTCTTAAATCGCAAAAAACCAGTTTTTCGACTTTGGATAATTTTTTAGGTTATGTTCTACACCAGCTAGGGCGATGCAAAAAGCGCTATCTTTCTTAGAATTTTTTCTTCTACACGACCCCATTTTTTGCTTCTGGGTAGTATAATTTTCGTATTTTTTCGTAGAATTACTGGACTTAAAAGGACACCATGTTTCGGTCATTTACAACACTTTCAGAATTTTTTTAGTATTTTTCTGAGATTCAGCATAATAAAGTGACCAATATACAGAAGAAAATATTTTAAATTTAAAAAAAAAATAGGTTCAGGTTTATATGGGTTAAAGCAAATTATTAATGTTCTTAAGGTCACGGTAATAGCCTTATACTTTTGACAGACTGAAAATTAATGATCACTAACTTTTCTTAATCAGAGATTCATGAATATTTTAATTTATTCATATGTGCACACTATTCCCATACTACGTTTGGCAGAATAAAGATACTGTGGAATTTCGTTAACTCATATTCATGAGCGTCATTACAACTATCGACTTTCCGTGAACTTGTTAATTTTTCTGTTTAATTCTTTCTGGTTATTTTTATGCCAAAGATTAAAAATTAAAACATAAAACTTTAATCGGGCTATTGTAACAATCCATTTGTTACATGGCTCTTCTCGTCTGATTTTTTTTATTACTTTCGTTTTACTTTTTGAAACATTTTTATTTTTTAGTGTTAGTTATTTTTAAGAAACATTTTTAATATACATTTTTGTGTTTTCTAGTGTAAACGCCAAGAGCCAATGGGAGGGCAAAAATTTTCAACGCGCCTTTGCGCAAGAGCGATGATCAAGGTTGAACAAAATGCAATGTACAAGTACGCTACCAGTTTTTAATGTGTCTGATAAAAATCACAATTTTTGAATTGATTATTGCATTAGCAAGTGAAACTGTGTTTCATAACGTGCGTTATAATTTCCTACGTACGAGCAATTATTGTTTTTCGTATGGCAATTTTATAAGCCTACGATATCTGAAATTTTTGGAATGGTCCGAGAGACGCCGGCTATACGCCATTTTGCAAGACCAACCTGAAAAGTTAAAATTCAAGTTGTTACAGTCCATGGTCTATTTTTTGATGACAATAGTTTAATGGAACCAACAATCGTTATATTCAAGACCGATAAAAGTCCTTTTGAAAGAATCCGAGTATGTGCCAGTCAATTTCAATATCAAGCAACGAATCGACGACCACCTACGATACAATCAGTTTGTAGTTAAAAGCAGTAGGATTTTAGTTACCAGCATTCGTGTTCTATAGTTTTCTATATATATGTAATTCCTGTTTTAGTAACTTTTATCAACACGTATGACGGAACGATTAACGAAAGTGCACTTTTGGGCGATCGAACGAACAACCACGTATCAAAGAATTGTAACATCAAAATCGTAAGTAATCTGAGAATTGCTTGCTATAGATATCTCTATTCTACGTTTGTTGATTCTATAACTAATCTGCTAACTGATTTTCATCATTCCGAATGCCATCGCATTCAGTATTTTATACTAATCGTTCATGCAATTTGTACTTCAAAATCTATTTAACAGCTTTGAATCTTGGCTATGCTTTCGAGAACGTATTTTTAATAACGTTAACCAAGAAAATGTTAAACTGTGTTAATATATGTAAATTATCTTCAACCTTAATATTATTAGTGCTAGAATAAGAATTTTTGTAATATTTCCAAGTCGTTTAAGTGTGACTCGATTTATTTTTTTGAAGTATGTTTGTTCATACCTTTTTATTTCCTTTTTATAATAATTAAAAGCTGTTATAAACACATAATTGTCTTATAATCATTATTGGCGCCCTACCGAGTTATTCCTTACTGGAGAAGAACCATTCACTAGTGTACCCACGATACTCGTTAAGATCAAGAGTAACCCATCATCTCCGACGCTGACTGAACTCAATGAGCTAGCCGTTCCGTAAAGTACAACTACGAACGTGAAAAGCGGCATCTCTGGCCATCTAGCCATTTGGCTTTGCATTAAGGTGGTACACTATGTAGAACTGTCCTCACCCGCATTGATTATTTCAGGATTTTAAGGAAAAATGAAGAAGTTGAACCAACAACACAGGGAAAAGGCGTTTTTCTAAGGCTCTGAGCAATCAGGTTCTAAAAATGATTTCTACAAACGTTCCCATAGACGTCCGTTAATATCGATAAGAGCTACATTTCCCACTGGTTTATTTCCCTGGAAATCACTGCTGATTTTCATTTGGTCTTTCGTGATATAAGCACCACCACCAAAATATTCATCCTACCAAATAGGACCGACATATTTTTCACCACTTTGATAAATTATTTCAGTATCTTGCTTTTCTATAAATTAACTTATCGTCCTTCCATTCTCCATCATATATTTGTTCCTCCAGAGTGAAATATTTTCCCCACCCTTCGCGCCAAATTGAATATTGATTGAATATTGAAAACTTGGATCTATATACTTTTCTTTACTTTTACCATTTTTTCTCTCCTTTCCTTTTTTACCCTTCTACATATTGGCATGTAAATCTATATAATATAAGTCTTGTACATCTTTTGCTTTATAATAATATCATGGATATAAATTATTATAAATGTTAATTTAATTCAATTAGTTACATTTTCACCCTACTTAAATTATTGTACTGGTCGTTTACTATACTTTTAACTCTTCGATCACAATCAAACCATCGGCATCTCCAATCTGCCGAAACCTCAAAAAGAACCACCAAGATTTTGTCCCTCTGATCCAGCGCAAACAAAAATTCAGCATTTGTAGATAATGACGAGAAGTGATTAAGATTAGATATTAGTTTTATAGTAGAATAGTAATTTATGGGACAAGTGAGTAAAGATAGTATTATATATTTTTATAAGTGGATAAAAATATCTTTACTCAAGAGTGGCATACAACATTTTATCCAAAACCTGCAAGTAAAATGAAAATTTTCAAAATCAAAAATTTTAAATGACATAATTATATTGCTTGCTTGTGACAGTAATTAATTTGACACTCTAGACTTTTGGTTGAGCTTTAATAAAATACTGCGATTTTATTCACTAGTGAGCGAAAGTGAAGTTTTCGCAGTAATGAATAAAATTCCACTTTGGTTGCTTGAAAATGTCAATGTAAAAGTTATTTTACTTGCAGGTATTGGATAAAAATATTTACACAAATGTTTTTAAAAATACACTTTCAATACAGCAATTAAATAATAGATACCATAAAACAATTTTGTTTGGTGCAAAAATAAAATTTTTGCCTTCAAGTTTTAACAAATTTTTGACCGTATCAAATATCCGTTTGGTGCATAAAGAAAGATCTACTGTAATACTTTCGTTTCTGCACCCAAAGCAGAAAATTAATGCAATGCGTTCTGACTGACCACCCAAATAACTTTATTTTTGGTTATTATAAACAGCAAGTAAAAAAGCATGATCACTTGTACGTGCCTGAGGAATATATTATACTTATAAAAAGATCATCAGAAACATAATAATTTGAAATGAAGGAAGTCGAGACTTGTGATATAGTCAATTTGACCAACTCGTGACCAACATATAGGTAATATAAAACAAAAGGTTTATTTAAAAAAAGGTATTACCACGTACAGATAAATAAGATCTTGCTATATCAAACTTCATGCAGTTTGAATAAGATGTTTCAAAACCAGGAATTGTTACTGCACACCGGTTATTGATAGCTTGATAAAGCATACATTCCATCTTAAAAAAAAAGTTATAATTTTGTTGAACAAGGCATGTCATAATGGTAAAATTCTTATTATATAATTAATAAAAAATTGAAAATATTCGTAAAGTTACCAAGTACGTACCAGAAGAATAGTACTACAATTTTTTTTATTATAATAATAATTTTTATGCTGATGTATTAGATTGACAGAGAGTGCGCATGACATTCGTGGTTGCACGTAATATTTTTCGCTCTGATTTATATCAATTAATTTAGTTGTTATAAAAGTGATTTTTTTTTCTGGTGATATAGCAAATTGTGAATTTTGGTGATCAATATAGGCCTTAAGTTAAAAACAATTGTCAAAAAAAGCAAAGTTAATCGTAATGTAGCCAAACCGGCTGCATTAGCTATCGAACTGAACACAAGTGATAAAATAAATTTGGTTTCAATGTCAAATAAACAAATTATGCCTGGCGCATTGCAATGCCCAAGTAATCCTAATTTCAACAGATTTGAAATCTTATCATCGCAGGAAGAAGACGATTCTATGTCAACAGACATTAATTATCAAAGAGGATCTAAGCAAGAACCCGCAATTAAGGACAACGTAAAAATCAAGGTTAGTAAACCACCTCCGATTGTTGTAACCGATTCAACAACATCCAATTATCTGAAAACAGCCTTAAAAGACATATATATTGATGAATATCAAATAAAGCAAATATCAATAGGTAGAAAACTACTATTCGACAATCAAAATGATTACAAAAAATGTCTACAATTAATGAATGCAAAAAGCATTCAGTACTACACCCATCAATCAAAAGAAGAACGAAATTTTAAAGTTGTTTTATCAGGTTTACCACAAACTGATATTGAAAGCATCAAAAATGAATTAAAAACTAAATACAACATTATCCCATTCTCCATCATGGAAATGAATACAAAATATAAAAACGAAAACAACGTATTATACCTGTTACAATTTAAAAAAGACGAAATCACGCTGAAACATTTAAAAAATGTTAGATCAATCAACCACATAATTGTAGATTGGAAACCATACTCACCAAAATACAAAGGACCTACGCAATGTAGAAACTGCTCTATGTTTGGACATGGGGCTGAAAACTGTCATCGCACAAAGATCTGCTTATTATGTGCAAGTAATACACATGATGCTGCAAACTGCCAATTTAAAGACAGAACACAAGACACGACTATTAAATTTACTTGCTTTAATTGTACAGCAAAGAAGCTTGCTAATACTAACCATAAGGCAAACGACCCTAATTGCCCAAGTCGTAAAGAATATTTAGAAATTAGGAACAATGTCAACCATCGCAACATCCTAAAAAATCAAAAAGCAAGGCAAATTAGCAATGCCACTACACACAACATAAACCTTAGAGACTATCCACCTTTAAAAACAATTAGTCAAGTACTATCAGCACCTGCAATTCATAATCCTATAAATGAATTATACTCAAACCAACTCAAGAAAACAGCAGTTAATTCAAATGAAGAACTGCTAACTATCGATGAACTCTTTAATATATTTGTTAATGCAGTAGATCAGCTAGATAAATGCACAACAAAGCTTGACCAAATGCAAGTTATAATGTCACTCCTTAAATATGCAGTACGATAATAAGAAACTCAAGATTATGCATTGGAATGCTCAAAGCATTACGAACTTATCAACTATCAGACAACTCCAACTACTTCTAGAAAAAGAAAATATTGATGTCATCATGCTGAATGAAACTTTTCTTAAACAGCATCACAAACTCTACATAAACAACTACTCAATTTACCGAAATGATCGAGACGGCACCCGAGGAGGAGGTGTGGCGATAGGTATCCACAAGTCCATCAAACATTCGATGATGCCTATGTACAACACCAAAAATATTGAGCACATCTCTATCTCAGTTAATATAAATGGACGTGATATTATACTTACCTCAGCCTACAACCCAAAGTACCTCAATACCTTCGAGTCAGATGTTAAAAAACTAACACCCAGTAACAAAGAATTCCTGATATTTGGAGACTTTAATGCTCGAAATACTGCATGGAACTGTACACGAAGCAATACAGCTGGTAGAATACTACATAATTTACAACTGAGATCACATTTTTACGTATACCACCCAGACTCCCCAACACATTATCCACACTCTGGTGCTACTCCATCTACCATTGATATTCTGTTGTCAAATTCCACATTATATATTTCACCTTTACAGAATCACGCTGATCAACTAATGTCAGATCACTCCCCAATATCTTGTATAATTGATGCTGACGCAATTGAAAAAACATGCCAAGAAACACCGGACTATAGACATGCAGATTGGAAAGCTTTTCGGGCATACATTAATAGAGAGATTAACTCTACGCATATCCTTAAAATAACAGATTATACCCCAGAGGAAATTGAAAGATCCATTAGCAAGCTTTCAAAAACTATATTAGATGCTAAATTACAAACAGTTCCATTTACAAAGAAGAAAAATAACTTTTTGGAAATTTCACAAACAACTCTATCTTGTATACGTAATAGAAACGCGATTAAAAGGAAATGGCAACGATGTTTAGATCCAACGCAAAAAGCTATACTCAAAACCATTATTAATTTAAACAATCAACTTATAAAAGAAAATGTTATCATCGACCGCAATAATAACTGGTCAAAAATGCTCAGCAAACTAGAAAGTGGTGACAAAAAGTTCTGGAAAATTGCAAAAGGAATTAGAGGAAAATATAGTCGAATTATCGGTAAACTACAAGAAAATGGAAATGTTTTTTTTACTAACACCGAGAAAGCAAATGCCATTGCCAACACCTTTGAAAAGTCTCACTCCTTAACATCTAACTTTAAACACTCAATCGATAAGAAAGTGGCAGCATTTTTTAATCGATTAAACCAAGACAACGAAAGTAACGACGATCATGCAACGTTTACGACGGTCGCTGAACTGAAAAGCATTATAAAGAAGCTGAAACCAGGAAAAGCCCCTGGATTAGATGGTATAGATAACATATTACTGAAAGCGCTTCCTAAGAAAACATTAGAACTCATCTGCAGCATATTTAACGGATGTATCAGAATAGGCTACTTTCCAACTTTATTCAAAACAGCCAAAATCCTACCTATACCAAAACCTGGCAAAGATCATAAATTACCCACAAGTTATAGGCCGATCAGTCTTCTTAGTTGCCTTGGTAAACTACTCGAACGAATAATCTATGAGAGACTTTCTAAATTTGTATTTGAAAAAAACATCATTCCTAAAGAACAGTTTGGATTTAGACCGCAACATTCGACCATACATCAGATAAAACGATTGATTAAGAGAATCAAACATAATAAATTTTTTCGCAGATCCACTGGATTGATATTGTTGGATATTGAGAAGGCTTTTGACTCGGTTTGGCACCAAGGATTAATATACAAAATGAGCACTTGCAGCATTCCAAAATATTTTCTCAAAATCATAAAATCATTTGTAAGTGATCGAAAATTTATCGTAGCAATAAACGATTCGCATTCAGATATCAAGGATATTATTGCAGGGTTACCTCAAGGCTCCGTGTTATCGCCATTACTATACTCGATATTCATCTCTGATTTCAAGAAACCCAAGAACTGCGACATAATGTTTTTTGCGGATGATACTGGTCTTAGTACGGATGGTAAATTGACTAAAAGTATAATTAAAAAACTTCAAAGCGGTTTTAAATGCTGCAAAAAATACCTCCACAAATGGAAAATTAAACTAAACGACGAAAAAACTCAAGCTATTATCTTTCCGTTTAATAAATCACCAAAACGTCAACCACAAACAAACTTCAATACTGACAACTCAGAGGTACCTTTTACCAACACAGTAAAATATTTGGGAGTCACATTAGACAAAAAACTTACCTTTGGACCACATATTGACCAAACTAGAAATAAAGCGCTTAAGTGTGGCAGAAGCCTCTATCCAATTATGGCAGAAAAGTCCAAACTATCCCAAAAAAACAAAAATATTATCTATAAAACCATTATACGCCCCATTATTACATATGGATGCCCCGTATGGTCAAAAACAGCTAACGTACACATCAAGAAGCTACAAGTGATCCAAAACAAAAATCTCAAAATAATCTACCATGGCTCTACTCCACCAAACAACTGCATATAGATACTGGATATGAACTAATTGCAAACTATATCCAAAAACTAGTAGAAAGATTTCAACTTCGATGCATCGACTCCGAGTTCACTCTAATTCAAGATCTGGTAAATCACCCAGAAGTGTAATTAATGTAAATAATATAAATAGTGTAAATATTGTATAGCACCTTCTGCGAAGGATTAATTCAGATAAAGGTTTTTTTTATCACTTTTCCTTTACAATAACTTCAATGCAAACCTGCTTTCTTTTCAATTAATAGCTAATCATCTGTTGAAAAATCTTAGATTGTATCTCAGAAAAAAGACAATATTTATCTAATGTAATGATTTTTGATGATAATAATAAATAATAATTAGATTGACAAATCACAGAAAACCAAGAAGATTATAAGCAGGATAGTACTACGTAGTTAAACAAATATGCCTTAATTTTAAGAGTAAAACTTTGTTTCGAGTAAATTTTGTTTCTTTTTAACAATAAATTATGATTTAATGCAAAAAGGAAAGTACTTCATAATATAGGTATAAATAGAGATTGCTAAAAAAAGGTAATATTGTGAAGGGGCATTTTAAGAACCTTTTAGCAAAAAAACAAACATATCGATTAACAAAATTATAAATCTGTACCAAGACATTTTTAATTTGTTATTTCCAAATTCCAGCATTAAGAAAACATGGATCACTGCTATTCATTTTAGTTAGCTTCACCAAACTGCACATTCTAGCATTAGCCAAATGTTTAGATTAATAATAATGATTCAAGTATCAGAAAAAATATGGCAAAATATTAAACCAATAATTTCACTGTGCATCAATAATAATTTGTGCTATACGGGTTCAGTCATAAAATTTCCTTTTATGTGTTACTCTCGCGAGCACGTGTAAATTTTCCTCACATTTCTATAAACAAAAGTGTACTAAATCTGGATAATTTGAAATTTTTTAAAGTCTTGATATCCCACAAATTTATACTCTAAACTTTCTATATAGTTAATATAAAAATTTTTAAATTCAGAATTTAAAATCTGTAGTTTGATTATATTATGAAACTTCTTGTTAAATATAACCTTATAGAAAAATGGATAGATTGGGTCTGAAATCGTAGGTTTGAATATCAAATTTCGATAATATATTATTAAGAGCCTTCGTAATATAATGCCAATATATGGTGTAAAATTGATCAAAGAAAATAAAATTTTTATATTTTTTATACAAAATAAAAATAATGCATTTATAATTCTAATTTTTTGTTTAGTTAACTATCCCTTTCTAGGTTTTGCATTCACTTTACTAATAGGGTACGTAGTTACAAAATTGTTTTTGTTGAAAAGCGAACAACGCATAGGTAACTCAAAGCATACATGTAGATGTATCTAATGTAAATTAATGTCATGAGATCTACATATGACATAACACAAGAAACCTCTTCACATCCTATTCAGTTTTAGTCATATTTTCAAATATTTAATATTTTAGTTCTAAAATGTTAACGAATACATATTTTCAACAATTTATTTCTAGTCGACCCTAATAAACAATAATAATTTTTATTCGATTTCGAATCGCAATGCTTAATAAAAACTTTTTGAATGTACTTATTGTCTCTCTCCTCTAAATAATTATTCTTATCAATTATTATTTTAAATAAATTATCTAGCTCATATATTACAATAAAATTATGTTTAACGTTATCACTTTAGCTGGTTAAAGTAATAATAATTATTTTTCACGAAGTTGAAATGAATTTTAGTAAATATAAAAGCAGTATACTAACAAATACAGCTTAAAACATAGAAATGCCTAAGTATTATCTATTATTATGTAGATATTATTCAAGCATGTAAAATGAAATTGTTCTTGACAGAATCATGTAAAGAGTAGTTGTGTAATATTCAAAAAGATGTCCCAGCTGAAGAGCTCTCAACAGTAGACTTGATAATTATTGTGATGAGCGTCTTTTGATCTACACTTCTGAAATATCCTGACGCTGATGTTCCACGTTTTTCTATATATTTATCTTTTGTTGCAAGTAAGCAGGCTCTTAAAAATTTTCTCTGGGTTCTATGACTGTAAAAGAGAAATTACTCGCTTTAATTAAAAATATGGATATTATTTTTACCATAAATAATTTCTTTTTATCTACGAATTAACTTATACTGAAAAGTGTAAATTAGTTTCTATCGTACCGCAAAAAAATATTTATAGAAACTTGCAATGCATTTATAATTTTATTCATTAATTACTTATGTTGACAACAGAGTTATTTCTGCAATTAATTAAAACACAATAATTTTTGCAGATATATTTACGTATGATTTCAGAGCCAATCAATCAATTTTGTGACAATGTGATATGTAACGGAAAGTAAAACAGGTGCGGTTGCTAACTAATGACAAAGAAAACCTGTTAGTTATTAAATGAAAACTGAAGTATAGATAATGTATTACAGGAACAAGTATATAAATACTTGCGAGTTTACCCGCGGGTTAAGACGGTGTAGGAGAGGGTATAGTCATTACAGGTGGCGCTCCCACGGTTTAACTGCACCTGCTTCACCGGCATTCATCAGCTGCGCATCCCTATTTGATCCTGCTGGACAATTGACCAACCCCAACATAACTTTAGTCACGTGTCACTTTTAAGGATCGTGGCTGATGCAGCAATTAGATGAGCCATAAAAGATGCCCTTTAATAAACGCCACAGAAAAAGGTGCCTAATCGATGAGATAATAATTTTAGATATATTCTACCCAATTAAGCTTACCTTTCCAATAATTGATACATCAATAAGTCAATTAAGGTCTTGAGGTGAATTTATAATAACATTAAATTTTATAGTTTCGAAAAAGCTCAACTCATTTCCATTGGTTTCGTTATTTTACTTAACGAAAATTCTGAAATTCTTTAAAAATAAAAGTGTTTCAACTTATGCAGACATAACATATTCGCAGCGCATATTCAATTTCATTTATCAACTGACTAAAAAATAAATTATTAATTATTATAACATACCGCATATTTGAAATTTTTGTAATTCGGGAATAGGCAATTTAGAATCAGAAATTGTGTATAGCACTGCAGCTAAATAAGGATTGGTTTAATTGGTGGTAGTGTTATCTTAGCATTATTGCACTTTTGGAATGTTGGATCCGCGTGTTTAAGACCTACAATCGCAATGAATATTGTAGTTAATTTTTAGCGGAAACTTCAAAGCTTTTGAAATACCTTTTTTCAAGATACATATCTTTTATCGCAATATATCTTCATAATCTCTAACATTTTAAATTAGAAGTGACTATTATCGATAATTTAATGTGAGTTTTTTCAAAAAAAATTTTGTTTTGAACTTAATTAGTTTACGTATTAGTAATTTTCTTTTATACTGTTAAATTTACTGTTGGCCATAAATACTTATGATAGATTAGCCTAATAAGAGCTGACGTAAATCATATAAAACCTTATATTACAAGTATTAACATGGATTTTGTGAGAGGATCAGCGGTAAATTTTATATAGAAGGGCTGTCTATTGTTCGGCGAAGAGGTGTTGTGATGTGTTCAAAAAGGGATCGGTCTATTGTAAAAGGATCATGCGGCCGATCAGATTGATATATCGATGTATCGATGGGTATAAGGGCATTTTCACTACTCTGTAATAGTTCTGTTTGCTTGCTGTTGGTTTCTAATTCAGGTACGACTCTTTGTTAGTCAAGTGCATTGTTGAGGCCGATTTAACAATGTCAAAACCTATTGACGTTTATATTTACTTTTGGCATTTTTATAGAAAATTTATTACACACCAATAATACACCATACCTATTGCAATTATAATAGTACTAACATAATTTATTGCGTGATTAAAATTAATATTAAATAATTTATAACTGCATTTCCTCTATCATCTTGGTTTAATAATATGTATTATGATGGTATTAATCATTGAATTTTGTTTTCATATCACAATACCATTTTAAATTGACTATCATCTCTTTATTTCTTTTATAGAATATAGTACATTATAAAACATTACGTTTGATACTTACAATTATTTTTACTAGTATTATTTACCAAAATTATTGACCACAACTGTAACTTATTGATTTGGTTGTTTACAGAGTTTTTAAAGGCACCGAGTCAAAAATCCAATCATAAAAAAGTCAAGGTTAAATCGTAACAAAAAAAGTAAGGTTATTCAATGTCTTCAGAACAGTAGTTTGCTAATTTCTTCCTCTGCCATGCTTACGCCACGAATACTCATTTATCTCACCGCAAATCTTTGCATATGGAAATAATTCAATCAATTTATACCGATAGTAATGTAATTTTTATACATTTTAACGATTTTAGCTAATATAAAGCAGCAGGAACAAACATAATTATAATTAATTTTCATATTCCTAAAGTAAAGCGGTTGTAAATTCAATTTTAATTATAACAAGTGTTCTAGCGTCCGTGTAATGAAGATATTATACAAATTTTCAAATCTCTTTTTAATTGAACACTAAAATCGAGTTTACTGTAGGATATTACTTTATGATTGCACCTGTTGATGACCAAAAATTATATGCCCGAAAGATACATTTTAATTTTTACCTTCTTAAAAATTCACACTATACACAACTATTAATATTTCGCTCTATTCTAATGTTCTTTGAAGTGTGTTATTATTATCTCACTTAATTTAAACGTAGATAATTACATCTAAAACACCAAACTCAACTATTTAAAAACCATTATCAAACAAGGTGATGTATAAACCTTTTTTTTATTAATTTAGATAAACATTAATTTTTACATGGGTTGTTATTAGTGGTAGGTACATACAACCCTTAATTTAAAAACAAACTTTATCGTAATTTTACCTATGTTGAACTTACGATAATTTTTTATAGTTTGCTCAACCATGACAAGGAGTAAGTAGCTCCTGTGAAAATTTTGTTGGTAATAATTATTATTTATTATTATCACTATTTTTATAAATTTTGCTTTGAAATTAAAAAAAACAGACCATTTATTTAAGCAATTTTATTAAAAGTGTAATTATCGAAACAAAACTCGAATACCTAAATTGATATTTAATTAAGGCACTAAATCGTCGATTCGTATATAATCATTTGAGTAGAAGCTGTAATGATAATTGCATCTCATTGTTAGTTGATATTTCGAGATAACATGCAATGATACAATTTGAATATTCTCGCGATGTATTACAATATCCTCAAAGGAACATCTAATTTCGAGTTGTTTATTATTAGTTCGTGAGTAATAGTAATTTTTACATTAAAGAAATAGTAAAGCGTTCAAGTTTCAGATTCATTATGGAAATTAAAATTAGAATAATTTATATAGAGCAGTATCCCCCGAAGATATGTTAGAGTATAACCATACAAATATATTATTATAATATTGATGTGTAGGTACTATCAGACCTTACCTATCATAAATTAACGAATATTTTATAATATTATAGGTACAATACAATTCAATACATTACGACTATTCGTATTACTACAGTGGATTATCCGAAAGTAGAAAATTATTATTAATTCATATATCATTTCAAATTATAAAATAATAAAATGTTTTTCACATTTCTAAAAAAGTACAGCTAATATTTTTTAAAGTAATTAAATTATTACCAACTTAATAAATTAAATTTTTACGTTTAACTATGATTGAATAGTTTTATTGTTAAAATACCACAAATTATTAAGATAAATGGTTTACAAAATAAAAAATTAAATAATTCCCACAATCACAAAGAATAGAAATAAACTTGTTAATATGTAATTTTGTTTTAAATTGCAAAAATAGATTTTGATTGACAAATGTGATTCCTAAAATCATTATTTTTAAATTGGCGTTAAACTTAGGTTGCAAATTTACTTCTAAAGTAAATATCGCTTAATGATTAATGACATTTCATGTGCATCTTACACATTGTCAAAACAGCATTTTAAATAAAACTTCCAACAATAATAATTTTATGTGACAAATAACAAATTATTAAGTATTTTAAAAAATAAAATAAAATAAGTATCCTCAGGGTTAAAAAATCATAAAAGATGACGTCGTTCACTTGGAACTGAAAACTTTTCTTAACTTTCATTATCCTTGATCTTGTCCAACTTTTTTATCGACCCACTAACCGAGTGAGTACTGTCAACCAATTAGTGGTAATTGCCACCGGCTGACTTGAAGGGACTAATAAAATAACGACGCTTACACAAGTCAGAGAAAATAAAAATTTAAATCGATCTTTTAATCTTTTAACAATTACCAAATTATTTTAAAGGAGTTAGTAATTATTTTCAAATGAAACACCAACCAATCTAATTTATAACTTCGTTTTTTAAGTTTTTTAAGATAGATATTAGTTAATTAATATATTATTCTAATATAAACTTTATTGACGCATTTTTTTAGAACATTTTTTAATAATAAAAAAACAAGTTTTTATTACAAGAACACATTTAGGCTTTTACTTGCACGGTAGTACTTCAAAAATAGTAGTTCATAATAATATCATAAACTATCATAATATATCTGTCGTGTGAGAAAAAGTCTATTTAATTTTGTTTTGAAAATTAATTATACATATAGGTACATATACAGTGACTCGCAAATGTCTCCGGACAACTAATAAAAATTGCATTAATTTTAATGTAATTTGACTTTTGAAGTTATTTAAAATAAAAATAGCTATATCAATTTATGATTTTATAAAATATCCCTTAGGGGATTTACAAGGTTGCTGCAAATGCATTTTAACATTGATACACAATTCTAAAAAGCATTAAAATAATATAATGTAACTTGTCCAAGAATTTTTGCAGTTTTAATTTCATAAGAATTGCAACTATAGAATGATTAAACCCTTGCTAATTCTGTTTGTGATTGAATTTTTTCAAAATTTTTTGTGTTACCCGTGACCCTAAGGAATATTTTATAAAATCGTAAGTCGATATTGCTATTTTCTTTTTAAATAACTTCATCATCATCATCACCATCTTCACGTTTTAGACTGTTGTCCGTTACGTCACTCCTCTTGGTCATCCCATCTTTTCTTGGGTCGGCCCACATTCCTCTTGCCTCTGGGTTTATATATATATATTTGTCTAGGTATACGGTCGTGGTCCATCCGGTGTAGATGTTGTTTCCAACTTTTCCTGTAGTCTCGTATGCGGTCATTAAGGCTGAATATGTCGAGTTCGTTGCGGATATCTACGTTTCGTTTTCTATCGATTCTCTATCGATAATTTTTGAAATAACTTCAAAAAGTCAAATTACATTGAACTTGTAATTTTTAGTAGTTTTCCGGAGACATTTTCGAGTCACTGTATGTATTACTTACAGTAAACTATAAACCCTGATTCGAAAGTGGTTTGTATACCAAATTATTGCAAAGTTATAACAATTTGTCAAGTAGTAAATGTAAATAATTGTACAACATTTTTGAGTTAGCGGATTTTGTAATAACTAAAATGTATATTTTTCGAGGTTTCTTTAATATTTATTTTAATCTTCGTCAGATAAATTACAAAATTTTATTAAAATAAGATAAAATAAAAAATGATAAGAAGTAAAAATTGTTTTGAATGATAATTACATAAAGTGAATTAGATAAAATAAAAATCAAATTTAAAACATCTTCATGTTCACGTTTCTTCGTTTTAAGCGTGTCCATGTTCAATGAAGAACTCAGCTAAAAAAATCTACATTAACATCAAGCCAATTGGCTTGATTATAACTTCTTAACTATAGATAGCTTAACTAATATAGATTAATCTATAATTAAAACAGCAGTCTAATCTAGCGTAAATCATACACGGATAGATTAGAGAGCGAGAAATCGTGGTTTTAACCCTGATTGTATCTATACTGCTTTGATTGAAAAGTCTTAGATCAATCGTTGGATTATGGGAAAAGCAAAGGGAAACCACCCCATTAACGTTTCCTTAGTAAAGTCTTCCTGAATTGTAGCAATAAATGAGATTTTGGTCATAAGTGTGCTGTTTCTCACACCATGCTTCAAGAATGGGGGATGTTTGTGGGTACAAAACTCGAACGGACCTCCAAATGACTGTGTATCAACAGTTTTTTTATTTTCTGTTATAAAATTTTTGTTTTATACTTGCTATTTAGACCCTCTACTATTATCTTTTACTTTTTTTAAAATTTTTTAATTAACTTTTTAATTCGTGGACCAGGTTATCGTTTTGTCCCCTTTATATCGTATTGTCGTAAAATTTCTACAAATAAGGTCTACGTTAAAATATATTACTATATTGTAATGCTTTTCACAAAATTGTTTTTTGGTAAATGTGAATTATTAGAACCCCATGTTGAAGTAACGATATTTATCTATGTGATGTAACTTACAAATGAAAGCATCCCATTCGCGCGAGTCACAATTTAAATCAAATGCCTCCATGTCATTTAAAAAAAATTGTTAAAAAAGTTCCTTGCCAGTGCTCGGTTAAATAAATGCAAACTACAAGAGATTCCCGTCCCGCTTATGCTCCCGTGAGTATTGCCAGTCCCAATTTGACTCAAACTCTATCTCTTCTTCCATCCCCAACTAGCAATACCTCCAATTCAATCCCTTGACCTTTGTAAACAAAAGTCTTTTCTTTTCTCTTCAGGAAATTCAATGTAAAACAATTTTGACGCCAAAGGAAAATCACTGAAGCTTGAATGGACCAAGAAAATCTAACAATCGGATTTACAAAATTTGATTTATCAAAAATTTTCACAATTAATACAGTTACATTTTTTTTTACCAAAATCGTCCCCTAAACATGCATTTACATGATTGAGATCGTAAAAATACAACAATTCATTATTAGAAGTCTTCCTATTCAAGGAATTCTGCGTTTTCCCAGAATTAGCATGATGACCCATGGCTTGTTTGGCTATACCAGCCCACATCTTCCTACTCTCAACCAGACATCCATGTCTAATCTGTCCCAGAAACTTACATGCATGACGCAGCCGCCCTTTACGTTAATGACGTCGATACAAATATCAGATCCTGTACAGATAACACCAACAGCGTGTGGATGTTCACTGGAAGGCCGAGCTAAGAAATTCTGTACGGCTGTACTTTCACCTGATAAAGTTTTTTTATGGGATTCGCTGTTTAAGAGATAATAGCATAACCACTAATATCCATTATTCCAAGGGTAGTTTTAAATTTTTAAATTTATTAAATGGTTAGTCTTCATTTCTATTTGGCTTATAAAAGTTGTAATCGCAACTGCAAAAAAGAAAACTCAACTGTCACTTATAACAGATATATATGCCAAACAGGACAGGGTATATGATTTAACCAAGTACATTTTTAATTCCTAAAAGTTAGAACAAAAATAATATCACGTGAAAATTTTTATTTTCAGTAACAATAACCCAAAGGAATATAGATAATAAATTATGTAATAATTTTATCACAGTTTTCGAAAGCACAGCGTCGTCGGTCGGGTGGTTACAAGCTACGTGCTTGCGGAGTTGTGACAAAATTATTAGTTATTATCACTAAATCTCGAAGAATATTCGATTAAAAGTGTTTTATAATATTATCGATTGATTCGTTGTGTACAATACATATTATCAAACCGTAAAAGTGTTATTTTAATAATAATAATTTAAACTTTCAATATTTTTTATTTATAACTTATAAGTGTTACATATTTTTTAGAAAAGAATCAAATAATACATACATAAAAATAAATTTTTTACAAATTCCAATTTAAACTGCTAAATACTCGGTTCGATAAAAATGCTATTATAAAAGATAGTATATTAGTTATTCAACTATAATACTATTGAATTAAATATTGAACTAGAATTTTTTACCTTTGCCCATTGTAAAAGATGTAAATAATAAATATAAATTATTAGCTTGTAAAAAAATACATAATGTGAAAAGCTCACAAAAAAAGTTTAATTTTTCTTAAATTTGCTGAGATTTTAATGCTAGAATTTTAATAAAGCTATTATAATAAATATAATATATTATATGAAGTTGAAAACGCTAGGTAATTAAAAAAAATAAATATCTGCACTTAACTACATGAACGCCGTACAACATAAGCATGAGTGTGTAATTTTGAACATCAGATTAATATCAATGTAGTATTTGCAATGCTTAAGGCACACTTGAAAAAGTTAATCGAATTTTAACGTAATGCCTTGCAGCGAATTAAAAAATTTGTATCCAAGTGTTTAATTTTATTTTAAAAAATATACTTTTGAATTCGACAAAATTCTATTTTGTACTCTTACTGCAAAGTTCTTTGAAAATGCTTTTATGCTTGAGTTTTGTATAACTAAATTGAAGTAAACGAAATCTACCGCATCTAAAATCCAATCAAAGCTTCAATCCGAAGTGGTATGTATATCTGATTCTGAAGTCTTTGCACTCTTTCTGCAAGTGTCAGGTCTCCGAGTCTTTCAATCTAGGTTTGGAATTCAGCCTGGCTGATTGATTCTAATGCAAGAAAGGTCTTGAAGGACGGAGAGGGAAGTTCATCCAATCACGCCGCCTCTCGTGTGTCGCATACGTCACAATCCAGACAGATTTTATTGCATTTTCTTCCATTTTATGTATAAAAGATGGACGTTTTTGTTCAGATCAAAGATACTTTCCTTTATGTTAAAGCCATTCCTTAATTCTATCCGAAATTTTATTAACCTTATTTCAATACGTCATTCCGCCGTGCTTATGAATTAAAGAAGCAACCCATTTGTATATCACATTATCTTTACATTGAACACTTTTTCTTCACAAAAATATTTTAAGTGGTCAATAACGCATTGCTAATTACAGTTTACAAGGGATCTTTATCATAAAGTATTATTAAAATACTATTCAAATTTCATCGACCTTATTTTAGCCTAAAGAAACAATTAACATATTATTTTAGGCACCTGGACCACATAAACGTTTAATGACATAATAGCACTCTACAGTGCTACAACGTTGGTTAACTTCACCATTAACTATTTTCAAGTTACCTGCCCGTAGTTTCCACATAAATACAGTCATAGCCTAATTACACAGAAGCTTATAGCACAAGCGATTAGAATAGTTTTAATAATAATATATAAATTTAATATCAGTATTTACATAATTCTATAGTTTACTGCACGCATTCCAAAAATTCAGGTAACAAAATGTTAATTAAATTATTGTTGAAAACAGAAGTGGTAGAGCTAATGATTGAAATTCTTATAATTTTTAAGTGTAACTAATGGATGGTAAAATTATGCTTATTATAAGCCCAAGGGTAAGGCGATTCCAATATTAAAATTTATTTAATTAATTTAAAGTTATACATAAAGCCATTAAAAGACAAGGCAGACAACGATAGATATGATTTGGAAAACAAAAATTAAATATATAATCATTAATTTATTGTGAACGCCGCTTTATGAATGTACGTCTTATCGATATTAATTTGTAAGATTTGATTTTCGATGCTATTATTGAATTTAAATTGTTGCATTACTACATGGTTTACTTTATGAAGATCCATTTATCATGGCATAGTGGTTTTTGGGCTGCGGGAATTTTGTTTAGAGGAGAGTTTTACAATAATAATTATTGTCGATCGTATAACCTCAAAAGTATATGGTGAAGGTAACTCTTATTTCTTTGCTAATAGTTATATCCTCTCTCTTTGCAAGTATTTTTGCTATATTGCTTAATTCACTGCTTTATGAGGTTTTTGTGATCTTTGCCTTTGCCTTTTATTTCCCATCCGAGCTTCAGTCTTGTTTGTCTTGATTATAAAGTCACCGCAACGAACCCTGCTGGTGTGAAGTGTGTGTCCTTTTCACCCTTTCCCTAACATTTCTGTAAATGGAAGGTAAATGTATGAAGTGTAATACGAGATATGTCAATGCACTGACGAGCAAAATGTAATGGTTGCACTAACATTTACCATAGAAGGTGCGCTAAGCTTATAACAGGATGCTCCCGGTGGAGAGCGACTGGAGTATGGTTTCTTGTGGTGCACATACTGAGAGGGGCACTACTTTCATTGTTCCAGATTGTTCGCTTGCTCCTTCGGCGCCTGAGTCCCCTTGCTTTCAACCTCTGGATGTTGAGACGATAGAGACCATTATCTGCCGAATGATGAGCACACGGCTCGAGTTACTCTTCAATGAGTTGCTATCTGTTCTTGGTGGGACGGGAGCTAGTCAAGTGGTAATGGATGAGGTGGCTTCTTTGAGAAGGGAAAGCGACATCATTAAACAAGAGAATAATTCGCTAAAACGTGAAATTAGTTACGTTAAGGCTGACAGGAAGACTGCAGAAGCGGTTGGCAATCTTAATGCCAAAGGAGATGCGGTTACCTAAAGTCAATTTACTGAGATTATTCAATACCCTTTACCCTACGTTAATTATTTGTAAGAATGAGTAAGCGGTTTAATTATCTAAATTATACCTGTCAAATGCATTTGATCACACTCTTTTGAATAAGGAATTATATAGTTCCTTTTAGGATAGCAAGTATTCCAGCCAAATTTTACGAAAATTATTAAATCATTGCTGTTCGATACATTACAGTAGTGTAGAAATACTCCTCCCCATATATCAAACAACAATGATTCCATAATTTTATAAATCTTGGCTAGAATGCTGGCTTTCTCAAATATGAGAATTCGTTCAAGAAAATTGTCATTTATTTGATGACATTTTAATCACTGATAGGAACCGCACAGAACATATTTTTAAATTTGAAAATATTTTGCAAAAATTCGAAGATGCTGGACTCTAGGTATTATCGAATAAATATCAATTTTCTTGAACGAATTCTCATATTTGGAATGCACTTTTAATAACCAAAAGTTGCATGTTATGTCCAAAGAAAGTTGAAAGTTTGGAACACCAGTAGTGAACTGATATTAGCTCTGTTTGGTATCACAGTCCTAGTGCAACCTGAACTGCACTTTTTCCTAAATCGCGTTTGGCATGAATTGGTGTAAGCGGTGCAGGTAGTGGACAACCGTTTGTTACGAAAATTGTTGTAGTTCCGAACAGCTCGGAACTACACATTTTACTCTACCTAAATAGCTAGAGTAGCGAGTGCAGGTAGCTGACAAGCAGTAGAATTTGTGGGTGGGTAATAAAACTTGCGATTGAAAACGACATATTTACTTGATTTGTTCTTAATTAAAAAAATTTTATTATAAATTATTATAATAAAAATAAATTATAATAATAAATTTTTTGAAATTCTAAAATTTGTTTTGAATTCCTTTTCGCTGTAATTGGGTACAACGTCCTTAAAATAATTTTTTATGCAAATTTGCATAAAAATTGCATTTTTATCATTTTTAATCACTTAATAATTCAAACGTATGTACCAAAAAGCTTCTTATAGGTTGAATATAATTTTATTATATTCAATTTTAGACAATTTTAGGATTAGGAAACTTGATAAAAAAAATATCTAATAATTAAGGGTGAAGAACGATATTTATGATACTAACTTGTCGTAGGCCATAAAAATGTAAACTGCCTTCTTGAAATGAACTCATAAATTTGTCCTCATTTATGATGTTATTGTTGAACTAAGTATTCTCAGAAATAACTGTGCTCGATTTGTTCTGATTTTTTAGAGACTACCCTTTCGCACACTAATATATTTTGATTTTTTTATAAAAAAAAACTTCAACTTTTATGAGTGACGTTTCAATCCTGCACCGCCTGCACTAAAGTCGTTTGTTACAGTCATGTGCACTAGCGAGTTCTCGTGCAGTTCCGGCTGCCCTGGACTGCCTTAGGCTATCCTGCCTGCACTACACTTTTATGTGTACCAAACAGAGCTATTATGTAGTTCTTGTTGTAAATTCTTTATCTCCAATTCCTCCAGGAGAGTCAGCACACGATCTTTACAGCAGTAATTTTATACAATAATTAGAATCTAAAGCATCTAGAATTACTTCATTATTTATTCAATCCACATTGCACCAAATTATCCATCAGAATTTGTTCGCAATGGGACGACAGCTAGTACACCACCACTAACGTTAAAACTTAATCCTGATTCAGACTTCACGAAGTTGTTTTCGTCACTAGTTACATAAATATAGATCATGTTTCATTGATTTAATGCAACCTCTAATTATTCAAGGTTACTTATTGATTAGTATTTCTTTTCATTGTGTAATTCACGGGGGTAAACCTAGCTGCATTTGTTTTAATTCGCATTTTTTTAAACAGTTTTGTATTTTATTAAGAATCCAGTGCAGTGTTATCATCAACTATTACAAGAATAATGCATACAAATGATTTTCCATTCCACCTTGGTTCAATAATGCTACTCTGATTAACGGCACTCGGTGCGATGGTCATGGAATTTCTAAAAGCAAATCCGAAACATTCAATTTTAGAAAGTTTAATTTTAAGATATCATACAATTTTGTGTAGCCTTAAATTGGAATCTGCATTAAACTTGACGCCTTCTTAGATTTGTTGCAATTGTGAATTATGGAAAAGTACCTCTTTGATCTTAAATGGCTTGATTGGTAATTCCATTTGGAGTAGCATTTGTAGATTTAGAATTGCTTGTAAGATTTCTTTAGTTGAGATGTTTTACAATGTAAGATAAGATTTTTATTCAATTTTATTATACTTCTATATCTACCATATTTATGCTAGAGTTAGTTCTATCTTTGTTGAATCCTATAATAGATAACCGTATTTAATGCTAAGAATTTTATTAAATGTATGTTCATGTAAGTTGACAACAAGTAATTGGTTCCATTTAACCAAAGTTACAAAAAATACATAGAGATGACCAAATAAAAAAGTCTGTAACCTTACCTACCCTATTCGGAGCATAACGGAATCACGCAGCAAATTACCATGACTGCAAGCAGATATAAAATATCCAAGGGTTCTCAACAATGTATCTTACGTGACATAATGTAAGATGTAAATTTGCCGGTCAAAAATTAATTTATTCTAAATTCATCCCTTTAATACTAAACTGAAAAATGAATCTCTTGTACATATTTTATAATTATTATTGAAGTTCAATGGCCATCGAGAGGAAAAAATTAAGATAGACCTGATATGTTGCACTAAGAAAGTACAAATCATTCTTTCAATTAATATTTGATCCAAATTATTATTGTTGGACTGAATTATAGTTGGAACAGTTGTATATTCAATTATCTTTTTACCACTAAATTAAATAAATTTGCGTTTATGGGCCATCAGTATAAGACCATAAATCAAATTATAGTAATGCTATTTAATTTGAGAATTTTATTGAAACTTTTTCCATGTTTTTACTAAGTGGCCCACAAATGAAAACGTTTGAGAACCTCTGAAGTAGGTATACCTTCACTATCTTACAGACTCGTACCTCTTTACAACTTATAAAATATTCGTTCGTTAATGGAAATTAAAAATTTTCAGCATGATTTTTCAAAATTTCAATTGAAGTAAATGCAGTCGTAATTAAGTTAAATTACTAAAAATGCTATATTGTTTTATAATGTAATGGAGAATTATATGCATGTAAGCACGATATAAGGAGGTTAGAAGATCATATAATCAAGAGACAGATTAAACAGCCACTTAAGATTCTTACTGATCATCAAGATGCAAATATCATTATCTTCTCGAGTACTCATTCAATTGTCGAAAACGAATACCGCAGAATAAAGGGGCTTAAATGGCCACAAGCCTAGGTTGCCATGGTAACCGTTAGAAGTTGCGGGGCTTGCGGGGTCGCTTACCGGGAAAGGGTGTGCACCCCGATCAATCTTCAAACCTTTGTGCAACCTTGTATTGTGAACACATAAGTGTTCTCTACAACCTTACAGAGACAAAAGTCAATTTTTAATTTTCTTTTTGCATAAAAAGTTAAAATTCAAATTTTAAAGTAATGAAAAATATAGCGAACCGTAGAATTTGATAAGTTCTTTTACAACAATATGAGATTGTTGGGATAGGGTTAACGATGTGATGTAATCGTTGAAACATCAATCAACCATGTTTTTAAAACCATAACTCATTAATCATCTCACAGTATTTGATGTAAATAAAATTACCTTTGGTATACTACTAAATTATAAACTGGTTCGAGTAAAAATGATAAAAAAGAAATGATATGTAAGAAAATCAGAATTAAAAGCTTAAGCGTTAGTTTAATTTCCGTCTCTTAGTTTTAATATGACACAACCCTCATCAAGTCTACGAGCCATGAAACTTGAACTCAATAAGGGTTTGATATTTGATACACGACTCGAAGTTAAGCGCGAGCACAATTTATGTAGATCGAAATTTCCTGCACGATCTAAGTACGATGTGAAAACCTATAAAAACGTAAACGAAACACATTTTAAAATTAAAAATCAATTTTTTGATGAATATTAATGTGAACTCGAAAGTTTTAAAATTAAAAGTTACAATTGCATATGTCACTGCACAGCATTCAGAAAATCCCATTAGAATTTTTCGACTTCGTATTTGCCATCACAATACTTAATAAAACTTGACTTCAACTCAAAATGAGTTGCTCTTGAGAGTGAGTTAAAAATTATACGTTTTAAATCGTTATAAACTGTATTTGAAGCAAAGAATAATTAATTGATTTATTAGAAATCGATCAAACGGTTTAAAAATTTTACTTTGAATAGATTTTGACATGCAGTTTTACATAAAATATGTAGTAGATACTTGCCCTACTCGATTTGTGTTTAAAACTAGCTATAATATTACAGAAGCTACAAACTAAAAGCGATTAGTTACAGCAATACAAACTATTACGTTTTAGTATTCACAGTCACTTATTGAATTTTAATAGCTAATAGAAATTCAAATTGGAAATGTTTCTGTTAAGAAAAATTTTCATTTCTTCATATAAAGTGCAAGTAAAGTTTCAACTTTGCGTTTGCTTATTATTTTATTCATGCAATTTGTAGCTTTTGCTCAATTATAGAAAAGCAAAACGTAACGCTCAATTTTTTTATGGGCTGCTAAATTATCAGCACATCTCATTAATATATAGGATGATTGTGTAGGTCGTTTATTGAAGTACGTGGGGTTAAATAAGACAGTACTTGTCTTGAAATCAATTTGCTAGTTAAATGTGTTTCAATTTATAACGATAATATTTACAAATGCATTTGTCTTCCAAAAGTTACACGTAGAAAACGCAATTTCGCGTTAAGGATAACACTTCCAAGGACAAATTTTCTTGAATTACGCAGTGCGATGATTACTCATATACTTTTTAAAATATAATGTATCATTTTTAACAAGTAAGTTGTTCAAATCAGTATTGTTTATATAGCTGCTAATGACAATTTAATGCAATTTTAAACATAGTTTAAACATAGAAATATGAGAAACAATAAATTAGGACTAAATTCTGATATGTTTATGCTTTCTGTAGGTTGTGCGTTATCTAGCGTGTTTGCTGCATATCAAGCTAGCACCCCCACCGTGCAACTATAGCCAGAGCTTAAACAGTAAAACTAAATTTGCAGTTTGTGGTACAAATTAGCATTAAATTTAACGGCTTTTTGAGAAAAAGAAGTGTAATAAGATTTCGTGTCACCTTCCTGAATTTAGTAATTTATTTTAATAGATTTTTCTTATTTTTTCAGAATTATGTACACCTCTGGATATTTTATAAAACATAAAGCAAACAAATCGAGTCAAAGTTGATTTGCCTAGAATCTTTGTTTATATTTCATTCACTATTTTTCCTCAGATCTTATTTTACAACTAGTTATTAATTAAAAATGTTTTAAAATTCTTGGCATTGGCCAATGTCTTCCTTTTTGATAATAATTATTCATAATCGGTAGTAGGTAGTTGTCAAAATTGTATCAGGAAAAACCCAAGAACCTGTATTGCTTTTAGTCATGTAAACCACCACAAATACGAAAAGTTTTAAAGTTCAAAAATAAATCAGACTATAAATTTTGTGTTTTTAATAACATTTCTTGAACGAGTAGATTTCTCGTTTTTTAATAAGTTACACAAGGTATTTTTGAATGAATTTGTCTTGCTGTTAAGAAAACTTTACAGTTTCGTTCAACATCTTCAAACAAGATTCGAAACCCTGCTGACCACCTAGAATACCTATAAATGTAGCTAGCTATATGTTATTATTATTAACTTTATTTTTAGAAATATTAAAATGTTACTTTCTGCCAAAATTCTTATGATGTTTATTTTTCAAATTTACCATATCATTTTATAATATTTTTAATTTTATTTTATTTCCTCCTCTCTTGTATTTAGGGGTTGCAATATAATAAGAATTAATTCGCTTTATTTTCAAGAAAATAATAATATTTTAAATTGCAATTTAGGTCTAACGTAGTTCAATTTTATCGATTTCAATGCTTTACAGTTGCATAATTAGTTCGTTGTAACTTTTCATAAAGCTGCAATTTCTGATTCAAAATTTAAGTTTCACTGTTACAGTTTTTTTTCTAATTTTTTTATTTTTTATTTACATTTATTTACAGTTTTACTTTTATTTTGCACCTCTTTATATCAGCGCCATAGCTAAATTCCCGCAAACACCACGGTGAGGGAAATCCCGAGAAGTTTTGGGACCTAAGAATTTATTGAATGTTGCAAAGGAATATCTGAGACATCTGTTCCTATTTTTTTTATCCTACTTCCTTTTGGAACCCCTTTGAATCTAATACTGCAAGATTAAATTTCTTCACCTTTTTCCCTAATAATTTTGATATACCTACTAACACTATAATATTATACTACAGTATAATTTATTTTTACTGTTTTTTTTTGCCGAATTTGTCTTTTTAGTATAAGTTCTTACTTTTTCACTTTTCTTTACGTTTAGTATTAGTGAATTAAATTTAAGCATCTATACAATTTTAAGCGATTTATATTATAAAACCTACCATAAATCTCCTAATTGTGTGAGTACAAAAATAGGTCATCTGGCCGTTCCAAGTCTTTATATACCATCCCAAAAAATAGTAAATGAACCTATACTAAAATGGTTGACAAACACGAGAACACAAAAATTTCATTTCTCTTCTTTGTTTATTTTTCGAGGAGGAAATTGTTACCTCAAAGTAAATCCTCAAGTATAGAACTACAAGTGGATCGCATTATCCAGTACAATGTGAGGTAGGAACATCTAAGTCGGCGAGAGCCACCCAAGCGCAAAACATAAATCATAACCAACCATGGTGAAAAAAACTATAAGCACCAACATGGCGGATGGGTCGAATTGCATTTGTGATTAAATGAATTATATGAAACAAAAGGTATGTCTGTTTTGTACCTCCATTATCCCGGGATACTGTTTTATATTACATCAATATTATTTGGATGAGATGGTCCCCCCCTAATTAAATTAATTAGTGCTCGTTCGAACTTTTCAAACCTAGCTAAGGAATTCTATACTAGGAAATTCTTAAATAATTGTTGATGAAAATGGATATTAGTATAAAAGAAATAGATTGAGTCAAAAGTAGTTTGCTTGTCATTGTGCAAAGCTCAATATATTGCACGAAGTTTGTAACTGCAGATTGATGACAATGGGGAGGGGGGGGGGCTATGAAACGTAATCGGATGATAATTTAGATAATTAATAGTGGAGTTTTAAAACAAGCAAAGGTGCCTATGGAAGCAAGAAATGTACCTCTTGGCATGAAAATGCCAAACCAAAGCAAAAAAGGCACTAATAATTCAATAATAACTAGCCGCGTAGCGGCCCGCCGCGACAGCGGCAGCCGCCCGCAGGGCCAAGCGTCAGAGATCCGTAGGATCTCTAGACGCTTGTAATAATATAAATTAATTATAAATTAATACTTATTCTCATACAGCCGTATGCATAGTCAACTTAGTAGCTACTAAAGCGCTACTAGTGTCATATTTAGTATCCAACTAAGAAAATCGTATGCATAGTCGTTATCCTTAGTAGGATACTAAAATAATCGGTTGCCTAGTAAAAATTTTATTTCCGATAAAGTAAACAATTTTTTTGTATTATATTTTGTCGAACATTAATTTATTGGTTTGAAGTTGGTAAATTAATTCAGTTGGTAAAAATTAAAATACTCGATTAGTACGCCGTGTATTGAAAATAAATTCTTCTTCTTCTGCACGTAATAGGTAAGTATACCCGTTACAACACCATCAATCACGGGTCCTTCCATCTTTTCCATGGTCCTCCGACATTACGCCGTCCTATAGGTTTGTACAGGATAACTACTTTGGAAGTCGTGTATCGTTCATCATCATCAGGTGTTTTCTCCACGTTAACAGTATTCTTCTATTTTATCGGTTAGATTGAAGATGCCCAAAGCATTTCGGATATCCGAGTTTCTCCCTGGTCTCTTCGAGTGTATCCCATGATAGATCTTAAAACCTCATTTCAGCGCGTTGTAATTTACTTTCCAGTTTCTTTGTCATCACTAGAGAGCGGATTTATATGCACAACAGACCGGTCTTGAGGTAACACCCCATAAACATTTAAGAAAAATTTGTTACTAATAGGAAACGTTTATTAGCGCTAATAAATTTTTCTTAACCAATTGTTTATGGAGTGTTACCTCAAGATCGGTCTGTTGTGCATACAATTAGAGTGGTGTCAAATAAAGAAGAAAAGGTGGAGGTAATGCGCAGAAACCAAATCTCGTACAATATTGTTTATGTTGGTGTTAATTAGTGGAATTGGGTGTCACGCAATCTCTACTGTACCGGATTTTGGCTACGCCTTTTCTTCTTTATTTGACACCACTCTACGCTCTCTAGTCATCACCCTTGTCTCGCTGCCATAAGTAACTGTATTAGGTACGGACATTACCTTATAAAATTTTAGAGGAGTGGCTTTATTTTTGCATTTACTCAATTAAACCTCTCGATTTTTTCTTGTATATCTCTCACCTAATGCAGGTCTAGCGTGCAGCTCAAAATTTTTAAGTTGCTTACTTGTTTGATAGGTGAATCTTCGAATACTATTTTAGATCGTATAATATATTCTTGTCTCAGAAACGCCATTAATTTAAAAATTAATTAATAATAAGGTTGTTTGTAAATAATAAAATAATGAAAGATATTACAAGCGTTAATAAAAGAATCGAAGAAGTTCAAATGATTCAAGATGTTCTTAATGTAAAACAGCATTATGGCTTTAAAATGATACTAGTAGCTACTACTATCGGAGTAAAAAGTTCTGACCCCTGAGTTTGAAGTCTTATATTTCAAAAAGTAATTGATGGAATTTTATGCGCTAAGAAGATACAGATAAAGAATTTAATTTTGTATAACATAATAAAATTTCAAAGTGATAGGCTTTATAGTGTGTTTTTGGCATGCAGATATTTAAAAAAAGAGGCACAATTTATGCAACAATTAGCACAACGACAACTTCACAATTTTTTTTCTCGTAAAGTGTTTTCTGAAATTTAATGAAACTTGGACTGTAGATACCTACATCTTTTATCTCTATTCCCAAATTTTTGTAATGATATATTTTAAATATTTTTTGAATTATTAAGTATAACAGTAAAGTAAAATAACTTTGTTATTATAACGAAATTTTTTAAAGTAATTGAACATATCAATCGAAAACTATGGTAGATTATTATTTTTCAATTAAATAAACAAAATTTTTAATTATATTCCAAACTATGGCAGTTTCAAAATATTAAAATGCGATAGAATTAATAGTTTACTGGGTGTAGGGACGGAAGGGAACGTAATGTTCATGCCCTTATTGTTGAAATGCGGCAACCGCTGATCCATAATATTAAAAATTATATTATTGATAATGACGTGACATGTGCCGCCTATATACAAAAACTCATTTTACGATTTCACACGGTCGCAAAACGTGCATCTCTGATTCTATGCTTCTCTGTCTAATAAGGAAATTATTTAAAAACCATTATTTTATTGTTTAAAAATGAATTGTTTAAATATTTTTGTAGGGAATGTCTTTTAATAAATTTATTAAAGCTATTAACAAAAATTCGTTTAAATTGAACAATTATGTACAAAGAAAATATCGACTTATAGAAATCGACTTTTAACAGCAATTTGACAAAATTCCAATAAAATTTTTATATTGCTAATGGCCGTATTCACCAAGCTCTGTTAAGTTGCTATCAGAGAGTTAAGTCATTAACAGTTTGTTAAGTGACAATTTCGTATTCACCAATGATTGTTAGCAGTAACAGTCTGTCAAGTCGTCAAATAAGTTACAGATCAATATCGATCTGTTAACTTTGGTAACAGACTGATAAATATTATTTATGTGTCAAAATTGTCAAAATGTAAAATAACATGATCTACACTTACTAGATCGCGATCTACCCACACTTTTAAGGTTAATTTAATACGAGTGAAATTAGCTGGAGCGAGTTTTACCAACAATAATTTTAGTAACTTTTTAATAACCGCTAGTTTACTATTTTAACTTTGAAATATGATGGTGAATACGAATTCATTTTAACAGACTGTCAAGTATTAACAGTTTGTTACTTATCAAACTGTTAAATTGAAAATGGTGAATACGGCTGTAAAGAGAGTATACTTTTATCTATGTACTACATAAATTTTATGTAATTTGAAAAGAAAATACGATAATTGTAGTTATTTGAAGTTGCAACTTTTCATAATGAGTGCTAAAAACTACACTTTTTTGAACATTTTATTAAATAATTTTAAAAGGGCGTCAGTTAGAAGTATAAAATTTTAATATGACATTTAGCACTAATCAATTGATATCATATAATTTTTTCAAATCTTTTTGCTGCTAACTTTTGATTTTACTGGACTTCAAACTCAGGGGTCAGAACTTTTTACTCCGATAGTAGTTAGTAGCAATTTAGTAGCTACTAAAATTTTGGTATGCATAAAGCTTTTGCAAAAACCTTTAGTATTATTTTAGTTAGTATCATACTAATGTATAATTTTATAAATATTTATTTGGCAACACCGCAAAATATCAGCTTATAACCTAAAAATATTAATGTGATGACGTAAGTCATTTTGTTAACCTATAATATTAACGAAATTTGTCATTGCTATAATCAGGGACGTGCCCAAGGGGGGATGGCATGGCCTCTCCCTCCAAATATTTTAGGAAGTTGGAAGAAAGTTGGCAAAATTACTCAAAATTTAGTAAAGTTGGTAAAATCCGCTAAACCCACATTAGGAAAGATAGACAATTTATTACAGAAAGTTGATAATTTTCAAATAATTAAGTTGGAAAATTTCCCATCGAAAATTTGGGATTTTGGTTGGGTACCTCCCTGGCTATAATAAATCAAAGGATTTATATGATCCACATACACTTTTTATAGCTTTACAAGACACGGTATATAAAATACTTGCAACAAAAATAAAAGAAAAAACAAACGATTTTGCCGAAGAAATTATCAGTGACTACCGGTGCGGCTTTAGCGGCAATCGGGACTATAATTGAGAGAGGACTTACGGTTAAAGTATGAGTGAAGGAATATAATTTTGAAAACGTGGAAAGCTTCATCTATTTGGGAACTTTAATTACAGGTAACCTCAACAGCACAGAAATTGACGCAAATATAACCAGAGGAAATAACAGTGCTGCAAGCTTAGGAATACTATTACGTAACAAGCACATATCGTGAAGAACAAAGATACGAATGTACAAGACAATGATAAGGCCGGCGGTACTATATGGTAGTGAAACGTGGACATTGAATAAAAACGACAGCGCAAAGGTAGCACGATGGGAAAGAAAGATTCTTAGAAGAATTTATGGTGGACGACAAATAGATGGCGTATAGCGCAGGCTGGAAAATGAGGAGGTTATGGGTCTTTACGGAGAGCCGAGTATAATTGAAGTAATTAAGGCCCAAAGGATCAGGTGGTTGGGGTATGTGGAAAGACTACCGAGAGAGAGAACGACCCGAAAAGTCCTAAGGCAGGGTACGATAGGTATCAGAAGAGGAAGACCAAGAAGAAGATGGCTAGATGCAGTGGAGGAGAACCTGAGGACAATGGGAGTTATAGTGAGATACCGAAAGAGATGGAGACAGATTGTTCAAGCCATGGGTCTACAAGGCCCCTAGAGCTCTATTATTATTATTATTATGGGCTACACTCGAAGAGATAGAGTGAGAAACACGGATATCCGATCGGATATGATTGGATGAGAAGATGTCCAAAGCTTTTCGAAGTACTTACCTAATACGTGCAGAAGAAGAAGAATTTATTTTCAATACACGGCGTACTAATTGAGTATTTTAATTTTTACCAACTGAATTAATTTACCAACTTAGAACCAATAAATTAATCTTCGACAAAATATAATACAAAAAAATTGTTTACTTTGTATTAAAAGTAATCTTAAAATGGTCTAAAACATGCCCAAGATCGCCACTAAAGTTTTTACTAGGTAACCAAGGATTTTAGTATCCTACTAACAGCCGTATTCACCATTTTCAATTTAACAGTTTGATAAGTAACAAACTGTTAATACTTGACAGTCTGTTAAAATGAATTCGTATTCACCATCACATTTCAAAGTTAAAATAGTAAACTAGCGGTTATTAAAAAGTTACTAAAATTATTGTTGGTAAAACTCGCTCCAGCTAATTTCACTCGTATTAAATTAACCTTAAAAGTGTGGGTAGATCACGATCTAGTAAGTGTAGATCATGTTATTTTACATTTTGACAATTTTGACACATAAATAATATTTATCAGTCGGTTACCAAAGTTAACAGATCCATATTGATCTATTAACTTATTTGACGACTTGACAGACTGTTACTGCTAACAATCATTGGTGAATACGAAATTGTCACTTAACAAACTGTTAATGACTTAACTCTCTGATAGCAAATTAACAGAGCTTGGTGAATACGGCCATAAGGATAGTAACATTTTTATCTAATAATAACATTAGTAGCGCTATGCTAGCAACGTTCTAAAATATTGGGAGGGTGAGGCTCCCCCAGCCCCCCTTGGGCACGTCCCTGATTATAGCAATGACAAATTTTCAAATTTCGCTAATATTATTGGTTGAAAAATTGACCTACGTCATCACATTAATATTTTTAGGTTATAAGCTGATATTTTGCGGTGTTGCCAAATAAATATTTATAAATTATACATTAGTATGATACTAACTAAAATGATACTTTTAAAAGAATTATGCATAGCAACATTTTAGTAGCTGTACTGTAAAAGTACGACTGATGTGCATAAGGCTGTTAAAGTTTAGTAGGTATCCGTAAAGTGCAATAAATTGTATCATTTTATAGTGAGTAAGTTTAATGTTAAAATGAACCTTTTGCAAAGTTCGATTCTGCCGTTTTATAGTTTGTTAGTACAAAGTTAGATATTATAGTATTATACCCCTTTTTGTATAAAGGAGTTTTGGTATATAGTATAGTATATTCTTCGTATGCAACAAGCATTAACTACAAATAATTATAAAGGATTTTGTGTTCCAAAAGAAAATGTTCGAGATCAGCCCCTGAATATATATTATATTAATTAGTGTAATGTACGTACTTCTATTAGGGTGTATATTTAATCCTTACATATAGTACGCCTATAATATTATGCATCTTGGGTTTTTTACTTCTATGGTAATTAAATATTCCAATTAAATTGAAAATCAAGTTGAAACACTTTCGACAACATTGCAACAATTTGAACTAAGAATATTTGACAGTATGCCTTAATTAAACCTTAGTTAATAGACTACTAATTGGTAAGACCATAGTGGCAATATCTGCATTGCAAAAAACACCACAGGGCAATTTAAAAAATCAGGGAAAGTGTTTCAACTGTCCTCATAGCCGGGTCAGTTGTAAGAGTGATTGGAGTCAGTTGTAACACTAGCAGAATAAAGAAACTAATGTTGTTACATACTAATTTATTAAGACAAAATTACAGCTGTAGTCATTTATTGATATTACTAAATTTAAAATTAAAATTACTAGTTATTAAGAAGACACCTCTTCTGTCTTAGCAATATCAAGAAATTTTGATATTTAATTTATTATTCTCTGCACAAAAAGTGTTACGATCAATTTTATCGAAAATAATAGTTGTACTAAAGGCATAACATCAACGTCTTACTAAATCAGTCTTAATCAGTCTCATCATTATTCACAGCAATAACTAAACCTATAAACTTTATAATCCTTCATTAAAAACTATACTATACTTAAGGAGTAGGTACTTTACTAAGGCTATTTTAGACATTTCAAAAAAACAATTTTTTTAGAACATTTTCTGTCAGTACATCATTTAGAAAATATTCCCAAAAAGTTTCAAGTAAATACAATTAAAATTGTGGAAGCTATCCATCCCCAAAATATTGTTACAACTGTCCCCATGATATCTTTTTGAAAATTTGTTTTACAAATTACAGAGCGTTGAGAAGGTGAATTGTGCAAATAGCTAGAACTGTTTGTAACAAATTTTTGCATTTGTTACGTGGTTCTTTCTTAACTCTTATTAGGCACATTGGGACAATATGCACCCCGCACCCATATTTCATAAATATTAAGTACCTAAAGCTAGAGGAGGCGGTCGGAGCATAGTGGTCACACGAGGTGCCTATGAACGCTAAATACCCGGTTTGAATCCCAATGAAGTAAGAACTTAATTCTGACCGTTCTCCCCTCGGAAGGCAGTGTGGCTAATTATCTAAAACGTCCAAAATTGATCTGTGTACTATATGGGGAAGGGTAACCACCCCACCAACATTTGAGGGTCACGACGCTTAAAGCCGCGTTCAAACCTGTGGAGAGTCAAGCTTTCTTATGATGACGAAGTCTCCGTGCTTCGGAGGGCACGTTAAGCCGACAGCCCCTCTGAGTTGACAAATTGCCACAGTTAACAAAAAACAGGGCTACAGGCACATGTGAAGGCTAGCCTAGCAAGCTGCTACCGGATGTAAAACAACTATAGTCCAAAATTGATATGTGGACTACTCACCAATCCGTCTGGCCAGCGTGGTGAGTTATAGCCAAAAACCTCCATTAATGGGAGAAGCTTATGTTCAATAGTGGGCGGGAAAAGACTGAGAAGAAGATAGAAAAAGTAGTGGTTTTTTACACACTTATCCTCTAAAGTCTAAATAGAATTATAAAATTTTGAAGTACTATAAATTAAATCTTTGCAGAATATTATAAAGAGGTTGTCAACTCGGCGAATGGCCAAAGCAGCGCAGAAAATTTTAAAAAAAGCATGAAAAAAATTACTAGCAGTTCAAGGGAGATGGCTCAAAAACCTCATAACCAGATAAATGTAAGCGATTATCGTATTCTAAAGTTTTGTTTACATAATAAAGTTTAGGGAGCGAAAAAGTATCAAGAACTGAAAAAAATTTTAATATTCATTTAAATTAAAATCACAGTTGTTAAGCATTATACTAATAATTACACCATTTCCAGATATAATTCAGAAGGCGTCAATTGCATATCAGATTCAGATTACTCACAGCCAGTCAATTTAAAGTACTGGTTAATATAATTTACAATTGATGTTTTCTGAATTCAAACTGGAAACCGTGTAAATTTAATTGCTTTGAAATTTTTTTGACATTTGATACGAGAATCGAATGAGTAACTCTAGTAATTTATTAATTATATTTTTTTAACCTTTTTCGCCTTTCTGCACTAACCGCTTGGCTACTCGCTCTTCTTTTATATTTAATTATTATAAATTCAATTTAATGTTTTCAGAAATGATTTAATGAATGTTTATTTGTACGTATTCTATAGGTTTTAATTTAGTCTGAAAGTAAAATTTATTATATTGTACAGTAAAGTGACAGTCTAGGCTAGGGGTACCTTTTTAACCTATACTACCAAACTACTACTAAACTACTCGATTAAAAATTGTACCTATTGTAATAATATTATAGTACTACGTATAATTAGTAGAGTATACTTCATGATTATAATACTATTAAAATTAATTATATTTATCAATGTTTGATTTGTTTGGTATGTTGTAGAATAAATGATTGTAATTGATTAATGACAAAAGTTGATCTACACTATATTATTGAATATTAGTATCCTGTTTATAATATAAATTAATAAACTTTCATAAAGCACAAGTAGAATAAATATTATGGATGTATGAAAAACTTAAATTTTGATATAATCAGATTTGCGATATTGCAATATTCAGATCCAATATAGTTAAGAGAATAATGTAATCACAAAATTATTATTCGACGGAAAAATGTATGCAGTGAGAATAAAATTATAGATTTAAGATTTCAACTCGATAGAAATAGTTGATTGAGAAAACTATAATTCAGACGTGCGAAGAAGGCAAATCTCCAACAAGTAAGTAATCAGAGTTGAGAGGAGAGGTACTGGAAAGCTAGCGTTCTGCAGTATTTGATACAATATCCAGCAAGGCGCACATTGGAAAATGGAGGCACTAAATGGAAAATGTAAATGCGGAGAAAAGTGGAAAAATAGAAAAAATAACGATGAACATATCCAATAAGGTTTTAACCTGCAGGGAATGTGTTGCCGTGGAAACGCAGACTAAAGCTAACTTCGTTTCACATTAGGGCGGAGGCTGTTTGAGATTTTTATATTACAATTGAGATAATACGTTCACTTAAAATAAACTAGAAACTCAATAAAAGTTTAAAACTCGGCGTAAGTACAAGAATAAGAAAAATATCGAGTGAGCACATTAAATATCAAATCTCAATTTTAGCACTTAAAATATTTTTAAATTAATTTGTTTTAAGATAACAGTCGCGCTCATAAAGTTTCAAAATAGACGATTCAATTCACCGTTCGCCTCACCTTAGTTTTTTTTGTTCAAAATTACGACACGTAGGTACAATACAATCAAGATATTTTACCCACTCTCATTAAATCAGTATCATGCAAATTAATTTAACAAGGGCATTTTCTTTCTAGTCAGCAAAATATGAACGTTCAAATATTGGTGACTGTCGTCACTACATCCCTTGAGTTCTTGTCTTCTTCGTACCACTTGACGTCTATTGTTCGGAAGCGTGTAGCGAGTTCTGCCGGATCTTTACCCTCGGTTTCGAAATAATGATGGATTTAAAGCTTAACATTTTTTATTATTTTATTTTAACTAAATCCACATGCAATTTTTAAATTTATGCACATAGTAAAATTAAAAACTATACCTACTACAACATACATAAGTAAGGACGAATTTAATATTATTATATCAGTGTGAAATTTATATTATAATAATAAGTTACGTTTCATTTAAACATCTTCAGGTTGCTATAATTTAACTATAATGACCACTATTATAGCACAATGTTCAATCAATTAAATGACATATCTATAAACTTGAGTATGTAGGTATAAGGTATCATTTATAAGTCTATAATATTTCACAGCATTTTCTCATTTTCTGTTCTTATCTCATATTTCTGAAGAGCACCTCTCGTATCGCACACGTTTTATTGCACTCATTTCTCTTGTCGCGTATTCTGTAAAGTACTCTTGTCAGCCATCTTGGATTTTCAAGTGGTGTGTATTTTTTTATCTCTTTTTATGAATATGAAGAGAGTTCAGCAGAATAGAAAGGCGAGCCTAATGCTTAACAATTTAGAAAAATATAAAATCCGACATAATAATTTATTATAAACTACAAAAATTTATTTTTAAAATTTAATCATTTCTGGAATTTACTATCATGCTTTTTGCTTACAACACGGACATTAAATTGATTTATATTATTAATTAAGTTAATATGAATATCGCTTTTATCATTCATTAATAAGTATTATACTGTATTATTTCAAATAAATCAGATATCAGCTTAAACTGGTTGAAAATAATATTATTGTAAAATACGAAAGTGAATTAAAATATAGCCAGTTATTACTTATATCCAATTTTAATATCTCGTATAAAATTAAATAATACCTATAATTAATTAATTGGAAAATAATACCTACAATGTAGTACTTTGAAGTCATAACAATTAAGAACATTTAATTGAAAATAAATTATATTCCCAAATTCTATTAATAAGTATTGATCTAAAATTTGTACTTACACAAGATAAATATAGACTTTAGTTCTTCCAAGGTAATTTATGTTCCGTGCTTAGAATGTGAATCTAAGATTATAAAATACGTTCCTATGGTCTCTCCTATGGTTAGAGGGTGGAGTTTCTTTAAGTTTGTTTCCGTTTTCTAAACGGAAGTGCGGATGCGCGATCAAGTGTGTGTGAGAATGTGTGTGCGTATAGGAATGCGTACGTATTAGTGGATTTCCAACGGCCATTTTAAGAAATAGAGAAATTCAAAAGAAAGTCGTGTTGGAAATTGGAAAGCATACCTAACTTGAAATATTAAAGTCACTCCGCGATAATTTTTCTTTTAATGCAAGTCTAGTGAAAATAATGTAGTACTTATGTACATAACGTTAACCACCGAGTACTTAAAATGAAGTTGCAATTTCTCGCTTTGGATCTCGTTCTGGTAACTTTGCTATCTCACAACGACGTCTTCACTTACCTCTTCACTCCTAGCAAACTGCATTAAAAACCTGATACTTTTTACACTCTGTTGATCATTGTTAATGGACTCTTTTATATACTATGGAAGCTTCTGCATAATGATGTATGGAAATGAGTTTTAGTTTTATAGGCATATGCTATTTTTATCTTATGTAAATTGTAAAGTGATATTTTAACCAACAACCGTTTTTTAGCCTCACCTATGACAAAGCAATTGAATTTACATGTTACTTTCTATGCTTATGGTTTCGTACTTACTACACGAAGTCTGAGCATTCTGAAAATAATTAATTTAAAAGCAGTAGTAATGTCTTTAATATACATAAATATATTAATGTGAATAAAAATTTCATTTAAAAAATTCTTTATTATCATTGAAACACCGGTTTCGGTAGGTTACTTATATGTGCAAAACCAGAAAATTAATATCAAATTAATAAAATATACCAATTATTATTCATGAAGATACGAATATCATAATTACTGATCATTTACGAATTTATATGGTTATTATAGTAAAACGTATTATTTTTTTATACGAGAATAAGTATCGAATTTAAGTAGTATACATTTGCAAAAAGCTATTAATATACTACTTATGACAGTTTCATTTAATTTCGTTTTAGTTCTTTTAATTTTTCAAGTGGCCAAGTTGAGCTTAAAGATAATTTCACTCACTTAATCACTGACATTGTAATTACTTATGTTTTCTTTCAAATCATCACTCGCTCATCTGCCATTAAAATAAGATGGAAATTATTTATAATTATTACTATATTGCGCTAATAAAATTAAGTAACTTATATTGGCGCAATAACGGAGGTACAAAAAACTGGAAACAAGAAGAAGAATACTGAAAACAGCGTGAATTTTCAGAAATGTATCTTTCAATGTGGTGAGCAAGATAAACAAAATCGTTATATTTGGTTCATAAAATGCAAATAACTTTTATCAGCATATGTCCAATGCTATTCGGGTGTAGTAAGCAGTAAAAACGCAGATTGCTTACAGTTGAGATCTCATCCGAGAAAAGTCGCCTAGCAGGCGGAATCGGGTAGTTTTATGATATACGACAAGCTTTTATCGTTACAAAGAGCAGTTTTTATGTGGCTGTTTCCTTAAGACTGGTGCCACTCCCAGAATGGCGACAACAGAAGAAATGCTTTATATCGCATCTAAATTATGTATAAAATATTCGTGTGATGACGGAAACCGCCCAATCCTGTGGCGTGAGTAGGTGTTCGAATGTGAAGTATTGACGATAGTTAAAGCGCTTGCGTAACACCCAGTTCACATAACCCGAGAGGCCTGGGAACGATAGAAAAGATGGAACAAGAGCGTGTGCACTTTTATGCCTTTTCTCTCATTTTGCATATCCAGGCTGACGCTATTTTTCATCCGGGTGGAGCCGGAAAACAAGCGATGCGAGTACGGATCCATCGGAGCAGCTCATTTTAAATCGATTCTTGTCGTAAAACCAGCAGTTGCATGTTCTATTATGTAGCTCCATAGTAACAGATGAATCTTCGTTTAGCATTTCTATATCTCAAAAAAAAATTTATTTCATCAATTGCGAATTCTTAACTGAATACGCAATTTGTACCATTATATACGTATAACAATGCACAGATAGTAATATAATAATGAGATGCAAAGAAATTCACTTTTGTAATTGTGGAATTAGGGTATGAAATGCATAAAGAGTGGGTAGAACTTTTCTTAATTGATCACAAAAGTAGGGCAGTGACCCGCGGCCTTGAACCGTCCTCGACCGACGCTCCCGGAGGTAATTAAGCGCCGCGGCGCAGCTAATTGAAGCTCTAGCGCTTGCGTTCTGAATGCTTATTAAAGAAGCAAACTAGGTCACGAGGGGAATAATGAACGTGAATGGAAGTCGAGGGAAAGTGTTTTAAAGAGTGAAATTAGACAGACTTGAGATAGGTCAAGTTACAACCCCCGGCTTGTTTGCATTCATTAGAGAAATTTTTATTTTTCCAATTTTTAATATTTACATATAAAAACAGAAGATGTAAACGTTTATCGTTAACTCAAGATTCTAACATGCCATTAGAAATATAAAAACTCTAAAATACCAGTTACGCATTCTTATCCATTATGCTAATTTTCATAATCACCGTATTTAAAAACGTACATATTATAACTTTTCTCGGATATATTATGTAAACTTTTACATTAATTTGTTAAGCTTTGTATAAATTACTACTGTTTAAAAAAGTTTTATTTCTAATACTCGCAATAAAAATAAGAAAATTAGTAAGTACATGCAGATTTAATAGTAGATACTAATTGACTTTTAATTTTACTCAAGATTACCGTTTGAAACCATTTAAAAATTCGATTTTATTAAAAAACAAGATATCAATTTATATTTTACTAGATAGCTTTCTTGGAAGACGTCTTAGATATCTAAAAAATAAAAGTTTATTGGAGGCGGCGTCGGTTCCACCCCCGAAAGCTCGGCGTATCGTATGTGAGTGTGTGAAAAGATCTTCAAGGGGCGGACAGATTGACTAATATTACAAAGAAAAGTTCTAAAAGATTTCGTTTTTAGTCATGGATACAATAAAATTTTCTTTAATGTTATAATATTAAAATACGTTGTTATTTTCTTTTTCATAAGTGAAAACATCTAACAAGATATTTTATTAATATAAAATAGTAACTATAATTAAATATTCTTACGAGTTAATAATACACATAAATATAAAATCTTATAGTTACAAAAGCAATACTGCCCTAACCATATGGTGGAAACTGGAAAGAAATCTCATTAATGAAATGATAATGAAGAGTAATAGAATGAACTGAATTAATAATGTCTAACGGATCCATTCCTTTTCAATTTATAAATTGTCATTTCTCAAATTCATATAGGTACATAACGACCAGTTTGAGATCAGCAAGTAGTTGCCATATTAGGCAAGTACTTGCTGAGTATCGTACTCAAGTATGAGACAGACTAACCTCTTCATTGAGGCACTTTTGGTAAATCCTTCAAATAGCTTCTTAGATTCAATAGGAAACAAATCAAGTTGGTCTTTGGCTTCTAAATTGGGTTCGGCTACTTCAATAAATACTACTTGTATACTGAGAATAATCGCAGATCCCACAGGTAGATATTTTTAAAACGAAGAAGAAATGTCTCTGTAAGTCCTGAGAAACTATTCCGGAATTTCAGTAGTACATCAACTTGCCTATTTTTTGGGTATACGCAGCGTGACCATCAACTGACTGATGCTTCCACTTTGTTATGTAGCCACTGGTGTGAATGAGCTGGGATCTTATATTTCATCTGTTGGTCAAAATATGACTTTCCATTGTAAAAGCAAAATACTATATAATATACTATCATTTAATACTTCGTGACTAACCATTAATCTGTGTAAAATTAAATTAAAATTATATGTAATTTTACATTGTTATTCATAGGTCATAATCTCGGTCATAATTTCATATGATTTTTTGTATAATTTTAGACAATCACATCTACAGTGTTTGCTATGTAAATTCATACTTTTAGAATTACCTACTTTACTAATTATTTTAGGTAAAAAACCTTCAACAACTGTAAGTTTTACAAATAGATACATTATGGAATTAAAAGATAAAATATGCAAATCTGTAGCTACATACCTACCATATAAATGAATATAAAATAACGTTTTATTATGTAAAAATATTTGTGTTTATTAATATCAAAAACAATTAATTATTATTGACTTTTTAAATTATATTACTATCTATTTGAAGGTTTTTTTCTTACTCTCTTTCACGACTCCTATTCGGTCAGAAATCAAGCATGTAAAAATGATTTGAGAAGTAACATCCTTACTGATTAACAATAACCAGAGTTGTCTCCCACCTATAATTTCTTTCCAGGTATATCTAACTTTACAGGTTACCGTTACAATAGGTCAAAGAAATTCTTTTCTAATTAAAGTTGATCATTTAAAAAAGATCTGAAAAGTTCATTCAAACAACGTTCAGGACGAAATTATCATAATATTATTGAAGGAGTTTCTACTGTTAATGAAAACGAAATCCAAACAAATTCAATTCCAATTTTAAATCCAATTCTGCAATTTGAAATGACGAGCACAAATTATTTTTGAGCTTCATTATGGTTTGATAATTACGAGTACCTCATTGTAAAATTAAATAATATGAGTGAATTGTCTTAAAATTAAATTTTTCTTTCTACTTCTGTTATGTCATTTTTCGATATTTTTTTTAATACTTTTGAAGTATTTCCTCGAAAAAAAACTTGTGAATTGTTGTGAATCTAAAGGAATCCGATTCGAATCTCGGTGAGTATACTATTTTTAAAAAGATTTTTCATTCATTAATTGTCTATTTACTGATGGCCTCATAAGTAACGTTATAAATGGCTTTAATAATTTCCAAGCCTAAAATTGACTGTATAAAATTTTATTTGAAAAAAAATATAGGTATTTGGACAGTTTTTGATTATTTTAGTCATCTATTCCCATGATTCTGTAGGTCTCCTACAGAATCCTGTGCCAGTCACACATTTTTAACATGCAGGGAAGGAGAACTGAACATGAAAGAGAACTGGAAGATATGTAAACGATAGGAACCCGAAAATACATTATGATATATAGGTATATCCCCATGTTCTGTAAAAAAAATACCTCATTTAGCTTAGAGTTACTGGAAAAACTGAGCAGGTCTATATTAGGACATATGCGGACTGCACAGCATGGTCAGTTTTTAATTCTCATTTTTAGGCTAAAATTTTAGTTAAAAATTAAAAACAAAATCTCTCACCAGTGGGGCCGAAAGCCGAACAACTTAATCCCATTCTTCTTTTTAATTTTTAACTAAAATTTAAGCATAAAAAAGAGAATTAAAACTTGACCATGCAGTGTAGTCTGCATAGGTCCTAATATGGACTTGGTCACAGTTTTTTTTATTTTATTACATTCATAGTATACTATGAATTGGAAGTGGAACTGTGAGGAATATATTCTTCACAGTTCCACTATATCCCGGAGATTAAATAAGCTATAATGTTAGCAGTAGTGCAACGTAATTAATATGTAAGTTTCCTGTTGCTTTTCCATGTAGGCCTTTCCATGGCTGATAGATCAATCATCATTATTATAATTTTAATATAATTTGAATTTATCTAGTCATTTACAGTAGTAGAGAAAATATTGTGCATACTACTAGTGAAAAGAAACTTAACTTCGTCTCTCGTTAGAAATTTTCCCATTCAACCTGATTTTCCCTTATTCTTGTCGCTGCTTCTAACTTCAAAACTACAATAAAGTTAGGGATATGATTCCAGTTTTAATTGTTTCAACAGTATGTGGTGAGGTGCTTTAACTTCAACATTAAGAAATTTGGCTAAGTAGCAGAGTAATGTACCTACTCCAGCTTTTACAAAATTTGCACATCACATTCTTTATGTTGATGCTAAATTTCACAAAGTAGTTAATTTCTAAATTCTATACCCTCCAGTCCTGGCTTCCATTTCTTGGTCATAGTACTCCTAAAATAAGAAGAAAAATTCAACCACAGTCTTCCTATTTATTTCGATATCTGTATAATAGAGCACCAAATCGACTGTTTTCGAGAGATGCTCTTTGGACCTTCATTAGTGATACCAGATATTTTATAGGTGAATTACTAAGTACCCAACAGTAGAACAATGGGTCTTTATCTGGGATGTTACTTCTAACAGCATCGCGAACAAAGACATGATAGTAGACCCAGTATCTGAACATCAAACTTTGAAGCATTCACTCAACTGTTGGATAAAAATAAACTGAATAGACGAAACTCGCCCATATCCCAAAATTGTGCAACTTTGTTCAAAATCAGTTACAAAATTATTATTTTTTCTTCGAGATATGTAGGAAAAGCTATATAGTACCTACTCTTAAGATGCAATGCAATAACTTCATTATATAAGTAGTTTGGATTTAATGCTCTAAAATAATAATTAACAAGTTTGATTTTTGCTATATTATTCTATAGCTGAACACTTAATAGTAACTAATTGGTACATTTAGAAATAAATAATGCAGAAATAACTAACTTTTCTTATTATAAATATTTATGAATAAAATTTTTTAAATAAATCCTCTATAATGCCTTCCAAAAAATGTATCTATTAATCGGGATACTACTTTAAATTTCTATTTACATAAACTGCAGTTAATAAAAACAAAAATTAAATTTCTATAAAATATTTAAAAGGTTTGAAATTTTTTAATAAAAAATGATTACCTCATTAAAATCAATTTAATGAATTTGTTCCTGAAGATTGGATACCTTAGAAACTGGTTTTAATTGTAATATGTGGCACCCATAATGGTATCTTTCACATTAAATGTTTACGTTAACCGCCCGTAATTATAAGCAACTTCTCTAAGAAAACGACTCTTATAATTTACACAGGAAATTAACAGTAAAGGTCTTGAATGCCTGTGTGATCATAATTTTAATTTAATTGCACTGTAGTTTTAGTTAAGCGTTAAAAATTTTAAAATAAGAACCAGTATTTTATCTTGCTCGACTAAAACAAAATGTTTTTGATTTTAGAATAGTTTTCCTTTCTAAAAATTTTAATTATGTAATGAAAAGAGTCAACCAGATTTAATAAATCAAAAAGTAACATTATTTGAGTTATGTGCTATTGTCAAGTGAAAGAAAAATTTTCAACTGACTGAGTTCAAATTTAACTCACCTCAAATCAAATCACCTCTATAACCTGCACTGACAAAATTCGAACAGCACTTTTATGAAACTTATCGTTAAATAACTTTAATTTAAAATCAAGTCTTAATGGTACCTACATCAAAATTTATTGTATTCAAATAATTTATTATGTTGTTGAAATTTGTCAAAGAATACAACAAGACAAAAATTTAGACAATTATTATGTTGAAATGTCTGCGAGCTATTTTAACATATTTTACATTTTCTGGAAACTTTATCACCCAGTATCTCGGCAGACAGGTGATTGCAAATTCTTATAATTAGTCAAGGACTTCCACCCCGAAGTTATGTTAAGATAATTGATGACATTATAAAACACCCTGTATTTGAAATATTCAACATCTATTAAAAATTTACGGATTACTCGCATTTACGAATCGATTTCTAGCGATGCAATCCTATAATAAGTATACTTATATTATGTAGGTAGGTATTTAAATTACCCTCTTTGTAATGAAGCTCTTTTAATTTTAGTATAGCAATATCGCGTTTTTTCAACAATTGTGATTTCACACTTTTAAATAAGTAGTAAAAATCATAATCAGAACCAATTCGTAATTTACGTTCGTTACAATTTATAATGAGTAAATTAGTAGTAAAATATTTACTTTAAAATTGCAATTTGATTTGAAATTACCAATAAAACTTATTATTTGAGAATGAAAATAGGTGTATATACACTTAACAAATTTAACAAGCAAGTAAAAGAGAGAAGATATGTTATTAAGATCAATAATATACGCAAGGGAAATGATGATAGAAGGGAAAATATTAGGGGAAGGAGAGTAGAAATATGAAAATGAGGAAAGGCTGCGGATAACAATAGACGTCTTGGATGTCGCTAGGTCCGCGGGGTTTCTCTGATGGATTTCAATTTGCTTCGTCTCTCAAATATTTTGATGGATGCTATACGAAATACTTCAACACATTTATATGTAATTTACTCGCTCCCACGTGTCGTTTGTTTCGTATGAATACGGATTCTAATTTCAAAAGTTGGGGCGACAATTCTAAAGAAATGCTCGTTTATGTTTATGAGATGGGATATCATGAAACGATTCAAATAAAATTTAAATTACAATGTTATACCCATTTTTTTAGAAAAATTTATATAATAGGTAACTATTGCAGCATTACGTTGTTAACTGTTACTAATGGATACGGAAGACAAATTGCTTAAAAATATGTTTTGATAAATTGACTAATTTAATGAGTTATTTAATTAAAATGTTTAAGAATAAACTGTTACTTTATTGTTCGTAATTATATCATTGCAGATTGTAAAAATTTTCATGACAATAAAAGAAGCGAAGAAAATAAATATTAATATTTATTAATAACTTTTATTAAATATTATTGTTTTATAAATTTGATACTCATCTACTTAGGGAAGCAAGAAATAAATCACAAAATCAACAAATCAAAAATTCGAACTCTTCGAATTAACGTAAACGACAAAAATAATTAGTAAAGCATTAAATAATGACAAAACAAAAAGTTTATAAATTACTAACTTAGGTATACGTAATAGGTACCCAGATTATTTAAATTTTTGTTTAGTAGTATCCTTTACGATTGTAATACATATCTAAAGTTTTTTGTCTAAAATTATGATTCATACTTTGCATACAATTTTTCTGTTGTTAGATGCAAAAGCACTTACAGGATTGAGTATCGCAGGCGGGAGTTCCGGATTTGGAACAACGGCCTTTGGGGTTGTATTGTCTTCACAATCACCGCAAGTAGTGATTGTTTATACCCTTTATTCAAAACCTGCTGCGATTTCTTGTTTGCGGACAGACATGCATATCCTTTATTTAACATTTTGTGTAGAATTGTTTACCAGATGGAAGATATTATTTAGAAATAAAGAATTATTCTATAATGATAAAATCATTGACAGTTGTTTAATTATTGATTTTAAAATTAGTTTTTAGTTAACTTATCTCATAAATAATATTTTCGCTATTATCAGTTTGAAGTTTCTCTTTACATGAGAACTTCAAAAACATTTGATGGATGCGGAGGATGGGGTTTGTTGACGCAAATGTTGGTTGGCGCATTCATAATATCTCAAGATTTTCGTATTGGAAAATCGTGTAAATGTGATAATCGCAAAGCCTAAACAAAATTACAACATTAAATTAGCTTCGTACCATAAAAAATTAAAATATTCTTTATAAGATGGCTAGGGGTTAATTGGCTCACATTCAAAGGTTTTGGTTGACCCACTTTGAAAGATGTGGTTTGGTGATTAATTCAAAGTTAGTTTTCTGAACTTCTCCATGCGCTCGCGTATTTTGGAGTTGAAATTTGCCTTTTTGAATTTTCTCTCCCATTTTCTTCCAGAGCGTCAGGGAGAGGTGGGAAGAGCTTGTATTCTCTAATTACTATCTCCTCCATTAGACGATGCCCGTGTTTTGTTTAAATAAAAAACTCTACCAGCCGGCTCAGTACAGCCACAAATTACCCTAAGTGTCTTACTGCCGCCAATTTGGCGCGTACGCTAGCGGATGAAGGTTAAATATGATACAAAGAATTCAAATTTATATCTCCAATTTTCACACTTCTTACATTTATATTAACACTGTGTTGTAAAATTAGTTCAAGATTATTTCGCTATTTGTAGTTTTATAATATTTTATATTTAAATGTAATAATCAAATAAAATAATCATCGAAGTAAAGAACGTATTGTCCATATTTCCTTTTATCTTTACAGGAAGTTTGGTACGAAAGGGGAGTGGTAGACAGGAGATGCAAGGGTCATGTGTTCGAATCCCAACCAAGCCCAAATTTATTTGTACTGTGGTACAGATTCCACGTTAAACATTTCTAACACGCAACGGATACAGTCAGGAAAATTGGATAACATCATAAGACTTTCAAAAACCCCAAATTATATTATATGATTCGTATGTAGTAATCTAAATCTATCAGAACATTACTGTTTTGGGTGCACTATAACAGACTATTGCTTTCAAATAAATTACACATGAATTAACGGATATTTGGATTTATTCTATTAATAAAATTCATAATACCCATTAGTACTAATTACCTGTTTAAACTAAATTAAATATTCAAAGCAACTTGTTGTTATGCAGCGATAATGGAATTATGTGCATATTTATAAAAATATAATATAATAATATTTACATAGACATTAATAAGCCTTTCAAATGGAATTTAATTGAAATTTGGTAGGTTAAATGGCGAGAAAACCGCTATTTAATGCTATATATTGCTGAAGCCGAAGGTCCAGTACATAGATTATTATGTTGGCTATTGTAGCGGAAGCAATGGGAACTCCCGCATTACTTGTATATTGCATATTTTAAGGAAGATTATCTTTGAATTGGTCAAATATTGATGAAAGATTGGCTGATGACAATCTCGTTTCCAGAACACTGGACAGATAATTAGAAAAAAATCTCTCTTAGGAATTTAATGTTTTAATTAAAACAAATTCTTTTCAAACAAATTTGGAAAAATTTTGAGTTGGAACCTAATATTATTTAAAAAATCAAACCACCATTTCACAAACTATATACATATTAACAAAATATAGAACAAAAAACATGATTTGCATATCATTTTAAATTATATTATAATATAAAAACCGAAAAAAACCTAAAATATTTCTAATATTTTATTTCATATAGTGAGTATATTATTACTTAGCTATAATCAATACTAGAATGGGTAACAAAATTATAAAATTATATGCAAATTTCTAAACTCATATTATAATTATGTAGTACTACCTTTTTGCACATCTAAAAGGTCCGTGAGAGAGGATCTCGCGATGCAGGTGGTCGTGTTATAAAATAGTTCCTTATAGAAGGCAAATTTGAATAACGACCTACCTATTCCATAAATCAAACCAAGAGGAATTAAATAAGGGAAGAATGCAGTCAACCCTTAACCCTTTAATGCACACTGAACGAACAAAGTATGGTTTCACTGTTGATCTTTATTTTCAAATCTATATACCTTTTCTTTTTGTACAATAATCTGAAAAGAATAATTCATAAATATACACGCAAATATATTCCAGGACAATCTTTTGCAATCAATCGATGTTTAAATAAAATTTCCCATGAACCCAAGAATTTTCATTTGTACCTTAAAATTTGAATATTAGTAAGTATCTACTAGTAATAATTTTACTAACTATAAAAATTTAGTACATCGCGTCGGTTAAACATTATCAAAGTTTATTTAATAATTGCGTATTTTGTTCGAAATAACCGCGCCTTATCAGATGAATACCAAATAAAAAATAAAGTGGCAAAATGTAAATTAACAGAAAAAAAAGAACAGAAAATTAAAATTTATTAAATTATAATATTGCAATGTATACCTATAGGTACTATTTTATAATGTTAATTAATTTAAGTGGTAAAACTATCAAGATAATTTTTAAAAACTTGTCACAATTGACAAGAAGTTAAAACCGTTAACATAACAAATGCTACAAATACTTATTATTTAATTGACAAATAATCTTATATATGGATCGCCGGTGTATGAATAAGTATAGATGTAAAGATATGTAATTGAATGTACCTATTTTATTTATTAATAAATTATTGATCAGATGTACTTGTGTGCATTAGTATTATATTGGCGCATTTGCGTCTTGTCAATCAAATCGATGAAAAAGTATGGCAAGAAAAATATATTTCTTAATTAAAATTAATAACAAGCATAATTTTATCTCCTCACTTATAATTCACCTTTAAGTAGTTTAAATCGTAATAAATTTTACTGGCACCCTTAACGTCTGGGGATTAAATTGAGATAGCAACTAGATAGTTAAACAGTAAACCAAAAACAGGATATTTAAAAATTAATGAGAAAAAATTACCAATGAAGTTGAACATTTAAAATTAATTTATAATGTAATGCAATGACGCATGAAAATGTTCGAGGGTTGAGGGTTGCGAAGTGAATAAAAAATGTGACCTACGAAAATTTCTTGTTTATCGAAATTCAAGCTTGTTTATTATATATTAGCAAAGTTGTAGTCGTATGTCGTAACCACCCTTGTTTGTTGTGTTCTTATTAAAATCAATCTCCGCAAGAAACGCGCTTCTGACAGAAGCGGTATGAGCCGTCAAATCGAGCTACTCGCTACCGGTATTACTGCTTATATTTACATTAAGCCTGTTTTGTGAGATTGAGTTTTGAAACAAAGCGAATTTTAATATTCGTAGGATTTTATGTATAAGGAATCTTTAGATAGCAAAATACCTGTGCTTTGTAGACGAACTTTTGGAAAATTAAAACTGCCAACATATTGCAGCAGTATTGTCTTTATTAGTCCAAGCTCTACAATATTGGAAAGGATGTAAACATGACAATATTGTAAATTTTTTCCATCTTTTTCATTTATAACAATTTTTAAATTAATGTTTTTTGAAACATAATCTTTATTGAAAACCTATCGAAACGTTAAAGTCATGATTATAAGACAGCTTTGTTTATAAATTTGATTTTTATTAAAATATTCATAAGGCAACACGAGAAGAAGCAAACAATTTCTTATTATGTAAGCGTTTAAATATACTTTTTTCTAATAAGAAAATAAAAACTGAAATAAAAACGTGAATATAAAACGAAATTATTTTCACATATATAATTATAATATAATATATTACAATAAAACATTATATAAGATACAAATTTAATGTAAATAATAACTTCGACATAATTCACTTGATAATTACAAAATTTCATACGATATACGTACATTATTACGTACATTACATTATAACATATTTATCTATACGAGTAGATAGAAATTTTACATTTTGTTACTTACTTATGTAATATCTGAATTTGCAGCTTAACGTGGAATCAAAATCGCATTAATTAATTCGGAAGCAGTAACTGAAATTTGAAAAATATAACTGTTTTATAAATTTAACTAAAACTTAACTAAACGTTAAAATATTAGATTTTAACTGTAGTAAAGAACAACATACAAGAAATTTCATTTAGAAACACTTTAAAAAACATTTTAACCTTTTGTGACAAGAGACAAATAGATAATATTTAAAAATATGATAAAATCTGTAATACGGGGGGGGGGGGGGGAAATCGTGTTTTTTTTTACAAAAGTTGCAAAATATACCAATTTAAGATATAGCAAAGTAAATACGCTACATTGATGTTTCACGATTCTGTCGATCATCAGGCGTATCAAACCAGCTTCTTCTTGGTAGATGATAAATTATGTTTATCATTTACGAATTCTGCTCTCTTGGGACAAAGTACGTATGCAGTGGGGATCCCTCTCCCTTCTGCATAGAGATGGCCAGAATAAAGTTCTTACTTTATCCGGAATCGAACCGGGCATTTCGAGTCAACAGACAACGTACAAAAATTACTTACTTACAGTTAAAATCTAACAGCCATATTCATAAAAAACTTTAAACAGTCTTGTAAGCCTGTTTTAGTTAATGACCTCAAAAGAGTTCTTTAACCATAAACCTAACTATTTTTTTGCTGTCATTTCGAATTTTTTTAGGTTAAAATACCAAATTATTACAGTAAACGCGCTAAACTCCCAATAAAATAGTTTACTCAATATTTAGTCCCTATAAAATTTATAGGGAGTTTAGCGCGTTTAATGTAATAAGTTGGTATTTTAACCTAAAAAAATTCGAAATGCAAGCAAAAATAAAGTTAGGTTATGGTTAACGAACTCATTTGAGGTCATTAACTAAAACAGGCTTACAAGACTGTTTTAAGTTTTTTATGAATACGGCTGTAATACTTTAACGTTTAGTTAAGCTTTTGTTAAATTTATATTTCACAACACATACTAAAATCACACCCTAATTCTTGAAAAATTTCTTTTCTAAGATCATATTCTATGACTGTTTTAACTTTACCCAAACCCTCACCAATAGCAAACAGAAACTAGTTCTTAACTGAACATAGTACCAAAATTAATTAATTTTAATATTTAAATATTGAAAACATAAATCAGAAACCATTGACCATGGTTACCAATAAAAGAATTATTATTATTATTATACCAATAAATAGCGTAGTCAAATTGCATGCTTTCTTATAATAAAGTAAGAGGTTAATAATTTATTACTATTCAGTGTTATTCAGTGTGATTATTATTTATTAAATTTTACTTTCCAGTAGCTCATGCAAAGATAATCTTTTAGTATTATCAAAGTATTTTAGTTCAATTAAAATTTTTACCTTTAAAGATTTAAATACAAGTTTTTAAGTTATTTAAAATAAAACTATTAATTATTATTGATAGTTTCTTTTCACTTTATTTAAATATTTAATTCAGGATTTCTACAGCTGCCTATCAGTATTAATTCAATATTATCAGTTTAAAATACAAAATATTGGATTTTGTTTAGGACCATAAAATTTTATTGCCAATTAAATTCAAGTTTATTTCAAATTTTGAACAAATCCCAGTTTTTAAATGAATCTGTAAAATGCTCAAATTTGGAAATACAAAGAAACAGCGAGCCGTTTACATAGTAGATATACAAAAAGAAATTAAAATATATACGACACAAGGTAGTAACTTTTACATAATGGTACCATTTTGCGTTTCCTTTCGAATAATGAAACGGGAAGTATACCAGTAATTGTTTGCAAATTTAATTATCTATCAAAAAAAGCTTTTAAGATACTAATTAGAATGAAAGTTCTAAACAGAATTCTTTAAATTCTAAACACCTTTTAAAGTTAAGGTGGAATATGGAAATATTGTAAGTGCCACCTAACTTATTGGCTAAGAATAATTATTTAACACAGAAAACTTATTATTATATTATAAATTATTATGTTTTCTTACCATCGGGAGTGATTACCTGATATTAATAACATTTAAGTTGCACATAGATATAATATTATGATTAAAAAATAAAAAAATTTTTAAAAAATTGTACATTAAAAAAAAAATCGGGTTTTAAAACATTTTACGTCTTCTGGATTTCCAATGGCATTTTCCTCTCAATTCGTCCATGAATTTTAGTTGTGGGTATATTCGTTATTCCTTCTCTCTTATTTTTGCGCGGTATCCTTCGATTTCTTGTTTGTTTTCGTGTCCACATTGTAACATTTTTTTGAGGGTACTCTGCATATTTTAGAAACAAAAATGAACTAGGAGTCGATTATCTGGTATCTATTTATTTAATATTCATATAATATATTGTCGTGTTAATTTTGAATAAGTAACAAACAAAATTGTTTATTGTAAAGAGTTTATTTTGGGGAATTTGAATTTCGCGGCGGTTCGAGGTCGCTACGGAGCTCAGTCAGATTCCGGCGCGAAGGGAGATACGACTTGTCCAAGTGTGGACAGTCGTGATTTGATTTTGTTAAAGTTTTTGAAGAGAGTTGAATTTTGATTGAGAAATTAAATAGAGGTATTAAGAAATACTTGGTGTGTTTTTCTTTTAGAATTGGATAATTTTAATTGCATATTAAATAATTTAATTTTGCGAATAAGCTGCGAAAGATTTTTCTTCGGGTTTTTTTGGTGGAAAGTTACACTTCAATATCTTTGTGATCTTGATGAGATATTTTGAGAAAGATTGATATATTATTTTGATAGGTGATTTCAATACACAGTTTTGTTGTATGTTTCAAACTGACCCTAAACTCCAATGTTCCATACCATAATTTTAAATATTGGTGCTGACTTTGAATCCTTCGGTCGTTCAAATTTTATTGGCTTTAACATTTGCTACAATGGTAAGATTGGTCGAATTGATGAATTTTAGTTGCTGCTAAATTTTGGTCCTGGAATTTCTTAACACAACCGAACACAACCTATATGCTATATTGAACCTTGTAGAGACTATAACTTTGATGGTCGTGTACTTTTGAATGAAGAAAAGAATTCGAATTGGAGTGAAGTTTAATGTTAAACTTCTATAGATTTATCTATACCATCTAGATTTACTATAGATAATACCGTATAATACCCAATTTAAATAATTTTAACAATATTGTACTTTGATTTCTATATAGTAAAATTACCAATATTTGTATTAAATAAGTGCGCGTTTGCGCAAATTTTATATTTAATCACTTTTGTTTCCATGCCCATCTGGACAATTAATTATTTTTATTTAAAATTCATTTAATTTGAATGTTTGTTCATTAATTTTATTATTTTGGATGTTCTTTGCTGGATTAAAGACTTCGAATTCACATCGAAAGAAAATTGTGCTTATAAATTGCACAATTTATAGGGTAATTCCGGGATAGATGGCCATACGGAAGAGATGGCCATAGTCAGTAGTTTTTAGAAATACCAATAGATTGTGATACCAGACCAATTTTTGTATTCAGTTATGATGGAATGTTACCTTAAATTGTTGCAACTTGATAAAATTCTGTTTAAAGATAATGAAATTGCAATCGGCTAAAAAAATGTAGTGAATAGTTTTATTTAATTTTCAGATATTGCGTTGTAATTATAAGTGGTGTATGTTTTTTAAACAACAGCTTTGCAGAGGTCAATATTTGAATCATTGTGAGAACTTCTTACCTAAAATTCTAAATTAACAACAGTTTTTAAACTATAATAATTAATTTAAACATCTCTCTCATAAAATCGGGAGAGATGGCCATACTCATAATTTCGTAATTTTTCTTCGTAATTTTTTTTAATTATAATTTTATTTAATTTTTAATTTTATTTAAATAATATTATTATTATTATTTACTATAACTTTCGTTATTTTATTATTTGTTACTAAGACTAGAACCAAGCAAAACAAAAACCAGATTGGATTCGTTGTAATCGATGTCATTTCTGTCTTCATGAAACTTGTACCACATATTCCAATTTATATCAGAGGCGTGGTAAGTTAAATTGGATAGGAAACAGTAAAAAGAGTTGAAATTATTGGTTTAAGTTAGCATGGCCATCTCTCCGGCACACTTTGGGAGAGATGACCAAAAGCACTTTTTTTTAAATTTTTTTTGGTACTTCTATGAAGTAAGTTTTGTTAAATTTATCAATAGTTATAAGTTGTTAAATGTTTAAAGTTCCCATTAAAAAAAAGAAAACATCATTTTGTCTGTTCATGATTGTTTTATTCGCCAAAATAAAAACTACGGCCAACTATCCCGGACTTACCCTAGTCCAGGCCAGGGGTCGGCTCCTTTGTATTTGAAGGTAAGAGGCCCAAATATTTTACGTGAGGATTAGTGCGGGCCGCACGTCTTGGCAAATTCACTAAAAAGCGCGTTTAAATAAATAATTTAAACAATTACAATTAATTATTGTCGTAGAAAATAGTTTAATTTTAAGACAATTTGAATTTTCAACAATCTCGACCCACTTTTGCTAGTGCTAGTGCTACTTTTAAGAACGACTGCTTTTCAGTGCACAAATACACGAATACCATTTCACTGAGTTCATGCATTAAGCAAAAGCCTTTATCTTTTTTTATCATTATTTCATTTATAAAAAGATGATATAGGTCCCTAAGATCTTGTTCGTGGACTCACGCCAACCATTCGTTCTCTAGCTTCCACTTGAGCAGCAGGATTATGCGTAAATAGAAGCAATGTGTGAGAAGTGACCTTACAACTTGAAGATTAATTTTGTAGTACCTTGGTTTTGATCTCGTCTAGTCAGTGGCGAATTTAGCACTTGAGGGGTCCCAGACGCGGGTCGGGTACAGTTCGGCGCAGCTGTTTCGGCGCAGCCGTTTCGGCGCGAGGACTTTTCGGCGCAACCGTTTCGGCGCAAACCCGGTTCGGCGCAGACCCGTTTCGGCGCGAGTACAGTTCGGCGCAGACCCGGTTCGGCGCGAGTACAGTTCGGCGCAGACCCGGTTCGGCGTGAGTACAGTTCGGCGCAGACCCGGTTCGGCGCGAATACAGTTCGGCGCAGGACATTTTAGCGCAGTAATTTAACTATAAAATAGATCATAATTACTGTTTCAAAAACAGTTTAATAAAAGAAGAACAACTTTACCCTGAATGTGGTCCCTAAAAATGGCAACATGTCTTTTTTTTAATATTCTACAATCTGCAGGTTTCTCTCTATACAGTTCAAATTTTCATAAAGTTACATAACAAAATATTCAAGATAATCAGGTCTATTCTGTAACTTTAGCAACTTGCTAAAAATGAGCAATAATATTGCTAAATAATAATTTTACTTAATACCTATTGGAGGAAATAATTTTGCTTAATACCTATTGCTCCTACTGGAGCAAAATTAGCTATTAGCAATATTGCTTATTTTTAGCAAGTTGCTAAAGTTACAAAATAGACCTGATTACCAGATTTAAACAAACAATGTGTACGCAGAAGTTAATCATTATTAGTTGCTTTTTTTATTTGATTTGGTGATAATAATTATTGATGGCATGCTAAAATTAATTTTGTTTTTTTGCGTACTCGTACCTGTGGTTAATAATAATAATAATGAATAAATTTTTATTGTTTGTTTAAATCTTCAATTCAGATTATTCATTTAGTAGGCCGTTGTATGTTCAATTTTGTAGATTTTAAATCGAGAGCTTATTTTCTCGAATATTTTCTTATGTAATTTTATGAAAATTTTATAGTATGTATTTATAGAGAAAATATTTAAAATTGGTTTATTATTAATTCGTGAAAATAGAGAATAGAGAAAAAACTGCAGATTGCGAAAATGTTAAAAAAAAGACATGTTGCCATTTTAAGAAAAATTTTAATGTTCACTTCCGGTATAAAGAAATATACCTCTTTATTTTTACTTAAACTCTTTTTTGTATCTAGTAAGTTATAAGAATTATTCACAATTACCGCACTATCGTGAACACACTGTACATAGAGTGAAAAGTAACATTACATTTCTAAATCCCATTTTTAGGACCACATTCAGGGTGAAGTTTTTCTTCTTTTATTAAATTATTTTTGAAACAGTAAATATGCAGTATTATCGTTAAATTTCTACGCTAAAATATCCTGCGCCGAACTGTACTCGCGCCGAACCGGGTCTGCGCCGAACTGTACTCGCGCCGAACCGGGTCTGCGCCGAAATGTACTCGCGCCGAAACGGGTTTGCGCCGAACTGTACTCGCGCCGAACCGGGTCTGCGCCGAACTGTACTCGCGCCGAAACGGGTCTGCGCCGAACCGGGTTTGCGCCGAACCGGCTGCGCCGAACCAGCTGCGCCGAACCAGCTGCGCCGAACCAGCTGCGCCAAACCAGCTGCGCCGAAACGGCGGCGCCGAACTGGCGGCGCCGAACTGGGCCATTCCCCCCAGACGCAATTCAATTTTGAGACGTTTTTTATTCTGATATGGTCCAAAAGAAGCTTAATTTTAAGGCCTCTTTCTTTATGAAGCCCCTAGCGCCCTTTTTTGACTCATGCGCCTGTTTGAAAATCCACCACTGCATCTACCATATTAGCTCTGTTTGGTACACATAAAAGTGTAGTGCAGGCAGGATAGCCTAAGGCAGTCCAGGGCAGCCGGAACTGCACGAAAACTCGCTAGTGCACACGACTGTAACAAACGACTTTAGTGCAGGCGGTGCAGGATTGAAACGTCACTCATAAAAGTTGAAGTTTTTTTTTATAAAAAAATCAAAATATATTAGTGTGCGAAAGGGTAGTCTCTAAAAAATCAGAACAAATCGAGCACAGTTATTTCTGAGAATACTTAGTTCAACAATAACATCATAAATGAGGACAAATTTATGAGTTCATTTCAAGAAGGCAGTTTACATTTTTATGGCCTACGACAAGTTAGTATCATAAATATCTTTCTTCACCCTTAATTATTAGATATTTTTTTATCAAGTTTCCTAATCCTAAAATTGTCTAAAATTGAATATAATAAAATTATATTCAACCTATAAGAAGTTTTTTGGTACATACGTTTGAATTATTAAGTGATTAAAAATGATAAAAATGCAATTTTTATGCAAATTTGCATAAAAAATTATTTTAAGGACGTTGTATACCCAATTACAGCGAAAAGGAATTCAAAACAAATTTTAGAATTTCAAAAAATTTATTTTTATTATTATTATAATTTATTTTTATTATAATAATTTATAATAAAATTTTTTTAATTAAGAACAAATCAAGTAAATATGTCGTTTTCAATCGCAAGTTTTATTACCCACCCACAAATTCTACTGCTTGTCAGCTATCTGCACTCGCTACTCTAGCTATTTAGGTAGAGTAAAATGTGCAGTTCCGAGCTGTTCGGAACTACAACAATTTTCGTAACAAACGGTTGTCCACTACCTGCACCGCTTACACTAATTCATGCCAAACGCGATTTAGGAAAAAGTGCAGTTCAGGTTGCACTAGGACTGTGATACCAAACAGAGCTATTATATTATGTTTCACGTTCATTATGTTTTAAAAATTTTCAGTTCTTACCACTAATCATCTCCAATTATCAATTATCGTTTGAGAATTTTTCTTCATTTGCCGTACCTATAAGAATTCAGTGAATCATTAAAACATTCTCTTTTATTATAGTGTAACTTCTAAACGATGTAATCCGTGATCCAATATTTATAAAATCGAGAATTTCAGAATTCTATTGTGTTTGATAAGATAAGATTTTTAAAACTTTTTTGAAATACTTTTTCGGTAAAAAGGGTAAACAGGTAATTTGGCAGTTGTTAGACTAACACTACGAACTGATTTCGAGGCCGTCCAGAAAACTTGCAAGTTATGAAAGAAAAAGAGGCATACACTGATGGTACACCTGCCGCACAAAATTAAAAAAAAAGCTTCAGTGGGCAGTGCTAATTAAAATTCTAAAATAACAAACATTCTCAAAAATAAAATTTCGCTGCTTAATTAAGGGAATTTTTAAAAGAAAATTTCATTACTATAAAGTTCTTTCTTCGCCTAGACTCAACCCTGGTACTTCACATCTGTCATTTAGATCGCCCAGTATACCATAAATTCGACCTATAATAATTTTTGCAGTCAATTTTAATTCAAATTTTCTCAAACCAAAAATTTTTATTGTAACCTTCCAGGACACGCACGCGGACTGACAGTATGCGCCTTGTTAGTTTTTGAAGAAAAAAAAAATTATCTAGCTAGAGGTCCCCCATCTCGTCTAGCTGATTTAATTATATTATTCAATCATCGATTTAGATTTCTATGACTTGGTGACTTTTACCTGGGTAAGATATAAATTATATTCTCGCAGTATTCAATTTTTTACCACCTTTTTTTGACCAGATCTCTCTTTCTCATCTTTCAACGCACATACATTTTTGCTCAAATTAATATCTAGGATCATTTTTTATATTATTCAATTAACATCGCATATTTCAGAATCCTTGGAGTCTTGAACTAGTTTGAATTAGCTAATACTATATTTGATCATCTTCAAAACATAAAGGTACCGAAGACTTTGTTTTTGTTCAAAGGAATTTAATGTAATATTTCCTTTTTTTTATATTTTCTTTTTAAAATTATAAATTTTTCAATTTATTTAAAAATGAATGTTAAATAAAGTAGGTGAGCTTTAGGTAGTTTAATGAAGATTATACAAAATTTTAAGTGGTAGTGTTTTTGAGCTGTACCTGGGCGTGTTCACTATATCAGTTTTTTTTTTCTATTTTTTGAATTATTTCGTAGTTAGGTTTAAATTTTCCCTTAGGTAGCACAACTCATTGATCTTCATATTAATTTTATAGGCAAAAAAGCTTAGTTTTACTTTTAAGCTATAATTATTTGAGGAAACACACACAAAAGTGGTTGGCGGATGGGAAGTTGTGCAGGGCTACTACATAATATTACACAAGCGAATACCTGAGAATTAGTTTTTTTGTAATTGTACAACGTGGTGTTGGTATTGTAATAATAAAATAAAGCTAAAATGATAGTACCTATCTACTATAGGAAATCCGAAAAATATTCAATGTTATTCGATTTAAGAAAAATATACTATTACTTTGCGCTTTTAAAAAATATAATATTCTGTATACAAACATAATTTTAATTTTTTATGCACGTCTAGCAGATAATAATTATTATAAATTTTTTATTATATTTTATTGAACGGTAAAAGTTCAATATAATAAATAAAAGTTTACACTTTTTATCAACTTTGTTTCAATGAAATTCTAATAGTGATGGAACAGCATAACTGTATATTTTGTAAGATAGTCACTAGTAGCATAAAATCATAATTAAGAAAGTCACTCCTACGCAAAATGTCTTACTTATACTTTTTGAGAAAACCGCTTATTTATTTATATTAAAAAATTTCATAATATCATCGTCTCCTACGAATTTATACATATAAATTAAATTAAAAGCGTACAATTTATTGAATTAAAAAGGTTAGTAAATTCCAGAAATTTTATTCAATTTTATTGAAAAATTATATTTTCTTATGATTCATTTTTAATATAGGTAGGTACCTACTCATCCTCAATCAATTCAAAATATTTTCTATTGTAAATTATATCTTACAATATTAATAAATCTCTGTAATATAAATTTATTCAATAATTCATAATCCATTTTATATTAATTAAAAATTTGATTAAAATCACGTGTAAAAGATCTTACATCGATCTTGGTTGTTGTCTATGGTTAAACAATTTAATTGACTCTGATGGTGAACTTAAAATGTATTAAATGGGCGTTCGATTTCTTGTTTTTATGTTAAGATGTTGTGCGATAAACAATTAACTTTTATAATTAGTTTGTAAATTAATCATTTTTTTTGTACTTATTTAAATTTATAGATAATTCCCTACGTTACAGATATGTTATGAGTAAACCCGAAAATTTTAATTGGAATTGTTGGAATAAACTTCTGCTGACATCTTAAGGGCATTTAATATATTAATATATGATGTGCATAATAATGCAAACCAAAAGGAAGGTACAAATAAAGGATCCGGAAAGAACATAAAATCAACCGTATTTTTATAACAGGTAGGTATAAAATATAAAAGATTTGGATTAGTTATGAAGATAAGGTTATTAAATTGTGTAGCAAATTTGAAATATGTATCGCAATAAATTAAAATTTCTTTTAAATTATTAGTGTATTTTTAGTTACAAACTACTGAAACGGGACTAAAAATGAGGATGATAATATATAAAAATCAAAACAATTATTATTAAATTTGAAAATACCCTAAGATAAAAATTATTGGTAAACATTGGCTTAGTTTCATACAGGACCAACAAATCTTTACATTATAATAATAGGTAGCAGTATAGTTTCAAACGCCATAACAATAATACTGACATATTATTATTTATCATTAGAAATATTATGCACTTAGAATTACTTTATAAAGATTGAAAATATTGTACGGTGGTTAATAAAAAGTAAATATTTTTTACTGTTCCTTTAGTAGTAATACAGTAAAATAACTTGGAGTTAAATTTTACACTAAAATCTTACACTAGTCAAGAATAATTTATTGTTAAAAAAACTTGTTGGAATTTTGAAAAAGTATTGCTTGAACAATAAAAGTAAGCGGAGCTACAATATTTATTTTCTTATATTATATTTGTAAATCTAAGTAAAATTTTCTTTCTTTTCTGGTTACAAAACCGAAGTCACTCATCTAACTAAACTTCAACAAACTCTAAACGTGTGATATTACGGTCGCTGTGGGTCGTTCTTTTTAATTTCAGCAAAGAAACTTACGTTGGGTAAACTAATTGATAGATGGCCGGTTTACAGTTCTTGGTTATATTCATACTACTAATTAACATTATTGGATAAAAAATTAACAATGTTAAGAATCGGTAATTTCTTCTGGATTTTAGTATAAAAAGGAAATATCAATAGGGAAGGTCGGGTAAGTTGACGATTTTAACGAAATTTAATTTTTATAAATGAACTGATAATGATTTTTATTAAGAGGGGCATTTACATTTTGATGCGAAAACATGTTTCAAAAGATGGCGCGCCCTAAAATATTCTAAGAATCTAAGAATCTTTTCACCAATACAGAATTCTAATAATTTATAAAAGTCATATGAATAAACGATAACTAATTTAGGGAATGAGGAAGTTTGAGCTTCCAATGTTGAATATTTACAAGTATATTTCAAAAAGATATTCATATTTGAAAATATTGAATATTTTTAAAAATATTTAACTTTGAAAGCTCAAACTTCCTCATTCCCTAAATTAGTTATCGTTTATTCATATGACTTTTATAAATTATTAGAATTCTGTATTGGTGAAAAGATTCTTAGATTCTTAGAATATTTTAGGGCGCGCCATCTTTTGAAACATGTTTTCGCATCAAAATTTAAATGCCCCTCTTAATGCTTTTATTCGTAAGCCAACATTAATATATAACAAACAAAATAGTACAATATAGTATGAAAAAAATATAAAGGTTACATTGAAAAAAAATTAATACATATTTTCTAAAAAATTCGTCGTCTTACCCGAATGTCGTTTAAGATGACGAACCTATGCGGGTAAGATGAAGTCAGGCCCGGACTGGCTCCTTTAGGGGCCCTCGGGTAGAGACTGAGGAGGGGCCCCCTTACTAAGAGCGGATATTTTTGAAAATCACTTTTACCCCAAATATAAACCACTTTTTTGTGGCCTCTTCGGGGCCCCCTTACGTTGGGGGCCCTCTGCGATCGCCGACCTGGCCAGCCCGGGCCTGGATGAAGTATTTAACAAATCGCGTTTAAATGCTGCGCCTGAATAATTACTACAAGATTCATGCCAGCATGTCAAGCACACAGAGCACTGAATCCTATTCGTTATCTTTCCCGCGTCATCTTACCCATTGAGGTTAACTTTAAAGGCGACAATCAATTTTCAACTACAAACATGATATCAACAAAATTAGTACTGGCATACATTGTAATAAATCTGTTACTAGTAATATAACACAATTAAATGTCAACATACCTAGAACAATTCCTGAAAAACCTTATGCGACACAATCACAATTTTACAAAACATAGCCTAGATACAATCTTCTGTGTTTAATTTATTAATTACCGACTTTAGTGCATCTAATGCATTTCCGAGTTAAATTAGCTACGTCTGGTTAGACGGCAGCACTATGTAGAAAATTTGAATTTTTGTTTTTAAAGAAGATATTTAGCATTCTTCATCTTACCCGCTTCGTCAACTTACACGACTTTCCCCTACTAGATATACTATCTGATGTAGATATGTAGAAAAAAACAGATAGGTAGGTACAATTTCTTTTATCTGCTATCACAATAATTAAAGAGCTAATATTTGGAATTAAAGCTATTAATTTCCTGAGTGTTATATTCAGCATTATAATAATTATATTATTTAATAACATTGTTATTTTAGAAGAATACTTTCACGAAAATTAAAAAACCAAACGCACAACTTTAACGGAATTTTGTTCATAAAAACTGGCTTTTTGTTTACCATAATGATAGGTAGGTAATGTAAGTATAGACATTGGATACTGCCATGAAGGGATCAAAATGTTAATAATTATTTATTTTTTATTGATATTTTGAATAACTTTTACCTTGAAAAGCTTAACCAAAAGTATAATTTCGGGTTACAGCTTGTAGAAGTAAATACATTTTTAAATAAAGTATTAAAAAAACAAAACTCGTTAAATTAAACTAGTGAATTCAAGCGAATGATATAATTATTAGGTAACGAGCCCAAGCACAAAATGAGAACGCGCTTTGTAACTTTGTATTTTGTAGTTTATGTGGTGACCGTTAGTTGGAGCCTACTATCAAGGAACATCAACGCCTATGTAGCGGCTGTTTTTAAAACTAATTCAAGATTCCTAAGTTATCCTCAACTGTATTAGCTCTTCCGAGGGCTGTACAAAATTAACAACTGGCCGACGCGTATAACGAAATCGACAGGAGCTATTCAATTTGAACTACTCCGAGTAACCCATAACTGTAAAATTGTAACAGATTAGTTGAAAAATCTTACTTATAAACATATTTCATGCTTTTTTTATACTATGGTACCTACCTATAAATAATAACGTAATACACTCTCAATAATATATTAAATTGTTACCTAACATTTTAATAACCAAATATTAATTACGAATCAATTAATAATTTATTAAATTATTTTCAATTAGGTGTGTTTATTTTGCATCTTACTTACTTCTATTTTTAAATTTGCAAAACTTTAAAGGAAGTAAACTTTAAATAAAAATAAAATATGAATATATGTAGCTAAAAATTATAATTTTAAAATATAGCAACCTATCCAGTTTTTTCTACTAATTCATTATTAATGGTAGGGTAAACGCTCAAAATAACGTAAACCTTACATATTATGTATGTAGGTTACAACGTATAATATAATGGCTCGTGTAAAATGTAATAATTACATTTTTTTAAAAATATTTTTAAAAGTATTTGGGTATCGTTAGATAAAATGATACAAGGAGAGAAATATTTGTATCACATATTCATTTTTATAATTTTATATTTTGACCTAAAATTTTAGAAAAGAAATAATTGTCATTTTCAAGTTCATTGTATTTAGTTCAAATATTAATAGGCTATTACTTATTATACAAGTAGTAAGTAAATATAAAAAAAATAAATAATTGCGTTACAAAATTTGATTGGCTACTTACCGAATTAAATAAAACAGGGGTTTGTCCGACATTGCAGGTATTATTATTTATTAACCCATTTTCAAGAAATTTCTGTAAAATTTTAATTTCTACTATTATTTGTAATTCGTATAATTTACATTTTAATTTTATTACTATTACACAATACTAATTACTACAGTACCTACCTAAGCTTAATCCGCAACCATAAAAATATGTTTTTGGATATGATAATCATTTGAATATTTCTTAGATACTGAATTGTTTGATATTGATGAAAATTAACAACTGTATCTTGTCAATTATTTGAATCGTCAGTATTAAGTTCACTTAAGTTCCTTTTCCTCCTTCATTTTCGTCTGTTTCTACTTCAGTTTAGTCATCCTCTTGATCTTGGCGTTTAGAGAAAATCTTAAAGTCTTCCCATATGGGATTATCTACTCTTTCCATTAAATATCAGCTTTATTCATAATCACGAAACTATTGTAAGTACCTACCTAATATTTTATTTTGCTTGTTAAATTGATAGAAGATTAAGGATTAAGAGAATTAAAGGAAAAACCGGGTACCGAAGCATAAGCAAATATTTAACTCACTGTGGTAAAAACTAAAAAACTTAGCTTGATCCATGTTCCATGTTGTTCGATTTCGGTGTAATTCATATTATGTACATCGTGTTATTAATGAAAACAATCCTCGAAGAGAAAAAAAGAATAGTTGGTATGGCAGTGGCTTAAGATCTCTATAAATTGATATGGATATGCCTATTCATATGTATGGAATAAAGACAAAGGGGGCATTCTGACTTTGAACATCTAAACTCTAAAGGGTCGTTCTGCCTGCAAATATAAGTTACTCTGATTAACTTTTGCAATGTACTGGCTTAATTTCGATGTAACTTATGGGGATCTCGATAACCACAGGAGTATTTCCCTTTTCTTTTGAGAAAAATTCGTTGGCGATAATTGCAATTCTCAATCTTCTTTTGTTTTCGAGTTATAGACAAAAGTTTGATTATTGGACTTTTCGAAAAAAATTTGAACTTCAAAAACAACCGAGATATCGACACTTATTGAAAAATCCAATAATCGAATTTTTGTCTATAACTCGAAAACAAAGCAAATAGTGAATTGGTTTTTGCCATTGAGTTTTTCTCAAGAAAAGAGATCAAGGATGCGCCATCAAGTTTTCGGTATCTCCTATGGTTATCGAGTTCCCTATAACTATCATCGAAATTGAGCCACCTTGTATATCCCACTGTAATTTTCTTAAAAATTAATTATTATTAATTATTAAAAAATAATTGTCTTAAAATATACAGAAATAATGTAACATTCCAATTTTTTTTTAATATGCGGCATCTTTCCTGGATTTATCCTATTATTGCATTTATTAATATTATTTATTCGAAATGTTCAAGCTGTAAGATTTAACTAATTGAATACTTTCCAGGATAAAGTTAAATTTATTAGTATTCATTAAAACCATGCATTATTAAGTGCTATCCTATAAACACCATCTTCAAAATAGCCGCTGGTATGCGATTATTTTCTGGTTTACAACTTTTTCTAATTAAGCCGCTTTTATTTTAATAAGATCAATGATCAATGCAATTTATATTAATCTGATTATCTAGGCTAGTCGAAAGATAAAGCAAACGAAGAAATCAATAAATTTTGTTTTGAAATTTTCAAGATGGAAAACCCTGTGGAAATGTTTTTATTTAGAGAAAATGTTAAAATAAAGTTCTATAAATAGTTCATCAGGTATGGAATTTCAATAAATGATTGATCTGTTGTATATCGGTATAATATGTAGAATAAATTATACCACCACAGGGATGCACTGGGCTTTCACATATTATTAGAGGGGACTCTTTAGAGAAAAGGCCCAGATTTAATAAAACTTGGAGTGTTTAATCTATGTAAGATGTTCGTAATTATTCATAATAGAAATCTACTATTTAAAAACTATTATTATTATTATGAAGCATTTCTTGGTGTGCGCATAGATCTTTGCCTGAGCAAGGTAAAAAAAAGTGCCACAGGTGGTTATTCATTATTTTAAGGCCTTTGAAGAAGAGGAAGTGGAGTATAAGATTTCGTTTCACCTTCCGGAATTTAGTAATTTATTTTTCTCCTGATTGAAACCTACTGGAACACTCTCTCCCTATATGCGTGTCTGGACATTTTATAAAACTAGTGTTTGTAGTATTGACCTAATTTAAGGAGGGGTACACCTTGCAGGGAAAAATAAAAAGTCAAACTTTCTGAATTTTTTCTCAGAAAATGAATGGATTTAGATCAATTTTGGTTTTGGAACATAATTGTACAAGTTTTGGAAAACATTAAAAAAAAATTTTAACTGAAAATATTATAAAATGGCGGCGTGGCAGCTGAACTCCAAAAACACCTCTTAAATGAGGTGGAAAATTTCCTAATCGTGTCGTTAGACGTACAACATAAGAAATGAAAACCTATAGTTTAATATAATGTTTTCCAGTCAGCCTCGACCAAGATTTTTTATATTTTAACTTTTTTTGAGTTATAAAGGTTTAATTGGAAAAAAATTTTTTCGACCAAAACATCGCCACTTAAACACTTGTTTAAACACTTAAACAAAAATTTAAAAATGTTCAGTACCGTTTGGTACGTAGCCTCTTCTAACACAGGGATTCCTTGCACCCTTTGTTCACTTCCGTATCCAACCGCTACCATGGTCAGGGAATAACGAACTACTGGATTTTGTTTTACTGGGTTTTACTGGGTGGAAGAAATTGAAGGAGGCCTAGATGCAACAGTGGATAGACAAAGGCTGACAAGAAGAGCAAGGAGAAGAATTCTCGTTACTGCATATTAGACACAACAACTCTTCCAACTTAGACTGACTGTACTCAACCATAGATTTTAAAATGAATAAGATTTAGAAAAATCTTGCAAATCCATGGTAGATGATTTTTGGTTAAACTATAGTAAAAGGCCCGCATTGGTTGAAAAGCCCTGTGTATGATAGTATCCTCTACCTGTCCTGGTACCTATTGGACCCCTGTCCTGACCACCCCAGTAGTATACAACATACGTTATCTGCTGTGGAATATATAGTATTAAAAAGTAGCCCGTGTATCAAAAACTGTATTTTTGTTAAAGATTTTATTTTAATTGAAGCTGCAAGAGCTGTGTAGGGCCCTTCCCTCTAATGGGTTATATAAAATTGCTAAAGCCGATACAGTAGCAATTACGCTATTGGTTATAATATGAAATATGATATGGAAAATCGTGCATTATTTTACCGTAATACTCACAATAGTTAACTAGCATTATTATAATAACTTATTTAAATTGATTAGTTGTTAATTAGTGATAGTAAATTAATTGTTATATTTTTAGTTATAATATAAATAATTAACTATTCTGACGAAGGGTGCGTGAGCACTTGAAAGCTTATAAATATATATTAATTTAATTCAATTTATTCGTAAAATTATTAAAATATAATAATAATTAACATAATATTAATTACTAAATATTAAACAGGATATGTTTCTTCTTTGCCATTTTAACACCCTTTAAGTATAGCGCCCCTAATAGACGCTAATCTAGCTTTTAGTACGTTCAGACGGAATTTAGAAACAAACTACAGGGTGTAAAATATTAACTGTCGCAGTAAAAATTTTAAATCAAAAGGAACGTTTTGTATGAAAACATAAAAATTTTATTACAAATTACTTGTACATTTGTAAAGTGTAGTCTTCACAATTTCAATTCAATTCTTTTCCCTATTTGTTTTGAAATTTCCTGCAGACTCTGTTAAAATGATTGCAGGCGGCACGCACCACTTCATCTGGTTTTCATTCCATACTTTGGTTAAAAATTTTTTTAAATTTTGCAATAATTTTTGGATTGCCCACTTTGCTAAGCATATAACCACAAATACAACAATCCAAATAAGATTCTAGCATGGAGTAGTAGATGGTCAATTATTAAAATATTGTTCAAATAATAATAAGCATTAATTTTCACACCCATTTCAATAAATTGCAGTGAAAGCTTGCCTATTTTGGAAACCTACCCCCTAACTATTAATAGAGACTTATTCTGGTACATATCGACACTAATTTTGCTTCTAATGATATTAGCCATACTAGCAGTACACAATCGGTCATTCTGGGGGTTGCCTTGTTCTTGATGTACTTATACTTCTTCTTATAAGCTTCTTAAAACTTTTCATCTTAAAAGATAATTTCACAATCAGTGTGAATCACAATAATTTGCGATTTTTATGCCTATTTTCTTTTTGCTTTTGTGAAAGACCATGAATTTTTCTTTTTTTGTATGCCTTTACACTGAGCTCTTTTCTTAAAATTAAATGGGCTGATTAGTGACTCATATAGAGACTCTGGCCAAGTTTTCTTATGAAAACTGCACAATTTCTGCGAATTCGTTCCCGTAAAATTTTTATTTTGGTTCTAATGGTACGATTTCAACCGGTTTGTTTTTAAATTTTAAGTATTCCCGTATCCCAAAATCGAGTAAAAATTCGCAGAACAAAATCTTCTATTAATTTTTTTATTTTTTAATAACTTTACAATTTCACAAGTTATCTTTCCATTCAAGTGTAAATTGACAATTGAAAATTGAAAATTGGACAAGCTCGCGTTTTACGTCCATCGTTACAAAAAGTTTAGTAATGACTATATTTAAATGCCTATTGCAGTGTTAAGATATAATAAATAGATGATGCAATTTTAAATTGCAGAATTTATCTAAGCATGTTATCACTGCAGATATTGAATTACTTTCAAGTACGACAGTTAATATTTTACACCCTGTATAATAAAATATATACTACTAAATAAGCTTTTAATTTATTAAGTTAGTATTTTTTGTACCATTGCATCTCTTTATTATTCTGCTATAAACTATAGCAACGCAATTATTTTTATTTTTTACATTTTCTTCAGTATAATTATTATAATAGTGATTTCAATAAAACGGGTATTAAAATGAGGGTAATAATTTATTACCATGCATTTTAATACATATGGTAATATGGTTCACTTACTATTACACAAAATTAGTTAATTAAGTTAAAATAATATAGTTGTGATAATTGCGAAAACGAATTCTTTATATTTATCGTCTTCGCAATTATTATACAACTAGACGTATATTTTATTAGCTCATAATCCTCTGCACCAAACGTATCACGATTGATTTTATCAAATATGTTATTTAAGTTGTTATTTTTTAGCTTCTCTAATTTTTTAAATAAATATTTCTTAATTTCTATATTCACAAAATATCCAGTAGTGGCTTTAGAAATTATTAAGTGGGAGGGCACAAATAAAAAGAAAGACAAAATATAAATTTTGATACAGTGTAACTTAGATTTAACGAATTCTTTATTATTGTCTCATTTTAATATAATAATAATAGGTATAATATAAAATTCTTACTTTAATAATTATGATTGGCACTTCCTCTTTATGCCCCTTTAAGGCAAGCCGATATTGAAAATTTTCCGATAGTCTATAAAAAAATTTCTTAACATATTGTACCTAGATATAATAATATGATAACTTGTATTTGTTTATCTTTTAACTAATCGGATTCTGAAAGCATTATAAAATTATAACATTTCATTGTCATATTTTTTGCCCTGCACATTTTTATACTTTCTTTTAATAATGTAATTTATTTGTTGATCAAGCAAAAATTATAATTATTTTGATTATATTATGTAGATCCATTCATATTTTTTACTGCGACCAAAATAATATAATACCAAAAAATAAGTATCGTTTAACCTGTAAGCAGTACACTTAAGCTGTAATTATTTAAAGTTGATATTATTGCATAATAACTAAACATAATTTATTCAATTAAGTAATATAGATTCACTTCTTGTATGTAAATGCATTGCTATGTAATTAGTTTTATGTACACTTACATTAGTTTTAATTAGTACTAATGTTTTAGGCCTAAAGTGTTATTAGGAGTAGGTAATTAATACTTGCATTAATATAGTTTTAATAGCACCTGCCCATTGTTGTTATTGTGATACTAAAACTATACGATAATTTTTAATAACTTCACTATATGCGTGAACCCGAATAACTTTAAAAATCGTTTGTGCGTAGTGTAGGTAAATGTACGTTTTTGGTTGAGAAAATGATTAATGTACTTTACATAAGACTATTATTACACGCAATTTGAAAATTTAAACCTTTTTAAGATAATGATTTATGGGTAAACCACTCAAGAGAGTCTATAAAAATTAAATAAATCATAAGAGGTATCAAAAACAGCTGCAGATTCAACGCACTTTTTAATAACAATTTTATACAAATTTAAAAAGAAAGTTTAATTTTTTTGCTTTTTATTTAGGACATTAGTACAGTCAATAAGGGTAAATGATATATTTTCTATAATTCCTTTACAAAATTTTATTTATGACGAAAATTGTACCAATGGTGTTAAAGTATGCACATTAAGGCAACCAACCGATCGACACGGAAATTATTTCATGGTTCTTGATTTCGCTTACTGATATTTAAAATTATTTTTAAGGAATTGAAAATATAAGTAGAAGGTGAAAGTCAAGTTAATTGAATTCAATTCTTAAACTTTAAATTTGTAGAGAATTTCTCTAAATATGAATGGAAAGGTAGTAAAAAAATACAACAGATAAATTTATTATTGGGGTGCTTTCAAAAAAAATTCTGAAACTTAAAATTCATAGGGAATTTACATAACTTTGCAAAAATATAGTAAACGATTCCCATTATTAATTTGCAATTTAATAGATAAAATCCATGGCGTGATTTTAATTACTTCAATTCTGCCGTCATATCTAAGACCACATCAGTAACTACAAAATTTTGAAAAATGAAATTATTGCATCAAATTATCCTGGATAGCAAATAGTTTTACTTTTTGAAATTAAAATGGAGTAAATATTTACTCCATTACTTATTATCCACTTCAAAGTTAAGTATACATTTCCTCTACTTCAATGTATTCAAAATGATAATACTCAGGAAACAGAAAATACTCATATAAATTAAACAAAAACTTAACTAGACGTTAAAATATTAGATTTTAACTGTAAGTAAAGAAACAACATACAAGAAAATTTAATGTAAAAACACTTCAAGAACAATTCTAACCTTTTTACCTTGTCACAAAAAGGTTAGAATTGTTCTTTAAGTGTTTTTAAATAAAATTTTCTTGTATGTTGTTTCTTTACTTACAGTTAAAATCTAATATTTTAACGTCCAGTTAAGTTTTTGTTAATTTATATTTCACATAACACATACTAAAATCACACTCTATTCTTGAAAAAATTTCTTTTTTAAGATCATATTTCTGTAGAAAATACTCAGCTAAATGCAACTGAATTTAACAATATAATATGGCAGATCAGGTTAACTCGTGATTGACTTTTGGCTACGATATAATATAATCGTACAGGAATTTGGGATACCGTGTCGTGAGGAGTCAAGCCAGAATTTATAATTTAATTTTGACTAGTTGATGTTATTTGCGAGTTTTACCTTAGCTTTAATTATCTTTGCGCGTTATAAAGTCATTTAGATATACAAGGATTCGGTTTTGTTGGATGCATCCTTTAAATATAACTTGAAGTTTTTCATTTTTCTGGTACCTATAACTTTTATTGTATTTCTCCAGATAAATTTTAATATGTTAAAATGTTTTGAATTTAACCTTTCCTGATTTTGGACTTTATCGGTGAATATGAAGTTAGAATAGATATTTTTTGCATTTCTTAGGGTTTTTTTATACCTTGATAATGAAGAACACACCAACAAATTTATTAGCGATGCTAACTTTGTATTCACAATGTAACTGTGAAATAAATCTCACTTAGTTACGCTTCGTTTTATTTACTACAATGTAAAAAAATTATAAACAATTTTGAAAAAATTGTTTTACAAAATGTAATAAATTATGTAAAAATAATTAACGTAAAACCAGGCAACATTATTAATTACAGCACTCTTTTTAATTACATACATAAATATTATCTACATATTTGTTTGTTATTAAAATTGGTTTCTTTTATAATTTGTTATTTTAATTCATCTTTGATATTAGCCCTATCTTGATGTATAATTATCATCAAACCTTCGAATTAGTCTTTCCAGGATACAAACGCTATGAATTACTTTGGATTGAGGGGGGAGTGGAATTAATATTGATTCCATTATAGCATTATACGTTCTATCTGTTCCGTCTCCGTTCTATACCGGAGGTATTCAAATTTTATAGGCTGACGTACGCACACCTTTCACCGAGAACGTGAAGAATATTTGAACGGAATCGAGATGGAACGGAAACAAAACGTATAATGGGAATCAGCCTTTACTCCTCTAAAACCACTTTCGTTCTATGCTTTTTACATCATATCAGTCGAAACCAAGCAGTATTCCGTTTCATGATTGATAAACTTCTGGTTACAAATAATCATCATCGTGGAAATTTCACCGTTGAAGTTCTTAGTGATATTCTCTTTCTTTCTTTCAAATTTCTTCTGTTAGTTTTTAGATCATAATATATTTAATATGTAAATACGACAAAATTGAGGATTTTCGGGCCTCAAACTTCAAAGTTTAACGGCACGCGCAAGATATACCATCACAAAAAAAAATGTATTTTTAAGATATTTGATAACAAACAAAAAACTTTTTACCCCCTATCAATTTTACAAAGCAAAATGATTTCCACTTATAGAACGTCAAATTAAAGCAATTCATCAAAAGATCAATTAAAGGATTAATCTTACAAATTTGTTTAATATAACCGATTCATATAGATATTGAGATATTTTCTGCGGTGCGCTCAAAATTAATTTAAAATTTATATATTTCATACCAAATAATAAGGTCACCAGTGGTATCAGTTTCTAAATATGGTCAACACCGTGCGTATTTTGCATAATTATTAAGAATGTTGAAACAAAACATTTAAACAGATAGCTTTTTAACTGGTACTCCCATCACAAACTGTTTAACGAAATTTAAGGTTCATTTTTAAATAAAACAGGTACACAATTTATACAAACCCACTTTTGAAAATTTAATCTATTAATATTAATTTTTTTTGTTGGAAAGAATTTTTTTACGCCGTGGTGCACTACTTCAAACTGTCGAGTATTTTAACAGGGGCCTATTATAGTAACATGTACCTACTATGATTTAAATGTCTTGATCTGGCATATCCAATTAAAAGAAATAATATTGTTGATGATAAATTACAAAAATAATTTATTTACAGTAGCAGAAATTAACAAGAATTTCACGAACCACTTAAATATAGCATTTTTTAATATAATTCATGAATTCAGATTACCTCTTTAAAAAACTAAATAAATACATGCTGTCGTATTTACAGGGTGTAAAATATTAACTTGAAAGTAAATCAGTATCTGCAGTGATTACATGCTTATTATGTCTTCACACTGCAATCTGCATTTAAATATATTCATTAGTAAACTTTTTGTAACGATGGACGTAAAACGCGGGCTTGTTTCATTCATAATCATAATACACTGCATAATACTTTGTGAAATTGTAAAGTTATTAAAAAAATCAAGGTATTAATTTATTACAATAGTACATAATATCATTATGTAGAATCCATGTAGAGATTAGTTGTGTTGTGTATATTGTAAAAATTTGCGAAATTTGCAAACGCCAATCTAATTGAAATATCTTCTTCTATACTTACTTCAATTTTAGTAGTTACCTACCACCTCTTACGGCCAGTTGCACAACAGAGGATCATCCTCGAATCAGGGTTAAACCAATGATCAAAGCAAAGCAGGATCGACGCAAGGTAGATAGATTACAAATAAACCTATCAAATAAATCTACCTACCTTGCGTTGATCCTGGGTCAGCTCTTAAACCAGGATCAGATGATCCCCTAGTTAACCCTCGTTTGTGCAACTGGCCCTTAGAGTAGAGTAACGGTACTGGAAGAAAGAAAGCCGGAGCTAATGTGCAGTAACGAAAACTCATACAGATGTGCTTATGTTGGTGTCAATTGGTAGAATTGCGGAATTGAATTGGAATTGAATTTGTGAAAAGCGGTCACTACTGCGCTGGATTTTTGCTACACCTTTCTTTCTTACAGTACCGCAACTCTATAATACTTTAAAAAACACAACCTGGCACTACTCTAATTTATTGAAGTATGTCTATAAGAAGATGCTTAAAGATTAAAGTACTATGCAATTTCCTATAATAAAGTATAACACAACTCATCTAAATGAGAATGAGTGATAGAAAATTACTAATATCTATTTTAATTACCTGTAAATTATTATAATTAATAGAACTGTTCAAAATGCGAGCCACGCCAAGAAAAATCCGAATTCTGTTCTTTTAAGTTCTTTTTAAAGATAATTTCTACCGGTTTTCATCGAAGCTACCCAAATTATATATGTACATAATAATATTATAATCCACGTAATCTTGTAAATATAGGTATCTCTTTAATTCTTTAATGCACTTTTATCACCTTATTATTTATTTGTTGATTTAAAATTATTTTGTATAGTTATTATAGGTGCTAATTTTTATCTTGCAAACGTCTTTCCACTACTTTTTTATGGACTTTATTTACAAGTGACTTGTTATGATCAACTTTTGTGTCACAATGGGTGCATGGCTCTTTGTTAGGTTGCGAAACTGTTACTTTCGGTTTTGAAACCTCTCTATTTCTAAATAGATTAAAAGAAACATTCGGGCGATGCTGTGGTATGGGTATGGGTTCTACGTAAATTTCTTTCTCGATTTCTTTAGGTTTTGAATTTGCATTAGCCTTGTACACAAATGGTATAGGACTTCCCGGTCTTGTTTTGCAACAAAATATAACTTCAGGAGGGTTACCTTTTAAATCAATTTTATTATCAGTTTGTTCAGTTTGGGGTTCCATTTTAATCAATAATTTTCTTCTTGTAAATTTTAATTTAGCTTATCAATTTTCTTTCTATATAATTTTTAAGTTTTATAATTTGTTACACACTAATAATTTTATTTTATCTGACATTAGTTATGTCAAAGTGACAAGTATCTTTGCTTTATTAATCAAAAATGCAAAGGAAATAAAGCTTGTTTATTTCCAACTAACTTGTATAATACAATTTCAGAACGATTGAATGTGGATAACCATTAAATAAATGAAATTTAACCTATAGTTTTAACGAACTTCTCAAATTTCATTAAATTTTTCGATGGCGTCAAATTTCAAGTACAAAATAAATAATTATATGAAACCCAGTTGCACCACTTATCCATAAAATGTTAAGCGGTACTTAATCAAGTAAAAACCATAATATAACAATAGAATAAGTTGTACTTACTGAGTTATGGAATGCTTAACACTTTAAGGATAAGTGGTGCAACCAGGCATGAATAAAATTAATTATATTATTACGAAATTATGTAAATTATAACTTTTATAATTATAATTAAAACCGTGTCAAAATGTCTGTTGCTCTGTGTTATGATTATAATCAATTGTTATTATAATCAATTGATTGCATGCATAGTACTCATTTAACATTTTCTTTATCTCCTAAATGTAAGCTCGAACCAAGTAAAATTAAAGAATAGACTATTAAGACATCGATTACTTTTTCCATACTGTCAACCGAGGTTATTTAAAACGATTTTACGATAATTTCTACTTTATCTTGAAGGAATATTATTATTGTCAATGAAGAAATGTTAAATGTTTTTATTTATAATAATAAATAAATAAATACTTAATCAAATAGTTCATAGAATATGATTTATATTTCATATAAATTTTTTAATGTACAACAAAAGTGTTTATTGAAAATAAAATAAGGCTATCTCAAGTAACCCTGTATTTTGGGTTTGGGGGTAACAGCCATTTAAAAATGAAACTCATATTCAGTTCATTTAGGAAATTCCCCATAATTTGAGGAATTTTGGGTTCACTCCACAAAAATTTGATGAAAAGGGTCCTGAGTTTTGGTTAGTTCCTTTCGTTGAATAACTTTCTTTGGAATCTCACCAAATATTGGAAACGATGAAACGAGTCATTAGAAAGTGGATAGTAAAAAGAGGGAAATTTATTTTATTAATTTAGCTATCAAAATATCGGGGTCAAGTTACACCCTTTTATTTTCTTCTTTATTCGAAAATGCTGTTGGATGACCAATTCAAATGTTAAAATTTATGTTTTAAAATTTCAATTTAAAAATACAAAATTCCTAAAACTGGTTTGTCGACCTTATACCAAAACAACAAATATTATTGTTGAAAATAGGTCGAAAATAGGTCATCGATAATCTATAGGTAGATATTAATTTTCACTTCTTACAAATCATTGTAATAAAGGCAACCACAATCAGGACCTTCTTCAAGATTCGATGTTCATTGAACGTTGGATGATAAAGGTCAACATTTTTAAGACAAAAAATCATGTCCGTAGTTATATTTTAGGTAGCATAGCCAAATCAAAATGAAATTTTCAATACAGTAATCAACAAATTATGTTGATTTGAATGTGCTACCTAAAATTTAACTACGAGTATGATCCAAATAGTCTTAAAAGTTTTACAATTTAATTAAGGAAGTTACCGTAAAATTTTGAATATCGATAAGGTTCTCGTTGTCAAACCAATACTTTTTCTACTAATAAAGATAATCTTTTTTTCTTAAATTAACACTTGAAATAAAATTTATCGTAAAGTGTACCTCAAAACGAAAAATGAAACACCAGAGGGTTACCAGTTAGAAATTCATGACAATGAGTAGTAACCTACAGTATTTTGAAGAATCTTCAAATTTCTAACACCGGGTTTCGGTATTAGACTCAGAATATTAATCGGTTAGAATATTAACCAAAATAATTAATATTAATTTTTAATACAAAAATTATAAAAAAAATTTCATAAATAATTTCACTCACAAGCTACACATTTGTTGATGTTTTTTTTTGCAACAATATAAACTATGCAAATGACATAATACTAAAAAGAATAAGTTTATGCAAAAATGATAGACAGTTATGATACTAAAAGATACCTACATACGTGTAATTTTTAATGAGTTTCAACGACAACAAAATTCCTTCTAAACCAAATTTCTACGTTCCTCACCACTGAGATTCTTGACCCAAGTTGATAGAGATTAATAATAATTTATGTAAAAACTAAGCAAAATTACATCTTTAACATGCCACTATTAGAAAAAACTACAACATGAAACAATGCATACCAAAACAGTCAAAAAGAAAAACATTGTTTCAGTCGTTCTACACTTGCAGAATTGCATAGCAATTTTTCTTTATCAAACATTTTTAATCAAAAAACGGAAACAACTACTACAAATTATAACTTTTTTAGTGGAACAAATAAATAGTAGTACGTGTTATTAAAGTTCCAAAACATCCTACAGCGTCGGTATTAAAGAGAAATTGCTGAAGGAATTATTGTTACTTGAACCTGTTATTACAAGATGAGGAGAGCAGATATTCAACGACATGTTATGCAGATTATGTATGTAGTTTGTTGCTGTTTTACAAAAATTACCGTGACAATTTGGAAAGATTGCAATAACGAAAAAATTAAGTTAAGTAGTTATTATTTATAAATTACATTAAGGTAATTTTTGATTAGTCGTACAACTTGACGTGAAAATCCTTTGAAGCACACACACACTACTAATTCTCTATTATTTAAAAGACTAGGCAAGTGATTAAAAATGAAATATACACATAGTACCTGAGGGGTAAATGTTTTATTGGGGTTTTGTAAACTCCGCTAATTTCGACCCACCTTAAGATGGGGCTTATTTTTTTTATAATCCTGGTTGTAAACTCCCCTAACGTCGAGGGATTACTAGGCAATAAGATTATAAAGCTTATAGATAGGCTTTAGGGATAATTATATTGCTACCAACTTTGATGAATATAAGTAATCAATCATTTATTTGATTACTAATGAAATAAATGGAATAGAAAAAATAAGTCAATTAATTAAAATGTTAATAATTGGTGTAGTTGTGGTTCGTTTTTCTACAATAAATTGTTACATTATGTAAGTTTTAGTTTTTGAGTTCATTATTGGCTATAAATGCAAAATAATGCTACACAACATTGCTACACAACATTATTTTGCATTTATCACGTTTGGTTGTTTGTAATTATGAAAAATATTTTTAACGTTGTTTCAAATGTAAAAATGTTGGGTATCCATTAGTTACTGCTTCAGGGGTTTATTATCTCAAGTTGTTCTTATTTTTTATGTAAATACTTTCAAACATATTGGCCTATAGTTGTTTCACGCAGCTTTCTTTGTTTTTATTAAAATTATTTTTCACTTTTTAGAGCACTTTTTTAATTTTAAATAAAAGGTCAATAGAAACTTCTTGTCAATGTGAAATCCATAGCTAGAAAATCATAGCACACCAGAGCTTAGGTTATTTTTTGAAATTCGCTCTTTTTTTTATAAATTTGTGGCCAATATGCAATCTGTACAGACAGGTTTAGAACATCAGAGCTTTGGGGTCGTCCATAAAAAAAACATCTACGTCTAGGGGGGAGGGTCACAAAATGTGTGCCATATAAAAAATTTTTTATTTTCAAACATATTGGTCTGTAGTTGTTTCAAGAAGCTTTCTATGTTCTTATTAAAATTATTTTTTAATAAACAAATTATTGTTTTAACAAAAACTTCTTGTCAATATGAAATCCATACACAGATAAGTTTGGCACATCAGAGCTTAGGTTAATTATTGAAATTTGCTCTAGTTTTTATACATTTGTGGCTTGTTATGTTTGCTATATAAAAATTGTTTTTATAATTATTACTTCAGGGAAGTTATTATTTCAAGTTATTCTTAAGCGGCGTTCACAATAAAGTGGGGTCTTGCCTTGCTTCGGCAGAAAGTTAGCAAGAGCCAATCAGAATGAACAATTTTTTAATCATAGAAAAGGATAGACGAAAATACTCTAATCTAATTGGCGCTTGCCAGCTCTCTACAATGCAAGACCCCACTTCATTGTGAACGCCGCTTTATTTTTTGCGTACTTTCAAATATATTGGTCTGAAATAATTATTGGACTACTGCTCAATGCGGTAACAAATTGTTAATTTATGAGGATTATAAATTTTATTTTAATCGTGCATTAAAAAGTGGAGATGCTGTGATCAAACTTCCAACAGTGAACAATAACCATTGAGAGATAGAAATTAACTCAATTATTTGACGAGAAACATCATTAATTATTATTATCAAATATGCAAAAAACTATACTGAAACGTTTGACACCTATTTCAACCAAAAAGTTTAAAAAGAACTTGCTCGGAGTACTCGAAATTTGAAATACTATTAACTTTGCAGAAAAAGAAAACACAATTATGGGAATGGAAGCTCATTCAAGCTCAAACGAAGCTCTATCGATAGACATCGATTTCGCAGAAAAATTCGTAATAATAATGAAAATAGGAAAACATGTCTCCAGCCCCACCCCCCAAATATTTCGCGAATAACTCCGCGACGGTTGAGGCTCAAACAAAAAATTTGGAAGCTCATTGATACTCAAACGTTTGACACCAATTTCACCCCAAAATTTCACTTGAAGGGCCATGTCGGCATCACAGTTTTATAGGTGATTGGTTTTCATTAAGAATTTTGTGTATATTTTAAACTTTAAAGTTTAAATAAATTCAAAATTTTCTGTTAGTTATTATGTATAATTTAGTTAAGTCCTTCTTAATTATCCTACTTAAAATGTATTTATTACATTCGGGGAGTTTACAACTAGGATTATTGGTGAAATCTTCAAAATTAGGGGAGTTCACCACTTTTTTTAAATTCTACCTGCTGGATTAGGGGAGATTACATATGCCCGTTTTATTTTTTCACACAATTTCAAAAAAAATCTGAAAATGGGTTTCAAAACTTTTTATTTACTGCGCCAGCATCAGAACCAAAGAAAATCTGTTGGTTTCTTAACCAACAATAAGAAAATATTATTAAAAAAGTAAAAGTAGTATTTTAAAAACAATTTTCAAAAATTTGGCTTATCTCCAACACAACTTCACACATTCGGAATATTAAAGTATGAATTCAAATTTTCCTCGATGATTTACCGCAGTTTCAACATTATGTACGTATTATTGCAAAATTTGCCTCCTTAGAACCACATTGGTGTATGAAAATATAAATCAACTCACTCCGTACAGATAATAATCTGTACTATTTCATAATATTCCTACATTACGTTTTAAAATTCTTTAAACAAAAAATTTGCTTGGTGTGAAGTTGCCCGTTGTTAATTAGTAGTGCGATTGAAAATTGTATATGATATATTTTCTTATTTAGAAAATTAACAATTAAAAACCATAATGCCACTTTAGATTACATTTCATAATAAATGTAAGATATTATTATAATGTGTATTTTTGTTACATTAGTTTTGCAAATTGTTTTCGTGCGTGTGAGTTCGTTAATTTTGCAAACTTCAACTCTAGAACATGTTCCAACTATTGCAGTAGTATGTACATACCTATATTGGTTTTCTGAATAATTATTTATTTTTATTTCATACATAGTAGCTTCACTTGTACAATGTAATTTTGGTAAATAAACATCAAGAATTAATCCTTTTTTTATCTCATTTATATACTTATGTAGAGATATGCAGGAATATACTGCTTCATTTCTTCAATTAAAATATATTTTTTAATAGCAGATCAAAATTCTTAAAAGAAATGATAATCAGCTTTTTGTAAATTAACAAATCCGTATTTTTTTGCTCTATTTAACTTCCTATTATTTTTCTTTTTAAAAAACATTGTACACCTACCTAATATTTCTTCTTTTTAGAATAAGCAAAATTTGCATACTTGGTTAACTTTTAAGACACGCAATCAGCAAAAAAATCGAAGTAAAACATTTAGTAAATGCGGTTCGATAAAATATTTGTTAAAAATTTGTTTTAAGCATTTGAACGACATTTATATTTCAAACCAGGAGAGATCCATATCTTATAAAGATTGGATACAATGTTCTAATTTAAGTATTTTAAATACAAATTTAATTCAACCGAATTTGAATATTTAATATAAGGTACACAATTTAGCTTTCTGTGTTTAATAATCTGCATTATAGGTGTGGTTGATATTGAATTGACAAACTAAATATTTCGTGATTCATTAAAATTAAATTTTACCACATTAAAATTATAAAAGAATAATCAAACTATTCACAAATGCTTTTCATATCTTAATTTTATTAATAAAATATACTGTAATAAAACATAAATTGCAAAGGAACAAATAAAAACATAGCAAACCGGAAAATGAAAGCAACAATAATAATTATTGTAGTAGATACCTATAAGGTCGAAAAATTGCAATTTTTAAGAAGTTCATAAGATCGCCGCCTATCTGGGAGTTTAATTGACCAGCAGTAATGATATAAGAAAAAGGGAAATAATTCAGGCAGCTTTTAGAGATTATTATTCAGCTATAATATTTCTATTACTATTATAGTAATCTGTGACATAATGTAACAAAAGTGCTATACATGCCAAAGAGAAAATAAGAGAAGTTGAAAATATAAATGGTAACTGCCTCGCGTGTTCTAGCACTCGACTTCGTTGCGATGCTGTAGCAGCTATTGCTTGCAAATATATTATAATATTATCTATTATCTATCGTATTTATTAACTCAACTGTGAAGTTTTAAAACGAGTTGAAGGAGGTAATGGAAGCTGTACTCCCCCAAAAAAACTCCATGAACGAAGTGATGCTATACTATAAAGCGTGGTCCACACCTAACGTTTTGTCGTACGTTTTGCTGTCAGTTCTGGCAAGAAATCACCTACTTGTCTTACGTTCTACTCGTCAGTTCTGATCGCTTTAGGTAAGACGTTGGCGTTTTCTTGCCTGAACTGACGAGTAAAACGTACGACAAAACGTTAGGTGCACATGTTAGGTGGTAAGCAACTTAAGAAGAGCGGTTGTTTATTTCAAAAGAAGGAAGACGCGAACCATGAGGTTGGGGTAGTATTTTAGAATCTTAGGAGTAGCGAAAGTAGACGCGTAACGATGGTAATGCACTGTTGAACAATTGGTTAACCAATGAACGGTATTTGTTTTTTATGTATTTAACCAATTTATTGCATATAAATACAGATTATAGCTGCACTATTATCTTGATCATTTAATTAATTGTACCATCATTTCTATACTACTGATAGCTGGGAGGCATGGAAAATGGAGGGATTATATCAGTCGAAATTCATTAGTTGTAGTGGCAACATGGAATAAAAATGCTATTTTTAATTGATTAGCCACTTTTTTTTCAAGGATCCGGATATACAGCTTAGGTTAGAGTTAGTTTATGTTATTTATTTAATAAGATAAACTCCGTCTAAGAACTTTTTTGTTTTAATAATAACCCTTTTACAGCTTTTTTTATAATATTATCAATTTATTTTGTATGATTTCATTTTTTGTAATATACCTGTTACTCCCCAAATTTTAATATAAAGAGAGAGTTTTAAAACTACTATATAATATTACTACCTAATACATTTGTCTGCAAATTCATAGCAGTTTCAAGTTAACTTCCGTACTTATATTATTACATAGATATTTTGATTCACAAATTTTTACAAAAATATTTTTAACTCTTGGAAATGAACCAAACGTGTAATAATCTTTTCATAATCTGCGCTAAAACACAAAAATACTTTCTTGTTAGTTATAAGATGATCTATCATACATGAATGAATATAATATTACATAATATTATTTTATTATAGTAGATATACGTAAAACAACATAAATATAAACTTCAAACAAAAATATTTCTTGATTTATAGTAGATAATAATAGGTAAATATAATAACTAAATACATTTAAAATGTACTTACATAATTTTCATTTAGTTCAAGTTATGCTACAAAACGAGAATGACTTAAAATTTATTTTCAAACAAAAATGAAATTTATAAGAGTAAATATTACAAAGAAAATTCCAAAATGCATAAAATTTAAAATGTTTTCTTTTTAAAGTACAACTTCCAGCAAACATAAATTCATAAGATAACACTGCGGGGTTAAATTTCATATTCATCGATAACACGACTATAATTCTTGTGCTCAACTTGTACAATGTAAAGGTACCTGCAAAATATAGCATCTAAAAAATGTTCATCGGGTGCATTTTCTAACAATATGAGACCCTCGTGCAACCAGTATGCAAATTTTAAAATGGTATGACTAGTTGCAATTGATCAAATGAACTCGTAAAAAAGTTGAAAAGTTACAACGTCTTGAATAGTTATATTAATTAATGGACTAATTCTCAAAGCTCGAAACCTCCTAACAGTCAACTACTACATTAGGTAAATAGCGTACCCAAAGAAGCAGAGGGTTAGAATGGTTAATTACCTACATAAATATTGATTTTAACGATAATGAACAATAATGGCCAATAATAACACAGTGAAGTAAATTATGTTGATAAAGTTAGTAAACTTTCATCGTTCATTCTAAATACTTTGATGATATTGCATCTTCCAAATTTTATTTAATTTTAATTAATAAAATATTTCTTAATAGGTCCATAAATTATATCGTGACTATAAACTCCTGTTTGATGTTTATCTATTTATTAAAAGTTATTTAGCTAGATTTAATGTACAGTCTAATTTTCATAATTATTGTTAATAATAAATTACTTTTTCAATTTATATTTTGTATTGTTTTTCTACAGTTAGACCCTCAACGATGCTTTTTATCAATAGTATATTTTATATAGGTATAAGATATTCTTTTCTGTGCTAATTGAAAAATCTTTTTTACTATTTTAACATTATCTTATTGTACGATTTTCAACTGAAATTCAGGCTGAAATTTAGTGGAAAAAATTTTAAGTTTGAGATCTAATAAATTGAGATATTTAAATTGTTGAGTTGTTACATCGTGATAATAAATTAATTTGTATAGTATTTTAAACAATTTTATGAGTTAAATTAATTAAATTATTAATATATTATGTGCCTTTCGTCAGAATAATACAATTAATACAATTCTGGACGAAAACTGGAATTCTCTATCTTTTTTTGTTTTGGAGTTATAGCCAAAAGTTCGATTATTGGACTTTTCGATAAATTTCGATATCTCGGTTGCTTTTGAAGTTGACAAAAAAGTGTTCACACTTTTTCAAGACACTTTTTTAAGGGCAACAAAAATTTCAAGTCATTTGCTACAATTATGGCGACCCTTCAGGAGTCAAATTAGATAATTAATGAAAGAAAAATATTGGTCATAGCGCTGGTTATCGGGGCGTAATCGCAGGGTAATTAATTAAATTTGTGGGATAAATTACTGGTATGGCACCACTTTTGCACTTTACCAGAAGTATGGCAAATATATTAAACATTCTCTTTGTATTATAAACTTTATACGATTTAAGTGCCATATTGTAACAAATCGTTTTGCATTATTGATTAAATCTGCTTATTTGCGGTGGTATGGCGGTTATTTGGAACCGTCGAAACGGTATGGCATAGTGATTTTCGTGAATTTTTACTCAAAAATAATTAATTAAAAAAAAATTAGCCTGTAAGAAATAACTACTATTTAAAAAAAAAATTTTTGCTTAAAAATAAATGCCCCGACGACCAGTGCTATTGCCATTATTTTCTTTCATTAATTACCTAATTTGACCCCTGAAGGATAGCCGCATACTTGTATCAAATGACTTGGAATTTTGTGTCCTTGTCTATAATCTTTAAATTGAAAAAACCGCTGCATCGCAACGCATAAAAGAAATATGGTCACTTTGAACTACCAATATAGATATGTCTTAAGCAATATAAATTCTCAAAGAATAACTGTAACTTTGGTAATGCAGAGATAACAATGTCATATTAATTTAATTTACTAAAGCGGTAAACAAAAATTATGACTAATTGGAAATAACATTTCAATGTAGGTTTGTTGGCTACTAGAATGATTGCAGAAATACCCACATCAAAAATAATGTAAACTGTATTCGTTATTGTTATTACCTTTTATTACTACGAGTATGAAGGTCCTATCAGCAAATGATTGTTAGTTGGTTTATTATATTAGTATACAACGAATTTAAAATTATGTTTTATAATTTTAAGATTACCTTAAAATGCTCTAATATAATTACCAACATATTTAATATTTAAGTATGGATTTCCAATAATTAAATAGTTTTATCTCTTATTTTTAATTACAAAATAATAGAATATTAAAGTATATACCCGTATAACATAATTTTTACAGTGAATTTATATTATGTTGGTCCCTTTACCCACTTTTTTCAATTTTGTTGATTAGGTAAGTTAACATATTAATAATTAATTTTGCTTTTAAAAAATTTGAAAAATGGATTCTTAAACACTTTTCTAAATCGTTTGTAATGGAATATCCTTTTTACTTTATAAATCTTGTTATCTGATATTTTCTAAAATATTTACTTGTTGAATAATTATTTTATCACATTATATGAATAATAAGTAGACACAATTTACAAAGAAATGCTATTGGAATGTTAGGCGTATTTAACAACAATAATAACGACTACATTTTTTAAATTAATTATTAATGGAATATATGACTTGAACTTAATTATTTAGTTAATCTGATACTTTTTCAATACAAACAAAATTATAATTATTTATTTATATGTTAACATTATTTTAATCTCCGAACAAATTATACATTTGTATGTAAATAATAACATGCGATGATATGGAATGACAATTAACGCTATTACCGGTAGCTACCAGATTATAAAAAGCTGATTATTAATCTGGTTACTAATAAACTGATAATTAAGTTTAATTAATTAAATTGTAGTTAATAATTAATTCAACAAAAGGACTCAATTTATTACTTGAATCGCGTGACAAGAAAAATTTTATTAAAATATTTTATTTTCACATTTAATGCAAAAATTTTCCATGCAAAATTAAACTATAAAATGCACAAAACAACAACAAATGTGAAACGTGCTTTAAGAAAATGGGTCACAAAAGTCGTGATTATGTATAATAGGGTATAAAAACGATCTTATATGCTTATTCACCGACAAATATATTTAGGTCACCTTATCACATGTTTTGCTTCATTTTGCATTTTTGCAAAAGTTACAGTTGGCAAAATAATTATATGGGCACTTAACATATTATAATTAAAATTGTACTGTTACCTAAGCCTTTGAAGTTGTGGTAAGAACATGGTAGAGCATAATTTTTAACATAATCATAAAAAATAATGATTTCTAATAATAATAGGAACACATTAGTTCATTATAACAAAAACGAGCAAATACTAATGACTTATGATGTGTATTTAGCGCATTCAGATTAATATTTAAACTAGAATTTTTTATATTAATTTTAAAACTATGTTTATTGTGCAAAAAGTTTCTGGTTAAATTGTATACCAGCCTGAGCGTATTACTGTATAGCTGTAATCGTCTAACCTGGGATTTACGTCATGAACATCTTAACTTACTGCAACTTACTTATCTGCCAACGAAGGGAAGCAACAAGTATTTTTTCTTGAATATTATTTTTCTATTCGTGAATATAAGTGTAATAATCAATTATCTACAATAAGTAAAGATATTCATTCCGTAAGTCCCAGGTTACAAAATTTCCACCATAGCTAGAAAAATGACTCTTTCTTTTTGTGCTACGATTTTGTATTGGATGATTTAAAAATTTTATACTTATAAAATTTATAATACTACATGAAGAAATTAAACGAAAGGATTTTGGTGAAATTGCACAAGGATATTATAACACAATGATGGTATTCAAAATAATATTGTGTTCTTTATTCAAATAATACAATAAATTTTGTATGTACTATACTATAACATAATCATGAAAATATCTGATTATAATATCAATACGGAAAATAAACCAACTTTTTTCTGTAGGCAAACAAAAATAGTGAATAAGTTCTCCGAAAAACCATTACCTACACAAAATTATATACCTGCATACGCATAAATTATTATTGTTACATAGTAGTTCCGATACAAACAGTACATTATTATTTTAAAGATACTAGGTAAAAGCTTCCATGCTTTATAGACAAGCACAAATTGAACAGCAATGCATCGAAGTTATGGTTTCAGGCAAGAACAGAAGAACACCATCACTCAGCTTTACAGCACGCAATAATAGTTGCAATATTTTATCATTCAAAAATGCTAATACTGAAGCCAATTAATATTTACCTATCAATTAATTTAAATAATTACACCTATCTTATGAACTCATTCATAGTTGTTATAAATAATAATAGTCATTATTTAAAAAATGTATCAAATTCGGTAATTTTACTTTACTGTTTTTAATTGTTAGTAAACAAACTTCTTAACAGTAGGTATTTGAATATGATTTTTTTGAATCTTGAATTGAATTTTTGAATCTCCTAACTCAATTTAATTGCTTTAACGTTTTCTCAAATTTAATTCTTAAAAATCAGCTTGAAAATGACTGCTCACAGTAGGTAACCCGTTTAAGACCGGCTTTTTGGCATACACCAATATTGTAACTTAAAACTACATACCTCGGCAGCTATAAGTGGAAAGTGGAAAATTATATTTCTGTAATAGATTTAATTCGCATTCATATGTATTTTTATATCACGTTTGGCGAGAGGCACATTTACCTGTGTGAAGTGAAATTTAAAATATAAATACCTTAATTTTTTCGGCCCCGCTGTTTCTACGAAGCATCCCCTACTTAAAGGTCTGCGTTCCAAAATTATTGTTTTAATTCCCAGTGGCACTTTGAGCACAAGTGAAATTAATTTTTTTAATTATATATATATTGTTGTGATATTTTGACCAATTTAAGGGTATAAGCAGACAAGTAAGGGAGTAATTTAATTTAATTTAATTTCAAAGTCAGTAGTCAGTTGATTTGGCTGACATAAAAGTGAAATTTGCATCAGTTACAAAAAACCACTACATGTAACGAAATCTACACACAAAATAAACAAATTTGAATTTATTTGTAAAGTACAAAATTTGTGTAACATCCTGTGAATGAATTTTTAATTGTAAAAACAACGACAGATTCCTGTAAAGCAAAAGTGAAAATAATAATTTAGTGCACAAGCAATTAACGACGTTATATTGCCTGCTAGAAGGGCCATTTTAGCTAACAAGGAACAAAATTCCCACCACATAAATTCAATTTTGAAAAACTCTGAAGGCACAGAAAGTCGGCGAGCAAGAAACACAGCCAGTCTCTTGAGAGAGCTCAAATTGAGAGCGCGTGAAGTTCCTGGGTGAAACTCAAGCAGGGAAGAGTTCAGTCTCTTGAGAGAGCTCAAATTGAGAGCGCGTGAAGTTCCTGAGTGAAACTCAAAGCGAGAACTCGCGTGGAGTTCCTGGACAAATTCAAATTAAGGAACTCATATCGGGTTTTCTGATACGAAATCAGGAAACAGGGTTCGTAATTTAAATAAAGCGAATAATTGCGAGAGTCGCGTTTTAAGTAATTATTAATTACATTCCATAATTAGTGAAAAATTGTGCATTGTGAACATAACGAATTGGAAGTTGACTTCACATTTGGTGACGTATTTGGATTTGGAATACTGGCTGCTGTGTGAAACATTTAGAGAATCTGAACAAATTGGAACAGCTGGCGACTATTGACAGGAGTTTGAACACATGGATCCGGCAACACACTAAGTTTAGTGAAATTTTACCAGTTCGCAATAAGGTAGAAAATTTAAATTTCAAATTTAATGAATCTGACTGAAGTACAACGATTTGTGTTGTCGTCAGATTAATTAAAAGAACTTTATTGAAATTGATTATAATTGATTTTTTACACATGTTTTTACACGAACGACTCGAAATCCAAACTTAGCTTCTGAATTGAAAAATTAAATGTGGTGAGGATTTCTGAATCGTAACATTACAATAAATATTACACATTGGTTCGAGACAAGTTTGTTGTCCAGAATAATTTGATGCTTTCCACAATTAATTTTTTCGTTTAATAAATTATGTGTTTTTCAAATTTACCCTCTTGTTTTGTCTGTTGAACCCATCAACCCTGTATAAGAGAAAAACTCTTCTCCGGCGCGTGAAACTGGTTTTGCGGTCTTTGTAGGTTTTTTAAAGGGAAACATCATCTCAATATATTTCGGACTGCTTTTTGCATTGCAAAGTAAATAAACACCTCACAACACATCAAGCCTACAATTAGTAATTGTTTATCCGTTCCCATTTCCCAAGTCTCTTGCGAGGCTTGGTCATGGTTTAAAGCTTTTTAGTTTTCTTTACAGGTGATGAGGAGCTAGCCCATCGCCCCGACCCCCAACCTGTAGGACCAATTTTATTTTATTTTAATTATTTTTTAATTTTAATTATTCAAGTGTATTAATTTTTCAATTAAAAATATTTTATTTTAATAATTGTATTTCTCCTTTCTCCGTCGTATTGCTTCTTGACAGAAGCGTCGTGACCTTTAACAATGCTTGTTAAAGGCGTTCATGGCAGATTACACCCCGGTGGTTTGCCATTGCCTTCCGAGGGGAGAGACGGTCAGAAATAAAGTTCTTACTTCACTCGGATTCGAACCGGGTGATTAGCGTTCATAGTCAACTCGCGTGACCGCTATGCTCCGACCGCCTCTTAATAATTGTATACTTACCCGTTAATTGATTTACAAATTTAATCCATTAACACTGGTAAAAAATAATATCTATAGTTTGTTAAAATTAACCTCAGAATTTATGTGATTTGTATGGTTACTAAGAATTTAAAATCATCGGCCTTAATTTTAAAGATGAACTTCCATAAATCAAAGTTATTAGTTGGATCAACAAGCCCATTCTTCAAAAGATGAAGTGCAACTGGTATTTTATTAAATATTTCGATAAAATTCTTCGCATAGAAGTTCTTCCAAATTTTAACCTAAATTGTATATAGATTCCATTTACAATTTCGCAGTGAAAATAGTACTTACTTCAAAATATTTATTAGTAAATAATATCTTATACTTCGCCGGCGAACTTAGTAAAATAATACTTTTAGGTTTTAGTTGTTGGGCCTTTGGCCTTAGGCTATATACAGAGTAAAAGCTGGTTGCCAAAACCAGCTTACCTGCTTGGATATTTGCATCGAAATAACTGTTGTTACCAGCTTCGTTTGTCAGCTTCGGTTTCGGCAACCAATTTGAAATGTATCATGACATGGACCTTAACAACTTCGATAACTTCTTTCACCGAGCAAAATTAAATATGATAATAGATAATTCGCAGAAGGACATTTTGTAAAAATTTCTTATGGCTAAAATGTTTCATTTTCGAATTTTTAAAAGAATAGAAAAATATGTATAGGGATGAACAAACTTTTGAGAATTATAATATAGTGTCTTAGAAGAATTTATCTACATATCTATTAAAACTCTTAAATATGTATTGACCACGAACAAGCAGTTACGGGATCGAATTCTCAGTCGCCCATTGGGCCAGTGCCAATAACCTAATTAGTTCATGTACATTAATAGTAAATAAAAAAATAAATAAAGGAAACAAAAATAATTACTTTTAATTTAAACATAACTTTTAATAAATTATTAAATTATAATTTTTTTATAACTAACTTAAACTACAGAAAACCTAAGTGTTAATCGAGTCAGAAGTGAAACAGAACGAAAAGGATTAGAGGAACTGTCGAGTTATTAAAAATGTTTCTAACAGCTTTTTAAGTTCATTGATGTCTACTGATAATTATAAATTATTTAAATCCGACTTCTACAACAGTCATTTAGTATACGTTATTTCTTGAATACATAATATTTAGCAAAATACCACACTTTCACACCTGGAAAAAAAATTTAAATTAATTGAAAAAAAAAGCTTCCTGTTGACGTTTTTCGTCACTTGCAAAAAAACTGTTTAATTCTCTAACGACTAAACCGCCATTTTTAGTTCCTACATTTAAAAATAGTAATATTAGAAGTGCATATATTATGATGCATTTTAAGTTTAACGTTCAATATTTTACTTTTAAATATGTATTGATTAATAATTAATCGACAAGCAAAATTTTCCTTTTGCATTATTTTTAGCGATGAATAATCTGTATCCATCCATCCAACAAGTCATTTATAGTGTGATCACTAGATACGAGGATGAATATTTTAAAAATACAAATTTTGAACGAATTGCAATAATTTTACGTATAAATGAAACTACAACAATAACCCAACAGTAATTTAGTTGCTTGCAAAATTGATATTAGGTTTAATTATGTGTTTAATTCGCTGCTAAATATTATATTATGCAATATAAAGTTTGAAAGAATAGAATTAACATTAAATTATAAAATCATTCCTTGGTATAATTTTTTCATGTTACAGTTGTCTGCAGGGCCATCATTAGGATTTATAACATTTATTAATGGCTTGCAAAAAACTTCGGAAATGTTCAACAACAACTTAGAACCCTGAGGCTAAATGGTCTAGTTATACTTCACTGTGATGTAGTAATAATAATTATTTTTCATTTATTCAGAAAAGCAGTTCAAATCTCGTAGCAATTGACAGACATTCTTTAGAAATAATTAAACTATAATAAGGAAATATGAATACCCTATTTTATTTAAATTGAAGTTGCGAATTTAAAACTTAAACCAATCCAATTCACCTTCCTAAATACTTCCTTATCAATTTCATTACAAGGAAACAAGGGCAATCGGATCATCACTTGAATTTCTAATATGAAGTACCTATGCATGTAAACAAGGTAAATAGCCAATGCTACAGAATAGTTATAATGGTAATTTCATTCAATCGGTTGTTGTAAAAAAGAATGCCGGCGGGGGTGTCCAGTAAAGTCATCTGCCGAGCAATGTGCACTTCCTTAAAGAGTAGTCACCTCGGATGGATAAAATGAAAATAGTTAACATCTGTCTCATTACAAAGTCAACGTGTCAGTGAGAAACCGTCACCTGCTATTATATCGTCAATCCGGCAAACCTTACTCGAGTTCTACTTTTTTGCTTAGGACATAGACAAAACCTAGTAATTAAATATTAAATAAGTATTGTATAATATGAAATAAAATTGTGTGTAAAGACGCAACGTGTGGTGGCGAAATGAGAATGAAGAGGCGCGACTCAACGTTTATCGCAAATTCGGATTTTAAGAAGTGATGTTCGATTAGTATTTAAAATTAATAAGACACGTTTACATTTTATTTAATTAATATTATTGAATTAGTTACGATTTGCAAAAAATTATTTAATTGAAATTTATTAAGATAGTAAGCTCATGTAATATGAAATTATCAACCTTCAACTGAATGGGTTCATTCTGTGTTGTAAAATATTTATTTTGTACTACCTAATTGGTAATAATGTATATTAGGTACTTATACTAATACATACCTACTATGTATATTTATAGAAACTATAAAGTAGCGCCTGATAAGTATCTGCATTTTCAGAACAAGTTATTTTTATAGAATTAATTATTTTTATACTATAATAATTTTCATTAATTAATTTTAATTTTGATTAACTTTATTAAACTATTCGGGGTCAAAAAGCTCTTTACATAACATTTGCAATATATTAAACAAGGATTTTAAACCTGGTACAATTATATGGTGTAATAAGCTAATAAGGTAATAAGCATTTAATAATAATCTACTTACAACTTAATTTCGTCGTTTTACATAGTACCTACTAATTTGAACTATTTTTACTAAATTATCTAATTTTGTTGTTTCTTTTTATGATTTTGAAATTTACATAAGTAGAAGTTATTTTCTTACAATAATTTTATAAACTTTTACGATCCACCATTTAAGAAAAATTTACTTATAAATAGAAAAAAGAAATTCTACTTTTGTTGCATATAATCAGGTCTATTCTGTAACTTTAGCAACTTGCTAAAAATGAGCAATATTGCTAATTATTGCTAATAACCATGGTTATGCAATTTTGCTCCAATAGGTATTAAGCAAAATTATTATTTAGCAATATTGCTCATTTTTAGCAAGTTACTAAAGTTACAGAATAGGCCTGAATAACTGCTAATAACCATGGTTATGCAATTTTGCTTAATACCTATTGGAGCAAACTTGGTTATTACTTATTAGCAATACTATTGCTTATTTTTAGCAAGTTCCTAAAGTTACAGAATAGACCTGATTGTTAGGATACTGCTAAAAATTAATGAAAATTTTATCAACCAATTGATCACTGTTACGGCACGGTATAAATATGCGTTTATTCAATAATATTTTGTGATGATTTGAACCGCATATATAGGGTGTTTTTTTAGCTGCATGAGAACTTTCAATAGGGATAACAATTGAATCAAGATTGCTATGGAAACAGTTTTTTGACATTTGTGTTTAGCAAGGTTTGGCATTTGATAATGCATAGATTGACCATTGAACAAAGCTACCAAATTATAGAAATATATTTTAAAAATCAAAGCTCTGCTCGCCAAACATATAGTGCCCTTCGCCCATTTTATGTTAGAGATTTTCGACCTTTTGAGCAAGCTATTCGTGCGGTGGTAGACAAATTTCGTACCACTTCTTCGTTGCGTGATATAAAAACACCAGCAAGACGAAATTATGTGCGTACGGAAGAAGCTATCAGTTCTGTGAGTGAAAGTGTGCAACAGGACCCAAACATTTCAATTCGCCATCGTGCTCAACAACTTGGGCTTTGTCCGTCCACTACATGGAAAATTTTACGGAAAGATCTTCATTTACTACCTTATAAAATCCAGTTGGTTCAAGAACTGAAGCCTGATGATCATCGATTGCGTCGTGAGTTCGCAGATTGGGCTCACAACCAATTGGAAGTGGATCCATTTTTTTACCGTAAAATTTTGTTCAGTGACGAGGCACATTTCTGGTTAAATGGGTATGTGAACAAACAAAATTGCCGTATATGGAGTGAGACCAATCCGGGACATTATCTTGAGACTCCATTGCATCCATTAAAATTGACTGTTTGGTGTGGAATACACGCCAACGGCATCATTGGTCCATATGTCTTTCGAAATGAGGAAGGAGCTACCGTTACGGTGAATGGTGTGAGATATCGACACATGCTCAATACATTTTTGTTTCCAAAACTTCAAGAGCTAAACATTGACAACTTATGGTTCCAACGGGATGGTGCTACGTGCCACACAGCCAACGAAACCATCAATTTATTGAAAGGACAATTTGGTGACAACATTATTTCAAAACGTGGTCCTATCAATTGGCCTCCAAGATCGTGTGATTTGACACCTCCAGATTATTTTCTGTGGGGGTATGTTAAATCCATGGTTTATGCTAACAAACCAACAACTCTAGAAGCATTGGAGGCTAATATTCAGCAAGCCATTTATGAAATAAAACCAGAAATATTGGAAAAAGTGGTCAAAAATTGGACTGAACGGATGCGCTTCGTAACCATTAGTCGTGGTGGTCACATGCCGGAAGTCATGTTCAAATCATAAATGCCTTTAACTGTACTTTCATAAAAAAATTATAACCAAAACATTCCGTCAGGTTTTTAATGTTTTATTTCATTTTGAAGTTCTCATGCAGCTAAAAAAACACCCTATATTTGATTTTTGTTAACTCAGGTCTATGGACTTCCAGCGTTGCTATAGTAGCTATAGTATGTATTATAATAATAATTATGTTTCCAGCATTTCAAAAATAAATAAAGAAAATAAACAAAATTACAAATAAAATACTATGATTTCAGGAATTTTTTCAGAAATTATTTTCCTTGGATAACTTGTACAGGATGTACTATTATGCATAGTACAGTGAACTACCAAGTTTATTTTATTACATTATTGTTACATAATATTATTATATAAAATTAATGCAAAAGTTCATAAATTTGCATAAACCATCCACCGCGAAATCGGAAAGGGCTTTTCAACTCCCATGCGTGAATCTCGATCTGCATAATCCGGAAGTCAAATTGAGTTAAAACAATATACGTTTCACAATTAAATAAAACTTCATTTATTTACTAATAAATTTAAGTAAAAACTAAATAATAACAAAAATTATAGTTGAGGAAAAGGTCATCATTATAACAAAGGCTACCACAGTGAAGACCGTCTACAAGACTCGACGTCCATTGAAAAATTAATATGAAAAGCTATAATATCAAAAACATGTTTCAATCTCATTCACGATCTACTCGTGAAACTATGATATCTTCAGACCCGTATTAGTTTAATGAAAATATAGCGTTACCTAAATACTTACAAATTTTCCAAAAAAAAACTCCGAATCTTTCTGATCTTAATCCCTCTGAACTTAATTAATTTTTGTTTAAATATTGTCTTGGCTAGTATAGCCAGTTACCTCTTCATTACCGCAATGGCCTACTGGAACATAGCAACTAAAGTATTTCTTAAATTATAATCAGTGTTAAAGATATCTTTCTTCAAACGACAAAAAAATACGTTGTTGAGTTACTATAATAGGTATACACAAGTTAGAAGGATGTTAGGGAACGAAGTAGAAATTGGAGGAAATTATTTATTGACGTAAAAGCAATATGCAAACAAAAACATAGAATTCAAGAGGAACAGTAAATATTAGGTTGGGGAAAAAGTAATCCATTATTTTTTCGTTTCCTTTAATGCTTTATTTAACACGGTTACAATCATTCGATTAAAGCCAAATATGCGCCATTTTGTTCGAAAATTTGTTGCCATTGTAATGGTAAATTCACGATTGCTCTATCATAAAATCCAATTTCCTTATTGGCAAAATATTCGGACAACCAATTTTCACAGACCTCTTTTGAGGCCAGTTTTACACCACAAAGAGAGTTTGACATGGATGGGAAAAGATGATAGTCGTTTGGTGCTAGGTCCGGACTATAAGGTGGATGCATTGAAACCTCCCATCCGAGCTCTCAGAGTTTCTGGCGAGTCAACTGTGTGGCCTGAAATTGTCCACCAGTTGTCGCTGTGGCACCTAAACATCGAGCTTCTTTTTGAATCCAACCTACTTCTAATGGTTCAAAATTGTTTTGTGGTCGATTTTTAGCTCAAAGGGTAATGCTACGACTGCTCGTATACCGGCATAACTAAATCATTTTCATCATTTTGGATTATTGGCCTTCCAGAGCTTGCTGCATTTTTGACATCTAAATTATCGGAAAGGAATTGATTAAACCCAAATTTTACGTGATTGGCTGTTGCAGTATCGGGACCATGAATACTATTCGTATTTTCAGCCGCCTGACTTGCGATTTCGTCTTTATCTAAGCAAAACTGTAAAATATAGCAAGTTTTCCCTTTGTTTACATAGATCTTTGGCGCACTATAACTGGAAACAGGATTGACCAATCACAAAACTATCAATTATACTTTTTTAGTACACATTCCCACCTTTCCAAAAAGTATAAGGATTACCCGATCCGACGAATAGATCACGAGATATATGTTACTAAAGCCATGTAGCGACAAAATAATGGATTATTTTTTCCCCAACCTAATATTTTATATGGTAAAGGAGTGTGTCAATAGAAAAGGATTGAGAAAATACTGTACCCTAAAGTGTTAAAAAATGCGTAAAAATGGAAATCGCTTATGCCCGTTTTCATCAACATTTATTTAAGAATCCCTAAGTAAAGAATTTATTAGCTATAAAACATAAGAAACTCTTATACCTAGCTAAGGAATTCTTAACTTAAATAAAATGTTGGTGAAAACTGGCAAAAGAATAAGTTCAATTTTGACTTAAACCTTTTAATTTAGCATTGGAAAGGAGTCCTTAGTGAGAGAATGTCAGATTTGTTGAAAATGTGTCAAAAATTCACAAAATTGTGGATAGACTGTAAATTATTATTTCAACATTGATACTTTCCAAGAAACAGCCCTCCATAGAATCATTTTTTTTTTAATTTTTGCCCTAAAAACGGAGAACTTTCAACGTAGACTGTTTTTCCTATTAATCTGACGCAAAAGTGTTTCACAATTGCGTGAAATCATGAACATAGACTTAATTTTCTGTAAACTTCCGCACAGAATATCTTTTTAACTTCTGAAAATTCTGTAATTTTGTGTGTCATTTTTTACATTTTTGTTCAATGTCATTGTATTTGATGTACAAATTTAACATAATTTAAATGATCGAGAACAAAATTTTCAGTAAAAGGGTATTTTTAAGTAAAAGTTACAATAAGAACTAACAATAGAAGAAAAATTTTAAATTTTTATTCTTCAAAAAATGACAAAAATTATCAATTTTGAAACAGCTAGGGCCTTATTTGGTATAGCAGGTTGTTCTTTGCGGGAATAAACTGAAAATTGAGTTTAGTTTAACTTATCGATGGATCACTTTTGAGTTAAATGAATACAGAAAAAGGCTATATTGAAAATTGAAAACTTATTCTTTTTTGGGTATAAATTGAAGAAAATTGCAGTTCTATGGAGTATGGTAACAATACATTTTTTCTACTTTTATGCAGAATTTTATGTGATTGAATTTTGCTAATATTTATAGGCATGGATGCATATTGTCGACTTAATCTGCAAACGGCACCGCACCGGGAAAAGATAAAATTGACTTACTCCAGCACTTTATATAAATTTAAAATATAATGGTGACATGTATTCGTGTCCAATCGTTGTTCAACGTGCGGCTTAAAAAATGAAAATCTGTAACTTATTAATTTACACAGTAAAACACTGGATCGACATTCGCGACACTAAAGCACTGCTTGCAGATCAGTAGCTGGAACTGGACTAGTGACAGATGATGTGGATGTTACGCAACGCTGGACCATCCAGATGACGAAATAATTCTCCAAGTGATCATCCAAACGACAACAATAGGACGTTGCCAACTTTAGGAAATCCAAAATGGTTCCACAACTTGCGCACCAAAAACTGCGTAGTAAGTTGCGCAATAAAGAGCGTCTCTTATCACTTTTGCTCGAACAGATGATGTTATAAACAGGATTTTTATAGACACTACACGAAAGCTGGAGCTACTTATTCCACGACTGGTACGACCAAGATAGTGACATTGGACCAAAAGAAACGTTTTTCTCCAAGCAAAATATAGGAAATTAACAAAGTCGCTCTGAAAGTAGGTGCTCATCGTCGTAACTATTGCGAGACTCAAGACCAAGGTATTCATACGCAAAAGGTTCACGCGATCAACCATCAGCTAGCAAAATGCATTGAATTGAACGATTGTATTCAAATAAAATGCATGGGCCGTATACTTAGAAATATTGAAATGAAATGAGAAAGTAGTACCATATGTAACAATGTGCAAAATTCGTTAAAGATAACGTAAAAATCTCAATTTGGTTGACTCCACTCAAATTGGATGATGCAGATTAAACCGATGATGTAAAAAATGTGTTGAAGTACAAGGTACTTTCATTCTTCTTTTAAAACTTAATAGTTATTATTATTTGAATATAACGTATAAAGTAACACCATCAATGAACTTAATTATAAATATAACACTAATAAATATTTTTCTTCCATTGTTTATCAATCTTGATTTTTTTCGCGTAGACATCTCTAATAAGTAGATAATTTTTTACAGCTAAAACCGCAAAGCAGAAAAATACGACTTTTCAATTGCTTTATTTTGTGTGGACCGGAAGTGGCGCGTACGAAAATTAAATCCTTATGGATTTTGGTCTCTGGAACCCTAAAGAACATTGCCACAAAGTTTCAGTAAAATCTAAAATAGTGCAGCAACAATTTTTATTGTTTTTCGATGCCTTCATGTGGCGCCACTTATTATTTTTTTTGCACTAATTCCGTCCGGTAACATCCACGATTTCCTCTTTTAAGTCTTTCTTAACTTAAATCAACGGTCAACGGTTTTTGCATACGGAATGTCACTTAGCGCCTGCACTAAATATAGATTATTATCTGAAAAAAAAATTAAAATAATATGGTCAATTTTTTGCATGAAAACTCAGAGCAACCTCTTAATACACTTAATTCTAAATTTTCAACTATTCGCATGGTAAAACACATATTAAGCGATTAATCGCCTGCGTCAAATCACTTCGATGCACTTTAATATCCAATACTTGGATAATTATTATCTTTCCCCGGTTGCACGCGAATGCTTCTTCCTTACTGCCACTGCATACTTGAGAAGACATGGTCATTCTTTATTAGCACCAGTGCGCCCATCTTGATTAAGTCGCACGCCTTAGTTCTCCACCTTGTCCAATAATGTTGCCGGAATTTTCATAAGAACATTTCCTGGAGTCGGGGTTAAGGCTGAGAGATTAAGGCTAAGGAACATAGGGAACTGGAGTTTAAAATAATGTACTGAAGTTTTTGAAACCAACTGGACAGTTTACAATCCTTTTAATATGATGTATTACACTTTATTTACAGGAGCCCTGGGAGGTATAAAATGCTAACTTATAATAATATGTTCCTTCGCTAAGATATTTGTAATTATATTACAATGTTGATTGTCAAATTAAAATAATTTAGAGATCTTATTGTTGGCTCCGGATTATTGTCGGAGTAAATATTAATTATTATTATTATTATTATTCATTATTACATTCTATGTAGAATATTGCTCTCTATACTATAACTGAGATTTATAAATCATTTTCTTGGGGTGGATTAGTCCCCATTATTAAAATTACTATTCTGACTAGTACTATAAGCAAGCGAATGCCGGTTTTTTCGGTAAACCGGTTTACCGATTTCGGTTAACCGCGGTTTCTACTAGTAGTACCGAAAACCGGTTAACCGGTTAACATGGCAGATTACACCCCGGTAGTTTGCCATTGCCCTCTGAGGGGAGAAATGGTCAGTTTTTAAAGTTCTTAATTCACTCGGATTCGAACCGGATGATACCTACTTTAAACAAAATATATTTTTGGCATTTAACATAGCGGAACGACGCGATGGGCAAAATGGGGTACCTAAGGCTTAAAATGGCCATGAATAAAAACTTGATGACTTATAATATTGCATATAAACACTCAGACTTATTTTATTATTAACTCTTTGTGTGATTTTGATTAATAAAAAAACACACATGATATAAGAATTAATTTACATATACAAAATATGCACTTTGCCCCATATCTCCCATCAAAGAGGGTAAAATAGGGTAGTCGAGTTCAGGCCTTTGAATTATTCTGAATCTGCACACAAATTGTGTGCACATTTACGAGAGCGTGACCAAGAGATCCTGCCCTTTGTTGATGTTCAATAAAAATCTCCACAATACAAGTGTCGCTCACATCACCGATTGTATCAGATTTTACTTTTCGATTCTTGCATTTGAAGAGGTCAGGGAAAGAAAGATCTAAGTCACAAATTGTGCATAGTATTTACTTTAAAAAAACATAGAATTTCTCACGTGGACGCATAGATAGCACTACATGGGTGCTACAAATCTCGGGTATCGCGTTTTAGTCTCCTACCCCAATTTTCCCGTCGTTCCCCTACATACATTCTATTGGAGATTGGGTATTGGAGAAAATTAATTTGTATTTAATAATACTGGGTAACTATTAAGAAATTATGTAGTTAGTGCAGTACTCCAAAAATTCAATATGTATAACAATGTAACATAAAAAGTAAAAAAGCTATTTTTGGAATCCTCACGTAATAATTATCTTCAAACTAATATTTAACTTATGTTAATTAAATCAAATAAATTTAGTTAATGTAGCTTGATACCGGTAGTAAAATATTTTTCTAAATTTTGCAAAATATCCGTTGTTTTCTGTTTGTTTAAAAATACTTTTATATAGGTATTGCATCTATAATTCTGCATTGTATACCTATACTGATATTTGTAACAACCTTTGTACAAATAAAGTATTTTCTAATTTTACTCAAAATTGTATTTTATTTTAAAGCAATATTAATTAACTATGTTTTGCAAAAGTCATTTGTTGGTTGAAGTGATTGATTACGTTTTACACATTGGTCGCATTATCTAAACCTTAAAGTATAATTTTGACTAAAAATAGGTAGCGGTTTTACAAATTGTACAGCTCACCGGTTAATCAACAGAACTTGCCCACTAATGTGATGATTTTATAGATTACCTAGGCACTTTAATCTCCTACAGGATGACCGAAACCTCACATTATTGGTAGATAATGTTGTAAAACCCCATTATTACTAACTATTTTATTCTAAATAAAATACCAAAACTTCAGACATTTAAGTTACATTTATGTGTTTTAAACATTTTATAAAATTATGTTAATAACGTTTAGAAACATAAAGAAACAAATAACATACTAAATAAATATTTTAAGTTAATCACATTAATGTGTCGATCATAAATCAAAAACTTGCGTATAAACCCATTTCTTGTCAAAAAATAATAATTTATGTATGTAAATATCATATTATATACTTCAACAACAAGAAATATTCACTTATATCATATGTATATTATTCTTGCAATGCAAAAATTAATTATCTTAAAATCTAACGGAAGGAAGATATAAATACGTCAAAACGTTCAACCAACTCATAAATTAATATAGGTGTAACCGAATACATTGGTTTGCTTTACCTATTTATATCGGTCCACCTTGCACCTATATCATAAAAACTTAATTTATTAATTAAATACGCTGATTAGTGATCATTATTAATTATTATTAAATATTTACAAATTATCATCAAATAAATTGAACATACTAAATCTTTATCTTCCAAACTACCAGTTCAAAATTCTTTTCATTTATTTGGAAACAATTTATGGTCTATAACATTTTTGGCCGTTTTCAGAACGATTATTAAAATTTAATTACTGATTACCTATGTAGGTATATAGGACTCATACAAAACATCTATTAGCACTAATAGTAAATGTTTTTTATTGGTTCGATATAGTTAAATAATTTATGAAATTTAATTATCATTTCTGAAACCGGTCTTTATCAAGACAAATTATAATTTAATTTTACTATTAATAATTAATTCATTTCATTACCTTGTTACACTGCAATATTGCACTTGTCCAAATGGAAGCCATTAGCATCTATGTAACATTCACTTTTTTCATAATTTCAATTTCAACAGTCTCACATTAGGATAAATTTAATACTACCTTTATTTTCAAGCAAACTATTTCTTACAATCCTTTGCTAATGAATATTGATAGTAAAAAAGGATCCAGAGGCTAACAAATTAGTTAACCATTAGCGGTTATAAAAAAGAATATTATGAAAAGTATATCTAAGTAGTAGGTAACAAGGTGTTTCTTGTTATATTCATATTAAGTATGTACATTAACACAATTTTGAAAATCATTAAACATTAAATACTATAAAATTATAAATGATCATCAGGAAATAGTTTGTATGAATTCGTATGACGATAAACTGTCGGAAATAACCTAAAAGCCAACGAAATTATTTTACTAATTCAATTATAGGGTAAATTAAAAATTAAACTATTGTAAAAGATAATAAGAATTAAGAATTAAGATTAATATGGCCAGCTTTGATGGTTACACCCGGTATATGTATCAAGGCATTTAACAGATTTTCCAGGGTTTCATCTAGCAACTATAGTCTATATAAATTACCTATAAAGCTGTCCAATGTATCCCTGTGCCCAAATCTTCCCCGGTCTCCCCATTATGATAGAAGAGTTCGGTGGTTTTATAGCTATTTTGGCTATCATTTAAAATAATTCATAATATTTCGGCTATCTACTCATTCACCAAATTACATAATCATAACTTGCCCCAAACCCAACTGCTGTAGGATTCACAGAAACGTGTGATTAAACTTTGATTCAAATCGCATCAATCATTTGAACTAGAATCTTAGTCGAAGACAGATATTTTATCAATATTAATTCCAACTAATGAAGATTTTAAAATGTAACTTTTTCATGAAATAAATAACTTGCCTATTAATATTATTTCGTGTTATGATCAAGTTCAGGTAATTAAAATATCTACAATATATACCTACCACTGATTGGAATACTGTTGTATTGTATGTAGACCAGTAGATTGGCTAGTCTTAACTGATGGGGTTATTTTTAAAGTTTATAAAAAGAAGTAATATGTAATTTAAAAAATTTAATGGATAAACCATTAAGAAGCAAAAACGAACGGATTATTAGTATAGTAATCGTTTGGTTGTGGTAACCGTAATTGAATTTAAATAAGTAGTAGGTATAATAAAGTTAACATTAATGTGATATTGAAATCATGTAGACATAAAGTGATTTTGAAAGAAGAAATCATAAATTGTGTACAAAGTTAATTTTTTAAATAAATAAAGAAAAACTAAATTATATGCAATTTTATGTGATCATCCATTAGAATAATTGAATCGTTGATTGCAGAAAGGGAAGTACTGACAAATTTGTCGACATTGAGTTATACATCATGTCATATATTTTCGACATAGCCCGATCGCTTGGTGCAGGAATAAAAGTTCTACCATCAAGCGTTACTTAGTTAATCGTCATTAAAATATGCATTAGGTGCAGAAAGGGAAGATCTGAGCAGTACTTTCTATTCTGCACTAAACGTCGCGTCGCCTACTTATTAGTTAATAGTGGTCATTTAATAATTTCAGTCGAAAATATCGCATTATTCGGGCAAAGAATTTGAATACCTTGACGCACGATTGTCTGTTACAAAAATGTACCAGCTCTTCAAAAATCCTAATTTGAAAGTGACGGTACTGGTTCACAATGTTTATTTGGGCTTTGACTGAGTATATTTTATGTTTTATAGAATAAAGTTTTCTTTTGCTTAAATTCTTTATGTTGTTTAAATTAAATAGCATTATTTACTGCAGAAAGGAAAGTACTTCAATGTAATAAATATTTTTTGGGGTACAATATTGATACAATTAAGTTATTTTTTCACTTTCCCTATAGCTAAGAGCCATTTCTAAATATGTGTGAAAAAATTGTGCAGCTGAAATTTATGGTTTAAATTTTAAACAGTTTAAATCGATCATCTCAAAATGTAAATTTTGTAGTACTTCCCTTTCTGCAATCAGCGATTCAATTATTATTATCTTTAAATGAACATAGAATATAGTACTTATAATAATTGTTTATTTCAAATATACTCGTATTTGCAATATTATTTGAATTACACTATACGTCGTTATAGAAGTCGTTAACAAAATATCGAACTTTCTTTTGAACTTCTTATTTTTCCACTTTTTGAGTCGACCTTTAAACTGAGAAAAACTCAATTCATTTTGTTTTAGTATATTTTTTTGAGCACGAGAAGCTGATTTTTTTCAATTTCAAGAAGAATTATTTTTACCATCAACCTACTTCGTTAGCTCTTTCCATTTAATATAGACCGAGTTTACATCAGGAAACAACAACAGAACAGAACAAAATTTATTAAACATCGAACGTACAAAAATTATATTAAAAATTCCAATTTAACGAGGAGCTAAAAGTTGAGAGGAAATATGCAGGGAAAACATTTTGGTATTAAACACAAAACTTAGGAAAAAGCATACTCTAGAAGCAGGTTTTACATCACTGATGTTCAAGAAGAATTCAAGAAGATGGAAGATTATTTTTAATTCTAATTTTTATTAAAAAAATAAAGATTTTATAACTTTACAAACACATCAATATCACGGTCAAATTAAAGCTCAATTTAGTCAGGGCACCTTTAACAAACGACTCAAATAGAATATAATCTAAGATTATGTAAATTATGTAAATTCCAATAAGTAAGGGTATAGAAATTAACTTAACAAAATTTATGACAATATTTAAGATAACATGTTGAAGTAACTTTAAAATCTCAGTTCTTTTTCTAAATAATTTAAAGTGTTACATTACTACCTATTAGAAATTGTGTAACTAACCATAGATTGATATTAACATTTACTGATTGAGATACATTTAGCGGAAAGGTGTCAAAGAATAATATGATATGCAGTTGTTCTACAGCAGATGTTGCTATCAATAATGCTTTAGGCTTCCAGATAGTTTAATATTACATAATCTACAAGTTACCATTATCTACACCTGGTTAACTTAACAAAACCAAGCATAATACACAGCTATTAAGAAATTAATAGATTATAAACGCATATTAAAAAAATATTGAACGCTGTGGTACGAGTATTATGTTGATGTGTGAATTCTTTCTTAAGTTATTCATGTTTATAAACTAGTAAATATGAAAATTAATAGCACTTTAATGACTAAAAGATGTTGGCGAATTATAGCATGATATAATTCTGCATTATTTTAACAATTTCTTATAATATTATTAATGTCGAGCTTGTATAAGTACCTATAATAAATTGTTAATCGTTTCTTCACAGCTTGTCTGAGAAATGCAGTAACAATGATAAATAGTGTTACTGTCCTTTGTAGTAGATTTGGATCAAAATTGAACTTAAACTTATAAGTCAACTTAGCATGATGGGCTATTAAATTTAAAATATTATTTAATAGTGTATCTTGTCCAATGAAGTGGAGTAAAATAGTTCAGAAAATAGTTTCAGTAGAATAGTTCAGTCATAAACTATGACTTTAATGCCTGTTTTCACTAACAATTTATTTAAGAATTTCCTAGGAAAGAATTACTTAGTTAGGATTCCATAAATTTGATTGGTCAAATTTGACATAATGAGTTTTTTATGTCAATACTATGTCAAATTTCACCAATCACATTTATGGAATCGTAGCTAAGTAATTCCGTACTAAGAAATTCTTAAATCAATTGTTGGTGAAAACAGGCATAAGTGTTGTCCCGGTAGAATATAATTAGATGAACGGACAATTTTTAACATAAGAAATTCATAAGCATAATTCAACTAAGCTCTAATTCGAAAAACTAATGCCCGTTTTCACCAACATTTATTTAAGAATTTCCTAGTAAAGAATTCCTTAGCTAGGTATTCCATATTGGTCAAATTGTAACAAATATTATCCTCTGAATCGCAACCCCTAATGAGAGGGTCAACCCACCAGTTTGTTTAGCCACGATGTTAATAGACCAGCTCATTATTTTATTTATGAAAAAGCTTGGGAAAACTCAAAAAACTCAAATAGAAATCAAATAATGCTTTAATTGACACACATAATTTGGGAGATGCTATCACCGTTCCAACAATTGCAATGTAATATTTCTGTGGTAAACAGGCACACAGTAGCAATGACTGATTAGTATAAATCTTTGAATTTGGACGATACTCTGCTGTACTATTACGGTAGAATTAAATATCTATCGGAATTTCACTCGTCAAGTGATGACTTCACCCTTGAAAATTTAAAAACAATCATTGGAAAGTGGACCTCAGTAGTTTTCCATATTAGTTGGACGCGAAGTAGAGTTAATAAACATTGTTTTTATCTGGAATATTTTTTTTTTGTGTTTTACGAGTTAAATATATTATTTATAACTTCAATATTATTAATAATCGCTTACAAATATTTTTTTAATTTTTGTATGAGCTTTGTAGCAATTCATTTCTATAGTAGCGAAACCACCAGTTAACAGCAAAGCAAGATTATTCAGTTTCAATTAAGGGGGCAGATCAATAGGGTCTGAGCTTGTGTCAAGTTCAATTCAAAAACGAATAATCGTAGAAAGCTGAAATTTTCAGAATATACGTAAAATATGATTTTACTTAACATAAGCTATTTTTTATTTAAAAAAATTAATATAAAAAAATTTTTCAAGCCGTTTTCAATAAAATGCACTTTAGTTACAAATATAAAATAGCTTACGTTAAGTAAAATCATATTTTAAGTATATTCTGAAAATTTCAGTTTTCTACGATTATTCGTTTTTGAGTTGAACTTGACACAAGAAATGAAGCAATATACATGAAATTTCAAATTTTAACCAATCAGAAGTAAATATCAATAAATCTCAATAAAACATACCTATGAAATATCATAAAACAACTAGTGACATCTGTTGAATTTTATTATTTATTCCTATTGATCTAGGACCTTAATGGGGAATAGCGATAAAATTACAGAAATAAATCTTAAAAAGAAATTTCAAGAGTATAGGTGTGATATTAGTATGTGTTGTAAAATATAAATTTAACAAAAACTTTGGAGTTTTTACGAAAAAGTTGAAAAATATAGCAAATTTTGGTAAAAATTAATGTTATTGCTATATAGAGATCTTTATTTCAAGGTTATTGTCCATCATCAGTCGCAACTAAACCGATAAAAAGAACAAAAATGAAAAAATTGATCGGAAAAATAATAATCGAAACAAAAATGTGAAAAAAATTTAAAAATTCAAAAAAATGAAAACTAAGAAAAACTGAAGGATTATAATACTACAGAAAATTAATTTTAAATGCTTACCATTTGAATAATAAATATTTACATAGTTCCATCCACACGAGGAGTTCAAAACGAAATGAAGGTAAGAAAATTAAAATAACTAAAATTGTCACTGACAATGGAGAAGCATGGTGTACAGTGTACACAGTACCAATATGACTTCAAAAATATAAATTTGAATTTCAAAAATTAGTGCTGCTGAAGCAAAATAAAACAAAATTTGCAATTTATATAAACTATTATTTTTTCGTATTTCTAAATTTCCTAAGTAACTAACATTGCACTGTGCGCCAGATTCCACCCTGCTTTTCTGGCCTTTATATCACTTGAACTATAATTTTTAAGGTAAGTCAGCCATTATAGAAAATTTTTAATGGAATACACCATTTAAGAGATAAATATGAATAATCACTGAGGATCACCATCCAGGAGTGTTTTTATATCTTTTTGGCGCAAAGCCGTTTCCTTACTTAATTCTGTACCTACTATTCAAGAGTATGTAAGCCAAATTCAAAAAATTTGTAATTTATTTGCTCATAAATTAAAATGCATTCTAGATGATATTCCATTTTAACAGTCATCCAACAAGATCTGAAAACATTTTTTGGTAATTTTTTTTTACTTGTTCTAAGAGAGAATTTTCCGTTCTACAACTTCGGTTCTAAACATTTCTACAACAAAAAGCTAGCGGTTTGGTAATTAGTTATTCACAAATCCACAACGCCATCAGAAAGGATAAGGAATCTTGCGCTGGCGCTGCTTGCTAGAAGAATACACCCTCACTTCTGGCTTCCATACCGCCCGAACTTTAGTTTTCACACAAAATCTTCTTACTTCATTTTCTCATCTTATTTTATTTCAAATGCATTGACAGTTACTTATTATGGTAAATCATGGATATGTTAGTTTTAACTTAAAAAGGATTTTTTTAATTGCAGGTGCTGTTTGAGTCTGGTTCACTATTTTATTTCTAGTAGTCGGGACAACTAACAATGATGATCGACGAGCCATAGATTTTCCGAACAACCCTAAAAAATTGAATTAATGAAATACCTTCTTATAAAGTATTATTTAGAACATTAAAAAAAAATGTAGAGCAAACGAGTGGAGTAAATTGAAATGCAATTTCTACTTTCATATTGACAATAAATGATAATTTTTCTCAATGTGTAATAATTTGTTGGTTATAATGTTATAAATTACAAAATTCAATATCTTCGTTGGACAATCTCCTGAATACACAAGTTTATTATTCTATGAATTTGTCTTCATATTGTTCATTTTTATTTATTTACATTGTTTCAGCGTACCTACCCCATCAGTATGTTCAAGATTTTACAAGGTAACCATTATATTTACAATAACTGAACACAGAAAGCGATTGTGCATAAAATGTAACGTTTAATTTTCGCTTCGTTGCCAAATATTTTCTGTAAAATCCTAATTTCAAGAATTCATAATTTGTAATTAAAAGTCTTTTCAAATAATCGCATTTGAAAATTTGTATAAGTATAGTATAACAGAAAATAATATAGAAATGAATAAAATACAAAAATATTAATTAACCCCTTAGACTTAGAAGATAAACATCATAAAAATCTGATGTACTAAATTTAATATTATCTAGATATGCTAAAACTCTTTGGAGTAGTTTATTCGGCGTTAAATCAATTTTATGAAGTAAAAAATTATGTTTACAAACACTAATTGATTTTAATTTCATCATTAATGTCTCCGAAGATATATGTAGTATTTAGATAAAGCCAATTTAAACTCTCTTTCCGGTGGTCAGGTTATTGAAACATTTAAATAGCTGAGATTTAGGTCTTCTATTTATTGTAAATGTGACCATTGAATTTTTGATGGAGAAGTTTGATAACACAATATTTCCCTCATTTAGGCAGCTATAATGAATTTTTAAGTTGAATAGCGACAGAGAGGCATTGATGTAGAAAATCTTCTTTATCTCCACAATTCTCAAGAGTACCAACAGGAATTAGTAGTATGAAATTGAACATCGTGTACTATCGAGTATCGAAGACATAGACTGCTGACGCGCAAGAGTGATTTATCGAGATTTAATTTTTTTTTCAAGAAACTAATCTTTTATTAATTCTATATTTTTACCCTTGTTATTTTAAATTTTATTTAATGATATTAATCTTATAAAAGTATGTTAGTTTTTTCAATTATTTTAAGTTCACTGTTTTACTTCATTAATATTAACAAAGAAGATAGGTATGTAATTAAAACTTAAGCAAGCAAACTATTAATCTATTACTTTACAGAACATTAAATAAAAGTATAAGATTCGTGTACTTTATTTAATTGGAATTAAATGGAGATTTTATATAATTTTTAAGAAATATTATCAAACAAACCTTCGATTATTTTTAACAACTTATAAATCCAAGGTAAACTTTTACTATAACTTTTAAGCATGATAGAAATCTTATCATGTCTCTAATCATATTTTAGTATAACATAATTTATTCTATTATGTTATAGTTACAATGTATTACTATAATAATAAATCATAAAACTAGATTAAAATAACTATGTTGTTATAAGTACTAATTTGTAAATGTAAATATTAATCGTATACCTATGTATTTTTTTACCACCATAAAATTGCATTCAAAATAAATAGTTATTTAAAATTTCAATAGTAACATAGTACATTACATTTATGTACATATTACATAAGGTAAACTACATAGCAGCATAAGGCCAATTTAAGACATATAATCATCGTGCTAGTTCAATACTCTAACAAGTAAAAAAAATGTATTTTTGACTTATTGTGGTTTTTGATTCCTTTGTTGTTTAATAGTACAATAATGCCCCAAGTAACACCATCAATGTCGATTTTATGCCGATTTAGTATTGAAGTATGACGAATATGTACCTATTACATATTTTTTCATAACTAAACAATATGATGTACCAAAAAGGTACCTATGTGACACATAATTTTTAATTCATATTTCCATTGTACTATTTAATATTTTTTATGTACAGTTCCAATGCTTATATTTTCATAGCGTTTCTTTGAAGCCAATTACCATATCGGATCTGCATTGAAATTTTATGAACTAAATAATATTTGTAAATATGGTATCGTTTATGTATACATAAACAAGGCTTTAACTGATCAAAATTTCTTTAAATAATTTATAACGCTATTTTAAATTTTGAAAGCTATAACAGTAGTAAATTTATGGTTAAGTTTTTCATTCTTCGATTGCTGTCAGACTTTTCTTTTATTTTTTCTCATCTATTCTATAACGTAACGAGTAAAGTTGTATTTTCATTAATCCGTAAAGTTGTATTTTCATTAAACCAGTACCTACGGATCTGATGAGATCAGTGTCACGAGTAGAATCTTGAATTAGATTAAAACATGTAATGCGATAAGGTCTTCTTTGATTTTATAATTTTTCTTGCTAATTTTTTCAATGAAGATCGAATTCTAATTATGGTCCTGGTTGTTTGTGCTTGTGTTAAAATTATTTGTAAGAACTAAAATCTAAAATCTACCTGTAGATTATTATTAAAGACCTATTCTCAACTATAATTTGTAGGTACTATTCTATAACTTCTCACTTTATGTTAGTGATTAAAAATAGTAAACTCATTAACAAAATATACATTTTTCGAAACTAATTTATTTTTTTATAAGGACAGAACTATTCAAATATAGGCATAATAGTAATTTTTAAACATTTTAATATTATATTATGCTGGTAATTTTCTGCTCCAATAAGAGTAAAATTTGTTTTGAAACTTTGAGCCGACACTAGTTTTCATTTCAAATTTAAAATATAAATTTTGTTGTAATTCATCATTTTATTAATTTTATTTTGATGTTTGAAAGTTAAACATTTTAAACTTTGTTTATAAATTAGTATTTAAATTATATAATTGTTGTGATGTTTAAATAACTTTTTTGCTCCGCTTGGATACTGCGATAGTAATTTAACAATATTTTTAATAATACTGATATATTTATAATTTGTGGAGTTAATAACAACTGATTGCAGTGAAATTCCATAATAACCGATTCTAAGTAATTTTTATTGGAATTTTAAATACTTAAACGGAAATATATTACCTATATTATATTATTAAAATTATACAATATGGAAGTTTCTTATCTAATTTGTTTAGTCGTTTAGTGGTATACATTCACGAATAAGTAGGTATTTAATTGTTAAATAAATGTATGTCCCCAGGGTACCGACGTGGTCAGGCTTCTTCAGTGGTTGAATTGGTGTCAAATCTCACCTGAGGAAGGTTTACTGATGAGAGTGGAATTGCAAGTTTAATAAGCAAATTATAATGGGGAAAAAATAAAAAATTGCTATTGATCAGCTTTCCGAATAGGCCTTCAAGGACACATTTAATGAATACGTTAGCGTCATGTGTTTAAAACTGAATATATTATTATTGTTTTATTGTTTAAGTTTTTGAACATGTGCATGAAAACAAAATTAAAAAAAATAAAAGCCAATGCTATTTTTCTTAGTAGCAAGCCAAATTAAAAGAAAAAATTGAAATCTTCAATTTTGAAATTACTAGGTTTTTGAAAATTTTATAATTATTTTAAATTCAACTATTAATGTTTTATGTAATTTCTCAGTTTGGCTCTCAAATTCTATTATCAGTCCAATTGACCAAGCAAAGCAACTTAGTTTTTTGAAAATTTGATAAACTTCGAACTACTATCTAGTTAGGCTACAATGTAGTAAATTACTAGGGAAAATGGAGAAATTGTCAATACTTTAAAGGTTAAACGTTTGAGTTAAAATGGATAATACAATAACTTGAAAATATTTGTTAGAAATGCTTCTTTGCTTTCTTAAATATTTGAAAGCGTTTAAAAATAAAGTTACATAATTTATTTTTGTTCAGACCATATTATACTATCAGGAAGCAGGTATATGTACCTCAAATACCTTTTAAAAAAACAAGATTGATTGAGATCAATTTTCACTATGCATTTTTGTTAAATTGATGAAATTATAAATAATGATTCATTCGTGCATTAAATTACTGACTATTATACTTCAAATGATGTAACTTTATATTATATGGATAAACTTTGTGGTTAATAAAACGTATTTTAAATTTTTATAGTAAATATAGAATATAAACGCTTTTAACTAAGCTTCAACAAATTTGAAGTAATTAACATACTCGACTATCACAAAAACTAATCAGAAAATGTTTTAGTTTTTTATGTTTAGCTTTGTAATACTATAGAGATGTAAATATATTTAAATTATAGCTAATAAATAATTATATATTTAATAAAATATGTAATTTAAATTATATTAACATATTTTTAAATAATTTCTAATTATTTTCTAATGCATATACTATTTTAAGCATTTTTTGATTGATTTTTTGTGTTGTTTTAAAACTATTTTAGTATTACTAGCAACTGAAATAGGTACATGTAATTTTTTGCTCAACTTAATGAGTTAGTTAAAAAGCCACTATTAATTATGGAATATTCAGCAGAGTGAATAATTTGTATATTATGTACCTATCTATTGTATAAGCATAATCATAATAGAATACTGTTGTCAAATAAGAAATGGGTGCTGCAGAAAATTATCACAGGAAATGTTTATAACGTATTGTTTTTAAGTAGTACCTAATGCTATTTGCAAAATTGTGTGGGAATGGTTAATACTAATAATAGTTAATTACCATTTTTTAAATAAAATTAATTTAATAAATTGGTATCACGCAATATTACTTGGACTCTAATTATTAGTATCAGTCTCTTTAAATTTATTATAACTACAGTTTACTTAAATAATATAGTATAAAGATGTCCATCTCCTTGTTGTCAATTCTTAAGTGTTTCTGCATTGTATGTAGTTGTTCGGCCTACGACCTCACTAATTGTCATCATATTATTCAGCTTCACCCCGTCTTACCATTAATTTAATAATTAAAAATGGTCGCATTGAATTAAAAATTTGCAGCAGAAAGTCTATACTGATGAAACACTTTACATTAAACACAAACACAAAAGGGATTCCCGAAGCCGCCGCCGTCGGCGCTTTTGAACATTGCGATGAAACTTGAAACAATCCTAAAGATTATAAATTACTGTCTACATTAATAAAAATTATCCATCCGCTAGCGGTAATAAATTGATAATAAGAAGATAAGAAGGTAATGTACCGATTTTATACCTAATATAGAAAATTTTAAATAATTTTCGTATTTAGAATCTTGTGGACATCTTAACGATTTAATTTCTAGCTTTATTGACAAATTAACTTAAATTAAAATTTTAAATAACCTGAAGAAATTTAAAAAATGTTGAAAGATACCAACTGGAAGTTTGAGTTTTTCTTTCTATTTTTAGCTCAGCTCTGATTGTTGTTTTATTTCAGTGTTTCGCTTTAAAACGGTAATACTTTTTTTTTTTTTTAGAAACCACTAAAAATTTAACATTATTTTTAATTTTCTATAAGTACATTGTATTCAGAAGATAATACCTATATAACACTAATATTTTAAATTTACTTTAAAATAATTATTACTTCAAAGGTCAGTATAAGGAAAGTAAGTAAAGGATACATATTAGTGAATGATATTTTTCTGTGTAATCTTTGTTTGTGTTACTTTTAGCTGTAATTAAGGTAAGTTTAAACTAAAATTAATTTTTAAGATTGCATTTTAAAGCTTATGTTTTGTAGAGTTTTACGTATTCTGAAAATTTTCAATGCCTTAGGCTTGAATGCCTAAGGCATTACCTATCCATTTTTATATTAAGGTGATAGCACCCAGTAAGCAATGGTAATTTACTAATTCTTACTTCTAGTTCGTGTTTTAATTTTGAAAAAATATGGATCCTAAGAAAAGGGTAGTCCAGAAAGGTAAAGAACGGCAATATGATGACAGTCTTCTGCAAGCAGCACAACTAGTATGGAGTGATAATTTTAGTTTATATCGAGCAGCTAAAAAAACTGGGCTACCTTGGTAGACGCTGAAAAACTCTCTTGTAAGAAATGAAGATAATGAACACGCTACATTGTCAAAATTAGGACGCCAATACGCTCTTCCTCCGGAAATAGAACTCAAATGCCTTTCAAGGCAGGAGCCTACACCCATTCAATCGTGATGCCTTTCGAGTAGAAGCATTAAAACCGTCTGTTTTAACTGAGAAGAAAATTGGACCTGTGGAAAGTGCAATTTAAAATTTTCTGTTAATGTGCAGAAAAAAACTAGTGCTAATTGGGTGCAATGTTCATTTTGTTTAACTCCATACCATACTACATGTCAAAATGACTTTGAAGACAGCGAAGATGTTTACATATCGACGCCCCCAACGAAGACTATAGTAACTCAGTAATTAGTTTTAATAAAAACGCAATTCAATATTTAAATATAGTCACTATAAATTGCAGAATTGCATAATTTCTAAGGATCAGTGTCTACTATTGGTCGTCTCGAGTTGCTACAAAGTTACGATATTTTTCTAGGCAAATGCTTACCGATATAATAGATTTTTTTACTATAGTAACTGAAAAAATCAATTTTTTGAGTTACTATAGTTTTCGTTGGGGGCGTCGATATGTAATATTTGTGAAATTGTATAACAAAATATTCCTAAGCAATAAATTTTTTTACGTTTTCTTTTATTTTTTATTTTTTAATTTGTTTTTATATCAATATTTCATATAAATTTAATGAATAAAAGTAGTGTAGTGTAAATAAATTCTCTTTTTTACAAATGGTTTTAATTGATTAAAATTATTGTTTATGATTTTACAACTTTTCATTGCTATCACGGGATTACCTTACCCATATCACGACATTAGATGTCCTATCACATTACCTTAAATTTCTGCCAGAACAAAAATTACAACAAAATAATTGTGTTTCGTTCAATTTACTTATTTTTTTACAAAAAGGTTGCTTAATTATTGTAATATTATTACCTCCTGATTTCAAGAACAGAAAAAATTATATTTCAAGCCCAGTAGCAACAGTTTTTCTAAAATATCACGACATTACCTTACCTTACCCTACATACAAAATAAATGATAAATTAAATGTTGTTTCTTAGTTATCTGCAAAAATCACATACCAAGTGACCACTATCGTCACCACCATGCGCCCATTTCTTACATAAGATTCGCATATTCCATATTAGGAACTAACCTCACTTAAGAATGTTTTTTTATTGAAAGCCAGGTTAAATTTTCCTTAAAAGTAACATACGTAATGTTATCAGTCATCCTTCTGCATGCTTATAAATGTAGAGTAATCAACAAATTACTAATACTTACGTTATAGATCAAAATTTTCACCACTAACAATCAGCGGCGGTGCAAGAATAGCTAGGGCCTGTAAGCAAATATACAAAACGGGCCCCTAAAAAAAGGTCGTAAGCTTTTTACTCGCATACAAAATCTTTTATTTTTGTACTTTCTGTGTAGGGCCCCCTTATGGTCCCGGGCCCCTAAGCATTGCTTACATTCGCTTACTCATATCACCGCCACTGCTAACAATAAACTTTAGCAAGTGCGCACAAAGAATAATGTCCCACCATGTGGATATTAATGGTAATAGAACGCTGTAAAGTTTGGGGTGGTCAACTACTCTTACTAGGTTATCATTTATCCTAGTAATGGCTAGATAGAGGCAGTGGTTTCAAAAATTTAATGGTATTCCATATTAAGCGCCTATTCCATATATTATGGCCACTTTACTCTAGTAGTAGTACCAACCACAAATAATGAATATTTTTAATTTAATGAATAATTAAGGATGGAATAACTCATGATTAATAATGATATGGTACGATCTTGAATTTCGTTCTTGCAACCGATCTTTTCTACGTAAAAAATTAACATGAAAGTCGACTTCTTTATTCAATACATTTTTGTAATTAACCATTCCAAATTCATCAGATCTGCATTATAGCCAATTCACGTCATGTAGTTTAAAATGTTCTTTATTGGTATTTTTTTTTCTACAGGCTAGAGCAGGGGTCGGCAAACTTTTGTTGTAAGAGGGCCAAAAATTTTACATGGAGATTACTGCGGGCCGCACTTCTTAGAAAATCCACTAAAAAGATCTCTTTTTTAAAAAAAAAAGTGTAAAACCACTAAAAAGAACTTAAAAAAAAAAGATTATTGGTTTTATAGTGCGAGGGCCGCACCAAAAGACCCTTCAGGGGCCGCGGGCTGCCGACCCCTGGAGTGTTGGTTAGAACAGGGGTGTCAAATTGGCGGCCCGCCACGTATATTTTTGCGGCCCGAATAAACTTCGGTGATTGCTTGTTTTATAATAAAAAATATATATTTCTGGGAATATTGTATATTTTACGATAAATATGCCGTTCAAAAATGGAGGTGGGTGAACAAATTTCATCAGTGCGGCCCGCGGAAATTTCGTTTGTCAGAAAATGGCCCGCGGCTAGAATGAGTTTGACACCCCTGGGTTAGAAGACGGGTAAAATCATAGAAGTTGTTTATATTGATTTCTAGCACCGCGAATTTATTTTTCTTACCAGTTCTTCTAACCCACTGATCAAAATATGAAAGTTACGGAACGTTTATTCTTTGCTTCTCTAATATCATGGAGTGATCTACATCGCACTCCATGTGAGTGTGGCCGGCTTCCAAAAATTTATGATTAATAATGATCTTCAAATTTGTGGACTCAGTCATAAAAAATTTCAAAAACAAAGAACTAACGTGGTTATTTTTATTTTGGCCTTGGCAAGTGCCTGAATATAGAAATAAGTTACTTCCTCAATGCTAGGGTCCAGCAGCACCTCTAGGGTAGGAGTAGGTCCGCCACAAACTAATCTCACGTACCTAAATGTTTCGTATAACAACCTTAACTGATGGACTTAAGGTTTTAGGATTGTAATTCATGACCCTTTAAGTTTGGTATAATAAATTTAAGAAATGACTTAAGGTCTTTGGATTTCCAAAATTTGCAATTTAGTTTTAAAGTTATTGTATTCACCTTTATTCTACTCTTCATAAATGATTATAGTTAAGCTGGGTTGACATGGTCAATCATGACCGTGAGTCAAGCTTTCGTAAAATACGCACCTTGTAAACTGCCGATTCGTGAAATACGAATCGCAATTTCTTGCCACAAACTGATGAAACTGCGTTCGTGGTGAGATAAAACGTGTTTAAAAACAGTTTACACAGTTTTAAGTTTAAGTTTACACAGACAGTATTTTACGAAAGCGTGACTCACAATCGTGATTCACTACCCATGTCAACGCTCTCAAAAAAGACAATTTGGCACTTAAGGTCTTTTTGCTAATTTTCAAAGAAATTAAAAATTGGAATATCAAAGATGCCGAAAAGGTTTAAGTATCTACAAAATAGCGAAAGCGTCTACTAATAGTCCATTGTTCTGACTAGTAAAATGATTTCCAAGCTTCATACGTAATTGTATACTATGTAGGTAGGTACCTAATTATAAAGAAGGTTTGTATATTACAACAAAGTAGCATGATCAATTTATTATTCTATACTATCCAAGCATTCCACAAGTCACTATGGAAAAATGTATTTTCCTTATTGTACTTATAACCGATTGTCATAATTAGAGACAGGATAGTTAGGCAAAATGCCTTTTTTTAAAAATTGAAATATTTCAGGCAGACCCAATTTAAAATCCGTTTCAGAGCATGTACTATTCAAAAATTAATTTTTTGTTTTGCCTTTTTTTGCCTTTTTGGGGGGTTTCCAGTCTTTTTTGCCTTTTTCACCTATTTTGCGGTTGTTTTTGCCTTTTTTGTGCTTTTTGAAGCAAAATATTTCTTTTTTGCTTTTTTAAAATTTATTTCTTTATTTTATTAAAAATTTCTAAATGTTATATTTAATTATAAAAATTTTAAATTTTTAAATTCAAATTCTACTAATCGGTAGAATCTGATTCTTGAAATAATCTGGTTATGCTAGACGTAATTAGTAAAACAAAACCTCTTCTCCATTCGATTATGAAGCGCGCGTTATCACATTACTACGATTCGGCGACGTTATGCTTATTTGACGAATTCCAAACTAACTGAGATGTTATTGTTATAATTAGCTTTCCAGTGAAGCAGAGAATCGACACTAGGGAAAAAATTTAATGAAAAATTAATATAATGTTTTAGAAAAAAATCCATCGTATAAAATTATACAGGAAATTTCTAAAATACATCAAGGAATTTCGAATGACGATATTGATTTAGAGCTAACTCCAGATCAGATAAGTTCATTAAAATTTGCCCCTAGCACGTCTTGCGATGTGATGGAGAGATCGTTCTCCACATTCAAACTTTCATTTCAAAAAATTTGAAATCATTCAAAAATTCAAAATTTTGAGTGACAGGAGAACAAATTTAAGCTGCTGTAGATAATATCGAAAAATTTCTGGTAACCAGTTGGTACAAAAATAAAGAGAATTAATTTGAATTTGTTTGATTTTTGTTGAAAAAACGTTTTTGCCTTTTTTGTACCTTTTTGCCTTTTATTTTGCCTTTTTTGCTTGTTTTTAATGCCTTTTTGCCTGCCTTTTTTGAGGTTTTATTTTGCCTAACTATCCTGTCTCTAGTCATAATATACATCATTATTTCAGTTCCATTAATTTTAAGCAATGCACCCTTTTGATAAGTATATATACATATTTATTAACCACGCCCGTAAACTACGCAAAAAACCTTTATTTTTTTAAATAAATTTTATTATTTTGCACAACGATTGGAAATATTACCATCGTCATTCGTCACAAAGTTATGTCGTGATATTACTTACATACATACACAGTTGTCGTGTACTATTTTGCAATTAGCGACAACTGTACTAACTATAGTAGATCCACGCAATATAAAATCAATCGCCTCGGTGGCCAATAATAGAGTTTGCATTTTACATCGGCAGGATTCTAACATTTTTAGGAAAACCATTTTTCGGCATATCCATCGGCAACGGCAATTCTGTTCTTTATATTCTTATTACAACCAAAATGGAACCAAAGGATCGATGGATGATGGTGTAGAAATCCTAAATTTCGTACCAATTTTCTCAATAGATATGCATTGGTAACACAAATAACTGAGAAAATTTCCATTTCTTCGATATTAAAAGTGCTAATCCGGAATTCTAAATTAATTATTCGTAATAAGTATTTATGAATTTAAATTGGACCATTTATAAAAACAGAATTAAAAGTTGATATGAATACATTTTGCTAAAATTTTATCTCTACATGAAAAAAACATGTCAAGAGTAAAGCATACAAGAACATAGTGGTGCAAGAAGAAGTTAATTGCCGTAACCATCAGCAGTGAATTTTTACATAATTACAGGTATAATAGGAATGGTGTAATGTTAAAATATGAACTAAAATTCACACGTTTCTGGCGTCACACACCATCGTGCATGCATCCTGTGTGGCGCCGGGGCGGAAAACCCACGCCTTCTCATATTATAAACCCGCCTTACAATTATTTTAATAGTTAATGAAAATATGGCCGATTTTTAGTAAATAAGATCTAAGCATTAGATATTTTTACATACTATATTAAATGTGACATATAACGAATTTTCCACTTACGTAAACACCAGTAATTAAACCACACCATCTACTTTTTTCAATTCTTGTTTACGCGTGATAATTACTTTATAAAAATTTACCACATTAATATTAATTGAATTGTCAAGCATTTAAATTCAACATAATTTGCAAATGCGGGTTTTTGACCGACTTTATTTTTAAGTGTGGTTGCAAATGACCTTCGCGAAAATAGGTTCTTCGTTTAGGATTTAAGGAAGGCATAACACTAAAAGCATAAAATATTAATACAGCTACGCATTTATGTAGATGCTAACTACAAATATTTTTCCGCTACTTGTGTTGGGTATTTATTACTATTAACTCTTTTATCTTATTGCTTTATTTCTCAACTCACGCATTCCTTCGGGCAACCTATTTGGAACCGTTATTTACGATCTGCGTTATCAGTATGCCATAGGTACATATAATATTGACTATTACGCCATCACGATGAGCCTGATTTTGATGCATGCATTGTGATTTAATTTGGGGTTGTCAAAATATTTTACGTTTCAGATTGAAGTGTTATATTGGGTTTGTTTTAATTTTTGATATGTACCTATATATATATACCCATAAATAAAAGGTAAATATTATGGTACGTAAAAAATAAGAATTTACTATTATGATAAAGATAATACACAATACAAATTTATTATTTTACTACCTACTATAATAGGTACACGTAATATTTTAATTTTTAGAATTAATTTAAATTTAAAATTTAACGAATAAATAAATAAAATATTTAAAAAAAATAGTACTACGTACCTATATAAATATAATTCTTAAATAGTAAATTGGCCAGTAAGACATAGGAATGTAACATGTAAAATCACACATTTCCAATTATCTAATTCCCTGCTTATTTTATAACAAATAATATTAATAAAGGTAAAAATTGGTACCTGCTTACAGCTACTAACGTTTTAGATATAATTATTTATTCATTTATGAAACAAACTAAAATTAAATTGGAGAATTGTAGTTTCTTATGAAAACCATGGTTTTTATACGGTTTTTTTAATGGTACTGATAAAACAATGAAATTCGTTCATGACAAATCAATTTTTCAAATTTTAAATGTATAAAATATATAATATTTATTTACTATTATTATATTATAATAAAGTACCTACAGCATTTTAACCAAAGTATAAGTGCGTGTTGATCAAAATACTATTATTGAACTTGCACGCAAAATTACATCAAAACACTTTCGGATTATGGTAAACGCATTGCAAGGTCCTTAATCTTAAACTTTTCGGTTCCAAATTAAGAATTTTTATAAATATATCGCTTGATTACTTTTTTACATGATGTAAGCATATTAATCAAACATTTAATTTAATAATAAAATATTGATTGATTAAACTATTATGAGCAGAAGCATTCAGTTTTAAGATTATAATAATTATATTAATACAAACGATTCACGATAAACGATACACGAAGATTTGAAGAATAGAAAAAGTTAATGTATGAATAGAAATTGAATCGGCACATACCTACATTGTTATAGTAGAAAATCATCCACGAGGCCTACAGTCAGGAAATAAACGAAATGTTCTGCTAGCAGTAGCTATAGATCAAAATGATCGGCAAGCATTATCATTTTAATCTTTCAAATGGCAAAATGATAAACAAGAGGATCCTATTATAGCTGACATAGTTCAAACTTGGGGAGAGTCAAACTTTCTTATGACTTAAGACAGTGGTCCCCTGGGTTAGTGAATTGCCACCATTAACATAAAAACCAGGATACAGGTACATCTGAAGGCTAGCCTAGCAAACTACGTAATAGATGTAAACTATTCATATGCTCATGGAACTAACACTGAAACAGTTAATAAGGAAACGATGCAGATGTTGGAAATAACAAGCTTTAAAGCTTAAACTAAAAGGAGAGATCGCCTACTCGTCATCACCGATTTCGTCCAAATTCACACTATATGTAGGGCTTGACTAGAAATGAAAGTGACCCAAGTGGAATTACCAGATCGCCAAGGGTTTTTTAGAAAATAAAATTTTTGTCAGGTAAAAATACCATAAGTTTACATACATAAGATTTCTAATACGAATTTTTTCTGTCATATTATCTATTATTATGAATTTTATGTAGATATAGTATTACTAACTGTAACTTTATAAGAAATAAAGTCTTTATTATTATTATAATGACGTTCTATGGCTTTTATAGAAATTTACGTAAGTACAATACATTGTGCATTATTCGGTTTATTTGAGGTAGTATATTCAGTAGGTAAAATATTTAAGTATTGTAAAAATTGAAAAAAATTCAAAGAAAAACAAAGTTTCCTAACAGTTGAACTTTGTATTAAAAATTGTAATCAAAAAAGTTTCTTCGCGGCGGACTCCAATCACCGACTCTCGTATTAGAAATCTTATGTATGTAAACTTATGGTATTTTTACCCGACAAAAATGTTATTTTCTAAAAAACCCTTGGCCATCTGGTAATTCCACTTGGGCCACTTTCATTTCTAGTCAAGCCCTACATATAGTGTGAATTTTGACGAAATCGGTGATGACGAGTAGGCGATCTCTCCTTTAAGTTGAAGAAGAAGAAACGAAACTGAGCGTCAGGTGCTAAAAATAACAAAAACTGCACATAATTAAACAAGAATCAATTCACCTGCGAACGGTAGCATCTCAATTTCAATATAAATAATTGAGCCAAGCTAATCTCCCTAAAGCGCTACAATAAAAATAATTGATGTTTCTGTGGCCGTCCCACGTCATTCATGCAGTTTTCATCACTAGAGTAAGAGTAATGCAAGCTTAAGCAACAGCTGCGACAAAAGTATTTCTTGAAGTTGGAATGAGGAGCTAAACCTAAAACAAAAGTAAAGAAAAACACGGTCAAAAATCAAATTTACAGCTAATAAGGTGGTGAAACGGGGACTGATCTAAATGGGATCACATGTGAAACATCCTTTAAAATCAACCATGGCGGAGAGGTACATATACCCTCACGGCAATAGGTTCCATCACGTTGATAAAAGATCCGAAAAGATAATCGAAAGATATCAGTACCACTTGAACTTCGCTTCCGGAAAACCATAATTACAAGTTAAAAGCCAAAATGGACGAACACAGAAAATTGGACGTATTAATAAAGTGCTAAAAAGTATCAAACCTCCGTTCGTCCGTTCATAGTGAAAAATAGATGTAATGCTTACCCACAGACATTACTAACATTACTACACAAAAAGAAAAATGAGACTTGCATCTTTGGAATGATGAGAATGAACATTGATAAATTTGAATTTAGAACACTTGCGCTTCTCTATATACAGAATGACGAATGGATTTCAAGGCAATTAAATTTGTACTTAGGATAAGGTAAGATGAAAAAATGAAATCGCCAAGCTTTGTTAATTTATTAAGGGGGGAAGTCTGGCCCGACGTATGAAAAAATATTATTATAGGACAAAGTTATTGCAAAATAAGATCGATTTTTGTCGTCAATTTTCGTATTATGTGCGCCATTGTTGCAATCAACATTTTATTTTGCAAACTATGGTTCATCCGCATTCATACTATAACAAGATTTTCTTGAATTTCATGTTTCAGATAATTTCCAAGGATTCCAGCCGATTTAAACGGACACTTCGCTTACGGTCGCTATATGTAACTTGTGTTATAAGTAATTTTGTTCTCTCTCTTTCTCTCTCAAATAAAATACAACTGTTTGTTTTCGAACATATATTTTTAGTAACGAAAGTAACCACCACTACCCACTTTTAGGTTATAACAACACAAAGTTACGGATTTCAGTGTTACCACCCTAGATAAACTATTTATATAAACTATATCTGCCAGTGCATCCAACATCGAAATATTGCAGAGATTCCAAAATAAGACACTAAGAACCATCGTAAATGCACCATGGTATGTGCCCAACCTTGTCATACAGCGGGACTTGCGTCTGAATTCCATTCGGGACGAAATCCACAAGAATTATACAAACTACAAAAACAGATTGGAAAACCATCCCAATGAACTAGCCAAAACGCAGTACTGGACAACACACGCGAAATAAGACGATTGAAGCGCTTCAAGATAGCTGATCTAGCTACTCGATTTGCCCAATGAAATAAATTTATAACAGTCAAACCAAAAAATTGTTATTAAAAGAAAATTTTCAGTGGAAAATTTTCTACGCGACCTAATATTGTCATTCCAATTACTTATTGTTTATTGTATAGACAGATTGTAAGAATTAATTGAAATAAACAAAAAAAAAATTATTAGTTAACTAAAACTAGAGATTAGTTAATTATCACCTTTAACTACAACCGGTGCAAACCACTGTGTATAATGTAGATATTCAAATCAAATTTTCAATAGAGGTTTTTCTTCGTCAAATATACCTGTACATGTAATAAAAGTTTCGTGAACGAAAATAAATTTTATCATTGAAAAAATACCCCTCCCCTCTTAAGGCAGTCATCCCAAGTGAAGGCTCTTTTAATAATTATTATGTCAATCAAATTTCAAAGGAATTCGTTCGATAGAATTCGAAATATCGTTTTCAGGGTTTTTTGAAGATGAGTATCTAAGTTGCCATGTACCTACTTCAGGAATGAGCGAGGATTTCGGACTGAAAAAATTGTAAAGTGTGCTCAAAATATAAATAAATATGTGGTGAAAAGTTCGCAGTTGTATGTTTATTTAGTTTGCCAAAAAAAATTAACACAGAAGGCGAAAAAAAAGATCCTTCACTTGGGATGACTGCCTTAATGGAAGAGACTAAGCAAAAACAATAGCATTTAAAATGCTAGAGTACTGTCATTTAAATAAATAATGAAAGTTGGTGATTCCTCAGCTATGGACTCCCATTGTAAGTTCAAATTTTCAAATTTACAGAGTGTACGATAAAACCCTTTTGTTGTTCAAATGTTTATTAAAAACTAATTACTGCCAAATTAAGAACATTACCTTAGTAGTTAACTCTGCGCCGCTTGTAAAATTTTCTACTAACTTATATTACTTTTCTAATCAAATTTGGATCTTTGTAAATAAATTTACAGAAAATAAGAAAAGCTGTTGTGGCAAGTGCTCTCGTTCTCGCAATAATGTTAAAAGACATCTGCAGCACCTGTAAAAAAATTAATTATTTAATTAGAAAATAATATAATAATTGAATAGCCAACTTGTCCAATTATCTAAAACAATTAATATAATATTTAATTAACGATTTTCTAATATAATAAATTATTTTAATAATAAGGTATAAAATTAATTCGTATGTACCTACCTAACAAAGCATGTGGTTATTGTTTTCTTGTTTATAATTATTACTCATATCGCATGGAAGCAAATTTTTCGTTTTACAGGGTGACCGACCTTAAACCCGATCATGGGGTAATACCATGGGAAATTGAATTATTTTTTAATTCTTGCTTCCCATTACAACGGATAAGAATAAAAAAGGTATATTAGTTAAATTATCTATAGGTACTACGAGTTTCCATTGCAAAAAAGCAAATGAGATCAGATTACATTTACGCCCGGGAGCGACGATTATCACGTATTTTTTAATGGAACCTAAATATTAGGTTGGGGAAAAAGTAATCCATTATTTTGTCGTTAGATGGCTTTAGTGACATATATCTCGTGATCTATTCGTCGGATCGGGTAATCCCTATACTTTTTGGAAAGGTGGGAATGTGTACTAAAAAAAAGCAATTGGCAGTTTAGTAATTGGTCAAACCAGTTTCCAGTTATAGTGCGCCAAATATCGTGGTTGAAGAGCGGCGAAGCCGCCCAAGCGGTTGCCAAGCCAGGATTGACGGCCAGAAAAGCTGTGCCGTGTGTTTAGTGAGATTGGTGAGGGATTATCCACTAAAAACTGCTCCCTTCGGGCCAAATACTTAATTCGAACTTGTACTGCCAACAATTGGACCGATTGAATATGGGGATTGACCATAAGCGACCAGAATTTTCCAAAAAGAGAGGAGTCGTCTTCCATTATGACAACGCCAGGCCACACACGTCAATAGTGACTAGCCAGAAACTCTGAGAGCTCGGATGGGAGGTTTTAATGCATCCACCTTATAGTCCGGATCTGGTACCAAGAGACATCATTTTTTCCCATCCATGTCAAACTCTCTTTGTGGTGTAAAACTGGCCTCAAAAGAGGTCTGTAAAAATTCATTCATTCAATTCATCAATTGACACCAACATAAACTTCAAATTTTCATGTCTGCACATTAGCTTCGCCTTGCCCCGATTCGTTGGGTTAGCTTTACTTACAATCAGAAATGATCTTATGTAGGTGGTATTTAAGTGTAATTTAAAATTCATATTTTTGAATACGAAATTATTATTATTGTTCAATTTGCGTAGAGGATTTGTTTAAACTTTTATTTCTTAAAATAATTTTTGTATGTCATGGAAATGAAAAACGTCATGTGTATTCTACATCCGCGTAAAAATTGATGTTGTTTTAGGAAAAAAAGAGAGATCATTGATGTAGTATATGAGAAGGTGAAGTGGCCTAAAAGTCGATCCTTGGGGTACTCCATGTAATAGAGAACGGACACCGGCACTACTGCCATTGTGAATGGCAGATTGCATTCTGTGAAAAAGAAATAAAGAAGTGATCATTCTACAAGTTTGTAGATGGATATTATAAGCATAGCACTTGCGTAACAGTATCTCATATAAAACACATACAAAAGCTTTACTCGGATCCTTAAAAGATAATAGTAAATAGTTTCCCTTTCCAAAATAAACGACTATAGTACTGCCTGCACAGTAGAGTGCATTCCTTAATAAACTGTTATGTCAAATTTTACTAATCAAAGTTAAGGAATACCTAGTTAAGGAATTCTTTACTAGTAAATTCGTAAATAAAATGTTGATGAAAACGGGCATAAAAATCCTGACCTACTGTAGGAAGATCTCAGCTTGGGGTTCTGTATACTGTTATCATGATAACATTCAAAAAACGTTCACTAACACGAACACATTCCAAATCTGTTTTCAAATAAAATTCCTCTTAAACTTTTCGCTGTGACTCCATTGCCAGGTTTGGCAAGAATCACCACCAATCACATATAATACTGTACACGCGAAAAGCAATCAACAGGTTGAAAGTTTCTCATTCAAAGAACTTCGGCCTCCATAGACAATGGCCAGTGTTCACTAATATACAGCGTGAAAAATTTCACGTAATCTTCCAGCAAACTCACGTCGGTTTCATTTTTTTTGCTTCCCATAGTAGATTGTAGAGAATATCAGCTGTGGTCGGTATTGTCTACTGAAGCACTCTTCCGTACTCAATTCTCATACCGTAAAATCTTATTCCTTCTCATTTTCTCATCTAAACGGAACAAAATGCGAGCGATATTTTTTTTTCGAGCTGATTACGAAAAACTGACACCTTGAAAAGCTATACAATTTTAAGAAATGGTGTGCTCTTAGTTGCACAGATGGTTTTAATTTTGTTAGGAATAGAACTAAGTACTTTCACCTTAGTAGTTCAGAGCTCTTTACTGGCCTTGCCGTAGTTGCTTTTTATTTGAATTCCAACAGAAATTTATTTAGGATCTTTTAGTAAATATGTTACTTATTATCCTTTTTTGGCTTATTCACGATTTACCTGCAACGTATAAAACTTAAAATTATTTATTCGTTTTAGATAAATTTACAAAATTTAACTGCAATGTTATACCCTGATAAAAATAAGCCGGTGCTTTTTTATATATTTAGTCAAACGCTATTTAGCCATATCGTGTTGTGTATTATTTAAATTTTTCGTTAAGCGGCTACATAAAGAATAACACGAAATTTCGAAGTTTTATGCACGAATAAGCGAACCACCTACAGAAATGTGTCTCCGTGACTGCAATAATCTCAGCCATCTACTGCAATTCTTGGAATAAATTACACAAAATTACATTTGAGTTAATGTACCATTAGCGAGGTAGGTTATGACCTACCTCATGAATCAAATCGTCAAACAAAAATGTATCGTTGGTTTTCGATATCACACTTTTGCAGATCACAAGTGGGAATACCAAATTTAAAATTTCCGCGTAAATAAGCAATCAAATCTATATCTTTTGTAACTTGGAACTTTTTCAAGAATAAGATTTTAAATTACAGATATGATCTACCGTTTTACCGTAATTTAAAGAACTCCGCTAAATTAGCTTTCTATATTCGCAATCAATTCAATCCATTTGTTTTAAATAAAATAATTCCAAAATAATTTATAATTTTTATTATAAAATTACATTTTAATACTTATATTTTATTATCACGATAGACAATTTTTAACAAGGACAAGGACAGCATGGTGGAGCGCAAGGACATGGACAAGCAGGTAAAGCTGGTAATATTTGTCCTACTGGAACTAACGGTGGTGGTCCTGCGCAAATGGGTGGTGGACATGGTGGAGCAGGAATCAAAGGAACATATGGAGCTGGACATGGACATGGACCACAGCACGGACCGCATGGACCACATGGGCCACATGGGCCACATGGAGGACATGGACCACATGGACCACATGGACCACATGGAGGACATGGACCACATGGAGGACATGGACCACATGGTGGGCAACAAGGTGCTGGAGCTGGGCAACATGGTGGTAATCTGACATATGCAGGATAGCATTGATATTCTTCCAAACCGTTTTTCCTTCCTTGTCTTTTTCCTAAGTGCCGGCCACATGAATATTGCTCTGGACAGCAGCAAGGATCAGGTAGAGTTAAACAAGGTGGAGCTCCTTGACATTCAAAGCGAGGACAATCATCTTGTAATCCATTTCTTTTTCTACAATCACATCCAACATAAAGAATTGACATTCGTAATTCCCTTGAATTGCATTTCTTCAGTGGTTTGCATTTTGAAGGCATTCTGTAGCACACCATCATTTGTGGTGGATTACATGGTACACACGGTTGTGGCTCCTTATTGGGATTTCTCACTGGAACGTTAGGAGGTGGTACTGGCTTACAGATTGGTAAGCATCCCGGTATGCAAACAGGTAGTGGTGGTGGCATTATTACAGGTACAGGACATGGAATTGGTGGTTGCAGTGGACAACATGGTGGGCAGCAAGGCGGTGCACATGGTGGGCAGCAGGGTCCACAAGGTGGGCAGCATGGTCCACAAGGTGGGCAGCAGGGTCCGCATGGTGGGCAACACGGTCCGCAAGGGCTGCAAATAGGAATGCATGGTTTTGGTAAAGGATCATATATTTCTATTACAGGGCCTACGGACGGTGGGCATGGTCCACAACATGGAGGACACGACTTATCATCAATTTGACAGACGAGATCTTTCAACTTGGTCAGCAATGATTTTCTTTGTTCACATTTTTCCGGACACACGAACGCCATATTCATCAATATTTAACAAATAATTTAGATATTTAAATATTGAAAATTAAATGATTATTTACATTAATAATTTAGAAAAAATTTTCCAAACAGCTAAAATTTAGAACCGTTTCAAAACATTAATAATAAAATAAATAACAACGAATTTCTAAGGAAACCTAAAACAAAAAATTACTGTCAACATCATAGTTATCTATGAGCACTCAAGGTATTGCAGTCATTCAAGGAATTTTACTGATGTTATAAAAAATCATCGAAGTAAACTATAGACCACGAATTTACAAGACTTTTACTTATGGTGTCTATAGACGTAAAATGTTCCTATAAGCCGGTAATTTTCTTAATTTTCATATGGTAACGGTAACAATTAGTAAAATTAAATGTCTTGCATTGGCAAAAAAATGTTAAAAGTGCTCCTGGGATCAGGGATACTCTGAAAGCAAGCACAGATGGTTGCTGGCAGTTAGATCAAGGATCCCACTAACTATTACGGGTCCGTCCAGATCAAAGAAATATATAAAAATAAAAGGTACTAAATTCGGAACGACAAAACAAAATCTTACTCTACTTTGCTTTTTCCAAAAGCTGTTAAATTTGGCCACGCTCTTTAAGTAATGAAAAACCGACTGCAATGCTCCTTTAATACCTTGTTGTAGCAAAGATCTTATGCACAAACTATGAAATTCTTAATTATCGTATGGTTTAAAGATGGTTTTCTGCTAGGAGTAATCATGAGTAGCTTACAGCGAAAAAAATTGACTACTCCAATTTTTATTAAATCCTAGTCTTTTTTTAAAGACTACCCCAAAATTTGAAAGTACAGTCCACCCCTTTTAAAAGAGCAATGTTGTTGAATGAAATTGCATCCTTAGTACATAAATTTCAGAATTTAGCAATTATTTTACCGGTTATACCTAATTACAAAAGAAGCAGGCTATAGATATTCAACAGTGGTGTAAAGAGTAGGCCTACTAGGCCTGTGGCGTGGGGGGGCCAGATGACAAAGGCCCCCAAAGAAAGAATTTACAACCAAAAGCTGGAATCTTGTCAAGTTATACAGTAGGGTACTATGATTGTACATAAATAGAAGAAATATTTCAGTAACTTTTTGATGTAATTTTGTGAAAAAAATAGTAAATAATTTGTAATGAAAATTTTGTCTTTTGGTTTAGCAATTATTTTTTTTAGATTGGTTCGCTAAAAATAGTCAATTCCTCCTCCACCAGTACCATTTGGATTATGGCCAGCTGGCCAGGCCTGGTTTAAAAAATAAAATTTCGAATTGAAAATCATCCTTTACAGTCTACATTCTATTCCTACCTTTGTATAGTGTATTGTATAGGGTGGGTTGTACCAACGTCGGTTTCAGTAAAGCTTCAAGTTGAGCTCGGCTCAAGTACTAAGCGCACATTGTAAAACCCATAATTTGTAAAATTTGAAGCTCAAGGCTGGTTCAAAGTTGAAGCCATGTTGATTGGTTGAACCGTTATTGAACCGAGTTCAAAGTTGAACAAGGTTTAACCAACTTTGGTACAACCCACCCATAGTAATCAATATAAATAGGCAATTATATTAAATTTATTTGTGCGGAAACTCAAAAGTTCAAGAACCTAGAGTTATTACACTTCGAGAGATTAGTAGAAACAAGATGGACTGTGATACATATTATATTAGAGCTCCAGCAATAAATTGTTACAGGGCGTGGTTAATGTGCAGAAACGATAATTGGTCCGATCGAGTCCATGTTGTTGTCAATTGGTAGAATTGGGTGTCAAGCATTCTCCCTCCACATCTACTGTGCATAAACTTGGCCACGCCCTGTCACGATTAATTGCGGGAGCTCTACTTACTAGAAAGTTTAAAATGCTGAACCTATGCGAATCAAATGGGATAATACTGGAAAAGTTCTTATTTCATTTCTTAATATGAACCACGGTACATAATTAATAAGGTAATCCACAATCCAGAAAACAAGGTCTGTGGCTCCTGCTATATTGCCCATAGTTTTCCGTGACCGTTCGGGTTCGGTTCGGTTTTAGCAAAATGGCCACCATCTTTAATTTTTTCACCAATCAATGCAGGTTTCACACGGCGGCCACCATCTTTCGTTTACATTATTTGACATTTAAACAAACAAGTTAGTTGCCGCTGTGTAAAACTTGCATTGATTGGTGAAAAAATTTAAGATGGTGGCCGCTTTGCGAAACTTTGCAAAAAAAACCAGGTTGTCTGGCAGGTTGCCTTAACGTATAAAATTTTTGAATTTTCGATGTCGGGAGCCACAGACCTTGTTAACTAGCTCGTGAGGTAATCCAACAAGTAACCTTCGAATGGCAGCATTTCGTTGACCAACAGGACAGAGCACTAGCGAGGTCGCAAGCTGGAATGTCGGCTGTGCTATTAAAGTAAACCATAGTGAAGAGAGCGAAGAGACCATCGTGTTTTCTATATGTTCAATCAGTAGCACTCCAGACATTGCATAAAGAGTGCAGCAGTTCAGTGACGTAGCAACAGGTGGTGCGAGTGGTGCCAGGCACCAGGACCAGGGCCCAAAGGTACACAGATAAAATTGAGACCTCTTTGTAAAAATAATCTACAAAAATTTGTACATTGTACAGAACTCTTTTCAAATAATATATTGAAATTTTGTGAAATCTACGAAAACTTTTTGTTATTTAAGTACACGTTTTTGTGCAATAAAAGTGTTATTAAAAAAATGTGTTTTGTAAAATAATAAAGGGGGCCCGCTGTGGGTCACTGGAGTGGAGATCTGGATTACCTTATTAAATATGTACCGTGGTATGAACTGATTAGTTGAATATTTACCAAGTTTTTGAGCTGGATAAAATAATTCTTATGAGAAATATCCCAAGTATATACCCTCATAGACATATTATTTACCCTAGTATATAATATATTAAAATTTGTCAAACAAATGGCTAATACGCCAAGTTATAAAGTGGCGTATTAGCCATTTCTCCTTTCAACCGTGGATATACTACTTGTGAACCACAGTCTTTGCTACCTACCATAGAATATACCTACTAGAGAACATTTTCTGAAAACTTTCCCCACAAAAAAAATTCGGAATTTTTTTTGCCATGTTAACAAAATTTTATTGAAATACACTAAAGAGTATCGATCATGATACCATGTTTTCGCTCGATTTTCGACATTATTAGACATTATGTTGTCAGTAACTCTGTGTATAGCATCGAGCTTTTTCACTTTTTAGGGGTACTTTTGCTTTAAATTTGCAGCAAAAAAATAAGAGAGATCCATCCCCTTCCCAGTAGCACAGTTTGCCGAGTTGAAAGGCTCTAGGGGATATTTCTAATTGGTAAAGTGTTGTCAAAACGGCTCTGGAGCGTCCGGAGCGGAGCGGCGCGTAACGGAGGCGCAGAAGATTATATGATATTTTCTATACTCGCAATCAATTTAATCTATTTGTTTTAAATAAAAAAATTCTAACTACATAATTTATAATCTGTATTATACATTTTATACTTTTTATTATTACATTTTAATACTTATGTTTTATTAGCACGATAGATAATTTTTAACAAGGCCATGGGCAGCATGGTGGAGGGCAAGGACATGGAAAAGCAGGTAAAGCTGGTAATATTTGTCCTACTGGAACTAACGGTGGTGGTCCTGCGCAAATGGTTGGTAGACATGGTTGAGCAGGAATCAAACGAACATATAGAGCTGGACATGGACCACAGCACGGACCACATGTAGGGCAACAAGGTGCTGGAGCTGGGCAACATGGTGGTAATCTGACATATGCAGGATATCATTGATATAATACTTCCAAACCGCTTTTCCCCTTCCCCGTATTCCTAAGTGCCGACCACATGATTATTGACTTCAACAGCAGCAAGGATCAGGTCGACAAAAACAAGGTGGATTACAATCATCTTGTAATCCATTTCTTTTTTTACACTCACATCCAACATAAAGAACTGTCATTCGCCATTCCTTTGAAATATGACATTTACTAAGTGCTAACTTTTTTGTAGGGAATTTGTAGTAGTCCTTATTGGGATTTTTCACTGGAACGTTACGAGGTGGCCTACAGATTGGTAAGCATCCCGGTGTGCAAACAGGTAGTGGCGATGGCATTATTACAGGTACAGGACATGGAATTGGTTGTTGCAGTGGACAATATGGTAGGCAGCAAGGCGGATACAAGAACGCCATATTCACCAATATTTAACAATTAATTTAGATAATTTAAATATTGAAAACTAAATGATTATTTACATTAATTTAGAAAAAATTTGCCAAACAGCTAAAATTTAGAACCGTTTCAAAACATTAATAATAAAATAAATAACAACGAATTTCTAAGGAAACCTAAAACAAAAAATTACTGTCAATATCATAGTTATCTATGAGCACTCAAGGTATTTCAGTCATTCAAGGAATTTTACTGATGTTATAAAAAATCATCGAAGTAAACTATAGACCACGAATTTGCAAGACATTTACTTACAGTGACTTCTTCTTCTTAGTGCCATATCTTCTTTAGACGTAGGCGATCTTCCTGTTTAAGCCAGGAAGACTTTACTAGGGAAATGTTAATAACGGGGTGGTTTCCCTTTGCCTTCCCCATAGTCCACAGATCGATTTTGGACTTTTTAGATCACAGCACATATCCGACTTAATCAGGATTAGAACCGCGGTTTCCCGCTCTGTAGTCTATCCGTGTTTGATTTACGCCAGACTGCTGGTCTATAGACCAGCACATTAATGGTGGGTCGGGTACAGTTTGGTGCAGCCGATTCGGCGCGAGTACAGTTCGGCGCAGACCCGTTTCGGCGCGAGTACAGTTCGGCGCACACCCGGTTCGGCGCGAATACAGTTCGGCGCAGGACATTTTAGCGCAGTAATTTAACGATAATACGGCATAAGTACTGTTTCAAAAACAGTTTAATAAAAGAAGAACAACTTTATCTTGAATGTGGTCCCTAAAGATGGCAACATGTCTTTTTTTTTAATATTTTCACAATCTGCAGGTTTCTCTCTATAATACAGTTCAAATTTTCATAAAGTACATGACAAAATATTCAAGATAATCAGGTCTATTCTGTAACTTTAGCAACTTTTTGCTAAAAATGAGCAATAATATTGCTAAATAATAATATTGCTTAATATCTATTGCTCCTATTGGAGCAAAATTGGTTATTAGCAATATTGCTTATTTTTAGCAAGTTGCTAAAGTTACAGAATAGACCTGATTACCAGATTTAAACAAACAATGTGTACGCATAAGTTAATCATTAGTTGCATTTTTTATTTGATTTGGTGATAATTGATAGCATGCTAAAATTAATTTTGTTTTTTTGCGTACTCGTACCTGTGGTTAATAATAATAATGAATAAATTTTTATTGTTTGTTTAAATCTTATATTTTCTCGAATATTTTCTTATGTAATTTTATGAAAATTTTATATGTATTTATAGAGAAAAAACTGCAGATTGCGAAAATGTTAAAAAAAGACATGTTGCCATTTGAAGAAAAAATTTAATGTTCACTTCCGGTTGAGTTTGAACTATAAAGAAATATACCTCTTTATTTTTATTTAAACTCTTTTTTGTATCTAGTAAGTTATAAGAATTATTCACAGTTACCACTATCGGTGAACACACTGTACATAGAGTGAAAAGTAACATTACATTTAAAAACGGGTTTGCGCCGAACTGTACTCGCGCCGAACCGGGTCTGCGCAGAACTGTACTCGCACCGAACCGGGTTTGCGCCGAAACGCCGGCGCCGAACTGGGCTATTCCCCATTAATGGTACCTATAGACATAAAATGTTCCTATATAGCCGGTAATTTTCTTAATTTTCATATGGTAACGGTAACAATTAGTAAAATTAAATGTCTTGCATTGCTAAGAAACTGTTAAAACTGCTTCATGGATCAGGGATAATCTGAAAGCAAGCACAGATTGTTATTGGCAGTTAAATCAAGGATCCCACTAACTATTACGGATCCTAACCAAAACAACGTCTGTGTAATTATTTCAGGCTAACTGTTGCCCGCGACTTCATCCGCGTGGAATTCAGTTATAATAATAACCATATTTTTCAGGCTGTATAGACCTGCTAGCCCTAGCATAGTCATAAATACCTTACAAACTGACATACATATTATACAAAGTAAACCTAAAACCACGGTTAATATTGCAGACGACTACTCAAAATTTCCAGTCAGAAATAAGAGGTGAAAAAAAACTTAGATTTTTTTATAATATTTCTTTATATACGATGTTCTTAACTATTTTAGAAGCTATGATTTCGATAGTTTATGTGGATATGGGATAGAGAAGATTCAAAGTATCTATCAGTATGAATCACAATTAGCTTGGGAAAAGATGTTATGCCCTGTGATTGGTGGAATCACTCAAGATATCGTTCGTCAACGAATACGTATGAATAAACCGCAAGATCAGAGGGTACTCATGAGCCTGTTACGACAATGTGACAACGAAAATAAAGAAAATCAGCCGGCACAGGTGAAACGGCCAAGGATGGAAGCATTAACCGAATATAAAAGAATGGATACTAGAGAAACAAGTGTTAAATGTGGAATGAAGGGACATGTAACGAGGGATTACACAAACCGGATTAAATGTTACAAATGTAATAAGATGGGACACATCGCAAAAGTCTGTAAGGGTATCGCAGCATCCATTGCTGTACAGAATAATGCTCTCGGGCCATTGGTCGATAAAAACCAAGAACATGTTCTTAAGTGTAGTTTCTATAATCGAAGGGGGCATAACGAATCAAACTGTTTAAAAAGAATGGACATCCGAAAAATACAACACAGTGATAAATGGTCAAGATTGGATGAGTGGTTGGAAGTTCGATTTATGAAGTAAAAAAATTATCTAATTAATATTGAAGGCATTTTAGAAGATAAAATTATGTCACGAGGACGCGACAATTGCAGAATGGCCGTGTTAGACTAGGCGAGTATTACCGAACCATATAGCCTAAGTCCAGACCTGTATTTGACATTAATGATGTACGGATTTAACTACAATTTAAAACAAAGAGTTGATTAACTGAAGTTGGTATTATTAAGTTATTTTTGGTTCATAAAATATAAAATAACCATTGAAAAACCAAAAGCACACAAAATTTGAGATAGATTGGAGAACAGGTTTTTGAAATATCTTGGTCAATTTGAAAACGTAGTTTTGAGATAAACGCTTTAATTTTGTACTTATTAATATTTTGTAACAAAAAAATGACAAAACCCTCACTAAAAAAAGGTCTTTTAAATACTTACAATATTGTACAAAAATATGCATAGATACACTTCTCCTAAAAAAAATTACAAATATTTTTCAACGTACTATGTGAGCCTAACCCCTTAAGTTGAAGCTGTGATCGTAAATTTAGAGGTGTTAGAGCAGTAGCAACCAAAGAAGAAAAGGCGTAGCCAAAATCCAGCGCAGTAGAAATCGCGCGACACCCAATTCCACCAACATAAACATGACTGTATTGTTTTTTTGGTTTTTGCGCATTAGCTCCACCTTTTTTCTTTGGTTGCTACTGCTCTAAACATCAAAATGTAACTTGATATTAGTTGAATTGAAATTAAAGGTATACAACTTGAAAAGGTTTTGAGAAGATGCATGCAAAATTAAATCCAATTTTTGCAAGGATTTGACAAAAAGTGTTCTTGTTACCACAAAATAAAAACGTTTACAAAGTATTATGTAAAAAAATATAATATCAAAATTAAATACAATGCATACAAAAAATTAATCAAAGTAATGTAGGTCTACAAATATAAGTAAATACAAAATTTTTATCATATCAGATTTTTTGTAAATAACTTTTAAATTTAAGAATTTATAAATTGATAAGAATAACAGGCAAACATTTAAAAGTTTAATAAGGAATCAAAAATTGAAATTCAAAACAAGTAGATGACACAAAATCAATTATTTGTAGTTTAATTGCAATATAAACTTATATCATATCCATTTACATCAGTCAATTTACACTTTATTCTTATTTGTTATTAGAGCCAACATATAATTCAAATTTTTGTATAATACTGGCATAACATTTACAAAATTAATAATACTATATTATCAGAGAAGTTATAAATAATAAATATTGAAAAATGTGAAAAAAATAAAGTACTTTCAAAAGTTTATTTCTTAATATTCCTAGAATATTTGAAATTTTCCTCTATAAAATATAACTAATGCTGATTATTATGATACATTAAATCCCAATATATTCCACGATGTAAATATTTTGTAACTTCAGACATTCCCTCCATCCATAATTTAAAAGAATCCTCAGATTGTTGAGGATCTACAGGTTTAGAAAAACTTTTCAAAAATCGTTTAATGGGGTAGTTATAATATTGCTGATAATGTTTATAATTATCTAAATAATTTTCCGACTCTGGGTAAAAATTGCCACTTTGGTCACTGTAAGCATTAGAATTGTATTCAGAAGCTCGTCTCTTGGTTCTTTGTTTTTTAACTTTTTTTTTGGAAAAATCTTTATTGGTATTTTCTCCTTCTTCAACATTAAACTCATTTGTTTCTTCGTAACTTTCTGGTGGCATTTCTTCAAAACATTCTAGTATAATTTCATTATCTTCACTTTCCTCTTCAACTTCTTCAATCGGCATATACTTATCACCCAAACCATCAATCCAATTAACATCATCTTTACACATATCGTTATATCCAAAAGTAAAAAGTAAGTTTTTCTCACGCTTCACTTTTACTTTTGATTGCTTTTCCTTTGGCTGCTTTTGATCTTGATGGCATTTCCACTCTTCCGCTTTTTCCGCTAAATTTTGTAGTATATCTTGGCAATTAGCTTTTGAAAACAAATTTGACATTTCCTTAAAATTATCTTTCCTTTTTATGTCTAACATGTTTAAGTATTCGGTAATAGCATTTGTAATATCATCCAAATCTTGGGTTTCATTTGAGAGTACTTCAGATAAAAGAAACATGGTAACGTTTTTATATGCAATTAATGGATCATTATTTAACAATGTTTTATTTTCTTCATCTTCTGGAGTAAGGAAATTATGAACTTCGTACTCGGCATCTTCTATGTTAGTTTCCTTAACTAAAGTCCATTGGTCTAATAAAGCAAGCTGTGATAAATTATCAGCAGTTCGAACTGAATTAATTTCATCCTCAATTAACTTTGGAAGAGATACTGCAGCAAGTCCTTTATCATCAAGTAATGGTTCTGCTAAGTTCGATTTTAATGTCTTGTTAACTTCTTGATCATTTTCATCAATTGCTTCGACACACATTCTTTCAAAGTCATGTGGAATTGTATCATTTTCACATAATTTCTTTTTATGAAACCATTTAGCTTCAAGTATGGATTTGGTTATATTATGGCTAACGCAACGACTTTGTTCTTTATTCAAAGTTATACCATGAAAACGGGGTAATTTATTTAATTCACATTTAAAGAGATCTTGCAGTAATTCATCTTCAACTGGCAATTTTGCAATACTCATTTGACTTCCACCAATTGCACCTAAAATTCTTTGTAAAGTCTGCATTTCGTCTTCGTTAGTTGTTATGGTTATACAAAGACCCTTACATCCATATCGACCTGCTCTGCCCATACGATGTAAATAAGTATCAGCATCAATAGGTACATCTAAATTGATAACCAAATCGACATTTGTTGCATCAATTCCTCGAGCCATTAAATCAGTTGAAATTAATATCCTACATTTAAATTTTTTCAATTTTCCAATTGTTTTAAGACGATAACTTTGTGATTCGGAACTTGAAATGCTTGCAACGTCCCATCCAAATTCTTTAAAGAAAACTTTAATAGTATCTATTTGACTCCCATAATTGCAAAAAACCATGCATTGCGTAAACGAAATTTTGTTAAATAAACGATCAACCTCTTGTACCTTAGCTTTCATTTTAAACAATACATTTTGAGTTGAGTTTATTTCAGAAACAAATTGTCGCAAACCTAACAAAATTGGTATTTCAACCTTGGGAGTTATAAATGTAGAGCGATGCATGTAAATCTTCAAAAAGTTTTTGAGTTCCTCAGAAAACGTTGCACTAACAGCTATCATTTGTTTGTGACTTGGTAACGCATTACAAATGTAATTTATGTCATCAAAGAAACTTGTCTCCATAAGTTTATCGCCTTCATCTAACACCATAAGTTTTGTGGAGGTAACTGTAAGATGGCCTTTCTTAATTAAATGAGTCAATCGACCTGGAGCTCCAACTGCAATGTGACAACCTTTTGCGTTCTTTATGTCCTCTTCCAGTGGCAATCCTCCAATAAAGCATGCAACTTTTAAATCTTTTATATATTTTCCAATAGTTGTCATAACTTCTTTAATTTGAAATGCTATTTCTCTTGTGGGTGCTACAACTACAACTTGTAATTCCTTTCTTTTGGTATCAACCATTTCTAATGAAACGATAGTAAATACAGCTGTCTTTCCAGTACCAGATTTTGCCTGAACTATCAGATCTGAAATAGAAAAAAAGGTTAAGAAAATCAAACATGTACTGAACATTGTGATTCTACAATAATAATTAGTTTCAACACATAGACTTCCACTTACAAGGGAAACCTATAGCTGACCACCCGTTCATTTCGATGATGTTTTTAAAATATAATTGAAGGATAAGGAGATGAAACGAGGAAATGCATTATTGCGCTTAGGTATTTTCGAAAACAAAATTGCATTTAAAATTATTTTTATGTACAGTAAGAATCTCGTTAATCAATTCATGCGCAACATTCCTTCTTTATATAATAAGTTAGTAAATAATAACTAGACATCGGATTATATGCCGTTTATATTTTTTATATATATAAAAAATTTACAACAGATGGCACTGTGATTTTCTGCAAGATTTGTGACAAGCGAATACCTTCTTCGAGGAATAATTGGAATACCAATTAAAATTGTTTAATTAATATACAAAAATAGCATTTTGATAGTGCATATTTGCATGCATATTTTGGCATTTTGTTAGTGCATATAATCCGATGTCTAGTAATAACTAAAGCACGGATTCTATGCATTTTGCCTTTTTTTCCTTAATTTAGGTAATTCAAAATTATAAATACAGAAATTCCTTTCAAACGATTTTGAAAATTTTGAATCCTACTTTAATTTGCCTAAATGCCTATTTTCGATGTTACTGACCTAAAATAGATTTTTAATGCATAAAAAACCTAAACGAATAATTTATTCTGTACATGTTAGTAAAATAGTATAGATCCCATAGGTCTGTTTGTTTGTCTACTCGGAACTACACCGAGTAGTTTGGAGTACAAAATCGCGTTCGTTTGTCTCGGTGTAAGAAAACTGACCGCGTTCGTTTGTCCAGAGTAACTTACTCGGATCTACTCCGAACTGTTCAGATCTACAACAATTTACCCCGGCCAAAAGCTGGTGTAAAGTAGAGTAAAGTGGTTGTTGTAGCAATACATAGCCTAGAAAATAGCTGTCAATTATAGAAATGAAAATTGAAATGGAAGAAACTGATAGTAATTATAATTACCTATATTATAGATAAATTAAGAAGTAAATTAAAATAAAACAATTTTGTTTTCTTGTCAATAATTCAAAATACAAAATAATTTTTTTTATGTATTTTTCGAAATTTTAGGTACTATACTTAGTTATCGTTATAATAATATAATAAATATAATATAACGTTATCTGTAATATAATTACTCTAATTTTTTAATTAACGTAGTATCAAATAAGTTGCACTGGATTGTTTTTAAGCATATTCGCAATCTAATGTTGTAATATTATGAAAGAAATTTTACTGTTACTATTATTTCAGATCTGCTACATTTGTTATTAAAAGTTTTTACAATATTATTATTAGATTATTACTTTATTTCCAGAATATAATATTATCTATTTGAAACCGCCCGCACTAAGAGGTTTTTAAGTTAAGTACTGGTAAAGTATGGCTAATGAATAAAGTGACCATAGGTCCTACTTTTAGGTAGGTTGTCCCCAAATACAGCCTCGGGACGCCGAAATATCCCGTACTGCGCGTTAATTTCAGTAGTAGTAGTAGCCAGTAGCGTACTTAGGAGCCATTATTAACTACCATTTTTAGGAGCGGCAATTTTTATAAAAATAAAAAAATGTTTAAAAAAAATATAAAAACGTCTCTGTATCCCGTAAAGAAACTTCTTCTACAGGTTTTGAAGAGGAAATACCTGCCTAGAGTACTGGCAAATAAGTAGGTGCTTTTGTGTTATGATGGAGCGTCCCCTGAGCAAATTATATCTGACATTAGCTGGAAATCTCGTCCACGGACGGGTAGCTAGCCGGTTTTTCAGAGGTATTAATTTCTTCAGTGATTAGTAAGAAGGGCTTAAGTCAGAAAACGTAGTTTTGAGTAAAACGCAATTTAGATATTATTGTTGTAACGGAATAATAACTTTATTTTCATATAAATAATAATAATATAATAATAATTTAAAAAAAAATAAGAACAGGATTAGTTTTCAATCGTCAACATCTATATCATCTTCAACTTTCGCCTTTTATACCGATCAAGAGAAAACTTTTATTGATTTAATACTTTGAGAAAACTCTATATCTCGCGAATGACAAGGATTACACTAAGTCCTTACCACCAATCTAAAGAGCATACAAAACTGACTTACTTCCAATAGCTAACAAAATTTGCCAATGTTTGACTTAAGCCCTTCTTATTATCACAGATTTAAAAAAATCGTTTCCTAACACTAATCTAAGCTCGACCAGCGATTCTCTCGTTTAATGGGCTTCATTAAACAAATATTTTCATAATACTGACAATTTTAATTGTTCGCGTTCAAACGTCCTCACATTAAAAATGATGATGGTGGTATAATTTAAGGGGGTAGGATACTGTGGACAAGCGTAAAACAGTATGAATTTTGAAAATTAATTCCAGAAAAATTACAAATGCGTTTACCTTAATTTTTGGGCATATAATAATATCAATCTTATTGAGTATACATGTAAAATTTTATTGCAAAATATTTATAATTGTAGAATTTACGTGAGTTTGCATACAACGGTGTACGTTCGCACGGTGTACATCGATTTTCAATTTGTAGTGAATGAATTTTGTTGAAATTTGGAATATAAGTTCACAGATGTAGTAGTTCTCGTGTCACGAGCCATTTCTTTGAATTTCTTTTCCGTTAATTTTTTATTTAAGAAATACCGTAGAAAATATGCACTTTTTTACAACAATAAATTCAAAATTTTTTTTTTCAATAATTAAAACGAAAATTGGAAAAATGGCTCGTGACACGAGAACTACTACATCTGTGAACTTATATTCCAAATTTCAACAAAATTCATTCACTACAAATTGAAAATCGATGTACACCGTCACCGTACGTGCGAACGTACACCGTTGTATGCAAACTCACGTAATTTCTATAATTATAAATATTTTGCAATAAAATTTTACATGTATACTCAATAACATTGATATTATTATATGCCCAAAAATTAAGGTAAACGCATTTGTAATTTTTCTGGAATTAATTTTCAAAATTCATACTGATTTGCTCTTGTCCACAGTATCCTACCCCCTTAATACAATTTTATTGAAAATGAAAAGTTGAAAATTAAAAAATATTCTGGATGAATTATTATCATCGGATTAGCGGAGATAAAGTTGGACCAATTAGGTTGTCGGACAGATTAATACAGGTGGATCAGCGTCCTGGAATTTTATTTATGGATTGTCTGTCAGTTTTGGTTTTTATTAAGTGGGATATGCCAGTCGAAACTTACTTGCCCTGCGTTCGGGGAGAAGCTACTTTCGCTACCAAACATTTCTTTTTTCCTCCTTTCGAGCTTCCAGTCGCTTCCAAACGCTTTGGCTCCCCACAAAAATGTTTGTGGCGACTGAAGGGGCGGAGCCAAAGCATTTGGAAGCGACTGGAAGCTCCAAAGAAGGAGAGAAAGAAATGTTTGGTAGAATTTGGTAGCGAAAATAGCTTCTCCCCAAACGCAGGGTTGGTGTGCAACTTGATTCCAGGGGAGGTGATTTTAAGTTGGTACGACCAACGACAACTACCAATCAGTCGAATCTGTCGAAAAACAGATGACACGCTGGAGCTGGAGCAGCGTGCTCACCTTTTATTATTTTGGATTTCCTTGAAAGATGTTGGACGATGGCCTACCAAGATTGAAGACAATACAAAGAGTCCTTCTAGTAACTTGCCTTTGGGCTAGTGCAAATATTTATTCTATTAGTATTATACTAGGCAGTCTGATAAGTCCCTGAATAATGAAACAAGGAAACATTTTTTTGGCCATATTCGGTTTTATTTCTCAACATACACTCCTTTTAGCTCGATACAGCAAATCCAACGATTTTCTAACTTTTTTATATTGTTCAAATAGGACTCGATCGGAAGGTCCTTAAAATAGGCCTCAGTTTCAGCTACGAACTCCTCATTTGATTAAAAATGCTTACCAGTGAACCATATCTTCAGGTTTGGAAACAGATAGAAGTCACTGGGGAGCAGGTCTAGGGAATACGGTGGATGAGAGACCAGTTAAAACCCGATTTTGTACAGTTTTGCTTGTGCAACTAATGATGATTGCGCAGGCGCATTATCGTGATGATAAAGGATTTTTTCTTTTTTAAATTTGGCCATTTTTTGTCGATTTTACTTTTCACACTATCCAATAATAATGAATAATATGCGCCAGTTATGGTTTTACATATTTCAAGATAATCGATGAATATTATTCCAACGCATCCCAAAATACGGAGGCTATAACATTTCCAGCCCATTGTTGAGTTTTCGGACGCTTATGAGCACTTTCACCCAGAGAAACCCATTGTTTTAACTATTGTATCGACTCTGAAGTATAGTAATGGATCCAGATTTCATCCATGGTTATGAATCGGCGCACAAAGTCTTTCGGATTACGCTTAAATATGCTCAAATTCTGCTGGGAAGTTGTAACACGAATTCGTTTTGGTCGACTGTGAGCAAACGCGGCACTCATCACGCGCAGAGCTTCTTTATGCCCAAAAACGCATGTAAGATGTTTCCCACACGTTCTATTAACATGCCCAGAGCCTTAGCTAGCTCCCTTAATTTTGATATGGAATCATTCAAAATCATAGAATGGATTTTTCGACGTTTTCTGGTATATTGACCTAATTCGGGAGCCCAGAACGTTCAGCTTCATTGGCGCTCATATGGCTACAACGAAAATCAGTAAACCACTTATGAATAGTTCCAATCGACGCTGCAGAGTCCAGGTAATACTTATCCAGCTTGGCTTTGATTTTGGTTATAGTTTTCTTGCGAAAATAATAGTGTTTAATCAAAACTCGAAACTCATCTTTTCCCATATTAAAATATCCTATTTGGTTGGTTACTTCTTAGTGCTGTAACTTCTAAATGCAGAATTATAAATGGCTGTAATTTTGACAAACCTCCTTTAAAGGATCAAGCTAGTCAAAACTGGTTCACATTTGTGAATACTAACGCCATCTCTTAGAATTTTCAGAGACTTATCAGACTGCCTAGTACTATGACTATGATAGTAGTAATTAAAATTAATTAAAAATTATCTTCATTCTACAATGAGTGATTTAAGATTGCGAAATCTAGCGATACTTTCCATAGAAAACAACTAACAGATGATAAACATTTTGACGATATCTTTCAAGACTTTTCAAATAAAAAGACAAGAAAAATAAATATAGGGTCAAGTGGGGTAAATATGAAACAAAATGTAAAACTTTCTATTTTTAAGGCATTAAAATGGATAAATTAAAATTTTTAACATCACTATCTGATGTAGTTTTACGCCATCTTGTTAATTATGGATGATTTTTTAAAATTAAATGCTGAGTAAGTACTAAAAAAATAAAAAAACAGTGTTTCACTTTTTACCTTGATTACGGGAAAAAATGAAACAGTTACGGGAAAATGTGAAACAGGTCTGTTACTCCCACGCTATAAGTAGTATTGAAATGTTTGTGATAAAAATGAAAAAAGCGGAAAAAACTGCATAGAAAATATTATATGCTGCAAGCCCTCATTTTTTATATTTCCGCACAAAATAATATAAAACACAAAACAAGGTAATGAAAATTATAACAAAGCTGAAATTAGGTAAAAAATACTTTACTCTACATTTGTCAAAATAATCAACCATTCAAAAACTATGAAAAAAATTTAAAGCCAATCAACATAAGATTATTATTTACAAAAAAAAAAAAAAATAGATACGTATTATTTAAATAAAAATTTAAAATATGACAAACAACGGGAAAAAATGAAACAATTTAATGGTTAGTTACATCTCAATCACTGGCACTAACTTTGAAAATAAACTTTTTATATTAACTTATTTTGCCTTATTTTTCACATTTTTATAATTTCGTACCATTTTTAAATATGAACTAAAATTACTTTTAATGATATAACACTAATTTATTATTGTACACTCTTAAAAAGTGACAAGTTAACAAAAATTCCGAAAGTATTTATATTTTGGGACAACATTGTAGAAGGTCAAAAAATTATGAATCCGATTCTTGCACCCTTTTCCGCCCCCCGGAATATTGTTAAATTATTAAAACAAGAACGTAAATTTGTAATAATTATAAAAGAAATTCCGAAATTTATGCAATTCTTGGAGAACATTTTAATAATTATTACACATCTTCTATAAAGTTTCCACCCTACTACGATGACCGGAACACTGCAAATAGTTGGGATAATTAATTAGCCTATATGACTGCATAAGCAATTATTTACATACTTTTACAATTTTTTCCGACAGGATATACAATAGACAGGTATACCAAAATGAAATTGATAAGCTATCATTTGCAGGAGACACTCGAACTGCAGTACGGTTAATCCTCAAGTCTAATCCGACCCTCGAACTGCAGTGCAACCTTAAGTATTGACCATAATCTAACACACGAACTGCAGTGAAGGATTAACCCTTGTAATACCCTAATTAGGTAAATAACTTAATCCAAGAAATCAAAAAAGTAATTAAATTTGATGATTTATAAACAGGACCGGCTCTGAGAATTTTTAAATCTAAGAATTTTTTTGAAGTGAAAAAATATTTGAATAAAATATGGACTAACATTGTAAAGGTGCATTTAATTTCCCAAGTAATTTGCGTTAAAGATCAAATTCGCATATAAATATTAAAATCAATTTAGATTGGTTTAAATTCTTAAAACTTAATACAACTTAGCTACTAGCCAATCACAGATGTAATTTTTTGAATCTAATTTAACCTAATTTAAAAGAAAATTACACCTAATTTAACCTAACCTAACGATAAAATTCGTATATAATTATATAAAAATTAAAATCAATTTAGATTGGTTTAAATTCTTAAAACTTAATACAACTTAGCCAATCACGAATGCAATTTTTTGAATCTAATTTAAGAAAATTTTTTTTTATTTTTAATATAATTTTTCTTTAATTAAAAGAAAATTACACCTAATTTAACCTAACCTAACGATAAAATTCGTATATAATTATACAAATATTAAAATCAATTTAGATTGGTTTAAATTTTTAAAACTTAATACAACTTAGCTACTTAGCCAATCACAGATGTAATTTTTTGAATCTAATTTAACCTAATTTAAAAGAAAATTACACCTAATTTAACCTAACCTAACGATAAAATTCGTATATAATTATATAAATATTAAAATCAATTTAGATTGGTTTAAATTTTTAAAACTTAATACAACTTAGCTACTTAGCCAATCACGGATGCAATTTTTTGAATTTAATTTAACCTAATTTAAAAGAAAATTACACCTAATTTAACCTAACCTAACGATAAAATTCGTATTATAATAATTATATAAATATTAAAATCAATTTAGATTGGTTTAAATTCTTAAAACTTAATAACTGCAACTTAGCCAATCACGAATGCAATTTTTTTTAATCTAATTTAACCTAATTTAAAAGAAAATTACACATAATGTAACCTAACAAATCACGGATACTGATTTGTACATAAAAATATTGTAGATAAAAATTGTAGATAAAACTGCACCGAATTCAAATTAACGTGGAAACCTCAAGACGCTGTTTTAGATTTTGAAATATCGATAAGTAATGCATTGCGCGAATGCTTTACAGATATTAATATTGTTGGATGTAGGTTTCATCTCTCACAGTCATGGTAAGAATTTAATATACAATCACAAAAATTAATATTGTTCAATATGTTTCAATTATATTTACAGGTTTCGCAAAATACAGCATCTTGGATTGACAAAAGAGTACAAAGAAACATCGTCGTTAATCGGAGAGTGGCTACATCTCATATTTGGGTTGACGTTTTTAAAACCTGAGTTAGTGGAAGCTACATTTGTGAACACGGTGTTGCCTTTGAAGCCCAATGATGATAGATTACGGGAATTTGTAAATTATTTTGAAAAAACGTACATTAAGAAGGATTCATTTTTTTCCACCAAACATTTGGGCAGCCGATACTGCAGATATAATTCGCACCACGAATTGTTGTGAATCATTTCACTCAAAATTCAAAAAATATGTTCAGATTCCGCACCCAAATATAGGAGTATTTATTGAAGCTTTAATGGGAATGCAACTGGACACTGGAAATAAAAAGAACAGCAATTTGCGAAGAGACACCAAAGAAATCCAAAGGCGTTATAAATGGGTTTAAAATTGATGTGAAAATACGTCAACTTCAACACGGCGAAATATTAATTGTCGATTTTTTAAAGTGCACATCGAAAAAATTCAGTAATGTATTTGTGGAATAATTTAGTAATATAATTTGTGGATTAATTTAGTAATGTATTTATGGATTAATTTAGTAATTTAGTAATCCTTTGAATTAAAAGGATTAAAAGAATTAATAAATAATCCTTAAAATTCAAACCGCACTGCAGTTCGAGGGTCAGATTATAGGGACCATGGGTAAAAATTAGGAGAGGGATTAACCGCACTGCAGTTCGAGTGCACCGCATTTGCAATGTTCTGGTCATTGTAGCGGGGTGCAAAACTTTATTGAAGATGTGTAACAATAAATTATTAAAATGTTCTCAAAGGTTTGCATAATATCTGAATTTTTTTCAAAAAGTTATTGCAAATTCACGCTTTTTGTTAATTTAACAATGTTCCCGGGGCGGAAAGGGGTGCAAAATCAGATTTATTATTTTTTTACCTCCTCCAATGTTGCCTCAAAATTGGAAAACTTTCGAAATATTTTCATACCCATTTTTCTACAATGACTGGCCTATAAACTTAAGACTATTCAATGTATAAAATGCAAGTCGAACTAATTGGAATGTGCTATTGCAAGCATGATAATGTACTTACCTACCTAGTAGTATTCTAGTATTTATTGGATTTCTAAGCTATTTCTATCAAACGTAGGCGTAGATATACCACGATATGAATCAAAACATGCAAGTTACGGATTACCATGCTACCAAATTTTATATTGAAGTACAGAAAGTGGTTTATATTTTCCCTGCAGCTGTTTCATATTTTCCCTGATTGCTGTTTCATATTTTCCCAAAAGTTTAATTTAATATTATAAAAAAGCACTTTATTAAAAAAATAAAACAAGTAAGGCATTCTCATCTTTCATCTATTTTCTGTGTACAAAATTAAAATAAATCCAAAATTTCAATTTATATTGCCGTAATAGAGAAAGTTGTACAACAAGAAATGAAATTAATTTTACATATTTTTAGATCGTTAACGAAAAGGCGTTATCTACGGTACTCCTAGGAAGATATAATATTTCAAATTTTTATATAATTGAAAATAAGCTTTACAGAATATGATAGCGCTTTCGATTTTGTAATTAAGTCATATTGTTTATTAATTACATGCCTGTTTCACTTTTTCCCTTCTTTTTAGGTGTTTCATTTTTACCCCACTTGACCCTACCTACTATAAACACGCGAAAAATAAATTATTGTAAAAAATACAAGTTTAATATAATTTTATGTGGTAAATTGAAAGGAAATAATTCAGTTAGGTAATTTTCATAATAATATATTGCACTGTCAAATTATTATCAAAAGATATTAGCTTAGTTAGAGGTGCAGTTCAGAATGCGTTTGGGACATCCTGATGCATGCAGATTTATAATATTAATTTCACTGCAAACTGAACTATTAAGTGGTTTGTTATATTCAGGTTGAAAATATCAGATAAGAAAAAAATTGGATTGAAGAAAAGCATACATGCTCGAGGAAGTAAATCGCAGGTTTATTTATATTAAAATGTAAAATAAACTCTTTTTAATAAAAATATAAGCTCCATAATTATGTCTTTATGAAACCCTACCTTGTTATAAACTAATTACTGACAATTTACAGCTAAAAGTTATCGAAGTCAACGTTTTTGTGTAAGAAAATAAGTAAATATGCAATTAGGGAACCTCTCTTGTAGCTTAAAATGCAGTATTTTGATCAAGTCCAGACTGTGCTATTAACAATAACTATTATTTTGAAATACTTCAAAAGAATTAATTAGTTAAAGCATAAAAATATTTTGGTAAAGGTTTCCAAATAGTTCACCAAAATAGTTTTATGTTCTACCTAATTATTTGTATTTGAATGATTTAAAAATCTTTATTATTAACAGCAGTCTTGACTTATTCAAGACACTGCATTGCTACAAGCTCTAAGTAAAACTACAGAAAGTTGATGATTGATATAGAAAAAGAGCAAAACAACTACAGCTGGAAATATTGTTTCCACCATTCACTAGATATCGCACTAGAAATTAGATGATAATTATATTCAAACAGCAACGGTAAACATTGCTTGCTTAACGATGATTGTTCTAATAACCCAAACAATTTCAGTGTAAAGAAAGATATCTAATACACACAAATATCTGACTAACTACAGATAAATAACAAATGTGGCCGGTCTGTTTATCAACTTATTAACAAATTTAATACAATAAATCTTTATTACCTATTCCACATTTTCCAAGGGGGATTGCCTTTGCTTGAATTGGTGATGGTATATGAAATCCAGCTTCGTTTAAACCTTGCAATACTGGTTCATTTAGAAAAAAAGAATCAAAATTACAATGTTCTGTAAGCACCACGTCCTCAGTTCTATCTTTTTCTCCTGATTTACTAACAGCCACATTCTCCATTTTTAATAAATTATTATTTACAAAGGTGTTTTAAAATGATTTCTAAAATATAATAAAAACTAAATTATACATTTTTAAAGAACAAAATTATTCATGGCAAGTACAATATTATCTTACCAATTCTAAACAAATTTTAAAATCTATTGCAGAAACTAAATTACATGCCAGCATTTGGAACAAATGCCTACGAATATTATCGTATTGTAAATTTAACAATTTAAGGTTATGTGTGTTGCTTATCAATCAAGAACTGCCTCCGTTGGCGTTGCCGGTGTCGGTAGTTTTAAACATCAATTGTTCCGGCGCCGGCACTTTAGTGAAATAAAAAAAAATTAACGTAACACGAATGCGTGATAAAATTTTTGCAGAGATCTAATTTCTTAAAGGCACGGGGCTAATGGTCTTCACAACTTAAAATATTTATTTCAAACAAATTATAAAACAAATGACATCCGTTTATTTTGTTGAATGGCAGTTATTGAAAAGTAAAGTTCCACCTTCACATGGCCACATAGCCTCGAAAATATTGATTTTTCAGTAAAAATGGTTTAGCGATTTTTTAAAGATCGTGAAATAATCTACAAACTAGATTTAAACCTTTTATTGCCTAAAATCAACGACTTTCGAGTTATGCATTAAAGTATGTTAAATATGTTTTATTTTTAATAAATATAAATAAAAAATAAAATTTAATAAAAATATAAAAATATTTTGAGCTTTCGGTCTTGCATTAAGACCTTATTTGTACTTTTCTGACGAAGGTCTTAATGCAAGACCGAAAGCTCAAAATAAAACTTTTAATATTATTCCTTAATTCACTATTTATTAAAAATAAAACATATTTAATTTCACGAATTAATAATTAACCAATTTTAAAAGTATGTTAACTTTAATGTCGAAAAATTTGGGTTTTTTTTTTTCTAAACCCTGTATCTTTTAAACGAAACACTTTACAAAAAATCTGACGGCCCATTCCGGATAGGAAATTTAACGGACTACAATTTTTGTCTGGTAAAAATTTTTGAGAAACCAATCCATTTCACAGAAAATAAGAAAATAATAAACAAAGCAGCTACAAAACAAGAATTTAAATTCACAAAATTTTTATTTTTTGAAAAATTAATTTATTAATTAATTTTAAACTATTACATTATTTAAGCAAATGTTGAAAATGACCACCCTCATTATTAATTTTTTTAAAGACCGCTCATTCCATTTACTATTTCCTAAATTCAAAAATAAAACTCAAATCAATTTGTGGTACACATTTATTATTAAGAAAAAGAAATTGATTTATTCAATACCTACTTAAAAAAATTATTTTCTATATTTAATTATTGACCAGAAAAGGATTTCAATAGGAAATGCGTTCCTAAAGTTGCAATGAAAAACGAAGTAACAATAAATTGAATTAAAAATTTGTATCAAATATACTTAAACAATTACCTAAAAATTTAATTACAAATTATTACTTTTAATTATTGTAAAATTAGATTAAGTAGTAATATATCAGAAGAGACGGTCGGAACATAGTGGTCATGTGAGTTGACTATGAACGCTAAATACCCGGTTCGAATCCGAGTGAAGCAAGAACTTTATTCTGGCCGTCTCTCTGGTCCTCCAGGTTGGGGGTTCTTCGTCGGGCTGGCTCCCCGTCGTAGGTAAAAATAATGCAATGCTGTGAATGCCATTTGATATTAAAAGTTAATATTATAAATGGTCAGCCAAGACCCATCAGGGTTGTAGCGCTACACGATATCATCTAGGTTCTAAGTAAACAAACATTAAGTTATTACGAGAAATTTTATTTAATATACACTTTAAACTTTCTGTACAAATTTTATTACTATTACAAAATAATTATATTGTATTTTCAATTATGGGCCAGAAAACAAAATTGTTTTATGTACCTAATTATTTCTTAATTTATTTGAATGTTTGTTCACGCATTCGCCTAGAACCTACAGATGATATAGGTAGGTACTTAATCTAATTTTAAAATATTTAACAGTAATAATTTTCAATTAAATTTTTTATTGTCGCTTAATATTGTCCAAGTGCAAAACACATTTGCTGACATTGTGAAAGTGCGGCTTCAAATTGAAAGAATAAAGTAATAATTGTAAAACCTCAATAAAAGTAGGAAACTTACAATCATCCAGCCACATTTGGTCACATTTTAGCGACTTTTTGCAGTTTAGGTATATTTTTTTATAACAAGTTCTTTCACATTTACGTGCCAAACATAGTGCAGTTAACAGAGTTCTTGCAGTTATCAGTTATTATTTATAGCTGATATAGTTTTATCTATAGTTATGGGTTATGGTGCAACTTTGTAAAGCTTACAAGTGTAATGAAGAACAGAAACGTGGGACAGATATCTCATTTCATAGGTAAATATTATAGGTTGGGGAAAAAGTAATCCATTATTTTGTCGTTAGCTTTAAGTGACTGGCTTTAGTGACATATATCTCGTGATCTATTCGTCGGATCGGGTAATCCCTATACTTTTTGGCAAGGTGGGAATGTGTACTAAAAAAAAAGCAATGGGCAGTTTAGTAATTGGTCAAACCAGTTTCCAGTTATAGTGCGCCAAAGATCTATGTAAACAGAGAAAATTTGTTATATTTTACAGTTTTGCATAGATAAAGATGAAATTGCAAGTGAGGCGGCTGAAAATGTAAATTGTATTCAAGGTCCCAACACTGTAACAGTCAATCACTTAAAATTTTGGTTTAGTCAATACCGTTCCGGTAATTTCGATGTCAAAGATGCAGCAAGCTCTGGAAGACCAACAATAAAAAATGTCGATAAAATGATGGAAATGATAAGTTAAACCGGCATGTGATCAGTTGTAGCATTGCCCTTGAGGTAAAGATCAACCACAAAACCATTGTGAACCATTTGAAGAAGGTTGGATTCAAAAATAAGCTCGATGTTTGGGTGCCGCACGAATTGACGCAAAAAACTTTATTGGTCGTATTTTCATCTGCGAATCCTTGGCCAAACGTCAAGAAATCGAACTATTTTTAAAGCGGATGGTGACTGGGGATGAAGAATGGGTCACATACGACAATTATGTGTGAAAAATATCGTGGTTGAAGAGCGGCGAAGCCGCCCAAATGGTTGCCAAGCCAGGATTGACGGCCAGAAAAGCTGTACCGTGTGTTTAGTGGGATTGGTGAAGGATTATCCATTATGAGCTGCTCCCGTAAGGTCAAATACTCAATTCGAACCTGTACTGCCAACAATTGGACCGATTGAAGATGGTGATTGACCATAAGCGACCAGAATGGTCCAAAATGAGAGAAGTCGTCTTCCATTAGGACAACGCCAGGCCACACACGTCAATAGTGACTAGCCAGAAACTCTGAGAGCTCGGATGGGAGGTTTTAATGCATCCACTTTATAGTCCGGATCTGGTACCAAGATATTATCATCTTTCCAATCCATGTCAAACTCTCTTAGTGGTGTAAAACTGGCCTCAAAAGAGGTCTGTGAAAATTGGTTGTTCGAGTATTTTGCCAATAGGGACATTGGGTTTTATGAGAGAGGAATTATAAAATTACCATCACAATGGCAATAAATTATCGAACAAAATGACGCATCTTAGGCTCAAATCAGATTATGGTAACCGTGTTAAATAAAGCATTAAAGTAAACGCCAAAATAATGGATTACTTTTTCCCCAACCTATAATATAATTATTGTATGCTAGTAATTTTCGCGGACACAAATCCTGAACACGAATTACATCCTACTCATGCGGATTTATAATTTTTATCATCGAATTTGACCTTTAATGACAATTTTATTATAAATCCACACCCGCAGGATGTAGTTCGGTGTTCAGGATTTGTCTCCGCGAACAAAGCTAATATTAAATAATTAATGGAATCAGTCCTTAATACTTCGTAAAAATTCATTTTTAATTAAAAATTAATAACAACACACTTCTATTTTGTAATAAATAAAGTGTTTGTGAAAAATAAACGTGTGCTTTTATAAATTTTTAATTTATAATATTAAATAAACAAAAAAAGTCACTCATGATAAAATTAATCTGTTACAGATTTCCACGAGATATAACATTGAAAAAGCAATGGATCTTAGCAATGCGCCGTGAAAATTTCGAACCATCGAAAAATGCTAGAATTTGTTGCAAGCATTTCAAGCCAGATTCATTTAATACTAACCCCTGGAGTTCAAGAAAAAGGCTTAGAAATGATGCGGTACCAAGCGTTTTTGATTTTCCTGATTTCAGTGAAGAAAGTAAAATCTAGGAAACCTCCGGCATTAAGAAACATTAACGTTGAAAAACATGAAAACCTCGAAACAAATAAAGAGGCTAAGGAAGAGACTAAACAAATTTTCATTTCTAATTAAAAAAAAATATAAAGGTAAACTAGATTCCTTAAAATAATTCACTTATAAATGTCACTCGCATATTTCTAGTAGGTAATGTCGAAATAAACAACTTAAATAAATAATACCGTAAACTTGAAAACTTGTATTTTGTCTTAGATCTTATAATAATTATTATATTAATATTATAAGTAATTTATATCCTGTTTCGCGCACATTACCATATCAATGTACTTAGGTATAAAAATATTAGTGATTATATTGATTTCTACAAATTTGAAAGGTGACAATGTTATAGGTAAGTATCATCATTGTACTTTGTTATTCTATATCGTCACAAATTCAATTAAGAAGATTAAAAAATTTACCATTTTATCTAACATATTAAGTTAGCTGTGTGGGAGTGTAGCCCCGATATTGCCATATCAAACAGTTCATCAAATTGCCATGTATTTGTTGAAATGCGACAATATTGTTTCAATATTGTTATAATAAAAATTGTATTTGTACTTTTGTACACTTGATAATGAAGTGGTTTATCCCTTTGAAATGGAAAGGGAAGTTTCTGGTTGGTATAATATTTCCCAACCCGATGTCCGGTAGAGGAGAAGGTAGTAATATGGAACCCCCTATTGTTTTTTCTCGATTAACTCTACAATTTAGTAAGAAAAAAACGAAAAGTAATAATATGTACTGAATCCTACACTAATAACCTATCACATTATGAAGATTGCAAAGTAATAAAACAGATATTTTTCTAAATAAAACGTTTAATTTAAAATATGAAAATTAACAGGGTATTTTTTTATGCCTTTAATATGGGATACAGGTGTCTTTAATATGGAACCGGGGGAAATATAATATAATATAAAAATAAATGAGTTCATATACAGCTCCACCAACGTTAGAACCGACTTTAGGGGCGTGTCAGGCGCTGCTAAAATTAAAAATGTACACTCAAATGAAGAAGTTTCTTGGCGCGAATATTTAAAATCCATAAATTATTTTGTCAAATTACAGTCACGAAATTTATTTTAGATTTATTTTTATTTTATTTATTGTAGACAATAAAACTCAAATAGAAATAATAGTCCAGTCAAAATAGACAAAAAAAAGTGCAAAGTTTGCAATAATTCGCATCCAGCTGAAAATTGGCGTACACCTTAAATGCACTATTACAAACAAAATATCAAAAGTCCCCACCGATCCAACATCTGCTAAAAAAGTTATTCAAGGTCAAAAGTCAACAATATCGATTTTTTGCATTTTGCTCGTAAATGATAAGTGTTATCGTAAAAATAGGTTAGACAAAAATTGTAGATCATGAAATTCTCTACAAAAATTATTCTTATACTTATTATTTTCGTACGAATCGCTATTCCGGATATATCGCGATTTCGAAAATCACTTAATTAATACCAATATTACCATTTTTTCAATCAATAGGACACTGTCTAATAAAACTTTCCAACTTTTGAATCGTGTTATCTGATGAATAACGATTCGTGCGAAAAAAAGTATAAGGATAATTTTTGTAGAGAATTTCATGATCTATAATTTTTGTCTAACCTATTTTTACGATAACACTTATCATTTACGAGAAAAATGTAAAAAACCGATATTGTTGACCTTTGACCTTGAATAACTTTTTTAGCAGACGTGGGATCGGTGGGGACTTTTGATATTTTGTTTGTAATAGTGCATTTAAGGTTTATGCCAATTTTCAGCTGGATGCGAATTTTTGCAAAGTGAAATGTCTATTTTGACTGGACTATAACACGAAACCAAATAACACAAAAAACCACGACAAAATGTAAACACACGCAATGATTTGTAACTTTTACAACAGAATGTACTTGAGAAATAACTCAACGTTCATTGGTTCATTCAAATTTTTATCAAATTAGTTGGCATATTTGCCGCGTCCTTTCTAAGCTTGGTGGAGCTGTATGTATCCAACCTTTGTGGTTGGATACAATGACTAACCCTAGCTGAAAAAAATATTCTAAATGTTCCAATTTTATGTGTTTTAATGCCTACAGTATAGTTGGCTTTCACGCCTTGCCCTCGTAAAATGCTCATAAATTTTTTAACTTAAAATTCAACATATTTTTCTTAAGAATTCAATTTATTTATTTCAAAATTCTATATATTTTAAAATTTCTTATTTATTTAATATCAAAAGTTAGTTGCTATGGTTAAATGCGGTTCCATAATAAAAGTACCAATGTGGTTGGTTCCATAATAAAAGCAACTTCATTTTTAATTATTTTCAAATTTACTTCAAAATTTCTGTAACTGAAAATGTTTATTTAACACAAATAAAACGATCACAACTTATACACGCACAAATCAAAGAAATTGTGGGTAAACTAAAACTTGTTAGACGAGCCCTATAAACAAGTGTCCCAAGTAACATTTCAATCCTGGCAATTACCTGCAAAATCAAATTTTACCTGCCAAGCCTGCGCCAGGCCTGGCTGACTCCAAATAAATAGTAATTTACAGGTTACTTAGCGATACCTGAGAATGTCCTGCGCTTGGCTTGGTGCAAGCCAGTGTCAGGTTATGAAGCCATACCTGAGAATAACTTGCAGATCTCCTGCGCACTCCGGCGCCTGGCCTGTGTAGCCTCGGCGCCAAGCCAATCTCGAACTAGTTCGTAGATACTCGTTCGCATCGTTCGCATATGTTCGTATGTCAAATTTTTTTTTCTATCTCATTCATTTTCATTATACTCATATCGCAGACTCATTTTTTTATTACTACCATGTGTTTAGGTAAGTTTTGCAGAATTAAACAAAATAATTTTATATTGTTTTGATTTCTTCTTCGTAAAAGGTAAGTAAGAATAATACAAAACCCTATCAATTTTTACTGGGTTGTATAATAATGTTACAATATATTGTTCTCCAACCAAATCTTAAGAGCGTGCTGCAAATGTTGATGCAAAAACATGTTTCAACAGATGGCGCGCCCTGAAATATTAATCTTTTATACTAATCTTTTCACCAATACAGAATTATAAAGATTTCAAAGATTCGTAGAAAAGATTAATATTTTAGGGCACGCCATTTGTTGAACATGTTTTTGCATCAAAATTTGCAGCGCGCTCTTAATTAAACATTTAAATCACTTTAATTTACTTTGAACAGATTGAACCACGAAAATCAGAAGAACCAGGAGGACCCAGCAGTAGCGAATTAAAAAATTGACAATTGTTTCGAAGGAATAAGCCACTTCTTCTACTCAAAGTTTTTGTGTCTTTGAAAAAGAAGTGGTGTATCCCTTCAAAACAGTTGTGGATTTGTTAATAAATTACATGGGATTGAGCAAATATTGCCGATATTGAAAAGGTATCTTCAAAATTAGAACAAATAATTTATTGTTTAATAAAATTTTTTAATATTAAATCATTTTTTTTTATTTTTTGGAGTATTCATCAATGTTCTTGCATCTTTTGGTAAAATTAAGTTAAAAGTATTATATAAAAGTGCTAAAAGATCTTTAACAGCAGGCCCGTAGCCAGGATTTCATTTCGGGAGGGGGGGGGGGCACTTGTAAAAAGCCTTATGTAAAATTTTCGGTAGTTATTACAAATAAATATATTATTTAAGAATATTTCCACTGAAACTAGGGCGACTGTAAATCACTTCTTCCACTTCATATTCACTGATGTGCTCACTTGCAACAGGCACTGCATTATCCGTATTGCTGTCGTCATCTAATTTTATCCTTTTGGGGGTTTTAGTAAAAAAAGATAACAAAGTACCATCTCTCTTTTTTCCACTCATTTCACACACACCTTCTTAAATTTGTTCCTTTTTTTATAATTTTCACTACAATAATCACTACAGGTCAAAGTTAATTAAAAGCTGTTTGTATATTTTAGTTTGCATACTGCATTGTAACAGTACCCTAATATATTGATAAGTTATAAAACAAGTATCAACCTGCAACAAAATAATTACAACAAATGTAGGAAATTCCAAAACTGAGTAATACCGTTACATGGCTTTTAAATTAAATTAATCCCATGGTTTTCAGGTAAAAAGGGATAAGTAGGTTTGACCTACTATAAGCCGACAATGAATTACGGCAAATAAATTTAGAAAAAAACTTAGTCCTACTTGCAAGTTGCAATTGAATCGGATAACGCAATCTTGTCTTCGGTTAATTGTGACGTCGATGGTGACGTTCGTTCACTAAAATTTTTACCAAAAATATATGATAATCAAATTTACGATATAATAATTAACAAAAGATGCATAAGGCCGTCCGGCACGTGTTTTTAAAAAATTTAAAAAAGATTAGTATACACGTACCTTTAATTTAATTACGTAGATACACGTAATAAATTTTTAAATTTGTAAATAGTTCATAAGATTATAATACCTACTTAATTATTAGAGACAGGGTAGTTAGGCAAAAACAGATCTGACTCACCAATAGAGAAACTTTATTACCAATATTTAAAACGTTTATTAGCGTTCCTAAGTCAGTTCTGTTTTTGCCTATTATTCCTATTAATCTATTAATTATACAACTCCCTCAAAATATACAAACAAAATTTGTTTGTACAACATTTATGCCTGTTTTCAACAACAATTTATTTAAGAATTTCCTAATAAAGAATTACTTAGCTAGGATTCCATAAATTTGATTGGTCAAATTTGACATATGAATTTTTTATGTCAATACTATGTCAAATTTTACCAATCACATTTATGGAATCCTAGCTAAGTAATTCTTTACTAGGAAATTCTTAAATAAATTGTTGGTAAAAACAGGCATTAATGTTGGTTGTTTAACCATCAATTTAAATTTTTTACCAAAAACCTATATTTTCAAAAAATTTCAAAAATTAGTAGGTACACGTGCCTTTATACCGGGTGACGATCGCCGATGTGAACATAGGAAATTAACGTGGGAAATTAATTTTTCTTTAATTCCTGCTTCATAATTAATAACTAATTTTGTTGTTAATGTGTTTTGAACTCCTTTAATTAAATAGACAATATTTGATCAATCTAAAAAAATGTATATGATTATATAATCACAGGTTTTTAAATCATGATTTTTACAACTAAACTTGGTGGCGTAGTGCATAACACTCCAGGTTAACGAAGTACAAGTGAGAAGGTCCGTGGATCGATTCCCAGCTCCGGTAAGATTTTTAAAATTTATAATTATATTTACAGATTTACAGACTCCAGCAGACGCAACCCGTGGATAAATTCATGACCAACTATCATCAAATGAAATAATTAGGAGAAAATCGTAATTTATGAGTTCAACCATAATAAGAGAATTAAAAAATATAATAATAGATAATTAATTAATAGAGAAAACAATACTAAAAAAGGATATTAAGTTAAGAAATTAATTAAATTAAAATAAATTAATTTTTTCATTTTTTGAAAATTATTTACAATAAATTTTTTTTTGACACGTGGAAATCAAAACCGTTGCAGGCTTTTCTCAAGTATGCCACAGGGCTGCCTCAGGTAAATTCGTGCGCCAAATTACTCAGACAGCACCTGTAGCAGACTTGCCTCATTCCTGCCTCCGACTTACCCTCAATCCTCTCTCAGGGTTGCCCCAGGCTTTTCTCAGGTGTGCAACAAGCGTGGTGCAGGTTTGCGCCAGCACCAGCTTGCTTTCTCCCAAGTGTGCCACAGGGCTGCCTCAGGTAAATTCATGCGCCAAATTACTCAGACAGCACCTGTAGCAGGCTTGCTTCACTCCTGCCACAGGAGCAGGTCCTGGGTGAGTTTTCACTGACAGGCAAATGCCAGAAATTTCCCAGGTTAAAATGTTACTTGGGGTGGGTACACTGTTTCAGTTTACTTCACCCTTTTAGTATCGCTTAACATTTATTTTGTGATTTTTGGGCAGGGGGAATGAATAGGTTCATTGTAATTAGGGTGGTCCATATTAAATGCTGGTTCCATATTACTACCTTCTCCTCTAACATTTCTACCCTATATATATTGTAGTGTCCACCTGGATTGCTCGTTATCCCCGACGAACGCTACACACTTACCTCGGTTGTCTCTACTTATCTGAGACAACAATGCTTAACACTGCTTTTGCCCCCAATCCTGCAGCTTGCCTTATGTCCCGCTAACGTTGATCTGCACTCGTAACCTTGAGTCAAGATTCCCACTCCAGTAATGATAAACAATGAAACGGTTACATATAATTTTCGACTCGATTTATTTAAGTAACACTCAATTTTAATCCCTTATACACCCCAACAAATTTTATATCCCCAAATAATAATAAAAATAAAACTAGCTACCTAGGTATCCTTAACTTAGGTAGTCTTCCCATATACGCAATTCCTGGTTCAAATAAACATTAACCACTTCCACCAACACCAATGATTCTTCCCTTGCTTCTTTATTTCACAATCCAACCAGACGTACACTACTTCTGCTACGGTCCCACAATCCTTCCAACTTGGGATCCAATAATTTATTTCCAATTAGGAATCCAATAATTTATTTCCAATTGGGACTCCAATCATTTATTTTCCATCACAAATCCAATGGTTTATTTCCAACTTAGTAATCCAATAATTCCTTTCCAATTAATAATCTTTGTCCACTATCGCGAAGAATGTATGCACTCGCAAGTGTTCAATAATTTTCTTCTAAAATTTTCTTGATTTCGAATTAATAAATTCGTCACCCAAAAATGCGACTTCTCGCCTTGAATAACTTTTCTTAATTTTTCGTTCCACCCCACAACACGTCTTCTCCGTGAGGGTGCTCTAACTTGACTTATTTTCTTACACCCCCAAGACACGTCTTCTCCGTGTGGGTGATATGACCTGACTATCTTATTTATCTTTTTCGTTACCCCCACAACCTCGTTTTTCACTTGTTTTTATGTTTTTTTATGTGTTATCAACTTTTCCTGGTCCATTCTTTTATCTCGACTACCGTAAATTAAGAATACCTATTTAAATTCATAGTAACAACAACAATTATTAACATTAAATATTTTTATCACAATTTCCTTTAATTTTGTACACAGTACCCCGATCCGTTTTATTACTTTTAATTCAGGAAACATGCAATTTTTGCAATAATTGCACGTCCAATGACCACTCTTCCCAAAGTTACTTTTCCTCAGCTCAGGTCAACTTAAGTTCGTCATATTGTGAATTTTGTTCCAAGTTGTCCTGAACTGAGTAATCCTCTCTTTGTCGCGCACAGTCTGCAAGACCGTGACTTTGACCGGTGTTAAGCATTCTTATCTCAGGTTTCCACCGCAATATATAAAAAGATAAGACATGTTATGCAACGTTTTTATGCAACGTTTTCATGCAACGTTTTTATGTAACGTTTTATGCTATGGTAGAATGGTAGTCATTATTTTGATAATAGTATACGCTTTTTAAAATTAATTGTTACTTCACAAGAACCTTCATGGACGAAAATCAACATCTCATCGTCTCATTGTCTCAACGTCTCATCGTCTCAACGTTTCAAGTCTATAACGGTGCTTTTTAAAATTAATTTTTACTTCACAAGAACCTTCATGGACGAAAATCAACATCTCATCGGATCAACATCTCATCGTCTCATTGTCTCAACGTCTCAACGTTTCAAGTCTATAACGGTGCTTTTTAAAATTAATTTTTACTTCACAAGAACCTTCATGGACGAAAATCATCGTCTCAACGTTTCAAGTCTATAAAGGTGTTTTCTAAAATTAATTTTTACTTTACAAGAACCTTCATGGACGAAAATCAACATCTCATCGGATCAACGTCTCATCGTATCAACGTCTCATCGTATCAACGTTTCAAGTCTATAAAGGTGTTTTTTAAAATTAATTTTTAATTCACAAGAACCTTCATGGACGAAAATCAACATCTCATCGGATCAACGTCTCATTGTCTCAACGTCTCATCGTCTCAACGTTTCAAGTCTATAAAGGTGCAAGAATCTTTATAGTAAGTGTTAAGTGGAGTAAAAAATAATTTAAAAATCGTATTCTATATCGAAAGAATGACTACCATTCTACCAACCGTTTTTCCTTTACATCCAATAGCTGTTCAAGAGTTGATATATAACGGCTACCTGTCAACTGATCATATCACAAAATTTAATGAAATCTTAATGGTTCATACGGAGTTTAGACCACAGGAAGTCTCATCGAATAAACGTCTCATTGGATAAACATCTCATCGGATAAACGTCTCATCGAATAAACGTTTCATCGGATAAACGTCTCATCGAATAAACGTTTCATCGGATAAACGTCTCATCGAATAAACGTCTCATCGAATAAACGTTTCATCGAATAAACGTCTCATCGAATAATCGTCTCATCGAATAAACGTTTCATCGGATAACGTCTCATCGAATAAACGTCTCATCGAATAAACGTCTAATCGAATAAACGTTTCATCGGATAAACGTCTCATCGGATAAACGTCTCATCGGATAAACGTCTTATCAGAAAACCTGTCATCGCATAAACGTCTCATCGTTTTAACGTTTCAAGTGCAAGGACCTTTATAGCAAATAATAGCAAATAACAGCAAATAAGCAAAGCAAAGCTAAATATAAATAACTATAAATAAATCTCAAGGGCAGAGCTTTAACAAAGTTAGTATAATAAATTCGAAAATAAGTCAAATTATACCCAAAATACAACAACGACAGACATGTTTCGATCTTGTTAGATCTCATCAGTGACGTATAGCTGTGAATTTGGTTATAATTTGACTTTATGTTTTTTCCCTTATATAGCATTTTATAAATTAAATTAAATGGATAATCCGATAGATCGGAGTTATCCAAAAAATAAAATTAATAATTCGCGCAATGCTAACTGGAATAAAACGACCCGTTTTATAATACATTAAACACACGGAGGTGTTGTGGAAGCACTTTTCGAGAGGTCGTGAAGACATGTCATTACGACACTGATGAGATCACTGATCACTGAACACTGATGAGATCTAACAAGATCGAAACATGTCTGTCGTTGTTGTATTTTGGGTATAATTTGACTTATTTTCGAATTTATTTTACAATTTCTTAGCAACTAGTTAAGTTGCGCCACTTTGACCTCGCGAAGGGTCTTATTGATTGATGGTTTATCCTCAACATATTTAGTACTGTCGTAATGACATGTCTTCACGACCTCTCGAAAAGTGCTTCCACAACACCTCCGTGTGTTTAATGTAAAGTTAGTATATACATCGATAGGCCTTTGTTTAGTCATGGACAGTTATATGTAGCATTATCAAGATGTCGAGCGAAGGATGGAATACAAATTCAAAGTGAAGGCGACGTAAAAAATGTTGTATAGAAAGAAGTTTTATAACTTGAAGTTATTAGGGCCGCGATAGCGGCCAGGGGGGCGAAGCCCCCCTAGTATTGATATAATTTTGTAACAGCAGAGTGGAATATTTTTAAAAAAAAATTTTTGAAGAATTCTCAAAAGAAATCTGTAAAAAAATCGTTTTTCAGGGATATACATATGAGCCCTTAATCGAGTAAATTACAATTTCGATGGACAAAAAACAGTATTTAAAATTGGTAACACTTTTATTGCACAGAACTCTTTGAGCAGGAACTGCGTTAGTTACTACCATGCAATGGAAAACAAAAACATCTCCTGAAGCTTTGCACTAATATTTAATACCTTTCCTATCTACGCGATAAAAAATGTAAGAAAAGCTATGAACTATGATGAACCATACTTATTATACTACGTAATAACATGAATATTGCACTATTGGACATCATGAGAAGCAGGCCTACGAATTTAATAATTTGCAGGTGACATGATGATGGTAAATGGTCCAAAATGTAATAGTAAAACAAACATTTTGAGGATCATTAAAAATAGAGCATACATTTTGCAAGAAAACTGTAAAATTACATAAACTGGCATTTAACGACATTGAATTGGCTGCAGCTATAAGGTTAGCCCCACCTACCCCAACTTAATAAACTGAGTTATTTGTTCGATGTTAACGCCATATTGTGGTGTAAATACAATTACTTTTCTCGCAGTCGTTGGCGATAGCATATCTAGCATATCTAGCATTTCCATTATTTACTGAGTTTTGTGGAGGCACAGCCTCCATAACCTCTTTCAACATCTCAGAACACTTCAATTGATGATTAATGGTATGAGTATACTTAGCGAGCATGGAGCCTTATTGGCATAGCACGAAGTCGAGTCCTGTAACGCATGTGGCAGTTATCAGTCTTCGTAGGATTGAATGAAATCGACGTGAATATTACGAGTAACTTTACAGCAGGACAATTTAATCCCATTCCCCTATTCTACAGCGATCTTGAAGAGACTGATCTAGGACGGTGCCGAGGTATTCAAACTAATCGATAGTTAGGATTAATCCTCACCTTAAACCATTCATTTTCATGTTATCTATCAACTCCCATTCAGTTTTTAATAATAAATTTAATATCTTCTGGGCTAGTTCCTCGTGTTTTCACCGCTAATGTTTCCTTTGCTATACAGCAAATAGGATACAAAGAAAATTATTCACAAGTGATTCCTCTGGAACAATCGTGTTGGAAACTGTGGACGAAAATGACGTACAACACCTTGAAGGAAACGGAAAATTAAAGATATTTTCCTTAATTTAAAGTTAGTGCAGATATGGAATTGTAGTGATAAAATAAAGGAAAATGCGAAAAAATGCGTAAAAAGCATACAGCGTCCGTCGGTGTGTTGCTGTAATCAATGCAAAGGGTGATAATAATTTATAATAATGTTTATTAATGGAATATCTTCCTTTTTCAATAAGTAATAATAATCATTATTATTGATAATGTATATTATAATAATATATAATTAATATATAGATAAATATATAATATATTGTCCTCTACCTACCTCAACCTTTATCTTTTTCTAATGCTTTCAGTTGACTTCAGCAAAGGAACATAATCCGCCACACAGCTAACTCAGAATGCAAAATTAAACGTATTATAACGATTCAAACAATTTAATTTATTATCTCTGTTCAAATAAATGTTTAACAACAAAAGCATATCATCCAATATTTCGTATTTCTTAATTTTTGTAGTCGTTAAATCTGAATACGCATTACCAATTCCAAGTTCACACATTTACTATTATCATCCCCCTGTAACTTGCAATTAATAATACCTTAAAATTTTTCTTAAAATCTAATGTTTACAAAATTTTTCAATTATCAAAATTATTTCATTACGGCACTGCATTTAAAATTTTATTTGTGTAGTTCCTCGTGGCCTTCAAAATTTTACGCCATGCGTTACAGCAGATGACTTGCGCAGGCGCAGTTCGATTATCGTCGCCGACACAAAAATTTTTAACATGTGGTACTATTAAAATTTTTTTACCTTAATTTGGTAATTTTATTCTTTTCCAGCAATTTCCTGGATGGATTACAGTTGATTAGCATCATTTGTTCAATTGATTAGTTGGCGGTCGACCAGTCTCGCATTTTTCAATCTTCTTAGTTTGTTGAAAAAGACGCTTCCCAGTTTATCATCCAAATTTTGGCTTTTCAGCTTTTCACCGCTTATAAACTTTTTCCATCAATCGATCTTGATGATACACTAATGCACATCATTAAATTTGCTAAATTTTGTACATTTTATATTAATTTATGCACTTTTATGTCGCCCACCACAAAAACGCAGCGTGTCTTGCAGGCGTCCCAGGAAAGAGAGCCTTCTTTTTCTCCCCTCTTCACAAAGTTAAATTTTTATGTCGCACTCCGCGTTTGTTTTTGGAACTACCTTTAAATTTCAAATCACCAAAATGTTTAAATCCTTATTATCTAACATTTTATCCTACTAAATTAACAATTATTGGTTATTAACAACAAAACAATAAATTTGTTTGATGAAATTAAGAAATATTCATGCCGATTTGTCTTTAATAAACAAATAAAATTAATTAAATTTTTAAACTCCTTCCACTTATTTAAAAAGAGAATAATTCAAAACTTTGTACATTCCGCACCATCACGTGGCAAACTACGGAACCAAAACAAAAATCAACTAAATTTATAATTAAAATTTCTATGATGATTTCAAAATACTACAATATATATATAATTATTGTCAATAAACAAAATAAAAACTAAAACTAAAAAAATAAAAACAAGTTATGTTTTTACAGTAAGTCTAAGCGATAATTTAAATCTCTTGCAAATAAATCAACTTCAACATTGTTGTACAGAATATTAAAGTAAAGCAATGTTATCTCTTAAAATTCATGAATAACAACTTTCTAAAATTTTGTTATGAAAAATTTATTTAAAAACTAGTTTTGTATCCATTTCTATTATTAATTTCACTAATACCCAAGTAACACACGATCGTATATTAGACGTATATCATTGGGATATTTGGGATATTATTGGTATACGTCTAATTTTGGTATATGAAATATACGTATTTCATATACGCTTCATATACCATACTTAAAATATTCGTATATTATACGACTATTATAGACTTAAAATTAACTTACAGTTGAAAGACAGAATTTTGATCTTGGATATACGTTTAATAGATGTATATATTATACCATATATATTCTAGTATATTTTTGGCCTACGATATACGTTTAATAAACGTTTATTGTAAACATTATTGGTATACGTCTAATTTTGGTATATGAAATATACGTATTTCATATTCACCACAGGAAGTTTGTATTTGCATTTAATTTTAATCAACTTCAAAATCATAAATATTCATAAAGTGAAAATCAAAAATAAAGTGTAGCCAAGAATTATGATCTTGTTATGTTGCTAAATTATTAATATTTCGATTTTGTTCTATTACAGAAAATTTACGCAAAAATGTGGAGAAAATTTGATAAGTTTATGCTTTTAATGTGGAAAAATTTTTTAATTCAATGGCGACATCCAAAACAAACTCTAGTAGAAATTTTAGCTCCAGTTCTTTTTACTTCGTTATTGGTAATTGTACGTAGTTTAGTAGACCCTGCAACTCATTCGGCTGTGGGTTATGAACCATACGAAACTCATATACCCGTAATGGAAAACTTAACTACGTAAGCAAATAATAAATTTTAATCTTATTTATGTTAGTTGAATTATTTATAAACTAAGTGTATATTTTAAAGGTTGAGACAAGTCGTGTGGTCTCCTTCCAATCTAATTTTGGAAGAAATTATGAAGGATACAATGATTGCAATTAATTTCAATTGATGAACAAAACATACTGATGTTACACATATTGGGTTTAACAATAGCACAGATATGCAGAAATATCTAAGTAACGAACTTAATTTAATTATAACTTTGGTTGGTGTTGAATTCGATGATGCGTTATCTGAAATAAACGAATTGCCTTCTAAACTGAATATCACCTTTAGGTAACAATCAAATTTCGTTTACTTACTTTTTCCGTATCTTTAGCAAATAATGAAATTACGAATTTAGTTTGTAGTACCGTAAGTATGTATTTAATGTATAAGAGAGCGGTCGGAGCATAACAGTTAAGTACGTTGACTGTTGACACGAAATGCCCGGTTCGATTCCGGATAAGGTAAAAACTTTATTCTGGCCGTCTCTCATACAGAAAGGAGGGGGACCCCTACTGTATACGTACTATGTCCCAAGAAAGCAGTATTCGCAAAAATGATAAGCAATTGCTCATCATGAATGCTGTCACGACGTCCGAATTCGGGCAAAACGACCAAGAAACAGAAGAAGTATGTATTTACGGCTATATTTTAAGATTTCCAGGAGAATTGAGAACCGGTGATCAAGGCTCCACATTAGGAATTGAAGATTTTGACCACTTTACATGGAAAACAAATCTTCTTTTCTCACTCTATCAACTATCTGGACCTCGTGCTTGGGAATCAAATGATGGAGCTATTCCAAGTAACTATTATTGCATTTTATGTCATTGCTTCCTAATGTCTATGAAGTATCTACTAAATACAAAAAATATATTTTAGATTATCATTTTGAAGGATTTTTAAAATTGCAACAAGAACTGTCACTTTCGATCATAAATCATTTTAAAGTAACTCTTCGTAATGAAACATATGGAAGAACTTTACTTCCTATTCTAATGCAACGATATCCTTATCCAGCATGGATTAAAGATATTTTATTAACAGCGTTACAAAGCGTTGCAGGTCTAATTATTATGTTAAGTTTTGTTTACACTTGCATAAGTACTGTTAAAGTTATAACAATTGAAAAGGAAAAACAGTTGAAAGTATGGATAAATAATTATTAACTAATTTATATTGAATTATAATATGTTATTTTATAATAGGAATCGATGAAAATTATGGGATTACCTAATTGGTTGCATTGGTTAGCGTGGTTTCTTAAATCGTTTATTATGTTACTCATTACAATAACTTTAGTTGTAATTATTATGAAAGCTAAATGGTATCTCAATACAGATTACACTGTTTTCACACAGTCAAATCCTTTAGTGATATATTTATTTTTAATATTTTATGCTTGTGCGACCATCACTTTTTGCTTTGCTATTAACGTATTTTTCTCAAAAGGTTATTTGATATCACTCAAGCATCGTTTTAGTAAATAATTAATCATGTAAATTTTAACAAAAACTTAACTGAATGTTAAAATATTAGGATTTTAACTATAAGCAAAGAACACAATACGAGAAATTTTATTTACTAAACACTTTAAAAACGTCTTTTATTCCAAATGACAAAGTAGAACCAGAAAATAGTTTGAAAATGTGACAAAGAATGCAAATATAGGGGGGGGGGGCAAAAACGTGGAGTTTTTACGAAAAATTTGAAAAATATAGCAAAATTTAAGTAAAAATTAATGTTATTGCGATATAAAGATCTTTATTTCAAGGTTATTGCCCATCATCAGTCGCAACTAAACCGATAAAAAGAAAACAAAAATGAAAAAAATTGATCGGAAAAATAATAATTGAAACAAAAAATGTGAAAAGAATTTTTGTGAAAAATTAAACAAATGAAATCTAAGAAAAACTGAAGTTAAATCAACGATTAAAATACTACAGAAAATTAATTTAAAATGCTTACCACTTGAATAATAAATATAAACTACCCAAGTAACACACGATCGTATATTAGACGTATATCATTGGGATATTTGGGATATTATTGGTATACGTCTAATTTTGGTATATGAAATATACGTATTTCATATACGCTTCATATACCATACTTAAAATATTCGTATATTATACGACTATTATAGACTTAAAATTAACTTACAGTTGAAAGACAGAATTTTGATCTTGGATATACGTTTAATAGATGTATATATTATACCATATATATTCTAGTATATTTTTGGCCTACGATATACGTTTAATAAACGTTTATTGTAAACATTATTGGTATACGTCTAATTTTGGTATATGAAATATACGTATTTCATATACGCTTCATATACCATACTTAAAATAGTCGTATATTAAAAGTCTATTATAGACTTAAAATTAACTTACAGTTGAAAGACAGAATTTTGATCTTGGATATACGTTTAATAGATGTATATATTATACCATATATATTCTAGTATATTTTTGGCCTACGATATACGTTTAATAAACGTTTATTGTAAACATTATTGGTATACGTCTAATTTTGGTATATGAAATATACGTATTTCATATACGCTTCATATACCATACTTAAAATAGTCGTATATTAAAAGTCTATTATAGACTTAAAATTAACTTACAGTTGAAAGACAGAATTTTGATCTTGGATATACGTTTAATAGATGTATATATTATACCATATATATTCTAGTATATTCTTGGCCTACGATATACGTTTAATAAACGTTTATTGTAAACATTATTGGTATACGTCTAATTTTGGTATATGAAATATACGTATTTCATATACGCTTCATATACCATACTTAAAATATTCGTATATTAAAAGTCTATTATAGACTTAAAATTAACTTACAGTTGAAAGACAGAATTTTGATCTTGGATATACGTTTAATAGATGTATATATGTTAAGCATCCTTACGAAGCCCAAAATGCCATATTCAGCGGTTAATGCGAAGCCCGCTACCTCAATACGAAGCCCGGTTTCGGGCATGATAAAAATCTCCGTGTATATCGAGTTAGTAACGCTAGATATTAAGAGAGGTCCTTATATCTCGTTTTTTGCTAGGGCTTCGTAATTCCGGTACACATCTCAAAACATACACGGTTAGTTCGTAGAAACTTTGGGTAGAGGGCGCGTCGGTATGCCTGTATATACAAGCTGTATATCCTATATATGTAGAACCGATATTATCACGCCCAACTTGTACTACGGTCCTCCTGAAGCCCTAAACTTGACAACAACGCACACAGTGATATCTTGCAAGGACATTCATGTAATTCTAGTAATAACTTCTACGAGCATTATAATATGTAATACGCTCAAAGATTACTCTACTTTTAACTTCAAGCAGTGAATAACGCAGAGGCTATTTAAACGAAACAATTTATTTAAAAAAAGTTAGAAAAAGTTTGTTTCTTAAAATTATTAAAATAAATTTTGTTAATAAATTAATACCTACAAAAGAATTTATAGCTAACTTTTAACGTTAAATTTTTAAGCTTATGTTCGTTTTAATTGGATATCACTTGTCATCTACTGCGTAAGATACTGACTCCGCCCAGCCATGATTCCTTGGGTTAGCTTTAATGTTAAATTAATTTAGTTATCCCTGAATGTATTGTACTTATTTTTTCTATACGTACCCAATCCTTATTGACAAAAATATCGCTGTAGTTAGCAAGAAGTTATTTAGAAGTACTCGTGTTTTTTAGGAACCGTTTTTTTCGAACATGTTTGCGAAAATGGGCTAATATCAAACTCTTTTCCTTATTTGACCATCTAAAGCGACCACTTATTTTGATTGTCACAAATGTGATGTCAACATAAAATTACCATTTTTGGAATGTCTAAAGAAAATTATGCTTGAATATAATATTAAAATCGAATGAAGTTTTAAAATGACCATGAAAAAACGGAGATGCGGTAGGTCAGTATAACTAGCATGCTAGCTGATAAATAATTAGCAAACGTTATACTTTTGAAATAAACTGGTGGGTATCTTTGCTTTGCCATGTGACACATAACAGCAAATTTTACAATTTTAATTTTTTCATGCAAACACGAAACCCAAATTATAATTGCTGATTTGAATATCTTATTAAATAAGAAAAATCTATAATTTCCTAATTTCATTTGAAAGAACGCTAATAAAATAAACTGATGTTGTGGGTTCTAGAAACTTTCGAGAACTCCGAGCAGCACGCGAACGGGGAAACCACTTTAATTCGATGTGGGTATTTTCAAATTTAATTTAAATCATCAAATGTTTTAAAAATACATGAGTTGGTTAAAAACTGCCACCACTTTGATTTAATAAACTGGACTTGAAAAATTTCTTTTGCTAATTAGTTATTAACAGCAACTATTTAAGGAGTAGATGCATAGGAACAACGACCATGGTCCAATTTTACTACAAATTAATTATTAGTACGATCTGATAGATGGTGAAGTTATATTTTGGTAAAAAATAAATTATAATTACAGTAGAATCCGCTTAATGTTATCAGTCGGTTATTATTGTGATCATTTTGATTGGGAACCGGCCGCTTTAATTAGTTTACATACAAAAACCACCGGATAATGTGATCAAAAAGCTGCTTATTATTATCACTTTCCAGGAATTTCCAACACAATAATCTCTATTTCTTAAGTATCTTTTTCTGATTTGTCATTGAAATTTTATATCTTTACAAAACATGTCACTCGTTTTAATTTCTATACAAAGGCGACGAAGAGGATTTTCAAAAATTTACTAACTATGAATGTAAAGTAATGTAATGTATAACCCCCCCCCCTTCGTGTGCTCTTCATTTTGTAACAATGGTGTGACTACCCGCACAAAATTTTTTCGATATGTTAATGCAAAATTTATGAACCTAAAAAAACTGCCAATACATACTAAATTACGTTCGTAATTACACAGCCCCAATTTACATATGTCGCTGCTCAACCCAAATCAAATTTTTGTGTAAAAATCTGGTCCATGTTCTAGACTAGACCCATTGGTAAAATTCGCAAACCGCGCGGTACGGGGTAATGTAAACGGGATAGGCATATCTAGCCTGGATATTCATTCTGGAACGTTAATAATACGGCAAAGGTAGTCGCCAAATTTGACTAAATTGTTAATAATAATTATTTAAAAATAATTTTTATTCGTCGATACGGAAGAAATACTCGTTTATTTTCGACCTGTGACTTCAAGAAATCGCAAAGAAAGAAGTCTGGAGTGGTCAAATCGGGCGATCTTGCCGGTCCCTGCAAATCGCTAAAACGAGACATTTTGGCGACCCGAAAACGCATCCTTCAAAATGTCTATTGTCGCACAAGTTATGTGTGCGGTTGCACCGTCCTGTTCGAGCCACGTGTCCCCAGTCCCAATTCATCAATTAGCTGCAATAAAAACTCGTTTTTAGGTCGCCTAATGTCTCCTTTTGGAGATTTTCAGTGCTCGGAAAGATCGCCCGATTTGACCACTTCAGACTTCTTTATTTGGCGTTTTCTGAAGTCAGGGATCTATATACAGGGTGTCCGCGGATACACTTTACTTAACTTAGGTGATGACAAGGACGTGCCCAGCTAACTTTCTTGAGGAGAGAATTTGCCAACTTAATTAATTCAAAATTGCCAACTTCTTGTATTTATCTATTTTTCGTATTGTCGGTTTAGCGGCTTTTGCCAACTTGACCAAATTTTGAGTGATTTAACCAAATTATGAGTGATTTTGCCAACTTTTTTCCAACTTTCTAAAATATTGTAGGGGGAAGTTCCCCCCCCCCCAATCTCCTATTTTGGGCACGTCCCTGGGTGATGAAAGAGGACACTTTTCTAAAACACTTTTCAAACCCTCGAGAGTTAGGTCTCTTTAAAGCATTTTTTCTAAATTTTCATCTTCACATGGCAATAGCCCCGAAAATATTGATTTTTCAGTAAAAATTGTTTAGTACTTTTTTAAAGATCGTGAAATAATCTACAAACTAGATTTAAACCTCTACAGCCGTATTCATAAAAATGAATCAATATTTAAGAGAGGTTTACAAACCCTTCTTAACCATAACCTAGCTTTTTTTGCTATGAAAACCAAGCAAAAAAAGCTAGGTTATGGTTAAGAAAGGTTTACAAGCCTCTCTTAAATATTGCTTTATTTAATTTCTAAAATCAACAGCTTTCAAGTTATGAATTAAAGTAAGTTAGAGTGGTCACAAAAGAAGATGAGAAGGCGTAGTCAAAATCTGACGCAGTAGATATGTAGGAGGAGTTTGTCAGTGGCGTAGTAAAAAGTATGTTCAATTTCAATTACATACATAAACACTTACTTACATTTTAACCTGCAATAGAAATGTGAATAAAAGTAAGATTATGGTTATGGAGGACATCCCTACTTTCAAAACATGGACTCGCCTCGACGACATTTGGTTTATACGCATTAGCTCCACCTTCTCATCTTCCTTTGTGACCACTCTAAAAACTGTTGAAAAATTCGACCTTTTTGTTTTTTTGTTTTTATCAAAAACTTGTATCTTTTAAACGAAACATTGTACAAAAAATCTGACGCCCCATTCCTGATAGGAAATTTAACGGATTACAACTTTTGTCTAGTAAAACTTTTTGAGAAACCAATCCATTTCACAGAAAATCAGAAAATAATATACAAGGCAGCTACAAAACAAGAAATTAAATTCCCAAAATTTGAATTTTTATTGAAAAATTATTTTATTAATTAATTTTAAACTATTACATTTTTTAAGTAAATGTTGAAATTTACCACCCTCATTTTCTATACTCATCAGTCGTGATCGTTTTAAAAGATGTTTGTCGAAAAAACGTCGATAAAAGTCGCAGCTTAATCGCAGAAATTCGATGTTTTGACACTTTTTTACACTCCGCGATTGAGCAAAATTGGCCTCGTGATCGATCGGTCGACCTTGGTGACCACCCCTGCTATAGTGACTCAACAAAAAAAGAAATTTTAAAATTTTGTAAATTTAATTTTTTGTTTTGTAGCTGCCTTGTTTATTATTTTCTGATTTTCTTTGAAATGGATTGGTTTCTCAAAAATATTTACTAGACAAAGTTGTAGTCCGTTAAATTTCCTATCCGTAATGGGGTGTCAGATTTTTTGTAAAATGTTTCGTTTAAAAGATACAAGGCAATAAAAGGTTTCGAATCTAGTTTGTAGATTATTTTACGCTCTTTAAAAAAACATTAAATCATTTTTACTGAAAAATCATTATTTTCGGAACTATGGTCATGTGAAGATGGAAATTAAAAAAATACTTTAAATAGGCCTAACTCTCGAGGGTTTTAATTTGCAAACTCATTAAAAGAAATTGATTTATTTTATAAAGCCATGTACAAATAGGAATTTGGAATCTCCAAATAAATTTGTATAATAAAGTTTTTGTTTCAATCAATCAACAAACTCTATATTTAAATTAATATTTACAAACAGTTTTACAAACAGTTTGCCCCTGCACCGACCAAGTCTTTTAATAACGAAAACTTATGTTAAAATTTTAGCAGTACCGCCACTGATTACAGGTACCATGAAATTAATATTTAAGCAAGCAGATGTTCCTATGACATTTTATACTTTAGGTAATTAATAAAAACTACAAAAAATGTTATCAGAATAATCACCGATTATTTTATTAAAAGTTTAAATTCGCGCCAATCGTTTTTACAACTTATGAAAAGTCGTATTTATACAACAGCAACTTTAAAACTCGTAATATAGTAAATGATAATCAGACGCGATGTGAGGATGTGAGTCATTATGTAACTTAATACTGGTAATGCCATTAAGAAAAGTGGCATCACTGGTGGGATTCGCAAACCCGTAAAATATATACACTATATACAATTGGGCTTGATAAGGTTGTTGTATGTGAAGGGATTCATAGAATCTGTTACATAGTTTTTGTAATGTATCATACAAAATTTTACCCCTCTTCGTTTGCCTTATATACCATCATGATAAGTTGCCTATATATTTAAAAGTTTTGACCGTAGCATTAATATAAAGCCCGGGAGTCAGGAGGCCTGTAGTACGTACCGGGCGTAGGATCCTCCGTCAGTCACGTATAGATATATATTATACCATATATATTCTAGTATATTTTTGGCCTACGATATACGTTTAATAAACGTTTATTGTAAACATTATTGGTATACGTCTAATTTTGGTATATGAAATATACGTATTTCATATACGCTTCATATACCATACTTAAAATATTCGTATATTAAAAGTCTATTATAGACTTAAAATTAACTTACAGTTGAAAGACAGAATTTTGATCTTGGATATACGTTTAATAGATGTATATATTATACCATATATATTCTAGTATATTTTTGGCCTACGATATACGTTTAATAAACGTTTATTGTAAACATTATTGGTATACGTCTAATTTTGGTATATGAAATATACGTATTTCATATACGCTTCATATACCATACTTAAAATATTCGTATATTAAAAGTCTATTATAGACTTAAAATTAACTTACAGTTGAAAGACAGAATTTTGATCTTGGATATACGTTTAATAGATGTATATATTATGCCATATACATTATAGTATATTTTTGGCCTACGATATACGTTTAATAAATGTTTATTATAAACATTAATTCAATATAATATTATTATAAAGTTATGAAATATGACAAATAGAATTTTGAGCTAAAGAATTCGTCTTATAGATGGATATTATACGTATAAATTTAACATACATGTTAGCATAAGCAAGGATTACTAAGCCATACAACCTGAGTCCGGACCTGTACGTTAGAATAAGCGAGGACTACTAAGCCATACCACCTGAATACGGACCTGTAATGAATACGGTCCTGACTAATAATTTTAAATTAAGTGTTGATTAAGTAATACCAACCTAAGTTGGTATTATGAGGGCGGTAATCAACTGAGGTATACTAGACCGGAGAATAATTATGTAATAACAAGTAGAATAGAAATAAAGTAAGAACGGTAATAAATCGTAAGTACGTAAAAAGGCTAATTTAGTTTTATTTTATTGTAATTTTTGGCTCACGCTAACATCAGAAGTCGGGATAATTACCCACGTTTAACCACAACAGGATAAGTACAAATTTTTTTTTACGGTTTACTGCTAAATTTGTTTTAGAGATTAGATTAGAATTAATTCAAAGTATCGTATTGTTTTTTTTTAAATTGATCAAAATATAAAATAACCCCACATAATGAAGAAAACGATCCTGACATGTCGAATCTTCAACGGTGTATGAAATTGTTCTTTGAGTTGATCTAATGGCCAATTTTGGACAACGGCCAACAGATAATACAGAAAAGTTTTCCTTTAATCTGTTAAGTCATAACCCGTACGAGAGTAAACATTCCACCGAAGAATGTACCAATCAAATAGACGAAATAAGAAAACGTGCAAAACACTATCTGATCATAATTTTGAAAACAGGAGATGCGCTTAGAGGAATCGGTCGAAAATTTTCGATAGTTGAAGCCACATGAGCGAAACTGGGAACATTTTATTTGAAGATGTAATAATTTTTCCAATCAGAAAACGTGGTATACGAAATTTGTAAGGTCTGCAACCAATGAGTAACTACGGGCAAAGTGGAAGTGATACAGAGTGATGATAAAACCGAAAATTCAAAGTTTATACCGTTACCAACCACACTTAGCCTAAAAATCTAGTTTTATCGTACGGGATAGGTGAAATAGAGTCAAATTTCGTTCGTAAAAGAGTACGCATGGCTAATCCGGGTAATTAAAGAAAATTGATGTTGATACTTCGCGAATATGACAATGAGCCAGAGACGACCTGCAAAGACAAATAAAACTGTTTAGGCTAAAAAGCAATCAAGAAAGCAGTAATTCATGGCTAAGTTGTTCCAATTGTGGAAAAGATGAGCATTTGAAGAAAGATTGTAGAGACACCAAAATTGAACGCTGAATGTAATTTCATCCAGTTAAGAAGATGTTTGGGAAGTGGCGAAAGGGGTCTTCTAGAGATTTAAGACTGCATTAATACTTCAAGTTTGACTTGCTGAACAGTTTCTAAAAATAAAAAGATTATGACGAGCAAAAGAGTATGTGGAAATGTGATGTTTGTCAACGATTAGGACATAACGAATCAAATTACTTTAAAAAAATAACGGGCAAGAAGTTGTACGGGGATGCCAACTACAGGATAAAAACAAAACTAGTGATAATACGAACCAAGGGGTTTCCCATATAAGAAATTACAACGTATGTTGATTCTGTAAACGTATTAGAGAAACGAGAGGGAGAGACTAAAAAGCTAACTATTTCAAAATGTAGACTAATCTAAGCGAATTGGAAAGAAAACTATTCAAGCGCCAGGACGATATGGCACCATCTTCGATATCGATGCATTGATTGGTTAAGAAATAATTCAATGTACTGGATTATAATATGGGTCAATACAAGAGAGTGTGAACCGAGTCTCAGGCTATCATGGTATTCAATAAAAAAAAAGCAAACGATTTAACAGCTAATAGGTCAGGATTGGACGAGTGGTTGAAAGATTGATTTATGAAGTTATCACGTTTGAAGATTTGCTGAATCAGGGAAATTGAAAAAGTTCAAGCAACAATTAGTAGCGGGAAACAAACCACTAAAGGGAATACCGAATGGAGAGATGGAGGATCTGAACTATGTGAGAATACTAGTCAACGAAGAGTTTGAAGGAAACAGCGTTAAAATTGGATGTACGTGGATTGGAGGCAATATCTTTGGGATTGGAGAAATAGTGATGAATGATGATACAGGATATACTATCTATTGAGCGTTACGTATTGGGAGGAGCTATTAGAGAAGATTATTGGGATTCTGGCCGTTATTGGATCAAGCCAATGAACAGTGAAGGGAGTAGTAAAGTTACTATATTATTTTCTATTATTTTCTTTTCGCTATAAGTTTTTTTATTCAAGATACTCTTAATATTAAGTGTAGAAGTTACAGATTTTCGAATCAATATTAAGGGTTGCTGTTTAATTACGCCGAATTAATATTGAGGGTTATGTAAACAGATTTTGGAATCAATATTAAGGGGTGCTGTTTAATTACGCCGAATTAATATTGAGGATTATTATAAGCAGTAAGGCCAGGGTTATTATGGCAGTCAGGCTAGGATTATTATAAGCAGTAAGGCCAGGATTATTATGGCGGTTAGGCCGGAATTATTATGGCGGTTAGGCCGGAATTATTATGGCGGTTAGGCCGGAATTATTATGGCGGTTAGGCCGGAATTATTATGGCGGTTAGGCCGGAATTATTATGGCGGTTAGGCCGGAATTATTATGGCGGTTAGGCCGGAATTTTTATGGCGGTTAGGCCGGATTACTTATTATTATATCGGCAAAGCCGAACTACTTATTATTACGACTTTACGACTAATTTATTATTTATTGTGCAACATTAACTTTAATTATTTTTCAGGATTATTAGGATTATTATTACGACTGTACGACTGATTATTTATTGTATAACATTAACTTTGATTATTTTTCAGGATTATTAGGATTATTATGGTGAATTATTAGGATTATTATTACGACTGCAAGACTGATTATTTCGGCGGCATGACTGATTATTTATTGTGCAATATTAATTTTGATTATTATTTTTCCTTATATCGCCGGTAAAATCGTGACACGGTAATGAGCAATGACTAGGACAACAATGGTGATTCACAAGCACTAGTTGACAAAAAATTGATAAATTGGCCTTACAAAATTTGGGATGAGAGCAAGATTATGTCACGAGGACGCGACAATTGCAGGAAGGCCGTGTTAGCATAAGCAAGGATTACTAAGCCATACAACCTGAGTCCGGACCTGTACGTTAGAATAAGCGAGGACTACTAAGCCATACCACCTGAATACGGACCTGTAATGAATACGGTCCTGACTAATAATTTTAAATTAAGTGTTGATTAAGTAATACCAACCTAAGTTGGTATTATGAGGGCGGTAATCAACTGAGGTATACTAGACCGGAGAATAATTATGTAATAACAAGTAGAATAGAAATAAAGTAAGAACGGTAATAAATCGTAAGTACGTAAAAAGGCTAATTTAGTTTTATTTTATTGTAATTTTTGGCTCACGCTAACATACATAATTATAGTATATTTTTGGACTACGATATAGGTTTGACAAACGCTTTTTATAAACGTAAAAATATAATATTTTTTTATAAGTTATGAAGTATGATTAGTAGGATTTTGAACTAAAGAATTCGTGTTATAGATGGATATTATACGTATAAATTTACCATACATAATATTATAATATATTTTTGGACTACGATATACGTTTAATAAACGCTTTTTACAAACGTAAATTAAAAATAATATTTTTTTATAAGTTCTGAAGTATGCATAATGTAAGTAACACATGGGTAATGGAATATTAGACGTATAAAAATCGTCTAGACCAAACGGTAAAACCTACTATAATACGTATACTGTAAACGTATACGTATACGTATTTTATGTCATGACATATCCCAATATATAGACGTATATTGTGTACATATATTTTATACATATTTCCCATACGTATATTATTACCCTTAATAATTATTATGCTAAGCATATAAACTGTATACCGTATACGTATATTTTGTTATTATGTATCCCAATATAATATATAAAATGCAACGTTTAGGCACCAAATTCCTATGTATATGGACGAAGTGGCACCCATATTTACGTTGTGGCACCAATTGAATATTCCAGAACGTTTTACTTCATATTTAGGTGCTGGAGCGTTGGCTTATCATAACTACGAAATATCACGAAGGTGCCATTTGGACGATATTATGCATATAAATTCAATTTTAATTGAACCGTATAATGTTTTTTGGCACCTCACCTACATAATATTAAAGAATAATAATTATGATAAGATAAAATTCAAAGACAAAACTTGCAGTTGACGATTTCTGTCTTGTAACACTTTGTACGTATTTTAACTGTAACTTTGAATTACGATTTTTTATATTTTCCAAAAATGAAATTTTTTAAAGCATTTTATCAACTAGGACAGTGCAAATTGTGAAATAAGCACTTGAAGCTCCGAGAAAGTACCAATCATGTAGGCAATTATTAATTGATAATAATTTATTGCTGAAATTTCAAAATTATTGAAATGTTTATTTTGTTTACTTTTAGTGCAACCAGAAGTTAGAGTTATAGGGGTAACGGATTTTGCAATCAATTAAAAACCGGGCGTTTTAATGGCGTTGAAAGAAATCATCAAAGTAAACTACAATTATTTACTTATAATTTATTACTTTCCTTGCACAATAATTATCAAATAAAGTCATACTACAAACAGGGGTTTTATAAAATGTCCAGAAATGCACTAAATAGAAAGGCTAGTAGGTTTGGACCTTTGTCTTTTGTGTAGATAAATAGAAATTTGGAAATTCAAAAAGTTGTGCTTGAAAAAATTAATTTAGAGCAATTTAGAGAGAGGACATAGAGACTTATTCTCAGTGTAGCTTATTCTTAGTTTATACTTGCTTTCTATGCTCTTTATTCGAATGATCTTCCATAAAGAAATTCTCAATCCGAAAAAGAAACATTTTGCAAAATGAAGACGTAAAAATTTTATTATCATAGAATTATCAAAAATAATTTTACAAAATGTATACCTTTTTCTGATGTTGTAAAAGACATACCTTTTTGAAATATTATTATCAAATAATATTATAAATGACTTGCAATTTTAAATATGACTAATGGTCAGGTAATCGACAGGTATAACTTTAACCCGATACCCGACCCGAAAGTGAAATCCGATTTTTGCACTCCTGATTAATTATAATTTTTCATGTACTTCTTGCAACCGCTAAGTAATTAATGGGTCCAAGTAATTAATAAACGACTTCAAAGGTCTACAATCGAATTGATAACTTGGTGCAGAATAAATATTTTTTTTTTAATTTTCGTAAAAGTTACTTAAAGAATTTTTTATACAACAGTTCAAAAAATTCTTGAAAATGTCTATTTTTTCACACCTATGACGGAAAATTACTTTTAATCTCGTCAAATAGATTTAAACTTGAAGATTCTCGTTCAGAACTTGCTCGGAGAACTAGAAAATTTGAAATACCCGTAACTTTGTAGAAAATGAAATTACAATTATGGAAATGGAAGCTCATTCAGACTCTATACTAACGAAGCTCTAACGTTTGACACAAATATCACCCAAAAATTCAAATAACAGCGAAAATAGAAAAACAAGTCTATAACCTCCCCCCCCTCCCAAAAAGACTTCGCGAATAACTTTGCGACGGTTGATGATGAAACGAAAAAAATGGAAGCTCATTTAGGCTCTAACGTTTAACACCAATTTCACCACAAAATTCAAGCTGTAGAGGGGGGGCGTGTCTACAGCAACTGTAAAATTGAACGCCATTTCTTAAAGTAGAAAAGTCGAATTGCTCCACTCTCCAAGTCGAATTTTGGGGTAGAATTAGTGTCAAACGTTAGAGCTTCGTTATAGCTTAAACGAACTTCCATTTATTCGTTTGAGCCTCAACCTTGGCGCAGTTATTCGTGAAATCTTGGGGGGGGGGGGTAGACATCTTTTCTATTTTATCTCTTAGTTTGAATTTTTGTGTGAAATTGGTGGCAGACGTATATATTGTCATATTTCTTTTGTAATAAAGTAGCCGGTCGATTTTATAATAAGGGGCCATTTTGGAAAATTAAAATTTTTACAAAAATGTTGTAAAATTTTGATGTTGGTGTGACGACGGGTGGCGCATAGAATAAGACGCTGGCTCGTTGGCAGTTAATACCAAGGTCGAATCCTGAGGTGATTTAAAAAAATTTATTTAGATGATTTATGAATATTTAAGAATTATAAATCGGAATGATAAGGGGACGATAAGTGGTCACTCGCCGCTTACCTGCGAGGTGTGAGTGCGTTTTGATTTTGATGTCTAAAATTTGGACAGGAGAGTTTTTTTTTGAATTGTTTGAATAAATAAGAGTGAAAATTAAAACGAGTGTATTATTCTGGTAATTGAATATTTGAAAATAAACGTAAAATTTTTGATTTTTTGAAGAGACAAATTTGCAAGGTCGCTTGATAGTGGGCGACTCTGGACGAAGATGATTGAGCAAGCCGGGTAAAGAAGTGAATTCTCCGCCTGATTAAAAATTTATTAAAATTAAAATTTTAAAAAATTATACCAATATTTCGAGGCTGGTTTTATTAGACTTCAATATATTATATAGGTATAAAAAATATTATTATATACCTATATAAAATATATAGGACATAATAATATTTGTATTATCTTGTAAAAATTATTTTTCAGTTACCGTTGTAATTAGTCAAGTATTTAATACCTGTATAGTTTATGGCCGGTAAGGTAACTAAAAATTAATATAACCTTCATAGCTAGATGGTTATAGTACCCGCCTGCAGATCCTGAGGTCATGAGTTCGATTCCCGCAGATGCCAAAAAAATTGTAAGTATAATATAATAAATTTAAAATTTATATACCTAATAGATACAACTTAATCAGAATTTTACAGATGACATACAAAGACAAGGCTGCTTAAAAAACAATCCGTGATAAAAAAATTAAATTTAAAACAGTATAAAACTCAAGTAGGAACGTCATGTGGACGTCTGTTATAGATCCATGGACATCCAATGGATCTTTAACGGACCTAGAACGCTACAGGAAAGTGTGTGCTACTAAAACATTTTTTTTTGTCTATAACTGTGATTTGAAACGACCGATAATATACGTCTATGGTATACGGTTTATATATGTAGCATAATTAAGGATAATATACGTGTAAAGAAAGTGCTTTCTTAATTTAAATTTGCCGCGCTCCATATTGCGCTCGCAATATGGAGGAACGAATAAGATTATGACAGATTTTAGAATATTGTGTTAAGAAGTGTATTAGTGAATGAATTTTAATTGTTGTAGTTTATGTAGAGATAATAGTAAACTTAATTGTTGTTTCTTTTGTATTACAGGTAATTTTGCAATAGTTAATGTAAATAATGTAAATAGTGTCTAATAAAAAACTTTTGTATTACAGAGAAACAGAATTGGTTATTGTTATCGATAAAATTTTAATAACCTTATAAAACAACAATTTTGTTTGTGATGTCGAAATTGCAATTTGAATTTACGGTGGTGCCTTCACCAAAAGATGCTAAAACAAGTATAATTGCTATAACCTCAATTTGTACAAGTAATGGAAAAGCATATGTATTGCCGGAAGAATGTAGATATGTGGGAGATCATGTAGAGTTGAAAAAGACAAACAATTACACAAAACTGGTTAATTCATTAAAGAGAAGAAATCAAGTAAGAAGGGTGTGGATTACGATGACAAAGGAATTGGAGGAGACGTACATGGACGAAGATGGGAATTTGCAATTTAAAGAGCAATATTTGGAGGAGGTAAATGAAGAGAATGAAAATAAAACACAAGATCATAATCTAAGAGAAATATTGGAAAAGCTGATAGAAACAACGCAAAATAAGGATAAAGAAAAAAACTTAAAACTAATATCGGAAAAATTTTTGATAGAGAAATTTTCAAGCAAAAATACTAATGCTAAACAATGGATGGAAGGCTTTGAAAAGGAGTGTTCTAGATATCAAATAGATAAAGGTGAGGATAAAATTGAATTATTGAAACTATTTCTGGATAGACCAGGTTTGGATTGGCACTCTTCTACACTCATTAGATTAACGGTGGGTGCTGGTTGGTTGGAGTGGAAGAAGAGATTTTTGGAATGCTTTACAGATAGTGGATGGAATAATGTTACGTATGCAATATCATTTAAGTATCGAGAGGGTTCGCTAACTGATTATGCTTTGAAAAAAGAGAAACTTTTGATGGATTTTAATAAGAATATGGATATTGGGTCACTTATAGCATTAATAGCAGTGGGGTTACCAGAATTTATATTGAACAAAATTAATAAGTCAGAATTAAAAGAGACAACAGATTTATTTAATGAGTTGAGACAACTCGAATGTCTAGTAAACAAAAGAAGTTTTCAAAGAAATTTCACATCAAACTCTAAAAAAAAATATGAAGAAAAAAAACCTTGTAAGACGTGTGAAGATTTGGGTAAAGGTGTGAGATACCACCCTAATGAAAAATGCTGGTTTAAGAAAAATGAAGAAGATAGAGAGAGAAACATTACAACAAGAAAGGTAAATAACAATTCTATTTTGGATGTAGAAATTTATAATGAAGCAAAAAAACGAATAAACACACCACTAATTAAATTAAACATTGTATTGGAAGATAAAATAAAAAATAGAAGGGATCTATGATTCAGGATCTCAAGTTTCATTGATTAATAAAAGATTAATAAAAACTATAAATAATAATAATAAAGATAAAAACAAAATACAATTAAAAACAATTAGTGGTGTGTCACTCACAAAAGGATTAACAAAGATAAAATTAAAAATTTTCAATATTGAAAAAGAAATAGACGTGTTTATTGTGGAAAATGAGGATTTTCATGATTTTTTGATAGGCCTGGATATAATAAGAGAATTTAAATTGAAGCAAGATGAAAATCTAAATATAAGCCAAAAACAATCGCAAGGAGAAGATATGATAGAAATAAATTTTAATGAACACATTAATGAAAAAGATTTTAAAATAGATTTAAATCATTTGGATGATAATAAAAAAATCAAAATAAAACAATTGATAGAGGAATATGCAGTAATATTTGCCAGGGATAAATATGATATAGGAACTGTAAAAAACTATGAAGCAAGAATAGATCTCTTAGTGGATAAATTTTGTAGTAAAAGACCATATAGATGTACAATTGAAGACAGGAATGAAATAGAACAGCAAGTGGCAAGACTGTTGGAAAAAAATTTAATTGAAGAATCATATAGCCCTTTCGCTGCACCAGTGACTCTAGCATTAAAAAAAGATGAGGGAAAGACTAGATTATGCATTGATTTTAGAGATTTAAATAAAATTGTGATACCACAATCTCAACCTTTTCCGCTAATTGATGACCTAATAATTAAATCTAGAAATTGTAAATATTTTACATCACTTGACATCAATTCAGCATTTTGGTCAATACCAATAAGGATAGAAGATAGAAATAAAACAGGTTTTATAACTCAAGAAGGACACTATCAATGGACTTGTCTACCATTCGGTTTAAAAACAGCACCAGCAATCTTCCAGAGAATTTTATCAAGCATACTAAGAAAAAATAATCTTAAGAACTTCACGGAAAATTATATAGATGACATATTAATATTTTCAAAAACTTTTGAAGATCATATCATGCATATAAAACAAGTTTTAGAAGCCATAATAAAAGAAGGCTTTAGATTGAAATTAAAAAAATGCACGTTTGCATCCAAATCAATCAAATATCTCGGACATATAATAGAAAATAATACAGTAAGACCAATCAAAGACAACTTAGTATCAATACATAATTTTCCTACTCCAAAAACACAGAAGAATATCAGACAATTCCTAGGTAAAATAAACTTTTATCGCGAATACATACCGAAAATCTCAACAATACTAGATCCATTGCATAGATTGTTGAGAAAAGATGTAAAATTTAATTGGTCTGTGGATTGTGAAAAATCATTTACAGAAATAAAAAAATTATTATGTTCTCAACCAGTGTTAGAAATATTTGATAAAGACCTGCCTATTAAGATATTTTCAGATGCTTCAATAGAAGGTATGGGTGCAATACTGAAACAAACACAACAAAATGGAAAGGATAAACCAGTAGCCTATTTTTCAAAAAAATTAAACGAGACACAAAAAAGAAAAAAAGCTATATATTTGGAATGCTTGGCAGTGAAGGAGGCGGTGAAGTATTGGGAACACTGGTTGATTGGAAGAAAATTTGAAGTGTATTCAGACCATAAACCTTTGGAGAACCTCAATTTAAAAGCAAGAACAGACGAAGAATTAGGTGATCTAACATATTACCTATCTCAATTTGATTTCAATATTAAATACATATCAGGGAAACTCAACATTGAAGCAGACTGTCTTAGCAGGAACCCGGTATTAGAAGCAATAGATAATGCTGAAGAAGCATTAAAGATAGTAAATACAATCAAAATTCAAGAAATAAAAAAAGATCAAGATGAAAACATTGCATTAAAAGAACTTAAGAGAAGGACAATAGATGAGCATGGTATAATTTATAAACAGAGTAAGAATAAAAAGAAAATAGTATTATCAGAGAAATTGGGCATTGAATTGATAAGAAATACACATATAGATTGGTGTCATATTGGCATAAATCAAATGATAAACAGAATATGCCCATATTATACTTCAAAAAGATTAATAGAAAACATTAAAAAAATATGCAAAACATGCGATATTTGTAAAAGAAATAAATCTAGAGGTCAAGCAAAATATGGATTGATGTCACAATTGGGACCAGCAACAAGGCCATTTGAGATAATGTCGATTGATACGATCGGTGGGTTTGGTGGTCAAAGATCAACGAAGAGGTACCTTCATCTTTTGGTTGATCACTATACAAGATACGCATTCATACATACTTCAAAAACCCAAGCTGCAAGCGATTTCATAAAGATGGTTCAAAACACACTAGAAATAAACAAGATAGATACAATATTAACAGATCAATATCCAGGACTCAACTCTAAAGAATTCAAAAAATTTTTAGAAGAACAGAATATCAGACTTATTTACACAGCCTTAAATGCACCTTTTTCAAATGGTCTAAACGAAAGATTGAACCAAACAATAGTCAATAAAATAAGATGCAGAATCAATGAATCTTCAGAAAGAAAAGCTTGGACAACAATAGCAAGAGAATGTGTTGACAAATATAACATAACAGAACACTCAGTAACAGGTTTTACACCAAAATATCTGTTAGATGGGACCAATACAAATATGTTACCCGAAGAACTAAAAGAACGTAAAAATGCAGAAGATTGGAAGGAAGATAGAAAAATGGCTGTAGATAACACTATAAAATCACACGAATATAATAAGAAACTATTTGACAAAAACAGAAAAGAAAATGAATTCAATATAGGCGACTCCGTATACATTGAGAACGGGAATAAGTTAAATAGAAGAAAATTAGATGAACTCAGGATCGGTCCTTTCAAAATAACAGAGAAATTGTCAAACACCATATTTAGAATTAAAACAGGAAAAAGAAACGAAGAAACAGGCCTGTTCCACATAACAAAATTAATACCAGAGTAAACAATAGCTAATGAAATTTTTCATGAGAATTTTCACGGTGGGAGGGGGAGATGTAAAGAAAGTGCTTTCTTAATTTAAATTTGCCGCGCTCCATATTGCGCTCGCAATATGGAGGAACGAATAAGATTATGACAGATTTTAGAATATTGTGTTAAGAAGTGTATTAGTGAATGAATTTTAATTGTTGTAGTTTATGTAGAGATAATAGTAAACTTAATTGTTGTTTCTTTTGTATTACAGGTAATTTTGCAATAGTTAATGTAAATAATGTAAATAGTGTCTAATAAAAAACTTTTGTATTACAGAGAAACAGAATTGGTTATTGTTATCGATAAAATTTTAATAACCTTATATACGTATGTGAAATATGTATAATATATGTACACAATATACGTCTATATTTTGGGATACGTCATGACCAAAAATACATATACGAATACGTATACGGTATACGGTTTATATGCGTAGCATTATTAAGAATAATATACGTACGTGAAATATGTATAATATATGAATACAATATATGTCTATATATTGGGATACGTCATGACCAAAAATACGTATACGAATACGTATACGGTATACGGTTTATATGCGTATCAATATTAAGGATAATATACGTATGTGAAATATGTATAATATATGTACACAATATACGTCTATATATTGGGATACGTCATGACCAAAAATACGTATACGAATACGTATACGGTATACGGTTTATATGCGTAGCATTATTAAGAATAATATACGTACGTGAAATATGTATAATATATGAATACAATATATGTCTATATATTGGGATACGTCATGACCAAAAATACGTATACGAATACGTATACGGTATACGGTTTATATGCGTATCAATATTAAGGATAATATACGTATGTGAAATATGTATAATATATGTACACAATATACGTCTATATATTGGGATACGTCATGACCAAAAATACGTATACGAATACGTATACGGTATACGGTTTATATGCGTAGCATTATTAAGAATAATATACGTACGTGAAATATGTATAATATATGAATACAATATATGTCTATATATTGGGATACGTCATGACCAAAAATACGTATACGAATACGTATACGGTATACGGTTTATATGCGTAGTATTATTAAGGATAATATAGGTATGTGAAATATGTATAATATATGTATACAATATACGTCTATATATTGGGATACGTCATGACCAAAAATACGTATACGTATCCGTATACAGTATACGTATTATAGTCGGTTTTACCGTTTGGTCTAGACGAATTTTATACGTCTAATATTCCATTATGTGTTACTTGGGTAGGTTCCATCCACACGAGGAGTTCAAAACGAAATGAAGGTTAGAAAATTAAAATAACTAAAAATTGTCACTGAGTTAAGTTTTTGTTAAATTTATATTTTACAAACACATACTAATATCACACCTATATTCTTGAAATTTCTTTTTAAGATTTATTTCTGTAATTAATCATGGTTTTTATAGCTAATACTGCTTCAACAATTGCTGGCATAGCGTGGTTTTTGTTTTACTTTCCGTATTTGATCCTATTAGAAAAGTACCCTACTTTAACTTTAACTCAAAAGCTTGTGATAAGTATTTGTTCCAATTCTGCTATGGCGTATGGTTTTCAATTAATGTTAATGTTTGAAGGAATTGGAGAAGGTAAGTTTCTATTCATACTTCACTTTCAACTAGTAAATACTTCATTATAGGACTTCAGTGGCATAACGTATGGAAACCAACAAGCCCAGATGATAAATTAACTTTAGGATATCTTATGATCATGTTAACTGTCGATACAATTATATATTTATTGTTAGCTTTATACGTTGAAGCAATATATCCTGGAGATTATGGTGTACCACGACCTTGGTACTTTATATTTACCTCTTCTTTTTGGTGCGGATCACCAAAATATATAGGTATGAAATTATATTTAACTTTAAACTTACAATTTATTTTTTATGTTTAGGTATTACTGATTTACAAGAAAAACCTTTAGAAAATGAGTTTCTCGAAAACGAACCCGGTCATTTGGACATAGGAATAAAAATGCTACATTTACAAAAAATGTATTCCAATAAGAAGGCAGCCGTTAAAGATATTTCTTTAAACATGTACAAAAACCAAATTACAGTATTACTAGGTCATAATGGTGCAGGAAAAACAACAACTATGTCTATGTTAACAGGAATGATTACTCCGACCAATGGTTTCGCTATTATAAGCGGTTATGATATTAGAACGAATATTTCAGAAGTGAGGGATAGTCTTGGGTTATGTCCACAACATAACATTCTTTTTGATGAGTTAACAGTAAAAGAACATTTACAATTCTACAGTCAATTGAAAGGATTACCAAAATCAAGAATTCCTGAAGAAGTTGAAAAATATATTCGTCTATTGAAATTAGAATCTAAAGTATGCATCTACAAGCTCTCACAGAAAGTAGTTTTATCTATGTATGTAAAATAATTTTAGGCCGATTCTCAATCATCAACCTTATCGGGTGGTATGAAAAGAAAATTATCAGTTGGAGTAGCGCTATGTGGAGATTCAAATGTTGTGATGCTTGATGAACCTAAAGCAGGAATCGATCCTGCTGCTAGACGCGCACTGTGGCATTTATTACAATCTCAAAAGAAGGGTGAACTTAACATCTCAGTAATTATTTTAAAATTAATACCAATTTTTGAGTAGGTAGAACTATACTACTGACGACTCATTGTTAATGTGAATTGCGTTAATGGCAGGAGGACAGTTGAAATGTTGCGGTTCAAGTTTCTTTCTGAAAAAGAAATATGGAGCCGGATATCATTTGATTTTAGATAAAGAACTGAATTGCGACATCGATAAAGTAACAGCTATACTTCAAAAACATTTACCAAACGTACACGTAAGTTTTAAGATGCAGTTATTAAGTAGGTTAACGTTGAATGTATAAATACAATTTAAGGTTGAAAGTAATGTGGGATCAGTATTAAGTTACTTATTAAGTGAAAGTGATTATTCGGTATTTGAAGTAATGCTGAGCGACTTAGAAAACAACAGTTCAGAATTAGGAGTTTTAAGTTATGGAATATCTCTTACAACATTAGAAGAAGTTTTTATGAAGTAACTATTAGTATTTGAAAAGCCCTGCAGATATTTTAAATTGATTTTTGTATAACCTTTAGAGTAGGTGCTGAATACAGTCATGAAGAAGATTTACTTGAAAGTGTGACGAGCAGTGAATTTTACAATTCCAATAGTAAACCGGTACACAGATACGGATACAGCAATAATATAGACATATCAGATGAGCAGCACAAGAAAACTGATATAGAACTTTTAGAATATAATGTCAAATCAAATCAACAGCGCAGAGGTAACATCCCAAATATATAGTATAATTCTTCTTAATATATTATTTATTTTAGTTAACATGGAACCCCATATTATATCGGGGTTTTCATTGTGACGCAGTCAAGTATTGGCAATGTTCATGAAACGTGGCATATCTATACTCCGTTCTTGGTTATTAATTGTAATTCAAATTTGCATTCCAGTATTGTTTCTTGCTTTAGCAATAGCAGTGGTTAGAAGTGTTAATAATAGATTTACCGACTTGCCTAAATTGAAACTGAAATTGAAGTCCTATAGCCAACCTGTTACTGCAGTATCAAGTAATCCAAACAATAAATACGCTAAACAGTTCATAGATATTGCAAAAAAGGAAAACGTTGTTGTTATGGATTGGGGAAATGGAAACTTTTCAAATAAAATTATCGAAGAGGTATAAACAACATGACTTTATGATTCAATAAGTATGCTGAATATTAATTTTTTAAACTGCTTTGCATTATTACATTTATTATTACGTTATACCGGGTGTCTTACTTTACTGTTTCCCAAATTGTGATGGTTAAGAACGAAAATTATATCGATCGAAAGAAATTCTTTTTGCGCTCCTGAAGATATCCAAAACTTTATGTTTGCTATTTAATAATGATTAAATGTAGAAATAACAGTAACAGATTAGAGCTTTTAGAAAAATATTAGAGGCCTTATTTGAAATTGATAGCCATTCGGGTCTATTCTGTAACTTTAGTAACTTGCTGAAAATGAGCAATATTGCTAAATAATAATTTTGCTTAATTGGAGCAAAATTGCATAACCATGGTTATTAGCAATAATTAGCAATATTGCTCATTTTTAGCAAGTTGCTAAAGTTACAGAATAGGCCTGATTGTTTCTATTTGAAAACTAATTGCTAACAAATTACTTTGACAAATTACAATAAATTTTGATTGAATTTAAACTAATGTTTTGACAGTTCAAATATCCAAAGCAGGGCTAATTAACAATAATTAAAGAACAAAATATCAATTGTTTTTAGATGCAGAAAAGAAAATAACTCTCTTTAAATTGATACGTTTTTTTTTTGCATTCTTATCCGTTATAATGGGAAGCAAGAATTTATTAGAATCAGTTTCCCATGTTAATTTCAAATGTTCGGATCCGCCTATGGCGTCGGGTTACAAACCAAGTTACAAACCAACACATTTTCGTAAATTATTAACTATAATTATTGCGTGATTATCATTTCCCTTGGTATATTATATCTAATAATTTCGATATTTCGAAATTAATATTTTGTTTTTCCTTAGACTATAAAAAATACCGCCGATGTACGTTTGAACCACATATGTGGAGCTACATTCGATGAAAAGCTCGTAACTGCATGGTTTAATAACGAACCCCATCATTCTCCACCGGTGGCTTTACAATTAATAACGAATTCTATTTTACAAACTGAAGTTTCACCTAATCATTACATACAAATGTATAATCATCCTCTACCTTTCACACTCAATACTCAGGTACCTTCATACTTCCAAAATATAATTCCTTTTACAAAATATCTAATCTATCAATTTTCAGTTTAAACGACTTTCCGACGGATATAATATGGGATTTTTAGTTTCATTTAATATCGGTTTTGCTATGGCTTTCGTATCTTCTTTCTATGTAATGTTTTATATTAGAGAACGTGTTACCAAATCGAAGCATTTACAATTTGTGTCCGGCGTAGATGTGATAGCTTTTTGGGGCTCATCGTTTATTTGTGATCTATTAACATTTACCTTTACTTCCATATGCATAATTATTACATTAGTAATATTTCAAGAGGATGGTTTTATGAAACCTGTCGAATTAGGTAAGTTGATTTCTTTATTTAAAATTTATATACAACCAACATATTTCTTCTAGCTCGCATGTTCCATTAATGTATTTGTGTTCATATCTTTTTGACGTTCCATCAACTGGTTATACCAGAATGATACATCGTGAATGTATTTACTGGTAATTACCATTAAATCATGTGGAACATTGATTCCAAATTACTATAAATATTTGTAGGAGTTGCCGGTTTTATAATAGTGCATGTTTTGGCAACACCAGATTTGAAATTACAACATGTTGCAGACACACTGCATTGGATTTTTCTAATAATTCCGCATTATGCACTTAGTACAGGAATTCGGGATATCAATATAATTTATGCTACTCATAAGCTCTGTAACACAGTGTTAACCAGCTGCATTAATTTCGATGTACCCAACTTTCCTAAATTTTCACCAGAACAATGTAAACTTCAGTTATGTGAAGAACAACCTAAGTGTTGCGGTAAATATAAATGATCAACTATTTATAATCAAAATTGGTTAATTATTATTAATTCGTGAAAATGAATAATTTTTGTATTTTAATAAATTACGAATTAAGGAAACATATTTAATAAAGTATTTGAGCTTTCAACCGCTCGTTGCGATCATTTTCAAGCTCAAAGCTCAAATTATACCTTATTAAATATGTTTCCTTAATTCGTAATTTATTAAAATAAAAAAATTATTTGTAATTAATTTCATCAATTTTGTACAACAATTCTAGATATGACGACCAACTATTATGATTGGGAAGCACCAGGAATTGGAAGAAATGTGGTGTTCTCTTGTTGTGTGGGCGTAATACTAATAGAAATTTTATTAATAGTAGAATATCGAGTGACTGAAAATGTAATTTATAAAATTCAGCAAATTCGCAATATTCCACCTGAGCAAGAAGATCCCGATGAAGATAATGATGTGAAACACGAAAGGCAACTAATTAAATCGATTAGTACTGAAGGAATAAAAAACTACAGTATTGTTATGCGTGATGTCACAAAATTTTATGACAAACTGTTAGCAGTAAATAGAATTTGTCTAGGAGTAAATAAGTTTGAATGCTTTGGGTTGTTAGGTGTAAATGGTGCAGGAAAAACTACAACATTTAAAATGATGACTGGAGATATTAAAATGTCTAGCGGTGATGCATGGTTAAATGGATTTAATGTAAAATCTAACATGAAAAAAATTCATCAATTTATTGGATATTGCCCCCAGTTTGATGCGTTACTTGATGATTTAACGTGCAAGGAAACGCTTACCATATTTGGCTTAATTAGAGGAATTTCGATGAGTGAAAGTAAAATTGTTGCCGAAAACCTGGCGAAAGAGTTTGATTTCCATCAACACTTCAATAAAATAGTAAAAGAATTAAGTGGTGGAAACAAACGGAAATTAAGTACAGCTCACGCGCTGATTGGAAATCCAACAGTTTTATATCTTGATGAACCAACAACAGGTAATTTTGTTTACTGTGATCTTGTCACACTCGTTTTTAGTTAGAAATTATTAATATCTATCATTTTGTTGCGGGTTTTTCGCGCGGATCGTTCCCTTCGACCTTAGATATTAAGTTGCCGACCGCTAGTCGCGAATGAGATGGGCTAAAGAACAAAACAAAGAGAACGAGGGACTTCAAAATACTCGCAATCGGTCAAATGCAACTGAAATGGGCTGCGACATCTATGAATTCCTATACATACTCAACTCACCCAAAATTTCATACATACATACATGCATACTAAACAAATTTGGAACGGCAAAAAAACGCGATTAACTCTACTATAAGTATTCTATATACTCTGTTAAAACGACGCTATCAATTTTTGGCACAATAAATGACAAATCACAAGGAACAATGTGATCCTAACTTACCGTTATGGTAAATTATATCAATATCATATTGATGGAGACGTTTAGCCCAACGAGCAAGTTTCCCACACGGCGAATCAAATGTGTTTAACCAAATTAAACTGTAATGGTCGGTAATAGCAGTGAATCGTGAAACTTCAATATAAAGTCTTAATTTTTAAACCCCCAATAGACAGCTAAACATTGTCTTTCAGTCACAGAATAATAATTACGTTCGTTACTCGTTAATAACCTACTAATATAACACATTACTTTCTGAAATATTATCTTAAAAAAGACATTTTTTCAAGAATAGAGTGTGATTTTAGTATGTGTTATGTGAAATATAAATTAAACAAAAACTTAACTAGACGTTAAAATATTAGATTTTAACTGTAAGTAAAACACAAGTAAAAAAACACTTAAGTGATTTTTTAATAAAATTTTCTTGTATGTTGTTCTTTACTTACAGTTAAAATCTAATATTTTAACGTCTAGTTAAGTTTTTGTTTAATTTATACATTACTTTCTCTTCATTATTATTGTTTGGCGTGAAGACACCGCCAATTCATAAACCGAAAGTGTCTGTTTGAACTGTAAAAGTTGCGTTAAAATCAGGATATTATGATAAAATCGGAACCGATACTAAACAATCTTTAATAGTGGTGAATTACACCAGTACACCACCATACAAATTTTGAATTATTTTTCAATAAAACGGGCCATAATTGATGAAAATTGCGGTATAAACCGACAATACTATGAAGCCCTAACTACAATCTGGCAAATATTTAAGCTCATACTGACAAAAATAACATTTGTCTTAACTTAATGCCAAACTAGCATTTTACAAAACGTTTTAAAACTGCTTTTAAAATTTCTATGATGCTAATCAAAAGAGAATGCGCAAATAATTATGTCATTCAAAACACGAATAGATATGGCTCAATATCGGGAGCTAAGACTTATTTTGTCATGCCGCCGGTGGATTGTAAAGACCGAACGGCATTCTGGTGATTTGAAACAATCCACGACCCGTAATGGTAAATACTGTAAATTGTTTCGAGTTAAGAAAGTGCGAGAAGGCATTCATTATTTTCTGATTTGCATTTTCTACACGTTCTCACCGTCACATCTGGATAACAATAAACATGATTTTGTTGTTCTGGGCAATCCATTGACAAATGCTGTGGGTCTTTGCAATTCCAACAAGCTTGGACTGGAGATGTTCTTGTGGGGTTAGCAGTACCATGGCCCATGTCCCTACCACGACTCCTACCACTAAAATCTGTACCTCAACCTGTAAATGTCGCGCCACGACCTCGACCTCGGATGGAAGATTCGCAAACAAATTGAATTCTGGATTATGGATTTAGCAAACATATTGACGCGTTTCATTAAAATCGTTGGTTGGTGTTGATACCGTAGCGATAGGAGTGTCGTGTCATATTTATTCTCTTTACTAACGGAAATATTCAAGTACGCTAAGACCGTTCCTAAATCATATTCGTTCGCGGAGGGGGTATATAGTTATCAGTTGCACAGTTTTCCCAAGTTTTGGAGTGCGTCTAATAAAATAAAATAAAACTAAACTAAAGTCTCACAATAAGCAGAGAAAATTGAAAGTAGAAAGTAATTTTTAAATTAAAATTGATCACTTATCAGGTATGGATCCAGCCACCAAACGATGTTTGTGGAATGCTTTGTGTAAAGTTAGAGATAATGGAAAATGTATTGTTTTGACATCGCATAGTATGGATGAATGTGAAGCCTTATGTACTCGTCTAGCAATAATGGTAAATTTACAATTTAAGTGTTTATGGTCAACGCAACACTTAAAAAGCAAATTTTCTGAGGGTTACACTTTAAAAATTAAGCTACGAAAACAAAATAATACGGGAGAATTACAACATTATGAATTGGAACCAATTGAAAAATTTGTTAATGGAAATTTTCATGGTGCATTGACGCGAAAAAAGCATCAAGAATTGATAACATTTTATATATCCGATAAATCTATACCGTGGTCGAAAATGTTTGGTATTATGGAGAGAGGAAAAAAGGTGCTACCTATTCACTAGGACAAAGTAGTCTTGAACAGGCATGTTTTTAATTTTTATTTGGTAAAATTGTTAGGTATACTAATTATTCGATTTTAGGTTTTTTTTCGTTTACAAAATATTAACAATAAGAATGAATTACCTATTCGAAATTTTCTGTTTACTATTAATTAGATGCTAACAAGAACTATTTAAATATTTTTAAAAACTTTCTTAAATATTTTATAATCTAACTATAATAATAACTAATAATTATTATTAACATTATGACTAAAACCTCCAGAATCCAGAACCTCCATTACTGGAGAGGCCTATGGTCCAGGATTGGACTAGGGTAGGCTGAAGAAGAATTAACATTAGTATTATAGTTCACTGGAGAATATAATTTATTATATTTCAACCAATTCTTATTTTAATTAGATCTTCAGGTAATTAAATATCCGAAGTTAATCTCAAGGTAATAAAATTAAAAGTAGTTCATCATTTCAGGGACATAAATTGTTCACTTGATTCCTGGTTTGTATTTTGTTTTTTCCAATTGGTGATAATTATAAATTGAAATAGCTTTTAAATTTTTTTCGATTTTTGAAAACTTTCCTCGCTAGACGCAATTTTGTATTTTTTATACATAGTGATTAAAATATTATTAATAATTTAATTAATAGACTTCTTTGAGTATCCCTGCACAAGGTACAATACAAGGTATGATACTGCGCATCTTTAAACATCTTTAATTATACCTAGAATATTTGAAATTTTCCTCTATAAAATATGAATAATGCTGATTATTATGATAGGTACATTAAATCCCAATATATTCCACGATGCAAATATTTTGTAACTTCAGACATTCCCTCTATCTATAATTTAAAAGAATCCTCAGATTGTTGAGGATCGACAGGTTTAGAAAAGCTTTTCAAACATCGTTTAATGAGGTAGTTATAATATTGCTGATAATGTTTATAATTATAGGGTAGAGTTGGGGACATTCGGACATGGGGCACCCCCGGACATTCAAGATTTACTATCTTCCCAAAGAAGTAGAAATGCGCAATTGTAATGGTTAATAACAGTGATCATTTAAAGTCACATGTGAAAATTTCGTACTAAATGTTTCAATATTTAGAAAGTTATTAACATAAATTAAAAAATATTCTTTAAAGTAAGTATTGCACTATAATCATGTCTAAGATTACATACTTTTCCATGAACTAATAATAGTTCAAGTTTTAAGTGTTGCATGTGAAAGAATACATATTTGTGCACTATATAACCTAGCTTACATATTGGCGCGAATATTGAAAAATAGGTAATTATGTTATTTAGAGTACGTTTTGAACAGGTGGGGCAGATCCGGAAAATAAACGTGGGGCACATTCGGACTGGTAAAGTTTCCCACACAAAAAAGTTTACCACTATTATTTGGGTCAAGTGATAGAATTTGTCGAACACGGGGAATTTGTAGTCAAATTTTTGAGGTACTCAACGAACCATTTCAATTTCCCTCCAGTTGACGACATCTTAACGATTTCTTAGAAAGACATAGTGTTCAAATTGCCTAAACCGACTTCTGTTCCAGGGACTTCACGTTCTTCTAGTTTTAAAATGTTCAGTGTTAATTTTGACTCCCTGAACATGAAATAAAATGTGTTAACGTTTGATTTTAATGTTATTGTTTGTGTGTCCAAACCTACCCCATGCCTGTCCAAAAGTGCCCCACCATTGGGGCACTTTCGGACAAATGCAACTTTTTTTTAAACTTATATTATATAAAAACTCTTAACTTTTCAAAAATTTTAACTATGAAATGAGTTGCTAAAGAAACATGTGAAAGAATCTGTTAAGGTATGTTTAAAATCCTCAAATCTTTAAATATTGTTATATGATGAAGTTAGTCAAAAGTGTCCGACCGTGCCCCACTCTACCCTATCTAAATAATTTTCTCACTCTGGGTAAAAATTGCCACGTTGGTCACTGTAAGCATTAGAATTGTACTCAGAAGCTCTTCTCTTGTTTCTTTGTTTTTTTAACTTTTTTTTGGAAAATTTTTTGTTGGTATTTTCTCCTTCTTCAACATTAAACTCATTTGTTTCTTCGTAACTTTCTGGTGGCATTTCTTCAAAACATTCTGGTATAATTTCATTATCTTCAATTTCCTCTTCAACTTCTTCAATCATATTATACTTATCACCCAAACCATCAATCCAATTAACATCATCTTTACACATATCGTTATATCCAAAAGTAAAAAGTAAGTTTTTCTCACGCTTCACTTTTACTTTTGATGGCTTTTCCTTTGGCTGCTTTTGATCTTGATGGCATTTCCACTCTTCCGCTTTTTCCGCTAAATTTTGTAGTATATCTTGGCAATTAGCTTATGAAAATAAATTTGACATTTCCTTAAAATTATCTTTCCTTTTTATGTCTAACATGTTTAAGTATTCAGTCAACCCGACGATGTCTTCTATTAGGGTGGTTCCGCCGAGGAGCGACAGAAGAAAGCGAGTGAGAACCCCGGCATTGGTGGTGAAGACTATTTATAGTCCAACCCTCTCTTATGAGGAAGCACTAAGGGAACTAAAAAAACACCGTCGCCCAAAATCAAGAGGCAGGTGAAGCCATCCGGGCCGTCAGAGCCACACGAGCAGGAGATGTGCTGATAGAGCTGGTCAAAGGGAAACATCCCCAACAGTTCAAGGAGGAGCTCATCAAGAACAACAAAGATTTCAACTTTAAGAAAAAATCTGAGGTGCCTGATGAACGACAGAATCGTGAAATAAAGATGTAGCATATTTACCTTGCTATAATCTTCATTAATGTTACTATATTTTTCAACTTTTATAAAAAACACCACGTTTTTTGAACCTCCCCCCCCCCCCATACTTACAGTTTTCTCATTTTTTCAAATATTCTCTGTTTGTAGCTTGTCACAAAAAAGGTTAAAAATGTTTTTCAAAGTGTTTCTAAATAAAATTTTCTTGTATGTTGTTCTTTACTTACAGTTAAAATCTAATATTTTAACTTTTAAGTTAAGTAATTTATGTTGTAAGAAGTTAGTTGACCTTCCATTTATATTTGTGGAGGAATTGTTGAGAAGCGGTCACAAATGAAACAAATTTATTGTCCGACGTTTCGGATTCTTTAATGACCCATTTTCAAGGCTAAATACAACAAATTAAATTAAATTAACATAAAAAAGAAAAAGAAATGAAAGAAAACAAATAATATACAAATTAAAAGAAACTATAAAAATGCAAAATACAAAACAAATTAAATTAAATTAAATTAACATAAAGAAGAAATGAAAGAAAACATACAAATTAAATAAATTATAAAAATGAAAAATAAAACAGAATGAAAAATATAATAAAGGAAAAACTATTTAATCGAATACTAACCTGAAGGAGTAAATGGAGGTTTAAGACACCATGTTTTATGATGTCCCTGATTTTAACCAAGCTAATATCTCGTGGTGCTTTCAAAAATTAAATTAAATTAACATAAATTAAAAGTAATTCATAAGTTAAAAATAACATAAATGAAAGCACCACGAGATATTAGCTTGGTTAAAATCAGGGACATCGTAAAACATGGTGTCTTAAACCTCCATTTACTCCTTCAGGTTAGTATTCGATTAAATAGTTTTTCCTTTATTATATTTTTTATTCTGTTTTATTTTTCATTTTTATAATTTCTTTAATTTGTATGTTTTCTTTCATTTCTTCTTTATGTTAATTTAATTTAATTTGTATTTTGCATTTTTATAGTTTCTTTTAATTTGTATATTATTTGTTTTCTTTCATTTCTTTTTCTTTTTTATGTTAATTTGTTGTATTTAGCCTTGAAAATGGGTCATTAAAGAACCCGAAACGTCGGACAATAAATTTGTTTCATTTGTGACCGCTTCTCAACAATTCCTCCACAAAAATAAGTAATTTATATTTCAAAGTTTAAGTTGGCACCAAAAAAATTTGCATTTCTAATTAAAAAATATAAAAGTAAACTAGATTCCTTAAATTAATTCACTTATAAATGTCACTCGCATATTTATTGATTATTGTAATGTGTTATATAAAATAATAGATATATTGAACTTTCCTAAGGAAGTTTCACATTTCATTTCATGTTATTAGCAAATTATAATTTTATACTGCAGTTGTGTAAAAGACGAGTGAATACACACTTGAATTGAATTTAAAATAAAATCGATTATTACAATTTAAAGTTTTATTTTTTTTATCGATTACCCACTCATAATTTCAAGAAAAAACCGAAATTATAAAAATAGTGTTAAAATAAACAACTTAAATAAACAATAACGTAAACTTGAAAACTTATTTTTTGTCTTATTAGATCTTGATCCTGTTTCGCGCCCATTTACCATATCAATGTACTTCGGTATAATAAAAATATTAGTGATTATATTGATTTCTACAAATTTATACAAAAGAAAACACCGATAATTATTACAGGGTGACAATGTCATAGGTAAGCCTCATCATGTACTTTGTTATTCTAAGTCGTTACAAATTCAATTTATATACGATTTTTAAAATTAATTAATTGAGAGTGAATTGATATGTCACCTGTTTTAATTTTAATCACATTGTAAATTTGTTTTTAAAAATTTATCAATTTTTGTAGTAAGATAACGTACATTTTACTATTATTAATATTTTTAGTAATTTTTATTATTAATAATAAATATAATTTATTATAATATTACAAGCGTCTAGAGATCCTACGGATCTCTGACGCTTGTAAAATAATAATAATAAATAATAATGTCATTATTATCATATAACAATAATTTATATGATAAATTAAAATTTATTTATTAATGTCTCTCGCTTACTGTAATTTTAAGGATGTGGCTATTTATACATACAGTATGTATACGCAATTGGCTATATATACATACAGTATGTATATGCAATTGGCTATTTATACATACAGTATGTATACGTAATTGGCTATATATACATACAGTATGTATACGGAATTGACTATCTATACATACAGTATGTATACGTAATTGGCTATATAAACATACAGTATGTATATGCAACTGGCTATTTATACATAATTATAGTATGTATACAAGTTAGCAACGAATTTGTAAATCTGTACAAGTTTCTATGGGAATAAAAGATAAATATGTATCACTTGAGAAACAATTCCTTAAAAATTGGGATAGCTGTAAAGAAAAATGTGGGTACATTATTGTTTGTATAATCGCTGGCGGGAGCTGTGTTTTGTGTGGTCTTCCAGCAGTCGGTTGTATGTCGTGTTGTATGAAGACGGCTCTCGAATGTTATTTCGGTAGGAAAAATGTTAAGGTTCTTCGTTTCAATTAAAAAACACTTTGAAATCACAAGAACAGAATTACAAGAGAACTTGAACTGATCTGCTTGGTGGTCAGGATGCAACTTGGCCTTAAAAAACAGGGCTTACAAAAGTTGGCGACGATGGCGGTAACTCTTACAAGGAAGTCGCGCTTTCTACAATGGCGCCAAATACAAATACAAAAAACACAACGAACAGAATTGAACGATCATTTTGGACCCTTAAACAATACATGCAAACTAAATATCATATAGTTTGACAACAATTTATTTACCTTATGAGACGGTCATTGCCTTGTTCACCGGCACCGAGTTCAAACCTGGGGAGAGTCAAACTTTCTTATGACTAGTCTCCGTGCTTCTGAAGGCACGTTAAGCCGGTGGTCCCCTGGGTTAGTGAATTGCCACCATTAACATAATATACCAAGATACAGGCACATCTGAAGGCAAGTCTAGCAGGGTATGGGACTTTTCGGCGCCGCCGGTTCGGCGCTGCCAGTTCGGCGCTGCCAGTTCGGCGCCGCCAGTCCGGCGTAGGCACTATTCGGCGTAAGACGGTTCGGCGCAAGGACGATTCGGCGAATCCCGTTTCGGCGCAAAGACTATTCGGCGCAGGTACTATTGGGCGCCGCCGATTCGGCGCCGCCAAATCAATGTCCGAATCAACAATCAATGTTCGCAATTTTTTACACTAACTTACTCGGAGTAGTTCGGTGCGTTCGGTGTAACATAACAAACAGACCTATAGATTATCGGAAAAATAAAATATTTTTTTTATTAAAATATTGTTATGATCTTCTCGTCAAACGAACTATAACTAAGGCCCTCAAAACTAGTTTTTCGCCGAAGATGGGTTTTTCTCTTCCTCAGAGTCGATGAGTTCGATAAACGAAATAAAAGGGTGTAAATTCGTGACAAGCATAATTTATTAATTGAACGTAAAAATTTTTCATAAACAGTTTGCATCAAATTTTATGAGGACAATAAGTTTGTCTCAAACCACAAGTATTCTGATGTAATGGCTCAGACATGCACGCAATATTTAATGTTTTAAATTTTAACACTGTACGTGTAAATCTGTCCATTCATGTAATGGGTGTAATTTTATAAAATAGCAAATACAATTTTTGATTAATAAACTCACTATTAAATGGTAAACTTTTATTGAAGTCAGTGCGTTGCCGGATCCATGTGGCCAAACTCTCGTCAGCAGTCGCCAGCAGTCGCCAGCTGTTCCAATCTATTCCAATCCACCAAACGTTCCACACAGCAGCCAATATTCCAAAAACCAGTCAATTCTCCAACAACTTAATTCGTCAGAAATACACAATCGCACACTTATTTTAAATTGTAATAAGCAATTACGCGAAGACTCGACTTCCGCAAATTATTCACTTCTTAGTGAAACCGCGAAATTACACTTCCCTGACCCTCGGATCAAAGAGAAGTTTTAGGAGTTCTTCCTTCTTTGAAGACCATCAAAGAACTCGCCTTCCCGCTTGAGTTTCACCGGGGAACTCGCGTGTTCCCTCTTTGAGTTTCACCAAGAGACTCCTCTCTCCTTGAGCTTCACTAAGAGACTCCTCTCTCCTTGAGCTTCACTAAGAGACTGGCTTCATTCCGGCTTGTTGGCCTTTCTGTCCCTCTCCTAGTTTTCAAAATTTGGATTCTGTGGTGGGGTTTGACATTTTTGATCACTAATGTCGCACTTATTTATAGGTAACATGGTGTTTATAATTGTTTGTTCACTAAATTTTTATTTTACAAGAAACTGTTGTCACTTTTATAGAAAACTGCGGTTGTTTTAAAAATTAAAAATCATACACAAGATGTTGCAAAATACTTGTTTTACATAATTCACTTCAAATTTGTGTGGTTTTATGTGTAAATTGTTATATGCGGCGGTTTGTTATTAATTTGATGCAAAAGTCTATTTTATCAGTCAAATTAACTGATTATTGAATTAAAAATTAAATAAAATCGAAACACTCCCTTTATTTGCTTGCTTATACCCTCTAATGGTCAAAATACCACCACAATATATTTGGTAATATTGTGGTGTCGGCGGTCGGAACATAGTGGTCATGCGAGTTGACTATGAACGCTAAATACCCGGTTCGAATCCGAGTGAAGTAAGAACTTTATTCTGGCCGTCTCTCTGGTCCTCCAGGTTGGGGGGTTCTTCGTCGGGCTGGCTCCCCGTCGTAGGTAAAAAATACAATGCTGTGAATGCCATTTAATATTAAAAAGTTAACATTATAATGGTCAGCCAAGACCCATTAGGGTTGTAGCGCTACGAGTACAGTACAGTACAGAGTACAATATTGTGGTGGTATACAAGGGCGGATCCAGGATTTTTTTCTAGAGAGGGGGCACAAGGGGCGGACGGGCAAAAAAGCCGTTTATTTCTACAAGTTCAAGCATGAATAGGAAGGTTTATAGGAATAGGAAAGTCTCCACAGTACACAAAAATACCGTCGGGGGGGGGGGCGGGATTCGCCGAATCGTCCTTGCGCCGAACCGTCCTTGAGCCGAATAGTACCAGCGCCGAACTGGCGGCGTCGAATCGGATGTGCGCCGAACCGGCCGGCTGCGCCGAAAAGTCCTAGACCCAGTCTAGCAAGCTACCTGATGGATGTAAAATATTTATATGATCCACTACTCTCATGTCAAAAAGAAAATTCTATTTCTTACATTATTTTCTATTACTTTTAATTCCTCTACATATTTTTAATATTTTTAATTATCGTCAGTGTCGCATTAAATTTTTCCCTATCGAATAACAAAAAGTAAAATACAAAATCAAAAATAATATATTTATTTTACTTTATTGGTAGTTTCAATTGATTACTTTATTGAACAACATTGTAAATGAACTTTAACAAATAAAACTATAATTTTTTTTAATAAAAATATAGTGTAGTTATAGGAAAATTTCAATTTTAATAATAGCGCATACAGTCAGTATGTATGAATAGCCAATTGCGTATACATACTATATGTATAAATATCCAATTGCTTATACATACTGTACATGATACTGTATGTATAAATAGCCAATTACGTATACATACTGTATGTATAAATATCCATATCCTAATTTTAATTAATAAAGAATTTTCAAACAAACAAACAAACAAACAAACCTAGGACTCACATATTGTCAACCCGGGTTCGAATCCTGGAAAGAATTACTTTTTTTAAATTTTTATTTAGTATAAGGGCCGATTTCATAATCAAAACGTTAATGGAGACTTAACTAAAAGATCATTGCTAAGCAATAGAAAACGTCCGTTCACTATAACAAGCCAATAGCAATCCACTTTTATTTTTAACGACTCGTTAAAAGTATTATGAAATCGGCCCTAAGTAATTTAATATTATGCCGGAGATTATAATAAACGGCCGACATAAATTTATCTACTGAACTAATTAATCTCCTAGGTAAATTTGTAGTTTGTGTAATTTAAAATTATTTTACAATATACACCGCGTTACACTGTGAATTTTAACAGAGATAACAGATGGTGTTTGGAAATTAAATGTCATTGTTTATTGTAAAGCAGATATTATGAAGAATCCATTAACTTAATATTCGCAACCCTAACCTTCTTAGTAAACACTGAATTTCCACAGAAATTTTATTTTTGGATTGGCAATCTGTCACCCACTTACGAAGTTGATTTCTACAACTGCCCCCTAATTTTAATTACAGAATATTATGCTATATTTGCAAAAATTATTTTTGTTACATAATGACACTTCAGTTTAGTGGGGAAAGAAACTTGAATTGATTAGCAAACGATGAGGTTAGCGTCGAGTTGGAATAAAATGATCTTATTCTTTATACAATCTGCATTTTTCATTAAAAATTTTAAATAAAAATGTGTAGGTACATAGAATTGGATTATGCCAGGCTTTCGAGAAGCTTATTATTTTTCCAAAAATAGTTTTCTGCCCCGGGAATCACAAAAACTATTTCAAAAACATCTTTTTAAAATTTATCCCTTCAAATCTAAGCGCTGTTGATCTAGGAGATTAATAAATTAAAAAAACTAATTATTAGTATATGTATGTATTGTCGTGATCCACAGCTCAATCAAACCTTCCAGTAAAATAACAGAGAGCAAAATCTCGCCTAATGTGGACACTCGAACAAATGAGCCCCGGTTAGTCTTATGTCGGTTCACAAATTTGAGGCCACAATATCTGCAGGTCGTAGAATTCACCGATATTAAGTCAATCAAAGAGCGCAATAAATCAGAAGGTAATTTATTCAAATAATTCAAACCAAAATCTGGAGCAATTTTAGACGATTTTGACATAAAAGTAAAAAAGGATGTAATATTGTGTAGTTGTGTGCACAGCATAAGATGGATGGTATTATTTATGTTTAAATAATAGGCTATACCTCCATTTAATACTGTGGAAATGTCAATAGTGTAACAAATTAACAAATTATCAATGGTGTTTTCAAATATAATGTTCAATCTCTTACTCATTAAATGTTTGATTTGCGTAAATTTCGAAGTACCCTGTACCACGTTGAAAGTTGTAGATGAACGGTAGGCAATTGTACTGCAATATGGCTTCCAGTGTGTCTGGTGTGATAACGGTTAGCTTCTGTGAACATCCAAATCCGCTTTTCCATCCAAGAAACAAGTGAAACGAACGTGTGGATTTCTCTCGTGTGGCGTTTTAACCTCGAATTTCAGTTTAAACAAAGTTGTTCGGCTTCTTTGTCGAACAGGTGCATTTAAAACGTGGCGTGTGAATTAACCTCAAAATTTCAACAGATGATGAAATTAAATCTCTCAACTTTTCAATCATCCAATTCGGTACGTAAGGCAAATTTGATTTGTATAACGTACAAATCACGAAATAAATCTTCTTTACAATATTTTAGACGCGATGGCATCCAAAAAACAAATTTTCAACAATCGAGTCGAGAATTACTCGCGACTCACAAAAATGTGTAAAAACCTCGTTTTTACAAATTAAACGTTTCCAAAAAACTCACGTTTACCACTGATCGCCAGTATATTCGCTTTTGTGACTACAAAAGCTCGCAAAAAGGTCTTCTTTGGGAAAATTGCGAAAACGTCCGCAAATCACAAACGTACCCAAAGACAACCGGCACAAGACAACTTCTCGCCGATCAATTTGGCTTCATAGTTCAAAATACCACAATTATAAACCAAAATTCCAGCAATAAAATTCGTAAGTATCCGCTTCATTTTACCGCCATACGTTTAAATAAAATCACTTTCACTATCAGATACAAATTACAACTTACATGAGTGAAAACACCACAAAACCTTAACCAAATACAAATGAAAAATCAAAATTGTATGTTTTATGTGTTATGAGTTACAAAATATCTCTTTCGTCTCATAAAATTGCATCCAGTTTAAATGTCTTACAAGTCGACAGAATCTTTACTTTAAGCAAAACACAACCGGCTAATTTGACTGACTTTTTCACACTTCAGTATACAGGGTGTCCCCGCACTCACTTTAAATAACTTAGGTGGTGATAGAGGACACTTTTCTAAGAACAATATTTAACAAAAATTTTTTTCTAAATTCAAACCCTCGAGAGCTAGGCCTATTTAAAGCATTTTTTTTAATTTCCACCTTCACGTGGCCATAGCGCCGAAAATATTGATTTTGTGGTAAAAATGGTTTAGTACTTTTTTAAAGAGCGTGAAATAATCTACAAACTAGATTTAACCCTTTTATTATCTAAAATCAACGGCTTTTGAGTTATGCATTAAAGTAAGTTAAAAAATGTCGAAAAATTTGAGCTTTCTTTTTTTTTGGTTTTTTTTCAAAACCCTGTATCTTTTAAACGAAAGATTTTACAAAAAATCTGACGCCCCATTCCGGATAGGAAATTTAACGGACTACAACTTTTGTCTAGTAAAAATTTTTGAGAAACCAATCCATTTCACAGAAAATCAGAAAATAACAAACAAGGCAGCTACAAAACATAAAATTTAATTCACAAAATTTTTATTTTTTTTGAAAAATTATTTTATTAATTAATTTTAAATTATTACATTAATAAAGTAATTGTTGAAAATGACCATCCTTATTTTCAATACACAGTTGTGATTGTTTTAAAAGATGTTTGTCAAAACAAATCGAAAAAAGGCGATTTTTCGACACTTTTAATCGCAGAAATTCGAATTTTTGACACTTTTCACATTCACGGATTGACCAAAATTGGCCTCGTGATCGACCGGTCAATCCCTCGACCTTGTTGACCACCCCTGCTATAATGGATTTAAAAAAAAAAGGAAATTTTATAAATAATACTATAAAGCATATTTTAAAAGGAGCACGACTGTGTATTAAAAATGAGGGTGGTCATTTTCAACATTTACTTAAATAATCTAATAGTTTAAAATTAATTAATAAAAAAAATTTTTCAAAAAAAATAAAAATTTTGTGAATTAAATTTTATGTTTTGTAGCTGTCTCGTTTGTTATTTTCTGATTTTCTGTGAAATGGATTGGTTTCTCAAAAATTTTTACTAGACAAAAGTTGTAGTCCGTTAAATTTCCTATCCGGAATGGGGCGTCAGATTTTTTGTAAAATGTTTCGTTTAAAAGATACAGGGTCTTGAAAAAAACCAGAAAAAAAGAAAGCTCAAATTTTTCGACATTTTTTAACTTACTTTAATTCATAACTCGAAAGCCGTTGATTTTAGACAAGAAAAGGTTTGAATCTAGTTTGTAGATTACTTCACGCTCTTTAAAAAATCACTAAACCATTTTTACTGAAAAATCAATACTTTCGGGGCTATGGCCACGTGAACGTGGAAATTAAAAAAAATGCTTTAAAGAGGCCTAACTTTTGAGGGTTTGAATTTAGAAAAAAATTTTTGTTAAAAATTGTTCTTAGAAAAGTGTCCTCTATCACCACCTAAGTTATGTAAAGTGAGTGCGGGGACACCCTGTATATCCGGTTTATACTGCAATACGCAGCTTCCCGGTTCTCAAACGCCAAATTGGCTTTTGGATTTTGTTAGCATTTTACATTTTTTACCTACGACGAGGAGCAAGCCCGACGTAGAACCCCCAACCTGGAGGATCAGAGAAGCGGCCAGAATAAAGAAAAAATAAATTATTAGTCTAGTAGATAAAAGGTCGGCCCTTTATTATAATTTCCGTCAAAATATTATAATATTATCCTTCCTTCCTACGTTATATCCACAAGCCTAACGAGAGACTTTAATAAATAAGTTTTAATTTGTCATATAAATTATTATTACCTAATAATAATAAAGATAAAGATAAATATTAATAATAGTAAAATGTACGTTATCTTACTGCAAAAATTGATATTATTAATATTAAATTTAAAATGTGTTTAAAATTAAAACAGGTGGCATTTAAATTCATCTCATGTGTCAAAGGAATATATAAATCCGAAGTTGCACGAATACAAATTTATCTCCTAGACTAAATTAGTCTCTTAGATAAATGATATCCATGCCGCTTTATACTCTCCATCATAAGAAGATTTAAAAATGTACCATTTTGTCTAACATATTAAGTTACAATACTAATATTGCTATATCAAACAGTTCATCTAATTTCCTTGTATTTGTTGAAATACGACAATATTGTTATAATAAAAATTGTATTTGTATAGTAGCATGGACAGAAGTGGGCCCCACTTTGGTTTCAGGCTATAGAATGTTCAAAAATTAATATTTTTGAACATTGAAAAAAAGGGAAATTTGCGATTTCACGATTTTGCAGACAGAAGTGGGCCAGCTAAATTTTTCAGCTAAAATAAGTAAAAGGATCAAGCACTATGATTTATTATGTTAAATAATTAATTTTTCAAATAAATCGTATTATAAAAAAAAATTTTCATGTGTTATATTTTGCTTATTATATTGCCTCAAAAATACACAAAAGGTGAAAAAAATGTGAAGAAAAGGCCAAAAAAATTATTACTTGTCGTCCAATCTAGATCAGAGTCACAAAATAAAACAAACAAAAAACAATAAAACAAAAAAAAAAGAACGTCAATGCAGTGGCCCACAGTGGTCCACAATCATAATTTGACGCAAAATAACGTGGGCGAGAACACCACGCGAGAATATGCTAAATTCTCTTGAAATTTTTGAAGGTTAGGTCTAATACTATAATAAGGGCCATTTGCCCGATTGAATTCGATGAAGAACTTATGCAAATCACGATAACTTTCACAATGAGAAAAAAGAAAAACGTAAATATTTTTTACATTAATTGCTGGAGAACACAAATGTACGTCTTCACGCTTCAATACCTACTGAAAAGTGAGGTCTTATCGAAAAACGAAAACAAAAATTTCGGTTGGCAGATATGTCACTTGCGTCAACAAAAATAGCGGGTGGCCCACTTCTCACGGTGGCCCACTTCTGTCGATGCTACTCTACTTTAGTTGATCAACTTGATCATTGTCAGCCTTCGTAAGATTGAAAAAAATTGACGCGATATTACAAGTAAGTTTTTAAGCAGAGTTAAAAGTAGGTTTGCAGGACAATCAATCCAAGTCCCCTAACCTGCGATGATCTTGAGGAGACTGATATAGGACAGTCCCGATGTATCGAGTAAACACCTCAGCTATGTCCGTTTGGTCGTTGACCACACACACACACACACAGCAACTACAACTGAGTCAGAGCTTCCTGGAGGCGCAGCCTCCATCGTCTCTTTAAACATCTGTGGACCGTCACGTTGATAACAAGCGGGCCAGATAATTTAGAATTAGCTGGCGAGCGGTGATCGAGCGCAAGGCCCGAACGCGCTAGAAGTTTTACTGAAAAACACGAGTGGCATTTAATCCAGCCTTCGGGGTGAAAAAGTTTTATTTTCGTCTTGAGCGAAAATAAAATTTATTTCCTTTTCTGCAAAAATTCGCTAAGGTGGTCTTTGACCACACCCACCATGAAGCCCAAGTGAATGCACACGTACGGGTAACAGAATGTAGTGATTATGGTTAAATTTTGTGTAATATTGCAAACTTTAAAATTGATTTTTAGACAAACTAATCGATATTTGGGATTAATCCTCACCTTAAACTATTCATTTTAATGTTATCTATCAACTCTCGTTGAGTTTTCAATAATAAATTTAATATCTTCTGGGTTATTTTCTCGTGTTTTCACCACTAATATTTCCTTTGCTACAGCAAATAGGATACGATAAAAAAATCATTAAAAGTGAATCATCTGGAACAGATCGTGTTGTGAACGAAAATGACTTACAACACCTTGAAGGAAACGTAAAATTAAAGATATTTTCCTTAATTTAAAGCTAATGCAAATATGGAATTGTAGTGAATAAAGGAAAATGCGAAAAAATGCATAAAAAGCATACCGCGTCGGTGTGTTACTGTAATCAATGCAAAGGTATATAATTTATGATAATATTTATAATGGAATATCATCTTTTTTACAATAAGTAGGGTAAAGGCACCTAAGAGTACGCAGTTCATAAGAGTACGAATTGCATTTTACAAATTATAGAACAACATATTGCCATCTATGAATGCATGTAATAAATCCTTAAACATATGCATGTACCAAGGATAAATGCATTTTGAAGTATCAGAGCATATTATAGTCGTTGCAGCAAGCTAATCTTGTTTTTGTGTATTGTTGATGTATGTTTGGACTAGTGTAACTTAAGGAATAATTTTGTTATTTGTCGTACTAGAAAGCGTCTCAGTGCTTCATAGTGTAATATAAAGTATTAGGTAAGTAATAAAACTGATTATTTTAAGTGGTTATGTTGTATTAAGTAATTATAACTTATTTTTCTTAATTCAACCCAAGCCTACAAGAGTACGCACTAAAAAGTTTACAAGAGTACGCGCTGCGCGTGGAAGCTAAATTATATTTAGCTTCCACAGGATTCCTGTAAATCCTGAATATGCGGAACATATAGTGACTTCAATTTTAACGGACATTAATGCTCCAGAAACAGATAATCTTAATAGTTCTAAAATACATTTGGATATCGAAAACTGCATGAAACTTGGACCTTCCACTACCGAAGACAAAGAAAACAATCGTGAAAACATTCCAGTTTCTTCTCAATCGAAGCAAGATAAAGCTCATGTAAAACCAGAAGATCTACGACCATACCCAAAATGTAGTCAAACGGAGCAAACCAGAAAACGCCGAAGTCAGAAATCAGAGATATTAACAAGCACACCGTTAAAGGATGAACTGGAAGTAAAGCAATTCGAATTGATAAACAAGGTTAAAAGAAAAATTTGTTCAGAGAAATCGGCAAAGCCTGCAGCTAAAAACACCAAGCAAAGAAAAACAGTTAAAGCATTTAACTCAAAAATAAATACAAACGTCAAAGAAAGAAACGACAAGCAGAAGCCATCAAAGCCCGAAGGATGTAAAGGAAATCAAATTGAAACAGAACAAATTATATTATGTCCATCTTGTGATGCGTTGTTTACAGATCCGCCATCGGAGGACTGGATACAGTGTTCTAAGTGTAATAAGTGGTGGCATGAGAAATGTACTTCCTATGAAGCAGGAAATTTTACATGCGAACTGTGTTAATCTAATATCGCGTACTCTTATAATTACCACTGCGTACTCTTATAACCACGTCTTACAAGAGTACGCAATTGTATAAATTTTCAAAAATATTTTTCTTTTAATTGTAATAACACTAAATTGCCTTAACTATTCATAAATTGTTCCAAAATTAATGCAGGGTTTCATTGGTTTCAAAGATTTTGTTGTTTTCATTTTAATAGATGAAATTCACAAGAAAGTACACTAAGTGCGTACTCTTGTACGTCATTACCCTAATAATATAACACTAAGGGCCGGTCTTTTCACGTTTTATAAACGTCAAGTAGTTCCTTGACGATTATTCTGGAGCTTGGTGCTAAAAGGGTCAATGTCACATTTTTGCTGTTTTGAGTTATATATTGCATTAAGTGTCTTTTATTATTATCTTGCTTATCGTCGTTGAAGATGTGACACCTCGTATCTGCATATTTGACGAAAATCACTTTATTAGTTGAAAATATGCAGAAAAATTTGCTCTATCTGTCTGGTGATATCTCGTAACTGAGAAAAATTCCTTTATGCAATAATTATAATAAAAGAGATTTCTCGTATTAGATTTGTACTCAGTAATTCCTGTGAAAACCCTTATGTGCAAAGTAGTGAAACCATGTATTACAATTTAAGAATGCTTTACTTGTGAAAGCGCGTATCTTACTTACACTTATCGTTAGTTACATATTTTACCACAAGTGGTGGCTATTTGCATGTAAGAAGGTGTAGTTGCGTTATTGTTTAAATTACTTTTTTTTTAAATTAGTATTAATTTATTACATTGCAGTGAAATCTCGTGCCCTAACAAAATATGAAATATTAATGTAGTGAAAACGGGTAAGTGCTCTCAATTGGTAAATTAATTCAAAATTAAGAAAAACTATAATTCAGTAACACTAATATAATCATAACATTAATTTAAAAAAAATATATATTTTTCATCATTCCTGATTTTTTAAACATGTTTTTTGTCTCTCCTGTAAAATTCATAAAAGTGTGATGCGAGGTGTCACTTCTTCAACGACGTTATGCTAAAACGGCCAATGAATAGCTTAAGGTTCTAGATCAATTGGACTAGATCATAAAATGCAACAGAGGTCACTAGTTGCTTTATTATATTTTATTTTATCCAAGATACAAACCTTTTAAACAGGTATAATATTATAATATAACATTTGAAAAATAATTTTAAATGAATGTACCTACAGTTCTTGTTATACCTCATAGACCCTATTATTACCTACCTGGCTTATGAAGGTTATGAAGTACCTGCGGTTAAAAATTTTCCGTAAAATTGAAATAAAATTATGTTTTATTATTTTGTCGAAAATATTAAATTTGTAGATTTTTAGACAGGGTCGGATCAGAGCTGGGATCCAAATCAAAGCATTTGTTCAAGTGACTAAAATTTTGAATAAAATTTCGTCTAATAGCAAAGGTACATTTAAGTAATTGGCGTTACCAATACAATTCGTATTTTGATTTTTTTTATTGAATTTTTAAAGTTTCTTACCTAATTAAAAAGTAATTTTGAATCTACTTTTTTCTAACCAATTACAGATGCTGCTTTGTACATAAAAGTTGGTTTCGAAAAATATAGAGCATTTTGGTTTGACAAAAGAATACAAACATAAATCATTGTTATATTATGCTTATATGGGACTATGTAAACTCCCCTAATTAGGGGGGGGGAGTGAGACACAATTTAGGACATCTTTTATGGACAACACCTTAGATATTTTGTCAAACTTACAACTGGATTACATATTGACCACAAAATTATTCACAAAGAAAATAAAGTTTGACAAATAACCTAAGGTGTCTTCCATAAAAGACGTCCGAAATGTTTTCTCCCCCACCCCCTAATTTGGGGAATTTATAGTCGCCGTCATAATATCAATATTCTATAGTTTAGTTACTTATTATATTATACTTCTGGTTTTTAAAAAACTATATAGAAATAAAATTGATATAACACATTTTTTTCGGACCCCCTTCCTAGTTTTAGTCGCATAATATCACGCTGCGCTAGGCAATTACCTCCCCCCCTTTTTTTTTGCATATGTATTTTATGGACAACCCCTTAAACTCGATTCGCACTATATCGAGTCAAGTTTGACAACGCAACCACGACAAATCTAGAATTCATCATCATTAAATCAATAAGTAGCTACAGACCTTATATTTTTGGGAAAATTTTGCTTTAGCTATTGAAATTTTATGGGCTGCACCAAAAAATTTCTCATGTGAGAAGTCATGTGACAAGTCACATGAGAAATCATAATATAATAGTGTGAACCGGGTTTTAAATGAATTTGTAAATTATTTCCAATTTATATTAAAATTAATAAATTAGAAACAAAATGGCGGAGCTAATATGCAGTAACGAAAATGAGTTGAATGAAAGAATGAGAGAAAATGAGATAATTATTGTATAAGGTATTAAGGGGTACAAAACTATAAATTAGTCCAGTCGTGTCCGAATTTGCAGCGAAGGGGTGTCAATTCGAAGCATTCATCTGCTCTTCTGCGATCGCCCCCCCCCCTTGGAAAAATTAAACAGTATATTCATCATCATCTACAAGTCTAAGACCAGCGGTCCGTTACGTCACGCAAAACAACTGATCTCGCCACCTCTTCTTCGGCCGGCCAACAGATCTTCTTCCTCGGGGCTTATATTGGAACATCTTCGGTATTCGGGTGTTATCCATCCTATCCAGGTGTTGCCTCCATGCTGTTCTGTATTCTTTTATTTTTTCGTTTAGACTATTATATGTTTAGCTCGCTTCTTATCTCGGTATTTCTTTTTCTATCAGTTCTTTGATAGCCTGCTATTGATCGTAGGAATCTCATTTCGGCACTTTGTATATTATAAAACATAAAAACTAAAATTACTGGAAAAAATATAGTTTTTGTTGTTGTTTTTGTATTTTGCTTTTCAATCTATAGAATCGCCCCCCTTGAAAAAGTTGCTGGATCCGCCCCTGGGTCGTAATGCATTGAAATGATTTTTTATACCGGGTCACCGGCCGCCGATGTGAACATAGGAAATTAATTTTTCTTTAATTCCTGCTTCCCATCAGAACGGAAAAGAATGGAAAAGGTATCAATTATTGATATTCATGATTATTTGAACTCCGCTATTATTAAAACAAGTACCAAAGAAAAATTTTTGTTGACCATTTTCACTTCGCTACAAAATCAAATTTAGAATTTATGTGCAAATATAATAAATATTTTTTGCACGTTTGGACCGATGTAATTTACAATGTATAAATACAATAAATACAAAATTAAATAAAGCATTGCAATCAGGTAGGGGACAGCTTATAATAATTTACGGTAGCTACCCTAAGATTTTACCAATACCTGCCAATACAATAGAAAATAATATGGTTTGTGTCTTTGCTTAAAATTTTAGTGCCGACCTCTTTTTGAAAATGCTTGAACTGCACGTTTACTTCTGATTGGTTAATGCCATGGCACCAATTTAAAATTTCAAGTAAATTGCTTCAATTCTAGTGTCAAGTTCAACTCAAAAACGAATAATCCTAAAAAGTTGAAATTTTCAGAATATACGTAACAGATGAGTTTACTTAACGTAAGCTATTTTATATTTAGATCAAAAGTGTATTTTATGGAAAACCGAAAGAAAATTTTTTTTATATTAATTTTTTTGAAATAAAAAATAGCTTACGTTAAGTAAAATCATATTCTACGTATATTCTGAAAATTTCAACTTTCTATGATTATTCGTTTTTGAGTTGAACTTGACACAAGCTCAGCGCCTATTGATCTGCCACCTTAACGAATAGTAGGTTACCCGTATGTATTAAATCTCTCTATCGGTTTCTATAAATATAATTACAATCAGTTTGTACTAAAAAGGCCAAAGTAGACATTGGCCCGTTGCTTACAAACGTAAAGCAATCACATAATAGACTTTGGCCCTCTTAGCATAAATTATTTTTACTATTATTAACAATATACTGAATACCACAGTGTATTAATAATATTATATCCATCAACTGGGCTTAGGTATGTACCTTCGAGATGATACTTGTGGAAAGTGTGATAAATTTTACCCCATATCAGAAAAACCAATCGCCAATATTAAAATTTTTTTATTCAGAATATTCCAGCAACTGACAGCATCCAAGAATATTATTTGCGAGATGAGGAATTGGAAGAAAGTGAATAATATTTAAGTAATTCTTTTTATTTTTTATTAATTTTATTCAATTTTGATTTTATCTGGATAACTTAATATTTGTTGTTATTTTCATTAAATTTTGTTTATAATAAATTATCTTAATAATGTCAGAAAATGTATGTGAATGTATCTTTCATTGATTTTATTATAGCCAATGTCATTCCGAAATAATCATTTATATACAAAAAAGGCCCACGTCAACTTTTTTTTCATAATATTAACTTTTGAAAACGCAAAAAAATACAATAAATAAGAATAAAGAAACCTAACTAAGTACCCAAAAGATTTTTATAATTTCGGTTCTTCTTGAAATTATGAGTGGGTGGCCGAAGGAAAAAATAATACTTTGAATTATAAATAATTTTTGTAAAAACTACAACTTGTTAATCACATGAAAAGAAATATGAATCTAAATAAGAAACTTCTTCAAGAAAGAAAGTTCAATGTATTTATTTTATATAACAAAAGTTGATAAACATACATTTTAATTTAAAGCAGTAGTAATTAAAATAATTGCTAGTAAGAACTTAAAAGTCGATTTTCTCCATTGTACGATTACATTGGCCCTTTTAGCACCAAGCTCCAGATTTTACTTGAGATTTTTAATGGTTGAGTAAGAAAGTTAGGTCTTTTTGTCGCATTGTATGCAACTAATATGCCAACTTAATATTATGCTAATAAATTTACTATCTAATAAGCTGATTTAGTATGTAAAAAGCTCAAAAAGTAATCGTCGTTCGTCAAGTAGCTACTTGACGTTTATAAAAGGTGAAAAGATCGGCCCTAAACAAACTAAAAACTAAAACTAAAAAAAAAATTAAATAAAAATAAGTTACGTTTCTACAACAAGTCTAAAAGGGTGCCTCTTCTGAGTCTTGATGCTGACAGGATCCCCCCCAAATATGTGTTTAGGAGAAATTTTACAATTCTGTTAGACACAAAAGGATCTAACCGTGCTGACATATGTCTGTACACGGACGGCTCCAAAAACAAGACTGGCTCGGGTGTGGGGATATTCTCCTCGGAACTGCAGCTAGATATGAAGATATCGTTGGGGAGGTACGCCTCTGTTTTCCAGACGGAACTCATTGGAGTGCTCCGCTGCGCAGAATTAGTCCAGGAAAGTAATATCCGGGGCAAAACAATTCAAATAATCACTGATAGTAGGGCGACCCTTGCGGCACTAAATCGCTGCAAGATCATCTCTGGTCTTGTGCTACAATGCATTGAGACACTAAACGTGATATCAATTCATAATGTCGTAACTCTCAGCTGGGTTAAAGGGCACGAAGGGAATGAGGGCAACGAGAGGGCTGATGAGCTGGCGAGGCTGGGTTCGGGAAATGCACCATGCGGTCCGGAACCTTTTCTCACACTGGCTGTTAAAACCCTTGATGCTATCATAAAAGGGGAAACCCGCAGACTGCATGCGGAAAGATGGGTGAATGTCGCTGGATGCCGTCAGGCTAAGGCGGCAATTAACGCACCGTCTGACAAACATGCAAGATACTATCTGAAGTTGTCTAGGGACAGCCTACGAATTATCGTGGGATGTCTTACGGGGCACTGTAAGCTAAACAAGCATTTACACACAATGGGACTTGTTGACAGCCCATTGTGTCGGGGATGTGAAGAAGAAGATGAAACAGTGGAACATGTGCTTTGCGACTGCCCAGTGTTAGCATCGAAAAGAGGATCCATGTTGGGTAGCTTCTGGCCTAGCATGGCCAGAATTAGTAGCACACCGCCTTCAAAAATACTCGAGTTCGTCTTGAGTTTGGGATGGCTTGAGGAATAGGAGGATGGGGGCTGCTGACACCGGAGGTAGCATAATGGGCCCGGTTTTGTGGCCTGAGTGCATGTAAACCTTGGTTTGCCCTCCACACTCACTCAATCCAGAATCCAGAATCCAACAAGTCTAAGCGATGATGTAAATCTCTTGCGAATAAATCAACTTCAACATTGTTTTACATAATAATATTAAAGTCAAATGATCTTATCTCTTAAAATTCACGAATAACAACTTTCTAAAATTTTGTTATGAAAAATTTATTTAAAAACTAGTTTTTTATCCATTTAAATTATAATTTCAATATTTATTTAAAATCATTTTTGAAAAATTTACACGTTTTTTTTGCGTTCTGTAAAATTTTACGATTAGGACTTAGCAGCTTAACACTCTTAGCCGACGATATGTGTTTCTAATAACTTGGCTCACCCACTGCAATATGTAAATAATATTAAGTACAGTAGAACCTGTCAAGTTCAACACTTTCTCAGAATGTCACTGTGCATACGAACAGAAGTGGGTGGCGGCTTAACGCATCTCAGAGCAAGTGCACCTGTTCGATTTGCTGATATGATTTTCTATCACGTTGTAATACCAACGATAGAGTTACGTACCTTGGTTTTTAATAAAAGCTGAATTTAAAAAATGTAATTTTTTTTAAACAAAACTAATTAAAAAATTAATTTTATAACTATTTTAAAATTAATTATATAATGTAGGTAGGTAATGTTTAAAAGATTCATTTAATCAACTTCAATTTTTGAATAATTTACTCATCGAACATGTTTTGTATCAAGTTGAGAAAATTCTCTCCCACACGTACAATAATGTAAAAAAGGATCTTGGGTATAAGGGGAAAATAAAACACGCACGTTCAACGTCGGCCGGTTTCATATTGTATTTAATACATCTTCAGGACTGGAATAAAGAAAAAACACAGTAATGAGTCGAAACGGTCTGACACCGCATGACATACGCATCTGTGTGTCCTTCTATAATAGGTTCAGTTTGGGCAATATGGTATTCTCGAAGGTTAAGGATCCAGTTCCTATGGAGAATAAAGTGGATTGGTTTATAAAATCACCTGCGAGTGTGGATGTTCTGACGTGGGTCAGACGAAACAGCTTTTGGGCAGTCGCATTAAGCAACACGTAAGAGATGCAAGAGTTGGAAATGATAGCACCGGATTACCGACACACATAAAAGAAAATAATCACCTTTTTGACAACAAAAATGTTAAAGTTTTAGCGGAAGAGGAATGTTTTCCAAAGATCCTTTTTTTACATTATGTTTTGTATCAAGTTTTATTTCTTCAAATAATTATTGAACTTTATTTTGTAACAATCCAAAATTAATTTGTTACATTGTTAAATAACACAGACGGAGGATGTACTTATGATAGATAGAAGTGATAAGAAGAAGCTACATATTTCTTGGAATCCTCACGCTAATAAAAAAATTTACTATTTATACAACCCGCACAATCAATATTGATAAAAATACCTACTTAGGTACCCATCTATTTATCTAACTATATATGGATAATTCCTATTCACCACAGGAAGTTTGTATATTGCATTTAATTTTAATCAACTTCAAAATCATAAATATTCATAAAGTGAAAATCAAAAATAAAGTGTAGCCAAAAATTATGATCTTGTTATGCTAAATTATTAATATTTCGATTTTGTTCTATTACAGCAAATTTACGCAAAAATGGAGAGAAAATTTGATAAGTTTAGGCTTTTAATGTGGAAAAATTTTTTAATTCAATGGCGACATCCAAAACAAACTCTAGTAGAAATTTTAGCTCCCGTTCTTTTTACTTCGTTATTGGTAATTGTACGTAGTTTAGTTGACCCTACAACTCATTCGGCTGTGGGTTATGAACCATACGAAACTCATTTACCCGTAATGGAAAACTTAACTTCGTAAGCAAATAATAAATTTTAATCTTAGTTGAATAAATTGTAAACTAAGTGTATACTTTAAAGGTTGAGACAAGTTGTATGGTCTCCTTCCAATCCAATTTTGGAAGAGATTATGAAAGATACAATGACTGCAATTTCAATTGATGAACATACTGATGTTACACATATTGGGTTTAACAATAGCACAGATATGCAGAAATATCTAAGTAACGAACTTAATTTAATTATAACTTTGGTTGGTGTTGAATTCGATGATGCGTTATCTGAAATAAACGAATTGCCTTCTAAACTGAATATCACCTTTAGGTAACAATCAAATTTCTTTTACTTACTTTTTCCGTATCTTGAGCAAATAACGAAATTACGAATTTAGTTTGTAGTACGGTAAGTATGTATTTACGGCTATATTTTAAGATTTCCAGGAGAATTGAGAACCGGTGATCAAGGCTCCACATTAGGAATAGAAGATTTTGATCACTTTACATGGAAAACAAATCTTCTTTTCTCACTCTATCAACTATCTGGACCTCGTGCTTGGGAATCAAATGATGGAGCTATTCCAAGTAACTATTATTGCATTAGATGTCATTGCTTCCTAATGTCTATCAAGTATCTGCTAAATGCAAAAAATATATTTTAGGTTATCATTCTGAAGGATTTTTAAAGTTGCAACAAGAACTGTCACTTTCGATAATAAATCATTTTAAAGTAACTCTTCGTAATGAAACATATGGTAGAACTTTATTTCCTATTGTTATGCAACGATATCCTTATCCAGCATGGATTAAAGATATTTTATTAACAGCGTTACAAAGAGTTGCAGGTCTAATTATTATGTTAAGTTTTGTTTACACTTGCATAAGTACTGTTAAAGTTATAACAATTGAAAAGGAAAAACAGTTGAAAGTATGGATAAATAATTTTATACTAGTTTATATTGAATTATAATAATATGTTATTTTATAATAGGAATCGATGAAAATTATGGGATTACCTAATTGGTTGCATTGGTTAGCGTGGTTTCTTAAATCGTTTATTATGTTACTCATTACAATAACTTTAGTTATGTAATTATTATGAAAGCTAAATGGTATCCCAATACAGATTACACTGTTTTCACACAGTCAAATCCTTTAGTGATATATTTATTTTTAACATTTTATGCTTGTGCGACCATCACTTTTTGCTTTGCCATTAGCGTATTTTTCTCAAAAGGTAATCATTTGATATCTCTCATGCATCGTTTTAGTAAATAATTAATCATGGTTTTTATAGCTAATACTGCTTCAACGATTGCTGGGATGGCTTGGTTTTTGTCCTACTCTCCGTATTTGCTCCTACAAGAAAAGTACCCTACTTTAACTTTAACTCAAAAGCTTGTGACAAGTATTTGTTCCAATTCTGCTATGGCGTATGGTTTTCAATTAATGTTAATGTTTGAAGGAATTGGAGAAGGTAAGTTTCTATTCATACTTCACTTTCAACTAGTAAATACTTCATTATAGGACTTCAGTGGCATAACGTATGGAAACCAATAAGCCCAGATGATAAATTAACTTTAGGATATCTTATGATCATGTTAACTATCGATACAATTATATATTTATTGGTAGCTTTATACGTTGAAGCAATATATCCTGGAGATTATGGTGTACCACGACCTTGGTACTTTATATTTACCTCTTCTTTTTGGTGCGGATCGCCAAAACATAGAGGTAAGAAATTATATTTAACTTTAAACTTACAATTTATTTTTTATGTTTAGCTATAACTGATTTTCACGAAAAACATTTAGAAAATGAGTTTCTCGAAAAAGAACCCGGTCATTTGGACATAGGAATAAAAATGCAGCGTTTACAAAAAATTTATTCCAATAAGAAGGCAGTCGTTAAAGATATTTCTTTAAACATGTACAAAAACCAAATTACAGTTTTACTAGGTCATAATGGTTCAGGAAAAACAACAACTATGTCTATGTTAACAGGAATGATTACTCCGACCAATGGTTTCGCACTTATAAACGGTTATGATATTAGAACGAATATTTCAGAAGTGAGGGATAGTCTTGGGTTATGTCCACAACATAACATTCTTTTTGATGAGTTAACAGTAAAAGAACATTTACAATTCTACAGTCAATTGAAAGGATTACCAAAATCAAGAATTCCTGAAGAAGTTGAAAAATATATTCGTCTATTGGAATTAGAATCTAAAGTATGCATCTACAAGCTCTCACAGAAAGTAGTTTTATCTATGTATGTAAAACAATTTTAGGCCGATTCTCAATCATCAACCTTATCGGGTGGTATGAAAAGAAAATTATCAGTTGGAGTAGCGCTATGTGGAGATTCAAATGTTGTTATGCTTGATGAACCTACAGCAGGAATCGATCCTGCTGCAAGACGCGCACTGTGGCATTTATTACAATCTCAAAAGAAGGGTGAACTTAACATATCAGTAATTATTTTAAAATTAATACCAATTTTTGAGTAGGTAGAACTATACTACTGACGACTCACTTTATGGATGAAGCTGATTTATTGGGTGATCGAATTGCGTTAATGGCAGGAGGACAGTTGAAATGTTGCGGTTCAAGTTTCTTTCTGAAAAAGAAATATGGAGCCGGATATCATTTGATTTTAGATAAAGAACTGGATTGCGACATCGATAAAGTAACAGCTATACTTCAAAAACATTTACCAAACATACAAGTAAGTTTTAACAGACAGCATGCAGGTCAAGTTTGAACGTGCAAATACAATTTTAGGTTGAAAGTAATGTGGGATCTGTATTAAGTTACTTATTAAGTGAAAATGATTCTTCGGTATTTGAAGAAATGCTGAGCGACTTAGAAAACAACAGTTCAGAATTAGGAGTTTTAAGTTATGGCATATCTCTTACAACATTAGAAGAAGTTTTTATGAAGTAACTATTAGGGGAAAAGGATGTAAGTTGACCACCTTTTACATTTTAGGTCATAACTCATCTCCAAATAAATATTTTTTTAATGTTGTAACGCCATTAGAAAGAGGACTTCATTAAGCAAAACTTTGCTGCAGATACTTTTTAGATTGCTTGAAAAACAAAAAAGTTATGACCATTCTTCTAAAGGTCCAAAAATTGACGATTTTAATTTTTGGGATGTAAGTTGACCACCCCCTAAAAAGTAGCTGAATGTCAAAAAAACTTACCTGAAACCAACTGATATACAAAATTAATTGTCATTTATTGATTTTAAGATGTACATGTAAATAAAAAGAAAAGAAAAAAACATCGAAAATGAATTACTCAATATAATCATCTGAATCGCAGTTCGGACAGATGTAAAATGCAAAATCCAACAAAATACCTCAAAATTTCACTAAAACACCGCAAAAATACTTTGAAGTTGATTCGATGTAAATTTCAAACATAAAAATGTAAAAACAAATTATTGTTTAACAACGGAAACAATACAAAAAATGGGGTGGTCAACTTACATCCCACAAATGTGGTTAACTTACATTCTTGACACTATTTTGAAACACTCGCAAAAAAATTGTTGTATACCGTAAAATGGAGTGAATCACAACACTTTTTATTCTTTCCGATCAAATATCTCCGAAACCATTTGACATACAAAAACCTACTATGTCGCAAAAGTCTTATTTGAACGTTACCTTACTACTTGAGAAACGAGAAATTACAAATTTACTTTTAACTATTATTTAAAAAAAAAATGGAAATATATATAATTATCTTCGTTCTCTTGCCCAAAGTTTTCATTCTTGTGTTCAGATTCAACATTGTCTTTTTCGAATTGATTATTGTGCTGCTCAAACTCTTCACTGCTATTATACTATCCTATATAATGGGGATCTTGGTCATCTCTATCGCTAGTTTCACTGTTATATCCTTTAACGCTATTTGCAACTTCAACTTCGGATTTCTTCCTTTTTCTTCCAGGAGAAAGTTTATTTGGGGAAACCCTAGCACGTGTATGCTTTATATTTGGACTAATACGTTCAGATATGCGATCTTTGAGGCGATGAATGAAATTTATAACAAATGAACTGTATGATCTACACCATGAGCTTCTGCTGCCAGTCTGAAGCTTATTCTAGCCCTGCCACTTTCTATGGCCACTTGAATTGTGTTTGTATGATATTTTTTGTACCTTTTCCCATGAGGATCGGGTTTATATACACGAGGCATGGTGTTGTGATTCACCCCGTTTTACACCGAATGTTGTCGATTCTGAAAAATGCTTAGAATACTAAATGAATGAATTGAACAATCTTAATCCAAATGTACCATGACTTACCCTATAGTAACCACTTCACACACAATATTAATTTATTTAAAATATTTCGTTGTTTAGACACAACACACCAAGTTTTGAAGCAGCTAATTTTTAACGGTTTCTTGATGCATGAAACAAATGACGTTTTTTGTATTTTTTATCGCAGCAGTGGTATAATAATAGAAGATTGTAAAAGCTTATTACCTAAGGAACGTTTGCTGACTTAACAGATTCCTTAAATATTCAATGTTGCAGAACAAAAAAATTATTTGTCGCTTTCCCGCCTTCTGATGTGATTCACCTGCCTGTTGTGATTCACCCCATTTTACTACACGATATGTTTGAAATTTATTTTGGATTAGTAAATTATTCGATGAAATAAGAGTTCAGCACATATATTTACCTGGCGATATCACCGAAAATTGTTTATTTTATCGGCACACGAAAAAATTGAATTTTTAAAAAAATAAAAATTTGTTAACACAAAGTTTGTAGCAGCCAGAGCAACGCGTCTATTCACTTTAAAACCACATAAAGATTGATTGTTGTGTTAATAAGCACGATGATATATTATAAAATGGGGGTGTTGCAACTCATAGTTTTCTCTATAAGGCAGGGTGGTCAACTTACATGCATGGTCAACTTACATACCTTTATTTGAAACGCCTGCGCCCTGCAGATATTTTAATTTGATTTTTGCATTACCTCTAGAGTAAGTGCTGAACACAGTCATGAAGAAGATGTACTTGAGAGTGTGACTGGCAGTGAATTTTACAATTCCAATAGTAAAACGGTACACAGATACGGATACAGCAATAATGTAGACATATCAGATGAACAGCACAAGAAAACTGATTTAGAACTTTTAGAACATAATGCCAAATCAAATCAACAGCGCAGAGGTAAGATCCCAAATATATAGTATTATAGATTATATTTATTATTTGCTTAGATTGCAAAAAGCTCGTGTGGTTTTCAAGTTTATTTAAGAACGGTTGCTACAAGACTAATAAAAAAGTACGCATGCAATATAAAACTATATAAATCTAAAATAATGAATACTTTTTCAACAAGTATAATAATTCTTCTTTATTATTTATTTTAGTTAACATGGAACCCCATATTATATCGGGGTTTTCATTGTGGCGCAATCAAGTATTGGCAATGTTCATGAAACGTGGCATATCTATACTCCGTTCTTGGTTATTAATTGTAATTCAAATTTGCATTCCAGTATTGTTTCTTGCTTTAGCAATAGCAGTGGTTAGAAGTGTTAATAATAGATTTACCGACTTGCCTAAATTGAAACTGGAATTGAAGTCCTATAGCCAACCTGTTACTGCAGTATCAAGTAATCCAAACAATAAATACGCTAAACAGTTCATAGATATTGCAAAAAAGGAAAACGTTGTTGTTATGGATTGGGGAAATGGAAACTTTTCAAATAAAATTATCGAAGAGGTATAAACAACATGACTTTATGATTCAATAAATATGCTGAACATTAATTTTTTAAACTGCTTTGCATTATTACATTTATTATTACGTTATTCCGGGTGTCTTACCTTACTGTTTCCCAAATTGTGATGGTTAAGAACGAAAATTATATCGATCGAAAGACATTCTTTTTGCGCTCCTGAAGATATCCAAAACTTTATGTTTGCTATTTAATAATGATTAAATGTAGAAATAACAGTGACAAATTAGAGCTTTTAGAAAGATATTAGAGGCCTTATTTGAAATTGATAGCCATTCGGGTCTATTCTGTAACTTTAGTAACTTGCTGAAAATGAGCAATATTGCTAAATAATAATTTTGCTTAATTGGAGCAAAATTGCATAACCATGGTTATTAGCAATAATTAGCAATATTGCTCATTTTTAGCAAGTTGCTAAAGTTACAGAATAGGCCTGATTGTTTCTATTTGAAAATTAATTGCTAACAAATTACTTTGACAAATTACAATAAATTTTGATTGAATTTAAACTAATGTTTTGACAGTTCAAATATCCAAAGCAGGGCTAATTAACAATAATTAAAGAACAAAATATCAATTGTTTTAGACGCAGAAAAGAAAATAACTCTCTTTAAATTGATACGTTTTTTTTTTGCATTCTTATCCGTTATAATGGGAAGCAAGAATTTATTAGAATCAGTTTCCCATGTTAATTTCAAATGTCCGGATCCGCCTATGGCGTCGGGCAGTTACAAACCAATACACTTTCGTAAATTATTAACCATAATTATTGTGTGATTATCATTTCCCTTGGTACATTATAGCTAATAATTTCGATATTTCTAAATTAATATTTTGTTTTTCCTTAGACTATAAAAAATACCGGCGGTGTACGTTTGAACCACATATGTGGAGCTACATTCGACGAAAATCTCGTAACTGCATGGTTTAATAACGAACCCCATCATTCTCCACCGGTGGCTTTACAATTAATAACGAATTCTATTTTACAAACTGAAGTTTCACCTAATCATTACATACAAATGTATAATCATCCTCTACCTTTCACACTCAATACTCAGGTACTTCCAAAATATAATTCCTTTTACAAAATATCTAATCTATCAATTTTCAGTTTAAACGACTTTCAGACGGATATAATATGGGATTTTTAGTTGCATTTAATATCGGTTTTGCTATGGCTTTCGTATCTTCTTTCTATGTAATGTTTTATATTACAGAACGTGTTACCAAATCGAAGCATTTACAATTTGTGTCCGGCGTAGATGTGATAGCTTTTTGGGGCTCATCGTTTATTTGTGATCTATTAACATTTACCTTTACTTCCATATGCATAATTATTACATTAGTAATATTTCAAGAGGATGGTTTTACGAAACCTGTCGAATTAGGTAAGTTGGTTTCTTTACATAAACTTTATTTACAACCAACTCATTTCTTCTAGCTCGCATGTTCTCCGTATTAATTTACTTTGGCTTCTCCATGCTGCCATTAATGTATTTGTGTTCATATCTTTTTGACGCTCCATCAACTGGTTATACGAGAATGACGCTCGTGAATGTATTTACTGGTAATTACCATTAAATCACGTAGAACATTGATTCCAAATTACTATAAATATTTGTAGGAGTTGCCAGCTTTATAATAGTGCATGTTTTGGCAACACCAGGTTTGAAATTACAATATATTGCTGACCCAATGCATTGGATTTTTCTAATAATTCCGCATTATTCACTCAGTGCAGGAATTAGAGATATCAATATAATTTATGCTACTCATAAGCTCTGTAACACAGTTTTAACCAGCTGCATTAATTTCGATGTACCCAACTTTCCTAAATTTTCACAAGAACAATGTAAAATTCAGTTATGTAAAGCACAACCTAAGTGTTGTGGTAAATATAATTTATCAACTATTTATAATCAATTTCATCATTTTTGTACAACAATTCTAGATACAACAACCAACTATTATGATTGGGAAGCACCAGGAATTGGAAGAAATGTGGTGTTCTCTTGTTGTGTGGGCGTAATACTAATAGGAATTTTATTAATAGTAGAATATCGAGTGATTGAAAATGTAATTTACAAAATTCAACAAATTCGTAATATTCCACCTGAGCAAGAAGATCCCGTTGAAGATAATGATGTAAAACACGAAAGGCAACTAATTAAATCGATTAGTACAGAAGGAATGAAAAACTACAGTATTGTTATTCGTGATATATCAAAATTTTATGACAAACTTTTAGCAGTAAATAGAATTTGTCTAGGAGTAAATAAGTATGAATGCTTTGGATTGTTAGGTGTAAATGGTGCAGGAAAAACTACAACATTTAAAATGATGACTGGAGATATTAAAATGTCAAGCGGTGAAGCATGGTTAAATGGATTTAATGTAAAATCTAACATGAAAAAAATTCATCAATTTATTGGATATTGCCCTCAGTTTGATGCATTACTAGATGATTTATCCTGCAAGGAAACGCTTACCATGTTCGGCTTAATTAGAGGTATTTCGATGAGTGAAAGTAAAATTGTTGCCGAAAACCTGGCAAAAGAGTTTGAATTTCATCAACACTTTAATAAAAAAGTAAAAGAATTAAGTGGTGGAAACAAAAGGAAATTAAGTACGGCTCTCACGCTGATTGGAAATCCAACAGTTTTATATCTGGATGAACCAACAACAGGTAATTTTGTTTACTGTGATCATGTAATTTCACACTCGTTTTTAGTTAGAAATTATTAATATCTATCATTTTGTTGCTTTTTTTCGCGCGGATCGTTCCCTTCGACCTTAGATATTAAGTTGCCGACCGCTAGTCGCGAATGAGATGGGTCGAAGAACAAAACAAAGAGAACGAGTGACTTCAAAATATTCGCAAGCGGTCAAATGCAACTCAAATGGACTGCGACATCTATGAATATTTATCAATGTCATATTGCTGGAGACGTATAGCCCAACGAGCAAGTCTCCCACACGGCGAATCAAATTTGTTTAACCAAATTAAACTGTAATGGTCGCCAATAACAGTGAATCGTGAAGATTGAATATAAGGTGTTAATTTTTAAACCCCCTAAAAGACAGCTAAACATTGTCTTTCAGTCACAGAATAATTACGTTCGTTACTCGCTAAGGACCTACTAATATAATATAGGGTGTTTTTTTAGCTGCATGAGAACTTCAAAATGAAATAAAACATTAGAAACCTGACGGAATGTTTTGGTTATAATTTTTTTATGAAAGTACAGTTAAAGGCATTTATGATTTGAACATGACTTCCGGCATGTGACCACCACGACTAATGGTTACGAAGCGCATCCGTTCAGTCCAATTTTTGACCACTTTTTCCAATATTTCTGGCTTTATTTCATAAATGGCTTGCTGAATATTAGCCTCCAATGCTTATAGAGTTGTTGGTTTGTTAGCATAAACCATGGATTTAACATACCCCCACAGAAAATAATCTGGAGGTGTCAAATCACACGATCTTGGAGGCCAATTGATAGGACCACGTTTTGAAATAATGTTGTCACCAAATTGTCCTTTCAATAAATTGATGGTTTCGTTGGCTGTGTGGCATGTAGCACCATCCTGTTGGAACCATAAGTTGTCAATGTTTAGCTCTTGAAGTTTTGGAAACAAAATTGTATTGAGCATGTGTCGATATCTCACACCATTCACCGTAACGGTAGCTCCTTCCTCATTTCGAAAGACATATGGACCAATGATGCCGTTGGCGTGTATTCCACACCAAACAGTCAATTTTAATGGATGCAATGGAGTCTCAAGATAATGTCCCGGATTGGTCTCACTCCATATACGGCAATTTTGTTTGTTCACATACCCATTTAACCATAAATGTGCCTCGTCACTGAACAAAATTTTACGGTAAAAAAATGGATCCACTTCCAATTGGTTGTGAGCCCAATTTGGTAGCGTTGTTCAATGGTCAATCTATGCATTATCAAATGCCAAACCTTGCTAAACACAAATGTCAAAAAACTGTTTCCATAGCAATCTTGCTTCAATTGTTATCCCTATTGAAAGTTCTCATGCAGTTAAAAAAACACCCTATACATTACTTTCTCTGCATTATTGATGTATTGTCTGAGGACACCGCCAATTCATAAACCCTGTTTGAACTGTAAAAGTTGCGTTAAAATCAGGACATGCTAAAATCGGAACCGATACTAAACAATCAAAGACCTAACAGCATTCTGGTGATTTGAAGCAATCCACGACCCGTAATGGTAAATACTGTATATTGTCTCGAGTTACAAAAGTGCGAGAAGGCATTCATTACTTTCTGATTTGCATTTTCTACACGTTCTCAGCGTCACACCTGGTTTACCACATCGATAACAATAAACATGATTTTGTTGTTCTGTGCAATCCATTTACAAATGTTGTGGTTTCTTGCAATTCCAACAAGCTTGGACTGGAGATGTTCTTGTTGGGTTAGAAGTACCACGGCCCCTGTCCCTACAATGCCTCTTACCATTAAAATCTGTACCTCAACCTGTAAAATTCGCGCCACGACCTCGACCTCGGAAGGAAGATTCGCAAACATATTGAATTCTGGATTTAGCAAACATATTGACGCGTTTCATTAAAATCGTTGGTTGGTGTTGATACCGTAGCGATAGGAGTGTCTTATTTATTTTCTTTACTAACGGAAATATTCAAGTATGCTAAGACCGTTCCTAAATCATATTTCTTTCGCGAAGGGGGTATATAGTTATCAGTTGCACAGTTTTCCCAAGTTTTGGAGTGCGTGTAATAAAATAAAATAAAACTAAAGTGTCATAGTAAAATAGCAAAAATTGAAAGAAGAAAATAATTTTTAAATTAAAATTTATCACTTATCAGGTATGGATCCAGCCACTAAACGATATTTGTGGAATGCTTTGTGTAAAGTTAGAGATAATGGAAAATGTATTGTTTTGACATCGCATAGTATGGAGGAATGTGAAGCCTTATGTACTCGTCTAGCAATAATGGTAAATGGACAATTCAAGTGTTTAGGGTCAACGCAACACTTAAAAAGCAAATTTTCTGAGGGTTACACTTTAATAATTAAGCTACGAAAACAAAATAACACGGGAGAATTACAACATTATGAATTGGAACCAATTGAAAAATTTGTTAATGAAAATTTTCATGGTGCATTGACGCGAGAAAAGCATCAAGAATTGATAACATTTTATATATCCGATAAATCTATACCGTGGTCGAAAATGTTTGGTATTATGGAGAGAGGAAAAAAGTTGCTACATATAGAAGACTATTCACTAGGACAAAGTAGTCTAGAACAGGCATGTTTTTAATTTTTATTTGGTAAAATTGTTAGGTATACTAATTATTCGATTTTAGGTTTTCCTTTCGTTTACAAAATATCAACGATAAGAATGAATGATTTGAAATATGCTGTTTACTCTTAATTAGATGCTAACAAGAACTATTTACATATTTTTAAAAACTTTCTTAAATATTTTATAATCTAACTAATAATTAACATTATGGCCAAAACCTCCATTACTGGAGAGTATGGTCCAGGATTGGACTAGGGTAGGCTGAAGAGGAATTAACATTAGTATTATAGTTCCCTGGAGAATATAATTTATTATATTTCAACCAATTCTTATTTTAATTAGATCTTCAGGTAATTAAATATCCGAAGTTAATCTCAAGGTAATAAAATTAAAAGTAGTTCATCATTTCAGGGACATAAATTGTTCACTTGATCTATGGAATTCCTGGTTTGTATTTTGTTTTTTCCAATTGGTGATGATTATAAATTGAAATAGCTTTTAAATTTTTTTCGATTTTTGAAAACTTTCCTCGCTAGACGCAATTTTGTATTTTTTATGCATGGTGATTGAAACATTATATTATTAATAATTTAATAAGTAGCCTTGTTTGAATAATCTTGCCCAAGGTACAGCTCCACCAAGCTTAGAAAGGACGTGGCAAATATGCCAACTAATTTGATACAAATTTGAATGAACCAATGAACGTTGAGTTATTTCTCAAGTACATTCTGTTGTAAAAGTTGCAAATCATTGCTTGTGTTTACATTTGTCGTGGTTTTTTGTATTTAATATTTACTAAATTTATTCCAAAAGTGCTTTATTTCATATTTTCGGTAACATTTTTTACGTATTTCGTGACTGCAATTTGACAAAATAATTTATGGATTTTAAATATTCGCGCCGAGAAACTTCTTCATTTGAGTGTACATTTTTAATTTTAGCAGCGCCTGACACGCCCCTAAAGTCGGTTCTAACGTTGGTGGAGCTGTATGTAGATAGATTTACATACAGTTGTTTTCACGAATAATGAAGCTTACGTCACAACCATCTGAATTAAGTACCGACAACCTTTTTTTTTAAATTAATTGTAGTAACATAGGTGAAACAAAGACACACTATATTAAATTATTCTTAAATGTCTGATTTTAGAAATCTTATACGTCGAAAATTATCTGACACCCAACGTATGAGATAGAAAGAGATAGCTACAATAGTTCTTAGCGTGCATAATAATTTTAATGGAAGTAGTTTTTATAGTGATTGATGCTTTAATTTTTTTAACAAATTAGTTTGATTTTAGGTTATATTTCCATTTCATTAAAGCAGGATTTCTTAAATTTTTTGATTTCCCAAACCGTTTTTGATATGAATTTGACCGTGGAGCCACTTATTTCATAAAAGTCATAAATATTGTTAAAAATAAAATTTTAAGCTTATTAATTATTAAATTTTATCATTTAAATTTATTATATCAAACACTTATGTGACTCACAATTTTCGTCTTATTTCATACAAATGCCGATAATGACGAAGCTTCATTATTCGTGCAAACAACTGTACAAGGTATGGTACTGAGCATCTTTAAACATCAAAATATTCAATATGGCGGACTACTTGTGACTAAAATAGGCAGCATAGACATCTATCTGGACGATTAGTAATTACCTGGGCCAATCAAAGTATATAGATTCCAAGATATAATTTAGCGCCATCTAGTCTATTAATTTGAAATCTTAATAATTGAATATGGCGGGCATTTTGTGACTATGTGCAGTATAAAGGTACGTGCAGAGTAAAAGCGGGTTGCCGGTTTCAGATTATCGCTACCAACAATCCCACGTAGTAATTAAATGCAAGTGCTCACAGTGTAATCAGATATATCGGAACGGGTTTCTCGAACCAGCTTGCTTGTTTGTCGGAATACAGTGCGCACAGTAAACGCGGTTTTTGTATAAGCGCCGACTTTTGCTCATAATTCAATGTAAAGAGATGGGAGTGATCACGTGGTTATAAGCAAGGTCGAATCTCGCTGGTAGTCTGCTTGCCTATATTTAAAAGAATGATTTGTTCATTGTTTGCTAGCAGGTACCCGCTTTGTTGCTTTCAATCGTTAAATAAATTAATTCAATATTTGATTTTGAAACTTTATATGTAATATGTACATTATCTACACCGTAAATTAATTTATTGTTACTATTTTATAAAAACCCGAAATAAAAAAAAAATCATTTTCATGTGACAGGTGCAATAAATAATTAGTACAAATTCGAGAAGTGTTTCAATTTCTACTAGTAGGTATTTTCAATAATTTGCAAATTACTTTTTCCTAAAATTTAACACAATTTGAAAAGACATAAATTAAATCTACGACCTTGTCGGCAAACGAGAGAGCAAGCGGTATCAAGTTTCTTAATAGGCATGCATATTACTTATATTTTTTAAGTAAAAATTATTTATTGAATATTTTCCACTTCTAATAAATTAAGATGTAATTCATTTGCATCGCTAATTAGTATGCACTAAATTTTAAATAAACATCAAAAACCGTATCAATTTTAAGTATCTACATAATAATAATGTAATTTATTTCCAAAATATAAAAATGAAATAATCATAAAAAGTGTTAATAAACTTGGATAAAGAAATGCATGTGTTCAAAATGATACAATAATATTAGATTACATCTATAAAATTATTTTATGTCATCAAAAAGTATGCGTAGGTGCAGTACTTCACAATCTAGCAGTAGTTGTCTTTGGCGTGGGCGCGGCGACCGTCTGTCTGCTGGCGCGTTGAAAAGTATTCAATTACAGAAATAAATGTTGCATTTGTATGTAATAGATTCACAACGAACGTATTACAATTTAGCTTCTTTAATACGCAGCAAAAACAAAGATAGATGCTACGATGCTTGTTATATTTAAATATCAGTTAATGTAAGCGGGCAAAACCGGCGTTTACTCTGCTCAGAACAAGCCATCGGTTTACTGGTAATAAGCTTGCTGAAATGAGCTTGCTGGCAACCCGCTTTTACTCTGCACGTACCTTAAGATGAGTTTTCGTTCACATATAGATCATACCATGTAATCGATATACCTTGATCCTTGCCATTGTTTTTGTTTTACAATTTGGTTTACAATTTATTTACCAAAGCTTATTACTTACGTAAGCACAAGTTTTGATAGTTCAAAAATATCCGAAGCAGGTCTGATATTTCAAAAATCGCTTATTTTTATAATAATACAATTATTCTACATTTTCAACAATAATTACAAAGCAAATACCAAGTGATAATTTTGATTTTGATTTTGTGAAATTTAAAAAATAGATCAATAATTGAAATGCAGCAGATTATTAGAAAATGTTTATTATAAATTTTATAAAATGCTTATCAAGAGAAGAGAAGTGATGTTAAAAATTAACTAAAAAATATAATATGGCCATTCTCATCAGCAAAACACGAAAGAAACAAGAAATTTGGGGTTAAAAGAGTTATAATGCCTGTGAGGGGAGCGGAGGGTACCGAACAGCAGCTGGTGAATCATATAGATGTGGAGGGAGAACGTGCCAGTGCCGTAAAAGTACAATTAGGTTATGCACGATTATGCAGTTCATATTTCAATTCAACCCAACACCTCTTAGCTCCAAGCATGGATGTGACCGGACGAATATTCGTTTCTGCACATTAGCCACGCCCTGATGTCCTGATTCTTTGCGGGTATTCTACACAGATGGAACTAGAACGTCAGTAAGAACTGAAGCAGGAATAAGAGGAAACAGAACGGGAGATACTTTCAGTGTAAACCTGGGCTACTACGCAACTATTTTACAGGCTGAAATAATAGCCACAATTATCTGCAAGGAGAAAATGATTCGGAGGGCTTATGAAAAAAGCGGATCTGCATCACGACCAATAGCTAAGCAGCATTAAAAGCTTTAAAAGGAGTAAAAATACACTACAGAATTGTAAAAGAACTGAAGCGTTGCAAAGCTATATTGATCTAAGTGCCAAAATTTGAAATTTTAGTTTTTTGCATTAAAATGATCTAGATACCAAGGCGAATGCAGTGCTATATGATCTAAGCCACATTTCAATTTATTTACAGTTTGAAATGCGATAACAAGGTGACGCATCGTCTATGTCAACGCGCCGCAGTCTATAGTCTAATTAATTCATTTCCAAATTTGTTGTTTTATTTTTTCATTTAAATTTCTCCTGTTGGGTTTAATATCAAAAATGACTTTTAGTTACTTCATGTATAATGTCAATAAAAATGAATATCATATAAAATATAACATTTGTTTTATTACTTTCTAACAACACAGTTTACTACCATTTACTATGTTTAACACCACTTTCCCACAAAAGTACCTTTTGGCGCTTAGATCAATTAGCTTTGCAACGCTTCAACTGTCTCGAGGCAATAATAGCACTGACACAATGCAACAGCGTAACGCTGAGGTGGGTGCCCGACACGACGACATAAGGAGCGATGAAAAAATCAGACTTCCTTACTAAGAAAACTGCATAAAAACATTTGGTAGGTCCAGAACCAACTTGCGGGATAGCATATCAGACCGCAATAAGGACTATCAAGAAACTACTAAGAAAACTAAGAGGCGGTCGGAGTATAATAGTTAAGTACGTTGACTCCAAATGCCCGGTTAGATTATGGATAAAGTAAGAACTACATTCTGGATGTCTCTATGCAGAAGGGAGAGGGACCTCCACTGCATACGTACCTTGTCTCAACAGAGTAGCATTCGCAAATAATAAGCACTTGTTCATCATGAATGCTGCCACGATCTCTGGATTCGGGAGTACCGACCAAGAAAAAAGAAAACAACACGTTAAGTACTGGGAGGGCCTTTCGGGACTAAGGTAGTCGTGGAAGTTTACGGAGGTCCCTCTAGAGAAAAAAGGACACAAGAAATTTTCCAGCTGAGCAGAACACAGCTGAAAAAAACAGTAGAACTGTATACAGGGCACTGCTGCTCAAACAGACATCTCACCATCATTGGGGTTGTCAAAGATCCTAAATGTAGAAAGTGTTGGAAGGAGGAAGAAATTCCGTACCACCTGCTATGTGTATAACCAGCTCTAGCCACAGAAAGACTAAGATACTAAGACTAAAGATTAAGATTATTCTTATCCGACAACTGAGGAGATAATCTAAGTACCCATCAGCAGTGTCCTCAACTTCGTTTTAACCTGATGGAGTAAACACGAAACGCGGGGTACAATGGACCTAGAGCCTCAGTACATGTGGGTGTGTAGAACCACAAACCGTTCAGCAATAATAATAATAACTTAAATGATAATAATCAAGTAATCAATTACTTTCTGTTTTATCACATCAAAACAAATAATTTCAAATATAAGAAACGTAAATACGTTGCAGCTACGCGCAGTCCACGGTAATTTCCAATATTTAAAAAGCTGTGTTTTGTCTCAGATCTTATAATATTATATTATACTATCCATGAACTTGTACTATCTAATATTTATGAACTAAGTGTTTCGTGCACGTGTACCGTATTCCGTATGAATGTACTTGGGTATAAAATATTAGTGATTATATTGATTTCTACAAATTTGTTAACACCGATAATTACAGGGTGACAATAATGTTATAAGGTAAGCCTCATCGTATACTTTGTTATTTCATATCTTCACAAATTCAATTAAGAAGATTAAAAAATGTACTATTTTGACCAAGTTAACTGTGTGGGAGTGTATCCCTAATATTGCTATATTATACAATTCTTCCAATTGAATGGCTATATTATGTTACCAATATGTGCATAGATATAATTATTTAAATGCTCCAATTGTGCCTGAAAAATAAATTAAAAATATTTATTTATCTATTATTATTATTATTATTAATATATCATATAAGTAAGTATTTAATCATTATCAGCTCGCTATATCTAAATAAATAATAAATGTATTTTTATTGTTATGAGTATGTTTTCAAGTATAAAATTAAATTTGCATTGCGTTAACCGTCAACATAATTTTTTTTTAAAGATATATTTAAAATAGATTTTCTTTTCATCGTCCTATAGTACCGCGACAATATTTGAAACTAATATGTTGAATATTACTAATGTTATTAAGGAGTAAGGCTATTCTAGAATCGAATTTTATGCAAATATGAAAAAATAAAACGTAAAATTCATAAAAAATTATTTTGCCGTGGTGCGCTACGCTTTCAAATTTTATCAGGTTGTAGAAATATTAGAAAAGTTGAGAACCACTGAATAAGCTATCACACTTTTTTATAAATATTGCATTGCACTGTTTGTTATTACTTACTAGTACTAGGTATATTGATTTTTTAGTATTCTAAATGGTCGGGGTTACTAAAAACATAATTTTGTTAGTTCTCCTCTAGACTGAACAGCGTCACGACGACGTCGACGCTTGAGTTCGTAGTTAACCTTCAATTTAATTTATACTCAATGTCGTTTATTTTCGTTGGTTCAAATTTTTTAAATTTACTTTTTTTATTAACAACTTTTCAAAAAATCATATGATAATCTTTTGGTAATTAAAGTTATTTTGGAGAACACTGAAAATACACCTAGGTAAGTAACGGATATTAGTGGATAATAATATTTAGTAAAAATTGCGCGCTTTAAAAACTTTATAAACACAAAAATAAGATACTAAAGCTAACCCAAGAAATCGTGGCCGGGCGGAGCCAGAATCTTGCACAGTAGATGACACGTGACACTCAATTCCACCAATTGACACGAACAAAAAGTCGAACGGACTCATTTTCGTTTCTGCAATTTTCATACACATTATGTCATATTTTAATTCAATTTCGGGCATATTAGCACCGTAGCTCGGGTTTAGGACAACTTACCGCCAGCCCATTTCGCCGTAGGCCAACTCAAAACGCCAAAGTTTTTGCGTTTTTTAAATATTTTATTAATTTTATAAAAATATATAAAAAAATAAAATAAATAACAACATAACATAACTAATAAATAAAGTAAATTATTACGTAAAATTATGCACAATACGTCTTATGATTACTTTTTTCAAAAAATCTTTTTTTTTCATTTCTATATATGAAAATTTTTTTTACTTTACCGACTTTATAGATATTATAGTACAATACTTCAAAAAATTTTCTGTGAAAATTTTAAATCGATAAGATAAATAAATAGTTTTCAAGATATCCTTTTGTTTTTCAAACTTTAATTAAGTAATTAATTAATTAATTAATTCAAACGCGTTTTTCTCAAAACTACTTTTTCACTGAGCAGGACATTATTGGGCGCCGCCGTTTAGGCATTTGCAGAAACGAGCAATTCTTACGTGACGGTCATTCCACGTGAAATCAACACACTTTTTAGACTGATTATCTCCGATTTTGATAAAATTTGGTATATCGATAGAGTTTACGGAGACTAACAAAAATACAATTTTTATTTCAATATCTCAAACGGTTTCCAAAATATCGCTATGTAAAATTTTCAAAAATTGGCTGCCGGAATATTTTTAAATCATTATAACAGCTCTCCTAATTAAGCTACAGAGGTGGGCGTATGGTGTCATTTTACTCAGATTTTAATGCCCTTTCCAGAGGCGTAGCTAAGAGGGGGGGGGGGAAGGGGGTACATATGTCCCTGGGCGCCAAAATGAGGATTGATTTAAACTAACTTTTGTATTTTAATTTTATAAAAATGAATGTATTTTAAAACGTGAGATGTTAAACGAAAAATTAAAAATCTTGAATGTTCAAAAAATTCTCTCGATACGAGAAGGGGCGCAGATTTTGTGTCTTGTCCCCGGGCGCAAATTACCCTAGCTACGCCACTGGCCCTTTCCGATGATATATAGCACATCATCCTCTCTTATAGACATACTTTTCTAAACTCAAAATCAAAATTTTGAATTTGATTTTCTGAAAAAGTACATCTTCAAAATTTTTCTGGGAATAGTCTGTACTTATGGTAAGTGATTGCCAAAATTTTAAAGTGGGACGGTAATGGCTTCATAGTTAAAATAATTTTTAAGTACAAAATGGTTTTGAAAGAATGATAGACTTTATAATATCATAGTAAGTGAAGTACCAGATATTGTTTGTGAAAAATGAAATTTACAATATTTTACAAAAAATATATGTTAGTTTCACGGAAATGAGTCTTGCCAAATAATTTGGTGCTTTATTGGGGAGGGGGGCACCCCTTGCCGGCAAAGATCAAGAGTCCAACTTTGTGAATTTTTTCTGAGAAAATGAATGTATTTAGATCAACTTGGGTTTTGACACATTATTATACAAGTCTTGAAAAACATTTAAAAATTTTTTCAAATCAAAATATTACAAAATGGCGGCGTGGCAGCTGAAATCAGAAACACCTCTGAAAATGCGGTGGAAAATCTCCCAATAGTGTCGTTATACCTACAACATAAGAAATGAAAAAATTTAGGTTAATATTATATGTTTTTCCAGTTCGGCACAACCCAGATTTTTTATATTTTAATTTTTTTTTTTTTTAATTATAAAGGTTCAAAGTCGAAAAAATTTTTTCGATCAATACATCGTCACTTAAATGGTATTAATAAAAAAGTTTTGAGACAAAAATTTAAAAATCGGGGTAGAGGCGGACTGGAAAAACATAATATAGGGTGTTTTTTTAGCTGCATGAGAACTTTCAACAGGGATAACAATTGAATCAAGATTGCTATGGAAACAGTTTTTTGACATTTGTGTTTAGCAAGGTTTGGCATTTGATAATGCATAGATTGACCATTGAACAACGCTACCAAATTATAGAAATATATTTTAAAAATCAAAGCTCTGTTCGCCAAACATATAGAGCCCTTCGCCCATTTTATGTTAGACATTTTCGACCTTCTGAGCAAGCTATTCGTGCGGTGGTAGACAAATTTCGTACTACTTCTTCGTTGCGTGATATAAAAACACCAGCAAGACGAAATTATGTGCGTACCGAAGAAGCTATCAGTTCTGTGAGTGAAAGTGTGTAACAGGACCCAAACATTTCAATTCGCCATCGTGCTCAACAACTTGGGCTTTGTCCGTCCACTACATGGAAAATTTTACGGAAAGATCTTCATTTACTACCTTATAAAATCCAGTTGGTTCAAGAACTGAAGCCTGATGATCATCGATTGCGTCGTGAGTTCGCAGATTGGGCTCACAACCAATTGGAAGTGGATCCATTTTTTTACCGTAAAATTTTGTTCAGTGACGAGGCACATTTCTGGTTAAATGGGTATGTGAACAAACAAAATTGCCGTATATGGAGTGAGACCAATCCGGGACATTATCTTGAGACTCCATTGCATCCATTAAAATTGACTGTTTGGTGTGGAATACACGCCAACGGCATCATTGGTCCATATGTCTTTCGAAATGAGGAAGGAGCTACCGTTACGGTGAATGGTGTGAGATATCGACACATGCTCAATACATTTTTGTTTCCAAAACTTCAAGAGCTACACATTGACAACTTATGGTTCCAACAGGATGGTGCTACGTGCCACACAGCCAACGAAACCATCAATTTATTGAAAGGACAATTTGGTGACAACATTATTTCAAAACGTGGTCCTATCAATTGGCCTCCAAGATCGTGTGATTTGACACCTCCAGATTATTTTCTGTGGGGGTATGTTAAATCCATGGTTTATGCTAACAAACCAACAACTCTAGAAGCATTGGAGGCTAATATTCAGCAAACCATTTATGAAATAAAGCCAGAAATATTGGAAAAAGTGGTCAAAAATTGGACTGAACGGATGCGCTTCGTAACCATTAGTCGTGGTGGTCACATGCCGGAAGTCATGTTCAAATCATAAATGCCTTTAACTGTAAAATAAACACACGGATGTGATGTGGAAGCACTTTTCCTAGAGGTCGTGAAGACATGTCATTACGACAGTACTAAATATGTTGAGGATAAACCTTCAATCAAGACCCTTCGCGAGGTCAAAATGGCGCAACTTAACCAGTTGCCAAGAATTTGCCTTATTGTTGTCTTTACAGTTGCCTTATTTTCGAATTTTTGCATTTAACTGTACTTTCATAAAAAAATTATAACCAAAACATTCCGTTAGGTTTTTAATGTTTTATTTCATTTTGAAGTTCTCATGCAGCTAAAAAAACACCCTATATTAAACTAAATTTTTTTATTTCTTATGTTGTAGGTCTAACGACACCATTAGGAGATTTTCTACCACATTTTAAGAGATGTTTCTTGAGATCAGCTACCACGGCTCCATTTTGCAATATTTTGATTTGAAAAAATTTTTAAATGTTTTTCAAGACTTGTATAATTATGTGTCAAAACCCAAATTGATCTAAATACTTTCATTTTCTCATAAAAATTCACAAAGTTGGACTATTTATCTTTGCCGGCAAGGGGTGCCTTCCTCCCCCATAAAGCACCAAACAATTTCTGGTACACTCTATCGATATACCAAATTTTATCAAAATCGGAGATGGTCAGTCTAAAAAGTGTGTTGATTTCACATGGAATGACCCGTGATGAAGTTCCTCCGGCTAAAAGAAAGAAGTATCAACAAGTGGAATTGTCGAATTGCCCATATTAATTATAGATATAAATTATAAAATTATAATAATATAGGGTGTCCCAGTAACACCGCCTATTTTGACATTTGAAAAAAACGTCGTGTTTATTTGAAAAGTTCAAATTTTTTTATTGCAATAAAGAGTGTAGACATGGAGTTTATGTATACAACACAATATCTGATAAATGGTCGCCCCGTGTGTGAGGCACTCGTCAGTTCTTTTGGTGAAATTTTCGATGATATTTTGGCATAGTTCCGGCTCAATTTCATCAATAGCACGTCGAATCTTGTCTTTCAGTTCAGAAATTGTTCTTGGATTAATGGCATACACCTTTCCTTTCAAAAAAAACCAAAGAAATAAATCCAAGGGCGTCAAATTCACATCGGGGCGGCGCGAGATAACTCTCCTTTCAAATTTCGTCTTTAACAATTTCATCGTTTCGTCCGCTGTGTACCAGGTTGCGCCATCCTGCTGAAACCACATATCTTCGAGATCCATTGAAGCAATTTTAGGCCAGAAAATGTGATGCTTATCATCTCACGTCTCAATTGTTGCTAAGGACGATGGCAAATTGAGGCGGAAGGATTCTGGTCAAAACTCTCACTAATTGTTGCAATGATTTTATTACAACGAGCTGCACGAACACGGACAGGTTTCTTTTAGGTTTGAATTGACCCAACTGCCTCAAATTTCTCTATTAATCGGACCACTGTACGGCAAGAGGGTGAGTTATGGTGACCGAAAAATCAACAACATTGTCAAATCGTCTCTGCAAAAATTTCACTATTTCTGTAGTGGATTTTCACAATTTCTATGCGTTGTACATCCGTATAATTTTCCAAAACTAAACCTCAATGTTCACACATAACACCTATCAAAAAACAGCACTCTAAGACTGACACTTAAAAAATGGCGCTAAATTCAAAATAGGCGTTGTTACTGGGACACCCTATATATTATGTTTCAATTTTTCACTACAAAAAAATGTCTATAGTGTATCTAAATCTAAGGTGAGGATATATAATTTTATATGTGGTCGGCGGAGTCATTATGATGCACTGCCAAAGTGACCCGCAAGATCACTTGAGTTGGCCACCCCTGTTCTAGACATTCAAAGCTCATGCTTGATCGAAGGATTTTGTTTTAAACCGAAACTTCTATTTTTTATTAACAATATTAATAAGCGATTTTCCCCTAAAAATACATTGAAAAAAATTGTAGAGGCTGCCATTTTGCGAAATTTAAATAAAAAGAAAAACCTTCGATCAGCCACGAGATTAACTATTAAACTAACAATTTTTTTTTATTTATTGGATTTACATAAAGCACTAAGAAGTGCTAATTGTCACTACAATAAAGCACTTTTTTAAGATAGAGGTCTACAATCGAGTTATAACTTGGTCCAAATAAATATTTTTTTTTTTTGAAAATTCCTTCATTAAAGAAACTTTTTGATTTATTGCAATAAAATAAAAATATAATTCAATACAGATTACAAATGAAAATTTATTGTGTTTTGTTTAAGTGATTGCAAAAATTAAAACAATTTTAAAAAAATACATACAGTGGGATCTCGTTATTGCTATTCTTATACATATAGCATAATATATAATTTGCTATATTGTTTATTGTTGCTTTTTATGGCCAAATAACATGTGAAACGGCCACCTCAAACTGCTATCCTTGGACAACCAATAATGGTACTTTACATAAAATATGATGACTGAATACCAAAGTTTAATTAAATAACTATTTAGGATAATACTAAACGTCTACTAGGTGACTCTCGGTTCTACAATAATGCATAAATTATTCCGTCCGTAACTTTATACGGGGTTCAAAGTAAAATTTGTAACAATATCCGTACGGTTGCCTAATCTTTTAGTAATAATAAAAATTATTATTATTATATATGTAATAAAATTAACTTCAAATAGCAGTAGCGAGTAATAATATTATTTACCGAAGATGATGATATAAATTAATGTAGTTGGAAAAGTTTTATTGAATACCTCATTGAATTTGCATGGGAAAGAACTGACACTCTCAATTCCTGCGAGAAATAATTCCAAAAAAAGTCAATAATATTCGTAGCTATTGATTTTCTGATCAAAGGCCTTCTAGCCAGAACTGGACAGTATATTGTGTGAAATACAAACGGATTGTGTACATTGAGTACATACTTGAATGCTGCAGTATCTAATACGCACTTAATAAAATATAATACAATATGTTACAAAACTTAAACCAGTCATTTATCATTAGGTACCTAATCTACTATTAGATATCAATAACTGATATCCTAGTATGTCATTAAATTGCTTCCCAATCTAAATTCTAAAAATCGATTTTAATAGAATCAAATTTAGTTAAACTTTATGTGTAATTAAAGTTAATACATAAGTGACATTAGTACGATTAAATTAATGATAGTTTTTTTTAATAGCAATGCTTTCAATTGAATTTCATTGTTGAAAAATTTTTAATGTTTTAACTTGCCTTTCTCTCGATGCTAAATTGTAGAAATTTATCAATGAGTGGTTTTCCTGACTTCTTCCGAGTATATAAAAATGTAACTCATTAATACTGCTTTAAAAAATATTTTCAAAATTTAGTTGAAACATTATTTTGTTTGTACATTTTGGATTATACTTTTGACAATATTATTATTTTAAAAATCATCAACTTTAGAAACTTTCAGCATGCAAGTTTAACTAATCAATTATGCAATATTTATACCAAAAAAGTGGGTACAATTGGTTTTTTCCGGAATGAAGCTACCTCTTAACGATTATTATAAATAAATTATTTTTATACATTAAACAAATACATAATATATAGTATTATAATTCTATATAACTGTACCTATATAGCTATAAATAACTATATGATGATTAATTCAAATAATATATACGACTTACTGAAATATGTAGGATCTATTACGAATATTAGTATTACGCATATAATATTGAACTTGAAAAAAGTCGATTTTTTTAAACTAAACAGAATCTTATTGAATGAACCTGAAAGTCGCATTCCATAATCCTAGTAGTCTAAAAGAATGGACGTACCGATGGTCAAAAATAAATCCTTTTCTTTTGGGTTTCGACCGAAGATCACAATGTATGTAGATTGCACCGATGATCAGATGTGGATTACACCGATATAAATATAGGTAATACTTGGAAAGGGTTTTAATTGATTTAACGATGATGGAACCGAATAGGATTTAGTTGTCTTGTCAAAACTAACTCTTCCGCGCCTTTGCTTCGCGCCGCTCCGCTCCGGACTCTCCAAAGCCGTTTTGATAATACTTTACCAATTGAAAATATCCGCTACACTGAAAAAAAAAGTCAATGAATATTTCATCACGATGATGAAAATAAACCGATGAAATAAAATTCATTGTATTGATGAATCATTCATCATTCTTTAAACCTCATCGATGACTTGGTACAGCACATTGATGATTATTTCATCTCCATGATGAAAATAAATTGATGAAATCAAATTCTTTATTTTATCTAAGTTTTTGTACATCATATTGATAATTATCATCATCATTACGATGAATTTCACTTGATGAATGGTGTTCATCAATATGGCGTACCTTTTTTTTCAGTGTAGGATCGTCCAACTCGGCAAGGCGTACTATTGGGAAGGGGATGGATCTCTCTTTTTTTACATTACACCTAGATCGTGCATTACACTTTTTAAATCATCTTAAATCATTTTAACATTTTAAATCATGACCAGCAGTCTGGCGTAAATCAAACACGGATAGACTACAGAGCGGGAAACCGCGGTTCTAGTCCTGATTGCGTCAGATATATTATGATGTGATCTAAAAAGTCCAAAATCGATCTGTGGACTATGGGGAAGGCAACGAGAAACCACCCCATTAACATTTCCCTAGTAAAGTCTTCTTGGCTTAGCCAGGAGGATCGCTAACATCCGAAATCGGATAGGCACTTGAAGAAGAGAAGAAATCATCTATAGCAATGAAAAACAGAAAATGGAAATACAATCTGGATTATTTACATACCTCTGTCTGTAGTAAATTAAATACCTTCCTGATGCTTTAATGGAATTATAAAATATTGCTTACCATCGGTGCAGTCCACTACGTACCCTAACCGAACCCTGTGCAATCCACATGTCAGATTATGAGACCCTTTGACCATCGGTGCAGTCCACAATTGTAGAAAGGTAAAAAGACATCTAAAAAATATTATGATGAAAAATAAAAACATTTTGTAACCTGAATTTCGGTATTATTTTACTGTAGCTACTGACTTTTAACATTTATTAAATTATGGGTAAGTAACGTTCAAGGAAGATATTATAGATGCTATTACATTTTGACTATGTTAACCAGTAGCGTAGCTAGGGGGCGGCCCGCCCCGGGCGGCACATTTTTAGGGGCGGCATTAGTTAGGAAATTGGGTTAAAAAAATGTCATTCAAACACTTTTAGGGGCGGCATTAAGGGCGGCAAAAGAAATTTTTTTTGATATTTCATCAATTAGGAAGTAGGATTAAAAAAAGGTCATTAAAAAACATTTTTGGAGTGGGGAATAATCGCCCCGGGCGGCAAAGGTTCTAGCTACGCCACTGATGTTAACATTTCTATATTTCAAAGAAAATGTTGTAATTTCTACTTAAAAAAGAAAAACTTTTTGTCAAATTTTGAAAAAGTTTACTCTGTGGTTATTCAAATATTACATTCAAGCATATTGAAGTGTGATAAAGTCAGTCAAAGATGTCAGTTAGAGATTTTCCTTAAAGTTAAAATTTTGTCATTTTGTAAGACATTTGATATGGAGGCAATTTTGCATAACAAGCAATTATTGTAACCTTTAACATAGAAAACTAAAACAGATTTGGTTTCCTTGAGAATGTGATGTGCTTCGTACGAATTTGTGATGTGTTTACACAGGTACATTGATTGTTTACCTGAAATTTGAAAATTTCTGTGATTTGAATAAACAGCGCCAGGAAGTGACCACCTACGATTTTTGTGTTGGATTTTGGATGTTTATGGTGGTATGAGAGTTTTGATAAGGTCGTTTCCGACGTTGTTGTCTTGCACGAGCCGTCTTTGGGACACGTTGATACTTGCGACCATTTTAATCGCAATTATTCCCAAAAAAGACAATTTAGTGAGCTTTTGAGTCACAAAAGCAGTTATATCGACGTTATAAATAAAACGTGAGTATTTTGGAACGTTTTATTTTCGTGGAAACGAAGTTTTCACACGTTTTTCTTGGTCTCGAGAAATTCTCGACTGTAATATTAAAATTGCACATTTTGGGATTGTTAAACCTGAAATAACGTGAGGAAGTTCAAATTAACGATTAATATGGTATATGAACGAGTTTTACATCACTTATTATATTAGATGACCAGTAACTTCGCCGATTTAAAAATACCACATTTCGATTTTGAGGTTAATGAAAAAGTTGCACGTTTTGGCTACTGTTTTGGTTTAAAAGTTGGAGAAATTTATTTAAATCAACCCTCGAGATTTAAATACACCACTGGAGGAAGTTTATACGTCACATCACTTATATTTGGACAGAAGCACAAAATTTGGAAAATTACAGGAGCCGAGCTACTCAGTGCATTGAAGCTGGCAGCTATCTTGATGAACAGGTTGCATACGGAATTTATCTATAGCCGATGTACGGGGTGTTTCACGATTTGTGTTCTACATCAAATTATTATTACGAGTAAGAAATTTGAACTTTTTTATCAAAACACTATTGTACAAAATTTTCTTTATTCTGTTTACACGATTTACATAAACATAACGCTAAATAAAAGTATAGCTGAGTTTTTGAAAGTAAGTGATACTTTTTATTTATCGTTTGTACATTTTATACACCATATTGCATATTGCTTGACATTTGTGTCAGAAAGTATCAAAATTGCTCCATTTTTGGTTTTGGTTTGTCTGAATAAATTACCCTCTGATTTATTAAGATCTTTGATTGACTTACTATCGTTGAATCTACGACCTGCAGATATTGTGGCCTCAAATTTGTGAACCGACATAAGACTAACCGGGGCTATTTTGTTCGAGTGTCTACATTAGGCGAGATTTTGCTCTCTGTTATTACTGGAAGGTTTGATTGAGCTGTGGATCACGACAATATATAAAATGGGTTGGGATGTACTTCAGAGTTTAGAATACGCCGATTATTACGTCTTGCAGTTATGTATTCCCAAAGGACTTCATCTTTGATGGTCACTGACTGCTGTTTCGGAAATTATATTGCAATAATATGTAAATGCTTAAAAATTATCTTTTACATAAAAGAAAATAAATATATTACTTATCATATTTATAATACATATACATACATACTCTTACATACTACATAATATAAACATGTTATGGGTGGATTCACAAAACTTGTGTTATTTAAATAGGGATCCTTTGTCTGCTCATATAAGGTCAATGAGTACTAATAAACCACTAATAGTTTGTGGCGACGCTGTTTATTACCTATTTAAAAAAATTTTATACCAGAAGATTATACAGTGCTCGACAGTGCTTCAAGTTGGCATAAACTTTTATATTCATTACTGTATCGCCTATTGAGCACTCAATAATATGAAGAACTCAAGTTTACTCTAGTGGTTCTCAACAGTAAGCATTTTATTTTATTTGTGTTTTATTTTATTATATTGTTAAATTTAAAAATTAACAAGCTAAATATATTTCTTATTAACTTCCCGCGGTATGTTATATTCAAATAAATATATTTGACAATTATTATCAATATAATATTATTACAATATAGCTGTTGAATTGAAAAAAATAATTGTTACATTTTAGTAACTAATCATATTATTAACAAGTTAATAACCCAAAATATATTTATATATTATATTTTATTTAATGTTGAATTGATAATAGTATGTCTTTCCAGTGTTATAATAATATATAATATTATATTATATAAATACTAAATATTGAATATAAACAGCTTTATTAAAATTAGTAGTGTAGTTGGCACGTGACTTGGGCTTGCGCGGCAAATATGGAGGGAGAACGTTTGACACCCAAGTCCACCAATTGACACAAACATATAAAACCGAAATTACGAATATTAGTTTCGGCACATTAGCCATTCCCAAATTATTACCTCTGCCAAATAGTAAATTGAATTAATATAAATTTTAACAATATAGCAACTATTTTTTTTTTCATAACTGATGAATATATTAGGCCAATAATATATTACTGAAAGTTCATGAGAAAAATTTGATTGTTATTGTTTGTTTTCTTATTTTAAAGTTTTAATTTAAAAGGGGAACGCAATGTAAGTTACCGCAAAAATCCTGCAGAGGCGCTACAATCGAAAATTTGTAATTAAAATATTAATTTTTAATACTCCAAGTAGTGGATAATGCAGTTGGTGTTAGCTGGTGTTAGCATTCCATTTGTTGGTGATTCAGGCTATTGAAGAATAGGTGGCGCGCTATAACGACTCTATTATCAGTAATAAGTAGACGAATGCTTAATCAGCAGGTGCATATTACTAGTTTGTTGATAATATGATCTTTATGACGTTGCAATAACAACTAACGGATGTCTGGTACATTTTAACAAAAATTCTAATTAATTTTTTTTAAATAATACTACCACTTTACAATATTAATTTGATAACAATTTTAAATTGTATATTATATTGTCATAAATTAATCCAGACCACAAACTTTCCAAAATAACAACTTTCTAAAATAAAATATGGACCATTAAAGTTTGCAAAATTCCATCGGCCGGATTAATTTTATACACAATTATACCAAGCCAACCTAGTCGGAAATGTCCTTATGGCCCGTACGGCGGTTATCCTACAACCTTGCAATTTCTATCCAAAATGTACTTCAACGAATCCAATAAATTTCGAAATCGTTCTAAATTTCTTTTTTAAATGCTTTCTAAAAGAAATAGAACACTATTTTTTTTCACTAACCTTTGCTTTTTATTCATTCGCAAAATTCTTGATACAAGCCAATAATTTATACGCTTAAATTTTCACAGCCGCTCGCGACTTCCCGTCGGCGCGGCGTAAGTCTCCTTTCTTTCTCTCTCTGCCGAAATCTTCCCGCAGAGTTCCACCTAATATAATAACCCGGGCACCTAATACTAAAATTGCAATCTTTCCCACATAATTCAATTATTTGAAAAGAAAACTCTGGTTTTATTAACAATTTGGTTCATGTTCTCCTTAGGTCACGGAAAACAAAAAAAGTTTGAAAAAATATGGTTACAAATAGAAATTTTTGAAACGGTCATTGCCTTGCAGCTAACGCAGTTGGATGCGAATGCGGGGTACCGGGTTCAAACTCGGGGAGTCAAACTTTCTTATGACCAAGTCTCCGTGCTTCGGAGGGCACGTTAAGCCGGCGGTCCCCCTGAGTTGACGAATTGCTACCGTTAACAAAAAACAGGGCTACAGGCACATCTGAATGGTAGGCTAGCAAGCTGCTAACACCCCTCTTTTCCTAAAATTGTCAAACAAAGAGCAATTAAAGAAATATGACGTAGTTCAACTGGGTTGAACCATTGGTTGAACACAACACCCATATGAAAAGTTATCGATCACACATGGGTCGAATTTACAAGGAAGATTGTAAAGAAAATAATTAACAAAGTTTTTAATTAATTAGTTTCTCACACATTAACCTTCGCATAGCATACTTATATTTTAGTTACTTAGATGGCATACTGGGGTCCTGTGGACCCCAACGGTAAAAGGGATTAAATCAAGAGAGAAAATAAAATTTTAAGACTGATTTTTGTAAGAAACACTAAACTAGTGTATTTGTCACTGAAAAGTATAAATAATCCACCTAAAAAAGAAAAACTTTTAATTATATTCGACATTTAGTAAAATATGGCAAATTTCATCAATCAAAAGCAACCTTTTAGTATATAATTTATTTACACAAAAATGAAAAAGAATTTAACCGAAAATTATTTTATACTATAAACTAGACATATGGTTCTATAAAATAAAAAAAAAATCATCATAATGTTATCACAAAAGTCTTATATGACATTTTTAAAATTGCGATTTATTCAATGTAATCATCGCACTCCGCACGTATGTAAATGAAATATAAACTCTTATATTTTGAAATATCTTATTAATTAATTATCTGAAGTTAAAAACTTAGCAATTTAGGTAATATTAATTCACTAAATTATGGTTATCAAAGACCAAAATGACTAAAAAAAATATTTCCATATTAACAAAATAGTTACGTAAATGGCATACTGGGGTCCCACGGACCCCAAGCTCGCTTAATTCATATAAAACTTTAAGGGCATACCACAACTAACAGTAGCATAGTGTGTAAAATGTCGAGAGGGTTATGATGCTAAATTACAAAGGTGTCGATTTGCCAAAAAAAAAAATATTAGAACATTCTACAGGCTTTTTAAGATATCGTGGGGTCCCAGGGACCCCAGTATGCCATGCGAAGGTTAAAACAACGGCGCATATACAGTGACTCCCATAATAACCCGGGCACCTAATAAAATTGTAATCTTTTTCACGTAATTCAATTATTTAAAAAGAAAACAGTGGTCTTAACTTATCATTATCAGAACTACCCCTTTATAAGAGGAATGAGTTGTTTTGATAAAGATTTTTTGAAAAAAATTATTTCTAATATGCCCAAACGTTTGAGTGATGCTATCAAACAAAATGGGTATCCCACAAAATATTAAACAATGTGCCTAATCGGTCAAATTATTAAAACGTTAAAATTTCTATTTGCGACCATATTTTTTCAAACTTTTTTTGTGTTTTCCGTGACCTAAGCTGTTTTCTTTTCAAATAATTGAATTACGTGGAAAAGATTACAATTCCATTAGGTGCCCGGGTTATTATGGGAGTCACTTTTACAGTCAATTGGGGTGGAATTGATCATTATGGGGGTGAGATTGATCACTCTTTATATTTTTAATTTAGCGCCAAAATCAAATTTCTGAGCTCGCTCTTGGAGTTTACTAGTAGTGTACTCACAGTCGATATGAACGAGCTAGATTAGCAACTTTGACGCTAAATTCAAATATATTATACAGATGATTTTTGATAAATCTCACCCCCAGTATGATCAATTCCACCCCAAATGACGGTACTAATAAGTAATAACTCACTCCCCCGGTCTACATTCTACATTGGGCTTGTTAAATTATAGAAATTTGGAAAAATAAAAATAATAATTTTATTTATTTTTGATATTATTTTGGAATTACCATTGTTTCGGCCATCTTGTACAAAATTATTAAAATTAAAATCAATTTAGAAATAAATACTTTTTGTGTTGTAGTACCTACCTACATTATAAAAGATTATAATATAAATGCAGTTATGTTCTTTACAATTATGACGTCATTCTGTTACTAGGCGATAATCGCGATATATTTTTGCAACTCTGCAAGTATAGCAAACTGACTTCTCAAGAAGTAGCGTCAGTATTATGTACAATAAAAGTTATAATAAAATTAAACTATAATATAAATTTTACTGTATTTAAAAAATACCCTTTATGGAAAATCGAAAACGTAATAAAAATTTATTAACTATAAAATTATAAGATATTTTTGAAACATCTCATGTGTAGTTTTCATTGCATTTTAAGGGCCAATTTATTCATCTCTTCGTCAAGTACATTATCTAATAGCGTTACGGGTAAGGTAGCTGCAATACCCCAATAGCCACTATTGCATTGTAAATATGGGTTTACGGCTAACACAAATTTAAGAGCCAAATATGTTTTACAAATCAGATTTTAACTTAAAATTTCTAGAATTGTGAGTGTTGTACCTATTTATGAGATATTTAATTTTTGATAAATAATTGATCAAAACGAATCTTTTAGATGACTCCTAGCGATCTGTTTGGGTAGTTGCGTTGTAGATGGTAACAAAGTTACCATTTTTATTTGTAATTAAAATAAATTATAAATTTTTCGTTGAAGCTTCAGCGCCAACACTCGGATACTTGCCACACTTCTCCACCCACGCTTTTCTATTGTAATGGATGGCCCGCCAATTTTATGTAAAAGCCCACTAGGCAAGATAACATTGTCACAATGTTGACGCGATATCAAAAATTCACTTGCGATGTTGGTTAAACTGATGAGGCGATGTTGTACCAACATTGCTACAACCGTTGAATGTCCGCCCATACAACGTTAAATGCTAACGTTGCTTTAAAGTGAAAAAATGATGTTATTTCAACATTAGAAAGTAATGTTGCTTTAACATTAAGGAGTAATGTTGCTTCAATTGTTGAGGCGATGTTATAGCAACATTGCTACAACCGTTGAATGTCCGCCTATACAATGTTAATTGTTAACGTTTGTTTTAAGTGAGAAAGTGATGTTGTTTCAACATTAACTTTTCATCACACCGTAAAAAAAATTTATATAAAATTAATTAATTTTTTTAATTAAAAAAATAAAAATTAATAGTAGCAGGTAACTTTTCGACCTGTGATTATATCATGAAATATTATATAATTTGTATTAGCAATTAATATTATAATATTATTATGTACCTTAATTGCTAATTATCAATTATTAATTATATTGTATAGTTACCTAGTGCCCGATCTAGTACCTAGCGCGCCTTATTATGATGTCATCTGAAAATATCTGAAATATAATTTTAAAAATCTTTACCTCACTGGGAATTGAACTCATGTTTCCTGGGCCGTAGCTTGCATTAAATCCATGGAGACCACTATGCTATGGAAGTTCCGTTTGAAAAATAGTGATTTTCGTTAAATATTCAGATATTTCTCTTTGTTGAAAAAATTAATAACTTCGTGATTATAAATTTTTCTTGCATTGGTAATTAAATAATAGTGGGTGTAGTAATATATAGAAAAAGATGAATTATCAAAAATTATTATTCTTCATTATATTTCTATGGTTATCAATCGAACACGGATTCTAAGCATTTTGCTTATTGCTGTAAATTATTAATTACTAAAAAATTACGGTGATTTGACGTAATCAAATTTTGCTTTTTTCCTAATATTTTGCTTAAAAAATTTATGCTTATTTCAGCTTTTCTTAATGAATTAATAAATTGCATAAAACATAATAATAAAATAAAAATTAATAACAAATAACGTTTACTTGAAATCAATTAATTAATTAAAAAAGGTAAAAACATTTGTTTTACAAGCTTTCAAAAATGTGTTGTTACGCCCCGTTTTTTTAAAATTAAAAGAAAAATATTGTATTTCACTTTTCAACTGCGGTATAATATTAGTTTTCGAAGGTCCAGCTTTGGTCAATCCCACATCTGGTAACAATACAGGATGTACAAAAGCCCCTCTGTGGTTGGGACCCACTTTAGAATAGTCTTGGTCATTTAAATTTTAAGGTGCATGTCCCCAGCCCCCCCCATTTCGATTTTTGACTCCAAAATAGTCTCAATCGTTTGTGCTTCGTTTGTGCCTGTTTGTGCAAACATTTTTTTCGTTTGTACCCAAATAGTTTTCGAGATATTTCAAAAATAAGCTGGGGGGGGCTGGAGACATGCTAGCCCCCCCCATTTCGAATTTTGACTTCAAAATAGTCTCAATCGTTTGTGCTTCGTTTGTGCCTGTTTGTGCAAACATTTTTTTCGTTTGTACCCAAATAGTTTTCGAGATAATTCAATTTTAAGTTGGGGGGGGCTGGGGACATGCTTTTTTAAAATTCGAATTTCGGATTCATAATAGTCTCAATCGATAGCACTTCGTTTGTGCTTGTTTGTGCAAACATTTTTTTCGTTTGTACCCAAATAGTTTTTGAAATATTCAAGATTTTCGGTAACACGTTGTAACATAACGGACATGGACGCGCTGAATGCTTTAACGAGATTCTGCGAAAAACTTGCAGCATGAAGACCAAAATAGTCTCAATCGATAGCACTTCGTTTGTGCCTGTTTGTGCAAGTTTTATTTTCGTTTGTACCCAAATAGTTTTTGCAATATTCGAGATTTTCGGTAACATAGGTGCATGTCCCCAGCCCCCCCCATTTCGATTTTTGACTCCAAAATAGTCTCAATCGTTTGTGCTTCGTTTGTGCCTGTTTGTGCAAACATTTTTTTTGTTTGTACCCAAACAGTTTTTGAGAATTTTAAGGAAAACATAAAGGACATGGACGCACATGCATGAATGGATTAACGAGATTCTGGGAAAAACTTGAAGCATGAAGACCAAAATAGTCTCAATCGATAGCACTTCGTTTGTGCCTGTTTGTGCAAGTTTTATTTTCGTTTGTACCCAAATAGTTTTTGCAATATTCGAGATTTTCGGTAACATCGCACGTGCTAACATAAACAGTTATTTTAGAATTTCGGATTCAAAATAGTCTCAATCGATTGTACTTAGTTGGTGCCTGTTTGTGCAAACATTTTTTTCGTTTGTACCCGAACACTTTTTGAGAATTTAAACGAAAACATAAAAACATTGACGCGCATGAATGGATTAACGAGATTCTGCGAAAAACTTACAGCATGAAGACCAAAATTGTCTCAATCGTTTGTGCTTCGTTTGGGCCTGTTTGTGCAAGTCGTATTTTCGTTTGTACCCAAATAGTTTTCGAGATAATTCAATTTTAAATTGGGGGGGGGGGCTGGAGACATGCATTTTTGACATTCGAATTTTTTTTGAACATATTTTTTTTAACAGACTAAGGATTTTGATAATTGCTTTCATAAGAAAATTATTAAGATTCGTTTATTAGAAAAATGGATAATAATAAAAAGATTACTCGATTTTAACAATATTTATTAATAAAATGAATACAAAAATTATATGTGTTATGTACATTTGAAATTTGAACTAAAATTATTTCTTACATTTTTTTAATTTTGATTTGTTGCGAAAAATTTTGTTAATCGACATTTAGTTACAGTTGCACTATTCGAGTAAAACACAATTCAACACATTTAAAAATATGTTTTCGATAAGTGACAAAATAGTTCATGAATTTTGAATCCAAAATAGGCTAGATTGTTTGTGCCTGTTTGTGTAAAAAAAAATATCTAAATAGTATTCGAGATAATCATAAAAAAAGTACAACCATACCGGCAACCGACGTCAGTCCCGTAGCCAGTGCCCCCCTCCCCCGAAATGTTGAGAAGACAAAGAAAATGGAAGGGAAACAACCGAAAATTTTACATTTTACAAAAGGTTTTTAACAAGTGCCCCCCCCCCGAAATGAAATCCTGGCTACGGGTCTGACCGACGTGCAAGATTTTGATACCAAAATTTACAACAAAATTAAAAAATTTAAATTAATTTATTTATAAAATTTATTTATTTATTTATTTTTAATCGTGTAATCTTTTTATTATTATCCATTTTTCGAATAAACAAATTTTTAAAATTTTCTTATGAAAGCAATTTGCAAAATGCCCAGTCTGTTAAAAAAAATATGTTCGAAAAAAATTCGAATTACAAAAAAAACAAGTCCCCCCCCCCAACTTAAAATTGAATTATCTCGAAAACTATTTGGGTACAAACGACAATAAAACTTGCACAACAGGTACAAACAAAGTAAAAAGGATTGAAACTCTTTTGAATCCGAAATTCGAATTTCAAAAAAGCATTTCTCCAGCCCCCCCCCCAGGCTTAAAATTCATATTTAAATAATACCTATGAAACTTCTTTTAATAATTTAAATTTTTATGACCTGACGTTTCATAGTGTTCTGACTTTTTTTTATTAATTAATATTTTTGCATAACAATTATCAATTTCTTGTATAACGAAAATAATGTTTGCACAAACGAAGTACAAACAATTCAGACAGGGCCGTAGCTAGACATTGGTCATGGGGGGGGGGGGTTCCTCCGAAAAAAAAGTTTCTTCTAACCCCCCCCCCCGTATCTACGGCGCTGAATTCAGACTATATTGAATCCGAAATTCGAATATCTAAAAATCATGTCTGCAGCCCCCCCCCAACTTAAAATTGAATTATTTGGAAAACTATTTGGGTACAAACGAAAATAAAACTTGTACAAACAGGCACAAACGAAGCACAAACGATTGAGACAATTTTGGTCTTCATGCTGTAAGTTTTTCGCAGAATCTCGTTAATCCATTCATGCGCGTCAATGTTTTTATGTTTTCGTTTAAATTCTCAAAAAGTGTTCGGGTACAAACGAAAAAAATGTTTGCACAAACAGGTACCAACTAAGTACAATCGATTGAGACTATTTTGAATCCGAAATTCTAAAATAACTGTTTATGGTAGCACGTGCGACGTTACCGAAAATCTCGAATATTTCAAAAACTATTTGGGTACAAACGAAAAAAACGTTTGCACAAACAGGCACAAACGAAGTGCTATCGATTGAGACTATTTTGAATCCGAAATTCTAAAATAACTGTTTATGTTAGCACGTGCGATGTTACCGAAAATCTCGAATATTGCAAAAACTATTTGGGTACAAACGAAAATAAAACTTGCACAAACAGGCACAAACGAAGTGCTATCGATTGAGACTATTTTGGTCTTCATGCTTCAAGTTTTTCCCAGAATCTCGTTAATCCATTCATGCATGTGCGTCCATGTCCTTTATGTTTTCCTTAAAATTCTCAAAAACTGTTTGGGTACAAACAAAAAAAATGTTTGCACAAACAGGCACAAACGAAGCACAAACGATTGAGACTATTTTGGAGTCAAAAATCGAAATGGGGGGGGCTGGGGACATGCACCTATGTTACCGAAAATCTCGAATATTGCAAAAACTATTTGGGTACAAACGAAAATAAAACTTGCACAAACAGGCACAAACGAAGTGCTATCGATTGAGACTATTTTGGTCTTCATGCTGCAAGTTTTTCGCAGAATCTCGTTAAAGCATTCAGCGCGTCCATGTCCGTTATGTTACAACGTGTTACCGAAAATCTTGAATATTTCAAAAACTATTTGGGTACAAACGAAAAAAATGTTTGCACAAACAAGCACAAACGAAGTGCTATCGATTGAGACTATTATGAATCCGAAATTCGAATTTTAAAAAAGCATGTCCCCAGCCCCCCCCAACTTAAAATTGAATTATCTCGAAAACTATTTGGGTACAAACGAAAAAAATGTTTGCACAAACAGGCACAAACGAAGCACAAACGATTGAGACTATTTTGGAGTCAAAATTCGAAATGGGGGGGGCTAGCATGTCTCCAGCCCCCCCCAGCTTATTTTTGAAATATCTCGAAAACTATTTGGGTACAAACGAAAAAAATGTTTGCACAAACAGGCACAAACGAAGCACAAACGATTGAGACTATTTTGGAGTCAAAATTCGAAATGGGGGGGGCTGGGGACATGCACCTTAAATTTTAGACCATTTAACTAATTTTGAAAAATAATAAAGTTCAGTTCTTCGGAGGCTTTGGCCAGAACAAGTCTAATGATGTAGTAATTAAATAAAGTCATGTTTTAGTTAAATAATTTAAGTTTGACAATTTGATCAAGTTTTTAAGTTTAGTGTTGAGAAACAAATTTGGATGAAGAGTTTTGTAATGGATCAATAATTTAATCAACAAATTTTAGATTATTCTTCTTTATGAATTTGTTAAAGGTGGAATATCTAAATTTGCTTATTGTCAAAGAAATTAAGTTGCAAATGTGATGAGAATGTATTAATTGATTTTCGTTTGTGTGGATAATCCAATTTTGAGAAAGAGTTAAACATCGTGATCTGGTTCAAGACGGATTTAAATAAATTAAGATTTGCGAATTTGGTAATTTTTTATATTATTGTCCAGTTATGGTTTCTACAGAACAGTTTTGAGTGTTTTATGGATATAACTTTTCGTTAATTCTTTAATTAATAATGTTAGATCAAATTATTTAGTGCAAATAATTCATTAAAATTTGTGAAGTTTTGATGATAAATAAATCAAGTGTTGTGATTTTTTAAAGGGTTGAGAACAAAGTTAGTACTTAGCATGTAAGTTTTGTTTTAGATTTAGTTATTTTCATTTCTGTGTTTTAATATTGTTAGAACCATTTTAATTTGAATTATGTTTTTTTGTAAGGTTAATAATTTGTTTATGGTAAAAACATATTTATATGACTCTCTATATTTTTGTACTATTATTTATTTATATTTAACCTGTTAATATCATTAAATCATATTTTATATTAATTTTGTGTTTAACTTTGTTCATTATTTAACCAAATACCACTGCTAACCCCCCTGAGTTATTTTCTTTTGTTTTCCGCGAGCTAAGCAGGCACAAATAATTGAGCCTATCTTTCAAAGGGTAAGTAGGTGCAACAGTGTTAACGAATGATCCGTTACTTCCAGAAAACCCATTTTACTAGAAAGGGCAGGTAGCTTATTTTTTGACTATGCTTATTTTAACTTTTATTGCGCTTTGTTTTTAAATTTTTAGTGCTTATTATATGCGCGTATTTTATAAAACTAAGTGCATATCAATCCGCGCACTAGTTATCACCTTATATAGCGAGGGAACATTAAATAATTTAAATTAATTAGGATATAAAAATTTTCGGGATATTGGATACGCAAATAAAAAACAAGTAAGCTGTCGGTCGACGTTTCGGCTTTATATACTAAATACCATCCTCGGAACTGTGAGAGGAAATAAACAGGTCATACGTAAGCGGGAACAATAAATCAAACCTCTCTCTCACCCAACAGCTAAAGATGTAAAATATTTCCGCATAGAAAATCTATGTGAGGTAACAATGGCAGATTGGATTTCGTTTTATTTAAATTAATATTAATTCACGTCAAATGATATAATTAATAGATGAATTAATTTTTTTATATCTCTCAACATAGCCTCAGCTTCAATTTCTTTTTAAACACAAAAAATGTACTCCTTTATCGATTTGTGTATATAAATTAATTGTTAAATGAGTAGATAATAAGAATATCTATTTATTTTTATTCGGATAATCTGAGATTTAATTCAAAATTTTGACTATTAACTTCATATGCTCAGTTTTATTCATATCAGCCACCCCATTAGATAATCATTATTTTGTGTTACTAAAATCATTAGAATATAAATATACGGTTACACAAAGACAGTATTGATATAAAAAAATACATATTTATTTCGGATCTAGCTTGGAGTAAAAATAGTATTTTATGACCAAAACACAATAAGAGCCATAAAAAAAGGTTTGAAATTTTTATGGCCTTACCGTTACTACACTGTAGGTACAACGATCACATTTCTTGCAATTTGTAATAATTATTTAAAATTGGAATTTCTTCATAAAGGAAAAAGTTTCATTAGACAGATGAAAAATTCTTTATATGAAAGAATATTTTAGATTAGCTAATAAACCAATCTTTATTTGTATTTAATAATTGCCATTTCGTTATGTTTAACGTATGAAATTCGCGTGAAATTTCATTAAAGTTCGTTAATATTACGTACTATATTTTTTTCAGTGTATCGCTCGTTAATAATTTATCATTATCATTTGGCAGAAATTGATAATTTAATTAAAACTTTAATTTGTTATGAACAAATTATACGAGAACGATCCAAATACTCAAATAATGAATTCTAATAAATTTCAAAAAATTTACCGCTTTATCGCTTTGTGTATATAAATTAATTTTTAATGTTAGCTAAACGTTAACTCCACAACATTGTGCAAATGTTATTTTATAACATAATGTTATAAAGTAACATTTGCACAATGTTATAACGATGTTTAAAAGATATCCCCACCACATCGCATTAATGTTAAACCGATGTCGCTGATGCGATGTTGTGACAATATTGCAGATGTTAAATCAACATCGACGCAACGTTTTATACAAATATTGTATTAACATTAAAAAATTTAACATCGCCGATGTTAGTTTATCATGTCATTTGGCAGAGATTGATATATTAATTACAAATTTAATTTGTAATGAACAAATTATACGAGAACGACGCAAATACTCAATTAATAAATTTTATTTATTTATTTTTGTGTATATAAATTAATTTTTAATGTTAGCTAAACGTTACTAAAACATTTAATTTATGTTAAAAATAACATCTGCACAATGTTATAACAATGTTTAAATTATATCCCCGCCACATCGCATTAATATTAAATCGATGTTGCAGATGCAATGTTAATCCGATGTTGTGACGACATTGCAAATGTTAAAGCAACATCGACGCAATGTTTTATAGTAATGTTGTATTAACATTGAAAAATCTAACATCGCCGATGTTAATTTAATGTTACATGTCTAGTGGGAGTTGTTATTTGTATGGAACGTCCTGTCGTTATTATTGACAATTTCTACTTGGTACTAAGTATATTTGTTTCTTTTCATGCTGGTTTGGTATTGAATATCTTAAATTGCATCCACATTGAAAAAAATTATCAATCTGTAATTTCGAAATTTTTTTTATAAATTGAAATTATGAACCCAAAAAAGCTTAATACCAAGAATATTGTTTATAGAATAGTATTATCTCAACGAATTTGCTATATTTTAAATATTAAAGCCGGGCGGTTCCATGTAAAAATAATTAATTGAGAATCATCAGCGCCATCTTTTGAGATTTTTTTAGGCGCTGCCCTTTTAAGATTAATTTCAGCTATCGACACGATTAATCTTCTTTAAAACTTAAAGAAATAACGTTGTTTTTTAAATTTTATTATTTTTAAGTAGATTGTATTGACCCATGGACTTTTTTTTGGAATTTAAATTAATTAATAAAAAAATAAATTCACCACAATTTTTAAACTTGGCAAATATTTGAAGCCGTGGACATCTCAATATGTAGATACTGATTTATGGTTAATTTGAGTACCTAGTTTTTCTAAAATGCAAACTTTTCATTGTGCAATAAAAACTTATCATAAAAAGTTCATGCACTTGTTTATCTATTACTTTTCACTGAAATTAAATTTCAAAGAGATTGCTAATTAGATAGCATTTTTCATTAAGTCCTCTTGAAGTTATCATTTCCTCAATTAATACGTTTCCCAGTTCATGTTATCAACCACTTATTATAGAGCTATGCTTGAACTCACTGAACCATTCAAAATATTTATTAGGCCACTTATTCTGAACCACTTGGAAAGTTAAAATTTTGCAAAGATGTAAAGCGTGGTACAGACCTAACGTTTTGTCGTACGTTTTACTCGTCAGTTCAGGCAAGAAAACGCCAACGTCTTACCTAAAGCGATCAGAACTGACGAGTAGAACGTACCACAGTAGGTGATTTCTTGCCAGAACTGACAGCAAAACGTACGACAAAACGTTAGGTTTGGACCGCGCTTAAGAAATTGAAAACTTTGAATAAGTAACCTTCATGTCGATTAAATTAGAGTGGTCCATAGATTTTTAACAATACGCCCCACCGGCACTGTTCCGTTGTTTATGAGTGGATATTCTACTCCTTAATTTTGTTTCAAATTCAGAATTTAGAATTCTGTCTTCATAGTTGAACAGATTTGCGAACACGTGATGTCGTACAAATCTGTGGTTGAAATAAGTTACGAAGGACCAAGATGAAGATTGTTAAACGCTGTAGTTTGTTATATATACACTTTATTACACGCAATATAATTAACGATATATACATAGATTTACAGAAATTGGTGATGATGTCATCAGCTCAAAATGTTTAACAAGTAAGTAAGGTGTTGCACCTTGTAGGAAACTGAAGAACATTTATGTTACACAAGTGAATACGACCGTGAGCCTCTATCCACTTGCAACACTCAAGATGAACTTTGTACAGGAAACTGAAGAACATTTATGTTACACAAGTGAATACGACCGTGAGCCTCTATCCACTTGCAACACTCAAGTTGAACTTTGTACAGGAAACTGAAGAACATTTATGTTACACAAATGAATACGACCGTGAGCCTCTATCCACATGCAACTCTAAAGCTGAACTTTGTACAGGAAACTGAAGAACATTTATGTTACACAAATGAATACGACCGTGAGCCTCTATCCACATGCAACTCTAAAGCTGAACTTCACTTAATTTTGAGTTAAACCCAATCATCGGTTCGTGGTAAAAGCCACCTCTTATTTGCAAGAACCGATGATTGGCCCACTCGTTATCAGTAGCTGGATTATGGACCAATACAGACTGTCCATTTCCTATCAAAAGGTATAAGGAATTACATTGTTCCATCCCTCTGGTCACATCAGATGGTGATATCAGCAACCGTGATACAGTTAGAAATCACAACAAATGTTTCTTAACCTAACGGATTTTGAGTAAGTGCTTTACGACCGGGACCTCTTGTAAAGTGGTTGATACAAATATCTTTACAACAGGCCCATCGTAAATGGATTGTTGAGTACTAGCGGTACAGATTGATAACTTAGTAATAAAACTGGCCCATGCAGCTGGGGCTCTTAGGACCGAACTAATAAAGTTTTTAAAGTTAATGGGGGTGCAGTTCTGCGTGTCTTGACAATAAGTAATATTTACAAAGATAACTATAACTAAAACTAACAGTACAACACAGTAGAAAGAGGACATTTCGAGGAAAGTTGGTAATGAGTTTGATATAAAAACAATGACCAGATTTATACATGAATCTTTCCTGAAATTCCTCCAATAGTAAAAATGTTACATTTCCGCTTCCAAAATTAATTAAATTGAGTTTAAGTTGATAAAGGGATACTCGTAGAATAAAAATCAAAAATCTCGAAAACTTCTGATAAAACTCTTATTTTGTTGAATATTTTTTCCAACTTTTTTCTTTCGTGGAAAATGTAAATGAGGTGAACAGGTGGAACAAATACGTATTGTCAGATCGAATGGATTCCCAACATACGGAAATACTCACTTTATATGGCCTGTGTAATTAAAATTCACAAATCGGAAGTCTGAGTTGATCCAATGTTATTACTAGTATTAGTTAAATATCACACTTTTCGTGTTTTTCATTCACCTCTGAAATGTTGATTTTATCATATACGTGGTATTACAATGATGACATAATTTAAAAAAAAAATGGTGAATCCTTGAATCAATGGTAATTTTTGACCAAAATATCTTGTATAAAATTGTTTTAAAAAATCAATTTTTTAATTGATTTTCTAAGCTGCTGTAATAATTTCAAGCGGCTGCTGGCAAATTTGTTATTTTTCAATGTTATGTCGTGGGATGTATTGATAAGCAGGGAGTGCTAATTTTTATCGACTTAAAACTTTTATTTTTTATAGAATATTATCGGCTGCTTTTATCACATATTATAATCGGCTTAACGTGCACGCAATAAAATTAACAAACTTTTACAACATAGGCGAGATTAAGTTACAACCTTTTTTATCGCTGTTTCAATGAAACAAAAGTAAATTTATTAGAACCATACAGATTTTTATACCAGTTTAAACATTATTTCATAATTTTTAAAATATTATTCTGTATTGAGCATGTGTTAATAACATATAAAACAAATCTCCTTGTCGTTGTATACAATATAGTATATTAAAAAAAGAGTTTCATAATCGACGTTTTTATTGCACGCAATCTGTTTAGAAAGTAATCCGCGAAGTGAAGTTTTCTGAAAGGAGTTTACTTCAAATGACTTCAAAACGTCACAATAGTTTTTTGATGTAATACTTTTGTTAACCTTTAAAAGATTACATTAAAATGTCATAATGAAATTCATGACAAAATATTATGGCCTACCGGTTTGACTCTATTGTTAGGGACCAGCCGATGTAGAACCTAGAAAATGAAAGTCATTTACGACATATTTTGCTCTTTTATTTTACGATAGGTAATATCGCGTCGAGAATTTACAAGAAATGTTTCAGAGAGAGATTGTTTCAAATGTTTCCGTGAGCAAAATTTTGTCCTCTTAGATAAGCATCGTTCTGGACAACATACCATGGTTGATTGAAATTGAAAATTACCGACACCGATCGACTCAAGTAACAAGAATACTAAGTATTAATCAATAGCGATTACATCAATATTGACTCCATTATTAATGACGTAAAAACTCCTATATATAGGCCAACCATACTACGCGAATTGACAAAGTGTTAATTTGTCATAAGTAAAGTGAACAATATATTAATTTTCTTATGGCCGATGAACATTTAGTCAATTCGCGTAATACGATTGGCCTATATTCTAGGCGTTTTGACGGCACACTGAGTCAATCCCGAATCGTCAGCAAGCGTATGTTGCATAACTGTTCCGAAAAAAAATGTTGGAAAATTTGATAAGTCTAACATGCTTGCAATTTCCTGATAAAACAGAAAAACGTGGAATATTTTCGTACATCCACCTTATTCGCCTTACCTTTAAATTCGTTGATTGCCATTTATCAGATTTCTATCGAAAAGTTTAATGGTATAAATATTTAAGGTAACACTACAAAATTATCCTTAAATTCAAACTATTATAACTAATATTTTCGAGAAACTAAATAAAACGAAAAAAATTTTCTGTTATTTAAAAAAGCAACTGTTAATTCTCACATTTATTTAAAAATGTATAACGAGAATACAAGAATTTGTCAACTATCGGAAATAATGCTGATTATAGAAAATATTGGTAGGTACTTTCTTGTTTTATTATTTATGCTGAATATTTGAACAATGTTTGCTGGAAAAAAAATTGATCTCTAAAGTAGTTGGTAAGTTAAATATAGTAGTTGTCCGTATTATACAATATATTATATCGGGCTATCAGGGGTAAATCGAGAGTAAACATAAAACAGGGGTAGTATTAAACTTTTAGTAATACAAAAACTTATCAACCGGCATTTACACTTATTTAAAATTTAAAAAATTTTGCTTCACTACTCCAAAAAGAAAATCATTGGTAAAACTCCTGTTTAGATATCATCAATTTATTGTCCATTTTCAAATGTCAAAAATGATTCAATAATTCGTGAAAATAAACTATTTAGATCAATATTAAGATATTTAGTGATTAATATTAGGATTCAACACCTGATGATCCCATTGTATGAAAAACGTACCTATTTGCGATATGTGAAATCTTATGCATTTTAGTTCTAAATAGTAAGGCTAACTGAGGGGGTGACTGAGGGCATGTGTATATTTTAAACGCCTGTCAGGCAGTAGCTAATTAACAGTGACATAAGATAATTACTTCCTCGCATGTCCTACCTTATTAATTTCTATTTTAAAAAATTCGAAAATAAGTCAAATTATAACCAAAATACAACAACGACAGACATGTTTCGATCTTATTAGATCTCATCAGTGACGTATAGCTGTGAATTTGGTTATAATTTGACTTTATGCTTTTTAACATTTATAGCATTTTATTAAATGAAATTTTATTTAATGAAATATTTTAAATAAATTAAAACTAATAAAAAATTTAACAAAAACAAAACTGTCCATTGTGTCAATTTTAAACGGGAGTTTCAAAATTTGATCAATAGAAAAGTTCTATTCTATTTTATGGGATGAGCTGAGGTGCATAATATGTTGGGTAAACAAAGTATAATGGCAAACTATTGAACGTACAACTGCAGAAATCCTCGTAATTGTTCGAATTGGTATCAGGATGTAAAGTCTTACAAATACAATCGCGCAACACTAACTCATCAAATTGTGAATAATTCAGTTCTTTGCATCTCCTGTAAATTTAAAGAAAATGGAGTTATGTAGTTTGCATATTAAGTCGACGTTATAATGTAATTGTTCGACAACAAAATGATGGTAAAAATTCAAACTAATATTAAAAATTCGTGTATTTTTTAATCGATTTTTCTGAGGACATTTTCCAAAAAGCATTGATTTAAAAAATGAATTTTTTTTTAATTGTTCCATACTTTAGCAGCTAAATTGCAATAAAATCGCATCCCTTAATTATTATTAGTAATATCTTTATCAGATCTTGATAAAATAATCTGTAAAAAATGTATAATTATGACGAGCATAAACTTAATGGAAAAATTTTAACTTAAATATCGTTAAGTTTAATGTTAGTTCTGATATGAATTTAATACTGCGTCTCATTCGATTATTCAAATAAAAATATTTTGGTATTCTCTTTTTATCACAGGTTTAAATAGTAATTATATATTGTCAGTGAAGTGCTGAATTAATAATTATGCAGTACTTTTGAAAAACTATTTCATCTGTTACACTGTCAATCGATAGAAATTGAATTTGGTAAGTTATAAAATCCAAATTATTTAAAAAGTTTCAAAATTGCATGTAATCCAAATATTCATTTAAAAGCAATAAATTGTTTAAATGGTATTTTTAAATAATTTTACGAGTTATAATTAAATTAAATTATAAGATTATAACATATTATTTTTAAGCTTTCAGGTGATGTGCGTGAAGTTAGCACTGCCATTTTCGAAAATCGTAATTTTTTTTATTGTGCTGAGTTGTGCCCGGTGTGTGCCGCGTTGTGCCGTATTTTTTTTTTTTTTTAATTTTTCTTTTTTCGAATTTTATGGACAGCCGATTTTTAGGGTAGAAGTTAGCACTGCCATTTTCGATAATCCTAAAAAATTTTATTGTGCCGGATTGTGCTCGTGGTGTGCTACTTTGTGCCGTAAATTTAAAAATTGTATTTTGACAAATAAAATTTTTATGGGCCAAACTCTAAATTTTTTTAGACGCACATGAATGGATTAACGAGATTCCCACTGTCCGAACCTCCTTTCTAGCCAAACTACAGCCAAGGGAACGGACTTGGAAAAATAAGTGGGGAAAGAAGACTCTGTTGAGCTTGACTCTAGCGTGGCATTATAAGGATTTTTAAGGATTTAATTTATAAGGATTTGCGTCAATTATTTAGGATATAGGAAGTCATAAAAGGTGGCAGGCTGGGATGCTTCTTTATGGGGGTTGTTACTCTCTTTGTTGATTTTCAAGAGGATTATAAATTTTGAAAACGCACAAGTAACTGTACTTTTACATTTAAATATAATTATAAAGTTTTATTCATTAGCATATTTATTTATGATTAATGATTAAAGTATTGCCAAAATGGCTCTGGAGCGCTGCAAAGTGGAACGGAGCGTAGCGCGGCGCGGAAGAGTCAATTTTGGCAACACATCCACCTACGACAGAGTTGGTTGGTGGTGAGCTACTTTGTGCCGTAAATTTAAAAATTTTATTTTGACAAATAAAATTTTTATGGGCCAAACTCTAAATTTTTTTAGACGCGTATGAATGGATTAACGAGATTCCTACTGTCCGAACCTCCTTTCTAGCCAAACTACAGCCAAGGGAACGGACTTGGAAAAATAAGTGGGGAAAGAAGACCCTGTTGAGCTTCTGATTTGACTACAAGCAGAGATATCGCAAGCACAATATATCAAAAATATACAAACTTACATGGCCAAATAAATATTTAGGCAAATATTGCACACTAACATGACCCAAAAAAAATGATAACAAAACTTTGTATCATAAAAACTTTATTAAACGGAGGAAAAACTTTTTCACAGCAAATAATAATAACTAACATTATTGTTGACAAAAATAATTAACTAGTTTTGAAATGGACTCCTTCTAGTGCTATACACAACGTCAAACGCTTTCGAAAATTTAAGGCTACGCGCCGAAGCTCTTCTATAGATATCCGATCCCATTCACGGCACAACGACTGCTTTAACGCCTCCAAACTTTTGTGGGGTGTCCCACAGGCTCTGGCCTCCAAAATTGACCACACGCTGTAATCCATCGGATTGAGATCTGGCGAGTAGGGGGGCCATTCCGCGGATGTGATGAAATCCGGGAAATGAACTTTGCACCAATTTTGAGTGGCTTTGCCCTATACGCAGGAGCAGAATCTTGTTGAAACGTCCAATTCGCATCACCGAAATGTTGATGAGCCCATGGAAAGACGACGGCTTCGAGAATATCAAGTCGGTAAACCTCTTGGTTAATTTTCACACCCTGATCCACAAAAACCAAGAGGTTTTTCCAGTTGAGCAAATTCTGGCCCAAACCATCACAGACTGTGGATATTGACGGTGCTCTACGACAGCAGAAGTACCTGGAGCATTAACAGACCAAATCCGGTCATTTTGACGGTTGTGCGCTTGCTCGACGGTTAAAGCTTCTCATCTGTGAACACAATCCGATTCCACGACAGAGCAGCGGCGCGACGAAATAGCTGACGACATCTTTGAAGTCGCACGAGCTTGTTACCATCGGTCAACAGTTGAACTTTTTGAAGCTTGTAAGGCTTGACCTTAAGGTGCTCCTTGGTTATTCGGCGAGCCGATGCACGTGAAACACCGATCTTGTGGGCAATTTTTCTCATTGAGACCCTGGAATTTTGCAGGAGTCGTTTCTTGATGATCTGGCGGACCTTCGGCGTGTTGATTGTTCGCTTTCTTCCGCTCCCTGGATGACGTCCGGTATGGCCACGCTTCTCAATTTGTTTTTCTTCTTCTTCTTCTTCTCTTTGATTAGACATCTATAAAATAAGTAATAAAACACAAGGCAGAATTTGACAATTCACCATACATGTAGCATTTTTAACTGGCAATCAAACTGTACTAAAACAAAATACCAAAAACAAAACACTTTCGTGTTAGAACCGATTAAACTTTGATATCATTTTTTTTGGGTCACCCTGTATTAATATATAATATACAATATACAAAAAAAATTAGGTATATCCCATAATAAATATTTGTTGTAAGAATACAACTATCTTATAGATTTTATTGACTATAACTTGATAAATAATAAATACTAAAAGTTACAATTTAGTAATATAAATATGTTATATTATTTTATTTATATAATCCATATTATACAGGGTGTCCCGTTATGAGTGGTCCAAACGGTAATTGGTGAAGGGTTGGACTACCCTCTATCAGAAAAACAAAAAATAGGTTTAGTAAAAGTGTCATGGTTTTCGAAATATTTGAGATCAAAGATTTTTCTTTTAATTTTCGTCTTCTAATATTACTTTTTCCTGTATAAAATCTACAAATGAAGGATTTTTTTATTTATTTTTTTGTGAATGTCTCTGACTCTACGTGCTGCAAGACGTAAATCAAAGTTTTTCAAAATTCTCATGGGATTAGAAAAAAATAAAATAATCTTATTAGAAATTTTCAACCTTACAAAAAATCATTGAGTTTTGGAGCATCATGGTTGAAAAAAAAGATATTACAACCTGACTGCCCATGATCTTAAAAGTTTAAAATGTTGTGCAGAACAAGCAAAAAAATAAATTAGTCCATAAACCAAAGAGTTATTGCTATTTTATCAACGTAGCGTCATCAATCTTTGATCTCAAATATCTCGAAAACCATGACACTTTTACTAAACCTATTTTTTGTTTTTCTGATAGAGGGTAGTCCAACCCTTCACCAATTACCGTTTGCACCACCCATAACGGGACACCCTGTAGAAGTAATTATAATAAAGTAAAGTAATATTAAATTTAAGCACGATATTCTTTTTTAAGTTTCCTGTTAATTAATGCTTAATAGTCGTAGTAAACATTTTATTATGTAATCCTTCAATGTTGTTATTTGAACTAAACTTTTTTGAAAGAAAAACTTGTGTTAGGCGAATTAAGTAAGTTGGTATATCAAATAATTCTAAATTGTTCATCCAATATTGTTATCCTGCCCTAAAATTTTAGATGCTGGTAGAAAATGAGAGTATTTAAAATATTTTTTTGGCAAAGAAAAGAGTAATTTAATAAATTAGCATGATGTGCAAATAGCAATATTAAGCAATTATAACGAAAAATATATCTGATTCTGTGTCCTAAATACAAAATTCAATTTCAGAACTTCGGAATATAACAATAACATTTTAGTTTAATTTCAAATAAAATTTTTTAAATTATCTCATCATAGGTAGGTACATATTTCTTGGAATCCCCACACTGATAAAAATTTTACTATTTTTACAACCTACAAAATAAATAATGATAAGAATAGCTACAATAAAGTATTATAACATCATAAAAAGGTTTAGGTACGCATGTACTCGTATCTATTATATGGATGAATGTTGTATATTGGATTCAATTTAATTCAACTTTGAAATCATTAATATTATACTAAAAAGTGAAAAATTAAACAAAAAGTATAGCTAAAATTTATTATGATCTTGTTATGCTAACTTATTAATATTTCGATTTTGTTCTATTCCAGTAAATTTTCGCAAAAATGGGGAGAAAATTTGATAAGTTTATGCTTTTAATGTGGAAAAATTTTTTAATTCAATGGCGACATCCAAGGCAAACTCTAGTAGAAATTTTAGCTCCAGTTCTTTTTACCTCGTTATTAGTGATTGTACGTAGTTTAGTAGATCCTGAACCTCATGCGGCTGTGCATTATGAACCATTCGAAAATCATATACCTGTAATGGAAAACTTAACTGCGTAAGTAAAATAATAAATATTATTCCCAGTTGAATTGTAAACTAAATATGTACTTTAAAGGCTGAGACAAGTTGTGTGGTCTCCTTCCAATCCAATTTTGGAAGCGATTATGAAGGATACTATGACTGCAATTTCAATTGATGAACATACTGGTGTTAGACATATTGGGTTTAACAGTAGCACAGAAATGAAGAAATATTTAAGTAACGAACTTAATTTAATTTTAACTTTGGTTGGTGTTGATTTCGATGATGCTTTATCTGATATAAACGAATTACCTTCTAAACTAAATATCACCTTTAGGTAGGTAACCACCAAATTTCCTTTTCCTGCTTTTTCGGTATCTTTAGTAAATAATTAAATTATGAATTTGGTTTGTGAAAACTTGTATATTTACTGCTATATTTTAAGATTTCCAGGAGAATTGCGAGCCGGTGCTCGAGGTTCTAAATCAGGTGCAGAAGGGTTTGTTCAATTTACATGGAAAACAAATCTTCTCTTCTCACTCTATCAACTATCTGGACCTCGTGATTGGGAATCAAATGATGGGGCTGTTCCTAGTAACTATTATTACGTTATATGTACGTCCTTTTTCTTAATATCTACTAAACTCAAATACATTTTAGATTACCATTATGAGGGATTTTTAAAGTTACAACAAGAATTATCGCTTTCAATAATAAATCATTTTAAAGTAACTCTTCGTAATGAAACATATAGGAGAACTATACTTCCTATTGTTATGCAACGATATCCATATCCAGGATGGATTGAAGATATTTTGTTGAGAGCGTTACAAAGCTTTGTAGGTCTAATTATTATGTTAAGTTTTGTTTACACTTGCATAAGTACTGTTAAAGTTATAACAATTGAAAAGGAAAAACAGTTGAAAGTATGGATAAATAATTATTTTCTAGTTTATATTGAATTATAATATGTTATTTTATAATAGGAATCAATGAAAATTATGGGATTACCTAATTGGCTGCATTGGTTAGCGTGGTTTCTTAAATCGTTTATTATGCTACTCATTACAATAACTTTAGTTGTAATTATTATGAAAGCTAAATGGTATCCCAATACAGATTACACTGTTTTCACACAATCAAATCCTTTAGTGATATATTTATTTTTAATATTTTATGCTTGTGCGACCATCACTTTTTGCTTTGCTATTAGCGTATTTTTCTCAAAAGGTAATCATTTGATATCAATCAACCATCGTTTAGTAAATAATTAATCATTGGTTTTATAGCTAATACTGCATCAACGATTGCTGGCATGGCATGGTTTTTGTCTTACTTTCCGTATTCGTTCCTACAAGATAAGTACGATAGTTTAACTTTAACTCAAAAACTTGTAACAAGTATTTGTTCCAATTCTGCTATGGCGTATGGTTTTCAATTAATGTTAATGTTTGAAGGAATTGGAGAAGGTAAGTTCCTTTTCATAACTCCCTTTCAATTAGTAAATACTTTATTATAGGACTTCAGTGGCATAACGTATGGAAGCCAACAAGCCCAGATGATAAATTAACTTTAGGATATCTTATGATCATGTTAACTGTCGATACAATTATATATTTATTGGTAGCTTTATACGTTGAAGCAATATATCCTGGAGATTATGGTGTACCACGACCTTGGTACTTTATATTTACCTCTTCTTTTTGGTGCGGACCACCAAAACACATAGGTATGCAATTATATTTAACTTTAAACTTGCAATTTATTTTTTATGTTTAGGTATTACTGATATTCAAGAAAAACCTTTAGAAAATGAGTTTCTCGAAAAAGAACCTGGTCATTTGGACATAGGAATAAAAATGCAGCATTTACAAAAAATTTATTCCAATAAGAAGGCAGCCGTTAAAGATATTTCGTTAAACATGTACAAAGACCAAATTACAGTTTTACTAGGTCATAATGGTGCAGGAAAAACAACAACCATGTCTATGTTAACAGGAATGATTCCTCCAACCAATGGTTTCGCACTTATAAGCGGTTATGATATTAGAACGAATATGTCAGAAGTAAGGGATAGTCTAGGGTTATGTCCACAACATAACATTCTTTTTGATGAGTTAACAGTTAAAGAACATTTACATTTCTACAGTCAATTGAAAGGATTACCAAAATCAAAAATTCCGGAAGAAGTTGAAAAATATATTCGTCTACTGGAATTAGAATCTAAAGTATGTATCTACACGCTCTCAAGAAAACTAATTTTATCTATGTATATAAAAAATTTTAGGCCAATTCTCAATCATCAACGTTATCCGGTGGTATGAAAAGAAAATTATCTGTTGGTGTGGCGTTATGTGGAGATTCAAATGTTGTGATGCTTGATGAACCTACAGCAGGAATAGATCCTGCTGCTAGACGTGCACTGTGGGATTTATTACAATCTCAAAAGAAGGGTGAACTTAACATCTCAGTAAATTTTTCTAAATTAATACCGATTTTTGAGCAGGTAGGACTATACTACTGACGACTCACTTTATGGATGAAGCTGATTTACTGGGTGATCGAATTGCGATAATGGCAGGAGGACAGTTGAAATGTTGCGGTTCAAGTTTCTTTCTGAAAAAGAAATATGGAGCCGGATATCATTTGATTTTAGATAAAGAACTGAATTGCGACATCGATAAAGTAACAACTATACTTCAAAAACATTTACCAAACATACACGTAAGTTTTAGTAGTTATTATTTAGGTTAATTTGAACGTATAAATACAATTTAAGGTTGAAAGTAATGTGGGATCTGAATTAAGTTACTTATTAAGTGAAAATGATTCTTCGGTATTTGAAGAAATGCTGAGCGACTTAGAAAACAGCAGTTCAGAATTAGGAGTTTTAAGTTATGGCATATCTCTTACAACATTAGAAGAAGTTTTTATGAAGTAAGTACAATAATTTGAAAAGCCCCGTAGATATATTTATTTGTTTTTTCTATTACCTTTAGAGTAGGTGCTGAACACAGTCATGAGGAAGAGGTACTTGAGAGTGTGACTGGCAGTGAATTTTCCAATTCCAATAGTAAAACGGTATTAGTAAATGGATACAGCAATAATATAAATATTGCAGATGAACAGCACAAAGTAACTGATATAGAACTTTTAGAATGCAATGGAAAATCAAATCAACAGCGCATAGGTACATAACATATTCAAAATATATAGTATAGTTCTTAACATAATATTATTTATTTTAGTTAATATGGAACCCCATATAATAACGGGTTTTCCATTATGGCGCAATCAAGTATTGGCAATGTTCATGAAACGTGGCATATCTATACTCCGTTCTTGGCTACTATTTGTAATTCAAATTTGTATTCCAGTATTGTTTCTTGTTTTGGCAATAGCAGTGGTTAGAAGTGTTAATAGATTTAGCGACTTGCCCAAATTAAAACTGGAATTGAAGGCTTATGGTCAACCTGTCACTGCAGTATCAAGTAATCCCAACAATAAATACGCTAAACAGTTCATGGATATTGCAAAAAAAGAAAACGTTGTTGTTATGGATTGGGGAAATGCAAACTTTTCAAATAAAATTATCGAAGAGGTATAAACAACACGACTTTGTGATTCAATAAGTATGCTGTACATTAATTTTTAAACTGCTTTGCATATTTGCTTACTTATATTATGCGTTATACCGGGTGGTTCACCTTATACCTAAATATAATAGGAGCATCGTAAATTAATTTCCTTCAGATTTCTGCTTCTCATTGTGATGTATATGAACGAAAACGGTAATATCTATCTATTTATCGTGTAGCGCTACAACCCTGATGGGTCTTGGCTGATGGTCAAATGGTATTCACAGCATTGCATTTTTTACCTACGACGGGGAGCCAGCCCGACCAAGAACCCCCAACCTGGAGGACCAGAGAGACGGCCAGAATAAAGTTCTTACTTCACTCGGATTCTAACCGGGTATTTAACGTTCATAGTCAACTCGCATGACCACTATTCGAAAACGGTAATAGAAACGATTTTTTGAAAATCGTTTATTTTAGTTCAAATTTAAGCGCAAATATGAAATGTCAGTTATCTTCAGACGCGAAAAGAAAATTTCTTTCGATCAACACCATCTTCGTTTTTATCCATCACAATGGGAAGTATTAATCGTGAAACAACTATTTTAATATGTTATCTCCCATATGGGATCGATGTGCGAGTCTAAGTTGGACCACCTTATTAGAAGCAATTGCTACTACTTACCACGGTTTTGAAGAATTTATTCAGGTACAGTTACCAAAACTGAATTAATCTCAGTATGAAATAGTAATATGTTACTATCCCATGTTAATTTCGTATGTTCACATCAGCCACCGGTCACCCTGTATATAATATGAAATTCAGCAAATTTAACCGAAACTCGATTTACCATTTAAATGTGCGGGGTCCTTTGTTGAATTCTACAATTGGTAATTTATAAGTTTAGGTCGCTTTCAGGGGTATTTTGATCTAGAGCCATTATTTATGAACGATTTTTCGAGCTCAATAAAAACAAAACAAAAAATATTTTTGCCATTCATTTGATATTTTGAGAATGTAAAAAAGTATTTTGAAAGGGAAAATTTGAAACAAAATTTAAAAAAATTCTTAATTAGTAAGAATGTCGTTATAAAGGACCTACCCAAGAAAAAACGGACATATAATTTTTCTCAAAATGGCGGCTGTTTGAAAAAAAGTTCGGATTTTTCGACTTATTTATAATTTTTAATTTTTTAAAATAGTAAATAAAATAATTTTGATACAAAATTGCTAGGGGCGATAGACAGTTATACAGGGTGTCCCGCACTCACTTTACATAACTTAGGTGGTGATAGAGGACACTTTTCTAAGAACAATATTTAACAAAAATTTTTTTCTAAATTCAAACCCTCGAGAGCTAGGCCTATTTAAAGCATTTTTTTTAATTTCCACCTTCACGTGGCCATAGCGCCGAAAATATTGATTTTGTGGTAAAAATGGTTTAGTACTTTTTTAAAGAGCGTGAAATAATCTACAAACTAGATTTAACCCTTTTATTATCTAAAATCAACGGCTTTTGAGTTATGCATTAAAGTAAGTTAAAAAATGTCGAAAAATTTGAGCTTTCTTTTTTTTTGTTTTTTTTCAAAACCCTGTATCTTTTAAACGAAAGATTTTACAAAAAATCTGACGCCCCATTTCGGATAGGAAATTTAACGGACTACAACTATGGTCTAGTAAAATTTTTTGAAAAACCAATCCATTTCACAGAAAATCAGAAAATAACAAACAAGGCAGCTACAAAACATAAAATTTAATTCACAAAATTTTTTTTTTTTTAAAAATTATTTTATTAATTAATTTTAAATTATTACATTAATAAAGTAATTGTTGAAAATGACCATCCTCATTTTCAATACACAGTTGTGATTGTTTTAAAAGATGTTTGTCGAAACAAATCGAAAAAAGGCTATTTTTCGACACTTTTAATCGCAGAAATTCGAATTTTTGACACTTTTCACATTCACGAATTGACCAAAATTGGCCTCGTGATCGACCGGTCAATCCCTCGACCTTGTTGACCACCCCTGCTATAATGGATTTTAAAAAAAAAGGAAATTTTATAAATAATACTATAAAGCATATTTTAAAACGAGCACGACTGTGTATTAAAAATGAGGGTGGTCATTTTCAACATTTACTTAAATAATCTAAGTTTAAAATTAATTAATAAAATAATTTTTCGAAAAAAATAAAAATTTTGTGAATTAAATTTTATGTTTTGTAGCTGTCTCGTTTGTTATTTTCTGATTTTCTGTGAAATGGAGAGGTTTCTCAAAAATTTTTACTAGACAAAAGTTGTAGTCCGTTAAATTTCCTATCCGGAATGGGGCGTCAGATTTTTTGTAAAATGTTTCGTTTAAAAGATACAGGGTCTTGAAAAAAACCAGAAAAAAAGAAAGCTCAAATTTTTCGACATTTTTTAACTTACTTTAATTCATAACTCGAAAGCCGTTGATTTTAGACAAGAAAAGGTTTAAATCTAGTTTGTAGATTATTTCACGCTCTTTAAAAAATTACTAAACCATTTTTACTGAAAAATCAATACTTTCGGGGCTATGGCCACGTGAAGGTGGAAACTAAAAAAAATGCTTTAAAAAGGCCTAACTTTCGAGGGTTTGAATTTAGAAAAAAATTTTTGTTAAAAATTGTTCTTATAAAAGTGTCCTCTATCACCACCTAAGTTATGTAAAGTGAGTGCGGGGACACCCTGTATATTGAAGGTTGGTACAAAATTTATAGTAAATCGGTTAAATACAACTTGAGATATCATGTCAACCATGTTGAAAAATGTAGTTTTGAGAAAAACGAGATTAATGTTTTGAGCAAAAGTTTCAAGCAGGTGAGCTGCAGCGGTAATTGCACTTTATATTAAAATAGCTATAATTCCTTAAATTATTTCAATTTTTTGCAATTTCAACCCAGAATACTGCCTTAAACTTTTGATACAGATTTTCTTCCTGCTGCAACTATTCTAACAACTCTTCCTCGTAATAATCGTTGAATTTCGTACTTTGCACGATTTTTACCTTTTTATTTTCACTCTCGGTGATCTGATTTTACTGCAAGAAAATTATTTGCTCCAATTTAGCCTGCTCTCTATGTCAACGAGTGGAAGCAACAAGTTAGTGTACTAACTCGGATCTATATTTAGATCATTATTGACCGCATTCTCAACTATAATTTTTCTAATTCATTCTATTACCTTATTACTTTATTGTTTATTCTGATATATTATTCTATATTTCAAAAATCTTCTTTATTTATTCTATGTATTGCATATAAATTTAACAATGATAACTTCAACATTTTTAATTAATATTTTATTTTTCTTTAGACTATAACAAATACCGTCGGTGTACGTTTGAAGCACATATGTGGAGCTACATTCGATGAGGAAAAGCTCGTGACTGCATGGTTTAACAACGAACCCTACCATTCTCCTCCAGTGGCTTTACAATTAATAACAAATTCTATTTTACAAACTGAAGTTTCACCTAATCATTACATACAAATGTATAATCATCCTCTACCTTTTACACTCAATACTCAGGTACTTCCAAAATATAATTTCTTTTACAAAATACTAACCTAACAATTTTTAGTTTAAACGACTTGCACAAGGATATAATATGGGTTTTCAAGTTGCATTTAATATTGGTTTTAGTATGGCTTTCGTATCTTCATTTTATATAATGTTTTACATTAGAGAACGTGTTAGCAAATCGAAACATTTACAATTTGTGTCAGGCGTAGATGTTATAGCCTTTTGGGGCTCGTCGTTTATTTGTGATCTCTTAACATTTACTTTTACTTCTGTATGCATTATTATTACATTAGTATTATTTCAAGAGGATGGGTTTACGAAACCTATGGAATTAGGTAAGTTGGTTTCTTTATTTAAAATTTATTTACAACCAACACATTTCTTCTAGCTCGCATGTTCTCTGTATTAATTTACTTTGGCTTCTCCATGCTGCCATTAATGTATTTGTGTTCATATTTTTTTGACGTTCCTTCAACTGGTTATACGAGAATGACCCTCGTAAATATATTTACTGGTAATTACCATTAAACCCCAAAGTGCATTGCTTCCAAATTGTATAAATATTTGTAGGAGTTGCCGGCTTTTTAATAGTGCAAGTTTTGGCAGCACCAGATTTGGAATTACAACATGTAGCAGACACACTGCATTGGATTTTTCTAATAATACCGCATTATTCACTCAGTACAGGAATTAGGGATATCAATATAATTTATGCTACTCATAAACTCTGTAACACAATGTTAACCAGCTGCATTAATTTCGATTTACCCAACTTTCCTAAACTTTCACCAGAACAATGTAGAATTCAGTTATGCAAAGCACAACCTAAGTGTTGCGGTAAATATAAACTATCAACTATATTATATAATCAATTTCATAATTTGTCCCATAATTTTAGGCACGACAACCAACTATTATGATTGGGAAGCACCAGGAATTGGAAGAAATGTGGTTTTCTCTTGTTGTGTGGGCGTAATACTAATTGGAATTTTATTAATAGTAGAATATCGAGTGATCGAAAATGTAATTTACAAAATGCAACAAATTCGTAACATTCCACAGGAACAAGAAGATCCCGATGAAGATAATGATGTAAAACATGAAAGGCAACTAATTAAGTCGATTAGTACAGAAGGAATAAAAAACTACAGTATTGTTATGCGTGATGTCACAAAATTTTATGACACATTTTTAGCAGTAAATAGAATTTGCCTAGGTGTAAACAAGTTTGAATGCTTTGGGTTGTTAGGTGTAAATGGTGCAGGAAAAACTACAACCTTTAAAATGATGACTGGAGATATTAGAATGTCTAGTGGTGAAGCTTGGTTAAATGGATTTAATGTAAAATCTAACATGAAAAAAATTCATCAATTTATTGGATATTGCCCTCAGTTTGATGCATTACTAGATGATTTATCCTGCAAGGAAACGCTTACCATGTTCGGCTTAATTAGAGGTATTTCGATGAGTGAAAGTAAAATTGTTGCCGAAAACCTGGCAAAAGAGTTTGATTTTCATCAACACTTTAATAAAAAAGTAAAAGAATTAAGTGGTGGAAACAAAAGGAAATTAAGTACGGCTCTAACGCTGATTGGAAATCCAACAGTTCTATATCTTGATGAACCTACAACAGGTAATTTTGTTTACTGTGGTAATGTAATTTCATTTCAATTTTTTACTTAGAAATTATTAATATCTCTCATTTTCCCAAATTTAGGAGTGCATGTGTAATAAATTTAATTAAAACTAAAGTCTTGGAGTTCTTACTTCCAAATAATTTTTTTATCTAAGTATAGAGATAATAATTGAAAGTAGAAAAAATATTTTGAATCAAATACTGTTGTATTTATAAATTATTCATTTATCAGGTATGGATCCTGCCACCAAACGATATTTGTGGAATGCTTTGTGTAAAGTTAGAGATAATGGAAAATGTATTGTTTTGACATCGCATAGTATGGAGGAATGTGAAGCCTTATGTACTCGTCTAGCAATAATGGTAAATGGACAATTCAAGTGTTTAGGGTCAACGCAACACTTAAAAAGCAAATTTTCTGAGGGTTACACTTTAATAATTAAGATACGAAAACAAGACAATACCGGGGAAATACAAAGTTACGAATTGGAACCAATTGAAAAATTTGTTAAGGAAAATTTTCATGGTGCTTTGACGCGAGAAAAGCATCAAGAATTGATAACATTTTATATATCCGACAAATCTATGCCTTGGTCGAAAATGTTTGGTATTATGGAAAGAGGAAAAAAGGTGCTACATATAGAAGACTATTCACTAGGACAAAGTAGTCTAGAACAGGCATGTTTTTTATTTTCATTTGGTAAAGCTTCTAGATATACTAATTATTCGATTTTAGGTTTTTCTTTCGTTTACAAAATATCAACGATAAGAATGAATTATTCAAAATTTGTTGTTTACTATTATGGATGCTAACAAGAACTACATATTTTTAAAAACTTTCTTAAATAATAATAATTAGGTACCTCTTACCTAGGTAAATGTACCTTATTAATTGGTTTTACAACCCAATTATATTTTATAAGCTAACTACGATAATAACAAACAATAAATATTACCTAGTATATTATACTCGTAGTTAACTAGAGAACAATTTGTTATATTTCACCCAATTCTCATTTTAATTAGATCTTCAGGTATTTAAATACCAGAAGTTAATGTCATGGTGATAAATTTAAAAGTAGTTCATCATTACAGGGACATAAATTGTTAACGATAATAATCATTAAATTTTCATGACTAGTCTATTCATATTTTATGATAACTTCAACTATAAAAAAATTGGATCGATATTTAATATTATATTTTTTATATTTCTCAACAACAATGTAATATATGAGACAAACGTAGAATATTGTTAAGGATATAAGAAATCATAAATATTATTTTTATATAAAGATATAAATGTATTTTGACTTCATATTCTTAATGAGCAACATAACTACTATTATAACTAGAGATTATTTTTATAGTTACAATTAAAGCACAATCACCTACTTGATATTGATAAAACTGTGTGCTGCCTTATTGAAGTGCTTTTGTTTTTAAATTATTAATTTATTTGTTTTATATTATTAAATAATTATTGTTTTGTATTGATACTCGATTTCACAGAAATTGTAGTTAATTAGGAACTTTGTATTACTATTTTATATTTTATTTGAAGTTAATAAAAAGTATCAACTGAAACAAATTATTAGTTATTGTTATAGCCATTGACTAAAATTAATGTAAATATTTAGATTTTCTTCGTGGAATTTTGCATACACAAAATATAGTCTAGAAGTGTAAAGTGGGTCGATTTATTTGCACTCAAGTATGTTATAATTATTGCACACTACTAAAGCCCTTATCAAAATTGTAAAATAATATCTGGGAATATCTCTTGAGCAATTAGTTAAGATACACTTTTTCACTCTGCCTAGATTTCCAGACGTTAATTTTTGTTTTTGTCCAAGTAAAATACGATGAGCGCCTCTTTTGTAAAATCAAAAGAAACTCTTTTCATTAAAATTGTAACCAGTTTAATAATTAAAAGGATAATTTTCATGTACGTTGTAAGTTGAATTCAATTCAACAACTCACTTATTATAATTTTGAACTTTAGATACACAAGTTCCCACCGATTGTTAATACAAAAAAACATTTACTTTTTCAAATATCCTACTACCTCTTGTATTAACAACAGAGCGATAAAATTAATAAAGATGTTATCAGTCTGCCTATCTTCTGGCCTTCTGCTAGGTCTAACAACTATTTAGTTCGTAATTTTGCAGTTACCATTGCATACCACCATATGCGAAAACAGAAAACTCCCTTACAATACCGTAAAGTAAAAAAATTTATGTTCTGAAAGTTGGAGGATTGAAGCAGCTGATATCAACAGGCTGTCAATATGAAACTAAAGTATTATTTGCTAGCCGAGGAAATTTTTTATGTTATTGAAAGCGCACATGTAGCTGTAGGACATGGAGGTCGAGACAGACTGAAAACCGAAATGTCAAGAAAATAATTTAATTAAAATATGATAAATAGTTTTTTAACGATGTGCGAACCTTGGCAAAAAAAGAAAAGTATGAAAAGGAAAAGTTTAGTTTCTAAGCCAATTCTTCATTCGGAAATGAACAGTCGCTGTCAGGTAGACCTATTGACATACAATCTCAATCTGATCAAGGAATCAAGTTTATTATGGACAATCATTTCAAATTTGTATTATTGGGAGCTCTCAAGAGCAAGAGAGCTGAGTAGGTTCTAACCCAACTATTAGATAACTTTTTGGCACCTTGTGCTCTCTGTATTTTGCACTTTGAGAATTGGTGATAGTTTGTTCAAAAGCATTGATTTCGAATTCTTTTCTAGTAGGCTAAAGCCTGTTATTTTCCCAACAACAGTATCGTTTCGTCGGCTATGTTAAAAACTTTGATCATATAAATATTTTTACATCATCATCAAGCTTGACTTGTCTTCAGATGTGCTTTGTATCCTGGTTTTTATGTTAATGGTGGCAATTCACTAACCCAGGGGACCACCGGCTTTATGTGCCTTTCGAAGCACAGAGACTAGTCATAAGAAAGTATATGGCTCTCCTCGGGTTTGAACCCGGTACCCCGCATTCGCAATTGATCGCGTTAGCTGCAAGACAATGACCGTCTCACTTTTTTTGTACTTTAAATTGAATGTTCGTTCTGATATGAATTTAATACCGCGTCTCATTCGGATATTTAAAAAAAAATATTGTGGTATTCTTTTTTATCACATGTTTAAATAATAATTATTATATTGTCAATGAAATGGTGAATTAATTATGCAGTACTTTTGAAAAACTATTTCATCTGTTACACTGTCAATCGATAGAAAATTGAATTTGGTAAGTTATAAAATGCAAATTATTTTAAAAAGTTTTAAAATTGCACGTAATCCAAATGTTCATCTAAAAGTAATTGGTACAATTAGTTGGTAATTATGTTCTATCGATATAATTATTATACAAACATGGATGTGATCTAAAATGAAATGTCAAAATGAGTATACAGAATTTAAAAACAAATGACATTTAAATAATAACATGCAATACGATAAGCTATAATAGATTATGTACATGTCGAATGAAAATTATCAATAATTCATATTAATAACTTTTTAACTTATTAGATTTTAAAAATTTATCGACTGATATTGTTGCTATAGTAGTAGATAAAATAAAATATTTAGAAAAAGTTTGTTTTAAAGCAACTGTTTTACACGAAATCATAAAACTATTAATTAATCTTAAATTAAAACATTACCGTCAAATCTCTCTAAATCGACCTCTCTTTAATTCGAAATATTCTCTAAATCGAATTATTTATTCAATCCAATTCTTACTGTCTAATTCGAACTCCCCCTAATTCGAACAAATTTTAATACATTATGAGAATTCGATTTAGAGAGTTTTGACTGTATTATTAAATACTTTGAATTTTGAACTTGCGAAAGTCATATTAGGAATTATATTAAATAAATTGGAAGTTTATAATAAATAAATTGGAGGCCACTGTGGAGTGACTGGATTTATACACCATTTGTTTTAGAGAATTTCAAACATTTTCTATAAGGTTGAGATGCGGTAAATTTTCCGGCCACCCTAGTAGCTTAATAATTATTCTTTTCAGTTCCAAAACAGTTTTATTAGATTTCGCTGTATGGACGCGAGCAGCATCCTGCATAAACGTTTAATCACGGTTTTATAAAAATAAATATTTCAAAATTTTGAATTTAAATTACATCTCAAACATTTATTTTTATCAATTTCTTCGAGGTTAGCAAAACTGCTAGTTTATTGCCTTAAACTGGCTATTACTTGCAAACGTCTTACATATTATTAATCACAAGGGTAGTTGTACAATCAAGACCGAATAAGGATCGAGTTTATTGAAAAGTTGGTGAGTTAAATTATTGTAGTTTCATAAAATCCAGTACGTGTCTGACAATATCAGTTTCACGTGTAGAAGCGTGGATAAGACTGAAACATGCAATCCGGTTAAGGTATTCTTTGATGTTATAATTTTTTGTTGCTAATTCTTTCAATGAACTTCAAATCCTTAAGACGGACCTGTTTGTTGTAATAATACGTAAGAAGTATAAACTAAAATTTAATTGTAGATAACTAAAAGACCGCATTCTCAACTATAACTTTGTTGTCAATATATACCTACAATTATTATAACACGCATAAAAATCTTTTGGTAACCATGTATCTACTATATGGATACTACCTATTCGCCAAAGGAACCTTATACATTGCATTCAATTTTAATCGACTTTAAAATCATTAATATTCATAAAGCGAAAATATAAAAAAAAGTGTACTTAGTTAAATATTAAAAGCTGTGTTGTAGTTATTATGATCTTGTTATGCTAAATTATTAATATTTCGATTTTGTTCTATTACAGCAAATTTAAGTAAAAATGGGGAGAAAACTTGATAAGTTTATGCTTTTAATGTGGAAAAATGTTTTAATTCAATGGCGACATCCAAGGCAGACTCTAGTAGAAATTTTAGCTCCAGTTCTTTTTACCTCGTTATTAGTAATTGTACGTAGTTTGGTAGTTCCTAAACCTCATTCGACTGTACGTTATGAATCATACGAAACACATATACCTGTAATGGTAAACTTAACTGTGTAAATAAAGAATAAATATTAATCCCAGTTGAATTCAAAACTAAATATGTACTTTAAAGGTTGAGACAAGTTGTGTGGTCTCCTTCCAATCCAATCTTGGAAAAGATTATGAAGGATACAATGACTGCAATTTCAATTGACGAACATACTCGTGTTAGACATATAGGGTTTAACAGTAGTTCAGATTTGAATAAATATTTAAGTAACGAACTTAATTTACTCATTACATTGGTTGGTGTTGAATTCGATGATGCTTTATCTGACATAAACGAATTACCTTCTAAACTGCATATCACCTTTAGGTAACAATCACAATTCTTTTTCTTACCTTTTAGGTATCTTTATAGCAAATAATGAAATTATAAATTTAGTTTGTGATAAATTGGTATTTACTGTTATATTTTAAGATTTCCAGGAGAATTGCGAGAAAGTATTCGAGGTTCCAAATCAGCAGAAAGGTTTGCTCAATTTACGTGGAAAACAAATCTTCTGTTCCCAATCTATCAACAAGCTGGACCTCGTGATTGGGAATCAAATGAGGGAGCTATTCCAAGTAATTATTATTACAATAAATGTCTTTTTATCCTAATCTCTATCTAGTATCTCCTAATTACCAATATATTTTAGGCTACCATTATGAAGGATTTTTAAAGTTACAAAAAGATCTGTCGCTTTCGATAATAAATCATTTTAAAGTAACTCTTCGTAATAAAACATATAGGAGAACTTTACTTCCTATTGTTATGCAACGATATCCTTATCCACCATGGATTGAAGATATTTTATTGCGAGCGTTACAAAGCTTTGTAAGTCTAATTATTATGTTAAGTTTTGTTTACACTTGCATAAGTACTGTTAAAGTTATAACAATTGAAAAGGAAAAACAGTTGAAAGTATGTCTATATAATTATTTACTAGCTTAATATTGCATAATATGTTATTTCCTTATAGGAATCGATGAAAATTATGGGATTACCTAATTGGCTGCATTGGTTAGCGTGGTTTATTAAATCTTTTATTATGTTACTTATTTCAATAACTTTAGTTGTAATTATTATAAAAGCTAAATGGTATTCCAATACAGATTACACTGTTTTCACACAGTCAAATCCTTTAGTGATATATTTATTTTTAACATTTTATGCTTGTGCGACCATCACTTTTTGCTTTGCCATTAGCGTATTTTTCTCAACAGGTAATCATTTGATATCACTCATGCATCGTTTCTAGAAAATAATTAATCATGGTTTTTACAGCAAATACTGCTTCAGCGATTGCTGGTATGGCTTGGTTTTTGTCTTACTTCCCGTATTCGTTTCAACAAACTAATTACGATAGTTTAACTTTAACTCAAAAGCTTGTGACAAGTATGTGTTCTAATTCTGCTATGGCGTTTGGTTTTCAATTAATGTTAATGTTGGAAGGAATTGGAGAAGGTAAGTTTATATTCTTACTTCACTTTCAACTAGTAAAACTTCATTATAGGACTTCAATGGCATAACGTCTGGAAGCCAACCAGCCCAGATGATAAATTAACTTTAGGATATCTTATGATCATGTTAACTGTCGATACAATTATATATTTATTGGTAGCTTTATACGTTGAAGCAATATATCCTGGAGATTATGGTGTACCACGACCTTGGTACTTTATATTTACCTCTGCTTTCTGGTGCGGACCACCAAAATACATAGGTATAAAATTATATTTTATTTTAAACTTGCAATTTATTTTTTATGTTTAGATATTACTGATTTTCAAGAAATACCTTTAGAAAATGAGTTTTTTGAAAAAGAACCTGGTCAATTGGAAATAGGAATAAAAATTCAGCATTTACAAAAAATGTATTCTAACAAAAGGCCAGCCGTTAAAGATATTTCTTTAAACATGTACAAAGACCAAATTACAGTTTTACTAGGTCATAATGGCGCAGGAAAAACAACAACCATGTCTATGTTAACAGGAATGATTACTCCGACCAATGGTTTCGCAATTATAAACAGTTATGATATTAGAACGAATATTTCAGAAGTGAGGGATAGTCTTGGGCTATGTCCACAACATAACATTCTTTTTGATGAGTTAACAGTTAAAGAACATTTACAATTTTACAGTCAATTGAAAGGATTACCAAAATCAAGAATTGCTGAAGAAGTTGAAAAATATATTCGTCTACTGGAATTAGAATCCAAAGTATGTATCTACAAGCTCTTAAGTAAACTAATTTTATCTATGTATGTAAACTAATTTTAGGCCAATTCTCAATCATCAACGTTATCCGGTGGTATGAAAAGAAAATTATCTGTTGGTGTGGCGTTATGTGGAGATTCAAATGTTGTGATGCTTGATGAACCTACAGCAGGCATCGATCCTGCTGCTAGACGCGCACTGTGGGATTTATTACAATCTCAAAAGAAGGGTGAACTTAACATCTCAGTAAGTTTTCCTAAATTAATACTGATTTTTGAGCAGGTAGGACTATACTACTGACGACTCACTTTATGGATGAAGCTGATTTACTTGGTGATCGAATTGCGATAATGGCAGGAGGACAGTTGAAATGTTGCGGTTCAAGTTTCTTTCTGAAAAAGAAATATGGAGCCGGATATCATTTAATTTTAGATAAAGAACTGAATTGCGACATCGATAAAGTAACAGCTATACTTCAAAAACATTTACCAAACATACACGTAAGTTTTAGCAGATATTATTTAGGTTAATTTGAACGTATAAATGCAATTTAAGGTTGAAAGTAATGTGGGATCTGAATTAAGTTACTTATTAAGTGAAAATGATTCTTCGGTATTTGAAGAAATGCTGAGCGACTTAGAAAATAACAGTTCAGAATTAGGAGTTTTGAGTTATGGGATATCTCTTACAACATTAGAAGAAGTTTTTATGAAGTAACTACAAGTATTTGAAAAGTCGTGCAGATATTTTAATTTGATTTTTCTATTACCTTTAGAGTAGGTGCTGAATACAGTCATGAAGAAGATGTATTACTTGAGAGTATGACTGGCAGTGAATTTACCAATTCCAATAGTAAAACGGTATATTATTAAATGGATACAGCAATAATATAAATATTTCAGATGAACAGCACAACGAAACTGGTATAGAACATTTAAAATATAATGGAAAATCAAATCAACAACGCATAGGTACATAACATATTCAAAATATATAGTATAATTCTTAATATATTATTAATTGCTTTAGTTAATATGGAACCCCATTTAATAACAGGTTTTCCATTATGGCGCAATCAAGTATTGGCAATGTTCATGAAACGTGGCATATCTATACTCCGTTCTTGGCTACTATTTGTAATTCAAATTTGTATTCCAGTATTGTTTCTTGTTTTGGCAATAGCAGTGGTTAGAAGTAGTAATAAATTTAGCGACTTGCCTAATATGAAACTGGAATTGAAGTCTTATAGCCAACCTGTTACTGCAGTATCAAGTAATCCAAACAATAAATACGCTAAACAGTTCATAGATATTGCAAAAAAACAAAACGTTGTGGTTATGAATTGGGGAAATGCAAACTTTTCAAATAAAATAATCGAAGAGGTATTAACAGCACTACTTTGTGATTCAATAAGTAAAAATTCTAAATTTATCAAAACAATAACTAATCATAATTATTTTATTTAATTATAATAAACGTACAAAAGAACCCAAAACTTAAACAAAAAATAAGATACATTCGTCGACCCATCTCTCCTATATGGTACCTTATATTTAATAGAGATGAATCACGCAGGTTAAATAAATAACAAACATGGTACAAACCAATGAAAGATTTTTAATATTTCTAAAACTAACAATTTTGTCACACAAATTACATAAATTGGTATAGTTTCAGTCTTCTATTTTTTTGGTTTTCAATTAATCTTCTCCGCATTTTCATCTTCTACTTCACTTTCGTTTAAAATTAGACTCTAATTTTATGATTTAGAATCAAAATCATCATATCTTCTACTTTTTTAGACTGTCGATGTCGGTCGTCTGAAATGTGATCCATCTACGTGTGCCAACATGTTTACGCCCCCCCCCCCCTAACTTTTTCGCGAATATCTCGTCGGTTTAGTGCCAAAACAAGATAACTCCAAAATGATAGATTTGAGATAAACGGATTTTAATGTTTGATTAGTTGCATAAGAGTACTTATCTGGTTTTGCTTAGTTGATTGTTTTACAATTGCGATTTAATTCATAGTTATTATTTTATTCTAAACAAGATAACTGCACTTAACTTATTTTAGCGTTATTCGCGACAAACAAGTTGGAGTTAGTTAAAAATGAACTTCTTAATAACTCCTTTAACATTGAACTTGCAGTTATCTGGTTTTGCCAGAATATACTTTGCGCTTATTTTAATGCAATCATGATTATAACTCATTTTGCTCAAAAATGGAGTTATCTTGTTTTGGCAATAAGCCGACGATCTGCGCGACGGTTGAGGCTCAAACGCAAATAATGGAAGCTATTTTAGGCTCTAACGAAGCTCTAACGATTGACACCAAATTCACCCTAAAAATCGATTGGGGAAGGGGGCAGCGACATGCACCTATGTATCTAGCTAGACGAATGTTCGTTACTGCACATTAGCTCCACCCATTTTCCCATTTTCTCTATTCAATTTTACTAAACCTAGAGAATTACAATGCTAATGTATTGTTTGTTAATCACTCTCACAACTTTCTCTTTATTCTTTATTCTATTACATATTTTATAAACTTATGTACATTAATAATTTCACCATTTTTAAATTAATATTTTATTTTTCCTTAGACTATAAAAAATACCGTCGGTGTACGTTTGAAACACATATGTGGAGCTACATTCAATAAGAAAAAACTCGTGACTGCATGGTTTAATAACGAACCCTACCATTCTCCTCCAGTGGCTTTACAATTAATAATGAATTCTATTTTACAAACTGAAATTTCACCTAATCATTACATACAAATGTATAATCACGCCCTACCTTATACACTCAGTACTCAAGTACTCTCAAAATATATTTTTCTTTTACAAATTATTTAACTTATCAATTTTCAGTTTAAACGACTTGCACAAGGATATAACATAGGATTTCAAATTGCATTTAATATTGGTTTTAGTATGGCTTTCGTATCTTCATTTTATATAATGTTTTATATTAGAGAACGTGTTAGCAAATCGAAACATTTACAATTTGTATCAGGTGTAGATGTTATAGCCTTTTGGGGCCCGTCCTTTATTTGTGATTTCTTAACATTTACTTTTACTTCCGTATGCATTATTATTACATTAGTAATGTTTCAAGAGGATGGTTTTACGAAACCTATGGAATTAGGTAAGTTAGTTCCGTTATATAAAATTTATTTACAACCAATGCATTTATTGTAGCTCGTATGTTCTCTGTATTTGTTTACTTTGGCTTCTCCATGTTGCCTTTGATGTATTTGTGTTCATATTTTTTTGACATTCCATCAACTGGATATACGAGAATGACGCTCGTAAATATATTTACTGGTAATTACCATTAAATCACGTAGTATATTGATTCCAAATGACCATAAATATTTGTAGGAGTTGCCGGATTTTTAATAGTTCAAGTTTTGGCAGCACCAGATTTGGAATTAAAGCATGTTGCAGACACACTGCATTGGATTTTTCTAATAATTCCACATTATTCACTCAGTACAGGAATTAGAGATATCAATGTAATCTATGCTACTCATAAGCTCTGTAACACAATGTTAACCAGCTGCATTAATTTTGATTTACCGAACTTTCCTCACCTTTCACCAGCGCAATGTAAAATTCAGTTATGTGAAGCACAACCTAAGTGTTGCAGTAAATATAAATAATCAATTATTTATAATCAATTTCATAATTTGTCCCATAATTTTAGACACTACAACCAACTATTATGATTGGGAAGCACCAGGAATTGGAAGAAATGTGGTTTTCTCTTGTTGTGTGGGCGTAATACTAATAGGAATTTTATTAATAGTAGAATATCGAGTGATCGAAAATGTAATTTACAAAATTCAACAAATTCGTAAAATTCCACCGGAACAAGAAGATCCGGATGAAGATAATGATGTAAAACATGAAAGGCAACTAATTAAATTGATTAGTACAGAAGAAATAAAAAACTACAGTATTGTTATGCGTGATGTCACCAAATTTTATGACAAATTGTTAGCAGTAAATAGAATTTGCCTAGGTGTAAATAAGTTTGAATGCTTTGGCTTGTTAGGTGTAAATGGTGCAGGAAAAACTACTACGTTTAAAATAATGACTGGAGATATTAGAATGTCTAGTGGTGAAGCTTGGTTAAATGGACTAAACGTAAAATCGAATATGAAAAAAATTCATCAATTTATTGGATATTGCCCCCAGTTTGATGCGTTACTAGACGATTTAACTTGCAAGGAAACGCTTACCATGTTCGGCTTAATTAGAGGAATTTCGAAGAGTGAAAGTAAAGTTGTTGCCAAAAACTTGGCAAAAGAGTTTGATTTTCATCAACACTTTAATAAAAAAGTAAAAGAATTAAGTGGTGGAAACAAAAGGAAATTAAGTACGGCTCTTACGCTGATTGGAAATCCAACAGTTTTATATCTTGATGAACCTACAACAGGTAATTTTGTTTACTGTGGTAATGTAATTTCATATTAATGTTTTGCTTAGAAATTATTCATATGTCTCATTTTGCCAAGTTTTGAAGTGCGTGTAATAAAATTAATAAACCCGAAGTCTTATAGTTTTTAATTATAAATTATTAATTTATTAGGTATGGATCCAGCCACCAAACGATATTTGTGGAATGCTTTGTGTAAAGTTAGAGATAATGGAAAATGTATTGTTTTGACATCACATAGTATGGAGGAATGTGAAGCATTATGTACTCGTTTAGCAATAATGGTTAATGGACAGTTTAAGTGTTTAGGGTCAACGCAACACTTAAAAAGCAAATTTTCTGAGGGTTACACTTTAATGATTAAGATACGAAAACAAGACAATACCGGGGAATTACAAAATTACGAATTGGAACCAATTGAAGAATTTGTTAAAGAAAATTTTCCCGGTGCATTGACGCGAGAAAAGCATCAAGAATTGATTACATTTTATATATCCGACAAATCTTTGCCATGGTCGAAAATGTTTGGTATTATGGAAAGAGGAAAGAAGGTGCTACATATAGAAGACTATTCACTAGGACAAAGTAGTCTAGAACAGGTATGTTTTTAATTTTGATTTGGTAAGTCAGGTATATTAATTATTCGATTTTAGGTTTTTCTTTCGTTTACAAAATATCAACGATAAGAATGAATTATTCGCAATTAATTGTTTACCATTAATTAAATGCTATCAAGAACTACATGTTTTAAAAAACTTTCTTAAATAATAATAATTAGGTATATAATGTACCTTATTAATTTGTTTTACAAACCAATTACTCCATTGTAATCTAACTCCAATAATAACTAATAATAATAATAATAATAAATATTAGTATTATACTCGTAGTAAACTGGAGAACAATTTGTTATATTTCACCCCATTCTCATTTTAATTTCAAAATCAGGTAATTATAAATACCAGAGGTTAATGTCATTGTGATAAAATTAAAAGTAGTTCATGACAAGGACATAAATTGTTAACGATAATCATCAAATTGTCATGATTAGTTTATTCATATTAATTTTATGATCATTTCAACTGTAAAATTGGATCGATATTTAATATTATATTTTCCATCTTTCTCAACAATAATGTAATTTATGAGACAAACTTAGAATATTATTATGGACATAAGAAATCATAAATATTATTTTTATATAAATATAGTAAATGTTGTTTGACTTCATATTTTTAATGAGCAATATAAAATAATAATTTAACCTCATATTAAAGTTTATTTTTATAGTAACAATTAAAAGCACAATCATCTACTTGATATCAATAAAACTGTGTGTTGCCTTATTGAAGTGCTTTTGTTTGTAAATTGTTAATTTATTTGTTTTAAATTATTAAATAATTGTTTTGTATTGATTCTCGATTTCACAGAAATTGTAGTTAATTAGCAACTTTGTATTTCTATTTCTATTTTATTTTAAGTTAATAAAAAGTACCCACTGAAACAAATTATTAGTTATTACAGCAATTGACTAAAATTAATGTAGGTATATATTTAGATTCTCTTCGTCGAATATTTCATACACAAAATAATATGTGTTCACAGTAAATATTGAATAGTTTTCAATACGAAAATGTCTAGTGTTACTGATTAATGTTTGTTAATCTTCTGTTTTAATAATACCTACATGATGGTCACATAACTACAAAACGAAAATTATTATTATAAGGAAAAAAAATTATAAGGAAAACTATTTAAGAATTTCCATGAGTTTATAAATAATATTATTTCAAATGGTATTTAGTACTTATTTGCAAATAGAGGGTGGATAAATAAATTATACGTCTACGATTTGGTTTTTGGATAACTTCTAAAATAAATTAAAATCGATATCTTTTTCTCTATAATACAATTTGGAAGACAGGAGTATTATGATTCAAAATTTATATTTTGAAAGTTTGGTAACATTTGAATTTTGTTTACCAATGCTGAGTTTTAGATTTCTTTTGGTTATCCGCTTCTTTTGGAGTATTTTGCTGAACGGATTATATCTTCATCATTGAATATTTTTAATCGTTCCAAATTTTTAACATGATATCGAATAGTCAATGCACAAACTTTAATTAAGAAGCCTCAATTAAGATCCTCAACAACATCTTGAAGTATTTAAATCATTTTTACGTCGAGTTTCTAACTGCAATTATTTTTAAGGTTTTTATTTCTTATCATTCCTTCTTGTGGCATAGTAGTTTTTGTGATACCGAAATTTTTATGATACTGAAGTTTTCGTAATACGAAAGTGATCTACTCTTACGCATTTGCATCACACATACGTTCCTACTTTTTGGAGTTCATCGATTGTAATTCCTGGGATCGAGTGTGAATCTGGAGTTCCAGTTATCATTCGTAATCTGGTAACGATAACGCACCATTTAGTGTAACATCTGCCATATTTTACGTGTATGCGAAGTTTCAGCTCATCACCCATAATCATTCATTATCATCTTGCAAGTCCTTCCTCAACATCAAGGACCAGAAGACATCTAAAAGTTAAGATATTTGTTTGTTCTGTTCATACTTTAATTTTATACGAACATTATTTTGGCCCGATTTTCATCATCGTGTAGCAAATCGACGGTCAACGTAGCAGGTGTGAAAAACAGTAAAACAAACTAAGATTAACTGATGCATATTATCAACCTAGATTGGACAAATAGTAAATGATTGCAAAATGACAAAAAGGAATTCTGGAAACAACTTGGTTTTATGGCATTCTAAACAACCCTTAGTTGAGATAAAACAAGAAGCAAATAATATAACAGTTTGATTTTTATGACAGACTGCAATCGAGTTCAGTTAACTTGAACATCTCTATAATAATTATTAATCACTCTTTACCAGTAAAAATGTAAGAATAATGTAAAATAAGGTTACCGAGTGAGTCGACCAATTAGAGCAGCATTACAGAATATAAACAAAATGAATGAATGAGTGAGCGAGGTTTGTACGTAATTGTAAAGATTTTTTGAACTTATAGCTGATTCTTCCCAGTCATTTCTTCTTTCAATCTGGGTAAGGTCTCGGATTATGTTGTCTCTTAAACACTGTAATGGTCTACCAGGGGATCTCTTATTCCCAATTGATTGGGATTCGTAAATATTCTTTATCTCTCTAACATCTAGCTGGCCCAGCCCTTATGACATGTCCAATTCATGCCAATCTCGCTTTTATTTCACTTGTGATTTTTGAGATATAAAACAATTAATTCAAAAACGGCGTCTCATCAAAGCTCTCGTGGTTGAAATAACTGCTGAACCTGGATAATATGTAAAATATAAAATTACAATACTAGGAATTCAAGAATACACAATCAAATAAATCAAATAAATCAAAGCCTTTTATTGTAATTAATTAGTTGTAGCTATAATTATTATGCTATAGGTAGTTCAATAATTTTTTCATTAACCGATAACTTGCATACATTCAAGCAATTACATTTAAAATAGTTCATTGTAAAGGGTGTTTTTTAACTGCACGGGAACTTCAAATTGATAAATGAATAAAACAAAATGAAATATATAAATATAAATTTCAATGTATTTCAAATTTTAAAAAATATGTTTTAAATTTTCTTCAATAGTTTTCCTGTATTAAACTAGTTCATGGTTACTGCAACCTTAAACCAAATAATGAAATATAGAAAACAAAATGATATTCATATTTTAATACCTGCATTGAAAAGTTTAAATTAGCAATTTTTATTTTCAATAATCTTAATTAATATTAACAGTAATGACAGGGATGGATTAAAAATACGTTGTAGTATATTATACGTTTCAGTAATAATACGAGTACTTCATGTGCTTTGATTTTGATTAATTGCACCTAAAATTTTGTATCGCTGAAATCGATAAGTAGTTGAATAATGGATGTCTAATAAATTGCCAGGTATGAAATTTTATATTGACATTTTTATTTTACTTCCATATTATTATTTTTGTTGTGTTATAAATTGCTTTTAAAACGTTGTTCAATATGTAGAAAAGCGCTTTCATAATCGGTAAGCAGAGACAGAACTATAAGCATTATAAAAACCATTTCTTTTAAGTATTATTAAGGTATTACTTTAAAATCAAATGTGGTATCCCCAAATAAAACGACATACTATACAATTTAAAAATTAAACTAAAAATAAATGAAATAAAAACACTTCTTCTTAATTAAATAATAAACTGCTTCGACGACACCAATTTCCTAACGTCTAACAACTTCACAGCAATAAAAATATAGGTACCCCTGACCAATGACTAAAAAACTTTTTAAGTTAACAATATTTCAAGTAATGATTAAACAATAATTGTTGTAGAATTAAAACCAACTATATTGTCATCTTGCAAAATCATCCCTTATAAAAGCACCCTAGTGATTTTGGTAAAAATCTTAAAATTTTTAATTTGTTTTGATTTTTTTATTATAGGAAAAATTTTGATAAATTGTGTAATTATGTTCATTCAATTTAATTCTGGTGATCAAAAAAACAACCTTTTCCACCACCAAAATGTTCATTTATTAATTTGTAAAAACAGTAGGAAGTTTAAAAGTTCTTCGTGAAAATTTCGGCATCTTTGCTGAAATTTTCTTTTTGTGAGGATTGTTTATTGGAAACTATACAATCATATTATATTATTGGACAATGTAGATCTGTGGTGTAAATATGTGGAAGACATTTTTTTTTCATATGGAAGGGATCCTCTCGATAATTGCACCTATTCTTGATGCACTTGAATTCGTTGAATGCCAAAATCCAATTCACAATCTAAAGAATTGATTATATAATATATTGATTGAATCCCTCTGCTAAAACCTCCTGTATTTTCGTTTCGTTGATCTTTAATATAACTAATGAAGACAAAGCAGCTAAACAAATTCTCTCTGTTTATTATTAATTTCTTAATTATTAGTTTATTATTAATAACCAAATGAGCAAAAATGATCAATTTTGTTATTTTATCGATTATATTGTTATAACTAAGTGGGTTGGTCCCTTCTACGAAAACCTGTCCAGATATTGTACGATAAATAATCAAATTTATCATTGATCAAATAATAAAATGATAATAAACGAATTTTTTTAATTAATTTATTACCGGCTCAGTATTCAGTTACACACAATATTTTTTGTACCAATTTAAATTTTTTAAATTTTTTAAATTAATTCTTTTAATAGGGGAAACGGGGGCACAGTGGTTATTCGAGTAAATTGGTTACTTTTGCTCAATAGTTGGGAAAAAACTTATTATGAACGCATGTGTGAAATTTGACTGCTATGAGATTATAATAATACTTTTTTGTATTGTAAGCTAAGCTTAACCTTAGTAAGGTAAGCTAAAATTTGTTATTCAACGTAAATATTTAAACCACTGTAGAGTGAAATTTTTTCTTCGTGATTGGAAGGAGCTAATGTGCAGTAACGAATATTTTTCCGGTCGTGTCAGTTTTAATTTTACTTTTACGGCACTACCACGTTCTCCCACCACATCTACTGCGCCGAAATTTAGCTCCACCTAGCCACGAAGAAAAAATTTCGCTCTATCTATATCAATGATTAGCCCATTTATACTATAGCATCTTTAAAAGAAGTTATAAAATATAAAGTTTTAATTCAATTTAAAATTTTGAAAATGTTTACAAAATTCTTTCAAGTTGGTTGTGAGTTACAGTGGTCATAAGAAACATTGCGGAGGGTCTATAGTCTCGGCTTCTGTGCTTCACAAAGAGTGACCATTATATCCTAATAAATTATGCTGTCGTTATTTGTGAAAATGATTTTAAATTGAGATCAAATTTTTAAGAAATATCTACAACTGGATATAAATCGTTAGATATGAAGAGAAATAAGAATCGAGCTGAAGGTTGAAGAACTTAATGAACAAGTAAAAGAAAATAGGTTGAAAAGGAGTAACCATTTGGAAAGAATTCCATCCAAAAGAATACCTTTAATAAAAGTATGGCATTACAAGCCGAAAAGAAGAAGATATATCGCAAGGCCAAGGAAAATATGGACGCCGGAACAGGACATATGAGCCTACTCCTTGAAGTGATGAAGAAGAAGAAGATTTTAAATTGAATGATATGCAGCGCAGCACTCCTCAAAAATCTACCTCATTTCGTAAGAATTGTTTTTTATAGTAATACGATATAACGCAAATTGCTCTAACTTGGGCCACTTTCCCCGCTGATCTACGATCAATGGAGGATATAAAAATAGCCTCACTTAAGATTTTAATCAAAAGCCTCCCAATTGAATCTCCAAAAAGGCCAAAACGGCTGTTTCGGTTACACAGCACTCACTTTGGATATAAGTTTTCAATATTTCCCAACGTTGATCAAGCGTAATTCGATTAATTTCGTTTCAATAATTTTTTAAGGTGTTTCAGGCGGAATTTTGAGATGATTATTTTTTAATTTGTAGGAATTCCAAAGCAGAATTATGCTCCAATTTCTTGGAATAGCACGAAGATTCTAACATAGAAATAAATTTTTTTAACGTTGATCAATTCCTAATTTGTTGAATTTAATTGCGAAGGAAGCCCGAAAGAGTATATTGCATATTAAAAGCGTAAAGTGACTCTTTTGTGCTCGGTGGCGAAATTTACAGCGCCGAGCCGAAGGCGAGCGCTGTTACCAACACCGAGCACAAAAGTCACTTTACGCTTGAAACATGCATACTATTTTTCCTACGCCCGATAGTGAAAGTGAAACCTCGCCACTGAAAGCCCACCTTTATATTATTTAATTTAATTTATTTAATTTTATTTTGTTGGTATTACTGTTGGTAGTACCGAACCTAGTTGGGTTAAATAAAACATCATGTTTTAGTTTGTTCGTTATTAATGTAAACTTTAAGTTGTTCACTATATTATCTAAATACGTTCAAGTTAGTGTGGATTTATTCGCTGCGTTATTATTTTAACAACAATTTATTACCAGAAAAATCTAAAAAAAGGTATGAATTACAACAAGAATTAAATTGAAAAGCTGAAATTTTGCACAAGACTGTTTTTTTTATATGACAAACTTGGTAACAAATTCCCACCATAAAATTCAAGAAAGGCATTTTCAACATACTCTTACTTACTCGGCCAGACCATTTATATTAACATTATTATTATTTTTATTTTTATAGCATTGAAAATTAGCCAATAAAGGGTTGAAACGTCAGAAAAATTTAAAAATTCGTTAATTAAGACCATGACCTACCCAATGAAATTTAATCTATAAAGTACTTAATTATTTTTGTACATAATTATGTTGATAATTTTATCACCCTGTATGCTGGTGATTAGTTTTACATGGCAATTTGATAAAAAAATTTATTTATTAGGAAAAAATATTTGTTCAATATTGTGATATTGAACGACTCAACTACTGTTCCTTGAATTTGTTTTTGTGATGTACAGAATAATTTTCTCCCCATGGAATATCTGTTATTAATTTTTCAACTCAATGGGTGATATAAATAAAAGTGAGCATGAAGTATATACTCAAAATTTTTAAATTAATACTCATATTATACGAATACAATTTAAAGGTAGATGCTCAGTGCAAGTAGGTATGCTTTTTAGAAGAGTATCTATTCTTATACCTACTTACTTTTTATTTTCATTCATAGAACTCTGAGTAATTTTTCAAAATTTGGAGTATATACTACATGCTCACTTTCATTCATATCACCCAATGAGCACATTTCACAAAGTATATTCGCATTGTAACCTGTTACCATAAGGAATCAAGAAATATTTTAAAGAATGGGTATTGATATGAATCCTCCATCTCGGTCCTTTTACCCTAAAGAGGGTTTGGTGAACCTTTTAATTTGGGGACGATTTATGTACTTTATATGTTTCGTACTAGGTCCTTTTATCCTAAGACAAAGGCTTCTCATGGCAGATTACACCCCGGTGGTTTACCATTGCCTGCCGAGAGAGAGACGGCAAGAATAAAGTTCTTACTTTACTCGGATTCGAACCGGGTATTTATAGTATTTAACGTTCATAGTCAACTCGCGTGACCGCTAGGCTCCGACCGCCTGTCTTATGAATATAATATTATGACCTTATATAAAATGAAATGTTCTAATAAGCACAAGTCTTTATTAGGTATATATTTTTCAAAAAGAATAGAAACTCTTTTATCATTGTCAGTTATCAGTTATCCATATATTTGATTAAATTGCGGATACTACCTTTTGTCATTTTCCTTACATGATTCTATTTTTCAAATATAGATGTGTATATTTTAAAATACAACTAAAAATATTACTCATTAACATTACGATAACATGTTATCGTTAACATCAAACTAATTATAAGGTTATTATTGTGTTGAAAGTTACTTATTAGTATTAAATCAGTGATACCCGTGAATGTATGCATATCTTATTGTCAGTATACTTGTCAATATAATTAAAAGTTTGCTTAATAATTACCGTGTAAAAATAATGTTACAGTTTTATACATCTTTCTATATTATGTAAGTATTGAATTAGAACTTCAAATTTACAAAAAAATAACTCACGTCAGATTTGATCTACGTGATATTTATGTTCATAGGTTCCTATGTGAAAATTTTTACTTCCTTAATTAATTTTAAATGATTAGTAGGTACTTTATAATGTTCATTCGAATGGTAATACTAAAAGACACATAGACGTGTAATTATTTCAGCAAGGAAAATTTTATAGTTTGAAAATTTGAATGATACCTAATAGTGACAATCACAGGATTATTAGAAGAATATCAGATGTTTTTGGAATGCAGCCAATTAATTAACTTAATTGGATTTCTTATTACTGTTTCTAAAATACTAAAATGATATCAGGCTTCGCCCGGTTCAGATTTGTACCTAGCATCTTTTTCTTATCAGGATTTCGTATCAGACATTCCAAGGTTTAAATTGGGCTGATTCACTGAAGTTGGTCAGTTCAAATGTCCCTATATTTTACATTCTCGGATATCTGCCTTTAACGTTTAAAATCGTACATAAATAGGGAAAAAAACTTTCTTATATTATAAAAGATTAGAGAAGTTTAGATGAACTTGGTCCATCATCTCGAGCTTGATAAATCGCACTTACCTGGAATAAGAAATAAAATACTTATTACTCAACTTATTCATAAAAACTGAAACACATGATCAGTTCTGAAATGAACAGTCGGATTGGCAATTCCACCATCAAGAGGGATATGACCTTGACTACCTTACTGCTGATAAGGATTAAGTCACCGAAATACACAAATAGAATAATTGAATTTAAAAAATTAATTAGATGCTAAAACTCTACGAGTACCCTTATACCAAAAATTATACCCGTTTATATTGTGGAAATTATAACCAATTTCAGCAAAAATGTTAAGTTTCCCTGATCTCTAAAGTTCGATTCGTATAAGTAGGTACAGTTTTGATTCATAATATTATAATACCTATGATATAATACAATATTTGGGAGATATGTGTAGATAACGATTATAACCGATTCAGGATTTAAAAAAATTTAAAAATACGGAAATAAATAACCACATCATCGGTAGATAGAAAAACTTAATGTGTAGTGTATTTTAAGAATTTTGTGCAATCATTTTATAATAAAAGTTAGTAACATAATTAAAAAAATTTACTTAATATTATCTAGTCAATTATTTTGTTCCATAATTATTATACCAATTGAAGAAAATATTCCAAAGTAAAGTATAATTAGAAAATTATGCTTAAAAAGTGTCTTATCAAGTTTAACTAATTTATTGACTTTTTTCCATTTTTTTTTTTAATAATTTTACTTTTCGTATAATAATTGTAATTATTAGTGTTAACTTTTTAAAATGTCCAGTTGTAGTCCTACGACAATATAATATGTATGCATTTTAGGTGAGCGCATTTTGGGCAAGCAATGCTAATTCCTTTAAACACTTTCAGTTTAGTGTTTGTGTAAGAAGATTATTTATGTAATATGGGCCAAAATATCAACAAGTTTCTATTATTGATGTGGAAAAATTTAATTATTTTAAAAAGGCATCCCAAATACACTATAATTGAAATTATTGCTCCAATTTTGTTTTGCTTGATTTTGGTTATTGTTAGAGGATTGATTACTCCTGTGCCACATTCTGCCAAATTTTATAATCCATTTGAAAACCAAATTCCAGTGTTGAAAAAATTAAAATCGTAAGTATGACTAAAGATATTATGAATAATATAGTACATCATCCAAAATTACTATTTTAAATAACTTGCACGTTCATTTCTTCAGTTGAATCAGTGTTTGCTTATTAGGTTAAACTAAATTTTGGTTAAGAGATAATTGACATAAAATCTACAGATACGATTTTCTGAAAATTTTACTATGCTACCTACTTTGAGATTTAAGAAAGTTTCAATAATTTTATGCATTATTTTAAAAATTTTACTTTTCAAAAATTTGTTTCATAATATCTTTTTTCTAACGTTGTCAATGGCAAAGTACTTTATAGAATTATAATGTAACTTTGTCAATGACAACGTACTTTATAGGATATAAAATAAGTTAAAATTCCAATTTCTCTGTTAGTGTTAGAAAAAATATTGAAGACAACGCGTGTTTTATAGATTAAAAATCTTTCTCTATTAAATCCTCACTCCCTACGGTCGCTCGGATTTAAACTACGACTTCGATTTTTAAACAGTCTATAAAACACTAGTTGCCTTAATAGCTATTAAAAATGTATAGTTAAGTTAAAGAATTAAATTAAAATAAAACAAGAACTGTATATAAGAATTATATAAAAACAAATATTCTATTAGTGCTAGCAAGCTTTTTCTATTGGTTTGATATAGTTAATTATTGATTTAATTTTAGTTTGTGAAAACCACCATTAATGTATAAATTGACTGAAATATTTCAAAGTTATACTGCTAAAGTAATAAAGCACTCTTAATTATGTTAACAGAATTTAATAATAATAATAAACATATTATTTTTTATTAATATTTATTATACCTAATTGAACAATTTTAGTCATTTGAAATGGTAACTGATAAATAAACCCAGAATCATACTGAGAAGTTGAAATTTAGTACCTACAGTTTACACGAATAATGAAGCTTCGTCATAAACGGCATTTGTATGAAATAAGACGAAAATTGTAAGTCACATAAGTGTTTGATATAATAAATTTAAATCATAAAATTTAATAATTAATAAGCTTAAAATTTTATTTTTAACAATATTTATGACTTTTATGAAATAAGTGGGTCCACGGTCAAATTCATAAAAAAAAACGGTTTGAGAAATCAAAAAATTTAAGAAACCCTGCTCTAATGAAATGGAAATATAACCTAAAATCAAACTAATTTGTTAAAAAATTAAAGCAACAGTCACTATAAAAACTACTTTCATTAAAATTATTATGCACGCTAAGAACTATTGTATCTATCTCTTTCTATCTCATACGTTGGGTGTCAGATAATTTTTGACGTAAGAGATTTCTAAAATCAGACTTTTAAGAATAATTTAATATAGTGTGTCTTTGTTTCACCTATGTTAAGCTGGGTTGACATGGGATGTGAGCCACGGCCGTGAGCCACGTTTTAGTAAAATACGCACCTTGTAAACTGCTGTTTCATGCAATACGAATCGTAATTTCTTGCCACAAACTGATAAAACTACGTTCGTGGTGAGATCTAACGTGTTTAAAAACAGTTTACACGGTTTTAAGTTTAAGTTTACGCGGAAAGTATTTTACTAAAACGTGGCTCACGGCCGTGGCTCACATCCCATGTCAACCCAGCTTTACTACAATTAATTTAAAAAAAAAGGTTGTCTGTACTTAATTCAGATGGTTGTGACGTAAGCTTCATTATTCGTGATTACAACTGTACTAATTTGTTTTACTTTTACTGCCGCTTTCTGCTACTTTAATGCCAATTTTAGAAAAAATATTTACTTAGTTTTTGTAATTAATAATAATTAATAAAACAATATAATTCAACTTAATTAGAAGTTTAGAAGAAAGAACTTAAAAAAAATTTAGACAAATAGTAGACCATAAAGCAAAAGTAATAGTTCCAGTTGATGATTAGGGGCCCATAAAATGTAATTGAATATTATTAAAATTTGACACAATGACAAAGCGATTGGAATAATTAATGATTTCTATTGGTCTGTTAATACCAATAAAAGTTTTCGACTTTCCGAACAAGCAACAATATTAACAACCTAGTTATTTTTTTATAAATAGACATAATAATTATTAACTTTATAGAATTTTCATTGTTTTGTATAAACTATTAAAAATGTTATGAATAAATATATAAATATTTTACTGAACTGATTCAGATAATATGATAATTCTTATTTTATTATTGTACAAGCTGGCCATGGTTCAATATTCAGCCTACGTTATAGAAAATATACTTATAAATATATTTTTATAAAACTTTGTTGATTTTCAGAGTATTCTTTATTGATATTAAAAAATTTTTATAGGCCTATAGAAATAGCATGGTCACCAAGAAATCATCTCTTGCAAAAAATTATAGTACATGCAATAAGTGCAATAAGTACGGAGAATATTTCTATCAATCACAAACCTTTCAAAAATCATAGAGCTTTAGAAAATTATTTAAATAATACATTCAATACACCAAGAACTTTGGCTGGGATACAATTTAATGATTCGTTAGCTACTGCAAAAACTTTGGGACACCAAATAGATGTGACGTTAAGGTAATACAATCTAATACAATTCAAAATCAATAATATTTTACGATTTTTTATCAAGGTTTCCTGGAGAATTGAGATCTGGTTTATACACTTTTTTGGATTCGTACAATTTAATTGACTACTCGTGGAAAACAAATTTATTATTTCCATTATATCAATTTGGTGGGCCAAGAAGTTACGATGTTCATACTGGAGCAGAACCAAGTATGTTACTTCTTGAAGTGTTATTTTAAACTTTCTTTTTATAAAAATATTACAATTTTTAAAATAAATAGAAGTTTTTAATTAGAACTTCATTCTGTTAGTTTCTAAGTATTTTATCAAAAGGGTAATTATAGTATAGATTAATAAATCTATATTTTGTTAAAGTTTTAATGCTCCAAAAATAACATTATTACTTGAAATGTTTTACAGGCAGACGTATTCGTGAAGTAATATTATTACCAAGATGATAATTATACACTCGATGACAAACTTTAAGAAACACTGAACTTTTCATAATTAAGTATACGATAATTAGTTAACTAATTAAATGAATATTTATATTTAAAGAGTTTTCATAAAGTACCTACTAATGAACAACACAATCAATTTCTTATTGCAGCATGTAGAAATACATGAACTGAAAAACAGTTTTTTTCTCTTCAAAACTTTAGGGACACCCTAAATTTACTTGGACTGTTTCAAAACTTCATTAACAGCTCAAAATTGGTTATAGATGCAGGGATTATTCTTTTTTTAACGGAAAGAAGAGAATTTTCTGAAGGTCATGATATAATTTTTAATCGGTTTTGATAACGGATTAACATTTTAATTATATTAATCCGTGTATTTGAAATACATTTACATTTTCATTTTTTTCATATTTGAAGTACAAAATTTAAAATATTTTGGAATTTTATATTTTAAATTCAAAATATGAGATACAATGTATGAGACTGTGGACTTTATTTGAATTTCAAGCAATACATTCAAAGTTATCGTATGTTTTTCTTCCACTTTCATTTCAAAATACACATGTATTTTGCCCACCCCTGCCCATATAAGAAATTCCATCACGAACGTACTTAAAATCAATAATGTAGTACCTCGACGTTTTTCTAGACCAAAAACTCACATTCGAAGCACATATCGAAATTACGACCAAAAACCCACCAACGCTCTCTATCCACTGATTAACCACAAAAATAGACTCCACCCAAAATATACATCCAACCTTACAAAACCATGATTATCCACAAGCATACAAATTTTACAAGCAACTCAAAACAAGTGCCTCAAAACAGTCAGGCAGAACTCAACCACATCACACATGATACAATGCTACAATTCGAGACAGATATAACCCCTTCAGCCGTATAAAACACAAGTTGCTTCACAACATCCAGTTTTTGCAGTAGTTTTTGTCAGGGAACGACCTCAATTAGAAGTCCACAAAGTTTTATCGCGAAGTAATAGTTTTAATTCTCTTTTTATTATGAAATGTTAAAATGTTGAGTATAAATCGACCATAAATTATAACATTTTGAAATGAGAGTAGGTATTAAATCAAAAATTTAAATGCAAAATATTTATTAAACTTTTGACTCCCTACTTTCTGTTATGGTGATCAATAACCAAGTTTCTCACTCCATAAATAAATTATATTTGAGATAATGTAGATTGTAGATAAAGCGAATTCGAATTAAACCTGAGGTAACACCCTATCCCATTTATCCAGTCCTAAACAAAAAATAAGTATTTGCCATTGTTTGAAAACTTTGATTAACTACCTAACAATTTCTTAAGTCGAGTAAGAACAAAATTTTAACTTAAATTTCTCATTCCTCGGAATATATTTCTCACGGTCCTAATATAGGATCATACATCTACTCGTATTATGCACTTATATTCCATTAGGGTCCTTTTGGGTGGCAAGGAAGCAGTTTCTCCACCCTAGCTTCTGACTTAATTTTAGCATAAAATTTATTTCTTACGTGTTACGCTTATACTTACGGTCATTGTGAATGGGCACTAATCGCCAGCTGTTAAACAATTCTAGTTTTCTTCTAAAAATAAACAACGCGAAGTTTAAATGTATAAAATGTATTTTAAAGAATAAGAAAGAACTTGAGCATGTGTATAGAACTATTATACAGGGTGTCCCCGCACTCACTTTACATAACTTAGGTGGTGATAGAGGACACTTTTCTAAGAACAATACTTAACAAAAATTTTTTTCTAAATTCAAACCCTCGAGAGTTAGGCCTCTTTAAAGCATTTTTTTTTAATTTCCACCTTCACGTGGCCATAGCCCCGAAAATATTGATTTTTCAGTAAAAATGGTTTAGTGATTTTCTTAAAAAGCGTGAAATAGTCTACAAACTAGATTCTAACATTTTATTGTCTAAACTCAATGGCTTTCGAGTTATGAATTAAATTAAGTTAAAAATGTCCAAAAATTTGAGCTTTCCTTTTTTTTCTTTTTTTCAATAACCTGTATCTTTTAAACCAGTGTTCCCCAAACTTTTTTGTCTCGTAGACCACTTGCTATGATTTTCGGTTTTGCGTAGACCCCCTCTGCTGCTCACCTTTTTTTTAGGTCATTGGCAACTGCCGATATTAAAATTGGTTAATTATTAATTCGTGAGAGTAAATTATTTTTTTATTTTAATAAAATACGAATTAAGGAAACATTATTTAATTGAATAAAACAATAATCTGCCGATATTATGGTAAAAGTAACAAATCTATAATAATAATCAAACTATTTATTTATTAAAATTTGGAAAAATATTTTTTTTAAATTTTAGTGGGTGGGATGAGCTTGGTGTTTTAATAATAAATTTTCAATATTTGGTATCAATTTAGTTAGGTTTACTCTCAAATCTCCTCTGTTAGTGACGTCCAGTCTGTTTCTTTTTTTGTTAAAAAATTGTCAACCGCCAATTTGTATTGTAACATTATAGCAATTTTACAAAAAATTAAAAATTAAAGTAGTACATTGTAAAAAAAGTACGTAAAATTACAGTAAAAAACAAGTAATTTTTACAGTAAAATTCATGTAAAAATACATATTGTGTAATATTACAGTAATAATAGTCGTAATAGTAATACTATTATTACTGTAATATCACACAATATGTATTTTTACATGAATGTAACTGTAACAATTACTTGTTTTTTACTGTAATTTTACGTGCTTTTTTTACAGTGTAGACCCCCATTTACATCTCATGGACCCCCAATTTATTTTTTCGCTGACGCCGACCCCTTGCAAGTCGTCATCGACCCCTGGGGGTCGATATAGACCACTTTGGGAAACACTGTTTTAAACGAAACATTTTACAAAAAATCTGACTCCCCATTCCATAGGAAATTTAATGGACTACAACTTTTGTCTAGTAAAAATTTTTGAGAAACCAATCCATTTCACAGAAAATCAGAAAATAATAAACAAGGTAGCTACAAAACAAAAAATTAAATTAAGAGGAAAAAATCTCATCCAAAACAAATATATCTATATAACCGTTTCTTGGGATATTGGAAAATAATTAGAACAACAGAAGTCGCTAACCGGCCGACGTTTCGGTATTATATATATACCATAATCATGGCACTAAAACATATAGTACAAGTCAATAACAAAGTAAATTAATTAAAATCATTGGTACTCACAGTAAGGAAAGGTGAAAGTTGTTGTTATAAAATGTTAAAAAACGTCGGCCGGTTAGTGACTTCTGTTGTTCTAATTATTTTCCAATATCCCAAGAAACGGTTATATAAAAAATTAAATTTGCAAAATTTTTATTTTTTTGAAAAATTATTTTATTAATTAATTTTAAACTATTAGATTATTTAAGTAAATGTTGAAAATGACCACCCTCATTTTCAATACACAGTCGTGATCGTTTTAAAAGATGTTTGTCGAAAAAAATCGAAAAAAGTCGATTTTTCGACACTTTTAATCTCAGAAATTCGATTTTTTGACACTTTTTCACACTCAGCGATCGACCAAAATTGGCCTCGTAATCGACCGGTCGACCCTACGACCTTGTTGACCACCCTTGGTATAGTGGCTCTTAACAAAAAGGGAAGTGTTATAAATAATATAGGGTGTTTTTTTAGCTGCATGAGAACTTTCAATAGGGATAACAATTGAATCAAGATTGCTATGGAAACAGTTTTTTGACATTTGTGTTTAGCAAGGTTTGGCATTTGATAATGCATAGATTGACCATTGAACAACGCTACCAAATTATAGAAATATATTTTAAAAATCAAAGCTCTGTTCGCCAAACATATAGAGCCCTTCGCCCATTTTATGTTAGACATTTTCGACCTTCTGAGCAAGCTATTCGTGCGGTGGTAGACAAATTTCGTACCACTTCTTCGTTGCGTGATATAAAAACACCAGCAAGACGAAATTATGTGCGTACCGAAGAAGCTATCAGTTCTGTGAGTGAAAGTGTGCAACAGGACCCAAACATTTCAATTCGCCATCGTGCTCAACAACTTGGGCTTTGTCCGTCCACTACATGGAAAATTTTACGGAAAGATCTTCATTTACTACCTTATAAAATCCAGTTGGTTCAAGAACTGAAGCCTGATGATCATCGATTGCGTCGTGAGTTCGCAGATTGGGCTCACAACCAATTGGAAGTGGATCCATTTTTTTACCGTAAAATTTTGTTCAGTGACGAGGCACATTTCTGGTTAAATGGGTATGTGAACAAACAAAATTGCCGTATATGGAGTGAGACCAATCCGGGACATTATCTTGAGACTCCATTGCATCCATTAAAATTGACTGTTTGGTGTGGAATACACGCCAACGGCATCATTGGTCCATATGTCTTTCGAAATGAGGAAGGAGCTACCGTTACGGTGAATGGTGTGAGATATCGACACATGCTCAATACATTTTTGTTTCCAAAACTTCAAGAGCTACACATTGACAACTTATGGTTCCAACAGGATGGTGCTACGTGCCACACAGCCAACGAAACCATCAATTTATTGAAAGGACAATTTGGTGACAACATTATTTCAAAACGTGGTCCTATCAATTGGCCTCCAAGATCGTGTGATTTGACACCTCCAGATTATTTTCTGTGGGGGTATGTTAAATCCATGGTTTATGCTAACAAACCAACAACTCTAGAAGCATTGGAGGCTAATATTCAGCAAGCCATTTATGAAATAAAGCCAGAAATATTGGAAAAAGTGGTCAAAAATTGGACTGAACGGATGCGCTTCGTAACCATTAGTCGTGGTGGTCACATGCCGGAAGTCATGTTCAAATCATAAATGCCTTTAACTGTACTTTCATAAAAAAATTATAACCAAAACATTCCGTCAGGTTTTTATTGTTTTATTTCATTTTGAAGTTCTCATGCAGCTAAAAAAACACCCTATACTATAAAACATCTTTTAAACCAATCACGATTGTGTATTGAAAATGAGGGTGGTCATTTTCAACATTTACTTAAATAATCTAATAGTTTAAAATTAATTAATAAAATAATTTTTCAAAAAAGATAAAAATTTTGCGAATTTAATTTTTTGTTTTGTAGCTACCTTGTTTATATTTTCTTATTTTCAGTAAAATGGGTTGGTTTCTCGAAAATTTTTACTAAACAAAAGTTGTAGTCCCTTAAATTTCCTATCCGGAATGGGGCGTCAGATTTTTTGTAAAATCTTTCGTTTAAAAGTTACAGGGTTTTGAAAAAAAACAAAAAAAGAAAAAGCTCAAATTTTTCGACATTTTTTAATTTACTTTAATTCATAACTCGAGAGCCGTTGAGTTTAGACAATAAAAGGTTTAAATCTAGTTTGTAGATTATTTCACGCTCTTTAAAAAAGCTCTATACCACTTTACTGAAAAATCAATATTTTCGGGGCTATGGCCACGTGAAGGTGAAAATTGAAAAAAATGATTTAAAGAGGCCTAACTCTCGAGGGTTTGAATTTAGAAAAAAAATTTTGTTAAATATTGTTCTTAGAAAAGTGTCCTCTATCACCACCTAAGTTATGTAAAGTGAGTGCGGGGACACCCTATATATCCATTTTACTATGCCTACTCATATTGCAGGTTACTATTACGAAGGATTTTTAAAATTGCAACAAGAAATATCGTGTGCTATTATTAATTATTTAAAGCAAAAAGTTTCCAATGAACCTTTTGATTGCCAATCAGTAAACATTTCCATGCAACGCTTTCCTGCTCCACGATGGATCGACGACGAAACTCTTCAAACGCTACAACCATTTCTAGGACTAATTATCTTGTTGAGCTTTATATACAATTGCATTAATACCGTTAAATTAATTACAACAGAAAAGGAAAAACAACTCAAGGTTTGAAATCTTAAACCAAGAAAAGTTTTGAATTAAATTTTAATCATTTAGGAAGCTATGAAAATTATGGGCTTACCAAATTGGTTACATTGGACAGCTTGGTTTGTTAAATCCATTTTGGTTTCACTTCTGGTAATCATTATAATAACGATTATGCTTAAAGCTGAATGGTATCATGTGGCCAATATTTCAATATTTCCAAATTCAAACGTGTTTGTAATAATTTTTTTTCTTTTAATTTATTCTTGTGCAACCATTACATTTTGTTTTGCAGTAAGTGTATTTTTTTCTAAAGGTAAGAAACTACAATAATTATGTTAATTGGTATAGCTCTTATATTTACTTATATTTTTTAGCAAACACTGCAGCATCGATAGCTGGTGTACTTTGGTTTATAAATTATTTCCCATTCTTGCTAACTCAAAATTCAATAGCTACAACCAGTTTACTGCAAAACCTTCTCATCAGTCTCTTTTTTAATTCTGCAATGGGATTAGGATTTCAAATAATACTTATATTTGAAAGTAAGGATGAAGGTAATATAATTCTTCATCTGACCTCCATAATTGTAGCACTTATAATCCACAATAAAACCGTTGTAGGTATTAAATGGGAAAATATATGGAAATCTGCGTCTCCAGATGGAAATCTAGTATTGGGTCATGTAATCGTAATGCTGATTGTTGATTCGCTTATTCATTTAATGATAACGCTGTATGTCGATGCAATTTTTCCAGGAGATTATGGTGTAGCAAAACCATGGAACTTCTTATTTTTAAAATCTACTTGGTGCAGCAAACAACATCATAATGGTATAGCGCATCCGATTATTTTATCAAAATACATTTTACTGTAACTCAATTTTAAATCAGTTATGCCCAGAGATTCCAACAATGACAGACATGTTTCGATCTTATTAGATCTCGTCAGTTATCAAATGGTTGAAAAATACTCTTGATAATAACTGATTCAATTTTACCCATTATAGTTACATTTAATTGTATTTCAGATACAATAAAGTTAACTAATGAATGTTACCAAAACGAATTTCATGAAAAGGAACCCTGTAATCTTCCTGTTAACATACAAATAAAACAACTGCGCAAAGAATTTTCAAACAAAGTAGCGGTGAATGATGTTTGTTTAAATATATTTCAAAATCAAATTACGATATTATTGGGTCACAACGGTGCTGGTAAAACTACTACTATGTCTATATTAACTGGAATGCTTTCCCCAACCAAAGGAACGGCGATCATCAACGGCTACGATATTAGAACTGACATACAGCAAATACGACACAGCTTGGGCTTGTGCCCTCAACACAACATTCTTTTTGATAATTTCACAGTATATGAACATTTATATTTTTATGGACAACTGAAAGGAATTTCAAAATCGGATATAAAAAATGAAATTAATAAATATATCAAATTATTGAACTTCGAAGACAAAGTATGCATTAAAAGGTTGTAAAACGAAGTAATTAGTCTTGATGTAATTTTAAAACTTTTAAGATAAACTCTCGAGCTTCAGAACTGTCAGGTGGAATGCAAAGAAAATTAGCAGTTGGTATAGCTTTATGTGGTGATTCAAAAATAGTTATGCTTGATGAACCAACCGAAGGTATGGATCCTAATGCTAGAAGGGATTTATGGAAACTATTAAGTACACAAAAAGAAGGTAAATGATATTATTAAAAGTTAAATTTTTACCGACAAGTTTACAGGTCGAACAATTTTACTTACAACACATTTTATGGATGAAGCTGATTTACTCGGCGATCGTATTGCCATAATGGCGAAAGGGCAAATACAATGTTGCGGTTCAAGTTTTTTCCTTAAGAAAAAGTATGGAGCTGGATATCATTTAATTATTATTAAATCCTCAAACTGCAATGTGAATGATATAACAAAATTACTTAAAAAATACGTTCCTGAAGTTATTGTAAGTTTTTCTGTATTATATTTGTATTTTAATTAATATGTTAATTAAATATATTATTTAAGATTGAAAGTAATATAGGTTCCGAAGTAACTTTCTCGCTAAGTGAAGCACTATCTTCAATTTTTGAAAACATGTTAACCGACTTGGAAGAAAATAGTTCAAAATTAGGAATTTTGAGTTTTGGTATATCGCTCATGACGTTGGAAGATGTATTTATGAAGTATAACTTAACCAATTATTCATCGTTACAATTTAATTAAAATTACACTCTTTTAGAGTAGGTACCGAATACAATGATGAAGAATCTTATGGTAACAAATACTCAAATCCATTAGACAGTACTGCTACAGCAAATCAAGCATTTCATTATTTCAACGAAATCCAAAATTACCCTAAAAGTGAAAACATCAACACTTTTAATTTAACTGATAAAAGCCCACATGTTCCATTCACGTATGGGCTATGGTATAAACAATTTTTAGCCATGATAATGAAACGGGGTTTATCTCATATACGGTCTTGGCTGTTGGTGCTGATCCATAATGTTATTCCAATCATTTGCTTAGTTTTAGCAATTTTAATTATGAAGGCCTCAAATCTTAATCAAGATTTGCCTAGTCGAAAAATGGAATTGGATTCGTACAAAAATTCGGTCACTGTTTTAACTTTTAATGAAGAAAATAAGTATTTCAAAAGTTATATTAATCTTTTAGAAGGTAGTAATAACACAATACTTAAATGGCAAAATGAAAATATGACCATGAAAATGTTTGAAAAGGTATCATCTTCAAATTTCAAGCATTTTGATTAAGTACCTATCTACTTTTTGCGAATAATTTTAGGCGATGGAAAACAAAGCCGAAGCTACCATGCAGTACATTGTAGGAGCCACTTTCGAAAAAAATAGTTCAATTGTAGCATGGTTTAACAACGAACCTTATCACTCTCCACCTTTAAGCTTGCAATTAGTATTTAATGCCATATTACAGAGAGAAGTTTCGGCAAATTACTCAATACACTTTTACAACCATCCACAACCTTTTGGGCCGGAGACAAAGGTAAATTCGAACACCAAAAATTCTTTAAATTAAGTTAATTTTTTAGTTTGCACGATTAATTCAAACAAGTGCAATGGGTTTTCAAATTGCACTAAATATTGGATTTAGTATGGCGTTTGTTACGGCATACTACATTATATTTTGTATTCAAGAACGTGTTTGCAAAGCGAAACACTTGCAATTTGTATCAGGAGTTAATGTTTTAATTTTTTGGATAACTTCATTTATATGCGATTTTTTCACATTTATTTGCACTTCTGCGTGGATTATCATTACATTTATGATATTTCAACTAGAAAGTTATTCCTCTAAAACAGAACTAAGTATGTTGCTCTAAAATTTATATCAACTTGATTTACTTTTCCATAGTTTGTATTTTTACAGTTTTGATGTGTTTTGGATTTGCTACGTTACCACTAACCTACTTGGCTTCATTTTTATTTCAAGTGTCATCTACGGGTTACACAAAACTAATTCTTTTTAACATTTTCACAGGTTGAGTATATTCCACAATTATTTATTTTACATCACTGAAATAATAATTTTAGGAATAGCTTCGCTGATAATTGGACAGATTCTTATAGCTGGAACTGTAAAGTTAGAAAGTATTTCGGAATCATTGCATTGGGTTTTTCTTATAAATCCACATTATTCCCTTAGTACGGCTATTAGAGATATTAATTCAATGTACACCATCAGAAGTCATTGCAATACAATCATGGATGAATGTCTGACGATACGTTCCAATACCCTATTTACAATTAATGCTTGTAAATCAATTATTTGTAAAAAGAAATCAATATGTTGCGGTACAATTTTGAAATTCGTTTTGAAATTTTTATTAACTACCAACATTTTTAGATGTATCCGAAAATTATTTAAGTTGGAAACAACCAGGAATTGGGAGAAACCTGGTTTATATGAGTTCTCTAGGTGTTATTTACATTTCAATTTTATTATTAATTGAATATCGATGTTTCGATAAATTTCTAAATAAATTTTGGTTCAACAATTATTATCCACCTTCAGTCTTAAATTCCAACGACGACGATGACGTTAAACTAGAAAACGAGAAGATCAGAAACGCAAATGAGGAAGAAATAAATAAATATAATATTGCACTTCGAAATGTAACGAAATATTACAACAAATTTCTTGCCGTGAATAACGTATGCATAGGAATCAACAACTACGAATGTTTTGGTTTGTTAGGTATAAACGGAGCCGGAAAAACGACAATATTTAAAATGATGACTGGTGATATGAAAATGTCATCTGGCAATGTTTGGATAAATGGATTAAACATACAAACTAACATGAAAACACTTAGTCGGTCTATTGGATACTGTCCTCAATTTGACGCTTTGCTGGATCAGTTAACGTGTAGAGAAACTTTAAACATATTTGGCCTAATACGAGGATTAAATCTCAAACAATGCAAAATTATGTTGGAAACGCTATCCAGAAAACTAAATTTCTATCGACACATTGATAAAAAAGTTGAAGAGCTTAGTAAGGGAAATAAAAGAAAATTAAGTACAGCTATAGCATTGCTTGGTGATCCAACCACTTTATTTCTTGATGAACCCACTGCAGGTTGGCAATTATTTTTTTTATTTCCAAATTTTAAAGCGTTTTTTAGGAATGGACCCAGCAAGCAAAAGATGTTTTTGGAATGAAATTTGTATATTGAGGAACAGCGGAAAATGCATCGTCATAACCTCCCATAGCATGGAAGAATGCGAAGCATTGTGTACTCGGCTTACAATAATGGTTAACGGTCAATTCAAATGTTTGGGGTCGATTCAACACTTAAAAAACAAATTTTCGCAAGGATATACACTGACCATTAAAATACGAAAAAACTTAAATACCCAGGAATTGCAAGAAATATCAAAATTTATTAAAAATAAATTTCAAAATGTTATACTTCGTGATAAGAATCAAGAAATATTAACATATTACATTTCAAATAAGTCTTTACCGTGGTCTAAACTGTTTGGTATTATGGAATCCGCCAAACAAAGTCTTCATATAGAAGATTATTCGCTGGGACAGTGTAGTCTAGAGCAGGTACAATAAATTTGTCGTTATTTTGAAACAAACACTTCAAGAAAATATATTTTAGGTATTTCTAACATTTACCAAACATCAACAAGATTTACTTGAGAATGGTAGCATTACAACATAATACTACTTAAGTATGGAAAAGAAGTGTTAAAATATTCTAGATAATTAATTGTTTTTCATATGAACAGGTAATATCATTCATATTTTTTATTATGAAGTGAACCTGTAATATTTTTTATAATTACGTATTATTTTAATAATTGTTATATTGTATTACTAAACTGTGATCGATTTAATATTTTCTCAAGTTTTACAACTATTTTTAAATAATTTAATGCAAAATTAATATGTATTTTTGTTATATAAATTATCAAGTTGGACCTTTGTACTCACAGAGCAAGTTTATAAATTATAATTAATGATGTGAGCATATTCGTAAGCAGATTTTTTCAAAATCGATTTTCTCCAAATTGGCTGAATATTTACTTTTTATATGTTCACCTGTTGAAGTCCTAATTATGATTTACACGTATAATAAAATTATTAAAATGGTGCAAAATCGATGCAAACTTTGCCAATCCGACAGGTAGCAAAAGAAACTGTAAACTCTGCCAAAAGCAAAAAGGTCGACAGCATAGAATAGTCGACAGTCATCTCACATGTAAACTCCGCCAATTTTGGTACGGTATTGTAGGAGTTTACATACGCCATTAAGGGATTTATTAGTAATATTTAATTTAATAAAAATCGTTTCTAACATTAACCTACAAAAGGATCCCTATTTTTACCAAAACTTTCACTTTTTACGAAGATATCTACGTATTTTATAAAATTAATAAAAAAGCCATGGGACTTAGGATTTATTAGTAAACTAGCTGGAAAGCCCGTCCACGGACGGGTAGCTAGCCGATGGATATTTTTTTTTATCAATATTAATAATTAAAAAAAATATCGTTTCTTCACACTAACCTAATCTCGACCGGTGGATCTCCCTTTTAACGGTCATTCGCCCCTTGCCACAGATTATATATTAATCTGTCATAATTAGAGATGAGATTTTTAGGTCGTTAAAATTCAAAAAAAGGTACCTAAAAAGGTAATAAAAAATGCTATTTTAGGTCGTATAAAGTCAAAAAAAGGTACCTAAAAAGGCACTAAAAAAGCTATTTTAGGTTGGTATTTTATAGTTTCGAAACCCACCAATTAGATATTAAAATTTTAATGGCCTTAATTTATTAAATAATTATTTTTTTTTAAATAAAAATAAATTTGTTTTTTCAAATAAAAAATTAATAGAGAAAAATTAAATAATATAATAAAATATTTTTAGTAAAATTATAGTCCAGAATAACATTTTTTCAATAAATTCACTAGTAATTAAAGAAAATTGTCCAAAAAAGGTCGAAAAAATTAAAAAATGGCAAAAAAGGTAAAAAAGGCAAAAACAAATAGGGCTTATATTATGTAGTTTTCCATGAAACGAATTTTGGTACTAATAACATCTAAATAGGAGCTAAAATAAAAAAAAGGTAAAAACCTAAAAATCTCATCTCTAGTCATAATCTACAAGCTTGCCGCTCTCTCCTTGCCAGTACATATTAGAAAAACTTATACTTCATCAAAAAAAAAAACACAAAAATATTTGCCAATATTTATTTATAATTTTCCAACACATAGTTCCGACAATTACTTTTCATAGTTTTTTAATAAATTTCTCACATCATCATCACAAGCAACTTCATTAGGCGTTAATCCATCAGAATCTCTCAAATTAAAAGAAGCTCCACTATTTAATAAAACCGTAATGCAATCTAAATGACCACAACTCGATGCATAATGTAAAGCTGTCTGTTGTTCAGAATCCATCAAATTAACATCAGCTCCATAAGAAACAATGGCAGTAAGGATATCAGAATATCCACGATCAGCAGCCCAATGAATTATACCTAAGCCATCTTCATCAAGTTTGTTTACCAAACCATCAATTTGTGCTCGACCATATGATGAAAGAATTGCACCAACTTGTTCAATATTACCTTCTTTGACATAGTCAGATAACAATTTGTCAGATTCATTTAGTTCTTTTTCCTGGGTCTGTAAGGTGGAAATCGTTACCCAAGTCTCTTTGGAAGGAGAAATCAAAAAGTCTGGATCGATAGATTTCATATTTTCTATGTACAAAGTTTTAGCTTCAGTTTTTGACATATTCCCTAATTTATTCCATGCTTCCCATTTAGCTTTGCCTTTGGTATCATACCATTTTGGTTTGGCAATATTACACAAACCTTCGGTTCCCTGTTTATAGTAACCATACAGAAGCAGAAGTGTGTTACCATCGGTTTTAGATACCAAAGTTTGTAAATGCTTTGCAGCTTTTAAAAATTGTTCCGTTAATTCGTCAGAATCAACGCCTAATTCATCCAAATCTGAATAATCGGAATTGTCTAAAGCTTCTGCCATTGTTAAGTCTAAAAAATTTACAAAATAACTACAAAAAAACTACTTTTACTTTTTTGTTAAATAATTTAATTATTATTGGGAGAATCCGCGTGATGGTTCAACTTTTAAGGTCTGTCCTTCTAGTTTATGATTTTCTTCTTTTAATGCAGTATCAAATCCTTTACGGTTACTATAAATTACAAATCCATAATTACGAGATAATCCTGAACTTTTATCAAAAACAATAGTAGCGTTTTGTACAAAACCGAATTTACTGAAATATTGTTTCAACTCGTTATGACCAACAGACCAGGGAATATTTCTTACATACAAATTAAATGCATTACGGGCAGTGTTGGCCATTATTTTATTTTTTTATCTGGATATTTCTAACAGATGTATACTGTGATCTCCAATCAAATCGTGAATATTTATGCCTGCACTTTGCCCTAAATTGCTAATATTGTGCACCTGGCACTTTAAATTCCACTTGGAAAGCAAATGCTCAATTGACCAATCAGAACTGCGTTCTTGATAAGAACAAATAAATATTGCTGTAGGATTTGCTTCGAACAAATACGATATTGTGAATAAGATGTCTTCAAAAGCAGACGGGTCGTAAAAGCAATCTGAACCCAATATTAAATCTACAGGTCCAATAGTATTTAAGTTATTGAAAAATAGTCCCCAAGTTAAACCAATAACTTGAATATGTTGATTAACTACCAAATTATTAACTTGACAACAACGTTTGATGTGTGCCAACGATTTCGGAAGAGTTGCAGAGTCGCTAAGTGTTACATGTGCGCCGCACTTGGCTGCTAAAATTCCTGGTAAAGCGGTCCCTGATCCAATTTCCAAGACTTGTAAACCTGGTAGTTTACTGCGATGTTCCCATAAAAACCACGCCAAAACTGGAGCTGACGGCCACGTGTAAAATGAGTAACTTGCTTGTAGAAGCTATAAGAAATTTTATCATGTTAATAATGCAGAAAATAAATAAATTATCGAAGTTAATCTTAAATATCAAATAACCCTCTTTTTTTGGCAGTCGGGTAAAAAGGTATACGTTTACAGGGGTATTCACCGAACTAATCCGTTAATAATTTATTAAAGTAAAAAAACTGACAAGAACGCGATCTGGACTATGTCAAACATCCAGAAAACGAATTTCACATTATTGTGACTACTTATAATAATACAGATTTTTAAATATAAAAAAAAGCTAAAACTTCCAGAACAGTTAAAATACAAGAATCCCTCAATTTACTATTAATTTGGTTACGTCCTAATAAAACAGCGTAATAAAAAGAAAATTACGAAATATTTGTTGTAAAATCGTGGCCGTTAAACGTAAAAAATACTGACACGCATGAATTAATTAACGAGATTCCTGGTATCTAAAGGTTTGTTCACATCGAGGTTCTTGTCTTGCTTAGCTTACAAGGGCAAGGCCAACCCTTCCCCTCACAGATCTGCACCAAAATTTGTATACGATTACAACCCAATTAGAAGTCAACTTGATGAAAGTTTAAAGTTGCGAAACTCAAAAATTTTTTTAAAAATTTGTAATAAAGTCAATGGGTAAAGTTGATAAAAGGTACCGTAGTTAAAATGTACCGAACATAAAAATTTTATCAGTCATTGACAGTTATGTATCATAACCTCATATAATAATTAATAACCTCGACATGAATAATAATTTATTCAATATAACAAATTTAGTATTTCAACTTTGAAGTAGTAGGTAGGTACCTAATTACACACGGTAAGCAAAATTGAGTGAATTTTGTTTCGATAATTTTTATTTACATTGCAGTTTGAAGAAATAGTACGATTTATTGCAACACTACAAAGCACAAATTATTACAATAAAAATTATATTCAACGCTATAGTAAGTAGGTACTATATATGATTTATTATTATTTATTCACTCTCAATTTCCTCAGTGACAAATTTATGCCAACTGCTGTTTGCCGATACAAAATTTAAGTTTCACCAGTATTGTCTGTAATTGGTTCTTTTGGCTTGTATCTTGGGTGTCACTACCAGTAGCGTGTCTTGTAGGATTCATCTATATGTACAATATGGTTGCTTACACATATGCAGTCATTATGAAGAAACCGTTGAAGTGTGTCGTTTAAGGAAGTCGTGGTCATAAATTGTTGAAAAATCTTGAGCTTATTTCATGATCCCATATGTATTACAATGTTTTTACTGTTTTAAATTTAAATAAAATTTATATTATAATAATGACAAATTTAATTATTTTACAAAATTTGAGAAAAAGTGCATTAGTAGATTATGCAAAAAGGGAGAAAAGTTGCCTTTTTTTAGTGGAAAAAAATTTGTAATGGGCATTGAGAAATTTTTTCGGACGGAAAGTTAACTTTGCTTTTGAAATGCAGTACAATACAGTCATATATTCTTCAACTTCTTCAAAAATTATGCCCTCCGACACAATTTCTTTCTCGCTTAGCATTCTTATAATGTTATGGTACATTTCTTCTCCTATTACCATAGCATCTTCAGTGATTACCGCAGAATCTTCTGCTGCCATTAAATAATTTGCAGGAAAGAGCTACTCGGAATACATCATTTGCATATTTCAACCGTTCTTTTGAAATTTCACTGTGTCGAGAATCTTCATTTTCTCCAATTGTCGAAGGGCCATAAATTTGCGCATTTGTTGTGAAGGGTAAGTTAAATTCCCATATAAACACTGCAGCACAATGGTTTGCATCAAATCGACTACTGCTAAACAACGAAGACAAAAAGAATAAAGTTTACTACAAATACGTCTAATAAACAACAATCGGTACAATACTGAAAACCTACTAATTTCACTAGGCACAGCCCTATTTACAATACAAAGAATAAAAACAACAGTCGAAGAATAGTGCACGGTCGTCAATCCTGGGGTCATTCGACACACTTCAACGGTTTCTTATTGACTGCATATGTGTAAGCCACCATATTGTACATATAGATGAATCCTACAAGACACGCTACTGGTAGTGACACCCAAGATACAAGCCAAAAGAACCAATTACAGACAATACTGGTGAAACTTAAATTTTGTATCGGCAAACAGCAGTTGGCATAAATTTGTCACTGAGGAAATTGAGAGTGAATAAATAATAATAAATCATATATAGTACCTACTTACTATAGCGTTGAATATAATTTTTATTGTAATAATTTGTGCTTTGTAGTGTTGCAATAAATCGTACTATTTCTTCAAACTGCAATGTAAATAAAAATTATCGAAACAAAATTCACTCAATTTTGCTTACCGTGTGTAATTAGGTACCTACCTACTACTTCAAAGTTGAAATACTAAATTTGTTATATTGAATAAATTATTATTCATGTCGAGGTTATTAATTATTATTTGAGGTTATGATATGATACATCACCCACCATAGTACATACTGATAAAATTTTTATGTTCGGTACATTTGAACTACGGTACATTTGTTCAACTTTACCAATGGGCTATGGGCTTCATTACAAGTTTTTAAAAAAAATTTAGAGTTTCGCAACTTTAAACTTTCATCAAGTTGACTTCTAATTGGGTTGTAATCGTATACAAATTTTGGTGCAGATCTGTGAGGGGAAGGGTTGGCCTTGCCCTTGTTAGATATAATCTAGCAAGAACCGATCAGTTGAAGTATTTTCTTCAACCCTTTCTATGTTTAAAAAATACCACAATCCCATTTGTACTAGCTAGCTAGATTGCTTCCTAAGCAAGGAAAGACAAGAATCTTGATGTGAACACCACTTGGACCTCTCTCATTTCTTTTAATTACTCTTTTTTTAATCCTATTTTTTAACATTTGCTTCGAGCAACATGTGTCGACAATTTTTAAAATTCTATTTTTGAATTTTTAAATTTATCAAAAATTAAAATTTGTATATAAGTGAAATCAGAAAAAAATGAAAATAGTGAATTTTTCTTAAAAAAGTGAAGAAAATTATGATTTTCAAAAAAGTGAAAAAATGAAGGTGGCAACCCTGCGATATCTCCTATAGTTACCGATTTCCCCATAAGAAACATCGAAATTGATACACCCTGTACATAATTAACATTTTCTTTAACGATATTTAAAGAAAATAAGGTCGTTGCAAAGAGCATCTGCTAATATACATTTAAGACAGGAAATAAATTTACAAAATTTAATTCAAAAAATCAAAAAATAATATTATGCATTTACCCTTAAACCTTTTGGCAAACCATTTCAGTAAATCGTCCTGTAAAACGCAATTTTAGAAAATACTAGAAAAAATGTTTCTTTTAACCAATTCTAAATGAAATTAAGTATGAAGATAATAATGTAGTACATTTGTTAAATAAAAGAGATAAATAAAAATTATTAGCATTCAGCATCTCATTCTTGATAAAGTAATATTTTGTACATTTACAACCACCAGAAAATACCCCATTGTATTTTATAATCTAATAATTTAATCCATCACACGTGTTCATAATTCTCAACATCTTTTTAAGGTAATAAATAATTTGAAAATGATCGTGCCTTACAAATTTGAGGTTATAAATAAGAAAGCATGCTTTTTCATTACATAAATCTCGTACAAATTAAAGTTAGATATTAAAATTAACCCAAAATACCACAATTATTGTAGAAATAGAAAGAAGTCAAATATATTTTAACCGAAATACCTCAGGAATCACGATTTCCAAGCACTCCTCCTGTAACTGACCTTGGAAGTTATACTTTGAAGAAAATACAAATCGTTTCAATTGTTCAGTATCTCCATTCGACATTTGTATATTAAATAACTACGATTTTCTAAATATAAAACAAGTAAAATTTACCTTCACAACCGAAAAATTACTTTTTCAAGACACTTCAAGACAGTCGGCCAAGTACGTAACTAATTTAGATAATGGAAGATTCGTCGTATATAAAATAAACTTGCATTGTTGCCAAATTTACAATTTAAATTTATTTTGAATATTTTATTTTTAAACGAGTTTGCATTCGAGAAGATTATTACGTTAATGTAACAATTTTCAACTATATCTTATTGATTCGCAACTAAAGCGAATAATTGCATGTCGTCTCTTATGAAGCTCTTTCTTTTTTTATCTTTTTTTCTCCAAGAAAAAAGAAAAATTTGACATTTAACCGAGTTCATTGATCACAGTTTGGCAACCATGCGTACTCGTAAATAGCAAAACAAAAGTGTGTAAAGATGGTGTAAATTTAAGGCAGTCATTCGTTGTTTCAATAAAATCTTAAAGAAATGCTTTCCTCGACCATGCTCAATCTCCACTGTTGTATAAATATGCGGTGCACCCCAGAAAGCATAAATTAATATAATGGATGTCACTTTCTCAGATATGACCGACGAAGCGAGTATGGACATGGAGATTGAGAAAGAACCGGAATTGTGTCGATTTCCTCGAAGGCATTCCGCAAAATCGAAAAAATTATGCGCCAGAGAGGAAAGAAATGCTTCCATTAAAAGAGTTTCTTTAATTTTACAAAAGTCAGAACAACACAGAACGTTGGAAGAAACTCAGACATTACAGCAGTGTACAGAAGAAGTCGAAGAGGTACAATCGAGATGGAAAAAACGAGATGAGGCAAAGCGTAGATTGGAAGAATTTGAAGAACCTTTGGAATCTCTACAGGAAAAGTGTCAAATTCTCGCACAAGCAATAGCACAATCGCAACACTTGGTTGTTTACACCGGTGCTGGAATTAGTACGGCAGCTAGAATTCCCGACTACAGAGGCACTAATGGCATATGGACTCGACTTCAACAAGGAAAGGAAATCGGGTAAGCAGAAATATCTTTTCAATCGTACTTTTATATGATTAACTGTCACAACTAAATCATACTTACATTAGTAAAGTGAGTATTCTGTATCTCGTGCTTATAGAGGATTCATTCACGGAAGACAAAATACTAAATGTTAACCTTAATAAATCTGTTCTGTCAAACGTTCTTAAAATATTACCTTATTGTAGAGAATTACATTTATTTTGAAGATCACTCTAAAAATATTCACAAATGATTTAAGAACTACTATATTATATTCACTAGAATGTCACTTACAAAAATTTTGAAAACGTTATCAAAACATAACCTCTCATAATCTTTTTGTTATTGTTATTGTATATTATTACTATTATATTTGAGGGGTGTAGAAGCAAAAGGTACTAAGTCCTAAGTTTTTAATTTTACAGGAGAGCCAAAAAACTGTGGTTGCTAAACTTATTAAGTTATATTTTCATTTTTCAGTTTAAAAAATCAGAAATAATTCAAAGAAGGGATATCCCGAATACAGTTGTTTGCACGAATAATGAAGCTTCGTCATAAACGGCATTTGTATGAAATAAGACGAAAATTGTGAGTCACATAAGTGTTTGATATCATAAATTTAAATCATAAAATTTAATAATTAATAAACTTAAGAGCGCGCTGCAAATTTTGATGCAAAAACATGTTTCGACAGATGGCGTGCCCTAAAATATTAATCTTTTATAGTTATCTTTTCACCAGAACAGAATTCTAATAATTTATAAAAGTCATATGAATAAACGATAACTAAGCTAGGCAATAAGGAAGTTTGAGCTTTCAAATATAAATATTTTTAAATATATTCAATATTTTCACATGTGCACATCTTTTTGGAATATACTTGTAAATATTCAACATTGGAAGCTCAAACTTCCTTATTGCCTAGCTTAGTTATCGTTTATTCATATGACTTTTATAAATTATTAGAATTCTGTTTTGGTGAAAAGATAACTATAAAAGATTAATATTTTAGGGTACGCCATCTATTGAAACATGTTTTTGCATCAAAATTTGCAGCGCGCTCTTAAAATTTTATTTTTAACAATATTTAAGACTTTTATGAAATAAGTGGGTCCACGGTCAAATTCATACCAAAAACGGTTTGGGAAATCAAAAAATTTAAGAAACCCTGCTCTAATGAAATGGAAATATAACCTAAAATCAAACTAATTTGTTAAAAAATTAAAGCAACGGTCACTATAAAAACTACTTTCATTAAAATTATTATGCACGCTAAGAACTATTGTATCTATCTCTTTCTATCTCATACGTTGGGTGTCAGATAATTTTCAACGTAAAAGATTTCTAAAATCGGACATTTAAGAATAATTTAATTTAGTGTGTCTTTGTTTCACCTATGCTACTACAATTAATTTAAAAAAAAGGTTGTCTGTACTTAATTCAGATGGTTGTGACGTAAGCTTCATTATTCGTGATTACAACTGTATTAGATATGTCCTTCGCTTAATTACTTCACTAATTAAACTTTAAAATACACATAGTACCTTTTGCTTCTAATAATCAGCACTTAGCACTGTTTGCTTCCAATTCTGCTACTGTTTGCTCTTTTACAGCACCAATATTATGTTCAAAGGTTTCTAAATTAGACATACAACGCCAATCAAATTAAAAAAGTATCCTTTGCTTTTCACTCGCGGCTGATTTAATATAAAGTTAGTACCTGTTGGTTCTAACCTCTAGTTTATAATCCGATTTACATGGAAATTAGTACCCATTGCTTCAAACTAATATTACATACTTGTAGAGTATACCAATAACTCATTTTGCGAAAAAGTTGGAGTTAGTACCTTTTACTTCTACACCCCTCATTTCTTATGCACTACAATACAGCTTTTGTGACTTATGATCGAGGTTATCAAGGAGAAAGCAGTCTCCTGACTGGAGAAGCTTTTTTCTTCCTAATATTTTCCTAACACTTATTTAATTGTTTGCTTCAAATTCAAGTTCAACCATTAAGGGCCGGTTTTACAATTGGAGGTTTAGCATCGGCTCAACTAAGCCGATGCTCAGCTGAACCGCACCTATGCAGCACCTATGCAAGCTTCAAGTTGAGCTCGGCTCAAATACTAAGCGCACATTGTAAAACCCATAATTTGAAAAATTTGAAGCTCAAGGCTGGTTCAAAGTTGAGCTGAGCTTAAGCTTCTATTGTAAAACCGGCCCTAAATAGGTAGAGTGAAATTTTTCTAATATGACTGGGCGGATCTAACGTACAGAAACAAAAATTAAATGCACTACGGCACAAAAACGTTCTCCTTCCACACCTACCAAGAAAAATTTCACTCTACTTTTGCATGGAAATAAAGTTGAACATAATTTTATCATAAACCCTTTGGTTTGGTTTTAACGTCACGATTTTGACCAAAATATGGCCAAACATTTGTGTAGAGAGCTTCTAAAAATCAGAAAATCGTGGATTGGCTACTTCATAGGAGTGCATTCTATGCTCAAAAAGCGCTTCATGAAATTCCAAACTATTTAGAATTTTACCCTGAAAAGTGTGGTTTCCAGTTTTTGATATCCTATTCATGTAACACAAAAGTGTTCTATAGAAAACTGAAATTACATATTATTTTCAGTTTTACCTATTTCAAAATGAGTCGATTGTAATTCAAACGCTACAAATATTTAGGTGGGGACCCAAAGCGTTTGGAAGCGAGTGAAAGCTTCTTCCCGAACGCAAAAGAAATGTTTGGTAGCGAAAGTAGCTTTTAACGTGGCAGGGTTAATATAAAATTACAATATAATATAATAATTAATAATAATATAAATACTTTACTTTACAATACGGGAAACTCATGCACATTTTCGGCGACACAAAATCGCAGCGCCACTAGCGGCTAAAACCGTGAATTAACGCTACTTGACGAGGTTATGTTCAGAGTTATGTTGATTTATTAACGGTATAGCGCTTTTTTTAAATAATAATTTAAATAAAAACTCTAATTATAACCAATTCGGTTAAAATCGTACTGTAAATTATAGTAAATTACTAATTATCACCCACCAAATCTCGACAGTTTCGTTAGTATACGTCTTAAGCCAATAGGTGGCACCCTTAAAAATGTCGCCGAAAATAACAATAGAATTTGCAAGAGTTTCCCGTATTGTAAAGTAAAGTATTTGTTAATATGCAATCCAAAATCAAAATCATGATCCAAAATAAGCTTACATTAACAATACCAACTTAATAACAATAATTAAATATTTTACACATATTTTATGTTAAACCATTGTTCGCCAGGGGTGTACGCCACAGATTTCTTCTTGGTCGTCGTCGTCTTGCTGATCTTTTCTTGCAAGATTGCAATTTATCATTTATGGAAGTTGATCAAATTTGTAGCATTCTTGTCCTGCCAATAATTGCTTTGTTAGAATTAAAGCACTACACTTTTCAGTTTGTAATCTATTTCTCGTTTACGATTTACACAATTAAATTTAATTTAGTGAAGAAACTATTCTTTCAGCTGCCGCTGATGAATATGGAAGTAATAGAAGGGATTGTATTAACTTTGAAAGTTGGGGAAACATATTCCAAGTTTAAAACGAATTTCATTTGAAATACGTGAGTACAAAATAATTCCAATGAATCTTTATTGTTCTTTACACTTCAATATTCGGCAGAAGTCTCAATTCTGAGGTGGGGCGCTCTAAATCTTTCATGTCGACTATATTTGGAATTATTTCATCGAAGTATTCCCCAAGATAGCAGTAGATGGATCTAGTATCTTCAAAAAATTTAGCACAGGATCATTAAATTCGAAACGTTCCACAATTTGAAAACATAGTTCTTTGTCAAATCTAAACAACGGATTTTAAATTGTTTAATGCCAATTTCCGAAACAGTCGTTTTCTTCAATAAAATTTTAAAATTACTATTCACAACATTTTCTAATGATAACCATCTTGTTTGGCTCAAATGAAGCATTTTGTGGAGTTCTAATTGAGCAAAAATTTGACATTCTTTTAATTGGTAAAGTCTCTTCAAATTATGGATTAAATTTAAAAAAATAATGTAATATTAATGTTTTTTTCGACCAAATTTAACGTAAAACCTACAATTTCCAAGTTACAGCGAAACTTAGATTTAAAATCCTCCTCATTGAGATAATCAAATGGATTTTGCCATTACCAGTATAGGAGGCAATGATTTTGTCGGTCTCTAAATTGTAGTTTTACATTACTTATAGAGGGCACTGTTAATCAACAACATGGACGACATAGGTAGTACAAAGATCAATTAAATCACATTTGTAGTTTTTCCGGAATTAATTCCTAAAATTCGCACTCTTTAAGGTTACTCGCAGTAGGCTAAACCCTGAAGCCATCTTTGCATCAAACTGAAATATTAATTGACAATATTTTTTGTTTCAGAAATCATGATTTAAGTTTAGCGGAACCAACTTTCACTCACATGGCATTATCACAACTTTATCATCAAAACATATTGAAACATGTGGTATCTCAAAACTGTGATGGATTACATTTACGATCTGGCCTCCCTCGTTATGCATTATCGGAGCTGCATGGTAATATGTATATCGAAGTGTGCAAGTCATGTAAACCCACTAAAGAATATTGGCGACCATTTGATGTAACCGAAAACACGGCACGCTATTCACACAAAACTATGAGAAAATGTTATGTTTGCAATGAACCATTAGTAGACACGATTGTACATTTTGGAGAACGTGGAACCTTGCAATGGCCTTTAAACTGGTCGGGCGCTTCTAAAAACGCTCAAAAGGCAACGACAATTTTATGTTTGGGATCGAGTTTAAAAGTTTTAAAGCGATACCCGTGGTTGTGGCAAATGGACAAACCTATTAAGAAGCGACCCAATTTGTACATCGTAAATTTACAATGGACCCCAAAGGACGATTTTGCCAATATTAAAATTCATGGAAAATGTGATGTAGTGATGAAAATTGTAATGAATTTTCTTGGTATTATGGTCAAACCATACGATAGGTTCCGAGATCCCATTTTTCACCACTCGACACAACTGTGTTCAGAAGAATTGCACACAACAACTCAACCCGTTTTAAAATGCAATGAAGCTAATGATTCTGATGAATTTGTGAATTGTGTAAAAAGTGAAAGCTTCGAGGACGAAGACAAAGGCACAAGAGAAGAAGAACATTCCTCAGGGTTGCAAATCAAGTCGACTTTGCATGTCTGTGATAATACTTCTACCGATACCGATACTTCTAGTAAAATTAAAAGTGATAATGTATCTGTTAGCAATAACTGTTTAAATCAAAGTTTAATTATAAATAAAAACGGTGATAAAACATTTAAAATTCAGGAATTTAATCATCAGCGGTGTAACTTTTCAATCGACAGTATTTTGCAAGGTGATACTAAAAGTATTAAGTTAGACAACTCCGTTAAACGGGAAAGTTTTACTGATAGTGCCGATGAAAATTTAGCAATCAATTCGAATTTTTTAAATAATGCTTTTGTTTTACCGCAAAATTATCATGCGTTTGTTGCATATTATCGTTTCAGGGAGGCAGTTTTACTACAAAATCCTATTCTTAGTTATCAGGATATGTTATACTATCCATATCAGACTAGCTTTCTATATTCCGGTTTTCATAGTATAATTAATTCCTTTCCACACTTGCACAATAATTCCAAACTGAATTCAAATGATGCCAAAGTGCTAGACAATAACGAAGTTACTAAATCTGATGAACCTATAACTGAATCCGAAATTGTTGAGTGTAAATTTTGTAGAAATGAATTTAAATCAGTGACTTGTTTATTTTACACACAAACAGAACCAATTTTTGCAAAAGGGGACTATGAAAGTGATTCGACAACTAAAAAACCCAGTGTGTGTTTGTGTTGTGATTATTCGACAGATGAAGAGGAGGACGTCAGCAATAAAAAGGATGGTTCGATGGAAGATTCGGATGTAAACGAAGCAGCGGCAACGTCCATTAGCGAAAAAGATGGAATGGAAACGGCAGCTTCGTCTATTAGCGAAAAAGATGGCATGGAAACTGACAAAGAACAAATGAAAGTTAAAATTCAAGCTGGTTGGTTCGGAAAAGGTTATAGAAAAATTAAAAAACCCAGGAAAAGGTAAAATTTAATATAAAAATTGTAATAATCTGGTGCGAGTATTTCATCACATTTTTGTTCAGTATTAATTGAAAGGGTATAACCGGATAAGCAGGCAATAACTACCCCCAGCGATTTTTCAAAATCTGCATGACTGATCGATTTCTAATTGGAAAAAGATTTCCAACCAAATCCAGTTGCAGCAACTAGATCAAGTTGAAAATTTTACCGTGTACAGAAGGGCAAAAAGGAAGTTTTCTGTAAAAAATTCGTGATTGACATATTTAAAGAACATATTAAATAAAGTGACCAGAACTTTTTTATTATTTTAAAAATGTGGGACGGTTTTTTTTTTCAAAAAGTTACTTTTTAAAGTCTTATCAAAAAAAAATTCATTAAAAAATACTCAGTAGAACAGTCACAATGAAATAAAAATCAAAACCGTTTTTTTTTTTTTTTTTTATTATTTCGTAAATCTTTGGGTTGGAAAGCTGAAATTTTTAGGAAATGTTTTTTTTCCGATTTGAAATCGATCAGCCATAGATTTTTAAAAATCTCTTAGGGCAGTTTTTACATGCTTAGCTAGCTGGACCCCTTATATTGTAAGGTGTTATCTTTATTGTGTTAATTTATTAATTACTGCAAAGTCCATCCAATTTGTTTTATTATTTATGTATTTTTATTTATTTTTTTATGTCTTTTAAATTGTTTTTAAATATTGACAAAAATTTTACTTCATAGTTTCGTTAAAAATAAATATTTATATAGAGAAAACCAATTAAGTACATAATAGCATAACATTTTAAAAAATTACTGTTGTAATAAAGTTATTTTTTAAAAATGTAGTTTTTATTTAAAAGAAAATTTGTCTTACGGAGGTTGTTTCATGGTGTAATAACTTTTAGAGATATGATTGATAGCTGTTCTAAATTCCTTCAATTCTGTACATCTTATCAAACAGTGAGAAAAAGTAAGTAATTGTATTTTTGATGATGTAGTTGTGTATAAATATGATTGGTGTTTTCTTTACATGAGCTGGTGAAATAAGCTCCTGTAAGCTGCCACGTCCATACGAGATGATGTATTGTTGGATTGGATTGATGAATAAGAATGCGGGCGTAAATCGCAAAATTATTTGACTGTGGAGGTTTCCAATTTTTGTGTGGATTGTCTTCTGGTTCCTTCCTTTGTAGGATTTGATAAAATTTGATTGTTACCATTTGTTGAATTTGCTTGTAATTTGTCCCATGTTTGTGATAATTCCATATTTGATTGTTGGTTTTGACGATTTTTTGCTAATTTTGGTGTTGTAATTATATTGATGCTTACAAGGGGAAGGCCAACTTTGGTCGTCACAGATCTGCACCACTATCTTTATATCTTTACAACCCAATTAGAACGTCACTTCATGAAAGTTTAACGACCCGGAATTCAGAAAATTTTGTGAAAATAATTTTTAAGGAGCAATGTAAAATTAAAGCATTGGTAGTTCAAATGCATTTCATTATTATTTCCTTCCTAAAAAATCAGTCGACAACTGCTCGACATAACCTTAGATTTACCCATTATTTTATTTATTAATTTGAGCATTATATCTTTGCTTTGTGATGTAACAGCTTGCAATCCTTTTTGTAACAGCACAAAGTTTACAAATACAACATGTAATAATGGTTACACGATAAAGGAAAAAAGAAATTTAAAAACTCATACTGGTGAGAAACCGTTTGCCTGTAAGATTTGTGACATAAATAATGCTTAATTTTGGTTTAACTGTATGCACATTGCATACAATCTGAATGCACACTTAAAGATATTGATAATCAAGAAGTGGAATGTTTCAAGAACGAGGTTCAAATTATAATTACAATCAAAGTATTACTGATTATATTGTTTATATCGCAGTTATGGTATTATGAGTTTTTAAATGTCGTTTTAAATTTGATTTGTGTACACATTTTATAGGCACAAGACTCACAAGCACATGACCTTTCTTTCTCCTGTGTGAGTACTTAAATGATCCTTTAAAGATGATTTTTGAGCACATTTTTATAGTCACAAATTTTACAGGCAAACGGTTTCTCACCAGTATGAGTTATTTAAATGTTCTTTTTTCATTTATCGTGTAACCATTATTACATGTATTTGTAAACTTTGTGCTGTTACAAAAAGGATTGCAAGCTGTTACATCACAAAGCAAAGATATAATGCTCAAATTAATAAATAAAATAATGGGTAAATCTAAGGTTATGTCGAGCAGTTGTCGACTGATTTTTTAGGAAGGAAATAATAATGAAATGCATTTGAACTACCAATGCTTTAATTTTACATTGCTCCTTAAAAATTATTTTCACAAAATTTTCTGAATTCCGGGTCGTTAAACTTTCATGAAGTGACGTTCTAATTGGGTTGTAAAGATATAAAGATAGTGGTGCAGATCTGTGACGACCAAAGTTGGCCTTCCCCTTGTTAGTGAAATTTTGCTTGGAAATCTTGATTTTCTTGTTGCTGTCACTTGCCGCTTCTACTTCTTTCTGTATTATAACTTCTTCCAGTTCCCAAAATTTCTCTTCTTCCTGTTATTCGCATTTTGATTCTTCATTTTCAAAATCTTCTACTTCCCAAAATGTTTGTCTTCAATACGATTGATCACGCTAATTATTTCTGGTGGTTCTTGTGTTCCTTGTGAAATGCTGTCTGATCCTTTTCTTTCTGTTGTACTCATGTTTGTGAATTTGCTGCACTCTTGAATTTTGTGGTGTTCATTGCAACAGATGCATCTTAGCAGATTGATAAATATGGTTACATAATTTTCATCTATTTTTTGCCATGTAATTTTGGATTTGTGCTTTGAATTTTCTTCTATTTTTTCTTCTTATTTTAGGACTACGTCCTGTATTTCCCAACATGGTACCTAGTTCTATCGTTCCTGGGATATCGATGTCCAGCTTTCCTTCCATCGCTTTGGCGGTCTTCCCTGTGGTCTTCTTGTGTTTGGCTTTCCCAACATAGCCACTTGTGGTAGTCGGTCCTCCGCCATTCTCCTCACATGATCTCTCCATTGTCTTCTCCTACCCCTTGTCCATCTTACTATATTATCTATCTCACATTCATCTCTTATTTTTTTGCTTCTCTTTCTATCGAATAATGTATAGCTAACTATTGCGCGTAGACTCTTCATCTCCACTGTTCTCATAAGTTGTTTTGTCTTCGTTGTCTCCGCGCTGTATGTCATAATGGGTCTTACGCATGTCTTGTATATTCTGACTTTGCTCTCCTTGCTCATATATTTGTTCCGCCATATAATATCTCTCAGGAATCCTGATATGACTGACGCTTTTTGAGTTTGAGATTTTACCTCGTTGTATAAATTGCCATTGGCCGTTATGTTTGCGCCCAAATAGTTAAAATTAAAATGCATGACTTGTTCGATCGTTCGCCATTAATTTGCATCTTACAGGATCTCTAACGATAGTTAGCGATTTTGTTTTTTCGTTGGAGATTTTCATATTAAATTCTTCTGCTGTTTGTTCGAATTTATGAAGTAGTCTTTGGAGGTTGTCTTCGTTCCGCCGCCACAATAACCGCATCATCCGCGTAGCAGACTATTGTAATTACTCCCGTTCCCATTTCTTAACCACTACCGGCTGTTTTCACTTCCATTATTAGGTTAAAGAGGATGGGGCTCAGGCTATCGCCTTGTCTAATTCCTGTTATTACGGGGACATTTTCTGACACTTTATTATTGATTCTAATTTTGGTGGTAATGCCCATATTCAAATCTCTATTTTTTGTTCCAATTTAACCATTAGGTATTTCTTCGTGCTCCTATTTTCTTAATTCAAAGGGTAAGTGAATGACAACAAAAGTTGGGGAAGGCACAAATAATTACAAAAATCACAAAATATTGAATAACAATATGTTATTGACATAACAGATTCCTCAAATATTCAATGTTTGCAGTACAGAAAAATTATTTGTGCCTTCCCCAACTTTTGTTGTCATTCACCTGCCTGTTGTGATTCACCCCATTTTACGGTAGTCATTTTCATAATTGTCCTCGTTTGCCCATATGTCTTCGTGGAGTTCTTTTATCGCATTCCATTGTCCTTGTAAGTTTTTTAATAATAATCATTGCTTGGTGTATTTTCTCCTAAAATTTCTGTTGCTGCAGTTTTGATTGCTTCAAATAAGTAATATATCTTCACTTATTGTTTCCTGATTCGAATTATTTTACTTGGTTCCATTTCTATTCTTGTTCTAGTTTTTACTCGCAGTTTTGAATTTTTAAATGTGATTATTTTCTTTTGTTGCTTTGATTAGATTTGCTGTGAATTGTCCAGCCGCCGGCGCCGCTACTAGACGCCCGTGTGCTCTGATTTGATTTGTTCAGACGCTGCTGAAGACGCCTGTGGTTTTGTTTGCTTAATTTGAATTGTCCAGACGCCTTTGTGTGTATAGATTTGCTTGATCTACTGTGGTTTGGATTGTCCGGCGTCGCTGCTTGGACCCAGTGGTTGATTGTAGTCGTTAGGTGGACCTTTCTTGATTGTTGAAAATCTTGATTATAATCGCTACTTCTAATTTCCTTGAAGGACCATGGTTAATAATTCAGTCGTAATTCGAATTATTAATTGTACTATCTTCAAGCGTCGATGTCGCCGGAAGTAGCAATGTTGAAGTAAAGAACCCAAACGAATCTGAATTCGATACTGTTTATTTAAAATTTGTACAAGATTTTATACAGAAATATTTAGATAGTGATGTAATGTAAACAAATACATTACAGAATTGTTAATTGCGTTTTCCTATTATCATCTTTTTAACGTAGGTTGAAAGTTTGTTTTAATATACATTTTTTATAAGTAGATTCCAATCGAATTAGTGTTTACCTCTCCCAAAATTTTTAGGGTTTTGATACGGTTTTAATCATAATCTTTCTTCTACTTTCTACTAGGTTTAATTGAAAAACAGCTTTATTGAATTTAGCTTTAATCAATTAATTAGGTTCTTATTGCAAATTAAATAGCGACCGTGCTACCTCAAATGGTATTTTGCAAGGGTTCCAGATTTTAAAGTAAGCACATGCAAACCATAATTTTTTTAGAAATAAAGAGTACAAGTACAAAAATACTAATGCACATGAATGGGTCAACGAGATTCCATTTATTTGGGGATTGAAATTACTATTGCATGTTTCCAGGAAAGCGGAAAATATTGATTTTTGAAGCATTAAATATGTAGTATATTTGCAAGATTGATTTTTTAGGTAAGTGTTTTAATATGATTGGGGAAAGTTGATAGTGGTCAGGGGCTTTATTTTTGAATGATTTAATTAATTTTTTGATTTCTTGAGGAGAGAGCAGGTCTTCAAGGGGGGTGGGTTGGGTTTATTGGTCCAGTTTGCTGAACCATGTTGTGTGTCAGAAAGACCCCTTGTATTTGAGTAATTTTGTAAATAAGTGCCATTTATAGCGTCCGACTTTTCTTTATTTGTAATTTTGGGGTGTTTGAATAGTTTTCTCCACGTGTTTACGTTTTAGTGCTGATGCTATACGCTAAAGCTTTTTTGATGCTCCCTTATAAAAAGTACTAACTTTTAAGACTTGGCCACAAAAAACTACAACATGGACATGGAAAGTTGGTTTTACAGGAGTGGAAAATGTACAGTAAGAACACTAGCCCTTCAATCTATTGGAAAATTTCCTATAAAAACAAGCACGTTTTTAAATTTAACTAATCTAAAGCAATATAGCGGCCTTGTTGGTCGAAAGTAGTGAGAATTTAACCAGCATAAGAGGATGGAAATCAACCAGATGCAAAGTCCTTCTGATATAGAGGCAATAATATAATAAAAATTATTAAATCAACTTGAGCAAGATCTGCAAGTATCATGAAAACAAAGAAATCATTTGATATTGAATCATTGCTTGGATATAATTTTTCTAATTAAGAAAAAATTTTATTAACAATTACTACAAAACATTATAAATTATATTAGTATTATTTTTGGAAAGGATAATATTCCAAACCAGTATTATATTTAAATTTAGGTTTGTCCAATTTTCTCGCTTTTGTAACAAGTTCTTGTACATTCTTACGATAAGGTGGAGGCAGTAATTCTTCATCCAGAGTGCATTCGTAACTTTCTGGTACAGTTGTCTTATAAATCCTTCTCCTTATGATATCAACATCTCGACCATATTCATCCAACATATTTCTTAATAATGACGGAGGCGCGTTGAACTCAAATAGGTAATAACTACAACAAAATTGAGTTGATCATAATTTACAGGAATTGTTTTAATTTACCTAGCGGTCTTGTAACATTCTCCATGATTGCTTGTTTTATAGGGCATATCTCTTGTCCCTAAATTTTCCAATTTTCTTATAATTCCACCATTACTATAAATAACACCAGCTGCACGTTTCAATGTGGATACAACTTCGGGCTGAAAACATTAAATTTGAAAATAGCTTTTATGAAAATGGAAGTAAAAATAAACACTTACTTTGGGCATACTTCTTAACAAAACCATTAACTCGTAGGAAATCATGTCTTTAGTAAATAAGTTAGCAACGAAACTTTAGGTTTTGATTTCTAAATTACAGAATTATACAACAAAGCGTGAGGTTAGAAAATATACTCGGTTTATATTATATACAGGGTAATGCATAATTTCTAATCCACTTGTTGGGTGAGAAGAAGGCCAATATCTTCTTCATCAAGATGATGATGAATAGGAAAACGGGCAGTAGATTTGTGAGTTATTTATTTTAATAATTATTGTTTGACGAAACTAATTTAAAAAGAGCAAATTATTTTATGTAGAACCACAATAAGAATTATATTCTCCCCTTTACAACATAGTATACCATTTTACTTTTTAGGCCATTCCTTTTATTTTAAACAAAAACACTTTATTTTTTGTTATTATTGGATTCATTTACCAGATTTTTACGCCCATGTACGCCCCTGATAACAGATAATGCAAACATAACCTAATTTAATAAATGTTGATAAATGTCATATTTTGACAAATCAATTTTATTTTCATAAACAAACTTGGAAAAACTTATAACTTATACTACATTCCATTTTAATCGCTTTACATATACGTATTCCAAATAATTAAAGATTCATCATGAACGTAATAGCAGCTGTGAAAGCTTACATCACAAAAATGACCGAAGAAAGTGAAGTGGGCATGAAAATACTGCTAATGGATAAAGACACTACCAGCATCGTTAGTATGGTTTACGGGCAATCTGAAATTCAACAGAAGGAGGTATTTTTACTCGAGAGAATCGATTCTGGAAGCCATTCAAGTAGCAACTCGGGTTTGCGTTATTTAAAATGTTTGGTTTTTCTAAGGCCTACACAGCAAAATATAGACCTCCTATCCAAAGAATTAAGAAACCCGAGATACGGCGCATACTATATATATTTTAGTAATATTGTGGCTAAAGCAGACGTTAAAATTCTTGCTGAAAACGATGAACAAGAAGTTGTTAAAGAAGTTCAAGAGCTTTACATGGATTATTTAGCTGTAAATCCGCATTTATTTTCTATTGGTTTACCAACATGTATGCGCAGTCTTTCGTGGCAGCCGTATGCGCTTCAGAGAACTGTACAAGGATTAACTTCGGTGTTGTTGTCACTTAAAGAGTGTCCGATAATCCGTTACGAAAAAAATTCCAATATGTGTAAGGAGTTGGCTCACAAGGTAGAAGAATTGATGAATAAAGAATCTTCATTGTTTGCTTTTGGCCAACTTAATCCTTTACTATTGATACTTGATCGTAGAAACGATCCGGTGACTCCACTTTTAAATCAGTGGACGTATCAAGCCCTGGTTCACGAAATTTTAACCATTCATAATAATCGTGTCAACTTGTCTAAAATTCCAGGAGTTTCCAAAGAATTGGCAGAGGTGGTTTTGTCTGCTGAACAGGATTCTTTCTATGCACAGAATATCTTTCTCAATTTTGGTGAAATTGGTCAAAACATCAAAGAATTAATGGAACACTTTCAAGCTAAAGCTAAGAGTCATCAAAAAGTTGAAAGCATTGCAGATATGAAAGCGTTTGTGGAAACTTATCCACAATTTAAAAAACTATCTGGAAATGTTACCAAACATGTGACGATTGTGGAAGAACTTTCCTCGACTGTTGGAAAACATTCCTTGCTTGAAGTTTCAGAAATTGAACAAGAAATAACATCGCAAACTGATCATTCCTCGCATTTGCAGAGCATAAAGAAGTTGCTGGGTAATCAGACGGTGAGAGATTTAGATGCTGTAAAATTGGTAATGCTGTATGCTTTAAAGTATCAAAATCACAGTAACAATGACACTGTTGGATTGGTTAAGATTTTAAAGAAACGGGGAGTATCAGATCATTTGATTGTTAGCATTTCCAACATTATTGAGTATGCAGGAAATCATGCACGTCAAAGTGATTTGTTTAATGTCGGAGATGCTGTTAAAATAACAAAACGTTTCTTTAAAGGTTTGAGTGGGGTGGAAAATATTTATACCCAACACAAACCGATCCTACATGAAACGCTAGAAGAATTACTAAAATCGCGTTTAAGGGAAGATTTGTATCCATACTTAAGTAATCATCAAATTAATGGTCGCCCTCAAAACATTATAGTATTTATGGTTGGTGGTACAACTTATGAAGAGTCTTTAGTCGTGCATAGTTTCAATAAAAATTACCCCGGAACGCATACCATATTGGGAGGAACTTATATTCATAATTCTGTTAGTTTCTTAGAGGAAGTTGATCAAGCTATGAAGGATGTTGCTAGACGGTACACTCGAAATTTAGCGACTGTACGATTCAATTAAACTGCGTAATTTTTTCTATTATTTCCAATGAAATGTATAATTGTGTATGTATATTATAAATTATATAAGATTAAAGTATGTGCTCGTTCTATTTTCTTTTTATCCAAATTTGGATCTATTATGCTACCTCTCAGTTTCGGGAACAGCCCATTGCTATTGCCTCTCATCCAGCCAATACAAATGTGAAGATCTTTGAGAACAGTGTGCAACTAACACTGGCTAAAAGTCTACCAACATGGATCCTCTTAGATCCTGGCCACTCTTTAATTTTTGCGTTACCATTATAGGTAAGTATTGTAATCGCAAGAAAAAGATGTTTTTCAGATTTTGACGAAGTTATATTCCCTGAGATACCATGTTGAAAAAGACCCAATAAGAAATATCACTGAATTTTGTGTACTTCTAGCTCTTCAATCAATATTTTCACTATTTTTTCACTATTCACAAAAACACTAAAATATTTACCAAATTTTAAACAAAATGTTTGCTCTTTTACCCCCCAGCGCCGTAACTAGGGCGTAGCGAAGGTGACGCAGGTTACAGGCACACAAATTTGAGGCATTATGAAAAACACTTTAAAAACGTAGTTTATGTTCCTGAAAAAGTCTTTCCCTGATTTGAAGGTACTATAGAAAGTAAACAATCGGAAAATCGGGAGGGTCTGGGTGACATGGAATACCCCCAGCTGTAAGTAAGAAAAAGGATGTTTTCCCAAGAATTAAATTTGCGTCTTTAGCAATTTTGAAGTCATCTCGTTACTTCCTTATTCCAGAGGCTATAGAATATTCCCCCCCCCCTGATTTCAGGCCCGTTTCTTCACATATGAGGCTTAGGCGCCCTGGAAAATAGAAAAAATACTTAAAAATTATATAAAATTAAGTTGTAGTTTAGAAAAAATCTTCCCCTGACCTGGAGGGTAAGTACTTTCTAACGTAAACAATTGAAAAATCAAGGGTCTGAACGGTAAGGAATACCACCTAGCTGTAAGTAACCAACCAGACGATTTTTCAAGAATAGAATTTACGTCGTAAAGTAATCTTGATGCTTCCTTACAGCTAAAGGGTACTCCATGAGCACTAATAATGGAGTAGAGTGACGTTCAAATGCTCCCATTATAAATGTAACAAAATAACCCTGTTAGAGCAGGCAGCAAAAGAAATAAAACGCCAAAGTAATTAGTAACAGCTGTTTTATCTTGGAGACTATCTACAATAACATCACATCTGTTGCATAATTCATTTTTAACTTTAGCAAATACACGTCGACATCTTTCACACATGTATAAATCACTATCAGAAATTAATAATTCATATTTACCGCTTTCTACATTGTCATTTTTTACAATTGAAACTTTAGATACTTGCAAAATATCCTTCAGTTCGTTATTCAACTTCTCAAGATCATTTTGTATGTCCTATAATTTAAAAAAAGATTAAAATAAAAAGTTAACCGTGAAAATTTCTTACCATGATGTTATTTAAAGTATCTTGAGACACTTCTATCTCCACATCTAAACATAAAGTCTGATTTCCAACCTTTTTATTAATATCTTTCTTGATATGTAAAAATAGATCTTCCACTACACTTACAACTTTGTAATTTAGCCAATCCTCACTCTTGTTTAAACTAACACTAGTGAAAAACGATCCTTCCTGTTTTTGAGGTAAATGTTGATATATCTCTTCTGCCAGATGAGGTAAAATAGGTGAAACACACCAAGTAACGGTTTTTAATAACTCCAACAATACAAACTGTGATGCTCTTCTTTGAGAATCATTGGATTCGTTACAATACAATCGATCTTTGATTACTAAGTAATACAAAGCCGATATTGGACCAGTTAAAAAGTTTATTACATGAGATGATAATCTGTTATTAAATTCGTAACTTTCATACATGCTTGTAATCTAAAAAAAATTAAAAGTGGATTTCACTCAAACGTATTCTACTTACAACTTACTTTTGTATGCAAATCAAATAATAAATGCAATATGTATTTGTCCATGATCAATAAATTATTATAATTTACATCTTCTTTATAATCATATAGGGCTCCAAGGGCAAAACGTAGAGCGCTTCTTATCTTGTGTACTTCATCTGCACTGGCTTGCAAAACAGTTTTGCTAATGGGAGCCATGGCTTCAGAATTTGCATGGCACACTACCCACCATCTCAAAACATCAATACCATAAGCTTTACTTCCATTTCTACCTTCAATTATATCCAATGGATTAACAACATTTCCTAGAGATTTAGACATTTTTAAGCCATTTTCGTCCACCACATATCCATGCACATACACGGACTTATATGGAGTTTTGTCTCTCAGAGCAATTGAGGTAATCAGAGAGGTTTGAAACCATCCAGTAAATTGATCTACACCTTCCAAATAAAGATCAGCTACTTGATTACCCTGTAACACATTTGACCAAGATAACCCACTATCAAACCAAATGTCGAAAATATCCTAAAAGTAGTTTCAAATGTATTACATAACACTTAAAAATTTTAAATAAAATTTACGTTTCCTTTTTGGATGGAATCCAGAGAAACGTTACTAAAACTTTCCGGTAATAACTCTTTGAGTGAAAGACTCCACCAATAATCAGGTCCATGTTTATCAATTAGGTTACATAAATGATCTACAACAGATCTGAAAACAAAAAAAATTTAAATTATTATTAAAGTTTTATGACGTACATACTTTCCGATAATAGGTTTATCTTCTAAAACATCGTAAAATGCAGGAATTGGTACTCCCCACGTCCTCTGTCTTGAAATGCACCAAGATGGTCTCCTTATTAATTGATTAATCAAATTGGTTTTGTAAATTTCACCACGTATTTTTGGATAAATCTCGACACTACCCAATAATTCCTACAGGATACTTTGAAAAATAACTTTCACAAGTAGCAAATTAGTGTACTTACAATTGCCCTAGCTTTAATTGCATCTGTGTCGATAAACCATTGTTTACTTGATCTTAAAATTACAGGTTGGTTAGTTCTCCAATCATATGGATAAGAATGAAGATAAACTTCATCGTGAACAATTTGGTTGTTTAAAATGTTCAAAACTGCTTCGGTCCCTTTTGATAAAACAAATAAACCTTCTAAATTTTCTCCAGCTTCAGATGTAAAACAACCAGATTCGTCAACCATATTGACCTGCACAACTGTATTAGCTTATTCATTTTTATTACTTATTTTCTAATACAAGAAAAACACTCACAAGTGGCAATTTATGTTGCAGTGCCACCACATAATCTTCCAAACCATGAGCAGGTGCGGTATGTACCAAACCAGTTCCCTTGCTGTCAGTTGCATGACTTGCTGGTAAAAATGGTAGAGATTTATTCGAATTTTGCAGAGCATGATACGTTGCACCTTTCAAAGTTTCTCCTATAATAATTTGTAAAAAAGTATAAAATGAACAAATTTCTGCAAATCTTTACCTGGAAAAGTTAACAATGGCACTAACTGGTAGCCTAAAATTTGTGACAAATTCTCTATTAAGTTGGTGGCCACTATATAAATATCTTCACATTCTGGTTTCTGCACTATACTGTAGGATATTTTAGGATTGAAGCAAATAGCCTCATTACTAGGTAACGTCCATGGTGTAGTAGTCCATATTAAAGCATATAAACTAAAAGTAAAATTTTAATACGATAAAACTTACAGAAAAGAAACAAACTTACTTCTCCTTACTTAATTGAGATATTTTTGGTATATTTTCAATTTTTAGTTTAGCATAAACGGCTCTACTTTTGTGTTTGCTGTTGTATTCCAATTCAGCTTCAGCAAGAGCAGTTCTAAAATAAAAATACTAATTTAATTCAAAATATTGTTAATCAATAATCACCAGGGCTCGGAACTTTAGGTAATTGCATATTCGTTGGGAAAGCGCATATTGTAATTCTGGTTTTACAAAAATTCGTTTCGTATTACGTACATTTGTAATATAAAAATTTTTGTCGCATAATTTTGCATATTTTGTTAATTTTTGGACAAACTCGCATATTTTAAGTTTAAGAACATATAATTGCATATTTTGGCGATTTAAAGAGAAAAAAAAAATTCGTATCTAAATTAATTGTATTGTACTCGATCACATAATTAAAAACGACCTAGAAAATGTTAGTTGAAGGTGTAAAATAGTTTGCCTCGGGCGGCACATTTTTAGGGGCGGCATTAATAGGAAATAGGGTTAAAAAAAGTCATTCAAAAATTTTTTGGAGCGGCATTAAGGGTGGCAAAAGAAATTTGTTTTTGAAATTTCATCAATAGGAATATCAATAGGAAATAGGATTAAAAAAAAGCTCATTAAAACATTTTCCGCCCCGAGCGGCAAAAGTTCTAGCTGCGCCACTGTTGCAACCTATGCAAATTAAATATTTTTTCATGTTCTAGTTTCCAATATTTATTCTTATTTTTAATATTTTTTATTTTTTTTGTTTTAATAAATAATGTTAGCAGCTACAACTTTCTTCATTTGTTATTAAGATCAAACAAAAAATTGCATGTTTTTTTGTTTTTTTTGTATTATCCTAATTTTTACTGCATATTATACCGCATATTTTTCTGTTTTTTAACGCATACGTATGCACATATTTCATTGTTTTTTAGCGCATAAAGTTCCGAGCCCTGATAATCACCCTCTAAATTCTAAAACAAAAAACACAAAATAATTATATTTAACCAGCTATACACAGATCTACATTTGAAAAGCTTTCGTTTTGATCTTTCAAGATTAAAATTAAACATTAGAAAAATTAAAAAAAAAACCTTTTATTTAAAACTAAATGGTGCGCTAAAAAGTAAACAAATAATTTTAATGAGAACAAACAAAGCTTCTTGGAAACACCAATATCAAGCATGGAGATATTTATTTATAGGTAGGTAAACAGGCTCACTGTTGGTGTACAACATTCATAGCCCCATGCATTAGAGGAATAACATTACTTAGTACTACAGTTAAGATATAACAAGAAGATATTGGAGAAAAGATTGAGAACAATAATAGAACCAACACTGGAAGAAGCGCAGAGCGGATTTAGAAAGTGCACAAGACCATATTATATTCGCTGTCAAACAAATAATAGAGAAGATAATGAAAAGTGGAACAAAGGCATACTTAGCATTCATAGATCTAGAGAAAGCATTCGATCGTGTACTGAGACAAAGAGTATGGGACATATTAACCACCAGAAAAATAAATGTAAAACTGATCAAAGAAAACTCTAACATGTCACTACGAGAAACATGAAATCAGAGAAATTCCGAACAGAACACGGACTGAGACAAGATGAGGTAATGAGCCCCGTACTATTCATAATTTTTATAGATGAAAAAATAATCAAGGAGTGTAAACAGAACATAAAAATGCTATTGGTGGGACACATAAATATGCAAAAAGTAGAAATATTGGAATGCGCGTTTGTTGATGATATAGTAATAATGGCTGGTAGTGAAGGGAGGCTACAAAAGAATTTGAGGATATGGAATGAAGCACTTGAGAGAAATGGAATGAAGATGAATAATGACAAAACTAAAATAATGGTGATATCGCGAGAAATAGAAACTATAAATATCAAGATAGAAGGAGAAAACATAGAGCAGGTTGAGGAATTTAAATATCTGGGAGTGATAATACAGAGTAACGGAAAACAAGAGAAAGACATTGAAGCAAGATGCGAAAATGCCACTAGATGTACCACATGGTTAACAAGAAGTTCCTAAGATGAACCGAAATTTCAAAGAAGACGTAACTCTCGGTATACAAGACCATTATACAGACCAATACTAATATACGAAAGCGAGACATGGATACAAAGTACGACAATGAAGAGTAAGGTGCAGACAATAGAGATGAAGTACCTGAGAGCTGTAAAAGGAATAACAAGAATGGACAGAGAGAAATGTGAATGTGAGAAGCGAACTTGGAATAGAGACAGTATAAGAATACATAGAGAAAAGACAGCTGGGATGGTGGGGGCACTTGCAGATAATGAGTGAAGAACGACCGACCAAAATAATATAGGAGGCGAGAGAGGGGTATACAAAAAGAAGAGAAGACCACCAGAAACATGGGATGGAACAATTGAGAAAGTGTTGAAAAATAAAGGAAGGTTATTACAGGAAACAAAACAAATAGCTAGGAATAGGAAAGAGTGGACACAGCTTATAAATAGATGATAGACGATTGTAAATAAAAATGTAATCTCGATACCTACGGGTACAAGAAAAAATTGATTATTATAATATATTATATTAATTCAAAACTATTTTGATTTTTGGCATTTGGGGGTCAAAATTGCAATAGTTATTGAAGTCTTCAAATTCTAAATATCTAAAAACTTTCAAGAACAAATTTTACGGCCTCATGCACTTGCGAGGTCTTACAGAACAATTAATTGCTATTTTTAAGTCAATTCCAGGAATTATATTTGACCAGTATTACTTTAATATTAATAGTAAATTGGAGATTATTATCCAAAAGCAAAGATTCAATTATTGGAGATCATTAAAGTCACACAACTAAATAAAAGCTGGAAACAAATTGAATTTTGTACTTACCTAGAAGATGGAGACCAATATACAGGCTTGATATCTCGATAAATTAATTTCTTCTCATATAGTTTAGAAAATGTTTGTAGCTCATTTTTCACATAAGAATTGCTAAATGTTGTATAGGCATTTTTCCAGTCCCCTATAACCCCCCAAGACTGAAAACTGTCTTTTTGTTTACTAATAGTTTCTTGAGCAAAATTTCGTGCTTAAAATACAAAATATTGAATTATGAAGAGTACAATTAATACTAATTTACCTTTATTCCTTATGTCGATTGGAGATAACTTGACGATAGTATCTGTAATGGCTTTTAGTTCTATGGGCAATCCGTGACAATCCCAACCTGGTATGTAGTTTACTTTGTTACCTTTTAATAAATTGTATCGCACTATTGTATCTTTCATAATTTTATTTACGGCGTGTCCCATATGCACTTCACCATTTGCATAAGGTGGTCCATCATGTAAAACAAACTCTGTTCTTTCACGTGTACTTTGTGCTGTATACAATTGACAAATAGCAGCATGCTGAAAATTTAAATAACATAAAAATGTATAAATAAAAAACCTCATTCCATTCTTACCGAGTTTAAAAGATCATCTCTTTCTTTTAACTTAACAGTGTTTAAACGAAGAGGTAATTTAGTTTGTGGTAACAAAATTGTCTTTGAATATGCTTTACCACTTTCCGAATTATCAGTGTGTTTAAAACGAGAAATATTTCTGATTATAACATTTCTAACATTAAGAATCATTTTGCTTTAGTTATTCTTTTCTATTTAGAATGGTTTAGAATTTTTCGATTGAGGTTATGAACATAAAATTGTTTGGTTATCAAACAGGCGCGACCAGTGGTTCCTGTTCAGTGGTCCTGTTCATTGGTGCCAATGGTTCTCAAACTATATTCCTATGACCATGAGTTTCCATAGAACAATTTTGAGGTTCCACGTTCCACAACGACAACATATCTATTATCTATCAGGCAACGTGCCCTTTAATAATGATAATTTAAAAAAAAAACGGTTTTCTTTATGATAATATTTCAACTTATGTTATGCCTTATATATTTGCCTTAATAATTATATTATTGCTAAGTTTGTTCCAACCAGCCGAGAAACCGTACATTATTATCCTGTATTAACCTTACACTGCTCATTGTATCATATATGAGTAGAGATGAGATTTTTAGGTTTTTACCTTTTTTTTATTTTAGCTCCTATTTAGATGTTATTAGTACCAAAATTCATTTCATGGAAAACTACATAATATAAGCCCTATTTGTTTTTGCCTTTTTTACCTTTTTTGCCATTTTTTAATTTTTTCGACCTTTTTTGGACTTTTTGGACAATTTTCTTTAATTACTAGTGAATTTATTGAAAAATGTTATTCTGGACTATAATTTTACTAAAAATATTTTATTATATTTAATTTTTCTCTATTAATTTTTTTATTTGAATAAAAATAATTATGTAATAAATTAAGGCCATTAAAATTTTGGTGGTAGGTAAGTAACCTCAGCTCGGTTTTTTAAAATTTCCACTGTCAAGAATCATTAAAAACGGTACAAAAAGCTATTATAAAACAAAATATTTGCGAACCATTGTAAATAGGGCTCTAAAAAGTCAAATTTTCAAAATTTGTATTGTCCGATGCAGTCTTACGAGTTAGAAACGGTTTAAAACATTCCATTGGCTGCCGAAACCCCGCCTCTAACATATCCCACCAAAAGCTTATATAAGGTGTGTACTTCATAAAATGCTCTCAGTACATACTGGCGATCACAACAATGTGTCGTGTGTTGAGCGTTAAAAACCAGTTCTTTTTAGGGCCAAAAATACTTAGAAAGGGTTACGATTTTAACGACGTTGAATCTCGCTTTTTTTTTGAAACTCTGGCGGGGGTGGTTGTGTTGCCGAAATGGGCCTTTCGCGCGCTACGCTGCGCTCCGCACGCTACAGACCCATTTTTCGGCAACACTAAACTCATTAAAAACATCCCTCTAGGGTGATCCAACTCGGCACATTGTGCTATTAGCAAGGGGTAAATCTCGCTTTTGTTATGCATCTCTGGCGGGTGTGTTTGTGTTGCCGAAATGGGCCTTTCGCGCGCTACGCTGCGCTCCGCACGCTACAGACCCATTTTTCGGCAACACTAAACTCATTAAAAACATCCCCCGAGGGTGATCCAACTCGGCAAATTGTGCTATTAGCAAGGGGTGAATCTCGCTTTTTTTGCTGCAAATTTAAGCCAAAAATACGTTGAAAATGTGAATTTACCTCGACATTAACTGTACGATGAATTTTCCCGTGTTTTTTAGTCAAAAATACCCCTAAAAAGTGAAATTATGTCGATGTTAACTACGCGACGGACTAGGTACTACTGGGTGCGTAAGCGAGCTCCGGTTTTTCCAAGTGTTAGAGTAACTCACACAACACGGACTGACGACAGAATGACTGTGACGTTTGAAAATCGAGTTAAAATTGGCAACTTTAAAATCGATTATTGGCCAAACTAATCGATATACGACTTTCATCCTCACCTTAATCGCTTCGTCTATATTTTTTCTATCTAAATCCGTCGAGTTTTTTTTAATAAATTTAATATTCTCGAGCTGAGCCTACTTACCTGCTACCAAAATTTTAATATCTAATTGGTGGGTTTCGAAACTATAAAATACCAACCTAAAATAGCTTTTTAGTGCCTTTTTAGGTACCTTTTTTTGACTTTATACGACCTAAAATAGCATTTTTTAGGACCTTTTTAGGTACCTTTTTTTGAATTTTAACGACCTAAAAATCTCATCTCTATATATGAGACATATTAGAAATCCATGGTTAGAAATCGATGCATTAAATATAATGCTCAAAATAATAGTATGCTAAAATCGGTACCCGTACTTTATAATAAAGTATTGTACGTTATTTCAGGTAATTGTACTCTATACTTTATGAGAACAATAAAGTACACGAAAATACTTTAATTCGCATGATTTGATTTCTTAGGGATTTTGTATCTTTTCGTTAAACGAAATTTTTCTATTAGTGCTGAATCGATGTCGTAGATGTCGCAAAATGTCCCGCTTTTTAGAAAATATCTGCATTTCCCCGGTATTTTTGTCAAGAATTCCAAATTACCTTATTATTTTTTAGTTTTACTAAAAAAAAAAAAAACGTTGACCACGCCCCCTTTAAAAAAAATTTTCGCCCACGGCGAGCTTTTTTTTTTTGGTCCCGCTTTGTCTCAATGACAATGTGGTCACTTTATACTAATTTGATACAAACTGCAATAAAAAATATGTTTTTAAACATAATAATAAAGAAAAATAAATTGTACTTTATTTTGATACTATGTACTTTTTTTTTCTTACCTATAATAACCAATGTACTTTAACTACAAAAAAAAAGGTGGCAACCCTAATCGTATCTGTAAGGTATACCAGCTATATTATAATGTTAAGATAATTAGGGCCGATCTTTTCACCTTTTATAAACGTCAAGTAGTTACTTGACGATTATTTTAATTGAGTTTTTTACCTACTAAGGGCCGATTCTACAAAGCAGGTATAAAGTCCCGATTAGTTATTCGCCGTATAACTTATTCGAAGTATAACTTATTCCTTATTCCAGGTATAAAAGCTTTTGCGTTCTACAATGCTCGTACACGGTCGGTATAACTATACCTGGAATTAGTTCCTCCGCACCAATTATAGGTCATTTGCGCAGCATATTTGACCATATGATAACTATTTGACATCGTTGTGAAGCGTTCATTTGATTTATTGGTTATAGTTTTTGTTGTAAAAGATGTTTAAACAGAAAATTAAACAAATTCTCTTTTTTTTTAAATTATTTTTAGCAATGGTTATTGCTACTTATTAGATGTTTTCAATATTAAAAAGAGTTAAACTTTTTTGTAATAATTTTTATTTTATAAAATTTTACAAATTACTTTATAAATTACATAAAAATGTAACTTATTAAAATGAAACTTTTAAAAGCATGGGTCGAGAATGAAATATCCAAAAACAATAAAAATGACAAAAAAACCTTAATAAATAACAATAAGCAATAACAAGAATTTTTACAAAAATTTTAAATTCACTCACAAACCTCAATTAATTAATTTTAAATAATCAAAGTAATGATTTAATAAAATAACTAGAAGCACTTGAAATACAAGAATAAATTGAATTTCACATTTGAAATAAATAAAATTATCATTCAACTGTCAAACTCTAAAATCCAACCTTAAAATAAATGATAGTTTATATTAGATTTGACCAATAGAAAACAAGAATAACTTATCCGAGCAGGTATTCGACCATTTTCAGAGGGATAAGTTAAACCAGGTATAACCACAATTTATACCAACAAGAACGTTATACGACAATTGTAGAACGCAATCTGTGTGATTTATTCTCAGTATAGCTTATTCGTACTTTATACCTGCTTTGTAGAATCGGCCCTTAATCAGCTAATAAGCTGATTAATTATTATTTAATAAGATTAATAAGCTAGTAAATTTATTAGCATAATATTAAGTTGGCATATTAGTTGCATAAAATGCGACAAAAAAACCTAACTTTCTTACTCAACCATGAAAAAGCTCAAGTAAAATAATCGTCAAGTAACTACTTGACGTTTATAAAACGTGAAAAGACCGGCCCTTAGACTGGCATCAGAATTATAATCATAATCCACGATCCCATAATCAACAAATTTAGTTGGTTGCTATCACATAATGGCGCGAGTGTATGTTTGTGCATATTTAGTCTTATCGTTATAAAGTGTTTTTTCTGAAATAAAATATAATAAAATTGTATGTTTGAGTTTCTAAACTCTTTAAAATAGTTTTTTATAAGTTGTTTTGCGGTTCTGTGTGTTTTTATGCTAGGTAAGGCAATTAAATTGCCTTAAATTAATTGCCATTAAATTAACAAAATTTCAAAAAACAGACAAAGGAGCCATCCAATATTTTTTTAAATATTTTTCCATCATTCTATGACTTAAAACACAGCTGTCATATTTTTTTTGAGTAGAAATAAAAAATCGAGCAGTGTAGGGTTAAATTAATTTATAAATTATTATTGTTTGTTCAAATCTTGTATTTTCTCGAATATTTTCTTATATGTATTTATAGAGAAAAAACTGCAGATTTCAAAAATGTTAAAAAGAAGACATGTTGCCATTTGAAAAGGAAATTTAATGTCACTTCTGGTTGAGTTTGAAGTTTAAACAAAAATACTTCAGCAGTTTCCGATAGTAAATTTCGAGTTGAATAAAAAAAAACCATTTAAACTCTTTTTTGTGTAGTAAGATAATATAAGAATTATTCACTGGTACCGCTATTGCTGAACACACTCTAATTTGCTTTGTAAAGTTTTTTTTTTATTGTATAAGTACTGTTATTTTGCATCTAATTTATTATTATTTATTTACAATTTTGGTTATTTTATTGATCATAAATCTGGATATTTCACAAATAATATATTGTTTCACTGTTTGGACCTTTTTTTATTTGACCATAAATTAACTATTACTACTGAAATCGAAGCGTATCGAATATGATACGCTTGATTACAGCTGGTAGTGTTGTGCTTCAAACTAACACAACTTTGGTAATTTTATTAATTATTAATATCAACAAAATACTTATGGGACATATTTTTATATAAGACCAAAGTAGAAGACCCCCTTAAAAGACCCATCTAAAAACCTAGCAACCTTGGATATAACTTATACATTTGTATAGATTATAACCATTTGTACACCATTTGTATACATTTTAACTATATTGTATTTTTGTGGATCGTGAAGTCATGTTAAATTGAGGTTAAGTTAAAATAACGCAAAGAATATAATAAGAATATCTCGAGTAGTTTTGTGTAAAATAAGTAATATAATTTTATTTAATTGAACTTAAATTGATTTGTTGGCAAAGATATCTTAAATTAGTAAAAATGTTGCTTTCAATTCAGTCTAGTGGCAATCTTTTTATTAAATTATTAAGAACTAATTCGCTACGACAATGTCTAGTAAGTATTATATTAATTTATTGTTATTGCAGTAAAAGTTGTATTTTTTATGTATTAATAGGTTGGACGAAGAACTTCTACGGTGGTCGAGTCTTCGACACAAAATGGTGACGAAGTGGCTAATAAAAAAGTGACTCATTTAGACAACAAGGTTATTAGTAAATCTATGAAAGCATATTTGGAAAGAGCACAAGAACATGAAGCTTTTATGAAAGAGAAGAATCATGAATATCAAATTGGTAAAAGACATCTTGCAAATATGATGGGTGAAGATCCAGAGACTTTCACACAAAAGGAAGTTGATGTAATACTTTTATATTGCTCTTATAAATAACATTTTAAAGTAATAACGTAATTTGTAGGAAGCTATTCAATACTTGTTTCCTTCTGGTATATACGATAAGAAAGCTCGCCCACATATGCTACCCCCTGAAGAAGTTTTTCCACAAAGAAAAGCTGCTGAATTTGACATTTCTGGTAGACCATTTCATTTCTTGTTTTACACCTCAAATCCAAATTACTACAATTTATTATATGTAAGTATTCTTAATTGTTAGTATAATATAACTTTAATTTAATGTTTTATTTTAAATTTCAAGGATATTGTTGAAAATATAAATGAACTAAATAAATTTGAAGATTCCATGATTAAAAAAAATTTATACCCAGATGAAGAATTAAAAACGTAAGTCAACAAATATTTTGTAATGTAGATTCATTTATTTATAATATAAGTTAAGAATATTGAATGTAATGCACTTATGTACAATTTCTGTGTAGTGATATGTCTAGTATGCAGTGGCTTGATCAGGAAAGCTTAGAGAAGAGATTAATTGAACCAATAAATCCAAAAATTTATGACCACTATGTTAGTGCTATGCAACGATTAGTTGATCATCCTTATAGCTATAGAAAAAAAGATTTCATTGCATCCTACACCAAACAATTGCTAAATAAAACTAAAACTTTTGAAATACCTAAATTACAAATTGATGAAAATGGACGATCCTACATTACTACCTATGGTTTGTTTGTTGTTGTATTTTGTAAAACTATTGATTAACATAAATTTTTTAATTTTTTTAGAATGCCTGCGGAAAACAGCAAGAGCTCATGTTACTTTACGATCTCCTGGTACTGGTCAAGTTAATATAAACGACAAAGATCTAACCTATTTTAAGGATTTGCAACCCAGAGAACAGGTTAGTAAATTGATTTTTTATTTGGTTGGTCTTAAATTGAAGTGGTGTGATTCTAATGATGTGTTTTAATTGGTACAATCAAAAACAGATACTTTGTACGAGAATTTTTTTTATGTACAATTTATCATGGGCATACATAATAGTTTTGCTAATCATAAGATTAAATATTACAACGAGTATTTACATTAAAATTTTAAGTATTATAAATAATTATAATACTACTAAATAATTATAATACTTCGTAGTTTTTATATTATCTATTTATTACCTTCACCTGTACAAAAGAAATATTAGATTTATCCGTTATTGCCTAGATCCTAGAATGAAAAGAAAGTCAATAATTTTCGGTCTACAGATTTCTTAAACAAAGAAATGTAAAAAACACATTGCAAACCCTTTTTTAGCACAAAAAAGAGGGAATCTTCCAAGTGGCACTACTAAATCCATGCCAGAAGGTAGTACACAATTCTTACTGAATAAAATCTTCCACAATCTGGGATACAAAGACATTTGTTTGGTATAACTCCCGCTCAATCGTGAGTCCTGACACCTATACTGATATTTTGGACATACCTTCCTCCTAGTTTTTGTCTTCTTGTTTGTTCAACAAATTTTGTTGATAAAATCTTGCACATCATGGAATGTCTCCCACCCATCGTCATCCTGTAATATAATAAATATGATTAGGGAAACCTCATATTTCTGTGTTGTTATGCTCTGTGCAGTAGAAGCAGATAGAATTTTCTGTCCTTCAACTTGTATAAGTTATCATTGAAATATGCTGAGATAAACTGGGTCAACTCATAGAATATATCTCCATAATTTTTACGGACCCTGATCCCATTTTCTACGCTATTTTGGTTTATGTGAATCTGTATGTCAGGTCTTTGTCCAAGGTTATGATCAGTACGTGGATCAGTACTGTAGTACTGATTGTGGACTGATTAAAGTGACTGGTATTATCTTCCTTGTTTTCCTCATCAGCATAAATGTGGTCTTCTTTGGAACCATTTTAATTGATTACCATTCGTCTAGATTCAAATGAATTTGATACTTTCAACCACCTTCCTCTGAATATCTCTCACTGTGTCTGCTTCTGCTACTAGGGTGATGTTATCCTTAAAATCGACAATTGGTTATCTTTGTTGGAATGGGCAATTCAAAAACGTCTTCATACATAATATTCTATAACAGCATCCCAGAATGCAGATCTATGCCCCTGCGTACCCCACTGGTCATATTCATCTCGAAGTGCTCTTACTTAGTTTCCTCCATTATTTAAGCGTTCTATGACTGAAATAGGTTGATAAGACATTTGAAAGATGCGGGACAAAACTCCTAGCCTGGAGCTCTCCTATTATGTTGTTCCTACTTTTGTCATTCTGGATTTGTTGTGGAGGGTAAGATAAACTCACACGTACTTAGGTCTCTAAATCAGCCCCATTGTACCACCTCCGGTTTTCAGCTTCACCCCGATTCTGTCACTCCCCAAGTCATTCTAGCTGTAGAATGAACTCCAGGATGGCAGGCGGAATGTTACTGATTCTACCCATGTCGGCTCAGACAGATCCTTTCATTGAAGTTAATGCCGGATAGTAACAAAGTATATGTTCAGCTGTTTCCTCCTCTTTATTGCATCCACGACATATAGGGTCATCTGCATACTCCATCGTGTGAAGATGTTTATTTAATTTACAGTGTCCAGTTAAGATCCCTGCAATTGTCCACATATTAACTCTGGATAGCTTCAGATAATATCTCTTATGTTTCAAGAAGGAGCACGTATTGCAGCTTTTCCTTGCATAGATAATTTTATTCATAGTGGTTGGGAGTGGCTAATGTGCAGAAACGAATATTCGTCAGGCGAGTCCATGTTTACAAGCAGGGGGTGTTAAATTTTACCGTTCATAACCCTACTATTTCTATATTCGTAAAAGGTTATGTAAAAGGACCATAAAAGGCGGTCATTGCCTTGTAGCTAACACAGTTGGATGCGAATACGGGGTATCGGGTTCCAACCTGGGAAGAATCAAACTTTTTTATGACTATAGTTTGCGTGCTTCGGAAGGCACGTTAAGTTGGTGGTCCCCTGAGTTAGTGAATTGCCACCTTTAACATAAAAAACCAGGATACAGGCACATCTGAAGGCCAGTCTATAGCAAGCTACCTGATGGATGTAAAATATTTATATGCTCATGGAACTCACACTGCCAAGGAAACGAAGCAGATGTTGGAAATAACAAGCCTTTTGCGGGTTGCCTTCCACTCCTGACCTCTTACTTTGTTGGAAACCACTTATTATATCGTGTTTACCCTTCGGGCTTACGTAAATTATGTATAGAATGGAATTTCTGACATTGTAATTGAAAATTTTGCTAAAATTTAATAATTCGAAAAGAAATTATAAGGTACCGTACTTCATTGCAATTTAATCAATTCCATTTGTAATCCTTCAGGTTCCTTTTTACTTTACCATACAACAAATAATATGAGTATACGTAGCAGAGGCGTAGCTAGGGGGGGCAGGGGGGTACATATGTCCCTGGGCGCCACAGCTTAGGGGGCGCCAAAATGAAAAAATGAGTTAAATAAACTCCGGCCCCAGTGAGTCTCCAGACTCTCGATACGAGAAGGGGTGCAGATTTTGTGTCTTGTCCCCGGGCGCAAATTACCCTAGCTACGCCACTGATACGTAGTATACCATATAGTATGGGAAAGTTATAAAATCTAAAAAAAAAAAAAAAGTTGAGATATTGACGGATTTAGAGTCCTTGGGGTCCAACGAGTTGAAAGAGACCAAACATCAACAAATGTCTGTGTGTCTGTGTGTCACTTAATTTTGTGTGCGCTCTAGCGCCCAAACCAATAAGAATTTCATAACCAAATTTCATATTTAGGTCTTTTATATTAAGACTTAGAACTGATTAGATTTTGGTTGAAATCGGTTCACGGAAACTTGATGGTGGGGGTTACGGTGACGCGAGGGAATGGATTAACGAGATGCCACTGTTTTTATATAAATACCATATCATTAATGTATGGTAAAGTCATGGGATGGCACTCGTGTCTACAGACAGTATTTTTATTTTTGATCCTGAATCCCTACGCATGCGCATTTGTTTCTGTTTTGTACTTAAGAATAAATATCAAATGTAATTTTGACAGCTGTCAAAACTTTTTGATTTTTTGAAGTTTATTATGAACGCCAGTTTATTGTAGAAGGAAATAATTTAAAAGATTATGATATGACAATTGCATGAAATCTTACAGCTGTCAAAATTAAATTTGGTATTCCTATTTTATTTTAAAGTACAAAACAGAAACAAATGCGAATTCTTGGGATTCAGGATCAAAAATATATTAAATTTTTAATTAATTAATGTGTATACAACATGATATAAAGTAAAATAAATAAAACTGTTATAATTATTATGTATGAATTTTTAAACTTCCCTAATGTGCACATTTATTGTCACAAATTACTTATATACTTAAAATCGGCTTTTCGCCTATATGAGTTTTAAAGTGATTTTATTAATAATTGTCCTTTTATGTACATATTTGTAATCACAAATTTCACACTGAAACTACTAAACAATTAGCAGTATTACCGTTTACGGTCTATTATTATAGAAGGAAATAATTTAAATAATAATAAACGTACTTTGACGAAATTTGACAGCTGTCAAAATTACATTTGATATTTATTCTTAAGTACAAAACAGAAACAAATGCGCATGCGTAGGGATTCAGGATCAAAAATAAAAATACTGTCTGTAGACACGAGTTGGGATGGCCACATCACAAAACCAGTGAGGCCGTAGGCCGAACAACCACATCCGACATTTTTTATCATATTTTTATTTTATCTTCCTAGTCATCTTCTTTCGAAATAAAATCAGAAATCTTTAAATTCGGTAGTAACTAATCAGACGATATTGAATTATATTATCGTATTGTTTTACGGCAATTAATTAATTAATTAAATAAATTTATTGCATTACTATGTAGCGGAACTTGTTTTGTTTCTTTATCAATTTTGTTGCGAAAAGGTGACTAATAAAAACCCAGATGTTTGTTTGACGTAGAAAAAATGAACAGTAAAAGAAATACATCCCACACATTTCAATATAAATTAATGTATTGAATATTAAATTATAATATTTATAAAGGTGCTTTCAGATACAGGTACTTTTTTTTTTATATCGTAGGATTCGTAGGGTGGCAGTATACAAATCTAGGAATCCATCGCTCTAGAAACCCTAAAATTTACCAATTTTATATGACAATCAACAAAACAATTAACAAGCGAATACTGCACAGTAAACATAACTGTGCCTTACTAATTATTATATGAAAGAAAAGATCAGTGACTTGGCAAGTCAAGACCGGGCCCGGGCATATGTAATCTCCCCTAATCCAGCAGGTAGAATTTAAAAAAAGTGGTGAACTCCCCTAATTTTGAAGATTTCACCAATAATCCTAGTTGTAAACTCCCCGAATATAATACATTTTAAGTAGGATAATTAAGAAGGACTTAACTAAATTATACATAATAACTAAACAGAAAATTTTCAATTTATTTAAACTTTAAAGTTTAAAATATACACAAAATTCTTAATGAAAACCAATCCCCTATAAAACTGTGATGCCGACATGCCCTTAAAGTGAAATTTTGGGGTAAAATTGGTGTCAAACGTTCGAGCATCAATGAGCTTCCAAATTTTTTGTTTGAGCCTCAACCGTCGCGGAGTTCTTCGCGAAATATTTGGGTTGAGGGGGGGGAAGCTGGACACATGTTTTCCTATTTTCATAATTATTACGAATTTTTCTGCGAAATCGATGTCTATCGATAGAGCTTCGTTTGAGCTTGAATGAGCTTCCATTCCCATAATTGTATTTTCATTTTCTGCAAAGTTAAGAGTATTTCAAGTTTTGAGTACTCCGAGCAAGTTCTTTTTAAACTTTTTGGTTGAAATAGGTGTCAAACGTTTCAGTATAGTTTGAGCATCAATGAGCTTCCAAATTTCTCGTTTGAGCCTCAATAGTCACGGAGTTACTCGCGAAATTCTTGTGGGGGTGGAGATGTAGACGTTTATCGATTTCTGTTCTTATTTCGAACTTTCTTGTGAAATCGCTGTCTATCGATAGATAATTATTTGAGCTTAAATGAGCTTGCATTCTCATCATTTTAATTTTATTTTCTGCAAAGTTAAGAGTATTTCAAATTTCGAGTCCTCCGAGCTGGTTTCGTACGAAAATCTTCCCCATGTTTTGTTTTAATTTGCATATTTGATAATAATTAATGATGTTCCTCGTCAAATAATTGAGTTAATTTCTATCTCTTCAATGGTTATTGTTCACTGTTGGAAGTTTGATCACAGCATCTCCACATTTTAATGCACGATTAAAATAAAATTTATAATCCTCATAAATTAACAATTTGTTGCCACATTGACCAGTAGTCAAATTATTTCAGACCAATATGTTTGAAAGTACGCAAAAAATAAAGCGGCGCGGCGTTCACAATGAAGTGGGGTATTGCATTGTAGAGAGCTGGCAAGCGCCAATTAGATTAAAGTATTTTCGTCTATCCCTTTCTATGATTAAAAAATTGTTCATTCTGATTGGCTCTTGCTAACTTTCTGCCGAAGCAAGGCAAGACCCCACTTTATTGTGAACACCGCTTAAGAATAACTTGAAATAATAACTTCCCTGAAGTAATAATAATTATAAAAACAATTTTTATATAGCAAACATTTTATTACTCCCCCGGTCTGCGTAAATGTCCTTCATGGACAACTCATGAGCTCTGATGTTCCTAAGATTGCATATGGCCACAAATGTATAAAAACTAGAGCGAATTTCAACAAATAACCTAAGCTCTGATGTGCCAAACTTATCTGTGTATGGATTTCATATTGACAAGAAGTTTTTGTTAAAACAATAATTTGTTTATTAAAAAATAATTTTAATAAGAAAAAAGAAAGCATCTTGAAACAACTACAGACCAATATGTTTGAAAATAAAGAATTTTTTATATGGCACACATTTTGTGACCCTCCCCCCTAGACGTAGATGATTTTTTTTATGGACGACCCCAAAGCTCTGATGTTCCAAACCTGTCTGTACAGTTTGCATATTGGCCACAAATTTATAAAAAAGGAGCGAATTTCAACAAATAACCTAAGCTCTGGTGTGCTATGATTTTCTAGCTATGGATTTCACATTGACAAGAAGTTTCTGTTGACCTTTTATTTAAAACTAAAAAAGTGCTCTAAAAAGTAAAAAAATAATTTTAATAAGAACAAAGAAAGCTGCGTGAAACAACTATAGGCCAATATGTTTGAAAGTACATAAAAAATAAGAACTTGAGATAATAAACCCATGAAGCAGTAATTTATGGATACCCAACATTTTTACATTTGAAACAATGTTAAATAATATTTTTCATAATTACAAACAAACAACCAAACGTGATAAATGCAAAATAATGTTGTCTAGCAATGTTGTGTAGCATTATTTTGCATTTATAGCCAATAATGAACTCAAAAAACTAAAACTTACATAACGTAACAATTTATTGTAGAAAAACGAACCACAACTACACCAATTATAACATTTTAATTATTAATTGACTTATTTTTTTTATTCCATTTATTATTTGATTATTTATATTCCTCAAAGTTGGTAGCAATATAAATATTATCCCTAAAGCCTATCTATAAGCTTTATAATCTTATTGCCTAGTAATCCCTCGACGTTAGGGGAGTTTACAACCAGGATTATAAAAAAAATAAGCCCCATCTTAAGGTGGGTCGAAATTAGCGGAGTTTACAAAACCCCCCGGGCCCTGGTGCAAGATCCACTGCGGGCCCCTTCATTATTTAAAAAAAATTTAAATAACAATTTCTTTTGCACAAAAAACGTGTAAATAACAAAAAGTTATCGTAGGTCTCACAAAATTTCAATATATCTGAAAAAAGTTCTGTACAATGTACAAACTTTCATAGATTAATTTTACAAAAAAGTCTCTGTAAATAATAGAAATTAATTTTATCTGTGTGCCGGGCCCCTTTGCCTGACACCACTTGCACCACCTGTTGCTACGTTACTGGAAAAGATCTAAAACAAAGTGAAAGTCTTAAAATTATGGTTTATTTAAAAACTACAAGGTCAAACCAGGTACTACCTGTTGATTCATTTAAAAAATTATCTTTCTAATTTTATTATAAAATAAAATTTTACAAACCGTCCTTACTGACGACAAAATTGTTTTATGAAAATTCTTGTACAAAAAGTACAAAACTAAAGTCATTTTTAGTTATCTGACCATACAAGATAAAATTATACCGTATGCCATTTATTTAAGCACCGCCAAATTGGCCATATGGACCATTCTTCCTACGAGCCCATTTCAAAAATAAATGTCAAAATATGGGTCAAAAAATAATTTTCTTTAGTACCTACTTATTTCTTCGTAATGCATTGCTACTTCTTACCAGTTATCAGGTTTTTTTATTTGGAAAAAGTCGCAAGCTATGCTTTCCAATAGTTCTCCCAAGATGACTTTCTTTCACTCGCGTACGAATCATTAGTGTTATTGCATTCAAATACAGGAGTATCTTGTATCAATCAATATCATCAATATCGGAAACGTGTTTACCTTTTATGTAAATTTTTATGTAATCTTCTTAAGATTTTACATTTTTTAAGTTATCTGACATCTGACTATACAAGATTAAATTATACCGCCTAATTATGTAGCCATATCTGCTACAAATTCTTTAAATTATTGATGTCCAGTTATACCTCAAAAATATATTTGATATATATAGGTAAACCTATCAAAAAACCCCAAAGAAAGAAATCGTATGGTATCAGATTACACGATCTTACTGGGCAATTGAGGACCGCTTCTTCAAAACTTAACAGCTAAACAATATAAATTTTTTAGAAGAACTTTTAGTTTAGCCTTCATAATATTTAAAAAATTTTGTTTTTTCAAAACTCAACAAAATACTTCAGTTTTCTCAAAACTAAACGTTCTCCTGAAAAATGTATAATTTTGAATGACTGAGTTTCGAAAAAAACGGTCCTCATTTTGATTTCCAGTTCTTGATATTACACGACCTGGAATCCTGGAAATGTTCCCTGTAGCAATGCAATTGTTTGTGCTCAGTACGACAGGTTGCGCTATCCTGCTAGAACCGCATATCTTCAAGATCCAAATCAATCAATTCTATTTAAATTGGGACACCCTTTATATAATTTAAACTAACATTATGATTTGACCAACGCGACCATAGCTTCGTGCTATTTTTCGCAAATTTACGATATTATTCTTCTATTTTTGAGTTAAAGCAAGCCACCTGGTATATAATTAAGATTTTTATCAATTCAAGAGATTGTTTATTAGTAATAATTGGTGCACAGGTGTACAGTATTTAATTTTATTGAACAATTTAGACATCGCAAAATATAATTATTATACTGTAATATACATATTTTAATTAATATTATAAATAAATCGTTTGCAGTAACATGCCAATAATTTAAAGCTTAAAATGTATTTAGGCCTATTATTTTGGAACAGAGGTATTAGTACTTAATTTAAATACGGTTATCCGCGGTCAGTAGAGGAATAGGTGACCTTTTAACGTCATATTAATTTTAAATCAGATCATGTTGGTTCACTAATAAATTAATGTGGGGCTAGCGTAGCGGCTATTTTTTTCTAAAATAGTTTTGCAATTTTGTATTCGATGAAGTTTTACACTCTTTTTGTATATTTTATTCAATACCGCCTATATTTTTCAGTACAATAGAAATTAATGTGGATGGGATCAGTAACTAATTTTAATTATAGTTATTATCTAATTAATACACATTTACTATTATTTTAAATTGTAGAGTGTTACTACCTTACAGTATAATTATTTTGACGAAGTACAAATTCCATTCAAAGATTCAACTTGTATTCATTTAAATAACCGTTAGCGAAACTACTTATTCTTTGACATTGTTTTCTTTCATTCAAGTGTTATTATACCAAGTTTATTGGATGTACATTTTATAGTTTTTAAATTCTTTTTATTTTGAAGAAGTCTTTTGTGCATCATTTAGTGTTTTTCTTGTGTTTATAATGTGTAGTTTACTTTTAACAACATACTTAACTCACGTGCTTAGTTTAATCCAGTCCCCCCTCTAAATTAAGACTTAAGAGAACGTCTCCGTGGAGCAATTTAATAATTTACTTTATTCGCAGTACAGATAAGTTATGCATTAAAATTCAAAACCTGCTATCTCTTTTTATTAGATGGTAGTGTTCAATGTCTAACTACAACTGTCTTGTGAATAATATGTATAAAAATTAGTGTTTTTATCTGACGTGCGAATTTTTTGATGGAATCAAGCTTATTAAACATCATTGTTCGGTAGTTCTTTCGGCTCAGTGATTCATGAGTGTAAAAATGCGGGAAGTTTCTTGCAATCTACCGCACCAAAAATAATTATTTAGTACATCATTGTCAGGTTTTTGATTATGACGGTTTTGGAGCTACCTATGTGTTTATATTTTATTATGTTGCTACGGACATCAATTTGAAAAATGTTTACTTATGTGTTATGGAATTATAGCAGCAGTTTATTACACATTGTATTGTTTAGTACAGATAACAGGTAAGTTCATTTACGTATTTTTTAAATTTAACTTTTAGAATTTTTATATCCTCCAATTTTAAATTTACCTATTAAGTAAAAGTTTCAATTAGAAAAATTATTATAATTAAATAATTTTAAATTACAATAAGCTATTGACGCATTTTATATCTGTGTTGTAATGGGTAATTGTTATGTAACTGAATTAGATTTATTTAAAAAAAATAGGTATTGTTGTATATGATGTATGAACGATTGCTATTTCCGCATTAACTTAAAAACTTGAATATTTTAAATTTAACTATGAGAAAATAACAAATTAGATGTTTAGTTTTACAAGATGAACATCGATTAATATTATTATTCACAATTTTTTTAATGAAAATGAAAAATACAAATTTTAATTTATTATGTACCTACACTATGGTGACAGAATTAAATAGACAGCATATTTCATATTAAACTGTTGATGGTATCCTGTGTAATTTTAAACATTTCTTAAATTGACACTGCAAATTTTTCGGTTTGTTTACTGGTTTTCTAGACGGTTTGTATAATTTCATTGTATTTTCAAAGTGTGCCAAACATTCTCAATTGGATTTACATTCGGGGATTGACCTGACCATGGTGAAAATAGTGAACCCGATTTGGGTTTTTAGGATGCAACTTTATTTACTATTTAGGATGGTGCCCCGTATTTTACGTATAATGGGGATAATTACATTGAAATATTGAAACATTAGAGGACGGACCATTACCTTTAGCTGACTGAAAACTTGGAAAAAGAAAAACGGATTCATTCTATGAAAATCAGGACACCATACCATAAAACAGAAAGTTTCATTCATGGAAAACAACGACTCGTTGGCCAATTCCCGAATATAAATTCAATTGTTAGTATTTGCAATACTCTGCAAAAAAATTTTTATACAAACCGGCTAGAAAACCTGCTAACAAACCGAAAATATTTGCAGCTTTAGCTGAAGAATTGTTTAAAATTACACAAGACATCATCAACAGTTTAATATGAAATATGCCACAGGGGATTAAAACTACACAAAATATGAACGTTTCTATAGACATTTTTAAATAAATAAAAATTATTTAAATTTTAGGCGTTTATTTAATTCTGTTACCATAATATTATAGTGTAAATTAGAAGCTTAGTTTTCTATGGGGTACAGGGAGCATCATAGTCGTGGAAATTGTAATATTTAAGCTAGGTTCGCGTGTAGATTGTCGTGGGTCCGTATAATAAAAATGCTGTTATATTTTAATTCTTACGTATGAAAAACGATTCTATCACTTCTTTTGCTCTTAGCACATACAGATATTCATGCACTAATGGAACGTGGTAATCATTCAGCATAATTATGGGAAAACAAACTCTTTCGATTAGGCACAAATTATGAATTACCATTTTGTTTTTCAATCTAATTTCTAAAGCGACGTTGAATTATTTAAATTTAAAATAACAGAAATAATGTAAAATTAAAATATAATAATAAATTATATTAACGAGATGATGTGCAAATAAAAATTCAAATGATATCATGACATAATAATTATAATATCATAAACTTTCAGCAGTAGGTAATTTATTGTCTTCTTAAAGAAGAACTTAATAAAAAAGCTTATGAAATCATTTGATTGCGTTTGCTTAGCTTGTTAATTTTTAAATTTTAATTGTATATCAATAATTATTCTCACAAACTATAATAATTTTATATTATAAAATATCATCTTTCAAATACACAAGCGTGAAAGCAAAAATATTCTTATTTGGTAAAAAAATTATCAATTATATACTTTATTTACAATAAAAAGTCACTAAGCAGTTCTAGCACTTCTAAGCTTCTAACCAAGCAACTGACCTTCCAAAAGAATATTTTATTTAAAATCAACATTTGTGTATAGCACAAAAATTGTTTTCAAATAAATTATTGTAATGGGGGTAAGTGTCAGGAAATGAATTCCAGATAGTATTTTAGTAATGTATTTTTTAGTAAGTGCCTATTTCATCAATTTGTTCGATGTAATTTACTGTGATTAATTAATTAACAGGTTACATTTCAATGAAATAGACAGTTCCACACCGTAAAAAATTCACCACTGCTCACCTTGAAATATTGATGCTCCTGGTAAATACTGTATTGTTTTGTTTCCTGTTTTCACAATAGATTTTAATGAATTTTATTTTATGGTCTATAATCATCCAAATGTAATAAGTTAATTTGAAATTTTATAAAGATTCCTTATTAAACAGGATTTAATTTTCTATAAACAATTTCATATCTGATTTTTTTTATATTTATGTTCCAATTAATAATTTAAGTAAGTGACATATTAAAAGCAAAGTATTCTTGAACTATGAGGGGACGTAATTACATAATTATGAGAGTCATAATTTTACTCCATTTGTTTAATAATCATGTACTACATTATAATTAAATATACATAAATAAGTGTAACAATCTTGACCTTCCGTTTTCACTTTTTTGGTCTTTAAAGTTAACTTTTGTTGTCAGTTTTATTTTGCGTGTTCATGTAAAAATAAGATTCAATTAAGAATTAATGGAATGTTGCTGTGCCAATTTTAATTTAAAATACATGTGGGCGACCTGTAATTGCATCAAAAGTTAGCGTTCATTTCGGAATTTCGTTTGTTAGTGGGGCATAATTTATTAATGCACATAATTCGTGGAGAATTTGAATTTCGATGTAGTTTCTATTTTCATTAGTAGAATATTTTGAAGGAGCTGTTACATATTTTTATCAATAGTGACTAATAAATATTTGAGTCATTTCTTTTTGTTAAGTTTCTAAAAGTTTCCAGAGATTATAATATAATAAGAATAAATAACAATTACACGCGATTACTACACCCGGATATTTTGTGTGATTATAAACAACAATCACAAAATCATTACCCAAATATGATTCTTAGTTACAGGAGGGTTACAATCTCTTCTGCTACATCTGAAAATGTTTCTATATGAATGTGCCCGAAAAGAACAACATACGAGAAATTTTATTTAAAAATACTTTCAAAACATATTTATTCCTTAAATGACAAAGTAGAACCACAAAACATTTAAAAACATGAAAAAGAATGCAAATATGGGGACGGGGGTGCAAGAACGTGGAGTTTATACGAAAAAATTGAATAATGTATCAAAATTATAGGCGAAAAATTAATAGTAATGCGATCTATAGTTATTTCAAGGTTATTTGTCTATCGTCAGTCGCATCTAACCAGACAAAAATAAAACAAAAAATGGAAAAATTGATCAGAAAAATAATAATCGAACAAAAATTTAAAAAATCAAAATTATATAAAATGTGAAAATAACTCCGAAAATGGAGGAAAAATAAACTACAGAAAAATAATTTTTAAATGCTTACCAGTAGAATAATAAATATTTACTTTGTTCCTTTATTCTCTTTAAAATTAAGATATTTTAGTGGAACGAATTTACCCCCAATTGGGGTGAATTTTTGTATAAACTTATTACCATAGTAGTTAGCATTATTCATAGGAGATTTATTACGATCATTTCCTTTATGAAATGCTGATTCAGAGTACGGCCTTGATTGTCGCTTGATTGAGATGTATGTTACGTAGAAATATTCGGCACCCGGGAGAAAGCTGTTACTACTCAAAAAAGTTAACTTTTCTGGAGAAACATTTTAAAATAGCAATTTATGCTGATGTAAATGGCTTATCAACATAAGATACAAACTAGTGAATTTTTTTATCAAATTATCTTCTTAAAAAATATTAGGTACCATTTCTGAATTGATTCATGTAAAATCTTTATTTTTGAGCTGCGCCATTGTTTTTCCCGGTTGATGATATTTCTCAACGATACTTTTTTCAAATTATTATTAAATATTTATATTTGGCAAATCTATGAGTTTTTATAATATTACTACATATTAAAATGATTAAATTAATATTTTTCACCTTCGCACCTTACACTGGAGTCCATATTGCACTGGAGTCCACAAGGTTTTCAAAGGACTCCAAAATATTCAAATATTAAAACCTTTTGCAGGCTTTGGAAAATCACGTGCGAGTCGAGGGGAATTTTATAAATATTACATACAATTATATATTTTTTAGTAGATAATAATTATTATCCAGCGCAATAAAGATTTCAAGAGCTTTCAGCTATAATATTTTTGAAGTTATGGTTTTAGGAAAGTTCAAAAAATTATATTTGATTTTTTAATCGTTCAATTAATTTTAAAATTTTATTAAATATCATTTTTATTAACTGCTTAAAAAGTTATATATTTATTTTAAACATACGAGTATTATTAATAATTATGAATTATAAATAAAATATGTGTAGTGCAAGCTAAAAATTCGGAATCTCCATTTTTCTGTTATACCTCACATTATTGTTTATTTGAAATTTTCTATTGGGCTTGGGACAAACTTCAAGTAATATTACTAACAATAAAGGAATATTACATAGAGGTGTTTATTTGATAACGTTACTGGTTTTAACCATCAGTGATGTTGTAAATTAAGCGCTTTACATTTATAATCACTTTAATTCCCTTTATTATATGACGCTTAATTTTTACTGCGGGTTAAAATCAGATAAATTTAGCGTGATATTAAAAACAATACATTAATTTGATTATCAAATGTACTATATTAGTTTTTTAAGACCATCATAACGTCATTAAAAATCCTAATGTAAAACAATAAATACATTTTTGACTTTATTCAATGTCATGCTATGTAAAATTTCTTATCTTATATTTTTTTTCGTATATTTACTGTGCTAGATTAATTTAAAAGTGTGATGGTCTAAACTCTAAACTCCCAATAGTTAAAATTATATTTTAATGTCATTCTTAAGGGATTTTAGGTGTTATTTAAATTAAAACTTGCAGTTGCTTTTGAACTGTTTTTATTGGATCATATTATACAAAATTTGTATTCTGTTTTATATACTCGTATACGTAGCAAAATAATAAACATAAAATTAATACAGATATATATTAGAATCTATTTTATATCTAGAAATTTATTATTTTTATTATTTTATAACAAAAATTGGTTCTATAATGTTGGTTGTTATATCAAACATAATTTCTATTGGCGTCTTATATAATTATTGTGAAGCGCCACGTAGTGTTCTTAGGGCCAGTTGTATAAAAGAGGGTTAACTCGGGGATCAGCTGATCTTGGTTCAAGAGCTGATCCAGGATCGACCGAAGGTAGATAGATTTACTTGATAGGTTTATTTATAATCTATTTACCTTGCGTCGATCCTGCTTTGCTTTGATCCTTGGTTTAACCCTGATCCGAGGATGATCTTCTTTTATACAACTGGCCCTTAGTGGTACATAAATTAAGTAGTATTCGGTGTGTACTTATTGTTAAAAATATGAACAAATCATAGGTTATCAGGCCCGTAGCCAGGATTTCATTTGGGGGGGGGGCACTTGTAAAAAACCTTTTGTAAAATGAAAAATTTTCGGTTGTTCCCCTTCCATTTTCTTTGTCTTTTCAACATTTCAAGGGCCCCCCTGGCTACGGGCCTGAAGGTTATACATATAATTATTATTAACGAATATGAACCAAATTGATTTAAAAACACGATTTCCAATGTAAACAACGTAAAATGCAATGATATCTATAGGTAGTGTAAAACTCCAATATCATTTTGATTTTTGTATAACAAGAAGCATAGGATCAATTTTTAATGGAATTAATTATTTTCTATATATGAAACTTTTAAACATCCTGCTTAAATATCAATTAAATCCAAATAATCATTGATAATAAAACCTGTTACATAAATTAATTTACACTCGATTTGTCATGTTTCTATTCAAAATTTATTTCAACGTTTAATTAAAAATGTACTTTAATTCATAAAATTGTGCAACAGTATAGTTAAGGGAATGGTCACCACAGTAATTGTGATCTTTGTTTATTATTATTATTTATGGTGTGGTTGAAAACACTTCTTTGCAAGTTTTAGTATCTTGTAATAGGTACATTGTACATTGAACCAGCGACATAGACCAATGCAATTATTTACATTAGAATTAATTAGTTAGATCATGGAAGAGAGTCAGAGAAGGTACCAGCCGTTCGCACTTGAATGGGTGACCGATTTTAATATATCACGTGCTGCCGCTCTCCTACCAAATCGAGTGGTTGGGTTGGGAATGGCCAAAGAAAATTTCTCAAATAGGAGACTAAGTTTAGCAGTGAACACGGAAGGCTGGATATTTTAGTTTAGTTCAAGCATATATTGCAACAAAAATGTTGACTGTACATTGGTAATTGCATTTATTTTACATTATAATGTAGGTACTTAAAATTAGAGTCCAAGTGTAAATTATAAAAATTTGTTATTTAAAAATGCCAGAGTTACTTTCTTTGTTAACGTAATTTACATTTATTTATGTACAAAGGTTTACTTTTTGTATCATTGTCTTTTATCTACTTCTCAATTTAACATTGAAAATTTGTATGTATTATTGTATGTATTTTTGGGTATTCTAGAACTAATAAGGATGCATTTGAATGTTTTGAAGATTTTAGTCATTCATAATATAGCATTGAGAACAACTTTTTTAATTGTACAATATAGATCTTGATATATCTAACCAATAAATACTTCGAGGAGTTATTAAAAGGTTTTTAAGCTGATGTTAAAATTTTCCAAGTACCTTTTTATAAATTAGAGAATATAATAAATTCCTAGATTTGGGAATACGAACATAGGTTGAATATTAATTTATAATAATTTCCGTTACAGTTGCATAGAAAATATCGCAGTAATTTTTTTTACGTTAGTTGCACGCCCAAATCTGAACCATTCAGTATTGTGTCTCTGAGTTTCGAGAAGAATAAGAATCCAAAATTTTCATTTTTTGAAAAAAAAACTTCTGTTAACTTTTTGATGAACTGAATTTTTTTTTAATGTTTGACTTTTGTCTATTATATTTAGTCAGATTTATTTGGGTTATATTGTTCCAATTTTACATAAAACTGGATTCAATATTGCATACTTTAATATTATTATTATATGACTAGTCATTAAATGAATAGTTACCCTAAGCTAGCAGATATAACATGCGTTAATTATTATTTAAATGAATTACGATTTTGTTCAAGTAATCCAAAATCGTCAAATAATGAACAAAATTAATTTAATTTCAGGTAATACACCTTCAAAGTAACTAAAAAAATTACAACAATGGTTGACAACTTAGGATTCCGAGATTCCTCAAATTCCCAAAAATTGGGAAGATCTGTAAGTTCGAGAGAACACATAAACACGGACTTTGAAAGTTTTCCCCTTTATAATAACCGGAGTAAATCTGTTTTACACTGGAAAAGAGGTCAAATAGATCCAGAAGAAATGCTGGAAGAAGAATATCCCTCGGAAGATTTTGAATATGTAGAATGTGGTCCATCTCCTCCCTCTGATCATATATACGAAAGTTTTGAAGAATTTACTACCAGTTGCGATTTAACTGTACAAATTTGTTTAGAAACTATTAAAACTAATTTACATGAACACATGAAGACGTGTTCTGGGCGTCAACAACTTTTAGAAGATATTGAAAATAAAGTTATAACACAAGATAATTTAACCGAGTCATTTCGTGGTGCATCCAAATTCGAAATTAATATATCATTTCTTTGGGCAGCTTTATTGAAACGTTGGGAACTTCTGGATGGACTTTTAACTCTTGGAGCTCAATTATCATATTGTGAGCCCTATCAAGGGTTATCTGCGTTACATTTAGTGGCGTTTAGTGGTTGCATAACTGGAACTCAATTTTTATTATCTCGTGGTTCTGATGTCAATGCATGTTTTAAATGTTACACTCCACTGCACTGTGCAGCTTTCGGCGATAGCCCCGAGACTGCCATGGTTCTACTCAATAATGGTGCGAGAGTTTCTGCATTAACTTCTAACTCAAACAATAGTCATGAAAGTGTTTTACATTGTGCCGTACGTGCTAACGCTGTCGCATGTGTGAGATTACTTGCTGCTGAAGGTGCCGATGTCGGACAAGTTGAATATGCTGGCATGTCGCCTATTCATTTAGGAGCAGATCTTGGACACGTACAATGTTTAAAGATCATGTTTGAATTGAAGGGTATTAATGTTAATGCAAAAACGAAAGAAAAAGAAATGACTGCATTGCATTTAGCAGCTGAAGGAGGATATGCCGATTGCGTGGAGTTGCTCTTAGAGAAAGGTAATAAGAAATTTGGATTTATGAAATAATAATTATTATAACTGAAATTTTTAGGTGCCGATGCAAATATGAGAAATCACCGAGGCCATACTCCGCTTCATTTAGCAGCTCGATCACAATCGCTAGAATGTGTAGAAGTACTTTTAAGAAAAGGAAATGCTGATCCCAATGTCGGTGATCATGATAAAAGGACAGCTTTACATGCAGCAGTTGGAAAAGCAGCCCGCTCGTACGATATTATCGAAGTTTTAGTGAGTTGGGGAGCAGATGTAAATACCAAAGACCAATATGGTTATACGCCATTGCATATAGCAGCTTTAAACGAACTTTCGCAATGCGTGGAAATCTTAATTTTTCATGGAGCTGATGTTACCGCCAAGTCAAGGTTTGGTATGACTGCTCTTGGTATTATGACTAGAAAAACGCCTGCATCTCTTGCAATGATTAACCAAAAACTAGATAGTGCTATTACATTACATCATCATCCAGAATCATCAAATAGAGAAGTTGAGATGAGAGTAGATTTTAGAAGTATTTTACAACATTGCCATCCTCGAGAAATAAGTTTCTTAAATACTTTCGTAGATGAAGGCCAAAAAGAAATTTTATTGCATCCATTGTGTGCCGCTTTTTTGCATTTAAAATGGGAAAAAATTCGTAAATATTATATTGCTAGAATATTCTTTTATTTTGTTTTTATATTGAGTTTGTCTTTATATGTTTTGACTGCTTTAGCTCATAACTGTTATAATCATGGTAAAAATATGAACAGTACGGATCCTAAGGATATTATGGAACTTTGTGAAAAGAAATCCATAATGGGTCATATGCTGCGAAATAATCCGTTTGTTATTGAAATGCAGTGGTTTGTTTTGGTTGGAATTACGGCCTGTGAAATTTTAAGAAAAATTTACGGTTTAGCAGGTTATCCAACTTTAAGACAGTACATTTCTTATCCTGAAAATATTATTGAGTGGTTTGTAATAGTAAGCGTTTTTGTTATATCATTCGTCTACACAAATCGTACATACATGTGGCAAAATCACATAGGCGCTTTTGCCGTTTTGTTAGGTTGGACAAATTTGATGTTAATGGTTGGTCAATTGCCAGTGTTTGGCTCTTATGTGGCCATGTATACGAAAGTATTGGGCGAGTTTGCCAAATTATTATTGGCTTATTCTTGCCTTTTAATTGGTTTCGGTATCAGCTTTTGTGTTATTTTTCCAGAATCAAATACTTTCGCAAATCCGTTTATAGGTCTAATAACAATTTTAGTAATGATGACAGGTGAAGTTAGTTTGGAACTGTTAGTGGATGACGATCCGGACGATCCACCATTTTTGCTCGAAATTACCGCGCAAGTTGCTTTCGTTTTATTTTTGTTGTTTGTAACAGTAATTTTGATGAACTTGCTAGTGGGTATTGCGGTACATGATATACAAGGTTTGCAAAAAACCGCCGGCTTATCAAAATTAGTCAGACAAACAAAGTTAATATCTTACATGGAATTAGCTTTATTTAACGGTTATTTGCCCAAATATTTGTTGAATGTTTTACATCTAACTGCTCTCGTATCTCCACGAGCGTACCGCGTTGTTTTAAATGTCAAACCTTTAAATCCAAGAGAAAGGAGGTTACCTAGAGATATATTAAATTCTGCTTATGAAATTGCAAAACAAGTCAAAAATTACAATCATACAATACAGTACAGCGGTAGTACTGTCGCAACGTGGAAAAAGTTTTTTAATAATAACATCGATCAAAGTAGTGATAATGGGAGTGAAAATCCATTAAATATTAATAATTTGCAAAATAAAATGGAGGAAAATAATAAGCAAGTAGAACATTTATGTTCGGAAGTTCAAGAATTAAAAAGCGCCATTGCAAATACACATCGCGTAGTAGAAGAATTATTAATTATAATAACTAAAAATAGTTCTTCAAATTGCTGACAAAATCTCCAAACTAAATTCAATTTTTGATTAGTAAGAAATTCGGCCATTATTCAAAATTTAAAATTCGAGTTTTTACTCAATTTTAAATAAATTAAGCTGCATTGTTCTCGCAATATTATTATGCTGCAAGTTTCGATCACATACGACCAAGTGTCTTTAAACCAAGTGTCAATAGTGGTCACGTAGCAGATCTGATACTGCGAGAAGAGTGCAGTTTTATTTAATATAGTAAATTACCTCTTACCTCGCAAAATCTCTGATCCTACTTATAAATACGTAAAGTTTCACCTCTGTTTGAATTTATTTTAATTGAAAATTCAATATAAATTACTATTCGTACACAATATAGCATATCGAACCTCAAGAATTATTGCTTTGAATAAACACAACTTTCTACACCCTTGCCATACCAAAACAATATCGTGGGTCGAAAGTGATTTTAAAGCACTCGCCGGGGGTACCATTTTTTTTATAACTGGAGTTTAACTGATTATTAACAGAAAAACAGTTTTCAATTACTGATAGATACTACTTTGATATTACGCGAAATTGTAAGTATATTCTAGCAAATATTTTTAATAATTAGTATTTAAATACTTGTAAGTATTTGCTTTGTTATTGAAACTGTTTCTGCAAATAAATAATGTAACTTTTATGTAAGTATAGAAAACTTGTGCCTATACCTGTTAGCATTTACATTTTAGATATTATTTTAATATTACTGTGATATGTTTTCTGTTACATTTAGATTTTGTAATAGAAAATATTTTAAACAAAAATTTAATATTAACATACCTAATGTTAAATAATAATACCAACGTCCTAACATTTTATGGAGAGTACTACAACAACTGTAAAGGTATATTCAGAATGGCAGTATTGCGTTAACCTTATTGACAGCGTCCGCAGAGCCCCAGCTTCGGAATCAATCCCAATTATCTATCAAAAATTCTAGATAACGCTGCCATTATGGATAATCTTAATTGTAGTTCTAACATTTTCAAATAATCAAAACCAACCTCAACACTTCAAATAAACTCATTAGACATAATATAATTTCTTCTAACTTGAATAGTATTAACTTCTAGAAAAGTTCAACATTTAATTTTATTTTATGCTATCAATATTCACATTGGTATAATCAGTGCTTGTTTACCTGGACTTCCTTTAGTATTGTTTTAAAACCAGCTTCCTCTCATCCTATAGGGCTGAAATTTGGTCCTCAGCTTCTACTAGGGGAATATTTTAATGTTTTACATTTTAAATTTAACAAAATTAAACGTTTTCTATTCATTTCATCATTTTCCAGGAGTTTCTTTAAAGGAATTTTTTTAATCACCTATTTGGTACTAGGTTTTGTAATTTAATGCCATGTTGATATTTCAAATGACGCTAGTTTATGATTTTTATGCAAAAATTAATTATTTTCATCATTTCCTAAAATCATATTATGTGTATATAATACTACTTTAATTTTCTCATTTTTATTCTGCTTGCAAATAACATCGTTTGCATGCGTGATAGATATAATTAAATTATGTTGTGTAAAAATTTTCATGAGAGCTTTAAAAAATTATTTTCATATGTATTTTTAACTGTATAGGATAGCCTTCATAGTATTGTCTAGCTACCCCAAATCATCTAAATATATTTTTTATAAAATACTAATTATGTGATGTTAGAGTAATTTAATGAATAATCATATCTTTTTGTAAATCTTAGATCAAACTTTCTGATAAGTAATCCTTTTCACAGCAATGACTGCTTTGCAAGGAGCGATGAAATTATCTTCTCAAATTTGTTCAATCCTGCAGTTTTTCATATTTCCTAAGTTAAAAGTGCTTCGTAAAGGATTACTGCAACTAACATATTTTTATTAAAACCAATAAATTTAATGTGCCTTGTAGTATTTTTATATTAAAAAAAATATTGAGTGCATAAACTAGTTAAAATAAATTCTTGGTTATTACTACTTTTTCATGTTATTGTGTATATTTCAAACAATAAAATCATACTCAAATAATAATATTATTTTACTTGAATGAGTTAACTAATATTAATTCTTTCTCAAACGATTTTTATAATGTAGATAAGTTTTAGAATTAAAGTCATTTTCAGATATATTTCCTAAATACTGCTGTATTTGGAATTAAAAATGCTTGAAAATTTATAATGCTATTATCGTCATGAAATATTATGGTACACATTAAATACCATGTACATGACAAAGAATCTCCGAAACATGAAGCTGTGTCTAGAGATTTTAAACTAGTATAAAATATTAGAAATATTTCTGCCGCCATTTTGGAAAAATGACCGAAAAAGCGATGAGTGATGTCACCTCATATTCTCCCTCCACACATCGTCATACATTTTGGAACTTTTTACATATAAATAAACTCATCCATAAGTTTTTTTAACATATAAAAATTCAAAAACTCGCGTTGAGTACCTATATCCTATATCAGAAAATATGATATGAACCCTTTACATTAATTTGTTCTTTTTTTCCAAAAACAAATATTTTTTTAATATTTTTGTTTTTTAGTAGACTTTCTCGAGTCACATTCAGGTAAGAAGGTATTGGTAACTTAAAATTATTGTCGTTTGAATCTAGTTTGATGTTGAGCGTCAAAGGGTTAAGTGTTCATCATAAAAAAATAAACATTGTTTTGTATAAGGAAACGACAGAACAATTTTTATGTACAGAACATATTTTTAGTGAAACTAGCCAATTTGAACAATATGTAGTACAGATTGATCGAGATTTATTTCGAAAAATTTCATCGCCAAATTTCATAAACAAAATTTAAACACGCAAATAATTACTATATAAATGTAGTTTCTAAATTGTCTAATCCATTTTAATACAAAAATAACCCAAAAAAAAGTTTAACTAGCTATCGTATAATTCTTTTTCTTTTCCATTTGATATTACTTTGTGAGGGGGCGACGCCCCAGAGTCCCCCTCACCAACCGCCACTGATTATAAACTTTTTGCACTAATTTAGTTTATGTAATAATACTCTGCTGAAGTTTGCCGAAATAAATCTTGACCAGCCTGTATTTGTTATAAAATTTTATGTTTAAATTTCGTGTGCTATCATAACCTACTGATGAAATAAAACAAGTTAAAATTCTTGATGATAAGTACACCAAACTATATATACACGTAGTAGTTTGACTAGTGGTGAGGATCGAAGGGTCCGACGCTCAAATTCCACTCAAGCCCAAATTTATTTGTAGCGTGGTTTGGATTCCACGTTAAACTGCAGGGCCATCTACAACATTCCTCATCATGTTTATCCTAGAATTTCGTCATCAACTCTCCAGGGTGTATACCAAACCTGGAAATATCAGGGAATTTTTAAATTCTGGATTTATCAGGGAATTTTGTCAAAGTTCTGGAAAATATAATAACATTACACTTAATACATAAAAATATAAAAAATGGGGGCAAAAATCTTGAAAATAAATTTTAATCGGAAGTTTAATAAATTTTTTTATACAAATTTTAAATTTTAAATTTATTGCGCCAATATGATATGGTCTACCGCCATCCGAATCAGTTATCGTCGTCATTCGCCGAGTTAACGCGCTACAACCCATGATGTTTAATAGTTACTAATCCTACAGTACTCTGGGTAATCCCCGCGTTGTCTGGGTAGATTCGTGTAATTAGTCACTTTATCTTTCATTTGCAAGCAACGATATTCTGTGGTGCTTCAAAGCAAATTATAAATGATAGTTTAACAGTTTCTGGAAATTTTATTAACAGACCTGGAAAACCTGGAAATATCAGGGAATTTTGAAATCACAATTTGGTATACACCCTGACTCTCAAATAGTGGGTTTCATATGCCACTTTTGACGTTATCTCTTGGCGAGTTAAATTTAAGCCTGTCAAATTTTAAGCGACTTTAAATCCGCCATTATCTTTGAATAATAATAATAAAGGGTATAGCGGAGTAAGCATGCAAAAAATGCCCCCAGCGATTTTTAAAAATCTAAATAGGCGATCGATTCGTAATCAGAAAAAAACATTTTCCTGAAAATTTCAGCTTTCCAACCCGAAGATTTTCGCAATAATAAGCAAAAATGTGTTTTTTGGTTTTTATTTTTTTTGTGGCTATTCTACTGAGTATTTTTTAATGAAATTTTTTTTGGTAAGAACTACTGACAAGGGGCTTTAAAAAGTAATTTTTTTGAAAAGTTACAACTGTCCGTCTTTTTTTAAAAAAATAATAAAATTTTGGCCCCTTAATTTGAACATGTTCCTTACAATTGGCAATCACGAATTTTTTACAGAAAACTTCCCTTTGACCCTTCTATATACGGTAAAATTTTCAACTTGATCGAGTTGGTGCAACAGGGTGAAAAAAAATAAAGTATATTTTTTTCATATTTTCTTCGAATATAGTATTATTCATTAAATAGATACTTATAAATTATTTTTGTTCTATTTATAAATATATCAAAAGTATGATCTATTCTTTTTATATATTTCGGAAGCATTGTTCCATTAAAAAAATAAAAAAAGTTTTTTAAATTTTATAAATTATATTATAATGTTAATTATAATGTTTTTAGAAAAGTTCTTAATAATTATTTATACGGAATGAAATAATTTCACAAAAATTATATTGATTCATTTTCAACATAAGTGATGAAAAATTAAATAATTATAGGATAGTATAGATAATAATATAATATAGTAAATTGTACTGATTACAAAATACAAAATTTTTTAATAAAACTGTTTTAAATAAGATCAGTTAATCTTCGTCACTGTCTTCAGTTACTACTGCTTTTTCTTCTATTTCTGTAAACAAGCGACTCAATGCCTCAGATGATCTTATTATTTTAGCCAAATATCGAGCATGAGAAAGATAATATAGAATAACTGCAATGTGAAAGCAGCACCCGAGAGTGCGCCTGTCATTAGCACAACAATATTGAGTAATGCCGAAGATTTCATTCGCTTTACATAATATTGAAGTGTAACAGTGCCGTCTTCATTCATCAACTCGGCCAAATATGACACTGCTCGAGACATTTGATATAAACCCGTAAGAAAAATTTTGAGTTCTTCCGTCAACTCTGGAAAGTCCATTAAGTAATTTGAAGTTATCGTTATAATTGAAACTTTTCGTTTCGTTTATTATTAATACCTTCAAAGCCAAAGTATTATCTTGATCTTTTTTCAAGTTCATCGCGGTAATAACTTTTTTAGAGAGGTCACCATCAGAATCTAATCCTCTTCCGAATTCTTTGTGCAAAAAGCAAGCAATACGACAAATGGAACTAGTCCAAAATGCACCAGCAAAACATCTTATTTAGAACGAGGTTATCACTTCAGTAAAGTAGTCAGATTCGACTTATTCACGGTCCAAACCAAAATTATTAGAATAAATGCGAAGGTTCGTTATGAAATCGTTGTTTTATTAGATATGATCTTTACAGCACCGATTTCCTTGAGGAATGCAGAGTCGTCTCTTAGAAAATACTTGTTGGCGAGCTTCAAACGGAACCAATGTTTTTGTTTCTTGAAACATTTCTTGAAAATCCCCAAATACAACAGTATTTATGAGTAGCAATAATTACGGAAAACTAAGTTCCACAAATTCCAAACTTTCTTCCATTTTTTGTGATACAGACCAAATAACTGATGATGATTGAGAATTTCGTTGGCGCTCGGTATTTGCTTGTTCCACATTTTTTCCACATTTTCCATGTTTTGATTGCCTAGTTAAATGAACTCGCCATTTACCACAGAAAATATCATTAACATTGACTTTTTTCCAATTTTTGTTGTATCCATATCAGCCTCATTGATTGTCATAATTATTTTATTAAAAAGCCTATTGCTTTCCATAGAATAATATTTTACTTGACGCATTTTTTGTTAGCAGGATTAATCTCAAAAAAGTGTAATAAAATACTTGTATACTCTATAACAGGGATGGCGAACCTATGGCACGCGTGCCATTGATGGCACGCGACACAATATTTTGGGCACGCCACCGATCAAAAAATACACTATTAAATATTATATTTAATTATTTGATGGCACGTCTATGGCCTCATTAAACATTTCTTTAGAAAAAATGGCACGCTGATACATAAAGGTTCGCCACCCCTGCTCTATAATATTATAATGTATGTGTATGTATAAAATACTCGATGTAATAATGTTGTTACTTATTTTATTTTTTTTCACCCTGTTGCACCAACTCGATCAAGTTGAAAATTTTACCATATATAGAAGGGCTAAAGGGAAGTTTTCTGTAAAAAATTCGTGATTGCCAATTGTAAGGAACATGTTCAAATTAAGGGGCCAAAATTTTATTATTTTTTTAAAAAAAGACGGACAGTTGTAACTTTTCAAAAAAATTACTTTTTAAAGCCCCTTGTCAGTAGTTCTTACCAAAAAAAATTTCATTAAAAAATACTCAGTAGAATAGCCACAAAAAAATAAAAACCAAAAAACACATTTTTGCTTATTATTGCGAAAATCTTCGGGTTGGAAAGCTGAAATTTTCAGGAAAATGTTTTTTTCTGATTACGAATCGATCGCCTATTTAGATTTTTAAAAATCGCTGGGGGCATTTTTTGCATGCTTACTCCGTTATACCCTTTACTTATTTATTGTAAATAAATTACTTATTGTGTTTTCTTATTTAACATCTACATAAATTATTAAAAATCATCACAAACTCAATTAATTACCTTTAATTTTTCAGATTCTATTTCCTTTACTATTTACGGAAATGTTAAGTAAAGTTGACGTAGAAGCCCATGTAGAAGGTGGAGGTGTGTCGGGTCAAGCTGGTGCAATTCGATGGGGTATAGCTTGGAGTTTACGTAGCTTTGTAGATGAAGAGATGATCGAGAAAATGAGAATAGGTAAGATAAATTTCAAGTGAAAAAAAATTTACGTACTACCTATCTCTTGTTAATTTAGCTGGTCTATTAACCCGTGATCGGCGACGACGTGAAAGAAAGAAGCCTGGCCAAGAAGGAGCAAGAAGGAAATTTACATGGAAGAAACGATAAACTTTCAATTAAATTTCTTTAATTTTTTTTTATTAGATAATAAAAATTGGTAAAATTTTCACAAAGTTTTTTGATTTTATACTCATTTCTTGATGAAGAATAATTCTAGCGATGTGAAATATTAGTAGTCTTTGAGAAGGTAATTCTTCTTCTTGATCTTTTACTTGCAGTTTTTTAAGGGCTCTGTTGATGTAATGACTGTAAAGCAAAAAAGGTTAACCAAGTGGAAACGTTATTACTATTATTACAAAATAAATTCGAAAATAAGTCAAATTAAAGAAGAATTAAAGTAAAAAAAAAAATAAGTCAAAATAAGTCAAATCAACCATCTTAATTGATGGTTTATCCTCAACATATTTAGTACTGTCGTAATGACATGTCTTCACGACCTCTCGAAAAAATGAAAAATGAACGAATAATGAATGTAGTGTATTTCGATGCTTATACCACATTAGTTAGGTGAATCCAATTGGGTGACTGTGCCTCCATATGGTTTCCGCATTTCTAATAAATTGTTGTACGTTCACGTACTTATTTCATTTATGGTAATTAATTAAAGTGCAGTAAACGGGTCGATGTAAACTGCCCCAATTCATGAAACAGGTAAAATTTTTCGGATGTAAACTGCCCCAAAGTTGGTATGGTGTTAGGGCAGTTTACACCCCGCTTACACGAAGGATAATGGGATTTATTTAGTATAGGGACTTATACTAAATTTTATGTTATTACGATATTTAAAAAAAAAATGTCGTATTATAACAATAAACTACTGAGGGATCCCTGTTTTAAAAAAAAAATGTTTGTGTTTGTTTTTTAAAGTTATTACACAGATCTCAATTTTAGAAAATTAATAAATAGATGAAAATTATAAATTTTATTTAAAAACAAACACTTTTCTTAAAATTCAGGGCAACTGTAAAAAGAGACAGATTTAACAAATTCCAACCTCAATATTTCTTTGAGGGTGTATTTTTGCAGGAGTTCAGCAATAATTTTTTGCTTATTTTTGGAATCGTTGGTTTGGGTAGGTGGCTTTGAAAAACTATTCAAAGCAACATTAACCTTGTGCTGTTCTTTTTTGAAAGCATCTACAAATAAGTAAATATTGGGATGACAAGAATTAAAATTCAGTTTAAACGCGGCATAAAACGATTCACAACAATTAGTTTGTCGAATGGAAATCCACAGACGCTTTTGCCCAAACTTTTGGAGGAAATACCGCACGCTCCCCCACATAGTAAGTTAATAAATATTTGGAAAACATGTTGAGATTAGCATCTTCCAGGTTGATCGTAAGTAAATCATGATAGGTTTTTAAAACGTCTTCAGCTTGCAAAAATTTCAATTCGAAACGTTAAAGTTAAATTTTTTTTCGCCCCCCCCCTCCATGACATAGGCAAACAAATCCCCCCCGACCAATAATCAAATAGGTGACTGTAAACTACACAACTACGCCATGAAACAGGTACTTTCTATTAATAAATAAATAACATTAAATAATATAACCTAAGCTATAAACCGGGATCATTGAAAAGATGGATACCTTCTATTGATGCGTTTGCTCTTTGAATGTTACATGCATTTCTCATCAAGGTAGAGCAGGGAATTATATGCAACAACAGACCAGTCTTAAGGTAACCCTAACAAACTAACCAATAGAAAATGTAAATTACCAATTTAAAATGTTGATTAGCGCTAATAAACGTTTTCTATTGGTTAGATTGTTAGGGTTACCTTAAGAGCGGTATGTTGTTGCATATAATTCCCTGCTTTACGTCATCACCACTTCAAAATCAGTACCTTTAAACGGTTCTTGTTTAGGTCAAAAAAATTCTTAGAGAGTTTCTCTTAACAAGGATTCCCCTCATTCATTTGTTGAAAATGTATTAAAGACATTAATTTGTAGTGTTTCCAATAAATTTCTATTTTGCTGTTTTATACTCAAAATTTTCTTATTATTATAATATTATTATTCAACAATAAAAATTCTCTATAATCAATAATGAAATCAAGTAATTTTAATTTTTTAATTCTTAAAAACTAATCCTTTAAGTAAAGGTATTAATAAATTAAGCCGTATTATAAAATAATTTGCTTTAAGCTAACTATTTTAGTGTTACACGTTGTTTTTACATGCGATACGCGAACTTTCCCAGTTCAACAGATGGCGTTTTGAAATTAAATGTCAAGTTAATTTCAATGCACAGCTTACACCACAACAAGTTTATTAAATATTTAAACTAGAGATAAATTTATCAAAGTTTTATAATCTCGGCTATAACTATCTACTATGTTAAAAATACCTTTTTTGAATTTTATGGTGGGAATATTTTTACAAAGTTTGTTATGTAAAAAGACAGTCTTCTGCAAAATTTCAGCCTTATAATTTAATTCCTGTGGACATTAGAAGGAAAAAACTGCTTGTTTTCTTCATTTTTCTTTGTACTAAAAGATATCCAAAAAAATTCAGAAAAATCAAAAATAATGTAAGAAATATGAAGACAATTTTTGAAATTCCTTCCGAATTAAATTCCACGAAATAAGAATTGATCAAGTTTAAAAAAAATGATTTAACCATGTTAAAATTTTCTTACTAGTATAAGAAAATTTGACAATTCTGTTTTAAAATCCCTACAAGTTAAAAAAAATCATCTTGAAATTCCGCCTGTAACACCATCCAAAATGCAAAATTCAATTCAAAGTTATGACGTCACACTAATGTAGTCAATTACATTGCAAGCTATCAGAATCCTATAATTTATTGCAATTTCTTTATTAACTTCAATTGGACCCCCTTTTGCAATAAGGCACCAACTGACATTTTATCTTAAAGTGAGTTAGGGCCGATTTCATAATACTTTTAACGAGTCGTTAAAAATAAAAGTGGATTGCTATTGGCTTGTTAGAGTGAACGGACGTTTTCTATTGCTTAGCAATGATCTTTTAGTTAAGTCTCTATTAACGTTTTGATTATGAAATCGGCCCTTAGGCCCATAATATTATAAATGTGGAGTTCTTACTTCATCAATTTCACACAAAAAAGCCAAGTTTTCAATAACTGTTGGTTCTAGAACCAATTCAAAAATTCTGAAAATTTCAAAACACTACCAAGTATAATTAGCAAAAGAGAATCACGTAGTTTTTTATGTGTGAATTATTAATGGATAAATATAATTTGATTTGAAAAATATTTAAACTTAGGAAAAACTTCAAAAATGTAATTTTGAGAGCAATTTACAATAATCATTTGAAAACAGTTTTTGTCGTTTTACTCGCAACTTGATCTATGTGCCTTATTGCAAACGGGGGTCCAATTATGCCTCCTTTTCAACGTGGTTTTATGATTTGAAATGGCATCTTGTTTATTTCTACTTACAAGGGGACACTACAGTGAGGTACCAACCAATCGAGATCCCAATTTTTTTGGTGATTCTAGGAGCTAAAAAAAGAAAGTGATAATTTTTTTAGCTCCTAGAATCACCAAAAAAATTGGGATCTCGATTGGTGGGTACCTAACTAGTATCCCTAGATGATTTCATCGATGATAAATATCCGCATTAACCGGGATAATACCGAGTTCTTTTAACAGGACACTTCACAAATTATTATTGAATAACTTTTTCATTTTTAATTTTTTGGCAGATGCCGCGTATACTATCAGTACTTCATTGATATAATTGATTTAATAAAACATTAAAATTCTACAAATTTTAAATATTTAATATGTATCTACCTACAAAATATATAATAATCTATTAATACCACGGATGTATAATAGATTAGGTGAAGTGACGGGCTATGATTTGATCGAAAAATATTGGCACGATTTTGTAGTCAATGTGCGAGAGAGATTACCCATAAAGAATAGACGAGGCGCGTCACGGGTAGCGTGATAAAACACATAATGCATAGGCATAACTGCATTTTATTGCAGATTTAAGTCGAATACAAATTGGTTCTGTGTTAATTTTTTATATCATGGACAAGAACAAGAGAAATTAACAAAACAGTCAACTGTCGATAAGAAAAAATCAAAATTAGATCGGTCATAATTAATTAAATTTTCTCTTGTACGAAATTTGTGTACGTTTTAGTGAAATTTTTCACTATTGATTCGTTTTACTCATCTTTAAATAGACAAAATTAAATTATATCATTAAATTAATAATTATTATAAATTCCCATGCATATAAAATAATTATTAATTTAATGATATAATTTAATCTTGTCTATTAAAGGACCAGTAAAACGACTAAATTGGGAAATAATTCATTAAAAAGTATATAGTTATATAGGTAACAAATAAAATAATGTAATAAGTGTTCAAATAGTCTTAATTTAATGAAAGTATGTAAATTTCTTAACTTTTTAATATTTGTAATTAAATTGTTCCTACTACCACAATGCTTCAAACACGTTCAAACATATAGCGCCTCGGATATCCTTGTCTAACACAGCCGGCGACGTTCAAGGGCCATGCCGTAGGTAGCCGTCACCTCACCTAACCTATTATACATCCGTGATTAATACTAATAGAGAGACGACCAGCAGTCTGGCGTAAATCAAACACGGATAGACTACAGAGCGGGAAACCGCGGTTCTAATCCTGATGATTGCGTCGGATATGTGCTGTGATCTAAAAAAAAGTCCAAAATCGAACTGTGGACTACACTCGCCAACCCGGTTGGCCACCGTGGCGAGTTATCCCTAGTAGCACACATCTGTGCTACCAGGGATGGCTAACAAACCCCCCATAGAAATATGGTGGAGGCTTTAATCCGACTATGGATTGCATAGCTGTCTAAAGAAAAAGACTAATAGACAGACGGTCGGAGCCTGACGGTCAAGCGAGTTGTCTATGAACGCTAAAAAATACCCAGTTTGAATCCTGGTAAAGTAAGAACTTTATTCTGGGCGTCTCTCTGGTCCTCCAGGTTGGGGGTTCTACGTCGGGCTTGCTCCTCGTCGTAGGTAAAAAAGGTAAAATGATAACAAACCAAATGCCAATTCTATGAGGTTGGTAATTGTTAGGGTTGCCATCCGTCCGGGTTTCCCCGGATTTGTCCTAGTTTAGAGGGCGTCCGGGCGGGGTTTTATTTGTGGTCCGGGTTTAAAAGTTTTCAAATCACCGGGCGCCCACGCACCGCGAAGAACCGACTCGCTGGATTTACCATCCCCTCTCCCTTTTAGCACCAAGCCCAAGATTTAGTTTAAAATTGGAAAAAAAAATAAAAAGTTGATTTATTAAAACTATTTTTTATTTTACTCAACAACTTAAAAAAAACACTCTTGGCATGTCCGGGTTCTAACCTCCAAAGTCCGGGGTTTTCACGCTTCTTGTCCTGGTTGCCAGATTTTAGAGATGGCAACCCTAGTAATTGTGGATCGGATACCATACGATTTGGATCAATTAAAGTCAATTTTAAAGTGTCCCCCCATGGATTTTTTTTAAATTTTGTGGAATTATTCTCTGTATAAAAGTAATGACTCACTGAAGATTTTGGCTCTTAATATTAAGTACTTTCGTCGTAATGATTTTTTGAATTTTGACAAAAAATTTTTTTTAAACTTTCGTTAATTTTTTGAAATAGAAACACTTTTCATAAAAAAACCAACTATACAGTTTCTTTTGTAAAAAATTCTCAGCTTTTCAATGAAGATATTCATTTTTTATTATAAGCAACAAAAGACCCTTAAAAATTCAATTAAAGTGAAAAAAGCGAATTTTCTGGCAGTGCGGTAAGTTTTTTTTCAAATTTGATATTATTTTCTGAAAGCTGAGAATTTTCTATACAAAATATGTCATTTTCACAATGTGCATATTTTTTGTTTAATTACAAATAAATAAAATGTATAATTATTGATATATTTAAAAAAAAATACAAAATAGCAGCAAATTGCTTCAGTATCGACAATGTACAAACCCTAATGAAAGGAGTAAATCGAAAAGTACGGGCATTTTATAAATAGATTAGAAAAGTTTATTTTTATTATTTTTTTTCTATATATTGTCCTATACTAACGCTATTTTTCCTAATGGAACTAAATCGGAAAAAATAACTATCAGCCCTTAGTATAGACGATCCCTACACCTCGGCTTAGCTCAAGAGACTCGAATATATGAAAAATATTTTTGATGGCTAATAGGTAATGGAGGTTTCCACCAATTGATAAGTTGTATCTCATTCAATTAAAAACCAAATTTAGATTTTAACAATAGAACATTTAATATCAAACGGATTCTGATACAATTAAAATGAAAATGGTCAACAATTTTATTAATTTTTGTTGAGAATCTAGGATACAATCCAAAATCGAAACAGGTCGTTTTGAACTCACACCACCGATATTTACTTTTAAAATTGTCTCTGCAATGGTGTAAATCCAAAAGAGGAAAAAATTAAACAAAATGATATAAACCCATAATGCGCAAACTTTTAATTATCAGTTCAAATAAATTAACTTTTTGATATACACTTTTGCGTTATCATGCAATACGCGCCCGACCGATTAGAAACCAATATTGTTCGTTTAATTTTTAAAAAACAAATTCTGACCTTGCTACTGTGGTGATTGAAAATGCAGCTTCCCATCAAACATAACATTACTTCAAAATCTCCAGGCTGGACGAATTCAATTACTATCTTCACATCTATCACTTCTTTCAAATTTCCATAAATTGTGCAATACCTCAAATTTCATACGCACTTCCAAACTCGAAATAATCTTCAAATTTGTCCCTAATTAGGATCCTCGACTAATTATGATCACACAAATTACTGATTAAAAATCACTAATCGGTATTCAATTCAAAAAACGACCTCCCTCTCATACATACGGCGAGGAAGTCCTTATCTTCATGTAGCCAACCTTTATTCACCAAATTTTCTAATTTTCTCCATGTTTCCGGTTTTTCACCTTTTCAAAACACCGCGCGAGCGCGTAACAAATCCGCACAGAATCATAGTTAATATGGGCCAAACCTATTACAATTTTATTGTTTATTATTTCCTTCTCCTGCCTGGACCATTCGATTTATCTCAACACATTCAGGCACAATGCACTTTTCTAACAAAATTGTTAACCCGCTCCTTTTGAGTGTACAATGAATTTAAGTATCCAAATATTGAATCCGTTCGACAAAAAGAATACAACTTTCATTGAATAAAACCCAACAACTTATCAATTGAATTTACCAATTTACCCTTACAAACGGAAGACGAGAATATATTATAAATATTATAAATAGTAAATAAAAAAATTGAAAAACAAAAATGTTATACGTTTTCATTTATTTAATACGAATAGTAGTATAAGGTGGTAGGTTTTTTTCTAAGGCAGTCTTTAAACCCTGTTACATAAATTAATTTACACTCGATTTGTCATGTTTCTATTAAAAATTTATTTCAACGTTTAATTAAAAATTAACTTTAATTCATAAAATTGTGCAACAATATAGTTAAGGGAATGGTCATCACAGTATTTAATTGTGATTTTTGTTTATTATTATTTATTGTGTGGTTGAAAACACCAATTCTTTACAAGTTTTAGGATCTTATAATAGATACATTGTACATTGAACCAGCGACATAGACCAATGCAATTACTTACATTAGAATTAATTAGTTAGATCACGGAAGAGAGCCAGGCAAGGTTACTAGCCGTTCGTACTTGAATGGGTGACCGATTTTAAAATACCACGTGTCGCCGCTCTCCTACCAACTCGCGTGGTTGGGTTGGGAATACCCAAAGAAAATTTCTCAAATAGGAGACTAAGTTCAGCAGTGGACGCGGAAGGCTGAATATCTTAGTTCAGTTCAAGCATTTATTAGAACAAAAATGTTGACTATACAGTGGTAATTGCATTTATTTTACATTATAATGTAGGTACCTACTTAAAATTAGAGTGCAAGTGTAAATTATGAAAATTTGTTATTTAAAAAATGCTAAAGTTACTTTCTTTGTTAACGTAATTTATATTTATTTACAAAGGTTCACTATTTGTATAATTTTCTTTATCTACTTCTCAATTTAACATTGAAAATTTGTATATATTATTGTAATATTTGGGTATCTTACTAGAAGAAATAAGGATGCATTTGAATGTTTTTAAGATTTTAGTCATAATATGGCATTGAGAACAAGTTTTTTTGATTGTATAATTAAATCGTGATATATCTATCTAATAAATACCTCGAGATGTTAAATTTTTCCAAGTACATTTTTATAAATTAAAGAATATAATAAATTCATAGATTTGCGTACACAAACATAGGTTGAATATTTATAATAATTTCCATTACAGTTGCATGGAAGATATTGCAGTAATTTTTTTTGCACAGATGCACGCCCAAATCAAGCATCGTTCAGCATTTTGTGTCTCTGAGTTTCGAGATAAATAAATAAGAATTCAAATTTATCATTTTTTGATGATACAGATTTATAATATTTGTATTTATTGTTGTAATTTAGACACTTTATGAATGATTTTTCTTATAATTTATCTGGAGCATTCCAGAAGGTCTCAACGTAAAAAATTACAGCGTCATGTAGATCGCAGAGATTATAAAAAAATTATTTTACTATTTTTGGTCACTGTTTTGGTTTCTTGATTTAATAAAATTACATCTAATTGATTTAATTATTTATTATGAGTGGCCACACTTACTTATTAGTAGAATATCATCTGTGGATAACTACATTTTAATGCGAGGTCACCTTTCTAAATAATATATGCGTTAATTATTTAAATGAATTACGATTTTGTTCAAGTTATCCAAAATCGTCAAGTAATTAACAAAATTAATTTAATTTCAGGTAATACACCTTCAAAGTAACTAAAAAAATTACAAAAATGGTTGACAACTTAGGATTCCGAGATTCCTCAAATTCCCAAAAATTGGGAAGATCTGTAAGTTCGAGAGAACACATAAACACGGACTTTAAAACTTTTCCCCTTTACAATAACAGGAGTAAATCTGTTTTCCACTGGAAAAGAGCTCAAATAGATCCAGAAGATATACTGGAAGAAGAATATCCCTCGGAAGATTTTGAATATGTAGAATGTGGTTCATCTCCTCCCACTGATCATATATACGAAAGTTTTGAAGAATTTACTACCAGATCCGATTTAACTGTACAAATTTGTTTAGAAACTATTAAAACTAATTTACATGAACACATGAAGACATGTTCTGGGCGTCGACAACTTTTAGAAGGTATTGAAAATAAAGTTATAACACAAGATAATTTAACCGAGTCATTTCGTGGTGCATCCAAATTCGAAATTAATATATCATTTCTTTGGGCAGCTTTATTGAAACGTTGGGAACTTCTTGATGGACTTTTAACTCTTGAAGCTCAGTTATCATATTATGAGCCCTATCAAGGATTATCTGCGTTACATTTAGTGGCGTTTAGTGGTTGCATAACTGGAACACAGTTTTTATTATCGCGTGGTTCTGATGTCAATGCATGTTTTAAATGTTACACTCCACTGCACTGTGCAGCTTTCGGCGATAGCCCCGAGACTGTTATGGTTCTACTCAATAATGGTGCTCGAGTTTCGGCATTAACTTCTAACTCGAACAATGTTAATGAAAGTGTTTTACATTGTGCCGTACGTGCTAACGCTGTCGCATGTGTGCGATTACTCGCCGCTGAAGGTGCCGATGTCGGACAAGTTGAATATGCCGGCATGTCGCCTATTCATTTAGGAGCAGATCTTGGGCACGTACAATGTTTAAAGATCATGTTTGAATTGAAGGGTATTAATGTTAATGCAAAAATGAAAGAAAAAGAAATGACTGCATTGCATTTAGCAGCTGAAGGAGGATATGCAGATTGCGTGGAGTTGCTCTTAGAGAAAGGTAATAAGAAATTTGGATTTATGAAATAATAATAATTGTTATAACTGAATATTTTTAGGTGCTGATGGAAATATGAGAAATCACCGAGGTCATACTCCGCTTCATTTAGCAGCTCGATCACAATCGCTAGAATGTGTAGAAGTACTTTTAAGAAAAGGAAATGCTGATCCCAATGTCGGTGATCATGATAAAAGGACAGCTTTACATGCATCAGTTGGAAAAGCAGCCCATTCGTATGATATTATCGAAGTATTAGTAAGTTGGGGAGCAGATGTAAATGCCAAAGACCAATATAGCTATACGCCATTGCATATAGCAGCTTTAAACGAACTTTCGCAATGCGTGGAAATCTTAATTTTTCATGGAGCGGATGTCACCGCCAAATCAAGGTTTGGTACAACTGCTCTTGGTATTATGACTAGAAAAACGCCTGCATCTCTCGCAATGATTAACCAAAAATTAGATAGTGCTATTACATTACATCATCCAGAATCATCCAATAGAGAAGTTGAGATGAGAGTAGATTTTAGAAGTATTTTACAACATTGCCATCCTCAAGAAATAAGTTTCTTAAATACTTTCGTAGATGAAGGCCAACATGAAATTTTATTGCATCCATTGTGTGCCGCTTTTTTGCATTTAAAATGGGAAAAAATTCGTAAATATTATATTGCTAGAATATTCTTTTATTTTGTTTTTATATTGAGTTTATCTTTATATGTTTTGACTGCTTTATCTCATAACTGTTATAATCATGGTAAAAATATGAACAGTACGGATCCTAAGGAGATTGTGGAATTTTGTGAAAACAAATCCATAATGGGTCATATGCTGCGGAATAATCCGTTTGTTATTGAAACGCAGTGGTTTGTTTTGGTTGGAATTACGGCCTGTGAAATTTTAAGAAAAATTTACGGTCTAGGAGGTTATCCAACTTTAAGGCAGTACATTTCTTATCCTGAGAATATTATTGAGTGGTTTGTAATAGTAAGCGTATTTGCTATATCTTTCGTCTACACCAATCGTACATACATGTGGCAAAATCACATAGGCGCCTTTGCCGTTTTGTTAGGTTGGACAAATTTAATGTTAAGGGTTGGTCAATTGCCAGTGTTCGGCTCTTATGTGGCCATGTATACGAAAGTATTGGGCGAGTTTGCCAAATTATTATTGGCTTATTCTTTCCTTTTAATAGGTTTCGGTATCAGCTTTTGTGTTATTTTTCCGGAATCAAATATGTTCGCAAATCCAATTATAGGTATAATAACAATTTTAGTAATGATGACAGGTGAAGTTAGTTTGGAGCTGTTGGTGAATGACCATCCGGGCGATCCACCATTTATACTCGAAGTTACCGCGCAAGTGGCATTCGTTTTATTTTTGTTGTTTGTAACAGTAATTTTGATGAACTTGCTAGTGGGTATTGCGGTACATGATATTCAAGGTTTGCAGAAAACCGCCGGCTTATCAAAATTAGTCAGACAAACAAAATTAATATCTTTAATGGAATTAGCTTTATTAAATGGTTATTTGCCCAAGTATTTGTTGAATGTTTTACATCTAACTGCTCTCGTATCTCCACGAGCATACCGCGTTGTTTTAAATGTCAAACCGTTAAATCCAAGAGAAACAAGGTTACCTAGAGATATATTAAAATCTGCTTATGAAATTGCAAAACAAGTCAAAAATTACAATCATACAATACAGTACAGCGGTAGTACTGTCGCAACGTGGAAAAAGTTTTCTAATAATAACATCGATCAAGGTAGTAATAATCATGGGAGTGAAAATCCATTAAATATTAATAATTTACAAAATAAAATGGAGGAAAATAATAAGCAAGTAGAACATTTATGTTCGGAAGTTCAAGAATTAAAAAGCGCCATTGCAAATACACATCGCGTAGTAGAAGAATTATTAATTATAATAACTAAAAATAGTTCTTCAAATTGCTGACAAAATCTCCAAACTCGAACTCAAATTTTGATTCGTAAGAAATTCGGCCATTATTCAAAATTTAAAGTTCGAGTTTTCACTCAATTTTAAATAAATTAAGCTGCTTTATTCTCGCAATATTGTTATGCTGACACGTTTTGATCCCATACGACCATCTTTGAATCATGTGTCAATAGTTGAATTTAACTCATTATTAACAGAAAACAGTTTTCAATTACTGATAGAACTATTGTGATATTACGCGTAATTGTAAGTACAGTAGAACCTCGATTATCCGTGCGCGCTTTATCCGGGCGGCGGATTTTCCGTGCGGCATTATAATTGATCATCCGTGCGCGGATTATCCGTGGCTGACGGCCAGAGGTTGGCGCATGAACGCTGAATGCACCGTGCAGACGTTCGTCTCGGGGAATCCTCATGTTCGGCTCGGGAAATCCCCCATTTATGTGGTTACTTATTATTTTCGCCAACTGTCGACCGAATGTTCAATGTACATTATGTTGTATAAATATTTAAACTGTTAGTTTTTGTTACATGTAGTACGTAGTATCACGTTTCTTTTATTCGCCTGACACATGTATTTTTCTGAATAAATTATTTAAAAAATAAAAATGAGGTCTTTGGATTATCCGTGTTTTCGGTTATCCGGCGAAGGCTCGGTCCCGGCTGGCCCGGATAATCGAGGTTCCTCTATATATTCTAGCAAATACGTAAAATGGGGTGAATCATAACAGGCAGGTGAATGACAACAAAAGTTTGGGAAGGCACAAATAATTTTTCTGCACTGCAACATTGAATATTTTAGGAATTTGTTATGTCAATAACATATTGTTATTCAGTATTCCTAAAATATTCAATGTTGCAGTACAGAAGAATTATTATGTGATGTTAGAGTAATTTAATGAAAAATAATCATTATCTTTTTGTAAATCTTATTAGTTCAAACTTTCTGATAAATAATCCTTTTCAAAGCGATGACTGCTTTACAAGGAGCGATGAAATTATCTTCTCAAATTTGTTCGATCCTGCAGTTTTTCATATTTCCTAACTTAAAAGTGTTTCGTAAAGGATTACTGCAACTAACATATTTTTATTAAGGGCCGATCTATTCATCTCTTCGTAAAGTAGCTATTAGCGTTACGGGTAAGGTAGTAGTTCGTAAACGTTTATTCACATCCCAATAGCCACTATTGCCTTGTAAATATGGGTAACATAAATTTGAGAGCCTCTTGAAGCGGCAAATATGTTTTACAAATCAGATTTTAACTTAAAATTTCTAGAATTGTGAGTGTTGTATTTATGAGAAATTTAATTTTTGATAAATAATTGATCAAAACGAATCTTTTAGATGATATTAATTTTATCCAAGACAAAAACAGAGTTCAGTAATAATAAATAAACTGTTAAAATGTACAAATTGCACATATCAGGGATGCTCGGGGTTGAAATCGAGACGATTGTGGGAGGGTAGTTTCAGGTAGTTTTTCGACATGGTTTCTTGCATTTCTAATGACCTGGACCAAAACTATTTTATCTCTTTCTCTCATAACAATATATTATAGCGCTATCCTACTCTGTCATATACTAACTAGAAGAAAACATCGATCCTGTTTAATAAGTTCTTGATACCTACGAACACGCTATACGACAAGATGAATATACCCAAATTTTTTGCAGGGCGCTTATAAACTTATTCGGTTCGTAATTACGATGCGCTTCACGACGAGATGAATATAGTATCTTTATGTATAGTATCTTTATATTAAAAAAAAAAAATGCATAAACTAGTTAAAATAAATTCTTTGTTATTGTTATTAGGTATTACTTTTTCATGTTATTGTGTATATTTCAAACAATAAAATCATACCCAAATAATAATATTATTTTACTTGAATGAGTTAACTAATTTTAAACATATCATAATTTTTTTAGACACACTAAAAATGTAATAGACACTTTTAGCACTAAAAAATATAAAATTGGCACATATGTAAATATACTAAAAGTATAATTATTATTCACGATCGATTTTGTTAACACAGTAACATCATGATCAGGGGTGGGCAAAATACATGAAAACATGTATTTGAAATACAAATTACAAAATACATTTGTTTTGGGTATTTGAAATTCAAAATACAAAATACATTTGTTTCGAGTATTTGAAATACAAAATACATTACATTTTCAGATTTTTATATTTTTGAGGTATTTACAAACAAGAGCAATTCTTTATTAAACATGATTTTGTATTTAAAATACATTATATTTGAGTATTTAATTATATTTCTTAAATATAAAAAAAAATTTGAAAAATTGTCCGCCAAATTTGCACGTGTTTTAAACTGATCATGATGATATTATTATGTTTACTATCAAGTTGCACTAAATTACTAAATAGACCACGCTACTTTAAATTATTAACTAATTTTAATTATTTCTCAAACGATTTTTATAATGTAAAAAAGTTTTAAGTTGATATTCAAGTCCAGAATTAAAATAATTTTCAGATATTTTTCGTAGATAATGCGGTATCTGGGATTAAAATACAATGATTGAAAATGTATATGCTATCACGTCATGAAATATTATGGTAAACCGAATTAGGAAGAACTCGCTATGACAGCTCGCTGCGTACAAATTTCAAGGCGGAGCTTGTCAGTGGCGTAATAAATTTCATATTTTGATTAAACATTTTTCTGATTAATAATAATTAATCTTAATAAAAACCTTCTTAAATATTAGATTAATTAATAATCTAATCAATTTTATGATTTAAAAAATAAAATTAGTTATAATATGTACTGTCGCAACAAAAGCTCTGTTTGGTACGCATAAAAGTGTAGTGCAGGCAGGATAGCCTAAGGCAGTCCAGGGCAGCCGGAACTGCATGAGAACTCGCTAGTGCACATGACTGTAACAAACGACTTTAGTGCAGGCGGTGCAGGATTGAAACGTCACTCATAAAAGTTGAAGTTTTTTTTTATAAAAAAATCAAAATATATTAGTGTGCGAAAGGGTAGTCTCTAAAAAATCAGAACAAATCGAGCACAGTTATTTCTGAGAATACTTAGTTCAACAATAACATCATAAATGAGGACAAATTTACGAGTTCATTTCAAGAAGGCAGTTTACATTTTTATGGCCTACGACAAGTTAGTATCATAAATATCGTTCTTCACCCTTAATTATTAGATATTTTTTTATCAAGTTTCCTAATCCTAAAATTGTCTAAAATTGAATATAATAAAATTATATTCAACCTATAAGAAGTTTTTTGGTACATACGTTTGAATTATTAAGTGATTAAAAATGATAAAAATGCAATTTTTATGCAAATTTGCATAAAAAATTATTTTAAGGACGTTGTACCCAATTACAGCGAAAAGGAATTCAAAACAAATTTTAGAATTTCAAAAAATTTATTTTTATTATTATTATAATTTATTTTTATTATAATAATTTATAATAAAATTTTTTTAATTAAGAACAAATCAAGTAAATATGTCGTTTTCAATCGCAAGTTTTATTACCCACCCACAAATTCTACTGCTTGTCAGCTACCTGCACTCGCTACTCTAGCTATTTAGGTGGAGTAAAATGTGTAGTTCCGAGCTGTTCGGAACTACAACAATTTTCGTAACAAACGGTTGTCCACTACCTGCGCCGCTTACACCAATTCATGCCAAACGCGATTTAGGAAAAAGTGCAGTTCAGGTTGCACTAGGACTGTGATACCAAACAGAGCTAATGTTAACAAAGAGGTTAAAAACGCCTACGAACTGACATCCCTTGAAAATCAGATGGACTGACCCAAACCAAATATTGTTATGTGCGCATTCCCACTACTATTTCTTCCTAGTTCGGTACTACCAGGTACTACTATACCAATTGAATAAAATTTTAAAATATAATAATAGATTCAGATAATTAAAACAATATCTTGAATTTTGAGATGATCTTTTCTTCAACTTGTAGGGAATCCATCATAGAGATTATGTCAATTTTTGTTTATAGTAGTACCAAAATTCTAACATGGTTAAAATAGTAGTTTTTGTTCCTAGGCAGCAAAACGTCATTTTAACGTCCGAGGGGCGGTAGTAGGGAAGCCGAGGCGTAGCGGAGCCGAGGCGACCGACCGCTCCCGAGAATGTGAAAATGGCGTTTTACTGCCGAGGAGGAAATGGGTTTTTCGTCACTTTACAGCCTAGTAACGAAAAATTTTTTAATTTTTTTTTATTAGATAATAAAAATTGGTAACATTTTCATACATTTTTTGATTTTACATTTTTTATTTACATTTCATTCAATGGTGTAATTCCCAATATACTCATTCCTTGATGAAGAATAATTCTAGCGTTGTGAAATATTAGTAGTCTTTGAGAAGCTAATTCTTCTTCTTGATCTTTTACTTGCAGTTTTTTAAGGGCTCTGTTGATGTAATGACTGTAAAGGAAAAAAGGTTAACCAAGTGGAAACTTTATTACTATAATTACAGTATAGCAGTAGACTGTCTATTATCTCATTGTCTTTACACTGTCGTCCGCCTTCCCAGCCCTGGAGTATCAAAATAGAGAATTTACTGCACTTTAATTAATTACCATAAATGAAATAAGTACGTTACTAGTACACAAGCTTCTAATTGTTGATGAGAAGTGTACAAAACGTCATGGAAACGACCCAATTCTCGAACTAGTGCAAGAACTTCAGGTTGATCTAAAAGTTCTGGGATGCATTCTTGAGCTGGAGTAACTCCACACTTTTTTTCTAAACTACATAATCGACAATGAGTGTACTGTAATTTTATTCCAGTATCACCTTGAACCTAAAAAATGTAAGTAATAGAAACAATCTGGAATACAGATACACTGAAAAAATCCATTTGTAAAAATTGCCGACAAAATTGTCGTAAATGATTTCTAGTAGTATCTACTTATTACTAACCAATAAAATGTGTTATACATTTTTTTAAGTGCACAAAAAATGAGAAAAGGGTAGTTTATCTCAATACTGTCAAACAGCAACTCCCATACGAACAGAACAAAATAAATAATGACTTGCTTGTATTCATAGGTAGCAATGCATTTAGAGTCCATGCCGCGAAACTTTGGTGTTACGTCATCGCACACCTGATTTAAGCAAAACAGCGTTTATGTTTAGTTAGGTTAAAATTACGTAACACCAAAATTCCCTGGCAAGGACTAGAATATAGATAGGTAGTTGGGGACATGGTTTGGGATTATTGAAAGTTTTGGGAATAGATGAAAGTTGATAAACATAATATCATAATATAATATTAGACTAACTAAAAATGCACTAAAACACTTTTAGAACTATAACATCGTCAGGTGACTGGCGAAAACAGATTTCCAGCATACGTTGAAGAAAACAAACGAAGTCTTGCTTCAAGTTTATTTTCAATTATTGTTAGAAATAATACTATAAAAGGTATAGAAAACGAAATCAAACGCCGTCTTACATAAATTGACTTTGCCGTTTCTCAACGCTGTTCCGCCGAGAATCTGATAGTGTGCATAAGTGAAATGTTTATAATTAAAAAAATAAATATAATATATATAATTCTCACTTGTAACACTTTATCCCAAGTAAAGTTGTAATCCTTCAGTCGTTTTTGTTTTAAATCATTCACAATTACGCATGATATACCTAAAGTATCTGAAATGTGACCATCAGTGATAGGAGCTTTGGTAGCTAAAAAAATCTTAATGAAAACAAATACCTAATTACTAATATGAAAGCTATAATTACATACTTGGTGATTCAATTTGTCTTTTTATCATAAGTTCTCTAGCTTCATCAAGAATATCTTTCAAAAATACCACATTACCCCTTCTAGTACTCATTCCACGAATCCTACCAAATTTAACATGCTGAATATTTTCGGCCCATTCGAAGCCCATTTTAAGTAAAATATTTTTAAGAGCAATAAAATGATCGTTTTGGCCATTTTCCACAACGTAATACATTTTATCAAATTTATGTTTAGAAAATCTATCGATTGCAGCTGCTATATCTCTAGTTAAATATAATGTTGATCCGTCGCTTTTTATTAAAACAATATTTCTGTCGTGCACTTGTGCCGTTTGTTTACCATCTTGTTCAACTTTGAGTAAATTCTTTTGTCTTAAAATGTCAATAACGCCTTGAATCTCTTTTACATTATACATAGATTCAAAATTATATTCATCAAATTTTACGCCTAATCTATTATACGTGGTCTCTAATTCATTTATGCTATAATTAACATATTCCTTCCAATTGTCTAAATCTTTTCCAATACCGTTCTCCAAGTTTACAAATTCATTTCTGGCTAATTCGATAATTTGTGGATCATTTTTTGCAAGATTATTGGCGTAAACGTAGGATTCGTACAATAGTTTCATAGGATTTTGTTTAATTTGTTCCTTTGAGTACTTCAATTTATCTACTCCAACTTTAACGTAACCAAATTGGGTACCCCAATCTCCTAAATAATTTATTCTAGTTACTTTATTCTTAAGATAGTTATTTAAATTTGCTACAAAATTTCCGATAATAGTAGATCGTAAATGGCCAACATGAAAAGGTTTTGCAATATTGGGTGAACTGTAGTCGATTATCAATTTTTTGGGATGGTAATTAACTTCTGGTATTGTACAATTTTCGATGACATCTTTAATAAAAATATTTTTATTAATCTTGAAACTAATTATTCTGTTAGTAGAATCTTTTATGCATTGTATGTTTTCTATTATGTCGTCGGGTTGAATTTTTAAAACTTCATTAATGTTTGAAATTCCAAGACGATTTTCCAGCGCATTTAGTGGAAAATTCATTTCAATATTGTTATCAGATTTTGAAATTCCAATTTGAATCAGTGGTTTCAATTGTTCGGGCAAAATGTTTGTGTTATGACGAAGACTTTCTATTACCTAAAAAATAATTTCCGTTAATATTCAGCACTAAATTTTTTAGCGCATAATGTTTTAAATATCCGTAATCATTATAATAGTATTTTAGTTATTCCAACATTAAACGACCATTTAATATTTTGGCTGTGAGCTTGTTTTTTTAACATTTATTCTATTTTCATTTATTACAAATTAGAAATCTTTAGAATAAATTCAAATTGATGACAATTTTCACAAATAAAATCCTTGCAAAAGAAGCTCATTTACACTTTGATGGCTATATTAAGGGGTTTCACCACCTTGGGGCTCAGAAAAATAGTTAAATTTTTATTTACTTTACACATACTATATACCGGGTGATCGGTTGCCGATGTGAACATAGGAAATTAACATGGGAAATTGATTTTTCTTTAATTCCTGCTTCTCATCATAACGGATAAGAATGAAAATGGCATCAATTTAAAGAGATTTTTATTCCGTTTCTAAAGGTGCGATTAGACCTGACCGAATTTTATGTCGGACAGTAGAAAACAGTAAGAGTAAGACTCGGAAAATAAGAGACAGTAAGAGAGACAGAATTTCTGTCCGACATAAAGTTCATTCAGATCTAAACGTAGCTTTAGGATATCTAACACTTGATATTTTGTTCTTTAATTATTGTTAATAATTCACTAATAAAATGTAAAATATCGCATTTAAAAAAATTTTAGTTCCCTTGCTTGAATTTTATTGCAATTGCTTTTCCTTGAAAACACGCTAATATTCACACTACCTTGTTATTTCGTTGTATTTATACACCATAGTATTTATCCTAGTAATGGCTAATAAAGTTGTGTATTACTAGACATTGCTAGGATAAATACAATTACTAGAAGAGGATTCTAGAAAGGGAAAGAAGAAGACTTTATCTTTAATATGTACCGAGATAAAAATGTGTATTTGTGTGCAAAATCAAAGTAAAATGCACCACTATAGTCTGTTTTTTTAAGAAACGAGTAAAAAATTTCTATTCCACGTGGATAAATTAAATTTAAATTAAATTTAAAGTAAATTTAATTTCAAGCAATTTCATTGGTTAACATTCACGTTATCCACGTGGAATAGAAATTTTTTACTCGTTTCTTAAAAAAGATTTTTTAAGTACTTTTCCAGTGCAATTTGAACACCAATTTTGTAGAGGTTTTATGAAATTTTATGCTCTAAAAAACTCACTCACGAAAAAACAAAACTAACCATGCATTTTACTTCTTTCAGCAAATTTATATGCATTTTTATGACTATATTTCAGTGCCTATTAGAGATGGAAGGAAATTTCAAAAGTAAATTTTGTAGGAAATTTTATGCTCTTTAAATTATGTTCAGACTACTATAACCAAATTTACATAGGAACGGAGATATTTGGGAAAAACTAAAATTTATCGTAATTTCGGCTGGGTTTTTCAATATGGCAGCGCGCCTAGGTCGAAAAAAATATTCTAGTTTATAAAACATTAAAAAAATTGAAACTACCAGAATAATTACAATCGGATATCGCTAATTGCATTGGCCTAATACTGATTATATCCCGAAATGATGCCAATGAAAATTTTTCAAATTAAACGTACATAATCCTACGTAAACGTAAGAAATAGGAATCACCTTGTACATTAATAGGTAGAATATCCGTTGTGCCACCTAGTGTGAAATTATATGAAAATATAGTGGTACATTTTAAAAAGTAGCCTAGTTTTTAAAATCGTAAATAAGAAAAAATTTTACCTTTCGTCCAAGATACAATTTCAAATTGTTTGTCATATTTTTTTTAAATTAGATTTTCGTATGTTCACTAAAATTTAATGTATGATTATTGAAAGATATTTTTTTGGAGGTTATAAAAATAAACCAACTTGACAGAATATAAAACAGAACACTAACTTTAGTTCCGGGGCCGCCCATGATCGGCGCTCACGTCTGCACATACTTCAAAAAATCTTAAAAATATTTGTAATTTTAAGCGAACTTTTCTCTCAATTCTAATATCTTAAATAATTACTACGTGGTTATAAAAATTGTAAACGTAAAATCCGGTAATTAAAATTTCATGTGATACAAATGTTAATATATTTGATTTCGGTAAGAATTAAAAATTTAATAAGTCAAGACGGACTAGACTTCTTTAATTGATCAAAAATAGAAAACAATAATTTTGAAATTCAAATCCAATCGTAGCGCATCGTATAAATTCGTATTATATGACAGGTGACTTTGATACTTGACAACTTGGTGGTCGTGGCTATGAAATAGTTGAAAATAAGAATCGAAGGAGAGGTGCTGCGGTTTCGGGTGGTGGATAAAGGTGTCGAAATATATTTATTTCAAATATTACATTGTTCGGGTATTTGTGGTGATTGGTGTATTTAAAAATTGTGAACAAAATTAAATAAAAAGTGCAAAATGACGAGCAGAATGGCAGGACAAACCATCAACGATAGATTCTTGGCAGCTAAACATAGCATTGCCGGTCAAGGATTAGCAAAATCCGTCTGTAAATCTACCACGGAAGAACTGATAGGACCAAAAAAGAAACATTTAGATTGTGAGTGCATTTTCATTATGAAATCAATTTTAATGTCGGTCGGCAATACTTGACCTTAAAAATTTCGGTTTCGTTTACTTTCCATTTCTACATGTTAGTTAATAAGTTAACCAACCAGTACTACTTTCATAGTCGATTTATCACCAACGTCTCGTGAGAAAATAATTATCAATTTTTAATTAGTCATGTAATTACATCCACATTTGATGATTACTTACGATCGGCTACATAAAGAAGGAACACAGTTTTTGTGTAACAATTTTACTACCTTACCTACCTATCTATATCAATTATTGTCCAATAATCACAACCGGTTTTTATAAAAAAAACTCGCGTCACTTTAGGAAGAGAATTAAGTTTCGTGCAAAATTATGTCCATGGTTTTTGCCAACGAACAACAAAATTTATTAAGAGGTCAAAAAAGTTTGATAAAAAAATCGTTGAGAAAATCCCTGAAGAAATTACAATAGCAGAGAGTGAAATTCATATAATAATAAGGTAGTAGTCGTTAACTGCTCAATAAAATTAATAATTATTTCGTAATTTTAGAATCATAATACAATGTAATTTTTAACGACTGTGACTCGTAAACCTACATTATTTTCTATATGTATAAAAGGGGCGTAACTCAATAATATTTAAAAGAGAGTAATTTCATTATCATAAATTCAAATTTCACTTTTTCAATTCGCTTTAAATGTAGTTAGTCATCAATTTTATGTTGTCCTCCAATTGCAGAGGTCGACTTAACATAATGTATGTAGTTCAAAGAGTCTGGCTGTTTTCACATTTTATAAATTGAGGAAGTGTTGCCTTTCAACCATGGATAGTTCTTACAACCCTCTATTAGACAGATAAAAAAATTTAAATTATAGGTAGTATTGCCTGATGGTATAACAAACTTGTCGTTTTTGAGAAAATCAAATTGAAACTGGTTTTGTCAGAAATGGTTAACGTATTAAACGCCCACCCATAATATTTCCATTCGCATTTACTCAAAAGTCACGAGGAAAAAAAGTAGACGGATTTTGCCAATATCGCGAAACGCAGATTGTAATAGAAGGTTTATTTTGGAAACCCTGTGACTGAGTTTAGATATATGGAAATAATTGTCGTTATTGTCAGTAGTTTGTTGCTTGATTCGCGATAACAATCCTGAATTCATTCTAATATCCTGCGCGTGACGATGTATAATAAAATTGTCATTAAAGCCCAAATTAGATGATACAAATTATAAATCACATGCGCAGGACTCCTGAATGTGTTCCGAACGTGTTCAAGATTGTACCGCTAACAAAGTTAGCTCTGAATCCACCGAATATTCTTTTGCTGTGGAAATTCGTTATTTTGTTTTGCGAGGTAGAAGTCTGCAATAATCAATCAAATTAAAGTAGTAGTTATAAAAGAAGATAAAATAAATTGCTTCAATTTGATAAGTTCTTACAAGCGTTTACCTTGCAAGACAATCTCTATGTGTTTGGGCTTTAACCTTATCCAAATTATCATAGAAGGGATGAAAAGTAATAATGGGGAAATCAAGCTGGCGAAAATAAAAACTATGATACGTAACGGGTATCAAACCCGGAAAGTTGCCTTTTACTAAAGAGGAAGACCAACATATCTAATCACCGATTCCGATAATCATAATTATCTATGTAGCACACAATATTGCTGCAATATTGGTTAAATAAATTTCACATATTGGACAATATAGTTCTGTGTCTTACCTTTTTGGTATATCATAATACCGTAACCAATATAGTACTAACAATATTGCACCAATATTCGCACTATATTTGACCCATATTGATACTATATTCTATATACTAGATACTAGATACTATATTATACTATATTCAGTCAATATTTGATAACCAATATTGTAGCTAATATTGCACCAATATTAAACAATAGCTGTATTCTTTTTACCCATTTTAAGTGAGATTGTATTGAGATTCTCAGTTACTAAGTTAAATGGGTGTTCTTTTTACCGTTGTGATGGAAATGCTGTGCCGTGCCGAACTGAGTTTTAACTGACAAAATTACCTCCCTCCCTAACTCAACTGATCTTGCTGTTTCAAAGTTTTACAAGTGAGATAAATTGGGAAATAGCCCTAATTGGTCGATTTAAAAAAAATATATCTACGTAATTTATTAATTTAATATAAAAGTGACATATTATTTTAACATGCAGGGAAAAAACCTTATATCATGTATTGACTAGATACAGGACTCCTTGTTTATGTTTACGTTTTATTTGAAACTACTAAATACTTTGAAAAGTATTGAAATTTTAATTCCTTTAGGTAGAAAATTTAAATTTGACATTCAGGGACCAGGTAAACATTGAGAGCACCAATCAGATCCAGGGACTTGGTAAACACAAAAAGTACGCCATGCTAAAATAGACCTTATGGTAGGCTTCAAGTCAGGTACCTGCATCCTGTATCTAGTCAATACATGATCTAAGGAAAAAACGATAACCTTACTTACTATAACCAAACTATGACGTTTCTTAGTAGTTTGAAATTATTCCGCGTGGTGGCTGTTGTTAATGTAAAACGCGAATAAATAATAATATTTTTGTTGTTCTTTTCATTTTATGTTTTTCTCATTTTAACTCAGTTCATCTCTGTTCAGCTCAGCTCACTTTGTCTCAGTTGGGTAACTGAGATGGAAATAAAATAGGTAAAAAGAATACGCCTTATATTGTGTCAATATTGTTGCATAATATTGGTAATCATTATTGCCCCAATATTGGCTGGAGCTTGCCAATAATTGCTCCATTATTACAATATTGCTCCATTATTGCGCCAATTTTATGCGCTACTTGGAATAATACTTCCATCATGTAAAAATTTAAAACGACCATATTCAGCCAATTTAGAGAAAATCGATTTTGAAAAACGAATTTGGCAGGAAGTTGGTCTAGTAAGGTGGGTGCCGGACTTGTTAGTAGAATCTCTGAGTTCGAATCCTACTCGGAACGATTTTCTTTCTGTCCTAGTGGTTCGGATTCCACTTTAAACTGTAGGTCCCGTTGAGTGGTGCTAATGCACTGCTCTCTGTAAAAATATAGTAATATATCAAAAAGGGCTCATGAAAATGAGATATACCACTTTCCTGTTATTGGGTTCGCCTGTTGGAATTTAACTGTTTATTATTATTATTATATACTTCTGTATATTTGTTTCGCTTTTATTCAAGCTCCTCAGACAGTTATAACATAAATAGTCCAGTCATTATGTCCGAAAAAATGGCATATAAATGCAAATGAACCGAACTGGCTGATTTTTATATATTGTGTAGGGGAGGCTTAGAAAAGCTTAACTTGAAGTTTTCGACCAAGATTTCCTAGGAGCTTCCTCCGCCACGTTGAAAAAAAGGATAAATTTGGTTTTCTTGCGATAACTCGACTCTCCGTCATGGTACAAAAATTGTGAATCAATACTTTTTTGTTAAGCATTTTATGCTCTACAATTTAGTTTATATGAATTTTTCACCTACCGTTGATCGTTGTTGAGGTATCGAACGTGAAAGTAAAAAATTAAGTGCTGGAAACTTGTATTTTGCCATTTTCTCTTTTCTCGTAATACATATCGAAAAAACGTTCATTATCAAACTTGTAGAGCATTTTAATATCTGCAATTTAGCTTTTTTATTTTATTTTTAAGACAAAAATTACGACTTGTAGCGCGCCGTAAAGTTGGTAAGTCCGCGCAAAGTTGTGATTTCGCAGTTCGCCCGATTTTATAAAACAATATAGATAAATAAAGCAGCAAAATTTATTGTGAATCATAATAATATGTATAAAATTAATTATTCAAATACGTTCTTTGGATCGATTGGAGGATCGTTCTTAACCTTTAAGTAGTGCCGTGGGCGTCTCCGAGGCAAAGTTCCCATTTGAAATGCATGTAGGAAACATTCACGGCACTACTTAAAGGTTAATACTTATATTTTTCTTCATTTCGATGGTCATGGTTCACAGTCTTTCTGTTCGGAATACTCATCGAGTTGTGGAGATTTTCTAACCACATAAAATGATCCTTCGATTGTCGAATCATCCTTATAATCCTCATTGAGCAGGATATCGATTTTGGCGATGTTTCATGTTTGCCCACTACAATTTAAGGAAATAATGGAACAAGCAATCCCTGCTTTTCTGCACCCACAGGCAGCTCCACATTTTTTCTTGCACTTGCACGATATGAGCTTTAAAAGCTCAGGTGGTGCGGGTTTAACTATGCTCATAACCGGTTCCAGTCCATACTTTGTTCGTCGCCAATCCCATTCCTTAGGATCCATGTAAAATCCGAGCCACGTTTGCACCTGGTGATATGTACGGAATAATATGCTGGCGTGCTACGCTTTTCGTTGGTGGAAGTAGTGAGAGGTGGTTCAATTTATTTTTTAGTGCAAGGAAAAATGTGGAGCTGCCTGTGGGTGCAGAAAAGCAGATATTGCTTGTTCCTTTATTTGCAAAAATTGCAGTGGGCAAACATGCAACAATTTTTGACCGTTATTTTTCGATTTTCTCGGAAAATAAATAACGAATTTTTATCCTCATAGTCGCATTCGATAGGTTTTTTCATTGTCTACAACATTCTAATTTGACATTCTTTTGTAGGATGCTTCGTTTATTCTTAAATTGCAAAAAACCGTTTTTTCGACTTTGTGCAATTTTTTAGGTTATGTTCTACACCAGCTAGAGCGATCCAAAAAGCGCTATCTTTCTTAGAAAGTTTTCTTCTACACGACCCCATTTTTTGCATACAGTAAAAGTCGCTACGTGCGCGCGTGCGCAGTTACTCTCGGCGATTGCGACGTTGTACCGGTTGGTATTATTTAGTTACACTTGGTTAAACTTTAGTTGGTACTTCTGCAACCATTAATTGGAAGTTTTGGGTACAGTTCTTTTCGGTGCTCTCGAACTGCAGTTTGTTTTTGCACAAATTTTTAAAGCTTCTCTTTTAAAGCTATGAATTAAGCTGCAAATATACGAATTTCTTTGAGTACTTGAAAAAATCAACAATAATTAACAACCAGTCGAGCTAAGGTTAGTTTTACGAAACGATTTTTTTAATGAGGAAACCGTTAAAAGAGAGATCCACCAGTCAAGTTTAGGTTAGTGTTAAGAAACGATTATTTTAATGGGAGGGAGCACGATATAATAATTTTGTTGTACCATGGGGGACCGTTAAAAGTGAGATCCACCGGTGGACATTAGGTTAGTGTTAGGAAACAAAATTTTTTTATTGAGGGGACCATGAAAAGCGAGATCCATCGGTTGAGCTTAGGTTAGTGTTTGGATTTTGGAAACGATTTTTTTTAAATGAGGGGACCCTTGAAACAGAGATCCAGCAGGTTAGTGTTAGGAATCGATTTTTACTTTAATGGGGAGACCGTTAAAAGAGAGATCCACCGATCGAGTTTAGGTTAGTGTTAGCTTAAAAGCTTTTTAATGGCAGGACCATTAACAAATAAAGTTTTAGATTTGGGCCCCAAACTCTGATCCGGTCCTGTTTATAAAACTAAAAATTTAATTTTTACACACATTCGATTTGAGTATGGCGCATGCGCGCACTTTACATTTAAATACGCTTCACATTTACCGGGAATTTTTGCGCGTGCGCACATTCGACGTGAGTAACTGTGCACGCGCGCACGTAGCGACTTTTACTGTTTGCTCCCATTTTTGCTTCCGGGTAGCATCGTTTTCGACTTTATCATTATCTCGTTCGTAGAATGACTGTATGATTATCTATAAAATCGCGTGAGCTATGAAATCACAACTTTGCGCGGATTTACCAACTTTACGGCGCGCTACAAGTCGTAATTTTTGTCTTGAAAATAAAATAATAAAACTAAATTGCAGATATTAAAATGCTCTATAAGTTTGATAATGGATGTTTTTTCGATATGTATTACGAGAAAGGAGAAAATGGTAAAATACAAGTTCCAAGCACTTAATTTTTTACTTTCACGTTCGATACCTCAACAACGATCAACGGTAGGCGAAAAATTCATATAAACTAAATTGTAGAGCAAAAAATGCTTAACAAAAAAGTATTGATTCACAATTTTTGTACCATGACGGAGAGTCGAGTTATCGCAAGAAAACCAAATTTATCCTTTTTTTCAACGTGGCGGAGGAAGCTCCTAGGAAATCTTGGTCGAAAACTTCAAGTTAAGCTTTTCTAAGCCTCCCCTACACAATATATAAAAATCAGCCAGTTCGGTTCATTTGCGTTTTCAAATGTATATAATGACTGGACTAAAATAAATAAAATATAAACAGCTCAAATAACGGTGAAACAAATTTGCCATGGTTTATAATCTCATCAATAGATTTCACTTCTGTATATTCTATACGTATTAGATCATCTTGAACAACACTATATTATAGGTACAGGTAGGCAAGTTTTGTTACTAAATGTGGTAATAACATGTAAAAAAAAATATTATTCACCTAATATGTAAATAATAATTATTATAGAATCTACAAAAGTAGATATTAATTTGTTTTTAAAAATCGATTTACTCCAAATTGGCTGAATATGGCCATTTTAAATTTTCACCTAGTGAAGTCCTAATTATAATCAACACGTATAATAATAATAATGGCGCAAATCACTGACGACAAATGTTGACTTTCCCCTTGTAAACGAAAAAGAGAGGATCGAATCGGTTAATGCATAAAGTGAATAATATGTCAATTTTCTACCGAGTTTAATTTAAACATTAATTTATTGCTTTAATTTGAGGTAGCTCCAGTGATTCATCCAGAAATAAAATATTACCAAAGAAACATAATTTTTTTAATCATAACGATTAAAGGTGCTCGCACACTTAGGCGACGCGACACGAGGCGGCGAGTTTCTTCCCTAACTCTAAACTTCACTAAGCGTCAAGAAACTCGTCGCGTCGCCTAAGTGTGGGAGTACTTTGATAGTTTCAACAATAAACAGTTTTTTGTGGTTTCCTCAAAACTACTGAAATTGACATAATCAGTTTCTGCATTGATCTATTCAATTATAGAATGAGGCAAAGGTAAATTCTGTAGCCTACTAGTCAAATTTCATGATGCGAGGAAAAGAATTCTTATAAATTCTACTATACTCTGTTTACCCAACAGGTGCACCGAAGCTCCTCCCTAAAAACGCGCGGGATATTCGAATAGAATTTTTTTATTGCTCGAATTTTGAAACTCCCGTTTACAACACTAACGTCATAGTTTTTTTAACCTATAAATGAATTTTTAATGTCATAGAATCATTTGAACTTTTATGTAAAATTTTTTAGCATGTAAAACTGGTTGATGCGCTCATTGGCTTAAATTTTTGGAGAGGAGCCTTAGTGCATCTGTTGGGTAAACAGAGTATAGTCACACAAAGAAGGAATATGTAATGTAAACTAGAAATCATTCGACCGAGGATGCATTTGGATGCATGGATACATTGAATTCGGCGCCAAATTGGACACCTTTTTGGAAATATTCATGCCCGGTTTCATAAAATTTTTAACAACGCGTTATATTTAACCAAATAATAAAAAACATCCGTTAGCTCTAACAAGCCAATAGATATCATACGTTCGTTTTAACGGTTTGTTAAAAGTTTTATGAAATCGAAGGTCAATCAAAACTGATAAAATCCAAAGATTTATTTCTATTTTCAACGACCAAACTTAAGCTTCTCTGACACCCACTAATTTTTTCTTTAGCCGACGTTAGATTTTCGTTTCTACCCTACAAAATAAGTCACATTTTTGGCAACGATTGCTTTATGGTACGATCATAGCGGATACTTGTTTGGACGAACTTGAATTGTGACCCTGAAGAATACGCAATATAATTTTTCATAACGTTTCTATTCTATATTTTGATTGTATATCATGATTTTATTACATCCTCATTTATTCACGCAAAGCTGATAATTTGCGTGTTGTGGTTAAAACTGTTGATTAAATTATAGTTTCCTTTACGTTTAATAAGAATATTGTCATAATAACAATGTTGTTATCTAGAATTTTATCTCATCTTACAAACTACTACTGCATCACAATCCATTAAATTTATCTTCCAAATATATTCCAAACATTGTAGAACATTATGGTTTATGGATCATTCCTTGTAATCCGTCAATACAAATGACAGTGCAAATCTATCAGTTATAGCAAACACTGAGGAAAAAGTTTTGGTTCAAAACGAATTGTTTTGATTTGTGATTGAATAAAAAAATACAGACTCCCGAAGAACATTTCTATTTATGCAGAATATAATAGAAAGGGGAATGTCAAAATGTGTGATTTTTCAGGAGAGCGAATTTATAGTGGACATTTTTTGTCATGTTTTAACCGCTATACGATAGTTTCGTACTATTAGCTGTCATTGACGCAAAAATCCAAATTTTGCAAAAAAAAAGTTTTTTCTTTTTAAGCCTACACTCTTCATTTCTTTCATCCAATGTGATACTAAGATGCCGATAATTAATACATTTTCAGTCTATCGAAGGTATAAGTGTGATTCTTTTATAAATCACTATTACGATATAAATCAATTTTTGATTTGTTTTAAAACTTAAGTTTTAAATCAATTTAAGATTTAAAACCTTAAACATGATTTAAATAGTTGGTAAGCTTTGCCGTAAAAATATTCAATTAATAACTGACATAATATTACATCGAGCTTCGAGTTATCGAAGTTGCACTGTAGATAGTTTGAAGTTTGTAACTGTTTTACCCAACGATCTTTTACTAAATTAGAAGTGATTTATTTTCAAATATATTTTAATTTACTTATCAGTCAAAGCTTAATTGAAAAATAAAATGATCACATACTAGAAGACATTGACTTAATTTTAATAAACCTGAAGTTTATTGACAACACTTTTTTTAATTATCACTTCAATTAATTAGTCATTTTACTATCTTTCTCTATAATGATATAAATAACATACAGAAAAAATTTTCGTGATTATTTCTTCGTAAATATTCCTAACGACCTTTAATTTAAATAACCTTCTAACAAATACAAATTAAATTGAAATAAAAGCTTTCGTGAACTTCGTAAGTACGAATTCTTAAAGTATTTTTAAGCTTAATATTCATGTTCATACGTACATGTATATTGTATGTTTAAATTTTGGTATAATATATTATGTATGTCCTTATGACCAAGAAACGAACCAGTGGCGTAGCTAGGGTAATTTGCGCCCGGGGACAAGACACAAAATCTGCGCCCCTTCTCGTATCGAGAGAATTTTTTGAACATTCAAGATTTTTAATTTTTCGTTTAACATCTCACGTTTTAAAATACATTCATTTTTATAAAATTAAAATACAAAAATTAGTTTAAATCGATCCTCATTTTGGCGCCCCCTAAGCTGTGGCGCCCAGGGACATAATGTACCCCTGCCCCCCTAACTACGCCTCTGAAACGTACCCATCCTAACGCAGAGATGAGCAAAAACCGGCCCGCTAGATGCATTTGTTCGGCCCGCAACAGTCTGATGCTTTGCCAAATTTTTGTTACGCTTATTTTCTAGAAATCGTATCGATCGAAAATTCATTCACTCTCTTAATACTAAACAAAATTGTTGCAAAAATTCATAAAAAATCAAGAGATTTGTATTTGTTAATCTATCATTTTCATTTAGTGTGAATTGATTGATTGATTGATTGATCCATCTGAAAAAGGATTTTAATGATCATTAATTTTTCAGTGTGTCGAATTCTTTTAGCTTTTGATTTAAGGTTAACTTTGAACTTTTTCTTAAATAGATACTTTATAACAAAAGGATTACCTAATCTTACGCCATTCGTTGTCATTGCTATTTAATTATTAAATTTTGTTAACTGTGGAAATATGGAAATACATAATTATGTATTTAATATTTAATGTAATTAAACAACAATGGAAATGAATAGCATGATGTTTTCAATAAATTGCACGAGGCTTCTTGTTGGATCGCCCTTTAGTAATATACAATAGCTTAATTTCATCGATAGCTTTCTTTGCAAAGTTTATGGACCAACTTCTCATAAATCAAAATCTTCATACGGAATAATTACAGTTTACATGGTTTGAATTTCAACCTTTACTATGGAGTACTACTTTTGGAAAATAATTTCATATTGATAATATTTATTATTTATTAACCCTTTGGGTGCCAACATGCTTTTTAAGTAATGAGGAACGCTATTGCGCTCCTTGGCACTCAAAGGTTTGATTTACATTATAATTAAAGTTACAATGATTTTATCTGTTTTTTTGTGAGATGTAGGTATTCTTTATTAATTTACTCTTACCTTGAATGACAATTGCCAACAAGTTCACCCCAATTATAGAACAATTATTCAAGTATTACACATGGGAAATCTTTAGTTTAACGTGGAATTCAAACCACGGCATTAGCCATAATAATCCGAGATAGAACTGAATTCTAATTCGGTTTGATATTAGTTTTGTTGCGTAGTTCTAATAATATAATATGTATATTACTACACCTGTGGCTTTCTTGATATTTTTTAAACGCTAAATTAATAAATAACTTAATAGTTTCTTTTATTCTAATTAAATGAGGACTTCTATAAGCACAATACATTTGACGCATGGTTAGTTATTATTCACTTAAAGTAAATTTTGCAACTACGTTACTATATTATACGAATCTCCGTCTAAAAAAAACTCACTAGATGTGTAAATACTATAATCCGACAGTCGGTGAATATTTTTACCACCTTCATTCACAAAGAAAGTTTCCTTCATTGTTACGTCAGTTTTGTGACTTATGGCCGAGATTATAAAGGTTTTTCAAAACTTTTTTAAACTAAAAAGCCTCTTAAAATTGTTTCGTGTAACGTCGGGTTTTCATAATGACCTTGATACCTGACAGTTAATTTTGCAACGCCACCTGTTTTAATTTTAAACACATTTTATAATTCGTTATTATTAATATCTAATAAGTTTTTAATAATATGAATTTTTGCAGTAAAATAATGTACATTTTACTATTATTAATATTAATATTTATAGTGATCTTTATATTAGATAATAATTAATCTGACAAATTAAAACATATTTATTACTGTCGTTTGATAAGCAAGTAGCTATGAATCTCTGATTTACATTTTTTCACCCCGAAGTTCGAATCCAGGCTAGGAATTATTTTTTTAAAGTTTTATTTAGGTAAGTTTATAGGTAAATAAACTTTTTGAACAAAAGCCTATCACGATTAGACCCCCGTGGAGAACCTTTGTGCTATCCTGTGCTGTTATAAAGTGGAAATCATAAAATACCAAATATCTTTAGAAAGACTATATCATTGGATGTTCTAAATGTTGCAGAAATACACTGTAGATAAAAGTAACTAACAAGGGGTCACTACAGTGAGTATGTCGCCAATCGAGATCCCAATTTTTTTGGTTATTCTAGAAGCTAAAAAAAATTATCACTTTTTCGAATTTTAGTCGATTGCCTCTTAGTTCTTGAGTTATGAATTTTTGAAAGGGCAGGTTTTACCATAGGTTTAGCATTATGGAAATTGTAACGGCAGTCCCGGCACATTTTTTTCTTTAAATTATGTAATTTATTATCGGAATTAAAAAATTAATGACCTACGAATTACCATTACAAATTATTAACCGCTAGACCACCACGGTTTTTTGTAATAATAGCTAATAATAATAGCAGTTAACCCACCACGGTATTTTTAAAAATTCATAACTCAAGAACTAAGGGCCAATCGACTAAAATTCGAAAAAGTGATCATTTTTTTAGCAACTAGAATCACCAAAAAAATTGGGATCTCGATTGGCGACATACTCACTGTAGTGACCCCTTGTAAGTACAAATGTTCCCATAAATTCTTAATTAAATATTTGAATAGAAGTTGAATACTTATTTGGTATTCGAAACAATCCACAATATTTTCACACGAAAGTTTGCATTGTAAGAAATTTATAATGAAATGCATAATGAATGAAATTGGCTTAAATTTTAGAAGTTGCCGTTCAAGTTGTACGATAATGAATCTTTTATAAATACACTACTATAAACTAGTAGAGGTGTATTACTATACTAAAGGTCCGTTATTTAAAGAAGAAAAGATGGAGCCAATGTGCAGGAACGAAAATTAGTCAGTTCGACTTTATGTTCGTGTCAATTGATGCAATTGGGTGTCACGTGTCATCTACCGCGCCGGATTTTGGCTACGCCTTTTCTTCTTTAGATATACAGCTACTCTACTATTATGCTATTAATACTTCCAGTTTAAGGGATATTCGCCTCTAAGAGTAACAAAAAATTGGTGAATTGTTGGGAAAAAAATTTTAGTAGAAAAAAATTACTAACGAAATTGTTGGTTTTACGTTATGTTTATTACCTTTTTTTAATATTAAAGATGTAATTTACGAAATAGAAAATAATTTATTATCTCGTTCCCTCACATCACCTATTGAGTGTTATTATAGGTACTGAAACTAAGGCGAATTATTTTTTTTTTAATTTTAAGAACTAGAGGTTAATCGAATAAACTAAATTATTAATATAACATATCAAGTTCTTGAAATGTTGTAATTGGTACCTAATACAAGCATTTTTATGGAGTTCATCAAATTCATCATCAAATTAATCAAATTAATTCTATAAAAGATTAATTCATTAAAACCAGTTTTTTAAAAATTAAACTTGGTTTTGGATTCGGTTTGCCCCATATTATATTATGGTACGCCATCGGCGTCGTACTGTAAGGGGTTAAAGAGCTAATCGGGTCTATTCTGTAACTCTAGCAACTTGCTAAAAATGAGCAATATTGCTAAATAAAGTTACAGAATAGACCTGAATATTATCAATTGTTGAATATCATTAGACGTGTAGAGAAATCTCTTTTTTTTTCTTCAATCTTCTAATAATCTTAAAAATAAAGCGCTTTTAAAAAATATTACATTTTATTTTTTTCCAAGTTGGCAGTTATTTTTCAATGCAAGTAATATTTTTTTACATTCAAGAACACAAGAGCAATATTTTTTTAATTTAGAAAAGATTGCTTAAAAATAATTTTCACAAATTTTTTAACTGATGATCTTAACTCCGGCCAGAGAGAAAGTAAACTTGCTTTTTCTCATGAAGTCAAAGTTTAAAATTTAATATAGAAATTATAGAATATTGACTTGACTCACAATTCAAGCCCTTGTTGACTTATTAGTCAGAGATCCGCCACTGGTCAGTATTAGCAGTCAACGCACTTGATCAACATGCTAAATAATATTGTCTCCTTTTCAGAATGTTTATAATACTATTATTAATTATTATTATTATTATAAATATTATATCATGCTTGAAACTTTTTCAAAGCGCATCTTTGTCAGAGATGTGCTGGTGATGATTAATTTTACTAGAAATAGTCGATAATTTCTTATTATTAATATTAGTCAGCGGTTTCTTTTGCATATAAAGCGTGGTCCAGACCTAACGTTTTATCGTACGTTTTACTGTCCGTTCTGAGATTGTCAGGTAAAACGTTAGGTGTGGACAGGAAAACGACGAACGATTTAGAACTGAAACGATAAGTCCTAGGATCTTAAAACTGAAGCCCGTCCAGACCTAACGTTTTGTCGTACGTTTTACTGTCCATTCTGAGATTGTCAGGTAAAACGTTAGGTGTGGACAGGAAAACGACGAACGATTTAGAACTGAAACGATATTTTAAAAATGAAGTCAACTTCTCATTTCTCGCATCATTTCTCGAAGTTTTGTGCAGATATGCAGCAAAAAAGTGTAGGTTTTTATGTTTCAAATAATCACTAGATGATAACTAGTTGATAAATAGATGATAACTAGATGTAAAATCTTTTAACATTATTTTTAAAATAAAATGAGAAAATTTTAAAGAATATTTTCTTTTTTATCTTAATAAAAATTCAGGATATGTTCATAAATATTGTTGTTAGGTGTCGATATTCATGAATTTTTATAATAATTATTCTTTGATAAAATACATAATGTTGAGTTATGCGCCAGAAATTAAAAACCGCCAATGCAAGAAAACGTGCAGCTTATTACAAACTATAATAAGTCGAATAAAATAATATTATGCAGTTTTCCAGAATTATTTTCGAAATCCAAAATGCAATTTTATTTATTGATGCTTTTTTGGTGCTTTCTACCAGCAAGTATGTGCTTCAAAATTGCAAATTACATTAATAATCTACTTTTGCTTACCTATGTTAATAATAAATTAATTTTATTGTACAAGGCAGTTTATTAATCAAATTACTTTCCTACCTACACAAATTATTGATTATCATTGATTAAAGATTAATTTTAGATTAATTAATTAAGAGCACGTATTCTAGGCAATTTGCCTTTTTGTCCTGTATTTGGGCAATTCAAAATTATAAATACAGAAATTCCGTTCAAACGATTTTGAAAATTTTGAACCTTACTTTTATTTGCCTAAATGCCTATTTTCGATGTTACTGACCTAAAATAGATTTTTAAGGCCTAAAAAGCCTAAACCAATGATTTATCCCGTTTAGTTACTAAAAGTTAAAAAGAAAGGTTTTATGTTTTTAAAATTTGGATCTCTCAGTCAGTGGCGGATTTAGCACTTGAGAGGACTTGCTAGGGTAATTTGCGCCCGGGGACAAGACACGAAATCTGCGCCCCTTCTCGTATCGAGAATCTGGAGACTCACTGGGGCCGGAGTTTATTTAACTCAATTTTTCATTTTGGCGCCCCCTAAGCTGTGGCGCCCAGGGACATATGTACCCCCTGCCCCCCTTAGCTACGCCTCTGCCCTACAGTGTGCATTCTACGCGCACGTTTTACTATGTTTTTTATACTATACCAGTGATCTAAGAAAGCTGAATATTGAGGCCCCCTTAATTTATGATGCCCCAGGCGTGCTCGGTGAAGTCAGAATAGATAGAGAACTGGCAGTGGTCGTTGACTCAGCGCTTCGTATCCACGTTTATTAAGGTGGCCGAGAAATTCACTTAAAAACACTAAATCCGCTAGGTACCGCGACTGTAGCGCGAATTCCCCATAGCAGTTGAGGGTTTGAAATTACCCATAGTTTGAAACAATCCCTTTCTTTAGGGATCCAGCAGGTTATTTAAAAAAAAACATACATACAAGTGTTACTATAAGGATTTCAAAAGACATTTTCCATTCGACACAAAACTCAAAAAATTGAAAACTTTAGCATACCGACTTTGTGAAATAATGTTCTTCAAAGTTGACGCTACAACTAGAATCCAAATTTGGGCTTTAAAAATTTAGGATGAAAAAAATATAGGTAAAAATTCTAAAAAAGAAAATATTTTTGCGATATTTTTTTTTGAAAATCACTCACCTTGTAGTTTCAAACTTAGGCTTTTTGAATCTGTTTTCAGAATTTTTTTAAATTTATTCGTTTTTAAGATTTGTGTCGAACAAAAAAAACAATTTCTCGGCCACCTTAATAAAACTGTGGAAGTTAATTTAGCTCAAAAGGTGCGACAGATTTCAGAAATCCTGAATGGCTTTAAGTCAGATAGGTACTCTCTAAATACAAAACCGTAAATGGCAGAGGTTCTCCAGGTTTGAGAGGGGGGAGGTGAATTTTTCAAAAACTAAAAAAACATCGTACATTTATTTGTTAACTTAAAAAAATAGTAACCCCCTAAATTAGTAGCGCCATTTGCAAATAAAGGATAAAATTAATAACACCATCTATTTAGGAGGGAAAGAAGCTTACATAAAAATTTGTATAGCACCTATTTTCCATCTTTATAGTTTATCGTTATTAAAAAATATTTAACTAATTTTTTTAAATATTATGTTTATAAGTTGCTGTAATGAAAAATATAATATTGCCTAAAAACCCCTAAATTCTTAATTATTGCGCCTATTTCAACGATTTTTATAGCCTAAAATTGTGCCTTTTAAAACATTTTTTACGTCCTAAAATCCATGCTCTATTATCAATTTCCGACACAGACAGAAAAGTGCACATATTAATATTTTTTATGCTTGTATGTAGTTATAATCTCGTATTGCAAATTATATTTTCGTTGGAGCATTATTTTGCCACATTACCTTATTTTATCATAATAATGCTGCCAAGTGCATCGGGTGCATCTACCCTAGTATGTTCGACTTCCGAAATCATTCGGGAAACTATAATTATTAGATTCACGACTAAATATTTAATAATTTGAGATGCGAAGGTAAAACGTACGACAAATCGTTAGGTCTGGACGCTTCAGAGATCGAACGTTTTACCTGAAGATCTCAGAACGGACAGTAAAACGTACGATAAAACGTTAGGTCTGGACGCAAAAGAGCTCAAACGTTTTACCTGACAATCTCAGAACGGACAGCAAAACGTACGATAAAACGTTAGGTCTGGACCACGCTTAAGATTGTTTACCTGTTCATTGGAATGCGGTTTTGTCTACATTTTAACTAGTAGACTTGGTTTCCCAACTGTGGTTACTCATTAGAACATTCACATCATCCATTGTTTTCTTCAAATTAATAGTTTTTATTTTGTAGTTATTCATTACTAAATATTTAAATAACGGTTAATTGAGTATAATGTGTTGATAAACTTAATCAATTCTTGAGGTTGTGTTTAACAAAACTTGATTGTGTTGTGTATTGATATTACAAATTATGTTTGTTTATGATACGATGATAGTCTACTAGAACACGTGTTTCACACTAATTTGCAATATCAGTTGAACGTAAGCGATTGATGCTTAGAATATCCCAAATAAAATTTACTTTTATAGTTATTTTGTGTACTATTATTATACGTTATAGTTAAATTTACATTAGTTATTCTTTTATAAAATGGATTAATATAAAAATTATCGGAATTTAAGACTTTTGGGTATTATAATCGTATAAAGAAAATTATGCTTTTTATGCTATAAACTTTTTTGAAAGTTATGTTGTGATATTACATTAACCCTGGATACACAAGGTGGCGTCACCGGTGACACAGTTTTACCTTGTGATATAATGCACCAACAAAATCACATTATGTCTTCTTCTTCTTCAGCCCATCCTAGTCCACTCCTGGACCATAGGCCTCTCCAGTAATGGAGGTTTTTGCCATAGCTCACCACGCTGGCTAGACGGGTTGGTGAGTAGTCCGCATATCAATTTTTGGACTATAGTTGTTTTACATCCAGTAGCAGCTTGCTAGGCTAACCTTCCGATGTGCCCATAACCCTGTTTTTTGTTAACGGTGGCAATTCGTCAATTTAGGGGGACCGCCGGCTTAACGTGCCCTCCGAAGCACGGAGACTTGGTCATAAGAAAGTTTGACTCTCTCCAGGTTTGAACCCGGTACCCTGCATTCGCATCCAACTGCGTTAGCTGCAAGGCAATGACTGTCTCTTTCAGGCATTATGTATCCAGGGTTAATATGCATTTTAACATTTCTGTAGGTATTGGTGACAGGCCTTTGCAAAGTTTTTTTTTCGATGGGGGCACTCGTGATTTTTAAAGATATTGATAATATGCAGGTCCATACTCAGTTTTTTTGTGGGAAAGATATTTTTGCTAAGCCTTCCTACAGAAATGATAGAAATCTCTCCGCAGGAAAATGTGTTTGAGTATTTCAAGATCAAATGGTTTTAAATGAAAAGATTCTTGATGAGATAGAAAAAAAAATTCTTAAAGAAATTAATTTCGTTAACCACTTCATCCTCACTTTAATATTATGGGTGGTCAGCGTTATACAAGGATGCGACATACACATTCTTTTTCTTCTGATTATTCTTCTTTCATAGCTATTCCATCCATTTTTGGATATAAGCCTCTTCATTTTATAATTAAGGTTTGGCCATAACTTACACTATTTTTATCTTAATATTAATTACACGCACCATACATTACATGCAAAAGGACACGGCGCGCGTGGGAGTGGACATGCCAGACATGACAATGAACATTAAGTGGTTAAATAAAAATAATGGGTCTTATTCAAAAACCTAAGGTTTTATTTCGAGATAAGGAGACACATGTTTCTCTCCTCTGGCGACAGACCGGAGAAGTGAAAATTTAAATTAAATTACAACTAGTGTGTTTTTTGAATTGACTATTTTATAAGATAGATACATCGTTTCTATGCTTCTAGGTATAGGTAAATATTTTGAGAATTTAGGAAATCGATCTACTTAAAAAATAAAAGTAAATATGTATAAGTATACCTAGGATCATGTACGTGAATTACAAAGGAAGTTTAATTGATTACAGATAATAGAAATACTTGTTTTATTATCATTCCGTTTAGAACTGCTGTTATCACTTCTCTCTCCCTCATTTTTAAATTCAATAAAATACTTATGTATGATGTACCTAGTCGTAAATATTCGTAAAGATTAAAAAGATAGATATGTTTTATTATTAATAAATTACGAATTAAGGAATAATATTAAAAGTTATATTTGAGCTTATAATTTTAATTTATTAATAATAAAACATATTTATTTTCACGAATTAATAATAAACCAATTTTAAAAAGATAGATAAACTCTTCAACAAATTGTATAGAAAACTTATTTATTTTTGTGCTCGTAATTCCTCATTTTGGCAACTTACACTAATATTAATTTAATTAAAACTAAAAGTATGATATAAAATATTAATTATTACATGTAGAATTTTTCTTTTTATAAAATATTGCGTTATGTCAGGGCCACTTAATCTTTAAAATTAAGTTAATTTACCTAGTGAATTATTTTTAGAGGGTTAATTACATGGAAAATTAGGAGGTATACGTAGGTATAATAATATACGAAATAATATCAAGTTGGATGAACGGATATTATTCATAATTTTTTCTTATATACTTACATTTATTGTTGTGATCTTTCATAATTATCATATTATTATGTACATATCGGCAATATAGTAAAACTCTCTAACAGTTTTATATAAACAATATTAACTCCGTCGTGTACAGGGTAGGGTATATTTCAAAAGTTAAAAAAAAAGAATCCTAAAAACAAAAAAAAACATTGCAAAAAAATGCGGAAACAGAAAAATATTGTTTTAATTTTCGAATTCATAAATTTCACCCCTTTCCCCTCAACTTTAAAATCTTAAATAGTATTCGATTCTTTCCAATACCTTTTAAATATTTACCTCTTTAAATACTTTTTTATATTTTTGAGAAATAATGTAAATTGTGGAATACTACACATCATACTGTATTATGTAAATAAAGATTGTACATACATAAGTACATTTAACTTACATACTGTAATATAATATATACAACCAAATCACAAGGTACATAATATGGTATAAACCAAGTCGATACTGCAGTAAAACACTCCTAAAATTTTCAGTTTGTCATTGTTATCCAATGTCGCAGTTACAAACTCGTGAAATTCTGTAGAAATTGGCGATGATAATAATATAGAAATTAATATGGCTCTCTCTGTTATAGAGACAGGATAGTTAGGCAAAAATAGATCTGACTTAGGAGAAGTTATAACGTTAAAACCAATCAAAACGTTTATTAGCTTTAATAAACTTTCTCTATTGGTGAGTTATGTTAGGGCTCCTCCTAAGTCCTAAGTTTTTGCTTAACAATCCTGTCTCTTGCTTATAATATATTGCGACCTTAACAATTTACAGTTACAACAAGGGATTCCATCAACGATAAACATGTTGTGATCTTATCAGTGTCATAATGTAAAAGTGATTGGATAAGTACTTCTATTTCACAATCACTGATGTGATAAAATGATAATAATATACTTATGAAAGATTAAACTTGATTACGATTCAATCCAGAGAAAAGGTAAATTTAACAAGCAGCCTTTTGAATCATCATAATCGCTTGAATATGCCACGAAAATGGAATAAAATTACAATAAAATAATTCTATTAAAAAAAAAGTATTATTATCACGCAGTTTTGCTTTGATTATCCTTCTTTTCATTTATTACACTCTTGCCCTTTAAAAATCCATAACTGGTCCATCATAGGCTTTTGCAGATTATGGAACTCAACTTACTGTTTGCACATTTATGTACTATGTATAGGATTATGTAAAATCTGAAAATGGTCTACTAGTTTCCATGGTTGGTAAAGCACACAGTGATAATATTATAATCCCACCCTATTTTTTGATAACATCTTTCATCATGAACATAGTAATGAGTCGTCGACCTCGTATATTTGTTGCTATGAATTGCCAAGTTCGTTTTAAAACATGGCAATCGATATTAATACTTCTATTTATAAATACGGACGTATGTAGGTAAGCATAAGTAATTTACCTATAAATGTTTTCAACTTAAATGTACAACCTTAAAACTGGAACATTTATTATCTAAAAATATATAGGTAAACATATGACATTATAATATATTTATTGATTTAATGATATACTAGTATGCAATCATGTAAATAAAGTAGATACTTTTTTTGGCCTATTTTGTCTAAACTCTAAACACATAAGATAAAATTACAACATAATTATGAAAAATTTAATTAAAAAATATGAAATAAATTCAAAATAGCTAGCCTTTTTTGAAGCCATTATCGTAGTGGTACGCAAATCCTGGTACCGACAGTGGGGATCGCGAGAAAATTTTTATGGGTCGTCAAATTCCAGAAATGGAAAAAAAATCCCATAAAAAATTAAAGAATCCCACACTGTAAAAAAAGTACGTAAAATTACAGTAAAAAACAAGTAATTTTTACAATAAAATTCATGTAAAAATACATATTGTCTGTAATATCACACAATATGTATTTTTACATGAATTTTACTGTAACAATTACTTGTTTTTTACTGTAATTTTACGTGCTTTTTTTACAGTGCAGAAAGAATTTCACTGTAACTACATAGACGATTAAAAAAAGTCTACTCTCTATCCAGGGGTTGCGAAAAAATTTTACACAAAATGGGGGGTCGGGAATGGAAATAGTTTGCGGACTACTCCATTATCGGAGCAATGTCAACTTTGCTGATTAGTCGATATGAATATACTATTTTAATTTAACTAACACCACATCTTTTAACTATTAACTTGAATTAGAATAATAGTTTAAATGCGTATTTAACTTGTGTATTTAACAATGTAAGTGTGCAAGAAACCTTTATTAGTAGATTTCTCATATTATTAATTTATGATTCAATATTTATTTGATTTCTTTTAATAATGTACCTAATATGTTTTTATCGATTAAAATCACATTCTTACGTCACCAAAATTATTATTTTTATTTATTGAATTTCAAGTTAAAAATTACCTCCCCAATTGAAAAATAATAAAAATAAACTATTAAATTCTTATAACCATTGACGAATTCAATATCATTGTAAATAAATTAATGTAAAATGAACATAAATAACTACTAATTGTATGGTTAGTATAAAATGGCAGTTCAAAATCTAATAATGTACAATATTATTATGAGATTATGACAGTTCAAGTGCATAAATGATGAAGATAATATTGTCTTCCGCTTTTACTTCCAGAAACTGATTATAAATCCAGCATTATAAATAATAATAATAATCCATTATTAAATTTGTAATGGTTCGTTTAATTTTATTTCGAATTTTATAATAAGGACATACTTTTTATTCATTATGTTCATCATATTTTATTAATCAATTAGATCGATACGGCAAATGGTAATGGAGAAAAGGGTAAATATAACCAGCTAAAGCTCTCGCGATTTTTCAATGCCCTTGTTTCTCAAATTATTACCTTGACTACCAAACTTAATTTAAATTTAAATTAAATTTAAAAACAATAGCTTGTTTGACAAAATATCGACCTCTTAATAATACTTAATTGCACTTACCTTCAAATATTTTTCAGCATACTTTCAATTTAAAAACTAAGAAGTTTAAAAAAAAGAATTTTTTTTTATAATAGCAGAAGTTGTATGATTTGTAATATCGTTGTATTATACTTGTTACTATCTTGGATATATTAAAAGCAACGTTTCATTTTTAATAACATGGTAAATTTACTTAATATACTGATGAGTGCCAAGTGATGAATATAACATAATAATGCATTTCCTTTAAATATAGATAAAAAGATGAATTTTGGTTATTGTAATATTCTTTTCTGTTACTTATTAATGGTCAAACTATTTCAAGTCACAAATTTTATACTGAATTTGTTTCTCACCTCTATAAATCATTAAAATGTTTTTTTTAAATAAGCCTTATTTGCACATTTGTATTAATAAATTTAATTCTTAAATGGTTACTCGCCTGTATGAATTATAAACTTTTAAAGCTCCTTTTTACTATTTATTAAATTAAACCCCTTTCGACAGGTAATTTATTTACTTTGGGTGACTATTTGAATTATTTATTTACTACATTTTATACTTATTACTTACATTTATTACATGATTGATGTGGTTGTTCAACCGTACGTGAAGACCATAGTTATTTGGTTGTATCCTGTACAGTCCTAAAACAATTGAAGTTTGGTAATTGGAGTACAATTTCAATTTTTTGATTGAAAATAATCTCTGATATTCTTTATAAATTTATGTGTAAAATTAATTTTGAGTTTAAAGGTAATTTTAATTTCTACGTTGTTCTTAAACATGAATTATTTTGTTTGGAGTTTCTCACTGACTTTCCATTTTCGCCTATACATGATTTGCTGTAATCAAACTATTTTCTTGATTTGGTCAAGTAATAAAATTATTAAAATTAGCAACGAGTTTGCGTAACCCAATTTGCTTCTATCTACCAATGCTAGATAATTATCTGCTAACTTTAGAGTCTAGAGTTTTTTCTTCTTTTTCGTTTTTTTTTTCTTGTCTAGAGACAAGAGAAAAGACATTCTTTCTAAAATCTAAAAAAGAATTTTTGGAACGACCAGGAATGACCATTCGGCTACTCCTCTTTAACCTTCGCGACCCCAGGTTAAGAAACAATGTTCTAGACCAGACCCCCGAAAAGATAATATAGTATCACTCGAAAAATTTGCTATTTTATTAATATTAAAAGTTCTAAAATAAAATTAGTGATTTTTTAAAAATCAGACCATCTTCGGAAAACTTATTATAAAATCAGACTTCGGAACAAATTTTACATTGGCAAATAATAGCATTCAAATTTAATGTAATTGTTTCAAAATCATTTATTTTACTAATGTATTTTTTTTAGAAATAAATAAAGAAGAAAATATTAAGTGACGAAAAATATCGATTTTCATTTTTTTGGAATGTTTCTAATTGCTTTCTAACTAAACGTTGTAGACGTTGTATATAATGCATTTAACTTTACAATGAAAAGACCCTTAGTTCAAAAATTCTTTTTGAATAATGTTAAGTTTTTAAATTAAAATTTCATGAGATAACAATTGGGTAATACGAATTTCACAGAAAATTCTTCGTTTGTATAAGAATTTAATACGGAAGATGAGTTCAATAGTTGATGAACAGAAAGGGGAGGTTACGTCTTGTGATTATGACATAGAAACCGAACGTTACAAGTCGATGCGTATTTTGATGAAAGTATACTACTTTTACTTTCGTTTTGATAAATATAATCGTACTTATGACGCTGACGATTTTATACAGTTCTGTATTTAAATTGTTTTAATTGTACTATATTATATTATGTACTAAATTTTATTCAACGCTCTCGACATGGCAAATAATAAATTATATAGAATCAACAATTAAACCTTGAAAAGTTCAAATACACGTCTCATCACTGTGAGGTCAAAATTTCTGGACAACACCTATAATAATAAAATTGTTAAAGGTCATAAAATAGAATTAATCTCGAAGCCAGTGCTTACAAGTTAAATATATTACAATAATCAGTTAGTGGTTAGTATTTCATTACTCATTCGTATTTCAGTGAGCAAAATAATATTTTTGACCTATACAATACGAGTATACGTGGGGGCAGCCACACAAAATTCAGACTACCAGAATCCTGACGGCGATGTAAAAAAAATTTCTTAAAGATCGATGTATAACAAAACTCAATTGTTATTGCTTAGGATAAATTAATAGTATATTACTGGCCGAGCCTCGAAAATGATAAGTTACTGGGCGCACAGCTATATTGAAAAGCGAGCTTAAGCGAGCTTTTTAAAGCTGTAAGCCCAGTAACGAATCATTTTTCGAGTAGAGGTGAGTATACTATTTTATCGGAAAACAAAAATTAAATATAATTTCAAAAATAAAAAATATTCTTTGCAAAAAAATTAAATATTATGTCAAAATTAATTTCAATAAAGCCATGGAAACATTATGACATGCAGAAGTGACCAGTAATGAAAACCATTACACGTCTCTTGTTCATTACTAGTCTGTTTTTAAAGTGACTAGAGAATGCTGTGTTTTCTCACCTGACAGGTCACTAGGAAAGTGAAGTTTTCTTGACGTTTTCCGATAAAATATTTTTATCGGAAAACGTCAAGAAAACGTCATTTTTGTTTTCCGATAAAATAGTATACTCACCTCTACTCGAAAAATGATTCGTTACTGGGCTTACAGCTTTAAAAAGCTCGCTTAAGCTCGCTTTTCAATGTAGCTGTGCGCCCAGTAACGTATCATTTTCGAGGCTCGGCCAGTAATATACTATTCCCTTCCATTCGAAAATCTGGAAAGGGAAACCGAATTTTTGAATCGAAAATTGCTACTTTCCGGCCCCTTGAAGGAAAATTAAAATACACACGACGTCCAGATAATCTCATGTTACTGGCCTCATAGGCTACAGAATTCGCCTTCGGCTGGAGACGACTTTCCAGGCTGATGAGTCATAATATATCTACTATTATTTAAAATATAAATACTGTGACAATAAATACTAAGGGAAGTCACAGTTGAACCTTTAATTTTAAAAACCTCGCCTGTTACGCTTCAAAACATAGTCGCAGTTAGTAGGTCAAGCGTCAAGGATTTGAATTTGGACAACGAATTTTAGTTTATAAATTATTGTTTTAACAACTGGGTATTACAATAATCATTATATTTTTCGGATCTGTTTTGTACCTTTTTTATCTTATACCACTTTGTAAATTCCTCATACATTCGTAGTAACTTTCGGCTTAGAAATTTCAAAAATGTAAGACAAACTTGAAGTATTTGACATAACGCATTTGTTTATTAGTGGTTTGGTAATTGTTGTTGTTTATTTTAGTATTCCTGTTATTCTAATTTATTTACCTAAAAAATCGAGAATTATTTCTCTACATCAAAATTGATTTTCAATTTCGTACAATTATTTGTACTTGGCGAGCTTTTATGTATAAAGTAGAGTTTGAAACTGGGAAGTGCTCATTGGCTTACCTTTTTGGGGAGGGGCTTAAGTGCATCTCTTGAACAGACGTATAGCGCCACAGTGACATTGACTTTAGTTGCCGGTCTTTTCTTAAGGTGGCACTGTTTCAATAATTATTTAGAAAAGTAAACAGTGACATAACCTATATTATAAGTTTTATTCAATTTATCTATTTTGTTATTTATGTTACATATTTCTACTTTATAATATGATTTATGTCCGCTTGCACCAATTTTAAGACGTAGTTAATTTTAAGTAGGTCATAAGTTTGACAGAAAGAAATCTGACATCAATGTAAAATTCGAATAAAATTTTGACTTTATGCGACTTGTCAACAAATGTCATGTCAATTGACCTAAAATTGTACATGCAATACATGTATCATGTATCTTTGTTATTACTTATTAATTTTATGCTAATAAATATTTTAATATCCGGCACAGTTTACTCCAATATGATCCCTTTTGAAAAATATGTGAATAACTTGACGTCTATTCATAATTAGATTAATCTAATCATATAGAAGAAAGAAATTGCTTATGGAAAATCATTTAGAATTACGGAAACACAATTTGCGGCACGAATAAAGTAAACTGTTACATGTAGACAACAAAAGTTAATTTCTCTCCTATAAATTTAATCTACTGGAAACCTTGGTGATATAAGTTATTGGAAGATCCTGGATGCGCCAAAATTTCCAACATAGGAAAATAACATGGGAAATTGATTTTTCTTAAATTCCTGCTTCCCATTATAAATTATAACGGATTAGAATGAAAAGAGTATCAATATAAAGAGGTTTATTTTCCGCGTCTAAAGTCACCCAGCACTTGATGGTTTGTTCTTTGATCATTGTTAAAAACTCAAAATAAAATGACAAAATAGCACTTTTAAATAGATATTAGATGCCTAGTTTAAAATTCATTGCAATTGTTTTTGTTTGAAAACTAATTTTAAACGCCGTTCAACCATCCAAAGCAGGTCTGATTTTTAAAAAATCGCTTATTTTAAGTCTACATTTTTAACATTATTAAAGAACAAAACATCAAGTGTTGGGTGTCTTTAGACACGGAAAATGATACTCTTTCAATTGATACCTTTTTCATTCTTATCCGTTCTGATGAAAAGCAGGAATTATAGAAAAATTAATTTCCCATGTTAATTTCTTATGTTCACATCGGCGGCCTGTCACCCGGTATTATGTAGAACAGAAGTTGCCACAATAATTGTTAAAACCGTTTCCAATTTTATTCGAGCTCCATAGGCCAATATGGGAAATCTTCTTTTTAAGCAACCAAATAAACGCTCGATAGCATTTCTAGTACGAATTTGAGATTCATTGTATCTCTGCTCAGCTTAAAGTAGTTAATATTTGATTCATAGGGGTTATACTGTTATTGCTATAAGCAGGGAAAAAAATTATCGTCGTAAATTACTTTGTATAGGTAATAATAGGTCTTTTCCAACCACGAGGAATTTCCAGTAATATTACTACAACGCAAACGCAATAGATAAAAAGCAACACTTTTTGTCTTCTGCGCATGACTTTTTATCTATTGCGCTTGCGTTGTAGTAATATTACTGGAAATTCGTCGGGTTGGAAAAGACGTAATATCTACTATTAACACAGCAGTGGAGTGATGTGATCGCTGGTTGAGTTACAGATTCAGACTCCACAGAATTTCTTAGCTCGACCTTCCAGTGGACATCCACACGCTGTGGTGAAAAGTTGTAGTAAAAAGAGTAGCAAAAGAGGAGTAATCCATCTCGTGAAATGGATTGTTAAGACTTCAAAAGAAGTGGCAAAATCTTCCGACAGGAATGGAAAAGCCCTTGATTTGATATATACTATTCTTACACGTCACTTGTATACTCCAGCTCTTCTTCTATTAAAATTAACAAATTTAAAGAAGCCTGTTTCGTGAGTCGAAACCTTTTAAAAATATTAAAATCGTCCATTTGGTGAAAATAATTGGATCTTGTATAGTGAAATTTTGGAAATCCAAAATCAATTATTTCTAAAATTTCCAAATCCTCTTCAAAAATATCTTCGTTATCAATATCCATTATAATAATAATTACTAATAACTTTTTATTTTGAAATAGACCTTTATTTCACCTTTATTCAATAATTTCGTGGTTTACAAGTTTATTACGATTTTTAAGCAGTCGATTTTTATGGCTTATTTTAAGTTCTATATACGTCATATTTTGTACTTAAAATTTGAACTCTGTGCAGCGTCACTATTATCAAGTGGCCTTAGTAAAGCTAATGAAGAAATATGACATCAATGTAAAACTAAATTTTTGTTCAGTTGAACTAACTTTTGTTTACTTGAACTAGTTTTATTCTCGTAGTTCGTTAGGTCGATAAAATATCTCATTTTTTGACGTATTAACTACAAATAAAATAATATATTGCTACCATACAGTCAATAATGTCAAATCATTTTAAAATACATCTTCGTAATCAATTTAATCTTCAATATTTTCAAGGATTTTCTGTCTTTTTATTTTTAAAGTAGGGGTATATTATGGAATAATTTGGAGGTTATGACGTGAGATAGCCATTTTGTGTTTGTCATTTGTCATTTTAAGTACAAAATCGATTGTTTTTACGGTAAGTAGGACTTAAAAATATGGTGCAAGCGGGCATTATTTAATTTAGTTTTATAGTTACAAATGTAGTATAAAAGAATTAAATTTCCAGTTATTACTTTTATATTTAAAATTAAGATATAGTTGATGTACGTTAAATATAATTTTTAATTGATTTGGCACCTTTTTTTCAAGGATTCCGGCCTCTAGCTTAGGTTAAATGTCATTTTATATTATTTATTTAGTAAGAGAAACACCGGTTTTCAAGGATTCCAGTCTCTAGCATAGGTTAGTGTTAGTTTATGTTATTTATTTAATAAAAAATTCGAACTCGTTAATATACCGCACCTTTTCAAGGACCCGCTTTTATAGCTCACATCTGACGATTGTTGGTGTTTTACTGAACGTAATTTGAATATTGTCAAGCCTATATTGATGGACTTGAGTAAACGGTGAAAGAAACTGAGAGTGGCCAGTGCTAAACTTTTAGCAACAATCAATACCATACCTAAATTTAGAGCCAATTTTGAATGATCCATACAATTTTTGTTTTATACTTGCTTTTTGGACCTTCCACTATCGTCCTTTACCACGTAAATTTTAAATTTGTATACCGGTTCAGAGTGCTGTCCCCCCTATGGTAAGCATTTTCGGTTATCTGTAAATAAATCAGTAAATTTGTGATATCGCATCATTCAACGTATTGCATACAATATTTTATCTAAAACTATTCGAAATTTTATAAATGGATGATTTTTATATCAACTGACATATTTGTCACATAAGCCTTTATATTTATTTATACTTGTAACGTAACGTATGTATCTACATACATCAGAGAAATGTCAATTTCTTCAGCGCATAGGTATAATATAATTTATTATTACCGCACTAGTTGCATAATATCTAATATATTATGTTATTATTTAACGAGTGGGTTTTATGATAGTTATTACTCCCGAGGATATAATATTTACGACACGAACTCAAAAAAATCGAACATTGAATTCTTACAGTATACCGTTATTCTAAAGGCTTCTCTTGTGGTTTTAAATAGTAAAAAAATTGAAATAATTTATAACAAAAAAATATAATATTTTAGATATTTCTTTGTGATCCAATTGAATTTCCTACGCCGAAAATCGTAACACAGCAAAATGTTCTTACCTAATACTTTTGTTGTTATGTTTCAATTTTGAGTTGTTACCTTATTGTAGTACCTAAAAAGTGGCTTTAAGAGCACTCCGGATCACGTGACTTTCTCAGTCGAAAGCCAATCAAACGCTTTCCTTTTGATTACGAAAGGAACTTCTGTAGGCTATAAACGCAATAATTATTTTATGTAAACAATTTGAACTATTATTAATAATATACAGGGTGGCCCTTTGAAAACGAAACAGACAGGATTGTGGCCAGGGGTATTTTTTTTTCAAGAAATGCAAAAACACGTCAATTTTATCATCGACGGGAACAACTTTTGCGACCAATGTCACTCCCGTATTGTTTCATCCCTTCGCGCTGTGATGACAACCCCTGAAATGTTAATAGGGATGATATAGCAAGTGACACCTCATTTGAAAGGTATTGCTTCCCTGAATTCAGCGATATAATTTTTTTGAAGTTTTATCAATTATTCAACAAAAACAATTGAAAACGAAACAGACGGGATTGTGGCCAGGGGAATTTTTTTTTCAAGAAATGCAAAAACACGTCAATTTTATCATCGACGGGGACAACTTTTGCCACCAATGTCACTCCAGTATTGTTTCATCCCTTCGCGCTGTGATGACAACTCCTGAAATGTTAATAGGGATGATATGGCAAGTGACACCTCATTTGAAAGATCTTGCTTCCCTGAATTCAGCGATATAATTTTTTGAAGTTTTATCAATAATTATTCAACAAACAAACAGCGCGAAGGGATCAAACAATACGGGAGTGACATTGGTCGCAAAAGTTGTCCCCCTCGATGATAAAATTGACGTGTTTTTGCATTTCTTGAAAAAAAAATTCCGCTGGCCACAATCCCGTTTGTTTCGTTTTCAATTGTTTTTGTTGAATAATTGATAAAACTTCAAAAAAATTATATCGCTGAATTCAGGGAAGCAAGACCTTCCAAATGAGGTGTCACTTGCCATATCATCCCTATTAACATTTCAGTAGTTGTCATCACAGCGCGAAGGGATGAAACAATACTCGAGTGACATTGGTGGCAAAAGTTGTCCCCCTAGATGATAAAATTGACGTGTTTTTGCATTTCTTGAAAAAAAATTCCCCTGCCCACAATCCCGTCTGTTTCGTTTTCAATTGTTTTTGTTGAATAATTGATAAAACTTCAAAAAAAATATATCGCTGAATTCAGGGAAGCAAGACCTTTCAAATGAGGTGTCACTTGCCATATCATCCCTATTAACATTTCAGGGGTTGTCATCACAGCGCGAAGGGATGAAACAATACGGGAGTGACATTGGTCGCAAAAGTTGTCCCCCTAAGATGATAAAATTGACGTGTTTTTGCATTTCTTAAAAAAAAATTCCCCTGGCCACAATCCCGTCTGTTTCGTTTTCAAAGGGCCACCCTGTATAGAGAGACAAACAGTGGATACTCAATACTATTTCGAATAATATTTAAATTCAGTAAAAAAAAAATTATTTAATTTTTTTTTCAAATTTTAAGGAGTATCCACAGTTCAAAATACATTTAAAAATTAAATAGCAAAAGCAAAATTAACTTTTTTTATATAATAATCGAATTAGACGTTCCCTACGTAAACAGAGAAAGTCACGCTTAAAAATAGCCTATTGTTTTTAATGTGTGAGTTAAATTTAAGAACGTGGCGGCTAACGTGTTAAGGTATTTTATTTGCACGCTGTAGGTGTACGTACACATAGTATTTACATCACTTCACCTGTGCTTCAACGACAAAGGTTATAATAATTATTATTCTAATTTTAAATTCGTACTGTGTATCTACCTATTAATTAATTAAGTTACAATAACAAATAAATATAAACTGTAATGAAAGGTATAGCTACTATAAGTAGCTAATACCTACATAAATAGATAGTACCTAATCAGTAATAACATTTTTTAAATTTTGATGCTTTTTGTATTATTAATTTGCAAACTACATAATAATATTATACTTTATCGTTTAGTACGTAATTGTGTACTTGTATAAATATTCTACAAGTGGGAACGATGAATCAGCTTGAACCTCGCCCATCATCAACTTATTTTCAATTAAAAGCGATATGGTTTTATTATGCATAGATAAGAATAAGAACATAAACGTCAATGCGAGTATTATCAATGGCGGATCTATATCTAATTTGAACCTAAAGCTTTAGAACCGTTAAGAGTATCATACAGGTCAAGAGCGGCCCTAATGTCACTCAATATTATTATTATTATCAACTTTTAGACACTTTTAAATCTCGTTAATCCAATCACGCGCGTCAAGTCTTGCGAGGGTTCCCCATTCCCAAAATTACAATCTACGGGTGTACCCTCAATTTTTATTTATTTATCATACCTACGTTCTAAACATGCCCATGCGAGATGTTGCAAACTGACTAACAATTTAAAAGTTACCGATCATCAATCACCGACCATGAAGAGGATGAACTTGTTACTGTAATTCAAGTAACATAACCTAAATCAGGTTTTTTAAATTTTTAATTATTGAAATGGTTGAGTCTGCTGTTCATCACACATTTTTAAAGACGTTTGTACTGTCGCAAGACTCCTCAATCAGGCTCTCTTCATCTGCCGATATAAAGTTAGATGAGGATTTTATCCTTAGTGGGTCATGAATCCATGTGAACTTTTCCATACATTCTTGAAAGTAGTTTTAAAACTACATAGTTGCTAGCTGAGTTTTTTACCTAAATTTTTAATCATGAGAGAAAATAGCTTCATTGAAAGTCACAAAGTGCTGTAACAATAGGAAACATTCTTTAATTTTTCTTTTCCATATTAATAATTTTTTCCTGAAGGCTGAAACCTTTCCAAAAATTTCAAAAAGTGCATGTTTCTCTGTGCAGAGAAAGATTTAATGCATTCAAATTTACAAAAATATTGCACAAGTATGCTAATTTGGTTGGAAGAAATCTGTATCCACAAAGTATTTTGCATACTCGTGTCCCTTGTTTTGAAGATATACTTGTGTCGAAATTCTGTCATAACTTGAACGTACGGGATGTTACATTGCCACACTCCAAGATTGAAATTTTTTTATCAACTGAAAAAAACAGATACCGAAACATACGAATCTATCATCATGACCGTATAAGGCAAAAATGGCTGAAATTACTATTACAAATTTCTAATATCACGGTGTCTAGGCGCACACTTTGAAATCCTCTGCCTGGTAGTAGCACGATAACTGGGCCCAGAAGATATTATATTTATTAATGAGAACCCAACGGAAATTGATAGATTACATTAAAATGAAGCATTTTAGATATGGAGGAATGTCTATATCGATTAGTTCAGTAATTAGTAAACTTGGGGGTGGGCAAAGCTTATCTCATCCCAATAGCCAATACACCGTATTCGCATGAAATTCTTAATTTTTTGGAAAAAATTAAGGCCTATTTTTAATGATTCATAAAATTTATTTTTATAATTGTTTTTGGACCCTCTAGCATCATCTTTTACTTCAGAAATTGTTAAATTCGTGGGCCCAGAAATCGTAAATCGTACTAGCCCCCTCTTCCTTAAAATTTAAAAACATTTCTCAAGTCAGGTGGGGAAACTGCCCCCCGTTAACTTTTTCCTTCAGGAAACTCAAAATATTCTCTAGCATAATAATATTTAGTAAATATTTTAAATATAATAACTAATTTTTGATGATCCATCGACCAATAAGATTTCTTGTATTCACAAAGACATTTTGTAAACAAAGCCAAACTTTCCTCAGAAGTAAATTTTTGAAAAAATAACATAATGTGTTAATACTATGCATTTGTTTTTAGCTATTACGGATTATTTGGTCTTCATCAGAACATACTAATATCCAAATCTATCAATACCGAAAAATTGAAAATACTATCCAATAATGCAGTCAAAATATTATTTTGTAAGTTTATGAAATAAGAAATTTAGTAATGTAGGTATTAATTATAATTTTATTAATGTTAATAATAATATTTCAATGGCTTTAAAAATGTTGCAAAACTCTTTTATAGTTATGTATAGCAGCGTCACTTTGTGATGACTGGGCGGTAGCCAATTTCTTGCGCAGTGGACGTGTAGGGAGAACGTTCCAGTGCCGTCGTGCATTTAATTTTCGTTTCTGCACAATAGCTCTGCCCAGTCATCACAAAGTGACGCTACTCTATACTATTAACACTATGAGGACCGTTACTGTCAAGAACGTTACCCGCTCTATGACAAATCGGTCCTTATAGTGTTAATAAAAACTATTCATTCAATTATTGCATAAAATCAACCTGCAATACTAAAGGTAGAAAACTCAGCAGCATCTCTGTTGAAAAAATCACGTTGTTTAACTTTTAATTATAACCTTGTAGCAACCTCGAAATTTGTTGAATAATTTTATTATTTATGTACAAACTATAACGTCCTTGCGTTGATGCGTGGGTATATCCCAAAAATAACATTTCAGTATTTTGACGCTAAATTCAAAAAATATGATTTCTTGTAATTATTATGTATAATTTGATTATGATTCTCTGGATCATATGAATATTATTTGGCGACAAGTAAATATTAAAACTTTGAGGTTTATATTAAAATGCATTGCAAATAGTAACTAATACATTTTTAACGAAGATTGCAAGCTATCTTAAATTTAATCAAATTTCTTTTTCGAAATACAAACCTGAAACAACTTTAGGTACTCAAAATAAAACTTATCCATTCAATCAATCAAAATTTATACATAATTTTTAAATCAATTTTGATTGATTTAAATCTGTCAGTTTGGTGTAAATTGTTGGGTCGGGGACCCACAGATTTGAGGCAAACCAGGAGTGGCGTGCGTTTGCAAAAGGGTCGGCGGGTGCCATGATGCTCGCGGGCATAGGGTTGAGATCTACTAATTTAGTCACTCAAACTTGCGATTCAATTGGTGCATAATTTTTAAACCAATTTTGATAGATTTGAATTTTAAATTGACGCAAATTGTTTAATTATTATCTAAATGTAAGTACTGTAACGGCTAATAGGCTTTAAAACAACTGAACTCAAATTTATGAATTCTACTTTATTCAATTATTGTAATTCATATTTAAAGCTCGATTTAAAGTAATTTCAAAACGCGAATATTATAGAAAAAGTTTTATGTGTTACTAATTTAAGAAATTGTGCCAAGTTAAGTTTTAATATCATGTAGCAGGATAAAGATTGATTTCCACTATAGGTTCCATATCGTTTCCGTTCCGTTTACTAAAATATTATTGCCTGTAAATGAAGAGCTCCCGCAATCTAATGTGAGAGGGGTGTGGCTAATGTGCAGAAACGAAAATTGGTCCGGTCCGTTTATTACACGGCAATACTGGTACGTTCTCCCTCCACCTCTACTGCACAAGAAATAGGCCAATCCCTGTCATCCTAGATTGCGAGAGCTCTACCTATGCACACTTTCCGTTCCCTATTACCGTTTCCAAACAGTTCCGTTCCATATTGATGTAAACGTATTTTTGACGAATAGGCTAAAACGTGTCGGAAGTGTGTAAACGAAACTGATCTCGAACAGAATATACAACAATTTTACTGAATGGATAATAATATGATGTAAGGGTTATGGAACGTATAATGGAAATCAACCTTAATCCGGACCATATAGATAGTATAGCTATACCTACTACTTAGTATTGATTATAGAATCTATAAAGATATGAAATTTAGGAATACCTCATAATTATTTATTATGGTATTTAGGGTTTACGAGTAACATAAAGATGAACTTTTTACTTATATTATTTAGTTCTACTGGACTTGATAATACTTTTCAATGAAAGATATTTGTATAGTGTCCCAGTAGAAATGGAGATTTTTGGGAAGAAATAGTTAATAAAGAGTAGGGTAGGTAGAGAGGAGTAGATAATTGAAAAAATCTTAAAATTGGCAATAGTAGGTACTAAAAACAAAACAACACAAACACAATATATCAATCGCCTCCAAATTAAGTAAATAAACAATGATTGTAAAGAATTCATAATCCATATGTTTTTACTTGATTAGTTATGATTAGAATTCGTAAAAAATTTCAATTAACCGATTGCTCACAAAGTAGCATCTCATAACAACATCTCCCAAAATATTGATCATTTCTTCTAGTCTAGGGCACTATGAATTGAGGCAATAAATTGAAATAATTTAACACTATCACTGCAGTTAACTTACAATATTAGAACAATAAAGTACCCTGATTAAATTGGTTTTCGCTTGTTTCGTCGTCATCACCTTATTAAATTAATTGAATATTATCTTAGCGATTGCGTATAAAATGCGATAACGTCAAAAATATTATGGTAATAAATAGCTTATTTGTTGTAGGTGTATCTGCTGTAATTGATTTATTTGCTTTGTTATTTTTACCATCATCTATTACGCAAATGTATGATGTGCATAAAACTTTTTAGTCTCTACGTCATCGTCATTGACGAGAAAATCACTTTGGTATATTATTTTTAATTTTCAAGTTTTCTTGGCTTTGCAACCTTAATGTATCGGTGTTTCCTGGAGAGCTTAACAGCTAAAAAGCTCTGTCAAATTCGAGATTCGAAGAATTAGCCAGCAGTCACACCAGCCATAGTTTAGTAAAAAATTATTTTTCTATTACGAAATGTCTTACTTTTTGTCATTAGTTACGAAAATTAAATCATTCGTATAATAGCGGTAATAGTGATGAAATATTCATTAGTTTTTGACGGTCGTTTTGCAATCATTTCGTTTCGTTGCACAAAATTACAGATTTTCCACTTGGTTACATATTTATAGTTATTAGTTATTACTATTATAAAACGCTTATCTTTGATTTAGTAATCTTTAAAGTTTTTATGTTAAATCAAAGCTATTGATTCTGTGAATATTTAATATGTTTGATCAATGATATAGCATTTGGCTATTATAGTTTTATTTTATTTGGTAACATTCATTGAATTCGAGAAAGAAGCGCAACCTTATGATAAATTTTGAACCCTAATTTATTTAAAAAAATTTGCTGAAATTGTAGAGCTGCGTTTGCATTAAACCCACCTTTTTTTGTTTTGCGTTGGAAGGGGGAAAATCTTAGTACTGCTGGTAGTGTGGGGTCTACCCACTAAAAAAACCCTTCCGTTGGTATGCGCGGGATTCACCTTTCGGTATTCCTTCCGTCACGCACCTGCTCTTCCTCTGCCCTTTCGGGACTTTGTTCTTCTTAAATTCTGTGAATGAATCACCTATAGCAAAGCTGGCCAATAGATTTTCTGGGTGGGCAAAATTTCATAGACTGCGGCGGCGCCGGGCCAAATACCATATTCATACAAAGGTTTTATATAGGCCCGGCCCGAAGCAGTGCCATCGCGCGCCGGCTAGCTGGCCGACCGAAATTCGGGCGGGCAAATTCAAATGTCTTGGCGGGCCACTTTGTGGCCCGCAGGCCTGGGATTGGCCAGCCTTGACCTATAGGAATGGTATTTCAGCTTGCACGGTTAGCCGCACTTCTTCCTCTTCACCGTTTGCAAAGGTATCGACTTATCGATCCTTTCTCTTCCTCGTCCATGGCAGTGTCGCCTAAGGTCTTCTTTGTGGCTAGACGCCGTTTTACCTGTTTTCCGCCCTTCGGGACTTGTCTATTCTTTCACGCGTCCCGCGTTTCACATTGAACCCACCTGAATAATACATTACTTACGGAAACGGTTTTCGTGAATTATTTTAGTTCCTCTCAACCTGTCTCATTTTTAACAAAATAAAAGATTGTTTTGGGCCATTTTTTGGCTTTTTTTTTTTGGCAACAACTTTGCAATTTCGACAGAAAGGAGTAAGAACGACATCTATTTTTCAGAATAAGATAATCCCTAAGGTTGTTTATCTTTCCCAAATTTGTTATGTTGGTCTACCAAACTGATAAGTGGTTTACAATACTGGCTAAGAACCACTATAATAATATTATATTTTAGGTTAAAAATACAATAACAAATACAGAATATTAATGGAATCATATGGGAAATATCAGCTGATATAGTTAATAATTTGGAAGGCTCATGCCATATGTTTAAATTAAAATAAGCAGTTTAAATATTTTTATTTCTTTATTATCTTACATTGATAGTTTTGTTGAACAGTATGCTCGATAAGAATTTGTTATTTTGTTTACAATATTTGCATTAATAACCACTTGACAACAGCCATTGTTAATTAACCGAACATGATATTTTTTATCTCATCAGTTCCGCCTCTCCGAACTGTTGTCATTTTATAGGGGGGTGTTATTTATTTTAATTACTGATTATTACTAATAATATTAGTTTGCAATTTTTTTAACCATGGGGACATTATAATATTTTAATCTCGAATAAATTTGCTTAAATGAATGTTACAATTTTTATGCGGTCAAGGATAATCAACAAATTTTTTTTAAATATTGCATTTGATGAATATTTAATAGGCCACTGATAATAATCAAATATTGTACCATCTGATCTATATGGGTGGTTGTAATTTGCAGTTAGTAATTTCATCAGAGCATTAGGGCCCTAAGATTATAATTGTGATAAATAATAATTTGTTAATATTTATTTAATTATGATAACTGTACGAAGGATGTGATAAAGTCGTAGTTTTCTATTAATTTACGACTTATACCTTTGACAGACCGAAAATTAATCTTCATTAACTTTTTCATAAATTTATTGTAAATCCGCAATTAATTTAATTTATTAAATGGCGTAAATGATACTTACGTAAATAATACAACAAGTGGTGATTTGAGTATTTTTATTATGTGTATCAGATTCGTGGAATTCTGACTGAAAGGATCGTTAATAGTCATTAACGTTTCAGTGTGTCACAGGTATTAGCTCATATAGAAAATGGGAAAAGCATTTAGAAAATGTGATAAAATTAAGTACAAGTAGGGTACGTTCTTAAAAAAAAATCCTTAGAAACGGGGAGCCTGTGGTTATTTTATACTCCCGGCTGTAAGAAGCAAAGTAAGACGAATTTTTGATAATCATATTTGCGTTATGTTGTCTTGTTGCTTTCTTACAACTCAGCTGATGATATTTCTATACTCCCAGATAGGGCTGGGAATTTATTTCGATTAATCGATTATTTAATCGATTAATCGATTAATCGATGATCGATTAATATTTTTGAAATAATCGATTAATCGAAAAATCGATTAATCGATTGTTCGATTGTTCGATTAATCGATTGTTCGATTAATCGATTGTTTTCGATTAATCGATTGTTCGATTATTCGATTGTTTTCGATTAATCGATTAATCGATTGTTCGATTATTCGATTGTTTTCGATTAATTGATTAATCGATTGTTCGATTATTCGATTGTTTTCGATTAATCGATTAATCGATTGTTCGATTATTCGATTGTTTTCGATTAATTGATTAATCGATTGTTCGATTATTCGATTGTTTTCGATTAATCGGTTAATCGATTGTTCGATTATTCGATTGTTTTCGATTAATCGATTGTTTTCGATTAATCGATTGTTCGATTATTCGATTGTTTGATTAATCGATTAATCGATTTTCCGATTAATCGATTAATCGATTGATCGATATAATCGATTGTTTTTACACAATCGATTTTCGATTGTTAAATTTAACAATCGCCCAGCCCTACTCCCAGATCCCACGGTTTCACATCTATTTCTTTACATTTTGCATGAGGAGTTGTGGCCCCCTAGCACTCGAGGCTAGCTGCGCCCCTGACCATTGGATTTAGAATTTCTGATAATTGATATCGGTTAGCTTTGAGAATCAATCACAAAGCTTAATCTTGTTTTACCCAATTATTAAACCAGTACCTACTATTTACTAGTTTGTTCCATGCACCCCTTTATTAATTTTTATAAAATTCAAGTACTCGTTTAAACAAATTGTTTAAAAAAATAATTTTACATTTTAATGATAAAAATGTAAAATGTTTTCACATTTCTCCATTTTTGTCGGAAGATGTGCTGTAGTACCCCATAGAAGTGCTCTGTGTATCTTTAAGGGTACAAAAATTATTTATATTAATAATAATAATAATTGTGTTTTCTTTAATTTCAGATTTAGTTCATTGTACAAATGAACCCAACGTTTCCATACCACAAATGGCAAATCTCTTAATAGAAAGATCACAAAACACAAATTGGATTGTAGTATATAAAGCCCTTGTCACAGTTCATCACGTAATGTGTTATGGAAACGAAGTAAGTATTTCTTTTTTTTTATGGCCAGGATTCTTTTTATTAATTAATTTTGTTTTTAGAGGTTTACACAATATTTGGCTTCCAATAATTGTACCTTTCAACTCAGTAATTTTTTTGATAAAACCGGAGTACAAGGTAAATAAAGACGCTTTTCGGGAAGGATCATTTATGCACTATGTGCTTTTGGGAGGGTTGGATTGGTTAAGGTTTTGGTGTGTAATATTTTCCAAGTCTTTTGTTAACAAAAATAATTGTACTACTATTTATCTAAAAAATATGGTAGGGAAACCCTGATTCCTTACTACTTTACTTACTAAATAATTCATATTTTCACTTATTTTTAATGATTTGCTCACAAATTTAATTTAATAATCAACAATAGATACTAAAAAGCAAATTGTTTTATTTTTATAAATATTAGTTTTTATTCTGAGAAAATTTTAACCAAATACAATAAGAACAAAGTTTAAAAATTTATGCTAATCAATTTTTTTTATATAAAATGCATTATGACATTTAACGAGTTTTGTGATGTAACGTTAACATTCAATTAAAGAAAAAATTATTGCCTGTTTCAGTTAATTAACTTTTTATTATTTAACCATGAAATACACATTTTTTGCTAATACAGGGAGAAAAATTTACAATTAATTTAAAATACAAACAAAATTTTAAAATTCCTTCAGATTCAGATTACGAGATTTATTTATTATCTGTTGCAGATAATTAACTTTGCCAACTATTTTGATAATTATATTATCTTCAGTTTAAAATACATTATTATAAAATAATGTATATTTTAACATAATATTAACATACTTAATATAAATTTATTAATTTATTATGTATTATAAATGGTGCTTTTTTATAATATTATGTATGCATTTATATGTTACTTTTTCAATGGTCTTACTAATATTTTTCCCAGTATTACTTATTTTGTCGTCTGCTAGCTTAGCTTTTTTTAAATAAAATATACCGTTGAAGTAGAAACTAATGTCTCCACTAATAATATATTCTTTTTTTTTCAAAAGGTGTCCTTGGTGCTAGAACTGGTGAGTGCGATCTAATGATTATTAAAAAAGAAACAATATTTTAATATTATAACGATAATTAATTTTTCTTATTTGGTTGCCTTCTATGGTAAATTTTAAGAATGTAGGTGTTTAGTATAAATTTTAACCATTAATTACCGAGTATTTGCTTAGCAATACTAATGATTATTGTGGATGTTACCATTATTTACTTATCTATATTAAAATAAAGTATAGTAACCTTTACCAATAATATACATATTTTGAATTTTTATGTCTAGGGTACGACATGTCGCCTTTTATTCGACGATATTCTAGATACTTGAACGAGAAAGCACTTGCATATAGAACGGTGGCATTCGATTTTTGTAAAGTTAAAAGGGGGTGAGTGTTATGTCCCTATTTATTTGCAAAGTTTTAAATACGGAAATTAACGCCTTATTCGAGTTCTTATTTTTATCTCTGGATTTAATGGCTCATTTTGTTGAAAGTTTATTTTCTAAAGAAGATAATAATAGAATAATGAGAAATTGATGATTGAATTCATCCAGCTAATGACGCTGTTTCCCCACTATAAAAACAAAATTTAATTATTTTCTTTTTAATCATGGATATTAAAATTTGTTAAAATTACACCAAGCGTACTTTGATTTAATTAAACCAGTAAAACTTAATTCAAACCAAGTTGTATTGTGGTACCTAGCTATATAATAATAGTTAAATTATCTTAGATAATTATGGAAATTGAGGCGCTAATTTCTGTACAATCCTAACTATAATATCTGTATTTGAGATAACGAATTGCTAATTTTTTGTTTGTTATATTTAATAGGAAAGAAGATGGTTTATTAAGGACGATGAATGCCGAAAAATTACTAAAAACTTTACCTTGTTTGCAAAGTCAGTTAGATGCTTTAATAGAATTTGATTGTTCTGCAAGTGATCTGTCCAACGGAATAATCAATATGTGTTTCATGCTATTATTTCGAGATATTATAAGATTGTTTGCGTGTTATAACGATGGTATTATTAATTTATTAGGTAAATAATTGTGCGGTGGTGAAGAAATACCTGCGAAATAATTATTCGAATTTTTTTAGAAAAATATTTTGATATGAATAAAAAACAGTGCAGGGATGGATTAGACATTTATAAGAAATTCTTAATAAGAATGGATAAAGTAGCGGAGTTTTTAAGAGTGGCGGAAGTACGTAAATGAAAAGTAATTTTCTGAGATTTTATTTCGTTATTATTTATTTTAGAATGTAGGTATCGATAAAGGAGACATTCCCGATTTAACTAAAGCGCCTAGTAGTTTATTAGATGCATTAGAGCAACATTTACATTCTCTCGAAGGAAAAAAAACCTCTGCTTCCAGTACACCCTCACAAACCTCTGGGTGAGTGAATCAATTTATTTTGGTTTTTTAATAGTTTCCTTTTATGTTCTTAGAAACCAAAAAAGCGTCAGTTCTGGCCTATCTGCTTTATCATCTACCAGTAATGCTTTTGGTACGGCAGTTGCAAATGGTCGTTTAGAAATGCAAACAAATGGAATCGATGAAAATATCAAACAACAAGTTCTTGCCGAAGAAGAGGCTGCCATCAATCAATTTAAGGTTATTTTCTAACATTTCTTAAAAGTTTACAAATAAAAATAATAAAAACTGCGTAAAATACTTTCACGATATCGTCGGCCGAGTGTTGGTTTGTTCCAAGTCCATTTTGTAAAAATATAAAGTTCTTTTGTTACAAAGGTTCCTGAGGAACTAATTGTACCATATCCGTTCATATAAAAATATAAAATGAAAATATGAACTTCGTAGTTTAAGATTAAGAAGTCCTGTTAGTAACTGATTCGAATTGATTTTTATAAAACAATTTTTGATCAATTGTTTTTATATTAATACCTATATATTTTTATTTTGAATACTTCAGTTACAAAATTCATAGGATAAATTGAGACACTTCTAAAACTATAAATAACAGAATAATTGTTAAACATCTTTATAATTTCTAGTAATTTATCGTCACCGAAATTTAATTGAATCTTTGATAATGTGAAAATAAGAATTTATATTTTGCTCATGGAATAATAATTTTCTTTGCTTTTCTGAATTGGTTTAGGTATCATTGTTTACAATCTGAAATATTCCAGTATCTCACAATCAGCTAAAAAATTAAAAACATTTTTGTGTTTTTATTGATATTCCTATATTTAATATTTGATTAGATTAACAAAGTTCATTTTTATCAACTAAAGGTTGTGGACATATTATGACTTTATTTATTCAAACTTTTCTTTAGTACTTAATTTTACGATTTAATTGGATTTTGTTTTAATTATGTTTATATTAATCATCATCATCTACACGTCTAAGATCAGCGGTCTGTTACGTCACTCAAAACAACTGATCTCGCCACCTCTTCTTGGGCCGGCCTACAGATATTCTTCCTCGCGGCTTATATTCGAACATCTTCGGTATTCGGGTGTTATCCATCCTATCCTATGTATATTAATTATGTTGGAAAAAAATGTGACAAGTTTTTGCTTTATTAAGATTTATGCAGAAATTTTCCATTTTCAATCTTACAATTTACATAATTGTTTCTTTAAGATAAAGAATAATTATGGTTTCCTTCCTTCTAATGAATTAATTAGTATTAAATCTATTACAAGCATCAAACACATTGTATTACTTAATTTCATTTTCATAATTACAATTTATAAGGACATTTTCATTTTAAGAGAAATTCTAGTTTCATATTTAAGAGATTATCATGTCCAAATGTAACTCACCATGTATTGTAAACGACACATTTGGTTTTAGAAATATTCAAAAATAATACTTTTATTTAACCTTATTGAGGTTTGCTTTCACCGCATCATGAACCCTTAGTTAGACACATTTTTTTAATTTTAAAGAAAATTCTAAAACAATTACACATAATGTTCCTAATGTTCCCTTAGTAGATTTACTAATAAACCATGTGAATATTAACTATGGCTTAGTTTTGATCTACTTAAAATGAAACTGTGCAAGTGGGGGCATGAGTATATTTTAATATTATCTATTTTTTTCAGTCAAAAGTTCAATCGCCAAGTGCTACCAACAATCCTTTCTTAAGTAATTCTTCTGTAACTTCCTCAGTAAATGCACAACCGTCGATGGATTTCTTAGAAAATGAACCTGTAATATTAAACACAACAACAAAAGCATCAGACGATCTTCTACAGCTTGGTAATCCATTTGTAGATGCTTTTGCCCCACCTAATAATGTTCCAGCAGTTACTTTACCAGTTAATAATGCATGGCTGACGAATGGCAATGGTTAGTTATTGTATTACATTTTTTTGGTACCTTTACTTTTTGGTAGTTTTACTACCTTTAGACTAAGTTTTATTTTGTTTGAAAGCTGCTTGTAAACTAATAATAGTTTGTTTTGCGTGCTAATTTTTCTCTAAATCTTAGCTAGAGGTAAGTTTATTGTATTGCTGTTTTATGTGCTTTTTAAATATTATTTTAACCTGCCAAATTCATATTTTTTACCTCTTTTAGGATATGGAAAGCAACCTGTGATAACAAATGGTACCTTTGTTACCGAAAGCAGTTTTGCTTCAGTATTTGGTTCTCATGAAACAAAAAGTAAGTAGAATCCTTTTAAGTAATTTTGTTTATTTATGTTGAATTGTTTGTAAATAATCTATGTGCACTTTGAGTTTGAAAGTCGCACACCATTTGCTTTTCTTCATAAACAATTTAATATATTAAAATTATTGTTGCATCAACAGGAGCAAGAGAATGAGAAATTTTCAAAAAAATAATTAAATGTTTCACAAAACAATTTTTAATTTAATTTAATTTTGTGTTAATTGCACTTCATTCCTAATTATTTGTTACACAATATTGTAGGTCGTTTAATATTTTATCACACATAATTTATTGTTTTAACAACATCTTAAAGTACCTGCCATAATAACATGCATTTTACGTTATACAAGCTGCCGAAGATCTCAGTCATACGTCTTTTAATCCGTTCCTTGTTGAAGATTCAATTCCCTCACTATTACTAGATCACGATTCTCCTTCATGCCCCAAATCTAAACCAATTGAAGAAGTACTGAGTTACTTTCAAAAAGATGTGCCCAACGTAATTAACACAGTTAATGAAAATACAAGCGGCGAGAAAGAACAAAACAATAAAACTATTGTTAATACATTAAACGACTTGAAAATATCTAAGTCTTTACCACCACCTCGTCCACCTCCACCAACAAAAACTTTAACTAAACACACTGTTAATCAAAACTTAGATCAATCTTTCGACGATTCCTTTCATTCTGAAAAACCGTATGTGTTCACTGAAAATCATGGAGTGCCTAATATCACGCAAAATAGTGCCATTAGTTCACAATTTACAGGTGAATTTTTATTTTAATATGGTTTTATACTATGCATGTCTCTTGGATTTTGCTTATGGCTGCTAAATGTTTTAATCTTTGTTAGCCTTGTAAATCGTTTATATCTCTTAAAATTTATATATTTTGATTGGTGGTATAATATAATATTATAACAAATTTTGTATTACACATTTTTTTAATCCAGGATTTGTCGTATCTTGAAAGGTTTGTTTTTATCGTAATGATTCTGGGGGCCTATTTTAAGCTTAGACAAATGAGACAAATTTAAAAATCAATCAAAGCATCTAGGATACTTATACTTCATGAAATTTTACTTACAAAATATAATGTTTAAAGACTTGATTATTTTGTCTAGGATTCAAATACCCTTAAGAGCAATGTCCAGTGTTGTATCTAGTAATTTATTTAAAGAATATTACAAAAATTTAAATCATCGTTAATTTCACCAATCTTGAAACATCTCTTGATGCCAGTACGTAAAAATAAATTGATTTACTCATCTGAATATCGCTTAAAGTATAAACTAAGATTCGGGGATTCCCGAACTGTAATTTTCAAGTTATACTATACTAGCTGTTGCCCGCGACTTCGTCCTTGTGGAATTCACTTATATTAATAATGATAACCATATTTTTTCAGGCTGTATGGGCCTAGCATTGTCATAAATACCTTAAAAACTCACACACATAATATACAAATTAGACCTAAAACTACGGTTAATATTGCAGAAGAAGATACTCAAACTTTCAAGTCAGTAATTAGTAGGTACTAATTAGAGATGAAAAAAAAGGAAAAAACTTAGATATATTTTTGTATTTCTTTATTATATACGATGTTCTTTACTATTTTAGAGGGCGGTGTCAGTACAATTAATTGGGCTATGGGGATCAATATATCGAAATATGAATCCCCTCTTCACCCCTTAAGGGTTGAATTTCAAAAAATTTTCTCTTAGTGCTCGCCTATGTTATAACAGGAACCTCTGCAAAATTTCAAGTCTCTAGACCCAGTAGTTTGGACTGTGCGTTGATATACCAGTCAGTCAGTTTATTCTTTTATATATTAAAATTTAAATGAGTAAATTAATTTTTTTTTCTTGCATTAACAGATATTTCAAGATTTACGGAAAGTACTAATGTTTTTGTTTAAATTTTCGTATAATTCTGAAAGTAAATTACATAAAACACGAGTTACTTGGTAGGTATGACCTTGGAAAATGCTCTTAAGAAATATTTGCTTTGATTTAATTTGCTATGTGTTGTTTATGTAAAAGTGGGTTAATTTGATCAGTTTTTGGTTGACCTATTGATTAAGTACATTATGAAAAAGTTGTTTAAGTATTTGTAGGTCAATCAATTATTTTTTATTTAGTTTTAAAATGCAACTAGTACAGACTTAATCAATCCTGAACTTTTTGATGAGAAAAAAAATAAGGATTCATTTGAAAAAAAAATTCGGGCCCGATTGGGACACAAGAAACTATAAAAATAATCGAACACCTCCACGACTTTTCACTTAAATGAAAGGTTTCAACATACCTACTTGATTTATTGTTTCTATATGTTTTTCCAGGCCTGGGAAAGGCCTTGCTTATTATCCGGGCTTGAATATTTTGAATTGATTTTTATAACTGAAACTTTATTTTCCATCAAACGGTCCAGATTTGATGGAATCTGAAATTAATTGAATTTCAAAGTGATTGGACTTTCTAACAAATTTCAAATAATTTTTTTATTTAATTATCCAAAATACTTCAACAATTTGTGATGGCCACAATTGATTTACCTTTTTGAATATTCATTTCAATGTTTTGTACCTTATTAAAAATGTTACAATGTGGACTTTGCTTAAAGTAAAATAATTTACAGAATTCGATGATTTGGGTGTATTGGTACCAGCAAATCAAAATGGACACAATAATCAGCCCACAACACCTAACAACAATCATCAATCTAGTGGTGCCTTAATAACTGGAGATTTGGAGTCTAGTCTTGCATCTCTTGCTGAAAATCTTACCATTAGAGCACCTGCTGTCAAGTAAGTAACAGCGTACCTCCGAAATTTTTTAAACGAGATCGTAATTTTCCAGAGGCGTTCAATGGAATTCCCCTAAGAATGCTTTAAAAACTGGTGGAAATTGGACACCTCAACCATTAGCTGCTACCACAGGTGCCGGTTATAAACCCATGAATCAAACGATGGCTAGTCCGCCTCCTATGCTGCAACAACCTTTATTTCCTCAAGTCCAACCTGTAATGGTAATATTGAAGTAAATAACAAAGATGCATCTTTTAAATAAATTGTAATTAGGGATTAAGACCTTTGCAAACAACTAGTCCAATGTATCCTCAGAGAATGGTAGTAGGAGGAGCTACACCTCCAGCATCTATGAACTCTATGGGCCAGCAACATTCGTTCATTTTTAATTAAAAAATTTGTCCACTACAATAATAAAGATTTATGCATGAATGTATTTGTGTGTTTATAAATGTACGATATTTAAATGTGTATTTACAAAATTTATACTTTATCACCTCAAAATTATCAATACTTTTTGATGGGGTTATACACTTTTAATGTTGCCACCTTTCTTATCAAATAAGAAGTATTTGTCACGTTGTTATGATAGTATACAGAATTTTTTTATTAAATTAATGTCGTTGAAGCAAAATATGTAATTCGTATCACAGATTTGTTTATAGTAAATGGAGGAATGATAAAATCAATATGTTATTAGGAAAATTATCATATCATTACGATTTCAAGTTGCAATAACAATTTTATAATTATAAGCATATCGGCTATTATATGGCATTTGAAGTGTTATAAATGTGATTATTGAATCAAAACTTACAATATTAAAGTTTTTTACTTGCTTGTATATCACATACGGTGTGATTTGAACCAAAAATTTTCGGACAATAACTTATTTAAAAAATTTTTAGTGAAATGGTTCAAATTAGAACTATTTTGATACGTTTATTACTCGAAAGTAGGTTAACATGCAAGTCCTTAGGGTAACATGAATAGATTTGAAAATTATTCTAAATTATTGTGCAATGTATATGGCATTACGATTTTGTAGATGAAATTTACAAATTATGAAGTTTTGTTAATTTATTGTGTAATTATAAGCATTTTGATAAATGCACCATATCACGTTTCTATTATATTGCAAATAAATGTGTTAAAATTAATTCTGGTTACAAAAATTGATGGTTCCATTGAAAATGTGCCATTTTCCACAAATTTGATATTGTTAAATTTTATTATTCTTGTGTCATATTTTTAATGCGTTATAAGATGTAATAGTATATTGTTTAGCAAGGGATGAAACCAGATGATTTCAGACGAGAGTGGATTGCCTTCCCGAGCGAAAGCGAGGGCTGGCATCACCTCGAGTCTGAAATCGTGTTTCATCCCGTGCCCAAACATACTATTTTTCATATTACCTGTAATGAATCTGAGAATTTTCATGAAATATAAGAATTGTCAGCTGTCACATTAATTGTTTACAATTAATAAATTCAATTCTGACAGGTTTAAAATGAAATCAAAAACTGAGTAAGCGGGCAGAAACTTGACGCTTTCTTTCCTAGGGCAGAAACCAATTTAGTTTCTGACCAACAGTCGCGTTGATCTGCAATTGTCGTGTTTCGACTGTCTCAACATGCAATGAAACTCGTAGTTTCATGACAGGTAATATGAAAATATCTATTTATAATTTTTTTTGTAAGTATAGCAAGCTATTTTGATGAAAAATCTGTAACAATAAGTTGACAGGGTACGACACGACAATATGAATAATATTTTCAAATGATATATTAAGTTACAAGCTTTAAATCCAACTGTGAAATACTAGTTTCGTTTTCTTCATACAAATTTCTTATTTCCTAAATAATGAAAGTATTGTATTTTTGATTTACTATGTTTATAATATACCTACCCATACAAATTTATTTTGTAATAGTAGTTTTAGGAATTATAAAATTTGGTAATAAAAATTATGTATATACACTTACTGAATTTCATATGGTTATTATCTATTGGATTTTATTTACGTAAAGTATTAAACTATTATTATAATAATATTAGTTATGCTTGATTGTATATTTTGCAATATCTTTTAGTATATTATTATTTTCAATGTATTATACACTTTCAGTAATAAATCAAGTTGTAAAATTTGTTCAATATGTACTATACCTAACGCTACATTAGTGCAGAGTCAAATGTTGTTTTTGGCCCTTGACAAAGACAAGATAGAATCATAAAATTCTAATTTTAAATTATTTTAAGATTTCAGCATAAAAAAATTATTCTATTTAATTATCAAAAATGTGAGACAACTAACCAATAATTATTAGTTAATCATTTTTCTATAGCTTATTTTTCCACCATTTTTCTAGTTGTTTTCACATTTTATAATTGAAAAATTTTATCAGAAAACATAATAATTGTCACAATTTTTGTTGGTTTATTACTTTTTCTGATCAATATTTTCATTTTATATATTTTTTTATCTGGTTAGATGCGACTGACGATAGGCAATAACTTTGAAATAACGTTATATCGCATTACTATTGCATTATTTACCTAACATTTTTGCTATATTTTTCAACTTGCTCACTTCCTCGTAAAACTCGACGCTTTTGCACCCCCGCCCGCATATTTGCATTCTTTTTCATATTTTCAACTATCGCCTTTCTACTTTGTTATTCTCATTAAGAATAAAAATGAATTTAAACAAAATTTCTCGTATGTTGTTCTTTACTTACAGTTAAAATACTAATATTTTAGCGCTTAGTTAAGTTTTTGTTAAATTTATATTTTTAAAATTTATTTTCTAGTAATATATTTACCAAATTCCAAAAATTCTAAACAAAATTTTTATTCATAACCTCCTCTCAAAAATCACCCTTTGTGAATGGAATTTTTTCACTATTTTTGCAGATTTAACATTAATAAATTTACATATTTAATTTCAAAAATTTTAGACAAAATATTATAATTTCACTCCCTCCCCCCCAGAAACTACCCCTTTTTGTTTAGAATATTTTCACTATTTTTGCAGTGTTCACAAATTTAATGCTAATATTGTGGGCTTACTGGAGAAGCTGACCAAGTCCATATTAGGACCTATGCGGACTGCACTGCATAGTCAGTTATTAGTAGAGTCCGGATAAAAAAGCATAAAAAATGAGAAAAAAAGTGCTTAAAAAAGCACCAAATAATACTAAAAAAAGCATCAACTTTGTCAAAAAAAGCACAAATTTTATTAAAAAAAAACATAAACGAAAGTACCTATTAATTTAATTTTTGAAACAATTAAGAATTTTTCCAAATTATTTTAGTAAACTTCATCCTTCTGTCACTTAATAGATTTTTGTAGGCAGAAAAACTTCTTTCGACATCTACTAGTTAATAGGTGCAAATTTGAATTTTGCTACAAGTGGGGTTCCATTTCAAAATCTTCAATAGTTTCTCTAGCTATTGTTTTAGCTACATTATTTAAGATTTTTAATCCTTCATTTTTCTCTAACACATCTTTCAATTTCTTTTTTATGTTGTCGCATTTGCTGCTTTTTGAAAGATTTTATAACATCAGTAACAAAGTTACAGTGGCATTTAATAAACGCTGAATTTGCTTTAAGTTCTGGATTCTTTAATACATTTTGGCAATCTTTTATAGATTTGCTATCCGAATTTTCATTCATAAGCAACATATTTAAAATTTTCTGCATTTTAAAAGAGAAAGATGCATTTAAAAGATCAAACTTTGAAATATTTTGTAAAATAAGCATTAATGAAGTATAAAAAAGCACGAAAAGCACAAAAAGTTAAAAAAAAGCACGAAAAGCACAAAAAGCCAAAAAAAAAGCATATAAAACTTGATACCAAATGACTTCTTTTCAGTTAAAACACAAAATTTTTCTAAAAATTTTCAGCTGCTTCGAATTTTCAGAAAAAGCATAATAGCTACAAATCCGGACTCTAGTTATTAGTTATCATTTTTAGGCTAAAATTTTAGATAAAAATTTTAAAAAAATCTCAACAGTGGGGCCGAAAGCCGAACAACTAATTCCATTATCCTTTTTAATTTTTAACTAAAATTTAAGCCTGAAAGAGAGGAATTAAAAACTGACCATGCAGTCTTAATTTATTTTAACCTTCGTCTAATTCTTTATTTTTTATTATTACTTCATATTTGATTTTGTCATTTTAATTTTACTATTAATTCTGTATTTCCTGACGAAGCTTAAAATAAATTCGCGAAACGTTGAAGATATACATAATCTAATTGAATCGGTTATTGTTGAAAGGGGACTACTCACTTTTTGATATAATCGCTAAAAACTGTTTTTTGAACAAATAGAAACAAATTTTACATTTTTAACAATACTTGATGGTTCTATAGAACCCCATGGTATTTTTGGATATATTTTGAAAACAGTTGAAAATCGTTATATCTATAAATTTGAATGTCAAAGTTTTTTGAGTTATCCCCTTTCAACAATAAAAATTTTATTTGTTTGTTTTAAAAGTAAATTTTGAGGTAGCGATATGTTGGTTCACCTATTAACGATGTACATTACTTGAGCACATAATATACTGAATGAACATCAAAATATATTAAAAGTAAAAAATTGTGCTCTACTACTAGTGTATTTTTATGTCAACAGTCCAATATTATTTCCTGTATTGAGCCACCAGAGAGCAGCAGGAGAAATACACACATTCAAAATTAGAAAACAAACAGAGACATGTCTTTGAATAAAAATAACTGCACTAATCACTTTCAAGAGCCGATTTCGCCACCATCTTTTAAATATTTAGATGCCATTAAATGGAACCACAATAATGGAACTTAAGAGCGATATCTACCAAAGTGAATCGTATTTTTCGAATAACTTTCTTATTTTCAAAGTTATTTAAAATTGGTTTTCACAAATGTGTTCTTAATGAAATTGTCTTTAGAGCATAGATAATTTCAATAATTGAAATCAATAATTGTATTTTTTTACTTGAAAAACTCAAATTAAATTTTAATTCTTAGGCTATATTAAATTCTTTATGGTATATTAGACACAATAAAAAAAAAATCAATTTTTTTCATTAATTTGTTATTGAATTATTCGAAAAATACGATTTACACTAAATATGCCTTAGACGTGTGCTGCCTTGCGGCAATAATGAGTATTATCATATTATGTACTTTACTAAAACAAGTAACAAGGAGCTGTATTATTATATATACAGGCAATTGATATCTCAGTTTTTTTATGATTCTAGAAGCTTAAAAATTATCACTTTCTCGGCGTTTAGTCTGGTGTCCTTTAGTTTTTGAGTTATTAATATTTGAAAAGAAACATTACGCTGTTACTGCTATTATTATTATTGACTAATATTGTAAGTACTCGGAGTGTTCTAGTGGTTAGAGCGTTGGACTGGTGATTTCTCGGTTGCGGGTTCCATGCTCACTTTGTTAATTTTTTTTTTAAATATTTTAAAATTTTACCGTGCTTCTTAATTTATTTATTTCGCGTAAATAAGTAATTTATTATATTTTCAATGACTATATTTCATACAAAAAATAAAAAAGTGGAATAAGAAAAGATATATACGAGGATAAATCAATAAGTACCCGTGCTTGAAATGAAGACCCAAGTTTTTCACTTTTTTTTTTATTTTTCAACGTAATCTCCTTTTAGGTCGATACACTTTTCCCAATATTTCTCCCAATATTAACAAAATAGCGCATCGGTTCTATATTTTCAACATCAAAAGTTTTGATAACATTATTTGTAGGAGCCGTGATTACTTACGAATTATTGCAAAAAGCAGTGTGTCGACAATTTGAATAAAAGTAGTACCTAAGTTGTTTTATTTTATTTAAATTGTATTAAAAAACCGAAAAAAATCGGCTACAAGGGCGGCCAAATTAAACTTTGCACACGGGCGGAAGTACCCCGCTGAGCGGTCCTGAACATGGTTTCAATTCGACTATATTAATTTTGAAAATCAAAGGTGATTTTTAGATAAGTAAAAGTTGGACCAGTCACAGCTGAATTCTTTTAGGTTGTTGGTGGTTAGTGAAAAATGATGATTAATATTTTCTTCTTATTTTAGGGCAATGTCCTGTTTTTTCCATTTTGCTTTCGAATAATCGAATTTCCTTAGGGACTATTATATCCTGTGATGATGACGTCCAGCTTTCGTACCACCTTTTATGTGATCTACCGGGTAGTCTCCTCTGTGTGTTGTCGCTGGCCTCTGTATTTGCACCGCTCGCTCTGGCAAGTCTTCCTTCTTCCATTCTCTCAACATGGTTCCCTCCAACGTCGTCTCCTATCTCTGATCTATCTGACTAAATCCTGTATGTTGCATGTTTCACGAATTCTTTCACTTCTGATCCTGTCGCAAAGACTGAGATAGGTGATGGCTCGTATAGTTTTCATTTCCGTTGTTCTTGCCATCTGCTTAGTTTTGGAAGTGTCGGATCTTGTTTTTGCTGCATTATGTGAAGATTGGTCTTACGCAGGTCTTATACATTCGAACTTGGCTTTCTATATTCAGGAGACAACCTGAGACCACAGCCGCTTTTGTTGCTTGCATTTTTACTTCTTGGGCAGTGTTATTGATGGTTGGTATGTTGAGCTCATGATATGTCAAGCTCTTCTGCGTGTGTGTTCATTCTATGTAACAGACGTTGCAGATCATCTTCGCTCCCTGCCATTAGAATGTTGTCATAGGCATAGCATATGCTTTGTATTTTGATGTTTCCCATACTATAGCCAATATTAAATAATAATTATAATAATATGAGTTGAGATGAAAATCAGCAGCATCCTTTTTGTTCTGTTGTTAGTATTTAGTAGTTTGATTAGATCATGGGTCTCCAAACTTTTTAGACCGCGGGCCACCCTGACTCCTCCACTAAGTCCCGCTGGCCCAAGACCTAGTTAGCTCACTATACCAACATAATTGACCCTCCTCTAGTCGTCTTGGTAGTAGTGGTTGGTTAAAGACTAAGAAATAGTTGGCTACCTCTAAAGGAGAGTTTGGGGGTTTATCCCCCAATTTCCAGGGGCTCTGCAAGATTTTTTTGAAAATTTGGTTCCCAATAGTGAATTTTGAGGGTTTTCCAGCTAGATTGAATGTAATTTGTAAACTCATTTATTTTTACCAAATGTTGTATCGTAATTTTGTCGCATTTACGACGGTTCTAATAAAATAATCGGAAAAAATTTTACAATCTAACTAAACTATGGCGGGCCGGACACCGGGCAAATTTGTACCACTACCGAGGGCCGGAAGGGCCACTACCAGGTGGTGCTTGCGGGCCGTAGTTTGGAGACCCATAGATTAGATTAATCACTTTTCTATCAATACCCTTTTCTGGCAGTATTCTCAGTACATCGATGAGTCGTACTCTGTCAAATGATTGCGTAAGGTCGACGAAGCAGAGGAATAGAGGTTTGTTAAATTTGATGGATTTTTTGACTAGTTGGCGCAGTATAAATATTGCATTTTTTTATGGTCTCACGATTTGTTCTGAAACCTAGCTGTTCTTCGCTGGTTCCGACCTGGTGTGTTAATTTTGAGCAGTTGTAACTTTGTGGGTCTTTTTTTCCCTTTTTGAATATGGGTACTGTTATACTTGTTTGCCATTGGTTTAGAATACTTCCAGCTGTAAATCTTTTCTAGAATAATATAGTTATTTTCTTAGCCAAACTCTTCTCCCCCGTATTTGATCATTTCGTTTGTTATCTGGTCGATGCCTGAGGATTTTCTATTTTTGAGTTTCACGATTGCGTTCATAACGTCGCCTCTAGTCCAACCTCCATCTTGTCATGCTCTTCCTCGTCTTTCACAACAAGATCTGGGATTTCTTCATTTTTCTTTAGAAAACATATATCTTTCATTTTTCAATATTTACTTACAGTTTTTAGCTTTCTAACCCTTCAGTTATAATAGAGCATTCGTACGAAACATATTCGGCCGATTGATTTTTATCTTTCGAAAGAAACTTACTTGACTTGACTAAAGGGACTACAATAACGGGGAATGTCTACAAAGACACAATTAAGAACTTGAAAGTTGCTATAAACGAAAAACCACCCCACAATTATTATGCTCAGAAAACTGCTTCTTCACGACAACCATGCAGTCTCGACCTCTCCCCCTGTGACTATTATCTCTTTTCAAAACTCAAAAAAACACTTGAAAAGGAATCGTTTTTTTATCGAATGACGACTTGGAAAACGCTGTGGAGTCATATTTTGCAGAATTACCAAAAGAATTATTTTTCGAAGGCATAATAGCGTTATTAGAAAAACCTTTTTATAATTATTTTATTTGTAATTATAATACTATTAGGTAGAAAACAAAAAAAACTTCTCGTAACAAAACAAAATATTTATCATATTTTTTATATGATAAAAAATGTAAATCATTAGGACAGAAGCCACATTAAACTTTAAAGTTGGCGTAGCGAAAAAATTTTAATGTAGTATACAATAGCATACTGCAATAATTGTAAAAGAAATATAATGTTGTTACTAGGTATCAGAAAACTGTTGGCACCTATTATCTTTCGTTTGACATCGACAAATCTCGAACGGTTGTACATAAGCTTAGAAGCATCTTAAAAGCACGCTTAGAGAGTAAAAACCGTAAAAAGAGATGGATTAGTTTGTCGATGCTGTTTGCGGGTTAGGTGAAGACGTAAGGGGACTGTTTATTTACATTTTAAAAAGTCAGCTGATGGACATCGCTCTTAAGAATGATTGCTGAATGTGACAAAACATATTTTGGCGCAATTAAAGTTATGATAGTAAATTAGCAATTTCAGATAAGATAAGAACATTGTTTAAATATAACACTTTACATCAGAGCCATTAACAAAGTGCATATTTAATAACAAAACACATTAAGTTGACATACTAAGAAATTAATTACCTACTAATTACTAACTGTAGTGTAAATGTAAACTACAACAGATCAGTAAACGCAAATATTTTAGGAAGATACAGGGTGATTCACAAACTAGTGCAAAGTGTACGATTACTTCCTGACTAAAGGTTCAAGAAATTGGTACTTTAAATTTTTTAAATGTATTGAACTGAATTTGGCATGTAAATGCATAATTTAAACTAACATTTTTTTTGCATTCTTCGAAAATTTTTGAGTATCATTACCCCTTAAAGTAGATAATTCTTGGGACACATTATTAGCTTTGTTCGCGGTAACAATCACGAATACGTTCTATTATACTGCGCGTACGGATTTATAATAAAATTGTCATTAAAGCTCAAATTAGATGATAAAAATTATAAATCCGCACCCGCAGGACTCCAAAACGCGTTCAGGACTGTTACCGCGAACAAAGCTATTTTCAATTTGTTTACTTATGTAACATTTTGTAAAACAATTTTCTTTTCAAGTAATAGTTAATATCCATTATTACAAATTACGATCAATAATAATTATTCCCTTTTTACCTGACGATTGCAACATCATCTCTGTATTCACTATTTTTACAGTTATTGTGCATTGTAGATACTTGATTTTAATTCTAATTTTTAAATTCCTCGATTATTTTTATCATTATTAGATAAGACTTTGATTATTAAATAAAATTAATAAAATTTTGATAAAACAAAATATAGAAAAATTTTGTTTAACTTGAATTACTAATTCTTAGCAAACATATAAATCTTTGCGACTATGAATGGACTATGGACTTCAGTTTGAATATTTACTTTAATTTTTGTTAATGTTTAATATTGTTATTTACTAAAAATGTCGTTATTATTATATTTATTTAATTTTTTGGTCTTTCTAACTAATCTAATTTGTGTAGAGAAACTCTACGAAGTCTGTCTAGAGGGACAGGATTATAGGACATGGGAGGAGGGATTAATAATTTTGTTCTTTTTTTTTAGAATAATCATAATAACATAATAAGAAACGTCGACAAGTGTAGACTGGAGAGAGTCAGAAAGATTAAGCAGTGACTAATCTAAATTACAATAATTGACGCTTTCTGAATTAAAGTTGGAAATTATAATAGATTTGTACATGGTTCTCTGTCTGTTTGTCAATTTATTATCAATGTAAAAATTATTTCGGTGCGGTCTTCAGGCCGCACAACCTTGGCAATCTATTTCAGTTTTATGTCGGTTTTCCTCAAAAGGTTTTCTCTTGTTATTAGTTTTTAATTGCCCCAGTTCCGTTATTATTTCTCTATATTTTACTCACAGCGCGGAGCCCAACAATATTAAGTAGCTGTATCCCCCCCCCCAAGCATTCGAGGCTAACTACGTTCTTGATGCTTATTTTTCTTGCAATTTGCAGAAGTCCAAAATACAATAAAAATTTCAATCTTACAAATAAAGTTCATAAGACTTAAAATAATATAAAAAGTATTACATTATTATTATTATTACTCCAACGGTTTAGAGAGAACCATTGCTTCTCCCGTATGACTGCCAGAGATATTAGGATTTCTAATAAATTCCGTCTGCAGAACCTACAGATTTCGGAAGGCCTGGCGCCCTGGCCCCCCTGATTATGCGCGTCTGTTTAATTCGACAATAGATAGTAATGGTGGATGCAAACAAGAGTTTGGTAAGCAAAGAACATTACCCAAGACACAAAGGTTTAAAATGCAGAGTTTGAACAAATTACATTTTTAAATGATTCAAAAAGAATTAGGTAAAACATAAAATTATTTTGGTTTAATATGCTTAAAATTTTGTAATTAAAATTAATTTTAATGCAATAATGTATAAGATAAATATAAGCGCTGATTAGTTATATTTGAAGGTATAATTTAAAAGATAATTTAAAAATTTTAAGACTATACCAAAATAGTTTTATGTTTTACCTAATTAATTTTCTTTGAATCATTTACAAATATTTATTATTTACAGCACAATTTTGACTTGTAGTTTTACCATTTTAAGCCAAGAAAGGCCCTAGGGGTTTTGCAGTACGTAAAATCACAGATTATCGGGTAATTTTCGAATAAGAGAATTATAAACCAGACATTTCGACATGCAATATAGTATTTTTTTTTAATAGAAAATATCTCATGAAATACCAAATTGTATTCTATTTTGTATAATGTAATTAAAATTTCAAGTTGCTAATGCTAATAAATAGTTCCTTCTAAACTTTCACTAATAATTATTATTGTACTTTAAAGTAAAATACGTATCTTAAGTATCTACTCTTATCTATTTTTCATTTCTGTATCAATATAATAAAAGTCGCAACATCAAAAAATTTTGTGAATTTTGCTAGTCAGAAGAGTGTTCCAGTCTAGTGCATTTCGTTGGTACAGAATTACGCGGGAAAGTATTTCAACTGATTTCAACCACTACAAGTGACATAACCTAACCGTTTATATTTTATAAGTTGAAAAGTGGTTGAAAATAATGGCTCAACGTTCAATCGAAAATTATTTTAATATTCGAAAGAGACCTGCACAAGATGAATTAATATCGAACAAAATAAAACGAGGGAATAAACAAACATTTAAGAATGAAGAAGTTGCAGAAACTTGTAAAAGTGATGGTGATCCGCCAGCAAAAACGGTTACAAGTAACTTGGAGACAAAACTAACAGCTAAACGAATTTTAAGATCTCGTGGTACTTCAATCGTTGGTGATAATAATGCACCCTTAGATAATGTAAGTGAATTAAAAAATAAACCTTTAGTGAATGATGACAATCAAGTCCAATCGACTAATAAGAATGTTACCGATGCTCAAGACTTATCGTTGAATACTGTAAAAAAGAAAGTCGGTCGTTCTTCTCGTTCAGCCAACTTTAAAGCATCAATCGCTCGTTTTCAAGAAAGTGATAAAAAACTTCAAGTCTGTAAAACTAAGCTAACTAAGAAGTTGTTACCCGATACAGCTAGTACAGTTGATAAACCAAAATCTGTATTCATTGCTCCAAGACAAGACACCAGTGCTTCAACAAAAAGTGACTCGAGTATTGTACCTATCAGTCCGATTAAAATCCCAGCTAGTGAAGAATCTGTTAGTTTACCATTACCAGTTAAATACAAACATTTAGCTAAAGTTTTTGAGGCAGTTGATGCCGTATCGCAAATTTTATACAATCGACAAGAAAATATAATATTTAAGAAGCTGAAATCTGGAGTAGAGCAAATGATAAAACTTAATTTAACCGAAAAACATTTAGGTCAAATACAATTTTTATATCCAGATGCGTATTCATTTCATTATGAGAAATTACGCGAGTATGGCACTGGAAACAAACGTGAAAGATGGGAATTGGTAATCAAACCTATTATTAAAGAAACTAATATGACTTCGAATACTACATTAACTCGCCGCAGGAAGTTTCACAGTATTTTGTTGGAGAGGATGAAAAGTTATTACAAAGATTTTCTTAAAAAATTGAACCCTTCTCTAAAACTTGCCGAGGCAAATATAGTTCGTTGGCATGCACAATTTGATATCAACGGTGTTCCAGATGTCCAAGTTGCTCCTTTACCCGAGTGTCCTCATGAAGAAAAGTTAACAACAGGTTCTGAAGTATTAGAAAAAGCTAAACAAATGTTCAATTGCAATACTCGTATGGAACAAGCGTTGGAGAGGTTAAAGAAAGCACAAGGAATATCTGAAGCTCCCCAAGAAGTTGTAAAAGAAAATTCCGCTCTGAAAGGTATTCCAAAGGCTTTACTGGAAAGGATTCGACAGAAGCAAGCCGCAAAAGCTTTAGATTCCGTTACTCGTTCCAGTGCTCAAGAGAAAGAAGCTCAGTTCTATGCGCAACTTCCAGAGATCGCAAGGTTTGTGAGGAATTTGTATGTGACCGAAAGAAAAGCTGTTTTATCTTTAAATGTGGTTCTAGACAAACTTGGTAATAGTTATCGCGTTTTTATTCCTAAAAGTGAAATGGAAAAATATTTGAGAACAATATCGAAGGAAGTTCCCGAATGGTTGGAGTTTCATGAAATTCGTGGTTCAGTTTTTATCAAGGTTCTTAAAAATGCTGACATAACAGTGATAACTAATAAATTAACCAGTATAGCTGAAAGTAAAAAACTTTGTTAGAAAATAATTTTTAATTTGTTTGCTATCTAAATTACAAAGTTTTGTTTTGTTTTTGTATAATTTTGTATAATATTGTATAAATAAAACTTTTATTTGATAATTCTTGAAAATATTTAACTTTTTTGTTCTTAATTCTCTTCGATTTCACTATTAAATATTGTGCATCAGCTTTGTAATCATTTTCGCTAAAAAAAAAAAGGTTTCAGTTGTGTAATGTTGCAAATCTTTATTATGATAATATGCTTCACGCTTCACTTCCTTGTTTTAAATTTTTTTAGGTCTTTGGTTGTCATCTAATGATCGATTTATGCTCACTCAATTAACACTTACGAGAATTAACCGATAATAATTAGATAAATAATTAAAAATAAATGGCTATACATAATTCTATTGGTTAATCCTCTTAAGTGTTAAGTGAGTGAGCATAATTCGACCATTATTAATATTATTATCCTTCACTTATCACTTACCATTTAAGAAATTAACCAATAGCTATAATGTATAGCCATTTTATCCGTTATGTATCCAATCATTGGTTAATCCTCTTAAATGTTAAATGATAAGTGAAATGAGTATAAACATTGCCTGGCAATGGTATAAGTCAACCATTATACCGATCTAAGCTTTACAAATAGAGGATTTTGAATAATTGAAATGTATAAAATACAGGGCATTTCATTGGATAAAGCAAGGGATGTTGGGAAGTTGCAGGGATGTTGGGAAGTTGCAGGGATGAGCAACTTTTTTACAACGGACCAGTTACAAATTTAAAAATTTTGTGCGGACCTCATGTATGAAACTTTTGTAAGAAAAAACTCCAATTATCTGTTTATTAACAAAAAGCTCTGCGCTGCACGCCTCGCCAGGGGGCTCTGCCAACTGGACCCCCGGTTTCCTTCTATTTTAGTCTCTGACCTGACTAATGTATTAAACATGGAACATGTTTTTCGATACCGAACTACCTCTGCTGTTCATGATACCGAATACAATTATTTATCCAATATCTCGCAATAATAGAGGTATAACTATGGTTTTTTAAATAAGTAAAGTGCCTTGTAACTCACTGAGTGAGTAATGTATAACTCACTAGTGAGTAAGGAAACTGGGTATCATTTACATTGTTAATTGCCGTAGTGACTATATTTTACACCTACTAGTTTCCAGAATTTAAATTTGTCATTTTAAAACGTCAAATATCAAAAATTTAATTACATTTTAAACTATTATTACGAGATATTGGATAAAGTTTTGTATGCCACGCGTGTGTTAATAACAAATAAGTCACTTAAGACTTTAACTTTTCTCGCGTGACATATTTGTCATATAACACACTTGTATCATAAATAACTATTATCTGACATCTGTTTTTTTAAGTTGGTAATTACTGGTAATAATAAATTAATTAATAAAATTATTATTTTATAATGATAATAATTTTATTAATAAAGTTCTGAAGCGCAACTGATTCATAAGATAGCACAAAATCCATTGAAGATGTCACAGTCACTCCTGTTGACTCTCTCTCTCTCTCTCTCTCTCTCTCTGTATCAGCCTTTTCCGTCCACTGCTGGACATTAGTCTCTCCATATTATAGAGGTTGGTTTGGCCATTACTCACTACGCTGGCCAGACGGGTTGGTGAGTAGTCCGCAGATCGATTTTTGGACTATAGTTGTTTTACATCCGGTAGCAGCTTGCTAGGCTAGCATTCAGATGTGCCTGTAGCCCTGTTTTTGTTAACGGTGGCAATTTGTCGACTCAGGGGGACCGCCGGCTTAACATGCCCTCCGAAGCACGGAGACTTGATCATAAGAAAGTTTGAATCTCCCCGGATTTGAACCCGGTGCCCCGCGTTCGCATCCAACTGCGTTAGCTGCAAGGTAAAGGCAATGACCGAGTCTCCTACCTTCTCGACTACCTCAACGTTATTGCAATAACAATAATTGAATGGTTTGTTAAAAAACGTAAGTATTGACATTTTTGACTGACAACAACATCAATGCACATTGTCCGTTTATCGTACTTTCCACAGCACATATGTCTCCACAACCGTAAGAAATTTCGGAGCTAGGGTCAATGCTATATTGTTCGTTTTGTCAAATAGGTATCATCAATATACGAGTACGAGGCGTTGAAAACACCATACAATTTTCTTTTTCATAAATCGTAGCACCGCCTGCTCGAACTTTGTCTCTTTTGTATTAGGTAACCAGATAAGGTGATGTTTTCATCGTTATTAATCCACGTCTCCGATAAAGTCAGGGGAGTATCAGTTATTAAATCGTCCTTATGCGCTTTTAAACTTTGAACGTTAAATGTGAGCAAAGACAAATCCCGTGAACCCGCTCGTTGCAGAAATTCACTGCATTCGTCGCTGATTGTTCGCTGAAAGTGCCATCCACGGACGGGTGCTCGCCAAAGTTGGAAACCCGATTGGTGTCGTTCCCATGGGAGATGATTTTAAGTTGGTACGACCAACGACAACAACCAATCAAAGCGAGTTGAGTTTCCTAAAAATATTGTCACAACCCCAAAGTTCAGTAAACTTAATAATTAAAAGAAATGCTGATTCATAACAATTGCGAAATCATAAGACAACAGATTCCAAGATGACAGTATTAGTCACACTAATAAAAGGAAGATATTTTCCCAATAATATTAAATTACTTGCTAATATCAAGTTACACATAATTAATAATTAGATTCTTGGTAATCATAACAAGAATCTAATTATCTAAAGTAAACAAACATGAAAATGCAAGATTCCTCTAAGAAATGTAATTGCATTGGAATGTAAAGAATTGATAAACAAAGGAATAACTAGTGGAGTTTTCAATATAAATAGAGGAACAGATTTGTGTGATTGACACAGCCCGAATCGACATCCACCAGCCAAGCGAACTCAACAGAAGGATGTCGCCTCCTTGGTACACCGTACTGATCATCGTAGGGTATGAATAATTAAGAATATTTAATAGACCGACCAATATCACATGCGCCTCTTATTTATGTAATGTTTTATTTATAATAATTATTATTAAATGTATATTGTGGAAGACACGTTTTATTATGAGTTGTACTAAATCCCCTTTCGAAGAGTAATTACTATGGTACCGAACCGTTAAAGCCCAAGCCACATATAAATTAGGGTTCAAGGATGAACCTTAAACTACAAGAGGGTTTTAAACGTGACAATATGACACGTTGGAGCAGGTACAGCGTGCATTGTTTAGTTTTGGTTTTGTTTTGGCTTTGTATTGGTTTTTGATTTTGTCTTTGGTTTTGTCTTTGCTTTTGTCTTTGCTTTTGTCTTTGGTTTTGTCTTTGCTTTTGTCTTTGCTTTTGTCTTTACTTTTGTCATTGCTTTTGTCTTTGCATTTGTCTTTGCTTTTGTCTTTGCTTTTGTCTTTGCTTTGCTTTACTTTGCTTTGATTCATCCGTTGTTATATGTTAATTTGGTGTCGGTTTTTGGTGTCGGTCGTTTTTTGGCAGATTACGAGCGCTAAAACATGTTCCATGTTAAAAACTAGGAATTTTTAAAAGTTAAAATGTAAAATCTTTGAAGGGCCGCACGAGAAAGTGTGGCGGGGTAGGTTGTTCATCCCTGCTTTAAGCCAATCATGATATCATACCATTATCTCAAGATAAACAAATGAGCTTGGTGGTTAAGCAATGTCACATGATCTTTATATTGTCATATTATAACTGTCATGCGAGTGATACATTTTTTGATTGAACTAAGTCGGCGCCGAGGGGTAATTAACTAAGGTTTAAACCGTACAATAGATTGCAGTCCCTAAATATTGCACAGAGATTTTAAAAGATTTTTGAGATTGTCAAAAGATTTAAGAAGATTTTATAGATTATAATCTGGATTTTGCCTGGCAACAATGCTAAGATTTTTGGGATTGTTTCGAAGATTTTAAAAAATTTTCTTAGATTTTACAGATTTTTATTAAGATTATGAAGGTTGTTCGGGATTCTACAGCTTTTATAAAGATTGTAGAGATTTATAGATTGAAACAAGTATTGGTAAGATTTCTACTGGATTGTAAAATCTATGCGATTTTTAGTGAAGATTTTATAGATTATAATCTGGATTTTGCCTTGGTGTACAACAGATTTTTATAGTGATTTACCCCTCGGTCGGTGCATATGATCAGGCCTGCATATGATTTTGGAAAAGTTCAGTAAGTTGATTTTTATTTTTGGAAAACTTTTTGCTGTGGCGAAATTTGCGGTTGGATTTTTCTACTTCATCTGGCTTTCCCGAACGTGGGGTATTAATGGTCGGCGTTAATGGTCACTCATGAACTTGCCGATAACCCTGAGATTATAATTTTTATAAAATTTTGAATTACTATCACTATTATTAAAACGGCAGAGCATAAAGATTCATAATGTTTTTAGAAAAACGATTTTGTGAAATGACAATGCAAAATGGCATAAAAACTTATGCGATAAATGTAATGAATTAAAAATGGAGATAAATAAAAATTTAGATTAAGGTTGTTAAGAAGAGGAGAGGGAGTAAGTTGTAGTGGTGTCTCTGTCCTTTACTAAATAGATAGGATAAAGCAAGAAAAAATATTTTTTTGCAAAATTTGCCAACTTCAAATAAACAAAATTTTAATAAGTAAAATTAATAAAAAGAGGCTTTTCTTATTAAAAATACATAGTTTTTAATAATATAGTACTAAATTTTATTCTTCTAAAGAGTTTTGGTCGGTTAATAGTACATTGTCTTATTCGGATTAAAAGTGAAACTTTGTTTGACAAGCAATTTTTGCATTTGCGAGGCGGAGCGCCAGCGGAGCCGAGCGAATGCAATAATTGCACGTCAAACAAAGACACTTTTAATCCAAATGAGACATACTACTTTTTCTCCAACCAAAAATTAAATAACATACATCATTAATAATGCGAAATTCAAAATTTAAATTACTTCAAACATTTTGTTTGAATATTCGTGTAATGAAAATCCAGTAACTGCAATTTTTGTTTTTTTATATTAAGTTGTCAAAGTCATCTGTCATAGTAAATTTTTATAGAAAATATATTGCTCTTCGTCCAAAAAATTATTAAGCAAGACGCTAATTTTAAGATACCAAGGTGGAAAATGTTTTCGCGCAGTGGTTGGTATGCATAAAATTAGTAGTGTTCCACAATAAGTGGCAAAATATTTACATTTGCATAATATAAGGGATAATACTGGATACAGTTTACGTCGAACTTCGGCTACACTACTTGTCGATCCTGGTGGTGACATTACCTGCCTTAACGCCATGGAGGTTGGAAATCTATTACTGTATGCGAGGGCTATATAGAAGATTCTTTAGGAAATAAAAGACATAGCCAAAAAAATATGTCAAGTTGACGAAGTTAGTACTAGTTTAACCCCCATTATTGATATTACCTATATAGCATCAATAATCAACAAATTGATGAAGATGAACCTATTGCTCAGGAATTACACTCTGAAGATCCGAGTACCAGTAGCGTAACATTCACCGATATTGTTAATAATTCCAATACTGGTAACAAAGCGGGTTTGCTTACTTTTTATCAATCTTGTGTAAATTATACATTTAATATTAACATGAAGGATTAAGGTATTAAGTATTTTTTGATTATTATTGTTATTCATGTAAAATTTTGTATAACCAATAAATTATTGACATTAAAAAATATATCTAATTCACTTTTAGGTCTAGCACTAAAAGTACTTTTAGTACACGTAAAAACAAAGTGTTGCTTAGCAATGTTGGCATCTTTATATTAATAACAAAAACGTCAACTTTTAGTTGAGGTAATGCTATTAAAAATGTACTGCTTTTAATACGGTTGGAGAAAAAATATTTTTTTACGTATTTTAAAACACTTTTAAGTTGATGTGGAAAGTGCGGCAACGCTGTATACTTTCTGCTGTTGGTATTTATATTATTTATGTGTCAAATTCTTTAAAAAGCACGAAATTTTGCCCTAAAAAGCATAAACTGCTTCAAAAAAACACAAACTTTTGAAAAATAAAATTTAAAACATTTACCTATTCATTATTTATTGGAATTTACATTTTTGTTTCATTACATTACAGTGCATTTAAAAGTGAGAAGCGGCGACGTTGCCAAACGTAATGACGATTTATTAAATTTGTATCATTTTTTAGCATAATAATTTAATTTTCGCAGAAACTAAAAGGTAGACTTTCTTAAAATTTAGTACACTTATTTATAAGACCTTCATAAATATTGTGGCGATTTTTGGTAATGGTGACGCACCTGATTGCAGAGTTAATGACGTTTAAATCAATGTGAAACCCCTCGCGTCCATTAACGCAATGTAATAACGTGTCACGAAACAGTAACTTTGACATTTTTTATCTCGATAACTAAAAGGTAGATTAAGTTCAAACTTTGCCAGAATGTGCTTGATTATGCAAACAATATACTGTGAAAATTTCAGAAACTTCGCGCAGATTTCGATTTCCTTCTTAACAACCTTAAGTAAAAAATCTCGGGTTATTGGAAATTGCAATAAAACTAAACGTTTGTTAGTCGACTGTTTCGGTCATTTAATATGAAACCATCATCGGGACTGAAAAAGGAAGAGAAGAGAAGATATTAACGGAAAGAACATTAAAAATAGTGCTTCAAGAAACCGTCAATTTTAAAAACCGGTTAACCGGTTTGTAATAAAACCGGTAAACCGGTTTACCGGATAGATAAAAAACCGTTTCTTACCAAACCGGTAAAAACCGTTTACCGATAAAAACCGTTCCGGTAAAAAAAACCGTTTTACCGAAAAAAACCGTGCCGGTAAAAAAAACCGTTTTACCGGTAAAACCGTGCCGGTAAAAAAACAGCATAAAGTAGTGAACACACCGGCGCGGTGGCGTTCGCGGTCGCGGTGGCGATCGCGGTGGCGATCGCGTGATATCGCGTGGCCGCACACACCGGCGCGGTGGCGATCGCGGTCGCGGTAGCGATCACTAACACACTAGACCACTTTAAAGCTCAAATTTCTGACATATTATAAGCAACGGTGCCTTTAAATTTCGAGTCTTTTTTTAAAAATTGCCAAGAAAATTTAAATTATTCAATGTAAAAAAAGTGAAGATGTTCAGTAGTACAAAATTTAAAAAACTTAAGGAAGGACCTAAAAAAATTTAAAAAATATGCCCTAAAAATGTTTTGAAGTCACAAAATACCGATTTTGAAAATATATGAAGATATTATGTGAATGATTGTTATTTTTAGATTTTAATTATAGATGTTCAATTATGAGGCGGTCGGAGCTTAGCGGTCACGCGAGTTGACTATGAACTCTAAATACCCGGTTCGAATCCGAGTAAAGTAAGAACTTTATTCTGGCCGTCTCTCCCTCGGCAGGCAATGGCAAACCACCGGGGTGTAATCTGCCATGAGAAACCTTTGTCTTAGGATAAAAGGACCTAGTACGAAACATATAAAGTACATAAAATCGTCCCCAAATTATAAGGTTCACCAAACCCTCTTTAGGGTAAAAGGACCGAGAAGGAAGGAAGATGTTCAATTAAGTAATATCCTGAATGGTAGTGAATTCACTACGGTTCTTCTTTAGTAGTGTGAAGCATCTGCGGTAGACCCCACTCACACCCGCATCTGGCTTAAAACCTTAAAAGTCAGGTACGTATGAGAGCCTGTTGGAGATACTTCATCATTACCAGGTGCATCCCTCGCAGAGGGTCCCTCGGCAGAGCCTTAGTTTCCTATCCTATTACAGAGTTGCAAGTTCATATAATGGCCTTAGGTGTAGGTACGAGTTAAGGCCGTTCTCCTTTAGGGGGTTCGTTTGTCTCTCTACAAGGCCAACCTTGAGGAGCTTCCGAGTTCCCGTCAGGGCTTTTCACCTTCTGGGTTTAGTGTATATGAGCCATTTGGCTTTCAACGACCATCGCCATCCAGAAGCCGAATGGAAGTTTTCGCATGTTTTGCTCTCCAGGTTCCAAAAGGGGAGTGGATTGCAGGTGAGATTCCTTCAGTGTTTCCACTTCTGGTTTCTAGTTTTTGGTTCCGTTCAAGGTGTACCTTCCATATTGACAGGTCAAGAGTCTGGGTACTTACCTTTTATGATCCGGGTGGTTGTGAGGAGGTCGTAGAGTTGGATATCTATTGCCCACACTAGATTCCATCTTCTACGCCACTCATCCTTTCTGTTAATCGATCATCTATTGCACCAGATGTTTGTTGTTAGCAGACTTTTCACCACGGCACTGTACCTTAGTAACGTTTGACATACCCACACCTTCTGCTGGCGCATACGTTCATCGTGTACAGGCCTAGTTTGGGTGGCTGGAAGAGTAGTGGTGTCTTACAGTATTATTATTACATTTAATCGCCACTCCTTTCCTCCTTCCTGTCTATCGTGCATCTATTACACCAGATTGCCGTTCTTGAGAAGGTTTTTACTCGGCCTATACCTTAGTTTCGTTTTACGGGTACTTATATCCACACGCACTGGTGGTGCATACGCTCATCGGGTGTAGGGCCTTGTCGTTGCTTACAGTTAGTACCAGTGCATAACACTGACTCCAGAGATACCACATGGAGGTTGCATGTCACTAGCCTGAGATAACATCAATATAAAAGCATGGTGCTCTGAATTTCGTACACCAACAGGCAGCCTGCTTACCTACCCATAAATAAATAGCCCCATGCCTTTACCTTGATATTTTCAAGAGGCTTTGTTTGTTCTTATTAAAATTATTTTTTACTTTTTAGTAAGTACATCTTTTTAATTTTAAATACTTATTGGACAAGTTCTTAAGACCTTATAGTATAAGAAAATGCAATTTATAGAAAAGTGGTTTTTTAAAACTTGCAAAGTAGAAGGATTCCCTTAATTTTTTACATTATTTTTTTATAATTTTTTTTTACATTTTGATAAGTCGAATAAAATTTTATGGTTTTTAACATTTTCAATAAAAATTTCGATAACACAATTTTCCAATTTTATAAAATATCGCGCGGTCAAACGCTGCAAGCAGCGATCTACCGCTATCGCAAATATACAGTGGAAATAATGTCAATAAAAATTCTGACGTTTGTAATTCAGATGCAAATATGCATACTTTTGTATATTGCATTGTTATAGACACTGCGACCGCTGAGATATCGCGCGGGCGAACGCAGGCAAAAATTCAAGTGACCGCGTCGTGACCGCGGTCGGTGTGCAATCGTTCATAAGTTTATATAGGTCGCGTTTGATCGCCACCGCGACCGCCACCGCGACCGCGATCGCGCCGGTGTGTTCACTACTTAAAGCTGTTTATAGCTTTAAAATAATAAACAAGGTAGCCACAAAACAAAAAATTTAAATTCACAAAATTTTTATTTTTTTTGAAAAATTATTTTATTAATTGATTTTAAACTATTAGATTATTTAAGTAATTGTTGAAAATGACCACCCTCATTATCAATACACAGTCGTGCTCGTTTTAAAATATGCTTTATAGTATTATTTATAAAATTTCCTTTTTTGTTAAGAGCCATTATAGCAGGGGTGGTCAACAAGGTCGAGGGATTGACCGGTCAACCACGATGCCAATTTTGGTCAATCGGTGAGTGTGAAAAGTGTCAAAAATTCGAATTTCTGCGATTAAAAGTGTCGAAAAATCGATTTTTTTCGACAAACATCTTTTAAAACAATCACGACTGTGTATTGATAATGAGGGTGGTCATTTTCAACAATTACTTTATTAATGTAATAATTTAAAATTAATTAATAAAATAATTTTTCAAAAAAAATAAAAATTTTGTGAATTTAATTTTATGCTTTGTAGCTGCCTTGTTTGTTACTTTCTGATTTTCTGTGAAATGGATTGGTTTCTCAAAAATTTTTACTAGGCAAAAGTTGTAGTCCGTTAAATTTCCTATCCGGAATGTGGCGTCAGATTTTTTGTAAAATGTTTCGTTTAAAAGATACAGGGTTTTGAAAAAAACCAAAAAAAAGAAAAGCTCAAATTTTTCGACATTTTTTAGCTTACTTTAATTCATAACTCGAAAGCCGTTGATTATAGACAATAAAAGGTGTAAACCTAGTTTGTAGATTATTTCACGCTCTTTTAAAAAGCACTAAACCATTTTTACTTAAAAATCATTATTTTCGGAGCTATGGCCACGTTAAGGTGGAAATTAAAAAAAATGCATTAAAGAGGCCTAACTCTCGAGGGTTTGAATTTAGAAAAAATTTTTTGTTAAATATTGTTCTTAGAAAAGTGTCCTCTATCACCACCCAAGTTATGTAAAGTGAGTGCGGGGACACCCTGTATAAATCATTTTACAGTCAGAAATATATTTCTGAAGTATCATAAAATTGTGTATACTACCCATAATAGGAATATACGATCGCTATTGTTTCTTAATAACCACAAATAACCCTTGATTGGAGACGGTCATTGCCTTGCAGCTAACACAGTTGGATGTGAATGCGGGGTACCGGGATCAAACCCGGGGAGAGTCAAACTTTCTTATGACCAAGTCTCCGTGCTTCGGAGGGCACATTAAACCGGCGCGGCGGTCCCCCTGAGTCTAAACAACTATAGTCCAAAATCGATCTGCGGACTACTCACCAACCCGTCTGGCCAGCGCCAGCGTGGTGTTATGGCCAAACCAAACCTCCATAATATGGAAAGGCTAATGTCCAGCATTGGACGGAAAAAGGCTGATAACGAACGAACGAACCCTTGATTCTGAAACAAAAAAAATAAGAAGTAATATAATCGTATGTACTTTATACTCTAAAATTTTCTATTTTATGAACAGAAATTCGAAATTTCTGGAAGAGGTATGGGAGAAGTGGATATGTAATCAATGTATTCAATGATTTGGTGAAGCACGGAAGAGAGTTGGTGATGATTTGGGGTTATTTTGGTGGATCCTTGAATCGAGAAAATTTAAATAATTGAATAAGATATCAAATAATGTAATTTTGTAGAAAATCCAATTGAGGGAGGACACCGAAATTCAATAGAGAAAGACTGCAAAATCACGACAGGCGTAAACTACAATGCTTAATAAAATCGCATATTTTATTAATGTATTTTATTTATGAAATTGATTAACCATTTTTCCATATAGGTGCAATGAAAATCAAAATTTCACTTTATATAATGAGTTTTTGTTTAGGAGATAAATTTTCAGAAACCAATAATATTAATCTGGCATGTGAAGGGATGGGATAGTTTAAGAAAACAATTTAAATATTAACAGGTGATTAATATAATTATTATTATTATTATTAATAAAAATCTTTCAGTTTCATTAGATTACTAAAATCACTCATTATGTGTGATAACTTGAAACAAATAATAATTGTAAAAACAAGTATGTACATATTTTTAATGTTTTGTTTGTCGGGATTTTAGTGCAGTAAGAATTTAAAGAGCCGTATTAACGCTAAGAGCTTTTAGTACTTCTGTCACGTCCCTCTCTCTGGTACTATAATCATTGAAACACAACTACAGTTATGTAACTTTGCAAAAAAGTTGAAATTTCAACTTCAAGGGTATAACAATTACAAAGAAATCAATGTTTTGAAAATTCATACAACACAAAAATTAGTTTTCAGATAGCAGTAGCATAACATCATCTTAACATTATGCCTAACTTTGAACTAAATAAGATGATCACAGTGGTAAGAAAATTGCTTCATTGAAACACTACGAACTTGAGCAAGAAAAATATTGTTGTTGACGAATGATGAAAAAAGAAGTATAGTATAAATAGAAAAAAGCGAAAATAAGCTTTAGACGGTCTTGAATGACCTACGTATAAGTATAAAAGTAAACCATTATGTTCATTTACAAAAACGCTTCACCATCAATGAAAAAAGTTATAGAAAATGTTTTAAGAAAAATGCTTTTTCATTTTTATGTTCAAAACGTAGGTACATTTTCATATTTTGATTTCAAGTCATGTAAAAATATTAGATACTTTTATAAGTCTATTTTTTAACATTTTGTTTTCAATTTAGGTTCCAATTAATTTTCTATTTTGATATCTATGTTTCTATATTATAAATTATAACTATCCGAAGAGCCCAAATAAAAATGAAAAAAATGTTTCATTCATTACGTTTTTTTTGTAAAAATACTCATTTGTCCATAACTGTCTCATAGTTGGTTGCACGTGGACTAAGGGTTAGATAAAAGAAATTATTATAGCATTTCTTGCAATACAATAATTATTTGTTATAAATGCTTTTAAGTTAATTATATCCCCATCTGCCCCAACATTTTATTTTAGATTATCGGTGTCACTGATTCTGACCATGTCGGGTCAGAAGTCCCCTAACACAGATCCTCTTATTGCAGTTTTAGTTTGTCTAAAAAATGATGATATGTTTCTACTGAAATCTAAAAAATATCATATTGCCAATTTTAGTAAAGTAGGAAAGTAATTATTGGCGTACCAAAACTTCATTTACGAAAGAGTGCAATTTCTATAAAACAAGTAATATTTTGCGTGCAAAAAGGAATGCCATATAAAAATATCAATATATTGCGATGATAACTTATCATGAGGGGGCCTGCGACCACAATGAAAAATCAAACCAGTTTGCTTCCAGATCGGACAAATCCTGATCAATTCGTGTGAGTCTGCAATGCTGAGAGAGGGTAACGACAATCGCATAAGGGATTTATAATTAGTTATGTTATTGAAAAGTAGATAAAAACGTAGAAAAAGTAAAAGCTTTTATGTGATGGTGTGTCATTTTGAAAAGGGTTTGGTGAGTCAGGAGAAGCATTCACTGCAGAGGATGACCTATTTCCAAGAAATGTAAAGTATTAGGAAAAGACGTGAAAGAAGTGATGTATTCCCTGTGTGCATTCTTCCTGCTGCCCTCTGGTGGCTCAATAAAGAAAATGCATTGGGACTGTTTTAGAAATAGAAACTGTTTTACTATAATTAAGGATTTTTAAGGGAAATTTAAATTTTAACTTTGTTTAAGAGGTTCGTGGTATATTGGTGTGTATGCAAATCATATAAGGTTATAACGTTATAAGGCATAGATAAATAATAATAATTAATAAATAAGTCCCGTTTCGTTTCTATTATGGCCACTCCGAACGCTTCGATCGGTTTTCGTATTCCCTCTCTACCCACGCACATAGCGAATAGACCATATATGGTTCAATTTAAGATTTAAAATAAAAATTGTCAAATATGAAATGAAAAGTGACGGTCATTGCCTTGTAGCTAACGAAATTAACTGCGAATGCGGGGCACCGGATTCAAATCCGGGGAGAGTCAGACTTTCTTATGACTAGTCTCCGTGCTTCGGAAGGCACGTTAAGCCGGTGGTCCCCTGGGTTAGCGAATTGCCACCATTAACATAAAAACCAGGATGCATGGCACATCTGAAGGCAAGTCTAGCAAGCTACCTGATGATGTAAAAATATATATTATGCTCAAAATTTCTAGCACTGCCGAGGAAACGAGGCAGTTGTTGGGAAAATAACAGGTTTTAGCCTACTAGAAGAAGATTCTCTTAGAATTGCTTCCAGAAAGTAGAAGAAGAAAGGGAGGAGGAATAAAAGAGTTAGTTGCTGTTAGTAATATATTATATTACAGTGTGTTCACGGAAAATGGTAACAGTGAATAATTTTTATATGCTACTAGATACAAAAAAAAATTTAAATAGTTTTTTATTCAACTGGAAATTTACTATCGGAAATTGCTGATTTATATTTTTTTATACTTCAAATTCAACCGGAAGTGAACATCAAAATTTTTTTTCAAATAGCAACATGTCTTTTTTTTAACATTTTCGCAATCTGCAATTTTTTCTTTATAAATAGGTATAAAATTTTCATAAGCTTACATAAGAAAATATTCGAGAAATTTCAAGACAATAATAATTTATTAATTATTTACACACAGGTATGTAGAGTGCTATGAACTTTTTTGGTAACTTTTTTCTATTGGGTCATTTAAAAACAGTTGTTTACGCAAATCCGCCATTAAATTTAAAAGATTTCAAAAACAAAAAATTAATTTAGCATGCGATCAAATATCACTAAATCAACCAAAAAAAAGCATCTAATGATGAACTTCTGCGTATATTAGAATAATGTCTTGAACAAACCGGTGGAAATTTTGAAAAATTTATCCGATAAATGACTGTGTTTTCTGTAATGTGAATTTTTGTTTTTCATAGCACTCTACATACGTTTATGTGTAGATAATTAATAAATTATTATTGTTTGTTTAAATCTTGTATTTTCTCGAATATTTTCTTATGTAACCTTATGAAAATTTTATAGTAGTACCTATTAATAAAGAAAAAATTGCAGATTACGAAAATGTTAAAAAAAAGACATGTTGCCATTTGAAAAAAAAAATTTATGTTCACTTCCGGTTGATTTAGAAGTATAAAAAAATATACCTCAGCAGTTTTCGATAGTAAATTTCCAGTTGAATAAAAAACTATTTAAACTTTTTTTTGTATCTAGTAGCATATAAAAATTATTCACTGTTACCATTTTCCGTAAACACACTGTACAGGGTGGCTCAAATTTGCTTCTTCTTATGGGGAAATCGGTAACTATAGGAGATATCGAAAAATGGATGGCGCATCCTCGATCTCTTTTTTTGAGAAAAGCTCAATGGCGAAAACCGGAATTCGGTATCTTTTTTTGTTTTCTAGTTATGGCCAAAAGTTCGATTATTGGACTTTTCGATAAATGTCGATATCTCGGTTGTTTTTGAAGTTGCAAAAAAAGTGTTGACAATTTCTTCAGGCACTTTTTTAAGGGCAACAAGATGGGCTGAATAGATTTTAAATATTTAAGTAAGTTTCCGAGTTATAATACAAATTTGTGTTTTTTTTAAATAGAAACCATAGTTGAATAAGACATTTTTAAATAGAGTTTTTTATCCTCTTTTCAATTATATATAACAAGTGGGGTCCATCATTTCAAATAATTCCCATTTTATTAAAAAATGCAATATTTTACAATTTAAATACAATTTAGGTGTCAATAAAGATTTGGTAGTGTTTCGTTTTGACAAAATTATAATATTCAAAATAAGGGACTTCAGTTTGAATACTTACTTTAAATTTTGTATTTATTGTTTTATTTGAAAATTGTTATTGTTATTTACTAAAAATGTTATTAAATTTTTGTTTTTTTCTTATTTTTATTGCAGTTTTTAATAAAATGGGAATTATTTGAAATGATGGACCCCACTTGTTATATATCATTGAAAAGAGGATAAAAAATTCTATTTAAAAATGTCATGTTCAACTATGGTTTCCATTTAAGAAAACACAACTTTGTATTATAACTCGGAAACTCACTTAAATATTTAAAATCTATTAAGCCTATCTTGTTGATCTTAAAAAAGTGTCTGAAGAAAGTGTCAACACTTTTTTTGGAAACTTCAAAAACAACTTAGATATCGACATTTATCGAAAAGTCCAATAATCGAACTTTTGGCCAGAACTCGAAAACAAAAAAAGATAGCGAATTCCGGTTTTCGCCATTGAGCTTTTCTCAAAAAAAGAGATCGAGGATGCGCCATCCATTTTTCTGTATCTCCTATAGTTACCGATTTGCCCATAAGAAGAAGCGAATTTGAGCCACCCTGTACAGCAACTCTCAAAACTTAATATCTAATAAATATAAATTTACTGTAAAGATATTGGTCAAACAAATGCATTGTTTATTTTAAACAAATAGTTATTTCTCTCATTCCAAATCTACCATTTATTTACACCAAATAAATTTTATTTATTACAAAGAAACCTTTTTCTCAATATATCCCTAGAACTGGGAGGTCGAGTTTCAAATTATCCGCCAAAATGAAAGATTGCATGGCCAAACACAGTGTTAAACAAATTTTGGATGACAAATACAGGTCCTAAGTGATTCAACATTCATTGAAAAAGAAAACGTTGGCCAAATAAAAATTTTGTGGGGTAGAAATACTCAACTAATAACAACGGGGTAGACAACCAGTTAATCACATTATCAGTCGACGAAATATTTTGAGAAGAAGATGAAGAAAAGTTAGTTCTAAGTTTTTATTTGTATTCAAAAATAATGGAAGACCAAGGAATGAATTAAAAACGACGAAGGATGCAATTACCATATGTTTGGAAGTTCCAGTGGACAAGGATAAAAAGGTGTTTCGACCCAATCAACTACAGAATTTTACAGGTTTATTAATTGTTTGAAATTTGAAGTCGGAGACAAGAAGGTATTTAAAATTTGTTTTTATTGTGTTCTCGACGGTAATTGTGTTCATAAATTCGTTTGAAAGGTAATAAATCATTAAAATTAAAGTAAATTTTGTTATTCATTCACGATTAGGTTTAACACCTTAACATCGCAATATGTTATGATCTCCAGCGAAGAATGATTCCCTCTTTGTTCTTTGCTTCAAGATGTATTAGCTTCAGAGTGGAAAAAATGTTTTGCAAATTAGTTCCACCATATACAAAAATGTATTAATGTCAAAGGCGAATATTTCGAAAAGCAGTAAAGTCATTTACCAAATTTCATATGTGTTTTATCTTAGCGTTTCCAGAAACTTTTCCAGCAGCCCACGTACCATGATGCGGCGCGATTTGGAACGCTAGTCAATTAAAATATCTCAAAAAGTCTATTTTTGCTTTAATAAAAAATGATAATCCGCTATTATTGGTCTCAATATTTTAGACTCCTATTATGCGCATGTACCTTCCCAAAATATTAACATTTGAAGATTTAAAAATGAACAGATTGGATAAAAACACTGTTTTAATTTTTTTTATTCTAACAAATACGACATTGTCAGTGCAATATTTTAGGGATAATATGGTACCTTTTAAAATTCTTCAAAATGAGCAGTCGCACTAAAATTTGGTATAATTGATTATTTCCGATGACAATATTAGTCGTTTTTTGTTAAATAATAAATTTTTATAGCACTAATTTAAATAAAATTAAGAAATTCTGCAAAGTAGAATTTTATACTTTGTCATTCTCTTGATAACACGATTAGTGCCGGATTAAGCCAGCGTAGGATCCGTAGCAAATAAAAAAACTTTTTCTGCTGCACGCGGGGCCCCCAGAGATAGGAAGAGGAATGACCATTTTTTTACCCTTCGCTAAAATAAAAACACAGTTATCTTTTTTTCTGTTGAGCACGGACCTCCCAAAGACGATGGGGCCCTTAAGGATTTGCTATTTTTGCTATATGGATAATCCGGCACTGAACACGAAACTTTATTTACTCCATCATGTGTCTAAATGGAGTAATATGTTACAAGAGTTGATCTGGATAGGAGGCATAAAGTAATATTAACAATACTGCCGTATACATTTAAAAGACCCGGAGGGCAACAGACGAGTGGAATGAAACAGACGGGTGGATCTTTTAAAGCAAATAGCAGATAACGCAAATATATCTGCAAGAGGCATAAATAAATAAATAAAAAAAAATTGAAGGAATACGCTAATATAGAAAAAGAATTAAATAAATAATAATTAAAAAACTTGCAAGTTTTTAATGTTATAAGAAACTGTGGTGAAAAAATATTATATTTTATTTTACTACACATTGGTTAATTCAAGCTAAAAATGTTGCGTTATTAAAATAACTTCTAATTTTAAAAACATCAATCTTAATTCAAAAATATACCTTCATCACAAACTGTCAACTCTCTATTATCCATTCAATGTAAATTTTTAATAAAAAATAATTATTGGTGGTATGATAAGTAGATAATATCAAATTAATATAAATTAACCAAAATTTACTTTTAAAAGTACAGTTCAAAATATTTAATTTTTCACTAACAAAAAATATAAATTGTATCTACATTATAGGAAGACACCTTTGGTATTACGTGTTTTTCAATCTACTCAAGAGACTGCGCTTATAGTATAAGTTCTGTCTTAAGATGGTCTAAAAATGATATCTTTGGGTTTTTGCGGAAAACCTTCATCACATTTTGTTAAATCTGAAACTTTTGTAATAGTTGTGGAAAAAATGGCAGAGAAATAAAATTGGTCATAAACGCATATCAAATCCCGAGTTGCCACTAGCGCTTCGACGTTCTATTTCAACACTGCACCCTAGCGACCGGCGCGAACGTCGGGACGCCATCCTAATCGATATAACAGTCTGAAGCAAGTCTCTATAACATACATTCCAAAAACAAATTATTAAAGCGAAAATTTTTTAAATATTTTTTCCAGAAAAAGCGGTGTATGATTCGTAAAGCGTAAAATAAGTTGCTATTGCTAACACGACTGCGGTTGACGGAAAATTGTACATTCGTGAAGAAAATTTAACGTGGTTTGGTTATGTCATAGTTACCTATATTATGACAGTTTAAGGGGGTTGAACTTTGCTTTAATTTGCGATGACTAAGAGCTGGAGTTCTAAAAACTGTAAAATTGTTCTGTAATGAATTTTAACACTTTTGAGTGATAATTTAAGCGTCATTTTAAAATACTACGCACAACTGTGTAGGTTAATTTATAAATGTAAAAGTAGTAGATAATATTGACAATTTAATAACAAATTTTATTTATGAAAATAAGTTAACTTTGAATAAATTGCCATTGGACAAATATTAAAGGCTATTCAGGTAAGTGTAAACAGTGTAGTACTTAATTTCGTTTAAAAATTATTTATTATAATTACCTACTTATGTACTTAGTTGAAATTTTCATTTTATTATTACTTGGTAATTAAACTCTCATGCTGGTGCAATTTATTTTTAAAAAAATTAACTAAATTATATTGAGATATTTAATGTTGCAATTAAGGACATTGCTCCTTCGGTAGGATCCGTAAACGCCTTTTAATGATTTTTATTATGGAAGGGTTACATTAATTCGAGTTTCTTAGATTTTAAGTAAGAATTTAATGGTTTATTAAGATGTTTTAGTGTTAGCTTAATTATTAGATTTGCTCAAATTTATAAATTATTAGCTATAACTATTAATTAGCTTAGGAATTATGATTATAAAAATATGTACGATATCGTGTTACTCTAACGGCAATTTTTTTATATTTGGTAATAACAATAAAAAATATATACTATAGATAAGTAAAAATATAATCAAGAATACGAAGATAAATTGTCGGTTTAATGAAATACCCAATAGATGTAGATTTGAGAGATGCTCCACGACAGCGGCCATAAAGTATTACAATTTACAATTTTGTTGCAAAATTGTGTAGTATCATCTATTAAATAAAATATTTGTCGTACAAATTTTCAAGACGATCGACCTATTATAATAAATGTAATCCAATCGATTTCAACGTATTAGGTTTTTTATTTATTTGTAAATGTACGTAGAGTACAATTTGTAAATTTAAATTAAAGAAGAAACTTCGTATGAATAAATTTTTTCTATATTTTCAGAGTTTAAGAAAATTACGTGATGGAAGTTTTTGAAATAACCACATGCGCTAAAAAAAATGTGTAACAATTTGTACCACAATTGCAGCACAAAGTAATACAATGTTTTATTGAAAAATAGATAATAATGTACAAATTGTGCTAATAGTATTATAATTAAAATAATATTCAATAAAAAATTTTGTAGTATGAGGTCCTACAAATTTTAATCATTTTCAATATTTAATACATTCTTTGCTATTTTTTGTATAATAATAATTAATAAGAGCAATCAAATTGCTACTAATTTTTATTAGATTTTGTTACAATGTTTCCCAAAAATTTTTAGGGCTATCTGTTTGAAGCCTAAAAGAACAGGTTTTTTTCTGGATTTTTTTTTTATGAAACTATAAAAGCAATCAAAAAGTCCTTTTAGACGGTTGTTAATCATGCATTGGAGTACACAAAAATATTTTTTGTTTTTATTTTAAAAACAAAATGGCAGTGTACAGAGCATAAGAACAAGACTACTTTATTCTAAAGATCTAAGGAGTCCCACGACACGCAGTAGAAGTGACGAACATCGGCATCTGGAACAAAATAAAAAATATTTTTATAATCGACATGAGTTTCATCACAGAAGCACATACGGATATTAAAAAGTATTGATTTTTGTAAATTTGGCATTAGTTTGTAAAAAAAATTGAATTTTTTACTAAAAAATCGACCTCAATTTGTTTATAAAAATCGTAATTGTTTATCAATTGTAAAAATGCTTATGTACTTCGATGAAAAATCTATCTGAGAAGCTACAGTTAAAATTTCAAGTCAATTCAATAAAAAATGTTTAGTTCCACTGCGTGCCAATTGTAAAAACGTGATTTCGAGAAAAACGCATTTGAAAATTGAAAACCAATTTTCTACATGAAATTTTAATTTCTCAGTACCATTTAACTGCCCTTCCAAATTAAGATCGTTTGCCTCCAGGTCCTTTCTGGACGATTTAGTGCTGTGTCTTGGAATTTTTGCTTCATCCGAGATTGAGCACTCGGCCCATTTGATACGCAGTGCATTGATTTCCATACAAAAATCATGAATATTTCGACCCATAGTATATCCGAGTATGTCCAAAGCATAAAAAAGGCCCGATAAACCAAGATTACAGGTGATAACAGCGATGTTAATGGCGATTTAAAAAAAAATGTCATCAAAAAATGAATAGACATTATTCTTAAAAGGTTTTTACGTTATTTAAGTCAAAAAAAGAAAAAAAATCAAACAGATAATACACATTATGCAAATTGTTTGTAAGTATTACAAGTTAGAGGTAATCAGGCCCCAAATGAAGTGTCTCCTTCGAGGGGACCTCGTGAACCTCCGATTTTTCAAAAAAAGAAAATTCTAGTCATTTTGACCATTTCACCTAGAATAATTTAAAAAAGTTTTCCTGCGCCACTTTTTCTTTTATTTCTTTATTAAGTATATGAGTGGCTTGGTAAAAACATCTTAGAAAAACATAAGAAAGAACATTCTGGCTACGGCCTTGAGACACCTGCACTCAATAGTCAATACCGATTCTTAAGTACGAAATTCCAATGTATTTTTGTCCATTTTACCTCTTATTGCGTTGATCTTTTGGATACACTGCAGGTCGATATTGATTATTGAAATAATATTGTTGATTCTATTATTTTCGGTACATAATAATGAAAATGTCTTTAATAACTGGCAGGCAATATTCATAAGTATTTGTGAAAATGTGTTCAATAACTCAGCCCTTCGTTTGTTATTCAACACTTGAGCTTTTCTAGAAGCAAACAAAATGTACGTATTGAAGCTTTCATAAATAACAGCTCTTCTGCTATTATGTACGTATTTACTCTATATTATGCATACTATTTTCTGCAACTCCATTTATTTAAATATATGAAAAGGATAACGTGTGTATTTGGAAGAGGGCAAGTATTAATTTTAAAATATTGATTTTCTCCGTAAGACAATTGCGAAATTTATAAAATACTTGAAAGAATATTTCACATACCTACTAGAAAAACATTTAAATATTAAAAATTTTTCATTAACTTTGTTATCCAGGTTATCCAAATATGCAACTGTTGGCAGTCAGCGTAAATTGATTTTTGTAATCGCTAATTACAACTGTCGCTAATGTTGTGTTTCTAAACGTGCTTAATGTTTCGGCAGTGCCTGTTACATAATAGTATGGATCATTTTGATATAACGCTTAAAGTTTTGTTAATATGAAACCTACGTAATAGTTTTTCAAAATTTATATTATTAAAATGAGGGCTTTATAACCATTTTCGATAAAACGTTTCGAGTTGTGTGTTGGATTAGACGATTAGAGAATGCAAACCAAATGAATTTCAGTATTCCATTTTTGGAAACACTTTTGAGTAGGATCATTAGTGGGATGTTATTGTTAAAAATAGTAATATAGGTAACGATTTACAGTGTGTAAGATTGTAACTAACTTTTAAATTTCCCGCTTTGGTTCCCATATAGTAGTTAAATGAAATTTCCGCTTTAATAGTCTAATAATACCCACATGTATGTGTGGCGTCACAAACTATTTTATATTATTTTAATTTAAAGTTCTTTTAGTAGGCATTATGCCGGTTATCATTTTTATCACTATAGTTTGTTCTATACAAACTATATAATATTATGTTATATAGTTAGTTAGTTATTATATAGTTATAATAATAACTAACATATTATGTTAGTTAAGATTACGTTAAAATCATGATACTATTATAATCATTTTCTAAGTTAGGATAATGTTAGTGTGCTAAAACCGTTTACCTTTACCCAAAAATTGTGAGTTTATGCCAATTTATCGAGTCGTGTTAATTTAGGTCAGAAATTTGTTGCTTGGTGGGGATTATGACTTCCTCTGAATGACCACCCCAAACTCAAACCTACGTTAGGTTAAGTTAGGAAGATAACCTAACTTAGCTTTAGTTTGGAGAGTTAATTTAGGTGGTAAAAAAAGTGATTTAGACATAAATTGGAAAAATAAAGTGCTTTATGGCAAAAATCCGACAATTTTAGACCCCAATGGAATTGATAAGGAGATGTCAGTAGAAAAGCTTAAGAGAGGATTTTTACATTTAAAAAACCGAAGGATTCATGTGTCTTATTCAAGATTAAGGTGACAATTCGTACTGATTTTACCAGTACAGTACTGGTTTTCAGGGCATAAGTCCTGGTTAGTCATTAAACAAAACCAGTACACGAAAAGTACTACAGGTTGATATACAGGTTGGCCATTGGGTGAATTTTTGATAAAAATTTATAAAATTTGGGCGTGGCTGGTCAAAATTCATGTTGTCCTGGTTTCAGGTTAAAAAAAATGGTTACTTTATTCAAGATGGAGTTATTGAAACCAATAACTACAAAAACACGTCATGAATATGGAAGTTGCAGATCACTGTCGAAAATGTAACGTCTGCGACGAAACAATAGAGCACATAATAGCCGGTTGCTCGTACTTGGCTCCTACTGACTACCTCCGAAGACATAACCATGTTTGCAAGATATTACACCTGCAAATTGCAAAGAAAGTTGGATTGTTAGACAATTTTAAACCATATTATGACTATATTCATGAACTGGCCCTTGAAGATTAATATTTCCTTTTATACTGGGACGTCATAATAGACCTGACATTGTTTTAATAAACCAACAAGAGCCAAATGCAATCATCATAGACGTTACTGTGCTACTATCAAAAAATGCGTTAAATACAGAAAAACAAAAAATCCGCAAGTGCGAGGCATTAGCGATGGAAATGATGAGTGTATGGGGTCTAACAAAAATTTCGATAATTCCAATAGTAATATCGGCTACCGGTGTAGTATCTTGCAAATTTAAAACCCATCTATCCTATTTAGGCCTTTCCTCAAAATTATTCTCGGAGATGCAAGAAACAATAATTTTAGAAACTTGCCACATTGTGGGAAAATTTTTAAATGCTATAACGTAAAACAAATACCGAAACTTATAAAATATTTAATTTATTTTAAACCATATAAATTTAATGAATTCAAGATTAGTTTTAAAAAAATGTAACATATAAAATAAAATATAGAATGGTTTCAGCTAAATCCCCCATTCTATATTCTTTCCACAATATTTTTTGTATGTGAGATGTAAAATAAATATATTTCAATAATTTAATTTTTTTCATTTTAATATAATTTATTGTAATCTGTTAATTCTAATGCTTGAATTTAAATTTGTTTTCATTAAGTTGTTCTTGTGAAAATTTATGATATAAATAATATATAACATATTTATTGTGTTTGTGGTATCTAAAATTAATTTTGATAAATATGTTCTAATATTGATTTTCCTTCATTTAACCTCTTTCATCGAATTGCGTTTGAAATAATCGGTTAATATTACAAATATTCAATGTATTAATTAATTAAAAGAATCACGATTATATTCATAAACACCTGATTTTACTCTTACTTAATTTTTGCTTTTATTAAGTCGATATTTTATAAATTTCGAAAACAATGTAGTGGTCGTGTTTCTTAAAATATTTTGCTCTTAATTAGACGATATTGTTATGTTATTTTTGTAGAATACTAATAATTAAATTACTGATTATTTATATTAAGTATATTGCGAGACTGATATACCTACGCCAAACGTTCAAGTTACCCACAATCTGCCCGCAAAATGCATGCATTCAAAGATTGCATTTAAATAAAAATTCAGAGTTGTCCTAAAAGTAGGACCGCGTAACAAATGCAAAAATTCGTTACAACATGTCACAAATAAATAATTATTCCATTATGGGAAAGCGATCAGCTTTCAATGCTTGACTCTCCAAAAAATGTATGACTAAATAGTAGGGTGTCAGGGGTGTCATAATGTTTGCAACGTACACACTCGCACCTCCAAAAGACATTTCGCAAGTTTTACCAATCCACCCATATCCCTTGATTACGAACACCAATAAACATTAGCCGTGGATTCCGAAATTGATGATTTTGTCAACAAAACATCAATCAAAACTCAAACTAAGTAATTACCTGTTAAAATTTGATGTTCCTAGAAAATTATTTATCTAATCAAATTTATGTACAATCGAACGTTTAAGTATAAAATTATTAGCTTATAGTCCGAATGACATCCAGTTTCAACAAACCCGCTTGCACTGAAATTAATTATCAAATATAAAATTTGTTTAAGAGCTAAGAGGTAAATTTACATCCTTTTTGATATTTTGTTATTTTTCTACAATTTTATTTACACAAAGTTGCAAAATTCTGATAAAATTAGTTTAGTTCCCTTCTGGTCTCTTGTAAAAGTATATTATATTACTATTATTTAAAGCTCTATAAGTGAGTATAGCTGAATTAATTAAAAGTAAATTAGGTAAGTCATTAATTAGTTATAATGGAAGCAGCGTTACAGCAAACTGTTTACTAAACATTTCAGTATAACCTTTGTTTAATAACACTGAAGAAGGTACCAATTTAATTCATTTATGTATTTACTTAATAAAATCGGATTAGATTGTAATAAATTATAAGATAATTAAATAAGATTAAATTTAAAGACAATATAATTAAGCATTTGCTTTCCACAAAAAATTTGTTAAATATTAATTGTGTGTTTTGTACTTATATTTAATAACTACATTTTCATTTATTCATAATTTTTTTAACTTTTTGTAGAGAGAAATCAAATATTTTTTAACTTTATTTGGCCGTTTAATTATTATTGGGCAATTTTTATTTGTTTCAAAAATATTTTAGTGTAGGCTGTCGCTTACTTTATATGGAACCATGTTCGAGAGAAAGTTAGTTTATTTAAATAGCATACCCTTCATAAAACTTTTTGTAACACTAAAATTTATTTTGTTAACGAAAATTTGAATGAATTATACTACTTATAGAATTTTTAATAATTAATAAAAAAAATAATGCAACCTACTACATCAAATTATCACCATATCTACAATATTATTTAGGTAGGTCGTCGGTTTCATTCGAAATGCAGCTCGAAACATTATGGGTTCGAATTTGAAGCTCGAAGATAATTTTTTATTTATAATGCGACGTTCTCAATAATTATGGTCATTAGGTCTTTGGGTTAGGGTTGAAAATCTTTTTCATTTTTAAAGATTTATAGCACCTTTATTAATTCACAGAAATTTCCAACATAAAAATAAAATCGTAAGTACTAATCCATAAATGAATGAAGTGCATGATAGCAGAACGATTTTGCAATACTATCTCTCAAAAATAATTGCTTTGATATAATATTAAAAGTAAACATTTTTAAGTGTTGTAATTCTATTTCGTCACTATTATTGACAATCAGCAAACTTCAACAGAGTTGATCAGACAGCGAGGCGAAACGCTGTGTTGCGTCGTTTCATTGATATGATTAAAATGTACGCACAGATAACTTTACCTTATTTTTGTTGTTGTTTATTTTAACATTATTAAATTTTGAACTTTACAATGTTTATAAAAATTTAATAACTTACTTTATTATTTATAAAATAGTTTATTTTATTAAAAATGAATACATCTTGCATTATATCCTGCATTTTATTGCACCAATTAAAGATAATGAGAGCAATAATTTGTAAACATAATTGAAAATGAATTTACGATGCTGTGGTCACGTATGATTTATACTTTGCACCGATTTATATGTTCTTATGAGGTATCTATCTAATAACCCGGATTTTGGATAAACTTTTTCAAATGATGAATTTCTAAATTGGTTGAAAAGTTATCGAAATATTAAATGTTCATATTAGTCTCGAACGTAGTAGGTATTAGAGAAATTTGCAACTAATCTTATCAAATAGGTTATCAGAATAACGATTTGATAAAGATTTAGCACTAAGTAACCTAAAGCACTCTATAAAAGAGTAATTTGAAGTAGTGCACTGAAAAGTTAAAATTATGGGCGTTTTTACAAAACTTTGGCAAAAATTAGGTAAGAAATCAGTAGATAGAAGCATATTGCGATAAAGATAAGCTAGAAATGTTTAGTATTAAATAATATAATTTTGCCCGAATTGTTAGTTGTTTTACTGTCGTAGAATTAATATTTCCTTGTGATACAACATACTACAACTATTGCAAACAATGAAATTAAGGAGTAAAATATCGCTAACTTAACCGTTTAGAATGGAACCAAAATGAGCATCCATCATGAGGTTCACTAATTAAAACGAGTCGAGAGAACTTACAAACGAGCAATACTAATGGGGGGTCACACCGTTTGCGTAGATACAAGAATTTGTGGCAGCAGTTAGTTGTTTCGCGGACAAACATCCAAAAATAATTGATGCATGGTTTAAGAACACTTAATGAACAGATTAAAGCTGGGGGTTAAATTACAAGAAAATGGTGATATTTACAATTCACTAATATTGGACACACTAATTTTGCGTAGGTATGCAGTTTACAACAGGTGCACGGCTTAATTTCAGTAAAACCGGGTAAAACAAAGTTTGTAGTTGAGAATAAATTTTCATTTTATTGAAGCAGTGAAAATTAAACAGAAAATATTTTGCATAATAGTAGAAATTCTACTAATATTCTAATCACTACACTACTTGTATAAACTAATTAAAAAATAAAAATAAATAAAGTATAAATAAATAACAGTTTTCAAAATAATTAAAAGACCTACAAGAAGTATTTAAAAATTGAAAAATAGATTTAATTAATTTTGCTTCTACTTTTGAAATATACTTTTAAGAAAGTTCGTCTCGATACAACAAACTTTACCCACCTTTGGTTTAATTTTTTAGCGATGTTATGTTATGCAACCGAATATTCGAAATTACGGAGAAATGCATTTATCAACGAAGTATTTGTAAGAAAATAATATTTTGTTGCTTTTCAAAATAAAATCATTTTCATTATCTCCCTTTTCTTTGTACTTTTGTTTACCTTCTAAATATTTTTCAAAATATTTCAAGTTCTGTTTTAAAAGTGCGTTTTAAATAAAATACTACATAATTAAGTTTGTCGCCCTAAAAATGACAATATTTCAACGTGTTGTTAAATTTAGAAAATAAGTAATAGTGGAAAAGATATTAATATATCACATCTTTTTTATATTATTTGGTATAGTTTAACTATCATCGATCAATAAGAATGTTTATTTTTAATTTTAATTTTATGCATTTTAATGGGTGTTATAAATTGTTGTGAAATACATTATACGCGTATTTCTATTCTGAAAGAACTTCATTTTGGTGATTTTAACATTTTCATGATTAAAGCAAAGATTGTAGAAAGTTTAGAAACATAAAAATAAACAAAATTAATACATATTATGATAGCTACTCGGTTAGTTTCTTCAAAACGGCAGTTAATAATATATTCTACAAATTATTTTAGCTTTGATCTTTGCTGGTGTAAGTGATGAAGCTTTTTATACTTCAGTTTAAAAAATAACAAACATTAATCTTTTTTCAAGTGTATTATTACCTAAAAACATGTTCTCGTGATTTAATTGTTTTGAGTATACTACCTACATTTATTTCTTGAAAAGTTTTTATCGAAAATCAGCTTTTAATAATAATAATAATAATACTTTATCAACTTAATTTTGATAAGGTATAAGGCAATTGTGTTTTTGTCTCTTTGTTTATATTTATAATTAATTTTTCATTTAATTTATCTATAATATTAATCGATACCTTTTTCAATTGACTTAATTATAATTAAAAAGAAATTAGCAGTCAGGGCAATTTTCCTGAGCAATTTTAAGGAGTATCAAAAAAATATTTTACATTTTCTTCGTCATACTTTTGAATTTTAGGCGCGCAGAGGGGTCTTAAAAATTTTTGTTGTTTCGGGCTTCGTATTTGCTGTGAAATTACATTTAAACTTACTATCATAATATTAATAGACTACTATAATTTTCAACGTACAAGTTCAATAAGTATAGTCCTTGTCAGAAAACTTTGGTGTTATGTCATCGGAACCCGAATCGTACAAAGCCTTTGTGATTTGTTGGGTTAAGATGACGCATCACCAAAGTTATCTGCCAAGGACTGTGTGCTACAGCTACAAGTTCCTTAAAATGTTTATGGCATCTATGCGTTTTCAAAAATCTTTTACTACTTTAAATGATTGATAAAATTTATTATTACAGAACTTCAATTTGTAATGGAACATTATAACTTGTCTTTTTTTTTAATAGTTTTGTTTGCTCTAAGAATTTTTAGTTGAATATTTTGTTCTTTTTTTATTGGCCCATCTGGGAAATTCGAGCCCGCAACTTCTTATTCGTAGTTGCTTATATTACGTTTCACTTCATGCAACGGTGCTGGGCATATTATTTATTATATTCACGGAAATCTAAAGACATTAATTTATGATTTCAATAAATAAATAAAAATTAATTTAAATTTAATTACCTTTTAAAAATTCGTGATTAGTAGGTAACGATTTAATATTTAGCCATTTTCGCCGAAAATTAAATTTCCAAACCGAAGGTACCTAATCTAAAGTCTTTTAAAAAGAGTTTTGCAATTAATGAAAATTGAGTTAGGAAATGATTGAAAAGCACGTTGCATTAAAATAAAATTTCAGCTTTTGAAAATATAATTAGCTTGGCAAGTAAACTACGGTGTTCAGATGTAGTTCGGTCTTTCGGTTTGTTACATCAGCAAATAACATTTCTGGAATGTCACAGGCATACATTATGTACATACATAATATAATATTTAAATTATATTTACAGCAAATTTGCTTACGTTCAACTTTGGTAAAGGCACACCTGCACTTCCATATAGTACATTTTCCTAAGGTAATTCATTGCATTTTATCGCATTACACGATGCGCGCATAAATATAAAAACCAGGGGCGTAACTACCGGTGTTGAAATTCAGTAAAATTGAACTTCAGTGTCTTGGAGATTTAGAGACGGACACATTCCGCATAATTAATATAATATATTTTCATGATTCATTTCAAGGCAATGGGGTTATTTGTTATGGCTCACTTCAATGGATCCCCACTTCAATATCTCAAGATAATTTATTATTAAAAGGTCCTTCTAAGAAATATGGCTACCCTATGCTTTTCTGTTATTTTTGTTTTGCAAATTATACCTGTCTAATATCCGATTATAAGTTATGAAAATATAGGCATTGTTTTTAAATTGGTTGAATGTGAAGGGGCTCGGTTTAAAATATTGAACTATGACTTTAGCCTCCTAGCTACGCCCCTGCTAAAAAGTACCAAGTTGTAGGAAGTTAAAGGACTTCTCATTCTCATGGTTTATTGTATGTACTATATGTATAAAATCAAAAAATGCGCAGGTGAAATACATAAAGGACGTTTAAACAATGAGTAAATTTTATACTAACTTGTTTTATATTATTCTTAATGCGCTTGACCATTATAGTTGTTGCGTGAAGTGTGACCGTGAAATAAAGTTGCAATTATTTAATACAATAAATTAATGTTAATAAATTCATCGGGAAAGTTGTTTCAATACCGATGTATTCTGCGAAGAAATGCATGGCAATAAAAATATGTAGCTGTTATTTATAGAGAAGAGGTTATTGAATTTTTAAAATTTATAGAAACAAAGATAATTTTATAAATAGTAGATACGTAGTAAGGCCGTTATTGGTATCAAATATTGATTTTTATAAATTGAAAAAAAAAATTAAATAATGTGCAAAACAATATCATTACTGTGCAGCTGTGCCCTGGAAGTAATCGGTGTTATGTGCAGTATTGAACACTCAAATAACTTACTATACAATTTCTGTACTTTATAATGAAAACTTTCCTTGTGAGCAATAATAGTACCTACTGTACTACAACAACCGACAATAACAGTATTGATGAGTAAAGGTCGAAACTCACCTATCAGCACAGCATAGGAACAGCGACTGATCAGCACAAGCACATTTTATTTCTTTACGTATATTTAAATGTAAGCGCACTCACCTAACAGCATCGGCACATCACCTGCAAGGCACTTGAACGCCTCGACCACTACAGATTTCTCCGAGAGAATATTTTGCGGATGCCGTGCTTGTCAGGTGCTGATGCGTTGCCGATACCGTGCACTCACCTATCATCACATTACGTTATTATAACGTAATTGCTAGAATATGTGAAGCCTACAGTGCGATGCCACGGCGTTGCTGTGCCGATATCGGCGTTGCTGTGCTGATGCCGAGGCGTTATATGAGCGTGTACACAACAATAAAGTTGACCACTTGACGGTGCTGTGATGATGCTTGTCAGGTGCTGTGCTGTTAGGTGAGTTTCGACCTTAACTCATGTTTTATGTAATTTACTTTAGAATTGTACAAATAATAAAGCAATCCCTAAGTTTTCCATAACCTTCAGACATCTGTTTATTCAAATACGAAAAAATTATTTGAATTTCTTATTAAGTAAAATATCGTAAAAACAAAAACACTTCTTTTGAAATCCTGAATCTTAGTTTCCATTAACCCTGGGTACACAGTGAACGCTAGTTTCCAATCTGTTTCGATGTATGCATTGAAATATCTGTCCGGTTGCCAGCTGCATTTGTCCTCAGTTACGTTATCAAACATTGGAGGAAGATAAGCTGGTAAGCAGGCGCCGGTAAACCTGCCATCACTCTAAAAGCAACCTTACACGATCTTCTGATGAGTAAATCTAATTTTTTTTCGTTTATATAAACATGTTTTAAGATGGTGAGGAAACTGACTAGTGGCAGTATGCAGTACTTTTAGGAAGTAAAAATATTTAGGTTATAACAAGGTACACTTGGTCGAATATTTTAAAATTCTTTAAAGAAGAATGCCTTATCGGGCATTCTCGTCTGAAAAGTATACTAACCGAGATTACCAATCGCGTAAAAATGTTTTCAAAAGTTACCGATCGATTATACGAGTTCTGTGATAAATATTCAGTGAAAACGAGAAAATGCACGCATACAAAATTTTAGTCAATTAATTATTGACATTTTCACTGGCAAGGACTTTTTATCTTCTGCAGTTTCAGATCGCTCCCTCCCGTTGGGGAGTGACGATACTTTTGAGTACGGCGCACTAGCAGCTACCAGAAGTCCCTAAACTGTTGGAAAAAGCTCTACTGACAATTGCAACCCATTCCCAAAGGAGTTTTAGTAATTTACGTCCAAAATCTTCACTTCATAAACCCACACTAGATTATTTTTTATTGTTTGGATATTTCTGTTTTGTTTTTTTCTTATAGTACTTATTTTGTGTTAATTTTGGTTTCTAATGTTAAAAAACTGTTTCATCACTGCATGTATGCAATGAGACGCATTGTGTCCTTATTTCTATCTGAAATCAAAAGTATAAATAAATTTTAAAAGTTGCCTAAATTGAGTAGGTACTTTTTTATCCAGAAGTAACGGTGAATTCTGGAAATTTTTTGTTTTCCGCAAATGATAGAAAACATCCTGGAGAGAGGAGATGTGATTAATGATAATGTGCAGACGTGCACGTCGTTCTTGATTGAAAATTTTCCAGTTTTACAGTATCCAGTTTGACAATTTAATTGCGTTTTTTTGAAAAAAAAAAAAGTAATTTTTGGAGAGTATCTTCGAGTATTTAAAAGAGTTTATTATTCCTGGAAAGCTGGGAAATTTATTTGCATTCCCGTAGAAGGCGTTAGATGCCTAGAAATTCGAACAGGTGTGAGATCTACACATCGCCATCATGGTAAATATTGGATATTTAATGGTGCATGGAATAAATCACATCCTGTATCATTTTTGAGTCCATTTCGTCGTTGATTAATCACATTTTAAAGTTCAAACGAGGTCCGGAAAATTTGGATCTTAAAAATTTTTTGTTGTGAAATTACTTACGCTATTTGAAGATTTAACGATTGCGAGTTATAATTATTATCGATTTGATGAGCAATTATATCTTTTTCCTTTGTTATTTTTGATAAGTTCACGTTGAAATTTCGTGGAAACTTTGGTACAATTGTCCTTCTTATCAAGGCGTGATCATTTTCTGTGATTTGTCGGTTTTATGCAATATCAGTAATTGACATCTCGAAACCGAGCAGTGACGTTACAAAAATAAAGATTAAAAAGTTACCTTATGATTTTTACAAAACTTATTTTCCTCTTAAGGGCCGATCTATTCATCTCTTCGCAAAGCGCATCGTCATTACGAGCCAAATAAGTTTACAAGTGCCCTGCAACAAATTTGGGTATATTCATCTTGTAGTATCTTGTTCTTAGGTATTGCGAACTTACTAAACAGAATCGATGTTTTCTTCTAGTTAGTATATGACAGAGTAGGATAGCGCTATAATATATTGTTATGAGAGAAAGAGATAAAATAGTTTTGGTCCAGGTCATTAGAAATGCAAGAAACCACGTCGAAAAACTACCTGAAACTACCCTCACACAATCGCCTCGATTTCAACCCCGAGCATCCCTCATATGGTCATATGTGCAATTTGTACATTTTAACAGTTTATTTATCCAAAGGAGTAAAGTGTATTTTAAAGAAATCATAATTAAACAACAAAACTTTTGTTAAATCACTTTGTTAAAAAAGTGATTACATTTTTACAGTCCCGACAATTTAAATTATCCTATTACTGAACTCTTTTTTCGTCTTGGATAAAATTAATATCATCTAAAAGATTCGATTTGATCAATTATTTATCAAAAATTAAATTTCTCATAAATACAACACTCACATTTCTAGAAATTTTAAGTTAAAATCTGATTTGTAAAACATATTTGCCGCTTCAAGCGGCTCTTATATTTATGTTAGCCGTAACCCATATTTACAAGGAAATAGTGGCTATTGGGATGTGAATAAATGTTTACGAACTGCTACCTTACCCGTAACGCTAATAGCTACTTTACGAAGAGATGAATAGATCGGCCCTAAGTGGCAGGAAAAATTGATGATTAAATATCTGCTTACAGGTATGAGTGAGGTATGAGTGAGTCCAACTCATGGTGCTGTTATATGCATTACCTGATTTTTAAATAAATAAAATATTCATTGGATTTGTGTTGTTTTTCAAATTAACGAAATTTTTTTTGGAAAATTTTTTATTTATTATTAAATAACCAAACATATGTATTAGTAAACATTAAAAAATAAGTCTGTTCAAAGGTCCTTGTCGTTTGTGGCGGTAATAGTTGGCGAATTTAGTATTTTTCTTCATAAAATATCGAATGGTACTGTCAATGTCTTGAAGGTAAGGCAGGAACTTTTTTAGTACTGCAATTTTTTTTATCTTTTATAGCAATTTTTTTCGGGATAGGCCACCATTTGCGGAAAATTTGAAAATTTTCTTTTAGTATTTTTAGATGGAATTTATACGCCTCTAAACCATCGGTATATCGAAGAGCTTTTACAGAACATTTTGGGTCTTTTGTGTATTTGAAGTACAAGTTGGTAAAAATATTGAAGTTAATCTTTACTTCCTTGCACGACGTTGGTAATTTAATTTCAGGAACCACATTTTCTTTATAATTTGTGTACTCTTTATCATTAACTCTAGCTATTTTTTTCTTTTCCCTTTCATAAGGGAAAAGAACCGAAAAGAAGGATTACCTGTAACCTTTTTTTACGTTTTTCAAAAAGGTTATAGTCTACTAAACGATCACTTTCCATTGTACTTTAATAAATGCATTGCATTGCATTTTCACTGATGCGAACTCATATGAATGCCTACGAATATTATATGTTACAATGCAGCGTTAATTTGAGAAACGACACATATCCAGGATATGTGTTGTTTTTCAAATAAACAGATTTTTCACATTGCCACTACTAATTTGCTATGGGCCGTAGGTGTGTAATTTTTTTACAGAACATGTCTTTTGCTATTAGAATCGATTCCTATATACAGGGTGTCCCCGCACTCACTTTACATAACTTAGGTGGTGATAGAGGACACTTTTCTAAGAACAATATTTAACAAAATTTTTTTTCTAAATTCAAACCCTCGAGAGTTAGGCCTATTTAAAGCATTTTTTTTAAATTTCCACATTCACGTGGCCATAGCGCCGAAAATATTGATTTTGCGGTAAAAATGGTTTAGTACTTTTTTAAAGAGCGTGAAATAATCTACAAACTAGATTTAACCCTTTTATTATCTAAAATCAACGGCTTTCGAGTTATGAATTAAAGTAAGTTAAAAAATGTCGAAAAATTTGAGCTTTCTTTTTTTTTGGTTTTTTTCAAAACCCTGTATCTTTTAAACGAAAGATTTTACAAAAAATCTGACGTACCATTCCGGATAGTAAATTTAACGGACTACAACTTTGGTCTAGTAAAAATTTTTGAAAAACCAATCCATTTCACAGAAAATCAGAAAATACCAAACAAGGCAGCTACAAAACATAAAATTTAATTCACAAAATTTTTATTTTTTTTGAAAAATTATTTTATTAATTAATTTTAAACTATTAGATTATTTAAGTATATGTTGAAAATGACCACCCTCATTTTTAATACACAGTCGTGCTCGTTTTAAAATATGCTTTCTAGTATTATTTATAAAATTTCCTTTTTTTTTTAAATCCATTATAGCAGGGGTGGTCAACAAGGTCGAGGGATTGACCGGTCGATCACGAGGCCAATTTTGGTCAATCCGTGAGTGTGAAAAGTGTCAAAAATTCGAATTTCTGCAATTAAAGTGTCGAAAAATCGACATTTTTCGAATTTTTTCGACAAACATCTTTTAAAACAATCACGACTGTGTATTGAAAATGAGGGTGGTCATTTTCAACAATTACTTTATTAATGTAATAATTTAAAATTAATTAATAAAATAATTTTTCAAAAAAAATAAAAATTTTGTGAATTAAATTTTATGTTTTGTAGCTGCCTTGTTTGTTATTTTCTGATTTTCTGTGAAATGGAGTGGTTTTTCAAAAATTTTTACTAGACCAAAGTTGTAGTCCATTAAATTTCCTATCCGGAATGGGGCGTCAGATTTTTTGTCAAATGTTTCGTTTAAAAGATACATGGTTTTGAAAAAAAACAAAAAAAAAGAAAGCTCAAATTTTTCGACATTTTTTAACTTACTTTAATTCATAACTCGAAAGCCGTTGATTTTAGATAATAAAAGGGTTAAATCTAGTTTGTAGATTATTTCACGCTCTTTAAAAAAGTACTAAACCATTTTTACCGCAAAATCAATATTTTCGGCGCTATGGCCACGTGAAGGTGGAAATTTAAAAAAATGCTTTAAATAGGCCTAACTCTCGAGGGTTTGAATTTAGAAAAAAATTTTTGTTAAATATTGTTCTTAGAAAAGTGTCCTCTATCACCACCTAAGTTATGTAAAGTGAGTGCGGGGACACCCTGTATAACTCAATTTGCACCAAAAGTGGATATGTGTCGTTTTACAAATTAACGGTTCAATTTTCCCCATTAATAATAATTTTTATTTTTTTAAAACACAAATGTTAAGTCTAGTACCAGTACCATCGTGGGATCCTGATTCCTTTACCTATACTATTATTTTATTTTTAAACAAGATATTCGTTCAATTCTTTATGTATGTACATATCTTTTCATTTTTAAAAATTTTTTATCAAGCTATGGCCAATTCGACATATTTGAAGCCTAATCCCAACGTATGATTCGTTATTAAATTTTTAAACATTAAACAAAAATTTATATTATAATCTTTTTATTTGTTTCCTTTTTTGTTCCAATTTTTTAAGTAAGTTCAAAATAGATGAAGATAAGAATTAGAATAAAATCAAGTGCTACATCAATGGGTGATACAATAAAATAAAAATTTAGCGAAATTAAAAATGATCTGATTTGAGTATTGGTCGATTTCGCATGGAATGAATGCACCATACCATAATATCATACAAATCATACTATAGTCCTTGCCAAATATCTGTGCGTCTACGTCATAGTTGAAAATGGTATGAATCAAGCTGGAAAACATGAGTCAAACGAGTGCTTTTTAAAATGCATCTTTTCTTTTTAATTTAATGTAACTTTCTCTCTTCACCACAACTTGTCATAATATAAATGTCACTGTAACAACTACTTAAATCAAAAATCTGTACCCATTATTTATGGTAATAGTTCAGACATACTAATTTTTTATTGCTTGTTTAATGTGCAATATTAGTAACGTACGACTATTATTAGTTTCGGTCAATAAGACATGCAAATGTTTTTGTACTCTTTTTACTAAAGCTGAACGACGTCCTACATTATATTCAGTACGTCATTTCTTAATCAGAAATTAGTGACGTAGACGCACAGATATTTGGCAAGGACTTTATATAATATAAAATCATCTATTCTATTTTTCTTGGAAGCTCTTGGAAGCTCTCCTCCTTTAGTCTGCACCGTAATTTCTTCGGGTCTCCATCAAATAACATTTTTTGTAGTCAGTGCAGTACTTATACACCCTGGGTCTATTTTCCAATGAATACTTTGCAACAACATCCCAAAGCAGTGGTACGCAAATCAGAGGGATCGCAAGAAAATTTTACGTAGAATGGGGGGTCGGAATGGCAATAGTTTGCGGACCACCGGTCAAGAGCATCTTTATTTTAATGTCCCTGATCTTCTGCTGTGTCTAAGTTCATTGGCGATAACTAACTTGAAGGTGATCACTGACCATGTAGAATGAAACGAACGGAAAATAATAAATAAAATTATCGCAAATAATTAACAGATACCGGATGTTTGCTCTCCAGCTCCTAAACGCAAACTGAATTCTGATTGCTCTTTAAGCAAATTTAATTGTTTCATTGTTATTGTTTCTAATAACTCTGTTTAATGTGTATTTTCTAATATCATAAAACAATCAAAATTCACTTTGCTGCTAGTTGAGTTTGAGTCTGCACCCAATCCGCCTCGTCCGGTTGTCTATTATAATATATTATTATACAACCGACTCCTCTTTTACTCATCAGATTTTAAGTATCCCCTTACTTAGCGTAAGGCCTCAGAAAAATTAAGTTTCGCAATGTGGAAGAAGTTATAGATATCTTACAATAATTATAACAAATAACAGATCTCTGTACCCATCGTTTAACTTAAAACTATAATCACATCGGTCTGGAAGACCCAAGACAAATCCTATGTCGCTAATTTATGCGTTTCGAGGTAAGGATTACAACGGGCACAATGGGCCAAACTGCTTAATAATTATAAATAGCTCATGTTTGGATAGTTTGGAACATTAAATTGAAAATATTTAAAAAAATATATATACATTTCCAAACGATTTCAAAACTTACATATTTTAATTTATGTCGGTACAAGTTTGAGAACTTTTGAACCTGAAAGGGTGATTGAATTATTACCGGAAATTTGATAATTAAATTATTCTACTAAATGAGTATTTAATTAAATTTGAAGTAGGTACCTAAAATGTAAAAACTTGAACAATAATTATTTCGAATTTAATTTGCATGATGATGGAAAGTATCTACGAACTGTTTAAATTAATACTTTTTTCATATCTATGCAAATAAAGTGTAGATAAAGTTATTATGATCAATAATATTTGAAATATTAAAGAACAATTATTACATGTAAAATTTTGCTTTTTAGCATCGATAAATGCGAATGATGGTTTGAATTTATGTTTAATTTTTGTTGTAGTTAATCAAAATTATATCGTGCAATAAAAGTGGAACTTTTAACCTTTGGTAGTTGATCGAGGCATTCCGGGTAACATAATCTTTAGGCGAGATATCGTAATGCGATCTGAAGAGGGGACTGGGAAGTACGCAACCGCGCTGTCTCAACTTCGTGACTCTGGCGGACCCTCGGCCTTGTTGGGATCGCTAAACATTTGTGTACTGCTGGCATTCTGTGAATGTGTTCGTTACTTCCCCGGATGGGTGAATTACGGTGTTTTTGTAATAATATCAATTGGAATGCTTTATTTTTTTTAATCAAAAGTGAATTGTGTTTTTAAACTTATAAAGTTATGATGTGTAGCAAATACTTTTCATATTATTTGGACCATTTATATTAAATTATAGGATTTTGTTGATTACATTTACCAAAATGAGGAGAATTAGTGGTGAGTTTTCTAATATTTTTCCTTGGTTCCTATGTTGTAATTATTATTATATAATAATAATATAATAAACAAACATTGTTTTAGTATTTACACATTAGTTTTGTTTGAGGGTTTACAAACAACTAAAATTCAATAACTGTAGATGTGAAGAGCATCTACATCATATTAATGTATTTTACAATGAGCAAGTGATATATGTAATTTATGTGGTTGATTGTGTAAATATGTTGAACACTTGTAAAGATACCAATCATTGGATGTTGGGAATCTTGAATATTCTAGTACAAAGTGCATTTAGAAAAAAACAACTACGCGTGTGTACGACTTGATTAAATAAAAGGAAGTTTTCAAACAAATTTAAAGTTGGTCTTTTCAACGAATTCGTTTAAAAGAAAAATTTTGGGGTATTCGAATTTTCCGGATGTGGATCTAGTTACAACGAAGGTGAGGGTTGTTACGGTGGATCTGGGGCGCGGTTAAGGGCGACTTTATCTCGAATCTCGCGGGATTTATACACCCACTAAGTTTAAAATATTAGCAATACGTTAAAAATTCAAATTAAAGTGTCGGTTTAATCACAAAACTGAAAAGAGGGTTTTTCAAAACAGTGTTGATAAAATAAATAATTTATGTCGAAGGCACGAAGGCTACATTTTATTTACGAACGAGATATTTAAATTTTTTGTTTTATGTTTATCAAATACAAGTTTATGCAATATTTAATGCAAAATTTTTATAAATCAAGTTGTAAATGCTAAAAGATTGATGGAAAACTAGAGGAATTATATTTCGCTATAATTAAATAACACTTTTGACACTCACTTCTAATTTCCTGTTTTAAATTATAATTAAAATTCGTATAATGAATGACTTCAGTATTATTTTTAAATGCATATTTACATTTAATTAAAATGTTCGACGACTCATAGTAAGACTTTAATTTTAGCGTAATGTTTATAAAACTTTAAGTTGTTATAGTTCATTAACATGCTTAATCGATTACTTAAAAAGTAACGCCCATTTGTTGATCTAAAAATTAAATTAATATGCTCTGTATATTTTTATTAACAGAGATTCCTTTTTTTTCATTTCTGATTTTTGCTTCAACAATTATTTTGGTGAACCACATTTCCTACAGTTTTTTTAAATTTTCAATAATTCTAAATATTTCTTTTTTAATTATTTTTCCAAACGTCGATCAGTGTGACTAATTGTTGACAGTATTATTCGGTATTGATTTTTCTTCCTCCCAAGTGTACATTTTTGTTTATGGGGGTCACATCTGCTTATAAAGTGGAACTTTTTCGTGACTAACATTTTATACTTTATGTCACTATATATTAAATCAAAAATAAAAAATTGAAAAAAATGTTAAAGAAAATATTTAGGACCTACGATTTATTTTTATAAATAAATTGTTTTCTGCTTTTTGTGTATTTTATTTACCCAACATTAAAAATCCACCATGTTATCACTCTCGGTATAATCGATACCATACCTTTCTATATATTATGTATCAATCAGGTGACTACTATAATATTAGTATTGCCTGTTGGGTTGATATTTCTGATTGAAAATTAAAAAGGTTCTTTAGTACTGATTGAATACAAATCACTTTACCGGAACTGATATTTTATTAATCTCGTAACAACACAATATAAATTTTGTGCAATTTAATCATGTGAAACTATTTTTTCACTTTAATGCAGAGGTCTTCAAACGTTTTCAATAACTGCCAGACAATTTATTTTTCATCTGTCGGAAAAGTGACACAACTAAAAAAATATTTTTTTGATATTTGATCGATTTTGTATATTTCGCAATTAAACATCATTATAACATTATAGTAGTTTCACCAAGAAATGAGTATTGATATTCTTTCACATAATTGCTAGTAAAATATAAATAATAATCAATGCACCATTAATAAAAATATTGCGGGACAACATTTTTTAGTCGATCATTAAAATCCTATAGCTACCTTTGTTTAGTTAGAAACTCATTAAAATTATTGCAAGGACAACCTTAATAATTATGCAATAAAATTATGTCGCAAATTAGACATTTAGTGCCTATTTTCCTTGAAAATTTATTACCGCAATGTAGAAAAGTAAAAATTTAATTTGATGCGCATCGTTTCGTATTCTATCATAAATTTTATTAAATTTAATAATTACAAGCCAAGATATAATCGGATTCATTAGATACAATGTTATTAAGTAGGAATTGTAGAAAAAAATATTAAACATAAGGTAGAATAAAATTACTAAAAGTATAAAATAATATTGATGTTTATATTTTTTATTTAAATTCTATAGTATCATTAATTTTATCAACTACCTATCTCCTAAAATTAATGATTTTGAACATATTCATTGTGATATTATTATGAGTTCCTAATTTTAGTTTTTATTTTTTTAGTTGCTAGTATACATATTTACATATTATCGTATCAAAATATACCGTAACTTCTAGATTATTTTTTCTACAGCTAAATTTAGACTTTAAATGTTAGAAATAATTAAGCAATTTGTGTTTTTTATTACCTTAGTGTGCAATTGCGTAATTTAGTTTCTTTGTTAGGTAGCCATCTACATTTTTTAAATTTTGGGTAATATAAATTTTCAAAGAATTTTTTAATCGTTGTTTAATCTCATCTTCACAACTATTAAAATATTTTTTAAAGCTATAAATTTTTATGTGACAATTTTTAGGCAAGCGCAAAATTTTACATGGTAAATTGATTTTAATAGGCCAAAACTATGTCTTTATTGCTTTTTAAATTATGTGTGTTAATTTTGCCATAAATTTTTATGACGGTTCTTTTCATTATAATAAGGTTCTCAATATTAACACATTTTCTTGATGTGCAATTAAAACAAAACCATTAAATTTCAAAAAAAGGATTTATCATCAAGTAATAAAATTCTAGTACAATTTATTAATAAGTTTCAATTAAACAATTTTACGAAAGAAAATCCAGAATATATGTTTATGTACCAAAAGCAAACGTAAAATGTCTTATCTTGGAATGAACATGAACACGAGACAAGAACAAGGTGCTGCTCTACAAAATGTCACTACGACTCATTATGATATACGCCTCGGCAACTTGGTATAACGTCACGTTACAGGTTTTCCAAAACTAGGGCTGGGCGATTGTTAAATTTAACAATCGAAAATCGATTGTGTAAAAACAATCGATTATATCGATCAATCGATTAATCGGAAAATCGATTAATCGATTAATCAAACAATCGATTAATCGAAAACAATCGAACAATCGATTAATCGATTAATCGAAAACAATCGAATAATCGAACAATCGATTAATCGATTAATCGAAAACAATCGAATAATCGAACAATCGATTAATCAATTAATCGAAAACAATCGAATAATCGAACAATCGATTAATCGAAAACAATGGAATAATCGAACAATCGATTAATCGATTTTTCGATTAATCGATTATTTCAAAAATATTAATCGATCATCGATTAATCTTTCGATTAATTATTAATTAATTAATTAATTAATAATAATTAAAAATTAATTAATTAATTAATATTAATTAATTAATCGAAATAAATTCCCAGCCCTATCCAAAACTGACCAACGTAGAATACTTCCAGGATCACGTTAACAGACTATCACCAAATTTTAAGAGACGCAAATTTCGAAAAGCGAACTCATACAAAAACTTAATCAATATTCGACGAGCCAGCGCACCTTTTAGAATTAAGAACAAACTGACACATCAAAATCTACCTATATTCGACATACATTAGCTGCCTTTACACACACGCGATTCCTGACGCGATTCATGACGTTCCAAGAACGACGCGAAAACCGACGTGCCGGGAACGCCCCGTTCCAAGAACGTCGTCCTATTTAAACACACACACCAGGCGTGTCGGCAGCCCTTTGTGAATTGGAGCGTTTCAAATTTTGCCTTTAGACACACGCTCCAAACCCGCACGACTAGTCGCGTCCGCTCCAATCGCGTCAGGAATCGCGTGTGTGTAAAGGCAGCTATTGACGCTGTCAGTGTGACGGCAGACAACGACGAAGATCGACAACGATACCTAACCGGTACGGAGTAAATGATATATTTCTAAATTTTCATTTATATAATATTGCAAATAGTGTTTTTAATCGTTTAGAAATAAGTAAATTTTATTCTAAATTAAAAAAAAAAAAAATTATTCACGCAGATTTTAATTTTCTCTTGCAATTACCAAATTACCTAAACCATAACGAAACTATCACTACAAAATGTCTTACTAATTAATTATTTAAAAATGTTTCGGCATTAATTACTTTGGCAAAGAGAGTTACACGTTAGGCAGGGTCTCTCAACTTCTCACACATCGTTGCATTTTAAATTTTATATTCAAATTGATAAGTTATTATTATTAACTCATGATAATAATTAATATGATATTTAAAAATATATCGAGTGCAATTAAATTAATTAAATTATTTTATTATGCTTTCAGACGTGGGTACGTCCTTCGTCAAAATAATACCTACATTTAAATTTTATAATGTTATTTAAAAGTTTTAAAATAATTGTATAGGTACTAACATTTAATGAATATTGTTTTCTCTCTCCTGAATAAATAAATTGATGGATGTGATCCATATCATAGAAATGTTCAAGAAATAAAGTCTTCTGGTCATCAATAGAGTTGCTTTTTTTTAGCATAATTTCAAAAGTTTTACATGCTCTTGAAGTCCTGGACTCTAGCCTGCAAGTTTTTGAAATTCTCGAATAAGGTAATCTCAATTCGCGTTTTACATTAACAAAACGCCACCACACGGAATAATTTCGAAGTTCATTTAGAACGTCTTTTACATAATGAACTTGTTTACATTTACATTAACGCCACCACACGGAATAATTTATAAAATCCATTTAAAACGTATGGTTTGCAGCGCCACCAACGGTAATGTATTAAAACGCGAATACATTGGGATATAATCGTTTTATCTTTGGGACGTTATATTAAAAGAGTTTTCTTATAAGTACTGCTACTTTAACAGATATTAAACCTATGTAAGGTAGGGAAATTCATTTACCTTTTATAGTCTTAGGGATTATACTTTGCTAATTTCTTATATCGTTAAATTTTTTCGTTGTTTTTCATTAACAATTCTATTAGACACATTCCAAAGTCATTGTTGATTGCTATCTATCTAATATGGTCAAATCATTATTGAGTCTTTTTTTTACTACAATTAGTAAAAGTAGATCAAACTTTTTTTGATATGCAAATAATTATACATAATATTATTTAATATACTATACTAGTAGTAAAGTAATTATTAAAAAAATATCTATAAAATTGGTTCAAGGGATCAACCTATTTCGTTCACTACTGGACGATTAGCCTCCTCTATTTATAAGGAAAGAATTTTGGTCGTACTACCACACTGACCAAGTGCAGGTTGATAGGGATGCAGTAAAAAGTACCTATATTTTAGTAGCTACGCGGTCACCCATCCAAGTGCGAATCGTCAACAATCTTGTTTGAGTAATTGCATTATGCTATGTCGTATTGTACTATGGCGATTTGTACCAATCAAGTTTAATCGTTTACTGTAGTTTAACCATAGGGATTGGTTAAACTACAGTTTAAATTTTTAGAATAGGTTGGTAACAATCGTTCGTAGTAGTACATGAAAATTTATTTTCAAAGTAAGCTCGTGGCATATATTTGATTTTTATTGTGTTAAATTAACTCGAAAATTTTGATTATTGTTTTTATTTTACTAGTAAAAGTTATATATTTTAAATATATACCAGGTAATTTGTAAGTTTTCATTAAATTATAATTAATACCAATTTTAAATATTTTTATGAAGAATCTATGTACATGATCATTTCTAATGATCATAAATATATCCACAACAAATTATGAAGGAAAGGTAATGAGCGTTCACTGTCACTAGGTTTCAAGCGGTAGATGAATTTATTGAGGTTGTAAAATTTAATATTAAACCCCACTTTAGTATTTGATACTGGACACTGTACTAACTAACTGTTAAAGCGATATTAACGTTCTCTATATTATACTTGCTTATTGAATTTGATAAGGTCTGTCTCCATTCTACTAGGTTCTCCGTAATTCGAAGTTCTAAATTTGGAAACTATTGAAACATTATCGTATTGACCAACTTGAAATTCTTAGTGCAGATTTACTCAAAACAATAGATTGCAAAAATTAATAAAATATCCACCAGAATTTAGACTATGTAAACTTGTAAGGGATGGTTCTGTAGTGATTATATAAAATTAAATAAATATATTTTGGGTTATTAATTTCATAAAGAATTAGAATCTATAAATGAAAAACTAACTATAAGTTTTTAACTATATCAAAGTATTTAAATTATAAATATAACTATTAAAAATGTATAATACTGAAATTGAAAAAAAATTATTTGAATTAAAAATTATATTTATTAGATTGTAATTCTTTATAACTTGAAAAAAATAATTGTTACATTTTAGTTACTACTTATCATGTAGTGTTTATATATTTTTTTAAATAATAGGTAGTACATATTCTTTTGGATAAAAAAATACTTCTACATTATTTAAATATTTACTAATAATTTAAATACTTTTTAAAATAATAACGAATATATTTCCAATTTAAATTAAATGCTGGAGAGTATTTATGTATTCAGTAATTTAAAAAGAATAAAAATATTGTTACGTATTTCTGAAGTTTCTACAGTTTTAATCAAATTAATTAAATTATTTTTGTATATGTATCAACCTTTAACTTGAAAAATTTTAACTTTGTAAATGGTGGGAGTTCATAAAGTATTTCAACGGAAATTAAATGTTTAATGGATATGTTTATAAACCAACTTCATGATTATTCTACTGAAGGATTTCTTGTACCAAATTTGATCAACAAATTTAATGTAATGTTTTAGGGATTGCACTAGGGATTGATTTTTTAATCTGGTCGTCTCTTGTTTTGTATTGTGAGTTGTAGGTGGGTATTAACAATATAAGGTGATAATCTCTTGATCATTTGTATTAGTCAGATTTGGGGAGTTGGAAATATGCGTAAGTTAATTCCCCTCCATGTTTCTCACAATCCCTTATTAACATATGCTCTACTGATACTAATCAATCAGATTTAACATAAATGATAAAGTAATTCAAATGCATACCCATTATATTTAGAAGCAAAACGTGTATTTTCATTCGTCAGTGTAGACGTTTCTCATATTTTTAACTTCGCATGAATAACAGAATATTTTGTATTTGTTTTTGCTACTTAAATAATAAAATTTGTTCTGTAAGTAGATACATGTACTGCTGTTTCGGTATTTTGTTCGTACCTAGTGCATATATCAACTTGAATTAGAAGTTTATTCATAATACAGAACTTTTCAGTGATACAGTCGCAATATCTTTCTGAAAAGCGAATATAGAAAATTCAAATATGCTTTGTTACAATTAGCAATACAGTGTTAAAACTATTATATTAGATATTTTGACTAGCTATGGTATATTATTTTACACTTCATATATTTTACCTATTTATATTATAATTTTTTTTTTAACTTTTTATTGCATGTGGCAATAAACCAATTTATGGAGCACTTATGTTTCATAATTTCTTTCAACTCCTACGGAATAAAATTTGAAAATCAATATTTTACTTTGGCATGTAAAATATTTTTTGCAAGGACGTTGAAACTGAATATTTAATAAGTTCAAATGACAAATAAGGTTACACCTCGGGTTATATTTTGTTCACCGTTAATTTTTAATTGGAAGTGTCGAATGGTGCAACATACATACAATTATACTAATATGATGGAAATAAAGAAAATTGATAATATAATAGCGTAATTGTTTTTAATTAAAATAACTTTTCTAATCATAAATCACGAATGTGTTATTAGAAATTAAAATAATTTTAAAAATTTCCTAAAGAAACTCAATAAATTGTTTGGAATCATTGTAACTAGCTAAGATTAAATACTAAATCTAAACCTGATTAATATCAATTTCTCGATGTGTTTAATATTTTATCATATCAGAAATAGTAGATCAGGTGAAGTGATCTTTTCTGAATTGTTGTATGGTTTTTTTTTAAATTTATTTGACAAGTAGTTTCTAACTAGTACAAAATTTACATGTATCACATTACTTTAAGTTGTAAATATTTAAATTTGATGTAATTAATACTTCAAACTTCATGTAATAATTTATACATTTTAATAAATTTTAATGCTGGCTTCTGTAGTTACGATGAGGTTCCAAAGACGTTCGAGGTATAAATGAGACAAATGATGGAAAAAAAATGTTTGGCATCTGAATCTTTAACTTGTTGCATTTATAATTATACAGTGTGATTTAACGAAACCAGTTTCAAATGTCACAATAGAAGTAGACATACGATTAGGCGCCACATTAACTAATGTTCTAGTTTACCTGTTAAATGTTTTACTGAAATGAATAGTGACGAAACGTGATTTACAATAATTATTACCTTGTAATTAATTAATTCGTTGTTCAACGTTATTTCTACATGTCACTGATTATAATAAAGAAATCCAATCATACGAATTGACGGAAACGGGCAATAATGGCAATAGAAGATTTGCATAAACTCAAAAGTTCACTTACTTTTATTATGTGAGAATTCTTTTTTCTTTAAATAATACGATATGATATAAACATCAAAAATACATGGATGTGGGTTGTTTAATCAACCTCACTTCAATTGGTACCTAATATTCAAGGCATAACTGAATGGCCATGCAATCGGTCCCGCTCTACCAACCCAATGAACAATCATAATTAGAAATTAAACTTATGGCACTTATTATTTTATCGAATAATCTAGATGTACTACTTATTGAATAGTAGATTACATTCCAAGGGCGGATAGTCATACTATGCAGTTCGATTCATTGTTAATTTTAAAGTGCATTTATTGACGATTTTCAACTTAAGTCGCAATCGGTGGATTTCGGCATCAGCTTGTCTCTGTTAAATCGTTCCGTTTTCACGTCTTATATGTAAAGTTTCTTGGCGTGGTTACGTTTGTTTAGAAATCTCCAACGCGACGCGCAATCGGTAAACTTCAACATTAGATGTTGCTATTGTGCTGGTGTTTCAAGGATTTCATTCTTACGTCTCATTTAATAGAAATTTTCGTCATGATTCAGCCGTACTTGGGGAGGGGATTGTAACCAATCAAGAGGTGCGTCTGTTTCATAGATCTTAAACTGAACAACTTGTAAAATGACTTGAAGGAGGAGTTTTCTAGCTAATTATATAGTTTTCCATGTTTCTGACACGGATAAAAAGGAAGTTGCATAATTTCTGCCTTCGACTATAAGATCATTAAAATGATAACCATTACATTTTGATTATAATATAAGGTATAGCAATTATTACTATAATAAATATAAACATAGCTATTACTAAAGATCTAGGAAAGCATTTTATCTCTTTAACCACTTGAGATACAACGTCGCATATTATACATTCACTCCCATGTTCGCCGTATCCTTGTTCAATGTACTCTAGGTGTAATTAACGTGTATGTCGCATTCTTTTTTAACGTTCACCATCCACAATAATATTAATGTGGGCTTGGAAGTGGCTAAGTAACTTTTTTAAAATAAGTACAATTTACAACAACTTTTGATGTCAATCATTTTTGTACCTTTTCCTTATAACCTTATACATTTTTTATATATTTATAAATGAATACAAATCATACAAAATTTATCTACCTAGTGTGTAGTGTTAGCAATAAATGGATTAAATCCCGCAGTTAGTTTAATTAATTATAATGCAGGTAGAACACCAGCGGACAAATACCATATCATAAATTAAATTCGTATTAGTATTAGGTTTTAAAAAGTCTTTGTACCTTTCATCTAATGGAAAGATAAGAAAATTCCGTCTCTTGCCGTTGTCGTCCTTCCCAACTCGCATCAGACTCTATCATTAGGATTCTATTACCTAGCAGATCCTCGGACAGAACTAACAGTCTCGTATTTAGCAGTAAAAACCTCAATTTCGAGGTTTTCGAGTCATTCTTACCAAATTGAACTTGATTACGCAACTTTTAAATGGCTTTTTAGAATAAGAAATGGCAGATATAAGAACAAGCCGAGAATTTAATTGATGGCGATGAGCATATAAATTTTGTGCGGTTTGTTTCTAAAGAATTCTTATTGCAGCATATATTTTATATTGTCAAAAAGTTTTGATACCATATTATTTGATTTAAAAAAAAATTGGAAAATTCTCGAACCACTCCCAATCTTTTTGTTCCATGTTCAACGAGTAATTTGAATCTGTAATTATTGTGTGTAAATTATTAAATTGGTAGGTGTAAAGATAATATGATTTAAAGTTACGGTATTGCCCTCCAGTTAACACCCACGTGTTTTAAATTTGCATTTTACTGATTTTACCAAATACTATTGAATATTTTAGTAATTTTTCCGTTATTATTGTGTTTATCGCATTAAAGTAACATGTAATTACTAACGATTACAATTTATTGAATAATAGAAAGTTAACAGGGTTTTATTAGCTCTTAAAATTCCAATGATATGTCTTAGATAATGGTTTTAACAATAATGTATGAATAATTATTACGCATATGTTGTAATTAGTTATTATTAACCATTAATTGAGTTAATGATGTAATTGTAATTTGTACATTTAAGAAAGGAATTTTATTACAAAGTTACGAGTGTCAGTGGGTGCCAAACTTAAAATCTCCATTACAAAAATTTATTACACGATGCGGTGTGGTATTTTTGATAATATTTATGCAATCTAATTTTTTTTTTATTTATTACAACTCAAGTTGTTTTCAGCCTACATCAGAAGTGGAATTGCACTTACTTTTCCTTAATTGTCAAGTGTACTGGTTTACAAATACCTTGAATAGTGTTGGCTCGACATACAAAATGTAAATTTGTATTGACTTATCTGATTAGTACGAATGTATAAGGATCGTCTGAAATTGTTTCCATTAAATTATCGAATATTTACATATCGAATATCTTTAATTATTTTTTATGTAACGCAAGTTACATGTAAAGGGAGTTGACTTGTTTTCTTCGTCGTCTTAGGAAACTTTGCTTTTATTCACCCTTGCTAAGGAGACAACTACTAATTCTCTCGTGGGTTCCTCAAATAATTCAAACCAGAGAAGCCTACAAAGTTTAATTAACAGTGTGGTTGATAATTACCTGCCAATTACTTATTGTAGCGTACTAATTCAATTTTAGCCTTAACTACTGGAGTATAAATTTCAATATGTACTTTGGAAGGTACACCAGATAAACTTCAATTTGTGCGATCCGTATAATATAGAATTTGATAGTATAATGTGCACAAAATATATTCTTTATTTTTTATGTAGTCTAGACGTCGATTTTCTTTTACTAAATAATAATTGATGTTTTTATCAGGTTTTGTAGTTGTATTGTAATAATGAAATATTTCACATTTATTGCTAATTTATTACAAGATGAAGATGATTAAATTAAATTTTTTTTTTAAATTAAATCATAAAAAATATAATACTTTAGTTAATTTATATTTTGTTTTCTGCATTTTTTTTTGCAAATTCCTGTATTTTTTTCTGATGTTTTCTCAGAGAAAGTGATTCAGTTATTATTAACTACAGTAGAACTTCGATATAACGGACTCATTAAAATGTTTAATAGTCTAACTAAGCTTAGTCAGTTATATAATAAATATTAAATAAAATCAATTGTTCAACCCCCTGGGATGACAATGGCAAACCACCGAGGGTTATATGTTAAGAGAATCCTTTAATGTTACAAAGGGAAACCGACCCCATTAACATTTCCCTGGGAAAGTCTTCGTGGTTTAGCTAGGAAATATTGTGATACGGTAAAAAAAAGATTAAATTCAATATTTAAATGGAATATTTCACAATAAAATTTTGGTCTCTGATGTATCGAAGTTTTACTGTATTTGGAATAGATTATAACAAAAATTACATCAAACTTAAATATATACGTAGTGGTTCAAATTTTCGAATGTAATGTAATTTCTATTCTGATTATACCTTATTTTTTGTCGAGTTAATGTTGCACAGATTACACAACATGATACTTTATCATTTACACTTCTCTAACTTTGATTAATGACCAAACTAGTTTTAAAAATGTCTCACCAAATATTTACTATGATAATACTAATAGTTAAATACTAAGGTCTGTTGAATTTTGTCCTAGTCGAAAATTACTATAGTTTATATAGTTTAAAATATACTATAGGTTTTTAATCAAGAAAATAATAACTTGGTCAAAAGTGGTAGAATATTGGCACTAAAACATTTTTTAGATAAAGAAGCTTTTACTGAAACATTTTGCTTAAAAGTTTCTATGCAACTTATAGGAGCTTCGTAATAAAAAATTCATTTATCACCACTCGGAGTAAAACACTTACCTTTTATTACAGGTAAACACTTGACGTGGTTCAACTGATTCTAGCAAGTTTTAAAATGTAAACAGATTTAATTTTTTTTTTGTAAAATCAAGATTTTGAAAAATTGTTTTCTTTAAAATTAATAGTTTTTTCGGGTTCAAAAATTGTATTCCTAAAAACATTCACTATATCGAATACCTAATTAATGCTTTGCATTTTTACTGTATCAGAATAGGGAAGATGCATAAATTTTTTTTATAGCGTAGTTGGATAAAAAATACCTAAATATACTGATTAATACTATTTAATTTATTAATTTTCGTTTCGATAACAATTTAAAAAATATTTAAAAATCTATCAATTTGAATGCTAGTAAACGACCGCGCATGGCGCCATTTACTTGTGACGTAATCTGGTATTCTGTGATCTGGTAGTATGGGACTTACGCACGACTTACGTTAGTTTAGAAACTAATTCAAGAAAGAATTAAAGATTAAAGGATTAATCTTGATTAATTTTGTACCAACATAAACATATTATAAATATTTCTATTTCTATAATATATTAATAAACGACATTCAATACATGACAAATATATTTTAGCGCGTAATTTTTTGTTAAATTTTAGATCTTGGGTTAGTTTAGTTTTGTGCTTTGAAAGTTGAAGTTATTAAGTTATTATCATGGAAACCAAAAAGAAGACGGGCTATAAGTTAGTATTGTATTGTTCTAAAATGTAAGAGCACTACAATAAAAACACCAAATGAGCTGTTTTGGTTTCAAAATTAAATTAACTATTTCACGTTTTGTTGAAAAATGAATGCATTACATTATTTATTACGTACTTCCAATTTTTATTGATGTATAATATAATATTTATTTCAATTTTAGATAGGTAGAAAAAGACATGACAAATTATACTCGATACCGAATCATGGCTCATCTTAAACACGTCTATTTTAGGCAAATTATCAGACTGAGCTTGCAGACAACCACTTTCAGTCATGGTCGAAATAACAAACACTCAAACAAACTAATAAAACAATCAAAAACAGAATTACGTACCAAAGTAACTCGTATAATATACCTTGAATACGTACCAACTGCTTGCATACGCGGGAATCGGTCTACCTTATGACGTCAAACCAATGGCGTTGCGTTCATGGTCACATGATATATTTTAAATTATCAGTGAATTTTAAAATCGATTATTTATAACAAAATACAATAAATAGAAGTTATTCTTGCTGATTTGTTATTTAATATATTAGATTAATCAAAAAATACTGTTTTAATTAAATTTTTTTATTCATGCATGTTCCCTATTTACGTATCAGTAAATTAAGGGAGTGTTTCGATATGTAATAAATTGAATATAAAGAAAACTAAGTGCATGCTAATGATAGGGAAAATTGAAGCTGGGAAATGGTGCCCTGAGTGGTAAAGTAATCGAAAGGGTAAAAGTGTACAAGTACTTGAAGAACAATAATGGTTGAAAGGGTTTCGATTTAAAGTATGAACGGATAAGAATAGTAATTTAGAAAATGTACATAAGTGCATATTTGAAATAGAGGCTCTTGGAATAATAAATGAAAAAATTATACTTCAGTTATTCATGCTAGCAGTTTCGATTATATAATATTATTTTTGGAACATAATTGTGTACCCATTTACAGGGCCGGCTCTAGATTACTTGCGGCCCGGGTAAATATTTTAGCATCCCCATTATGTTTTATTTCTATCGAGTGTTATACCATCAAAGTTGGCCATACGGGTATAGCAGTTTAAAACATTTTAAGAAATTTAATATACAATCTTCAGAAGTGAGACCGAACAATTATTATGGCTTACCTGAGTGAGGTCGGAGAAATACATCAATAACGCATTAGATGACTAAAGGCGGCCTGTGTTCCAGCTAGTATAATGAACAATAGCAATAAATGAAACAACAACAAATATTATTATAATTTCAATTTTGGGACTCAGAGTTGTCACTCTTCATAGATTCAAAACTAAAATTTCAATAGTTTCTTGAGGAACCTCTAACCATCAAATTTATTGAATATCTTATTTACTTCAGTGAAGTTTCTGTGTTTCTAATTTCTATTGTATTCCTATTCTCACTTTGAAAGTTCAAGTATCCAAGTGACAGCATCAGAAATCTTATAGGAGTTAGCGTATTAGAAAAAACCATAATAAACTCGTTTTATGTTCTAACGTGGTATAAATTGGAATGTTTTTCTTTTACATTATTTCTTATTGTATTTGATTATCTTGTCAGCGTGTAAGTTCTTCAAGGATGCTGTAAAGTAAAAAAATCTGTAGTTTAAACTTGAAAGGAAGCTTTAATTTTTGGAATGCAATGCAATTTCCCCTTTTTATGGATATCACGCTGATGTTTATGTTGTATAAAGTGCGAAAGGTCTTATTTCCTAATTCTTATCTTGGCATAATAACTTTCAGGTGTAACGGAAATCCTTAATCTTTTTTTATATTATCACCTGTAGTTATTTTTTACATTTCATTTCTAATGGAAGTTGAAAATAAATTTTGTTTGAAATATTCTAATTTTCCCTTTTAAAATGAAAATTTGGTTTAGCAAAAATAAATATTAGGTACACCTACATATTTTATTTAATCAGAGAAAGCTTTCGCCTTCCGTATTAGAGGAATTAAAATTTTTTAATTACCTTTATTAGGAGTCGTAACACGGCTGTTCTGGCAGATGACCAATTTGGGGATTTAAAATGTCGGATAAACATGAAACTTCGTTCAATTTTAATGCAGTTCTTATAGCAATAAACAGGCAAAAATATGTCGCCAAAGAATTTTGCAATTGTTCACTCTGATAAAAATTTTTGTTTTGTTTCAACCTTAATCAATAAACTTTGTTAATAAATTAGGTCAAGAATTGTGATTATAAAAATTACGACTTATTTTGAATTACTTCATAATATTAATTAGTAACAATAACGAAGAACGCACAAGTAGTAATTAAAGTGGTTCAAAATGTAATGATACCCACATAAAAATTAAATGTTAAAACATAACTTTTTTAATTAGTAGGAACACGTAAGAAGTTACAATGTTCGGGAACTTTTATGTTGTAATTTCAATTATTTACAAATGGCGTTATTAGATCTGAACAATTAAAACTATTTTGCCAACAAAAATAATTATTTACAATTTGCTATCAATGGAAGTAGTTTAATTGGTAGTTTCTACTAATCAAAAGGATCGGTATCGACTCAAAGCCGAGGAAAGCTTTGTAATAGATGGAAACCAGACGTTCCTCTCCATACTCCATATTATTATATCAAGCAGCAACCACAGTGAGTCTTATTAGATTACATTGGTGGGTCCCATGTGTATTAATATAATTTGATGCTGCTTTTTTTGATACAAAGAATTATAATCACGCTGTTTTCTGACAGAAACATCCGGAAAGCGCAGTTCTTTGTTTCCTGCCTGCATACCGGTAGTGGATAGAATATATTTAAAAAAAAGGTTTTTGTTGTATGAATGTTGAACATAAAAACTACATGAATTTGAAATGAATAGAAGGTGATTTTTTAGTTTTTTGGAACCTGTCTTCTACACAATAATTATTGTTATATAATTAATAATACAAACTTTTGTATTAATTTAAATGGTGTTTACTGATGTATACAATAATATAATGTATGTATGTACGTACTACCTACGTACTGCTTGAAATAATAGATAGAAATTGCCTTGGGTAAAAGACAACTTAATTTCCTTAATATTTTTGCAGATTTATCGTTTAATATTTTTAATATCTTTTTAATGCTTTTTAAGCCGTGTTTATTTTTAAAATTCATTTAAAAATGCTAATAAAATACACCGTAGTTAATTTAAAATAATTGTCTCGATAAGGATAAACTAGTGAAGTGCATTCGCTTCCAGGCTTTTTCAAATATGGCGTGGTTCATTATTATGGTTAATTATCATTAATTTGTTGTACTTCTTTATTTTTAAGTAATTTACATAATTGAACCAATTACTTTATCGAAACTAGAATATAACGTTTTTCTAATGTACTGAAAAAAAATTGTATTTTTTATTCTATCCACTTTATTTTTTATCTTTCTGCGTATTATTTGCACGCACTCGATTTTATATTGATGCATGACTACGAAAAACCAAAATTTTATGAAAGCTGCTATTGCCAGGGTTGGGGGTTCGTCCTAATTGTTATCAAACGTCAGCAGCTGCCACTAGCACGCGGCCATCCAGCTGCCCCATAATAAATAGATTAACTTAGCAAGCGTTCAGCTGACACTCCATGGATTTGTGTTGGGTAAAATGGCCCATATGTCTTACAATTTTGTGGAATTTATAATGTCAATATGAGGGTGCCTCTCGATATGATATTAAAATGTTATTTGTAGAACATCGTACATTCTGGTGGATATACATCTTTCCTCTTCATATGATGATGTAGTTGTTTTATCTGCCATGGAAACATGATGGATAGTGACAGTAATATTGATGGAGCAAGGTATTCTAAATACAGATTACCTGTGCAAAAATGATTGATTTAGATTTATAAAATTGCACTTGTTTGCATCAATGTGAAGCATATATTATTGTAAGTCGTTCATTATAAAATAAATAAATAGGAAGTTCGATTTATGCACAATTAGCAATACAGTTAGTGTTAAATATACTTAAAAGAGATATCTGCTAAAAGGATACACGTTCACTTATCAACTTCTGTACATCTAAAAATGATTACTGAATGTAATGGGCCCAAGACAAAAAAATGTAAAGCCAAAACAGGAATACATCCATCTTCTGATATATCTACTCGACCGAACATTTGAAACCATTTTTCCAATAACAACTACATTTAACTTTGTTGTTTGAAACCACTTAACTTGATTTTCCACACTAAATCGCTTAGGATTCTCGAAAAGTCTTAAACTTCTTCGAGAATTTAAAATTCAATAAAATTAAATTAGTTTGCCAGTTATGTAAATTTCATCGTGACTAGAGGGAATTAAAAATCAATATCAATATCTACCATAATGATTGATGTATTGAGTTATGACGTTGGAAGAACAGTTCAATGATCGTCAACCCAGTGCATTTTAGAACTTGTTACGCAGTAATAAGTATTCAACTCTGACAAGAATAATAACAAAAGCCAAGGTCATAGAGTTCATATACCCTTTTGTACAGTTCTCTCGAGGCATATTACATCCACTATTTTTAAAAGTTAAAAACATTCCCGATAAATAGTGAGGTAGGTAATAATGTAGTTTTTGCCCTAGATAACAATGTTTTTATAGAACAACACCCTATTTTTAATCTAAATTTGAATTTCTTTGTTTCATTTAATTTTTTTGTTCGAGTATTGTTTGTAAATTGTTTGCTTAATTTGAAAATTTTCACTAGAAGTAGATGCAGGATAATTTTTGTGTAAATTTTCTCATTTCAATGTTTAATAAAAACTTTTGTTAGCTTAATAAGTTAAAATAAATGGCGTTGCAGGAAATTTCTAGATTAAACATAGTTTTGTACTTGGAAACCGTTTTCTTTTCTGCCAAATGATTTTATTTTGTGAAACTTTTTTTTAAATTTTGGACCATTATTCATTGCATAACTACACTATAAGAAGTATTGTACAGGCAATATAAGTATCGATTGGGTTCATCACAATTCACAAAACACCAAAAGTCCGAACTTCTTAACGAATAACGCGCATGATTGAATTAACGAGATTACCGCACTGTCCAGATATAAATAACATTAAATAAAATCAACTTCAAATGTATTTTCTTTTCGAAAATGAAACGCACTAGAAACTGAATCAAACGTCAAAATGCATAATGGGATAGTCACGATCTACTTTCATTTAAAAAAGGAATTTTGACTTATTGAACTATAATAGTTAAATGTTAATGTGTTCAGTAATCGATAATATTTGCTTCAATTTTTCAGTCTCACCTATAATATCGATACGATTGTATAATATCATAATTCACCATCCGAATATAATTAATCAAATGAAAAGTACAAATTTTGTTATATTATACTGTTACAACAGATAATTCGATAGATGTGCTCGACATGAATTAATATAATTCTGTCGAGAGTACTGAATATGATAAATTTATATTCCAAATGTGTTCATAAACTTATGGACTACCTAATACTGTTTCAGCAGTATTGGATACTTATGTTAACTTTAAATATTATGGTTTCCTATGCTTTCAAAAATAATAACCAAACTTTTTAGCATAAATATGATTTATAGTTCGAGAGTTTTTCTTTTATAATTCGCAATAATAAATAACTTTGTGCTATTTTTATGATGATATTTTCGTTCAATAACTTCGTAATTCAACTTTGTCAGGTAGTTGACTATCTTTTACGAAAACCAAACTGAAAGTTGGGTATAACGTTATTTTCTGTAATGTGATTAAGTGGGAGGCTATATATTGTTTTTCGAATCCTTTGGAGAGTATATTGGTAAAAAGACTTATAGGTCAATAACGAAATAATATCGGAACCTTTTTCTGACAGCTTTAAAAAATAATAACCCGTATGCATGCATATAATTTGAAGTTGTAAGTAAACGTAAATGCGAGAATTGAAATTTGGTGTCTATTAAATTAAATTCATGACCTGAATGATAAATGTCAAAATTTTATTTTACCAATGAAATAAAAGAAAAAAAATGTTATCACGGAAGTCACGTTGAAAAACTAATTTAACTTGTATTGAAAATAAGATCCTCTAATCGAATATCGCCAATTTTAAAAAGATTGGTTTGTATAAGATGGGGTGCATTTTCTTTCATTTTCTCTTAATTTTATATGACTTTCTGGTTGTTTTGCATTTACCGCCTGAAATTCATGTTTACAACTTATGGGAATTAAAATTGAATATTAAATTTATTGTAACGGTAAGCAGTTTAACTCATAATCTTTACTTCGTAAAGTAAACCCTTAAACAGTTAAACCCTGTGTATTCCCAAATTATTTGTGCCGTGATTCGACATCCACGTTAAGGATTCTGAATATGGGGAAGTGGACACTTGCCTCAAAGAAATATCATATAACACATGATATAAGAGGCTTCTTGAAGCACAAACACATAAGGACAGGCTCTTGGGATATTGCCAATAATAATGATAATATTTTCTGTAGTTGGATTCGCATGGTTGAGTTAAAATACAAGTGATTATTATTGTTAAATTTTACTGAGCTGCTAAATATAAAATAATTTTCACGTTCAGACAAATTTTTAATATATTCGTTGTTATTGCAGTAGTCAATAAGGAAAGTAAGGGCTTAGCTTTTGGGTTTTTTTTTAGCAAAATGCATAAATTCAAGTTGTAATTAAAAAACACATTGGTGAGATAAGCATAAATATTAATTACTTATTTGTGGAATATTAATCCTCGTTATTAAACGGATTAATAAAATTGAAATTATGAGTTCATTTACTAGGGTTCCAATATTGCTGATAATAGAAAATTTTTCACATGAAAGTAAATTAATGAAATCTGTTTTTGTATTAAAAGCTGTCAAAGCAATATTTATGATTGGCTTATGCTATGTTATATAGATTATTAATTTGTATAACATTTCTAGTCCATGTATTAAATATATAGTATTATGAACCTATATGTGCAGTGTGTACCTTTAAATTAATTAGTAAGGAAATGTACTATCGTGGGACACTGATGTGTTTAACGTGAATTGCATAATATACTAGAAATAGGTATTTACTACAGACAAAGTGTAGCTGAATTATTTTGCCAAACTTTAAGAACGTATCAAAAATTCTAGTTATATTTAGTTCAAATGAGCATACAATGTAGGGTAGAGTGGGGCACGGTCGGACACTTTTGGCTAACTTCATCCTATAGCAACATTTAAAGATTTAAGGATTTTAAACATACTTTAGCAGATTCTTTCACATGTTGAGCAACTCATTCCATAGTTAAAATTTTTGAAAAGTTAATAGTTTTTATGTAATATAAGTTTTAAAAAAAAGTTGCATTTGTCCGAAATTGCCCCATGGCGGGGCACTTTTGGACAGGCATGGGGTAGATTTGGACACACAAGCAATAACATTAAAATCAAACATTAACACATTTTATTTCATGTTCAGGGAGTCAAAATTAACATTGAACATTTTGAAACTAGAAGAACGTGAAGTCCCTGGAACAGAAGTCGGTTTGGGCAATTTGGACACTATGTCTTTCTAAGAAATCGTTAAGATGTCGTCAACTGGATGGAAAATGAAATGGTTCGTTCAGTTCCTCAAAAATTTGACTACAAATTCCCCGTGTTCGACAATTTCTATCACTTGACCCAAATAGTGGTAAAATTTTTTCTGTGGGAAACTTTGCCAGTCCGAAAGTGCCCCACGTTTATTTTCCGGATCTGCCCCACCTGTCCAAAATGTACTCTAAATAACATATTATCTATTTTTCAATATTCGCGCCAATGTAAGCTAGGTTATATAGTGCATAAATATGTATTCTTTCACATGCAACACTTAAAACTTGAACTATTAGTTCATGGAAAAGTATGTAATCTTAGACATGATTAGTGCAATACTTCATTTAAAGAATATTTTTTAATTTATATTAATAACTTTCTAAATATTGAAGCATTTATTACGAAATTTTCACATGTGACTTTAAATGATCACTGTTAGTAACCATTACAATTGCGCATTTCTACTTCTTTGGGAAGGTAGTAAATTTTAAATGTCCGGGGGTGCCCCATGTCCGAATGTCCCCCACTCTACCCTACTTGTGTTCTTGTTACCTATTATATTATTCTCACAAAGAACGTACCCACGTCTGAAAGCTCAATAAAAATATATTTTATAATTTAATTATTTTATTTATAACTCTATTATAATTTTAAATATCCTATTTAATTTTTATCACGAGTTAATATAACTTAACAATTTAAATATCTATATAAAAGTGACAAAAACAACCCCGTCGGGATCATTCCAAAAATAACAGCTAAAACATAGATTTAAATTAACCTTAATGAGTGATTGGATTTCGTATTATTCTGGTATTATTGTAAACATTACCTCCTCACACCTAAATTATATTGATATAAAAGAATATAAATCGACTCATTGGACATAACCTCAAATACAATGTTTTGCCTATTGGAGATTGTACCCCCTAGCATAATAGAAATCTATTATGCAAATAAAGAAACGTTAAATTTTGAAAAATTACTGCTTAAATATAAGAGCTTTTTATTTATATACTACTAAAAGCAACATTACAACACAAAAATTTGTCTCGATACTTTCTGTGCTACATCATCTATCAATATTACATAGTTTACTTTGCCACCTGTTGTTTTGCAAAACCTTTTTTCTTCCAAAATTATTGGAGGCTGACTATCAGCAATAGATAATCTCATCTTATAGGTTCCACCATACTTAACAAACAATTTTGATAACGATTTTCCAAATGGATAAGCTATAATTGAACTATAATAAAATACAATTGATTTTCTAAATTGAAGACAAGTTATTGATCAAAAGTAAATTAGAAACTCAAGTGCCAACTAAAATTAATTAATGATTACTATTTCAATTTACTAGCCATTTGTTTATCGTTTAAATCTCTAATAATTTTTTTGCCTGTAGCTTTAGCTTAGCGGGTCATCTTTTTTATTTTTATTGAATGTTTAAATTATTTAAAATGTTAAATTGTGATTTATTTGGTTTTTATGTAGGCAGTGAATCAAATATATGTTGTATAAATTGAAATCTATTTAACCCTCGTTAACATAATCTGTACTTATAAATTAGAAACATGAGAATAATTTGGTTATTGGAAATTTATTTTATTCTCAATTCTCTTAATGTCACTTTGACATTATTATTAGTGTTAATTAGTAGAGGAAAGTAACCAAATATGGAATACCATTTTGTTTTTGTGGCATAAAAAAAAACTATCTGATTTAAATGCAAATTTAATTATAAAGACAGTCGGTTATACATTTTGGGTTATCTTAGTCATAGTCTTGTGTTGTAATATTAATCAAGAAATTTTTTTTTATTGAAAAATCAAAGTAACATAATAGTAGCTATTTATGGAATCGGTACCCAAATATGGAATATGGAAATAAGAACCAAGTTTCTTTTACAAAAATTAACAAAAACAATAACGTCTTTTTATAACAGATCTTGAGACTTTTGTCAAAAATAAAAGTAACTTATTCCGTTAAAATTAACTTATTCTACTGCAAAAATCACACACCACACACACTATTGTCACCGACAGGCGCCCATTCCTTACATAAGATTTCCATATAATTTTCCCTATTCCATATTAGGAACTACGCTCACTTAAGAATAATGTTTTTTTTATTGAAAGCCAGGTTATATTTTCCTGAAAAGTAACATACGTAATGTTATCAGTCATCCTTCTGCATGCTTATAAATGTAGAGTAATTAACAAATTACTAATATTTACGTTATAGATCAAAATTTTCACCACTAACAATAAAGTTTCGCAAGTGCGTAAAAAAAATAATGTTCCGCCATGTGGATATTAATGGTAATAGAGCGTTGTAAAGTTTGGGGTGGTCAACTACTCTTACTAGGTTGTCATTTATCCTAGTAATGGCTAAATAGAGGCAGTGGTTTCGAAAATTTAATGGTATTCCACATTAGGGATACTATTCCATATTTGGTCACTTTCCTCTATTAAGCTTTTCGGAAATTTTAACCTTTTATGCTTTTTTTTAAATTCCATTTATCTAGTTGAATAATGGAGCAAGTTTAGGCATGAGGCAAATGTATCTACATAATCGTAAATAGAAATCCAGAAAGCTTTCCAGGACTGGAATTTTGTACCTAGCACTGCATTACTAATATTCTCGACACACTGAAAATTAATCTTCATTAACTTTTTCATAAATTGTAAATCCGCAATTAATTTAATTTATTAAATGGAATGGCGTAAATGATACTTCAGTAAATAATACAAGTGGTAATTTGAGTATTTTTATTATGTGTATCAGATTCGTGGAATTCTGACTGACAGGATCGCTAATCTTCATTAACGTTTCAGTGTGTCAAACATACTATAACAGTAAATTCGATTATGTGTAGGTAAAGCGTAATGTAGAAACAAAATTTAAGTAGGTACCTACTCAAATGATCCAAGTTCTACTACATTACCTAAACTTCTGTTATCTTTTGCACCAACACGTCACAAAAATTAAAAATCACTTTCAATTTTAAAAACTGTTTGAATCAAAATATTCCAAAAATTAGTTGCTTTCTCTCATTGCATTGGTTTAAACTTTAAAAGCGATTCAACAGTTTGTTGTTTTCTTTCTGAAACGAATTAATGGTGATACCTTGCAAAGCTGAAAGCAATTAAGTAATATAAACCTTGAATCATAAAATTTTCAGTAGTACAGGCACTTCGAATTTTCTCGGTTTCATTATGAATCAGGTCAGTGAAACTATGTCATTGATTAAATGCCATCAATTAATTATAATTAAGCAATGTAGATGCATCTACCTACTAAGGAATTCATCAACTTGAAGTAAATTCTAAATTTGCTTTGCAAAATTGTAAATAGAGTGATACATTCGACCTACTTTTTCAGTGATTTTCAAGCTAATTATTTTTGAAAAATAAAATTTTTTTGTGTCTGAACTCTTATTATTTTAATTGAAGTCAAAAGAATAATAAGGCACTTATCGTTATGTTTCTTGTATTTTTCTCTTTAGATCAATAAATTTATGTTATGTTTACGCAGATTATAACTTTTACAATGTTGCAATCATTGCTAATATAAAGATTTAATAGAATAAGTTGTTTCAGTTCAACACAGGTTTTTCTTACCCTTTTTATGGTAAGATAAATATTTTTAAAACTTTTTTATTAACAGCAATTTCTTTAAATAAAACGGGCTTTATTGGTTATTTTAAGGGTTATGTAAGGAAAAAGATTTTATAAGTGTTTCATTACTTAACTTTAATTTTTGCCTAACTATCCATTTATCCTTCACTTTTTTTATTTTATCATAATAATCGACATAATTATAGTGTTCTGACGATATTGTAAATTGGGCTAGATTATATTTTACTTTTTATTATAAAACCACAATTTTTAATAATTTTTGTGTATTCATAAATTCAATTAAATATTATATAATCAAAATCATTAATAAAAGCATAATATAATCGTATGATTACGTCAAGCATAGTAGTCAACTAACCAAATAATTACAAAAAGCACACCAATTGTTGATAGTGGTATCTACCTATATGTCTTATCATTATTATCTGCTGTAGTGACTCAAACGTCTAATTTATTAGTCTATTAGTCTAATTATTAGTTACTATACGGAGGTATTAAACAAGATAAAATATAATTACATCTTATGATGTTACTGGTCGAATATTATTGTTCGGCCTACAGCCTCACCGAAGAGGAATACGTCCATATACAGCCTTCGGCCTCACCATATGTAAGCGCCATCTACATTTAACATTTGAAAATAGATGCGTTGGGTTAGAAATTCACAATAGAAAGCTCTGTAAAAGTTTCATATTGATTGCATTCGCCAAGTTTTAGTGAGGGACGGACAAACTTTGAGAAATATGGGTTGGGTACATTTCGCCGAGAACGATTCGCCGATAACACTTCGCCGGGAACGATTCGCCGAGACACGATTCGCCGAGGCACGATTCGCCGAGACACAATTCGCCGAGAACGATTCGCCGAGAACAATTCGCCGAGAACGATTCGCCGAGACACGATTCTCCGTGACACAATTTTTTAAGTGACATTAAATATTAATTTCTTGTATGTTGTTCTTTACATATTAGTTAAAATTCTAATATTTTAGCGCTTAGGCCGGTTTTATAATAAAAGCGTTATCTAAAAGTTCCTAATTAACCAATAGAAAACGTGTGTTAACTCTAACAAGCCAATAGAAATCCACCTTTACTTTTAACGGCTCTTTAAAAGTTTTATGAAATATATTAGGCGGTTGAAAGACTGAATTTTGTGATGAAATTTCAATTTTTAATTAGAGCTAATGCGCAGTAACGAAAACTCGTACATGCGGGTTTATGTTGGTGAGATTGGATGTCAAGCGTTCTCCCTCCACATGTATCTACGACCTATCTAATCTGAATACACACCATTTCGCCGCCCACCCAGGGGGTTTTGACGCAGTCAAAACCTACTACTAACCTAAGCTCGACCTTGGATTTTTAACGGTCCCCTCATTAAAAAGAAATCGATTCCTACCACTAACCTAAGCTCGACCGGTGGATCTCTCTTTTCACGGTCTCTTCATTAAAAAAAAATCGTTTCCTAACACTAACCTCCTCTCGACCGGTATATCTCTCTTTTCACGGTTCTCTCATTAAAATAAATCGTTTCTTACCACTAACCTAAGTTCGACCGGTGGATTTCTCTTTTCACGGTCTCTTCATTAAAAAAAAAAAATCGTTTCCTAATACTAACCCAAGTTCGGCTGGTGGATATCTCTTTTCACGGTCCCCTCATTAACAAAAAATGAATATTTGGACTTTATGGATATTTGAATTAATAACTGTAACTAAACTGTAAATTTATTTTTATTATTTTAAATAATCTACATTTAACTAATCTATCTACCTTGAAGTTAATTATAAAACTACTATTTGATTTTAAAAGAAAAAAAACTTTGAGTTTCCTTTTATTAAATCTTTTTTTTTTTTGCTTCTTAAACCTTATATAAACCTTATATTTTACCATAATATTAAAAATTTAATATATAAAATTACTCTCGGTGAATCGTTCTCGGCGAATCGTTCTCGGCGAATCGTTCCCGGCGAATCGTTCCCGGCGAATCGTTCCCGGCGAATCGTTCCCGGCGAATCGTTCCCGGCGAATCGTTCTCGGCGAATCGTTCTCGGCGAATCGTTCTCGGCGAATCGTTCTCGGCGAATCGTTCCCGGCGAAGTGTATCTCGGCGAATCGTTCTCGGCGAAATGTACCTTTCCCGAGAAATATATTGTACATAAATATAATATAGATAGACATTATTATTATATCCCAAATTATCATTTCTGTATTTTTCAATGGTAAAATTGTTACCATTGTGAAACTAGAAATTGATAATTTTACACATCTAACTTATAACATCGACCGTAGCGTAGATATAATCACCATAATTTTGAGTTTTAGTATAGGGTGTAAAACAAAAAAAAAATTAAACAAAGAGCATATCGAATTAATTTTTCATAGGTAGTACACATATTTACTTCATTGTATGCATTAATTTCATCAGAACAGGAAACTATATATAGTTAAGTCAATTGAAATGAAAGTTATATTTTTAATAAATCAATCTTTATTTCAATTAATAAAAATGAGTTGTTCACAAACCGAAGTCTAAATGAATACTGAATTACAAAGTACATTTGAAACTATTTCTAAGCTTAATCTAATGAAGTTTGAGCTTTGATAAGAACTAGACGGTCAATGTTCTTTAAGACAACATCCTGTTCATCGGTGCAAGGGTTACATTTGGTGATGATGTAACTACTCTCCCCCTAGCTCAAAATGCCCACATTTTGAACATTAATATCTTCTAATTCGTAATCTTCATTTGTAGTTTTACGATGCTTATTTACTAACAATTTAATCTTACCTCTAAATACAAAACATAGCATACAAGTGATACAAAAAATAATTATAATAAATGTAATAAAGAAATGAGTTACATGTAATACAGGATGTACATAAATTTTATTATTTAAACCTTTTGTTTCTTCTTTTAACTCACTTAAATTATCTAAATGTTTTAATTGTAACTTTACACTAAATTCCGGTTTGTATTCTTCGATTTTTAGCGAATTTTTAAACGTAAAGTTCCCGAACGCGTTTGTAAATGTCTGTCCGTCTATGATAACTTTGCACTTTTGTTCCGAAGAAATTAAAGCACTGTTTGAAAACTCGAAATTATTAACCGTGTTTTCGCATTCTTCTGTAATTAGCAAATTGTTCTTGCTGGATGCTAATATTTTTCCGGTATTTAGTTGTGTATAAAGTTTGTAATTGTTTTCCACTATTGCGAACGTACAGTTTTTCACGTACACGATTCCGCACTTATTTGTCCGTGGTTTTCTTATGCATAACGCGCGATTTTCAATCTTCTTACACCTTTCGTTTGTCCATAATTCGATGTTTGCGTTTCGTAGATGGTATTCGTAAGGTGCAATCATCACTCGATTTTTCAGATCAGGTATAGGATAAATTTTTGTGTATTCGAACAAGGATGGGTTAAGGATTGGGATGTACAAAATACATGTTATAATATCATTAGTTGATGCAATTTGAATATTTGAAAACTCGAGTATTTTAAAATTTCGGAAATTATTTAATTCAATTAGTTCTGATTGTTTATAAATTAACTTTAAGTGGCTAGTGATCTCTATTAACTCGTCATGTGATATTATTTCTAGATTCACTATTTGTGAAAATGCCAATGTAATTGTTCTTTCTAAACTCTGTAAAGTATTTAGTAATCTTAAACTAACAAAGCTATAATATTGAATGATTAACGTTTCGTCAAGAGAACTGGTGAGGTTGTTTATAGCAATAAATGATGAATTTAAATTTTCTTCAATCGTTTTGAGATTTTTCGCATAACGATCTGTTATATGGTTAGCAAATGAAGTATACTTGCTAACTTGATTTACAATATTGTCTTGATTATTCTGTAATATTTGCAAGTCTTTGTCGATTCTAATTAAATCATTATTATCTGGATTACCTGTAATGAATTTTATTGCGGTTCCAAAAACGTTTACTAATCCTCGTTTTTGTCTATAATTGAATTTTTGCAATTGATCTTCTATTAATTTGCAATTTTCTACTAAAAGTTTTATTGATTGTCGCGCGTGAAAACTTGTATTCTTATTTTCTAATATGGTAGTACCAGCTAATAGTTTATAGTAATTAATTTTAATATTGCTTAAATTAAAATAGAAATAGAACTTATGATAATGATCTAAAATTTTTGTTGTCCCTAATTGTTCTGGAAAATATCCATTTGTACTAATCGGTTTGATTAGAAGGGCCTGGCTGTGGGTCAGTGCCATGATCCTGCAATGGAAATACCTTTTTAATTCTTTTGACTTTCCTTATGTTAATGTTAGTTTTTCTTTTTGATTTTTCCCTAACTCCTTCAACTTTATTTTTATTAATAGCGGTAACATTTACTTTATCGAAACACGGATCCGTTTTTCTAATTCTTTGATTCGCAAAATACAAGGTGGGTTCGTTAATATCGATTGTTGATGGTTTACCTTTATTTTTATTTTCTAAAGTTCGAGTACCTTTTTCTAATTGTTTTTGATATAATTGTTCGTAGAAGGGAAGTAATTCAGATTTTCTATGTTGGTTGTAAGTTTCAAAAATCGTTTTGTCAAGATCTATTTCATGAGCATTTAAATTCTCGTAAGGACCATAAAGTAAAGTAAATGGGGTATAGCCCGTCGAAGAATGGATCGATTGATTATACGTTAGTACTGCTGCTATCATTTGATTAGAAGGACTTTCTTTGATGTTTTGATTTTTAATTGCTCTTAAATTTTCAAGTAATGTACTATGTAGTCTTTCGACAGGTGAATTAGAATTAGGATTATAATTCGTTGTATAGTGCAATTCTATTTTAAAGAGTGCACAATATTCTTCAAAAGTTTTATTTTTGAATTCTTTACCTTCGTCGCATACAATCTTTTTGGGATAGCCATGATGTGCAAAATAGTGTCTTATTTTATTTAGCATTGTCGTACCTGATAAATCTGTCATAAAGTAAGCTTGAGCATAACGCGAAAATAAATCTATTATTGTTAGGAATTTGTTACTTTCAAAACCGAACGTGTCGATGTGTATAACATCGAAGGGCCGTTTAGCTAGTAATGGTCCAGAGAAGGTAGTTTTATATGGATTTCTTTCGTATTTATTCATTAGACAGTTTTCGCATTCGTTGATAACTTTATTTATTTTTAACTTCATGTCAGGCCAGTAATATTTTAACTTAAGGTGATTGTAAGATTCCGTAATGCCGTTGTGATTGATTGTATGATAATTTGTAATTGCTTCGTATTGTTCGTTTGAATCCGTTAAATCTTTTGCTAGTATATTACATTTTATGATTTTTATTTTATTATTAAAAAGTTGTTGCATTATTGTTAAAAACTTTGATTCTAATTCGTGGTCTTTGAAAAATATACCATAAAGGTTTTTTGGATCTATGATTTCTTTTAGTACAGTTAAAATATTTTCTAATTCGCTTCCTTTTCTAATTGTGATATGATAATTATATTTATTGAATGGTTTAGTTAAATTCGTTTTACATTGGTCTCCACTTTGGAGAATGATACGGTACATAAAGTGATTTCAGGGTTTTTCTGAAATTGGCATTGTGAAAATGGGATTTTCTATTGACGTATGTTGAGTAGCATCGTCAGATTCATTGAGAATCTCGTCAATATCCTCCATGCGAAGATTTAAGTCGTCCTCGACGTTTGGCAATAAGGACATTTGGTCCAATTCTTTTGGTGTTAATTCATTTACATTTATTTCTATTCTTGATAGTGCATCCGCCACTAAGTTTTCCTTGCCTTTTTTATAAACAATTGTGTAATCGAACTCTTCTAAGCGCAGACGCCATTTTGTTAACCTGGAGTTCGGATCCCGATGTGAAAATAACCAGGATAAAGGTTTATGATCTGTTTCAATAATAAATTTTTTTCCATAGAGATATGGCCTAAAATGTTTAGTGGTTTCCACTATACCTAATAATTCGCGTTCAATTGTAGAATAATTTTTTTCAGCACTATTTAGCGTTCTCGAATAGAATGCTATTGGTTTATTATTTTGCGAGAGTAAACCGCCAATTGCGACGTTTGAGGCGTCGGTCGTGACGTAAAATGTTTTCTCAAAATCAGGGTATGCTAATATAGGGGCGTTTGTTATTAGTTCTTTGCATTTGAAGAATGCTTCTTTGTATTCAAAATCATTAGTATCAATTTTTGCTCCTTTTCTTAAACATTTAGTGAATGGTTGTACTATTTTTGCAAAATTTTTAATGAATCTTCTGTAGTAACCGATTAATCCGAGAAAGGATCTGATTTCTTTTATATTAGTAGGTAAAGGGTATTTATTAATTGCTTCTATTTTTGAGTCGTTTGGTTTGATTCCCTGTGGCGTTATTATATGGCCAAGGAAGGCTACTTCTTTACGTAGAAATTCCGACTTGTCTAACTGAATTTTTAAATTAAACTCTCTAAGTGCCTTAAAAATAAAGCCAATGTGAACTAAATGTTCGTGGAGAGATTTAGAAAATATGACAATGTCGTCCATGTACACAAAACAAAATTTATACAGGTATTTGCGCAAGATGTGGTCCATGACCCTTTGGAAAGTACTCGGAGCGTTTTTTAAACCGAATGGCATCCTAACGTATTCCCAATGACCGTTATCGACAGAAAAAGCTGTTTTTTCAATAGATTCGGGATCTAGTTCAATTTGATGAAAACCCTGAGCTAAATCTAACGTGGAGAAATACTCGCATTTACCTAAATTGTCTAGAATTTCTTCAATTCTTGGAAGCGGGTATTTATCTTCAATAGTTTTATCGTTGAGTTTCCTATAATCTATAACTAATCGCCACTTTTTCTTTCCGCTTGCGTCTACTTTTTTCGGTACAATCCATACAGGTGAGCTGTATGGCGAAATGCTAGGTTTAATAATTTTATTTTCTAATAGTTTTTGAATTTGATTTTGAATTTCTGTTTTTAAATGATAGGGATACCTAAACGATTTTGTATAAACTGGATCAGAGTCCGTTGTTCTAATTTTATGTTTTACCGCGTTGGTAAAGCTTAAGTCGCAATTTTCATCGTAGAATACATCTTTATAATTATTACATAATTGGAGAATTTTTTCTTTTTCCTCTTCGTTGAGGTGTAATGTCCGGATAGCTTCTGAAATGATTAATTTTGATTTTTGTGCTATCGGTTTCGTTTCTTCCATGTTTATTATTGGATCAACGTCCATTTGTTCGTTGAAGTTAACTTCGATATTTTTATTTTCTTCAACGGGAATATTACAAAACCCGTTTTTCGCGAACGCTATTGATTCTGGGATGTGTAAATTTTTAATATTTAATTCTGGGACTAATACTTCTCCTTCTTCTATATTTACTGGTATTCTTATAATGTTGTTAACTATTTGTTTAAATGGTATAAAATTTTGAGGGTTGAGTTCCATAAAGAATGGTATTTTAATATTTTGAATTTCTAACATTCGCGTTTTATAATTAATTAACGCGCCTAATTTCATTAAATCGTCGCTCGCAATTAATCCATCGAATCTGTCGTGCCATTTTACGACATGAAATTTTATATTATTAATTATTCCATACTCTGATAATATTGGGTAAGCTACATTTTGATCATTCGATATTGTCCTATTCAAACTTTTAACTGTAAACGATTTTTTAAAAAGATAATTCTTAAAATTTTCAAATGCGGGCGTCGGATTCATAATGGAATTCGAAGCTCCACTATCTATTAATATTTTGAGTTTTAAACTGGGGATTACTAAGAAGGGTAATTTTGGCATGTTAGTACCGATTGAATTTAGGTTGATTGTTGGTATTCCGAGGCTTCTATGCGAAAATTTACGATTTCCTCATTGGAGTCAAAATTTTCTTGTTGCCTTTCTTCTTGTCGTGAGTATTCTGGGTTTTCCACATTATGCAGTTCTTCAGAAATAAAATTGTTAGGACCGGTACTCCTGAAGTGATTGTTTGAATTATTTGGGCGACTAAAAGTATTTCGCGTTGATATCGACATGGGCGTTGGTTCTGGTAACTTATTATTTTGAGCATAATTATTATGTCTATTATAGGTGGGTACAAATCGATTATTTTGAGAATAATTAGATGGACCTCGTTGATTTTGTTGGTTATTATTATTATTAAAATTAGAGTTATTAAATCGTTGATTATAATTATTATTACTATTAAAATAAGGTCGTTGTTGTTGATTAAAATTTGTATTAAAATTGGGATAAAAATCCATTCTTTGATTTGGAGATTGAAAATTACCTCTATTAAAACTTGTATTATTATATTGTGAAGCGTTTTTCACAATTGGTTTGTTTGGTATTGCGTTTCTTTTAATTGGTGTTTTATTACGCATGAAATTTAGGAAATCAATATGTTGTTTTTGATTATCATAATTTCGCAGTAATAGTAAACAGTCTTCTAAAGAATTAGCAATTTGATTACTTAAATGGGTACGATAAGGTTCTAATATTCCGGCTTTAAAAGTATTCAATGCAGTCATTGTGTACATTTGAAATTTACAAGTTTTCACGTCGTTGTTTTGTTCTCTAATATTAATGTGTTCAATTAATTGTTGTAATTTATGTTTTATATTTTCATAATAATCTTCGTAAGATTCATTATGAGGTTGGAAGCAAGTATGTAAATCATTTGCTAATAAGATCTCGTTACGAGGGTCACCAAAGCGATTTAAAAGAGCTTCCCTTACTTGAGTAAGAGTCCTGCAGTTTGAGGCGACTAAAACGTCTCTCGCTGCACCTTCTAATCGTGAACAGCAAATTTCAAAAATTACTATATTTCCTAAACAGTTTTCTTGACCTTCCGCGGTATTTCGAAACATATTACAAAATTTTTCGCATTGCATAAGAAAATATGATAAATTTCGATTACCTCCATCGTATATGGGAATCATATTTTTAGCAATATTAATTTCAGCTAATGTTGGAGTTGCCATTGTTTTATTAGTTAAATTTGACGATTTTAAATTAATAATTATATCAGAACTATTTGAATTTGTTTTTCTTTTTAATGGTGATCTATCGCGATTATTTTTAACCATTGATTTTTTTAAACATGTATTTTATAACAAAATATGATAAGGAAAATAGGTACTTACAATAAGGTAGGTGTGATTAGCATTCTGTTGATACTTGGTTGGTGAATCTTCTTTAGCGTCTTATCGTGGTCGACTTGTTCCAGATGAACCCTTCTTTGACGATAGTGCTTCCAGTAGAATTTTACACCATGTAATCTTGATGCCTCGTGGTTTCTTAATGAATTTTCTTCGAGTCTATTGTTTTTGAAATGTTCCAAGTAATTAATTTACTGTAGTGGAACTTCTTGACGATAGCACGAAAGTTGAATTTTCACTAATTTTAAATTTTTAAATTAATTTGGTTCGTAGGATATTAAGGTAAGTACTTCGATAGAACCGCTTAAATATCCTTTTCTTCGCAGCGCCAGTTAAGTCAATTGAAATGAAAGTTATATTTTTAATAAATCAATCTTTATTTCAATTAATAAAAATGAGTTGTTCACAAACCGAAGTCTAAATGAATACTGAATTACAAAGTACATTTGAAACTATTTCTAAGCTTAATCTAATGAAGTTTGAGCTTTGATAAGAACTAGACGGTCAATGTTCTTTAAGACAACATCCTGTTCATCGGTGCAAGGGTTACATTTGGTGATGATGTAACTATATGTACCTACCAGGAAATGAAATTTTCAGGATTTTTGTCATCATAATCTGTTTATTCAATCGTTAAACATCAAATTACATATACCTATATTTTCTATTCTATTATTTTGATGTTTTTTTTTTACTCATTTTATGGACCTACTCTTATTGCAATTTAAACTTCAGAGTATATTTAGTAAATTTTCTTATTGTCTTGGTTATTAAAATAATCATTTTGTTAATTGAACCGTTAACGACATCGCCAATTATATTTACCGCCTTATTTTTAACGACACACGAAAATAATAATAGTAACTAATAATTTCGTAATATATTTTTTATCGTCTATAATATAATTTTCTTTAATTAAAAAGAACATTCAACAGAAATTACCTTCGAGCGTTTGGGTATTAATTTTTAACTTGGTGTACACGGTACGCCGTATACTCTTTTAATTATCAAAAATATGCATTTTCGTGATACTGGAAAATACGAACATCCGTGGTATTTTAATATTCATCTCTCTGTGTTAATTATCATAAATTAATTGTTAACTTTTGCATTAAATTTATTTTATAAAGTAACACACATAATTCAGGTAACTTGTGTAGAAAATTAAGATACAAGTAGGTATGCGAGAAGTAAACAAGAAAATTAAATAGGTACCTGTGTGTGTATATGGCAGGCATGAATTGGGAAAATATACTGGAGTTGTCAAGTTTATAGTGAGTACTAGAGAAAATGGTGCGTCAGTTCGCTCTTGCACTAACTTTAACGCTACATCAAGACTTTTGGCATGTCTACATTTGGAGGAATATATTATCAACTGATTTGACTAGGCATTTAATTTTCTGTCGCATCATTTACGCTTAACAATGCCGTAATAGTAAACTCGTTTTATTGTGCAGAATTAATTAGTTAGGAACCTGCGATTAACAAACTTTAATACCATATAACATATTAACTACCAAAGTGTCTTTAGGAAGGCCATACATAGCGGAAGCCAAATTATGTTTTGTGTAGGTACTACATGTATATTAAATGTTTATCGATTTATTGTTAGTTGTTTTGTAAAATAATATGGAGCATAATACCATATTACTTGCTTTTTGGATTACTCGCATTCGGATCATAACTGTCATATTTCATATTTTAATTTTCTTAACTCCAAAAAACAATATTTTTTAAGAACAATAATTTATATAAACTAAATCTATGGTCTATTCAGAGCATATAATTTACAGATGGAAGGAAGAATTATTATTTATTTTGCTAAATCTATTTAAGTTTTTCTATATCATTGAACTATCAAAAAATCTAAAAATATGTGAAAAAGAAAAAATGATTTCTATTTTCGTATACTGCAATTGTATTTTTCTAAATGGAAGTTTTTAATATCGTGATTAATAATAATCACGATATTATATAGGTGTATCTAATATTTTAATTAAATTGTCACTATTTATAATTAAGTTATAAATATTATTATCAGGTAGTAGTAATAGTAACAAATGCTGACTTTAATTTCATTGTAGGTTAATTCCATCAGGTGTGAAAGTTTATTCTTTAGGGTATGCTCATATTTATAATACATTATGTAGAAATACAATGCACAAAGTATTGATTTCTAATATCAATCAACAAGATTCAATTTCTTTTCCAGTTTTCAAGTTATATCGCTGAAATACAGGATTATGTGCAATCGGCTGGTAATTTTGACTTGATCGTTCACACTAACAGTTCCGAAAGCTGCACTTTACAGTCCTAGTGCCGTAAAGCAAACCCTCAGTAAATCGCTAGTTGTTATTGTTTTCATTTGGTAACTATGTTCATTCAGAAAAATTATACTTATGGTGTAAAATTGCGTTTACAAATAATACCACCACCACAATCATTTCCATTGTCCATTTTATCCTGAATTTGTAATTGTTCATTAAACGAAATTTCATGAATTCCACCTAAAATGTAAATGCAGTTGGTACAGTTCTTAATTATTTATTAATGTCACCTAAATAATTATTATGGTAAATTAATTAAAAATAATACTTACATTAACATTACTAAAATAGTCTTACCACCGAAAACAAGACGACTTTATCTATGTTTTGGAAACGATAAATGGGATAAAAAAAAGCTGGCTTTAAAATAAAGCTGGCATTTTTGTTTTGAGAACAACGGCTTTATGTAAAATAAATTAATACTTATACGTTGCAGTTACAACTTATTCGCCTACAAACAATTGTCTAAAAATGTCTAAAAAATTTCCTGTCTGTTAATTGAAGTTAGAATAGATCCAATAATCACTGTCAGTATTACCAAATTTGGAAAACTAAATTGAATCAGACGGGGCAACTGAAATTCAATTTTATTTTGAACCTAATATTACAAATTTTACATTCGATGAAATAAACTCAATAATCTACGTAACTGCCTTAAAATCTTGGTTTAAATATAATATTTCAATTTCACTAATATTTTAATAATAATATAAATTACAATACACTTAATTTTAGTATCATATTAGTAGTAGTATATTTGTATTTCAAATTATTAATTATTATTTCTTTTTTGTTTCAGGTAAGTTATCGTGAACTCTTTTAAAGGATAACAAAATATTTATGAGGAATTTCCGGATGGATCTCGACGTCCAAGCAAATCTAAACAGTTGAGATGAGAACTGGTTTTTGAAAAATTATGTCTCTAAAAGGTACTCACTCTCGTTACTTCCGTCGAATTTTGTTAAATATTGTTCTACAAGATGAGAACTTTATTATTTGTGTTGCATTCATTTACTTTTCTTGAGAAAGACCTGTGATAACATGATAATTAATTTTAATATATATATAATCTATAAAACATCGATATCTTCCCCAGAACTTACAATAGAGCGCTCTAGAGACGTATTCTTCAAATAACGTCATTATTTTATAACATATTAAAAATTAGTTTTCACTCAAATGTATTTAATTAAGTTGTTCTTGGTGGAAACGTAGAATTTTCTTTTTATTTTAGTACCATGCAGACCCTTTTGTGGAGGTATGTACAAAGTGGTGCAAGATATATTTTCCCATGTGTTTTGCCAGGGCGTTTTTTTCAGACCCATAATAAATTACTAGCAAAATAAAAAAACACCATATCAGAAAGTTTTTTAAAATTCCTTTCAAAATAATAATTACGAGGGGCCTTTCAATACCCAAAACCCTCCGAGTACGGTCTTGTGTTTTACGGGAAATAGTGAATGAATACACAGATTTTATTTATTGAATTTTGGTACACCACACTTAGAAGAAGATTTTTCTGCTGAATATTCCTCGCTAAATGTTGAGCCCTTCAAAAATAAATTGGGAAGCGGTCAAATGGGCGATCCAATCACCGAATTTGGTTTTGTCAAGTTAGTATCGACTAGAACGAAATAACAGCAATTTTCGATAGGAAATATAGAGGTTACACGATAAGACTATGCCGGGTTTCAAATTTTTCGATTTCTACATTTGAGGGGTTTCCTTCTTCCTATTTCATGTTTTATTTGGGAGGTGTTTACTTCAGTGGGTTGTTTTAGATTATAAATAACAATCAAATTAAATTCTAATTAGTTTCAAGTGTTCACCGGCTGTTTCGTATCCGTTTTCTTAAGACTACTAATTTCCGGGCTATTTTTAGTATAGCACATTAAAATGTAAAAATTTTTTTGGAAATGAAATTGTGATGCGTTAGAAATATTAATAGACTCCTTCCAGTTTATTACTGTAACAAATAATATGAATGACATGAAATAGAAATTTGTAGTATAATAGGCATCACAAACACAAGTAGATTATTTATTATGCAAATAAATACTGCTATTAAAGGTATAATCCTATCATTACACTTTGCATAATTATTTATTGAAGAGCAATAATTATTTTAAATTGTGTATAATTCATTAAATTTATTAATGATAGTAATACTTGTACATATGAGTTTTATTTACTAAAAAGTTAATTTCTACATCTAATAGTAAGTTTGTTGATTATTTCTTCTTCCAGTCTTGAAGGCAATTCTTTTCAAATGAAATAATGTGCAGGGTTTTTTTTATTTTCTTTATAGGAAAAATTATTTGTTTTTAATAAATTTGTTTTTTTACACTAAATAATTAACTTTTTTTCTTGAAATTAGCGAAAATTAGAATCTTGCTGTCCATTATCAGATTATTACATTATGACATAAGTAGTTAATTTTTTTGTGGAACTCATTTACGATAATATGAAAAATTGCTATGAAAAATATATTTTAAATAATAACCATACAGAACCCAAACAATAAGACTTTATTCTTATCTTGACTTTATTATTAAAGTTTTCATTTTCAAAGTTGTTTTTATGCATAATATTCAAAAATTACTGGTGTATTTTATACAATACTTTTAATACTAAACCAAAATTATTAAGAAATTGATATTTTTAAGGGCCTATTAAAAAAGTCTGAAGTCTTTTTTATATTATTTAATAAAACTTTTATGCCTAAAGCTCTATGGTTCCGCTGAAAATAATCGGTTCTTACCTAGAACTCACTTGGAAAACTCTCAAAAAGAGATATTTTGCATAGTTGAATAAAAAATTTTGAGTATAAACTGTTTCGGCATGATTTTTGATTTTATCACTATCGGATGTACTTTGTGGTGGTTGCAAAGTAAAATTTCTAAGGAAACGAGTCGCTTGTATATAGCATCATCTTGATGGAAGTAAAATCTTTGTTCAAAATTCACAAGTGTATAACATCAACACAACATTGATAACATTTTCTCGTAGAAAATTATTATTAGGGTTTATTTACTACCGCGCCGTACCGCGCCCAAGAAGCATGGTAAGCAAAGTCGCGTTTAATGGTCCATGCTTTATTCCTTATTCCGAAAATTGAACAATGGTTATTATCTAAAATTGATAGTTATTTTTCATATTGTATTTTCAGATTTTCGTCAATAAATATTATGCGTATAAGGTATAACTGAATCGTTTCATAAATATGCACATGTTTTGTTTGTGACGTGACATGTAGAATTTTTAAAATTCATAAAATATAAAATATTTTAAAAATTCATCACTTTGTTTTTCTTAGCTCGTCTCTTAAATATCAAAACCCATTCACTTTCACCTATGTTATGCTTATTCTAATACGACGTTTATTTCTCAAGTTTTCCCTTGGCAGTCTTTCATTTTCTAGATTTTCAGAACCGCCTGTGTCTTTCTGCATTTTTTATTTTTCAATTTTACTAAAACGCTCGCTTTATAATATTATATTAACAGACATAAAAACTTTAATTTTATAATTGTTACAGTAACGGCTATAATTAATTTTTCTCACAATTACTGAAATAAAGTGTTTAATAAAATTTTAATCTTTATTGCTTTCCTCACCTAAAAGAATTATTACAAGTTTATATTACTATGTACTTTTTTACATTAAAAGTTTTAATTTAAAAACTTAAATTACTTTTGAGTTTACTTTCATTAAACTTAGAACCCCTTTTTATTTAATCAACTGCATTCCATTTGTTTTTACTGGTGTTAGTTGAAAAAGTAAAAGTAAAATTTTCACTAAATAAATTTAACATTTTTCCGGTTTTTCATTTTGAACAATTCTATAAAATTGGATTCTACTGGCATAGTGGCCTTGGCAAGGTCTTTGCTGTTCACGTTTGGCCAGTAAACTGAAGAACACAAACGAATAAGACATAGTTAAGAAAGTATTTTTACATGGTATTCCAAAAGTCATTGCATTTCCTATCAACGTATCCGCTATTTTTTCAACAGCTTCCGCCAATCAATGAAATTTGTATGAACGAAATGTGAAAATTATAATTTTACAGTTGTAAAATTTGCTAGTAGATATTATTTTATGAACATGCTATTTTTTTTTTATTAGTTTAAATATGATTAAGTAGGTAGCTAGGCTGTTAGAGATTTTTATCGGCAAGGACGTTGCCGTTATTTACATTTATGGAAGGTCGATTCACTATATTAATCTACTTTTAATTATTGTTGTTTAATCTTACGAAACTAATTTCTAAAAAGTGGTTAGTGAAGATTTAAGTGTTTTCTGTTTTTCCTTCTTTCTCTTTAACCACTTGGTGCCAGCGTCGCATCTGACAAGTCCACTCCCACGTTCGTCATGTCCTTGTTTAATGTACTCTTAAGTGTAATTAATGTGTATGTCGCATCCTTGTTTAACGTCAACCACCCACAATTATTAACCCATTAGGTACCAATTTAATTTTTTTTGAAAATTTAAAAAATTTTTTGTTATTTTTAATATACATACTAGAGTAATAGAAAAATAAAAAAAAAAATTTTTTAATTTAAACTTTTGAGTTATGAACGGTTTTATAAATAGGACATTGTGCCTTAAGGGTATCAAATTACACTACTAACGTCTACAAAAAAAATTTTATTTTAGCGCTACGATTGTATAAGCTAACCTAATCAGTTTAAAACAGAAATTATAAATCAAAATTCTAAGAAAATGCCGTTTTTATGATACCAATTGTATCAAATGTTTATGCTGAAACGCCGCTAATAATATAATTCCAATTTTAATCGTTATTTATTCAAAAAGTATAGTGAATGTTCTCATGATAAAATTTTTTTGAGAAGGGTTGATATCTAATCTAAGCACCTTCCCAGTTATAACAAAATTTAAACAAGATTTAATTGTTGATAAAAATTGTTATTCCTACTGTCCTATAAATAGGACACTGGTACCTAATGGGTTAATTTGGCTTTTAAGTGGTTAAAGTTATCAATGGCATATTGTGCCTATATTATAACACTGCATTGTGTAGTATATAATTAAATTATGATAATTATTTTATTATTATATATTTTATTATAATATATTTTATTAGTGTGTATTGCATATAACTAATCAAATTTCAATTTAACGATTATTTTGGTGTGAAATCAATTTTACGACATGGTATTAACTTTTACTGTATTCTCTTGGACCTTATCATTATGTAGGTATAGTCCCAATCGATCTCATAATAACTATAAACTATATTTTTTAATAATATAATGTCAATTGACTTCATAAACCAAATAATCAAAAGAATTTTAATTTCTTTTTCTATGCGATTTATGTTTAATTCATATTGATGGACTTTAAAGATACATGACATAATTAGTGTAACATTAAAGATCAAGGCAGAAGAATATTAGTAATTCACTAATCAGTGATACGGTGAATGAAGGAAATGCTAGGTACTAGAGAATCCATTATTGACTTGTTGCATCCAGATACCATCTTGTCAACAAGTCACGTAGATACAGTAAATATAATTAAGATTTTTATTTTAGAAGCAGTAACGCTTTCCTACAAAATACCTAAAAATGTAATTCAATTTCTGATACTTTTATTATTTTTCCAAGTTAATTATTGTGTATGATTTCCTGTTCAATGACAAAGCGATCAAATACGCATAGTTGATATTCCTAAAAGATTAGAAAAAAATTATTTAAATGCTAATTTATTTAAATTATTTGTTTTGGGTATCAAATCATTTCTTTTTATGTTGATTGCAGATTTCTTAAGTAATATGCAAATAAAATTACAATTACCATATGTAATTTATGTAGATTCTTACATGAGTGAAGTATAATAATTATTTAGAAGAGTTGTTTTGATTGAGATTATGTTGGTGTTTACAATTTTGACATGCATAGAATAAAAATTTTACACAATATTCAATTATACAAAATTGATTAACTCTTACATTTTTGTTCTAAATTAAACAACAATGAAATCAGGCATTTTTCAAGTCTACAAGAAGAATTAGTTTTGTTCGATATAATACCACAATACATAGTAGTGTTTTAGAATTGTTGATATTCAATACAACTACTATGCAATCATCATGTATTTGCATAGAACCTGCTTCCTATTGTACCGCTGACAAACGGTTGATAATGGAGATTCAATACCAATTCACGTATGATGATACTCATCGAGAAAACGTGCAAGGATTGAAAACGTTTAGATCGAAAATATTTTTATAAAAAATAAGATATTTATTTGGGCACTCTTTTGATTAGCATTGAAACAGAATTATTTTACTAAACATTGTTATTTGCTTAATAATTTCCATATTTTCCGTCCCATCTACTTTCGTTACTCCAACTGAATCTCATATTGGAGGAACTTGACATTAATAATTCCCATTGACTGAAAATTTCGTTTTGCGTATTATGTAAGTTTTTCTAAAACTTCTAGAAGTAAAAACTCAACAAATGAACTCGAGACGTTGACCTTACATAAGCTGCTCAACTTGGCTGGCGCCTGTAGTCAGTTCGAATCATAATGCAGGCGAATGTGTAGATACGTCCATTATTATGTACAGCATATTGCTTTATTACCGTATAAGTAAACTAACTGCAAGAGTTAGTACACATCGCCATTGTTTATGTCGCTATTACAAATCATTCTTCCTATTAAATTTTTACGCGTTTATCTTTTATTCTCCATCCTGATGATAAACATTTTAATGAAATTTAAAAGCAGTAAAATGTATTTTTAAGTTTTCTGTAGTTTAGCTAAATAAATATTTATTTGATACAAGAATAATTAAAATCACAACGAATAATTTAATAGCAGAACAATAACAGAGTTACCGCAATTTTGAAAAGTTCATAGTCTTGAACAGCATAGAGTGCAAAATATAGTTTTCAATATTTTTGCTCATCTGATAGTTACACCGACGATCCACAGTAGTTAGTAGTCAAAACTGAAAGGTTGTGAAAAGTATAAAATTCTTTTATATTTTAAAATATTCTTCTAGTTCTGTTTATTGTTTTAGGCAACAATGCGATCCGTTGTCGCTACCAAATTTAGTCTTGCAAAAAGTAAAATGTAGAAATGTTATATAATTAATTTCCAAATAATGCAATATAATCCCAGCCATGTGAGGCCGAAAGCCGAACATAATATAATTTTATTTATATGGATACAGGGAAGACGCACATGAATGGATTAACGAGATATACAGTAGCCTATCTTATTTTCCATCGACCGCACTTTAATGGTGAATGTTGGTTTTCAGTTTTTCCAGACTTACCTGCAGGGTTTTCACGGTTACACGATCCTTCAAATAGCCCCCAAAAGAAGTCTGAAACGATTAAATTAGGAACTGGGCAGATGACCCAAATCACTAGCTCAAAGTTTCATTCCAAAAGTAAAATCATTCGTTATTTCTACCCGTTCGCGTTCTCTGAAGGTGTAGTATATTTTTAATATACAAAAATACCGATAACTCCAAAAAATTGGCGCATACCACTACCAAATACGAACGATTTCAACTACATATACTTTGCACCATCTGATGTATTGGATGCATAATATAAGGTCAAATTGTACACCTGTAATGTAGGTATAGAATCTCATATCAGATGACAGGTATGACGAGCAATTTTTTGTTGCCAAATTTTTGCAGTGAGGTAAATACCGTTACCATTTTTAATTATTAATTAAAATGGCAATACAATAATTGATTTTATTAACCTGTAAACAGTTATATTAGTATTTTTTGAAAAGAGAAATATGAAAAACCTGACTAGGCACATATTATGAGAGGGTCAAGTGGATTTAAGAGGGTGTGCTACAAGCAGGCGTGATTGGTTATTTTATTAGAGGAACTTATAGATGAAAAGCAGTGGAAAGCTTGAAAATATAAAAGTAGAAGTGATCGGAAAAAGAGGGTTTGAAATTTGAATGCGGCAAGGAAGACATTTATTTAACAACTTTTTGAGTAGGTAATTAAGCGTTTTCATAACCAATAATTTTATTTCAAACCAGTCGTGTCATATTAAGTGTTACTTATTCTTTAAGTAAAATTTATTTGATTGGCGCGTTTAAAAAGCGCAAATTTATGAAAGCCGTTGAACTACTTTCTTAAAATGATAATGATGGTCCAAAATGACTAAAGCTTTCTGTGAGAAGTCCGTAGGAGGAGTTTGCGTTCAGAACAGCACGACAGTCGTTCGGTCACCGGCCCATATAACCTACATTCCTCTGTGCATATGTTATTGAAATTGATATTTACCCTTGATTGAAGCGGTGAGATCAGATGTAACCCTCTCCAAATCATTTTAACGTGGCAAAATTAATATTGTTGTAGTTTATCAACCACGAATTTTCGGTAGTGTTTGACTATTGCTTTGATTTTCCGTTGGGATTCACAACAAAGCATCAGGAAACGTAAGTACGTGACGCTAATTATTATTATTGTTTTAATAGATTATACGCCTTCATCTTAACCTCTTTTACCTATTTTGATTCAAGTAGAATAAGCCTTAACTATTTTCACTAACGAGTATTGCGCCTTATTTGTAAGTTTAATGGTGAAATATTACATTCGTGATGAATAATTCCAATCTGTTTAATTTAGAAGTACCAAAGCTCTTTTTATAAACAAATTCTCCATATAAATCGCATGCTTTCGACCTTGTAAAATTTACATAAAATACAAATATTATTTCTCTTGACTGTTTCCTAATTTATGAGTTCAAAAGCTATCGCTATTTTTTTCAGTAGTAAAAGATAGTACTACATATTTTTTAAATATGTTTAAAATTAGAAATATTGAATTTTAAAATCTTTTCATTATGTTAATTTTATATGGTATTTAAACTTGGAGTTTTCTTTGATGGTCTGACATTTAGTCGGAGGCTGGTTGATCTAGTCTAGAAAATTGACTTCAATTGAATAACTATAACAATTAATTAGTGTTACTGTCTGTATATTGATAATTATTGTACATTAATATGAAACCCAAATGGATTTAAATTTCTTAATCAGTAGCCTAAACTTCCTTGTTTAATTTTAATTAATATCTGTAGTTTTCCAATAATGAACTCTTAATTGATGGATTTCAACAATGATTTTATTATCGTTTTTTACCAAAAAGAGCCTGTGATTATCTGACAGTTTACGTAAGGTACCATTTGCAAAACTTGGTTTATTATTGCAACGATCGTTTTAACTTTCTCCAATACATTATCTCGTTTTTAGTAAGTAGAAGTTATCATAGCAAATGATCTATATGAGGTCAGTGGTTCAATCAACTTCCTGTTAAATTTACCTATTCTTGTTAAATGAATTCTTAATGGGGTTGTGATTAAAGCAAATATATCTTGTATAAATTTAATTAAGTTTATGTTAGAACCAAGGACAAGTATATTGAAAATGTAATTGCTATAAGATTGATGAATTGATAAGTCATGAATTATTTAATGTTCGTACTGAAAATATTTGATGTATTTCCGATTAACAAGACGCTAACCTGTATGGAACGGAGAAATTTTACCAAATTTATTTAAATATGTCCTGAAAGATAAGGACACCACCTTTTCGCACCCAACTACCGCGACTGCAACATGCAACAGGTATGTGATACCTAGTTTAACACCCTGTTTTATATTTAGCAGCGTAGCCTTTATTACAAGTTTGGGCTGCTGTATTCAGAATAGCATATTTTAAACTTCTCTCGGTGAACTGCGTAGGCTGCAATCCTAAATAAAAACTGGTCTTACCCACGAAAAGAGGTAAAAACAGAACCAGAAATTGAACGAAAATTGATTTGCAATCTCATTGAAAAGGTAGAAGTTAAAAATGATGTAACTATTCACGATTGAACTACTTGGGAGAAATGTCGAATTTATTTAGGAAAAGCCTGCGTATACTTAAATATTTTGAAAACTAATGCAACAAATCATAATTTCGTAACAATTTTCACACCTCGGCATAGAATCCTGAGTGGAGTACTCGAATCCAAAATTTGTTTTAAAACTGTAGTGACCGAATTGTAACATTTTGATTCAATTATTCAAGTTGGGAAAAACTATACTGAGCTTCTTTTTCTATAAATCAGGATGAATCAGTTTTTTAGAAGAATGTGATATAGCTTCTGTTTTTTTGATGCTTAAAAGTAATCCGTTGTCTCTTGTAACAAGGGCCGTTTGGATTATACGCGAGCTAGCTCTACTAAACCTTTGTCAGGGACTTGGACATATCTTACCTACTTTATTGTTGTTCTCGAAAGGAGTTCAGGGACAATAATGTTAGATAATGAAAGCGTAGATTACATACTTTGCAGCATCTATGTAATTGCCCGTCTAAATGTGTAATTTTGCAAATGGAGTGAATAAATGTTTAATATCCACGCATTTACTGACGTTTATCCGGTTGCTAATGAGCAGGCGTTTAGTTTTGTATTTAAACGGGTATAATATTTTAAGTACGTGCAAATGAAAACTATATTTTTACATTCAACAACTCTTAAAGTGTCAAAGGTTTTTTAAAATAATTTAAGGGTAGATGTTTAAGGGAGGTTTTTCCAGTAAATTTAACGTTCATGTCTTTAGCGTTTATCGCTAGTTTCCGTGGCTTTCGTTTGGGGGTTTCTTGATTTTCTTTTCCCTTTATGCCGATGTAATGTGTGCGAAGTGAGCACATCACTAAGTAAGCCAATTTTCCTTTACAACTTTCAAAACTTGGAACACGTTGTTAGTAAGTTCTCGTTTGTTATATTCCGAGTAGTATATAACTTCATTTTTATTGTTTTTCGTAATTTTATACACTGGCTGGCTTTGTTAGTGGTGTTCGGCTTTGCATTATTCAAGGCAGTGACGTGGTAGATTTACTGATAGTTTTCTTGTTTATTTTAACGGGCCCAAAGTTACAAAAATCAAGATATTTGTTACCTAACAATACTGGAAATATCAGTTTTGTAAATCTTGCCCGTAGTCATCATTTTTGTTCTTTTTGAATGCATTCTATGCATTATAAAACAATAATATTGGGAATGTATAGTTTGTTGTAATATCGAAATGGTTGTTTTTTTATTACCTATTTTGATGGTTTTACAACGAACAATTTAATAGGCAAAAGTAATTTTATATTTAAATGCTTCTAATTGCAATTAAGTATTTTTACCGTCACTTTTTGGAAGGTACGTAGGTTTTTATCATTTTTGCATAGATCATTTTCTTTATTATATTATTCCATTGTATACGGTTTAATATATGAGTACTTTATATTCTGGCTGTTGGCAAAGTTGGCATAGGCACTAGAAAAGACGGCGCCTGTTCCATCTGATTTTCTAAGTTCAATAGAATTTTTGCTTTGGAGTCAGTGTAGTCGATCGTCCGGTTTGTTACTACGTACGCTATTGGAAGCAGAAATTAACTAATTTATCTGCCATTTCTATCAAACGCAAAATTGTATCTTACAATTAGATAATAAATTATTACGGTGCTGGTCGGTATTCGTGCGATGTTTGGCAATTGAGAATGTAACCAGTTTTGGGTAATATCGGTTATCATATTATCCAATTAGTGTCTATCAAACTCCAAATAGTTAATTAATTATCAATTACAATTAATTTTTTAATTATGTATTTATGTGAAACATCCTATGTTATTAATTTTGTTAATAATTGTATTATCTAGTCTTGCTTGGAACGCCCTTTTTAACGGTTCATGTATCCTGCTTTAATGCATATAAATTAAGTTATACGTTGCATATCGATTTACACACTTAATTCCTATTGAGATAATAAGTGAATTTCCAGAGAAGTCTACCTAAGAGTGCCTATTGCATAATGGATTATCTCCATGATTTGCGATTTCAACTTATGATGCTTTTAGTTTAAATTGAAAATGAGATATTTTAATGGTGTGTGGAGAAGACTTTCGTCTAATTTTTAAAATATAGAAATGCATTATTTGTTATGAGAAGATACTGAAAACTTACAAAGAGGGTAACTTTCCCGTTTCTTTTTTGTATTTTATTGATTGCATGTGATTGAAATGTTTCTGAATACAAAGTATTTTATTAAAAGTTACATATTTCATCTTATGGCAATTTCTTTTTATGAAAATATAGCGATCGACATCTCACTCGTCTTTTTTTTTTTTAGTAAACTGTAATTTATTATTATGAACTTACTTATTTCTAATCTTGGTATGATGTGTTAATCATATTTGAGAATAAATTAAGTTAAAATCTTACTACTTGTACACAAAAAATTTTGTATTGTGAAATGTTCGAAAATTGGACATGGTATTTCCTATAAAAAAGTTCACGATGGCATAATATTTGTATTTTCAAAAATTTAGACGTAAGGAATATCCAAAGTAGTTGATTTTGACTATTCTTATTCGCTACTTTGCCTGTTTTCAACGCCCAAACAATAAATTGAAAATAAAAATATGCTATTACAAACTTTTTTTGTAGAAAATTTATTATTATTATTTATTATAAAACTTAGAAGAAAGTGACCAAATATGGAATAGTATCCCGAGTATCCCTAATGTGGAATACCATTAAATTTTCGAAACCACTGCCTCTTTAGCCATTACTAGGATAAATGACAACCTAGTAAGAGTAGTTGACCACCCCAAACTTTACAACGCTCTATTACCATTAATATCCACATGGCGGGACATTATTCTTTGTACGCACTTGCGAAACTTTATTGTTAGTAGTGCAAATTTTGATCTATAACGTAAGTATTAGTAATTTGTTAATTACTCTACATTTATAAGCATGCAGAAGGATGACTGATAACATTACGTATGTTACTTTTAAGGAAAATATAACCTGGCTTTCAATAAAAAAACATTATTCTTAAGTGAGCTTAGTTCCTAATATGGAATATGGAAAATTATATGGAAATCTTATGTAAGGAATGGGCGCCTGGTGGTGACGATAGTGTGTGTGGTGTGTGATTTTTGCTTTTTTGCAGTAGAATAAGTTAATTTTAACGGAATAAGTTACTTTTATTTTTGACCAAAGTCTCAAGATCTGTTATAAAAAGACGTTACTGTTTTTGTTAATTTTTGTTGTAAGAAACTTGGGTCTTATTTCCATATTCCATATTTGGGGGTCTATTCCATAAATAGCTACTATTCTGTTAATTTACATTTTTATATAAAAAAAATTTGTTGATTGATATTAAAACACAAGACTATGACTAAGATAAGCCAAAATGTATGACTGACTGTGTTTATAATTAAATTTGCATTTAATTCATGATAGTTTTTTTTATGCCACAAAAACAAAATGGTATTCCATATTTGGTCACTTTTCTCTATTATTTGATTTCATTCAAACAATAAGGCAGTAAAATTTTTTTACTGTTATATTTATATCTTTTTTAGTTGGTATAAAAAAATGGAATATTATATTTAGCGTAAGCGTCGCGCTTACAGTTAAGACCGCTTAAGGTGGCGATCTAGCCCATATTGATGCAATGTTAATTGTGGCGTTTTTAGTGTCAAACGGCAGCGCTTAAACAGCAAAAACTATTGCACTTACAAAAAAATGATGTATATATAAAATAAAGTAGAAAGATTGATCTACATTGTAAGCTAAATTTAAATGCTCAATTATTTAAATTAACTGAAATACGGCATGTTAAAAATTACAATTTAGAAATCACTTTTATACACACGATTTTTCTATATATTTCGAGAAAAAATCTAAATTCTGATATATACAAAATGTTCTATGGACAGTTACCTTTATTTTAAAACTTAAATTTCAAAATTTAATTACATATTAACGTCTACTCAAGTGCTCCCGTTTTTGTATGTTAAAATTTAAATTCCGACATATTTCTTCTAATCCTAGCTACTAGAAGACTTATTTTATATATACATCATTTTTTTGTAAGTGCAATAGTTTTTGCTGCTTAAGCGCTGCCGTTTGACACTAAAACGCCACAATTAACATTGCATCAATATGGGCTAGATCGCCACCTTAAGTAACTAACTTAGCGCTCCGCTGTAATGCAGCATTTTCCACCTTGGCACGTAATATACTACATTACATCATTATTGTACTTTATGATAATTATTAGTACTAATTGAGTCATCAGAAAGCATTTCAAATCAATTTGACTATAATAATAAAAATTATGTGCCTCATATATACTTTAACACACTGGTAAGTTAACGATCATTATACGATTCTTTCTGTCACAATTTCCGAATTTGATACACATTGCGAAAAATACTCAAATCACCATTAATTTTCTTATTTATTCAAATATCATTATTTAACCAATTTAATAAATTGAATTATTCGAGAATCTCCAATTTGTTAAAGAGTCAATGATCATTAATTTTGAGTGTGTCAAAGGTATTACATGGTAATATTTGGCATAGTACCTACTTAATATTATATTGATATACAATAAATTTTAATTTAACACAGAGACACTTGGCTTGACAAGTAAAGCATGAAGTTTTGGCATAATCATCAGTATAAAGCTCTTTAAAGTAATAGAGAATAGACTATAAAAGATGTGAGCTAATTAATTATACATTATATGCAACGATGCCTTAATAAATTTTTTATTTATCTCTTCAATAAATTAAGAACAATGCTCAACTGTAATTATTTAACCCTTAATCTCCCAAAGTGCTTTGGAAATTGGAAACACATTTTTTTTTAAATAAAAATATCTTTGTTATGTAGTACGTGTAAAAGAGACAATATAACTTCATTTTCAAAATTATATATTTGCTGATAATGATAATGTTTTAAGAGAAGTGTACTGTTATAGTAACAAATTTTTTATGTAGAGTGGTTCCAAAGAAAGAAGAAAAGGTGGAGCTAATGCGCAGAAAACAAATCTCGTACAATCGTGTTTATGTTGGTGTCAATTGGTGGAATTGGGTGTCACGCGATCTCTACTGCGCCGGATTTTGCCTTTTCTTCTTTCTTTGGAACTACTCTAATTTGCTTTTAGAATTTAACAAAAATTAAAGCAATTGTTAGTTTTCCATTATCTTGAAACATCTCTTTGTAAAAACAAAAAACATAATTGATTTACTAATTATAACATTGTTGTTAGTTTAATTATCAGATTAGGGGAATCCCCTAATCACATTGGAATAGATAAAACGTAATAGAAATTGATGCCCTTAACCTTTAATTAGCGCCTCCGAGGCAATAGTCCCATTTGAAATGTACGTAGGAAAGATTCACGTCACTAATTAAAGGTTAATAAAGACGTAACCAAACCAATTGTTACAATAACTTTTGATAATTTATATTTCAATAGTTTAGAATAGACAGTAATAAAATGTGTAGTACTTATAATAAATTTATAATAGTACCTCTGGTAGTACCTATATTTTGATGTTAATTGAAATGTTACTACTTCAACTAGTTAAATGTTATTTGTGGTCAAATAACACCGCAATATTTTATTATTTTATTTATAATTTTATTTATTTTTATTTTTATTATTAGTATTTATTTATTATTTTTATTTTATTTATAGATACAAATTTTACCTTTTTCTTCTGGTCGCCCTAAATTTTTGAAGACGAAAATTGTTTACATGCGTCTTGCTATTTTGGTCTCTTTTAGCCCAACGCTCCTGACCAATTCAATTTTTTCATGTATTCGTAACTTTATTAGATACAATTTTATCTGTTTTACGTAAACATTGAAATAAATTTTAAATTCTTTTAATTATATTATACTTAATATTTTATTTCATTATTATTTCTGCGTTTCTTTACGCTGATAAAACATGAAAGCTGACGGAATCTTTCGACTGAAAACTGTAATTAAGTGCTTAGTATACAAGACATTTTTGCAATCAAGAAATTGAGATTTTAAATTCAATTTTTAATCATCCGTGTTCAGCATAAATTACATTCGACATTCTTCACTTAATTTCTTATTTTTTTATTAGATGTCAAATGTTAATGGAATGGGGTGAAAATCAAACAATCTAATAAAACTGAAAATAGTTGTAAACATCAATTTTTTGCATTAAGTTTTTTTCAAAACATACATATTTTTTAGTAAGAAGGTAGGACAATGTAGAAACAAAAAATTTTGTGGAAATTGGAGTCATGAAAATAATTGTGATTTCATGGTTATTGATTTATTATCAATCACCACGAAATGAAAATTTAAATAAAAATTGAAATATTTGTTAAAATTAATAATCTTTCACAATGCATATTTACAAATATTATCATTATTTTTATGACCACTAAATTATTTTTTAAATTATGTCATTCAAAATGTTGCTAATTTACCTAGCTCAGAAATAATTGATTTTAGAAGTAGTTATTTATTATGTCCATTTTATTTATGAGAAGTACCTACCTGTCGTATGGCTTTGGCTGTTGATTGACCATAACGAGGTGCTAAAAACTTTATGGAAACAAATTTTTATTGTCTCGAAAGAGAAAATTTAAATGTTTACTAACTTTCCGAAGAAAGCTGCAAATTAACCTGATAATTTAAAAATATCTTAATTGATTTATTTACCTGCAATTACTCCACATATTTTAAATTTCAATTATTATAAAGTTCAAAAGTTATAATACACATTTTAAGGAGAGAATTAGTAGGTAATAGTATTCGATTAATTTATTACCACAGTAATAAGTACCAACAAAATACTTTGAACATTTAAATATTTCTATTTATGAATTTTTATTTAAATTAATGCAAAATGTATTTTAATTAGTTCTGAAAAAAAATTCAAGTTATAATAAATTAACTTCGTACTAATTTTCATTTTCAATGTTTTTAAAATACATCTTTGGTCATTATTGAATATCTTTTAACGATGCTCATCGTAACTTCATTAATTTCTTTAGAATCCTTTAAGTCTGCCAAGGTATTTAACCAATACCTTATCAATTAGAATTATAATCTTTTAAGTTAAAAGCAAACCAGCATAAGTGCTTTAAATATTTTCTTTGGCCGTGACCGTGCATCCCAAGAGGTGTTTTATTTAGTCTGGGTTTACGAAGGTTAATTGCTTCGTGCTCCTGTACTTCCCTTTCTTTTTCTATTTTATTTTAAATTTTATTACTTTCGGTAGTTTGCAGTATGAGTTTTTTAAGTTAACAACCTTCATAATTTCATGCTATTGTAAACCTTAACTCGTTGTTTTCGTAGTATAAGAATCAAATCGGAAGCATGCCTGTCAATTCTTTTATAACAACTAGAAAATAGCGTTTCTGTGTAAACTTAACGGTAACACCTGCCTACATTACAATCGCATATTATTGAAACTGTTGCTTTTACACCAAACACATACATCACATTAATGTGATCTTTTTTTTTTTATTTGTGGACATCAATATTTTAATGGATCAAGAATTTCATACGTAGTATTCAAGTACAATTTAAATATTTTTAAAAGCTTTTATTTAACTTGGTGTGACCGTTGTCCGTCGTCCGTCCCTTGGACTTTTTCGAGGCCGTTTTTAACCAACTTCCCGAAGTCCTAGAGAGCTGAAATTTGGAACATAGCTTTCACTTGCAGCGAATTTTCATATATTAATTTTGTGTCCCAAAATTCCGCGAAATAAGCGAAAAATCGGGAAAAAACTGAAATACTAAAGCGCATGCGTGGCTGCGCATTGTACAATTTCACGATACAGGGTGAAAACTAACATTACTAAATCGGATTCGCATTTTTAAGGACCGCATTCAGGGTGAAATTTTTTGTTTTAATGATGTACACAGGGTGAAGCATCAAACATCAAAAACACATACCAGAAGAATTCTGATAGGATGAAGCAGGAGCTGTATTTGACAAATATGACTAAAAAATTATTTATTCATTACTTCCAGGACGTAGACACGTTTCCCCCTCTGTAAGTCGAATTTTGGGGTGTAATTGCTATCATACGTTAGAACCTAAAGGAACATTCATTATTGGTTTAGGATTACATTTTGTAATCGAAACAAAAATTTTACGATCTGACACCAATTTCACCAAAAACTTCAAAAATATACCGAAAATAGAAAAACACATCTACCCCCCCAAGATTTCGCGAATAACTCCGCGACGGTTGGGGCTCAAACGAAAAAATGGAAGCTCAGTTAGACTCTAACGATGCTTTAACGTTTGACACCAATTTAACCCCAAAATTCAAATAAAGAGGGAAAATAGAAAAACAAGACCACGACCCCCCCCTCAAATTACCAGCAAGAAGTTAATCGTTTGTAGAAGGAGGCAAAGCTGAAGTTCACCGATAAGAATGGAAAGTGGAAACTTCCCCAAGTCCTAGAGAGCTGAAATTTGGAATATAGCTTTCACTTGTAACGAATGTTTATAATATATTAATTTTGTGTCCCAAAATTCCGCGAAATAAGCGATAAATCGGGAAAAAAACTGAAAATAATAAATCGCATGCGTGGCTGCGCATTGTACAGTTTTACCATACAGGGTGAAAAGTTACATTACTAAATCGCATTCGCATTTTTAAGGACCGCATTCAGGGTGACATTTTTTGTTTTAATGATGTATACAGAGTGAAGCATCAAACATCAAAAACACATACCAGAGGAATTCTGATAGGATGAAGCAGGAGCTGTATTTGACAAACATGACTAAAAAATTAAAAATAAAAAATTAAATAAAAAATTAAAAATTTTTAAAAAAAAACTTTTTATTTTGTTATAACCTTTAAACCTTTTATAACTGTTACAGAATAGTTATTTATCCAACAAGTGCAATAATGCATTTTCATACGTGTTGCATACCAAACTTTATCTGATTTTGTTTGAAAAAGTTCTAAATTCTTAAGGTAATAATTAATAAAATAATAAACTTCTTTTCCTGTGGGTCATCGCTCACTGATTAATTATCTGTAGCGGCAAAAGTAGGCTTTTATATAAATATTATTAAATAAATGCATAATTCTAAAATAATTAACTTTTTTTTATGGTATTTTTAAGACACATAAATATTAAATAAAGTCATTAAGCTCTGATACTGTTCTTTTGTATTAAACATAGATATCGATGATGGAATATCACAAGTTTATTGTAATCAATTGTAACATTAAGTTGCAAAACGATATAGGAAATCTGTAATAATATATTAGTAAGGCTAGCATTGATTTATTGCTTAATTTATTATCAACAGTAAATTATAATAAATTAGAGATAAATAAATTTCGTTAATAAATTAATAAAATTAAGTAGTTACAGAACAAAGCATAAAAATCCTGAAAAATAATATTATTTTTTTCAAAAAAAAAAAATGCAAAAAATCCTCTTATCGTTCTACAATAATTTATTGTAACTATTTTGTTGATATAAATAATAGCAAGAATTACATATTTCTTTACGTATTATGAATATTTAATTAAACTTAAACTTTGTAGAACATAAAATAGGTTTATTTATTAAGTAATTGTTAGGGGTCTCTGGGTTTTAGACTCTCATCAGTTCTAAAAATTAATTAAAAATAAATCAGCTAGTGGAGCAAACCAAACTAATTTGGAGGTCATTTTTGTAATGGCTGTCTAAGTTAACAACCCTGCAACCAAGTTAATTAATTTGTAGTTCAGAACAGCCCTTTATTCGGATCACAGGTTATTATAAACTCAACAGAATTTGAGTTCTCCTCTACCAAAATTTTAAATGTAGCCCATTCGACAATATGATTCAATACGCATTTGATTAATTTTTGAGATACATTTGGAATAGGGTAAACAAAACGAAAATAAAATTACTGACAATTATTATTATATTAATTATTGATTTCGCTTTGTTGGGTGTAAGGGCTGTTGTTATAGATAATAATGGATAATTTTTCTTTGATATTATTATACAATGAGAACTACTATGGATATCGAAAAGTATTATGAAATATTTAATATATTGTACTTCAATCGCAGAGACTACAATAAAATCACGCAATAATTTAAAATGACAAGGAAATTTTCGTTATCTCCGCTCAGATTTATTTATTTTTTTGGATATATATTTTACGTAGTTTAAATAAATACCTTTAAATTATAAATACTTCTTTGAAATGTGATCATTAAAAGGAAGTTTTTATTTAATGGAAACAAAACATCAATAGCATTGTGGTTAAAAGTGTACATTAAATGGAACGGTGTGGGTGTTTTAAGACCACTTCTTGCGGTTGCATAACGTCATAAGTTCGGGATATGTTTTTTTGTATTTAATTTAAAAATTCCACTTATTATTCTACCTGCTGAGCAGAATTCAACAACTTAGGCGTTGTTCAAAAACTTTTCTGAAGGTATACCTGGTGCATGCTGAGCGTTACAATACAACCTTGCAGGGACGAAGAATGGTCAGTGGGCAGGTTATACAAGCCATGCAGAGGGTTGAGAGGCAAAATGTAAACTACGAGATAACTTCTACACAAATAAGACCAGTTTTGCGACTATATGCTTCTCAATTTGAATTACAAATTTATTCTTCAGAGCTTTTGATTGAATCACGAGATGGCACTTTAATTTTTAATGCAGTTATTTAAATGTTCAAAATGCACTTTACCTTTCCATTAGTTACCTGCTGCGAGCACTTTTAATATTTCACGGTTTTCATTTCGAACAAAATTTAGAGATAGCATATTATTTTCATGAAATCTAGATTCTAGACTATACTGATGAGAACTACATACATAATTCTAGGTAATATTTGTTAATGAAAAAAAAATACTTTAATCGGAAATTATATTTAAAATATGAATTTCGTATGATTTATATGAACTAGAACAGATAATATCGTCCCCTTAGTACTATAACTAGGTAACTTGAAATTACTCATATTGAGAAAATCAAGTTTAAAGTTTAGAATAGCAATTGGCAGGATAGACTTAAGTATGATTCTAGTTTACGGTTACAACACCGATCTTCTTCATATTTGGTGTGGACATGCTCCATGATGTTCTGAACACGAATCACTAAAAAATTTTGCGCGGAAACTATTTATTTGCCCGTAAAAAAATAATTTCTAAATTTGGATTAAAATGTATCTACATTTTGCAAGTGGATATTTAATATTTAGAAACATAATATAACTTTTTTAGTTGTAGCACTAAATGAAGCTGTTAACATTAGGTGATTACATGTAGCTAACTCAAAACAGCCAAAATTCAAGTTAGCTAGTTATAGTACTAAGGGGACGATATAATGAATCCTACGCTAAACAAAAGAATTTTTATTGTATATTTGATTATGAAATAAATTTTATCATATATCTTATTATTTATATAATAATGTTTATACATTTAGTCAAAGCTGTACAGAATACCTGGTGAAAAAATTAATTTGAAGAAACAAAATAAAATTTTCTTGATTTGAAAAAAAAAATGTTACTGTTTTTTTAGATTTGCAATTCTACTGCAGTCTATTAAGGACTGCACTACATGGTCAGTTTTTAATTCTCATTTTTACGAATTAAAACAAATCTCACCAGTGGGGCCGAACGCCGAACAACTTAATCCCATTCTTCTTTTTAATTTTGAACTAAAATTTAAGCCTAAAAAAGAGAATAATATTTATATTATAATAATAATAAATAATAATAATATTTATATTAAAATACGGTTAAAATGAACTTACTTATTATAGACTCTGGCTTATCCTAATAAAATCGTTTATCTATTACAAGTGGAATTTAATCTGTACTTCCCCTAAATCGTTCAATAAATTGTCAGCTGAGATGCTATTTATGTAGTATAATTATCTAGTATTAATTTATTCACTATCTTAATTATCTGGCCCCGATGAAAGAGAGGGGTGCCTAGGAAAGAAAGCTATATTATGATTAATTACAGAATCACTTTAACTGATTGAAGTCAAATTTTTATAATTTTCATATTATTCCAGTTTTTAATTCAGTATAAAATGTAAAGAGGCTTCAAATTTATCCTCATCTTCATCAAGTGTTCTCATTTTTCAAAGATTTATTGCATAATATTTTTTTAATATTATTTTTCTATAGATTAATTTTTATTCAAAAGAGGTTTCGAGTCTGGTGTTTGGGAAAATAAGATTCCTTTTTTCTCTTTTACGTTAATAATTTGTGTCCTATTGTTCGTGCGACATAAACAACCGAAACCGAAAGTCTACCGCTACAAACCTGAATTTTATCTAAATGTTTTTAGCGAAATAAATCTTGTTGGTAGTAGTCGAGTTTGTTAATCACATCTATTTTAAATTGTATTAAAAATATCTGAGTTAACCTTTAACATTTTGATTTCTTGCAATATTAGTCACAAAATGCGATTGAATCTTATTTATTGTACCTATAGTTTACCGTGACTACCTATTATTTATTATGATAGCATCATCGTTTATGGACTCTTATGTTTTCTAAACTTGACTGTATCACATGAATTTTGCCTTTTGCGTCACGTTGCTTAGTTTTTTTATACAACCAAAGTATCTATATATTCCTTATCTCTTTAATTTATTGCGATTTTTTTGAAAAATTAAGCATAAAAATTAATTGTGATAAAAATGAATTTCATAATTATTTTAATTTGGTAACAAAAAGTTAAGTATGTACAAGCATTAAAGTTCACCGTCTTAATTTATTTGATTCGTGGTAAGTAGAGCACACGTGATAACTACCATTGTAAGTAGGTACTTACAATTGACGCATTATTCTAAAATTGATATTTATTAGTATCAATTTATTTACATTTACACATTTTAAAATCGATAATATCGACGTTGCTATTATAGCATAGCATGCACGAAGTTTGTTCGAAGCATTTTATGTTCAATATGTTGGAACAAATTTTGCCATGGTTAAATAGAGAAAATTATATTGCACTATAATGCAACATAACCTCTAAATAATAACTACATTTCCACTTTTCGCAGAAGTCAATGTCTTTCAATTTGCAATGCTAAAACATAGAAACTCCAATGCCTAAATCGGAGTTTACGATAAACGTTGTTATTTGAGACAATAAGATGAAGTTATTTTCATCGCTGTTTGTTGATTTTCAATTGGAATCGTCTAAATATTTATGTGTCTATCATAAATAAACGGTTGGTACGTATCGTAGTACGCTTTTCACTTTCGAGGCCCGTGTTTCAGCTAACACCGTTGACACCCGACACGTTTATGTTCTCAACGAAATTACAGCCAATCTCGAGGGAAATCATGTTACAAGATGCAATAATTGCATGTGGTAGGCGTTATAAAGCTCTTTGGGCATGGTAATCAAAGTTTAATTTTGTATTCTTATTAGCGGTCTCAGCTGTCGATCTTGAGATAAATCCATATGGAAAATTAATTTCAGTTCTGACGTTTTGTTTAAATACTTTTGCAGAATTGACTTATTGTTTGTGGTATTTGCTTTGAAGAAACTAAACATCTTTTCGGGTTCAGGAAGACTGTGTGGTGAACGGTGGTGTTTAGTTTAATGTAATAATGGATGACTGACCTTGTTTAGGGATGATACTTTGGAATTTCATTATAAGTGTCACGTTTTGTAAAACTTTGTATTATAAGTTTTCGTAGTTTCATGACAACAAAATTGACAAAATATTTTACTGATATTTTATTGATAAACATATTTCCGTGGCTAGGTTATTTTTCTAGTTATGGATTTTGTGCAACAAATATGAGCAAAATCTGTCTAGGTATTTGTTTTTTAAATTACCATAAACAAAAACTTGCCAGTTAAATAATAATTCATATATTTATGGATTTTTATGTTAGTGATTGTATACAAAATAATTGAATTGTATCAACTTACCCCTATAGTACAATAGAATAACAGTGGGGTAAGATGGTGCGTCATTAGTAAGACTGGATACCGTTGTTATTTGCTATAATCTGGTAATATGTATCATATTAGGGTTTTCGAGAGGAAAGTGCTGAGAATTATACTGGGCCCCAAGCATGTAAACGGCGAAATTAGGGCAAGAATGAATTTTGAACTTCTTGAAGAGATGGGAGGTGAAGATGTCGTCAAATATATTAAGGCACAAAGAATAAAATGGCTGGGGCACGTATGGAGAGGTAAACAAGGAAGAAGTGACGAGAATGATAATGTTGTGGAAACCCAATGAGAGACGAGCCAGAGGCAGACCAAGGATGCGATGGTGGGATGAAGTGACGAGTGATTTGGAGACTATGGGAGTGAGAGGATGGAAATAGGTAGCTACAGACAGAAGAGAATGGAGGAACGTAATTAATGCTGCAAAGAAACACAGAGGCCTGTGAACACAGTGTACAATTTGTATATAATGTAGATACGAGGACTAATCCACCTCAAAAAATGGATCTTGTAAGTTCCCTAGGAACAGCTATATTTCTATGAAATGTAAAGCTATAAATAATAATAATAATAATATGTATCATATTAATATGATAAATGCCGCTAGATGGTAGCACGAAGGTATCAAAAGACAGCGGTACCACGTCCTGTCTAAAACCCCATCTTATTCTACTCTCCCCTAATACTTTCCTAACATTTTATAAAAAATATCCAGATTTTTTATTTATCGGTCAAGTAATACTAATTACCTATGTATGCATATTTAATGAATTTTTGTCCTATATATTTTCATTTTTATCTTATATATTTTCATTTTTATCTCTTTGTCTTCTGTGCTATAAACTACAGAAAAATCAATATTAGGAAGAACAAATAGCTGGAAATAATTAATCACATCCATCTGTCGGAATATTTATACATTTTAATATTGTAATTTAGATTTCATTTGCCTTTTAGAATAGCTCTTGAAAACACTCGACTTGTTCACAATATTTTGCTTTTAAACAAGACAATATAGAAGAGCACTCTTACCAACATTTATCACATGTTTTGTAAAGCATGATTAAATACAATAATACAATATTATTACAGTTAAATAAAGTCCTATAAACATGAGCAAGAAATATCTTTTTGGTATTTACAAAGTTTACCATACATTATTTGTATTGAGAAGAAACTGTTGATTATTGATTTTACGAATTCATATAAGTTCAGACTTTTCCGATAACTTAAAAATATTTAAAATTCATGCGGTTTAAGCATAATATTTTACAATACAACGTATACAATAAACTTGCAATATTTTTCTGTGGGACCTAACGTTATAGAAATAATGCATGTTGTCAGTCTCATCCCTAAATAAAAGTTTTATTTAAATTCAAAATAAAACCATTAATTAATGGGAATCGCTGGTATACACGAATCCAACTTACAACTTGGAGGTGACAGTCATTACTTGTTTTACCTACTACCTACTTCTAAACACTTTGTTATAGATATAATTTTTTACTACATTTATCTACTGTTTTTATTGTTTTGTTAATAATAAGCCAGGTATCGCTTTTTTTATTTAAGCATGCAATACTAAAACTAAACTAATTACTGTTTGTACACCATATATTTATTCATAATATCAAATCACTTATTTTTATTATTATTAACGATTCGTTATGATACACACACACACACAGTAAAAGGGTCATAGTAATTTATTTTATTAAATTATTATTTTATCATTAATCATTGTTAGTAAATGAATTAATAAATTATTTTGGTATATACTGGTACTAGGATTTAATATTTATTTTATTTATAAAGCTTTCATTTTTCATATTTTAAGTTTTTTTAGGCATAATAGTGTCGTTATTCTATTAAAGTGCATATGCATACATAAATGGATTTTATTTAAATTAGTTTTCTTGATTTATTACTAATAATAAGGAAAGCATATTGAAATTTTATTGACAACACTAATAATAATATTACTTCCACCTAATGGCAGATTAAATCGCATGTTAGATCTATTATTATGATTAATTTTTTTAATATGTCGTCTGGTTTATAACGGATTTGGTGTGAAGTTTTTCTACCGTTAAAGACGAGACTGTTGTTAAACAAGGGCGACCTTTTAAAGGTAGTTTCCTTGGGCGTAATTCTCGGTCGTTCGAGTTCAAGTTGCAGCGCTGCAACGTTGCTTTGTGTCGAGTGTCTTCTTATTCCAAGTCCAACTCCTACAGTTGAATGTGAAGTTTAGGAATGTAAAGATATACTCGTGAGGTGACGTACGTCAGTTTGAAAAAGCTCAAGTTGTTCCATATAGTTTTTTTTTATTTGATGTTCAAGGCGATATTTTTTTAATTCCTGTTTTTCAAAATTAGTTCTGTATTATGCTTAATTTATTATTTATAGTGTGTTAGTTGTGCAGTTTCAAGGTGATATTTTAGTTCATAAATTTGGTTTAGTCGACTCTGATAATGGGATTAATTGCAAAGCATGGTTAGTATTGTAGTAGTATATTATAAACTTTAATTAATTTGTAGCTACAACTTGTAACTCGTGTAATGGTGGGTTTATAATGCTCAGATAATTTGTGCAAATTTCGCACAAATTTGCGATTCAATTGATGCATGATTTAAAAAGTTAATTTTGATTGCTTTGAATTTTAAAAATTACGTACATTTTCTGGCCTCATAAACCTACCTGTATCTAGTTTTTTATTTGTGCTTATTATTTTTGACTTATTTACCTATTCTACGTACGCGTTCACCTACACCCAAGTTTTAAACCTGATGCTCACATATTATTTTCTATGAACTTTTAAGTTTATCAAATAGAAGTTAGGATGTACCACCTACCTGACCAAATTTTTATTCAGAATCTTGTGGTCACAATTCGAAGAAGTTGGCAGGTAGGTCAACTGTGTTTCTTTTACTAAAATGCAGGAATTAAAAGTCCGGTTTTATTATATTTGCAGAGAGTAGAATTATTAAAGATTTTCTTTCCCGTCTTTTCTCAAAAATCTTTAAAATACGTTTTTATTATCGTGGTTTTCTTAGGAAAAATTTCGTCAAACTTGTATAAGAACGAAATTCTTAATTTAATATAGATATGACTGTAAAATATTGCCTAACAAGGGGAGAGCCAACTTTGGTCGTCACAAGCTATTATAGATTATACCTTTGGATCCCAATTTGAACTTCATGATATAAAAATTTAAAAACCCTTAATTTAGCCAATTTGAAGAAAATCGATTTTAAAAAACGAAAATTGCAGGTAATTTTACATTGGAACATCGGGAATAATATTTAATAACGTTACATAATATGCATTACAATTAGGCAACCCATGTTGCTCCCATAAGAAATACATGGTTAACCTTGGCAACCAACCTTGGTTAACATTGTTCATTTGTCTGCTCTGAACTACTCCGAGTAGACTGTTTTAAGATAACCCGGTGTAAAAAGAGTTTTGACATTTTAGTGTAAAAAATTTGCAATTGGCAAGATCAGTTTGAGTGACGTAACGGACCGCTGATTGTCTTAAGACAATCAAATCAAATTTGCAATAATAATTTTAATTGCTAGTTCAATACTGTAACAAGTAAAAAAATTTTTTCACTTATTGTGATTTTTGATTCCATTAGGTATATTATCAACTTTTAGAAGTAGTACAATAATGTACAAAACTGAAAGAAATGAACTAAATGAGCTATGTTTACGCTTTTAACTGATCAAATTTTCTTTAAATAATTTATATCACTAATATTCTAAACTTTAAAAATGGAATAGCTCAAAAGTACTACTTGTTATTGTATTGAACTAGTGCAACGATGTGAAAATCGCGTGTCCTAATTGTAAATAAAATAAACTCCTAACTTTTTGTTATCGAATAAGTATTTACCTAATATTATTGATTTCTAATGTAATTTTGTATAGAATTTCTTTTAATAAAATCATGCAACTGGTCATCATTTTCTCAATGCATTCAATAAAAAAAAACAATAGTCCTATATAGCTCTTCTAAAAAATCACTGCACATTTTTTTAAAGCATAAAAGTAACAATGATTAATTTCATTTATTGCGTCCATACTGTAAATAAACTTATCATTAATTTTGTGGGTGTAGTGGACAATAAAATAAACTCTATATTATTATTATAGTTTTGATATAGGTTTATATGTTTCGAAGTATATTATTTCCTCTTCCTCAGAACCAATTAACATTGTCATATTCCTTTTGGAATGAAGAAGTTTTTACCGAATGTGGTCTTAGAATGTTATGATTTAAAATTTTTTGAATTTTGAAATTTTCGCAGCACCTCGGGGTTTCTGCAAAGCCGAGAAAGGCCGGAGGTAGAAAGGGGAGGTGCATGCTACGGTCCGAGTCGATTTTGATTTTGAAAATGAAAAGTACTTCTAAAAGTTGATTTTCTGTTTGAAAATAAAAACACGTGATAAGATTAAAGAATGTTATTTTTTATAGATTGAAATTTTGAAGAAAAAATGTGTGAGGAATAAAATTTGCAAGTGACATATTTTGTAAAGAAATTGAAGGTCGGGCGATAACGGCGGCTTGAAAAATAAGAGATAGTAGACTGTGCTAGCGGGGTATGGGTCAATAAATCCGACGAATTTTAATTATTTAGAAGTTAATTTTTGTAAAAATGTTATTTTATTTTATTTTATTGTCCATCACACCCGCACAATAATAAGCTTGGCAATATAATATTACCAATTATGTTCAAGGAAATAATCCTTTCGGAGGATAATATCTTGGTGACTTACCTATGCCGATAGTCAATCATTCATGCTATTAATTATTATCGCTAGGAAACAACAAAGACAAAATTTTTTAACTTCAATTAGTGAGATGAATTTTTCCTACACAACTTGTGAGGTGGTCGCCTCTCGCACGCCCAAATGTTTTATTTAAAAATATTGTTTTAAATGTTAACCTTTAATTAGTGACGTTAATGTTTCGTACATACATTTCAAATGGGAACTTTGCCTCGGAGATGCCAACTTCACTGACTAAAGGTTAAATAAAAGCATTTTTCTGTCATATATTGCAAGAATAGATCATTACCTCATATTTTATGCGTTTTTGAAACAGTAAATGAAAGACGTTAATTAAATATCGGTGTTTATTTGCCAATTGAATATTAATTAAATTTTTCAGTAAGTAAATATAAAAAATCTAAATTATTAGTAATTGGAATAGCATTTTGTAATAATTTATGAATTATAATAAAACAGAAGAAACTAATTGAAAACTGTCGAAACTAATAAAATATAATATTAATCTATCTACCTACCATTCCTACGTACATAGTGAGGTGGTCATCGCAGAAGCGACCAGCAAGACATCCTTTTGCTAAATTGATCTTTTTAGAGGTTTTACAATCGTATTTGTAAGAAATCTGTTAGGGGTATCTATGTTCCTAACTACAAACGAGGAATAGCTAGAAGCATTTTTTTTTAATTATCAAAAATAACAAATATACAGTCATTTTAATGTGCACCATTGCCTCGGAGGCGCCCACCTCACTAACTAAAGGTTAAAGGGAGCGAGTGACTATAGAATGTCTACGAGATCAACCAATTTATTATAAAGAGCTATTTATCATTTATTATATCGTGATTTTTATTCTTATTTGGGAATGTTCACACTTAGCCTCTTGAGTGGTTATCATTATCACATACATAATATTTATATTATCATATTATTTCTAGATATTTGAGGCAAGGAAGTGAGTACTCTCGCGATAAAACGTTCGTGCCACTCAATGGGTTAATAAAAAAGTAAAGTAAATTTTGCCGCATCGGAAGGGGGGATTAATTTAATATATAATTTGCGACAATATTAAAATCTGGTAATTAATTTCTTTTTTTTTTATTTGTTTTAGGTAAGTAACTGCTGTTTGTCAAGAATATAATTATTATCCATTCCAATGAGTGTAAGTAACCACAACGTAAGCCATTTGACATTATAAAATTTCTGTGTAAATTATTACTACGAGTAAAAACTCACATTCGGAAAGAAAATTGCATGTTCATCCTGTTTACTAGTACTATGTTATTCAGTGTCCTAGTATAAAATAGATTTAAAGATCCACTAACACATCTTGGTGTGAAATTTTTATTATAAAATGCACTAACTTTTAAGCTTACGCGATTTATGCAGGGTACAACGAACACCATTCTAATTTATACAAAACCATTGAATGTATGTTGCTATAAAGTTTAAAAACCTTTGGAGAATTCATTAAAAAATTTTAAACTTTGATTGTACCATGTCATCGAAAACAATAACAATTTTGTTACGTTTTATAATGAAACTGTGAAAAATTGTAATCCATTTTAATTTCTACATTTTATCAATTTTAATCCCTTTGACTTGAATATTCCTTCCTACAGAGGAAGGTTTCTTAATATACATTTTATTTGGCTACAAAATATGTAATTTGTAAAATTAACAATTTTCATTCCGGGGGATTGATTCGGGATGTCATCAACAGGTGGCACAAAAATAGAAAAACAAACAAAGATGTTTTTATGGCAGAAAATAGAATTTAATTCTCAGTGTAAAAAATCAATAATAAATTTACGAAATGATATATTGTTGGAGTTTCCAATGTTGAATATTTTTAAAATATAAACATCAACCATCAAAAATTAAAATCGGTCGTAACTAATATTTTGTAATTACTCAAGAACCAATATGTATTTGAAAGAAAGTATCCTAATTTTTCCATTCGGATAAGTATTTTTATTGAATTACATTAAATTTTTTTTAAAAAGTAAAAAAGAAATTATAAAAATCTGTTCTTGCGTATGACGGCATGTGAAAAACAATGACGTACATTTTTGTCTTATTTAGGCGTATTGATCACATTCTATTTGCCATCCCTGTACTAGATTATACTCGAGTGCAAAAACAACTTTTAATATACCAAAACCTTACATTTTATTTTTATTTTTTTTTTTTTGAAACACCGCTATATCATCGTGTACTATATTGCTAGTAAGAGTGACAAATTTGTGAGATTTAGAAGATTAATGAGGCTGACAGTTGAAAAAGTTACATCACATGTGTTCAAAAATGTGTTTTGCAGTTTATTTTACAAATAATGTAAAGGATGCTATTCATTCAATTTGTTCACTAGTACCTAAGTTTAATATTTTGGTTTCTGTAAACTATATGTTTACGAGAATTTTGTTTCAAATACCTTCTCTTTCGTGCATTATTTATTTCGAAAAGTTGTCAAGTTGAAAAGTAACTCAAGTTGGACGTAATTACCATTTGTACGTAATTCTTGCAGTGCAGCCGGAAAATATTATTATGATGCTTTTCCTGAGATACTGAAGTTTTTATTTCCATAATAAAACTACAATAACTCAATGTTTAGCTCTGATGCAACATAACTTATTCAAGTGAAAATTCTTGTCGTTTCGTCTAACGTTAAATTTATTATTATATTTGTAAAAGTTTGTTCCGTGCAAAAAAATTTTAAAATTATCTCGACTAGTTTTACAACAAAAATGCGCAACATTTTAAATTTCCACAGAAAATCATATTAATATGGGTGGGTTTCAAAGGAGAAGAGTCTGACAGGTCGTTATGGTAACGGTCGTCTCTAGGGTGTATCTCTGTGTCCCGAACCTGCTTGACACGCGGTTTGTTCTATGCAACAAACACCACCGTGAGATTTTCAAAATTAACCAGTGACGCGATGAAAATATGATGTTAATAATTTATTAATTACGTGTTGATTTTAAACGCATTATCTTTTAATCATGATAATTGACCCATTTAAGATTTTATTAGCTTACAAAATGCAATCCTTAGACTGTATGACTACATTTGAACCATTTTAAAAATTCCAAATTTTAAAAGAACAGAGCTAATCATTGTAGTATTGCAACAAACTTTCAAATTTCCCACCCAATTCATGATGACTACCTAAATTCTTATTTCCATCAAACCTAACAGTTCCTAAGGGCTTTGTTGGATAACAGAGCTATAAATTATTGTTCATTGTATTAAGTTGTATGGTTGTCATTTCAATAGGGCCAGTTTAGAATAAATACATAATAAATTTTAAAAAAATCAACAATAATATTAATTAACCGAATTACTGCTGAAGTTATTAACTTGGAATTAATTTTTCCTGAAAATAAATTTTGGATTCTGAAGAATCCAAAATTATTATAATCGAGTTTTAGTTTCCTTGCGAATATGTTATAAAACAAAATCAGATGGATAAGTTTTTCCAAAAGGACGCTAGTAGAAGTAACATATTAATCAGAATCACTTGAGATGTTTCGGGGATTTCCCGACTTCAAGAAAATACTACTGACTATTTTACAAACTTGATGTGTTCTTAATCATTTATCTAAATAGCAGAACTAGGCGACAGTTATATTCATTTTATTCGAAAATCGTAATGGGATTTTGATGGATTTTTAAGTTTACATTTGGTACGAATAGGTAGCTAAAGCTATTAATTAAATAATGATTTTTGTACATTACAAAATACATGTACATGGCTTTTAAGTTTTTGTACTTTCCATTATTTTTATTGAATTTATAATGATCATCAACGTGAATTTTCAAGAAAATTTTCACCTTAGCTACTCGTGTATACAAATATTATTTTAAATTATATTTTCATCATTTTCTGATGTAATATACCTAAGTTACATGAGGAGAGGGAATGACGCGCATGAGTTGATTTACGAGGTGCCGTTATTTTTTTGAAAAATTGTTTTACTTTTTGTAATATAAGGATCACGGGTACATTGTATAAGCCACACATGGTCGCCGAATCATAGGGCCAGCCAAAACTGTTTTGAATTAGTATATGCAAGACATAATAATATTATGTGAGGTTATAATACCATAAGATTAATGCATGGTCAAGTCATACGATAGCCATATCTCTCACCCAGTGAGGTCAAAAGGCGTTATATTTTTTCACATAATTTTGAAATAGTAAAAGAGATGAAAAAGTTGAAGAGACCAAAGGGTTCAGCAGTAAATCACGAATACTATTTGATTTTAACATTTTTGATAGGTTTTTCCGTTTTCGAGTTACTAACAAAAAACTGGAGTGAGTCATACATATTATTATTGAGCGTTTGGGGTTCTGACTATAGCCATTTCTTTGAAGGTTTCATGCATTTTATGAAGTGGATTACTTTTCCATTAAAACCACTTTTTTTAATGCTATGCGTATAAATTAGATCACAGCAGTACAATCGCCATGACCCAGCCATAGAACCACGGTTTTTCGCTCCATAGCTTGTCCCAGGCCAGTAGCCAGGGGGTGGCAAGGTCGGGCAATGCCCGACATTTTAAGGATGTTTGCCCGACCTTTTAAAATAAAAATATGTAACAATAGATTAACAGAAAATTTTCACATTCTACATTGGTCCTTTTTGTACAAGAATTTTTTTATTTTTAGTTCGGTATATGCTTTCAAATACAATTCGCAGAATTGAATATTCATCACAGTACCCCTGCATTCGGGGAGAAGCTACTTTCGCTACCAAAAATTTCTTTTTTTCCTTCTTTCAAGCTTCCAGTCGCTTCCAAACGCTTTGGCTCCCCACCAAAATGTTTGTAGCGACTGAAAAGGGCGGAGCCAAAGCGTTTGGAAGCGTCTCGAAGCTTGAAAGAAGGAAGAAAAGGAATGTTTGGTAGCGAAAGTAGCTTCTCCTCGAACGCAGGGTACATGTAATAAATTTTTTTTCAAAGGGGGAGAGAGGTCCCCAAATAAAGGCATTTTCCCCCGTGACCATTGCATTTTTGGCCCACTGACCGAGCACCGACCATAAATTTTGATAGCCCATTCGCCCCTGGCGTGTGGCTGTGCGATAATACCATATAATACAACTTTTCTTAAACCGCGTTGACCTTGAAATTTAAAAAATTTTCGCCTGAGGCGCTTTAAAAAATCCCACGAACCCATCTCGCATCAGCAACACTAAAATTTCCCCGGCCATACAAACCGTTTGCCCTACCTTTATTTTTGATCTGACTACGGGCCTGGCTTGTCCTGATAAGTGCTGCGTATCCTAATTGAGTAAAAGATAAAATTATTTTCTATTATCCATATTAAAGTACCTAATATCACAAATTATTATAAAAAAACTAATATTAATTTAAATTTGGTTAAAATTAAACTGATGTGGGTATACCATTAATCGAGGTTTTTGAACTTTATTTGCATATAACTTATTATGTCCACGTATACGTATACGATTTTACCTAAATTTGGGTTAATATGTTTGTTGATTTATTGTAATAGCATTATTCGTTAATTATTTTTTGGTAGTACATTTTATATTTAAAATCCAATGTGGGTATTGTTTTTGACATTCTGTACTTGTTCAAATCGTGTGTTCGATTCTTTAATTAATTTCCCTCTAATTAATCACACTTGAATGTCACATTTTATTATTTTTTTTTCAAATAGTAGGTAATTAACTAAAAATGTATTTTTTTTAATGTTGACAAAACCTTGATTTTCTACCCTCTTAAAGAGATTCCCTTTACTCTTTTATTCTTATTGTATTTTTAATGCCAAATGATTTTATCTTGATATAATTTTCAAGTGCCTTCCTTATACACTGTTAGAACATGCAAATTGAGTTGAACTTTTTTGAAAGCTTCTTTAGCTTCTGTGCAAGTTACCTTTTACTAATCGCCTAGAGAGCTATTGTGCGCTCATTCCGCTCAGTTTTAGATATCGGAATGAATCCATTATCTTATAATGCTTAATTTATAAACTTTATTGAATTTGCGACTGCTTCATGAAATTTAGTCTTTTTCTGAACTTTTTAGGGAATTAATAATTGCTGAGATAATAAAAATTTGATAATCTTGATATTTAAATTGTGACTTCTTTATCTTGAATCTCATAGAAGGCGCTGATCGTAAATTGCAATTCAAAAAATGTGTTGCATGTGTTCCACATAGTGGAACGGATGCACGCCATGCAAACATCAAGTTCTGAGCGTCCACACCTACCTACCCATTCTCATTACCACTCTTTCATATTATTAAGTTTTGCCTCTCCCTAAAAGCCACATTTACTGCCGCACCCTTATAGAGGGATGAACATTTTTTTGCTTATTCTGCACTATGGTCACATTTCGTACAACTGTTGTAACCATTTCATGTTGGTAAAAATAGACCGATTCGTTTACGAATATTTATAGTGTTACACCTCTCTAATTAGTAGGACGTAATTTTTTATAATCTTAAGTTATAGTTGGCGCCTAAGTAACATGTGCAAATCATGATCAACTTTCTTTATTTTGCACTCAATTAATTTACTACCCACGAATTATACTTTCATCGTATTTTATAAGAAATGGCGCCAATAACATTGAGAAAGGGAAGGTTGAATTAGAACAAAATTTAAGTTTGGTTCTTGCGTAATTTAGTTAAAGAGATTATGCAAATGGCCAAGTCGCCTCCCATTCAATTCTTAATTAAACTGAGACACTTAGAATCTATCCCGCGGAGCACCTCGAATATATTAAACCATTGAATCTGCTTTGAAATAGAGAGAACGGAGGCAATTACAGAATGACTTATCTCTCAACTAAAACTGTTCTTCTTACGTTTTGCTTCATTTAACTTGAAAATGACCAATGCCTACGACTCTCTTTCAAGTCATTTATTATTTTAGTTTACTTTTTGCAGTTTTCCTTTCAAGTTTTCAAATTGGGCGTATATTCTTATGGTTTAGTTTTAATAACAAGTATGAATGTTGATAATTGTGTAGACCTAATTAAAAAAGTGGTTAGGAAAATGTCTATATATACAGGATGAACCAGACCACCCGTATCTGGCTTTTTTTCAAAAACGGTTAGTCGTAGAGAGTTGTATTATAAAAGCAGTAATAAAAATTGGAATGGTGATATTTTTATTCCGCCGAGAGATCAGCATGCCGAAGAGTTGGTTTCAGAATGTCAAAATCTCCAGAATTTTAAATGGTAGTTTTTGACAATCTAAATGAAACTCTTCGGTATGCTAGTCTCTCAGCGGAATGACAATATTACCATTCCATTCTTTATTGCGGCTTTTGGAATACAATTTTTTGACCCAACTAACCGTTAGTTGAAAATGAAGCCCGATACATAGGTGGTCGATTCACCCTGTATTATGCATCGTAATTGATCAAATTTGATTAATAACGGAATACGTTGCCACGAGAATAGGTTTAGAACAGACAACTCCAAAGCAGATGAAACCAATTTATTCTAAAAATTTCTAAACTGGGTTAATTAATCCGTACCATATTGTACCCAACTAGATAGTGATTTTTTGCTGATACATTTACTAAACTTTTATAATATCTGCTACTTGATGTCAGGAACACAACTTATAACATATTTTCGCAGTTCATGTGATAAATAAGGTTTTTTGATTTCACACTGTAGTGTGTGAAAGTCTGATAAAGCAAACACTTTTTAAGCGACATGAACATATTATTTTATGTGTGCAATGACATTAAACACAAAGTAAACATTTTAGATGTCATTAAGGTTATTTACTCCCCTTCCGATTTTTTGCTTTATTATTTCTCCTATAATTTCGCTTAAATATAAGCTTAACATTTTTTCATTTTCTTTGGAATTTCTAATGCGCGTTAGTGTAACATTTTATAACACATTTAAAAGCAATAACACGTAAAATTACTTTTTGCACAAAAAAGTTTTAAAATGATAATTGAGGAAAATGGCAAAGCACAAAGAAATAATTAAAATTAATGAAATGTAAAATCTAATAGTGAGCTTTTGAGATTTGATGTTACTCTTGAAATTAGGCCGACTACTTTTTGGTTTAAATTACTATTGTTACGTTTCCCATTCTAGTAATAGAAAATTTTAAATGGAAAATTTTTTTCGCCAACTTTGTAATATAAAGCGAAGGTGCCTGTTATTTATTATCTTAGGTCCTCAGGTTATGAAGTAAATATTTTTAAATTAATTTGGTGGTTTTTGCTGTCCTTGTATTATTAAGTACCACAAGATGTAAATTTCTAAAGGTTCTACAACCATTCAATATTTGTAATATTCAGCTTAGGGGAAAAGAACTTCGTATGTGCTGGTGCATTTTTTCACACGGTAAGTAGAGTTTTAATTAGGTATTGTGATGTGAAAGAAAATTTAGTACAAAGTTTATTATTAATTTAGGTAAGGTAAATTGACTTTACGTGACCAGTTAGCCATATAGTAAAGAAATATGTTTTCAATTGTAAGTTATGAAATCTAAAAGAATGTGATCGTAAAATCCACCACAAGTATCATTTCTTTTCGTGAAGATTAACAATAGCAAGAAAATGTATTGTTATTTTTTAAGAGTCTTAAAGAAGCAATAAAACAATATAATTTAATGGTGAAAATTAATACTTTATATGTTGTCGATTTTAACATTATAGATGCATGACAGGTAGAACAAATTTTGATAGTATTGAATAATTTTGTCGTTACACAATTTTGGACAAAATAAATGAAAATGTTCTCTTCCAAGTCTTTTATACGTATCGTTTGTAATCTATTGAAAATTATAGGGAACTTCCAAAAGGTTACCTACCACATGTAAACAGTTATCTCTAATTTATCTATTCGTTTACATCGTTTATTATGTACCTATTGGTATAAAAGGTATACATAAAGATTCATCTTTCATTCATTATCTCGGTGCTTGTACTAGGGGAAGCTAAATACATAACCGGAGGCGAAATAATCTCTGAAACTTTTGTAAATTTTGAAATAAAAGTTTTGTTATCATTGCAAAAATGGACATTTTTTATATTTATTCACATTCAAATATGGGTGTATGGAAATTAGGAAGTTAAGTATTCTCAACGGTGAAGTATCAAAAACATACGGTAGCACTTGTTAACTTTTAGGTACCTACACCAAATCCCTATTTTAAGGATAATTTCAAAATGAAATTTTCAAAGTGTAACAGGATGTTTATACTCATAAAAAGTAGTGATTTATTGCATTTTAAAAGTTCAGTTACGATAAACCTAACGTATAATTTATTTTCCAAGGAATACAATTTAATTTTATGTTGCATTAATGATTCACCAACATTTCATTTCGTGAATATAAGAATATAAATAAGTGATTTCTGAATAACATCCATCTGCATTTTTAAAATGAGACATAATTAAAATATTTATGATTAACTGGATAAAATTGAAATACTAAAAGTTCCAATTGCTAATTACAAAGTCTTTGAATGCACGTATCCATGTTGTATAAAATATCCAATGCACAAACCCAATAAATGCATGAGAAGAAACTCTATACTTCGCTTTGTTAATTATTGTATGAAAGGACATAATATAGACTAGGCGGAAGTTTTACAAGAGGGGAACCAAGAAAGTTCAAGTAAGCATCTGCTTGAACTCCTTTCAATCGATACCCTAAGAAGCTCCAGATTCACCTTAACATTGGGGATGCTTATCCTTTCCACCCTCGTGAACCATCTGCTTTAGGTAAGAAAAGCGCGGTTTTGAGTTTTTAAGATATCGAGTGTGTATGATTAAAGAAGCCTGCGATTTTTGAATTTATGGAAATATTTTATTTTTGAACATCCGATTACTACTTATTTGAAAAAATACCATCATATTAATCGATATCGATTTCAAGTATCCAATATACTCGTATACAGAAATTGTTTCAGTTCTGTAAGTTCTTTGATGAAGTTTACTAAACCGTTAAAATTGGGTTATTTCTTAATTCCTGAAATTTTCAACTGGAGCGGCGCGGCGTTCCAATCAATTATTGTATAGGTTTACGGAATACATTCGTGATATTTTTGTCAGAAGGCGGTTTTGACTCGTTTCCTCTTGGCTCTCAATTTATTTTACATTTTATGCAAAAAGGTTTGTATTATGTTACCGGATCGATATTTTATTTGTCATCTAGATTTCCAATATAAAATCAGCAGATATCGAGAGATCAAAGCGAAATAAACACATCAAAAGGTTACCAAATTATAAGTCGCTGTTTTCCTGTATTGAAGTAGAAATTTGAATATGCTTGTCCAGATTATCTTTTAAAAAAATTTAATGAATAATTTCATTGGCGTTAATGCTGTAAAATATCAGTGAAACAAATTACAAAATCTAATTTGCAATATTGTTGAACAGAATTGTCAATTTAAGAAATTGTTAGTATACATTTTATCTCGGGCTCCATTTTGAATTTTATTTATATGATACAGTTTTTCTTTTCTGATTTTATCACGAGGTTCTTATCTTCCCCCTCACCTTCGTAAGTGTCACTTTTGGATCATTTCTTCAATTTATATTTGTTAGGTCTTCACATAAAGATCTTATCACTGTCTTTTAGCACCTAAACATTATTTTCTACTTTTATCGTTAATCTAATCTACAACCACGTCGCCAATCTGAAATCTTCGTCGTCTATTTAGAAATTTTTGTTTTAATATTTAAACGAAATAAAGTTTTTTTTAGATTTATGTAGATTATTAGATATTAGATTATGTACAAGCCTAATTTTACAGTGTTTCTAATTAAAATTGCACTTTGCAATTCCTTTCAGCTAAGATAAATTATCTTAAAATGCTGAACAACGTGAATAAGAATTCGATTCATTTCGGTCTTACCTTAAAAGAGTCACATTAATCTTAGTTCCTAAAAGCTCTTTTATTCTCATTTTTTGTGTTAATTAATTAAGTTGATTTAAATAAACTAACATCAGGAGTTTTGCTTTTTGTGCACCTTGTATTATCCAATTTATTTTAAAAGCTTCTTTTTTGGATTGTTAATTTTGTACACGAAGTTTGGTGTAGGGACGAAGGAGTTTGTGGTTTGGTTGTCGCTGTGGTTTGAATTCCACGTTTACAATTATGAGCATTATAACTATCTACCATTTGTTAAAAAATTCAACAGTGTACCGAATTATCTCTTTAGTATTTCTAATTTAGACGACCATTTAATTATATCTGAATCCTCAATGAAGATTCGAATCCTTGATAGGAACACTAACGCAAAGTGCTACATTATTAATGCGACTGTTTAGTTTTACGAGAATTTACCGGTCAACACTCAGCCAACTTCAATCAATATCCTCGATATTAAACGGAAGCTGTAGAGATTTATAATTTTAATACAGTAATTAAGATATTTTAAATCATTCAAAAGTACTAAAGTAAGCGATGACCCCATTAATTTGTTGATTTTCATTTCAACCACACCTACTAAAGGAAATTGTCAATTAATTTTAAATTAAAACTATTTCTTATAGTTCAGAGCGTTCTAGAACTCGGTATTCAATTTTTGAGCGAAGTTGAATAAACCGTCGAGATATGTGGAAAACAGAAATTGCATAGTAAAATATATTTATCGAGGAATTGTATTATCTGAAAAGAGAATTTTATAACCAATTTTTTTGACTGCTATAAAATTACAATTGGGTTAGTATTTTCCACTTAACTCAAAGACGTAAATAAGTCATATAATTCTATCGCTTTCTTAAGTGAATTTTGAAAATTATCCATCGTACATACCCTTCTTTATTAACTTACACCTTTTTATTTAGATACGGAAGCGACAGCAATTTTGTCTGTTTCTACTGAAAGATAAAATTACGAGATGTTTCCCGTAAAATGTAATGGCAGACACTTTGTAACGAGATTTTTTACGGCCACTCTATCAGCTCGAGAGTTTTATGGGTAACTAGATTTTACAGTTACTTAAGATAGGAAAAAATACTACAATTTGATATTTATTCAAAAAGCTAATACATATTTTTATTGATTTGTTAGAAACGAATTACGTCCTATTCAAATTATCGAAGATTTTTTCGGTTCTCTAGTTTGTAACTTAGAAGTTAACTTTTTAACTGTTTGCGAGTAAAACCTCGTTACAAAGTTACTAGAAGTTTGCGACTTTTAACTTGACACGTTGATTGGGACATGTTGATGCTGGCTATCACTGCCACTTAATTGAGGTTTCTGCAAATTTTTACTTTTTAAGTTTTTAGTTGGGATTAATTTAATCTCGATAAAATGATCTAGTTTTACATCCACAAATATTTTTTAATTTATTAGTACCATATAATTTTGGTTTACGTACATAATACTTACAGTGTTTTTAAATTCCAGGTATGTGTTATCTATTATCCTGTACGCCATTTCAAAATGAAAATTTAGTTTCGTAAGTATCATTACTTTTAAGCTTTTTATTTTTACTTGAACATTATTGAAACAAACAATGGCACAATGAGAATTGTTTATGTCTTCAACCGGACATTTACAAGAATTTACTAATGGCGCATTCAAGTTGCACGTACTTGATTCTTTTCTTTCTATTCTTATGATTATAAACACATCCGTTTTGGCTTTATAAAAATATTGGTTTGTGGAAAATAACATCCATTGCTTACAGTAACTTATGTTCCATTTTTTATCTTGCGTTGCTTCAAAGCAACTTTTTTTTTCAGAGGGCATATCCCCTCTGCTCTATTTTGAGTTGTATTGCTTTTACACGGGAGATATACCATTGTTAAGCCGCAATTCCACTGAGGCGACTTTTAAGGCAACATGTAGCATGCGGTATTGAGGCATAGTCAATGGAGTGGAATAATGAGATAACACCTGCATTTATAGAAGAATACCATAATTTACCCGAATTATGGAACAATAGAGTGTTTATAAAGACAATCGAATAAAAAATGATAAATTAAAGAATTAAATTAAAGTAGCATGCCTTATATTGTTCAGTGTTGCCTCAGTGGAATTGCGACTTTAGACATGCGAAGGCGACGATAATTGAAATTTTAGTTGTAAAAAAAGTGTAATGGTAGTGACTAGTTCACGGGACTATTTTTCTTGAGATATTTTCTTCCCAAACTTCTCATTCAATAAGTCGATTGTTGTTGCATTAGCGGGGTAATATGGGGCACCATCCTGTTGAAACCACATCTTTTCCGAGTTAATATCATCCAATTGATCCCAAAACTTATTTGTTATTATTGCACCATAACTTTCTCCATTGACAGTAATAATATGGTCTTCATCATTTTCAAAAGGGAATGGTCCAATCACACTTCCACTACGAAATTTACAACATACAGTTCATTTTTGAGGTTGTATTGATTGTTCATGAATCACTGGTGAATTTTCTGATAACCAGATACGGCAATTTTGCTTATTAACATATTATTTATACGAAAGTCATGGAAAATTTGATTCAAAGAATTAATTCATGCAATACCAATGAATCAATTAAAGGTGTGCCTATAAATGAAAACATAATTTGAATTTTTCAGTCATTATTATTATGATTGTGGCTGAGCTACTCTCAAATCGGGGGTGGGGGGGGATAATTCAGAAATAAAGGCTGCTATTTGAATACACAAAATCTATGTTTCTCGCCTCGCGAGTAGTGGTAGTAAGACTGATCCCCCAATTTCATAAAACTTTTGACAATAATGGATGAATTCTATAGAATATAGACCATTTCATTTAAGAAAAACTCAGTGCCGCATGCGTCAAATCTACTGACGATTTAATGTACGGTCGTACAATTTGAACTCTATTTTTCTACCGTTAGGGGTGGAATTTCTTTTTTTAAATTTAAATAGGGCCAACGTCGAGCTGTACCCTATCCAATAAAAAAAAAAGAATCATGAAAATCGAACTACGCTGTAAAAATTATAATACAATATCTAAGCACGCGTTTTAATGTAAAACTAGGACCGTGGTTCGAATATCAAAATTCAGCTTCTCCCACGCAAGCGCTGTAGTTTGCGTGAAATGGTCTATTCAAGGTCTATTCTATTGGTCTATTAGTCCTTACAGATGCTTTCTATTGGTTAGTTAATGTTAACGCGTTGTTAAAAGTTTTATGAACCGGGCATGAGGCATAAACTTCACTAAAATGAAGTTTGCGTTCATTGATTTTCAAGCAAAACCAATTGTATACAATTCAAACAAAGTAACTAAAATTTTATTATTTTGCATTTTATTAGCGAGTTTTTAACAGAAATTAAATAACAAAATATCAAGTGTTAGGTATATCTTTAGAAGCGGAATACAAATCTCTTCAAATTGATACCAAATGATCCGGTATAAAAGAGTGTGGCCAAGCTGAAGTTCGCTTCCATGTTTAGTTTCCATTCTTTGAAGCGCAGTTCAACCTATGTTATTCTGAATTGTAGCATTGCCGTCTGTAGAGACCTTTAAGTTATCATTAGCTTTTAATTAAATCTGCCACTGTAAGGTAACTCTTGATTTATTCGTTGGAATAAATATTACATATTAAATAAAAAATATTAAATGAAATAGTATTACGAAATTTTTAAAGATTAATAGACTGATCATAATTTTTAAAATATAAAAAAAAGCGATTCCGTCATCTTTACTAAAAAAAAAAAGAGTGTTAGGCACACTAATTACGAAATGTGACATGTTTGTTTTTAACTTCACCTTCATCGTGATAGATAATAATCGTACTAAATTATAATTCAAAAAATAATTGTACAAATTAATTTTTAGGATGATTTGTTTAACACTTTTTGACAACCTTTTAAACAAAGCTTTCTGAAAGTAGCTACGCCTTAACTATTTACAAAATGCAATTAGTTTTGTAATTATTGTTATGCCCGGATGCACATGTAACATTTTTGATGAATTGACATGCATCTACAAATATAACTAAAAGGGTAAAGCACTTACAAAATTTAGTTGACTAAACGCTTAGGTGAGTACAAAAATAAACTTAAAAGAATTTGGAGATGCATTTCCGAAGCGATTTTCTTGAACGATAATATATTACGAACATTATCGTATATCGTGCTTTTCTTGAAATAACAAATTTCTTTACTGTTTTTACATCGACCCTAATTCATTTAATGTAGAAAATAGTACAGGTTGCAATTAGTTACGCAGAAAAATACCCTTTTTGTAATTTTATTGGTCTAAATGTACGAGGTAAAGGACTAGGATATTCATGAAATGGAAATTAGCAAGTGCGTAGTTAGTATGTGGTCGATTATAGGAGCTCGAGAATCTTTTATGTAGGAATATCTTATATCCAAAGTTGGCATTATAAAATTGGTTGGCGTTAAATCATATACCACTCTCTGATGAATATTTCATATTTTGTTGGAATATTTCATTTCGAGTTGAACGTGCACCGGAAGTGAACGAGCATTTCTGCCTAGAAGCTATTTTTATGAACATCTTATTAGTTTAACTACAAAACGACAACTTTCCTTTGAATACCATTTTTACGTTTTTCAATATAAACAACATTTTAAAAGGAAATCGATCATGTGCCTTTTTTAGAATAACATAAATTATTGTAAACTTTTTGATTTCCTCATTTTCCTGTGTACCAACCAAATAATATTATAAAATAAAATATGGGGAGATCGCTGCTACATCCTCTGGATGTGATGCGTTTGGGGTTTCCAACTAAATGCGTTATTGCACATCGTGATTCGTCAGTAAAATATGGGAAATTCTTGAAATCTTTTTCAATCCTAAATTGCCATACGTTATCGCCAAATCACTTATATTTGAAGCCGGGTATAAAAAATGTAAAATATAAACCCACAGCGTTTAGTGAACATCTTCGATTTTCTACATAACTTTTTGCTGGTCTAGACTCCTTGAAATATATCCCGAATTTTTCATATTTGTTTCAGGATTCAGATATTAATAATTTTGACGTTTTTCTCAAATTTATCATACCAACTGTCTCTTTAGGCAAAATAAATGTATCAAATTTATCAAATTTTCAACACTTGACAATAAATAAATTGGAGTACTAACTTGAAGGGTTTTGTATGTTTGTTGTGATTTGCAGAAATCGATTAAAATTTTAAAAGAGCACAATTTTAATAACTAAATGGCGTGTGTGTGCAGTCACACTAAAAAGGCTTGCTGGAAATTAGGTATTCAGTTCTAAACAATGTTATTTAGTGATTCTTCATATTACTGGTTCAAGTCACGCTCAACTAATACTAGATTTGTAAAGAAAAGGATTATAATCGACGACATAATCACGCAACTTCCCAATTTCATTTAATATATTAACCCAACATTAAAGAAACAATACTGTAATTTGTAAACAAAAGTTCTTCAAGTTTTGTGAATTATTTCAGAATGTTGTAAATATTACTACTGACTTCCTTTTGCTAACCTAATTATAAAATTTACTTGTCAGATTCCATAAGAAAATTATTCATATCTGCAAGATGTTAGTTTTAATAAACAGTTTTTAAAGCTCCTACTGATTAATTTCATATTTTTTTAAATAATAATAATCGATTACTAAAGAAGATGGTGATAATATCTATCTACCTCAACCTACTTCAGACTTCAAAAATGGAAGATTTAAAGGTAAACCCAGTGATTTTCAACCTGGAGAACGCAAACAAGGTGGGGGCGCGAAAAAATGTGGAAATCGAAGAAACTAGTTTTTATATTATTAACTATTTGTTGAAACAAAAACAACATAAAATTCAAGGGTAGCCCAATAAAAATTGAATACGGTAAAGAGGCATGAATAGAAAACGATCGAGAAACATACAGAGTTAACCTATATTCTAATCTAATATAGTATAAGGTAATAAAATCGAACTTAAAAATAGTATTGAAAATTTCTAATGTTCCAAAGGATAGGCAGATTAAAAATTCATTAATTTTAATTAGGTTTTAATTTGAAAATGTATTACTGTATTGAAAGGAATTTCATTTTATTGCAGTGGATTGGAATACAGAAAACGGTACAATGCCTGTACTACTTTGTACGTTACTATTAGATGAAGCATAAAGGTATAATAATTTTTGCAAGACGTTCAATTAGTTTTCTAAGATGATTTGCATTTGGATGACCACTTACAACAATTTTTTTGATTTATTTGCATTCTTCCAAAACCTGTGCACCTACATAATAATAAAAATAAAAGCTAAAAAATGTCAGTGGGTACATTGAAACATGCATGAAATTCATTTATTTTAATATGAAGAATCTAATGGTAAAATCATTGATAATCAAATTAATTCAGATACATAATGAGCACGTTATCTTAACTGCTTTGAAATGTATTAATTCAACTACTGTCATCATATCGGCACAGTATAATTATTTGTTAAGCATCAATTAAACGAATATAAAAATTATAATTTAATTATAAGAAAACGATGAGTCAATGATCTCATAAAAATAGGGAATTAATACTGCAACATTTTAGTAACTATATGTATTGATATTCGTAAGTTCACCCAGCTCGCAGAGGTGAGATTCGAAACCCGCATCTTGCCATCGTGACCCTTTGCCGAATTCGGGAATCGTATTATTATTATTTTATAATATTTTAAATGTGATTATGTTACAGTTTCACTTGAATATCTTAACGTATATTTATTTTTTACCTAATCTTATCACTCTGTAAACAGACATCATTTTTATCTATGTTAGTATTGACAAGTAGGTATAATATTATTATGTTTTAAAATTGTAACTTAAAACGATGACCAAAATAAGTATCTAACATTGGCAGTGAGTGGCATGCTTTTTCAAGTGTTTACTTGATGAACATTGAAAGTAACTACATATAATAGTACCTTATATATTGTGAATATTATATAACGAAAGGATTTGTAGGTACCTTGGCAGCAAGCCAACATAATTCTTTCATTTCCGTGGCTTTACCTGTTTTTTTAGTAACAATTTTCATATGTACGTTCATACGTTCATGAATACCATGCAGGAATTTCATTAAAATTTAGAAATTATAAATATGTATTATCAAAATATTTATACATTTTTTTAAAGTCAAGTCAAAATGTATAATACTCGGACTTCACTGGTTCAAAGAACAAAATCATATTTTTAAATGGACCTGGCCACCCCTTATACTCAATAATACTAATTATAATATTAGCACTAAACCGCTCATTTTGTTCAAAAACTTACGTAGACAGGTAGCCCACAGTCAATTAAAAAAATAATAATAACGTAATGGAACTTAAAAATGATTATTTATACTTTATACTACACCATGGGTCCTACTCCTAATAAGTAGGATCTTTAGGTCGATATTGCATGTTGAGAAATGAAGTCCGCAGAAATTTGAAATTTTTATTAATTATTTTGAATTACAGATAATAGAGTAGAATATTTTTTTTTTTGTATTTATTAATTTTTTTGAGTCTGCTATCTTCGGGCCCCCTAAGAGCTTCTGAGTCATATTCCATGAAACACCTAGAATACTGGTAGCCACTAAATCACATTATGTATGTACATCACCTTGAAATGAAAACAACAGAAATTGCAATAATTGTAAAATAAATAAAAAGTAACGTGACGTTGGAATTAACTATGGTTAAATTATGGGTGCTAAATTTAAAATTATAATACCGGTTCAAGGTACAAGTTTCTTACATACAGTGTTAAAATATTTCTTGTGATTAATAGAAAAGCTTCTATTTTTAAGAACAATAAAAGAATCTTATTCAGTTAATACATCAAAATAGAGTAATAACAATAAATTATTAAAAAGGTGGTTTCGCAGTGGAACCAATGGTAACAAAAGGGTTAAAGCACTTCTATGTAATATTAATTTCATAAACAGTCGTCAAAACGAGAAAGGGACTAAAGAAACTGTGCAACAACTGTGTCTCAATGTTTGATTTTTAACAATTAAAATAATTATTAATTAAGATTATATCATCGGCAATTTATTTTAGTTGTTTTTTTCATTGTATAAACACTACACCCATTTTTTTAATTATTATATAACACACTTAAATTATCATGATTATTGGAAGTTTCTTTCCATTGACTATTCCGTGATTTTTTTCTTTAAACTGGGAAATCTTATTACTTCCGTCTTTTTTTTAAATAAAATTCCGTTTCTTTTTTATATGTATTAATAAACAACATTTAGGTGAAAAGCAGAAACTTTCAACACTTTTAAGGTTGAAGTGTGTAATTTGCTTTTTTTAGAATTTTTTTCTAGTCTTGTGCAACAGGTATTTCATTTAAGTTATCTATTTATGAGCACTTTCGTTTTAGTTCGAGGAAACAATACATTTCCTATGATTCATTTATTATTCTGATAGTCACATTTATTTATTTAGTACTTAACATTATTGATAAACTGCGGGCATATTTCAATGAAGATGGATGTATTGTTAAATGACAAAGGCTCGTAATGACCAGGTTCACGATATTTTTAAGAGTTTAATTTTGATCCTGCATATTATGTATATTTTGATTGCACCCTTATTTAAAATTTTCCATACATTTGAAATGATCACGAGTTAGAGATAAAATTTGAATAAACAGATTTCCTGGAGGTTAGTGCCACAAAAAAATACTATCACAAAATTAGTTTTAAATAACCGGAAGCAAAAACAAAAATATTATTTTGACCTTGTTTAAAGATCGCTTTTTAATCATTCGTTGAGATATTGTTTGCAGTTTTAAATCTAAATTAAGTGACATAATTTTTCTTAGTCATAAGTTTAATGTTTCTGATTAATAGGGACACATTGAAGTATTGAAGTTCGCAACTGTATAAGATCAATGCGATGGTGCCTGTTGGATCTTCTAGTTTATTTTATCATTGTATCTATTGCTTCATTAGTTAGTGATGTGCGTGTGTGTAAATTTGTATTAATGTTGTAATTTTAACTTGCAATGCATCGGTAGGTTTTCCTAAAACCATTTTGTAGACACGATCGATTATTCAAAATGTGTTGGTGCATCAATTTCCCAAATAGGGTATATTGCTTATCTGGTTTACACACAATCTATCAACTACAGTATTATTAGTTTCGGTTTTGTTTCAAATTTGTTGAGGCTTTGTAATAATTTATGTACGAATTAATACAGGGTGTCAAAATTTTGTTTAATGCTATTCATAATTATTAATGTTCACTTGATTCAAAACAATTTGACTCATGCAGTTCCATTTTTTATTTCGAGATTAAGGTTAAAATTAATTGAATTCAGGGGAATAGTGTTATCTTTAATATTGATAATGGAAACAAGTAATATTGTTGTATCGGTTATATTATAACAACGATTTTTTAATTAAAATCTTGATGCATTTTATTGCAATATACGGTGATGCTAACTCTTCAAGGGCAACATTTTTTTGGCGAAACAAATTATTAATGTGATTTGCGTAAAATCTTATTAAAACTCGTTCTTTCAATCTGTTGAGAAACACGGTGCTTCACCATGGTTAATTAAAAGTTGCATTTAAAAAGTATCATTGTAACAGTATATTTTACTACATAAGTAATATAAATTTTATATTGCTGCAGTATAATGTCATTTAAAAAAATAAAGTCAAAAATTTGAAAATAAAATATCTTACAATTTGCTACCTACACTTTTTCGTAAGTTTATTATAATTGATTATGAAATAACGTATATACAGTCATATTTTTCTTTGTATAGTTGTTGATGAAAATTTTTGGAATTACGATTAACATATTTAACTGTATTCCAATTAATCAGTTTCAGCCATTATAGGTAATATTGCCATATTTCTGAAACCACAAATAGATAAATTTATTTAATTTTAGTATTTTATTAAACCATTTACATTTTATGTAATTAATTATTCCTAACAATCTACCATTTTGAATGAATAATGTTATATATTTTAAAATTATTCCTTTATGATCGCATAAGATAACCTTACACCTACTAAATGTATAAAAATTATAAAGTCAATTAATCGCAATAAAAATCAATTACATTTTCATCATATTATTATTAATTTTACAGTCATATAAGTACTTTCGACATATTTTATCTTAGCTCATCAAAGAAGAGTAATCGGAGGTTGCTTTCGTACAAAAATAATTTTCCAGAAATCAAGAATGATCAAAACTGTGAATTTTGTTAAAGCGTGATATGAACTACAGAAGCTGATTCTCCTCGTTGATGAGCAATCAATAAGAAATCCTCAAGGTGTATAATTTTACTATTTACACTTGCAGGTTCTCATGGGTCATGTGTATGATTGTGGCTTATGGAAATGCAATCCATTTGATCGTACTTCCTAGAAATTTTACATTTTGTTTTTACCAGAAAGTTGTGGTTAATTATTTTTGACGTAATGTATTAAATCGTTCCCACATAATTAAATAATATTAATTTGTAGCCAACTTACCAGTCTACTCGGTGATCAGTTATTTTGCTTTTAAATTTTTGAAAACCCCAATAAATTTTAATTATCATTAAGTTTTTTGTTTACTTTGAAAGTAAAGTTGGCACTCAAGTATGATTGATTATTATTTGCACTGCACTAGATAAATATTATTTTAATTAAATAAAGAATGCAAAGTTTCCTACATATTTAATTCAACTGTAGCATCCTCGAGATATTGAATGTTCCATTGATGTATTGTATATCAAAAACTTGGGCAGCTGAAACGATTGTTAAGATAGTTAATAAATAATACTTCTGTCTTGTTAAATTAGTGCGGTTCAAAATATGAATATTGTCAAGGTACCTTGCGACATGGTCAGGTAAAGGCGCCCACTGGTTTTGCATAAAGGGAACATGATTTAAAAACCCAATATTACTTTATTATCGGCAGGTATGTGCGAGGTGGTTCAAGTAACTTATAAACCTGATCTAATTGAAATTACCGTATCTAAGAACATGTATCAATAAGATGCGTGGGCTTAAAAGCTTTGCAGAAAATATATTGGGTTTTTCAGCGACGAATATCGCATAAATAAATTACAAGACCACGGCAGTGCAGTGCTCAGGTAGAGAAATCGAAACGCGAACTGTTAATGTTTTAAAACGTTTTTAGTTATGTTCCACGCTTCCACGAGAAGAAAGAGTTGAAGGATACCATATGTTGAAGAAAGATAAACAAGTGGGCGAATTCTTTGCGTATTCGTCTTGTTGCTTGCAGTTCACGTGGGACTCTGGATACCACTCATATCTTAGGTCAGGTTACGTTTTGCTGCAGTACTCTGCGACACACATGAATGTTCAAATCGCGATTAGCACATTTGTTTCAAATCAAAAGTCACCCTACTTTACGTAATCGGTTAGATGTGCCCCAAAATTATTGTGGCTATATTTTTATCGTATTTCTATGTGATTTTGTTGTGATTCTATTGTTAAAACCATGAAGTGACTTTTTCATGTTTTTGTGGCTTTGTAGGTGGTCTTAGCGTGTATAGTTTTGTTGACTTGAAAATAATAACATAAAATTAGAGGTCTAGTTTCCAAATTTAATATTGTTAACATTTAGTAGCTGCTAAAAAACTAATAATTTTCACAAGATTTTAACCTTTAGGTTTGATATTTTCTGACATTTTCCCCAACAAACACCTTTACAATAAAGCTCCAAAAAGTCATGAATGAAAATCAATTTTTTCCTAAATAATTGTTCATGCTAAAACTTGATGCCAGGAGCTATTATTTATTGCGACGCCCTTACGCCACTATTACAGGAAAAGCAAAATTTATTTCATTCAGTTGATAGCACCGTTTAAAAATATAAGTCGTAGCTTTTAATTGTAAGTTCGTGGTCCAACACTTAAGTGCTTTCTTAAATGCAATAATTACCGGATCTCTATATTAATCAAACTTAATTTTACCAAGTAAACACGCGAATGTTAGGGAATTTAAAGCCGTTAAATATTATATAATAAATTATTTTGGTTTCCAATTTATTGTCAAGCTATCAATGAAAGTGATTTATTATCAAGATTTAAAGTATTTCAATTTCTAGTCGATTCCATTAGTAAAATGCAGACTTGCCGTTTACTCAATACTTTTCAGAACATTGTTTATTTTTATCCAGTTTTATTTATGAACATCAAAATCTTGAATTGCATTCGATCAAAATTACAGATGGGTATGTTTACATGACCTTACCTTATACTATTGGCAGTTGGAAGCTTATTTACTTCTTGTTAGTTCAAAAGTTCAGTTAAATCAACAACTGGCAGGCTACTGGGTTCATCATAAAAAATAACAAAAATAATAGTTCAAAGTAATATTGACTTTTTTCCATGTCTTCTTTGGTTGCTTTACCGACATGTTGACATTTTATCCTATTTACGTGTGGACATAAACAAAACACATATTTATAACTCTTTTTTTGGGGGGATGCGCCTACGTTAATTGCAGTAATCTAAAATTAGAGTAATTTAGGAAGCACGTGTATCTAACACTTAAACAGGATAAATTATCCTCGGGATTTTTTATATGGTACTTATATTTTTGGATAAGTTAATGATCACTACGAAAGATATTTTTAAATCAAAACGTACGCTTCGACTGACTTTGCTTCCGTAAATCCCTTTTAATGACTACTCTTTGCAGAAGATCTAATTGTTACAAAATTTTTTTTATTATGATTGGGTTTTTTAAGTGGTATAACAATTTGACGGATATATATATGGTTTTTTTTTCAAGTAATTTCAACACGCGATCGTATTTTTCTTTGTTAAGTATGTGCACGTAAAGGAATAATCTTGTAAAATTTATAAGGTCTAATTATAATTAAAAAGCATTAATGGCATATACCCAATTTATCAAAAGTGTTTTCAACTCAATTAGAATCCTTGGTGTAAGGAGGTTCTTATTGTTTAAATAATGCAATTTCAAAAGCAATAAAATGTAGGGGTGTAAGGCACATTTACATAACAATAACCAAAATTGGTATTATAACATCTCCAGTTTTGTAAATGGGTTTGGTCATTAATATTTATTATTTTCATCATTCTCAACAGGTTAGCATTATAAAATTGGAAGGTTTTGAATTTACACAGACTATGTTTATCACGATTCCATTGTTTTTATCCGTTTAATTGCGTTAGATTTTGTGCTGTGATACTGACTAAAATAAACTTAGCAAGAAAGTGAACTTTAAAAGTGATTTAATTAATGAAGTTTACGTAATAAGTCGAAATGGCAATGATATGTTACGGTCCTCCACCTTTACCACCTAATAAGAAGTCTTTATTAACGTTCAGTAATAACCGGCATAATAAATATAAGCAAACTTTGCTATCTTCGACTTATCACAGTTTTCGTGATCCCCTGGAAGAAAACGAAATTGTTGCCGTAACTTGTGAAGATATTGACTTTATGAACGGCAGTAAGCCAAATGGAGGCGTAGTAAATAATGGAAGTACAAGGAGACTCGTGCACACCAATTCTCTGAGTAGATGTAAAGGTGCTCCTAAAGTGTCTTTGGTACGAAGTCATTCAGATGGAAATCTTGATAAGAAAGGTCTATTTGCTCCCGTTACTATCAATAAATACATCAAAGTTCTAAGTGGAAGTTGGAAAAATTTATTGAACTGTAAGTTTACTATAACATTTTTATATATTTTTAGTGAACGCACATGTACAAATCGAGCGTGAATAAGTAACATAAGGCACAAAGTATTAATTCTCGACACGAATAGCCCGATAAAAATGCTAAAGTACAATTTATTCTTTTTCAAATTATCACACTTTGTTAAGAAAAACTGTAATTTTTAAATTTTAATAATAGGTTTGTCATTTCAACAATAATCGTGCACACCAACATGCAAAAGTTTCACTCTTTTCTTATCCGTTCTTATTTATGAAAAACTTGAATAAATGGCGTGCATTTCATTGTGTGCTTGCCTACATATTAAATTTAAAGGTGCATCCTAACACCTACAACTCATTTGTGCAATTATACGTTCTGCTTCACTCACCAAGAATCTTAAAAAAGGATGATTTCCTACTCGAAATTTTCAAGTTGCAGCTTACTTTGTTTATTTCCCATCAAAAACGTTTAATAGATGAAAGAAAGGACATACTACCTAGGGTGCGTTCCACTTAAAGCCCACGACGACCGCGGCATGGTTCTTTGATTGGACTAAAGATCGAAAGCGGTTATTTGATTGGATTGACGATCGACCGTGGTCGTTGTGGGATTTAAGTGGAACGCACCCCTTGTTGCTTTTAAGCGTGATTTAAATAAATAGTGTAGTGTTATGCCTGTTTTCACCAATAATTTATTTAAGAATTTCCTAGTAAAGAATTACTTAGCTAGGATTCCATAAATGTGATTGGTGAAATTTGACATAGTATTGACATAAAAAAACTCATATCAAATTTGACCAATCACATTTATGGAATCGTAGCTAAGTAATTCTTTACTAGGAAATTCTTAAATAAATTGTTGGTGAAAACAGGCATTAGTGTTAGGTATACCAAATTTATCAAAATTTTGGAATCATCAAATAAAATATGGAAGATTATACATATTTTTAACTTGCCATTTTATTTATACTTACACCGAGAAAAAATTTTAGGCACGATTAGCAATATTTACAGTTAACTCACTTATCATCGGACTGTCGCAATTACTTATTGCTATGCATGCGACATGCAGCTGCTTTATTATGCATAATTGTCAAATGTAATATTTATAGTAACTGTACTTTTGGTAAACTGTTTTTGTTTGTTAACGTTTTGATTATTTGTTTTCTTTTACTTTGCGATTTGTTTTTTAAAGTCATAACATCGCGTTTAACATAATCTTCAATGTTTTTAGTTGCTTGACAAATTGCTTCTGGTCACTCTTACGGTATTTTATTTATGTTGAAACATTTATAATTATTATAATCTGCACAAGTTGCATTATCGAGTTGGTTAGTAGTTCCTACTGATCTTGTTTTAACAAGATTTTAACATCTTGTTTAACTTGAGGCATCCTGAGGTAGCTACCGTTTTCTTTCGCAATCGCATACGTACGTTTAATTTATAAATTCTTAATATTTGTTTTGAATTACTTATGCTTGGAAGTGAAGTAATAAAAATAGTAATCTCTTCAAGTACGGCATTTATTTTGAACGACTTGTTTAACTTTTGAACAGATACTGGAAACGCAATTTTTATCAAACTTACTTGTAGCAGCAAAAAGAATTAAAGAGAAGAAAATGTCTTCAAGCAGCTACACCATTTTCTTTGGATACATTTTAAATAAATAAAACTAAAAATGAAGTCTATTGAAAGATAACTTTTTCATCTTTTTTAAATTCTGTTTCAAGTTTTATGGTACGACAAACTTGCTAGTATCAAATGTAAAAACATCAAAGTGCTTTTTATTTGCTTTTACATAATTTCAGTATTCTTGACTTTTTCTTTTAGCGCATTTTCGACCTTTATAGCCTAATATGTAATTTAATTTTCGTTCACCATTTTAATAACGTTGTTAACAATAAATTGGTAATCATTAATCGGATCAGGTTTCTTGAACATGTTAATCAAAATTCTCGTACAATCCTGAAAATTCGAAAAATTTTTGTACTTCACATGCCGCTTCGAAATACCAAAGACGAAGTCGTGGTCAGATTATTGAAAGCGTCTAAACGAGGAGAGAAAACAAATATATTCTCGATAAACGTGTCGAATATGTAAAGCAGGCCTTATGTTAAGGATGGAAACTATCGTACTATCGACTTGTGCGGTGATTATCCCTGAAAAACTGCAGGACGGGGTTTCCTGGGTTTTCCTTTTCGATCATTATATTATATTCACTATATTTTCATTCGTGAATTTTATCTAACCAAATTTTATTACTATAGATCTTTATTATATTGTATCACTCTCTTCCATTTTCGATTAGTTTTAGAAAATCGAAACAAATTTTTCTAATCTTTAGCTCATAAAACCCACTTCCAATTAATTAGTACAAACGTTGGATATGCATGATGTGTAGTATATCAACGTATGTCAAGCGTTTGGTAAAGCTTTTCATTCACATTTTTAATTTTTCAATCGTACTACTGAAATTACCATTTAATCAGTTGAAAATTGCTTTTTAAGTAGTTCAACATTTTTCAGTCTACAATAATTTATATATACTTCCTCTAAATGAGGTCTTAAACAATTTTACTTATTACTTTAAGTTTATTTCTTAAGGCTAAAAAGACAAATCCAAGCGATACATTATTATAAAATTAAATTTTTACTTTGTTAATAACGGAACTTATTTTTCTTGCAAGAATTTTTAATACGAAATTTCTACTTTTTTCCAGTTTTATGCAGGTTTTTTTACTTCTCAGTTGTTCCAGTTTTTGTAATTATAAGAAATACAAAAAGTTCAAGTTTCACTTTTTGTCATCGTGACGTTTTTAGTGCCGGGGACACTAAAAGGGTTTTATCGACGGCAGCGGTTATAACAGGAAAATGCTATGCTTTTTTAATTTTTCTGAAACGTTTTCGACGTTTGAACAAAACCATTATTTTTGACGATTCACGTCATTTTTATAATAATAGTAATTTTCTACGTTTAATCTATTTTTAATGTTTGAAAAATAGAATCACATGTTGTTTTATTCGGAACAAAAGTGGCTCTTTATTGCTCAGCTTCTTAGAAAGCTCGTGAAGTCCGAAAAAATTAAGCTCTGAATTCACGCCTTGCAACTCGACTAAAGATCACCCGAAGTGAAACTTGAATTTGATATTTTATGTAAAATTTAAATGAACAGCTAAAATTCGATATTCATTTAAAATTAAGCTGATTGTGTTAAATAATTTTAGAAGTTTAACTTTTTGAAATCTATGTAATTTTATTTTAAGCGATGATACCATAAAATGTTCGAAATTATTTCTCAACCTATAAAATTAATTTAAAAGTGTCAGAATGTATTTCACACTTTCCATCATCAATAAATAACGATTAGTAAAATAGCATCCCTTGTTGCCTCATTATTTTTAGAATGCCTAAAATTTATGAAATAGCAGTAGTAATACACAAATTTGTTAATAATTTTTGTACAAATAAAAAATTTAGTTACAGCCAAACTTCGATAAATCGAATTTTTGATAATTCGAACTAACCTTGGCAATAGAATATTTAATTCTTTTATGATAATCTGGAAAAATGTTTTGTATAAATAAGCTTCGGGTGTCTTCTTGTTAGTTAGCATGAAATCCAGTGTCTGTTTCGCTTTAAATTAATCTGATTGCATTAGAAGACACTAAAAATATACTTTTTCTCCAATCCAGAACTATCAATTTTAAATAAATTTGATATCAACGATTTAGATGTCAATATTGATTCAAGTTTAGGTTGCACTCCCTTACCACTAGCACATCCTACTTTAAAATTTTAAATAGCATCGTAACTTATGATAATATTATGAATATGATACATTATTAAAGGTGTAAAAATTCGTCATATCAACGTTAAAAAAATTGAATTTCTTCGATCTATTTATGGGTTAGGGTCAAAAATTGTAAGCTGAAGTCACAAATTTGTTATCGGTAATATAACAATTTAAAAAAATTAGTAATATTAAATTTTCTAAAGTGTATTTCGCTATTGCAGTGTTTCTAAAACTTTCGAAATCTGTGTACCCCTTCTGTAATTTTCTTGACACTGATTATCCCTCGTCAAAGGAATTTTTAATGACTTTTTTTAACGCTATATCCATCTATCGGACGTCTCTTTTTTTATATCTTTATTTGGTCTCCTTAAATAAACGTAAAATAAAATTTTTCACTAAAACCCGGTGCAGCGCGCACTCCCCCACAAAATTCTTCCCGTACCCCACTTTGAGAAACACTGCGTTGTTGCATAGTGTGATTCCCAAACTTATTGTTATTTGGCACAGAACCTTGATACTATTTTCTAAATATGCCGAAAATATTTGAATATTCTAATCCAAACCTCTCCTACCCAAATTTTAACAAGTTAAAAATCGCCTTGTTTCACAGAACTACAGAACTTTTCTGCAGAACCCCGAGGTTTACACTTTTAACAACAATTATTTCCAGTAATATTACTACAACGCAAGCGCAATAGATAAAAAGTCATGCGCAGAAGACAAAAAGTATTGCTTTTTATCTATTGCGCTTGCTTTGTAGTAATATTAGTGGAAATTCCTCGTTGTTAGAACAGACCTAATAATGTATCCCCTTTTGGAACTCTTCGTGAACTCTCGAAAATGTGTATCTACTAATCGCCTAAGTTTTTGGATTATCATATTTCTGAGTTGTTGAATAAACGGATAGTTTAAATAAAATGTTTTTAATTTGGGCAAACGATGATTTTTACCTTTAAAATGATGTAGGGGAGGCTGGGACAAGACTCGCTATTATTTACTCACCTTATTCCACAATCTGGCGATATTTTTGTCATATTAAGGTAAAAGGGCTGTTAATGTTATATAGATAATTATATATTATAAATACCGCCAGATGGTAACACAAGTATAGCAAATAAGAGCGGTAATCCGTTTTACTTGTGACCCCATCTTCACCACCATCGTCGATTATATTTTAAAACGTGAAAATTTAAAAAATCTATCAATATTGATTTTAAACTTCCCCTCGACATTTAAATCAACATGTTTGTTATTTAAATTAAATTTACCTAAAATCGATAGTTATTGGAGACAGCCTACTGTTGAAATGAAAGCGCTGCGTAGGTAAACCATTTTTCCAATAATTAGCACAATTGTTTTTTTCACCATAATTCCATAGCCATATATTGTAATTGTTAATTTAAAAGGGGAACGCAATGTAAGTTACCGCAAAAATCCTGCAGAGGCGCTACAATCGAAAATTTGTAATTAAAATATTAATTTTTAATACTCCAAGTAGTGGATAATGCAGTTGGTGTTAGCTGGTGTTAGCATTCCATTTGTTGGTGATTCAGGCTATTGAAGAATAGGTGGCGCGCTATAACGACTCTATTATCAGTAATAAGTAGACGAATGCTTAATCAGCAGGTGCATATTACTAGTTTGTTGATAATATGATCTTTATGACGTTGCAATAACAACTAACGGATGTCTGGTACATTTTAACAAAAATTCTAATTAATTTTTTTTAAATAATACTACCACTTTACAATATTAATTTGATAACAATTTTAAATTGTATATTATATTGTCATAAATTAATCCAGACCACAAACTTTCCAAAATAACAACTTTCTAAAATAAAATATGGACCATTAAAGTTTGCAAAATTCCATCGGCCGGATTAATTTTATACACAATTATACCAAGCCAACCCAGTCGGAAATGTCCTTATGGCCCGTACGGCGGTTATCCTACAACCTTGCAATTTCTATCCAAAATGTACTTCAACGAATCCAATAAATTTCGAAATCGTTCTAAATTTCTTTTTTAAATGCTTTCTAAAAGAAATAGAACACTCTTTTTTTTCACTAACCTTTGCTTTTTATTCATTCGCAAAATTCTTGATACAAGCCAATAATTTATACGCTTAAATTTTCACAGCCGCTCGCGACTTCCCGTCGGCGCGGCGTAAGTCTCCTTTCTTTCTCTCTCTGCCGAAATCTTCCCGCAGAGTTCCACCTAATATAATAACCCGGGCACCTAATACTAAAATTGCAATCTTTCCCACATAATTCAATTATTTGAAAAGAAAACTCTGGTTTTATTAACAATTTGGTTCATGTTCTCCTTAGGTCACGGAAAACAAAAAAAGTTTGAAAAAATATGGTTACAAATAGAAATTTTTGAAACGGTCATTGCCTTGCAGCTAACGCAGTTGGATGCGAATGCGGGGTACCGGGTTCAAACTCGGGGAGTCAAACTTTCTTATGACCAAGTCTCCGTGCTTCGGAGGGCACGTTAAGCCGGCGGTCCCCCTGAGTTGACGAATTGCTACCGTTAACAAAAAACAGGGCTACAGGCACATCTGAATGGTAGGCTAGCAAGCTGCTAACACCCCTCTTTTCCTAAAATTGTCAAACAAAGAGCAATTAAAGAAATATGACGTAGTTCAACTGGGTTGAACCATTGGTTGAACACAACACCCATATGAAAAGTTATCGATCACACATGGGTCGAATTTACAAGGAAGATTGTAAAGAAAATAATTAACAAAGTTTTTAATTAATTAGTTTCTCACACATTAACCTTCGCATAGCATACTTATATTTTAGTTACTTAGATGGCATACTGGGGTCCTGTGGACCCCAACGGTAAAAGGGATTAAATCAAGAGAGAAAATAAAATTTTAAGACTGATTTTTGTAAGAAACACTAAACTAGTGTATTTGTCACTGAAAAGTATAAATAATCCACCTAAAAAAGAAAAACTTTTAATTATATTCGACATTTAGTAAAATATGGCAAATTTCATCAATCAAAAGCAACCTTTTAGTATATAATTTATTTACACAAAAATGAAAAAGAATTTAACCGAAAATTATTTTATACTATAAACTAGACATATGGTTCTATAAAATAAAAAAAAAATCATCATAATGTTATCACAAAAGTCTTATATGACATTTTTAAAATTGCGATTTATTCAATGTAATCATCGCACTCCGCACGTATGTAAATGAAATATAAACTCTTATATTTTGAAATATCTTATTAATTAATTATCTGAAGTTAAAAACTTAGCAATTTAGGTAATATTAATTCACTAAATTATGGTTATCAAAGACCAAAATGACTAAAAAAAATATTTCCATATTAACAAAATAGTTACGTAAATGGCATACTGGGGTCCCACGGACCCCAAGCTCGCTTAATTCATATAAAACTTTAAGGGCATACCACAACTAACAGTAGCATAGTGTGTAAAATGTCGAGAGGGTTATGATGCTAAATTACAAAGGTGTCGATTTGCCAAAAAAAAAAATATTAGAACATTCTACAGGCTTTTTAAGATATCGTGGGGTCCCAGGGACCCCAGTATGCCATGCGAAGGTTAAAACAACGGCGCATATACAGTGACTCCCATAATAACCCGGGCACCTAATAAAATTGTAATCTTTTTCACGTAATTCAATTATTTAAAAAGAAAACAGTGGTCTTAACTTATCATTATCAGAACTACCCCTTTATAAGAGGAATGAGTTGTTTTGATAAAGATTTTTTGAAAAAAATTATTTCTAATATGCCCAAACGTTTGAGTGATGCTATCAAACAAAATGGGTATCCCACAAAATATTAAACAATGTGCCTAATCGGTCAAATTATTAAAACGTTAAAATTTCTATTTGCGACCATATTTTTTCAAACTTTTTTTGTGTTTTCCGTGACCTAAGCTGTTTTCTTTTCAAATAATTGAATTACGTGGAAAAGATTACAATTCCATTAGGTGCCCGGGTTATTATGGGAGTCACTTTTACAGTCAATTGGGGTGGAATTGATCATTATGGGGGTGAGATTGATCACTCTTTATATTTTTAATTTAGCGCCAAAATCAAATTTCTGAGCTCGCTCTTGGAGTTTACTAGTAGTGTACTCACAGTCGATATGAACGAGCTAGATTAGCAACTTTGACGCTAAATTCAAATATATTATACAGATGATTTTTGATAAATCTCACCCCCAGTATGATCAATTCCACCCCAAATGACGGTACTAATAAGTAATAACTCACTCCCCCGGTCTACATTCTACATTGGGCTTGTTAAATTATAGAAATTTGGAAAAATAAAAATAATAATTTTATTTATTTTTGATATTATTTTGGAATTACCATTGTTTCGGCCATCTTGTACAAAATTATTAAAATTAAAATCAATTTAGAAATAAATACTTTTTGTGTTGTAGTACCTACCTACATTATAAAAGATTATAATATAAATGCAGTTATGTTCTTTACAATTATGACGTCATTCTGTTACTAGGCGATAATCGCGATATATTTTTGCAACTCTGCAAGTATAGCAAACTGACTTCTCAAGAAGTAGCGTCAGTATTATGTACAATAAAAGTTATAATAAAATTAAACTATAATATAAATTTTACTGTATTTAAAAAATACCCTTTATGGAAAATCGAAAACGTAATAAAAATTTATTAACTATAAAATTATAAGATATTTTTGAAACATCTCATGTGTAGTTTTCATTGCATTTTAAGGGCCAATTTATTCATCTCTTCGTCAAGTACATTATCTAATAGCGTTACGGGTAAGGTAGCTGCAATACCCCAATAGCCACTATTGCATTGTAAATATGGGTTTACGGCTAACACAAATTTAAGAGCCAAATATGTTTTACAAATCAGATTTTAACTTAAAATTTCTAGAATTGTGAGTGTTGTACCTATTTATGAGATATTTAATTTTTGATAAATAATTGATCAAAACGAATCTTTTAGATGACTCCTAGCGATCTGTTTGGGTAGTTGCGTTGTAGATGGTAACAAAGTTACCATTTTTATTTGTAATTAAAATAAATTATAAATTTTTCGTTGAAGCTTCAGCGCCAACACTCGGATACTTGCCACACTTCTCCACCCACGCTTTTCTATTGTAATGGATGGCCCGCCAATTTTATGTAAAAGTTGTTATTTGTATGGAACGTCCTGTCGTTATTATTGACAATTTCTACTTGGTACTAAGTATATTTGTTTCTTTTCATGCTGGTTTGGTATTGAATATCTTAAATTGCATCCACATTGAAAAAAATTATCAATCTGTAATTTCGAAATTTTTTTTATAAATTGAAATTATGAACCCAAAAAAGCTTAATACCAAGAATATTGTTTATAGAATAGTATTATCTCAACGAATTTGCTATATTTTAAATATTAAAGCCGGGCGGTTCCATGTAAAAATAATTAATTGAGAATCATCAGCGCCATCTTTTGAGATTTTTTTAGGCGCTGCCCTTTTAAATAAAAATTGTATACTACCTGCATCATGAAGTTTTTATTTAGAAAAGATGCCGAGATTATTATTATAGTTGAGCCGTTATCGTCAAACTTTCAATTCGTAAATTTTTCGCTAATATTCATTCACAACTTTTTATGTTGCCACGGGTGCACTTTATGGCCATAAGCCTTATACATTCTTAATACAACAACTTACTTGTTTTTCACCAAGTTTTGCGAAAATATTGGTAAATAATAAAGCAGTTAACACTTAAAGGAGACCTACGATAATACGCATTATACATTTATATTACCCAACTTTGAGAACAGTCTTATGTTACTTCCGTTTTAGTTGTACTAATATAAAAGGCCGAAAGATAAAGCAAGATATGATTTTTTAAGTTTTAAATCCTTTTTATGACATACCGTATACCACGCACATAAAGAGCTTTTTTCCCTCTTTATTCTTTTGTAATGCTTGTTTATTTGTCCAATTTGAAATGCCTGCTTACGTTTCGGATGCTTTAAAAAGTTTTTCTCAGTTTTTTTTTCTCATCTTTTTTACGAAACCTTCAACATGGCAGTAATTACATCAAGTCGACATACGCATAACTGGTGCGAACTATTTTGCCTTGTATGAAACTCAATTTTCAGTTATAGTTCATTGTGAAACTCGGGAAGGTTAAATTGTGATGTCAGATTTATTATCGCACATGATGGATTCATTTAATGTTGCGTTATTAATTGATGTAGAGAAATTAAATTTTTGGAATTGAGTGTAAAAGTGTCAAACATGATTAAAGACAATTTTTGTCATTCCAGTATAGGTACAAGCTGTGAGTAAAGTATTTTTAAATGAATAATCGATAAGGGAGTTTGATATAAATTTTGGGATTGTTTTAGGCATTTGTAATGGTAATTTTTGGTTTTATTACTGCAGGTTTGAAGATTAATTTATTTTAATAGATTTAACCTTCCAGTTTATTTATTTGCCGGCGTTAGGTTCTCGTGCTCAATTTCGCCCCAAGTTCATTTGTCAAATTTATTTTTGATACGCATTCAAATTAGACCTTTGGTGTTGCGTTAAATTGTTTATTTGTTATTAATTTCTTCTTGTAGATTTTCTGTGAAGTAGGCAGGTGTGGTAAATCGTGCATAATAGTTTATTTAATTCATTATGAACGCCATTTAAAAAATTATTATTTTTTATGTAGAAATTTCCAAATTCGTATTGGATTAAAAGTCGGCCTAGAAGCAATACATTAATGATGTTGATTTTTTTGGCAACGTGAATATATTTGGTTGACGAAGGTTCCAATAACCTTTGTCAGTTTCATTAATTTTTCTCAATTTGTTGTATTTTAATTTTTATCTATAGCGGATTAAATGTTTATAATTAAATCCAATCTTGTGTGATTGTATAAGGCCTGTTGGGTGGGCGATCGAAGGAGAGGCAAACCCACTGCGTACACCTAATGATAAGTATTATTCTATTTTATTATAATAAAACAAAAATTTATACTTATTCTTTACGATCATAAACACACCTGACAAATACGATGAAAACTACAATTTAGACTATATCGTTTACTATAATAATTTATATATCACAAGCAACAAAAGGCGCATTGCATAATTTTAGCCAGTTAGTTACTTGTTTGTACCTACATAATTTTGATAAATCAAGAATTATGACTTACGGACAACTTAATTTCCTCGTCAAATTATGTGATAGTGTGGGCAGCTTTAGTTCTTTGTTCTTTATGTCAAAACAATATATTTACATACTATCTTGATATGGAACTAAATAGTATACAATAGTATAAACTTTATCTGTCAATATTATTTTGTGAAAGTTCTATTTTTATTATTTACACACCATTCGTAGGTTGCAGCTGAAGTAATTTCGAGCTTTATTTGCGTTTTGCAAGAATGCTTTCCAGATTTTATGAAAACATAACATACAATTTCTTCTTCTTTCCTTTTTTCCTCTTTTTGTGAGAGTAAAATAGTACATTCTAATTTGGCAATCAATAAAATCGTTTTAGAATACAATATCATCAGTTTCTAAAACTCGAAAAGAATTTTCTATTCGTAAAATTAATTAAAATTTCCCTTTAGGCTGATGTAATTTTTTCAAAACGAAATGTGAAAGTTCAATTTTGAAATTGTTCTTAATTCAGTACGTCTCTTAGGGGCCTGTAGACACAATAATGATAAAAATTTTCGTTGGATATAGTAAACATGTTAATTCGCAAATGTTCTTTTCGTGTTTTATTAACATGTGCGAGGAAGGCGCCAGCATGAAAAAATATGTGGGCGAAAAGTGTTACGGCACTTGTACGTCGACCCTCAAACCTAGAACTGCTTCTTTCTATCTAATAGAAGGCCTTCAGGTTAATATATCGAATTAGCAAATAAATCTTTTCACTTTAACAATGTTGGCGCCTGATATTGCTCTGTCTACTTCAACTTGTCGATCCATCGGGCAAGTAATTATTGACTTTTTGTAATTGTTAATTTGAACAATTAATATTTTTCTTGACAAATGCACTCTGCAGACAATTAATTGATGCGGATACTATTAAGAATTGAACCTACCGTGAAGTGTACGAATTTTTACTAACTGTTTTATTTTTTTGCAGTAGGTGGTATGTCCCGGCCCCCAAAGCCGGCGGCAACTGCCAAAAAAGTTGCTCCTCCAGCTGTGCCTCATGAATTTCGACATTCCGGAAGCTCCTTCGGATCGGCTGGTTACTCGTCATCTGAAGATGGCGTCTTTCTTGCTCCATCAGATTCATCTGTTATACCTCGTGGTAAGTAATCACTTTTTGACAACGCATTTATAAATCGAAACATTAATTTAAAATCAATGTCTATGGAGAGAGAAATGTCGAGGCTTTCAATAAAAATGTACTAATTAAAGAAGTAAATATTGCCCATCCACTTGATTTTTTTGTTTAATTAGTACAAGGTTACTATTTTTAAACATTAATTTTCTGAAAGCAAATCTCTTAATTGTACTTAACTTTTACGCGTGAATTCATGATAATTAATGGTTTGTTTTTTATCATTAATTAAAGATTTTAACACTTATTATTACAGTGTGTTTTCTTTTTTTACTCGTCAGAATGTTAATTAGAACTATGACGTCAAAGACCCAAAGGGTTTTTAGACCCCAAGGAGTTAATACAAATATAATTTCTTTTATAAGATTACCATTATTTTTTTGGTTTCGAAACACCGATTTGATTTTCAAAATTTTGTAAAGTTTCGTCCTTGCATTCTTTACGAGTTCTACAAGTTTTTCCTCGAGTTGAGCTTGAACAACTTTTCAGCTTATTCACATTTTACAATAGAAAAGCTCAACTTCCAATTTTGTTTAAATATTTTGTCGATTTGTAAGCCTATTTACGAAGAAACAGGTGTTTATTGGAATTATTTTATCCGTCACGGTGTTTAATATAGTGATTAAATTAATGCATTTCTGGATAAGAAAAATGCAACTTGACTAATTATTTAAAAATTCAGAAAGAACATACTTCAAAGTGCATTTTTATTAAGCTACTTGAAAACTTAATTTAAAGTAATTACCATCTTGAATTTATTTGCATATGCATGGCGATCATAATGATTGTGCCTGTGGCAAAATCTCAGTTTTAACTAAATTGTAGTTTTAAAATTTGCAACCTTGAGATCTGCAAGTCACGTATCCTGAGGGAAGAAATTTAAGTGGTTTTATTTTTTATGTATGTTTAAATTCCAATTAAAAAATAATTTATGTAATTGGCATGCCAATATCATTTATTTTTATTTTATATAAAAAATTAGATCTTCGGCATTTATCAACTAAAAGAAAGAATCAATTTTTAAATGAAAGTAAGGAATTTATTTATTTTTGGTCACACTAATAATTATTTACTCTAAATAACCATTCTTTAAAATTACAATTACAACTACATCTGCATATGGCAAAAACTCTTTTTTTCCTCAAGAAGCACATGGCTCTTATAAAAAAATTAGCATTAATAACTGGTCTATTTCAAATTAATGTCTTAACAGCAATTTTAACATTTGGAAGTACAGCGGAGAGAAAAGGCTTGTATTTTTTATGTTCAGTTAAACTGTCAAACCTATGGTACCAGATACTATGTAATCAGTTTTATTTGATAACGGCTTTGCTTCTCCACAAAAACTGTTTCTTGTAACTGTCAACCGTTGGTTAAGTTTCCTCATATGGTATACATCATGTATTCTATTAAATTCTACAAAAGAGGAAGTGAAGTAACTAATTTATAAGAGTAAGAAAAAAGCAAATAGTTGGAACTATTATTGTACATTGTGTTTATAAAAATTAAAATTTACTTCTTTCAAAAGGCATCGGAGTTTTGTAAACTACATTCTTGATGTTACTGGATAAACTACATTTCTGCGTTTTTAAAATCTAATCTGTAAGGTAATTTCTGTTAATGATTGATTTTTTACTATCAGACTGCCATAACCATTTCAATGACATGATGATGGGTTGTATAAAAAGCAATGTTCTTCGCAATATGCTTACCATTTGTAACCACTTGGCGGATTCCACTCACTCGTTTTACCTTGTATGTACCTGATGGGTGAATGCACTCGCGTTGCACTTGATATAGATAATGAAATGTAAAAACTTAATTGATGTTCTATTTCGACGTTTTATTGCCTTTTAAACTGCTAAAGTAAAATCTTTAATGCTTATTCCTTGTCTCTGTGTCTGTACAATAATTTCTAATCAAAATTATGTCCCACACTTAAAACAAAAGAGTGGACATTATTCAATTTAAAGAGTTCCAACATTCTCGATATGAAAGGATTAAAATCTACTCTTAATTTTGTAAGTGACAAATCTTCCTCTTAATTTAATTTCGGACTTCGTCCTTATCAACTGCACTTGTTACTATTGATTCTATGAGTAGATACTTCAATAATAGTACATTCTAGTAGGGTGCTAACCTTGCTAGATGAATTAGAATTGAGATAAAATTAATTTTCAATTTCAGGAAGATTTGCTTCGTGTTCATGAAAAAATGTAATTTTGTTAATCAGCAGCGTTAACCATTAATTTAAGCTATTTATCCGCCTTTTTATACATACATAAACAAACTGCCTTAAATTAGAAAAATTTTAAATATGCATACTCGAGGTTTAAAAGCAGATTGAGAAACTGCATTGATCCATCTCGTTCGATTATTTTAAAAGTACATTCAATTTTTTTATCATAGATGATCATTCAGATTATGGCAGTACGGTCAGCAGTAGTACAGGAAAATCTCCAGGTCCAATTTTTCCACCGCCTACATTTACCTTTCCAGGACAACCACATCCAGGATCGGTTCTCACACATAAAGCTGCGGTTTATTATCATCACCAACTTAGTTTGCAGGAAGATCAAGGAATTGATATGACCCAGGTTGATAAACACCAATGCTTTTTAAAACCCCATAAAACAATGAGATATTTTTAGTCCCCTGGAAGAGATAGTCCTGGTTCTTCGAGTGGTAGTGCAGGATCTGGTTCTAGACATAGTACGGCATCGTTAGACAGTGGAAGAGCGTCTTATCATCCCCTTAGTAATGCCGGTCGTAGTACAATAGGTTCATCCAACAGTCCGAGATGTTCGTTAAGTTCGTGTTCAATTGGATCAGATCAAGGGCGAGTAGAAAGAATGATCCATCAAGGAGTTCCTGTAAGTAGCCATCAGTAAACTTTTGCAATATATCTTGAAGTAACTTTTCTGTATTAGGATCAAGAAATAATTCACGCGTGGCTAGTAGACCTTCAATTTGAAGAATATTTTTCTTTGTTTTTAACGGCGGGGTATGATTTACCAACTATAGGAAGAATGACTCCAGAAGATTTAACGGCAATAGGTATAACGAAACCCCATCATCGTAAAAAGTTAAAAGCAGAAATTGCTCAATTAAATTTACCAGATAATTTGCCAGATTATATTCCGGTGAGTAAGATGACGTTGTAAGTTTCTAGTTTATTTTTCAATATTCCTTTATGCAGGGTTCGTTGGAAGAATGGCTAAGATTGTTAAGGTTAGAAGAATATTTGCCCGCACTTTTAGCTCAAGGATATAATACAGTAGACGATGTAACGCAGCTCACATGGGAAGATTTAGAAGATATTGGTATAGTAAAATTGGGTCATCAAAAGAAAATTATGCTTGCGATTAAGCGAGTAAAAGATATTCGATTAGGAAAAAGATTTAATACTATAGATTTTAACAGAATTCATATGCAACAGGTATGTTATTTATCATAAGTAAAAACATGTTGACATACACACACATACACTACTATCGCAATTTCCAAAATAGTTTCTTTTCCCATTAGATTAATTGCGGTGTTTTAAAATTCATTCTTTTTGCATGCCTTGTTTTTCAGTTCTTTATTAACAATTTTAATTCAAAGATATTTCACATTAATTGAATACTTTTTCATTTTCGAATTTTTTAATATGAAAATTAGTCAAGTCATTATTTAAAGAACAGTTACATTTGTTTTAAATTAAATTTACAAAGCACAAAATTGCACATAACACCGTGCACATGTGAAATATCTGTGTCCAGCACATGGGCACAATTTAGCGTGCTATGAACTACCTCGCTTATGCTGCATGTTTGTGTAAGGACGTGATGGTGCACGCACCCTTGGGTCCACCTTCACCTGGTGTTCCTGCTGTTCACACTACGTTCCGTTCTTTCCATCAGCCATGGGAACTCGACCAGACATGCCAACTCGCCGCCAGTACTCACTACGTGCAGCCCATGTATTGCACTGACATTGTTCCTATAAAGGTAGACATCCAATTTTCAAAACCTTATTTTTTGCGTATTGCATGTTTCTAATTAGGCAATGTGACATACCTGCAGTGTTGCAGTTGCCGGTAAGCAATATTATAAATGTACCTAAGCATATTTCTTACAAAGGTCACATTTTATACACAAAATATTGCTTTTTACAAAACAATAAATACAGTGGAATCTACTTAATATAATGTACTCGTTTGTTAAAGGTTTTCGATTTTAATGCACAGAAATTAATGTAGGTTCATTATAAGCGGAGTCGTTTGGTGCTATTCCTTGCAAATTCAGCTAACCAAATTGTGTAGTTCACAGTTAAAATTTGAATTACAGCACGCATATTTAGTTCCCACGACATATTTAGCTTCATGCCTAAAGAAGCCAGACTGGACACATAAAAAAAGTCAGACCGAGATATGCTTATATTAAAAATATTGAATACGACATTCCCGCCTCCACTCATTGCTAAACTAAAATTCCAATCTTATTAAACATTTGCATGTTTTTAAAATTGTTTGAGCAAACTTCTTCAGATTTATATTTTAATTGTACCTATAATTTAAAATCTATTTCAATTTACACACATCATATTAAAAATTAATTTTAGCTTACCCTTTATCTAGATTGTTTCAACATCAAACGAGTTAACAGTGTGCAAATAAGTTGCTCTTCTAATTAAATTGAATCTGATACAATAAATAATTAATATTATTTTGATTATAATAAGGAGTACATTACAAGTGGATTCTATTGTATATTATTTTAACTGAACACACAATTATATTTAAATCGTGGTTGAACAATTAATTACATAATTTGCTTATAATATACGGTTGCAAAGTTTAGATTCTCATAGTTCTAATAATTTTACTAATTTGTATGCAACTTGATATTAAAATATTAGAATCTGCTAAAATATTATTGGTTGTTTGGTTTTGACTTGATTGCACGATTTATCTTTAACTGCATTTAATTTTTTATACAGGCTTAGTTAAATTTGAACATACAATTTTTAAAATAAATTTTAATTGAATGTATATTGCGATTGGTTTGCATTTTTTGAACTTTTAAGATCTACATGAGTTGTATGTCACTTCTGCCTAATCTTGTATATTAAATGCCTAATGCTTTATTGCTGTAACCTACACAAAATATGTTATTTGAAGACATACGTTTAATAAAAATCAAAGTAATTTAAATGCAGAAGATAAAAATATTTGGAATTTGAGATTCTGATATAAATATAATATAAATTTTTAAACATTCAAGAATCATTTAGAATTCGAATTTATATCAGAAGTCTCGCCATTAATCTCTGAGCACTTGTTTATTAATTTAGTATAATAGTTACGAAAACAAAATATTTGGGTAGTGAATTAGATGAGAAATTTAATTTTTTAAATTATTGAAAGATTAAATTAAAATTACTACGCCATATCCAGTTTTAATTCAAGAAGCAACAATTGTAAATCAGATTAACCAGTACTTTAGGCCTCCCTGGCACCCTTCTGGATAGCTTTCGGCGACTACTTGGTGTTCAGCCTCACACAGCTATCCAGATGAGCAACTGTGAGACAGAAGTATTGGCTGATCGAAACTGCAATTGATGGTTTCTAAATTAAAGCTGAAAATGGTGTAGTAATAAATTTAAAAAAAATTAAAGTTCCAATTTTGATGGTTTATTTCTTAAGTTTTATAGTTGATGAAAATTTTACTTCAATAACGTTTTAATGATTTTAAAAGTTAATAATCTAATAAAATTAATTTGTAAACAATAGCTAATGGAGACCATGGACTAGTTTGACTTATTTTAATATAATTTTGTTTAGGCTGGCGCTGAATTCCTATTACAAAATATATTTCAATAAAAATATATAAAATGTTGTGAAGGTTTGAAAATTATATTATGAATTATTTTAAATAAATTATAAGGTGATGTTAACAAAATATTATATTAATATATTAATATATATTAATATAATATTTTAATGTTTGTATAATATGTATAAACTATGACATGTGTTTTACTCTCATTGAGCTCCTCAGGGATATGGTTGAAAACGTACTTTTTTCTATTTATATAAAAAGCTTCATCAATTTCCAATTAATTTTGTAATTGATATTCATGTCTTTATATTATAGCTATCTGGGGAGCTAAAATGAAAGTGAAACACGTGTCATAGTTTATATACAAGCATTAACATTTATTAAATTAACTGGCAATTTATTTAAAATAATTCTTGATTATATTTGAATATGCTCCGTGCCGTATTTAGTACAATTCACACTAGCTGGGTAGGGGAGGGGCTCACTAAAAGCCAAATAATATTAATTTATGGGACTAATGAGTCAAGATAATTTTTATCCACAAACGGAAGATAGCACACGAGGCAACGCCGAGTTTATAAATTAATACGTTTATTAACACTTTTATTAATAAAACTGTGGAAGTCACTTTAGCCTAGCTTTAGCCCAAGAGCTAGTGACAGATTTCAGCAGGCCTGAAAATGTTATGGCTTAAATTTAGATAAGTATACCCTCTAAATATAAAACTTTAAATGGCAGAGGTTTTTCCGGTCGGATAACGGTGCGGGGGGGGGACAACGGAGGTTAATTTTCCAAAAACTTTTGCAGACTTTAGCAAACGCGGTTACGTTTTTGTAGATAATGTAATAAAATTGGCAAATGAAAATTCGTTCGGAACATGGTTAAATAATTTTTTTAAATCATAAAACCGAAAAACTGACTAAAAACAAAAGATATATGAGGTGTAACGATAGAAAATGCTATCCAAAATATGTATGCTTTTTTTCGGGGTAAATAGATGACGTTACTAATTTTCTCCCCCATTTGCAGATGGCGCTACCGATTTGGGGTTACTATTGTTAAATATCGTGAATTTATTTGTTAATTTAAAAAAATTAGTAACCCCCAAATCAGTAGCGCCATTTGCAAATAGAGGAGAAAATTAATATTATTTTCCATTTTTATAGCTCTTATCTTCTTCTTCGGGTGCCTATCCGATTTCGGATGTACGGCGATCCCCCCGACTTAGCCAAGAAGGCTGTACCAGGGAAATGTTAATGTTAATGGTGGTTTGCCTTCCCCTTAGTCCACAGATCAATTTTGGACTTATTTAGATCATTAACATTTTAAGGATTTTTCTTGGCATATTACTCTCGGTGGTTTGCCATTGCCTTCCGAGGGGAGACGGTCAGAATAAAGTTCTTACTTTACTCGGATTCGAACCGGGTATTTAGCATTCATAGTCAACTCGCGTGACCGCTAAGCTCCGACCGCCTCTAATAGCTCTTATAACGTTATTAAAAGTTTTTTACCTAATTTTTTTTAAATATTAAGTTTGTAAGTTTTTGTAAAAATATATTTTGCATAAAACGCTTAAATTCTTTAACATTTTTTACGAATTTTAAAAATTCCATGCTCTACATAATATAACATACCAAAAGCATAGGCGCTGTGTTCCAGATTTCTCATGGAGGAATTTGAAAAATATTAATGCACCACAGGGCTAAAATTTTAGATTTCTCTAGGTGTCTAGGTCAAACCAATTTAAATGAATTGTCAGGAATTTGTGTTCAATAATATTACTTTCAAAAAATAGCTTTTGTAGACAAAATTTTTTGGTTTTCCTGATGCGTTAGTGAATCCTCTGATTTGCTACCACTGTTATGTTGCAGATGTTGCCGAAAAATGGCACTTTGTTCTCTAAAAAAAGTAGAAGCAAAGTATCCTACTATATCTACAATAATTGACGAAAAATATTTAAATTAATTGTGTTTTTAAAGAAGGAAGGAACAAAAAATATTGTCAACTCCTAATATTATACGGGCAGGGCTTCAACTCTTTTACCCCCCCCCCTTAATCCAAGCTTACATACGAAACGAAATTTTATTAAAATTACTAGTCCAACGTTGTAGTGGTCTCACCAGAGAGTTTTCTATACTATCAGTAGTATAATGTGATTGTTCTGTTACTGATACTTAAAAAGATATTAAAATCATTAAAATGAATTCCTTTGGATGAATAAATTCTTTTTTAGTAATATAATGCGGAATAACGATAAAATAGTTCAGTAGGTATATATCCTAAAAAATATTAAATCATCTTGGTTGATTTCAGATACGAACAGGAAGAGGAAAGTCATTAGAATCACTGGAAGATCCGAATGAGCGTACACATCATACATTTAGTGCAGACAATACTCAAATTTTTTATTATCAACAAGCAATAGGTTGGAGACCTCGATCATACGATGATGGAGACATCACGCCTACAAACGAAACCGGCCTTTTATACGAAGGAGGGGGTACACTTCCTAGACCAAGAGGTATAATTCGTCCTAGACCAATTGCGAAAATAACTGCAAAAGCTAGAGAAACATTTCCGGATTTTGAAAAGCCTCAATTTAATCCAGAAAAATATATTCCGCCTCAGTACAAAACATTACCGCACGATTTAATAGATACTAGTAAATATCATATTCAATATGGAACTCCTGTTATGGGTAAAAAATTGCCTCCAAATCCGCCCAAACGTCAATCCGAGTCTTCTGGTGACGGTCAAGAACAAACAACAACAGTAGAAATTCATCATGTTCAAACGTCAAGTCCTTTACCGTTACCAGCTTATCCTAGTTCAGATAGTTTAAGTATATCATTAGATAGTCAAGGTGAACTTCCTCTTCCGCCTCCACCTGCACCGGGCACACCTCCTTCAAAATTAAATTCATCAAGATCGTGGAATTCGGAAGAACAAGAACTAATTCATACATTGGCATTGCAGCACAGGAATGGTTCCGATGCTAGTTTTAAGGTAAATCTACAATAAATAACGTAACCTTTTAGTTAAAATTAACCATAAAATATTTGTAGTCGAGTTCGAGCACGGAATCAGATTCGCTGCCCTTTGCTAACGAAAATGCAGGTACTATAAAAACTCGTACGAGTTGCAGGCCTGGTGATTACTCACCTGCTAATAAACCACGGGTAGGACTGCCACCTCAACCTTCTCCTGCACCTAGTAGACAAGTTAAAACCCAAAGATCTGAACCTGCGGACGTTTTAAACGATATCGGTAATATGCTTGCCAATCTTACAGATGAATTAGATGCAATGTTGGAAGAAGAAAAAAGACTAGAACAGCAGTAACTGCAGTGATTAAGACTGATAATATATATCGGTAGTTTGTATATCGTTAGCAAGTTTATGTCAATTTTATTATTAATTCGTAAAAATGGTTTAGTTGTAGGTATGTTTGTATTTTTTATACAAACCATGTTCATAAATATTTTATAATAGCCTAGCTTTATTAGTATAATGAAACTACAAGAAACGTTTTTTAACTATCCAAGAAAATTTTAATTTCATTTAACTATAAGCAGGGAGCCCATTTTTTATTTTTTATAAAATTTGTCCTGAGAACTGTTGGCTTTATATTTCGCGATTTTAAGGACAGATTATTATTATATACTTACAAAGTAAGTCTGGATAATACGCGACCGTTAAAGGTTAAATGTGGACTTTTTTGGTATCATATTTATTGATTTTAACATAATTTGTGATGTAATTAGCGGCTCCCATACTTACGATTTTATTCTGCTCAAGTACTGATTTTAATCAAATTTATTTAAGATGTAGCAGTCACTAACATACCTACTCTATATATTCCTGTTTTAACTTTGTTGTTATTTATATTATTACATCCCCTAGAAAGTAATACTTTTTCTAATTGACTCAATATTTGAGTCTTTTTATTATGCAATAAATTAATTAGAAAATGTTATGGATTTTCATTTTTTATAAAATTGTGTGATTTGTGGAGTTTGGTACGAATTGGTTGGTGCTATTGAGAATGTATACTTAGTATTTTGATGCTAAAAGCCACATTGCAAACCAGTAAAATAAATTTAGTTCTTTTAATTTTAAATTTTAGTCTGCTCATTTTTGCCAGATTATATTTTGCTATTTGCTAGTTATAGTGGCTGTAAGATCAATGTAAGGCATTTATAACTCTAATATCTTTTTTTTTTAATGACAAAAACCCATATAAAAGTAATTGCACATTTGAGGAAAACTTGCCAAAGGTAGGAAAATGTTTTTATTCAAATAACTAATGATTATATTGATTATATCTCAGGTTTGAACAAATATTTTCAGCAAAGTGTATTCAAACTTAAATTTTTGGGAAAAGGTCCTTTGTTAATACTTGACAGTTACTATTTATATTTTTACTATGGGCTTACAAACCTGTAGAGGTCATATTTATATAGTATATGATATATTATTTTATTGTTTATGGAATATTATGTACTTTATTCTCAGATTATTACAAATTTTATGGTTTTTGCGAATCCCAGAATATTTCAGAGGATGAAAGAATGGCCCTAAAAAAATGAACAAATGAGTTCCCAATTATTATTTTGAATACATTTTGCCCAATGTGCACTTACTTTTAGCACCTAAGAATAACACAAAACCAATTTATTTTGAATAAAATCGATCCTTTGTTTTTTGTATGTATCACGAAAGTGTGTTAGTTATAGTTGGGTTAGTCAGAATTTCTAGATTGAAGTGTAGATATGCAAATCAAAATAATAATGCATATTTGTTTGCAATAATGTAGTAGATTTTGTAAATATTATTTGTAAGTATTATAAGTGTTAGTTCATAAATCTGTGATTGGTTATAGATTTATTACAATGCGGACTAGAAATTATTTTATTGCAAAGAAATATGCCATATACAAATTTTTTTAGTATACAGTTTTGTAAGTATGTCGAATTAATAAACATGAACTTCATATAACTTTTTAGCTTTTGAATAATAAATTGTTAAAAGACTGGTTAATGGGACTAAAAACTTCAGCAGCATGCAACAAATCAACACTTCAATGATCTCACAACTTAATTCTACTTTGTTAATTCTTCTCGTAGTTCTAAAAGTTTGTTATTAATCAATTAACTAACAAAATTTATTATCTTATTAATATTGATTATGAATTTTGTTGTTGTGCTCTGATGTAAACCTTGCAAAGTGATCAAATAGCCAATTTTAAAAACAAACCAATCCCGTTTTATTTGTTACTTTCCTAACAATTGTTCGCTTTGTGAAGTTTATTTTTCATGTATGGGTGCCATAATATTTTATTTACAATGGTGGAATTAATGCACATTTTCTCCATCACCCAAGAAGTAACGAAAGAATTTTATATAGAGGTTTTCGTTTTTTTTATTTATATTAAATAAAAATTTTATATCTGCAGATGTTTGTAAAATTAAATCAATCCTAACTACAATTGAAAATTGTATTTGAAGAATTATTTATATTGAGAGCAGTTTAAATCGGTCAACTAATTAAGTTACTGTTAGTTCCTTATATCTTTTATTTGTTAAACACTTCCAGGCATTTATTATATTGTTTATTTTACTATTAATTAATGTTAACAATCATAAATATTTAAAATAGATACAAATAAAAAAAATGAGTATAATTAAATACATACATTTAAATTAAAATTGTTATTATTTTTTATGCTTTCTCTTTAGTGTTTGTTTGCACAAAAAATTATCATTTAGCTTTTTGATATAAAGGCGCGTTCATTTTACCTCGCCAAACTGCTCATCATGTTCTCAAATGGACCATTTTGCTCATATTTATATTATGCAATAAAATCTGGATGGGGCGAATAACTGGTGGTCTGCAAGAACATTTTAGTAGTACTTGAATAAATTTAATGAAGTGTAATTACCATTTCATATTAATAAGATGAGAACTTTCATGATCAGTATTTTATAGTCTTTAAAGGATTTCATCTTAATGGTCCACAGGATGCAAAATTGTGAGTTTCGTCGTCAGCAAGGTCTGAAAGGTAGAGGCAACTGCTGATCTGGGTTATAACCAGAGTTATTCAAAGCACTTTATGAAGGTAATTCAATTACCATGTACCTTGTTAATGCCGAAAGTACTTGGAAGTATTAATATCATAGTTTCTTAGACCTGCACCATTATCATTATACCTTTAGTTCCCAATTGGAACTCTTAATTCAGCTAATTTGAAGAAAATCGATTACTAAGTGGTTACTAATCGTCTGTCCAATCAAATAACCGCGTTTGATCTATAGTCCAATTGAAGGGGTCAGTGCAAAAAGTAGCTAAGTCCATATTTTTGTGAAATTGAGTTAAGGGTCGCCATGTATACTAATTTACATATACTATACGTTGGCGAGATCAGATTTGAGCCAAGAAGCGTCCTTCTACGTGAAAAATAAAATGTTAAGATTTCAGTCGATCGTCACTTCAGTGCAAGAAGTTGCTAAATTTTCAATCTCTTTCAATTTTTTTCTCGTTATTGGATAAATTTTTGATTACATGTTATATGTTATTATTAGAGACAGGATAGTTAGGCAAAATGCCTTTTTTTAAAAATTGAAATATTTCAGGCAGACCCAATTTAAAATCCGTTTCAGAGCATGTACTATTCAAAAATTCATTTTTGTTTTGCCTTTTTTGGGGGGTTTCCAGTCTTTTTTGCCTTTTTCACCTATTTTGCGGTTGTTTTTGCCTTTTTTGTGCTTTTTGAACCAAAATATTTCTTTTTTGCTTTTTTAAAATTTATTTCTTAATTTTATTTAAAAATTTCTAAATGTTATATTTAATTATAAAAATTTAAAATTTTTAAATTCAAATTCTACTAATCGGTAGAATCCGATTCTTGAAATAATCTGGTTATGCTAGACGTAATTAGTAAAACAAAACCTCTTCTCCATTCGATTATGAAGCGCGCGTTAACATTACTACGATTCGGCGACGTTATGCTTATTTGACGAATTCCAAACTGACTGAGATGTTATTGTTATATTAGCTTTCGAGTGAAGCAGAGAATCGACACTAGGGAAAAAATTTAATGAAAAATTAATATAATGTTTTAGAAAAAAATCCATCGTATAAAATTATACAGGAAATTTCTAAAATACATCAAGGAATTTCGAATGACGATATTGATTTAGAGCTAACTCCAGATCAGATAAGTTCATTGAAATTTGCCCCTAGCACGTCTTGCGATGTGGAGAGATCGTTCTCCACATTCAAACAAATTTTGAGTGACAGGAGAACAAATTTAAGCTGCTGTAGATAATATCGAAAAATTTCTGGTAACCAGTTGGTACAAAAAAAATAAAGAGAATTAATTTGAATTTGTACGATTTTTGTTGAAAAAACGTTTTTGCCTTTTTTGTACCTTTTTGCCTTTTATTTTGCCTTTTTTTCTTGTTTTTAATGCCTTTTTGCCTGCCTTTTTTGAGGTTTTATTTTGCCTAACTATCCTGTCTCTAGTTATTATATTGCCAAAAGGTATAGTTTTTATTTAAAAAAATTACATAATATGGTGATCATTTAAAATGTAGATGTGGGAACCTTTTAAAACTTTCAAATAGCTATAACTCAGAAACTCAAAAATGTGACTTAGCCACTTTTTGCACTGACCCCTTCAATTAAAGAATCACAGGACTACGTCGGGGTCGTCGTGGGCTTCAAGTAAAACGCACCCTATGTACGTTCCGCAAAATTTCGCTATAAAAACATTATTTTCTACGTCATTGGCATCAATCGCTTGGCAAACATTACCAAAAATTGGTATTTTGATTAAATTTTTGTAAAAATTCTTAGAATAAATTAAGCTGGTAGTTCAAATGTACTGCAGTTTAACCAAGATCATTATTATTGCTGAACGGGTTGTGTTTCTTTCGACCCACTTGCACTGAAGCTCCTGATTTATTGCACCCCGCGTTCCATGTTTTACTCCCATAGTTCCGTATCCTGTATAAAGGTGAGGGTTTGATCTATGCGTCATTAATCTATGGGTAATTTAACAAAGATCAAAGTGACAAAGGCTTGTATATAACATAAATTTTATGTTATGTAGAATTAATTGTTTCCTTTGTGACTAGGCGGAGCTAATATGCAGAAACGAATTCGTCAAGTTAGCTCGTTGTTGGTGGAATTGGGTGTCGCACGTTTTCCCTACACATCTATTGCGCAGAAATTTGGTTCCGCCTATTCTTTAAGGAAAAATTACATTCTATAAACCTTTGTTTAATTTTAATTAAACAACTAAAAAGCAAATTCAAAAAAAGCAAAATAATATTCAAATAATAAGAAATGGTATGATGAAGAATGTGACGAAGAGAGGAAGAAGAGAGATATTCAGGCAACAGATGCTATAGAAACACAGTTAATGATAGATGGGCGAAAGTATGAGGAACATAGAAAGAAATGCAAGACAATCTACAGATATAAGATTAAGAAGGGAAAACACAGAGAAGGTCTACTGGATGAAGTTGAGGATAAATACAAAAGTAAGGAGATAAGAAACTTTTATCAAAGAAAATAAAGAAAGGATACCAATAAATCCAGTATTTTGCAAGGACAAAGAGGGGAAAATTTGATAGGCGGGGTAAAATACCGTAGATAGATGGGCGGAATACATTAAAGAACTGCTCAACAATCAGCAAGATATTCAAAGAGAAGAAGAAAGTGACTACGAAAACTATGTTGAAGAGAATGCGAATATCGAAATACCAAGGCCACAAGAAATTCTAGAAATAATATCCACATTGAAAAACAATAGGAGTTCCGGAGAAGATAAAATTACGTCATAAATGATCAATATGGTGGAGAAAAACTTCATAGGAACATAATTGAGTTGATTACGGAAATATGGGAAAGAGAGCAGATGCCTAAATCTTGGTATGACTCAATCATTTGCCCAATACACAAGAAAGGCGATAGGATGAACTGCAATAACTAAAGAGGGATAGCCCAATCTTGCCCATATGGATAAAGGAAAAGATAAAGCAATATTTAGAAGGAATTATTGGTGAATATCAGTGCGAATTTAGAAAGGGTACTTATATCAGTGACCGAACAAGTGTTCACACTCAAAGAAATCCAGGCAAAAAGTCAATTATACGAGGCATTGTATCAACTTGGTATACCAACAAAATTGATAAGATTGATAAAGATGACTATGAGAAGCAGAGAAAACAAAGTTAGAATGAACGGCTTGGTATCAAGAAAGTTCGAAGTGAAAGACGGTTTGAGACAGGGAGCCCCTCTTTCTACAGTCCTATTTAACTTGGAATTGGAAAAGTCAAAGAAATAGTCAATTAAACAGAACAGGAACAATATTCAACAACACTCGCCAGTGCTTGGCGTTTGCAGATGATGTGGCAATGATAGAAAGGACAAAAAAAGAGCTGAGGGACTGCATCTCAAAACTGATCGGGGCGGCTCGTAGTATGGAACTAGAGATAAATGAGAAGAAGTCGAAATACATGGCATGTGACGATAAACAATATACAGAAAATTGCTATCTACATGTAAAGTTGTACAATGAGACTCATATTGAGGTGGAAGAGAAGTACCAGGGTTCTCTTACCTGGGTATCGTGCTGACGAGAAAACCAGAGCGTAGCATCGAGATATGTGCCAGAATTGCATCAGGAAATAAAAGTTTACCGGCATTGAACACAGTTATCACAGGGAAGATGTTTTCTAGAGTTGTCAAAATTCGTGTATATAAGACCATAGTACGACCAGTGGTAACATATGCTAGTGAACTCTGAACCTTAACAAAGAAAGACCAATTAATGCTTGAGGTGTGAGAAAGAAAAATATTGAGAAGGATCTATGGTGGAACACTGGAAGCAACAGGATGGCGAAGACTAACCAATAATGAAATACAAGAATTATTCGGTGAACCAGTAATAACAAGTTTCGTGAAAGCACAGAGATTGCGATGGTTAGGTCATTTACTGAGGATGAGAGAGGATAGAGCACTACTGAAGATATGGAATAGCGAGATCGATGGAATGGAGAGAAAATGTGTTGCGGGACTTACGACTTCTGAATGTGCCGGATTGGCAAGAGAAGATCATACATAGAAGTGTATGGAGGAAGATAGTCAATGAAGCTATGGGCCTACATGCTACATGGCCTCTAATGATGTATTTTTTATATTATTATTAAAAAGAAAATTAATTTAATTATTAAAATAATATTATATTATGGTACTACAAACTTTAGTCACTTTGATGTTGTCTTTTCTACGATGATGTAGAATGATGGATGAAGATCATCATGTTACTGTTGGGATTCAAGAAAAGTATTGAACTGATGGGACATCCACCATATAGTCCCGAATAGCACCCAATAACTTTTTTATTTCCACAGATTAAAGATAAGTTGCGAGGTATGCGTTTTAATTTGGCTAAAAAAGCGGTTCAAAAAAGCAACTGTTGTCAATTAATTCATAATTCATGCATTATAACGGATAAAGAATGAAAAAGGTATCAATTTAAAGAGTTTTATTTTCGGCGTCTAAAGACACCCAGCACTTGATGTTTTGTTCTTTAATTATAATTATTAAAAATGTAGAGTAAAAATAAGCGATTTTTACAAAAATAATTGCAGTGAATTAAAATATATTTTTAAAAGCGCTATTTTGTCATTTTATTTTGAGTTTTTAACAATAATAATTTATTGTTAAAAACTCACAATAAAATTATTAAAGAATTAAAGCATTAAGTGCTGGGTGTCTTAGAAATTAAAACGTAGAAATTAAAACTCTTTAAATTGATACCTTTTTCATTCTTAACCTTTATAATGGGAAGTAGGAATTTAAAAAAAATCAATTTTCCATGTCATTTTCCTATGTTCAGATCGGCGGTCGGTCACCCGGTATATTCGAAACTATATTATAAAGTTTCGGAAATGGGGATAACAGATAACAAAACGTGTTATCCCTGCCGGAGCGCCAATTATCAATTATAAAATTCATCACATATTATTGTAGTAAATCAAGGGGCTAAGAGACCAGAAAAATAGTGGACAATTCAATTCCAACTAATTCCTTAAATTCAATTTAAAATAAGTCCATTTAATTTAGTTAATTCAATTCAGATCATGTCATTTCGTTTCAATACCTCCTTCGCTTTAAGAAAAATTGCAAATTACACTTTGCATTTTATCCTGCCAAAAAAATGTAATAAAATAATTTTATCTCAACACTATGAAAATTTCTCATTGCCCGTCCAATTAATTCTTGTCATTTAGGGCTTAATTTGAGGGTTGGAAATTTTTTGCAAAACATACATTTAGAAACGGCATTTTAACTGTTAGGGATGTAAAAATATCAAATTTTAGTTAATTGTGATCAATTATTGCTCGTGAAAACTGCCCTTTGGAAGCAAATGAGCGAATGTGAAAAACAAATAATAATTGTAGTGTTGTATTGTGAAAATAAAAGTTTTACATACATCATAAGCAAATAATAGTTGGGTACGATAGAATATTGTATTCGTGAGTAGATTTTTGAAAAAATATTGCGAATCTGCCAGGTGTCAGAAGGAAGAAGATACTGACAAATATCATTGATAGACAGTAGAAACAAAATTGGGCTACAGTGCGATCCTTGAGGAACACCAGATAACACTGAGAAGACCATCGAAAGGAAATTCTTGATGCGTACCACCTGCTTTATGTCTAACAGATAACTACGCAGCCACTTGATTACCAATGGTCCAAATCCAAACGAAGTAAGTTTTCACAGGAGAATAGGCTGTGTAACACGATCAAGCGCCTTCGCGAAATCTGTGTACGTTACGTATAGGTACATGCATAGTATATAATTTATTCAAATATGAAAAAATTAAAAAAAGGTAAGGGAAAAATGATAAATATTTTCAATGTTTATTTTTCGCAGTAAAACTTTATTCTTTTAAATGTTCATATGTGTTATATTATTATTTAATGTTATATTGGGTATCAGGTTATTGAATAATAAACCAATATAAATACAACACTTTATTATATGAAGCTATTTGGTTCGTAGTTAGATATAGACTGATTACTAATAAGTTCAGTCATTGTTACATGAACTTACTCCCACATACATACGCATAATATTTATTCTTACAACATCTCCTTTTTTTTATAATTATTGAATAACAAATTTAAATCAAAGTTATATTATAATAATTCTTAAAACTTAAAATAACAAACTTTTCTTATTTCTAAAACTGATTACTTGTAAACATAATCTTTTAAATAACTAGGTCTATTTAATTGTCTTCCATATCGCGACCTTGTCACTACTTCATTTTCCCGACTTTTAGTTTCACTTTCCGGTACCACTACATTTTCAAACTTATCATCACTGTTATTATTGAGTTTAGATTCTAACAATTGTTCAAACAAATCCTGATTATGATAGTTATGTTTCTTAAAATTATTTTTATTAACCTTTTTTATGAATCTCCTGTTTCTATTAACAATTTGATCATTATTGTGAAATTTAACATTATATGAACGAGGCCTGTAACTATTTTTGTTAACAATCATTGCAGGTTCCCAATACTTTTTTATTTTATTTTGAACTACAACTTCATCACCCTTTTTTAAATCAGGTAAATCTTTAGCTGTTAAATCAAATTGCGTCTTTTGTTTAATTTGAGAATCTTTTAAAACTTTGTCAAAATTTTTATGACTGTAATTTGGTTTTAATAGGTTATTCTTTATTGGTACGTGACCTCTAAGTCTTCGTCCGAAAAGTAATTGTGCTGGTGACGGCATATTTGTTCCCAATGGTGTATTACGATATTCTAATAATACTAAATAAGGATCTTTATTATCGAATTCTGCTTTTTTAAACAATTTCTTGATTGTTTGAACTTGTCTTTCGATAAAACCATTTGATTGAGAATAACGTGGAGATGATGTCTTATGTATTATTTCCCAATTTTCCAAAAAATTTTGTATTTTTTCATTCGTGAATTGCGGTCCATTATCCGTATAAATTACTTCTGGCTTTCCATGTCTAGCAAATATGGATTTAAATATTTTAACAACTTTATCGGCAGTTGTTCTTTCAAATATTTCAACTTCAGGATATTTTGAATACCTGTCTACCACTAAAAGATATTCTTTTGAATTTAAGGTAAAAAAATCTGCGGCTACACTTTGCCACGGTCTTTCTGGTAGTTCTCGATTAATTAATGTTTCTTTTTGCTGAGTATTTTGAAATTTCAAACATGCTGCACAATTTTTAATCGTGTCTGTTATTTCTTTAGTCATAAATGGCCAATATACCAGTTCCTTTGCTCGATTTACTGTTTTTGAAATACCCAAATGATTATAATGAATTCTACCTGTAATTTCTTTTCGCATAGATTTAGGTATTATAAATCGATCTCCTCGAAATAACACTCCATTGATTTCAGTTATTTCATCTTTAATTTTAAAATATGGTTTAACTATGTCATTAAGTTTACTTTTATGACTTGGCCAACCTTGTGATACTATTTTCATTAGCAAGGTTAATTCTTCATCTTTCTCAGTTTCATTTTTCAATTTATTGAACTGTTTTGGGCTAATTTCCGCATAGTTAATAATGTTAACATGAGCTTCTATTTCACTCTCTATTACTTTAAAATCATTGTTTTCACAAAATGCCCTTGACAACGTGTCAGCTAAATAAAGTTTCTTTCCTGGAACATATTTAACTTCCAAGTCGTAATTTAAAACATTGAATAACATTCTTTGTAACCTTGGTGGGCTTTTCTCAATTGGTTTTTTAAAAATACTTTCCAACGGCTTGTGATCAGTTTCTACTGTCACTTTTTTTCCATAAATATATTGTTTGAATCTTTGACAACCAAACGTAATTGCCAACAGCTCTTTCTCGATTTGAGCATACCGCTTTTGCGTGTCATTTAATACCTTTGATGCATACTCAATTGGTCCTCCTTCCTGAAGGATTACTGCACCCATGCCCTCACTCGAGCTATCTACCGATAAGGTAATTGGTTTCTTCTCATCGTAGAATTTCAACACGGGACTTTTACTTAACAAACCTTTTAGGTGTTCAAAATCCTCTTCGTGTTTTTGTGTCCAGTTCCACACAACATCTTTCTTTATAAGTTTTCTTAAATTTTTGGTTAATTCTGAAAGATTTGTTATAAATTTGGAAACGTATGTTACCATTCCTAAAAATCTACTCAATTCTTTTGAGGTTTTAGGCGTTTTAATTTGCTTGATTGCTTCAACCTTTTCATTATCAATTTCAATTCCTTTCTCTGAAATTATATGTCCTACATATTTAATTTGCTTTACGCCAAATTTACATTTTTCTTTATTAAATTTTACTCCTTTTTCTTTTGCTCTTTCCAACACTTGATTTAAAATTTTATCGTGTTCCGCTTCATTTGGAGCAAATATGATCAAATCATCGATATAAATTTTTATACCCTGTATTCCTTTGAATACTTCCGTAAAATTTCTATTAAAAATTTCAGGTGCATTGCTCAACCCATATGGCAATCTGTGAAATCTATATCTTCCAAAAGGTGTGACAAATGTTGTCAGTTTTGAAGAATTTTCTGACAATGGAATTTGCCAAAATCCTTTTGAAGCATCTAGCACAGAAAATATTTTTGAACCAGCCAAATTATGCATCAGCTCTTCAAATGTAGGTAATTCATACCTTTCTCGCAAAATTGCATTATTTAATTGCCTCGGGTCTAAACAAAGCCTTATTTTATTCTTAGGTTTACTGATGATTACAATTGGATTGACAAATTCAGTAGCCTCAGTAACCTCACTAATTATTTTATCCCTGAGCATCGTATCAAGATGCTTTTTTAAAGGTTCCCTTAATGCAAATGGGACTTTTCTGCATGTTGCTGCAGCCGTTTCGTAATCTTTTTTTAATTTAAAATCACATGGTTCCACCTCGATTTTTCCTATTCCTTTGAATAATTCAGAATAATCTCTTAAAACCTTTACTTTATAATCATCATTAATTACATTAATGTTCAAATTTTGGGTTTGTTTTAGCAAATTCAAATTTTGTATCGTTTTGATACCTATTATTGGTTTAGCAGCTAAATTTTTAACATCAATTATTAAAAAATTTATTACGTTACTTTCTTTTCTGCAAATAATATTCAAATTACAGGACCCTACAACATTGAGTTTTATACCTCCATAATTAAAAACCTCGTTCTTACATTTTCTCAAACTTAAATTTTTTAATTTTAACTTTTCAAAAATAAATAACGGAATAACATTACAATCTGCCCCTGTATCTAATTTAAATTTTATACTTTGATTAATTTCTGGTATTAAAATTGTTTCATAAAATTCAGAATTTACTGTATTGACTGTTAAAGTACCTAATACATTTTGCATGACATCAGAATCGCTTTCTGAATCATCTGTTTGAACTTGAACCCAATTAATATTTTTAGATTTACACATTTTAGATAGGTGGCTATACCTTCCGCATTTTCTACACCTGAGAAATTTTGCTCTGCACGGCTCATTGAATTGATGACCTTGACCACAACGTTGACATACCTGTTGTCTGAAGTTGTCCTTATGAGATGAATATTTATTTCTGACCTCATATTTGTTGCGTCCTTGGTTTGGCAGTTTCCTCGATACCATTTCAACTTTTTCACTTCCGTGGGCGTCTTTATTCAGATTTTTCATATAATTTTCACTTTCTTCAGCAGCTTTGCAAATTTCCACTGCTCGCTTGTAATTTAAATTCGGCTCTCTTAGCAACCGATTTTTAGTAGCTGGATTTTTTATTCCACACACTATTCTGTCTTTTATTAATTCGTCTTTTAAAGCCCCGTAATCACAGTTACGCGCAATTTTCCTCAAATCCGCTAAGTACGCTTCAAACGTTTCCGATTCGCGCTGGCATCTCGTATTGAATTTACTTCTTTCAACACTTTTATTAGTTTGAGGTAAAAAATAATTGTCATATCTTTTAATTACTTCACTAAGGTCTTTTTGTTGCTCATCAGTTAGATCGAAAGATTTGTACACTTCACGGGCTTCACGACCAATGCAATGTAACAAAATAGCAACTTGTACATCACCTGCTTTTAAACTACAGCCACTCGCGATATTAAAAATTTTAAAATCGGATTTAAACAATTTCCAATTTTCGGAAATGTCACCTTCCATTAACATGGATTTTGGTTGTTTGAGGAATTCCATTTTCACTTTTAAATATTACCTTTGTAACACTTTACTTTATCCACTATTTATTACCTTTGTAACTTTGGAAACTAGTTAATGCCTTTGCACTAATTATTTTTATTATTACCTTTGTAATAATTCTTATTGAGTCTTCTTCTAACCCCTTTTTACGACTGCGCCATGTTATATTATTATTTAATGTTATATTGGGTATCAGGTTATTGAATAATAAACCAATATAAATACAACACTTTATTATATGAAGCTATTTGGTTCGTAGTTAGATATAGACTGATTACTAATAAGTTCAGTCATTGTTACATGAACTTACTCCCACATACATACGCATAATATTTATTCTTACAACAATATGAGTAGACACTTATACACCGTGCTTATAGTACATCATGCACTCAAAAAAATGTTGTTAATAATATTAATAAACAGTGGTTACTAACTTGTATTTAGTTGTCACAATAATCATATTTATTGTTAGGACGAAATTTTTTAATTATTTAAGAACTCTGTTTATTGGTACAATAATTCAATATTCATTGTAAGAATAAATGGTCTAACACTGATTAATAACAGAAAATTCATTCAGCCAGTAACTAATTTTATGTATTTGATTAAAACATTTAATTCTCGCAATAAAAAGTATTTTTGTATATACAAATATTCAATTTATCGTGACAACGAATGCATTTATATTGATAGTTAATACATTTATTAAATAATGTAAAAAATTAATTGATTAATGAAAACTATTACTTGTTACAACAACTATAGTTGTTATTACTATAACAGCAATGAAGTCATCATGTTTTTGTCGATTTCTTTGGTGTGATGTCATTTACTTAATGAAATCTGTGAGTGAACACGTAAATTTTGAAAGAGATTAAACATTGTCTGGTACTTTTACTGTTAAAATAAGGTAAGTTGGGATATTAATATATTACAAGTAAATTATCACTTGATTTATACATGTTTTTTGTGGAATACGGCCGTTGTATCGCTTAGCGTCAAGTCACCGTATGGAAAGGGAAATTTTGGAACGATTCCCAACAGAGAAATTGGTATCTATTTGATCATCAAAGATTAATTCTTTAATTTTTAACACATTTTATTACAGGAATATTATCGTATTTCGAAAGGAGGCAAAATTTATAATAAATATTGCAACATGAAAGCTTCGCTTAAATCAGCCATAATTAGCCATGTTTTACAGCCAAAGCTAAAAACTGAGGAAAGAAAATCTCGACACGAGAAGGATTTTGGTAAGTGGCTTGCAAATAATTTATTGCTTTTATTTTGAAAATCAATTTTGTACAGGTTTTAGAGACCCTGGTATAACATTTTAGAAATATTCGTGTGCGTTTGAGATTTATAACACTGCATTTTTTTAGAACCTGGAGTAGATGGAGAAAGTTTACCCTATTTTAGACGCTTGGCCTTTTTATAAAACATCTTCAGGATATCGTTTGGTACGTCACTGTATTAACTATAAATTACAGTTAATTATTGTTAGTTTCCTTTCAGATTGATATTGATTTTAAAATTGCATTCGAAGACAAAGATGGTCTTATTATGAATTGGGATAATAACCGTGACAATCTGGTAAAAGTTTTATTCTGCAACGTAAAGGACAAAAAAATAAAAAGATTGTTAGAGACAGTGAGGGATACCTCTGATTTACAAGAAAGTGAGTGTTTTGCATACATTAATTCGTGCTATACTTATTTGATTTTTCACTTTCAAATAGTTAAATTCATAAATAATAATTTAATTGTTCTTTTCAGATAGACATAATGCCGCTATTTTTTGGTCATTACATCATGGCTACTTCGTTCCTACAACACTAAGTATTCAAAAAATAGGCGACAAAAGGGTCGGCACCCTTATCAAAAGTAAATATGTATTTTTTATATTTGTTTTAAATTTTTTTAATTCTGTATTATACTTAGGTTATAAACATTTAAATTAATTTCAAATTGTGTTCTGAAAATAAAATTTAGTTTTTAATATGTTGTTTGAATTACAATTCCTTCAAACCTATCAATTTTGGCATGAGCCCAACCAATAAAATAAGGTGAGACAATTTATATCAATTTCATTTATTGCGTCCATATTTTACTAAATTTCTTGCTTTTTCCTTTGCGGGTTTAGTAGACAATAATTAAACTCTATAATATCTCTTTTAATAGATTAACGTTTCGAGGGGTTTTGTTTCCTCTTCGTCAGAACCAATTAATAATATGTCATAAATTAACATTCAAATATTTATAATTCATTTAAATACGTATTATAAATATTTGAATGTTAATTTCTGACGGTTCCGACGAAGAGGAAAAAAAAATTCGAAACGCTAATCTATTAAAAAAAGATATATAGAGTTTAATAATTATTGTCCACTAAACTCGCAAAGGAAAAGGCAAGAAACAAAGTATGTATATCAATAGCTCTCTCAATTACTAAGTTAATTTTGGCAATAAACGATGTACATTGAGCCAATAACTGCAGTAATTGATAAAACAAACCTATTAATGAGTCCAACAAATAAAATAAGGTGCGACAATGTACATCAGTTACTCTCACAATACGGGCAATTAGTGATGACGAAGCAAAGGTAAGCGCTCACAAAGCGCAAATGGCGGGAAATATTGGGTTCTAAACATTGCAAAATTAACATGGGAAAATACAGAGCGCAAAGAATAATTCGAAAACGAGAGATTTCTTAGCTATGAGATTCATATAGCACCAACAATGCACTAATAAGGAATATAACTGGTAAGTTTCAATGCAGTAGATAAACTCAAATTTAAATGATTACGATTTGAATGTTTGAACTATTTAACCTCCCTTTTTGTTACAGATATAATTTTCGTAAAATCACGCAAATAACTAGTTAATATGTTACTTAGACATGTTACAATTACTGAAAATTAATTTATCGTACTTTCTGTACGTTTTACAAATACTAACTAGTTAACATAATGGTTTCGTAGTTACAAATTGCTACGATAAGGAAATTTGCAAGTTTTTTTAATTTCCCACCGAATCAAACACCGATTCAACAAATGAGACGGAAAAAACATTACAGATCAGATTTCACAGCGAACTTTGCGATATGAAGCATCAGAAATTACAGTTTTGCAAAACCATTTTAAAACGCACCTACCGGCGAAAAACCATTTGAATGTGAAAGTTGAAGTAAAGAATGCTTTATAAATAATGTAGATGATTGTGTTTGTAATTTTCTTTTCTTTACAGGTAATCATTGTCGTACATTTTAAACAATTGGGGCACTTGTAAAACCCCTTAATAAAGGAAGTAGAAGACAAGTATCGTGAAGATAGCGATTCATCGTAAAAATGAAATGTGTTGTTTTGAATAAATATTGTAATTAACTTTTGCCAATTTATATACAAATTTTTAATAAAAGGAACAATGGTACATAATAGACATTTACTCTTATTGTTATTCATATTTTATTAATTGTTAATTAAAAATGCAGTTAGGGAAAACTAGGATCTTTCGATTTCGCATCGAGTCGCATGTTTTGAATAAATTACTATTAACAAACACAAAAGTTTAAAAAACAAATTAACTAGCAATTGTAGAAACAACACTAATATTTGGTATAAATTTGTTAACATAAAAGTTTTCCAAAATAGCAATCTTGATTTCCCAGCTTTTTGATCTTAAAATAATTACAATTTGGGTTTCTTTGGGAGTCCACACCACCAAATGGCAATATTTCTTGTTTAAAATGTACGACAATGATTACCTGTAAAGAAAAGCAAATTACAAACACAATCATTTAAATTATTTATAAAGCATTCTTTACTTCAACTTTCACATTCAAATGGTTTTTCGCCGGTAGGTGTGTTTTAAAATGGTTTTGCAAAACTGTAATTTCTGATGCTTCATATCGCAAAGTTCGCTGTGAAATCTGATCTGAAATGTTTTTTCCGTTTCATTTGTTGAATCGGTGTTTGAATCGGTGGGAAATTAAAAAAACTTGCAAATTTCCTTATCGTAGCAATTTGTAACTACGAAACCATTATGTTAACTAGTTAGTATTTGTAAAACGTACAGAAAGTACGATAAATTAATTTTCAGTAATTGTAACATGTCTAAGTAACATATTAACTAGTTATTTGCGTGATTTTACGAAAATTATATCTGTAACAAAAAGGGAGGTTAAATAGTTCAAACATTCAAATCGTAATCATTTAAATTTGAGTTTATCTACTGCATTGAAACTTACCAGTTATATTCCTTATTAGTGCATTGTTGGTGCTATATGAATCTCATAGCTAAGAAATCTCTCGTTTTCGAATTATTCTTTGCGCTCTGTATTTTCCCATGATAATTTTGCAATGTTTAGAACCCAATATTTCCCGCCATTTGCGCTTTGTGAGCGCTTACCGTTGCTTCGTCATCACTAATTGCCCGTATTATTAACTCCACTATGACAATAAACGATGTTTACTGTGAGAGAATTAACTACGTTTATAGCATTAATAAACATCGTTTTGTTCTAACAATTAAATTGGTAACTGGACAAATTTTAATAATTATAGTTGTTGGTTTAATAAACATTTTTACTGATATTATGTACCTTTTTTTTTGAGTGTGTCCATGAGTGCCTAACTCAGAGTGAGTAATTCACAGAAATATTTTTCCGTCCTTTCTTTGTCACTATTTTCTTTTCCACTTATTACTATTTTCCTTGTCTCAAGGTAGGTGGTTGTTTATTAAAAATATTGTATTCTATAAATTATATTCTAAAAATTTAATCAACAAAATTCAGTTGTAAACACCTGTTTCCCGATGGTTTATTGGACCAATCAAGTCGTACTTTAAGCCTTGGATATTTGGACGCAGTTTTTATTGATCTGAACTTGTTTTTGTAAAAAATATTATAAAAATAATATTATTATTCAACAGAAAGAAACAACTATTTTTTCAATTTTATTTATTGAATTTAAAGATTCCACAGAATAATATTAAGTCTTAAACAATAACTACTTGTAGTATCGTTTCTACATAGATTGTAATTTTAACGTGAAATCATTCATTGTTCCTCACTTTTCATAAAAATAATAGTATTTTTCATTGATATAATGATTCTAACTTTATAAATAGCTTCTGTACAAGAGATTATTGCAGGTGAAATTTATTCAATGTAAATATCTTCAATGGGGTAAGCAGTCTCAATAAACTTCAAATAAAATCTTTGAAAGGCACGCCTGTAAAAGACATATTTATTAATAGTGCATCTTCTGTGGCGTATTAATGTTGTATTAAATTACCCTACGCTTTCTGCCACTGGTCTTGTGCTCTGAGTACCATGAAATACATGGCAAGCAAATCTCTGCAATGTGGGGTGCTTCGTAATAAATCCAAGATAGCGATGATCTCGAGGATGAAAAGCACAAAATGATACGTTTTTGAGCGAATAAAAGTAGTCTATACATGGTTCATTTTGCTAAAAAAAAAAAATATCTTTTAAATAATACCTATCAGCAAATAATTTTAACTTACATTCTTTTTTCGTTTATCAACCATTCTTAAACCTTGATCAGAAACTTCTAAAATACATGGTTGAGGCCTTAATCCAGGAGTAGAGTCCACAATGCGACGAACAGCTTGCATTACAACGGAAGTTCCTTTATGAGCTAACGTTTCTATAGATCCTAAATATCCTAATAAATATCGCTCTCGTCTTTTGTGTTCTTCATTCATATCCCAGTCAGTATAATCACAGTCAACCGCATACGCGGAGGGGAAAATTCCAATTCTTGCTGTGCGCAAATTTACACCTAAAGAATAAATTTATTGATCGATTACATTAAAAGCTACAGAAAATATTATTTACCTTCACACCACAAATCATCAGCTTCCTTTTGTACATAAATTGGGTCTCCAATTTCAACTTCTATTTCGTCTTCGTGTCTCGGTATAAATTTGTGCAGTCCTCGATGGGTTGCTTCTAACATTTCTACATCTGGATATGCTACACCCCCTTTAGTACTTGAAGGTGATATTCCAAAAACTGGTGACAGGGATTTAATTCCATCGGTCGGTGAGTGAGCTGTGCTAATTCCACTATCTCCATCTGTTAGAACCGGTTCAGAATCTGGAGAATCTAAATCTCTTAAATTTTCAAGCCTTCGCAATGCAATGGCACTTGGAGCATTACACAATACATTTAATTCGTCAGCTAACGATATTTCTCCTGACAATTGACGAGATGTTTGTATTGGTACAATAGCAGCTAAATAAAAATAAAGATGCATAAATAGAAAAATACATTATTTATTGAAACAGCTTTTGAGTATTAAATTTGATTTGATTGAAAACGTGAATTTCACATTTTAGAAAATGTAGGAGAAATAGATGCTCGAAAGGCTTACTTATATGAATTTATTATTATTTTTATAATAGTACGGTAACCTCTCGATTATCGAGGGTTGTATTAACATGGGTATTAAATAACGAAAAATTTAAATAACATTTTAAAATATTATTTATGCCACAAGTGCCATAAAGCATTTTTTTCCACTACTAGTCATATAGGCTATCATTTTTACTTAGTTATGAAGCTCCAGAAGTGACATGTTATAGACTAGTGGTCAACAATTTTTCCATTATTAACTACTAGTTAATAATGAACAAAATGATATTTTTCGATAATTTGGGGACTATTTTAAAGAAAAATGTTGTTATAAGATGATTTAGAATAATCAAGAGATGCTATTTAATTGTATTTAAACTATTAAAAACGCTTTATTAACAGATTAATTGAATTTTAAAATTTTTATTAAATTCGAATTAATGTGACAGATAGTGACAGCGCCATCTTTTGTTAATTTGACGAACCACGATTTATTTAATTTACTAATAAAATTCAATGCGAAAACACAAAGGATTTTCCGGTAGTAGATTTTCTATTACAAAACAGTTAAAAAAAACTCACTAAACGGCTTATAAACTACAAATTTCAACTTTTAATCACAATTAATTTAAAAATTTTCAAGAATGTCAAATCAAGAAAACAAAAGACTGTCATTTGTTTTATAATTTATTTAAAATAAATATTTTAAATTAGAATATTTTGTATTAACAAAAATTAAAAGAATTGTAATAAACCTAGTAGTGGAAAAAATCGTATATATAACCACGGTTGTGAAGACCATTATAGCCCCCGCGCCTTATATTCCTCGGTGCTTCGCACCTCGGAATATAATCTTGGCGCTAGGGCTATAATGCATGTCTTCACAACCTTGGCCTATAATATACTATTACACGGTGCTGCATATAAAATTTTTTTTAATTCCGTTCGAAAAAGTCCTAATGATTATAATAATTAATTATTATTGTATAACGTATAATAATTTTTGCTTTTCACACTATGTACAAAAAAGTATCTTCTCTTATACTTTTTTTTTCTATACGTTTATTTTCTAAAATTTCTTGATTATAAATAATAATTTTGCTAAATTTACTGATGATCGAATCTTTTCACATTTTTTTATTTAAATCAATAAATCCATATTTAGTTTACTGTGCTCTACTGTGATATTTAAAATTTCTTATGAATGATGTGTTTTATTAATTAAACAGTAGGAATTATTGGGATAACAAAATTACAAATGAAAGTATAGGAGGATATAATTTAAAAATTCGATATTGATATTGAATTTTTTATTATTGCGTAGATTTGAAATTTTATATTGAAATAATTTTGAATTATTATTGAAACCTATACGAGGCATGGCCAGAAATTAAATTTCGATTTGTTACAAATACCATTATTTTTGAAATAAATAATTTAAAAACTCAAAAAATTTCAAGGCTAAAAATAACTAAATTGCAAAAAATATTTTCTTCATTTTTTGAATTAATTATTTGTGTATAGGAGAAAGTCCTTGGAATTAACTGACTGAGTATAATTATTAAGAGATTTGTTTAGATTATTCTTAGAAGTGACATCGAATCCGTCTTGATAAACAATCTATTATTTTGAATTTTAAAATAACTTAATAATTTATAAATAAATTCTGTTAAAAAAACTTAAAAAATCAATAAAAGTTCAATAATCGTAATTGATTATTGTTTTAATACACGACTGTAGGTAGCTATGTATGTACATATTAGGTGCATAATATTAATGTAAATAGTTTTATTATAAGAAAAACGATTTTGTGGTTCATTAATTAAACGTTGCTAAATAAATGTCAATTAATCTTATCTTACTATTGATCTTGTGATGAAACAAACATTCTTATTATATAATACAAAATTTCCACCAGAACAAGAGGTTTCCAAATAAGAATATTTTTCTATTTTTAAACTTCAAGATCTATGTAAACACTTGGATGTATTGACAGTGAACTGATCATTACATTTTATAACATGGAAATGCGTTTTACATTTTTCTTTTAGGATATTGTTTTTAAAATTGCACATGCTCTTTTAAGTAGTTAGTTTTCTTTCATTTAGCACACCTAGAGTTAAATAATAAATAAGACCATGCCAAAAAATATAAATTTTAGATATATGTACATGTGAAAGATTGATAAGAACATTATGAATATTATTGAGAATCCTATAATATTAGTAATTATTATTATGTGGACATAGTATACATACGTTTTTTATTTGTTGGAATTTCTGGAAGTTTGCGTCTCCGTCGTTCTCCTGATGTATTTGTGCCGATACCGCCCCAAGGTCCTGTTGCCAAAAAGCATTTATATAAGACAGGTGAAATACTTCCTTCTGAAATACCAGCGGCCATAGATGTATCATCACAGTCAGTATCGGCATCGCTCTTGGAAGACGTGGGAGAGTCCTCGTCAATTATTAGAGGAACTATTCTGAAATTTATATCCAATTTCATGAAACACTTTTTCTTGTATTGAAAAATACGTGAATTAGTTTTATGAAAATAACACTTACGAATAAAAAGGTGTAGGAGGAGCTTTAATGTGTGAAGGTAGTTTTTCAAAGCTCTGCCTAAATTCTTCAAACTCAGTATCAGCCATGTTTACTTTTATTACCCCTAATATTGATTGGGAGCATAAATGTTCACTGCCCTGCGCGCTTCTCTAGCTATTGCGCTCTTATTTTCCTCTTGAATGTATTGCAGATATGCTTAATTTATATTAACTTTTGATTATTTATGCGTTAACCTTGCACAAATTCGAGCTTGAAGATTATATTGTATTAATGTAATTAAACTGAAACGTAGACAAGATAACTTAATTTCAGTCAAGTCGAATAATACTACCCTTAAACTGATCTACTCTATTCATCTCAGCTACTCAAATCTTATTTCGAATACAATAGGGATAGTTTCGGAAGCTGATAATATTCATATTTTAATTTGTTTATTATGCTACCAAACAGTAAAATTTTAAATTTTGTTACCAATAAATATTGTTCACATAATTTACATTAATTAAATATATTCGACTAAAAACTAGAATTTTATTTTATTAATTATTATTATTATTTATAAATATTAGTACCTGTTTGGTACTAACTAAAATGAAGCCAAAATGGTTCTTGTATATTCGGAGAAAAATGTAACCCATTCTAAACAAGCAATAAACATTTAGGGAGAGAGGGATTGGATACTATATAGAGGTTTTGCTCACAATAATATCAGATTCTATAAATCATATAAATTTACACGCAGTTCTTCCTGTTTCCCTCATATTTTCGTTTTGATCTTGCACGTGTTACCTGTAATAACAGGTAAAATTCGACTGAGACAGAACCAGAAATCGAAATATAGAGAAATATTTGATAATTTACATGGAATCTCGGATGGTATTTATATATTTCAACTGCGAATAATCAAACATAATAAGAAACATTTCAATACATGCAGTGAAGAAAAGGATAACAAAATTAGGTACCAAGCGGAATACGCGATGCAAAACACACACATGTGTTAATATCCCAATTCTCATAAGGAATTAAAAAATGTGAATCGACCATGACACGAAACTAACGTAAAACCAAAATGTTTTTCAATCTGAATCAATTGCTTCCGATTGTAATATCCAAGTTTTCCTCGGATAAAAATGGGTACTACCTACAATGTACGAAATTTAAAATATTGACTCATTTAGCAAGCAAAATCCTTTCTTTATAATGAAACCTGTACTTGGAGGAAATAAAATTAATTAAAATTAACTCCTATCGCTCATTACCAAGCAATTGCCTCTAAGGGGGGGGGGGGCTAAATAATTAAGGATATCGTTGACAACGGAACCAAATGGGGGTTTGATATTTTGGTTTGTACCTTGTTGATCGTCAAAATTAATATATTTATTAATAAATTAACTCACCGAATAGAATCTGCATTTCTTTACACATACGTTATTTAAAAAAATATATGTTGTTTTCCACAGTTTTAACTTAAAACTAATATTTTTGCTATACTTAAAACGACTCTAGTGCGGTTTGTCAAAACTGCATAGTATGACAACTGCCAACTAATGACAACTCATAACTGCAAGGATAATGCACAACTACGACGAACTGACAACTACCTTAACTGTTATTTATCAGTCATAAAAGAAAAATAATACACGAGGAAGTCGTTTACAAATCCATTAGGACATTAGGACTCTAGGCAATTGCTATTTATCTCTTGTTACAAGGGTGAAATTTACATTTGATAATAGATAAGAAAGATTTTATAGTTCAATGTAAAAGTTTCAAATTGTGTTCTTCATAAAATGCATGTAGATAACGATTATACCACAATCATGGTCAATCATCCTCCCTCCCCCATACACTAGTATGACTGTACTTAAGGTAATTAAGAATAAAGAGAAAAGAGATAAATGGGCATTGACGTCATTGTCCGGCCATTGACGTCAAAGCCCGATTTACATCATTGACCGTAACATAATAATATAATATAAATCTGAATCATCCTTGTTTTTTTAAATTAATATAAATCATAGTATAGTACGTATTTGTGAATAATACTTTCCAGATTTCAATAGAATTATTATTATTATTTTATTAAAGTTAAAAGTGTCGTTCTCTTGCCTTCTGAGAAGCGAAACATGCGTACTATCTCCAAGTATCCACTCGCGTACCCTCATTTTGTACACACTGATCTAATTTATTAGAAATATTGGAAATTGTACCAAATTAATTAATGGAAACGAGTACATTATTTGATAGATTTGCTTTTAACAGTTTAACGAATTAAATTTTTTTTAGTGTTGCTCCAATTTTAGGAGATTTGATTCACAACGAAGTTTTCCACGTAATCGAGCCGTCGCCGTCGCGTCGTCCTGATTAAATTTTTTTTAACGTACTGTTCTATTTTCGATATGTTTAAGAGGAATCCTCAGAGTTGAAAAATATACTTTCGTAATTCACTGATATCTTGCTTATTACTAAAAAAAATTGCACAAAAGTATATTATATTTTTTAAAAGAGGACACTTGGACGCAGGTCGTGTTGTTTTTATTTTTTTTAAATTAAAATTTTTTTCAACATTTTTTTTTCCAAAAAATTTGAATTTAAAAAAATTAAAAACAACACGGCCTGCGTCCAAGTGTCCTCTTTTAAAAAATATATACTTTTGTGAAAAATTTTTTGAGTGATGAGCAAAATATCTCTGAATTACGAGAGTGTATTTTCCAACTCTGAGGATTCCTCTTAAGCAAACTTCGCAAAGCAATTTTTTGTATTCTTACTTAATATAATTTCTTCGTATTATTTATAATATTTTTTAAATTATTTTTAAGAATATAATTTTTTAATAATTTATTTACGTAAATAGTTCAAAGAATATGATAACTTGATAACCTAAAAGAAAGATAATTATTAAAAATATATTGTTATTGTGTTAGAACACTTAATATTTATTATAAAAAAATTATTTTAATTAAGTTTAAAAAGCGATATAAAGCGTGGAATGAAAAGTCGTCATAATTATGTAGTAAAGACATAGAGTTATTTTTAAATTCTCCTTTTTTCTTTTTGACCCAAAATAATATTTAATTAACAAGATATTAATTATTTTGCAATTTTTGCTTTTTTGTTTATTGCCTACAAAATATTAAAAAATAATATTGAGTAATTCTTAAAATCAGACATAAATTTATATAACAGTCACCAGGCGATTATACATTCAAGCAGTGGTTCGAAAGGTCTTCACTAAGTAAGAGCTAATTTATTATTAATTTTTATTAATACTGCTTCAATAAAATACAAGAACTTTTAAATATAAATTTTTTAATAAACCAACTTGTAATAATATTATTGTTTTAGGTCAGCACAATGAAGAATTGCTACTTATTATTGGGAATCCTCTACGCATTTTGCGTAATTCATCAAGTTTTTTCAACACCTGTTGATAATTGGACTTTTTCTTTAGTTGCAAGTTCAAGTGAATCATCAAATGGAAAAACAGGAAAAGAGGTATTTTACCCACAAAAATTTTTTTTGGGTTAACCATTAACATTTTAGGGAAACGTGGTAGAAGATGTGAAAGTTCCTCAAATTTACCTAATGCATATCAAATCGAATATTAGTAACCGATTTGCAAACACCACAATTACAAGCAAAGTGAAAAATATAGCCGCCGAAGCGCAAGAAGCTACCTTTTCTATCATTTTGCCCAAAGATGCCTTCATTTCTGGTTTTATAATGGAAGTTGATGGAACAAATTACACTGCTTACGTGAAAGAAAAAGAAGAAGCCAAAAAGCAGTACGATACCGTAAGTTATCATTTTACTTCAAATAAAAAACTAACTAAGATGTTGTTTAGGCCGTTGCAAGCGGATTAGGTGCAGCTCACGTAGCCGTAAGTGCTCGTGATTCCAACAAATTTACGGTTTCCGTCAACATCGAGCCCGAAACCAAAGCTGCCTTTTATCTTACTTACGAAGAACTCTTGAAACGCAAGGATGATCGATACGAAAATGTGATCAACATTCACCCCGGACAACCAGTTAAAGATTTCAGTGTTGAAGTAATAACATAATTTGCTTCCTTATTCCAATTCTAAATTTTTTCTTCTAGGTACTTATTAGTGAAAGCAGAAAAATCACGAATTTGAAAGCGCCTCCATTACGCTCAGGAAACGAAATTGGAAATGAAAATGAGGAACTTGATCCTCGAGCAGATATCGAAATTTTGAGCGAATTTTCTGGACTCGTTAAGTTTTCTCCTAATGAAGAGAGGCAAAAGCAGTTGGCCCATTTGTTGAAGACAAATGAAAATGATGGACTTGCTGGCCAGTTTGTGGTTCAATATGATGTGGAACGTGATCCCAAAGGCGGTCAAGTTTTGATACGCGATGGATATTTCGTTCACTTTTTTGCTCCAACAGAATTGCAACCGCTCCCAAAACACGTTGTTTTTGTGTTAGATGTTAGTGGTAGTATGAGTGGTATCAAATTAAGACAACTGAAAGAAGCAATGCAAAAAATATTGAATCAGTTACACAATAGGGATTCCATTAGTTTAGTAGAATTCGGTAGTACTGTGAAGGTATGGAATTTAGATGATCCATCGCAGAGTGCTTTGTATTCCACAGGTGGATTTTACGGATCAACTGCAGAAGTGGTTGATCTAACTGTAAGAATAATGCAAATTTAGTATATAATAGGATCAAAATTTATGTTTTTTTAAATTTAGGATATAAATTTTCCAAATGCATATCCAGCAACAGCTGATTACATCACGAAAGCAAAAAATGCTGTTAACGAATTTCAAGTCACAGGAGCAACCAACATCATAGGCGCACTTGAAGTGGGTTTACGGTTAGTGGAAATAGCAAGACAAAAAAAAATTGATGACATTGATCGTCAACCACTCATTATATTTTTGACTGATGGTGAACCCAACGTAGGTGATTCGTCAACCGAAAGTATTACTAAAAAGGTGACTCCCAAATGTTATCTATCCGATCAGTATGTGAATTAAAAATAATTTTAGATTACGAACCACAATACTGGTTTAAAGAAGACTCCCATTTTTTCACTTTCGTTTGGATATGGTGCTGATAAAAAGTTTTTGCAAAAATTATCTTTGCGTAATATGGGATTTTCTAAACATATCTACGAGGCTTCCGATGCAGCATTGCAATTGGAAGATTTTTATAACCAGATATCTTCGCCTTTATTGTCTGATGTTACATTTAAGTATGAATCATCTGAAGTTACAGATGTTAGCAAAACACATTTTCCCGTTCTGTATGACGGATCCGAATTTGTAGTGACGGGATGTTTTAGTAAGTAACATTAAAGTTTATATTTTATTTCTTTACCATTTTAATTTTTACTTTAAGGGGATGAGTTTCGACCACCAATTATAGAAGGAGTCAGTTCGACAGGACTGCTGAACCTCACACCAAGGGTTGAAAATTCGGTCAGCGATATTGAACGTCTTTGGGCATATTTAACAGTAAAGCAGTTATTGGAGAACATGGAAATCACAGATGATAACGTGGAAGAAATTAAGAAAAAGGCGTTAGATTTATGTCTCAAGTACTCGTTTGTAACATCTTTAAGCTCTTTAGTGGTTGTTAAACCTAACGCAACTAATGCTGTGGATGCTGAAGAAGATGGAGGTACACCTCCGGGACACTATTGTAAGTACTTTTTTCTTTTATATTTCTTGGTTCAGTGCTTAAGTCAGTTAACAAACCAAATTAGTCTGTTGTGGTGAGACCTATGTACTTCGGCTTGACTCGTACAAGTTTTAATATAATGCAACCCTAAATTTTTGATTATTATTTTATTAAAACTGTTACAAAAATGTAATTGTTTAAAAATAAAATAAAGGAAAATTATTGCATTGTCATCCTATTTACATATCGACGCCCCCAACGAAAACTATAGTAACTCAAAAAATTGATTTTTTGAGTTACTATAGTAAAAAAATCTATTATATCGGTAAGCATTTGCTTAGAAAAATATCGTAACTTTGTAGCAACTCGAGACGACCAATAGTAGACACTGGATCCTTAGAAATTATGCAATTCTGCAATTTATAGTGACTATTTAAATATTGAATTGCGTTTTTATCAAAACTGTAATTACTGAGTTACTATAGTCTTCGTTGGGGGCGTCGATATCTACAAAAATTTATTAAAATTAAATTATAATTAAAAAGCAGTTAGAAAAATACAGTGACATTGGGACAGAGCGAGTTAAATAAAAGCTTTTATAAAAATATTTTTCTTTTACTGTTAGTTTATTGTTTGCTTTATCTTACGACCGTTAAAGAACGATAAAAATATGTTTTAAAACTTTGGCAATGGAGGAAAATCATTTGTTATTATTTCAGTATCTGGCCGTGGTTATGGAATGGCGGGACCACCTGGTATTCCACATGCATTACCACCGCCCCCCTTCCCAGGTATGTAATCCCGAAGTTTATTGTAGCAAGTAACAGTAATTAATTTGATGCTTACATTTTCTTTAAGAAATTATTTTATTTTATTATTTTAGGAAGGGATACTCTATTATATATTGCTCCTCCTGGTATGTAAATATTATTATTTATTTTGATGTGAAATTTTTACAAAAAATTGTTTTTCAGGATATCCTAGTTTCCCAGATGGAGACTTGATATCATCATCAAAAAGGTTAAACAACAATGATTTAGATGCTGCTCTTCCATGGATAAAAAATATTTTAAACGAAAATGGATATTTGAGTTTGCCAGCAGGTTGGTATTTATTCTTCGTTAAAAAAAATTACCGGGGTGATGCACCACTACTTGGTGATTACTTTTAACTTTTATCAGAACCTTGGTGTCGATTGGCATTTTTGCCTGATGAAGGTTAATAAGTAGTTGAATTGATTATATTATAATTGATTGAAATCAGGTATGCTGGCTTAACTCGGTTTACGGAGACAACGTGTTGTTTATTGTTAATTATTATCGTAAACATTTTTGAGTTTCTGTGCACGACTTCGTAGGGTCCATTATAAGGTGGTTGCAACGATTTCTTAACGGCGTCATATCTTAAGAATACATGGGTGCATGATTTTAAATCTCGTGACATAAAAAGTTTTTGTTTACCATGGAGGGGCGGTTCTGCTATAATTGCCATATCATCTAAGCTTTTTTTGCCTACTGTTGCAAGAATTCCTTGTATATTTGTGGGTAAACGACTAATCCACAAAGTTTTCAATAACGGTTCTGGAAATGTATCGTTCGCCAGGTTTCTTATATACCGAAGGAATTGAGATGCAGTACGATCACCCATTTCTTCGCGCTGAAGTAGTTTTTTCAGCTTTTGTTCTTCGGAGGATGAGAGTCTTCGTATGAGTTCGGTTTTTAATTTCTCATACTTATTGGTTTCAGGTGGGTTTATAATGATGTCTCTAACTTCGGTCGCTTGTTTCTGATTGAGGGTACTCGCAATATAGTAAAATTTCGTTGTATCTTGATTGACATTATTCATTATAAATTGCATTTCAATTTGCGCAAACCACATAGCTGGATCATCTTCCCAAAACTGAGGTATTTTAATGCTTACTTTAGCAATTTCATGAGCGGTAGTCTTCTCATCGTTTTTTATTTGTATCGTATCGTTGGTCATTTTGTGTTCGTTTCTATCGTCGGGGTCACCAATTTGGTTGCGTTAGTTTTATTAAAGTCTTTTTAATTGTTTATAAAGAATTTATATTTTATAAGTACAATTGACATAATAATAATTTTATTCTCACTCTTGATTACTACACAAATAATCTTATTTCTACGTGCGCTTATTTTTTTAGGAAATTACAAATTGGGAATTAATGAAACCATTAGTGTTAATCCAATATGTTCAAATACTCCATCAAATGTGCCTGGAAAGTGCACATTGCTGAAAGATTGCTCCCAAGTTCATTCTCTGCTTACAACTGTTGATGTTTACGTTCAACATTTCTGTGTATTAGAAAACGAGTAAGTTGGACTGCCTATTTATGAGTACTTTAATTTGCTTAACTTGGACTGTTTTAGATATGCAGGAGTCTGCTGCCCAACTACCACTGTAACATAAAAATGTAGTTAGTTTTTAGCAACTTGCTAAAAATGAGCAATATTGCTAATTATTGCTAATAACCATGGTTATGCAATTTTTCTCCAATAGGTATTAAGCAAAATTATTATTTAGCAATATTGCTCATTTTTAGCAAGTTGCTAAAGTTACAGAATGGACCCGATTATTATGTTCATATTATTGAGATTGTTCACATATTATAGAGATTTTGATATAATTGCAAAATTATAATTTGCCTCGTTATTTTTTAATTTTTTTTATTTTTATACATCACCGTTATTTTAATCATAATAACACCCCTTTTTGTAACTTTTTCGTTATCGTTATCGAATCATTAAGAACCGTAAAGTTTGGTTTACACTCACAATTGAATTAAATAGATATGGAATGGCATATAGAAGCTATGACCAGTAGTCTGGCGGAAATCAAACACGGATAGACTACAGAGAGGGAAACCGCGGTTCTAATCCTGATTGAGTCGGATTTGTGCTGTGATCTAAAAAGTCCAAAATCGATCTGTGGACTATGGGGAAGGCAAAGGAAAACCACTCCATTAACATTTCCATAGTAAAGTCTTCCTGGCTTAGCCAGGAAGATCGCCTAAGTCTAATGAAGATATGGCACTAAGAAGAAAAAGAATATTATGGAAACTCATATGTTAACCCATATCATAGCCCATATAGAACCTTACGGTTCTTAACGATTCGATAACGATAACGAAAAAGTTACAGAATGGGGGTGTAAGAAACGTGTGGATCTGTCCGTGATGCAAATCAGGATTGGCTAACATCGAAAGGTCGAAACGGAAAAAAACGAAACTTTCTTAGTAACCATTGCGAAAACAAGTACTATTAGTCAATTTTAGTTAAAAAGTCAGGTTATAATTTATTCAGTTTTTAATTATTGTTTGTATATTGGATTTGCACCAGTTAATTTTTATCGTAGCAATTTAGTGTTTTCGTTTTTCAATTTTTTCATAAGGTGCATACATAAATATTAGATATGCTAAAAAGTTTCGGGCCTAATTAGACAATAAATGACATTAAAGTCGATTATCTCTAAAACTACTTATCTGATCGCATAATCATATATTATGTAATTGGAAAAATGACACTTTTAGCTAAAACACAAAAGTAGAATCATTCGATTCGGCTCATGCAGTTGTGAAAAATTGCTGATTAAAGATGAAAATAAATAAAGAAAAAATTTGCTACAATTTACAATTTTTCTTCGATCAAAGAGAAAGCGCTGCGCAGGATTGTGAAAACATTTGTGCTGTTTATGGTCCAGATGCTCTATCGAAAATATGAGCAAAACAATGGTTCGCGCGTTTTCGTTCTGGAAATTTCGATGTCAAAGATGCACCACGCTCTGGTCCGCCAGTCATTGAAAAAGTTGAGGAAATGCTAGAAATTGTGGAACAAAACCGTCATGTAAGCGCTATAGAGATCGCCAAGGGTCTAAACATCAATCGCCAAACAGTTGCAAACCATTTGAAAAAAGCTGAATTCAAAAAGAAGCTCGATATTTGGGTGCCGCATGATTTGACGAATAAGAATTTGCTCGACCGAGTTTCCATCTGCGAATCGTTGCTGAAACGTTTATTTATTTATTTATTTTATTTATTTCACGGATAAAACCATTTTACAACTAAATACAAAGATTATTACAAACGTAATGAAATCGAACCATTTTTGAAGCGGATGGTTACTGGAGATGAAAAATGGATTATATACGACAACGTTGTGCGCAAAAGATCGTGGTCGAAGTGAGGAGAAGCTCACCAGACGGTGGCAAAGTCCGGACTCATCATTCGAAAGGTGATGCTGTCTGTTTGGTGGGATTGGAAAGGTATCCTCTATTATGAGCTGTTACCAACTGGTCAAACGATTGATTCTGCACGCTACTGTCAACAATTAACCAGATTAGAGCAAGCAATTCAAAAAAAGCGGCCAGAATTGATCAATAGGAAGGGTGTTGTGTTCCATCATGACATCGCCAGGCCACACGTATCTTTGGTGACCCGAGAAAAACTGGAAGAGCTTGGCTGGGAAGTTTTGATGTATCCACCGTATAGCCCGGACTTTGCACCATCAGACTATCATTATTTGTTTCGGTCTCTCCAGAATTCCCTCAATGGTGTAACATTGGCTTCAAAAGAAACCTGTGAAATTCACTTGGCTAAGTTATTTCACCGATAAACCGATAAAAAAACATAAAAATTTGGTGTTTGAAAAACTATCTAATTAGGCCCGAAACTTTTTAGCATACCTTATTATATTGAGTGTATAAGCATCAAATTTATTTTGGAAAGAGAAAGTGCATAATAAGTACCGTGCTAGATTACGATACAAATCAGGAAGTCTCTACCTCCGAGGGTGACACGAAAGGCTAAGTAAAAACGAAATTAATTTTGTCACTATCAAAAGAGAGGAAAAATACAGATAGTAGAAAAATAAAGATTAGTTACCAATTTTCTCAATGTGTCTTAAGAACTATCAAGAAATTTTGATTTGCTATCTTTACATTCAATTAACTGGATAATTTTAAAGTTTATATTACTTATTATTTAATATTTCTCTCATTTGAAATTCATTAGGTTTGTTCCAACCAGCCGAGATACAGTACAATGTACGGTCACGCTCCTGCGTAATAGATAAAATGGAACGCTTTTTCTATTGCACATGATTTTTATCTATTGCGCATGAGCGTGACCATACATTGTACGGTTTTTCGGCTGGTTGGAACAAACCTATTATTTTGTCCTTTCTTTCTTTAATTTTGTAGTGCTCAAATTATCGCATTAAAACTTTTTTGTAAATTGCCAATTTGCATGGTTAATTTGCTCTATTACACACTTCAATGTAGTTGATCAATATTATTCTTACTGTCTTTACATTTCTGTTGTGCAATGTATTCAAATTTGATTTAAATGATTTAAATCCACTCATCTTCAATTGATAAATTATTAATGTAATTGGCGTAAGTCCATTTATTAGCATTTAATTTTTAAAATAGTTTTATTTGTATTCGTTTTATAAAAAATAAATTATGTACCTTCTACCACTTGAGTAAATATATAACGAAAAGAAAGTAAGAAAGAGTATTTTTAGTTCATTGCTAATGTTTAACAAACGTGAGGTCTTTTAAAAGTCAGAGATAGAAGAATTCATGGTTTATTCAGTAAATGTATATAACGATTTCAATTACTTTGCTGAAGTACTTTGAGGGTTTGGACTTCTCACTCCATTTTCTCGACGGTTTTCTTTCACCCCCGCATACCTACAATCGTATACCTAATACATAAGACACAATGAATGATTAATGGGAAATTGCTGTTGTATTTAACGAGCTTGAACAATATGAATCAACAGGTTTATTTTTGAAACAATACGTAATTAACAGTACAATTAGACTTTTGTTATAATTTGACAGTAAAGAATTAAAGCAATACAATAAATGAATAAAAAAAACTCTGGTCTCATTTCTGTTTCGAAAATTAAAGAAAATCTATCTAAATAATTACAACTTATTTTGTTAAATGAAAACTATGTTAAGAGCATTTAGAATTGATTTCTCAGTTTTTGAAACTGCGATTTACAAGATCGTTGCTATTCCTTGATTCGGCCAATCAAAGCTTTACACTGCGCATCGTCTAAAGGAAAGTTTATAAGTATGGGTTCTGCAAGCTATGTCAGCAGTGATTTAGCTTTTCAAAGCTGAAAGAGGTAAAAGGTTTTTTCTTAATTGACGCTCAATTAAAGAAAAAAGAATGAGTGCTTCGGGAAAATCTCTTTTGGGTTTATGGTTGTATAGAAGTGGAGAAGATTGGGCTTTAAAGGAAGATTGTCCAATTTCTACCGCTCATCATGTTAATCAGGTATCTAATTAATATGTTAATATTACGTAGGTACTTTTAGTGTAACAACAATTAATTTTTTATTCAATAAATTGAATAACGGACAAAAATCTTACGGAATAACATTTTTACTTTCAATTTTTGCAAGTTCACAAAAAAAAAGTTTTTGTCAAAACTTGCTTGGTTTTGATGGTTTTGAAATTGGTTACTATAAATTACTTTTTAACTTAAGCGCAGATATTCTTTTCAATTAACATTGTACATAAAAAGCAGTAACAGCGAAATTTTAATTATAACAAATTGTATTACGCATTTTTAGTTATAAGTTAATCTTTTCATAAATTATGCTCAAAAGTACCTAGGTACCTAGAATTTTAATTAATTTTTTAATTTATCGCAATTTATTCAAAACGTTAACTTAACTTAATTTCTTTTTCATAAATTATGACAACGGAAACTAGAATTAATTGATGTGAGTAATTAGCTTGCAAATAAAGCGTTTAAAAAATACATCAAATTAGAATAATTTTGACTTTTTACTCGTCCAGGGGGAAAATCATATCCGTATAAAGGTTGATTCCCACTATACGTTCCATCTACGTTGCGTCTCCGTTCCATACCGGAGATATTCAAATATTATTGGCTGATGTACCTACGTACACCTTCCGTCGGAAGTCAATTGCGGTTTAGAATATTTGAACGAAAATGCATGGATCACTTCGGATGATACTTTTATGCCCGTTTTCACCAAAATTTATTTAAGAATTTCCTAGTAAAGAATTCCTTAGCTAGGTATTCCATAAATTTGAAAATAAGAAACTCTTATGTCAAATTTGACCAATCAAATTTATGAAATACCTAGCTAAGAAATTCTTTACTAGGAAATTCTTAAAGAAAATGTAAAAAAAATGTGAAAATGGGCATAAATTGGAGAAGCATACTCCAAAAATGATTTCTTAAATCTTTAGAGCATAAATGCTTTTAAAAGCGTCTCGAGAAGAGTGATCATTATCGTTTTAAGTTTTTGGTGGTGATCCTTTGGTTGCGACCTATAATTGGGCGGTTTGTGTCCCCATCTAGGTTGTCTCTTGATGCATGGACGTCTTTCAGTTTTTAATTTCATACTTATTAGCATATTTTAAAATTATTCCAAGAATCAGACGAGAATATTTCAGCCCAATGAAATATAAAACATTACAATTTTAGATTTTCCCAAAAATTAAAAAATTGTAAATGAAATTTATATGAATTTAAACAGAGAACAATTACCAGTTTAATTTGTATCTTAGCTTTAATTTCGGTGGTTTCTTCTTTATAGGATATCTAATGCTTTCAAATCACATAAGGGCGAATGTGCTCACAAATGGGTTGAAAGCCAAATGTGGACTGAACAAAGGCAGCACTGGTGTATTGTTTTGATTTTTGTAAAGCCATGATAATAATAATTTATAGTCCAGAGTAATGTTTAAAACCTAAAAGTGAAATGGAATTGTTAATAATAAAAAGGTAAACATTAGTAACGTTTCAAGCCATCGAGCTAAAGCAGCGACAGTCAATTGTTGTTAAAAATTGTTCATATTGCGAACAAAAACAGCGAATTCTGTAATAACTTTTATGTCCAGTTGCAACCGATGTTATTATGGGCTTCTTGGTGCCAACGATTGACGAAACCAGTCATGTTTTACTAGCCCTTCATCAATTTTCTTCAAAAAAAAAAAGATAACTTCTTTCTTATTTGACACAAATCAAGGGCTTTTCCATTCCTGTCGGAATATTGCCACTTCTATTGAAGTCCTTACAATCCATTTCACGAGGTGGATTAATCCTCTTTAGAGCCATTAATCCTCAGCCAGAGTTGGTAACTCATGGTGGCGATGTGTTCTTTATTAGGGGGCTACTTGTAGATCTTCATGCATAGCATTACAAATTTGCCGTAGCATCTTTGATTGGAATCGCTGGATTTTTGCAATGTTAGTATTACTAGAGTAGTCCTAAAGATGGATTCTATATGTCCATAGGGGCTTTATGATTGTTTTGTATAGGAGGAGTTTGCTTTCCATTTTTAGTTGTGAATTAGGTACGACTCTTGAGCCAATACATTTTGTGGTAGTTAAGGCCTAATTGCAGATGTTTATACAATATGTATATGTTTGGCCCAATTTAACCGATGATCCAGATTTAGGCATAGATATTTGATTTCGTCCTTTTGTGGCAAAGGAACGTTACATAGTGACATAGGTGGGCACGGTTCTCTTTCAGTTCTCTTTCTCTTTCGTAACATGTGTCGATTTAGTACTATTTGCTTTTATTCGCCATGTTTTAAGCCAAATTTCAATTTTATTCAGCTGGCTTTGTAAGAGACTGCACGCAATCCTGAGATTCTGATGAGATGCCAAGATAGCAGTGTTAACTGCACAAGTGGCTACAACTGTATTGTTGGTTGTTGATAAATCAGCTGTGTATATCAACTACAGCATTGGTTCCAAGAACACTCCTGTGGAACACCAGAATAGAGTAGACTCAATGTAGTTAAGTTTTAATTTAATTTAGTTTTTAAAATTTTAAAAATTAAAAAAATAGTTTTTAAAATTTTAAAAATTAAATTTTATTTCTTTTTTACTTTCTTAAAAATCGATTTTCCCGCTCCAAGAAAGTTAGTTTCATTCCAAATAAAAAAATGTGTTAAGTATTAGGACGATATCACGTCTCCCATCGCGGGGGTTTAAATATTCCACATAAGATAGAAGCTTAATCATTATGCGTTTCTTGACATTCTTTGTTTTATCAATGATATTATTGCCAAGTCATAAATTATTAATATTAATTACTGAAGTATAATGTTGGAGTTATAATTACTATACATTTTTTTTAAATCACCTCTTCTCAATAATATGCAACGTATTATTGCATCGTTGATCAAGTATCCTACATCTCCCTTACATGTGATTTTAAAAACAGGCAAAAACTTAAAATCGTCTTATGCTCCTTACTCTTTACTATATTTTACTTTTAAGGAGTTCCCTTGTAGCTAATTATTAATTTCAAAGAAAAATTATTGTTATTATTATTACAATTTAGTAATCGCTGAATGCACAGCTCCGTGACATACAAGGGTTGCGTTTACTTGCAAAATTGTGCAGCTCCTTATATGTCACGTTTAATATGAAATTATTTTTATCCAAATATTTTAATTCTGCTTATGCCATGTTTGATATTGAATTAGTTTTATTCTAGAATTGTAGCTTTTTTTTGGATAATAATTAAGAAACGCGATTTATTAAAATTTATTATAGTGTCCAAATACTTTTGCAAGTAACTGTAAATGTACATAAGCGGTTAATAATGTGTCTTTTAAAAATAAAATTTTGAATTTTTTTACTAGAAAAATAGAGAAGATAAGCAAGAACCTGAACGGATTTCAATAATATTTACTTTAAAAAATCAAGCTGGAAGCTTAGTTCGAGCGCTTCAAGCTATTCAGGATTTAGGAATTAATATACTGCACATTGAATCGAGACCATCCGACAAGAGTATAAATCAATCAGATATACTCTTAGATATCGAGTGCGAACCTAGGAAAATGGACCAGCTAGGTGCTTTACTAAGAAGAGAAGTTCAAACAATGGTTATTGGAAAATATGCAAGTGTTGAAAGCGATTTTCCTCCTCCAACCCCACTCTCCGCAGCTGCTAGTTTCGGTGAGATAACATTTAACATTCAATTACAAATAAAATTATGTACGTATTTTAAATAAAAATAAGTTAATGACTTAATTATTATAATTTTTCAATAAAATAGAAACAGTACATTGCTCATAACTTACTTGTACATGATTATTACTTATTTATAGTAATTATTTAATTGTTTTTTCATAAATCAACAACAAATTAAGAAAACTGAAGTATTTTGTTGAGTTTTGAAAAAACAAAGAATTCTTGACTTGACTTGATGATGATGTGACTGATAATTTGACTGATAATCTGAATGACTTCATAATCAACCAACTTTGAAAATGTTCTTCTGAAAAATGTATATTTTATAGTTGTTGAGTTTTGAAAAAACGGTCCTCAATTATAAGAGACAAAATGTAGTTCATTGGGGATGGTTTATAAAATAATAAAATTAATTCCATGTTTTAAGTGTTTATTACATCCATAGAAAACTTATTTTACCTGTTATTCAAAAATAATAATAAGATAATAATATTATTATTTCAAGTTAAAATTATAATATATATTATTACTGAAATGTTCTCATTTATTCAAGATTTTGAAGAAATGGCCTGGTTTCCTAGAAAAATTTCGGAATTAGATTCTGCACAAAATGTTTTAATGTATGGAACTGAATTAGATGCTGATCATCCCGGTTTTAGAGATCCTATATACAGAAAACGTAGAGAGCAATTTTCCCAAATTGCTAAAAATTTCAAACAGTAAGATATCTCTGTTAATAATTAATACAGTGTAAATTCACTTATAATGGACCTTCTCAAGGGACTAAACAATTGAAGAGTGCAGGTTAAGAAGAGGAAATGTCAAAATGTGTGATTTTTCAGGAGAGCAAATTTAAAGTAGATATGTCTCATTTTTTAACCGGTACAGTCGAACATGAACATGCTCTATCTTTTGAATATTCCTATTTTTAGCCTATTGCTATACGATAGAGGTTTGTATAGTACAGCTTTCAATTGACGCAAAAAATAAATATCGTAAAAGGTGATACTTTGTTCTTTTTTAGTCTGCACTCTTCAATTAGTTCATTATGAGCGGGAGTTTATTTTAACCACACTTTAATGAATTGTTGAAACAAAAACTACCCTCTGAAAAGCAACCCCTAAGGAGAGGGTTGACCCAAACAGATACCAGAATCCGTTACAATCTGGAGATTACCTCTCTGGTTTGTTTTGCCACGATGTTAATAGGCCAGCTCTAGATATGTGCAAAGGCTGAGCCATGGATTCTGAAAAAAATGGTAGTTTGGGGAAAAATGGTAATAAAATGCTTTAATTGATAACAGAATTTGAGAGATGCTATCACAATACCAATAATATTTATTGCAATGTAAATTACTGCGCAAGACAGTAGCAAATTAAATACGGTGTTACATTAAAAAGTGCAACCACTTCAACTTTTACAAGTACCCACTAAACCATAACACAGTAACCAGTGGCGGTGATATGAGTAAGCGAATGTAAGCAATGCTTAGGGGCCCGGGACCATAAGGGGCCCTACCATCCTAGTAAAAAACTTACGACCTTGTTTTTTTTAGGAGCCCGTTTTGTATATTTGCTTACGGGCCCTAGCTATTCTTGCACCACCGCTGACAGTAACCTCTCACAGTTACCCAGAATTGAACTCAAAAGCCAAAAGCACGTCGGTTCACACGAATTGGAAAAGATAAAATTGAATTACCTTCAGCTGTCGTATAACCTTACAACTTAAAATGGTGCCAGGTGCTCGCCTCCAATCACTTTCAACGAATGGCTTCAAAAGGTGAAAATCTGGTATACTTGTTACACTTGATCGACTTCGCGACATAAAACACAATTTGCAAATTTGATTTTGGTTGGACCGCGAGAAAGATTGTGCTGTAGATGTTAAGCAACGTTGGACCGTCCAGATAACAAAGGAATTCTCCCAAGTAATCCGCCTTCCAACGGAAAAAGAAGTTTGTAGGTTAGGATCTGGTTGTCAAAACAAAAACATAAAGATGCTGTTAAACGTAGAGAATCGAAAATGGTTGTCACACTTGCGTACCAAAAACTACCTAGTAGCTTGCGCATAAAAGAGCCTCTATTTATCTCCAAATGTTTTACACCAGTGGCGCAACTAGGATTTAATTTTGGGGGGGGGGGGTTTGGCAGACACAATTTTAACCATTTGTTAATAATATTTGTTAATATTGTTAATACATATTAAAATTTATTTTTTAATCGGCCTCTGGGAGGGGTTTTAACCCCCCCCCCTCGGTGCGCCACTGTTTTACACAAGAGGTCAAAAGCATTACATGACAGCCGGACCACTTGACCCAAAGACTCGGCACGAAAAAATAGTGTAATTGGACCAAAAATATATTTGTCCACTTAAAGACTTAAACTATCGGCACTTAATATAGTCGCTGTAAAACATCGTACGTTCGCTATTATCGAGCTTGGGAGACTGGTATTACCACGCGAAAACGTTAAAGTTATTAACAATCTGCCCGTAAAATGCATTGCATATAAATGGAGGATCGCATCGAGTAGTATTGTATAATGCAATTCCTGGAGGAACTAAATAAAAAATGCAAAAATTTGTTACAAATAATAAGCAATCTTACAATAACAGAGTTACATTCCATTACATGTGAGTCCATTATAGGTGGCTTCGGGTGGATTATAATATGTCTGGATTTAATAAGACTATGTATTGATTATTTCTTTTTAGCGGACAGCCGATACCCAAAGTTCAATACACATCTGAAGAAATAAAGACATGGTAATATAATTTATTAAATCTGTTACTTACTTGTTATTTATTTTGTGGAAATAGAGATGTACCCAAGAGGGTTTGATGAGGTAAGCCTCCCTTCCAATATTTTAGGAAGTTGTCAAAATTACTCAAAAGTTGGTCAAGTTGGCACAAGCCGCTAAACCTAGGTTTTTAGGTTTAGGTAAACCTAGGCCGCTAGACAATAGGTAAAATAGACAATTTACAAAAATTTGGCAATTTTTAATTAATTCAGTTGGCAAATTGGGGATTACTCTGTGTATGTGGAGTAGATATGCAATATAAGTGGTGTGAAATCCTGAACAATAATAAAATGTTTAAAATACGAGTAAGGTAAAACACCCACTAGTTGAACAGTTTTGAAAGTAAAACCTATTTCACTCTAATTTAAGCAAATAAAATTCGATTAATTTGATTAAAATATGTTATTTATAAAAATATAGATAGTTTTGCATATAATAGCAAAGAAAAAAGGAATAATTAATAAAATTATCATATTTTTACAAGGTTTTTAAAATATACTTCAAATGCAGCTGTAATTGAACAATCTATTTTGAATCGCAGCCGTAATTGAACACTCCGGTGGTGGTTGTACTTGAACACGTGTGAAAATAGTCAAAATCAGTCAAAATCAAACAAAAATCCAATCGATATTCTAAAGATACATTTGGCAACATTGATTTATTTATGTATGACAAACGTAATGGACAAACGTGATCATTTTATGTTAGTTTTTTCGAGTTTAAGTTCATAACCTAAAAACTGTGATTGTGCGGTTTACGGTTAGTAACTTTCCATGGCAAAAGTAGCATGCTTATCGGCTATTCCACATGCCAACTTTTAAGTTAACAAAAATATAATTATTTCGATTTATAATTTAAAAAAACTTATAGAAATCAATTGCTAAATCATCAAGTAATTATAAAATACGGATATTACTTATTATGAATATTCCGTTTTTGTATTAATACAATTTCAAAAATCTGTTCAAGTACTAGTTCCATTTCTTGCGGTGTTCAAGTGCTGGGTGTTTTACCTTAGTTACCCATAAAACTTTTTCGACAATCCTTATTTTGTTTTCGTAATTTTATTCAAATTTAGACTTATAAATAGATAATATAAATTACTTTGTAGAAACTAATAATGTTGTGAAAGTTACGTAGTAGGTACACATATTAACTTACATATTATAAACTTAATTTATTCAAGTAAATAACTTTGAAATCTCGTAGTTCACTTTTAGCGATAACATAACTACAGTGTAATATGATTATTAACAATACATTAATTAATTAAAAGGGGTACGGTTTTCCGCGAACTTCACAAATTGTACGTGAAACACGCATGTAAGGAATACTTAGAAAATTGGCCACAACTTGTCAAGTATTGCGGTTATAGAGAAGATAACATACCACAACTACAAGACTTGAATGTTTTCTTGAAAAGGAAAACTGGTTTTCAATTACGACCAGTTGCTGGTTACTTAAGTCCAAGGGATTTCTTATCTGGATTAGCTTTCCGAGTTTTTCATTGCACTCAATATATCCGACACTCATCAGATCCTTTCTATACTCCCGAGCCGTAAGAATTATAAACATTATCTGCTATTACAAAGATTAATTAAAATTATTTTTAGAGATTGTTGTCATGAACTTTTAGGACATATGCCGCTGTTAGCAAATCCTAGTTTTGCACAATTTTCCCAAGAGTTAGGACTCTCTTCACTTGGAGCTTCTGATGACGATATCAACAATTTGGCTACGGTAATACTCAAGTTTGATCTAATAATTATAAATAATTAAATTTGTAATTATTGTTGTAGTTATACTTTTTTACGGTAGAATTTGGTTTGTGTAAACAAGACGGAGAAATGAAAGTTTATGGTGCAGGTTTGTTAAGTTCTGTGGCAGAGTTACGCCATGCTGTTGAAAATCCAGAGAAAACAAAGCGTTTCAATCCAGAACTTACTTGTAAACAGGAATGTATAATAACAGCTTTTCAACATGGATATTGGTATACAGATTCACTTGAAGAAGCTAAAGAAAAAATGAGGTGGGTGGGTAATTTTTTAACCCTTATGTTACCAGATTTTTCTTATCCCTGTACCCGTATTAGGTACCCGCAGTACCTCTCTATATAAATTTAATGCATTCAAGGTTGACTGCAGTCTTCTTCAGCCTTTTTTTTTCCGCCCACTGCTGGACATAAGCTTCTCCATATTATGGAGGATCTGGCCATAACTCACCACGCTGGCCAGACGGGTTGGTGAGTAGTCCGCAGATCGATTTTGGACTATAGTTGTTTTACATTCGGTAGCAGCTTGCTAGGCTACCATTCAGATGTGCCTGTAGCCCTGTTTTTTGTTAACGGTGGCAATTCGTCAACTCAGGGGGACCGCCGGCTTAAGGTGCCCTCCGAAGCACGGAGACTTGGTCATAAGAAAGTTTGACTCTCCCCCCGGGTTTGAACCCGGTACCCCGCGTTCGCATCCAACTACATTAGCTGCAAGGCAATGACCGTCTCCGACTGCAGTATTTTACTTTTTGTTATATATTTTACTTTAACCATCTAGTGCTTAATTAAGAATGTTATTGTTTACCCTTGGGCCTCACGCAGGGTTTTTATTAACCCGGTACGTCATCCTTGATCAGTCCAATATTACGCTAATTCATGTGATTCAACTCAATAAATTGAAAGGTGTCCAGGTTCTTCTATAAATTTCATTATATTTTTTGAATAAATTTTGATTAATTTGAAACTTGAAATTTGGTCTCATTTGTTTTATTTTAGTTTTTTTATAAGATTTACTGAGCTAGTCGAGGTAACAAGTGGACTCTACCATTAGAAAGTCAAATTTTTCCCCAATATTTTTTTGTTTTTGTATAAACTCAATTGTGATATGTGGTATAATCCTCATTTTTTTTAGGACAATATTGTAGAGGACCGAGAAACATCGGCAAATATTTAAAATAATTTGTTAATTAGACATGAGCCCCAACAAAATTCAATTCATTATTAGATAGTAATAATTTTGCATAACGTATTTTTTAGGAAATATGCTGAACAAATTCAACGACCGTTCGGAATACGTTATAATCCATACATCCAAAGTGTGGAAGTGCTCAGCAATGCCCAAAAAATTACAGATTTGGTTTCGGAATTAAGAGGTGATTTATGTATTGTCAATAATGCTCTAAAGAAAATAAGTGCACGCGATTCAACTTTAGATGTTGCTAGTATTTCCGATTACTTAAGAACAGGAATTGAAAGTGATCCATTAAATATTAGTAACCATGATGAAAAATGTAATTAAATATGGAAGAAATTATGAACTTTCAATGTTTCCAATTATTATCTATAGATATCTGTCCTAGTTTCTAGTACATTACGTTAACTGATGATTGGTGTGAATTGCAGTGTTGTTCTTCTTTCTAATTAAGTATTTTGAATTGGAGGTTAATTATATAATATGCAGGAGTGATTAAAATAAAATACATAAATATTAAATTATACTAACTAGTAGTACTATTTTGTTCCATCCAAAGTTTACTACCACACCAAACTATCTGTACAATTTGATGATTATTATCAACCAAGGAATTATCATGATAGTACTGAGGTTCCTAACGATACAGCTCTCAGTACCAAATTAATATTAGTAGGTACCTACTGCTATCGTCTCAGTCAGTGTAGCACATGATAGATGAAAAAAGAATACGAATAAGACTTATAACAATGAAATAAAAAGAAACAACATAAATGACAAGAATTGATGTTGTTTTATTTGTTATTCTTTTTGGAATAAAAACATAAATATTTGTATTATATTAGAAGCAATGGTTCATAATATTAATTTCTTCATTAATTTTCAATATTATTATCAATCATCTCGGCACTCATTAAAAAAAATAGAGTTAGACTTATGATCGTAATGATATAAGTAGTTCTCTTGTTGTAGAAGTGTATTCCATAAGAATGAATTTGCAGATGCATAAAATAGTTTGCAAAAAAAATTAATTTTTCTCGGCAGCTGGACTTTCTGCATGATTACGGCAAAGGCCATGGTAAACCCGAAAAGTCTACAGGACCACCAAGACCAGCATCAGCTTCTAATAAACTCATAATAACTGCCATAGCTGCTTCATCATTTCCATCAGTTGGGGGTCCGTTACCAGGAGAATCTCGCACAGCATCTTCCATCATCTCTATAATTTCATCATCCGCACCACTTCCTAAAATTGCGCGTCATTATTTATAAGAATTATTGATAACGATTTAATTTTTTTTACCTGGGTCATTGGATATGTTAGAAATTGAAAAATGACTTCTAATTCGACTAAAATTGGCTTGCCTACTGTAATCATGTGCTAATTGTGTATGACTATCATCGTCTGGTAAAAAATTTGTGCAAGCGTGCTATAACAAAAACTGTAAAACAGGGCAAAAGCATTTTTGATTAAATAAATGTGCTTACATTTTGAAGAGGCATAGATGACTCTGGAATAGGACTATTTTCTAAAGACGAGCTACTTTCTCGTCGTTGAGAATACAAAAATTGCTCTGCTATTTGGCAGCCTATTTTACTCGTTTCAACTTGACTATCTATTAATCTAAGTATTTCTTTACCATTGCCTAAAGTAAACATTGTTAATTAGGTAAATCTTTGTACAAAAATGTATAATTTACTTTGAGTGAAAATATTAGCATTTGTATGTAGCCCAGCGCTACTTTCAACAGTTCCAACATCAGAGCTAAAAATAATAATTTATTTTACCTTACACTTTCTTAGTCAATTTATTATAAACGTACAGTAATAAAGTATTTTTGGCAATAAGGTAGTCAATTTCTTTCGTCCATGGATTTTTAAATGATTTCCATTCACTTTGCAGTCTTATGAAACCGTTAGATTTTGTGCGAAAACCATATGAACGAGTAATAACCTTTTCGGTACTTTGAAGAGCATTTTTGTGACATTCTGCTAAGGTGTGAATGTCATCATGATGATAATATTCATACATACTTGTACCTAGGAGTTCTTGTGGAAGAAATCCCAATATTAATGTAGCTCTGCAAATATTTAACTTGTTATATTTTTTACACTTTGCTTTTATAGTAATTACTTTTGATCAACAAATAAAAATTTTCCGTCCATAGCATGGCGAGAGATAAATTGAATTGATTGTACATTACATTTCCCCGTTGTGTTAGTATATGAATTTGCTGTTATTTGGGGCAAAATTCTTCCTATCGCAACTAAACACGATAGATTACATGAATCTTCTCCCTCTTCTTGATCTGTTAAACCAATTTTTGCTGGCGTCCACGATTTTAAATATCCAGAGCAATGGATTACATTATATTTTTTATCTAAAAATAAAACTGATATAGTAGGTACTTGCCTAACCTTTTTGTAAAAGTACTCACCTAAACCATGCCTTTTTCTTCGGCCACCTGTTGTAGTATCTGCTTCCTCTTTAACTTGCCCTACAATTTTACATTTCATTCTGCAAAAAAAGGATCTGCGAGCACCGGGACATAATTTTGTAACTCCTTGTGGAATGTCAGCTTTCAATGGCAACATCGCTAAAAAATTTAAAATAATAATTTAGACTCTGGGTAAGTAATTTTTGGTATACTTTTGACGTCAATCAATTTTTCTCTTGGATTTAAATCTGAAGATGATAATTGCTCTTTTACTTTTGCAACATCTTTTGGATGTAAAATATCAAACCAACTTTGACCTAATAAATCACCCTAAAAATTTATATTTTATTTTCTCATTAAGTAACTGATAAATAATATGATGTAGGTACCTGGGAGTATTTCAAAACTTTGGACACAGACTTCGAAACATATAAAATTCTACCTCTGTCGCAGCCTACAACAAATAAGAAGCCATCTGCTACCTGATAATATAAAGATTTAGTTAACGCTTACTATTCTTTTTGTACTATTTTCTTACTTGCAATATCAAATGTTTAATTTCTTGATCAGATAAAAATGATGGTTTATAATTTCCCTCACTGTAAGAGTGAGCAGCTCCTCGAATTGATTTTATATGTTGGACTGCCATTCTCAATACAGTTAGTTTATCCAATTTTCTTGACATTGCGTGGCACATGGGTATCATGGAAGATAACTCGGTGATGTATGTGTTCATTTTATCACGACGTCGCTTTTCAATTTCACTGTGGTTTTGCCTGATTAACATAATGTATATTCTTGTTTAAAAATTAACAAACTCACAAAAATATCATCACTAAAAAGCAGTCTTGATGTATCTCGATAAAATACGAAAATTACTTTTTCACAATTGCGATACTCTAAAGTGCAATTTAGCGCCGCATTTGCGGTTGTAAAGGGGCGTTTTTTATACCTGCATTCAACATGCATTTTACGACCTGCAGTAGGTCGTAAAAATGGATTTTACACCCCGGTGCAGGTCGTAAAAATGGATTTTACACCCCGCTAGAGGGTGTAAAAATCAAAATCCGTTATTCTAGTAAAATTATTATTTATTTAGAATTAAAATATATATTTACATTAGAAACATTGCAGGACTTCATGGAAACAAGCCTTCCCTCCGCGTTTTTAATCACGAACGTTCGATCGATCGAAGTTTTCGTGTTCTTGACTTTCACCAATATGGTGTCTTCGTCCAAATCCCTAACATCTGCGGCTTGCAGATTCAGTAGCTCGTCCGACCTGCAGGCTCCAGCAATCCCAATGATAAGTACGATCTAGAAATAAAAAAAGGTTAAAAATACGGCAAATATTGTAGTTTCTGTAGATGACTTACCTTCGCAAGGAATAATTTCGCAGGTGCGTCCCTTACGAACTGTAAGACGCTTTCCTTTGTAAACACCTGCGATTTCTTTTGTTCTTCGCCGTCGTCGTTCTTCCTCTTGAGAAAGGCCACCAACCGGGGGAATCGCCCGATGTCCAAATTATGCTCTGCTTTAGTCAGAGCCTTGAGCATGGAAAAATGCGACCACATGGTCACATGTTTATATTTTTTAGATTGTTCAAAGAAGAAAGCCAGTAGGCTTTCTTCGACCGTAGGCGAAATTTCGTTGGCCTTACAAAAATCAAGATATACGCCGTATTGTTTTTTGTAAATTTTTACAGATTTATTCGGCAGACATCCCATCACTGCCTGCCTCGCGGCCTCTTCAACGTCAATTTTAACATTCATTTTCACGCTTCACTCTTCGAAATTCGAACAATAATAACGATAACACGTCAATACAATATTTTTATATTACATAGTTACACTATTCATTTTTTTAATGTAATTGGCGACTTGATCACTAGACGCTTTTTCAAATTAAACATAATTATTTAACGTAAAATTTGCAATTATTCGCGAAATTTTTCATCGCAATTGTGAAAAATAGTATATACAACGTGGGAGTAAAGTACCTTTTCGTCCCTCGACTGCTTGTTGCACCTCGGCCTACGGCCTCGGTACAAAATTGTCTCGGGACTGAAAAGAGTAACTTTACTCCCTTGTAGTATAATATACTATTATGTATCATTAGAATCAGAAAAGAAATTGTCGATGGGTTTGGGTTTCGTTTTCCAACGATGAACTTTTATTTAGATACGAAAGCACACTGAGGCTGCAGAGCAAAAAAACCTGCTAATACTTAAATCAAAATTAGAATTCTATTTATAGATATTTTTCCATGGTGTTTCAATACATCACTAATTTTCTTCAATTTAAAATAGAATGTCCACCCCCTCGTAGTGACATAGTTGCCAATCGAGATAGTAATGACTAATGAGTAATGACTGAGCATACTTTCAACTGGACTGATACAAGATCAAATGTCTTCAATTAGAGTGCAAAAATTGGTTAAATTTCTGAGTATATTTTCCTGCTACAGGATGAAATCATTATCAAGTATGTAATCGTTTACTTTTAGGTAATATTGCATCTTTTAAAGATTTAAATATACCGGTGCATTAACTCTTCCTTCTAATACCACAATTTTTCCTACTCCTGCTGAACACATACACCCCCAAATCATTAACCCCTGCTTACATATCTAGTGATTTTAGTGTGTGTTTACTGTACTTATATCAGTAAACATCTGAAGTTTTCCTCCAAATATATGTAGGTACATTCTACCATAGCTGCATTACAAATGAATCATTGATCGGCCCATAAGAATTTTTCCAATAAGTTAAGTTTTAAAAGTGAAAAATGATTCAGATCACGATCATGCCACATACACTTCACAAATATTGCATACATGGACCTGAAATATTATAATCAGCATTACTACCAGTTGGTATATTAACAGAAGAAGTGCAAGAAGCTTATAATAAAGATTTTCAAAGGTATAGAGAGCACCACGCCAGAAAATGTAGTTGGGAAAAATCTAATACTGATATTTTTAATTCATTTTTATTGAATTCAGATCCTTTAATCAGTAGCAAGCAAAAACTGGTAAGGAAGAAACTGCAACACCTTCTAAAAGAAGCAATAGATGTACTGAAATCTTCATTCGCATCCGAACAGATCATTAGTCATCGCGATAATAATGAAGAGAACAGTAAATTTTAGCGATGATGAAAATTTTGAACATAATAAATTACGATCTTTACAGAGTATTCATTTTTTTTCCGCGTGCGTTAATTTGCAAAATTTTATTAGAATAATTTTTTAAATAAAATAACAAAAACAATAAAATATAGCCATTTTCATCAGCAAAATACGAAATAACAAAAAAATAGAAAAAGAGAAAAATCAAATCCTTTTTTAATAAACCCTATTCGAAATTTTTATCTATAAATTTTTTAGATACTTCTAACATCCCTAGAAGGAGATATCCAACTTAAAATAACGTTCAAATAATATTTTATTTAATAGCAGGATTTTTTGCTCTTCTGCCCCAGTGTGGTGATGCGTGTTCTATTTTTTTTAATTTTTACCACTAAACGTACTATAAATGCTGTAAAAAACATTAAAATCCTCTACTTTTCAGAATTCAATGATATGTCAGAATTCCTTTTAGTAGAATTATTAAAATTTTAAATCATTTTCCGCTTCCCCTGCAAAGTTTAATTTTTCAAGATAAAGAAAGATTGCGTTCTGGAATCGATATACAGCAATAAGCATCAATTACCAAAGTAGCCATCCACTACTATTAATGTGGTAAAAATTATACTGCAGTCCTTAGTTCAAAAGTCCTAACTGGCAAATTAAAACTGACTGGCTTTTCATATTATTATGTATAGATATACCTAATACTATAGCCGAATATGATTTATATCCATGCTAATAAGTAAGAACACCGTAACTTCACTGGATACCATAAAAATCAACTAAATAATATTCTCCGATGTGCAAAATAAATACATTTTTTTAGTCAGTTTTGATTTGTCTGTTAGGACGTTTTAACTAAGGACGAAATGAAATGAGGAGTAGAATTTTTTGGAAAAATTAAGTCGTTAACCTTCTGGAGTATTATTATTTATTATAAACAAGTAAAAAGTACGTAATCCATAATATTATAGGTGCGATTTTAAAAATGCACCAATGACGTTTCCTTATATCATGTCCTCGAGATTGAAAATTGCATTTATATATTTATGTATATCACCACCTTGAACTCTACCGAAGGATTTCTTGTAACGACGTAAAATACATGCATTTTACCGTTGCAGTAAATTAATAATTTTAATTTTAATTATTTATTTATTTAAATACTTACTTTTTGCTATCATCTTTTGTAGATTTGACATCATCTTCAACACTTTCATCAATATCAGCAGCATCTCTGAAATAAATAAAATATTATAAAATAAATTTAACTATTACAATAATTAATAAATATCTGTCTAATCGAAGTAAATTAAATCAAAAACTGCCAAACAGCGGGAAAAGTTGAAAAGCTGAACTTTTAAACAAATTCAAATATAATATAATCTTGATTTATTATACGATAATTTCAATGTTAAAAATATTGAACATTCAAGTTTAACTAACACGTTTCTTATATTTTATAATTCTTATCTCAGGAAATAAATGTGGATCCATGGTAGGATGGGGGATAATTACCTTCTCCCCTAGATTTACAGTTTAATAATACAATTTAAAAAAATTTAGTTTCTAGGAAATTTTCATTTCCATTGATATATTTTATTCTCGAAATTATTATAAAATGAAAATTTCATTTAGTTAAATTTCAAAATTATAAAAACCCATGTTTAGGGTATTCTCAAGGAAACTGTGATAATATGTTAAGTACAAAAATATAGTTTAATTATTATAGGTATCGATATTCCAACTTAATATAAAGCAAACCCAATTACAGGTGAAGACTCATCAGTGCAATAAACAGTTTTCAAGTCACGACAGCTAATCAAACTTGCATTGGTACAAACATCTAAGATTTTCACAAATTGGCAGTTCTAACATTTCATTAAATATTAATTAAGGCAACGTTTGTAAAATTCACACTTTGAATTATAGGTATTTGTAAGAATTCCTAAAGGATTGTTTACTAACAGGTATAACTTTAAACCCTAAATAATATGTACAAATGTTTGCAAAAAGTTAGTTAACCTTATATGTTTTCTGTTAATAATTTACTTTTTATTAGCTTCCTACATAGCAATGAAATTTCTGGAAAACTTCTAAAAAGTACACAAGATTATTATTTAAAAAGTCTTGAAGTTTTAAAAATTGTACTGAATAATTTTGAAACAGTAAAGTAATTTCAATCCATGAATATTATAGGTACATAACCGACATAACATAACAAATTATCTAAATTTGTTGTTGTCAAGAGCGAATCCAGGGGGGGGGTGCGATCGCCCCTCATTGGAATAATTAAGCATTACTATATAATATAAAACATAAAAACTAAAATTACTGGAAAAAAATGTTTCTCTCATTTTTGGTTCATTAAATCAGTTGATGAATTTGGGATACCCTGTATTACTGCCGTGCTAAGTTAAATCGTCCTATCTACAAATTGCCTAATCCTATCCTATCTTGAAAGATAGAACTTTGTACCTTAAGCAATTTGTAGATAGGACGATTTAACTTAGCACGGCAGATTAGCACTTAATACTTTATAATTATTATATTGTAGTGAAGCAAGATGTGAATTTTGGTGTTTTTCATGAGTTTATCTTTAAAAAAAAACTGTGTATTATATCTTAAAAAAATTATACATTTTTCAAGTATTATTTACGAATATCAATAAATTTATAATAAAAGTGCATCATAGATAATAAATAAATAATTACGTACAATAAATTATTTTATAGATTTTTTTAAAATAAACGTGATCTTGTAATTTAAATATGTATAGAAAAAGAAAGCAACAAATAAAATAAAATAATAATACGTAGCTACTTGGAATATTGTTATTACCGTTAATTTTATGTATGAATCGCAAACAGAAATAAATTTTATAATGTCAGATTATTTTTTGTATAATTAATAATTATGTATTAACATAATGAATATGTAGATCTTATTGATAATTATGATAATACATTATTATTTTTAAGGGGTTACTCAAAAAAAAATAGTTCTCAAAGTCGACGCGTATAAAAAATTTTTTTTATGTACCTATATTAAACAGACGAAAAAAAAATTAAAAGCAAAAAATAAAAAATATCCCTTTTAATTTTAATAACTAAGCCCCTAAACTAATATAAGTAACTAATTTTGAGTCGGCGGTAAGCAAACAATCAACGATGATCATTCAATTACTTCAAAAGAATAATAATCAAAATAAAACAACATAAAAATGCAACGTGAAATCTCCACCTGTAAACTGCAATGTTCTCAGGTGAATCAGTATTTTCAATGTGCCAGGACCATTGTCTATCAAGGATCCTTGTTTTCCATCAAATAACTTTTTGTACCAATCATGTTTTTATTTGAAAAAGATTAGCTGGAAAGCTGCATTCAAAATTAAGAATTAAAACTAACATTTTGAAGTAACGTAAGGAACTCGATCTAATATACGTATATATAATTTGTACTATTTTTTATTTTCAAAGAATTAGGTATTATGTATAGAGACAGGATCGTTAGGCAAAATGCCTTTTTTTTAAATTGAAATATTTCAGGCAGACTCAATTTAAAATCCGTTTCAGAGCATGTACTCTTCAAAAAGGCATAATATTTCATTTTGCCTTTATGGGGGTTTCAGTTATTGTTTTGCCTTTTTCGCCTATTTTGCGGTTTATTTTGCATTTTTTGTGCCTTTTTAACCGAAATTCTTCATTTTTGCTTTTTTAAAATTTATTTCTTAATTTTATTTAAAATTTTCTAAATAATATATTTAATTTTACAATTAAACAGTTTTAAAAATTTCAAATTTTTAAACATAGTTTTATCATTGTGGTTTTATCCTAGATCGTGGTTTTATCTTTACATGAGGTTGGCAAACATGTAAGTCTTGATATACCCTACTAGGGTAAATAAATTTCAAAATTCTACATATCAATCGTGGTCATTGTACAATCAAGATCAAAAGGAAAGTTGTTAAGTCTAATGTTATATTTTCATTACTTTTATTCAATTTATTTATTTAGTTTTCATTGTGGTGTTGTACTGTGTTTTTGTAAGACCTGTGTATAGAGTTAGTTATTTTTTTAATTTTCTTATTCATTGTAAAATTATTTAGCATGATTTAATTAAAAACGTTTTTGCCTTTTTTGTACCTTTTTACCTTTTATTTTTCCTTTTTTGCTTGGTTTTAATGACTTTTTGCCTGCCTTTTTTGAGGTTTTATTTTGCCTAACTATCCTGTCTCTATATATATATATATTGTCCTCTACAAATATAATAATTTTAAAATCGAGAAAATACTTTTTTCTTCCAATTTGTAGATAATAATCGGACTGGAAGTACATTTACACTCTACCTTCCTGCACTTTGGCTTCGACCAAAATGGCTTATTGGCTCCCTCACGACATCCAACGTTGACGGATCATAAAATTTTCGAAAATATTTTTATTATTTTGTGTTTCGGCAGTGACATTCCGTTAAATTATGGATAATATACTGAACCAAACTTCTTTAGGTTCCTTAGGAGCATTAAATATCCAATGTTTTTGAAGTATACAATCCTGCTGTTTGTTCAAAAGTGCCATGTGTAATTTTATAGAGAATTTTATAAGGATTTTCAAAAGTGCAAAATTTGACATTGAATCTTTTAGCACCAATAGGCTGCGTACAAAATTACAGTTTATATTTATGTTTACGACTTCTTTAACTTCTTTTAGATCAATGATCTGTTTTACAAGCAACTGTGTCAAGTCTCCTTGGCACAATTGCCATTGTGAGCACAAATTGCTTTACATCTGATAGGTTAGCTTGCTGGGCTGGCCTGCATATGTACCTGTATCCTGGTTTTTTATGTTAATGTTGGCAGTTCACTAACCAATTTATCTATGTTGACCAGTAATTAAATATTAAATGCCTACTCACTTTCATCAACGCTTTTACCAAACTGTAGATTGGAAAGTATTATTTAGCAATATATTGCACTAGTGCTATAAAGTGACATTTCCGACACAATTTTGGTTACAATTATTACAACATTTATAAACGATTATAGAAAATACTTCTTTACTAGCCCTTTTTCCGTCCACTCCTGGACATAAACCTCTCCATATTATGGAGGTTTTTTGGCCATAACTCACCACGATGGCGATGGCCAGACGGGTTGGTGAGTAGTCCCCAGACTTAGGACTATTTAACTAAGCAGGGTAGTATAGTTGTTTTACATCCGGTAGCAGCTTGCTAGCCTAGCATTCAGATGTGCCTGTAAGCACTGTTTTCTGTTAACGGTGGCAATTCGTCAACTCAGGGGGACCGCCAGCTTAACGTGCCCTCCGAAGCACGGAGACTTGGTCATAAGAAAGTTTGACTCTCCCCGGGTTTGAACCCGGTACCCCGCATTCGCATCCAACTGCGTTAGCTGCAAGGCAATGACCGTCTCTTGAAAATACTTATTGGTTACTAAAGAATGGAGAAAGACATTATACTAGGAAAAGCAGGTAGTTTATGGAAAGAGCTGAAGACGAGTTTCGAAACCTACCGATTATGCTAATTTTTCCTCGAGCAAAGTTATAGCAAGAATACAAAAGTATTATTATTCATTAATTCAATAATAACATGACAATTCTATTGTAAAAAACATAAAACCAAGATATACTTCAGGACTTTAAATTTAACCGATTTTAAATGCTTTGTAAACATAATAATTTCATTTTCAACACAACATGATATATTTCTTATTATGTTATGATTTTGTCTCAAAATTTGTATAAAAACTACACTCCAAATTAGGTGGAAATTGCTGATATCGCCAGCGCCGGCTTTTATAAGATCGGGGCCCCGGGTCAAAGGTAACGAGGGGGCCCTTTAAGAAACTAAGTATGTAACTCAGTAGATAGGTAGGCCTTTATTCAATATTTATTTAAGTATAATATACAATGTGTATACAAATTGTATAGAACGGGGGCCGGCGGGGGCCCCTAAGAATCCGGGGCCCTGGGCCCGGACCCCTCGGGCCCATGCCTAAAGACAGCACTGGATATCGCACCGCTGGCGCTGGCTGGAGTGCCGCGGTTACCTAAATTATAGAGTAAGTTTGGAATTTATTTTTGCGAAGGAAGATAAATACTTAGGTATATACAGGGTGTCCCAGACCTGAACGTTATCCCTTGGAGGGATGATAGGCCAGCTCATGACTGACCAGAATATCGAAATATACCCATATTAAAATATCGTTAGTTTTCGAGATATTGGCACTTTTATAAATTTTATAAAAATCGACACATTCAATCAGTTATTGTGTGCCAATATTTAATCTAAAATAATTAATCTAAAAATATTATTTTTATTTGAATTCCTGATTATTATAATAAGTTCACATTGAGCTCATTTTTCAGTAAAATAGCTATAGTATCTTTTTTTCTAAAGTATTATTATAGCAAATTTTATACCATTTTGAAAACTACACTAAATGAGCAATTTTTTAAAATAACTTGCCAGGTTAGTGTAGTATAATTTTTTTACAGTATGAAGAGTCGAAGTTGGCAAATAAAATAAAAAAAATTTTTGAGGCTCGCAAAAACATTTTTTTTCAAAAAGTATGGCAATATTAGTTCTGTTTTAATCTGTGATCAATAGCAGGGCTATCCAGGGTTACTTAACCAAAATTATATTCTTATAATATGAAATTTCGTACCTGTGGCACACAATAACTGATTGAATGTGTCGATTTTTACAAAATTCATAAAAGTGCCAATATCTCGAAAACTAACGATATTTTAATATATGTATATTTCGATATTATTCTGGTCAGTCATGAGCTGGCCTATCATCCCTCCAAGGGATAACGTTCAGGTCTGGGACACCCTGTATAATATGCATTTACAATTAGTAAAGATTCTGATCTCAATTTTTTTAAATATTATCCTTCGAGACACTAAAAAGTTAATCACTATTACGAATCCCTTTAGATGATGATTCAGGAATTGGATACACGTATGGAAAATGCTCACATTCCCATCCAATCAGTTATACACTCAAAAGAATCTCCGACTAACGACTAATACCTTAGGAACACTAAGAATTAAAAATTATTACCTTTTTCTATATCGGAGATTTGCAAATAATTTAATTTATTAAATAACTTAAGGGGGTAGTTCCAGGTAAAACTCGAAAAACAGGCAATTTTTAGGAGTTTTTGTAGTTAGTAAAACGAATCTTTCTGAAATTTATATTGTGTTTTTAGCAATCATTCTACATAAAAAAAAAATTTAAACCCTGTAACTTTAATATCTACATAGTACTAGGGTTTACGCCAAAAAATCGTGACAGTGATATCTTTAGTTAGTACAGTCACATCTCGGATCCATTAAAAAAATAGAGATTCATCCCCTTCCCAGTAGCACACTTTCCCGAACTTGGCTAGAGCCCTACTAGGGTTGAACGTAGACTACTTATAGTCTACGCTCTACGCCACTGTCATGATTCTTTGCGTGAAGCCTATCTACGGAACGGAACAACAGCAGCAACTGTCAAAGGCAACGGCTTCGGACTTTCGGAGATTGTGCATCCAATCCTAAACTGAAACACAAATACAAATTTTTTTATTTTTATTTTAACTTCTGTTGTCGATGAGCCAACAAAACTAGTAAAAAATGTTAAATTAGAAAAAATAATGGCAATTGACAAGAAAAATTCCGTTTTACACGATAATTTTTAGCATTATGTGCTATAAGTTCATCGACGATAGAATTTAATTTTCTACTCGAATCCACAAAGTGCACTTTGATTGCTTTTTCAGTTTTTTAGGTATCGTGCACGCAAATTTTCAATATATTATAGTTTCAAGTAAAGGTAATGCTTACAGTAGTTCTATGTTAGTCTGCTATTCCTGATTCATATAGCACAGGGTGGCCAACAAGTCGATCGCGAAGCCAATTTTGGTCAATCACTGACATGAGTGAAAAAGTGTCCAATAATCGAGTTTTTTCGATTAAAAGTGTCGATAAATCGAATTTTTTCGATTATTTTTCTTCTTCAGGTGCCATATCCGATCCGGATATTGGCGATCCTCCTGGCTAAGCCAAGAAGACTTTAGGGAAATGTTAATGGGGTGGTTTCGCTTTGCCTTCCCCATAGTCCACAGATCGATTTTGGACTTTTTAGATCACAGCACATATCCGACGTAATCCGGATTAGAACCGCGGTTTCTCGCTTTCTAATCTATCCGTGTTTGATTTACGCCAGACTACTGGTCCTTCTTTTTAATCCTTCGATTAAAAGTGTTGAAAAATAAAATTTTTTCGATTTTTTTTTCAACAAAGTCCATCGCGACATATTTTTAAAATAAAAACTAGATCTTGTGTACATTTTTTGTACCACCCTTGTATAGCAAACCCTCTATTTTCACAATATTAACAAACACTATGTAATCGTTTGGGGAAGTTGGCAGAAATGTTGAATTTTTGAAAAATTCACCCCATTGCCACCTCCTTATCCGACCAGGAAAACCTCTCCCATTACGGTTTTGTATTTGGGGAGTATTTATCTTTAATTTATTTTTATTTATTTATTTAAAAAAAATTTCTTCAAGCCGATACATGGTACAAAATCTATCATTGTAGTTTTGAATTTCGGTTGGAAACTTAAGAAACAAATTTTTGAGGTGTTTTATTATTGATCTGTGTAAATACAATTCTTCGATTTTTTCAACCTTCTACATGGAGCCCCTCCCTATTTAAATAATAGTAAAAGATGTAACATAATTAATGGTACCTTGAGTATTTTTCATACAGTGGCGTAGCTAGGTGGACAAGGGCCCCTGTGCATAAAAATAAATCGGCCCCCCTTCCCCCTTTTTCCACATGTTTGCATTAGAAATTTAAAAAAAACAGCTCAGGGGGCCCCAAGGCCTCCGGGGCCCCGGTGCACTGCACCGCTTTGCCCTATGGTAGCTACGCCACTGTTTTCATATTACGTGTACCTATCTGATTTGTAAAAATTTGTCTGAAAAAATCCTTAATGGTTATTAACTTTTTGAATGTCGAGGGCATTACATTGGATTGGTCAGAATCAGTAGAAACTTCATAATATTTTCTTCCAGTAATTATGAAACAAAATTGAGCCTTTTCCTATAACCCAAACATTCCAAAAATGTTATCACATTTAAATTAATAATTTATAATGAATCAAATTTTTCCAATTCTTCTAAACAAACTAATAAAAATAAATGTAATACCTATTGAGATCCTGGGTATTAGCTAAAGTTAGTAATTGCTAATTTTAATTAACCACACTGAGAAAACGAGTCTTGAAAATTTTGCAATAATTAAAATATATTAGTAAAGTTTACTAACTAAAAAGAATAAATACATTTTTTCTTTTACTTATTACAAAACGTTTAGTAATATTTACTAGTTAGTGATTATTACTATACGCTGATTTTAAAATTTGCTATAATTGAAGCATATATTGCTAATGCAATTCGATTTTTTGTTAACTAAATCGTAAATTTTATTAAAATTAATTTTAATAAATACAATCTATTCGAAAGTATATTTTACCATGCAATATAGTAATTTTTGTATTGTTAAGATTTAAAAAATTATTAAGCACATTGTAAATTTTAGTATTCGTGAAACAAAATTTACAATATGGATAGTAATTATTACAATGCATTTTTAGTTGTGGAATGTTAGTTCCAATGTACAACAGATGGCGTTGCCCATCTATGCAGCTAATCACTTTATAACCATAGGTAACCATAAAGAGCCTGGTCGGTTTTTTTTTGAAGATCATTAATGCTTTATTATTCTCGTATCTACTGCTAACCTTCCCAATAGATACATTACTTTAAGAATTCGCGAAATTCTATGATTATAAAGTTAGCAATTACAAAATAAAAATGATAAGTTTTAAAAAAATTAAATTAAATAGAAAATTTTACTATTCATATAATATAATAATAATAAATAAATAAATAAAGAATGCATTATTTTTTCTTATAATTTGCTAGTTTTGATTTTTACTAAATGTATTATGAAATTTTATTTTATAATTTGCAGTTATTATTAACCTACCTTTTAATATTTGGTATTTGATTTATAAAATTTACTATACAGTATAGTAGCGACACCAACTTAAGGTTACAGAAATTACTAAACGCATTTAGTAAAATATACTTATTTCAATATTAATTTTTAAAATATTCCTTAACCGTTTCCAAATTACAATGAAAATCTAGTAATTTTAACCCAAATTTTTAGTAAAAGTTACTAGAATTTTTTCTCAGTGCAAAATAAAAATTACTTCAAATTACAATCAAGAAGGATCAAATACCAATTTCTTCAAGTAAAATACTTTTCTAACTACTACATTTGATAGTTCTTAAAATGTTTATATTAAAATTATAGTTATAGTACTTACTTGAAGGAAGATTTTCGTTTTCTATTTACATTAAATGCCTCTTCCCCATTTTCTAGGTTGACAACGCTGCTGGAATTAGAATACCGGGATGAAAGTTGGTAAGGTAAGTTTGAGGTACTATTTCTACAAGAAACCAAATGCAATTAACAGTTGAAAAAAAAAACGAAACTTGATGAAAACTTACTCCAAAGTACTACTAGAATCATAGCTACTTGAATACCGATATTGAGGACTAACTAAATGGTTACCAATTTTAGAAGAACTGGGTTCTTCAATGATCATGTAGTTATCATCATCAGGAATTTGCAATAGGCGCGAATACGGAATTTCTTGCAAAGAAAAGCATCTTGCACCCATGTTAAAATATAAAAGTATTATAACTACAATGTTAACTAACAATTGACATTTTTATATCTAAAGGTAACACCAACAAGTAATTTTCTTGTTTCCGGGAAGGAGTATTTATATTAACATTCTCCAAATGGTAGGGGTTACGTTTCAAATACGCGCATGTATCCTAAAGGTACCCTATTGTATTGGTACATTTTTTTAAATAATTTATTAAATAAAAACTTATTGCAATATAAATTTTTAGTAACACAACTTTTAACTTTATATCTAAAATTCTTTATAAAATTATACAATTATTATTTAAAAAATTTTATATTGATACTCTACTACTTTTACTTCTGGTACTTGTTAAACTATGTAATTTATTGATTTATTTAATAAGATAATTAATCAATAAATTATTGTAATCAAGTTTATAAAGAGAATTAAAGCTATCAGCAATCTTTCGCATCGGTTATTGGGAGAAAGAAAATTTTGTACCTATTAAAATAAGTGTACATAAATTTGAATTGTTAATTACAATTTTCCAAAATAATTTTAATTACATATCTCTAAATAATAATCCGTTAATTAAAACATAGATATTGTATTATTAGCTTACATATTAGTATAAACAAAATTTTGATACATTTTAAATACCCATTGGTAATACGAACGTTAAATTTTAATTTATATAACGCGATGATATATGAGATTTATCGAATACTTCGATAGATTGCAGTAACCTGAGATTTGCACCTGATGTCCAGAGAGCCGCAGGATATTCTGACGACTTGATAGTATATGAAATGCGACTTGCATCAGGTGTCCATTATTGGCTTGTTAACGAAGAGTTGCCGTGAGTGATAACTGATCCTCTCAATTTTTCAATTAATTTACTAATAGTTTTCCATTTAAATTATCGTAACTTATTATTAAGGTAATAATAACCACTACAGTCTAAATGGAACTTTTGTAAACCGGACACTAGAATAGTCGGAATCTTATCTACTTATCATGGAAATTTTTGTTGATCTCAAATTTATAAAGGTATCCTGCTTAAATAAAATATTTCTTTTGGTTCCGAGTGATTCTGGTTTACACAGGTTTCACTATACGACAAAATAATACAATTGATACCAAGCTAGCTATATTTTATAAAATTTAAAAATTATTTTATTAAATTTAACTTGAAATCACATTAAAAATTAAAATTTCAAGTTGATTGAGAAATATTAAATAAATTAAAATTTTCTTTTTTTTTTCTTTTTTTACTGTAAATTTGTGATTATCTACTATCGTAAATTTTTATTTTTGCAATATTCTAGTGATTATGAAACAGGATATTGAATTATAAAGATTTTATTGAATGTTAGGTACTGACTGACGTGAATGATTGAAAATCTAACAAGAACATAATTATCTGTTTTTGACAACAACTAACGTATTTAAAGGATGTTAAATTATGCAGTTCGATACACATCTACACGACTGATTAAAATAAACGTCATTTTGTCCAATTCTGTATTTTCAATATATTTAGTAAATGCTGCAAATGCAACAATTATGATTGTAAATGAAAATGGGGAGGAATGGGACATTTTTCAGACATTGGCGTACAACATTTTTATTACATTTTAAGTGTAAATAAAGGCAGTAGAGAATTACTGAATTATTTCTTTATTATTTTCACTACTATTTTTTTACTGTAGCTACTATATTTTTACTTGATTTAAAATAATAGATTGTTCTCTTCCGGTTTCATGTTCATGAGCTTTAGCCGTTTTGCCGGACCTCAGTGAATTTTTCTCTCGTTTGATTCAATTAGTTTTATTGTCATCTATATTGTAGTGAGAGGTTAAACTGAAACGTAAATTTCATCCAACACGATGAAACGATGAAGAATCAATTCAACTGATTCGATTCCATAAATCGATTATTATTTTTGAATTTCCCTATTCTCTGTGTGCATTTCTCCTGCTGCCCTCTGGTGGCTCAAAAAAGAAAATGAATTGGGATATGTTTTAGCAATTCGCTGGGTGCGAAGTGCATAGTGGGGGTATTGAAAACGACGTCAGCGTCCGCTGCGGACAAATTGTAAAAAATATACTGCTACTTTTTAAATTGGCAATTCTATAAATCTATAAAGTCTCTCGTTTTACGTATAAAAAATGCATTTTAATAATATCTACTTATAAAAATTTAATGAGAAAATAACATTTTACTTCATCAACTACAATGTAAAAAAATGTCGGATGTGGTTGTTCGGCCTACGGCCTCACTGGGATTCTGATGTGGCCATCCCATGACTTTACCATACATTAATGATATGGTATTATAACATCTCATTATATCGTATAAGTTATAAATACATAATTATTATAAAAACAGTGGAATCTCGTTAATCCATTCCCTCGCGTCACCCCACCACCAAGTTTCCGTGAACCAATTTCACCCAAAATCTAATCAGCTCTAAGTCTCAATATAAAAGTACTAAATATGAAATTTGGTTGAGAAATTCTTGTTAGTTTGGGCGCTAGAGCGCACACAAAATTTACGTGACATACACACACACACAGACATTTCTTGATATTTGATCTCAAACAACTCGTTGGACCTCAAGGACCATAAATCCGTCGAAATCTGAAATTTTTTTTTTTTTTCGATTACAATACTTTACCATTATGTATGGTATACTACGTATACTCATACTATGTATGGTAAAGTAAAAAAAATAGCAGTATTTAATTCATAAATTACTCGGCGCCGATTGTGGCGCTGAAGTCACGCACCCAGCGAATAGTAACTATTTTAATTAAGGCGAAGCATCACCACGTGACTAAATATTGGTGTAAAACGTTCTTTAAAAAGATTCGTTAAAAATGACTGCATGACTAATAGTTAAATTGAATAGCATATTTTCTAGTCAGGCCAGGACTGGCTCCTTTGGGGGCCCTCGGCTAGAAACTGAGGAGGGCCCCCTTACTAAGAGCGGAGTTTTTTTAAAATCATATTTTCAGATATTTTGACACTTGGAAAGTATAGAAAAAATACAAACCACTTTTACCCTAAGTATAAACCACTTCTTGAGGCCTCTTCGGGGCCTGGGGGCGCTCGGCGATCGCCGGCTAGCCGACCTGGCCAGTCCGGGCCTGATTCTAGTTAAGGGCTTACATATCCCTGAAAATAAATTTTTATTTTCTTACACGTTATTTTTCTTTATACTTTTAAGAATATTTAAAAAAAAAAATTAAGAAAATTCCACTCCGTTGCAAAGTTATAGCAATAAATGTGACCGGACATGTAGTCGCAAACTGTACCTACTTGAAACTTTAAACGCGTTATTCTCGATACTACGTTTTTAGACAAGGTCGGCACGATAACTCAGTAAATTTTCAATATTTTTTAACTTTTGTTTTGTAATCTTGCTAATTATTGCTCTATTGTCTGATGAGAGATTTTTTAAATTTTTTGGTTGGACAATTTTTTATAAATTATTAAACAATACTGTAATTTTTTAATTTTTGAAAAAAAAATGAAACTTCCCTCCGTCAGACAATAACTACTATTATTTTACAAGATTAATTTTAATTTTTGCGGATTGGATAATTTTTGGTGAAGTTATGATGCCGACCAGGAGGCGTCATGGTTGTCATCAGCAGTCCATTTATACCTGTAAAACATAATGTTAATATTAAGAAAACCAAATTTTTTATTTATTTTTCTTATAGTTGAAAAGTTAATTCAAAATGCGAAATCAACAATTTAACTTTTTTTCCCGATTTTTCGCTTATTTCGCGGAATTTTGGGACACAAAATTAATGTATGAAAATTCGCTGCAAGTGAAAGCTATGTTCCAAATTTCAGCTCTCTAGGACTTCGGGAAGTTGGTTAAAAACGGCCTCGAAAAAGTCCAAGGGACGGACGACGGATTTAAAAATAGTCCAATTGGAACAAAAATGAAATGTCCAAATGGCTAAAGACTGTGGCAAACGAAGTAGGGCTCGATATTGAATCTTCTATGGTCCAATCGCACGCTGAAAAGCAGCAACCAGTCGTTATTTATAAGAATGGCACGATTAACTGCAAGACGTTTAATAAATACTATTAAGAGTAAATTACGACGCATAATCGTTTATTTTATTATTCGTATGTATAAATATTTTAAATGTCATTATTAAACGTCAAAATTATTTTAAATATCATTGTTTAAACGTCAAAAATTTCCTCTAAAATGCACTAGTGCAATTTCCGGGAAATTGCACACTACGAAATAATTTCTAAGGAATCGGACGCCGATTGGTCGTCTGAATGTACATACTTGAATCCCATTGGTGCAAATTTTGAAAAAGCGATTTTCACAAGAATCGGGTACAATTCCAAAAATATCCATCCTAGAAGAAAAATTGTGAGAACCAAACTTGTAGAGAATCAAATTTTCTACAATTTTTGTTCCCACGGTTTTTATGTAAAACCAAAAATGGCCGAGTTATTAAAGAAAAACAGTTTTTTACGAAAAAAAACCATTTTTCGAATATACGCAAAAGCATAATTTGGTCGAGATTTTCAATTTACACTCCCAGTGACCCCCCCGAGACAGCTGCGACAAAAAAAAACACTAAGAAATTATTCACTGGTAGGGTCGGTTTTTTGGATATAATGACTGGACTATACCCCTCTTCCTTCTCAGTCCTTTTACCCTAAAGAGGGTTTGGTGAGCCTTTTAACACAGGCTTCTCATGGCAGATTACACCTCGGTGGTTTGCCATTGCCTGATGCCGAGGGGAGACGGCCATAATATGATTTTTACTTCGCCCGGAATCGAACCGAGTTCTCTGTATTAGCAGTCTATGCGCTTAATCGCTATGCTAACGACCGTCTCTACTGACTGACTGGACTATACCCCACAATTACCCAATTTGGAAACCATTGTAAACTAAACTGCAGATTTAACCTGCAATGCAGCAATGCAGGAGATTATGAATCATAATACTACGTCAAAATCAATGTCATATAGGCAATTAATAGCTTTCCAATAACATTAGCTCTATTCGCGGTAACAATCCTGGATACGTTTTATCCTACTGCGTCTGCGAATGTATAATAAAATTGTCATTAAAGCTCAAATTAGATGATAAAAAGTATAAATCCTCAGATGCAGTAGGATAAAACGTATCCACAGGATTGTTACCGCGAATAGAGCTATTATAGTACGGGAGCGTACAACCAAAACCTTATAAAATCGTTAGATCAGATGATCCTGAACGCTGAACCGGACTAGGTGGGTAGTAACGGTCAGAAGCGTCACAGTCAATTTCATCACAGTCACAGTTCAATTTTTTTAAACGGTTTGCTATGTTTCTTTTTTTTTTGTTTAGTTTCTTTTCTTTTAAATGGTTCCCCGGGTTTGCGCAACGTTACAGGCGTCTGACGAACGTTATTTCGGGATCTTAGATCTATCATTCAACTACATTCAAAAAATCAACGTATTTTACTTCTAATTAGTATTTTTTGGTTTAGGCTAATCGAAATATATCGATTTTGTACGATTTCGGCCGTACTACCATGAGTCAAAAATTTTGGTTGTCAACTCCCGTACTATTATTGAAGAACAGGATTATGCAAGATCACATATCACATAGGAATATAACATGTGAATATCACGTGTATAACAGTGTATTAGCTAAGTATGTATAGGTACCGGATGTACACTTATTTTAAATAAATACAAGGCTGGCGCATTGACTCTATACAAATTAATTACACCAATAATAAAGGGCACAATAAATGTTTATTTTGACTAATTATTGAATTATATCGTAAAAAATATTATAGATAAAAAATGTTAAAAACTCTGTAACGAAAAAGACGCTTTCATGAATAATGCAATTAAAAGAAAATCCTATAGAAAATCTTCTAATTTCTGAATCGGAATACTACACTACTCCAATGCTTTCGTTGGACAGCTGATCTCCTTATAAAAATAGGTGGCGCAGTTACCTAGATTTATTAGTATATTAGTCAAAAATTGATTTGACATATTAATTAGACATGTAACATTAAATTAAAATCGGTGATGTTAATTTAATTCAGAGATTTTTATATGTTGATACAACGTTACTATAAAGCATTGCGTCAATGTTGCTTTAACATCTGCAATATTGTCACAACATCGCATCAACATTGCATCAGCGACATCGGTTTAACATTAATGCGATGTGGTAGGGATATATTTTAAACATCGTTATAATATTGTGCAAATGTTATTTATAACACAAATTAAATGTTTTAGTAAAGTTTAGCTAACATTAGAAATATTACTTTATAATACACAAAGGTGTAATAGACTAATAGAGTACATTTTTAAGGTTTATTAAAATTCTTTATTGCAGTATTTGGATCGTTCTCGTATAATTTCTTGGTTAAAAATTAAATTTTTAATTAAAATAAATGATAAATGAACATCGGTGATGTTAAATTTTTTAATGTTGATATAACATTACTATAAAACATTGCGTCGATATTGCTTTAACATCTGAAATATTGTCACAACATCGCATCAGCGACGTCTGTTTAATATTAATGCGATGTGGTAGGGATATATATTATAAACATCGTTACAACCACGATCTAATTACAACATTGTTTAAGAATAAGGTGTATTTGCGTTCATTGTTAACCAAATTTATTGTAATCTGTCAAAGTAACTTGTTGGATATTATTGGTTTTCAAGCAAAAACAATTGCAATACAATTCAAATAAGGTATAAAAAATTGTCGAATGCGCTATTTTGGATTTTATTAGTGAGCTTTTAATAGAAATTAAACAACAAAAATTTCAAGTATTAGTTATCTTTAGAAGCGGAATAAAAATCTCTTTAAATTGATACCCTTTTTAATTCTTATCTGTTATGATGGGAAGTAGGAATTAAAGAAAAATCAATTTCCTATGTCTTCTTGACTAAGCCGGGAGGATCGCCGAACATCCAGAATCGGATAGGCACCTAAAGATGAAAGAAAAAGATTGTTTTCAAATTTTTCAAACCTATTTATTTCCGATGATTGGTTTTCTGTGTAACAACCAAATTATGATGAAGAAAATTAGCGAAAAATCCACATTTATAGCCATATTATTCCAGAACTTCCTAATTCAGAAAGCAAGAATCTTAAAAAAACTTCGTTACCATGTTATTCTCTAATGTACGGGTTTAAAGTGTGTCACCCGGTATATGTAAATACTTGCGAGAAAGTAAAAAAATGTTTTGATTTCTTTCGCTTTTCGTAATAATAATGAAAAATATTTGATTAATGATGTGCAGTAGCAGATAATGCGGATAACAGATGGCAACACCCATCTTATCTGACCGAATTCTCATGGGGTAAAAAATATTTTAGTTTGTTGACGTTTCATGGTCGCTTTACAATAATTCAACATTATCATGTTTCAAAATAAATTAAAACCGTGACCGTATGATCAATTATAATCATTAAGTCGTAATCATGGCATTTGATAATACTAAAATAAATTTATTATAATTTAACGCAAGTAAGATTTTAAATATTTATAACAATTAACCTAGAAATTAACTCAAGTTGAAAATCGAAGAAATTAAATTATTTATATCATATCTTATTGATTTATTTGGATATTTTATAAAATATTTAACACTGATAAGAAGATATTCTAATAATAGAATTGTGATGTTTGTTTTCAACAACCTTTGTTTTTTTACAGGTGTGTCACTACCTAAATGATCACCTACACCAAGTAATATTAATTAGCATCCAAATGTTAATGATTTAGTTGCTCCAAAGGTTTAAAAAAATTACATTGCTGCAAATGTAATACAATTATTTAGCCATGCGATTCAACAAACAAGAACTTGTCACCTTAGCTACACAGCCTTCCAGTAAGTTCGAAAAGGAAGGTGTCTTACATGTAAGAGAACGGCAGGAAGGTTTTTTTCGAAAAACTGAAAGTAAGTTTTATGTGCTTCTGCTTTATTTATATTACGTGCTACGTTTACTCTAGCATTTTAAGTTTTATTTTGATATATATTTTAAAAAATGTTTTGTACTTGTCCTAAAAAGTGCAGTGAATGTACAAAGTAAATAATTAACTTTTTCGTATTTTTTTAAATTTTAATTTATGTGTTAGAATATAAATACTTTTTTATGTACTCTGTCCATGTACTTTTACTTGTTCGGGAAGATCTATAAAAGCTACCACATTGAGGGGATGGGGATTAAGCATATCTTCAAATGTTTTTTTGTTTATTGCTTTTTAACCAATGTAATTATTGCAATCGATATATTTATTCAAATTATTATATTGTGAAGGAGGTGTAAACTTTTTTTTAGCTTGTTTTAATATTTTGGGTATCTGTTAAACTATTAAATGAAATACTCGAAACGTTGTTCTGTTTTGCTGAAACACTATTATAGCAGCTATAACTTTGATTACATAATAACAGATACTCAAACCTATCGGGGGGTTCTAAAATTCTGATAGGTTTGCATATCTGATATTATACCATGAAAGATTATAGTGAGTAAATATACCTAAACTTAAATTAACAAGTCAGCAACCGTTTTTTACTACTATAGTTTAGTTCAGGAGATTCTTAACCTGGGTTTATGCGACCCTTGGTCAGGTTTTTTTAACTTTCAGTTGGTATAAAAATTAAATAAAAAAGTTGTGAATTCCTAGTTTGGCTAAACTCTTGAGGACTGTTTGTATTATTCAAAAATCTTCGGGTGCTTCTGTGTTGTAGCAGTTTCAAGATTCCTAACCAAAGCTTAAAGCACAGACAACAAATTAATTAAAAAGAGTAAACTATAAATGTATTGCTCATGAATTGACTCCTTATTTAGCGAGAATTTTATAAATTTTTTATTACTTACTATCACATTCTGATTTTTCTTGATTTTACAGCATTTTTGAACTTTTCACTTTTTCTTGAACTAAAAGTTAAATTTATTTTATATTTAAATAACTGGCAAAAATTATATTTTCTCTGCGTTACATTTTAATTACAACATTTCTAATAAACTCATGTAACCATCATTGTGGCATGTAAGTGTCTTGTCTTATTGCTTGTTTAATGGTTAAATGTAAACACATCTAATACACGGTTTCGGCAATAAGAATGGGTATAAGGAAATTTTATTATTTAATTATGTTTAAATTTATATAATATTACATATTCTATGATCACCGTACATTACAGGCAAGGATAGCAAAAAGGAAAAAAGTCAAAAACGTAAGAGCCTTCGCAATTTGAACTGTGTAGGTGGCCAAGCTAAAGGTACTATGAAGTTGCACAAAGTTTAATAGAATATCCTGTTCTATCTTGTTTGTCAATTTTGGATAGCAAATAGGTTGTACCTCATACATAACATTTATATTATGGACCTAGGAGCAGAGCATGCAACAATTTACATTAAATTATGTATTATTATTTATGTATATATCTTTTGTACAAATTTTAACATACAAGATAGACCAGGCACTAACCAACACTAATAATACTAACTTCACATGAATGTGTTAACTGCACCACATTTTATATAAAATACTAATTATTATTAGCACATGCTTTATTAATCATACTTAATTAAAAATTAGTCTATTATAATTTATATACATTTACAACGTATATATTTTTTTTCTAATTATGATAAAACGTGGAGTTAAAAGAATATCTTCAAAGTTACCCACCCATCCCTTCTAGTATTTTATCCACTCCACTTGAGATTTCCATTGTATTTCCTTTCTAAATTTCTGACCATAATAAGCCAACATTTGTACCACTTTTTTATTCATCAGTAGCAGTATTTTCTTTTACATGAAATATTTATCTTTTTTTATATACCTAATATTATTTATTTAAATCGACTGAAAATTTGATATTTTGTAGTTCAAGTGTTCCTAATCGAAAGTTACCAACTATTGGCCACTTTAACTTTAAATTATGGATTTTTTTATATTATAGAAGAAGTTAACATTCACATTTTGAAAAATTTAATATATATAGCAGAACTATGAAACAAATTCCGCTTAGACCGAACTGGACCGAATCTTTTCAAGGCCGATTTTGGGTATAACGTTCAGTTTTATATTTAATGTTCAGAACAAAGACTGGGTTCTGCTTTTCTAGTAATTTTAAATTAAATAAATTTGTCTTATTGCCAGTTTACTTAATTTAGTTCAAATCCTAGATCACCAAGAAAACAATTTTCTATTTGTTCAGTAGTATTTTATACCCTTTACCATACTCTGAAGCCTGGACAAAACTCACAAATCCTTAAATTTTGTAATTCTTAAAATTAGGGGCCTGTAGAAATCTTGCTTTGCAGGATTATTTTGAAATGTATGCACAGTATGCACAGTATAATATGTTCAATATTTGTTATATTCTTCATTTCTATAATTTACTATACTTGCATTGTGAAAAGGAGCATGCAATCTGAAATTTAACTCTGAAAAATTATTACATTGTAATACTGCCCAACTAACTTTATATCCCTATAAGAAATGTTGATCTATAAAAGTTCTTCAGTACTTAAATTAAAATTTTATATTTTCATATGACTTATTCTAAGTAGTGATGTGACGAATATTACTCGGGTTAAAACTCGAGTGAGGTCTGTATTCGAATAACTCGAGTCATTTTTTTGTGCAACTCGAGTTGGCGAGTTTTAAATACGTACGCAACGGAATCGAAACGATTAGAACTGTGACAAGTCGAATTGTTGAATACTTTAAGAACTCAAATTCGTTAACGTAATAAGAATATACTGCACAAGCACACAAATCATAAATCATTTTATGAACGAGACGAATGCAAAACGATAAGGAAATTATGACGCCCACCTTACACCTTATTATTATTATTAGTTTTTTATAACTGATCTGCCTTTTTAAATACTCCCAACTCATAAAAAAGATTAAATTTATTGATACAAAATTATTTATGTTATGTCTGCTGCATTTGGACATTTCTCAATTTTATTTATTAACTAAAACCAATAACAACCAACTGGCCTTTTACATATTTCCCTTATATTTGAATTGAGATTTAACAAAACACGTCGATATATAGGTGCGCGCGCAGCCGAGTAAAATTACTCGAGTTGCAAATGTTTCGAATTCGAGTTACTCGAGTTTAAAAAGTATTCGACTCGTTACATCACTAATTCTAAGGTGTCTGAGAAATACTTAATTTTTATCAGATTATCACAAGTGAAGCGGTGAGGAAGACGTTAACTTATAGGTTTGTTCCAACCAATCATTTTTTTATCGTCGTGAAACGGTACGGGAAGTTTTGGTAACGGTTTTATGCGCATGCGTGAATTTTGCACCGTCCACTGTACAAAATAGTTGGAACGGATTTGTGACTGATTTCTGTACCAATATTAGAATTATTTGAATATACGAATATAGAGTTTTCTACTCTTTCTACAAAATACCAAAATTGTTTCATGTTTGACCTTCTTTTTGAATCATTTAAAAATATTCATTATTAACAGATAACTTGACTTATTAAAGACGTGGTGCCCTAAGGGTTAATTTATTAGTTAAATAATAATAATTATTTAATTTATAATTATTAATTATGATATAGAATTTTGGTTTTTGTTAAAAAATAGTATACCTACTAGTTAATAGACCGAAACTGTCGACAAATTAATAATTGTTTTATTCTGTCCACCAAAAACCCAAAATTCTATATTATAATTTATATTAATTGGACAAATTTTTTTACTAATTATAATTATTAAATTAATCTTTTATCTATGTATATAAATGAATGTAAAAATCCTTTGTCATCGCATCACTTGAGAATGGCTGGACGGATTTGGCTAATTTTTTTTAAGTAAATATTCATAATAGTCCAAGGAAGGTTTTTATGAAAAGAAAAATTAAAAAAGTTACCCAAAAAACTAAAAAATCTAGGGTTTAAATATGCAGAATTTTATTTTAGATGGTATTTGCTTATTGTCCCGAAAAATAGAAGTCATTAATTTTATTTCGGAGTCAACTTTACTTTTCCATCCGATAGTATTTTTTCGTTCATTAGGCTGTAGTCTCACTGAGCCATCATTAACACAGAACAGCATCAATTAAAATTGTTAACCAACCAAATACCGTTGTTTCTACTAGTGGTGTGTGGTTAGCAGTAGCCCAGTGCCATTTTATTGGTTGACAATTTTATTCGATAACTCAGTGAAACTTATTAACTTTTGATGGAATAACTTAACTACAAAATATAAAATGTTAAACGAAAGTGGCCAAAAGTTCTTTTTACAATTTTTTTTACTATTATTTGAAAAAGATCTACATTTTAAAGTAATACTATTTCACACAATTTTACTTTTCCGCACAAGTGCAGAAAAATTGACAATTTCATATTATTACATTGTAACAATTCCATGGTTGGACACTGTAAAAAACAGTTTCAAGTTTATTTTTGATTGTGTTTTGGCTTTTAGTTCTTTTGTTTTATTTAATATTAAGACTTTGGTCTTACTTTTCTTAGTTTTTTTTTTTTTCAAATAATAGAAGAAACTTTTGTGAAACACGTAGGAAAACGCACTTTTCTTACTGTTGCACAAATAGCTATTTCGTACCACCATTCACTTATTTCGACTACACATTGTGTTTCATTCAGACAAAATGCAAATTTTGAGCTTACTTCAGACTCCAGCATTGAACGACACATTTCTGCAACGCAAAGTTATATATCACGCACAATGTACAATTTTACATGCTTAAATTATCAAAAATTTGTTGACATCAAAATTTAATTATATTTTACAGTGTCTGATTACATTTATGTAAAAAATATTTATAATTAGACTTGATACCACAAAATGATAAGAAGATAATACTGCCAGTGCATTGGTGTCACATTTCAATTTTGTATGATGTTACTACCACGATTAACTTTTTAATTTTGTGCGTGCATTGTATGTTTGAAGTGTTATGAAAGATTCTTTTTTGCAGTTAGTTTAGAAAGATGGTGTCGTTTAAGAGGCAATTTGTTGTTTTATTTTAAAAGTAAAGATCCATGGTCAGAACCTATAGGAGTAGTAGTTTTGGAGCATTGTCAAGTTAGACTTGATCTTCCAAATGTATCTGTAACTCTTCCAACAGATAATCAGTTTCCATTTTATTTGGGTACGTTGGTCTGATGATATGTTGCATAGTGTACGAGTAACGCCATTTTTTATTTAGTTTTTGACGGAGGTTTATGTCAAGCTTTGGCTGCTACTTCGGATTACGATCGATCTGGATGGATGCAAGCTATAAAATCGGCAAGTTATGAAGGCATACGTGCCGAATTGCATGCTTTACAGCAGTGCATCGAAAGAAAACGAAATCACCGTCCGGTCACAGATCTTCATATGTGGAGAATACAACGACAGCACATATTAGGTAAGTGTTTGGTATTAAATGTGTACTTTAGTTAGCAATTTTATTTACAGATATGTCAGAGTTACCTTTATGTGAAGTATCTTTAGCTTGTGATAATCTCCTCTGTGATGGTCATGGCAGACCACCTAATCCCACTTTGGTTATTGATATTTATATGACTTCTTCCAAAGTGTGGGTTCAGTATGCATGCACAGAAGTTATCGAAGTAATTTTCAACAAGTCCATTATAAACGGTTTTTTATATTTTTTGTTACTTACAGCGAAGCAGCAATCCTGGTTTTCTTAGTACAGTAAGTTTTCGTGCATCCGATGGTCTTTCAGGAGAATCTCGAATACGTTTCACTGTTTTTGATGTAAGAGAACGTGTTTCACAGACTGCAATACCTCTCGGTTCTGCATGTGTTTTATTAAGTGCCATACAAGATTCGTCACGTTTACGAATTACACTTTTAAACCGATCAAACTCAACCATAGGATTTCTTACTATTAGTGCGTGGGCTCTGGAAGCTGAAGATAGAGGAAATAGCACCGAACACACCCCTTGTAGAATTCCACCAAGTACAAATACTCAAGTGCGTTCAAAATTTAATAACACATATTATATTTTAAAATTTCCTCTTTTAATCCATAGGTTTATTCTCATCGAAGATCTCAATCACTGCCCCCAAGGTTGGGCGTAAAAATGCGGTTTCCTAATCAAGCTGAACTAAAGCTATTGTATGCATCTCCATATTTACAAACGTATCGATTCCATTCTGGATTAGGTGGAGATATATGTGTCCATGAGTTGATGGCCGAGAGCAGACTATGCTTTTTATTTCCCCATCAGCTTGTGTAAGTATTTCTTTCTAACCATTCCGGAATAAATTCTTTCATTTTACTTTATTTTAGTGGAATATGGATTCACCAAGAAAAAGAACTATTGCAAGAAGTAGCTGGGATGGGTGAATTACGTGAACCTTGGCATTCTCGTCAAGTCGAATTATTAGATAGACATCTTCATCTTCTTCGTTTATATTCACAAGCAAGAGAAAATTTACAAGCACACAAAGGCAGTTATTTCAAAGCAAGTTCGAGAAGATTAGATCGTAGCTTGGAGTTTGCTCCTATTAATTTACATCTACAAAGAATGTGGGTGCATAATGACACTCTCAACAAATCTGGATTTTATGATTGGCTAACCGTTGGAGCGTTTACTGCCCATTCTCATAAGTCAAAAAATGGTGGTCTGATTAAGTAAAATTTTATATTTATTATTGTAATTTATAACTAACTCTGTTTATTTCAGACTTGTACAGCAAATTAAGGAATCGCCTATACGCTCCAATTCAAATTATCAAGTTGCTACAAAAATATCTATGGCTAATGATGCAATTCAGGTTTGTTATTTATTATTCTTTGTATAAAAAAAATATGTTAAATTGCTTATCTATATTTTCAGGCTATTAAGCAGTTACGAAAAGAAGTTGTGGAAGCTATGAAAACTTTGATGAGATTAGCCAAAGAGAAGCAGACGATTGGAATGCTTCCAATTTGTGAAGACATGATTAAAAAGACAAGAATTTTGTTAAGTTTATGGGATCCTAGTTTAGTTGAAGAAGCATTAAGTTTCATAGAAGAACATAAATTAATAATTGCAGAGGATTCGGGAATTTGTGATGAGTTTAGTTTGGATAGTAACGCAAAGCACAGTTTAGTTTTGTCACCTTTTAAACGTATTACTCAACAATTAACGTCTCTCGATCTGAAAAGTCCTGATATGGACGAATTTGCGACACCTTGTACTCCGAAAACTATGGAAGATGTATGGAAAATAAGTGGAAAAATCATAAATTCAAATTCGATAGATAATTTTCAAAGAGAGAAAGATGGTAACTTGTTAAATACGAGCGAAGGCGTGAGGAGTTTGTGCTCGAACATGCAGACGCCTGACGAAGCTAATTTTGTTCTTTTTCCCGAATGCGATGAGTTTCATAATGAAATTATGTCGACCTTGGACGTTGAAAATGCCAACATGTTAAACGGTTCTAATCAAAAATCGATTGAACAGGATTGTGGGCGCATGTTTTTAGATACCAACATGATGAGTAGTTCGCCTTCTGCCAATTATTACAAACCTACAGATGAACCCGAACCTTGGGATTTGACTCAGTTAAATATTGAGGCGAGTGTTATGTGTCTGGTCAGTAAAGTTAAGTTTTTGTGTGGTCGATGTGGCAGTCCAGCTGTAAGATTGCGTCAAATACCTAAAGGTGGTAGAAGAACAGTAATTACAAATCAACCTAGTACAAATAAAGATGGTAAATTGTTTGATGTTAATAAGGAAAGTGAAACTTTAACCGAGGCTGTGAATTCTGTGACAAAAGTTATTAAAAATGGTAATAAATTTACTGATGGTTTAGATTTAAATAAAATTGTTGATTGGGTTGCCGAATTGAGACCGAGCATGCGTAAATTGAGACAAGCGATGGATGGATTGCTTAAAACTGCTCGATTAACACATTCGGTGTTTCGTGTTCAGCAAGACCCCAAAGCTGCCCAAAGAGTCTGTAATGTACAATATAGAAGAGACGTGTGCTTTTCTCAAGCGGTAAGGAAATTTTTTTTTATTAACCCATGGTATATATCCGATACGTCAAGATGCTGACACAATCAGAACATACGTGTTTTTTATAGTTTATAAACATTTTAAAATTTGTTTATTATTAATTCGTGAAATTATATGTTTTATTTTTAATAAATTTGAAGATTGAAAAACGCAATCGAAAGCACAAAATAAACTATTAATAATAATCTATCCTTAATTCGTTATTTATTAAAAATAAAACATATCGTCGGCTAAGAGTGTTAACCTGCTAAGTCCACTTTTGGCACAAATATGTTTTTTGATACCATTCAATAATAGAATATTTGTTACATTATAGGATAAAACAACTTACTTCAAATTTTATTTCAAGTTATAAATTTTAATACTACCATTTCTAGAATGCTATGTGGACCGCATAAAACTACCATATTCAGCAAAACATTTAAAATGCATTGCTTATTGCATAAGTACCTGGAGTGCACTGCGACAATTAGTAGCATAACAGCCGCTATGTCCAGCATTTCAATGGAAATTAAAATGTAGTTGCTGCTAAGTTCCCTTTTAGATGATGTAAAAAATTATTCTACGAATATTTTTGACTTTAAGTATATACAAAATAAACAATTTATGTAATTAAAGAAAGTGGAATTTCAATTTTCATATAAAATAATTCTTAAGAGGGGCATTTAAATTTTGATGCGAAAACATGTTTCAAAAGATGGCGCGCCCTAAAATATTCTAAGAATCTAAGAATCTTTTCACCAATACAGAATTCTAATAATTTATAAAAGTCATATGAATAAACGATAACTAATTTGGGGAATGAGGAAGTTTGAGCTTCCAATGTTGAATATTTACAAGTATGTTTCAAAAAGATATTCATATTTGAAAATATTGAATATTTTTAAAAATATTTAACTTTGAAAGCTCAAACTTTCTCATTCCCTAAATTAGTTATCGTTTATTCATATGACTTTTATAAATTATTAGAATTCTGTATTGGTGAAAAGATTCTTAGATTCTTAGAATATTTTAGGGCGCGCCATCTTTTGAAACATGTTTTCGCATCAAAATTTAAATGCCCCTCTTTAGCATTATACACGGTTTTTCTTGTCTCCTATAAAATTTCATTTTTGTGACTTAGCAGGTTAACACTCTTAACCGACGATATACAGCTCCACCAAGCTTAGAAAGGACGCGGCAAATATGCCAACTAATTTGATAAAAATTTGAATGAACCAATGAACGTTGAGTTATTTCTCAAGTACATTCTGTTGTAAAAGTTACAAATCATTGCGTGTGTTTACATTTGTCGTGGTTTTTTGTATTTAATATTTACTAAATTTATTCCAAAAGTGCTTTATTTAATATTTGCGGTAACATTTTTTACATATTTCGTGACTGCAATTTGACAAAATAATTTATGGATTTTAAATATTCGCGCCGAGAAACTTCTTCATTTGAGTGTACATTTTTAATTTTAGCAGCGCTTGACACGCCCCTAAAGTCGGTTCTAACGTTGGTGGAGCTGTATAAACATTTTATATTATTTTTTCCTATTTTGATTCTTACTCTCTAACTCGGACTCCCCCTAATTCAAACAAATTTTAATACATTATGAGAATTCGATTTAGAGAGTTTTGACTGTATTATACATTATTATTATATTTATTACATGTCCCTAATCATTTTTCTATTAATTGCAGCTTACTTCGCTTGTAACAGCACTAATGACTCGACTGTGGTGTCATAAAGCAGATCCTACGTTCATCACTTGCTTAAGTACCTTAGGTCCGTTGGCTAGTTTTGAATGCCTTTTAAGCTACCATGGACATGAAATAGATATGTGGGGAGATATGTCAATTGCTGTAGAGGATCTTCGTACGGTAATGTTTACGCTTAGTCGATGTCCTAGTCCGGCTTCAAGTGAACCACATCAAATACCTAAAATAACTGGTAATCGTAATTCACTCACCGTTTCGCTTCCTGTACCTGACGCTCTGTACTCTCTAATTCCGAGTAAGCAGACTGTTACCTTTCACGTCACTCCAGTGTTTTTCAATATTGGAATTAACGAAATGGCAACTCTTGCCGAAAGTATTGGAGCAACGAGACCTCAGGAACGATCAAATATTGATAACTACATCCGTCTAAATGAGTATTATTTGAGATACAAAAAGTTAAATTTACCCGAAATGGGGTTAAATAATGGCCGAATTTCTGCATGTACTCAACAGCGACCGGTTGTAGAATTAATCGAAGAGTTAAAAACTTCCGTGCACAGCAGTAAATCGAAAAATGTAGAAATTTTGCACCTAGCTTCCCAAATATGTAGACAAATGAAAGGTAACCAACCAACCACGTTCAACTTGCAATTTAAAGTACATTTTTATGTTTTCTCGTTTTAGGAATACGTTTTACTAGTTGTAAAAGTGCCAAAGACCGTACTGGTATGTCGATAACTCTCGAACAATGTCAAATTTTATCGCAAGAATATCATTTAGCGGAACATGAGTTTCAAAGAGCTTTGGATTGCATGAGAAGGTAAATAATTATTTTTATATAATTGAAATCATCTAAAATCGTATGGCCATTGTGGTCCCTAAGGATTGCTTGGTAATATCTATCATTCTTGAATCATACAGACCAGTATATCCTAGTATATCAGATGAGCATTATAACATGCTGAATGGCTCACTTGCAGACAAAAAAAATTGTTTGGCCTTACAAACTGTTTTATAAAATTTAAAAAGAAGTGAATCTTAAAGTATCAAAATTTACCCTAGCACAACCATTTCTATTACTAATTGAAACTAGACTGCAAGTAATTTGATTTTTGATATTGTAGTGAAGGCTGTAGAAGAGAAAATACCCAAAAAAATACTAACGTACGTAAATACGCATTTAATTCGCTTCAACTTCTCACATTACCAAAGTTCTACAGACCACCGGCTGGAACATATGGTTCTGCACAAACTTAAGCAAACCCAATTTTTCCAATGAAGGAGTGCCAATTTTTGTTGTACTTATAAGAATTGTTAATTAATATTTTAAGTTACTTAGATTTATAAATATTTATTATTACTAAAATTTCATTTCTATTTAATATTATTATCCATTAGTAAACATTATTATTGGAAACGTTACTAAAATTAAATACATTTTTTGTTAATTGATAAAAATAAAAGATTTTCGTAAAATGCACTTAATTTTAGTTGCAAATGATATACAAAAATCTATCAGTATAATAAATTATTCTTTGTTAGAACAAATTGTTTTATATCTAAAAATAAAAAAATTGATGATTTAAAATTTTATTGTTTTAGGTGGTCAACAATAATTATTATTTTATAAAAATTACTATCTTAATTATTTTGCGCACTCGTCGACCAGTCGCTTAATAAAATCTTGACTAGAACTTAAAACGTACGGCTTGGTTTGTTTTACAAAATACTCCACATCCAATTTAATTTGCTCTCTAATTTTGGCTTCATCTGATACAATTTCTCCACTACTTTGACCTAGCGAATCATCGCTAACATTTACGTTACGGTTTTTTAAACGCCTCAAAGATTCTTCAGTTTTACTCATGGAATGTAGCACTTCTTGGACCAGACTTACGTACTGATCACCAAGTTTTGCAAATATTAGGTCCATCATGGTAATGATTTTGTTGTTTGTGGTTGCATTATAAGTGTTATCAAGTTCAATTATTGGAGCAACAACTTCGATGATATAATTGCTAGGTTCTTTAGGAATGCTGCGGTTTGTGCGGCGATACAATCTCGGTATAGCCGTCACCTGCTGCAAATGTGCACCACACTGTTCGACTTTTGAGTTCACCAGCAAGTCTTGCAATTTTTTGTGACAAGTTTCCAATAACTGCTTATTTATCCTCGACAACTGAATCAAAGGTTGGCGCATATTTACAGGTATAATTTTAAATATCGAATCATCGAATGCTTGTACATTGGAAGCAGGAAAAGCTATAAGCGTTTCCAATGCGGCGAAATCGGTTAACGCGTAAATAACGAACCTTTCCAGCTTTTTTGTGGTCAAGCTTTCCGTTAATTCTTTCCACCTTGTGGAAATGTCTTCTAACCACTTCATATATCGAGACACCAGCAACATCATTAACTTTAAAAATTGATCTGCTAGTTGAATCAAAAAGATGTCTTCATGGAAGCAATTTTTAATTCCATTCCATAGTGCCAAACTAATACTCAATTTAAACGTATTTTCTGATGAATCTTCTATCAAGTTCCAAGACTCAGTCAGCATTTTAGTTTCAAATTTAGCGGCAATTTCTTGAAAACGTATTTCGAAATAAACCGACAAATTAAAGCGTTTCATGTGGACCTCAAAGGACGGCTCTTTTATGTAATCAACTTCCGACAAGTCGATGATCTGTTGCAAAAATTGCCAAGTGTTTTTAAAACGCTTTTGAAATTGTTCTGGATTACCGGGAGCGGTGATGTTGGGTAAATTGTCACACAGCTGTTTATCGATTTCGCTCCAGAAACTGTTAACAACAAAATTAAATCCCTTCATATCACGATTTCTCTGTAGAATGCTCATTAGCAAATCCATATCATTTTTTAACACCTCTAATGCTTGATAATACAAAATATTAATATCCTGGTTATTTTTATCCAAATTCTTTGGTGTGAATATCATGCTTAATAACGGTCGCACCACGTTCTCCTTCACACATTTTTCGGCTTCATTTTGCCTGTTTAAGTTTAGGTACATTCGTAAACAACGCAAAATGATGTCGTCATTGTTTAGTTTGAAAGCGTTCAAAAAGACTTTGTTTAGTAACTCGAGAAGCTTGGTGGCAGTATTGAACACTTCACTATTACCACTTTCAAATCCCAATGCGTTGGCGTATAAAAACTGAAAGGAGTACTCGTTTATTGCACGTTCCAATACGGTGATATCTTTATCTTTTTCCCAAAATCCAATTATGTTGTTAATGTAAATGGAAGAATTAATAATGCCTATTTTAAGACTCAACAAGTCTTTATCTCCACATATTTGTTCAACGCTCCCTAAATGCTTTATAAAACCAGTTTGTGCCTCACTAATCGAATTGTACAAAGACTGAATTTCTTCGTACAACTGCGACATTGGTGACGATAACTGATCGACTTTACAATTTAAGTTTGTTAAATTTTCAGCAAGATTTATAATATCTTCGGTTTCGGTTTTAAGTATTTCAACCATAATTTTGTAAAGTTCGGAACCATAATTTTTTAAATCTTTTCGTAAGGTGAGCAGATCTGATTTCTGTGTACATTTCGATAGGTATTGGTCTATGCTGAAGTTTTCTTTAAAAAATTCTTCCGTGCACAACAGGTTCTGGTCCGTGTCTTCCATTGTCGTTGTGTGTATTTCACATCCACAATTTGCCTTTATTCAAATCAGAATAAGACTAAAAATTTATAATTAATAAGACATTAGTTAGGTTATATTGTAATGCTAAATGCTACGTATTTGACAATTGCAAAATATACAGGATGCAACAATTATCGCTTTAAATTTTTCTTTACCGAAGGAATTCTCGTGGTATGGTCTTGGAAAACTATGTTATTATTTAAATTGGTTATTTGTTAATTCATGATAATAAATGAATTGATATATTTTAATAATAATTATCATTATTCTGACGAAGGGTGTGAAAGCACTTGAAAGCTCATAAATATAATATTAATTTAATTACATTAATTCGTAAAATTATATCAATTAATTTATTATTTTAATAGTATATTATACTTCTTTGTCGAATAAATAACCATCTTTTCTGTACGATACATAAAGGATCTAGCCGAGCAAATATGTTAAAAATGAAATATAAGACTTCAAACCAGGGGTCAGAACTTTTTATTCCAATAGTAGTAACACTTATTTTTATTATTTCATTACATTATTTTTATCATTACATGAATTATTAAAAAAGAAACAATATTCAACAATTAAGAACTAAAGTGATAATTATAGGTCGATAAATATCCTATTATCATAGTAATTCTACATAAAAATTTTTTTACAGTGCTCCCACTAACATCCATTGAACACAATAAATTGGAGATTTTCTTGTTCAAATGAGTTTATTGTCAAAACTCCTTAGGCTTGTAATGATGGTCTTTCATGCTTTCCTTCCAAGTTTACATTTGTCAACGAATATCCAGTACCACCCTACAAATTCGAGTCAATTATCTAACATTATTTCTATAAAGTTTAGGCACTTACTCTTTGCATGAAAATAATATCCTTTTCTTTCAACTTTACACCTGTTAACGGATGCATCCAATCTTTCTTTACAAGTTTTTCAAAACATTCCACAGTAATAACATCGCCACTGGGAAACAAAAAATTAAATAAAATACAAACTGAAACACTCAATAAAAGTAACTCACGTTGGACGTAATACAACACAGGGTATAGAGTTATTTAAGATATCATGTGTGACAGCACACATGTATCGATTTTCTTTACTTATCAAACATTTTTTGTCATCGGGATCCTTTACTACAGTAAATTTAACATCTATCAAGTCTTTTACTTTCAATGGTTGACCTGAAATGGGACATGGAATAGTGTTCTCCTACAAAAATCACGGTAATAAAATGCAATTACAACAATCTTAATTAAATGCATTAACTTACCGGTTTTTCTAATTTAGGTTTTTCTGCATTAGGAGTTTTTGAAGGAACCCAGAAGCTAGGTAATTCTTTATCCAAACCATTTGCCATATTTGATACCGATGAAGTACTAGGTGTATCTAAAATAAAATTTAGGTACTATTATTTGATATTTCTCAGCCATGAATAGGGGTAAAATGTAAGTTATTAAATTATAAAATAAACTAACCATTTCTAAAACTATCAATAGGTTTGCTGACAATATTATTTTCTCCCTTAATAAAATTTATCAGCCTCTTGTTTTCTTCTGCTGCATTTTCTTCACGTACTTTCTCGTCGTCCTGTTGTTTCAACTTTTCATATTTCTTTAACTTTCGATTATATTCATTTTTCTTTGTAATGATGTATTGCAATATTACTTCTTTGTCGAATAAATAACCATCTTTTCTGTAGGATCCATAAATTTATTTAAATCCAAATGATACAATATTTGAAAACTTACGTTATAACTGGATTATTACATGGTTGCAAGGATAACGAGCAACTATCAAAATCTTTCACTGAATCCTTACCAATACGTTGGGTATTGGTACCGTAACCTGAAGCTTGTGCATCTTTCTTCTTTTCGTGGTATGTGTATACAGCTCCGGCTGTACAATTTCGAGCGTGCCGTGTCATTTAATATCTACAAGTAAAATATTGAATTTTACTATTAAAATGCAATGAACAGTATAATAAAATTTTATAGTTCTAAATAAGCTCTCAACACTAGCCAGAATATTATCACTTGTCAATCAATTTACTGCGATGAACACAAACTTACGTTGCTAAGTAAGGCTGTGTTTACATCTCACAGGCATAGGCGGAGCTAGCAAGAGGCGTGCAGGTGCGAAACATATCCAAAATTACAATAATAATTATTATTATGTATTGTATTGAAACACATTAAATATCACATCACGTCTAAAACGCCCAATTTTATTTTTAACTCTCCATTATTTACTAAAAAAAAATCCAAAGTTAGATGGACGGGTGGAGTCAATTTTCTGCGCAGTAGAGGTGAACGTGCAAGTGCCGTCGTGTAAACGAACCGGACGGATTTTTGTTTCTGCATATTAACCATCTAACTTTAATGTACATTAAATTAAATTATTGAGCACTTACTTTTTTATTCGAATCCAAACTTGAATGATGATGTCATAACTTCTGATTTTATATAATAGAAAATATAAATACAAAAAAAGAGATTGTGCCAACCTCAAAGATGATTTACTACTTTAGAATTATTGTACGATGATTTTAACATAAATTGGGTCGTCCAGATGCAAACCCAGACATAAGTGGTTCAACAGAAGTCAGTCCAAATGAAAAATAGTAGTTTTCATCACAAGGACGTAAAACGCCCTTTTACGTGCGAGGTGGTGGCTCTGGGTGCCGAGGCGTAGCGCAGCGGAGACGAGGCACCCGACCGCCCCTGAGTGGCACAATCCCAAATCCCATTCCCACTTTGCGGGAGCAAAGTGCCACTTTTCTTAGAAGCGGGAGGAAAAGTAAATTAGCGGGAGGAAAAGTAAAACAGCGGGAGGAAAAGTAAAACAGCGGGAGGAAAAGTAAAAGGAATTTTTACACACAAGCCAACTTAGCTGCTTTAGCTATTTCATGGCCGTACTTCATTAATGTCATGTACAGGTCTGGCTTTAGGCTGTATAGTTTGGTAATTCTCGCTTATTCTAACAAATATTTGTTTTGAACTTCGTAATTGGCTTTCGGAAAGGCAAAATTCGGGTAATTTTTTCACTCGGCTGCGCCTCGTGTAAAAAACCTTTACCCTCATGACGAAAAGTAGCACTTTACTCCCTCGGTGTATAATATACTATTTTGCCTTTGCGGGAGCAAAGTGCCACTTGTCTTAGGAGCGGGAGGAAAAGTAAATTAGCGGGAGGAAAAGTAAAATAGCGGGAGGAAAAGTAAAACAGCGGGAGGAAAAGTAAAGACCACCAACTTAAGTTGGTATTACTTAATCAAAACTTCGTTAAATAATAATCAGGGCCGTACTTCATTATTGCCATGTACCATTTACTTACAATCTATACTTACAAGCCGTGAAGTTACATTTGGCAACGTCGCATTTGCAGTACTTGGTGGTCCTACTTGCAAAGTGTCTCATATACAAATTATTTGTTATTTTATGTTAATAAATAGATTTAATAAATTATACAATTTTATTATCAAAAAGTTAAACTAATTATTATAAAAAAGTACTTACTTTACAATATAAACACAAATATAACTAATAAAAGCAATTTCTAGGTTTGTACAAGTGTATGTAATTTTCTCTATTTTGTTAAATTTTCAACAGTTTGAAATTGATCATTTTTGTGAGTTTTCTGTTATTATTTAAGAGAATATAACAAAACGATTTGTTCATTTGAATAATTAAATTTTTTGTCTAGGACTTTTCGGCGCTGTCGGTTCGGCGCCGCTGGTTCGGCGCCGCCAGTTTGGCGCACATCCGATTTGACGCCGCCAGTTCGTCGCTAGTACTATTCGGCTCAAGGACGGTTCGCCGCAAGGACGATTCGGCGAATCCCGTTTCGGCGCAAAGACTATTTGGCGCCGCCAAGTTCGGCGCAGGTACTATTCGGCGCAAGGACGGTTTGGCGCAAAAAAAATATTTTTCATTTTTCGGATAATCTATAGGTCTGTTTGTTATGTTACACCGAACTACTCCGAGTAAGTTAGTGTAAAAAATTGCGAACATTGATTGGTGTAAAAAGTGGGTTGGTGATTTTACACCAATCAATGAGAGAACAGTGTACACTAGGTTGCACTAAGACTGTGATACCAAACAAAGCTTATTTTTACCAAGTTATATTATTATGGGGGGGGGCAATTCAAGCAATACGTGAATGTTTTCCACAAGTTCATGTGCACATAAACCAAAATATGCAACGGCATTTGGCGGGTATTCCCGGTTTAAGAACTGATTACAACAATGAAAGGGATATTGCGTTGCAGTGTCGTATGGTAACCTGTTTAGCATTTGTTCCTCGAGAATATTTAGAAGCTGCTTTCGATGGGTTGCAAACGGAGTTGTCACCTCGGGTACGGCCTATTTTAGAGTGGTTTGAAAACTATTATATGGGTACCAGAACGACGCCAGGCAATGCTAGGCGTCCTGCATTGTTCGATTATGATAATATATGGAATGTATACCAATAATTTTGATAGAACGAATAACCATGCAGAAGCTGCAAATAGGCGTATTCAAACTCAGCTGGGAGTCGTTCATCCAACTATTTGGAGGTTTATAGATGGACTAAAAGAAGTTCAAAAAAGTAGGGACATATTTTACGAAAGTCTCATGGCTGGAGGCTCGCCGCCGCTTAAACTAAAAAAATTTAGAGATCTGACGCTCGAATTCTCACAATAGTTAGAGATTTTCAAAATAGAGGTCTTATTGATTATTTACGTGGACTAGCACATAATTTTCAAATGCATGCATGATTAAAGTTTTGAAGTTAAATTTTTACTTTTAATTTAAATAAATTATTTTATATATTTATACTTTACATATTATTCTGTTGTTTTACTTGTACTCTGCCAACGTAAGGAAGAAGGCGGCAAATAAAATTTCGCAGTTTTGAGCAAAACGCCAAAACGGGTTACATGGAATCGTCCTTTCGACGGACGTATGGAATCGTCCATACTTCCAATTGGTTTCGCTCCAAATTTTCACTGCGCCGAATAGTCTTTGCGCCGAACCGTCCTTGCTCCGAATAGTGCCTGCACCGAACTGGCGGCGCCGAAAAGTCCCATACCCTAAATTTTTAGGTCACTTTCCACATGAATAACATAGTAAAGTAATTGCACCCCACCCCCTCTGCAAATAAATCGACGTTGATAATAATTATCATAGATATTATCATTTACCTTTCGCATTTTTGCAAAATTTGAAAATTGCAGAATTTTGACAGTCATATTTTAAGAAACTGAAACACTTATCACTATGGCCCCGTTCGACGAGACGCTACTTTTGCTTCCAAACTCTACCAAACGTGACCAAACGCTTCTTTTCCGTTCGGGGAGAGACTTCTACGAGCTTCCAAACGCTTCGGCTCCGCCCCTTTCAGTCGATCGAAGCTACAAACGCTGGCGCATGGTGGCAAAATCTCAAAATAATTTGAATTTGAATTGAAATTTTGTTTGCTTTATTTTTTCTACAAATTCAACCACGTGGTCACACAAATAAATAAACATCAGTTCAGTTTATCATTGTGATCAGTATTTCTATGTGGTAAAGTGAAATAACAAATAAAGTATAGTTTAATTTTAAAATGACCAATTTTTTTTCAAAATCTCATAATTTTAAAATATAAAATATTTTGGTTTCAGGTGAACCATAAGATTGTTAATAACCTTTAAACCATCTTTAATGGTGGGTTTATAGAACGAGATAAGGAATAAGCGATAGTGGATAAGAAAGTTGAACCATAGGAATACTGTACTACCGTTTATACAACGCGATAAGAGCTAAGCGCTAACGGATAAAAGTTGAACTTTTCTCAACTTCTTGTCGCTTATCGCGTTCGTTTGAGAATTAGTTCATTTGAATTAATTTTAACCCGCCTATTTGCTTCATTTCAAATTTATATTTTAATGAACTCTAAATATTTTATATTTCATTCAAATAAATCACATTTTAAAATGGCAAAAGTCATAGTTATTCAAATGACGAAGTTTTAAAGGACTTCTATTCACGGATTTTTGTAATTTTGTCTCTAATAAACTGCATTATCATTTTTTATACAAAAATTGTGAATTATCATTTTCACGAATATTTTACTATTAGGTAAAATAACATACAAAACGACACAGCCAAATTTTGACTATGCATAATTTTAATTATGCAATTTGACAAATAGATAGGAAATGTCAAAACAAACTATAAACTCAAGATGTCAAGTACCAAAATAATTTATACTGCTCATGCGTAACATGCGGATTTCTTAACTTCTTATCTCGTTGTATAAACCCGCATCGGCGTTAGTCACTATCGCTTGGCCACTATCCACTATCGCTTATTCCTTATCTCGTTCTATAAACCCACCATAAACCTTATAATATTTAAAAATAATAAGTTAGGTTAGGTACCCACACATACAAATTTAAATTTTAAACACCGCAGAGCCGAAACATCGTTCGGGGAGGGAAGCATGGAAGCGAGCATTTTTGCTAATCGAACGCAAATACTGCACGCTACTAACGTGAAGCGTCAGTAGCGAAATTAGGGTCTCGTCGAACGCGGTCTATATTGTCACTGCATCTTCGACATGACAAGAAGTGTTGGAAATTTCAAAATCGATATTCATTCTATAAAATAACGTGAACTTTTCTTCATAAATTTTATAATTCCAGTTTTCAAACTTTAGCTTGTTTGTAAAACTTGCAACGAATTATAATTTTCTATTTTGTCGTTTTTAAAAATTCTTAAATTTTTGTAGTTCTTTTTAAGGGCCCTTTATACCTAACATAAAGTTTGGTTTACACTCATAATTGAATTAAATACATCTGATCAGTAATCTGGTTGTAATTCAAATTACTGATGGCCGGTTTCAGCAACCTTAACTTAAATTTAATCTCAGATTAAATTAACCCATGTTAAATATGAACCAATGGAAAACGATTAAATACAAGTCGATTCCCAACACCAATCTAGGCTCTACCGGTGTATCTACATTTTAATGACGTTCTCTTAAAAAAAAAGTCGAAAACTAACACTAACCTAGCCTCAACCGGGATTCACCTTTTCATCGGGTATCTCTTCTTAAATACAAGTCGATTCCCAACACCAATCTAGACTCTACCGGTGTATCTACATTTTAATGACGTTCTCTTAAAAAAACATTTACGAAAAATTCACGCATTTCTATTGGTATGATTAAGCCGTCCTTAAACTCCAATAACCATAATCTCCGGCTTATGATATAAATAGTTAACACATTGTTAAATGGCTGTTGGCGGAGTTCACATTTTGGATTACTGTTGACCTTTTTGCATTTGGCGGAGTTCACAACACTTTTGGCGTAGTTCACATTACCCCATATGGATATTCGTTAGAAGTTAGGTATACAGCCCTCAGTGGCGTAGCTACCATAGGGCAAAGCGGTGCAGTGCACCGGGGCCCCGGAGCCCAGGGGGGCCCCCTGAGCTGTTTTTTCTTTCATTTCTAATGCAAACATGTGGAAAATGGGGGAGGGGGGCGATTTTTTTTTATGCACCGGGGCCCTTGTCCACCTAGCTACGCCACTGACAGCCCTCTTAACTCTTCATTTCTTCCTTGTTCCGGATCCTTTCTAGGTAATTTTTTGATGTGCAATCTGGCACACAGCATCTAGGATCTATTAACAATGTCATTAATAAAGTGTACTAATAATAATTAATTACTCAATATGCAACGAATTACAAAAAGTAAAGTATTACCTTTCAACTATTTAATCAGGAATTGAATCAATTTTTAGGCTACAGACTTATTTAATACAGTTCTTGTACACGTACCTATGATTATGATTGTAGTTAGTTTTAGTTGATAATTATTACTAACAAAGTGTTCTTACACAAATTTAATATGCATAAATCACATAAACATCAATACAAGAATTTGAAAATTAGGACCACCGGCGACGCGACGTTGCCAAATTTGCGACTTCACGGCTTGTAAGTATAGGAGGCAATGCATGTACAGGTTTGGTTTTAGGCTATATGGTTTGGTAATTCTCGCTTATTCTAACAAATATTTGCTTTAAATTTCGTAATTGGCTTTCGGAAAGGCAAAAAATAGTATACTCGCGCTCGGGATTAAAAACTCCCTCGGTGTATAATATACTAATTTCGTTATTCCGGCCGTAAAGTGAGTGGTTTACGACCTTATTTGAGGTACGAAAAGTGCCATTTTACGGCCTAGGGAGTAAAATAGTACTTTTCATCACGAGGACGGAAAATGCAATTTTACGTCCGAGGAGCGGATAGGGAGGGAAGGCGCAGCGTAGCGAAGCCGACCCGACCGATCGCTCCCGAGAATGTAAAAGCGTTTTACGTCTGCGCTGAGGAAATGCACTTTTCGTTGATTGAACAATTTTAGAACTGAACGAACGTAAGACGTAAAAAGGTACTTTTCATACCTGAAATCGGGTCGTGAAATAGTACTTTCACGTCCGGTTTAACGAAAAAAATTTTACGGCATAGGGAGTCGAAAGTGGTTTACACCAAGCGTTTCCATTGGTCCCGGCATAACGAAAACCCTCGGGTGCGTTCGGGCGTCTCGACTTCGCCTCGTCTACGAAAGCCCCTCGGTTTTAAAATCTCATTTTACGGCCTTGTGATGAAAACTACTATTTTTACAGCTTTAAAACAAGATATCCTTAAGCTTTTACCACGGCTTTTACTTTTGAAAATTTACAAATAAATCACTTTGTCGGTCCCCAAAAGCTTTTTACTCTCGTCTTTAAAATAATTGTATATTGTGCTTTAAAAATCGAAGATGACAGGTTTTGCATCCTTACTTGCAAATATGACAGGTCTTGCAAACGTATCGACGGCCATATTGTAGGCTGCATAACAATCCATTTTTTGGGTACCTAATAATAATAATAAAACAATAAACTATGAAGCAAAATACTTTTTTCACAATTGCGATACTCTAAAGTGCAATTTAGCCCCGCATTTACGGGTGTAAAGGGGCGTTTTTTATACCTGCATTCAACATGCATTTTACGACCTGCAGTAGGTCGTAAAAATGATTTTATTTTTTTACACCCCGGTGCAGGTCGTAAAAATGGATTTTACACCCCGCAGCGGGGTGTAAAAATGAAAATCCGTTATTCTAGTAAAATTATTTATTTCTATATATTTACATTAGAAATAGAATTTTTCATCGCAATTGTGAAAAATAGTATATACAACGTGGGAGTAAAGTTGCTTTTCGTCCCTCGACTGCTTGTTGCACCTCGGCCTACGGCCTCGGTACAAAATTGTCTCGGGACTGAAAAGAGTAACTTTACTCCCTTGTAGTATAATATACTATTATTGTTCATACGTATAAAATTAAAATAATAGATAAATAATTTCGATTGAAATCTGGAATGGAGAAGGTAAAAATAATGGACTCGTTTTGCATCCGAACTCGTGGTGTGAGATTTGAATACTTTGCAATTATTTAAATGATTTAGGTCAGGTTTTGCATCTCAATGTCTTAATATTCTCGTAGCTGAAGTCGAAAGGAATTCAGAGATACCAAATACTCAAAAAAAAAAAATTTTGCAGAATGCAGGTTTTGCATCTGGACGACTCGAATACTGTAACAAATTTTTGCTTTGTTATATTGTTCTCCATTTCATATCGTTTCACAATATCCCTGAGTACGGCCCATTGCCTTGTATGCATTTTTAAATGCATTTAGCATTGACCTTGCAATTTTTGAACGCAATGTGGCTTGCTGTCGGACGCGGTTGAGTCATATCAGTTGGGTTTGAGATATTGAATGTGTACGTTCGACCTTCGTGTGCGGAGTTTTAAAGTGCCTTTTAGTGCCGAATTACTGGTGCTTTATCCATTATTTTAAATTGGCCAGCTCCTGTTTCTATTGAGCATTACTTTAAGCCATTCGCTGTAGCGTCACAGTTTTTTTTTACTGTGGAAGTATACCACCTGTGGATTTTACAAAATTCACCATTATCAGCATATTGCACGATTTCTCCCCGCACGCAAGGTTTTGCGCAAGCCAGTTCTTGTTTATCCTTTTGACAAGTATCGAGTTGTGATGTTTGTTTTGGTCTCCTTACAACATCAAACCGATCGATTGCCATCCTGGATTCTCCAACTGTAACGAAGTTTCGTTCGATCAGCATTTCACCTGCTCTCAATACACCATCATCTAATCCAAGCCGTGTTTATCTGTGCGCGTAGTTCTATCAAGTGCTACTGTTTTAGATAGTTCAACAAGATCCAGCTTCACCTGAATAGCACCCGTTGGTCTCGATTGGAAGTGCCTGTCATCTTTGATATTGTAAGCTTAGCGAGATATCGAGGTAAGCATTTTTATCTTTCCTTATCGAAAGCATCAACGTGTGTGTGCTTTGTTTTCAAATTGTACAACCTTAGTGTTGTTATCTTGTTTGGTACTTGTTTATATTTACGACGGAGCTCTTTGTGAATGAACCGCTCATTATTTCATTTGCTACTGTGCAGTTTTACCACAGTAATTTATACATTGCAATTGTTTGGAACTGTAAGAGCATCTCAGATTCTGTTATCATTGAATTAAAGCACATTTACCATCATAGGTGTTTTATTGTTTTTTTCACCCTTAGCTACCTATTATTTACAGAACCCCGATCCGGCCACCGCCCAAATAAAGAGCTGGTCTAAATTTCCATCGTGGCAAAACGAACTGGAGAGTTTCTCTTCGGATTGTTGCGGACTCTGGCTTTTGGTGTACTAACCCTCTCATTAGGGGTTGCAATCCAGAGGGCAGTTTTTGTTTCAATACTAATTACGAAAATAGTACTACGAAAATTCTAAGGTAGTACAGTAATTTTCTTAAAGTTGATCAATTCTCATTTTGTTGAATTTAACTGCGAAGGAAGCCCAAAATAGATATTTTCGATACAAGTTAGGAAAAATTATTTTCAGGTTTTTTGTGACATTTTTGATTTTTCTGAAGTTTTTGGATATCTTTTAGTACAAAAAAAAATTAGAAATGTGAAAAACAGTTTTTTCTTTTTAAATTCAACAGGAATTCAATTGAAAGGCTGAGCCCCGTTTGCACCACCTATCCTTAAAGGCAGGCCCGTAGCCAGGTGGGGCACTTGGGGGCACGTGCCCCCCCCCGAAATGTTGAAAAGACAAAGAAAATGGAAGGGGAACAACCGAAAATTTTACATTTTACAAGTTTTTTACAAATGCCCCCCCCCCGAAATGAAATCCTGGCTACGGGCCTACTTAAAGGTGACGTTTAGCTAAGTCTAAGGGTGGTATTTAGCGATTTAGGGTGTTGGTGAAAAGGGCATGAAATTTTCGACAAGACTGTCAAATTTTGTAAAAAAATCCCACCTTAAAATTCAAAAAAGCCATTTTTACATACTTACTCGGTTAAACCCTTTGAAGCTTTATAAAATAATTTAAATGAATTAAAATTTTTCTAATAAAGTAAAATTAAAATGTGGAAAAGTGCGACATAATGATAAAAAATTTTAAAATGATACAAATGAAGGGTCCACTGGAAAAACGATGAGGCTCCATTTTTTTCAAAATCGATATTTTATCGGCATCTCTTAGCTTGTAACATAAGCTATGAACATACCAATCCGGAAAGGAAACAAACAATGAAATTCCACTAAAAACTGCAGTTGAAAATAGGCAGCATAATGTAACGTTACGCGTTATGAATAGTTGTGAAACGTTTTACTCGACTTTTTAAAAATGTGACCCTCATCGTTCTTCCAGTGGACCCTTCAAATGTATAATAAGTTGCCTGAGAAGATGAACTAAAAATGAGTGATAGAGAATAGATTATTATTCGTTTAATGAGTTTTTACAATTAATTTTAAATCGTTAAATTTTAAATAATTAGAAGTGGTTCCAAGGTTTACATGTACATGCAATTGAAAAAAACATATTGTGTAATAGTAGGTAATTACAGAATATTTCATAAGTTTTGCTAAAAGGTAACAAATTTTTTACATAATAATACAATAATAATTTATTGTTATTAACATAGATAAAATACTGTGACACTTCACAGAAAAATCGATATTAGCTAGTATTACCCGTAGAAATTAATAATGAGACTAATATTTTGTTGTTCCTTTAGTCCAGTCATTTGGTAGTTTTACCTGGAAAGTTTTAGGGGAGTGTTAAAAATTGGCATTTTTATAGATTTTGACCTGCTCTTTCCGAATTTTCATTTTGCCACCTCGTATCTTTGCCGCTCGCGCCGCCATATTGGAAAAATGGCGCCAAAAATCAGTTTTTTGCCAATATCTCCTTTCCTACTCATTTCTCGATGAAAATACCTATATAACAAATTAGACAAAATTTCCTATAATTTATGTCTAAACCTTTTTTTTGTAAAATGAATAGGTTTAGCGTACGAGCGCCGCAAAGTCTTACTCCAACACGCGTTTCGGCTAAAAACTCATTTACACACCACCAATGACGTATAGTATTGTTTTTGTGGTATCTCCAGTAGGCCTTCAGGAGCGAGGGAAACGTCACAGATAGAAATTTCTTCCACGTTATCCTGGATAGGATCATCAGCTTCGTTGCAATCCTCTTGTTCCTCGATTTCGTCATACGTTTGCTCGAGAATAGTCTCCGTTTCTTCCTCTTCATCGCTATCTTTTAATGGAATTTGTGAATTATCACAGGTACCATTGCAATTCGTGCAAATAACGGAGCACTTTAATCCAGCCTTTCTGCATCCACAAGCTCCCCGACATCCCTTCTTACATTTTCAAGAAATAAGTTTTAATAAAGTTTCCGGGGCTGGAGGCTCGTGTGTGGTGACAGGAATCAGACCATTCTTGCTTTTTTTTTTTCACCTCCATCGCTTTGCATTTTGTTGAACACCATACCACTGCTGAACCTGGTAATAGGTTCGGAACGAATGTTGTCTTGCTGCTGCTTCTGTAGGTGACAGCGATGCAATATTAAATTAATTCTTATATGCTGATCTTGTGAAGCATGTATATCTGTAGTTGTTTAACGACATACTTTTCACGCCACTGTAACCGTATAATGCAAGGAGGAAGTGTTCTCCAGCTTCAGCAATGATGTCTGGGTCAGCATTTGGGTTATTGAATACCTGGATAACCTCGTTTAAATCTGTGTTCTGTCGTAGTACATTAGCACATCTTATTTTCTTCTTCTTCTTCTTCTTCTGCACTTTCCGTATTACGCATTTAAATTCATGTTACGGTTCCCACCTCTTCCTCGGTCTACCTAGGTTTCTCTTTCCTCCTGGTTTATACTTGTAATTCTTTGAAGGAAGCCTATCTTCAGTAGTCATTTGTTCCAAATGTTCTTTCCATCTTGTTTTGTTTTGTTTTAGTTTGTCGTTTATGCTGAAGATGTTTAGTTCGTTTCTAATGTCGGTATTTCTAATTTCTTATTTTACCTTGATTAAAGAGTGCTGATGTTGTATCACAGCCACTGAAGGCGTGCAAGAATAATATGTTATCTGCGATTGTTTTATGTATGATACTTTGTGTTGAATATATTCGTTGCAAAATTTTTCCTTTTCCTGGTTTTAGAATATATATGTTTGAACTCGTAGATAAAGCCGTCAAAAGAATAAGAAAGTCTACATCTTTCCCGACAAACTATTACGGAATTTAATTTAGATGCAACGCTGATTGCCAATTGATTTATTAGTGTATCCGCATCTTCTGTCGCTTGCTTGACCATGAAGTTCGCAGCTTCAAATTTTATCTTCAACAGTCCAATGAGGCGGTTCTTGTTTGAATCGTTGCCCAGGAATTTATCTTGTGACACAGTTGGGATCATTGTCTCGACAAAAAGTATGTCTACTGAAGCATGTTTCCGTGATCGTCGAGATCGCTCTCCATATGTGGTGCTACGGTTTGCTACATCTTTCGGATATCCATCAAATACGATGATAGCATTGGATTTATACTTGGATCGAACAAATGTGACGTAGTTATTGCAAATGGATGAAAACGATTCACCGCGATGCCAAACGACTCGATGCAAGAAGTATCCTCCATCGATGACATACATAGCGTCTCCAAAATTTATATCTCCAGAATATTGTTCAAATGCCTTATACAAAGAAGATACATAACTATTTTCATCGTAAAATGAGTCGAAAAGGAGATATTCTCAAAATCTGTTTTTGTCAAAAAACTGATTTTGGGCGCCATTTTTCCAAGATGGCGGCGCAAGCGGCAAAGATACGAGGTGGCAAAATGAAAATTCGAAAAGAGCAGGTCAAAATATATAAAAATGCCAATTTTTAACACTCCCGGAAAACTTTCCAGGTAACCCCCTTTTTAAGCCCCAAATGACTGGACTATTGTTACGAGAGGTTTAATTCTTGTGATAATAAAAAAGTAGTAACAATTGGAGTGAAAGTGCCAACTTAGAAGTGAAATAATATTAATTTTTTTCAAACTTTTATAAAACAATAATGGAAATTATACTCAAATTAATAGAAAACGTAATCCAATGGAAACAACTAATTCAATTTCGGCGCTACTATTTTTGTAAGTTTTAACCGAAATTATATTAATATTTTTTTATTAAAATTCATTTTCCAAAATTAATTAAAATAAATACCACTCGTTGTAATAACAAACTTTCTTAATCTAAGAAGTCTAATGACTAAATATTGGTGTAAAACGTTCTTTAAAAAGATTCGTTAAACATGTTTTTCAAGAAATGTTTAAATATTTTTGGAATTTTAAAAATTCAGCTTTTTAGCGCAATAGAATGATCGTTTCTGGAAATTATAAAGTATTTCAATAATTGTCTTTATTACTACATTTAAAAAGAAATTTGACATTCCTCTTTTTGAAAATTCTGAATATTGAAATTAAAGATTTCTTTAATATACCTATTACTAAATAAAATTACCAAAAGTTGACAGCATCAAGAAAAAATTATTCTATTCCGCTATAGAGCTGCTTTTTAAAACCCACCAAGATATTTCAACTTTTATTGGAAAATATGCTTTAAGCATTTTAAAGGCCATTTTACACGGGCATTGCGAACAGGACCCTTAAACAAATTTTTTTTTTCTTTTATGTCGTGGGTTCGCGGACCCCCAAAAAAACATGCCGCGGACCCCCAGGGGTCCGCGGACCTCGATTTGGAAAGCACTGCACTACACCATTCAAAAATTCAAATTAAAGTCAAAAAAGAGATTTTTCTGACAGTGCGGCAAGTTTTTTTTTCAAATTTAATATTATTTTCTGAAAGCTGAGAATTTTTTACACAAGATATGTCATTTTCACGATGTGCATATTTTTTGTTTAAATACAAATAAATAAAATGTATGCTATACGATTAAAACACTTTCATTTTTGAAATTATTTCGGTTTTTGAAGTTTTATTTTAAATTTGATATTATTTTCTGAAAGCTGATAATTTTTTACACAAAATATGTCATTTTCACGATGTGCTTATTTTTTATTTAAATACAAATGAATAAAATGTATAATATACCCTATACGATTAAAAATATTTTATTCAATAAAATAAGCCAATCGTGAAAATGGCATATTTTGTGTTAAAAATTCTCAACTTTCAGAAAATAATATCAAATTTGAAATTAAACTTCAAAAACCGAAATAATTTCAAAAATGAAAGTGTTTTAATCGTATATAGCATACATTTTATTTATTTGTATTTAAACAAAAAATATGCACATCGTGAAAATGACATATCTTGTGTAAAAAATTCTCAGCTTTCAGAAAATAATATTAAATTTGAAAAAAAAACTTGCCGCACTGTCAGAAAAATCTCCTTTTTGACTTTATTTTGAATTTTTGAATGGTGTAGTGCATACATTTTATTTATTTATATTTAAACAAAAAATATGCACATCGTGAAAATGACATATATTGTGTAAAAAATTCTCAGCTTTCAGAAAATAATATCAAATTTGAAAAAAACTTGCCGCACTGTCAGAAAAATCGCTTTTTTGACTTTAATTGAATTTTTAAGGGGCTTTTGTGACTTATAATAAAAAATGAATATCTTCATTGAAAAGCTGAGAATTTTTGACAAAAGAAACCGTACTTTTCGAATTTTTAGGAAAAATGTTTCTACTTCAAAAAAATTAATGAAAAAGTTCCAAAAAAAATTTTGTCAAAATTCAAAAAATCATTACGACGAAAGTACTTAATCTTAAGAGCCAAAATCTTCAGTGAGTCATTATATTTATACAGAGAATAACTCCACAAAATTTGAAAAAAATCCGCGGGGGTGAGACTTTGAGTTGGACTTTAATTGGTGGAATGACCCATTATAATTTGCTGCATCCCTTATGGTGAAGCTATAATTCAATTTTTTTTAAATTTTTATTATATTTAACCCTCCAGTAGGCGCGTGATTTACGCTTGTAGACAAGCCTTGTTTCAGAACTAATAAAACCAATAATTTACCACTTCAAAAACTACTGGATCCGAAAGATTGACTAATTTTTGTCAGCTACTCAAAAATGCAACCGATTTAATTCGAACTGTTACGAGCTATGGCGGTTTAAAGAAGGCTTAAAAAAGCATGGTCTACGGTGGTAGACCACACGACCCGACGCGACCACTGGAGGGTTAAATATTTTTTTTTTTAAATATACTATGGGAATGACTGCATATTAAGGTATTTTTAAAGAATGGAATTATGATGGATGCACCTTTTACAAGAAAAATTAAAAACACATTTTGAAAGTGCTTTTCGCTTTTCGTGTTATTTAAATAAAGCTATTTTCGTTATGCCGGTCTAGAAAATGGGGTTTCACGTCCTCGTTTGAGGTACGTAAAGTGCCTCTTTTCACTTCCTAGGGAGTGAAAAGTGGGGGGTCATGGATTTTCACATCCTAGGGAGTGAAAAGTGGGGGGTCAAGGATTTTCACGTCCTAGGGAGTGAAAAAGGGGGGGTCATAAAACATCATTTGTCGGCTTCTTTCGACGCAAACGCACTTTGTTGTAAGAATGCGCCTGCGGCGCATTAACAATCTTCTTGGGGGGAAGGGGACCTGCAGATTTACTTGCCATGCTTTTACGATAACCCTTGACCTTGATCTTCACTACTACAAATCACAAATAAAAATGGTGTGGTCCCGTCCACGATACACTGATATACCTATTTCGTAAAGCAGTGATACCACACATCAAATATGCCAACCAACCAATCACGATGTTCGATTTGAATTTATTCTGCCGCGTGACGTCATGCGCAGAAATTGTTGTGGTCCCGTCACAACGAAAAGTTGTTTACACCAACTCGGCCGTAAAGTGCTTTTACACCCTCGGGAGCGTTCGGGCGCCTCGGCTTCGCCTCGGCTACGAAAACCCGCCCCTCGGTTGTAAAATGACACTTTCCGGCCTAGTGATGAAAACTACTATTGTTTGTCCAAAAACAATTCCCAAACTTATGTATGATTTTAAGGCCTCAGGGGTGGAGTTACCACACTTAAGGCTGAAAAATAATCTTGATAAATAAAAAAATATATTGCGATGTTAAAATGTTTGGTCCTTAACACCGCATACTTACTGTGTTGTCACTTGTAGACAACATTCTCTTATATTATAATACTAGCTCCGATCGCAATCAAATCAATCGCCTTCTGCGTTCAGGATGATCGTGCTGCATAACCTCAAGACAAACACCAAGATTGTGTCCGTCTGATCCGATGCAAGAATAAATTCAATCTTGTGAACTGTAACACGTGATTGAAGAACAATTTATTTATTTTTTAATTGAATAATTTATTTTGTCAATTCAAATTAAATCTTGCCCACGTAATTGGCAATCCAATATACAACATTTTCCCAAATTATAGTTCAACACAAAAATTTCTAACACACACAAATAAATAGAAAAGAATATAACCTGGTATCCCATAATCGGTTCAGTCTTCTTTCTGCAACGATTTCCCGCAACCAATGAGCCAAGCCTCCTTCGCCCCTAAGTTTCTTCACAATTTTCCATAATTATTTCGCCCAAAATTTCATTACTTTTCCTTGCCTTTTGCCTTGTCAACACTTTCCAATTTAAATTTTATTCAACATTCCAATTTTCACCTCTTATACAAATGTTTCTCTTATCAATCTATCAACAAATTCTATATTTAAAGTAATAGGTACAAACAGTTTGCCCCGCACCGACCAAGCCGATGCAAAGGCAATTAATTTATTTAGCAGAAATTATTTTTGCTGCTCCTGCGGTGGCGTATCAGCAACATCGGATGGCGGGTGTTGATCCAGAGTCCTCTCACGTGAAATACTCCCTGGAAAATGAGTACAAAAACCAGGCTACATGATTAGGGGTGTGTGTTAGTAGTTATAACATGATGTGGTGTAGTAATTTATGCTTGATCCGCCTGAAGGGCTGTCTTTTGTTAGGCTTCACCAAAAAGCTTTTATTTTCCTTTTCTTGGAACTATGAGTCACCTTGTACCACAAATCTTCTCGTTGTGTACTTATAATTTTTAACTATTGGATCACCTACTTCTCATTAAAAGGATATTCAATGACCACTTTCCGCGTGAACGTACAATTTGCACTTCACCCATCCACTCGAAGGGATTATTGGTAACTAACTTCGCACCACCTTCTCCTTGGAAGGATAAAATGTGATTAACTACTCTTATCTATTTACTTCTCGACGTTAACTTTCTTCCTAACAACCTTATCTGCATAGAATCCTGTTGATTTTATTTAAAATTGCCTACTTTTCTTCAATTAATTTTCTATTAAATTATTAATTAATTTCCTATAGATAATTACATTTCAAGCCCGTGCGACACGACGTTAGATTTTGCATAAAATTTACATGTAAATTTCTATTTAAATTTGCTCATATTTTTCTAGACGAGAAAATGTACACTACGCATATTTACGCACACATTTACCTCCAAATTTAGAACATAATATTCTAAAATACGCGCGGTGGACATTTTCCCGTCTAGAAATATATGAGCAAATTTACATGTAAATTTTATGCAAAATTTAACGTCGTGTCATAAGGGCTTTACATTTTTATACATTTTTTTAATATTATCCAAGTTATCTTTGACCACCTGGTCTATCTTTCTTCCACTTACGTCTTGTCAGTCTTTGTTTCTTGGAAACATGCTATTCGTTGCAATGAACGCATGCCCTCGATGGCGATGGCTCGATGACGAACCCTTTTCACAAGGACACATAAAAGATTTCCTTTTTCTATTTTTATTTTTATTTTGAACTTTGTTAAATCACATGCTTAATAATAAAGCCTTTATGTGACTGGCGTTTCCTCTCTCAGCCTTGCAGATTTCCGCGTGTTGACCTAAATTTTGATTGTGGTCGCAGATGCAGACCCCTCTTTTGATCAGTTATCATCGCAATATATTGTCATGTATTTTCCTAGATGTTTAATTTCATCAAAAGCAAGGAAACTAGAATGTAAGAAATATTAAAATTTAATTCACTACCAAAAGAATGGTTTTATTTTTGTTGCAATTAGTACATCGTTTGGACAATTATAACAAGAGTCGAGCTAGTCGTGGTAACATGTTCTTATTTGTTCTTATGAGCCTTTTGAGAAATACCCCAAAACACCAAAAAACTGCAAAGGTCAAAGGTAACAGCACATACTATTAAAATAAGGATCAATATTTTACATTAAAAGTAGCGTAATGGATAGTGATTTTACTTGTTGCTTTTGATTGATGCTTGTGACGCTATTCTACCAATGCAGTTGGTTGAGAGTACGTCATGAGCATTAATAAATTATCAGGTCTAAAAAATTATTGTTCCACAGGCACATGATACCTATATTTACGAAGAACTTTAAAAATAGTATAAAAAGTGAAGACCTATTTGAAGTATTGAAAGAGCACAAATCAAGTACTACTCTTGGCAGTAAATTGGAAACAACATGGAGAAAAGAATATAAGAAACACAAGAAGACTGCATTACATAGAGCATTATTTAAATTAATACTTTTTGAATTCATAGTAGTTGGAGTTTTTAATTTGATTGAGTAAATGATCTTGATGTGAGCTATAATAATATCTTAACCAAAATAAGCCAAAATAATTAAAATTTCTTTTTAGAGTGGTTACTCCATATTCAATTGGAATGTTAGTTGAATATTTTTCTAGTTCAAATCCCAAAGTTACTAAAGATGAGGCTTATTTACATGCTGGTGTTGTTATAGCCAGTCTTATAATAACTACAATAATTAGTCATCCGGTAATGATGCTAATGATGCACGTTTCCATGAAAATGAGAGTTGCTTGCTCTTCTCTTATTTACAGGAAATCGTTAAGATTAAGCAGCGCTGCTTTAGGCGAAACTACAATAGGTCAAATAGTAAATCTGCTATCAAATGATGTTAGTAAATTTGATCAGGGGTTTTCATTATGTCATTATATTTGGATAGCTCCACTCCAAACTGTTGTTGGCACCTACTTGATTTATCGAGCTATTGGAGTATCAGCTTTTGCTGGTGTAGGGTTTCTCGTAATGTTTGTTCCTATTCAAAGTAAGTATAAAAATTAAATAGGTAGTTTATTGTTGATGGTCGATATCGATAAAATTATTTTATAGTTGTTTTGGGAAAACAGACAGCAGTTTTGCGTTTGAAAACAGCTTTACAAACGGATGAAAGAGTGCGTCTTATGAACGAAATACTCAATGGAATACAAGTGATTAAAATGTATACTTGGGAAAAGCCATTTGCAAAACTTATTTCGTACATTAGAAGGTTCAATCATAACAATAATTACTAATAATTTATATTGAAATAATTATTAATTTTTATTTCAGATCTGAAATTAAATATATTCGTTATCATTCCTTTTTGCAAGTAATAATATTTTCTCTGGAATCATTTGTTACCAGAACCGCACTTTTTATTAGTATTATAGTATATATTGTGTTGGGAAATAATGTGACTGCCGAAAAAGTATATACCGTTATCTCTATTTATACTGTTATGAGACGGTTAATAACGTTCATTTTCTCTCTTAGTATTTCTTCTATGGCAGAAATTCATGTAAGCATATGCAGGGTTCAAACGTTAATGATTAATGAAGAATTGCCCAACACACATGAAAATATGAGTTTGAACCATAATTTTCTTGGAACTAAAATTAATAAATATGAGAAACGACAATCTGGCATACCACAAATATATATCGAAAATGCGAGTGCTAAATGGAACTATGATTCGGCTGAAAATACAATATCCAATATTAATTTGACAATTGAAAATAATCAGTTGACTGCAGTAATCGGTCCTGTAGGAAGTGGAAAAAGTAGCTTATTCAATGTAATTTTAAACGAATTACCATTGTATGAAGGATATCGCCAAATTAATGGAACAATTTCATATGCAGCTCAAGAATCATGGGTGTTTTCGGCAAGTGTACGGCGAAATATTCTATTCGGAGAACAATACGATGAAAAACGTTATAAAAGAGTTATTAATGTTTGCGCGTTGGAAAAAGATTTAGATATGTTACCCTATGGTGATCTAACATTAGTTGGCGAGAAAGGCAAATCTTTAAGCGGTGGTCAAAAAGCCAGAATCAATTTTGCTCGATGTGTTTACAAAAATGCTGATATATATTTATTAGATGATCCATTGTCATCAGCTGTTGATACAAAAGTGGGAAAACAATTATATGAAAAATGCATAAAATGTTTTCTTTCTGAAAAACTATGTATACTTATTATGTAACGTCGTTTGCGCAAACAAACGCCGCCAATGCCTCGATGCCCCGTTGATGTTGACGGGTGGTTAGCTGAAGGATTGCACCTCCGTCCAGTACCAGAGCTGGGTCGCGCTTGCGCGGTTCGTGGGTACTTCTGGAACTTACCTCACTTAACGAAAAAAGCTTAAAATTCCTGCTAACTAGGATAAAGATCGGGCGCCAGTTAAACACCAAAGAAATGTTAACAATCTTTAATGTAAAACAAAAAAAGTGGTTGATCAGATCAACCAAGTACACGCAGATGGAATGTGCACTGCTATTACAAACAATACAAGTAAGCTGGACTTGTAGTCCCAAACAATAATGTTTGTAGCTGAGGGCTACTAAAGAAAAAACCGCCAGATGGCTGGTCGGTTGCCCCAGCAACAGGCTTACTCTACACAGAAGCAAAAGCAAAACAATGGGTAGTGACAACAGGTCACTCCACTCAATCAAATATAGCAATACCCTAACAGGTATGTCTGACGTTATGACTACGCTTTACTTCGGCAAAACAAATCAATTGCAAAGAAACAACTCTCCAAATGGCCTACCTTAAATTCAGCGTGTTCCTTAAAAATTGGTAATGAAAAAACGCACTTTTGTTTGGCAGGATTCCTCTCGTCCGAGATCTCTTTGGAAAAGCATCCAACCAGTGCCTGATGGTGAATAAAATCGCTAAAAATAAAATAAGCACACCCAGATTGTTAATTCTACAAAAGTTTGCTTCACCTCAAGCGTTGAAATTGAATGCAAATTTAATTGACTAGAGAAAACCCGAATGTCACGCCACTGAATTGCTTATAATGAATAAAATTAACAAATAATTGTTTCAAACAACAATTCATCAATTATTAGGATGTAGTTGGTCAATAATTCTGGCACACCAACGAAGTCACCTGCTGTATGAACAGTAGACGTCGTCGCAACAAGGAAAGATGAAACCGATGCACAAGAAATCGCTACGCTCGGAGGTGAATTATAGGTAATTATAAAAATGATACTCAATCCGGCGGTGGAGAAGGCTCTTAAAGTAATTCCAGCCAAAGGAACAATCTGCTCAAGTGAAAGTATTCCAATGTTTACTAATGGAGTCCTGCTGGATTTCACTAGGTGGCGTATAGACGGCACAGAATTCTTAATCGGAATTTCCTTATCTTGCACGATTGCGCTCCCGTACGTACAGCTACTGATCGTCGCTCGTAAATTATCACCCTGACGATGGTGAATATGGGATGCGGTCTAAAAGACTGGTAAAAACGCAAAAATATGCGTATTGGTTGCAAAAATCACTAAATTAATTAGCGCACCAAAAACTGTCAACCACCATTGATCGATAATCGATCGAAAAAGCCTTCAATATTCATAACCAATCATGGGCGTTAAAAATTGATAAGCCCATATACAGCAACGTACAGAGTGCGTCGTAATAAGAAAATCGAGCATATTCAAAATATGCATTTTGAATGCGACAATTACTCATCAATTACAATATATAACAAATGCCGATAAGATTATTATAATAAATGAAGGAAGAATAATTGGAAATGGGTCGTACGATTCACTACAAAGTAATAATTCCAATTTTGCTGTTCTTTTGAAAGAATTTGATGGTGGAGAAGAAAATGCGGACGTTAAGAAAAAGATTGCTTCTCGCCAAATTTCTGAAACTATTGATAACTATAATAAAGACAGTGACAATGAAGATCCAGATAAATTTGAAGAAACTACTGAAATGGGACACATAAAAGCCAAAACGTATGGCGCATACTTTACAGCTGGAGGAAGTTACTTTGCTTTGTTTGCTTTGTTGATTATATTTGTATTGAATCAGGGTGTAGGAAATGGAGGTGATTATTACGTTTCTTATTGGTAGGATATAATAAAAATTGTATGTAAATTATATTCATTTTAATGAATTCTTTCTATAAAGGGTTAACATAGAACAAGATTTAAACGAAAAAAATAAAAGCAACGTATCCATTGAAGACTTTGACAGAAAACCTATAATTTATACTTATTCGAGTATAATTGCTGCAACTATAATTTTGTCTTTAAGTCACGCAGTATTATACTTCATGTTCTTTATGAGAGCATCGATTAACTTACACAATTCCATATTTAAAAAAATTTTGAGATCAACTATGACTTTCTTCAATTCAAATCCAACTGGAAGAATTTTAAATAGATTTTCAAATGACATGGGCATAATTGATGAATATATACCTTTCATATTAATATATATGTTAACCATCCTTACGAAGCCCAAAATGCCATATTCAGCGGTTAATGCGAAGCCCGCTACCTCAATACGAAGCCCGGTTTCGGGCATGATAAAAATCTCCGTGTATATCGAGTTAGTAACGCTAGATATTAAGAGAGGTCCTTATATCTCGTTTTTTGCTAGGGCTTCGTAATTCCGGTACACATCTCAAAACATACACGGTTAGTTCGTAGAAACTTTGGGTAGAGGGCGCGTCGGTATGCCTGTATATACAAGCTGTATATCCTATATATGTAGAACCGATATTATCACGCCCAACTTGTACTACGGTCCTCCTGAAGCCCTAAACTTGACAACAACGCACACAGTGATATCTTGCAAGGACATTCATGTAATTCTAATAATAACTTCTACGAGCATTATAAAATGTAATACGCTCAAAGATTACTCTACTTTTAACTTCAAGCAGTGAATAACGCAGAGGCTATTTAAACGAAACAATTTATTTAAAAAAAGTTAGAAAAAGTTTGTTTCTTAAAATTATTAAAATAAATTTTGTTAATAAATACCTACTTAAAAGAATTTTAAAGCTAACGTTTAACGTTAAATCTTACTGCGTAAGATATTGACTCCGCCCAGCCATGATTCCTTGGGTTAGCTTTAATATTAAATTAATTTAGTTATCCCTGAATGTATCGTACTTATTTTTTCTATACGTACCCAATCCTTATTGACAAAAATATCGCTGTAGTTAGCAAGAAGTTATTTAGAAGTCTCGTGTTTTTTAGGAACCGTTTTTTTTCGAACATGTTTGCGAAAATGGGCTAATATCAAACTCTTTTCCTTATTTGAGCATCTAAGACGACCACTTATTTTGATTGTCACAAATGTGATGTCAACATAAAAAAAAAGCTTTTAATTACAATTTTTGGAATGTCTAAGAAAATTATGCTTGAATATAATAGAAATATTAAAATCTAATGAAGTTTTAAAATGACCATGAAAAAACGGAGATGCGGTAGGTCAGTATAACTAGCATGCTATGCTGATAAATAATTAGCAAACGTTATACTTTTGAAATAAACTGGTGGGTATCTTTGCTTTGCCATGTGACACATAACAGCAAATTTTACAATTTTAATTTTTTCATGCAAACACGAAACCCAAATTATAATTGCTGATTTGAATATCTTATTAAATAAGAAAAATCTATAATTTCCTAATTTCATTTGAAAGAACGCTAATAAAATAAACTGATGTGGGTTCTAGAAACTTTCGAGAACTCCGAGCAGCACGCGAACGGGGAAACCACTTTAATACGATGTGGGTATTTTCAAATTTAATTTAAATCATCAAATGTTTTAAAAATACATTAGTTGGTTAAAAACTGCCACCACTTTGATTTAATAAACTGGACTTGAAAAATTTCTTTTGCTAATTAGTTATTAACAGCAACTATTTAAGGAGTAGATGCATAGGAACAAGGACCATGGTCCAATTTTACTAAAAATTAATTATTAGTACGATCTGATAGATGGTGAAGATATATTTTGGTAAAAAATAAATTATAATTACAGTAGAATCCGCTTAATGTGATCACGGATAATGTTATCAGTCGGTTATTATTGTGATCATTTTGATTGGGAACCGGCCGCTTTAATTAGTTTACAAACAAAAACCACCGGATAATGTGATCAAAAAGCCGCTTATTATTATCACTTTCCAGGAATTTCCAACACAATAATCTCTATTTCTTAAGTATCTTTTTCTGATTTGTCATTGAAATTTTATATCTTTACAAAACACGTCACTCGTTTTAATTTCTATACAAAGGCGACGAAGAGGATTTTCAAAAATTTACTAACTATGAATGTAAAATAATGTAATGTACAACCCCCCCCCCCCCCTTCGTGTGCTCCTCATTTTGTAACAATGGTGTGACTACCCGCACAAAATTTGTTCGATATGTTAATACAAAATTTATGAACCTAAAAAAACTGCCAATACATACTAAATTACGCTTGTAATTACACAGCCCCAATTTACACATGTCGCTGCTCAACCCAAATCAAATTTTTGTGTAAAAATCGTGGCCATGTTCTAGACTAGACCCATTGGTAAAATTCGCAAACCGCGCGGTACGGGGTAATGTAAACGGGATAGGCATATCTAGCCTGGATATTCATTCTGGAACGTTAATAATACGGCAAAGGTAGTCGCCAAATTTGACTAAATTGTTAATAATAATTATTTAAAAATAATTTTTATTCGTCGATACGGAAGAAATACTCGTTTATTTTCGATCTGTGACTTCAAGAAATCGCAAAGAAAGAAGTCTGGAGTGGTCAAATCGGGCGATCTTGCCGGTCCCTGCAAATCGCTAAAACGAGACATTTAGGCGACCCGAAAACGCATCCTTCAAAATGTCCATTGTCGCACAAGTTATGTGTGCGGTTGCACCGTCCTGTTCGAGCCACGTGTCCCCAGTCCCAATTCATCAATTAGCTGCAATAAAAACTCGTTTTTAGGTCGCCTAATGTCTCCTTTTGGAGATTTTCAGTGCTCAGAAAGATCGCCCGATTTGACCACTTCAGACTTCTTTATTTGGCGTTTTCTGAAGTCAGGGATCTATACAGGGTGTCCGCGGATACACTTTACTTAACTTAGGTGATGACAAGGACGTGCCCAGCTAACTTTCTTGAGGAGGGAATTTGCCAACTTAATTAATTCAAAATTGCCAACTTCTTGTATTTATCTATTTTTCGTATTGTCGGTTTAGCGGCTTTTGCCAACTTGACCAAATTTTGAGTGATTTAACCAAATTTTGAGTGATTTTGCCAACTTTTTTCCAACTTTCTAAAATATTGTGGGGGGAAGTTCCCCCCCCCCATCTCCCATCTTGGGCACGTCCCTGGGTGATGAAAGAGGACACTTTTCTAAAACACTTTTCAAACCCTCGAGAGTTAGGTCTCTTTAAAGCATTTTTTCTAAATTTTCATCTTCACATGGCAATAGCCCCGAAAATATTGATTTTTCAGTAAAAATTGTTTAGTACTTTTTTAAAGATCGTGAAATAATCTACAAACTAGATTTAAACCTCTACAGCCGTATTCATAAAAATGAATCAATATTTAAGAGAGGTTTACAAACCCTTCTTAACCATAACCTAGCTTTTTTTGATATGAAAACCAAGCAAAAAAAGCTAGGTTATGGTTAAGAAAGGTTTACAAGCCTCTCTTAAATATTGCTTTATTTAATTTCTAAAATCAACAGCTTTCGAGTTATGAATTAAAGTAAGTTAGAGTGGTCACAAAAGAAGATGAGAAGGCATAGACAAAATCTTACGCAGTAGATATGTAGGAGGAGTTTGTCAGTGGCGTAGTAAAAAGTATGTTCAATTTCAATTACATACATAAACACTTACTTACATTTTAACCTGCAATAGAAATGTGAATAAAAGTAAGATTATGGTTATGAGGACATCCCTACTTTCAAAACATGGACTCGCCTCGACGACATTTGGTTTATACGCATTAGCTCCACCTTCTCATCTTCCTTTGTGACCACTCTAAAAACTGTTGAAAAATTCGACCTTTTTGTTTTTTTGTTTTTATCAAAAACTTGTATCTTTTAAACGAAACATTGTACAAAAAATCTTACGCCCCATTCCTGATAGGAAATTTAACGGATTACAACTTTTGTCTAGTAAAACTTTTTGAGAAACCAATCCATTTCACAGAAAATCAGAAAATAATATACAAGGCAGCTACAAAACAAGAAATTAAATTCCCAAAATTTGAATTTTTATTGAAAAATTATTTTATTAATTAATTTTAAACTATTACATTATTTAAGTAAATGTTGAAATTTACCACCCTCATTTTCTATACTCATCAGTCGTGATCGTTTTAAAAGATGTTTGTCGATAAAAGTCGCAGCTTAATCGCAGAAATTCGATGTTTTGACACTTTTTTACACTCACCGATCGAGCAAAATTGGCCTCGTGATCGATCGGTCGACCTTGGTGACCACCCCTGCTATAGTGACTCTCAAAAAAAATAAATTTTAAAATTTTGTAAATTTAATTTTTTGTTTTGTAGCTGCCTTGTTTATTATTTTCTGATTTTCTTTGAAATGGATTGGTTTCTCAAAAATATTTACTAGACAAAGTTGTAGTCCGTTAAATTTCCTATCCGTAATGGGGTGTCAGATTTTTTGTAAAATGTTTCGTTTAAAAGATACAAGGCAATTAAAGGTTTCGAATCTAGTTTGTAGATTATTTTACGCTCTTTAAAAAAACATTATATCATTTTTACTGAAAAATCAATATTTTCGGAGCTATGGTCATGTGAAGATGGAAATTAAAAAAATACTTTAAATAGGCCTAACTCTCGAGGGTTTGAATTTGCAAACTCATTAAAAGAAATTGATTTATTTTATAAAGCCATGTACAAATAGGAATTTGGAATCTCCAAATAAATTTGTATAATAAAGTTTTTGTTTCACTCAATCAACAAACTCTATATTTAAATTAATATTTACAAACAGTTTTACAAACAGTTTGCCCCTGCACCGACCAAGTCTTTTAATAACGAAAGAAACTTATGTTAAAATTTTAGCAGTACCGCCACTGATTAACAGGTACCATGAAATTTATATTTAAGCAAGCAGATGTTCCTATGACATTTTATACTTTAGGTAATTAATAAAAACTACAAAAAATGTTATCAGAATAATCACCGATTATTTTACTAAAAGTTTAAATTCGCGCCAATCGTTTTTACAACTTATGAAAAGTCGTATTTATACAACAGCAACTTTAAAACTCGTAATATAGTAAATGATAATCAGACGCGATGTGAGTCATTATGTAACTTAATACTGGTAATGCCATTAAGAAAAGTGGCATCACTGGTGGGATTCGCAAACCCGTAAAATATATACACTATATACAATTGGGCTTGATAAGGTTGTTGTATGTGAAGGGATTCATAGAATCTGTTACATAGTTTTTGTAATGTATCATACAAAATTTTACCCCTCTTCGTTTGCCTTATATACCATCATGATAAGTTGCCTATATACTTAAAAGTTTTGACCGTAGCATTAATATAAAGCCCGGGAGTCAGGAGGCCTGTAGTACGTACCGGGCGTAGGATCCTCCGTCAGTCACGTATAAATAGAGTGTGTGGAGGTAAGTTTCACGATTTCACTATCAAAGTTTGTTAAGTATTCAATTTTCCTCGTTATGTTTCAGATTACATTGACATTAATTGGTGTTATAACTCTTGTTGGTATTGTGAATCCATGGCTGTTAATACCTTCTTTTGTTATGATATTTCTTTTTTTATATGTTAAGGATAATTTGTCTAGAAGCTAGCAGAAATGTTAAACGTATTGAAGGAATAAGTAAGTTGACCATAAAAAATTTAAATGCTCGTACGTCGATCGTCTTTACAAGTAGTATATAATTTAAATTTCAGCTCGTAGTCCTATTCTGAGTCATATAACAGCTTCCATGCATGGTTTGTCAACAATTCGTGCATTTTCTGCTCAAGAAGCGCTAGTAAAAGAATTTGATAACCACCAAGATCTTCACAGTTCTGCTTGGCACGTATTCATGTCAGCTAACACAGCATTTGGTTTTTGGATAGATCTCATTATTTGTACAATATTTATTTCTTTGGAATTGGTTTATTATTAATTCGTGAAAATAAATATGTTTTATTATTTATAAATTACGAATTAAGGAATAATTATAATGTTATATTTGAGCTTTCGATCTTGCATTAAGACCTTCGTCAGAAAATTACAAATAATATTCGTCATTATAAATAATAACATTATAATGTATAATAACATTATAATTATTCCTTAATTCGTAATTTATTAATAATAAAACATATTTATTTCTTTGGTTATAATAAGTTTGCTAGTATTAAATACAGGTAATTAATTTACTTCCCTTTATAGGATTTTCACAATTTATTTTTAGATTATTATGGTGGTGAAGTAGGACTTATCGTGACACAATATATAGGTTTAATGGGAATGCTGCAATGGGGAATGCGACAATGGACAGAGTTAGAAAATAACATGACATCCGTTGAACGCGTAATAGAATATACCAAAGTTGAATCTGAGCCTAGGAGAAAGAGTATGACAAATATCCCTAAAAATTGGCCAGAATATGGAAAAATTGTTTTTCAAAATGTTTCGATGAAATACATTGCCAAAGAAATGCCAGTTCTTAATAACTTAAATTTTATAATTAATCCCTGTGAAAAAATTGGAATAGTTGGACGCACAGGGTCTGGAAAGACTTCCACTATAGCTGCCCTATTTCAATTATATGATATTGATGGTTAGATTATTATTGATGATATTGACACCACAAAACTACCGTTAGACGAACTTCGTACAAAAATGTCTATCATACCCCAGGAACCAATGCTTTTTTCAGGAACTATGAGAAAAAATTTAGATCCTTTCGAAGAATTTAACGATGATATAATTTGGAATGCTCTGGAGCAAGTTGAATTGAATGATACTATAGCAGAAATGCCACAAGGATTAAATTATAATGTTTTCGAAAGTGGTGTCAATTTTAGTATAGGCCAAAGACAATTAGTTTGTTTGGCAAGAGCGATAATAAGAAATAATAAGATATTGGTTTTGGACGAAGCAACTGCTAATATTGATCCTCATACGGATTTATTAATACAAAAATCTATTCGAAAGAATTTTGAAAACTGTACGGTTATCACAATTGCGCATAGACTTCATACCATCATGGATTCTGATCGGGTATTGGTAATAGATGCTGGAAATATTGTGGAATTTGATCATCCTTACAATTTGTTGCAAAAACGAAATAGTTTATTTTATTCTATGGTGCAAATAACTGGCATAAACGTTTCTAAGAATTTGTATGCCATTGCAGAAGAAGTAAGCTGAAACTTGAAATTGTATTTTAAAGTATAATATTCTTTATTTTAGAATTTTAAAACACGAAATAATACTACATGAAGTATATACATTATAAAAAAATCATTACTAACATGAGTTATATTTAAATTGACTGCTACGCCACCCCAGGATGTGGATGGATGTATCTGGAACCGGCACTATCGTACAGTGAAGATCTTACAGATTTATGGAATTTGCAAGATTAAATTATATTATATTATTTGATTTAAAATTGGTTAATTATTAATTCGTGAAAATAAATTAGTGTTATATTTTAATAAATTACAAATTAAGGAAATATATTTTATTTTAGTTTGTAATTTCTGAAGATGATCGCAACGCGCAGTTGAAAGCTCAAATACGTTATTAAATATATTTCCTTAATTCGTAATTTATTAAAATATAACACTGATAGTACTATATTTGATTTATGTTAAATGGTATATTTTAAACAATTGTACACGTTAAATTAATTAAATTATTAATAATATATTTTTATATTCTGCCGAAAGACGTGTCCACGTCTGAAAGCTTAATAAAAATATATTAATAATTTAATTAATTTAACTCGTAAAATTATTTAAAATATATACTACCAATTAATTTATTATCATATGCACGATCTATGTAAACAATTTCAATATTGATTTCTGTTATAATAAAATTTACCTCTTTATATTTTAAAGCCTTTTTCACTTTTAGTTTGATCAAGTCCAATCCTAAATTCACAAGTACAAAAACAAATAAAGTATTTATCGATATAGTAAAGTATTTTGTATATTGTACAATATTTTGTAATTTGTATTTGAAATAGAAGATACAAAAATACATTTGTTCTGAGTATTTGAAATACAAAATATAAATACATTTAAAATATGTATTTGAAATACAAATTACAAAATACAAAATGTATTTCAAATACGTATTTGAGATACTGCCCAGTCCTGTCCTGTAAGATAACACCAACAGCGTGTGGATGTCCACTGGAAGGCCGAGCTAAGAAATTATATACGGTCCGCGATTTGAACACAGAATTTCCGATGTGTAACTCAACCAGTCACATCACTCCACCACTGAAGCTCAATAAAAATATTACTTAATGAAATAATTCATTTTCATTTATTAATAAAATCTAAAGTGCCCCATTTTTTTCTGTTCCAGTCTTTAGAACAAAAATATTATAATATTGCGAAATGGTTTACAAGATACCACACCTTACATGCTTACTTGTTTTATTTAGATTATTATACTTTCGACTACTGTGACTTGCAAAAATTCTTTCTCACGTTTAATTTAGTGATAGAGCTTTAATGTAGAGCTGGCTGTAAACCCAAACAACAAAGATATCTATAAAGTGACAAAACTACTAAATACCATCGTGAAATTTGAGCCTCCTCTTCCCAAACGTGAAGTGCCTCAATGTATTAAGTGCCAGAACTTTGGACATACCAAGAAGTACTGCCACAAAAACCCGAGGTGCGTTAAGTGTACGGGTGACCATGCCACAGATGATTGCCCAAGAAAGGTACGCAACAAAGAAGTCAGATGCGTTAACTGCGGGGAAGGCCACCCAGCAAATTATAGAGGATGCTCAGTCTATAAAACTCTGCAAATGAAATTATATCCTTCACTAAGAGAAAAAACATCATATCCTTCACTAAGAGAAAAAATATCATACCCACCTTTAACCAAAAACACTACCCATTCAGGAATTGCTTACGCCTAAATAGCAGGAGAAAATACACAAAGAGTTCAAACCGACAGTAGTCAACAACAACAGTGCATCAATACAACCCCAACTCAACAACTACAGCCAAGCAACCACCTAGAACTTATGCTGACTAAGATGATGGAAAAAATGGATACAATGATGGACCTTCTCACTGCCCTAGTCACAAAAATGTTGTGATGGCAGTACCAAAACTCAAAATATCTGTATGGAACGCCAACGGCTTGGTCAATCATGGCCAAGAAGTTAAAACATTTCTCACAATACACGATTTGGACATTATGCTCATTTCGGAATCACATATGACCGAAAAAAGTTATATCAAAATCCCACAATACTCCTTACACCACACTCAGCACCCTGAAGGAAAAGCTAGAGGAGGTACTACGATTATAATTAAAAACAATATAAAACATCAATTATTATCCAAAATTAGTGAAAAAAACATGCAAGCTACAACTGTGGAAATAGAAGACTCACAAGGCAAAATAGTATTGTCCGCAGTATATTGCCCGCCTAATCTATCAATTAAAAAAACCCAGTTTGAAACTTACTTCAACACACTTGGTCACCGCTTCATATCCGGGGGTGACTTCAACGCCAAGCACACCCATTGGGGATCTAGACTTATTACACCGCGCGGAAGACAGTTATACTACGCCATGCAGAGTATAAACCTGCAGCATCTGTCAACGGGTCAACCAACATACTGGCCCACCGACAGAAACAAGATTTCCGACGTACTTGATATCTGCATTACAAAAGGTATCTCACCCAACTACCTAAAAGTAGATACGTGCCTTGATCTTTCGTCAGATCACACCCCAATCATGGTCTCAATGGAGTCGCAGGTCCAAATTCAAATAAAGCCACCCAGACTAACAAACAAAAATACCAATTGGAACGAGTTTACAACTATTCTCACCAACCTGCTAAATATAGATATACCTCTAAAAACGGTGCAAGACATTGATGAAGCGGTTGAACATCTGACTAAATCGATACAACAGGCTGCATGGCGTGCTACTAGTGAAACGCAAGAAGCGGTAAAGCCTGGATTCGTACCAAACAATATAAAAGCAAAACTCATAGAAAAAAGAAAACTAAGAAAACGGTGGCAAATCACTCGCGACCCAACCGATAGAACTAGCTTAAATAGAGCCATCAAGAATCTAAAAGAAACACTGGCGGACCACAAAAATCAGGGAGTTAAAACTTTCCTAGAAAACCTGTCCGCAACAAAATCTACTGACTATTCGTTATGGAAAGTTGCACGAAAAATTAAGCAGTCGCAGAAAACAGACCCCCCCAGTTAGAAAAAGAGATGGAGATTGGACCCAGAGCGAACAAGAAACGGCGGACGCATTCGCTGAACACCTTGGCAGGGTTTGCAAACTATTCCCTCAGGAGGTTCCTACTGGTGCGGAACAATCAATCCACCAGCTGTTGGATGCTCCATATCAGATGGAACTGCCAATAAAACATCTAAAAATTAAACAAATTAAATATGTTTTAGCTCACAACGTACACTCAAGGAAGGCCCCTGGCTACGACTTGATAACCGGGGAGATTTTGAAGAACCTACCAATGATGGGCATCAGGATAATAACAATGATCTTTAATGCCATACTGAGACTTGGATACTTCCCAATGCAATGGAAGGTGGCACAGGTAATACTTATTCAAAAACCTGGAAAGGATCCTTCTGAAGTAACATCGTATCGACCGATTAGCCTCCTGCCCATCCTCTCTCAAGTGTTTGAAAAGCTTCTTCTGGAAAAATTGAAACCTCTTCTACGGAGATTGATTCCAAACCATCAGTTCGGTTTTCGTCAGTATCATGCGACAGTGGAACAGGTACACCGAGTTGCCAGAAAAATCAAGAACGACCTGGAATGCAAGCGATATTGTTCGGCGGCATTCCTTGACATATCGCAGGCTTTTGACAGGGTTTGGCATCAAGGCTTAATTTACAAAATCAAACTCAGCCTTCCACACGAGTACAGCAGAATCCTTGAGTCATACGTCACCCAAAGACATTTCCTGGTCAGACATGGTGAAGCTTATACCAATCTCGTACCAATAGAAGCTGGAGTCTCACAAGGAAGTATTCTTGGTCCATTATTATATTTGATATATACATACGACCTACCAACAACCGACAATACAGAAATTGCCACTTTTGCTGAGGACACCGCCATAATGGCTTCTCACCAGAAGCCTGAAATGGCTTCTCGTCTGCTACAATTACATTTAAATAAAATTGAAGAATGACTAAAACTGTGGAGGATTAAAGTCAACAATAGCAAATCGGTCCACATTACTTTCACGCTCAAGAGAAAGACATGCCCCAGCGTGGCGTTGCACGGCAGTCCCCTCCCTCAAAAAGAAGAGGTAAAATACCTAGGTATACATCTAGACAGCAAACTCACATGGGCTAAACATATCTGGTACAAGAGACTCCAACTTGGGCTAACCTATCGAAAAATGCTCTGGCTCATGGGGCGTCATTCTCAGCTTGGATTGGAAAATAAACTTTTACTGTACAAGGCAATAATAAAGCCCATTTGGACCTATGGGATACAGTTGTGGGGCTCTGCCAGCTACACGAATAGAATGAAGATCCAACGGTTTCAGTCTAAAGTACTTCGCTGCATCTGTGACGCACCATGGTATGTTACAAACCACAGCATCCACCAAGACTTGAGCATCAAAACAGTAAAGGAGGAGATTTCCTCTATGAGTACCAGATATCAACTACGTCTACGCGACCATCCCAACACCCTAGCTGCGGATTTACTTGTAGCTCCCCGAATCAAGAGACTGAAGAGGATTGACCCCCTGGACCTACCTTTAAGAACCTGAGTGCCATAGAGTAATTATTTGTTGCATTGCTTATGGAATAAGCCAATGGGCTTATTTCCACCATGTCATTGTTGTCATTGTTAAAACTATTATTTATTGTCCTCGGACAGCTTAAAAAAAAAAAAAGTTTAATTACTATCTAATTCTAATCAAAATCAGACACCAGCTTTTTGTTTTACTTATTTTTATTTGGGTAGATGTACCAATATAAAAATATCATCTTACAAAAATATAATCACCTTTAAACATTTTTTAGTTGTCCAAAATAGACATTTCACTTTGCAAAAATTCGCATCCAGCTGAAAATTGGCATAGACCTTAAATGCACTATTACAAACAAAATATCAAAAGTCCCCACTGATCCCACGTCTGCTAAAAAAGTTATTCAAGGTTAAAGGTCAACAATATCGGTTTTTTACATATTTCTCTTAAATGATAAGTGTTATCGTAAAAATAGGTTAGACAAAAATTATAGATCATGAAATTCTCTACAAAAATTATTCTTATACTTTTTTTTCGTACGAATCGTTATTCCTGAGATATCACGATTCAAAAAGTTGGGAAGTTTTATTAGACAGTGTCCTATTGATTGAAAAAATGATAATATTGGTAATGATTAAATGATTATCGAAATCGCGATATATCAGGAATAACGATTCGTACGAAAATAACTATAAGAATAATTTTTGTAGAGAATTTCATGACCTATAATTTTTGTCTAACCTATTTTTACGATAACACTTATCATTTACGAGCAAAATGCAAAAAATCGATATTGTTGACTTTTGATCTTGAATAACTTTTTTAGCAGATGTGGGATCGGTGGGGATTTTTTATATTTTGTTTGTAATAGTGCATTTAAGGTCTATGCCAATTTTCAGCTGGATGCGAATTATTGCAAACTTTGCACTTTTTTTTGTCTATTTTGACTGGACTATAGTGGATTTATGGCAAATCGCCAAAATTTTCACCTAAAAATTGAGAGATAACTTTTTATTTTCTTGAAAAACCTTAAAATTTTTTCTACCGTAACGATCATCGCTCGTGAAATCTTTATTATCCCTGCGAGATATTAATATCAATGGTTTTCTTGGTCTTCTTGGCCTTTTTGGCCTTTTCCTTTTCCTAGAACCGTCACCCATAATATCTCCAATATTCTTCGTTGTTCCTATTTTATGATTATCATATTGTTGGGACGGACTTAATTGCTCAGGCGATGATTCTGCGAGTGAAAATTTTGTTAGATTCTAATGTGAACAACATTATTTAATTTTTTTTCTACCATAACGAATATCGCTCGTGATATCTTTATTTTCCATATGAGATCTTGCTCTTCTTGGCCTTTTTGGTCTTTTATGCGGCCTTGGATTCCAATGACCCAGATCTCCAATAATAGCATTTGAATTTACGTCATAAGATAGTTTTGGACACTTTACAGATACGGGGTCCCCTTTATTGTTATTCTTAGACGAACTTAAGTGCTCAGGCGATGATTCTGCGAGTGAAAATTTTGTTAGATTCTAATTTGAACGAAATTATTTAAATTATTTTCTACCAGAACGATCATCACTCGTGATATCTTTATTATCCATGTAAAATCTTGCTCTTCTTGGCCTTTTCGGTTTTTTAGGCAGCCTATGATTCCGATGACCCATATTTCCAATAAGGGCATTTGAATTTACATCATAAGATAGTTTTGGAAAGTCTACAAATGCAGGGTCCCCTTTATTGTTATTCTTAGACGAACTTAAATGCTCAGGCAATGATTCTGCGAGTGAAAATTTTGTTAGATTCTAATTTGAACGAAATTATTTAAATTTTTTTCTACCAGAACGATCATCACTCGTGATATCTTTATTATCCATGTAAAATCTTGCTCTTCTTGGCCTTTTCGGTTTTTTAGGCAGCCTATGATTCCGATGACCCATATTTCCAATAAGGGCATTTGAATTTACATCATAAGATAGTTTTGGAAAGTCTACAAATGCAGGGTCCCCTTTAATGTTATTCTTAGACGAACTTAAATGCTCAGGCAATGATTCTGCGAGTGAAAATTTTGTTAGATTCTAATTTGAACGAAATTATTTAAATTTTTTTCTACCATAACGATCATCACTCGTGATATCTTTATTATCCATGTAAGATCGTGGTTTTCTTGCTTTTCTTGGCCTTTTAGGCGGCCTTTGATTCCAATGACCCATATCTCCAATAAGAGCATTTGAATTTACATCATAAGATAGTTTTGGAAAGTCTACAGATGCGAGGTCTCCTTCATTGTTATTCTTAGACAAATTTAAGTGCCCAACCGATGATTCTGCGAGTGAAAATTTTGTTAGATTCTAATGTAAACGAAATTATTTAAATTTTTTCTACCATAACGATCATTGCTCGTGATATCTTTATTATCCATTCGAGATCTTGCTCTGCTTGGCCTTATCTTCCTTCTAGGCGGCCTTTGATTCCAATGACTCATATCTCCAATAATAGCATTTGAATTTACATCATAAGGTAGTAGTTGTCGAAAGTCTACAGATGCGGGGTCCCCTTCAATTTTATTCTTAGACGAACTTAAGTGTTCAGGTGATGATTCTGCGACTGAAAATTTTGTTACATTCTGTTTTGAAAGAAATTATTTAAATTTTATATAACTTACTATCATTTCCTATAAAAACGACAATAATAACAAATATGATATTCATCTTCGAATTTAAAACTAAAAATGTGGCTTTTAATTAAAATGCAAACTTATATAGCTAAATAATAGCTAATAATTACAGTTGCAAAATAAATAAAAATTATTATTTAATATTTTAAAATTGTTTTACGGTTCATTATTTATTATAACTATTAGTAATTAATACTTATTTCGTTCTATTTTTTAGTGCTTATTGTATTGTATATTTAATTATATTTTCATTACTTTTGCTTGATGCGAATGTTTCTTTGATAATTGCTATTAAAGTGAGTAAATCAAAAGCTATTAAGGCCATAATAAAATTTATAATAGGTATACGATATATGGGCCATTCCACCAATTAAAATCAATCTTAAAGTCTCACCCCCGCGAATTTTTTTCAAAATTTGTGTAGTTATTCTCTTTATAAATATAATTACTCACAGAAGATTTTGGCTCATAATATTAAGTACTTTTGTCGTAATGATTTTTTGAATTTTGACAAATTTTTTTTTAACTTTTTCGTTAATTTTTTTGAGTAGAAACATTTTTCATAAAAATACGAACAGTACAATTTCAATTGTAAAAAATTTTTATCTTTTCAATAAAGATATTAATTTTTTGTTATAAGCAACAAAACCTAAGACAACAAGAAAATTATTTTTGAAATAATTTCGGATGTTGATACAGTGTTAATACATGCACATCCTACGTCATCATTATTAAAGACAGGAATTTGGCAAACTAAATACGCAAAAGAGCAAAAAAACAAGTAAGAAAGGCACAAAAACAATTGATTGTTTTATATTTAAACAAAGAATAAGCACATCGTGAAAATGGCATATTTTGTGTAAAAATTGATCAGATTTTAGAAAATAATACCAGAAATAAAACTTCAACATCCTAAATAATTTCAATAGTATCTGATAAAAGTTTTTTAATTACAGATAGTATATATTTTATTTATTTGTAATTAAACAAAAAATATGCGCATGGTAAAAATTACATATTTTGTGTAATAAATTATCAGCTTTCAGAAAAAAATATCAAATTTGAAAAAAGCTTGCCGCACTGTCAAAAAAAAATCGCTTTTTTCACTTTAATTGAATTTTTAAGGGTCTTTTTGTTGCTTATAACAAAAAATTAATATCTTCATTGAAAAACTTCGAATTTTTTACAAATGAAACTGTAACTGTTCGTATTTTTATGAAAAATGTTTCTACTTCAAAAAAATTAACGAAAAAGTTAAAAAAAAATTTGTCAAAATTCAAAAAATCATTACGACAAAAGTACTTAATTAAGAGCCAAAATCTTCTGTGAGTAATTATATTTATACAGAGAATAGCTCCACAAAATTTGAAAAAAATCCGCCCGGGCGGAATGACCCATATACCGGGTGACCGGCCGCCGATGTGAACACATAGGAAATTAACATGGGAAATTGATTTTACTTTAATTCCTGTTTCCCATCAGAACGGATAAGAAAGAAAAGGGTATCGATTTGAAGAGATTTTTATTCTGCTTCTAAAGATACTTAACACTTGGTATTTTGTTCTTTAATTGCTGTTAAAATCTCAATAATAAAATGTAAAACAGCGTATTTAAATAAAATTTAGTTACCTTGTTTGAATTTTACTGCAATTGTTTTTGCTTGAAAACCAAAATCTTCACTAAAATGAAGTTTGCGTTAATTTTTAACCAAATTTATAGCAATTTGTCAAAGTAACTTGTTGGAAATTATTGATTTTAAGCAATATCATTGCAATAAAATTCAAACAAAACAAAGCAACTGAAAATTTTTTAAATGTTGAATTTTATTAGTGAGTTTTTAACAGAAATTAAAGAACAAGATATCAAGTGTTAGGTATCATTAGAAGCGGAATACAAACCTCTTCAAATGGAAACCATTTTCATTCTTATCCGTTCTCATGGGAAGTAGGAATTAAAGAAAATCAATTTCCCATGTTAATTCCCTATGTTCATATCGGCGGCTGGTCACCAGGCATATTTATTTAAAAAAGTCACTAAAAGAATCGAAAAAATTATGGGTGATAGACAGATTTGAACGGGGGGGGGGTATCTGATCAGATCGGATCTTGTGCTAACTGATTGCGACTAATCCACTCTACCCAAAAATAGCGTAAGTACCACGGCCGCGAGTGTGGCTGCAGATTATTAGATAACTTTGGGTGCCAATAAAGGACAAGAAGTGATGAAGGTTTTACAGGCAGAACCGAAATGCAATGATAATAAAAGATCATTTCGGCGCCTGACAGTGTGGTAAATATTCTTAATTACCTATGTTATTTCTGGATCTAAAGACAGAAGTAAATGATGCATGACATCCGTACAATTTGCAATTATCCGATGTCATTATTCAATGATCTCATTTCATTATCATTATCAGATTGCCATTAATCTCAGTATTACTAAAAATGCTTCTAAGTTTGCATAAAGTAATATAAGGTGCTGCAATGTGGATGGAAAATTTTAGAGGTACCAATGAAAACAAATACTTTTTCATGTTTGTTTAAGCCCTGTTGCGTTACTGAAAGTTTAAGAGAAGTAGAAACCCTAAAAAATATCGGCCTCTGCGAAGCTGGACCTGCAAACATTTAAAAATGTTAGTTTCTGAAGTATCCATCCAATTTTGTTTTCAGCTGATGACATACAGTCATCGTAAAGCTGGTTAAGTAGGGTAGACCGGGGACAGTTGAAACAATTTCGACAAAATCACTACCTGTGACAACAATTTGAACTGAACGTATTTGAAAGTATGTATGCCTTAATTGAACCTTAGTTATCTGACTACAAATGGATAAGGTTATAGTGCCATTATCTGCATTACAAAAAACACCAGAGGGCAATTTATAAAGTGAGAGAAAGTGTTTCAACTGTCCCCATATAAGGGGCAGTTGTAACAGTGAATGAGGTGAGTTGTAACACTAGCAGAATAAAGAAAATAAATGTTGTTACATACTTGTTTATTGAAAAAATTACAGAATATGGTTATTTATGGTTATTACTAATTTAAAAATCAACATTTGTTGATATTGGGAAGACAGAAGAGGTGTCTTCGCAATATCAAGAAATTTTGATTTTTAATTTATTATGCTCTGAACATATGGGTTACAATCAATGTTATGGAAGATATTAAAGGCACAAATTAACGTTTAATGTAAAATAATCCTAAACTTTATAAAACTTAATTAAAAACTAAAATTTTTTTTTATTTTGTTTAAACATATGGCTCTAACAGGAGCTGAAATGTTTCAACTGACCCCGAAAAAATTGTTACAACTGACCCCACCACCTCTTTTAGAAAATTTGTCTTTATAACATCCAAAATAAACAATTTAAGTAAAAAATAATTACACCTATTTGTACTTCGACAACCAAGGTTCTTACAATAAAAACTATAATAACCGAAATTGAATAGTTTTGTATCAAATAACAAATTAACAACAAGAAAAATACTTACTTTTGCATTCAAAATTACAATGTGCCCTCTTTACGCGTAACATGGACTAGAAGCGAAACCAAATATTGTCGGGCATGTTCCGACAAGAAAGCCGCGTCTTTTTCTCCTTGTACGCCCTCCGCTATCTTTATTAGTTTTTGAAATATTAGCGCTGTTTCAACTGCCCCCCGTTTCAACTGACCCCGGTCTACCCTATGTTATATAAAAATGCCTCTTGAATTTCATGGTGGCAATTTTTACAAAGTTTGTAATGTAAAGAGATATTACAAAATTGTACAAAATTTCAGCTTTTCAATTTATTTCCTGTGGACTTGAGAAGGAAAAAACTGCTTTTTCACATTTTTTCATTTTTTTGTACTAACAGATATCCGAAAAATCTCAAAAAATTCAGAAAAATAAAAAATCATACAAGAAACATGAAAACAATTTTTTGGAATTATTTGACAATTAAAATGAACTAAATAAGAATTGATCAACTTAAAAAAATCATTTAACCATGTTAGAATTTTACGACTAGAATAAGAAAATTTGACATAGCGAGAACATCGAGATAAATGCTATTTTTAGTTGATTGAACACCTTTTTCAAGGATTCTGGTTTATAGCTTAGGTTATATGGTTATTTTACGTTATTTATTTAGCACCTTTTTCGAGGATCCCCAGTTATAAGCTTAGGTTACTTGTTAGTTTCTGTTCGTTATTTATTAAGAGAAACGCCTAAGAATTTTTTGGTCAAAACAAAAAATTCTTAGGCGTTTCTATCACGATTGTCTCGCGACAGTAATAACCTGGCTGTGATTGTGGCGCCATCTGTGGTGCGGTGATGTAACTCTTAGAAAATTTGACTTCACAGTGAGGTTATGCGAAGTTGTGTTATGTACCAAGCATGCGCATTTGATGCTGTTTTGTACTTTGGAAATGCTTAGGAATACCAAATTTAATTCTGACAGATGTAAAATTTCGTTAAAGTACATTTTTTATTATTTAAATTTTTTCCTTGTACAATTAATAATAAATCATAAACAGTAATATCTACTATTTGTTTATTTTATTTCAGTGTTTTGTGATTACAAATGTGCACATAATAATAATTTTTAAAAAATCATTTTAAAACTCGTACAGGCGAAAAACCGTTGAAATATATAATTTGCACATATTTAAAAATAAATGTGCACATAAGAGAATTTAAAAACTCATACATTATAATACTCATATACAACAGTTTTACCATTGCTTCCTATGGTTTTAGGCAATGGTTTTACTTATTTTACCTTAATATTAATAGTAATTAAACATTGAATAATTTCATTTTAAGGTTATATATTGAAGTTAAGATAATTATTAATATTGAATGTATTTTTTAACACGTTTTAATTAATGATCATTATTTTTTTAAATAATTTATTCAATAACTTAAATAGCAGTAGAAGCAGAGTGAATAACATACTAGAATATTGTTAACGTAAAGTAATGTAATTTCATGTAGTAAGTTCATTACAGAAAATTGACATCTGTCATAATTAAATTTGGTATTCCTATTTCTAAGTACAAAACAGAAACAAATGCGCATGCTTTCAAATAAAATTCCTTTCCACAGGATCATCCCATCCACAGATGGCGCCACAGTCACAGCCAGGTTATTACTGTCGCGAGACAATCGTTTTCTATCGTCTATCTATTTAGCCTATCGTGGAAAGGTTGGTATTACTTAATCAACACTTCTTTTAATATTAGTCAGGGCAGCACTTCATTAATGTCATATACAGGTCTGGACTTATGTTGTATGGTTTAATAATTCTCGTTTTCTCGTCTATTCTAACGGTAATGTATGATATTATTTTATTTTTTAGTACTTTTTTTTTCTAAAAGCTTGATTTAAAAAGAAAAGTTTCTATTTATTTTTTATTTATAATTTTTATTAGTAAAAAATTTAATTTTCTTCTCACCCTGTATGAATCTCATACCAGTGAACCACACTGTAGATATAAACACAAGCATGTGGAAGTGAAATGTGACAATGTGGGCAAACATAACCTAGAAGCAAATTTTATTTGAAATAAAAATAAGTAAAAATGAAGTACAATAAAATACAAGTAGACCCGCATATCTTGGATGGTTTACTTGATGATGAAAATTCATGTGTCGAGGTACATAAAAAATACAAACAACACGTAACTTTGCTGCCGTATCATTTAAATAACCTCAAAGAAAATTTAAGATCCATTTTAGACGTAGGAATATCGAAATACAACAAAAAGTATGTATCTATATTGCACTTTATTGATAAAAATATTATCACCAATGTCTAAATTATAGTATTATATTCAAACTTATTTTTTTTTATAGGTACAATGGCATTTTGTTGGCACATAAAAATGTTCGAGTATTGCCTACTAAAAGTATAATAAACAGAGAATATGTCCATGTTCATATGGACATTGAAGCCGATGTCTATATTTTTAAACCTGAAGTCGGTAGATTATTAAACGGTGTTATTATTGAATGTAGCTCTGGACATGTGGGAGCTTTAGTTTATAACACGTTTAGTGTCTCAATACCAAAGCCAGAGTCAGATACCTCAGATTACGAATGGTTGGGTTGGCAAGTCACTGTCGGTCAAGAAGTTGAGTTACGTATAAGATCCATTAATTATGAGGCGCAATTACCACATTTAATAGCAGACCTAATGTAAGTAATTAGTATATAAATTTGCATTGTAAGGGCCCAATCTATCATTTTGACGACAACTTTTTCAATAGGTGGCCCAGTTACTTAGATTTAGAATTGAAGTCTTTCATTGGTTGAAAAGAATGAATGAAACATTTCATTGCTTTCAAATTTCAAGTCTTTTGAAATCATTTAAATTATGGTAGTAACAAAACTTCGTTTACAACACTTGAAATTTAAGCAATTTTAATGCAGCATAATATTAAACATTGCTGTTTTAACTGTGTCATGACATATTTTAAATTTTAATAATTGTGCGTTTTTGATACAAAATTGCTTATTAACATAACATAATTAAAATGTTACTCTGTTATCAAAACCAATTTAAAATTCATCGCTGTATCTATAACCAATTTTGAGCTGTAAATGAAGTTTTGGAACAGTCTTTAAAATCGCACCCTTAAAGTTATTTATATAATATTCATTTAGTACTATCAAAGAAGTTCCAAGCATTAAATCCGAACCAGATGATTCGCAAGTAAAAGTAAAGAAGAAAAAAAAGAAGAGTAAAGATTTATGCGAAGAAAGCATTGATAATAATGCAGCAGAAGAAATAGTGGATAAGAAAGTAAAAAAGCATAAGAAAATTAAAGAGGAAGATCCTTCAATAGCGGAATTCAATTTTACAGATGAAAATGGTGTTGAGGAGATTAAAAGTTCCAAGAAAAAAAAATCAAAGCGCGATAAATCGCTTCAAGAAAATAATTTAGATGCATTGACTGAAAATGTTACGAAAAAGAAAAAATCAAAAAGTAAAGGGAATAGTTTCTTAGGGGAGGAAGCCGATATTAGCGGAATAACAAAATTAGAAAAAACTTTCTGTGAAAGTGATTTAGAAGTAACTGAAAGCAACGAAGATGTTACAAGAAAGAAGAAAAAGAAAGAAAAGAAGGAGCATTCACTTATTGAACAAGAATTAAATTATGAAAACAATCCCAGTGTGAAAAAGAATAAAATTAAGCACAAGAATCAGGAGGTAGGAGAAAATGATATCAAGGTTGAAGATCTTAGCTTCGACTCTAACAATTCTTTAAATTTTGATGACTTGATTGATGATAATACAAGCAAGGTATCTCAGAGCAGTGTGGGCATGATAGATGATGACGTAAAAAAATTGAAAAATCGTAGAAGTAGTACAGCAACAGATAATTTTGTAGTTAATTTTAAAAAAGAAATCATATATGATTCAGAAATTGAAACTATGATGAAGGATTCTAATTTTAAAAGTAGTGAAACAAAGAAACGGAAGAGATCGAGTATTGTCAATAATATTGAAGATATAAAATGGAAAAAGATTAAAACAGAACACTAACTTATATACTATTTGTTCTATTTTGTTTACATTGTTTTTGTATATTAAAAATTATATTTTCATATTACCTGTTATGAAACTACGAGTTTCCTTGCATGTTGAGACAGTCGAAACACGACAATTGCAGATCAACGCGACTGTTGGTCAGAAACTAAATTGGTTTCTGCCCTAGGAAAGAAAGCGTCAAGTTTCTGCCCGCTTACTCAGTTTTTGATTTCATTTTAAACCTGTCAGAATTGAATTTATTAATTGTAAACAATTAATGTGACAGCTGACAATTCTTATATTTCATGAAAACTCTCAGATTCATTACAGGTAATATGAAAAATAGTATGTTTGGGCACGGGATGAAACACGATTTCAGACTCGAGGTGATGCCAGCCCTCGCTTTCGCTCGGGAAGGCAATCCACTCTCGTCTGAAATCATCTGGTTTCTTCCCTTGCTAAACAATATACTATTATCTTGAATCTGTAAATTAATTTATACTACTTATTAAATTTAATTGAATAATGTACAAAATATAATAAAGGAAAGATGGAATGGGACTTTTTCCCAATATTCTGTCGGATTTATTTCTCCTATTTATTTTTTTTATATCTTGAAAGGAAAAGTGGCACAACTAAAAATGGAGAATTATGGAACTCCTTTATTTTTTCTACAATAGAAGTATTTCTGTCCCGTTTACGGCATTGAACCTGACTTGAAGGATAAACTTTAATGAAAAGGTTTTTTTTTAAATTTTTTAACTAATACTTTTTCCAATACAGCTTCTGTATTTAAACTAACACAGTTTGTTTCATCCTATAAGGGCCAGTTGCATAAAAGAAGATCATCCTCGGATCGGCTGATCCTGGTTCAAGAGCTGGCCCAGGATCAACGCAAAGTATATACAGGGTGTCCCCGCACTCACTTTACATAACTTAGGTGGTGATAGAGGACACTTTTCTAAGAACAATATTTAACAAAAAATTTTTTCTAAATTCAAACCCTCGAGAGTTAAGCCTCTTTAAAGCATTTTTTTTAATTTCCACCTTAACGTGGCCATAGCTCCGAAAATAATGATTTTTCAGTAAAAATGGTTTATTGCTTTTTAAAAGAGCGTGAAATAATCTACAAACTAGGTTTATACCTTTTATTGTCTAAAATCAACGGCTTTCGAGTTATGAATTAAAGTAAGCTAAAAAATGTCGAAAAATTTGAGCTTTTCTTTTTTTTGGTTTTTTTCAAATCCCTGTATCTGACGCCCCATTCCAGATAGGAAATTTAACGGACTACAACTTTTGTCTAGTAAAAATTTTTGAGAAACCAATCCATTTCACAGAAAATTAGAAAATAATGTGTCAAAAATTCGATTTCTGCGATTAAAAGTGTCGAAAAATCGATTTTTTTCGACAAACATCTTTTAAAACAATCACGACTGTATATTGATAATGAGGATGGTCATTTTCAACAATTACTTTATTAATGTAATAATTTAAAATTAATTAATAAAATAATTTTTCAAAAAAAATAAAAATTTTGTGAATTTAATTTTATGTTTTGTTGCTGCTTTGTTTGTTAATTTCTGATTTTCTGTGAAATGGATTGGTTTTTCAAAAATTTTTACTAGACAAAAGTTGTAGTCCGTTAAATTTCCTATCTGGAATGGGGCGTCAGATTTTTTGTAAAATGTTTCGTTTAAAAGATACAGGGTTTTGAAAAAAACCAAAAAAAAAGAAAGCTCAAATTTTTCGACATTTTTTAACTTATTTTAATTCATAACTCGAAATCCGTTGATTTTAGACACTAAAAGGTTTGAATCTAGTTTGTAGATTATTTCACGCTCTTTAAGAAAGCTCTAAACCATTTTTACTGAAAAATCAATATTTTCGGGGCTATGGCCACGTGAAGGTGGAAATTAAAAAAAATGCTTTAAAGAGGCCTAACTCTCGAGGGTTTGAATTTAGAAAAAAATTTTTGTTAAATATTGTTCTTAGAAAAGTGTCCTCTATCACCACCTAAGTTATGTAAAGTGAGTGCGGGGACACCCTGTATATTACTAGAGCACGGATTTTAGGACGTAAAAAATGTTAAAAAAGGCACAATTTTAGGCTATAAAAATCATTGAAATAGGCGCAATAATTTAGAATTTAGGGGTTTTTAGGCAATATTAATTTTTCATTACAAAAACTTATAAACATAATATTTAAAAAGGGTCTGACCGGTTAAGCATGTTAAAAATGCCTTTTTTGAATTTGATGGTGGGAATTTTTTACAAAGTATTGTATGTAAAAAGACAATGTTGTGCAAAATTTCAGCTTTCTAATTTAATTCCTGTGGACTTTAGGGGGAAAAAACCACTTTTTCACATTTCTTCATTTTTTTGGTACTAAAAGATATCCGAAAAATTTCAAAAAATTCAGAAAAATCAAAAATCATATAAGAAATATGAAGACAATTTTTTGGAATTCCTTCACTATTAAATTCCACGAAATAAAAATTGATCAAGTTTTAAAAAAATTATTTGACCATGTTAGAATTTTCGTACTATTATAAAAAAAAATTGACATAATTCTGCTTTGAAATACCTACAATTTAAAAAAAAAATCATCTCGAAATTCCGCCGACAACACCATCAAAAATGCAAAATTCAATTCAAAGTTGTGGCGTCACACTAACGGAGTCGATTACACTGCCAGCTATCAACATCCTATAATAATTTATCGCAATTTCTTCACTAACTTCAATTTTGTCTGCTATTTTAAAGAACATAGTAGGTTCAGTATAATTGCATTATTTCTGATTTCCAAGATTTATAAATAAACTATAGTTCTCTTGTGCTTCATAGAAATCCAATATCTCTTCACAAATCATTTAATTAATTTATAGTATCTACATAATATTTTTGTTAAATATGTTTTAAATTAAAAAATATGTTGTATAACTTATTACATCAAAGAAAAAAAAGTACAAAATAAATGCTGATTGTTGTTATTATAATCACAAGAAACTTAAACGAAAAAACCTCCCTGCCACTATCGTGGTCGGGTCGGGTACAGTTCGGTGCAGCCCTTTCGGTACCGCCGGTTCGGCGCAGCTGCTTCGGAGCGAGTACAGTTTGGCGTAGACCCGATTCGGCGCCAGTACAATTCGGTGCAAACCCGATTCGGCGGGTGAACAATTTGGCGTGGACCTGGTTCGGCGCAAGTTCAGTTCGGCGTCGACCCGATTTGGCGCGAGTACTGTTCGGCGCACACGATTTCGCACAATGAGGGGACTGTAGTGTATAGGTAAAATCATAATTTTAATATTGTTAAGTAATTTAAGAAATATACTTGTATTTGCAATGTTAGAATGATTCACCACTACTTTGTTGCATTTTATGACTATGTGAAAAGCGTGTGTGCACGAAAGCGTGTGCGCCGAACAGTACTTGCGCCAAATCGGGTCGACGCCGAACTGAACTTGCTCCGAATCGGGTCTGCGCCGAACTGTACTGGCACCAAACCGGGTTTGCGCCGAACTGTACCCGACCCGACCACGATAGTGGCAGGGAGGTTAGTAAGGGTAATCATCTTTCAGCTCGATACACTTTAGTCCAACGTTTTTCTATCTTTTGTATCCCCTCTAAAAATTACGATTTCTCCAACCCTTCAAAATAAGTGTTCATTTCAGCAATAACCTCATCGTTACAGCCAGATTTTTTTCCGCAGAGCCATTTTTTCATATTTGGAAATAGGAAATAATCGCTGGGTGATAAATCTGGCGAATATGGTGGACGCGGAAACAATTTGTATCCTAAATCATGGAATTTTGCTATGGCGAAGACGAAAGTTTGCACTGGTGCATTGTCTTGATGGAAGATGATTTTTTTTCTACGACAAATGCCTACGTTTTTCTTTTACAGCATGGTTGAAACGGTCCAATAAGTTGACATAATACTCTCCATTAATGGTTTTTCCCTTTTCAAGGTAATCGACGTGAATTATGCCGCATACATCCCAAAAGACTGGCCATGACTTTGTTTGACGATAAAAGTTGCCTCAGCCTTCTTTGGCTCAGATTCGCCTCGCAAGATCCACTTTTTAGACTGTTTTTTGGTTTCTGGTGTACTGTGATGAATCCATGGTTCGTCAACAGTTATGAACCCACGCCAAACATCATTTGGATTGCATTTTAACATCGCCAAACATTCATTTGAAGTCCACATACATGTGTGTTTTGTCAATTGCGAGCAATTGCGGCAGCCATCTTTCGGATAGCGTTTTCATATCCAAATGAGTTGTTAAACTATTCTGCCCCGGTTCAATTGAGATGCCGACAGTCTCAGCAATCTCACGCACTTTCACTCTCGAATCGTATATCACGATATCGTAGATTTCTTCAATCATTTCTGAAACGATAACCTCATTTGGACGACCTGGACGATCCTCATCAAGAATGCTTGTCCAATATTTTGTGGTTTATATCGAAGGTGCAGAGTTCCCATAAACTTCGCTGAGCTCCGTTTGAATCTCATCATTTGTTTTCTTTTTCAAAAACATATATTTTATCACCGCTCGATATTCAATTTTTTCTATTGTTGTAAAATTACACAAGTTCTTCTATTTAAATAGCTGGTATTCACAAACTAGACCACGCAACAGCTTGACATTTTGGCAGTATTGCTAAAAAAGGCTATGGTTACGAAAAATATGTTTTAAAAATTTTAGTAGCGTCATTTCTTGCCTAGGCCAGGTACTTATCATACAGCCCTCGTACTATAAATTAATTAAATGATTTGTGAAGAGATATTGGATTTCTATGAAGCACAAGAGAACTATAGTTTATTTATAAATCTTGGAAATCAGAAATAATGCAATTATACTGAACCTACTATGTTCTTTAAAATAGCAGACAAAATTGAAGTTCGTGAAGAAATTGCGATAAATTATTATAGGATGTTGATAGCTGGCAGTGTAATCGACTCCGCTAGTGTGACGCCACAACTTTGAATTGAATTTTGCATTTTTGATGGTGTTGTCGGCGGAATTTCGAGATGATTTTTTTTTTAAATTGTAGGTATTTTAAAGCAGAATTATGTCAATTTTTTTTTATAATAGTACGAAAATTCTAACATGGTCAAATAATTTTTTTAAAACTTGATCAATTTTTATTTCGTGGAATTTAATAGTGAAGGAATTCCAAAAAATTGTCTTCATATTTCTTATATGATTTTTGATTTTTCTGAATTTTTTGAAATTTTTCGAATATCTTTTAGTACCAAAAAAATGAAGAAATGTGAAAAAGTGGTTTTTCCCCCTAAAGTCCACAGGAATTAAATTAGAAAGCTGAAATTTTTCACAACACTGTCTTTCTACATAACATACTTTGTAAAAAATTCCCACCATCAAATTCAAAAAAGGCATTTTTAACATGCTTAACCGGTCAGACCCTTTAGTTAAACATTTTTTAATAACGATATAAAAGCGATAATAACGATATATAAAAGGATGGAAAATACTTGACAAATTTTTATGTAAAAGCTTTTTTCCCTCCTAAATAGATGGTGTTATTAATTTTATCCTCTATTTGCATATGGCGCTACTAATTTGGGGGGTTACTATATTTTTTAAGTTAACAAATAAAACAATTTTTTTTAAGTGTTTGGAAAAATTTTACTTTTCCTAACTAGTATCGAAAATATCTATTCTTTCTATTTTGTTTGTTTCTATTTCGTTAGTTTCTTGGTATTTTGGAGGAGGACCACAAAATTAAATTGCGCTTGGGGTCTCTCGAGTGCTAAATTCGCCCCTCAGGCCTGTAGCCAGGGGGGCACGTGCCCCCCCACCCGAAATTTTGAAAAGACAAAGAAAATGGAAGGGGAACAACCGAAATTTTACATTTTACAAAAGGTTTTTTACAAGTGCCCCCCCTCCCGAAATGAAATTCTGGCTACGGGCCTGCCGCCACTGACAGAGATACAAATTTTAAAAAACATAAAAACTATTTTTTTTTAACTTTTAGTAACGTAAACGGGATAAATCATTGGTTTAGGTTTTTTAGGCATTAAAAATCTATTTTAGGTCAGTAACATCTAAAATAGGCATTTAGGCAAATAAAAGTAGGGTTCAAAATTTTCAAAATCGTTTGAACGGCATTTCTGTATTTATAATTTTGAATTGCCTAAATAAAGGACAAAAAGGCAAATTGCCTAGAATCCGTGCTCTATAGATTACAAATAAACCTATCGAGTAAATCTATCTACCTTGCGTCGATCCTGGATTGCTTTGATCCTTGGTTTAACCCTGATCCGAGGATGATCTTATTTTATGCAAGAGTTTTCCAGGTATGTGTTTTAATTGTTTAATGCTTCACCCTTAACGTGGGCCCTAAAAATGCGATTTAAAAGTGTTACATTCCACCCTATATTGTAAAACTGGGTATTGGCCCCCCAAGTTAATATTTTTTCTCAAAAAGTTAGCTCCCGAATCCTCATAGCTAGCACCATTATAGTTCTTCCACAAATTGATTTTGAAACTGGGGGCAGGGGCAAGTAACCGCTAGCTCCCAAGTTAATATTTTCTCCCAAAAAGCTAGTTCCCGAATCCTTAGCTAGCACCATTATAGTTTTTCCACAAGTTGATATTGAAAATTGGCTTCGATATTACGTTATTTCAAGCTTATTGACTATCGTCAATTTGGAATTTTTTGCGTCTTTTGGAAAGGCTCACGAAGATCTGGCGACTGCTGTAAAAACAATTTAAAAATTTAAAAGTGGAAAGGCGTTAAGTTGGTTCCTCTTCGATTAAAAATCGTTATTTGAATTTTGAATTCTCCTAAAATTCTAAACATGCAGGAAATAGAGGAAAAAGCAATTGAAAAAGTTAAGCATCTCAAAGTGCACGTTCTATACTTATGCTTTTGTTGCTAACTTGGATCCGGCACTTTGTTTTTTTGACAATTGGATGACCTGCAAATCTGTGTGTAGAAGTATTAAGTTTTTACATATGGGTACCCGGGTGTTGATCAGGTGAATATTCAACTTTGGCTCCTAATTTTTTTTTATATTTTTGCATATTTAAATATCAAAACGTATATAAATCGACGTCAATTGACTCAAATAGCGAGAATCTGACCGGATTTGAAGATCTCTCTTTAAATACATAGCATACTTAAGCCAGAACATGCAAAAGGGTACCCGGGTATTATTGCTACCATGTACAGGTAGTTTGGTGTAGTGTTTAGGGAGAGCCATATATTTAAAGGTCATGGGCCACTCTCCCATGGGGAAGGATCAGGTGGATCCAGGGGGGGGGGCACGTGCCCCCCCCCAGACGGTATATTTTTATGTATATTTTTGTGTGATATGATGACAGTTATTGTTGACTTTTTTGCCCGTCCGCCCCTTGTGCCCCCCCCAGAAAAAAATCCTGGATCCACCGTTGGGAAGGATCATTATTCATACACCCTGTGAGGCCGAAGGAGGTAAAGGCCCCTGAACCACCTAGTCTTTGATAAAATAGCTAAGAAAAACATCTACAGATCTGTAGATAAGAATAATATTTTTAATTATTATGGATTTTTTGTTGTACCACGATGGTAAGTTACTTTGAGAATGTACTGTCGTACGCATGGAACATAACCTCAATTTATATTGAATTTATCATTTCGAGTTCAGCTGTTGATTAAGTGTCGATGGATAAACCACGAAGTTGTGGCTGCAAAGGTTGCAGAACGTGTTTAATATGTGAAGAGAAGTACGGATTCGTAACTAATAACGACGTAAACAATGCAGATGATTCTTATGTGTATTGTCCACAGTGTGATTGTGCTTGGAAGGGTTGGAATGTAGAGGACGTTTGTCAACAACATCCAAATCACGAAGGAAAACCACTAAAATATTCTGGAGTTTACATTAAATTAAATTTTCTTTCCGAGGACGAAGAGAAAAAGTTGTTGGAAGGTGTAGATCAAATGCCATGGGATTTATCTCAAAGCGGCAGAAGAAAACAAAATTATGGTCCAAAATGTAATTTTAAGAAACGAAAACTAAATGTAGGAACATTTGAAGGTTTTCCTAAATTTTCGCAGTTTGTACAAGAAAAATTCAAAGAGGTCCCAATTTTGAAAGATTTTCAAACGATAGAACAATGCTCGTTGGAGTATGATTCAGTACGTGGAGCTTCGATTGACCCTCATATTGATGATTGTTGGATATGGGGTGAACGAATTGTAACTGTGAATTTACTATCGGATTCAGTTTTAACAATGACTTTCAATGCTAAATTTTCGAGATATAACTTAGATCATGTAGGTAAATATCCTGCAGTGTTAGATGAAACGGGACAATTTAATAATACAAGTAATTGTTACAAAATTGAGCAGTGCCTAAATGAAGAATCAACCGTTATTAGAATTCCTATGCCTAATCGGTCTCTTTTAGTTTTATATAATTCTGCACGTTATGATTGGGAACATCAAATATTAAGAGAAGATATTGCCAAAAGAAGAGTGTGTCTTGCATATAGGGAATTTACACCAACATATTTAGAAAATGGAGAAAAATATCACAGCCAAGGACTACCAATTTTAGACAAAGCTTCTCAATTTTGGATTAAATAACAAATTGCTCGAATAATGATTAAAATTTGCTGTAATTATTATTTTATCGTTCAATAAATCAACAAATTTGAGATTATTTAAAGTGAACCTTGAATTCCACAACTGGATTTTAATTGACCTTTTACTAATTGAATTGATTGTTGTACGAATACTTGAATACTTTATTATTCGTTTAAAAATATAAACATTTAATAGTGTTGGGATTACAAGAAAAAACTTCTAATGTTATAAAATATTTATTGGTCTTGAATGCTCAATTTAAACTAATTTAGTCTTCATAAACCCAACTTTCGTTGGCAGGAGTCCACCCTATAACTTCTTTTTCTGTAAACCATAAGGCGATTTCTTTTTTAGCAGATTCCACAGAGTCGGATCCGTGAATAATGTTACGACCTACTTGGACACATAAGTCACCACGAATGGTACCTGGTTTGCTATCGGCAGGATTTGTTTCACCAAGAAGAACGCGACCAGTTTTGACTGCATTTAAACCTTCCCATACCATAGGTACTACTGGGCCTTTACCCATGTATTTAACTAAACCAGGGAAGAATGGTCTTGCGGATAAATCAGCATAATGTTTCTGTAAAAGTTCTTCCGAAGCCTAAAAAAAGTATAATTATAATTTATTCTTAATTACAGTTAATAATTCTTAAGTACAGCGTGCAGTAATTTAAAATAAAAACCATGCTTCCAATTAACGTAAAGAAATGGCCGCATAGATCCCATTTTTACAGAACGAACGCGAAGTTGGATCGATTTTTAACTTTAAAATTATATTATAACCACTTACCCAGGTAAATTTAAGAGCTACTAATTTAAATCCTTTTTGTTCAAATCGTTTAATTATTTTGCCTACGAGACCGCGTTGAACGCCATCGGGCTTGATCATAATAAAAGTTCTTTCACGTGCTTCTGCCATTGCTTGAGAAAATAATGAAAATAACGATAAGAGCGTGCCGATCATACAAACGTTTAAAACGAAATGGGAAGATCGAAGGTCGTCAGCGTCAGTTTTGCGGATTTACGGTTATGGCCGCGTCACCAAATAACTATTAAAACACGAAATGTCACTAGAAAATTATAATTATTGCCAGGTTACTGAAAAGAGAAAGAACATAGCAAATTCTTATCTCATTGGATCGAACAAACAAAGTTGTGACGTCAGGGGGGGGATATTCAAGGTCTATCGGGTAATTTCCTGTCAATTAGTAATAGTGTGTAAGATAATTAATGAACGACACCAAATTAGAAATTGTTCCATTAATTTTGGTAAGTTAATTAAATGTGTTTAATTGAAAAAAAATTGCCGGTTTTGTCCGGTAGTATTCCGTAGTTAGTACCTTTATATTTTCCGAAATTTTCCATAAGTTTTGGCCAATCACATGTATCGATAAGGACAGCGATAGCTGTCTGCTAGTTTTGCTATCTTTGTTATTTTATTTGGCTGCTTTTGTTACTTTAGATTTAGACAGAATCGATGTAGTACAAAGTGGCAGCGTCATTGCAGGCTTTGAGTGAATTTTAATAAAAAAAGTGGTATTCTTCATCATGCAGGCACAACAAGTCGTCGGTAGTTCACAAAATCAAACCCTAAACGGAGTCGCAGCTTCTGCTGTTGCAGTTACTGGCAATCAAGTGATACTTAAAATGAATGAATTGCAACCAATTTCGTCTGTGGGTGAGTTGTTTTCCATTACGCCATTTTTTTAATTTCACCTTATAATTTATCTTTAATTCTTTTTATGTTATTGTGTAGGCCTTTTGGAACTTGCACATCGCGAGTATCAGGCTGGGGATTATGACAACGGAGAACGACACTGTATGCAATTGTGGAGGCAAGATCAAACTAACACAGGAGTCTTACTCTTGTTATCCAGTATTCATTTTCAATGTCGTCGACTAGACAAATCTGCACATTTTAGCAGTTTAGCTATTAAGCAAAATCCATTACTTGCTGAAGCGTACAGGTACATATTTTACGAAGATATTTGTGATCTTTAGAACATGTTGTTAATTTAATGTTGTTTGCAGTAATTTGGGTAATGTTTATAAGGAACGTGGACAGCTTCAAGAAGCGTTGGACAATTATCGTCATGCAGTTCGTTTGAAACCTGATTTTATTGATGGATACATCAATTTAGCAGCCGCATTAGTTGCAGCTGGAGACATGGAACAAGCAGTTCAAGCTTATATAACTGCATTACAGTACAATCCAGTATGTATTTTTATAATTTGGAAATCTTAATTGGTTGCTAGAAATGCACAGTATCATAAAATCAGTGCTTCTCAAACTTTGCATATTTTAAAAACAAGATTTCATTTTCTATTTTTTTTTATATTCCTATCTAGTATTAGATTCAGTACATACTCTTGATGTTATTACCCAATTTTAAGAAAAATGGTTACTATTTATAGAATTATTTATGTTAAAAAAATTTAGCAACCTTTTACTGTCATTGATGATTACATAAATGATAAATTCTATTTGCAAATATGTAATTGATACGTAGTTTATGTGAATTTTAAATTCATTCACAGTTTTTTTTAAATATTCCAAAGTAATATATTGCATTGCCCCTAAAATTCAAAATATTATGCTTTACACCCCTATTCTGCAACTTCTCTGTTATTGTTAAGATTTTAGTTAAGTTTGAATTTCATTGTAAATAGTATTCTATAACCAGACAGTATGAATGAAATAGCTAACCCAATCTTAGGTACAACTATGTACGAATTAGTATTCTTGTCGTACAAAAATTGTTTTCGGTTTGTTAAATTTAAAATTGTTTGTCTCTTGTCTCTACCATTTTCTCGGTGACCACGAGTTAAACTCATGCATTCACTTGTGCTCAATTATTGAATTGATGTATTTGGTATATCGTCGCTTGAAAGCCACAGTGAGATATAACGAAAGCAGTCAATTTGAGATCATTTATTTTAAAGATTTAAATTGACATTAGAATTTAGAAATTACGCAGTGGTTTATGGCTATTTACTAAGAAAGTAATATTAGATTTAAATATTTTAATGTCGAATTAAATAAAATGGGCGTTAAGCAATTTAATTAACTAATTAATTAACCTAACTCAAAATCGCATTTTTGCAAGATATCTCACTGTGGCTTTCAAGCGACGATATCTGTGATGTTATGGCAGACGAAGACATATCAACTTAAGCTGGTACACTGCCAACTTTAAAATTAAAAATTACAACAATGGAGAATTAGAATTACAACAATAATTAGAGAGTGTGCACATTGGTGTATGCGCAAATTTAACTTTTAACTTACCAAAAATCTTAACAATGATGAAGAATGTTACAGAATGGTGGTGTGGTGTTATCTACAAAATACCATTAAAATGATTAATTATAACTCCCCTCTTTTTTGGGTCGGGGGTTAAAAAGGGTTTCATTATTTATTAATTAATTGGCAATTGAGTGCATACGCGGAAAACCCACCTTACTTGTGATACCCGGTATATAGGGTGTCTCAAAAGCAACTAAGACAGCTGCGGTTGTTCAAAGCAAAAACACAGGAACTACATCCAATTGAAATCTTAGAAAACATGACTAATATAAAATCTTGTAGCTCCTTAAAATAAAAAATGTTAGCATTTTCAGATTTTGTGAATATATCTCAAATTTCTTCAAGTAAGTTTGCAGCATATACTTTGTTTTTGAAGGTAAGGTCGAAATTTGCGTTAAAAAGTAAATTTTAAAATTGATTTTTGACAACAGAAATCAATATTTGAGATTTTTTCTCACCTTAAACGCTTTATTTTAATGTTATCTATCAAATTCCGTTGAGTTTTTTAAAATAAATATAATATCTTCTGTCTAGAGTTATTGTCCTACTGACCATAAACTTAACAAAAACCCAGCAACTGCATTTCACTTACAGTGTTAAGCTGAGTTGACATGGGATGTGAGCCACGGCCGTGGGCCACGTTTTCATAAAATACGCACCTTGTAAACTGCTGTTTCATGAAATACGAATCGTAATTTCTTGCCACAAACTGATAAAACTGCGTTCGTGGTGAGATCAAACGTGTTTAAAAACAGTTTACACGGTTTTAAGTTTAAGTTTATGCGGAAAGTATTTTACTATAACGTGGCTCACGGCCGCCACACTGGGCTGAAAAATGATGTAAAAATTTATTTTCCAATTAATGTTTATATAAAAAATTTTTTTAGTTGGTAATATTAAAAAAATCGCACATTACAATCGCAAAATTCGTTATGTTCTGGTGGATTGTTTTGCGTTTAAATGCTTATGAATATTAAATATGATTATATTAAACAGATGATACTCATAGCAATGCGTTTATTTTAAAATTTATAGGTAAAATAACGATTTTAGGGTTTATCTTAACTTGAACTTTTCGAGCGTTCTATAAAATTGTGAACTTTAAAATTTAGACCTGCGTTACTGTTACCTAAACATCTATATCGTGTATCAATTTCTCGCTGGAATGTTTGCCTATAAGGAAGATATTGTCATTTCAAGTTTTAATCTCTTAATTTTATGTACCAAATCCGCTCATTTTCGCTAAAATATGAAAGCTTTCATGCTTCAGAATCCATTGATCCGTATATACGATGAGATAATATGCCTATAAAGGTTTTGAAAATCGAGAAAATATAAATAAAAAAGGAAATAGAATAGAGAATTAGAAAAAAAGCAAATCAAATCAAGATGAATTATAATTTAAGAACAAATTATGATCTTTATTTATTACTTAAAAGCTCCCCTGACACACATCTTGATGATTACAAGAAACTTTTTGAAATGGTTACTTCCAGACTTGATATCAATTTTTGTGAATCAGAACTGAATACTTTAAAAACTAGTATTAGAATGCTTTGTTTGAAGCTGCGTAGGAAGTGGAAACAGTCCAACCGTACTGAAAAAATTTTTTTGGAGAACAATAATTCATGGTTGCATTCTGAGTTTAATTGGCCTCATTGTATAAGACTGAAAATTAAAGATATGGTAGAAAAGACCGAATTTATTCAATATAAGGATACGCAGGAGCTCATGTGTTCTACAATCAGGAGTATGTACAACAATGGACTTAACGATGTTGCAAGGATTTTAGAACATTTACAAGAAAATCCTGAATTTGTTATAAAAATAAGAAAAATTCTTGATGATAAATTTAAACCTGTCGTGTACTCGAAAGAGTACTCGAAAGAGTAGAGAAACCCGATCTAGAAAGTTTTGCAGGGAAGCATCCAACGAAGATATTTTACATAATATGCTAATATCTTCAGATCCTTTTATATCAAGTATTCGGCCATTTCAGAAAAGACAAACAAAAAATCTTTTACCCGAAACTTTGGAATTACTGGAATTAACTCCAGAAATTGAATTAACAGACGCTACTGAAAGCGATACAAATTAATAATTATGTAGCTACTAATAATTTATTTTCATATATTAATAAAAATTAATTTAAATTAGTTTAAATCAAATATAAATTTGTTTAGGTGGGTTCTGGTAACAAAACTAATTTTAAATTTTCGCTGATAGGTAACTCTTTTACGCTATGTATAATCAATGCAACAATAATAAATTATTATAGTATTTTCTAGCTATAATTGGTTAGTTTTTAATACGTGATAGTAAATTAATTGATATATTTTAATAATTTACTAATCTAATTCCTTTTACGTGTTACAAATATATTTGATATACATTTATATTTTCATTTTTTTCATATTTTTATGATGAAAATGAGCGGATTTGGTACATAAAATTAAGAGATTAAAACTTGAAATGACAATATCTTCCTTATAGGCAAACATTCCAGCGAGAAATTGATACACGATATAGATGTTTAGGTAACAGTAACGCAGGTCTAAATTTTAAAGTTCACATTTTTATAGAACGCTCGAAAAGTTCAAGTTAAGATAAACCCTAAAATCGTTATTTTACCTATAAATTTTAAAATAAACGCATTGCTATGAGTATCATCTGTTTAATATAATCATATTTAATATTCATAAGCATTTAAACGCAAAACAATCCACCAGAACATAACGAATTTTGCGATTGTAATGTGCGATTTTTTTAATATTACCAACTAAAAAAATTTTTTATATAAACATTAATTGGAAAATAAATTTTTACATCATTTTTCAGCCCAGTGTGGGCCGTGGCTCACATCCCATGTCAACCCAGCTTTAAACCGTAGGTTTCTTTAGTTACTGCTTTGGATAGTCGAGCTTTTCAGTTGATTTTTGAGACAACCAGTACAGTGTTGTCACCAGGTTCACACTATATTATGATTTCTCATCTGACTTGTCATATGATTTCTCATATGAAAAATATTTTTACGTTCAGACTAAATGACTTGATATTATATGACTAGATGAGTCATGGCCTTTATGATGGTATGATTTTAGCCTTGACTTTACATATAACTAATAAGGGGACTGGCCATCACCGATTTGCACTTATTTTGAACATACCTTTTGGTCATAATAAATTAGTAGTTATACTTACATAATGTGAAAATTTAAATTCCCTTAATTCAACCAATTTGGAGAAAATCGATTTTGAAGAACGAAAATTGCAGGTAATTTTACATTGCATTACGCATTAATGATATTTTATAACGTAACATTTGCACTACGAGTATGCAACCCATCGTTTTTCTTCATTTTTTCATAAGAAATACATTGTTGACCTTGGAATAATGCAATTAAATTTATACAGTACCTAATCATACGAATTCGTTCTTCAAAATCGATTTTCTCCAAATTGGCTGAATAAAGGGAACTTATATTTTCACCTTATGTATAACTAATTATGACTAAAGGGTATGTTAAAAATAGTGCAAATTGGTGATGACCAGTGCTAGCGGTCCCCTTGTAAGTTATATTATGAAAAATCATACAGTGTAAACCGTGTTTTAGTGTATCCATGACTCCTGAATTATTACAAGAAATAAAATAGTTGAAGATAGCAAGAGTTCTGGGCCCACGAATTTAATAACTTTTCAAAGACATGATGATGATAAATGTTCATAAAGCAATAATTATAAAACCCGATTCACACTATATGATTTCTCATAATATGACTTAAGTCATGGCTAAAATCATCAAAATCAAAAGTCATGCCTAAAATCATATCATCTTAAAAACCAATCATAAAGTCCATATGACAAGTCAGATGAGAAATCATCAAAAATTAATTTGTTTAAAATCGATTCTTAATCGATAAATGACATTTCTCCATATCTCAAACCGTTCATATTAATGTTATCTATTATACTTTGTTTACCCAACAGATGCACCTAAGCTCCTCCCAAAAAATAGAATAGAACTTTTCTATTGCTTGAATTTTGAAACTCCCGTTTACAATTGGCTTAAATACATTTTGGGGAGGAGCCCAGATATTAAATATAATATCTTCTGGGCCCGATTCTTGTGCTACTATCGAAATATTATAAAGGACCACATTAAGTCGTAATAAATAAAAACTGTGAAATAGATTTGGGAAAATACATAATTTACTCAAGTTGAGTTAATACTCTCGACAGTTAGGGCCACAATTTTAGAAACACCCTGTCGATTTGCAAGGAACTCATATTTTTGTAGACCCAGCTGACAAATTTTGATTTTCTTCTTTTTTTTTTTCAGGAACTCTATTGCGTTCGTAGCGACTTAGGTAATTTACTTAAAGCTTTAGGCAGATTGGATGAAGCAAAGGTATGTGGTTTTTGAATTGTTTTTTAACCTTTCTACTCCTTTCCTACGACATCATTATCATGCTAAGGTATTTTTTACAAAATAATGTAATTTATAATGTCATGTTTACTTGAATTAAATGATAAATCGTTAATCAACAGCAATTAATTACATCAATAAGTAAAAAATGCGATAGTTAAAAATAAAATAGAATAGTTTTTTATTTTATAGCACAGAAAACAGTTTTAAAAAGTTATTAATGCACTTAATTGGCTGAAGTTTCTTGACGCGCTCGGCGTAAATTGCTGCGTCTAAGTATTCTTAAATTGATTTACTTCTACAATAAAAGATCTTTTGAATGCTAAAAATTACATATGAATACTATATTTTTGTAGTTTGAAAATCAATTTCTGATTATTCTTGAAATATTTTGCGTAATAGGAGGGAAATGGCAGAGAAGAGAGCTTGTGGCGTAAATTTTATTATCAAAATGGATATTTCTTATGGTGGTTATCAAAAACATGAAAAAATCTTGCTGATTATTATAATGAATGGTATATTTTGTTGATTGCACAACAACAAAATTTATTGATAACCACCATGCAATGCGTAGTAGTTTTGTAGTAGTTAGGTTTGGTTTTATTTTAATTTGAAATTTTAGCCAACTAATTAGCCAATCATTAATTATTCTATTTTATAAGAGAAATGTTTCAATTAAATTTTTTCGTGTATGCTGCATTATTTATCTTTCATGTGCAAAACATTGCGTAACGTTGTTAGAAATTTTCCCTACTGCTGCTGCTGCTATAATGTACCTATACAGGTATTTTCATCAAATTCGTTTATTTGCTTTTTATATAAATAACTTAAATTCTTATCACAATGATATTCTAAAGTACCTAATTACATACTAGAAAGAAAATTTACTAATCAAATAGATGATTGAATAAGTGGAAAGTCTCAAGATATCCTTTATGTTTTTCAGACATATTCTGTTTTTAAATGTCTTGGCCGATTCGCATGCCTGTGCTCATTGTTTATATATATATATTTTTTTATAATATATCCTATTCCAGATTTGGAAAACTTTTGCCCATATTTAATGGTGTCTGGGGGTGGGGGGGAAACGGACAACTCGGCACGGAGGAAACTCTGCGCCAATTTTTTTTTATGGAGTCTAGCTTAGGCTAATGCTAGGAAATAATATTTTTTTAAATAAGGGGACCTTTAAAAGAGAGATCCACTGGTCAAGCTTAGGTTAATGTTAGAAAACGATTTTTTTTAATAAGGGGACCGTTAAAAGGAAGATCCACCGGTCGAGCTTAGGTTAGTGTTGGAAAACGACTTTTTGTAATGAAAATAATAATTATTGTTTTCCAACTGGTGCTGATTTGGAAAGTGCCGAGCTGTCGCGTACCGTAGCAGGTAGACGTTTGGTGAGCAAACAATCTAAAGAAAAATTATATATTCACTGTCGCGTAAAATGATAATAATTATTGGATTTTGTGGATTCCCGAATCCTAATTTTCAGTTTATGCAATGTTCTTATGGGTAAATTACATTTGTTTTCATAATAATTATTGCACTCACCAAGATTTATAGATTGGGCGGAAACTAGCGATTACTTTAATTTTTGGAATATTCTAGAAATAAATGACACACTAAAACAAATATCACTGGACAATGTTCTTTCAAGGACGAAATAGTTTTCAGAAAGGTTGAAAAATAACACGTTAATTCTCTGGTTTTGACATAAAATAATAATTAATGTTATTTATTTCAAAAGTTTGAACATTATTGTTGTTGAGACATTTCTCAAAACTTCGTAAGTGTTTTATCTATAAACTTGCATTTATTAAAGAAAAGTGCTTATGTCTTCATGCAAAAAATTTGAAAGAAAATCTGTAAAATCAATTATTGTCGGAACACTTTCCTTATTTTATGTAAGTTTAAGCCGCTGCTAAGATTTTGTAATTATAGCTTATCAATAAATTTTTTTAAATTAATTATTAAACTTTTTTGGCATAATTTGAGCGTAATTAAAAATATATATCATATTTGTTTGTATATTATACTAAGGGCTATAATTACTTACTTGACACTTCGATTCCAGGTACATTTAACCAGTTTTATCCCATTTTTAGATGAAAGATTAATTATTAATGAAAGATTATCACCAACCTTGGTTGCATTAATTTATTTAGATTAATAGAATATAAGAATATAATTTTTAGTATGTAGGTACAGTGTTTTTCAATTTGTTTAAATAATTTTTTTGCAATTATTTCCAGCCACTACGCAGAGCAAACGTTAGAAATTATTTAATCCAGTATGAAATAATACCTTTTATTATATTATATTTTATTATATCCTATTCGTAATAATGCTATACAAAGTGTGGCAAACATTCAGTTAATCTTGACTTTGATTGGTGATGTTCATTTCTGGCAGATGTTTTTATTTAAAAAGATTACTAATGTATTATTATTGGTGTATAATAATACAGGTATGTGACTGCAGATGCGCACCTCCAAGTGGAACAGTATTGGTATACTTTGGGCGTAATGTCAGGTAATGTACGCAAGCGCCGCTAGCTAAGATGTCTATTTATTTTTAGGTAACGGAGTGGGGCCTCTCTTTTGCGTCAAAGCGTTTGCGTAATTTTATAGTGTGTTTTATGAATACGAATTGTAAATTTGAAACATGATTGTGGCTGAGCTATAATGCGTAAATTACATTAATTTTTTATCCTATATTTGGATACCTGCCAATTAGCTAAAACATTTCTGCAATAGCTGCATGTCCTATGATTGACTGGTAACAGATCGCAGATTTGTGTGCGTTCTTGCGCCTCTGCGAAATTTTATGCTGCCAGAGAGGTCCCTCAATTATATTTGGATTGTTTATGAGACAAAGCTGTCTTTGATTTTATACTAATAATTGGTTTCATCTAGGCTTGCTACTTGAAGGCCATAGAAACACGGCCTGATTTTGCAGTGGCATGGAGTAACTTAGGATGTGTATTTAATGCACAGGGTGAAATATGGTTAGCTATTCACCATTTTGAAAAAGCTGTAGCATTGGATCCTAATTTTTTGGATGCCTACATCAATCTTGGAAACGTACTCAAAGAGGCAAGAATATTTGACCGGTAAGCACAAAATACTCAATATTCATAATTTCAAATGGTTATAATATAAATTACAATTATTATGGTACGAGGGTAAGGTGAATATTTTTCGGTCTAACAATAAAAGACTGATTTTTTATTAAAAAATGCATTTGTTTTTCTACATAAACCCCGTTTAGTTCAAAGCACTTAGTGCATCGTTTCTCCAATTTATGGACTCCATCCCCGAAATGCGTTTCTGGAAGGTCTGCAAAATACACATCTACAGCTGCTATCACCTCTTTGTTTGGTTGAAAACGTTATCCAGCCATACATTTTTTAAATTAGGCAACAGGTAGAAGGGACGTATGTGGACTGCACCGATGGAAAGAAATTAATCCTTTTTTGTGGGGTTTTGACCGAGGGTCATATGTAGATTGCACCGATGGTCAGATGTGGATTGCACCGATCCCCACATGTGGATTGCACCGATATAAATTCTTAATCCCTGTAAGTCAAAGACTTACCAGTAATCTTGTAAGGCTTGCCCGTAATGTTTTTTACTGAAAATGAAACAAGGACGTATACAAGGAGTCACCCCAAACACTACTGAAAGACTTAAAAAAACACTAATAGATGCCCAAAATATTTAATTTTATTCTAATTTACTATTATATTGAAAAAAATTCGAATTTTTATAAATTGGATCCTGGTAATTGTTTCGTCAGAATACAAGTCGATCAAATGTTGTAATTTGGCTTGTTTACTAACTGTAATGGCATTTAGCTCTGGATCTAGGGGGGGGGGCTAACCAGGGCACCTGTCCCGGGAGGCAATTCAAGGGAGCACCAAATTATATTTCGTGAGATTTTTGATATCTTTAAACTCAAATACTGGAGGGAAGGGGCGCCAATGTCAAGTTCTTGCCCGGGTTCGGAAAAATCATAGATCTCGGTACGACGGCATTAACTGTGCCAATACTCTGCTTATTCTTAAGTATATTTTAATTTGCATAATTTTTAATATTTCCAAGAAGGTGTAAATCGGCTGGTGGAGTTATAAAAATGTGAACTAAATACGATATAAAACGACTCACAGGCATTCGTATTCCGGCATATACTTGATGTGCGTGCTGCTCAGAGCTTGATGTAAATATTGCAAACCAAACGAGAAGAGCAACCATTGACCAATTTCGGAAAGATCATTTTAATATTCTGCGACCAAACCTACTTTATGAATTTTTCTATACCACGTTTGGCTTAAATGAAATCGGAATCCAATAAGTTCAATATTTTCCCAAACATGTTAAGAGAAATGTCCAGTGCTACCCCCCCTATACAGTGTGAATATTTGTGTTTCCTGTCATTTATTTCCAGGACGTTACAAAAATTTAAATAATTGCTAGCATTACAAAATCTTTCAACACTTTTTATATAAACACGCTAAAGGAAGTTGATTTATTTATTAGAAAACCATGTTATTTGAAAATTAGAACATGGGAATCTTCCCCCCCCCCTTCCAACCGCAGTTTTAGAATTACGCGATGTTCAAATAAGTAAATCAATTTCTTTTAGCGTTTTTACATAAAAAAAAGTTGAAAGATATTGCAATGCTAGCAATTATTTAAATTTTTGTAACGTCCTGGAAATAAATGATATAAAACACAAATATTCACACTGTATAGGGGGGGGGGTAACACTGAACATTGATTTTAATGCTTACATGAATAGCAAGTTCAAAATCAACGGTTGCTGTTATTGGTTTAAAACGTAAATCATTTTTAGAACATACCTAACGATTAACAGAACTAACTAACGATGTTTGTTTTGCCTAATAAAAAATAGGTACGGTTCTTTGGGTTTTGCTTAATAAAAAAAATATTGAAAGGGGGGGGGGTGAAGGGTGCATGTCGTAATATTTGGAGGTATGTCTAGGATTTTGTGCAGTTGGGGAGGGTTGAATAATGCTTAAAATTGCTTGACGTAATTTATGAACGACCCCTAATCCAAAGGCGCAGTCTTCTAAAAAATTTTCGCAAATGTGTAATTCAAGCCAATCAAAATTTATTTAAAAAATTATGGACCATTAGAATGGTAGCAAATCGTAAAATTTTAACTAACTAACCTAAGCTCTACCGGTGAATCTCTCTTTCAACGGTCCCCTCATTAAAAAAATGATCGCTTCCTAACAATAACCTAAGCTCGACCAGTGGATCCCTCTTTTAGCGGTCCTCTACACCTAAATGAAGGATGAAATGAGAGTTTCCCATAAATTAGTGCTTTAATTTTTACATTATCTAGCAATGAAAACCAGAAAATGTAAATACAATCTGTATTACTTACATACCTCTGTAGTAAATTAAATACCTCAATCCTTTAATGGAATTAAAAAAGATTACTTACTCACCATCGGTGCAGTCCACATACTTAACTTAACCGAACCCGGTGCAATCCACATGTCAGATTATGTGACCCTTTGACCATCGGTGCAGTCCGCAATTGCCCGGTAGAAGTCAGGAGAGGCCAATTCTAGTGGATAGGGTGGATATTCTAATAATACATTCTTCAAGTCACTCAGTTTTCCCATTGTCAAACCACATTTTGTGGCCACATTTTTTTTGTACACACGCTCAAGGAAATTGATTAATTTATTTGAATACCACGTTATTGGAAAATTAGAATGTGGGAATCCCCCCAATCGCAGTTTTTAAATTATGCTATGTTCAAATAAGTAAATCAATTTCCTTTAGCGTGTTTACATAAAAAAGTATTTAAAGATTGTGTAATGCTAACAATTATTTAAATTTTTGTAACATCCTAGAAATAAATGACATAAATCACAAATTATTCCATGTAGCACTAGATATTGCTCTTGAGGTAATTAATTATTAAAATAATTCATTTTGCTCCTCAAAATACACAAGCCATAATTTTTTAACAGATGAACTAGATTTTGCCTTCATTGGTGCAGAACTATCAACTTCCACTCGTTGCTTGGATTATTGTTTTGTTGCGAAATACATTTTCGCATTTATTTTGGTCAGAATTCAACAAATGCGGCATTCATCTTGCACAAAGCTTTCTCATGTTTAATTCTTGGTGTAAGAAGAACTGAACCCTTTTTTTGGATATATACATACCTACAGTATCAGCTATCTCATGGACCTTAAATCAGCGACATCTAATATCATATTGTGTGCCTTTTCGACATTTTTATATGTGGTTGCAGTTTTTGGCCGTCCTTCATGTTGATCATCTTCAAGATATGTACGACAAAGTTAAAATTCAGCTGCCCAATATTTCAAATTGAAAAATGAAGGAGTAGATTCCTTGCAATCCTGTACCAACTTTAGATACATTTCTATTGACGATAAACCATTCAAAACGAAGAATTTTATGACGTCACATTATTCAAGTTGATCCATATCAATAAATCCGCACGAACGTTCACTTTGAGAAGCTGCCAGATCAAATTGAAAATTTTAATTTGTTATTGTAAGCCAACATTACAAAATAAAAACTTCATTGATAGCAATGCATCCCTGTGTTAGACCGAGAATTTTTCACCTTACCCTCGTATAACTATTTATTTTTATACTATAATTATACTATCGTATAACTATCTTGGAGGTAAACAATAATTGTATTTCCATTTTGACAAAATTTTTTAATTAAATCATCAATTTATTGATAGTTACTTAATATTATCTAAAAGCTTCCACTATTTCTATATTTAAATTAACAAAATTGAATAAATCAATTGTGACACATTTAATGTGAAGCATTTTGTCTTTTAAACATTGTTTCTGTAAAATGTGTAAAAATGAATATTTGCTATGTGCATTCCTCCTACTGTCCTCTGGTGGCTCAATAAGGAAAATTACTCGGGACTGTGAACATTTTATGTTCACTGTGAAAATAGTACGCCATGAGAAATTTGAATATTTTTGCTGTCATAAAATTTGAATACCAACTGTTTTATAGCAAATAATTTAATTAATTTTGTATGATCACGTGTTTATGACATAATGCAAGTTCCGTTGAGGTTCTATTATCGGCCACTTCGAACGCTACGTTTGATTTGCTTAACCCCTCTCATACCTTGCACATAGCGAATACGCTTGTTTTACAAGTATTTGCTAGTAGATTGTTTTCAAAAGTTCTGGTTAAGAAAAGCTGATTTAAGGGGGGAAAACACTGTAACAGGTCGAAAAAGAGAGGTATTTTAAGAAATTTTTTACAGAAAAAGTACAAAGCCAATCTTTTTCAAATTTTTCATATATTTTATTGATTATATTATATACATTTAAAAAATTTTTTTGGCTTGTTTGTAGTCCATATACAGGGTGTACAGGACGCGAAAGTTTGCTCTTCAAAAAAAAGGTGAGTGACTGGTTGACAGTAATTCGGCCATATGGTTAGTTTGAAATCAAAATTTCAAAAATATTTACAAAGTACATACCCATGACTATAGTTCGACGGGGGGAAATGTTGATATCTAGAAAAATAGCAAAATTTCAGATCTTGCAAAAAAAAATTTTAAAATCGAGCATTTCTTGTGTGTCCTTTTTTGTACATAGAAGCTAAACGGAACAACCAATTAAAAAAATCTCTCGTCGGACGATAAAGACGAATATTGTGAACAAAATGTTTTTTGAATCATATTAATCGGATGGATAGTTTTCTTGTTTTGCTGTCAACGAGATACAAATTTGTAGTTTTGAGATATTTGCTTTTAAATCCTGTATATGGACTACAACCAAACCAAAAAAATTTTTTAAGTTTTTATAATATAATCAATAAAATATATAAAAAAATTTGAAAAAGATTGATTTTGTATTTTTTCTGTAAAAAATTTCTTAAAATACCTCTTTTTTTTCGACCTGTTACAGTGTTTTCCCCCCTTAACAAAATTTGTTTTCATAAATTTATTAAAATAATAATAAATTAATTAAAAAGTTTTGTTTAGTAATAAGTTCAAAGAGAGAGAAAACAAAATTTATTTAGTATTTACATTACAATAATTATTATTTTAAAACTTATAACAATAAAAGTTAAAATTTAACGATGAGCGAGAAGTTGAGAGACCCTGCCTGCGTGTAACTCTCTTTGCTTAGGTAATTAGTGCCGAAACATTTTTAAATAATTAATATTACTAATAAATTATTGTATTGATAGTTTCGTTGTGGATTTGAAATTGATTAATTTAATAAATGCGTGGGGCTAATAGTATCATCCACAAACAGCGCCCATTATACATATAATCTAGCTTCTCTCCATTTCTTTGCGTTTTGTTTGTTATTATCCTTTACTATTTGTAGCTTCTTGTTCCTGCTTTTTTAGTTCCTATATTTTACATAATATGTGACCTGGTCTATGAAAAGAGAGCTTACGTGCGAAATCAAATTATCGAAAAAACAACAGTTAAAGGAAACAATGTTGCATCAGTTTCGCGTTAGTTGTTCCCGTTTATCTGCGTTGCCTGATAATTCCACAAATTATGACCTTCTGGTTTTCATCATCTGAAAGAGCGTCTCATACTCTATCCAAATCGGCAAAAAAGTGGAAAATGATCAAATAAGTTATCGAGAAAACAGCAGTTAAAGGTAACAACTCGTTGCATCAATTTTTCATTAGGTGTTCCCGTTTATCTGCGTTGCCTGGTAATTCCACAAATTATGACTTTCTGGTTGTCACCATCTGAAAGAGCGTCTCATACTCTATCCAAATCAGCAAAAAAATGGAAAATGATTTTTTGACACCGAAGCCCCCTTTCATAGACCAGGTCACATATAATAATACAGATTAAACAAAAATAACTGCAAATTTAAATAATATCTGAATTTCTTTGCGGACCCTTAAAATTACGCCGCGGACCACCGGTTGCCGACCCGCTGGGTCGAATATCGCGTTTTACATTACCGTTGGTGGTGCTGCCAACCATACGTTCAAAATGGACTTATACTTTATTCCGTGTGATGGCGTTAATGTAAATGTAAACAAGTTCATGATGTAAACAAAGCAAAATATTGTTTACTATACGTTCAACATGAACTTCGAAATTATTCCGTGCGGTGGCGTTTTGTTAATGTAAAACGCGAATTGCTTATCTTTCTCAAAAGGAAAATGCGGTCTGCGTTAAACCGAAGATAGCGGATCCGAAATTCTACCAATTCGTCCAATCCGGCCAGCTGTGCAATAGCGATATGCGAAAGGTCGCGGTTTAATGATAATTATAAATCAAGCTCACAAGAAACTACAGCAATTGACTCCATTAGTGATGACGTCAAGACGCATAGACTACGCTAGCTGTTTCAGTATTTAGTGACTATAAAAGCACTGTAAGCTATATATGGCTCCTAACCACAGAAACAATTAGCGTAATATGATTGGCCTATATTCTAGGATCTAAGCGTTTTGACGTCACACTAATGGAGTCAATAATTTAATAACAAAAATTTACTCTGAAATGGTGCTGAAGTAATACTCTTCATTGTAGTCTCAAGTAGTTTCAAAAATATCAGTCAAAGAGCAATCTTGGCGTAACCTATTCCACGCAAAGCTACATCCCACAATAAGTTACATTAAATTCTATTTTCTATTTAGTATTATACCATGCTACTACTAATCAAAACTAATTACCTAATAAAAATCGATGTTGCTGGAAAATTATTTAATCTTACTAAATTTTTAACCTCTTTCAAAAGTTCATTCATAAACCATACCCGTTCTAAACCGACGTTAACCTTTTAAGTAATGTGCCGTGAATCTTTCCTACATGCATTTTAAATGGGAACTTTGCACGGCAGTACTTAAAGGTTAACGTCAAATCGAGAGTTAATCCTGAATCTCGGATCAATCCGCGACTATTAATACGGGCATTAGAGGCGCATTCACAACCTTGCAAAATCTTCATCATCAATTGATCAACTTCGTCACAGTCGCTATCTCCTCTTTTTGTCCGAGTCCTTAGTATTTTTTATGGAAGTTTTGTTGTGATTCGCCAAAAACAAAAAAATTGCCATTTGAACACCTTGTGCACTATGCAACCCAACTTGTTTTTTTATCACCCAATAAACAATTATTTTCGTTCGTATTTTCTATCCCAGCATCTTGACTTGACATTTAACTTTTACGAAAAATTTTGATGTTATCGTACTTATCACAGTAGAGTACGTATGGATTTATAAATTTAAAAAAATACAGTAGAGTCGTTAATCAATAGGTTTGTTCGTTTGTATGAACTAACTTGCTAGGTTCAAGTTAGTGCAATGTACTGTGTTCGTTTGGCTGCTCAGTTCATGACCAAACATGAATTTCTTGCTCGACCTCCATAGGAGGAGTAGGCAGTGCAAGTTAGAACACTATCTAACTTTTGTGGTGGGAGTATTTTGTCTCGAAAGATAACCCAGTTCAAGTTAGTTCATACAAACGAACAAACCTCATATTCATCCATAGAAAGTGATCGATATTCGAGATTAGATACGGTATTTTTTGTAGGAAAACCAAATGAAAAAGTCAAAGGAATACTTTCAAAAGTCGCGAATATTGAATTAACAATAATTAAAAAGACAATTAGACCGTCGTTGTTCAAAATGAAATCCACGAGATTGTATGTTCCATACCTCTAAATTATTGAAGAAAAGTACAAGTGTCCCAGATTTTAATTTCAATAATTTAAAGAAAACAAAATTGCAAAGAATTTAAGTTGAAACTACAGTAATTTATAATTATTAATTAAAATATTTACAATACGTTCATTTACTACGTAAATGTGAAAGTAAAATGAAGGGTTGAAATTAAAGAAAATTGGGAGATTACTTTCTTTCGAATCTCATCAGTTAGTTTTCATTAATTTCAAATGAAGAAATTTAAAATTTTTATTTAATAATTTTTATTATTTTAATATTTTAGGATATTTCTAACTTTGTTTTGGCTAAAGAATTTGTATGCATTTAAATTTACAGTTAAAATTAAATTATTTTCACATTTCAGTAGGTTATTTTTGTTAATTTTGCATTTACAAAAATACGTAATAAGATATTGCTCTATTAAGTTTCAACAAATCTACCAAAACTTGCTATCCAGAAAAATGCATAATATTTAACATTTCGCTTTTCCGCTACATTAGATAAGTATAATATTTCTACTAACAACTTGCTAAATTCACTTACTTACCTTACGTAGTTCATAATAGCAATTTTAAACATATTTATGTATCTATAAATTTTTGAAAATTTTAAAACATCGCGATTTAATTCAGTATTTTGTTGGCATTCACTCAAAATATATTAATTAAACAAATATTTTAAAATCTCCACCACGCAATTTAGGAGGACATGGCCATCCAGCCATTAGATTTTATTTGGCAGCCGAATAAATAAGTCGTGCGCGTGTAAAAATTTCAAATTATCGACAAATACAAATTTAGTGTTTCGTGTTTGTTATCTAACAAAGTTTTTAGATTACAAGTGTATTTAATTCCAATAATATTACAACTTAATTTAGAATTCGTCAAATTAATAATTATTTGAATTACTTTCATGATAGTATCTATCTGTTTTACGTATACAAGCCACATCATAAGTATATAATATTAGCAGTTGGGTGTTGAAACGATGAATGGTTTTAAAAATAGTTCTAGAAAGAATATTCAAACATCAATTTTAATTATTTATTCAATAATATGTTTATTATTCCTTAATGTAAAATTAGATTTTAAAACTTGGGCGCGAACAAATAATTATAAATTATTTCTCGAGTGCCTATGTAGTTATATTATAATTTAAGAAAAACTGCTTAAATTTTTTAGCAATATTTATATTGGCATGTCGTAACCAGCAAAACTTGGAAATTTATGCAGATATTTATGCAAAGTTCTTTCCGAACGACGTGATTTTTAAAAATTCTATTTGACAGAATTCTTAGCGTTTTTTGAATTTTTATGCCAGCTTATAAAAATAAAAGACCTTTAATGTTTATGAAAATATTTCCTAACACTTCTTAACTTTTACAGTGCAAAGTCTCGTTTACATAGAGATTAATATTTATGCACGTTACATATTATATACCTAACATATTAGACCTGTCTTTCTCAAAATATAGTGTGTGGATTCCCACACCTGCGAATGTAATAAATGATTGAAAATATTCGTATCTATTAATGTATACACATAAGGTTGGCTGCGAAAAAAATCTGCAAACACCGGTCCGCTCTTTCAAAAGTTTGACAAAGATTACTACACCATCGATCAGATTAAAAAGTACTTTCGGTCTCACAGCCACCCTTCTATCTAACTCCGCGGCGCTGCTCGGTATTCAGCCTTGCACAACTATCTAGATGGGCGGCTGTGAGGCTAGAAGTATTGGATAATTTGAACTGCATTTGACGCTTTCTGAATTAAAGCTGTAATTGCGTACGTGCACAGCAAATATATTGCAAATGTTGCTTACTGCGAAATGTAGCGGATTAAACTCCTACTTATTTAAATGTGCTTGATGAAAACTGCGCTAGACTGCGATAACTTTGCTGCAGCCCAAAAGCTGCAAACACATGGTTATGTCTGGCATGTTATGTCAAAGCTGATCGTTTGAACATAATTTATGCCAGACTTAACATGTCAAGCCGGGTATGAGTCATGCATAATTTCACCACAAGGTGGAGCTGTATGTTTTAATCCACCTAGTCATGGGTTTCCCATCGCTAAAATATGCGGTAGTATATGAAGGTATCCGAGTTTATCGGTAAATAGTTAATTATTAACATAGACCCTAACCTACACTTCGGTTTAACTTTTTTTATTACGTTATCCACACAGATGCGTATTAAATTTTAATATTTTGTATTTATACAAAAAAAATTAATTTAATTACGAATTTTTATAATGAACTCACAACTACTTGTTTGCAATTGCTTACATTTTCTACTACCGCGCCATTCACTCATCTTTTACACATTAAAAATGTATTTGATGTAAAACACGAAACGAATAAATAATATGATTTTTATGTTTCGCTTTTATATTATAACCTTGGGGATTGAATATAAAATCAGTCATCCAGGAGAAAATTGAAGGCAATTTATTGTAAGTCGCTTGATTTTCTTCTGATAAAAAAATCTATTCCGAGTGTATATTTTACCCCACAGTTTATTACAATAAATTATTGTTCAGAGGTGTACATGGCATTTTCTTTATAATACAATTTATGATTGAACACTAAAAATAATGTATTTTTTCCGTACTAAATCAAGTCGATTTTTCGACTTCTTTCAATGAATTTGGGGTTGGTTTTTCTGTTTTATAATGAACCAACGAAGTAATTTTATTCGTTTAAAACTGAGGTTTAAACATACTCTTCAATTTAAAGTTTGTCATTTTTGCTGATTATTTTCCATCTGACACGTTCCAATTTTTCATTTTAGTTATATCAATATCTTTGGCGGTTCATCTGTTGACATATTGCACTGGTTTGCAAGGTTTGAGTTAATTCGATCGAGTACATTGATATCATCTAATTTATTTTGATTTTTACAAGGATGAAACGATTATATTCTAATTTTCTGTTCATATTTTGTATGGAAATGACTTTAGTAAGTTAGCTTTCGGTTATCCAGTCACGCGAAAAACTTTTAATAATGGCTCTCAAAATTCACATAGGTACCTACCTATATCACATGAACTTTAACATTTTATATTTTAACACTAATTTAAGTTGAAGTTCTGTGGTGGGGTTTATACATAAGTAGAATGCGTTATTTTCTCCAGTTCTTTGATATTGAAATACTTATTATATTTATAATCGGAATTCAATAGACATTCGTCGATAATGATTATTTAAATTTTGTTATTGTCACGTCGTTTAAGTTGATTGATTCATATTTTTAAACATATTATTATACAACATCGACGTTCATAATAATGTATACAAATAACAGTATCGTTTAAGGCTGTGAGCTACCAATATCATAAGCGCGTTTCTGCTATGTATATTTCGTATGCTACATAAATATAAATGTCTGGTGGTGGTCTTTAATTAAATATTGGAAAGCCATGTTTTACTTCGATATATTGTAAGACATCCATTTCGTGTGTAAATTTTTATCTGTGTTTTCGAAAATATGCTGTGATCTCAGATAATATTAAGCTCCTTGGATTGCTATATTATCCTGAAGTTTTCGAGCCACTTGAACACGTCTATTGTCACAATCTATGGGTGTGTTCCAAATAAGATTTTTAGAAAAAGCAATTTAAATTGACAGCAATAAACATTTATTTTTTAAGGGAGATCTTTTTTTTCCGTCGAGTATAATTCGTTTATACACAGAGCTGTCCAAACTTTTAGGCTCTGCGGGCAACCACGTCGGTAGAAAAAGGCAATAAAAATATAAATCTTAATTAACATTTTGTCGTTAAAAACACGGGCAAGTATAAATGACTGCTTGGTTGACGTCTTGACCACCCCCGGTTTATAATGTATCTTAATAAGGATTAAACAAATTCGTTTATTATATTAATGATCATGTTATCAGAATTTAAATAAAAAATAGGTTAGCCAAAACTTACGAACGAATCCCCTCTTACACAAATTTAGTATTGTTGTTTTAATAATGGTCAAATTCACGATCCACTTTTATAGGTTGTAAAATTAATGAAAACTTATAAAATCTAATTTTAGGTAGGTAATGCTAGTATATTTTAATAGCTCATAAATTATCCTTTCGTTAAAAACGTTTTTCAACAAAATTTCATTTTATTTTCACCATAGAATTGGAATTATAAATAATAATCATTAGTTAGGTACGAATAGACCAAATAAGTAGGTAATTTATAAAATAACTTTTTAATGAAATTGTTATCTTTTGGTTTAATTAAGTTAGTATTATGCAACGGTTGAAAAATATAGGAAAGAGTTCCAACAAACTTTAATTTATTTGGCGCATTTTCCAAACTTTTTATACACAATGAAACACATTGTTTATTGACTTGATATAATAAGAAAATTGTAATTTTAGGCGTGGTGTTAACGCTAAGTGATGAGGATTAATCTATTAGATGAACAATTAATTTATGGATAGGTCTATTTCGTTAATGTTGATCGATAAACGATTAGAATTTGTTTTCGATTTTGTAATTGCCTTTATAATTTAATCGATTTTCAATTTAGTAATTGAAGTATTAAAATGAAGTGTAATACTTGCATGTTATACAAAATTCACGACGTGTTATAAATAATTGTACCTACACGCAAGGAAATGGCGTTTATGTTATATAAAATATTTAGGAATGAAATTGATTTCCATAAATTACGCTTACTAAATCGTAATATTTTTCTTACTTGTAAATATTATTATATTTTCTTCCATTTTCCGTAATGTTTTTGTGTTCCAAACTTCTTGTAGCATTTGATCAATATTGTGCACCTTTTACGTCAGAAATAAGATTGTTTGTTATGCTGCTATATCACATAAGTTGTATTTTTGATGTAGAAGCCCGAAAATCGCGATTACTTCATAAAAATTGATTTTTTTAAATTACCCACCTGTCATTCATTTTCATGTTTACGGTTAAATATATTGAATTTGTAATTAGAGAAAATATAGTTTATAATGAATGACCTCTCCGTGCGAGTTATTATGTTAATTGAAAATTAAATAAAGATTGACCTTCGTAATTAATTATATACTTCGGTGTCTTTGTTTGGAAATTAACCCTGCTTTAGAGAATTTTAAAACCATTGTCTTACCTAATTGACGAAAATTTGGAAATTGCATACTACTATTTTTGCGCAGCCTCCGGTTGCTAAGCAACCATCGCCGTCGTCGAAACTAACCCGGGCGCTTCCTTTTACCAGCAGTTGTCATCATGATGCTGTAGCGTTTGCAATAGTTTTAGAGTCTTTCCTATCTTTTCTTATCTTTCCGCTACAACCATGCGGCTTTTTTGAAAAGCAAACCTAACTATATCTAAAGTATTTGTAAAAAGATTAATTCATGGTTTTCATTTCGGGTTATTTATCAATTTCCAATTTTTCGTCAGTTTTATTTCTTTTATTATTTCGTAGCAGTGATATGTTACTAGTATTTGAAAGTATACGAATTGACAATAACTTAATGCAGGGAATATGTCCGAATTAGACATTTTTTTATCAATGTTTGTATTTGTGGAATATAATTCGTATTCCATACCGCCATAATTTCATTTAATTAGAGTGTGTTTTGAAGTAATACGTATACTTGCACTTATTGAAATATCAAAGAAATTCGTCCAAAAAAGTCGTTGACGTGTATGATATACACAATTATCAAATAGTATTAGATTTGTGGCAATGATTGAGTTATGGATCTTCAAAGCGTGGTCGTGTATACTATCATACAAATACGTGAACCGAAACCACCATTATGTTCTGGACATCCAACAGCAGCTACAAGTGGATGCCTTGCTTGGATTAAAAATCAAATCAAAAGGTTTTTAGATATTGCTTTTCTTTTTTTTTTTTCAAGTTTACCTGTTGATGTAGTAGTGCGCATCCTAAACAGCTGCAGTCAATTCATAAATAAAAATGTGATCACTTTTGATTCGTAGAATCATTCACTTTAATTTCGATCAAATTATTCAAATTCTGAAATTTGATTTCTCTAAAAAGCAGGTCGAAAATTTAAAATGCAACTGTGAAAGATTATCTTTGGTATATAATCAGTTTTAATGGCGAGGCAGTATTTTTCATTTCCATTCATTAAAACTTGGCGTAATGCGTCAATCGCCATTTTCGTACTTAATTGTATTTTACTCTAATTGTATCAAATTAACTACTAGAAATTATATTACAAGGTTACCGTAAATATTTGAATACCTACTAAAGAAAATATTAAATATCTTGTTAGTTTTTGAAATTGGTAAAATAATTAATTTTGAGTGATGAATTTTGAAAAATAAATTATGTTTACATTTCTTTCTTTATTGCAGAGCGGTAGCGGCGTATTTGCGTGCACTCAATCTGTCTCCAAATAATGCAGTTGTGCATGGAAATCTTGCTTGTGTATATTATGAACAAGGACTTATTGATTTGGCCATCGATACATATCGTCGCGCTATTGAATTACAACCAAATTTCCCTGATGCTTACTGTAATTTGGCAAATGCTCTTAAGGAAAAAGGACAGGTAGCAGATGCCGAGGAATGCTATAACACAGCTTTACGTTTATGTCCAACGCACGCCGATTCTCTCAATAATTTGGCTAACATTAAAAGAGAGCAAGGATACATTGAAGAAGCAACGCGCTTGTATTTGAAGGCATTGGAAGTTTTTCCGGAATTTGCCGCAGCGCACAGCAATCTTGCTTCTGTGTTGCAGCAACAAGGAAAACTTAATGAAGCTTTAATGCATTACAAAGAAGCGATCCGAATACAACCAACTTTTGCAGATGCATACTCTAATATGGGAAATACCTTGAAAGAAATGCAAGATGTTGCTGGAGCACTTCAATGCTACACAAGAGCCATTCAAATCAATCCAGCATTTGCCGATGCTCACAGTAATTTGGCTAGCATTCATAAAGATTCTGGAAATATTCCTGAGGCAATTCAATCATATCGCACTGCATTAAAATTGAAACCTGATTTTCCTGATGCTTATTGCAATTTAGCTCATTGTTTACAAATTGTATGTGACTGGACGGATTATGACAATCGCATGAAGAAATTGGTTAATATTGTGGCAGATCAACTCGAAAAAAATCGATTACCATCCGTACATCCGCATCATTCTATGCTGTATCCTTTAACTCACGAAGTTAGAAAAAATATTGCCGCTAGGCATGCTAATTTATGCCTTGAAAAAATTCACGTTCTTCATAAACTTCCATATAAGTTTACTACTGAGCTAAAAGGCCGCCTAAGAGTAGGTTATGTGAGTAGCGATTTTGGCAACCATCCTACCTCTCATTTAATGCAGTCAGTACCTGGGCTACATGATCGAAGTAAAGTAGAAATATATTGTTATGCATTAAGTCCTGACGATGGAACTACTTTCCGTAGCAAAATAGCTCGAGAGGCAGAACATTTTATCGATTTATCACAAATTGCTTGCAACGGTAAAGCTGCTGATAGAATTTATGCTGACGGAATCAACGTTTTGGTTAATATGAATGGTTACACAAAGGGAGCACGCAATGAGATTTTTGCTCTTAAACCGGCTCCTGTTCAAGTAATGTGGCTGGGTTATCCGGGTACAAGTGGCGCTAGTTTTATGGATTATTTAATAACTGACATTGTAACATCTCCTATGGAACTTTACAGTCAATACAGTGAAAAATTGGCCTACATGCCTCATACATATTTTGTTGGTGATCATAAACAAATGTTCCCCCATTTAAAGGAACGCTTGATTGTTAGTGACCGCAGTAATGGTGGAATCTTAGCAGACAACGTGGCAATTATAAACGCCACCGATTTATCGCCGTTGGTTGAAAATACCGACGTTAAAGAAATAAAAGAAATAGTTCAAGCTTTAAAACCTGTAGAAATTAGTTTAAAAATTGCCGAACTTCCAACGACGACTCCGATAGAAAATATGATCGCTTCGGGTCAAATACAAACGTCTTTAAATGGTGTAGTGGTTCAAAATGGACTTGCAACTACCCAAACGAACAACAAAGCAGCCACAGGTGAAGAGGTTCCACAAAACATAGTCATAACTACTCGGCAGCAATACGGACTTCCAGAAGATGCAATTATCTATTGCAACTTTAATCAATTATATAAAATAGATCCAGTCACATTAATTATGTGGGTGAATATTTTAAAAAATGTTCCCAACGCGGTACTTTGGTTGTTACGGTTTCCGGCTGTAGGTGAATCAAATATACAAGCAACGGTACAACATTACGGTTTACCGGCTAGTAAAATTATATTCAGCAATGTAGCGGCTAAAGAAGAACATGTTCGACGTGGTCAACTTGCCGATGTTTGTCTGGACACTCCATTGTGTAACGGACATACCACAAGCATGGACGTCTTGTGGACGGGAACACCCGTAGTAACTTATCCGGGAGAAACTTTGGCTTCTCGTGTAGCTGCTTCTCAATTAACTGCTCTGGGCTGCCCTGAATTGATAGCAAGATCAAAACAAGAGTATCAAGATATTGCAATTAAATTAGGCACCGATAAAGAATTGTAAGTAAATCTTTTTAGCGTTGAATTTTATTTTATTATATTGTGTTAATTTTTTTTTCAGTTTAAAAGCAACAAGAAACAAAGTGTGGGCGGCGCGCAATATTTCACCGTTATTTGACTGCAAACAATATGCTGAAGGTTTAGAAATGTTGTATATGCGCATGTGGGAGCGCCACGCAATGGGTTTCAAACCAGATCACGTTGCTGCCATTACAGAAAATTAATTGAGATGCTATAGCTTTTTGAAAAGATTGTGCTATTTTATATAATTAACGTTATTTGAATATCATAATTTAGGGTACAAATGATTGTCATAGGTTAGATATGTTGATATTTTTATTTCCGATTTCATACTGACTTGCATTTGTGTATATTTCCTTCTATTTTAAGTTTAATTAAGAGAAGTGTGGTCTCGTTGTGATGACTTAATATTTTAGAATAAGTTATTTATATAATCACAGTAAAATTATTGAATGTTTTTGTTTTGTTTTATTGTCAAGTAAATGGTGAGTATATTTTCAGAGTTCCTATCATTGCAGTTTTCCCAGCCCATGTTTGCTATATGTTGAAAATGTGTTGCAGGCACATATGGTCTTAACTCTAATACTCTTCTAATACTTCTTGAGTTACTGAGCGGAAATTCTGGGTTGAAATATCGGATTTTATAGAATTTCTTAGCTTGATCTTCGGTGAACATCTACTTATAAGCTGTGGTGAATTTGGAGATAGTACAACAGGCCTGATTTAGAGGCCAAAGTGCGTGAGAGAATCTATCCATTTAATTCTAGGATTGCACTGGATCCTCTTAGGTTATCAAGGAAATCTTGAGGTAAGTAATTCTTGTGAGGAAAATCTTTTTGTTATGTTACTTTTGATGTTCCAGAAGACGGTAGGATGTGTTGGTAATATCAAGTTGGTTTATCAAATTTGCTTATGTAGTTTGAATTTCACATCAAACTGTAGGATCTTATTGAAAATAAGCATTTTTGCCGTACGACATTATTTACTTTTATTTTAAAAAAATTAGATGGGGGAATACCACAAACTTTATATACATTTTTACATACATACATTTATACATTGTTTTGAAAAAATATTTTATACAGTTTAAAATTATCGTGGCTACATGAAAAATTAGGTAAGTTTTACTGCATTTAGGGCCGTTTTTTCAATGCTCTGTTAACTGGTATCACGTCGTTACGCCTAAAACACTTGCTAAAGCACGCGTTCTAGTGGCGTGGTTGTCATAGCAATGGACGTGCTTGTCTACGTTTGTTTACTCATTCTACCTTTCTGACCTAACCTTTTCTCTGCATAACTCTTTCACACGCTTTCGGTTATTTACAAACCAGCACATCAAAAATTGATTGCTTGGAAGCGTTACCCTACGAGGGCGGATTAATAAGTGGTAAAAATACAAGGAATAATATTTTTACTAAAAAAAACATTGTATTTTTCAACATAGTGTCCTTTGAGGTCTATACGTTTTGTACAACGTTTTTCCAGTTTTTCGATCCAAATAATACTATTTTTGTAAGCCTTCAAAATAGGTTTTTGTTTCATAAAGTATGTCTTCGTTAGAGCGAAACCATTTCTTCAAGTTTGGAAACAGGAAATATTCGCAGGGGGTTAAGGTGGCCGAGAAATGCACTTAAAAACACTAAATCCGCTAGGTGCCGCGACTGTAGCGCGAATTCCCCATAGCAGCTGAGGGGTTGAAATTACCCATAGTTTGAAACAATCCCTTTCTTTAGGGATCCAGCAGGTTATTTAAAAAAAAGCATACATACATGAGGCGTTTTCGAAAATTATACCGGTAGATATCTTCCGGTGAATGCCGGTTCACCGCTTGAAAACAGCTGATGCACCGGTGGATGGAACGGTAGATGGAATTTACGAACGCTCAGGTTAATAAAGTACGCGCCAAAGTTTAAAAATTCAGAACCTAAAGATTTGTAAACTGATTTTATGTACCTACCCTACATTTTATGGATTAGGAAAAGTGTCGCACTGCATCATACATTTATTGTTCTTCACTCTTAAATACTATTTTTATAAAAAAAATTTATTTTATTAAGTCTATACCTACCTAATTCTAAAATTGTCCATGGTTCTTTATTTACAGTTACAGGTTACAGTACAGCGCCCAGTTACGTTTTTGTTAAATTTACGTTTTTTTATCCAGATATAAATTTTTCAATATTTTAGAGGGTCTTTGTTTATGCTCATCGTCATAACTTCTTCAAAAATGTATCAATTTAAATGTTGTTTTTTTTCAAATTTTGTATGTTTTAATGAATTTTTTAAAACTTTCGTACTTTTATGCAATAAATAATTTATAAAACTGTATTGTTCGCATAAACGTCCCATTTGAATTAAATAAGTTGTATATAAAAAATGTATATTGCAAATAATTTATTATTATAAACTACAAAATAATATTCAAATAAAATTACAAATATGGGCCATAACTTCATCACAAATAAGAAAAACAGTAACAATTATTGTTCAAAAATAGTTTTAATTATCAAATCATCAGTAAACAACAAATTATTTAAGGTTATGTCAAATCCACCGAATGATCTACCGGCAAAACATCTCGGTTCACAAATCATCTACCCGGTAGATGAAGTCGGTGAATGCACCGGTATAATTTCCGAACGTCGCTTCCCCTTAATCGGTACAATTTTCGAACGCGAAAGGTTGCACCGGTATATACCGGTATAATATTCGAAAACGCCTATGATGTGTTACTATAAGGATTTAAAAAGACATTTTCCATTCGACACAAAACTCAAAAAATAGAAAACTTTAGCATACCGACTTTGTGAAATAATGTTCTTCAAAGTTGACACTACAACTAGAATCCAAATTTGGGCTTTAAAAATTTAGGATGAAAAAAATATAGGTAAAAATTCTAAAAAAAAAAATATTTTTGCGATATTTTTTTTTGAAAATCACTCACCTTGTATAGGGTGTTTTTTTAGCTGCATGAGAACTTCAAAATGAAATAAAACATTAAAAACCTGACGTAATGTTTTGGTTATAATTTTTTTATGAAAGTACAGTTAAGGCATTTATGATTTGAACATGACTTCCGGCATGTGACCACCACGACTAATGGTTACGAAGCGCATCCGTTCAGTCCAATTTTTGACCACTTTTTCCAATATTTCTGGCTTTATTTCATAAATGGCTTGCTGAATATTAGCCTCCAATGCTTCTAGAGTTGTTGGTTTGTTAGCATAAACCATGGATTTAACATACCCCCACAGAAAATAATCTGGAGGTGTCAAATCACACGATCTTGGAGGCCAATTGATAGGACCACGTTTTGAAATAATGTTGTCACCAAATTGTCCTTTCAATAAATTGATGGTTTCGTTGGCTGTGTGGCACGTAGCATCATCCTGTTGGAACCATAAGTTGTCAATGTTTAGCTCTTGAAGTTTTGGAAACAAAAATGTATTGAGCATGTGTCGATATCTCACACCATTCACCGTAACGGTAGCTCCTTCCTCATTTCGAAAGACATATGAACCAATGATGCCGTTGGCGTGTATTCCACACCAAACAGTCAATTTTAATGGATGCAATGGAGTCTCAAGATAATGTCCCGGATTGGTCTCACTCCATATACGGCAATTTTGTTTGTTCACATACCCATTTAACCACAAATGTGCCTCGTCACTGAACAAAATTTTACGGTAAAATCCACTTCCAATTGGTTGTGAGCCCAATCTGCGAACTCACGACGCAATCGATGATCATCAGGCTTCAGTTCTTGAACCAACTGGATTTTATAAGGTAGTAAATGAAGATCTTTCCGTAAAATTTTCCATGTAGTGGACGGACAAAGCCCAAGTTGTTGAGCACGATGGCGAATTGAAATGTTTGGGTCCTGTTGCACACTTTCACTCACAGAACTGATAGCTTCTTCGGTACGCACATAATTTCGTCTTGCTGGTGTTTTTATATCACGCAACGAAGAAGTGGTACGAAATTTGTCTACCACCGCATGAATAGCTTGCTCAGAAGGTCGAAAATGTCTAACATAAAATGGGCGAAGGGCTCTATATGTTTGGCGAACAGAGCTTTGATTTTTAAAATATATTTCTATAATTTGGTAGCGTTGTTCAATGGTCAATCTATGCATTATCAAATGCCAAACCTTGCTAAACACAAATGTCAAAAAACTGTTTCCATAGCAATCTTGATTCAATTGTTATCCCTATTGAAAGTTCTCATGCAGCTAAAAAAACACCCTATAGTTTCAAACTTAGGCTTCTTGAATCTGTTTTCAGAATTTTTTTTAAATTTATTCGTTTTTAAGATTTGTGTCGAACAAAAAAAACCAATTTTTCGGCCACCTTAAGGAGAATAGATACTATGAGTAGGGTTGCCATCCGTCCGGATTTGTCCTAGTTTAGAGGGCGTCCGGAGAGCGTCCGGGCGGGGTTTTATTTGTGGTCCGGGTTTAAAGGCTTTCAAGTCACCGGGCGCCCACGCACCGCGCCGCGAAGAACCGACTCGCTGGATTTACCGTCCCCTCTCCCTTTTAGCACCACGCCCAAGATTTAGTTTAAAATTGTATGAGAAAAAAATAAAAAGTTGATTTATTAAAACTATTTTTTATTTTACTGAGCAACTTAAAAAAAATACTATTGGCATGTAACTCCAACCTCCAAAGTCCGGGGTTTTTACGCTTCTTGTCCTGGTTGCCAGATTTTAGAGATGGCAACCCTAACTATGAGAGCAATTCGAATCGTAAATCATGGATTTTGGCTACGAAAAGTGCACCATTGTCTTGTTGGAAGAGAACTTTCTTTTTCGCTAAATGCGGTTGTTTTTCCTTTACAAAAGAAGGACTTTCCTTCACTGGAACAATATTCTCCGTTGATTGTGTTTCTCTTTTCAAGGTAATCAATGTGGATTATTACGCGTGCATCCCAAAAAACAGTGGCCATGATAAAACTGAATAGCGAGTATTAATGTAGTACCTATGTTTCACGTGAATATCATATTCCAAGATATAGATTTCATATCAAGTTCAGTGACTGATCGAACATTTATGCAAGATATTCACAATGAATCTGCAATTCCAACTGCGGAAAATGAAGAAATCGGTGCTTATGAATAATCGATAGATACAGGAATCCTGTATCTATCGATTAACAGGATACAGATTTTCATTTAGAAACATTCGATCGATCAGTCAACACATCTAGTTTTTTTTTTTATAGATCCTAGTCGAGGGTGGTTGTCTTGTCAAAATTGACTCTTCCGCGCCTCCACTCCCGACACTCCAGAGCCATTTTGACAACACTATACTCATTAAAAACATCCCCCTAGGACCGTCCAACTCGGCAAAGTGTGCTACTAGGAAGAGGAATGGGGTGAATCTCGCTTTTTTTCCCGGTGCCGGTGCCGGGTTGTCCGGTGCCGAGTTTTCCCGATACCGAGTTGTCTGGTGTCGAGTTGTCCGTGTCCCTGTGCAAGATTGATGCCGTATTGTTATAATAAAGTATTTGTTAATATTCAAAATCTGATAAAAATAGAGTTTTACCTCCAGATAGGCAGATTTGGAACCAATATTTTAGTTTTTTTTATTTTGGCTGTAGCTCAGAAGTAGTGGGAGATACAGTTTCGATTTGAAAGTTTTATGTAAAAAAAAAAAACGCAAAGGAGATCGGTTTTAGACCACTCTCCCCTAAGTAATTTTCTGCAATTTTAAACGAAATTTTGGGGTTAGGAATAGTAGTTACTCTGCATAAAAATTTATTTCTATTTGTGGAGTTGAAATTTACAAACCATCATAAGTTTGAATAAATTTTAAATACGTTTGCTGATGAAATTAAAATTATTTTTTTTTTAAATCGCCTACCTGGATTCAGTGTTGTTTGCTTCGACGATTAATAATTAAGTAAACTTACCATTATATCGTTAAAATTTCACAATAATTGAAAGACTTTTTAAAATTTAAACCTAACAGCAGCTGATGAACGTACGATCTTGGTGACTATATAACCTTTCACATATGAACGTAGCATCTACCGATGTAATTAAGATGGTGACATTAATTTTGACTTTTAATATGATATTACTGTGGGAAAGACGAACATAGCAACCCAAAAAGGACAAACCTACTTCTAAAGTATAGGTCACTTATTGGTGAAGTCATAAATAAGTGGGGTTGTTTTGCATCTTGAGGGATGCAAAACGAAGAATAAGAAGTTAGTCTTTATCCAGCGTACGATTGCTGAACATAAACGACAAAACGACTAACACGATTTAACGATTTACCACTCATACGATTTATTATAGAACCTGTATTATTCATTCTTTATTTTAAGTGTTAATTTTTAGTGTAAATAAATATCTAAGCAAAATACATTCGAAGTTATTATTATTATTATTATAACATTATTTTATAACATAATAACATATATTATAACATTATAAGGTAAAACACCCACTAGTTGAACAGTTTTGAAAGTAAAACCTATTTCACTCTAATTTAAGCAAATAAAATTCGATTAATTTGATTAAAATATGTTATTTATGAAAATATAGATAGTTTTGCATATAATAGCAAAGAAAAAAGGAATAATTAATAAAATTATCATATTTTTACAAGGTTTTTAAAATATACTTCAAATGCATCAGTAATTGAACAATCTCTTTGAATCGCAGTCGTAATTGAACACTCCGGTGGTGGTTGTACTTGAACACGTGTGAAAATAGTAAAAATCAGTCAAAATCAAACAAAAATCCAATCGATATTCTAAAGATACATTTGGCAACATTGATTTATTTATGTATGACAAACGTAATGGACAAACGTGATCATTTTATGTTAGTTTTTTCGAGTTCAAGTTCATAACCTAAAAACTGTGTTTGCGCGGTTTACGGTGTAGTAACTTTCAATGGCAAAAGTAGCATGCTTATCGGCTATTCCACATTGCAACTTTCAAGTTAACAAAAATATAATTATTTCGATTTATAATTTAAAAAAACTTATAGAAATCAATTGCTAAATCATCTAGTAATTATAAAATACAGATATTACTTATTATGAATATTCCGTTTTTGCATTAATACAATTTCAAAAATCTGTTCAAGTGCTAGTTCCATTTCTTACGGTGTTCAAGTGCTGGGTGTTTTACCTTAGGTAAACTTAGAAAAAATATCAAGATTTATTTTCTAATAATTTTAGATTTATACTGATTATAGTCAGTCATACTGATTTATAGAAATACTCAACCACTTCTTCATTTGAATGAAACGAAGATAAATATATTTCGATATTATATAGCAACGTAGTATAAAACTAAGAACATAACATAACTTTTTAGGAATATAGAAATAGTAGGGTTATGTACGGTAAAATTTTACACCCCCTGCTTGCAAACATGGATACGTTTTGACGAATATTCATTTCTGCACATTAGCCACTCCCAACCATTATGAATGAAATTATACCTCTACCTACATTATAATAATAATAATATAATATTTGCTATTAGTCTGTCAATTTTAAGTAGGTTTTTGATTATTAAAATCACATTACAGACAACTACGTGACTTTAGTATGCCAATAAAACTGATGAATTTAATTTAATTTTAAAATAATGGTTTTATTAATCTTTAATAAGTTACCTAGTTAACGCTAAAATATTAAAGTTTTTAGGAAAGAAACTAACTTATTTAAAAATTAAAAAGCTAATAAAATTTAAAAAATAATTATTTTTTGAACGAGATTATTTCGTGGTTGTTTATGCATACCATCAAGCACTCTTGCATTTCGTGACGTACTTGTAGGGAACCTGCATGTAAGGGTCATTGTTAGGAAGCATTGCATGTGGCGGAATAGCTGTTATTCACTAACGAAACGATCGGACTGTATATTTCTGTATTCGTTTAAACATCGCGCCAACATTTTTTCAATTTACAAATAATTGCTAGTTTGTTTAAAAATTTGTAGTGCGTTAAATTGACAAGTGAAACAAAAATTTCATACTGGTCAGCTGGATTAAAACTTGAGTGATCGGCACCGGTAAGAAAGTTTCTTTTTACTCCCACCAATTAATATAATTTGTATTTACTTAAATTAACAGGTGATAATTATTTATGGTTTGTGATGATGATATTCATCTCAAATATATTTACAAAAAGCACGTGCGTTTTTCATTTTTCTTTAAAGGGATACTGGATTTGTCAACTTGTTACATTTTGTTATTTACCTGTATTCGTATTCACAGGTAGGAAGGAGGGCAAGTTTGTAAAGTTGACGGTTAACTTTCTGATTAAAAGAGTACAATAAAGTACTATGTGCATTCTTGCATAATAATATCAACTATTACTGACATGTTTCCTTTTCCTTACAATAATTATTGTAAGTTTACAAAAATTGTTATTTCGGTGGACTTTACTTTTTTTTATTTCAATTTAAGTAAGTACCTACTACCGGTAAACTTGAACTTGGCGTGATTGCAGAATTTAGCACCTTTCAATAATTGGTGGTTGGAATTTGTTATTTTTAGATTTTTTTAAATTAACATCAAGTCATATTAATTACCGTGTGAACATATTTACATGACGGAAGAAATATTTCCCTCTAATTTTTTTATGTTATTGTCAACTTTCTAAACTAGAACCCATAACTTGATATTTCGTAAGCCAACTCGCGTGAAGTATTCAGGTGTCATTAATCTCTTATTCAAATTTGAATTTTTTATTCCTTCTTTCCGTCGCGTCGTTATATTTTCTCTTTCACAAATAAAGTGGCGGTAATTTTTATAAATAATTTTTTAATTCAATTTATTCTAATTTTGTGGGTATATAGTATTAGCATATACCTAGAAATTGAAAGTCTGTCTGGAAGGGTGTCCCCGATTTGTTTCCATATTATAATCTCCTGATCGACGAAACGAACATTCAAGCATGAATCTGTGAAGGCAATTAAATTTTAACTCTTTATATCTTTTTACTCAGAACTATTTTAGTCACAACAAATCGATTATTTGTGTGTATCGAAATTTTTTAGACTATTGCACGTTATACCTTCCTACCATCGACACATCCAAGCCTTTCAGAGTGAATTTTACGAGTCGTATACACATCATAATATGTGAATAATATGAAAAATATTCACATTTTTCAACCATCATTTATTTTCTTCCACAACCCTTGCTATGTTTATACCTTAACGTTCCTTATTTTATAAAATTAAAATATATAAATATATTTTTTGGTTATTAACTTGTGAAAATTATAAATAGAAATTAAAAAACACCAAAGCCACGTTTCAAACTTGCGATTTTTGAAGTGACAAAATGTAATTATCCATATGTCCACCGAAGCACACTAAATAAAATGTATCAATTTGTATTATTAGTTATACTTTAAATATAAATTTTACTACCAAGATAAAGAACATAAATTATAATAGTAAAATATACTTTATATGACAGCTAAAATTCATAATGACATATTAACTAAAACACATCATAATAAATGTATGTGTTTAAAATTTAAGAGTATATTAATTCGCAATATAAGCTCTATTTATTAAAATCAAATTAATGATGAACTTACAATTTTAAAAAACATTTCGTTTTCAACAGGTAGCTTGGAAATCAACTAACCAACAAATTAATATTAAATATGAATGTATCACTACTAACTTGTCAATTTACTAGGCGAATGTAATTTGTTCGTGGTTATATTAATCTGGTAGCGATTATAATTTGCTAGAAATTAAATTTCGTAAGCGACCAAATATTTGATAGAAATCTAATTTTATTCGTCTTTTATAGTGTCGGCCATTAATAAATTAAATTATTCGCAAATCTCAAATTTAAAACAACATTGAGATTTTAACATAATATGATTATAATTATATGTACCTTTAATACTCTATACTATTAATAATTAAATGACAAGTTACATTGTCATTTTTTTTAAATGTCGTTTACGACTCAAAATTAGTAAAGAATTCAACATCGAAATCATTTGCTAGCTTATAAATTCTTGACACAGGAAAACAGTTTTTACCGTATGATGTTCAGTTGATGTTATACTTGATCATGTACAAAAGTGGAAATCTTACATCGCAAAGCTTGACGAATAATTTTATACTTCTCTAAATGGGTGGACTGTCAATCCAATTATTCAATACTTTGTCAAGTGCGTTCAATTCTAAATGAGATCTTATGTACAAAGTTAAGATATACCAAAATATTTTAAAATATCATACATGCATTCTGATGATATATGAAATATTCCATTGGTGGTAACATAAATACGAGTATTTTACAAATATTTTTTGTAATTAAACCGAGCGATGACAATTTTCGGCTCACAAAATTAACTTAACATTCTATTAGCTTTATTAAACAAATCATTAAAATGACTTGAAAAGTTAATTTTGAGTACATATAAATAATACCCAGGTCTCTAAAACAGGTAACTCTTTCTAAGTTCTAGAACTAGACTATCACAGAAAGTTGATAAGAAATGTCAATGCTTATTAATTTTGTAGTGAAACTAGAAACTTTACACTTGACGATACTTAATTCCAAATGATTATAGAATTTACATCCTTTTGTATTAATTATTACTTTACATCTCAGTCCTCAATTGAGTTAACATGATTTCTAAAAATTTGAAGATTGACCACCTAAAAACTTGGCAATATTTTAAAATATTATTAATGTAGAAAATGAATAACAGCGGTCCTATATGAGACCTAGGGGAGGGACCCCTTGGGGGGTCTCGAAGCTGTCATACCTGTTCCTTGGGGGCGCAGAATTATTCAAGAACATAGTTTGAGAAGCTCTGCGTTATCAAAGATAACAAGAAATAATGTTTTAAATATTTATTTTTTACCGGGCTTTCCATCTATTGCCATGTACTGGTACTTTTAGACAGTTGACACCTTTAGGTACGATCGCATTATGTCAAAAAGTGGGCTAGTGTTAAGCTGTTAGTGTTTTTAGCATCAGAAAAATTTATTGTAAGTTACCTATTCTAATATTAGTTTGTTTCGACAAAACAAGTCCTTGAGGATATAAATACCAAAAATAAATTTTGGTATCACTCCTGATGAAAGATGACCACTTTAAGTTCTCGAAATCCGAGTTTTGAGGTGAATTATTTCTCATTTCTTGTTGCCAATTCGCGTTTTACATTACCGTTGGTGGCGCCACCAATAACATTACGTCCAAAATGGAGTTCGAAATTGTTCCGTGTGGTGGCGTCTGGTGTTTTGTTAATGTAAATGTAAAAAACAAAACGAAGAGATTGTTTATTTATGGTGGTATTCGCGTTTTACATTACCGTTGGTGCCGCCACCATCTATACGTCTAAAATAATACGTCTAAAATGGAGTTTATGGAGGAGGAAATTATTCCGTGTGGTGGCGTTTCGCTAAGGTAAAGCGCGAATACTGCTGTGCCTTGGTATACCTTATGTATTCACGATCTCTTTCCAAACAGTTCTATCACTCTCTTGCTTTCAATTTCCATCCTTGCTAGATCTGCTATCACTTCATGCGTTGATAACGCTTCATGTCATCATCTCATTTTTGGGCGACCTCTTCTCCTTTCATTTGTTAACCTAACTTATTATATTATATTTATTTGGAGATCTTTACAAAGAAGAATACCACAGAATCATTAAAGTTTATCAAGATTATTGAATTATACAGCAAGATAATTACCGTAGAATCCGCTTACTCGTATCGGGTAAAGCTAGCGTAAAAAAATTAACATATTTTAAACTCAAAAACAAAATTGCGTTTTTTTGAAAATCTCAAGGTAGTGTAACCCCTTAATGTAGTATGTATGTAGTATTGTACTCTTTCATAAATATTGCCTCCTTAAATTGATTTCCCTGTGGAGAACTATAAATTGCTTTTTTTAAAGCAATTGTAGAAATAACAAGATAAATAATTTAAATTGCTTTTCCTATGATGGAAACTATAAATTGCTTTTTTAGAATAATTTAAATTATTAATCCTATTTTTGAACTCATACAATCACATACGGTAATATCAATATCTTTAGGGCTCTTCTTTAGTCCTGTCCTAAAATAAAATTTTTAATTATTAATAAATTACGAATTAAGGAATAATTATAATGTTATATTTGAGCTTTCGATCTTGCATTAAGACCTTCGTGAGAAAATTCGTAATTTATTAATAATTAAACATATTTATTTTCACGAATTAATAATAAACCAATTTTAAAATTTTATATCGTCGTAATTATATACTAATAATTAATATACTAAAATATCAATATTGTATAATATGTGGTTTATTTTGTTCTTAAAGATATTTAAATAAGGGTTACTATACTAATTTAAGCAATAATAATTCACACAGTCTCAATTTTCATAAAAATATAACGAATTTTTAACTGTAGTACATTGCAAACAATGAACTTTTTTATGTATTCCCAATATTTTGTAACAATATCTTTGAAATGGTAATATTAAATATAATTCAATATTACTGTAGAGGGCTTCTTTTCATCGCAACAAGTCGTTGATCTTTTCGGAAAAATCATCAGGATCACTTATTATTATACCTACTATGATTTTGGAAAGTGAAGTAAAATGTATATTTTATGTGGATACGTCAAGTTTTGTTTCTAAAATTGTTAGAAATGTTGTAAAGCATTGTATAGGAGCTAGGAAGGAATGTGTGATACGCACACTATTCGAGATATTTTAATTTTCGTATTACGAGAGTTGACTGACTGCCTCACGTGCTTTTAATTTCTACTATGATTTATTTCGCCCAGCTTTTAAAATTTAAAAATATTTTTCAATTTGGGGTTAAGGATTTCTCACATGAAACTTTTTGGTTGAATTTTAATTCTAGTTAGTATTCTAAAAGAGATATGGTAATTTTGCAATTTGGAATTCAGTGCATTCCTTATGCATTTGGACGTGATTGAAACATTCTAGGTGTATCAGGGCCAGCAGTATTTGAATGTTATCTTTAATCAATCGACGATAACGAATTTGATTTTGCTAAACTTCATATTATGAATTTGAATGAGGGTTTACTTGTCGATTGTTGTTTTTTTAGATATACAGAGTAGATTTTCTCAACTTTGGAATCTATATACAAAAAAGGTCCAAATATATAGTACTACATCTAATGATGTAATAATAATCCCATATTATTCCAGACTTTTTCATTGTAATTTATGGTCCTTTTTATCTGTTTTAGTTTGTACTTACCCCTGTTTATTTATATTTGTTTCGTAATTAATAATCCACAACACTCAGCCGTCGAGCTTTTACAACCACAGTGATAATTTTTCAAGTGGGTATATTTTAGGAAGTTCTGGTTCGGTGTTCAAAAGCGTAGCACATTGAGCTTCCACTCGCAACACTTCTTGTTAGATTTATGTTGCGTGTTTTTTAACTCTTGAGTTTAAATTAAATCCTGTAGTACATTCTTACGATATTACAAAGTTGTAAACGTTTTTGTAAAGATCTTAATGCGCCATAAAGCAAAAAATTATTTTATCACCTGATTGTATTATTTTCAATAAAAAGTGTAAGTGATTATTTTATTTATAAATATACTACAATATAAGTTAGTTGTTGCAAAAATATTTGCAAAGCATAACAAAGTAAATAATGCTAGTCGTGCATCAAAAACCAAACGCAAATTACAAAATCGATAGATGGTAATTTATTTCATTCAGTTTTTCTTTTTTACTCCGAAAATATTAGCATCTGTAAGAAGATAAATGATGTTGTGATCTCTTGGCATGTTTTTTGTATTGTACGGCAGTCTTGTTTTTTTCAATTAGTTAAGATTTAAAAATATAACTTCAATTTTACATGTAATTATAACAAGAAAACTTTTGTTGTGATGGAAAAGTTATTTAGTATGTCACATGTGTGATGAAACGAAGACGTACATTATGTACATAACATGGACGTATTATAATGTCAGTAGCATATCAGTTTCATTTCAATATTTTTTATAAATTATTAATTTAAAACATAATTGCTTAGATACACGTGCTTTGCTTTCGATGAAACTCATCAGATGGATTTAATTTATAGTTTACAGCTTTGAACAAATGTCATCAAAAGTAATGGTGGCCGAGCATCGATCGCTACCGATTATAAAATAATCGGTGATGGCAGATGACAAATCTAAATTTACCAAGTCTTTACTCCCGACTAGAAAACCACTTACATAATTAAAATATTGAATTATATTTTCGACTAATATTAATTCACATTGAATGATTTATTAGATTAGTATACGATATATTTATACTTCTTAAAATAATTTTTCACTAGGTTTTCTTCAGTGTTCATGTTTTCATGTTGAAACATAGTACAGAACCGAATTAGGTGTTTATCTATAAATTTACGAATTGATTACTTGTTTATTTATTTATTTAGATTTTAATTAAAAACATTTATTTTTAATTGGATGTTTATTTGAAGGAAAATAAAAACTAGTATATATAGCATATAGCAATGGGTGAACGAAGATTTTATTTATTTTTTTGTTTCAGGTGGAAGCTGCAAACAAACTTAGCCACCCATCAAGATGTAATGTTATAATTTTAGAGTGTTTACAAACATTAAGGATAGTAGTGACACGTGTATTGTAAACCACCTGTACACATACGGGTGTTTTATCTTACTGACCAATTGATGGATTAAAAATTCTTAATGATTCTTACCATTCAAATGCAATATAATTTAGACTTTAGTGAATAAAAGTAACTAAAATGTCGGAGGAATTAGTAAAAGAATTGAACAATGGCAACGAGACTCCAAAAATTATGGAACCTTCCGAAAAGGAATCTTGTATAGATGTAAAGCCAATTTCTAATAGACAAAAGTGTTTAGACGAAACAGAAAAACGTTTAAGGAGCTATTCGGGGCTTACTCGTGGTGGACTTTATGTTGCTGGTGTAGTGCTTTTAGTGTTAATTATATTGTTTATAACTGTAGTTATCCTTACTTCTACGTGGCCAACTCAACCACATCACCGACTATTTCCTATTTGCAAAGATTCATCATGTTTAAGAGCTGCTGCACAGGTGAGAAAATTTCAAGTTAGGATTTGCCTTTATTATAGAAAATTTTTCTCTTTCTTCTTTTGTTATGTTGAGCGAAATACAAAAAGTCAATAAACTCTGATTTGCTATTTAAAAATATCATCAATAATGGTTTGTTTGAAAACTTGCACCTTTTAACCGCCGCTTGTAAGAGTAGTAAATATTTAACGATTATATCAGGAACCAAATGGACTAAATCAGCTATGTTGAATTTGTGTTGCAATACTAATTATCGCTGCATAGCATGTTTATTCGTCCACTTTGATCAACACTTTAAAATCGATTTCTTAATGTGTTTAAAATTGCATTACGTTAATTCAATTATCCAATCGTTTTTCTTGGAAGAGTTACCGATTTATAAACAAATATAAAAGTATCGATATAGCTGTAAAAAAATTATTTTACACTTCAATGTTCCTTTACATCGTTTGTTAAATTTTATGTTTTTCTAGAAATGAAGTATTTCGTACAAATTTTCAATCAGAAAAGGTTTTATTTTATGTTTTACAGCGAATGTTATTTTTAGCTATTTTGTTTTTGTAAAACTTCTGTAAAAGTCCAAAATCGATTTATAAAAGCTTGGATGTAATTTTTACGTTTTAGGTAAGATCAACATTAGGGCGAAGTCGGATTGAAGTAAACGGTTTTTTTTTATTGCAATTTAGTGCGTATTGGCGATAGTTCTAGGACCTTACTCGGGGGCTTACGGTCATACACAAATTTTTATGTTGGTAATGCTCTGTATAGTGTATAGTATTTCGTACTTTAAAGTTTAAACCAATCCCGAATATTCGGCGAGCTAATGAGTGAGGACTTTTTGCTTTTTATAATGTATGCCTGGAGAATATTATTTAATATTCCATCAATATTTTGCAATGGACTTTAGTATGTAACTAGGTAATATCCTTTTTTTTTTATTATTATTTAATGTAAATTCAAATGTCTTTCTATCTTTTGTCCAGATTCATCACGTCTCATTATTTTGAAAAACGCAACTCATTTAAATCTCTTATAATAAGCGAAAACTCTATAGGAGTATATATAGAACACTAATAGATAAATGGGAAAAAGTTATGTATATTCTTTCATAGCGATTAGGTCTGCAATTTCTGGTATTCAGCTTTTTGAAATTGGATTAGTATAATTTTTAGGGGTTGTTCTGGGCATATTGATATTGGAAAGTATTTTGAGTGTATTACTTTTGAATCGTGGTGCGAGACTCAATTTTTTACCCATGTTGAATGAACATCTTCTGGAACTTAAATTAAAGTTATTTTCAGGAAGTGCAATCGTGTAATGCAACAATTTAATCGTTTTTATAGTTGAAGTGTAATAAATTATGAAAAATGCACTTCATCATGCTCTTATAATACTAATGAGTAGATTTCATTTAAATAGATATAGTTGAAGCCGGTTGAAGCTATTATATCAAATTTATTGTTTCGCCTAATTTCTTCTGCATTTTCGTTGTAAAGAGAATTACATTATCATTTATCACTTTCATATTATGTTAGTGTTTGATTGCCAAGTCTTACAAAGGGAACAATCAATTAAATACCTTTGTGGTTTTTAAATTGCAGAGAATAAATTCCGTCATCAAATCGATCAAATCTGGAGTTACCTTCATTACACTCTTCGGATCTTCGGAATCGGAATTATAATAAATTATTATTCAAAATACTGTTTCTAATAATATCTTGGTTAATATTTAAAATGAGCCTACTTTGTTATTTAAAGATATTTTTATTTTTTTCTCGAATGCACTTGAAATTAATCTATCGTTACGGTTGAAATATACAGCGAAATAACTTTTTACATAAAAACCTCTTTTCATCTATTTTTAAATTGATTTCAAAGAGCTGTCTAGCTTAGTTTAGACGGTTCTATGATGCGTATCATGATTTTTTTATGATTTTTTTTTTTTAATTTTACATAGCCGTATTTGGCTAAATATAATTTATTATCACATTGTAGGATTAAGTTGATGCAAAAGTTAATAAATCAAAATTCACATACAAAGTTACCAACATATTATCATTAATCAATCTATAGTACAGTTGTAGTTATGTGTCATTTTATTCGAAAACTTTCTACCATTTTTGCATAATCCCGTGCTAGTAGAAATTCTGGAATTTCTGAGCGAAGAACAAATTCAGATGATGGTTTTTGCAGACTTACAAAATATTCATCTACTCGTAGTAGAATGAATATTCACAATTCATAAGGTGAATGTACCAAACCATCTGGATTTTGTTTCGTTGCAGTAGGGTTGCAGTACAAGCAATAATTATTAGATCATTCACAAGTAACACATTCAATTTTCAGACGCCGAAAGAAAATCTATTTCGGATAATACCAATTTCATTCAAATCGAATTCAAATCCATTATTATAATATAAAGCAGCATAGTGGTCACGCAAGTTGAATATGAACACTAAATACCCGGTTCTAATCCGAGTGAAGTAAGAACTTTATTCTGACTGTCTCCCCTCGGAAAGCAATGGCAAAATTTGACTCCCCTTGTAAGATTTCGGATACTTAGCAACAATGTGTTCGAATGTGATAAAGAAAGTGAAGCATATAATTTGGAAAAAATACAAATAGCAGAAGTAAAAAATTATTTACTTCTTTCTTAAATCGGTTGAAGTGTTATTTTCTATTACTAATAATAGTTAATAGTAGGTAATAAAGAAAATTAAAAAATCTTTCGATTTTATAAATGTTATGGATAAAAAACTATTCAAATGAACACTCGGTACATCGTCTAGTGTAGTATAATAGGCCCGATTTAGAGGTATATTATGTAAGTGCGCGCGAGTTTACCTTGCCTTCACTATAAATGCAGAAATTTATTAGCACTAATCGCTTAATACTTAATAGGTTGATTTTGTAATACTAACATTGCCAAGTGTGAACCAATTTAGCTCCCACTTTTTACAAAATTAAAAGTGATAAATTACTGTTCATGTATTGAATTTTCAAAAATGTATTGTAACTAATTTTGGAGTTTTATTGTGTGGAGATTTTCATGGGAAGTAATTTTTTTTTGAAAATTAACTATCGTAATCAAATAGAAACTCGAGAATTTTACCAAGGCTTGTAAATAGTCTTAAATTATGCATTGTACTAGGAGTACGAGGTTTACAAGAGTTTAAATGAATATACCCTTAATCTTAATATAAATTCACTCGATTTAAGCTTTAATTAAAATTTAAATACATTATGTATGTATCAGTCTTTGTGTTTAACCTTTTCTAACTGTTAAATACGTACGTCTATGAATTTAAGGGCAAACGTTTTCATAATTTCAGCATACCCCAGGCAATGGAACAATTAATATTTTATTTAAATATTTAAATGACTTTTAACATTTCATATCAAGAAGTAGTTTGCAATTTCAATATAAATTTAGGCATTACATTGATTATTTACGACCGATATTAACATTTATAAATCTTAGACATTACATAACAAAAAAAGGAACACTCGCCAGAGTCTATACTTCGTATGTCAATGTTCTTGTAAATTTTGAATCAAAAGGAACTTTAGCGTGCTTTCACATCGTGAGATATACGTATCATAATTTAATGATTAAAATTATAAAATGAGTTTCCATTCTCTTCTCTCAATGGTAATATGAACATCATTCATAGTGTACCTATACGCAATGAGTTTAACTTTTGAGTTAAACTCAAAAGGAAGCAAGAATTGTAGAAGCCATGCCAAAGAAAACTTTTAGAACCATATATTCATAGCAAAAACCCATAAGGTACAAACATAGCAAGGATGTGGATGTCGACAATAAATTAAAAATTTAACGAATAAAAACGCATCATAAAATTATGTGTTTAAATTTATTTATTATTAGAGGTTTAACGTTGCTTATTTTATGTTATATAAAAAAAATTTTTTTTTTTTAAACCAAGCCAAGATTCGTACTTGAAATTTTAGGGGTGGCAAAATACAATACCGAAGTGATATCCACATGTTCACTACCGAACCGCACTAATAAAAATGTATTAATTTGAAATATTCTTCTTCTTCTTCTTCTTTCTAGAAGTAATTCTCTAGAGAATTCTCTTCTAGTAATTCTCTAGAGAATTCTCTTCTAGTAGGCCAAGGCCTGTTATTTCCCAACACGTGTTAGAAACTTTGAGCATATAAATATTTTACATCCATCAGGTAGCTTGCTAGACTTGCCTTCAGATGTGCCTTCAGATCCTGGTTTTTTATGTTAATGGTAGCAATTCACTAACCCAGGGGACCACCGGCTTAACGTGCCTTCCGAAGCACGGAGACTAGCCATAAGAAAGTTTGACTCTCCCCAGGTTTGAACCCGGTGCCCCATATTCGCATCCAACTGCGTTAGCTGCAAGGCAATGACCGTCTCTGAAATATTGAAATATTAATTCTCTAATATAAAGATTTCTACAAAGATAAAGAATAAATATTAAAGTGATAAAATGTACTTTATTTTACTGTTAAAAGTCATAATAACATATATTATTATAATAATTATGTGTTTAAAATTATTAGAGGTAAATTAATTAACAAAATAAGCTCTATTTATTAAAATAAAAATTAATAATTTATAACAATGAACTTACTATTAAAATTAAATTCATCGTGATCAAGCAATCAAAAACAGTCAAAAAGATTATGCAGTAATCGAATGGGAAGTTACTGCACTTGTACTGAAAGAGGTCCATTTTGTACTCGAAACAATTTGTGCGAAGTGACCGATTCAATTGGTGCATAATTTTGAAATCCATTTATTGTTAAATTCTAATTGTTTTATATTGTTTTACATGTAGATACAAGAATCTTTTAATTCGTCTATATCACCATGTACAAATATTTGGGAATTTTCTTGTGGAGGCTGGTTACAAAAGCACACACTACCATCAGATAAAAGTAGTTGGAGCTCTTCTCAACAATTGGATTTTAAAGGTAATTTCAAAATTTTAATAATTTAATGAACTAACGATTTATTTTTTAAACTTCTTTCAGAATCTGTTCGGGTTCGGGATTTAATAACAACCCTGCCTCTTCCTTTGCGTTCTAGAGTGGTGGAACGAAAAATGAAATTTCTCTATGATGCTTGTATGGATGTGGATATTATAAATACTGATGGAGGCAGACCACTTGAAACCTTAATTTCAGAATTAGGTAAGTTACTCAAATTTATTTTTTTGGTTCCTATCTACTAAAAAATTATTTATAGTAAATTAATGGATTTACTAGTTCAATTTGTACTTACCGAAATATACTTTTAGATATGCTAATGCTCTTGTGAATAAGTACGTAATATTATTTAATCTATTTTTAAAATACATATCGTGTTATGTTTTTAAACAACATCCAAACAAATTGCAAACAACTGATTGCGATGATAATAATATTAATAATTATTACAGTTTTACCAATTTTATAGTAGCTACTATATTATTTATGTACAGGATGGTGCATTCAAAAATTTTATTATTAAAAAATTTCTGTTTTCAAAAAGATTATTTTTTGTAATAAAAGTCGAGAATTTTTAATGTATATTATGTATTTCGTTTCCATATGTTATTCTTCTTTTTTTATGAAGTAGATGTACATTATAATAAATTATAGTATATTTTAGTGTTCAACAGAAGAAATTTCTCATCTAATTTTTTAAAATTGACTAAAGATTTACTGACACTAATATTAAGCAAGGATTTCAACAAAATATTTGGTATTTGTAAGCAAGGTCATCTAAGTTTGATATATATTCACAAAATATTTTAGATAATTTGTAATATTAAGATAACAAGAGAAATTAATCTAAGCAATTCGAACATTCCTTAAATATATGATGAAACTTTTAGGAATGACACCATCACCATACCTGATGTTTAACCATCGATGGCGGCAAAAATACTATATATTTTGAGAAAAGAAAACTATATAGGTTGAAAATGTATACTTTTGTACAATTTTTTGAATCATATACAAATTTAAAAATATGCAAGTAAACAAATGAAACGGCAATTTGCTTGTCGGTTATGCAAAGCATGCATGATGCCATAACCTTTACGTATCAAAATTAGGAAAAAAAAACACCAACGGACAAAAACTGACCCTTTAAAATTTTTCTCGATAATTTTCTTATATGATGGTCGTTTGAGAACTCAGCAATGTAAAATTATTCTGAATTACTTTAAATTTTAATATTGTTAACTCGAATACAAATACTTTAAAACAAACACTCGTAGATCCTTTATTTACACCAGGGGTGGCCAAACTTTTGACCTGTGAGATCTACTTGTGTTCGAAAATATTTCTTGCGGTCGACTGCAAGGTTGAGTTTAGAAGAGAGAAATAAAACATTTTTTTTTAAGTTTTTATTTGTTTTTATTTTTTGTATGTATTTATTAATAAATTAAATATTACATACAAAATTCGCATCTTTCATTGCATTTTACGCTTTTGGGTGGATGTTTGGCACTGCATATTCTCCACAAGTTTATCATATTGGGGAGTGTACGAAGTAACTGCGATGCGCAAACAGGAAGTTAAGTGAGCGTCTGTTAAGCAAGAACGATTTTTGGTTTTTATTGCATTCATAGTTGAAAATGTTGATTCGCAAAGATAGGTAGAACCAAAAAACGAAGTCAAATATAAAGCTACCTTTCTTAGGCATGGAAACTTTTCTTTGCAAATCACTTTCCAAAAATCTGTACTACCAAATGCTCTAGCTTTCAAAAATATGTCGCTTCTCATTTTAATTATTTCTTCTTCGACCACAACAGATTCAGTATCGGTTAAGTTAAAATGTATTTTTAATATTTTTCTGTTCAGTTTATTTTGACTCTCGCGGGCTACCTAAATCGCCTTCGCGGTCGACCTCTTGGCCACCCCTGATTTACACTACCATTATATATTTTGTTATTTTTCTCTTATTATATTTTATAATACATAATTAAATTCGTTTGTGATTGAAGCTTTATTTTTCTTTATTATTATTATTATTTATTAAAAACCTCACATATATTACATTGTGGAATAATATAGAATGGGGGATTTCACTCCAACCATTCTATATTTTATTGTGTGTTGCATATTTTTTTAAAAATCTTATATAAGTAGGTACATTAAATTTATATGGTTAAAAACAAATTAAATAGTTTATACAATTCGGCATTTCACTTTTCATGTGGTAGCATTTAAAAATTTTCTAACAATGTGGCAAGTTTCTAAAATGACTGCTTTTTGCATCTCAGGGAATAATTTTGAAGAGAGGTCTAAATGGGACAGATGGGTTTTAAATTTGGAAGATACCACACCAGTAGCTGATATTACTTTTTTTTTTTTTTTTTATTTATTTTATATTGGCTCAGCTACAAGCTATACACAATATTTATGACAAGCATATAACATACATATCAATACAATGAAAGTTAACAAATCAACTTTATCACAAAACTACAACTCAGTCAAATAAGGCAATCCTGAGGCAAATGCTTCGTTTTAAGTCGGGAATTATGCGTTTTTTCACCAATGTTATAATGGATCGCACCTGAGCAATTCACTAATTTGTTAAAGTAGTTTTTCGCACATTTTTCGTTGAATTGCTTTACTGTAAGAATTTGCAGCTCCTCGTTCATTTCATTGATCTTTTGATCATTCTCAGTATTTTATTTTGTAGACGCTGTAATTTATTGATGTTTGTTTTTGATGATGTTCCCCAGATGATATTGGCATACGAGTAAACTGGTCTTATTACTGATTTATATATCAACGAACCACATTCAATTTTTAATGTTGACTTCTTAGCGATTACTGGATAAAGCATTCCCAGTCTCGAGTATGCTTCGTTTAGTTTTTTGTTAATGTGATAGGACCACGTCAGTCTACTGTCCAAATATACTCCCAAGTACTTGACTGGAGTGCTGCGATCCGTCCATTCTATTTCTTGATCACCGATTTTTATATTTAGCGGATTTGCATATCTTTTTAAAGTATAAATCTTTGTTTTTGTTTTATTCGGGTTTAGCTTGATCTTCCATTTTAAGCACCAATCTTCAAGATCGCAAATTGTTTGTTGTAGCGCCTCTAGAGCGTCTTCCAATTTTTCACTTTGTGATAGCTTAGCAGTATCATCTGCAAAAGTTGCTGTGAAGCAGGTGTCATCTTGGGGTATGTCATTGGTGTAAATATTATACAGCAGGGGTCCTAAGACAGATCCCTGTGGTACCCCAGTTTCAGCTATCTTAATTGGTGAAGCTTCTATTCCTACTTTAACATTGAATGTGCGATCTCTCAGAAAGGATGCTATTATGTGGACTAGGTACCGCGGTGCTTCCAGTGCGATTAACTTATAGATCAAGCCGGAATGCCACACTCCATCAAATGCCTGGGCCACATCAAAAAACACGGCTAACGTATATTGTTTCTTTTGGAAGCCTGCTACTATATACTCTGTAATTCTGTGAAGCTGGTGTACCGTAGAGTGGTGTGATTTGAATCCAAATTGGTGAGGTGGTATTACATGATGTGATTCGACAAAGTTAAGAAGACGGGTTTTAATAACCTTTTCGAAGACTTTAGACAGTGTAGGTAACAAGCTAATTGGCCTGTAGCTACCGGGATCTGCTTTTGGTTTTCCCGTTTTGTGGATTGTGATAATTTGTGCTCGCTTCCATGTTTTAGGAAAATAACCCAATCGAAAGCATGCATTGAAGATGGTTGCTAGTGCAGCTAATGTTTTTTTAGTCAGATGTTTTAGTACAATGTTTGGAACCATGTCATGGCCCGGGGCTTTTTTGTTTTTAAGCTGCTTGATGTGCGTTGCTATTTCAATAGCTGATGCGGGTTCGAAGTCGCTCTGGTCACTAGGTTGTAGCAGATATGATTTTACACTTTCGTGAATTTCATGCTGTATTTCGTTATTATTTCTGTCATCCTTAAAGACGTTTTCTAAATGATTCGCCAGTATGTTACATTTTTCTAATTCTGTAGTTTACAGTTGGTTGCCAACTCTTAGTGTGGGCATTATTTCTGGTGTATTTAAGATTCGCTTTGTTGTGCGCCATAAGGTTGGATCGTTAGTATTCAGATCTTGAATATATTTGTTATAATTGTCGTAGTGATGCTGATCGAGATGAAGCTTGACTTGATGTGATAACTGCGTGTACAGTTGCTTGTGTGCTGGATCTCTCGTTCTTTGCCATAATCTGCGCTCTCGATTTTTTTCTTTAATCAATGTTAAAATATGTAGAGGCGTTGCTACTTGATTATGTGTTTGCCTTCGCGCATTATGCCGAGTTGCTTTCCGAACTGATGTCTTTATTGCACTGGTAAGGTCGCTAATTGCAATTTCGATATCGTTTTTGTTTGTAATGTTGTATGGACACTTAAATTTATTATCTAATTCAGTTCTAAATTGATCCCAATCGATTTTTCCCTGAATCAAGCAAGGGGTCTGTGGTTTAACAATTGGTTGACTGCAGAACGTAACTAAAGCTACGTTTTCATAGGGTAGTGTATTGGTAGTGTAACGTGTAGTGGGTAAAAATTAGTGTGTAAGAATTTTAGCGTTCACATTGGTAGTGGATGGTCGTTGTCAAACGAAACGGATTAACTGATCTGTTTGTTCTGATTGGTCGTTGTAACGCTGTGTATGGTAAAAGCGGTAAAAGCTAAAACCTACCTAGCTTTTACCATCCCCACTACACCTTACCACGCTTCTTACACATTACACAGCGATTAGAACGGTACCATTAAAAACCGTTACTCTAAGTTTTACACTACACACTAAGTCTTACGCTACCACTACACTACCCTATGAAAACGGAGCTTAACACCGGCAAGTGATCAGAATCCAACTCAGTAAGCACCGTCTGCTGTATGACCTCTGTAAAGTTTTTAATCAACACGATGTCCAATATGTCTGGTTGATAATCGATTCTAGTTGGATAATATGTGGGTTCGGTTGGAGCTAAAATGTGTATAGCGTTGTTGTTAGTAGTATCATACAGGAGTATGCCTGCTGGATTATTAGTTCTACAATTCCATGCTTTATTTTTAGAATTTAAGTCGCCCAACATTATTGTTGCATTATTGCCGTCAAAAAGGGATTCGATATCTTGGTAATTCAACTTCTTATTTGGTTGCTTGTAGGCTGCTATTATTTTTAAAATTTTTCCGCTGGTATCCCCCAATTGTATTGCTACTGCTTCTAGAGAAGTTGGTTTTATTGTGTCCAGATGAGTATGTTGTATGCTTTTCTTAATTATGATAGCTGATCCTCCACTTGCATGATTTGTTTCACGATCAAATCTGTATATATTAAATCCGGGAATTTTAAATTTTTGATTCCTTATTAAATGTGTTTCGCTTATGCAAGCTGTCTACATAATTACGTGTAAGAAAATCTATAAGTATCGATCTTTGCCGTAGGATACCATTTGCGTTCCAATTTAGGATTGATAATTTTTTGATACATTGATCTTTTTTTTTTAACCATTAACATTAAAAAGCAGAGGGATAACATTTGTGACTATAAAATTTTTTATCTGTTCAAGATACGGAGATAACATATTAAAAATAATTGACAGTAAATTGTTTACCGGGGTTTGCTGTTTATTAGTTTCTTCATTTTGTTTATTTGCTGCTTGTGCATACGTTTTGCTAGTACTACTATTTTCATTGGTGCCTGCAAACCTTGGCAGGGTGTTGTGGTTTTGGTTGATTTCATTCGTCGATAATAATGGCCGTTGATTTTGATAATTCATTTTGTTCTTTATCTCTTGATAGTAGTTGCATCCTCTAAAGTTAGCCGGATGGTCAAGACCGCAGTTGACACAAATCGGTTTTGCATCTTGGTGTTTATTGCAATCTTTGTAAAGATGGTTACCCTGGCACTTAACACACCTGGGTTCGTGGTTACAATAATTTTTCGTGTGAGCAAATCGCTGGCATCTTGTACATTGGGGTATATCATTAGATTTTCTCCTGGGTTCCACATGAACTACACTGTAGTATAGATTGTTAATGTTGAAAATTTCTTTGGCTATCTCGTTAGCAGTTAAGTCTACAAAACATATTCCAGTTGGGTATTTGTATTTATTTAGTAATCTTGTGATTTTTACAATGGGTAACTTAGGATTGACTAAATGTAATTCATCTTGAACCTCTTTTTCTGATAACGATTGTGGCACATTTTTTATAGCTACTGATAGTAATTTATTTAGTGGGTCTTTGTATGTGTGATATTGTAGCTTATTATCCTTATAATATTTGGATATTGTTCTGTAATCTTCTATTGATGTTAAATTTATTCGGATCTGTTTCCTACTGTATGATGTTGTGAAGGTTGATTTGGCAAACTTTTTAATATCTTCCACAATGGCAATATGATTATTTGCTTCATGTAAAAATATAGGAGGAATTTTTATATTTGTTTCCTTTCCTTGGGTTAGGATGTTTTTGGGGTTTGGTTTGCTGACGTTAGCAGAGTTTGTACTTTTGATTTGCTCTTCTAGATGTTTGGGCAAATAAAATTTATTTTGTTTTAAGATTTCTGGTTCATTACCCCATTTGTAACGTTTTTGTATTTCAGTTGGTGATAGGACTTCTGAACCGCGCTTGTTTTTGGTGGTATCATGTTTTTCAATAATTATGATAGGTTCTACATACCCTTGCATATTGCTATCATCATCATCTACCATAATGGCATCGTTTTCTAGGTCTTCATGTTGGTTATTGATATTATTCATTGTTCGCACGTATTATTCTGTCCTTTTGGGTAATATGGCTAGGCTGGTTATCAGCCCAGCCGGACAATGTGGTTGAGTTGATATTGTAGTATCAATGTACTTGGTGATAACTTTCACTTGAAGTAATAGGTTCACTAACTAACTAACTAATTAATTAATTTTACTCGCTTATATCTTATTGATTCTCATATAACGTGAGCACATCAACTAGACGTCCGCCGTGGTCGACGGATTGGGCGCGAATCGCTGATATTACTATCGGTATTATAGAAATTTTTGTTAGACCCCATACACTCATCATTTCCATCGCCAATTCCTCATATTTGCGGATTTTTTCTTTTTCGGTATTCAACACATTTTTTGACAGAGGCACAGCGACGTCAATGATGACTGCATTTATTATTATTATTGTTATGTTAATTTAACTTATAACTTAAAATGAAGTCATGCGAAGAAGGGTAGAATTCATAACATGTTATTTCAATGTGTCATCGCCATTCTTGCAATATTTCCTCATCCTACTGTAGGTTTTGAACCTCAACGTAATTTTCTCAAATAAAAATTGTATGATATTGCTGTGCGTCGATGAGTTTTCAAGTTCAAGCTTAATGTAGCAAATTAAACATGAAGTTCATGAAATAAACGTGTCTTTCATAAAATAACAAAATTCAATTATTTTATATCTACAATTTGAATAGAAAGTTACAGGATACAATCACTTTTCTATTTGAAAAATTATAAACAATGAACCTCTTTATAATTTACATATACATATTATTTTGTTTGAACATGTTTGAATGGTTTAGTGTTGATGGCTTATGCTCCACTTGTTTTGTTTTTAATTTTTATATTATGTTAATTAGTAATGACACTTGAAAAATATCAGATTCTGTTTGTGAATGTATTATTTTTATCATAATTGTCATTAAATTTGTGATTAATTAATAGACGAAAGTTTATGAACTTCCTAATAATTTTTCATGTTTGTTTTACATGTTAGTTACTTACTTACTTTTTATATGCAACTTTTTAGACTTACTGCGCTGTAATATCATATTTCATCAAAAATCGTTGTGGGGTACATGAACTTGATTTTTATAAATGACTTATCAAAAATATCTACAAGCTTATTATAAAATTATATTATGAGAACTCTTCAACTAGAGTAAAAATGCAAGTGTAAACCGTTCTGTATACATAATCTTATTATTTTGCTCAATAAATCAATCATTTTCATACATTTATTGTAACATTTGGATTTTGTAGCGGTCCTTTGCGAGTCTTTCTGAATCCTACGGACTTCATATAAGTTAGAGTTATTGAAATATTAACTTAAAAATTTGGAAATTCGTTCAATAAAATTTTCTTCTTTCTAGGTTATCTGAATAACTTTTAACTTATACATTGTCCGTAGCATTCAGAAAGGTTCACGAAGGACCGTTACAAAGCCCAATTGTTAACATCTATGAAAATGATTGAATTATTGAACAAAATATGAAAACAGGTAATTTCCTTTTAATAGAATTTTCAAGAAGGATAAAAATACTATTTATTTATTATACTATTTTCACTATTTTATTTTATTTATTTAATCAATAATTTATTTTAAAATATAGGTATTTTACTTTTTTTTGGATGCAATTTATGTATTATCAAGTCACTGAAAATCAATATGTAGGTAGATACTATTACGCATTAGGGAATATCAGATTACTTTGTTTGCCTCTCCCAGGAACTTGTTCAGTAGCGATTAGGGGTATTACCACTAAGGACATATTTTCCCATGAAAGCATACCTTATAAACAGTAAGTAAAATGCAACAACAAATTAACAATTTAAAATAAAAATTTGATGGTTGATTACATAAAAATTGATTTAAACAAGGATTATATTATATAACCCAATGTAAAAATAATACATTTTATTTGTTGTAAATATTGTTTATGATCATAACTTGGTTTATTATGTTCAGTCTTTTTATATAAAGAGATCCAAAAGAAATAAAAAAAATTACAATTTATACAGTAAAAAAAATGATTGACCTATTTGAAAATATTTTTAATCTAGAAGATAAACTTTTTCTAAACTTATTATTGGTTATTTATACACATTCTATAACGATTTTTCCAATTTTTTTACGAGATAAATGGGTTGCATATATTCCACTCGCAGAATTATATATTTCCATATTCTTTAATTTATTCATTCTGTAACACAGTGATTCTCAACCTTTTTTTTGTTGCGGCACACTTTTAACGATTTCAAAATTTGGCGGCACACAAAGAAAAATATAAGTTTAAAAATTATTTACTTACCTATAACACATTGCGTAAAATAGTTTATGATAATAATTTTAAATGTGCGTTCTTGTTAAAAGGATTTTTATTTTTATATCATATTATTAAATAATATTAACATAATTATACAGGGTGTCCCCGCACTCACTTTACATAACTTAGGTGGTGATAGATGACACTTTTCTAAGAACAATATTTAACAAAAATTTTTTTCTAAATTCAAACCCTCGAGAGTTAGGCCTCTTTAAAGCATTTTTTTCAATTTCCATCTTGACGTGGCCATAGCTCCGAAAATAATGATTTTTCAGTAAAAATGGTTTAGTGCTTTTTCAAAGAGCGTGAAATAATCTACAAACTAGATTCAAACCTTTTATTGTCTAAAATCAACGGCTTTCGAGTTATGAATTAAAGTAAGTTAAAAAATGTCGAAAAATTTGAGCTTTCTTTTTTTTTTGTTTTTTTCAAAACCCTGTATCTTTTAAACAAAAAATCTGACGCCCCATTCCGGATAGGAAATTTAACGGACTACAACTTTTGTATAGTAAAAATTTTTGAAAAACCAATCCATTTCACAGAAAATCAGAAAGTAACAAACAAGGCAGCTACAAAACATAAAATTAAATTCACAAAATTTTTATTTTTTTTTGAAAAATTATTGTATTACTTAATTTTAAATTATTACATTAATAAAGTAATTGTTGAAAATGACCACCCTCATTATCAATACACAGTCCTGATTGTTTTAAAAGATGTTTGTCGAAAAAAGTCGAAAAAAATCTATTTTTGACACTTTTCACACTCACCGATTGACCAAAATTGACCTCGTGATTGACCGGTCAATCCCTCGACCTTGTTGACCACCCCTGGTATAGTGGCTCTTAACAAAAAAGGAAATTTTATAAATAATACTATAAAGCTAAGGTTACCAGACGTCCCGATTTGGTCGGGACAGTCCTTTCTTTTACACTGCTGTCCCGATTTTTTTTAACGTAAGTCGGGACGCAAAAATGTCCCGATTTTCAGAATTTCTAAAAGGTAAAAATATTATTAATCCAACTAATTAATTTACTAAATATTTGCATCTATATTCTATATGACTCGAAAAGGGTTTTCAAATGTCAGGTAGGTACCTACATTATCAAATTTAGAACACTTTTTAAAAGAAAGTTTTTAGTTAGAAAATTGCTCTAAAATGCGTTTTTTTTTTTTGCAGACCCGAACCCCCCTTGGGCTGGGAGTATTCCATAATCCCCCCCCCCCGGTTAGGTGCTCAGTTGGCGCTTTTACGCAATTTTCTTATCACGCGGTAGCGCTTTACCTTACTGAGCTCTGACAATACTGTGTCAATGCAGGCCCGTAGCCAGGGGGTTGGCAAGTTGCCCGACCTTTTAAAATAAAAATATGTAACAATCGATTAACAGAAAATTTTCCCATTCTACATTGGTCCTTTTTGTACAAGAATTTTTTTATTTTTAGTTCGGTATATGCTTTCAAATACAATTCGCAAAATTCAATATTCATCACAGTGCCCCTGCGTTCGGGGAGAAGCTACTTTCGCTATCAAAAAATTTTTTTTCCTTCTTTCAAGCTTCCAGTCGCTTCCAAACGCTTTGGCTCCCCACCAAAATGTTTGTAGCGACTGTAAGGGGCGGAGCCAAAGCGTTTGGAAGCGTCTCGAAGCTTGAAAAAAGCAAGAAAAGAAATGTTTGGTAGCGAAAGTAGCTTCTCCTCGAACGCAGGGTACATGTAATATTTTTTTTCAAAGGGGGAGAGGGGTCCCCAAATAAAGGCATTTTCCCCCCGTGACCATAGCATTTTTGGCCCACCGACCGAGCACCGACCATAAATTTTGATAGCCCAATCGCTCCTGGCGTGTGGCTGTGCGATAATACCATATAATACGATAATACAACTTTTCTTAAACCGCGTTGACCTTGAAGTTTAAAAAATTTTCGCCTACGGCGCTTTAATAAAAACCCACGAACCCATCTCGCATCCGCAACACTAAAATTTGCCCGGCCATACAAACCGTTTGCCCTACCTTTATTTTCGATTTGACTACGAGTCTATGTCAATGTCCCGATTTCATGATTATAAAATATGGTAACCTTATTATATAAAGCATATTTTAAAACGAGCACGACTGTGTATTGAAAATGAGGGTGGTCATTTTCAACAATTACTTAAATAATCTAATAGTTTAAAATCAATTATTAAAATAATTTTTCAAAAAAAAATAAAAATTTTGTGAATTTAAATTTTTGTTTTGTAGTTGCCTTGTTTATTATTTTCTGATTTTCTATGAAATCGATTGGTTTCTCAAAAATTTTTACTAGACAAAAGTTGTAGTCCGTTAAATTTCCTATCCGGAATGGGGCGTCAGATTTTTTGTAAAATGTTTCGTTTAAAAGATGCAGGGTTTTGAAAAGAACCATAAAAAAGAAAAGCTCAAATTTGTCGACATTTTTTAGCTTACTTTATTTCATAACTCGAAAGCCGTTGATTTTAGACAATAAAAGGCATAAACCTAGTTTGTAGATTATTTCACGCTCTTTTAAAAAGCACTAAACCATATTTACTGAAAAATCATTATTTTCGGAGCTATGGCCACGTTAAGGTGGAAATTAAAAAAAATGCTTTAAAGAAGCCTAACTCTCGAGGGTTTGATTTAGAAAAAAATTTTTGTTAAATATTGTTCTTAGAAAAGTGTCCTCTATCACTACTTAAGTTATGTAAAGTGAATGCGGGGACACCCTGTATATCTAAAATTTGGAGGCACAACTTTTAGAATTTCGCGGCACATAAAAGTGGCGCGGTACAGTGGTTGAGAATCACTGCTGTAACATTTTGAAATTATTTATTTAACTTTTATTATGGGCACTCCGTGTACGTTATAAAATGCATCGATTTGTTTTTATAAAAGCGTTTAATGACGAGTGCTTAATGTGAAAAAAGCGTCTAAAATTTTGTATCAAGTGTTTATTGGCTGTTAAGATGGAACTTTTAGATGGCATATAATTTGTTTACACATTAAAAATATATTAATCAATGCTTTTTCACGGTAATAACATCAAAATTAAAAAAGATTTTATTAATTCTATGAAACACAGTTGGAAAAGTATGAAATGTCTTACAGTACAAATAAATTTTAAGCTTTAATTGTTTATCTACGATTTGTGGATATAGCTTATTGTTAGTTTTCAAATTAATTCAATTAGGTTTTATTACCGCACTTAAAAACATTATTTTTACATGAATAAAAAAAAGTGTGTTTACACAATGCGGCTAACGCCTCGTTGTGCTCCCATTCGTGCGATTTACATGATGAGATGCAAGATGCATTTATCTCATTAGTTACATAAATAACTATTAAGTACGCGTGTTCAGAATTTAACCAAAGAAGATTCGTAACGTAGATTAACGATTTTCTGAAAGCCATAAAAATATGTTTTTGTTACCAACCCCCTAATACTTTTTTTATACGCTAATTTAATTACCCAGCTGCGATTGACGTACGTAGTGCCATCTTTCATGGTAATTGTTTCATAAAATACCTAATAAACTTCAACCTGGCCGTTAGGGCGGCGCCACTTAAGTCAAATGACCATTGAACTAGCTTACTACAACACTAAATTCGTAACTCTCATATTTTAGGGAAAATGGTGACTTAAAATAATAAATAATATGTTGATATTTAGATGGCTAACATGTATATTTGGTGCAGGAAAGTGTGTCCTCAAGGTCAAAACAAATAAGTACACACGACTTTGACACGACTTGATGTAAATTGTCTTTGGCAAATGGCATTGGTGCCCCCAGTTTGCACTACCAAGTTAGTCATCTAGCAGTATAAAACGGTATAATAAACATCTATGCTTAAAATACCTAATTAATATTCAAATTGGCCGATAGAGCGGCGACACTCGAGCTACGCAACTAGCTTGCTTATACATTCTTCAAACCATTTTTAAGTTATGGTGGTACCTGTACATGCATGTACCTGTATTTAAAATAATAAATGCGAAACTTATATGAACTATCTAGCAGGCAGCATGATAACATTTTGAAAAATAGGCCCCAAATTTGAAAAATTTAAATAATCTAAGCAATTTCTGATTAGTAGTTTTTGCTGCAGCCTCAGGAGCATATTTACCTAGTAAAATTGGTCACGCCTCTTAACTTCATTACCCAACACTTTTGAGTAATGAATAATTACTCAACACTGAATAATCACTATCATTACTTAGCAAAAGATCACTTATGATAATATAATGAATTATTATTCAAAATAAGTACAAATTGTTATTTATGTGTAGGGTAGATGCAAATATTGCAAACTATAACTGTAAGTTAGTAATTGAAGGGCTTGCGGTAAGATGGGTAGATTTTAATTTTTATTACTTCTTAAAAATCATTATGACAAAAGTAGCAACAACCAGAACCGTCATGAGGATTCGACGTTCATTGAAAACATTAGCAAGAAAGATTATAAAATCAAAGAACACCTTACCGGATTACATGTTTCAATCTCATTCACGATTCTACTCTTGAAACTGATATCATCAGACCGTTACTGGTTTAATGAAAATACAATTTTACTCACCAATTTTCCACACAAAAATCTTAAATCGTTTTTGGCCTTGATTGTACAATTACCTTATTGTGATAATAAAATGTATAAGATGTATGCAAGTGCCCTTTTTTATACTTGTTTCGGAATAAATTATGTAATATAATAATATGAGCCACTATCTTTCTTGACGTCAGTCGCTTTAATTCGATTTTCCTATTTTGAAGAGCTACCGTTCGTCACCAATGGCCGAAGTAACTAAAAGTAATTTAAATGACATTTTTGATAATATAGCTGTAACAACTACATAATTATAGATGCTTTCGCTATAGTTGTATGATTACCCAATAATTATGGCGTGGAGTGTGCAGTGTGCTGCTAATACTGTGGCATCTTTAATGAACAATTTACATACGCAAATGCGGAAAAGCTAAATGACAGTTTATAAATTAACACCGATAAACACAATTTAATAATCTTGTTATTAAAACAACGCAATTTAATAATTTTCCTAGTATGTAATCTTAAATGAAAGCAACTGTACATAGTTATTTTCAGAAAAACTTTGCTCATCTCTGAAGTTAATTTGACAACAACAGCTAGGCACGTGCTGGGGCGCTTTTATTAGGGTCCGGGAAATTCGACGTTTGTTTTTATATTTTTCATAAAATTTCTATTGTGTTTTCCTTTTTTCTAGGTTGATGACCTTTTGTTTTTTTAACACCCTTCATATTATATAATAAGGATAGGGACAATACGGTATATTATCCCTATCCTAAAATGAGATAAAGGGTGATCCTGAAAGCAACAGTAAATGTATTGCTCTTAATCTTTTAAAATTACTGGAACCCACGATCCATTTCATAACTTTATGGGGTCCATCGGGAAACTCCCAGTAGCCCTGTGGGCAAGCACGCGCCTGGATAACAGCTCATTATTAGCTCCAACAGTAAAAACCTTATTTATAACCTTAAAATTGGTCATTGTACTTTTGTACAACCCTGCTAACTTTTTAAAAGTTATACATTGCGTGCAATGCGCTTATCAAAGGTAAATGAAAATATTCACTAGTGAGGTACCTACTGTAGGTTCATATTTAGCAGATATATTATTATAATATATATTTTTTAATTGAAATTCCAACATCAAATTAAGTTTATAATACATAGTTTATTATTTTATAGATTTACGTTTATACAAATTAATTATAAAATTGACTGTTAAATCGGAATGAACTATGTAAATTACTTAAAAATAGTCATTTAAATGAAATGAAATTTGTTGAAAGAAATCAGAAATTTAAGACTTGGGATTTCACGGTAGACTAACAAAATTGATGATTTTCTAGTTTTTTTTTATGGAATACATAATATTCAAGTCATTATTAACCCAGCAGAGTAGTATGGACAGAAGCGTAAGCGACTATGAATAAGCAGTTTCGGATTCGAACCCCTAGTCGCCTGTTGGGTCGGTGCTAATCTATTAGTTGATGTACATACGTTAAAGTGAAAATTGTTGTAAACGAAAGAAAATTTAAATGTTCTCTAGTAGTTTCTAACTTCTGTTTGTATGGTTACTAATAACTGGAGCTGCGCGTCCAGCAATCACCTCTTCAATCACTTCTCTTCACATTTGCTGGATTTTGTTGTTATAAATTTAAATGATAATTAATTATAATAGTATATTGTTTTACAATATTTCTACCCATTTACATACATTTATTGAAAATGTGAATGTTCGGAACTAAGTTTTTGATGTTAATGTCCTAGTTCAGTATTTCTCAAAGTGGGGTACGGGAAGAGTTTGGTGGGGGTACGCGCTGTACCTGGCTTTAGTAAAATAATTTTATTTAAGGAAACCAAAGAAATCCATAAAAAAGAAGGACATCCGATAGATGGATATAGGGTTAATAAAAGGTCATTAAAAAAATTTTTTTAAGGGGTACTCAATGTTATGAAAATTACTGAAGGGGTACACAGATGTTGAAAGTTTGAGAAACACTGTCCTAGTTTAACATTTTAAAATATTGAAACCCTATGCTAGTTGCGATTGTATCGAATTATATGGGGAGAACGTGATGCATTTGTTAATTTTGCCCCGTGAAATCAAATTCATAACTTTATGTTATTTTTCACTTATACGAAACCAATCATCAGCAAAATATTTCAATTACACAAGTTAATAATAATAATTACCTAACTTATAAATTATTATAATTAATAAAATATAGACATTATAAAATTGATTAAATTATATTATTATCAATTAGATGGAGATCATGAAGACGTAAGCGATAACATGTCGGAAAAATTCGAAATATGTTAAGCACAATAATTGAAGTTGCTATTAACTTATGCAAATAAAATCGATATATCATTATCGAAAGTAAATTTGTGGGATGCTGTATCGTTGATACTAAATTAATGTTACATAAGTTTTAAATATTTCTTTGTAGTTTTTAATAATAATTCGTCTTTAATTGGAAAGTTTTTATTATCTTAATAAAACTATTAACGTGAGAAGAAAAATAGTTTCACAAGTAATTAGCTACTTGTCATAATGTTCTAATAGGATAATAGGACTACTTTTGCTGCAATAACTACTATCAAGTTATCTGCAAAATATCAACGGCAACTTCAAAAGTATTCATTAACATCGAGATTAGTAAGTTGTCTTGCAAACTTCAATAATCAAACCTGTATGCGAATGTTACTTGATTCTCTAATGACGATGCCTCGTTATAGCCATGGTCAATATATTCGGGGTTAATTAATTTGTTTTTTTAATTTAATGAATTTATTGTTTCCTCATATTGTTGAGAACTTATTTCACACGTTTCTATGAAATAAAATTCCCCATATTACTGAATCATGTACCCACCCACAGTTTCCTAAAATATAGATATGGAATTTGGAAACATCTTTGTTGATCATAAGAATGATTTAATTAAACTGAACTGCTTTATAGCAAGGGGCTAATCACTTCGAATTTTGGTATCCTGCAATTGCAGATTATACACAGACCCAAGTGTCCCGCATATTACATCGGTGATCAACCCTTCGCTTTCGATGCTCTGAGAGGCTACATATTATGAACTAAATTTGATTTTACTGTTTGAAAATCAATTTAACCTCCACAATTAGTAAAGGTAGGATATCTAAGGGGAGGAGATAGAAAATTGTAATATGCCTGTGCAAATGTTTCTGAAAAAAAAAGGATCTAAATTCACTCTTGACGATACCAAAATTTTCAAGTCGACTATGATCGTAATGATAAGTGAAATCTATACTATAGAATAACGTGTTAACAAATGCGACAAAAAATTAACCGTTTAATGAATTGAAAACTTCTGTTTTTTTTTTAATTTCCTTCACCGAAACATTATACAAAGATCAAGCATACGAGGAACACTTCCTAGTCAAAAAAAGAATTGCAAACTATACATTTTTCAATTTCGTGCAAAAGATGGAGCAGTTTGAAGTTTCTTCATAAAATTTTATTTTTATTTTTAATCAGTTTAAGAATTCCTACATCTGAGTCGTTGGCCGAGCCTTTATACAGTTAAGCAGGTCAACAAAATTCATTTAGTCTACATGATTACTTCTTAGGTCAAGAATGTAAATTTGAGAAAGTGACTTGAGTTTTATTAAATCGATTGTTGTAAAAATATTAATAAAACAGTTTTTAATTTTTCAGCTACTTAAATTTCATTTCCAGCAAGTTGGAATTGAAATTTCTTACTTTCGTTGTAAATGTGGGTGTAGTATGCTGGACATTGCTCTCTTCTTGTATGCAGATTACAGCATTCGCATTGGAATAACCGTTAGAAAATTATAATTTAAAAGTAATTTATAATCAATAAATGCATTCTAAACAAACTTCATGCAATGGAAATTAATTTTCAAATCTATAATATTTAATTTAAATATTTTATTCATGCACGTCTCTATATAAAGTAATCTTTTGGAAGTTTAGTCGATCACCCTGTTTCGGAAACTGTTGTTTTAATGTCAAGGGACCTTAATGTTAAATAACAACAAAACTACATGTCATTTAATTACTATTTGACAATAAATAACACTTGCTAGGAAAGCATTACTAAATTGTTAATATTAACTTTCACTTGGAATGAATGTTCCGGGTTCGAGTTACAGATCAATTCTGTCTAACAGACTCAGGATCGGGAGTCTCGGAGCTTTGCAGGACTAAATTTTAGGTCACGGCTATGCATTTCAATTATAATTATGTTTAATATGTAATTCATCACTCTTAATACTTTGCCACGGTATAACTTCGTCGCCGGTCAAATTACCTCGACGACTCGTCCCAGGGAGATGGCACCGCCTCTATCTGGCTAGCTCCAGCAGAGAGACTCGAAATTTTCGCCACCGAGTTTCTTCCAGATGTTTGTGAGAGGAGTAGAGTAAAATTTGCCGTGGGCGCCACGTAATCTTGGCTACTCCTCAGCACCGATCTCTCTACCCCGATTACGAGATGGTAGAGAGTTGCGGTCGAACCTCGGCAGCTCCAGATATACAAGAGTTTAATTGTTGTATATATTTATTAATTTTGGAATTTAGACAAAAAAACTTGAAAAATGGCAATATCACGAACAAGACAATAACAATAAAATTCCCCTCGTATAGCTATACTCGGTTCACACTTTTTAACATAAAAAAAAAATAATTTCGCCCCTTTTTCCCCAAAAATTCTGCCCAATGAATTTTATTTTTTTTTTTCTAAACAATAACAAAAAGAAAACAAGAAGAACAGTCCAAACACTTAGCTTTCTTGGTCTGGGGTGCAGGTAAAGTCCCAACTCACTGGCTGCTTCCCACCAGGACTCGGTACCCGGACTTGGTACGGACTTGTTATAAAAAAACTTGTTACTAAAACCCTCAAGCTGTTAGGAGGGTCGACAATTAAAAAAATGAATCCTTGAGTTAAAAAGTATTTAAAAAATTGTAATTTTATCCTCGAGTGAGATTGATAATGATATCTTCGAGTTTCGCTGATTAATCCCTAGCTATAGGCTGGCTATCCCACTATACCACTTTTTCAGCCAAACTCGTACAATTTTTAATTCCACTTTTGTCACTCCAAATTTTAATTTCCATCTTTTTTTTTCACTTGTTCCATAAACAACCGCGATTTATATTATAAAAAAATTAACCCCGTGCCAAGCTTTCTTACAACGATTATTGGACCGTTACACTCCCCCTCACCTTGGAAAGAGGTAAATTTCCTTTAAACGAAGAACGAAGTTAAAATGGGAAATTTGCCGATTTGCCATGTAATATAAAAGAAAAGAATTAATTGCCATTGAGAGAAAAGGATGGTCGTCAACAAGAGCGTAAGGGAAAAATCAGGAATGTCTAATCGGGAGCTGGCTCTAAATAAAGTTTTAGATCTTGTACATGCCAATTTCCTTGAGCTACCCCTTGATCATTAACCAATTGATAAGTACCGTAACCAATTTTTTTCCCAATTGTAAATGGACCAACGAATTTGGCACATAACTTTGCGTTAATATAGTTAATAGCGTCGGACTGAACTTTGTTTCTCCGCCAAACCTTGTCCCCAATGTTATATTCCACTGGTCTTCGACGTAAATTATAAATTATTCTATTGCGCTCTTGAGCTTTTAGTAAGTCGGCGCTAACTGTTTCAAACATCTTCTGAAAACCCAAATTTCTTCGCTTCACCTCACTAATAAGATCTATTTCGTTTTCGTTTGACGCACCGTTTAATTTTCTATCATAGTCGCTACCGCATTCCACATATTCACGACCAAAATTTATATAGAATGGCGAAAACCCAGTAACTTCACTCCGAGATGTTCTGATTGCGCACCCAAGGGCATTTAAATTCTCATCCCACTTTCTTTGACTATCGTCAAGATAAGAGGAAATCATAGTTTTGACGACTCGATTTACTCGTTCGCAAGGGTCAGCCCTAGGATAATATAATGGGGTAAAGGAAATCCTAACATCGTACTTTTTACATAAATTCGCGAATTCCTTGCTTTTCATCTGTACCCCATTGTCACAGATGATAAACTGTGGAACTCCATAACTTAGAAAAACGCCATCTTCAACATGCCGACAAAGTAATTTTGCTGTAGCTGCGCGTAACGGAAAAAGTAGAACAAATTTACTAAAGGAATCACTGATGACTAAAAGGTATTTATTGCCATGAGTTGAGCGTGGCAGAGGACCCATAAAATCTAAGCTAATCGTTTGCCACGGTTGGGTTGGATAGGATCTATTCCCCATGAGTCCTGCGGGTTTCTTCTGTTCTGGTTTGTATTTTGCACAGATAGCACAAGCTTTAACGTATTTGGCTATATCGCTTCTCATCTTAGGCCATGTATAATTATTGCGTAACTTCCAGAAAACTTTATTTATTCCCACATGTCCAGCTCTGACATCGTCATGGTGTTCTTGTATGAGAACTTTACGCTTATCTTTGGGTACTACAATTTTCCAATTTTCAACGTCAGACGTGAGCTCCGGAATACCGATTTTTACATACTTATATATCAAATTATTTTCTAATCTCCACTGAGAAAATTTGTTCGGGAATTCTTCTATCTTCTCGCGAAGTTTTATATACCATTTATCGGTGGTATCATGTAACGTAGTTTGTATACTAGAGATGGTCGCAATTTGTGAGAGATTTGGCACTGATCGTGATAAAAAATCGGGTACAATATTTTCCTTGCCTTTTCTGTGCACTATCTTGTAGTCAAACGGTTGCAAACGTAGATCCCATCTACCCAAACGTCCCGTCGGATCTTTTAGATTATCCAACCAAAGTAACGAAGCGTGGTCGGTAATTACAGTAAAAACATTACCCTCCAGATAATGCCGAAGTTTTTCAACAGCCCAAATAACGCTTAAGCACTCGCGCTCTGTAGTAGAATATTTACGTTCTTGCTTCGTTAAAGATCTGGATAAGAAACACAGAACCTTTTCTTCCCCTTCCAAACATTGAGTTAAAACCGCCCCAATTCCGTAGGCCGAAGCATCACACTGAAGGCAAAACGGTTCGTTAAAATCGGGACACGTTAAAATAGGTGCGGTGACCAGACAATTTTTAATTTCATTAAAAGCATCCTCGCAAGAGTCATTCCATTGAAAATGTACGTTCTTTTGAATCAACCTAGTCAAAGGTACAATAATTGACGAAAAATTCGGCACAAATCTTCGATACCAACCAGCCATACCTAAAAACCTTCTGACTTCGGTAGAATTCTTCGGAGACGCAACGTTTAAAATGGCCTCTACTTTTCCTACATCGGTTCTTAGCCCTTCCGAATCTACAACATAGCCCAAATATTTTAAGGAAGGACGACAAAATTGACATTTTTCTCTACTTAGAGTTAAACCTGCCGTAGTGAGCCTATCAAATACTTTAACCAAAATTTCCAAATGAGTTGTAAGATCAGGAGAGATAATAATAATATCGTCCAGATACACGAGTACATAAGGTTCGAGGTCAACGCCTAGCACAGTGTCAATTAATCGCTGCCAACTGGCAGGTGCATTTGTGAGACCAAATGGCATTCTTTTAAACTGATATAAGCCTCTACCAGGCACCGTAAACGCAGTATATTCGCGAGAGGAAGGTTTAACCGATATTTGCCAATAAGCGCTTTTTATATCCATACTCGTGATATATTTGGCTCCTCGCAACCTATCTAAAATGGACGAAATATATGGGAGTGGATACGCATCTTTTTCTGTCACAGCATTCAAATTACGATAGTCTACACAAAACCTATATTCATTATTGCCAGATTTGGGTACCAAGAGAACGGGCGACGACCAAGCACTTTTTGAAGGCTCTATGACATCCATGTCAAGCATCTTTTTAATTTCTTCGTCAAGTATCTTTTGTTTAAAAGGTGGTACCGGATAATATCGCCTCTTAATTGGTTTCGCGTTAGGCTTGATAGTTATCTCATGTTCCGCGACTGTCGTGTAACCGAGACCCCCACCCATCTCTGAAAATTTCTTCTCTAACAGTGAATCTAAACGCGATGATTGTTCCGAAGAAAGAGTACTAACATCTTGAATGGAAGAAATGTTAAAATTACTACCGGAGTCTCCAAAATGCCAAACATCTCGACTCAAATCTGGGATCACATCCATCGCACGCCAAAAGTCCATCCCAAATATTAACCCACTTGAGAGTTTCTTCAGAACAAAAACATCGATAACTTTTACTTTACCCATTAAGCACATTGGGATTTTCAGCATTCCCAGGGTAGGACAATTTTGACCATTAGCTAACACACACGAAACATTCTTAAATCTATCTAACTTAAAACCTAAACTTAAAAAAGCACTCAGGCCAAATTCTCCTACCACAGTCACTGAGCTACCTGAATCTAAAAGTCCCATCATGGGTCTACCCAAAACAGTCACTTCCAAATGGGGTCTTTGGTCGCCTTCGGCATGAGACAAAATGTAATCCAACAAGATTTTATGCCGAATGGATGGAATTGGTGTAAGTTTTGTCGGCTTCAAAGGATCTGGAGTCAGTACGCGACTATTTAATGACTCGCTCGGTAGTTTTCCGAACACGTCGGACAACTACTCATGGTGAATCCAGCCGTTCCGCAACGAAAGCATACGAGTTTCTTAGGTTGGCGACAAGCAATTCTCCTGTGGCCTGCCTGCCCACAGTTCCAACAAAGATTGGCTGTTTCTGAATGGTTCGTGGTGGTAGGTAAATTAGTCATGGCATTAAGCGGAGGATTTTTCCCACCACTAGCCGATCCGCGATAAGCCGACTCAGGTTCCACTAACAAATTATTATTAAAAGATGGAGAACAATAAAGTTTTGCCCTATATTCCGTTTCCTCCACCATACGCCCATTCAGCAAAAGCTCCTCTATTGTAGAAATCTGAAGACATGCAAGACCCCTTTGTAGGTGCGGGAGCAAATTACCCCGAATAGTATCCACTCGCATGTTTTCGGAAGGTTTGTTCGATAGCTTGTTATACAGATTTTCCATGACGGAGACATACAAAATTAATTTTTCCTCTGCACCTTGGGTTCGCTTTCGAATCTCAGCCTCCAATCTACTCTCGTAACCCGGCGGTAAAAATGATGCTCTAAGTTGATTGACTAGGTCGTCCCAATCTTTAAAAATATGTTTTCTTGGTCGAAACCAAACTCGAGCATCACCTTTAAAAAGTTCGACAGCAGATTGGAAAAGCTGTGATTTAGTAACCCCTCGAGATTCACGAAGCTCTTCGATCGTCTCGAGAAAACTTGTTACACTCCCATTACCATCAAAAGACACATTCCATTTACTGACCTGAGGACCAACTACCGGTCGAAACTCGCTACCGCCAAGTGATGTACTGGCACTCAAACGTTTCGATGTATCAAATAATGTATCTTCGCCAGGTTCCAAAATACTAGGTATTGGTTCGATAAAATCATCCCCAATACCAGGCATACTCGCAATAATAGGTGACGAACTACTGAGATTTTCGTGAAAAGAAACTCGTCGAGTTCGAGGTCTTTTATCGTAGGCTGAATCCATATTATTCAAGTTCAATCGTTTCATAAGATCCACTACGTTCCGGTTGATCATTTCATGTAAAATTTCCTGATCTCGATGAATGGAGCTACTGACAGGCACAGTAGGCAATACAGCAAGATTATCAGCATTATGATGATAAGTGAGATTAAAGGAAGTATCAAATTCGTTGGTCGCATTAGCAAGTCGTGGGGGAGGCGTTAAATACGTAGATGGTACTGAAAAATCTATTAAGGGGCCACACAATTGTTCTTCAGGTGGATTAGGTAGGTCAAGAATAGAACTAGATACTGAAAGTGCACTAGTATTAAAAACAATTCCTGTCACAAAATAAACCTCACTTAACGATTTTAATAATCCAACCGCAATTATCGAAAGGTTTTCGTGTTTTGCCTCGTCTTCTTCAGTAGTCAAATCTATCCTATCCAATCTACGCTGAACGTGAAGAAGACGTGCTATTATTCGGGCATGTTCATTGATTCGATTCGACTTATCGAAGTCTTCTATATAACCACCTAATTCGACTAATTTCGCGGACAAAGTTTCTAATTCTAATCTTGAATCCCCAGAATTTCTCGCAATAGGTAAATTTTTATTTATGGCTTCTCTTAATAGTCGTCGTTTTTCCGCAACCGTATGACCTATCTGAACACCCCTCCACATGAGCTCGTAAGAGAGCTCGTCACTCAACAAACGATTGACATCCATTATGAAAAATTAAAATTTAACTAGTAAACAAAGTTAATACTTCAAAATGGTTAATATCCAAACAAAACTGAAAAGGAATTCCCCCCTTTCTTAAAAAACGTAAACGCACGAAGAAGCCGATAAAAAACTAAACGAACGCAAATTAAAAATAACAAAAAGACCGATAATATGCAGCTCTAAAAATAGTAAGAAAGTGTTTGGCGTCAACAAAAATACAAATACAATGAAACTCTTGTTCTCTGGACAAAGATGGATGACAATAAATAACTTAATTAACGTTGGGCGCCAATTTGCCACGGTATAACTTCGTCGCCGGTCAAATTACCTCGACGACTCGTCCCAGGGAGATGGCACCGCCTCTATCTGGCTAGCTCCAGCAGAGAGACTCGAAATTTTCGCCACCGAGTTTCTTCCAGATGTTTGTGAGAGGAGTAGAGTAAAATTTGCCGTGGGCGCCACGTAATCTTGGCTACTCCTCAGCACCGATCTCTCTACCCCGATTACGAGATGGTAGAGAGTTGCGGTCGAACCTCGGCAGCTCCAGATATACAAGAGTTTAATTGTTGTATATATTTATTAATTTTGGAATTTAGACAAAAAAACTTGAAAAATGGCAATATCACGAACAAGACAATAACAATAAAATTCCCCTCGTATAGCTATACTCGGTTCACACTTTTTAACATAAAAAAAAAATAATTTCGCCCCTTTTTCCCCAAAAATTCTGCCCAATGAATTTTATTTTTTTTTTTCTAAACAATAACAAAAAGAAAACAAGAAGAACAGTCCAAACACTTAGCTTTCTTGGTCTGGGGTGCAGGTAAAGTCCCAACTCACTGGCTGCTTCCCACCAGGACTCGGTACCCGGACTTGGTACGGACTTGTTATAAAAAAACTTGTTACTAAAACCCTCAAGCTGTTAGGAGGGTCGACAATTAAAAAAATGAATCCTTGAGTTAAAAAGTATTTAAAAAATTGTAATTTTATCCTCGAGTGAGATTGATAATGATATCTTCGAGTTTCGCTGATTAATCCCTAGCTATAGGCTGGCTATCCCACTATACCACTTTTTCAGCCAAACTCGTACAATTTTTAATTCCACTTTTGTCACTCCAAATTTTAATTTCCATCTTTTTTTTTCACTTGTTCCATAAACAACCGCGATTTATATTATAAAAAAATTAACCCCGTGCCAAGCTTTCTTACAACGATTATTGGACCGTTACAACTTTACAGTATTATAATTTATGATTGACAGTAGTAAGTTTTTCAAGTTAACGTAGTCATTATTGTCTTAAATTGTCAATAAATATAATATCAAAACTATTACACATTGGTGCAGTACAATGCAAGTGCGTCTTGTAATAGGTACGTACCGTTAAAATAAATGAGATTTGATTAGAAGATATATTTTATAATAATTGTTAGATTGCTAGAAAAGTTCTTATTCGTGGTTTTAAAGAAATTTTCCGCTAGAAAATTGTCTAATATGTTTTATTTACCGATGAGATCAACTTAATGATTACTCTATAATTTATTGAAGCGGTTTAAGAAATAAGATGTCACAATTTTTTATAACAATACCATCAACTACTTTCTCTTTTCTTTTCGAACCAAAATTTTGTTTTCAGTTTATTCCTTTTATTGCTATCAAAATTAAACTACAATACTATTTTTACTGGCGTATCTGCATATTTATATGTGAAAATTCGATAAACTACTTTGTTTGGTCAGGGATTCGCCGGAGGGATTTTTCGCAATATAAAAGATGTATCATATCTCATATATGTACTTCGGTAATACTTTCACTTAAGATGACCGAATAATTGCCCCAAGGATGAAATTTTCATATTTGTCACAGTTTTAAACGGTCATTTAAATTTTTAAAGCTGTCTTTTTTATATTAAAATTTGCATGTTCTTGTTTTACTTTCGGGAGTAAAAATGCTACTTTATTAGAGGCGCAGCTAAGAGGGTAGCTAATAAATTTTAACTTCTCCGTTCCTATCCAGCATTTGGTCCATTTGGAATATATGCAAAGTTATGCACATAATTGTCGATCATTGCGGACTAAATATTTACATTTCACATACAGTAATGTATGGATAATCCGAACCGAAAGTTGCTGGACCCCTTTTGGGTTAACTAAAATTTTGGTATATACTATATAGAATTCATAATAAAGATATCTACAATCCGAAACAATGACAGATTGTAATATAGATATCTCACACCCTATTGCAAACCAGTTTTTGATTAGTGCGTTTGATGAACAATTAAATATTTCTTATATTCACTACTATTATAAAACAATCCTTAGGATCTCACAGCGCTTGTTATAAAATAAAATTATTAATTCTATGTTTTTGCTATTTAAAACTAATGTATTAAAAATAATAATTAAACTGCACTCTTCTCGTAGGTTTTTTTATTGGATATGTTTCGGTTTTTACCATCATCATATCTTGAATCTAATTAAGTAAACATAATGTCAACTTAGATGGCTATAAAATTTGAACAAAACAAGTTAAAATAAAATTAATCTAAATTAAAAATCCATTTAAAAACAACAAATTTAAAAGTATTTATGTTATTTACGTCAATATATTAAATAATATTGTTTTTATTGGTATTTTTTTAATCATGTTTTTGTTTGTTTGTCATAGCACAAATAATGTATAATTTCAGAATCGTTATGTAAAAATAAAGAAGTTCCAAATAATGTAATGAATTAATAATTAATTGAACAGATTTATTTGCTTTCAAAATAGGATTGATATTGTAAGCTACATTAGAACAGGTGCAATTTATTATGTCTATCTACCATTTGCAATTTATTCAAATTGACATAGGTGTGTTAGTAAATGTTTTGACTAATAACTAATATATCAACTATTGTTCGTATTAGATAATTTATGTATTCTAACTCTATAGTACTATATTATTTATTCTATAGTACTATACCACTATACTGTAGTAAACATATTATTAATTATCTAAATTATGTTTACCATAACAACCAAAAATTATTAATATTGTAAAATAAATTAATCTTCTCATGTCGTCAAATAGCTTCAATTTTTTTATTTTTCATAAGAGCGTATTTTCGAACATTACACAAATAAGCATTATTTATTAAATTATATAATACTTTTAAATTTTCTACTGATCAATTAATAATAGTATTTTCGTAGTAAATTAATTAACAGCTGAGCAACAAAACTCAATTTTTGCCTTGTGTAAAATATGCAGTTTTTTTTAAACATTGAAAATTAATCAAAATTAATTAAAGGCAAATTAGACAAAGTTTTTGTCAACCGCCCACTAATAAAGCATCACATGACATCACGAGGACATTAAATTGAAACTTGAAGCATAATGTAGTATAATCGATGGTATAATAGTAAAACGAAATGACATTTTTTTATCGATATAAAGAAAAAAATTTATTTATTTAATATGTAGCAAGTATAGCTACAATTACTACAAATTTAAGAAAAACAGGAAAAGCAGTATTTTTTAAGAATATTTTTAATCTTGTCTTATTTGATTATATCGTCGCCTTAATTTGAGGCGACTACATAATTTAAAAATGATCTATTTTAGAGTTATTTGCTTGAAAAAACTTTTAGAATTAAAAAACCCACAGTTATCTATCACATGTAAAATATACTGAAATAATTAATAAGAAATAATTAATATATTATACTTAAATAATAATATTTAAATTGTTAATTTGTTAACTTGTGATAATAATTAATTGGTATTTGTAATTGTATAAAAAGTTATGCAGTGCCTCCATAAAGTATTCGACAAGATGAACATTGATTACTACTTCAGAAAAAAAAAACAACGATCAGACAGGTTAAAGTTATAGGGAAGATTTATCTTTGCATTAGCAAAACATAGCACTAATTCTCAAAAAATTTTCCTTTTAAATTTATTAATTTCTTTTTGTTACTACTATAAATGATTCGTACGAACCAATTAAATGATAAAAAAAATTGTTATAAAAATATTTTAGTATTTTGTAGCTAATTTTTTTTATCAATATTGGCGTTTAGAAACCTTGGCATATAATATATTTAACGAAATTTGAATGTACTGTGATGGATATTATTTATATCACTGTTTTGTCAAAGTGTTCCTGCAAGTAGTTTTTATTGGATATTTTAAAGTATGACCATAAATTTTTGATCAGATTAACATCTAGGGATTGAGGAACAGTTTCTAGTCTATTTTACAGTTATTTTACATTATACAATTGAGGACCGTTTTTTCAAAACTCGCTTTGTCAAAATTAAAAAATATTGAGCTTTATATCAAATGTATATAATTTTGTAGCGGCCTTTCAGAATTTTCTATCATATATTGCAAATTTTGTTTTGTTTGTTTACAAAACGCTAGAGAAAACTTAAAGTTTTTTCAAAACTCGCTTTGTACAAAAAAATCATAAAATATATTATTATTCCTGAAGAAGCGAAAGAATTTTATGACGAAATTTTAGGGAAAACAACATCGGAAGAACCAGCGCGACAAGTGACAACAAATTGAAAAGATTAAACCGTATTTTTTTTCTGTGTTCTGTAGATGTAATTCGATGTATTATGATAAAAGTATTACATAAAGCAAGTTTTGCAAAAACTGTAATTTTTCTTTAATTAATATTTTTGAAAACTTACCAAAAAAAAATTTCAAATTAGAAGCCTTTAAAAGACACTTGGAAAACAATTATCTTCAGTTATTTTTAACTAATATATTGTTTATATCAAATTCACTAAACAATAAAAACCGTTTCCTGAAAATTTTACTTTTAGGACAAAGCGAGTTTTGAAAAAACGGTCCTCAATTACATTTTTCTACTTCGTTTTATGCCATGCATCTCAAAATCCGTACAGCCTCTTTCATGTTTTACTCTAATAGATTTTCTTTGCTTGATGTTCTAAGTTTTTCTCTCCGCACTTATTTGTTGTTCGCAACAGATCAGAATTCCTCAGTGTAATCCAACAGAACAGTGGCGCACCGAGGGGGGGGGGGGTTTGGAGGTTAAACCCCCTCCCAGAGGCCGATTAAAAAATAAATTTTAATATGTATTAACAATAAATATTTTTTAAATATATTTACTGTTAAAATTGTGTCTGCCACCCCCCCCCCAAATTAAATCCTAGTTGCGCCACTGAAACAGAAGTGGATAAAATCTTACTCATCATAACTATGGTCTGTTTTTTTTATAATCATAATCGAGAATAACATGAGAATGCAGACTTCGAATTACATGTTTTGATATTTTGTTTAACCTCGCCTTAAACCTACACTTGGTATCATACTACATGAAATGGATCCCGTTTGTGTCGGACGACACAGGTTTTACTATATTTATTTATACATGCATCAATATTTGGTAAGTTATTAATATTTTTCTGATATCTAGTCTACCTCCTTGTGGAAGCTAAAAAAACACATTTTTTTAGTTCAATGTAATGTCATAGCCATAGCAGTAGTGCCAATAAGTGACCGACTTGTTTTAATTAATGTCTTATTTATGTTAATTGTATAATCATGGTCATTGAATAACAGAAAAATTAGATCAAACAAGAAATACATCATAAATATTTTGCATCTAGTTTAGTGAGATGAATGATCAATTGATCACTAACTGCTTTATATTGTAAGCTTATGTTTTCATTATAAGTTTATTTACGATAATCCACTACACGTGTTTCATGTATTAATTAAATAAAATCACACTTTTTGTATTTGTATTTTTGTATTTTATATTTGTATTGTTTTATGGTGAGTTTTACCTCAATATCAGGAGTTGTTTTGTTTTAATTAATTACATTATTTTTTGACTTTATCGTTTATGGTATACTTATCAACTAGTACTAGTAATTAGTTCTTTGGGGTAAATTTTTTTTACAATCATATTCGTAAAATTTGACATATTTTACATATAATTTAGTTACTAGTTCGTATTTAAACAGGCAAGCTCTGTTTACACAGCATTTTAAAGAAAGTAATTGTGCTAAAAAATTGAACTTTCGAATCAAAATTTTCGTGCCATGATTTTTTACGATTTTATAATGTGGTCTAAAGCCGAAACAATTCATCGATCGGCTTGTGTTGACTTTCGGAAATGAAGTGCCATTTAAGAGTTCTGTTTATAAGGGGTGTTTTTTTAGCTGCATGAAAACGTCAAATTGAAATAAAATATTAAAAAATTGATGGAATGTTTTTTTATTATTATTTTCTTATGAAAGTAAATTTAATATCATTATTAATGATTTGAAAATGATATCCTGGTTTTAGAAAGGAAAATTTCAATTTGTTTATTTTGTAAAAGCTCGGAAATTTCATTTGTGGTAACTAAAAAAAAAATTATAGTGGAAATTTGAATTTTTTGACAAGTCGTGTCTAGAGACAGTATATTTTGTTTTTGATCCTGAATCCTTACGCATGCGCATTTGTTTCTTTTTTGCACTTAAGAAAATCAAATGTAATTTTGACAGCTGTCAAATTTCGTCAAAGTAGTACGTTTATTATTTAAATTATTTCCTTCTATAATAATAGACCGTAAACGGTAATACTACTAATTGTTTAATAGTTTCAGTGTAAAATTTGTGATTACAAATGTAAATAAAAGGACAATTATTAAAAAAATCACTTTAAAACTCATACAGGCGAAAAGCCGTCTTTAAAGTTAACAAATTAACTATTTAATATAATATATTAAATATAATTATATTAATTATTATGAACGCCAGTTTATTGTAGAAGGAAATAATTTAAATGTGGTAATTTAAAGACGGCTTTTCGCCTGTATGAGTTTTAAAGTGATTATTTTAATAATTGTCCTTTTATTTACATTTGTAATCTCAAATTTTACACTGAAACTACTAAACAATTAGCAGTATTACCGTTTACGGTCTATTATTATATAAGGAAATAATTTAAATAATAAATGTAGTACTTTACGTAATTTGACAGCTGTCAAAATTACATTTGATATTCTCAAGTATAAAAAAGAAACATGCGCATGCGTAAGGATTCAGGATCAAAAACAAAATATACTGTCTCTAGACACGAGTGAAATTTGAATTTTTTGACCCGAGTTACGAGAATTTTGGAAATTTTTGGTTTTGTGGATTGACATCCAAAAAAGGTAAACAAAAGTCTAGCGTTGGACAGTATCGAGAAAAGCGCGCCGTCGTTTGTCTCTTTTTTCCAAATGTCCAAATATTGGATCAATTTACGTTTTCGACTACGTTATTTTCCCCAATAGTGTACTACCTAGCCTAGAGTATGGGAAGTGATTTTGAGTATTTCTGGAAAATTGGTGTTCCGTTCTCGCATAGCGTGGTGGATGATCAAGTTGAAAAGGTGTGCATTTTTCAAACATTGTGGTAAATCTGTAAAATCCGGTGGTGTATGGAACGAATTGCATAGTTTTCCGTTATCACGAGTCCTTTTCGTAATTCGTGTTTAAGCATTGGAGTGGACGACTCTTATTTTTGGAATTTTAACCAAAGTGCTGGAAAAGTTTGAAAAAATGTACCCAACTGCTGGTAGACTCCATAAAAAATAACCATGTGGTTTGGTGAATAAAATTAACCAAATTGACAGTTGGCTACCATACACCTATGGTCTGCACACAGAAAACTATAATAAATTATCAGTTGAAAATCAAAAATGGACAAACACAGAAATTGACATGGTAGTAAAAAAAGCCACAAACCTAAAACTGAAGGTTAAAATTTAACCTAATATTATAAGATCATTTCATAAAGTACCATTTTACATAAACGATTAAAGGAACAATAACATTTTGATAAATTTTGGAATTTTATAGCGCTCACGCTCGGCTGTATACAGGATAATGTGTAGATTTCAGACTAATTATATTTTTACTTATTAGCTTGAGATGGTAAAAATTGAAATGAAATTCAATTTTATTAGGTAAAAATGACACGCAAAAATAATAGCATTTGAAATGCTACATAATGTCAAAGGCAAATGCTTCGAAAAGCAATCAAGTTATTTACCAAATTTTATGTGTGATTTATCATATCGTTTCCAGAAACTTTTCCAGCAGTCCACGTATCTAGTTAAATTGAAGGAATTTTATAATTTTTTTACCCATGTTAACAAAATTTTATTGAAATACACTAGACTAAAGAGTATATCGATTAGTACATGTTTTGAGGTACTTGCATAAACTTTTTAATGAAAAAATCTTGATAGCAGGAGGAAATATGGCCGTTGCCCCAATTTTTATCATGACTTGCGGTGATCATGATAACTCTGGAACGGCTCATCTGAAATAAAAAAAAAAAATATCTCGTTAGTATATTCTTATACGCAGTTCGTGAAGGAAGGGATTTTCATGTGGACCAAAATTACTATATTTTTGGGGTAAAAATACTGAATATTTACCCTGAAAACTGAATTTTTTGGAAAAATTGTCTCCATTTTTTCTTTAATTAAAATTGCGCTAAACCCTTCGTTAACAAACTGCGTATAAAAATATACTAATAAGATCTTTTTTGTATTTTTATTTCATGAGTTATCCATGGGACACTGCAAGTCATGATAGAATTTGGGGTAGCGCCAGCGGCCATATACCTAAAATCGATACTTGTTAGTGTATTACAATAAATTTTAGTTACCATGGCTAAAAATATCATAAACCTCTTAACCCACGAATGACATCGAATACAAAAGCTCGTGAAAACCATAATTGTTTACTTTATAATTTTTTCTTAATAAATATTTAAATTCTTGACGGGTACACCTTATAATTTTTGAATAACAAAAATAAAATAAATAGCTCAAACGGCAAATAAAATTAGCATACTTAATTTAGATTTAAGAATTTGTTGGAAATTTTCCTCCGGCAGCTTAATAAATTATACATAATTTTTCTATTCTTTAAAATTTTGTAATTTAAGTATTGAGGTTTTTTAACATTATAGACAAACAAAAATGAATAATTTGAATTTATTTTGGATATTAATAAATTATTTTTTTTTAAATTTACATGAATACATTTTATTATTATTATTATTGTTATACATTAAATTCACGTATGCTTTAAATTTTTAAAGTACACATTGTTTAATTTGTTGTAATTTTTTTTCTTTTTCAGGTAAGCTTGAATAATTGGATCATGTGTGTAATGTTGAGTTTTACGTAAGTAGGTTTTTTAAGTTATCATTGTTTTGCTAAAATTTTGTTGAACAATATATTTGCATAATGCCTACAGTTTTAATGTCCAATTAGTAATAGTGCGAATATTTAAGGAATGTTGCTTGCCCGCTTCTTTTATTACTACAGTTTACGTAATATGTAGAATTTTTAAATTTTTGCTTATAAAAACTTTGACTTTGTTAGGTAACAACGATCAGAGATATGCTGCCTATATTAGTAGGGTTAGTAGTATCTACATATTATTAAAGATATTTTTCTAGTATATAATAGGAGTTATTCCATATTACTGTTATTTAAATTATCTGCACGTTTGCTGCATAGCAACTTATTAACTCGTTAAATATATCTACAAAACAAATAAATGTATCTTTACAATGGGGTATATCATGCAGTAACTAATAATATTAGTCAAAGATGCTCAAATATTCATGGTCAAAGTTTCTTTTATTATTATTAGCGAACATTTTTACATAAATAAATAATTATATGTTACTAATGATATCAAAATATCACCGCCTTAAGAGCCGAGAAGTTTTTCAATTTGTAGGTATAACTCATTTGGTTTTATATCATCAATATAAATTAATATAGTTACAATAAAACAATATGTTCACGTTCGATTTAATGTTGTAAAGGAATTTTGGTGAAGTACCGAAATAAGATATAAAAACAATGACATATGTGCGAATGCACTCGGCACCATAAAACAACAAGTAAATTACTAAATTATACCATCCCAAGTTGGCAATAAGAAAATTGAATGTAAATTATGGCTAACAACGAAAAAGTCTTAATCAATTTATTTGTTTAGTTTAAAATAGATATTCCATATTTTGATGAGCATCATGAAGATGAATATTGATACATTATAAATTATTATAATAATGGCATAAATTTATCAGATAGCCAGTATTACCTATATTCGGAGGGTAAAACAAGCTATGATTTACTACTTATCGATATTAAACGATTGATTATCTCATTATTTACAAGTTTAATTAATAAATCATTGAAGTACCTATGTATATAATCAAATGCATTCTATGTAGGTAAGCAAAAATATTGTCTGAAACTTCATTTCTCTTTCCAATTTAAAGGTGAATCTTATACAATGATATACTAGGTAGGTGTTGCAACCGGTTTTTAATTTATTTTAATTTCAAATGTACATTAGGTATTAACGTTAGTATAATATTTTTGTTAAGCAATAAACATTTTTTTTAATTTCTTATTTTTGAACAAAAAAAGTTATAAGAACAATTAAATTATTATGATTTGCATTTAAATTTTTTTTTTTATTTAAATAGATTAGTTTATGTGCAATGTGAACTTTTGCATTTTATACACTACGCTGTGCAATCATTAAATAATATTATAATTTTATAATAGTATGTATGTATGTAACTTGGTATGTACCAAGTTTCTCAAATAGTAAAATTTCCTTCAGTATTGTTTACTAAATGTCAAGATTGAAACATAATGCATAATGAATGACTTAATAATTATTTAATTAAAATGTATCATTACAATAATGGTTATTATTACCGACTAGACGGTTTGCTTAATTTTTTTTTTCATTGCACTATAATATTCTTTACAAATCATATCACACATTTATGCATCCTAAATTAAAAAATTGTTTTAGAAGGTATTAAGATATGTTTGGTTGTGTAATATATTAATGTGACCAAGAATTTTTAATAGTTTAATCAATACATAGACACTCATTAGTATTACACCCTGTTATATGATTTCCTAAAATTAAATTTCTATAATAATTAAAGGAATAAAATAAGAACACAATATTTTTAATAAAATATTCCAATAGTACCAAACGCAGTACTGGTAGGTAATAAATAGAAGTTTATTGATTTTTGGTTCTCACTTCACAATTCAGTTGTTTTCATTAACATTTTTTTGAATGCCAATTCAGATCGGTGGTACCACATCATAACGTGTGAAAATAAAGTAGTAACACACATTTCATACACAAAATTTCAATGCAAGGACAAACAATTATAATATATTTAAATTATATTTCTTATTATACGTCGTGAGCTTTAAAACTACATTATTTGTATTGTAATAATCTAATAATGGCCAATTATCTTCGATACAACACAATTTTCTTGGAACGTCTTCAGTCATTTCTTGGACAACATGCACTAGGTCTTTTAGTACACATAGTCCATTTCACTAAATTATTTGTTTGGATATCTGAGCTACCCACCGTGCCTTATATAATAATATGTACCTCTTTGCTGAGTAAAGCCCAAAAATCTCCAATCGGACGAGCCTTCACTACGATTAAAGCATTGACTACTTTGGGTACAAAATTGATGTTATTTTTGAGTAACCAATCAACAGTTCTTTGACATAATGGCTTTAGCCAGATCAGGCCAGAATAAAATGTCGTCATTTTTATGATGCTTTTCAATAAAACGTTTTATTTTCGTCGAGAATTTCCCGATGTAAATTGTTGGAGCTTTCGATGGCTAAATGTGCACATGAGAAATTCCTTTCTTCGATATAGCACACGATATAGTTTAATCAAAACTGGAATCATTGTTAATCTGAAAGACTATCTAAATAATATACACCGTGTTAAAAAGGTGGCACTAAATTTTAATCATAGAACACAAAAAAAACGAAATGTCTAATTTTAGTGCAAATATGAGCTATTTTTCCGGATAGGGATTTTAGATGATTTTGTGTATAATTTATAATATCCCCCCTTAGTCCCCCCTCTTAGTCAGCAAAAATAAGAAATAATGGAACCCTCCTGCCCCCTAAGCCTGCTTACGTAATACAAGACTCCCCCATATACAAAATAAATCACTGCCACCTTTTTTCATCACTCTGTATATTTTTACTAATATAATTATGCATATTTATGCTACATTATTGAGGTCTTTACTTGATGTTTTACTATTGTTTCTGAGATGAAATCAAACTTTCGCAATGTTTATTCGCAAAATAATTTATTTTTTATATTAAAATACACTTAATTATTTAAATTAATTGTAAATTACTTGTTTGGTTTTATCAACTATCAATTAATATTTTAGATACTACAGTGAAATTTTATGTGACTTGTCGAGATGAATTATGCTAATTATGCTTATATTTTGTAATATTTAATTAATTTATAAAACAAGAAGCTTTTTATTAAATCAATTAAGTTTTTGCCAATCACTGTTTACTTCAAAATACCATAACTATGGAATATTACCGGGAAATGAAGCCATATCTCCCCTCCTTAATTATTAAATCATCCTTAAACGTCCAACGATTTTTAAAATTTAGTAATTTTAAAGGTTTGGTATTTTTAAAACCCTAACAAACTTTTACAAAATGTCAGTTTTGATCCATTAAAAAATGCCCGAAAAACAGCATCCGTGTTGTGTTCGATCAACTTGATTGAATTTATTTTTATATTTTATAGATCAAGTTGTTTTGAACATAATGTTATTTATGTTCAATTTTAAATTAATGTTTAAATTAATTATTTATTTTGCAGAAATCAATATCATATATAGGTAGTTGTTCATCAAAAGTAACCATAATCTCGTATAATGTTGAACCACAAAGATATCAAATTTTCAGAAAGTTTGGCCATAGAACATTTTCGGTTAGTTTCATACGGGGTCCTCTAAAATTTAATTCGTTAAGGAAAACAATTTTCTTGGAAATAAATTTGTGAATGATTGATTTATTAATAGCTATTTTGGAATCAGAGTAGAGGCAAGAACACCCAGTAATTATTCGTAGATTAATTTATTTTAAATATACTGATGCTATCGTTTACCGTAAAAAGTACCGCAAACAATATTTTCAAAAACTTCCTGTCAAACAGGTCTACAAGGTCATTTTTACGAACAAAACAGTTGGGCTCCTAGACATTTGGGGGGGGGTGAATGGGGTGACCCATGATTTTGGAACATAATGATTATACATGGAGGAAAGGCGCATTATCACAACCAGATTTTGTTGTGTGTGTTGGAGGAGAAGAGGCATTCATAATTAAAGAGGATAGCGTATAGTCAGTGATGTAATGAAAATACTCATTTAGGGAAGGAAGAGGCTAAAATTTATATAATACAAATATCTAGCGGCGTAGCATGTAAAACTAGCGCTACAGGCGACTTTTTTACATTTTCATTTTATGTTTCGTTAAAAATACATTCGCATCATGACAATGTTGACACGATAATCCAGCCAGATAAGTGCAATTACCCTGTGACCTGGAGTCAATGCTTTGGAATTTCCAAAAGCAATAAACCGTGTAAGGTGCCGCAATACCTACACAATAGTTTGGATTAGCTGCGACCTACGATCAATATAAGAATAGCTTAGATCAAGTTGAACGAAATTTCTTATTTTTAAGATATATTTTTAATTTTTAGGCAAAAATGAACGTTTGATTTGGGAGACACGAACCTCTTGGTTTAGAACATGAACAGTATTAGCAAAATAAATATATCGTACAGGTACACGCGGTATCTGAAAAAAAAAATAGTTTACGATGCAAGGACAGGATTACGGCAAGAGGACCAAAATCTGTTTTATGTCCGCAAATCATACATTATTTTTTATTTCTATGAATAGTACTAAGAAACTGTTAGTACATTTTATTGCAAACAGAATTAGTTTATTCGATTTTATCAAAAATTGAAGTTTACAGTCCAGCAAGCTTTGGTGTACGTCATCATTATCATTCCTTGGTAGTATTGTACACAGGTAGTTTGGTGTAGTGGTTAGGGAGTGGAGTTATAGATCTAAAGGGTATAGGTTTGAATATCAACTGCTCACAATAATTTATCTGTGCCGTAAAAAGGATATTTCCGTAAATAAATTAATAAATTTCCTCTCTTGGTGAATATTTTCAAAATACTTAACCCTTTCGTGGGCCAATTAATAATTATTCTGCCTATTTTTTTTTTTTTAATGTTCATTGAATATTATAACATAATGTTAGACCCCCTGAATATTTTAATGGATATCTAATGATTTTTTATACCGCAAGCTGTAATTACAGAGGTGGGAAACCGTCTTCCCACGGGACCTTTCTGGAACAGTAATATAAAAAATGTTTTTGCTGAAAACCGTACTTTTTTAAATTATGTTTAGCAATGATTATTGCTATCAGATGTTCTCAATATTTAAAAAAAAAGCAAAACTTTTTGTAATAATTTGTATTTTATAAAAATTTACAATTACCTTATACCTAAAGTACAATATAAATTACATAAAAATGTTACGTATGATAATGAAACTTTTTAAAGCATGGTTCGTAGCAAAGCAGTGTAGCTGTACGTACAAGCAGTAGAATGTCAAAAATCCATGAAAATGATAAAAAAAAACCTTATTAAATAACAATAACATAAGAATTTTCACTAGAATCTTAAATTCGCTCGCAAATTTCAATTAATTATTCAGAAATAATCAAAGTAATGATTTAATAATTGAATAAATTTGTAATTTTTAAGTGTATGCACTATACTGGTAAATTAGAAAATTTACTTCGTAAATGTCTTGTAGTACAGGACCGACAAAAATATTAGGTGGGAAAATATATTCACATTGACCCCTTTCTTACAATCTTGGTACTGGGAATACGTCTTCCCGCGGCCCACGAAAGGGTTAAGTGCGGTCAGGACTTTCTTCCTTTCAAAATAATAATTTTGAGAAATGTTTTGGATCTTCCTGTTGGAAGGAATTCAAAACAAAAATAAATTTTTTCTTTTATTTTGTATTTTTCCAACGTACCTACTCAAATATCATAAGAAAGGATAACAAATTTACATATTTCCACTGGTTAATGTAAATAATAAGATGTTTATCCTAAATTCCGATACTCATGACGTAATATCAAAGTTTACTGGCAAGGACTAACTAGTATCAAGGGGTTACGCTCACTTAGGAGGTCAAAATTAAGCGAATTTTTGTTATTTTGTTTTTGGGAAAGTGTATAAATATTTTTGCGAACAATTTTTATATTCAAAACAGCTTTATTGAAAAAATAATTTTTTTGTACAAAAATATTACAAAAGAATCAAAGAAAGTTACAGCCGATGTTTGAGAACCCTATTTTTGTTGCGGTGATTAGTTTTGTGCCGAACCAAGTTATCTGAAATCAAAAATTTTTCCAAAAAATTGAATTCTGACAAAGTGGCAGCTGTTCATGAGAGCCGACAATGAGAAGCGGGAGTCATAAAAAACTTAATTAACCACGTTATTTCCTCTATTTTGGCTTAAGATTGACCATCCGGTTTAGAGATAGAAATTTACAAAGTTATATCATATTTTTTATCGTGAACTAGGGCGGATGTAAACTTGTACCTGCAAAATTAAACCGAAAGTGTTCGACATAAATATTAAAATGAAATATTGTAATAAACGTTTATTAATTTTGTAATAACGGATGTACGTATAATATTTGTAACTAGAAAAATAAATTGCTAAATCAAGTCTCGAAATAATCGTACAGCTTCTTTATTTTCTTTTAATACAAAGGCGGTATTAAAGGTACGTCGCTTTAATTGAGTACGTGTAGGATTTTAATTGAATTTCTTAAATTTTTCTAGAACTGTTAGTTACTTCGAGTAAAACATTATACTTAAATTTAAATTATTTGTAGTTTTATATTCACATAACATTAATTTAATAAAATATATTTTCCTTTTATTAATTAACTGTTGCCTTTCGTTATTTCACAATATTTTTACTTAAATATCATCTTCGATCAGAACTATGTATTCCACTAGCGTTTTCTGAGTTTACTATATAATTTGAATTCTTTTATACTAAACTTATCTAGAAAATATTATTTTTAATCCCACTACTTCAGATGAGAAAGTGTAACAAACACTTTTGGTAAAGGTTTATCAAATTTGTTTTCTTATATAATAATGACAATCTTCTGAAATTTGCATAAACATATTTTTTTTATTTGCAATTTATTGACAGTGTCATGTTACATATTATGTACTTACAATTTTCAATTTGCCTCTAGGTAAAGAATTCGCAATATATTATAATAACTATGATATAGTCATCTATTCTATAAAATGATAAAAATATTTTTTATTGATTGAATTTTCAAAATTTTATTCGAATATTTAAGTCTACATTAAAGTCTAATTCCAATATGTGCACCCGTGAACAGTAAATTGAATCATTTTTAACATTTAAAACAATATTTAGATAATAAATATTTGCATAAAATTGTAATAAATTATGCAATCAAATTGTATATTATGGACATTCATGTAGAGAAACTTGATAGTAACCATATCCGTATTTTAGAATCATCAACAAATGCACTAAAACTTTTTAGAACTAAAATGTTACAAATTTCACAAATAAAATTATATTGATAATGCATTTGTGAAGTGATTTTTGTGATGTGCACATTGGTGATGTTGGTAGAAGACGAATTATTCTAACCTTAGAACCTTATAACAATACATTAGGGACTAATCGAAATTAACTATGAATTTATACTTTATGTAACATGGCAATTTCCCTGTAACATGGCATTCATTTTCCCTCGCATCTACATAATATTTATATAAGTTAGTGTACTCGGAAGATAATGCTTGACAAATTTGTGGTAAACTCAGGGACTAATCAAACTTTACTGTCATGTATTAGCATGTTAGCTTCTTGTGCCAAAATTAGGTTTGATTCCCTTGGCGACATTCATCTATAGGAGAATTTTTCATTCGCAATATTTTTACATACTGACCTAGAAATAATATTATTATATGGCCCAAAGCTTCCCGTGTCATATTTGAAATGGATTGCACGTAAAAGTAGTCTATTCTCACTAAGTTATTCACGTTAAGTCTCCGTATCCATATACCTGTTAAATAATACATAGCCGAAAACTTCAATTCGATTAAATGAAGTTAAGTATCTATAATTAATTATACAATATTTCTACAAAACTCGCCTGATCCCCACCACATTCTATTTTAAAATCTTAAATGGCTCTCGACCCCTTTCAATGTGTCAAACAACAGCTACAAAAAATTATATTTTTCCGGAGTAATACGTTAATTGCCCACACGAAAGTAAAGGATGATTGTAAACGGTCCAAAAAGCAAGTATAAAACAAATATTTTATTGATTATTGAAACTATATAGGCCTTAAATTTTACCCAAAATATGGAAAAAAACTTACGAGTACGGTAGTAGCTGTTACTATGAGATTAGCTCCCCTCTCCAGTTTACCATACCCTCATAGGTGACAGTTCAACTTATTAAAACTATCTCTGGGGCGCACCCACCACCCCAACCGAAATCCCATAGAAAATGTGGATCTCTGAGATAGTTTTTAACCCATGAGCCAACAAATAACCTAAATCGGGAAATTTAACAATTCAACAGAACTTCTAAACCATGTTATTTGCTTGATGTTCACTCGTAACATCAATCGCAGCTCCCATTACCTCCTTCAACTCTTAGAACATCACAATGTGTTTGATGAATGTTGTACTTAAGCCAAGCATAACCACGGATGTAGCATAACTAACAAATTTCAATACGTTACGAAGTGCAGTGCTGTACGCGCTAAGCAGTAACAGACTTCGATTGAATTATTACAAGATAGCAGATGTAGCGCCATCACGAAAATCACAGAGTCATAGAACGGTTCAAAAGGACCATACCCGGAGGGTAGGAGCCGCCGACCACAAGTAGCAAGCATCGCAGAAAAATTACTTCCACAACACATACCTAGTGCCTGTTCTTGAAGAGAGTTGATCCATACTCCATAGCTAGGTCGACGCACGACGCTGAGGCATTCAGTAAACACTTCAACAATTACCCTTTCATTTGCCACGCCACGTAACAGAGAGTAATCAAAACACCAAAAGCACATATACCGTCAACGGAATACTTCAATAAGGTCGAAATTTGCGTAAAAATGTAAACTTCAAAATCGATTTTTAACTAAACTAAAAAACGTTTCATTTTATTGTTATCTTTCAAATTACGTTGAGTTTTTTTTTAAATAAATTAATATTATATCTTCAGTGGGCACCTAGCGTTTTACTAACGAAATTTTTTATTCTGTGTTAATGTGGGTGGTGGGGATGACGCGGGTTAAAAATAAGAAACAAAAGTTGTGAATTATTTAAAAAATAAAATTTGAGGTTCAGATTTATAAAATTAAGCCTAAATATTCAATAAAAATGTTTCAGTTACTAAAATATTATGCATTTTCTACAACCTAAAGCACAGAAAAGGTAAATTAATAGAAAAAGAAACTCTGCACGTTTTCCTTTTCTTATTTTTTAATCTCATGATTTTTAAGTTTCTATTTTTGGTAATTTTTATACTTTTATGGCAATAAAATGGGTGCCCTTTAAAGTGAAAGGTAGGCACGAGTGTTGCTCGGACAGACGATGATTATTATTGATGAAAGATTATAATCCTTATTTGTTGAGGTACAGAATTCGAAAACTAATCAGTTCATGATATTATAAACGAAAGAATCTGATTTTTGAAAGAAATTTTGAAATCGGTTCACATTTGTGTACAAACAGAAAACTTTATATTCCTTTTTAATGTTATCGGCAGAGCCGTAACGAGGGTAGAAAGCGCCTGTAGCAAGCGGCTTAATTTGTGATACCAGCCCCCCCCCCGCCTGCCGTTCGAACTAAAGAGTTTTTTAAATGTTTAATATTTATTTACCTATACAATTAACTGGAGACGGTCGGAGCATAGTGGTCACGCAAGGTGACTATGGACGCTAAATACCCGGTTCGAATCCGAGTAAAGTAAGAACTTTATTCTGACCGTTCTCCCCTCGGAAAGCAATGGCAACCTACCGAGAGTAATATGCCAAGAGCATCCTTAAATGTTAATGATCTAAAGGGTCCAAAAGTTGATCTGTGGACTAGGGGGAAGCGTAATAACCACCCCACCAACAATTAAGGATCACGACGCTTCTGCAGAACGACTGTATGATTAAGATGATGATACAATTAAAAACATCGCTGTACCAAAACAAATTTCACGTATTTTATTCAACAGCGAACGAAATTTTTTTTTTTATTAACATCCCTGAATATTACAATCTGTCCCAATGGGACAATAAATAATAGATTTGTCTATAATAAGATATGAATGTCACAGTGGAAGCAACCCCAGTGGATGGCTTCCATAATTAATAATAAACAATGTTTGCTTCTTTGTCTACATCTGCCTGAAATTATTCAATTTCTTTGGGGCAAGTCCAGTGGATCAGTCCTCTTCTGTCTCTTCACTCTGGGAGCTATGAGAAGATCAGCAACAAGAGTGTTTGGATGGTCCTCATGTCGTATGTGGTATGTGCTACTTAAGGATGAGATTTCTTCCTTAATAGTTTTGACTTGTAGCGAACTAAAACGAAGCAGATTTTCTATTGCAAGAATTGACCTTCAACCTTTTGTTTTTTAATCCCACCGACGCGACGGTTTTTTGGATGGTTTTTTGTTACATTTTGTTACGGTTTTCCAATTATTTACTTTTGAGTTTTGAGGCTAGGTAAAGATTTTTTCGTGAACATAAACTACTTAATACTTAGTTTTATCTCACTTTTTAAGTACCTTTACTGTTGTTTAATGTGGCTAACCTCGCTAGACCCCTTAAAATGTGAAGAAACGGGTGTGAAACCGTCGAGTTTATAAAAAAGCACAATTACTGATCAGTAACTTGATCATCATCAGTAACTCATCAGTAACTTGAAAATGCTCGAGAGAGCGAAACTAGTAGTTTAATAATAAATAAATATTTGTGAAAATTAGACGCGTTCATTATTTTATTCCTTCTATCTTTCTATGAAGTATCTTCACTGAGAAATAGCAATAATTATTATAGTGCAGTACTTTTTCACTTTGTTGCGAGATTTTTACTGCAATATCAAAGATGTGAGGGTGTACGAAATTGTATTTGACTTGCTGACCTTCCAATGTTAAAAATAAAAATTGAAATGTAGGTACATAACAAATTTTGAAAACAAGCCTCTTTATTTTTACTTTTTTTCTTGTAAGTTTGAACCTAAGAAAAGCTCATTCATTTTTTTATTATTATTTGTCGTTTGATTGATCTTAGATAATAATTCGTCTGTACCACGTAAATTGTATAGTACCATAAAAATATCGAAACCACCAAATTTTAAATTAAAAAATATGGAGGTAATATACGTACCATGGCTCTAACAATAGGATGAATTAAAGATGTAAAGACAGAAATTTAGGTACATTCTTTTATGATGAATAATGTTGAAATTTGTATACCTACTTTCATTATTTATTTTACAGTTTTTTTTTTAAATAATATTTTTTAAATTACATTAAAATTGCATCGACCAATAACTGGTATAAATGACCTAGTGCATGACAGGAAAATCCTTCTGAAAACGAGGTAGTTCATGGTCGCAGCCTTGATTTCAATTTCTTCCATTAAAAACTTTTGTTTTTTATTCTTAAAAATGCTGAAATCGGCTCTTATTTCTTGTATTTATTAGTTAATATATTTTTTGTGAAAAATACAAATACTAACTGTTACTTTTAAGCAAACCATAACTGACATTCCATTAATAAATTTGAATTAACTTTTTATATCTAATCGGTAACTCTTACTTTCTTCTTGAATTTGATACTAATATATTCTTGAAACTTGGAAAAAGCTATTACTATTTTAAAATTCAAATCTTGTATTTATTACGAATTTTATATTCCGTTTGTTTGGTGAAATACTCAATTCAAGTTCCTTTACTTTCTTTTTACATATGATTCATTAAAATTTCATTTAATTGCTAGTTGTGCGTGTTTCAAAATAAGCCAATTGCCAATAACTTGTTTTTAAATCGGGAAACCCTTTATACCGATGATCGATGATATTATTATGGTATTTGTTTAATGCATCTGTACCTACGATAAGCGATACATTTAGTTATGGCAAAACTTTCCACACTAATATTTTATTTTAAAACTCATATGCTTATAATTAACATAAATTTTCAATAATATTCAAAATTGCGTGGCATTTCTTAACACTTTCGTATTTTGTCTTCGGTGTGGTGCAGTAAACCGGCTGTTACAGATTCAAAGCTTACGTTGTATTGGTGAGAGGATGTGACCCGATTTTTCACCACCAAATTAACTTTTATTTTATATATACGCTTATCTGAGTTATAGAATATATCCTTCAAAGTGGGGATGAAGATGAGCTATAAAATGTAGATGTTCTTACAGTTTCGTATCAATTACCTTTATTTCTTCTCTAAGTAACATCAGTTACTTGATCATACAATGAGAGCTTTCGTGGTAAGTACAGTGTTTAGTGTGACTATCATCATCGTTACTCGGATATCTAAGGATTATAGTGTGTTTTTCAATTACAGCTCATTGCTACTTTGGTAGCTTTTACTCAAGGTCGACCCGAAGCTGGTTACAGTTACAGACCTCCATCAAATTCATATGGTGCTCCTGGTCATGGAGGTGATCATGGTCATGGAGGTGATCATGGTCATGGAGGTGGAGGTGGATTTAATTTAGGAGGCGGAGGAGGTCATGGATTTAATTTAGGAGGTGGAGGAGGAATACACGGTGGATCATTTGGAACAAGCGGTAGTTCATTTGGAGTTGGCGGTGGATCGTTTGGAGTTGGCGGTGGATCGTTTGCAGTTGGTGGTGGATCATTTGGAGGTGGCGGTGGATCATTTGGAGGTGGTGATGGTGGATTCGGTATTTCTGGAATTGGCGGCGGTGGATCGGTAGTTCAGAAGCATATCTACGTCCATGTTCCTCCACCAGAACCCGAAGACATCTCTCAACCCAGAGTTATTCCAGTTGCACCAGCCCAAAAACACTACAAAATTATCTTTATTAAAGCACCAACTCCAGCAACCCCTACTGTTCCCATCATTCCCCTTCAACCACAAAACGAAGAGAAGACTCTTGTTTACGTCTTGGTTAAGAAACCCGACGATGTTCCAGATATTAACATTCCTATCGCTCAACCTACTCAACCAACTAAACCAGAAGTATACTTCATCCGTTACAAAACTCAAAAAGATGGCGGTGGTGGTGTAATTAATGGAGGAGGTGTTGGCGGAATTTCTGGAATTAGCGGAATCTCTGGAATTAGTGGAGTCTCTGGAATTAGTGGAATTAATAGCATTACAGGAGGAGGAATTCTTGGTAACCATGGAACCAATATCGATGGTCTTCTTACTAATGGAGGTGGTCACGGTGGTCACTCGAGCTCCATCGGTAGTGTATCAAGTTCATATGGTGTACCACACCATTAAGAAACTGTAGTCATTAGATTTACAAGGGTTAACGGGTCGACCCCCCGTAAAAAAAACTTGACCTGTGTGATTGTGATAGTCATACGTCATTCTCTTTTGTAAATATTTTTCATTTTTATAATTCGTTTAGTTATAAGATATTTTTATATTTGTAAAATTAATGCAAGAAACGGTGACAAATAAATGTATAATATTATTAAAAATTTTTATTATTTATGCATATGCATTACCAAATCGGGCATGGTAAATGGACCATGAAATTATACTTTCGGTACTTCGTTGTATTAATTTACATTTTGGGGTTGAAAATTTGGGATATGAACTAAAATTTCTTGAAAAAATATAAATCGGTGCTAATCCTAAATATATATTTGGAGATTGATTAGTTGCATTCGATTTATAATCGCACTGGTCTAATAAATAGTCTAAGGACCCTTTTTTCAATACTCGGTTAAACTTTGGCTAGCTTAACCAACGGTTACTAACCAATTCAACCAATGAAAGTACAAATTTATACTTTAATCGTTGATTAGCCTTAACCAAACATTAAAAAAATTGGTCTAAGTAAAAAGATTTAGTGAAACTTGAATCATTCAAATGTTGATGGCATTAAAGCAAAGTTACTCATTAGTTTTGTAAAATTCAGCTAAGTTATACCATTTTAATGCAGTAATAAAGTTATATTCACTTTCCAATTTATAATAGTCGGTGTTACTTGGTTACATAAGTTCATCTTAAAGCATGCAACAACTTTAACACAATACAATGCTTATTCAGATATTAATTGACTCAATTTACTACTCTCCTCCATATGCACCTTTTGTAATTTAAATAATACTATAATGCATTTGGTATTATTATTGAAACAGTTTGTATGCGAATAGTATATAAGAAATTCAAATATTAGATTTCTCATTGTTTACATATCTAAACAATATTATAAGAGGTTATGACCCGAATTTCACTTATCTAAATGTTAAAGTACATTTTATGAGTTGATGAAGATGTCTCTTTAGTTGGCGGGGGTTTGATGACATACCATTAGAGCTTGGTATAAAAGTCGTCCCTTGAGGGATTTTGCAACAGATTTCTCATTGTTGTGTGCAAGATGAAAGTGATTTTAGTGGTAAGTGTTATAATATTATACTTTTGTTATAAAAACTTACCCCAATTATCATAAAAGTGCATTTTAATAAATTCAAGCTACTTTATTTGAAGTCACGAACAGCAACTTTTAAATTTGCTCTTTATTGATTTTCTTTTAAAAGTATTTTAAGCGAAGCATTATTTTTGCGACAAAAGATATTATTTAACTTTATCACCGTTTATTACAATAAATTAATATACATTTTCGTTATAGCTTTACGTAACTTATGTCACCGTTGTGTATGGACATCCACAATATAATTATAATAGGCCACAAGTAACCGTACCCAGTGGAAGTTATGGATCACCAGGTGGTGGAATAACTGGAGGTGGAATTGGCGGCGGAGGAGGAAGTGGAATTGGTGGTGGAGGAGGAAGCGGAATTGGTGGTGGAGGAGGAAGCTCAATTGGAGGAGGAGGTGGAACTGGTGGCGGTGGAGGAGGAGGAGGTGGATATGGAGGTGGATCTGGTGGCGGAGGTGGATCTGGTGGCGGAGGTGGATTTGGATCTGGCGGGGGAGGTGGATTTGGATCTGGAGGAGGAGGTGGATTTGGATCTGGAGGAGGAGGTGGATTTGGATCTGGAGGAGGAGGTGGATTTGGATCTGGTGGTGGAGGTGGATCTGGAGGGGGAGGTGGGTTTGGAACTAGCGGTTCCGGAGGTTATTTAGGAGGCAATGAAATTGGGTCTGGAAATAGTGGAGGAGGTAGTGGTGGATATGTTGGCGGTGGTTCTGGTGGAGGTGGAACTGTTGTACAAAAGCATATTTATGTTCATGTCCCACCTCCAGAACAGGAGGAAATTCGTCCACAACGGCCTATAGGTGTAGGACAAGCTTCTAAACACTACAAAATCATATTTATTAAAGCGCCATCTGCACCAAATCCTACTGCTCCTACAATACCTCTTCAAGCGCAGAATCAGGAAAAGACCATAATTTATGTACTTGTTAAGAGGCCCGAGGACGGCCCTGAAATTACTATACCAACTTCTGCTCCTACGCAACCTTCTAAACCAGAAGTTTACTTTATTAGATATAAAACTAAACAAGGTGCCGCTGGAGAGGAAGGTTCCATTGGAGGAGGCAGTAGTGGTAATCAGGGTATCGGTGGTGGAAACATTGGGGGTGGAAATGATATTGGAGGTACAACCGGCGGTGGCGGTGGATATCCTGGTGGAAGTGGTGGTAGTGGCGGATTTCCTGGTGGAAGTAGCGGTACATCTACTGGTTCAATAATTACAGGAACTAGTAGCGGTAGCTCAAGTACATCCGGAGTTGGAGGCAGTGTTTCAAATTCATACGGTCCACCTGGCCAAAGTGGTCCTTACTAAGAAAAATAAAATTATTTTATATTGTGTTATATTGTGATTTAGTGGTAATTTACTCCATAATTATTATTAATTATATTGACTTACTACTCATTGTTAACTATTATAGTAAAAAGCAGTATTATATTATTATGTATAAAGAAATTACGGTGACACTTAGATGTATGTATTTTTAAATAAATTAACGATTATTATTATTAATATTGCTTTTAATATTTACATTTTACTTTCAATTTTATAGGCATTGGCTATACAGGGTGTCCCCGCACTCACTTTACATAACTTAGGTGGTGCTAGAGGACACTTTTCTAAGAACAATATTTAACAAAATTTTTTTTCTAAATTCAAACCCTCGAGAGTTAGGCCTCTTTAAAGCATTTTTTTTAATTTCCACCTTGACGTGGCCATAGCTCCGAAAATAATGGTTTTTAGTAAAAATGGTTTAGTGCTTTTTTAAAGAGCGTAAAATAATCTACAAACTAGGTTTACACCTTTGATTGTCTAAAATCAACGCCTTTCGCGTTATGAATTAAAGTAAGCTAAAAAATGTCGAAAAATTTGACCTTTTCTTTTTTTTTGGTTTTTTTCAAATCCCTGTATCTTTTAAACGAAACATTTTACAAAAAATCTGACGCCCCATTCCGGATAGGAAATTTAACGGACTACAACTTTTGTCTAGTAAAAATTTTTGAGAAACCAATCCATTTCACAGAAAATCAGAAAATAATAAACAAGGCAGCCACAAAATAAAAAATTAAATTCACAAAATTTTTATTTTTTTTGAAAAATTATTTTATTAATTAATTTTAAACTATTAGATTATTTAAGTAAATGTTGAAAATGACCACCCTCATTTTCAATACACAGTCGTGCTCGTTTTAAAATATCCTTTATAGTATTATTTATAAAATTTCCTTTTTTGTTAAGAGCCATTATAGCAGGGGTGGTCAACAAGGTCGAGTGATTGACCGGTCGATCACGAGGCCAATTTTGGTCAATCGGCGAGTGTGAAAAGTGTCAAAAGTTCGAATTTCTGCGATTAAAAGTGTCGAAAAATCGACTTTTTTCGATTTTTTTCGACAAACATCTTTTAAAACAATCACGACTGTGTATTGAAAATGAGGGTGGTCAGTTTCAACAATTACTTTATTAATATAATAATTTAAAATTAATTAATAAAATAATTTTTCAAAAAAAATAAAAATTTTGTGAATTTAATTTTATGTTTTGTAGCTGCATTGTTTGTTATTTTCTGATTTTCTGTGAAATGCATTGGTTTCTCAAAAAATTTTATTAGACGAAAGTTGTAGTCCGTTAAATTTCCTATTCGGAATGGGGCGTCAGATTTTTTGTAAAATGTTTCGTTTAAAAGATACAGGGTTTTGAAAAAAAAGAAAAAAAAAAGAAAGCTCAAATTTTTCGACATTTTTTAACTTACTTTAATTCATAACTCGAAAGCCGTTGATTTTAGACAATAAAAGGTTTAAATGTAGTTTGTAGATTATTTCACGCTGCTTAAAAAAGCAGTAAATCATTTTTACTGAAAAATCAATATTTTCGGGGCTATGGCCACGTGAAGGTAGAAATTAAAAAAAATGCTTTAAAGAGGCCTAACTCTCGAGGGTTTCAATTTAGAAAAAAATTTTTGTTAAATATTGTTCTTAGAAAAGTGTCTTCTATCACCACCTAAGTTATGTAAAGTGAGTGCGGGGACACCCTGTATATGGATATAAAAACTTGTGTATTTTTAACGGTAAATTATTCTAATTCAAATTCAGCTAGTATAGGTATTAGCTGAAAATTTTTTAGTGGCTAATAAAGTAATTGAGAATATGATATAATATTATACTACCTAATTTATAAAAAAAAAACTAATATTTCTATGAAAATAGTAATAATTTTTTATGAAATTTGATTACTATTTCTTAAAAGTATTCCTATTAATTTTACTTCGGAAACTTTGTTAGAATGTTTTAGGAAAAACTTCCTAAGGTGATTTTTTGCACAGTCAATAATATGATGTAACTGATTTCGTCACTAAACGAAATATGTTTGCATGGAGCTACTTTCTTTATTAGGATAATTTTATCACGGGATACTAATTTTTAAGAAAATATAATTTATTGATTTTTTTGTGTCAACGAAAGTGCTAGCAAACATTTTACATTGCTAAGCAAATAACTATTCTGCCTTCCGTCACCAGGAAAAACGCCGTTTCTTTTTTTGAATTTTGTTGGAAATATCAATTGCTTGCTATCTAATGGGACGTAGAATGGGTACACCACCCCAATTGAATGTTGAAACAAGATCCAAAAATAGATACTGCTTTTTTCTTAGTGGGTCGAATTACGATATTTTTGACCAAAACTAAATTATATCAATTTTTACAATTTCTAAAAGACAAGAACTCTATTCCTATCCCATTTTCTTTCAAAGCTCCAAGAAGCACGTAGTACATGTTGAAGCATTATGTTAGTCAATTTTCAGTGTTGTGCAGCTTGTGATTTTTGTTTTATTCAACTTGAATTAGTCGGAGCAGTTGTCTGATATAGAACAAGGTAAGGACTGTATATTATATTATTAGGGTAACCGTATTTATTAGGAAAAGACTGTTGATAACTTTTAATAATGATGGCAGTGCAGTAGTAGAGTCAAAATTTCATTTCCTTAAAAATAAATAATTAGTCCGATAACAATGCGAGTGAATAAGAGCAAAAGCTTTTTTATAACGTGGACGCGGCCTAATTATTGTTAGTTAGATACATTTTAAGCAGTGGTGGATTTCCAAACAGACGCGGCTGGGCCCTGGCCCTCATAAATCAAGGGGGGCCTCAAAATTAAACTTTTTTGGACCACCGTTATATTACATACCAGAGTAAGAAATATGCGCGTAGAATGCACACCATAAGGTGTAGGGGTAGTGAAAATATTCAGACACTCTCAAGTGCTAAATCCGCCGCAGTAGCGGATTTCCGAACATGCTTGGGACCTCAAAATAAAAAAAAATTTTATTTAATTATTATTATTATTGATAAGGTAAAACAAGAGGCGGTCGGAGCATAGTGATCACGCGAGTTAATTATGAACACTAAATATCCGGTTCGAATCCGAGTGAAGTAAGAACTTTATTCTGACCGTCTCCCATCGAAAGGCAACGGCAAACCACTAAGGGAATACCAAGAGAATTCTTTAATGTTAAAAATTTAATATTAATGATATCCACGATTCCTCAGTGATGAGGATGCGACTGGAGAGAGAGAAGACATAGGGAAATAACATTGAAATTTAGTCAATATAACAACTTCCTGACTGGCTATATTGAACGGTTTTCTGATGTTCAGGTTGTGTAAATCGAAACTTATTGGAACAAGAATTATTAAGTTTCATTAAGTAAAAGAGTTAGAAACGAAGAAAAAATCTGGTAATCCTTGAATATAAAAAATATTTTAGTTTTAAATTTTAATACTGATTTGTATTTCAAAGTATGTATCAAATGGTGCAAATATACTTAAATAATTTCATTTTTAACAAAAATTTATAATAATATTCAAGACATAACAACAATTTAATTTTTACAATCTGAAGATCAGTAACCTTTTAAACAGATTAATTTTCAATGTCATTTCCGTATGTCTCACTTTTTTTGGACCACCGGTATAGTTTCTACCAGAATAAAAAAACTCGTAAAAACGTTCGTCGAAAGCACACTGTAGGGGTATTAAAAATTTGTAGAAGGGGGCTCAAAATTGAATTGCGTCTGGGGCTTCTTAAGTACTAAATCCGCCACTGCGTGCTAGGTATATTGATATTTAATGTTTTTAATTTTAAATGGTTTTGAAAACACAATAATAACAGATGATTAAAAATGAATATAACAAATACACCGGTCAAATAGACAGATTTTAGCATTGAAGTGAAAGTAAATCAGGTGTCGATGAAATCTGAGTTATTTGATAGTAAACACATTTTCAAATGAAATAAATAAAAGTTACATTAAATTCGATTCCGGAAAACAATAATATATAAAACATCCAAATAACTGACCTTGTGACTTTTTCAAATTTCTATGACAAACGAACGGTAAAAAATATCAACAATTTGGCGACGAACAATTTTGTAGGTAATTAAATTTTCTACAAAAGAGTACCTTACAGCATAATCTAACTTGAATGGTTTAGACGTGAGAGTCACCCGAAGTTAAAAGTTATAAAAATCATTAAATACGTACAAGGGGACATTACAGTGAGTATGTCGCCAATCGAGATCCCCATTTTTTGGTAATTCTAGTAGCTAACTTTTCACTTTTTCGGCTTTTAGTCGATTCAGCTTTCGCTACCAAACGTTATCAAACTTTTTCTTTTTCCTTCTTTTGAGCTTCCAGTCGCTTCCAAACGCTTTGGCTCTGCCCCTTTCAATCGCTACAAATGCTACAAAAATTTAGGTGGGGTAAATTTAGCCAAAGCGTTTGGAAGCGACTAGAAGCTCGAAAGAAGGAAAAAAAGAAATGTTCTGTAAGACCCGGTCGAATTTTTAATTGTGAGATTCAATATCGGTATTAACCCTTATCCTGGCAAGGTATCATATATGATACCATTTATAAATGACCGATTTAAATAAATGCAGGCTCTTGGAAATGTTATCAGCTGGTTTTTAATTATTTGGTTGGTGCTAGCTGTTAGAGTTGATAACAACAATAACTAAAAACCAGCTGATAACATTTCCAAAAGCCTGCGTTTATTTAAATCGGTCATTTATAAATGGTATTAAATGTCCGTTATTAATATTCTTGCCAGGATAAGGGTTAAGTCAAAAACACAAAAAGTCTTACCATTATACAGTACAAAGTATATTCTGTAAGAAAATCTAGCTCAATTTATTTACATATCGTCTAATGCCGAAAAAAAATTAACTATTAGTAGGAGAAGCAGCTAAACTACTTTTAAATGTAAAATTCAACAGAGTTTTGCATCGAAAATATCTGCTGCCATAATGATAAATGGAGTTAGCAGATTAACACATTTCCACGACGATTGTGGGAAATGAATTCCTATGCTATTAACGAGTTTCGGGCTATCAATCAGTGTCCGTTATGATAGATTTCATTGTACTAGGTTATTAGCACCTTGTAGCAAGATTTGCCCAAAATTTGGCCAAAACTACCTCGATGGTTCACGAAACGGTATGATGGACAGGTTAGCTACGGATTGGATCCGTTTTAGTCACAATGTGGTTTGTGAATTCTTGATTCGAATGATCCTTATTTCAAATGGGTCTACTACAATCAACTGAAAGAAAGTTGTTCTGTTCTGAAGAATATACTTTATTCGATAGTCAATAACGAATAATAAAAAACAAAAAATAGTGAGAGGCGGTCAATAAAAATCTAAAGCACCTTATAAATAACTGCCTGAAAGTCAGTTGAATACATCAACCAGCATACCACCAAGAATTACTTGAAGGAAGCAGTAGAAAGAACAGCAGGTATTAATGCAATCGCTTAAAATGTGGATATAATTTAACACACGCAAAGCAACCAAAAATGTGTACCAAACAGTAATGACCATGTACACACAGCTAAGAACGAAATGCTTTCCTCGGTGAGCTTTCTATATTGGAAGATTTGTTTATAAAATACAAATACACAACACAATTTGTTGTCAACTGGTAAACTTACTTTTAAGTATATTATCATCACTTGAGGATCCCAAACAAATCTTCCAATATAGAAAGCTCACCGAGGAAAGCATTTCGTTCTTAGCTGTGTGTACATGGTCATTACTGTTTGGTACACATTTTTGGTTGCTTTGCGTGTGTTAAATTATATCAATTAAATACAATAAAAACAATGATCTCTGTTAATGTAAAAATCAAAGCTTACAAGTGACGTGCTAACGCACTGATTGAAAATATTATGCAACTACTAAATTAAAGTTACGATGGTAATAAAAAGGTTTAAATTGAATAACGGTGATGATGAATAATTTGATTTATACTGATCCAAAATACAGAGGTTGGCTAATGGGTAAATTGATATCTTAGGAGAATTTTGGCGAGAGAAACTGGTATAAACAATGGTGATAAACTGATAATACAACCGTAATAGCGGCTGTTCCAAAAGCTATAACTAAAAGTGACTTTACTGATCCAAATGGTTTTCTTTAAATTATACTGGGTATTACAATAAATTATTGCTCTTATAGGATCACACATCAATTTGTACGCTGAGCCCAAGATTAAAAAAATATATTTCTGCGATCGGTAATAAATTGGAAATCTTCAAGATTTTAAATTGCATAAACCGAATTTGACAGTTTATCTCATGGTATTCTAGCACTTATTTGTAGTCGCTTACTTTTCACTCCATACCACTCTGCTAGGTTTTTTATGAATTTAAAATATTACCTATATAAATTTGGATATTTGGAAAAGAAAGAATTTACTTGGTAAATTTTACTTATTTTCCTGATGAATCTCATGACCAGACGATGAGAGTACATAGAGTGCAAAAACATAAATTTTAATAAATTATGTATTGCTTTATTTGGGATATACCTAATAATATATTTTCAAACAAAGAGATTCAAATGCAAACGAATGTTGAACACTTGTCAATTTAAATCACAAAAAGTTGTTTTCTTATTTAAAAATAAATGATTTGCCAGCCCAGTCTATGATTAATTTTCTTTATTGATATTTTTTTTTGAAGAACCTTGTAAATCCCATGTAAACGATTTCAACCTCCTAACTGCTGCATATGCGATACCTGGATATTCTTTATTATTTTAATCATGAAAATATTAATTTTCCAGTTTGTTATTAATATCGTCAGAATTATAGATTATATTATATAAATATATTTAACATAATCTTTAGTTAAATTAACGCCTCCATAAAGAGAATATTATCGGCACATTATAATATTAATTTATATAATATCGACTCGATTTTAATATAAAATCACAAAAGGAAACACTATACAGTGTTCTTCTCTTTTCTTATGTTTATGCATGTTTTATTAATTCTTTGGTACCATTTTATTATTCATAATATTATATCACTTCTTGTCTTGCTTTATTATTTATCCAAGGTCTGTCATTCAACTTAATTTAAAGAACCTGAAGTTTGAATGATAGAATCGGTGGTATATGGATAAGTTCAGAAGCAGCTGAACCTTTTTTTGTATTTTGATTGTCAAGGCTACACATTTTTATTTCAAGTTTTTGTTCATCAAACTGATAACTTGTATCCCTGTTTGCGAATTTGTCCTTGCAAGGAGGATGTTACTATGGTGGGGAGATAAGATATGTAGATATTAATATGGCTTGATATATATAAATAAGTTGCGAAAATTTTGGATTACAAGTTGTGAGTTTTTTGTCTGTGTAGAGAAGATGAAGGTTTTTCTTGTAAGTATTTGCACATTATTATAAACTTCAATTAGAATTTGCTGTTCATTTCAGTTTAGCGTCTGCTTTATAGCAGCTACTTTTGCTCGACCTGATGTGTCACATTTAGTTCATCCAACTCAAGATGAGCATTCAGTAAGCCACTACCATATTCCTTCTACTAATTATGGAGTTCCACTAGTCAACAATTATGGCGTAAAAGTTCATAGCAGTGATGCTTCGCACACACTTGTTCCACATTACAACGAACATCATGTTACTTATGGAAAAACCTATGGCGTTCATAACAATTATCCTTCTCAATCACATGTCACTTATTCTCAACACGCCGATTTAGGAAAAGGTGCTTCTTATTCTGGCGAAAAAGTCTATACCAATTATCCATCTCAATCACATGTTACTTATCAACATGCTGGTTTAGGAAATGATGTATCTTATTCTGGCGAAAAAGTCTATACCAATTATCCTTCTCAATCACATGTTACTTATCACCATGCTGATGTAGGAAAAGATGTATCTTATTCTGGCGAAAAAGTTTATACCAATTATCCTTCTCAATCACATGTTACTTATCAACATGCTGATTTAGGAAAAGACGTATCTTATTCTGGTGAAAAAGTCTATACCAGTTATCCTCAAGGACATGTCACTTATGGACATGATAATTATGGAAAAGATGTATCTTACGCTGGCGAAAAAGTCGAAGAAGAAAAGCATGTTTATTTCTATTCCGCTCCAAATGTTGCAGAAAATACACCACGCCTGAAGATTCATATTGTTCCACAACACAAAAAGAATACAAATGTACTTTACGTTAAGGTACCTGAATATGCTGTTCCCGTACCAGAGGTTGTTGCTCCTCCATCGCATGTGGATGAAAAAACTAAAGTATACGTATTGGTCAAGAATGCTAAAGAATATGCACCAGTTGTTTTCGATGCACCTGCTCCAATTAAAACATCTCATCCCGAATTATATGTTGTGCCATACAAGAGTGAACATGACGTTGAAGAAGTTATTTCTGGAGATAATCACGGTAGGACCTATGGTGCTGCAGGTTATCAATTTAATGACCAATCCTCATTTGTTAAATCTATCGGTTCTGATAGCGCCTATGTTCATAACGATAAATTTAGCCACGTTGGACCTGATTCTAGTTTAAACCTATTCTCAAGAAGTTTTGCATCACCAGTCGCCAATACTTTTGTTAGATTTGATAGTTCTTCTCATGATGTACAAGGCCGTGACGGAGATGATCATATCGTAGATGCTCATCGTGTAGCTGTTCCTCACGTAGGTGCTCATCACGTAGAAACTCACCATGTAGCTGTTCCTCGCGTAGAAACTCACCACGTAGCTGTTCCTCATTTAGAAACTCATCATGTAGCTAGTCCTCACGTAGGTGCTCATCACGTAGAAACTCACCATGTAGCTGTTCCTCATTTGGAATCTCATCATGTAGCTGGTCCTCACGTAGGTGCTCATCACGTAGAAACTCATCATGTAGCTGTTCCTCACGGAGATGCTCATCATGTACTTGCTCATCATGAAAACGAACATATCAATACTCACCTAGTTACTCCATTGGTTGCTAATACTCAAGCTGGTACTCATAGCGTCCATACAGTAGGAGGACTATTGCCTTCAGTGCTCCACCATAGTTCTGGATTATCCGATGGTTCAGTAACCATATCTCCACTTCATTCCATAGTTTCTTCGCCAGTGCCCGTCGGTCATGTCAGTTACTCAGATCATTCTGTTACACCTGGTTTTTCTGGAGGAAGCTTCGTTTCATCCACGGCTCCAACAATAGTGCATACTAAATAAGATAGTATGTTACATAAAAAACCTTGATCAAAATTGTATAAGAAATTCTTGTTAAATTTTTATTTGCATTTTCAACATTTATCAGATTAGTAATGATAGGTTGATGAATCAATTCGGTCACATTCTAACCACTTTTTTTTTAAATTAAAAAGTTAGTGGTTAGGGGTGTTAACTTCCATTATTGCAAATTGTATTTGCCTGTAACATTTACTAACTGAAATTTTTGAATAAATTGTTAAAATAATTTCTTCTTTTTTTTGTGATAATGCATGGTTGAATGTTGGGGATGAAAGTGTAAGAAAGAGAAGAACAAAAAGTTTTAAGGATACTATGAAGTTATAAGTTTGATGTAACATTGAATTATTAGAATTCGATAGATCTGGTTATAATAATTATGCAAGACATTTTTACATTTTTACAAGTGTTTGTTTCTTATTAATGAACTTTAAAATATTATTCATAAACACGGATGATGAGCAATTCCAGTAAAATAAAAAACCGGTGTATAAATAATGCTTTTTTTTAATTAAAAACTATTTTTTATATTAATACATAATAACTTAAATATGCATAATTATAACGTAATTAAAATTTGTTGCAACAAGTTCACTTTTATGAAGCTTAAGTTCATCAAACAGTGGCGAAATAAATTTATTATAATGAGGTTTTTACTGGGAAAACGAAAATAGCCCAGCAGAGTAGCTGTAGCGTTTCACCGGGACCTGTTAGCGGAAAGGTGGTTGATTAATAATGGTAAATAGGAATGTTCAGTTTTTATTTGTCAGGTTTGTGATAAAATAAAATGTTGAGAAAGATAGACATTAAAAACTGCTATAGTCTACCCGACGATCGGATCGCTGTAAAACACATCCGCTGAAATTCGAGATTTTCGCTCATCCCCTATAGAGTATAATAATTAATAACATCTAAAGGTAGAATTTCCAATCTACGTCTGATGAAAGCATCCGACGCTTACGATGGTAATACATTTGAACATAGGTAATTCGAAAATATTCTTTCTATTTGCTGAAAGTAATTTCTTCTGATGGGTAAATTAGTATAAGCATTTTGACGTAAATTTTTCACTTTTTTTATAAAATACATCTTTACGTTCTCGTCTGAATTGGAAATGAAGAAGAATTATTTACGAAGTATCTTACTTCATTAATGTCAAGGGAACAATTTATTTCATGGTGGGGAAACCTGTCGTTCAAATTCAATCAGTTTCGAAAGTTTGACAATTTTTTTTAAAATAAAGTAGCTCTTATTGTATGCGGGTATATGTTTATGGGGTAATTAAGTTTTAATATTAATTTTACAACGTATGAGAATTGAATCGAAAGCTATATTTTGTATCGATTTGTGTTGAGATATAGGAAATCTTTTAATCTTGTGCCCCTAAAGTGCAGTATTAAGTTTAATTAAAAGAACACCAAAAACTAATTTGAGAGAGGGTATGGATAACCTACTTTACCTTTCTGTTTATGGGGGGTTTTAAAATTATTAAAAATGAGTCATTTTATTAACTGTTTATTGAATAATCACATTTTGAAGTGCATTACAATTAAGGGGCTCAGTGGAAAGTGGTTCAAGTGACAATATCCTAGGTTCTGAGAAAACAGGCGTTAAAGTTAAATTCTAATAGAAAAATCTGGATGCTTCCTAAATTTACAGTATATCTTGCACGTACTCGAGAAAAGTGTGGAAATGCATACTAAAAAGATCTCTCTTAAATGCGACCGTGCATTTATGTTTCTCAACCCATTTTCTCACTAGGTATACTATTTTACATTTGAATATTACGAAGATGAAAAGGGGTAAAAGTACAATTCAAATATTTCTTCAATTATAATTGTGTCTTTTCTTGTATTTAACTAATTACTTAAAAAATATCACTTGGACCAGTTTTACATCAAACCCCTCATTGAAGTTGTCTGAATTTGTAACATGAGCAATAATTTTAGGAAAAATAAAAGAGTTATGGTACTTTTTGAGTTGTATTCATAAGTCTTACTAAACTGCGTTGTTATTGTGTAATTTACAAATAATATCGAAAATCATTTTTCGTCATATTATGCAAAAAGCCCAAAACAAGAAATTTTAATTCAATTCATTGTTGTTAACCTTTAAAATGGCGTGCATTTTGATATTCAAAAAACTGAAGAATTCCTTTACCATCCCTGACAGTATTAATTTTTTTTTCTTTTTTGACCCTGACGTTTTATCAATTGTAATTGATCACATCAAGCCACTGCTGTCCGTTCTGCATTAATTTAAATTACCAAAATTTTAGGTAACAACAATAACAATCCGATAATAATTTAACAAATTAAAGTCTTATTCATTTTTTTACCAATTTTCATGTAAAATATTGTTAACAAACACAATCAAATTGGTAAGGTGCCCAGAAGAATTTTGAATAGCTGATAACGATAACGCTTTCAAAAAAAAAAAAAAAATAGTGCATTATGTAACAAAAAGAAAATTTGATACTTTTCTGAGCGAGGGAAATAAGTTTATTCTCGACGCGAAGCGGAGGAAATTGATCTTTTTTCTCAAACGATTTTACAAATTTGGTAACTACAGGTGCCCCCTTCCCTATTTTACTCCCACCGTTATGTTTTCGTGATGCTCGGAGTACACCTATGCCGAGAAGTGTCGTTTTGTTCCCTAAAGGTAGGAATAAAGTGGCCTAATTTTTTAATCCATGTTTAGAAAATATACTACCATACTACTTGGTATACCAAATTATACAATTTACAAAAATAACCAAAAATAGCAGAAAAATACACTGCTATTATTTTATAATATGTAGCCTATTTAGTAAGTTTTTTTACCATTTGAAATCTACGACAATAGCCGCCACTCACTTTTATGCTTGACATGATGAAAAATGCATTTCCTCATCTCTATGTAGTCTCCGAATTGATTTAGATGACTTGAATAATTAATAATATCATTAAAGTACCAAATAACATGCAGCGATTATATTACAGTAACCAGTAATAGCAGTTTCTACTGCAACTAGTAATAAGTATATCAAACAATCAAAATTAAACCTAAGTTTGTTAATTTGGCAATATTCAAGTACAATAATTCATTATGCATAAAGAACAAACACTTAGAATGCATGATTTCTAATTTTAAATCAACAATTAATTAATAATTAAAATAACATATTATAATTGGACACTTCTATTTATAGAACCAATTTTGAATAAATTTTTTTAGTCGAGGTCGTTTATGGATCATTTTTTCCACCCGTATGAAAAAAATTTTGTACTTCAAATTTTACGTTAACTTTACGAGAAAAACTTCTTTGTTTACTGTCGTTGTGTTCGTTTGCGTGTTTATAATAAAGTGCGAGATCCCCACTGATCAAAAAGTTGTGAAATAAAAATTAATTTGTAAAATTTGTAAACAAACATCTTCACTTACATCAACCTCTTGACGACCTCATTTTTGTTAAAGTTGCGCTAATTATTATAATTTGATTCCAAATTTTGTTTTAATCAGATGCTGAGTGACGAAATCAAAAATGATAATCACGTCCACAGCATCCTTTTTGGGTATTTAAATGCCGACTACAACCATTTGTTAACAAACCGAACTAATTGCATAAAAAATTATTGAAATAATTTCTAAACTCGAGCTTGTATAAATTATAGTAGCAAGAGTAAGTTGATGCAACAGCAATAGTTCACTGTATCTCAGGTTTATTAGAATCACCTTTTGAGAGAAAATCTTCATTGTCATTGAACTTGAATTTACCATGATGCGCGACACGATTTTTGTTTACGACCTACTATATTCATTTATTGCACAAAAGGTTATTAAATTGTTTTAGCAATAATATTTCTAACACATTCAAATGCTAGCTTACAGTTTTGGCGTCGTCCTTGCTCAAAGGATTGCATTTACAGTGGGGATAATTTTAACTATATAAATGCGACAAGCTCAAACTGAAATTATATTGATCAGTCGATTCGGAATAAAAATCATGAATTCTTTTATGGTAAGTTAAAAAAATTTTACACGTTTAATAATAGTTATTATTATAATTAAATTTTTTAGTTAATAGCTGCATTAGTCGGCGTTGTCTACGGACGCCCAGACGTTTCTCATCTACTACAGGGTGGTTACAGTTCTGGAATACCCGCACAAGGATATTTACCAAGTCTTAATATTGGTCAAGACGGTAGTGTTATAAACCAACAGTTTGCCCAAGATACAAAAAATGTTTATTTCTACGCTGCTCCTACTGACGAAGAACCAGTTAGAATAAGAGTGCGTGTCGCTCCAGCAGGACATAAAAACACCAAAATCATATTCGTTAAAGCACCAAGTCAAGGACCTATCATTCCAGAAATTATTGCTCCTGCATCTCAATCCCAAGACAGAACTTTAGTATACGTTTTGGTCAAGAAACAAGAACAACCTGGAGTTATTACCATTCCTACAAAGGCAAATGTGCAACAAGCCAAACCAGAAGTCTTCTTTATTAAATATGGTAATAAGCACGAAGCCGAACAAGCTGTACAAGATGGTTTAAATGAACAACAGATTGGTGCAAATGCCGATTCATTGATCGATGTTCGTTCATTTATTAACACCATCAAGGAATCTTCTTCTGCTTCTACCCAAGTTAATTCTGCAGTAGAAAATCCAGGTCAAAATCATTATATTCCACCAGCGACAGTATTAAGTGGTCCTTATTAAGTAAATAAATATGAAATTGACTATAAACTAAGTCAAAAACACAAAAAGTCTTACCATGTATACTGTACAAAGTATATTATGTAAGAAAATCTAGCTCAATTTATGTACATATCGTCTAGTTGTATTTTATTTTAACGATAATTTGTTAATATAACAACGTATTAAAATATTGTATTGTTTATTTTGTCATACTTTAGATGTGCGTACTCCATAAACTTAGTTTTGAATCGACTCCATCAGTGATGACGTCAAAACGCTTAGATATAGGCAGCAATTATTATGGTCACTAAGCACTGAATCAAATTTCTGTGGTATGGTTGGCCTACAACTAGGCGTTTTGGCGTCACACTAATAGATTTAATTGGAGCCAGCTTTAAGATTTCAAAGATTGAGTTTTCTTTATTTGAATTTCTGGAAACGAAATTTTGCATCATTTGCTAATCGCTAGGCAACTTAATAGACCTAAACGACTTGTGACGTCATCACTCGTAATGCACAAACACTTAAAAGTGACATTCTAGTGTAGGGTGCATTTTCTAAAAGAATAATAATTGTATCCTAAAAACCTTTATTGTCCTTTCCACGGAAATTTGATGTACATACCTGAAATTTGATCATCCTAACCTAACTAATCACGGAGGTTGCTTTGGTTGGATAATCAATGATGGCGGTGCTTTACTGATGATGACATGATGCCAAAATTTTGTGGGAAAACTGTAGTTCTGAACGGCTGGTTAAGATTTGAAATAATTTTTAAATAATGAAATATAGATAGCAGCACTATTTACTAGTACCTACATAATATACAATATTTTTTGAATATATGTTTTAACAAAAAGTAACCTTTGATCAGTATTCAAAATGTGTATCACACAGTTAATTAAATTATACAGAACTCTGTAATCTAAAACTCAATACCTATATTTGGATCCCGCACTGTCAGGCGGGGCTTCCAACCAAAAATTTTCAGACGCCTATGTGGGGAGGCAGTAATATTTGAGGCGTGCTTCATTTATATTATAAAAATAAATTACTAAATTCAGGAAAGTGAAACGAAATTATAATCTACTTTTTTTCCCTCCAAAAATCGCCTGCGGCACTATTTTACCTTGTCTTGGTAAAGATTCTATGCGCATACTAAAAATTTTTTAATAGTCCTGAATAGCTTATACATCAAAAATAAAAATTGCCCACTACAATTTTGTGTTAAATTCGGGGTCTTTTTATTTCTAAAGAGCCATTTATTGAAAGCTCAGTCTGACTGAACTGCTGCTTATAACTTCAAAGGTTTAGATTTTAGAAGGTTCAACTACCTACTTTTAACCGTGTCTTTAAAATAATGTTTGCTAATTTGAAATATTATTGTAATTGTTAGCGGAGAAATTTCTGTTATGTGAACAAAAAGTAATTTATTCCTTCGCCAGTTGTTTAATTTACTTACTATAAAACAAAAAAGTTCCTTCGGAAGCGGATTCTGCTCCAATGCTCTGTAAAAAATTATATCATTAATAATTATTATTACTCGTATTTTCATATATCATACATTTTATTCGTTTTGCAGATAACAGATACAAACGACTTTATTTGATTATAATAGTAATTTATGGGACAAGTGAGTAAAGATAATTTTTATCCACAAACCGTAAGTGGATAAAAATATCTTTACTCAAGAGTGGCATACAACATTTTATCCAAAACCTGCAAGTAAAATGAAAATTTTCAAAATCAAAAATTTTAAATTACATAATTATATTGCTTGCTTGTGACAGTAATCAATTAGACACTCTAGAGTCTAGACTTTTGGTTGAGTTTTAATAAAATACTGCGATTTTACTCATTTTATTCACTTTCGCTCACTAATGAATAAAATTCCACTTTGGTTGCTTGAAAATGTCAATGTAAAAGTTATTTTACTTGCAGGTATTGGATAAAATTATTTTGATTTTACTTTGATTTATTAAAATATCTGATTCATGAATGAGAAGATATTAATGTATACGCCATTGTAGGTACTTATTATTATTATTAGTACAGTAAACGAAGACAACCAGTCGAAAGAATTTCTAGAGCATACACACTTAAGTTTCACAAAACCGCCCATTGCAAATTGTGATTTGGGAAAAATCCTGTTTTTCTCGGCTTTTACTTATAAAAATTTTATCTCGAAAACTGCCGCTGGGCCTGGGCGTGATGTGATCGCTGATTGAGTTATGGAGAATATTATTCATTTCAATTTATCAGCTGACCATGGTTTTAATATGCAAACACATAACTATTATAGTTTAAGGATATTATTTTGTTGCTGATCAATTTTATAATCTGGCTGACAAAGTAATAATTTTATTTCATGACTAATTATTTTGAATATGCATAAATATTAAGGTAGCTAAAGATTTGTTCACTTGCCGATAGAGTTTTGTTTGTTTGCTAACAACGTATTGAGCCCGATGTTTTTTCACTGCCGACAAAAACATATTATTATGATGTCCAAATGATTTATATCTATTTTTTTGCTAACCCTATATTTAAATAGCGAATCATTTAATTACTTCTTTTTAATTTTTATTTAAAAAGTTAATTTTCTTCAATCACTCTTTATCTTACGGACCACTTATTGAGCTCAAGAAGAGCACTTCAAGCCCACATTGATTGCGGGTAGTGAACGTCAAACAAGGATGCGACATACACACTAATTACACCTAGAGTACATTAAACAAGGACACGGCGATCGTGGGAGTGGATGGGTATATGCGACGTTGTACCTCAAGTGGTTGAGAACCACTTATTTTATGTCAATTCTACATTCTTCTGGAATGTTATTCTGGATATACCACAACATATTTTAAGACCTCTCTAATAGTGAGCATCTGATTTCTTCTAATTTTTCTTATAATCAAATGAAAGATATGTTTTTTGATCATTTTGAGTTTTTAATTATTTATTATTATTAATGTATAATTACTGACAAACGAATAATAAATTGTGGATGCATAGGTACTATCTAGTTTGCGACAAATTTTGCAGTTTAAAATTAACCTATAAGTAAGTGCTTTCAAGACATGGTGTTAACAACTCCTGTACACAACCTCCTTTCACTGTACACTTGCACTTCAAATATCAATTGACTTATATTGTAAACAAATGGGTTTCTTTAAATAAATAAAAGTAATATATTAGTATAAACGCAAAAAGTTGTATGCTTCTTATTTTAAAATGAAACATGTAAAAAATAAATTTTCTAACAATAAAAATTTGAAAAATTTGGTATAGCGCCATTTCATGTTGTCAAATCATTAAGAAAATACTACTTATAATAAGTAGGTATAGGTATATTGGTTTTGTCGGCAATAGTTTGAAAAGTCATAAAAATTAGTACAAATTATGTTATTATGTAGACTACCCACATAATATTTTGTAGTGCCTTCATATTTCGTACTGAAGTATATAGATACTCTTAAGTAACCTTCTGGGTTATGAAGATTCTCAAAAAATAATTTAAATACGAGAATTTACATAATTTTTCATGGACAAATTCACAGACGTACATAAATATTCCAATTAAGTAGTTGCAATAAAAAACAAGAAAATACTTTAATTATTCAACTATTTCATACCGACCATTTATATAACATATTGATTAATGTAAATAGTACATAATATAATATTGTACATGTGCGACAAAATGGGGAGATTCTTCATTTGAACTTTATCCTTCGAAATACTGATAAACTTGAACCATTTTTAGGATAATAAATTAATAATTGTAATACTTAGTTGGATGTGTAATATTATATGGTATAATCATGTTGAAACACATAATTCTTTCAAGGAAGACGTTTTTCAATAATTATATTTTTGAAACCAAAAATTTAACTTTAAAATAGTTTTGCAAAAGACAAGGTTTGAAATGAAATCGTTTCCAGAAATTCAGTTTTCTACATAGTTTTTCATTTACAATCTGAAATACTTGTAAAGTAATGGGAAAAGGAATAAGTTAAAAGGTCTGATGGTTAAAAGGCTTACATTTAAACCAATGAACAGTTAGCCGCTAAAATAAAAATAAAAAATGTTTTTAATGCTTAAAAATTGAATGAACAAGTAAAAATTGATTACCAAGTTCCTGTCAAGGTTACAATTTTTTTATAGCATTTGAAAATAATATTAAATTATATAATATCTTACCTACCAATGCCGTTTAGTTTCAAAAATATTTATTAAGTTGTTGCGTTTGTCGTTTTAAAAATAAAAAATTATTAATTTATTACTTTGAAACAAAATGTATAAATATACCTCAAATTTCGAATTCATACCTTAATTGTCTTCAATACAGTGAAAAGATTTAAAAAAATTAATATTATTACGCAAAGAGTGTAATAAAGTTTCGACATAACATTAACTCGGAAAAGACAAAGACTAATAATTATCGTTAATACGATAGACTTTTAAAAATTATAAACACTTATGTTTCTTAATTTAGAAGGTATTATATATAATATGTATTATGTCTTTGATCATGGTAATCCATCAGCTTTTCACATTAACCTACGAAGTATGAAACACTTTTTGAAAAACGTAAAGCAAATCGCAACAATGAGAATTAACACTCAATTTTGCAACAATGAACTGAAAAAAGTGTTTCGTTTATTTGGATGGTTAGTTTCGAATGTAAAATTTTGAAGAATCATTTCTATTAGCAGATTTATTTTTGTTACTATGCAACCTAATCTTAACATGAAAAATATTTGAATACCTATTTGAAAAAACAAAAATTATTACCAAGTTCGTGTAAGATAAATTTAAAAATATGCCCACAATTTATAACTTTTTATTGCATATTTTTTAAGTGGAATTCGCATTATATCCCTCGTGAATTTTGTAGTGGTATTATGCTTTATATTTTAGTATCATAATACTACCTTTTGTAATATTGGGATTGCAGGCTTGGAGATTTATCTTTCACGAAGTAAATTTTCTGTAAAAAGGACGAAATAAAATTGTTAATATTTTTTAAGAAACTTTAGAAATAGGTATCTCTTTATTGTACACTTTTGCTTGTGCAACAGATAATCCGTAGGAACCTAATACTTGATCGTTGAAAAATTAAACAATCTTTTTCGAGTAGGATAAATCAATAAGGTATACACTTCCACTGCGATTTGAGTGATGCTTGAAATAGAACGATTACCACCAAAAATAGGTATTTGCACGGGTATTTGTATAAACTCAGCAATAAGTATCCACCCAAAAGAATGGATCCAAAATATAGTAGGTATTATTTAAAATGATGACCGAATAACTCGCAAATAGTATGGCGAAATACTGCATTTTTAGGTCATAGCTGTATCGCGATTAATCTTTAACTGAAGCTTGTAACTAAATTAGTTTTACATTTGGTACTCGACATAATATTAATTGTAGAATAGCTTAATTTGGAATCTTCAAGGCAATTTTCATTGAATTATAAGTTTAAAGTTTTAAGTGGTTTTGTGGTTGATATTTACTATTTGTTAATTATTTTATTTTTAATGCACCTATGATCAAATATACACAAAACTATGTTTTGGATTGAACTATAGTAAAATTTATTTTGCATTGAACTGAAAATAAAAATTCATTTGAAAGCTGTAATGATAAAAGCTTATGCCATATTACCTTGTCACCTTTATTTACACATACCAAATACCTGTTTTGAGCGTTTAAACTTTTAATTAACAAAAAAATTATTAATTACTTTAAGCACAAATTCATCTTATTATTCTAAAACTGCTAATTGATGAATAACGCAAGAACAATATTAAGTAGTGTACATTGCGTAAATGAGAATTATTAGAAATAATTTAAACTTTAATTTAAATGCAAATTGGCATATAACAATTAAGAAATTACCCATTATTTGTAAATTTTTCCGATTGCACATTTTCTAATCTTAAAATTTTTTAGTACAAGAAAATGTATTTATAATAATTGAGACTTACCATTGATGTAACGGTTTGTCGCTTAATTTTTAATTAAAACTTTGATGCCGCACATTTTACTTCACTTTTATACTTGTAATTGTGATAACTACTTTTTTTTCTCAATTTACCAATATACTTTCACGATATTAAATTAAGCGATCGCTATGGAGTTCTGACATTTTTACTGTAATTACGTTTTAATTTTGCCATAGAAGATGTAAACAAATGGCATTTGCTTTTGGTAAGTTTGCAAGTGGGTTCAATTATGTTACTTCATAGATAATTAACCAGTCATCATCATCGTCTTTGAACTTGGAAGTAAAAGGTGAATTACACAAATTTAGGTGAAACGATTGGTCGCTATAGGGTTTTTGTTCGGTTCATTGCTTTGTATTGATGATCCACAAGGTTACAATTTTGAGTCCTAGTTCTTACTTTTCAAATGTTAAATTGTAGATGTACATTTAATTGTCCTTGCTAAAGGATTGTTTATACAGTGGGGATGAGTGATAAATATATAAAAGTGCATATTGGATTCCACATTATTATCTTCCAATTTGTTTCATAGTAAACAACTACAACTACAAAAATGAAATTCTTAGTGGTGAGTACTTCATTTACAACAAATATTAATTATATTCAATATTTTACCAATTCTAATATTACTTTTTTTCAGCTTACACTTTCAGTGATCGTTGCCACATCGGCTAGACCAGATGTGTCTCACTTACCCACTGGAAGCTACTTACCTAGCAGTGGCTCAAATGTAATTGGTACATCGTCGTCAGGATCAAGTAGTTACGATCATTTTGGAGGCGGAAGTAGCGGTGGATATGTACAAGGAGGCTTTGGTGGAAATTTCGGTCACGGTGGTAACTTCGGCAACAACTTTGGAGGTGGTGGATACAACGTACAAGATCAGAAACAAGTGTACTTCTACGCTGCTGGCGATGATGATCAAGCATCTCGTCTCCGTATTCAAGTTGCACCATCTTCCCACAAAAATACAAAGGTTATCTTCGTCAAAGCACCAGGCGGTGGTGCAGTTATTCCAGAAGTTATTGCTCCACCATCCCAATCCGAAGACAAAACATTGGTCTACGTTTTGGTTAAGAAACAAGACCAAGGTGGTTCTATCACTATTCCTTCTACCTCCAACGTTAAATCTGCCAAACCTGAAGTATTCTTCATCAAATACAAGACTCAACAAGAAGCTGAACAAGCTGTTAGCTCAACCCTTAATGGACAATCTCAAGGTTCCCTCGTCCAAGATTTACGTGACGAACAAACTTTCATCAGAACCATTAAAGATAGCTCTTCAATTGGCAATATTGGTGGTGGTAATATTGGCAGTGGCGGAATCTTCCTTAACGGTGGAGGAGATGGCGGTCTCATCGGAGGAGGAGGTTCAGGCATCATCGGAGGAGGTGGTTCTTCTATTATTAGCGGTGGAGATTCTGGAACCAGATATGGAACTCCAGGTGTCAGCGGTCCATACAAGCGATAATGTGTTTCTTCAGAAAATTACACCACGTTACAGTCCATATCAATATTGTCATAATGATAATAGTCAAGCTTTTGTATTTATTTTTCTACATTGCTATCTGTATAATTTATTGTACATTATTTATTTAATCTTAAAGGGTTTACGTTATTGTAAAGAACTTATTTATTTCAATAAAAATGGTAAAATTTACTCAAGTGTTATTCTTCTTACATTTTAACCTAAAAGCAAAAAAACTCATGTAAAACATGAATTTAGTGCTTCCAAAAATTAAAATAGATAATTAAAGAAAAAATCAATCTGATATAACTGTTTATAAAATATTTGATAAATATGTGATATTTTTAAACATGTTTGTATAAAAATATATATAAATACATACTGGGGTGGGGTAAATAAAAATTAACAATTACTATTTGTATTACAAGGAAGTCGTGGTAATATGAACATCCAACAACCTGAACACCTAGTTTGATATTCTAGATATTCCAAAACGTGAACAAAAAAGTATTTTATAAACTAAAACGTGAAAGCAAAAAGAGTGCTTATCATTCGCCAGTGTAACCCTATAACATATTATTTCTTTTTACGTTGCAAAATCCAAATTCAGAAATATGGCTATGCTATACACTCCCACCATTAAGAAAGGTAGAAACTGAATACACAATTTTACTTTTACATTTTTAAGATTTAGTATTTGCAATTAAAGCGATCAAAGCAGAAAGTGAATAATGCCCATTTCATTAGTTTCAGTAAATCATAATAAAACTGTTTGTTGATTTACTGTTTTGTCTCAATAAATTATGTTTCCTTAGAGTACAGACAAACTTGATTTTTGAACAAATTACTAGAGCTATCTCAAATTAATTCGATAAATGTCGAAACTAAAGCCAGTCGAAAATGGTTAAGTAAAAACTTAACCTAACTTAACTTTTAAATAGTGTTAAATTAGGTATTTAATATTATTACAGTACAAGTGAAGAACCTACGAATTTTGCTCACGCATGTGCCAGTTTTGCACACTCGACTAGCGCCTCGTATGCAAAAGCTCATATGTGGGCGAATTAGTATCTTCACAAGTTCTGTACACCGTTTTGCTTAATCCTGCTATTGAAACGTCAATAGAAAATTTTAAATTTTATAAATTTAATTAAGTAATGAGAATTTTTAACATAGACTAGATTTCAATCAACTGCAGGTTGCGTTACTATAGTTTGCATAAGCAAATATATATCTATACTACATTCGCAATTACTAATTAATTTGTGAAACGTAAAAAATCATTTAATGTGTGAAAATAATATGGAGCAAGAAGACAATATTATTGTGCCAGACGACATTTTAAAAGAAGCTAATGCCACCACATTTAATCTATTACCTGTAAAATCAAAAGCAAGATATTTAGAAGAGTTGGAAAAATTTCGTGATTGGATGAAGTTCAAAATTCACATATTTTAATGACTTAATGCAAAAGTACGCTTCTAGTTCTTTGTGGTCTTTATACTCGATGTTGAATCGACATTATTGGTTTTTGAGAAAGTAGATATTAGCAAGTAAGTTTCAAAAGCTAAATTTTTAAAATTGTTGAATATAATCGCGTGATTAATATGTAGATTTAAAATCTTGTTTGCGGATTTGATAAAGTAATTCTAAAGGGTATTAATCTAGGATGTCGAAGCCGTTTGATCAGAAAAATATGGAGAAATTTATAAATGATGGTAACGATGAGACTTTCTTGCTTGTGAATATAGTTATTGTAATGGGAGTTTTGGGGGCCTGTAGGTGCGATGAGCTAATCAATCTCAAAACAATTGACATAGAATCTAATGGAAATTTGTTGGTCATCAAAATTAGTGACCTCTTCCTTAGTGAGACAGCCGAAGTAGATTAAACGATGTTATTATAACGTAATATATTGTTGTTTTTTTACTAAATTGCAGTATCTTGCTGGAATATGTATTTTTCTTCCAAATCTTGTTCTTTCCTAAATTTTGGAAGTACATGCTGTTGCTTCTTCAGACTTAAGCAGCGTTCACAATGAAGTAGGGTCTTGCCTTGCTTCGGTAGAAAGCTGATAAGCGCCAATTAGATTAAAGTATTTTCTTCTATCCTTTTCTATGATTCAAAAATCGTTCATCTTGATTGGCACTTGCTTGCTTTCTACTGAAGCAAGGCAAGACCCTACTTCATTGTGAACGCCGCTTTACGCAATTCAGGTAATAGTGGTACGTCTTAATATTATGTACGGATTCATGGTCTTCATCAGGCATTATTAATATCGTTGGTTTGATACGATCACGATCGATGGAAGCTACACGTTCCTTGTGCTTCATTCGAATGTTCCCACTGAACATAGTATTGCTTGGGTCCAGTAATTATTTTTTCGAATTCTGAATGTGCGTGCGCGAAATTATACGGTTTTGTGCATTTCTTAGCTTGAAAACCAAATGTAACGTAGTACCATCAACCAGCAAATTTACATTGTAATTCGCTTTGCTTTACTTTCGAGCCAAATTTTTCGTAGTACCAACAGAAGTCTGAATTCGTATTGTCTGGACGGCTAGAACTTCTGCGTCGGATATATACCGATTTCACGATAAATTTCTGTACGTTGAACTTTTTGATGTACTTCTCCTTCCTGGCTTTAATTCCATAACTCTCTTTTTAAGCTGATCTATTTCATTGGCCTTACCAATACTGGTTGCTGCAACGCATCTTTATTTGGTAATTTTCATTGATTTTGTCGGCAATCCTTGTTATGAAAGCTGCGAAGTGAATTATTAATTTCAAGTTTTAAACAGAAGTAATAAAGAAGGGCTAATAGAGTAACTGGTATATTCATTAGGTGTGAATTTGCATTAGTTAAACAGATTAATTAATAGTGATGCACCTATCAACTACTGTAGTGTCTGCAAGAGCAGGTTTTTACTGTTTTTTACTTCAATTATCGAAACTCAATTATTTGGTATCGTAATGAGCGATTGAAGCGTTGACATGAATTGGCGAAATTAAAGCAGTCTAAAATTATTCTCGTAAGTATTTAATAAATATAATTTAACAATTAAAATTATCAAGAACACGCGTGCAAGTTCATTCCACTTACATAAAAAAAACTTTCACTTGATGCATCAGTTTTCATTTTTCTTATCCGGAGTTAACCACACCTGGGCCTAGTGCTATCTGGCCATTCATTATGACTTTGACCTCGTTTTTCGACGGCTGCATTTTTTACACCAAAATAATAAATTAGTGATTATTATAAGAGAAGACATTTTTTGTCTCTCACGGCTATAAGAAGTGTTTTAGATTTTGTAAATGAAAATTAGTGATTACCAAGTTACATTAATTTTTTTGCATAAGTAGTGACCTATTTAATATTTTATATAACATCATGATGATGCAATTACTTATATTGTTTTCTTCCGAAATTCGCACAATTATTTATTAAAAGTTGTAAATATTTATAAGCTTAATTTCAGTTTAACTAGTTGAGCACGAAATCGATTACTCCTATTATTTAACTTCTTTAAATTTGCATAATTTTGATATGCAGCTTTCTTGTTAGTAAAATTATTACGTTTTCGAACTAGCGGTAACGGATTGGTCAAAATAATTTAATGTACCTATCTTTTCTTAAATAATTACAGTATTATTTTTGTAATTTACAAAATCCTAATATTACATCCTTTTTAAACATTCATTTGGGCACCTTGAAATCGTCACGCGGGTCAAGGGTTTACTAGCGCTGCACTAGACGATAGACATACGTATAATCTATAGTTACTAGATGGTCAACCAGTTTCCAAAAAAAACAGTGAAAGCCAGAATTATTATCCACGGAAATGGCTGACGAATTAAATCAAACTACTCGTATTAATACTAAAACTTGATTGGGATTCAAATTTGGTGCCTTCGAATATAACCTCCCATTGCCAAATATTTCCAACATGCGATATAATGGTTTTTGAAAATTGCAAGTTTATTCAAATGTACCTGATAATAACCAGCAAACTCTCAAAGGTGTTATTGTCAAAGCCGTAACGATGGTAGCAAGCGCCTGTGGCGAGCGGTTTAATTTGCGCAACCCCCCTCCCCCGCCGTCCAATAATACCAATAAGCCAAAGATTTTTCTAAATGTTAAATATTTATTTATATTTACAATTGAAAACATCGTTAAACGAAAACAAATTTCACATTTTTTATTGAACAACGCATAAATAATGAAACAGAAATATTCTGTTGTAAGAAGTGACCTTTGACCATTTGAGTTTTTAACTTCATCGACGCGACGCGAGGATATTGAAAATTAAATATTATTTTTTGTTACATCGAACTAAATAATGGTAGTCTGATAACCTTTTTGTCCACTCTCGCAAAAAATAATTTTTTCTTCTTGCCCAAAATGAATGACTTCCCATACCCCGGTTTTCCGATTGTTTATTTTTAAAACCCCCTTGGTTAGGGGAAAATTTTTCAGGAACATAAACTATAGGTTGACCAGTGAGAACTTTCACAAGACACATCTCGCTTCCCCTTCTGCGCACTTTTTGTGAAAGTTCTCAATGGTTATGTGGTACATAATACTTGAAGGGTTTAAAAGAAGCTAAATAACCTAAAATGGCAAAATGCTAGTTCTGAGATAATCAAGCTTAAAGTTTAGTTAATTATATAAATTTCGTTATGGAGGAATGTCGATTAGTTTAGCCAAAAATCGATTTTAAGTTTACACTTTCTACGCAAATATCGACCTTATTGACACATTATATTACTCGTTTGTGTACTTTTATCTGGTCTTGTTGCAGGACGTGGCTAAGGTTTGCCGTACTTGGACTTACGTACCTTGTTGATTAACTATCGACGTAATTTGTTTAAATATGTCTTTTACAATATTTTTAGTACTGTTATTAAGGGGATTTTGCAATTCTAGCGAATATTTTGTCCATAACCTACACCAAGTTCAATTTCTCTATCGTACAGCGCTACAACCCTGATGGGTCTTTGCTGACCATTATAATATTTTTTAATATCAAATGGTTTTCATGGCATTCTATTTTTTTACCTTCGACGGGGAGCCAGACCGACGAAGAACCCTCAACTGGACGACCAGAGAGATGGCCAGAATAAAGTTCTTAATTCACTCGGATTCGAACCGGGTATTTAGGGTTCATAGTCAACTCGCGTAACCACTATGCTCCGACCGTCTCTAAATTTTTTAAAATTTCTCAAATTCAATTGTCAAGTTTAATTTGGCTAAATTTAATTTTGAAATCAAATCAGAATTATCCCTATAGGTAATATGATTTAATTATTAAATAGTAGTAGTTTTATGTAACGCCCTAAGAAACGATTTATTTTCCTAGCGTATTACATGCAATATTTTTACGACGCACATCGTTCAGAAAACTACAAAAATATATGTAAAAATAATAGTATAAATACATAGGAACTAAAGTGCCACTTATAATCACAGGTGTCAAGTTTATTTGCACGAGGTAAAGCCGAGAGTAAAGGTCATTCAGGCGATTAAAAGTATTAGGTATGCTAAAAAGTTTCGGGCCTAATTAGATAGTTTTTCAAACACCAAATTTTTATGTTTTGAAATTCTTTATTTAAACTAAATATGCTCCATTTTGTTCGGTAACGTTTTGCCACTTTTCGGGAAAAACCATTATTCCATCACTGTAAAACTTCTTTGGTTTATCGGTGAAAAACTTAGCCAAGTGAATTTCACAGGCTTCTTTTGAAGCCAATGTTGCACCATTGAGGGAATTCTGGAGAGACCGAAACAAATGATAGTCTGATGGTGCAAGGTCCGGGCTATATGGTGGATGCATCAAAACTTCCCAGCCAAGCTCCTCCAGTTTTTCTCGGGTCACCAAAAATACGTGTGGTCTGGCGTTGTCATGATGGAACACAACACCCTTCCTATTGATCAATTCTGGCCGCTTTTTTTGAATTGCTTGCTCTAATCTGATTAATTGTTGAGAGTAGCGTGCAGAATCAATCGTTTGACCAGTTGGTAACAGCTCATAATAGATGATACCTTTCCAATCCCACCAAACAGACAGCATCACCTTTCGAATGGTGAGCCCGGGCTTTGACACCGTCTGGGGAGCTTCACCTCGCTTCGACCACGATCTTTTGCGCACAACGTTGTCGTATGTAATCCACTTTACATCTCCAGTAACCATCCGCTTCAAAAATGGTTCGATTTCATTACGTTTCAGCAACGATTCGCAGATGGAAACTCGGTCGAGCAAATTCTTATGCGTCAAATCATGCGGCACCCAAATATCGAGCTTCTTTTTGAATTTAGCTTTTTTCAAATGGTTTGCAACTGTTTGGCGATTGATGATCAGACTTTTGGCGATCTCTACAGTGCTTACATGACGGTTTTGTTCCACAATTTCTAGCATTTCCTCAACTTTTTCAATGACTGGCCGACAAGAGCGTGGTGCATCTTTGACATCGAAATTTCCAGAACGAAAACGCGCCAGCCATTGTTTTGCTCCTGTTTTCAATAGAGCATCTGGACCATAAACAGCACACATTTTTTCACAAGCCTGCGCAGCGCTTTCTCTTTGATCGAAGAAAAATTGTAAAATGTAGCGAATTTTTTCTTTATTTACTTCCATCTTTAATCAGCAATTTTTCACAACTACATCAGCCGAATCGAATGATTCTACTTTTGTTTTTAAGCTAAAAGTGTCATTTTTCCAATGAAATATATTATTATGCGATCAGATAAGTAGTTTTAGAGATAATCGACTTTAATGTCATTTATTGTCTAAATAGGCCCGAAACTTTTTAGCATACCTAATACTTTCTTTCTATGCGAGTATGCTTACAATGTTTCATATTTTTGTTCACTAATTTTTTAGTTAATACGTCAAACTTTCTTATCGAATTATTCACTTTTCATGGTTTTCATCAAAGTTAAAAGTTGGTAGTGTTTAACTTATTAAAAACAATAAGTTTAATTATTATTTTTGCATTCATCTTTTTCATGTTATATTTTCAATATTTTACGGTGATATAATGAATTTATTACATAACAAGTTCGGTAATGAACTTCATTACCTAACTGAAATAAGTTAGATAATGGCCTACTTTTTGTAACAGTGGAAAAAAATGATATAAACATAATTATTTTTAAATTTCAGTTTTTCGTTTAAATGACTCATGTTTTCATTTTAGTGATTTATATTACTTATTGCACTCTTCGGATTCACACAGTAAATTTAAGTTGCACCTTACGTTACGAAAATTTAATTCTTGTGTAATGAAAAAATAACAATAATATAATTTTTAATTACTTTCAAATTATCATTTTTTTCGTGAGAGAACCTAATACGTTAAAATTCTAAGATAATTAAAATAAGCATTTATCAAGATGGAATAATTAATATTTGTAATGAGCTCAATAGTACTTGCAAAATAATGTGAGTTAATGTACTATATTGTACTACTTAAAAGGATTTAATTATGCTAAACCTCAATATATAAATGCTTTAGTATGAAAAATATTAAAACAAATATTATCGATTACCACTGATTTTCAGATAGGTACACAAAATTTTGTAATAAAATCTAGAACTTTTTATTGCTCAAGTTTTCTTTAGTTTTCAAACTTTGAAATTATACTGCTTTACGGCAAGCAATACTTGTAGAAGAGCAATAACCTGATGGCTGAACGTGCATTTTCTCTTGTTTGCCCAAAATAAAAAATAATCTTTTTAATCTATGGGTTTAGTAAACTCTCGAGTTCTGGATAACTATTAATGCCAGGGATAAACGCCGTGTAAGTTGGAAGAGAATAAATTCCCCCGAATTACCTGTTCCAACTCGGGGTGGTATATTAAAAATTAACTTAAAAATCTTGCGTAGTTAGGGTATTATAATTATTATATGTACTTTTCTACTAATTCCCCTGATTCGAGCAGATCTTATATAAATATTTATACGTATGTAGGTATACATCATTACTTTTAAATATGTATTTTGCAACATTTAATATAAATGAAACGATGTACATATGTTATTAATTGGAAATAATGGCATTTACTAATAATTTTATTTATAATAAAGAGTATTTGCTAATTTATCATTTACAAATACCTAAAAAATTAAAAAATTATTGTTAAGATTCTGCAAATTTTTCTGATGATTTATAATATTTAAAATACTTTAATAATGCAGTAAACCTTGACATCAAATCAGTTCCATCGTTTTTATAATTGCTAATATGCGATCATTAATTTATCTGTTATTAAGGTACACTATTAGCACTTAAATGTCTTATGTTAATATAAATACTTACGCTAAATTTTTTTATATAATTAAGAGTGAGAATTTGCCGTTTTCATCATAACTGTCATACACTAATTGGTAATTGCAATAACCTGAATAAAAAGATAGGTACCAAAAACAGTGGCGTAACTTCAAATTTTGGGTTTCTATGAGAAATGTTTTAAATGATCCAATAAGTGATTTTCTGTAAGTAGGTGGCAGAATATTTTCTCATTACTTTTTTTGCTACATAAAATATTAAAATGTTTTCGTATTGTGATGAATTTTAATATTCATGGATAACTAAAATGTTCTTGGTTCCAGAACACCGTACCTACATTTAAATAATATATAATCTGAGATTATATATTTCGTAATTGAGCCTTTTAGCTATGCTGCTAGCTATACACCATGCTATACACTAAGCAGTATGTAACTTATTAACTGAAAAGGTTGATCAAATGTTAAATCTTATTGTGTGCTAGGCGGTAATTAAAATGACGATGTGATAATTGCTAATAAAAGCTATCAAGTACGCTGTACCTATAGCTTAAAATGATTATGTATTTACAAATTTTATTCTTCAGAGTACCCATGTATTGTTGAGTAATTTGTAACCGTCGTAAAAAATTAATAAATACATGAGTGTGGATGAGCAATTACTTTTCCATATCTAAAGTTAATGATTGTAATGTTTAATATTTTACAATTTAAATTAAACTTGAATAATTTTGGATGCGTACTTATGTTTATGTGAAGAAATAATCGACTCTTTCATCATTCAAAATTCAAACACTAATTTTAAAACAACTGAATTAAGTTCAGAAGAAATTATTTATTTTTCTAATAAGATTTTTATTAAGAAAATAAAAAATTAAATTTCAAAATGCAATTTATTGCTTTTTAAACGTGCGTATGTATGAAATGTAACATAACAAAATCAAAAGGAGGTACATAATAGTGAAAGATTTATTTACACACCTAAAAAAACGTTTTAGAAAGGTTATTGTGTGCCTTTTATTCTTAAAGAAATTAATAAACTTTTATCCTTTTGTCTAAACACATTTTTTGAAACATTTGAATTTCATTAATGAATTTGCATTTGCATTAACAAAGTATCACGGAATTAAACTTTTAAAAGTGCATGATATAACATAAAAACTTTTAATAAGTACAACGATGAAACTAGTCCAAATCCAATTTTTTAAATTAAAAATTAAGAGTTTAGTACAATGGTACAATATAATCATTAAATACAAAGTATGTAGTAGTAAATTTGAATTTTTAATCTCAAAATGTGTCCAAGAAATTACAAAGAAAACTAAAAAGCTACAAAAATAAAATCAATATTAAATAAAAATTTTAAAATATTTTCGAGTTAACTAGAACACAATAAAACCAATTGGAATATTATTTGAGCTTTCAAAAATCTATTCGTACTTCAAAAAGCACGTAATGTCGTTGTCCCCCCTGGGGTTGATCAATTTCCACTATTTAAAAAGTCACACCAGGCACATCTGTAGAGAAGCCTAGTAAGCTGCCTAACGGGTATAGAGTAGTTATAATATGGTTGTTTGACTAATAATTGTGTCAAGTCAAGTAAATGTGAACCTGACACAGCTGAGCTAGTAATATTAGGACATAGTCCTAGATTAAGAGGAAAAAGAATAAGCTAAATATAATTAATTAAAATTTATTAACAAAAGAACCAGAAAACCAAAGTGAATAATGAAAATCGAAGCTTTATGAAACGATATCAAAGGCGGTGATTCAATATTTTGGGACTAGAGGGATAGGGTATTTTTCGGTTGCAAATATGTATATCTTAGCTTGGGGAGCTAGATCAGCAAAATAATGGCGTGGGGGATATGAGCTTTCTTTAGTTTCCCCCTGGGCACGCCTCAATATCTTGAAGAAAATCTTAGAATTATGTACATACATTGATACAAATGAAAGTAAATAATAATTTTACATAATCATCAAATTGTAATTTTAATGGAATAATATGAAAGCATTTGGATGACTTAAATGTTTACATTGAATAATATTCGAAAGGATCTTGAAAAGTCAATACTATAAAATTTAATATTGCTAATTATTATTGTGTCCGATCTGTCGTTCATGTTCATAGTCACAGTATATAATCGTATGCGTTTAATATTAGATATGCGTTTAATATTAGATGGAACTTTATAGGTAATAGCTACTATTCATATTATTATGTAATTATTTTATTCATTGCAATAAACTACTTTTTCCAAAAATCGTCATAGAAACAACACTTCCCTGCGTATCTACGCGCAGGGAAATTGAATTATACTGACTAGTCCGGTAATGTCAGTAATTGATTTTTTCAATGTGTTTTGACACATTGACAAACTTGATTTTTGCTCAATTTAAAAATGTTGTTCAATTAGTGTTTTAAAATTTCGAATTTTTACGATTTTCGGAAAAATTTAATACAAAATACGTCAGGAAAATATCTCACTTTACTCGGAGCTCTAAAATACTCGGCACAAAGTGCCTCGTATTTCAACATTGCTCCTCGTCAGTAATATATCATTTTCCTGACTTTCATGTAAATAACTATTTTTTTAATCCTGCTATTGAAGCATGTTTTTCTTACTTGTAAGAGCAACTAGAAACATTTTGTTTTATTCACTCAAATTATGTCTATGAGCGAAAATAATTTTCTGTCGTCGTCCAATGCTGTCGTCCATTCTAAACCATACCAACGTAACCTAACGTCTATGTTGATTTACATTAAATTAAAAATATTCTATTGACGCTTCAATAACAGGATTCCACAAAACGCTATACAGCACTTACACCACGGACCTCTTAAGTAAAGCTTAAATATAATTTTCCCTCAAAAATCCTTAATTTTTTGTTAATACTTAACCTTAAAAACAGTCCCAATTCATTTTCTTTATTGAACCACCAGAGGGCAGCAGAAGTAATGCACACAGCGAATTAGCAACATTAATTCATCAAAGTTGAAAACTGACAAATGCGCTTATGCCCAAAAATTTTTTGGCACGATTGACAATATTTTATAGTACGTCATTGCCTTTTTTATTAATATATTTTTTCTTTTTTCAGGGGGGTGGTCAATTTTAAGGAATTGGAACATAGATGAATTTGATATGAATTACTTACTGAGAACTCTTCATATAAAATATGGCGTTTCCCCTTATTTCAAAATATCAGTTCAACCCAATCCTCGTCAGCCTGGTTCTAGCAGTATTACAATTTCACCTTTTGGTTTAGGACTTCCGGATAGAAGTTACTATTACAATAATCATTATGGACTTGTAAGTTTACTACTACGCTATTTTCATTTTTAATCTTTTTTTTTAGATTCAAAACGCTTATAAACAATTCATACGAGACGTTCTAATAAATTTAAGTGTAACAACAACTGAAGCGAAAAAGTTTGGAGAAGATATGTTTAATTACGAGAAACGCATTGCCGAAATTACACCACATTCGCATACTTTACTAAATCCTGTTCAAACTTACAATTCTGTTAAAATATCGGAATTGAAGATCACTGCTGCCAGTGTAAGTTGAAAGTTTTCTTCGAATACTGACTATTATGTTATTTAATAATCACTTTAGCTTCCACTAGAAGATATTTTAATGGAAATGTTCCCAGAATCAAATATAACAGAAGAAACAGAAGTTATAGTAACGTCTTTGGAATACCTAACCGAAATATCTCGAATTGTAACAACAACGGATAAAGAAATAGTAAACAGTTATGTAATGTGGACTTTGGTTAAAAAATATGTGCCTTATTTATCATCATTGTTTACGTCGACATTGAACAATTTTAATTCAGAATTATTAGGTAACTGTTTAAAATTTTCTTTCTTAATTGAAAACTAATAAAAGTATTTCCAAGGATTTCAGAAACCAATACAGCCTTGGGAAAAATGTGCCAAGTTAATAAAAGATGTAATGGGCTTTGCTGTGGAATCTTCGCTAGAATTGCAAAATCCCATTAATAATAGTACTAAAAACATTGTAAAAGACATATTTAAACAAATTCTTAAAACAGCTCAAGAAAAATTAAAAAATTATCCCGTTTCCTCAGAATTACGTCGATATTTAATCAACAAGGTACGTAATATTTCGTGATTTTGGAGCACTAGCATTATATTCTAAATTTAGTTACAGGGTCTAAAACTGCAAGTTGGTTTACCCGATATCAAAAACGACGAACATTATATGAGGGATTATTATAATAAGCTAATTATTATTAAAACGGATTTCTTTGCAAGCGCCAAAAATAATTTCATGTTCCTTAGAAAACGTGACGAGCAACTTCTTGTGTCGAAAGATTTCGATCTTAAAATGATATCACAAATGATTAAGTATCCCCAAGAGGTTAAATATTTGCCATCATTAAATACAGTAATTGTACCTAGAGCTTTGCTAACAGAAGATGAGTTTGAAAATGGATATCCTATGTGAGTAATTCGTTTGTAAAACAAAAAAACATAAACCTTGTTTTTGTGAAGTTCAACCTATAGTATCTATCCCCTTTTTTTTAGCTCTGTAATGTATGGTAAATTGGGAATAAAAATCGCGAATGCAGTTATCTCCAGTATTTTACCATATGATAGTGCTTGGAATTTTGATTTAAAATTATTATCGCCTTTTCATGTTACTGTGAACGAGTCTTACAATTCTATAAACAATCAAAAAAAGTGCCTTGCTGATATTTTAACAAACGGGAAGATTATTTCAGAAGAAATTGCCCAATTAACTTCATTATCGACTGTGAAACATGTGATTGCAGTTAAAATAGCATATGAAGTATGTGTATCGCATTAATTTATTTTATAGAAGTTTTCTAATTATTACTTTTCTTAAGGCGTTAAATCAGCACCTATCGGATTTACCACATATTCATCAACCTTCCCTAGAGAGGTACGAGGATTCCGCTATATTTTTCTTGACGTTTGCACAGGTACAAATATTTGGTTTCTTTATGTAATAATAAAAATAAATGCAATTTAAATTAATTTCAGGAACAATGCTCAATTTCAACAGAACTTCAAGAATTATTTAATAACTACGTTCAGTATGAATTGTCGCAAAAGTTACTGTAAGTAAAATGATAAATTATTAAAAGTAAATTTTAATAAATATTTCTTTTGCAGATTACAAGTGGTGTGGTCTCAATTTAGTGAATTTTCCGATTCATTTGATTGTAAAACATCTGTAAAAAAATGCAGTGATATGTTTTAAAGTATTTAAATGTCTGAATTAGCTGAAATAATTTTTTCTGTGTATATGTATTTTTATAATTATTTATATGTGAATTGTAAGACTAATATTTTTAATATCATGACAATTTTTTAATAAAATCAGTTGCTTAGAAATTAGTGTAAGTTATGGTTAAGTTTAGTTAAACAAATTTTGTATCTTACGTTGGCCGAGTTTTGTATTTAATTTCTTTTTTATAAAAAAGCCACAACATTATTTTTATGTATCGAAATCATAAATACATTTCCAATAGATTAAAAAAAAAAAATTTAGTTTTACTAGACCAAGGCAAAAGTTGAAGTAAAAAAAATCAAAATAGTTCAAAAGGTAATAATAACACTAAAGTATTTTTAATACCCTTTACTCACGCACTGGTAACGTGCAGATTTTAGCAAATGGTCTACGAATCGTCCCATTATTTGACAATCTCCTTCTTCAGCCTATTCTATTCCGCTCCTGGACCATAGCCTCTCCAGTAATGGAGGTTTTGGCCATAACTCACCACGCTGGCCAGACGAGTTGGTGAGTAGTCTGAAAATCGATTTTTGGACTATAGCTGTTTTACATCCAGTAGCAGCTTGCTAGGTTATCCTTCAGATGTGTCTATAGCCCTGTTTTTTGTTAACAGTGGCAATTCGTCAACTTAGGGAAACCGCCGTCTTAACGTGCCCTCCGAAGTACAGAGACTTGGTCATAAGAAAATTTGACTCTCCCCAGCTTTGAATCCGGTCCCCGCATTTGCATTCAACTGCGTTAGCTACAAGGCAATGACCGTCTCATTTGACGATCAAAGGGTAGTAATTCGATCGATTCCATCGGATGCAGGTTGATGACTCGACCCAGTTTCCATTTTAACGGCGGTAAGTTGTCTACTTGTATTAGAACAAGAGAACCTGCGATCAATACAGATTAATGAGTTTTCCATTTTACAAGCTGTTGCATTTCGGAAACTTATTTCTTGCCCCAACGGTTCCACAAGTGCTGGTGAAGACTTTGAACCATATGGCAGTGATCCAAACGATTTTTGGCTCAGTAATGTCTGGATCAGGAACCGTCGTCAACGGTCGTCCCACCAAGAAATGTCCTGATGTTTTAAGTTGTAGGTCATTACTCATTAGGATCAGATGAAAGTGGAGCAATAAGACGGGAGTTCATGATTGCCTCTACTCGGCAAAGCAATGTACAAAATTTTTCATGTAAAAATTGCAATGCCAATTACTCGTTTTAAATGATATTTGCAGGAACTTATAAAGACTTCCTATAGGCCACCGAAATGTGGACTATGCCCCGGAATAAAGTAGTGCCAATTAATTCATGTGGCTGAACTTAGCAACGGATTCGGATTCAGATTTAGATTCAGATTTACAATTTTACAGTGGACCAACTAAATCATAAACATGAAATAAAATTTTGTAAAATGTGCATTTTTAATGCAATTTTTGAAAGTCAAAAGGTATACAACAACAATAAATGTGTTCTAATGTCGACTCAAAATTTCTTTCATCCACCGGGAAGCCCTAAATGGTATTAAAACTAATATCAAAAATTAAAAAAGTAATACATGTAATTTAAACTAAACACTGGTGAAAATTGGATTTTGTTGAGTATAATAAAGGTACAAAATTTCATGTGGCTGAACTTAGCAACGGATTCGGATTCAGATTTAGATTCAGATTTACAATTTTACAGTGGACCAACTAAATCATAAACATGAAATAAAATTTTGTAAAATGTGCATTTTTAATGCAATTTTTGAAAGTCAAAAGGTATACAACAACAATAAATGTGTTCTAATGTCGACTCAAAATTTCTTTCATCCACCGGGAAGCCCTAAATGGTATTAAAACTAATATCAAAAATTAAAAAAGTAATACATGTAATTTAAACTAAACACTGGTGAAAATTGGATTTTGTTGAGTATAATAAAGGTACAAAATTTCAATTACTAACTCAGGGGTTAAGGGGGGTAGAATTACGACTTTACGTTGAAATTAAAATAACAATCGCATTATGTCTAAATCCCATCCACCTAAAAAAATTGACAATATTAGTTACACATATATAAAAATTTTCAAACCCCAACTCAGGGGTCTTGGGGTTGAATTTGCGACTCCAAGCTAAAATTCAGAAAAAAATAGCAGTGTGCTTCTATACAACCTCCGCCGAAAAATTGAGAATAATAAATTACATAAGTGTACGAAATCTCACTCCCCAATTCAGGGGACACGGGGGTAGATTATCGCGTTTCCAAAATCAAAGTTGAAAAAAGTGGACGGTGTGCTTCAATGACACTATCGCCAAAAAATCAAGTATAATAAATAACATACGTGTACAAAATTTCAGTCCAAAATTCAGGGGACACGGGGGTAGATTTGCGTTTCTAAAATCAAAATTTAAAAAAGTTGACTGTGTGCTTCAATGGCACTAGCACCAAAAAATGAAGTATATTAAATAACATAAGTGCACAAAATTTCAGTCCAAAATTCAGGGGACACGGGGGTAGATTTACGTTTCTAAAATCAAAATTTAAAAAAGTTGACTGTGTGCTTCAATGGCACTAGCGCCAAAAAATGAAGTATATTAAATAACATAAGTGCACAAAATTTCAGTCCAAAATTCAGGGGACACGGGGGTAGATTTGCGTTTCTAAAATCAAAATTTAAAAAAGTTGACTGTGTGCTTCAATGACACTAGCACCAAAAAATTAAGTATAATAAATAACATAAGTGTACAAAATTTCAGACCCAAATTCAGGGGACACGGGGGTAGATTTGCGTTGCCAAAATCAAATTTTAAAAAAGTTGACGGTGTGCTTCAATGACACTAGCACCAAAAAATGAAGTATAATAAATAACATAAGTGTACAAAATTTCAGACCCAAATTCAGGGGACACGGGGGTAGATTTGCGTTTCTAAAATTAAAATTTAAAAAAGTTGACGGTGTGCTTCAATGCCACTAGCGCCAAAAAATGAAGTATATTAAATAACATAAGTGTACAAAATTTCAGTCCAAAATTCAGGGGACACGGGGGTAGAATCGCGTTTCCAAAATCAAAATTTAAAAAAGTTGACGGTGTGCTTCAATGACACTAGCACCAAAAAATGAAGTATAATAAATAACATAAGTGTACAAAATTTCAGACCCAAATTCAGGGGACACGGGGGTAGATTTGCGTTGCCAAAATCAAATTTTAAAAAAGTTGACAGTGTGCTTCAATGACACTAGCACCAAAAAATGAAGTATAATAAATAACATACGTGTACAAAATATCAGTCCAAAATTCAGGGGACACGGGGGTAGATTTGAGTTTCTAAAATCAAAATTTAAAAAAGTTGACTGTGTGCTTCAATGACACTAGCACCAAAAAATTAAGTATAATAAATAACATAAGTGTACAAAATTTCAGACCCAAATTCAGGGGACACGGGGGTAGATTTGCGTTGCCAAAATCAAATTTTAAAAAAGTTGACAGTGTGCTTCAATGACACTAGCACCAAAAAATGAAGTATAATAAATAACATAAGTGTACAAAATTTCAGACCCAAATTCAGGGGACACGGGGGTAGATTTGCGTTTCTAAAATCAAAATTTAAAAAAGTTGACTGTGTGCTTCAATGGCACTAGCACCAAAAAATGAAGTATATTAAATAACATAAGTGCACAAAATTTCAGTCCAAAATTCAGGGGACACGGGGGTAGATTTACGTTTCTAAAATCAAAATTTAAAAAAGTTGACTGTGTGCTTCAATGGCACTAGCGCCAAAAAATGAAGTATATTAAATAACATAAGTGCACAAAATTTCAGTCCAAAATTCAGGGGACACGGGGGTAGATTTGCGTTTCTAAAATCAAAATTTAAAAAAGTTGACTGTGTGCTTCAATGACACTAGCACCAAAAAATTAAGTATAATAAATAACATAAGTGTACAAAATTTCAGACCCAAATTCAGGGGACACGGGGGTAGATTTGCGTTGCCAAAATCAAATTTTAAAAAAGTTGACGGTGTGCTTCAATGACACTAGCACCAAAAAATGAAGTATAATAAATAACATAAGTGTACAAAATTTCAGACCCAAATTCAGGGGACACGGGGGTAGATTTGCGTTTCTAAAATTAAAATTTAAAAAAGTTGACGGTGTGCTTCAATGCCACTAGCGCCAAAAAATGAAGTATATTAAATAACATAAGTGTACAAAATTTCAGTCCAAAATTCAGGGGACACGGGGGTAGAATCGCGTTTCCAAAATCAAAATTTAAAAAAGTTGACGGTGTGCTTCAATGACACTAGCACCAAAAAATGAAGTATAATAAATAACATACGTGTACAAAATATCAGTCCAAAATTCAGGGGACACGGGGGTAGATTTGAGTTTCTAAAATCAAAATTTAAAAAAGTTGACTGTGTGCTTCAATGACACTAGCACCAAAAAATTAAGTATAATAAATAACATAAGTGTACAAAATTTCAGACCCAAATTCAGGGGACACGGGGGTAGATTTGCGTTGCCAAAATCAAATTTTAAAAAAGTTGACGGTGTGCTTCAATGACACTAGCACCAAAAAATGAAGTATAATAAATAACATAAGTGTACAAAATTTCAGACCCAAATTCAGGGGACACGGGGGTAGATTCGCGTTTCCAAAATCAAAGTTGAAAAAAGTTGACGGTGTGCTTCAATGGCACTAGCGCCAAAAAATGAAGTATATTAAATAACATAAGTGCACAAAATTTCAGGCTCAAATTCAGGGGACACGGGGGTAGATTTGCGTTTCTAAAATTAAAATTTAAAAAAGTTGACGGTGTGCTTCAATGACACTATCGCCAAAAAATGAAGTATAATAAATAACATAAGTGTACAAAATTTCAGACCCAAATTCAGGGGACACGGGGGTAGATTTGCGTTTCTAAAATCAAAATTTAAAAAAGTTGACTGTGTGCTTCAATGGCACTAGCGCCAAAAAATGAAGTATATTAAATAACATAAGTGCACAAAATTTCAGGCTCAAATTCAGGGGACACGGGGGTAGATTTGCGTTTCTAAAATTAAAATTTAAAAAAGTTGACGCTGTGCTTCAATGACACTATCGCCAAAAAATCAAGTATATTAAATAACATAAGTGTACAAAATTTCATGCCCAAATTCAGGGGACACGGGGGTAGATTTGCGTTGCCAAAATCAAATTTTAAAAAAGTTGACGGTGTGCTTCAATGACACTATCGCCAAAAAATGAAGTATAATAAATAACATAAGTGTACAAAATTTCAGGCTCAAACTCAGGGGACACGGGGGTAGATTTGCGTTTCTAAAATTAAAATTTAAAAAAGTTGACGGTGTGCTTCAATGACACTATCGCCAAAAAATCAAGTATATTAAATAACATAAGTGTACAAAATTTCATGCCCAAATTCAGGGGACACGGGGGTAGATTTGCGTTGCCAAAATCAAATTTTAAAAAAGTTGACGGTGTGCTTCAATGACACTATCGCCAAAAAATGAAGTATAATAAATAACATAAGTGTACAAAATTTCAGACCCAAATTCAAGGGACACGGGGGTAGATTTGCGTTTCTAAAATCAAAATTTAAAAAAGTTGACTGTGTGCTTCAATGGCACTAGCGCCAAAAAATGAAGTATATTAAATAACATAAGTGCACAAAACTTCAGGCTCAAATTCAGGGGACACGGGGGTAGATTTGCGTTTCTAAAATCAAAATTTAAAAAAGTTGACTGTGTGCTTCAATGGCACTAGCGCCAAAAAATGAAGTATATTAAATAACATAAGTGCACAAAATTTCAGGCTCAAATTCAGGGGACACGGGGGTAGATTTGCGTTGTCAAAATCAAATTTTAAAAAAGTTGACGGTGTGCTTCAATGACACTATCGCCAAAAAATGAAGTATAATAAATAACATAAGTGTACAAAATTTCATGCCCAAATTCAGGGGATACGGGGGTAGATTTGCGTTGCCAAAATCAAATTATAAAAAAAGTGACGGTGTGCTTCAATGACACTAGCGCCAAAAAATGAAGTATAATAAATAACATACGTGTACAAAATTTCAGTCCAAAATTCAGGGGACACGGGGGTAGATTTGCGTTTCTAAAATCAAAATTTAAAAAAGTTGACTGTGTGCTTCAATGGCACTAGCGCCAAAAAATGAAGTATATTAAATAACATAAGTGCACAAAATTTCAGGCTCAAATTCAGGGGACACGGGGGTAGATTTGCGTTGTCAAAATCAAATTTTAAAAAAGTTGACGGTGTGCTTCAATGACACTATCGCCAAAAAATGAAGTATAATAAATAACATAAGTGTACAAAATTTCATGCCCAAATTCAGGGGATACGGGGGTAGATTTGCGTTGCCAAAATCAAATTATAAAAAAGGTGACGGTGTGCTTCAATGACACTAGCGCCAAAAAATGAAGTATAATAAATAACATACGTGTACAAAATTTCAGTCCAAAATTCAGGGGACACGGGGGTAGATTTGCGTTTCTAAAATCAAAATTTAAAAAAGTTGACTGTGTGCTTCAATGGCACTAGCGCCAAAAAATGAAGTATATTAAATAACATAAGTGCACAAAACTTCAGGCTCAAATTCAGGGGACACGGGGGTAGATTTGTGTTTCTAAAATCAAAATTTAAAAAAGTTGACTGTGTGCTTCAATGGCACTAGCGCCAAAAAATGAAGTATATTAAATAACATAAGTGCACAAAATTTCAGGCTCAAATTCAGGGGACACGGGGGTAGATTTGCGTTTCTAAAATTAAAATTTAAAAAAGTTGACGCTGTGCTTCAATGACACTATCGCCAAAAAATCAAGTATATTAAATAACATAAGTGTACAAAATTTCATGCCCAAATTCAGGGGACACGGGGGTAGATTTGCGTTGCCAAAATCAAATTTTAAAAAAGTTGACGGTGTGCTTCAATGACACTATCGCCAAAAAATGAAGTATAATAAATAACATAAGTGTACAAAATTTCAGACCCAAATTCAGGGGACACGGGGGTAGATTTGCGTTTCTAAAATCAAAATTTAAAAAAGTTGACTGTGTGCTTCAATGGCACTAGCGCCAAAAAATGAAGTATATTAAATAACATAAGTGCACAAAATTTCAGGCTCAAATTCAGGGGACACGGGGGTAGATTTGCGTTGCCAAAATCAAATTTTAAAAAAGTTGACGGTGTGCTTCAATGACACTATCGCCAAAAAATGAAGTATAATAAATAACATAAGTGTACAAAATTTCAGACCCAAATTCAGGGTACACGGGGGTAGATTTGCGTTGCCAAAATCAAATTATAAAAAAGTTGACGGTGTGCTTCAATGACACTATCGCCAAAAAATGAAGTATAATAAATAACATAAGTGTACAAAATTTCATGCCCAAATTCAGGGGATACGGGGGTAGATTTGCGTTGCCAAAATCAAATTATAAAAAAGGTGACGGTGTGCTTCAATGACACTAGCGCCAAAAAATGAAGTATAATAAATAACATACGTGTACAAAATTTCAGTCCAAAATTCAGGGGACACGGGGGTAGATTTGCGTTTCTAAAATCAAAATTTAAAAAAGTTGACTGTGTGCTTCAATGGCACTAGCGCCAAAAAATGAAGTATATTAAATAACATAAGTGCACAAAACTTCAGGCTCAAATTCAGGGGACACGGGGGTAGATTTGTGTTTCTAAAATCAAAATTTAAAAAAGTTGACTGTGTGCTTCAATGGCACTAGCGCCAAAAAATGAAGTATATTAAATAACATAAGTGCACAAAATTTCAGGCTCAAATTCAGGGGACACGGGGGTAGATTTGCGTTTCTAAAATTAAAATTTAAAAAAGTTGACGCTGTGCTTCAATGACACTATCGCCAAAAAATCAAGTATATTAAATAACATAAGTGTACAAAATTTCATGCCCAAATTCAGGGGACACGGGGGTAGATTTGCGTTGCCAAAATCAAATTTTAAAAAAGTTGACGGTGTGCTTCAATGACACTATCGCCAAAAAATGAAGTATAATAAATAACATAAGTGTACAAAATTTCAGACCCAAATTCAGGGGACACGGGGGTAGATTTGCGTTTCTAAAATCAAAATTTAAAAAAGTTGACTGTGTGCTTCAATGGCACTAGCGCCAAAAAATGAAGTATATTAAATAACATAAGTGCACAAAATTTCAGGCTCAAATTCAGGGGACACGGGGGTAGATTTGCGTTTCTAAAATTAAAATTTAAAAAAGTTGACGCTGTGCTTCAATGACACTATCGCCAAAAAATCAAGTATATTAAATAACATAAGTGTACAAAATTTCATGCCCAAATTCAGGGGACACGGGGGTAGATTTGCGTTGCCAAAATCAAATTTTAAAAAAGTTGACGGTGTGCTTCAATGACACTATCGCCAAAAAATGAAGTATAATAAATAACATAAGTGTACAAAATTTCAGACCCAAACTCAGGGGACACGGGGGTAGATTTGCGTTTCTAAAATCAAAATTTAAAAAAGTTGACTGTGTGCTTCAATGGCACTAGCGCCAAAAAATGAAGTATATTAAATAACATAAGTGCACAAAACTTCAGGCTCAAATTCAGGGGACACGGGGGTAGATTTGTGTTTCTAAAATCAAAATTTAAAAAAGTTGACTGTGTGCTTCAATGGCACTATCGCCAAAAAATCAAGTATAATAAATAACATAAGTGTACAAAATTTCAGACCCAAATTCAGGGGACACGGGGGTAGATTTGCGTTTCTAAAATCAAAATTTAAAAAAGTTGACTGTGTGCTTCAATGGCACTAGCGCCAAAAAATGAAGTATATTAAATAACATAAGTGCACAAAATTTCAGGCTCAAATTCAGGGGACACGGGGGTAGATTTGCGTTTCTAAAATTAAAATTTAAAAAAGTTGACGCTGTGCTTCAATGACACTATCGCCAAAAAATCAAGTATATTAAATAACATAAGTGTACAAAATTTCATGCCCAAATTCAGGGGACACGGGGGTAGATTTGCGTTGCCAAAATCAAATTTTAAAAAAGTTGACGGTGTGCTTCAATGACACTATCGCCAAAAAATGAAGTATAATAAATAACATAAGTGTACAAAATTTCAGACCCAAATTCAGGGGACACGGGGGTAGATTTGCGTTTCTAAAATCAAAATTTAAAAAAGTTGACTGTGTGCTTCAATGGCACTAGCGCCAAAAAATGAAGTATAATAAATAACATAAGTGTACAAAATTTCAGACCCAAATTCAGGGGACACGGGGGTAGATTTGCGTTTCTAAAATTAAAATTTAAAAAAGTTGACGGTGTGCTTCAATGACACTAGCACCAAAAAATGAAGTATAATAAATAACATAAGTGTACGAACTTTCACTATCCAATTTAGATGTTACGGGGTAGATTTGCGTGTCCAAATTCGATATTAAAAAAAACGTTGCTATAATGCTATAATATGATTATAATTATTGCAGTACCGAAATCTCAACAAGCAAAACCAAATAGTATTTAAAAAACTTATAAACTTAAAAAAAATAATATACAAAATAACAATTTATTAATCTTATTACAAAATATTTTAAAGTCAAAATTAAAGTAAACAGAAAAATTACTTTAAATTATAAAATTAAATCGATATCTTGCACCCATGAAATATTTATAAAACTTTTTATTTTAATTTAAAGATTACTTTTTTTTAAGTTAGGAATGAACATAATAATATAATAATTAAATATTATTATATAAAATAGCAATTTATGAATATTACAATATTCTTCAAGGTCAAAATTAAAGTAAACAGAAAAATTACTTTAAATTATAAAATTAAATCGATATCTCGCACCCATGAAATATTTATAAAACTTTTTATTTTAATTTAAAGATTACTTTTTTTTAAGTTAGGAATGAACATAATAATATAATAATTAAATATTATTGTTATATAATATAACAATTTATGAATATTACAAAATTGTTCAAAGTCAAAATTAAAGTAAACAGTAAAATACACTTAAATTATAAAAATATAATAATTAAATATTAGTATATTGTACAAAATAATAATTTATTAATATTACAAAATTGTTCAAAGTCAAAATGAAAGTATCCTTAAATATAGGTGTAATACACAGCAATATACATATACATATATACTTATTAGATAATAATAGTAATAATATCATAACCCCACCCCGCCCACGGAATGTATTTTCTCCAATATTTTATCTAATGTATACGGAATGGGAAAAGTATTATCATCTAATATTACTACGTTGTATAGTTCTTCGTATTTTGAAATAATCGAGTTTAGTAAATTTTCAGATAAATAGTATATACAACGTGGGAGTAAAGTACCTTTTCGTCCCTCGACTGCTTGTTGCACCTCGGCCTACGGCCTCGGTACAAAATTGTCTCGGGACTGAAAAGAGTAACTTTACTCCCTTGTAGTATAATATACTATTTTATCTTTTAGTACACATTTTTAATTTTAAATTAAAAGGTTTTTTTTTAAATTTTTTAACCTTTATCCGCTCGCGTATCAGGAATATAAGCAGCATTTTTTAATATGCATTCTCTTACATTTCCTTCCAGAGTTTCCAATGGCAGGGGGGGAAGGGCTTGTATTCTATAATAATTACTATCTCCTATACTCGACCATGCCCATGTTGTGATATAAATCTCCACCATCCGTCTTATTACAGACACAAACGTCCATAAGTGTATTAATGCGGCCAAAACGACTAAAATCTTATGCGGGCAATTTGATTTTGAAAATGATTTTGGCAACGCAAATCTACCCCCGTGTCCCCTGAGTTTGGGTCTGAAATTTTGTACACTTATGTTATTTATTATACTTCATTTTTTGGTGCTAGTGTCATTGAAGCACACAGTCAACTTTTTTAAATTTTGATTTTAGAAACGCAAATCTACCCCCGTGTCCCCTGAATTTGGGTCTGAAATTTTGTACACTTATGTTATTTACTATACTTCATGTTTTGGCGATAGTGTCATTGAAGCACACCGTCAACTTTTTTAAAATTTGATTTTGGCAACGCAAATCTACCCCCGTGTCCCCTGAATTTGGGCATGAAATTTTGTACACTTATGTTATTTAATATACTTGATTTTTTGGCGATAGTGTCATTGAAGCACACCGTCAACTTTTTTAAAATTTGATTTTGGCAACGCAAATCTACCCCCGTGTCCCCTGAATTTGAGCCTGAAATTTTGTGCACTTATGTTATTTAATATACTTCATTTTTTGGCGCTAGTGCCATTGAAGCACACAGTCAACTTTTTTAAATTTTGATTTTAGAAACGCAAATCTACCCCCGTGTCCCCTGAATTTGAGCCTGAAGTTTTGTGCACTTATGTTATTTAATATACTTCATTTTTTGGCGCTAGTGCCATTGAAGCACACAGTCAACTTTTTTAAATTTTGATTTTAGAAACGCAAATCTACCCCCGTGTCCCCTGAGTTTGGGTCTGAAATTTTGTACACTTATGTTATTTATTATACTTCATTTTTTGGCGATAGTGTCATTGAAGCACACCGTCAACTTTTTTAAAATTTGATTTTGGCAACGCAAATCTACCCCCGTGTCCCCTGAATTTGGGCATGAAATTTTGTACACTTATGTTATTTAATATACTTGATTTTTTGGCGATAGTGTCATTGAAGCACACCGTCAACTTTTTTAAAATTTGATTTTGGCAACGCAAATCTACCCCCGTGTCCCCTGAATTTGAGCCTGAAATTTTGTGCACTTATGTTATTTAATATACTTCATTTTTTGGCGCTAGTGCCATTGAAGCACACAGTCAACTTTTTTAAATTTTGATTTTAGAAACGCAAATCTACCCCCGTGTCCCCTGAATTTGAGCCTGAAGTTTTGTGCACTTATGTTATTTAATATACTTCATTTTTTGGCGCTAGTGCCATTGAAGCACACAGTCAACTTTTTTAAATTTTGATTTTAGAAACGCAAATCTACCCCCGTGTCCCCTGAATTTGGGTCTGAAATTTTGTACACTTATGTTATTTATTATACTTCATTTTTTGGCGATAGTGTCATTGAAGCACACCGTCAACTTTTTTAAAATTTGATTTTGGCAACGCAAATCTACCCCCGTGTCCCCTGAATTTGGGCATGAAATTTTGTACACTTATGTTATTTAATATACTTGATTTTTTGGCGATAGTGTCATTGAAGCACAGCGTCAACTTTTTTAAATTTTAATTTTAGAAACGCAAATCTACCCCCGTGTCCCCTGAATTTGAGCCTGAAATTTTGTGCACTTATGTTATTTAATATACTTCATTTTTTGGCGCTAGTGCCATTGAAGCACACAGTCAACTTTTTTAAATTTTGATTTTAGAAACACAAATCTACCCCCGTGTCCCCTGAATTTGAGCCTGAAGTTTTGTGCACTTATGTTATTTAATATACTTCATTTTTTGGCGCTAGTGCCATTGAAGCACACAGTCAACTTTTTTAAATTTTGATTTTAGAAACGCAAATCTACCCCCGTGTCCCCTGAATTTTGGACTGAAATTTTGTACACGTATGTTATTTATTATACTTCATTTTTTGGCGCTAGTGTCATTGAAGCACACCGTCACCTTTTTTATAATTTGATTTTGGCAACGCAAATCTACCCCCGTATCCCCTGAATTTGGGCATGAAATTTTGTACACTTATGTTATTTATTATACTTCATTTTTTGGCGATAGTGTCATTGAAGCACACCGTCAACTTTTTTATAATTTGATTTTGGCAACGCAAATCTACCCCCGTGTACCCTGAATTTGGGTCTGAAATTTTGTACACTTATGTTATTTATTATACTTCATTTTTTGGCGATAGTGTCATTGAAGCACACCGTCAACTTTTTTAAAATTTGATTTTGGCAACGCAAATCTACCCCCGTGTCCCCTGAATTTGAGCCTGAAATTTTGTGCACTTATGTTATTTAATATACTTCATTTTTTGGCGCTAGTGCCATTGAAGCACACAGTCAACTTTTTTAAATTTTGATTTTAGAAACGCAAATCTACCCCCGTGTCCCCTGAATTTGGGTCTGAAATTTTGTACACTTATGTTATTTATTATACTTCATTTTTTGGCGATAGTGTCATTGAAGCACACCGTCAACTTTTTTAAAATTTGATTTTGGCAACGCAAATCTACCCCCGTGTCCCCTGAATTTGGGCATGAAATTTTGTACACTTATGTTATTTAATATACTTGATTTTTTGGCGATAGTGTCATTGAAGCACAGCGTCAACTTTTTTAAATTTTAATTTTAGAAACGCAAATCTACCCCCGTGTCCCCTGAATTTGAGCCTGAAATTTTGTGCACTTATGTTATTTAATATACTTCATTTTTTGGCGCTAGTGCCATTGAAGCACACAGTCAACTTTTTTAAATTTTGATTTTAGAAACACAAATCTACCCCCGTGTCCCCTGAATTTGAGCCTGAAGTTTTGTGCACTTATGTTATTTAATATACTTCATTTTTTGGCGCTAGTGCCATTGAAGCACACAGTCAACTTTTTTAAATTTTGATTTTAGAAACGCAAATCTACCCCCGTGTCCCCTGAATTTTGGACTGAAATTTTGTACACGTATGTTATTTATTATACTTCATTTTTTGGCGCTAGTGTCATTGAAGCACACCGTCACCTTTTTTATAATTTGATTTTGGCAACGCAAATCTACCCCCGTATCCCCTGAATTTGGGCATGAAATTTTGTACACTTATGTTATTTATTATACTTCATTTTTTGGCGATAGTGTCATTGAAGCACACCGTCAACTTTTTTAAAATTTGATTTTGACAACGCAAATCTACCCCCGTGTCCCCTGAATTTGAGCCTGAAATTTTGTGCACTTATGTTATTTAATATACTTCATTTTTTGGCGCTAGTGCCATTGAAGCACACAGTCAACTTTTTTAAATTTTGATTTTAGAAACGCAAATCTACCCCCGTGTCCCCTGAATTTTGGACTGAAATTTTGTACACGTATGTTATTTATTATACTTCATTTTTTGGCGCTAGTGTCATTGAAGCACACCGTCACTTTTTTTATAATTTGATTTTGGCAACGCAAATCTACCCCCGTATCCCCTGAATTTGGGCATGAAATTTTGTACACTTATGTTATTTATTATACTTCATTTTTTGGCGATAGTGTCATTGAAGCACACCGTCAACTTTTTTAAAATTTGATTTTGACAACGCAAATCTACCCCCGTGTCCCCTGAATTTGAGCCTGAAATTTTGTGCACTTATGTTATTTAATATACTTCATTTTTTGGCGCTAGTGCCATTGAAGCACACAGTCAACTTTTTTAAATTTTGATTTTAGAAACGCAAATCTACCCCCGTGTCCCCTGAATTTGAGCCTGAAGTTTTGTGCACTTATGTTATTTAATATACTTCATTTTTTGGCGCTAGTGCCATTGAAGCACACAGTCAACTTTTTTAAATTTTGATTTTAGAAACGCAAATCTACCCCCGTGTCCCTTGAATTTGGGTCTGAAATTTTGTACACTTATGTTATTTATTATACTTCATTTTTTGGCGATAGTGTCATTGAAGCACACCGTCAACTTTTTTAAAATTTGATTTTGGCAACGCAAATCTACCCCCGTGTCCCCTGAATTTGGGCATGAAATTTTGTACACTTATGTTATTTAATATACTTGATTTTTTGGCGATAGTGTCATTGAAGCACACCGTCAACTTTTTTAAATTTTAATTTTAGAAACGCAAATCTACCCCCGTGTCCCCTGAGTTTGAGCCTGAAATTTTGTACACTTATGTTATTTATTATACTTCATTTTTTGGCGATAGTGTCATTGAAGCACACCGTCAACTTTTTTAAAATTTGATTTTGGCAACGCAAATCTACCCCCGTGTCCCCTGAATTTGGGCATGAAATTTTGTACACTTATGTTATTTAATATACTTGATTTTTTGGCGATAGTGTCATTGAAGCACAGCGTCAACTTTTTTAAATTTTAATTTTAGAAACGCAAATCTACCCCCGTGTCCCCTGAATTTGAGCCTGAAATTTTGTGCACTTATGTTATTTAATATACTTCATTTTTTGGCGCTAGTGCCATTGAAGCACACAGTCAACTTTTTTAAATTTTGATTTTAGAAACGCAAATCTACCCCCGTGTCCCCTGAATTTGGGTCTGAAATTTTGTACACTTATGTTATTTATTATACTTCATTTTTTGGCGATAGTGTCATTGAAGCACACCGTCAACTTTTTTAAATTTTAATTTTAGAAACGCAAATCTACCCCCGTGTCCCCTGAATTTGAGCCTGAAATTTTGTGCACTTATGTTATTTAATATACTTCATTTTTTGGCGCTAGTGCCATTGAAGCACACCGTCAACTTTTTTCAACTTTGATTTTGGAAACGCGAATCTACCCCCGTGTCCCCTGAATTGGGGAGTGAGATTTCGTACACTTATGTAATTTATTATTCTCAATTTTTCGGCGGAGGTTGTATAGAAGCACACTGCCATTTTTTTCTGAATTTTAGCTTGGAGTCGCAAATTCAACCCCAAGACCCCTGAGTTGGGGTTTGAAAATTTTTATATATGTGTAACTAATATTGTCAATTTTTTTAGGTGGATGGGATTTAGACATAATGCGATTGTTATTTTAATTTCAACGTAAAGTCGTAATTCTACCCCCCTTAACCCCTGAGTTAGTAATTGAAATTTTGTACCTTTATTATACTCAACAAAATCCAATTTTCACCAGTGTTTAGTTTAAATTACATGTATTACTTTTTTAATTTTTGATATTAGTTTTAATACCATTTAGGGCTTCCCGGTGGATGAAAGAAATTTTGAGTCGACATTAGAACACATTTATTGTTGTTGTATACCTTTTGACTTTCAAAAATTGCATTAAAAATGCACATTTTACAAAATTTTATTTCATGTTTATGATTTAGTTGGTCCACTGTAAAATTGTAAATCTGAATCTAAATCTGAATCCGAATCCGTTGCTAAGTTCAGCAATTCAATTAATTCCGAACCGACTATTTCAGAAATTGATGATTACTGCTCTCGTAAAACCTTTCTAGTCTAGTTAAATGATGTTCAAAAAGAGCTTGAAGAAGTAGTTCCACAAAGAAAACTAATATGATATTTCTCATAATATCTTTCAATAGCTCGAGGTAAGAAATATTTTTCTTAGAAATTTTCAAAAATCATCAGTAATTAAAATTGCACATATTGACGAATTACCTTTACTTTAATCCCCTTTTCATTATTGAACTAGTCGTGTCTATCTTCTTCTTCCACGTAGTTTAAGCCGTAAAGGTACGTGCAGAGTAAAAGCGGGTTGCCAGCAAGCTCATTTCAGCAAGCTTATTACCAGTAAACCGATGGCTTGTTCTGAGCAGAGTAAACGCCGGTTTTGCCCGCTTACATTAACTGATATTTAAATATAACAAGCATCGTAGCATCTATCTTTGTTTTTGCTGCGTATTAAAGAAGCTAAATTGTAATACGTTCGTTGTGAATCTATTACATACAAATGCAACATTTATTTCTGTAATTGAATACTTTTCAACGCGCCAGCAGACAGACGGTCGCCGCGCCCACGCCAAAGACGACAACTACTGCTAGATTGTGAAGTACTGCACCTACGCATACTTTTTGATGACATAAAATAATTTTATAGATGTAATCTAATATTATTGTATCATTTTGAACACATGCATTTCTTTATCCAAGTTTATTAACACTTGTTATGATTATTTCATTTTTATATTTTGGAAATAAATTACATTATTATTATGTAGATACTTAAAATTGATACGGTTTTTGATGTTTATTTAAAATTTAGTGCATACTAATTAGCGATGCAAATGAATTACATCTTAATTTATTAGAAGTGGAAAATATTCAATCAATAATTTTTACTTAAAAAATATAAGTAATATGCATGCCTATTAAGAAACTTGATACCGCTTGCTCTCTCGTTTGCCGACAAGGTCGTAGATTTAATTTATGTCTTTTCAAATTGTGTTAAATTTTAGGAAAAAGTAATTTGCAAATTATTGAAAATACCTACTAGTAGAAATTGAAACACTTCTCGAATTTGTACTAATTATTTATTGCACCTGTCACATGAAAATGATTTTTTTTTTATTTCGGGTTTTTATAAAATAGTAACAATAAATTAATTTACGGTGTAGATAATGTACATATTACATATAAAGTTTCAAAATCAAATATTGAATTAATTTATTTAACGATTGAAAGCAACAAAGCGGGTACCTGCTAGCAAACAATGAACAAATCATTCTTTTAAATATAGGCAAGCAGACTACCAGCGAGATTCGACCTTGCTTATAACCACGTGATCACTCCCATCTCTTTACATTGAATTATGAGCAAAAGTCGGCGCTTATACAAAAACCGCGTTTACTGTGCGCACTGTATTCCGACAAACAAGCAAGCTGGTTCGAGAAACCCGTTCCGATATATCTGATTACACTGTGAGCACTTGCATTTAATTACTACGTGGGATTGTTGGTAGCGATAATCTGAAACCGGCAACCCGCTTTTACTCTGCACGTACCTTAAGGCTTGTTATTAATTATTACCAACATCTGCGTCGTTTCCTTGGCAGTGTCAGTTCTGTGAGCATGCATATACATATTTTACATCCATTAGGTAGCTTATTGCTAAACTTGCCTTCAGGTGTGCCATGTATCCTGGTTTTTATGTTAATGGTGGCAATTCACTAACCCAGGGGACCACCGGCTTAACGTGCCTTCCGAAGCACGGAGACTAGTCACAAGAAAGTTTGACTCTCCCCAGGTTTGAACCCGGTACCCCGCATTCGCATCCAACTGCGTTAGCTGCAAAGCATTGACCGTTGTTATACAATATATCTGAAGCAAACTGTGGCGTTACTTAAACTCTGAGCTCACAAAACTCCAATCTATTAAAACTTTCGACCTTACCTGCACTCCTGGGTCTCTCAAGCGTTGCTACGGCTCAGCTCAGTGTAGAACACTTTGTGTGGGGGGGGTTGCAAGCCGAGGAGATCCTCGACCCTATCAAAAAAACCTACACAAAGGAAATTTAAAGGCGCTACGTGCTTATCGCCGCTTATCAGTTGTTGGTGAGGCCTGAAAGCACGAAAGTAAAGAAATAAAACTCCAGGGCACAAGTAGATGGTTTTAATAAATTGAAACGAAGGTATGGTCAAACCAATCACAATTATACACCACAGTATCTTTGTCAGGCGCAGCTGATAATAATTAAGTACCGCGTCAGATCTGATTCGGCGTACAAAAATCATACAATCGGAACTTTAGCTCCGATTTTATCAAACAAGATGGTATATTTAGGAAGATAGCAAATCTTCTATCTTCTACGCCGAAAACGTAGTACTTAAGTGCACTATTATGTAGTACCGAAACTCTCGAAGCACTTCGCTTCGTACACACAGGAATAAATGTGAAAATTTAAACGCTCACCCTTTTCAAGTCGCTGCGCCTCTATAATGCCCCTCCTCCACTGAATACAGCCAACTGCAATTGAATAAACGAGCGCTCCTTACGGAAGATAACAAGGTGGAGTACAGTTGTTGATTGATCTCGTATCCAGGGTCGCACTAACAAGGAGAAGGCGCGATATTCGGGAAACAGATTTTTTTTATATTAATCGTACTTAAACATCAGTACCCCGACTTTATTTTGTGGAAGTAGTAAATAGCAAAATTCAGCCATTGTCGAAAAAAGAATGTGTCAAGTTCAGTATATTACAAGCATATTACAAGATAAATAGTGCTAAGTATATATCTTGCAAAATAACAAAATATGCAATAACCGAGCGACCAGATCAGGTTCAAATCCCTTATTAGCTATTTTTTGCAAGTTCTTTTTTTTTAATTTAAAAAAATTTTTTTTTGGTACATACTACACTACATTCAAAAATTCATAAAAATCTCTCTATCGCATAGTAAAATATATCTAAAATTAATTATGTGTATTTTATCTTTGTATGTAGTGTAGTATGTATCAAAACAAATAAAAAAAAATTAAAAACAAAAGAAAAAAAATTGGTTCTGTCGGGATTCACCTTTTACTTGAAACGCTTTTTTCTCGAAAATGGCTGAATTTTGCGATTTACTACTTTCACAAAATAAAGTCGGGGTACTGATGTTTAAGTACGATTAATATAAAAAAAATCTGTTTCCCGAATATCGCGCCTTCCCCTTGTAAGACGAAGTACAGGTGTTCGTACTTGCAGATCGAATTTTTATCAATGGTAAGACAAAATTCGTGTGGTCGATCGGAGAATAATTTGATAAAAGATTGCAGTACACTAACTTGAACTAAAATAGTTGCCTCGAATTTACTGGATTGAACCTACACCAGGTGGAAAAATACGTGGAACGTCCCGTTGAACTTTTGACGGCCCCTCGTAAACAATGACCGATACGATTATGTAATCCGAAAACCGGAGTTAAACTTTAAACAACCAAAATGTTGTTATAATATAAACAATAAGCGTAAACAAAGGTTATAGGGTACTTCAAAATCTTGTAACCAATTGGCAAATTTAGCTGTTAGCGCTAAATGTTGATGTTACAAAAATAGCTTATTGTACCCCGTTCCATGCTGAGATCTTAGATGGATTGTGAGGTAGAGACCTATCAGATAGATCTCGATGACTACCTAGGTCTCCAACAGTGTGGATGTCCTCTGGAAGGCCGAGCTTTAAGAAATTCGGTTCGGTTCGGCTCGCGTTGCTTCCCGTTCGATGTCGCCCTCCCCTCGGTTCGGACACGAGCCTGAAGGTGTAGGTCCGCCTACGTTCCCCGCCAACTGATGGTGTAGATCTACCCAGACACCCCGCCACCCCCGTCGCATCGACCCTGCAAGGTGGTACGACATGGGGACCGGGACCGCCTGTCCGCGATTCAAACACAGAATTTCCCACCACTGCGGCTATATCAAGTGTTAGTGTTAGGTATCTCTAGAAGCGGAATAAAAATCTCTTTAAATTGATACCCTTTTCATTCTCATCAGTTGTGATGGGAAGCAGGAATTAAATAAAAATCAATTTCCCATGTTAATTTCCTATGTTTACATAGGCGGCCGGTCACCCGGTATATTGTATTATTATAATTAACCTTCGCATGGTATACTGGAGTCGCTAGGACCCCACGACATCTTAAAAAGCCTGTAAAATGTTCTAATATAATTTTTTTTGCAAATCGACATCTTTGTAATTTAGCTTCATAACCCTCTCGACATTAATTTTACACATTATGGTGGTACTGTTTGTTGTGGTATGCGCTTCAAGTTATATACGATTTAAGCAAAGAGTGTGAAGTTCCAGAGGTAACATTATTTAAATAAAATCTTCGGTGATTATTTTTAGCATACAAAATTGACTAACACCAATAGCTAACAAAATTTACCAATTTTTGACTTCAGCTCTTCTTACTAATCACCGGAGAATATATAATTAATAAGAAACTTTCTAGCCCTGAAAATGTCCATTTTGCAGCAAATTTTCAAAAAACTTTCGGGATATACCCCCATATCCCTCGCCCACCGGCCAATCTCGTGTCCCACCCTTCACCATACATAATATAGGGGAAGGGGCCTCGCCAATTTATTTTGCATACACTATAAAATTAGGTTACGCCTTAAGTGATCTCGAAAATAGTCGGTCAGAAACGTACAATTTTCGAATACAAAATACAGTCAGCAGTTCTTTTTTTTTTTTTTTTAATAAAACCGAAAAATTTAGATTTTGTTATAATTCGAAAACGGTACGTTTCTGACCGATTTTTTTCAAGACGTTTTTGTTTGTAATAATTGATACTATATAATTTGGTAAAATTTACCAATTATTTTACCTAATAAAAGATGTCCAAAAAATTAGAATCTAATAAACGCCGCAATATAAATATTAAATAAAAAAGAAATATTAACACAAATCAGTTTCTTACCAGAAAGGCTCTGCATAAGCTTGCTTTTAAAAAATTTTAATAGGTAGAGGTAATTTTATTTATAGTGGTTGGGAGTGGCTAATGTGCAGAAACTAAATAATATTCGTAATTTCGGTTTACAACGTTACAAGATAAATAAATTTTAATAGATTCATATTATTATGAATTATGACCACTACTTATAATATTAAATCTCTTGTTTAAAAATTCTTATCTTGAAATGTCTTATCATTTTATAAATTATACATTATTTTTATCCTGTAACTAGTAATAAAAAGTATCTAGTAAGTATATTGGTTGTAAATAATAATGTGGTATAGCATAATAATCACCTTCAAGTTTCAAAGTTATTAAAGATTTTAATCTTAATCGACAACTTACTGTTTTAGAAGTGACATTATGATTTGTTTATAAGTAAATTTAAATATTGTCATGTAAATATTATCTAAATAACTATTAATAAAAAAAAATTTATAATTCAAAATTAACTAATTTTAATGTTAAATTACTAAAAATCATTTTCGATTTTCAAAATAATCAATATTGTGATATTGATGTTATTCTTAGAAAATTAATTAAATTTTTTTAAATTTTAATGGATTTTCATAGTAAATTTTAATATAAATTAATAATTAATTTACTTAATGAACAACAGCATGAGGCACATGCTAAGTGTGCGTAAAATAACATTATCATCTATTGTTATTTTCTTTATTACAAGGTACACTACTTTTACTTACATTAACATAATTCTAATTGGTAATATTTAGGAATGACGTTAAATGTGAACCAATAAAGACGCTTCCACCTGACTTACTTGTAGGCATTGCAACATCATCATATCAAGTTGAGGGGGCCTGGAACGAAGATGGTAAGTATTTATACATTTTTATATTATGAAAATTTTATTTTCGTCAATAGGAAAAAGCCCAAGTATTTGGGATCATTTCACTCACAATCATCCAAATAAAATTGCGGATAGTGTCGTGAATAATTCAACATCCAAAATTATTACCAAATTAAAAATAAGATTAAAGTCGTAATGGGTTGAAATTATTCACATGAAACATTGAACCCCAGGTTGGTTGAACTTTCAACGGCTTCCGTGGGAAGTTCAATCAACTACAGTTGCAATTTATAAAATGCAATAATGCAATTAAAAGCAAACAAATCGTGGCGTGACCGGATCCACGCAAGCAAAATATACCCGGGCTCACCGATCAGGCGATTGGAAAATCAGGTGGGAGTCGAACACATAAATATATCGAATCGATTGATGAGGGATAGTTATCGGCAGTGAGAGTGCTAGCGAGTGCCCGTATCGTGGTGTCAAGGGTCGGTTCGTTAGCAGGCTGACTAGAGATCGCTATCCTTCTATCCAGTCGTCATTTAAAATAAGAAGATGATCTTATTAATGTAAGTAATTTTTATATATTTGTGAACTGAAACATATTGGGAAAATTAGAAAATAAATGTATGAAAAGAATAAACCGATTGTTATTTGACCAAGTGAGAAAGCTACCCCCCACAACAACCAACATGGAACAGTTTTGGTAATTATAGGTACCAAGTATTAGGGCCCTAAAACACAACGGCCTTAAATACGACATAGATCGAATGGGGATATAGCGGGCAATTCGTATCATAGAATAAAAGAAGATGTCCAATTGATTAAAAATGTAGGTTTTCAATATTATCGCTTTTCGGTTTCCTGGCCTAGAATTATGCCATCAGGATTTCCAAATGAAGTTAATCCTGCAGGAATTGCTTACTACAACAAATTAATTAATGAACTTCTTTCTAATAACATAGTTCCTATGCTAACGATATATCACTGGGACCTTCCACAATCGCTGCAAGAATTGGGTGGATTTGTTAACCCTGATATTGTTTATTGGTTCGAAGACTATGCACGTGTTTTATTTACACATTTTGGCGATAGAGTAAAACATTGGATTACAATTAATGAACCAAAACAAATTTGTTCTTTTGGTTATGGTCTTGGTATTTTTGCACCTGGAGTACAAAGATCTGGTATAAGTGATTACGTATGTGGTCATAATGTTTTAAAAGCTCATGCACGCATGTATCATTTATATGACGAAGTCTTTAGGCCAATACAAAAAGGTATAGTACAAAATGCCTAAATGAAGTGTAGCAAAAATAATTATATCATATTACTCTAGGTATTATTGGTATTGTAATAGATATTCAGTGGTCTGAACCTGCAACAAATAAAACCGAAGATATAGCAGCAGCTGATATTAGAAACCAATTTGATGTAAGATTTTAGAAGTACCTAAATATATTTTTGTTCCATTAATACTTAGTTAAGTCTGAATTTTGTTTCTCCAAAAATGGACAATAATATCGAATCTGCAGTATCCTTTAACATAATAAAACATTGAAGTTCACGCCCGAATTGTTCAATATTATTTATACAAACTTTTTGTATTAATTTTAGTTCGGTATCTATGTTAATCCTGTTTTTCACAAAGATGGAGATTATCCACAAGTCGTGAAAGATATGGTAGCAAGACGAAGTAAAGCAGAAGGTTTTCCACGATCACGTTTACCGAACTTTACTTTAGAAGAAGTAGAATATATTAAAGGCACATCAGATTACATTGGATTAAATTATTACACAAGTGTCATAGCAAAACATAGAAACCCTGCTCCTATCGGCGAACCTCATTTCGACAAAGATATGCAAATTGAATATTATCAAGATGATAATTGGTTGACAGGCTCTTATACATTCTTTCGAGTACGCATTCAAGTTTGTTACTGTTATAATAATAACTGGATTTATTTTAGTCGGTGCCTTGGGGGTTTAGAAAAATTTTGAATTATATAAAAGATAATTATGGAAATCCAGATATATATTGTGGTGTTTTCTTTTTAAGGGTTGTAGACAACCAAAATTTGTAGGGGTTATGTTATAATAATTTTGAAAAATTTGAAAATTTTTATATTTGTAAAAATTTCATGTTGCGCCACTGGATTTTTTTTGAGATAGAAATATCCGCACCTGCGAACGAGAGGACTCTCTTGCTTGGTCGCCACGTAGGTGGATGGCGGCGAGAAAAGTTAAAGAGTCGATTATTATGTGAAATTTAATTTAGTTTCAAAGTAAAAATTATTAGTGAAAAGTGCGTCAATTTTCTTTTTAGATTATTAAGAAGAACAAAAAAATTAAAACCAATTTAGAAAGCCGTGGCAGTTATCACAAGCCGTGGTAACATCTGGCTAACCAACGTGGAGCTGATAGAATTTTACTACATCTGGCACCCGTAACGTGGAGCTGAGTGAAGAAAATAGGGCCGATTTTTTTCACGGAACTCACCTTTGACCCTGAGATCAATTAAATTTAAAATTAGCATAGGATTTAGCAAGAGGTTTTGCTAATATTAAAATGGCAACCAGGGAGAAACTCATGGCCATGCTAAATCTCATGAATCAAAACATGATGACGCACTTTGACGAAATGAACAGGAGTATAAATCAAATAAAGACAGAAAATAGAGAAATAAGGGAACATGCAAACAGAATGATAGAAGAAATAAAGGAAGAAAAAGAAAAATGTGGTGTAGGCAGCATTAATAAAAAAGTCCTGGAGGAAGAAATTGAAAATTTAAAAGAAGATAAGGTGGTCGAAGTTGTCGCGAGCGAGGGCGTAGAGACCCCAGAAGAGGATTTGAAATGTGGTGTAGGCGCCATTGTTAAAAAAGTCCTGTTTTACTCAAGGAAGGAAATAAGGAGAAGAAAGTGGAAAAAGCTGAAGGCAAAAAAAAAATTTAATTGGTTGCAAAGACAAGGTTACCCTAAGAAAATCAAAAGTGAAATTAAATTAGAAATTGTTTCTAAGGATTTAAAAGAAGAAGTGGAAAGTGCTCCCAATCCAAGTCCAAGAGGGGATGATAGTTTGGAAGAGGTCATTGCGGATGAAGACGTCATGCCGGCAAGTAAAGTGAGATGGTGTTTCCAAATTGGAAACATTTTTAAGAAAATTAAAATGAAAATAAAGAAAATTGTTGGAAACATTCGAGTAAGGAAGAGGAAAGAGGGGGTAGTGAAAATGCGAGAGATTTCTTTGGAGAAGTGGGGGTACCGGAGAAGTAGATGGAAAGTCACCGAAGAAAATCAACCCCAAAATAATTAAATAAATATGGACAAGAAAATTTGAGTAAGAATCTTTTATTTAAAATTTGTTGATAACCGCTATGAAAAATGACAAGATAAAAGTAAAACGTGTAAATAAAATTAAGACATTTGTAAATTTGATTATAAAGTTAAAACGGAATCGTCACCAAGGAGAAGAAAATTATGAAGAAGCTTAAATAATTGAAACAATTAAAATGATTAACAATTTAATAATTAACGAAAAATTTAAATCGGCGCACAAGAAAAATTTTAAAATAAATCAAAAATTTAAAATAAGGTGAAATTAAACAGTAAAATTACAGAACAATTTTTGAAAACAGAAGCAAGTCTGGAATTTTGAAAATTTAAGAAGAAATTTAACCAAGAAAGGTTTTTTTTTCAAAAAGAAAATTTGAAAATGAACGTACGACATCGATCGACGATTCGAAATTTATAAAGCGTATTTGAGCAGAAATTTAAGATATTTGGAAATTTAATTTAAACCAATAGAAAAGATTTGGTTGCTATTTGATAATGTTATTTGAAATTGAAGTAGGATTTAATGATTTATAAAATGAATTTAAAATAATTGGCGCAGATGACCACTCCATTATGAGGGCATCAATTTAGAGATTGTAATTAAATTAATTGAGTAATGAGAATTTGAAAATAATTAAAGAAGTTTATAATAGTGAAAAAATTTGAGTATAGAAAGTTGAATGAAGATGAAAATTATTAGAAGAATGCTACGGTACGCGAAAATTGAAATTGTTGAAAAGTTCATACAGGAAGAATCACTGTTTTGAAGAAATTTAATTTGAAGATTGGAAAGAAGAAAGATTTGCTGATAGTTTTGAAAGAGGTTGGTCAAGTCACCAAAATTTAGTAGATTAATTTTGTGCGCATAATTTTGTAAGATTGTAATATTTCTGATTGGATTGATAGAAGGTGTTTGGTGACGATTGAAAATTTCGAAATTTTGTTTTGATTTAATTTAGTTTGAGTGGCTAAATTATTATTTTTATTTTTTGATGTAATTTGTAAATTTGATAGAATTTTTAGGCTTTGATCTATGTGAGTGGGACGTGATTTTTCACCACTTTATTTTTTATGTGGAATGTCAATAGACCGCACTATTTTTACAAAATAGCTTGCAAGTTGCCATTTCACAAGGGGGTAAAAAGATGTGGTGTTTTCTTTTTAAGGGTTGTAGACAACCAAAATTTGTAGGGGTTATGTTATAATAATTTTGAAAAATTTGAAAATTTTTATATTTGTAAAAATTTCATGTTGCGCCACTGGATTTTTTTTGAGAGAGAAATATCCGCGCCTGCGAACGAGAGGACTCTCTTGCTTGGTCGCCACGTAGGTGGATGGCGGCGAAAAACGTAAAAGAGATTTTTTGATTTTGTAATATTAGTTTAATTGAATAAATTTTTTTGAAAAGTGCATGGAAAGTGTTTTAAATTTGCTTTTTAGAAAACCGTAAGAAGGAATTTTTATGAGCGAGCCGAGGCATATGGGTAAAATAAACCGACCGTGGCGAAATACAGACTTATCGGCCCACATTTTGTAAATTTTGATTGGAGTTTACAATATTGAAGTCTGTGGTTGGTAAATTTTACTACAATATATAACAGAAAATGGTTTCCCAGATAAAAATGATTTTGACGACAAGGATCGCATAAAATTCTTTCAAGTTAGAAACACTTTAATATCTCAAGTTGATCTTCATTTATTAATTATTATTATTAACATGAACACATTTTAGGAAAATTTTGAAGCAGTTTTAAATGCTTCTTACCTCGATCAAGTGCCTGTTAAGTCGTACACTGTCTGGACTCTAATAGATAATTTTGAATGGATGTCTGGTTATAAGTATGATTTATATTACTATTAAATATTAAATGAAATATTAATAAATATTTTTTCAGCATAAAATTTGGATTGTACCATGTAAACTTTTCTGACCCTAACAGACCAAGAACCGAAAAATCTTCAATTCATTTTTTTAAAGATTTGCTTAAAACTAGAGAGTTAAAAATGAATTAAAATATTTTCTTATTATTATTTTCATGCCAAGAATGTATATTAATTCAGTTATGCATGTAATTAAACCAATTATTATTTATTATGCAAGATAAAAAAAATTAAACCGACAAAAAAAGAAACTGAAAAGCAAAAAATACAGAATATACCTTTTTAGTCTTAATAACTGAGCTCCTAAACTAATATAAGTAACTAATTTTGAGTCGGCGCCAAAAAGCAAACAAACCCCCGCAGCGTCACATATACCTAGTACGTTAGAGCACATACCTTGCCAAGTAATCGTGCGAAGAGTGCATTTCTGGAATGTTAGTTTATCGGTGGAGATTTCACATTGCATTTTTTATGTTGTTTTGTTTTTTGATTATTATTTCTTTAAAGTAATTTTTTAATGATCTTCGTTGATTGTTTGTTTGGCGCCGACTCAAAATTAGTTACTTATATTATATTAGTTTAGGATAACGTGACCATTTATTTTTTGACTCAAAACGGGACCCCCTCTCAGTTCCCACTCATCAGTAAATTGGCAAAAATACTCTTTTTTTTAAGTTATAAAATATATTCAATTAAAATACAAAAGTTTTCATGCTGAAGATTGTTGGTGTGAAAGTGTTTGAATACTTCAATCCAACGAGTTTCTGTGGAAACATTTAGATTATTCCATTCGGTTACTTTTTGCGATGTGTTACAGTTAGAAAGTAATGAAAATTCGTCAAAAACTTCTGTATCTTTATTAAAGTGAATATATTTCTTTTCAATTAATACATCCAGAGATTTTTGAACGTCTTCCCATGTGGGTACTTTTTTTAAATCTGCCCAATAAAATATGTCCATTTCTTTAGTAAGAAAGCAAGTCCACTGCTCCAGATGGGACAATTTTCCCAAAACGGGACAATTTTGCGTCTCGGAGTTCATTGTCGGGACACCGGGACAGGTAATCAAAAAAAGGGATGGTCCCGTTCAAAACGAGACGTCTGGTCACGTTAGTTTAGGAGCTTAGTTATTATAAAACTAAAAAGGTATTGTGGTGGTATTTTGATCATTAGAGAATGACAGCAAGCAAATAAGGTAGTGATTCAATTTTATTTAATTTTTAAGTCAATAATCAGTTAATTTGGCTGATATAAAAAACATTTGCATCAAATTAACAACAAACCACCACATGTAACAATTTACACATAAAACAATACAAATTTGAAGTTATTTGTGTAAAACAAATATTTTGTAACATCCTGTAAGTGATTTTTAATTTTAATAACAACCACAGTTTTCTGTAAAACAAAAGTGAAAATAAAAATTAGTGCGCACACGATTAACAGCTTTATGGTACCTGGGAGTAGGTGTGATTTTGGTAAACAGAAATATCGATTCCCACCATAAAAATCCAAATTTCGAACTTTGAACACACAAAAGGCCAGCGAGCGAGAATGAAGCCAGTTCCCGGGTGAAGCTCAAGAAGAGAGGAGTTCCTAAGTGGCCTTCAAGAGAAGAGCGTGACCAGTTCCCGGGTGAAACTTAAAGAGGGAACACGTGAGTTCCTAAGTGACCTCCAAGCGGAGAGGAGTTCTTTCGTGATACTGAAAGAAGGAAGAACTCGCGAGACTTCTTGTTGATCTAAAGATCAGGGAAGTGTAATTGCGTGAATTCACTAAAAGTGAATAATTTGCGGAAATCAAATCTTCGCGTAATTGCTAATTACGATTTATAATTAGTGAGCAGTTGTGTATTTCTGACGAATTAAGTTGTTGGAGATTGACTTCAAAATTGGAACATTGGATAAAGTTTGGGACATCTGGCGCTCTCAAGGCAAAAGAACAGGTGATGATTGCTGTCGACTCAACTTACAGTGGCACAAGAGAAATCTACGAAGTTTACCATTTGTAAGGTAGAAAATTTGTTTTAATTTAACAAATTCAAGTAACGCAACGAAATGTGTTGTTAATGAATTTGTTAATAAATTTTGTACACAACCGTTATTTACACCTTTTACACGAATAATCAAAATACCCAGGTTTAGCTTCCGTAATTGAGAATTTAAATGTGGCTTGGGTCTTTTGAATTATTACACATGAACACATTTGGTTTGAGACAAACTTATTGTCCTCATAAAAATTTGATGCAAATTGTTTATAAAAATTTTACGTTCAATTAATAAATTATGCTTGTTACGAATTTTCACCCTTTTATTTCGTTCGTCGAACCTATCAGCCCTGAGGAAGAGAAAAACCCAACTCCGGCGTAACGTTAGTTTTTGGGGCTTTTTTGGGGTGACTATTCATTTAAGGGTGAATATCATTGCAGTATATTCTTTATTTTTTGCTTTTCAGTTTCTTCTTTTATGTCGGTTTCATTTTTTGTTATAACGTTTTTATTTTTTAACTTTTTATGGCTAAAATCTACATTTTCGCGAGGCATAAAAGTTAACCAAAAGTGACCAAAACTAACCGGTGTCATTTTCGCGACGAACGGTTAGAGGGGAGGTAGTTTTTGGTTAAAAAGGTAAAAAAGCAATAATTGCACGTCAAACAAAGACACTTTTAATCCAAATGAGACATACTACTTTTTTCCAACCAGAAATTAAATACTACATACATCATTAATAATGCGAAGATTATGAAGCAAGACGCTAATTTTAAGATACCAAGGTGGAAAATGTTTTCGTGCAGTGGTAGGTATGCATAAAATTAGTAGTGTTCCACAAGAAGTGGCAAAATATTTACATTTGCATAATATAAGGGAATATACTGGACACAGTTTACGCCGAACTTCGGCTACACTACTTGTCGATTCTGGTGGTGACATTACCTGCCTTAAACGCCATGAGGCGTTTTCGAAAATTATACCGGTAGATATCTTCCGGTGAATTCCGGTTCACCGCTTGAAAACAGCTGATGCACCGGTGGATGGAACGGTAGATGTAATTTACGAACGCTCAGGTTAATAAAGTACGCGCCAAAGTTTAAAAATTCAGAACCTAAAGATTTGTAAACTGATTTTATGTACCTACCCTACATTTTATGGATTAGGAAAAGTGTCGCACTGCATCATAAATTTATTGTTCTTCACTCTTAAATACTATTTTTATAAAAAAAATTTGTTTTATTAAGTCTATACCTACCTAATTCTAAAATTGTCCATGGTTCTTTATTTACAGTTACAGGTTACAGTACAGTGCCCAGTTACGTTTTTGTTAAATTTACATTTTTTTATCCAGATATAAATTTTTCAATATTTTAGAGGGTCTTTGTTTATGCTCATCGTCATAACTTCTTCAAAAATGTATCAATTTAAATGTTGTTTTTTTTCAAATTTCGTGTGTTTTAATGAATTTTTTCTAATGTTGTCAATGGCAACGTACTTTATAGAATTATAATGTAACGTCGTCAATGACAACGTACTTTATAGGATTTAGAAAAAATATTGAAGACAACGCGTGTTTTATAGATTAAAAATCTTTGCCTATTATTTTTTTAAGATTTTTAAACAGTCTATAAAACACTAGTTGTCTTAATAGCTATTTCAAAACTTTCGTACTTTTATGCAATAAATAATTTATAAAACTGTATTGTTCGCATAAACGTCCCATTTGAATTAAATAAGTTGTATATAAAAAATGTATATTGCAAATAATTTATTATTATAAACTACAAAATAATATTCAAATAAAATTACAAATATGGGCCATAACTTCATCACAAATAAGAAAAACAGTAACAATTATTGTTCAAAAATAGTTTTAATTATCAAATCATCAGTAAACAACAAATTATGTAAGGTTAAGTCAAATCCACCGAATGATCTACCGGCAAAACATCTCGGTTCACAAATCATCTACCCGGTAGATGAAGTCGGTGCATCACAATGCACCGGTATAATTTCCGAACGTCGCTTCCCCTTAACCGGTACAATTTTCGAACGCGAAAGGTTGCACCGGTATATACCGGTATAATATTCGAAAACGCCTAGTGTTGCTTAGCAATGTTGGCATCTTTATATTAATAACAAAAACGTCAACTTTTAGTTGAGGTAATGCTATTAAAAATGTACTGCTTTTAATACGGTTGGAGAAAAAGAATATTTTGATACAAACAAAAATTACGTGCATAATAATTTAGTACAGCTCCACCAACGTTAGAACCGACTTTAGGGGCGTGTCAGGCGCTGCTAAAATTAAAAATGTACACTCAAATGAAAAAGTTTCTCGGCGCGAATATTTAAAATCCATAAATTATTTTGTCAAATTGCAGTCACGAAATACGTAAAAAATGTTACCGAAAATATTAAATAAAGCACTTTTGGAATAAATTATAAAATAACGCGAAACCGAATAACACAAAAAACCACGACAAATGTAAACACACGCAATAATTTGTAACTTTTACAACAGAATGTATACTTGAGAAATAACTCAACGTTCATTGGTTCATTCAAATTTTTATCAAATTAATTGGAATATTTGCCGCGTCCTTTCTAAGCTTGGTGGAGCTGTATAATTAAAAATTACTTATTAAAAATAAAACAAAATTGCAAAATATTCTAATAAAAGCATGTACTTAAATCAAAAATATATTAAAAGTGAACAGGGCCAGGGTAAACCCGTGGAAGGTTTAGAAGATCGATAGTTTTTTAATTTCTTTTTCTTATTTCCAAATATACTTTTTAGCTTTGCATCCTTCAATATTTGTTTGACAGCAAGTTCGTCCTTATATGGACTACTTGTAATTTCACAAGCTTTATGACCGGTTCATTCGAGGAAACCGAGCATGGTCCATTCGAGGAAACTGACTGTATTTGGAAATAAAAAGGCGCAAACAATTTAAACATAACTTTAGAAGCTAGGTTATGAGGTAAATTCATTCTCAATAGTACTCATATTTTCTAGGTAAATATAACATATGCAGCATAAATTGAAATCCTTAACTGCAAAAGCTTAAGGTAGAGTTGATCAAAATTACATCGGAAACCTCACTTTTAAATTTTTTGCTTTAAAAACACACACCGATCACTCACTGCATAATCAATTCGTTTCTTGTACGATGTTGTACTCCCACACCATCTGTCGAAGTTTCGTAAGAGTAAATGCTTTGTAAGCATGTAAATTGACGGTGGTCCATTCGAGGCACCGGTCCATTCCCGGTAACCTTCCCCTACCTACCTTACTTTTAAGATGGACACGTTAACTAGTCCATGCGGTTTGTGGATTCTTAAATCTGGCGAGGTTTATCTCAAATGGATCTCCTTTCGTCAGCTAAAAGAAAAGATGTATATTTAACAATGGGCGAACCAACATTGCCATTCACCAATTTGCATCATTTTTAACAATATACCTTTTGCAATAATCTCTATTTGCAATAATCAAACCATTTCAAGTTAATCTGATTTCTTATTCTTATTGGATTACTCATTATTCTATACTGAACCTAAGATTGGAAACGTAGAAGATAGATACCTACAAGGGGATAATAAAGAATCTTCCAAGTACAAACTATATAAATGAAAAATTTTTCGGATTCTCTCCCGATATTCCAGCACTTCAGAAATCACGAAGAAATCATAATACAACATTGCACTGAATGTGATATAAAACCATTTCCAAAATTTAGTTGGTACTTGGTAACTCCAATAATAATAATCATTAGTGTAATTAACTAATCTAAAAATAAATAGGGAGAGAAGCACCTTAATTTTGCATTGTTTGGATTCTGCTGATCTAAAGATTCTGCATTGAGCAGCAACATAAATAATATTTTCTTTGTTGAGCAGCTATATAGCAGCTAAAAAGCTCACTCTCATTTGTCATCATCGCGTATATCATGATCTAATGCAGTGTTTCTTAAACTTTCGATATCTGTGTAGGTACACTTTCTGGAATTTCACCAACATTTTTTTGTTTAAGAATTTTCTAGTAAAGAATTCCATTGACTTAAGAAACTTTTGTCAAATTTGAGAATTTGACCAATCAAATGTATGGAATACCTAGCTAAGGTTGGTGAAAACGAGCATAAGTACCCGTCGTGTCGCCAAGAAGTTTTTGAAACAGCAACCTTTTTATTTTTAACCCTATATCCATATCCATAGGCCATAGGATGTCTCTTTTTGGACACTTTAATGCCTGTTTTCACCAACAATTTATTTAAGAATTTCCTAGTAAAGAATTACTTAGCTAGGATTCCATAAATTTGATTGGTCAAATTTGATATATGAATTTTTTATGTCAATACTATGTCAAATTTCACCAATCACATTTATGGAATCCTAGCTAACAAGGGGAAGGCCAACTTTGGTCGTCACAGATCTGCACCACTATCTTTATATCTTTACAACCCAATTAGAACGTCACTTCATGAAAGTTTAACGACCCGGAATTCAGAAAATTTTGTGAAAATAATTTTTAAGGAGCAATGTAAAATTAAAGCATTGGTAGTTCAAATGCATTTCATTATTATTTCCTTCCTAAAAAAATCAGTCGACAACTGCTCGACATAACCTTAGATTTACCCATTATTTTATTTATTAATTTGAGCATTATATCTTTGCTTTGTGATGTAACAGCTTGCAATCCTTTTTGTAACAGCACAAAGCTTACAAATACAACATGTAATAATGGTTACACGATAAATGAAAAAAGAAATTTAAAAACTCATACTGGTGAGAAACCGTTTGCGTGTCAAATTTGTGACTATAAAAATGTGCTCAAAAATCATCTTTAAATGATCATTTTAAGAACTCACACAGGAGAAAAGTCATGTGCTTGTGAGTCTTGTGCCTATAAAATGTGTACACAAATCAAATTTAAAACGACATTTAAAAACTCATAATACCATAACTGCGATATAAACAATATAATCAGTAATACTTTGATTGTAATTATAATTTGAACCTCGTTCTTGAAACATTCCACTTCTTGATTATCAATATCTTTAAGTGTGCATTCAGATTGTATGCAATATGTGCATACAGTTAAACCAAAATTAAGCATTATTTATGTCACAAATCTTACAGGCAAACGGTTTCTCACCAGTATGAGTTTTTAAATTTCTTTTTTCATTTATCGTGTAACCATTATTACATGTTGTATTTGTAAACTTTGTGCTGTTACAAAAAGGATTGCAAGCTGTTACATCACAAAGCAAAGATATAATGCTCAAATTAATAAATAAAATAATGGGTAAATCTAAGGTTATGTCGAGCAGTTGTCGACTGATTTTTTTAGGAAGGAAATAATAATGAAATGCATTTGAACTACCAATGCTTTAATTTTACATTGCTCCTTAAAATTATTTTCACAAAATTTTCTGAATTCCGGGTCGTTAAACTTTCATGAAGTGACGTTCTAATTGGGTTGTAAAGATATAAAGATAGTGGTGCAGATCTGTGACGACCAAAGTTGGCCTTCCCCTTGTAAGTAATTCTTTACTAGGAAATTCTTAAATAAATTGTTGGTGAAAACAGGCATAAATAAACTAAAATTAAAATTTGATAAAAGTTCAGTGAAGCACGTACCAATGCACCAAACTCTTCCCTTTCCCTTACCCCAAGGGGTACGCGTACCCCACTTTGAGAAACACTGATCTAAGCTCTTGTCATTTAATTTTGTAATTCTAACCTCAATTTTAGTAACAACATAGTGCTCAAAGTGATATCGAAATTAAAAGCTCTTTTTATAGATTTTTTATGCGCCATGGATGAAATTACTGAAACATGGAACGATGATGTGGTTTGGGAGAAAATTAGAGAAACATTTCCCATTCTAAAACCAACTTATGAAGTGGTACTGTTATCAAGTTTTAATACTTTTCTTATTTATTAAATTTTTGCATTTGCAGGCTTTTCTGGAGCCTGAAGAACAATTATTTACAAAAACTATGAGAACTATAAAACAAAAGAATATGACTAACATCATCGAGAAACTTATTTTCTTGCGTGCTGAGCAACACATAAGCGCAGTGGTTGTTCCCAATTTTTGGTGGATTTTTAAAAATTCTTTGAGCCACAAATATGAAAATTTCGAAAATTTCCACCTTGCCGTAAACAAATTACATAATCACTGGAATCAGTTTTTAAAGTTAATGTCTAATTTGGATGTTATACGAACATACACCAACTTTTCAAATCCCATTAATGGCGAAATAAATTTGGTTAACGCTATAAAGCTTAGCATACGTGGTACAATACTATCACAAATACCCGTTAATTACGTAAAACTTATTAAAGAATTTTATGAAACTGGATTTACGCTTATAAACCACGACCAAGAAAAGAAATGTTGTGCATGTTCTAATGAATCGAACAATTGTAAGTGTGCTGATGTATTTCTTCAAACTAATAGGTATATTTTTAATATTTCTTGGTTTCTATAAAAATTTTATAATTCATTTTATTAGAGAATTGTTGGATATGGAATTGTTTCAACCTTTAGTAAGTCAAATTTTAGCAAATGTAATTTTTGCTCATATACAAGTTCATGTTGTTAATACTTGTAAGGATAGTTATGACAATAATTATCTAGAACCTTTGGAGCAGGTAAGCTTTTGTAACCATTCATACTTGCAAGTAAATTTAATTTATATTTTGTGTAGTGGTTAAATACTTCCATAATAACATGGTTAAATAAAGTGTACGGTAATTCAATTAGTGCAGCTGGTTTTGATGATGACTTTCAACGAAAATTAAAAAATTATTTGTTTGAAACATTCAGCCGGTTGCGGATTAATCAATTATTTAACATTATTATAGGTAATTATTACAAAAACATATATCTCTCTTTTATTAACGTAATATGCCATTATTTAAGAATATCCGGAGTCTCTACCAGCATTGGAGGACCTCAGTATCTGTCTGGCAGAGACGGACTTACGTCCTTTGTTGACAAAAAAATTGCAAAAGGCAATGGAAACTCGTTTGTTACATCCTGGTGTTAGTACTCCCGATATATTAACCGCTTATGTTGCTTCAATTCGTGCAATGCGAATATTAGATCCTTCTGGTTTGTTACTTGAATCGGTCACTCAGCCTGTGCATCAATATTTGAGAAGTCGTGAAGATACAATTAGGTAAGATTTTTAGGCCAGTCAAATTAGGCTGATTTAGTATTAAAATGGAATCAAATGGCTCAGTTCCGTTTATAGTTCTAGGCTCTATAAGTTATTTAAATAAATACACAATTAATCTTGTTTAGGTCAGTGGTAAGCAGTTTAACAGAGGAAGGCCCTAACGACTTAGCAGAAGAACTTATAAAAGGTGAGGCAGTACGTATTAATGATAGTACACTATCTGATGAAGAGAATGAAAACTGGGAAAATTGGGTACCAAGTCCGATAGAAATTGAGCCTAGTAAGTTGGATCACACAATCAAAAATTTTTTATCTACTTACAAAATGAAATTGCAGATAAATTCTACAGTATTCGACGTTCATCTGATATTATATCAATGCTTGTAAATGTTTACGGAAGTAAAGAACTATTCGTCAACGAGTATCGCACTTTGTTGGCGGATAGGCTGTTATCGCAATTTACATGCGACACTGAAAAGGAAATACGATATTTAGAATTACTGAAATTACGTTTTGGTGATTCACAACTTCATTATTGCGAAGTCATGCTAAAGGATATAGCAGACTCGAAACGTATCAATCAGCACATTAAACAAGATCCACAATATTTAGAAAATAATTATCCCATGTCAGCAATGATTGTTTCGGCTCAGTTCTGGCCGCCATTTAAAGATGAAAATTTACAATTACACGAAAAGTTTTTATCACAAATGGAAGCTTATACCCGAGCGTTTGAAACACTAAAAGGAAATCGTAGTTTATGCTGGAAAAATCATTTGGGATTTGTGGATTTAGAAATCGAGTTGCCTGATCGAACTTTGAATTTATCTGTTAGTCCCGTTCACGCTACCATTTTGATGCATTTTGAAGATCAAAGTAAATTTTGAAGGTTCAAGTATGAATTCAAATTTGATGATTTACTTTCAGATGAGTGGGATTTAGGCGATCTCTGTCATGTGATGAAAGTTCCACCTACGGTGCTAAGAAAAAAGCTTGCGCTCTGGCAGTCGCATGGATTAATAGAAGAAGTTAGATCTGATTATTATAAATTAGTTGAAGGTGACATCAATTGTGGTAATGGAAATGTTGGTATTATAGAGGATTATGAATCTGAAAGTGCTATGGCTAGTGCACAGGATCAACGTGAGGAAGAATTACAGGTATAATTTAGTCGAAAATTATTACACTTGCAGTGTATTCTGAATGGTTATTTCTTTTTAGAATTTATGGTCTTATGTATCGGGAATGCTTACTAACTTAGATTCACTTACGTTAGAAAGAATTCATCAGATGTTAAGAATGTTTGCTTTCCAAGGTCCTACCATCGAATGTAGTATACAAGAACTCAGTCAATTTTTAGATAAAAAAGTTAGAGAACATCGTATAGTTTATTCTGGAGGTTTGTACAAATTACCAAAAGGTGACAATGCATAAGTGGGAATTGTATTTATTATTTTTGTATTGGTAATTTAATGTAAATATGAGATGTAAATTTTCTGCGTGCATACAATTTTGTTTTATATTTCTTGATCATGTTGATTAATAAAAGCATATTTGAATCAATTTGGATTTTTGAATGAGTTCTGTCCGTTTCAAGCTAGAAGATAAAAATTACTTAAGGCGAAGCATCACCACGTGACTAAATATTGGTGTAAAACGTTCTTTAAAAGGGGAACGCAATGTAAGTTACCGCAAAAATCCTGCAGAGGCGCTACAATCGAAAATTTGTAATTAAAATATTAATTTTTAATACTCCAAGTAGTGGATAATGCAGTTGGTGTTAGCTGGTGTTAGCATTCCATTTGTTGGTGATTCAGGCTATTGAAGAATAGGTGGCGCGCTATAACGACTCTATTATCAGTAATAAGTAGACGAATGCTTAATCAGCAGGTGCATATTACTAGTTTGTTGATAATATGATCTTTATGACGTTGCAATAACAACTAACGGATGTCTGGTACATTTTAACAAAAATTCTAATTAATTTTTTTTAAATAATACTACCACTTTACAATATTAATTTGATAACAATTTTAAATTGTATATTATATTGTCATAAATTAATCCAGACCACAAACTTTCCAAAATAACAACTTTCTAAAATAAAATATGGACCATTAAAGTTTGCAAAATTCCATCGGCCGGATTAATTTTATACACAATTATACCAAGCCAACCCAGTCGGAAATGTCCTTATGGCCCGTACGGCGGTTATCCTACAACCTTGCAATTTCTATCCAAAATGTACTTCAACGAATCCAATAAATTTCGAAATCGTTCTAAATTTCTTTTTTAAATGCTTTCTAAAAGAAATAGAACACTCTTTTTTTTCACTAACCTTTGCTTTTTATTCATTCGCAAAATTCTTGATACAAGCCAATAATTTATACGCTTAAATTTTCACAGCCGCTCGCGACTTCCCGTCGGCGCGGCGTAAGTCTCCTTTCTTTCTCTCTCTGCCGAAATCTTCCCGCAGAGTTCCACCTAATATAATAACCCGGGCACCTAATACTAAAATTGCAATCTTTCCCACATAATTCAATTATTTGAAAAGAAAACTCTGGTTTTATTAACAATTTGGTTCATGTTCTCCTTAGGTCACGGAAAACAAAAAAAGTTTGAAAAAATATGGTTACAAATAGAAATTTTTGAAACGGTCATTGCCTTGCAGCTAACGCAGTTGGATGCGAATGCGGGGTACCGGGTTCAAACTCGGGGAGTCAAACTTTCTTATGACCAAGTCTCCGTGCTTCGGAGGGCACGTTAAGCCGGCGGTCCCCCTGAGTTGACGAATTGCTACCGTTAACAAAAAACAGGGCTACAGGCACATCTGAATGGTAGGCTAGCAAGCTGCTAACACCCCTCTTTTCCTAAAATTGTCAAACAAAGAGCAATTAAAGAAATATGACGTAGTTCAACTGGGTTGAACCATTGGTTGAACACAACACCCATATGAAAAGTTATCGATCACACATGGGTCGAATTTACAAGGAAGATTGTAAAGAAAATAATTAACAAAGTTTTTAATTAATTAGTTTCTCACACATTAACCTTCGCATAGCATACTTATATTTTAGTTACTTAGATGGCATACTGGGGTCCTGTGGACCCCAACGGTAAAAGGGATTAAATCAAGAGAGAAAATAAAATTTTAAGACTGATTTTTGTAAGAAACACTAAACTAGTGTATTTGTCACTGAAAAGTATAAATAATCCACCTAAAAAAGAAAAACTTTTAATTATATTCGACATTTAGTAAAATATGGCAAATTTCATCAATCAAAAGCAACCTTTTAGTATATAATTTATTTACACAAAAATGAAAAAGAATTTAACCGAAAATTATTTTATACTATAAACTAGACATATGGTTCTATAAAATAAAAAAAAAATCATCATAATGTTATCACAAAAGTCTTATATGACATTTTTAAAATTGCGATTTATTCAATGTAATCATCGCACTCCGCACGTATGTAAATGAAATATAAACTCTTATATTTTGAAATATCTTATTAATTAATTATCTGAAGTTAAAAACTTAGCAATTTAGGTAATATTAATTCACTAAATTATGGTTATCAAAGACCAAAATGACTAAAAAAAATATTTCCATATTAACAAAATAGTTACGTAAATGGCATACTGGGGTCCCACGGACCCCAAGCTCGCTTAATTCATATAAAACTTTAAGGGCATACCACAACTAACAGTAGCATAGTGTGTAAAATGTCGAGAGGGTTATGATGCTAAATTACAAAGGTGTCGATTTGCCAAAAAAAAAAATATTAGAACATTCTACAGGCTTTTTAAGATATCGTGGGGTCCCAGGGACCCCAGTATGCCATGCGAAGGTTAAAACAACGGCGCATATACAGTGACTCCCATAATAACCCGGGCACCTAATAAAATTGTAATCTTTTTCACGTAATTCAATTATTTAAAAAGAAAACAGTGGTCTTAACTTATCATTATCAGAACTACCCCTTTATAAGAGGAATGAGTTGTTTTGATAAAGATTTTTTGAAAAAAATTATTTCTAATATGCCCAAACGTTTGAGTGATGCTATCAAACAAAATGGGTATCCCACAAAATATTAAACAATGTGCCTAATCGGTCAAATTATTAAAACGTTAAAATTTCTATTTGCGACCATATTTTTTCAAACTTTTTTTGTGTTTTCCGTGACCTAAGCTGTTTTCTTTTCAAATAATTGAATTACGTGGAAAAGATTACAATTCCATTAGGTGCCCGGGTTATTATGGGAGTCACTTTTACAGTCAATTGGGGTGGAATTGATCATTATGGGGGTGAGATTGATCACTCTTTATATTTTTAATTTAGCGCCAAAATCAAATTTCTGAGCTCGCTCTTGGAGTTTACTAGTAGTGTACTCACAGTCGATATGAACATGTGGCTGAACTTAGCAACGGATTCGGATTCAGATTTAGATTCAGATTTACAATTTTACAGTGGACCAACTAAATCATAAACATGAAATAAAATTTTGTAAAATGTGCATTTTTAATGCAATTTTTGAAAGTCAAAAGGTATACAACAACAATAAATGTGTTCTAATGTCGACTCAAAATTTCTTTCATCCACCGGGAAGCCCTAAATGGTATTAAAACTAATATCAAAAATTATAAAAGTAATACATGTAATTTAAACTAAACACTGGTAAAAATTGGATTTTGTTGAGTATAATAAAGGTACAAAATTTCAATTACTAACTCAGGGATTAAGGGGGGTAGAATTACGACTTTACGTTGAAATTAAAATAACAATCGCATTATGTCTAAATCCCATCCACCTAAAAAAATTGACAATATTAGTTACAAATATATAAAAATTTTCAAACCCCAACTCAGGGGTCTTGGGGTTGAATTTGCGACTCCAAGCTAAAATTCAGAAAAAAATGGCAGTGTGCTTCTATACAACCTCCGCCGAAAAATTGAGAATAATAAATTACATAAGTGTACGAAATCTCACTACCCAATTCAGGGGACACGGGGGTAGATTCGCGTTTCCAAAATCAGAGTTGAAAAAACTTGACGGTGTGCTTCAATGACACTATCGCCAAAAAATCAAGTATAATAAATAACATACGTGTAGAAAATTTCAGTCCAAAATTCAGGGGACACGGGGGTAGATTTGCGTTTCTAAAATCAAAATTTAAAAAAGTTGACTGTGTGCTTCAATGGCACTAGCGCCAAAAAATGAAGTATATTAAATAACATAAGTGCACAAAACTTCAGGCTCAAATTCAGGGGACACGGGGGTAGATTTGCGTTTCTAAAATCAAAATTTAAAAAAGTTGACTGTGTGCTTCAATGGCACTAGCGCCAAAAAATGAAGTATATTAAATAACATAAGTGCACAAAATTTCAGGCTCAAATTCAGGGGACACGGGGGTAGATTTGCGTTGTCAAAATCAAATTTTAAAAAAGTTGACGGTGTGCTTCAATGACACTATCGCCAAAAAATGAAGTATAATAAATAACATAAGTGTACAAAATTTCATGCCCAAATTCAGGGGATACGGGGGTAGATTTGCGTTGCCAAAATCAAATTATAAAAAAAGTGACGGTGTGCTTCAATGACACTAGCGCCAAAAAATGAAGTATAATAAATAACATACGTGTACAAAATTTCAGTCCAAAATTCAGGGGACACGGGGGTAGATTTGCGTTTCTAAAATCAAAATTTAAAAAAGTTGACTGTGTGCTTCAATGGCACTAGCGCCAAAAAATGAAGTATATTAAATAACATAAGTGCACAAAATTTCAGGCTCAAATTCAGGGGACACGGGGGTAGATTTGCGTTGTCAAAATCAAATTTTAAAAAAGTTGACGGTGTGCTTCAATGACACTATCGCCAAAAAATGAAGTATAATAAATAACATAAGTGTACAAAATTTCATGCCCAAATTCAGGGGATACGGGGGTAGATTTGCGTTGCCAAAATCAAATTATAAAAAAGGTGACGGTGTGCTTCAATGACACTAGCGCCAAAAAATGAAGTATAATAAATAACATACGTGTACAAAATTTCAGTCCAAAATTCAGGGGACACGGGGGTAGATTTGCGTTTCTAAAATCAAAATTTAAAAAAGTTGACTGTGTGCTTCAATGGCACTAGCGCCAAAAAATGAAGTATATTAAATAACATAAGTGCACAAAACTTCAGGCTCAAATTCAGGGGACACGGGGGTAGATTTGTATTTCTAAAATCAAAATTTAAAAAAGGTGACTGTGTGCTTCAATGGCACTAGCGCCAAAAAATGAAGTATATTAAATAACATAAGTGCACAAAATTTCAGGCTCAAATTCAGGGGACACGGGGGTAGATTTGCGTTTCTAAAATTAAAATTTAAAAAAGTTGACGCTGTGCTTCAATGACACTATCGCCAAAAAATCAAGTATATTAAATAACATAAGTGTACAAAATTTCATGCCCAAATTCAGGGGACACGGGGGTAGATTTGCGTTGCCAAAATCAAATTTTAAAAAAGTTGACGGTGTGCTTCAATGACACTATCGCCAAAAAATGAAGTATAATAAATAACATAAGTGTACAAAATTTCAGACCCAAATTCAGGGGACACGGGGGTAGATTTGCGTTTCTAAAATCAAAATTTAAAAAAGTTGACTGTGTGCTTCAATGGCACTAGCGCCAAAAAATGAAGTATATTAAATAACATAAGTGCACAAAATTTCAGGCTCAAATTCAGGGGACACGGGGGTAGATTTGCGTTGCCAAAATCAAATTTTAAAAAAGTTGACGGTGTGCTTCAATGACACTATCGCCAAAAAATGAAGTATAATAAATAACATAAGTGTACAAAATTTCAGACCCAAATTCAGGGGACACGGGGGTAGATTTGCGTTTCTAAAATTAAAATTTAAAAAAGTTGACGGTGTGCTTCAATGACACTAGCACCAAAAAATGAAGTATAATAAATAACATAAGTGTACGAACTTTCACTATCCAATTTAGATGTTACGGGGTAGATTTGCGTGTCCAAATTCGATATTAAAAAAAACGTTGCTATAATGCTATAATATGATTATAATTATTGCAGTACCGAAATCTCAACAAGCAAAACCAAATAGTATTTAAAAAACTTATAAACTTAAAAAAAATAATATACAAAATAACAATTTATTAATCTTATTACAAAATATTTTAAAGTCAAAATTAAAGTAAACAGAAAAATTACTTTAAATTATAAAATTAAATCGATATCTTGCACCCATGAAATATTTATAAAACTTTTTATTTTAATTTAAAGATTACTTTTTTTTAAGTTAGGAATGAACATAATAATATAATAATTAAATATTATTATATAAAATAGCAATTTATGAATATTACAATATTCTTCAAGGTCAAAATTAAAGTAAACAGAAAAATTACTTTAAATTATAAAATTAAATCGATATCTCGCACCCATGAAATATTTATAAAACTTTTTATTTTAATTTAAAGATTACTTTTTTTTAAGTTAGGAATGAACATAATAATATAATAATTAAATATTATTGTTATATAATATAACAATTTATGAATATTACAAAATTGTTCAAAGTCAAAATTAAAGTAAACAGTAAAATACACTTAAATTATAAAAATATAATAATTAAATATTAGTATATTGTACAAAATAATAATTTATTAATATTACAAAATTGTTCAAAGTCAAAATGAAAGTATCCTTAAATATAGGTGTAATACACAGCAATATACATATACATATATACTTATTAGATAATAATAGTAATAATATCATAACCCCACCCCGCCCACGGAATGTATTTTCTCCAATATTTTATCTAATGTATACGGAAAGGGAAAAGTATTATCATCTAATATTACTACGTTGTATAGTTCTTCGTATTTTGAAATAATCGAGTTTAGTAAATTTTCAGATGTTGTTCTTATACCATAATATTTTTTAAAAATTTGCAAATTGGTATATCTGGTTGCCATATATACGATGACCTTGATTGGTATGTCCGGTAAACGACTCTGAATATATTTGGAAATGTGGTAGGTCATTTCATAATTAATGAATGCTGTGGTATGATCAAAATTTAGAGAAGAACAATTCTCGTCAAGTATACTGCGAAGGTATGGCTCGGATTCAGAATTAAGATTGCAAAGATTTGTTATAACGTTTGTATAACAATCGATGAAATTTTCGAGTACGATGGGAGAGAGGTCAATAAACATATCAGAATTAACAGAATTGAATGGATCTTCAGTAATTTTACATAAAAAACATAAATATTGAAAATCTGTTGAACTCGGGACTGAAAAGAGTAACTTTACTCCCTTGTAGTATAATATACTATTTTATCTTTTAGTACACATTTTTAATTTTAAATTAAAAGGTTTTTTTTTAAATTTTTTAACCTTTATCCGCTCGCGTATCAGGAATATAAGCAGCATTTTTTAATATGCATTCTCTTACATTTCCTTCCAGAGTTTCCAATGGCAGGGGGGGAAGGGCTTGTATTCTATAATAATTACTATCTCCTATACTCGACCATGCCCATGTTGTGATATAAATCTCCACCATCCGTCTTATTACAGACACAAACGTCCATAAGTGTATTAATGCGGCCAAAACGACTAAAATCTTATGCGGGCAATTTGATTTTGAAAATGATTTTGGCAACGCAAATCTACCCCCGTGTCCCCTGAGTTTGGGTCTGAAATTTTGTACACTTATGTTATTTATTATACTTCATTTTTTGGTGCTAGTGTCATTGAAGCACACAGTCAACTTTTTTAAATTTTGATTTTGGCAACGCAAATCTACCCCCGTGTCCCCTGAATTTGAGCCTGAAATTTTGTGCACTTATGTTATTTAATATACTTCATTTTTTGGCGCTAGTGCCATTGAAGCACACAGTCAACTTTTTTAAATTTTGATTTTAGAAACACAAATCTACCCCCGTGTCCCCTGAATTTGAGCCTGAAGTTTTGTGCACTTATGTTATTTAATATACTTCATTTTTTGGCGCTAGTGCCATTGAAGCACACAGTCAACTTTTTTAAATTTTGATTTTAGAAACGCAAATCTACCCCCGTGTCCCCTGAATTTTGGACTGAAATTTTGTACACGTATGTTATTTATTATACTTCATTTTTTGGCGCTAGTGTCATTGAAGCACACCGTCACCTTTTTTATAATTTGATTTTGGCAACGCAAATCTACCCCCGTATCCCCTGAATTTGGGCATGAAATTTTGTACACTTATGTTATTTATTATACTTCATTTTTTGGCGATAGTGTCATTGAAGCACACCGTCAACTTTTTTAAAATTTGATTTTGACAACGCAAATCTACCCCCGTGTCCCCTGAATTTGAGCCTGAAATTTTGTGCACTTATGTTATTTAATATACTTCATTTTTTGGCGCTAGTGCCATTGAAGCACACAGTCAACTTTTTTAAATTTTGATTTTAGAAACGCAAATCTACCCCCGTGTCCCCTGAATTTGAGCCTGAAGTTTTGTGCACTTATGTTATTTAATATACTTCATTTTTTGGCGCTAGTGCCATTGAAGCACACAGTCAACTTTTTTAAATTTTGATTTTAGAAACGCAAATCTACCCCCGTGTCCCTTGAATTTGGGTCTGAAATTTTGTACACTTATGTTATTTATTATACTTCATTTTTTGGCGATAGTGTCATTGAAGCACACCGTCAACTTTTTTAAAATTTGATTTTGGCAACGCAAATCTACCCCCGTGTCCCCTGAATTTGGGCATGAAATTTTGTACACTTATGTTATTTAATATACTTGATTTTTTGGCGATAGTGTCATTGAAGCACACCGTCAACTTTTTTAAATTTTAATTTTAGAAACGCAAATCTACCCCCGTGTCCCCTGAGTTTGAGCCTGAAATTTTGTACACTTATGTTATTTATTATACTTCATTTTTTGGCGATAGTGTCATTGAAGCACACCGTCAACTTTTTTAAAATTTGATTTTGGCAACGCAAATCTACCCCCGTGTCCCCTGAATTTGGGCATGAAATTTTGTACACTTATGTTATTTAATATACTTGATTTTTTGGCGATAGTGTCATTGAAGCACAGCGTCAACTTTTTTAAATTTTAATTTTAGAAACGCAAATCTACCCCCGTGTCCCCTGAATTTGAGCCTGAAATTTTGTGCACTTATGTTATTTAATATACTTCATTTTTTGGCGCTAGTGCCATTGAAGCACACAGTCAACTTTTTTAAATTTTGATTTTAGAAACGCAAATCTACCCCCGTGTCCCCTGAATTTGGGTCTGAAATTTTGTACACTTATGTTATTTATTATACTTCATTTTTTGGCGATAGTGTCATTGAAGCACACCGTCAACTTTTTTAAATTTTAATTTTAGAAACGCAAATCTACCCCCGTGTCCCCTGAATTTGAGCCTGAAATTTTGTGCACTTATGTTATTTAATATACTTCATTTTTTGGCGCTAGTGCCATTGAAGCACACCGTCAACTTTTTTCAACTTTGATTTTGGAAACGCGAATCTACCCCCGTGTCCCCTGAATTGGGGAGTGAGATTTCGTACACTTATGTAATTTATTATTCTCAATTTTTCGGCGGAGGTTGTATAGAAGCACACTGCCATTTTTTTCTGAATTTTAGCTTGGAGTCGCAAATTCAACCCCAAGACCCCTGAGTTGGGGTTTGAAAATTTTTATATATGTGTAACTAATATTGTCAATTTTTTTAGGTGGATGGGATTTAGACATAATGCGATTGTTATTTTAATTTCAACGTAAAGTCGTAATTCTACCCCCCTTAACCCCTGAGTTAGTAATTGAAATTTTGTACCTTTATTATACTCAACAAAATCCAATTTTCACCAGTGTTTAGTTTAAATTACATGTATTACTTTTTTAATTTTTGATATTAGTTTTAATACCATTTAGGGCTTCCCGGTGGATGAAAGAAATTTTGAGTCGACATTAGAACACATTTATTGTTGTTGTATACCTTTTGACTTTCAAAAATTGCATTAAAAATGCACATTTTACAAAATTTTATTTCATGTTTATGATTTAGTTGGTCCACTGTAAAATTGTAAATCTGAATCTAAATCTGAATCCGAATCCGTTGCTAAGTTCAGCCACATGATATGAACGAGCTAGATTAGCAACTTTGACGCTAAATTCAAATATATTATACAGATGATTTTTGATAAATCTCACCCCCAGTATGATCAATTCCACCCCAAATGACGGTACTAATAAGTAATAACTCACTCCCCCGGTCTACATTCTACATTGGGCTTGTTAAATTATAGAAATTTGGAAAAATAAAAATAATAATTTTATTTATTTTTGATATTATTTTGGAATTACCATTGTTTCGGCCATCTTGTACAAAATTATTAAAATTAAAATCAATTTAGAAATAAATACTTTTTGTGTTGTAGTACCTACCTACATTATAAAAGATTATAATATAAATGCAGTTATGTTCTTTACAATTATGACGTCATTCTGTTACTAGGCGATAATCGCGATATATTTTTGCAACTCTGCAAGTATAGCAAACTGACTTCTCAAGAAGTAGCGTCAGTATTATGTACAATAAAAGTTATAATAAAATTAAACTATAATATAAATTTTACTGTATTTAAAAAATACCCTTTATGGAAAATCGAAAACGTAATAAAAATTTATTAACTATAAAATTATAAGATATTTTTGAAACATCTCATGTGTAGTTTTCATTGCATTTTAAGGGCCAATTTATTCATCTCTTCGTCAAGTACATTATCTAATAGCGTTACGGGTAAGGTAGCTGCAATACCCCAATAGCCACTATTGCATTGTAAATATGGGTTTACGGCTAACACAAATTTAAGAGCCAAATATGTTTTACAAATCAGATTTTAACTTAAAATTTCTAGAATTGTGAGTGTTGTACCTATTTATGAGATATTTAATTTTTGATAAATAATTGATCAAAACGAATCTTTTAGATGACTCCTAGCGATCTGTTTGGGTAGTTGCGTTGTAGATGGTAACAAAGTTACCATTTTTATTTGTAATTAAAATAAATTATAAATTTTTCGTTGAAGCTTCAGCGCCAACACTCGGATACTTGCCACACTTCTCCACCCACGCTTTTCTATTGTAATGGATGGCCCGCCAATTTTATGTAAAAGTTGTTATTTGTATGGAACGTCCTGTCGTTATTATTGACAATTTCTACTTGGTACTAAGTATATTTGTTTCTTTTCATGCTGGTTTGGTATTGAATATCTTAAATTGCATCCACATTGAAAAAAATTATCAATCTGTAATTTCGAAATTTTTTTTATAAATTGAAATTATGAACCCAAAAAAGCTTAATACCAAGAATATTGTTTATAGAATAGTATTATCTCAACGAATTTGCTATATTTTAAATATTAAAGCCGGGCGGTTCCATGTAAAAATAATTAATTGAGAATCATCAGCGCCATCTTTTGAGATTTTTTTAGGCGCTGCCCTTTTAAAAAGATTTGTTAAAAGGGCAGCGCCTAAAAAAATCTCAAAAGATGGCGCTGATGATTCTCAATTAATTATTTTTACATGGAACCGCCAGGCTTTAATATTTAAAATATAGCAAATTCGTTGAGATAATACTATTCTATAAACAATATTCTTGGTATTAAGCTTTTTTGGGTTCATAATTTCAATTTATAAAAAAAATTTCGAAATTACAGATTGATAATTTTTTTCAATGTGGATGCAATTTAAGATATTCAATACCAAACCAGCATGAAAAGAAACAAATATACTTAGTACCAAGTAGAAATTGTTAACATTAACGACAGGACGTTCTATACAAATAACAACTTTTACATAAAAATTTACGTCATCATTTGCAATACACTGCAAAGTGTGGTAGCTTGTTCAGTGATGGCGCTGAAATACAAATAAAAATGGTAACTGCGTTACCATCTCATATATTGTTGTCAAAGTAGCAAAATATAGAGAAAACCACAGATTAATAAGAGAAAAGAGAAAACAAAGTGACGAGAAAATCATTCAAGATGTTTCTAAAATATCTTATTATAAATTATTAATTAAAATTACTTCTTAAAAATTGCAATTCTAAACAAATATTTTACATGTTTATCCGTGAACAAAATTATAGACATTTTTGTAAATAAGTTTTCATGTAGTAGCATTATTGGTAGTATAGGTAGGTACATTTTTAAACACTTTCCTAGGCTAACATCGCACTGTACCACGATAGCAAGTGCTTATCAAATGTCATGTGGTACGATGGGTTACGTCACCCGTCGATAACAACAGAACATATTATTAAAATATTTCACTATAAATTTTTCTTTATTTTAATTATTTTATACCATATACCGGGTGCGCAAAATTATTTTGAATTATTATTAGAAGTATCGAAAATTATTGCTTTTGTGGATTCAAGCCATCTTGAAATTTGACATAATTTAAAATTTCTGTTCCTTCTTTCAAGTTCTTTGTTCGACTTTTCCTTCCCCATTAGCGGCGATTCTAGTGCGGTGCGGTCGCACCGGGCGCCATCCTAAGGCGCCAAAATGACAAAATATTTCGAAAAAATTAATAATTTGTTTTTTTTTGGAAAAAAAAATATTTTTCTGAAATTTGCAAGCGCAAAGCGAGGAAAGTGGCTTTGTAGTTAATTTTTCTTTTAAAAGCTAACACTCGAATTACAAGAACAAACTCAAGTTCAAATAAAATTCACTTCAGCTCAACTTCGATTTATTAACAATTATCAGATATCAATATTCGTTTACATAACAAACGTGTCTTCTCTCAACCCCGATGGTCCAAGAGTTCTTCCGCAACCCCTCGACCACAAGAATGACCTCTTGCCTTCCCCTCTTACGTCTCACGTCCCAAAGACACCCTCATTTGAACGTTTTGGTCCTCAAGAATTAAAAATAGATAACACTTTCATAATTTGTTTAAATACACCTTTTCAAACAAATATTGTTTCTTTTACGTTTTACTCCACGGAGGGGGGGGAGCCAAAATGAGATCTCGCACCAATTAAAAATCTTGCTAGAGCCGCCGCTCTCGGTAATCCGAACTAATGGAAACCTAGCCTCATTCGGATTACAAAGAAGTTCGGATTCTTGGATAAAGTTAAAAAATTAAATAAAAAATTAAAAATTTAAAAAAAAACCTTTTATTTAAAATTAAAAAAGTGCACTAAAAAATAAAAAATAATTTTAATAAGAAAAACAAAACTTCTTGAAAACATCAATATAAAAGCGTGGGGCTATTTATTTAGAGGTAAGTAAGCAATTGAGAGCCCCACGCTTTTATATTGATGTTTTCAAGAAGTTTTGTTTATTCTTATTAAAATTATTTTTTATTTTTTAGTGCACTTTTTTAATTTTAAATAAAAGGTTTTTTTAAAATTTTTAATTTTTTATTTAACTTTTTATTTTTAATTTTTTAGTCATATTTGATTAAGTGGGAGGCTGTCGCAGCATAGTGCTAACGCGAGTTGACTATGAACGCTAAATGCCCGGTTCGAATTCGAGTGAAGTAAGAACTTTATTCTGACCGTCTCCCCTCAGAAGGCAATGGCAAACCACCGAGAGTAATATGCCAAGAAGAATCCTTAAAATGTTAATGATCTAAATAAGTCCAAAATTGATCTGTCGATTAAGGGACAGGCAAACCGCCACCCCATTAACATTAACATTTCCCTGGTACAGCCTTCTTGGTTAAGTCGGGGGGATCGCCGTACATCCGAAATCGGATAGGCACCTAAAGAAGAAAAGTCATGTTTGTTAAATACAGCTCCTGCTGCATCCTATCAGAATTCATCTGGTATGTGTTTTTGATGTTTGATGCTTCACCCTGTATACATCATTAAAACAAAAAATTTCACCCTGAATGCGGTCCTTAAAAATGCGAATGCGATTTAGTAATGTAACTTTTCACCCTGTATGCTAAAACTGTACAATGCGCAGCCACGCATGCGCTTTATTATTTTCAGTTTTTTCCCGATTTCTCGCTTATTTCGCGGAATTTTGGGACACAAAATTAATATATGAAAATTCGCTGCAAGTGAAAGCTATGTTCCAAATTTCAGCTCTCTAGGACTTCGGGAAGTTAGTTAAAAACGGCCTCGAAAAAGTCCAAGGGACGGACGACGGACAACGGTCACACCAAGTTAAATAAAAGCTTTTAATTAAAAATGAATTTTTTAGAATAATTTTTATTTCAGAAATAAACAAACTTCAAAATAAATATGTACTACCTACTACATAATACATATTCTACTGTGCTTAGAAAAAATAATAGTAGTTTACATCAAAAGGCCATAAAAAGAGATTTTACAACCATGGGGCGGGTTTTCATAGACGAGGCGAAGCCGAGGCACCCGAACGCACCCGAGGGTGTAAAAGCACTTTACGGCCGAGTTGGTGTAATAGTACTTTTCACCACAAGGGCGTAAAACGCCATTTTACACCCGAGGGGAGGGGGAGGTAAAGCCGAGACGCAGCGGAGCGTAGCGGAGCGCAGCGGAGCGCAGCGGAGCGCAGCGGAGTCGAGGCGGCCGAACGCCCCCCGAGTGTGTAAAAACGTTTTACCCCGAGTTGTGTAAACGGCTTTTCGTTGTTACGGAACTACGCCAGTTTGATTGCTGTTTTAAATTTCAATTTTGATTGGTGTATATTTAAATTTAAATTTAAAATTGGTAGTACTTGCGTACCAATCAATTTTGATTGGTGTAAACGGTTGGTATTAACGGCTTTAGTTGTTTCGTAGTAAGTACTATATCTACGGTAATTTTTCATTTTTATTTGTAACGTGTACGAGTCAGTTGTGAGGAAAGTTTAGTGAAGACAATCAAGAGAAAAGATGAAAACCATCGAAGGAGCCAAAAAAAAAACAAAAAAATGTTTAAACAAACATTTAATCTGTAATCCGAATATTATTCTATAATCCCAACATTTTATTAGTTGTGTTCAGATTATAACTATTTGTGCGGACTACTGAGTTTTTCTTCTTTTGTTCGGATTACTGAATGGTCGGATTAGCGTGTATTCGGATTACCGAGACTGCACTGTATATTGGAATGGAAATGTACTTCCGCCCGTGAGCAAGTTTAATTTGGCCGCCCTTGTAGCCGATTTTTTTTGGTTTTTTAATACAATTTCCTAAATTTCTACTACTTATTCCCTGCCTTAAAGTAAATGACCTTTTCTTAACCCCTATTTTTGGGATTTTGGCCGCCTCTAATTTTGGCCGGCCGTGTATTTTTCACACTTTGAACAATAGGGCGCGGGGCCCTGAATGTCATGTTATTGTTTCTGCAGAAAAATGCAATCGTTGCATTGTTAATATTTTTACGGAATTCTAGAAATTTATTGAAAAACTAATGGTGCTATAGTGCTCGAGTTATTTTGAGGCGATGATTTCTATTATCAAATTATTAAAAAGTTAAAAATTCTATTTGCAACCGTAGGTTCTCAAACTTTTTTTGTGTTTTCCGTGACCCAAGGAGTAGTACTACATTAACAAAATTGCAAGTGAAAACCAAAATAATTGAATTACGTGAAAAGATTCCAATTTTATTAGGTGCCCGGTTTATTATGGGATTCACTGTATATACAATTTAAATTTGTTATCAAATTAATATTTTGAAGTGGTAGTATTATTTAAAATAAATTAATTAAAATTTTTGTTAAAATGTACGTGACCTCCGTTAGTTGTATTGAAACGTGATAAGAAATCATATCAACAAACCAGTATGCACTTGCTGATTAAGCATTCCACTTATTGCTGATAATAATCATCTGATATAGTGTAAAAATTGTGACGTCACACTTCTATAGCGCGCCACCTATTCGTCAATAGCCTGAATCACCAACAAATGGAATGTTAAAACCAGCTGCATTATCCACTACTTGGAGTATTAAAAATTAATATTTTAATTACAAATTTTCGATTGTAGCGCCTCTGCAGGATTTTTGCGGTAACTTACATTGCGTTCCCCTTTTAAACATGTTTTTCAAGAAATATTTAGATATTTTTGGAATTTTAAAAATTCAGCTTCGTAGCTCAATAGAATGATCGTTTCTGTAAACTAAAGTATTACAATAATTGTCTTTGTTACTACATTTGAAAAGAAATTTGACATTCCTTTTTTTGAAAATTCTGAATATTGGAATTCGAGATTTCTTTAATATCGTATTACTAAATAGAATTACCAAAAGTTGACAGTATCAAGAAACAATTATTCTATTGAGCTACGAAGCTGAATTTATAAAATTCTAAAAATATATAAACATTTCTTGAAAAACATGTTTAACGAATCTTTTTAAAGAAGGTTTTACACCAACGTGGTGATGCTTCGCCTTAACCATACCATCTCGAAATTGGGTAGGGGGTGCTAGCATGTCTCCCAGAGCAATTTCTCGAAAACTATTTGGGTACAAACGAAAATAATTTTTGCACAAACAGGTACAAACGATTTAGACCATTTGGATCCAAAATTTGAAATGGAGGGGTTGGCAACAAGTACCTCTTGCAGCACCATGATCTATCAGTATCTAGAATACTGCCCTCATAAGCTAGACCTCGTATTTGAAATTATAAGAATTTTCGAATTTTTTTATTCAATACGGTGGGTCCGAGTTCCCAATTTATTTTGGTGATTCTAGGATCCAAAAAAGTTATCACTTTCTTGGTGTTTCGTCCCATGGCCCTTAGTTTTGTTCGAGTAGTAACTTCAAGACAATTTTTTTTTAAATATTTATTTAACTTAAATAATCAAACTAAAAATTTTTACATTAGGAACTCATTTATTTAAAAATATATACCTAAAATTAATGAGTATCACTGGAACAGCTCATGTTTTAAGTTTTCTTTGTTAAATACTTTTATAAACTTATTTTGATAAAATCTTAACTCTTCTATATTTTGTTTAATATTCTCTAAAGATCTACACTGCAATTGGTTTGTAGGTGCCTCTCTATGTAAGTGGGGATTCCAATTTGAACATAGCAGCTCAATAGTAGATACATCTACAATACGGTTTAAATAACCATCTACTTCTGGCATATATTTTTTTAGAAATTGTTTATTTATGTATGCTAAATTACCAACTAATGGGCACATGTCTTTATTAACATATTTACACAAAAAGTCTAACAAAATATGTTCAACATTTTTCAATTCTAATGTAGATTTTTTACAGTCATCGAGTAAACCATTTTGGTAATATTTCAGACGGTCTTCTTTATTCAAACTATTTAAAATTGATTCGGATCGATGTAAGGTAAGATTAGGATTTTGTGCCACACAATTCAAATATTCGTCCGTTATTACACATGAAACTTCCAGTATATGATCTGTGTCTACATTTAAACCTGTCTTTTCCAAGCCAACCCAAACTAAACGACGAACTCCTAACTTGGTGCTAAATGCTCTTGTAATCAATTCGGATTTGAAATGTACTAAATTTTTAACTACATTTATTTGAAACATAGCAGATTTACTGAAATTAAACGTACTTATTGTTTTTTCTGAAATGAAATGAATTAAAACTTATACCTTTCACAAACAAAATATTATTTCACAACCGTTCCAATATTTTGCAAAAATTAATAATAATTCTAAAATTACAACATATAATTTATGCCAATTAATGGCAGAGTACAATAATAAATTATAATATAAATTTCAAAAATTAAAAAAAAACATAACCTCCAAACAATTCAGATCATAGGGTTTTTAAGATTATATAGTTGGGGTTGGCACGAGGGTTGGTAGTATCGTAGCGCGTAGTGCATTGTTTTCACGTTGTTTGGTCAAAATCTGCCTACGTTCTAACCTCGAATATTTCAATACCGGTAAGATTGAGCAGAATTAACGCGTGCATTCCGTTGCAAGTGTTTTGTGTGAAATACTCCAATTTTAATAAGTACATCAAAAATATAGCCTGCAGAATGGAACATTTTATCGCAATTCATAGCCTGCAAGATTTAATCGGACAATTTAATAATGATAAAGCGTGTGAAGTTTTTAGTGCGCTGGAAAGTTTGTTAAACACAAACGTTTCTAATGAAACGCACTCTGCTGTAGTTGTTTTTTTAAATAAACAAATTTTGATTCCGGTTCATCGTTACGAAGCCTTAAAATTATTAAACAAATTATTACCCTGGTTACAAGAACAGTTGTTTATTGAATATACACATTTGTGGATCAAAGGCACCCTTAATAAAAGTGCAAAAGAAGTAGATCACATATTTCGGTATGAAGTTTTAGGTAAATTTTTTTAATGCTGTAAGTTGATGAATTTTATAGTGATTTTGTACAATTTTTAGCTAAAATAGTGGAAGCGAATATTAACAATCAAGATTTTCGCAAATGTGTAGTTGGATCAATACCAAAAATTCTAGATATTTGTTTATCTATTGATGGTAAATCAAGTATAGCCGAAAGTTCATTACATTGTCTTACGACATGTCTAAAAATGTATCCGAGTACTTGTGGCCCACTTGCAAGTAGGATCGAATCAAATTTGTATGAATATCTACAATTACCTTATTCGCCTTTGACACAAAAAGCAGGAATCGCTTTTCATCATTTACAACAGGTAAATTTTATGAAATTATAAGGGTACCATAGTATACCAAAGACAAATTTTTCTGGAAACCAGACTTTATTCAAGGTGCTAGTACACTCTTTGGTCAATGACCAAATACTTGCTATGTGAAATTTTGTCAAATATTTATGTTACTAAATTTGTTTTATAAGGATAGCCCACATATTATCTGTGTTTTGCTAAATATTTGATGGAAAATCATTTACCTAAATTATAAGCTGCAGTGGTGGCTTGATGTGATCACTGGTTGAGTTCAGAGCGGAAATTCTGAGTTCAAATTGCGGACCCGGTCACTGTGTCGTGCTGCCTTCTGGAATCAATACAACTGGGGTGACGGGGAACGTAGGTAGACCTACACTTTTGGGTCTGTGTCCGCCGAAGAAGGAAGGGCTATTGATCGAGGGGGCAGCATGAACTGAACAGAATTTCTTAAAGCTCGGCCTACTAGAGGACATCCACACTGTTGGTATTGGAAGTAGTCATTGAGGTCTACTTGAATAGGTCTCTACCTCACAATCCATCTAACTTCTCAGCATAGGCTGCGTACAATATGTAATGATGGAAATGTTTTTACCTAAATTATACAATTCGACTTAACGTATCTGACAGGGCAGTACACTATTTGGTCATTCAATCTTGTGATTTAATCCAAATTCTGTGTAATGTTTGAATCACTGTCGCAATGATATTTTTCCAAAAAAATTGTAGAAATTATGAACGTCACATAATACACTGCGTTTCAAAATTATAAAGTCGGATCAGAAAAAAAACGAATTTTTTTCTAAACTAAAATATTTTTCATCAAATACAGTTACTATTAGAAAACCGAATAACCTATTCAACGACAACGCAAATCTTATATTAAATATTTTAATTCATAGAAGAAAAAATGAAAAAACAAAGCGTTTTAAAATTATAAAATCTGCAAATTTTTTAACTTATTAATATCTACAACTATATTTAGTGTATCTCCCATTGGTACAAATAACTTCAAGAATTCTATTCGGCGTTTTTAAAAAATTCTAAATTTTTTATCTTTACATTCAGTAAATTTCGTCATGCTGTTAAAACTGCCAGTTTTAGTTCGTTTATGGTCGAATACTGCTTGTTATTTTTATAAATTTTCCGAAGAAGTGGTCCCCAAAGATTCTCAATAGGGTTCAAATCAGGTGAACATACTGGCCAGTTGAGAACATAAATATTTCTATCTGCAAACCATTTCTTTGAGCTCCTGCTGCCATGCACACTTGCATGATCTTGCTGAATGATACAGTTTAGTTTGGGATGGCCTTTTAATAATGGAATTAGATGTTGGGATAACACTTTCTGATATTCCTTGCTGTTGATCCGAGTGAATGGAAATGCCAAATTAAGTGTTCCCAATGTACTAAAAGCTTTCCATACCATAAGTGAACTAATAAGTATTACCACCAAAATTTCTTTTTGAAAAATATTTTTCCTTCTTTCTCAAATCTCACATTTATCAATAAATTTTCTTGTTTTATCTCAGTAAGTACTCATATTTTTTGTGAATTGCTTTTAATTGTGGTGCCGTTTTTGTTTTTGAATGTTTTATTTTCGGTTAATGGTTTACCACGTGCCATGAGATCTAAAAATAAAGTTTCATTAAAAAGTGTTTGAAAAAGAATTAATGGAACATTTCTTTGGATTTTTCGTTTTGACCTTTTGACTTTATACTTTTGAAACGATTTAATAACACAATTCACAATTTAAATAACATTTTTATTATTAAGAAGTTAACAGTTAACAGCAAACTGCGATTGTGGGTGCATTTATTTATAACAATAGACATCTTATCTTGCCATCACAACAAAAGTTGAATCCGAGGATTTGTTCTACAAAAAAAATCATTTTTCTTGATTGACTTTTATCAATTTAAAACGGAGTGTATATTATCTTATTGTGTTCATTGTTGAAGTAAAATTAAAAAAATAAAATCTGATTAATGCGCGTATCTGTTGCATTCGCGTTTATTTAAATTTATTGTACGTCGGTCAGCTATTGTACACCAAATAGTCGAAATAGTCAATTTTCTATCTAAAATCGAATTTTTGTTCAAGGCGGAGAACAGCCTTAAACCTAATTCGGCTCATTTTGTAATATTTTGTTTAGCATCTAACTTAATACTAAAGAAGATAAATCTTATTACAAATGTTAATATCTAAAAAAATGTGCATGTCGTCAGTTATGGCAGAACAACACTGACGTATAAAAACAATCTACTTTATTTTTTACGTTTTCTCTGAGTATGTATATTTAAGAATATGTAAAACAAAATTCAAGTTAAAATATTTAAAATTGACCAAGTTAGAGACGATTTAGTGGAATTGGAATCGAAACTACTTTTCTCGACCAGGTTGCAACTATAACTGTAGCTATAATTGTCAGATTTTTAATTTTAAAATTTCCGTAATTCCAGTGGCTATCGTTGCACGTAGTCGTTTTTCTTTTTTAGTTTAGTAGTTTTAAGCTACCAATGCCCGTATTAATAGTCGCGGATTGATCCGAGATTCAGGATTAACTCTCGATTTGACGTTAACCTTTAAGTAGTGTGCCGTGAATCTTTCCTACATGCATTTTAAATGGGAACTTTGCACGGCAGTACTTGAAGGTTAACGTCAAATCGAGAGTTAATCCTGAATCTCGGATCAATTCGCGACTATTAATACGGGCACAAATGTAAGTAAAAATGTCGCTAAAGGCGCGTTCTCACGATTCAAGGTTAGTTGACCGATTTACAGTTGATCAACAAAAGTTGATCAATATTCGACTAAAAAGTTGTTAAACTATCTTAAAACAAAGGTTTTAAAGGCACGTTCTCAAGATTCAAGTTGAGTTGAACGATTTTAGTTGATCAACAACAGTTGAATACGACTTGAATGGGTTTTTGTTCACACGTATCAATAAATACTGATTCAATTAATGACAGCTGCAATTTCATATCCAGCCTGTGGTTCCACAGACACTCATGATTTTGATACACTTCCAAAAAATTTAACATCACATTTTTAGACCACTTGGGACTCATTTTTGAAATTTTAGTCGAAAGCGAACTCTTTGTGCGAATTTTCAACTGACGTTCACACGTGTCAAGTTCGAAAGCGGTTGCCAAGCGACGCATTACTTGAACGATAAAGTTTGACTGGGTCAAACTTTTGTTGATCAACTAAAAATTGTTCGACTGTATTGAAACAGAGGTTCTCACTACAGATTTCATTCGATATTTGTTGATCAACTACAATCGTTCAACTAAACTTGAATCGTGAGAACGGGGCTTCACTACAGATTTCATTCAACTTTTGTTGATCAACTACAATCGGTCAACTAAACCCGCCATTTTGTGAGAAATTTTTTCTTCGAAAAACGGTTACATGCAACGAGAATTTATATTGTCATAGGAAAAAATCAGTGAATAATGATTAATTTAATTATTCATAACAATCGGGGTAGTGAGATGGTTAATTTAATTTTTGATAAAAATCGAAGTAGTGAGAAATTAAGAACAATAATTAATAAACAGTTAAGTGTTGAATTTTGATAAGGGAGGTTGAGTTTTGTGTTTGATTAAGGATAGAGTGTAATTATTAAATAAAGAGATCTGTTGTAATAAAAAATAATAAAGAGTAAGAAAATTATATGACAATATAGATTATAAAACTTTTTTACTTTTTCGACAAACCATTGTCAAGTTATCGATAAAACCGTTGGACCACACTTTTTGTACAGAGGCTATGTTATACCTCAATAACTTATGGCAACTTGTAATTTTTGTAAATTTTTTTATTTAACTCATATGTACAAATTCGAAATCTGCTCGTGAGCAATAATCGATTGGTTTATTATAATTAGGAAATTAACAATTAAAGCATTATAGTATCCTATCCTATAACATTAAACAAGCAATTCTTGTATTATATACAATGGCTTTCTCGAAAACGGCCCTAACGATTTCGATGAAAATCACGGCTAGGGTTTTTTTGGGTCTAGAAATCAATCTGACAGGGTCTCATCTTTAGGAAAATTCATTTTCGCGAGGAAAGGCGACTTGAATAAACCACGATTTAGTAGGCCGCGATTTAGTAGACCGGTAGCCTGAAGCTACTCAAAATTTTGTTTTTTACCTTTTTCAATTGTTTTTCGCGTTGAAAGTTCAACAAATGTTTAAAGTTTTAATAATTTTATTAGTGTTTAAGCGTAGTTGTGAATATTTTAATCAATCAATTTATTAATATGCCTAGAGGACGACCAAGGAAATCACGAAATCACGAAATTATAACTTTTCTACTTTGCGCGAAGAACCTCATCATTCCAGAGATAATCTTTCTGATAGTGAAGAAATTACATTGAACGACCATTGATTTATTCGCATGTGAAAGTGGCGAAATTTGACTAATGAGGGATTGGTATTCTCGAGTAATCCAATTCGAGTAAGTTCAAGAATAGGGCCCTAGTGACGTAAATACCGAGTAGCAAAGGGAGCAATGGTCCCATGACCCAATTTTTGGCCCCCCCTAAACTGCATTATAATGCTACCAATTTTGTGTTTTGACTTCAATAAACCTCGATGTAAAGCTTCCATTCAAAAATAATTACCCATACAGCACAAATATTGGCGAAATAATCTACCAATCAGGCTGCACTGACACAACCCCTAAACGATTTCTATGAAAATCACGGACTTGGCTTTTTTGGGTCTACTAATCGATGTGTCAAGGAAAATTCATGTTCGCGAAGAAAAAAAAGAACCGAAAGATGTTGATGACCATATCGCAGTCCTGATTGGTTGATTATACAAGGTTGGTTCAAAAAAATTTAGATTTTGTGTAATCAACCAATTAGAATTGGGATAAGATCCGTTAAGATGACGATTCAGCCTTATGTTAATTGTGGCGATTTTAGTGCCAAACGGCAGCGTTTGAGCAGCAAAAACTATTGAACTTACAAGAAAATGAAACAAAGTAGAAAGAGTGATTTACATTATAAGCTAAATTTTAATGCTCAATTACTTATTTATATTAACTGAAATATGGCATGTTGAAAATTACAATTTAGAATTCACTTTTACACATACGTTTTTTCTATATTATGTTTCGAGAAGTACGCACATTTAACTTTATTTTAAAACTTTAATGTCAAAATTTCATTACATATTAACGTCTGTATTTGTCTGTAAAATTTTCAGTATTTTTTTTCCAGTGTTTTTCTTTCTTTTAGTATATTTCTCTTTCAGTATATTTGAAAACTATATAAATTCTTAGGATAACATGTCCTTATATAAAAATAAAAGGAGAACCTACGCCTTTCTCTTGTAAACAAAAGTAATAATAGTTACGATCGGAGATCGGTCACCTAGGTATTCTTACATTAAAGACCTAATATATTACATTGCCAAACACTGCAATTCAACATTGAAACACAGACATAACCATAAAGAAAATTTATTCAAACCTCTTTCAAATCCCAAATAAATAATTTAGCATACAAAAGGAATCGGAAAGATACACCTTTTTTCAGCTCGTCCAACTGGTGTTCCCCTTAAGAGTGTTAAACTGCTAACTCCTAAAAGTGAAATTTTACAGGGGGTAAGAAAAATCGTATAAATTGTTCAAAAATTATTTTAAATGGAAATTGAAATTCCACTTTGTTAAATTACATAAATTATTTATTTTGTAAATCTAAAAGTCAAAAATATTCTTAGAATTATTTTTTTGCAACATATTGAATTGTTTGTCCTTGTCTAATGTCGACGATATGCTGCCATGTTAAGGTTATTTGCGGATATTAATAATTAATTATGTACCGTGGTTTTGGGTAATCAATTATACACTCTTGATTGTGAATAGTGAAAATTATTAAACTTTTAGAATCAGGAAAAGAAAAATTACATTTTATTTAATATTTTAGGTAGGAGGACCTGGACAAGACTGTAAAAATCACAAAGATAATTGGAAAATTCAAACATATAAACTATGCTCAACGCTTCATAGCCAGTATGATGTGTTATTTGAAAATGTATCTGAGTATACCAGCTTTGAGAAAATTGATGTGGATCCATTTAAGTTTCCAAATGACAGTGCAACAGAAGACGTTGTCTTAATGTATATTACAGCTAACAGAATAAAAACTTCTGTATGCTATTTGAAGGCTTTATTTTCGTAAGTATTTTTATTCTTTCTATTATGAGAGAGTTCAAGTGGGTGATTTTAAATTGCCAATAAGTCGACCATGTGAGTTAGCTTTCATGAAGCTATCTACGGCGAGTTCCACTTTTAAACACATGTTGACGACGGTCGACTTTGTGCAGTAGCGTGGTTATTTGATTGGACTAAACACTGACTGCGGTCGTCGTAGGCTTTAAGTGGAACTTGCCGCTAGTATGTACATAGTAATGATTCACCTCACCGTGTTGATTCCATGATTAATGTAATTGCATGATTCCTCCATGATTTTGTGATCATACATACATTTTATTAACACATAAACAATAGTAATCGGCAAATTAATAGTTATTTACATCACTAAAATGTGTTAAGCTTGAATTACATTATACTTTTTTCGTCTAGATTTCTCGAATAGAAATATGCAGCCCGTCCGAGTTTTCGTTCGGGTCGTTCCGAGTTCGGTAGTGCCAACATCCCTATTGGCGTAGTATAGGTAAGAGGTCCGTGATAGGTAGTCCCTTTTGGCGCCATCTATACTAAAGCAAATGAAATAAAAACTCGGAACAAAATCGAACGAGAATCTAGACGAAAAAAGTCGAAAAAAGTATAATGTAATTCAAGCTTAAGTAAAAATATTATAGGAAAAATAGCCATGGGAATATCATAAAATAGTTCAATTAAAAACATGGACGCTAAAATGTATAAAATGCTTTAATATTATTACTTACAGAGAGGTCTGAATTATGTATTTCAGACATGAATTATTGAAAAATCTGGAATATAATAACAAAATTTAATTTGCAGTGAGAAATTTCCAACCACGAAGATAGTTGAAGTGCAACTTGTTTTGGACGTTATTAAAAGAGGACTCTCAGTAGACACTTACCATGATTGTACTCACTCTCTTAAAGATGTTCAATTTGCATCTGTGCTGTACAAACATCAGATTGATTTGTTGGGTTTACTCCAGTCTTTCATAGTATGGTAAGCTTTTGTGTAACTAACGAAAGAACTTTTTACATTTGAAATTTTTAGTTATAATCAAAATTTGATGATATTTTCGTTTGTAATCACCAAATTGATTATGGATTGTTTTACCCGATGTCAAAAGGATTACTTCAGAACTAATAGGTAGATACACTGTATTTAATATTTTTGGTATTTAATCAATGTCTTGACCTTTCTAGTGAATACCAAGAAGCTGTGTATCAGGTGTTAAATCAATGGATTGTATTATCTAAGAATAAATTGTGTAAAAGTGTCCACTTGAAATTGTTTTCACATATTTTATTGGACATTGAGCCGCCAAAAGAAGAGTGAGTTGTAACAAAATGTTCATAACTTTTTATTTTATTATTTTTATTTTAGTTACAGAACGTCAAAAGTTCAGGAGGTACTGTCAACGATTGCTTTGGAAGGTGGAAGCTGTTTGCTGAATAACGTCGCATTAAATTTGGATTCTGAACTTTATAAGGTAGGATTTTTTCTTATTTTTTATTGCATTTTCACTGTGGTGGTGGTTTCTCTGTTCATGAATGTTAATTTTAACAAATTAGGTAAGTAAATATAAAATTAATTTAAATAGTTTATGTGGTATCTAATCTTTATATTCATGGTTGTCTTATTTTTAGAAACTATGCGAAATAGTCGTATGCCAATTGATGGATTATCGAAAAGGAAATTTTAAAATGCTAAAGCATAAAGTTTATTTATACAAAATACTCATTTGTATATTTAATCAAAATTATTATCATGTTTCTGCACTGTATCTACAAAAGGCCATTTATATTTTTAAGAATGGAATTCGATCTAATAATTCAGAAATATCGTCAATTTGCCGAAATGGATTGAATATGTTAGAAAAGCTGTCTCAACCAATTTGTCCTACATTAAGTATAAGTAATTCAAACCAGTTGCATAATATTGATATTCCAAGTAACAAAGTTGATGAATCCATGAATGAACGTGGAAGCATCTTTTATGAACGTAATTATGATAGCGAAGTTAACGGTTTTAATAAAAAGCGAAAAGAGGTAGATTTTAATGAAGAAAGTGAAGAAGTTCATGATAACGAAAGTGTGGATGATATTTCATCATCATCTTTTGTAACAAAGAAGATAAAACTTGTTATCGAAAGTAATATAAATGGATCTGAAGATAAAAGTGATACATCAGAAAGTGACCAGGAAGAAGAAATACTAATTAATGACGATACAAATGTTGGTAATATGGAAATATCTTTTACTGAAGATATAAAACGTGATCAAGTTTTAAAGACAATTAACCAGGAAAATATATCTAGATTAGATAGTAAAGCTAGTGAGGTATTGGAAGTTAGTGAGGTATTGGAAAATGATGAAGAGGAAATACTAAGTTCACTAAATGATGTTGTTAATGAATTTTAGTAACGTTTTTATAGTTTTTATACTTTTGTTGACATTCTACCAAGAAGCTTAAAATGTAAATGAAATTGTTATAAATATATTATTGAAAATTAAAAGTTTTGTTTCCTAATTGATATTTTATTTAATTGGTGGTAAATATTATCCTTTAGCAACCATTAGTTACTACAATTTATTATTATAGATAAAATTCATTTCATTCAATTCAATTCATTTGCAATAAAAGTAAAGTCACAGTCGTAGAATTTTTATTAGCCCAGGAGTCTTGTGGTGTTAGTATATGTCTTTTTTATCCATCCGTAATGAAGCTCTTGCAGCAAGTTATTAAACTGTAAATGGCAAAAAATGCCATTCAGCATTGATTTCAAAATCATTGTTATGATAACATAAATTCGTAAAGGCTCTTTTATTTTTAAATTGCTCTGGCACTCCTTCTGAATTTTTCTTTTAGGTAAATAATTAATTGCCTTTCACCTTTCAGGTGCATTAATGGCTCTTGAAATAAATAAATTAAAATTGTGTCATGTTTGAGGCAAACCGAAATTCCAACTAAGCTGTAATGTTTGATAGCATTATCTTCCTTATAGTAAACGACCATTGGAAATAATGCAGCCTGGTCATTGTTTCAATGAAATGCTTGGGCTGCTGCCTGTACAACAAATGTATAATTTTCTGCAAAATCTAAAACTATTGCAAACTCGCCTTTTTTTAAATTTAGTTTTAAATCAGAAGAATATCGACTTTGCTTTCTCTTGAATTTGGTTATTTACCATTGGCTCGTGTTATTCATTATCCTCTTCTGGTTCAACTTCTATTGTCTCGTTCATATTCCTGGCAATATTGTGTAGAATACAACATGTCACCATTATCGAGATTACTTTTGTATGTTGAACCCTTAGATCATGGTTGAACCCGTATGCCAATAGACAAACTACTGGCGTAACAAGTTTGTTTGGCGCCGGTGAGCCAGAGGTGGTGCATGCAAAAATTTGTAATAAAAAAAATGGCCATGGGACGCACTATATTTTAAATTTTATTAATAACTTAATTTATATTTTACGAGTCTTCGCCAAAGCAATATATTATCTATCAGTGTTAAGAGAGTAATGTAAAAAATAATATAAATCCTCATCATGTTCCATCAGAAATATTTTCTTCGTGTTCGCTGATTGGAAGGTTACATGAATCCAAAGTGAGAGTGACATTTAGAAGCTTATTTAAAACTTGTCGCCAAAAATTCGTGGACTTTCATAATTCCTCAGCTAAACTGTCATCGTTGCATTCGCAATTTTTCCACTTTTCATAAATAGGGCAACTTGCCAGATGACTGGATGTAGATTCATGTTTTGAAACTTTTTCGCTCAGATATCCCCAGTTTGATATCCCTTCAATTTGGGGTCTAAATCGATTTTATTATTTTCAAAATTTCAATAATATTTGTTCTCACTTCCTATACGCAGCGCTGCCGCGGCGCCTATATGGAGCCGGCGCCGGTGTTCTTTGCACACCGGCGTGTGCAAAGTACTAGTTAAACCAATCAGACAAACATGGAAACCGTCACTTCAAAACGCTAAATGTTCGTTCAACGGTATTCATTGTACAAATTTCTGCTTTGATACTTCTTTTCTGCTGGAGTTACAGGGTTCAAAAAATTTACTATCGTATACCGTCTTATTAATGCAAATGCGCTATCGCCTAATAAGTTAGTATGAATCTCCAAATTCGTTATTTTCAAAACGGGCTTTCAATAACAACTATACTCTGCTTACCCAACAGATGCAGCAAGGCTCCTCCCCAAAAATGTAAGCCAATGAGCGCATCAACCAGTTTTACACGCTAAAAATTTCTACATAAAATTTCAAATGATTATATGACATTAAAAATTAATTTATAGGTTAAAAAAACTATGACGTTAGTGTTGTAAACGGGAGTTTCAAAATTCGAGCAATAGAAAAATTCTATTCGAATATCCCGCGCGTTTTTAGGGAGGAGCTTCGGTGCACCTGTTGGGTAAACACTAAACAGAGTATAATTATTAAAAATGCGACTGTCGTGGGTTGAACCTGGCCACCGGCACACTATGTCTCGAATTTTTAAGTTAGCATCGCAAACCATCAATTTGATTATTAGTTTACGTTTCGGCTATATTTACTATATTCCATCGTCGCGTCGGGACTAAAAGTGAAGAATATAATATACTAACGGTAAGAAAATTATTTATGTGGTCTCACACTTACCAAACAATCACGAAAGGAATTTTTTTGTTTTATTGAACATAAAATCGTGAAGAGAAATATAATAAGTACGGTAACAATGTTAATTAATAAAAATTTGAATGAAAAAAATGTTGTAAAATTTAAAAAATGTCGGGATTGAAGTTAAACAATTTGACTGACAATTCAACAAAAAATAATTGAAACATAATGTAAATACTGTCAATTGCTCCTATTACATGTGGAAAGCCCCTTATACGAAAAAAATCTGCACATACGGTATTTCGAAAATCGCTATTTAACAATGCCAGGTGGTGCGATACTTTATGTACGATTCTTCCATAGGATTGCCTTGGACACATTGAAGTTGTCACCGATGTTGATATAAAAAGAGTCACTGGCATAAAAACGTTGGGTAATGAGTAGCATATTTAACGGCGATATATAGCTTGATTTCTCTTGCTAAAAGATTTCTCTGTTAGAGCGAAATCTAGCCTTGAAACCCTTCTCGCCGAGATAATCAAATGCATTTTGCCGATCTCTAAATACACGTGGCATTCTTGGTTGTACTTCCCCATGATCTTCATCTTCTGATGAGACAGAATAGTAGAGACAGAAAGTGAAACGGTCCTAAGCGAAATGGCGGGGGGAGGGAAACGTCACATAACCAATGATAATAATATCAATAAATAACGAATTAACAGTAACGAAGGAACAAAGTACAAAGGAACACTATTAAATTATTATTATTATTATAAACAAGCGCTTTTAGCCACTTTGCGGCGGGCCACTTCCTTGAGCGGGGGTTTCGATTAGTTGTACTTTGACATTTTCAAACGACCGTGCACGTGACATTGTTACGTACAACTGCCCGTAACCAAATACTGGGTTTGGTAAATATAATCCTACCTTTTCTAACGTTTGCCCTTGAGCCTTATTAATTGTCATGCAAAACGATAAGCAAATTGGAAGTTGAATTCTTTTAAAAATAAACGGCAAATCATCTTTTGGCGAATATTCTTGGGATAAAGACGGTATATCCATTTTTTCACCCATCATTATTTTAGCTACAACTAGGTTTCGTTCTAGGCTCAATATAATTATTAATCTAGTGTCATTGCATAATCCGTTCTTGGTATTTATATTTCTTAATAACATTATGATGGCACCTACCAATTGGTGTAAGTTGCAGAATCTTCGCTTACTCTCATGTTGCGTATGAGTTATAAAAGTTGGATTCGATGCCAATGCCGACTACTTTTGATGGTTGCCGACAGAATACTATTTCGGGTACAATGCTTCACGATCGGTAAACATTGCATGAAATCGCCCGCAAATAGTATTATGTTTCCTCCAAATGGTAAAGAGCTACTCATTATCTCTTATAAAAGTTTATCGACGACATTCAGTGCGTAGAAGTGGCATAAGGTTATTTCATCCCAAATAATAAGTTTCGCTTCTTTTAATTTTTTGCCCATTTTCGAATAATTTCGCAAAGACGAAGTGCTCGTTTCGTCATTGGCAATTTGAACACGGAATGTGAAGTACGTCTGCCCTTCAAGAGGGATGCTGCTATTCCTGTCCAAGCCACAGGAATTACGATATCGCTATTTCCTCGTATTTTATGCATTAAAGCGTTGTATAGGTAGGTTTTGCCAGTACCGCCAGGGGAATTAATGAAAAACATCGCCTCTTGCCCATCGCTGTATATCGCATTTAGAATTTCGTGATAGACGATTGCTTGTTCTTCGTTTAATTGTACTTCACATTCGTCTGCGGCTCGCTGTTCGGAGACGACATCGTAAACTTCATCATCGAGAGAAGGTATTTCTGATTTATCGATGTTGGGAAGATTATAATCGCTGCATTTTTTATTGTGCAATTAAAAATTGGCGTATAAATCGACCAAAGTTTGCTTCTCTGCCAAAACGGGATCGTTGCACTTGTGCAGAAAGTCTTCCATTAGATGTTCCTTATGTTTCACCCACAATGCCAAGGGATCTGTGGGAGTGCAAAATACGCAAATTGTGACGAACAACTGCCTTAAAAGTTGGGAAAACTGGTAATTTTCTGCTTCAGTTAACGCTCTATCCCACTCGGTATCGTCTTCCAATAAATTCAAGGCTCTTGCAGTTTCTTGGAACGTCTTGTATTCTACGCCTTCAACCGTTTTCATGTCTTGAAAACTGGTTATCCCCTTTCTATTAAGTAAAAGCAAACGCAGGTCGTACCTATAATAAAATAATAATAATATAATGTAAAATAATATATAAGATAATATAATAATACCTTTCTCTTTCCAAGGGATTTACGTAATATATACGTCCGATAACGTTCGAACCCCGTTCGCGCTTATTCCAAACAGTTTTCGTTAGCACATAATGTTGAGGCGTTTGATGGTAAAAGTATTGTTTCGCCGCAGAATCTTTGGTGTTCAATTTAAACCAAACCGTCAAAGTAGTATTCTTAAGCGCGGCATTTTCTAGAGCGGCTTCTTCTTCTCCCGATCGAAAACAAACCGACTGTTGGTGTTCTAAATGCACGGCTAAGCGAATTATGGTAAAGTTTGATTGGTGCATTTTATATTCTCTTAGACGCCAACAACTTTCTTGAGCCGAAATGTAACGTGCATTAATGTATTGTTCGATTTCGTTGTGCACTAATTCGTTATCGGCTTGAACGGTGGCGGTGGCCGCATCTAAACCTTTGTAAACATACTTGTACAAATATTTTACAGATTTGATGGTGGAGCAAATTTCGACGTTTATGTGGGCTTGGTACTTTAATAGTAAAAATTTGTTGTAAGGCACGACGAACTCATTTCCCACTACATATTTAACGCTGCCGTCTGAATTCAAGTATTCAATTTTGTGACCGTCTCTAGATCGTTTGTACAGAGGATAATTGTTGTCACAAAAATTGGTTTCGTTTCTGCAGGCCTTGGGGAACTTTTTAGTGCATGCGTCCTTTTCCATGCACGGCGAGTTTCTGTTGTATGAAATGCCACACGGTCCGTGAACTATAAATTTCTTGACTATTTCGTAGAGCCGAGGATGTTCTTTCGCATTCGGAATTTCAGCTACCGCTACCAAATCGACATCTTCCGCCGTTCTTATCTTATCTTCCTTGTCCAAAATTAACAGCATGTGACAGTAAGGTAAACCGCGTTTCTGAAATTCAATGACATATAACATCACAATTACTCTGCCTAGTACATGCTTGTTAAGTAAGTCGTCTTTGAATTCTTTCAATTTTCTGTGAAAAGCTCTCGAAGTTAGATCCGGACGATCGCTGGCCGTTTCGTATGGCTCTAGGTTATTGGTAATTTCGTCCCATTTAGAATTGCAAGTAAAAGTTATAAATAGATCGGGCTTTCCGTAAACAGATATTAGGGCCATTGCGTCTTGGTAATTCTGTGCTATATTTCTTGGCGATCCTATGAAACTGGACGATAAGATGACGGCTTTGCCAATTTTTAAATTATCGGAAATTGATTTGGTGCGCATGTAATCGTATAACCCTTGATAAAGCTCGGTTCTGAGATCGCTTTGATGATATTTCACGTAATTGAGTCTGTTGGATTCGGTTTTGCAGTAAGCATCTATAAAGAACTGCTGCGTTAATTTTCCCGAATGTATAAAGGCGGAGAATTCGTCTCTTACTGCCATCACATATGCATAATATTGTAGCTGCGTAACTGATTTGCCAGATTTACTTAAATAATTTACATGCCAGCCGTTTCTTCCGTATGAATATAATAACGGATACACCATGGGATCGGTGTGCGTAGATAAAATAGACAGCTGTGTGTGATTTCCGTCTCGTGAATGAATTTGGATTCATTGATTGCCGAATTCCATCATTCCACAATCTTCTTGGTCTTCCTCTTTTCTTCTTTCCGGGTGGTGTCCATTGATAAACTCGCTTTGGCCATCGTCTCTCTTCCATCCTCATTAAGTGTCCAAACCACTTCAGCCCTCGTCTTTCTATTCGGTCATTTATCGTGTCTTTTGCTTCCAAACGCTCTCTGACGACCTCGTTCCTAATATGTTGCAGTTTCGATATTCCTGCTCCTCTTCTTAAATAATCCATTTCTACCGCATTCGGTTTTCTTTTCATCTCTGCATCAACAGAGTTTAAGTTTAATACTAAATTGGTATGATTAGAAGTTATATTTAACATGGGGACGGCACGAGATAGGGCATCCGGGACTAGATGATTTTTCCCTTTCCGATGCACTATTTGAAAATCATACTGTCGCAGTGTTAAAGCCCATCGAGATAATCTTCCCCGAGGATCTTTCAAATTACTCAACCAGATAAAGCTATAGTGATCGGTAACCACGGTAAATTTCAAACCCTCTAAATATGAGCGCACTTTTACCACAGCCCAGATCACGTTTATATATATTTATATTATATTTCACAACACATACCTACTAAAATCACACCCTATTCTTGAAAAATTTCTTTTTTAAGATCATATTGTGGATTATTACCGTATCATAATCTAATAGTCATCATATCTAGTAGTGTCAGTGTGTTTACAAATTATAGAAATTATGGAAACCATTCAAGTTAAAACGGAGGAATTTGATGACGTAAAATTTAATATAGAACTACATCATTCAATAGATATTAAGGAGGACGAGCGAGAGAAACACGATTATTAAAGGAGAAATTATTTCAATATGAGATTTTGTAACACGTCAAAAAGGCCTACGACACAATGTCTCAAAATAAAATTACGCCGATGTATGTGGCACCGCAGTCGTTACAGAATTTTTTTCTGTTCGCCCAGTTAAAGTTTTCCGTTTACGTTTTGGAATACTTATTTTATTAGCTTTCTTATTACATATCTCGCTGACACAACTTTCATTTATACTAGAATGTTCACTAATGTTAGAAGATGAGGGTAAGTGTCTACGGCAATAAGGGGCAAATAATGAAGACCATGATACATTAGTCTTACACATGAATTGGAATTTCGATTTCCAAGAACGGTTGGAGCATCTTCCAATATCATAGTAGCAAAATTCACTCTATTTATTTCAATCTGGATATCTGGGTTTAATTGACAAATTGATTCTAAAACAACGTGATCTCCAAATTCATGTTGTAACGCCATTCTATTACAGTAGGTCTCTATATCGTTATTATCTACAAACGATGAAAAATAATCGGAATTCGTCCGTATGTGCTGAACTACTTCAGCACGTAGGGCAACAGCAAGATCGAAACATGCATGTTCCATGTGCTATGTTTCTGATACATTCTCAATACATACAATACATGTTCTCGATACATTTTTGACTAACAACATCACTTTCACTAATAACATTTGAAGACATAATAAAAGCAGGTATCACTGGCGTTGACCTTGGAGAATTTTACAATGTTTTTCTTTTTTCTTTTCGCTGCGCCCAGTTAATGTTTTCCGTTTACGCTTTGGAATAGTAATTTTCTTAGCTTTCTATTGCATTTCTCGCTGACATCAATTTCATTAATATTTGAATATTCGCTAATGTTGGTAGATAACGGTAATGAATCTCGGGCAACAAGGGGCAAATAATGAAGACCATGATACATTAGTCTTATGCATGAATTGCAATTACTATTTCCAAGAACGGTTGGAGCATCTTCCAATATATAAGTATCAAAATCGACTCTATTTATTTCAATTTGAATATCTGGATTCAATTGACAAATTGATTCTAAAACAAGGTGATCTCCAAATTCATATGGTAACACCATTCTATTGCAGTAGGTCTCTATATCATTATTAACCACAAACGATGAAAAATAGTCAGCATTCATGCGTATGTGCTGGACTACTTCATCACGTAGGGCAACGCATTGGTCTACATCGTTTAAAAAGTAGCAGCAAGATCTAAACATGCATGTTCCATGTGCTAAAACTGGAAGGGCCCTAAATTCTTCGCCAGATCTGCATTGCACACTATGTTCGTCCAAACGATTACCAGCTAAATAAAACGGGAAGAAAATCTGTTTTAGATAATTAAGAAGAATTTGCCAGATTTACTTAAATAATTTGCATGCCAGCCGCTTCATCCGTATGGATTAACGGATACACCATGGGGTCGGTGAACGTAGATAAAATAGACAGCTGTATGTGATTTCCGTCTCGTGCATTAATTTTTGATATCTCTATTTGCTGGAGGTCCTTTGTTGTCGTCGTCTTAAAATACGCAAGCAAATTCGCAAATTATGTCTTCTTTGATCTAAATTAGATTTTTTAACAGGTAAAGTGAGTACGTCTTATTAATTGGTAAACCCTGCAATTCGTAATTTCTTCGGGATTCGTTTTCAAATTCCATTAAATTCTTATACTCTTTTGCGTAAGCGTTGGCTTCATCGCTGTCCACAAAGTACAATTGGACATACTTTAAACGGCCAACGGAACTTTTCAAATTTGAAGTTTTATGATATAATATATGTTACCATTTATTCGTAACGAATAAGGACCAAAACCACTAGGACATTCCATTTTATCGGCACAGAATGAAGCAAATGCTAAAGCTGCATTATAATTTCTAATATTTAGCCTAAAATATTTTCATTCACTGTAATTGTTCGTTAGTAACTGTTGTAGTAAATCTGGTATTTTAAACCTTATATCGATTATTGATTTTCCTTTATGACAGCAACTGGTAGAAGTTTTATCGTACTCCCTTTCTGATTCAAAATTTTTGGAGTTGCAAAATCGACACAGCTCATCCATTGGGCCTAATGAGCAAATAGCTAAGTCGCCTTCGTCAATATCGCCCCTTCCACAATTGAGGGTTGACTTTTGGGCTGTCTTTCTTCTTACGTTTCTTGTATTTTTACGAACAATTGCCGTTTCTTCACAACTAATGGACGTGTCAGGGTTTATTGTCACATCTTCACTTGCTGGTGTAATTGGATTATTGCGTTTTTCTTTGTTTCGTTGTTCTTCACGCCCAGTCAAAGTTTTTTGTTTGCGGCTTAGAATATTTATTCGTTTAGTTGTACTGTCACATATTTCACTAACATCACTTTCACTAATACTTGAAGATATTACTGATGTAGTTTCACTTTGAAGAATTTTACCATAGTTTTCTTGGATTTTTTCTACCCTCTCTGTTAAAGTTTTCCGCTTACGTTTTGAAATATTTGTATTTTTGGTGTTCTCGATACATTTTTGACTAACAACATCACTTTCACTAATAACATTTGAAGACATAATATAAGCAGGTATCACTGGCATGGGTTGACCTTGGAGAATTTTACAATGTTTTTCTTTTTTCTTTTCTCTGCGCCCAGTTAATGTTTTCCGTTTACGCTTTGGAATAGTAATTTTCTTAGCTTTCTATTGCATTTCTCGCTGACATCACTTTCATTAATATTTGAATATTCGCTAATGTTGGTAGATAACGGTAATGAATCTCGGACAACAAGGGGCCAATAATGAAGACCATGATACATTAGTCTTATGCATGAATTGCAATTACTATTTCCAAGAACGGTTGGAGCATCTTCCAATATATAAGTATCAAAATCGACTCTATTTATTTCAATTTGAATATCTGGATTCAATTGACAAATTGATTCTAAAACAAGGTGATCTCCAAATTCATATGGTAACACCATTCTATTGCAGTAGGTCTCTATATCATTATTAACCACAAACGATGAAAAATAGTCAGCATTCATGCGTATGTGCTGGACTACTTCATCACGTAGGGCAACGCATTGGTCTACATCGTTTAAAAAGTAGCAGCAAGATCTAAACATGCATGTTCCATGTGCTAAAACTGGAAGGGCCCTAAATTCTTCGCCAGATCTGCATTGCACACTATGTTCGTCCAAACGATTACCAGCTAAATAAAACGGGAAGAAAATCTGTTTTAGATAATTAAGAAGAATTTGCCAGATTTACTTAAATAATTTGCATGCCAGCCGCTTCATCCGTATGGATTAACGGATACACCATGGGGTCGGTGAACGTAGATAAAATAGACAGCTGTATGTGATTTCCGTCTCGTGCATTAATTTTTGATATCTCTATTTGCTGGAGGTCCTTTGTTGTCGTCGTCTTAAAATACGCAAGCAAATTCGCAAATTATATCTTCTTTGATCTAAATTAGATTTTGTAACAGGTAATGTGAGTACGTCTTATTAATTGGTAAACCCTGCAATTCGTAATTTCTTCGGGATTCGTTTTCAAATTCCATTAAATTCTTATACTCTTTTGCGTAAGCGTTGGCTTCATCGCTGTCCACAAAGTACAATTGGACATATTTTAAACGGCCAACGGAACTTTTCAAATTTGAAGTTTTATGATATAATATAATATGTTACCATTTATTCGTAACGAATAAGGACCAAAACCACTAGGACATTCCATTTTATCGGCACCGAATGAAGCAAATGCTAAAGCTGCATTATAATTTCTAATATTTAGCCTAAAATATTTTCATTCACTGTAATTGTTCGTTACTAACTGTTGTAGTAAATCTGGTATTTCAAACCTTATATCGATTATTGATTTTCCTTTATGACAGCAACTGGTAGAAGTTTTATCGTACGCCCTTTCTGATTCAAATTTTTTGGGTTTGCAAAATCGTAACAGCTCATCCATTGGGCCTAATGAGCAAATAGCTAAGTCGCCTTCGTCAATATCGCCCCTTCCACAATTGAGGGTTGACTTTTGGGCTGTTCTTACGTTTCTTGTATTTTTACGAACAATTGCCGTTTCTTCACAACTAATGGACGTGTCAGGGTTTATTGTCACATCTTCACTTGCTGGTGTAATTGGATTATTGCGTTTTTCTTTGTTTCGTTGTGCTTCACGCCCAGTCAAAGTTTTTTGTTTGCGGCTTAGAATATTTATTCGTTTAGTTGTACTGTCACATATTTCACTAACATCACTTTCACTAATACTTGAAGATATTACTGATGTAGTTTCACTTTGAAGAATTTTACCATGGTTTTCTTGGATTTTTTCTACCCGCTCTGTTAAAGTTTTCCGCTTACGTTTTGAAATATTTGTATTTTTGGTGTTCTCGATACATTTTTGACTAACAACATCACTTTCACTAATAACATTTGAAGACGTAATAAAAGCAGGTATCACTGGCATGGGTTGACCTTGGAGAATTTTACAATGTTTTTCTTTTCTCTGCGCCCAGTTAATGTTTTCCGTTTACGCTTTGGAATAGTAATTTTCTTAGCTTTCTATTTTGCATTTCTCGCTGACATCACTTTCATTAATATTTAACATAATAATAACATTAATATCATTAATGTTGGTAGATAACGGTAATGAATCTCGGGCAACAAGGGGCCAATAATGAAGACCATGATACATTAGTCTTATGCATGAATTGCAATTACTATTTCCAAGAATGGTTGGAGCATCTTCCAATATATAAGTATCAAAATCGACTCTATTTATTTCAATTTGAATATCTGGATTCAATTGACAAATTGATTCTAAAACAAGGTGATCTCCAAATTCATATGGTAACGCCATTCTATTGCAGTAGGTCTCTATATCATTATTAACCACAAACGATGAAAAATAGTCAGCATTCATGCGTATGTGCTGGACTACTTCATCACGTAGGGCAACGCATTGGTCTACATCGTTTAAAAAGTAGCAGCAAGATCTAAACATGCATGTTCCATGTGCTAAAACTGGAAGGGCCCTAAATTCTTCGCCAGATCTGCGTTGCACACTATGTTGTTGGTCCAAACGATTACCAGCTAAATAAAACGGAAAAAAATATGTTTTAGATAATTAAAAAGTGTTTGCAATATTTATTTCTGTAGCTGTACTATTATATTTCGGAGTAACATCACTACTCTCACTAATACTTGAGGATATACTATTACAAGACATTACTGGTATAGTTTGATCTTGTCGAGTTTTGCCATGTTTTGCTTTACATTTTCAACACGCCTAGTTAACGTTTTTCGTTTACGCTTTGGAATACATATTTTTTTAGCTTTCTTATTACATATCTCGCTGACACAACTTTCTACTACTACTACTAGCATGTTCGCTAATGTTAGAAGATGAGGGTAATGTGTCTACGGCAATAAGGGGCCAATAATGAAGACCATGATACATTAGTCTTACACATGAATTGGAATTTCGATTTCCAAGAACGGTTGGAGCATCTTCCAATATCAATGTATCAAAATCAACTGTATTTATCTCAATCTGGATATACTTTAATTGACAAATTGATTCTAATACAATATGATTTCCATATTCATGTGGCAACGCCATTCTATTAGTGTAAATCTCTTTATCTTTATTATCTACAAATATTAGGATATTAAATCTCGGTTTTTTTGTGGACAAAATAATACAATAATTATTAAATTTGTCGACTGTTTCGGCCTATTTACTAGAAACCATTATCAAGACTATAAACACAGAAAATAAATAAACTATGATAATTATGGTAATGAATAAAAACTTACCAAATTAAACAAAGTGATAAATTTTTAAAAATTAAAACCAAACAAATAAAGTAGTCAACCAAGTGAATAATCCAACATATAAAAGTTTAAACAGAGTAAAATGAAATTTTACAAATATTCAATGTCAATGCTGACAAATTAATGATGACTAACAAAAAACAATTTTATGTTGGAGTAAACTACAATAAAACATAAAATCAAAACACTACAACGACTATACAATCTAATTAAAACGGAAAATTAAGCAAAATTTGGCTACTAGTTGCTTTTCTTGATAGCGGTCATCATTTTCAACAATGTCAACAAGTAAAGGGTAAACAGTACCTTCTAGTAAATTAAATACTTTTCCCCTGTCAGATTGCCATCAAGAAAATGGGTCCAATTAAACAGTCTCCAAAAATACCTGCCCAGACATTCAACTTTTGAGGAGTTTGAGTGTGGACTTCATGGAAAACTCTTGGATTGGTATCTACCCAATAGCGACGATTATGACGATTAACAGTAGAGTTTAAAAAGAAGGTACATTCGTCCGAGAAACATATTAAAAACAAAATTTCCATCAGCAGCAATTCGTGCAGTTATGACTTCACAAAATTCCAGCCGCCGATCAAAATCATCTTCATTTAATTGCTGTGCCAGATGAATCTTGTACGGGTGAAATTTGTTTCTTTAATATCCGTTGAATAGTAGTTCTTCCGATATTTTGTGCGGTGGTAAATGTGGATGGATAAATTGAACAGTGGTCAATTTTCTTGTGCTTAAAGTAGGATCTGTAGCAATTTGTCCAAAAATTTCAATCTCAGTAGCCTTATTCCTGACTGGAAATTCACGTTCAGGATTCCGTTTCTTGTTGGCTACTGATCCAGTTTGTCAAAACTTTTCAATCAACTCCAACATGTATTTTCGATTAACATGTCTGTTCGGATGCCGTTCATTGAACAAAGTCGCTGGTCTTCTGTAGTGTACACCATTGTGAAATGAATCAATGTTTGTACTTGTAGCTGCAATGTAAGCTACTTTGTAAAGTTTAAACTGACTGATTAAATTCAATTTAAGTTGTTTTTTTTTTCACAAAAAAGTGGCGATCAAAACTATTTTTTATCAGAAGAGTGAAATGCGTTTTTGCAACTTTAGCTTTGATCCTTACATAAATTTATGAAATGAAGGAAAAAATGTTTTCAATTCCTCATTGCATTCAAGACTGTAAGGGTGGTTTGCCCTTTACCTTACTTCAAGGTTTATTGGCATATCCTGACTTGCTCGTATAGTTGGTATTTGAAGTTTAAATCTTTTATCATGTTTATCTTTATTTTCTTCTTGGCGTCCCAAGTTTTTCGTTTACGATTTGGGACATTTACTTTTCCACTTTCACTGCTACAATTCTGAGTAACATCACTCTCACTAATACTTGGAAGATATTACTGGTAGTATAGTTTCATTTTGAAGAGTTTTGCCATATTTTTTTTCTCTACCGGCACTGTTTTCCGTTAAATAAAAATTTCTCTTTTTGGTATTCTCGATACATTTTTGAGTAACATCCACTTTCATTAATAATATTTAAAGACGTAATAACAGAAAGTATCACTGACATAGTTTGATCTTGGAAAGTTTTACAATGTTTTTCATTTTTCGTGTGCGTCCAGTTAAAGTTTTTCGTTTGCGTTTTGGAATACTTATTTTTTAGCTTTCTTATTACATTAAGAAGTTTTATTTAGGTGTATTACATGTTTCGTTGTACTGGACGTGAAGAGAGCTAAGCCACACATTTGCTATTTAGAAATAATTAACAAAAGGAGTTTTAAATTATTATCTAAAACAATGTGTTGTTTCCATCTCCATTGTCTATTTGCCGATTTTAATAAAATTTGGTGCAGACCTAAAAAGACCCTTTATCTTGAGGTTGATTTAAAAAATATCAAAAAATATATTAATCAAAATCGTCTTTATTACAGTTTACAAAATCTATTCAGAATCAACAGAGATACTAACTCTCAGTAGTGTGTAGGTTTTGGTAAAATTGATGATAAACCGGTGGTATTTTATTGGTGGTGAATAAAGATAGTAAATCTTTTAACTTCCCACAACTTCGATGCCTTTTTGTCTTTAGCCAGTTCACTAAAATATCCTAGTAAAACACGTTCTGAATTTATATTTTGCACCAATTTCATTTTACACCAATTTTTAAAAACCTTATATGCCTTTTCGTAGCGAAATTTTCTTTTTTGCAGTAACAAATTTTCAACCGCTTCTTACGCAGCTTCTCATAAAAGCTGTGAAAGTCTTTTGGGATTACCGATTTTAATTCCTGTAAATGCTTATATTTTTGTAATTTTATCTTCAACGATTGTATAAAGGAACCGGAATAGAACTAATCTTATTTTTATTATTGCATCGCCTTGGAAGTAACGCCCAGGGGGATTTGTAGTTCACTTTATATTCAATTGTTAAGTCCGGATTGTACTTGATACATCTAATGTCATGAACAGTTGGATCCCCATATTGGTGTTCAGGTCTTATCGAAGTATAAAATCCAAAATTGGTAAAATCTTTCCAGAACGTATGGTCAAGGTACAATACATCATACGGTTTAGGAAAAAGTCTTGCTGTTTTAATTATATCTACATAGCAAACTGGTGTATAAATTTCACGATTTCGGAGCTTCCGTTCAATCGTGGAGTGCATAGAATCGCACTCCATTTGTGTGTGACCGAGGTACTTTTGAATCACCACAATTTTTTTTCTTGAGCCGTAATAACGGTAAAATCAAAACCTTTAATTATGTCATCCATAACAACATGCTTTTTACAGTAATCCTTTTCAGTTTTTCTGACATGATTACATATTATTGACAACTACTCATTCTCAGTTGTTTCAGAAAATTTTGTTCTAGTCAAGAGTTCAACATCTCTTCGTGTTTGCAAATATTAATATATCATCCATTGAACATTCTACGTTATCGTTGAAGTTTTCGAATAATTGTGACATATTATTTTGAAACACTTCAATGGTTCACACAATGGTAGCCTTTTACAACTGTATCGTCCACATGGAGTAACAAATGTTATATATTGTTATGTGGGAGACCTTATCGATATAAATTTAACTTCAATATTCATTTCATTTAAATGACCTAAAAATCTATCATTGTAAAAATAGGTTGCATTGTCAGCTAACACTTTTTTAGGTTTTATAATATCATTGAAAAATAATTCTAAGCATTCTAATGTCGTAGTTGTGTTACACACCTTTGTCGGGTACAACTTAGTAAATTTTGTAAAAACATCATAGATGACTAAAATATTATGGTAACCATTTTCCGTAACAATCAAATTACTTAAGTAGTCTATAGCTACCAAGTCTCCTTTGTTATCAACTTTTATACTCTTTACGATATTTTCATTTACATGGTTCTTGTACTTCGCTAAACAGCACAATTCACACCTATTTATTAAATTTTTAATGATTTTAGTATCGTTGACACAGTAATAGTTCTCCCTGAAAATCTGCCAACACCTTCTGATGCCGCAGTGCCCAAACCTTAAATGTAAACCATTCGCAATTTCATTCGTTACTCTTTCATTTACAACATACAACTCATACACTCTTATGCTTTTTATAATGAAATATTCCCTATATGAATACCCTTTATACACTCCTAATTCATTTATTTTATCTCTGATAACATTGAATTCTTCTAAATTTTGCGTATCTAAAATCTTTCTTCTTGAAAATATCCCCTCTGGTTCTACTAATTCGTTGACTGCAATAAGAAATTGATTTGGTTTTTTACCTACACACTGGTCCTTTCTGCTTAAAACGTCTGCTACCGTATTTAATTTTCCTGGTTTAAAAGTAATCGTACAATCATATTCCTGCATCAATAGTGACCATCGATACACACGATTGTTGGTAAAATTGGTGGTCATTAAAAATTTTAGTGCCATGTGATCTGTCTGTATTTCGAATTTTCTCCCCAGTAAATAAAATTTAAGTTTGCTTAAGGCGTAAATTATTGCAAGCATTTCTTTTTCTGTAATCGTGTATTTTAATTCACTACCCCGTAATGTTCGTGACGTGAAATAGATTGGCACTTCCTCATTATTTTGAATTTGGACAAGCACGGCCGCGACAGAAAAATCTGATGCATCGGTTTTTAAAATGAACGGATCCTCAAAATTAGAATGTATCAAATTTAACTTATCGTGGAACGCTTCCTTCAGGCTCTCGAATGCCTCCGACAACTCCTCCGTCCACGTCCACTTGACTCCCTTTTTAAGTAATGTGAGTAGTTTCAAAGTTTGAAAAGAATAATTATCAATGAACTTTTTGTAAAAATTTATTATCCCCAAAATCCCCTTAAAGTCCTCAGATTTTTCGGTCGTGGATAATTTTTTATTTCATTTAATCTTTCGCTGTCTACTGTAATGCCTCTATTGTTAATTGTAAAGCCTAAATATTTCACTTCACTCTTCGCGAATTGACATTTAATTTTAACCCTGTTTCCTCTAATCTTGATAATATAATTGCAATGTGACCCTTATGTTCCTCCCAATCTTTACTGAAAATGATTATGTCGTCAATGTAGTGTAAACAAAAACTTTCAAATTCCCCCAAAATGATTTGCATTATTCTCACCAGTGCCGCTGAAGACGACCCCAGACCAAATGGTACCACTTTAAACTGGAAAATATTCCCTTCTATGCTGAATCCCGTATATTTACGCGAGTCCCTTTCAAGAGGTATTTGCCAGAACGAATTTTTCAAATCTAATTTAGTGAAAACTGACTTTCGACCAATTTTTCCCAACAACGCATCAATGTTCTGGGGTGCCTCGTATTGTGGTCTTGTAATGGCATTTAATCTTCTCGCATCTAGACACAACCTAATTTCTCCTTCTTTCTTTTTAACAACTACCATGGGGTTTAGAAAAGGTGTATTCGCTCTCTCTATCACTCCATTCTCTATCATGTCATCCAACTCTTCCCATACCTTAGTTCGATATGCTTGAGGTATCGGATAAATTTTGCTTTTAAATGGTAGCTCATTTGTTATCTCAAGTTTGTGTGAGTAGCCCTTTGCTACTTTCGAACTTTCATTAATTAAATTTATATGATTATACAATAAATTCCTAATTGTCTCTTTATAATCTTCCATACAATCTAACTCACTCTCATCTACATCATAAATAATACTATTTATTTCTGCACTGTCAATATCATCCTCTACAAACATACCTGAATCATCCCACTTAATTATTTCTCCATTCACCTCAACATTCCGTTCATCCACATTTATATTCACTTTAAATTTACTCAACAAATCCATCCCTAACAAACACTCCATCCGTAAACCTTTCATCATCATCATACCTGCATGCATACTTTGGACACCTAACTGAATTTTTGCCATTAACATTTTATTTATAGTCATCATTTTCTTGTCATTTGCTGTGATTAAATTAACCCCTCTCGTGTGTAATAATTTATCTTTAAATATGCCTATATTTTTCAAAATAAGATCTTCACTTATCAGATTTGCAGTGTTCATGCTTTTTTGAAATAGGCGCGTGTGTGTATAACCTCAAATTTATATCTGATCTTCGGAAAGTGTTTTTCGAAAGGAAAAATTATTTTTGAAAATAATTGTATTTGAGTTTAGCTGTACCCAGCTACAAATAAGTCAGTGCGATTAAGTTTTGTGTCCTAAATTCGAAGTCCGTCTAGAATTAAAGGTAGAATTAATTAATTATTTATGCCCGTATTCACAAACGTTCGTAACTGATTTAACGGTCTGTTAAACGTTACGGACCGTTAAATAGTCATATTTTATTTCGTAATCGAGCAGAATAATAACGAGAGCTCTTTGGGTCGTAATAAAAATAACAGTCCTTTAATACAATGTCACGAAAGGTTTATTTAAAAGTGAAATTAAACGATTAAAGTTAAAAATTTTTTACTTAAACGATCCGTTACGTAATCGTTCGTTATACGTTTCTTTGTGAATACGGGCATTAGTGTACTAAAAATTTTAATCACCTGTTATAAAATTTTATGTCAAACATAATTTAACTGACTGTTATAATCTTGTATGTCCAACATAATTTGTCCGACTTTTGTATATAACTCATATTTTAACCATAATTTGTTTCACTGTATATTTTGTCTAAGTTTTTAGTAATTTAATTTATGTCAAATCTTTATTACCAAATCAGTAAAAATTTGTAAGATTTTATAAGAACAAACACCAATTCACGTATACAGAAGTGTATTTTTGACAATCTGTCAATTTGACATTCGAGCAGTGGCGTTGCTTGTTTGTCTCTTTCCTGGATGACATTACTTCAGTGCAGGCGTGAATTTTAAATCTGGTAGGATCTGTTCATGTAAGGTTTGCTGACTGGTTAATACAAGTTGTGTGTTTCTACCCGTGCGTGTTTTAATAAACCGTTACAATAAGAAGGTAGGTCTCCCACATAACAATATTTACTAGTGCGTTTGCTTACCCTCATTTGCCAAAAACTTCTTTTGCAGTCCACTTTTGAGAACCATTTTGCTCCATTTAATTTAGCTGCAATGTCTTCGTGTCATCAATGGATAATAATGTCTTTTTAAAAGTTTTTGTTGACATCTGACGGATCGATGCAAATTCTTAGTTTTCCACTATTTTTCACTATGACCATTGGACTGACTGCTGGTGTCTGTTCTTTGACTGCTTCGATGACATCTAACTTGACCATTTTCGCTAGTTCTTTTTTGACCTGATCTCCTATCGCGTAAGGGACTCTTCTCGGTGGATGTATTTTAAACTCGGGATCTTCTATCAAACCTATGTTATACTCATAATTCTTTAGACAGCCTATAACCTTTGAATATGTCATCCTCGTCTATAAATACTTTGTTGATTTTCTGAATTAACTTTAATTCAACACATGAGTTTCTTCCTAGGACTGGTCTCATCTCTTCTTTCACTACCTTGAATTTTATTTCAGTGTGTGTCTTCCGAACCTCACCTTTAACCAATGTTTCACCTAAAGCATTAATTTTATCGTTAGTGAAGCTAACTAGTCGTTTCGTCTTTGAAGCTGTTATTTTCAAGAAATCCTAGTTTGTCTGAACGATTTTCTTTGTTATTACTAGAGCCCGGAATTGTAAGCGCAATCAAACAGAAAAATAAGCAAGCAAATAAGCACGTAAAATTCAAAGAATAAGCGGCAAAATAAGCATAATAATACACAACAATTTTATTCAAACTTACTTTTTAAGTGTTATTTATTTTTAATATAGGTATTACTTTATTACAGTACACAAGAAAGATCATTCGAAGATTTTCCTGTGTGAAACTTCTTCGCCAATCTGTAAAAAACGTTTTGTATATCGAAAATGACCTTTCAACATCGCATGACGTCACAGGTGCATGTGAAAAACACCACAGCTCCTCGTCGGTGTTTTCCTCTTCAAGAACGATTGTGCCACCTTAAAACAATGCCAAATGGCTTGACAGCAAGAGAAGCCCCTTTTCACGTTTGTCGATGTACTGTACGTAACGGCTAGCTCGTAGTGTTCAATCAGTGTCGGAGATGGAAGGTTACTCTCGATGTAAACGAGTATCGTGGATTCTTTCAGTAAATGGTTCTTCTCCACTAGAAATATTCCGGAGGACGCCATAAATAATTAAAAAAGACTATAGTGTTTTATATAGCTTATAATTACTACAAAATACAAATAATAAATATGAATAAACATACGTTGAAAGAAAAATTGAGTCACACATAAAAAGATTAAATAATATTACAAAATTCTTGCTTATCACTACTGTTATAAAATATGACGATATACAATGAGGTTTGATATTTTTGTTTATTAACTTGGTTTAAAAATTTGTTCTTGAAGGCATCGACAAGATACAAAGCAGTTAAAAGGCTTTTAGTATAAGAATTATACAAACAGTTAATGTTAGATACAAAATGCAATAGTATATAAATGGATAAAGAATTAGCCTGCAGTATAGTTATCATGAAGCAACAGACGTAAAGTACAGATTTTTTATAGTAAGCAATTCTGGATTTACTTACGGCTCGGTGGTAAAATAATAAATGACGTGTTTGTCAGTCGGATCCTCCCAAGTGCACCTGTGGGTAACCGTTCGGCATATATGTTGGTGAAAGCTATAAGCAAAATTACACACTTATAAAAAACTATAATTAACGAAAGTTGAGGTAACTAGAACTTCTACTGCATTAGCTACAAACTATATCATTCGTAAAGAGTTGTCGATTACTCCAACAAGTACTGGGTAGTTGAATGCACACTCGATTTTATAAAATTTCCTTCCAAAGGGCTTAGATTGTTCACGGTTATTACAGTTGTCGGTCCCATCGACTTGTTGTCGCAAAAAAATGGCCCTCGACTGCAATTAACTCGATTTTCACCTCTAAGGTCGGCATTCCAAAATGGCGATAGCCGGCGTCTGTAGTACGATTTGGTAATATTTCAAAAATCATGGACTTAAAAAATTGTCACATGAGAAATAACATTTCCCCATATATAGGAAATTATAGCGCACGTTTTGAAACACAGTTTCAACTGGTAACACATATATCTCGTTAAAAATTATGAATTTTGTTCATCACTTTAAAATTTGTGTGTTCATTTCACGTGGTTTGGTTTCAACCTTGAATTTGTGCTCTGCGCAGTTGCATGTAAATACTCGAGCCTTCTCATTGGCTCTGCGGTTTGACTAAACCATAAATCCTCAAACAAAATAATCTTAAAAATACCTTATCACTATAAAATAAAAATGTTTCAAAATATAAACAAAATAAAGAAAAACAAGACTAGCGAAGCCATGTAACAATGGATTGTTACACGATGTTGTCACCAGAAAGTTTTTTTAGAAATTTTGCTCAGAGTTTTGTATCCAGAATTTTTCGTTAATACGTTGCCAAGTTTCTCAAATGCAACTTTGGCTACACCATGCGTTTCGCTTGATAAGCATGTTACAATTTCTTCAATTAAAGAAAGCGAATGTAACAAAGAATTATTACGTGCTTCCAACTGGGTGATAATATCAGGTATTTTGGAAAATCTTGTATGAATGTACTGTATCTTTGTTTCAATACCCTTTTTACCAAAGCATTCTTGCACTGTTCCTATGCTGGCGGCGTTTTCCGCATTTAAGGCATTCAAAACCGTTTTGACTTCGCTGAAATGGTCTGCGTAGTAAGATACAGCTTGCAACCATGATCCCCATCGAGTTAAAATGGGCTGAGGTGGTAAAGATATATTTGGAGCCAGTTCATGAAATTTTTGAATTCGAATTGGTGATTTTATAAACACTTTCTTAACGCACGAAACGAGAAGATCAACATCTTTATATTGGCTCCTAATTGTTTCCGCGACACGATGCAACCCGTGGGCAAGACATGTAACGTGCACTAATTTAGGGTAAAGCACTTTTAACCCAGACCCTGCTTTAACAATATAATGGGGCAGCATCGCTAAGAAACAACAGTACATTGTCGTACCGTAGCCCATCTGGCCACAATCACATCTGGCTTGAGGCTCAGACTGACGTCTTCAAGCTGTGTGCGTCAGCATATCTCTAAAGTTATAGTATCATGTTCATGATTGAGATTGCATTGCAAAAAAGTAGGTATGTAAATATGAATCATGTTTTGTAAAGTACCTTTCCTGAAATTCTAACTTTCGCTCGGAGACTCCCACGTCACTAGTTAAAAGGTTCACAAACAAGTCAAATTATAAGGAAAATAATATGCAGTTTTAATAAAGAACCATTAAAATAAGCATTATAGTTGGTAATACCCTAAATAAGCATTTATAAGCACTATCAAACATAGTTTAATTGATTTATTAATGCGTTCTTTACAAGGTGTAACATTTCGGCTTACATTTAAAGGTGTAGGAAAAAATGTGCATTTTGCTTAGAAATCCGGGCTCTAGTTATTACGTTACATTCGGCTCCGGTATCCAGATTAACTGTAAAGGATTTGTCACCAACTTCAATTTGTTCCTTCCAATAATCATCCTGATTTTTTTTGTAATTAATGGAGTTTACGTACACGTCTTCTGATCCGCTGCTTGCTTCGCTGTCGATCACGTTGATATACTTCAACTTCTTGTACACATATTTTTATTATTTCATCTTTATTGAAATTTTGTCCATCAGGGTTTGGTGTTCCCTACGTAAATAAATGATTAAAATTTTAAAATATTAATTTAAGATTATTATTTTGTTGTATTACATTATAAGAGCGCCAATTGTGAAGTTGTTTTCGAAATTCAATTTTTATACCAATTGGTTTGTTAATTGTAGAGTTCTTTAAAACCCCAACTGTCCAAAAGGCTACTCAATTGTAAATCTAAATCATCAGTTGGCGGGTTGGCTAATTCGGTGGAACAAGGAAAATCTACCAACTCCAAAAATTCATCTTCCATTTTTTGCTATATTTGTTGAAATATTATATCAGGTAATGGTGAATCTTTCCTATATGACAATTTTAAATATAAATAAATATTTTTATGAATTGCGCTCATATCAACTTTTTGAACGCAGTATAATATCGGGAAAACGTGCCAGTGTCGTTGTAAATTTAATTTTGCTTTTTATTAAATAATTTGATTAATAAAATTTATAAAATTATGATTGGTTTTATAATTTAAAAATTGACATGAGTTTTTCAATTTAACCAACATTTAATAAATTTTATTATTTGTTACCATTGAGAAGATAATTAATTTAATAATGTACTTACGTTTCAAATTAATTTTCTTTTTGATCACAACACTTGACACAGAACATACGATTTACACAATTAGGTACTAAATGCAACAACTGTAAGCTACTGGCATTTCTACACAATTTTCTAGAAATGCACCATAAGCTAAAATATGTAAGCTTAATCTAAATAAGCTACGTATTTAATCTTATCAAATTTCTTCGTAAATTTAACAATTATTCGTATTTGATACAAGCAAGCTTTTACTTTCATTTACTTGGATTTGTTTCATATTAGCTAATAATATTACGAGAATATCTGTATCGGAACACTTGATCAAAATGTTCGTACTTGATCCAACAGCGCAAACATGATACACTATTTTTGTATCAGCTTCTTCATGAGAACTGCAGGTATACTTTTCAGATACTTCTCTAACGACAGATTCTGTCGATTTTCTGTAAGAATGACACAGCTGATAATTTAGAAACACTTTCTGTGTAGGCTTAATCAACGTAGCTTTGTCTTGAGTCAACCAATCATTGACGAGAAACTGGACAAATGCTTGCTTGAATTTTATGTTCTTTAATTCGGCTATGAAATTTGCAGGACGTTTCGTTTGAGGTCCTTCGATAACGAAATCATCATTTCTTAAATTATCTCGTATATAGAATGCTCGTAATCTTTTATGCTTGGTGTTGGGTAAGTATCAAAGATCACGTGGATTTCCGTAGCCACGTGATTAGTGAGATTACGGAGCAAATTATAACTTATAGCGCCAAAGGTAGAAGGTATGTCTCGAAGAGTATAGAGATAAAAAAATCCATCAATAATCACGACATCCAATTCTTTAGGGATACTCTCAACAATTTTTTCTCTATCTATCAAAGGTTTTACCAGCTTCGATTTATCTGTTTTATTGATGGTTCCATCCATATGACATAACGATAGTGGAACAGAGGTCGGAGGGTACTCCAGAACCTTTTCAATTTCAACATTTTGTTGTAGAGATATACCTAACAATCTTCCAAATAAATCCCTGGGTAGTTTAACCTCTTCCACCTTTACGTTTGACTATTTTCTTGGGTTTGAAAGTATGAATAACATTTCTCTGGATAGCTTGTTCAAAACGATGTGGATTTGATGCACATTGTTCTAAAAATGTTTTCCTCTGCTCTTCTCCAATTTCCACAACATTCATTAGAAATTCTTGGACTTCATGACTTGCAGACTGTCCATTTTAATAGGTATTTTACCTCACTTTTTGCAAATTGACATTTCTGAATGTTAAGCTTTAACCCCGTTTCCTCTAATTTTGACAAAATGGCTTTAATATGACCCCTATGTTCCTCCCAATTCTTACTAAAAATTATAATTTCATCAATATAATGCAAACAAAAATCTTCATAAACCCCCAAGATAACTTGCATAACCCTGACTAACGCTGCTGACGATGAAGCCAGACCAAACGGTACTACTTTAAATTGGAAAATATTCCCTTCGATACCGAATCCCGTATATTTTCGCGAACTTCTTTCGAGTGGTATTTGCCAAAACGAATTTTTCAAATCTAACTTACTAAAAACCGTGTTCGTCCCAATTTTACCAAGCAATGCATCTATGTTTTGTGGAGCTTCGTATTGTGGTTTCGTAATCGAATTTAATCGCCTTGCATCCAAACATAACCTAATTGAACCCTCTTTCTTTCGCACTACAACCATTGGATTTAAAAATGGTGTATTCGTTCTCTCAATTACCCCTTTTTCAATCATTTCATCTCTTCTTTCTCTTCCTAAACTTTAATTCGATCAGCTTGTGGAATTGGATATATTTTACATTTAAATGACTCTTCATTGATAGTTTCTAATTTATGTGAATAGCCTTTTACTATTTTTGGTATGTCGTTTATCAAATTTATATGCTCATATAAAATTTTATTAATCACCTCTTTATATTCCTCTTTGCAATTTATTTCCACCTTATTAAAATTAACACTATTTATACCCACATTTTCTCTTTCATTCCTTATTAAATTTATCTGATTTTCCCACTTTATGATTACCCCATTTACAACTACATTTTTATTCTCAACATTTATTATTACTTTAAATTTACTCAATAGATCCATTCCTAAAGGTCACTTTACACGAGGGGATTTTTTCATGCGATCGATCGCCGCGACTTGTGGCAGGGATTTTTTGGCATTCGCAAAGTTGCCGCGACCTTATCGCATGAACACTTTACACGAGGCATTCATTTTTAGGCGACTTTGTAATAAATGACATATTTGCTATAATACCAACCTTATACCAACCTACAGTGTAAACCTATGGTGTAAACTTGAAAACAACTATAATCAGCTTGAGTAAATATAACCTAATCGTTTATTTGACATTTAAATTTAATATAATAATATATTTAGTAATTAATAAAGTATATTTTATAATAATATCAGGTACGTTGTTAATATGTAAATAATATTTTATTGTAATGTATATAATACGTTATTTTACAGATTGAAATGAATGATCAAGCAAAATTAGTTCTTGCTTCCTTGGGTTTAATAGTAGGTGCATCTACTTTGCTATTAAATAAGATTATGAAGCACAAACGTAAAAGAAAATATTGGGTTAAACCATGGTTAGCCAATAATAATTACAATAAAGGTAACATGAATCTTGTCGAGGAATTTAACGATCCAACAATTTACCTAAATTATCTACGAATGGATGAACGCACGTTTAACATACTTTTAAAACTAATAGAAAAGGATATTAAAAAAGAAGATACCAACATGCGTCAAAGCATTTCTGCAAAACATCAGCTGATTGTGACGTTGAGATTTTTAGCTACTGGAAATTCTTACCGTAGCTTAATGTATGAATTCAGAATTTCAGAATCAACTATTTCATTATTTATTCCAAAAGTATGTCGAGCTATTTACAATAACTTGAAAATGAAATATCTCAAGGTAAATATTTTAATTAATAATTATATAATAATAGTTATTATATTAATCATATAAGGGGATTATGAAGCCTCTAATCCACGAGAAAAAATGGGCACTCGAGGCTCAGCCGAGAGTCACATTTCTTCGAGAGGATTAGAGGCTTGTTAATTCCCGAATGTAATTCAACGTTTATATAGTGGTCGTGGATAAATTAATAGGTTTGTTCAGGCAGCAGTTTGAGAAAAACCACGTATATACGCAGTCGTTAGGTTAACCCATAGAATAATTTAATTGACAAAAGATGGAATATGTAACTAATGAAAAGTAATAATGTACCTTATGCCCGTATTCACCAACAACAAATAAGGTTTATTTATTGAATACTTATTTGTAGATTTTTTTGTCGTTGGTGCATACGGGCATAAGTAAATCGAAAATTGACTGTCCCATGCGACCCCGCATAATTGTAAATAGCCTACATGTTGGTTTCATTTAGTTACTTTTTCTACGTTGAGAAATTGCAAAACAATCCAAACCTGAACTCAATACCTATCTTACGATTGTTACGAGAAAATAAAAGAAATACGTATTACCAAAGAATTTTAATAAAAATTAAATAATAAAAATTAACACTATGAACTACTAAAACTATTTACAACTATTTACACTGCTTTTAAAAATATAACTACTAACAAAAAATATAAATACTAATGAAGACATCATGCTTGCTTATTAAAATAATTAATTATTTTTATAATTTTAGTGTCCAACAACTACATCAGAATGGCATAATATAGCACAGGGTTTCAATGAAACTTGGAATTTTCCTAACGCTATTGGAGTAATTGACGGCAAGCATATTGCATTTAGAGCTCCAGCGTCAGCAGGATCAACATTTTATAATTACAAAGGGGAAAATAGTATTGTTTTGCTAGCGTTGGTGGATTCTCAATATAATTTTATATACGTTGATGTTGGCACTAACGGCAGAATATCTGATGGTGGTGTTTTCCGCAAAAGCACCCTGTTTACAGCTATTACGACTAATAGTATAAATATTCCAGAAGAGACTGCTCTACCGCAAAGAAATAAAATGGTTCCGCATGTTATAGTTGCAGATGCAGCTTTTCCATTATTACCAAATATTTTGAAGCCGTATCCTTTTCGTGATATGTCAAATGAGCAACGTATTTTTAATTACAGATTGAGTAGGGCTCGTCGAGTAGTTGAAAACGTATTTGGTATATTAGCTAACCGTTTTCGAATATTTTTAACAACGATTTCATTTAATGCTGACAAAGTACAAGATATTACATTAGCATGCTGTGTATTGCACAATTTTTTAAATCAAGAATGTAAAACTACATATAGAAGTGGTGATGGTTTCGACACAACTAATAATTTTACAAATGGATTAAGTCAGCAATTAGGAAACAGACCAAAACAAGCAGCTATTGACATCAGGCAAGAGTTCCTGGAATACTTTAATGGAGTTGGTAGCGTACCTTGGCAAAACAATTCTGTAAATTAGTTATAGTATGTATATTATAATAAAAATTCGTCAAAATGTCACCTTTTTTTTCTCAACAATTACTTCCATACTAATCATCTTCCTGTTGGGAATCAAAAATGTGATTCATTAAGTTCCTCTTCAATTTTTGAAGTCTTCTCGGGCACTTAATTTTCTTCATTTCATTTGCCATCGATCTAAAATATCATATTTAATAACATATATATAATATTATATTTATTAAATAACTTACTGTCCGAAAACATTTAATTCGTCACTGGCAGCAGGTGTTAAAATAGCCTTTGAAGTTGACGCCATAATTTCTGAAGCATTTACTATTAATGCTGCTAAATCATTTTCGTCTATTGTAGCAGGACGTTTCCGTTTTTTGGTATTTATTCCTTCAATGGGTGTGTTACGGGTATCGTCAATTGAATCAGTTACGTTACCATCCTCGGTACTAGGATCCAACACAATTACCTCACTGACACCATTTAATGAAATGTTCATTTCATTTTCAATGGAATCATTTTTCTCAGTGTCCTAAATATAGAAATTGTTAACTAATCTAGAAATTAAAAATATATTCATTTTAACTTACTGTACACAGATTGGACATACTGCACCTTACGGGGTTACTACTTCCATCGAGAAATTGCAATAAGGTGTAGTACCAGAGCTTAGGTGTATATACATCTTGTGCTCCAGCACCACTTCTTTTGGAAGTTTTTACCTTATTGCATTCTCGGAGATACTGGGTTTTGATGCTGTGAATTTTGTTCTTCACAACAGGTACCGGAATGTGTAAAAGTGTAATTTCTTCAAATTGTTCCCCGAGTTTTTTGTATGCCAATTCGCGCAAGCTCCTGTTTTTATAATCATTGGAGGATACTAAATGTAATTCTGGAAAACATTCATAGCATCGTATGAATGTTTCCAACGAAGGTTTGCTCCAAACAAAATCTTCGTTGATCTTTGGTGCCATGTGCCATGATATATATACCTAATTGAAATTTAATGTACCTATATAAAAATAATAATACAATATGATCTTAAAAACAGAAATTTTTCAAGAATTGGGTGTGATTTTAGTATGTTGTGAAATATAAATTTTACAAAAACTTAACTGAACGTTAAAATATTAGATTTTAACTGTAGGTTAAAATATTAATAATATCTAAATATTAATAAAATATTAATAAATATTAAAATATTAGATTTTAACTGTAAGTTAAAATTAACAAAACTGTAAGTTAAAATCTAATATTTTAACGTTTAATTAAGTTTTTGTTGAATTTAAAAATAATTTAACAATAATAATGTTAAAAATATAACAAAACTTACCTTGCTTTATAAAATTTATAGTTATAATACAATTTAATAATTAAATTATAACAAACTTGTAACGGTTATTACTAAACACACTGTGAAACGACAACATACATAGTTCTTTTTAGTTTTTACACATTTTTTAAAAACATTTTTAAGTTGGAACTACAAAATCGCATGAAAAAATCCCTTGAAATTAGAACAAGTTCTAATTCAAATAATCGCACGTGCGCCGAGTTGCAGCGACTAATCTCACGAGCAATTTTGTATTACACGAGGCGCTTTGTTGCCGCGACAAGTCGCGGCGACAGATCGCATGAAAAAATCCCCTCGTGTAATGTGCGCTTAACGAACATTCCATCCTCAAACCTTTCATCATCATAATTCCCTCATACATACTTAAATCTCCCATTTCAATCTTTGCCATTAGCATCCTGTTTATCGTCGTCATCTTTTTATCATTTGCGGTTACTAAATTTATCCCTCGTGTATGTAGCAATTTATCTTTAAATTTATTTATATTTTTGAGTATGAAATCCTCATTTATTTATTTATATATTTCTGCACCAGTATCAACTAAACATATTACAACTAAATCATCTAACTTTATCTTAATTTTGGGTAAAACATTTATCTCCTCTAAATCTACCTTCTCCTCTTTGGTATCAATAAACTCCCCAGGGTGTCGATAAGAGTTTGTGCCTACGCATCTAACCTGATATAAAAATGTGCCGGCCTTTCGTTGGTCGTGTTATCATTTCCGTTCTCTACATTATCAACTCGCTCATTTGTTATAGCCTCTATATGATTAACCTGTCCACTTTCTCTTGTCGTTTGCCTCGTATCTTAACTCATATTACCTCCTCTATGACTTCCCCTGCCCCGGTTGACGTTATTATTTTGAAAACCCCTATTGAAATATCCTCCTCTATTATTATTATTATAATTGTTGCGATACCCGTTATTGTGCCCTTCTCTATTATCCCTACTACCCCCTGGATTTTATGTGAATCCACCTCTTTCTGAATCATTATTTCTATTTATCAAATTAGGGCCAATAAACCGAACCGTCACATCAAATCTCTTGAGCAAGTCCATAAACTCCTCTATTGTCTCTATTTTTTCAATCCCTATGCGTCTAACAAGAACCGTCTCAAAATGCTCCCCTATGTAGCGTATGATATTTTTCTCCTCATACGGAGGCGTAATTTGTTGCTCTTGACTGATTAACTTCATGGCATACTTCTCTCTCGCCCGTTCACATCCCCGATATTTCCCTGTCGTCACCTCTCTTCGTATCTTTCCCTGCTCTACCTCTCCCCAATATTGTCTCTTGAATAATCCCTTCAACTCCTCAAAATTCTTAAACTTCTCTTCTATGAGAGCATACCACGTTTCTGTATCTCCCTTCAAACTGCCCCTTATAATGTTTTTTATTTTATTAATATCCTTTATTTTGTTCAACCGTCTCCCCAACGCTATCAAGAAAATCATGGGGTTCACCCTACTGTCCCAATAAAATTTTATTCCTCCGTCGTTATCATCTTTGTTTATTAATTCTGCTAGTTCGCCTATGTCGAAACCCTTTCTTTCTTCCCTCTTGTCCCAGCGCTCCGTTAGCTCTTTCAAATCTTTATTTACTTCCCGCAACTCAACATCTTTCTTTTACCCCATTAATTCTCTCCCCTAATTTTTCTTCTATTATTTTTAATTATTATTCTTCTTCTTAAATAAAATGTTGCTGAAAACAGGCATAAGTGTTCCGTATTTGTAGTCGTTGTCCAGAGCTATTTCTTGCAGAAAAGAGAGCTCTTCTAACGTAGTGGCTCCGAACAGAGAAACTTTGTTCCTAGCGCAGAAGTCCCACCACATTCTGTACGCATGGTTGTATTGTGCCAACGTACCTTCTGAAATTGAAGCCAGTATACATTAGTGTCGATGGCCTTGTCGGGAACGTTTTTTATTGTGAACGAGTTGCTGATAATTTTGCGGCAACCAGGATAAGCTGACTCGCGAGAGGGTGCACTTTCCTGAAAGGAGACGATAGGTCAGAACTTGGTCCGAGATAAATTTCTTTGTCGATTATCATGCTAGAAAAAAGTGGGTACCATGGCTGAGCGGGCCAATATGGTACGACCAAAACTCCTACAGCCGAATCCTGTAAAATCTTTTGTAGTGATCTCAAAATGAGATTAAAGGGGGGGGGCGCGTAAAAGAATTTATTTCCCCAGCTAATAGTGAATGCGTCAATGAACAGGGAACCGGGGTCTACGCCAGGAGACATACTTTTCGCATTTTTTATTTATATTGGATGCGAACAGGTCTATTTCCATGTCACCAAATTGGAGGGTTATTGTACGGAAAGCCTCTTCAGATAAGGACCGTTGTAGCACTTTTTAAACAGACGAATGCCACAGCCACTTTTCTTGTCTGCAGATGGTATTACGCAAGACAGCTAAGCTCTGTTTTTTTTTAAACCGCTTCGGAGAAATGGGTTACCCTGGTGGTTGGCGGATAACGTGGGATCGTTGACTTGCACTTTCTACGGATAGATTTACCATGAGGGCGCCAGTCCAATGGAATAAAAGCACTGTCTTATTTACAACTTTTATTATTGAACAAAATGAAAATCAAAAATTTAAGGCTACTCAAAATAAAAAATGTATAAATTCAAAATAGAGCACACAATTATTTAAAATGAAAACGAAAAAGTGAAAAAAATTCCTACTTGCTAATTTACAAATTTTATGTACACAAACATACTAATTTATACAAATAGATTCACCGCAGGTAACATCGGTAGTGTTTTGTAACTTGCTGACTGTCGTTGTTACAGAACCTGTGTCTGCGAAAATAATGGTTATTGCTTCTAGCGATGTAAGCAAGAAAGTAGAGTAGACGAAGTAGCAGGAAGTAAATAACTACGTGTTAGATGGTAGCACGGAAGTAAGCAAGCAACTTGTGATTAATAAGTAATAACTGATACTATTCTAGGTTTCAATAACACTTACCTATCGGCAACCTGTCCTGAATACCTTAATTATTGAACTAATTTTTCCTTTCGGAGAGCTCTACGATTGGAAGTATGAACCTTTCGTTCCTGGTTTTCTGCCTCTAAAAAAAATGTCAAAGAAACGGTATAGCACATTCATCAATACACAAATTTAGCAGCAGTGGCGTAGCTACCATAGGGCAAAGCGGTGCAGTGCACCGGGGCCCCGGAGCCTAGGGGGCCCCCTGAGCTGTTATTTTTTTAAATTTCTAATGCAAACATTAGAGGGGGGCCGATTTTTTTTATGCACCGGGGCCCTTGTCCACCTAGCTACGCCACTGTTTAGCAGGCTACTGTCCTGCAAGTAATTATTACAAAAGCGATACTTCTACTTTCTGAAGAATGTTGTTGGAAGTCGAAGATTGTTGGAGTGGTTTTTATGCTACCAGTTGGACAATGATTTGAACTTCGCAATGTTTGGATTGACCTGCCGCACCTATTGTAACACTCGAATAGATCGTTGGCTGGTTGTTTGCTTTTAATATCGTACATCATACGACAAAATCGATGAATTCCAAAATGGCGTTCCCCACGCTTGGATTAATAAAATCTCGGTCTTGTAGGTTATCACGTTTTAAAAATTGTAAATGCACTAATAACGTTTGAATACCCGTAACAAATGATAACACGCAAAACTATTTGGTTTGCTGGTTGTTGTAACTAATTTCACTACATTAATTTTGTTTTAACAAGGTTTTAATAACCTGCTGACTTAAATACCTCACGAAATAAGTCATACGAGGCAGCATTTTGATGTTCCATTTTGTATTTATTATACAGCATTCTTATATTTAAGTGACTAAATATTTTCGCTGTGTGTCTCTTCGCGAATAGTGACTTTCGTATTTGGGATACTTATCTAAATATTTTAACATGGTCATCCGTTCTTCAACCATTTTATTTTTGGGTATATGCCGACCCCTGCAATCCTCAAGAGTACCAACTGGTACAGCAGTAGTTGTTGATTTTTTTAATTTTTCTACCAAGTAATCAACTTTGCACTTGGTTATTCCATAAACGGATTGAAACATATTCTTGCAGACCGACTTGGTACTCCCGTATACTTTAAAGAATATTTAGCAGTGATTTGCCGATCGTGTTTAGCACCTGTTTTGCCACGACCCTTCCTTTCACCACTTTTTTTTAAGATGGTTATTCCTCCGGCCAAAATTTGATTTTGTTCAGCTTTCGAGCATTCATACATTTTTGTGTGAAATTCTTTTTGCTGTTCTTCAGTCATTGTTTCAAAACACTTTTTACGACAACAACTAACAATTATTTTAAATTCCTTCCCCGGAATAACTCTTTCCGTTCTTGTTTTTGACTCTTTCCCATGATCACGCAATTGCTTCTGTTGTTTTCGTATATTACACAGAAAAAAATCCTTGATGTTAAATTCGCACAATATTGTGTTCTTGAAATTGTGTTCTTGTTAATCCCAAATTGAGTTCTTGATAGGTACTGGGCTTGTTAGAAATATGCAAATTTTTGTACCTGGAAAATTGTATTGTATATGGTAACTATTGTTGTTTAAGTTCCACCCAATAATTGTGTTCTTAAGATTGTGCGAATTGTAAACGTAAAATTTTACTTGAATAATTATTATTAAAGCAGTAAAATTTGAAAAAAATTTTCATTTTTAGATTATATACATTTAATCCGTAATTATGCAAACGATTAAAATATAATTTAAATATTTACCGTTATTTATAGTTTTAACACGTGGATAATAATTTTATTTTAAAAATTTAAACTTAATAATTATTATTAATAATTCTCCTTAAAATTAACGAACATTTTAAGATTAAAGAATTTACTGCAATTAGAATTAAATGTTAAAAATTTAATCTAAAGAAGTGTGATAATCGTATTAATTTACTGTAAAATTATAAATTCAACAAAAGCTTAAGTAAACGTTAAAACATTAAAATTTTAACCGTAAGTAAAGACAACATACAAGAAATTTTATTTAGAACCTTTTATCACAAGATAGAACCAGAAAATATTGGAAAATATGAAAATTTCAAATACGTGGGGGGGGGGGGTCAAACAACGTGTTGTTTTTTAAAAAAGGTGAAAAATATAGTAAAATTATTGAATAATTTACAAAAGTATCTTATTACTTTTCGTTGTATCGTATTTATTTTTTAAATTCTACAATAATTTCACTATATTTTTCAACTTTTTTAAAAAACACCACGTTGTTAGATCCCCCCCCTCCCCATATTTGACATTATTTCATATTTTCTGGTTTTCTTGTGACAAAAGGTTAAAACTGTTTCTAAATAAAATGACTTGCATGTTGTTCTTTAATTAGGGTTAAAATTTTAATGTTTTTAAATTTTACTTAAGTTTTTTATAAGTTAATAATTTTAAAATAAATTAAATACGATTATCACACTTCTTTAGATTGTTCTTTTAACATTTAATTCTAATTACAGAAAAATTCTTTAATTTTAAATTTTCAACTTTCAGCAAACAGAATTATTAATAATTATTAAGTTTAAATTTTTAAAATAAAATTATAACCCACGTGTTTAAAACTATAAGTTAGGGTAATTGTTACGGTAAATATTTAAATTTTATTTTAATCGTTTACGTAATGTAATATTTTAACGTTTGCTTAACGTTTTGTTAACTTTATATTAAAATTTTAAAATTAAAACAATTTTAATGTAAAGAATTAAATGTTATAAAACAGAAATCTAAAGAAGTGTGATAATCTGATATTGTAAAATTATAAATATAGAAAAACTTGAATAAGCGCAAAAATATTAGAATTTTAACTACAGTAAGAATAACATTGATTAAATTTTATTATTTTTGAATTATTTCATTTTTGTTAACTCGATATATTTTATTTATTAAATTTAAAATTAATTCTCCAAGCATAAGTATAACTTAAGCTTATTATTATAATTCCCTTCGTAGACCAGTGAGTACAGCGTACGCCTATAGATCCAGAGGTTACAGGTTCAAATCTTCAAAATCAAAAAAAAGGTAAGTAAAATTTGTCAAGTGTGTTCCCCTACTGCAATTAAAATTTATCGCAATTTAAAAATGAAAGTATAATAATAAATTAAGATCTGTGAATACCAGATATTTCTAATAATAATTTATTTATATATTAAAAATTTTATTTTAATAAATTTTCTTATGCAAAACACAAAATTGTGTTGTGGACTAGTAAAAAGGTTTTACCATAAGAAGGCATAATTTGGGTTGTATGCAGGTATAGATAGGTTGACCCAAAAGATTACCTGCTTGAAAAACAATGTTTTACTTGTAACCTATTTCAACCCAAATTTTACCTGGAGTATGCACAATTTTACTTACGTTTAGCACAATTTTTTTTCTGTGTATTATTTAATTTAAGTTTCTTCCGTACTGGGGTGCCGTTTCCATGAATATCGTTTCCAGATTCTTCTCCTTTTTCACTTGTCTTTGGTAATGGAGTATTTTCTGTTTGCATATTTTCAACTTCAAAATGGTCATCTTCAGACGAAGGTAAATAATCGATGTCTAATACCGAATCATCCAATGAAAACTCTGGTGAGGAAGTATGTTCTGTGGGTATGTTCTCCAACTCTCTGTCATCTTGGATTATTTCTGTATTTGTGGTTTTGCTGTTATGGATGTAAATTTCCATGACTAACCTTGAAAGTCATCTGAAGTAGCAATCCAATTCCGCATTTCGTCATCCATTGGTGGTAAGGGTGATTCCAAAATATCATCAATATCATCATCTTTTGTCAAATCTAAACAAAGCGCATGAGCTCAAAGTACTTGATGCCACAAAGTGTAGTTTCTTTGTGCCACAAATATTTACCTAAACTCATTTTAACAATCTTACCTCCCCTACTATTTCCAAACATATTTTATTATAGTAAAACTACAACACGTGCAATGTCAACAAATTAAAACAATGTAATTAACAACTTTTATTAATAATCACTTTAGTACTGCTTGAACACAATATAAATAATTTTAAATTAACGGCTATAATGCAAGTTTACTCTTGGATAGTTTAAATCAAACTGAAATAATAAAACTATGCATATGTGCAATTGTAACAGAAACAATCGATTTGACCACATTCCATAACAGATAACAAACTTCAACACCTGCCAAAATACGATAAGTCAAACATATACAAATTTATTCGTACAAGGTAGTTGCGATAAGACGCCAAAAACAGATGTCTAACTTATTGGGTTTTGCCACAGTCCAATTGCAAAGAAATGAACTTATCCGGATAATTGTTTTGTAAATATCTATTCAAGGAATATCACAAATCATATGGGGTTTTGCCATAAGTTTCTTGACTAAATTTTCTCCATATTGGCATTAAAAAAATTTTTATTTGTTTTGCCATAATATGGAGTTTTGCCTTAGTACCACAGAGTTACAATGTGGAACTGGCCACGGATTTTGTATAGCACAAAGTCAACCTGCTGTTAGTCGCTGCATAGCAGAAGTTTCAGATCTCATGACCAGGCATCTTCTTAATACATGGCTAAAATTTCCAAAATCTGAAGACCAAAAGCTAAGAGTAAAGAGAGGATTTGAACAATTGAACCCAGTGTTTACTAATATTGTTGGGGTAGTAGATGGTACACATATAAGAATAGTAGCCTCACCTGCAGAGCATCCTATATATCCCGCACATGCCTATTATTGTAGAAAGTGATATTATTCAATTAATACACAATTTATGCAGATACCGGCTCTTTTAACTACCTACTTGGCGACAGTGGTTATCCATTAGAACCTTGGTGTTGGTACCATTTATAAATGCTGCAGAAAATAGCCCTCAATCAAGATTTAATGTTGCTTTTTCAAACCAAAGAATTTTGCACAATATATGCACAACCAATTTATTCGTGACACGTTTGATGTGAAGCATATTGAATACAATATAAACACAAGTGTTTATATTGTATATGCACAACCTACAACATTCCTCTTCCTGATAACAACCAGTTACTTTCCCCACCAAGATTTAATCACCAGAATGATTTTCCCCATAATATGGAATGGTTTAATCAAGGAGTTCAAGTTCGAAATCAACTACTTCCTGCTTTTCTTTAATGTTCCCATTTTTTGTTAATTCCGAAGTCTTTGTAATAAAAATGTAATAATTACTTTTATAGTTTTATATTATATAATTAGTAGGTACATAGGTGAATAATAATTACAAATTAAACTTTTAATTAAAATAACTTAAAAATTCATATAAAAAATATAAAGTGAGAGAAACAACTTTAAAATCTCAGTTGAGATAGTGGATTTAAGTTTTTACGAAGAGCCCTGGAAAGTCATAATGTTGCTCTAGCTAAATTGTTGTTGGAATTGGCCAATACAGTTAGGCACTTGGTATGCTGAATAGCAATATCATCCAGTTTGGTAAGCGCAGTACATGTTTTTTTTTAACAGGTAAAATAGGGGTGAAATTTGAAGCATTAGAGGCACTAGGTAGTATCTAAAATATGATAAGTTTTAATAATATATTTTAGAAAACTTTAACCTAATAAGTAATACTTACAATATTATTGTCAATATTATTTTCAGTGTTTTCGAGGGCCATCCCGGGGTCAATAGATATTCCTCAATCAACTACAATTAAGAAAAGTTTTAAGTTTATATTTAAATTAATAAATAAGTATTAATCTTACAACTTCAGCATCATTTTCAAATAAATTATCAAAGCCCGCATCTGGTATATCTGGTACACCAAATATTACAGCATATTACCCCACGCGACGCGACACGACGATTCACTATAGGCGACGCGCTTAGAATGATTTACATAGAATCAAATGCAAGTCCGCACACTAAGACCACGCGACAGCTCGAGACATCTGGCTATAGCACCAGGCTAAAACAAAAGTGTAACTAGGTGTGGTGTGGCCTAAGTGAACGAGCACCTTTAGACAGCATTCCCAATAATCGCTCTTCTAACTCGGTTACTGCCTTTTTAGTTTTTGGCCAACCACCTGTTCCTACTGTCTCTTGATGCAGTAATCTTGTCTTTCTTCTGGTATTGACTTTAAATTTGTTTAATGCCTAAAATAACCAATAAACACATATTAGCAAAGAATATAGCTATTAGTCACAGACTGCGATATTAGTATAAAATATTAATAGCCGTAAAAAATGTTTCCAAAATTTGAATTTAAAAAACCCAGAATTTTAAAAAACGTAAATAGTTAATAGCCGTATTCATAAAAAACTTAAAACAGTCTTGTAAGCCTGTTTTAGTTAATGACCTCAAAAGAGTTCTTTAACCATAACCTAACTTTTTTTTTTGCTGTCATTTCGAATTTTTTTAGGTTAAAATACCAACTTATTACAGTAAACGCGCTAAACTCCCTATAAAATAGTTTACTCTATTATTTAGTCCCTATAAAATTTGGAGGGAGTTTAGCTCGTTTACTGTAATAAGTTGGTATTTTAACCTAAAAAATTCAAAATGCAAGCAAAAATAAAGTTAGGTTATGGTTAACAAACTTAATTGAGTCAATGGGTGATATGAATAAAAATGAGCATGAAGTATATACTCAAAATTTTGAAAAATTACTCAGAGTTCTATGAACGAATATAAAAAGTAACTAGGTATATGAGTAGATACCCTTATAAAAAGAATACCCACTTGCGCTGAGCATCTACCTTTCAATCTTATTCGTATAATCTGAGTATTTATTTCAAAATTTTGAGTATAATACTTCATGCTCATTTTTATTCATATCACCCATTAACTAAAATAGGCTTACAAGACTGCTTTAAGTTTTTTATGAATACGGCTGTAATAATATAACGTTACACTTACGTCCTTCCATTGGGTTGTAGTTTTTTGTGACCCTTGCACACTTATTTAATTCATCAGCAAGCTTTTTCCATCCTTGTGAGTACTTTTCCAATTCACTTGGTTTCAATTTTGTTTGATTTAACAAAAACTTGTGATTTTCTAAATAATTAACTAAAAACTGTTTTTGGTTCTTACTCATCCTACTAGAGCGAAGCATTTTCAGATTGAAAATTACAATATTATCAAACAAAATAATTATTAATTTGCTAATAAGTATCTGCAAACTAACAAAGCAAATGGTTGGTTATGTTTTGACGTTCGTAATTTCGTTTGAACGGTATTGGAACTAATTTGATAACCTGCAACTACTTTTAACGAATATTACCGAACGTTTTAACGCATGATGTTAAATTTAAAAATTTTAACACAATACTTTATCGACTGTTTTACAGATTGCAAAATTATGTTAAAAATTAATATATTTAATGCAAGTTAAAATTAACATATTCCTTACAGAATCACCGCGAAAGTCTTCTAATTTCCAAAATGCTTCAAAAATTCGTTTTCTCTAATCTTTAAATTGTTTATCACATTTTTTCTTGCATCTACATCGAAGGCTGCTAAACTCTTTCTTGGATTTTTGTGCCCCTTTAGCCTTAGCCCTTTACATTCTTCCAATTATCTACATTTCTGCTTCTTTTTCGACCTCTTACTGCGCTGGGTTCTTCTCCAGATTGAGTACTTTCCTGAGAGGTACTTGCCTTCGCGGTACTTGCATTTGTAGGTGCCATCGAACTTCCGTCACAAAATTTTCCTGTAGTTGAAGCTTAAGAACCTAAATAGACATGATTGTAATCAAAATTACGATAACAGTGAATCCGTAGTTTAAAAAAACAAAATATTTACAATAGTAATGGAGCAGTTATGATTAAAAGTTAGGTTAAGTTTGTTTGTTAGATTGTATAGTACCTACTTACCTTCATATTCCGATGAATCTGAATCGATAATCGAAGGTACGTGTATTCCGAAGAAAACTAAGAAAAGTCTACAATATCCTCAGAGTCAGTATTCATCTTCCAATAATTCACTATTAAGGCAACTCAAAAACCGTAAAGAAGTAAACAAACGCACGCGTGGACATGATCCACTATACGAGGGGAGTTCAATAAGTTGGGTAAAAATTAAACTGGAAATTTTTTTGGGGAGCAAATTTTTCATTATTTTTCAACATAGTCTCCTTTTGACTGGATACATTTATTCCAACGATGTTCAAATTTTTGACTTTAACTTTCTGGCTGTCACTTCTTTTAAGTGTTAACATTTTTTTCACCAGGCCTGTAGTTATAGTTAGGTCGTTTTCTTCAGTTTGCTGCACCAACGTCGACAAACTCTTGGTAGATATAATGACGTCTCTGAAGATAAACCAGATGTCCAGAAAGTGACTTCTTAGGAGTTTTATCATGTGCGGGAAGTCAGCAAACATAAATATTTTTAAATTTTAATTTGATGGGTACCTAACAAAACAAGTCTGACCTGCACCAATTCCACAACCCATCGATTTAAAAAAAGCCTGGTTGTTTGGTTCCAAATCACAAACAGTTGCAACAACTGGGTATCCAGTGGTATATAAAAGTAATGACAATATTAGAAAATGTCTCTTTAGTCATTAAATCATCATACTTATAATACACTGGTTGTTTCCAACGGTGAACTAAACCTCGTGCCTAACCGTCAAACAGGATTTGTGGGAAGCATAATGCATTTTTCGATAAACGAATACAACTTGCTCTTTTTTTAAAATTCCTTGGTCAAACATGAATTCGGAAATCCAGTACCGCATTGTTGATGGAACAGGAAGAGGCAGTTTCCGTACTGTCTGTCAATAATCATATGCACGATTTCCATAATTATGAGCGGTAATAGCGATAGAAATATCCTTCTGTATCCATGCTGTTGGGGTTTTTCATGGGTTTAGAAGTAAATGCACTTGTTTTGGTGTGTTTATTTTCATCATCATTCATTCTATTCCTTTTATCCTTCTATCCTACCACTTCACTCCTATTAAGAGATGCACGCCCTCTTATCTATGAACCATTTCCGATTCACCCTGTACAATAACCTCGACATCTTCCTCAACACCCACTCTTGTTCTTACATACGTCTGCATCTCTCTTCCTCTTCAACCCAAATTAATTTTCTTCGCCCATTTATTCTTCATTATATAGCCGTCATACACCCCCCTCTTTTTAACAGGTTAACATGCCACGGCCATATGGGGCCGTCCCCTTCATGAGGTACCAAGGTGAAGCCCCAGTCTTCACACTTGGTGACCAATTAATAAAATTTTCTATGTCGCCTAATTTGTTGATCCATTGATCATGGTTCTCGTGAGTCATAATTCTGAGGAACTTGACGACCTCTTGTATGGCTCTATCACTTAGATTCCCTTGTGGATGCCGAATACTGGAAAAGCACACTCTATCCCTATCCTCTCTAAATGTTGCACGAATCTTTGATTATTAAAATATGTGGCATTATCCGCAAGAATCCTTGTTGGCCTAATCACTTTTTCACAAAAACTTTCTATGCACTGTAATGAGTTGGTGGTATTACACTGCCGAGTCGGATAAACTTTAATAAATTTCGTACTCATGTCGTACATTATGAAAATATTTTTGAAATCATTGCGACTACTCACCAGATTGCTTAGATAGACGATTGTTACTAGTTCCCCCCGTTTACTAACATCAATGCTTTTGATAAAATTTTGGTTTACATGATTTTTGTATTTCGCAAGACAACACGACCTGCATTTGTTTATTACCCCCTTTATAATTATTGACATATCCCGGACCGCATAAAAGTTTTCCCTAAACATCATCCAGATCCTTCTTATTCCCATTTGTCCAAATTTTACGTGTAAATCCACCAAATCTTTTCCACTGTCCTTGAATTAATGACATATAACTGGGTCAAAATCACCAAGGTGGCAAATTCCAAATTCAGTTTTATGATGAAAATACTTAGCAGCTATTATTTTGACAACTAGCTTAAATCATCACTAAACTTGTGTATAAACAATAGTTACGAAGAGCAAGCATAGAATTAATTACTTTTCTTGTAATATTCTTTTTAAAGAGAACCATCACTGAAAACAGTCATTTCGGGAACGTTTTTGTAAGGTTTATTAATAAAATTAAACAATAATTTAAATATTTCTTATTTAGCATATACAATAGGATAGATATAATATGCAGTTAATAATATGAATAAAAAACTTAAGGAATTTTACATTAAAAACTTTTGGAAGTAAAATACCACCACAAACAAGACTATGTTACAATTTCTATGTATTAAATTATCTAAATATGAAAATGTCGCAAACTTAAAACAAAATGAATTAACAGTAGCTACTGAGAATCCAACTTTTTAAATATTACTATGTTCTTTTTTCAAAATACCTAAAATTTTATGTGTTTTCCGTGATTTTAGTGACGTTCCCGGAAATGATGAGGTGTTCACGGAATGATGTTTGTGTGAAATCCTTGACTTTTTGACGAACTTCTGGCTTCAACCTTTGGCATCAGACTTCAGAATCGATGAATTGTTCCTCTCCTTTGGCAAAAACTTCTTGGTCATGTGAAACAATTTGTATTTCCTTACCACAGTTCCACTAACACATTTCTGGAAGACTTCTCTCTCTTTGGAATTTTTTTTGGCAAAGTATTGGCTTTTTCTTGTAGTTGCGTAGTCAAAACTTCACTAAACAAAAGTTTTTTGCATACTTCAGGAGGTAGGTCCACGTGTTTTATCAATGCATCAACTTTGCTCTTAGGAGTTGTAGGTACCTGGTCTTTCTTCTGTTCTCTGTTTTCTTTTCTTCTTAGTTTTTTCATTGCAGTCTCATATTTACGTTTAAGTTCAGCATTAGCTTTTTCCCTTTGGCGCAAATAAGCTAAACTATCTTTTTTATGTCGTTTTTTCGGATGTTGTTTGCAGCTTCATGAGACACCATTTTGCTTTGAAAACAAACCATTTTATTGAAAATTATGTTAGCACAACATTCACAGTAAATTAATTGAGAAATAGTAATAGCAGATATCACTTTGGTAACAAATAGTCATTGGGAAACGTCATCATTATTTCGAGATGTCCGGGAACGTTCCCGAAATGACCGTTCCCGAAATGACATTTTCAAATAAACGAGCCCTTTTTATAACGACGGCTATCTTGACATCATAACCGACATGGTTGATGTAAAATATTTTTGGATATGTTATACGTTTATACTCTAAAAACGTATTTTTTCAATATTTCTAGCAAATCAACGCGTTCCCGGTATGACGAACTATTGATGTACGCTCTGTAAATAATGAATAGAAAGATACTTATCTCTTATTTCAAATTATTTTGGCGAAAATCACTGGCGACAATCACTTTACATCTTCCACTACAACTGCGCTACCTAGCAATAACAAAAATAATTTCAATAACAAAAATTTTTCAAGCAGTCAAAAAACGTTCACTGAAATGATGCTTACTTTGTCGGACAAGATATTTTAACATATTTTTCATTATTATTTTTTAATTTTTTCAATAATGCTTACAAAAACTTGATATTCGATAAAATTTAAGGTTAGTAAGTAATGAAAACTGTTAAATTAATTTTATTTTATAAGAATTCTCGGTGTTCGTTTCTAAGAATTGCTACTTCGGACGCGTTCCCGAAATGACTTTTTGTACTTATTTTTTAAAATAATATTAAATATATTTAACTTTTGAATTATATTGTATGATGTCCAGTTGAATTGAATTTTAAATATTTACTAATGATAATTTAATCTAAAAGTATGTGAATTTCGTCACTTATTTGCTGCCAAAGCTAATTCTCCACCTTGGTGATTTTGACCCAACTGCTCCTCTTGAATGTTCTTAATCAAATAATTATTTTCCCAACTGTACCCCCTAAATTGAACGTGGTCTCTTAATTTTTCTTAGTTTGTAATATCCTTCCTTAACTTAAGAGACGGTCATTGCCTTGCAGCTAACGCAGTTGGATGCGAATATGGGGCACCGGGTTCAAACCTGGGGAGAGTCAAACTTTCTTATGACTAGTCTCCGTGCTTCGGAAGGCACGTTAAGCCGGTGGTCCCCTGGGTTAGTAAATTGCTACCATTAACATAAAAAACCAGGATACAGGCACATCTGAAGGCAAGTCTAGCAAGCTACCTGATGGATGTAAAATATTTATATGCTCAAAGTTTCTAACACTGCCTAGGAAACGACGCATGTGTTGGAAAATAACAGGCCTTGGCCTACTAGAAGAGAATTCTCTAGAGAATTACTTCTAGAAAGAAGAAGAAGAAGAACTTTGCAATTTTTAAATTATCTGGCATGTCTTATTAATACCTGTACTCAACCTTAAAATATTGTTTTTTAGAAACAAGCTAAGTTCTCCTGATTTTGCAAGTTCCTTGTCTTTTCCTTTATCGCTTCTGGATAATTCCTTTTCTTTTAAATGTCGGTTATAAGATTCCTGTAATTCTTCTTTTTGTTTTTCATTACAGTTTTTGAATTGCTCGCACAAACCGCACAGGTCTTTTTTAGGGGTTATCTTATTTTTTAGGGGATATCTTAAAAAAAGATATATTAAATTGAAAATTAAAAATTTTGGAATACATTGTATAATTTCCAAAACCTTTTTCAGCGCTTTTGCTCTCTTTTACAGAATCTCTGTGAATATCGGCAAGAGTCTTGCTTCCATCAATAAACTCCCTTGTTGTTTGAGCACGTAAATAATGTGACTCAACACGTGAAATTGAGTTTATATGATCTATAATGTCTTGCTTTATGGATTCATCAACTTTTTGTTTGTTTCCATGCTTTCCCCTTTTGTCGTCTTGTAGAGAAACCCATCTTTTGTTTTGGCTATTATAGTCCTAATAGTTCTGTCACTTATTCCTAATGTATTTGTAAAAAATACTTTGCAAGTTCTAATTTTTTTATTATCACATTCAAAATAGAAAGCAGAATTTTCTTTTCTACAATTATTTTGTGTTTGTGTGTGTGGTATTGCGCTAATGCATTTTAAAATGTAATGTCGTTGTAGCTGTAGACTTGCTAAGTTCCAGTATTTTGTGAAAAATTTACGTCTATTTTGTTCCTCAATTTTTTCAAAACACTTGTACATACAAGATCCTTACAAGGGGGTAACATTTTTCTTTCAGAAGTTTTATTTTTACGACTTTATGTATTCCAAGCCACTATTACGTTTTGTTTTTCTAGAGTTTCTGACCCACTCATTTTCATTACGCGTTCTCTTCCTACATTTTTTTTTGCTGTATTACTCGAATTATCATTCGGTGCTTCATTTATCTAAATAATAGAAAAAAATAATAATAACAGAATAATATCAATAAACTGTGTCGAAGCTATTATTTATTTCTTTTGTTTTTAATTTTTAGGTTACAATTTGCCTTAAATTTTAATTTTTAAGTTAGAATATTACATTATTAACTTACCTCGTTCAAAAATAAACGATTTTCAGAGACATTTTCTTCTGTCGCTTTTTTAAGAGCTAATAATTGTAACATTAACTTTCCACGGGAACTCATACTAACTAATTAACAAGTTTATTATAGAAATATAATTAACACACAGCAAACCACAAAAATAATAACGTAGTGATACAAATTATTCAGTAATAAGCATCAAGAGCGTCTTAAACAGCCTTATGACAATGTTGCAGCAATCAGTAAAACAAAAATACGATACCAACTAGCATCAATACAGACATATCTTACTTATGACAGTGTTTATGCAAAGTCTAGTACCAAAACTTTTGGATCAAAAAGGACATAAAGCATCCTCTAGTGATTTCATACAATAAACTAATTTAAGTCAGTGTTGCATCTAATAATGTACGAATTTTCACATAATAATCCATAAAAATCACAAATTTGATTTTTTTGGACTTACGACTAGGGCTAGGAATTTATTTCGATTAATCGATTATTTAATCGATTAATCGATGATCGATTAATATTTTTGAAATAATCGAAAAATCGATTGTTCGATTAATCGATTGTTTTCGATTAATCGATTGTTCGATTATTCGATTGTTTTCGATTAATCGATTGTTCGATTATTCGATTGTTTTCGATTAATCGATTGTTTTCGATTAATCGATTGTTCGATTGTTTGATTAATCGATTAATCGATTTTTCGATTAATCGATTGATCGATATAATCGATTGTTTTTACACAATCGATTTTCGATTGTTAAATTTAACAATCGCCCAGCCCTACTTACGACAGTGCTGCTGCCGAGTGCGATATATGATTATGCGATCAGATAATTAGTTTTAGAGATAATCGACTTTAATGTCATTTATTGTCTAAAGGCCCCAAACTTTTTAGCATACCTAATATTACTATATTAGCATTTGTAGCATACTAACATTTGTAGCTGATACCTCATCAGGAACCTCTGTCGATGTCGATGTCTCCAATAATTCATCCCAGATTTCACACGTTGTTTCAAGATGACCACATTCTTGGGATTTATTAAGGTTAAAATACTCTACTAATAAGATCTCATCATCCTCATTATCCGCAGCATGCTCAATTGTATTGGCAAAAAGTATAGATGCAGCATTGCGCCCCCGTGACATAATTACGCATGCGATATTTAAATTCCAATGCTGACATTTTTTTGTGGCTTGCTCCCATGGCCCTAAACGTAGTATAGGATTGCTCATTCATATCCTGATTCACCCGCCTAGTTAATATATAAGTAAGGGGATATTTTTCCTGTATATACTGCAGGAGACCTTGTAAAGATCGATTGCTCAAAATAATTCCCTTTTGAAATGGTAGAAAGGCAGTCTTTTTATGCGGAATAGCAGACTTTTTAGACTTACAAGCAGCTGGCTTGGCAACGGCACGCATTTCCTCTATAAATACGGGCATGCGATTAATGACATCATTTTGTTTGTCAAGATTCACTCCATACCCATCATGAGCCAAATCACGACGTCCAAATTTGGAATGAGAATTGCAGACGTCCAACCAGTCGTATGACAATTAAATAAATTCCGCAGTTTGTTTCCAAAATGGATCTTCTATTTTGATCTCATCATTTTTCATGCTCATCGCTGGAAGTACTGGACTTAAAATTCCTTGGTCAAACATGAGTTCGGAAATCCAGTACCGCATTGTTGATGGAGCAGGAAGAGGCAGTTTTCGTACTGTCCACCAATACTCATAATGCTTATGCCCATAATTATGAGCCGTAATAGCGGTAGAAATATCCTCCTGTGTCCATACTGTTCGAGTTTTGCCTGGGTTTAGAAGTAAATCCACTTGTTTTGGTGTGAAAACTTTACACAGACTCAACAACCGCAGATTTTTGCATACTATTTTTCAAATTTTTTTTGAGTTGTTGATGGCCGGCTGTTGATTTCTGCAGAGCTTTAATTTTTCTTTTCATCATCATCTTAGCTTTCATTGCACTAATAAGTTTGACGATACTTTACTTTTCTTGGGACTATGCTTGTTCCTTATTAACAATATGCCTTTGTAATAAAAACTTTCATTTGAAAATGTATAAAGTAAAATTAACGGGTTAATTGGATAGCAATGAATCTAATGCCCGTTTTCACCAACATTTTATTTAAGAATTTCTTAGTTAAGAATTCCTTAGTAGGTATTCCTTAAATTTGATTAGTCAAATTTGACATAATATTAGTTTATTATGTCAATACTATGTCAAATTTGACCAATCAAATTTATGGAATCCTAGCTAAGTAATTCTTTAGTAGGAAATTCTTAAATAAATTGTTGGTGAAAACAGGCATTAATGTTTATTTGTCAACGGTTTCGGTTATTTAATATATACCATCATCAGGACTGAAAATTTCATTTGAAAATTCAAAATTTGATTATTCTTATTTTTCTGAATTAGAAAAATTTTCAAATTTTATAAAAGTTGGGTTATAACAAAACCAACTGTACGCTGCGACTGTTGAGAGAACAATGAATAATTTTTTAACAAATAATTTTTTAAATTCTAAATTTCGAAAAAATTACTTTTTACGTTGTTTTGTTAACACAGCTTCTTTGATGTATTTCCGTTTCTTTCTACTTGTTAGTGTATTCCACTTCTGGGCACTATTTTTAGCTATTTCTTCTTCTTCAAGTGCCTATCCGTTCCGGATGTTGGCTATCATCCTGGCTATTATAACTTTATTGACTGCAGTGCGGAAGAGCTCCGTCGTCGTCATCGAAAACTCTCCTGAATGAATTCTCCTCCTACCGACGCTTCTTTTTCTTGTAATATGCACTGCAGAAGATAGTATCTATTTTCGTTTCTCATAATTTTTATACTATTAATTCTGTGATTGATGGCCAATGTTCTATATTTTTGCTTCTGCATGTCCGTCATCCTTTTCCATGCTTTCGAAGCCAATTTTGAAATTTCAGTCACCGGCTTTCCTCGCTGTAGCTCTCTAAAATCGATCAGAAAATTGAAAAAATCATTTTTCGTCATTTTCGCGCTTCGTTCAGTGGGTGTATTTTCTCCAGTGTTATGGTCCCCATTCATTTATCAGTTTATCTGCAGTTAGCGGACTGTCAGTCTGATCTTAAGATTTTAACTGGCGCAGTCCACACATTATTCAGTTCGAATTCACAGTCTCGGTCTTCAGTTAAGGACTGACAGATTAAAAACTGCCGGCCGCCTGTTAACTGAACATACACATACGCAGTTTTAAGAAATTATCAGTTAAAATACCATAGAGTTGGCGTGTAAAGTTCATCTGTAGAACTTCCAGATTTTTGGGCTTTTTAGCTTTCTTAAGTTCTTTTCGGAATGCACAACGTAAATTATTAATTTTCTTTGTAACAGTATCAATTGTAGCACTTTTATCAACACTTTTATAATATTCTAATAATTTTGCATATCCTTCGTCCTTTAAACGCCTGTTAATATAACATTTAGATTTTATTTTCCACAATGCTGGATGCTGTCTATAAATATCGATAAATTCCGTTAAGAATTCTGTCGATTTATCACTCATTTTTATTTATTTTCCCCACGATCTTGTATAAATCTTTAAACCTTTTTAAAGTTTTATCGTCAGACGAGAACTGCAGATTGAGTGTAAGAAGTCGCCGGAATGCATAAATTGTATAAATGCTAACGAAAGGTTTAATCTTAATTATGACATTAATCATTCACCTAGACATTACAGTTGTGAAGTATTTAAGAGAGAAGCAGTAATAATAGATGAAAAATGGAATTGGAGTAGTAATATATAACTAACCGATCAGGATAATGTGAATAAAAATGTAATATTAGGTATGCTAAAAAGTTTCGGGCCTAATTAGATAGTTTTTCAAACACCAAATTTTTATGTTTTGAAATTCTTTATTTAAACTAAATATGCTCCATTTTGTTCGGTAACCTTTTGCCACCTTTCGGGCAAAACCATTATTCCATCACTGTAAAACTTCTTTAGTTTATCGGTGAAAACCTTAGCCAAGTGAATTTCACAGGCTTCTTTTGAAGCCAATGTTACACCATTGAGGGAATTCTGGAGAGACCGAAACAAATGATAGTCTGATGGTGCAAGGTCCGGGCTATACGGTGGATGCATCAAAACTTCCCAGCCAAGCTCTTCCAGTTTTTCTCGGGTCACCAAAGATACGTGTGGTCTGGCGTTGTCATGATGGAACACAACACCCTTCCTATTGATCAATTCTGGCCGCTTTTTTTGAATTGCTTGGTCTAATCTGGTTAATTGTTGACAGTAGCGTGCAGAATCAATCGTTTGACAAGTTGGTAACAGGTCATAATAGATGATACCTTTCCAATCCCAGGAAACAGACAGCATCACCTTTCGAATGGTGAGACCGGGCTTTGCCACCGTCTGGGGAGCTTCACCTCGCTTCGACCACGATCTTTTGCGCACAACGTTGTCGTATGTAATCCATTTTTCATCTCCAGTAACCATCCGCTTCAAAAATGGTTCGATTTCATTCCCTTTCAGCAACGATTCGCAGATGGAAACTCGGTCGAGCAAATTCTTATGCGTCAAATCATGCGGCACCCAAATATCGAGCTTCTTTTTGAATTCAGCTTTTTTCAAATGGTTTGCAACTGTTTGGCGATTGATATTTAGACTCTTGGCGATCTCTACAGTGCTTACATGTCGGTTTTGTTCCACAATTTCTAGCATTTCCTCAACATTTTCAATGACTGGCCGACCAGAGCGTGGTGCATCTTTGACATCGAATTTTCCAGAACGAAAAATCGCGAACCATTGTTTTGCTCCTGTTTTCGATAGAGCATCTGGACCATAAACAGCACAAATTTTTTCACAAGCCTGCGCAGCGCTTTCTCTTTGATCGAAGAAAAATTGTAAAATGTAGCAAATTTTTTCTTTATTTACTTCCATCTTTAATTAGCAATTTTTCACAACTGCATGAGCCGAATCGAATTATTCTACTTTTTTTTTTAGCTAAACGTGTCATTTTTCCAATGACATTATGATTATACGATCAGATAAGTAGTTTTAGAGATAATCGACTTTAATGTCATTTATTGTCTAATTAGGCCCGAAATTTTTTAGCATACCTAATATTACATACATCCCTACTTAATTCACCCATATCACTGATCTTCGCCCTTCTTGTAATCGCCATTTTCCTTTTTTCTTTCTTCTCATCGTTAATGTCCACTTGTACACATCTATGATTTCCATATAGTAGTATATTTAACACCTTTGCCCTAGCTTCGCTCTCCACATTTGTCACCACTAAATCAATAATCGATTCATTATTCTTACTAGCAAAACAAGTTGGCTCCCCAGTTAGTTGGTATAAACTTCTATCGGAGATGCTCTTCTTCAATCTTTTACTATATACGTTATCTCCATTCCAATTGACATTAAAATCCCCCATAATCCAACACTTATTGTTCTTGTCTTGTTCTTGTCTTGTCAAAAAGCTGGTTATAGATCCACTAGGTGAACGATAAATATTACCCACCAGATACGATTTCTGTCCTATACTCAATTTCATCAAAATCATCCAATATTGCATGTGAATAGCAATTGAATCAACTACCTTGAAAACAATGTCATTATTTACGTAACACAACACCCCACCCGTATGTCTACTCTCCGAATCGGCTCGTATTATACTGTAATTGGGTATACCTATTTCAAAGTTCTCAATATCTCTAGTCAAATGTGTTTCTGTGCAGCAGAACACTGCTGGTTTTTTATTTGAAATAAAATTTACAAGTTCATCATGATGTGTCCCTGCTACCAAGCTTTGCACGTTAAATACATATATTATTAGTTATAATTATAGAGGGAATTTTGAAGCAAGATTGAGCAATTACTATGAAAAATTGCAGGCAGTTATTGATGTACATATGCCATTACAAGAAGTGATAGTTTATAATAAAGAACATAACTGGTTTGATGAAAATGTGTTAACGGCCATAAAAATTCGAGATAACAGTTTCAAGAAATATAGATTGAGTAACGAAAATAAGGACTGGGAGGAATTTAAAAGGAACAGAAATCAGGTGGTTGGAATTGTTAGGCAAGCAAAAAGGAATTATTATGCTGAAATCATTGATGAATCTATGCACGATGCTAAGAAAATGTGGAAGGCTATCAAAAAATTAATTAAGAATGAACATAATGAAGAAGCTAGTGAAATATTGTTTCAGAACAAAGCAATAAAGAATGATTTAAACATTGCCGAAGAATTTAACAATTATTTTTTGAATAGTATTGAAGAGGTTGTGAATTCGATACCGCAAGTTGATTTCGAGTCATGTGATTTTAGGGCATCGACAACTATAAGTGATTTTAGACTACTCAGTAAGGGGGAGTTGTATGATGTAATTTATGGAATGAAGAGGAAAAGTAGTCCAGAGGGTTTAGATAAGGACTTAATGATCTTGTTGTGGAATGAAATAAGTAATCCCTTGTTAAATATGGTTAATAGTTCGATGGAGGAAGGAATTTTTCCAGACATACTCAAAGTTGCTACTATTGTCCCCATAAGAAAAGTATCCAACACAATTAAATGCGAAGAATTTAGACCGGTGAATATGTTAAGTTCTGTTAGTAAAATAATGGAACTAGCGCAAATAAAGAAATATATCGAATCTAACAAGTTACTGACAGTGTACCAGTCCGGTTTCAGGGAGAATCATAGTTGCGAAACAGCTATACAGGGACTAGTGCAGGAATGGAAAGAAGCTATGGATGAAGGACGGATGATCATTGTGGTATTTCTTGACCTAAAGAGGGCATTTGAAATGATAGACAAGGAAGTACTAATTGAAAAATTGATGGAATATTATGGTTTGAAAGGAAATGTGATCAAGTGGATTAGAAGCTACTTAACAGAGAGAGAACAGAAAGTAAAATATGGAACAGCAACTTCAAATAAAAGAAAGGTAAAATATGGAATTCCGCAAGGAAGTGTGTTAGGGCCACTGTTATTTATACTATTCATAAATGATATAAGTAGAATATTTAATTGTGTAAAATTTCACCTGTTTGCGGATGATACCATCATTTACTTGTCTGGAAAGAATTGCAGGAGTACAATCGAAATCTTGAATCAAGAATTAGAGAAATTGATGAATTGGCTAAATGGTAATAAGTTAAAAATAAATGTGGAAAAGACAAAGGCTATGATGTTGGGAAAAAAGAAATTCAAAGAAGAGCTAAAAACTTTGAAAGACGGAATATCAATTGGAGGTACTGAAATTGAAATGGTGGAAGAAATGAAATATTTAGGGTTGATAGTGGATTGTCAGTTAAATTTTAAAAGTCATCTAAATTATATGTGCAGAAAGATCTCGAGTAAATTGGGAGTACTGGGTAGATGTAGTGACTTTATTTCGAAAAGAACAAGGCTAACGATTTTTAATACAATAGTGTTGCCTCACTTTACGTTTGTGGGAACAGTATTATACATCGCGAGTAAAAGTGATATCGATAGGTTGCAGATTTTACAAAACAGGGCCATGCGAATAATTTTGAAAAGGGATAGATACTGTAGGATTAGTGTTATGCTTAAGGAGCTGCAATGGTTGGATGTAACAGCGTTAGCAGAATACCAGGTTCTAGTATTCATACACAAGACGGTGTTAGGAATAATGCCAGAATACTTGCGCAGGAACGTGTTGACATTTGCCAATGTTCACGAACATGGAACGAGAGGTAGAGAAAATTTACGATTGCAGGGAGTAAGAACAGCTTGTGCTCACAATTCGGTATTTGTAAAAGGTGCTGTATTATATAATGGATTGCCTAGGATGTTGAGGAATTGTGGTGTCCGTCGGTTTGGGAGAGATCTAAGGGTGTATTTGGGAAGCAGGAATGTTTGATGTGTTGTATAGGATTTTTATTTTTATTTTGTTTTTATGTTGTGTTAATTGTTGTAATTATTGTATAGTCTTCAGACTAAATAAACGATATTATTATTATATAAACGACACACAGTACAGTTTATTGTTAGTTTATCAAAACTGCAGGTTTCGACCTGTCGGCAATCTGTGTGTCTGTTGTTATGGTGGACTACAGTTATTTGATCTGCAGGCCGTGATCTGCAGTTAAACTGATAAGTGAATGGGGACCATTAGTCTCGGGTTCAGGCGTCAGATAGCAGTCGTTCATTTCGTCGCTGCTCGTACTGCTACCTGACGAATTTCTTTCTGATGTGCAAATTTTCATTATGTCGTTTGTATAATTTCGAATAACATCCAAATTAATTAATTTCACGAATTAATAATAAACCAATTTTAAATCAATATTTTATAAATCTTCTTTCTCGGTCCTTTTACCCTAAAGAGGGTTTGGTGAACCTTTTAATTTGGGGATGATTTATGTACTTTATATGTTTCGTACTAGGTCCTTCTTTTTTTTTTTACCCTAAGACAAGGTTTCTCATGGCAGATTACACCCCGGTGGTTTGCCATTGCCTGCCGGGAATTTATAAATTTTATAAATACCTACCAAAAAATAAAAAATATAATTTGTAAACGTAAATTTTTCTCTAAATAAGTATAAAATTTTCATAAGGTTACATAAGAAAATATTCTAGAAAATTCAAGATGTAAACAAACAATAAAAACACAGGCCAACAGGTGTTTTGGTGCCGGGGTATTTGGAGCTGATTTGATATGAATTTGATGCCCTGAATTCAAATTATGGCATCAGTTTTTGCCTAGGAGCTCAAATTTCTAAGATATAATATTTTATTGAAATATACGAGGGTAGATTGATAAGTCTGGTAAGATTCTAATAAGAGGCATCACAATTGCAAATCCCATATAACATTTATCAAGTACCATCTTTCACTAGGCCACATTAAAGTTTTGAAACAGATTTATCATTTACTACTTTCGTTTTGACAGCCATTGAAAGTAGACAATCTGTCTTATTTTTTACAAAAATGAAGAAAAATTAACTTCGTGTTTTGATAAAGCACATGTTTTAAGTGGAAATCTATTACGAAATCTAAAGCAAAGCTTGATAAATATTATGGTAAACATATCATAATTTTTTAGACACACTAAAAATATAATAGACACTTTTAGCACTAAAAATATAAAATTGGCACATATGTAAATATACTGAATTTTATATTTTTAGTGCTAAAAGTGTCTATTACATTTTTAGTGTGTCTTAAAAATTATGTATGTTTACTATCAAGTTGCACTACTTAGACCACGCTACTTTAGATTATAATATTATGGTAACTCTTCACCATCGATGGTGCATTCATGGGTGCCCACGTTTGTACTTTGCATGGCCAAAATCCATGATTTACGATTAGAATTTGTCTCATATCCACCATATTCTCCAGACTTTCCCCCTGCACCTATTTCTTATTTCCAAACTTGAAGAAATAATTCGGCGGAAAAAGGTTTGGCTCTAACGAAGACATCATTAATGCAACAAAGGTCTATTTTGAAGGCTTACAGAAATCGTATTATTAAAATACTAAATAAAAAAATAAAGTAACTTAATACGGAATTTTTATTATTATGTTATTATAAATATTATGGGAACTCTTAATGATGCATTGACGGGTGCCCGCGTTTGCACTTTTCCTGGTTAAAATCCATGATTTACATACAAAGATGGAGGAAAAAGTCATTGATGAAACCTACTTAGTCACTAAACACTTCCAAAGTTTCTTTTTCGTGACATTCTTGAATGTATTTTGGAATACTCCCTTTTTAAACTCCAGCAGTAATCTGCCATCATGTGGGTATCCCATCTTCCTTGATAGCGGGCCTCCATTGTTTTAATTAAAAACCAAAGAAGATTGCTTCCTCTCAGTTGGATATGAAAATAAAATCTTGTCACCAAACTTATCTATCAGCATCGTTTTCAGATCACGATTAGAGATAACTGCATCGTCAACTTCTGCGAGTGCAGTCATGCGTTGAGCCAAGTATGTTAATTCAAAGGCAGTCGTCGAAACACTGTCTTTTATATCCTCAATTAATTTTTCAAAAGCAACCAATAACAACTGTTCTTGACTGATATTGGTTGTTGGTCGACCTCTTTCATTACTCGAATATCTTAGTAAGTTAACGTAATTCCTATTACAGGTTCTGTGATATTTAAAGTTTTTGCCTAACAAACCTTTGGGTGTTTTATACATAAAAATTTCATCATGTTTTCAACGCGAATCATTGAAAATCAGCGTAGCTGTTGAAATTTCAGTTAAAAGACAAAGTTTAGTAATTTTGTTTTTTATTACATGACCCCAAAAGGAACAACTCGAGTCACTCGACGATCTCCTGCTTCTTCTTTTTGACTTGCGGGTTGTTTCAGTTGATAGGCCTGTGTTGATGACGAAGCACTTTCTTCCTGCTGTTCATACAGTGCTATTTCACGACGATGAATTTTTTCTTCGCTGATATAATTGGCCAAGTACATTCTGTGCCATGAGAAATGTTGTTCAGCCAGCATCCGGATCAAAACACTTCTCAAACTTGTCTCGAACGACATCTTTCGGCGATTTGCTGCATTTTGAATAGTTTGAAATAACTTTTTTCTCGGTTCATTTACTAGTTTACCCGGTAAATCACAAAATAAACATAATTTATCTACTATCATTTAATAATGTCAAACTTTATGACGTTTCTTGAAAAATCGTAATAGCCTATTTTACCCCACTAGTGGGGTAAAGTAACACTTTACCCCACGTGAAATTAAGACGAAATTATAATGCATTTAAAGAAGAAACTTATTTTATTATCGAAGTTCCTCAGGTGAGGAATAATCTTGAACTTATGAAAAGTGTCATAATAATGGTATTCCATTATGGAATACCATTATTATTTATTATAAACATTAATTATACATTTTTTGCAATTTGAAATATTAATTCCAGCAGAAGTTGAATCAACGCAACTAATATTGGCAGAAGAATTTTGAACATTAACAATATTTTCATTTACTCCCATAATTTTAGTTGCAATTTTCTTTTTGTTTTCAATGGAAGATTCTACATAACCTTCGGCAACGCTGGACGACTTCCAACCGCCGTGTCGCTTTAATGTGTCCATATCAGCACCGGCATCCGCCAGTAAGGTTGCTGATGATCTTCTAAAGCAGTGACCAGTGTAGTCTTGCAGATTGGATAAACCAAGAAAAGTAGCAATTTCTTTTGGTATGCGTCCAAAGGTATTTATACCTACGGGCTGCGATGTGCATTTACCATTTTTATAATATATGAAAAAGCGTTCGTGATTTATAACTTTTGGACGAAGTTGAAAATATTTTTTAAAAATATCTAGACAGTCACATCCAATAATATTTCCTTTAGTAATTACAAATTGTCTTATAACTTTGGTTTTTGTATTCGGCAAAGTTACTTTTAAATTACACAGTTCTTCTCTACGGCAAGCTCCGAAAACACCAATAATTAAAGAAACCTAAGTACAATACGAATAAGTTATTCTTAGATAAATTAAAATAATATTAGTATCTATTACCTTTATCATTAAATATCGTTCGTCATTGGCTTCTTGCAAAAATTTATGTATTTCGTCCTTTGAAAATATATTGGATTTTTTAGGCTTATATCCATCTCCATTCCGTTTTAAAAATGCAATTAATTCTGTATATTTGCTTATATCCACTTTCCGTTTTAAGGCAATTGTTGTTCTGAGCATAGAGTAGTGTGTCCACAATGTAGAGGACTTGTACTTTTCCGCTTTTTCAGAAAATTAGGCAAGCAAAATTTTTACAGAGAGAGCATATCTCCTACCTTTTTTAATTCGCACCATTTTTGAAATCGTGCGTATTCCAATTCATACTTTAGCTTGGATTTCTTCGGTATTATGGTAGAAAGTGCTGCGTTTGCAAGAATTTCCACATCTGAAGGAATATTATCACTATTACTGTCCGCCATTTTAGCGAAGTAAATATTATACAAAACAAGTATAAGTAAATAAAAATTTTTCTATGGATACCAAACTAAATACCTATTTGATCATTTTAATTTCTTTTACGTCAAATTTAAAAAGACGCAAAATTTTAGAATATAATTCATTATTAAATGATAGTAGATAAAGCATTGTACAATATTCGCATCGTAACGTCATACTACGATACTCGATGGGTTTGACCAACTCACCCTTCGGGCTCGTTGGTCAATTTTCCCATCTCGTATCGTAATATGATACGTTACGATGCTTATATCGTAAATAGCTATTATTTTTAGTTTTTTAGTTTTAGTTTATTTCTTACTTTTATTCCAAGATATAAATTATCAGGAGCTGCGGATATAAATTTATTTATTTCTTCGGCAGTTAATATTTTCGATTTCTTGGGTTGAAATCCATGTGATTCTTTTTTCAAAAATGCACGTAATTTTGCGTACTTTGACATATCAATATTGATATGAATATCATGTTTGATACTGACAGTTGTTCGTAGCATCGAATATATTTTCCATAATGTGGAAGATTTCTTCGCGTTAGCTAATTCGCTGAAATATGCCAACATGACATTTTCAGAGAAAGAACTAGTTATTTTTGTCTTGCGCCAATCCATAAATTGTTTATAGTGGTGTATATATATTACATCTTTCGATTTTTCTGGTAATAAATTACCAGTAGCGTTATTTGCCAATTTCGTAAGTTCTGGTGGGGTACCATTACGAAATTCACCATCACTATCACTTTCATCTCTGGACATGTTCGGTTTTATCGCACTGTTCAATTAAAAAATTAATTTATTTACAATAAAACAATAGAGCATTATAGCAATATCAACAATATACATAGGAAAACTACGATATTTTAGCGAATTAAAAATTTTTTGGGTAAAAATAATTTCAAAATAAGCAACCTGATTCAGATAATGAAAAAGAAAACAAATCACATGTCAATCAATTTATTTTAATACAAGCGTCTACGAGATCCTACGGATCTTTGACGCTTGGCCCTCGTTATACGTCCAAAATTTTAATGTAACGGTAAGATTTTATTGAAAGCACCGCTTAAAATACAGGTTTTCAAAAATATGTTACCAATTGTCCCATTACCTCCAGAAATCATTATTTCCAAATGGGGAACATGGCTAACAGCTGCTGTGTATTATGCAGAACGATTAATTTATACATATAATGGAGATATAATAATTAATTGTTAGTTTATTAGCGTTCGGTAAGCTAGGATACATTCTAAAAGAATGTATCTAATGTAGTGTAACGACTACGTTTATACGTGATTTTTGTCAAACTGATTTCAAATTGCTGCCCGAACAAACCTAATATAACCATTTTATTCTTTATTGTACGGCTTTTATAATACTTTTTGAATACCTATATTTGATTTTGTTAAATATATACTCACGGTTATACAACATACTACTTAAGCCTCTTTTAGGTTTAAAACAAAAAACATAGCATGTGGATTGTACATGAGTGAAATGAAGTCAATACACCAAGAGAAATTTTTCATTATTGTTTATCTTAGTTTGTTATCTCGATTTGTTTAAGAGTTAAAAGGAGTCGCATGTGTTTTATTTAATTTTTCGCTGAGTTAGCTGATTTGGATTGCCATCCACCGTGTGGGGTAGAGGAGCAGTTCTTACTAATTTAATTTTGATTTTTTTCAAACCTTTCGGTGGAGGACAATAATATTCACGATTATACACATTTAAGTTTCTTTCAGGTATAACAAAAAACATAGTAAGTATGTGGATTGTACATGAGTGAAATGAAGTTTCCAAAACGTCTTCAGCTTCCCCAAACATTTCAATCCGAAACAATATCGCGCCCATCTACCAATTTCATCAGAATTTGCATCTCTGTAACTCGCAGCTAAAAAATAGTTTTTCTGGAGAGCACGATGCCATGCTTGACCAAGATGAAATCTGCATACTTCTATCGATGCGCGTTGCCATTGAATTGTGCAAGCATTTCTCATAAGAAATTCTTAGACAGAGTTTTACTTAACAAGGGTTCCCCTCATTCATTTGTTGAAAATGTAATTGCAGACATTCGTAGTGTTTCCAATAACTTTCTATTTTTACTGTTTTACTTAAAATTTTCGTATTTCAATTATTATTTAAAAATAAAAATTCTCTTATAATCCATAATGAAATCAAGTAATTTTAATTTTTTAATTCTTAAAAACTAATCCTTTAATAAAGGGATTAATAAATTAAGCCGTATAACAACAGGATAAAGTTCAGAGGGCAGCTTATAGTAGTTTATAGTCAGATTTGAAGGGCGGTTTACATAGTCCCAAAAATACTAAGTACAACTTGCTAACTTACCCATTTTAAAGTTGGATGGATTATCAAAAAATATTGTCTCAAAAGTTTCAAACACTCGCGAAAAAAAGAAAATCGAACAAAATAACCGAACACAACCGAAACACGACCTAACACAACCGAAAATGAAAAACAAACTTAAAAATAAAAAATTAACACTATTCGCGCGAAACCACCAAAAGAGAACTAATTATCTAACAATTAATGATTGTCACTTATGAAGTAATTATACTAGTTAATTAGTATAATATAGTATTCAATAAAATGACAAACTTATTTTGAAAAATACTTTTCATCCCTCCGGACGAGAAACTGATGAAAAGTGCATTTCCTCAACTCGGCTGGTAAAACGCCGCTACATCCTCGGGAGCGGTCGAAGCCTCGGCTCCGCTTACGCTCCGCTCTCGGCTCCTACTATCGCTCCTGCGGACGGGAAACGGCGTTTTACAGCCTAGTGATGAAAAGTACAATATACGTCAAATCGTTACAATTTGACAATAATAATAGACAGTTTGTTTGTTTCCCAAGTGCCTACAAATTTAGAGGTCTTGATTTAAAATTTACAAAACTGAACAAATAATGATTATTATTTTAAATCTTGGTCAGAAATTTTTCTTTTAATTATGCATTGTATTGTCTAAAATTTAATTTGCATGACTTTAAGTTTGTACTAATTTTTTAACGTAAATTATTTCAATATTGTCGTCTTCCGTTTTAAGGCCAAGAGATGTCATATTCTAGAATGCAACGCCTAACTCCGGTGTCAATAGATAAAATTATATGAGATTTTTAGTTTTCCAGTTTTTGAATTTTTGGTAATTTGGTATAAGATAAATAATGTTGGGTATTGTTTTTAAAAGAGAAATTTTTTTTTAACATTTTTCAAAAAAATTTTGTTTTTACCGACCAGGCAGCCCGACTGAAGACAAAATGTCGATATAAACTTTTTCCAAAAACTACATCGTTTAGCTTCAAATTGCAATTTCGTGTACAAAGCTAAAAGAGCAGTGAATTTGAAAATTTTTTTTTTCAAAATTTACGTTCCGCTAAATTCCGGGCGCGGGGCACGGTGAGTGCTTTCACTTGGCCCCTTTAATGTGGGAAAATTTTTTGCGAGCTCACCGTGGACGTCCTTTTAACTTATTTTATTATTAAAATAATATTACTAACTTGACCGTAGTCGGTTTTCTCAAGCAGTTTCAGAATATTCAAATAAAATTTTTTAAATGTTATCGAAATTTTAAAATTAAAAATCGCGCGCTAATCAAATCATCTAAATATTCAGCGCAATTCTTCGCTTAGAATTATTTGGTTATTTTTCCTGTATTAACTTGACCGTAATCAGTATTCTCAAGCAGTTTCAGAATATCCTTACAACATTTTTTAATTTTCATGGTAATTTTAAAATTAAAAATCGCGTACGAATCAATTCATCTAAATATTTAGCGCAATTCTTCGCTTACAATTTTTTGGTTATTTTTCCTGTGTTAACTTGACCGCAATCAGTATTCTCAAGCAGTTTCAGAATATTCATACATTTTTTAACTTTTATCGAAATTTTAAAATTAAAAATCGCGCGCGAATCAAATCATCTAAATATTTAGCGCAATTCTTCGCCGAGAATTTTTTTATTATTTTTCCTGTGTTAACCTGACTGTAATCAGTATTGTCAAGCAGTTTCAGAATATTTATACAACATTCAATTTTTATCGAAATTTTAAAATTAAAAATCGCGCCCTAATCAAATCATTTAAATATTTAACGTAATTCTTCGCTTAGAAAATTTTGGTTATTTTTCCTGTGTTAACTTGACCGTAATCAGTATTCTCAAGCAGTTTCAGAATATTCATACAACATTTTTTAATTTTTATCGAAATTTTAAAATTAAAAATCGCGCGCGAATCAAATCATCTAAATATTTAAGAGCACGACCGCTGCGAATTTTACCGCTACGAGCGCCACATGTACAAAATTAGACAAATTTTTGTGGATGTCCAAATGTTCAACACTATAAAATTTTTTGCTTCTGATTGAAAATATATAAAAACAACAGATCTATTTAGGTCATGAAGAAATTTCATTACAAAATTCCGTCGTGGTGTATTGTTTATTGTTAAATGAAATTTGAAAATTTACGAATTTTTTTGTTAATAAAGTAAACTTTTTTTATCTCGCACCCAAGCTATCATTATAAATGTGCTAATTTAAAAAAATAAACGTTAAAAGTTCGGTAATAAAGTTTTTCCATATGTTTTTGCGAAAATTAAAATATTTCAAATTTAGATCATAATCTCGAGTAGCACATCCAATTTTTCTAGTTCGTCCATTACTTCATAGGGTAATAATACAGAATTCTGTACTTTCGGCTGTTGACTGTTTGACAGTTCGAAATTTTCATATTATAATTTTACGGTACGTTTCAAATATTTTATTTGTTAATAACAAATATTATAATAATATCGTCGGTTGAAAGGAGAAATGGCTAATACGTGATATCAAAAATACCTTACAAAATACACATTTTGTGTAAAAATTCAAAATCTCACAATGTAAACAAGTTCGTTTAAAATAAATACCAACAGGCTAGGGATGCGCATGCATGCATAAAAGTCATATGCCGCCGTTTGGCTTAACGTAGCCTAAAAGATATAGGCAGGTATTTTTTTTACAATATTGAATATAAAAAAAAAAACAAAGGGCCACTTTTTCAAAGTATAAAATAAATACACACAATTTAAAATTAAATTCTTTATTAATAATCGTATGTTCGCGGATGAGAAGCAGCCCAAGTCAACCCTTCGGAGGCCACACAAAATGAAACAAGGCGATTTTTTATAGTTGTACTACCTTGCATTATTTTCTGTAATTGTTTTAACACTTTTTGGTAATTTCCGTTTATTATTTTCAGCAATAGCATCTTGAATGTATGGTGGATCTACACATTTTTTGTTTTTCTTTAAATTATTGCGAATTAATTCAGGAGCTATACATTCAGTGTAAAATTGTTGTAATTTGGGCAACATAGAATTATTCCACAACTGTTCATTTCTGTAAATTTCTTCTATGAAGATTGGTATTTTGTCGTTGATATAAACAACGAAATAACATTTTTCCTTTTTGGTGATATTTAGTTGCCCTTGAACATAGAAATATTTTATTAGTATTGTGACATCTATAAAGTTTAAAAGTAATGTTGTACCTGATAATAATAATTGTGATTGCGATTTAATTGTATCTCATTGTTTTCGTTTTTTTTTAAATAAATCTTTGATTTCTTTATCTCGATTAGCTCTAACAAAGAAGTAGCTTGTGTATCAGGTGAGTAAATGCATTTGATTTCTTAAATTGCATTTTCTCCTATCAAACCTGTTATAATAAATTAAAGTTATGTTATTTCTTTGAATAGCTAATGAGTCATTCCATGTGAAAACACCGAAAAAAAGAAAAATTGTTGCTGCACTGTTTCAGATTTTGCTTAAACTTTGTGGAAATGTTCTTTAGGATTCTAACGACCAGAATCCACAAGGATTTAATTTTCGCACGCGCCACTTCCGGTCCACACAAAATAAAGCAATTGAAATTGCATGAAAAGTCTTATTTTTTTGCTTTGCGGTTTTAGCTGTAAAATTTTTTCTATTAGAGATGTCTACTCGATCAAGGTGGCATTTTGAAGTAGAAACATGGTAGTTTCTAAAAAAAAATAAAAATTTACATAATTTATATATACCTGAAAAATAAAATGGCATTGAAAATACATGTATTTTATTGATTTTTTGTGATTTTCAATGGGCTCCAGTGTCTGCGCTGTTGAATATAAAAGTTTAATCATTCTCAGATCTTAAAGTGCTTATATTGTAAGAGAACAAAAATTTAAAATCGACTCGTTCAATCATCCCGTTTTGAAAAAATCTTTGCTTGAAATTTTGAGAATTTGCATATTTCAGGCTACAATTTGGACGTGTTTAGGAATAGACAAAAATTTGAAATTTACAGGATACTTAGTTCTTACCTTTAACTTCAAAAACCTTCAAAGTCCTGGTTGGTTATTTGTCCTCTCGCGGATATACAGGCGTTTAAAGAGAAGGCTTTTCTTGAAATTTTAAAAATTTGCATATTTCAAGCTACAATTTGGACATGTTTGGTAAGAGAAAAAAATTTGAAATTTGCAGGATACTTAGTTCTTACCTTTAACTTCAAAAACCTCCAAGGTCCTGGTTGGTTATTTGTCCTTTCGCGGATGTACAGGCGTTTAAAGAGAAAGCTTTGCTTGAAATTTTAAAAATTTGTATATTTCAGGCTACAATTTGGACGTGTTTGGTAAGAGTAAAAATTTGAAATTTACAGGATACTTAGTTCTTACCTTTAACTTCAAAAACCTTCAAGGTCCTGGTTGGTTATTTGTTCTCTCGCGGATTTTTTATCTATTTTTACCATCCGGTGAAGCAGCTAAGAAACCATGATCTTCATCAATCCAGAGACCCGATTTATGAACTTTCTTTCCAGTTGCTTTCTCAAATAGTGATGCAGCCACAGTCTCTTTTGATATACCATATTCGGTTGCCAGAGAATAAAATGAATTGTGATTTAAGCACGATTTGACTAAGTTATGGCACGATGTATGTTGCCGACGTTTTACAACATTTCCAAATATTGATGCCGTTAGTCTGGGATGTCTTTCGTACTCATACAATTTGTTTCCAAATTGCCCCACAGTCTCACTTTGGATACGATTTTTTTCTTCCGTACTAACCTAGAAAATCAACAAAATCAGAACCAGCTTATAAATTTTATTATGTTAATATTTTTACTTGTAACCGTAGTGTTTGCTGTTTAGCTTCCTTCAGAATAAATTCTGAATCCTCAATATCCTCCGGTTCATTTGCGAACTGTCCATAATCTGTGTTTTTACTCACACTTGGTGTTTTACAGCTCCGTTTCCTTTTTTTAATTGCAGGAAATAAATTTTTTCGGCAAGTAACCTTTTTTCGTTGGTGCTTTTTAATAAAGTTTTTAAAGTGACGGCCTGGACTACTTCCAACGCATTTCTTCCACGGACTCACATGCCACGCAAAACTTTTATTGTATCTCAATCCTGATAAATTCACTCTTCATTCATATGAACCGCGTTGAATTAAATTTAACCTTTTTCCCATATTAAAACGAGCCACAATATTCATTAACCTTTCAGCACGATTATTGTTTTCATTTTGTATTAATAAGTGTGCCTTCCTAACTAGTAAGTTGAGTACACCTACAAAAAAATAGAAAATTAAAAAAATATTGATGTAAACGAAGAAACTGATGACGTACCGTATAAATGCTTAAATATGCCCGTAGCTTCTAGGTCAGGAACTAAATTATGTTCTGTATCACCAATATTATTACATGTCCCTTCAGTGCACTGCAAATGATTTCCAAATCCAAATAACATAATAACATATTATTATAATCTCGCAATGTAAACAAGTTCGTTTAAAATAAAAACCAACAGGCTAGGCATGCGCATATGCATGCATAAAAGTCCGTAGCCTGAAAACGGATATAGAATAATTAAAAATTTTGTTAAATTTCATTTACCTCGCACTTTCAGTATTCAAATTATCAGCATTCGTATTAGATGTTCTATTATCATCAATCACCTCATCACAATCATCAAAAAGTTGTGAAGAATTCCCATTTCTTTTTCCTTCCCAAAGAAGTTTCGAAATTTTAGCTCGCTTCGTCCTTTTAGCAATTCGGCATAAACTTCTACCAATTTTAGTCAAGTTTAGAAATTTACAATAAAATACTTTGCGATGTTATCTAAAATAATTTGATTAGTAAATTATAATACCAAATTTTACTTACTGTATAATGAATGATGTGGTAATTATACTGTTCGTAACACTTTAAATGATCAAATTATAATTTTTTTTATCAAAAAACTATAGTATCTTATAGAAATTTTATTATATTTTGTACTGCAATAATATCTGAAATATCACCAGACAGAACAAGAGAGACAGATAATGCTTGCTATAATTAATAGCTCAAATTATCTCAAAAATATTACAGTTTTAAAGTGTATATAGTTTCCCCCTTGTGATAGATAGCTTAAGGTTGGTGGTGATCCTAGCTAACCTCGTTAAAAACTTGGCTAAAGTCGTCCTCTTAACGCAATTCTTCGCTTAGAATTTTTTTATTATTTTTCCTGCGTTAACCTGACCGTAATCAGTAATCTCAAGCAGTTTTAGAATATTCAAACAACATTTAATTTTTATCACAATTTTACCAGTGATTTTGAAAATTTTTTTTTACAAAATTTACGTTTCGCTAAATTGCGGTGGCACGCACGTCGCGGACGTCGTTTTTAAGCGAAAAATTGAACAATTCTTCAAGTCGCCATGGCAACTTTATTTACCGGCCGATTCTCAATTTCAAAACGACAACTGCCACGCAATCCGGGGCACCGCAAAATTGGATCCCTGCAATATTTTCCTATGTCGAACGCGAAAGCCGTGAGACGGGTTTGAAATTTTTAAAAAAAATTTCACGACCATATTTACATTGAAAAAAATTTTTTTTTTAAATATCAATTTCCTTTAAATTTTTTCTCGCAAACCCTTTCGGCACCCCGACACAAACAAAAACTTGTAATAAAATGTTTTCGTCCAGAGTTCGCTTGTTACTTTGAAACCTCTGTTAACATTTGAAAAAATACGAATTTTCCATATTTTTTTTAATTTTCAAATTCTTTTTCGGGGAACCCATTGAGGACGCCATTACAAACAATAACTCATAATAAACTTTTTTCGCCCATTCATCCTTTACGGTTAGAATTCTTCTCGTGATGCATTGGAGAGTATTTGTACAACCGTTGGTATGAAATTGGTCATCGGGTAGAAAAAATTCAAAAAATTTACCCCGATTATAAATAAGAGCATCGAATTACTCGAGCCGACACCGGTTGGTAGAAAAATTGAAAGTATTTAAGACCATAATAGTGTGTCGATTGCTTTCCAGAGCTGCTCCGGAAGCTATTATTGACAACGGGTTGCATAAATTACATGGACACATTGTCGCGAAACTTTGCCAAAACCAAGTTTGACTGTCCCGCTCGACGACAGGAGAAAGTTTTTTCTGCTGTACAATGAAATTTGTGAAAAATGTTGTATCGGTGTCGAATCGAATAATGCAAAAAAAACTTGCGATTCCATTTCATGGGAAATTTTCGCATTTCAGCTTGCGACGCACGGCGTTACGAAGGTGCACCCCCGTAGCCGGTTGCGATGGACGTCGTCTGGGCATCGAAAATGAAAAAAAACGAAATTAATTGAAAATTTTACCACAGAACCTCGCTAAAGTTAATAAATAAAACACACTTGCACACGAAATTAACCCGTAAAACTGCCACGGGATGTCCGCCATGAGTGGTAAAAGGATTATGTATACTCTCGAAAACCGTACAAATCGAAATTGTACAATTTTTCGTTCACATTATCCGATAGGAAGGACAATTATTATGTGATTGCGTTTTTGTATGCAATTGCACGTGTCAAAGTATAATAAAACAATTTGAGGGTTGCAATTTGCGACGATTCGGTGGAAAAACTATCGAGGAAGACGTTCGTGGCTCTCGATAGGTGCAAAAAGTTCGCTCGGCGAAGGTGCGCTCAAATTTAAGGCGAAAAGTGCAAAAATCCTCGAAACGTCAAATTTTTGAATTTAATTCGACGTTGCCATGGGAACCTCTAGGCAATTTTTAACCTCTTGCGAAATTTCTCCTGCTTGCGAGAGAGAAAGTAGAGTTAGACGGAGAGACGATTTTATTTTTCGCAAATTTAAGCGCAAAGGGCTCAAATTTAAGGGACGCCGCGCCGTGTCGAAAAGGCCGAGCGAAACGATTTTTTACATCTAAAAGTGGCTCGCTGCGCTCTCCACCTTCGGCGCCTATTCGAACGAAAGTTTTGCCAATTTTCGAGTGAAAATTTCCCGTGAGTGCGACAAAGAAAGTATGCGTTTAGAGGGAGAAAATTTGTCTTTGTCCCCGATTTTGGCGCCGAAGAGGTCAAATAGTCCAGTCATTATGTCCGAAAAAATGGCATATAAATGCAAATGAACCGAACTGGCTGATTTTTATATATTGTGTAGAGGAGGCTTAGAAAAGCTTAACTTGAAGTTTTCGACCAAGATTTCCTAGGAGCTTCCTCCGCCACTTCGAAAAAAGAGATACATTTTGTTTTCTTGCGATAACTCGACTCTCCGTCATGGTACGAAAATTGTGAATCAATACTTTTTTGTTAAGCATTTTATGCTCTACAATTTAGTTTATATGAATTTTTCCCCTACCGTTGATCGTTGTTGAGGTATCGAATGTGAAAGTAAAAAATTAAGGGCTTGCAACTTGTATTTTGCCATTTTCTCCTTTCTCGTAATACATATCGAAAAAACGTTCATTATCAAACTTGTAGAGCATTTTAATATCTGCAATTTAGCTTTTTATTTTATTTTTAAGACAAAAATTACGACTTGTAGCGCGCCGTAAAGAAAATTGTGATTTCATAGCTCGCGCGATTTTATAAAACAATATAAAATAAAGCAGCAAAATTTATTATGAATCATATTTTATGTATAAAATTAATTATTCAAATACATGTTTTTATGTTGTACAGCACAAGATGGAGAAGAATGGAGGATCGTTCTTAATACTTATATTTTTCTTCGTTTCGATGGTCCTGGTTCACAGTCTTTCTCTGTTCGGAATACTCATCGAGTTGTGGAGATTTTCTAACCACATAAAATGATTCTGCGATTGTCCAATCAACCTTATAATCTTCATTGAGCAGGATATCGATTTTGGCGATGTTGCATGTTTGCCCACTGCAATTTAAGGAAATAATGGAACAAGCAATCCCTGCTTTTCTGCACTCACAAGCAGCTCCACATTTTTTCTTGCACTTGCACGATATGAGATTTAAAAGCTCAGGTGACGCGGGTTCAACTGTGCTCATAACCGGTTCCAGTCCATGATTTGTTCGTCGCCAATCCCTTTCCTTAGGATCCATGTAAAATCCGAGCCACGTTTGCACCTGGTGATATGTACGGAATAATATGCTGGCGTGCTACGCTTTTCGTTGGTGGAAGTAGAGAGAGGTGGTTCAATTTATTTTTTAGTGCAAGGAAAAATGTGGAGCTGCTTGTGGGTGCAGAAAAGCAGAGATTGCTTGTTCCTTTATTTGCAAAAATTGCAGTGGGCAAACATGCAACAATATTTGACCGTTATTTTTCGATTTTCTCGGAAAATAACTAACGAGTTGTTATCCTCATAGTCGCATTCGATAGGTTTTTTCATTGTCTACAACTTTCTAATTTGACATTCTTATGTAGGATGCTTCGTTTATTCTTAAATCGCAAAAAACCGCTTCTTCGACTTTGTGCAATTTTTTAGGTTATGTTCTATACCAGCTAGAGCGATGCAAAAGGCGCTATCTTTCTTAGAAAGTTTTCTTCTACACGACCCCATTTTTTGCTTCCGGGTAGCATCGTTTTCGACTTTATCATTATCTCGTTCGTAGAATAACTGTATGATTATCTATAAAATCGCGTGAGCTATGAATCACAATTTTGCGCGGATTTACCAACTTTACAGCGTACTACAAGTCGTAATTTTTGTCTTGAAAATAAAATAAAAAAACTAAATTGCAGATATTAAAATGCTCTACAAGTTTGATAATGAACATTTGTTCGATATGTATTACGAGAAAGGAGAAAATGGCAAAATACAAGTTCCAAGCACTTAATTTTTTACTTTCACGTTAGATACCTCAACAACGATCAACGGTAGGGGAAAAATTCATATAAACTAAATTGTAGAGTATAAAATGCTTAACAAAAAAGTATTGATTCACAATTTTCGTACTATGACGGAGAGTCGAGTTATCGCAAGAAAATAAAATTTATCTCTTTTTTCGAAGTGGCGGAGGAAGCTCCTAGGAAATCTTGGTCGAAAACTTCAAGTTAAGCTTTTCTAAGCCTCCCCTACACAATATATAAAAATCAGCCAGTTCGGTTCATTTGCGTTTTCAAATGTATACAGGGTGTCCCGTTATGAGTGGTCCAAACGGTAATTGGTGAAGGGTTGGACTACCCTCTATCAGAAAAACAAAAAATAGGTTTAGTTAAAGTGTCATGGTTTTCGAGATATTTGAGATCAAAGAGTTTTCTTCTTCTCATATTACTTTTTCCTGTATAAAATCTACAAATGAAGGATTTTTTTATTTATTTTTTTTGTGAATGTCTCTGACTTTACGTGCTACAAGACGTAAATCAAAGTTTTTCAAAATTCTCATGGGATTAGAAAAAAATAAAATAATCTTATTAGAAATTTTCAACCTTACAAAAAATCATTGAGTTTTGGAGCATCATGGTTGAAAAAAAAGATATTACAACCTGACTGCCCATGATCTTAAAAAGTTTAAAATGTTGTGCAGAATAAGCAAAAAAATTAAAAATATAAATTAGTCCATAAACCAAAGAGTTATTGCTATTTTATCAACGTCATCATCAATCTTTGATCTCAAATATCTCGAAAACCATGACACTTTTACTAAACCTATTTTTGTTCTTCTGATAGAGGGTAGTCTACCCCTTCACCAATTACCGTTTGGACCACTCATAACGGGACACCCTGTATAATGACTGGACTAAAAATAAAAAATCGAGATTAGGCCCATTTTTCATGATTTCAAAAGCCGCGCCCGACTGCAGCTCGCTTCGCGAGCCTGCTCCGCTGCCTGCGGCGTCGTCGTAGTTTCAAGTTGTAGACTTAGTATGGTGTATGTATGGCTCACTATTGAAATAAATAGACAATTATAATTTTTATTAACATTTATTAAAATTTTCTTTGCAAATCCCTAGAAATTGTAGCATTAACTGCCGGTTTTCTTGGCGTTCATATTGTTGTGTATTTTTTTCTTTTTTAAGCCGTTGCTTGCGTTTGCGTATGGCGTTTATGCGTTTTCGCAAGTCAGCGGCTTGTTTCTTGGGCGTCTTGGGCTTATTAGGTGGTGTTGATGATTCGACCACGATCATAGATCGAAGCACAGGCGTCTCCATTTTCTCTTTCCCGGACATTCTGTAAATAAAATTAGGACAATTTATTTTAAAAATAAAATGATACTACTAAATAGGTCTGTATGTTTGTTTAAATAATAATTATTAATATCAATCTGGATAAAGTGAGGCACTAAGTACATCTTAGTTAATTTAATTTTTCATGTTGATTAGCCAAATTGGAAATAGTAAAATTTCTAATCTTACCTTCGTATAGGAACTGTATCTAATAATTTATTCTTATGAAACTGTAAATTATTAAACAATAGAAAATTTGTTTATACTGTTACCAAGTACAAAAAAATAGGAGTTCTTGATTGATGTTCTAGAGAATTTTTGTTATTGTAACAATAACAATTTAATTTACTTTTCCAAAAATCGTCATAGAAACAACACTTCCCTGCGTATCTATGCGCAGGGAAATTGAATTATAATGACTAGTCCGGTAATGTCAGTAATTGATTTTTTCAATGTGTTTTGACACATTGACAAACTTGATTTTTACTAATTTTAAAAATGTTGTTCAAGTTTTGACACATTGACAAACTTGATTTTTGCTCATTTTAAAAATGTTGTTCAATTAGTGCTTTAAAATTTCGATTTTTTACGATTTTCGGAAAAATTTAATACAAAATACGTCAGGAAAATATCTCACTTTACTCGGAGCTCTAAAATACTCGGCACAAAATGCCTCGTATTTCAACATTGCTCCTCGTCAGTAATATATCATTTTCCTGACTTTCATGTAAATAACTATTTAATACAAATTTGAAATTACCGAAATTTAACATTTTCGAAAAGAGTCTTTCGTCTTTTACCGCGCCCAATGTGCGGCGTATCCATCGGTCGTCCTCTCAGTTTTTGCTTATAATCGAAGGTTTTTCCGCCGCCGCCCCCGACCTCGCACCTCGAATTTTGCGCCGGTTTCGGACGACATTCGTCGGAGCCGACATTTCGACACCCCTACCGAAAATTTCCGCACGCCGCCCCCCGTTTCCCGAGTAATTTTACAACAATTTTTCGAAAAAAGTTCTTCGACTTTGAGGCTTCGCCACGGCTGCCCCGGACCTTTGCAGAGGACGGCATTTCGGTTGTGCATGATGGGAATACCTCCCGCGTCGATCGCCGCCTCTCCCGTCGCCATCGGTTCGGTGGGTTCTTCAGGCGTTCTTTTCCAGGAATCGCTTATCTCTGCAAATTTTCAATTTTTGGTGCGTCGGAGGACTTGGCTCGATTTTTCCGGCACCATAGGATAGAACTTTTCACGGCCTACATTTTGACATGCCGCCCCGCCATATTCGATCGCCGCCTCCGAAGGTCGAGACAAAAAACTAACAAATTATGTCGAAAAAAATTTAAATTGCGTTTTACTCCTCACTATCTTGTTTCAACGTTAAAAACGCTTTTTGACTCACATAATTATTTATAATAAATGGATTGCGACTTACCTTTAATACAACAACAGTATTGATAAAAGTGGTTAGCGATGTTTTTTTTTTTTGGTTTAGCATTTTGCAGGGAGGAGGAAATCTCGTTCGAGACACCATCACAATCTGTAATGGTAGTGTCAGACTTCACTGACTAAAACCTCCCCCCACAGTCCTTAACCGCAGAGGAACCGTCGTTAATCATTTCTCTCGCGGTTAAGGATGATTTTCCTATAGTTTTGGGGTTGCTAACCGTGCTGACATGACCGTTGTTTTTTACTTTAGTCCCGTGATCGTTGATTTTTGATGTTGTTCGTCCTTATGGGATTTGCATCTAATTTTGTTTTCCATACACACGACCTTCATAGGTCATTCTTTAGACTTGATGTGATAGAATAACTTCTTGACTTGTTGACAAATTTGGAATGACGAATTCTATCCGATCTTTACTTGTCGGCCTTACGCCTGATTCTTGGCATTTGAATGGCGGAATTTATAATGAAAATTATCGCAACCAACGTATGACTCAAATGCTTGTTTTCACCAACATTTATTTAAGAATTTCTTAGTAAAGAACTTCTTAGCTAGGTATTCTATAAATTTGATTGGTCAAATTTGATATAGTATTGACATAATAAATTATTCTGTCAAATTTGACTAATCAAATTTAAGGAATACCTCCTAAGCAATTCTTTACTAGGAAATTCTTAAATAAAATGTTGGTGAAAACGGGCATTAATACTGTGCCTTTACGGAAGTAGGAGGTTCCTCGCCTCTGTCGGGTCCGCGATCGTGCATTGGGAGAAATGCCCTCTGCTCACGGCGACTGATTCTAGTTTCGGCCGTCTGAGCGTACGGGGTTGAAGTCTCCTTACACGACCTACGTAAAGAGACGCATACTCTTCCCGATTAGACCTCCCAGTAGAGGACCACTTACCCGATCAGGGACGCAAGTCACTGTTTTATTGGTAGAGCTGAAACGCCTTTACTTGTCCGTGTCACTTTTTAACATATACCTGTAGCACGTTCGTCAATCGTTGTCCTTGTTACACACAAAATTGTTTACGAATTTGCACACGCTAAACGACAGCCGCACCTTCCAAACCGGACACTTTCCACATCATACACTTTGCAGTATGGGTTTTTATTATGGGGGTTCGTGTGTGACCCATTTCGCAACATCTCCAGCACTTTAACGACCTATCATGGCCATTGCACTCTCCTTCCTTGTGGCCCAACAACGTTTGTACGAGACTATTCCAATCGTTCTATACGCATTAGTTAAACCAATTTTAAGCCTCTGACTGCTGAGTAGAACCTCTCCACAGATCTCAAATGGACTGTTACCACCTAGATGCCATGGTTCTTAGAGAACTGATAAATAAATTTCCTCTTCACTCAACCGTCCTTGAAATACTATTCTAAATGCTTGTTGGTCCATAAGTGGATCAATGTCCTGGATCCTTCTTCGCCAGTCTAATCCTCTTTGTGAAATTTGTTAAGTTTAAGTTTTTAGTGACGTCACCTAACCTATTTTTATGCCGTTGAGAGCCCGCTTCCTCACGATCCGCTTCGAAAAGCACATCTCCTGACCAAATTTTCCTAATTTTGACGTCTACGTTATCGCCAATAACATGAGTAGTATTCTTGACCGTCTTCACGACAACTGTCGGAGTTTTCGCCCGTCTGCTTATACCGTTTCTTTTGTTGCTGCTCGTAATAAGAGATAGATTTCGGGTTACTTGCTTAGCACCTTTGGAGTTTTTCCTTTTTGCAATTGTAAAGGAGGGTACTTCCCTCTCTTTCTGATTCAACTCTAAGTATAGCCAGCTTTTTGTTCCAAACTTATTCTTTTCTATTTTTAATTATTTTTCTTTAATTTCACTTGCCTTGTGTAAATACGTAGAAATTTCCAGATTAGAAACAATCTATGTAAAAGAATAAAAGAAGAAGAATAATTCCGGTTAAAATGGGTTGATTTACATGAATTTATACGTAATTGTACTTCCTTTTTCAGAAATTCCTTGAAAGAATTCAAATTTTCCATCATTAAGTTTAACTTATCTTTGGTGATTTTCACCGGTGCCTTATGAACTACTCATTATGAAGCTTAATTTCACCATATATTGCAGTGATTCCTTCAATTAGAGAAATGTTAGTGCCTCGTAGTTCTAACCCCGAAGATCTGTCGTTTACAAAGAAGATTTCCATTTTTTCTCTATCAGATTGTTTGGACTTACCGATGTAGCTGGATTTCGATGTCGTTGTTCTTCACGCTTAGTCAAAGTTTTCTGTTTGTAATTTGAGGAACATCACTTTCAGTAGTACTTTTAGATGAATACCTTGTTCTTGTTGTATGCACCGTTGTTGTATGTATAGGGTTATTCAGTAAGGACATAACAATTTTGTATTTGAATAAAACACATAATAATTTAGATATAGGGCTGAAATTTGTTCCAGGTGTAGTACACATGTTATATTTTATGTATGGAAAGCGATCTCGTTCATATGACCACCACGAGCACGTTTGCAGCGATCGATTCTTTGAAGCCAATTTTCCACCACCCTTTCACACATATCGGCCGGAATGTCGTCAATTTCACGTTTGATATTGTTCCTAAGCTCCTCTAATGTTGTTGGCTTGTTGGCATAAACTAACGACTTCACGTGACCGCATAAAAAAAAATCCAACGGCGTTAAATCGCAAAAGCGAGGTGGCCAATTGACCGGACCATTTTTCGAGATTACACTATTACCAAATTTTTCTTTCAACAGATCCATTGTTAGACCAGCTGTGTGGCATGTCGCACCATCTTGTTGGAACCACATGTCACTGATGTCAAGTCCATCCAATTCTGGCCAAAAATAGTTTTCCAACATGGCACGATAGCGAACTCCATTAACCGTAACATGGCGATCATTTTCATCGACGAAAAAATACGGTCCAATCACACCTCCGCCATGAAATCCACACCACACGGTCACTTTCTGTGGATGCAATGGAGTCTCTTGAAGCACGAGTGGATTTGTTGCTGTCCAATAACGCATATTTTGCTTATTGACAAAGCCATTAAGCCAAAAATGAGCTTCATCGCTAAAGATAATTTTTCGATGAAATTCCGGATTTTCTTGAAACTTTTGCAAAGCCCAATCGCAGAAGTTTTGGCGCTTCAAATGATCAGAAGGCTTCAGTTCTTGGCTTAGTTTGATCTTGTAAGAGTTTAGGCTAAGATCTTTATGCAAAATTCGCCACAATGTAGACTGAGACATTCCCAATTCCTGTGAACGGCGAGGAATCGACTGATTTGGCTCATTTTGAACTGAAGACCTTACGGCTGTGATATTTTCGATACTTCGACATGGACGTGGTCTCAATGGCACCGGAATATTAGATAGTGAATATGTTGACTGGAATTTGTTCACTATAGCACGCACAGCTTGTCTGATTGGACGGTTATAACGACCGAAAATTGGAGTAAGCGCTCTTAAATTTGCAACTATAGACTTAGAATTTCGGTAGTAATTTTTAATAACTTCCAAACGTTGCTCGTTTGTGAACCTCGCCGTAATAAAATGGTAAACCTTGACTGACGTTTTGACGCTGACAGATCATAAAAAAAGTTTAAGAGCTCGTTGATATTAAAATGCAAAATTGTTATGTTCTAAGTGAATAACCCTATATGTATGTATGTTGTATTATTTGTATGCAATAATTTGAAGTACCTGGGCGATCGATCTCCGATTGTAGCTATTTTTATTTTTATTAACACGAGAATGCGTAGGTTTTTTTAGAGTATTGATAATTTATTGTAAGTTTTCTTATTCTTCTTCTGCACGTATTAGGTAAATATACCCGTTACGACACCATCAGTCACTGGTCCTTCCATCTTTTCCTTGGTGTTCCGACCTTATGCCGTCCTATTGGTTTGTATAGGTATAACTGCTTTAGAAGTTGGGTATCGTTCATCCTCGTCAGGTGTTTTCTCCACGTTTCAGTATTCTTCTATTTTATCATTTAGATAGATTGAAGACGTCCAAAGCATTTCTAATATCCTTGTTTCTAACTCTATCTCTTCGAGTGTAGACCATGATAAATCTTAAAAATCTCATTTCCGCGTGTCGCAATCTATTTTCCTATTTCTTTGTCATTAGGGTGACATTTATTTAATGTACGCTTGATCGTTCCATTTAGATAATTAAACCTCTCGATGTTTTCTTGTATATATCTCTCCTGATGTAGGTTTAATGATCAATTTTTGGTCGTCTGCGAACAGCATGGTTAGCACCCATTTTTGTCTGTTGATATTGGAGGAATAGAAGTAATTGTAAGTAAGAATTATTATTATCGCCCAGGTATTGAATGTGGATCTAAAAAGAAACAGTTGGTCGTACTGTGGGCGTTGGAATTTTCCTTCAACAATTTGCTTCGGTTGAGCTGACAAATTCATTTTATGATAAAGTTGTCCACATGCAATCAAATTAAAAAATGCCATGGCTATTTATTGTTCTATAATCGTGCGCGTTGAAGGATGCCAGCACAAAAGATGCATTCAAGTTTCTAACCGTTCTGTGAAATTGTTCTGATAGTGTAATTGTAGTGCTTCCAATTTAATTCGGCCATGCAAGCAAGAATCACCGAAAAAATTGCAATTTGTTCGATTAGAGACTCGTTCTCTTGGAAAGTGTAAACCCCCGCAGTGGATACACATAACCTTGAGGGGTCTCAAGGTTAGATATGGCTCATCTACAATAACTGCGCTTTAATACGTTGGTGAATAATTTCTTTCTAAGGCCATACGACGCCTGGCGTTACTTTGCACTCAGCCACAGATCTTCCAATCGTCGCTCACGTTGCTGGACACTTTTATTTCCCGCACACTGCATTGCATTCAGTCTTAGATCTTCCAATCGTTGTACTCTTCTGTCACTACTCTCATTTGCTTATCGCATCAGTTATGATTACGTAAATCATTCAAAATCTGTGATGATTGGACTGTATAATTTTAGGGATTTAGTGTGAGCACTTCTTACTGTAGCAGCACCAGTAGGGCGAATTCGTCGTCGGTTTTCTTGATTAGATACAGGATTCGGTCGAAAGTTGAATTTATTTTTTCACTACTTCACTATCAGAAAGATTATCTCGAACGATTAGGCTTTACGCGCAAAGTCGACCAAATTATTTTATACTGTATCTATTTATATAATTATATAACCGTCAAAGTTTAATTGAAGTTAATTGACATCCATTTATTATAATCCCGGTAGAGTAATTTGACAAGTACTTTTCAAATAAGTACAATCAATGACAGTGAATTTCAAACAAGGTATATAATATGACACCTTTTAGGTGTTTTTTTTCGCGAAAATGAATTTATCTACTATAGTCCTTGCCAAATATCTGTGCATCTACGTCATAGTTGAAAATGGTATGAATCAAGCTGGAAAACAAGAGTCAAACGAGTGCTTTTTAAAATGCATCTTTTCTTTTTAATTTAATGTTCTCTCTTCACTACAACTTGTCATAATATAAATGTCACTGTAACAACTACGTAAACCAAAAATTTTTACCCATTATTTATGGTAATAGCTCAGACATACTAATTTTTTATTGCTTGTTTCTACAATGTGCAATATTAGTAACGTACGACTTTTATTAATTTCGGTCAACAAGACATGCAAATGTTTTTGTACTCTTTTTACTAAAGCTGAACGACGTCCTACATTATATTCAGTACGTCATTTCTTAATCAGAAATTAGTGACGTAGACGCACAGATATTTGGCAAGGACTTTATGATTTAATAATGTCAAACTTTATGACATTTCTTGAAAAATCGTAATAGCCTACTTTACCGCACTAGTGTGGTAAAGTAACACTTTACCACACGGGTAAATTAAGTCGAAATTATAATGCATTTAAAGAAGAAACTTATTTTATTATCGAAGTTCCTCAAGTGAGGAATAATCTTGAACTTATGAAAAGTGTCATAATAATGGTATTCCATAATGGAATACCATTATTATTTATTATAAACATTGATTATACATTTTTTGCAATTTGAAATATTAATTCCAGCAGAAGTTGAATCAACGCAACTAATATTGGCAGAAGAATTTTGAACATTAACAATATTTTCATTTACTCCCATAATTTTAGTTGCAATTTTCTTTTTGTTTTCAATGGAAGATTCTACATAACCTTCGGCAACGCTGGACGACTTCCAACCGCCGTGTCGCTTTAATGTGTCCGTATCAGCACCGGCATCCGCCAGTAAGGTTGCTGATGATCTTCTAAAGCAGTGACCAGTGTAGTCTTGCAGATTGGATAAACCAAGAAAAGTAGCAATTTCTTTTGGTATGCGTCCAAAGGTATTTATACCTACGGGCTGCGATGTGCATTTACCATTTTTATAATATATGAAAAAGCGTTCGTGATTTATAACTTTTGGACGAAGTTGAAAATATTTTTTAAAAATATCTAGACAGTCACATCCATAATATTTCCTTTAGTAATTACAAATTGTCTTATAACTTTGGTTTTTGTATTCGGCAAAGTAATTTTAATAAAAGTTTTATTATCTTCGATATCGGTTACTTTTAAATTACACAGTTCTTCTCTACGGCAAGCTCCGAAAACACCAATAATTAAAGAAACCTAAGTACAATACGAATAAGTTATTCTTAGATAAATTAAAATAATATTAGGGCCGATTTCATAATCAAAACGTTAATGGAGACTTAACTAAAAGATCATTGCTAAGCAATAGAAAACGTCCGTTCACTCTAACAAGCCAATAGCAATCCACTTTTATTTTTAACGACTCGTTAAAAGTATTATGAAATCGGCCCTAAGTATCTATTACCTTTATCATTAAATATCGATCGTCATTGGCTTCTTGCAAAAATTTATGTATTTCGTCCTTTGAAAATATATTGGATTTTTTAGGCTTATATCCATCTCCATTCCGTTTTAAAAATGCAATTAATTCTGTATATTTGCTTATATCCACTTTCCGTTTTAAGGCAATTGTTGTTCTGAGCATAGAGTAGTGTGTCCACAATGTAGAGGACTTGTACTTTTCCGCTTTTTCAGAAAAGTAGGCAAGCAAAATTTTTACAGAGAGAGCATCTCCTACCTTTTTTAATTCGCACCATTTTTTAAATCGTGCGTATTCCAATTCATACTTTAGCTTGGATTTCTTCGGTATTATGGTAGAAAGTGCTGCGTTTGCAAGAATTTCCACATCTGAAGGAATATTATCACTATCACTGTCCGCCATTTTAGCGAAGTAAATATCGTCGGGTTGTTGGTAAAAATGACCAAATGTATAGGATTTCTATGTTAGTTGGTCACTTTTACCAACAACCCGACGATATTATACAAAACAAGTATAAGTAAATAAAAATTTTTCTATGGATACCAAACTAAATACCTATTTGATCATTTTAATTTCTTTTACGTCAAATTTAAAAAGACGCAAAATTTTAGAATATAATTCATTATTAAATGATAGTAGATAAAGCATTGTACAATATTCGCATCGTAACGTCATACTACGATACTCGATGGGTTTGACCAACTCACCCTTCGGGCTCGTTGGTCAATTTTCCCATCTCGTATCGTAATATGATACGTTACGATGCTTATATCGTAAATAGCTATTTTTCAACGATAAAAAAAACAATATATAATTTTCGTCGAAATCGCTTAGGCCATTTTCGAGAAATCCAGTGCATATAAAGGTCTCCATATTCATATTGCAATGCCATTCCATTGGTGCCATTACTTAAATTTTTTTCTATCGTTATTATTTTCTACATAATATTATAGTGTACAATAAGTGGAATTCATTTGTATGTAGTTGACTATTTTAGCACGTAACGTATGGCATTGGTCAAAATCCATATCTATTATTTAAAAAATAATAGCAAGTTTGAAACATACATACATACATACATTTTATTTGTTAAAACTGGAAGGGCTTTAAATTCTTCGCGAAATCTGCGTCGCACATTGTATGCGTTACGTTCAAACGCGATAAGCGGCTAAAAGAGAGGGAAACAAAATGTTTTAGAAAATAAATAAGTTTCTACAGTTTTAAAACACTCATATTCGAATTATCAATTATACCAATAGTTATACCTGGTGAACCACGTTATAGCTGAATAGGAAATGAACATGGTAGTACATTATTGTTTTCAATAATTATTTAAAATAGTATTTAATGAAATTAAAGTTTGATTTCATTTATTTGGAATAATATGTCATATAATAATTTTTTCTTAGTCATGGTAATTATTTCATGTAATTAATTAAAGTCTATAAATTGCTAAAATAAATAAAATTCCACTTCCGCGACTTAAATATGAAATAAAACAGTTCTTCTAAACTTTCTGGGCATACCAATTTTATAAAAATAAAATGGTTATTCATAACTTTGTGCAAATGCATACCAATAAATTTGGTTGGTTTATTGTCTGTGTCGAATTGTCATTGAATATTGTCGAATTAAAATATGGAATAAAATCTTTTTTAAGATATATTCAAACAATCTTGAAAATCCAGTAGATTCACACTACACAAACAATGACTCGAGAAATTAATGTGATAATTATTGAGATTATAACTTATATTTAATTGATTTATTAGAGAAAAGATAGGATTGTTACTCATGTGAGCTTCGTAGTTGTGATTACCCAACTGTTCCATTCTACAAAACCTCCAAGTTTAAGGGTTCTTTCCAATTTATGTCGCCTTCAACGATAAGTATATACGTAGGTAGTTTTATCCAGATCAAAACGTTACAACTTAGAAACGTCTGCGGGCAAATCTTGTAGATAATGAAGATTGCATAATACGTATGTATTTATCCAGATCAAAACGTTATAACTTAGAAACGTCTGCGGGCACATCTTGTAGATAATGAAGATTGCATAATACGTATGTATTTATCCAAATTAAAACGTTACAACTTAGAAACGTCTACGGGAACTCCATGTAAAAGATAGGACAGATAGCGTAATGCTAAAAAAAAGCGGCTGACGCTACCCGCGAGGGTGTTGTCAGGGAAAAAGTTATGAAAATGTTGAGAAATCCAAATCATCTTGAAGGGTATTTCAATTCCAGCAATTTTAAATATTAAGGGTTGCAGTATTTTGTTAACGTGTATGCTATTCGAAAACTTCTGCGTAGACAACATTTTTGGTGTAGGTTTTATTCGAGTACTGTAGTATTTTATCTTGAACTGAGGTTTCCGTTAGTTGTACTTTGACATTTTCATAGGATCGTGCACGTGACATTGCCACGTACAATTGCCCGTGACCAAATACTGGATTGGGGAAATACAATCCTACTTTTTCTAACGTTTGACCTTGAGAGCCTTATTAATTTCAATTCTTCAAAGTACTTGTATCATTTAACGTTTTAAATATTAAGGGTTGCAGCATTTTGTTAACGTGTATGCTATTCGAAAATTTCTGGGTAGACAACATTTTTGGTGTAGGTTTTATTCGAGTACTGTAGTATTTTATCTTGAGCTGAGGTTTCCGTTAGTTGTACTTTGACATTTTCATAGGATCGTGCACGTGACATTGCCACGTACAATTGCCCGTGACCAAATACTGGATTGGGCAAATACAATCCTACTTTTTCTAACGTTTGACCTTGAGCCTTATTAATGGTCATGCAAAACGATAGGCGAATTGGGAATTGAATTCTTTTAAACACGAAAGGCAAATCATCTTTTGGCGAAAATAGAGCAATTCTGGGGATGAAGACGGTATTTCCCTTTTTCTCGCCCATCATGATTTTAGCTACAATAAGATTTCGTTCTAGGCTCAATATAATTAATCTGGTGCCATTGCATAATCCGTTCTTGGTATTGATGTTTCGCAATAATATTACGATGGCACCTACCTTTAATGCCAACGAATGAGGTGGTAAGCCGGTCGGAGTTGAACTATGAAGAAATTCGTCGGAAATATCTTCGTAGGTCGTTTCGTCTTCGACGATCTTATCTATGCTAGAATAAATACGTGCATCGCCTTTTAGTCTTTTAATTACGTCGTTATTAATTAGAAATGCGTCGTTGATGTTTCTCGGTGTTAATATTGCTCTATTGTGAAGCGTTTCTATGTCGTTAGTAGTGAAACTTTTGCCAAATATATCCGTAATTATATCGTCACCGGCAATGCACTCTATGGGAATTTCGACGTTATCTTCGCTCTCATTTATGGTTACATTTGCGCTGCCTTTTCCAACTGTCATCAACCAATTGGCGTAAGCTACGGAATCTTCGCTTACTCTCATGTTGCGCGTGAGTTTTACATGTTTGAATTTATGCCAATGGCGACTACTCTTGATGGTTGCCGACAAAATACTATTTCGGGTACCGTGCTTAACGATCGGTAAACATTGCATGAAATCGCCCGCAAATAGCATTATCTTTTCTCCAAATGGTAAATAACTACTCATTATCTCTTGTAAGAGTTTGTCGACGACGTTCAGCGCGTAGAAATGGCACAAGGTTATTTCGTCCCAAATTATAAGTTTCGCTTCTTTTAATTTTTTGCCCATTTTCGAATAATTGCGCAAAGACGAAGTGCTCGTTTCGTCTAGAGACATTGGCACTTTGAACACGGAATGTGAAGTACGTCCGCCCTTCAAGAGGGATGCTGCTATTCCTGTCCAAGCCACAGGAATTACGATATCGCTATTTCCTCGTATTTTATGCATTAAAGCGTTGTATATGTAGGTTTTGCCAGTAACGCCAGGGGAATTAATGAAAAACATCGTCTCTTGCCCATTGCTGTATATCGCATTTAGAATTTCGTGATAGACGATTGCCTGTTCTTCATTTAATTGTACTTCACATTCGTCGGCGGCGCGCTGTTCGGAGACGACATCGTAAACTTCATCATCAAGAGGAGGTATTTCTGATTTATCGATGTTGGGAAGATTATAATCGCTACATTGTTTGTTGTGCAATTGAAAATTGGCGTATAAATCGACCAAAGTTTGCTTCTCTGCCAAAACGGGATCGTTGCACTTGTGAAGAAAGTCTTCCATTAGATATTCCTTATGTTTCACCCACAACGCCAAGGGATCTGTGGGAGTGCAAAATACGCAAATTGTGACGAACAACTGCCTTAAAAGTTGGGGAAACTGGTAATTTTCTGCTTCGGTTAACGCTCTATCCCACTCGGTATCGTCTTCCAATAAATTCAAGGCTCTTGCAGTTTCTTGGAACGTCTTGTATTCTACGCCTTTCACCGTTTTCATGTCTTGAAAACCGGTTATCCCCTTTCTATGAAGTAAAAGCAAACGCAGGTAGTACCTATATAATAAAATAATAATAATATAATGTAAAATAATATATAAGATAATACCTTTCTCCTTCCAGGGGATTTACGTAATACATACGTCCGACAACGTTCGAACCCCGTTGGCGCTTGTTCCAAACAGTTTTCGTTAGCACATAATGTTGTGGCGTTTGATGATAAAAGTATTGTTTCGCCGCGGAATCTTTGGTGTTCAATTTAAACCAAGCCGTCAAAGTGGTATTCTTGAGCGCGGCATTTTCTAGAGCAGCTTCTTCTTCTCCCGATCGAAAACAAACCGACTGTTGGTGTTCTAAATGCACGGCTAAGCGAATTATGGTAAAGTTTGATTGGTGCATTTTATAGTCTCTTAGACGCCAACAACTTTCTTGAGCAAAAATGTAACGTGCGTTAATGTATTGTTCGATTTCGTTGTGCACCAATTCGTCATCGGCTTGAACGGTGGCGGTGGCCGCATCTAAACCTTTGTAAACATATTTGTACAAATATTTTACAGATTTGATGGTAGAACAAATTTCGACGTTTATGTGGGCTTGGTATTTTAATAGTAAAAATTTGTTGTAAGACACGACGAACTCATTACCCACTACATATTTAACGCTGCCGTCTGAATTCAAGTATTCAATTTTGTGACCGTCTCTAGATCGTTTGTACAGAGGATAATTGTTGTCACAAAAATTGGTTTCGTTTCTGCAGGCCTTTGGGGAACTTTTTAGTTCATGCGTCCTTTTCCATGCACGGCGAGTTTCTGTTGTATGAAATGCCACACGGTCCGTGAACTATAAATTTCTTGACTATTTCGTAGAGTCGAGGATGTTCTTTCGCATTCGGAATTTCAGCTACCGCTACCAAATCGACATCTTCCGCCGTTCTTATCTTCCTTGTCCAAAATTAACAGCATGTGACAGTGAGGTAAACCGCGTTTCTAAAATTCGATGACATATAACATCACAATTACTCTGCCTAGTACATGCTTGTTAAGTAAGTCGTCTTTGAATTCTTTCAATTTTCCGTGAAAAGCTCTCGAAGTTAAATCCGGACGATCGCTGGCCGTTTCGTATGGCTCTAAGTTATTTGTAATTTCGTCCCATTTAGAATTACAAGTAAAAGTTATAAATAAATCGGGCTTTCCGTAAACAGATATTAGGGCCATTGCGTCTTGGTAATTCTGTGCCATATTTCTCGGCGATCCTATGAAAGTGGACGGTAAGATGACGGCTTTGCCAATTTTTAAATTATCGGAAATTGATTTGGTGCGCATGTAATCGTATAACCCTTGATAAAGCTCGGTTCTGAGATCGCTTTGATGATACTTCACGTAATTGAGTCGGTTGGATTCGGTTTTGCAGTAAGCATCTATAAAGAATTGCTGCGTTAATTTTCCCGAATGTATAAAGGCGGAGAATTCGTCTCTTACTGCCATCACGTATGCATAATATTGTAACTGCGTAACTGATTTGCCAGATTTACTTAAATAATTTGTATGCCAGCCGTTTCCTCCGTAAGGATATAATAATGGATACACCATGGGATCGGTGTGCGTAGATAAAATAGATAGCTGGATGTGATTTCCGTCTCGCGCATGAATTTGGATATCTCTATTTGCTGGAGGTCCGTTGTTGTCGTCGTCTTGAAATATGCAAGCAATTTTGTTTGTCGCTGTTGGCAAATTGTATCTTCTTTGATCTACATTTGAATTTTTTAATAGGTATAGCGAGTACGTCTTATTAATAGGTAAACCCTGCAATTCGTAATTTCTTCGGGATTCCTTTTCAAATTCCATTAAGTTTTTATACATTTTTGCGTAAGCGTTTTCGACTCGCAACAAACTATCCAATTTTTTCATGACAGATTCTTTACATCCTTTGTTTGCCGTATTCGTAAGTCTAAATTCGTTGGCATCGTCGCTGTCGACAAAGTACAATTGGGCATACTTTAAACTCTTTGTAGGGCCATCGGAAGCTATCAAATTTGAGGTTTTGTGATATATGTGACCATTTATTTTCAACGCATAAGGACCAAAACCGTCGGCGACTTCTATCTTATCGGCACCAAACGAAGCAAACGTTAAAGCTGAATTATAATTCCTAATATTTAGCCTAAAACCAGTGCTTTCGCTGTCATTGTTCGTAAGTAACTGTTTGATTAAATCTGGTATTTCAAACCTTATATCGATTATTGCTTTTCCTTTATGACAGCAACTGGTAAACGTTTTATCGTGCGCTATTTCGGATCAAAAATTTTTTGAGTTACAAAACTGACACAGTTGATCCATTGAGCCTAATGAGCAAATTACTAACGCGTATTCGTCAATATCGCTCCTTCCACAATTGAGGGTTGACTTTTGGGTTTCTTTCTTCGTATGTTTCTTGTATTACAAACAATTGCCGGTTCTTCAAAACTAATGGATATGTCAGGGTTTATTATTGACATATTATCTTGACTCGTTGGCGTAACTAAATCTTGGGGTTCAAGGTTTTTATTGCGTTTTTCTGTATTTTCTACTCGCCCTGTTAAAGTTTTTCTTTTGCGGTTTACGATATTTATTTGTTTAGTTGTACATTTCTGAGCAAGATTACTATCAGTGGAACTCTTAGAACGTTTTACTATTGGTACAGCTTGATTTTTGAGAGTTTCGCTATGATTTGCTTTATTTTTCTGCACTTGTTTTGTCAAAGTTTTCTCTTTATGAGAATTAATAGTTTTATGTGTCCTTTTACTGTTACATTGTTGAGTAACATCACTTTCACTAACACTTGAAGATATAATATTACAAGACATTACTGGTATAGTCCGATCTTGTCGAGTTTTGCCATGGTTTGCTTTATTTTTTTCAGCACGCCTAGTTAAAGTTTTCCGTTTACGCTTTGGAATACTTATTTTCTTAGCTTTCTTATTACATATATCGTTGACAAAACTTTCATTTATACTAAAATTATCGCTAATATTAGTAGACAACGGTAACGAATCTCGGGCAATAAGGGGCCAATAATGAAGACCATGATACATTAGTCTTATGCATGAATTGGAATTACGATTTCCAAGAACGGTTGGAGCATCTTCCAATATATAAGTATCAAAATCGACTCTATTTATTTCAATCTGAATATCTGGATACAATTGACAAATTGATTCTAAAACAACGTGATCTCCAAATTCATGTTGTAACGCCATTTTATTGCAGTAGGTCTGTATATCATTATTAACCACAAATGATGAAAAATAGTTAGCATTCATGCGTATGTGTTTACGTTTACGTGTTTACTACTTCAGCACGTAGGGCAACGCATTGGTCTACATCGTTTAAAAAGTAGCAGCAAGATCTAAACATGCATGTTCCATCTGCTAAAACTGGATTCTAAATTCTTCGCCAGATCTGCGTTGCACATTAAGTTCTTCGTCCAAACGATAAGCAGCTAAATAAAACGGAAAAAAATATGTATTAGACTATTAAGAAGTTTGTGGCGATTTTAATGTACCAAAAGCCAGATGGTGTTTCAATGGAACTAATGTTATTTCGTCAGACAACACTTGTTCCAAATCACTGATTCTGAGTGACTGCATGTCCCTTCATGATTTGAGGCAGTTGAAGAAACTTCATAATAGTCGTGGTGTTTTTTTAGACCTTTTCTTTGCCAACTTTGATATCTCTGTCTCCTTGGCGGATGATAAACTTAGTGATTCATCTTTACATCATGAATCCTATGCTCTGGGCTTTTCTGTTAACTACGTATCGTCCAATTCTAAATTACGTCGTTCCAACTGCAAATTACGACGTTGAACAATTTTTAACTTTTTCCTCAAATTTTCTTTTCTTGGTGTGTGTGCAGTCATCTTTTCAGTAGTTTGTGTTCCACCCGAGTGTATTGGTGATCTTGATCTCTCTCTCTCTCGACTCTACTTCGTAACTGCTAGAAACTAGAATATTAAAAAAAAAAATTAATTTTGTGCAATACTAGAATTAATAGACACGATATTGCTGTTTGTTGGATGAAAATCCTCTTGAAATGTATCGCTTTGTGATGTTAAAGGGATTACAAAGTCGGTAGTTGCTGTTGATTGCAGGTGATAGTGGATACCCATTAAATAATTATTATTTGCTCACACCTTTGGGTAATCCAGTCACTCAAGCTGAGCAGAGATACAATGAATCTCAAATTCGCACTAGAAATGCTATCGAGCGTTTATTTGGTTGCTTAAAAAGAAGATTTCCCATATTGGCCTATGGAGCTAAAATTGGAAACGGTTTTAACAATTATTTTGGCAACTTCTGTTCTACATACTAATATATTGTTGTGATATTTTCACGAATTTAAGGGTATAAGCAGACAAGTAAGGGAGTAATTTAATTTAATTTCAAAGTCAGTAGTCAGTTGATTTGGCTGACATAAAAGTGAAATTTGCGTCAGTTACAAAAAACCACTACATGTAACGAATTCTACACACAAAATAAACAAATTTGAATTTATTTGTAAAGTACAAAATTTGTGTAACATCCTGTGAATGATTTTTAATTTTAAAAACAACGACAGATTCCTGTAAAGCAAAAGTGAAAATAATAATTTAGTGCACAAGCAATTAACGACGTTATGTTGCCTGCTAGAAGGGCCATTTTAGCTAACAAGGAACAAAATTCCCACCACAGAAATTCAATTTTGAAAAACTCTGAAAGGCACAGAAAGTCGGCGAGCAAGAAACACAGCCAGTCTCTTGAGAGAGCTCAAATTGAGAGCGCGTAAAGTTCTTGGGGAAACGCTGATTGAGAAACACGTAGATTTCTCGATAAAATCCCAATTAAGGAACTCAAATGTGCTTCTTTGATTTAAAGTATCAAAGCATAAAATTTACTTAATTAAACAGAGGTAAATTAATAGCGGAGTCGTGAGTTACGGAATTCCGGTAGTTACTGGAAAATAGTGTATTGCGTGCGTAATTAGATATTTGTCGATTAAATATCTGAAACAAAGTGGATTACAGATATTTGTACATCTGGTATGAATTAAAGGTTATGTTCACACGTGGTGAACAAATTAAGTTTGATAAATTAAGTAATTACTTACCAAAGTGTCATCTAAAACGAAGATTGTTTAAGAGCGCGCTGCAAATTTTGATACAAAAACATGTTTCAACAGATGGCGTACCCTAAAATATTAATCTTTTATAGTTATCTTTTTACCAAAACAGAATTCTAATAATTTGTAAAAGTCATATGAATAAACGATAGCTAAGCTAAGCAATAAGGAAGTTTGAGCTTCCAATGTTGAATATTTGCAAGTATATTCCTAAAAGATATGCACATGTGAAAATATTGAATATATTTAAAAATATTTATCTTTGAAAGTTCAAACTTCGTTATTGCCTAGCTTAGTTATCGTTTATTCATATGACTTTTATAAATTATTAGAATTCTGTTTTGGTGAAAAGATAACTATAAAAGATTAATATTATAGGGCACGCCATCTATCGAAACATGTTTTTGCATCAAAATTTGCAGCGCGCTCTTAATCAACAACTTATAAAGTTGGTTAACAGAAAGAAAAGGATTTAAGCGGCACTTTAAACACCAATATTGGCACACGTTTATCAGTGGCGGTGAACACTTCGAATGTCTACCGACAGAATAGGGAACGGGATTGTTACCAACTGTTCTATAGTGATGAAATAAACCAAGTAGTATGCAACAAGGTAGAAAATTTAAATTTTAAATTTAATGAATCTGACTAAAATATAACGATTTGTGTTGTCGTCAGATTAATTAAAGGAACTTTATTGAAATTGATTATAATTGATTTTTTTACACATGTTTTTACACGAACGACTCGAAATCCAAACTTAGCTTCTGAATTGAAAAATTAAATGTGGTGAGGATTTCTGTATCGTAACATTACACTAAATATTACACATTGGTTCAAGACAAGTTTGTTGTCCAGAATAATTTGATGCAAATTCTCATGTTTGAATATTTCATTTAATAAATTATGTGGTTTTTGAATTACTCTCTTATTATTTCGTCTACTGAATCCATCTACCCTGTGGAAGAGAAAAACCCTTCTTCGGCGTAAAACTGGTCCAGCGGCTTTTGTAACAGTTTGTTTTGACCAAAACATCATAACAATATTGTAATGTTATGAGTGATAATAAAAGCCACCAAGTTGGGTGCCAATTTTATTTGTAATGTTAAACTGGAGATAAACGAGAGCACCTCGTAGAGGGGTACACAGTAATAGAAAACTAAATGAATTTCAAAAAAACGTTTTTCTATTTTTCGCTTACGCTCGCTTTTCAATATAGCTGTGCGCCCAGTAACGTATCATTTTCGAGGCTCGGCCAGTAATATACTATTTTCAGCAATTATTATTTTTATGTTTAAACAAACATATTATTATGTTTATTAGTAGTATAATTTTACTTACTGTCCTAGTACGCGTAAGTAATATTTTACTACGTTTAGAAAATATTATAGTATGTTAAACAAAACAAATATTTGGCAAATGTCATTTTAACATTTATTTCATTAATTTTTTAGTTGTCATATGTCATTATGACATTTATTCCATTAATTTTTTCGATATTTTTTAATACTTTTCGCAGAAGGTTTAAAACATACGTTTATAATATTTTGAAATTTTAAACTTTATTTACCGAAATTTTAAAAATACAATTCGACATATTATTGACGTTAAACACAGATGCGATACTCTTTTCTATAACGGAAGTAATCTCTTTATCAGTTTCAATGTTTTCTTGAACTTCAGATGGACATGCAGCATCAGATAATTCACAGATTGTATTCCTTTGACATGAAGATGCACCAGCAGGGAATTCTTGAACTATTTTATTATTACATAAGATCCTATTGGCTATTTCTTCTTTATGAATTAACGAATCTGCAATGTATCCCTCAGCTACAGCGGAGGATTTCCAGCCCCCGTGTTATTTCAGCCCAAGCATATCAATTCCTGTATTAGCCAGTAATATAGCTGAAGTCAAAGAAAAGCAATAAATAAACTTTGCTTTGTGAGGATACCTTTTTCATAAGATACACTTCATCAGGGGTGCATCGGTAAGAAACTTGTAAGAAAATTTCTTCTCTGGTGAAAACTAAGGACTTAGGGCGATAACCAACGTTCTTCCTTTTTAGAAAAGCTTTGAGTTTCTGATATTTTGAGTCAATATTTTCATTTAAATATATGGTTGCTTTCAACATAGAATATTCACACCAAAGGCTAGAAGGGGACTGCAAAACATTACCTCTTCCTAGAAAATACGCCAACATAACCTTTTCAGTAGTATCGGTAACATTTTTTGTATTGCACCAGTTTTTAAACGTGGTATATGTTAATTGGTATCTCTTCTTTGATTTCTCTGGCAGAATTGATAAACAAGCAATACTTGCAGCCTCTTCAATTTCCACAGTTTCGTCTTGATCTTCTAAATTATTCATCATCTTCTATTACTTTGAAAAATCCAAATCCAAATGCACTACTATTTTAAGTTTGTTTATTTTGTGAATATTTTATTTTTATATTGTGTAGCAACGAACACCATACACCTACTAAACGCAATTAGAACAAAAACAAAACAAATATTTGGCAAATTTAATTATGACATTTACTTCATTAATTTTTTCCTACGCCCGATAGTGAAAGTAGGCTTTTCAAGCTGTCAGTTGATGGTTGAAAGTTGGCATTTGCCGCTTGGCGAGCGGCAATGTTTCTTTGCCGCTCGCCGAGCGGAAAGTAAATTTGTCTAAAATGAAATACATAAACAATAAAAAAATTATTTATTATGAATAATATTAAACGTTATTGGACAGTTTTGACAATTTTCAAAATGTATTCATTCCCACGATACGATTTGTCCATTTGTCATTTTCGCATTTCAAAAAAAATCGCCTCGTCTTCGAGTTCAACGGGCGAAGAGCCACATATTTACGGTAAAAGCTTAAATAATCGAGATCTCGTTCTCCGCCCGTTCGACACAATAAATGTACGCTGAACTTCGGTTTTGGTATGGGGATTTTCACTATTAGGATTGTTCCCTTGTCTTCTATGTCATCTATTGTCATTTTAGTTAGTTCGTCCCGACGACAAGCTCCAGAAATACCAAACACTAAAGAAACCTAAAAATTTCAGAATAATTTATAAAATTTTATCTTATTTATAAATATTATATAATACCTTCAACATCAAGTTTTCGGATATATAAGCAAGCATGACATTTTCTGAATAAGATGATCCAACTTTATTCATTTTGCACCATTTAATGAACAAGTCATATTCTCTTTCATACCTTTTTTTAGATTTTTCTGGTAATAAATTTAAAATTACACTCTCCGCGGCTTCTACGATGTGTGGCCAACTGGAATCTATTTCATTTTCATAACTGCTATCCATAGTTTTAATAAATTTTAATATCTTGCAAATTTACGTGTTTACTATTTTTACACAATATTTATTGATAAAACAAAATGGAACGCAAATTTCCTTAGAAACGATGTAGCAAGGCTAATATGATAGAAATAAAAATAATTCACTACAGAGATTGAATGTAAATATTTATCTAGGTTTTGATCATTTTGAAAGCGGGCGGAGGAAAAATAGTATGCATTCTTCAAGCGTAAAGTGACTTTTGTGCTCGGAGGCGATTACAGCGCTCGCCTGCGGCTCGCGCTGTAAATTTCGCCTCCGAGCACAAAAGATTCACTTTCCGCTTTTAATATGCAATATACTATTTCGATATTTTCTAATGCTTTTCGCAGACGGTTGAAAAAATAGCGTACGCGCCGATAACCGTAAGTATTTTTGTGATCTCGCATGCTTAATATACTATTAAGGAAAATGGAAATTTGTAGAATCTTATAAAACCATTTCTCGTCTGGAACACTAATCGAAGTACAAAATTAAACAAACCCAACAGCGAAGAAAATTATTATAAAGAACAAAACTGTTTGTTACAAATTCAAGTGCAACATTTTATAATTTAGTGAATGAACACTTTTTAATATTAAAATTATGTTTGGGTTGTTAATGTTATTTTATTAATTATTACTTTTGAACAGTGCAGTTATTATAAATATTTACAGTAACGGTGCAAGTGTCTTTCGCATTTATTAGGTATGCTAAAAAGTTTCGGGCCTAATTAGATAGTTTTTCAAACACCAAATTTTTATGTTTTGAAATTCTTTATTTAAACTAAATATGCTTCATTTTGTTCGGTAACCTTTTGCCACTTTTCGGGCAAAGCCATTATTCCATCACCGTAAAACTTCTTTGGTTTATTGGTGAAAAACTTAGCCAAGTGAATTTCACAGGCTTCTTTTGAAGCCAATGTTACACCATTGAGGGAATTCTGGAGAGACCAAAACAAATGATAGTCTGATGGTGCAAGGTCCGGGCTATACGGTGGATGCATCAAAACTTCCCAGCCAAGCTCTTCCAGTTTTTCTCGGGTCACCAAAGATACGTGTGGTCTGGCGTTGACATGATGGAACACAACTCCCTTGCTATTGATCAATTCTGGCCGCTTTTTTTGAATTGCTTGCTCTAATCTGGTTAATTGTTGACAGTAGCGTGCAGAATCAATCGTTTGACCAGTTGGTAACAGCTCGTAATAGAGGATACCTTTCCAATCCCACCAAACAGACAGCATCACCTTTCGAATGGTGATTCCGGGCTTTGCCACCGTCTGGGGAGCTTCACCTCGCTTCGACCACGATCTTTTGGGCACAATGTTGCCGTATGTAATCCATTTTTCATCTCCAGTAACCATCCGCTACAAAAACGGTTCGATTTCATTACGTTTCAGCAACGATTCGCAGATCGAAACTCGGTCGAGCAAATTCTTATGCGTCAAATCATGCGGCACCCAAATATCGAGCTTCTTTTTTAATTCAGCTTTTTTCAAATGGTTTGCAACTGTTTGGCGATTGATGTTTAGACTCTTGGCGATCTCTACAGTGCTTACATGACGGTTTTGTTCCACAATTTTTAGCATTTCCTCGACTTTTTCAATGACTGGCTGACCAGAGCATGGTGCATCTTTGACATCGAAATTTCCAGAACGAAAACGCGCGAACCATTGTTTTGCTCCTGTTTTCGATAGAGCATCTGGACCATAAACAGCACAAATTTTTTCACAAGCCTGCGCAGCGCTTTCTCTTTGATCGAAGAAAAATTGTAAAATGTAGCGAATTTTTACTTTATTTACTTCCATCTTTAATCAGCAATTTTTCATAACTGCATGAGCCGAATCGAATGATTCTACTTTTGATTTTTAGCTAAAAGTGTCATTTTTCCAATGACATATATGATTATGCGATCAGATAAGTAGTTTTAGAGATAATCGACTTTAATGTCATTTATTGTCTAATTAGGCCCGAAACTTTTTAGCATACCTAATATTATCACTCCGGGTAAATTTTTCGTTGACACGATAGTTTGCTCAACACTTCTAGTGTCATTAACGGATATTTCATTAATGTTGCTCATTAAATCTACCGATGTACCGTAGATGCTACCGATAGAGATGCTGCCGATGTAGATGGTGCTGAAGTAATAGTTGAAGAACTACTAGAATTTGGATGCATGGAAAGCATTTGTGCCATTTCAGTCTTTCTTTGCACAGATCCTTCTATATACCCTTCAGCTACTGCCGAAGACTTCCAGCCACCATGATTTTTTATGGTTAACAAATCGCTACCCCTGTTGGCTAGGTGTGACACGCTGGATCTTCTAAAACAGTGACCTGTGTACAACTCGGGGTTGACCAATTTTAAAAAGGTTGCAATCATTCTTGGTATTTTGTCAATTGTATTTATCCCTATTGGAGTGTTAACACAGTAACCATTTCTATATGTGAGGAAAAACCGTCGATGTGATATTTTGGAAGATAGCAACGCCAAATATTTTAGGATTATATCAATCCACGGTTTTTCCGTTACCACAAATTGTCTTCGTTTATAGTTCTTAGTCTTGGGTACCGATACGATAATGGCATCGGTTTTACACTCGATGTCATCTAGGACCATATTGGCTAATTCTTCGCGTCTACACGCACCATTGTATCCCATTAATAAGACAACCTAAATTGAAAAAGAATTTCATAGAAAACTTTTCATAATAGGATTGACCATAAAAATTTGGAGTATTACTCACTTTTATTGCTAAGTACATTTTGTCATCGGCTTCTTTTATAAAACGATTGATATGTTCTAATTCTAATATTTTTGATTTTTTTGGCTCGTAGCCTTTTGATAATCTTTTTAGAAATGTTTGTAATTTTGCGTAATTCGCAATATTTACATTTCTATGAATCGATAGACAAGATCTTATCATTGAATATGATGACCATAACGTTGACGATTTTTTATTTTTGCTAAGCATTTCAAAATATGCCAGCATAACATTTTCAGATATGTTTGCAACATTACTTTGCTTGCACCAAGTATCAAAATTTTTGTATTGCTTCTAGTAAATTTCGCGCTACTTTTCTGGTAACAAATTAGTGTAGGTCGTTTCAGCAATTTCACGTAACCGGGGTGGTGTACAGTTGATTTCGTCTGCCATGATTTTTACTTTAATTTTTTACAACTTAACAGTTTCAAAAGTTTTTTAACGCAGTCAGGATTAGAACCGCGGTTTCCCGCTCTCTAGTTTATCCGTGTTTGACTTACGCCAGACTGCTTGGTTTTTTATTATTATTATTATTATTAATACAATTATCATTAAATTCTCATGTCGATATCATCAGCGCAGCTGTTCAACAAATGGTTGTCTTCTTACCTAAACACAGAGTTTTGCATCCAACAACAGATTTCAAATTGATTTTACTCAACAAATAGAAAGTTTTGCACCCGACTGCTATAGCTTGTCATATAGAGATTCTTTTAACGAACAAAATGGTATAACAAACTCATTTTTTTTGTTTTTGACATATACACAGTTTTGCATCTAGTGGCCTCATTTTAAATATTAGGATGTGGCTATTTATACATACAGTATGTATACGCAATTGGCTATTTTGTCAATTGTCAGTGTCGTATTAAATTTTTCCCTATCCGATAATATTTTGTTGGGACAATAAAAATCATCATATCATAAGAATATGACGACATTGTGCACTAAAATAATTCCAAAATAAACCGATGTATAGGTATTATAAAATTTTGATATTTTGCTTTCAAGATTTTCCTCAATGCTTTTATTTTTAATTCTCATTTTGGACTCTAAAGTTTTAAATACTTTTAACTATCTCTGAAATAAATTTATTCCCGTCTCTGTGAGGGCTTCAGAACATCCTTCCAGTATCTTTTTTATCTCGATATCACTATCCATAATTTTAAAAACTTTTTTTTAATTTTTTGCTAATTTGTTATTTATTCTTGAATCAATACCAAACTATATTCTTCTTCTTTCTAGAAGTAATTCTCTAGAGAATTCTTTTCTAGTAGGCCAAGGCCTGTTATTTCCCAACACATGCGTCGTTTCCTTGGCAGTGTTAGAAACTTTGAGCATATAAATATTTTACATCCATCAGGTAGCTTGCTAGACTTGCCTTCAGATGTGCCTGTATCTTGGTATATTATGTTAATGGTAGCAATTCACTAACCCAGGGGACCACCGGCTTAACGTGCCTTCCGAAGCACGGAGACTAGTCATAAGAAAGTTTGACTCTCCCCAGGTTTGAACCCGGTGCCCCATATTTGCATCCAACTGCGTTAGCTGCAAGGCAATGACCGCCTCATAAGGTAAATAAATTGTTGTCAAACTATGATACGAGGGTCAAGCTGAATTTATTGAGAATAAAGAACACGGTTAATATTTTCTAGGATTTTATTTTAAATATGCTCAAAGTAATTCCCTCCAACAATGATACACTTGACCATTCTTATTTTCCACTGCTTAAAAGCTCCCAACCAATCTTCTTTCGGAACACCTTCAAAATAAGTGTGAACTGCGGTATCAATCTCTTCTTCAGACGAAAACCTTCTGCCCAGCAAATTTTTTTTAAGCCCAGAAAATAGCCAAAAGTCGCACATTGCTAAATCAGGTGAGTACGGCGGATGTTCTATGACTTTTATAGTTTTTTCAGCCAAAAACTGGCGAGTTAAAGCTGCCGAATGGGATGATGCATTATCATGGTGGAGCATAATTCCCTTGGCTGGAACTCTACTGAACACATCAGGTAAACATTTTTCAGTGTACCATTTAGCTGTAACTGTCCTTTGTCCATCTAGCTTAATGGCATTTACTAGGCCCGTACTTCTGAAGAATACCGCATACATAACTTTTCATAGCTCGCTGTTTCTTGATCATTGTTGGAGTTTCCTCATCTTCGTGAATCCATACACGACTCTCTTGACGAGTAGGTACGTCGAAAAAGGAAATATAAGTTTCGTCACCTGTCACGATTTTGGAATAAATTTGGTGTCCTCCATTATTTAACAAATTTAGAGTTTCATGGCAAATTCTTACACGCTCTGCTTTTTGGAAATCAGAAAGGTGATGCGGCACAAAACGACTGACCACTTTTTTTAAATGCAGGTGATCGTGTATGATTGTTTTAACAGCTGAGGATCCAATCTTGAGTTGATGCTCTATTACCCCATAAGTGGATTTATTGTCCTCTTTAATTATTTTTTTAACAGCAGCAATGTTTTTGTCGGTAACAGCGGTAGAAGGACGTCCTGCTCCTTTTTGATGCTGAACGGAATTCCTTTCGCGTTCAAACTCCTTATACCATCGGTAAATTGTAGACAAGGAAGGTGCTTGTTCACTAAAAGTTGAATCTAAACTCTCTTTGCACTCGTAAGCGCTTAATTCTCTTTTAAAATCATAATAAATCATGATTCGAAAATGCTCTCTTGTTAATTCCATATTTTCACTTGCAATGTCAGTTTAAAAAATTAATAACTTGAGTTATAACGAACGTATTTTCAACTTCTAAACTTCAAATGACAGATAAAGAGTTTCTTTAAATAATACCGTATGTTTTATTTTTCAGAACTTACTAGATCTATTTTATTCTCAATAAATTCAGCTTGACCCTCGTATTTAGTTTGCATGTATTGTTTAAGGGTCCAAAATTAACGATAAATGTTTTCTAAAATAATTGGCAAGATCTTTGTGTTTTTTGTATTTGTATTTGGCGCCATTGTAGAAAGCGCTACTTCCTTGTAAGAGTTACCGCCATCGTCGCCAACTTTTGTAAGCCCTGTTTTTTAAGGCCAAGATGCATCCTGACCACCAAGCAGATCATTTCAAGTTCTCTTGTAATTCTGTTCTTGTGATTTCAAAGTGTTTTTTAATTGAAACGAAAAACCTTAGGGTAATATTGTCCAAGATTGCGCACTTAAAATATTTTAACGTGTAATTCATTAATTTCGCAAAATATGGATGTAAAAATTTTTTAAAAACATACATATATATCTATATTGAGAAAAGAATAGCACAAATATTTGAAATTTATATAAATAAAGAGAATATTAAATATTTAATGAAGAAAGGCAAATGCGCAATCTTGTAATACAGAGTTGATAAGATTGCGCATATTTGATTATAAGTTTGCGCACTTAAGAATTGCCACATTTAAACTGTCCTGTGACTAAATATATAGAACAATTTTCGTACCACCAATTCTTACAAGCAAAGAACTGGATCTACTCTTCTGTAGGGGGTTCTTGGTACAGTTCCTCACAACCTGGGCAGAAAAATTCTGCATGTATTTACAACAACAAACTGACCTCTTTCTGCACTCGAAAATTTTCCGATCAATCGTTTGCCTTTTGTAGAAATCACCGTTGGTAACTTGTTAGGAACGGTGGATATTCCTGATTCATCCATAATTATTATAATATATTCTATTTTCAGTAAAATAATATTGATCGTATAAAATGCGCAAATTATCAAAAAAAAGTTTCACTTGCTGTCTATTAAAACCCATCATTCGACCTAATGAACATTTTTTGGGATGTCTTTTACTTATGTGAGGTCTTTTACAAAATTTTTCAACCCATGTTCTTCTAGCTAATTATTTGTTTTTATTGAAGGGATGATCAGTACTATTCTCTATTGCAATTTATATGCAAGTAGGTACTTGCAAACTCTTCTAAAACTTCTTTTAAAATTTTCTCAGTAAATATGAGTTCCCTCTTGGATGTTCTTTGATATGACGACATCGTGAGTTACTTGTATTAAAAAAAATAGAATGTAAAAACATTAAAAGCGCAATCCTAACGCTGCGTAAACTTGTAAACATTAAATTGCGCAATCTTGTAAACTAATGACTAATGTTATTAAACTAAAAAAATGCACCCCGCATACTTTATTAGGTAAAATATTATGTTTTTAAATAATTAATGAATTTATAATTCAAACTAGTTTCTAATCATCAATATAACAAAATAGAGGATCAGTCGCTTATCTTCTATACTTGGAAAATTACAAGGATTGAAGCACTTACCAATTAATTCAAATTTTTAATAAAAAACGCTTATCAACACACATGCACCGTATTGCAACCATAGAACAACTGTTAGTGCTTTCAAGATTGCATATTTCTTATCTCAAAAATGCGACTATAACGTTAATATTGGCTCTGCGTAATCTTGTAAACTGCGCAATCTTACCTGAACTTACCCTAACATTTTTCCTCCCGAAATAACATTTGAGAGGCGTCTTCATACAACACGGTATACAACCGACTGCTGGGAGACCACACAAAACACAGCTCCCGCCAGCGATTATACATACAATAGTGTACCCATATTTCTTTACAGCAGTGATTATCAACCTTTTTTTTGTTGCGGCACACTTTTAACGATTTCAAAATTTGGCGGCACACAAAGAAAAAGAAAAGTTTAAAAATTATTTACTTGCGTATACCACACTGCGTAAAATAGTTTTTGATAATAATTTTAAATGTGCGAAATAAAATAATTTTAAATCATATTATTTAATAATATTAACATAATTATATATCTAAAATTTCGCGGCACACTTTTTAGAATTTCGCGGCACACAAAAGTGCCGCGTCACAGTGGTTGAGAATCACTGCTTTACAGCTATCCCAATTTTTAAGGAATTGTTCCTCAAGTGATACATATTTATCTTTTATTCCTATAGAAACTTGTACAGATTTACAAATTCGTTGCTAACTTTTATACATACTATAATTATGTATAAATAGCCAGTTGCATATACATACTGTATGTTTATATAGCCAATTACGAGGGTAGTCCCAAAAGTACCTGGCCTTACATATAGATGGCGCTAGTTGGTTGAAAATAAATTTTTTTTTCAAAAGTACCAACCTTATAAAGCTTAAGTTAGAAGTTTGACAACAATACATTGTATAGTCTTTGATTGACAGGCATCAGAGTGAACGCTCTCCGTGAATTTATGAACATGAAGAAAATTGGTCATCGTTATGTGATACAATACTGTCATTTAAAAGGTCTCAGTCCAACCGACATAAAAAACGAGCTAGATCCTATTTTGGGGGAGTCTGCACCTTCATTTTCATCAATAAAATATTGGGTGGCAGAGTTTAAACGACGTCGTACGAGCTTCCAAGACGAACATCGCAGTGGTCGACCAAATGAGGTGACCACGGCAGAAAATGTGAAAAAAGTCCACAAAATTGTATTGGCTGATCGTCGATTGAAAATGCGAGAGATAGCAGATATAGTAGGGATTTCAAAAAGTGGTGTACATCGCATATTGAACGAAAATTTGGACATGACCAAGCTCTGTGCAAGATGGCTGCCACGTTTGCGCACAATGGAGCAAAAACTGCGTCGTAAGGATGTTTCAACAGATTGTTTGACTATGTTTCAGAGCAATAAATCCGAGTTTTTGCGTCGATTTCTAACTATGGATGAAACATGGGTTCACTACTATACACCTGAGACGAAAGAGCAGTCAAAACATCGGACTCAACAGGTAGAATCTGCTCCAAAGAAGGCAAAAACCGTTCCATCTGATGTCAAGGTCATGGCGTCAGTTTTTTGGGATTCCCGTGGCATAATCTTCATTGATTATCTTCAAAAAGGAAAAACCATCAACGGCGAGCATTATTCTAACTTGTTGCAGCGTTTGAGTGATGAAATTAAGAAAAAGCGGCCACATTTGGCGAAAAAGAAAGTGTTGCTTCATCACGACAATGCCCCAGTTCACACATCCCTTATCGCGATGGCCATAATCAATAAATTAAAGTTCGAATTGCTTCCTCACCCACCCTATTGGCCAGATTTGGCCCCTTCGGATTATTTTGTCTTTCCAAACTTAAAAAAATGGCTTGGTAGTAAAAGATTTGTCAATAATGAAGAGGTGGAATCTGCTGTAGATGCTTATTTTGAAGAGTTTGACGGTTCTTACTATAAAAAGGGTATCGAAGCTTTTGAACATCACTGGAAAAAGTGTATAGAAGGAAACTATGTTGAGAAATAAAAATACTTCGTTCAAAAATTTTTGTGTTTTCCTTGTTAGGCCAGGTACTTATGGGACCGCCCTCGTACGTATACATACTGTATGTATAAATGGTCAATTCCGTATACATACTGTATGTATATATAGCCAATTACGTATACATACTGTATGTATAAATAGCCAATTGCATATACATACTGTATGTATAAATAGCCAATTGCGTATACATACTGTATGTATAAATAGCCACATCCTAAATATTATTATGTCAGGACCAACGTATATGATCCCACAAGTGTGTAATAATTTAACTTTAAAACTTTTTATGTTACTGAGAATGAAATCCTCATTTATCAGTGAAATTTCTGCACCTGTATCGCTGTATCCACCAAACATACAGGGTGTCCCAGACCTGAATGTCATCCCTTGGAGGGATGATAGGCCAGCTCATGACTGACCATAATATCGAAATATACCCTTATTAAAATATCGTTAGTTTTCGAGATATTAGGGAGTTATCGCCACACCACGGTATAAACTTTCCGCTAACGCTAAAAGTCACGTGACAAAATACGGTATTTTACAATAACGGGAATACAATTTTAGAGTTATCGCAAATCCCGCTATTTTTTTGACGTTATTTTATAGTTATAGTAAATTCCTATAGGTGGTGCACCCTCAAATTTTAAATTGTTGTCTTGTTGATTGTTGTCTTCTTATTATTTGAAATTGACACAACATAATTAGAATACACATTAAAAACTGTAGTTAACGATGGAAGAAATTTTAGAATTGGCAATATTAAACGAGGTTAGCTATGATGAAACTGAATATTTAATTTTGGAAAATATTCTGCAACCTAATTTAGCTCCAGCCAGAAGAAGAGTAGATGTGCATGGACAGTTTTATTTAGATCGGTTGACAAACGAAGAAGTACAATTATACTTTAGGTTTGAAAAGCAACATTTATATAAATTAGTAAATGCATTGGGAATTCCAAATGAAATTAAAACTATACATAGACATGCAGTAAGTGAGTAAGGTGAGTTGTATATCGGTTCCCATACTTTTATAAATTAATTTATTATCAATAGAAGGTATTAACATATTGCCGTGTTATTCTTAATTCGCCCTTACGTTGGATACCAATTTAATATGCTATGTTACCCTGACTTACTTTAATTAAAATACCATTGATTTGCCTTTACGTTGGGCACCAAATTAATACCGTGCGAGATTCTTAATTCTTATACTGGGGAACGGACGTGCGGAGAGAAATAAATATACACTGACAGCAACCAGCCAACAAGTCCTGCGACAACAAATTCTTACCTACGTTTCTATAAGTATACTTTAGTTGACTTCTTCATCAATTTACCCCCCTTTTATTTTATTATCCGGCATTTTTCTTCAGATAATTTAATCGTTTGGACAACTTTGTCCCATAATAATTCCCCTTTTTCAGTCATCTGACTGTCATCAATATTTCAACTACTTCTTTGGACCTTATTTGTCCTACTCTTTGGACACCTTTGTCCTATACGAATTCTTCCTCCTTTTACTATATTTGGACACCTCTTTGTCCTAATCCTATTCTTCCTCCTTTTACTATACTTGGACACCTTTGTCCTAATCCTTTTATACTTGGACACCTTTGTCCTGTTTATCCCATCAACTACCTTATATACTTTTTATCTTGGACTATTTTGTCCTACTCTTTAAATTCTTAATTTCTCCCATCACTATCCTTTAATCATTCTATCTTTATTTTATTCCTTTGTACTCATAAGCATTTACGATTTCTTTTTCTTTTTAACATTTTTAAATTACGAATTGATATTACATCCCTTAAACATCTCCCTGAACTCAATTTTGATCCCGTACCATTCCTGCTGAATAAGGAAATATCAAATTTATATGAAATTTATCTCTAAATCCACCATCCATGTGATCTAGATCGTACGAATTATTAAAATACACCCGAGTTATTCTAACTGGTCCCTCATACGGCAGGCTCAGCTTAGCACAAACATTTATTGGACAGATCGACAATCTAAGGCGTTTTACGATTACCAAATCTCCTATTTTATAAATTACCCTCTTTTTTATTCGGTTATTAACCTTTTCTTCATATCGTGAAGTAATTAAATTCGCTTTCTCTCTTGCTTTATCGCAATCTACCTGATAATCAACTTGGTTAATATTAAATCTCCATGGTCGTTCTGGCATTGTACCTGTCATCAGATACCACGGTGAAAAACTGGTTTTGAAATTTGGGCTTACGTTAATAAAATGTTCTACCCTTTCTAAATGTTCGACCCAATGATCATGATTCATGATGCTCTTGCGTTAAAATTCTCAAAAACTTTATTACTTCTGCTATTATTCTCTCTGAAGGATTAACTTGTGGATGACGAATTGATATAAATTTGACTACAATGTCCTGTTCCCTTAAATGATTGATAAATCTATCGTTATAAAAATATGTCGCATTATCTGCCAATGTTTTCTTAGGTTTTATTACCTCGTTAATGAATAAATCTATACACTCTAATGTTGTCGTCGTATTACATACTTGTGTAGGATAAAGTTTTGTATATTTCGTGAATACATCATATATGACTAAAATATTTCGATAACCATCCTCGGTTTCGATTAGGTTGCTCAAATAATCAATCGCAATTAAATCTTAATTGTTTTTTTATACTTTTGACAACGTTCTCATTTATGTGATTTGTATTTTCCTAAGCAAAAAAGTTCACATGTATTTATCAATTTTTTTTATAATATTTGCATCATTTATACAATAATAGTTCTCTCTGAATATTTGCCAACACCTACGTATACCACAATGACCAAACCTTTCATGCAACTTCCATGTTACCTCTCTCGTTACTCTTTCATTCACCACATAAAGTTCATTTATACCTATTGTTTTGATAATACAATCTTGCCTAATTGAATATCCTTTAAATTCCCCCAATTCTTCTATTTTCCCTCTAATGACGTTAAATTCCATCCCGATTTGTGTTTCTAAAATATTTTGTCTTGAAAATGTCCCTTCTATCTCAATGAATTCATTTAAAGCTATTAAAAATTGATTATGTTTATATTCCTGATTTTGATCCTTCCTACTCAATGCATCTGCTACAGTGTTAAGTTTACCTGGTTTGAATGTAATGTTGCAATCATACTCTTGTATTAAAAGTGACCTACCCTATTGTTTGTAAAATTGGTCGTCATTAAGAATTTCAATGCCATGTGGTCTGTTTGTATCTCAAATTTTCTTCCCAATAAATAAAATTTCAGTTTGCTGATGGCATAAATAATTGCAAGCATCTCTTTTTCTGTTATAGTATACTTTAATTCACTACCCCTCAAAGTTCGTGATGTAAAATAAATAGGTACTTCTTCGTTATTTTGAATTTGTATCTACTAACATGGCCGAAACTGCAAAATCTGAAGCATCTGTCTTCAAAATGAATGGATCCTCAAAATTAGGATGCATTAAAATCAATCTATCATGAAACGCTTTCTTCAGGTTATCAAAAGATTCTGATAATTCCTCCTTCCACGTCCATTTCATCCCTTTCTTTAGTAATGTTAAAAGTTTTAAAGTTTGAACTGAATAGTTATCTATGAATTTCTTTTCAAATGCATTACTTTCCTAATTTTGCATGTGTGAATTTTTTTATTTCTTATTATTTTATTTTTATTTCTTTCAATCGTTCGTCATCAACCGTGATTCCTCTGTTACTGATATTAAATCCTAGGTATTTTACCTCACTTTTTGCAAATTGACATTTCTGAATGTTAAGTTTTAACCCCGTTTCCTCTAATTTTGACAAAATGACTCTAATATGACCCCTGTGATCCTCCCAATTCTTACTAAAAATTATAATATCATCAATGTAATGCAAACAAAAATCTTCATATACTCCCAAGATAACTTGCATGACCCTGACTAAAGCTGCTGACGATGAAGCCAGACCAAACGGTACTACTTTAAATTGGAAAATATTCCCTTCGATACTGAATCCCGTATATTTTCGCGAACTCCTTTCGAGTGGTATTTGCCAAAACGAATTCTTCAAATCTAATTTACTAAAAACCAAGTTCGTCCCAATTTTACCAAGCAATGCATCAATGTTTTGTGGAGCTTCGTACTGTGGTTTCGTAATCGCATTTAATCGCCTTGCATCCAAACATAACCTAATTGAACCCTCTTTCTTTCGCATTACAACCATTGGATTTAAAAATGGTGTTTTCGTTCACTCAATTACCCCGTTTTCAATCATTTCGTCTAACTCTTCCCAAACTTTAATTCGATAAGCTTGTGGAATTGGATATATTTTACATTTAAATGACTCTTCATTGATGGTTTCTAACTTATGTGAATAGCCTTTAGCTATTTTTGGTATGTCCTTTATCAAATTTATGTGCTCAAATAAAATTTTATTAATAACCTCTTTATATTCTTCTTTGCAATTTATTTCCACCTTATCAAAATTAAAATTAATACTATTAATACTCACATTTTCTCTTTCATTCCTTATTGAATTTACCTGATTTTCCCACTTAATGATTACCCCATTTACAACTACATTTTTATCTTCTACATTTATTATTACCTTAAATTTACTCAATAGATCCATTCCGAACAAACATTCCATCCTCAAACCTTTCATCATCATAATTCCCTCATACATACTTAAATCTCCCATTTGAATCTTTGCCATTAGCATCCTGTTTATCGTCGTCATCTTTTTATCATTTGCTGTTACTAAAATCCCTCGTGTATTGTAGCAATTTATCTTTAAAATTATTTATATTTTTGAGTATGAAATCCTCATTTATTAATGATATTTCTGCACAAGTATCAACCAAACATATTATAACTAAATCATCTATCTTTATCTTAATTTTGGGTAAAACATTTATCTCCTCTAAATCTACCTTCTCCTCTTTGATATCAATAAACTCCCTAGGGTGTCGATAAGAGTTTGTGCATACGCATCTAACCTGATCTAAAAATGTACCGGCCTTTCATTGGTCGTGTTATCATTTTCTGTCTCTACATTAACAACTCGTTCGTTTGTTTGAGTCTCTAAATGATTTACTTGTCTATTTTCCCTTGTCGTCTGCCTCGCATCCTGACTCATACTACCTCCTCCATGGCCTCCTCTTCCTCGGTTGATAATATTATTCTGATAACCCCTATTAAAATATCCTCCTCTATTATTATTGTAATTACCTCGATATCCGTTATTATTCCCTTCTCTATTTTCCCTACTACTCCCTGGGTTTTGTGTGAATCCAGCTCTTTCTGAATCAATATTACTTCTATTTATTAAATTAGGGCCAATAAATCGAACAGTAACATCAAACCTCGTTAGCCAAGTCCATAAACTCCTCAATCGTCTCTATTTTCTCAATACCTATTCGTCTGACAAGATCCGTCTCAAAATGTTCACCTATATATCGTATGATGTCTTTTTCCTCATACGGAGGTGTAATTTGTTGCGCTTGACTTATCAATTTCATTGCATATTTCTCTCTTGTCCGTTCATATCCTCGATATTTCCCTGTCGTCACCTCTCTTCTTACCTTTCCCTGCTCTACCTCGCCCCAGTACTGTCTCTTAAATAACCCTTTGAACTCCTCAAAGTTCTTGAACTCCTCTTCTATAAGAGCATACCAAGTTTCGGTGTCTCCCTTCAAACTGCCTCTTATTATATTTTTTATTTTATTTATGTCCTTTACTTTGTTTAGCCGTCTCCCCAATGCTTTCAAGAAAATCATGGGGTTCACCCTACTGTCCCCATAGAATTTAATTCCTCCATCATTATCGTCTTTGTTTATCAATTCCGCTAGTTCGCGTCAAAACCCTTTCTTTCCTCCCTCTTGTCCCATCGCTCCTTTAGCTCTTTTAAATCTTTATTTACCTCGCGCAACTCAACATCTTTATTTTCCTTCACCCCATTTATTCTCTCACCTAATTTTTCTTCTATTACGATTACTGAATTTTCTACTAATTCTATTTTCTCCTTAATCTCCTTCACCCCTTGAATATTTTTATCCCTGATATCTTTAACTTCTGTCGTCGCTTTACTTTCTACTTCCTTAATTGTTTTTGTCGTCTCTCTCCTCTTAGTTTCCATTTCTTCTCTTAATCTTTCTTCTATCCCTTCAACCTTTATATTCAAATCCCATATGTTTACTTTTATCTCCCCTATATCTAATTTTAATTCCTCCCTTGTATTTTGCCCTTGTAATTTTAGGTCCCCTATTTCTGCTTTTAAATTTTCCCCTTGTACGTGAATGTCTTGTTTTAAATCTGCCCTTAAACCCTCTAAATTTTTATCTGTCTTTTCCCCCTGTACTTTTAAATTTTGCCCTTGTACTTTTAAATTTTCCCCTTGTACTTTTAAATTTTCCCCTTGCACTTTTAAATTTTCCCCTTGCAATTTTGAATTTTCTTCTTGTTTTTTAAATTGTCCCATCATAAGTTTGATTAACTCAGATGTACTTGGTTCTTCTTGCTCTTTCCCCTTTACTTGTGGTTCCTCCACTTCCACGATTGCCTCTCTCTCTCCCAAGTCTACCTTCTCCCTTGACTCTCCCTCGTCCTTCTTACATTGCGTGTTTATTTTTCTACTTTATTAATGTTATAAAATTTTAGTAAATCTAGCCTACAAGATGGGTTTTAAGTAAAGTTCGAGCCCTTTAGTTGGGTGCCAAATTAATATGCCGTGTTATTCTTAATTCGCTCTTACGTTGGATACCAATTTAATATGCTATGTTACCCTGACTTACTTTAATTAATATACCATTGATTTTCCCCACGTTGGGCGCCAAATTAATATGCGGTGTGCTACTCTTTATTCGCCCTTACGTTGGGTACCAAATTTATACCGTGTGAGACTCTTAATTCTTATACTGGGGAACGGACATGCGACGTTCGGAGAGAAATATACACTGACAGCAACCAGCCAGCAAGTATTGCGACAACAAATTCTTACCTACGTTAGTGACAATACACAGCAGCACTTGACTAGTCGTCACGCAGGAACCAGCGTACATGGAACACTCTGGTACTCGTTTGACAGAATTACCAGCTGTCAAATATACCTGTTGATCTTAATTTTATGGTCGTGTTGTCGTTAACTTAATTTTTCCTCTAATTTTTTTTATAGTGACGTTAATTAAACAAATAAAATATAGTGTTGAGAACAGTAAGTTTCTTTACTGATTGATATTAATATAAGGGTGATTCTCACCAAAAGTTACTTTTTGGAGAGCATTTTTTTATAAATTATAATTATATCTAATAAAAATCGCTAAAATTGTGAAAATATTGTTAAATAGTTAATAAAGCATAGCTTCTACTTATGGAACACATTTAGATCTTTAATATTTTATTTAATTTAGAACACATTTTGTAAAAAAATACATCCAGAGGAATGATCATAGGAACAGAGGAATGACATTTATATAAGTTGATACACAAAACTATTAACTAAAACTATTAATTAAATAACATTTAATGTAAGAATATTGTATGGAATTAATTAAAGATTTAACTTAAGAATAATGTATGGAATTAATTAACATAACATATTAGGATAGGAACACACAAAATTAAACTTTTTCAAAAACATCAACTTCATTTTGAAATCTGTAATAAGTTTCAGTTCCTTAGGAGCAAATCGACGGAGGTGGTAAAATTGCTAAAATATTATCATACACTACAAATGATATATCGCTTTGATTAGCTCTAAAAGCTTGTGACCCTTGAAATTTGCATACTTTCAAAAACATTACTTTTACTTCATCATCATCCAACTCGCTCTGGATAATTCCAACATAACGGTAACTTGTTTTTGATGTTTTCATTTCTACCAGGATGTAGGTTCCAGCTTTGATATTCCTCGGGATCAACTCTAAATCACTGACGGCAGTAGTACTAAGACACTAGGACAAGCTTCTTCATCCGTATTATACACATCTTCGTACCTAATTTTTTTGCCGTTTCTTTGCTTGAAAGCTTTGAAGTTCTTGCTTCCTTAAAGCAATTTTCTGCTCTCGCGAGTCTTTTAAATACTTCAAAGCAGACTGCTGAAGATTGCCTCTTGCTTTTCGTATATAATTCTCGTTTTATATTGATTTCTTCTTTCTTCCATTTCATGGATAATTCCAATTCTTCTTTTTGTAATTGGGCAATTTCTAGTCTTTTATTCAGTATCTGATCGTATTTGGCAGAAAGATCTGACGAAGTTAGAGAACGAACAACAGTCTCTGGTCGCCTACGATTTGGGGTATATTTCTAAAAATGATTAAAAATAAATATAAATATTTACTACTAGTAGGTAAGCTTTAATTTCTGAATGAACTACTTTATCGTTGTAATTAGTAATTACCGTGTGGAGAGCAGGATTAATTGGTTGTTGCAACATACTGGGCTTTAATTTTTTCTATGGTTGATTTTGCAATAAATAACAATAAATCATCTGCTAATTAAGTATAAGTTTATTTTCACCACAGTATTCGTAATTATATCATTTTCTTTATCAGATTCAATATCGATAGCTTCTTCGCATACCAGCTCCTTATTAAAGAAAATACTAAGCTTCAAGTAAAATAAATATTTCTTTTTACTTACGCTAAATGTATTAGTAGGAACAGAAAAATTTAAATCTTCTGCAGCACTTGTAGAGGCTACACTTGTAGAGACTACACTTTTTGACTTTCCAAGTGATGCAGAATTGCTGTGAAATCTATTTTGTAAACCATGTACAGTCTTCTGGTTCATGATGTCCATCACTAGTTTAAAGTCTGGGCATGCTAAAGATAATTTTGATTCTTTGCCTCCACCTAAAACATCATAATTTATTGCTATGTCGCTCCTTTAAAATTGTTAATGTTCTTAAGTATAAATTCCTCATTAATTAACGAAATCTCAGCTCCTGTGTCTACTAAACATATTAAATTTAAATCATCTACTTTAATCATAATTCTAGGTAAAACATTCAATTCTTCTAACTCAACTTTCTCCTCTTTGGTATTGATAAACTCCCTAGGGTGTCGATAAGAGTTTGTGCCTAAGCATCTGACCTTACTTAAAAATGTGATGGCGTTACGCTTGTGTGGACATTAGGTGTTTCCACACTCGCAATCCTTTCTGTCGTCTCTGTTTCGACGTGATTTATATTTCTAGTTTCCCTAATCGGTTGTCGAGTGTCTTGACTTCCACCTCCTCGGTAACCTCCTCTACCTCGATTAATATTATTATTCATGTAACCCCGATTGAAATATCCCCTGTTATTATTATTATATCCCCCTCTATAATTATAACTATTACCCTCTCTATTCTCCCTACTGTTTCCTTCTCTATTTTCCCTTTTTGAATAACCTTGATTATTATTAAAACCTCCCCTATCTGAATCATTATTTGGTCTATTTATTAAATTTGGATTTATGAACCGAACCGTAACATCAAATCTTTTGAGTAGGTCCATAAACTCCTCGATCGTTTCTACTTTCTCTATCCCTATCCTTCTGACCAAATCTGTCTCAAAATGCTCCCCGATATACCTAATAATATCTTTTTCTTCATATGGAGGCGTTATCTGTTGCGCTTGACTTATTAGCCTCATCGCATATTTCTCCCGAGCTCTCTCATACCCCCGATATTTGCCTGTAGTCACCTCACGTCTCACTTTGCCTTGCTCAACTTCTCCCAAAAATTGTCTTATAAACAGACCCCTAAATTCATCAAAGTTTTTAAATTTTTCCTCAATTAATGCATACCATGTTTCAGTGTCCCCCTTTAAACTTCCCCTTATCATGTTTTTAATCTTATTTATGTCCTTGATTTTATTTATTCTCCTACCTAGTGCTTTCAAAAATATCATGGGGTTCAATCTATTGTCCCCGTAAAATTTTATACCCCCATCACTATCATCCTTATTAATTAACTCTGCCAGTTCACCAATATCTACCCCTTTTCGTTCTTCCCTCTTTTCTAATATCTCCTTTAATTCCTTCAATTCCTTATTAACCTCCTTGATTTCTACTTCTTTTTTTTTCCTTAACCCCGTTAATTCTTTTCCCTAATTTTTCCTCAACGTTTTTTATCGAACCCTCAACAATTTCTATCTTATCTTTGACCTCTTTTACTCCTCTTTCATTAATTTCCCTGTCAACTTTAATTTCCTCAACTATTTTGATCTCAACTTCCTTTATATAATTCATCGTCTCTACTCTTTTGCCTTCCATCTCTTCTCTCAACCTTCTTTCTATCCCGTCAACCTTTTTATTTAAATTTTTTACGTCAATTTTTACTTTCCCTATATCTAACTTTAATTCCTCCCTTGTTTTCTCTCCCTGTACCTTTAAATCCTCCCCTTGTGATTTTAAATTTTCTCCTTGTGCTTTTATATCCCCTAGTTCTGATTTTAAATTTTCCATTGAATTTTCCCCTGCTGCTTTTAAATCCCTGAACTGATCCATCATTAATTTAAACATATCATGGGTGCTCATTTCCACCTTTTTCACTTTTTCTACTACCTCAATCTCTACCTCTTCTATCTCTTCTATCATTTCTAACACCCCCAACTCAACTCTCTCCCCTTCGTCTTTCTTGCTTCTCGTGTTCATTTCTATCTACTTTACTAATCTATTTAAAAATCTACCGTTAATATCTACTTGCTAATCTATTTAAATTTATTTTAGTTAATCGTGCAGTACGATGTAACTGCAACTGGGTCGTGTTCGAGCAACTGGGTCGTAATCGAGCTAGACGAGCCGTGTTTGAGCAACTAGGTCGTTTTGTCGAGCCCTTTAGTTGGTGCGCCAATTTGCTATGTCGCTCCTTTTAAATACTTAGAAGACCCCACTTAGTTGGGTGCCGACATTTGCTATGTTCCGCTCGTATGGTGTATGGGTTACTTTAACTTGCCCGGCTTCTTACACACAACTGTCAAAGTAATAGTTCTTTCGATTGACACTTAATGACTTCAAGTTATTTTTGTTTAATTATACTTGTTAGTGACGTTAATGAATTTAAACACAGAGTGACGTTATAAAAAAAATTTGTTTACTGACAGATAAATTTTAAAGAATACAATAATGAAAATCAACTTATAAACTAGAAAAATATTTGGTAACACAAAAAATTATAACCTAGAAACCATGTTACAAACTTTTTAATCACTACGACACCTGTAACAATATTAAAATTTCCCCGGTAGCTCGCCGTAGGTCGTAGGTTAAAATTTAATTAGGTATCGTAGCGAAACGTTAACTAAATTTCTAATCATACTAATAAAAATAAAAAAAATATGTTGAGCGCCACTATCATAAAAATAATTAAAGTCCACGCCGGATCGTCATCAAAGTAGATGATAGACTACTTATTAAACCCGCGACGCGTCTTTATAAAAGGAAAATAATACCTTATTAAAAGTTACAAATTTGTATTCCTCCTTACAAATGAGACCTGTAGAAAAATAAACAAAACACACAAAATAAAACTCATAATTAATAATTAAAAACATATAATAATTAAAAAAAAATAGCTAAATAAATACAGTGAAATTAATAATAAAACTAGATTGCAATAAACAATGAAATAAAAATAATAAATTTTGTAAATAACTGTTTTGGGCCCAATTAAATTAAAATTAAATTAAATTAAAATTAAATTAAATGAACAAAAAAAATTACTAATTAATTTTATAATGAAGATAAACAAACGTAGATAAATGAGATGAAACAAAGGAATTAATAATAAAATTATTCACTGTACGCCACTGACTGTTGAAATTCACTGTAGGTACTCGTATTTCTTAAAATTAAAAACAAAATTCACTTACTTCTAAAATATTCTTCATGGTCTCTTGGAAAATCCAAATTTGTAAACGTTGTATATAAGGATGTTGCAAAATTTTGACAAACAGAAGATGGTAGTTTGCGAAATAAACTAGATGTGAACCCATCCAAATGGTGATTATTCCCTCGAAGGTATTTTTGACAAATTGTGCCAATAGATTTATTCAAATCTCAAATTTTATATTTTGCACTTAATTAAATCCCGTTTTACGGTAATAAAAGAAAGATTTAATTTATCTTTCATCGATATAAACTTTTAAATTGCAACAAAAATGTTCGAATGTAAATCGTTAATTTTTCACCAAAAGTTCAAAACTTTGTTTATTCGCTTATAAAAAATAATTAATTTGTTGCCGAATTTATTCACAAAAATACTTTAATTAAATGTTTACTTTTATTTAATTATTGTTAACTCCAAACACTTAGTTTTCTTGAAGAATTAACTTTTAAAATCCGCAATGCGCGACTGAGTTAATTTTGATTTTGAAGATTCAAAAATCGTGATTAAACTAACTGAAATTTGACTGTAACCCTTTTTTATATTGGAAACAAAAATACATATATGCCTTTAAAGTGATCTATATGTTAGGGGTTTTTGGTCTCGTAATCTGAATTTTTTTAATTTAATTGTTAACACGCGCCAACCTAAAAATCCCAGTAAAGAGCTTCAAGATTTTTACGACTTTCTCACCATAAAATTAAATTTTCTATGTTAAAAATGTCGTAAAATTTTCAAAAATTAATCGATTATTTAACGATAATGTAATTCACGTGGTGAGAAAATTCAGTTGATTTCCAAAAATATACGTCATAGATGTAAAAATTTGGCTCGTGTTTGAAATAAAAACTTAATGAAGCAAATTAAAGAACAAAGAAATTTAACCTTTACTGAACAAAGAAATGAAATTGCTATGGGAATATATTTTTCGTATACAAATTTTGTAAAAATTTGAAAAATTTAAAAAAACTGATTTGACTGAAAAGATTCTAACAACCAGTGACGTGTTTAAATATTTCTGACATAAAATATCAGTGGCGTAGGTAAATTATTTAAATTGTTTAGTTAATTATTTAGATCGATCTAATAAAATTTTGATACCTTAATTTCAGTGGTCATTGGTGATGAAGCACAACACTCCGGATTAATTAATTTCGCACAAGAATTAAATAAATAAAAATTATTTCAAAATAATTTTATTTCGACGAACTACTTTTCTATCGTTTTGTAAAGTTTTAATCAAACGCGCGTGACCTCTCGGTAGCAGCTACTAGACAAGAATGACCAAATCTCCATTTTTCCACCGCCTTTTATAGTTTTTGGTCGAAAAGGTAGCTTGATTTTTGTGATTAACCAAAATTTATGCAGTTTGGATCACTTGATATTTTCGATTTCCAAAAATCTTCACCAAACTTCTTGAAATTTTGGACACATGTAGCTACGCCCTATTTACACTCACTGAAGAAAGGAAATAATTCTAAGTACAATAGCAACAGCGCTAGAATTATTTTAAATTGGTAAACGTCAGAAAAAATATTATTTATATCAATTTAAATTTTAACATTAATTTTTAGATTTAACATCACAAACATCATTATGAACACAGAAATACAACAATATCAATATTAACATTTGGTCGAGGAATTGGAATAAACCCTCACCGAGCAGTTCAAAATTTGACATATGAAAAGCTGACATCTTCTCTCTGGTGAATTATATTTTGTTACCCACACTTGTATGTCGTCTCCAAGTGCCCTTTTACCTAATTACTAACAAACAATACTTAAAATTAACAAATTCTGTCTCAAATATCTAAAACATTGATATCGGAACACATCTTTCTATATTCGGTACTCCTTGATAGTCATATGGACTCTTAATTACGTTAATGCAAATTAGTTTCAAGTATAATTTAACAAAAACGATCTTTACTTCAACTTTATAATATTTATTTTTATGAAATATAACATTTTAACTCGACTAACTTTGAAATGCCACATCGGCGCATACCATCCAAACAAAACCAGCTCTGTAAGCCTATTCCTGCGTCCTAAACATGACATTATGTAATGTAGTGTTATGGGATCTGAGCACACACGTTGCGTACACAGTAATAAATTTTACAAATAAAATATTAGCTCTGTTTGGTATCACAGTCCTAGTGCAACCTGAACTGCACTTTTTTAAGCGGTGCAGGTAGTGGACAACCGTTTGTTACGAAAATTGTTGTAGTTCCGAACAGCTCGGAACTGCACATTTTACTCCACCTAAATAGCTAGAGTAGCGAGTGCAGGTAGCTGAAAAGCAGTAGAATTTGTGGGTGGGTAATAAAACTTGCGATTGAAAACGACATATTTACTTGATTTGTTCTTAATTAAAAAAATTTTATTATAAATTATTATAATAAAAATAAATTATAATAATAAAAATAAATTTTTTGAAATTCTAAAATTTGTTTTGAATTCCTTTTCGCTGTAATTGGGTACAACGTCCTTAAAATAATTTTTTATGCAAATTTGCATAAAAATTGCAGTTTTATCATTTTTAATCACTTAATAATTCAAACGTATGTACCAAAAAACTTGTTATAGGTTGAATATAATTTTATTATATTCAATTTTAGACAATTTTAGGATTAGGAAACTTGATAAAAAAATATCTAATAATTAAGGGTGAAGAACGATATTTACGATACTAACTTGTCGTAGGCCATAAAAATGTAAAGTGCCTTCTTGAAATGAACTCATAAATTTGTCCTCATTTATGATGTTATTGTTGAACTAAGTATTCTCAGAAATAACTGTGCCCGATTTGTTCTGATTTTTTAGAGACTACCCTTTCGCACACTAATATATTTTGATTTTTTTATAAAAAAAAAAACTTCAACTTTTATGAGTGACGTTTCACAATCCTGCACCGCCTGCACTAAAGTCGTTTCATGTGCACTAGCGAGTTCTCGTGCAGTTCCGGCTGCCCTGGACTGCCTTAGGCTGTCCTGCCTGCACTACACTTTTATGTGTACCAAACACAGCTATTAACAATTGAAAAATCTGATAAAAATAGTCGTACAAGGCACCACAATAAGATCGTGTGTGGAAACCTTTAAGTAGTGAACACACCGGCGCGATCGCGGTGGCGGTGGCGGTCGCGGTGGCGATCAAACGCGACCTATATAAACTTATGAACGATTGCACACCGACCGCGGTCACGACGCGGTCACTAGAATTTTTGCCTGCGTTCGCCCGCGCGATATCTCAGCGGTCGCAGTGTCTATAACAATGCAATATACAAAAGTATCCATATTTGCATCTGAATTACAAACGTCAGAATTTTTATTGACATTATTTCCACTGTATATTTGCGATAGCGGTAGATCGCTGCTTGCAGCGTTTGACCGCGCGATATTTTATAAAATTGGAAAATTGTGTTATCGAAATTTTTATTGAAAATGTTAAAAACCATAAAATTTTATTCGACTTATCAAAATGTAAAAAAAAATTATAAAAAAATAATGTAAAAAATTAAGGGAATCCTTCTACCTTGCAAGTTTTAAAAAACCACTTTTCTATAAATTGCATTTTCTTATACTATAAGGTCTTAAGAACTTGTCCAATAAGTATTTAAAATTAAAAAGATGTACTAAAAAGTAAAAAATAATTTTAATAAGAACAAACAAAGCCTCTTGAAAATATCAAGGTAAAGGCATGGGGCTATTTATTTATGGGTAAGTAAACAGGCTGCCTGTTGGTGTACGAAATTCAGAGCACCATGCTTTTATATTGATGTTATCAAAAAACTTTGTATGTTTTGCATCAGGCTAGTGACATGCAACCTCCATGTGGTATCTCTGGAGTCAGTGTTATGCACTGGTACTAACTGTAAGCAACGACAAGGCCCTACACCCGATGACCGTATGCACCACCAGTGCGTATGGATATAAGTACCCGTAAAACGAAACTAAGGTATAGGCCGAGTAAAAACCTTCTCAAGAACGGCAATCTGGTGTAATAGATGCACGATAGACAGGAAGGAGGAAAGGAGTGGCGATTAAATGTAATAATAATACTGTAAGACACCACTACTCTTCCAGCCACCCAAACTAGGCCTGTACACGATGAACGTATGCGCCAGCAGAAGGTGTGGGTATGTGTACCCGTCAAACGTTACTAAGGTACAGTGCCGTGGTGAAAAGTCTGCTAACAACAAACATCTGGTGCAATAGATGATCGATTAACAGAAAGGATGAGTGGCGTAGAAGATGGAATCTAGTGTGGGCAATAGATATCCAACTCTACGACCTCCTCACAACCACCCGGATCCTAAAAGGTAAGTACCCAGACTCTTGACCTGTCAATATGGAAGGTACACATTGAATGGAACCAAAAACTAGAAACCAGAAGTGGAAACACTGAAGGAATCTCACCTGCAATCCACTCCCCTTTTGGAACCTGGAGAGCAAAACATGCGAAAACTTCCATTCGGCTTCTGGATGGCGGTGGTCGTTGAAAGCCAAATGGCTCATATACACTAAACCCAGAAGGTGAAAAGCCCTGACGGGAACTCGGAAGCTCCTCAAGGTTGGCCTTGTAGAGAGACAAACGAACCCCCTAAAGGAGAACGGCCTTAACTCGTACCTCCACCTAAGGCCATTATATGAACTTGCAACTCTGTAATAGGATAGGAAACTAAGGCTCTGCCGAGGGACCCTCTGCGAGGGATGCACCTGGTAATGATGATGTCTCTCCAACAGGCTCTCATACGTACCTGACTTTTAAGGATTTAAGCCAGATGCGGGTGTGAGTGGGGTCTACCGCAGATGCTTTACACTACTAAAGAAGAACCGTAGTGAATTCACTACCATTCTCCCTCATGGGTGGGAGGATGCAGGATATTACTTAATTGAACATCTTCCTTCCTTCTCGGTCCTTTTACCCTAAAGAGGGTTTGGTGAACCTTATAATTTGGGGACGATTTTATGTACTTTATATGTTTCGTACTAGGTCCTTTTATCCTAAGACAAAGGTTTCTCATGGCAGATTACACCCCGGTGGTTTGCCATTGCCTGCCGAGGGAGAGACGGCCAGAATAAAGTTCTTACTTTACTCGGATTCGAACCGGGTATTTAGAGTTCATAGTCAACTCGCGTGACCGCTAAGCTCCGACCGCCTCATAATTGAACATCTATAATTAAAATCTAAAAATAACAATCATTCACATATCTTCATATATTTTCAAAATCGGTATTTTGTGACTTCAAAACATTTTTAGGGCATATTTTTTAAAATTTTTTAGGTCCTTCCTTAAGTTTTTTAAATTTTGTACTACTGAACATCTTCCCTTTTTTTACATTGAATAATTTAAATTTTCTTGGCAATTTTTAAAAAAAGACTCTAAATTTAAAGGCACCGTTGCTTATAATATGTCAGAAATTTGAGCTTTAAAGTGGTCTAGTGTGTTAGTGATCTCTACCGCGACCGCGATCGCCACCGCGCCGGTGTGTGCGGCCACGCGATATCACGCGATCGCCACCGCGACCGCGACCGCGCCGGTGTGTTCACTACTTAAACGTTCTACTTACTGTCAAAATTAACAATTCTAATATCGGCACTGGATGTGAAGCTGGTTCTAAATTTAACCTTCTTAATTGAATTTTTAAACAAAACCAAACTTTCGTGGTGTTAGTGAAAAATTTCTTTTAATAATCTTTTTTTATTAAGCAAAAATGTGACTAATCGATGGTGAATTTGCAATAGGTCGTAAACCACAAAAGTCAAATTGTTCAGGAGAACATTAAAACTTCTTATTTTAGTTTTAATAAGTAATTAAATATTTATTTCCATGAACGATATTTTCTAATATAATATCGAAAAACTATAGTGTACAAAAATTAAAACTTTTTCTTTTGTAAATATGTTATGTGGGATACAACAAATTGATTTTGAGACTGAAATAGGGATACGGCTTATTATAAAAAATTAATTTTCTTATTTTAGAATACTCTTTATTATTAAATAAAAATAATATAAAAACAAACATTAAAATAATAATATAAATAAATAAAACTTCTCTTGAAAAATAATTTAATTTTTTACTTCTCTTTTAGAAACATAAAATGAAAAATAAAATTTAATTCTTTACTTGCTTTTTTGGCTTAGGTTTTGCAGTCATTTCCTTTTCTTACTTAATTTTATTTACCTTAGTAGTCTTTTTCTCTTTGATTTCGGCACTATTGGTTTTTGTAGTCTTTTTGTTCTCATTTGAAATCTTCTTTTCTTTGGTTTTGGCACTATTGGTTCTTGTACTCTTTTTCTTCTTCTTAGTAATCTTTTCCTTTTTGGCTTTGGTATTTGTTTTTTTGGCATTGATTGTTGTAGTCTTCTTTGTATATTTGGTAATTTTCTTCTTGCTGGCATTAGCGACTTCATCTGTCTCATTAGGTTCTCCTGCAACGACACTCGATTTCTTACAATCTCGTTTGTTTTCTTCTTCATAATACTCAATGCAATCATAAAAATAATGAACATCTTTTGGTAATACATATTTAAGCTCTTGCAAGTTATTCCATTTTTTTTTACTGATTTTTAATCTCTCCGGAAATAATGGTTTAAGGGAATATGGTAAGTTTATAGATTTGAGCCTCTGAGGTAAGTTTTTGTATACATCCTCATATCATAACTAAGTTTGTACATAATAGAAATATCCGGTAAATATTTAATACATCTCAAATTGCAAACTTTTGAATCGTTTTTAAATTTTCCAGGACGGATAGAAGGATATCTTAGATAGTTCTCATCTTCATAATTTAGAAAATAGCTGTGGTCTAGATATTCTACAAGTAGAGGTGTGGTATTTTTTCTAGATTCTTGTACAATTCTGATATAGTCCATTGGTAGAAAAATATATCTTCCTTTTAATTTTCTCTCTATTAGACTAGAGTGGAATCACACTCCATTTGTGTATGTCCCTTCTCCGGGTATTTTTGTTCTAATTGATTGTTAAAATTTTCCGATAAATGTGATAGTGCGTTGGACAACACAGCATTCCTATTTTGATAGCCGCATCCATCTGCGTATAAGACAATAATTGGTCTAACTTCAGTTTGAAGATAACTTTTTAAATGATTCACAAAGCAACTAGTAAAAATTGACGCGGTTAATTCCCCTTCGGTCTCATTCCAGATAAAGTTCTTGCTTTCATGATTTTCTAAATTATATAATGTAAAATTGTGTACCTGTAATTTTGTCTTGTAATAAAGAGCACTGGCTTGTAATTTAGGACACAATTTAACAACTTGTACATCCATTGTGAAACAGTAAATCAATTTTTGTAAAGCTTTTTTTTTGTCTTGGTCCTTTTCAGTCCTAGCTAAATCTTTAGCCTTGATATGATCTTCATACTCTGTTTGATTAAGTTGACCAGTTTTATATGACGAGCATGTATCGCATTGATCTTTTCTTGGTTTAAATAATCCAAGTTTCATTTCAGGAATTATGTTTTCTTCTAGGCATTTTTTTTTTATTATGACTCCATGTATAAAAAAACAGACTTTGTCTTTATAAAAGTTGTATAATTCGGATTTGGATTTAAAATCTTGTTCTAGGTAAAGTTTTTCGGTATCCTTTCTACAATAGTGACTTTCTATTTTAGGAAGGTTTTCAAAAAACTGAACTAAATAAATGTTCTTTCTTTATGTTTTGCTCTTTAAATGTTGTGAAGTCTGCCTTTTGGTTTCCTTTGAAATATTCTCATCTGATGATTTACTTAGTAATCCATATTTTTCTCCTTTCTTTACCCAATAATGTACCATTCTTTCTTTAACACCTAATGTGTTTAAGACCATTTTCTTGCACACTTGGTATTTACCTGGCCCCAATTTTATGAAATATTCAAAAGTTCCACTTCTTCTTGAAGGCTTAGCGGAATAACTTCTAGCTGTTGGTTTATAAACAACCATGTGTAAAATAAATAAGCGCTTTTGCTCTCACGACATATTCCAGAAGTTTTTCAAAATTATTTCTCTCTGTGAATTCGAGAATTTTGGTTGGCTGATTGTTTACTGATTGTTTACAAAAACTTAATCACAAGTGGGACCTAATTTTCTTTGACATCATTCAATATCGTGTTTAATTTTTCCTTCCTTATTTCGTATGTAGTTTTCCCCCAACATCTTTCGATTCTTGTTTTTATTTCGGTCCCATACAGCTGGATTTGAACGTCTCTCTCGTTTTTTTTCTTATTGTTTTCATGTAATGCTTCGCCAATTATTTGTTCATCAATGGGTTCAACATTTTCTATTATATCTTGGACACATTGTTCAAAATTTTCATCTTCATCGCGTAACGGTTCAAAATTCGGATTATCTAAATTTTCCATCATATTTTCTTCTATTACTTCTAAATCGTAACATGTAACGAATTTTTATTAATTCTTACTTTGGTTTCCTTTTCATATCATTTCGCAATATTTCTTAGTACGCCCATGCATTTATTTTAAATGCAATCGCAAATTTGATGCATTTGGTTATGCAGATGGTCGTGAACTGCGAACGTTCGAATTTGATAGGGACATTTCCGCCGTAGAATTTTCAATTGAGAACAGTTACCTGAGTACCTAAGAACCGAGCGGTCGATATTTTTGTTGCGTCAGTTTTCTGAGTGCCGATTTGGAGTGTGTTTTTGTTAAACCACGGGTTGATCGGCCAGTTTATTTCGTATATGGTTTTCCGGCTCTGGCTATGTTTTTGGTGCTACTGTATAACATCTGACAGTAGATAGGGTAACTCAAATGTGCAAGAATGGATTACAGTTTTTTTTTCTTGTTGGTGTGCAAGTTGTGCGACCATTTTGGATTTATTCAAGTTGGCTACATCCTATTGTTATTGTTTTTGGATGGATGAGCACTTGGGAAATTCTTTCCATCGTTTGGAAGGTTCCGTTTTGTTGACATCTCTACACCATCTCTCACTGGTCCAGGTTCCAGCAACAAATCTGCAAGCAGAATGTTTAGTGTTCGCGATTATAGCAATCGAGTGTTTTCTTGTGTGATTCAACAAGTTACAGATTCCAACTTTCAAGCCAGTGGTCAATGTCGAGTAGGAAGATGCGTTTGTCAACATCTAAGTTTGTAAACTTATGAAACGTTTATGTAAGTAAATTTTATTCTATCATACTCGTCTGACCGATGTGCATTTACTTGGCTTTTGTATATTAATTACTGGTAGCCCATAGCGGTTACTGTGTGTTTTGGTACTTGTTAAATTTAAGCTGGGTGCACTTTTTGATTGTGACCGTAATCTTTCAGTTGCTACTGTGCATTGTTGCAACAGTAATTTACATTGCAATTGTTGAAACTGTTGATACATCTCTCAAGTTCTGTGTGTTCAATTAAAGCATTTGTTTCTACTTGCGTTTTTTTGAGTTTTCATCCCAAGCTACCTGTCTTTTTTTCAGTAACCCATTGACCTGTGCCTTCGCATAAATATGGCTAGTTTATCACCATCGTGGCTAAACAAACTGGAGAGGCTCTCTCCGTATTGTTACAGATCCCGATCTCTGTAGGGGTCGACTCTCCCATTAGGGGTCGTGTTTTCAGAGGGATGATTTGTTACAAACATTGGTATCCATTAAATTATAATTTATTATAATATAAGACAAGCGTCTAGAGATCATACGGATCTCTGACGTTTGGAAATCGTTTCCTAACAATAACCTATAAGCTCGACCGGTGGATCTCTCTTTTAACGGTCCCCTCATTAAAAAAATCGTTTTCTAACGTTTGTTCCGCTCCCGACGCTCCAGAGCCATTTTGACAACACAATCCTAATACTTTAAAGTAAGGTGTAATATAATAAATAAATAGTGAAAATCTAGATAATTCAAGAAAAAGGAGGTAGTTAGCATGTTCTGCCTGTAAAAATTACAAGGTCTATTTCTGCCCAATATTTAAATGTATCATAATGATAGTTCAATAAAACTCATGTTTTATTAAAGTATTTGCATTATACAGCATTTAGGCATGGACAAAGCAGATTTCATGAGTAAATTTCAAGTTTTTGTTGAAGTTATTAGGTTTTGCTTGTATGTTTCCTGGGAAATCCAATAATTTAAGGAAAGTAATAATGAATACTTTTAAGTTTACTACAGCTATTCATTTGCCTTTAGTCTAATTAAACATATTTTATTTTATTCTTATCATCACCTAATGAAAAAGTTACAATGGTAAAAAAAATTCTAAAAATCTTCGTCCGATACTTCATCATGAGCCGGCTGTGGTAAGCGATCCAAAACGTCTACAGTCTTCAGGGTACGATACCAGTGATGAAACTCTTCAGGGATAACACCCTTTTCGCAAAGATTGAGAAGGTATTTTTTCTTCGCCAAGCTAATTGGTTAGGATTCATGATAAAGCTGCTTTAATTCAACAGTCTGCGAATCCAATGTTGAATTATTGCTTCTAGTCCGTTTTTGTGTGGATTGTACATTGAAATGTCGAAAATTTTCGGACATGTCGTAGTTGAAGAATATTTTATTCGTTTCTCCTTTTACGTATCTAAATTTTTTAATTTTCAACCACATCAATTGGTTCCCATCACTATCTTTTACACGGTTTTTTATTAACGTATTCGCCAAATCTTTCAAATCATAGAACTCATTGTATTTGAATTCTTTCGTTTTGTCCTCCTCCTTTAGTACTTTCTTTCCATCTACTACAACCTTTCTCGGAGCCCTGGCGCGTTTAAAAATTGAAAGGTAATCTGGCATCGGGCTGGGATGATCGTTGCGACGAATTAGAGTGTAACAGTTTCAAAATGTTGTGCTTTTTGTCAGATGGAATCTTAAAATAAATATTTTTATTAGCAAGGTGCATTCTATAAAAACTTAATAAAAACTTATACCGTCTTTACACAAGCTCTGCAGTATAATTTATTATTTTCAAATATTAATTCGGGAATATTCCTTATCCACTCGTCTACCGTTGGTTTAACTTTTGGCATGTTTTTAGAATTTAAATTCAAATTTTTAAACTACTATAACTTTGTACCGTCTCGAACCACACAAAAATGTACAATGATGGTAGAATTAATATTTTTTATCTTTGCAAAATATACTATTTAATAAATAGCATAGACATTATACAAATTGGATGATGTAATTTGATAAAGAATGATACTAGCACATCAGAATATAATATAATACCGCTTTGTCCATGAATGTAGACATAACATAACTTTGCAAATCTCATAGTACCTACATACAATGTACTAATAATTAATAAACTGCTTTTTTACTTTTTTATATAAAAGTTTAAAATGTTGTGTTTAAACGGTTTAAACCAATACTATTCAAAATAGCATCAAAAAAAGCATAAAAAGTACCAAAATAGCATAAAGTAGCATATTAAAAAAATTAAGCATAAAAACCCAAAAATAGCAAAATTGGCATAAAAACATAGTGCCTAATGCCTTATTTTTGTCTAATTCGTGGACATTTTCAACAATTAGACTTTTGCTACCTATAATTATCTGTAGCATAAAAGCTACAAATCCGCACTACTCTTAAGATACGAATTTCGACTAAAAGGAGACATTTTTAAAAATTTTCAACTTTGACCTTCTGGTACGCCGCCCCACGGCAATTTTAAGGTTTTCCATGTAATGTAGGCGATGGTAGGGTCCTTTGGGCGCCGATCAAAACCAGTTCGGCAGATAAGGCTTTTGCGGTTTGGCCGCTAAGCCGTTGCCGCGCCAGGAAAGTTTTCCGGCCTCCACCGACGTCGTACCTCGAGTTTTGCGCTGGATTCGGATAAAACTCGTTGGAGCCGACATTTTAACACCTGAAACGTAAACTTCCGTACGCCGACCCCCATTTCCGAAGCATTTTACAATAATTTTTCAAAAAAGTTCTTCAACTTTGAGGCTTCACCACGGCGGCCCCCGACGTCTCCCAGGATTGCGCTTGCGTTTGTGCACGATGGGAATACCTCCCGCGTCGATCGCCGCCTCTTCCGTCGAGATCGGTTCGGTGGGTTCTTCTGGGGTGGTGATGGGGAAATCGCTTATCACTGCAAATTTTGAATTTTTCTGCACTCTGATTGGGAAAGGTTTTCGCTGGCAGCCGCCGCCACGGAGGAGTTGGATAGATTTTTCTGGCACCATCGGATAGAACTTTTAACGGCGGTCATTTTGACATGCCGTCCCATCATTTTCGATCGCAGCCTGCAACGGGTGGAAGCACATTTCTAACAAATTATGTCGAAAAAACTACCTCCACTTTGAAAAATCGCCACGCCGCCCCCCAGCTAGTGGTAGCGACGCCACTACGTTTTGGCTTGATGGGACCCCTAGGGACGTCGACGGAATCGAGTCCGCCGAAAATCCGTTTGTTTCTTACGCGAGCCACGTTTACCTTGGAAAATGCGCTTGACCACTATTATTTTATGTATTATGATGACAAGCGTCTACGATATCCTACGGATCTCTGACGCTTGGCCCTCGCGGGCGGCTTCCGCTGTCGCGGCGGGCCGCTACGCGGCTAGAAACGAGTCGCCGCTTCGCGGCTCCATTTTGTATGTCGCTTAGAGAAAACCTCAGCCTTTTTACGGTTTAACAAGTCGCCGCTGCGCGGCTTCACTTGTACAATACTACAATAATAAGCTCGACCGGTGGATCTCTCTTTTTAAGGATCCCCTTATTAATAAAAAAATTCGTTTCCTAACAATAATCTTTTTTTTTTCTTTTTTTTTTTTTTTTTAATTATTAACTCCAAGATACATCAGCAATTTGCCCTTAGGCATTAGGCATCTTATCTGACTACACAAAATAACATGAAGAAGTTTATTCCATTGAACAATATCTATTATAATGTTTGTATGTTTCTATTGCACTTTATTTTATAAGGTCCGTAGGTTGGCGTCTTTTTAATCTGCGAACTGCACTGCTCACTAGTAGTTTTTTGCGTATATGTTAGGATGATGTAGGAGTCTTTCACTGTATTTAACACTGAATGTTGTAATTGTTTCTCTAACGGATGATAAAGGTATATCGCGCTGTATCACTTCATTTGATATGTATCTTGGTGCGTCGACCATCACTCTTATGACCTTATTCTGAAACCTCTGCAAGATCTCGATGTAGCAATTTGCTGATGAACCCCATAGTTGTATACCGTAGGTCCATATTGGCTTGAGGATCGCTTTGTAGAGCAGTAGTTTGCTTTCCAGAGTAAGCTGCGACTTTCTGCCAATTAACCAGTACATTTGGCTGAACTTGATACCTAGCTGCTTACGTTTAGTAAATATGTGCTTTTTCCACGTCAGATGCCTATCCAGGTGAATGCCTAGATATTTGACATCCTCAGCCTGAGGAATTAGTTGGTTGTTTAGTTTAACTGGTGGACATGTTGGTCTGTTTAAGGTGAAAGTAATGTGGACGGATTTGGTTTCATTGGCTTTCATGCGCCATTTTCGCAGTCATGTTTGTATTTTGTCCAGGTGGGATTGGAGATTTTTGGACGCCATGTTTGGATCCGAGTGTGATGCCAGTATCGCTGTATCGTCCGAGAATGTGGCTACCGTTGTTAGACGAGTTGTTGGTAAATCGCAAGTGTAGATTAGATAAATTACAGGCCCCAGTACGCTACCTTGGGGTACTCCTGATTTGATGGGATATAAGTCTGTGTGTTCGTTCTGCTGTTTTACCAGGAAGTGCCTATTATCCAAGTACGATTTTAATATTATTTTATATATTTAATATTTAATTTTCTCAAAAACTTTGGAGATCATTGGTAACAAACTTATGGGCCTATATGACTTAACATCCTCTGGTTTCTTTCCAGGTTTCAGTACCATCACCACCTGCGCCACCTTCCACAAGCTTGGAAAGTAGTGTAATCGTAGTATTGCGTTGAAAATGTAGGTGATCAATTTTAGGCACTTTTCTGAGATCTCGCGTAGAACTTTTCCTGTAATTAAGTCGAATCCAGGAGCTTTTTTGATGTTAATTTCTTTTCCTATTATACCTTTGATTTCTTTAGTTTTAATACTTTTGATGGGAAGATCTAGTTGGAAGGGTGCTTCGAGGTAATCAGATATTTCTCTTTCCTCTTCTGGTGTTTATATGGAGGGGAATGGTTGGAAGACTTTTTCCAAATGATCAGCGAATACTTCAGCTCTCTCTTTATCGTCTCTAGCCCATTTGTTGTTTTTATCGTCTTAATTGGTTGGTGTTGTAGTTGTGCCTTTTAAGTTTTCTCGTTGCCTTCCAGAGAGAGTAATCTGTGGCTTCTGTAGGTGTTAGGCTCTCTAGGTAATCTTGTATGCCTTGGTTTTTGATTTCTGTTATCATCTCTTAGTTCCTTACTGCATTTATTAAGCTTAGCTTTGCTTTCTGCCGTTCTTATTTGCTGCCATTGTTGTTTAAATCTTCTTTTTTCGGCGATTTTTTGTTGGATAGTTAATGGAACCCTTTCTTTTTGGTGAGTCGTGTTTATGTTAGGAGTTGCAAACCAAGCTGCTTCTTGGATAGCTTTTGTTAACTCCTCAACTGTTGTTTCGATTTCAAGTTCTGTTTCAAGTTCTGTTTTCTAATAAATAATCTAAGGCCAACAATATTCCCGATTATTCAAAAAGTACTTGATATTGCAAATTTATATTTACAACAACTACTAATAATTTATTGAGAACGGTGGAACTCGATTGATGTGCAATTTGATTTAGTACCAATTACCTCACTCGAATTTTTCCACTTTAGCCGCACCCTGTATGACGATTTAATCTAAAAATTTGACGGCTAGATAACCTAAAATTTGAATTCGAGGGAATTCCACTAATTATAATTAATTATAATATTACCGAGTGCGTGAATAAGTATGAAAATTCTATTTTTTGTAAAATGTTAGCATTTTTAAAATATTTGAGTACCCAATATTGCAGTTTGCGTAGAGATTCGAATGCGATTAAAAATTAAATTATTCTGACTCATATAAATATTTAGTTTACAATAAAATTATTGTCGAAACCCCTCCATGATATAGTTACTCGAAGCTAAAAGAGAGAGTTCAGAGTTCTTCCACGGGATCTACTATTCAACGATCCCGACGGTAGCACAACTTGAACGTTGACAAAAACGAAAAACATTAAATTATTTCCAACATAAAATGATACACATTTATTTAGGAAACACGAACTTTAATGAATAATATAAAACAAACTAAAATAAGAAACAATGAACTAATAATTAATAAACAAAAAAAATACATAACGATGAACTAATAATTAATAAACAAAAAAAAATAGACAACGATTACCAAAAATTACAAACACATTAGGTTTGTTCGTTTGTATGAACTAACTTGAACTGGGTTATCTTTCGAGACAAAATACTCCCACCACAAAACTTAGATAGTGTTCTAACTTGCACTGCCTACTCCTCCTATGGACGTCGAGCAAGAAATTCATGTTTGGTCATGAACTGAGCAGCCAAACGAACACAGTACATTGCACTAACTTGAACCGAGCAAGTTAGTTCATACAAACGAACAAACCTATTGTGTTCATAAACTGTTTGAGCAGTTTTTGGTTCTCTTGAATTTCTTGTTTTCTTTTCTTTAATTTGATCGTCGTCGATCGACTCCTCGACCGACGACTCGATCGAGGACCCCTCGACCTACTCCTCCTTTGTATTCCTGCTCCTCTTTTCCTTTCTTTTTCATTTTTTCGATTTTTTGATCGACCGCTTTTCAAATATTTTTTGTTGTTTAATTTTGAACGTAGATCTTCTACGCCCACTACTTTCTTTAAATTGGGTATCCACCGTATTGGAGAAGGTGGAGGAGGTGGAAGAGGCTTTTCATCGCTTCGTTCGTTGCTAGTACTACCTTGCGACATTCTGTAAATAAAGAGAGACCAAATTAATTACTGGATAAGGTAAAGTAAATTTGGATAAAGTAAGGTACTCCATCTTTCTCTTCATTGCGTACCCACCTTATCGGAGAAGGTGGAAGAGGCTTTTCATCGCTTCGTTCGTTGCTAGTACTACCTTGCGACATTCTGTAAATAAAGAGAGACCAAATTAATTACTGGATAAGGTAAAGTAAATTTGGATAAAGTACGGTACTCCATCTTTCTCTTCATTGCGTACCCACCTTATCGGAGAAGGTGGAGGAGGTGGAAGAGGCTTTTCATCGCTTCGTTCGTTGCTAGTACTACCTTGCGACATTCTGTAAATAAAGAGAGACCAAATTAATTACTGGATAAGGTAAAGTAAATTTGGATAAAGTAAGGTACTCCATCTTTCTCTTCATTGCGTACCCACCTTATCGGAGAAGGTGGAGGAGGTGGAAGAGGCTTTTCATCGCTTCGTTCGTTGCTAGTACTACCTTGCGACATTCTGTAAATAAAGAGAGACCAAATTAATTACTGGATAAGGTAAAGTAAATTTGGATAAAGTAAGGTACTCCATCTTTTTCTTCATTGCGTACCCATCTTATCGGAGAAGGTGGAGGAGGTGGAAGAGGCTTTTCATCGCTTCGTTCGTTGCTAGTACTATCTTGCGACATTCTGTAAATAAAGAGAGACCAAATTAATTACTGGATAAGGTAAAATAAATTTGGATAAAGTAAGGTACTCCATCTTTCTCTTCATTGCGTACCCACCTTATCGGAGAAGGTGGAGGAGATGCAAGAGGCTTTTCGCTTCGTTCCTTGCTAGTACCTTGCGACATTCTGTAAATAAAGAGAGACCAAATTAATTACTGGATAAGATAAAGTAAATTTGGATAAAGTAAGGTACTCCATCTTTCTCTTCATTGCGTACCCACCTTATCGGAGAAGATGAAGGCCTTTCGTTTGGTTTATTATTTTCTTGTAACATTCTGTAAATAAAGAGAGGCCAAATTAATTACTGGATAAGGTAAAGTAAATCTGGATAAAGTAATATGCTCGACACACTGAAACGTTATTGAAGATCAGCGATTCTTTCAGTCAGAATTCCACGAATCTGATACATATAATAAAAATACATAAATTACCACTTGTTGTATTATTTACTTAAGTATCATTTACGCCATTTAATAAATTAAATTAATTGCGGATTTACAATTTATGAAAAAGTTAAAAAAGATTAATTTTCAGTGTGTCGAACATAATAATAAGGTATACCTACTCCATCTTCGTTAATTAATTTTTCATGTTCTTTACCAAAATTCCAATTAATAAAATTTGAACGCTTACCTTCTCTCGAAACGTCACTGACGAAACTGATGAAATTTGTGAAAAAACGTCGGCTTTTACACGATCTAGAAAACAAGGTCTATGGTTCGTTGTATGTTTTCACTCGTTTTCCGTTTTCTTTCGGTTCGGGTCGGTTTTCTCCTCTTGTACTCAGCGGCAACCATCTTGTTTGTTTACATTATTTGACTTATCGTGGACTAATCCAGTTGTTTACTATTTAGCGTGCTATTTAGTAATAAACTTTCGTGATTAGATTGTGTGAATTGATATTTAGTGAACTTTAGTATTTATTAGTTTGCTAGATCTTGAGTTTTGTGTGAAATGATTGTGCAAAAACTGTTTAACCAGTAAGTAAAACTATGATAAAGTATTAAACAAATTGTTATTTATGTACATAATATAAACTTATTTATTTAGTGTGTAACTGTATGGTAAGAAGCTGCGAATCTAAAAGAAGAAACAGTATAGAAAAACCAAAGTATCATAAGTTATGTACCTATTCTTCTTGGTTGTTTTGCCCGAATTCGGACGTCCGTCGTGACAGCACACATGATGAGCAATTGCTTATCATTTTTGCGAATACTGCTTTCTTGGGACAAAGTACGTATACAGTAGGGGTCCCCCCTTTCTGTATAAGAGACTGCCAGAATAAAGTTTTTACCTTATCCGGAATCAAACCGGGCATTTCGTGTCAACAGTCAATGTACTTAACTGTTTAAATGAAACTGGAGTTTCATTTACCTATAAGTGATATCAAAGCCAAAGAATGGATAGACGTGATAACCCCCAAGATAAAAGGGATTCAGTTGAAGTCTTGTAAGTACCATACCATTGTATGAAAGTTTATTTTTAATTTAGATAATTTATGTATGTTAGATCGGATTTGTTCTTTACACTTCGAGGACAAATACGTAGTAAGGCACCCACATGAAGTGTTATATGGTTTGGCACCACCAGTAACATTTAGAGGCCTTACCGAGGATGCTATTCCCACTTTGCATTTGCCTAAAAGGTAACTTTATTTTATTTGTGGTAAATGTTTTACAAAATATGAAATTAACAGATCTGAAACAGTACAAATGGAGGTAGATATCCCCGATAAAGTAATGTATGCTTTACCTGAAAGGTAATACAGAAGTAGATGATATTTTATTATTAATATTATATTATTATGAAATTAGCAGGTGTGACCTGTCTAATGATGCCGCTGTGAACTTACCTAATGACGTTAAAGCTTTCACACCAAAACAAGTGGATTTGCTTCTAAACCCAAGCAAAACTCAAACAGTATGGGCACAGGAGGATATTTCTACCGCTATTACGGCTTATAATTATGGGCATCAAATATATGAGTATTGAGTATAATACGGAAACTAAATAAATAATACACAATTTCATTATTTATATCTTTTTTAATATAACATATATTGGACAATTTGACAATTAGGTATAGATTTAAAATAAAATAATAAATTGATGAAAGTATTACGTGTTAATTTCACACTACGCCCTTTTTCCCTCGATCACGTAATAAAGGTTATGACACTTTAGGAAAGCACTCAACTAACTCAGTGGTTTTCGGCGTAGATTCTTTACTTACTAAAATTACGGGAAAAAGTGTTATGGCGTAATGTCGCTGGTTACTATTTACAATGCTCGACTGATAACCCGATGTTGTGGGGTTACTAATGGCGCCACTCTGTTAATTTTAATTCCGGTCCGCTCCTGATCTTAATTGCCTGGATCGGTAAACGATGTAACAGAGAACACGGTTTATCCCCTTTATCCACGCGCGGCTGATGGTATGGAATTAATAGTTTTTGTATGTAATGAATAAAAATTGTTTAGTGAAAAGATTGGATGTAACTTATCAAGGGACGATGGACTATCGGAAATCTATTGAGTCTCACAATATGGAATATCCTGTAAAATAAATCTCGTAACACAGTTACGCAACAACAATAAAAACAAATGAAAAACTGTAAAACAAATATATAATAATAAGAGAATTTCAAAATACAGACTTACTTACATTCAATGCCAAAAGCATTGATCGATCCTAATAATAAAAACCTATCAAAATTATTCGAGCTCGATGCAAAGCTAAATTTTCTTAATGCTAATAAAATAATGATTTTGACAATAATAATTTAAATGATTTGAGTAACTGACTGATTAATCTTTATACTCGTAAATATTGATATGATTTATGTTATCAATGCTTATCATTTATTAAATTAAAATTCCATTAATTTCAATAAAATACCAAATGTACCATAGGCAAAACTAGAGTTAATAATTAAATTTATGACGATTTGGATTACAACCCTATTCTTTAATTTCTGAACTTAAAGCAAAGATTTCGTCAGCTACTCGCATCCATATATTTCTAATGAAATATATGTAACGAAATTAGTACAAAACTTGAATAAAATTAGGCAAACTTTAAATAACCTAACAACAATTAAATAAACTTCACACCGATTCTTGAAAATTATGCGTTTTTAATAATAACAAATTAACACTTACTATTGATGATTACAGACGTCTTACACAATGATTCACTCGTTGTTGATATTCCTTGACTGCAATAGATTTGATAGTGTCGATCCTTGATTTGATTGATGAAACGGCTCCTTGGCCACAAAAGATGTTAAATACGGTGCTTGAACTTTATGATGGTTTCACAAGAATTATTAATTTAAATGTGTATAATATGAATGAACTCCCAACTTTATAATTTTTATCAGATAAAATACGCCTCTTCGCACAATAATGTTCATTCTTTTTGGATTATTTTTACTTAACCAAATTAATCACTACGGTGATTTTACGTCGTTGAAATTATAATATTACGCACGTAATTATGTGGATTCCTAATGAACTTTAGGTCAGAACTTTGATAAACCGAAGGACTTAAAAGTATCTGAAATCAAGGTACGCTTTACTTGCACCCCTGGGCCACGTCGATGTTTCAAAAATAAACATTTAATTCACCTTAAACAGTATAATCCCGCTAATTCGCGTTAAAATTGCATCGAGAACTAATTTTCTAATTATTCTGGATGACTAAAACTTAATAACTTCGATTCTTCCAGACGCTAAATGTTCTTAATAAATATAATTAACGATCGGCTTTATACACTTTTAAAATAAAACGTGATAAGTTCACTCGTTTATTAACGAAATTCACTATTTTAACACATAAAATAATGTCTTTATTCACTAACAATTCCTAATATTACTTTTGATTCGACTACCGATTTAGATGTTCTTGGTGTATTCAATACTTATAAAATAATTTTTATAAATACTGACCGTCGAATCTTTAACTGTTTTTGACCCGAAAACTTAGATGTTAAACGTTTTACAAAGTGATCTCCCAAGTTAGGTACGTCTTACTTGAGCAGAACCACTTTGCCGAGTACTTTAACTGTGTTTGACCCGAAAACTTAGATGTTAAACGTTTTACAAAATGATCTCCCAAGTTAGGTACGTCTTACTTGAGCAGAACCACTTTGCCGAGTGAGTCGATCTGCCTGTTCCCTTCTACTCGTTAACATAAATTTCCTAATTTTTAGGAAGGGTCCCATCCAATGAGAGGTCTCATTTTGGGTTTCCCTCTTCCTTTTTTTCTAATCACTCCCCCAATTTTTATGATTTCTTAAAACCTATAAGTAAGTTTGTGAATAATAGATATACGTGCTTTTTGGTAATTTTAAACGCGACATTGTGACGCGCGGTACTTTTTTGGTAAACCGTTCACACGCACTCGTGCCCGACCCGATGACTTAACTCACAGCCACTTCTTTGTTCTCTTCTTGGGAAAAACAATAAATACCGAGGTCAATACTAACGTAAAATGCCTTTCCGGTACTCTCATAGTTAGCTTGCCGCGTTTTTATTGTTCTCAGCTGCATGTAAGAAAATAGTATCATTTTACTTAAAATAATAATTATGAAGTTTAATTTAAAAGTCCCATAAATTATACTATTTTATGACTCGATGAACAAATACGTTATTTCTTTTTGACAAATACGAGGTACAATCTCTAAGTTTTAGTACAAAATTAATTTAAAAACCTAATATTCCTAACCAATATTGCCTTTAGTCGGCGTATTTAAAAATCACGTCACAAAAGCTATGTAAACTTTTTCATAAAAATAGTATTTAGTTAATCACAAAAGAGCGAACATCCAAATAAAATACTAAAAAACCATAAGTTTTACATAGCTTTGAGCAATTTATGCCGATTTAGAATATCACAAATCTTGATTTTAACCTTCCAATCAATGGTATACTGGAGTCTCTGAGACCCACGACATCTTAAAAAGCCTGTAAAATGTTCTAATATTTGTTTTTGGCAAATCGACATCTTTGTAATTTATCTTCATAACCCTCTCAATGTTTTACACAATATGGTACTGTTTGTTGTGGTATTCCCTTCAAGTTCTATACGATTTAAGCGAGCTTGGGGTCTGTGGGACCCCAGTATACCATTTACGTAACTATTTTGTTCCAAGTGGAAATTTTTTTTTAGTCTGACTTTTGATAACCATAATTTAGTGAATTAATATTATCTAAATTGTTAAGTTTTTAACTCATGATAATTAATTAATAAGATATTTTAAATACATCAAGTTTACATTTCATGTACATAATATGCGCGGAGTGCGGTGTTTACATTGAATAAATCGCAATTTTAAAAATGTTATATAAGACTTTTGTAATGACATAATGATGAAATATTTTTTTACATTGTAGGACCATATGTTTAGTTTAGATTTTAAATTAATTTTCAGTTAAATTCTTTTTCGTTTTCGTACAAATAAATTATTTACTAAAAGCTCTTGCTTTTGATTGATGAAATTTGCCATATTTTACTATAATATGTCGAATATAACTGAAAGTTTTTCCTTTTTAGGTGAATTATTTATACTTTTCGGTGACAAATACACTAGTTAGTGTTTCCTACAAAAATTAGCCTTAGAATTTTATTTCTGCCATGATTTGCCAAGAAGTGCGACCCACATTAAACCCCAAGTAAAATATTTGGCCATCTTACAACAAAAGGTTGCTGACCCCTGCTCTAACATATTCTCTTGCTCGTTATTTTATAAAGGATACGCTGATCTGCATCCTCGTAGCGTTTGCGTTTTATTATGTTCATCGGAAAAACAAGGAAAGTTGGTATACGATTTAAGAGGTTAGGAGAGCAATTTCGGTCTTAAAAATCCAATCTTTTGGTGCCGAGTTGTCCGTGTCCCCTCTGCCCAAAAAACAAAAAATATAGTCTACTAGTCGAAGAAACTCGTCAAATATTATAGATATTTTGTACATAATAAACTAAATTAATAGATAATAACTAAAACTAAACTAGATTAATAAAATAAACTTTTTTTAAAAAAGCCATAGAGCGAACTGTACTATGCTCTACCCAAAAAGTGTCAACTACTTAAATTGTACAACATTCCTTTGGCTTACTATAGCCAATTTCTTATTCGCGTGCCGAACGTAAGCTTCTTCCTTGTTCTTATAATTAAATCGACGAACTCTGAAATATGTTAAACAGCGCGCCATGCACATTAATATATCCGTTGGTATATCAACATGTTTTGACACTTCCACGGCAAGTCTTGTAAACACTTTTGGCTCCTTATCAAGATGGTCACCGTGGAGTTTCTGAAATTGTTTAAGCATGCACCTGCCCGCATTCAGAAGCTTTTCAGACGGTCGGGAAAGGTTGCCTCTGGATAAATATGCGACCCAATCAGACATGTTCTGTTGTGTGTGGTCTTTTAAGTACGGATATTTTTTATTATATTTAAACGCTACATAACCACACACATATTTGAGGGCCGCTTCTTGAAAAAGGTCTTGTAGTTCAAATTTTGCGAGCAGTTCCTCCTCCTCTATGCTGAGCATGCAATTTTCAAATATATATTCCTATAACATTAATTTAAATTAAGCCAGTGGAAAAAAATACAGAGCGTCCGGACTTGTTCTTTAGAAAGATTATTCACAAAAAAAATTTAATGTAATCCACGATGTTATCTATTCAAGAAAAATGTGCAGATTTCCTGTAACACACTTGAATGACAAAACAATAGAATACCAATTTCACGTAACTACTAAAAGTAAAAACTAGTCATTAAGGAAAAATTTCACCCTACCTCTGATCCATCCATACTAGCATTTGTAGCTGATACTTCATCAGGAACCTCTCTTGATGTGGATGCCTCCAATTCATCCCAGATTTCACACGTTGGCGTTGGTTCAATACGATCACATTCTTGAAATTGATTAGGGTTAAAAAATCTCTACTAATATCGCATCATCTTCTTTATCTGCAGCATGTTCAGTTGTATTTGCAGAAAGGATAGATAGAAGGATATTTGAACTCCAATGCCGACATCTTTTCGTGGCCTGCTCCCATGGCCCTAAACGTAGCATAAGATTGCTCGTTCATATCCTGATTTACTCGCCTAGTTAGTATATAAGTAAGGGGATATTTTTCCTGTATATACTGTAGGAGACCTTGTAAAGATCGATTGCTCAAAATAATTCCCCTTTGGAATGGTAGAAGGGCAGTCTTTTTAGGCGGAAGAGCAGGTTCTTTAGGCGGGACAGCAGGCTCTTTAGGCGGAACAGCAGGCTCTTTAAGCGGAACAGCAGACTTTTTCGACTTACAAGCAGCTGGCTTGGCAACGGCACGCATTTCCTCCATAAATATGGTCATGCGATTAATTACATCGTTTTGCTTGTCAACATTTACTCCATACCCATGAGCCAAATCATGATTTCCAAATTTGGAATGGGAATTGCAGACGTCAAACCAGTCGTTAGACAATTGAATGAATTCTGCAGTTTCTTTCCAAAATGTATCTTCTTTTAGATAACCTTTAAAATTGGTTAATTATTAATTCGTGAAAATAAATAAGTGTTGTTTTTTACCTTTATCCCCCAAAAATTGCAATGCTTTGCTATTTGAGAGCAACTTTACCGCCCACTTAACTTTCTGTCTTTCACTTCCTTTAACTGTCAACATTTTTTCTGCCAGGCCTGGAGTTATAGATAAGTCGTTTGCTTCAGTTTGTTCCACCAACGTCCACAAACTCGTGGTAGAAATGAAGGCGTCTCTGAAGATAAACCCAGTGTCCAGAAAGTGGTTTCTTAGAAGTTTTATCATGTGCGGAAAGTCGGCAAACATGAATATTTTTAAGTTTTCATTTGATGGGTGCCTAACAAAACAATTCTGACCTGCACCGATTCCACAACCCATCGATTTTAAAGAAGTCTGGTTGTTTGGTCCCAAATCACACACAGTTGCCACAACTGGGTATCCAGTGGTATATAATGTGGTGACAATATTAAAAAATGACTCCTTAGTCATTATATCATCATACTTGTAATATACCGGTTGCTTCCAACGGTGAGCCAAACCTCGTGTCATAACCGTTAAACAGGTTTTGTGGGGACCAACCTTGACAAAGAAATTGTTAAAAAATTATTTTCAGCATTTTTCGACATAAATAAGTACTTACAACTTGCTCTCTTTTTTTATCGATATCTATCTGAGCTGATAAATGAATATCATCAAAACCAAGGACCGTCAAGCGTTGAAAATCATTTAATGTGTCACTTTTCATGCTCATCGCTTGCAGTACTGGACTTAAAATTCCTTGGTCAAACAGAAGTTCTGAAATCCAGTACCGCATTGTTGATGGAGCAGGAAGAGGCAGTTTTCGTACCGTCCGCCAATACTCATACGCTCGATGACCATAATTATGAGTCGTAATAGCGGTAGAAATATCTTCATGTGTCCATACGGTTCGAGTTTTGCCTGGGTGTAGAAGTAAATCCACTTGCTTTGGTGTAAAAACTTGACATAGACTCCCAACCACTGCAGATTTTTGTATACTATTTTTCAACTTTTTCTTGAGTTGTTGATGGCCGGCTGTTGATTTCTGCAGAGCTTTAACTTTTCTCTTCAACATCATCATCTCAGCTTTCATTGCACTAATGATTTTTTTATATTTTTTGACACATTTTCGTAAATTTTCTTTATCTGCTTGTACTGAGCTGTAACAAATAAATCAGTTTAAAAAAGTCATAATACAGATATTTAAAATAAATAATTTTACCTCTCAGGCACGTTCAGAGAGGCGTCATTAGGTAGGTCAGGCAAGTTCACAGCGGCGTCATTAGACAGGTCATGCAATGGGTCACAACTGCTAATTTCATAATAATTATATAATAATAATTAAATAAAATATTATCTACTTTTGTATTACCTTTCAGGTAAAGCATCAATTGCTTTATCAGATATATCTACCTCCATTTGTAGTATTTCAGATCTGTTAATTTCAAATTTCGTAAAACATTTACCACAAATAAAATTCAGAGCGGCGTCATCAGACAGGTCATGCAATGGGTCACAACTGCTAATTTCATAATAATATAATATTAATAATTAAATAAAATATTATCTACTTCTGTATTACCTTTCAGGTAAAGCATACATTGCTTTATCGGGGATATCTACCTCCATTTGTAATGTTTCAGATCTGTTAATTTCATATTTTGTAAAACATTTACCACAAATAAAATAAAGTTACCTTTTAGGCAAATGCAAAGTGGGAATAGCATCCTCGGTAAGGCCTCTAACTGTTACTGGTGGTGCCAAACCATATAACACTTCATGTGGGTGCCTTACTACGTATTTTAGTTTTTCTAAATTGTTCCTTCTTTTTGATTCGCAGCTTCTTACCATACAGTTACACACTAAATAAATAAGTTTATATGTCAATCAATCAATCAAGGGCTTTACCATTCCTGTCGGAATATTGCCACTTCTATTGAAGTCTTTACAATCCATTTCACGAGGTGGATTAATCCTCTTTTGCTACTTTTTTTACTACAACTTTTGACCACAGCGTGTGGATGTCCACCGGAAAGCCGGGCTAAGAAATTCTGCGAAGTTCGCGACTTGAATCCAGAATTTCCGCTCCGTAACTCAACCAGCGATCACATCACTCCACGCCGTGGTCTCAAGTTTATATGTACATAAATAAAAATTCGTCTAATACTTTATCCACGAACTTTATCCTTTATCATAGTTTTACTTACTGGTTAAACAGTTTTTGCACAATCAATTCACACAATCGAATCTTACGCGACAAGCTGTAGATACTCAGGATCACAAAACTCAAGATCTAGCAAACTAATAAATAATAAAGTTCACTAAATATCAATTCACACAAAATACACAATCTAATCACGAAAGTTTATTACTAAATAGCACGCTAAATAGTAAAAAACTGGATCACAACTGGATTAATCCACTTAACCACACTTAACCAAACAACGTAAATAAACAATATGGTTGCCGCTGAGTACAAGAGGAGAAATCCGACCCGAACCGAAAGAAAACGGAAAACGAGTGAAAACATACAACGAACCACAGACCTTGTTATCTAGATCGTGGGCTTTTATATGTTTTATGCACGGATGTATCATAAATTGACACTTATACACGAATTTATTTGTCATAAACGTCTCTTTATAGCCCATGGGCCTCTTTATACCCACGGGCTATAATGAAACGTCAAACAACGATATCATAGGTACCTAATAGAAACAGTTTAAATACTTGCAAAATGAAAAGTTTTTATTAAAACCGAAAATTGTAGTACTTTTTATTGAAAATTTCTTGTGGGTAATTTATGTGAAAAATAATAATAATTAACCAAATAAATTAAAAATTCTGCAGCCTCATCAACTTCGTTCATTTTTCACCTTTTAATGACAGTACCGCTATTTCCTTGCTACCATAGTTACGTTTCAAAACTCAAATTTAATCAAAGCAACACTAGATTTGTGTCAAAAATTCAATTTATTTTAGAAATATTTTTAAATTAAAAAATCTTCATCCATGCATAAAGTTGTGTATGTACCACGGGCGTAACTTGCTTTTATGGCCTTCGACGTCTTCTTAGCCCTTGGCTACCGCCTCGGGCTAAAAATTACGTCTTACGCCATAAAAGCTTCTTTACGCCCTAAATACATAAATAACTATTAGTTTGCAAACAAGGGCCTACTAAATGAATAATCTGAATTGACCAATGGAATGTATCGCATTCGATGACAATTTTGGCTATAATAATAAATTATGTATAATGATTATTTTTCTGCCGTTTTTTTGTCTTTCGTTTGATATTTTTGATAAAATTCTTTTTTTTTGTTGAAAACTCTTTTTTTTTTGCTCATATTTGAGTCTAAATTTTTTTAAAATCTGATCACTATTATTATTTTTAATTTTGAGACATAAGTAAATCTAGTCAAATTTGTCAACCCAAACTTTGCCGTTTTGTAAAGTTTTCATATGAAATACTAAAATTTCTGCATTTTCGTTTATATCAAATTCTTGCAGATTTTCTCATCTTTCTTTCGATGCAAGTTTTTTTTTGTATGACGTGGTTATCTTTTGTAATTAATGATAATTTAACATTTAGCATGGGATTGCTTGCATTTTGTTAGCTGTCATCAGCTGTCACTGATTTAGGAAAATAACATACGATTCCCGTTGTCCGCTATTCCCGATTTTATTTGCAATTTTTCCTAGAAAAATATAATCGAAATTTGTTGTTTCTAAAATGGGGAAATTTTTGATACAAGTTTCCTATATTTCCGTTACGTTTCAGGGATCTAAATTTCTTGTCCAAAGTTCATTTTCGATTCATTTCTAAGATGCTTATTCAAATTAAGATATGAAATTTTCAAGTATCGGGTTTGAAATTCCTAAAACAAAATTTACAGATACTTTCGTCATTCTATTCATTTAATTTTCATATAATTTGGACGTCTGTTCATTTTGTAAATACGATTTTTTTAGAGTTATTTCAAGCTGTCACGTTTCTAAAAATTGAGAAAGCACTTAAAAAGCCACTATTTTGCATTTTTATCAGAATCGAATTTTATGTACAGAGGCATACAACTTTTCATCTATGAAATCAGAGATTGTACGATTCAATCCTATTTTTGGACATCCGAATGTTACCCGTTTGTGTCACTGCGAATCGTTCCCGGCGAAATGTACCCAACCCATAAAATCCCCTCATGCATACTTACTTAGTAGTACGTTCAGTAGTTCAGCATACGCTGAAGTAGTACTACCGACTCCAAGAAGTGTTAAATGTTCCTTGTTTGTGCTGCCTGCTTGATACCGAAACTACGTTGTACCTCACTACTACCTCCAATGCTTGACATCATTATTATTAACATATTTCATGATTTGAATTGATTATTATAACAAACGGCTTCTCGTAACTCACACGATATAGTCGTGTTGCCTTGTCGAGGGTCTGTAACATGACAATATGTACATAGGCGCCGACTTTAGAAAAATCTGTCGGGTGCTTGGGCAAATTGGAAAAAGAATGCGAGCGAAGCGAGCAGCGCCGAAGGCGCGCGCCGCAGGCGAAAATTTTTTGGGGAAATGGGCGTGGTCACCTTTTTTTTGAGTATTTTTATATCTATTTTAAATTTTAATTGTTGATAAGCAATAAATTTCACTAACTTGATTTCCGCTAAAAAAATTACAAACGGGATATTTTAAAAATATTAATTAAAAAAATTTTATTAAAAATTTTAAAAATAGGAAACCGCATTCCTTAGGGTTTCATACATATCATTTAAAAATTTCATGACACCTCGAACACACTGTAATATCCTAGCCTTAACATTCTTGTAAAAAAAATAAAACTTATACATTTTTAGATAAAGCAAATGTATTCAGTCTTGTGCTCACCTGACCTATAAATTCATCACATACTTCATCTATATTAATATTATTAAAACTGTCCGAGTCCCTATGCACATTCAAAATCATCACATCATTCAATCTTTTTTGAGTCATAGTGGTCCTTAGATAGGTTTTTAAACGACGTAAAGAAGAAAATGATCTTTCCGCAGTACAGCTGGTGACAGGTATAATTAAAACAATTTTAATCAGTTTCACATATTCTGGTAATAGTTCACAAACTTCTTTTTGATTTTTTAGGAAACAAACTACATCTGAGAGGGATTGCATTTTCATTTTTTTTTGAGATGTTATATCCAAAAACATGTCACGATGTAAAACCAGTCGAGAACAATCAAAGTCATCTTTGTAAAATGTAAGAATATAATCAGCGGTTACATGTTTGTTTAAAGCAAAAAGCTCTAAATTGATCATGTGATCTGAAAGATGTTTTTGAAACCGTGTTGATAAACTCGAAATTGCAACGTCTATGATTTCATAATAAATTCGTCTGAAATATGCCTCAGGCCCTTCAAAAGTGTGCGCCGTTTCTGTTTTATTGTCGATTTTCTTTGGGATTTTTCGACGACGTGGACAAACTGGACTTCCTACTTCCAACCCTTCCACATCAGACAATGTATTTTGCCAAAAGCTATCAAACCCATTCTCACGTGATTCTTTGAGCGAATCTTCAACCAGAGAGATTTTGGTTTTTGCTGCACTGAAAATTAGTTCTTTTTTTTGAAGCTCAGCATTCAAAGTTTCCGTGCGTTCGAATATAAAAATCAATACCTTGAAAAGAAAAAAGGTTTCAAACAACAATAATTTTCCCTCAAAACCACTGGCTTTAGCACCACTTTCACTCGATTCAACACCAAGTTCACGAAAAAAATCAATTAATGATGAATAATTTTGTATAACACTTTTTAACGACATTATTCGGACGCACCACCGAGTTGGACAAAAAGGACGTAAAGCTGACGAAGTTTCCACTCCTTGAATAGACTTGAATTTGGTTAGTCGTTTTGGGGAATCCCTAATGTAAGTTATAAGGTCCCTTACCAAAGACAAAAAATCTCGCACGATTGGAATTTTTTGGAAGGCATCCTGAACGACGAGATTTAACGTATGTGCCGTGCAATGTACGTAGATAGCTCTAGCTTCGTCATTATTAATTCTCTTTTGCAAACCTGTAATGGAACCACTAACATTTGCCGCGCCATCATAGCATTGTCCTCTGCAATTTTTAATTTCAAGCGAATTCCTCAACAATACGTCCATAATGATTTTATAAAGCGTTTCTGAATTTGTGTATGATGTTTCATATAGGCCAAAAAAAAGTTCCTCAACATCTAAGTTTTCATTTACAGTTCGGAAGCAAATAGACATTTGTTCTTTAATACCGATGTCTGATGTTTCATCAGCAATAATTGAAAAGTATTTTTGGCTTTTCAGGATATTGACTAATTTACGTTGTATTTGTAAGCTCAACAAAGACAGTATTTCATTGATTATGTCATGTGACAACCACTTATATTTTGATCTCGCCAACCAAGACTTTAATTGTGGAACATCTTCGGCTCTCAATTTAATGAGCTGATGAAAATTCGAATTTTCATCTGTGTGTCCACGCAGTGGCATACCTTGGGCTGCTAAAAATAGGATTGAAGTGAAAATTTTTGCAAGACATATTCTTGCATTTTTCATATCTAGAATTTTAGACTTTGACATAAGTGATTGTACGTTAGTTCCCTTATCTAGATTTTGACAGAATACGATAGCGGCTCGATGAACGTCTGATTTTTCATGGACTTTAAACCGTTCCAGTGCTTTATTCCACGAATCGAAGCCATCTCTTGCATAAGTTTGTATAACTCTTTGATCAGCGACTGAAATTTTTGGTAACGGAGCCTTCAAGTCATTGGCCCTTTTACAAGTAGAGCAGAGTACTTTCTGTAGCTGTACTTCGTAGGATATCCACGGAAAACTCAAGCACCAATGTGCTTGAAAAACTCTTTTGCTCGAACTCAAAGCTGTGGCTGGGGATGTGGAATTAGGCCCTGGTGTTGGTATCGTGGTCGTTGTCATCTTACTTGTCGTTGATGTTGATGCTGTTGTTTGCAGAATTTTTTTTGGGCTGGTGGTGGTGCAAGTACTTGAATTTGATTGCGATGGTATCGTATTCGTACGTGTCGACGCCAGTCTTATTACGAATTTATCCATTTCTATAAAATTTCTATAAGCCAAAACTTTCAAACTTTCTTACTTTTTGCAAATCCTCACCTCGCACAGTGTTTTATTATCGTAAATATGTTGAAAATTACTAAATATGTAATCTAATATATATACAATCAAAGTACAACAATACCAACTTCATAAATTACAAGAAGTTAATACGCTAAACAGGGCTGCTTGCCAGGGGTGTAAGGTGTACGCAACAAGCTCAAGACTTCCAAATAAAGTATGAGTATAGTGGTCATAGAAGGGTGCAAAGTTCTGTCGGGTGCTCCGCACCCGACAAATCTTTCCGTCGGGTGCTCGGGCCCCGGAGCACCCATGGAGTCGGCGCCTATGAATATGTAAAAATGAATGTAATACCAGAATACCTGTTGAAGACAGAAAACAATTCTTTATGCATTACTGGATGTTGGCGGACTACCACGTGCAGACAACTTTTATTTCGATACGCGTTACAGAAGATGAAAAAAAACGAGACACTCTCGGATTAACAAATCTAGTCACACAGAATTTTTCACGAGTGTACAAGATTAAGAAGGTTCGAGTATGCAAAGACATGTTTATTAAAAGTTTGGGAATATCATCCAGACGTGTCAATACTTCACTTAACAAAGTAAGAACCCTTACAGTTCCAGACAAGCGAAGTGTCGCTGGTGGCCATAATAAAATGTTGGAAGAATATAGAAATGTTATTATAACGCATATAAATAAGTTTCCGCGCTACAAGTCGCATTACTGTAGACAAAACGCGGTAATCAAGAATTTTTGCCAATAGGAATGACAGTAACACGCATGTACAATCTATATAAAGAAGAAGAAATAAACTGTGTTAGTTTAGCAGCCTACAGAAAAAATTTTTAACAGAATTCAATCTAAAAACTAAAATACATCAAAAAGACACTTGCAATAAGTGCGATTGCTATAAGGAAAAAATTGAAAATGCCTTGAATGAAAAAGAAAAACAAGTCTAGACTTCTTGAAATGGCTGTAGAAATGCCTGAAGAATTGATTTGGGAAATGCTGCTGAAAATGACACAGTAGAAACGTTAACTTTTGATATGGAGAAATCTCTTCCTCTCCCAAAACTTTCAACTAATATAATTTTTTATAAAAGGCAACTATGGTTGTATAACTGCGGGGTTTATGGAGGAAAGAATAAAAAATCATGTTTCCACGTTTGGATAGAAGGGCAAGCAGGTCTTGGGGCCCAGGAAGTTGGCTTTTGTTTACGTAAGTATATAAGGACACATGTTAGTGATCAAGTTATAAATTCAAAATATAAATTCTATAGAGCGACTCTTGCGGCGGCCATAACAGAAATATCAAAATGATATTATTAAAGTGCATTCTAGAAGGGAGTAGTTCTCTCAAAAGTATTAGGTTACGATTTTTGGTATCTGGACACAGTTTCCTCCCGAATGATAGTAACTTTGGGGATATGGAAAGTGCGAAAAGCAGATAACGAACAGAAAAAAAAATTCAAATGAAGAAAAAATAAATTGATTGCACATGAAAGAAATCAAAATTGTTAAAGATAAACCGTACAGCATTTTTGCTAAAACCGATTATAATTTATTAAATAGAAAACTATGTTGAAATAAATATACGAAAGGGAAAAGCAAAGCAATCAACTCCAAAAATACTCTTTGGAAGCAATCTTTAAATCCTATGGCCTAAAGGAAAACCAGATGCTCAAGCAAAACTCGATGACATCAAGTCTTATAATATGCATTTGATTCCAGCTGCAGACCATGAATTCTATACAAATTTAACTGGAGATAATACTATAGATGAGGATATAGAAGGTTTCAATGGTGACCTGGATTTCCATTTGGAGGCTGATGGTGAAGGTAAGCGAAGAGGCCGAAAAACTATTAACAATCAAATAGAAATAATTGTGAACTATTTAAAACAAAATAACATTTTTTTAAGGGGAAAGTGTCATCCATCATCCATCAACCATCACACTCAAATGACTTGGACGAAAAATGGGAAGAGTTGTCCATCAAGTTAAACACAGAATCAGGAGGCGCAAATAAAACCACTAAACAGTGGCGAACAGTAAGTTTTTATATTTTTAATTAAAAGTTTATTTGCAGTGACATTGACATAGCTAGTTTACTAAATTTAATTTAAATTTTCATTTTTAGTTGTTTCCGAATGGAAATCGAGGGTTCGCAAGAAAGCGAATATCCGTCGAATAAATGTTACTCAGAGAGGTGGAGGGGAATATTACAATGGAGACTTGTCTGAGTTGGAAAACCGATTGATGGGGGTGATAGGATGGTTGATCATCTCTGGCAATGAGGATCTGCCTCCTGAAATATTTAGATCCCAATATGCCAATAGAAGTGATACTGCATCACGATGAGTGATGAATTTATTAATAAATAATATTAATTACTTTATTGTGTAAAATTATTGTTCTAAAGAATTAATTAATGTTCTGCTTATCACTCGTCCTTGGGTTAAAAACCCGTTAGCATAATCTTTAAAAAATCATCGTTAGTTGTGACGTAGTTTTTACATACGCCGACTAAAGGCAATATTAGTCTAGAATAATACGTTTTTAAATCGGGTTTGTACTAAAACTTCGTGGTTGTACCTCGTATTTATCAAATAGAGCGGTTATTCATCGAGACATGAGTATTTTTCCGTTAAATAATAAATATTAGATTTTATGGGATTACTAAATTAAATGTTAGAGTTATGGTCAAAAGTAAAATGATATTATTTTGTTAACTGCAGCTGCAAATAATAAAACGAGACCCAAAAAGCAATTAGAGCACCGGAAAGGCCTAGTTTTGGGAAAACTAATATTATTTAGTTAAGCCGGTCTCGAGTTTTATGGCTTTTTCAGAGAAGTTAACAAAGAATACAGCTGTGGGTTAAGTCATCATGTTTAGGCACAAGTGCGTGTGAACGGCTTACAAACGGTACCGCACGTCACAATGTCGCTTAGAAAATTACCACAAAACACGTACGTGCATTAGTCAAAAACTTGCTAATCGTTTTTGAGAAACCATAAAAATTGGGGGTGTGATTAGAAAAAAAGGAGTATGGGAACCCAAAATGAGAACATCTTATTGGAAGTTACCCTTCCTTAATATTTGGAACCTTATGTTAACAATTGGGATAAGACAGGCAGATCGCATCACTCCACAAAGTGATTTTGTTCAAGTACGACATCCAACTTGCGAGATCATTTTGTTAAAACGTTTAACATCTTAGTTTTCGGGTCAAAATTAGTTAAAGATTCGACGGTCCATACTTATAAAAATTATTCTATAAGTATCGAATATACCAAGAACATCGTATTGGTAGTCGAATAAAAAGTAATTATTGGATAAACGGTTAAAATAATTAAGTTTATGTGATAAATAGAGACCGGATTATATGCATTTGCATGTTGCATATGCATTTGCATATTTAGCCCCTTTTCACAGTTATTGCATATTTTTGCATATTTTAACTAAAAAGTAGTGATAATTGCATATTTTCGCGCTATATTTACAGTATTTTAAAAATCTACAAGAGCGGGCTCTTCTGCAAAAAGGGAGCCACCTCGCAACTAGGATATGTATGGTCGCCTTTGTGGCAATTCCAACAAATTGACTTCGCGTTATCTTTACGCGGAACAGAAACAGTTACATCAGATGAATGCGAGGGTGAAGTTTGACATCATTTTAAACAGTAACCCAGGCTTTGAACCTTTGTGTCAAATTAGTAGTTTTATAAATGGAACGGGTGAGCTTTTGCCAGAAGTAATAAGTGCCAAAATAGCACCCAAATTCAAATACTGCCCAGTTACTTCAGTTGACGTCCAACGGTTTTTTCTGTTTATAAAAATATTTTAAGCGATTGAAGACACAACCTTATTACTACCGAACATTTAGAACAGTACCTGATCGTTTCTGTTTACAACAGTAGCAAAAAAAAATAGATAATAAAAATGCTGATAAAATGATTTCTAGTGATTATTGATTTAGAAATAAAATATCTAATAATTATTATGTTTATTATTATTATTTGGTATTGCATATATTGACATTTTTCATGCATATTTTGAGCTTTTTATGTTGCATATATTCCGGTCTCTAGCTGATAAAGAAAAATACGGATTATTAATTAAAAGTGTCTATAGCCGATCGTTAATTATAATTTAATTCGGACATTTAGTATCAAGAAGAATCGGAGTATAAAGTTTTTTTACGAGAATAATTAGAAAATTAGTTCTCCAGGCAATTTTAAAGCAAATTAGCGGGATTGTTCAGTTTATAGTGTATTGAAGTCAAATCTAAAACATAGGCGTAGTCCAGAAGTGTCAGTAAAGCGTTCGTTGATTTTAGATACTTTTTAAGGCCTCCGTGTTCGTCAAAATTCTGATCTAAAGTTCATTAGGAATCCACATTATTACGTATGTAATATTATAATTTAAACGACGTGAAAATCACCGTAGTGATTAAATTGATTAAGTATAAATCAAAATATCGGGAATGAACATTATTGGGAATACGTAACGCGTATTATTATAAAGTTTTATTGGAATTAAAGTTGGGAGTTCATTCGTATTGGAATCTTTAAATTAATAACTTTTTGTGAATCAACATCGAATTCAGCACCGTGTTTATTACCTTTGGAAAGAAGGAGCCGTTTTTATCAATCGAATCAAGGATCGACTTTTATCAAATCTATTGCTGTCAAGGAGTATATCGAGGAAGTTATCATATGTGTAAAGCATCTTTAGTAATTAGCAGTAAGTGTTTTTAAGTTGTTATTACTGGAAACGCATCATTTTCAAGAATCGTTGTAAATTTTATATATCTATTATTTTAGTAGAGATTTAGGTCATTATAAAGTTCTGCGTAATTATTCAGATTTTATGTTAATTTCAATTACGTATATTTTATCAGAAAATATATGGATGCGAGTAACTGACGAAATCTTTATATTAATTTCAGAAATTGAATCGTTGAGTTGTAACCAAAATTGTTCATCAAATTAGTTATTATCTCTAATTTTGCATATAGTAATTTTGTATTTTAGTGAACTTATTTGAAGTTTAAATTGAGAAGTATTAATAACGTAAAGTACATCGATAATCACAATTATACAGACTAATTCGGTCAGTTACTCAAATCAAACATAAACATAATTCAATATTGTCAAAATCATTAATTTCATTAGTATTAAGAAGATTTAACTTTGCAACGAGCTCGTATAATTTTGCTAGGATATTTAATTTTAGTAAATGCTATTTCGGCATTTAATGTAAATAATTTGTGTATTGACGTTTTATTATATGTATTTGTTCCTCATATTTGGTTTGTTTTAATTGTCATCACGTGACTGTGTTACGTAATTTATTTTACAGGTATATTCCATTTTGTAAGACGCAATAGATTATTGATAAAACATCGTTCCTCGACACTTTAAGATATTCAGTATTTAGTTAACTATTTTTTTTATATATTGCAAACAAGAATTATTAATTTCATAACATCTGCCGAGCGTGGACAAGTGGGATAAACCGTGTTCTTTGTTACACAGTTTACAGGTCCAGGCATTTAACATCAGTAGCGTGCGGAAATTAATTTAACAAAGTGGCGCCTTTACCATCCATAACATCGGATTTTAAGTCGAGCAAAATAATTGTACATAAGTGTAAATAGTATAGTGACACTTCGCCTTATCACTTTTCCCGTAATTTTAGTAAAAGAACCCATGCCGAGTTAACCATTGAGCGAGTCGGAAAGCCTTCTTTAAAAGTCGTAACTTTTATTGCGCGCAAAAGGGAAAAGGGCGTCGTGTGAAATCGTCGCGTAATATAGTTCAATATAGCACCAAAAATATATGCGGTTACCATCTATGTTAAGTACTTCTACTTCATGTAGGAGTAAAGGTAACTGGTTTTCCTGTTCTTCGTCAAAATTTAAAATATTCTTTTCGTTATTCCGGGAGCGAAAGTACCCTTTTACTCCCCGTTTTCAGGTACGAAAAGTACCTTTTTACGCCCTGATTTTGGCGAGTCTTTACACTCAGGGAGTGAAAAGTGAGCCATATACGCCAAGATCGTGTCCTCGTTGACGTCATTCACCTCCACATTTTGGACTTTCAAGTAGTCCATAAACTTTCGATACTCCTTCATAATAATATATCGATGATTCGATTTTTGCGGCAATAATTGCAATTTGGCCTCTTTGACTCCTTCTTTGATGGTTTTCATCTTTTCTCTCGATTATCTTCACTAAACTTTTCTCACAACTGACTCGTACACGTTACAAATAAAAATGAAAAATTACCGTAGATATAGTACTACGTAACAACTAAAGCCGTTAATACCAACCGTTTACACCAATCAAAATTGATTGGTACGCAAGTACTACAAATTTAAAATTTTTAAATTTAAATTTAAATTAAACCAATCAAAATTGAAATTTAAAACGGCAATCAAACTGGCGTAGTTCCGTAACAACGAAAAGCCCTTTACACTAGCTCGGGGGTAAAACGTTTTTACACACTCGGGGGGAGTTCGGCCGCCTCGACTCCGCTGCGTCTCGGCTTACTAACCCCCCCCTCGGGTACGTAAAATGGCGTTTTACGCCCTTGTAGTGAAAAGTACTATTTCGATACACATAATATTATCGTGATGCAAAAAAAATGAAGGTTTTGTCAACCAGATAATTGCGTTATTCACAAAGGGTAGTTTTTTATACCAATCATACCCGCCAAAAGATTGCATAATAAAGGGGCCAAAATATTCCTTATAAAACACTTTTACATCTGATTATGTGTTAAACTTTGTTTTGGTGAATTGTTTGTTCTTCAGATGAAAAGATTTGTGTCTGTAAACAAAAATTTTGGTTAGTGAAAAATTTTAAATTAACCGCCATATTACCTATGCATCAAACTGAAGGAAGATAAGAAAATTTGTCAGTAGTGGGAAATGGAAAAACGATAAGTTTCCTCTTCGACGTCGATCATTAGCATTGAGCGGACGTGCGAACCTTGGAAAGAGTGATTATTTTCCAAATTGATATTTTGAGAATTTTCTCCGAATATAAACGGTTTAATAGTGTGATCATCGCTTATGTAAGCTGATCAAGTGAGTGAAGGTAGATTACGGTAGACGATCGTTAGTTCGATCAATTTTGATCAAGTTGCTTTGGTGCCATATGGGGACGACCATTTTGATTGTGAGAAAGAATCATATTTCCGCATAGTTTAGAGAATTGAAAAGTCATCGTGTTTCCAAAACGGTAGTAAATTGCCGTGGAATGATTTTTGGACCTATACAGAAGTTTTATTTATGGAGTCATTAATTTTTAAAAGCGTAGAAATTCGCACATCTGTTTTTGAGGTTAATGGCCAATCTATTCATCTCTTCGCAAAGCGCATCGTAATTACGAGCCAAATAAGTTTACAAGTGCCCTGCAAAAAATTTGGGTATATTCATCTTGTCGTATCTTGTTCTTAGGTATTGCGAACTTACTAAATAGGATCGATGTTTTCTTCTAGTTAGTATATGACAGAGTAGGATAGCGCTATAATATATTGTTGTGAGAGAAAGAGATAAAATAGTTTTGGTCCAGGTCATTAGAAATGCAAGAAACCACGTCGAAAAACTACCTGAAACTACCCTCCCACAATCGCCTCGATTTCAACCCCAAGCATCCCTCATATGGTCATATGTGCAATTTGTACATTTTAACAGTTTATTTATCCAAAGAAGTAAAGTGTATTTTAAAGAAATCATAATTAAACAACAAAACTTTTGTTAAATCACTTTGTTAAAAAAGTGATTACATTTTTACAGTCCCGACAATTTAAATTATCCTATTACTGAACTCTGTTTTCGTCTTGGATAAAATTAATATCATCTAAAAGATTCGATTTGATCAATTATTTATCAAAAATTAAATTTCTCATAAATACAACACTCACAATTCTAGAAAGTTTAAGTTTAAATCTGATTTGTAAAACATATTTGCCGCTTTAAGCGGCTCTTATATTTATGTTATCCGTAGCCCATATTTACAAGGCAATAGTGGCTATTACGTTTACGAACTGCTAATAACGGTACTGCCGGTAACGCTAATAGCTACTTTACGAAGAGATGAATAGATCGGCCCTAAGATAGCTCACCTGTTTTTTTCAAATGGAATCAACAACTACTTACACAAATTCCAGTATCATCACGCACAGTTTAAACGTCGATTCGACAAGATTATGGTCACACAATTTTGGTTATTAATCTACGATTATCTGAATTTGAAGACACGAAACAAGATCACCGGTCGATAGCTTTCAACAGTAATTGAATGGTTTGTTGCAAAAACGTAAGTACTGACATTTTTGCCAAAATTGACAAAATTTACATGTTTTCTTATAGTTTTGAGGTAGCCCGATGGATTGGTGCAAAAATAAAAATTGTGCTTCCAAGTTTTATCAAATTTTTTACTATATCAAATATCCGTTTAGCGCAAAAAGGTAAGATCTATACAGTAGTACTTACCTTTTTGCACCAAAAGCAGCAAATGCAATGCTTGCTGACTGACCAGCCACATAAATTTACTAAGTTTCATTGTAATTAAGATTTTAACTTCAGTTGCATTTTTTTTTTGGAAAATTTTCGATTTTGGACCTCAATAAGATGATTAAAATTATAATTATGCTTTAATTTTAAGCATAACATTTTATTTTGTGTAAATATTTTGTCTTTTTTAACAATAAATTATGATTTGTTGCAAAAACGTAAGTACTTCATAATATATATAAAAAAAGAGATTGTTAAAAAACTATTATTATGTAGGGGCATTTTATTAACGTTTCAAATAAAAAACATATATTTCTAAAGGATTCTGAAAAAAAATACAATTTAGAGATCAATTACACAAAGCAGACACTTTAAATCGATTATCTCGAAATGTAGATTTTGTAATACTTACGTTTCTGCAACAAATCATATTCAATTATGGTAGCGTCCTACAATTCAAGCAGCAACAGTTCTACATAAGTGGAGTAAATAAAATTTACTATAAATTTTTGTTAAACAATTTATTTGAGCGTTACAATTTTGCACACAATGGGCTCATACAAAAGACAATTGAGTATTGTTATAATACAATACACACAAACCGCTCCACATTGAAATCTGTTTCAAACTGCATTTTTGGCGAGGTATTTTGATTGTCAAATATTTAATAAAACTTAGTATTTTGGTTGACACGCCTATTTTATTTTGTGGAGCGATACCACATAATATTCGACGAGTTTCTATTTCAGGAAATAGACAGACAACCAGTGACGATTTAAATAAACTTAAAGTTTCAACATTTAAAGCAAACAAGTCTACAAACCCATGTTGGCCCGAGTTTGAGATTAATCAAGAATTATTTGAGTTTCTCAATAAAGGAGGACTCAAACGAGCTGAATATAAAGGCCACGGACCCAAACCTTTAGAGATAAGAGTCGAAACTACAACTAATTTCAGATTAATCACACTAGTGGTTAATATAACGAATTTGCTTCTCCGGCTTATAGTTAGTTTACCGGAGCCTTCATAGCTATTATTTTGGTAGCGTATGTACGACGTCCCGTACAGCTCGAAATAACGTAGCAATATATTATGTAAAACTATGCAGGCGTATATAATTTGATCTGCAATAGTGTGACTGTAGTGTAAAGTGCGGTGTTTTAAAATGCACTTAAACCTTTGTTTAAGTACACCAAAGCTGCGTTCTATGACATTCCTAGCACTACAGTGAAGCTTGGTATATCTACCTTCTGGGGTATTAGGAGCTGCATCGGGAATTGGTGTTATCATCATCCACGGTTGTAGTGGATATCCAGAATCACCAAGTAACCACTTTCCTCGATATATTTTCTTCGAAGGAAACTGTTGATGGTGGAGACTTCCCATATAGCAGCGTCATGTGTTGCCCCAGGATATCGAGCATTTACATTTATAAACATCATATTTGAATCGCAAACCTTAAATAAATGTATTTTTAACAAAACTGACATTTCAAACTTACGGTCTGTACAGGGTGGTCTGTACATTAATGCTGTAATAACCCCTTTCTATTTAAATAACATATGGATGGATTTAAATTATTTGTTTCAGAAGGAGATATAATTGTAATGTGAGTGCAATCTATTACTCCAACTGTATTTTGAAAATTGAGCCTATTATTTATTTCTTAATGGCGTCATATCTTAAAAATACGTGGGTGCAGGATTCTAAATCTCTTGACATAAAAAGTTTTTGTTTACCATGATGGGGAGGTTCTGCTGGTCGTAGACTATTGAAGTGTTGACATAACCGAGTTATAACTTCATCGATATTGTTAAGTTCCTTAGATACCGAGAAAGATTCTTCGGATAAACGTATTCCTTCGCCGTAAACCATCTCTGGTGCACTTTCTTTCAAATCTTCTTTAAATGTTGCTCGTATTCCTAGTAGTACAATCGGTAATGTTTCGGTTCATGAATCTTCTTCGTGGCTTATTACTGCGGGCTTGAGTTGTCTGTGGAAGCGTTCGGCCATACCATTGTCTTGTGGATGATATGAGGTGGTTCTTATATGCGTAATACCGAGCAGTAAAGACAGATTTTTAAATAGGTGGGATTCAAATTGTCGGCATTGGTCCGTAGTTACTCTTAATGGTACGCCGAATCTATAAATCAAGTTTGCTATGAACGCTTTCGCTACCGTTTCTGCAGCTCTATTTTCTAAGGGTATTGCTTCGGGCCATCTTGAGAATCGATCGACATTATGCAGTATTTAAATCTGTTGAAGCTTGGTAGGGGTCCAACCAAATCGATGTGGACGTGTTCAAATCGTGTAGAAGGTAACATATAAGTACCTAACGGTCTCGGTTTCGAGTATTGGCAAGGTAAGTATTGTCGGGTCCATTTCTTACAATCTCTGTTAATACTGGGCCATATAAAGCGAGCTGTAATTATTTTAGTAGTAGGTTTCGCACCAGGGTGTGCCAATCCATGTAAGTTGTTAAATATTTGTGCTCGAAATGGTTACGTTATGTAAGGGCGTATTGTTTCTGTTGATGTTTCAGAATAAATGATTGTTTCATATTCGGGGAAATGTATCTTTATCAATTTGATTGCTGTCTTAGATTCATATAGAAACATTTTAAGTTCGGAATCAATTTGTTGTGATTTTGCCAGTTCTTTTGTAATTGATCGGTTTTTGTTAACTTTTAGATGCTGTTGAGGTTATCTAATCGAGAAAGTGTATCTGCAGGCACATTTTGCGTGCCTTTAATATATTGAATATTTGTTGTAAATTGTTCAATGTAATCGAAGTATCGGAATTGTCTTTATCTTATGTAATCTTTAACTTATGTAATTAAAAGGAAATGTCATTTTGACTGATGAACAAAATAACATTTCAGATTAAATAACAATAAATTCTTCACACACGATTTAAAATAAAATAAAACGATTTTAAATAAAAGTATCGTAACCAATTTATTGACCCCGATGATAGAAAACGAACACAAAAGTGATCAACGACACGATACCAATCAATAGCAATGAGAAGATTACCGCACATGAAATTGCTAAGTAAGCATTAAAATATCTCCGTTTTGTGGCGTTACTAAAACTCTGCGCTCACAAAATCCAAGTTATCAAACCTTTCGACCTTACCTGCACTCCTTGGTCTCTAAAGCGGCGCTACGGCTCAGCTCAGTGTAGAACACTTTGTGGGGGGGTTGCAAGCCGAGGAGATCCTCGACCCTATCAAAAAAATCCTACACAAAGAAAAATAAAAGGCGCCACGTGCTTATCGCCGCTTATCAGATGTTGGTGAGGCCTGAAAGCACGAAAGTCAAGAAATAAAACTCCAGGGCACAGGTAGATGGTTTTAATAAAATGAAACAGAGATATTGTCAAACCAATACAATTATACTCCACAGTAATCATGTCAGGCGCAGCTGGAAATAATTAAGTACCGCGTCAGATCTGATTCTGCGTACAAAAATCATACAATCGGAACTTTCGCTCCGATTTTCTCAAAACAAGATGTTATATTAGGAAGATAGTAAATATTCTATCTTCTTCGCCGAAAAATCGCCCGCGTACTTAAGTGCACTAATTATGACGTACCGAAACTCTCGAAGCACTTCGCTTCGTACATACAGAAATCAATGTGAAATTAAATCGCTCACCCATTTCAAATCGATGCGCCTCTACAATGCTACTGCTCTACTGAACGCAGCCAATCGGCAATTGAATAAATGATCGCTTCCTACAGAAGATAACAAGGTGGAGTACAATTGTTGATGGATCTCGTAAATCTTGCTTCTACAACATGGATGTGTACTGGTGTACTGGTGTTGTAGGAAGTAATGATGTCAAAACAACAAAGGGGAGACGGTCACACTCGGACTAACTACAGGTGTTCGTAAGTAAAAATTTGTGTGGTTGACAGAATATACTCGAGTGTGTTATTCATACATTGTTGAGCACTTAAATCGAAATAGCAGCCTCGAATCTATCGGATTGGAACCCACACAAGGTGGAAATCACATAGAGCGTCCCATAAACTGTTGACGGCCCTTGGTGAACAATAATCGATACGATTGTGTAATCCGAAAAGCTGAGTTAAATTGGTACGTTAATTTAACTTATTAATCGATATCGACCGCTAAATTCGCACTTTTCCATTTTCGATCGTCGTTAACCCTAGAATGGTAAGCCTCTCTGCGAAGTACATAAATGGTAAACCATCGTAAATTTTACGATGACATATAATATAGTCAATAACTTAACTTCAAATTATGTATTTTAAAAGAAATGTAGAAATACACTTTAAACATACCTTTTGGCAAACAAAAATTAAAAAACATACACAAAAATAATTATTGGGGTCCTCATTCTAAGCAGCAAGCAGCACGATGATCTCCACAGATTGGACGTTTGCAACCTTTACAATATGTAGTTGTCATCCGGACTGTGTGATTCGGACAAAATCCACATATTAGCTTTTTTTTTCCTACAGGAGTTGTTCTTCCTTCTGGCATATCTAATTTTAAAATTTGACAGATTTTTTCTCTTACCTGTATAAAATTACCATAAGGAAAAATGTTACACAACTAGTAAACCGTCGTAAATTTGACGAAGGGAGTCTCAAATGAGTGGTATAACGGCACTAAATCACAATAATAACTACAAATATAATGTTTTTAAGCCAAATCGGGAAGGTACTGAAAGAGGCGTGAGGGTGACTTTTGCCGAAATAGCCGTACTAGACCAAACGTATAAGGCAAGTCGTCAATTTTACGACGGCTTACCATTCTAAGGTTTAACACCAATATACAAAAATGGCCTGCTTGTTCTTATCAGCCATTATCAACCAACTCACACAAAATTTTCAAGCCCTCATACCATTCTTGCTTGGTTCCAAAATGAAAAATAACCAAAAACTTGACAAATTTAGCCAAATGCCACTACCGCTAAATTTGAATGTTACAGTTTTGGGAAGATCATCCAGTTATGTGGTTTTCACAAATTGAAATGCAATTTGTAATGAATTGTGTCAGTTAAGATACAACGAAATTTTACTATATTGCCAATACCCTCAATCAGAAACAAGCGACCGAAGTTAAGCCAGAATTCCACTGAGGCAACACTGAACGAAATGAAGCATGCTCCATTAATTTAATAAACTTAATTACCGTAACATGCTACAACTTGGGACACTTTTGACATTCAACGATGTGCCATTCTTTTTGTACTCTTCCCTTCAGTTATCGCAGATAGCCATTTTTCCGGTCTCTTTGAGTACTTTAACGATACGTTCTGACATTTTGAAAATATTGCATATTTCAACCCTTTTTTAAAAAAAAACTAGGCGTCCCAAGTTACCTCACGGGTGTTACAACTTGGGACAGTTATTGAAATATTCAAAGAAATCAAATGGTTTGAACCGTTCACAACATGGAACAAGTATATTCTTTTTAAAAAAGGGAAAAACTACAAAGTGGCGTATAAAAAAAGTATCCATGATCTAAAAAGTCACTAATACGACCTGCATTTCTTAGATATATGTAAAATCGGGCACTCGTTTAAAAGTTACGTAAAAATCCTTAAAAACCTTTAAAATGTTTTAAAATACTTTAAAAATAATCTAGTTGATGTGAACAAACTGATATCTTCCTATTTGATAAGAACACACTTTTACATCACAACATTTACATTAGATCAGAGTTTTATGCTCTACAACTTTTGTTATGACCCAAAATGACATTTAGAGCAAAGGAAACAAGATATCTGCAAAAAACTGATTTTCGGGACCTTTGACCTTTAATATCTCAAGACGCCGCACACTGGGCTGAAAAATGATGTAAAAATTTATTTTCCAATTAATGTTTATATAAAAAATTTTTTTAGTTGGTAATATTAAAAAAATCGCACATTACAATCGCAAAATTCGTTATGTTCTGGTGGATTGTTTTGCGTTTAAATGCTTATGAATATTAAATATGATTATATTAAACAGATGATACTCATAGCAATGCGTTTATTTTAAAATTTATAGGTAAAATAACGATTTTAGGGTTTATCTTAACTTGAACTTTTCGAGCGTTCTATAAAATTGTGAACTTTAAAATTTAGACCTGCGTTACTGTTACCTAAACATCTATATCGTGTATCAATTTCTCGCTGGAATGTTTGCCTATAAGGAAGATATTCGGTGCAATTTTCTAAAAAAGTTGTTATCGCAGTTGTTACTAAACAACTCAAAAATAACAACTGCAAATAACGATCTTCTTAGCAACTATAAATATTTTGCAATTTCGTAATACAAAATTGAACAACGTTGTTATAAACAGTATAGTCCAGTCAAAATAGACAAAAAAAAGTGCAAAGTTTGCAATAATTCGCATCCAGCTGAAAATTGGCATAAACCTTAAATGCACTGTTACAAACAAAATATTAAAAGTCCTCACGGATCCCACATCTGCTAAAAAAGTTATTCAAGGTCAAAAGTCAACAATATCGATTTTTTGCATTTTGCTCGTAAATGATAAGTGTTATCGTAACAATAGGTTAGACAAAAATTGTAGATCATGAAATTCTCTACAAAAATTATTCTTATACTTATTTTCGTACGAATCGCTATTCCGGATATATCGCGATTTCGAAAATCACTTAATCATTACCAATATTACCATTTTTTCAATCAATAGGACACTGTCTAATAAAACTTCCTATCTTTTTGAATCGTGATATCTGATGAATAACGATTCGTACGAAAAAAAGTGTAAGAATAATTTTTGTAGAGAATTTCATGATCTATAATTTTTGTCTAACCTATTTTTACGATAACACTTATCATTTACGAGAAAAATGTAAAAAACCGATATTGTTGACCTTTGACCTTGAATAACTTTTTTAGCAGACGTGGGATCGGTGGGGACTTTTGATATTTTGTTTGTAATAGTGCATTTAAGGTTTATGCCAATTTTCAGCTGGATGCGAATTTTTGCAAAGTGAAATGTCTATTTTGACTGGACTAGTATTTTATAACAATCGTTGTTATAATCTGAATTGAGTAGTACGACGGTTCTTAAATTTATATAAATTATAAACTTCAAACACAAAGGTAACTTATAAATTTATTTTCTTATTAACCTAGAAATAATTTGTTCATGTTGTGTTGTACGTTTCTGTATCAGTTTTTCGATTTGAAATTATTTTGAAATAAATTAATAAGTTAAATTAGTGACCATGAATAAATTACCAAAAGCAATAATTTAGCAAGAGCCATAACTTTATTGGCAAAATCCAATAAGTAGATAAATATTGTATGAATTATATAATAATTATATAAAATTCTTTCTATTATAAAATGTTTCTTAATCTCCGGGCAATTAGTAAAATATTTCCATTATCTGCATTTTCATCATCCTCTTCTTCGATTTCATGATGTTCATCATCTTCTATATCAGGTTCATCTTCAAGTACTTCTAAATTGTGTTCTAAACAATGTCTAAACACATATTATGCAACACCGCACATGCATATATAATTTTACCCGCTTTTGGTGGTAAATAATGCAGGCAACGATGCCTCAAAAGACAACGAAATCTACCTTTAAGCACTCCATTCAATCTTTCTACTGTGTTTCTTAATAAACAATGGAGTTTTGTGTAAAGTCCTTCGGGAGTTTCTGGTGCTGCATTTTCAATGGGTATTAGTAACCAAGGTTGTAACGGATAACCGGAATCCCCTAGAAGCCATCCATTTAATTCACCAGAAAAATATTTTGTTCTTAAGAATTGCTGTAAGAGACGGTCGGAGCATAATGGTCACGCGAGTTGACTATGAACGCTAAATGTCCGGTTCGAATCCGGGTGAAGTAAGAACTTTATTCTGGTCGTCTCTCTGGTCCTCCAGGTTGGGGGGTCGGGTTGATGGGGCCAGCTCCTCGTCACCTGTAAAGAAAACAAAAAAAGCTCATGGAACCATGACCAAGTCTCGCAAGAGACTTGGCAAATGGGAACGGATAAGCAGTTAAACTGTAACTTGATGTGTTGTGAGGTGTTTACTTATCTTGCAATGTAAAAAGCAGTCCTAGATAGTTATATAAAATTGCTGTATGTTACTCATTTGTCAGATAGCAGAATCATGTGTTGATCCTGGGTACCTAACATTTATTGCAGTAATTTTTAAATCTGCATCACAAATCTGTTACAAGTACAACACAAAGAAAAGTATAAATTATAACTAGTAATTTGAAAAATGAAATACATTCTTACAATTAACACATTGATACTGGTGTACCCTTTTCTGTTATAATATAGCTGCAGGATACAGTTCATGTTCAATAGGAGGACTTACATGGGTACCATCAATACATCCAATTTCGTTTGGAAAACCAAACTTGTTGAAAAATCTATAGGTATAGTTTTTCCTTATTCAGACTGCCAACAAAAATAGTTTAATATTAAATGTACTATGTACCTTTCCTAAGTCCTTCTGATTTCTTCCTGAGTAGTGGGAAATTTTATTTTATTTTCTAAGAAATGTTGTATAATTGCGTTAGTGATTTATTCTATTATGTTTCACACGTCGATTGACTGCAAGGAAAATTAAAGTCTTCCCAACTACTCCTTAATACGATCCATATCCATAAAAATTTAGAGTAGAAGTAATACCTAACAAAAATTAGGTTTAAAAATGACTTATCTACCTATTGTGGTGGTATTTTGACCATTAGAGGGTGTAAGCAAGCAAATAAAGGGAGTGATTCAATTTTATTTAATTTTTAAGTCAATAATCAGTTAATTTGGCTGATATAAAAACTTTTGCATCAAATTAACAACAAACCACCACATGTAACAATTTACACATAAAACAATACAAATTTGAAGTGAATTATGTAATACAAATATTTTGCAACATCCTGTGTATGATTTTTAATTTTTAAAACAACCGCAGTTTTCTATAAAAGTGTAAAATGAAAATAAAAATTAGTGCGCACACGATTAACAGCTTTATGGTACCTGGAAATAAGTGCGATTTTGGTAAACAGAAATATCGATTCCCACCATAAAATCCAAATTTCAAACTTTGAACACACAAAAGGCGAGCGAGTCAGAATGAAGCCAGTCTCTTGGTGAAACTCAAAGAGGGAACACGCGAGTTCCTAAGTGACCTCCAAGCGGAGAGGAGTTCTTTCGTGATCCTGAAAGAAGGAAGAACCCGCGAGACTTCTTGTTGATCTAAAGATCAGGGAAGTGCAATTTTGTGAATTCACTAAAAAGGTGAATAATTAGCGGAAATCAAATCTTCGCGTAATTGCTAATTACGACTTATAATTAGTGAATGGTTGTGTATTTCTGACGAATTAAGTTGTTGGAGATTGACTTCAAAGTTGGAACATTGGATGAAGTTTGGGACATCTGGCGTTCTCAAGGCAAAAGAACAGGTGATGATTGGTGTCGACTCAACTTACAGTGGCACAAGTGAAATCTACGAAGTTTACCATTTGTAAGGTAGAAAATTATTATTTAAATTTTAGTAAATTCAAATTGGAACGGCGATTTGTGTCGTTGATGAATTTCCTAAAAAACTTTGTTTTATTGATAGTTATTTCCACACGATACATGAATAACCAGACATCCAAGTTTAGCTTCTGAATTTGACAAATTAAATGTCGCTTGGATCTCTGAATTATTGCACCATACACATTTGGTTAAGACAAGTTTATTGTCCATTGAAATTTGATGCAAATTTGTTTATGATTAATTTTACTTTCAATTAATAAATTATGCTTGTTACGAATTTACACCCTTTTATTTCGTTCGTCGAACCTATCAGCTCTGAGGAAGAGAAAAACCCATCTCCGGCGTAACGTTAGTTTTTGGGGCCTTTTTTGGGGTGACTATTCATTTAAGGGTGAATATCATTACACTATAATATAAGCAAAGTATACTTTCAAGTGATCGTGAATAAACGTCGATATAGATGGTCTCGATAAGAACGGATCTAATTGCCGAAAAAGGGAAAAGCAAGTTCTCTACTTAATCTGAATATTTTCTTAAATCGCATTTCAGGAATTTCAAAAGGATTACTATAATCCCTAAAAAAAATACAATAATTACCTTTGTTCTTGCTCTTCAATAATATTTAAAAACTCATGTCCATACAATAAAATATCGTGAAAAGCCATCGTTGTTACCGTAAAACACCACAATTTAGTAGTTGCTATGATAGCGATAAAAAATAACAACGAGTCGTTAACTTGAACAACTTTGAATTTTAGAAAATACCAAATTCATTCATAACAACTAACCCTTCACGTAACAACTTAATTCAGTTGTTATAAATAACAACTTTCCTTAGAAAATTGCACCGATTGTCATTTCAAGTTTTAATCTCTTAATTTTATGTACCAAATCCGCTCATTTTCGCTAAAATATGAAAGCTTTCATGCTTCAGAATCCATTGATCCGTATATACGATGAGATAATATGCCTATAAAGGTTTTGAAAATCGAGAAAATATAAATAAAAAAGGAAATAGAATAGAGAATTAGAAAAAAAGCAAATCAAATCAAGATGAATTATAATTTAAGAACAAATTATGATCTTTATTTATTACTTAAAAGCTCCCCTGACACACATCTTGATGATTACAAGAAACTTTTTGAAATGGTTACTTCCAGACTTGATATCAATTTTTGTGAATCAGAACTGAATACTTTAAAAACTAGTATTAGAATGCTTTGTTTGAAGCTGCGTAGGAAGTGGAAACAGTCCAACCGTACTGAAAAAATTTTTTTGGAGAACAATAATTCATGGTTGCATTCTGAGTTTAATTGGCCTCATTGTATAAGACTGAAAATTAAAGATATGGTAGAAAAGACCGAATTTATTCAATATAAGGATACGCAGGAGCTCATGTGTTCTACAATCAGGAGTATGTACAACAATGGACTTAACGATGTTGCAAGGATTTTAGAACATTTACAAGAAAATCCTGAATTTGTTATAAAAATAAGAAAAATTCTTGATGATAAATTTAAACCTGTCGTGTACTCGAAAGAGTACTCGAAAGAGTAGAGAAACCCGATCTAGAAAGTTTTGCAGGGAAGCATCCAACGAAGATATTTTACATAATATGCTAATATCTTCAGATCCTTTTATATCAAGTATTCGGCCATTTCAGAAAAGACAAACAAAAAATCTTTTACCCGAAACTTTGGAATTACTGGAATTAACTCCAGAAATTGAATTAACAGACGCTACTGAAAGCGATACAAATTAATAATTATGTAGCTACTAATAATTTATTTTCATATATTAATAAAAATTAATTTAAATTAGTTTAAATCAAATATAAATTTGTTTAGGTGGGTTCTGGTAACAAAACTAATTTTAAATTTTCGCTGATAGGTAACTCTTTTACGCTATGTATAATCAATGCAACAATAATAAATTATTATAGTATTTTCTAACTATAATTGGTTAGTTTTTAATACGTGATAGTAAATTAATTGATATATTTTAATAATTTACTAATCTAATTCCTTTTACGTGTTACAAATATATTTGATATACATTTATATTTTCATTTTTTTCATATTTTTATGATGAAAATGAGCGGATTTGGTACATAAAATTAAGAGATTAAAACTTGAAATGACAATATCTTCCTTATAGGCAAACATTCCAGCGAGAAATTGATACACGATATAGATGTTTAGGTAACAGTAACGCAGGTCTAAATTTTAAAGTTCACAATTTTATAGAACGCTCGAAAAGTTCAAGTTAAGATAAACCCTAAAATCGTTATTTTACCTATAAATTTTAAAATAAACGCATTGCTATGAGTATCATCTGTTTAATATAATCATATTTAATATTCATAAGCATTTAAACGCAAAACAATCCACCAGAACATAACGAATTTTGCGATTGTAATGTGCGATTTTTTTAATATTACCAACTAAAAAAATTTTTTATATAAACATTAATTGGAAAATAAATTTTTACATCATTTTTCAGCCCAGTGTGCGCCGGCGCCGGCGCGAGATTTTATGAGATTTTTGGGCCAACGTTTATAATGTCAAAACAAAGACTTGTGCAAATTTTCAGCTTATTATCTTTCATTCCAAGGTTAAATGCTTATTTGACTGGACTAAGCTGACGGTCTTTCCATTATTGGAAGCTCAGCAGATTATTGTTTTTATCATTTCAATAACATAATAAACACGCTGTAAAAATTTGGTAAGGGATCAAATGATTTTTCACCATCACTTTTATTTCGGGTTCACATATAGCAGCTGACGTATAAGGCATCATTTTCAGTGCAGAGGACAATTATTTTTATGTTTAATATTATTTAAACTAAAGATTTACAAATTTTCAAGCATGATCAAATAATTAGAAAAATTATAGTTGAGAATGCGGTCGTTTTAATGGATGGTCAACTAAAACGTTTTGTAAATTTTTGTATTTTTGTATAGGGTAGAGTGGGGCACGGTCGGACACTTTTGGCTAACTTTATCCTATGACAATATTTAAAGATTTGAGAATTTTAAACATACCTTAGCATATTCTTTCACATGTTTAGCAACTCATTTCATAGTTAAAATTTTTGAAAAGTTAAGAGTTTTTATGTAATATCAGTTTTAAAAAAAAGTTGCATTTGCCCCCCGCTATGGGGCACTTTCGGACAGACATGAGGTAGGTTTGGACACACAAGCAATAATATTAAAATCAAACGTTAACACATTTTATTTCATGTTCAGGGAGTCAAAATTAACATTGAACATTTTAAAACTAGAAGAACGTGAAGTCCCTGGAACAGAAGTCGGTTTAGGCAATTTGCACACTATGTCTTTCTAAGAAATCGTTAAGATGTCGTCAACTGGAGGGAAATTGAAATGGTTCGTTGAGTTCCTCAAAAATTTGACTACAAATTCCCTGTGTTCGACAATTTCTATCATTTGACCCAAATAGTGGTAAACTTTTTTTTGTGGGAAACTTTACCAGTCCGAAAGTGCCCCACGTTTATTTTCCAGATCTGCCCCACCTGTTCAAAACGTACTCTAAAATCTAAATAACATATTATCTAATAAAATAAACACACGGATGTGATGTGGAAGCACTTTTCCGAGAGGTCGTGAAGACATGTCATTACGACAGTACTAAATATGTTGAGGATAAACCTTAAATCAAGACCCTTCGCGAGGTCAAAATGGCGCAACTTAACCAGTTGCCAAGAATTGTAAAAATTCGAAAATAAGTCAATTATAACCAAACCACAACAACGACAGACATGTTTCGATCTTGTTAGATCTCATCAGTGACGTACAGTTATGGATTTGGTTATAATTGACTTTAAGTTTTTACCTATATAGCATTTTGTCGACAAGATTAATTGAATTATCCGATAATCCAAAAAATGACATCAACAATTCGCGCAATGCTAATAAGTATAAAACGACCCGTTTATATAATAAAATAAACACACGGATGTGATGTGGAAGCACTTTTCCGAGAGGTCGTGAAGACATGTCATTACGACAGTACTAAATATGTTGAGGATAAACCTTCAATCAAGACCCTTCGCGAGGTCAAAATGGCGCAACTTAACCAGTTGCCAAGAATTGTAAAAATTCGAAAATAAGTCAATTATAACCAAACCACAACAACGACAGACATGTTTCGATCTTGTTAGATCTCATCAGTGACGTACAGTTATGGATTTGGTTATAATTGAAAATTAGATAATATGTTAAAAATTCGAAAATAAGTCAATTATAACCAAATCCATAACTGTACGTCACTGATGAGATCTAACAAGATCGAAACATGTCTGTCGTTGTTGTGGTTTGGTTATAATTGACTTATTTTCGAATTTTTAACATATTATCTAATTTTCAATATTTGCGCCAATGTAAGCTAGATTATATAGTGCATAAATATGTATTCTTTCACATGCAACACTTAAAACTTGAACTATTAGTTCATGGAAAAGTATGTAATCTTAGACATGATTAGTGCAATACTTACTTTAAAGAATATTTTTTAATTTATGTTAATAACTTTCTAAATATTGAAGCATTTAGTACGAAATTTTCACATGTGACTTTAAATGAACACTGTTATTAACCATTAAAATTGCGCATTTCTATTTCTTTGGGAAGGTAGTAAATTTTGAATGTCCGGGGGTGCCCCATGTCCGAATGTCCCCCACTCTACCCTAATTCTTTTATTTTAAATTCAAATTTTTTCAAACATTATTTTTATCAATTATCAAATAGGGGCATTGTGTATAAGAGTACGCACTTAGTGAATAAAGTGAAATAATTTCCCAGTTGTTAAGCGGGTATAATGTTTTTACATGTCATTTGTTAAAGTGGATATTTGAGAATATATTTTTAACTAGTTTCTCAATAGGTTATTACATAAATATGAGATATTTAACTTAATTCGTAGCGACTGCAAATACGTACTCTTATACATAGATATGTACAAGAGTACGCGTATTAATGCTTAAGAGTACGCATATCTTTTGGCTATGTAAAATATTATAAATAATAAAATACTCACATGATAGAAAGTAAAATAGCAAACTTTTAAGTATTCAAAATCAGATTATCACTTTAACTTCACTCCTCACAGCTAGCACAAATAAAAATTCTTGTTACAAACGTTGTACAAGTTTCTTCCCACCATTTTTGTCATTCTGAACATTTAATCCAGTCATCATATGATTTTGCCCATTGCGTCCTCTTATACGTATACGGTAAATTTTAAATAAAAAGCAATTTCTCTTGCAAAAATTAAGTTTTCAATAGTTTTCAACTATGCAAACAGTAACAATATTATATAGAAGCATAAAAATACGTTTATTAATCCATGACATTACTACTTACTTCCAGAAACACTAAGGGCCAGTTGTATAAAAGAGGGTTAACTCGGGGATCAGCTGATCCTGGTTCAAGAGCTGACCCAGGATCAATGTAAGGTAGATAAATTTACTTGATAGGTTTAATTTATAAAAAAAATTTACTTGATGGGTTTATTTGTAATCTATCTATCTTGCGGCGATCCTGGGTCAGCTCTTGAACCAGGATCAGCTGATCCCCGAGTTAACCCTCTTTTATACAACTGGCCCTTAAGTACAACCGCAAGAAACTACAGTGTAAACAAGCATAATCATATAATCGCCATATTATAAAAACCGCTGCGATAATGCCGATTCCCGTTTTTTTCCTGTATCAGAATCTGCAATTATTAATGCACCTGACCATTCAAACATTTAATAGGCGGTAGCATATATTTAAAAAGACGGATAGTACTCTTATACATATGCGTGCTCTTATACCCATTTACCCTAAGTTTTTTTTTTGTTTTTCGACATGTTTGCAATTTCGGCGTAGCCAATTGCAACAAGATAGAAACAGCTGACGCAGGGTTTGATTAATAGCTATATTCAAACTATCATTTAACACAAAAATTATGTCTGATCAAATTCTTTTTCATTTACTACGCTGCCTCCCGTACTATAATGTCATAATCTTATAACTGAAAGTGGATTCAGCCCACATTCAAAGTTCAGAGTCAAATCGAATATAATAGACACTAGACAGTAGTCTATTATTGTATTTGGTCAAATCTATGACAGAATAGGTTCCCTTCAGCCATTACCTGAAGAACAGCCAAAGTTTCTTCAATTGTATTTCGTTGGAGATTGGCAACTTCAAGCAGGACAAAGGAATTATAATATAAAAGTATTTTATTTTATGTATATTCAGCTATAAAATAATAAAAATTTTAAAATTGCCGCCGCATCCTATACTCATTTTACTCGCACCCACGCGGATGAGGGCGCTGCGAGACAATGCTAATGTTTTGCAGGAAGAGTACATACCGTGGTATTTACTATTTTTGACGTTTTGGATTATAGGTTAAGAAGTCTTTGATATTATCTTAATATTCAAATTTCTTTTGCTGATTGAATCAAACTTTATATTTAAAACTTTATTATGCTTGCTATATTAAGAATATAGCTATATTTAATATTAAAATAGTGTGTGATTGATTACTCTACAAATACAAGTGGAATACCTTCCCAAATGATCAAAAATACAAAAGGTACTTTCTAATTTTTTCAAGTCATGAAAATGTAAGCATGTCGTATATAAACTTAACTACTTTTACTACAAATACATTTTAGGTTTTATTAGCTTTTGCGCTTTCGGTGCATTGAATTTTTCATAAGGCATACGTTGAAGAAAATATACGAAGGAAGAAAGCATTGCTTTTACATAATATCGCTCCAATTCAATAAATACTTCCTATGATCGTAAAATCAAGTTTTGAAAAAGTAGGAACAATTATAAAATGAAATAAAATTTAGCTCCTACATGTAAGAATGATTAAAAAACAGAAATGTGTAAGTTATCTGCCAATATTTCGCTTATAATTTTGTAACATTACAAAACCAAATTATGAGTAAAGCAATGGAATCGATCGGTTCCAGTCAAACTGAAGAATGCAATTACGCATTACATAATTATCTACGTTTAAAAGAATGTAAGAAAAATGAAATAACAGGGGTAAATTTAGAAGTGCAACAGTTTAATGTAAATGAACAATCAAAGGACAAAAATTACTTCAGTAGTGGTCCAACTTCAGTAATAAATGAAAGATCGGTTAAACAAGTAAAACTGAAGAAGAAGCCATTAAAATCTTTAAGTATAAGTGAAAAATTTAGGATTGATAATGAAGAATTAAAAAATTTCGGTGATAAAGAAAAAAAGCAATCAGACGAAAAGATTTCTAAACATAGGAAAAGAAAAAAAGGAGGAATTTCATATGTAAGTTCTTCTGAGATTAATAGCAAACAACAAAAAAGCGTAGAAAATTTCAGCGAACAATCAGATAAAAGATTTTTTAAGCCTATGAAAATAAAAATATCAATTGGAAAGAAATCTGATGTAAGTGGAAAGAAAAATAAACAGAAAAGATGTTTAACTGAAGACTCGAGTATGATTATATCAGAAAATTATAAAAATTCAAATGATATGTTTAGAGTTGAAGATGTTGTAATTAAGGAAGAGTTTATAAATTCTTATTCGGATGGTGAAGAAAATTTTCCAAGTGAGCAAGTAACTTCAAACTTAGAAATTGAGCATTTTAAGAAAGAAGCTGATAGTCTAAGCAATTTTGTAGACGAATCATTAGTTGAAAACCTCATAACCAACCAACGTAACTTTGGAAATAGCAGCAATAATAGCGACACAAGTGTTGAAGACGGTGATGAAAGTAATTTTGAAAAAGCACTCTTGCATTGTTCTAATAGCCAAGAAAAATCCGAATTGGTAGAAAGAAAGAAACTAGAAAAGGATAGAGACGAATTAACACTGGGAGAAATAGAGGTAAGTGCAAACACCAATGCTTTTACTATATCAATAATGTTAACCTTTTTTTTTTACTAGTTACTTAAAAAACTTAAAATTAAAATTCCGTGGTCGGTACCCACCTGTCACTCTATTGAAACGCGAGTATCATCTTATCCAACTAAGCAGCAGAAAGAACAATTTGCAGGATTACAAGTTAAATTTGCAGCAGGTCCTTATAGTAAAGAAGAAGATGCAAAGATTAAAGAAAATTGGTCAAACTTTTGCAAGGTAATTATTATTGCTTACTGTATATTTTGGTAATTAGCATAATTAAGTGCCTCTTTGTAATCAAAGCTGGTATAATTGGCAGCGCTGGTATAATTACCAGCGGTTCATTTCAATAAAGTGGATGAACAAGGATTTTTTCAACCTTTAAAATGATGTTGGTATTGCAAAGTAGCGGTGCTATTTAAAACTTTGAAGTAGGGGTAGCTGGTAGTTAGGAGGTTAAACTTAAAATTCAAATAAGTAGTATTGGTTTTGAACATCCTCCTCGCCCACAAAACCGACGTGTTTTTCTTTTTCTCAAATTTAGAAGGTAGCTTTAAGTAGGTAGCTTGTTGGTTTTCCTAAGTATTATAATAATTTCAGAGTCATGATTTGGAAGAAAGTCCTAAATTATTTTTGACTTTCATGTGGGAGGGTCAGGCTTATTTACACAAACAGCAGCGAATTAACTTTGTACGGTATCTTGCTAAGGATCTTGAACATCGTCCTCTTTGGAGTATTTACGGACGTTTTCAACTTTTGTTTTCTAAAACGCAAAAGGGAAAGTAAGTTTAAAATTTTGGTTTCAAAAAAACCGTAACTTTCAGCTATTTAATTTTTAAGTTTCACTCGTAAAGAAGATGATATTATTATGGCATTTTATGAAAAATCTGATTTTCCAAACAAAAACTCTACTTTAGCTACAGTATTAAATCGAACTAGGGCTTCCATTAAAAATCGCTATAACATTTTGAAAGCTGAAGGTGAATATCAAAGAAAAATATTGTTTACAACATTCTCATTTGTATTTTCATTTTAGACTCTAAAACTAAATTTAATGATGAAATGGACCAAGAGTTTTTAGATAATTTAATGGCAGTTAGTGGAAAAACTTGTATTTTAGACTTAGAAGATGTACAATTTGATGTTAACAAATTCAAAGAGATTTCCTCAAAAATGAATATACATTTTACAAAACTTAGGAGGAGATGGGAGCAGGTACTAAAGCCTGGTTTGTTTGTTAAAGAATATACATTTCTGCAAGAGATTCGAGAAAAAATGATAGATTTGTAAGTATTTCATGTTGGCTGCCTGAACATTACATTAATTTTTATTATATTGTGCAGGTTGATCGAAAGTAAATTAACTGATAGAAGAGAAATTAATTGGAAACAATTATCAAAACAGTTTGACAATGTTACATCATCTAAATTGTATAAAATTTTTACCGATGTGGTTTGTAGTTATGTACCAGAACATCATCAGAAATCTTTACCAGGTAATGGTTTTTCCAATTTATTATTATCTAAATTATTACATATAATTTTTTATTGTAGATATCATGAATTGCTTAAAACATGCAAGAAATCATATGGTTAATAAGAAACTTAAAAAGTTTCATTATGAAGGAAGAAAGTTAATATTTTAATAATTTATTAATTTTCAAAGTTTTATAGTAATTGTATGTATATTATTTAGTGGTGTGTAAATAGCCAAGTGGTCAGTGTGTTAGCTTTTCATGCCGAGATCTCAATCAACATTCACAGATTCTGTTCCTGTAATGTGTTATCTATACTAGAATTTTTCACTCACTGAATGTATTTCTGTTGTCTCCACATAACATTATAAATGGCCTAAATACTTCACCAATCCAGAATTGATGATCATCATTCTTTTTATGCTTTAGTATTATTATTTTTTTAGAGTTAGAGTGAATTTAATCCTTATTGACTGCGGCAGTGCGCAGTTAATATGGTGGGAGAAACCAACATAAACCGAACTGATGAATATTCGTTGCTGCGTCACAGTCACTATGGAAAAAACAAGATCTACATATCGCTACCATAATCACATAAGTTTGTATCTACCTACAACATACATACCAATTTATGCTCTTATGTGATCATGGTAGCGATATTTTAATTAGCATGAAAATTCAAATTTGAATTTATTTATAAATTACTTATTGTAAATATTTTTGAAAATTATAAAAATCATTTGATTATTTTCTTGTTATTCTTTCTGTTTGTAAGGTAGGTACATTTTTTTGTAATTTTCATAAGGCCATTATTTAAGAACAAAATGGAAGATATTATAATTTATTACAAATGCCAAATGCATAAATGGGAGAAAAGTGACCCTAAAGTTTTTAGTTAAATGCCGTATCAGAGCTGTGGTGGTCGGTTCTTCTATATATTTTGACGAAAATAATTAAAATAGCTCTTGGTTCTTTCCTGATTAACATACTATGCATCGTATTACGTCTTTTGGTACATCAAACCGATTTTTGCAAAAATGTCGCTTGGTCCCTTTCTGATAAGCATGGTCCAAATAATCTGTAGAAAATTTAATTTATGTACTTTGTCTACTGTACTAATAGGAAAAATAAACTTAAAGTGACACAACCAACAACTCCCAAAGAAAAACTTTTAAAATTGGCAACGTAATGTGAATTACCAATTCATTCATTAATTATTATAAGGGCCGATTTCATAATACTTTTAACGAGCCGTTAAAAATAAAAGTGGATTTCTATTGGCTTGTTAGAGTAAACGGACGTTTTTTATTGGTTAACAAGGATCTTTATGAAATCTTTATGAAATCGGCCCTTAATGAATTTGTGGAAATTAATTATTCATTAAAAATAAGCATCGCAATTAAGTGGCTGAGCTAACCTATCTATTTTTGGCGCCTGTATCTTAAAAAAACAATTATGAAAGTACTTTGTAACAGGAGGAAAACTTGAGAAATAATTATCAAGAAATATAATTCAAAACGCCTTTATTTTAAAAAATTTCCGACTTTGAAGTGCCCTAGCAAATACTTTATTATAACAATAAAAGTAGACCATAGCTTACAAGTCCTCAACTTATTTATGGTGGCAGGTAATTTATACTATATATTTCAGTTTGCTTATAAATTATGCTCATTGCTAAAGAGTGCAATTTACCTAATGTGGTGATCGGCTTTTAGAAATATAATTTAAAAATTGTTACGAATTATGACTATTTTGTATCAAAATTTAAATATAACAGGGACGTATTGTTACACCAGAATAAAAAACGTGCTTGTAGAATGCTCACTGTACGGTATAGGGGTAGTGAAAATATTTAGAAGGGGGCCTCAAAATTGAATTACGCTTGGGCACTCTCCAAGTTTATAATATTGCGTAAATTACATATTGTTATGCAAAACAATTTTCAAAAAAAGTGGCATCTCGTTAATCCATTTATGAGCATCACTACCACTATCAAGTTTCCATGAAGCGATTTCAACTAACAAGGGGACCTTGTCGACGACTTTTCCACGATTTGCACAATTTTTAACATACCTTTTAGGCAATAATCTGTTAAACTTCAGGTTAAAATTGCAGGACCCGGATTTGAATAAATTTTGATTAAATCGATTTTAAAAATCGAATAAATTGGTATTATAAATTAGGTCTAATGAGAAGTAAAATACGAAGGCCTCCGATTCATTTGACACTTTGACATAACCTCGCATTTCGTAACAACGACATATTAAAAATTAATTAATTTAAAGAAATTTTAACCAGATACAAACAATCAATTAAACTACGATGAGCAAAAAAACCAAATTGCATAAATATCAGGTTAGTCTTGACTTGAAAAGACGAATTTTGTAACAACAACCCACAAAAAATACGTTCATGTACATGGTTGAAATTTTCTGTAATTACACGGTAAGTTAATAATTAATATTATAATATACGTAGATTCATTTAGATAATTTTTATATAGGTTGCATTGACGTGTTAACAACTGTCCATTGCACTTGTTTCCGAACATCAATAATTATCGAATTCTCAACAATATTTTTATAGTAATTGATTATAATATAATTTAATATATAATTAATAGTAGATATAGTAATTTATTACAATTCTCTGTTCTAGTTGTACATCATAAATACATATTAAAAAAAAAATTATTATAATAATTCCTTTGTCGACACCAACGAACAGTAAGTACTAGGTAGCCCTAGTTGTACGTAGTTGCACGTAGACTTTAGTTTGCATTCTTCTTCAAGTGCCTATCCGATTTCGGATGTTAGCGATCCTCCTGGCTAAGCCAAGAAGACTTTATTAGGGAAATGTTAATGGGGTGGTTTCCCGTTGCCTTCCTCATAGTCCACAGTTCGATTTTGGACTTTTTAGATCACAGCACATATCCGACGCAATCAGGATTAGAACCGCGGCTTCTCGCTCTGTAGTCTATTCGTGTTTGATTTACGCCAGACTGCTGGTAGTTAGCATTATGAAGATACAATTTAAGTGTGTCGTTTAACACATTGCATGCCACGTCCTGCACATGAATGACAATTGTACTGAAGTATTTATTGCCATCTCCTGTTCAATGAGAGCATTGTCATCTGCACATACTGTTGGGCCTTTCCTATTTGCTGGGAGGTCGTTGATGTAAACCACACCGATTTCTAATGCTCTACTAATGTAACATTGTAAATCGTTTCTAACGAAGAGAAGCAAATAGCTGAGCGTTAACATTCTGAACTTCTTTCAAGATTCCCTGTGTATTAAAATGTTTTTACTGTTTTAAATTAACTATATTAATTATTATCTTACCATGTAATTACAGAAAATTTCAACCATGTACATGAACGTATTTTTTGTGGGTTGTTGTTACAAAATTCGTCTTTTCAAGTCAAGACTAACCTGATATTTATGCAATTTGGTTTTTTTGCTCATCGTAGTTTAATTGATTGTTTGTATCTGGTTAAAATTTCTTTAAATTAATTAATTTTTAATATGTCGTTGTTACGAAATGCGAGGTTATGTCAAAGTGTCAAATGAATCGGAGGCCTTCGTATTTTACTTCTCATTAGACCTAATTTATAATACCAATTTATTCGATTTTTAAAATCGATTTAATCAAAATTTATTCAAATCCGGGTCCTGCAATTTTAACCTGAAGTATAACAGATTATTGCCTAAAAGGTATGTTAAAAATTGTGCAAATCGTGGAAAAGTCGTCGACAAGGTCCCCTTGTAAAATCTAATCAGGTCTAAAAGTCTCAATATAAAATTTGGTTGTGAAATTCTTATTGGTATGGAAGCTAGAGCGCACACTAAATTCAGTGACATACATACATAAAGACATTATTTCTTCATGTTTGTATCTTTCAACTTTTTTTTTTTTTCAAGGACAATAAATCGTCAAAAACTGAAATTAATTTTTCTTTTTTGATTACAATACAGGCGCCGCGTATGTCCAACACTGGATTGATAAAGGCTACTAAAGAAAGAAAAAAAGTAAACAAAAAATGTGTTGTACAATGTGATTTTATTATATTACGTAAATATATAATAATTTTGTAATGTAACATTCAAAGTATAAATAGTGTTCTTCCCAATTCTCAGGTGTTAGGTATAAAGGGGTTAAGTCATAAAACGTAGTTTTGAGATAATGAAGAAAGAAATTTGTAATGCAAATTGTAAATCGGGTAATTAATAAGTCATAAGTCAACTTACGCCTTTTATACCGAATGGAATATGTAGCGGAATACGGAATATATAGTGTTCTCAGAAGCATAAGTCAACTAACGCCCTTTATACGGAACGGCATACAATTATTTTTGATTTAATATTTTTATTTTCAGACCATTACTGCGCTAATAAAATAAAATTTACTAAAAAATTTATATCAGTCGAAAGAGCATTCAAAATAGATTTCATTCCAGCAATAAAAAAAATTTTCCATTTTCTGACTTAACCCCTTTATACCTAACACCTGAGAATTATTAGTAATATATATTTTACCAACGCATAGTTTTCAATTAAAATAACCATATTGCTTAAATAACCATTCAGAGTAATACATGAAAACTGTAGAATAAATTAAAACTTAGAATAATACAGGTGCATTAATAAATATGTGCCATTATGATGTATCAAATATCACATTTTGAGTATTTTCATAAATATTATTAAGTATTTTGTTGCGATAGCAAAACTTCTTGCTTTCTACATTCGATACTAAGTTGTTTTATGGCTGTTGCATAACGTCTCTGCTGTTCTACCAATCCTTGCAGTTGCAAACTTTGTTGATCTCGTTTATGCCTTTCTTCTACTAATTTACTCTCTACTTTTCTTTTCGACTGTTTTACACCATCAACTATCACCTCAAATTGTTTTAAAAAATCTTCCTTATTACTATTTGATGTTAAAGCTCTAAAAAAAATTACGTGTATGTTAAGTAACAAAACATTGTAATAAACCCAAAACATACTCTGGATAACTATCGCATATGGAATTTAACAAAGACAATTCCTTTTTTATGTAAGTTCTAGTATCATTTAAAGTGTTATATAAAGTAAAATATTGCTTTGTTTCTTTATGTTTGGAAGCAACTGAAAACAAAAGCATTGAATACAAATAATTACTTTTGTAATACAAAATTTTGGTATACCTTGATTGTATAATTCTAAAAATCTTCTTTGGTATTGTGATAATTCGGCTTGAGTTGGAATTTCGTCCAATTTACGCTGAATTATTGCAATGGCACGATTCCTTTTTGCCAACTGTAACCTCACAAGTCTCAATTTCTCTGTTTCATCATCTATCTCTTGGATGAACTGCTCTTGATTTTCTTCTGTAGGTTTCTCGTTTTCTTTTTCACTTAAATTTATTTCTTGGTTTCAACCCAAACTATATAATAAATATACTCACTCTATCAAGTGTTGAAGTCTAGTCCTTTCTTGTCGACATTGTTCCTTAAATTGCACTTCTTGTGCTTTTAAATCGTCAATTACTTTAACAAGTTCTTCTATTTCCTTAAAGTTTCTAAAACAAATATCAATTTAACAAAGTAAAATAAGTTTAAAATAAAAACGCATACTTATCGTATTTTGATTCTTTAGATTCTAATATTTTCAACGCCTTCTCTTTTTCTTCCTGTTGTAGCTTAATAGTTTCCAGACTTGTTGTTTCTTCGAGTATGGAATTATCCAAATAATTTAGTTTTTCTTCTAATCTGGAACATCTTTCAATTAAAATTTGCTTCTGTTGTTCTAACGCCCAAACTTTTTTCTCCTCTTTCGATTTCAATCCACCATCCTGCACTCATAAACAAACTTAACTGTAGTAATCATTACTGGATCTCTTAAAAGGATGATTAATATTGTTTCTTTATTATGTATATCGATGAAAGCACAAAATGGAATATTTAGCAAATTAGAAAGGATAAACAAAAAAGTTAGTTTACCTCCATTTCCGATTGTAGAGTGGAATAATGATTCAAGAGTTCTAAACGTTCTTCCTCATTTAATTCAATACTCTCTGCACCGTCCTACAACATTTATTATTTTTGTAGTTTATTTCAGTAAGTAAAAAATTAACTCACCTCATTCATAATTGTCATATCGTCCATTAATTGGCGAATATCATGCTAAAATTTAAACATTAAACAAACAAAAAAGACATAAATTAATTAACAAACCTCAGAGAAAGCATCATCCATTGAGTCCGATTCGGTCGATTTATTAGAAAAATTTAATCCCTGCTGCATTCCGTATTCTAATAGAGTAATTTGTACGTTAGACTGTATATCAGCAGTTGATGGTGCATTTTTTCTTCTAAAAAATCTGCGTGGTCTGTACACTTCCCTTACAGTGTTAACATTACTCAACACCTGTTTTTGAGCATCTATATTCTTATTTTCTAATGGAAATTCCTTATTAAATTGATTTACAGCATACGAATGAACACTTGCAGACATTTCTTGTCTAACTTCCATGGAACGCTTCACTAACCACTATCAACAAAAAAGCAAAATTTTAGTTAGAGGTTAATTTGACATTGAATTCCCCGATAGCTTTTTGAGGACTTACTTGTATAATAGGAAATATATGAATACAATCAAGTCCTTGAATTTGATGTGGCTCGATCCTGTGTGGACATTTCATTTTGGGCAAAACTGCTACAATTTTTTCTGTTAAAGGACTGAAAAAAAATATGATTAGCTTTTGAACCAAAATTCCTAATCGTCATACATTTTTTGACCAATAGTTAAATTTTCTTGAAACAACAAATCAACATCAATATTGATACTACAGGATTCAATACACCAAGTCATGCCTCCTACAATTTTATCAAAAGATGATAGCCCTTTAATTCTGGCCCTAAAGTAACCAGCGGCTACCAATAAATCTACTATCTCTTGAAATTTAACTGTTTGTTCCTCATCTAAGCGTATCTAAAAAAAAAAACCAAATGAACTTAAATATTTCTTTTAAATAAACAAGAAATTTACATCTTCATTTCCATTTTCAATTTGTATTGATGGCAATCTTGGAACACTCCTAAATCGTTGATGTAAATCGGCATTAGCAGTAGCCATTTTCAACGTTAACTAATAATTCTATATACTGATCTTTATCATAAATTAATTATCACATATTAAAAAACTAAAAATCTTCAACAATAATTCTATGCAACTGATATTTGACAGATGTAATTTTTTGGTTAATTTTCCGGAGAATGAGCGAGATGGAGCGAGAGAGACAGATTTATTTAAATCTTTTCGATTATGAAGTTAGCGGTGGTTAGCGGAAGTTAGCCATGAAAGTTACTTGAAAAATACAGGGAGGGTGGGCCATAAAGAATTGAATATTTTTAATCAATTAGTAATTATTATTAATTAAATTATTAATAGTTTGGTTCATGGAAAGTCAGTCACGATAGAGCGCTTTACGGGTGAGCAGAGTGCACTGTGGGCACTGTGTGTAGAATTAGTTCATCGGCGTTGATTTCACTCTGAATATGGATTACATGATTTCAATCAATGTCCCAGCCATAGGCGCAACTAGGGGGGCCTGGGGGGGTAAGCCCGCCCAAAATTCAAGTTAGCCCCCCAAAATATCCCGATTTTTCGTTATTTTTACCCCCTCCTTAAAAAAATTGTTTGAAAATATTTTTTTAGCCCCCCCCAAACTTCTGACCCTAGTTGCGCCAATGGTCCCAGCGAAAGTGTGATTTGGTCTTGGGTTAGAAAGTTCGAGGCTACGTGTTCAACACTTAAATCAGAAGCTGCCAATACGTTCAAGGTCAACAAGAAAGGAGGAAGCAATTAACAAAGTTAGGTCTTCCATATGCCAGCGAATCTTCATAAACTTAAGAGACAGATTCGAAGACTGCTTGCATCGTGATGGCTCACATATTATATGGGATGATGTAATTTCAAAAAATTAAATTTCCCAATTATTTATTTTAATGTAAATATTGTTTATTTCGCTACTTTTTTTGTAAACATATTTTACACAAGATGCACACTGCTCACCCGTAAAGCGCTCCATCGTGTTTCGTGACAGAATTTCCACGAACCAAGCTACTTATCCTCACCACCCGCACTCCACTCCGACATACTTGTTCGATCGCATTCCGTTTTAAAATAGTAAATTCTTTATGGCCCACCCTTTGGTTTGCTTTCTCTTTCACAGTCTAGGTAGGTATAATATTTTAACGGGGGGGGGCAAAATTCAAATTAGCCCCCCTAAAATATCCAAAAAATTATTAGTTATTAATGACGATATTATGAATATTGCCGAATTATCGGATATATTTAATTCAATTATAAGTGTAAACCAATAATTGAATTAAATACAACCGATAATCCGGCAATATTATGGGTGTAATAATTATTGTATAATAGTATATTTTATGATATTTCATTGGTTAAAATTTGAAATTTAATGCAAATCTCTTCAATTCTAGTGTCAAGTTCAATTCAAAAACGAATTATCCTAGGAAGTTGAAATTTTCATAAAGTCTAAAGTGTAAAGTAAAATACACTAAAGTGTATTTTATTGAAAACTGAAACAAAATTTGTTTTATATTACTTATTTTTAAAATAAGAAATAGCTTATATTAAGTAAAATCATAGTTTACGTATATTCTGAAAATTTCAACTTTCTACGATTATTCGTTTTTGAGTTGAACTTGACACAAGCTCAGCGCCTATTGATCTGCCACCTTAAAATATGCTATATTAGCAAAAATTGTTTTTGGTATTATGATATTTCAGTTTAGTGGGGACAGAAACTTCAATTGATTAGCAAATGATAAGGTTATATAGCTTATTATTTTTCAAAAAATAGTTTCTGCCCCAGGAATCACAAAAATTAGTACAAAAACATCTTTTTATAATTTCTAACTTAAAATCTATAAGCTCTATTGACCTTGAAAATCAAAACTTTTTAATTTTTCGCTATTTTTGTACCCGCTCCTTAAAAAAATTGTTTGAAGACTTGTTGGTATACCTCCCCCCCCCCCCAAATAAAAACTTTTGACAAGTTTGTCAAACGGTGAATAAATACTAACCAATGGTAGTAACTAGTAACATGGTAGTAACCTACTGTTTCTATGGTATGGTGGTAGCCATTCTTGCCATGCCACCAACTTTAATTGCAGTTCTCAATAGTTTGAGGACTCCTGATTTAAATAATATTTATGATGGATGTGTCAAACTAAATGTCAAACGTAAAGCATGTCCTGCTAGATTTTAACCTTTTAAACATTGATCCATAGTATACAGAAGGTTGATAAGTATTATCACCAATTATTATTCATGTTCTTATTCAAATTGTACGTATATTGGAATGCTATTTAGTTGAGGCTTATACTGACCACTGTTTTTAAGGTTAAATTTATTTTTATGTTGTTTAAAATTGCTCGAGTATCACCTACATTTTAAATAAAAATGAAGAGATTTTTGAGTAATGATTCGATAACTGGTGAAGGCGAGGAAGTTCATCAGCATAAGAAAAGGAAAACATCTAATTCAATATTTAATAGTGACGATAATTCAAATGGCGATGTGGTACCACAAAAGTTTTTGTTAAAGATTAAGAAAAAAAAGATTAAGAAAAAACGTAAAAACGTAATACAAAAAGCAGGTAGTCCATGGTCAATTTCTGACTGGACAACTGTTTCACTTCGTGAAAACTTAGAGGAATGTAATGATTCACCAAGTGTTGAAGAACCCATCATAATCAAGGAAGAATTTATAAATCCTTTTTCGGACGATGAAGAAATATTTGTAAATGATGAAAATTTAAAATTACAAACTATAAAATGTAAGGAAGAACCACAAAGCTATGAAGATTTACCGATTGAAAAGTTTGAAAGTAGCAAACTAGAAACTTGTAAAAAGAAAAAAAACCGAAAATTGAAAAATAGTCACGACAAAAGTGTTAATAACTTAAAAGTAAAAGCACAAAAGCGTAATAAAAAAGAATTTAAAAAAGAGTCAACTACCAAAAGTGAATTTGAAAGTGCAGACTATGTTGATTTCGAAGAGGCACTTGAGCATTGTACTAATAGCCATGAAAAATCACAATTGGTGGAGAGAACAAAAATTGAAAAGAAAACTGAGGAACTGACTTTTGGAGAGATAACTGTAAGTTTAAACGTTTAATTAGATAAATAATATTAAATTTAGTCAAAATGTAAAACTTACACTGTTTTTATTAGCTACTTAAGCAACTAAAAATTGAAATCCCGTGGCTGGTACCCATTTGTCACAGAATTGAAACAAGAGTATCATCTTATCCAACAAAGGAACAGAAAGAACAGTTTGCAACATTAGAAATTAAATTTTCAACAGGTCCATATAGTAACGAAGAAAATGAAAGAATTAAAGAAAATTGGTCTGAATTTTGTAAGGTAACGATTATGTCTAATATAATATTTTTTAAATTTTACTTTATTATTGCACTTTTAAAAGGGAGTTTTAATATCGAGGCTTTGAATATGACGAGATAACTTTTGCTGAAGGGAGCAATTTGTATCTTGATTACATACTAAATTTTTAATTTCAGAGTCACTATATTCCAGAAAATCCTAAATTATTTTTAAATTTTGTATGGGAGGGTAAAGCTTATTTGCACAAAGAGCAACGAATTAATTTTGTAAGATATCTTGCTAAAGACCTTGACCATCGCCCACTTTGGAGTATTTATGAACGTTTCCAACGTTTGTTCTCTGCAACACAGAGGGGAAAGTAAGATAGTTGATTATTTTCTTGATTACAGTATTGTTGCATATTGTTTGAATTTTTAGTTTTACATCTAAAGAAGATGACATTATTATGGCTTTTTATGAAAATTCTGATTTTGCAAACAAGAATTCTGCTTTGGCTTCTGTGTTAAATCGGAGCAGAGTTTCTATAAAGAATCGGTATAGTATTTTAAAATCTGAAGGTAAATATTTAAAGAAAATTAGTACAAATTTTAAGTGAACAATAATCGTATTTGTAGATTCCAAAATTAAATTTACTAATGAAATGGATCAAACTTTTTTGGATCATTTAATGGCAGTTACTGGCAAAACAAGCATTTCAGAATTAAAAGATATTGAACTTCATAGTGATCAATATAAAGAAATTGCATCAAAAATGAACATGCACTACACCAAACTTAAAAGAAGATGGGAGTTGGTACTGAAACTTCGCTTGTTTGTTGAAGACTATAAATTTGTGAAAGATATTAGAGAAAAATTGATAAATTTGTAAGTATTTTACATAATTTTAGCTTATTTAAACATTTTTTTTTTATTACATTTGCAGATTAAGTGAAAGTAATTTAACTGATAGGAGAGAAATTAATTGGAAACAATTAGCAAAACATTTTGAAAATGTTACGTCATCTAAATTGTATAAAGTTTTTAGTGATTTAAAAAGTACTTATGTACCAGAACATCGTCAGAAAACTTTAACCGGTAAGATGTAGTCTGTTTTTCTTTAGAATGCAAAATTAATACCTCTGAATGTGATTGGTTAAAATTTATACGTATTCATACTGCTAAAATTTGATCTATGATTGCCATTTTAACAAATAATTTTTTGTAATATTTTGTGAAGAATATTATGTCGAATCTGGTCATTCTTTTAATTCGCCTCTAACGTTTTCATTTAAATGTGCCAAAAGAAATCAAAAATTGTCGAAACTCTTTCACCAATCCAATAACACCTAATATCAAATTTTGTAATATTTAAGGCTCAGAACGTATCGATCAATTTATTAAAAACTAAATTAATTTTATTAAAATAAATCACCAAGTTTTATAAAGGTTATATTAAATTTTAACATATTATCAGAGTATAAATAATTATATATACTCTGATATTATAAAATTAAGTATTTGATTTGATGTGTTAACTTAAATTATTAAACAAACAAAATATTTCAATAAATTTCACATTTAAATGCATTTAATGTTAAAAGTAACTCAAAGGAATTACCAGAATCAACTTATAGGATAAACAACTTGGATTAATACAATGTTTATTTTGTTCTAGATATTATTGACTGTTTGAAAGAATCAGAAGAACATATGGCTAATAAGAAACTTCGAAAATATAACTATGAAGGAAAAAAATTGATATTTGAAACTTCTAAATAACTAGAATGATTATTATAATGTTTATTTGTTAAAAATTTGATTAAATTTTTATTAAAAATATTATTTTCTTAACCCATATAAACCTACCTTCTCCGCCCCTTTTTAAAAAGACGGCAGAAATAAACTCTCGCTAAGATAACATAATTAATATAAATACAATTTATTATTAAGGCTATTTACTTGATACTTGGAAATATTGAAAATCTGTTAGTAACATTAGTTCGTTAAAATGCTTGAATTTTATTATACTTTTTTACGTTTTTTGATGAGCAGTTCATCGCACGGGGTCACAGGTAGTAATTTATTGAAGTTGTTATTAGTAGTTTTGATTATATTATATAAAATTTAGATACACAAAGATCCAATAAATATGTTCTATGCATAAATTTAAAAAAAATGATTTTCTTCTAAAAGGACACCATGATTCGGCCATTTATAACATTTTCAGAATATTTTTAATATTTTTCTGAGATTCAGCTTAATAAACTGACCAACAGTCAGACAATTCGTGCTACAAAATACAATATAATATGCTTAGTTTGAAGATGTCTTCTGTTGTCCTAGATGTTGGGTAGGGGGTGCAAGATGTCATGTGGGATTACGAGAGAACAGCTAAACTATCGAATGGATCAATCATCAGGGACGTGTCCAAGGGGGGATAGGGAGAGCTTTCCCCAGTATTTCAAAATTTAGTCAAGCTGGTAAAAGCCGCTAAACCTATTACAAAAAGTTGGCAAATTCCCCCCTCAAAAAAGTGTGTTGGGCACGTTTCTGACAATCGTAGATATGGCAGGTGGTCACGCATAGGCGCCGACTCCATGGGTGCTCCGGGGCCCGAGCACCCGACGGAACTTTGCACCCTTCACCACTATACTCATACTTTATTTGGAAGTCTTGAGCTTATTGAATTTTGTCAATTCTGTAGAAATATTAGAGTCAAATAAATTTGTGTTTTCTTGTTTTCAATTTAAATCTGTCATATAAATCTGTGATCTAAAGTTCATATAGACGAAGTATGTGATGAATTTATAGGTCAGGTGAGTACAAGACTGAATACATTTGCTTTCTCTAAAAATGTATAAGTTTTCTTTTTTTTTACAAGAATGTTAAGGCTAGGGTATTACAGTGTGTTCGAAGTGTCATGAAATTTTTAAATTATATATGTATGAAACCCTAAGGAATGCGGTTTCCTATTTTTAATTTTGTAATAAAATTTTTTTTAATTTATTTTTAAAATATCCCGTTTGTAATTTTTTTAGCGGAAATCAAGTTAGTGAAATTAATTGCTAATCAACAATTAAAATAGAAATAAAAATAATCAAAAAAAGGTGACCACGCCCATTTCCCCGAAATTTTGAAAAAGTCAAAATCGACTGAGCTGGCTAGGTATAAGAAGGCGTCTACTTCCACCTGTTCCCGATACTGTTAGAAAGAAAATAGTTTAAGGGAAGGTTATACGACAATATATTTCATAATGAAAAAGAAAATCATGTCGAGGGTACTTAGTTATACAAATAATTAAGTTTAAAAAACCATAATTTTAAAAAATAGTCGGCCATTGCAAATGTGGGTTATGTTGACGGCAACGCGGTCGGCAAATTTCACGCGGGAAATTCAATGTTTCAAAAAAAAGGTTAAAGAAAATGTCAAAATATTCAAATAATTGTTCAAATGTTCAATATAACGTTTTCTTTTGAAAAATTTTGATAATGAAATACCTATCTGGATTACGAATCACCAACAAGTCAACACGAATATGACGCATATTACAATGAATGCATGCGCAAACAGGGCTGTTCCAAGGAAAAATGACAGCATACTAACTCATAGAAATATAAAGTAATAGATTTCCTAAATTAGTAATATCTTCAAAAATAAGCAGATGTCGCTGTGATTTAATATTATTAAAAAAAAAAAAGTAAAAAAAATAAAAAAAATATTCTGTGCTGGTAATGGTGTAACCAGGAAGTAGCGTAGTCTGCGCTAAGCGATATCGAACGTGTCTGTGTATGATACAACAAAATCGCATGGCAATCAATTTCTTTATTCTGAAAGTTCTGACCTGACATTGTTGGCGTCATTCATTATTATGAAAAAATTCTTATAATTGCATTTCATTCTTGCTTAGAATTTTTTTTTAAATAGTAACAGATTTAATCAATTAGTAATGGGGTAACAGATTTTCATTAAAAGTAATAGATCTATTACAATTGTAATAGCTGGAACAGCCCTGTGCGCAAACGCGGTTAAGTTTGCTACGTTGTCGGAATTCTTATTGTTTTTAAAAATAGGGTCAAGTGGGGTAAAAATGAAACACCTAAAAAGAAGGGAAAAAGTGAATTCAATTATACAGGGTGTCCCCACACTCACTTTACATAACTTAGGTGGTGATAGAGGACACTTTTCTAAGAACAATATTTAACAAAAATTTTTTCCTAAATTCAAACCCTCGAAAGTTAGGCCTCTTTAAAGCATTTTTTTTAATTTCCACCTTCACGTGGCCATAGCACCGAAAATATTAATTTTTCGGTAAAAATGGTTTAGTGCTTTTTTAAATAGCGTGAAATAATCTACAAACTAGAATAACACCTTTTATTGTCTAAAATCAACGGCGTTCGAGTTATGAATTAAAGTAAGTTAAAAAATGTCGAAAAATTTGAGCGTTCTGCTTTTTTGTTTTTTTTCAAGACCCTGTATCTTTTAAACGAAACATTTTACAAAAAATCTGACGCCCCATTCCGGATAGGAAATTTAACGGACTACAACTTTTGTCTAGTAAAAATTTTTGAGAAACCAATCCATTTCACAGAAAATCAGAAAATAATAAACAAGGTAGCTACAAAACAAAAAATTAAATTCACCAAATTTTTTATTTTCTTGAAAAATTATTTTATTAATTAATTTTAAACTATTACATTATTTAAGTAAATATTGAAAATGACCACCCTCATTTCAATACACAGTCGTGATTGTTTTAAAAGATGTTTGTCAAGAAAAAATCGAAAAAAGTTGATTTTTCGACACTTTTAATCGCAGAAATTCGATATTTTGACACTTTTTCCAACTCACCGATCGAAAAAAATTGGCCTCGTGATCGACCGGTCGATCCCTCGACCTTGTTGACCACCCCTGCAATAGTAGCTCTTAACAAAAGAGGAAATTTTATAAATAATACTATAAAACATCTTTTAAAACGATCACGACTGTGTATTGAAAATGAGAGTGGTCATTTTCAACATTTACCGAAATAATGTAATAGTTTAAAATTAATTAATAAATAATTTTTCAGAAAAAAGAAAAATTTAGTGAATTTAATTTTTTGTTTTGTAGCTGCCTTGTTTATTATTTTCTGATTTTCTGTGAAATGGATTGGTTTCTCAAAAATTTTTACTAGACGAAAGTTGTAGTCCGTTAAATTTCCTATCTGGAATGGGGCGTCAGATTTATTGTAAAATATTTCGTTTAAAAGATACAGGGTTTTGAAAAAATCCAAAAAAACAAAATGCTCGAATTTTTCGACATTTTTTAACTTACTTTAATGCATAACTCGAAAGCCGTTGATTTTAGACAATAAAAGGTTTGAATCTAGTTTATAGATTATTTCACGCTCTTTAAAAAAGCACTAATCCGTTTTTACTGAGAAATCAATATTTTCGGGGCTATGGCCACGTGAAGGTGGAAATTAAAAAAAAAGCTTTAAAGAGGCCTAACTCTCGAGGGTTTGAATTTAGAAAAAAATTTTTGTTAAATATTGTTCTTAGAAAAGTGTCCTCTATCACCACCTAAGTTATGTAAAGTGAGTGCGGGGACACCCTGTATAAAAATTTGAAATATTATATCTTCCTAGGAGTACCGTAGATAACGCCTTTTCGTAAACGATCTAAAAATATGTAAAATTAATTTCATTTCTTGTTGTACAACTTTCTCTATTACGGCAATATAAATTGAAATTTTGGATTTATTTTAATTTTGCACACAGAAAATAGATGAAAGATGAGAATGCCTTACTTGTTTTATTTTTTTAATAAAGTGCTTTTTTATAATATTAAATTAAACTTTTGGGAAAATATGAAACAGCAATCAGGGAAAATATGAAACAGCTGCAGGGAAAATATAAACCACTTTCTGTACTTCAATATAAAATTTAGTAGCATGGTAATCCTTAATTTGCATGTTTTGATTCATATCGTGGTATATCTACGCCTACGTTTGATAGAAATTGCTTAGAAATCCAATAAATACTAGAATACTACTAGGTAGGTAAGTACATTATTTTGCTTGCAATAGCACATTCCAATTAGTTTGACTTGCATTTTATACATTGAATAGTCTTAAGTTTATAGGCCAGTCATTGTAGAAAAATGGGTATGAAAAAATTTCGAAAGTTTTCCAATTTTGAGGCAACATTGGCGGAGGTAAAAAAATAATAAATCTGATTTTGCACCCCTTTCCGCCCCCGGGAATATTGTTAAATTAACAAAAAGCGTGAATTTGCAATAACTTTTTGAAAAAAAATTCAGATATTATGCAAACCGTTGAGAACATTTTAATAATTTATTGTTACACATCTTCAATAAAGTTTTGCACCCCGCTACAATGACCGGAACATTGCAAATAATAGCTTATCAATTTCATTTTGGTATAGTATATCCTGTCGGAAAAAATTGTAAAAGTATGTAAATAGGCTAATTAATTATCCCAACTATTTGCAGTGTTCCGATCATCGTAGTAGGGTGGAAACTTTATAGAAGATGTGTAATAATTATAAAAATGTTCTCCAAGAATTGCATAAATTTCGGAATTTCTTACATAATTATTACAAATTTACGTTATTTTTTTAATAATTTAACAATATTCCGGGGGGAGGAAAAGGGTGCAAGAATCGGATTCATAATTTTTTGACCTTCTACAATGTTGTCCCAAAATATAAATACTTTCGGAATTTTTGTTAACTTGTCACTTTTTTAAGAGTGTACAATAATAAATTAGTGTTATATCATTAAAAGTAATTTTAGTTCATATTTAAAAATGGTACGAAATTATAAAAAGTGAAAAATAAGGCAAAATAAGTTAATATAAAAAGTATATTTTCAAAGTTAGTGCCAGTGATTGAGATGTAACTAACCAATAAAGTGTTTCACTTTTTCCCGTTCTTTGTCATATTTCAAATTTTTATTTAAATAATACGTAGGTATCTATTTGTTTTTTTTGGTTTTTTTTTTTGTAAATAATAATCTTATGTTGATTGGCTTTAAATTTTTTCATAGTTTTTGAATGGTTGATTATTTTGACAAATGTAGAGTAAAGTATTTTTTACCTAATTTCAGCTTTGTTATAATTTTCATTACCTTGTTTTGTGTTTTATATTATTTTGTGCGGAAATATAAAAAATTAGGGCTTGCAGCGTATATTTTCTATGCAGTTTTTTCCGCTTTTTTCATTTTTGTTACAAACATTTCAATACTACTTATAGCGTGGGAGTAACAGACCTGTTTCACATTTTCCCGTAACTGTTTCATTTTTTCCCGTAATCAAGGTAAAAAGTGAAACACTGTTTTTTTATTTCTTTAGTACTTCTCAGCATTTAATTTTAAAAAATCATACATAATTAACAAGATGGCGTAAAACTACATCAGATAGTGATGTTAAAAATTTTAATTTATCCATTTTAATGCCTTAAAAATAGAAAGTTTTACATTTTGTTTCATATTTACCCCACTTGACCCTATATTAAATTATTAAAATGTAATTATTTTATATAAATTTCATGTTAATTACGAAACTTTATGTAATGATTAGATTATAACATTCATAAAATATCAATTTTAACATGCTAGAACACGGTTATTGCAAGCTGAAATTTTTGATTTTTGAAAGTACACTCTTGAGAAAAGTTCATCCTCCCTATGGATACTTACTTCTGATATGTACCGTGAGATGAAACTTTATGACTGAGACTGTACGTCCTATACCTCCTTAAGTTTATAAATTTGTCTGTTATAAAATTTTTTTCATTGAAAGTCGTTTTCTTTAAGGGGGCAGATCAATAGGCGCTGAGCTTGTGTCAAGTTCAATTCAAAAACGAATAATCGTAGAAAGCTGAAATTTTCAGAATATACGTAAAATATGATTTTACTTAACATAAGCTATTTTTTATTTAAAACAAATTAATATACAAAAAATTTGCTATCAGTTTTCAATAAAATACACTTTAGTTATAAATATAAAATAGCTTATGTTAAGTAAAATCATATTTTAAGTATATTCTGAAAAGTTCAGCTTTCTACTATTATTCGTTTTTGAGTTGAACTTGACACAAGAAATGAAGCAATATACATGAAATTTCAAATTTTAACCAATCAGAAGTACATAATATCAATATATCTCAATAAAATATACCAATGAAATATCATAAAACAACTAGTGACATCTGTTGAATTTTATTATTTTTTCCTATTGATCTAGGACCTTAATAAAACTGATGGTACTAGATGGTTGTTCATCATTTTGGAACAAATGGATCCCATTTCGGGTCTTACACACACAAAATTATTTTTTTACTTTTTAAAACGAATTTCGAAAGGCTCGACTCTGCGTAGCGCGACAGTTCAAGATGTAGCTAAAACAAGGCATCACATTTTTAAACTCTTCTAAAGGTCAATGACCTTGAAAATTTGAAATTACCGCCTGCGGCGCATGGGGCGGCAAATATAGGTTTGCACACAGGCGCCAAATACTCTTGAGACGGCCCTGTTGTGAAGTATGAAATAACTCAGTTAGAAATAAATGTTCCATTTTATAGTTAGTTTCACATATTTGAAATTAAATATTACTAACAATAAAATATTTTTAAATAATAGTTAACAAAATTAAAAGTATATTTTTACATTTTTGAGAATGCAGTTTTTTAAATAAATACTACATAATTTATTATTATAGGTTTAGGATATCATAATCTGGGCTTTGACAATGATAATAAAATATCAGAATATAAATGCAATGGTTCAATTGTTTAATTTTATTGGAGATGAACTATTTTAATACAGATAGTTATTACTTACAGTAATTGGATAGATAAAATTATAAACTTGATTATTTCAGTTTGAATTTGTTTGACACTGTAACGAGTATGTAAAATAAAAATAAAATTTTCTATAATAGATTTTCTTTTATCTTCTATACATACATATAAAATTTATCCAATTTTTAAATTTTAGATAACAAAATGTATAAACGGGAATATTCTAATTTTTTTTATACAAATTGATATATTTTGATTTTAAAGTTATTAACTCAAATATATTTTGATTTTATTTAGTAACAAAACAATTTCAAAAATTTGATTATTATTTAAAGACACAGTTTAGACTGCAATAGAATAATCGGATGGGTGTCCAGATCCCGCTGGTCTTGACCACAGAGATGATCGCATTCCCAATTTTAATTTCTTAAGAGTATCAATATCACACTCTGCTTCACTTAATTCAAGTCTGTCTGGTGTATTCGTTTCTGACTGTGATGATGTTCGTTCTGTAAATGGTGTTTCGGCCACTGATAGTGTCGGTAATAAATGTCTTGCCGAAGATCTGCCTTGGGATAACCACCTATGGTTAGCCTTTAAATAAATATAATAACGACTTGAAACTATTAATTAATTTACCTAGATCTATTTCGTCTTGGCAAGGATTTTTGTTCGGACATAGGAGATATGTCTGAAGATGTGCTTGATTGAGCACCATGATATATAAAATCTGAAAAAAATTGATTAAATGTAAATTAACTGAAATAGAAACTATAAGCTTGTTTTTTCACATCTTTTTAAAATAATTCCACTTCTGATAACCAATCCAGATCATTAAGTAACTATTATTCACTTCTCAGAGATTCCTATTTGGAAGAGCCCATTTTCTTGATTAAACAATATTCTTTGTTTTGGAAATTGTTTTTATCATTTAAATAAACGCAACAGTATTTTGTTCCAATAATTTTTTCGAGAGTATATCTTGCTAAAAGCAATTTTTCATTATGAATTAAGTTTACTTTGACAATGTTTTAAATTGCTCCAATTCACAACTTCCAATGGTCACAAAGCCTATTCGCTTTTGATGTAAGTAAAAACAAAACTTAGGGTTTTCAAACTCAAAGAGAAAGAGGACAGAGAATGTGACTTTAATATTTACATAGTTTACATCCGTTGCCAGTTTATTGGTTAATTTATTACTTGGTGCAAGCTAACATTTTCACCTAGTACCTATATATTAGAAACTACAATGTTATTAAAAAGAGAATAACATCGAGTTTTGATTACTCTTTGTTTATTGACATTTTTAATTTATACAGATAAAAGTAAGCACTTCTAGTAATATTCACAATTATCAAACATGTTTATATACATACTGTGTTTGTGTTTCATATCTAATTGGTTGGAAGACTCCGTTCTACTAGATGTAAGTTGGTCAGGATCAGAATCGGATTCATCGCTATCTACATCTGTTTTTCGACTGGTCCTTCTTCGTCCGTGACCTTTTGAGCTTTGAAATTTTTGCTATAAATTTAAATTTTAATGTAACAGAATTAAAAAATATCCAATATATTATCGCACAATATTATAATATGGTGAATTTCGTTGTACTGATGATGTAGCAGGTGGAGGTGAAGCGCAACCTTCGGTAATAGCATGTTCATGATACATAAAACTATGGAGCATTGTATTTTGTGGCAGTGTACTTGGTTCTGATAGTTGAAATGTTGCATAAGGTGAAATATCTTCCGATGTTTCTAAAAAGTGGGTTAGTTATGGTATAGAAGCTCAGAGACATATTTGCAAATATACCAGGAATCTTTTCTCCAGCTTGAAGTGCAACTTTATGAATGGTTGCGTAATAGCGCTCTCTTTGAGCTTCAGCATTTTGTTGGTTATCTAATTGCTCTTTGGCATCTTCTTCTTGGTCTTGAAAAGGATGTATGTTAATACAGTAAATTGTCTCGAAATTCTGTATACTTACTACTTCTTAAACATACAACTATTGTACCACCCGCTATTAACAATATAATAATAATAATAATTATAATTACAGGTACTATTATTTTTAAGTCTGTATAAAATGGTAGTGTATCGCTTTCTCGTTTCATCAAATCAGGTGGTGGTGCATCTCCTTCCTTAGCTAATGTTGTAAATACAAATTCCTCCGAAGCAAATCCAGCTATATTATGAGCAACAACTTTAACAATATATTGGGTTGAAGACGTTAAACCTGTTATAGCTGTTCGTCTTTGTGGCTTTAATGCGTTTGATACTAAAAATGTCAGTAAGTTATGAAAAATTATTGAATTAATGACGAAGTCGACCAACCTAAAGTCCACTGTGATTCACTAGCCTTTCGATATTGTAATATAAAATATAATAAGGGGCAACCATTATCGGGCCAAATATGTAACCTGAGAATTACGGCAGTGGTATTAGGAAATATGAAGGTATTGGCAGTTGGAACACCCGGCGGATGGCCCTGTGTCCGTGCTTGAAGAGGATGACTGGCTGGCGAGCTGCCAATTTTATTGTGTGCAGTTAAATAAAGATGATAAGACGTACCACATAATAAGCCCTTAAAATATTTTGGGTAACGGTAATAAAAATAAAACGTAAATGTACTTACTTTTAATTCATAACTTGTTATGTGTCTGGAAAGGAAAACTTCATTTAAATCGCCTCTCTCTTTCTTATAATTCAAAGTATAACCGCTAATAGGTGCTCTGCCATTACTTCCCGCTTTCCAGTGCAAAAGTACACTGCTGCTTGTTGCACTACTAACATACAATAAAGGAGCATCAGGTGGTACTTGTACCAATAAGTTATATGTAAGCTTATCCGATCCTTGGCTATTATCCACTTGGCATGTGTAATTGCCAGAATCGCCCAATTGAACGTTATTGATAATAAGTTCTCCGGTGTCTAATATTTGTTGACTATGGTCGGCTATTTGTTTTAGCACATATTCTCCACGAAACCATTCACGTCTGGGAGATCCCACCGCAGTACACGATAACATTACCGTACTTCTCCAAGGTCTGACGATTTGACCACCGAATGAAGTAATACGTGCAGGTACTGAAATGTGAAATTTAACAAGTAAAAGAAAAAACTTTTAATATAACCATAACTCACTTCTGGAGCTAGGAACTTGCGATACAACTCTAGAACTTTGACCTTCGCCAATTCTTGTACACGCCGATACCCAAAACTGATATTCAATGTGAGATTGAAGCCCCTTTGCTTCATAATTAGTTTGTTGACTAGAAATAGTTTGTTTTGCATGATCTACTTCTTTTCTACCATCCATACTTCGTTTGTACAGATAGTACTTGGTTATTAAACCATTAGGTTCCGAAGGAGGAAGCCAAGATATTAAAAGGGATTGAGGTGAACTCACAACAACTTTAATATCAGTAGGCGATGCTGGAACTAAAAAATACAAAATTGTGATTTAATTTTCCAATAGTAAAATTATGACTAACTGTCTTCCTCGGTAGCGCAGTAAGTAACAGAAGTGAGCATTCCATCACCGACTTTGGTAAACGCTAAAACTTGAATACTGTAGTTAGTCGATTTTCTCAATCCAGTAATTACAGTTGTTAAGGCAGTTGTTTTTCTTGTTTGGGGTTCATCGGTACCTATTAAAAATAAATTGAACCTTAATTTGCAGCAATTAAAAGAATCTCTGTAATTACCTCTCCAATCATCGTCTATAACTGGTTCGTACGTTAATTTGTAACCTTGAAGAAGACCATTACAATGTTCCGTTGGTGGAGGTTGCCAACTTACTTGTAATGATTGCGACGTTAAATGAGCACATCTAATATCTTCTGGTGGAGCACTAGGTACTAAAATGTAATAGTTTTAATAAATTTCTTTTTTTTTATTAACTCAATAATTTAGTACCATCTTCCATAGTTTGTGATGTGAATGGTTCCGTTAATGGTCCTGGACCCACTTCATTAAAAGCTTGCACGACAATGCTATATGTGATGTATTTGGCTAAACCGCCAAGCAATAATTCACCTCCGCCATCTTCGCCATCGCCAGTTATCGAAGAATAATTATACGACCCCATACTTAAAGAACGATAACCTACATTAAAACCTTGAATTTCGCCATGCCGCAAATCTGGGAGGGGTGGGGACCAGGTTATTAATAATTCTGTTGATGAAACGGGTCGAACAGAGAGATTAAGAGGAGGGCCTGCTGGTCGTTGGGGTTCTGTTCTAACTATTAATTCTGCGCTTGGTTTACTTTTACCGGCGGGTCCTTCAGCTATTATTCGAAATATATATCGAGTAGCTGGTTTTAAATCTTCTACTAATGCTGCAAATTGTAATGGAGATTCCGTGAGTTCGATATATTGCCATGGACCTAATTCATAATTAACGATAACTATAAATTAATACCATCACCTGATAAATATTATTTCTTAAAACTTACGGTCTACTTCTCTATATTCAACTATAAATTTAAAAACTTCATTGGAATCTCCAGATTTGTGCTGCCATTTCAAATTTATTGATCTGCTGCTGGTCATAGCCGTTTCTAAGTGTTGCGGACTTAATGGTGGTTCTTGAACTAAAAGTTGTACTAATTGTTGATCTCTTCCATACATATTACTGGCTTGACAAAAATATGCTCCGCTATCTGAAGCGTCGGCATTTGCTATTTGTAATTGTGCAGCTACACCTTCTGGTGTTACATCTTGTTTTATATGCACCCGATAATTTTTTGACGAGTTTAAGTCAGTTTTTCCACTTCTCAGCCAATTTACGCTAATTGGCTTGTCACCATTAACATCGCAATGCAATGTAGCTGTATCACCCTTTTTTACCGTTACTAACCGAGATGGAGCAGAAAAATAAGGTGATGCTGCAATATTGTAACCGTTATTAAAAAATTTAATTTTTATGTAAGACATAATTATACAATTAACACGAAGTTGAATGACTTTTCCAATTCCGGTTCCAATGCCATTATCTGCTTGACATAAGTAAAACCCCTCTCGATTTTCCTTAACGTGTTGTAACAATAATGTTCCATTTCCTAATAATTTCGTGTGCATTTGATCACGAATCTCTTCGTAATCCCCAGACTTACTGCCTAAATAGATAACATTTAAACATATTAAATTTGTTTGAATTATAGTTAAAATATTACTTAGTATTTATTTTACTGTTTTTTTGACAATTAAAATTTTAGTGTTTGCAATAATACGAAAAAAATAATTGAAAGACCTGTGGCTTTCTTCCATATAACTATTGGAGTTGGAACACCTTGAGCTTGACAGTGAAGAGATACGTGGTGATTTCTTTCAACGCTAACATCAATCGGTTCCACCAACCACCGTGGAGGTACTGTAAAAGCAGTATAATATAAGTTTGACTAACATTACACTTAAGAATAACATTTAATGTTGCATTGTGCCGTGAGTGGATACATTGATGACACTCTACACGGTTTGGATGGGTGGCTAATATACATGGTATTTTGCTGCAATAAGCAAGTACTTGTGATAAAATCAACTTAACATCTTCTGGTACAGCGGTGAGTGTTAAGGCCATAGACCACGAAGGTCTGTAAACTACTGTAATATAAACAAACACCACATATACATACATAACAGAGTGCATGCATAGTGAAAGGACAATTTTCAAACTACATAAAGTGATCAATAACAAAATAAAAAGGTGCAACAGTACCTTGACCTGAGGATTCCGGTCGACGCGTGTGCCAAAGCAACGGAAGGTGTGGGGGTAGGGATCGGTCTAGAGGAGACAGGCTGGGTTGTTACCTTTAACCTGCAGCTTGGCGGTGTACCTGACCTCGGCGGCGGGATTGCTGGCAACGCATGTGAAGTCCCCTGAATGTCGAGAATCAAGGCTAGAAATGCTGAGGAGACTAGAATAGGAATCAAGGGCCGACACGTTAACGCCCAGTGCGGGTGTCAGCGGTTGGCCGTCCTTGAGCCAGGAGACCACAAGTGGTTGGTCCCCAGAACTCACGCCGCAGACTGTTCGAGTTCGCATGCCTTCGGACAGCCCGTCTTGGAAGGAAAAGGGCTCAATAATAGGAGGAACTGAGAGAGAAGAGAAACAAACATCAGAGAAAGAAAAGAAATACTAAATGTGCGGCACGGCGCACCTGATTACCATTAACAACTAAATGCTGCGTGTGGGATACCTCGGCTGCCAAATTACGCACCACGCACGAATAGTTTCCATTGTGATCGGGTGTTAAATTTTCAATTAATAAAATGCTAGTGTACTGATCCACTTGGGTGACTGAAACCATTTGTGCTGGTTCTACGACCCTTCCGTCCTTATGCCACGAAATGGTCAAAGGCAAATCACCTTTGGTGACGGAACAAGTTAAACTTGCTCGATCTCCAACATGTAAGGTTTCTTCAGCATAGAATGGACTAACTTTTGGTGGCACTGTAATAACATATGGGTCAAACACTTACTATATATAAAATATTATAACTTCCGTAAGGTTATAACGTGGTTTTATCTATTTGTAGTTAGTTTTAAAATAGTTATGAATAGCTGTAATAAAATACATAAATGTTTAAACAATATACAAAATATGCAACTAAATAAATTTTATATATTAGCTAATACTAACGATAAGATTTTAGAATATTTTCATTAAATGTGTATGGTTTTTTTATTCTGTGGTGTAGAATTGGCTCGGTATTGCCGAATTTTGATCTGCCAAAGTAATCTGTAGGTGATTATATTTTCAAAGTACTAGGTCTAATTTATTAAAAAGCCCCTTCCAGTAACTAATTGCATTTTTATGTTAATATTTTAGTAATGGTCAGTCTATTATGTGTACCCCAAATTTTGCAAAATTGAGTTTTGTGTTAATTTCGTTAGGATGGCCACTAGACAGGGATAAAATTGTACTTAAAATTAGAACAATTTGTGTCTAGATTGTCTACAAGTACAAATTGTGTGAAAATTTAGTACAATTATTGTTTTCTTTTTAGCACAAATTAACTAATTTGTAACGCTTCTTATTCTTCTTCTTCTTCTTTAACGTAGTTTAAGCCGTAAGGCTTGTTATTACTAACATCTGCGTCGTTTCCTTGGCAGTGTTAGTTCTGTGAGCATATGCATATTTTACATCCATTGGGTAGCTTGCTAGACTTGCCTTCAGATGTGCCATGTATCCTGGTTTTTATGTTAATGGTGGCAATTCACTAACCCAGGGGACACCACCGGCTTAACGTGCCTTCCGAAGCACGGAGACTAGTCATAAGAAAGTTTGACTCTCCCCAGGTTTGAACCCGGTGCCCCGCGTTCGCATCCAACTGCGTTAGCTGCAAGGCAATGACTGTCTCTTTGTAAATTGTAACGCAATTATTGTACTATTTTCAACACAAATTGTACTAACTTTTCACATAATTTGTACTTGTAGACAATCTAGACAGAAATAGTTCTACTTTTAAGTACAAATTTTTCTCTGTGTATAATATTCTACACGTTTTATTAAAAAAATAAAATATATTATATTATTGCAACTATTTATAAAATAGGCATTTATAGGTTATAATGTACATGATCTCAATATAATTATGTTAAATTAGTCATCTTTACATATAACTTATATCTGAACATTCTTAACTGGCAGATGAAAAAATTGTCTAGGCTGTCCATTACTGGTGCAGTAATCCTATATTATTTTAATCGCGATGTATCTAACACCAGAGATTTTTTTTAAATTAAAAACATTACCGGCAATGTTTAGTTATCCTTTTTAAAATCGTATATTACCATATTTACACTGGGTTCTATGTTAAGGGCTCGATCTATCATTTGGACGACAACTTTTTCAATAGGTAGCGCAGTTACTTAGATTTAGAATTGACGTTTTTTATTGGTTGGAAAGAATGAAAGGAAAATTTCATTGGTTTCAAAAGGCGCGTCTTTTGAAATCATCCAAATTACGGTCAAAACAAAACTTCATTTACAGCACTTACAATACTTGAAATTTAAACAATTCTAAGATATATATATTTTAAATTTTAATTAATTGTGTGTTTTTGATATAAAATTGCTAATTAACATAATTTAATAAAATGTTAATCCGTTATCAAATCCAATTACACAATTATTATATCATGACTTTCGAAAAATTCTCTTATTTTCATTAAAAAATCGCAGTATCTCTAACCAATTTTGAGTTGTAAATGAAGTTTTGGAGCAGTCTTTAAAATCGCACCCTTAAGCCTAAAGGCACCTTATCGGTAAAGTGTAGGAACTTAACTATAAAAATATTAACTTATAAAATATTTGAAATTCGTTCTTATTCCATAATACTTTTTGAAGAATCTGTTAATGAAAGCTCAAGTTATATTGAGGTTGGAAAGCCAACTGCTATAAAGTATGATTATGTGTTTTATAAAGTGCACTTTACCGTAAAGATACCTTTAAGAGTTGCTGTAGAACCGGCCGTTATTTAATTTTAAAATTAAAATCGATTTTTAAACTACTTTCACTCTTTCTTACAATATGAATAGTAACTATAATCTCTCATATTAAAAGCGCCCTTTACTAAAATATAACTTTAGTAATAAAGTCGTATTTTTAAAATAATACTTTGGTAATCTTGTCACCAAATAAAGCATAATGAAACTTTCGTGTAGTAGGAGATCGGGGTTAGTTGATACATTTATCATTTTTTCTTTGTTATTACGTGGGGGATTGCCCAAAATAATTGAACTTTATCAACTTGTCCCTGTATTCAACTAACCCTAGCATACCTACACAATAATATATTAATAGGTTATATTATTATATTATGTTTTAACATAATCAGAGATTTTATTTATATTATGAATGAAAAGAAAAATTGTATGAATACTCTTCATAATTAAATACTAAATAATAAATGTTACTACACAATTATAACATTACAACATTATGATTTTGGAGATAAAATTAGTATGTATGCAGTATAGTACGTACTTGGTTTAAGTTTTTAAAAATATAATAAACTGTAGTGTTTGAAAACCCCTTTAGTAAAGGGGTTGTAGGGATTTCAACAACCGAAATAGTCGATTCATGATTTTCCAGTCTGTTCTTAACTTTTGTTTAATTTTGTATTAGAATTTTATATTTCTTTGAGAGACGTCGAAGGGTGGAATGAATTTCAAGTAGTTATGAATCATTGCTGTACTTAATTTTAACAACCCCATGTGCAGCAGAATTGCGTGCAAGTTGTACTCATAAAAATTGAAATGAATTTTGCTAACAGAGAACAGAGGATAAACCTGGTTTTGCCAATTAAATTTACATAGTAGCTAGGTAATTACTTAATCTTCGATATTGTAATGCAAATATTAATCCAGTATATTGTAATCTCGCTGAATATTTTTTCTTGTACCTTCCTTCATGCGCCTAGATGAATCTGCGCTTTCATTGTTAAAAGCACACTTATAAATATAGATCCAAACTCTTGAAATGGTTTGTTTTAGAAATATGAACCGTTTTAACAACTTCATATGGGTTTGCTCTTCTTTTGTATTTTTTATACGGCATACTACTTGTAACTTTTATAATTATATCTCATGCTGTCTCGTATCTTCTATGTACCTTTCCCTAGAATGTATTTGATAATGAACTTCTAGCATGCCTTTGTAAATTTAATACAAATTGTTAAACTACATACTATATAGTACAATTACATTAGTTCTGTTGCATTACGTGCAAATCGATATTTTAAATTAAACTCTCTTTGCATAAATTTAATAACTTAAATTCTAAATCTAATTAAAATAATATATTTAATACATGCTTGTGCTGATGGAAATAAAAAGTGAATCAAAAGTCCAGATTGCTTCCATAACTTCTTTATTATTATTAATATTTGTAGCAATCCTATTCCTAGTTAGATAGATTGAAGATTGTTATTAAAGTTTGTGAAATATTTTTGACAGATACTTTCTATCGCGAGTTGATTTTTTATTTGAGTGCATTTAAGATTTACTTCGTATTTCGGCAGTTTATTAAAAAATATCATGACGTAACTCGCAGGTATATAATAAGACAATTTATTGCTTTAGATGTCATTATAAAAGTTTACAGATGATCTCTTTTTCCATTTTAACTTACTCTTATGCTCAGTATTTGTCTCTGATTATGGACTATATTGGTATTTAGTCATCATATTATAATCAAAACTTCATATTAAATATTTTAAATTAAACACCCTATATATGATACTATGTATTTCTACATTCTTAGATTTTGTATGACTTATTTTTTTTATCTCATTAACTGTACAGGTATATTTTAAAATATTTGCTGAATTAATTACTTTATTATGTAAAACTTAGCTTGTATCAAGTTCGATCAAGTTATTACATCATAACAACGTAATTCATTGTATATTTTCACAAGTTATAATAACCCAAAATATATTTATATATTTAAATTTTATATTAAAATATGCTCGACTACTTGTTGAATCCGGTTTTTGCAAACCTAAAATCATAAGCTAAAATTTTTAATAAAACACCCTATATTTTTTACGTTTGTGAACAAAACTTATTATTTTATGTTGGATGGAATCTTCAGCATGTTCTATATCTAAACTTTAAAGTTCTAAATTTATTGCAGTTTTCAAGATAAAAATTGACTGAAAATTATTGCTCAGTAGTTAGTAGTTATTTTAAAATTTTTCTAATAAATTCTATCAACTGATAGATTTCCAGTCACTATTTATCTTTACAGCTGCTGTTATAAAGTAAAATCTTTACTAGAAGGAAAAACAAATAAAAAAGAAGTATAGGTAATGCAAATATAAAGTAAGGATAATTAAATTTTGCATCTGAAATGATCTAATATGCAGCTTTTTACACTTAAAATTTCGACTTTTTAAGTTTTTAAATTATATTATCAAGGTAAAAGCAACTAAGTAAAATGAATATGAGTAACAGTAAAACGAAGTACAGTCAATGTAATTGTAAAAGTTTATCCCAAGTGCTGCGAGATACACTTGTAATCTTCAATAATATATAATATTGGAAGCAGATGCAACAAGTGTTCCGAAAGGCTTTGTCTTTGTTACACTTTTTGTTCCTGCTCGTCAATAAATGCAGGCAGTTTTTCTGTAAGCTAAGCTGCCCATGACGTAAGCTTCAGGATAGACGACTACAACTGTATTATTTATTTTTATAAATGTTAACATTAGTTAAAGTAAAACAGCTGACATGTAATTCGATCTATATCGGTTGTCGATTTAGAGATTGCCAATACCTACAGTGCAACCTATATAATCTAAACTAATTAATTCATAAGACTGCACTCTCAGATTACTAAAGTTTTGCATTAGCAAATTTAATTGAAAAAGATTGTATAATTATACATACATTAATGCATGTATTAAATTTCAAGATTTCGTTATTAAATAAGGTTTAGATTATCGAGGTTGCACTGTACTTCCAAAATTATACTTTCGTATACCAATACTAATCAAAATTTAAATCTGAATCATAATGTTTTTTATTATAATTTTATTATTTATTTTTTATAATTTTTTGAAATTGTAAATAGTGCAAATAAATTAAGCAAAAACTTATTAAAATTATTATTTGTATGAGAATTTCCTCACAATTGAAGTATTATTTTAGGAAATATCAAAAATTGCACGATTAAAAAGTTATTATTAAATAAAAAATGTGAAAATGAATACATACCTATTACAGCCACCTCGCCACTACGACGTGCACTATGCCCTTGTTTATTTCTTGCCCAACAAGTATAAACTCCAGAATCTGCCTTCTTTTCAACTGGATTTATTTGTAATGTACCGTCGGGTAAAACTTTCTGACGAAGATCATCTGGAAGTTCTCGACCTCCCCTTTCCCAGTGGATTTCTTCAATTGGATATCCGGCCACTGGACATTTTAACTGTAATGTTTCACCTGCCACTGCCGTCACTTTGGGAATAAGTCGAATGTAAGGCATTCCTAAGAGATTAGAGATATTGAATATTCAGAAATTTAGTGTGATTCAAAGTTTTGATTTAAATTTAAAATAAAATAAAAGTTTATTTTCAATACAAATGCACGTCTACACTTATTTTATATTTTTTTAATAATAATATAAGTAGTTTTGACTTTGGCAAAGTACATAATTAGTACCTATATTAAATTCCTGTCATTGATGTTTTCTCACAGTATTATTTCAACTTACCATATATATTTAATCGAGCGGAATGAGATGTTTTTCCAGCACGATTTTCAGCTGTACACGTATATTCACCACCGTCTTCTACCATTACATGACTTATGTTTACATGGCTTATTACATCTCCATGAACTGTTACGTATTGCCCTATCACAAATCTAAAACAAATAAAAAGTTAAATATTTTGCGTTTTAAATAAAAGTTTTATTCGAAGTTATATAATAAATAAATAGCATTAAGAAAGAATAACTTTCAAACACAAACTTTTCTTATAGCATAAACCAGATTGCATTTTATATTGTAAAATGTAATTTCTTTCTTATCCGAGAAAATTCTTTTATTTATTTAGTATTTCTAGATTTATATTCGCATTATAAATATCCTCTCGCACACCTCAATCAAGAGCGATATTGTTCCTTTTAAGAAAGTTTAAAAAAATATCAGGGATTAAAATTTTAGTCATGATGGTTATAGGCAATTAGACTTCCAAATTTAAAGGTCATGAGTTTAAATCCCGTCTACTTCCAAATTGTTTGTAAGGTGATTCGTAATGCACATTAGGTTAAAACGTAAATAGGTTAATTTTTTCAAAAAATATAAAGTTTGCTTATGGAATGATTGTGAAACGATTTTCATTTCTCATCTTAAGAGGAATCTGCTATACCTTTTACAAAGCTTATAAACAGACCGCCGTAAAGTGACGATTGCATGCTTATTATTCAAAAAATGTGTACAAAAGTATACATTTTTTGAAAGAGGACACTTGAATGCATCCCGCCTAGTCAAGATTTTTTCAATATACAAAATAGTTTTTTTGTAATCTTCGAACAAAGTTACCTTTACTTTACTAATTAATTACGGAGAAATAAAATTAAAAATTAAAAAATTAAAAACAGGTCGGTGTGACTTGAAGCTTTTTATATTTAATTTCAAAATTTCATGCATTTTGCTACTGCTGTTTCTTTGTAATTACCACTTTACAAACATGTGTATTTCATTAAATTTTAGAATTAATTTTAAATAATTATGCAACCAATATCACACGTTCAAACAAAATATTAATTCTACATTTATCCATGTTGTTGAAGAGAGACAAGCACAGACAGTAATAAAACATACTGCAAAAATTGCAAGTAAGCAAGTAATATGATACCGCTTCAAAGATTATGTTCTTATCAGTTACATTTATTAACATTATATCACTATGACATAATAAAATTAAGTATGCACTTTGCGTTTAAAATTTCAATAAATCTACATTACTTTTTTACAATTTTTTAAAATTGCAAAAAACATTCGATCAATATTATTAGTAGAAATTTACAACATATTTATTACTCTACTAAAAGAGCCAATGTACATTTTTGCAACATTTTTCGAAAATCCTTATAAAATTATCATTTTCATGAAGATGGCAATTTTATAGTGATTTTCAAATGTTGCAAAAATGTAACATACATTGGCCTTTTTAACACCATGCCAATCATAAATAAAGTTTTATGTACCCAGGGAAGGACTCCTCGTTCCTTGGCCTACTCGTTATGGACATTATGTTGGCCCAAAGTGCTCAATAATTGAGTAGTACACCCTAACATTTTTTACTTATTTCCACTGGGCTCCAATATAAGTTGACCCGATTTTAATCGTCATATTATACAGGGTGAATGAGAGCACCCGTATCAGCAATTTTTTTCAAAAACGGCTAATAGTCGTAGAGAGTTGGGTTAAAAAAATTTATTATATAAGCCATAATAATTAATAAAGAATCGAATGGTGATATTATTATTTCTCGGAAAGGTCGGCGTCCCGAGTAGTTTGCTCCAGAAACTCCAGAACTCCAGAATTTTAAATGGTCGAAAATTGTATCGTTGAAAAGATCTTGCAAAAATAAGCAAGTTTTGTAGGAAAAATTATTTTATTACTCCCTCTCCTTTTCAGTAATATTCGATTGCATATGGGTGAATGAGACCACCCGTATCAGTCTTTTTTTCAAAAACGGTAGGTCGTAGAGAGTTGGGTCAAAAAATTTATTATAAAAGCCGTAATAAAGAATCGAATAATGATATTATTATTTCTCGGAAAGGTCGTCATCCCGAGTAGTTTGCTCCAGAAATTCCAGAACTCCAGAATTTTAAATTTTATAGGTTGAAAGTGGTATTGTTGAAAATATCTTTAAGAAATAAGCAAGTTTTGTGGGAAAAATTATTTTATTATTCCCACCCATTTTAAGTAATGGTAGTCTCAGTCACCCATATGCAATCGAATATTACTGAAAAGGGGAGGGAGTAATAAAATAATTTTTCCTACAAAACTTGCTTATTTTTTATCTATCTAATTATATATTTTCAACGATACCATTTTCGACCTATGGTGCCATTTAAAATTCTAGAGTTCTAGAGTTTCTGGAGCAAACTACTTGGGACGCCGACCTTTCCGAGAAATAATATCACCATTCGATTTTTTATAATACATTTTTTTAACCCAACTCTCTACGACTAGCCGTTTTTGAAAAAAATTGCTGATACGGGTGCTCTCATTCACCCTGTATATTATATAAAAATCATCTACTTCGTAATTTTTGTAAAAAAATTAAGAAATTTATCAACTGATAGTAAATTTCGAAGTGGCGTGTTAAAACAATTTATAAAAAACAATATTTTAAAATTTCGAAGAGCAATTACATCCGCAGTAAAATTTAGGAAAAATTGTGACGGACAAATGACAGAAAAAATTACATTGCTGAAAAGTGATATTGAAAATAGTGTTTGTCACATAATTTGGTGAGCACAGTAAATGTGATATTTATTTTTGCCAAAAAGCAGAGAATGCAAATAATGATGACAGTCAATTTAAATTATTAAAAAGTTATCCCGAAATCCTTAATAGAATAAATTACATAATCAGAAGTATCTCATTGCATGCAAAAAGTTTATTGCTGCATCTAAATAGTAACATAGTGAAACAATTCCATTCAATTGTGGCAAAATTTGTAGGTGGTAAAAGAATAAATTATTCCAAAGGTAGATCGTACCAATCCCGCTGTTTAGCTGCTGTGGTGAGTTTCACCGCAGCATAGTGGCGGTCGCAGCATAGTGCTAACGCGAGTTGACTATGAACGCTAAATACCCGGTTCGAATCCGAGTGAAGTAAGAACTTTATTCTGACCGTCTCCCCTCGGAAGGCAATAGCAAACCACCGAGAGTAATATGGCAAGAAAAATCCTTAAAATGTTAATGAACTAAATAAGTCCAAAATTGATCTGTGGACTAAGGGGAAGGCAAAACCACCACCCCATTAACATTTCCCTGGTGCAGCCTTCTTGGCTAAGTCGTGGGGATCGCCGTACATCCGAAATCGGATAGGCACCTAAAGAAGAAGAAGAAGAAGAAGGTGAGTTTCAATTCAAAAGGTAGAGCTCACTCGGTATTGCATAAAACAATACTTGGGAAGAGCCCGTCAAAAATTAAATCAAAATTTGAAGTAAAACGATTGAAGAAATGCAAAAGATCTTTAAATTTTAGAAAAGTTTATAAAGCACCAAACAAAGAAATTGACCAAACTTCAAAAGATTACGTTCCTGATTATGGACTATTTAGTCAACAACCCGACATGCCAGAGGAACATTACGAAAATAAAAAATTGATAGTTTTAAATGGATTAAGAAAAACCGAAGAAGAGAGAACCATTTTTGAGAGAAATACAATTTTGCAATCCGAATGTGCCCTATGGGTCGAATAGAGACGAAAGCTGCTGACTGCATCACATTTCTACGACGTGTGTTCAAAGAAGAAAACCACACATCGTGGAAATTTGGTTAAAAATATTTTATATGGTATTCCGTTAAACACTCACTCACCATGGCAAGTGTTACGAGGAAGTTGCTATAAAGCAGTTAGAGGCACAACTCGATGTAAAAATTAACAAATGTGGAATGTTCATTGACGAGATGGCCTTATTGGAGAGGACACAATCGTAGAAATTAAATGCCCGTATTCTTCCTTTAATAAGCCGGTAGATCAATCAATCGATAATAAAAAAGTTACTTTCTGGAAAAATGTAAATGGTGTTTATGAAGTTAACAAAAAACATAAATGGTATTACCAGATTCAAGGTCAATTCATCATCATACAGTCTTTATGCTTCTTAACAGAAGCGTCGTGATCCTTAAATGTTGGTGGGGTGGTTATTACGCTTCCCCATAGTCCACAGATCAACTTTTGGACCCTTTAGATCATTAACATTTAAGGATGCTCTTGGCATATTACTCTCGGTAGGTTGCCGTTGCTTTCCGAGGAGAGAACGGTCAGAATAAAGTTCTTACTTTACTCGGATTCGAACCCGGTATTTAGCGTCCATAGTCAACTTGCGTGACCACTATGCTCCGACCGTCTCCGTAAGGTCAATTATATATCGCCAAAAAGAAAAAGTGTGTTCTTGGAGTTTGGACTTCCAGTGATTGCAAATTAAAGACAGAAATCATTTAAAGACGATTCTTACTGGTCGAAAAAAATGGAAGAAAAACTATGCAATTTTTACATGAGCTGTCTTCTACCAGAAATAATTGATCCACGGCAATCAAGAAACATGAAAATTCGGGATCCTCCTGATTCTTGCTGATGGCCAGAAAACGAAAAATAAACCATAACATTTTACTGTCACTGCTCGGTTGTTATTCTTTTCAAAATGACTTCTTTGTCCACAGCACACCTTTATTAAGCCAACCTCCAAGTTATTTGCTAAAACGTTGCAAAGACTGAAAACCAGTAAAGAGATACTACTACACAAATTCTTCAAATGAATATTATCCTTCCAAATCTTTGTATTTTACAAATATATTTTCATAAATACTTTTTTGAAGTTTTTTATCTTCCTTTTACCCGACTGCAGAAGGACGGTAATGTATTTTACCTAACAATTATTATAATAATTTTATTATTATTTTCAAGCAAATTAGTTAGCGAATTAAAAAAACGGATGAATGGTTAGAAAGCCTAGTTTTATACCTTCCGTAGATTATAATAATATAAGATATTATTACTTTACAGTTAGTAATCGTTTGTTTAAAAATTCTTATCTTGAAATGGAAACTTATCATAACAACTGCATTATTTTTATCGCATTCTCTATCCCAACCGAAATAGTCTACCCGTCTACGATTGCTGCAACGGTTGTATTTGCTATTACGAAAGCTAATATTCTATCTTATTCCGTGCTATTGTTGTCTCTTTCCTCAAAACGAGATTATTTTCAACGATTCGTCTTAAGTACATAATTTATTAAAATATGACCTTTTGAAATGACTAAGAGAATGAAGCAACAACATGGTCAATATAATAATATGTAAGTATATTATAAAATTATATCTTGTAATATTCCATCTATCTATTGTGCAGCGCTACAACCCTGATGGATCTTTGCTGACCATTATAATATTAACTTTTTAATATCAAATTGTTTTCATGGCATTTTATTTTTTACCTACGACGGGGAGCCAGACCGACGAAGAACCCCCAACCTGGAGGACCAGAGAGACGGCCAGAATAAAGTTCTTAATTCACTCGGATTCGAACCGAGTATTTAGCGTTCATAGTCAACTCGCGTGACCACTATGCTCCGACCGTCTCTTAATATTCCTTCACTTTATTTAAATTAAAATTTAAAACTTTGTATAACTGAAACGTGTCGAGTATTGCATTGTAAAATACACAAATGTGCCAAATTTCAAAAGCGATTACTCATCTAGAAAATAAAAAAATTATCATGGTAGTAGGACCTACTACTTTATGGTTTTGTTTTACAGGCTTTGCAGTAGATTACTTTTCCGTCCATTTTAAAGCAATCATGTCCGCCAATAATAATTAGAGGCCGTAAAATTAACCTTACTCTTTCCTTAACTTTAGGCAGTTTTCAAACTCGCAAAGTAAATGGAAAATAAAATACAATACAAATAAATGCAAATTTCTAAAATAATTTACTAGCAACAAAATGTATCAATATATCAATGTATATTAAAGTCTTAATATTTAAATTGGTTAGTTGTTAACTCGTGATAATAAATTAATTGGTAGTATACTTTAAAGTTTTAATATATTATTGTATTTCAGGAAAAATAAAAATGACATAGAAATACTCAGAGAAGTGTGAAAAACACCTTGTGTAATGCCTGTCACTAAAACAACGCTATTCTAAATAAAATTTAATTCGAAATTTTACATTTGATAATTTGTTATTCTCATATTAAAAATATACCTACTATGTTTACACGCCCTCAGTTTGTTTACGAAAATTTTCGTAATTATATATTTTTCAAATTCATTTACATTATTTAAATATGATTTAAATTATTATTAGAAATTGATTACTACAATAATTTATTACGGTTATAAATTGTGCCAGATAATGCCCAACAGTTATACTACGGAATAATAATAAAGTAAATAATGCACATTATTATTATATTGCATAAAAATATTGAAATCTTACGTTAAACACATCCGTGCGTTAAACTGAATAATTTGTTGTAAAAATTTTCCCTGTTCAGTTCAATCAAAATTTTTCTCATTTGAAGCAAATCCCATAGAGAAATAAAAATATTGCGGGTAAAATTCGTTGCAAAAACGCCGATGCTTTTTATTATCAAATATTTGTTAGAATTTTGCATTTTATAAAAATAATTTGCAAAATATTTTCTTGAAATATACCATCAATGAAAATTATACTTATACAATTAGAGCTGGTCGGATTATTAACATTATTTGGATCACAAGCCGGATAAAATATTTATACGGGCCGGTGGTTGTCCACTCTACCATACATGATGACTTCGTGAGGTAACATCAAGTATGAATTTAGCATTAGATTCCGTTTCGGTTATGCCAACTTTGCTAATGCACATTTCCTTGTTGAAAATAATTAATTATGCTAAATATTTTTACCATTCCAAATGAATGACCTAAATGACAGTGACATCTTTATTGTAAAATTATTGTTAACTTCCATTATACTCAAAATACAACGCGCATAATATAAAAATCATGGAACTGCGAATAATATTGTACAACAATTTTTTTTGATAGATGTCAAAGGAAAGGTTATATATATTTCTTTTCAAATTAATTTTATTTTATTTTTAGACAGTTTATTATTAAATTCTTTCAAATTTGAAAAACAATTTGTGCTTTTTAGATTTTGTGATAGTTAAATTTTTACAAGCAATAATATTTTCATTTTAAAATTCTATTAAGAAAATCCCCCCCCCAACCAACTTTTTTGAAAGAGTAATAAATTTAGTTGTAGTTGTATTATTGATTTACAAGTAATAAATTATTAACTTGGAATAACATTTTTGATTTAATTTTTTACACCATTAATGAGAGAAATTGTTTTGATTGCTGTGCAGCATGGCTCTCCACAAAACTTACATACATCAACTTTTCATTAGTTATAAATTTCATCCTTTCAAATTTTTCTTGAAATTGGGGAATAGATAATAATAATACCCAAGAACCTGGTCTAGATTTTTGGACGGGTATTTTATTTTCTTCAAGTCATATTCTTGTGGAGTGGAGTAGCTTCTAAAATTTTCGATTTGGACATTGGGAATTTTAGGAATAACATTATTTTATTGAACTTTGCCCCCTACTTTGTTCTTGATACCCTATAATTTATGTTGTAATTGTGCATAATAACTTCATGTCTATAAATCTTATAAATTATATAATCTGTAAATCAGGTAATTAATTTATATAGAATTCTTGCAAGTGAAAGTTTAAATTTTAAAAATCTTGGATTTGAAGTTATAATAATGAATTGATATCATCATTTACCAGTTATAACAGAACCGAACAGAATTTCTTAAAGATTGGCGAGGTAGTCATCGAGGTCTACTCTGATGGGTCTCCACCTCACAATCCATGTAACATTTCGGCATGGACGGGGACAACAATAAGATAGTTGCATAGACTTGAAAATTATTTTAAGTGAAGGTGAAAATTTATTGTACTTATACTCCGTTTTTTTTTTTTGGATAAAACTACCATTTGTTGACAATTGAATAAATTCAAACGGTTGCTTGAATTGGTTTAATTTTGTATTTTGAGTAACGTAAAATGGGATAACTTTGGCCCTAAGGTGTAACGTATGACATAAAATATACTCAACATTATTTTAAAGCGTTTTTGAACGGTAGGAAGATAGAAATATTGTTACAGATTTTGTCATAAAACTAATTTATGTGTTTTTTGTAACTCTTGTTTTCTTACACCGTTCAATAAATAAAAAAATAAAAACAGTACTAATATTGTAATTTACTCGTTTTTACATATACAAGGTACAGCAGGGAAACTTTCTTATTTGAAACGCGTGCCTTGAAGCGACAGTTATTGCGAGAAGGGTGGGGTGGCGCTCTTTCGAAAGAGCGAAACTTAAATTTTTCTGTCATGTTGGTTTAGTAACGATCATGCAGTAGACGAGGGAGGAGCGCCCGCTCGCCTTAAATACGTACTTTTAAAGCGACAGTTCAATCATCGCCACACAAGGTGCATTCAGGAATCACTTTAATATCGCACCCGCGGGTCGTGTTCCTGCTCGAAAATCGATTCTTTTATGGGTGGATAGTTTTAGGAAACCAGGTGATGTGCAGGAAAAATCCTGAAGGTTCAAGAACGGTTAGGACACCCGAAAACATCGAGCAGGTTAGGCAGTCAATTTTGCTATCTCCTAGGCGATCTGCAACTACGCAAATATGCAACTGCTCTTGATGTCTGATCGTTCTGTGAGACGAATTCTTCATAAAGAACTGCAATTTCACCCATAGAAATTGGCACTGGTGCAAAAACGTAATCCATTCGATATTCTTTCACGCAAAAATTCATGCGAAACCGTTCTTAACAATATGCCTCATGACGCCCTTGTGTTCTTCAGCGATGAGGCTCATTTTCTCTTTCTCAATTCTTAGCTCAACTGCAGAATAATATTCAAGCTGTTATCGACAACATATCCGTCTATATGCTAGCAAGACTGGAGAGAAGCTTCAAAACTCAACTATCTACATAATTACATATATGCATTGGCCAGAACGGAGGCCACGTTAATGATATAATTTTTAAAATATAATAAATAAAAACTTTAAATGTCTCTCTGTAATATGGAAAAATAATTAAACTCGTATCTCCTTTACTGTTTGTGTTATTCACTTTTAAAATAAGGTAGTTTCCCTGCCGCACCCTGTAAATACATAAATGTCATTCTGTTTATTCGCTGTGTGCATTCCTCCTGTTGCCGTCTAGTGGCTCAATAAAGAAAATGCATTGGGACTGTTGTACTAGCAACAGAAACTGTTTTAATTAAGGATTTTTGAGGGAAATTTAAATTTAAACTTTGTTTAAGAGGTTCTCTACTCACCCACATAGCGAATAGAAATATTATCGTTATTGCAGTCAATAGTGTATAATTTTTTATTATTTTGTCAGATTAATTTTCAAAACATTTTTATTTTTACATAATAAAAACATTTTTTTAACATTTTTTTGGGATCTTACAAGTATTTATTTCATGGCAAAACAATATAAATAAAAATTAAGTTTTTAACGAAAGAAAAATGTATAAATTTATTAAAAAGGAGTCTAATGATCTTTTTAAATCTTTGTCATTCTGCACTTTTTGTTTAGTCGTGGCTGTAATAAAGATGATGCTTATTAATTATTTCGTTAATGAATGAACTTAATAAATTTTCAAAATGTCTGCCTTTATATTGTATTACGTAAGAGGTAATAAATTAAATTTTAGTTTTAAAATACGGCTTTTATCACAAGTCTAATAAAGAGAAACGTCGAAAAGTATTTTTGTTAAAGAATTGATCATTTTGAAGATTCATTGTACATACTAACAATAAACGCAATCAAATAAATTTTATCACTTCCATGTGTACATAAAAGTTGATAGAAATACGAAAAATTTTCAAGTAGGAAAACTGAAAACTTTCTTATAACTTGATTGATAAATATATCCAAATCAATAAAAAGCTAAAAAAGTTTGTAAGTTTTCATCGTTTGTGTAAACGTCGAGATCATTTTTGCAATCCCAGTGAATCTGTGTGTGAATTTTGCTGCTAATGATAATATAGTATCTTTCCCTCTCACATTCCAAATAGGTTCGTGTTATATAGCACATATTATATAAAGCTCTTTATCTTCATTTTCTGTATTTATATGGGTTTAGGTTCATATCTCGTTCTACTGTATACTATAATTTAGTTTACTTATAAAGATAACGTATTTTATGTTATCTATTCTTTTAAAATTGCCGATATAATATTCATAGATGATAAATGAAGAGAAAATTATTTTATAAAATTTATATAATACATACATACAAATAGAAAAATCTTTGCTTTTTAAATATTATAATATACAAATCACAAATACAGTATTACCTCGATATATACAGTGGTTCACAGAATTATTCATCGACTACACAAAACTTACGAAGTATTGCAATATTTTCTATAAATAACACTAAATTATGATTATTTCATTTTTATGATATTAAATTATACTTGAGAATTGATAACAGAAAGAAAATTTTTCAGAAAAACTGCAATTGATAGCATAATTCTAAGAAACAGTAAGTAATGAGGTAAATTCAACACACACAATTATTATTCATCCACAAAAATATTTCACCTTCGTTATCATGTTTCTGTAATGTAATAATTTTTTATTTTATATGATGATAATGATATACTCAGGTCTATTCTGTAACTTTAGCAACTTGCTAAAAATAAGCAATATTTATGCCAATTGATTAAATTTAAATTTTATGGAGTTGAGATTCCAGAGATTCTTGTCCTATTATATCCAAAGTCCGCTACATCGAGGTTTCACTGTAGTTGTGATCTTGCTGTAATAGCTTTAGAGCAATCCTCAAATATTTGAATGTCAAAGCATCTGCTGTCTTATATAGTTAGGGTAACACGGTTACTTAATTACTGTTTAAGTAAGTCATACCTTATATAAGCATAATAGACATCGTTAATCATGGTTATTCACTTAATTATTCTAATAAATATCTTTAACATTTGTAAATGGTACTATTAGTACTCTTAATATATATCTATAGCTTCCTTAATTTATTTAAACTACTATAGAGTAGTGTTGTCTATACAAAGTAAAATATCAAAGCAATTAGACGCGTTTATACATACTTTACAAGTTATTACTATGGGATTAAGATTTAGTATAGAGACCGATCCCAATTAAATGTGCACTATATTACGAACTTTATAATTAGTTCATACACAAAAGCAGTAAAATTTGCTAAGTAGTATAGCATTTTTTAAGCCGATTATATTGCAGAGAAACACTAGGTTTTTCCGAAAGTTAATTATCTTTTCAAATATTTAAACTTCTTACAATGTTTTCCTAAGATTCAATATAAAGAAGCTTGAATAGGATAATTAAAATAAATTTATGTTCAATCATCAGATATTCCATCACTTTAGAGCACTAGTACCGTAAAGTAAAACTGCAGTAAATCCTAAAGTCAATATCAATTTTCTAATACAATTTTTAATAGAAACGCCAATTGTTTAAACTTATATTTTCAAGGTTGCCCATTTACATTTTAAAAAATTACATCACATTTCATTCATTTGCTGATAGAAAGTTACATATATTTCCGATTGGACATAAAAAATAGTGGATGTGTCGCAGACAAATAGTGATTTTATGAAAATTGCTTTTCCCTGGGTGAATGATTTGCCTGAGTGAATAGCTTTATAACATTTACTTTGATTTAATCGCTATTTTCCTAAGCAAATAGTATCTGACGGAAACATTGTTGGACACAGTATTCTGTTTGTGTTCGGCAAATATTTTTATTAGCTTGTAGGAAATTTATATTTTATTCGTCTATATTTTAAATTTGCTTGATCACGTTTGCAAAAGGTTTAAAGCTTATTAAAACATCGTCACCTGTTAGTTGTAAAGCCACGAACGATTAAAAAACTTTCTCAACCAGATTGCATGTCGACGTTTTGCTTATTTAACCAACATTCTGTTATTTCTATGTTCCTCAATGTTTTGGACCACAGGTGTAGGACATAGTTGTTCCGCCTTCATATATGGTATTTTAAATCAATCCCGATTTTTGATTGTCATTTTTATTTGCAAAATTATTATATAAATTTAAAAAAAACTTAACTTTTAAAGCTATTTTTCTAGCTTTTCATAGCAAAGAAAGCTAGGTTATGGTTAAGTTTTATGAATACGGCGGTTAATCTTTAACTAGAATTATCTCAACTTGGCGTTTTTCAAGATATCTCACCGTGGCTTTCAGGTAGCGACTTGCATAGTTTAATCTCTTGAAAATTCGACATTTTTCCGGATACCTACCATATTTACTATTATGTATCCTATTTGATGTTGCCATCTATTTATTTTCGCATTATAAAACCTATACGCTAAATAAATAAATAAATAGGGTGCATTTAATTTGAATCAATATGCTTTGCATTTATTTATTGTACGCATCGTAGTTTTTCAAGTTAACGAACGATATGGGCGTCTTTAGAAATATTTTTGTTTACTCTATGTTTGTAGTACACCACCGGATATGCCCTTATCTAGTTAATTAGTTTATTAAGTGTTTTATTGTTCTAAAATTATGCCGTCAAGACCATCAGTTATTTATAGCAATTTTGGGCTTCCCTATTATTAAATTTATAAACTGAAGAAATAATTCCAGATATTGCACCATCAGCCCAATCAACTTGCATTGTTCTTATACGTATTAGAGATTGTACAGCAGCGGCCCAATTCTCCTGCTAAATTTCCCGTTGAAACATGATACGATAGAATACACCCTAGCTTAGAACTCGCAACGTACGGACAATATAATAAGGGCTCTATTCTACAACTTTTGAAATTATAATACTGCATTAGCTAAAACGTTTTAATTGTTAGGAAATTGGCGGAGTGACGACCGACGTCACGATAGTCATAAAATAAAATTTGTAGTAACATATTTCACCATTCCAAGTTAATTTTTCAAGTATTTAAAAACATCGTTTTTCATATTTTAGAAACATTAGAATTGTTGAAATGTATGCATGGATACATTTTTTAGTCGTTTTTCCGAGTTGCATTCCATTGCTAAATATTGACTAAACTTTAAAGCTGCCAGTTGTATTTCCTGTAAATTGAATGATGACTTTAACGGACTGGGTTTAATGGCCTTTTTTGAATACCTAGCTAAAAATTTACTTCTTTACATAAAATTATCAGAGCGTACCTTGGCCGTCTTTTAATGCTTAATAACTAAATAGTAATAAAATCTTTTTATTGCGTTAATATATTCAAAAGCTTTATGGCTTACCTGCCGTTGCTAGGTAGTGGAAAACCATCAAGAGTCCACGAGATCTGTGGTGTGGGATTTCCTGCCGCACTACATTTTAATGAAACTGCTGGTCCAGGTTGTAATGTTTGTTCTATAAAGCTATACAGGAGTACAGGCGGTGCATCTGCAATTAAAAGTATTTTTAAATTATTAAAACATATTTAAAATAATATGTCTCTACGAACGTTTAAGTAGTTACTTTTTGAACATACTATAATATTAATCAGTTATTAGGTTATCACAAAGTGCTAAATAATTTGTAGGGTAGGTATACTAATATATCGTGGTAAAACAAATATTGCAAATTATTTACCAACAAGTTATGAGTGTGAATGAATATTATCTACCTACAGGATACACAAAATGTATGAAGAAAACTGCCACGGTTTACATGGTTTAAACATAGTTTAGTATACGAAGTTTAATAAAATGTAAGTAATATTACAACTTTATAACCCAAGTTAAAATACTCACGCGAACCAAAGTGTGAAAATTGTGTTATCGTGATGTAATAATGTATAACGTATAAGTTACAATAATTGAATAAAAATAATAGAATATTATTCAACGAGCAGGTTATGATAGTTACTACTTTTGAGTATTCTTAGAATTCATCCCAGAGAGTAATTACCATCACCTGCGAGTAGAATACTATAAGTTTCTATAACTTTAGAGTCATTTTATAAACTATTACAAATTGTGGCATGTCCTTCCGTTGATAATTTTGCAAAAATTTTGCACCCAGAGTTGAGCTGAACCTGATTGAGTAATAAAGTCGAATAATGTTATATAATCAGTTCATTCACTTTCAATGGAAGTAGAAATATAAAATTTCTACATATTATAACGTTGACTATTATTAAAATATTCTCTGGCTAATTTCAACAAGTAATTAGTAATTTAATACAAGTAGATTGTGCATTGCATCCATATAGAGTGCTCCAGTTTACATAATTTCGTTACTTTGTAGAAATTTGAAGGTAATATTATAGCATAACTATATTTTCAGTCCCCCATCAAATAATAAACATCAATTTAAGGGTTTGGTCTTAAAGGATACCAATAAAAAACTTACTTTACAGTGGGAGAAATTGCTATCTCTATCAAAGAAAATTAATATAAGAAAGTGTAAGAATTCCCTACTTTGTAATGAAAATTACGGGTAATTTGAAGAGTTTGAAACAGAAAAAAGTTAGCTACATTTAGTTTTAAATTTTGATGATAATGGCTACAGAGAACGAGAAAGTAAACAATTCGATTAGTGCGAGTTAGAGCGGAGTTTGTGTAATAATTAGTAATGATTTTATAATAATTCATGACCTCATGTATCTCTAAATTTTCCAATAATTTTAGTTTTTGTTGCTAGACACATTGTAATAAAGGTAGCAGATATACAGAAATATTTTATGAACTAATTCTTGATAAATGTAAAATAAATTTGAATCGATTTCAATTTAAAATTTAAATTTGGTTGGAGCAATTAAATTCAATTTAACCATAAATTGTTCCCGTAATGGAACAAATGTGTAGCAGTAAGAAAAACTGAATGCAACAAGTAAATTCTAGAGACAATTCTTACACTACATTCGCTCCAATGCGATACCCTTATCTCCGATTAACGATTGCAATAAAGTAACTACAATTAGTGAAATGTTTCAATTACACTTTCCAAACTTTCTAGCTTTGCGGAAACGATTTTCAAGTTGCTGAAAGTTGTAATATAAATAGGTACCAGAATAGGTATAATTAGAGATTCAGATAAAAATGATGAATAAAAGTTTAATGTTAATTTTCTTTCTTTTGAAAGAATTTTAGCTGTTAATTTATGAGCTAATTGTGAATCTTCTAAGGGATTTGTAAATTTTTATCAGTATTCGTGCAATTGAAAGTTTAATGTTTGTAAATTGTGTTTACTTACCACCTAATTGTAATTCTGCAGAAGCTTGAGCTGTATCTCCTTCTGATCTTCGTACTATGCACTGATACATTCCTCGATCTTCTCTTCCAACATTACTAATTAACAAAATTTCACTAGTTCCACGACCCGTGCTAGGCAATTGACGACCATCTTTAAACCAAGTAACTAAATGAGGACCACCTTGTGCGGATACTAAACAACGAAATTCTGCACTTCCACCCATGTGAATACTTAATAATGGTGGTGTTACTTCTACATGGATACTTGTGGCTATCATTAACCGTATTTCAGCACTAGCTTCACCCCCAGGGTTCGAGGCGGTACAACGATAAACGCCTCCATCTTCAGATGTAACAGATTCTATTGCCAAAACAGGTCCTAACTGGCGTATCCTTGGTCCCGGTATTACTAACATCGGTTCCATACCCGAATGAGAATACCATCTGTAATTACATATTAATAGGTAATAGCATCAACAGACGCTATATGAATAAATTAAAATTTAACGATTATGTACTTAATTTCTAAACTAGAAAATCATTATTTTGGAGTAATTTATTGTAGTAATCCGAGGATGTACGGTGCATTTTTAATGATTTGAATAAGACCATTAATAATAATGTTTTGTGAAAGTGTCAAAACTTCGAGGAAGAAATTATATTTATTTTTAAGCTTGCGTAATATGTAAATTTTATCGTTTTCAAGGAACCGGACGTTAAAAATATTTATCTCGGGTTAAATTTTGCTATTAATTTTAACTTCAAAGAACGGTTGCAGTGTTTAGTAAAATGCATGTAGCATTGCAGTGACGCAAGTGATTGCCATGGTTACGCTTTTTCATTACGTTTTTGAAATTCAATTTCTGTTATATGAAACAAGGTTGTGTTTCTCTTTTACTGGATTGTAAATGTGTATTGCATAGCTCGTACATTGCAGCATGAATAAACAAATACCTGTATTCTGGTGCTGGACATCCTTGTGCAATGCATAACAAAGCTGCCCCTTCATCCTGCGGCACTGTTATTGTCCCTGAATGTTCCACTATTACAGGAGAGACAATTCCCCGGTGTTCTATACAATAACAAAAATACTTTTAATTTCTAATGCAAGAGGATATAAACTTTGCAAATATTAGTATAAATACTCTTTTAAATACGTTTGATTAAATACTATACTTCAATGCATGATTTTCTCTGACAAAAACAATTTTTTGAATTATTTCTGATGTGAAATGAAATATATATTTTTAACACTTTTTATTCCTAAATAAATTATGTAGGAACTGCTAGACACAATAATATATTTAAATACGTATTTTATATAATCCATTCTATAAAGAAAATGAAGATTTTCCTTTTATCATTCTTTTAAAATTCATTTGCAGATAATTTGTATACATTTTGCCTCGTAAATGGTACAAGTTGCAGATGTTACATTTTAAAAATATTATTTTGAAACATGCAACAAATTTCATCACTTTATAAATCTGCCGTAAATTTTGTTTTCGTATAAATATTTCAATTTTTAGGACATTCCATTCAAGAAAGTTAAAGAGAAGAATTTTTATATTCAAAAAAATAGTACTTTTCATCACTAGGCTGTAAAACGCCGTTTCCCGTCCGCGGGAGCGATAGTAGGAGCCGAGAGCGGAGCGTAAGCGGAGCCGAGGCTTTGACCGCTCCCGAGGATGTAGCGGCGTTTTACCAGCCGAGTTGAGGAAATGCACTTTTCATCAGTTTCTCGTCCGGAGGGATGAAAAATATTTAGTATAAAATGTACTTAATAAAATTTGCGACTGGAAAATCATATGTGATGTCATCACATTATTTTTTTAAAATAGAAAAAAAGTTTGCTTATTAAAACCACACTAGTAGATAATGGAGAGTTTTCAACCCTTCAAACTAGTGTATGAAATTTCAAGTCAATTGGTGAAAGTTTTTGCCTCAAAAGCTCACTGGCACAGCATATTCGGAAATGATAACTCAAATTATCTTAAATTAATTATAATTTAAGTTATAATAAAGGATAATTTACATAATTTTTTATATAAAAAAACTTGTTATTTTTACTCTTACCCACCTGCAATTCTGACATTGGCTGGACTGCTGATAACTATTTGTTTGCTTAGTCTATGCATAGCCTTACACCGATATGTGGAAAAAGGGTCATTGAAATCTAAATTATGTATAAGTAGATCTCCTGATGGCAGCTGATGAAATTTTCCATCTGAAACAACGAAAACTATTATTTTACAAGTTTTCGCAAATCTAATTTGAATGCTTAAATAATATTTTCAATAAGATTTATTTATAGTGCTCTATAAAAATTTAAGTTAAAATTTTTTGTTTCACTAAAAGTTAGTAATAGCTTAGCTATCTACTCATCTTAAATTCAATATGATTAATTCCTAATGAAAGCAGGATTTCAAAGTAAACGGATTTAAATAAATTTAGGATTTTTTACTGCAAAATAAGGTAAATATTCTTATGCCTGTTTTTATAGCTGGATTAGGAAAAACCTTTTTCTTTTTAAATTATATGAATCATGAAGTCCTAAAGACTTTATTTGGCATACACTTAAGCCGTTTTAGTTCTAAATATGAATTTCAGTTTTTATATAATACCACTTCATGATCTCAGGAAACAAGCATCTATTTAATAAAATCGTTTTAGTAAATCTACTTATTTAGGAAAATTATTTTTAGAAATTGCTGACTCCATAAAACGTAAAGCTCAAACTTAAACTTTTTGTTATTATAGTACCTACACATTTCCTCATTTATTTTAAGAATAAAATTTTAAAAGAATAAAGTCATACGTAGTAGTTTAGTTAAACTTCAATTTGCAATTTTTTTTAAATAGTATACCATAACAATTTTATTACAGTACAATCTCAATAATTCGAATTCACGGTAATTCGGACTTATTCGGAAAAGTATTAGATTCTTATATAATTTAGTATATTTTAATAAAATATATGTATACCTATGTGCATATTATGTATTTTGTCTTATGCATTACAACGCAATATACCTATAATGTTATCTGTATCAAAGCTGCTTGTGGTAATAAAACTTTGCAGCTCTTCTCAATAATATAATATTACATTATACGAACATGTTAACGTAAAACCTACACAGATTGCATTAAAAAATTTGAAAATTTCTATAATCCGATTTTATAGTTTTTCTGACCTTTAGAACATCAGAACGTTAAAAGCTGTGTATTGTGAACAATGAAAGCGGATCATGATGCTAGTGATTTTGAAACTAACTGTAAATGAATGTCAAAAAAACGAGGATTAAAATAACCTTGTTAACTTGAATCGCATTATTGTAGGAAGAGCTCAAAAATACTTTACCGTGAACCTACGGGACAGTCGAAGGTAAAACTGTTCAGGTTATATAAAACCTTTTGTAAATTTCAAAGCAAAGATAGCCTTATAACATCCATTTTGAATTTTTATTCTGCCTTTGATGAGTGTAATTGGCATTGCTTAGCTCAAAAAAGACCAATGCAATACTTGCTGTGCTTATAAATTGGAAACCTCTGTCAGTAAAGGTTATTAGGGCCATTATGTCGCCCGGTAAAGTTATAATGTAGCAAAATATTCTCTTTATTCTTGTTTAATTCTATCACTATCTCACCCTTACCCTGACATTTTTAGAGTAGGGATTAGAAAACCGTGTATTGTAAAAAATGTAGTGTTACTTTCGTATTTTATACAGTACTATATGACGTAGTTGTATAGTTTTGGGACCCCATCCTTTCAGTTTGATGAATCACTCTTGATGAATGCAGAATTAAACGTTTGGACAACGTCATTGTCCATGTAAAGAGTTGTTTAGATTAATGTATTTTTAAGTATCGTTGCGGTTGATCAATCATTCAATTTAGGAATTTACCTATAAGTGTTCACACAATATTAGTGTGAATAATGTCGCTATTGCAGGACAGTTGATCCTGGCAATGGAAGTATTGTAACATTGAAACTATCTACATTATATTTGCTTATATCGAAGCTGCCGATGTCTTTTTTTGCGCTACTATTTAGTTGTGTACTGCTTATGTTTTGTTCTAGATATAATGCTACGATTACAAGGAGCTGAAACATCTAAACCCTAAAGCATAATGGTAGGCTGGTGTCTTGTTGATGACTCATTACGTGCTGGGAACCTCAAGTCGTTGGTTCTCTTTGGGCACGAGAGAGTCACGTGACGTTTCTGTGAAATCGACTCTGCGCCCTTTTCTGACGTACCGAATGTGTCCAGTCAAGTCCTCAAAACATTATGTCGCAATTATTTGTTAATTTCGTACATCGATCTCTCCCAAGATCGAATCACATTTTCGCTGGGATATTGATTTAAGTCATGAAATCCATATTCAGTGTGAAAGAAACGCCGAACATCAATGCTCGAATCGTTATTTTTGTAAAAATGTTTTACACAAAGTGCACTCTGCTCACCTTTAAAGCGCTTCATCGTGGTGACTGAATTTCCATGAACTAAGCTACTAATCTCCACTACCCGCACTCCGCTTCGACATACCGTTCGATTGCAATGACGTTTTAAAATAGTAAATTCTTTATGGCTCACCATGGTATTTTAAAATATCTTATTTATTTATTATCACGCGCTAAAGACTTAACAATTTAAATAATGTAATAAAGTTAAAAATTAAAGCACTTCTATTATTTATCAACAAGTAGTAAAACTACGTGAATCACGTTTTAATGTGAAAAAAGTATATTAACTCTGGGTAAGTACGTAAATAATTACAAGATTAATCAAATAATATACAAAAAATAAAAATACTTCACAAACTGTAAATAAATATGTACATACAAAGGTGCTAATAACCTAGAGGTTGATACACGTTAATAATAAATAAAAAAAAATAACAAAAATATTATGATAATTATTTAAATGTATTAAATTATACAAAATATGTTGAAAAACAATTTTTTTAGCTACGGTAAAATTTGTGTGTTCTGAGATACGAGGTTTTCATTCATGGAGACAGCCATATTTTGCTCAAATCTAAGGAATTTAAGATAGGAGCTAGCTTTTGTTGGTGGTAAATTTCGTAAACTGTTATAAATTAAAAACTTACCCAAAGGTTTATGCTTTTACGATTTGTTATTGAATATATTTTACAGAAAATTTTATGTGGAAGAAATATTTATCATTACATCTGAAGTGACTGCAAGTGGAATGTTAACGTGAATATTTGTTTACAAGGAATTTCAATCAGTCGGAACTTAAATTGCTAAATAATAATTTAATATATTATATCAGGAAGTTTAATATTTGATTGAAGTAAGATTCTATGACTTTGTCAATCAAATCAAATAACATTTATTAATTACGTGGCAGTTGATACCTGAGGCAGTCAGTCCGTTTTCTATATTAAATCAAGTGTGTAAGATGAATGAAAGTAAGAAGTTAAGTGAGCTGCAAGAAAACCTGCTGCTAAATCGTTTGTTATACGAAGTTTTTGTCTTTTTGAATTATTCTGTTTTGTCAATTAAAATCAAATTTGTTCAGATTTTGACAGTTAATTTTCAAATGTAAACAAAGGTAATTTATTTCGTTTGTTTACTTTTTAATTAACGAAAATCACTAATAGCTTTGTTAGCATTATTTCCGGTAAAAGTTTTATTAAAAAGAATAGCGTATTGAAGAGTCTTTAGCCAGAGAGGTTTTGGAATGGCAGGTTGAGTCCTTTCTATCGGTGCTCTCTGGGATTTGTACCATGAGTTTTATTTTGATTAGTTGTAATTTATTATAGTTATTACTTATTTTATTTTTTTAATTATATATTTTTAAATATATTTAAATATATAAAATAAAATGTCGGAAGACCAACAAAAAGATGGAAGGACCAATGATTGATGGTGTCGTAAGGGGTATATTTATTATTTACTTAAAACGTGCAGAAGAAGAAGAAGAAGATGAAGAAGAAATAAAAAATATTTTTCTTTTTACGCTAAACATTTGAGGATTCTTAAATATTTTTCACCATTACAGAGTTATTAGAATCATCCCTTTTCTTTATCGATAACCATAATAATTATTATTTATATTTGAAGATCTCATGCAGTCGCGCATCGTGGTGACTTTTTAGGCGTAAATTTTTTTTATGTAACCATTAATCGTTACATTTTATATGAATGATTTACAAATTTATCAACAGGGACTAAAGAAATTACATTTTTTGTTGTAGTCCAGTTATTGGGTAATTTTTAGTGGAAATAGCAATAAATAAAATGAAAATTTTTTGATTTAAAAGCTTAATTAAGTAATATTAAAGCATCGGAAAGGTGATTTTAAGTTTTTGACTTCAGGCTGGGTCCCGAAGAGGATGAAATTTGTTGAAGAACGTTCCAAGAATTACAAAGTCATAGATTACATTTTTTTAATGCATCCTATACCCAATATACGTAGGCTTTTCCATTCCTGTCGGAATATTGCCACTTCTATTGAAGTCTTTAGAATCCATTTCACGAGGTGGATTAATCCTCTTTTGCTACTCTTTTTACTACAAATTTTCACCACAGCGTGTGGATGTCCACCGGAAGGCCGGGCTAAGAAACTCTGCGAAGTCCGCGACTTGAACCCAGAATTTCCGCTCCGTAACTCAACCAGCGATCACATCACTCCACACCGTGGTACCCAATATAGGTTTAGCAAAATTAAACTACATAAACTTCTGCATGAAATGAACTATATATGAATATAGTTTTCATGATAAAACCCCCAATTTTCTTCGATTGTTACTCAAAGCAGTATAGTTTTAAATAATTTTTGATGTCGTCTTTTTCAATTCATGTGATGGACAAGTGATCCACAGATGGGTTAAACTGGACTTAATTCACAATAGAATTTCGTAAAAATCTCAAAGTTACAAAAATAACCCTAGTAGCAAAAGGTAGCCCTATGGACATCCATTTGTTGTTTATCAACATACGTCCATGAAAGTCCATTTAAGTAACTGTCCCAAAACCGTAACTGTAAGATTTATGTATATCCATTTATAGTCCATGGATGTACGTACCTAAAATGGATCTTTAACGGACGTACATAGGATATTGTGTGCTAATTGGGAACATTAAGGATACTTGGACGAAAAAATCTCTTTAAATTGATACCATTTCATTCTTATGTGTTATAATGGGAAGCAGGAATTAAAATAAATTAATTATTTCGCTATGATTGGATGGGTCGGTCACCCGGTATATTACCATACATGACTATGTTTTACTATGCAAACTTTAAAAAAAATATGTTTAAGTGCTAAAATTGGGAAAAGTTCTTCTTTCAGACTTCAAAAATTGTATTGTGTATGTCGATAAATATGTAAATGTTAGCTCGCTGTACGGTTTTGAAAAACCTTAACTTTTTGCAATAAAAAATGAAAACCAAAAGTGTTCCATGCTAAAACATATTACTCAGCATATAAAATGTTACCTTTGTTATAATATTTGCTATCATAACATTTGTCCAAGTTGATATTCATATTTAGGAGTCATATCAATTAGTTTAAGAATATTTAGTTATTTTGTGAATAAATATCTACTTAAATTTACCACATTTTAGACCAATAGGAATGTTTTCAATAAGGAAGACTTAGTTATTTAGTTTGCAAATATATAAAAGCAATTTAGGTTCATTCAAAAAGCGAGATAGCGTTAATTAAATCGATTTATCTAGGTCATATTATGGTTATTTCATTAAAACAACATTTGATGTGATTTTGATATAAAATTAATGTAAAACTTAAACCGTATATTTCGTGACTTGATAAAACATAAATGTAGAAACATTTCAAATCAGAAATTCTTAAAAAGTTTCTTTTCAAATAAAATTGAAATGCTACAAATTTAGATATTCTGTGTAACGGAAACGTGTCTGCAATTTTCTTTAGAAATTCTTTTTTAGAAGTGCTGACGCTAGTATTGAACGTGAAAAGAGATCAGAAAATAAATTTTAAAAAGGATGCTAGGACAAGACGGCAGAATCAATTTGTGTTAATAATAGTTAAACTGGAGCTGACCAAGCAAGTAGACGTAGAAAGGCTCAACTGGAAGGAGTTGTTGAGAAATTTCACGGTACAACGAAAGTGGCAGAACTATTTGGAGGTCCGTAGAGCGTGATTCAGCGAATAGAGCTTTTTGCCAACACAAAACGCGACGAAGTGTATCGTTCTCGAGTGGACCATAAAAGCAACTCAAATACAAGCAAAGTTTCTCCATTTTCAAATCGATTTAAACTGTCAAGTAGAAAGAGGACTTAATTAAAATTCGATATTTAAACGTATATGATAGGGGTGGAACATAGAATTAATTAATTTAATACGAGCATGCTTCTTACTTGATTGCAAAAGTAAGGGTAAATTCAACTGTACCATACAATTTCAGTCGATGTAAATATCACTACCCATTGCTTGCTTTAAATTAAAGTTACTCATGATAATTGTTTACATAATTATATATTTTACGTCGATTTTACGTTATCATCCCTAGATGCATACTATTAAAGACATAAATTATTTAGGAAATTACGTCAATTGTTAAAACGCAGCAGTCAGGCTCAAATTTTCTGAAAAATACAATACATAGACGGAAAGTTTATTGTGAAGCAGAAAAATTTATTCAAAATAATTCACATATGTTGAAAATTTGAACAATTTAAACTAGAAATCACAGTCCTTTCAAGTGGTAGTTTTGAACAAGTTGAAAAATCTTATAAGATGCTGTTAAATGGTATTGGAAGAATAGGAAAACAGATTGAAAAGTGGTTGAACGAATATTTTTCACAGGCTATTGGTATGAGATATTAGCGCAAGGTTTAATATATGAATACATATTATAAATGGTTTTTTCTTTTCGCAAAAATGAGCGATAGAATCTGTAAACATATTAAAAGCATTCAGTTAAGGAATAATAACTAATTTTAAAGCAAATACATGATAAATCTACATAAATTATTCTATGTCATAATATGTAAGTTTTCAACTTCATTAAATTATAATATAAATTTCAATTTGTATCGAGGATTAGAAATATGTACTCTACTTGAGAAGATTAATATTCTACTTTCTACATAATACTTAATTAAAAATCAACTTTAAAGTTTATGCAATTTATTGATACAATTAAATATAACTTACGAGTATTTCAACAATGTATTGTTTTCCCTAGATAACTCATAATAAAATTTATGTGAATGTACTAAAATGCAACTCGAGTTCTATAAATTAAATGCCTCATTAGTTATTATTAAGGGAAGTATTATTAGATAGTTACTGTGCCAATAAATTAAATTGATAGATTTAATTCATTTTAACTGATCCAATATCTTAATAGATTAATATTTAATAATTTTTCTTTACGTACTCATGTGACGCATTTATTATTTTAGTGCACCCGAAACTAAATCAATATTATCTAATAAATAATAATAAAAAAAATAGAAAGCAAGAAGTGACCGTAAATTATAAATTAATAATTATAGTACGTAATTAACAATAATATTGAATAGAAAATTCAATTTTCGCATAAATGTTGTAAAAAAACTGTCCAACAAACTTCTTGCAGTTTTATTTATTATCTTGGTGGCAAAATGAAAAGTGTTATTTACAAAACAGTCCCCATTCTCTTTAAATGAATGGCGGTCATCATAAAGCACGTCAGGTAATCTCTCAGTTTGAACTGTTATTGGTATTTGCAAACAAGGTGAAATGTGTAAATGCGTGTCTACAAGCACGTTGCAACTATTTCCAATATGTATTTGTGTAACAAATGGGAATTGAATTTATATTAACATTGGTAGAAATACCGTTGCTTTCTATTCAACCACAGGGAAATTTGAGATTACATAATGTCACATAATTACACGATCCGTGGCTCAATATTTGCAAGTACAAAAGCAAGAACAGTTTTTAAATCCCGTTGATTGCGAGGTTCATTTTTAATAACTGGAAACAGAAAAACCTTACTAACACTGTTGAAAATGAGAAGGTTGTTGATTGCAATGTCGTTAATTACTTTATATTCTTTGTGCAGATGTGTAAATTAGAACTTCTCAGATGTTAATAGATTACCTAAAGTTATGTATGGGTAGGTATCACAATTAGAAGAATAACAGAATTCTGCATTATTAGAATGCTTTTAAGGGAATTATTGATTTGCATTTCAGAATAAATAAAAAGCTACAGTTGTTGTTCTAATGATTTGTCAATTCTGTGTGCAAATACACGTTAATGTTTTCTTTCATTTAACCCCGTAAGGTATTTTTTGTACTCCTGTTTGCATTGATTTAATACTTAATGGATCATTAAAAATGTTTGTTTTAGTCAAGTTATCGTAGTAACAAATGAATTTATATTTTACTGTAAATATTACAATTTTACTCATAAAATAGCTGTTTAATAACAAACACTACACATGACAGCCAAAATTGAACTAGTATTTGTAATGTCCTGTGATAGTAACCATTAAGCAAAAGGAGAAATTAACAATTTGCTATAAGATAAAACAATTTTCAGGGTCGAGTAGTAACGCACTGTGAAAAAGTAACCTTTTGGATAGTTCAGAGAAGGCAAAAGAGGGAAAATAATGTGCCAATTCTAAACTTTAACGCCAGGTTAGCCGTAAAGTGTCCTGCTGCCTCGGACAATATGAAGATTCGTCTCCAGACCCTCTGGTTTAATTGGAAGTCAATGAAGTTTTGTAAAGACCAAAGATCAGAAGTTACCAAAATAGAAGTATCAGAAAATACAAATTCTTGAATGATTCCTAGTGAGATGTAAATTCATCGTGGTTCAAACCCTTGGCGTTTTAGAGTTATCTCTTTGCCAAAATTAATAAAGTGGGAAGTATCACTTTAGGTTTCGCCGTTCAAATTGCGTATGATTCCGTTGCCAGATACTTATCCTAGTTGTTATGATGGTCCTTCTACACACTATTAATCCTTTCAGTACGATTCGCTTGAGAGTAATAATTAATTAAGCTTCCAATACATCTTCCTCTATGTGATTTACCACAGAAACCGAACGAAATAGGACATCAGGAGCAATATTAAGTTTACCAGACCGATAAACAATTTTAAAATTGAACTGTTGAAAGTTTACAGTCCACTTGATAATTCTCCCAATAAGGTTTTTAATGTTGTTGAGCCATTTCAGACTATAGCGATCGGCGATAAAAGAAAATTTTGTCCCTTGGAGATGCGGTTGCAATTTTTCGATGTGGATAACTGCTAAATATTATGTTCAGTCACGCTATATTTACGTTCACTCTTGGAGAACGATCTAGTAATTTTATAAATATGTAGCTGTCTCATCTTTGAGACCTTAATCGCTTGCTTCCGTTTCTACAATAAACGGTAGACTTCAATCAGGATATGATAACACAGGACTTCTCACCTAATGTTCTTTTAACAAATTGTTATGATCGACCGTAAGATTCAGTGCACGAAATTTGTTGGCTCTTTAGACCCGTAAGTTAAAAGTAAATAAATCAAAAATTATAATTTGAAAAATTTTACAGGAGAAGGTTTTTTATGAATAGTAATAATATACTGAAGAATTCTGAGAAGTGATTTTGACTTACTGGTTAAAGCTTGAAATATTATTTCAAACTTGGGTGTTTTTCCTCGTTTGTGAAAAAATAGGTATGATTGTCGGTAAAACAAAATATACAATTTGATTCAAGTGCTTTTTACGTACGGGTCTACAGTTAAGCTCAAAAATTTGACGTAAATTACCAATACTATCGACCAGCGTCTCTAACAATAAATTTTGAAAGAATCTAGACGATCGCCTTAACCTTATCTGGATCTACTGCTAAACCTCTTGCGTTAACAACTTAACCTAAATAGCGGAGTAATGGCTTGAAAAAGTAACATTTATTGCAATTGCGAGCGTAAAATTCGCATCAGTAAGTCTTCTAAATACCTCTTGTCCGTTTCTAGTCAAAGTGTCCGTTTCTAATAGTTAAAACATGCAGAAAATATTACCAAGTTGAATTTTGGGACCCGATAATGTAAAACGCACGACCCTGAAGGTACAAACACAAAAAAGCAGATTACTGGTTTCTGATGCCAAGCGTTAAAAATCATAATTTCAAGAAAGTACATAACCGGACAGATATTCAAGTAAAATTCGGCGCTGGTTAGCTGAAGCATAAAACCTGTGTTATTTGTATTCGTACTGTAAGGTTGAAAATCGTTGAATAAAGCAAAATTTCTTTATACAATCTTATATGGAACATGTTAAAGGAATTTCGCATGTTGTATAGATGTGAACGTGAAAAGCAGCCACTTTATGACAAAGTTGCCTTATGATATGGGTAGAATATCACGTTTAAAATAGTAGCATCATACCAAGGTTTTATCAATACGAAGACAAAAAATATTCAATAATGATTACAATATACCTACACCAAAACAAGAGGTAAATCAATAAATATTTTCAACAATACGAACAAGTTGATACCAGGCAGGTACTACATTATGTATATACTTATATATTGGAAAACGGGAAATAAGATGATACTCCAGTATCTTCTATTTTAGGTTTCCATGTTAAATTTTATTATACCTCGTTTATGTTTAACGTGGAAACTATTTGTTTTCAAAGTATGTTACGATCTTTTCTATTGAGAGTGATAGTAGTGGAGTTCTATATAGCACGAAATTGGTAGTACAAGTTTAACTCTTGTCTGAATTTTGAATTTCTCTAGTGGTTAGTCAAAAACAAAAAGCCTTGTCGATTATGCAGATTAGAATATTTACCTCTAAAACTGTCAAATAATTTTATAAAGTAGATTAAAAATAGTCCCTTTCCCAAACTTTAGGGTAACTAAAGATCTTTCGATTTTTTATAAGCAAGGTAGAAAAAAGGATAATGATAATGCCGAATTTATTTGTAATAATTAATAAATGACGAAATGATAATGACGAAAATACTCATTACCGTCTTGTAATTATTTCCTACAAGATTAATTTAGATCTACCTATATATTATAATGTTTACTGACAGACCAATTGGAAGCTTTAAAAAATAGCCATAGGGCTGAAGGTGATGTAATACTAGTTCCAGAAAATTGAAATACATCATTTTCAAGAAATAATTTTAAATTTCATTTTTCTCGTTGTTCATTCTTAACTTTAAGGAAATCTTAGTTGATTTCTTTTACAAAAATATATTATATCTATTAGGACTGCTTTTTTTGCATTGCAAGGTAAGTAAACACCTCACAACACATCTAGCTACAGTTTAACTGCTTATCCGTTCCCATTTGTCAAGTCTCTTGCGAGACTTGGTCATGGTTCCATGAGCTTTTTTGTTTTCTTTACAGGTGATGAGGAGCTGGCCCATCAACCCGACCCCCAACCTGGAGGACCAGAGAGACGGCCAGAATAAAGTTCTTACTTCACCCGAATTCGAACCGGGCATTTAGCGTTCATAGTCAACTTGTACAAAAAACAAAAATATATTTATTATTAAATTATTAAGTATTTAACTCGTGAACTTAAATAAATAAAAATATTTTAAAATAATATATCAAGTTAACAAATAATAATCAATCAGTTGAAATTATATTTGAGTTTTCGAAAGTGGATACAACCCATAATTTTCGAAATAATTTACAACACTTCGTAAGCCCTTCCAAATGACGTAATAAAAATTTTAAATTTCAAAACGGCGGGGTCCCCCATTCATTCTAACATTCAAAACATTAAAAAAGGCTCAGTTGTAAGTTTTGCATACAACGAAGAGGTAGCAATTAATTATTATTGATGTCTAATTTTAGAAATTGAACAAATCACGCTACAATATTGGCATAATATTTGAAAGAATTTGAATGAAATGCCTTGTAAATGAGGATTGATTATATTGAAAAATAAATGCATTTTGAACTTTAAATAAAAAAATATTTTATTTTCATGGTTACTTAAGAAATTTTTCGAACAACCTCGTAAGTACCTTTTTGAAATAATTGTGGATAAATGTGCTTATATAGCCAAAATAGTATGCAAATTCATACAAATTACGTTACATTTTGAACGCTGGCTTAGCAAGAACAAAAATGTAAACAATCGATAAGGGTAAATTTTTCATGTATGAGATTTAATGTTCATGGTTAAAATTATTACAAAAATGTACTGCAAAATAAAATATTGTGATAATTTGTTCAAGAACTACATTCAATTTGTTAAAGCAAGAGAAGACGTTATAATAATTTAATAATCTAGTAGTAGCTTTACCATGGCGAATGTTAAATTTTTTTCGAATTCTCAGGCCACACGTAAATTTTTCCTATACCAACAAAAATTATTTTTAAATTATAAGTAATTAAAATAATGACATATTTTTTACTAAAAACAACATGTTAATCACGTATGCCCCAAAAATTAGGTTGAGTTGAAATTTCAAATACGTAAGATCATATTATAATGTACATCAGGCCCACAGACATCCATTGCCAATAAGCAATGTATTTTTGTATAAAGCGCAATCTTTACACCTACCATGTGTATCATCCAAAGATGAAATTAGATAGTACCTATTTAGTTATACTAAATAGTGTGGGATTAAGCACACCGACTGCTAATGCAGAAAACCTGGTTCAATTTCGGGCGAAGTAAGAATCTTATTCTGGCCGTCTCCTCTCGGTAGGCAATGGCAAACCATCGGGCTGTAATCTGCCATGAAAGCCTTTGTTAAAAGGTCACGACGACGCTTCTATTAAAAAGTATTCTTAGTTATACTAAGAAAAAAGAAGAAGAAGAAGAAGAATAATAAACTGTATTAAATACTTTTAGAACTAAAAATATAAAGTATAATTTTATTCACAATCGATTTCGTTACACTGTTTAGTCACCTGGCGATGTTACAGTGTAACGAAAACACATTTTAGATTCGAATTCCAGACGCTTCACTTTGTTTTAACAGCTGTCTAACATTCTCAAAATGCTTCTATGATATCTAAGATTTCATTTTTAAATTTAAATTTTAACATGCAATAACTATTAGGTTATTAGCACTTTAGACTGATTTTTAATTAGTGTTAATATGTTGAGTATTTTTGTTTGTTATAGGTTTTTTGGGTTCGGTATTTTGTTTGGTTGTTTTTTGTTTAACCCCAGCGTCCGAATGTCCACTAAATCCGCATGCTTCAAGGCTCTAGAATGTGTTACGAACGTGTTCAGGATTGCACCGCGAACAAAGCTATAAATTGTTCGTAACCTCGGCGGCAAGGAACATAAAATGTTATATACGACTGATGCTTTTTAAGGTATAAGAATAAAAAATATGTGGTTTATAAAAATTGAACTCTATCATGAGATTCATAATAATCTGCAATGCATCAATGCATAAACATATTACATTGAGGTTATGTTCCGAGGATGATTCTGATTAGGTAATCGGATGGGAAGAATTAATTATTATTTTTACACCGAGACTGTTCTGAGAAGAAAATTCTACGATAATACCAAAATCGCGGTAAATTTTAATATTATTATATTTTAGCAGCTGTTTTGTATTTAATTTACTGTCAAATGGAATGTAGTCTAAATTTTGATGAAATCCCTGTATATTGCATTGTAGCCTAAAAATAAATACAATAAATAAGTATAAATAAATATTTTTATACCTAACAATAAAATATGAAAAGCATTTCAAGTTACACAATGAAGTTATATTTTATTCATTAATTTATAAAATTGACTCAAAATCAATACTTTTGGCTAAAATAAATTTTATGGAAATGCATATTGATAAGCATAATTAATAAAGTTATTTAATATAAACCCCAACGTTTAAGGTCAAATCAAAACAAAAGGAAAATAATTAAATAAATAGAAAACTACCGAAATTATTAATACAGCGAAAGCAGGAAATTACTTAGGAGATATTCCTAATTTTCATAAAATTTAATTTGATTTGATACTTCTTCGAATATATATGAAAATATATAAGGCATTGGGTTTTTCCAAAAATTAAAAGAATTTTTGTAAAGAATTTGGAGAAATGATGTTTAATTGTTTTTACGACTGTAAGAAGTCTGTTGAAACTTTGATTATTATTGTAAAGGGTACGTTGCGTCACTGTAGAGAGATAAAATAAATGAAATTAATTATTGAAGTGTTGATAAACAAAGTTTTAGTGCTGCCTACCGGAAATTTCTTGAAATTGTAGGAAATTTTGGATAAGTTTGGAAAATTTTGATTTTCGACGGGTGGTAGCATCAGGGAGAAAGGTTGTTTTTGATAGCACCCTGGAGTGTGTATTAATTTTGAGTTTGTGTAACCAAATTTGAATTTAAACTGGTAAGTCGCTACTGGTTTATTGATTGATTGGCGTCACACATTTTTCGATTTCGTATTATTCTACACACTAAATTTTGAAAAATCGTATGAGTGATAGGCGACTCCTCTTATCTGAAAATTATTGCGCTATTTTCCGTAATCCTTATGGATGGTACAATTGATTATACTATTGAATTATTCAACGTAGTTTACGAGTATTTGAAATGAAGCTGCAATTACTACATTAATTAAAATCCTGAGCAACAATTTGGAGGTTATACCACGAATTTTATTGATGGTTCCTGTTTTATTTGATTTCGGTCTACACTTCACTTACATTCATCCTTATTGTGAAGATTTGGTTAATTCTATTAGTTTAAACTTTTGATAATAGATTTGGTGAAGAAACAATTACCCTTAATTTTATCTCGCGATAATTTCGTTATTTTGATAATTGATATAGTGTGATATGCACAGATACGTTCACTACTAGGGTATAATTATTTAATCTAATTTTTCTAATTTGATAAGTTGGATTTGTTCGATTTTTTATGGCTATCTTTGAAATGCTGATAAAGATATTTAAATGTGCCTTGAAGTTCGCTCAGCAACATTTGATTGATTTGTGATTCAAGGATTCAATATGAATTTGTATGGTGTACAGGTTTAGCAAGTAACTTTACACTCATTAAACATCATTTGTGTGAACAATTTGGTTATTAATTTAGAATAAATTTTGATTAAAATTTTTTTGAGCATAGAAAGATTGCGTCTCATTTATTCTTATTATTTATCAGGAGAATCGCTAAGTTAGCTGAAGCATATAAGTGGATTCTACCATTTGGGAATAAAATTTATTCCAACTTTTATCATTTACCTTAAACCTAAATTGTAAAGAACAATATAATATGAAAGGCAAGTGTTCCAGCTACATGTGGTGAGCGAATGGTCGAGATTCACGTCTTTATGGCAAGATAATATATGGTTTCAAATGCCATGGCGTACGGCGTACAATCTCATAGAACAATTTTTTTGTTACAAAATGTGTACTTCCTGGTTCCAGTTAACTTAAAATATGGCCAAGAGGATCTCTGACATAAGTACCATTAATTTTCCACATGGTTTGAAATCCATGTTAAGCTCTATTGGATTAAGATTTTTTATTTTTTATGTCAATACGCTGTATAAAGGCCGATTCCCACTATACGTTACGTCTCCGTTTCATACCGGTTCAGTTCAAATATTATTGACCGTAATTGCCTTTGGACGAAAGGTGTGGTAGTCTACCACTGGTAGATGGAACGTATAGTTGGCATCCACCTTAATAATAATATAATTAAAATTTAGGTAGCTATCATTTGCATTTTATGCATATTTGTTGTATATTTAAGTAATAGGTATGGGGTCGACATAATATAGGAAAATTACAAAATTCTTATAGTCTACGTTAATTACCTCCTTGAAGTGAAGGGTAGATGTATAATTCAGGTTGACGTACCCAGGATACTATTCTCACTAAATCTTTTACGAATGATGGCACTACACATTTTAATACTGCTGTACATCCTCTTGCAGCTCCCAATACTTCAACTTCAACGTTGAAAGCTTGAGTTACCACTGAAAAACAGAAAAAATTGAGCATGAAAAACTCTGTAGACTTGTGAATCAATTGCTGTCTATAAGAATTTATTATTCTGCGTAATATACTTTATTTCAGCAAATTTCAATAATATTGCTGGCTGATTAAGTAAAATTTAACGAAAAATCTGTATTATACAATTTACTTAATTGTCCTTCAACGACGTAAATTACTTAAAATGTTTATTTGAATAAGACTTAATATAAAGCTTCAAGCTTTGCTTTCGGTAACTATAAAAACATTGCCACGTTTTTATAAACCTTGCACTTAGACCATCTTACGTAAATTAAGTTTTTAAAAACATTTTACTTTAACAAGAAATGAATTTTAGGCTTAACATAAAGCTAAATAATTTTGAATTTGTTTCTGTTTTAATAAATAAATTTTAAAGAGATTTGTTTATAAGTTTATGTATGCAGTATATTATCTTATGTATTTTCAAATTTTCAATTTACTTGTAGTTTGCAAAATAAAACACTATTTACGCGGGTAGCTTAAAATTAAAATAATATTGGCACAAAGTGAACGATTTATAAAGTAATACCTTTTTAGCTCTTAAGCGTGGTCCAGACCTAACGTTTTATCGTACGTTTTGCTGTCCGTTCTGAGATTGTCAGGTAAAACGTTTGAGCTCTTTTGCGTCCAGACCTAACGTTTTATCGTACGTTTTACTGTCCGTTCTGAGATCTTCAGGTAAAACGTTCGATCTCTGAAGCGTCCAGACCTAACGATTTGTCGTACGTTTTACCTTCGCATCTCAAATTATTAAATATTTAGTCGTGAATCTAATTATAGTTTCCCGAATGATTTCGGAAGTCGAACATACTAGGGTAGATGCACCCGATGCACTTGGCAGCATTATTATGATAAAATAAGGTAATGTGGCAAAATAATGCTACAACGAAAATATAATTTGCCATACGAGATTATAACTACATACAAGCATAAAAAATATTATATGTGCACTTTTCTGTCTGTGTCGGAAATTGATAATAGAGCATGGATTTTAGGACGTAAAAAATGTTTTAAAAGGCACAATTTTAGGCTATAAAAATCGTTGAAATAGCGCAATAATTAAGAATTTAGGGGTTTTTAGGCAATATTATATTTTTCATTACAGCAACTTATAAACATAATATTTAAAAAAATTAGTTAAATATTTTTTAATAACGATAAACTATAAAGATGGAAATTACTATACAAATTTTTATGTAAGCTTTTTTCTCTCCTAAATAAATGGTGTTATTAATTTTCTCCTTTATTTGCAAATGGCGCTACTAATTTAGGGGGTTACTATTTTTTTAAGTTAACAAATAAATGTACGATTTTTTTTGAGTTTTTGGAAAATTCACCTCCCCCCCTCTCAAACCTGGAGAACCTCTGCCATTTACGGTTTTGTATTTAGTGGGTACCTATCTGACTTAAAGCCATTCAGGATTTCTGAAATCTGTCTCACCTTTTGAGCTAAATTAACTTCCACAGTTTTATTAAGGTGGCCGAGAAATTTTTTTTTGTTCGACACAAATCTTAAAAACGAATAAATTTAAAAAAATTCTGAAAACAGATTCAAAAAGCCTAAGTTTGAAACTACAAGGTGAGTGATTTTCAAAAAAAAATATCGCAAAAATATTTTCTTTTTTAGAATTTTTACCTATATTTTTTTCATCCTAAATTTTTAAAGCCCAAATTTGGATTCTAGTTGTAGCGTCAACTTTGAAGAACATTATTTCACAAAGTCGGCATGCTAAAGTTTTCTATTTTTTGAGTTTTGTGTCGAATGGAAAATGTCTTTTGAAATCCTTATAGTAACACTTGTATGTATGTTTTTTTTTAAATAACCTGCTGGATCCCTAAAGAAAGGGATTGTTTCAAACTATGGGTAATTTCAATCCCTCAACTGCTATGGGGAATTCGCGCTACAGTCGCGGCACCTAGCGGATTTAGTGTTTTTAAGTGAATTTCTCGGCCACCTTAATAAACGTGGATACGAAGCGCTGACTCAACGACCACTGCCAGTTCTCTATCTATGCTGACTTCACCGAGATAAATAAATACAAGAACTCTTAACAACTGAGATTACTTTTTGAACAGTGGCGAATTTCCGCACGCCTGGGGCATCATAAATTAAGGGGGCCTCAATATTCAGCTTTCTTAGATCACTGGTATAGTGTGAAAAACATAGTAAAACGTGCGCGTAGAATGCACACTGTAGGGTGTAGGAGCAGTGAAAATATTTAGAAGAGAACCTTAAAATTGAATTGCTTGGGTCCTCTCAAGTGCTAAATCCGCCACTAACTGAGAGATCCAAATTTTAAAAAACATAAAAAATATTTCTTTTTAACTCATAAATCATAATTGGTTTAGGCTTTTTAGGCCTTAAAAATCTATTTTAGGTCAGTAACATCGAAAATAGGCATTTAGGCAAATAAAAGTAAGGTTCAAAATTTTCAAAATCGTTTGAACGGCATTTCTGTATTTATAATTTTCGTACTTTATTAATAATAAAACATATTTATATATAATTTTGAATTGCCTAAATACAGGACAAAAAGGCAAATTGCCTAGAATCCGTGCTGTATTGATAATAAATAATTTGTGTAGGTAGGAACGTAATTTGATTAATAAACTGCATTGTACAATAAAATTAATTTATTATTAACATAGGTAAGCAAAAGTAGATTATTAATGTAATTTACAATTTTGAAGCGCATACTTGCGGGTAGAAAGCACCAAAAAAGCATCAATAAATAAAATTGCATTTTGGATTTCGAAAATAATTCTAGAAAACTGCATAATATTATTTATTCGACTTATTATTATAGTTTGTAATAAGCTGCACGTTTTCTTGGAATGGCGTTTTTTAATTTCTGGCACATAACTCAAAATTATGTATTTTATCAAAGAATAATTATTATAAAAATACATGAATATCGACACCTATTAACAACAATATTTATGAACATATCCTGAATTTTTATTAAGATAAAAAAGAAAATATTCTTCAAAATTTTCTCATTTTATTTTAAAAATAATGTTAAAAGATTTATCATCTAGTTATTATCTATTTATCAACTAGTTATCATCTAGTGATTATTTGAAACATAAAAACCTACGCTTTTTTTGCTGCATATCTGCACAAAACTTCGAGAAATGATGCGAGAAATGAGAAGTTGACTTCATTTTTAAAATATCGTTTCAGTTCTAAATCGTTCGTCGTTTTCCTGTCCACACCTAACGTTTTACCTGACAATCTCAGAACGGACAGTAAAACGTACGACAAAACGTTAGGTCTGGACGGGCTTCAGTTTTAAGATCCTAGGACTTATCGTTTCAGTTCTAAATCGTTCGTCGTTTTCCTGTCCACACCTAACGTTTTACCTGACAATCTCAGAACGGACAGTAAAACGTACGATAAAACGTTAGGTCTGGACCACGCTTTAGACTTTACAGATTAAATAATTTTAAGTCAATTTTATGTATTTTGTTTTTTGTTATAAACGGACTTCGTAATTTAAAACTTTCATAATGTCAGAATATTATACTAAATTATTTATTTTATTTGTTAATTTTACCAATTTATTCTAATAATGAAATAATTAATAATAATCGTATAACGGAACAAAATTTTAAGGAAAAAGACTTATTATTAGTTTTTCAAGTTATTAAAGATGGAATTTTATGTTTTTATTGTACGATAAATAGCGGAATACGTTTTTGTATAACTTCGACTTATAAAGTGTACATCAAAACATTTATTTTGAATTCAATTACATACCTGCTCTAACTTGCACATCTCGACTAATAATTCTTCCAATGTTATTAGATGCAATGCATCTATAAACCGTTGAATGAATATCTTGCCTATAAGCAGCAGCCGCAAAAGGTAATAAAACCAATGTACCATTACGAAGTACTCTTCTAATTCCGGATACGTCTCCTACGGAAGTACCATCAACAGATAACCAATCAATGGATGGTTGAGGGCTACCAGAAGCAGAACAGTCCAACCAACCTCCGCTTGAATTGGAAAATTCTAATCTTGTAGGTGGTTCCATAACAAATGTTGGACCACGTAGATGTAAATCAAACCCATAAGATATATCTAAAAAGAATAAATAATAACATGTTAGTGCTAAATTTTTATATTTTCAAAATGCATCATATTTTAAAGTTATTGCTATCTACTCGTCAGTTTGTCTTGTCGAATTTTTTGAAAGCTGTCGGTTTTAATAAAATTTCATATTACAGCTGATGCAAATATTGGTAGAAAGTTACAAGTAGCTGTGGTGTCGTTTTTCGACGTTAACGATTCAATTATACGTGGTCTATAGTTTAACGACGACATATTATGGAACTTATGGAAAGCCACAAATTCAGATATATTATAATATAAGTAATGTATTTTATTAACTTTTATTTCGTACTATCAGTTTTACTGCAATGCAACATGAATTATGTAATTTCATTTTCAATGGGCACTCTTTCTTTCGTTTAACTTCCTTTAAAAGCTTTCTGGAGTTATTGTCAATTTCAAGTTCGTACATACGGTGTTGATCTGACAATGTTGACTAAAAGTTTATGGAGTTGTATTTTACCTTTAACAAATAATTCTAAATTATTAAGGTAGTAGTTTTGATAATTAGTTTGCGATATATTTAAATTTTCAGTTGATAGGCACATATTGTTTAAATAAATTACTGTTATTATTAACTTAAATCTTATAAATTCATTTGGTTTTATCCTGATATAGAGCAGCGATAACATTATCACAGCAAAGAAATCGAGATTGATGATTGGGTGCAGAGAAATGTCTTATGCAGACGTGCTCAAACCTGAATCTAAACAAAAAAAGCTGGATAAATAGCTCGGAAAATTCGTTTATGAAAAACATCAAAGCAATTGCTTTTATACAATTTAGTAAAATTTTAAAAATGAAGAAGTTTTGTATGTACATAATTTTTAAAACTTTATGGGGTTATAATAGTATAATCAAGTATTTTGTAGATACCTGGAGGTTATTTATCGAACACTATTTTATTCAAGTTTTACTTGAATGATCTAAGTTTATACTAATTTAGATTCATTACTTTCTAGTACACAATTTCCCAAAATTTTTCCAATACAATTTGTTTTAAATATAAAATAGCTATAAAAGATATAGGTACTATATTATGTAGGTACTATACCAAATAATAATAAGTTTAGGTTTCCTGTTAGTCTAAGAACACAGTAAAAGCTGGTTTCCGAAACCGGCTTACCTGCTTGAACATTTGTATTGAAATATCTATTTTCTCACCAGCTTCGTTTGTCATTGGTTACATTAATTAATGTATTACTTATTATATTATTAATTGTATAAGGTAAGCCGGTTTTGGCAACCAGCGTTTACACTTAGGTCTTAAAACTATTTAGTTGATAGTTTTACGATCGATACCACCATATCGAATATAATTTATCCTATATTATACCACACCTACGTAAGTACAATAATAATAATTAAATGCACTACCGTACTAGACAGTTCTTCGTCTACATCAACTGTGCAAGAAATTGGATACTGCCCAGTCATCTTATTCCAGCTGAACTTTACCAACTTGCCTCGGTGTCTCTTACTTTAGAGATGAATAATGTATCGTATAAATTATTTTAGATACAATTCGTATAGGAAATGGATCGCAACATATACAATAAAATTTATTGTATAATGTACAATTTCTTGTCCTATATTTTAAAATCAATTGTATTGCAATGAAAATCAGGAAGTTAAATAATTGAATAAAAAATTCAATCCACGCACCAAATTTTTACGAGACCTTTCGGATTTACCTTAAATTACATTTTGGAGTATTTCGTGGGCTATTTTTATTAACACTAAACTTTGATTAACTGCCAATATTTTTTAAAATACTGCGTAATAAAATATTAAGTTTGCACATTAAAACAAGAAAGTTGTAGAACTTTTATACATAAACAACAGGAACATTTTTTGTTTCTCCCTGATTTTTTTGTAATCCTGTAATATATTAAATTCAGATTATATTAACAAATAACAATTAATCTTGTGTCATTGATGTTGATTAATTGAATTCACTTAATCAGTATTTTATTTAAATATTTCTTAAAATTACTCCAAAAAGGAGCACTTAGTAAGATGAAAATTTTACTTGCAACATCATTAGTTAATGTCTTGTTGATGTTGGTGATTAATGACTTAAAAATAACATGTAAGTGCGTTAAACTACAATAAATGAATAATTTTGAAAATTTAAAATCGGTCGAAACATTATAGTCCTATCTTTCAATAACTCAATTTGTATTGAAATTTTAAAAGTAGTGGAAATGAACCGTTTCTTAAATAATCATGAAATTATTTTTTATGTGTTCTTTTGGTACGGTCTAATTTACGAAAATTATATAAACACCAACTTTGTTTAATTTTTATCTTGGATCAGTACTGACTAATATCCCTTGTTCACGACAGTAATATTATATTCTGATGTTAAGTTGCGACTCCCTTTAATCTTTAAATTATTTTATAATATACATGTATATTGAATGCTATTATATCAAACAAAATACAATAAATTATTAATATCATACACAATAATTAATTATTAACGTTTAAATTGCGAGTTCGTAAACTTATGTTACCATTAGTTAAAGTTGGTTTATGAAGGGAGGAATTTGTTATCGGAGTATTAGGTAAAATTACAACATAGGTGAGATTAGAGAAAGACGATTACAGGTGGAAATAATTTGACAATGTATGTAGACGATTATGAAAGGTAACGGTTACGATTGAATAAAAGTTTTATGTTAGTTTATTTAGTGAAAATGGAATGGTGAGAGGAAATGCGTATTAGTTAGGAACTACTACGCCATCCTGTATTATAAAAACTTTATTGCAATTTATTGTAAGTGAAAATGTAAGATGGGTAAAAATATCAATAAAAGCAAGTTTCGAGAATGTAACGAACATAATTGTCGGACTAAAACAGAAAATTAGAAAAAGTGTGTTTGATTAATCCCATTTAATACCAAACAAAGAATATCTAGCTAGACCATCTGCGACAATTTAGATTGAAATAGCATTAAATCCCTTTAAGCGTTCTCGGGTTTGCTATGATGGTGAGAAAATTGTTTATCAAGTGTAGAATTTCAATTTAACTGCATGATTAAATAATTAAAAGATTAAAATTTTTGAATATTTAAACAGCCTCTGGTTTCCTATCGATTTTTTCTTTTTATTTTTTGTCGTTCATCATAAATATGCGAATATTTCAGTCTTTGAGTTCACCCCTTTTAAAAAATAATGACGACTCCGTTCTGATTTACATTACGACTGAATAAGCTTTACGGATTAATTTTCACGAGTAAAACGGAACTGAATAATTGCAACGGGATTCTATTGTTCCCAAATGTGACAAAAAACTCGGCGGAAATGGAAGATGTCGAATCAATTTCTTTAAAAGCTGTAGTTGGCGTATTTTTTGTTTTAATTTGTCATTATTGGAATCTAAAAGTTGTTAATTTTTTTATAAATAAATACAAAAGTGAGATATATTTTGACGTTATTAATTTTTAAATGATTGATCTGTTATTTATACATCGTAGGTGTACAATAAAGATATTGAATGAAATGTAACAAAAATGACAAAACAATATTAATTTTCACAAGGTAATATTTATTTACTATATATTTTGAAAGTATGCACTATAACTTATTATAAAAGTTCAATAATAAAACTATATAAACTAATAAGGGTTCTAATAAGTTCGACAGAACTTACTTTAAGATATCGTAAAATAAAATTTAAGTTCACAAAGTTGAAAGCTACGTTTACTTTCACATTTACATGAGCAGTAGATGGATTGCTGTCATTACTGATGTAGCTACAGCGCAGAAATTCTAGGTTCGAATCGTAGTCCAGTCTATTAAAGAAATTATTGAAACAAGCGCGGATCCACCTGTGGGGGGGGGTATTTACACTAATTACCCAATAATGTAATATAATATAGCAATAGAGTAATAAGCCCTTAAACCTAGAGGTACCTGTGTACCTTAGACATTGTAAAATGCAAAATTTTTATCTACGGCGCCATTTTTTCTTTTAATTTTTATTTAAGGATAGTCACAATATGCCACCGTAATAAATTAGTTACCTCCCTCTCTAGAACCAAAGTTCGAAACAGCGCTAGCATTGAAGCAATGGAATAAATTAAAGGAATCTGGAGAAAGTTTTTTACACTTTGATTGGGTAGTCATCATTAAAAGTAGCTACTCATCGTTCTATTTTACAGAAAACTATATCCTATGAACATATTGAACTATTGGCCTTAATATTAAAATAGTTCTTATCAAAAATAAAATTGAAAAAATTATCTAAAAGGGATCTTATTTCACTATTATTGATAATATTAACATTGATTGCATGATGAACGTGTAGAATCGCTTTCTTATGTGAGACGCTTGATCCGTTGTCGTAGAAGCAATTTATTTATTTACGGATAAACCATTTCATTACTAAGCATAGCAACTTTACAACAATACATTACAAGATTACAACAAATAACTCCAGATCCTTAATCATTTTTCGACATAAACGTGATGTCTACCGATGACTCTTCGAATAATGCAACCCGGAATAAATCTGTCAGAACTATGATGGCTTTAAGCTGAGGTTACATTGGATGCGTACCCGTGCGATATTTTAAACGTGCGTGCTCGTACGATATCTTTCGTACGAAGGAAGTGGTTACACTGGTTTTAAACGCGTCAGTGTAGTATAAGTAAAATGACAAAATAAAATTCATTTCCTTTGCAACTTCTTCCTATATTTTTTTACGAGATTTCTGTTATGGTATGTCTTACATTTCTGATCCCATAACGCATTTTTAGCAACTATAATAACTATAAACTATAACCTATAAAGTTTGATTGACAGCCATATTATTAATATAGAAGATTAGAAACATGGACGCCAACATGGACACACCTATATCAAGTGAGGTTATGAAGTCATTCCAAAATAAATTGAGTAAATTATCAAAAAGTGAACTAATTGAACTGCTAACTACGAATAATTTACCGGAGAAACATGCAGAAAATGAAGTTTTATGCGAATTTGTACAAATGAGCAAACGAAAAAATGGCGAAGTCGTGGAAATTTATATCGAATACATTCAAAGTCTAAAAAGCCAAATCAATACGTTGGAAGCAATGGTGAACGATAAAATCATGATTATTGATTTAATTAATGGAAATAGGCAACCAGTTGTACAAGTAGATGACAAATTCAGTGTGTCGCATGCCTTAACCGCTCCAAACAAGGTAAACCCTCATAACCTAAAAATAGAAGCAAAGAAACGTGAACTTAATTCTGGTAATCACGATACTGGTAAAAAAGAAAACGATTCAAAAAGTGTAAAAGCTGAAATAGAAGCAAAGAAAGGTGAACTTAATTCTGGTGATCACGATACTGGTAAAAAGCAAAACGATTCAAAAAGTGTAAAAGCTGCAAACAATAATAACACACGTGGAAAGGAAAACAAAATTGCAACAAAAGAACAGGTACAAAACGGTATTCAAGATGCTATAAATAATTCAATTTTAGGAAAAATAATAAACCTAAACAAGGACGATGAGTTCAAAACGGTGAGCTATAAGAAATGGAGGAAGCCGAGACCAGCGCCTTCAGTGGGAAAAAACACCGATGAAAGAGCTTTGGAGTTTGCAGGTGCAGAAAAACCCAAATTGTGGTTATTCCTCACACGGATTAAGCAACACGTTACAGACGAACAAGTTAGAAACTACGTCACAAATAAACTTGACGGAGCAGAAGCTAGAGTGGATTGCATAAATACAAAGGGAAACCATAAATCATTTATAGTGGTTGTTGACATAGCCAACAAAGAAAAAGTGTACGAAGAGAATTTCTGGCCAGTAGGTATACGATTCTCTCGATTTAACTTCCAAAGAGGTGGACATTTTTTAAAGAAAGCCGAAGAAGAAAACACCATGAAGTAAACAACATAACAAAATCCAAAAAACTACCCAAGAAACCGAAAACAACAAAAATTATGTACTAAGAAACTCGACAACAAACGCAAAAAATAATGTAGACAAAATAAAATTATTGCACCTCAATGTACAATGTCTTACCAATAAACTTTCAGCACTGGAACACATCCTACATGAAGAAAATATTGATATAGCTTGCATAAATGAACATTGGCTTAATTCGGATAACATAAACATGTATAATATTACAAACTACAAGTTGATAACCCACTTTACAAGAAAAAAACATTCACACGGAGGGGTAGGAATATTTGCAAATGACAAATTGACATGCACACCTCTTCATTGTATTGCGGACAAATCAATTGAAATCGATGGCGAATTTTCAGCTTGCTACATCAAAGAAATTAACATGACCATAATAACAACCTATCGATCGCCCTCGGGCAATTTCAATAATTTTTTACAACTTCTCGAAGATAGTATAAAGGAGGTAAATAAACTATATAATCCATCAACCAAGTTAGTGGTAACGGGTGACTTTAATGTTAACTTCAATGAAAACTCAAGCGAACAATTAAACATAATAGCTCTCATGAAATCATTCAATCTCGAAAAGAATATAAACAAGCCAACGCGTAGTGCATCTTTAAAATGCATTGACAATATTTTCACTAATTTCGGTTGCTTGCCAGATTTTATCGATGCAAATATATCTGATCATGAAGCAATCTGCATAGAATGGAAAAATGATAAACCTAAAAAGAAAGATACATTAGAAAGAAGAAAGTTTTCCATCAAGCGAATAGATAAATTTAAACAATCTATACAAAATATGGACTGGACACCAATTTATAATGAAAGCGATGCAAACATGAAATTCCAAAGGTTTAATGAAATTGTACAAGAACAAGCTGAATCTGCATTTCCAATAAGAACTTTTAAAACCAAGAACAAAAAAATCAAACTCACAACTGAACTCCTGAAGCTGAATAAACAAGTCAAAACCTTGCACTCACAATATAAAAGTGGTCATGCAGAGGTCAAAACATACTACAACAGTATGAGAAAATTATTTATTGAAAAACTAAATGAACACAGAAAACAAGTAAAGGCACAACAAATCCACGAATCTGATAACAAAGCGAAAACAACATGGACGATCATCAATAAAGAACTGGGCAGGAAAAATGTCGTACCCAACAATAATACTCTCACAGCAAACAACTTCGGAACATATTTCGCTAGCATAGCTCAAAACTCAATCGCTCAAAATCCGCAGACAACAGAAAACCACATAAAATACCTAAACTCTGCCATACCAAGTACTGTAAATTCAATGTTTTTGCAACCCACAACAGAAATCGAAATAAGCAATATAATCAAGAAACTTAAAAACACAGCTACGTTTGATATCTACAACATAAACACAAAAATTATAAAATTAATTACAAATGAAATATCGATAATACTCTGTCATATTATTAATGAATGTATGAGCAAAGGCATCTTTCCGGACACCCTGAAAGTATCAAAAGTAATTCCGATACATAAGAAAGGAGACGAAAGTGAGACAAACAACTATCGGCCCATATCTATATTACCAATCTTTTCCAAGGTATTTGAAAAAATTCTTTATAGTCGCCTAGTAAATTTTTTACAAAAAAATGCATCTTTTACGAAGGAGCAATTTGGTTATCAAAAAGGGAAAAACACCATCGACGCAGTACTACGGCTGACATCAATCGTCTACAAAATGCTGGAAGGTGGACTAAAGTGCCAAGCTATCTTCTATGATTTGGAAAAGGCTTTTGATATGATGAATCACAATATATTCTTGGACAAAGTTCAACACTATGGATTCAGAGGGAAGGCATTTGAAATAATCAAGTCATACCTCCGAAATCGTAAACAGGTAGTATTTTGGAATGGACAGCTAGGACAAAAGTGGGAAGTCAACTGTGGTGTACCGCAAGGAAGCATCTTGGGCCCCTTCTTCTTTGTTCTGTACATTAACGATCTGTCACATAATGTAAAATGTGACACCACCTTATATGTAGACGATACGGCCCTAGTCATGGAAGAGAATGACCAAGCAAATGATCGACAAAAGGAAGTCACGGATTGGTTTGAGACTAACAAAGTCATGCTAAATGTGGACAAGACTCAAAAGGTTAAATTCACTGCATCTAGGAGAATTGACCAAAAGGATAAGACTGCAGTAAAATACTTGGGAATTATAATGGACACTTTGTTAACTTGGCATGATCATGTGGCTATATTAATAAACTCCTTAAGCAAAAATATTTATGCTATAAGGAGAATTAGAGAAGCAGTTGGAAAAGATGCTGCTAAAGCGGTCTACTATTCAATGTTTCATGCTAGAATGGTGTACGGACTCTTGGTCTGGGGTAATGCAACACAATTAAAGAAAGTGTTCCTACTACAAAAAAGAGCTATACGTGCACTAGAGGGAGTATCGTCAACAACACACTGTAGGCCAATCTTCCGGAGTTTGCGCATTCCAACGATCTCATCTGCCTATGTTTATGCTAGTGCAGTAAGAGTGAGGACCGATCGTACAATTTTGGAAAACACTGCAACACACCATCATCAAACCAGAAAAAGAAACGAGATACGAATTGAGAGAAGCCGACTGAAGTGCTCTGATGGCATAAATCTTCAAGTCAGAATTTTCAACTCGTTGCCTGAACAAATCAGAAATTTTCCCCTTGCAAGGTTCAAAAGGGTAATAAAAGAACAACTGACCGAATGCGCGCTATACGATGTGGAAGAATTCTTCCAGGCCGAGTTGAGATGAAAACCAGCAACTGCTGATCTCCACCAGTTAGGATTACTGAAAATTTTGTTGTTGTTGTACTAAACTACTACTATTTTTTGTAGCCTAATAAAGATTATTATTATTATTATTATTGTCTACGATTATATACAGAAGACTAAAGGAGCACACAAGACAAAAGATTGGAGAATACCAGTACGGATTCACTGAAGGTAAATCCACCGTAGACGCGATTCATATAGTAAAGAGAATAATGGAGAAAACATATGAACATGGCATAAGGATGCATTTGCTCTTTGTGGACTTCCAGCAGCCTTTCGATAAGGTTAATAGAAACATGCTATATGGAGTGATGGAAGAAATGAAGATCCCAGACAAGTTGATAAGATCGACAGTAATGACTTTGGATAACACTGAGGCATGTGTTAGAACTTGCACAGGCACAATAGATTGCTTCGATATCAACAGTGGAGTACGACAGGGAGATGCACTGTCGGCGTTGCTCTTTAATGTTGTCATGGAAAAAATAGTCAGAGATATAACAAGAAGAGGGTCAGACATAACAACAAAAGAAGGACAATTGATCGCTTACGCTGATGACATTCTCATTATGGCGGGAGAATGGAGGAGATGTTCGATGAAATCGAGAAAAGAGCTAGAGAAATGGGATTATTGATAAACGAAGGTAAAACTAAATATATGAAGCGTGACGGGACCACCATGAGAAACAAGGAAGGTATTAAAATAGGCAGTAGCTTTGATGAGGTGGACAGTTTCAACTATCTAGGAGTATACTGCAGCGTTTTATTCGAGAGTGAAATTCTTGATAAAAAGTAAAGTCAACTGTCTGCCGAAATGCTGGCACGACAGAGAAAAGTTGTTCTTTGTTATCTCGAAGCCAAAACTTGTCACAATTTCCACTTACACTGATACAAATAATTTTATGCTTGTTGATTTGTCTTGATAAAGTGTTATTTTTGAATCCTATCTAAAAGTGAAATTTGTAAGTGACAGTGAATTTCAAAGTTTACCACTAAAAGTTAGGAACTTACGTTTTGGAAGTAGAGTGCCGTTTTGTAAAAGGTACGAGAAAGTGGAAGGAGAATTTTTGGTCTTTCCCAGCGACCATTTTGCGAGGCCAGGTGTTGTTTGGAGGCACCGACAAAAAAAGTGATTTTCGATAGTTTTTCTTGGAACCAGGATGTCCAAGATATGATTTTTGTGTATAACACAAAGTTTACAATCGCTGGAAGTGAAAACGTGAGTCTTTTACGTTAATTTTGGTATTTTTCACTTGAACATGTGGCCGCTTGACCTCATCATAAATTTTACATAAAATGCGATCCAGTTTATGATTTGATGATCGTGGGGATTATTGATTGTGTGAAAGAGTTATTTATTCGATTTATTTCATCGGATAAACCCTATAATTGCAATTTTGGTTAAATTTGGATATTGTAAAGATTTGAGGTTAAATTTTACCTTGCAAAGCGGCGTAGTAATTTGGATGCCCGTAAACGTTATCCAGGATTTACTTAACAAGTTTTATTTGCTGGAGAACACTGAAGCTTCTATGAATTTACTAATTAATTTGATTTGGATGGAGTTGGAAGTCAACATTTGTGAAGCAACTGTCAAATTTGGTAGTCGTAAGGAAGCTGCTGATCACGAAGTCCAGTGGTGTACAAAATCCAGTGGCGGAGTGCATTCCCTCAATGTGTAGATGTTCTTTTTCATCACTTTTTATTAACTGCGTTACAAGGGTTAGTGAAACCATTAATTATTTTTATAACCAAACTGATTATTTTTGTAAATTAATTTATTTTTGTAAACCTTTTTCTCTAACACATTTACAATTAATCCAGTTGTAAATTCGTTCAGAATTTTCTATGAACAGTAAATGTAACAGAATTTACGACTGTGATTCACCTTTACACCCCACGGCAGAGCAGGCATTTATGAGCCTGACAAAGAAGAACAACTTTTCTCCTGTTCTTTTTTATTTGAATAAAATTCAATATTATTTTTGTATTCAAGAATTTTATTCTGGCGCCCAACAAACCCTTGTTACCCTTCTTAGGATCCTGCTAACTGGGAAAAGTGGTCTCCAAGTAACTGTTTAAGTGCTCACCGGCTTAAAGCAAACCGTGGACTCAATTCTGTCATTCGTTCCGGTGAATGCCGACTACCCCAAGCGTCTAATTGAAGAACTTGGGAAGTCAAGGTCATCTGGGACACGACAATACATTGATAAGAACTGCAATCGTCATGAAGAATTGCAAAGTAGAATACAATCAGGTATAAGGCGTACAATGCGAATAGAAAATTGCTAATGGACAATAAACTAACAAGAAAAACAAAGGTAAAGATATACACAGTCTACCATAAGTAAGTTAAAAAATTATTTTTTAAGTTTTTAATGGTAATTTTCATATTTTTTGACAATTTTTTTTAATGATTTTAACATTTAATTACTCATTACTGTTTTATTAATTGATTATAAGTAGAGCGCGGATTCTATGCATTTTGCTTATTGCTGTAAATTGTATGCAGAAGATATTCCTTTTGGATCTTCACGTTTCTAAAAAATTGCGGTGATTTGACGTAATGTTGATAGTGCATATTTTGCTTTTTTCTTAATAATTTGCATAAAATGCATATTTATGCATATTTGAGCTTTTTTTAATGGATTTTGGCATTTCGACTTTTTTTTTAAATTTTAAATTGTCACGTATTATTTACAAAGTTGTGAGGAAAGTAATCTTTTTATTTTTAAACTACACTTGCAAGTTTACAACGTCTTCCAACATTAGTCACCTAAACACATGGGAAAATAATACATAAATGCATATTATGGGTAAAGCGGCTAGCACCTTAACATTTTTTCGTCCAACTTATGATTAATTTTACGTGCTTTGCCCATGGATTACCTCGAATAGCCGAAACGATAAGATGTTATTGATACCACCGCTTAAAATACATATTTCCAAATGGGGAACATGATTAACAGCTGCCGTGTATTGTGCAGAACATAATACGACAATTTAAAAAATTTGTGTGTAATTTGTCCGATTCAGCTACAGTAGCAATTAAAGATCGTCAAGAAGTTTTAAAAATGACAAACTAAGGACAGTAAAATTTGGAATTTCTTAAAGCTTAAAGCTTTTCTTAAAGCTCTTACGTAGGTGAATGCATTAAAAATCTTGAATGAAAGAATCCTCTACTGCTAGATTCTGTAAAACTTCTTTTTAAAAATGATGGTTTTCAAGTGCTTGCTAACACAGCAAAATTATTAAAGGAGAAACGATCGAGAATATTACTCTCAGTATTCCCAGCAAATGTATTTAAATATGCGCCGATAACGTCAATTGACGTAGAAAGAAGAAAATTTAGAAAAGTATTTGATTATTTACTGTTTTCCTTACAACATCCATAATTCTGATTAATTCTATTTTGTGTAGGCCATTCATGTATTAAGAATACATTTATTTTTGGTGTTTTTTGGTAAAGATTAAAAATTAAAATTTTGTATGTAACTTTTTTGACATCTTATTTAAGATTTTATTGTGCTTTTTTTTTTCAATTTTTAGTGCTTTTTTTTCATTTTTTAGTGCTTATTATAAGCGCTTATTTTCTAAAAATAAGTGCATATTAATCCGCGCTCTAATTATAAGTATAAAAAAATAAAAACTTTGTTTTAACATAAGAAAAAATTAATAAAATTGAATTACATAAGAAAAAATACGTTCCAAAAGTAAGTTAAAAAATTATTTATTATCCACAATGGGCACCTTTTCTTTCTGAAATGAGTGCTATTCTGGAAGAGAGTAATTTGGTATGCTTCTGACACTCGATTGGACTAATTTTGTACCAAATTTCAGCAATGAAAGCCCGGATTTCGTCCAAATTTCTAGTTTTTTTCTCTACTATACGACGTTTTAGTAAATACTAGGGGACAGGTTTGCAGGTTGCCACCTACTGCAGGTTGCCACCTACCTTGGATTTTGGTGTTGGACCAATGTCATAAACTAAATTTTGACTGAAATCGAAACCTAAGGAGGTGTGATCACTTTTAAACTAGTTCTGGAGCGGACAGAGCCACTAAGACAGTGTGTGTTGACAAAAGTTTGAAAAGTTGTATCGTGAAAATTTAAAAATTAAAATTGTGTTTTTGTTCTGTGGTCATAAATTGAACATTTTAATCAAGAAATCAAGGTAAATATTTTTTCTGTATTGCTTTTACATTCAACTTACATTATCCTAACAAAATTTCAAACATATCATGAGATAGCAATTTTTTTCAGATATAATTCTAAAATAGTGCTAGAATGCAGGTTGCCACCCTTTACGATTTGCAGGTTACTACCTATCGTGTTTCGCTTGTTTACACTCATATGCCCGTTTTTATGATTGTTTGATGTTTACAATTGTTATTGAGTCAAAAGTGAAGTGTTTTCATTGCATTAAATAATTAAATTTGCAAGATAATATGGAATCATGCAAATTAACATGAAAAATCAAATTTTGATTTTTTATGCCAATTTACACTAATTTTTTTATGTTTACGACCACTGAGTGTCAATAAAAACCCATAAATTTTATAAATCAGTTGGTTTTCTTTCCGTTTTTCTACATTTTCAACAATTTCTCGATGGGTGGCAACTTGCAAGCCTAAATTTTAAGAGCTCGATTTTAGGTACTTTTGAAAAACTGCTGTATAATTTTTATTTTTTGAAAATTCAAATAATTTCTATGTCAGGATTGTGCCTTTTGAGTTCCTCTTTCCAACGAATATTATAATATCAACAATATGTTGATTTTGTGACGAGCTATGAGCAAAAAAGCTAATGGGTGGCAACCTGCAAACCTCTCCCCTACAAGTTTTCAATGGGTGAAAGATCAGGACTCTGCGGGGACCAAGTTAAAACATATATACTTGTATTATTTAAACAATTTGTAACCATTTTGGCCTTATGTATTGGAGAATTATCTTGTTACAGTATAAATTTTTCACAAATTAACCTCTTTCCTTCAGGTATTATTACATCTTTTAAGAGTTTTAAGTATACTACAGCGGTAACTTTACCTTAAAAAATAACTATTTTTCCAACGGCAGCTGAGGACATACATCCCCAAACCATAACACCTTTGTCAAATTACTTTAAGGTAGGTTTTGTACACTCAAAAGACAAAACTTCAGTTGTTTTCGCCACACGTACATTCTCCCATGGCTATATTTTAATCGAATCATAGCTTCATTGGTCCATAGGATCTAATCCCAAAAATCTTTTGACTTTAAAACATGTTCTGCATGATATTACATGTTTTTCATTATATTGATCTTGTTTAAGTACGCTATATTTCGTGGAACTCGACCTTTCTTTTTATCTGCATAAAATAGACGTCGTATTGTTTGAGTAGATATCTTAATTAGGGACTCTAATTCAAGTTTAACACGAATTTTTGGAGCAGATAAATTTGGATCGGTATTGGAAATTGCCTGAATTTTATTATCTTGCCTTTTCGTGGTAATTTTTGGGCGGCCCTTGCACTTTATCGGTGCTACTCTACCTTCCATTCGAAAAACATGAATTACTTTAAAAATTGAAGTGGTAGATTTACCTAATAATTCAGCAATTTTTTTGCATATTCTCTTTTGAACATACAACTTGATGATTAATTGCCGTTCTTCTGTAGTGAAATGTTTGAATTTCCCCATTTTACGAAAATTCCTATTAAAATAATTCAATTTGAAGGAAAAATAGTAAAGTTGTAAGTTTGTCAAAAAAATTATACTTACCCTTCAGTAATACAGTGTGTATTCTGAATGAAAATTGATTGGCTTAATAATAAGGTATGATTTAATAAAGATGATGTAGTTTTATAATGCCTTCTGCCCAAGTAACTGATACAAATTTGCAATTTTAACTTCCTTATGGTACATTGAAATAAGGTGGGTGTACTAAAACTTGCAATAACTTTTATTTCTCATATTTGCATATTAACGTTTTTATAAACTTTTTTTATATCAAATTGTAAAGACTTCGCTGTGAGCAAAAATTTTTGAAAAATATCATTTTTTATAAGAAATATACGTACAAATATTTTAAATATCATTTTTTCACTTACTTATGGGACATTGTGTATAAATCTTTGATAAGACCTGTAATTACATATGCGGCAGAAACTATGTGTTTCTCTCAGATAGAAGCAGAACGACTAAGAGTTTTCGAGAGGAATGTCCTCCGTACAATAATGGGCCCAAAAAAGGATAATAACGGTGAGTGTACAGATAAATTTGGGATCGATGGGGTTTGAACCCATGACATTTAGATCTATAGCCTCACTTCCTAACCACTACACTAAATTACCTATGAGTATATCATCTTATCTTAGCAACACAATTTATTATTTGAGTGTGAAACTAATTGTATATTTATTTATCTAACGATTGCAACCAAATGAAAATTAAAATATAGTGGCGAGATGGGCAAAATGGAAACTATGGACAAGGTGGAGAATAACTAAAAAAATAAATTAGTAGATACTAATGCTCGGTTGCACCACATCTGCGTAAATGCGTAATCCTATTAAATTTGTGATACAACTTATCAACTTAAAAAATTAAGAAAAGTTGAACGTTGTTGAATTAATAATTATGTAGACGTTTACATTCCATTAAAACTTAAGAGACGTAACCTAATGTACGGAATTGTTGGTCCAACCTCAACTTAATTAACTTTTAAGCGCAAAAAATTAACGATTCACCAATCAGACTTTTTCTTAGAGTGACATACCTCTATATTAATTTAGGGGCTAATTTCTTGTACATTACGTTTTGTAACGTCAGTAAATCGAATGCAAACGATACTTGAGCCCAAGTGATCTATAATTATTATGAGGTGAACCTTAGTTGAGGTTGTATTGCACCACTCTTATTTCCTCTCAACTTATAGTAAGTTTCCCACAATTTTAGCAATACCGCATCTTTATAATAATTTTGGCTTTTTTAAGGGAATTTAGTAAAACTATCAAACAATTTTTCCAAATAAATTTGTTATCATAGAAACAGAAACACAACATGTTAAATGCGAATGGAAAAAATTAATTCCAAACATGCATTACAATAATTTATTTTCAAAATCCTTTATAACAAATTTTGAACAAATTATTGATAAGTTAATACTAAGACGGTTTGTAAGGTGAAAATATTAATTATTATTAATAATTAACTAAATAAATTGTTTTGTAAAGTTTCCTTTTTTTTTGTTTATTTGTTGATTGGGTCGGGTCAATCATTCACGTTATTAAATTAATTATTTTAATTATTGCAATAATAGCACACCCAATCAAATAAGCAAGAAAAACAGAAATTTACAATTAACTTATGTACAGCTCCACCAAGCTTAGAAAGGACGCGGTAAATATGCCAACTAATTTGATAAAAATTTGAATGAACCAATGAACGTTGAGTTATTTCTCAAGTACATTCTGTTATAAAAGTTACAAATCATTGCGTGTGTTTACATTTGACGTGTTTTTTTTGTGTTATTCGGTTTTGTGTTACTTTATAATTTATTCCAAAACTGCTTTATTTAATATTTGCGGTAACATTTTTTACGTATTTCGTGACTGCAATTTGACAAAATAATTTATGGATTTTAAATATTCGCGCCGAGAAACTTCTTCATTTGAGTGTACATTTTTAATTTTAGCAGCGCCTGACACGCCCCTAAAGTCGGTTCTAACGTTGGTGGAGCTGTATCTATTTATAATAATTTATATTTTCATTTTGCAAGTCTTTTTAGTGTAAACTTATCAATAATTTTTTCAAAATTTATTATCATAAATGCTTTCGGAAAAAATTAGTAGGTAATAATTACGTATTTTGAATTCCTGAGTTAATAATTTTTAAAAAATCAATTTTTAAATCAATCTATTTTTCAATTCTCATTTTTAACATGTGTTTCTATGGCATAACAAGAAAGTTATCAGGTTGTGAAATTCCCATCAGAAATCCTCCACATCCATTAGGTGATAATCTAAATCATATGGCAATATGCATAATTAGGTGTATGCATATAAAAGTTTCAAGAATACGAACAAAATCAACCCCATAATAGTAACGTATATCTGTGTAAAATATACACAGATATGGTACTTCCTTTCTTTAAACTTTAATGTAAATAAACGCTGACTGAAACCAACTTTTATGATTTAAATTGGTTGTTTATTTTCTTTAGTTCAAAGAAAAACAAGTTTTGTTATTTAATGAAAATGATTAAAAACATCCATTAACCACGTATTTTAAGCCTGTTAAAAATGTAAACATCATAAAAGATAACTTTAACACGAGATTAATGATTTTAATACACATACCAAATATACAACGTTATAATACTACTCGTAATGTTATAGCAAAGACCCTGAAGGTTACACCTAGGATATAAATTTTAAAAAGTTTAGCGCTGGAGTAGCCATATATTTTGTTCTACTTTCAACTATAAATGATTTCCTTTTTCAAGGGTTTACAAAACATTCTTTATTGCTAATCTATTAGGCACGTAAAAATTTTATAACAGAGAAATATTCCAATGGATAATAATTCAAATTTTTAAGTAATGTGAATTGGAATTCTAATCTAATTCCAAACAAAGGCAATAAATGAATCCGTAATAATAAAATCAGAAAGAATGTTATAACTTATAAGAATACATTATATAAATATTGATTAAAAATGAAAAAGAATTCATTTAGCAAACATCTTTGTACTCGTACATGTCAATTTTTATTTTTCAAGTACATTTTAGTATGTACTTTTGGTATAGGTACCTTGCTCCTTTGTTTTGACACAATGACGTCCAGCGTCATTTTTCTAGGCAAGAAATTTTGTCAGTTTCTCAATAGACGGCCGAATATTTTTTATAGTGCATTACATTTTTAGTAGATTACGTAAAAATTCTTTTAGACGATTCAAAAGATTTACAAGTCGTTTTAATCGACAATCACAAAATTGATATAAGTAACTAATTATTACTTTGATAAGTTTCGGTTTGTAATGAATAAATTAGTTATTAAATTAGAGAAAAGTGATCTTTTACTATGATGAATATTTTTCATAAAAATCTTTTTGCTACATTTCTTAAAAACTGTAAATATTTATATCTTTAAAATAATATTATTTCATGACGTTTGTCATATTTGAAATTTGGTTGGAGTAAGAAAAACCGGCATCGAATATATTACAGTTATTTAAAAAAACTCGACGGAATTTGATTGATAACTTTAAAATTAAAAGAGTGTAAAATGAGGATGAATGTCAATAGTTTAAGCAATAGTTATTTACATGAAAGTCAGGAAAATGATATATTACTGACGAGGAGCAATGTTGAAATACGAGGCACTTTGTGCCGAGTATTTTAGAGCTCCGAGTAAAGTGAGATATTTTCCTGACGTATTTTGTATTAAATTTTTCCGAAAATCGTAAAAAATCGAAATTTTAAAACACTAATTGAACAACATTTTTAAAATGAGCAAAAATCAAGTTTGTCAATGTGTCAAAACTTGAATAACATTTTTAAAATTAACAAAAATCAAGTTTGTCAATGTGTCAAAACACATTGAAAAAATCAATTACTGACATTACCGGACTAGTCAGTATAATTCAATTTCCCTGCGCGTAGATACGCAGGGAAGTGTTGTTTCTATGACGATTTTTGGAAAAAATCTATTGTAAGGTTTCTATATTTTACGATATTTTACTTATGATTGGCTGCACTTGCTGCATTCTGTTGACTGGAAATGCTAGGAAAGCGTAGATACCGCAGTCGACGTTTACTTGCGTTAACAAAAACTTCAACTTAAAAATTAAATTTTTAATTGCACATTCCAGGCATAATTTATTTAGTTACTGCTTGGGGTTACATATCTCGATTTTCGAATTCCATGGGTTAAATTAATAAAATAAATCGGACAAACCAGTTAAGAAAAAGTTAATAAACTGACTATGCGCGGGGCTAACGTCGTGATGTTTAATGGTTTTGATGGAATAATTATTATGGTAAACCAAAAAGAAATTAAATAATATTATTTATAGTAATAATAAATTAATTAATTAATAATATATCATTAATAAATACAATATGAAAATTTGACCCTAAAAATACCCGCTACGTGCCCATTATGTCCGTGATTCGAATCCGGATTTTCTGCACTGTAACTCAACCACCGATCGCACCAAGCCACTGCTGTAATTGTACTGAATGTTAAGGTATAACATTGATTATTCCATGTTGATTATCTAAAGTTTGTTCGTAGTTTTTTATATGAAAATTATATCAGTTTTGTAATATTCATTGACGTACAGATATAAATTTTTGAAATTTCGTTTTGTAGGTATAGAATATATTAAAATTTTGATCAAGATAGGTCACGGTTACTTATAAAAAGTAATATGTTTCAATAAATTGAAAAATAAGTCGTTTATTGATATGATATTTAAAATTTATTTACTATATTGAATAATAATAATCAATAAATTCGGGGATTATTTTATGAAATTGATTATTTGATATAATAATATATACATGGGATTTTGTACATATTATGTACATATTTTATATAAGTAGTTTAGAATACATATTGAAATGGTGCAAGCACTTTTCGTAATTACACAAAGGCTATTTAAGAATGTAGCCAGTCTGTTAATTAAACTAAAATTTTGGTTACAAAATGTCTTATTAAAACGACGATTTATTATGTACCCAATAAGATTGTGTTTGATATAATTTGTTCCTTAAGAATCATAATAGAAGAGGAGATTGACATAGTATATGCTCCGAAACGTTCGTTAATATGAATCACTGTGTTAATTTATTTGCTCCACTATTCCCGAGAATTATTAAAATTAATAAAATTTGAATGTTCACGCTGCTGAAATTTGCTTTGAACTTTCCAAATTCCATTATTAATTATTGGTCAAGCACCGATAAATTACTCGGTAAACAAAAAAATTTAAATTTTTTTCTGTTTCATTCTTTAAAATAATCGAGCAGATGTTGACATCTAAATTGTAAATTTCCATCTAAAATATTATTTTTAGTTTTTATATCTATGATTTTATCAATTCATTAAATTAAAGCTTTCAAATGCAAATTTATCATTATGAAAGCTATGCATGGATGTGGGTATAATAAATAGTACTGTTTGTAACATAAACAAAGAAGGATTAACAAGATTTTTATTTATGAATTTCATGTATGATGTATATTCATCACATAGCTTTTGCAATACACAATGTAGCTCGCAAAACAAGTCTATAAAAGCAAGCAAAGTCATATTCAGAGCGTTTCAGCGCTTTCCTCTCATTATTCTTCTTTTCGAGCGTTCGAGTGAAAAATCAGATAAAACGTGATACAAATCCATGAAATATCGAAGTGTTCCTCATTGGGTTGGCATAAAAAACAGAACACAAAGCTAGAACCTGCGTATGGCAGCATTTTTGATGTTAGCAAATAATGGTGCTTGTCAACCGTCTACCACAATGCATTTGTGCTATGTATATAATATATATCTTGGCTAAGACGTATTTATTTTGTGTACGTGTATCCAATTTTGTATTAGCGTTGATACCAAAATACACAATGCGTAATACCAACCTTACAATAAATTTCACTACAATAATTATCGCAATATATATGTAGCAGGAGTAGTTGTTGAAATTTTATGTAATTTATTTCGAAGCAAAGCTTTGAATCGGAAATTACTCTTTTGTGCAAAATTATTATTCTGTATTTGAAAAATTCATGAAACAGTAGGTAAATAGAAACAGCGCTGCAATTACGCTCCGTTCCGTTTAATTATTGATAAAGCCAGCTTTAGGTATAGACGTGGTTCTACGGAAACTTATACACGATTGATAGTAAAACCTTTATTAAAACTGTAGGCTTTCGAATACACCGACTGAATAACAATGAAATAAGTTCATTTCGTGTACTGACCCTTACCGAACAAGCTTAGAATTCAAAGGTAAAGCGATAGGTTGCTTACTAGAGTGATTTGTAATGCTATACGTGTTTTCTACGAAGGTGTTGGAAGTGCTGCTATTAGTGCTGGTTCAAAAAAAGCAGATAGCATTTCTAAAAGGTCCGAAAATAACAAACATTGAAACAGTTTTTCTTGAAATTATCCTACTTAGGCAGTAGGCACCCTTATTTTAAATCTATATTGCCAATTTATTCTAAGTTATACAATAAGGTTGGCATGTATATCTTTAATTAAAAATATATCCAATTCCATTTCTGGATGAACTGCCATTGCATCGGCAAGCAACTCGCTACCCTGATGATTGAATTTCCATTACACACAAATCTTAATAAACTCAACTCGGTTGTGTGAACAACGTTTTATTATGCAAATTTGACGTTTCATTATTATTCTCTATTACCTTTTTTTACCAAAGAACCAAGGTAACGTTTCACCAGTATAAAAAGTTTATGGATTACTCTTTGGTGCTAGTATAATATTATGTATTACAAGTTTAATTAAAGAATAATTAGTATCGTTAAATAGGCATAATAACAACGTACTTATTTTGAAACGTGATAAAAACATAATCAGTGTTTGCTTTGTTCCAGTGCGATACGAAGTAATAAAAGCAGGCGATATTAAAAATTTGAAACTCGAAATTGAATTGTTAACAGCCTAGTGCGAGTTCACATTATATTTCATATGAATCAGAGAGAGTTCAAACATTAATTAGTACATTGTGCCAAATCAATTCTTTATTTTGCTAGTGTTAAATTACTAAAAACGTTTCATTAAGCCACATACACATTTATCCTTTAAAATTTTATAATAGAAAGCAATTTTTTAGTTCATAGTATCTTAATAATTATTATCCTGACATGTTCTAACAAAGTGAATAATATGTTAAATTTTTCTTTTCAAAATTATTGATGGCACTTTTAATATGCAGAACAATGAAAATAAAAGTTCTTGATCATATTATATATTTCATATACTATTATTATGAACTATATTAAAATAAAGTTAAAATAAACATAAATATATTAAATGCTAGGTCAGTGTAAATATACACATTACTAAAATATTTTTCATTTAATAACAGCAAACACCAAAATCCAAAATATTTGAATTTACTCTCTTACCTCCTAACTACTATTAGCTTAGGACTTAGGATAAAGTGAAAGATCTTAGAAGAGTATGTGTTACCAAAATTGGCAACGCCAGATCAAGCGTCTCCCAAAACGAATACACTTTTTGACTTTAGTTACAGATCACATGCTCCTGCTGTTTCATGTGAATTTCCATAAATACCAAAAAGTGAACTTTGCACAAGTCACATTGTATGCAGGTGTTGATTAAACTTTTAGTGTCCAGTTAGAATCCATAAGTTTATTCGCATATTCATTTCATCTGGTGCCTACATATTATTGCCTGATATCTTCACACTTTCTCATTTTTTAGCATATATATTATGGTATTTTGAAATAGTACACAATAAGTTGCAGAAAAGAACGGAAAAATTTTATTGATTCAAATTCAATTTTTTTTATCAAATGAAATTTAAGTTTATAGATTTCAAACAAAATATTAGCATAAACGACATTGGTTGTGCGAATGAGCACAAAACCAACATTTTGAGCAATCAACCACAAAATATTAACAGAGAAAAACAAATTTATTAATTGGTGTGATTTTTATTTAATTATACAAAATTTTTTAGTGTCTTCGAAGTTTTCCGTGGCGCTGTAAGATGGCGATGGTAAAGTTAGTTGAGTGGGGCGAAGAGTGGTGGTTAGTACTCTTCGATGTATGAAGTGCCGAAGGCATGACGTAAATTGAAGCGTCCAAATTTTAATAAGTGAATTAAGTGTGACAAATATGAAATTCTACTGCTAACTAGTAGCAAGTGGAAGCCACAAAGTGTCGACAAGTGTTTTAAAACATATTCAGAATATGAATATTATAAAATCAAAATTTTTTATAAAGCCAACCATGAACGTGCAATTTTGGAAGATATGACGGATGGAAATTACTTTGTAATAACTGGAGCAGAGCAATCGGGTTAGTGTGAACTCCGCCAATTCGGCAGGTAGAAAAAAATCAAAAAGTGTGAACTACGCCAAAACCAAAAAGGTCGACAGTAATCTGAAATGTAATCCACGCCAATTTTGGGTGGAGAGTTAACATACGGGCTTAAGGGATTTATTTAGGGAGGGATTTATTAGTAAATTTATATTTAATTAAAAAAGTAATCGTTTGTAACAGTAACCTACCGACGCATCCCTGTTTTTACCAATAATTTTACTTTTAAAAATAACAAAAATTTATTTACTTATAATAGGGGTACCGTAAAAGGAGACTGCTTTTACGAAATCTAACCGCGAAATTTCTTTGTTATTATACTTTAACAATTGTTGCTCAATAACTTTTTCTTTGTTTTTGGAGTAACTGTTTTGTATAGGTGGTTTTGCAGTACTATTTAGAGCAACGTATGTTTTGTTCTGCTCTTGTTGAAGAGCATGTACGAATTGGTAGATATTCGGATGAGGAGAATTAAAATTGCGTTTAAAAGCTGCATTCCCAACACCAATCTAGGCTCTACCGGTGTATCTACATTTTAATGACGTTCTCTTAAAAAAAAAGTCGAAAACTAACACTAACACTAACCTAGCCTCAACCGGGATCTACCTTTTAATCGGGTATCTCTTCTTAAATACAAGTCGATTCCCAACACCAATCTAGGCTCTACCGGTGTATCTATATTTTAATGACGTTCTCTTAAAAAAAAATTCGAAAACTAACACTAACCTAGCCTCAACCGGGATCCACCTTTTAATCGGGTATCTCTTCTTAAATACAAGTCGATTCCCAACACCAATCTAGGCTCTGCCGGTGAATCTACCTTTTAATGACGTTCTCTTTAAAAAAAGTCGAAAACTAACACTAACCTAGCCTCAACCGGGATCCACCTTTTAATCGGGAATCTCTTCTTAAATACAAGTCGATTCCCAACACCAATCTAGGCTCTACCGGTGTATCTACATTTTAATGACGTTCTCTTAAAAAAAAAAAGTCGAAAACCAACACTAACCTAGCCTCAACCGGGATCCACCTTTTAATCGGGTATCTCTTCTTAAATACAAGTCGATTCCCAACACCAATCTAGACTCTACCGGTGTATCTACATTTTAATGACGTTCTCTTAAAAAAACATTTACGAAAAATTCACGCATTTCTATTGGTATGATTAAGCCGTCCTTATAAGCTCCAATAACCATAATCTCCGGCTTATGATATAAATAGTTAACACATGTTAAATGGCTGTTGGCGGAGTTCACATTTTGGATTACTGTCGACCTTTTTGCATTTGGCGGAGTTCACAACACTTTTGGCGGAGTTCACATTACCCCGAGCAATCATCAAATCGTGAGATGATAAAGAAAACATTAGCATCAATCATCAACCCAAAACCATAAGTTAAAATTTAAATTTTTGTATATCCACATGTTCTGCGCCAACCGCGTGAATTTGTCAAGCTTGAGCACTCGTAGTGCTGATACAGTGGGGAATTTTACAAAACTTTTAACGAATGTATGATCGGACCTACAAACATAAAACTTTATGTTGCGATACAATTTAATTCGAATGCCACCAATTTTATATGAAATTAATTATTTTGTACATGATTATGTGAATTTTATTGTTAGTTTAGTAATTTTTCTCGATAGATCACAACAAAATTATAGGAGAAATTTAATACAGTACATGTGTGAATTTTGCTGTGATCAACGAATTTGTAGGGTGATTGAAATAATTGTTTCCGTAATATCAAAAGACAAAGGTCATGCAAATATGCTCATGTAAATTAAATAGTTGAATATCAAACCTCCTTTCTTTTCAAAGACAAAATAAATTTAATCATTTTAAAACAAGATTATCCAAAGTTTTATTGAGTTGACTGAGCTGGATAGGTTTAATAAATAAGATTCCACTTGTTCCTGATGCTGATGGGAAGCGAATAAATTAGTTTAGCGCAGGTAAGAGGACAATATATATTTGTGTCGGGTCGGCGTCCAATATTGTTGGATTTCGTTCTCGGTCCTCTCCTTATTTCAGTGTCGCTGGATTTGAACCACGTCGTCTCCACTGATTTAGCTGGCCGGCCATTGATCTAAGGTAAGCAGGACCGATCCCCGGTTTTAACGTGTCGTAAGATAATAAATTTCCGTTACAAATGTTTATGTAAACACTTGCATTGAAATGTTTATACCAGTAAAAAACTTTAATACGTATGGATGCAATTGTTTTTCTACGAATACTGATTAGGGTGGGAAATAATTACAAAAATATTTTCTCCATCGAAGTTCCTATGGTGTGTGAACCACTTCTACATCTTGTATGTGCCTCAAAATTTATTTTTATAAAAAATATATTTGTATAGCTACGCAGAACTGAAACTTCTCATAATAAAATAAAATTAATCATAAATCTAACCATAAAGCGTCGATGTGATGCAACAAGTATTAAGAAAGATAAATGTATCTACAAAAGTATAATTCTACTAATTTAAATTCACTTCAATGGAGCAAATTAATAAATCTTGTCAGTTATTACTTATTAGTATTGGCAATTTCTTTCAGTGCTATAGGATTCAATCAAATAAGGGTATTGTGAATGGGATTCCATATATCATGATGGTGATATATTAATGCTACTTTAATAGCAAATCCATTGTTGGTAAATTTATGAGGTGAAAGTTAAGACAATAAGAAAAATTGACCAAAATTGTAAAATATTTCACATCCTCTTGCCCATCGGTGCAAAAATCGTAAACTTAATATAAATTAAATACTTGATTATAGTATTGAAGATTTTGTAGTATAAATTAAAAATTTTAATTAAAACGATGTAATTATTGCAGATTTTTGCTTTGCGTTAATCTAATCAATCGCTTTTAATCTAGTTAATTGAATAGTTATACATTTAGCTGTTCAGAGTGACCTAGTTCTTAACGAATGGCACTGCTCTCAAAATGAAACATAGATGTGCTATGCATAACAGGCGTATTTGAAACCCGGGCTTCCGTTTGACAGGTATTCGATAATGACTAGCACTGCCGGACAGTTATAACAATGGAAAAGTTCTCTAGAGATTCACATGCTTTGATATCTCGTTTTAATAGCGCACGGTGCATTCCTAAAGCTGTAGAGAAATTAATTAATCATATATCTATAACACTTTACAATATAGGTAAATATCTTCACATTTAGATCGAGATTTCAGTATGGCTATAATTCATTCATATTACAACAAAAAATAAATTTTACCAAAATGTTTTCCATTCTTTCCTTGTATTTATAAGTTCAAAGGTTCAGTTAGGTACAGGATGTCTTAAAAGTAGGTTTGATACTTTGTTTTGACGTCATTTTCGTTTGCAATTGGTTTGCATTCAGTCACTTGTTATTTGACAGTCCTAGAAAATAGATGCGAGAGAAGTAAATTGGAGCACCATGAACAACGGATACTATTCTAAAAACATTTTATTTCATCAATGCTGTGAAACTTCAAAATTTCATAAAAAAAATGGGAAAATTTAATTGAAATAATATATTATCAGATAGCGTCGAATTGGGTTTGCAAGGCATATCGTTTCAACAGGACGGGACGGCACCACATCATTTTATTGTACACGCTACATGTTAATAGGTCGTCAAAGCATATGCTAATATTTAAATTTTGTGTGCGACTTCCCTATTTGGCGAATTTAATGTGCAATATTCTTTAAAGGTTAACCCAGTACTACACGAGTTCAATATTTTTCAATTAATTTCGTTTAATTTATTAACATTGCACATATGTATGTACCAGTTTAAAAAACGCTCGCTTGGCGGAGATTTTTCTAAAGCACACATAAAAAAGTGAATATGAAGTAAGTACTTGCATGCATTGTTGTTTCATTTTCTATATTAAAATAAAAAAATCTGCGTTTTATAACATACATTATAAATTATAATGTAGTCAAATTTGAAAATTTTATATGTGTATTGTGGCGGTAACATTAATATTGACATTCGTAATTAGAAAGTTTGTGTAAATTTTAGGTTTCAAGGAATTTCACAATTCAAAGCGATAATTGAAAATAGATTTTCAAATTCGAGGTTTGACAGAATGTTAACGTTTAATTTTACCAAACTTTCAAAATAATAATATAATTACTTCATTATAATATAATATTTAGAATAGAGAATAGTTTTTTGTTCAACCGTCACGGAAATATTCCTAAAATTGAGTTTTGAAAAAAAATAATCAATTTTCTGTTAGTCTTTACACCTTAATTAAACGAATTTGTTTGCCGCTATTATTAAGTTATTTTATTGAAAGTTGTTTAATTTAGCAAAGCAATACTTTTCTTATTTCTTGTTTATATTATGGTCTTACTATATTTTTTATAGTATATAATTAGAACGATAGCTTTGTACTTAGGTCCAAATCAAATTTGAACTTATCATTGTGACCATGCTCAAATTAAATGAATTACTATCAAATCATTACTTAGCGATTGCAATTAGTTAACCTTATTTTATATTAAAACATCTGAGAATTATTAAAATTTCTCGTTTTGGTTTTTCCAAATTATAAATTTCCTCCTAAACGGGTGAAGCAGGGTGAAGTAATTAATTTAGATACTTATCAAAATAAAAATCAAAAGTTTCTTTTATGACCACAACACATTTTTATGCTAATTCAATCAAAACATTATATTTTGTAAATATACGTAATAGTTAAATTAATATAATTTAGTTAATGTAAAACCTGAAGTTTGTTTATCAATTTATGTCATTTCTCATTTTCTTATTAATTTATTTCTCGAGACGTATAGATGTATTGCGTGTGAACTCAAATGAAAATATAGAATATCGCTTCTAATATATTTTAAGATAAGAGTGGAAATTCGTTACTGCTTTGTATATCATAAAAGCCTGTCGAAATTGATAAGCGTTTCTCACTTGCAACGAGATACACCTGAGCATTCTGATCAGTATAAAAATGGTTGCTACGTTATACTTCACCGGCCTGGAAAATCATCATTTCAACATCTTTTCGTTCCTACGCCGATCTGAACTAACATTAATATCGATATTCCTAAAGGGAAACGGGTGTTTGATTGAATAAAACTCGAATAAAACAGTTTGTATAAACAGAAAAGTGCGTTGTGCTAGTATTGGTTTTTTAGAAATAATTTTACAGTTGAATGGTTTAGCTGTAAACTTTTTGTATGAAATATTTAGCAACCCAAATGCAATAATGTCTAGTCGATAGCTACACGATATATAATTTTTGGTAAAAGTTATTTTTGAACGTTCTTTTGAACGCTCATTCACCCATTTCTACTCATTATTTATTTATTTGTTTGTTTGTTTGTTTGATAATAATTAAACAATATTTATTTTAAATGAGGTAAATACTTAACAGTTGAGATTCCTCAGTTTGTTTTCGAATGTCACTTTTGCATTATGGTATTATCACTTATTATGTAATGTCTCTTTATGAACTAAATAACCCAGATTGATATACTTTCGAGTAGAAAAATGCAGTATTTCTGAAGAAAATCTAGAAATCTAGATAATATGAATATAATGTGGTGAATTGAAAACTGCCTTCTATTTCAATAGAACATCATATTGTTGGTATGTACCTAGCGTATGTTGTCTTATTAATGTTAGCAACTCTTTGTAATTATTAATGTTTGGAGTGAAAATTACCGATAAGTATAAATTATTTGCATGATAATGCAGATCCAGGGGCTGGCAACAATTAAAGAAGGCTGAAAAGGGCACTTTTACTTTCCTTGATCATTAAGGTATCAAATGAAATCAACGAATTTATTCGTGACACGTTTGATGTGAAGCATATTGAATACAATACACTAATTAATTAGTGAAAGCAATTATTTGCCGAATATTGTGTTTATATTGTATTAAGGTATCAGTCAAATTTTTATATTGTTAATTTTTGCGTAATGAAATTGAAATTTTAATTATTCTTCGCTCTTTATTTTAATAAGATAGCCTCGTCGGTGGTTTTACTATTCGTGCATTTCGCCTCAGTATCGTTGGACTTGGTATTGGAATCTTTGCTGAATCCTCTTGCCGCTCTGGTTGTTCCTGAACGATCAGTTTGTTATTTTTCCGCTCGTTATCACCATTGTTTGGTTTTGGTTTTTTCATTCCTTCCCCCTTGCTTGGGATATTTGTCGTTGATACTGTCACAGGTGTCAATTCCACAATTTCCCTTTGATCAATCAAATATGACTTTGGCATATTATTTTTATGCTTATAGTGTACCTTTTCTCCGACCTAAACCAGATATGTTACTCCACTTATTATCCTAATAACCACCCCTTCTTCCCATTTGGTTACTCTATTTGGCCCCAACGCACCCACTAACACTTTTTCACCTACTATGAATCTGTTCGGATGTATATATTTCTCGGGTATTCTTACTATTATTTTATCACCAGATGACTTGTTCATATCTAATTTCGTTCTGGGTTTGCATCTAAATACTAAATAATTTGCTTGCTGTTTTAACGTGACTCTTGATTTTGCAATAACATATTTAGTCATTGCCGCCTTGACATTTTGCACGTGACGCTCTGCTAAACCATTAGACTGCGGATGATATGGCGGGGACTTTAACGCTTGAACTCTATTCACTTGACAAAACTTCAAGAATTCAGACGAGTTGAACGGTGGACTATCACTTACAATAAATTACTTTCTTTATGCTTTCGACCGCATCAATAACAATCTCTTCTTGCTAGCGACATCTCCCAGGACCATCCTTGACGCTGGTTATTTTCTTGCACTTTTCTCTTGGACACTTTATTTATTTCTGTTTTTCAACAAATCATTTGTTTTTTCTTTTCAGCCGTTTTGTCACTAATGGCTATATTACGCGCTTCCCTAAACGTTAACTTCTCCGATTCCCCGAATAACTGTTATTGAATCTCTGAATTCAAAAGGCCACATACTAATCTATCCCGTAGAGCTTCGTCTAAGAAATTATTGAATTTGAAATCCTTTGCCAGATTCTTCAACTCCGAAATAAAATAATCCACACTTACGTTTTCTCCTTGCTTGTGATTGTAAAAATTAAAGCGTTTTACAAATCGTTGCCGATGCAAACTTCTCCGTCAACACAGTTACTACGTTGTCCTACGTTTTTCCCTCGGGTTTCTCTGGATATAAAGCGGTTTTTAACACTTTGTAACTTTTCGCTCACATGCACGCTATTAAGTGCGATGCATATGTACCTCATCCCTCACTTCGATTACTTGAAAATGACACCGAAAACGTTCTTCCCACGATTCAAAATCCTCCACGTTTTCATTTAACTCTTCAAACTTGACCATATTGAATTTTGTTTCACACTACGTTCGTTTCGTATCTCGTCGCCAATATGTTGTGTATTCGCTCAGAATACATTCGAATTAAGCAATACAATCTTAATTACGACCGAAGTCCACGTTTAATAAATTACTGGGTACTTACAATAATTATAAATGTACATCGATTACTATTGACTACATTTCGCGTACTCTCTGCCCAAGATCCCTAATCTCACAGAGGTAGTGACCTCGTGGTACAACCTACCAACAAGATAACCTTTCCCTATAACCCTTATATACAATTTAAATTCAAATATAAATATACAACAGTTATAATTTATATTATCATATAAATGTCTTATTTATTTTCCTTTTTTTACCATCAGCTCATGAAACTTTTTCAGCATAATAGTTTTTCTTTTTTTCATCCTCATACGTCCTCATATTTACACTGATCGTTCAGTATTAATTTATTAACTCCAAGAATTAATTTATTAATGCGAAATGCAACATTTATCTTTTAGTCATGCGTTGTTTCTCTGTACGACCATCGAACATTGCAATTTTATCATGTTGTCCTAAAATAATTTTAAATATTCATCAAGCAATACGTTCTAAAATTGCATTTGTATAAAGGAGAGATCATGTGACTACAGATAAATCGAAAATTTTTTTAATTCTTGAGAGCCTTGAAAAGTGAACATTTTATCACCCGAGCTGAAGTTTTGTTCCATTTTTCGCTTCCTGTGGAATATTGTCGCTTAAATGTGTTGTATCTAGCTTGGGATACTGCATCTACGTGCTCCATATTCAGTAACACTGTTAGTAGTGATAAAGCAGATGCTCACCATTTCATAGAGAGCGTCTATTGTGCCATTGCTAATTGAAAAACCGTAAATGTTGTATCTATTTGGTCAAAGCTTGGCTGAATTTTGGTTGAAGCATTTGGAAATTGTTTTACACCGCTTTCGTTCCTTACTTTGAAGCGTGGCATTATATCTCAATTCTGAGAGCAGAACTCAACGGTTCCAGTACATCTTATGAAGGTTTTATCGCATTATACAGTCAGGTATTCCAGTATTTGGAACAAGTGTAACCATTCGTCACTTTCAAAGCCGACATCAACTGCAATTGGAAGAAGTTTGTGTCCTCGTATATTTGTAAGCTTATGAAAGCTCTAAGTTGTGAATTTAATTTTTTCTGCTACTTTGCTCACCATTTGGTCTCGCACAGTATCTAGATGGATGGCGCTGAAGCCGGAAGTATTGGCTAATCTGAACTGCAATGGATGCTTTCTGAATTAAAGCTAGAGGAAATGGTGTAGAAACATCCGGAAGGATTGAAATATGACAGATTGCTGTAGATAAAGCGAGTTGAATTGTATTTCTATTGTACATTTTTAAAAAATTAAATAATAAGGAAAACAAATAAAACTGTATACAATAGTTTTTTATTTAAGTGCTAAATAGCCTTAAGACATTCTAAGGAAACGCAAATAGGTATAAGCCGCAAATATCGAATAAACGATATATCTTTTTAAAAGAGACACGTTCGGAGTTATCTCCAATAATTGCAGTAGATCGACACGACATTACTAAAATGTACTGTCGAAAATTTATAGAATACCGAAAAAGACAGTCAAAAAGCTTATAGAATAAGTTTCCTAGCGGTGGTGAGGTGGTGTGCTAAAATTAACGTGTGTACATGTTTGACTACCTTCAAGCATTACGTTAAGCTTGCTTAATTTTAAAAAGTTTACCCTAACATGTATATTCAAGCTGTTTAACGTCAAATAAAAAACTTTGCTACTATTCTTAAATTCGCATATTTTACAAACCTGTATCATTTATCAATAAGTAGATGTCGTATTAATGAATTCGAATTATTCCATTGTATTAAAATTTTGTGTGTAATTTAAGATGACCGTGCAGATAAATAGCTTCTTTCTTAACTTTAATGGTTAACGAAGAATTAAGCTTTTCAAAAAGGTAATAAAAAAATACCTTTGATAGCTCAAAAAATTGCGTGAATATTAATTCTAGTTAACTAAAAATTAATTTTCTACATATTACTCTTTTAAGCCTAAACAAATTTTGTTGAAGAAAATTTTTAAATTAAATTAAAAATAAACAGCTTTGTAAATTATATTTGCAAATCGTTGTGAAGGTGTAGCGAGGATAATTGACACACGTCAACTGTTACGAGAATCCTGCCTCTGGGGAAATCAGTCGCGTCTTAATGTCATTGTAGAATCTATTTAACAGACTAACGACTCCTGCGTTATATATCATAACGGAATATTAATATTATTAACAGATTTACGTTATTAGGTTCGTATGTTCTTATCTTATAGTTTTTCATGTAAATTCATTAAAAAATATCACTAGTATTGCAGTTATAATTTGTAGTAAAATGTAATAAAACTACTAAAGCTATACAGGTTATCACATACAAATTTGAAACCAGATATCAGATTATAACTGTTGAATGCGGTTTATTTTTAGGTAAAAACAAATTTCCTGCAGAAAGGTAATTGTCTTTCAATTTGCATGTAGGATATTGCATGTCTATTCCAACTTTTCCTATGTTTCAGGCATAACCAATAGTAACAATCGATTGTGCAATCATAAAGGTACTTTAATCTATTACAGACTCGCTTAGAGAGATAATTCAGCTACATCATGTTCTATATGCCACAAACTGATTAGTAAACTTGATCAACTATCAACTCTGTTAGTAATTATTAACGTTAATTTAGGCATATGTAAAGTTAAATAATTACACAACATTAATTAATTATTGTATGTACTTGAATAGAATAATATTCAGTATTTTTATCATACTTCATGAAATTGATAAACTTCATTATTATAACATCGTATCATGCAAAATTCAAATAATGACTTAATTTCAGTAGTTACTTCATTGATTATTATATTAAGTGCATAGCAAACTACTTGAACCAACTACATATCAAAAATTAAAACTCTGTGGTACGCTGTGGTAAAATTGTAATAGGAATTCTATTTACACTAACAATTACGGAGATTTCTATTACTTCTGATAATAATAGAACACGATCTGGAAAGTTGGATAAATACAAACATTTATATTGTGTTTTTCGCTTTTTAGGTTTTATAATCAGCTACAGAATTCACACGAGACCCTACTATGGCTACGGTAGTGGCTAAAGTTGCTATTAGGTTTGTTCCATGATACAATTATATAAGATATGCTAGATCAGAGTTCCACTTTGGTACGCGATGCGCATTTACATAGCGTGGAGACCGTCCCCACTTAATGAAGCATATGTGTATATGGAATTATAAGCTGTCTTTTGAGTTTTTTCGTATATTTGAGAACATAACACAAAATATAAAGTAAATGTATAGAAAAATATTAATTTAGTACTTTCGTGGTTGGTCTGACAAAAAATTTTTAAATTTGTACTATTTAAAAAGCTATAATTCCTAAAATGACATCATAATATGAATTTTACACTCGCGCTCATGGAAGGTCGAACACCTAATAAAAATTTATTGACAACAAAAAAAGTTTTTACGCATTTGTTAAATGGGAGAAATAATTCCTCGATAGAAAATATTTACTATTTTAAAATTCTAAGGTTGATTTAGTTTTATTTCGACCGTAGAACATAAAAAAGGGTCCTATGGTAATAAAAACCGCACTAATCCATGCTTTTCATTCATTATCTAAATTTGTTTTTTTCTTAATTTGATGTAGACAGCCGACAATAATTTATTTTTGTGGTAAATATTGATTTATTTAACTTTAATTTTCTAATCATACATTTCATGTCACCGTTTTAACCGTTTTTTCTCTTTAATATTGCAAGGATTTATTTAAATGTTATACTTTATTACCATTTCATAACTTAGAATCGAATTTTTAGCAAGAAATAAAAATTTAAATAAGATTAAAACCAAAAAAACGTCAAAGACCTGTATTTCCTATGCAATTCCTATAGTAATGTGCAATAAACGGGCTCCACGATCTGTAGAATACGTACGTCACAGTGAAGGTCATATGCGCAAGAGCATATCTTAGTTTATTGTATCATGGGTTTGTTCCAACATGCAATTCTTGTACGGTTCAGAAATGATTATGAAACTGCTCATGCGCAGGCGTCGACTGTGTATCGTTCGCAGACGGTACAAAGGTTGGTAGCAGTTGGAACAAGTCATTATTATTTGATGATGAAATATAAAATTCTAAATCATCTTCGCTCGAGATATCAGATAAATCGCTGTCATCTTCTTCACCCATATTAAATCAGTAAAAATAAATTTATTAGCACAAAACCAACTAAAATGACAGTTAAACAGTTAATAGTTAATCAGCTGTTGATATACTGTCAGTGCGCAGGTCAATCCTTACGATACCAAACGATACTAGCTTTTGATCATGTATCGTTCGTACCGTTGCGAAACCGTTCACGAATGATCCAAAGTTTAGTTGGAACGAGTTTTAACGATTGCGCATGAGTGGGTCGTACAGTGAACGGTTTTTGATGATGTTGGAACAAACCTATTGTTGTCATCCTAGTAGTTGGAAAATCAGCTAGGTAGAATAGATACAGCACGGGTCCGTTGATACTACCATGAGGTACTCCTGAGCTGATAAGATTTTATTTTCAAGTTAAGAATATAAGAAAGCAGCTATTTCAAAATAATTCCATTTTATGATAACTTTATTTTTGCAGAGTAAGTAAAATGCATATTTTGCATAATTTTAAGTTTTTGACTGCATATGACAATGTTAATTCTTTTAAATCTTTTTGTTAGGTGTGAATCTGGTAAATCTACGTAATCTGTCGTAATTTTCGATAGTCCAATCATTTTTCACTGTGATATTTCACGCTACATTTTTATAGATTATTTCATTAATAGTTGATAATGGTGTATCATACTCGATCATGCTAAACGACATAATTGGATGCATTCATAATTGAGCGAACCACTTTGTCTTGAAACGTTTGCAATAATTATTATTAGTTATAGTGCTTCAGACGTGGAGCTGGATGCTACATGTAGATACTGGTTTGATGACTTCTAGAGCAGTGCTATACTCTCTAGTAATAGTCAGGAATCCCGGTCTATCATCAAGTGCATTTATTTGAGGCAATTTTTTTCCTGTTGTAAACGTATCAAGGTCTATCCTCATATTATATTTAGTATCATCTGCTTGTGGTATTTAACTATCGCTGAGGTTAACACGAGTGGCCTTTCGAAGGGAAAAATTCACATAGTAGTCGTCGGTGCATGGAAGGTTTCTGGAAGTAATTGCATAATATAAGATCGGCATGATTAAGCCAAAATGACGTTATATGTATAAACTTTTAAGTTTTTTTAAGTTTGCTAATTTGGCGTAATTAAAAACAAACAGAAAATAACACGAACCTAGAAAATGACAGATGATAAATCACATGACAAAATAATACTCAATGCGCAAGTCAGTCAAACAGTTTCCATTTGGTTATTACTTCAGACCATGGTACTGTAATTTGTAATTTGTGATCTGGTAATCTGATCGGTTCCATATTATTTTAATTTAAGCAAATTATTACGCTAACAAGGCGAACGAGAATCTCACAATGAAATCATCGATAGCAATCGAATTAGTAAAGCAGTGGGAATCTTGTTAATCGCGTCATGTGCATTACATCCTCTGCCCATAAAAATAACCTTCAATAAAATTATTCAAAATCAATTTTCTCATAGACGACTGAACAGGTAGTTTTAAAATTTGAATTGGATGAAGTCGTAATTATGAATTGCACGTTATCAAGGGCTTTTCCATTCCTGTCGGAATATTGCCACTTCTATTGAAGTCTTTACAATCCATTTCACGAGGTGGATTAATCCTCTTTTGCGACTCTTTTTACTACAACTTTTCACCACAGCGTGTGGATGTCCACCGGAAGGCCGGGCTAAGAAATTCTGCGAAGTCCGCGACTTGAACCCAGAATTTCCGCTCCGAACTCAACCAGTGATCACATCGATCCACACCGTAGTCTTGAATTGCACGTATAGTGATAATAATAGATCAAATTCCTGATTCCAATGTGGAACCGTCCTCTTGGAAATATGACTCGATAATATTTTTATTATAAGAAAAAATAGCTTGGAACTTGTAATTTCGATGATAAACTGAAAAATGATGCAGATACAACTATGATGCTAGAATCTGAAGATGAAATGTGTTAAGAAATAAAAGAAAATACATTGGAACGGCAGGAAGGCGACATTTTCAACAAAAATGATTTTTTATTGGTAAAAGTTCTCAACAAAACTAACATCTGTAGTCGACACTCTTTCAAACTACTCGTAACCAGGGCTCGTAACATAAATAAAAGGATATAAGTTTTCATAAATTTATTAGCACAAAACATACATTCGCCTCGAGCGGTAGATAACTACGTACTCCTCGAGCGATAGCTAACTACTTACTACTTCTTAACTAACAGGTACGCTACAATAAGGGAGTCATGCGCGCCTTCTTACATACATCGACTATAATTCGGCAATCCTGACTCTGATTGTCCTCAATCAATGTAGGTACTTACTGAAATTAACAAAAAAAGCTTAATTCTAAGTTTACAAATTTTCTTAAATTAACAATAAAATATTAAGTATGTGTTACTTCAGGTAACCACGGTTTCATATTCTCGGGTGAGCATACACCTTCGTAAATTGTCACCTATCGAAGCTAACTGATTAATCCCAAATAATAATCGGGATGGGGTTTCTCCCGTCGCTCGGTTTACTGAATTGTTAATTGCAAATTCAACATCCGTAATCGCGCGATCCCATTCTTTTGGTGAATCACATAATTTTGCCAAAATAGGAGTTAAAGATCTATTAATCCTTTCGATTTGACCGTTCGCGTGTGGGGTTCCAGTAGCAATTAATACGTGTTTAATTTGCTCCTGTTGCATAAATTCCTCAAATTTCTTTGACGTAAAGGCGCTACCACGGTCGGATACAATTCGTAATGGTTTGCTGTAATTAATAAAATAACTTTTTAAATGTTTTATGACATCTTCTGTGTCCGTACTTTTGCTAACATAAAATTTAACGAATTTAGTAAATGCATCAATTATTTCGAAAACATATTTTTTGTTATACCTGGTTCTTTCCAGGGGTCCATAATGGTCTATGTGTATGCATTGAAATGGAATATTTCCCTTATCAATTACATGTAACTTTCCCTCGATTTTGTTTGGATTCCCAGAAAAAGTTATACACTTTAAACAATTTTTAATGAATGAGCAAACTTTCTTTCTAACCATTGGAAACCAATATGCTCGCAATAAGTATTCCAATGTTTTGTCTAAGGCTTGGTGTCCTATTGCTTCATGACTATTTCTAATTATAGCATTTTCCATGCTATCAGGGACATAAAATAATAGCTTATCTTTTTGTTTCCTGTAAACTAACCCGTTACACATTTCAAAATGCTTATCGTTCTGTTTCTGTAACTTAATCTTAAGTGCTTGAATTTCTTTATCAACACCTTGCAAAATTGACAAATTTCTATCTAAACTATTTTCAGAGATTATAAAAATGCTATTTTGACGACTTAAAGCGTCTGCATGTCGCATTCTTTCACTTGACCTATGCTCTAACGTGTAATCATAATTTAATAAAATTAGTGACCATCTTAATATTCTTGGATTAACCTCTTTTTTCTCTAATGTTTGTTTTAAACTGTTGCAATCGGTTATGATTTTAAATGGAATTCCTTGTAAATATACTCTGAATCGTTCTAAGGAATAAATTATGGCAAGTGCCTCCAACTCGAAACTATGGTATTTTGATTCCGCGTCAGAAGTTCTTTTACTAAAATAACTAATTGGGTGAAATTTCCCGTTAGGTTGCTTTTGCATCATTAATGAACCAAATCCAGAAGAACTGGCATCACAATGCAATTCGGTTTCTGCTTTAGGAGAATAAATAGCTAATAATGGTTCAGACGCTAAAATCTGCTTTAGCTCTTCAAAACATAATAATTCCTGTTCACTCCATTTAAATTCGACTTTGGTCTTTAGTAAGTCGTATAAGGGTTTAGCAACATTTGCAAAATCGTAAATGAATTTTCTAAAATATGATATGAGACCTAAAAAACTGTGTAGTTGCTTAAAAGTTGTTGGAATCGGATATTCCACAACGGCGCTAATGTTTTCGGTAGTTGGACGTATTCCATTGGCATTAATTAAATAACCCAAGTAATTTATTTCCGTTTGTAAAAACGTACATTTTGCAAACTTCAATTCTAATTTATTTGAAACTAAAATTTTTAACACATCAATTAAGATATTTAAATTTTCCGTTATTGTCTGAGTGGCTATCAATATGTCATCTAAATAAATCATAATACTGTTTTTCGCTAATAATTCCCTAAATGCTGAATTAATAAATCGCATAAAAAAAGATGGACCATTTGTCAGACCAAAAGGAAGTTTTGTATATTCAAATTGACCCATAAAAGTGCTAAATGAGGTGTACTGAATCGAATCTTTATGTAACTGAATATGATGGAATGCATCCTTCATATCAAGTCGCGTAAAATAATTTTTGCCGCGTAAGCTGTCTATCTGATCGTCAATTCTTGGAATGGGAAAATTGTCTCGTAATGTTATCTTGTTCAACTCGCGATAGTCAACTGCCATTCGAAGGTCGCCCGACTTCTTTTTAACCAATACAATAGGACTACTGTATTGTGAATCGCTTGGTCTAACTATACCTCGTTTTTGTAAATCGTTAATAATAACACTAACCGATTCTTTTTCGCTATAAGAAAGTCGTCTCGGATTACGATAAAATGGTTGATGATTCGCTTTAACAATTAATTTCATTTCTAAATTTGTAACTGGCTCATTAGGCCTCTCATCATTTACATAATACCGGTCCATAATTTGTCTAATGTTGTTTTGGTCTTCCCAACCAATATCAGCGTTAATATCTAAAGACTCAATTAAATCAGGTTCTTCAACAGTTATACTCAAAATTTCGGGTATTTCTAAATTGCTTACTTCTAAAACCTTACTTCTAATTTTGACAGGGATTTCGAATTTTATGTCGATACTCTCATCGGCCACAAAATCTCTGCCTAACAAACAATTAAAGGCCATGGTACCTGCTGGTACGACATAAAAATTGATATCCACATTGCAATTTTCTGCTTGCACTGTTTGCCTTAATTGACCAATAATTTTTATTTTACTTTTGTTGATTCCCTGAAGTTGTAATTGGTTTTCATAAGGGGCAATAACAACATTCAATGGAATAACTTTATCAACTAATAAAGAAACTGGACTCCCTGTATCAATAACAGCATTTACAAAAGAGTCACATTTACTTAATTTTGCTAAAATTTCATAACATGGTATCAAAGTATGCTTACATTCCTCTACCACTAAAGCTGTTGATTCCGTTTTGATCTTCGGACAATCGGCTTTCCTATGCTCCTTGCTGCCACAGACATAACAAGAGCCTCTCTCTCGTTTTGGTTGTTTGCATGCTGAAGCGTAGTGCCCTAAATTGTTACAATTAAAACACCTTAATTTTGATTGCACTTCACTTTTTTCTAAATTTTTAACACTGGTCGAACTAGTTGTTGCGGTATTTGACTGTTGACCCGGTTCACCTTTCACCGACACGTTCCTCAAATACTGTGGTTGACTAGTTGTTTTCGACTGAATTTTCTTGAACACCATAAGTTTCTCTCTGAATTCTCGTAAATTTCTTGCTCCATATAGCATCGTCTTGTGATTTGCAGAATTTTCCGGCAACCCATCAATTATATATTGCATTAAGGCCTCGTCGTCGATTTTCCCTCGGTTGGCCATTTCCTTCATGATTAAAAAGTATTCTTGCGGCGACTCCTCCTTTTTTATCTTACGCCTCGACAACATTTGATGAAGCTCCGCGCTATTTACCTTTTTCGAAAACTCTTCCAACAATAATTTCTTTAATTTTTTCCAGGTAGTAGCACCTACTTCACTCCTAATAAATAACGTTGCAATTCCTTTTAGTGATTTCTTCGCGAAAATAAGCTTTTGCAAATCGCTCCAATTGTACAGAATCGCGTTTTCTTCGAAGTCGGCTACCCATTTTTCAATCGGATAATTATCTTCTCCGTTGAAAGAACGAATAGTTTCTTCTACATCTTTGAACGATATAGTAAATTTTGGTGCCACCAATCTGGCCGAAGCATTTGATCTAACACTGATGTTGTCATCTTCTGCTTCCGATAATTCTAATTCGTCTTCATCTTCGTCTAATTCGGTTGGTTCCAGTGATTTTATGTCACTTAACGCCTTGCATAACCTTCTACTAATTTGCTTAACCGTTCCCACATAATCAATGTTTAAAATGTTACAAATTGATGTTAAATCTCCCAACAACATGCCAGAAACTTCGTCGACTTTGTCATCGAATTCCTGCGTGCCTTCCATAATTTCAAAACCCTTAAATTCGCGTAATCGCTGACGATTTTTTCTGTCCCCAGCTGTTCCATAAATTAACTCGTGAAATACCCTAATGACCTTCACTGATGCGGTCTTGATATTTTCTTTCACAAAATCAATCTGTCCTAAGTTTTCCATAATTGAGCAATATTTTTAAAACGTAAATAATTTATCACTCACTAACATAAAGGTTGTCCATAAAGTTCGTTCATAAAGTCAATTTTTTCATAAAGTTCATAAAGTTTGTTCATAAATTTCTTAATCACTAAGTTTGTTCATAAAGTTCTTAATCACTAACCGTCACTAACATAAAGTTTTTCTCCACTAACATAAAGTTTATTCATAAAAGGCTTCTTGCAGTATCGCACTTGGTATATCCATTTGGTATATCCCACTTCTGAAATCTGTAGTCGACACTCTTTCAAACTACTCGTAACCAGGGCTCGTAACATAAATAAAAGGATATAAGTTTTCATAAATTTATTAGCACAAAACATACATTCGCCTCGAGCGGTAGATAACTACGTACTCCTCGAGCGATAGCTAACTACTTACTACTTCTTAACTAACAGGTACGCTACAATAAGGGAGTCATGCGCGCCTTCTTACATACATCGACTATACATCGTATATTTGTTATGAGAACAAAGTAACAGAGGTAATAAATTTTTAAAAAAATGTTATTGTATTAGTAACTGCGGAAGGATAGCGTTTGATATTTTTAACAGTAGATGTAGAAACTTGTTTAAACAGAATTAAGTATTTAGTTTATTTAAACTTAATATATAGGTTTTATCAGCAATACAATATAATTTTAATTTCAAAATATTACTTAAATTTGCCGTTGGAAGCTGGAAATGTTCGCATCTCCCTTATGCTAACTATGCCTTTGCTAAAGTTTGGATACCCCGCAAAAGTATAACTTGTCGTTTCATATTACATCCTACATATACCGCAGAAGTAAAATAAAAATGTATGTATGTACATTTACATATAAAATAAAAAAGTTTCGAGTCCAATATTTTTACATTTACCATGTATAGGGTATAATATATTACGCAGTCGTTAGTTAGAGTTTACGCTAGAGCGATTTAAGATAGGTCGGTTTTAAATTTGCCGTACTTGCGTATACAGTAGAATCCGCTTAATGTAATCACGGATAATGTTATCAGTCGGTTATTGTGATCATTGGACTGGGAACCGACCGGTTTATTAGTTCACGTTTCAATTCGCTCATTGTTATCAGTCGGTTAATGTTATCAAAATATTCTGGCCCAAAGTGATCACATTAAGCGGATTCCACTGTATATGCTTTTAGTTAGTTCGAACTGAAAGCAGTATTCCCAACCAATCGAACCAAGGTTAAACTGCGCGTAGTTCGAGCTAAGGCTTCTACATTCAATTTTAAGATCGCTATAACCTCCTAGCCCACGTTTTTAGCTCGGTCTAACTCGGGTCAATCTATTCTGTTAGGTCGGAATTAGTTAAAAAAATTAAAATTTAATTAAAATTATTAAAAATTTAATTAAAAGTTATAATTAGTACTGTGCAGAAATAAACCACCATCATTCTGCAAGAAAAGAAGTAAATTCTAGTATATTATGTACATTGTACACATTACTGACCTAATTCTTGTTGCACTAACATCTAGACCATTTATTAACATAAATTACATTAAATATATTTAATTATTTTTTAATTAAATGTTTGCATTGTTGTTAAATTAAAAAATAATATGTAATATAAATAACATGTTAGGTAACAAATTGTCGCTTTGTTGCAAAACGTGATTTAAAATTTAAATCACAATAAAATAAAAAATTTTAATTAATCGTTTAAATTTCATAATATACAAGTACATCCTGGCTGAAAACGAGAAAGCCTCTTTAAAATATATTTAGAGAGTAATCAATTTTATTTCTTTGCTTATAAGTAACCTCATTATAATATGGAAAATATAATCAGTACCGCCTTAATTTTTACATTGAAAATGCAGCGATATCCTAGGAAAGTTCAGAAATATGTATGGTATTCTCTAACAAGGGGACCTTGTCTATATACTCCTCACCGATTTGCACAATTTTTAACACACCTTTAGGCCAGAATTAGTTATACATAAAGTCAAAATTTCAGCTTGCACAAGTAAGGCAATTTGAAGAAAATCGATTTTGAAAATCCAATAAATTACATACTAATCAATCCAATACGTATCCCTTTAAGCACCTTTAAGTACATGCTGTGTTTAGTGATCACGTGTTCGCTCAGAGCGGGAAAATTTTCAATTTAACATGCAAAATACAGAGCGTAAACGTAAAGAATAATTCGAAAACGAGAGATATCTTAGCTATGAGATTCATATAGCACCAATAATGCACTAATAAGGAATATAACTGTTAAGTTTCAATCTTTCGCTGTAGTGGATAAACCCAAATTTAAATGATTTCGATTTGAATCTTTGAACTGTTTAACCTCACTTTTTGTTACAGATTAATTCTCTGAAAATGAATATTGCAAGTTCTTTTAATTTCTCAACGATTCCAAGAACAAATGAGACGGAAAAAACATTTCAGATCAGATTTCACAGCGAACTTTGCGATATGAAAGATCAGAAATTGTAATTTTGAAAAATCATTTTAAAACATACATACCGGCGAAAAACCATTTTGAATCTAAAATTTGAAGTAAGCAAACCCCTACGATGTTGCTATCTCCTTGATATTACTCCAACTCTCTTCTCTCGTCTGTTATTTACCTATTTAAATATTATGTAAGTAAACATCAAAAAGTGTTGCATCAAATATATGTATTCTTTTTCCGTATTAACAATGAACTAAACTGGCTAAATGTTATTTTATTTACATTTATTAACCATGCTGATAGCTAATGTGCTAGATCGAAATACCACAGTGTACATATCGATAGGAATTAAATAACTACTTTTTCTTAACCAAGGAGTATTACATCTTTTAATATCACCTTCCATATCTGTTGCGAGTCGTCAATTATGTTCGTTAATGTCAACATTTTAATTTCTTGCTTAAATTACATATTTTAACTTTAAATCCTTTGGAAATACAGTGCAGCTTTGAGAAATCGAGATTGAATGGACTACAAGAAAAGTTAGAGGTATCAAGACTTGAAGTTATTCAATTAATACTCACATTTTGAAAGTAAGCTATTGTTAACGTATTTCGTTCGATTTATTGATAAATTGGAGATATCGAAGTTTAACTATAATTCAGTTTTCACTTATAGAAACTTTATTTAATTAAAAATTTTACATTGTTTTGATAATATTATTTTTATTAATTTAATTTTATGATCCTCCCGGTTTGAACTTCGTTGAGCAAATCCTTACTCTCAAAGGTATGACTCCTCCCTACAATTTTATCAAAAAATCAATTGCAAAAATTTTAGGGCAACATATTTTTGGTGTTTTTCTATGATATATTATGTACTATACACAAAATATGTAATTTTGCGAAGTTCGGGATTTGAACTCCTTTCTCCCTCCTGTCGGCTAACGCCTCGTGCAAATTAACTTCACGCTCAGGATTAATATTGCACTTTAGTCCCTTGTAATACTCTATAATATTTTACTATGAACCAATCAGGTCGTAATCGATATATTGAACTTTGAATTAAAATTTAAGTTTGGAGTTACTTTGTTTTTAGAAGGTAATGTTCATAATATTTTTCTTAGTAAATTAATTATTTATAAATGAATCTAAAAATTCAAAAGTTCAAAAAAAGTTATCAAAAACATCGAGTTGTTTTACTTCAGAAGCTAAAAATATGAAAAACAAAAACTAACGTATATCAATTAATTTGGTCAAAATGGTTTACTTCTTTGTTTCTCTATAAAAGAAAATGAACCTGCTTTAGACAGACTAATAGACAATTTACCGTGTTATGTATAAACTTAAATTGAGATTTCTTTGTTGAAATTTCTTTATTTAATGATGTCACTGCTAAAAGTGCTACTATATTATGTAATAACTTTTTTTTTTAATAAAATTTGTAAATGAGAATTTATAATATTATATTGTATACAAGCATTAATTTATTATATTAACTTGCATTTTATAAAAAAACTAGATGGCTAGTGTGGCCCCCGGTTGGCTTCAGGCATCTTGTGAGTGTCGGCTATAGTTGTTCGGTCTTCGGCCTCACTTACGATCATACACACATTTTTATATTAGTGATGCCCTATATAGTATTTAAATTAAATCAATCCCGACTTTTTGACGAATGAGTGAGAACTATTCACTTTATATGTAGTAATAATACATAATTACAATTTATAAAGTACATTTGAATTTTTTCAAATCAATTTGCTAGATTTATTTAATCGATTCTGTTCGTATGGTAGGTAGATACTTATTATCCATAATGTATCATGCATACAATAATTGATTGGTAAAGTGCTATTTAATTTAAGTTTGTATCTAACTTAAAAAGTTTTCGTCTAGTTTTCGTCTACACCTATTTGAAAAGCTCGTTTCCATTGAAATTTGGAATATTTTAATTTAATTTTTTCAAGTAAGAAGACATTTCTTGTATAAGTACTTATTTTATACTTTCCAGTATGACACTTGACAAACTTTTATTCATTTTCGATAAAACATGACTAATAGGGTACAATATTTAACTTTTCGTTTAAAATCTTCGTAAATGTATTTCCGATATAAAAATAACGCAATTTTTAAGCATGTGTAATCTAATAAAGAATTTTCCATGATTTTGCATGAAAATATTTATTCTTCTGTTGATTTAGCACTGCTGTACAATCGAACTATGTTTTGATTAAAATTAACATATAAATGCAAATATAAGATAGATGAAGAGTAAATGCTTTAGCAATATTAAGGTTCACATATAAAGTCGATTATAGAGATTTGTTTGAAAAGGGTTAACTTTTGTATTGCTGCAATTTTCATGCAAATTATATTCACATACTAATATCATATCTAGATCTGATCATACTATCTCTATGAACTACAGTAAAATATATGGAATCTCTTAGAATCCGTAGTTTATTGGATAATTATCTCACTTTTTCCAATAATTTATGTCTAATTTTGTTTACCTAGACACTAATGTTTCAAAAACTGCGGTACATTTAAATAATCAACCTAATAATCGATAAAAAATCACTCTGAAAATAAATAAGAAATTATCCATTTTTTCGACGTCCTAGGTGGGCCTAACCCCTTAAATTAGCTCAGACCCTAGAGATATTAATATGATAGTACCTTGTAGTGTGTCTCATAATCTTGAATTTAATTTATTGTAAAGTATACGTCAGGTAACTTCTAATAGAAATATACCGAATGCCGTAAGATGAAAAATTTTTCAAACTATTTTGAATGAAGTAGAAAAGATTTTGTATGGTACATGTATAAAAATGCATTATTATTATCATACCGGCTTACAATAATTATGCTTTTTTAACACTAACTTGTTACAGGACTAATCTATTTCAATAACAATATAATAACATTTGAATTGATTGCGTAGAAAAATGTGTTGCTCTTTAGTAATACACGAGAGCTTTACATCGCTTTACATTATAAAATATATAATGTATTTTTGTTTAAAAGGTGAACTAACCGAAAAGAAAATATGAGGTTTCGTAGTATTTGCTGAGGTATATAATACTTTTGTAGAATAATAATCTAAACGTATTTGTATTCTAATTTGACACTAACTGACAATGACTGTTTTTGTATAATGTTGCTATATAACAAACAGAACATGTAGTTTTATTACATTATATGAAGAAAACTGCCATGATTGTTTAAGTTAAAAATTTTTAAGAATGTATCGCTGTTTATATTGTAAATGTCTAGTACTAGTAGTACACATAGTATACAATAAAAGTATGTGGATGTCAAAAGAATGAGTATATCGGTCTAGTGGATAGTCCAAATTTTCACTGTTATGATAGTTGAAAATTTTTAAGAAAAGTTTCAGATATAGCACTAGTTAACATGCTGAAAACTGTAATCTACTCTTATGGGTATTTGATAATATTGAAGCCATAAAACAAATTTGTTGAGTTGAAATTCTGTCAATTTAAATATTTTCAATTTAAGTATTGAAATTAATAATACATCTGCAATAATTATAATAATTTTGAAAGTAACTTTGGTTGTAATATAAAATGAATATTGAGGGTAGATTTGGATAATGTTGAATTACATGCATTTCTAACATTTATGGTGAGTATCATACTTCATATAAGTCACTTAAAATTTAATAGAGGCTTAAATTTAACTCACCAATAATAGTGGACGTAGTATTATACATTTTCTATTGGCGAGATAACTTTAAGCCTATAATAAATTTTAAGCGACTTTTACGACATCTTTTTAAATTTAAATTTTGATTTTTCAAGTAGGTATATAAATGGATAAGCAGATCATTGATATCTGTTTGATAAATATAATTTCGGAACAATAAACAAACGACAGAAAAAGGAATATTTACATATTTTTTTGAAAAAATGACAAGTCGGATACAGAAGGATAATGTTCGTCAATATTTTAGAAATAAATAAATGGCACCCCACCTAGTGTCCACATGCACTTGACAGTAAGGCAGTTGTATATAGAAAAATGAGATTCACATAAAAATTAATTTTTAGTGAATTAACAGTTTTGTGTTCTCCAAATTGCTTTATTAAATGTATACGTTAATAAGATTCTGCCATGTAAAGATTTGTGTCCACATGTGCCCCACTCTCACCTACATTAAGATTAACCCTACACTGCTCATTTTATCATATATGAGACATATTGAAAATCAATGCATTAAATATAATATTCAAATAATAGTATGCTAAAATCGGTGTGTATCGTATCTGTAAAGTACCAGCTATATTATAATGTTAGACTGGCATCAGAATTATAACCATAATCAACAAATTTAGTTGGTTGCTATCACATAATGGCGCGAGTGTATGTTTGTGCATATTTAGTCTTATCGTTATAAAGTGTTTTTTTCTGAAATAAAATATAATAAAATTGTATGTTTGAGCTATTAGACTCTTTAAATTAGTTTTTTATAAGTTGTTTTGCGGTTCTGTGTGTTTTTATGCTAGGTAAGGCAATTAAATTGCCTTAAATTAATTGCCATTAAATTAACAAAATTTCAAAAAAACAGACAAAGGGGCCGTCCAATATTTTTTAAAATATTTTTCCATCATTCTATGACTTAATACACAGCTGTCATATTATTTTTGAATAGAAATAAAAAATCGAGCAGTGTAGGGTTAACTTTGTAATTGCCACAAAATATGTAGAAAATTTGGTTTTATCATATAGCGGCGTACAATTTTCTACAAGAAGAAGTAGCAAATTTATTACGACGTAGATGAAAACAATTTATAGGCCGAAAAATTATTACGTATAATAATAATATGATTAATCTCAAACTAGAACGAATGATGAATATGCATTATCTTTGATATAATATTTTATAACTAAACAAGATACCGTTTAAGCAATCTGGTGAACATAATTTGCCTTAGCAGATCAGTCACTATTAATTTATTTAGACAAAATTTATACAAAGTGAAGAAGAAATTATATAGAAACTGGAATGGAAACACTATAGTTTATTTAAAAGTTGCTTTATAATAACACGAATACTCATTATATCAAAAATCATAGAATATTTATAGATAATTTCGTTTCCTTTTTAATGTTGATTTAAAAAGTTAACTGGAATGCTAAAATTTTAATAACACCACCAAGTCGATGTTGCACAAACCTAAATAATTAAAACTCGTAAAAATCAATACAATTTCATATTCTCGACTTGTTAATTCCAATTTCAACTTTATTTTAGTAAAGATGAGATTTTTATTTTAATGGAAATTCTAAAATTTCAATTTTACAAGCAACTGAGCAGAAATTTTAAAAATATTACGAACGTCTAGCAATTTAGTACCTACTACTACTAAAAATATATTTGAAATAATTAATATTCCATTTTAGTATTAACTTTTTTGCGCAATTCTTATCTAAGTGAGATGGTTTTCTTCTGTCAGTAATTAATATTAAAACAGCTAAAAGTAACATTACATTTTTTATAAGGAAATAAGTTGAGCAATCTAAATTCTAATTTGCTTCAGTAGCAAGTGAAGGTGGTGGTCTCGCTCTGTTTTTATGAGTAGTATGCAAAATTAGATAATAAAATTGGAAACCTTTTTTAATTTTGTTAATAAAGAAATATACTTTATAAATAAATTAGATTTTCTCTGTTAATTACTTGCTTAAAAAGTTAGTCTTTTAGTTACATTCTTTATTAAATATTGTTATTAATTACCAAGTTTTGTGATTTGCTACTTTTGATAATTTGCTTCGAAAAGTTTCCAAAAGCGTTTTTTTTTACATAAAGGCAATTAAAATTATGCTTTTGTTTATATTTGTTAGCTTTATATTAATTGGTTGTCTTTATATGTTTCATTATAACCACAGCATCGTTGTGAGGATTGAACTTCAGTTATGTGGTAACATGCAGATGAGATAATTGTATCTACTAGTACTATTTCATATTAGGGTATGTGAAAAATCATGCAATATTTATTTCAAGTATGTAGCGTACTTTATTTTCAGACAGCTATGATCTCAGAATGGTCAGGAAAAGAATAGGCAAGAATTGACAAGAATAGAAAGTCACCCTTTTAATGGTACGAACCGTGATTTTATTTGCACATATATTAGCCTTACATCGGCTAAATCCAGTAAAAAAAATTATCGTGTGGATGGACCTTATTAGAAGGCATAAACATCTGAATATCGATCTTCTTATTTGCATGCCCCGTTATTGCTTCCAAATTAAGTAAACATTGTGTTTTTGTATTAGTTTTCGAATCCTTTAAAAAAATGTATGATATTCATATTCTACTGTAAATAAATGAACAAAACTAACAAGTATTTTATATTTTAAAATGTATGAAATTGTTCAAGCTGATGTGTTGTGGAATGTAGTACTATGAAAAAAGTGTAATACATCATAATTAATGACATTTATTTGCAGAAGATGTAATTTATAAAAAGATTAATCATTATAATAATTGTATTAGTTCAATTAAGTAACTACCTCAAACTGTTAGTGTCAAAGTAAAAGTTTAATGTCGCTTTATTATGAATAAATAATTTTCATTTTGGTGGTTACTAAATAAATTTGCAAAAGAATACTAAAAGAAAAATAGCAAATCAAGTTTACCTGATCCGAATAAAAAATTTAGTTGAACGTGAGTTTGACTTTATAAACTCTCGTCGTTTAACGCTTTTTTTGAATTTAGGTTATTAAATATTAATCGTAATGTGTGACTGGGGAATAGGGTGAGTTTTTATAAATTTAATAAATTTTAATCCAATTTAACGTAATACTGCTAAGATTTAGATAACAGTTTTTATTTGTCTAAAACAGAAACTCAAAACATATTTTTTGAATAGCATTCTCTGAAGCGTATGATTTGTAGTAATTACAATACATTTTCAAATAAGTTTGAGTTGCGGTTTGGCAACTAGTTTCATTATTCATTATATTTCATATTTTTGATAACTAATAGAATAAAGAAAATTAAAGAAATGTATGTTGTATCACTTTCAGTCATATCAACTTAAGAACAATTTTCTCACCTCTGCTGCTATATTATTCTCAATGTTAATGGAAACACATTGGATTCTTAAAATATTCAGCATGTACTCCTTTATTAAAAAGAAACCCTATATTTTATATATCAAAAATTGATTTTGTTATTTTCACAGCCATGTACTCGTATCTTTCAAAATTCTGAATATTTATAAGTTTTGTTTCAATAATTTTTAAATATAATATTCGGAGCTGAATCGTTTTCTTTGAGTTTCACCTTACATAATAAATACTATATTTCTTGGCATTTTAATATAAAATCGTATAACTTTCCAATTTTGTTTTATGTCGTTAATTACTTTGTATAACTGTATATGAAGAGAGGTGTCAACATTGAAACAACAACAGTTCACACTTTGATTGATGAAAAAAGACTTACTTAGCTTTCATTCAACTTCATACAATCTAAAATTATTCGCGTGCCTGAGTATTATATTTTTTTTTAAACTTTTAAATTTCCTCCGAAACTTGATAATTGAATTTGGTAGACAAAACAATTTTGAAATCAGACCGTTTTCTTTGAAGTAGCTCTTTAGCAAACGTTTAACTTTATTTAATACACACACACTTTTTGGTATGAGTTATCTTCCAACTATTGTTAAGCCTCTACGAGTGGATTCAAAGCTTTCTCCAGAGTGATCCGGTATATTAAAGTTTGGCCTGAGAATCCAGTAATTCATTTAGATAGTAAATCATGTTTTGTACAATTGAGAAGAACTTGAGAAGATTGTGGCTTTAGATAGTATTAATGACCTATTTTTGGTCTGACTGAGTCGGTTATCTTTACGAAGAAAGTAAATATCGTTCTGTCCTTTTATCTCTTCATTCTCGATATTTTTAGCTACTACCTATATTAAGGTAATTTCGAAACAAAAATAAAACTTGCAGTAAGTGAACCTTTCTACACAAACAACAATATATTTTTGAATTTAAAGATAACAAAAAAAAGTAGTTGGAAATAGTGACAAAAGAGTTTAATTAAATTTGGAAAAAGGGAATTACTTTTGTAGCCCACTTAAAAGACTTTACATAGACGATTTCTAAATGCTGCAGTACAAAGGCTAGCTGATGGATGAAAGGATGGAAATTAAAAGAATAGTTAATTACAAATCATATTAGCCTAGCTAAAGAGAGATTATAAAGTAATAAGGTTCAGTGAGGTTTTTTTTTTTTTTTTATTTAATAGTTTCTATTACAATCTATCTATGGATAATAAGTAATACATATGACATTACAAGACATGCAGGGATCATCCAGTGACATCTCCCTTTCATACATTTAGTCATAATGACTGTTAGAATTGACAAATATAAGAGATCACTTAAATCTACTCATCCAGTCGTTTATATTACGTCGCTTTAGTCTGTCGTTAATATTGACACCATTTTTCAGTTCTTCAACTAGCCTGTTCGGGTGGGCGCACAACCTTGTGTAATAAGTTTTGCTGTAGTTTACGATTTCTTCCCTAACCGTGGGTATTTGCAGGTCTCGTTGTATGACTTCATTTGGTACAAACCACGGAGCTTCGGTAATCATTCGTAACGCTTTCGATTGAAATCTTTCCAAAATTTCAATGTTGGAGGTGGATGCTGATCCCCACAGTTGAATGCCGTATGTCCATACTGGCTTCAGGACAATCTTGTAGATTAATAATTTATTTTCGAGGGTCATCTTTGAATTTTTGCCTATCATCCAGTAAAGTTTACTCAGCTTCAGCCCAAGTTGCTTTCTCTTCATGAAAATATGCTTGCGCCAAGTCAATCGTCTGTCTAAGTGAATGCCCAAGTATTTGGCATCATCGGATTGAGGAATTTCTTGATTATTTAATTTAACCGGAGGGCATGTACCTCTTCTCAAAGTGAAAGTCACTTGCACTGATTTATTCTCATTTACTTTAATTTTCCATTTCTTGGTCCATGGCTCCACTTTGTTTAAAATTTTTTGTAGGATCTGGGAAGCCACCTCAGGTTCTTCATGTGCAGCTAAGTAGGCGGTATCGTCTGCAAATGTTGCTATGATGGTATCAGCATTGGTAGGCAAGTCAGCAGTATAAATCAGGTAGAGGATAGGTCCTAGCACACTTCCTTGCGGGATTCCAGCCTGAATTGGATGTATCCTGGTGCACTCTTCTCGAAATTTTATGTAAAAGTGTCTGTGAGGTACGATTTAAGTACTAAGTACATGTTGTAAGGTAACGCTTTTTTTAGCTTATACTGTAGGCCCACCAGCCAGACTTTATCGAAGGCCTGACTTATGTCCATGAACACTGCAGTACAATATTTCTTCTTTTCGAAGTTTTTATTTATTTCCGAAGCTAATCTGTGGACTTGCTCCACTGTTGCATGCTCGCGCCTGAACCCAAACTGGTGATCCGGTAGTAGCTTTTTTTCTTTTAGAATTGGTGAAATTCTTTTTAAGAACATTCTTTCGAACAATTTGGACAGAATTGGGAGCAGGCTGATGGGTCTATATGACTTCACATCCTCGGGTGGTTTTCCAGGCTTTTGAATCATTATGATTTCCGCGACTTTCCATTGTCTTGGAAAATACCCCGTTCTTAGTATCGCATTAAAAATTTGACTTATAAATTTTAGGCCAGTACGTGGAAGTTCTTTTAATATTTTAACGGTGATGAGGTCATATCCAGGAGCTTTACCGGTTTTTAACTCCTTGCTTATCATTGATTTAATTTCATTTATCGTACATTTCTTTGTTGGTAGATCAGATTGTCCTGGAGCATCCAAAAACTGATGGATTTCATCTTCCTCATCATGCCTGTCAAATGCATGTGGTTGGAAAACCTTAGTTAAATGGTCTGGTAGTTGAATGGTTGGAAGTATGTATTATAGGTGAATGTGAATCGAACAAAAATGATAAAGGATAATTCGCGAAATGTTAAAAATAGTGGTTATTAAGTAGTTATATTATTTATAATACAATAAAAGTATTAAATAAAGCATATTATATTTACCGGGTAACCCACCGTGCATCCAAACATAGAATATTAACAATATATTTTTTATTGTAATGTTTTTATTTATAAAAAAAAAATTAATTTTTATTTAATTAATTTTTATTATTCCTGCTTCCCATTTAACGGATGAAAATAGTATCGATCAAAAGAGAATTTTTCTGCATCTGAAGATATCCTGCACTTGATATTTTCGATGGGTTTTATTCAAAGCAAGCCTGATTTTTTAAAATTGCTTATTCTTAATTTGCAGTTTTAACAATAATTAAAGAGCAAATATCTGGATATAGGTATTCATACGAGGACAAAATCTTTTTTGATCGATACTATCTTCCTTATGGTAATTAAAACTTAAAAAAAATGTTTTAAGTAAACTAAAATTGAATTTACTGAGATAGAAGTATCTCACTGACTACAAGAAATAAGAATGTGATTTATGGAAAATTACATTATTATAATATTTTAAATTAGAGTTTTAAAAACTCGTATAATACTTTAAATTACTGTTTTTTGTTAGTGCTTTTAGTTTGAGTTAGTTGAATTTAAATTCATAACTTCATAATCTTTAATAATAATTATAACTCTTTGAGTTCTTGAAATAAGGAGTAAATGGCATAATTTATGAAATATAGTAGGTACTTTCGTACTATATGGTACTGTGTACTGGACAAAAACATTTTTACAAGAAAAACTGTACTTATGTATAATATCAGCAACGAATGATGTGATTTTCATTTAATTTAATTATAGTTATTAAATTGTAACTTTTATTATTTTATATTCAAGTTAAGGTAAATGAAAATTAAATTTGGATGTATATAATATATCATGACAATTTTAATTTTCATTTACCTTAACTTGAATATAAAATAATAAAAGTTACAATTTAGTAACTATAATTAACCCTTCACTGCATCGTGATGTTTATAAACATAATAAATTTAAATCACCTGTAAAAATTTAAACTTTTGCATTTATTTGAACTTTTTTATTGAAACAATGCCACGATATATGTGGGATTCTTGCTACCAGTACAAAAGGTATAAATTTCAAAAGATAAGCAGATTTCAGCATATTATTCATTCGTAGTCGTACACCTTGTGTGATTACATGCTACTCCGTTGTGATTTACTAATTATTTTTGTTTTAAATTGTGTTTTTTTATTGTTGTGAAGTGATATTTAGTTTAGAAAGGTATTGATTCACACATTTATTTAATTTAGTTGTAAATTAGTGCAAAAGAAAAAATTCAGTACTTATTCAAAAATCATGATGTTTTTAAACAACACCATGCAGTCCGGTAAGCTACCTATGAGTGTGTTGAATACGTCACACGTAGAAATACGTCACTACATAAGTATTTATCTATACTTACGGTTAAAATCTAACCGTAGCAGCTTACCGGACTGCATGGTGTTGTTTAAAAACATCATACACAATGATCATAATTTTATTCGATAATAAAAATTCCTTGCAAGAAATATTTTTTTAAATATTTTTCTATATATCAGGAAACCACAATAAACACAAAAATATTTTTTTTAAGGCAAAAAAAAAGTCATGCAGTGAAGGGTTAAATATTCTTACGAGTTAATAATACACAAAATAATTCATTTAATTTATTCCGAGGAAATTATATTTGAGATTCCGCAATGAATGTATTATGTTATTTAGGAATATAAAGTTTTGACGATTGAACCAGCAGTCTGGCGTAAATCAAACACGGATAGTCTAAAGAGCGGGTAACCGCGGTTCTAATCCTGATTGCGTCGGATATGTGCTGTGAGCTAAAAAGTCCAAAATTGATCTGTGGACTATGGGGAAGGCAACGGGAAACCACCCCATTAACATTTCCCTAGTAAAGTCTTCTTGGCTTAGCCAGGAGGATCGCCAACATCCGAAATCGGATAGGCACCTAAATAAGACGATTGGAGGTTAAAGGGTTAAAATTGTTATAATTTGGTGTTTATTTTATTTCACATTCCTAAATCAGCGATTGTGGTCTTTCTTGATTTACAGTAATAATTTTTATTTCTAAAATATTTAAGATTGATCGTTTTAAAATGAACTATGGATACATCAATATAAAGATAAAATTGAATCGACAAGAAATTGTACAGGTTGTCGAAAGAAGTTCTTGAGTGGTTAAGTAACTCATTAGTATTTATAACCGTTTTTGATAGTTACAGTTGTATATTTTATGTAATAATAGTAATCTGTAGCTAGAATAGTAATTGTGGAATTAATTTTGGAAAAACGTAATATGTAGTGCTTGGACAAAATAATGGGAATCCTTGCATTATATGAAAAAAGGTGTAAATTGTTTTTTTATTTTATTATTATACTACTATACAAGGAACTATTTGGACGCTTTTTGTTTAAATGTTATATTATCAATAAGTTATTACACTTCTAAAATGTTGTAGTTTTTACTTATCCGTTTCAGAACTAACTCTGCATTCTTTAATGAATTAAGAACCCGATATTCTAACAAATGCAATTATTTGGAATCTATTTGCAAAGAAACATCCGTTGGACAAGATAAAATAATATCTTATTTTATATACCGATTAACTTTCTTACAATATTTATAAATTATAAAGAATTTTTATGATGTAAATTTTCAATTTAACTTCTAACGACCTATCGACATAACCTCATTAACATGTGACGTAATCCTCACAACCTCATTTAAAATCCATAATCCATTCATTGTAGATAAGCCTATTTTGTGCTTAAAATGAAATTAGTATGAATTTCAAACAGTTTCCTTTAAACAATTTAAGAATCTATCATAGGATATGGCAAAATTGCAACTCAAGACGTTATGGTAGAATCAATAGTTAAATTTTACCAATTGAGAAGAGGAAAACATATTTAAGAAATATTGTGTTGATTAATACAGTCCCAATATAATACTAACTTCCAATACTAACAATGATAGAACGAACATTGTCAAGAAGCGTTTAGGATCAAGTCTCTTTATTATTTGAGAAATTTGACCTCTAGCGGTGGGGGATGTAAACTCATTCTAATAATCCGTTGTATTAAACGAATTGTGGAAAGAAAGGTGAGTTGAACGGCAATTGCTGTACTTATTTTGACTTGATTATATTATCTCTTGCGAATGTGTATTATATAAATTACATTGTATTAATTTTTTACAACATTTTATGTCTGCGTTGGATAATCTCCTTTCTACGAAAATTAATTATTATTAGGTGAGTTGTTTTAAGTTCTCACAATGCCCACTCATTTGTTTAACTTCGTTAGTTATTCTTTTTAGATTGTCCCAGAATATCCCCTCAGGGTTTTTTGAATTTTATTTGCCGTGATATAATAATATGTGTTCATCTATCATTCCTAAACTTCATTTTGGGATCAAATAATGTCAACTTCATCAATTACTCTATAGGTACCTTTATATTCTTTTGCATGAAAGTTCTTCTTTTACTTAGTGTTTTATTTAGGAAAACTGGAGCTCAAATGAGGCTTTCCTTAGTTAGTTGTCGAATAATCATCTGAATCACAATGTGAAAAAAACTACGAGCCGTATCCGTGCGACCACAGCTCTCGTGACTAGAGAGGTGGAACTATAGTTAGCCTGCACATCGAACCATTTGTGGACTTCGGGGGAAGATCCACTTATGGAAATGATCATGGAATAATTTCTGCCTTTCTCACATATCATGATAAAGTCTCCCTAAATTACTATAATCAGCAACATTATTTAATTATATAATAAAAATTATCGATTCTTAGAAACCTGATTATAAATATATTTTTAGAATTTTTCTTCTAGCAATAATACAAAATTTAAAATTAAGTAAATTCATAATATATCAAGAGATAATGAAAAATTTTAAAATGAGTTTAGAAGATTTGATCCTCTATGGTAGATGCGATTGTTTCCGTGGAGATAAACCATGTGGTTTGGAAATATGCGTAATAACTTAAAAAAACATCAAAAATAATTAAGAAGCCAAGTTATAAGCAAAGGAACAAGTCTCCCTAAAGATCAAATGTCCCAACTTTCACATATTTACCTCGACTCGCAATACTATATAATTTATTCCTAAGAATGTTATGCTATTATTGGTTTTAAAATTGAAAAAAATATGAAATCTCAAAAACTCGAATAACAATAACTATTACAACTAATTTTGTTTAAGAAAACATTGAGTTGCCTTATTTATTTAACAAATCTTAGCAAAATGAAATGCTACAGCAGCTACTAAATGTTATGAAAACTCTACGAAATGCAAAACATAAATTACATGTAGCATGATTTCCTTTTTGTAAATTGAAATTAGGAATAAATTGTAAAGCATTAAAATTTGTACGAAACGATTTCCGTATTTAAACAGATCTTCAGGATTTAATTTTCTGTGAAAATTGTAAAAACTTGTAAAATCAAATTAAAGGTAGCTTTGATCTTACGTAAGAAATTACAAGTGGTAATTAATTTGTCCAGTGACTAAATATTAAATTATTAAGAACCTAATAAAGTAAGGATTTTGAAACTGTGGAAATCTTTCTAATTAGTACCTACATGGTGAAATGCGATACATATTTTCCATGTAGTGAGAAAATAACGCATAAATTTAGTAACCCCACTTCATTAAAATGGAAATGTACTAAAGAATGTTATGTATTCCCTTACTTTTGTAAATTAGTAACACGTGATTTTAAACAAAACCTATCTGAATTTTTCGCTTCAAAATATCATTTCTCAAGGTTTATGTTCTTACGAAGTAATAAAACTAAAATAGTGGTATTGTTAACGTTGAGTAATTTTGTACATACGTCAATGTTAGTTAAAGAAATAATATTAATAATTGTATTATTGGATTGGATATAGTTACCGTTCAAATGACAATACAATGTATAATATGTTTCCATGTTTACCTATTATTTTGTAATTTCTGATGATGACTGCATCCGCAGTTGAAAGCTCAAATACATTATTAATTCTATTTCCTTAATTCGTAATTTATTAAAATATAAAAAACTAATTTATTTTCACGAATTAATAATTAACCAATTTAATTGTATTATATCTAAATTCCTTTAATTATAATTCTGTATTCGAACTTGATTAAATACTTGAACTATTTTGCAAATTGCAAATTAAGCTAACAGAGTTGCTGTGCAAAATGTATCATGATAAATGATGATTATTACCTTATATTATGTAGATACTAAAAGTACGCTTTTTAAGTGACATAGAAATTTAACTATTTCCTTTGTTCTTAAATACATTTGTAATTATTGTGAGCGGTTAACGTGATAGCTTCTTGTGCAAAGATTAACTTCTTTGAAGAAGTTAACTATAGTTAATTCGTAAGATTTCATCATAATAATAGGTGTACAAATTAATAATGCGGTTTTTTTTGTGTTTATTTTGTTTTATTTGAAGTAAAAACTGAATGAACTCAATAATCAAAATATTGGCCATCATTAGATATGACTTTTTCCCATATTTTTGACAATTGATGGATTCCTTCCCAATACCACTGCTCGGTTTTTGAGACTAACCATCCATCATGCCAATTCTTCACTTTTTCGTAAGAATTGAAGTGCTGTTCCGAAAGTCAGTGCTGCATCGATCGGAACAAGTAGTAATCTGATGGAGGAAGGTCTGGTGAATATGGCGCGTGGGGTAACACGTCCCATTTAATGCTTTCCAAGTACGTTTTAACCTGATTAGCAACATACGGCCGAACATTGTCATGGAGCAAAATTACTTTATGTGTTCTTTCAACCCATTCATGGTCGTTATTGCTTCAATGCTTGGTTCAATTTGATTAGTTGTTGTCGGTAGCGATCACCAGTAACTGTTTCACCTGGTTTTAGTAGTTCATAATACATAGGTCCTTTCTGATCCCACCAAATGCACAGCAATGTCTTCTTTCGTATTGATTGAGAGGTTGATGGTTGGCCTGGGCCTACCCATGATTTTTTGCGCTTAGGATTGTCGAAATAAATCCATTTTTTAATCGATACAATAAATCCATTATTTCTATGCGCTTCAACTGCACTTTTTCCAAAATTAAAAAAAAAAAGTAGAACTTCGCGCAAATGCTGTTTATTTGGCTCAAATTTGTACATTCTCGACGCTATGAAAACTATGTTTCTTGCACAATAATAAATTAATAACAAACAACTTTTTATGGTGTATGTTTACTCTTCAAAATGACATAACTGTCATTGCCCAATACCAACAAACGTATAAGTAACGCTATCTATAAAACCCGCATTATTAATTTGTACACCTATTATTATGTTATATTCAATTTTAGCAACTATTCCAAAACAACAAAATTTGTTATTAAATAATTTAAATTTTAATAATCTTGTATTCACTGTCCCCCTCTATTTGAATGTATCCTTTTAAATTGTGTGTAGCCTATAAAAATAAGAAACTGCAAGCAGTTGAATTAATATTCTATTTTACAAAAAAGGAAAATCACAAAGAATTTTAATTATAGAAGTACTTTCATAATATCATCTATTCGGTTAACCCGGTGGTAGAGGGCTAGACTATTAGTGAGGTGACATGACCTGTTTGGACTCCTAGTAGAAATTAAATTAAAAATTAAATTTGCAAACAACCGCATGTAATTCCAAAAGCCGTTTTAGATAACCGTGGTGTCAAAATGTCCAAAATTTCCTTCTCTAATATTGTCATTCGGAACGATGTTAAGCTGTACGTCCGTTTTGTACGTCTTTCATACATAACCTCAATATTACGATCAAGAATAAGGTGATATTCATCGATTGATACACTCAACCGATATAATATTTATTATTTATATCATATCTGCAAGATAAAAAACAATTTATGTGGATAATAAAGAATTATCATCTTTTAAAGATTTTCGTATGTATTTACAAATTTGTTTTCATTAAAAATAACACAAGAAAAGCATTAAATGACTATTACTTGACAATAAATAATTATTGTGGCTTTTGTTAAATATTATTCATTTGCGCTGATCAGTTTCAACTGATAGCAACTCTTTTACAGTTGTTTGAATTTTTAATTGAAATGATACGTGAACTCCACATTTGGGCGCCATTAAAAGCTGGAATGATACGCCGTTTAAATTAGGTTTAAATTTTAAAAATGATAATAAAATTTATGTTTATATCAACTCTTTGATTTAAAAACTTATGCATGTGAAGTACTTACTTTACTTATGCTTAGGTGATTTAATTGACTATATTTCAGGAAATATATTGATAATGTTCAATTTACAATAAACTTTCGAAACTGATTAAACTTTACTTAACTTTATACGCATGTGTAGATAAACCTTGCCTTCCTTGAAAATGGATACTAATTCTGTTTATTCAAGTGAAATTTAACAAAGCTGGCATAATTTGATGTAATTAAGTTAGATGGTATTAAATTATATTATAATGCTGTATTACAGTGTAACTTATAATTAGGAATTTATGTGAATCCACAGGAGGCTAACATGTACCTACTAAGTAAATCATAATTATTCCAATCCTTTAATATTCCAAGAACTGCTTATAATTTTATTCGTAGAAATAGTTTATTTTAGGTAATGTAATTCCAAGTTAATTCAATTTATTCCTAGAATTACGAATGACCATCGTCCAAATAGTTTAGATAAAATAGGGTCAGTTAATGGGCAAGAAAGGATAATTTCATTTGATATTTGAGGGGGTCCATTGCAAAACTCGTTAAATCCACTTTTGTTCAAAAATGAGTTAAGCATGTTGTCATATTGCATTTACCTAACTCTAGTAATGGTTAAAATTTCACGCTGCCAAATTTGCTATAAAGCATAGAAAATCGTTGTTGAAAAGTGGGTATCACTGCAAAACTATTTAAATCCACATGCCTTGTCACAGCAAAAGTAGTTATTTCCATGGGAGCCATGATGGGAGCCAATAGAAGCAGAGCGTGATACTACACAACATACAATAATGCATTTTATTAACTCTTTCATAGTACTAACAACGTTATAGTCTTATAGTGGTGTACAGCAATTAAATTTGCAATTCAATTTTATAATAATAAAAAATTTACAGTTGTAATATTTTAATAAAGTGGATAAAATATTATAATAATGGTTAAAATTTCACGCTGCAAAAGTTGCTATAAAGCATAGAAAATCGTTGTTAAAGGTTGTCGCAGCAAAACTAGTTAAGTGCCAAATTAAAACTTGAATAATATGAAGAATATGGCAATATCCATCCTAAAAAGGACAAGGAATTGAAAATTAAGTATGTCTCAACATAAATAATTATCTATGTGTTGTAAAATATTGAGCGAAGTGAGCTAAATAGTTTTTTGCTTCTCCTGTAAAATTACCTTAAGTGGATTTAACGAGTTTTGCAACGGACCCCTTCATTTATTTCATTAAACAACTTTTTAATTCATTATTTTATTAATTTTGAATTTTACTAGTACATCGTTAAAGTTATTTAAATATTTTAAAAAACCAAGCTTTCGTTACATTTTGATTTACATTATTTGTGGTTATTTTTACAAATGTTTTATTTTTGAATTCTTTTGAGGATAATTTTGACAAGAGTTTCTCCTCATACGAAATGGGCGTTGCTTTTTCTTCAATTCTCGTTTTTTGTTTGTTAATCATCTTAATTGGAGGTTACCCAATTTTGGGAGAATTTTTACAGATAACATAAGCCTTTCGTTGTAAAAATTTTCCTGAGTTCTTCCAAACTTATTCCTTATCATTTACGTACATAGTCCATAAACAGAATTTCAATCCAATTCTATTCATAACTTTTTCCTTTTTCCTGCGTAATAATTTAATATCAATGAATGGTGTTATGCAACACTTAACAATCCTCTATTGAAAAATTTGACGAAATGGTTGGAAAAGAATATAATTAGTAACAATTGACGGTCAGAATAAAGTTCTTACTTCACCCGTAGTCGAACAGTTCAAAACTTTTCTTTACATGATGTAAATTGATCATTTTACTATATTGATTTTCCAACTTTGTCGCATCTGAGTAAATATTTTCAGATTATATGATAAATTTATAATATTGTTTTATTTTAGGTACAAATGGATGCTTTCTCTTAAATTAATAATTAAGTATTCATATTATGAGCTTTTATATTATGAAAACTGCTCCAGGCTACTAATAAACCTTTGTGTAGTATTATACAGGAAGCAGTGTGTTTTTCTCATCAAAACCAAATTAGATAAATACTTTCCATGATGCTGCCCGTTGGTGCGTGGCGTAAGACATTGTTCAAAATGACCACCATTGGCATTCATAATATTGTTAGTAATTTAGTCACCTGTGGATGGATTTTAATTTTAAATCACTTACATTAAAGGTAATGAACATTACTATACAAGTTGCGATAAGAATAGTTACGTTTATCAGTCAGTAATAGTCATATTTATAGCTATAAATTGTAATTGTTGCTATTGCTTTAAATACTATTTAAAGAAACGCTAAAATTTTGTTTTTATAACTTTTTATAAGAAACATAATTGAGTTTTACAAAAAAAATTGTTTTAATTAAGGTAACAAATTTATGCTTATTCTGAATTCAAACAAATAACTCATTGTTTACTGTAAAACTAATTTTTGGTTACGGCAAGTAGCTTTTAAGTATTAATGCGATTTAGTTAGGACAGCATATTAATTATTTTTGTAAATGCAATTTTCATTATTTAAGAACTTTGTTTTTTATAAACATGTATTATGTACACAGAAAAAAAATTGTGCTAAACATAAGTAAAATTGTGCATACTCCAGGTAAAATTTGGGTTGAAATAGGTTACAAGTAAAACATTGTGTTCCAAGCAGGTAAACTTTTGGGTCAACCTATCTATACCTGCATACAACCCAAATTATGCCTTCTTATGGTAAAACCTTTTTACTAGTCCACAACACAATTTTGTAGTTTGTATAAGAAAATTTATTAAAATAAAATTTTTAATTTATAAATAAATTATTATTAGAAATATCTGTATTCACAGATCTTAATTTATTATTATACTTTTATTTTTAAATTGCGATAAATTTTAATTGCAGTAGGGAACACACTTGACAAATTTTACTTACCTTTTTTTTTGATTTTGAAGATTTGAACCTGTAACCTCTGGATCTATAGGCGTCGCTGTACTCACTGGTCTACGAAGGGAATTATAATCATAAGCTTAAGTTATACTTATGTTTTGAGAATTAATTTTAAATTTAATAAATAAAATATATCGAGTTAACAAAAATGAAATAATTCAAAAATAATAAAATTTAATCAATGTTATTCTCACTGATGGTTAAAATTCTAATATTTTTGCGCTTACTCAAGTTTTTCTATATTTATAATTTTACAATATCAGATTATCACACTTCTTTAGATTTCTGTTTTATAACATTTAATTCTTTACATTAAAATTGTTTTAATTTTAAAATTTTAATATAAAGTTAACAAAACGTTAAGCAAACGTTAAAATATTACATTACGTAAACGATTAAAATAAAATTTAAATATTTACCGTAACAATTACCCTAACTTATAGTTTTAAACACGTGGGTTATAATTTTATTTTAAAAATTTAAACTTATTAATTATTAATAATTCTGTTTGCTGAAAGTTCAAAATTTAAGATTAAAGAATTTTTCTGTAATTAGAATTAAATGTTAAAAGAACAATCTAAAGAAGTGTGATAATCGTATTAATTTATTTTAAAATTATTAACTTATAAAAAACTTAAGTAAAATTTAAAAACATTAAAATTTTAACCCTAATTAAAGAACAACATGCAAGTCATTTTATTTAGAAACAGTTTTAACCTTCTATCACAAGAAAACCAGAAAATATGAAATAATGTCAAATACGGGGGGGGGGGGGGGTCTAATAACGTGGTGTTTTTTAAAAAAGTTGAAAAATATAGTGAAATTATTGTAGAAAATAAATACGATACAACGAAAAGTAATAAGATACTTTTGTTAATTATTCAATAATTTTACTATATTTTTCACCTTTTTTAAAAAACAACACGTTATTTGACCCCCCCCCCTACGTTTTTGGAATTTTCATATTTTCCAATATTTTCTTGTTCTATCTTGTGATTAACTTACGGTTAAAATTTTAATGTTTTAACTTATACTTAAGTTTTTGTTGAATTTATAATTTTACAGTAAATTAATACGATTATCACACTTCTTTATATTAAATTTTTAACATTTAATTCTAATTGCAGTAAATTCTTTAATCTTAAAATTTTCGTTAATTTTAAGCAAAGAGAATTATTAATAATTATTAAGTTTAAAGTTTTAAAATAAAATTATTATCCACGTGTTAAAACTATAAATAACGGTAAATATTTAAATTATATTTTAATGGTTTGCATAATATTACGGATTAAATGTATTGACATGATTATTCTTACTTTAAGAATAACCACCCCAAAAAAAGAAAAACCCTCAAAACTAACGTTTTATCGGAGTAGAGTTTTTCTCTTGCTCAGAGTCAGTGGATTCAGTAGACGAAATAAGAGGGCAATTTGTTGTAGACATAATTTATTAAGTGATAAAAGAAATCAATAGTAAAAATTTGCATCTAATCAATTTGGACAATAATTTTGTCTAAAACCAATGTGTTATTTCATGTGTAATAATTAAAACATCCAAATTACATTTAAATCCTCGATTTTAGGAGCTAAATTTGGATATTTCATTATTGGTGTATTCATGTAAACAAATTATAATTATCAAATTTAATAAAGTCCTTTAATTAATCTAAAATCAACACAAATCATTGATTTACAATTTAGATTAATTAAAAATAAAAAATAAATCTTGTACCTTGTTGCACGTTAATAACCTTCCATTAAACTCCGTGTGTTGCTGGATGCATGTGTCGAAACTCCTGCCAGTAATCGCCAGCTGCTTCAACCTGTCTAAAGCTGTGAATGTTCCACACGTCTGCCAGTATTCCAAATACAAACACGTCACCAAATGTGAAATTGATTTCCGATTCGCCACGTTCACGATACACAATTTCTTTATCAACTACCGGAATTTTCGTAATTTTACGACTCCGCTATTCATTTACTTTCGCTTAATCAAGTAAATTAATGCTTTGGATTTTTGTACCAAAGAATCGCAGTTGAGTTCCTTAATTGGGATTTTATCGAGAAATTTACACACTTTCTCAATCGACGTCTCCCCAAGAACTTCACGTGCACTCAGCTTGAGTTTCACCAAGGAACTCTTCTCCGCTTGGAGGTCACTTCAGAACTCCTCTCTACTTGAGCTTCACCCGGGAACTGCTGTCTTTCTCGTTCCTTTTCCAAAATTTGATTTTGTGGTGGGGATCTTGTTGCTGGTAACTAAATTGGTCTTTCTAGCAGGTAACACAACGTTGTTAATTGCTCGCGCACCAAACTGATATTAACACTTTATTTGCAGGAATCTGTTGTTGTTTTTTAATTAAAAACACTTACAGGATGTTACAAAATTTCTGTATCTCACAAATAAATTCAAGACTGTGTTCTATGTGTAATAACTCGTTACATGTGATGGTTTTTTGTTTTTGATGCAAATTCCACTTTCTTGTTAGTCATATCGACTGACTACTAAATTAAAAATTAAATAAAATCAAACCACTCTCTTATTTGCTTGCTGTCACTCTTAATTGGTCAAAATACCACAACAGTATATAATCTAAAAATGAAAATATTTTTCAAATTTTACTGCTTTAATAATAATTATTCAAGTAAAATTTTACGTTTACAATTCGCACAATCTTAAGAACACAATTATTGGGTGGAACTTAAACAACAATAGTAGTCCAGTCATTTGGGGCTTAAAAAGGGGGTTACCTGGAAAGTTTTCCGGGAGTGTTAAAAATTGGCATTTTTATAGATTTTGACCTGCTCTTTTCGAATTTTCATTTTGCCACCTCGTATCTTTGCCGTTCGCGCCGCCATCTTGGAAAAATGGCGCCCAAAATCAGTTTTTTGACAATATCTCCTTTCCGACTCATTTTACGATAAAAATACTTATGTAGCAAATTAAACTAGAAAAAATTTCCTATAATTTATGTCTAAACCTTTTTTTGTAGAATGAATAGTTTCAGCGCACGAGTGCCTCAAACCCACACACATCTGCATCAATACGCGTACGAGTTTTGAAAATTGTTTTTGTTATAGATTTCGACGTGGTCTTTTCGAATTTTCACTTTCCACCTTTTTTTATCTTTGCCGCTCACTCCGCCATCTTGAAAAAATGGCGCCCAAAAACAGATTTTGAGAATATCTCCTTTTCGATTCATTTTACGATGAAAATAGTTATGTTCTTCTTTGTATAAGGCATTTGAGCAATATTCTGGAGATTTTGGAGACGCTATGTATGTCATCGATGGAGGATACTTATTGCATCGAGTCGTTTGGCATCGCGGTGAATCGTTATCATTCATTTGCAATAACTACGTCACATTTGTTCGATCGAAGTATAAATCCAATGCTATCATCGTATTTGATGGATATTCGGAAGATGTAGCAGACCGTAGCACCACATATGGAGAGTGATCTCGACGATCACGACAACATGCTTCAGTATAGACATGCTTTTTGACGAGACAATGATCCCAATGTGTCACGAGATAAATTCCTGGGCAACGATGCAAACAAGAACCGCCTTATTGGACTGTTGAAGACAAAATTTGAAGTTGCAAACTTCATGGTCAAGAAAGCCACAGAAGATGCGGATACACTAATAATAATCAATATTGGCAATCAGCTTTGCATCTACATTAAATTCCGTAATAGTTGTCGGGGAAGATGTAGACCTTCTTATTCTTTTGACGGCTTTATCTACGAGTTCAAACATATTATATTCTAAAACCAGGAAAAGGAAAAATTTTGCAACGAATATATTCAACACAAAGTATCATACATAAAACAATCGCAGATAACATATTATTCTTGCACGCCTTCAGTGGCTGTGATACAACATCAGCACTCTTTAATCAGGGTAAAATAATAAATTAGAAATACCGACATTAGAAACGAACTAAACATCTTCAGCATAAACGACAAACTAAAAGAAAACAAAACAAAATGGAAAGAACATTTGGAACGAATGACTGAAGATAGGCTTTCTTCAAAGATTTACAAGTATAAACCAGGAACAAAGAGAAACCTAGGTAGACCGAGGAAGAGAAGATGGGAACCGTATCAGGAATTGCCTAATACGGAAAGTGCAGAAGAAGAAGAAGAAGAAGAAAATAAGATGTGCTAATGTACTACGACAGAACACAGATTTAAACGAGGTTGTCCAGGTATTCAATAACCAAAATGCTGACCCAGACATCATTGCTGAAGCTGGAGAACACTTCCTCCTTGCATTATACGGTTACAGTGTGAAAAGTATGTCGTTAAACAACTACAGATATACCATGCTTCACAAGATCAGCATATAAGAATTAATTTAATATCGCATTGCTGCAACCGACAGAAGCAGCAGCAAGACAACATTCGTTCCGAACCTGAACCGGGTTCAGCAGTGGTATGGGGTTCAACAAAATGCAGAGCGATGGGGATGGAAAAAAAGCAAGAATGGTCTGATTCCTGTCACCACACTCGAGCCTCCAGCTCCGGAAACTTTCTTAAAACTTATTTCTTGAAAATGTAAGAAGGGATGTCGGGGAGCTTGTGGATGCAGAAAGGCTGGATTAAAGTGCTCCGTTATTTGTACGAATTGCAATGGTACCTGTGATAATTCGCAAATTCCATTACAAGATAGCGATGAAGAGGAAGAAACGGAGACTATTCTCGAGAAAACGTATGACGAAATCGAGGAACAAGAGGATTGCAACGAAGCTGATGATCCTATCGAGGATAACGTAAAAGAAATTTCTATCTGTGACGTTTCTCTCGCTATTGAATGTCGATGCGGAGGAGAATGTTATAGTGCATTACTTGTGGAAATAAGAAGCTGTAATTTTTGTGATATTTGTTGTGAAGTGCAGGATGGTATTGACGTGTATAAAATTATTATTGTATTTACTAGCAATAATAAATAAATAAATTAGGCCTACTGGAGATACCACAAAAACAATACTATACGTCATTGGTGGTGTGTAAATGAGTTTTTAGCCGAAACGCATGTTGGTGTAAGACTTTGCGGCGCTCGTACGCTAAACCTATTCATTTTACAAAAAAAAAGGTTTAGACATAAATTATAGGAAATTTTCTCTAGTTTAATTTGTTATATAGGTATTTCCTTCGTGAAATGAGTCGGAAAGGAGTTATTGTCAAAAAACTGATTTTGGGAGCCATTTTTCCAAGATGGCGGCGCGAGCGGCAAAGATACGAGGTGGCAAAATAAAAATTTGAAAAGAGCAGGTCAAAATCTATAAAAATGCCAAATTTTAACACTCCCGGAAAACTTTCCAGGTAAAACTACCAAATGACTGGACTATAGTTACCATATACAACACAATTTTCCAGGTACAAAAATTTGAATATTTCTAACAAGCCCAGTACCTATCAAGAACTCAATTTGGGTTTAACAAGAACACAATTTCAAGAACACAATATTGTGCGAATTTAACATGAAGGATTTTTTTCTGTGTATTCATTCATATATTCTTTACAGCAATTTCCTGTCGACTTTTGATAAAACATTAAATTATTCAGGATTTTTTGACCTGCATTTACTTGCAAATGGTGCGCCATTCATTATTGAAAATATCCAAACTAGTGGTTATAACTAGTAATTATGATCATTCAGTGCTATATTGAGCCATTTGTAGTTATGAATTTAAATAATTTATTTTTGGAATGGTGCAAAAATACAAAGAATTGCTAATTTTTAACAATCCTGATACCTTTATGTACGAAAACAAATTCTGATTACCCATCGGAATTGCATAAATTCAGTACTAGGATAATAATGAATTTGGGGATTCCCAAATCTTAATTTAGTTATAGTTTTTGTTGAATTTAAAAAACAAATGTTTCAATATTAGTGTAAACTAATGTTTTTTTATATAATTTCCGGAGGTAAAGGACATACTAAAATAAAGGTTATTCAATAGTGCACTGCATAACGCTCTTAAAATAGTTCAAATTGCATTTACATATCTCTCCAATGAGATTACAGGAATATGTCAAAATTAGGGAAAAGAAGTTCTGATTTGCAACAATAGGTAATAAAATGAAATTGTTCAAAAGAGAACAACGATAAAATTTGACAATTCATCATATTGATAACATTCTTATTACATCTTTCACGAATACCAAGTTATTGACATTTATTCTGGAATTTTCCTCCTACATGGATGTACATTTTACTTGGAGAGCCAGATCACAGGCGGAGATTTATAAAGATTAAAGTTAACTGTAAGTTTGATAAAATGATTCCATAGGGCATTTGATTTATTGACTGAGATAGAGATATTCTTAATTAACTATAAAACTTTTGTAGTTGTATACAAGAAAAAAATATTATTTAGGAAACTCAAAAAATGTAGAGGACATAATGAAATGACTTAAGTGTATCTTTTTGTAAAAGATTTATTGTGTTTACAGCTTTTTGAAGTTATTTATATTGATATGAAAAATCTGCATATTTCTAACATTTTGGATCCTAATTGACAAAAAATCTTTGAAGTGAAGTTTACAATAATTTTTTGTCGTACTATTATAGTTATGGTAATGTCATGATCGAATGTATTATATGAATGTAGTACATACTTGCTTTGTATATTTTGTAAGAAATCACCCTGATCAGTTTCCACCACATCCCCAAATCAAAATTAGATTATGGAGTCAAGACTGAAACTTCTAATAGTATATAATGTAGAAGTCACCAAAACTAATTAATCTAATTTGCTAGTTGATTTTGAGCACAAAATGGTTAGAAGAAAAAGAAACTTTTGCATAATTACTACAAATTTACTTAACAAGTAACGCCAATTTTTGACTGGATCTACCTAGACATGCAATTTTAGTTCAAAGTTTTAAACCGATTTTTATATGCAAAATTTAAATTTTTGTTGGAATACTTTTTCAATGAAATTACGGTCTATTAATTACAGTCCCTTTTTAAGAATGACGTCTATTAAATCGCAGATTTCCCTAATAATTTCCGAAGATAAAATTTATGTAATCTATTGAAAAATTGCGTTAAACAAATTAATTTATTGTAATTTACTTTATTTAGCAAGGATTCTTAAAAATTGATATATTATTATGATATTTCTTGATAAACCAGTTAATAGAAGAACTTTGGGATTTACAATCACTCTGAAATTAATATAAACAAGGAACAAATTAAGTTTTTGCTAATGAGTGTTATTCCATTTAGTAAAATGCTTCCTATACAATAAAATAAGATGTTTAGAAAAGGACATGTCAGATTGTGACCGATTGTCGACTAAACTTTTGGATTCCATTGCATGGTATTTCCATGAATTGTAGCGCTGATCTCTTTTTGGGATAATACCATCAACAATCTCGCATCTTTTCTCTTCCATTATGGCTATTAGGAAGAATTAACTTTGTTACCCTTATTTTTTCCGAAAGTAATATTATTCTTATATTCGTATTTCTTGACGATACTTATAATTTTAATTTAAATAATTCGGATCAAGACTAATATAAATTCTGCTGAATTTTCTTGTGTCTCAAATGTTTGAAGTATAGACGGTTAACGTTTTTTAACTTTTAACTCTGAGTAAGATCTGTTCTTTAAGAAATATTAAGAACGGTCAGTTTAAGAATACCGTATACCTTAGTTTAATATAGCAAAATCCCAGAAGATGCTAAACAATACTGTTAAATAGCGTATGTGGTGCAGAAGAAACAATGTCCGCATCTAATAATAATAATATGTAGCATACTGTGTCTGAATGTTGAAAGGCCCTTTATCCTTCATGTACATATATCTTTTGTTTGGCTACTATACAAATGTATTAAATTTTAGTAATGCATCCATCACTATTTTCGCGGTACTTATCTCTGCGATATATTATATAATTATTTGGCTTAAAAATGATTAAAGTTAGTGAATTATTAATTATTGATAAAGCAATACTAATTTTTTTTATACTATTGCTTTTTTAAAAAAAGTTAAATTTTATTCCAAATTGTAAATTTGGTAAACGTAATTATCGTAATAAAAATAAAAATTTGATACTGTATTACTTTAAAAGCTTACTCATGTATTCCATTAGCGTCAAAGTTTCTAAATGTTACCAAAAGTTAGTGTAGAGAATGTTAATTTAACAATATAATATACCTACATACTAAATATATGTACATACGTATGTACTACATGGCAGAATAGTGCGCTTTGCTATTACATTTACGCTAGAAATAATTTTTTAGGTTATACCGGTAGATAGTCTTTTAAAATAAAATGTTGGAAAAGAATTCTTTATTAGTTTTTGGAGAAAAAACTTCAACAAAGAAATAAAAACATTTCCTCTCTATATTTAATTTTGCCAGTGTTTTTAAAAATAAATTCCACTGAAAATTGATAACAGCTATTTATAATAACGTTATAGGCTTAGTAAAAATATATTTCTTACCTATGTAACTAATTACAATCAGTAAATGCACAAACATGGTCCAGTTCATTAACCTGTAAAGATTAACTGCAGATAACCTTTAAGCACAAGAACATGATCCAGACGCGCAATTGAACGATTGAGAATTTATTTTATATATTGTGAGGTAGGTTTACACCTGTAATTTTAGAAAAGATGCTGTTTTTGGTTTAATAATGGTTTTCGATTTTGTAATTTCCATCATGATGCGCCCGAATCTCATCTCTGTCACTGTAAGACTAAGCGTCCCGATGCCGAGCTTGCGCCGCACACCACCTGCTAGGGGGGCGGCACCCCGTTTAGCACTATGGTGTACGAACGAGAGTTTGATTATGTGTGCTTCAAAGGGGATCTAGTTTTATATTTGTTTTTTTAACTGAGAGCAATTTTTTGATTTCACCTACCACTATTTTGCAATAAAATGTTTATTTCGAAGTGAAGCTCATACGAATTAAATAAAAGTTTTGAAATCGGTTTTAAAGTTATCTCTTTAACAAACATAACAATATAATATGTAAAAATCTCCGTATTATATTTGCTATCATACTTTCTCATAAAATTTATACTTCTTTTTGTATGGTATATTTTTCACTGCCTTTAATAAAAATTGGTAACAATATTAACAAATAATTTGATAAAAACTTTGATTTTCTTATACGTAATAACTTTCTAAAAGTTTTACGAGAACAAAATTTCGACGAAACTTCTAGTTAATAGTATTTGTGAAGTTATTCAGTCTATGAGAACATTATCAAACGAGAAATAACTTTCAGCAATCGTCGAAGTCAAGTGTACAATTCATAGAAGTTCAGTTCTTTTAAAAACAATTTTAATTGGAAGACATTCGTTTGCGAAATTAGAAATTTTTAATCCTTGTGAATTTTGTTACTCTCGTTAATTATGATTTTAGTACAGTTACTATTTAAATAATGTTCATGTTATTATGGTATCATAATATAAATGAATGCAATGCGCGATTGAAAGCTTAAAATACATTAATAAATATGTTTCTATAATTCGTAATTTATTAAAATATAACAATAAGTTATATATTACCTACTATTTAATAAGTATTTATAATACGAAAAGACATAATCTTACTACATTAAAAATTTCCAAAGAACTGAAGCGTAATAATTTTCATTTAGTGTTATTCGATATACTATAAGGCATTGATAAATTAGTTAAGGGTGAAATTTAAAACGCTATAATGATATCATCTATAGTTACACTTTTAATTGCAAGTGCTTCTTTTAAATTAATAAATTCTCAACATGTAAAGGTGCAATAGCTTTGGATAAATTATAGCATTTATCAAATTATAAAGTTATCTTTTAGATATTGAACAAAAACTTTGAAAAGATTAAAACTTAGAAATTTAGTTAAAATTGAAACAATTTTTATACCCTCAGCTCAGAATAAAACAACGAATACCGATTAAATCTGTAGCCTAATTTTCAAACACTCGGCTGAAAATCTTTGTTAATAATGTTAATAAAATTACACCCGTGTTTGTTCTACCTATTTGATTAAATGAATAACATTTTAAAAACCTTTGCATTTGGATATCGACATTTAAAACAAGTTTACTTTGTATAAGTGTTTTCCGAAATTAATTAAACGGAATCAATTGATTTTATAGGATTGACTGATTCCAGTATAACCATAAACTGTCTTATTCTTCTTTACAGTACCTACTACAGTGGTTTTGTGATAATTTTCACAAAATCAAAATCAAAAAAATCACAAAATTAAATTAAATATTTAAGAGTTTGTTTTACAAGTGTGTGTAATTAAGACTGTTTCTACAGGGTGTAAAATATTAAATAATTAATAGAATCGGTCGTTACTTGATGAAAATTCATTTTAAATTAAAAATTAATAAAAACTTTGTAATAACATATTTTAATACTTGTAAATTACTGTTTATAAAAATGTTTTCTATGACACAAAAAAATTAATACCATAACAATTTCTAGAACAACCCCTAAAAAGGAGGAAGAAGTATTAAATTTTTTAAATATTAATATCATTAGTATAATATTATATTACATTATATTCCAATAATTATTATTATGATCCATGAAATTCAAACTTCCAGTTCGAATTGTTCAAAAAGTTTAGGGTAAAAAAAGGTAGGGACATAGTGGAAGCAGGTTTTTGGCTCCAGTTTACCCGCTTCAAGCTTTGCTTTGAAATATCTCTACATTTGTCTCCTTTTTTGTGTTCAGTTACATTGATCACTATTGAAGATATTTTCATACTTGTAACCTGTAATCGGCAACTATCGGCTACTCTGAGAGTACATTAATGGATGTAACCGAACACAAATGAAGCAGGCATACGGGCAGTAACTTAAATACAAAGATTGACGTTGGTTGGCCGGCGCATAAAACCTGCTTTCTCTATGTTCGCAACTTAACGCAGAACTGATTTGCCGACTAGCTATTCAATAGCAGAGGCGAGGGTCGTGAGTCGATGTTAACTTAAAATGATGTCGATGTTACTCTGATAAAATTCTATGATTCATTAAATTATTGCAATTGTACGTACATATTGTAGATATTCTATTACATAATAATATCTCGACAATTTTGATTTGTTTTCTTTAAAAAAAGCTGTTTATTTGTTCATAACCATTAAAAAATCTCCTTTGTATGTGAAATTGATATCGAAATACGCACATAACTGTATTGATTTGTCACTCTGAATATTTATCTTCACTAAAAAAACATTTCTTGATGGAAATGGATACAAATTTCTGTTTTGCTAAATCAATGAAAACTTTTTTAAATCTGAAAAGTTTTTGGTATCCTTATTGACTAAAATATTATTCGTCCTATTTTATTAATTTAATTAAGTTTTAATTTATTATATAAATAAATAAAAATAATAAATAAAAAGTACCTTATGTTACTATAAATTGCCATCTTGTAATTTAACTCACTTTAAAAAGCACTAGGGGTGATCATTCCTAAAACTTTAAAATAATTGATTTTTATTTTTGAAAAGAAAAGGGATAAATTTTATTATCAAAATTTCGGTTTTCGTTGCTAAGAAGACGGTTTTCAACAATACAAGTAAGCAATGAGGTGCATTTAAATAATTTTGAATAACCAACAGCCCTGTTGTGCAAGGGAAATTTTCATTTGTATAATTTTGTAATAAGCAGGAAGTTTAAAATTATTTGTGTTGGCAACAATGATCAAAAGTCTCGGTTTTAATTCGAAAAGTACGCGGTACTGCACAAATTTTACCCGGAAGTAGCACACAACTTTGGAAACTTTTGTTTTTCCTAGATTGGCAGAAAACATCCGGAAGAGAGGAGAGAAGTAGAGATTTATCGACGTCGTCAGTAGACGTACGCTTATTTCCTCGTGATTTTTCAAGTGTCCAATTTTGGACTAATTTACCTGTTCCACTTTGAGTTATTTTATGGAGAATAGTGTAGTATTAGAAGATCGTTTTATTCCTGGAGAACGGGGAAAATTTATTTGCGAATCCAGTAAAAGTGGTTGGATTCGAGAAAAGTTTATCAGGTGCAGTTTTCGAACATTGTGGTTCTTCTTCTTCAGGTGCCTTATCCGATTTCGGATATTAGCGATCCTCCTGGCTAAGCCAAGAAGACTGTACTAGGGGAAATGTTAATGGGGTGGTTTCCCGTTGCCTTCCCCCTAGTCCACAGATCGATTTTGGACTTTTTAGATCACAGCACATATCCGACGCAATCAGGATTAGAACCGCGGTTTCCCGCTCTGTAGTCTATTCGTGTTTGATTTACGCCAGACTGCTGGTCACTATATCGTGGTTAATTTTGGAAATTATGGTGTATGGAATTAATGACATCCCAAGTAACACCAATGTCCGTTTTGTGCCAGTTTAGTATTGATTTATGACGAATATGTACATATTTTTTCATAACTGAAAAATATGTACTAAAATGGTACCTTAGTGGCACATAATTTTTAGTTCATATTTGCACCGTACTATTTATGTACAGTTTTAATGCATATATTTTCATACCGTTTTTTTGAAGCAAATTACTGTATCGAATCAGCAATGAAATTTTATTAACTAAATAATATTTGATTATATGGTATCGTTTCGGTGATGTAAAAACATTACAATTTTGTTACTATAATTTCATTGTCCAATATGTACAGGTATTTTATTAGTTGGAGGGTACGATATTTACTTCACCGATTTGATGCATATTAGTAGTTACAATTTCAGCATATTATAATTTATAAATTTATTTTAATTATAAAAATTATTTATGATGTTTAAATTTATATAAATCTTATTAAAACATTAAATATATTTGTAATTTTTTTTTATTAGATACTAATAATTACTAATTATGATATTTGAAGTAATAATAGTTAAAAGAATTGTACGTTTTTCTTATAAATGGAACAAATTTCGGTAACACAATGTGGATGCTTTACCGATTATGATCTAAAATGCATTGAAATTTTATTAACTAAAAAATATTTGCATATCTTATACAGATTAGGCGCTTCGTTTTTATACTTACCGCGTTTTTATTGAATACTTTAAAAATATATTAATTCATTGTAGAATAATACTAATTATAACTTAAATAATTTATAATTATGATATTCAAGCAAAGGACGCTTTACCGATTATGATCTAAAATGCATTGAAATTTTATTAAGTAAAAAATATTTGCATATCTTGTACGGATTAGGCACCACGTTTTTATACTAACCGCGGTTTTATTGAATTATTTAAAAATATATTAATTCATTGATGAATAATACTAATTATAACTTAAATAATTGATAATTATGATATTGAAACAATAATAATTAAAAAATTGTACGTTTTTCTTATAAATGGAACAAATTTCGGTGACACGATGTGGACGCTTTACCGATTATGATCTAAAATGCATTGAAATTTTATTAACTAAAAAAAATTTGCATATCTTGTACGGATTAGGCACCACGTTTTTATACTAACCGCGGTTTTATTGAATTATTTAAAAATATATTTATTCATTGATGAATAATACTAATTTTAACTTAAATAATTTGATAATTATGATATTGAAGTAATAATAATTAAAAGATTGTATGTTGTTCTTATAAATGGAACAAATTTCGGTAACACGATGTGGACGCTTTACCGATTATGATCTAAAATGCATTGAAATTTTATTAACTAAAAAATATTTGCATATCTTGTACGGATTAGGCACCACGTTTTTATACTAACCGCGGTTTTATTGAATTATTTAAAAATATATTTATTCATTGATGAATAATACTAATTTTAACTTAAATAATTTGATAATTATGATATTGAAGTAATAATAATTAAAAGATTGTATGTTGTTCTTATAAATGGAACAAATTTCGGTAACACGATGTGGACGCTTTACCGATTATGATCTAAAATGCATTGAAATTTTATTAACTAAAAAATATTTGCATATCTTGTACGGATTAGGCACCACGTTTTTATACTAACCGCGGTTTTATTGAATTATTTAAAAATATATTAATTCATTGATGAATAATACTAATTATAACTTAAATAATTGATAATTATGATATTGAAGCAATAATAATTAAAAGATTGTACGCTTTTCTTATAAATGGAACAAATTTTGGTAACACGATGTGGACGCTTTACCGATTATGATCTAAAATGCATTGAAATTTTATTAACTAAAAAATATTTGCGTATCTTGTACGGATTAGGCACTTCTTTTTTATACTTAACGCGTTTTTATTGAATTATTTAAAAATATATTAATTCATTGATGAATAATACTAATTATAACTTAAATAATTGATAATTATGATATTGAAGCAATAATAATTAAAAAATTGTACGTTTTTCTTATAAATGGAACAAATTTCGGTGACACGATGTGGACGCTTTACCGATTATGATCTAAAATGCATTGAAATTTTATTAACTAAAAAATATTTGCGTATCTTGTACGGATTAGGCACTTCTTTTTTATACTTAACGCGTTTTTATTGAATTATTTAAAAATATATTAATTCATTGATGAATAATACTAATTATAACTTAAATAATTGATAATTATGGTATTGAAGCAATAATAATTAAAAAATTGTACGTTTTTCTTATAAATGGAACAAATTTCGGTGACACGATGTGGACGCTTTACCGATTATGATCTAAAATGCATTGAAATTTTATTAACTAAAAAATATTTGCATATCTTGTACGGATTAGGCACCTCGTTTTTATACTGTTTTATTGAATTATTTAAAAATATATTAATTCATTGATGAATAATACTAATATAATATTTATGACACACGTGTTTTTCCATTTTCTGCATTTCGTAACAATTTTTTTTTAAATTCATATAGGTACTAATAATTTTCATATGTTTAAACTAAAAATATTTTATTTACTTTAATTTAATAATGATATTTTAAACTACGAAATTAAAAAATTTAAAATTGTCAAAACATTGCATTATATAAAATGTATAGTAGTAACCTCTAGGTAGGTCTGAAGGTTAACTCGACGCCTACGACGCTGACACAATCAAGGTAACCTAGGTTCAAACCCCACCTCGGCTGGATTTTTCTAGTAAGTACATAAGTATAATTTAACGATATTTTTCAGATACACTGGGCGCATGGCAAACAAATGGATTAAATTAAAACTGATAATTTAATAATAATTATTATGTTAAATAAATTGGCTGTAAATATCGCATCTAAATAAAAAATTACAGAAATCAAATTTTTTTTTATTCTTAAAATTTTTTAAAAGTAATAATAAAATATCAATACATAATCTGTACATAAACGATGCACCAACACAGTAACAGAAAAATCAATGCCGAAACGTTAAGAAAATGTATGAAACCTATATATACATAAGCGATGCATAAATTTTAGTAATGACAAAATGGGCAAAAAGTCACAATATCGTCACAATATCGTCACGAAAAAATATGTACAGAATATGTACATAAAATCAATGCCGTTACGTTACGAAATCGTTACGAAAATTTATGTAACCTATATGAACATAAACGATGCATTCATTTTAGTTATGACAAAATGGGCAAAAAGTCACAATATCGTCACGAAAAAATATGTACCGAATATGTACATTTTTGACGGTTTTGTGTTACTTGGGATTAGTTTTAATTATTGCGAGCCCATTTTGTCAATCCTATCCAAAGACTAAGTTAAACGAGTATTAACTACATCAAATAGGATTCGAGAAAAGTTGAGAAAAATTATAAATTTTTGATAATCAATTTTTAAGCAAAACATTGGAAAGAAGATTAGAAAGGTAGCCAACGGTTTTATTTTATAATTATAGTTTTCCTGCCTGTGTTTGTAATATCTGAGGTTACTTAGAATTTTAAATATTCGCTTACAGGTGTATGAAGGGTATTATTTGTTATGAACTGCGTTTTATGAGATCGAATATCCTAACTGAAGTGTTGAATAATTTTTTCATTTTACCATACACGAGAATGTATCCATTTATAATAATTTACAGATTGTATTATTCCTAAAGAGTTTTTGTTGGGGTCAGCCATTTAGTACATCTCTGTTTTATATGTATAAGTTTAATTTTTGAGTATTAGATTTATACTTTGAGTTAGGCGAGGTATACAATATTGCGTCTTTGAAAATTAATTAGGATAAGAGTTTTTCCCCATTTAATTATAGTTTTTTTAATCCCTTTGTAGAGTAGAATAAACTGCTTCTAAATAATGTAATAGTACATAATATAACTTGGTTCATATTTTTAATCATTCACATTTGAAACTTGCCTTGCCAAAGCCCAAGATTTCAACTTCCTAATAATTCATTTTTTGTTTTACAATTCCAGCAGTACTAGATTGTAAGTCTACAATTTATTATTTTAATTTGGTAGAAATTATAAAAACATTAAAGATCAACAAAAATGTCCAAGATTACCAAAATTTTTAGTGTAGGTTTATTCGACAGAGACTTAGTAGAAGCGATGGTTTTATAACTAATAAAATAACTATGATAAAGAGCATAAACATAATAAATTTATGAAGTCGATTTTTAAATTTAAATAAACACGATTTAAATTATTGTAGTAATCTCGGCGTAATATAATAAAATTTTTATATTGAACTAAGGTATATAATAAAGTATTGTCGTGTTCCGATTGGTCTTGACTTTCCAATTTCCTCAATTGGAAGCTTGTGGGGTAGTCGGCATCCACCGGAACGAGTGACAGAATTGAGTCCACGGAAACTATATGCCGGAGAGCACTTAAAAAATTACTTGTAGACTACGTTTCTCAGTTTGCAGATTCAATAATAAAGTCAATCAAAGATCCAGTGAATTAGAAGGCTATTTATTCAAAAAAAATCAAATTTAATTCGGTAGCAATTTTGGACGTTTTTGACACAATTGTCAAGCGAGATTCAATTTTGTGTAACGGTGTAAACAACATCAAATAAATAGTATCATTTATTTTGCAAACGTTAGCTATACTTTTATTTAATGTTGTATAAATGTGAAATCGTGTAACAATAATTAACAAATTTATAAAAGGGTGTTTTTATAATAAAGTTCAATTTCTTACTCATAAATGTTTGACTTGCATGAAACATCTCATGTATAGGATGAAATGACGTACGTTTGTGATCAGTAGTTACGCGGCCAGATGGCTTCCAGTCTTGTGATACGGTAGCAGTTGACTTCTGTTGTGATCCAACATCGGCTTTCCATAAAAAAATAAGTGAAACTGAAGTGTGGAAATCTTCCAGTGGTGTGTTTAAACCTCGAGCGTCGATTTAAACAAAGTGTTCCAGTTTCTATACCAAACAGGTGCAGCAAAATGTGTCGTCCAATTTAACCTCAAACTTCGACATGTGATAATTTCAATCACAAAAATATCGACTATTAATTCGGTGCGTACAATAAAATTGATTTGTGTAATTTACAAATCATTAAAATAATCTTCTTAACGTAATTTTAGATACGAAAATATCCAAAAAGTGAATTATTGCATTAGGGTCGAGAATTGCTCGCACCCACGTAATTACATGTAAAATCGTTGTTTTACGAAGAAAAACGTATCAAAAACACTCACGTTTTATTCCTATCGCCGATATACTTGCTTTTGTGGCTACAAAAGCTCTCAAAACTAATTTCGTCGAGAATGAATTGCAAAAAAGTTGCAATTCTCGAACTGGACACAATGGAGGTCGCCTGGACTCTGCTTGATCGTCGTGCCGCTCAAGCCATTCTTGCTCATTTTTCAACCTACCATGTTAATAAAACAAATTCTTGCAACAAATTTGTAAGTATCCTGTTCATTTTACCGCCACTCATTTATATAACACTTTGTTTTCACTTTCAGATACTAAATTCACCTTACATGGGCAAAAAACACCATAAATTCGCAACAAGTACACCAGTTCTTTATGAAATATCAAAATTGTATCGTTTTGTGTGTTATAAGTTACAAAATTATCGCTCCTGTCTTTCAAAATTGCCACCAAATTCAATGTCCTATAAATCGACAAACTTTATTTTTAAACAAAATTATAATTGGTTCATTTGATCGACTTTAGCACATCTCACAAGGGCAAGGCCAACCTTGGCTGTCACAGATCTGCACCAAAATTTGTATACGATTACAACTCAATTAGAACGTCAACTTGATGAAAGTTTAAAGACCCCTAACTCAGAAATTTTTGAAAAATATTTCGAAAAACGAATGTAAAATAATAAAAATTTTATTGTGAACCTACCTGCTTCTGATTGACATAATAATATTATAATTTATAACCTAAAATTGACGTACAGTTTTAAACAACAATATTATGCATATAATAAGTATGAATTGTTACAATAAATTTACATTATTTAATAAAACATCATGTTGAAATCAGAATCGCACCGATTCTAAGGTTAAAACTGTACGTCAATTTTAGGTTATAAATTATAATATTATTATGTCAATCAGAAGCAGGTAGGTTCACAATAAAATTTTTATTATTTTACATTCGTTTTTCGAAATATTTTTCAAAAATTTCTGAGTTAGGGGTCTTTAAACTTTCATCAAGTTGACGTTCTAATTGGGTTGTAATCGTATACAAATTTTGGTGCAGATCTGTGACAGCCAAGGTTGGCCTTGCCCTTGTCAGTATATAGCTGGATACCCGGCTTCGCCCAGGGTTTTACATAAAATAAAATACTTTTATATATAATTCCTTTGTTCTACTTTAAGTTGCTAATCTCCAACGAAGTACAATTGAAGAAACTTTAGCTGTTCATCAGGTTCATTCAGCTGAAGAGAACCTATTCTGTGATAGATTTGACCAGATTTCAGTTATGACATTACTCCAAACGACGACGTCATGTTAAATGCAGAATTATAATTCTCCAATATTTTTTAAGAAATGTTGAGTAATGTAATGTTTTCAAAGGTTCTGGAGGTTCGAATAGCACAGGTAATTGAACTTTTCCATTATTGCAACACATTCCTGGTGATTTTGTATCCCACATTTTAGCAGCACACTTAACACATATTTTAAACATCGCTCCAATAGTAATTAAATTATCAGATGCATAAGAACGTTCTGGATTATAGTTGAAAGCGCTTAAATTCTAATCTCGACCTTGTAAGGCTACCTACTGACTTTGAACTTGCCTTGTTCTTTCAGCCCGAAGTCTTCCATCGCATTGTTATTCAGTTTTGCGCTCCCTTTGAGTAGCCTGTCTTGAAGCTTATGTTTAAAATCTTCCATTGCGTTCCTCTTCAGTTTCACGGTCCCTTTGAATAGCCTGTCCTGAAGCTTGTGTTTGGAGTCTTCCATTGCGTTCATCTTCAGTTTCACGTTCTCTTTGAATAGTCTGTCTTGAAGCTTGTGTTTTGAGTCTTTGATTACGTTCATCTTCACTTTCAGCCTCTCGGTTCAATCGAAATCGCTTAGCAGCCATTAGGTGTCATAATAATTGTTGGTTTGTTAATAGTAGTTTTAATTATAGAATTCCTCATTGTATTGTACCTTTATAGTACCAGATTAAATATTCAAATTATTAAAATAAATTAATTATTCTGAGAGCTAGCATGTAGGTTATCTGAAATAAAATCTTATTCTAGGTTAACATCTCAAATAATACTCTGCATGTGTAACAATCAAGTTTAATAATAAAATAACAATAGATAGTCACGGCACAATTCAAATAATTACAATGTATACACTGTCCTAAAGCATTATAGAGTACTTAGACGAGGGAATTCAATTCAATTAACAATTCTATATTTCTTATCAATTTACAAAACATTGGGCCCCAGCACCAGCCAAATTAATACTAAGACAACGTTTGTACAAGAAAATTTGCGCTGCTCCTACTGTGCAGTAGTATAGGGTGTTTTTTTAGCTGCATGAGAACTTCAAAATGAAATAAAACATTAAAAACTTGACGGAATGTTTTGGTTATAATTTTTTTATGAAAGTACAGTTAAAGGCATTTATGATTTGAACATGACTTCCGGCATGTGACCACCACGACTAATGGTTACGAAGCGCATCCGTTCAGTCCAATTTTTGACCACTTTTTCCAATATTTCTGGCTTTATTTCATAAATGGCTTGCTGAATATTAGCCTCCAGTGCTTCTAGAGTTGTTGGTTTGTTAGCATAAACCATGGATTTAACATACCCCCACAGAAAATAATCTGGAGGTGTCAAATCACACGATCTTGGAGGCCAATTGATAGGACCACGTTTTGAAATAAAGTTGTCACCAAATTGTCCTTTCAATAAATTGATGGTTTCGTTGGCTGTGTGGCACGTAGCACGTAGCACCATCCTGTTGGAACCATAAGTTGTCAATGTTTAGCTCTTGAAGTTTTGGAAACAAAAATGTATTGAGCATGTGTCGATATCTCACACCATTCACCGTAACGGTAGCTCCTTCCTCATTTCGAAAGACATATGGACCAATGATGCCGTTGGCGTGTATTCCACACCAAACAGTCAATTTTAATGGATGCAATGGAGTCTCAAGATAATGTCCCGGATTGGTCTCACTCCATATACGGCAATTTTGTTTGTTCACATACCCATTTAACCAGAAATGTGCCTCGTCACTGAACAAAATTTTACGGTAAAAAAATGGATCCACTTCCAATTGGTTGGAAGAGAATTTGGTAGCGTTGTTCAATGGTCAATCTATGCATTATCAAATGCCAAACCTTGCTAAACACAAATGTCAAAAAACTGTTTCCATAGCAATCTTGATTCAATTGTTATCCCTATTGAAAGTTCTCATGCAGCTAAAAAAACACCCTATATATCAGCTTCCTTGGAACGAAGCAAAACGTAGTCAAAAAGTGTTCTAAAGAAAATGAAACACGACTCCATAAAATTATAATCACTAACGGTTACCAATAATTGAATGCAAAAGTCATACGGATACGTAAAAATTAAAATTACTTACTTTGCATTGTGGTAAGTTTACAAGATAATGGTGACACAATGCGGTCAATCGCTTTTAACGTGCGGTTTCAAAAGACAAAAAATAGTTAAGCTTATTTAAAAATAAACAATTGCACCTGACTCGTAGACCGCGCATCACGAATAAACACTGCACTGGAAGATGCTGGAACACGATGAGTAATCAGTTGTTGAAGCAATTGGCAAATTCAATCTATCCAGGTATAAAATAACTCCAATGTCGCGAAATCGGCACTTCCAAATAATTAACGAAAGTTGGAGACTGTTTTTTGGTTCTTCGATGACAACAGAATTCATAAACGTACTAGCCGAGTCTGGTGGGATAACGTCGTTAAAACTTGCGCACCAAAACAGTAAAACGTGCGCCGACAAACATCTTACCAGATGTTTAAAATAACATACCATATGTGAACAGGTATAAAAATTACATAGCGATGACTGGATAGCAAACAACAAAACTGTCAAAAAACAGTAGTGATGAAAGACGTAACTCACCCTAACATCGAACTTACCAGGATATTAAAATCCGTAATAACATGACCGCTTGCAATCGCCACCCTCTCAAGACCCAGCAAGCGCACACGTTGATGCAGTGTCACGGACTTTGAAAATCATTTTAGGGTCGTTCAATGCAATGTGTAATGCATTTAAGAAGGAACTAAGCAAACAAATGCAAAAATGTGTTACAAGGTACTTTGTGTATGTTTGTGTATTTTTCATACCAAAGTAGCTCCTTTCATATTAAGTTATTTAAGAAATTAAATATTTGAACTTCACTACTGTCAAAAACAAGAAATTAGTTAATTAACTTAACTGTAATTTTTTCAAAGATATAAATTTAAATTGGAATTATTTTTAAATTAAAATAGTTTCTAGTATAGAGTATTAACATATTTCAGATTAAATTAAATTTAATGCAAAATTTAATTAAAATATTGTTAATATCCTGAAATTACCTGCTTCAAAGTTAACAAAATTTTATATCCACACAAAGTAAGTAATTTAACTATTAAAACAATTTTGTAAGATTGCTTTAATTCTTAAACAGAATTTAAATTAAATATATATTTTAATGTTCTCATTAAAAATTTATATATTAATAGCTGCTACTTTAAGATTAAAAAAATTAAGTACTTCTACGAAAAGCTGTCTAATTAGTATTAAGATGAAGAAAATAACAAAGAGAATTCTGATATAAAGTTTAACTTAATTAGTATCAAAGTAATAATAATTATTATTAGTTGTTATTAGAACAACCAACGGTTGTCTTATAAAAGCATAATTAACTTTAGTTACTAATAAATTTAATGCATGACAGTGAAAGGCTTCTACAAACAATGCTGATATGCATTTTTAAAATGCAAGTTATTAAATTTTGTCAATTTGGCAATTTTCTTCCCCTCGTTTAGCATATCTCCAATAAAAATTAATAAAACTTTTCTAAATAAAACTTACCAAGCTTGAAAAGCCGAAGTGGATACTCAAGTATGTGCATGTATAAAAGATGTTATGTTTGAAAGCGCTATAAGATCTGAAACGTCCAAATCTTAGAATTTTTAATAACTATTTACCACAGATTATGAAAAAATAATGTATGTTGTAATTTTCTTACTCTTTACAGTAAAGTGTTATTCCGCTACTATTATAATAATTGAGCAATAATAATAAAATGTAAAAGTGAAATTATTATTTGAAAAACTTAATGGCAATTGTCCTATACGTCTTTGCTCAACAAGTGAGAGGAAAATTAATCTAGTGCACAAAATGGAGCAAGAACTTGGAGTATAATATATGGCCATAGTGAAACCACTAAAGTACGTTTCCGTAGCAACAGGAACAGTCACATGAAATTAATAGCTGTTTCTGGTGCTCTCAGAGAACGACTTGTGCACCGTTGTTGATCCTCATTACACAACGGTAGTCGTGTGGAAAACGCAACAAATCTTCTCTATAAACATACAAGCGTTTCCTGAAATTTATCAAGTTTGCATATCATCATGTTTCGTGGCAAACTTTGATTTTGCGTTTATTTATTATGAATAGGCTATACCTAGCGTGTTGATTAAAAAATATTTCACATTAACAAAGTTTAAATAATTCATTTATTATCTTACTAAAAATGTAACAGCGATAAATTCACATGCTTACAATTTATGTAGTATGTAAAATAATAAATCTAAATATACAGAGTGCCCGGCTAGTAGTGGCATTCTCTCGAATTTGAGAAGACATAATTTAAAAAAAAACGACAAAGATTTACATGAAAGATTTAATTTTTATTTGCTGTAGCGAATTCACTGAAATTAATACAAGATTTTACATAACTCTTAGAATTATAGATTAATAACAACAATATTTGAAGCAAATCTAACAAATTATGATACGATTTTCTTTCTTGTAGGAAAACAAGTCGGTTGTTCTGACTTAACTATTTCTGTATCTAATCAACAGTGGAGGGTGATCAAATATCAGTCCATGGCATGTACCTACTTTATTGGTCATCAAGGTATCAAATCAAATTTTGAAACCACGCAGAAATTACAAAAATTGCACAGTAGGTTGATAATTGTTTTTACAAAATTGATCTACTCCATCATAGTTACAACTAACTTATATTTTGGTAACAGCTAACTGAACATTTTAACATAAAATTATATACTCAAAACAAATTATTTAGTTTAGAATCATATTTACATTGCTAATATTGAATTAGTGATTTTGAAATTTTGAAAATTTAATTTACTGATACTTACATGTTATTTTAAATAAGGGTCATTGTTATCATTAAAAGGTTTAAAATTTATGTGTCAGGCAATGAAAAATAAAACAACAACACAATTTTAAAACAAACAATGTGAGTTTATCAATAGTATTAGCTAAAATTTATTGTTTAACGTAAAATGCAATGGAATTTGCTTTTCTTTCTGTAATTATCACCTACATAGCTTTTTTAAATATTGTACACCAATTTTAAAATTATGTGAATGTTTGGTTACATTAAAATTTTTATTTAGCAATCAATAAGCTAAATTGCTTTATGTTATTTATATTCCTTAATTTTAATCAGAATTTTACAGCGAAAAGTCGCATTTGTGTGGAAGTTTCAGATGTAATTATTTTAAATAACATTATACCTGAAAAATGTCCGTGAATAGACTCTGAATGTAATGTATGTAAATAATCAATAATTGCTATTCTAATAGTTTAATTAATTTTTGCTAAGATTTAAAAGTTATTATTTCAAAACTTGCAGGGTAAGTTCGTTAATTTTTAATTATTTACCAAAATTCCTGATATTATATGTTTTAGAATTCTAATTTCTTACTGGGCGCTAATTATATAATAATGTACAATTTTCTGTGGCGTCGCAGTAGGTAGAAGTTATTCCAAGATTTTGTGAATACAAGTATCTCTCCAGGTTTGAGTTTATAATAAGTAAATGACATTTTTAATGTAAAAATATTTTCCTTTTAACCTGGGAACATATTTTGCAGGTGTCACATAGCAAGAATACAATAATGTTGATTTATGATGAATTTCTTTTGCATTAGAAGTTGGTACCTATCTGTATTTTGTTGTATAATATGTTTAGGTATTAGTTACTACCACCTTGAAAAGAAATTTTGTTTTATTACCATGTTTAAATTGAAAATTTTATAATCAATATTACCGAACTATTGGAAATTTAAAAATTTTAACTAAAATCAGTCTGTCTAGAATAATAGTTGTGAAGGAAAACAAAATGTTTTGTTTGCAAAGCAAATTGAGATATGCATAGATTATCTCTGATTTCCAAATAAGTACCTACGTTTTATGAAATAGCAGAATTAACTGATAAATTCTCAAGTTTTAATTTTAAATATTAGGGTGCGCAATATTATTTTGGAATACAGAAATACCGAAAATACCGAGCTTCTGCGCTTTCTACACTTCTGGTTTTGATATGCTAATTATTGCCACGAAGCTGATGGTTATAGCATTTTCTTAATTCAAACTAAAGACCGATATAATATATCTAACTACTAATGTAGTTAACTTGAGTAATTTATATATGACGTGGTCCTAATTCGCTTATTTTAACTTAAAATATATAATATTATGATGATTAGCCACTTTTCTTTAAACTTGTTAAATTTAATAATTTTATTTTAAGCCTTTTATTAGGTTAACTGAGTTTTTCTTATAAGGTATGGATACTGAGATATCACGTAGGTGCATGGAATAAGTTGTAATGCTAAAACTTTTTTAAAAAGTAATTTTCAAGTTAGTCACAAAACTCAATTGAATTTGACAGTCGATGATTGCTAGGATATAACTAAAGTTCTTTTTACAGAACTCAAGTTGATTTGTTTGACATACAATTGAGGTGACTAATGTGATTTATCATTGAGTGAAGCTTCAGGTTTACCATAGCATATTTCTATTTTTAGTAGCTCGCAAAATAATTGACATGTTTTTCTCATTTTTATAAAATTGGATTTTATTTTTAGTTATAAGATATCCTTTAATATATTAAATATAATATATTTTTTCATCTTGTAGTAAATCTAATTTTCACATTTCTGAATATAATGACGTTATTTCAAAAACGTCGAGTTATGCATCTGTGAAAATAAAAGTTTACATAATATGTATCGTATGTGCTTAGTTTTATAATAAATACGAATAAGTATGGTAAAATATTTTAGCAAAAAACGATTTTTGGAAAGAGCATTTTGAAGAAGTAGAGTCATGCATAGCAGAAAGTGATTCTTAGCTAACGGTTTTACAAGAAATCTTGCAAATCTTTGTTTAGTTATTCAAACTGTTTTAACTTTTTAACAATACTATATAAAAGTTCCGCAAGATTTTTAAAACTTTTTGTACTAATCAATTTAGGGTCGGGGAGTTTCTTTTTGTTACTTTCATGGAAACCCAAAACCCGAAACTTATTTTAGAAATAAAAAATAATGAAATTAAAAAAAAATTACTTTGTAACATACCATGGCTTGAATCATAAAATTTAAAAAATTATCTAATAATTGTATTCGTTCAGTTCCAACGTGACTTTTGAATAACTCTCAAAAATGCAATTGGGTTGTATAAAAATTACAAAGATATTAGTATACAAATATCACTAAACATTTGATTTGTCGCATTTAATTAAAAATCGTGTCTTCATTCAAAATGTGTCATTTAAGTAAAATTTTATTTTTAACGAATTTCCATGTATTTAGATTGTTCATTGGTTATTCAAAACGCATTTCCTATTTGCACGTATAGCGATTTCCACGTGTATGTAAATAGGTATTTACACGTCATACAAATAAATAGCAGGATTGGCTTTCGATACGTCCGTCTTATATTATAATACTTGGGCTCTAATACTAATAAATATTACTTCTCTAGTCATTATTTTACCTTACTATAATAATGTAATTAGTAAAATAATAATACTGAATCTCGCTTAATACCTATCTAAATAAATTTTGTATTATTTTTTAAATAATATTTGTTGTTGGTGGAGGGTGTTGTAAGCGAAAATATAGCCTCTCACACCCAAATGTCAACCTCACCTTCACGTGGTACACCCCGATATGACTAACGAGGCTCTAACGACCGAGTATTGGCGGGATAACCATAACAACATATCTGCAGTAAATTGAATATAGATTGAAACTCCTACCAGCAGAGTACTGGTTCAGCACGCAGACTGCTGAACTGAAGAAATGAATGATTTAACCAAGAGACAGATATAGCGTCATCCCCGAAAACACGTAGTCGAGCACGTAAAAGGATCCGATGAAAAGGATAAAAGCGAAGCACGGCCCAAAGAGGGCTAAGACAGGTAGAGTACTGTGGAAAAATTACGTACACAAGGATCTTCTTGAGGAAAACTGATCTTGGTTTTCCGTGAGGCATTGCAAATACCTCATCGGTGACCGTCTCTCGTTTCCCAATCGTTTGCTTTCGTTTGAACGTTTTAAACAAAACTGTCTCAGGAAAGCCGGATATCCAGCTAGTATTGGATAATTGTATCTACTGTTTTATTATTATCGATAAACTACTCTATGTAATATCGACATCTCAAAGTGAGTAAAACATTAAAAACTCTTTTATTAAAATATTACAATTTAAATATTACCGATATAGTACTTTTCTATATATAGTACTTCGTTCGAGGGGAGCGGGGGTCCCGAGGCGGAGCGTAGCGCAGCCGAGGAACCCGAACGCTCCCGAGGTGAAAAAGTAGTTTTACGGTTCCGTGTGATTACAAGAACTTTTCGTTAGCCGTCAATGTGCGTAATATTTGCAGGAGGAACAATGAAGCGCCGCGCGACATTAAAAAACAATTTGTCTCGACGCGACGGCGCCAAATAAGTAACTATTATATGCTAGCCAAAGTAAGTTACACTATCACGTTCTAAATATTGCATATAGAAACTAGTATAGAGGGACGTGACTCTATGCTTCTTTCCGTTTCTCTGTAAATATTGTAAATAGAAAGTACTATAGAGGGACGTGTCTCTATAATACTTTCCTTTTGTACATATTTTGTAAATAATACAGTAGAAACTTATGCTTTTATACCATTTTTATTGGTTTTTTCCTGCAAATGTCGACGAAAACCATCTCTTTTCGTACCTCAAAACGTACACGAAAAGTGCTCAAATACGTCCGGCGTAACGAAAAAATTATTTGTATGTATTTCAACTCGATGGTTTCCAGTAACGTGATAATAATTATGAGGGTGTCCGGAATGGATGTTGTAAAACCTTCTACATATTTATATGCTTAGGATTTAACGGCTATGTCTGTACGCATTTCTAGCATGCAACAGAAACAGGCAAGGCAGTTTGGAAAGCAAAAACAATTAATTTGATAATAGTACACATCATACATATAAACTATAAATTCTGTGTATCTGTTTGTAATACACCGTATAATCACTTGGTAAGTGAGGCCGCTGGCCGCATTACAATATCAATCATACACTAAATACTAAGATGTTACTAATAAGCAGGAATGAAGTTTTTGTATATATGTGCAGTAAATTTCCACATTTTATTGTTGATAAAATTAAATGAAAAGTTTTTATATTTACATTTAGCCAAATATGTGGCACTAACCGCTAATGTCCGGCACGCTTTACGAACAGGATATTAGATTGCAAATGTTCTGGTATACGTTTTGTAGTTTTGCTACATTATTGATTTATACTGTGTTTCAAATGGTCATTCATGAACATGAAAATTAAAACTGTAGAAAATAATAAATTACCTACATAATTTTCAAAACACCTAAAAACATTAAATTAATAGTATATAATTCAAAAACATCAGCGTTGAAATAATATTCTTAAACTATTAACAACGACAAATTACTTCAGAAAGCAATTATTCGAAAAGTAAAAATCAAATCATATTTTAAATAATAAACTTAAGGATAGGGTACAGATTGGTACTTCGTGTGTTTCTTTACTCGTACATACATCACCGGAAAACCATAGGTTAGGTTATAAACTATAGAAAATTTATATAGGTCATTTAACAATTATTTAAAACTAGTCATGCGTATGTGAATATTATAATGTATTTGAATAGTAAAATTATATTTTCATTCCATAAAATGCTTCATACCGATATTAATAATTAGTAACATTAACTAGACCGGGTAAAGGAAATTTAATTTTGTTTACTAACTCGAAGTGTTGTTCAGGAATTATACTGTTGCTTAAGTAACAATTAAATATAGTTCAATACAGTACATATAAAAATTTAATTGAAAATCTATACTCGTTTTATGTACAAATACCCATGGTACTTCGAAGTAGTTAATTCGTGTAACAATTAGTACAAAAAATAATATAACAGTGATCAGCAAAATTCTTAACAAAAAACAAATTTTTACGGTTACATGATGTAATATCACTTTAATTTTTTCTAAAATCTGTATTTAATATGTTACAATGTGTCATAATCATAACTAATACACGTGATTACCTGAATGTCTTTGTAATAAGAGCAATTTTAATTACAGATTTCATAGCCTTACAATATTTTTTTTTTATAAACTGAACGTATAACAAAATGTTAAAGAAAATTTCAAGATTATACTATGATAAACTGATCAAACATCCCGTTTTGAACGGGACAGTACTTTCGTCCCATTTTTAAGTAGGTTGTCCCGTCTTCAGGTCAGGTTTATTTTGTACTTCAAGTGGTTGGTTTCGTTTTCTTCTTCTTTATTAGCGTTTTTTATTTATATCCATTTTTGGATATACGCCTCTTCAAGGTCTCTCCACCTTTCAATAGAACTAAAGGTTTAGGCCTTACCATTCCACGCTGGCCTAATGTGGGTTAGAATGGATTCTATAGTGCACAGATGGATTTTGACTCTTTAGATCACAGTACATATCTGGCGCAATCAGAATTAGAACCGCAGTTTGATTTACACCAGACTAGTGGTCTCTGTTTGGTTTCGTTTTATCCCCCTTCAAATGGGGGGTATAATCTCACTGAGATTAATATTCCTGGTACAATTATTTTAAAAGACGGTAGGTAGAGTTCTTCCAAAGTTAGATGACTGGGCGGAGCTAATGTGCAGAAACGAAAATGTGTCAAGTCGTGTCTATTTTTGTAACGAAAGGTTGAATTAAGCCACTGCTTACTATCTGTCAAAAGTAAATTAAATGCACGACAGCACTGGCACGTTCTCCCTCCACTTCTACTGCGCAAGAAATTGGCTCCGCCCAGTCATCTAACTTTGGATGAACTCTAGTAAGTATGTAATCCTCACAGCAATTCTTATTAAAATCACTTTCGGTGGTTCGCACAACTAAAAAGGTAGCACAAGACTGAAGAAGATTGTAAAAATTCGAAAATAAGTCAATTATAACCAAACCACAACAACGACAGACATGTTTCGTTGGTGATATGATTCTGATTATCACATCTACTCATCGAATTAATCCATCGGGAAATTCCCGATATCCTATGCAATACGCAAATTACAGTGTCTTTTTGTGGTGTAAAAAGATTGTTTTCATCGTTGAAATTAGAAAATTGTAAACTGAAAATTTTGCCATGTTGTGAAAAAAAGTTACATAAAAATTGTAAATATTTTTTGTATAAACAGATTTTGTATTACATTTACTATTATATCGTCATAAAAAGTCAAAATCATGCTATTTTATAGGTCGCTAAAGTGCTATTACTCTTTAACGACCATACTAATGATGACTCAATGACTTAAAGGATGAGGCTATTTATACACACAGTATGTACTATACGCAATTGGCTATTTACAGGGCCGTGTGGTGAAATTTTTAAGAGTGAGGCAAATCTTTGAAGTGCCGCCTTTTAACAGTGAAATTTATTAACCAAAATACAAAAAGTTTTACAAAAAGTCAAAAATGCCGCCCTTTCTTTGTGCCGCCTGAGGCGGCCGCCTCTTCGCCTCATAGGACCATACGGGCCTGGCTATTTATACATACTCAAATGGTTATTGTGATGTGTTTGCGTTGTCAAAATCGACTATTCGCGCCCTATGCTGAGTTTCGAGCGCCACTGGCTGTTTTGACTAGAGCTTGAATTACATTATACTTTTTTCGTCTAGATTTCTCGAATAGAAATATGCAGTCCGTCCGAGTTTTCGTTCGGGTCGGTCCGAGTTCGGGAGTGCCAACATTGGCGTAGTATAGGTAAGAGGTCCGTGATAGGTAGTCCCTTTTGGCGCCATCTATACTAAAGCGAATGAAATAAAAACTCGAAACAAAATTGAACGAGAATCTAGACGAAAAAAGTCGAAAAAAGTATAATGTAATTCAAGCTTTACGCTGTACTAATTAAAAATATCCTGTAGTATGTATAAGGTATGTATAAATACTTTTTAACTTAAAATGGTACTACTCTGTGATTTAATTTAATGTTAAACTCAGACCACATTATAGAAAGAATTTTGAATTTTCCTTAAGTTTATTATTATATTTTAATAAAAATCCATGTATATAAATTTAAAAACTATATAAGAAACATCATTTCAGCAGTAATAGCAACCTGTTGGCGGGTGACCAATCAGTGACGTAGCAAGTCAAGACCGGGCCCTGGTGCAAGATCCACAGCGGGCCCCCTTCATTATTTTATTATAAAAAAAAAATTTAAATAACAATGTTATTGCACAAAAAACACGTTACAAAAAGGCATCGTAGATTTCCCTAGAAAGATTTTCTGGTGGTGCGAGATTCCAATTCCCCCCCCCCCGGGACTAATGAAAATTTAGCACTTATGAAGCTTCAGGCGCAATTCAAATTCTCCATGAAATTTTGATGTTGCAACTGCGTCATTCGTTGCCTCGTAAATATAGCTATAATATTTACTGAATAAATTACATTATTCAATTTTTTCAAATATTTCTTTATTTTGGCGTTCCTTCAGGGCGCCGGCCCCACGGTGCAGACGCTCAGTCCTGGGGCCCTCGCTGTGTTCAATGTGCAAACTTTCATAGATAATTTTTACAAAAATGTCTGTAAATAATAGAAATCAATTTTGTCCGTGTACCGGGCCCCCACGGAGCCCGGGCCCTGGTGCCCGGCACCACTCGCACCACCTGTTGCTACGTCACTGTGACCAATGCAGAATTAATCACAAATGCACCAACTAACACTTTCGTCAACCAGTACCGGTCTCCCCTACTTTGCCTAAGATTACTTTCTTATTTTATTTTAGTCAATTCAAATTTTAATTATACTCTAAAGAGCAAATATCAAATGTTATGTTATAATGACCTATTTCACAACTAAAATTTTGCGACTGTGGTATAACATTATTTATAATATAATAATAATACTACCCTAGAATTAACTTACCTTATTAAAGTGAGTGTTTTTAGAAATAAAAAATCTCCTGGTTTGTTTGTTGTTAACGAATAACAAAGTTTTAAAAACAGTTGGTTATGATACAATTTTTTTTGGTGAAAACTCTAATTTCTTGGAAAGAAATTAATTGCCTTATACAAATTAAACAAATAATAGTTCGCGATATTTCCAAACCGAATTCCCTAATTGTGTTTTCTTTAACTCAATGGTGGTTACAAAGTTATAAAGTTTTGTACTTTACAAAATCTGTTAAATATTTAAACCTAACTTTACGTAGACCTCCCAAAATTAAATATTTTGTGTTTTAAAAAAATTCAGTTAAAATTCATGAAGCATACTAAATAAAATTGTGGTAGGTACCTTTAGCTGAAATGTGTTTTTATAAAATCTTACTTATTATTTTTTATAAATATTTTCTCAACCACAGATATCTTCATTTCACCCGATTTGTACCTTATAGCATTTTCCTTGCCGGACAACAAAATGTCTCTTCAAAAAGTTTTTAAATTAGCACAAAGGTCGTATAATATTTTAAACTCACATTTGAATTTGTGGAGACAATAAAAAAAAATAAAATTTATGTGATAAAATTTGTACCATAAATATACCCAAATTGCGTTGCTTACCTGTACAAAAGTGTTGACTATTTTTAACACAATATGGGACTTTTATACAATGCAGACCTAAATTGTATCGAAATAATGCACAATTGTATAGCTTTTAAGTGCAAATTCTTTCGGAATACAAATAAAATCCGAAAGCAGACATATTATTTTCATCACACCTAAAATATTCTTTTACATTTATAATTATTAGTTTAGATTACTACAAAGTATACTACATAAATTAAAAATACTTGTCTATAATGCAAGTTTCATTATTACCTACATAATTTTTAGATCGTACAATTCCTAATTTTTCTTTAGAAAATCACTTATTCACCTAATTTAGAAATTATACAATACAGTCTTAACATAAATCGTTGGAAATCTTGAAAATTACAATTATAATGTAGAAGTAGTATCTTTCAAAGAAAAAATGCCAATCAAATATAAATTGCTACAGCTAACGTAAAATACGCAGATTGCATACTTTATTTTATTAGAAGAGTTTATTGCTTTCTGTTTGTTGCCACCTATTAATTTTTAATTTTCCACACGAAAGCTTTTCAATAAGGGTAAATACGATCGTTTTATAGCTGTAACTTTTTGTTTTGGTAGCTTATTTCACGATTTTATTGAAAAATTTCTAGTTTTCATGTAATTCCTAAACTCTTGACATTTTTCTCGGAAATAATAAAGCACATAGTTGATATCAAGGGTCCATACAATTCTGTCATTCAATAAAAAGCAATGAATCATAATACTGAGTGTACTCGTATTGACATGACAGATGATGACAGAATGACAGATTTTAAGAAGAAATTTGAATCAAAAGTATTTCAATGTTGTAAAGCTATGCAATGCATTGTAAAGAGTGATTAGTAATTCCGTTGTGTAAATCTGACAACGCTTCTAAAGTTGGCATAAAATGACATCTATGAGCATTAGAATATAATTATTATGGAACGCTACACGATCAAACAACGCATACATAATATTATTGTAAAAATTATTAAAATATTGCAATTTGTGAAATTTTCGATAGGAACAGAACAAGCTCCTTTTTTATAAAAACTATTTGCTGATATGTATTGTGCTGATATATGCTTTCATCAAAACGCAGCAACATTCTATACCTTCGGCTTATTCTATAAATTGCCTGCCTCCGCTAGTAAAATGACTTTTTCCATCCTTAGTACATAAACTACTTAGCTAATAGGTATATTTGTTGAAAGCAACCAAAATGCTATTTACCTTACCTGTTTAGTTGCATACTAGAGTAGCATGGACAGAAGTGAGCACCACTTTGGTTTCAGGATATAGAATGTTCAAAAATTAATATTTTTGAACAGTAATTGCGTCTATTTGTAGAGAGAGGGCTTATCTAACTTTCGGCACACACATATTTTAAAATTTTTAATTTTAACATATTGTTTTACAGCGTTAAGTAAAAAAAGGGAAATATGCGATTTCACGATTTTGCAGGCAGAAGTGAGCCACCTAAGTTATTTTCAGCTAAAATAAGTAAAACGATCAAGCACTATGATTTATTATGTTAAATAATTAATTTTTCAAATAAATCGTATTATAAAAACCAATTTTCATGTGTATATTGCTTATTATAATATTGCCTCAAAAATACACAAAAAGTGAAAAAATGTGAAGAAAAGACCAAAAAAATTATTCCTTGTCGTCCAATCTAGATCAGAGTCACAAAATAAAACAAAAAAAAACAAAAAAAAAACAAAAAAAAAGAACGTCAATGCAGTGGCCCACAGTGGTCCACAATCATAATTTGACGCAAAATAACGTGGGCGAGAACACCACGCGAGAATATGCTAAATTCTCTTGAAATTTTTGAAGGTCAGGTCTAATACTATAATAAGGGATATTTGTCCGATTGAATTCGATGAAGAACTTATGGATATCACGATAACTTTCACAATGAGAAAAAAGAAAAACGTAAATATTTTTTATACATTAATTGCTGGAGAACACAAATGTACGTCTTCACGCTTCAATACCTACTGAAAAGTGAGGTCTTATCGAAAAACGAAAACAAAAAATTCGGTTGGCAGATATGTCACTTGCGTCAACAAAAATAGCGGGTGGCCCACTTGGCACGGTGGCCCACTTCTGTCGATGCTACTCTAAGTATTTGCTTAAATTACCATTAAATAGAAGTAAATAATATGTTAAAGCTACTTGCTCAGGCAGATACTATTTACCTATACAGAGTGTCCCCGCACTCACTTTACATAACTTAGGTGGTGATAGAGGACACTTTTCTAAGAACAAGTTTTAACAAAAATTTTTTTCTAAATTCAAACCCTCGAAAGTTATGCCTCTTTAAAGCATTTTTTTTAATTTCCACCTTCACGTGGCCATAGCCCCGAAAGTATTGATTTTTCAGTAAAAATTGTTTAGTGATTTTTTAAAGAGCGTGAAATAATCTACAAACTAGATTCAAACCTTTTCTTATCTAAATCAACGGCTTTCAAGTTATGAATTAAAGTAAGTTAAAAAATGTCGAAAAATTTGAGCTTTCTTTTTTTCTAGTTTTTTTCAAGACCCTGTATCTTTTAAACGAAACATTTTACAAAAAATCTGACGCCCCATTCCGGATAGGAAATTTAACGGACTACAACTTTTGTCTAGTAAAAATTTTTGAGAAACCTCTCCATTTCACAGAAAATCAGAAAATAACAAACGAGACAGCTACAAAACATAAAATTTAATTCACAAAATTTTTATTTTTTTTTAAAAATTATTTTATTAATTAATTTTAAACTATTAGATTATTTAAGTAAATGTTGAAAATGACCACCCTCATTTTTAATACACAGTCGTGCTCGTTTTAAAATATGCTTTATAGTATTATTTATAAAATTTCCTTTTTTTTTAAAATCCATTATAGCAGGGGTGGTCAACAAGGTCGAGGGATTGACCGGTCGATCACGAGGCCAATTTTGGTCAATCCGTGAATGTGAAAAGTGTCAAAAATTCGAATTTCTGCGATTAAAAGTGTCAAAAAATCGCCTTTTTTCGATTTGTTTCGACAAACATCTTTTTAAACAATCACAACTGTGTATTGAAAATGAGGATGGTCATTTTCAACAATTACTTTATTAATGTAATAATTTAAAATTAATTAATAAAATAATTTTTAAAAAAAAATAAAAATTTTGTGAGTTAAATTTTATGTTTTGTAGCTGCCTTGTTTGTTATTTTCTGATTTTCTGTGAAATGGATTGGTTTTTCAAAAAATTTTACTAGACCAAAGTTGTAGTCCGTTAAATTTCCTATCCGGAATGGGGCGTCAGATTTTTTGTAAAATCTTTCGTTTAAAAGATACAGGGTTTTGAAAAAAACCAAAAAAAAAAAAGCTTAAATTTTTCGACATTTTTTAACTTACTTTAATGCATAACTCAAAAGCCGTTGATTTTAGATAATAAAAGGGTTAAATCTAGTTTGTAGATTATTTCACGCTCTTTAAAAAAGTTCTAAACCATTTTTACCACAAAATCAATATTTTCGGCGCTATGGCCACGTGAAGGTGGAAATTAAAAAAAATGCTTTAAATAGGCCTAGCTCTCGAGGGTTTGAATTTAGAAAAAAAATTTTGTTAAATATTGTTCTTAGAAAAGTGTCCTCTATCATCACCTAAGTTATGTAAAGTGAGTGCGGGGACACCCTGTATATCCAGTCATTAGGTACCTTTTAGTGGAAATAATCAGAAAATGAATTTTTTGCTTAAAGAAGACAGGGAGAAGGTAAAACTTTTAGAAGAATCTCACGTTGTAAAATATTGAGCAAATTTGGTTATTAGCAATATTGCTTATTTTTAGTAAGTTGCTAAAGTTACAGAATAGACCTGATTATTACCAATATTGGGACAATATTATGCAACAATACTATCGCAATATAGTTTTAGTATTGGTGCAATATTAACTAATATATTGGTTACCAAATATTGGCTGAAACTTGACAAACAATATTGGTGCAATGTAAATGATCGATATTTGTTCAATAATAGCTCTATTCGCGGTAACACTTCTGGATACCTTTTATCCTACTGCGTCTGCGGATTTATACTTTTTATCATCTAATTTGAGCTTCAATGATAATTTTATTATAAATCCGCAGACGCAGTCTGCGGATTTATACTTTTTATCATCTAATTTGAGCTTTAATGATAATTTTATTATAAATCCGCAGACGCAGTAGGATAAAACGTATCCAGGATTGTTACCGCGAATAGAGCTAATATGGGCGGAATATAGTGCGAATATTGATGCAATATTGTTACTATATTAGTTGCCAATATTGTGCATTATATTGCACTAATATAATAAAAAGGTAACAAAGCTATGGGAATGGCGCGTTTCTTGGGCACACGAATTTAACAATTTCGGAAGTAAAAAATCAATTATAAAACATACATTTTATGAATCATAGAAAATAGGAAAAATGAAATAAAAAATTTCATGAAATTACGGTGTCTTGGCGATTGGGATAAGATAAGCTCCACCCACCCTCCAGTTTAGCACACTCTCGCAGAAGTTTATAAATATTAAATTGATTTAATACACGGAACTAATTAACCAGGCAGTATCTTTGAAATAATTTAACTCATTAAAAATATACCCCAGGGCCAACAAGTAACCTAAATGTGGATATTAGAAGATCTGGGAACTCTGCATATACTTAGTCCACGCATTAAAAACAACCCTGAAGTCCGACAACCACCTCAACTTTGATATAATAGAAAATGTTAATCTTTGAGACAGTTCAACTTATTAAAAATTGGCAAATTTAAGCCAAAAAATATCTAAACCCTGATATTAACTCGATATTACCTTTACGACGGCGTAGGAACTACTCGTCCCCAAATTAAAAGGTTCACTAAACCCTCTTTAGGGTAGAAGGACCGAGTAGGAGGGACTACTACTGTTGTCACTATCGTTCGCCATAGCATAAGCATAGCATCATAGAGTTTTGCGAGAGCGAAGCTCCCATTACCTCCTTCCACTCTCAGTACATCGCAATAATAATTCTGAAATTTTGAAAGATTGTTCGCCTAGCCCCACCATAAGGAAATAAAATGCGTCAATAAGGTCGAAATTTGCGTAGAAAATGGAAACTTTAAAATCGTTTTTTGACTAAACTAATCGATATTATTATGACATTTCTCCAAATCTAAAACGCTTCATTTTAAGGTTATCTATCAATTTCCGTTGAGTTTTCATTAATAAATATGAAATTTTCTGGATCCGGTTATCGTGCTAAAGTCCTTGCCAAATATCTGTGCGTCTACGTCACTAATTTCTGATTAAGAAATGACGTACTGAATATATTGTAGGACGTCGTTCAGCTTTAGTAAAAAGAGTACAAAAACATTTGCATGTCTTGTTGACCGAAACTAATAAAAGTCGTACGTTACTAATATTGCACATTATAGAAACAAGCAATAAAAAATTAGTATGTCTGAGCTATTACTATAAATGGGTAAAAATTTTTGATTTACGTAGTTGTTACGTCTACGTTTCTATGGTAAGAGAGAAAGTTGCATTAAATTAAAAAGAAAAGATGCATTTTAAAAAGCACTCGTTTGACTCATGTTTTCCAGCTTAATTCATACCATTTTCAACTATGACGTAGACGCACAGATATTTGGCAAGGACTATACTACCCAAATTTGTCTACAAGGCTAACAACAGCTCTGTTGTTGGAGATTAATGCTGAGGTTGTGGATTAGACAACATTAGCCGCTTTACCAGCTCATGTACTGGAGTACTTTTCAAAAAGGCGAATCCTTATGATTAATTCCAATAAAGAAACCCGATCACCTAATTAAAAAATCTTTAATTTTAATTATTTTAAAATCTCTATTAGTACTTTGCACCAATTCAAACAAAGTGTCATAAGTCATAACCATGGAAGAACATTATGTGAATGCAAGGAAAGTTAAAGTGATGAACTTCTTTGTGAAAATTTAAAAAATGAGCCAAAAATGGGTTTGCAATTTATTGTAAAAATTTAACTACCAACTTTCTACTAGTGAGAAGAAAAATTACTCAAGACCTTTTGTACGAGGCACATACAGGAGTACAAGCTAATGTGACTTCTCCGCTTAAATTTGAGGACTTTTTGAATTTTAATTTTTTAATTTAATTTAACTTTTGAATAACAAATATGTGCGAATTTTTGATGCGCAGAAAAAGTTATAAAAGTTTGAATAAGTATGCCACTGAATGTATAAAAACATTATTTTTTATAAAACTGAACTTTATTAAACCTGATGGTTTGCAATCCGCAGGTTTTGTGCAGCAAGTAATCAATAAATTTCTTATTATGAATAATTGTTACCTTCTTGGTGTTTTTCTTTGGAATTTGTTTTCTACGATTTTTGAAAACTCATTGGATGTCGAATCGACGTTATTTTGTTATTTTATTTGATACAGGAAACTATAATAAATTCAAATTTTATTTTTTTTTAAATAAGTAGTTTTATTAGAATTGGATATTAACACAATATCACTAGTACCTGCACAAGAGATCTCATGCGATTTAAGGAATCACTGGGATTAGCTAATAATAATCATTGGATGTATGCTTTGACCCATTTGACCTCATTATGATCCCCTTATTTTTGAGAATAATAAATATTTTGAAGAACTTAATTTAATTAATAAATTTCAAAATTTATTGTGAGATCAAACGGCAGACGACAAGGTATAAGCAGAATATATCGGAGTTAAAGAGTGGCCTAATACTTTTGTGAGTAGGGTAAACCATATAGTTACTGGACACATTATAGTTAATGGACTGCACAAATACGTAGACCTTAAATATCAGATTGTGTTTTAAATAAATATATTTTCATGGAGAGAAAATGTTTCTGGTCATCTTTAACCCTGTCCTACCACTGAGACATAACCTGCCAAGAACTATAAAAGCTGTCCAGTAACTATACATATTTGTATATTTTACTATCATTTCTTTATTTTTAAATCTGGTTGTCAGAATCAAAAATTTAAATACGTAACGTTAACATGCAAGATGGAACTTACATAAAAATAAATTTTGTGAAGGAATAACAAGAAGTAAGGAGAGATATGAATTTTATAAACAAAATTTGCTTAACTGTCCGGTAACTATATGGTTTACCCTATATATTATACCACTTGACAGAAAATGAAGAATACGTTTATATTGACTTTATTAGTTCTCAACGTGCTGTTTATGCTTTATAAATTAATATTTTAGAAAATATAAACAGTTATTAAGGAAATTGTATGCTTCCATTAATAAATCATCAAAAGTTTTAGGTTTTAGGTCATGAATGAAAACACAGCATTACAAATTTTAATGTTATGAAAATGTCGGCGTTGTTTTATTAAATTATTTCTGAATTAACGTAATTAACTGGAAATTCTTATACATGTAAAACGTACTCTGAACAATACCAAATAGCTTTTATATTTCAAGAGTGCATTTATTCAAATTTGTATTGATCTACTTTAGTAGGTAGTACTTAAAGTTTAGTACCACTTGGCTACCATCAAAACAAATACATTTGTAATTAGCATTAATTGTAACTGCAAGAGAATTTCATGTTTAACAGATATTGTGCTTTTACCTAATACAGTAGTTCATATCGCCTTTGTTATATATTGCATAACACGACCTCTAAAATTGATTTCATTATTACATAAATTGCAATAAATTATATTGTTCACATATTGAGTAAATATCACAAGGGTTTATTTGTTTAAAAAGTATTACGTTTTCAATTAACTTCACAAATTTTTAAATTAAGGTTTCCCTGAATTTAAATGTCATAAATATGTATGTGCAGTTCAAAAATTATAATTAACTTTTTAAAAGAGCGGTGTGATACTAACTTTAACTGTTCAGTTTTATCGAAGATTAATACAACTTAAGTATTTTAAAATAAATCTTCAACTAAATGTGATAACAGGTTCATAAATCAATCAGTTTTGAACACAGTAGATTGAACACACAAGATTGATTAATCAACTTGATATGGCAAGTAACTATAGATCACTAGATTTGTAAGTAAATAATTTATCTTTAATGCCATTTAAACTGTTATAGGGGTGAACGTAATTGTTGTATTATAGAATTCAAACTATTTGAAATTAATAATAATACTGTTTATCATTCGCATTTTGGACAAATTATTCCATGAAAACAGGAGCAACGTTATCTGCAGGAAATACATTAAGTATTTTATTTGCTCAATAAACTTAACGCGGGAGAAAAAGACTGGATGAGATATCTTTATCGTCTCTTTGAAGTTTGTGTGGGAAATCGTAAATTATATTAGAACAAAGTAGAGATAATCGAAACTTTGAAAGTGTAATTAGGCTTTAAAAATTCTTTCTAGATTTCATTGGAACGTCTAAGAAAAACAAGGAATATCAAAAGCAATAAGGGGTTAGAAAATAATCAGAAGAAGTGTGAAAATTAATTAAAATATACAATGGAGAGAATGTGATAGAACACTGATTACTTGATGGGATTAATACTTCAATGACATTTTAGCAATAAAATAAAACCAAACTAAAGTCTAATAATGTTGTATCATAAATTAGTAAATATTTGTACCACTGCCTCAATAGTCCACGAATTGTGATGGACAGATAAACTAAGGATTAGATCCCCTTCAGTGAGTTTGTGGATTCCTCAATTTGAAATTTGTTGTGGGCGCCAGTCTATTTAAATAAAACTAAAAAAAAGAGAATAATTGACTTGATTTAACAGACATAAAAACAAGAGAACAGATTGTTTGTAATGTATTTTTCACAAAGCGATAGTAAATTTATATTAATAATTAACTCACCTCGAAGGTCATAAATAAAGGTGGTAGCCGAAGGTGTTAAATAAAAATGTAAAACACAGTAATGCTCTACAACTGACGGAAGGTTAGTTGGATAAATCAACCAGCACGTCAACAAAAATTACTTGTTATAGATTGATGTAGATGTAGATGTAGTATAATTGGTAATATTATGTAACTCCTAAATTAACAAAATTGACAAAACATTACATAATAATATGTGAAAGAAAGTATCAATAACAACAAAATAGTAATATACTGAAGTGTGATAAAAGTCGATCAAATGAGGCAATTGTGATTTTGGTTAAATTTAATTTTTGTCGATTTGTAGACATTTAATTTGAAGCAATTTTGAGATGACGGAAGCGATTGTTTTGTTACTTCCAACACATAAAACAATACAAATTTGATATTTCATAAAGAACTGCTATATTTCTTGCGAATTTATGGTTTTGTCGCACATGTAAAGTGAGTGTTTATCTAAAATGTGAAAACAGTGAAAATTCAAATGCTTGGCTGCAAAAAGGAACGGATACTTACAAAATTTGTTGAAATTTTGGTTTATAACTGTGGTATTTTGAACTATGAAGCCAATTTGACAGCGAAAGGTTGTCTTGCGCCGACCGTTGATGAAGACGACCGTTCATGAGTGCGTTTCATGGTGTCGCAAAAATTACCTCGCAATTTTACCCAAGAAGACCATTTTTGAGAGTTTTTGTAGCCACAAAAACCATTATACCAGCGATAGGAGATAAACGTGAGTGTTTTTTGAAACGTTTTATTTCGTAAATCAACGTTTTTACGTGCACTTTGTGGGCGCAAGCAATTCTCGACTCTATTGCTACCATTTTGCTTTTTGGATAATTTCGTATCTAAAATTACGTTCAGAAGATTTTAATTTCAATGATTTGTAGAATTACACAAATCAATTTCATTATACGCACCGAATTAAATAGATGTTCAATAATTTTGGTGGTTTAAAAAAACCACATGTTGGACTTAGAGGTTAATTTTCATGCCAGATGTTTTTGGTTCCGATTTGGTTAAGAAGTTGGAAAGATTTGTTTAAACCGACATTCGAGGTTTGAACACTACACTGGAAGATTTACACACGTTCACTTCACTGGTTATTTGGATAAATGAAAAGGTTTCTGGATCAACACAGATGTTAATTCGATACCGTGTTTCCCAAGTAACATTTTTCCCTGGTGAAATTTAAATGTCTCTGCTAGGGCCCTAGCAAATATCTGCCAGGGGGTTATAACAGGGTTTTTTGACAGAGCTCTTACAGATACCTGGCAGGTATTTGTAACGGATTATTTGCAGAGCCCTGAAAATTAACTCTGGTAGAGCCCTGTTAGGTCTCTGTTGAAAATAATTTGCAGGGCCCTGCAAGAAATCTGTGGCAGAGCTCTGGCAGAGTCCCTGTTACAGGTAATTTGCAAGGCCCTGCAAAAACTCTGCGGCAGAGCCCTGACAGAGTCCCTGTTATAGGAAATTTGCAAAGCTCGTATATACCACGTGGTCTTCATAAAAATTGTCTTTTTTACCATTTTTCAATTACTTTTAATTTTAACAATTCATTAAATTTAAATACTATATTGTACTTTTAATAGTAGATACCTACTACAGGTAGATATAAACACAATGCTTATTAAAATTTTAGCAAATCAGAATCAAGAATTTTGTTAACGATGTAAGCTTTCTTCATTCATATTGGTTAAGATTGTTAAAATGAATATCTTCAGAGATTTATTGAAAATTAATTAATCGATTTTTTCAAGCAACCAACGATATGACAGAAACTTTGTCAGGGTTACAGAGACAAACAGAGACAGCTACATTGACAGTTATCTTTTATGAGTTACAGGTATAAAAAAATTCGTAAGCGCCTCGTAATTTTGAGCCAAAAATGTAGGTCTAGTTACTATGTAACGAAGTAGGATAGCGCTATAATAAATATTGTTATGAGAGAGAGAGATAAAATATTTTTAGTTCAGGTCATTTAGAATATTCTAGAATATTAGAAATACAAAATACAAAGGCTAATCCGCTTCGATTTTAAACGTCATTTATGTGCAATTTATAAATTTTAACAGTTTATTTATCCAATTTAAAGAAATCATAATTAAACCACGATCTAGAATTAAACAACAAAACTTTTTATCATTTTGTTAAAAAGTGATTACATTTTTACAGTCCCAACAATTTAAATTAATATCCTATTGCTGAACTTAACTATTACTGATTCGTTTTGATCAATATTAGTTATCAAAAATTAAATTTCTCATATATACAGCACTCACAATTATTCTAGAAATTTTAAGTTAAAATCTGATTTTTATAACTTATTTGCCGATGGTAACCCATATTTACAAGACAAAATATATCGGCCCTAAATATTAATAAAATAAATTTTTGTCGCATTCTTTAAAAAAGTTAATTTTTATTTTTAACTTCTTGCAATCCATACTGATTGTGTAATTATGTAATTAAACTAATTTAACTCTGGGGCTTTCAATTTTATTACTACATCTATATTTGCAGTTACAATTACGAATTATTGTATCATATTTTAAATTGCGATGTTTTACATCGATATAATTTCCATTTTATTAAAAAAGGTAAGTAAAATATGTTGATTTCTCAGCGGTTCACTCATTATTATACACAAAAGTGTGACCATCATATTACCAGTAATTTCAAAATAATTTATAAGTAGGGTCCGTAGGTAAGTGGTAAGAACGAGAGGCTACGGAGCAGTCATGGATGTAGGTACAGGTTCGAATCTGGATTGTAACAAAAATTTTTAAATTTAAATATTATTTTCAGGATATGTAACAACATCGACAGAATGGAATTCAACCAATAATACAGAATACCAAGCATTAGAATATATTAATAGATATAATTAATAATGTAACCATGTAAATTAAATTGAAACCCCCAGAGTTAAATTAAATTAGTTCGATGCGATGTGTAATAACACAATCAATGGATTGCAAGAATCTAAAAATAAAAATTGATTTTTCTAAAAAATGTGACATAAATTTATTTTATTAAAATTTAATATTTTTTTTATACCTGTCTCTGTCTGTCTCTGTAACAGGGACAGACAGAGCCCTGCCAGAGTCTCTGTCACAGAGACTCTGGCAGAGTGCCTGACAGAGCTCTTGCAGAGTCTCTGGCAGGGTACCTAACAGATACCCTGTTAGGATTTGCGACAAATTTTCTGCAGAGGGTTTGCAGGGTCCATTTTCTCTGTCTCATGTTATGTGACAGAGCCCTGTTACAATCCGATTACAGAGACAGGGCCCTGCGAAATTTCTCTGCCAGAGCCCTAGCAGATATCTAGCAGGGGGAAAATGTTACTTGGGTTACCAACTGGAAATCATCTTGTCAAGTGAATGCTGAGCAACGACGTACGGTCTGATGTACTGGGTGCTTCGTAATAAGTACCAACCACAAAATTGTAATGAGTAAGAAATTGAACATTATTTTTATAAAAACACCATTATTGTAAATTGTCTTTATTGCTGTTACACTATTTCACATTTATGGAACATCTAATAAAAGTATAGCTAAAGTGTTGTACATAAATGATACTGTTTACTGGATGTTTCTACACATTTACACACCTATTGAATATCGCTTGACGATTGTGTCAAGAACGTCCAAAATTGCTCCATATTTGCTTTTGAGTTATTTGAATAAATTACCTTATGATTTATTGAGCCTTTGGATTGACTTACTATCGTTGAATTCTACGACCTGCAGATATTGTGGCCTCAGATGTGCAAACCGAACTTAAAGTTAGCCGGACCTATTTTGTTAGAGTGGACCACATTAAGCGAGATTCTACTGCTGAATATAAGTAGGAGTTTAATTGAGCTGTGGATCACGACAATACATATCAGCTGAGTGTACAAATAAGAAAGGCAGAATCCACAATTGCTCTAAAAATAGATTTACATGAATCCAAGCTACTTGCACCAATCATACATTTGTGTAGATTGCAAACAATGCTGCAACAATAGCATCCATACGTGGTAACCAGAAGTGACGTCACTGCTCCAAAAGATTTCGTCCAAATTAATGGATATATAATTATAATTATTGCTCTTATAGGATTACACATCGATTTGCACGCTGAGCTCAAGATTAGGAAACGTAGAAAATATACACCTGCGATCGGATAATTGGAAATATTCAAGATTTTAATTTAGATAAACCAAACTGGCAGTTTATCTCACTTTATTCAAGCACTACAGGGATAAAAATATTATGGCACTAAACCTAACACTTTTTGCAACTTAGTTTATATCTCCAAAAAGAATTGGTTTGGTTAACTAGTAACTATCAGAAAACTTGGTTGTAATAAATAATAGTATAAAACAGAAGCAGCCATCAAGACACGGCCATTTTGCTAATGGGTTCTGTGAAAGAACTCATCAGGTGGTATGTCTTTATCACACTTTTTGTTTATATATTTACCTTTCATTTGCAAGTGTCGCAAAAGTTACCCTATTTTAAATGTAAATTAAAATTATTTATCAATTGAAATAATTTAATTTCAAACAAAAGAATTGAAATTGCTTTTAAAATGAAAAGTGTCTTTATAATGGTATAATTTTTTGATTAAAATTGTAATCTTTCTTGCAACTAAAGATGGTGTTAAATTGAGTAAGCCCAAAACCAGATTTTGCATTTAAATTGTAAAAGTTGGATTGGTGATCTACGTATTAAAATGTATCTTTCAGATTTTATTGATTACTATTGATAATAATAATATAACTTTCTTTACTCGTGCAGTATAATATACATCGTTTCATGTTGCTTGACGATTCTGTAATTGCCTACTCATATATTTGAAATTATGGTGGGTATAATTGTTACGTTTTAATTTCTATATAATTATTTAATTATTAATATCAAATTAATAGTTATATAACTAGGTAATGCAGGCATATTTATTAAAACATAGTTTGTTACAGGTCTTAAAGTAATGGATTTCCGATAACGCTTTAATTGGTTTAACAGCTGTGTACAATCCTTAGTTTGCGCTTTAGGCAAAATTTCGACGTTTATGCTATTAATATGACAATTATTGTGTTAATTATAATTTAAAATTTATAGCTTGCAGTAATTACTTAGTTATCATTACTGTTATAGTAGAATCTAGAGTTCTAGAATTAAGATAAATACGAGTATTTTAAAAATATGTTACAATATGAATGTCAAAAATACCACAATTATTGTGGTATTATAGGTTATCAGCGATTATAGTTAAGACGTAGGTCGTTACTCGTTAGTAATCTATAATGTAGACACATTTATTTCTACACATCAATATTACATAGTAATAATAATCAGAATCGTCCTCATTGCGTTCCAAAATTCAGAGAAGGTTAGTTTTTCATACGATGCCGATCCTAAGGTCGGTCCCGATTGTTGTCTTGAAAAAGAGAACAAGGAATGAAATAATACATTATAAGTGAGAGTTCTATTTAATACATTTATATTTCATTCTAAGAGTATTTACATTAAACATGAATCAATTATTATAACGTAGAATTTTATTTTATAAAATAAGCAACATTAAGATATAAAAATAGCAAGGATGTGTATTTCGATATAGATATCTATACGTGACTGACGGAGGATCCTACGCCCGGTACGTACTACAGGCCTCCTGACTCCCGGGCTTTATATTAATGCTACGGTCAAAACTTTTAAGTATATAGGCAACTTATCATGATGGTATATAAGGCAAACGAAGAGGGGTAAAATTTTGTATGATACATTACAAAAACTATGTAACAGATTCTATGAATCCCTTCACATACAACAACCTTATCAAGCCCAATTGTATATAGTGTATATATTTTACGGGTTTGCGAATCCCACCAGTGATGCCACTTTTCTTAATGGCATTACCAGTATTAAGTTACATAATGACTCACATCCTCACATCGCGTCTGATTATCATTTACTATATTACGAGTTTTAAAGTTGCTGTTGTATAAATACGACTTTTCATAAGTTGTAAAAACGATTGGCGCGAATTTAAACTTTTAGTAAAATAATCGGTGATTATTCTGATAACATTTTTTGTAGTTTTTATTAATTACCTAAAGTATAAAATGTCATAGGAACATCTGCTTGCTTAAATATAAATTTCATGGTACCTGTTAATCAGTGGCGGTACTGCTAAAATTTTAACATAAGTTTCTTTCGTTATTAAAAGACTTGGTCGGTGCAGGGGCAAACTGTTTGTAAAACTGTTTGTAAATATTAATTTAAATATAGAGTTTGTTGATTGATTGAAACAAAAACTTTATTATACAAATTTATTTGGAGATTCCAAATTCCTATTTGTACATGGCTTTATAAAATAAATCAATTTCTTTTAATGAGTTTGCAAATTCAAACCCTCGAGAGTTAGGCCTATTTAAAGTATTTTTTTAATTTCCATCTTCACATGACCATAGCTCCGAAAATATTGATTTTTCAGCAAAAATGATTTAATGTTTTTTTAAAGAGCGTAAAATAATCTACAAACTAGATTGAAAACCTTTTATTGCCTTGTATCTTTTAAACGAAACATTTTACAAAAAATCTGACACCCCATTACGGATAGGAAATTTAACGGACTACAACTTTGTCTAGTAAATATTTTTGAGAAACCAATCCATTTCAAAGAAAATCAGAAAATAATAAACAAGGCAGCTACAAAACAAAAAATTAAATTTACAAAATTTTAAAATTTCTTTTTTTGTTGAGAGTCACTATAGCAGGGGTGGTCACCAAGGTCGACCGATCGATCACGAGGCCAATTTTGCTCGATCGCTGAGTGTAAAAAAGTGTCAAAACATCGAATTTCTGCGATTAAGCTGCGACTTTTATCGACGTTTTTTCGACAAACATCTTTTAAAACGATCACGACTGATGAGTATAGAAAATGAGGGTGGTAAATTTCAACATTTACTTAAATAATGTAATAGTTTAAAATTAATTAATAAAATAATTTTTCAATAAAAATTCAAATTTTGGGAATTTAATTTCTTGTTTTGTAGCTGCCTTGTATATTATTTTCTAATTTTCTGTGAAATGGATTGGTTTCTCAAAAAGTTTTACTAGACAAAAGTTGTAATCCGTTAAATGTCCTATCAGGAATGGGGCGTCAGATTTTTTGTACAATGTTCCGTTTAAAAGATACAAGTTTTTGATAAAAACAAAAAAACAAAAAGGTCGAATTTTTCAACAGTTTTTAGAGTGGTCACAAAGGAAGATGAGAAGGTGGAGCTAATGCGTATAAACCAAATGTCGTCGAGGCGAGTCCATGTTTTGAAAGTAGGGATGTCCTCATAACCATAATCTTACTTTTATTCACATTTCTATTGCAGGTTAAAATGTAAGTAAGTGTTTATGTATGTAATTGAAATTGAACATACTTTTTACTACGCCATTGACAAACTCCTCCTACATATCTACTGCGTCAGATTTTGTCTACGCCTTCTCATCTTCATTTGTGACCACTCTAACTTACTTTAATTCATAACTCGAAAGCTGTTGATTTTAGAAATTAAATAAAGCAATATTTAAGAGAGGCTTGTAAACCTTTCTTAACCATAACCTAGCTTTTTTTTGCTTGGTTTTCATAGCAAAAAAGCTAGGTTATGGTTAAGAAGGGTTTGTAAACCTCTCTTAAATATTGATTCATTTTTATGAATACGGCTGTAGAGGTTTAAATCTAGTTTGTAGATTATTTCACGATCTTTAAAAAAGTACTAAACAATTTTTACTGAAAAATCAATATTTTCGGGGCTATTGCCATGTGAAGATGAAAATTTAGAAAAAATGCTTTAAAGAGACCTAACTCTCGAGGGTTTGAAAAGTGTTTTAGAAAAGTGTCCTCTTTCATCACCCAGGGACGTGCCCAAGATGGGAGATGGGGGGGGGGGGAACTTCCCCCCACAATATTTTAGAAAGTTGGAAAAAAGTTGGAAAAATCACTCAAAATTTGGTTAAATCACTCAAAATTTGGTCAAGTTGGCAAAAGCCGCTAAACCGACAATACGAAAAATAGATAAATACAAGAAGTTGGCAATTTTGAATTAATTAAGTTGGCAAATTCCCTCCTCAAGAAAGTTAGCTGGGCACGTCCTTGTCATCACCTAAGTTAAGTAAAGTGTATCCGCGGACACCCTGTATAAATCCCTGACTTCAGAAAACGCCAAATAAAGAAGTCTGAAGTGGTCAAATCGGGCGATCTTTCTGAGCACTGAAAATCTCCAAAAGGAGACATTAGGCGACCTAAAAACGAGTTTTTATTGCAGCTAATTGATGAATTTGGACTGGGGACACGTGGCTCGAACAGGACGGTGCAACCGCACACATAACTTGTGCGACAATGGACATTTTGAAGGATGCGTTTTCGGGTCGCCTAAATGTCTCGTTTTAGCGATTTGCAGGGACCGGCAAGATCGCCCGATTTGACCACTCCAGACTTCTTTCTTTGCGATTTCTTGAAGTCACAGGTCGAAAATAAACGAGTATTTCTTCCGTATCGACGAATAAAAATTATTTTTAAATAATTATTATTAACAATTTAGTCAAATTTGGCGACTACCTTTGCCGTATTATTAACGTTCCAGAATGAATATCCAGGCTAGATATGCCTATCCCGTTTACATTACCCCGTACAGCGCGGTTTGCGAATTTTACCAATGGGTCTAGTCTAGAACATGGACACGATTTTTACACAAAAATTTGATTTGGGTTGAGCAGCGACATGTGTAAATTGGGGCTGTGTAATTATAAGCGTAATTTAGTATGTATTGGCAGTTTTTTTAGGTTCATAAATTTTGTATTAACATATCGAACAAATTTTGTGCGGGTAGTCACACCATTGTTACAAAATGAAGAGCACACGAAGGGGGGGGGTTGTACATTACATTATTTTACATTCATAGTTAGTAAATTTTTGAAAATCCTCTTCGTCGCCTTTGTATAGAAATTAAAACGAGTGACGTGTTTTGTAAAGATATAAAATTTCAATGACAAATCAGAAAAAGATACTTAAGAAATAGAGATTATTGTGTTGGAAATTCCTGGAAAGTGATAATAATAAGCGGCTTTTTGATCACATTATCCGGTGGTTTTTGTATGTAAACTAATTAAAGCGGCCGGTTCCCAATCAAAATGATCACAATAATAACCGACTGATAACATTATCCGTGATCACATTAAGCGGATTCTACTGTAATTATAATTTATTTTTTACCAAAATATAACTTCACCATCTATCAGATCGTACTAATAATTAATTTTTAGTAAAATTGGACCATGGTCTTTGTTCCTATGCATCTACTCCTTAAATAGTTGCTGTTAATAACTAATTAGCAAAAGAAATTTTTCAAGTCCAGTTTATTAAATCAAAGTGGTGGCAGTTTTTAACCAACTAATGTATTTTTAAAACATTTGATGATTTAAATTAAATTTGAAAATACCCACATCGTATTAAAGTGGTTTCCCCGTTCGCGTGCTGCTCGGAGTTCTCGAAAGTTTCTAGAACCCACATCATTTTATGATGAACAAACATCAGTTTATTTTATTAGCGTTCTTTCAAATGAAATTAGGAAATTATAGATTTTTCTTATTTAATAAGATATTCAAATCAGCAATTATAATTTGGGTTTCGTGTTTGCATGAAAAAATTAAAATTGTAAAATTTGCTGTTATGTGTCACATGGCAAAGCAAAGATATCCACCAGTTTATTTCAAAAGTATAACGTTTGCTAATTATTTATCAGCTTAGCATGCTAGTTATACTGACCTACCGCATCTCCGTTTTTTCAAGGTCATTTTAAAACTTCATTAGATTTTAATATTTCTATTATATTCAAGCATAATTTTCTTTAGACATTCCAAAAATGGTAATTAAAAGCTTTTTTTTTTATGTTGACATCACATTTGTGACAATCAAAATAAGTGATCGTCTTAGATGCTCAAATAAGGAAAAGAGTTTGATATTAGCCCATTTTCGCAAACATGTTCGAAAAAAAACGGTTCCTAAAAAACACGAGTACTTCTAAATAACTTCTTGCTAACTACAGCGATATTTTTGTCAATAAGGATTGGGTACGTATAGAAAAAATAAGTACAATACATTCAGGGATAACTAAATAATTTAATATTAAAGCTAACCCAAGGAATCATGGCTGGGCGGAGTCAATATCTTACACAGTAAGATTTAACGTTAAACGTTAGCTTTAAAATTCTTTTAAGTAGGTATTTATTAACAAAATTTATTTTAATAATTTTAAGAAACAAACTTTTTCTAACTTTTTTTAAATAAATTGTTTCCTTTAAATAGCCTCTGCGTTATTCACTGCTTGAAGTTAAAAGTAGAGTAATCTTTGAGCGTATTACATATTATAATGCTCGTAGAAGTTATTATTAGAATTACATGAATGTCCTTGCAAGATATCACTGTGTGCGTTGTTGTCAAGTTTAGGGCTTCAGGAGGACCGTAGTACAAGTTGGGCGTGATAATATCGGTTCTACATATATAGGATATACAGCTTGTGTATACAGGCATACCGACGCGCCCTCTACCCAAAGTTTCTACGAACTAACCGTGTATGTTTTGAGATGTGTACCGGAATTACGAAGCCCTAGCAAAAAACGAGATATAAGGACCTCTCTTAATATCTAGCGTTACTAACTCGATATACACGGAGATTTTTATCATGCCCGAAACCGGGCTTCGTATTGGGGTAGCGGGCTTCGCATTAACCGCTGAATATGGCATTTTGGGCTTCGTAAGGATGGTTAACATATATATTGCTAGGTGTATGTATAATAAATGTATAAAAAATGTATAATAAATTTATATGTTTAAAATTAAAACAGGTGACATTTGAAAATCAAGTATCGAATCAAGCAAATGCCAGTTTACACTAGGACAATTTTTTTAAGAGTTGTTATAATAATTATTTAGGAGTTGTTAAATTTTATTCGACGTTTATAGTCGCGGCCATTGGACATTTGAGGTTTTAGATAACATAACCTAAAAGCTCAAATCAATTTATCAAATAATTTTCTGGTCATAGTTGATTTAAGCGAGTGAATTGAGTAATAATAGAAACCATTGCGCACCGAGTTGCTATTCGATATCTCATTAAGAGAGGTTTAAACCCTGAAGCAATCCATGATGTTATGGTTAACAATTTGGGTGAATCTCCGCTTTCATACTCAATGATTAAAATTTGGAAAAACGCTATTTCAACAAGGCAGGGAAAGCCGCGATTGCCAACGTCGGCAGTGACGGCTGAATCCATTGAAAAAATCTATTGACTACCTTTTAAAAAGACAGAATAACTATAAAAAGGATCCCTTTCATCATGATAATGCTTTGGCTCACTCGTCTCGAATTGCAATATTCAAAATTGACGAATTGGTCTACGAATCGAATAAGCCATGCAACGTATTCTCCAGATTTTGTTAAAAATATGTTTTATTAGCATCAGTCCGCAAACTTTTTGAATAGCCCTCGTATTACGTACTATAGAAGCTATTAATTTTGTATAACTTTTATGGTATTTATTAACATTAAAAATATTTATTATACATCTATGTACATCATATTATATAATTTTCTACAATATAAGTGTTTGATTGATCTTCTAATAATCAAAGTCTTTATTCTCCTTGGGATCTGATTAACTTTCTTCACGTATCTTTTGAAGCGGGGTCGTAATTGAATGATTTATGACCAGTTGTAAAATTCAAAAAACCTATTTTTATACTCTCCCGTGTAAAGTAAATGGTCATAAATAAGATAAAAGCTTAAGTTGTAAATTTAAATTTATGTGAAATTTATTCACTAATTTAGTTACTTGTTGAAGTTGGAAGGTAAACGGTAAGTTTATCGTAAGATATCAATCACAAGCATAGTTTATTTCTATAAATTAAAATGTCTTGTTATTACTAAACTCGAAATTATTTAATATACCTAATTTATTAATCCTAATTTCTTATAATTGTTACTCAATGAACTTTAAAGCTTATTTAAAGTTTCATATTTTGTTGTACTCGTTGCGACCCTGTTATGAAATAAGTTGCCTATACTGAAATTTTGTTCAAGTTTCATTAAACGGTGATAATAGAGAATATTTATTAGAAAAGTTTTAAAACTCGGCTTCATTAAAAGTCTCTTATTGGCGTTCTTTCCCTTTGCACAAAATTGCGAGTAGGTATCTAACTTAAATTTTTGTGTGTTAATTTTATATTATATACAGTTACTTGGTTATATAGTTATTTAAATCAATTTTAATAAGAGTATTCAAAATTTATTAGCGATTAAAGTCTACCGTACTATAAATGTTGTGGTTTAGATAGTGAAATAAACTATCATACATATTTTTAAAGTAGGATCAACTTCTTTTCAAACGTTACCAAGTAAGGTTATGCTTTGACCTCTTCCATGTCCGTTGTATATCTTATATCATTGAAAAGTTCAAAAAGATTCTTTATTCGAAAGCAAAAAATTTAAAGGATCTACGTATGTACTCATTTTTAAATTTCCGTCACACAAAAGAACTGGATATCCAGCTAAGCGTTAATTTAACTTTTACTAACTACGTTTTTATTTTTAATTAGGGTAACTATTTTCTTAATATGGCTGTTTTTTTGTTTCAAACCGCTTTAATCGCAATGATGGAAAATTGTATTTAAAAAAATAATTAACTTTGCGTATCGACATATTTCAATTTAAAATTCTGGTCGTCTAGCAACAATTGAATCAATTTTAGAAAATTGAATTGACATCCGCATTAAAATTTCTAACCAGAACATTTTGAAATCACAGTTTTATGACAAACAATAAAAAATCCATTTTAAGGGTATATTCAAATCCCTTTTGAAAAAGGAAGTCTGTGAAGAAGATTCTAATTGGATTACAAGAAATCCCTAGAGCACAGTATGCATTGTGTATTTGTAGAGTATTGCAAAGGAACGTGGGTTAGATTTATAATAAAAGATTTTCGTGCTTTCATAAATTATACTTCGTTTTAGGTTTTGCAATCAAAACTTTTATATATTTGTTGTATAATTTCTCCCTGCCGCTTCCGTTTTAAATTCTCACGAAGTATTCACCTCAACATTATTTATAAAATTAATATTATAATAATACAATGGTTAGAATTACTATAAACTTTGTATGTACTACATAATATATTACAAGTAACATTGCACATTACAAATAAGTTACCTCATGAGCAGCATGGGGGGTTGGTGCGCTCTTACTACACATTAACTACTAAACTTAATTAAATAATATGTTTTACTAAGTATTATTGACGTTTAGTTCTTCAAGTTAATCAATTTTTTAAATCGAAAATTAATACAACAAATGGGGTTTTGCTTCCTGAAATTAATCCACGCAGTAGCAAAATTGGGAACTTTAAGCTAACGAATTCGAAAACCAGAATCTCTAAGTCCGCTTACTTGGATAAAATATCCATGAAGTCCACGCAACTTCAAAACCGGGATCTCAATGGTATGATTTAGGTTAAAATTTTGCTGTAACGAACAAAATTCAATTTAGCATACAATTTTAAGTACCTAAAGGCTGCTGTTTATATGAATTCCTGAAAATTCAAAATTTAAATAAATTAATTTAAAAATTTTCTTTCAGTTCTGGATACGTCCCTGGTGATTAATGTTTTAATAATGTATAGCATATAAGGTATCCCATGTAGAAAATATATTTGCTTTGTAAATTATAAAGACCTATACTATACATTTTTGTATAAAAAAATAATTTTAATAGAAAACTACGACTTCTTTAAAATTACAAAAACACGCTTAAATTGCACAATAAACTTTAATGGATGAAAGCATAAGAATTCAAGTGTAAAAGCATGGGCGTGAGTCTGAATCGCCGTGAGTGGAAACGCTAATATCAAGGCGGTGATTTTCAGCGTGTAGAAACGGAAGAATGATATATTATGTACATAGACACATCATTTTATAGTATATAACTAAAATCATTCTTAATAACTATTGTTACTGTTTTAACTAAAACAAGTCAAAATATTATTTTTTAGAAATTAAAACAATATAATTTTAATATTCATAAAACTTCTTATTTGTTAAATTTTGAGGTATGCATAATTTCCATAGAAGTAATTATAGTATAATATAACCAAATTTAGAAATTGAGGTGGAAAATTTACCTTTTACTAGTACCTAGGTAATGTTAGTCTATATAGTTCAAACGATGTTTGATTAATTTAGTTATGCTTTCATAAATAAATCTGTAATATACATAATAATATAACAAACTTTACACAATGTATCCATGTGAAGTTACTTAAGCATTTGTAACACTCTTATTATGAACATACAATTAAATAATAGAATTGTCTAATTTCTCTAATATTTACCCTGTTCATTTAATTGTGACGTAAATAACGCTTAGGTAGTCAAAAATCTGTAAAAAATTTAAAATTGGAGATAAATTACGGGGTAGATCTTAATGAAATTATTTATTCATTTCATCAAAATAATATTATAATAACTTACTTAATAGCTATTTGAATCGTTAATTTTCCCTATTCATAGATCCCTTTTTTGCAAGTGGAAGAAGAAAGAAAGAGAAGAAATTTTTTTGCATCTATAAAAGCAAGAAAGGAATTCTTGCAGTATGGAAGCAATACAGTTCTTTAATTTGCAAAAACCGTTACAAATAAGCAAATAACCAAGTGCTAACTATTGTGCGTTGGTAAAATTTTACAGGGAAGAAACAAACCAATTACATAAAAAACACAATTCGCATGGGTAATATCAGGTTCAACAATTCAGCGTCCCACTTCATCGTTATTTAAAATCAAATCGATTAATAAATAAGTTTGTTACATTTCTTATAAATTGTACAAACTTTTAGACCTAAATGATTTACTTAATATAAGATATACTATTATATAAACTTTTGTTGAACTACTGTGTTTAAACGTACTAAGTTTAACTTTTATCATTAATCACATTTTATGTAGTACTGCTGAAATATTAATTTTAATAAACATTATATACTTTGGTATCCATAGGGAGTTACTTACTGTGTTAATGCTTGTCCCTAACATTGGTTAAGTTTATTATATTATTTTGTATATGTGGTATGCAAATACTATTATTTATTGATAATAAGTTATGCTTAAATTCGCTTTAAACTACATCTAAAATTGAAATGGAGAACAATTGAAATTTGATCTCTTTACATATTCATTAATTTTTAATCATCTTGTGGGTCGTATACTACTCTTCGAAAACAATTGTGTGCAATATAACGTAAACGTCGTAAACGGTAGCAGATAAATAATAAATTAGAGACATGTTATCAATAACACAGGGTACTTTTTAAATATTTAAAATGATTTTGTTGACGTATTTTACTAAGAAAAGGTAGGTAGTTCTAATTTACATGGTTAATAGATTCGTAAACTCCCGGACCTGATTGGAACATATTATCAATTTCCTCAGTTAAGAACCACTTTTCGGATTTAATATGTAAAATACTATTTTCTTTCGTATCATAAACAGTTGACTTGATGTGTCCCTATAAGAAGAGAACTAGATGAAACAGAATGTATGTAAATAGGAATTACACGTATTCGATTTATATTTCACACACATAATAATGCCCTATAAATAATAGGAGCCTTTTTTATTGTTTCCCGTAAAAGAGGTAGTTCTTATATACTATGCTAAATGTACTTGGGGGATAAATTCCATGTAGCCGATTAAATTTAATGAAAGGTCTAAAAATAATCTCTAATTGTGTCAACGGTTGCAATTTTAATATAGTCTAAACTGGAGTGGCTATTATATTATTATTCAAATTAGGATAATTAACATTTAAGTATTCACATCCAATGGTGGTGCAAATAATGTCGTAATTGCAAGACAATTGGTTCTGGCAATACTTATTGTACCAATGAAAGCTGATCACATTATATATTTTATACCTGGTGTACCGATGTACAACTTTCTTGCACAATTATTTATGATAGTTGTGTTTCTATATGTTTTATTCAGGATGTGATTACGAGGAGCAGAAGCATCAAAAGTTTATGGTGAGTTTTTAAGTTGATACCTCATATGAACAGGTATTTGTTGATATTGTTGAATCATCACTCCTACTATAATATGATCAGGTCACGTTATGATTTCGTGAAACCGATTCTGGCGACCTTTTTCCCTTTTAGTTTATTGAACGTGTCCAGTAGAGATCCCAAATAGTACCGCCACATTTACCCTATATTTTGTAATTTTCATTCACGACTTCCAGCGCTAGAAAAATGGCACCCTAAGTATTGTTAAGCTACGTTTAGATCTGACACTTATTTCATGAACTTAATGTCGGACAGGAATTCTGTCTCTCTTACTGTCTTATTCTCCGAGTCTTACTCTTACTGTCTTTTACTGTCCGACATAAAATTCGTGCAAAATATGACAGATGTAACTGCACCTTTACGGGTTGGTAAATGTATAGTTTTGGCTGCAGGCATACCACTTCCTAGTGGGTACCAGGACAGCGGCCCTTTGGTTTGTCGGCTTCTTTTCCAGATTTAGGAATCCACTAACTATTACAACGCACGTGTGCATCTTATTTTAAAAATTTGTGATGTATTAAATCTTACATATTATAGGGTGTTTTTTTAGCTGCATGAGAACTTCAAAATGAAATAAAACATTAAAAACCTGACGGAATGTTTTGGTTATAATTTTTTTATGAAAGTACAGTTAAAGGCATTTATGATTTGAACATGACTTCCGGCATGTGACCACCACGACTAATGGTTACGAAGCGCATCCGTTCAGTCCAATTTTTGACCACTTTTTCCAATATTTCTGGCTTTATTTCATAAATGGCTTGCTGAATATTAGCCTCCAATGCTTCTAGAGTTGTTGGTTTGTTAGCATAAACCATGGATTTAACATACCCCCACAGAAAATAATCTGGAGGTGTCAAATCACACGATCTTGGAGGCCAATTGATAGGACCACGTTTTGAAATAATGTTGTCACCAAATTGTAATTTCAATAAATTGATGGTTTCGTTGGCTGTGTGGCACGTAGCACCATCCTGTTGGAACCATAAGTTGTCAATGTTTAGCTCTTGAAGTTTTGGAAACAAAAATGTATTGTGCATGTGTCGATATCTCACACCATTCACCGTAACGGTAGCTCCTTCCTCATTTCGAAAGACATATGGACCAATGATGCCGTTGGCGTGTATTCCACACCAAACAGTCAATTTTAATGGATGCAATGGAGTCTCAAGATAATGTCTCGGATTGGTCTCACTCCATATACGGCAATTTTGTTTGTTCACATACCCATTTAACCAGAAATGTGCTTCGTCACTGAACAAAATTTTACGGTAAAAAATGGATCCACTTCCAATTGGTTGTGAGCCCAATTTGGTAGCGTTGTTCAATGGTCAATCTATGCATTATCAAATGCCAAACCTTGCTAAACACAAATGTCAAAAAACTGTTTCCATAGCAATCTTGGTTCAATTGTTATCCCTATTGAAAGTTATCATGCAGCTAAAAAAACACTAGTTCCAGAATCAACACTGATTCAAGAAAATCTCAAATATTCGCAAACTAAAGACGGGTGAAAGATTTGCACGTTCGCTTCCAAGACGGTTTCCACCGGAAGACCTCGCTTCTTCCTTGCCACTCGTCGAAAACGAAAAATTCTTATCCTTATCGTTCCTCGCGGGTAAATTTAAAATTGCACATTTTACACTTTGACTTTTACAATTTTACACACAAACTCCCAGAAGTGTCAAGCATTCATTTTTGGCTACAGAAGACAATTTCTTTACTTAATGTAAAGTTTATCATTTTAGAAATTTTACCTTTGCTAAAATCGATATGTTGAAAATTTATACGTTTATTACTTCTTTCCGATATTACTAATTATTACAAATTTTATTGACCTTTATAATTTATTTAATCTTTGTTTAATGTGTATTATACATTGTGTTATTTTTAAACTTCCAAATATGCATAGTTCTTATGCATTTTAATTTCCAAATTATTTTTAGGCGTGGCAATACTTACTGCTGACCTGTTTTATTCAATTTAACTCTCGAAAGTTCGTATAATAATTATGACGTTAAGATGTTCATCCCGCACCTCTAAAAACGCTAAATAAAGATAAAAATTGATATTTAATTTAGTAAGTATACTTTCAGTTGAACATTGGGGATCACGAGAATGTAGTAAAATTGCAAAAGTTTACAAATGGGTGCTTCAGTGATTACAAAAAACTTATGCGTCCGATAGTTCCAAAACCATTTCAAACTGTTATTTAAGTTAAGTAAAAAACTTGCATTGGAAACAACATTCCATACAGTACAAATTAAATTGGTTGTTCTATCAAAGTAAAAAACTGTTTTTTAAAAATTCAGACGTATACCTGGAACAGTAATTACCTATAAATTGCTTTAACAGATCAAATAACCAAATTTGTATTATAATTTGTAGGCAATTGGTTTTGAAAGGAAACCTGATTAATTATTTATTAAAGCACAAATAATAGTATATCAAGTTATGGTTCTCTTTAGAAGTGGAAAATGAATTCCTCCAATGTTATCAATATTGTACTCTGCAACGGGAGGTTTAATTATAATTTTTAAATATTTATAACCGTGTTTCGGAAGGCACTTTAAGCCGGTGGTTCCCTGGGTTTGTGAATTAACATAAAAAACCAGGATACAGGCACATCTGGAGGCAAGTGTAGCAAGCTACCTGATGTAAAATATTTATATGCTCAAGGTTTCCAACACTGCCGAGGAAACGACGCAGATGTTGGAAAATAACAGGCCTTAAGGCGTACTAATAGAGAATTTTCTAGAGAATTGCTTCTAGTAAAGGTAGAAGAAGAATTATTTATAAAATTGGGATAGTACGTAAACCAAACAGGGCTTTCGAAACAGATAATCTTTTTCCCGACTAGCTCCGACTCTTAATCTCAGCGATCAAAACCCCAGCAAATCCGCCGAATAACGACGCCCTATTAATAATCAAAAACGAAATTCGAGATAAACAAAAATTAACTTTTATTTCTGGAAAAGATTGAAAATGCAAGTTAAACCTTTTCTCGCTAGTGCAAAAGGACATTTAATATTCAAAATCGTCCTACCCCTTGCCACAAGAAGAAACAAATCTTACTTCTGTTAATTTCTCTTGAGTTCAACTTCACGCGTCACTGCCGATAATAAAACACAACCTTCAAAAAGAAGTCGGTTCCGATACAACATTGTAGTGCTTCCTATTCATTAACCAAAATAAACGTGAGTGTCCAATTTCCATCGACCTTACTTCAATTTGGAAAATCCAATGATAAACTCCTGATATTTCCTCGCATAGCCCAACTGATAAAAACTGTATGCGCAATTATAACTTCTAAAATTGCTAGATAAATTAATGTTGTCTAATTCCAACATTTCTTTAAGTCTTCCAGCGAATACTCATTCAGGTTGACGAACTTCACTCGAAATTAGCGACAATCGCTCCAATCAAACAGTCGAATAATTTTTTAATTTGCAGGAAACACCCAATAAGGCTCAAGTAACTTAAAAAGTACGAAACTACCCGAACATTCAAAGTCGCGTCCCCCTTCCAGCAATAGCCGCCCGGAAAAGGACCTCTTATCTCGGTACCACACTTCGCCCTTCAAAGTCACTGCATTCTTATACATATATCGCGCTAAAATTCGAATTTCACAAATTGCACTTTCATTAATTACTTAGTTTTTCAGGCAACACAGAAAACTAAAATTTACTACCAAACAAAGCGAAACAAAGCGATATCTTCAAAATTGTAACTTTTGCAAACTTTGTATTAAACAAAACAATTGAAACTTTTTCAGGAGCATTCTTTATCAATTTTCCATGTTCTAAGCGTCAAATTACACGACAATATATTAAATAATTCGTCTAAAATGAACTTCTGCTTAAATGGCTTAATTCTTTGTTCCATTGAAGTTCATTATAAGCTCATTAACTGTACTCTATGAAAAACATATTGAAGTAAAATTTAGTGTTAAATTAAAAAATGTACTTTGAAGTTTTATACTTAAAATTTTTTAATTTCATTTGTATTTGCATAGCATTTCTATGTAAATTTCATTATAACTATGAAAATTATATTTTTTTTCGGAATTATGTATGCCCATATTATCGCTTTATCCACTTTATACAGGTTGGGCCATATAGACTTTACTATTTTAAGACGTCTTGCGATCGAAAAGTATGTCGGAGCGGAGCGTGGGTGGTGGGGATTAGCAACATAACTTGGTTCATGGAAATTCAGTCACGATGGAGCGCTGTACGGTTGAGCAGCATGCATTTTGTGTAAAACATGTTTACAAAAATAGCAGCAAAATAAACATTTATTTAAATTAAAATAAAAAATAATTGGAAAATTTAATTTTTTAAAATTACATCATCCAGATGTGAGCCATCTTGTTGCAAGCACTCTTTGAGTCTGTCTCTTAAATTATTTGTGAAAACTCGCTGGCACTCGGCGTTGCCTCGTGTGCTATCTTCCGTTTGTGGATAAAAATTATCTTTACTCACTTTTCCCATAAATTACTATTATTTTTTATTTATTTAATCTTATGGAAAACTATTGCCCGTTTTCACCAACAATTTATTTAAGAATTTCCTAGTAAAGAATTACTTAGCTAGATATTCCATAAATTTGATTGGTCAAATCCCAAGTAACACAAAACCGTCAAAAATGTACATATTCGGTACATATTTTTTCGTGACGATATTGTGACTTTTTGCCCATTTTGTCATAACTAAAATGTATGCATCGTTTATGTTCATATATATAGGTTACATAAATCTTCGTAACGATTTCGTAACGTAACGGCATTGATTTTATGTACTTATTCGGTACATATTTTTTCGTGACGATATTGTGACGATTTTGTGACTTTTTGCCCATTTTGTCATTACTAAAATGTATGCATCGTTTATGTACATATAGGTAACATAAATTTTCGTAACGTTTCGGCATTGATTTTTCTATTACTGTGTTGGTGCATCGTTTATGTACAGATTATGTATTGATATTTTATTATTATTTTTAATAATTTTTAAAAATTAAAAAAAAAATTTGATATCTGTAATTTTTTATTTAGATGCGATGGATGCATTAATACTTTTTATAGACAATTTATTGTTTTATTTTAATTTTTACACATAATATTAAATTATCATTTTTAATTTAATCCATTTGTTTGCCATGCGCCCAGTGTATCTGAAAAATATCGTTAAATTATACTTATGTACTTACTAGAAAAATCCAGCCGAGGTGGGGTTTGAACCTAGGTTACCATGTTGCGTCAGCGTCGTAGGCGTCGAGTTAACCTTCAGACCTATCTAGAGATTACTACTATACATTTTATACAATGCAATGTTTGACTATTACAATTTTTTAATTTCGTAGTTTAAAATATCATTGTTAAATTAAAATAAATAAAATATTTTTAGTTTTAACAAATGAAAATTATTACTAGATACCTAGTATATGAATTTAAAAAAAAATTGTTACGAAATGCAGAAAATGGCAAAACACGTGTCATAAATATTATGACATTATATTATATTTTACCATTACCAAACTGCACAATATTAATAAATTTCAGCTTTGAATAATTCAATTCAATATAATAATTATATCAATTATTTAAGTTATAATTAGTATTAATCTTCAATGAATTAATATATTTTTAAATTATTCAATAAAAACGCGTTAAGTATAAAAAAGAAGTGCCTAATCCGTAAAAGATACGCAAATATTTTTTAGTTAATAAAATTTCAATGCATTTTAGATCATAATCGGTAAAGCGTCCACATCGTGTCACCGAAATTTGTTCCATTTATAAGAAAAACGTACAATTTTTTAATTATTATTGCTTCAATATCATAATTATCAATTATTTAAGTTATAATTAGTATTATTCATCAATGAATTAATATATTTTTAAATAATTCAATAAAAACGCGTTAAGTATAAAAAAGAAGTGCCTAATCCGTACAAGATACGCAAATATTTTTTAGTTAATAAAATTTCAATGCATTTTAGATCATAATCGGTAAAGCGTCCACATCGTGTCACCGAAATTTGTTCCATTTATAAGAAAAACGTACAATTTTTTAATTATTATTGCTTCAATATCATAATTATCAATTATTTAAGTTATAATTAGTATTATTCATCAATGAATTAATATATTTTTAAATAATTCAATAAAAACGCGTTAAGTATAAAAAAGAAGTGCCTAATCCGTACAAGATACGCAAATATTTTTTAGTTAATAAAATTTCAATGCATTTTAGATCATAATCGGTAAAGCGTCCACATCGTGTCACCGAAATTTGTTCCATTTATAAGAAAAACGTACAATTTTTTAATTATTATTGCTTCAATATCATAATTATCAATTATTTAAGTTATAATTAGTATTATTCATCAATGAATTAATATATTTTTAAATAATTCAATAAAAACGCGTTAAGTATAAAAAAGAAGTGCCTAATCCGTAAAAGATACGCAAATACTTTTTAGTTAATAAAATTTCAATGCATTTTAGATCATAATCGGTAAAGCGTCCACATCGTGTCACCGAAATTTGTTCCATTTCTAAGAAAATCGTACAATCTTTTAATTATTTTTGCTTCAATATCATAATTATTAATTATTAGTATCTAGTAATAAAAACATTTCAAATATATTTAATGTTTTAATAAGATTTAAATAAATTTAAACATCATAAATAATTTTTATAATTAAAGTAAATTTATAAATTATAATATGCTGAAATTGTAACTACTAATATGCATCAAATAGGTAAAGTAAAAATCGTACCCTCCAATTAATAAAATACCTGTACATATTGGACAATGAAATTATAGTAACAAAATTGTAATGTTTTTACAGCACTGAAACGATACCATATAATCTAATATTATTTAGTTAATAAAATTTCAATGCTGATTCGATACAGTAATTTGCTTCAAAAAAACGGTACGAAAATATATGCATTAAAACTGTACATAAATAGTACGGTGCAAATATGAACTAAAAATTATGTGCCACTAAGGTACCATTTTAGTACATATTTTTCAGTTATGAAAAAATATGTACATATTCGTCATAAATCAATACTAAACTGGCACAAAACTGACATTGGTGTTACTTGGGATTTGACTTATGAGTTTTTTATGTCAATGCTATGTCACCAGTCATTTAAAATTTATTAGAGGTTAAAATTTAACTCACCAATACTAAAGTTTTTATTAAATTTTATTAAACATTTACGCGAATAGGCGTTTTCTATTCGTTAGTTAAATTTAAGCTTGTATTAAATTTTAGAAAGTGTCTATTTTATACATACTTTGCAGAGTTGTACGGGCCTGGGGATATTTGTAATTAGTATAGCGTTAGGCAAAACGGCCCGTAACACTCGAAGCGTAGCGTAGGGCAGGAAGGGTCGATTTTGACAACACAAGCATGTCACAATAGCTAATTGGGTAAGTTATAAATAGCCAGTTGCGTATACATACATACTAAATTGAAATGCAATTTTATTGGATCTTCTGCTCTAATTAGCGTTCTTGAAATTTATACATAAACCTCCTTGAGCTTCAAGGTATATCAAATTTTTGAATTTAAATTGCTCTATTTATAATTTAATTGTTAGTTACGCCATATTTGACTTGTACCTTTTAATCGCGGTCGAGCCCCCAATTTGTAGGATTGAAATTACCAGGATTTTGTTATTTAGTTAATTAATTAAAAAGATGTTAATTGTTTTTATCGGTTGCGCTAAATTGGAATGCAGTTTCATTAGTTATGTTATCTTTTATAGTAATTAGCGTTCTGGAAATTCATACAAATATCTCCATGAGCTTAAACAATACACCTAGCTTCTTACTTTAATATGTTCTATTTGATTCTGGCCTTGGCTTCAACAGATAAATTGCAGCATAAGAAACTCATTAAATACATTAGCATTAAATTCTGCCTTCCTTGAATACCAACAAGTAAGTAATAAGTAAACCTAGCTTTGTAACCTGAAAGTTACCTAATTTTCACCTTAGCTATAATCTAATCATCCCCTATGGATTAGGGTTTCACCAAACCCCTAATTACCTACTATATCTATTTTAGTAGATACAATTCCGATTCTCCTCCAAGTGTTTAACTTACATAGGTTTCAAAGTGCGTAAAAACAAAATGATACGTACATCAATGCGTCGTTTACATGATAATTATTCATTTCATGAAATAAAATACACTAGTGTAATGACGGTGTAGTACAACTACTACTACATAGATTTTAGAAAAATAATTCCATCTTCCAATTTCAAGATTTAAAGTACAATTTCTAAAATATGATGTAAAATTTTATTTTAAACACACTTCTACGTAATTGTTTCAGGTTCAACGACCAAAGTTTAACAAAAATTAGTTTTTACCTTGTTGAATAAGACAAATTAGTAACTAATATAACCGATGATGTTGCAATTATTAATTTGAGAGACATAAAAATGTAATTCTAAACTGTTGCATTACTATTTTTATTATGTATTTTTCATAATAATCTGCAGGATGCTTACCTCGAAAGTCAAATAATTAAGTCTGAAAATCAAAAAAGCCGGTTGTCACGGAACTGACAGCGGAAATTACTGTTAGAAATGTTGGGGAAGTTGGACGTAGGCGAAGCGTTCTTTAAAACGAGTGCTAAAAATTGCTAACGACACGAGACGGGTGCGAAATTAAAGCTTTATAACGATTCGTTTTGTGTAAATAAGTCGTATGTTTACGCCAAGAAAATATGTATGTAATTATCCTCGTGATTTTAATGATGTTTTACATGTAATACTAAAAATGTGCCATCTCCAATTAATTCACTGAATAATGAGCATCAGAGTAAATATTATATATTACGAATACCTCAGTATTCATAATTAACACCAAGTAATTAATTTAGAAACTACAGCTTCAAAATTACTGCTTTAATAATAATTAATATAAATACGTTGCTTTTTTATAACCACAAAAAATGTAACCCTACGTCAGCGTTTTATAAAACAAGAGTAAAGTAAAAAAAAAAACAATTTAATACAGTGAAATGAAAATTTATGGAGGGTGGTTCTTGTTTCATTTTTGTCGGTAATCATAAAAATTTTGCTGAAATATTTCAAACTAAATATAGCAGTATCTCATACAAATTTAGAAATAAAATGGAAATAATTTTAAATGCGATAAATTTTAAAAATTACTTAAAAAAGTATTTAAAGTAATTGGGTGGTAATAATACGTAGTAAATAATTAATGTTATAATGAGAGAATTGCAAATAAAATATAAATTTAAATTTATCAATTTGAAATACTTTTCTTTTATCAATCTTGAAATAATTTCGACAAAGTTGTCAAGGAAATTCACAGTAAATAGATGTCATCTCAAGCGAAGCTGAAGAAAATGGCTGTCTGTGTCGAGAATGGCTAAATAGAGCTCTTTTATTGTTATATTCGTAGAAAAAGAATATTGCTTGTAGGTTATAAAGTTACCAAACAAGAATAATTATTGATAAATGCATTATTGCGTTTAAAATGTTTTTATGTTATTAGTGTTTACTGTACCTAATAAAATAGAAGAATAATTATTATGGCCTGTCCTGTTCAAGTGGTATTTTATTTTCATTTCAGTTAGGGGCCACCATATGTCCAGGCAACATTATAATGTTGAATTTTTAAATTGTAAAAAATACCATTTGCATAACCTAAAAAGAAATGCAAATTTTGTAATAGCGCAAGATTAGAATTGGCGTAAAATCCTAAGAGTTTTGGTATAATAATTTTGAGTAATAACTGAAAATATTATTTTACTATTCAACAAAGTGTACATAAAATGAAAGTATTTTTAAGTGGTAAAGTTTAATGCCTTTTGAGTTATAGGCGTAATAAAGTCATCCAAAATTTAAATAAATATCAATTTTTAGAAACACTCCAACTCGTAACAATATTGTGGTGGTGAGTGTGGATACAATTTAAAGCAATATTCATCTTATTTTACACTTACAATTTTTAAAAAAACGAGGTGATCAATTTTTTAATAAACAAAGTTTCCAACATTGAATAAAATACAATTTTCTGTAAAATGGTTGCAAGAAATGCAAATAGGCATTTAAAAAGCACCAGAATAATGTGATATCATACAATCCGTGTTTTACTTAAAATATCATTCTCTTTGCTTTTCGTTGATATTCGAAATTCGTGACCTGCATAAATTTAAAGCTGTGGTGGATTTTAGAGTACTGATTGGAGTTACACTGGTCATGCGTGAAAATCTTAATGCATTTAAAATACGTCGATTTTATTGACAAAGCGAAACAATTGGCAACTGATTGCATTATAAAAAGTTTTAACAAATAAAATTTCAACTTTAAATTTATCCAGAACTTAAAAGTAAAACAATCAGCAAACAATTATTTTAATTAAAATGGTATTGACTAAAACTAGCAACAGTTGAAAAAGTAACAAAATAATTTTGTTAATAATAATTTATTATAAAGATACTAAAGGTACTGTACTTATTCAATTAAAATTTATTACACTGTAGTGGGAATTATGACAATCAAATTTAAAAAACTTTTTGAACATCGTGACAGTGCACTAAAAATTATTATCAAACAATTAAAATTTTACACTGTTGTTTTGCTATTTTAATCATAACTTTGGTTTTAATTTAATTTTGCTAATTATGGTTTCAACTGGTTCGTGTTATCGATTGGAACCGGGTCCATCCCTTTTCACGTTCATCATGACCTATATTGGCAATAAATCTTATTGATAAATACAAACACATCTAAATTGCTTTACAAAATCTCATTTATTGTAACTAAAAGGAAATCACTTCGTATTATCAACGGCATTAATTATTAATTAATTATAGATTTACAGTTATGTTAAATTTAAATGTATTTTTAAGTAATTATGTATTATTAAAAAAGCAAACGTTAAAATATTTCTAAACCTATTTTTACATTTTATTAAATATTACATTTATCTATCATCTACATACTAAATAATTAATATTAAAATCTGAACGTTTACAAAAATAATCCTTCATTGCAGCTTGCAGCCAAGTATCTGTTCTGCCAGTAGCTGTTTATTATTATACATATACATATAAGCAACTTTATTAACAAGATTGCTGTCCAAGTAAAATTGTTTGGAACGAAAGAGATTGTTGATGATTGTTCCACAACGCTTTATTTTAATGTACAGTTGTTATAGAGTATTTGATGACCTAGCTAAAGTGTAAAAAAATTGTTAACAAATGGTTCAGGTGTAATAAATACCGCATATCGTACAGTTTTTTATAACCGTTTCTGGTAGTAGAAATCACGATTGCAGTAAATTTGTTGCACTCAGGTAATGATAGAATAGAAGCTCCCATAGAAGAATCCCACGCAGTAACGAATGGAAGTGCTCACAGTGTAATCAGATAAATAAGCGCCGAGAGTGGCTGTCGGCGATGCTATTTATCGGACAATTCACACGCACAATTCAATGTAAAAAGATGTAAGTAACCATGTCGTTACAAGCAAGGTCGAACAAAGCAGGTAGCCGGTTCCCGGACAATCAGAAGAATGATTTGTTCATTCTTGGCGACAGGCTATCTGCTTAACCGTCTACGATTAAATAATTAAATTTAATATTTGATTATGAAATTTTATAAGTATAATAATGTAATATTGATGCTACGCTGCTTGTTATATTTCAATAACAGTTAACAATGGGAAAGGTACATTTCGCCGAGAACGATTCGCCGAGATACACTTCGCCGGGAACGATTCGCCGAGAACGTTTCGCCGACAGGCACGATTCGCCGGGAACGATTCGCCGAGAACAATTCGCCGAGAACGATTCGCCGAGAACGATTCGCCGAGAACGATTCGCCGACAGGCACGATTCGCCGGGAACGATTCGCCGGGAACGATTCGCCGAGAACGATTCGCCGAGAGTAATTTTATATATTACATTTTTAATATTATGGTAAAATATAAGGTTTATATAAGGTTTAAGAAGCAAAAAAAAAAAGATTTAATAAAGGAAACTCAAAGTTTTTTTTCTTTTAAAATCAAATAGTAGTCTTATAATTAACTTCAAGGTAGATAGATTAGTTAAATGTAGATTATTTAAAATAATAAAAATAAATTTACAGTTTAGTTACAGTTATTAATTCAAATATCCATAAAGTCCAAATATTCATTTTTTGTTAATGAGGGGACCGTGAAAAGAGATATCCACCGGCCGAACTTAGGTTAGTATTAGGAAACGATTTTTTTTTTAATGAAGAGACCGTGAAAAAAGAAATCCATCGGTCGAACTTAGGTTAGTGGTAAGAAACGATTTATTTTAATGAGAGAAACGTGAAAAGAGAGATATACCGGTCGAGAGGAGGTTAGTGTTAGGAAACGATTTTTTTTTAATGAAGAGACCGTGAAAAGAGAGATCCACCGGTCGAGCTTAGGTTAGTGGTAGGAATCGATTTCTTTTTAATGAGGGGACTGTTAAAAATCCAAGGTCGAGATTAGGTTAGTAGTAGGTTTTGACTGCGTCAAAACCCCCTGGGTGGGCGGCGAAATGGTGTATATTCAGATTAGATAGGTCGTAAATATATGTGGAGGGAGAACGCTTGACATCCAATCTCACCAACATAAACCCGCATGTACGAGTTTTCGTTACTGCGTATTAGCTCCAATTAAAAATTGAAATTTCATCACAAAATTCAGTCTTTCAACCGCCTAATATATTTCATAAAACTTTTAAAGAGCCGTTAAAAGTAAAGGTGGATTTCTATTGGAAAAGTTTTTAGAGTTAACACACGTTTTCTATTGGTTAATTAGGAAAATTTAGATAACGCTTTATAAAACCGGCCTAAGCGCTAAAATATTAGAATTTTAACTAATATGTAAAGAACAACATACAAGAAATTAATATTTAATGTCACTTTAAAAATTGTGTCACGGAGAATCGTGCCTCGGCGAATCGTTCTCGGCGAATCGTGTCTCGGCGAATCGTGTCTCGGCGAATCGTTCTCGGCGAATCGTTCTCGGCGAATTGTTCTCGGCGAATCGTTCTCGGCGAATTGTGTCTCGGCGAATCGTGCCTCGGCGAATCGTGTCTCGGCGAATCGTTCCCGGCGAAGTGTTATCGGCGAATCGTTCTCGGCGAAATGTACCCAACCCGTTAACAATAAACCTTGAACCAGCGTTTACTGTGAGCAGATCTCTTGGACATAAGCGCCGATTGTCAGTACCAATAAATCAGCAAGCATGCTGAATGCTTTCGCTGTGAGCGTATCTTGGGATTGAAGTACATTATGGTTTTCCGTTTTGGTCAGTACAACCATACAATTATTTCAAATTATAAAGAAACAATTAAATTTTGTTATATTGACATGCTTTTTCTCTATTTCTCTCTGGCAGTGTTAAGTCTAGAAATGAAAACTCCTCTTTCGCCATCAAGGATAATAATATACAAATTCATCACATACATTAATGTTCCATGGCCAACTTTATCACAATTTGAGAATATCATTGGTTTAATCTCTGAAGAGATAAAACATTAAATGGATAAATTCATTGATAGCTTTATTTACAAAAACAATTATTTTTTCTCACAATTATTATGAATTTTTCTGTGTTTCCTCTCTATCATATTTAATTATATAAATACCAATAAGCAAATATAAAAAGCATCTTTTATAAAATTGGCGTAATGTTAGGGAACCTAAATAATTAGCAATAACAAAAATTACAATATCCATGGGGAGTCCACGTGTGTATGGTTTTATTAGTAAATAATCCAAGCATAATATTATCTACAATTTTGATAATACAAAACATCAGTTTAATATAAACGTATAACCTTTAAGCTTTAGTAATTTTCACCTCACAATAAAGAAACTATTAAATTGACTTGAACAAACAAAGTGATTAATTTGTAACAGGTGATATTTAATTAGAAATACATAAGCCTAAAATAATACATGAATATATAAAGTTTAAATAAAGTTTGATGTTTGAGACACATTTTCAATGCGTTACTGTCAATTGCAGTGACTTTGTGATATATTTACTTTACAATAACCTATAGTAACGATCGACAATTACAATTATTCTAACAATATTACCCAGAAGCTAGTCTCACCACCATGTACAGTAATATTTTCTTTGATATTTTCTTGCAGTAAAAACATTGCTAACATTTTTATCAAAAAAATCCAAAATCTGGTTACGGCGGGTTACGGCAATTTTTAGTAGCTTTTGTAACGAATTTTTATTAATTCTTACTTTGGTTTCCTTTTCATATCATTTCGCAATATTTCTGAGTACGCCCATGCATTTATTTTAAATGCAATCGCACATTTAATGCATTTTGTTAGGCAGATGGTCGTGAACTGTGAACGTTCGAATTTGATAGGGACATATTTCCGGCGTAGAATTTTGTATTTAGGACAGTTACCTGAGTACCTAAGAACCGAGCGGTCGATATTTTTTTGTTGCGTCAGTTTCTGATTGCCGATTTGGAGTGTGTTTTTGTTAAACCACTGGTTGATCGGCCAGTTTAGTTCGTAATATGGTTTTCCGGCTCTGGCTATGTTTTTGGTGCTACTGTATAACATCTGACAGTAGATAGGTAGCTCAAATGTGCAGGAATCGATTACAGTTTTTTTTCTTGTTGGTGTGCAAGTTGTGCGACCATTTTAGATTTCTTCAAGTTGGCTACATCCTATTGTTATTGTTTTTGGATGGATGAGCACTTGGGAAATTCTTTCCATCGTTTGGAAGGTTCCGTCTTGTTGACATCTCTACACCATCTCTCACTGGTCCAAGTTCCGGCTACAAATGTGCAAGCAGATGTTTAGTGTTCGCGATTATAGCAATCGAGTGTTTTCTTGTGTGATTTAACAAGTTACAGATTCCAACCTTCAAGCCAGTGGTCAATGTCGAGTAGGAAGATGCGTTTGTCAACATCTAAGTTTGTAAGCTTATGAAACGTTTATGTAAGTAAATTTTATTCTATCATACTCGTCTGACCGATGTGCATTTATTTGGCTTTTGTATATTAATTACTGGTAGCCCATAGCGGTTACTGTGTGTTTTGGTACTTGTTAAATTTAAGCTGGGTGCATTTTTTGATTGTGACCGTAATCTTTCAGTTGCTACTGTGTGCATTGTTGCAACAGTAATTTACATTGCAATTGTTGAAACTGTTGATACATCTCTCAAGTTCTGTGTGTTCAATTAAAGCATTTGATTCTATTTGCGTTTTTTTTTAGTTTTCCCAAGCTACCTGTCTTTTTTTCAGTAACCCATTGACCCGTGCCTTCGCATAAATCATGGCTAGTTTATTACCATCGTGGCAAAACAAACTGGAGAGGTTTGGTCTCCGGATTGTTGCAGATCCTGATCTCTGTAGGGGTCGACTCTCCCATTAGGGGTCGTGTTTGCAGAGGGATGATTTGTTGACACTTTGTAAAAATTAAAAATTATTAGGGGAAAATCTTATTTTCCCACTGCAGAGCCCACTTCTTACCTCGGCTAGCTCTATGAATCTTGAAAAATAAATAAAATCAATGAGACTAATTTTGTAATATCATTTAGATGTTTCACTGTAGCGCAACATCCTAATAATATAGGGTGTTTAACATCTTCTTCAGATGTGCCTATAGCCCTGTTTTTTGTTAACGGCAATTCGTCAACTTAGGGGGACCGCCGGCTTAACGTGTCCTCCGAAACACGGAGACTTGGTCATAAGAAAGTTTGACTATCTCCAGGTTTGAACCCGGTACCCCGCATTCGCATCCATCTGCGTTAGCTGCAAGGCAATGACCGTCTCATCGGTCTGTGTTTGACATTTACTCGAAAATTGCAAATATTTTTATTTTGAAATGAAGTATACATATGGTGATTATGTGTGGCATAGACCATCTAACAAATGGCCGTCAGGACTCTCGTAGCACACTTTCGCTCCTTACATTACATTCTCGCATATTTTCTCTCCAATTTCGTCAATGGCACATCGAATTTCTTCTTTTAGCTCAGGAGTTGTGATAGGTTGGTTGGTATTATAGAAGAAGACTTCACAAAACCCCACAGAAATAAGTTTCACGGCGTGAGGTCGCACGACCTCGATGTCCAATTCTGGTAGCCACTGCGTTAAAAATAACAAAAACAATATAACAATAATAAAAAATAAGTTTTCATATTACCTACCTGTCATGAAACTGCGAGTTTCATTGCATGTTGAGACAGTCGAAACACGACAATTGCAGATCAACGCGACTGTTGGTCAGAAACTAAATTGGTTTCTGCCCTAGGACAGACCGTCAAGTTTCTGCCCGCTTACTTAGTTTTTGATTTCATTTTAAACCTGTTAGAATTGAATTTATTACAGCTGACAATTCTTATATTTTATGAAAACTCTCAGATTCATTACTGGTAATAGGTTTGTTCGGGTAGCAGTTTGAAATCAGTTTGCAATCAGTTTGAGAAAATCCACGACTACACGCATTAGTTACGTATGTCTAATCTTAGTTACCATAAACTCAAACTGCCGTAACGACATACGTGTATACGTGATTTTTCTAAAACTGATTGCAAACTGATTTAAAACTGCGACAGACCTAATATGAAAAATAGTATGTATGGCACTGGATGAAACACGATTTCAGACTCGGGGTGATGCCAGCTCTCGCTTTCGCTCTGGCAGGCAATCTTCACCCTGGTCTGAAATCGGTTTGTTTCATCCCTAGTCAAACAATATCTATTTCACTATTAAACTTCGCTGATCCTTCGTGTAGCTTTTCATAACTGATAATCGCAATGCGTCTACTTGACAGCGAAATTCAAACCTTGCACTCATTTTAAAATACCATTTACTTTATACATAAAAATGAAATAAGGAAAGTAAAAAGTGACTTCACACAGTCCACATCCAAAATTAAACTTGATTAGGTGCATATCTGCACTCGAAAGTTAAAAAGGTGTAACTTGTTCCTATCAGGAAATATCAAAATTTTATTGAAGAACGCGAAACACTCATTTCAAAAGCAAACATTATTATTCAGTTCAAACTTCCAGTTTTTTTAACTTGATCATTTTTTTAACTTTGAACTAGAGTTTTAGAATTATATCTCTCGGAGTTAGTATAATAATATTATTTATTAATAATAATAATAACTGTCGAATTATTCTTTTGCTTTAGTAAAATTTGTAGTTAAATTCTTATTGCTAAATGATAAAGTCCAGTATAATATTGATATATTTTAAATCCACTTAATAATTATAATACCTAGTTATTTTCTATTAAATAGACCGAAACTGTCGACAAAATAATATTAATTGTTTTATTCTGTCCTAAGATTCTGTTCACCAGAAACCAAGATTCTATATCATTTTTTTAAAATGTTTTGTATCAGTTATCAGTTACAGAATAAATTACAATTGTCTAATCAAACTATAGCTGTAGGAGATGTTTACAATTTATTATTTAGAGTAAAAATTAAAATGCTGCATGTCTAATGCAGACAAACCACAAAGCTTTCCGGTGCTACTGACACTTGTCAGTTGTGAAGTTATACAAAAGCGTAAATAAGAATAATTGAAAACGTTTTGCTGTTCAAAATTTTTTTAAAGGAATATCATTATCATTCTGACAACATGAGAACTATGTCAAATACGATCCATAACCACATACTTGTGAATGACAATGAAGCATAGTCTAAGCTTATGATTTGTCAAGATATAGTGATGCATTTATATATATTTTTGTAAGTATAAATGTTTAACTAAAAACCCATATTCACTCTGTAATATTAACATGATTGATGAACACTTAATTTTAAAATATGTAGTAGATATACATCCCCCATGCACATTTACTTCCAATTTCTGTAACTGAATTAGTCCTAAGTGATTTATTGGAGATTTCTTAGTAGCTACTACTTTTGGTAATCAAATTGCAGTTTGAAGCACCGGTAAATAATATTTTTGGGTTTACCACAGAAGCTGAAGCAAGAAAAATTCAGAATAAATCTTAATATGATTTGATAAATATACATGTTCACACTTAGAATATTTTATAAAAGTAGCCGGGACTTTAAAGGAGCTTTCAGTGTCACGTAAATATATTTATAGTGACAAAGCTTTAGTGTTCATTCTAGTCAGTTACTTGGAGAAAAATGCAATGAATTTTCATAAATATCCTATGATTGATTAAACAAAATTTAGAAATAGCAACAATATCGATTATTACGGTTTTAAATAAATTGAATAAACGAATCTTATAATGGCGCAGGGTTTTTCGTTCGGGTTCAACTGCATATTTTGAATTTAAAATTAAATGCTTAAATGGGTAAATCATACCATATTATAATGTATTGTAACACAAACTGTCCCTCTGAACACAAACCCTAATGAGATGGTTGACCAAACAAAGATCCAAGAATGAGTCGCAATCTGGAGAAGGTGACTCTCCAGTTTGTGTAGCATAGACCAGCCTTTGGTGATATTACTGGGGAGCAAATCAGTAGGTATCTAAAATAAAATTAATGAGTAACTTCTTAAATAAAACTTTGTATAGGTAATAAACTGGTTTAATTATGAAATTACAATAGAAATATAGAGTCGCGGTACAATTTAAAGAATAACAATGCATACCCGTGCAAAAAACATTCACATTGTATTTGAATGAGGCAAAACGTATTCAAAGGTGTTCCAAACAATATGAAACAACCCTCCAATAAAATAAAAACAAACTAACAAATTATGTAAAAGTTGGATTTTTTATAGCTATTAAGGCAACTAGTGTTTTATAAACTGTTTAAAAATCGATGTCGTAGTTTAAATCCGAACGACCGTAGGGAGTGAGGATTTAATAGGCAAAGATTTTTAATCTATAAAACACGCGTTGTCTTCAATATTTTTTCTAACACTAACAGAAAAATTAGAATTTTAACTTATTTTATATCCTATAAAGTACGTTGTCATTGACAACGTTACATTATAATTCTATAAAGTACGTTGCCATTGACAACATTGGAAAATAGTTATTTATGGTACAAGTGTGTTATATGACAAATAAGTCACGCGAGAAAAGTTTAGCCGGCGAGGCCGTAAGGCCGAGAGGGCTATTTTCTTAAGTGACTTATTTGTTATTAACACACGCGTGGCATACAAAACTTTATCCAATATCTCGTAATAATACTAATTTAAAATGTAATTAAATTTTTGATATTTGACGTTTTAAAATGACAAATTTTAATTCTGGAAACTAGTAGGTGTAAAATATAGTCACTACGGCAATTAACAATGTAAATGATACCCACTTTCCTTACTCACTAGTGAGTTATACATTACTCACTCTGTGAGTTATAAGGCACTTTACTTATTTAAAAAACCATAGTTATACCTCTATTATTGCGAGATATTGGATAAAATTTTTAATACCCATCATACGAGGGGAGATCAATAGGTTTAATAAAAACAATATAAAGGATAGAGTTATAAGAAAATCCTGAAGGTGGTTTGTAACAAAATTAAACTGAATGACAGTTTAAAAAATTAAATCGTTTCAAGCAACCGTACGATTGTGTTCATTACTTTTCCAGTTACGTAGCAAAGGACATAATTGGAATCAAGTCAAAAACCAACTTTGCGTAGGCAAATTAGAATTTCGCTTCAAATGTATCATTTTGATCGTGAACGATTTTTGGAACAATGTTTGGATCTATGTGTGTTGTGTATCGTGTGATCTGATGGTCTGTTCTGCAGGTTTAAATACCCGATTTAGTATTTAGGTTATTTGATGGCTTAGGCGCTTAGGGGTATATTTTTAATAAGATGAACTGTCTCAGAGATCCACATTTTCTAAGATTATTTATAAACCTCTACGAAGGTATCGTAAACTGAGGGGTGGGTAGAGCTTATCTCATTTTGTAACAGCCAATATACCGTATTCGCATGTGTTTTTCATTTCTTGGTAAAACTTGGCCCCTATTTTCAAGGATTCACACAATTTATGTTTTAAATTGTTTGTTGAACGCTTTAGCATCACACTTTACTTCAAAAAATTTTAAATTCGTGAATCTGGTTAACGTGCTATCCCCGAAGGATCAAAGTGAAACAGAAATTCTTGCTTTTCCACAACAATGCACCAGTTCAGAAGTAGAAAGTTTCACAGGATGCTATTAAAAAGTATAGTTTTGTAGAAATAAATCACCCACCTGTCAGTACAGACCTGTCCCCTGGCGATTACTTCTATTCCCTAATTTAAAGAATTACGAGGGATGAAACACCAATGAAAATGTATGCTGTGGAAAGTTACTTTGCAATTTCTTTTGAGTGGTTTAGATACATTAATTAATTCAAAGAATTGCCAAATCCTTTGAGCTTCAAGGAGATATGTCAAAAGTAAAAGTTATTTTATTAAAAATATCGATTTTTTATACCGTTTTTACCGAACTTATTGCTCTACCGAACATACCGATACCGAACATAAATCGTCTAAAAATGACGGAAAAAGTTACAGAGCAACACTGAGGAAAAACATTCTTTAATTTAATAATCCTATCGTTTTGATTAAATAGCTTTTGCATTTCATTTAACATAATATGTAGCTTTGAGAAAAAACATAGGAAAATATAATTTAAAATGTATTACATTTTTAATTTGTACCAAAATGCACTAAAATTCAAAACTACTCGTACTAGGTAATAGTATTGTTTAAACAAAATTGCTTATGTTTGCATTGCAAAGATGCCATAATTTGACGTGAAGAGTATGTTTTGAAATGAAGTAGGTACAACAAATCTTGTTTGAACATTTATTGTCCATGACGCGAATTTTACTTGGTTGTAACAGTAAGATTTTAACTAAAAAGTAATTATTTTACTTATGTGAAAGTCGAACGTACCTGCTTCGAAGGATATGTCAAACCGTCGGTCTTACTGAGTTGATGAATTTCCAGCATTAACAAATAATCAGGATTAAAGGCATATTTTTATGCATGGCATCGCATAGCATGGAATAGCATAGCATAGCATGGCGTCGCATAACATAAAATACTAGCTTTTTAAACTATTTAGTTCAGCACGCAGACGAGACGGGTCGAGCGATGTACGAGTACCTATATCCTTGCCAATACCATCGCAAAAACTTGAGCAAGACAGACGCAAGCGCCGTCACCCTGAAATCACAATTTTTTTCAACTTCCCAATTAGTTTTCTTATAATAAAAACTTGTTAAAACTTTAAACGCGTTTTTCTTGAAACAACAATTTTCAAATCGGCAAGCATTAGAACTCGAGCAATTTTCATCAGATTGACTTGAAACTTTAACAATAGCTTCTCAGATAGATTCTCTAGAGAAGTACATATGATTAATACAATGCTTAACAATATTTTTATAAACAAATTAAGTCCAATTTATCGGTAAAAATGGACAGCCTTTGTTAAAGCAGATTCCATTTTGCAAGAAATTCATATTATATCGCAAATATTTGATGAAAACAATTTTTATTTTGTTCTAGGCGGTGATTAAAAATTGTATTTTAAAAATTAAAATTGCCTCGCAGTGCTCCAAATAACGGCAACTTTGTCTTATCGACTACCACGCCACCATTTTGTATATTAGATCTAAATAAAACTATTTTTGTATACCATAAGATGTGTAGAATAAACTGTGAAAACCTCATTGTATTTAGTTTCTTTAGTAGTATTGTAAAAGAAAATTGCAAGGATACCTTTAATTTTCAGCTAGCCAAAGTAGCTTAACCTCTCAAGAACCCTAATTATAATTTTGCGGAACACAACATAAGTTGCAGATATTGAAAGCAAGTGAAAATATATTATATAAAGCGTAAATTGCATTTCCAATCCGTCCCTGCTCTATTGCTATTTCACGATGTAGTAGTCACAGCTTTACTTTTGCCATAATGTGTTACTAAAATTTAAAAAACTAAATTTTTTATAAAATACTTAGATATAAAAATATCATCTTAAAATCGATAACAATAGGATTACTGTTAAATCATTCATCTGGTAAATGCAGATTATACTTGATCGCAATTTCCAATCAATACTCTAACAGATTGGAAAATTGTTATTTCACCTCCCATCATGTTCAAACTGATTCAAGCCAATCAACAGCATGTTTTCGCCTCGAGTATTAAGGATTTTATTTTGTAGATTAAAGTAAAACCCCGTCGAAAATATCCAACAAAATTTAAACAAAAAATACTTCATATTATATATATTTTTTTACAATAAATAAAAGGTAGTATTTTACGGGTAATACAAAATTAGGTTTTCTTTGTAAGAAATAAATTAAGCTTTTTTTGCTTTATTAGTTATATGAACTTATGAATAAATTATGTTATATTATTATTATGAATGTAAGCTTCTTTAGAAAAAATTTATATACTCGTACACAAAAAAATATGGGTAACAATGTTAATAATAATTTTAAGATTTGTTCAATACAATTTTTTCAATATCTCTGTTGATAAAATATCAAAAAATAAAAAATGTTCTAAATAAATGGTCATTTCCGGATGAACGATTTCCACTATCATCGAACTTAACCTTTTTTTTAAATATACTTGTGATGTCAATACAATTGATGCAATAAAAATAAAAAATATCTTTGATCTCTTCTACGTTCTGGCCATTTATTACTTTTACTTTGTGTGGTTATATTTTGTACTACTTCATATTATTTGATATTATTACTTTCTCGTCTTCATGCACTATATGTATTATTCCTAACTAAAAATGCTATCAATCAATACTTAAAGTAAGATTTGTACCCTAAAAGTGTAAATTGCATTACAGACCGGTGTATTGGAATTTCAATAGCTGATAGAAATATTGTTGTAGATATCCGGCATAGGATGAAAATCTAAAATTGGACCATTGTACGAAAATTGCTTTTGCGAATCTCTTAGCAATAGTTTAAATGCATATTTTGATATTCCATATGTATTTTCATATTTATTATAGGAAAAAAAAATGTTTTTAAATTGAGTTTGTAGGGATGCACTGGAATAATCTACAATAATACTACTAGTATATGAATGCGATTAAGTTACACTAATATGAAAAAACGGTGACATTGTAAAACGTATTATACATTCTTAACTAGTATTATTTTATTATTGTTTGCTTGAATTCTATGAATATGATGAATATTAACTATTTTTTGGCGAAATTAGTCCATACAACTGAATTGTTTTCGTTATGTGCTATTTTTAGTAACGCGCGCATGGATGGATTAACAAGATTTTACCTATCCTTACTGTTAGCTTTCCTCGTACTTTCCTACTTAACTACCTATAGTTAATGATTTGTGGAATCTTATGATAAGCTTCAATATAGTATAAATAGTAGTTATTCGATTGTTGGAAGCTTTTAAAACAGTTCGATATCTTGTTAAGGCGTTAAAAAATTTGTAATATCTGTTTTATTATATTATTTCCGCTTAGTGCGACTTCATACAAATAATTTTGCTAATGTAAGGAAAAGAATAGGTTTCCTTAGTTTATATATTTGACACCGTATGGCATTCTACATAAATTTAAAAATACGACAGCGTGTAAAAAGTTACTTCAACACAATTTAATTTATCCAGTCACTCATATGATTTTCAAGAAAGCAAAATTTTTCCTTAAAAAATGTAGTCAATTTATTATATAATAACATAACGTCAAAGTTTTATTACCAATTACTACAACACAATGAGAGAAACACACGCCAATCAAAATAAGTACTCAACAATGTTGTATTCTGCCATATAGTAAACGTATAATAATATATTATGTAGAACTTCTATAAATACTTTTTTAAAACACAAGTTTGTTACTGATTTTTATTTCAGTAAAACTAAGGTTCAAAAATGTGAAAAAAAAACAATAACGTTTAATAAAATTGATGTACAACGTTTGAATATCGCTTAATTCTCGATTGTCATCATTCCTTCTTTAGTCCTCAACAGTTGAGAATACTATTATAATTATGTGTGTACATTACATTCTCGAAAACTTTTGGGGGAGCTATAAATCCGAAGTCAAAATTTTTTTATGAAATGAGAGTCAAACTTAAAACATAGTTTGAGTTGGAATGAGCCACCAATTTTTTTGCTCTCAAAAATCTCAAATAAAATTATTTATTATAGATAAATTTGATTAACGGGATTACGAATACTCTACAACTAGAAAAACTCTCTTGGCATAGGTGAACTTCTCCGTTTTTCACTCGTTTTCTAAAACAAAGAAATATAACCTGATAAATCAGTATTTTTAAAATCTTGTATTCTATTACCACGGATAAGAATTAAAATGGTATCAATTGAAAGGTATGGTATGCAAAAGTTAAAAAACTAAGCTATTTTTAAAAATTCAAATCGATTTTGTAAAATAACTGTTAAAAAATTATAAATTAAATTTTATTGTTTTAAAATTCTTAATTAGAAAACATAGTTGAAGCTTTAATAACCGCAATTCCTATAGGATACGGTACGGTTTAATGTGATCATCAGATCATTCAATCAATAAATCAAGAACAAAATTACGGAGGCCGAGAGTAAGCTTGGTAATTTTTTTTAAAACCACTCCATGAGTGGTTACAATCCGTCATGGACGATAAGCAAAATTGTTTGACTTTATGAAATACATATCACAGTGGAGAGCCAGCCCAATGGCAAGCCTCCTTTAGAGATATTACATAATTTCACACCATATAACAAGTTTGGTAACACATAAGCTCAATTTCTCTGGAGCAGATCCGTCGGGTCATACGTCCTTTGGAGTGCAAGAAGGAGATCGCATACTAATACGTTGGGATGGTCTCTTAGTCTCATTTGGTACTTTCTGCTCATAGTTGTCATTTCTTCCTTTATGTTGTTGACCTGCAAATCAGTAGCAATGGTATGATTTGTAGTATACCAAAGAGCATTGGTACGTAGCACCTTGTTTTGGAAAAGTTGGATTCTTGTGATGATGGAATCACAGCCAGCATCCCACAGATGTAAGCCATATGCCCAGATGGGCTTTAAAATAGTTTTGTAAAGTAATACCTTATTTTCTATGGATAGAGGCGATTTATGGCCCATGAGCCAGTAGATCTTCCTATATACGAGTCCAAGCTGCAGACATTTACTCCAAATATGCTTGACCCACGTTAATCGTCTATCGAGGTGGAATCCCAAATACTTTACTGATTCTTGTACAGGAAGGATCTTGCCATACAAAGGTACACTTGGGCAAGTTCTAAAAAACTGTAACCATAACTATGTCGGTCGATAAAGGCCCGTTCTCACGAATCAAGTTTAATTGACCGATTGCAGTTGATCAACAAAATGAAATCCAAGAAGGATGAAGGTGAGAACCTTTGTTTCAAGTTGAACGACTTTTTAGTGAATCAAAACTTTTTTGAACCGTTCAAGTGATGAGTCGTCTTAACAATAATTGAGGGGTCCAGTGCATAAACTAGTCAAGTCACATTACGCAAAATGTTCAGGGGAGCTAAAAAACATTTTGAGAAAAAAGTATTTGATGCTTTTGAATTCTGTATATCTTGTTATTTGCAAAAGATTATATTATTGTGTTTTTGAAAAACGCATCACGTCAAGCGAAAAAATAAAGGAGATATAGGGAAAAAAACAAATGGACTTGACTGATTTATGCAAAGTATTTTTATTTTTTTTGTGTGAAAGATAAAATAATAACAAATTTCATGTTGAAAATATTTATTTTTGATGTTGTAAAGAAAAAGTTAAACAAAAGAAGAGTTCAACTAAACAATTTATACAATGTTAGAATATTTTTATTTATTCACCATCACTAAATTCTGAAGCAGAATAGTGATTCAAGTTATCTCTTCTGCTGTAATGGGATTTATATTTTGGGTATAACCAAGTATATGCTCACGTATCTTATTATCAGTGCCATCAAGTAATTTATCAGTTATCAGGTAACTTAACTTGACAGCACTCCAGCAGTCCAGGACTTGACTGGTTTATGCAAAGTACTGAAACTTATGCAATCAATTATACGCTTTAGTTTCCTCATTTTTACACCTATTGAGCTGATTTATGCACTGTAAGATTCAGAATTGAAAACTGTGCATGAATCAACACTTAACTCGTTTTGCTTAAAAAATGGACTTGACTGGTTTATGCATTGGAACCCTAAATTGCTTTCAAGCTGAACGTGTGAATGTCAGTTGAACTTTAATTTGACGCCATTTTCAACTGAATTAAATTGAAACTGTCCTGAATTGAAGCAATATCTATTGAAATGTGTGAACAAAAACTCATTCAAGTCATATTCCACTTTTGTTGATCAACTATAACCGGCCAATTAAACTTGATTAGTGAAAACGGGCCTTAAGACCACCTTAGACTTATGGTGCAGGTTCGCCAGGAGAAATACACTGTTTCATCTGTTCCTTGGTCTCTGGTGTAGTAGTGGGTTTATGTTTCATCTACTGTTATGAAACAATGCAAAAACTCCTTTTTATTGTATTTGAACATCACCAATAATGTCTCTTGCAGGGAGTATATGGATTTAAATAGTGCATAATTACTTTTTTTGATGAAGGGTCGCTAATGAATAATAAAAGAATATTAAAATATTTGAATTTATAAATTCTTGTATTGTATAATTTATTTACCAAGTAACTAAGTTTGAATGTAAAATTACTAGTAATTAAATCTTTAACGAGTGCATGCTAAAACAATTAGATTAGGCCAGGAACGGTGTTGAAATTAGATTATATATCTAACTAATTTGTACTACCACTGCTGTGTTCAAATGCATTGTATTTCAGAACCATTTACTTAATATAACTGATTACTAAAAAATTCTGGTATTGTTTTAGTGGTTATTAAGATTACATCAATATTTTTCGGCATTGGTAAAAAATAATAATTTAAACAAAACTTTTTTATATAGGGTGTTTTTTTAGCTGCATGAGAACTTTCAATAGGGATAACAATTGAATCAAGATTGCTATGGAAACAGTTTTTTGACATTTGTGTTTAGCAAGGTTTGGCATTTGATAATGCATAGATTGACCATTGAACAACGCTACCAAATTCGCTTCCAACCAATTGGAAGTGGATCCATTTTTTTTACCGTAAAATTTTGTTCAGTGACGAGGCACATTTCTGGTTAATTGGGTATGTGAACAAACAAAATTGCCGTATATGGAGTGAGACCAATCCGGGACATTATCTTGAGACTCCATTGCATCCATTAAAATTGACTGTTTGGTGTGGAATACACGCCAACGGCATCATTGGTCCATATATCTTTCGAAATGCGGAAGGAGCTACCGTTACGGTGAATGGTGTGAGATATCGACACATGCTCAATAAATTTTTGTTTCCAAAACTTCAAGAGCTAAACATTGACAACTTATGGTTCCAACAGGATGGTGCTACGTGCCACACAGCCAACGAAACCATCAATTTATTGAAAGGACAATTTGGTGACAACATTATTTCAAAACGTGGTCCTATCAATTGGCTTCCAAGATCGTGTGATTTGACACCTTCAGATTATTTTCTGTGGGGGTATGTTAAATCCATGGTTTATGCTAACAAACCAACAACTCTAGAAGCATTGGAGGCTAATATTCAGCAAGCAATTTATGAAATAAAGCCAGAAATATTGGAAAAAGTGGTCAAAAATTGGACTGAACGGATGCGCTTCGTAATCATTAGTCGTGGTGGTCACATGCCGGAAGTCATGTTCAAATCATAAATGCCATTAACTGTACTTTCATAAAAAAATTATAACCAAAACATTCCGTCAGGTTTTTAATGTTTTATTTCATTTTGAAGTTCTCATGCAGCTAAAAAAACACCCTATACTATTCTTGAATTAACCCTAAATTTATTTTAAATATAGTCTCAGAAGTGAGGGTTAGGTTTAGGCTTACTCCTTTTATTTGATATAAATAGCAAGAGAAACAATTTACAAAAATATTAAAACATTGCTTAAAATGAACTCTTAGCGAGGATGAGATAAAATAATAATAGGTATATTTTATTTAAGATATTTTACGTTTTACGTAATATAATTTTAGTAGCTCTCGATAAAAATAATAACTTGAAAAATAAGATAATTTTCGCGTAATCACACAAAAATAACGACAAAATACATTTCAATTTGGTCAGCGTAATAATTAACGGTACAGAGTTAAGGTGGCCGTTTAGCGAGTGGGCGTATCAATGTTAATTATATGAGACAGCTCGCTCATTTGAATTTACTAGAAATGCTTCAATTTTCACTTTTGGGGAATTATTTTGTTATCATTTTAAAGATAAAACTTGGCTCTTGGACGTGATCTAACTTTTATTACAATCGAATATTTAGAAATATTGAAAATTTTGCTGCAAAGTTACTTGAAAAATCGAGTAATTTTGCAGCAAAATTTTCAATATTTCTAATTATCCGATTTTAATAAAAATTAGATCACGTCCAAGAGCCAAGTTTTATCTTTAAAATGATAACAAAATAATTCCCTAAAAGTGAAAATTGAAGCACTTCTAGTAAATACAAATGAGCGAGCTGTCTCATATAATTAACATTGATACGCCCACTCGCTAAACGGCCACCTTAACTAACGGCTAACTACCTAACTAATTTTACAAGCCACCATCTCTAACTGGATATCATGGAGTTAAACCATAATCGTGGTTGATGGTAACTCACCGAATTTAACTACCGTTTAACTAACTCACTTTCTTCACTTTCGGTTTTTTTTATATTGTATCCCATTGTGCAGCTGTGATTCTCCAAAATTTTCTTGCAGTTGTTTTTTCTCGATCATTAATGTTTAGAAAAATTTGTTTATGTCAATTGCGGTCAATTGTAACAATTGCCCTTTTTCAATAATAAATTTTAATTATTTTATGGAACAGTTTGAGAAAAATATGTTTACTTGAAGCTTCAAATTTTGAGTAAATAGTATTGGCGCCTTAGGCAATTTTATTTTTATCCTTTACGTAGAAAATTAATAATAATTTTATTTGAAAGCTTCAAATTTTGTTACTTCGTAACAATGTTTAAATAATATCACCTTCGGCAAAACTTAATAATTATAAAAGTGTTTTTTAAAAATTTAAAAAAAATATGCTAACTTTAATGTTTCCAACAAATCTTAGAAAAATAAATTTTGAAAAATATGTTTACTGAAAGGAAAAAAATTGTTAGCTTGTAATTTTTATCTACCAAATATTATTTTCGGTAAAGTAGTACGTACCAATTCAATAAAAAATTATATTCTTCTTCTTTAGGTGCCTATCAGATTTCGGATTTTCGGCGATTCCCCCGACTTATTAGCCAAGAAGGCTGTACCAGGGAAATGTTAATGGGGTGGTGGTTTGCCTTCTCCTTAGTCCACAGATCAATTTTGGACATATTTAGATCATTAACATTTTAAGGATTCTTCTTGGCATATTACTCTCGGTGGTTTGCCATTGCGATCCGAAGGGAGACGGTCAGAATAAAGTTCTTACTTCACTCGGATTCGAACCGAGTATTTAGCGTTCATAGTCAACTCGCGTTAGCACTATTATGCTCCGACCACTCCATTTTTACCAAAATTATATAATAATTATGAAAGGTACGATATTACAGCGATTAAATTACAGGGACAGGGAGGTACTTAGAGAATTTTTGTAACTTGCTGCATAAATGGTTATTTCAGTTTAAATGTTTGTAGTCCTTCCCGTACGAAAGTTACAAAATAAACTTTATATTGCTTCTTATGTCCAAGTTTAGTCGAACATACTATACTCTGTTTACCCAACAGGTGCACCGAAGCTCTTCCCTAAAAACGCGCGGGATATTCGAATAGAATTTTTCTATTGCTCGAATTTTGAAACTCCCGTTTACAACACTAACGTCATAGTTTTTTAACCTATAAATTAATTTTTAATGTCATATAATCATTTGAAATTTTATGTAGAAATTTTTAGCGTGTAAAACTGGTTGATGCGCTCATTGGCTTACATTTTTGGGGAGGAGCCTTGCTGCATCTGTTGGGTAAACATAGTATAATTCATTAATAAAACTAAGTTTTTCAGGATTTCTTTACTGTTGTAGGTTTGATTATACTACCAAGGTAATGATCATTAAGAATTCTTTTAAACAAAATTTCACTAATCGGATAGTATTGTGAAAAATAATCAAATTACCATTAGTTTTGTCATTTATTCAACTATTATTATTAAATTAAATTATTTGCGAATGTTCGATTTATAATAAGTTAAAAATTATTCATTTTCAGTATTTCAGGAACTGCTATATTCAAGATGCATTTAATATTATATTTTTAATAAAAAAAACAGTAACAAGAAACCACACTTAGATTGTACTGAAAATTAAAACTAAAGTACTTGCTGATTAGAATGCAGTAGTTGAACCAGCAGAACTTTCCTTTTTATTTAAAATTGCGATTTAATATATTCATTTAAAATTTAAGTTTTGTTTGCACCAGTGCAACGATTCAAAAATTCAATTAGTAAAGTGGTTAGACGTGGTTTAGAAACCTTTAAGTCGGTGTAGTCAACTAATATTTCAAGAAACTTAGTAGTTGGTTTGAAAATTGTAAAGACAGTATTTCCCAACATTTCACCAACAGTCATGCTGGATACATATTCGCTTGATTTTTATTAAGAATATGTTTAAAGATTTAAAAATTTAAAACTTAAATTATATGATAGAATTGCAAATTCGAATGCGTCGGGAGTTCTTGAACTCATTCTGAACATGTTCTCAACTGCAGCGAGAACCAAGCTAATTTTAAGGTACGTTTCACTTAGAATGATGGTATAACTGTGGGTTACTTATACAGTTATTGATCCATAGAATAAATTTAACCCTAAGTTAACGTTAACCGACAATTACAAAGACGAACTTTAATATTATTATATTGGAATACAATATCTAACGACAATAAATTTAACATCTGAGCATCACTTTATAATTTTTATAATACTTACATAAGTTGAAAAACTGAATGGTGGTGGTGAAAAGTTAACAGAAAAGCAAAATTTTGTATAAATAAAAATAAAAAGAATACTAATAATTGTGAACATTGCTAAACTTATAAAAGGTAGTAATAGTAGTATTAAATATTAAAACAATTATTATTATAAAAACTATGCAGAATATAAGAATCTCGACGCTACATTTTTGAAACTAATTAAAAATAAATATTTGGTTTCAACAAGATATACTTTTTAATTCGTACCGTTCAATTAACTATTTTCTAATATGATTTATATTACTCAATTTGAATTAATTCGCCATTAAAATATAAATATAAAAATACGATATTTTAATATTGTAATCTAAACAAATTATTTCCTATAGTAGAAATTACCTACATTCTATAAAATTAATAACGTGCAATATTTTGTAGTTATGAGGCAGCTTGAAAATTAACTTTCCAGCGTTTAGCAGCGAGCTCTTAGCACAAAATCGAATTAAGCAATTCTAGCCAGCACAGCGCTAACGTAAATATTTTTTAATCTTAAATGAATTAATATAAAATAATTTGGGACCTTCATTACATTTTTTAAACATAATTAAAAATGACTAATTTTTCTAATTTAACTTCAAAGTATAAAAAAATAATACTACTTAATTATATTAATAAGCAGTAGGTACCCACTTATTACGTAAATAATATAATTTAATAACTAATGCACCCATCTTATTAAAATTTTGCACGCTCCTTCTAGATAGAATTGACTAGTGATTGAACGAAAGATTCTTTTTGATTTTGATGATTAGAAATTATTTTACAAGGCAACACATGGTGTAGATTTTACCAAAAATTGTACTTTCGTGCATCTTCTTCTTCTAGTGCCATATCTTCTTTAAACGTAGGCGATCTTCCTGGCTAAGCCAGGAAGTCTTTACTAGGGAAATGTTAATGGGGTGGTTTCCCGTTGCCTTCCCCATATTCCACAGATCGATTTCGGACTTTTAGATCACAGCACATATCCGACGCAATCAGGATTAGAACCGCGGTTTCCCGCTCTGTAGTCTATCCGTGTTTGATTTACGCCAGACTGCTGGTCTTTCGTGCATACATCTGCCAAAAATTCAATTTTCAAATTTTTTGAAAATCCTTCGTTCTATGAGGAACTAGTATTATACTCACTCACTAACAGAAAATATTTGGTTTTTTGTTTGCGGATAAAGCTATCACCAGTTATCCTGTCTACCGCAAAGATACATTTTTATGTTAGAACCACAAAAAAAGCAAATTTTGGACAACTTTGCATTTAACTTGCCACTGAGTTTGATGTTGATTGTATTCTAAACCATTGTAAATTATCACAAATAAAAAATGGAACCACCGTGGAGGACCAATTGGTCGACGATTGCGCATAATTTGAAGTGAAGAAAAGCAAGTAGAATTAAGTTTTCATAGTTTGTTCAAGTGAAGAATCACTAGGAAATCAGGTTTTTTGATTTTTTTAAGGTAGTTTGTAAAATACAGGGCAACATAAATTAAGGAACACTGAAAACAACTACACAATTCGTTTAAATGTACAAGGTTAAATTCTTGTACAAGAAAGGTATGTGTTTAATAAAAATTTATTAAAAGAGCTATTAACTAAAAAATTAGGCATCCGAGTAAAAGGAACATCTCAATATATATTTTCATTAGTCATGTATAATACAAACTACGAATTAGACTAGCTTAAGTTTTTCATGAAATTTTTTTAAAATGATATTCTTTCATATAGAATAGGTAGTTTGGTATGGTAGTATCGTTCGCTTTCCGCCCAAATCCAAATTTATTTATGCCGAGGTTCAGCATTGCTCTTAAACTGAAGGGCCATGTACAACATTATTTATAGAGTTTATAGGATTGCGTATTCAACTCTCTTAGCGTTGAATAATAATAATTTTTAATTTTCATGGGAAACTAATTTATGCTAATGTAACATTTAATGGACTGTTCTAATTCAGGTTAAAAGTTAACCAGTCGGTTAATAGATCGGTAGCGAGTACCATACCCAACTACTGTTGCCTAATCTGCTAGCTGACGTCAATTTAATATAAGATTAGAATTTCGGTAATATGCATGAACGCTAATTTTAACCGAACAGTTAATTTTGTATAATAGAAGCAATAATTTTGTACAATTTCTCGGATGTAATTGAATTGCAGCTACATACAAATAATAGTAAAAACTACATGCGTTGGTGCAATTTCTATTAATTATACACAATTTTAAATATAGTATAAATTTAGCGCTCATAGTATGTAAAAATTATTTATTTATCTAAAAATAATAACCTTACAGCAGAAATTGAATTGAACAATATTTGTAAAAGTTAGTTTATATCTCACAAGTTAACAAGGAAGCCAAATGGGAAATTTAATATGCCGAGTTGCAGTTAATATTCACGAGAGTCAAATTGGATTATAAAGTTATGTCAGATAAACTTTTGTGTACTCCACAGAGATTACATCGTTTTTAAGGGTTTTGTTATGAGTGGTTTCTAACGTTTTCTGTGAATGTAGTTTGCTATTCAAATTATTATTACAAAAATATTTGTGTCAAAATGTTTTCATTATGATATTTACTTTATGCTTTAGCTCGGTAATATAAAACGAAAAGTATTTAGGTATACGCAACCTAACGACCCAACGCTTCTTTTCAACATCATTTTTCTCGTTGTTACTTGAACGAAGTTTCTAAGTAAAAAAGTGTTTCGTTTTTTATTTTCTTAGAAAATTAAAAATGTATCATATTTTTGATACAAAGTTGTATTCACACATAATTAAATAGTAACAGTATTTATTATTCATAAATGTATGAACAGATAAAAGTTTTATATTAAGAAATAATCAAGTCTCATATGTCTGGCGAGTATATTGAACCTCTTTTACATCTGGTAGCATAAAGCAGAAACAGCCGAAAACAATAGCCACTTGGATAATCCAACAATAGCTTCGTGCCTATGGCAGGTTGCAATGAGTGCTTTTCGGCACATTTCGACAGATAACGAGCTTTAAGCACGAACAAGTTTTTGAACAATAGAACACATAATTAAACTCTCTTGAACATGGACGGCTGTTCAAAATAAATATTCCTATCTAAATTAAAATTGTAATTACATAGAATATTTGCAAACATATGAAATTTAATTTATTGAAGCTGTGAAATGTGTCCTTTCATGTGAGAAAAAAATCCATGTCAGAATCTTACTGTGGTCAACGAAGGTGGTAATTTAGTTTGGTGGTTGAACGTTTGGTTTCACAGAAATAAGTTAAACCAGGATTATAACAAATTATATGAATAATATTATCAAATATACATTCATATTAATTGCTTTATTATATTGTTTCGTATAAATAGAGTTGAATATTTGGGAAGTTTGGGAAAGCAAATCATAAGTGTTAAATATTTGTTCAAAAAATTTCATTAGCACAGCTGTTGATTATTTTGCTAAATATATAGGCGGCTGCTATTGTTACTTAAGGGGGGAGTCTGGTCCCGCCAAGGCTGTTTTCAATACGTTTTTTTTCACTAATTAACAATATGACACACTATTTAAAATTTGATTTGAATGTCTATAATATATAGATATATTAGCTGCCACAAGCGAAATGTTTGTCCAAATTGGCTGGAATCCTGGGGTCCTTGGAAATGATCTGAAACATGAAATTAGAATGAAACAATGAATGTAGAATGCGGATGAACCACAGTTTGCAAAAAAAAAGATTGTTGATTGTAAAAATGGCGGACATAAAACGAAAATTGACGAAAAAAATCAGCCTTAATTTTGTAATAACTTTGTCCTATAATAATAATTTTTCATAAGTCGAGATTTAATTTTCTTTAATTTAAACTTTGAATGAAGCGACTCAGATGAAAATTCGATGAGATACTATTCCAGCCGATTTGGTCTGACCCCCCTCTTGCAGCCGCTATATCTATTATAATGATATTCAAATCAAATTTTCAATACTTAGTATTTCTTTTTGTTCAAAGGTACCTTTAGTTTAGTACAAAGTTTAGTGAACGAAAGTAAATTTTATTTTTGAAAGAGATACATTGAAAAAAACCTCGGCTAGACCAGACTCCCCCCTTAAATACTGTCTAGGACGGGAAACCTCTGACAACTGGATGCAGACGAAATTGGATGCGAACTGAATTTTGATGACTAAATTTTAAGAAAACTAAAATAATTGATTTATTTTTTGTAAAACTTGTTTAATAAGCTTAAAATAAAATTTAATCATTAAAATTCAGTTTCGGTTGAGTTTGGTCTGCCCAGTTGAGTCTATGTTTGGTTGTATTAAGTAATAGCTTTTCAGAGATTAAAATATATAAGCTATTATGAAAGTAATAATAAATGTGATACCATTTTAAATTATTGTCGAGTTTACTCAAATAATATTCCAATAATTGGTCTAAGTATCTATTTTAAAATGTTATTTATTATATTTTAAGGTTGTATTGCTTTAGTGAAACCGTACCACCATATTATTTGGGAGTGCAAATTCCTACGAGTGTAGTAGCAGGGTAGGACAAGTCTGTAGTTAATCCTTAAATATGTTCTTACTACCAACTTAATTTCAGTATACTAAATTTTAGGTAGGTTTTGTTGTAATATCACACAGAGGGTTCAAAGAATTATTTACATTAACTCATGGTTTTACCCAGTTTCAGGACATAAAATAACTGCAGCAAAATCCTTAAAAATGTTTTCTAAAAAATTATGTTAAAATACTTTTTAAAATTGCAAGTGTTTCCTGTGAGATAAGTAAAAGTATAGTAAAAACGGCAGAAAGAGATATTGAATTTATGAAAAGATGTCATATTTTAAAAAGCTAACGCAATTCAATTTTGTATTGCTTATGCTATCTTATTTTGCTAATAAAAAACAGAAGTATCCTTATAACCGTTTAAACTTATGAATTCGCAAAATTTCGTGTGAATATTTATTGGTTCATAATATATAGCGTTCTAATTTTAAATTATTTTAATTATAAAAATTTGTTTATAAAAATTTAAAAAATAAAAGTTTTATTGTCGGTTTTATCGTTACATCCATCGGAGGATAAAATATTTCTACAAATCTTGAACTTTATGTGTTTCATGTTACAGTGAAAAAAACTAAACAATTTTGTTTGAATATTAAAAATAAAATATTTGTTAGATCGCAACTCCAACTAAAAAAACAGAACACAAAGAAACATAAGGACATAATTTTTACTTTCAGCAAATTTATTGTTATTCGTTTCGCACTGGATAACAAAACAGCACTATATCATACTTCTCACAGAGGGTTACCACCCTACCAATCATGTTAAGTATGAGAAGCTTTTTTAAGCAACATTTTCTTATATCATTCTTATAGTATAAAAAAAGGAATTAATTTTTAGTTATGTATTTCTGTTAATTAATGAAATTATACAACTTTTTTTATATTATATTAATTATTACTATACTCCATAGGGGAAATTAAACTGCTTTTAATTGACTCTATTGTTTTGGAACCTTGTTTTTGGTCTTTTAAAAATCAAAGCATTTTATTTCGTAAGACAAATTGATGAAAAAATTAATAATATACAAGATGTTTATGAATAAGTGTTACAAACTTCTATTGTAATTAAGAGTTGCAGGGTTCTAAGTAGATCAATTTTAATAAGAAAGTCATGCCCGTAAGCGATCCATTTACGAGTTACCTGCCAATTGTTTTTAATTACAGCAAAAGTAGACACGCATTCTTAGATTTAAGAGAAATTTCGATGAAAATCACGGACTAGGGTTTTGGCTCTGCAAATCGATCTGTAGAGAAAATCTTTATTTATTTAGAAGATCTTTAGGAAAATTCAATTTTCCAAAAAAACCGATTTGAAAGATGTTAATTACTTTATCCCAGTCCCGATTGCTTGATAAAAGCTTGGCATATGACTGGTAGTTCAATCCTGAACAAAGTTGGTACAAACTCTTTTGGAATTTGTGTTATTAACCCAGAACTGGGATGAGATAAAATACTACAGTATAATCCAAATAAATTGGTAGGTACTTGGGTCATTCGTATTAAGCATCGCTATTAGTTACGGAACCAAGTAATCTTCATCGTCTGGTTGTTTCATAATAGAGTCGACGATCACATCGTTAAGCCGCGGCTACATTATTTCCAAATTTAAAAAAAAATCAGTAACGACGTCTCCTCTCTCCTCTCTTTTCTCATTTTTCTATTTTAGATATTCGGTATAATCGCCTTATAATATGTTATCTCGACTTGTATCTTTATCACAGCTAAACCAAAGAACAATTTGCTTCCCACAGCACCAAAAAGCGACAGTGCTTGATGGCAACAAATTTTTAGCATAAGGTTGGGGATAGGTATTTGTGTTAAATATTTAATTCAAAACATAATTGATAATAAATATTAATTAAGAGTCTAACAAAATTGGCTACATAACAGCGAAAGGCTCAGACGAATGTATTTTGTTTACTTATCAAATTTGAGTCCAGTAAAAATTACGATTTTTGTAGTATCTATTTTAATCTAGAAGGTCTGGGAAAATGTAGGTAAACGCATGTAATTATTTATATTCTGAAATGCATCTAATTCAATCACTGTTTAAACAATAGCATTGGAAATATTTGCAACGTAACATAATAATTGGCAGGACCGCTTATAATGACACATCCACTTACAAAAATGATAATTATAACCAGTAAACATTTTATTTTTACCAAGAAAGCTCTTTCTTCTTACAGCATAATACACTCTGTAAAATGTACAAGCACAAAACCACAAAAGAGATGGTATTTCAATGTTAACAATATAACAAAGAGATGAAAGAGTCCGTGTTCCATGATATTTTCTTAAAATAACTACAATTTGAATTCAATTCTAAATATGAAAAAAATAAAAGCATATAAAAAATAAAATTCAGTAGAAATAGATAAGATAAAAATTAAAAAGTTATCAATTGCTTTAATTCGCTTGAGACATTACACGCTGTCGTTACTTGCGTAAAAGCTTTTCTTGTGCTCTAAACATATGGAAATGTCCGGAAACCATTTAATTGTATTTTCTGTTGACCGGAAGGTAACAAGGAACCGATGAAAGATTTATAGGTTCTCTTTTTACGATTTTTACACATTAAGTTTAAAGCAGTTTGCTCAAAAGCTAATTAAGTTTTTATTGAAAACTCTTCATTTTTACCCTGTTTTTTCAAAACATGAAACTGGATAAACAAGCTTGCTTCGCATTGTAACGGATAACAATAAAAATTGTATCAAATGAAAGGGATTTGATTCTATTTCTAAAGATATTCAACATTTAGGGGCGGTTCCACCATCTCTGATTAAATTTTGTTGGTTAACTCATAACGGTTAGAAATATTTAACCGTGATTATCTCCAACTAACAGTAATTAAACTACTTAACCAGAGTTGGTGGAACCGGCCCTTAATATTTATCATTTTAATTACTTATTGTTAAAATCAAAGACAAAATAAGCTCCTTTGAAATATGACATGCAATTATAATTGCACATTATTGAATATTATCAAAGTATATTGATCGGTGATGGATAATGTTGTTCATTGCGCAATGATTGTCCAAAGTTTTCGAAAGTTTGAAATTAATTTTGTAAGTTTGATGATAACACGCAACTGCTGAATTTAAAACGCATAATTGTCTAAAAATATTAAAAAATTAAATTTTAAATTGGTTTTGACTTGATCATTTTTTTATATCAGACCTTTCTATACATTTTTTAAAAAACTTTGATTTAACAACACATACAAATTTCCTATTTAATTTCAATAATATTGATGACTTACATACATGCAATACCTCGTAACTTCATTTATCATACATAGCTACCTCTAAGTTGATCTAAAATAATTAATAAAACTAACATCAGCTAATTTCTACATCAGAGTTTATCGCATTAAAAAAGCACAGCAAAAGTAATATTAGAATAAAAAATATTAATTTTGGAATAAAGAAGATGAAAAAAAATGTTGTAAATTTTTTTAGAAGTATGACGAATAGAGTTACAATGTATTGCTTCTAGGCTAGGCCATCGATATTTAGCATTTTTATTTATACTAATGTTCAATTATCTTTCATTTTATTTTCGCAGAACCTAATAATGGAATTAGAACTACTTCTATTCAGAAATTATTGTTAACCAAATAAATAATTGCAAATAAATCCATGACCGTTTTGGCTCAAACAAAGATTAAACGTTTGCCACCAAGTTTACATCAGAATTTGACTGTGGAGAGGGGGTAACATATTTACGCGATGGTTAAAGCTCAAACAAAAGACATGAAAGCTCATTGAGGCTTAAACAAAGCTCAAACGTTTGAAACAAATTTCTCCCCAAAATTCGATTTGGGGTTAGTGGGGGTTAGCGACATGAACATGTCGTTTTCATCTTCATTAATCAAAAATTAGAGATATTGATTTTATTAATAACTGACAGTTGTTTAACTTAACAAAACATTTTTTATTTATTGTTTTCTGAGCCATCGATTACAGTAAAAATCAGAACGATAGCTTTTCATTTAGGGGCTGAAACAAATCGTGGGCTTACTGGAAAAACTTACCAAGTCTATATTAGGACCTATAAGGACTGCACTGCATAGTCAGTTTTAAATTCTCATTTTTGGGCTTAAATTTTAGTTAAAAATTAAAAAGAGGAATGCATTAAGTTTTTTAACTAAAATTTTAGCCTAAAAAATGAGAATTAAAACTAACCATGCAGTGCAGTCCGCATAGGTCCTAATATAGACTTGGGCAGTTTTTCCTGTAAGCGCACGAAAAATATAGTCCAGGTTTAACTGTTAATCGGTGCAATTTTCTAAGGAAAGTTGTTATTAATAACAACTGAATTAAGTTGTTACATGAAGGGTTAGTTGTTATGACTGAATTTGGTATTTTCTAAAATTCAAAGTTGTTAAACTTAACGACTCGTTGTTATTTTTTATCGCTATCATAGCAACTACTAAATTGTGATGTTTTACGGAACAACGATAGCTTTTCACGATATTTTATTGTATGGACATGTTTTAAATATTATTGAAGAGCAAGAACAAAGGTAATTATTGTATTTTTTTTGAGGGATTATAGTAATCCTTTTGAAATTCCTGAAATACGATTTAAGAAAATATTCAGATTAAGCAGAGAACTTGCTTTTCCCTTTTTCGGCAATTAGATCCGATCTTACCGAGACCATACACCATATATAGGTAGATAAGTCACTTTTAAACCTAATTTTTGTTAGGTATTACTTACTCTAAATTTTTATGGATATGGATCGTATCAAGGAGTAGTTGGGGAAGACTTTAATATTCCTTGCAGTCAATCGACGTGTACAACATAATAGAATTAATCACTAACGCAATTACTACAACATTTCTCAGCAAATAAAATAAAATTTCCAACTACTCAGGAAGAAATCAGAAGGACTCAGGAAAGGTACATAGTACATTTAATATTAAATTCTTTTTGTTGTCAGTCTGAAAAAGGAAAAACTATATCTATAGGTTTTTCAACAAGTTTGGTTTTCCAAACGAAATTGGATGTATTGATGGTACCCGTGTAAGTCCTCCTATTGAACATGAACTGTATCTTGCAGCTATATTATAACAGAAAAGGGTACACCAGTATCAATGTGTTAATTGTAAGAATGTATTTCATTTTTCAAATTACTAGTTATAATTTATACTTTTCTTTGTGTTGTACTTGTAACAGATTTGTGATACAGATTTAAAAATTACTGCAATAAATGTTAGGTACCCAGGATCAACACATGATTCTGCTATCTGGCAAATGAGTAACATACAGCAATTTTATATAACTATCTAGGACTGCTTTTTGCATTGCAAGATAAGTAAACACCTCACAACACATCAAGCTACAGTTTAACTGCTTATCCGTTTCCATTTGCCAACTCTCTTGCGAGACTTGGTCATGGTCCATGAGCTTTTTTTGTTTTCTTTACACGTGACGAGGAGCTGGCCCATCAACCCGACCCCCCAACCTGGAGGACCAGAGAGACGGCCAGAATAAAGTTCTTACTTCACCCGGATTCGAACCGGGCATTTAGCGTTCATAGTCAACTCGCGTGACCATTATGCTCCGACCGTCTCTTACAGCAATTTTTAAGAACAAAATATTTTTCTGGTGAATTAAATGGATGGCTTCTAGAAGATGATGAACATCATGAAATCGAAGAAGAGGATGATGAAAATGCATATAATGGAAATATTTTACTAATTGCCCGGAGATTAAGGATTACTTTATAATACAAAGAAACTTTTATATCATTATGTAATTCATACAATATTTATCTACTTATTGGATTTTGCCAATAAAGTTATGGTTCTTGCTAAATTATTGCTTTTGGTAATTTATTCATGGTCACTAATTCAACTTATTAATTTATTTCAAAATAATTTCAACTCGAAAAACTGATACAGAAACGTACAACACAACATGAACAAATTATTTCTAGGTTAATAAGAAAATAAATTATAAGTTACCTTTGTGTTTGAAGTTTATAATTTATATAAATTTAAGAACCGACGTACTACTCTATTCAGATATAACAACGATTGTTATAAAATACTGTTTATAACGACGTTGCTCAATTTTGTATTACGAAATTGCAAAATATTTATAGTTGCTAAGAAGATCGTTATTTGCAGTTGTTATTTTTGAGTTGTTTAGTAACAACTGCGATAACAACTTTTTTAGAAAATTGCACCGATTGTCGTATTGTATGAACAACAGACTTTTTTGATTGTTTAGTTACATTATACTAGTTTTACTTATTTTCTTGTTGTTCAAGAGTACTTTTACTAATATTATTATTTTGCGATAAAATTCCATATCAGGTATTACCATTCATAAAAATTAAAGTTTTTTAATTTGTAGAGTTAGATGAAGCTGAAATAGATAATTGGTGCGATGCTGATTTGAGATGATTGTACAATAATATGGTTAAAACTAGACTTGCTATATTCTAAAATCTAAATTATAACCATCGTCTTAACAATGTTATCAAAAATTATAACTTATTGTTATATTTAATATTATTCGTAACCAACCTTTGCTATAAGTAATTTACATGTACACAAAATTATTAAGAGAAGCTGTGCTCAGCCATTTATATCATGCACATAATTCATCAGCTGATGAATTTCTTGCGCTTTAAAGGTTTCATTTAGTCTTTTTGTGGTTAAGCAAATTTAATTGTGTTTAAAATTTAACTTTCTTATGATTTAGAAGTTTTATATCGCCTTTTCGTATTTATTTGTAATAATAATAAATTAATCAATTATCAATTAATTTAATTTTAAATTAAAAAACTAAATTTAGAAGTAATAAGGTCATCAATAAAAGATTATCACAACGCACAGGGGTGCTACTTCTATTAACCAAATTGTTATCATAACCAGGTTGTTATGTCAAATCAGAATCGCACCGAATATAAAACGCAAATTTAATTTTAATAATGTAAGAACTGCAAAGGTTGTTTATTCGAACTATTATTTATTTTCGATTACTTCAGTTTGAAAAAACTTGTAATTTAAATCAATGTCTGTTTGCAAGTTTTATATATTACACGTCTTTATTGTGTTCTTGTTTCATCAGTATTTTGAACTTTCCTAATAGGAATCATTTATAAAAGTCGGCCGAAACATTTAGTTTCGTATATGTTTTTAAATTTATATTGCAAATTCTTCAGCATTTTAGTGAATTGAAATAAAGTTTTATTATTCAATGAAATTGAAGATTTTTGATTTTTCATAGAAATGTATGAGTTGATATTTATGATGTCTCATACGAGAAACTTTTCAGTAATTATTATTATTATTTTGTTTTATCATTTAATCACAATGGTAACTGATTCTCAATTTCTCGTTGAAACTATTTTTAACAATAACAATTTTAAAGCAAGTTCAAATTTAGCTTATGTTAAAATGTGGTGTAGCATAAAATTCAATTGTTCTAAGTATAAGCACAAAGAATGTACATTCTACGTATTTCGTTGTAATAACGCCCAATTAACTTTAGCTTGAATTCAAATTAAATATTATGTTTTTTAACTTTTGTTACCTACCCCTTTCGGGTCCGTCAAGTTGGACCCCCGACTTTGGAATTTTGAAATTTTTTTTACGTCATTTGGAAGTGCTCGCGAAGTGCTGGCGAGTGCTCTAATGTATTTTGAAAGTGCTGGGTCCGTTAACTTTTTATTAGCGATTAATCTTTTCCAGCCGGGCGGGGGCCAACTTGACGCACACCCCCGACTTTGGAATTTTGAAATTTTTTTTACGTCATTTGGAAGTGCTCGCGAAGTGCTGGCGAGTGTTGTAATGTATTTTGAAAGTGCTGGGTCCGTTAACTTTTTATTAAGAATTGAAATATCGGCTTTTGACAAAAACGTCAAGTTGTACCCCGCCAAATTAAATTTTGTCAAATATTAAAATTTTTTTACGTCATTTTGGAAGTGCTCGCGAAGTGCTGGCGAGTGCTCTAATTTATTTAGAAAGTGCTGAGTCCGTTAACTTTTTATTAAGATTTGAAATATCGAATTTTAGAAAAGCTCCGAGCAAGATACATTGAATTCAAATTCAATTAAAAAAGTAGTTACCAATTAAGTAATACCAGTATCAAGTAATACCAATTTACAAAATTTACCTACTAAATAAGGAACTAGATACTACACGACAAATATAAAAAATAGCTTAAATACCTTAAAATAATAAATTTGAAATGGACAGCAATGAAGAAAATTCCAATAATTTAGACCAAAATAAATATAGCATTATAGAAGAATGCTTACTTGAACATAATGTAGAGAAATCTATATTTCAAAAAAATGGTAAAGCAGTATATCCTTCGGATGAAGTTTACGCAAAAGTTTCCACCGAGTTGAAAGCGAAATACCAATTAAACTATAACCCGAAGACTATTTATAACTTAATAACGAAACAAAAATTAGAAAAAATCGTACAATTACAAAAAACTTTATATTCTGATACTGCGAAAATAGAATTTATGGAAATGGAAATTTCAAATGACGATGATGATGATTCCGACGCTAATAGTGAACATACTCTAAATTTTGTTATGACTCTTTCTACTTCGGAATGGAACAAAATTAAACCAAATGAAGTTTTTTATAAAGATGGAGAAACCGAGAGAGAATATTCAGTTTTGGTTCCATATGAATGGACACCTATCGTTTATGGTCATTTTTGGGATCATACAAAATTGCCTTGCACAATTAATTTTGAACGAGGTAGAGTATATACTAATTCTGACATATATTTAAAAATTAAGGGAAATTGTGATACGTGCAAATCAAAACTAAAGTGCATTCTTGACCACCAACCAATAAATGAAGAGCGAGTGTTATTTAAATGTAGTTATGTAGGAAACTATTGCATCAACCATGAAAATTGTAAAAAAAGAAAATTGGCCGGTAGCCAAAGGGCAATGATTGGAAAACAACTAATTGAAAATCGTGTAACAGCATCAACTTATAGGAAAAGGCAAGCGAATGCCTGCATGAAAATGGGCGACGTTGATCCTCCACAGTTACCATCGAATAAGGTACTACGAATGGCAAAGTACGAATCTGGAAGAAAAAACAGAATACATGATGATCCTATTAGCTCCATTTATATTTCCAAGTATAAATATCCTTACAACGCCTATATCAAGGACATTGGAGTAGACGCATTTTTTGTTCACTACTGGTGTTCTGTGCAAATTCATTTATATAATGAGTATGCCAAAAGTCCTGGTTCCAAAGTTTGTATTGATGCCACAGGAGGTGTAGTAAGAAAATTAAAACGTCTCGATACGCAATTATCGCATTCAATTTTTTTGTACGACGTAACAATTAATGATCCGAAAACTGAAGCACAATTTTCTGTTTCCAGTATGCTTTCAGAACAACATGATGGAGATGCTATTCACAACTGGCTCAAACGATGGGTGCGTAATGGTGCTACTATTCCAAAAGAAACTGTGTCAGATATGTCTTTAGCGCTTTTGTCAGGCATAACCAAAGCTTTCACAGCTATGAGCCACATAACATTATATATAAACGAATGTTTCAATATTTTGTTAAAGGGAAAAGCAATGACATTAACAACCTTTATTAGATGTGACGTTGCTCATGTAATAAAGATGATCGTATCGTTTAAATGTTTCAAAAGTGAAAAGAAGCGAAGGAAACAGTTTTTCGTTCGAGCAATTGTTAAAATGGTGACATGTTCTGATATAAATGATTTAAAGAATATATTATTGGCAATTTTTACTGTTTGCCAAAGCGAGGCTTACAATCTTGATTCATATTGTGAAAGAGAAAAAACATGGTTACAATCATTAGTTTCTGGCGATAGTCAAGAAAGAAACGACATATTTACATTGAATTTGGCAGAAACAGAAGAACCCGAAGAATTTCACGATAAAGCGGAATCAGAATATCCCAAACTTGATGATCATGAAGAATCAAGATCCAATAATTCCTTGTTTAAAGATTGGGTCGTTAATATTGTAGAAGAATCAAAACAATTTGTATCCCCTGATGGTGAAATAGATAACCTACAATACATTCCGAAATTAATTCCTGAAATTATTAATTTATCCAAACTCTTTACCTCTATGGACAGGTATTAGGATTCCATTTTTCCCTAACTCTGGATCAACTGCATCAAGTGCCCCGGTTGAAAGTAATTTTAATAATATAAAAAATCGAGCCTTTTCTGGATCACAGCTCCCCGTTCGCGTAGATAATTTTATTATACAGCATGTTAATTATTTGGAAGGTACAATGAAATTAATCACTGCAAATGAAAAGACGGCGACAAACGAGATAAAAGAAGGAAAAGTAGAATGTACAAATGAGGTAGATTTTCAGGAAATACATTCAATTGAAGCTACCAAGAATGATGCTGCCAGTATTTGCTTGAATGATGCAACGGGTTCTATGGAAAAAGTTACTGATGAAGATAGTACCCAACTAGATTTTGATACTACTAGAAATGCAAATATTAATGACGATGTTTTCGACGATTCTCCCAATACAAAATCAATCAATTTAAAGGCAGAAGAAGATGAATCGGTAGAAAATTGGCGGGGGCTCGGCGTTTCAAACACAGCACGTCCACGAAGGTCATATTTAGAACCTCAAAAAGAATGGAAATATTTGGATCTAAATGACAACAGAAACTGCATTCCAATTGGTTTTCTCCGGAATGGTAGTTCGCCTCATTTAAAACCAATTAAAATTAACAAAATCAATTATACAGTTTATTAACACTTGCGCATTCGACAGTTTGATGCAAATATTGACAACTTCTCTCTGTGATCAAGAAAAGTTAAAAGATAATTCGATTTTTGGACAAAACAACAATATTCATCAAATAATTATGAAACTATCTAGTGGTAAAGTAGATAGGAGTATCTATGGTTTGAGGGCAAAAATTTTGTCTGACATCTTTGAGGGAAAAACAGTATGTAATATAACAACGATTTCTTCTGTATGTACAATGAGAGAGTTGCTCACTAAGTTGATGAATCATCAATATTTATCCTGGTCAAAAATAGAAAAATCCGTGTGCTTAAATTGCAATGATTCTGATGAATTCTCTACCGCATGTGTAAGTATTTCTGGAATAGAAATTGAAGGTAAGTTAAATGATATTATAACTCAAGATCAGTTATTAATGTGCACTACTTGTAAAACTAAGACACGACGTAACGAAGTTATGTTGAATAACAATTATTTATTCTTAGAATGGTTAACTGGCAGTGGCAAAGATAACACCTCTCAATTATCAAGTATCCCTTCCAAAATATCAGTGGGAAACAAAGAATACCATCTGCGAGGAATTGTTGAAAATTTTAACCCGACTAACGCAAAAGTCAAAAGTCATTTTGTGGCATATGCTAAACGATTACATGGGAAGTGGAAACTATACAACGATTTAAAAGAAAAAGTTGATAATCACTGTAATCCTGATAAAATCGTTGTAGTTATGTACACTTTTATTCTTTTTGGCAACTTGATAAAATGTCTTAGTTGATATCATAATTTTGTTACTGGTATAATAATTTGTAATAAAAATAAATAAATTAAAAAACCTGTATTAAAATATTACAAAACTACTTTTTTAATTGAATTTGAATTCAATGTATCTTGCTCGGAGCTTTTCTAAAATTCGATATTTCAAATCTTAATAAAAAGTTAACGGACTCAGCACTTTCTAAATAAATTAGAGCACTCGCCAGCACTTCGCGAGCACTTCCAAATGACGTAAAAAAATTTTAATATTTGACAAAATTTAATTTGGCGGGGTACAACTTGACGTTTTTGTCAAAAGCCGATATTTCAATTCTTAATAAAAAGTTAACGGCCCCAGCACTTTCAAAATACATTAGAGCACTCGCCAACACTTCGCGAGCACTTCCAAATGACGTAAAAAAAATTTCAAAATTCCAAAGTCGGGGGTGTGCGTCAAGTTGGCCCCCGCCCAGCTGGAAAAGATTAATCGCTAATAAAAAGTTAACGGACCCAGCACTTTCAAAATACATTAGAGCACTCGCCAGCACTTCGCGAGCACTTCCAAATGACGTAAAAAAAATTTCAAAATTCCAAAGTCGGGGGTGTGCGTCAAGTTGGCCCCCGCCCGGCTGAAAATGATTAATCGCTAATAAAAAGTTAACGGACCCAGCACTTTCAAAATACATTAGAGCACTCGCCAGCACTTCGCGAGCACTTCCAAATGACGTAAAAAAAATTTCAAAATTCCGAAGTCGGGGGTCCAACTTGACGGACCCGTCTCTTTCTATTTAGGTTTTCACAAAAGAAAATAAAAATCAATTTCCTTTGTTACATTTCTGTCAATAAAGGTGTCAGAGTTTCCATTGCCCTTAACGATTTTAGTTTCAGGTTTTTGAAAAAGCAGCGTTTTATTTTAAATCTTGAATCATTTTCAAAAAATGCACTCTTAACGGGTTACTTTTTAGATTTTATTGTGTTATGTTATCATCAAGTAAATATTGAAACTAACGAGAAATAATTTATGTTATTGTTTTCCTGCTTGATAGCAGCTGATGCTCAAGTAAAAAAATTTAAAAAATCGCAGCAAATCTTTTAGACATGAATATATTAATTTGAATAACTTCAACTCGAAAAAGTGCTGAACCTTACCAAATGTTATAGGAGCAAACGGCACAATATCTAATAACCAAAAACAATGACCACTTAGAACCCCGTTTAGTTTCAAGTCCATTGTATTCATATCATTTATGCGGGTGGCTTTAAATTCATGTCATTCGCGATGTGCGCTACTGAATTCAAACAAGAAGCATCAAAATTAATGTTGTTAATTTATTGTTACTAAACTATGCATTTTATCTTATTGTATTATATCAGTCATGACTTACTTTAACCATTAATTAATGATTTTTAGGATAATATGCATTTCCAAAAGTAAAATAAAATGCATTTATACTAGTTTATTCCAGACCAAGTTAAGTTTAAAATAAATTTATCATTCTTCAGCGCACCAATTGTTATTTAACATTATAATATATTGTTTTTGTTTTTCAAAATTTAAATACTAGACTTTACTCTAAAAGTTTCTCCTTTTATATATGTTACGGAATAAGTACGTAACTGGAAAATGTACACATTTACCGGTAAATGTGTACATATTCCACGGGAGTTGGTAAAAGTGCATTGAATAATATAAAAGAGGGCGCTATCCTTACAATTACCGGTAAATGTGCACATATGACATGTACCTTGGTAAAAGTGAGTAGCCAAATGCCGAACTGTTGTGATGTAATTATACCATTCTTCAAAGACTGATCTGATCATCTAATTTAAAGATTGTATTTATTTTCTATGCTTTCTGCATAGATCTATGAAATTAACCCCCAATTCCATAAAACTTTTAACAAGTTGTTAAAGTTAACGGATGAATTCTATTGGTCTATTAGTACTAACGGACGCTTTCTATTGGTTAGTTAAATTTAACACGTTGTTAAAAGTTTTATGAAACAAAGCATAGATCAGGCCCGTAGCCAGGATTTCATTTGGTGGGGGGGCACTTGTAAAAGGCCTTTTGTAAAACGTAAAATTTTCGGTGGTTAATTAAATTAACTCATTATTTATTTATTATTTTATCATTGGGGGGGGGGCAAGTGCCCCCAAGTTCCCCCCTTTAAATTATCTAAATTGTGGGGTTTTGTAAACATAACCTATAAATAAAGTGTCAACTACTATCAATATTTTAATATTTAAACGATAAATTGTTTTATTTATTATTATAAATTTCAATTAAATATAATAAAATTAATTTAAAATTAAGTGGGCACATTAAATTTATTTAAATAAATAAATATTAATATTTCTAATCGTTCGAAATTTAAAAATGTCCGTTCATTAAGTTTCAATATACTTTTCCCAACATTGTTTGGTAAATGTGGACATATTCTTAATTCTATAGGGAAAGGTACATTGTAGGTACATTTACCAAGAGCACCGGAAAAAGTGCACATTTTCCGGTAAATGTGCACTTTTACCGGTATATGTACTTTTCCCGTAACATATACATTACACTACTGAAAATTTGCGAATAAAATACTCCAATAATGTTATTAAATTTGCACAGAAAATTTTACTGCCAATTTATTGCTTAATATAAAATATTTAAATATTATTTAAAAGAAACCTATCGGAGAGCACACATTTCAACAAGGCGTAGCAACCGAGTTCGAAAACTAAACAATAATTCAGCTTTCCTGGTTACTGTTTACCTTACCATATCTTAGAGAAAGTTTATTTAATAGTGTATGTAATTTTATCTTTTTTGTTATATTATCAACATTTTGCAACTGATCATTTTTAAGTTTTGTGTTATTATTTAAGAGAATTTAACAGAACAACTTGTACATTTGAACAAATAAACTTTTAGAATACTTTCCATAAGAATATCATATTAAAAGGTTATCTTCAAAGAAACTATTATCATTTAAACTTATCATTGGCCTTATTTAATAGAGCATTTTGGTTTAGAAGTCTTAAAAATTGTGCTTCAAAATTGAAATTATTTACATACTTTGCAATCAAATATTACATAAAAATTAAATATTGTTGAAAATACTTCATTATGTATCGACAATCCCCCTCTTTGCAAATAAATCAAAATAAACATTTCCAATATTATCATCACCTTTTGCATTTCGCAGGAATTAAAAAAAATCAATTTTCTATGTTATCTCCATAAGATCGAATGTAAGGTCGCTCACTTGGTATACATACAAGCGTATAAGAACAAGGGGGTGAGCCATTAGAGGAGCAGTCCCTCCCATCCCAATCTTCGATTCTGTAGACAAATTTTGTAAAATTAATATCAGCAGTCATACAAAAGAGGCCATGGCCATCCAGACCAGTAGAGAAAAATTATTATATTATTTTAAGTTTTATGTGATTTTATATCTCATCGTATCACATAGAATAATAATTTGAAACAATTCAATTTGTTGGGAAGGAATATATGGGTAAATACCAAGCAACAGATTTATCATAATAATTTCAACTTCAGAATTTTTTTGTAAAATTTAAATTTTTATTGCTTTTCGTACACCTGTAAAGCTTTTCTCTTTGGGCCCGGCCGCCTATAACCTTTTAAACCTTTTTTAAATAACCAATGTTCTATTTACGTAGTCTAAGTAGACGTACTATTCCGTGAGAAAAACGAATACCACTTACAAATCTAAAGGGATATTATGATATCCTTTGTTATTGACAATGATATAATATAGTCCAGTCCATCATCAGAATCACTTGGTTTTCTGTTCTTCTAACATATTATTCAAAGTCAAGTAAATATTTATTTAATATAAATTATTAATTAGCAAGTTTTTGTGCCATACAATTTTTAAAAATAATAATCAACATTAAAACTAACTGTAAGTGGAAAAATATAGGTAAAATGTAGTCGTCTTGTCCCTCTCTCAGAATCGCTATTGACAATAGTTATGCAGTATCTAGCGGATGAAGGGCTAGAATATTTTCATAACACTTTAGACATTAGTATTCTCCGGATCTGAGTTATTTAATAACTAAAAGGAGACGGATGAATTAACAATCAAACTGTTATCATTCCAAACTTAATCTGAAAAACGCTGTATGTATTCGCTATAGCCGATATTACCATCAAATCACCATTTGCATTATTACAATTTAACACTCCTCCATTGGGTCAGCTGGTAAGCTATCTAAAGCGGCGTTCACAATGAAGTGGGGTCTTGCCTTGACTTGCTTCGGTAGAAAGCTAGGAGGAGCCAATCAAAATGAACGATTTTTTAATCATAGAAAGGGATACAAAAAATACTTTAATCTAATTAGCGCTTGCCAGCTGCCTACCGAAGCAAGGCAAGACCCCGCTTCATTGTGAACGCCGCTTTATGGTAGGATGATAAAATATTACAAGTAATTCCTTTATGAATAAATAGTGATGCTTTTGTCAATTTAGCCTTAGCAGTTCCACTATTCATACCTAGCCAAATTTCAAAGAAATTCATCCTGGAGAATGAGCACTTGCTCAAAGTACTGAAAATAAATCAACAAATTGAAGTTTTAATTTTGCAAATGACAGTACGTCAGAGTAGAAGTATGAAAATGGCAGTAGGTGTATAAAAAATTTGAACGTGATTTATCCCTCTGTAGAAAAAGAAAGGTCAATAAAAATGTAGTCATTAAAATTTTTAACGACATTAATTCAGATCTCACCAACTTTTTCACAAAGAAAATTATTTTGTAAGAAATATTTTTCTTTTCTGAAAAACAGTTGAAAACTGATTTGGTATTTGGCCTACAAATAAAAGTCTCTTTATAGAATTTAAAATTCACTAATATACTAATAAATTAATCATTACTGCACATTGCGATGGTACAGTAAGAAATATTTTATATTTACCTAATTGAATTTGCAATTGACAAATAAAAGGAAACTTTTCGGTAGAAGAGTCGAATGACCAAGTATTTTTAAAAAATTAAAAAAAAAATTTTTAAATTAGGTAGGTAACCTACCTACTTATGTTATTACAGGTAATGAAATTATTTTCTTGGTGAACACTATACGATAAGGTTTAGGTGGAACGATACTCTAATACGACTATGGGAAACCGGTGGAGTAAAAGACGAGACTGATTTCCCTTGAGGGCAGATCTTGCACAACTGTCATCTCAATACAACTTATTTTATTCTCTACTCTACGAACAGCTAAACTACAGATATTTTTTGATACTTTAAAGGTATCCATACCAAAATAATTTGTATATCTGAAAGTTTTGTAAGCAATTTTTTTAAATAAATACATATATCTACAATTTTAGAAGAATTTAAAAATATAGCACAATATTTAAAATATAACTTTATTGTACATGCAAAACAATTTGTGTTGAATGTTTTTTTGATAAGATAAGCTACTTTCTATTTTAATTTCATCCGAAAGCGCATTAAAAAACTTCTTCTTCTCGGTAAAATCTAATGTTCTTTAATTTTATATCTTACAATGAAGCTTTTTGATTAACATAATTTAAATTTTAAAGATCCAACGTCAATTTAGATCCAGAAGGTTTTACATTATTTTGAAGTTGTTTGTAATTTTTTATCTTGTTAACAACTTTGACAAACCAATTGACATCAAAGCAATTTCCTGATTATTTTGGTGAATAATTTTAATTTTACATTATTTTCAATGTGGTGTGAACATTTTACTTTTCATGGTGGTGTTATTTTGCACTTGCGTGATGGGTTGCAATAACATTATGCAAATCGTTTGTTTAATTTAGTTATTTGACTTTGATTAACTGAAAATTTATTATTTTTACTGACTTTGTGAAACTGAAAACAGAAGTGTTATTAAATTTTAATTTTTGCCGACTTATTTTTAAATTGCTATAAATATTTCACCATCTACACCATCGCCAATCGCAATAGATGAGCTTGTTCAGAATTAGAAATGTTACAATCAAAGGAATGGTAATTGGTGTAAATTAATGGAACTGAATATGGTAAATTAGAAAATCAGTAGCACTGCTCTTATTCCAATTACGATGACAAAATGCAAAAAGCAATTGAGGAGTTTGATATATTAAAATAGTTTTGGCAAAATAATGTTTACATTAATATTTTATTAAGTTGCCATAATATTTTGATATTGTATTAATAATGTTTGATTTATTGAACTTGGACGAATTTATTACTAATATAAAGCTTATAGGCAAAACGACCAAGTGACTTTTGAAATTCTGCTTTAAATAATCATTTAAAGTTTACACTATTGTGCTGTAACTCAGATACTGTTTTATGATAATACTATGCAAAAACTACATTTGCCTACTTAAATTTTGTAGGAGATAAATTCGATGTAATGCTGACCTGGATACGCAAGCGAGAGTTGCGCGTCATATTCCCTAATGAAATAAAGCTGAATACGTTTGTTTAACAAATCAATATTGTATGTTTTCAAATGCGTTTAAACTTTTGCAATTTGCTAGTTTTTCAAATAAATATTTTTGTTGAAAATGAATTACATGTTCTGTTAGGTGCTCACATAATTATGTGATTATTTTGAATATCATAGGAAAAATTTAAAAAGTTATCCATATTTTATAAAAAATATTCTGCTAAAGTGATAAAATTATAAATTTCCTAAGTTAATCTGAACCGCGTTAAAAATTACTCCATCGTTAAAAGTCAATTTACTAATTTAATTAATCTGCGTTGATTGTTATGAGTGGTAGATTTATCATTATTATTACTTAGTTTTATTTATTAGGAAGAATATTATATTAAAAACAAATCTTCCAGAGCTTTATAAATAAATAGAATATACTTTGTATGTACCTAATAAAAAATGTACATTTATATTATAGTATATTAGTATAATTCGACACCACAATTATTATCCTGTATTGAATTTTTGAAACTCACCCGAACTTGAAACTGCAACAATACAATTTCATTTCAAAATTAAAAAGATACATTTCTTTATTTATTAATAAATAGTAAAAAAATTAGATTTCTTGAATCTGCGTAAAGGAATCCTTCAGCAATAAATTAAAAACTAAAATTTATTAGCAGTCTATCTGGCGCTCTCTGGTAGCAAATGTTAAAACAATTTTTGCAGAATATCTGCTCATGGCTGAAAGATATCGCATGTTGCTAAAATAACAGGGTTATGTTATACAAATTTTAATCTTAAAGGTCTCTTGCTCCTATGTTTAACCAGAGTACCCCATCTGTGCATTGGAACGCAATTAACGCTTGAAAATCTAGGAAACGCCAGTTACGTAAATGCTGAAGGGTGAAAGAACCCCATAAATCGAGAGAAGGATCAAAGGTATCTTCACATACATCCTGCCATCTGGAGCACAGCTTTCAAAATTGAAAAGCATTGGAAAAAAAATTCCTAATTGAAAATTTAAAATATAACTTTTTTCATATAAAATAGTATAAGTAGATTGTGAAATTATTGTTATAATTTATTGCATTTCTACATTAAAATATGTACGCAAGGTATTTTTTAATTCCAGCTCACATGAACTTTATGTTATTATTTCTTGCATATTGTCAAATATTGGACAACTTTCTTGATCACTCACTATGTACTAGGTATCTACTACTTATGTGCCTACTATATTATTTTATATTATGTAGAATGTATCTTCTATCAATATAATTATGAAAACTTTGAAATCTGAACTTTTGATACAAGATAATATAGTTTTCAAATAGTTTGGGGAACGGTTTTTTCTGTTAAACATCAAACATTTTCTATGGTTATATTTCACAGCTGTCATCTGTAAGCCATTTTAATTTTAATCATGAAAACAGTGCACTTTGCAAAAAGGTAGTAAAGACGCATTGAAAATAATTTAAACTTACTTATATTCTCAGACAATTATTTCACAACGCAGCTATGTTATTAGAGATTATGCGATTTTCTGCTAGATTATAGTTCTTTGAGGCTACGCGAAAAGATTTTATGTTTTGTTATACCCTGTTTATGTTTTGAACTTAATTTTCTGATCTGAAAAAAGAGAGTCGGGGTAATCGTTTCGTCGATATTTACAATATATTGTAATTGATCAAATCTTACGTTGATATAAAAAAAGAAGTTTTAAATTTAACTGAATTATTATAAAGAAAACTTCCTAAAGCTATTATCTTAAAGCCTTTATGATTTGCCTATTAGTAAGCCAGGCGTACCGTACATATAATAAAAATAATAATAAAACGTTTATTTAGCCAGTAGGCTATACAAAAAACATAAGTTTTAAAATTCTATTTCCTATATAACTTGAATAAAATAATAAATTGTTACATTTAGTAATTTTATCATATTTTAAAATTAAAGTTTTGCAAATATATATACAAAACTATGTACAAAAAATAAAAAACATATATATGTTACAGTTAAAACCCGAAATCAGTTAAAACCCGAATTAACTAGTAAATTCTAGTTTTAACTAACCTCTTTAGTAAATTCTAGTTTTAACTGGTTTAATTTTAGTTAAAACTAGAATTAACTGATTTCAAATAGGTAAATCTTTTTAGTAAATTCTAGTTTTAACTGGTATTAGTTTAGTTAAGGAGGTATAGGACCTAAGTCAATATGATGAAATCAATATAAAATTTTTAACCTGTGTGAAAACAGCGACTAAAGTCAGCGACAAATTTTACCGAAAATACCCGAACGGGGTAAATAAATTCTGACATTTTTTTTTCTGCGCATGCGCACTCATTTATTATATTAATAATTCCTAACATAACTCTACAAATTTTTACATTATATATATAAAAATTAATATTATTCGTAAATATTATTATCCCATCATTCCATAATTTCAATAATACTTGAACAACAATGCTATTATCATAATATAGGGTGTTTTTTTAGCTGCATGAAAACTTTCCATAGGGATAACAATTGAATCAAGATTGCTATGGAAACAGTTTTTTGACATTTGTGTTTAGCAAGGTTTGGCATTTGATAATGCATAGATTGACCATTGAACAACGCTACCAAATTGGGCTCACAACCAATTGGAAGTGGATCCATTTTTTTTACCGTAAAATTTTGTTAAGTGACGAGGCACATTTCTGGTTAAATGGGTATGTGAACAAACAAAATTGCCGTATATGGAGTGAGACCAATCCGGGACATTATCTTGAGACTCCATTGCATCCATTAAAATTGACTGTTTGGTGTGGAATACACGCCAACGGCATCATTGGTCCATATGTCTTTCGAAATGAGGAAGGAGCTACCGTTAAGGTGAATGGTGTGAGATATCGACACATGCTCAATACATTTTTGTTTCCAAAACTTCAAGAGCTAAACATTGACAAATTATGGTTCCAACAGGATGGTGCTACGTGCCACACAGCCAACGAAACCATCAATTTATTGAAAGGACAATTTGGTGACAACATTATTTCAAAACGTGGTCCTATCAATTGGCCTCCAAGATCGTGTGATTTGACACCTCCAGATTATTTTCTGTGGGGGTATGTTAAATCCATGGTTTATGCTAACAAACCAACAACTCTAGAAGCATTGGAGGCTAATATTCAGCAAGCCATTTATGAAATAAAGCCAGAAATATTGGAAAAAGTGGTCAAAAATTGGACTGAACGGATGCGCTTCGTAACCATTAGTCGTGGTGGTCACATGCCAGAAGTCATGTTCAAATCATAAATGCCTTTAACTGTACTTTCATAAAAAAATTATAACCAAAACATTCCGTCAGGTTTTTAATGTTTTATTTCATTTTGAAGTTCTCATGCAGCTAAAAAAACACCCTATATTATTATGTATTTAGGTAGCATGAAATAGGTATAAACATTTTGACGGGAGAAAAAAATTAATTTCTCAAAAACGGTACATACTCCCACTTTTAAATTTATACCACAGGTACTACCCATCAGGAGCTACATACCCTAAAAATTTCGTGGATTTGCAATGGGTCCACGGGGGTAACAACTCAAAAGATATGAAAATCATCTAAAATTTTGAAGGGAGAAAAAAATTAATTTCTCAAAAACGGTACATACTCCCACTTTTAAATTTATACCACAGGTACTACCCATCAGGAGCTACATACCCTAAAAATTTCGTGGATTTGCAATGGGTCCACGGGGGTAACAACTCAAAAGATATGAAAATCATCTAAAATTTTAGAGGGAGAAAAAAATTAATTTCTCAAAAACGGTACATACTCCCACTTTTAAATTTATACCACAGGTACTACCCATCAGTAGCTACATACCCAAAAAATTTCGTGGATTTGCAATGGGTCCACGGGGGTAACAACTCAAAAGATATGAAAATCATCTAAAATTTTGAAGGGAGAAAAAAATTAATTTCTCAAAAACGGTACATACTCCCACTTTTAAATTTATACCACAGGTACTACCCATCAGGAGCTACATACCCTAAAAATTTCGTGGATTTGCAATGGGTCCACGGGGGTAACAACTCAAAAGATATGAAAATCATCTAAAATTTTAGAGGGAGAAAAAAATTAATTTCTCAAAAACGGTACATACTCCCACTTTTAAATTTATACCACAGGTACTACCCATCAGGAGCTACATACCCAAAAAATTTCGTGGATTTGCAATGGGTCCACGGGGGTAACAACTCAAAAGATATGAAAATCATCTAAAATTTTGAAGGGAGAAAAAAATTAATTTCTCAAAAACGGTACATACTCCCACTTTTAAATTTATACCACAGGTACTACCCATCAGGAGCTACATACCCTAAAAATTTCGTGGATTTGCAATGGGTCCACGGGGGTAACAACTCAAAAGATATGAAAATCATCTAAAATTTTGAAGGGAGAAAAAAATTAATTTCTCAAAAACGGTACATACTCCCACTTTTAAATTTATACCACAGGTACTACCCATCAGGAGCTACATACCCTAAAAATTTCGTGGATTTGCAATGGGTGCACGGGGGTAACAACTCAAAAGATATGAAAATCATCTAAAATTTTAGAGGGAGAAAAAAATTAATTTCTCAAAAACGGTACATACTCCCACTTTTAAATTTATACCACAGGTACTACCCATCAGGAGCTACATACCCTAAAAATTTCGTGGATTTGCAATGGGTCCACGGGGGTAACAACTCAAAAGATATGAAAATCATCTAAAATTTTAGAGGGAGAAAAAAATTAATTTCTCAAAAACTTGTCTTGGCTGCTCATCTTCCCTTCATCCTAGTTCAGTTGCTATACACGGGGACTCATTATATATCCACGAAATGTTTAATAAATATTGCCAATGATAACATGAATTTTTTAATTTAATAATAAAATAATATTAAACACCCTGTATATTAAAATTTTAGATGATTTTCATATCTTTTTAGTTGTTACCCCCGTGGACCCATTGCAAATCCACGAAATTTATAGGGTATGTAGCTCCTGATGGGTAGTACCTGTGGTATAAATTTAAAAGTGGGAGTATGTACCGTTTTTGAGAAAATAATTTTTTTCTCCCGTCAAAATGTTTATACCTATTTCATGCTACCTAAATACATAATAATATTATGATAATAGCATTGTTGTTCAAGTATTATGAAATTATTGAATGATGGGATAATAATATTTACGAATAATATTAATTTTTATATATATAATGTAAAAATTTGTCGAATTATGTAAGGAATTATTAATATAATAAATGAGGCGCATGCGCAGAAAAAAAAATGTCAGAATTTATTTACCCCGTTCGGGTATTTTCGGTAAAATTTGTCGCTGACTTTAGTCGCTGTTTTCACACAGGTAATTTTTAGGAACGTTAAAAATATATTTAATACGTGTTGTGTGAAAATTTCAGCGACCTAGGGTTCATAGTTTTTTTATAAGATGAGATTAAAAATAAGCAATTTAACATTGTAACAGCATACTAGACTTCACACCTACTAATGTTTCCATATATTTCATAATGAAAAAATGATGACAAAGTTTTGAAAAACTAGAGGAGAAGGTCCGAATATGGGCCCTACATTTAATATGGGCTCCCTCAAAATTTCAGAAGGACATCAAGTGAGATCTATGTAAACTAGCTGAAAATACACTTACTAGATAGTCAACTGTTTTACCAATAGTCTGCTATAGAAATTGTATTCTGTTGTCAACAAATGGTGGTAAATGTGTTTATGAAAATTTGTATATATATTTAAAGGTAAGTTGCGTAAGAATATTTTGTATATTATTAGCTGACTAGGTTTCAAATATTCGCAACAGTGTGTTGTATTACTATTAAGGTTTGTCATATTCACGTAGATATTGAGTCACTTAATCTCAAAAAATAATATAACATTTTGTTTGAATGAGACGCTTTGCTGCTAATATGAGCCCTTTGCTGGTCCGAATATGGGCCCTAGCCCATATGTGCAATATGTGGGCACATGAGCAATGCTCGGGGGCAGAGCAAGACAATTATGTTTGTGATTTTTGCAAATAATTTATCGTTTCTATTTAAAATATATTAATATGTAAGTTCATTTTTTAAAAATAAAGTTTATTTTGTTACTTCTTAGCTTTTTGTGTCATTTTTGATGGGGGCCCATATTTCACACAGTCTGCCTTCCTATATGAAATTGACATAATTTTATATTTTCTCTCAAATCGCAATAATTTTTGCCTCTTTGAAACTTTGTTGCTTCTACAATTCTAGAAGAGTCTTTAGGCTAGGTGCATGCCGATTTTTAGATTTATTTTCCAAAAAATATAAAAATGGTTAATAAAAAACAAAATGGGGGCCCATATTCGGACCTTCTCCTCTACATGTGTATAAAAAAAATTATTTTTAAATTATTGAAAAAAGAAAATCATGTCGAGGGTACTTAGTTATACAAATAATTAAGTTTAAAAAACCATAATTTTAAAAAATAGTCAGCCATTGCAAATGTAGGTTATGTTGACGGCAACGCGGTCGGCAAATTTCACGCGGGAAATTCAATGTTTCAAAAAATTTTGATAATGAAATACCTAGCTGGATTACGAATCACCAACAAGTCAACACGAATAAGACGCATATCACAATGAATGCATGCGCAAACGCGGTTAAGTTTGCTACGTTGTCGGAATTCTTATTGTTTTTAAAAATATATTAAATTATTAAAATGTAATTATTTTATATAAATTTCATGTTAATTACGAAACTTTATGTAATGATTAGATTATAACATTCATAAAATATCAATTTTAACATGCTAGAACACGGTTATTGCAAGCTGAAATTTTTGATTTTTGAAAGTACACTCTTGAGAAAAGTTCATCCTCCCTATGGATACTTACTTCTGATATGTACCGTGAGATGAAACTTTATGACTGAGACTGTACGTCCTATACCTCCTTAAAACTATAATTAACTGATTTCTAATAGATCTTTTTAGTAAATTCTAGTTTTAACTGATATAAATTTAGTTAAAACTAAAATTAACTGTTTGGTGTTAGTAAATTCGCGATCTATCGCCGTTACAACTAGATTTAAAGTAAAAGTAAACGTAATTAAATAAAAATGTTAATTTGTTATAGCTTTAAGAAAAAAATTGAAGGAAACACACGATAATTTAGAATTTTCTTGTATCTCATATTTTGAATTTAAAATAAAAATTTCAAAATCGTTTGCAATTTGTACTTCAAATTGCCGAAATACATCTTTTAAAATACATTTCAAATACAAAATTTCAATTTTCACTTGTTATAATTTTTAAATTTTTTTTTAAATTTTTGTTGATAACTAATGTTTTATAAATTTTTTAATTTCTTTTTATATGGTACAGGCCGTGTTATACTTGTATTAATTATTAAAATTAATTATTATTATTAAACATAATTGTTTAAAAAAATTAAAAAATTATAACAATTAAGTGAAATCGTAACTGGAAAATTCAAATTTCGTATTTGAAATGTATTTTGAAAGATGTATTTAGGGTATTTGAAATACAAAATGCAAAAGATTTTGAAATTTGTATTTGAAATTCAAAATATGAGATACAAAAAAATTCTAAATTATCGTGTTTCCTTCTATTTTTTTCAATCCAAAACACAAATGTATTTGGCCTCCCCTGTAAATGTGTTTAAATCTAGTTGTAACGGTGATAGATCGCGAATTTACCAACACCAATCAGTTAATTCTAGTTTTAACTAAACTTATATCAGTTAAAACTAGAATTTACTAAAAAGATTTATTAGAAATCAGTTAATTCTAGTTTTAACTAAACTAATACCAGTTAAAACTAGAATTTACTAAAAAGATTTATTTGAAATCAGTTAATTCTAGTTTTAACTAAAATTAAACCAGTTAAAACTAGAATTTACTAAAGAGGTTAGTTAAAACTAGAATTTACTAGTTAATATATATATTTCGTTACATACGAAATTCATATGTCAAATTTGACCAATCAAATGTATTGAATACCAAGCTAAGTAATTCTTTACTAGGAAATTCTTAATAAAAATGTTGGTGAAAACGGGCATAAGTTAGCAAATGAAATAAAAAGAATTTCTGAGTCGAGAAAAAACATTTTTTTTTTCAAAAAGTATGGCACTATTATTTCTGTTTTAATCTGTGATCAATACCAGGGCTATTCAGGGTTACTTAACCAAAATTAGATTAATATAATATGAAATTTCGTACCTGTGGGACATGATAACTGATTTAATGTGTCGATTTTTACAAAAATCATAGAAGTGCCAATATCTCGAAAACTAACGATTTTTTAATAAGGTCATATTTTGATATTCTGGTCAGTCAGGTCAGGTCAGCTGGCCTATCATCCCTCCAAGGGATGACGTTGAGGTTTTGGATACCCTGTATACTGACCATTTAATGATAAAAATACTGACCAAAAAATTAGTTGTCTATTCCTTCAATACATTTGCTACTATTCCTCAATTAGATTTCAAGGTTTTGTAGTTCTTGGTAGCTCTTGGACTTTCAGATAATGTTGAAAAAGTGAAACCAGTATTTTCTTAATCCTTATTAGGTACTATGACTTTTTCAGTATGCACTCACTTAATTCTCTATAAATAACAAATTAATAAATATTAACATTTCAAACTTCTCACTTGCTTTTCATATACGGACATACTGCTCTAGCTGTTTCAGTTAATTTTTTGATATTGCTTTTTGTAATGATCTTTCCATAGTTTTTCATTTATTGTCAATTTGCGTCGTCGTAAAATTATATCCGAGCTTCTTCATTTCTACCGTTATGGTCGCCCACATTTTCTCTTTTGTTTTCAAATTAAGAGTTTTTCCAACTTTCAGTTTGCCAAGTATCGTATTCCTTTAGCTATAAATAACAGAAGATTTTAAATGAAAAGTAAACGACTTTGCTTTGTGCTAAAATTACAATTTAGAACAAACAAAATTATACTTGAATTACCTACTTTCCGTCATAATATTATCACTTTTACACATCACAACTAACAGATGGCATTTAAAAATCAAGTGTCAAAAGTCTTTTCGCACTAGGCCAATTTTATTTTATTTTTTATTATACATAAATTACAGCTATTAGATATTATATTTTAAAAAGTTTTAAATTTAAAAAAATATTAAATTTGTTTATCTTTAACTCGGCTTTAACAGATATTAATTTTATTTATCATTTGTAATCTCCGGCCATATTAGAGGTTCCAATTTAAAATAATTCCAAAATAGCTATAATATGTTTCTTATTTTCTGAAAAACATTTTCCGTACGAAAACAATTTTCAGTATGCAAAATCCGCTAGTAACTAAATTCGAGATACAATTTACAAAAGGTATTTTCTCTCAAATTGCTTAGGCTTACAACTAAAATTTGATTTAGTATTTATATTTGCAGCGATTGTTAAATTTCTAGATTATGCAGTGGTTTAGTTTTTAATAACTTTTGTAATTGTCTTGCTGTCTTTCGTTGGTTCACTTGTTATGTTTATGCAAACAAATTTTCCAGGAAATTATCACAGGATTCCATAATTTATTTATGAAAATAATGATATATAGGCACAGTGTAGGACGGCATGTTTTCATAAACGTAAAATTTTCTAGGAGAATTATTTAACAATAGTATTATTCAACGAGCGAGATATGATATTTATTACTTTTGAGTAAAGATTTGCGACACGAGCCCGAACGAGTGTAGGAATTTTTTTCGAGAGAATAATAACCATCACTCGTGGTGTGACTATTATAGAGCCATTTAAACAATTTTACAACTTCTGATATAATTATAATAAATTATTAAATACGCCTTGTTTACTAACAAAATTAGTAATTATTATATGTGTATAAAAGAGAATTTAACCATTTTCGTTATTAAAATATAATATGTAGTATATTATCGTAAACCATATCAAATATGGTATTCTGTGCTTCTAAATTTTATTTACTAGGTACGATAAATTTTATTTTTCAGTAAATATAAATTAATTTTAGTAAATTGTTAAAATGTACTTTATATTTATTTACATAGATTACGTTTCAAAAGAAAGAAAAATGTATGCTATTACGTAAGATAAAAAAGTTTTATAGACTGAATATACAGTATACTTAATAAGAAAACACGTTAAAAAAAAGCAGATGGGACCTACAAAATTAAATTAGTTGTTTCCCTGCTTTTATGAAAACATTTAGATAAAACTTTAAAACTTTTTGGTTTTGTTCCTCGTTTTGTTCGACTGGATCCTGGACAAAATTATTTGATAATATATTATTATTAAAAGCCTCACTTACTTAAAATTTTCATAGATATAAGAAATTCTTAGGTATATTATAGGAAATTAGCAATATTCGAGAATAGTGGGATTTCAAGGAAACGAGTTCGAAGCTTGGAAAATTATACTTCACTCTAACTTCACTTAAGTTCACCTTAAACATTTAACTGACCTATTCTTTAAAAACAAACAGAAAACCAATGACCTTCTAGCGTAATTATAGGCTAACATTTATTCGTGTTTCATCTTACATAAACAAAAATAACAAACTAGATATACTGTTATGATTATTCTTGCTTTAAGAATAACCACCCCAAAAAAGCCCCTAAAACTAGTGTATTATCGGAGTAGAGTTTTTCTCTTGCTCAAAGTCAGTGGATTCAGTAGACGAAATAAGAGGGCAATTTGTTGTAGACATAATTTATTGAGTGATAAAAGAAAATAGTAAAAATTTGCATCAAATTAGTTAAGACAACAATTTTGCCTGAAACCAATGTGTTATTATGTGTAATAATTAAAGCATCCAAATTACATTTAAATCCTCGATTTTAGGAACTAAACTTGGATATTTCATTATCAGTGTAATCATGTAAACAATTTATAATTATCAATTTTAATAAAGTCCTTTAATCAATCTAAAATCAACACAAATCGTTGATTCAGAATTTAGAATCATTAAAAATAAAAACAAATCTTGTACCTTGTTATTTTCTACTTGACCTGGTGTATTTCCATCAAACAGTTGGTAAGTACCATGTTGCCTATTCTGTCAGGAGCCATTGACGTCGTTACAGCTACTGTTGAAAACGTTCCAAATTTGGTGATAAAAGTGCTGCTTCAATCCTTTTTCTTTCGTTAACCAACTTTTAAACTGTTGGTTAATTAATCTTCGTGTTTACTTACACTTCGGTAAGTAATCAAATAATTCATCAATCTTAACCTGTCCACCACGTGTGAACATAACCTGTACTTCGCACCGATTGTACAAATATTTGTAGTTCGCTTTTATTTCAGATATTCAATTCACAAATATCCAATTACGCACGCAATACACAACTTTCATCAAATACTCGAATTCCGTAAATTTATTTACTTCCGTTTAATTAAGTAAATTAATGCTTTGGTCTTTTTGTACCAAAGAATCGCAATTGAGTTCCTTAATTGGGATTTTATCGAGAAATTTACACACTTTCTCAATCGACGTCTCCCCAAGAACTGGCTTCATTCTCCTTCTCTTTCATTTTGTGTGTTTTCAAAATTCAAAATTTTTAATTTTGATGGTGGGAATCGACGTTCCTGTCTGCCAATATCACACTTATTTTCAGGTAACATGGTACTATTAATTGCTTGTGCACTGAATTATCACTTTCACCTTTTGTTTTACAGAAAACTGTGGTTGTTATCAAAATCAAAAATCACTTACAGGATGTTACAAAAATTCTGTATCTCACAAATAAACTCAAAATTGTGTTTCATGTGTAATTAATCGTTACATGTGATGGTTTTTTGTTTTTGATGCAAATTCCACTTTCTTGTCAGTTATATCGACTGACTACTGAACTTAACTCAAAAATTTACCAATTATTCGTCTACCAATCCATCTGGATCTCTTAAACAATGAAATATCACTACAATACTTTATTGTTTATAAAACAGCAAAATAAACATTCGAATTTTGAAAAAAGTTTTCCTGTGTACTCAAAATTCTCACTATTCTTCATGAGTAACAAAGCGTTCGAATATCGATTGTAATTCTTAACGACAGACGTTGAGTTTTTCTACATTATAATTTAATTTTAAGTTTTTCGTGCAAGAAGGAGCAGGGGAAAATCTTGTGGAGGGGGAAGTCTACAAAAAAGTTAACATTTAGTAAAAGTTTTGTTAAAATTTAAAATTGCCACCAAGTAACATAGAACGGGAATACCTGTCAGATACGGCTTTAAGTACAATAATTTTAAAATACGGCCAAGAAATGGATCTTGGCTATAATAGTTGAAGACATTCAGCTAACAGTGCTTGCACAAAAAAATTATAAATACACCAATATTCATAAACGATTAACACCTAATTTGACCGGAAAATTCATAATTTGCAGTTAGCTTTTCCTTTAAGTACTACTACTAATTTAAACATCGTAAGCACACAATATTAATATTTACCTACTTATAAGTGACTAGAAAACTGCACATTAATGGCGGGTATAATTATGAAAAATTCTCTTTGTCGTCCAGCTATCTTTAATGATCTATAAATTTTATTTCAAAAGTCAATGTAGAAAGAATAATAGTATGCATCATTAGGTACCAGTTATTGCTTAATTGCTATTGCTGATTACATTTTAATTTTATTGAACAGTTAGTAGGTATTTCAATTATAATTTCATTTTCAGTTGTTTGTGTATTTGAATTGCTCGTTAAACCTTAAAAATGATTGTAATGAAGAAAAGCCGTTTATTTAATATGACAATTGAGGGGTGATAAATAAATACAACAAAAATTTTAAATGTAGCTTAAGAAACAAAGAATTAGAATATGTATGCTTAATTAATATTCATGTTGGAATTACCATGGTGAATAAACTGGTTTGTTTTACTTATTTCATGGCATTATATTAAATAAGTTCATTCATTTTGCAATTCAAATTTTAAAATTGCATTTAGAGTCTCTTCCGAGAGAAAGAGAGAGAATAGATAGATCTTCATTAGATTATAGAGGTATCCACATAGTGAACGTTGGATTCCGATCCGGTTTAACCGCTTCGATCTTTGTAGTAAAATATCTCTCTTGTTTCCAGCTTTGTTTGTCCTCGGTTACATTGAAGGAAAATCAGCTGGTAAACCAGCGCCAGTGCCGTAAATTTGACGTCACTCTGGAAGCAGCTTCAGTAATACAATAAACCTCACTTGGTGTTATCTAAAATTTTAAAGAAAAAAATGTATGGTAAAAACTGCAGGATACCTAACGTCGAATTTCTGTAAGTAACTATCAATCGTATTATGCAAAAATTAGTATTAATTATTATTTTTTTATTAATTACTATTAATATTAATTAATTATCACCCTCAGTAAATCTGTTATATATTAATAAAACAATAATGGAAGTTCACCAAGCAACATTTGAAAATTAATAGGTACGACTTCCTATTGAAAGTAGCAAAATTGCAGTATAAATCCATATTTTCACACTGGCTGCACCTCTCTTTCGCATTTTAACAATAATTGTTACTGATGTACTTTTGATTTCCCGTTTTGTCTATATAGCGAAGTAATTTGAATTTATTTGTTCATAATATTATTTATAATTTGCAGAATATGTAACTAATTTATTTAAAGATGAATCAATTCCAAAAATATAATTAAGATGTTCACATATTTAAGATGTAGGTGTGAAGTAATTAAAGCAAAAGCTTCCCTCACGATTTTGTTTTAATCAGACAGGATAACATGGTGTAAAGACAAATACGTGTAAAGCGTGTGTGACACTATCACACTTTGGTTACATTTTCCATTCAACTTTCTTGTCAAACATTGGTTTGAAAGTGTGATGAAAATTTTTGGGTGGGGATATGTTTGTAGTGAACTTGGCAACTAAATTGAAAACATACTTCACGAAATTTGCGTAGCCAACCTTTGCAGCCCACTACCAAAGTTACTAGTGTCAAAATCAACTGTTTAATTTTGTTTCGTGTATTTTGTTGGTTGGTATTGTTAAGTTTTGCAGCAATGCGCATGATTATTCAAAAGTTGAACCGAAAATGTGACACGCGCTACTTTTTGTGTGACGAAAGTGTGATGAAAATGTGATAATGTAATACAGCTTAATATTTTTCATCAAACATTTGACCACAAAGTTGAACGAAAATGTAACCAAAGTGTGATAGTGTCACACACGCTTAAGAGATGGTTAAAGACTTACGACTAAAAAATCAATAAAACGTAAGAGGGTCCGTAGCCCTACAAGGTAAAGCAAGGAACTTTTTTACCTTAGATAAATCTCAATTCGTAAAATTTTGGTGAGGTAAAACAATTTTTACTGTAAGATACATGGAAAATAGTATTTTGAATGCTTATAAAGATTGCCTTTGAATTTTCAATCTTTATTTTAAAAAACTAAATTAGCGTCGAAGAAAATTAATTGTTGCAAACACTTGAAATTATGTATATGTTGTATAGTAACTAATACGCTTTACCTGACGAAATATAATAATATTAAAACACGTCAAATATAAGGTAGTTTCTATCTTTTATCTTGATTACTTTTGCTATTGAAATCTCTTATTGTAAAAGTATATTATAATAATTAATTTTCAGGATACCCTAAAATATAAAAATCACCACTACTTCACTAGAAAAGGAAACCTTGCTGAATAGTGAATAATAATGCCTAATGCCTAATTAATAATTATTAAGAATAATGTCTGCAATTTATAAAAAATTGCTACTAATAATTTTGAAAGCAATTTTTGGTTGTCATCTAAAATGAAATGGTGGGGTATATGTGAATAATATCTATTGGCTTACTTATGCATTTCAAACACTTAAAATTTTAATTTCGATTTTTAAAGTCATAGAAATTGAAAAATAGGCCATTGATATTCTTATTTTATAAATATAATTAAAAGAAATAAACGAAAGACAAAAAAAGGAAATAATTCCAAACTTTAAATGAAAATTGTCTTGTGAAAAAAGTCACAAATTTCAGAAAGTGATAAGTTGGATGTAGAAGTATACAATATAAATATGGTTAGAAAAATTATTCTCTCCTTTTGTAATAATAAATAAGTGAAAATATTAATAATAATTTATTTCTTTTTTGCATTTAACCCGTAATTCACATGCACACCATCTAAGGCGTATTTTCGCGAGGCATAAAAGTTAACCAAAAGTTATACCCGGTTACTTTTGTGTCATTTTTTGTTAAGAAGTTACCTAAAGCTACGTTTAGATCTGAACTTTATTCCAGAAATATATATAAAATGTCAGACATAAAATTATTTTGACCGTTTACATCACACGTAGAAATTCCTTTGAAGTTTAGCCGGACACTTATTTTCAGAAATATAAATAATAATAATAATAATTAATAAATAAATAATTTTATGTCGGGCAGTCACTGTCGCTAATGTAAACGATGCAAAATTTCTGTCAGACATATATTGTTATGATCTTCTCGTCAAACGAACTATAACTAAGGCCCTCAAAACTAGTTTTTCGCCGAAGATGGGTTTTTCTCTTCCTCAGAGTCGATGAGTTCGATAAACGAAATAAAAGGGTGTAAATTCGTAACAAGCATAATTTATTAATTGAACGTAAAAATTTTTCATAAACAATTTGCATCAAATTTTATGAGGACAATAAGTTTGTCTCAAACCACAAGTATTCTGATGTAATAGCTCAGACATGCACGTAACATTTAACGTTTTAAATTTTAACACTGTACGTGTAAATCTGTCCATTCATGTAATAGGTGTAATTTTATAAAATAGCAAATACAATTTTTAATTAATAAACTCACTATTAACAGAAATCATTGTTTTATTTGAGTTCATTAACTTTTAATCAAATTTCATTTACCTTATAAATGATAAACTTCTTTAAGTTTTTGTGCGCCACTGTTTTGTCGACCATCAACATCTGCATTACCAACCATCTAGTAGAGAACCATATCCGTTCCAGTGTGTTGCTCCCGTAATCTCGTGCATCCAATTTGTTAATAAAATCGTCAAACTTCCATTCAATCCTCTCAGTAATTGTTGATTGAATAACTGCTACTTGAGACAGCGTTTCCGGTAAGTAACCTATCCGTAATCAATTGTAATTTTTCACTAAACGTGGCAGTAACCTCCAAATTTCACATGTGCATACAATTTTAATCATCAATTTTCTGTTGTAGGTATCCAATTTACTAATACCTCAACTCGTCAGAAATACACAACCGTTCACTAATTATAAGTCGTAATTAGTAATTACACGAAGACTCGGCTTCCGCAAATTATTCACTTCTTAGTGAATCCGCGAAATTACACTTCCCTGACCCTTGGATCAAAGAGAAGTTTTAGGAGTTCTTCCTTCTTTGAAGACCACCAAAGAACTTTTCTCCGCTTGGAGATCACTTAGGAACTCACGTGTTCCCTCTTTGAGTTTCACCCGGGAACTGGCTTCATTCCGGCTTGCTGGCCTTTCTGTCCCTCTCCCAGTTTTCGAAATTGGATTTTTATAGGTGGGGTTTGATATTTCTGTTTACTAATGTCGCACTTATTTATAGGTAACATGGTGTTTATAATTGTTTGTTCACTAAATTATTATTTTACAAGAAACTGTCGTCACTTTAAAAGTTTAATAACATTCACAGAGTGTTGCAAAATATTTGTATTACATAAATCATTTTAAATTTGTATGGTTTTATGTGTAAATTGTTACATGCGGCGGTTTGTTATTAATTTGATGCAAAAGTCTATTTTATCAGTCAAATTAACTGGTTATTGAATTAAAATTAAATAAAATCGAAACACTCCCTTTATTTGCTTGCTTATACCCTCTAATGGTCAAAATACCACCACAATATATTTGAATTTCCGACAATAAGTGTAGACACTTATAAATGGTCAGATGTAAACGCTGCACTTTAATAGGCAAAATTTCTGTCAGACATTTATTTATCAACTTCTGTCGATAAATGTTTACACTTATAGATGATCAGATGTAAACGCTGTAAATACATATTCCGCGTTGCTTGGAATAAATTGCAAAAGTTGATCACTCGTCTACTTTTATGGAAAGTCTCGTACATTTTTATATGTACTTTTTTGATAAATTAAGATTTTTACAAAAGAATTTTAATTACGATCAGATGTTCATTTTATTAACCTCTTCAGGGACAGATTATTTTTTTTAAATTTTAAAAACGTCCATTTTTTGTTCCAGTGACCAGACCACGTTTAATTACATATATTTAAAATTTTCTAAACGTACACATAATGTGCCTATGTCCTTGAAGAGGTTAAAAGGATATAATTCGATTAATTTCTTTTGTATTTTGTATTTTCAATGAGTTTCTAAATGTATTTTTGTAATAAATTGTATTTAAATACAATAAAAATGTATTTTGCTTATACATTATTCAATTACATTTTGTTGCCATTTAATTACATTATTTAAATCACAATCTAGTAAATACTAGATTGTGATTTAAATTATAAAAAAATGTATTTAAAAATTTACCGTCACCATGTGTTTCAAAATGCTTCTGGCGTAGGTCTGCTTTTTTAACTAGGTTGGTAAAATCATAGAATAAATACTAAAATGATTAATGCCTGTTTTCACCAACAATTTATTTAAGAATTTCCTAGTAAAGAATTACTTAGCTAGGAATCCATTAATGTTTGGTGAAATTTGACATAGTATTGAAATAAAAAAAACTCATGTCAAATTTCACCAATCACATTAATGGAATCCTAGCTAAGTAATTCTTTACTAGGAAATTATTAAATAACTTGTTGGTTATATTGGTTATAAATTACGTCTTTCATTGGTTGGAAAGAATGAAAGGCCAAATTTATTTATTTATTTTATTTTGTATTTGTATTTTAAATACTCGACTTTCAAGTCATATTATGGGGGAGGGGGCTCATTATATACGGCTGACACCAATTTTGACCCAAAATTCGCGATGGTGAGGGGGCGGCTGGCATTCCCCCCTTAATTTCTTAATTTGTAAATATTTCGCGAACTGTATTTGCACAAACGAAAAAAATTTTTGCACAAACCTACACAAACGATGTACAAACCAATTTTTTCCAAAAATCGAAATTTGGAAAAATGATGAAATGGGACATAAAGATTTGGATGTACTTACCTGTTGCTAAAAATCGTAAAGTTACAGCAAGACGTTCTCCTACGCTAATATGGCTTTTCTGAATTTGGTATCTTACCACTTTACAAATCAACTGCTCGAAATCGGTTGGTTTCATCCTTATAAAATTTGAAAATTGCACTGGATTCTCCAATCTAAGTTCAGACATTAGTTGTTTATAAGCACTTTGTTCTTCAAGTCTTAAAATCCACTCTCGAATCCATACAGAACGATTTCTCTTCTTTTTTCTTAAATGAATAATAATCAAACTAGCAGCAATTTTTTTCTTCAATATTTTCATTGTGAACTGTGAACTTTTCCGGTCAAATAATCTTTACAGAATGAAGGAATCAAGGAACTTCTACCTGTTATGTAAACGCTCAAAGCAAGTTTATGGCAGACACTTTATAATAATATATATAATAAAGCTACGTTTAGATCTGAACTTTATTCCACGAATTTTATGTCAGACACCAGCTGTCGCTAATGTAAACGATGCAAAATTTCTGTCAGACATATACGCATGAATTTCCGACAATAAGTGAGTAGAGATAAATTGAGAGTATGACCCCACTCTTTTACTCCCCCCACTCCTTTCCACCAAACCCCGCCCATAGACACACCCACCCCGCCCATGGACACGCCCACTTTCCAAGGTCAAGCTCTGATTGGTCGAAAGTCCCCACCCACTTTCCAAGGTCAAGCTCTGATTGGTCGAAAGGCACCACCCACTTTCCAAGGTCAAGCTCTGATTGGTCGAAAGGCACCACCCACTTTCCAAGGTCAAGCTCTGATTGGTCGAAAGGCCCCACCCACTTTCCAAGCTCTGATTGGTCGAAAGGCCCCCACCCACTTTCCAAGCTCTGATTGGTCGAAAGTCTCCCACCACTTTCAAGGTTAAGTACAAGATCATCGATACAGGTTATTACTCAAGGACAAACTACCACAATTATTATTGGCTATTGAAAGATTCAAGGTCTAATATTGACCTTCACATTTGCTATATATTGACTTCGCACTGGGCATAATGTTAAGTGTTTATCAACGTGCTGAATCGACTCAAGGTACCTAATCAATTTGAAACAAGTAAGTGAAGTATTTATTAATTAATTTTATAATAATTGGTAAAAATTTCGTTACAGTGGAATTGTTAAATGAAAAATCTTATCCACTAAACAAATCTCGATCTAAAACCATTTCAATCGGATTATCTAAACTCAATTTGAAACCTAGCATTACAATTAACGGTCTAAAGCAGAGAGTGGTATTAAGTGAAGATGAATGGAAACGTTTTATTTTTTACAAACCTATGCTAACATCATATTTTAATGAAGATGGTTCAAAATGGTCTCCAGTATTTGATTTGTTTACGATTGAATTTCAAAATTTTAAAAACAAAAAGCTTATAAAATTATATACTGATAAAGAAATGTGGGCTTATTTGGGGGTTGAAACTATCACTGGATTATGGAAATTAGTTGATTTGATAAACGCTTATTTATCAGTATTACATAAACATTCATTTGATGTATTTTACTCCGATATCATTACAAATAATTTAAACCTGCTAGAAAGTCCAACTAATATTACCAAATTTATCAACATGGAAACTGATGGTTTCAACGCTTATACACTCATGGAGATGATGCAGTTTTTACCAGAAAAAATTATTGTAGATCTGGAAATTGCTAATGCAATAATTAAATTATAGGATGTGGATGGCGTATGCTCAACAAAGTTATCCGGAAGCTGTGGATCTAAATTCGGCGATCGGGCGAGCGAGATGCACTTTAACGGATATGGCGTTTGATATCGAGCATGGCGCTACATATATGAAGATAGGATATCCAAACTTAGAGGAGGCTGCAGATATAGCGGCGAAGTATGAAGCTCAAGTGGAGTTATGCGATCAATTTTTGGAAAAGTTAATAACGTTGGAAGCATTTTGCAGCACATTAAAAAATAAAAATTTTAAAGATATTATAAGTAAAATAATATATTTTATACCATATGGATTTGTAATAGAATATAAACTAAACGAATGTATTGATGATGAAATATAATAAAATTATTATAAAACTATTTGTGTGTGTATTGATAGGGTTTTACATAGTCAATTATTAATAGTATCTCCAGTGAAGTAGACGTGTGTAGAAAGCAAGTACACAAAGTAAAATGAATTCAACGTTAATTTACTTCATATCAGCGATATGGAACAGCAGCATTATATTAACATGTCCTAGAAATTTAAAAAACGCCATGATTTGCATTCAATATCTGAACATTAATGAGGAGTTCAAACAGTGTGAAAAATTCGATAAAATGTTTATTGAACTCATGCAAAGCGATCAATACATTATCACACATCCACTAGTAATTGATAATGGTAAATCCGTTTTATATTATGAGACCATTTTCGAATTTCAAGATGCAAGTCAAATACGAAACCCAGGCGAATATTTGGTACTCAATTTGATCGAACTAAGAAACAACTACAACACTCATATTAAGGCTATCATTTTCGAATCTTTATTTTTCATCAGTATTATATTATACGTTTTAATGATTGTATATATTAGATTAAGATCAAGATTGAAACAATGTAAACTTTTCCTGTAAAACAAAACAAAATTAAACAATAATTATTTTTTAAAATGTATTTTTATATTATTATTATTTCATAGGTTAAACATTATGTGTGATGGGTTAGGTACATGTTTGCAAAATTCTAATTTTGTGAATATATATCTAACCCATCATATTAGTATTATTATTAATTAACCCTATTGTAATACACAAGATGGGCAATGGATTTTATCCCTAACATTCCAGCAATATTGATCGGAATCATATCGATTATCAACTTTTTCAAAAATCCCATTTTCACACTGTAGTTTGTTTGATTGTTTTTCCGGTATCGAATTGGGGTAAATTTGACGTAATTCATCAACATGTCTCCTTGCATATGGTCCGCAAACATCTTCACCAACATCTCTACCTGCATATAACCCACAAACATCTTCACCAATAAAGGGGCAATATGGGGACCACCTTCGATGCTCTGTTATGGGATTATCACCTTTTTCCCAATTACCAATAACTATGGCACAAAACGCACACTGCACATTATCACCACTTCGTAAATTGTAAAACCCAGCTTTCGCCAACTCCGTTGGATCCACAAGCGAATAGTGCCAATCTCTAAACGAGTAAAGGCGAACTGCTTCTTCAGTATACCCACTCATGGTCTTCATGTAACTGATTATATACTTAATAAACATAAGAATAGCATAGAAACCTTTTTTTTCAGATAGCGATTGGGATAACCGCAAGGCTTGGTGTGAGGGGTGTGAATTACGATTCAATTTATTAATATTTGCTAAATAAAAAAAAAAAAAAAAAAACAATATAAGAGAATAATATAAAAAAAATTTTTTATTCGGACATAATAAAATTGTTATACAAATAAAAAACATTAGACAGTGCGCAAATACATTCTGTTAACGAGTGATTAAAACAATATGGCCTCCCCATTGGTAGTGTGGGTTGTTCGTCAAATTCTACCACCGATTTACCAATTATTCCTTCCACGTACAATGATTTTTCTCGCCCCTTCATGTAAACAACGTCGGCTGATGAAACCAAATCTTTCACGATTTCACCAAATTTATGCACCGGTGTGAAGCCGCTTTCCCACAATATTCCATGATGGTTCCTCATTAAATATTTTGCTTGCTTTTTGAATTCCATTGGTAAACAAACAAATTTAAATGGTGCTTTAAATACATAATGAGCCGTTTTGAACCCATCGTAAGCTGCCAATTCCTTCGGTGTAAACACTTTGTGGGAGGTGATAAAACCCTGCACATCCAAAACTATTTTATTACTCATATTTGTTTGACCGAATTTGTTAGCAGATTATAATTAAACACACGATCGTGTAAGATTAAACAATATGCAGTAGTGTTTGCTTTTATACTTTCACCACTCTCGAATTCTACTCTTACTTCTATTGCCCCCTTACTAAGATTCTCCTTCTGACGTGCGCAATCTATCACAACCATTGGTGCATAAGCTTTAAATTCTGCAGGTGCTAACATTGGTTCGTTTTCTTTACCATAATAAGTTTGTTGAAAATTTGCAAACATTTCATATAAAATTGAAAAGGAATTCTTTTTATAGTTTATATTTAAATTGTCATATGGATAACGCTCTGAATTTAAGTAAATATTTAAATTTACCAAATCGCAAGAATCAAATTTACTCATATCACTACTAACTTTATTTTTTCTATTCGTTGAAAATGCGATTATTATCATTCTAGGTGTTTCTACTTGAGTGGTAGTTTTTACGGTCCACGAATGACGATTTGTTAGAGGTAATTGTGGATATTCATGAAGCTCCCACGATCTAAATGCTATGGGGATTTCGATGTTTTTATCGATGTATTTTGTTAAACGTAGCTGCTGCTCTAGCGAAACCGATATGTGTGGGACCTTCCAAAAAAGTTTATTAATGGTAACTTGAAGCTTTTCAGTATCATCGGTCGATTCCAATGCATTTATATCACTATTACTTCTAATTAACACCAATTCTTGCTTTGCATTCAATATTATCTTATTATAATCTTCACAAAAACCCAAAAGCATCTTCAATGGTATGCAAGCATTAAAATGACCATCAACACCCTGATTTAGGACCATTTCCTTATGTAATTTCACAGCCCATCCAGCATTTTTTAATTTTAAACAATCATTATCAGAGTAGGATGGATATGCCTTCATAGTGGAGGTAATACCTGGATTTCTAGAAGAATCAATCACGACTCCGTTTAACTCATATCTAATTTCACTGAATAAAAAAGCTGCACCATTGTTAGTGAAATTGGCAGTCTTCGAAGTACCCCCCGCATCTGTTTTTAGCAAACCCTCCACATAAAGATAGCTAAGACTTGGTGCGGTATATACATCTAGTTGTTGAATAGGAATTCTAATTTCATCGTTATTATCAAATGATGTAGATGCATATGGCTGATGTGTGTGAAATTCGGCATTTGTAATCGAATTATCTTCTAAAAACTTTTCTGTAATATCCAAAATACCCATTTTACACTAGAACTTTATAACCTAAAGCTTTTAAAAACGCTCTATTGATCGGTGTTATCAATGCCGTTGAAGATTTTGAACTGATTGTTTTTAAGTTAGATGAACGTTTATAATGTTGACGAGTGTTTTTCGAATATAGGATTACCATATCTATAACTTTTTTATGTGGAATCTTATTGATATTTCTTCTCCATTAAAATCTATAACCTTATCGTTCTGATCTACTATTCGAACTGAAATATTTGTTATAAATTGAGTGTTTATGGGCAAATAAATAACGTTTGATGGAGTCTCAACTATTTTATAACCACGTGGAACTAAAGGAAAAAACTCGTGTACTATGTGACTCAGTTTTCCATTTTTATAGGAACCAGTAGTAATATTACACTCAATGCAAATAGCGTTTACCGATAAAATATTCACACCGTGATTAGATTCTACCTGTTTATTTTTATCGATGGATTGCTTATCAAAACCCAATAATGATCCGATACTATCATTTGGATTAAAATTAACGCGTTCTGAACATTTAATATCCACTTTTGAAGTATTAGTATTTGTTGTGAGTTCTAGGGAGATATTAGCAGCACTTAATTGTGTTTGTAAATATGATTTAATATCGCTGATTTCATACGCCCCCGAAGGAATCTCAATAACTTTTTGATCTAAGCGGAACTTATTGAATCCATCGAAAACCGCCAATTGACTTTTAGATAAATCGAATACATAATCTCCATTTTCTTGTTTAACGAAACCCAAAAGTGGTTTAATATCATTATCAATTTCTTCAGTGGTATTGGGTGAATCAATTAATGATTTTAATCGTATCTCATCGAATGCAATTATAAACTTATTAGGTATTCTTTCATCTATTTTGCTTTTTAGTTGATATAGTAAATCTTTGAGTGAATAATTCCCAATTTTCGGTAATTTTATACTTTTTTTATCGGTATAGAAAAACCTAGGTTTTTCATAATCACAATGGAATGCAGCATCTTTCAAGTCTAAAATGTATTGATTCGATTTTGTATTCATTTTGAAACCAAGACCTCTTAATATATTATCATCTCTCACTTGGGGTATACATTCGATAGCTATTTTATCATATGTTATCCGAGGTTTTTGATCAAATTCTATCGGAACAATAGAAATAACACCGTCATTTATATCTGTGTGTATACTTTTAACAAGATTCTCAACACTAATAACCCCCGTAGGAATTGTTAAAACAATCTCATCACCATAATAAAATTTATTACATCCAACCTTAACGTTGTGTATTGTGTTATATGTTTCAAAATTTGTTAAGGCTAAGACATATTGCCCATCATCAACACGTATCACAGGACTAATTTCAGATTCCAATTCGGAGCTATTACCGCTTACACTGATTACATACGACATTTTGCGGGGTGGTTGACGTATCACTGATGTAAATTACTTAGTGGAATGTCTATATAAAAAGTCTAAACACAAATGACCACAATTTACGGAATTATACTTTTGATATCTATCATAATTGTATTTAATTTTCTTATCGCTACCGAAATATTTTATTAGCTGTGGTGGTGGGGGTAAACTACCATAGCTGTCATAATATGATATACGCCCATCAGCATATTTAATATAAGCCGTCCAATGAGAACCTGTTTTAAAATCTTCCTCCAAATTAACTATACCACACTCAATTTTATAAATTTTTTTCGGTAATGTATTTTTCATAAACACTCCTCTAAAATGTGGAATTTTAAATTTTTTAACATACCGAAGTATATCGATATTTGTTAGCGGTTTCTTCGGTAGCGATGCTATTAGTTTTTTGAATAAGGTTTTAGATATAACCCAAGACCACTTTTATATGGCTTTAAATAAAGACCTTTGCCTATTGTAATAGCTTCCATGCGTTTATTATGGCGTTGAGCTTCTTTTAAATTTTCGTTGGCGCTTTTCGAATCATTAACGGCTTTTACAATACCCGCAGCACCACCACCTAAAGCCCCTAAAGCACTCAAAGCAGCAAATATAGGGATTAGTGGTAAAATTCCACCAGTTTTCGGTATTGGAATAATTCGCGGTTTCTTAGGTTTCTGCTTAATGGTTGATAGAGCGAGTTTTGCATTAGCTAATAAATCTGAAGTTTTACTTCGACGTAAAACATTCGTAGTTTTTTTCAATATCTGTTTAAACGATGGTTTTCTGAATCTTTTATACCCCAACCCTAATTTCACTTTAGCCTTCATCGTTCCAACTACACCGATTGCAGCAAGTTTTTCTAAAAGTGATGAATCTTTCGCACTTGCTCTAAGTACAGCTTTATCAGCAAGTATTCTATCCGCTTCGTGTCTTTTCGATATATCTTTAAAATTTGAATATGCAATATCGTGCTCTTTACAAGCTTCGTCTAGTTGATTAATACCAATATCACCTCTATCTAATCGCTGTCTTAATTTCGTACCGGGGCCACAAAATCTTTAGAAAAAAAAATATTATTAATCTTTATAAGTATCAATTACTTAGATTATAATACCTATAACCCGGAATATGTAATTCAAAAGGTAACTTATTTATTATATTGTTAACAAGTCCAGCACCACACTGATGATGTATCAACATTGCACTACAAACTCGAAGTTAAATCAAATACTTGACATTTATCTTTTAAAGGTATTAGAAAAGTGTTTATTACCAATTACTAATTACCACCTACACACCGTATATATAGCGTTAAAGACTGCGGTGTGTGCGCTATAGCGCTATATACACCAATAGCGGAATATGCCGGTATAGCGTTAAAGACCGTGGTGTGTGCGCTATATGCGGTGTGTGCGCTAGATCAGTGTATACCACCATCGACATATAGTGGTATATACGCTACAACACATTTGTATGTAAAATCATAAGTAAAAATGCGTTTAGTGAGACAACATCACCAACTCCCAATATCAAACCACGATGTCCAAGCTATCACTTTTCCTAAACATGGTGTTTTATTAGGATGTTACTCAAAAATGGGTTTAATTGTTGGTTGTTCTGGTTGTGGTAAAACTAATGCACTATTATGTTTGCTTCTTCACCCCAACGGACTTCGCTTTGAAAATATTTATATATATTCCAAATCAATATTTCAACCAAAATATGAATATTTAAAACAAGTGTTGAAGCCTTTAAGAGAGATCGGTTATTTTGAATATGAAAATGATAAGGATGTACCACCACCTATGGATATCAAGTCAAACTCGATATTTATCTTTGATGATGTGGTTTGCACCAATCAAGATATTATGAGAGAATACTTCAGCTTCGGTAGACATAAGAATATTGATTCCTTTTACTTATGTCAAACATATAGTAAAATTCCTAAACAACTCATAAGAGACAATGCGAATTTTATAGTTTTGTTTAAGCAAGATAATACAAATTTAAAACATGTTTATGATGATCATGTTGGTGTGGATATGACTTTCAATCAATTTAAAACACTGTGTAATATTTGTTGGAAAGATAAATATGGAATGTTAGTAATCGATAAAGCATGTGATATTAATAAAGGTCGCTATAGACAGGGTTTCGATACATTTATTATTATATAAGAATATATGTTATTAAAATAATTGTTAGTATTCAAGTGGTCACGATGAATAAACGTTTAACTAGCGATCTTATTCAAGCGAGAAAATCTGTGAGAATGAAATATAAAAGTTTAAAATCCGATATGACGCAATCAAATTTAGATTTATTTAAAAAGTATAAACCCATCACGGACCCTTTACAAAAAATAGTGTCAAAATTCGATCAAACACATAACATAATTCCGGAAATGAAGTCGGAAATTGATATATCACACACACCAAAAAAAAAAAAAAAATTTTACGGTCGCAGATCTGAGGTGGAGTCGAAAATTCAATCATCACCAAAAATCTTAACGGATGATGAAGTTACCCATCATAAACCGGATGATTTTGTTTTAAGCGATCGGAAATCTGAGGTGGAATCGAAAAATCAATCACCACCAAAATTCGTAAATGATGGTGAAGTTTATCGTTACACACCTGATGATGTTGATTTAAATCAAACAATTTTACATCCCATGCTTGTCGATGATGAATATAGTCAACTTCATAATCAAACAGTTAGAGAAGTAAACGAAATGATGGAATCCAAGGCATTTGAAACCTATTTGGAAGAATTCACACCATTGCCTAGACAATATGTAGAAGATATGATAAGAGATACGGATGATAATTTCGATTATAACTATGGAGTTAGACATGATTTACAAAGTGCAAAATTTGCAATTGGTGATTCATTACTCGATTTTATTAAAGACGACATTATAATTAAAATACCAGGTGTTAGCGAATCTTTAAAATATATTGGGACTCCAGGTCTTTACGAGCTCTTATTTAAAAAAAATCCAGTGGGGTATAATAAAAATGATTACGATAATTATATTGATATTGGAAATAGAACCAATTTATTTCGTAGAAATTATTCATCTGATGCTCAAATTAATGGTAACGCCACATCCAAGTATAAAGCTATAATTAAACCAGCCTTAAGAGAGAAAGGCTTAGTTGGGAAAAAAAAAGAAGGTGGTGGTTTTCTAGAATCTCCATTATTTTTGCAATACAGTAACAAGAAAAAAGATTTTGTGTATTTTGATGATGTAAATGAGATAATCGAGCGATTAAAACTTTTAATAGCTTCCCGATCTGCCGGTCATGATGGTCATGTAAATGAAATTGCATCCATAGAGGAAGAACTGCGAGAAGCTAAAATTATATATTGAACTATGGATATCAAACGAGATGTAGTAAATGAATTGCATAGACCCGCTCGTCGAAATTATCAGCGTAGGGTAGTTTTAGTTAAAGGATTACGTGATCTATTTCAAGCAGATTTAGTTGATATAGCCCAATTATCAACTATAAATAAAGGATTTAAATTTATACTGGTTGTGATTAACGTGTTCACTAAATATGTATGGGCAAAACCTTTGAAAAATAAAAGTGGACGAGAAGTTACTGCTGCTATGAAATTGATTCTTAATGAAAGCATTCCGAAGAATATCCAAACAGACTTAGGATCCGAATTTTATAACAAGGAGTTTCAAGAATTAATGAGGAAATATAAAATTAAACACTATAGCAGTTTTTCGATCAAGAAAGCCAGTGTCGTAGAGAGAGTCAATCGAACGCTTAAAAATTTAATGTGGAAAGAATTCAGCTATCGTGGGAACTATCGATGGGTTGATATATTACAAAAACTAGTGAGAGTGTATAATTCGACAAAACATTCAACAACTGGGTTAAAGCCGATAGATGTTACTAAAAAACATGAATCGCTACTTTTAAAGACTGTGTACAATCATCCAAAAGTTGTAGATCCGAAAAAACCCAAATTTAAAATCGGTGATAGTGTTAGAATAAGCAAATACCGACATGCGTTTTCAAAAGGATACACCCCCGCCTGGTCTAATGAAATATTTAAAATTTCACAAGTTAAAATGACTCTACCAAGAACGTATCTTCTCACTGGTATTAACAACGAGGAAATTAAGGGTGGTTTTTATGAACAAGAATTGCAAAAAGTTAGACACCCCGATGTTTATTTAGTTGAAAAAGTTTTAAAAAGACAAAAAAAGAAAATGTTTGTTAAGTGGTTGGGGTTAGACAAGAGTCACAATTCGTGGATCAATGCAGATCAACTTGTGTGATAACAATAATAATAATATATCAATCCACTTTTTTTTTATTTTTTAAATTATATGATAAATTTTAAATAAAGAAAGTTATAAATATATAATTTTTTATTTTAAAATTAGTTATGCGTACAATCTCTTAAATTTTCTAAATTGTTAATAATTTTTTTTTTTCTATCTATTTTTTTTCTAAAATTTTCTAAAATAATTTGATCTTTTCGATCATTTTTCCTATAATTATTAATTTTTTCTATCAACATCCTATGTCTATGTTTTTCTTCTTTTTTCTTTTTTTCTTCTTCAGCTTTCTTTTTTTCTTCCTCAGCTTTCTCTATATCTTCCACACATATAACAATATACTCATCAAATCCGTCGTCCATCGAAAAATTTTCATTCACTCCATCCAAGTCCTTCTTCTCTCCTATTAGGGATTCGAAATCTTCCTCTATTTGCCCAATATCTTCTAGAGCCACTGCGTTTTTATTTTCTTCTACTTCTACTTCATATTTTGATAGATATTCTAAAATAATACAAAAATAAATAAATATTTTTCAAATAAAAATTGGTATAAAATTTTCTTACCCTCGACGCCATTCAATAGCAAATTTCTTAATATCCCATCATTGACTTGGATATCCTGTAGAATGGTTACCATCTTGCAGTCAGTTATGTTGGTAATTGTATTTACCATTGAGTTTACTCGTGTATATATATGCGTGTGTGTGTGTGTGAGTGGGGGGTATAGCAGTTACCTTGATTTAGTATAAAAAGTTTTAAAACCAGATATTTTAAGTTGTAAGCAATGACATTCCGATAAAATTTTGCACGCGAATAGAGTGAGATAGTGTTATTCAACCGCACTCATTTGTTCAATAAGTTCGTGAAGTCCAATGGACTCATGACCCCATGCTAATGTAGTATGCGAATTAGATTTAAGGTAGCGCTTATCATCAAAGTATGATAACGCTACCTTATTTCGTAATTCGGTATACATCTCATGAAGTGTTGATTGAAAGACACTCATCTGACAATATTTATCCTGCTTATTTTCTATAGCGTTTCGATAATCAGACGCGTTTAAATCTTTTCCTATCACATGTTTGGAAACCCCCTTAGCCTTCTTAATTTCTACATCATCATCCAAAATTACGCAGTAGGCTTTAGCACCCGTTCCATAAAATTCCCGAATAATTTTCGATGGATATTCCAATTTCATTTTACCTAATACAGATGGTTGCTTTGGAATACCAAAAATATTACAATCTTCGAAATTAGACGTATCAAATTTATTTAAATTTTGTTTAATATCACTATACACATTTTCTGTTCTAATTTCCAAAATTAGGGAGTCCGTATCGGTGTATAGCAATGACACGTTTTGTTTATACTGCGGAATTAAGAAATCATAATAGAAATCATACATAACTGTTTTCGCAATATCTAATATCGAAAATCCGACATATATCGGTTTATTATATGTGACTTCTATCTTATTCATTTCAACCGCTATTAAATTTTCCGAAAATACGCTAGTATCTTTAAAATTTGGTCTAGCAATATAAGTTTCTGCGCCCCAAAAGTTATCATTCTCCCATTGTGTTAGTAATTTAATATCTCTCCGCTGCTCAACGTTTTCCATTGTTTTGCCAAAAATTGAGTTATTTAATAATTTAAATAAATCTTTTTCAAAGTCACAAGTTGCCTTGTTTCTATGATCGGTATTCAAATTAATATATTCCGCCAACCATGGAGATTGATTAAATTTCACAACGCGATGAATTTTCCGTAATATGAGACCGTGCTTTAAACATTGCTTTAAAGCTCTATAGTGAATAATGTAATTTGTTTTATTACATAAATTTGGAATTAGTTTAGCTATTTTTCCATTGGGTGGAATGATATTTTCAGGGCAAAATGGAAAGTCATTATGTGAATCATGTAATGTGCTAGGATAATCTAAATCAACTTCTAATGCATACCCCACATCGGAATTATCAGAAATGTTAATTATATTCAAATTTTGAATTTCATCATCATTTAACCAAGCAAATCCTCCGTAGGGTAAGTGTTGTTGCATCGCATATCCATATAAATTAGTTGCATCTAAATACAATATATAGGATATTGGTTTTAGTGGATCATACTCATTTAAATAAATATTATTTGAGGTAGATTTTCTCTTAACACATGTAGAAACACCACCGCGAATTCCTTTTTTGAAGAAGTGAAGTAAATCAATATCAACTAAAAGTTCCAATTCAATCTTCGTACGCTTGAGCATGCTAGACCAACTCAAAGATGGTAGTGTAAAATATTTTGTAGCATCTAATCCGTAAGATGAGAATGCCGAGCAGCGAAATTTTTGAAAGCAATCCGTTAGGAGAAGAACGTCCATCTTTAAATATAAATCGCTATAATCTCCTAAATTTTTGCAATTAAATGAATTCCAAACATTAACAGCCCGTAAATAATCCTCATTTGATATGGATTCATTTTTTAATTGATTATAAAACATTTGAGGGGGAGGTAATGCTGTTTCATCCAATTTTGAAAAGCTGTCGACATATGAATAAGGAAAAACTCCTTTTTGTCTAATAAGATCAAATTCACATGGATTTTTAAAAAATTTTCGAATTTCAAAACAATCTTTACTATCTAAATTTTTAGCTAATTTTTCCAATGATGTTGGCATAAATTTAAAGGAATCAAGAAATCTCAGTTTAATAAATTTAGAATATTTTCCATCTACACCCGCATCTACTAAGACCGATTTAGTGAAGCTAATGTAATTTTCTTTATTTTTAGCAATCACCTCCAATTGTTCGCCATTTTGCGCTAAATGTTTTATAAACAAGTGAACATCATATTTTGAGAGGTTGTGGAAAAAGATCGGTATAACGTTAGAATTTTGATAATGCAAATTACAAATGGAGTGGGAGACACCCCTGATATCTCCAGTTAGATGACAGTGATCCATCGCTCTGACATCTAAATCTGTAAAAGATTCTCGACAAATATGACAAATTTTAGAATTATTGAATTCATTTAATTGATTTAATGTAGGAGTTTTCATCGGTTTTATAGATTTCAAACAATTTTCATATAAATCTTTTACGTTTGATTCTAAATACTGCATAAATATATCAGCACAATTTTCACCGCGATAAGATTTGTATGATGATAAGGAATCATCAAAATTGCATTTTATGTAGTAACCAAAGGAGTATGGGATGTGATGCTCAGTTTTTACAGTATAAGATTGCGATGAATTTGGTATTGCGGTGGGGATGCCTACTAACAACGATTCAAAATCAGCATAAATTACAAAAGGAGTGTAAAGCTGATCTTGAATATTTTCGAATTTTAAAATGTTTTTCGGTATATCTTTACCAAATTTATTGCGTCGAAATTCATTAGCTGGGGGTAAATTGACTCGCACATGAGTGCAATCAAATTCGGTGTGTCTTTCTAATTTAGCATTATTATTAAAGAATTGCAAACATCCATCGCAAATATATTTAGCACCGTTATGTTTATTTAATTGCCTAGAGACTAATCGTGGTAGATTTTTTATTAGACAATAGTGAAATTTACCACAACCATCATCAATAAGCAGTAAATTGATATGTCGCAAACGTTTTAATTTTGTGTGGTGATAAGGCCCTACTACATTTATTACACCAGTTTTTTCATTCTTATCTAAACCAAAAACGTTGATAGATATCTCGTTCAATTCTTCGAATTTATTGATATCGGTTAATTTAACTGGAAAAACTATTCCGGTGAAATCTAAATTTTGAAAAAAATCTTTATATGAATTTGGATTAAAATCAACTCCGGTTGGTTTATACAAAGCAGCTAATACGGCATATGCAAAACAAAGTTGATCATGATTATTTCGTATATTTAAAACCGCGTGTTTAGCTATAATCGATTTTGGTAATTCTAAAAATGTGCTATTTCCACCATGTAATGGGTTAAATTTATTAAAATTTACCTCGATATATAAAATTTCAGCTATGGCCCACCCACTGTCACGTTCTTGGAATGACGTCATCTTAGAATTTAAAATATCAAAAAATAATAATAATAGTTCATCTAAATTAGACCCCCTCGTTGTGATTATGTTCCGGGTATTAAAACACTTAATTTCTGAGATGTTCTTAGTTTGTTGAATATATCTACCAAATAATTGCATGTTGATTTTAACTGAACAGAAATCCAGCAAAATATTTTTTATTAAATTTAGTAAATCAATTTGTATGTCACCCAAAAAATCTTTTAAATGAACCCGTTTATAAGGACTAGTGATTCTATATGATTTGAGTCTACATTTTAAGGCCGAATTAACCAATAAAACTCGGTCGCTAAATTTTTGTGTACATTTGTTTTTATGTTCTATGGAATTGTAATGATTTGATATATTGGATACAGGTATATTGCAAATAGCGCACGCTGAAAGAATTTTAACGTAAAATAGTAAAATATAAAAAAGAAAAAAAAGTACTCACAAGTTATTTTAATTTTTGTACTCGCAATAGGGGTATCGACATGTTGAGAATCTGTAATTATATGTATATAAAATAAAAATAATGTACAAATTATACTTGGTTTATTATTAATTCATGAAATTAAATAAGTTTTATTTTTAGTAAATTATGAATTACATTTTAAATTAAATTGAAATGTTCGATCGAAAGCTTGAAATATACTATTAATATAATTTCCATAATTCGTAATTTATTAAAAAATAAAACTTATGTTACAATTTATAACGTAGATAAAAAATTTTTTTTAACTAACCTTCTCTAAAACGCTTCTTGCAGCTTAATTGGATATGACGATTTAAATTAAAACTTGTTTTAAAAACTAGACCACATTTGACACACGAATGCATTGTGCGACGATCACAAACTAGATTTCTATCACGCAAATCGAGCTATATATAGTAATTCATCTATATGGAAATAATGCGACTATACACCATGAACTTCTTTGTACAATGAAGATCATTGCACTTAATTGCATATGTCTATAAAAATTCTTCAATTGCGTTCAATGTTTTTTACTTCGATGACCATGTACTTACAACTTGTTTATAAAAATTAGTTATTATACGAGGATTTTGTATTAATTATTGCAATTCAATAAAGTCGATCAAATGAAATATTTAAATTATATTGAATGTGGTTTGAATACAATTAGATTATGGTAATATAAAATGTAAATTATATTAAATTTAATATGATTTGAAGTCAATTAGATTATACTAATATTTTACCATGAACTTCTTTGTACAATGAAGATCATTGCACTTAATTGCATATGTCTATAAAAATTCTTCAACTCGTATCGATTACCTTGCGCTTAAAAACTTGTTTAATAAAAATCGTACTGAATCGACTTGTTTATAAAAATGAGTTATTATACGAGGATTTTGTATTAATTATTGCAATTCAATAAAATCGATCAAATGAAATATTTAAATTATATTGAATGTGGTTTGAATACAATTAGATTATGGTAATATAAAATCTAAATTATATTAAATTTAATATGATTTGAAGTCAATTAGATTATACTAATATTTTACCATGAACTTCTTTGTACAATGAAGATCATTGCACTTAATTGCATATGTCTATAAAAATTCTTCAACTCGTATCGATTACCTTGCACTTAAAAACTTGTTTAATAAAAATCGTACTGAATCGACTTGTTTATAAAAATGAGTTATTATACGAGGATTTTGTATTAACTATTGCAATTCAATAAAGTCGATCAAATGAAATATTTAAATTATATTGAATGTGGTTTGAATACAATTAGATTATGGTAATATAAAATGTAAATTATATTAAATTTAATATGATTTGAAGTCAATTAGATTATACAATTCTTTAATAATAATGCTAAATTAGAAAGTCCATCTAATATTACCAAATTTATCAACATGGAAACGTGAGAAGTGGGTGTAGACTTTTGACCAATAGGAACTTGGAAAGTGGGTGGGGGGTCTTTCGACCAATCAGAGCTTGGAAAGTGGGTGGGGGGCCTTTTGACCAATAGGAACTTGGAAAGTGGGTGGGGGGTCTTTCGACCAATCAGAGCTTGACCTTGGAAAGTGGGTGGTGCCTTTCGACCAATCAGAGCTTGACCTTGGAAAGTGGGTGGGGACTTTCGACCAATCAGAGCTTGACCTTGGAAAGTGGGCGTGTCCATGGGCGGGGTGGGTGTGTCTATGGGCGGGGTTTGGTGGAAAGGAGTGGGGGGAGTAAAAGAGTGGGGTCATACTCTCAATTTATCTCTACTTAAGTGTAGACACTTATAGATGGTCAGATGTAAACGCAAAATTTTACGATGCAAAATTTCTGTCGGACATTTATGATGCGTTTAGATCTGACACTTTATTCCAGAAATATGTATAAAGGGTCGGACATAAATTCATTTTGACCGTTTACATTACAGGTAGAAATTTAGCACTACAGTTATGTCCAGAAGTATTATAAAGTGTCTGCCATAAACTTGCTTTGACCGTTTACATTACAGGTAACAATTTAGTACGACAGTTATTTCCAGAAATATATTATTATAAAGTGTCTGCCATAAACTTGCTTTGAGCGTTTACATAACAGGTAGAAGTTCCTTGATTCCTTCATTTTGTAAAGATTATTTGACCGGAAAAGTTCACAGTTCACAATGAAAATATTGAAGAAAAAAATTGCTGCTAGTCCTCTTATAACAAAGCAAGATACCAAATTCAGAAAAGCCATTAGCGTAGGAGAACGTCTTGCTGTAACTTTACGATTTTTAGCAACAGGTAAGTACATCCAAATCTTTATGTCCCATTTCATCATTTTTCCAAATTTCGATTTTTGGAAAAAATTGGTTTGTACATCGTTTGTGTAGGTTTGTGCAAAAATTTTTTTCGTTTGTGCAAATACAGTTCGCGAAATATTTACAAATTAAGAAATTAAGGGGGGAATGCCAGCCGCCCCCTCACCATCGCGAATTTTGGGTCAAAATTGGTGTCAGCCGTATATAATGAGCCCCCCCCCCCCATAATATGACTTGAAAGTCGAGTATTTAAAATACAAATACAAAATAAAATAAATAAATAAATTTGGCCTTTCATTCTTTCCAACCAATGAAAGACGTAATTTATAACCAATATAACCAACAAGTTATTTAATAATTTCCTAGTAAAGAATTACTTAGCTAGGATTCCATTAATGTGATTGGTGAAATTTGACATGAGTTTTTTTTATTTCAATACTATGTCAAATTTCACCAAACATTAATGGATTCCTAGCTAAGTAATTCTTTACTAGGAAATTCTTAAATAAATTGTTGGTGAAAACAGGCATTAATCATTTTAGTATTTATTCTATGATTTTACCAACCTAGTTAAAAAAGCAGACCTACGCCAGAAGCATTTTGAAACACATGGTGACGGTAAATTTTTAAATACATTTTTTTATAAAAATAATCTAGTAAATACTAGATTGTGATTTAAATAATGTAATTAAATGGCAACAAAATGTAATTGAATAATGTATAAGCAAAATACATTTTTATTGTATTTAAATACAATTTATTACAAAAATACATTTAGAAACTCATTGAAAATACAAAATACAAAAGAAATTAATCGAATTATATCCTTTTAACCTCTTCAAGGACATAGGCACATTATGTGTACGTTTAGAAAATTTTAAATATATGTAATTAAACGTGGTCTGGTCACTGGAACAAAAAATGGACGTTTTTAAAATTTAAAAAAAATAATCTGTCCCTGAAGAGGTTAATAAAATGAAAATCTGATCGTAATTAAAATTCTTTTGTAAAAATCTTAATTTATCAAAAAAGTACATATAAAAATGTACGACACTTTCCATAAAAGTAGACGAGTGATCAACTTTTGCAATTTATTCCAAGCAACGCGGAATATGTATTTACAGCGTTTACATCTGATCATCTATAAGTGTAAACATTTATCGACAGAAGTTGATAAATAAATGTCTGACAGAAATTTTGCCTATTAAAGTGCAGCGTTTACATCTGACCATTTATAAGTGTCTACACTTATTGTCGGAAATTCAAATATATATGTCTGACAGAAATTTTGCATCGTTTACATTAGCGACAGTGACTGCCCGACATAAAATGTCGGAAATTTCTAAGTGTCTGACATACTAATGTAAACGGTCGAAGCAATTTTATGTCCGACACTTTATTTATATTTCTGAAAATAAGTGTCCGGCTAAACTTCAAAGGAATTTCTACGTGTGATGTAAACGGTCAAAATAATTTTATGTCTGACATTTTATATATATTTCTGGAATAAAGTTCAGATCTAAACGTAGCTTAAACGTAGCTTAACCAAAGAGAACCGCTCGAAATTAGTGGTTACCTTTTGAGGTAGCTTTGGTCATGCAATTGCGGGCCACAATTTAAAGTTCAAAGTTTTAGGTTATCGAAGTTTTATTATTTCACGAGTACAAAATACGCTTTGTTATTTAGTATTATGTATACGATTAGTGTTTTTTATCGTACAAATGTGATAACTTTTGAAGTATATTTATATTCATAAAATAATGATATATTATATTAAAATTCATTGCGGTCCGCAATGTTGACCGCACTAGTGAATAAGGATTAATTTTTATAAAAAGCTGTGGATTTTTACGTCTCCAGAGAAGGAAAAGTTCAGTAATTTCAACACTTTCAGAAAATATCAAAATTTGCAATCTACTTAAATTAAATTAAAGAATTAGAAGTAATAACAATGATTATTACAGAACATCTGCCGTACAACATCTGTGTATAGAGAGCATTTGAAGACAAAGGCGACGCTGAGTTATTAGGTTTGTTCGTTTGTATGAACTAACTTGCTCGGTTCAAGTTAGTGCAATGTACTGTGTTCGTTTGGCTGCTCAGTTCATAACCGAACATGAACTTCTTGCTCGACCTCCATAGGAGGAGTAGGCAGTGCAAGTTAGAACACTATCTAACTTTTGTGGTGGGAGTACTTTGTCTCGAAAGATAACCCAGTTCAAGTTAGTTCATACAAACGAACAAACCTAAGATGTTATGATATATTGGAAATTGGACTATAGCTTAATATTTACTTACTTATATATCTATTAGTAGTCTATTATATTATGTTAAGCAGAGTGAAATATGCAAAAGAATAAGCGGGTTTACAATAAGTAATCTAGAAGAAGTTTGAAAAATAAAAATATATGACTTACTTGCATTTGCCACATAAGCAGCATTCCGCAAGAGACATATTAAAAATTTTAAAATTAAAATTAGAAACTTAAAAATTTAGATTTTTAAATTGCACATAATACACTGAAATTGTTTAATATTTCAAAATGATATCGTTAACAATACTTTTATCACATTGAAGTACAAGAATTGTACGAATTCATTATAATATCACATTATAGCTACATTAAAAAGTTGCCAATATGGGTTTCTGAAATAAACAAATTCTGCCAGTAAATGTGGGTAATGTCATTTGGTTTTGACGTTTTGATACCACAACAAGTTGTTTCAAGATCAACCAAAAATGCAGTGTGTCTTTCTCCATTTAATTATATTAATTTGCAACTTAGACAAAATTGCGGTCTTGTATGGAGTTAAGGGCTGTGCGTTGAATTGGCAATTAAGTTGCTATAACATGAAAGTGACTGTACCTACTTAACTAAACTTCTTCATTTTAATTCAATCTGGTTCAGTAGAATTTAAATTTCTATTAGACTTTTAAATAAATAAAATATTTTTTTTCCGTTCCGTTGTACAGCTTCAAAAAAATCATTTATCAAATTTTCACAAACAAAAGCGACTAAAATGGACGAAGCAACATCAAAATTGAACCATGAACCAATGGGATAATATAATCTAGTTATACTATGCCAAAATACGAATTATTTAGAATTAATCGTGAAGTGTTGGTGCGTCAGCGTAGTGATGAAAATATGAAAAATCAAAATGTGGTTAAAATTATAAAGTAGCCCTAAAATATTATGTCCCCCTTGATGCTTTATATATATATTTAATCATATTTTTATCTTTCATTTTTTAATCAGTACACCGATAGATAAACACTAAACGTTTGTTTTCCAATAATTCTAATTTTGAGTCGTCAGGGCACAATAAATTTTCCCATTTCGTTATGGTCCAATTGTGATGCTGCTTTGCCCATTTTAATCGGTTTTGTTTGTGAATGGGCATTAAGTGGTTTTGTTTAGCAACTTTATTACGGATAGATACTTTTAATTTTACTGCATTTTTATGGGTACTAGTAAACATACGAGCGGTAGTGTTTGTATACCTAGATAAAATATGTTAAAAACTATTTCGAAAATTAGTCAAGTGTTTTTAGTAGGCGTTTAGAGTCTAGTCTAGAGTCTAGGTCACTAGAGTCCTAGTGAAAATTTCAAGAAATCCCATTGTGTACCTTCAAGTGGCGTCCAAATGTACACGTTATGGCTGGATAGACGTTTTAGTCGGTATTTCGCTTATGAATAGATAAAATTAGAGTTTTCTTGTTGTATTATATACCGCATGTCAGTATCTATACGTTCTTGTAGTTACCATATATGTGTATTCGCACGATTTACAAATATAATGGAAGCATATTCGTCAAAATCTTTAAAATCTACGCACATCACTGGAAAGCCTACAGATTATGTTTTTGAGACTGTTATTGTACACAATGGGGAGTCGAAGGTCCAAGTGATTTCGAATATTTTAGTGATAGCGATATTGACAATGAAGTTTTTGAATAAAACCTAAATAAAAAGAAAACTTGTTACCTATGCCGAAGTAAACTAAAGAGAAAAAAGATTTTTCTACATTTTATTTTTAAAAACCCCGTACGCCTTCGGTGCACTAAGAAAATTTGCGAACAATGCATAGACAACGAACATTAAATTTTTGTAATTTAAAGTATTGTCAGTTTTTTATTTTATTTTAACTTATTTAATTTGTTATGTAAAGTTTTTAGATTAAACATATTTTTTACCTTGTTTTGTTGGTCTTCATAATCATATTATTGTTTGTTCGAACAATTTTCTTCATTGTTTTATATTATAAAACTAAAGCGTAATACCTTCTGGCAAATAACTGTACCTCTTATTGTTAGATTAAATACAAATTTAATTGTAACTTCGATTATTAATAGCTAATTAGAATGTATCTATTATTAAATTAATATCACGAGTTAAAAACTTAACAATTAAATATTAAATTTAGGGTATTAACTTTTTAAATCAGTACATGGTACAATACCTTACTGTAATTTATTGATTCATATTAATGAATATCATACACAAACAAACAATTTCATTATTACTAATTATTTAGTCTAATAATTTATGATAAAATTTACTATCAAGTTACACTACATCGACCACAATACAATTGATTATCTAAGTATAATGTCAAAAATGTAGTTAAAACAACAGTTCCAAATACACCAGGGTTATTTTAGTATACATAAAAAGGTATAATAAAGTTACTGTGAAAATACATTTTATCGCTCGAGAGCAACTTCAGTTTTTCTAAAATAATGGTACGTAGTTAGTCATCTCGAACTAATGGCGATATTTGAAACGTTGCCTTTGAACTAATTTTTATGAAAAAATTATTTTTAGTAGTTACTAATGGATTTCGACCATTATTAGCAAAATTCATAATTAAATAGGACTATATAATATATTATAACAACAATTAAGCCCGGTTTAAAATTTACCAGCACTAAATTAATGTGAATACCTTTTTATTTTTCTGAAAAATGAGCGAATACAGATGACACCAGGAAATAGTTGCTTAGGCAACAAGCACAATTTCGACGATTGCCTATTGCAACAAGTGTGAGCACGAATTTCACTAGGATAAACCATTACGCCCGCATCTGTCTTTTCCTCTTCTCTTATGATGTTGCAATTCCACTTGTTGTCTTAGTAATTTGTCATTGAAATAAAATATTTATTGTTGTACTATAGTATAACAAATATTATACGACGGATGATAAACAAAACATTTATTAAATTTTGTTTGAATAAAATATGATATTTTAAAATACTTAAAAACAGGTTAAGTAAATTTGAAGAACAGTTATAATTTTTCTTAATTTCCTCATTTCCGTTTTCATGTAGAAGTACAGATACGGGAATATATTTAAATAACAAGTTGTGTTTCTATAGAAAATTATTTTTCATTGATGTACTTCGGTATTTAATATTTTACGCTATACAATTCTACCAAATAAATTTCTTATCGAAATATTTCTCCATGGGAAATAGGAACATCAGCCACAATGGAGTATATTTCAAAAGATTTTTATTGATTAAAGTTGAAGGATTCAAGTTTGTAATAAGTACACATGTCAGAAACGGAAATTGCTTTAAGGTTTGATTAGTTTGTTATCCCAATAATGTGGATTATAGCGAAAGTTTCATGGCAACAAATGGAAAAAATTCCGATTTGGTTTCCAGTGCTTTAATTTTAAACCTCGATTTAAAATTTGCAAGTTACAAAAGATCTATGGTTACTGATATCCTCTTAAATTTACTTTATCATTCTTAAAATTGCATTTGCTTAAATTCTTCACAAATCTACAGGGAATATAAAGAGTTTAAAATAAAAATCGATAGGCAGTGAAAAACGGTAGACGCGTGATTAAAACTTATAAATTGTCTTCAGCACCGCGCGTGTAGCTCTTAAAACAGAATAAAAACTGCTATAGTAACATTTTCCACGAACATTTTAGTTTAACAAATACTTCAAAAAGTTCTATTGAATTAATAAAGTTCCTATGTTAAACTTTTGTTAAAATAATAAAAAGGTCTAACTAGGAAAATTCCAATTTTTAATAGCAACAAAGTATTTACACCTATTCAATTAAAATAAGGATAAACAGGTCACGACCTATTTAATAAGCAATTCCATCTAGCTGCAACAGGAAATTAGGTGACCGGTATGTTAGGGGTGGGTGTAGCTGCTGCAATATCGTGGGGGAAGTTCAAGGTGGGGGAGTATTGTCCGTGACATAACATTAAGGGTAACCTACTTTTAGATATCTTCGAGGGTTCTGCTTGTTTATACATTTTGATTTTCACAAGTTCTATTTAAATGTCGTTTCTAACTGAAATACCACATTCTATAGTAACCCACGCCAACACATATTGAAAAGGTTTTTGTATTCAACCAGGTCGCAAACTATCGATAAATTTTATTTTTATGTCTCTTGCCGAATACCTACGTGGGCATCTAATATTATTTTAATAAGTAAATAAATTCATAATTGACTGGAAGAAATCAATAGCGATTATACAGCTAGCGAGGTCAGAGAATGGCAAAAGCTTTAATTATTTCTATAAGTTAGTAATATAGCTAAAGGTGAATATTGACTTTACTGTCCTTAAAGTTAAACCTTCAAAATCTAAAACGGCCCTGACTTTATACATTTAGGATATAGTCGTAACCATTTTAAGTCGTGCATGACTCATTGAAAAATTAGAATTCATCAAAATTTACATAAAGCCGTGTTCTCACGATTCAAGTTTAGGAACGGGGTTTTACTTACATCGTAGAGTTCAACTAAGAAATCTAACGTCACAAATGTTTGTTAACAAATTTCAACAGTCAAGTCGGACGTATATTTATTTAATTTAGATTGCAAAGTTACCCCAAAGTATTTTTTTCTTTTCTGTCTCCTTTCTAATGGATACTTTTTGTCAGTATGACAAGATGAGTCATACACGACTTGAAATGGTTGAGACTATATCGTAGATAAGCAACTTTGTACTCTAGATAGATATAAGAAAAACTTATAATATTATAATAACTTACAAATTGGAAATGAACGTAACAATACAAGTGTAAAGCCAGTGTCTCACTATCAAATAATTATCATCAAAATTATTATAATAATTATTATACAAACGATGTGACGTCATTTACGTAAAAATATGTCAAAGCCATGCAGAGGCATGTCTCGCTATCAAATCAAGTTTGTATAATAACGATGGCAGCCACAGGTCAGATGTGAAAAGTAAGGTTAGAGTTGGTTTTATACGTTCAAATATACTGGTTATACTGGTTCCAACTGATACAAATCAATTAGCAAACTGATTTCACGTACCAGCCATAATAATTGCTAACCCTTTAGACCTAATTAAAAACCGCGTTAAAATTAAAAAATAAAACTGAAAGTATGGTTTATGTCCACGTTATGTCAAAGTGTCAAAGATATAAGAGTGGGATATCGAACAGCCTATGGGAAGCCTGATAGCATCAAAATTATAGAAACTGTTCTAAATTCTTTTTATCAAAACGTTTGTATCAAATCGAATCCGTGACGTCATGAAAATAGAAGCAGCATATAAAAGTATGTAGCTTACGTCATTTTGATACAACTACAGCGCAGTCACACTATCAAAACCGTTTGTATACTAAATATTATGATAATTTTGACGAAAATTTGATAGTGAGACACTGGCTTAACAGAATGGAGAAATTGCAATTACACAACTTACAAAACGTTTTCCTGAAAAATAACATTTTGTGACTTATATCCTTAAGCCTTGGCACTCTAGATATTACATAATATATCAGATGAAATAAAATATAACGGATTACCCAATGGAATAATAGCTAACTACAATGCAGGTTATTATGGTAGCCAACAAAACTTTTCCACAATGATGGAAATAAATGTAGTTTTAAGTTTTAATTTTTTTTTTTTAGTTTTAGTTTTAATTTTTAAATGCAGTCTTCCTTTACAATTTACATGTTAATGTGCGAACACTAAGATATTTAAAAATAAAGCAATTATTTAAAAGTTATTATTTTAATTATTATTATTCGATTATTATATCTATATATCTAAATATTTAATAACTACTGTATAATAATTGAAAATAATTCTGCTTAAAAATTGCACAATTTGAGCCTAGATTACGATAAATACAAATTGTGTTACAATTATGTAACAAATATTTTACTTTGAGATTACTTAGTGCGGACCGCACATCTTGAAAAATCCACTGAAAAAGAACTATTTTTTCAAAACAAAAGTGTAAATTCGCTAAAAGAAGCTTTTTTGTTAAAAAAGAGTCCGAGGGCCGCACCAAGACCCTTCGGGGGCCGCGGGTTGCCGACCCCTGATCTAGACCCATATTATGTAGTAGTGTTATTTTTAATTACAGTTTTTCTATTAAGGTAAAACACCCAGTAGTTGTACAGTTTTGAAAGTAAAACCTATTTAACCCTAATTTAAGCAAATAAAATTCGATTAATTTGATTAAAATATGTTATTTATAAAAATATAGATAGTTTTGCATATAATAGCAAAGAAAAAAGTAAAAATTAATAAAATTATCATATTTTTACAAGGTTTTTAAAATATACTTCAAATGCAGCAGTAATTGAACAATCTATTTTGAATCGCAGCCGTAATTGAACACTCCAGTGTTGGTAGTACTTGAACACGTGTGGAAATAGTAAAAATCAGTCAAAATCAAACAAAAATCCAATCGATATTCTAAAGATACATTTGGCAACATTGATTTATTTATGTATGAAACGGCATGGACAAACGTGATCATTTTATGTTAGTTTTTTCGAGTTCAAGTTCATATAACCTAAAAACTGATTGCGCGGTTTACGGTTTAGTAACTTTCCATGGCAAAAGTAGCATGCTTTTATCAGCTATTCCACATGCCAACTTTCAAGTTAACAAAAATATAATTATTTCGATTTATAATTTAAAAAAACTTATAGAAATCGATTGCTAAATCATCAATTAATTATAAAATACGGATATTACTTATTATGAATATTCGGATTTTGCATTGATACAATTTCAAAAATCTGTTCAAGTACTAGTTCCATTTCTTGCGGTGTTCAAGTGCTGGGTGTTTTACCTTAGTCTAATACCTGTATAATTTAAATTTTTATAGCTATGCTGTATGTATATGGTTACTAACACTTGGTACTATTTGACTCGCAAGATTTTCTAGAAATTTATTAGTATCTACTATTTAGATTTATAGTATTACTAGCTTGAAAAAAAATTTTCTTTAATTTTATTTCTTTAGCTTTCCTGGTTTTGTTTATAATAAATTTCAAGTCATCGTTCGCTAAATAGATATAAATAATAGATATTATATGCATATACTTAGTATAACGATTAACTGCATCAAAACAATTCGCAATATTCACACCGTAGATAAAAAATCTTTCATTAAAATAAAAATTCGACATTAACTCGACCACGTAATTTTACGATAAGTATCTTACAGATTTTAGCAGTTTAAGTTGAAAATTTATAGTCCACTTTCGTTTACGATTTGATTATTCACCTTATCGGATTTTTTTTTTTAGTAAAACGTATATTTTGTTGGAATGGCAATGACTATTTGGGCATAAAATCTAAGCATTCTTTTTCCGAGATTAAAAGTAAATAGATTGTGGATAATAAAGGATCGATGAAATTATTTTTCAATATCGTTACATTATCCCGCATTATCCCAATAATAATAATTTATTGTTTCCAACAATTTTAATTTTTGCAACTTCTAAAGAAATAATATGTTTAAATAAGATTTATTTGTAAGTAACAAACTTATTAAATCTCAAAGTTCATCCATACATTTTTATTAGTCTGTAAACTAAGTGAAAATTTATACCATTAAACTAGAATATAAACTTTATTATAGATAATTAAATTTATATTTTAGTAAATATTCATTATACATTTGTCATTTTGCAAACGAATATATAATATGACTTTTGGTTTTGGTAAAGGCTTAATGTTTTGAAAATAAAATTAATTGCGAAGCAATAATATCTTCAAATACAAGAAACTTTCAGCGCATATATTATAAGCACTGAAGCTTGGGATCTTAAAAGCTGGAAATAAAAATTGTGGCAAACTTTTTAATTCTTAGTTTTATTACTCTGCCCGTTTTCTTCATATTTTGATAAACCGCTGGTTGTCCATCTATTAGATAAGTTTATGTAAAAGATAAAAATAGATTGATTTTCTTTACTTTACCAAATGTACTAGAAACTAAATTTGCAGACTAGAATAATATTGGTTATTTAAAGTTTGATTTAAAAGTTCAAGGGAATTTGATACATAACATTAAATTGAAGCGTTCAAGGTGAGGAATAATATTGAATATCAATTAGTTTAGCCTAGAGAGTTCATTGTAAAGTTTTGATTATTTCAAGATATTTCACTTTACATTGGCTGCATATTTTTATTCTGTTGGCGGTACCGGCGATGGTTTAGGTAAATAGTGTATAAATATTAGCTTGACAGTATGTAACATACAATCGTCATGGATGTTACTAAATAAATAACATAAACTAACTCTAACCTAAGCAAGAGACCGGAATTCTTAAAATAATGTACTTTCACTAAATAAATACCATAAATTAACTCTAACCACAGAATGCTGTGAATATGAACTAAACTTACGTGAAAAATGTAAAGGTTAAATCGAATTTTGACTAAACTAATCGATATTTTTTTGACATTCATCTTCATCTTAAACGCTTCATTTTAATGTTTTCTATCAAATTCCATTGAGTTTTTTAATAACTATAATATCTTCTAGATCCGAATAACTGGAGAATGCGATATTGGTTTGTGAATCCAGAGCAATGGGTGCTACTAGAGTGAGTATATAAACAGAGTGTGGCAAACGTGTAGTTCGCCGTCATGTTTTTCAATAGAATAATTGATACTAACTTGATTTTCTTACACAAAAACATTGAATTTGATAACATTGATAACATAACCAATCAAAAAAATTACCAACATTGTCCGCACTCTGTTGATATACTCACTCTAGATGCTACTGTTATAAATTTGGCTTTATTAAAATTTTTCAATGCTTTAATTCTCTTGCTGCTATTCTGCCCTCATAAGCAAAACCCCCGTAAATGACAAAACCGCGGTAAGGAGATAAATGCAGTTAACTGTCAAGTACTTGTTCACCTCTTACGTGGTACGGGGTATTAAAATAAAAAAAATTATACAATTAGATTTATTTTACTGGATTTTTGCTTAGCAAGTAGATAGATCTTGATACCATCTATAAGAAACCAATTCAAACTCATTTTCACAAAAAAAATGGTTTTACGGGGTTTTTGCTTATGAGGGCAGTATTGGGATTTGAAAGGCATAAGTTCATTTAGATTATTTGGTTTTATTATCTCCAATTACACTTTAAAATGCCAACCTTATTATTACAAGAATAAGTTTTATTAAAATAATAAAATATTTGTCTTGATATTCGTGAGGACGACATCGCTCTTGCGTATAGGAGGTTGCCACGACTGAACCAATTTAAATTTTTTATTTTATATGAAATCAAAATATAAAAAAAATTATATAATTAAAATATCCGGTAATACATATAACTTGAATTCTTCCGATAGATATTCTACTTACCACGAATCAAAATATTACAACTAAAATGTAAAAAAAATTTTGCTAACTTTTACCACTTATTCAATTGTGACACTTGTTGCAACAGTTCTCTCAATTGAAGCATTCCCTATTTCAAAATTAAAGTAGCACATGGTTTTAGAAATGTATTAAAATTCATGTAGGAAAATTATATAAGGTAAGTTCGGGTAACAAGGCCCAGTCATATTATAAATCTATACAATTTTACTAGAATAGCGGATTTAACATTTCTGGTTGTAAATTCAAAAGGAATTTTCCCGTCAACTTTTTTATTACAAGAATTGTAAATTATAACTAATAATGACGTCGTTCGTTGAAAATATGGTTTTATTTCCTGAGCGATTAAATTTCTTTTGTAAAAGGCAAATAATGAACAGATTATCAGAAATTAAATATCGAATAAGGGCAAAGTGAATCATATTTTAAAATGTGGCATCAAATTAAAAGTCAACAATTAAAAAAATCTACTTAACCCAAACAAAGAAAAGCTTAAAGTAAACATATTAGCGTTGTTTGGTATCACAGTTCTATTGGAACCCGAACTACACCAACTACATATTTATTGGAGAAAAATCAATTTTTTACACTAACTTACTCGGAGTAGTTCGAAGCAATATAACAAACAGACCTATTATAATTATGTACACAAATATACAGGTAAGTTTAACATTGATTATAAAAATTAACTTGCAAAAACCGTATTTGTAGAATGTGAGATTTCGTGAGATTTGAATAAAAACATATCACATTTTTGTCGACTATCTCCTTCTGACGTCATAACTAACCTGTCCACTAATCACCAGATCTCATTTCAAAAATGTAGTCCAATCAGATTTAAATTTAGCGAACATTTCAGTTGCCTAATGCAATTTACCAATCACGAGTAATATGCACAAATTACCGATCATTTTCGATAATTTTTTATATGTTGCTATAAACAATAACAAATAATAACGAATGGTAACTACGCATTTGTAAAATTTAATAAACTAACCGACACTCTTTGCATATTAATATAAAAATAATGTCATCAGGAGATAGTCCACGGAATTTCCCTTTTGCACAAAATATTATCCTATCATTTGTTCTCTTACATATTATTTTCGATTGCAATCGGCCCTCCTGTGCGAGTCGGGCCGATTGTTGTCGAAAAATATGTAATCGAACAAAATGATCGATAATATTTTATGCACATGGGAAATTTTATATGACTAATCTCATTTTCCTCATGTTCCAATTACAGTGCGGTACAATCGTTTTACAGAAAAATCTTTTGAAAGAATTAAAAAATTCTCATTTTAAAACTTCTTCCAAGTTTTGCAACGTTCATCGTGCTTATCAAACGAAAATTGGATTAGAACCCTCTTTTCAAAATTGGGTGACATTCTGTTATGCATCTAGGTAAGTAGGAACTCCAATATTTCCGAAAAATTGCGTTTTATAGCTTTTCGACCGAATCTGTTGAACTCATCGATCAATGAAAAATGCACTTACATCGAATATAAATTTTTAATAATAATAATAATAATCAGTTAAAATTCCAACAGGCGAACCCAATAACAGGAAAGTCAATTTGATATATTACTATATTTTTCTGAGCAGTGCATAAGCACCGCTCAACGGGAACGACAGTTTTTAAAGTGGAGTCCGAACCACTAGGACAGAAAGAAAATCGTTCCGAGTAGGATTCGAACTTAGAAATTCTACTAACAAGCCCGGCACCCACCTTTCTAGACCAACTTCCTGCCCCCTTCAACTTCATTCCCCAGATGGTGTCGAAAATTCACCTGCCAAAAACGATTTTCTTCGTTCGGAAACTTTATACTTATTTTTCTTCCAGAAAACCTTCTACTAACTACGCATTTTTGGCTGTAATTCTCTTTACAAACGAACAATAATTACAATTTGAAATCTAAATAGCAAAGTAAAATTTGGCAACTTTGCTTCTTCTTATTTGCCATTTTGCTAATATTACTCGTATCCATATATTTTTTCTTCCCAATTATACTGATAATGAGAATTACTTCCCGACCGACGGCCAAATGAGATTATGAGATTTTTCACCGAATATTTTACGGTAAAAATTGTGCTTATTTATTGTTGCTTCCTTTCTTGAAGCTAGTCGGGATTTTCTCTAGGACAATGTACTCAAATATTGTAGTCCTTGCCTTGGCACAATTTTTAGTATCATCCCAAACCGATACATTTTGCACTTAAAAAAGTAAAAAAGTTTTTGGGGCAACCAGTCTCCATCTTGTATTCAGAAATTCGAAAAAGTATATTATATAATTTAACTTTTGCATATTGATCCGAAAACTATGCCTTTGTTGTTTAACCGGAACTTCTTACCTGTGGAATATAAAGTTTTCCGAAAACTCATTTAGGTGTCCAAATCACTTCCCTCAATACCTCAACCGTTCCAATCCTATAACTAAGATTCTCCTTAATCCTAAATTAGCCGCAGTGGTGGCTTGATGTGATCGCTGGTTGAGTTCAGAGCGGAAATTCTGGGTTCGAATCGCGGACAAGCGGTCCCGGTCACCGTGTCGTACCACCTTGCAGGGTCGATGCGACCGGGGCGGCGGGGGACCTGGGTAGACCTACACCTTCGGGTGGCGGGGAACGTAGGTGGACCTACACCTTCGCGCTCGTGTCCGAACCGAGAGATGGGCGACATTGAACGGGGAGCAACGTGAACCGAACCGAACAGAATTTCTTAAAGCTCGGCCTTCCAGAGGACATCCACACTGTTGGTGACCGAGGTAGTCATCGAGATCTATCTGATAGGTCTCCACCTCACAGTCCATCTAAGATCTCAGCATAGAGCGGGGTACACTAAGCTAATTTGCTTCAGTGCAGGTGGATTAAATGAGCCACACCCGTTGAGACAATACGAATAATCCTAAATTTAAAAAAAATTTTTAGAATAATTGTTTTTTATTCAGGAAATAATGTGGAACAAGGTTAAACCTTGTAATATTTGCCTGTCCTTTATTCATGAACCTAATTCAAAGTAAAAAAAACTGAATTATTGAGTTTTTCCTAATAGAAACACTTTTCTTTATAACCTCCACTTTTTCAAGATCGAAGTTTCGGGTGATTTATTAAGTATATTTTGAATAAAATGCAAAAAATACGTATTTTTTATTTTCTTAGGTGTCAACAATAATTATTACCAATGAATAAATATGAACAAATTGAAGCATTTTTAACTGGATTGACGAGAATAATTCTCTTGGGACTATTCTCTTCCCTGATTGTATATCTGCCGAATGTGAATAATCAAACGCAATTAATTTATTATTGGTAGCCATAATATCTTCTCCCGTGTCTTAAGAATCACCATGAATCAATTAATGGTTTTAGTCAAGTTTTATGATGCTGATTATAGATTTTACCAATCATGTATTATAAGCCATTATCAGTTCTTGAATTAAAGAATACGAAGCAGATTGATTAATAATTATATTCTAAGATTTAAAGTTAACCTTCTGCAAAGTAATGACAAAAAGCTAAACAGGAAAAAGGAAATGGCCATAAAGCATTATAAAGAGTTTTATCAGAAAAATCTTTGAATAACGAGATGTTTCCTGTATTCAATTATTAACAAAAAATCTTGTTTTCTTTTTCTCTTTCACTTTTGAACCATTTATTAATATAGAATTATTGTAACTCAGTGAATTCAAAATGAAATAATAGACAACGCTGTTATTCTAAAATTAATTAAATTTTGATATTGCGTTTAATATAAACTATCCTTATTGGTCATTATTAATTTCATATATGTATGGTATAGTAGCTACAAAGTGGTTTTGAAATTTGTTTACATATAAGTACGAAAAATACATATTTTAAAATAAATCAACATTCATCATTAACCAAAGGAATGTAGGGTTCTCTGAAAGAAGCATCAAAGCCGGTTTAATGCAGGGGTTCCCAGGTGAAAGCGAGCAAAGCAGGCAAGCGCGGCAGGTACCGGCTGGCCGGGCCAACAGAACACGCGCAGCTCATCCAGTCACCACTCCGTCGAGACGCTATCCGTCGAGACATTCGCAACAGGTAGCTAGCGCCGTCCTTGCATGTGCGCGAGATTAGTACTAAACGGATTCGCAAAACAAACCCCATGTATAAATCACTTACACGGGTAAGAAAGCAGAAATATTTGTTGTACGCATAATTTGTAGTAATCTGAGAGGTAGTGGAAAATTCGAAGTTTTCATAATAATTTTTAATGTTAAAAAATCGCTAATTAAAAGTGAATAGATGTATCCACTAGATTCATTTAAAAGGTGAGTAATTAACTGTGCAAAATTTCTTTTAATTAAAATTCTTCTATCAGTGTTTTGTGTATAAAGGAATAATTAATGAAACCGCTGAAGTTTATTAATTAGAAGACCGTAATGACAAATAAAGCATTAATATTTAATCAACAGTTGGATAATAATTACACACAGAAGTGTGTGTTACAAAATTTGATTTTGAAAGAAAATTTTAATAAATTATTTACAATATGAACGCTCTTACATAAATGCTGTTCATTTTCAAATTAAATTTACCAAAATGTAAATTTCTATTTAATTAAATACACAACACACGCATGGTATTGTGCTTTTAACAGTTTAATTGTCTAATAAGTTCACATCGTAAAATACAACATTGGGAAATGAAAAACCAAACAAAATCTGTTTAGAAAAAATATTAAATAAATCGTCACGTTTTGGTAATAAATTAAAATGCAAAATTATAATGAACGTTTTCGAAGGGGCGCAGCTGTAATTCTTATTTAAATTCAAATTTGAAAAGCAATTTTTTACTTATCAGCATACTATTAAGCATATAGATAAAAATTATAAAATTATAAGCTTCATAACGGATTTTTCAAATTAAATTACCAACTCTACCAGTATGCAAATTATCCAACAAGAAATTTTTTATACGTCAATAATAATTGAAAGTAACAAAAACGTTTGTTCTTGCCTCAATTTTATTTCGCTACATAATAATTCTGGCAATTGTGAAGTTGTAAAAGCAGTTTAATGTTTAAAATACAAAACTCAAACAGTTTAATAATGAGCAAGAAAGTTTTTAAATTACTTCCCGAAATTGAAAGCTTATTTCGTTTTTTTATACATGTTAGCGTGAGCCAAAAATTACAATAAAATAAAACAAAATTAGCCTTTTTACGTACTTACGATTTATTACCGTTCTTACTTTATTTCTATTCTACTTGTTATTACATAATTATTCTCTGGTATAGTATACCTCAGTTGATTACCGCCCTCATAATACCAACTTAGGTTGGTATTACTTAATCAACACTTAATTTAAAATTATTAGTCAGGACCGTATTCATTACAGGTCCGTATTCAGGTTATATGGCTTAGTATTCCTCGCTTATTCTAACGTACAGGTACGGACTCAGGTTGTATGACTTAATAATCCTTGCTTATGCTAACACGGCCATCCTGCAATTGTCGCGTCCTCGTGACATAATCTTGCTCCCGTCTCCAACTTTGTAAGGCCAATCTATTAATCTCTTGTGAATTAGCACTTGTGAATCACCATTGCTGTTCATATCATTGCCGCATTCCCGTGTCACGATTTTACCGGGGATGCTTCTGCTTCCAACTTCGTAAGACCAATTTATCAATTTATTGCGAAGTAGCACTTGTCAATCATCATTGCTGTCCATATCATTGCTCATTGCCGCATTCCTGTGTCACGATTTTACCGGGGATGCAAGGAAAAAAAATAATCAAAATTAATATTGTACAATAAATAATCAGTCATGCCGCCGAAATAATCAGTCTTGCAGTCGTAATAATAATCCTAATAATTCACCATAATAATCCTAATAATCCTGAAAAATAATTAAAGTTAATGTTGCACAATAAATAATAAATTAGTCTTAAAGTCGTAATAATAGTAGTTCGGCTTTGCCGACATAATAATAAGTAATCCAGCCTGACCGCCATAATAATTCCGGCCTGACCGCCATAATAATTCCGGCCTGACCGCCATAATAATCCTGGCCTGACCGCCATAATAATCCTGGCCTGACCGCCATAATAATTCCGGCCTGACCGCCATAATAATTCCGGCCTGACCGCCATAATAATCCCGGCCTGACCGCCATAATAATTCCGGCCTGACCGCCATAATAATCCTGGCCTGACCGCCATAATAATTCCGGCCTGACCGCCATAATAATCCCGGCCTGACCGCCATAATAATTCCGGCCTGACCGCCATAATAACCCTCAATATTAATTCGGCGTAATTAAACAGCAACCCTTAATATTGATTCGAAAATCTGTAACTTCTACACTAAATATTAAGAGTATCTTGAATAAAGAAACTTATATCGAAAAGAAAATAATATAGCAACTTTACTACTCCCTTCACTGTTCATTGGCTTGATCCAATAACTGCCAGAATCCCAATAATCTTCTCTAATAGCTCCTCCCAATACGTAACGCTCAATAGATAGTATATCCTGTATCATCATTCATCACTATTTCTCCAATCCCAATGATATTGCCTCCAATCCACGTTCATCCAATTTTAACGCTGTTTCCTTCAAACTCCTCGTTGACTAGTATTCTCACATAGTTCAGATCCTCCATCTCTCCATTCGGTATTCCCTTTAGTGGTTTGTTTCCCGCTACTAATTGTTGCTTATTTTACTCTCATGGAATTCAATATCGTTCATATTGTTAGCTTGGACCTTTTCAATTTCCCTGATTCAGCAAATCTTCAAACGTGATAACTTCATAAATCAATCTTTCAACCACTCGTCCAATCCTGACCTATTAGCTGTTAAATCGTTTGCTTTTCTTTATTGAATACCATGATAGTCTGAGACTCGGTTCACACTCTCTTGTATTGACCCATATTATAATCCAGTACATTGAATTATTTCTTAACCAATCAATGCATCGATATTGAAGATGGTGTCATATCGTCCTGGCGCTTGAATAGTTTTCTTTCCAATTCGCTTAGATTAGTCATCATTTTGAAATAGTTAGCTTTTTAGTCTCTCCCTCTCGTTTCTCTAATACGTTTATAGAATCAACATACGTTGTAATTTCTTATATGGGAAACCCCTTGGTTCGTATTATCACTAGTTTTGTTTTTATCCTGTAATTGGCATCCCCGTACAACTTCTTGCCAGTTATTTTTTTAAAGTAATTTGATTCGTTATGTCCTAATCGTTGATAAAATCACATTTCCACATACTCTTTTGCTCGTCATAATCTTTTTATTTTTAGAAACTGTTCAGCAAGTCCAACTTGAAGTAATGCAGTCTTAAATCTCTAGAAGACCCCTTTTCGCCACATCCCAAACATCTTATTAACTGGATGAAACTACATTCAGCGTTCAATTTTGGTGATTCTCTACAATCTTTCTTCAAATGCTCATCTTTTCCATAATTGAAACAACTTAGCTATGGATTACTGCTTTCTTGATTGCTTTATGTCTAGCCTAGACAGTTTTATTTGTCTTCGCAGGTCGTCTCTGGCTTCATTGTCATATTCGCGAAGTATCAACATCAATTTTCTTTAATTATCCGGATTAGCCATGTGTACTATTTGACGAACGATGTCTAACTCTATTCCACCTATCTCATACGATAAACTTGATTTTTAGGTTAAGTGTGGTTGGTAACGGTATAAACTTTGAATTTTCGGTTTTATCATCACTCTGTATCACTTCCACTTTGCCCGTAGTTACGCATTGGTTGCAGACCTTACAAATTTCTTATACCACGTTTTCTGATTGGAAAAATTATTACGTAGATCTTCAAATAAAATGTTCCCAGTTTCGCTCATGTGGCTTCAATTATCGAAAATTTTCGACCTATTCCTCTAAGCGCATCTCCTGTTTTCAAAATTATGATCAGAATAGTGTTTTGCACGTTTTCTTATTTTGTCTATTTGATTGGTACTTTCTTCGGTGGAATGTTTACTCTCGTACGGGTTTATTATCTGTTGGCCGTTGTCCAAAATTGGCCATTAGAACAACTCAAAGAACAATTTCATACACCGTTGAAGATTCGACATGTCAGGATCGTTTTCTTCATTATGTGGGGTTATTTTATATTTTGATTAATTTAAAAAAAAAAAAACAATACGATACTTTGAATTAATTCTAATCTAATCTCTAAAACAAATTGAGCAGTAAACCGTAAAAAAAATTTGTACTTATCCTGTTGTGGTTAAACGTGGGTAATTATCCAACTTCTGATGTTAGCGTGAGCCAAAAATTACAATAAAATAAAACAAAATTAGCCTTTTTACGTACTTACGATTTATTACCGTTCTTACTTTATTTCTATTCTACTTGTTATTACATAATTATTCTCTGGTATAGTATACCTCAGTTGATTACCGCCCTCATAATACCAACTTAGGTTGGTATTACTTAATCAACACTTAATTTAAAATTATTAGTCAGGACCGTATTCATTACAGGTCCGTATTCAGGTTATATGGCTTAGTATTCCTCGCTTATTCTAACGTACAGGTACGGACTCAGGTTGTATGACTTAATAATCCTTGCTTATGCTAACATACATTTATTTCCACTTTAAAATGCAATAATATTTAATATTAAAAGTTATTTAGGCAAAATTGGAAAAAGTTACATTTGAATTTGAAGAATAAATGTGGTTTTAGTATTCACAAAAGTGAATTTATTTTGATTGTATTAAAAACAAAATAATACTCGTATAATAAAATTCTGAATCGTATTTTAACAAGAGTTGGTAGTATTATTTAAAATTACATGTTATTATTCACACTTTTGCCACCAGGTAAAGCTACCTTGCATCACATCAGTCAGGATTTTCTACGACGCAAGATGCACCATAGCTTCACAAGTCTTGACGGATATGAGCTAAAAAACATAGGTGACCTGGGAAACCCTAATTTTTTTTTTATTGTGGCGGCTAACGTGTTACTACGAGCAGGTGCTTATGCAAGTTAGGAATTTCTGATTACCAACTGCATTGCATTTATTTCAAAATATTATAAAAATAACCAGTAATTTTAATACTTCTGCTATTGTATTGTACAACAACGTCAGAAGATAATATACTAAAAATACCTATGCTGGCTTATGCAGAATCGCACTCGCATCGACAGGAAAATATCCTTATCCAGTTATCCTCATCTTTGCGTACCAGTATCTCATTCAGAATTCAGAACCGTGTTGTAACGGCTAGTAATTTTTAGAGTAGTTTTTATTTTCTATTTTAAAACAATTTCCAATTGGAACTCAATTTAATTAAATACATCGTTGTAATTTGTGATTTTATAAAGAAAATACTTTACAGTAAATATTCTTCAATTAAAGTAATATCTAGTTTCAAGTAAAATAAAATAGCCCTATATATTTAGTTCAGATTCCACTAGAAATAACCAGGACATACCGAATTTATTTCGTGTGCATAAACTACAATATTTTGTTATTGGCGTCACGTCAGCGTAGTCTGACGACATCGAGAACTTGAATATGTACTATTATATATTAGATAAAACATATTCTTTAGACGGGAATAAATTACCAACATCATGATACACAGAAAAAAATCCTTGATGTTAAATTCGCACAATATTGTGTTCTTGAAATTGTGTTCTTGTTAATCCCAAATTGAGTTCTTGATAGGTACTGGGCTTGTTAGAAATATGCAAATTTTTGTACCTGGAAAATTGTATTGTATATGGTAACTATTGTTGTTTAAGTTCCACCCAATAATTGTGTTCTTAAGATTGTGCGAATTGTAAACGTAAAATTTTACTTGAATAATTATTATTAAAGCAGTAAAATTTGAAAAAAATTTTCATTTTTAGATTATATACATTTAATCCGTAATTATGCAAACGATTAAAATATAATTTAAATATTTACCGTTATTTATAGTTTTAACACGTGGATAATAATTTTATTTTAAAAATTTAAACTTAATAATTATTATTAATAATTCTCTTTGCTTAAAATTAACGAACATTTTAAGATTAAAGAATTTACTGCAATTAGAATTAAATGTTAAAAATTTAATCTAAAGAAGTGTGATAATCGTATTAATTTACTGTAAAATTATAAATTCAGCAAAAGCTAAAAGTAAACGTTAAAACATTAAAATTTTAACCGTAAGTAAAGACAACATACAAGAAATTTTATTTAGAACCTTTTATCACAAGATAGAACCAGAAAATATTGGAAAATATGAAAATTTCAAATACGTGGGGGGGGGGTCAAACAACGTGTTGTTTTTTAAAAAAGGTGAAAAATATAGTAAAATTATTGAATAATTTACAAAAGTATCTTATTACTTTTCGTTGTATCGTATTTATTTTTTAAATTCTACAATAATTTCACTATATTTTTCAACTTTTTTAAAAAAACACCACGTTGTTAGATCCCCCCCCCCCGTATTTGACATTATTTCATATTTTCTGGTTTTCTTGTGACAAAAGGTTAAAACTGTTTCTAAATAAAATGACTTGCATGTTGTTCTTTAATTAGGGTTAAAATTTTAATGTTTTTAAATTTTACTTAAGTTTTTTATAAGTTAATAATTTTAAAATAAATTAAATACGATTATCACACTTCTTTAGATTGTTATTTTAACATTTAATTCTAATTACAGAAAAATTCTTTAATCTTAAATTTTGAACTTTCAGCAAACAGAATTATTAATAATTATTAAGTTTAAATTTTTAAAATAAAATTATAACCCACGTGTTTAAAACTATAAGTTAGGGTAATTGTTACGGTAAATATTTAAATTTTATTTTAATCGTTTACGTAATGTAATATTTTAACGTTTGCTTAACGTTTTGTTAACTTTATATTAAAATTTTAAAATTAAAACAATTTTAATGTAAAGAATTAAATGTTATAAAACAGAAATCTAAAGAAGTGTGATAATCTGATATTGTAAAATTATAAATATAGAAAAACTTGAATAAGCGCAAAAATATTAGAATTTTAACTATCAGTAAGAATAACATTGATTAAATTTTATTATTTTTGAATTATTTCATTTTTGTTAACTCGATATATTTTATTTATTAAATTTAAAATTAATTCTCTAAGCATAAGTATAACTTAAGCTTATTATTATAATTCCCTTCGTAGACCAGTGAGTACAGCGTACGCCTATAGATCCAGAGGTTACAGGTTCAAATCAAAAAAAAGGTAAGTAAAATTTGTCAAGTGTGTTCCCCTACTGCAATTAAAGTTTATCGCAATTTAAAAATGAAAGTATAATAATAAATTAAGATCTGTGAATACAGATATTTCTAATAATAATTTATTTATATATTAAAAATTTTATTTTAATAAATTTTCTTATACAAAACACAAAATTGTGTTGTGGACTAGTAAAAAGGTTTTACCATAAGAAGGCATAATTTGGGTTGTATGCAGGTATAGATAGGTTGACCCAAAAGTTTACCTGCTTGGAACACAATGTTTTACTTGTAACCTATTTCAATCCAAATTTTACCTGGAGTATGCACAATTTTACTTACATTTAGCACAATTTTTTTTCTGTGTAGTAATCGGATCAATTCTCGAGTCATCGTGTAGTCTTTTGTTGGTAAGAAAGGGTGGAGCGTTCCAGACTGTTCACGTAAAATCACGTAAATCACACGTACCGTCAACAAAATGCTGCTAATAAGGTGTAAATTTGTGTAAAAATGTAAAATTTAAAATCGATTTTTGACTATACTAATCAATATTTGACATTTATCCTCACCTTCAACGCTTTATCTTACTGTTATCTATCAATTTCAATTGAGATTTTTTAAAATAAATATAATAATATCTTCTGTGGATAGTTATAGTGCTACTACGTAGTAAATATTTAATTGTGACAAACAATGTCAGTGTAATTTTTAATATATCTACCCAATTATTTAAAAGGTGTCAACTTGTGATTTTTAATGCTTCATGATAAAAAAAAGTCGTAAACTTTTCAAAACTGCAAGTTAAAGTAATACATCTAAAGTTAGTGTATCGGAGGTAGTATAAGCACGGCTGGTTGGACGAAGTGAAGTCCCCGGTTATAATGGCCCGGGCTTAGCAGTTTTAGTTTGGGAGGTCGTTGAAAATGGTTAAATTAGAAGTAAGGGATAGGGTTGAGTGAATAACTTCGAAATGTGAATGGAAATTGATGAAATATTACTTACGCCACAAGTGTGAGGTCGTTGAGAGAAAATCAATTATGTGTAATCAAAACCGCTACAGGATAGTAGTGCACGTTATGTGGAAGTTCCTACATTGATCGAGAAATTGTTGTATAGGAAAGGTCCATTTGTATATTTTGTGTTTGAGTGAAGGGCATTCTGTGAAGCAGAAGATAATAGACATAGGTATGTGCGCGATTTAAGAGTATCAACTTTTACATCATGTTGAAAGCGTCACCAGTTACATGCTAACCTGGACTTGTGACGTAGGAGGTAATTGTAGTAAGTTAAGGATTTGTAGTTAGGTTTTTTAAAGTGACTAGTTGCTAGCAGAGTTTGATACAAAGTAGATTGAAATTAGTGTGGAACCATTGTAAATAGACAATATAAAATAACGGAATCATCTACTTGAGCTCTTACCTGCTTGACTACTACTTACAGATTTTGCAATTCGTGAGTGTGGTTATCCATCGGTGTAATAATTTACACATTGGTTTACGCTGACACTAACTTAACTATCGATATTGATTTTAATTACTTACTTAGTAGTAAGTATATATTTAAAACCAATATCATTAGGGGGAATTACAATCACATATTATTTATAAACCCTCAACGCTTTATGATAAATAGATTATAATAAAATAGTGTTATTTTTCATGCCATATAAAAAATAACAGTAAATAGAAAATTACTAATGATTGATTTCCATATCACACATCATTAAAGTAATAAATAAAAGCAATACTTTTAGCAGTTAACTACCGTACTAGTAGTACTTACTCGTATATAAATACTATGTCGGTTTATTTTTTTATCATAAATTATTATATTACATAACATTACAGTACTTGAGACAGTTTTAAAATTTTAAGTATACAAATTTTTCTTCATTCAATATCAAAGTGGTTTAATGACTATTACCAGATGTCATTACCAGCAGAAAATTAGCTAGGTATTTAGATGATGATTTTTTGAATACCATAATACGTTTAACATGAATCCCTCTAAAACTGGATTAATTGGGTCAAACATATCAGTTTCAATAACAAACAAGCTGATTTGGCTTTGTGACAGTATCGTAGAGGAATAGGATGGTCATCAGGTACTAGAATCCTTCGCAGCATCCCATCTTCACCATTTGCTGAGGTCAGTCTGTTTACCAGTGTCATATTATGATGCGAACAGATTATGTTCTAACTTAGGCACTCTTCTGTTTTCCTCTCCTGAATGTCCATGTGCAGGAGTAGGAGGCAAGGACTGCCTTAAAGAGCAAACCTAGTATCCTTATGCAAGAATAGGTCTCGATGCCTACTTCTTCTATATTTCTAGATATTACGATAGTTTTACGATAGGCGACCGAAAGCACAACTGAAGATGAGAAAGATCCGTGAGGGCCAGCAGACCGACGGAAGGACAAATCCGAAACAGTCTACGACGAGCAATAAGTAGTTCATGCCCAGAAAGTTTAAAGGAAATAGTAGAAAAGTAGAGTGACAAGTGACAACAAATCTGAAACCGACCACGACGAGTAATAAGTAGTCCAAATGTAGAAGTATGAAATAGAAGACCAAAGTCCCTAGAGGACGGAAGATGATACCCCCAAGTCGTGAATTCTAAAGCTTAACCGTGGATCCGCATGATTACGGGGGGAGGTTTCAGTCAGTGAAAGTCTGACACTACCGCCATCTATAATTGTGGCTGTGTCCCATACAGGATTTCCTTCTCCTGGCAAAAGGCTTTTCGAAATCTCGAAATGGCACGTCTCGAGCGTGCCTCAAAGGAGATTCGTACTTTCGCTTCTAGCTGCCATGCATCGATCCGCGGGATTCTCTCGCTGGAGTGATGCGCGAGTTTGATTCACGACTCTGACTCGCGAAGCAAACTCGCGCCTTAATACGCTAGATTTGTGGATGAGCAACGGATTGCTTTTGCGCATTAGTAGGTAGATGTACCTTGTAATATAATAATAGACTACATTGTAGACTTTAGTTATTCATAACGACGACAATAAAAATATTTAAAATATAAAGGGCAGCAGAACTTCTTCCATCTTGCAGGAGTACAAAAAATCCTGAATTCAGTCAAAATGTTATAATGTAATACAAAATCATATACCAAGTCTCCAATATCGTTTAAGTTATAATTACTTATAAACTAATATACAAAATTGAAATATTACGATTAATATTGCTATGTTTATAATTTTATAACTTTATTATTATTTTAGACAAAGTTACTACAATGTAATTAGTGCGCAGCACAGATAGCGTGTTTTACTTGTTTTGCGTGCTTTATGAATGAAATTTTTACTACTAGTAGGTATATTATACTCTTAGTCTAGTGTAAATTACACGCGTTACAGCATTCGACTTCGAGTGTGGTTTTTCATAGTTGACCGAACGCCGTATTGCATTGAACATCAAGCTAATATCAGAGTTTAGGAGTTCTGTTGGCTTAAATATCCCGTTTTAGGGTATTTGTAGACCTGCTTGAAATTCCAAAGATATTTTTAATAAGTTATACTGTCTCAGAGATCCCAGTTAACTAATTCCGTTGGTTAAAACAATTTAAATTCCTTCTAATACTATGAGGTCGTGGATGGAGCTAAACTTTTACCAACACCATATTTGCATATACATTTTCAATTTTTCGTTAAATTAAGGCCTAATTTTGAATGATCCGCAAAATTTTATTTTAAACTTGCCTTTTGGACTGCTTACTATCATCGTTTACTTGGTAAATTTTTAAATTCCTGTCGACTAATATATTCCTTGACTAATATAGCACTTTAGTACAGGCAATAAATATAGAAAAATATTAGTAGATTTTCATTTTTTACCTAATTTTATTTAAAATAATAATCATTTAAAAATTCATTTAAAAGTAAAAGCATTTAAAGCTTTGCCAAAAACCTCATATTAGTGCAAAAAGATTTAATCTTATAACTTAAAATGCAGTTCTGAAGCTTGCTAAATTCGAGGAACTATTTTTCTCAATTTGGATTAATAGTCAGAAGTTCTGAAAGCATCGAACCTGAGAAATGCTTAGTTCGACGATCGATCTTGTTAATAAATAGTTTCTTTCGAATATACTAAATCACCATATTATATTCTTTATAAATTTCGTTAAGTAATTGAAAGAATGGTTGTGCTTCATTCATATTAATTTTCTATTATTATTATACAGAGCAATCTTTCCTCTGTCGTACAAACGAATAGCTTATAATGTATTAATATTATTTTTACATTTTAGTTATATTTTTAGGACGTACATTAGGATAACATTTTTGGGTGAGGTATATAATGAGAGTTTCATCATATTAAGTAGTACGAGGGATCAATTTTTATATGGTAGTAGTATTATCAAATACGATATTGTACTCGTACTCTAGTGTCTAGTACATTATAAGAAGCATCAATCATCAACGACACAGTTTAACTTGATATTTAAAAGGATTACTAGTGTTGAAATATTATACATTCTGAAAAAATTTAAGCTACCTTAAAATTAATTTTCAAGTTTAAAAAAATGTTATGCCCTATATATGGATATAGTACCTATTGCTTACAAGTAGCGCCCACACAAGCAGGGCCTAAGATATTTTGACTACTTAATATCAATGTACTATTATGTAAATATTATATAAAAATAAAATACACAGAACATAGAAAACACATTTAGTACCTATTACTAAATAATATTGTCATTCTAATATTTAATACATTTTCGTAATAAAACTTTTCATACGTATATGTTGTAATAATAAGAAATGATGTTAAATGTATTAAAGTAAATTTTACTACAAAAATTCATTATTCAGATGAAGTTTATCAAAATCGATTAGTTGTTCAACAACATAAAAAAGTGGAACTCCTCTATTGATTTCTAATGAAATCTTTGCTTAGGTAAACAAACCAAAACGTCTTGATAAACATAATAATATGGGTAAAACCATTTATTTTCGAGTTAGAAGACCTTTATCTGCAGTAAAATAAACAAGACAAAAAATTCATTTGTTCTTGATTGTATACGTCAAACTTTTTAATAAAATAGCTGTAAGATTGTCGCAACATTGTTTAACTCTGAGGCGATAAAGCGTTGACAGTGTTTTATTTTGTGTGTCTTGAGAAATGGTTAATTTTTACATAAATTCTGACATGACAGAAAAAAAATAAAGACAGATAAATGGGTTTCAAAATTTAAAAAGTCACAACAAAGAATACTAATCACATAATATGTACCTGTTTCGATCACATTAAACCTCATCAGTGCTAAATACAAGAATATTTCTGAAGATGACAAGTTTGTGTATAAAAACTGTAGGTACTTGAAAAATTATGGATTTGTCTATAAATTTTAATATTATGTTTCATTTTGAAAATCTTGCATTGTTTAATAACATTACTAACCGACAGTCAGCAATCTACCGCCTTTAGCTGCTGTGTAGTAAAGTGGTCGCAAAAGAAGATGAGAGGGTGGAGCTAATGCGTAGAAACCAAAACTCGTACAATCGTGTTTATGTTGGTGTCAATATTGGTGGAATTGGGTGTGTCAAGCGATGTCTACTGCGCCGGATTTTGTCTACGCCCTCTCATCTTTCTTTGTGATCACTCTATGTGGTTGACATTATGTACCTACATAGTTGTTCGTCACACTCAGGGGAAATAAGATCATACAGGTAGGCAGTCTATAATATAATCGTTTGGCGTCACTGGTAAAAATTGTTTAAATTATTGAACAAAATTGTTAATCAATTATTGTGCAATCAAATTTATAGAGCGTATTTTATAGAGAATATAATTTTCTTTAATATTTAATTCCCCATTTTAAGCATAATATAATGAACTTTATTTTAAGTACAGTTACTGACCTCGTGGGTAATAAAATTTTTACCTGTTTTACATTACCCTAAATTAAAAATTTAAGTAAATAAATTATTCGCCTCAATTAACGCTCAGAAGTCCATATCGTCTGAACTAAAATTGTGTATTCGCATTTTACATTAACAAAACGCCACCACACGGAAAAATTTCAAACTCAAAATTGGACGTAATGTGGTTAGTGAAGGTGGCGCCATCAACGACAATGTAAAACGTGAATAGGCTAGTTTTTATTGGAGTCATGTGATATTATCGCAGAGTTTACTCTCACAATTACCCCTTATATTTATTTCTATTAATGCCTAAAATGTCGCCAACGGGCGCAACTAGGGTCAAAAGTTGGAGGACTAAAAAAAGTCTTGAAAAGTTTTAATTGAGAAAAAAATTACGTCGTCAAATACGTAAATACTCGTTGATTTTTGGAAATTTGGGGGAGGGAGCTAATTTTAATTTCGGGGGCATAGCCACCCTAATTGTGCCTATGAATGTCAATATGTTCAAAGAAAGAGTGAATAATAATAATCATAATAACTTAGCTCCAGTTCTTATGCGTATAAACTTTGTTTATACCATTGATACGGTTCAAAATTCCATACCAATTTGGAATTTATTCAGTCGCTGCGTTATTGGATTTTCTCTTGCTTACCGGCTCCTTTTGGAGTATTTGCCGAGAAGATCTTAATATATCAATTTTTTTGAAGAATTTAATCGTCCGACCTTGTAATATCCTATGGAATATTCATCAAGAATATTAATTAAAGATTTAACAGCATCCTCAAACAACAAGACATCCTTGAAGTATTTAAACCATTTTGTCACATGTTCAAATTTACAACATTGAAATTATTTTTGCACCGGATCAGGAGGATACGATCTTGGGGGGTTCTCTTGATGTTTCAGCAAATTAGGGAACTAATTGAATTGATTATGGCTAGCGATCTAAAAACCAATTAAGCATAAATGAATAATTAGAGATAATTGACGGTAAGTAGGTATGCGGTGTTAAGATTTAAACAACTTAACATCGCAATACATACTATACAGTGATGTATTGTCTGCAATTGTAATTAACTAATCCATGCCAATTTTTAAATCACAAATTATTAATTAATTTTCAAATTTAATGTTGTTACAAATTTCGATTTTCGAACGATCTTCTAATTCATTTATTCTTAATGTGTGAAATAGTCTGTTTTCAAACTTGACCGTTATGCTTCGACCGTCTCTACTTGTTCTTAATGAATTTGTTTTAATAATACCTACTCTATTATGATGAATTAAACCTGAAATTTTATTACTTGATTTAAGTATAACTCCAATTAATTTTACAAATTTGTTGCTAATCAAACAAGAAACACGACATTATCTTTTTATACAGAAAAACATATTATTTGGTTTAATACTTCACATAATAATCTTATTTTCGAATTTGGAAATCAGGGTATATCGAATAAAGCACAACAGTAGGAGGTTTCTTACGAAAACTCACGTAGGTTTTAAAAAATTGAGCAATTTTCTTTATAAATAACTTTATGTAGGTATATAAAAGAAAAATAACGCATTAATCATTATCAAAATATTATATTGAATTATGAAGAACCTTTGCAATTAAAATATAGAAAATATCCTAGCAAATACTGTTATTTAAATATTGAAATGCCTTCAAAAGTATTTTAATAATAGTATTCTGCTTACCTCTACTTATACCTAGGTTATATAATATTTTTTCACTACCTTTTCAAAATAACTTCATAATTTTTGTTACAAATATACATAAATTACTATGTCAACAAAATATGACAATAAAACATTATGTTAAAGTTTTATTTTAATGTCCGCTGTTAACAAAACCAGCGAGATGTTTTTACTGACTCCGACAGACAAAGTAAATATTTATATAAATTTTTATATAAAATATTTTTATATTTGTTTATGCAAACATAAAATTGCTGTAATAATAGCTATTATGTGCAGTATAAAACTTATGAAGTCGACAATTTGTTTCAATTTACCAGTAATTAAAAAAATTGATAGTTGAAAGTAAGAAATTGATTTTCGATACAAATTTTATTAGAAAATGTTATTCGGTTTTCTACGTATAAGTACTTCAATTTTTGATAAAAATCAGTAAAGAAACCGTTATTATATCTTATTTTAAGGGAATATAATTCCAAAATTTAATTTGTTTTTAAATGAATTAATTATTTTGGATTATTTATACAGTTAAAAGTGTTTCTCAATTTTAGAGTTACAATTTTCCAACGTAGCTTTTTATTTAAATTATACAATGGTAGATGGTTTAATTGCAAAAGTTAATTTTTATTGTAACAAAGAAAATACAAACATTGTTAATATAAATGGAAATTATGCAACAACAAACATAGCAAATACCAGATTTTATTTTAAAATAATAAAAAACGATATACGACATAATAATATTGTATACATAATTATAATACTTACCTGTGTACAAAAATAAAAATCCCACGCTATGTTTTCCTGGTTCTGAAATAAAAGTTTCAGATAAAAGGAAATACTATTATTTCAAAACAATATTACTTTTATTATCAATTTACGCATTACCTACCTAATTTTTTAAGATTTATATTATTCTTTTCATAAACGGACAATATCTTCAGGGTCCTGTATAATTAATGGTAATGAATATATTTAAAAATTATACAAAAATAACTTTTCAAATGAAATTTTTAAACAAATATCGTCATTTTAAACGAAATAATAATATAATACTTATTGTTAGATAAAAAGTCAAGCCCTGATATGTGAATGATTAGTTGAAATTTTTATTGAAAAAATCGTATTTATGGTCTTTATGGTGAACAAATCATCGTATACGACAAATAAGTTTCGCACGAGAGTGTTTCTAGCTCATAATATAGTGAAAATAACAAGTTAGCATTATATTTTGTTGTGAATTAGAGTTTCAATCAAGTTTTCAAAACAGGAAAACATTTCCAGAAATACAAGCTAGAAATATTAGACAAAAGAGAGTTTTCAACATATTATGGTGAATTTTGGGGATGAAACAACTGAAAAGACAACTGCCAACAATTTTAGATTTAGTTATTTAGTTAATAATTATGTTAATTGTGATGCAAAACAATAAATTGTAAACACAGAAAGATTATACCTTACTATTTGTAAATTGAGAATAAATTGATAAACAAAATTTAAAAGAAATACTTTATATCGCCGAAAAAATTTAAATATGAACTTTTTCTTTCTGTGATGTTAATAAGGGTTTCTAGCCTTAATTTCGAGCGTCGTGAACTGAAATCTGACAGATGTTTTATCCACGTAATTGCCTGGTTACAAATTGTAAACAAACTGGACTCAAAGTAATTATTCCATAAAATGAAGAGCACTTACTATTATTAAATAATTTAGAGACTACTAAGAGATGGGATTAGGTGCTTAAATTATAAAATCTGAGGGAAACACAAAAACTGTAGTACTAAATTTGTACAAGTGAGTAAAACTGAAAATTGAACAGTACGTACGTGCAGATACTACTCCGTCAGGTAAACACTAAAATGTGTGAAATGAAAGAAAATAATATAATATTTTGCCTCCGATGTGCCTTTAATCCTGTTTTCAATAAATTACAGTTGGTAACAATCATAAACTTAAGGACACTAATGACTTTACGTACTTACCTTTCGAACACGGAATGTTATAAGAAAGTTAGACTCTCTCCTGATTCGAATCAGAACCTCACTTTGAGCAGTTGATCGCCCTAATTTATTACTGAATCAATCACAGTTTTTCAAAATAAAACAAAATTGAATAATATAATGTAATAGTGATAGGTAAGCAAACAAATTTAAACACTAGCAAGCAAAATTAGAACGCTAAAATTTTCGTATAGACGACAATAAAATGATAAGGTAACAGAAACACAATGATAATAGCAAATTATTAGTATGAAAAGATTTCTTTACCTACGATAAGATTGCGCTTGCTGCCACATTTGTTTGTTTATATTATTTTGAAGTAGGTAAATATTATTTTAAATTAAAAATACAATTATTGTGATATTCGGATTAAAAGTGGCATTTTGTTTAACAGGCAAATTTAGCATTTTGCGAAGCACAGCGTAGCGGAGCTAAGTGTATTCAATTTTAACATTTTTGCTTGAAATTTTTGTAATTTTATGAAATTTATTCATATTACATGGCACACTTATATGTTTTTAAATATCTAGTTGCTAATTAGCACAAGTTATTATCACCAGAAATTATGGGATATTCTCTCAAACATTCTTATTTTGGTCGTATTCTAGCATCTAGCTAACAAGAAATTATTTTAATTGGATTCTTTCGTTGATGGTAATTGAAATTGCAAGTAAATTGAATTTCAGCTTTTTTAAATTATAATGAATTTTATGACATGAGTATTTTAAGGGTAAGAAAAGTGTTTTTCTAAGTAGTTTAATTTTAGAGAAATAAAATTTTAGCTTTAAATTTTTACTTCAAATTTAACCTTCAAATAACGCATCACTCTGATTTTCAAGACGACACGTCGCGCAACAACGAAGCACAGAAAGATTAGCATAATTATTTGTTGTGAACTTTTAACTTTTTCCTCTCATTCAATTGCAAATAATTTTTAAGCTTCAATTTTAAAGTTTGAAAATGTTATGAGAAAATCGTACAGAATGCAAAATATAATCAGTTCATCGTATTGACGAAAGAATCAGATTAACCTAAAAAATTTTGACATTGGTTCACGCTTTTGGAGTAACTGTGTCGACAAACGCACAAACGGACAGGAAAAGTTTTATTCGTTTTTCGTTTTGTGGATAGTTAAAAACTTGATAAAAACATTTTTCTCAGTCTTTGTCAACACTTACCGTAGCCTATACTGTAAAATTCAGTTTAAAGTGAACGAGGGCTGTCCACTGCAATTTTTTCAGTAAAGAAAATAAGTCTAAAACCATTATGTGAAATTTAAATGGTAGTATTTATTGATTGAATGTATTATTATTTCCTAAATTAATTTCTTGTTTAATTTCATCATTTTTCTATATTAGAGTAGCATATAAAACAAAAAACTTAATGGGCACCCTAAAATGTACAAGATTGCTCAGTGTTTTATAGATAATGTAAGCTAGTGAACATTTTTCTCACTTTATTTCACTACAAAAGTTTTATGATTTATACATTATAATTTAACTATAAATCTAAAATAATAATTTAATTTAGAAAGAATAATTTAATTTAGTCCATTCTAAAAGAATATTCTATTTTATTGTTGAAAAAATTATGAAAAATAGTACATAAGTTGCTTTGACACTGCTATTTAAATAACTTATTACGACTGTCTCTTTTGATATGGAGAAAATTTAATTTATTCCAAAGAAAAATCATATTATTCAGAAATTGAAGCAGTGGAATTTACATAAACCTCAGTATGTACTAAAAGAAAAAAAAATTTGCAACTAAAAATAAGGTAATGATACTTATTTCTGATGTCCACAGTTTTATTAAATTTTACATGCTCCAATAATGCTTATTAAATAAACATTACCCACTTGTATTTATTTTTGTAAATAATCAGTGGTGTGATGTACTTTTAAAATAATAACATAACGTAAATACGTTATGTTATTCTATAGTGTTTTTCGCGAAACGGTCTCACGTATCATTTTAACAAGCCGCTATTATTATAACGTGAACGTTATAATAAAGGTTTTCCTAACCGTTATAGTGCGAAATATAACGGGTGAAATTTAGGTGCATTTATATTTCGCACTATAACGCTTAGGAAAACCTTTATTATAACGTTCACGTTATAATAATAGCGGCTTGTTAAAATGATACGTGAGACCGTTTCGCGAAAAACACTATAGAATAACATAACGTATTTACGTTATGTTATTATTTTAAAAGTACATCACACCACTGAATATTTAAAATTTAAAAACTATAGAGTTAATTGCACGTAATAAAATCAATTATTAAATTTTGAACTGATGTGCGAGCTCAGAAATATAATAATAGTTTTTATTATATCCAATTAATACCATAAATTATAAATTTATATTATTATTTATTTTACAGGTAAAACCCCAATATATTTTATATTGATTTTATGTTACTGTACATAGTAAAATAGGTGACTTATGCCTGTTTTCACCAACAATTTATTTAAGAATTTCCTAGTTAAGAATTTACTTAGCTAGGATTCCATAAATTTGATTGGTCAAATTTGACATATGAGTTTTTTATGTCAATACTATGTCATTTATGGAATCGTAGCTAAGTAATTCTTTACTAAGAAATTCTTAAATAAATTGTTGGTGAAAACAGGAATAAATAAATAATAGAAGCTTACGTAAATTATTATCTTGTTGACCTTATTCAATTATCAAAACTGAACCTTGTCTATGTCTATAGTATTAATGATTTTCTGGTGAAATTAAATAAAGTAAACCTTGCCTGTATTTCTAAGCTCCAAATCAACTTTTTTTTATTGGAAGGGATAATGTATTAACTTTTGCTGAGGACAATAATATATTAAGTTTTGAAAATTGTCCTTGTAATCAAAGAAAAGTATTTCACTAAAAACTTCTCGAAATTCAAAACTGATTTATTCTGATTTATTGTTTATTTTTAGATACATTTTGTACTGGCCTGAGTACTACTGAGGCCAGTATAAAAATTTTATAAAAGTTTATAAAAAAGATAAACAAAAAATAAATCCGAATAAATAAACAAATCGCTATATTTCTTGCTTATCTTTAAACGCCTGTACATCCGCGAGAGGGCGATGAAAACCCAAAAAGCACTTTAAATTTTTTTTTAAGTTACAGCTAAGAACTAAGTATCTTGAAAATTTCAATATTTTTCCTCTTACCAAACACGTCCAAATTGTAGCCTGAAATATGCAAATTCTTAAAATTTTAAAATTTCAAGGAAAGAGTTTTTCGTAACGAGTTAACTGAACAAGTCAATTTTAATTTTTTATTCTCTTGGGATATGTGCACCTTGATATCTGAGAATGATTAGACTTTTACATTCAACAGCGCAGACACTGGAGTCAATTGATAATCACAAAAAATCAATAAAATACATGTATTTTCAATACCATTTTATTTTTCAGGTATAAAAAGTAACTAAGTAAATCCTTTTTAAAAACTACCATCTTTCAGCTTCAAAATGCCACCTTGGTCGAGTAGGACATTTCCAATAGAAAATTTTTTACAGCCAAAACCGCAAAGCACAAAAATAAGAATTTTTAATTACTTTAATTTATGTGGACTGGAAGTGGCGCGTGCAAAAATTAAATCCTTTTGGATTTTGGTCTTAGGAACTCTAAAGAACATTCCCGCAAAGTTTGACCAAATTGGAAAATATGCTGGCTTTGCCAATTTGAAGACTCATCACTCAAACGTTTGGGCATAGTATTAAAAATAATTTTTTTTAAACAAGTCTTTATTCGCAGTGTATTGCTCTTGTAACCTTTAAAATAACCCCTGCTTGATTGTTATAGGGGTGGTTCTTGTCCATAATTCCTTGTTTTAGTAGTAGGTTACCCACCCTTCAATCGAAATACATCCCTAAACAAGCAGATTTCTACAATCATGTTTAACCTTTACACCTAGATTTTGGGAATCCTCTATTCGGTTTATGTCAGATCATGGTTCAATCATCAAAGCCTAAAATGTTATATTTCAATCGAAATACATCCCTAAACAAGCAGATTTCTACAATCATGTTTAACCTTTACACCTAGATTTTGGGAATCCTCTATTCGGTTTATGTCAGATCATGGTTCAATCATCAAAGCCTAAAATGTTATATTTGCTTTCGTCTGCAAAATACCATTTATTTGGAAGTATTTACGTATCGAATAGTACGTTTCATTCTATTGACTTCACCAACGAAGAACTTTTTTCGAGCCATTCGGCAGTTACATCCTCTTTTTCTTAAACCTTTCGAATTGTTTCCGCATGGACGCATTCTTTCCTAGTTCATGTAGTACTAACTTCAGTTTGTAACTTTCGTGCACTAATTCTAAGCTTTTTTTTTAACTTTCATCAGAACATAGCTTACTTCTCGACAATTTAATTTACGTAAGCGGTCAGAATTTCTTCTATAAAATCAATTCAATTTTCGACTTTTTAACGTGTTATAATATCCTACCGGGTAGCCGGGTACTCTTACTTAAATATATTTAGCAGTTTTCCAATTTCACGTTGTGATTTATCCTTAGCGTAATGAAATATCACGAGATGCGTTAAATCAAAACTTATATTTTTACAATTTCAGTGTGCTATATCAATATATCATAATAAAATTTCAATGTCATGGTATTGAAACTTTATTTAGGTGAGCTTAGGAGTGCTTCATCAAAAATGTTCAGCTGTTTTCGTTTTAAATATGTGAATTACATGAAAATTATTGCAATTGATTAGGTGATATACGTTTTTTTATGTTTTTCGTTAAAACATAAAAATGAGTTTTGTTAAATTCTACATAAACTTACAAAATAACCGTATTTGAATAATTTAAAAATATTTTTCCAGGTTCATAGGAACTTTTCAAAGTAACCCTTGTATAATAATATATTTAATAATATTTAAGAAATTCTTAACGCATAAAATTTCTTATGTCATGGATTATTCTGTTTAATCAACTTATATTGTCTTATTGATTTTGTTTATTAGGATACATAACATTCTAAAAGATATTTGTAGGTTCTATAAAAATCCTAAATGAAGGTTAGCAAATATCAACTTGAAGGGTGAATCGGGTGCGAAAAAGGTGTTCAAATAGAGTTCACGCTTTTGTTACTTTTTATATAAAAAGTTTCCATATATGGTATGTAGTGCGTATTAACTTATGGCATCCACGTTGTCAACTTTTTATTTACCTAAAACTCTCACGTTCTTGCAAACATTTGATCTTTGAACATTTAATACTTTGAACATATACTTTTTGTTTTTGATACTGCGTAATATCTGTCGTAGAAAATAAAATTGATATCAATGAAGGAAAGAATTTTTGAAAAAATTTAGGTACCTTATATATTTCATGGTACCATAGGTATGTAGTAGGTTTAAATCTAATACATACTAGCAACCACAATTTCTTTTCAAAACTTTTCTTATTAATCTTATTTTATAAATATTATTTCAAAAAGAATGTTAGATCAAATGTAGGTAGAACTTGGTAATTTTCATCACTTGTAGGGTTTGTTCACATACTCGATCAATGTCAAATGTGTTTGCAACTAAACCTAACTACTTATCAACACGAAATAATGATGACACATAATTTATTTCAAATATACCTTCATGAATTTCCTGGTTATTTGCATAAAAAATTGTACTACATTAAAATTATTCGCTCTAGGTGCAATAAAATTATGCTTAAAGTTTTAAATGCTTATATCTACCGGAAAAAACAGATTCAAATTTCTCGATTCTCAGTAAAAATTCGAACTGCACTGCAGAATATTAAAATTACTTAGCAAACTGCTAAATAATTTCATTTCTTCCGGAAAGTTTGCAGGAAAATAATTAAAATTTCTTTTAAACCGTAATAATATTATACTGGAAAATAGTTTTATGAAAATTATAAATTATTGAATGTAGGTATACGTAGGTTGCCTTTTATATTTCGGGATTTGAGAACAACAACAAAAAATATTTTCATCAAAAATGACTTTATTGTTTTTCAAAATACTCTTCATGAAGATCAATACACTTTTACATGCGTTAAAACCAATTCTTGTAGCCTTTTTTCATCCACTCCGATTGAGGTCATTGGATGCTAAATTAGGACTATTATACGGCGGATGGTCCATCAAATCGACGTTTTGAGTGCTCAAAAAGTCACTTGTTCGAGCCGATGTGTGAGAGCTCACATTGTGATAATTGAGAATGATCCGTCTTGGGCGGTTTGTTTTCGTTATTTCTCCGAAGACTTCTGGTAAACAAATGGTTGTATACCATTCAAAATTTACCATTCTACGTTGTACCAATGGTACGAATGCACCATGTCCAGTTTTTCTGAAAAAAACAGGCGACCACTTGCTTCGAAGTGTTTCGTGCGCGAACAGCTTCTGTTGGATGGCTCATTTTGAAAAACGCACACAGTCAACTGCTTTTTATTTTTGGGCTCATACGCGTAGATCCCTGATTCATCACCTGTCACGATGTGATACACTCATTTTGAAGCACCACAATCGTATATTTTATAATATATAACTGACAAGAGCCTTTTTTTAAGCAATTGTCAAATTATGCGGGATCCAACGCAAAGACTTACCCTTTCAGACTTCTTCCAAATTCGCAATCCCAAATCCGATACACATAATGAAAAATATTACCATTTAGTAAATAATTAACTAAGGGCCGGTCTTTTCACCTTTTATAAACGTCAAGTAACTACTTGACGATTATTTTACTTGAGCTTTTTAATGGTTGAGTAAGAAAGTTAGGTCTTTTTGCCGCATTGTATGCAACTAATATGCCAACTTAATATTATGCTAATAAATTTAGTAGCTAATAAGCTGATTTAGTGGTAAAAAGCTCAATTAAAAAAATCGTCAAGTAGTTACTTGACGTTTATAAAAGGTGAAAAGATCGGCCCTTAGTATAATATGTAAATCTCTGATTAATTAACTGTTTATTATAAATTTATTTGTTTATTATAATTTATAACTTGTACCTACTAAATTTTTTAATATTTTATTTAATAATCTATCTGAAGAAATTACTATGTTTACAGAAAATAATTTTAATTAAGTATTACTGCCAATTACGAGTATTCTGAGTTAAAATATGCGTGTTGTTCTTTAGCTGTGACATTTACTTAAACTAACTCGTTGCATGAATTAATATTACATTTATTTACCTACGTGTATCTGAAACTCTACTATTATACTATTAAATTAGTAAAATATTGCATAATTGGGCAGTGCTACTGTATTCTAATAAAATGTCATATTTCCACAAGGAATCCGATCTTGGCAGCTAAAGTGTTCACTAATTTTGTATTTAGGAAAATTTCTTGTGTTTTGGTATATTTCCATATTAGAAGATTATATTCCTGTAATGTAGTTGCGGTCTGGATGCTAAAAATGTGATGAAAGTTAATATCTGAAGCACTTCAAAAGTTTGTCATAACTCAACTTATGTTTGTATGTAGTTGAAGTCTTGTAGATTTAGCTTTGTAGTCAACGTAGTGATTATTGCGGACCTTTTGCAACATTTTCTGTTTACATAAGCGGTGTAGCTTTTCACATATCCTAGGTTTAGAAACTATTCGGTAAAGGGAGAGATTAATCCTTAGAAGTAAGTATGTCTCCTGATACAGGCCACCCTGCTCGGATTTCTGCAACAAATCTGAAAATGTTGTTAGTTTATACGAAAGATAATCGATAAATGAATATTTTGGAATGAAGTATATTTTAATTTTTGACATGTATCCTCTTGAAATTTAAGGCACATCGAATATCTGTGAATTGATGAACAGTCATGCTCTTATAGAGCAACTTTTGAAATTGGAATTTTGGGAAGAATAAATTTTTTTATCAAACTTTGAACTTTTAAGCTGGGTTGACATGGGATGTGAGCCACGGCCGTGGGCCACGCTGTTATTTCATACGCGCCATGTAAACTACTGATTCGTAAAAAATAAATCGAATTATTTGCCATGAACAGATGAAATTGCATACTTTCTTTAATTTATCTAGAAAACATGCATAAAACTACATTTTATGTCCTCTTTACAAGGCAGATAATTAATTAATAGAATTCCTTTGGTGTCTAAAAAATTGTGGCCATAATCTTACATGCCTACGTTTGACTGTTTTCCCTTTTCAAATTATTGCATCTAGCCTTTTTTGGTATTCAAAGTCATGATAGAATATTATTTATAACTTTTTTAAGCAAAACCGGTCTAGAAGATTTAGTTCAAAATTTCTTCAGTTCAGGTTACGACATCAAACGTTGAATCCATCTTACATCGAAAATCCATCGTTGGTACCATTATTATAAATTATGTAATTGTTGGTCAAATAGACGATTATTTCGAATTTGGAAATACTTATTCCTGGTAGCTTACGTTTCATTCCATGCCACTCAACTGGGTTGAAATAATTCCTTTTTCAATCTACATTCATCAACTATTAGTACTAGCTCTTTAGCACTTTTGAATATTTAGTATTTTTTTATTTTGATTTTAGTTTGTTGAATATTTTTGTTTGATCTAAGTATTTTGTTGTTTTTTGGCTCAAAAAGTGACTGGAAAATTTTTATTAAGTGTTTATTCGCTTACATTTCAATTCATGCCACATCTCTTGGTTGAAAAAATTTATATTAAACTTTAATGTAAATTTGAAATCATAAGTTTAACTACGCAGATTGTTTTTAAATGCTTTGAGTGTATAAAATAAAATAATATCCATACATGATAAAACACTTTATGCTAAAAAATATAATACTGCTATGAAAATATTAAAAAAACTCATAATATGCTTTTCTTATAAGAAATAATAATAAATGATTGAAAATCATATTTCCTATGTTTATATTAGTTCTCCTTTTATTTCGTTATATTCAAAGACGTGAAATTTAATTTTAAATGGTATTAAGTTACAAACTTTCGATAAAGCTACCATGCCAGTAATCAAAGTTTTTGATACCTTATAAATCTTCCCTAGATTTATTCGATGAAATAACGGATTTCAGAAAAAGTTCCTTTTACTAATGTAAACTTTTATAGTGAGATTCAATAAAACACTAACTAACTAAGAAAATTAACGTTATTTTGTTTTGTTAGCATCACTTTAATAATTTTTGTGTTTTAATATTATTTGCAATTTTATTTATTATTATGATCATCGCTTAATTTTGAATTAGTAGAATTTTAGGAAAAGTAAAGTAGGTACATTTTCACACAATATTTTCTGTAAATTGGCAAAAGAAAACTAACCGAGAATATTTGAACTATCCATATTATGCAACCACTGGCGCTGTCCAAATATAATTTGTACCTACATACTTACTCACGTGAGTCTATAGGAAACTCTTCTCTAATTTTATTTATTGAGATCTTGGTCATACGTTAAACAGTAAGTCACTCATGTTCAAATTTAATGTCCGTATAACAAATTTATAAGAGCATTTCTATAATCCGTTTATATTTTGAAATTTTTCAATTTAATGTAGTTTATAAGATTTTATGGATGTACCCAGAGGAAAGAGAAGTAATAACGTATATTGATTACTATTTATAGATAACCATTTTCATACGGCGCGGTGCACAAATTTTATTAAAACAAATATTTAAAACTCCCCTTCATAAATTTAGCTCGATAAATTCTTTACGTTATTTTGAGTAAAATTCAATTTAAGGTTTCATTTTCTAACATTACCCTACAAGAGATTTTAAATATGAAAGCGTTGGCGTTTCACAAAATTTTTTCATCACACTGGGTTATTTTTATCGTGAAATCGGTTAATCCAAAAATTGTGATTAAAAAATTAAAGAATAATTTTTTTTGCTGAATTATCTATACTAAATAAATGGTCTAAAAAAATATACTTAGGTAATATTAAACTAAAATATATTTTGAGTTATTAACTTGTGAAAATTATAGGTACAATGAATAACTTTTATAATATGTAATTAATCTAAATGTAGGTATTTAATTATAAACCTAAGTTTTTTAATTTTCATTAATTTATTTTTTCATCAATTTATATTTCAATTTATTTTTAGATTGATATTTATGTTTTTATATTGTAACTATCTGAAGAGCTCAAATGAAAGCAAGACAATATTGTCATAGCATACATTCATTAGTTGATATCATTTCCGATAACTTGCATATACTTAAAGCGGTTTAAATTAACAACATATTACAAAAGTATAATTATTATTCATTGTATAAAATATATTATTATATAAGTATTGAAAAGGATAGAATTTATTAGAAATTAAGCCAATTTTGTAATCCTAAAATTTTGTAGGTTAACTCATTAACGGTTTCATGCCTACATTGTTATAACTTTCTTCTGAATTTGTTACAAGTATTGTTTTATTATCGTTACCATAAATTCAAGTTTGTTTAATGAGTTTTTAGTAAATTTAAAAACTGGAAACCATCAAAAACAGAAACTTGAATTTGAAACTTACGAATTGTCAAGTTACTCGTATAATCTTTAACATTAGATAACTTTTCCATAAGTATAATATTTTATTATTACGATGAAAAATTTCTCTTGTTTTTTAGTTATATTTAACAAATTTACCTAATTTTCATATTATTATATATTATTTATTTTACTTTAAATAAATGTTTACTCCAAAAAATAATAATTTAGCTCTTGATTATTAAATCTTCCTAAGAGGAAGAAGAAGATTATTAAACTAGGTCAAGTTCGTTTTAGGTAAATTGCAGATGCGTATGGATATATTCGGTGGCAAAGATACTTTAAAAAGATCATTGGTGATATTATATTATCTCTAATATATGACAATAATTAAAATTTAAAATCCATCGGGTTAATTGAATGCAACAAAATCTATTATAATATTTCTGAGCTTCAGCTACGTTTGTAACCTACATCCAGTAATTGAAAACTAAAAAATATTAGATTTGTTCGTGCAGCCAGTTTGCAATCAGTTTGTGATAAAATACGTATAAGTACAAGTCTAAAAAGCAATATGTACATTCTTTACGATCTATTCTATTCCTCATAATCCTCAACTATAATCTTTGTTATTATTAGTATAAGTAATTCTAAATAGCTTTAAAAATTAATTGAACAGCCCTTATAGGAACAGAACAGCTCTTGTATAAATTTGTATTAGTACAATTTTCAGATCTTTATCCATTCTTCTGAGTATCTCTCGGTTCGTCACCCATTCTACATATATACCCACGAAATCCTCGGAGTTCTTCGGTATAGCCACTCTCGAACGATTGCAGTTTCTTTGTAGTCGCCTTCGTCGGCGTCCAGGCCTTCACTCCATAAAGTAATACAGAAAAAACATAGCATCTCATCATTCTGTTCTTTGTTTCCACCGTCTAATTATGGCTTTAAACAGCGCAGCCCCATTGGTTCCCCCAGGTCCCATTGTTCATTGATGATGGTGCCCAGCTATGTGTATCTACTGACTCTTTGTATTGGTTGGTTGTTAACATTTTGTTGGCAGTTTGTGATGTTATTCTTTCTGATGATCATATAATATTTAGTCTTTTGCAAATTAATATCCAACCCATATTGACTGCTACTGTCGATTACTTTGTTCATTAGCTGCTGCTGTCTAATGTTATTTATTTAGTTGTGCATCATTCAATACTATTCCCGTGTGAGTCCCATCAAGTACTTCTCTAAAGATATATTCGGAATAGATGTTGAACAACAGAGGCAAGAAGACCCATCCTTGCCTCCCTCCTCCCATAATGCGTATGTCCTCTATCTGTTCGCCTTCCATCTGCTGATTTCATTGGACTACACAAAGGCTCTCATGTACTTTCGAGCCCATCATTTACTTTGTTTAGTGGCCCTTGATAAAATTTTGACATAATAATATTGAGTTTTAGGAGCTCGTAATAAGTGATTCCTTTCATATTCCATCAACACCAAGTAGCATTTTCTTACTTAACATTAATGTAAAATATTTGGAATGGATGTTATCCAAAGTCAACCTTTGACACCCACCGCATTCGTACCTTGTCCCGAGAGAACAGGTTTTTGCAAATGATAAACAATTGTTCATCATGAATGCTGCCACGATGCCCGGTATTGGGTGTACCGACCAAGAAGAAAAAATGTTGCTTATCGAACCACAATTAATTAAATATATGGATGCACACACTATGAATGCTTGTAAGTGATGGAAACTAAATATGACATTTCAACGTCAATATCGGAGCTACGAATTTTCAAATTGGCAGAAAAATAAATTGATATTCATGGCCATGAATTTTAAGACTATATAAACTAACGTAACAAATTTAGTTAAAAAATTATCAATTAGGTAATTAAAAAAACAACTAAAATATTTTAGGGCCATGCTCCGAGGTTCTCTCATTTTCAGGTAACGATTTGGTGATATAGGTGTCAAAGTACTTAACCGGTAAACTGAAAGTACCTTTTGAAATAATATAAAAATCACATTTTATCGACAATTATTATTTTTATGGATAATGAAAAATAGAAATAACATTAAGATTTCAATTTTATTACAATAATCATAGTTATTTCAACGACTATTTTTGCCAATAAAATTTGAAATTGATAAGCATAAATTAAATTTATTGATCTTTTGATTATTATACTACTGCTAAGTTAATTTATATAATATAGAAATTTAATCTAAAGAAAACAAGAGATAATTGTAAGAAAAGCAAATATCTAATAAAATATTATTTTCTAATAGAAAATACAAAATAATCAGGTGTAAATTCGAAGTTGATTTTAAAAGTAAATTATAAGCCGAAGGCAAAATTTTCGGTTATAATTTCAATTTTATCGGTTAGGTATATTAATTTTCCGATCTGCTTATAATCCTTATTCTAATTGAGTAAAATTAATTCCTTATCAATTTCATAATGCTTAAGACTTCTTGAATATTGATCCATTTGAAACAAAGTTCATTGTTAAAATTGTTATATTTTTAAATTATAAAATAAGATCTAATGGCTAGTTTCAGAAACGATAATTTATATTTAATCACAGATTAACTATATCGAAACAATCGAAAGCGCCTAATAGTGATAATAAATGCTTTCTGTTGGTTCAATACGGTTAATCAGAGCTTAACTTATAATTATCTTTTCTGAATCCGGGCCTTTTGGCTCTTTTTTTAACTTAAACCATCAACTATGTAAAGACTGTTCCAATAAGCGCTGAGTGATTGGAATTGCGTGCTATTCTCTATCTGTCAAATGTACAGTGTTCAAATCTGACAACTGACATTGGACAAAATAAAGAATTCATTACGAAGTGGTATTGAGCATCGATTTACCCTTTGGATTTTAGAGCAGCAATAATAAGTTAACGCCGATTTTTGAAGCACAATCAACTTACGTTATTAAACTCATTTTCAACCTGATAGCTAAATTTTAACAAGCAAAATGAAATATATTCGTTATATACTTAGGGAGTTTCACCTTTAGAGTTTAGACCAAAAAATATATTATTTGTTGCATTTATAATCTAAAAGTTCAAATTTTATGTTAATATAAAAATTGAATATACTATACTATTACGAATTTTGAAATTATTTTATGTTGCTAGTTTGTTAAAAGTACCAAAGTTAAAATGACAGAATTCTGACGAATAAATGACAGGTTACTTATTGTTTATTGAAACACAAATAGCACTGATTTTGGCCACTTTCCCCGTTGATCTACGATGTAATGGTGGACAGGCTAGCTAAGGGATTACATCCCTGTCCAGTACCAGAACTTGGGTCGGGCGTACGCGGTTCGTGGGTTCTTTACGTTATAACTCACGTAATCGATTGGCAGTAATTAAGAATAAATAATTCGGGCACAAGTCTTCTAAATAAACCGCAGAATTCAGAAGTAATACCAGAGTTAGTTTTATTTAGAAGCCAAAGTTGAGATCAAAGAGATGGGGTTCACAATTTTAGATTATACTCCAGTATAGGAGACACACAAAACATACCACAAATCAATTAAATTCCAGGATACCCTGAAGGGATACCCTGAGACAATCAAATGAAAATAAAATAAAAAATACAGAATGAGTTGCCATCTGAAGACAATTCACAAATAAAGCTAATTCGCGTATCCAGGAGACTGCCCAACGTAGACATAAAACGTCGGTAAATATTTGCTACATAGTATTAAGCATTCGCAAGAAATTTCATAAAGTAAAACTAAATATAGTTGCCTTTCAATTTATCCTTCCACCACAATCGGTTCGATTTAATATCTTAATTCCTTTGGAACCTGTGGAATATTAATGGTTCATCATCCAAATTGAGTTTCAGGTGTAAAGCTATTACAAAACTGCATAGAATTAAATAAGAACCAATAATTGATCTGCGAACGGTAGCATCTCAATGTCGATATAAATTATTGAGAGAAGCTAATCTCCTAAATGCGCTAATATAATGTGGTAGTAAAATAGCTAAAAATTATCAAAGTCAAACCTCCGTTTATCATAGAAAATATGCAATGGTTACCCACAAACTTATTAGTTATTACTGAAGTCTAACATATAAATACTTCATAAAACAAACAGTTGTTGTTTTAAAATTTAAACATTACATAAGCAAAAATGATTGTACATTTTTAATGCGAACCAACGGAAGAATGAACCTTGATAAATTTTGAAAATAATAGTGATTGCGCTCGACTATATATAGGATGATGCGTAGATTTCAGATTAATTATAGTTTTACTTAAGGTAAGATGGTAATTTACTTAATTTATTTAAAAATGATTACTTAAAAATGATTGTGACTAAATAGTATACCTACGACCCTACGAGTATCTATGATGTAATGAATCATTTCCACCTCGGTACGTAATGTAGTAGTATTACATTTCAGAACAATTAGGTATATTGACGTTATTTGCATTTTATGTGCAGAGAAAATTCTAGTATCCTGTAGCCGTTTGAAATATAAAATATTAAAGCTAAATAAAGTTTATATATCAGTTAACCTCAGTTTACGCTACACATTCCTTTTTTATCGTTATTGCTCAAAAGCCATATACAACAGAATGGGATTTCTCGTTGTATGAATCTAAACGCTTTTTAATGTGATTTTTGAATATAATCATATTATAATAATGAAATATAATCTTTTTGTGTATTTTCCTATTAATTTTAAAATAACATAAGGTTTTATAGAATTAAAATATAGGGTGTTTTTTTAGCTGCATGAGAACTTTCAATAGGGATAACAATTGAATCAAGATTGCTATGGAAACAGTTTTTTGACATTTGTGTTTAGCAAGGTTTGGCATTTGATTATGCATAGATTGACCATTGAACAACGCTACCAAATTATAGAAATATATTTTAAAAATCAAAGCTCTGTTCGCCAAACATATAGAGCCCTTCGCCCATTTTATGTTAGACATTTTCGACCTTCTGAGCAAGCTATTCGTGCGGTGGTAGACAAATTTCGTACCACTTCTTCGTTGTGTGATATAAAAACACTAGCAAGACGAAATTATGTGCGTACCGAAGAAGCTATCAGTTCTGTGAGTAAAAGTGTGCAACAGGACCCAAACATTTCAATTCGCCATCGTGCTCAACAACTTGGGCTTTGTCCGTCCACTACATGGAAAATTTTACGGGAAGATCTTCATTTACTACCTTATAAAATCCAGTTGGTTCAAGAACTGAAGCCTGATGATCATCGATTGCGTCGTGAGTTCGCAGATTGGGCTCACAACCAATTGGAAGTGGATACATTTTTTACCGTAAAATTTTTTTCAGTGACGAGGCACATTTCTGGTTAATTGGGTATGTGAACAAACAAAATTGCCGTATATGGAGTGAGACCAATCCGGGACATTATCTTGAGACTCCATTGCATCCATTAAAATTGACTGTTTGGTGTGGAATACACGCCAACGGCATCATTGGTCCATATGTATTTCGAAATGAGGAAGGAGCTACCGTTACGGTGAATGGTGTGAGATATCGACACATGCTCAATACATTTTTGTTTCCAAAACTTCAAGAGCTAAACATTGACAACTTATGGTTCCAACAGGATGGTGCTACGTGCCACACAGCCAACGAAACCATCAATTTATTGAAAGGACAATTTGGTGACAACATTATTTCAAAACTTGGTCCTATCAATTGGCCTCCAAGATCGTGTGATTTGACACCTCCAGATTATTTTCTGTGGGGGTATGTTAAATCCATGGTTTATGCTAACAAACCAACAACTCTGGAAGCATTGGAGGCTAATATTCAGCAAACCATTTATGAAATAAAGCCAGAAATATTGGAAAAAGTGGTCAAAAATTGAACTGAACGGATGCGTTTCGTAACCATTAGTCGTGGTGGTCACATGCCGGAAGTCATGTTCAAATCATAAATGCCTTTAACTGTACTTTCATAAAAAAATTATAACCAAAACATTCCGTCAGGTTTTTAATGTTTTATTTCATTTTGAAGTTCTCATGCAGATAAAAAAAACACCCTATATATTAATATATTTTTGAGTTAACTTTTAAAAAGTATGCAACGAATTATTTTAATTGAATACAAGTTATCGGTGTTGAAATCAATAATTATTAATGAATGTATTGAATCTGCAATCTTCTCCTTTATGAGCATCCCCAATTATTTTGACTTTATTATATTATGGTATTTTGTAGATGATTATACTAAATTTTGCAAAATTTTCTACCAGTTTTAAGCTCTGTGTAAACTTATTTATCCCCATGTTCAATTTTATTTAAAATTTCATATTATTATTCAATTATTCATTTTAGAGATTACTGAGATTTGGAAAGTATAATTATTTTCCTTTTTTAGGTAAAGTTGCAAAGGAAAGCACTAAAATATTTAAAATTTCAGGTCTTTATAAGGAATTTTAAGATTATGTTTTTAATGTATTTAAATTTTAATTGATGTGCCTTAATAAGTGGTATTTTCTAAATTGCAAAAACATCGCCCGTAAAATATCGATGCGATTTTTCAATATACAAGAAAGACTGAAACTTCTACCACTAATAAAACCGGAAAACCTTTAGTTTAAAAATGCATGTTATAACAAGAACCTCGAGTCAGAATCCAGAATAAAGCAATTTTAACTTCATCATCTGACGAAATTCCATAAAAAAGCTTTCAGTGTAGTTTGCGTGTGGTTATTATATAAGTAATTTTGCAATATACAGGGTGTTCATTTCTAAACAATCCACAAAAGTATTTCTTTCACTACATAATATTAAATTAAAACTTTTAAAAAATGCTATCTTTGAGATAGATTTTGTTCATTTAAAAGTTTATCACGAATAATATTTTTGAAACTTAAAAATATATTAAGAAGAAAGCTTACATTAGATAAAGAATTATTTACAAAAAATACTTTAACAGCTCATAGTAAGCTTAATACTTTCAAAGGTTACTTTCCAAAGCAGGTCTGATCCTTTACAAATCAATTGTTATACTTTTGTATTTTAAATAATATATAACGGAAATGATATGAGGGGTACCGATATCTTAAGACGCGGAAAATTAATCTCCGTTAATCAATACCATTTTCATGCCTGTCAGTACAACCCAGAACAGGATTTTTTTTAAAACTAATTTACCTTATGAATCGTGTATTATTACTTAATTATCGAGACGCGGCTGAGCCAATTAACTAGCACGTAACAGCACAATTACAAATTTCCCAGCAGTAGGTATGTAGTGACGCGACTAGGAATAGAACCGCGGAGCTCCGCTCTCAAGCCTGCTAGTATTTTGTTTAATGCCACACTGCTTTTTATTTATTTAAGGAATATATTTAGCTTTCATGGCGATGAATCAACTGGAATTAAAATTCAATTTTGTTGTCTTGAAATTGCACTCCCAGATCATTGATACTCTGTCAAATTCTTAATAGCGCACTAATGGCCTCCTCAGTAACATAGAAATATAACTCAATGTTGATATCAATACGATATTATTTTATGAAGCAAATAAATTAAAAATATTTTATATCTAATTGAATACCTAATTCTTCAGGACTTTTAATTAAAATATAATTAATTTCTATTATCAATTTTTAATTTCAATAAGCACCTCCTAATTAAATCCTAAAAAGAAACTAATTTATACAACAAGTGTCAGTATAATTCGTTTCTTAAGTTAGTAGATTTTTTTAATTCAAGCACATTTTTAATGCTCCCCAATTATAATTATTTTATTACAATCAATTATAAAAGATAAATTAATTATTTCTTATTAATTATATTTTAATAACAATTATTATCAATCAATTATTATTATTAATATTACCTATATATAATTATTATTATATATAAAGAAAAATAATTAATTTAATCCAATTTCATTATTTTCCTTTTTGATTTGAATACCAATTGTCACATTGGCGAAGATATTTATATATCGCATTTAATCTTATTTTAGTGTTTGTAAATCACTTCAGCAAAGTAAGCTTTCGGCAACTGATGGTGAGTAATTTTTGAGATTATACAGAAATTTTTATCAAAGCGTTGTGATAAAAATTTGTCATTCGATTGTTATTTTTTCCCCTTGCTATATTATTGAAGTTGTCGTATGGAACTGCATCTCTTTGACTATATTATTGTCTGTTGAAGTTATTTCAGAACTAATTATATCAGGATTTATTCCTGTGTCACAGCGAGAGTAGCAAGTTTTATTAATATACTTCATTGTTGTTTTTGTGTGTTGATTTAAATTACTCCTTCATCGATTCCCACCCTCTGCCTTCGAAGCTGGTAGATTTTTTGAATCTACTGAAGAGAAGGAAAACATTAAAATTTTACTAACAAGCAACAACCAAGTAGAAACAAATAGAATTTTTAAACTTTATGACTAACTTAAACTATTTAGTATTTTTTAATGATTTCGGTTACTAAATTATTATTGCAAATAAATATATTATTGAACTGAAATTAAAAATTTGTAATATCCTATTTTGAAGGAAACTGCAGCAAAAACTAATAAACTTATTCGAATTTTAAAATCTTGTCATTTTTGAATATTTGTATTCTTGTAGTTTTATTCCTTAATATTAAAGAATTTAATGCTTACACAAATTGACATTTTATATAATTTGCTATTGATATTATACCTGAAAGGAAATCAATAACAGATGCTGTTCTACTTCTTACAGGTTCTAAATTTAGAACAAACCCACTTTTTATTAAATTGTATCTGTTGTGATTTAAAGTGGCATTATATTTCTAATGATGACAATCTAATTACAATTTTTGTTATAATCTATTTGATGCAGACCTGGATAACCTGTAGCTTAATCATTTCCGAACCACTCATCATGTGAATATCTTGATGCTATTATTTGAATTCCTTCTATATTTAAATTTTATTTTAAGTAATTAAGTACGAAAGAAATTATTTCAGGTCGACTTAATTCATAATAACATTTGAATGACAATTGAAAATAAAGTGATGTGCGCATAAGACTACATAGACTAGAGTGCGTATTATATAAAAGAGTGTGGCCAACCGCCGTAATATTTTTTTCAATTTCTATGGTTAACAGCAGGTCCATAATATCTACCATAGAATAATATTGCAAAGATTATATATAAATATAATATAATATAATATATAATATATAATATATAATATATAATATATAATATATAATATATAATATATAATATATAATATATAATATATAATATATAATATATAATATATAATATATAATATATAATATATAATATATAATATATAATATATTGTTATGATGTTTTACCTTTTCAACTTACAAAGACCCCAAAAGCTAGTTTTATGCCGGAGAAGAGTTTTTCTCTTGCACAGGGTCGATGGATTCAACGGATGAAATGAAATTTTTAAATTGCGGCCAAACCTCCGCACTACTCTTGCTCAAAAAGAATTTTCTTTCCAAGACAAAACTGTATGAAATTTTTTGACTATCGTCCTTATCGACAATTTGATAGAAAAGAAACTCGGGTGTAGTTGATCGTAGGCGTGATAAAGCAAATGAAAAATCAGCTTGACAAAATAAGAACAATTTAATTTTCATTAAAATTTCAAATTCACATTTATTGTGAGCAAAAATAAAGGTCGAGCATATGATGTTTGTGAACAAATTCACTTTGGTCGTCAAGTGTGTAATGGTGGAATAGGTAACCCTCCGCATCCACATTTAATAATGAAACGAAAACTCAAAATGTTTCAGGTTCCTATTTAGTGTAACAAAGTGTGACGAATCAAATTTACAATAAATAGTGATTTACAAAAATAAAAGTTTTTATTTACCCAAATGATGTCTTTTATGATTCACTTGTTGAGAACCGCTGATTTCCTATCCTACAAATGACACCTGCTGTCAAACTCATGGGCTGCAAGTTGGCTGCAAGTAGCACGTTTCCTGCATCTGTATTGTTGCGGTGAATTTTCATATGTGTGAAGTTTTCCTCTTCGCACGTGATATCAATCATGCAAATCATACGACTGACGAACGTAGTATAAAAGTTTGTTGATAAATTCCAAGCAAATAAAATAAATCGTCCACTTAACCTCCAAAAACGTAAGTAAAATTATAGTATTCAAACTTTCTTGTATCTTTGAAATATTTCTTCTCAACATCGAATTCGTAGGCGTGTAATTTTCACAAATTACGAAAAATACTTGTCAACGGCGGCGCTGATAAAATTCTTTATCACATGTGCAAATTTTTGCACTTTTCCAAAATTATAATAATTTGAAGAATCCTACCTTCAAATCAATCGAAAACAATCGTCCAATTTAGACGACAAGATGCACTTATTTTCCAAGTAGAAATCACTTGGATTTTCCAAAGAAAACTGGAAAATAGCCACTTTTTGTTGAACTCCAACAAAATCACGTCTGGCCTCCTACGCCGCTGGTCATGAAGTCTTCAAGCCATTTCTTGCTGCCTTTCATGTTCCTAAACATCAAATTGCCAAAACAACAAAACGAAATTCGAGCCATTCTGGACGTCAAATAGGTAAGTTTTTCGCGCCCACATTTCAAATTGAAAACATCCAACTTTGTTCCCTTCTAGATCAACTCTACCGTGCACACCACAAAGTCACTGGACTTTATCAACACCAAAAATAAGTGTGCTTTAGCGTGTCATTGGTAACATAATTCGACTCTGATTACAATCAAATGCTTGACCACATTTCTCGATAGTAAAATTTCTGCTAATTTGAATTTAAATAATTATGATGCGAAACTGGATTTTGATTTGGTCAAAAATATCACTACAATATAATATAATAATAACATAACAAATATACTATTAGGGCCGATATATTCACCTCTGGTTAAAGTGTCGGGTAACTATGTGTTCAGTAAATTTATAAACCTCCCTGTTGATTGGTGATTTTACTGAAATGTCAGAATGTGATTGGTGACAGTTTATTTATCTGTCAGTTACGCTATTGAACACTTTACTGGGAGGTGAATATATTGGCCCTAAGTATAATAAATATTACAAATTTTCAGTAGTTTCCCTTTTCACTTCAGTATCTCAAAGGCTCTCCGTTCTGTGTTTCTCGGAAATATTTTCATCAAAAAACCCTTTTCATCATTATTTTTATAGCAAATTACACAATAGTCAGGCATTTTTATGATAAAATGTATTTTACCCATGTCATTTCAAAATTCGCGCTTATAATGTAACGTATTCCTAATCTTCCCCAAAATGAAAACGCGGTCTGCGTCAAACCAAAGCTGGAAGATTTCAAAATCTACCAACTTTGTTTAATTTTAGCGCAGGACCAATGATTATCCGGTCAGCTACTGCAATAGTGGTATGTGAAGGGTCGCGAGTTGATGACGTTTAGAAATCAAACACACACAAGAATCGATAACAATTTAATCACAAAAAAATTACTCTTTAGTGGTGCTGGAGTAATTCGCGTCGTCGTACAGTTTCAAATAGCGTCAGGAATTGACAGCAGTCAAGAGCAATCTTATCACAAATCTTAGAAATTTTATACATAGAACATTTATAATTAAATTATACATTATAATATATTTTTATTCAGCTTTCAGACGTGGGTACGTATAATAACGTAATAATAACCTATTATAATATTTGTTAATATAACCTACTACTGCCAAAGGACGTACCCACGTCTGAAAGCTAAATAAAAATATATTATATAATTTAATTATTTTATTTATAACACGATATATTTTTTAACATATCCTATTTAATTATTATTATCACGAGTTAATAACTTAACAATTGTAATATTTTTAAGCACTTATTTTTAGCTTTCTAAACAGGGGAATATAGTCTTATGCCCACCTGACGTCAGCGGTTGTACATTCCATTGTTCAGATTCAACTATAGTGGTGATGACCACTAATGAAAGAGCTAATAAAGTAAACTCGATTATGAGACTTAAGTGAGTGCATGCAAAATTATAACACTATCCTTTGGAATCCGCGCATATTCGTGATCGCACAAATATGATAATATAGAGTAATGAAGAAAATAGGAAAACTAATCTAAATTAGAAGCTGGACGCTTAGAAGTGAATATCGCGATGAGATGGCTAGGTGAATCGCAATCGACATCAACATCCACATCCTTGCTATGTTTGAATCTCAACGTTGCTTATTCTATAAAATTAAAATATATTTTTGGGTTATTAACTTACTTGGGTGAAAATTATAAACACAAATTTAAAAAAAATTCATGTCAAGGTTCAAACTTGGATTAAATATAATATGTCCTATACCTATAAAGCTATATGCGTTTGTCGCCCAAGCTACACTAAATAAAGTGTATCAATTTGTATTAGTAGTAGGGTAAGGTGCTCTAAGACTGCGCGGTCTCTAAGACTGCGCACCCCTTATATTTCGGCATGGGTGTTTGTTTTCTTGCTAATTTTAATTCCCACACATCACTGCCAATAGCATGGTTACCCTTAACGATTTTTGTCGTAAAAAAATGGATAATAAACTGTAACGTCGTTTGCGCAAACAAACGCCGCCAATGCCTCGATGCCCCGTTGATGTTGACGGGTGGCTAGCTGAAGGATTGCACCTCCGTCCAGTACCAGAGCTGGGTCGCGCTTGCGCGGTTCGTGAGTTCTTATGGTACTTACCTCACTCAGCGAGATAAGCTTAAAATTCCTGCTAACTAGGATAAAAATCGGGCGCCAGTTAAACACAAAAGAAATGCTAACAATCTTTAATGTAGAACAAGAAAAGTGGTTGATCAGATCAACCAAGTACACGCAGATGGAATGTGCACTGCTATTACAAACAATACAAGTAAGCTGGACTTGTAGTCCCAAACAATAATGTTTGTAGCTGAGGGCTACTAAAGAAAAAACCGCCAGATGGCTGGTCGGTTGCCCCAGCAACAGGCTTACTCTACACAGAAGCAAAAGCAAAACAATGGGTAGTGACAACAGGTCACTCCACTCAATCAAATATAGCAATACCCTAACAGGTATGTCTGACGTTAAGACTACGCTTTACTTTGGCAAAACAAATCAATTGCAAAGAAATTACTCTCCAAATGGCCTACCTTAAATTCAGCTTGTTCCTTAATAATTGGTAATGAAACAAACGCACTTTTGTTTGGCAGGATTCCTCTCGTCCGAGATCTCTTTGGAAAAGCATTCAACCAGTGCCTGATGGTGAATAAAATCGCTAAAAATAAAATAAGCACACCCAGATTGTTAATTCTACAAAAGTTTGCTTCACCTCAAGCGTTGAAATTGAATGCAAATTTAACAAATAATTGTTTTAAACAACAATTCATCAATTATTAGGATGTTAGTTGGTTAATAATTGTGGCACACCGACGAAGTCACTTGCTGTATGAACAGTAGACGTCGTCGCAGCAAGAAAAGATGAAGTCGATGGGTACAAGAAATCGCTACGCTCAGAGGTGAGCTATAATAAGTAATTATGAAAATGATACTCAAGCTGTATCCGGTTGTGGTAATTGAAGTAATTCCAGCCAAAGAAACAATGTTGACATGAAAGTATTCCGGGTCCGTTTACTTGGCACCACCAAGTTAATATTTTCTCCCCAAAAGCTAGCTCCCGAATCCTTATAGCTAGCACCGGCTAGCACCCAAATATAAAAGCTAGCACCATTATAGTTTTTCCACAAATCAATATTGAAAATGGGTGGAGCCAAGTAAACGCAGCTCCACCAAGTTAATATTTTCTCCCAAAAAGCTAGCTCCCGAATCCTTATACCTAGCACCAGCTAGCACCCAAATATAAAAGCTAGCACCATTACAGTTTTTCCACAAATCGATATTGAAAATGGGTGGGGCCAAGTAAACGCAGCTCCACCAAGTTAATATTTTCTCCCAAAAAGCTAGCTCCCGAATCCTTATAGCTAGCACCAGCTAGCACCCAAGTATAAAAGCTAGCACCGTTATAGTTTTTCCACAAATCGATTTTAAAATGGCTGCACCCTGGTAAATCCTATTATCATGGGAAATATGTACCTATGATTGTACACCTACATAAATCCTGTCATAATATGAAGGCAGTCTTCAATATGCATGAAATTTAGTATGCTAAGGTTTAAAACTCGGTTCACACTATCTGATTTCTCATCTGACTTGTCATATGAGAAATATTTTTACGTTCAGACTATACCGGGTGACCGGCCGCCGAGCGAACATAGGAAATTGATTTTTCTTTAATTCCTGCTTCCCATCATAACGGATAATAATGAAAATGGTATCAATTTAAAGATATTTTTATTCCGCTTCTGAAGATACCTAAAACTTGATATTTTGTTCTTTAATTACTTTTAGAAACTCATAAATAAAATGCAAAATAACCCAAATTTAAAAAATTTTAGTTGCCTTGTTTGGATTTTATTGCCATTGTTTTTGCGTGAAAACCAATAGTTTGCAATAAGCTACTTTGACAGATTAAAAATTTAAGTTAAATTTAAAATTTAAATTTAATACAAAATTTGTATGTAATAACTGCAAATTACTACAATAGATACCATTATACCGAAACTGTTTCTTCAACAGGATAAGTTGTGATTGCTTGTGTTGAGTGTTAACCTTTATTTTAATCTGTCAAAGTAGCTTATTGCAAACTATTGATTTTCACGCAAAAACAATGGCAATAAAATCCAAACAAGGCAACTAAAATTTTTTAAATTTGGGTTATTTTGCATTTTATTGTTGAGTTTCTAACAGTAATTAAAGAACAAAATATCAAGTGTTAGGTGTCTTCAGAAGCGGAATAAAAATATGTTTAAATTGATACCATTTTCATTATTATCCGTTATGATGGGAAGCAGGAATTAAAGAAAAATCAATTTCCTATGTTCACTCGGCGGCCGGTCACTCGGTATATGATTTTTGATATTATAGCAGTCCTGGCCTTTATGATTGGCTTTTAAGATGGTATGATTTTAGCAATGACTTCTCATATGACTAAGTCAGATGAGAAATCAGAGAGTGTAAACCGGCTTTTAGTGGTTGCCGATTACGACTAAAAATTCGAAATTGCAAAAAATAAAATGGCGATTCAAATATGGCGGAAATATGTATTTAATCGTCAAAAACACCCCATCACAAAATTTCACGAATGTCTCGCGACAGTAATAACCTGGCTGTGACTGAGGCGCCATCTGTGGATGGGATGATCCTGTGGAAAGGAATTTTATTTGAAAACATGCGCATTTGTTTCTGTTTTGTACTTGTAGAAATAGGAATACCAAATTTAATTTTGACAGATGTCAAATTTCTGTAATGAACTTACTACATGAAATTACATTACTTTACGTTAACAATATTCTAGTATGTTATTTACTCTACTTCTACTATTATTTAAGTTATTGAATAAATTATTTAAAAAAATAATGATCATTAATTAAAACGTGCTAAAAAACACATTCAATATTAATAATTATCTTAAATTCAATATTATAACCTTAAAATGAAATTATTCAATGTTTAATTAGCATAATTACTACTATTAATATTAAGGTAAAATAAGTAAAACTGTTGTTAATGAGTATTATTATGTATGAGTTTTTAAATTCTCTTATGTGCACATTTATTTTTAAATATGTGCAAATTATATACTTCAACGGTTTTTCGCCTGTATGAGTTTTAAAATGATTTTTTTTAAATTATTATTATGTGCACATTTGTAATCACAAATTTCACACTGATAAACTGATAAACAAATTTTGTTTATTAGTATTACTATTATGTATTACTGTTTATGATCTATTAAATTGTACAAGGAAAAAATTTAAATAATAAAAAATGTACTTTAACGAAATTTTACATCTGTCAAAATTAAATTTGGTATTCCTAAGCATTTCCTAAGTACAAAACAGCACCAAATGCGCATGCTTGGATACATAACACAACTTCGCATAACCTCACTGTGAAGTCAAATTTTCTAAGAGTTACATCACCGGACCACAGATGGCGCCACAGTCACAGCCACAATCACAGGGAAGCAGGAATTAAAGAAAAATCAATTTCCTATGTTAATTTCCTATGTTCGCTCGGCGGCCGGTCACCCGGTATAGTCTGAACGTAAAAATATTTCTCATATGACAAGTCAGATGAGAAATCAGATAGTGTGAACCGAGTTTTAAACCTTATCCTACGAAATTTCATGCATATTGAAGACTGCCTTCATAATATTATGACAGGATTTATGTAGGTGTACAATCATAGGTACATATTTCCCATGATTATAGGATTTACCAGGGTGCAGCCATTTTAAAATCGATTTGTGGAAAAACTATAACGGTGCTAGCTTTTATACTTGGGTGCTAGCTGGTGCTAGCTATAAGGATTCGGGAGCTAGCTTTTTGGGAGAAAATATTAACTTGGTGGAGCTGCGTTTACTTGGCCCCACCCATTTTCAATATCGATTTGTGGAAAAACTATAATGGTGCTAGCTTTTATATTTGGGTGCTAGCTGGTGCTAGGTATAAGGATTCGGGAGCTAGCTTTTTGGGAGAAAATATTAACTTGGTGGAGCTGCGTTTACTTGGCTCCACCCATTTTCAATATCGATTTGTGGAAAAACTATAATGGTGCTAGCTTTTATATTTGGGTGATAGCCGGTGCTAGCTATAAGGATTCGGGGCTAGCTTTTGGGGAGAAAATATTAACTTGGTGGTGCCAAGTAAACGGACCCAAGTATTCCGATGTTTACAAACTGAGTCCCGCTGGATTCCACTAGATGGCGTATTAGTTGGTACAAATTTCTTAATCGGGATTTCCCTTATCTTGCCAGATTGCGCTCCCGCACTTACAGCTACTGATCGTCGTTCGTAAAACACACCCTGACGTGGTGTCTTGGTATATCTGTTGCAATAACAGATTCGCACTCAAAAATATTGGGTAAATTCGTCAAAAATAACTAAATTCAACTCGAGCACTAAAATTGATCCGCCATTCATCGATTATCGATCGAAAAGCCTTGAATTTTATTTACCAATCACGGGCGTTAAAAATTGATAAACCAATATCCACCAACGTACAGAGTGCGTCGTAATAAAATAAAACAGAGCATATTCAAAATATGCATTTGGAATGCGACAAAACATTTTAGGTAAGTTTTACCATTTTACGCTGTTTTGATCTAATAATTCGACATTTTGGAAATTGTGTATGGTCGTTGTTTTTGTGATTATCGCCTGCATATTGCAATATCATGTAAACAAAACTCTTAACCAAACGTGGATGATGGTATTATTTTCCAATTTAATTGGAGATGGCTATATTCGTGTCCTTTTTAAATTTATGGAGTGGCGTGTAAGACTGCGCGGTGTGGTGGTTTGTAAGACTGCGCGCGTACTTTTACAAATCTCACATTGTATATATAATGTTGGTTAATTTTATTCTTTTTACCTAAAGTGAGGTTGATTTTATGGCCAGTCGTGTGACGGAGAGGGAAATCTCTGAAACTGCAATTCACGGCACACAAAATAAGTCCAAAGAAAAATAAAAAAAAACTATTGGAAGCAAAGAGTAGTTGGGTTGTCCAGGATGCATAGAACAAAGTAAATGCCAATAACTGAAGATTGGATCGAGTGTACATCATGCTCTCAGTGGTGGCAGAAGAAGTGAACTGCATAATACTAGCATGTGATGTGATCTATGCTTGTAAACTGAATGCGCAGTCTTGCAGACCCAAGTGCGCAGTCTTACAGGACGGGGTCTGTAAGACTGCGCAAATGACTTTTCTGATTTTTTTGTTTTTATTAATAAAGTATATGTAATAATTACTAATTAAGTTTGTAATAATGTTGTTGAAAGACCAATAAGTTTTAATACAAATTTCTGAGTTTTTAATTGCTTTAGTTTTTTTAATATACCGGGTCAAATCTTAAGTGCGCAGTCTTAGAGCACTCTACCCTAGTAGTAGTTATACTGTGAATATAAATTTTACTTGCAAGATAAAGAACAAAAATAAATTGTAATAGTTGAATGTACTTTGTATTACAGCTAAAATGCATAATAATATGTTTTCATTGACTAAATTAATCAGTTGGTATGTGTGTTTTTATAGAAAATATTTCGAGTGCAATGTTTTTAAATTTGCACATAGCACATTAAATTAATGATGAGTTGACCTTGACATAGTAAATGTATTGTTCAGCATTTATTTTCATTCTTAGTTTATTGATTTTCGTCAATATTGTTACAGTGACTGTTACAATAACAGATATTAAAGTGCGGGTATTTACCAAACGTTTTAATAGTTGACAATAAATAAAATGATTTAATTAAATTGATTCTGTAGTACATTCATCATTTGTAAAATAGTACAGTAAACTAAAACAAGTCATATACGAAGTACTACTATAAAATAGACAAGCCGGACAAATTCGTTAAATAATTCCAGGTGTGAAGATATTGAGTAATAAAAAATTCACCGAAGTCAGGCTCCTACAATTTGAGAAATCTACAAAATACTGTTAACTTTCGTGGTTTTTACTTAAAAAGCTTTCTCTCTGAAATCGCGTTCACGATTTCAAAATTTTTATTTATTCGATACATGAATTGAATTACTTTTCCGAATAATATGTACTCTATGATATTTGAAAAGAAAATTAGTTTTATCGAGTATCGGCAAATGAAACAAGATATTATGTTTCATTTTTTGTTAACTGCTTTTCAATTTTGAATCTAAATATTAAAAAAAAACTAACAATTTTTGATTAAAGTATTTGGTATATAAACGATAGAACAATAAATATTGATGAGTAAAGGTACACACATAGCATGGATGTCGATATCGATATTAAAAAATTAGAAATTTACTAAATAAAAATGCATCATTAAATTATTATAGATGTAACGTTGCTTATTGAGTTTCGGGGTAAATATCGCGATGAGTATCTCTCTCACTCTTATTACATGCATACGTTTATTTTTATCGCGACATCGACATCCACATCCTTGCTATATCTGTACCTTAAGATTAGCTCTGATCCATCTTTGTATATTATACCAAGTCTGAGATATAAGGTTGTGTATATAAGTGGTGTAAAATTGATTGGTGTAAAAAGTGGGTTAGTGATTTTATACGAATCAATTTTCCCAATTTTTTACACTAACTTACTCGGAGTAGTTCAGAATGGACAAACGTAACTTTCGTAAAGCAAGATATATTTGAATGTCATCACCCCTTGTCCTAAATTTCTATCTGATGACCTTTTCCATTGTTAATTATTTTTGTTTCTACTGTTTTAATTTTCATTCGTTATAACTGAGGGTTTGTTATATCTGAGTATGCTATATCTGAAGGCGACTGTATCTTGAAGTTATTCTGTCAATTTGCTTTTGGTTTATAAGTAAACAAAATTCATTATTAAGAAAAATATAAATTATTGTGAACCTACTTTTGTTAGCAACTTTAATATTTTTTGCAATAAACCTACAATTTAATTGAAAACATTGTTTAATAAAAATAATGAATTACTTATTGAAAATTTTCTTCAAAATATTTGTAATTTAGCTGTGGTATGTAATAATAAAGAAAATGTTTAAAAGTTTGAATTAATTTAACAAAACCAATTATGTTATAGATATTAAATACTTCATGTATGTCTAAATGTTAAAAGCTCATAAAATACAATACATTTTTATAATTTTTTTATTTATTAAAATTTTATTTTAATTTGATACAAATTTATTTAAATTTTATTTAATATTTAATACAATCTTAAACAACCAAAACTTTTAAATATTATTCATAAAATCTAGTTAAGAAATACACAACGTCTGTTAATATTAACAGACCAATATAAATTATCAGCTAGTTTCTTATCAGTTTTTTAAAAGCTTTGTGATGCAAATATAATATATAATAATAATATTAATAATTTGTAGTTAATGTGATATCAAAAATTTCACATTATGTAAAATTAAAAACATGAGTTTGGTATTTCTAAGCAACAATTTATTACTAACAATTAAATTTTTACATTATTTACATTATAAGTTTCAACTTCTATTTGTTTCAGAAATCGTTACCCTCGGGATAAATAATGAAGTAACAAAACGTACAACAGAGAATACCGAAGCAGCAATACATAACTCAATCATTCGCTTTCTCTGAATTTAAAATTTTTCTACAAGAATATTCACATTTTCGCAAGTTTTATTTAAACGAATTTTCTTTAAATAATTGTTTTAAAGACAATAATATTTTGCAATCAATTTTTAAGGCAATCAAAATATATACCTATAATTATAAAACTAATAAATTTGCGTTCGAGTTTAATATAATAATGCCGGTAATTAAAATTTTAAAATTATACTATATTATCATATTACAATAAATCAAGTGTACCTTTAAAATATAACATATCTTCTACAATCGTAATAAATATTTTATATAATACCCAAGTGTTCCTAATCTTACATACTCCATTGATCTGATTTACTTCGTGATTGAATCTAAATTAATGAAATAAAAATATAACTAATATTTATAAATGCCGGCTAGTATTATGTTTTCAAAATTTAAAAGTAGTAGTGTTACACCACAAAGTCCGTTAGAAAACAATCCTATTGGACAATTTTTTGAAATCGGAAAGCAAGTCGCCAGCGCAGGACCAGAACTGGTATGGAAAATTCACGACGCCTATAGAAAAAGTGATGGAAAGGTTAGTAGCTTTTGTATTTTATGTATTAATTGTGGTTTTTTAAGACTTATTGCATATTTTAATCAATGCCCAGTAGAAAATTTAATAAATTTTTTTTAATTAAAAGCTATTAAAAATTTTAATTAAGAGATTAATAAAAGCTCCATGATACTATTACACCTATATTAATAGCAGTAGTTGAGCGGGAAACTAAGACATTTAGTATCAATTATAGAATTAACTTAAATTTATATTGATCGTAAACATAATAATGTAAATATTGTATAAAACAAAACTGATTATAAGTAGCAATTTGTGTTACTTATGTATTCACTTACTATTACCATTATACAGTTTTGTAAAACCTTAAAATCGTTTGTTTAAAATACAGAACATAGTAGAAGAGAACTCTCGAAGAATTACCATAACACAGTGATGCATTAATTTAAAGTTATACTTGAAAGAAAAACAATTTGATTGAAAATTTGAACTAAAAGTTTTTAGGTCACAATAAATATATTTCATTTTGTTAGGTAATTTAATATTAGAAAAGTGTGTAACGATATTATATTGATAATATAAAACAATTTGAATGGATTATTTAATAAATTGCATTTTCTATTCATTATTAAACGAAACTAATAATTTTCAAACCGTAATTTGTACTTTCCAATTTTATGTATAAGGTGCATTCCTATTGTAAAGGAATTTTATACAATGTTGAATTCTATATAAAAGGAAAAAGATTTTGTATAATATCGTTGATATGCTAGCAACAAGTGTCCGAAATTTTTTACCATGAATGCATTTATTTGAAATAATCCTGTCACATGTATAAGCAACATAATGGACAAATTGTTTTGTTATATGTTCTGACAAGCTTTTTGATTTATAAAATCCCAGTTTTCTTTTGTATTGAAGTACTTCTAATGTTATATCAACACAAAAATGACAAATGAAAATATGGATTTATTGAAATGATTAATTAAAAACAAATTCGTGAAAGTAACACCATGATGAATTAAAGGAAGAATATTACAAAATTAATTGTTTAAGTCTGCAAGTTCTTTGCGTATAGGTTATTAGCTAATAAAAATAATATAGTTATAACTATAAATGAAAATTATCGGTACAAATAATCTAAAAGCTTTTGTATCAATATAGCGGAGAAAATGTTTACTGTAAAGTAGTTAAAGTAAGTAGGTGTATATTTTCATATAGGTACGTGCATATCATATAAAATGTCAGATATTGGATTGCCAATGCTCTCGGAACATCTTTTATTAGAATTTCTATAATGCGAAAGTCGTATCTTATTTTGGAAGAAAATTTTTTTTATCTATCTCTTAGATCATAATAGTTACATTAGATAATACTCCAATATTTTTTGAAACATTTCGAAACGTTTTGATGAACAGCAAACGTAATATTTTGCCAAACTTCAGTAACAATTTGAAAATACTGGCATAACCATTAACTTCCAGGTTAAAGTATGTATAGGTAATTTTATTCATAGTGGTTGGCACGTGACCGGGGCTTGCGCGGCAAATGTGGAGGGAGAACGCACCCAATTCCACCAATTGACACAAACATATAACCGAAATTAATGACAAATATTCGTTTCTGCACTTAGCCACTCCCAACCACTATCTCTAGCTACATAAACAATATAATATAGTAGCAGCACAAGAGATACCACTAGTATACAAATAGACTACACGAGTAGAGTGGCACGCAAACAAATTAGGACCACTTATTAAAATTCCATTTCATTGCATATTAATTTGAAATACAAAGTCAAATTTTCCACAAATGCAATAAAACTCGTAGATATCTTACCTAAATATCAATGCTTTTATGTATTTTATATATTTTAATTAATAATAATTGAAGGAACCACCATGAGTTTTGATTACAGCTTCTAACCTGTCTGGTATATTTGCATAACATAACTGCATTACTGCTTATCCACTTTTGTGCAATTTCTTTCAAATGTTCACACAGTACGTGAATATTTTCCTAGAAAGCAGCTACTGTGAGGTTATTGCATTTTTATAGAGAATTGCAGACAATTTTTATATGGTTAAGATTCGGTGAACCTGTCTGCCACCCAAGTAACTTAATCCTTTTTAGTTTCAAAACAGTTTTAATAGATTTCTCTTTATAGACCCGAGCACCATCGTTTAATCAATTTAATCAGTTTAATCGACAAACGTTTAATCACGACGTTTACCTCTTAACCCTCCAGTGGTCGCATGGTCTACCACCGTAGACCATGCTTTTTTAAGCCTTCTTTAAACCGCCATAGCTCGTAACAGTTCGAATTATATCGGTTGCATTTTTGAGTAGCTGACAAAAATTAGTCAATCTTTCGGATCCAGTAGTTTTTGAACTTTTCAAGTGGTAAATTATTGGTTTTATTAGTTCTGAAACAGGGCTTGTCTACAAGCGTAAATCACGCGCCTACTGGAGGGTTAAAGTGGCCATATTGCCATTTCCACAACTGCTTCATATTTGATCCATTGTTCCCTTTACAAAATGAAGTGAACGTGGTCCTTCCATTGTAATACAAGATCAAATTATTACTGCAGGGGGATCTTTGATTATTTACACCGTACAACTTCCTTCGTAACATTCACGGGGGTCTTCTTTTTATATCGAAAAAGTTTAATATCTTTTTATATCTAGCCGCGATTCATTGCTGAAGATATCCTACGAATACACACATTTTTAATAAAAGCAACCCCTTATATTAAATGCGTTATAAACGGTACATACATTTGACCGATCCTCCACAGTTAAATTTCTATACACTTTTTAACCCTCTGATTCTATTTAGATTCTCTTTTTCATTTAAGCCGTATATTTTGGCTACTTTGCTGGTCTTTTACTCGTAACTGCAATGTGCGTTTGGAAATAATGTTAATTTTGTTTGCTTGCAGCACTCTTTGAATTTTCTTCCAACGTTCTTTTAATAATTATTCTATCTTCTGAAGAAGTAATTTCCCTTCTACTTTTACATTTTGAACGTTTTGCTGAAATCCATGGTAAATTTTCTATTAATATATTGTCAATTCGGTTCAGAGTTTGGTGCGAAACCTTCTATTTTTTAGCAACTGCACATTGAGAATTATGTCCAGACTGTAATAAGTAATAAGACTTCACTGCTAATTTTCTTATCAAATTCAATTTTTTACGCTTACCCAATGCACAAAATTTAATTTTAAAAGAATTATAAATTTAAATTTATTAAATTAAACAAAAAAGACAAAAATCACTTTAACCCAATGAAAGTATTGTTGAACTACATCTTGTAACGAAAACTACCCTCTGAACCGCAACCCCTAATGAGGAGAGTTGACCCAAACAGAGACTAGAGTCCGTCACAATCCGAAGATTACCTCTCCAGTTTGTTTGCCACGATGTTAATAGACCAGCTCGTAATTTATGCGAAGGAAAAGGTCAAGGATTCTGAAAAATATACTGGTAGCTTGGGGAAACTCAAAAAAAACTCAAATATTAAGCAAATGCTTTAATTGACAGATTGACACACAGAATGTGAGAGATGCTACTACAGTTCCCATAATTGCAATGTATATGGCTGTGCAAACATAGACACAGTAGTCAATGATGAAAATAATAATCAAATAGTGCATAAAACTTAAATTCAACAAGTATCCCAATCATAAACACAGTACCCTCTCACTCTAACAAAAACATACTAGTACACTCACACAGAGACGGTCGTTAGCATAGCGATTAAGCGCATAGACTGCTAATACAGAGAACCCGGTTCGACTCCGGGCGAAGTAAGAATCATATTATGGCCGTCTTCCCTCGGCAGGTAATGGCAAACCACCGGGGTGTAATCTGCCATGAAAAGCCTTTGTTAAAGGGCTTACCAAGGACTGAAGAGAGACACTCACACTACATGCACTCAATAAAATCATGATGAAAACAACCTACGTCTGCTATCGTCGAGCTTAAAATCCATGGCCCGTACTTAGGAATATTGAAATGAAATGGGAAAGTAGTACCACGCAACAAATTGCAAAAGTTCGTTACAATTTAATGGTCTACAAAATTTTGGAATGCGTAAATGAGTGGCTGAATTGCAACTAACTAGTGCTAAACGAAGGAAAATCTGAAATATTAATATTTCGATCCACAAATGAATATGTTATACATCTACATAACAACAGATAATATACCATCCACATACTGGTATGGTATGTGCTGGTATGAGAATGTTGTCCAAAATAACTTCGAAGCAAGCAATTAAGATAGTGTAATATGCAAACTTCTATTAGCGATTACAATATGGAATCACCCTCTGGGGTAGTTGTTCAGTAGTCGAGAATAGTTTTGTTATTCAAAAGCGTGCGATACTTCTGATATGTGGAATACCAGGGGTAGCTTCATGCCGGGGAATTTTCAAAAGAGACGACCAACTTACAGTACATGCATTACATATTTATAAGTGCATAATGTACATACTTAATTATAAACAAATTCCATCTTCAACAAACTAACAAACAAAGTAAAAGTTTATAATACACGACCTTCGACTAAAGTACTTATACGAGATCGATTAACTGCATATGAAAAAGGAACATACATTATCGTATTACAAAAGCATCAAATTCTACAACGCTCTACTGCGATATTTATGTATATATAAAAGGCGGTGAATAATAGCAAATTGTTCAAGACAAGACTGTTCAAATATTTAATAGACTTAAGAACCATATTCTACTCACTATACTCACTCTTTGTATACAGGGTGCTGCAGGGAAACCACCTTATTTTAAAAATTAATAACACAAATATTATAGGAAATACGAGTCTAATTATTTTCCCATATTACAAGGGTGGCCTCCGTTCTGGTCAATGCATTTAGATAGTTGAGTTCCGAAGCTTGTCTCCACTCTTTCCAGCATATCATTGGGTATATTGTCGATAACAACTTGAATATTGTTCTTCAGTTGAACTGAGAATTGAGAAAGATGGAAATAAGCATCATCACGAGCCATACTATTAAGAACGGCTTCGCATGCATTTTTTCGTGAAAGAAAATCGTATGGATTACGATTTTGCACCAGTGCCAATTTGCATGGATGAAATTGCAGTTCTACATGAAGAATTCGTCTCACAGAACGATCAGACATCAAGAGCAGTTGCATGTTTGCGCGCAGATCGCCTAGGAGATAGCAAAATTGACTGCCTAACCTGTTCGATGTTATCGGGTAACATGACCGTTCTTGAACCTCCAGGATTTCTTTTCTAAAGCTATCCACCCATAAAATAATCGATTTCCGATTTCTGAATGCACGTTGTGTGGCGATAATTGAACGGTCGTTTGAAAACTACGTCTGTAAGGCAAAAACGCGCTCCACCCTCGACTACTGTATGATCATTACTAAACCTACGTGACAGAAAATTGTAAGTTTCTCTTTTTCGAATGAACACCACCCCACCATTCTCTCTCAGAATAACTGTAGCTTCAGGGCATGCGTTTCATTAATGAAGTTTCCATGCCGTACCCTTTATAAACTACTAATTTTTTATGTGACTTTCATATCTTCACATTATTTTGTAGTAAGTTTACTTATTTTGTATCTATCATCCATTCGTTTATCGACGTACCTATATGGGTGTTGTTATTTTACAATAACATAACCTCCAGTTACAACATAACTTCTTGTCAATTTTGGTAACGTCTGTTCGCTGTTTCGGAATATTTTACAATCAAGGATCAGTATTACTTGGTACACCACCATCATCGTCTCTCTCTCACGGTTCCAGCAGTTCAAAATCTACGAGCAGTTTTCTGTGTGTTCGCGAGCGTCAGTCAAGTGTCGCCTGTTGATGAGTGATAAGGTTTCCAATTTTCACCTGCAAAGCTGCACGTCATCTTAAAGTGGAAAGGAGTGCCTGTAATCATTGAGTTGTAAACTTACCAGAGCTCGAGTAAGTAATATTTACCTTTTCCAATTCATGTAGACCAACGTAGACCAACATTCTAACAGAAAAAATTATCTTTTTAAAAGTTATTTTCGTAGACCAAGTCACATTTTCAATTTATTTTTAATTGGGATACATTATAGTTTATTTTTAAGATACTGCATACCATTATTTATTCACTGAAAATAGTAGACCCACGCTAATAGTTGTATAGGCAATAGTAAAAGATAAGTAAAATAGTTCACTTTTAAAGATTAATTTATGCATCAATTTTTAATGGACTTGGTCTATTATGGCTCTGAACCGCTTAATCTCCTTATTGACACTATAAAATAAATTATACTACTGTTTATTTCTTACAGAGCAATAAAAATAACTGTAAAATTTATTTCTTTTGTAATTTTCTATTACGACCTGAAGATAAATTGTACTGTCCCGCTAATATCGTTACATCCATTATCTTACAGAATTTTAGACGGGCAAATTGAGCAGGAACTTTTATAACTCAACTTATGGCTATGATTATGACTAATTTTTGAAAGTAAACCTTATTTTTTGTTGGCGTATTACTGATGTTTAACATTAATATGAATTATATACGTTACCAAAACAAATTATGACGATGATGGTTTACACAGAAACTACATAGAATTACACAAAATAAATTCTTATATAATACTTTATAAAGTTAAAGGGTTATACCAAGTTAAATTGAGGGATTATTATAATTTTCCTTCCCTTGTTAAGAAAATGATAATGAAATACACTAAATAGTATCGATTAGTACATATTTCGAGGTACCTGAGGACACCTGAGAAAAATATGGCCGTTGCTCCGATTTTTATCATGACTTACTATGACCATGATAACTCTGGAACGGCTAATCTGAAATAAAAATACAAATAAGATCTCATTAGTATATTCTTATCTGCAATACGTGAAGGAAGGGATTTTTATTTAGATCAAAATTACTATTTTGTTGGGCAAAAAAAAAAAAACTGAATGAATGAAACATCGAATTTTGTGGGAAAATCGTTGCCATTTTTATTTAATTCTAGATGATGACCTTTTTTGCTTATTATTTCAGATGAGCCGTTCCGTAATTATCATGGTAACCGCAAGTCATGATAAAAATACGAGCAAAGGCTATATTATTACCCCAGTTGTCAAGATGTTCTCATTAAAAATGTATGAAGCACTTCGAAACATGAGGGCTAATTATTATTGATACTTTTTTAATGTATTTCAATAAAATTTTGTTAACATGGCTTTAAAGAAATCATAAAAATCCCTCAATTTAACTAGGTATAACCCCTTAAAACAAAATGTTTCAATAATAGAGTTATACTAATATAGATATACTCACCTTAGCATCATACTTGATGAAATCAAAATTTTCTTCGGTATTAATGTTGCAAAAACTTACTCTAAAAATACACATTCAATCTCATTTGAAATGTAAAGCATTAGTAATAATGCAGTAATTTACCCTAAAAACGTACAATCCTCAAAGTTCTGACACATGTAAATAGACAATGTTATTTCAAAAGCCGTACAGCTTTATTCAAGGAAATTCGGAATGTATGTGTGTTTATGTTAAAATTTCATTTTATATTCAAATTCTTACAATGGTAACTTCAAGGAATAAAGGCTGTGTTAAGTTTGATAAAAAAGCATTGTTATACTTCTGCCCGAAAGTAATTTTTTGATGTAGTTTTCTGCAAAATGCGAAACGCGATTTGATATTAAAGCACACAGCACATCCATTGTCATCTCTGGTATTCTAATTGACTCCAGTTAAAATAAAACTATGCAGTAACTACTTCATTTTGTACTACATTGAGCATTTTTGCTACATTCGAAATGCCAAAATACGTTCAAAACTTGAAATAAAATAATTAAGTAGTAAGCATTATATTCGAGAAATAGGTTGTTAATAATCTAAAAGGAGAAATAGTATTTCTACAAATCAATATAATAAAAATCAACAAAACAGTATCGTCCTGGAGATTGACGTCCAATGAAAAACTAATAAGAAAATTTATAAAATTCAGAGACAACTTAACGGATTAACCTATTAAATTTTTATTAACTTATTTTTTGAGTTCAGTATAGTCGAGTTCGGACTATTCGATCCAATTAACCCTATAATTACGTTTTATCCGACATCTTATTAGAACTATTTCAAATACAGGATACAATTTCTGAAACCGGAAAATAAAAAGCAGCAGAAAAGAAAAATGAAAAAAGTTAAAATTAAAAGAATTTCAATTAAAAATAAATCAAAAACATAAATTTTAATATAGTTTATTCAATGTACTAATGATATTGCTTATTTTCGCATTAAAATAGAGGGAATATCAATAACGTCGGTAAAAATGATACAAGGAAAGAGTTTTTAAAAATTCAGTAATTAGTTTTGTGATAAAATGTAACGGATGATTCCATTTAAAAAATTAAACCAATGCAAGCAACCGTTTTGGTTTTTATTGAATTTTGAATTGTAGAATTTTATATACTATATTTCTGTAAAGATAAAGAAAAAACATTGCACTATGATAAAATTTTTAGTAAAAAAGGTTCAAGTACAAAATTAATAAAAAATATTATGTTTAAAGTAAAACGGTCATTGCTTTGCAACTAACACGATTAACTGCGAATGTGGGGTTCCGGGTTCAAACCGGGAGAGTCATAGACTTTCTTATGACTAGTCTCCGTGCTTCGGAAGGCACATTAAGCCGGTGATTCCCCCCCAAGGCATATCTGAATAAGGCAAGTCTAGCAAGCTACCTGATGATGTAAAAATATTTATATGCTCAAAGTTTCTAACACTTAGTCTTCAAATCATATGAAACTGAGACATTCTATAGTCAATAATTCTTCTTCTTCTTCTCCGTCGTATTGCTTCTTGACAGAAGCGTCGTGACTTTTAACAATGCTTGTTAAAGGCTTTCATGGCAGATTACTCTCCGGTGGTTTGCCATTGCTTTCCGAGGGAGAGACGGTCAGAATAAAGTTTGTTACGATTAAAAATCTCACATAAAAAAAATATTGAAAAGAAAAATATTTCTAGGTTTCTTTAATTATATTTATTTAATAACTAGGTATAGATCCTTTTTGTTTGTCGAACCTTTCTACTTAATATGCTAACCATAAAATTCAAATCCTTGATTTTAAAATGTTTTTCATGGGGATTAGTAACTGATATAGGTTTTTATATTTTCTGACCAGCTGGACTACGTCATATTTCTTTAATTGCTCTTTGTTTGTCAATTTTAGGAATATGAGGTAGGACTGGGGGTTGATCAGTTCCTTCAAAATTACCGAAGAGGTCACATCTCTAATATTTTCTTCCATTATCTTAAATTTACCTTAAATATCTAATAGTGAAATAACAATATTGAACATTTATTACAAGTGATTTTAATTAATTAATTAAAATATTTTTTGTATTATAAATTGAAAGTGTTTGAAAGCAGAAACAGAATCACCAATAATTATTTCTACCACATTTCAAACAAATTAAACAATAGTTTAACTATTCCTTCAAATTTTATCTAACTGAATATTATTCAGTATTTATCTGCAATTTTTATGAAAATATGTTGTAATGAATTGATCCAGGAGAAGAGAATCAACTTAAGGCCGTCTTCTGGTTTAAAAGCATAAATTATGGGCGATTTGTCGAGCTCAATAAAAACAAAACAAACAATGTTTTTACCATTCAGTTTATTACAACATATTTGTTGATATTTCGAGAATATACAGAAAAAAATTTAACACAAAAAAATGAAAATTAAACAAGTTATAAGCTGGTAAAGTTAGGGCCTGCCTCTCCCACAAGGGCCTTTTCAAAATCAAAAATTAAACATACCTATACCACAATTTTGTGTTGCACCGGATTTGCTTTATATTTTAAAAGATAAAATTGTGGTGGTGAGTATTATATCATGTTTGGCACGTAGCCATAAGTGAGAATTGAGTACTTTGGGACTAGTAACCAAAAGCTAACCCCGTGTTTAACGACCGATGTGACCGTCTTGGTAAAAGGTGCACTACTGCAACATAACCACAAATAGAACTTTTTGTTTGCTAGCATTTCAAAATAAAAGTTTTTGATCTGATCTGTTGACAATACCACATGAACTAGTTAAATATGAGTACAACTAAATATATGAGTAAATATTTATAAAAATAATAATTAAAATTATTGAAGAAAATAACTTAGCTTTAAATAACTTGTTGCTACTTGATAAAATGATCATTGTTGTATATTACATATTATAATTATATAATAATATACAATATAGCACTGGTATTTTCAAAATTACGTATTTAAATTTAAAATAACATTTCACGAATTTAACTCGTTGTATTAATTGAATGTTACCTTTCAGTTTAATAATATGTTGTATGTATTGTATCTACATGTATTTGATTAATTTCGTGCAATATCAAATTTCAACAAAAATATGCTTTTAAAGGTTTATTATTTATTTTTATTTATTACTTATTATATTTATTATTCATATTTTAATATAATTTACATATTATTATTACTATAAGTTATTTGAATTCTAAATTCTTTCAGTTTATAATTTATATCAATAATTTTATAAGGCAGCTTTTATGTACCTCTCATCTTTAGCAAATAATTAAATATTATTTATTTGGTGAAGTTCTGAAAACTACTGAGTCTGTACGTATCAAATTAAATTACATGCAGTGAAAACGAAACCTGTGCATGATCAATACTCATAAATCAAACAACTGTTTATATAAAGTTGCAAAGTTATATTATGAGGTCTACCATAATAAATTTATAGTTTTTTCGTGAATATCTTCCCTCGACGCCTCTTCAACCCATAGATACTAAAGGTACGCCACAGCAAGCGCGGCGTTATGAATTAGGGTAACGGAAAAGAATGATATAATTTCTTAATTTCTCTACTCGTAACTATTCTGAACAAAATGTAACACATCCCATTTGATTTATAGTTATATCCACCTAATTATTAGTATTATAAATAATAATTTTAAAATGAACAAATATAATGGAACTATGGAACGAAATAATATTATAAAGATGTGGAAAGCCAAACAAACAACCAATATAAACCAAATAAAAACCGTGCTAAACTCTATAATCCTTTCGGATACTGGATTAACACCAAAATCTTTGTTAATCAATTTAAAGCAATTGCACACCGAAAAACTAACAGCAAAAATTCAAAAAATAACAAAGTGTTTTGTGGGGTATCAAGATCAAGATAACGAATTAAAAGAAAATTTTTGGATCAAACTGAAATATAAATTTCTTTCTCCAAATATTAAATATAAAAAAGTCCTGGCCCTCCAAGTTGGGGGTTCTACGTCGGGCTTGCTCCTCGTCTAGGTAAAAAATGTAAAATGCTAACAAACCAAACACCAATTCGCAAGGTTGGTGTTGGGCTCGGATAGCGTTGTAATGCGTTTCAAAAACCGATTATATCACAAATATAAAAAAATTAAAAATGCTTAGAATACACCCACACTTTAATTTAACTATATATTAGTAACGAGATCAATGCTAACATAAGAAGCAATTAATTACAAATAAAGAATAACAATATTAAGTGATATTACATATTTTGGCATTAAATTTAATTAGTGTTATATTCGAACGAGTCGAGGATGGTAATAGTAAAATTTTCATGAAATCAAAATTATAAAGCAGTAAATAAACACCTCTAAATAATTTATTTTCCACTGAAGGATGAGGAACAAAGAAGTAAAATTAACAAAGGCTTTGTTAGTATTTAGCTTTTACAAAACTATTGTGGGTATTACAATAATTATACTATATACAAAATGAAAAGATAAGTAAGTCTTTTCTTAATGTTTAATCAAAGTATCAGATAATATCGCATTACTTTTAATCAATTTTCGTAATTAAAATAAACAAATTTAAAGCATATCGGTATTTTAGAATCAAAGAAAATTGATTAAACACTTTTTATAATTATTAAAGTACACCAACTTTTACTACTTATTTTGTTATAGCGTTATCAATATTATATTATGGATAGGAATTATTAGTTAGCACTTATTTAGTGGCTATGTTTAGTGTTTACACTAACACTGCATTCGTCTACTCACTTTTAACAAGGTACATGTTCACATGTGTACATTTCCAGGTAATTGTAAGGATAACGCTGTCTTCAACGCACCAAACCCCTCTGGAATCTGTACACATTTACCGGTAAATGTATACATTTTCCAGTTACGTACTTTTTCCGCAACATATATAATCCATGATAAGTGTTTCACTTTTGTTAAAGCTCCCCAGTTGGATGTAATATGCAAAAAGTTAGAAACATATTTTCATTGAACATTTTTTTAAATGGTTAGATGTGTGATGTAATGGTTAGATGTGTAGTTTTTTTTTCATTCCAACATTTGCATAATATAATCATAGTGGATACGGAATATTGAAGGACATTAACAAATCTATGACATTTCATATTAGATTGAAGCGAAAATAACAAAGTTTTGTATTGCATAGAAAATATCGAATTTCGAGGAAAATAAGAATATTTTTGTATAGCGAGAGACGGCTGAGCCGATTAACTACCACATAACAATGCAATCAGTTTATTTCCCAGCAGTGTGTATGGTAAGACTAGTATTAGAACCGCGGAATTCCACTTTCTAGTCTGCCAGTATAATATGCTTAACACACTGCTGGTTATATTGGTTCCTTGAAAAAAAATTAACTTCTAAAAATTACTGTTTGCTTGTGGAAATTTATAGTAAAACATTATGTCGTCATATCAATAAAAAATTATGAATATTTGTTCTGGCAGTTAAAAATTGCAGCTTTAATGTTGAAGACAAATAACGCTCTGATCAACAAAAAAGTCTGAAGTTGCGGAATTGCAAACATTATCGACTTCAAATACAATACTAACTAGCAGAAGCAGTAATAAAAACAATAAATAAATATTTAATAATTTGCTAATTCCCTTAATTTGCGTTAAAATATCTGGAAAACTAGTTAAAATATTTAATTAATCGCATGTTATCCACAAATTTTTAAATTCTTATTCCAAATTATTTTTAATTCTCCCTCTAAAAAGCACCCATTTTTATTTTTTAAATTTCTTAACTACTTTTTTAATGGATGTGCATTCAAATTGAACATATCCCCAAACTTTTAAATTTTGTTTGTTTCACCCTTAAACTCACCCCATTCAGAAATGTGAGTATTTTAATAGATTTACCAACGTTTGTGTACCTCCCGCAAGTTACATTTCAAAAGCTTTAGACTTTTTATCACTCCACTTCTGAATCGAATCACTGCAACGCGGTGGCATGGCAGAAAGTTTTCATTTTTGTTGTAGGGGAAAAAGATTTTATTGTGCAATTGTCAATAAGAAGCATTCTTAAAAGAATATAATGCAAACATAGGCAATGTAGGTCATTCTGTTAAAAAGCTAGTTCAGAGAGAATCCATGCAATTCTATAAATTTTACACATACGCGACACGGCTCGTGTTATAAAATTGACGCGACCGGTCGACTGTTAAATATCTAAATTTTAGAAAGTTGAAAAAACTAAAATATTGTAACATTTCACATTATCGCAAATATAATACTAATATACTTTCACACTACATTCATTATTTAAAAAAAATAATTGTATTGAAAAAACATATCAATATTTTAGAAAAAGAATAAAACAAATTTTAGAATAAAAATAGGAAATATCTTCGCAAATACGCTTTTGTGTTTGTGCTTTAGTTGGTTATTCAAAAACTGTTTGAAATATTGATATTCCAAACTAGTAGTTGGATATTGAAATACACGAACTATTCCGCTATAGTTAAATTTTCTTAATATCCTGCATATTATATTGGAAAATGTACCTTGATGAAATTAAACCGTTTAGAAATTGCGACAGACTATAGTAAATTATTAACAAACTATTAATAATTCAATTTTATATAAATTAAATAAACTAGGGATTTCAGCAATGACGGACATGTTTCGATCTTATTAGATCTCTGTGGGAAAGTAACCAATTTAATATTTATATATTGCTTCCACTGACGTTTTTTATCCGTCAATAACCGAATAATCTTGTCATTATTGATGTGGCAACGGAAAGATCTAAGGAGATCAAAACAAGTCTGTTATTGTTGAAATCTGTGGCTCAGCTAATTTATTTTTTGAATGGGTAAACTTCCTAGCTCACTGATAAGTTTGTGTTCAATCCTGTACAGGGTTCCATTTCAAAATCAATGTATTTAGGTATAATATTTAGTATTCGCTGGTACAGGTGGCTTCAGGCTATCATTAACCTTCCAGTCCATATTTGATGTGATTGTTTGGCCATTTTTGGCTTTGATGAGGGGGCTTTCGACGATCTGTAAATTTTTATCATAGTGCTTTAATTACTACTTAAGCAATTGAAGATTATGTTAATTAGTTCTTGATAAAATAATTCAATAATAACAAATAATATTAATTGACCGATAAAGTTTTCTTAACTAATTATAAAGCTTACTAAGCTGGATCTATTTTGAATATTGTTACTTTAAATATCATTACAGAACATAGTAGAATATAGTAATGTAATTTTATATAATAGAATAATATATTGATATTAAGAAGTTACTTGTTATCTTAGTTACATGGTAGTTGTTTTGATATAATACCATTGTAATGTACCACTTCATGAAAATCCTAATTGAGTAAAAACTTCTGGCTACAATAAAAATAATTATTATGCTACCTGTATACTATTAATTTATACTTTATTTTTATAATTTTTTTAAATATATCAATTTTTATTGATTTAAAATAATCTGTTCTATCTATGTAAATCACAATAATAATATTGTGTTTGGAAACGCTATTAATATTTGATCCATGATTCGCTTCCAACCCCTACAGACCTAAGATATTCACTTTATCATTAATAATTCATTAGTTTCTTAATATTTTTAAAAATTAAGTTTTAGAAGTAGGTAAGGGTGAAGTACTGTATAAAATCACACATAAAATCAAAACTACGCTGAGACTTTTTTCATGTACTAATTTTTAGAAATTTATGTTCTTTAATACTTAAAGAAAATTTGGAGTTACAGTTTCTAGTATATTATGTAAAAAGAAGTTAGTGAAAACATTCAATGAGATAAAAATTACACATACCCCACACCTATAAATAATTTTTAAAGCATATATGTATGAACTACATACAAGCTGCGACAGAAATGCAATTATAAGCAACAAAATTATGCAATAGAAATTCAAATAATATAATTTAATTTATATTAGACTGCTAATACAGAGAACCCGGTTCGACTCCGGGCGAAGTAAGAATCATATTATGGCCGTCTCCCCTCGGCAGGCAATGGCAAACCACCGGGGTGTAATCTGCCATGAGAAGCCTTTGTCTTAGGATAAAAGGACCTAGTACGAAACATGTAAAGTACATAAATCGTCCCCAAATTAAAAAGGTTCACCAAACCCTCTTTAGGGTAAAATAAGGACCGAGTAGGAGGAATTTACATAAACTACTAACATTTACTGAAATCAGTTCTAGATAAGATAACATGGTAAAATGAATAGTATGTAAATACAGAATTTCTACTATTCTACTGAATATGTTCGACGTTTTATAAAACGCCGAATAGTTCCTTTATTAAATATTTTCATTGAAAAAAAAGACACTTGAGAGTAAGACAAAATTTTGCTAAATAGTACCAAGATTGGTCTACCGTGAAATGGCATATCATTTTATGGTCTGACAAATATAAAATTTTTCTTTTGAATCCAGTGAACGTTGATAAGACTATCAAAGTAGACATTAAAATGCAATCTATCAGATTCATCTTACTCATAGTTAAACATAATCAAAATCAAACAATTTCTTGTGGAATATTTTACATTATTACGGTGTTTGACTCATTTATAAAATTTAGAGTAGAGTAGATCTATTTGCGCATGTAGATAATATGTAAGCGAGACCCAGTTACCTTGGGACATTTTTTACTTTTTGTGCACTGGAAACATTATTTTTGGAAAAATAAATTTTGTAAATACATTTAGTACAAAATATGTCTTTATGGAATACAACATGCCATAATATAAACTCTCCAAAACATGTATAAACAAAAAGTAATTATATTTTTTAAAACAATTTTACAAGTCCCCCTCGAGGTACAGCCTGAGGCTAAAAAAATAATCTTCATTAACATTACAAGTCGAGGAATCTGCTGTAAATTCAAATAAAACGTCCTTACGGCAAGTACTATCGGCAGAAATGAGTGAGGCAGCTTCCTTACTGCATCACTCACCTAACACAAACTCACCTTGTACTCCTAGAATCCTTTTTAGGTGTTTAGGTTACAATTTTGACCACGTACAATCGAATCGATTGCTTTCCTCTGATTCGCATGTCTCAAGCTACGAGTTTGTCCCGTGGTAATTAATAAGGCAATATATCGAATTGTAATAGATCAAATTCCAAGAAATTTTGGTTATGTTAGTTAAGTTACTAATGCGAAGAACAATTGCCAAATATGCCACCTCAGCATGTGATTCATATAAGCAAACAATAAGCGACTTACATTTGGAGTTATTCCACTCGATATGAAGTGGTTGAAAATCACTTACTTTGTAAAGAGCACCAAAATAGTTACAGGGTGGTTAAAAATCAGCGTATCCCGAGGTAGTACAATCTTTTCCAAATACGTGGGTCTCTCCTATATTGGAAAATACTTTTTCTAAAATCATTGTTTAATTTTTTAATCCAAATTATTTTATTATTTAAATTGTCTAAAATATAAAGAATAGTTTTCTCAAAAGGAGGTTAAGGTTCACTACCGACTTGCATAATCGTCGAACCTCATAATCATAATATGTAACATTTATGGATCAACATAAAAGAAATTTTTAAAGCTGAACCAAAAAAGAAAAGTGTTAATTGATTCTGCTAAGTCCAATCATTTTATGTTAGTTCTATAAAACCTTGGCTACGGTGTAAACTGTTATTATCTTTTATTGACATAGTTTATATAATAATATAGTAATAGTAAACATAACTTCAATCTATTTCATTTTTACATCACTCTATTATATTGTCTATCATTTTCAGCTATAATGTACCACGAGCGATGATAATCGCGCAATTATTTTGCGTATAAATTAATGATACTTAAGTAAATAATACAACAAGTAGTAATTTGAGTATTTTTATTATGTGTATCAGATTCGTGGAATTCTGACCGAAAGAATCGTTAATCTTCATTAACGTTGCAGTATGTCAAGCATATAAGTTGGTGTAGCTCTGAACTGTTCGGAGTAGTTCCGATTAATTTACACTGAACAAACGAAAACGGTCAGTTTTCTTACACCGAACTACTTGGTGCAGTTCGGAGTAGACAAACGAACAGACTTTATGTAACTCACGTGATGAAAAATGCATTATTCTGATTCTTATGCAGTTAGATTGTAGACTTTCTATAAAAAGAAAGAAAGTCTGTTACACTTGAAGAAGGAAGTTTACCTTAAATTTAAAAATTTTCACCGAATAATTCTAATAATCGCTTTAGAGTATAAATTTTGAGTAAAATTACTTATTCGGTAAATATTTTCAAAGTGAGAAACACAAGCTAATTAAATGAAATTTAACAATCGTGGATATACCGAGTCACTGTAACAACCGGGGGTGCGTTATTAAAATTAATTATAAAATTTTCTCTTAAAATTTTGATAATAATTTCAGAAAACACAAGAACCTTTTTACTTGGCCTAAATAAAAAGTCACCCCAGAATGTTCTCTTAATTTTATTTGGTTTCCCAAAAATTTCTCGAGTTTTGAGATACTCCTGAATCTTTGGGAATATCGACGAAGGTTCCACGGTAACAAAGGACAGTCTATTTTTAGTTTTTACGCTGCCACCCGACAAAATTCTCTTTGTTAGTTGTCCTGGACCTCTTCGATACTTTTTGGTAGCTCTGGTTTGGTTTCCCAATCTTCACGAAATGACGTAAATATCGCTGGCTAATGTAGGGTGAAAGGTGCCCTGTGCAGTGATTTTGGGGAAACGTAGGAATCGTTAACTTTTGAAAATACTTCCACTATATTTTATGGGGTTCTTTTAAATTCAAAATAAAAGAATTAATATTTCCCAAATATAACAATTTATTAAATTAAACTGAACTATTTACAAAATTTTACAAAAAAAAATAATTAACTCGAAATTATAATATGACAACACTTTTGCCACAGTATAAACGACAAAATAACTTTTTGAAAATAATAATTGACGAAACATTCAACCAACTACAAATTTTTTCCGTCTCTGAATATCAATTATTCAGATTTCCAAAATTAAACATAAAACAGATTAACTTATCAAACCTTACTTTAACGATTAAATAATATTGGCTAAACTTATATGCAGCCGAAACTATCAACAAACGAGGAAACAATCGTCTCGCGATTATCCTGTAAAATTAAGTATCAATAACCTGATGAGCGAATCTCACTCCAATCAATTATTATAATATAAGGAACCCATATACATTTCCTTAACAACTCGTTAGAATACAAAAATTTGCGTTCTCAAATTACGATTTGACCAACGCGCACACAAAATAAAATCATTTATCAGTAAACAATAAATTTTACCTTTAGTTGTTTCAGCAAAACCACAAAAACTTAACTTATTTATTTAAGTCGAGAAAATTAATTAAATTATTTAATTTAATTGATTACCACTAACTTATTTATTCAAACAATGGTTTGATAAATAGTTGCAAACAAAATTACTAATTGAGCTTTTGTACTGTACAAAACTCAATTATCAAAATTCAAAACAAAATCGCACTTTTGGAGTCTTCGACTTCAGCTTTGTTTTTCGAAATTTGCTTCCAAAATGGCCAGCAAGTTTCTTAGCAACAGGTGAAGGAGGACTCTCTATTTAATTCACAAAATTAACCCGCGCACTCGAGTCTACAAATATGTACCCTTATCAAAAAGCGTCTATGATCGCTCCTCGAGCAACGCAATTTTGATGCAGGTAACGGCCGGACTCTCTCTTATCAGTACAGTTACCCATATTTATAACTTCTGACCCACTTCTCTTCCAAAGTGAATCTTTTTATTTTTTATATTAAAACCCATGTGAGTAAAAGACGTTCTTCCGCAATTAGAGGAAGATACATTTTTTTTCTGCGCGTAGAAATAGCCGACTTAGCAATTCCCACACGCGTCTACTGGTAATTGAAAATTTATTTCCAATTTCTACATTTTTTGACTTTTTCAACTTATTTTTAGATATTTGGAATCGTTATCTCTTAAACGTTACAAATATACAATTCATTTCTTTGTAGGACCAACATTAAGAAATGGCCTAAAATCTTGTCACTGAGACGGGAAGCGCAATCTTTATCTAAACGGAAATGGTCATCAAATTCTCTTCGTATCTCCGCCCGTCGCACACCTGCAATACGTAGGTATATTTTCTACATTACAATGTAGTAATTATACTTTGTTGCAAAGTTAAATTTGAATTTTTTACTCAAAGTAATTTTGACTCGACCCTGTCGATATTTTTACTTTGAACGTAATTTTACGCTGATTCTAGAGGTATAAGAATCGAAAAATTTTATAAAATGTCAGCACAATTTGAATTACTATATTTCCATAGGCGTACACAAATTATTTTCTTTTACATCTAAAATTGCATTTTAATTTTTAAGTCCTTTAAAAATCATAACTAGAAAAATAAACAACCCGAAATTAACCCTTAATTTCCGGGGTGTTACATCACTTATGTTATAATATAGTACTAGTAGATTATATAAATATCTATCTGTACCAGAAATGAAGTCAATTTTAATAATTATTCACGTTACGTATAATTACTTCTAAATCAATGATTAAATTACTATGTATCGTATATCTGAAGTAAAATTAAGTTCCGGAACAAATGTTAACTAAATTATATTTATATTATATTCAATACTCTCACACAGTCGCGCTACTATTTAGTATTACACAGTGCTATTGTGATATAGCTCAAGTAACAGATAACACAATAAACTTGTAGGTACTAATTGAAAATTTAACTAAAACTTTCAATTAATCATAAGAAGCTCAACTCCAGTTAACAGCCGTGTACTATGCTATATTCATTTTTGGTTTTCATATCCATACATTATTATATTTATTTTTAAATAATAAAGTTGAGTGCAAATAAATCGACACAATTCACACTTTTAAAATTGTGAATGCAGTTTTTACAAAAAATCAAACATGAGATTAAAATGATGAATGGTGTTTTCTTCTCTTTTTTAATTTTTTTTTTATTATTACCAAACCATTGTGTAAAATCTTGGATTTAATTTTTACTAGTGTATAAATATCAGTAAAAAGATAATCATAAATAGCAAGCAAGAACTATGACAATAATTATAAACAATCTTTTTCAATTCTCTCATTTGATGATAATGATTTTTATCAAATTGTTTGACCAAATTTGGACTTAATGTATTTTAAAGGGCTTTATAAAAATATAACGGATTATTAAAGACTTCGGTTGGTACTTTTATCAGTATTTAGTATTGGTGTTGGGGCTCTGAGAACTCAGAATTCGATCATCACCATAATAATTTGCCGGCATCACAACTGCTCAAAAGTCTGCGCATATGCCTCAGTTGACTTTTGTTAGGTTTTCCTCTACATAGTAGCCTAATAATTTACTTTCTTGTCAGGAAGTTATTTGTACTTCAAAATATTCTCGACTTTCTTGTTTTATTTGCATCTTAAAGTTAGACCTTCAGACTAATTCCTAGTTTAACTTGCTTTATGTTAGTATTTATCTTGAATTTAGGATACTTTTATGAATTGAATGTAGTATAAATACGCAATCACATGAAGTTGCTTGGAATATTTTTATAAAACTTATACGAAAAGTCCAACAATTATTCTCACCTCATTATAATACACTAATTACCCCTAAAGTACAATCTTGGACATAGAAAGTTTTATATTTCACATAAACATAATTGATGTTGAAAATCAATCATAATTGCAAAATGGTTTTGTGAAATGGAATTGTTTCAAAAATTTGATTGATCGATTAACTTAATATTTTTTACGGTAGAGTTTTTAAAATTCTTATGAACCAAATTCATATTAAAGTATACTTTGCTACCTTTAAACTCAATTTTTATAATCTGCAAAAAAAGCTTTCGACTATAAGAATATCGAAATTTTAATTTTCTTTTTTAATTGGAAATGTTAGGTAAATTAATTTCGTATTGCAAAAGTAATAATCTATTTTATAAATAATCTTTTCAGCTTTCCTATAGATATTACATTATACATTTTTAATTAACGTCAATTTTTATTTAAAAGAGTAAATAAGCTTATTGCTTTAAATAATATTGCGCGTGAATATTATCTGAGGTTTTTATTAAACATCTCGAAAAGAAAGTGTAGGTACAGATGTGTTTAAATAACTATTTTTTTTTCAATTTATGTCATTTTAGAACTTAAAATATAACACTTATTTTATAATACAACTGAAAAACTGCAAATTTGGTTTGCTTTATAATCATTATTTAAATTTTCTTATAGTTATATCTTTTAGACTAAATTTAGGTTCATCGTAAGCCTATTTTGTATGTAATTCAAATTTCTTTCAAATTGATTTAATTTAAGAACCAATATGTACGACTAAAATCCATCACTTCATCTCATATTCAAGACCTACATTTTATTCCGATAAGAAAATTTTTTATTACCCTTAAAATATCCATGTTTCAACTTACTTTAATAGGATTTCAGACAACTGCTGTATTTATTCTGACACGTGAAAATTTCACTCACAGACTAAAATAAAACATTTTCCCCCATGAAGCGCTGGTAGTACTTTATAGTCTCGGCATTTTATTTTCTCTTTATATATAGGGTGTTTTTTTAGCTGCATGAGAACTTTCAATAGGGATAACAATTGAACCAAGATTGCTATGGAAACAGTTTTTTGACATTTGTGTTTAGCAAGGTTTGGCATTTGATAATGCATAGATTGACCATTGAACAACGCTACCAAATTGGGCTCACAACCAATTGGAAGTGGATCCATTTTTTTACCGTAAAATTTTGTTCAGTGACGAGGCACATTTCTGGTTAAATAGGCATGTGAACAAACAAAATTGCCGTATATGGAGTGAGACCAATCCGGGACATTATCTTGAGACTCCATTGCATCCATTAAAATTGACTGTTTGGTGTGGAATACACGCCAACGGCATCATTGGTCCATATGTCTTTCGAAATGAGGAAGGAGCTACCGTTACGGTGAATGGTGTGAGATATCGACACATGCTCAATACATTTTTGTTTCCAAAACTTCAAGAGCTAAACATTTACAACTTATGGTTCCAACAGGATGGTGCTACGTGCCACACAGCCAACGAAACCATCAATTTATTGAAAGGACAATTTGGTGACAATATTATTTCAAAACGTGGTCCTATCAATTGGCCTCCAAGATCGTGTGATTTGACACCTCCAGATTATTTTCTGTGGGGGTATGTTAAATCCATGGTTTATGCTAACAAACCAACAACTCTAGAAGCATTGGAGGCTAATATTCAGCAAGCCATTTATGAAATAAAGCCAGAAATATTGGAAAAAGTGATCAAAAATTGGACTGAACGGATGCGCTTCGTAACCATTAGTCGTGGTGGTCACATGCCGGAAGTCATGTTCAAATCATAAATGCCTTTAACTGTACTTTCATAAAAAAATTATAACCAAAACATTCCGTCAGGTTTTTAATGTTTTATTTCATTTTGAAGTTCTCATGCAGCTAAAAAAACACCCTATAGTATAAATATTAAGTCAAGTTAGGTAGTATATCTGTTTCATATTTTTATATTAGTAAATTTTAAACATTTACAAGTAGATAGGATGTAATCGATTTGAGAAAAGTCAATCGTAAACACTTAGCTAGATAAATCAATGATATTCACAGCGATGCGATGGTGGACAATTTTTAATTTAAATAGATGTAAATTTACTTTCTGTTATTATATTAAATTACCACATATTCACATTACGTACGGTTAAAATTATAAATTTATATAATGAATCACAAACTAAAAATTTTGAAAAGTTGATGATATTTATCTATCCACTTAAGAAATGCTTTATTTTGTTTAGCAAAATATGATTTTTGTGAAGATCAGAAGAGCAAACTACTGAAAGTAAGCCAGAGAAAGGCGTGAATAACTCGAAGGACTGCTTTGTCACGCATGCAAACTCGAGCGTCTTTCAAAATAATTCAGTTTTCATAACTGGTTATGTAAATGGTTATTTCGTAACTACATCATTTTCAACTTTAATTTAGAAGGTAATAATTGTAAATTAGACTAATCCCAGTACTTCGTACCTCACTACCTAACTCTGAGTGGCCATTCAAAGTTCAGCTTTAACTATTCTGGCTAGCCCTGTGACACAGCTAGCACTGATCAGTATTCGACCTCATACAGCTATTTAGATGGGTGACTCTGAGGCCAAAAGTATTGACTAATCTGAACTGGAATAGATACTTCTTAAATTATAGCTGAAATGAAAAATAAGACGTTTTGCAACCCGAATTCAGCTATGTATAATGATTAATAAGCAATCAAGATTTTGATTAGCTGTCACGCTAATAACCGGTATTTCAATCTCCAGTTCAAGTTCAAGTTAGATAAATTCAACTTGTTGCGTCTTTCTGTCAAATAAAAAGACTTCAAATTTTGCTACCTGTTAGAAAAATTTAACTATAGATGTATGGAAATACCGGCTCTTCTACCCTTTATAATAACTAAAAAGATGTAAATTTTATTACAAGTTAAAATTATTTAAAAATCCACATTAAATACTGTCGCTGTACTATTAAATACAATTAGACAGTACTGTCGTAATGAAAAGTCTTCACGACCCCATAGGAAAGTGCATCACACTTGCACAAACACTACTGGTTTACCCTACTGGTTTAAGTTTATTCTCTTAAGTTTATCAGTCTCCTTGACGTTGAATACCTCAGCATTAGTAATCAAATCTACTCTAAGCACTGAACTGTGTTTTATCAGTTAATTCGTTAATAGGTAAACACATTGCTAAGGTAACGGTGGTATTCGATTTATTTTATTATGAAACAAGCTACTGGAAGTTTAATAGCAAATATTTGCTATATTTTTTCAAATTTTCAATTTATAGTTAAACTTAAAAGTCTTATGTACATATATCAAATATTAAAGGTATGAAGATATTTTATCTTTATGCTCATAATCTATAGTATAAAGCATTGGTTGTAACTATGTCAAAGGATTATCGCCAGTAATGGTTTCATAAAGTTATTTTATCCATCAGCTTACTGATATGTCTATTGTAGAATGGATCTAGTATCCTGGCCAGTGGGTGAATCGAAACATGACAGGAATAATAAATTTGTCTGCTTCGATGAACGCAGACGAAGACTATTTATTATATAAATGAAGTCTTGTTAAACCAATTTATTACAAAAAAAAAAAACATAAAGTAATAACGAAAAGTTTTTAAAATTACTGCAACAAAAAGCAGTGAATATTTTAAACTTAATATTTAAGCTAAATTTTTCCTTATAAGAAACTACAGGAATATTCTAGAGAGTGATTTTAAATATTTCACTACATATACATAAATTACAAATGAAATACGGACTCAATGTTATCCTTAACAAAAGAATTTTTAAATGGGTGGCACTGATTGATACTTGGGTGAACCATTAATAATTTATTGAAAATAATTAAAATAATAAATTTATTTCTAAATATACCTGAACCGCCAATTCAAGTGATACATTGTAAAATGCTAGTATATGTATTTTGTTTTCATTATTTGGTAACTTTTAAGTCCGGAGTTCTTTCGAACATTGTATTTGGCATTTCGCAAGAGACTTCGGCTCGTGGTGAAATCCAGAGGTAGTTACATTCCATTTTGTATAAACACTATTAAAACTTGGATATAAAAGTATTACCTTTTATTTAAAAAAATAATCAATAAAATATAATATTAAAGAACAAAAAAATCTACAGCATTTTTACAAACATGACAATGTTTTTAATATAATATTTGTTTATCTTAACTTACAGCTGAAATGTTAATATTTTAGCACTTACTTAAGTCTGTCAAAATTGATGTCATAACTCATCATAAGATACAACCCTAACTCGCAGCCAGCAAAAGTTGGAGTTAGTTCAACTTTCCAGTCGGGCGGTATATTTGATACACGGAACGTTCACAGTTCGTTTACTTCCATAGTATTACTTGATAATAATTACAAAATTATATCTCCTATATGGGCAAGTAATTACTCATGCTATGGTAATTACTGCCGATAGAGGTGTTCTAATTTCCGTAATTAGTCAGTTAATGTTGTCTTTAGTTTTCAAAAATCTCTGTTTTAAACGTGTCGCAAATAATTTTATCAGTTTTATAGCTGAGATTATAAAGAATTTTGGGGTGACAAAATGTAAATCCAAGGTTCATAGCTCATATCAAGCTACATTCATATAATATGTTTAAATTTGGCTGATTAACTATTATTATCTAATATAAAGATTACTGTAAATAATAATAATAATAATAATAAAATGTAAGTTATTTCACTGCAAAAATTCATGGTAACATATTAGATATTAATAATAACGAATCATAAAATGTCTTGAAAATTAAAGCAGGTAGCGTTTGAAAATTAACTGTCATGTATCAAGTCATACGAAAACCCGATGTTTCACGAAACAATTTTAAGAGGTTTTTAATTTAAAAGAGTTTTGAAAAACCTATATAATCTCGGCCATTACTTAATTTTCACCTATTGTAATATAATACAGGGTGGTTTTAAAAATTGATTACTCTTTAAATATTTATTTCTCATTTAATTTTATGCAAAGATAAATAATTAAAATCAATGTAGGTGTGATTTGAAATGATAAAAATGAAGAGAAGTAATACGAGGAAATAATAATTTATTGTAATACTACAAGCGCTGTGAGATCCTACGGATCTCTGGCGCTTATTGTAATAATATAATCAAGATTTATTATAAGTTATGAAATCAATTTTCAGACTCTTTTAAAATTTACAATCTTTTGTATGTACGTGCGCTTTGTAGGAATTCCTCTATAATTTTAAATTTGCTTCGCGCATCTACCTAAATTTATTTCAGTTCCTTTAACCCTCAAAAACAACATAATATATAACCCGAATGATGTACCTTGGCATAATTTTTACGTCATTCAGTATTTTCTGTGCTTTTTTGCAATTATTAGGGTTTTGCAGCTACAGTTGTAATCACGAATAATGAAACTTACGTCACAACAATCTGAATTAAGTACAGACAACCTTTTTTTTAAATTAATTGTAGTAACATAGGTGAAACAAAGACACACTATATTAAATTATTCTTAAATGTCTGATTTTAGAAATCTTTTACGTCGAAAATTATCTGACAACCAACGTATGAGATAGAAAGAGATATATATAGGGTGTTTTTTTAGCTGCATGAGAACTTTCAATAGGGATAACAATTGAACCAAGATTGCTATGGAAACAGTTTTTTGACATTTGTGTTTAGCAAGGTTTGGCATTTGATAATGCGTAGATTGACCATTGAACAACGCTACCAAATTGGGCTCACAACCAATTGGAAGTGGATCCATTTTTTTACCGTAAAATTTTGTTCAGTGACGAGGCACATTTCTGGTTAAATGGGTATGTGAACAAACAAAATTGCCGTATATGGAGTGAGACCAATCCGGGACATTATCTTGAGACTCCATTGCATCCATTAAAATTGACTGTTTGGTGTGGAAAAAACGCCAACGGCATCATTGGTCCATATGTCTTTCGAAATGAGGAAGGAGCTACCGTTACGGTGAATGGTGTGAGATATCGACACATGCTCAATACATTTTTGTTTCCAAAACTTCAAGAGCTAAACATTGACAACTTATGGTTCCAACAGGATGGTGCTACGTGCCACACAGCCAACGAAACCATCAATTTATTGAAAGTATTACGTGTTATTTTCACACTACGCCCTTTTTCCCTCGATCACGTAATAAAGGTTATGACACTTAAGGAAAGCACTCAACTAACTCAGTGGTTTTCGGCGTAGATTCTTTAATTACTAAAATTACGGGAAAAAGTGTTATGGCGTAATGTCGCTGGTTACTATTTACAATGCTCGACTGATAACCCCGATGTTGTGGAGTTACTAATGGTGCCACTCTGTTAAGTTTAATTCCGGCCCGCCCCTGATCTTAATTGCTTGGATCGGTAAACGATGTAACAGAGAACACGGTTTATCCCCTTTATCCACGCACGGCTGTTGGTATGGAATTAATAGTTTTTGTATGTAATGAATAAAAATTGTTTAGTGAAAAGATTAGATGTAACTTATCAAGGGACGATGGACTATCGTAAATCTATTGAGTCTCACAATATGGAATATCCTGTAAAAGAAATATCGTAACACAGTTACGCAATAAAAACAAATGAAAACTGTAAAACAAATATATAATAATAAGATAATTTCAAAATACAAACTTACTTACATTCAATGCCAAAAGCACTGATCAATACTAATAATAAAACCTATCAAAATTATTCGAGCTCGATGCAAAGCTAGATTTTCTTAATGCTAATAAACTACTGATTTTGACAATAATAATTTTTAATGATTTGAGCAACTGACTGATTAATCTTTATATCAAAGTAAAATTCCCTTAATTTCAACAAAAATCCCCAAATTTACCATAGACAAAATTAGAATTAATAATTAAATTTATGACGATTTGGATTACAACCCTATTCTTTAATTTCTGAACTTAAAACACAGATTTTGTCAGCTACTCGCATCCATATATTTCTAATGAAATATATGTAATGAAATTAGTACAAAACTTGAATAAAATTAGGCAAACTTTAAATAACCTAACAACAATTAAATAAACTTCACACCGATTCTTGAAAATTATGCGTTTTTAAGAATAACAAATTATCACTTACTATGGCTGAATACAGGTGTCTTACACAATGATTCACTCGTTCTGGATATTCCTTGACTGCAATAGATTTGATAGTGTCGATCCTTGACTTGATTGATGAAACGGCTCCTGGGCCACAAAAGATGTTAAATACGGTGTTTGAACTTTATGATGGTTTCACACGAATTATTAATTTAAATGTGTATAATATGAATGAACTCCCAACTTAATAATTTTTATCAGATAAAATAATGTTCATTCGCTTTGGATAAGTTCTACTTGACCAAATTAATCACTATGGTGATTTTACGTCGTCGAAATTATAATATTACGCACGTAATTTTGTGGATTCCTTATGAACTTTAGGTCAGAATCTTGATAAATCGAAGGACTTAAAAGAATTTGAAATCAAAGATCGCTTTACTTGCACCCCTGGGCCACGACGATGTTTCAAACATAAACATTTAATTCACCTTAAACCGTATAATCCCGCTAATTCGCGTTAAAATTGCATCGAGAACTAATTTTCTAATTATTCTGGATGACTAAAACTTAATAACTTCGATTCTTCCAGACGCTAAATGTTCTTAATAAATATAATTAACGATCGGCTTTATACACTCTTAAAATAAAACGTGATAAGTTCATTCGTTTATTAACGAACTTCACTACTTTAACACTTAAAATAATGTCTTTATTCACTAACAATTTCTAATATTACTTTTGACTCGACTACCGATTTAGGTGTTCTTGGTGTATCCAATACTTATAAAACAATTTTTATAAGTACTGACCGTCGAATCTTTAACTGTTTTTGACCCGAAAACTTAGATGTTAAACGTTTTACAAAGTGATCTCCCAAATTAGGTACGTCTTACTTGAGCAGAACCACTTTGCCGAGTGAGTCGATCTGCCTGTTCCCTTCTACTCGTTAACATAAATTTCCTAATTTTTAGGAAGGGTCCCATCCAATGAGAGGTCTCATTTTGGGTTTCCCTCTTCCTTTTTTTCTAATCACTCCCCCAATTTTTATGATTTCTTAAAACCTATTAATGAGTTTGTGAATAATAGATATACGTGCTTTTTGGTAATTTTAAACGCGACATTATGGCGCGCGGTACTTTTTGGTAAATCGTTCACACGCACTCGTGCCCGACCCAATGACTTAACTCACAGCCGCTTCTTTGTTCCCTTCTCTGAAAAAGCCATAAAACTCGAGACCGGCTTAACTAAATAATATTAGTTTTCCCAAAACTAGGCCTTTCCTGTGCTATAATTGCTTTTTGGGTCTCGTTTTATTATTTGCAGCTGTACTTGACTAAAAATATCATTTTACTTTTGACCATGATGTTGACATTTAATTTAGTAATCCCATAAAATCTAGTATTTATTATTTAACGGAAAAATACTCATGTCTCGATGAATAACCACTCTATTTGATAAATACGAGGTACAGCTACGAAATTTTTGTACAAACCCGATTTAAAAACATATTATTCTAGACTAAAATTGCCTTTAGTCGGCGTATGTAAAAATCACGTCACAAAAGGACAATTTGGTGACAACATTATTTCAAAACGTGGTCCTATCAATTGGCCTCCAAGATCGTGTGATTTGACACCTCCAGATTATTTTCTGTGGGGGTATGTTAAATCCATGGTTTATGCTAACAAACCAACAACTCTAGAAGCATTGGAGGCTAATATTCAGCAAGCCATTTATGAAATAAAGCCAGAAATATTGGAAAAAGTGGTCAAAAATTGGACTGAACGGATGCGCTTCGTAACCATTAGTCATGGTGGTCACATGCCGGAAGTCATGTTCAAATCATAAATGCCTTTAACTGTACTTTCATAAAAAAATTATAACCAAAACATTCCGTCAGGTTTTTAATGTTTTATCTCATTTTGAAGTTCTCATGCAGCTAAAAAAACACCCTATACAATAGTTCTTAGCGTGCATAATAATTTTAATGAAAGTAGTTTTTATAGTGACTGTTGCTTTAATTTTTTAACAAATTAACAAATGCACGCTAAGAACTATTGTATCTATCTCGTTCTATCTCATACGTTGGGTGTCAGATAATTTTTGACGTAAAAGATTTCTAAAATCAGACATTTAAGAATAATTTAATATAGTGTGTCTTTGTTTCACCTATGTTACTACAATTAATTTCAAAAATAAGGTTGTCTATGGTTAATTCAGATGGTTGTGACGTAAGCTTCATTATTCGTGATTACAACTGTAGGTTATATTTGCATTTCATTAGAGCAGGGTTTCTTTAATTTTTTGATTTCCCAAACCGTTTTTGTATGAATTTGACCGTGGACTCACTTGTTTCATAAAAGTCATAAATATTGTTAAAAATAAAATTTTAAGCTTATTAATTATTAAATTTTATGATTTAAATTTATTATCAAACACTTATGTGACTCACAATTTTCGTCTTATTTCATACAAATGCCGTTTATGACGAAGCTTAATTATTCGTGCAAACAACTGTATTATTTATATTTTTAAAGTGTATTAATATCATATTGCAGTATTTTTATAATCTAATTTTTGTTTTTACAATGTTTGGTAATTAAATAAATAAATTAGCTCAGTCAGTACTTGTAAAAATTCCATTCGCTTCCGACGTAATTGGAAAAATATTCAAAAAATACATTTTTTTTTATAAAATTAGTAAACAATATTTCACAAAAATGAAGAATGATTGTACCTTGTACTTTTAAATCACCTTCTGGAAAAATAGGTACAGAAACACAGTTCAAGAAGATAAAACCAATATACCGCGGGTTTTACGCGGAAATTTAAATCTAAAAAATTTGATCAAAGAAGAAATGAAAGCCCTTTATAAAATAGGTATAATGCAGTCCTTCGTTGGTAGGCGGCTGTAAGAGGCCTTGTCTGCCACCCCAAGTGGCAGACAAAGAAAAACTGCATGATTTTGACATAAAATGTTATGCCTTTGTATGAATTTAATAAAATCAGTTTTCATTTATCATAAGAATGAAATTCCAAAATAAAATTATTTTGCTCTTTTTAAATTAATTTTAATAATTTGATGCATTCGAAAAATAAAAACTTACTATGTAGGTTATAAATTAATACCCTATATTGCCCGTTTTCACCAACATTTTATTTAAGAATTTTCTAGTAAAGAATTGCTTAGCAGGTATTCCTTAAATTTGATTAGTCAAATTTGACAGAATAATTTATTATGTCAATACTATGTCAAATTTGACCAATCAAATTTATAGAATACCTAGCTAAGAAGTTCTTTACTAAGAAATTCTTAAATAAATGTTGGTGAAAACAAGCATTTGCTTAGCAATGAAATTCTGAAATATAATTAAAGAAGCTTAAAATTTTGGAAATACTACTTTTAGATTTTTCAGGTTAATAATTAATATTACAAAGGTAACAGTATGATAATATTGTTTTAATAACGGGAACTACAGTAGGTACGTAATTTAAATAGCTTCTATTATTCAATAATCCTGCTGCTATATTCATAATAATTATATTATAATATACACGTACTTTCCAAAATTTGAATTCTGTAACTCCGTTATTTAGTATTAAATTATATAAAAAAAATATTGATTAATTGTGCGGATGTGTACTTTGTGGAATATATGTATAGAATTATAAAAGCTCATCAGAACTATGTACGAGTATATTAAATTGGTTTATCGTTAAACCGCGCTTACAAAGATATACTATTAAACACCTATATGATTTTATGCCTACAACGTTTACGCCGAAGGCAATAATTTTACTACCTCTCAAAATATTTTACCACTTCTTTATTTTAAAAAATGAATGGTAAATCTGTTTGTATCTATAATTCTATAGAGGCGGTTGGAGCATTGTGGTCACGCGAGTTGACTATGAACGCTAAATACCCGGTTCGAATCCGGGTGAAGTAAGAACTTTATTCTGGCCGCTTCTCTGGTCCTCCAGGTTGGGGGTTCTACGTCGGGCTTGCTCCTCGTCGTAGGTAAAAAATGTAAAATGCTAACAAAATCCAAAAGCCAATTTGGCCTTTGAGAACCGGGAAGCTGCGTATTGCGGTATAAACCGGAGATATATATATCTATAATTCTATACTTTTTCTATTATAACCAAATTTGATACGTTTATATCAATATAAAAATACATTATAAACTTGCACTGCATTCGCCGGACTGATGCAAAAGAGATGTTGGATTTTATTTAAAAAAATTCTTTTGGTTTATTCAAAATGGTTTACTTACGATTCCATAGCTTTGACAGCAGTTTAAAGCAACTAGATGAACTCTGTGACTACTGAAATCTTACGAGTAGGTATATGTTACGGCGCGCGGCGGCCAGGTGGACTATATCCATATATCATTGAAATAGCACCTTGTTAGTGGTCTGTGGCATTTTGAATTTACAAAACAAAAATAAAGTCACAGGGAACTAAATCTGAAGAATATGACAGGTGATAAAAAATATAATTACTTATTTACGTGACACGACTCAAGCAAAAAAATAATTGTGATCGAGTGGGTAGTTGTGCAGTAAAGATTAGCTTCCTCTCTGAGAATGATGAACATAAACATGACCGCTGAGGGCTTCCCAGGCCTATTTTTGTTTCTCTTGTCTGTTCTTGTCGTGGTGAGCCACATGGCCAACCTAACACCACTTCAGTCGTTCAGTCTACCTTAACCAACTAAATACTATTCAGGAAATTGAAGATATTTTAGGCTACACTCCTTTTAGGTTGGTATGTATGAAGAATTAGTCAGAAGCTTTAATTGACGTTACAAAATAGCGTTAGCAAATTAAACGTTTCTTAATATATAATAAAATATATTATATAACTTTTAATCTTTGTCGCTGTTTGGTAAAAGAATAGACCTTTTCAAAGCCACAGCAGTATTTCATATTTGGAGCTACTTATACCCAAGTTCTTGTGTCAGTCCGGATGGAACCCAAACGCAAAGGTTATTATAATATATTATAGAAAATTTATCATATAAGTAAATTCAAAAGGAATGAATACGGTCATGTTAGGAATTTAACGTGGTAAATCATTTGTAACTATTACGTTTATGACGAATAAACTGACACTTCAAGCTACTACATTACACTAATTTAAATAAATTACTGTGTTATACTGTAACAATATTTATGCAATTTCCGGTACAAATTACATAGTTATCACTGACTAAGACTAATGACTTAATAATAGACTAAGAGCTCAATAAATAATATAAAAAATAATACTATGATAAATTTCAAAAAATATGTATTGAAATGCTATTTGCGATTATTTAACTATGTACATACATTGCTACATACTAGTACATACACATAGATTATAATACGTATGGGTGCAATATCACTTTAAAAATTTATTTTTAAATCTCTCAAATTTTGATTTAAGTAATATAAATAATTTATTTTAAATAAGGTATTTAAAAAACTTGTGTTGAACCCGCTCAAGTTGTTTTATGGAAACTTGATAGTGCGGAGTCCAGACACACGACGCATACTCCAGATATAATAAATCGGAGCATACGAAAGGCTTTGGAGCAAATGTTTAAAATGTGACCCTTGAATGATAAGCCAACATCCAAACGTACACCGAGATCATCAATTTCGGTAACGCGATTTAATTCCATATCATTTAAACAATACCTGAAAATTATACCTTGACTTTTAGTGAAGGAGATAACCGAACACTTTCCAAAGTTTAAATCCAGTTTGTTAGATACACACCAGCTGTTCAAATTGACAAGATCCTGCTGCAAAAGTAGACAGTCCCTGGTGGAGCAAATTAGTCTAAAAATCTTCAGGTCATCGGCAAACAACAAAAAGAAGGAATTTGATAGAACTTTGCTAATATCATTGATAAACAATACAAATAGAATTGGACCAAGGTGAGACCCCTGCGGAACACCAGATGAAACCTGGATAACTGTAGATAAAAATTTATCGATCTTAACCCTTTGCGTTCTACCAACCAAGTAACTGCTGAACCATTGTAAAACGATTGAGCTGAAGCCGAGAGAGTAGAGTTTGGCCAAAAGTGCAGCAAATGAGACTCGATCAAATGCTTTTAAAAAATCTGTAAAAATAGTATCCACCTGTTTGTGTTCCTCAAATGCTTCGAGACAAAATGAAAGAAAGGATAACAGGTTATCTTATTTATTTTATTTTATTGTTTAATTTTATATCATAATTATATCTTTAATTTTATTTTCAATCAATAATTTATTATTGGTACTTTATATTATTATATTTTTCGGTTTATTTATTTTACTTACTTTAGTCAATAATATTGTTAATGAATACAGATAGATAGTTAGTCAAAAAGAGATCGGATTTTGGAAAGAAACTCTGAAGCCCTAACATAACTCACCAATAGAAAAAGTTTGTTACTAATTAAAACGTTTATTAGCGTTAATAAACGTTTTCTATTGTTGAGTTATATTAGTCCTTATATATAGGGTGTTTTATTTTGCCTAACCATCCCTATTTCTATTAATGATTAATGCAATGTCATCATATATTATGTATGTACATAGTATGACCTCTTTTAACTTTTTAAATATTTTTTATACTTTTTGTAATTTTCCACCTACATACTTATATTTACCATATAACTTTTTTATTAATAAGTAGTTTCACTTCCTTTGTCTACTTTAAGAAATTTTCAGTTTTGTTAATAAATAATACACATTATTAACTCCAAGTTACTCCTGTGGTTGGAAGGTTAGCGTCCAAATTATATCAGAAACGTTGCAAAAATCAGAAAGAATATGAAAAAATTATATAAGGTTATACAGAATTTCTTACTATTATAACTCAAATCTACAAAATCACAATATATTTCACTTAGCTGCTTATAGATTTTACAGTAAAAGTACAGTAAGCAACACTGGCTACAAAAATATAATTCTAAACAATTTTGTATATTTATTTATTATATAGGGTGACCGGCCGCCGGCGCCGATGTGAACATAGGAAATTAACATGGGAAATTGATTTTTCTTTAATTCCTGCTTCCCTGCTTCCCATCATAACGGATAAGAATGAAAATGATATCAATATGAAGAGATTTTTATTCCGCTTCTAAAGATACCTAACACTTGGCATTTTGTTCTTTAATTTCTGTTAAAAACTCACTAATAAAATGGAAAATAGCGCCATTAAAAAAAATTTATTTGACTTGTTTGAATTTTATTGCAATTATTTTCGCTTGAAAACCAATAATATCCAACAAGTTACTTTGACATATTACAATAAATTTGGTTAAAAATGAACGCAAACACAAGTTATTGTTTGATATTATGATATTATAGTTATTATTAACAATAAAATTCAAACAAGACAATTAAAATTTTTTTAATTGTGCTATTTTGCATTTTATTAGTGACTTTTTAACAGTAATTAAAAAACAATAAAAATAGAGAATAAAAATCTCTATAAATTCTTATCCGTTATGATGGGAAGCAGGAATTAAGGAAAATTCAATTTCCCATGTTAATTTCTATGTTCACATCGGCGGCCGGTCACCCGGTATTAATCAATCTGTACATCGAATACCGCATAGCATTTGGTACTTATAGAAAACCTAGCACATGACTAATTTCTCTAAAACATACAAATATTTCAAATAATACGTTAATATAAATTGAAAATAGGAAGATATTATAATAAAATTACTGATGTTCATGTCGCTGACCCCGCAAATGAAATTTTTGCTCCCTAAGAAATCGTCACCGATTCTAATGAAACTCGGTGGAAATTTAAAACACCATTCCATATAGTAGTAAAAATCTCAACTCGATTGGATGAAACCTTCCCGAAATACAAGCTTTCCCGAAAAACAATTTTCCAAATTGGAAATGCTTGCGATTTTCAAATATTGAAAATTCTTAGTTTTATACTCGGTTTTATATTTCATAGAGCATTTTTCCACCTTTTAACCAGGATAACACAGCTCTTTGTCTGGTAGAAACGAAGGTTTGACGCTTTAAGTCTACAACCTTACATTTTGGCATGTTTTACTTTAATTTAAACGCGAATTGACAATCATTTGTATTATATGCAAATTTGACGTACAGAGATGATAATATGCCCTATACTAAGCACATCCTGGTCATGAATTGCAATAGTATAATATCATCTGACTTGTAAGGTAAGGTACCTTGACCCCCAATCATTACTCTGTCCCGAAATCAGACTCTCCAATTTATGTTTTTAAACATGGCTGACTTTAAAACATAATAACAAAATAGATGTTCAAATTGTGATGAAGCATAATAGTATGAGCTGCTGTATTAGAATTTGATTTAATAAAAATACATATAATTAATATTAAAATTTAATCATTTTTTAACTATGGACATAATTCTGTTAACATAGTTAAAAGTGTTATGTTAAAATTATATCCATGCTTGACAAGTTCTAAATTTATCACTTATTTAAAATATGAAAAAAAAAGTTATTTTAAAAGGAAATCATAAATTTTAATTCATCTTTGGTAGTTGATTGTACATTTATTGTGCTACAATTTCCATTGAATTGTGCCCTCAATTAGTAGTAACATTTATGTTTCGGAAGTTAAACCGGTTAATTGCGTGGGTTAATTTGATTTATCGATTTGTTTTATTTCGAGTTTAAATTGTAGACATTTTAATAAAAAGGTTCAAAATGTAACTAACTTTTAATCTTTTACAATTTGTTTTCATCCAATTTTATAAATTGAAAATGTAAACCAAAATAAAATCATTGAAATATAGGTGTTAGGTAATTCTGTCAAAATTAATTATAATGTAGCGGTTAACCTGCTGCCAATTTATATTTGATAAATAAAACAGAAAATATAATCCTTTTGTTTTTAATTTCGGTATAATAAATATTATCGAATATAACGTCCAAATCCTGTAATATTAATTTTTAATAAAACAATTCCTGTCCATTACGATCTTTCTGCCCAATATACTACCTACTTGTAGTAGTATAGTTTAAAATAAGTTATAATCGGATTTAGTTTAGTAAAACTTCTTTCACCATTCAACCGCACTGATGGTGGGACTAATAGATGAATAATAAACTACCTTAAGACGTTAAATATGTAATCTCGGTTAATTATTCAAATATTCTCAAGTAATTAAATGTATAGTTTATACTAGCAACATATTTACTTAGAGTATGTTATTTCTGGTGTAAGACATTGATTTTAAAACCTATGTATGTACATACCTACTAATAGCTTTTTGAATTGATTCATTGGAGACCACAACTTTGACCATGGCCTATATAGAACGTACTTATTACTAAACCTATTCTCATTTACTAATAGCGTATTTACAATAATATATGAAGGTTAAAATATGCCAACAGTAGAGATTATTGGTGATCCCTTTGATATAACGATAATAAGCGAATTGCTTGTGATTGTGAAATCGAAAATGAGAATCGTTTTAGTAGAACATAGCTCAGTTGATATAATCCTATTTTACTTAAACATCAACAATAAATTGATACAAAATTATTCATTTTATTTTCTAATGAGGAAATTAATCAAAGCTATTGTTAAAGAAAAAAGTCTACAAAAATTCATAATTTTCAATGAAATTTATAGAAGTATGAGGTATTTATAAATATGAAAGAAAAAACCATTTAATGTAATTATTACAAGGAATAAATTTAACAAATCAAAAATACATACATCATAATACAATCGAAACACATCATATAGTACCGACCATAATGTACATTTCTCAAGTTTCCACTCCCAAGTATTTTACAAACCAAACAAAGTATTAATAGAAGAAAAATATGGCAACCGATTGATGGAGGGAAAATAATATATTGTAATATTGCAATTTAAATTCCAAGTAGACGCTAATTTCAAATAAAATATATTTACTTTTAAAAATGTAAGTCTTGTTTAAAATTAAGTCTACTTATGCTAATAAAACAAAAAGAAACTATAAACACATCACTGCTCAGAAATTAAACCGTTCAAGGGAAGAAAAGCATGGATAGTTTTAAAAATGGAACAGACCTTTTGAATTTTTTGTTTTGACAGATATGAATTATTTTGTTGGTTTATATTACTAAATTATTGTTAAATAAAACTTTTAACTTTTTCTGAAATAATCAATTTGATCTCTAATCACTATTGAAAGTTTTACGTCAACCACAAAAAAATTAAATCAGTACGAGAGTTTTTCTGCTCCATCCATTCTCTATAGGATGATAATAAGAGTTCCCTCCTACGGTAAAAAATAAATAAAAGTGAAGAATCAATAGTTCGCAACTTTTCTTAGTTTATTCAACAGTTCGACATTATTGAACTAACTGTTATACTTACTTTGTCCTTTGTTTCTGATTTATGACGTCATTTTTATAGTATTATATTGTTTACTCGTAAATAGCTTACCAATTTGGGAGCTTATTTAATAAACAAAAAACTTAACACGCTTTCTTAGAAAACTTTTACAATAATTACAGCCTGATTGGGGGTCTTTTACAATATTTGAAAACTATGTCTAAAAAACCTACTAAACGTACGAACACAAAGAAAGCAGGTTGTCGGTTTCAGGTTACAAGTACTAATAATTTTCAATGTTCATGAATGTAACCGAACATAAACGAGCAGCCAATCGGATAGATATTTAAATGCAAGGATTGACGCTGGTCAGCCGGCGCGATGTTTAGAACCTGCTTTCTTTCTGTTCGCACCATATAATAATAGATCGCAATAGAAGGAAAGCTTCCATGTTAAAAGACTAGACATTATATCATTGCGCCCCCTGGGTTTTGGTGGGCAACTAAATTAGACAAGAATGTAATAAATAAACCCGCATAATTTGTTTTTTGCATAATATCTAGCAAGGAATTAATATTTGTTTGATATTATGTTGCCTAATTTTAAATAGAATAATATAAGTAACAACTCGAAATTTAATCTTTTATACTACAATTTTTAACTATAAAACTAAATTAAATAATTGATATTACTTTATTACTATAAAGTAGATATAATATGTAACATGCCTAAATAACGTAAGATATACATTGAATTGAATATTTAGTAGATACATAAATACTCGTATCAAACAATTTATATTTAAGTCAATATTTTTTGCGTATAACCATTTATAATCGAGTTATATTTCTGCTATTTTCATGACGGAACGGCAGTTAGTGAAGCTACTATGCGGTCATGAATAGACCTAACCAAACATAATCAGGTTATAATTATTTTTGTTGACGCTCTCAGACAGCGGTTTGTGGTTTTTAAACATTGTGGTTTGCAAACCGTAAAGAATTACGGTTATATAATTATCTGCCACATTTTGCAAGAAGCTTTAATGTTTTATAATACAAAGTCAACACAAACTTTGATATTATAAAATGGGGCGTTTTATACTGTTTTATGGTCGGTCTATTTACACAAGTACATAATCGTATGTACTGCGGAATTGTTGAGGCGTTGGATGTAGAAAAAAATATGCACATGTTAATAGTAAGTCATTGTAGGTAGATAGTTGCAAGAAGAGGATTGTTTACTTGAACAGAAAGAAGACGGGCGAATGCAGCGGTTGAATAACGGTAGTCTTAGGGTAGCGAAGTCGCATTAGGTAGAGAACGAGGATTCAGGCGAGAGATGCTTAACGTTGGTGGAACGAATAAGATTGGCCATTGGCGGTGCCATGGTCGAATCTTTTGTAACAAATAATAATTACTGTAACGTATTTCGATGTTTCTGCTACATTAATTCGGTGAATCAAGGAGGTAAATCCTATGGGTGAAGGTGCCCATAATATAGATTTTGCATTTGTAAATCTACAGTACTATGTGCTATATTTTGTGGTCTTTCACTTGAAATGTAAAAATCATATCAAAAATGATAAAACTAGTAAGTATAGGTGACCTCTGGTAATTTTGAGCCATTTTTTTATGATAGATAAGTTGGCTCCGTCTTCGGCCTAACTCTGGAGTCATACGATCATAAGAGAATTTCGAATAGATAAATTTTTATAATGGTAATAATGCTTCTAATGTTCTAATCCCAACCAATCAGAGCTGAGTTACGAACAGATACACAGAAATGGTGTTTTATTATTATGTGATATGGATAAAACTGACTAAATATGAAAATAGTAAAGGTTCTTTATCAAAATATCAAGAATTTATATATTATATAATTTTTTGGGCATTCAATTTTGTAATTTGAGAGCATAATTTACTAATTTTTATCTTTGATAGTTTAAATGTGGAAAACTTTTAAAGCGGATAACAACAAAAAAGTCAAAATCTTTTACTTTAAATGCCTCGATCATCTAAACTTATGAAGATAAATATAATTTATCTTAATCTGTTTGCAGGAAATATAATTTTCTACAAGATTCATATATAATTTTTTCGTATTTCTAATGATTCTTAGGGCGGGATATTACACCCCAGTTACAATACATAGAGACCCAGTGGTTGCGACAATACATAATTAATTTATTATAAATTAAACACAAATAAAAATATCTTAACAAGCGCGGCTTCCTGTGAGCATCGATACTCTCCGGATCTATATAAACGTAACTTAACCGTAACCAAGAATAATTAAAAAGCAAAATTATAAATGATCAAAGGAATTAAAATATTAAAAGATTTCTAATGAAGCTATTTAATCAAATTCAGCGCTTTTTCCAAAGATTTCCACGCTGGAGAACAACTTTAAGTTTGTTATGTGAAATGTTTGTTCACATATCCCGATCGCACCGATAAGCTAGGTTTACTATACATTATTCATTTGACATGATCATATCAGTTGAATTCATTTGACATGAAAACGAAATAAACGTCTAAACCGCTCTAATGCAAAGGATATGCATTTAATCTACATTTTGCCTGATCTTTTCATTTAAATTATTTTATATCAACGCTACTGGCGTTTATTTGGAATGTGGAAACCTCTTCAATTCATGTCAGTTGTTAATTTGCATGAAATGATGATGAAGTTCAACTTTTAAATTCAATTTTGTTTGCCGAGAGTAGGAAAGAGATAAACATAGTGTAAGAAACGTATAGACACCTTAATTTTGACCATCGAGAGACATATTTATTCAAATCTGAATTTGCAGAAGATTATTATTACAGGTGTATTGAACTCCTTTGTCATTATTCCAATATTTCAGTTCCATTTTAATGTTGATCGTTTTAGACTTGGTTGCAATTCGAAAGTTAAAATTTGAACTCGCGATCTTCAGTTCACATGATTACATAATTTAAAATCAGACAGAAATTGCAAGAACGACATAATCTACATATTGCCATCTTATTAAGTCCCGTAGGTGCAATATAGGAATAAGTCCTTAGATGTTACTGAATTGTTGTACTCGTAGTACTGGCAACAAAACACAGAAAAGGTAAAATAAATTCAATTATTTCTATAAAACTTTTTCTGTGTGGCATTGATAAGATTTAATAAGTTCGAAACATGTAACATGTCGTTTGTAGAATCTCTTGTTGGTGAAATTTTCTATGGAATGAGTAGATGGTGGCCAATCCAGAATAAGGTTTATGAATGGATTAATCCTCAACTCAAGTTATTAAGACTATTGCAAAGATAGTCCATCGTATATTTCATTGTATATGCAATGTATTTATGAAACACAATACATTTATCTTAAATTAAGCGTGTAAACAAATAATATAAATTCCTTCAAGTCAAATGCATTAACATAACATGATAATGTGAAATGAATTATGTAAGCCTATAGAGAGACTACATAGTTCAATTTGCGTTCGTGTCAAATGAATTCATCCGACATAATTTTAAATGACAAATTATATTCTCAGTTTTTATGTTTAAAAATTTAAAATTTTGCACAATATTGTTCTGCTAAATAACGAAATTTGCTAGCTTGTTGTTTTATTTATTTGCCGAGTTATCAATTTTCAAGGTTTGCCGAATAAAATTTAATCGCCATAGCTTTCGTGTTGTAAATAATTGAAATGTAATTACTTTTCTACTGAGGTAATGCGCAAAACTGAATTATTTACCTGTAAATAAAATTTACTATTAAATTAAAAAATGAAGAGCACATGAGAATAATAATCAGAGTCACAATAATTATATTTTGCATAAACAACTTATAGATTTATAAACTCAAAAGCAAATATTAAGAAATTTGTTGTGTTCCATAATATAAGTAATCAGCATCATCTACTTCACAGTTAATATAATTAATTTTTAATTAATAATTAGTACTCAACTTAAATAAAGCCACAAAACAACTAAAGAAACTTTTGGAGGAATACAGAAATCAAGGAGTACAGGAGTACAGGACTTTCTAGAAAATCTTACAGCTGGTGTAGCAACTGACTACTCTTTATGGAAAGTTACACGTAAAATAAAAAAACCACAAAAGGTAAATAAGCCAATTAGAACCAGTGATGGAAGCTGGGCTAGAAGTGATGAGGAAAAAGCTAAGACCTTCGCCAAACACCTTTCCAAAGTTTTTCAACCGTACCCGGGAGAAATACCTATTGGAGAAGAATGCCACATCCCCCAACTACTTGAAGCCCCCTACCAAATGGATTTACCAATTAGAAACTTCAAGGTAAATGAAATAAAAAATGTTATCGCTAAGAAGATTAACCCAAAAAAAGGCTCCTGGTTATGACCTAATAACGGGAAAAATTTTACAAAACCTACCATAAACTGGATTTCAAATGCTTACAATAATATTTAATGCAATCCTTCGTCTTGGCCATTTTCCAACTCAGTGGAAGGTGGCGCAGGTAATTATTATCCAGAAGCCAGGCAAAGATCCAACTGTGGCCTCCTCATATAGGCCCATTAGTTTACTACCAATACTCTCCAAAACGTTTGAAAAGTTATTCTTGGAAAGACTGCAACCACTCCTTCAAGAAGGAAATTTAATACCAGACCACCAATTTGGTTTTAGGCATGGACATGGAACGGTAGAACAGGTACACCGAGTTGTGCAGAAGATTAGAACAGACATAGAGTGCAGGAGATACTGCTCTGCTGCCTTTCCTGATATATCACAGGCGTTCGACAAAGTGTGGCATGAAGGACTATTATACAAAATCAAAAAGCGTCTCCCACATCCTTATAGTCGACTGATGAAATCATATCTAACCAACAGATGTTTTCTGGTCAAGCACGGTGAAGCTCATACTGGCCTGGAAACCATCCTATCGGGAGTGCGCCAGGGTAGTGTCCTTGGTCTTACTCTATACGTTCTATTCACAGCAGACTTGCCGGAAACCACGAACACAGTATCAGCCACGTTCGCATACGACACCGCTGTAATGGCATCTAACGATGATCCAAATCTCGCTTCTCGCTACCTACAACAACATCTAAATGCAATTGAAAACTGGCTCAAGATTTGGCGTATTAAAGCCAATATCACGAAATCAGTGCATATCACCTTCACCCTCAGAAGAGGCACCTGTCCGGGTGTAATGATGTACGGCAACGTCCTTCCTGAACAAGAGACAGTCAAATACTTGGGTTTTCACCTCGATCGTCGCCTAACATGGACCAAACATATTTGGAGTAAACGCCTCCAACTAGGACTAGTGTATCAAAATATGTACTGGCTTATGGGGCGCAAATCAGCCTTAACTGTGGATAATAAAGTACTGTTGTACAAATCAATTATAAAACCCATATGAACTTATGGTATCCAGCTGTGGGGCTCGGCCAGTATTTCCAATATTGCAAAAATACAGCGATTTCAGTCCAAGGTTTTGTGCAACATTTGTGACGCTCCCTGGTATGTTCCAAATAAGACCATTAATAATGACCTACATATTGATAGTGTAATGGAGGTAATCTCGTCCTTGAGCATGAAATATCAGATGCGACTTGCAGACCATCCTAACGTATTGGTGAGTGACCTACTGATCGGAGTTCCGGTGAAGAGATTCAAACGGTGTGATCCTATGGACCTACCCTATCGCAAATAAATATTTATTCATTATGTAATAAATAAATTGTTGGTTTTCCACTATGTCAACATAGTATATATAATTTCAAATAGAGTTGCTTATTGTCCATTGGGACAGATTGTAATGTAAAAAAAAAAATAATTACTCTACTCTCCGGGACTCAAAAACTTGCAAAATTGTAAACTATGAATTTTAAAATAATCATGCTATGAAATTATCCTGAAATATTTTTTTTACAGTTTTTCAGACTAGTTTTAAGATTTTAATAATTTGTAACCCCAGACGGAAATTGCGAGATTATTATACCTATTCATGTGTTGTGTATTTTATTTAGATAGGGATAAAATTGAAATCAACCTAATTTTTAGCTCTGCTCCCTTCCATTGTAACTTTAAATTTATAAATTATAAAAATTGGCTGCTACGAGACCTCAAAAATATGATTGTAGTAAAACTTGGCTACATTTATTTACGATATAAAGCAGAAGAATTTGCAATTTAAAAAACGGGAAGGGTAATGCTGCATTCATTTCTCACTAATTGAGTTGGCACGATGTTCAACGTGAATAGAAAATTTGAAAATATATAAAATCCATCATACAACTCATTAAACATGTGATGCTTTGAAAGCCGTAATATGGTTCAGTAATCTAGCCTTCTTACTTTAAGGTCTGCTTCAATTCAATTTAAAAGATCCGGTACAAATTCCTACAAAATATAGCTTTAAAACTAGATATTCTTCAAGCTTAAATAATCTTTGTGGAGAAATTGAATTTAGATCTAAGCTTAACCCTTTAGTACAGTATTGATTTTGAATAATTATTTTGTTTTTTATTTTATACGCCATCAGACGTTAAATTAAATTTTGAAAATGGCATTCGATGTATTACATTTACAAAAGGTTTCTTTGATATTTCAGAAACTACTCTAGCATATGAATTAGTTTGATGTAATTCTAATTAAATAAATATTATAGCAACAACGCGACCCACCCACTTCTGTTTAATTTAATGCATTTTATACGAAATTTAATTTGTTGAATGACAAAGCAATTAATTTCAAATGTACTAATTTGCTGTTATGTTGAATAAATATAAATTGATGTGAACAATCAAAGCTCTATAATTAATTTAGAATTCCAAACTTATTTAATATTACGACGAAAACCATAAATTATTTCACTCCTTTAGTGAAATAGTTTAAAGTGAACTTTTTGAAAAGAATTTTTTAGATATTATTTCAAATATTATACTTGACAACTTTTTTTCAAAATTATTTGAATACCTCCTTGACGTTAGAATTATATAAAAACAAACATTGGGTTAATGCTTTTTAAAATTTAATGAATTGAAAATTTTATAAATTAATTAATCATAATTTTTTAATGACTTACTTAAAATGTTTTATTTTTCAGGAATGCTCAATTTTTTTGTTTGAAAAACGAAGTGCTGAAAAATTACACAAACCAAAACGGAAAGAGACGGTTACTGAAATTTTACGAAGCTCAGTTAGACAATTGGAGAGATTTAGACACCCTAAAATACTTCATGTGTTACACCCAATTGAAGAATGTTCTGAAACTCTTGCATTTGCTTCTGAACCAGTATTTGCTAGCCTTGCTAATATATTAGCTTTTCAAGAAAACAACAGTCATCAAATATCTACTCCTCCTGGACTAACACAACAGTCTGCGACACAGAAACCTAATTATGCAAGAGAATATCAATTTTTGGATATCGAATACAAGTATGGAATTTTACAAGTAAGTTAATTTTAATTTTTAACAATAGAGACGGTAACAGTATTTTGAAAATTATTAACTATTACTTATATTAACTGAAATTAATTTTAAGATTTGAATCCAAAAGTAACCAATCGAAACCAAACCGCAATTGAAATTTTTTCAAGGTAGATTGTAGATTTTTTAACCCATTATAACCTATTCCACTACAATAAATTGTACTACTACAAATTGTACTTAAAAGGATGACCGCGTAGCATGATTAATTAAAATTTCTGCATGTTTACACTGCTGAAATTTTGCCATAAAATTTGGTGATAGATTTTTAATACAATTACGACATTACTTAATATTTAGTTACTACTTTACACAAGAAAATCTTCATTAAGTTATTTATTTGCTTTTACATTATGTCACATATTTAGTCTCCTTATCATTTAATAATGATAAAATTATTCAATAATTACATGGTACATCGATGTATCATGCACAAAGGTGCTTCAGACTCAACATTTAGAATATCGACTCCGGTTTTGGTATATTCTGCAATACTAGACTACTGTGCTCCAGTTCGGATGCAAATTTCTTACATTTGTTACGTCGATTCCATGTTAAATTGCACAATGCGGTTGTTTTCTGAAGTATAATAAAATTCACACCTTCCATCAGGTTTCCAGTTCTTGCTCACTCAAAATTTGAAAATTGAAGCTCTTTTACAATAATTTATTTTTATACAATCTATAGTGTAGCGTAGTCTCAATAGTGCAACTTTGTTTAATATATCTTTATATCTTTAATGGATCTCTAATGTGATGTATATCGGCTGATTTAACCTGTAACAGGTATTATCTTATTAATTATTATCTTTGTGGCACTCTTATTTACATAATTATAAAATAAATTATTCATTCTATGTCATAATTATAATTATTCTGTTGGTAAGCTTTTCATTTTTTAAATTTTCCTTTATTTTTCTTTATATCTTTTTTTAAATTTTTGCTTGCACCTATATTTTTTTCCTTTTTCATTCTTTCTGGTCTGAACCGCCTGATGATCTACAGAATCGTGAAACATCGATGTAGCGTATTTACCTTGCTATATCTTCATTAATTTTACTATATTTTTCAACTTTTATAAAAAAACACCACGTTTTTTGAATCCCTCCCCTATATTTACAGTTTTTTCATTTTTTCAAATATTCTCTGTTTGTATCTCGTCACGAAAGGTTAAAAATGTTTTTCAAAGTGTTTCTAAATAAAATTTTCTTGTATATTGTTCTTTACTTACAGTTAAAAATATTTTAACGTTTAGTTAAGTTTTTGTTAAAATTAGGATTATGGGGATTATGTGATGTTTCGCCACCGCCGTTTCGCCCCCGAAAATAATAAATAAATTGATAGACATTCTCATAGTTATAGGATAAGGACTGGTTAAACTGGTAGTTTAACAAAGAAAACAGAGACAGTTACAGCTAATATATCCAGTTCGAGCCCGGGTTGAGCAAGACATTTATTTAGACCATATCTCCTAGACAGTAGAATAAAGGCAATAAAAGACCTGGGATTTGAAGCCCACGGATCACCATTGATTTCTGATCCATTTATGATAGGATAGAAAAGAGAAAAATTTTGAGTAGATGATCTTTTATTATCTAGTTGGAGTTACGGTTATATTATTTATAGAAGATGTTTAATAAATGCGAATTATTTAGATCAGATTGATTTCATTACTTCTAAAAATTATAATGTTTTAGTCTCTACTTTTGACTTCTGTATTATAATGATATGAACATATTATTATACACACAATATTTGGTATTTCTATAGTATTTACAAGAAATTATCATTTCAAGATATTTGGCAATATTTTTTCTTTAATTTGTGACAAAACTTTGTTCAGTTGATCTCGAATATTTTATTGAAATACATAAGGCATTCTTCGGGGTATTCCAGAGCCCGGGGAGAATAAGGCAGTGTATTGCTAGCCGGCGCACAACAAGATTGTCTCTGCTGGATGTTCTTTGTTGTTGTTTTTTGGAAAGCTTCCCCGATTTTTTTTTATTTTTAATTTATAATTAAGGCTTCCGCTAAAGGATAATATTTTCTTTATGAATATAATGACAAGACTAGCTACCACAGGTGGCTTTTAGCCGCATTTAGCCATATATATAAAGCATAATTCGTAATTCAGCTGATCGGCCACAATAAATTATTCTGATTCACTCATTTAGATCGTGACAAATTAGTTTGTTGCATCTATTTCATAAGTTTTAAACTTTTTATAAGTTGGTAAGCTATTATTTTAGTAATAAATAAACGAATGTATAAGAGGTACCCTAAAACTAACATGAAGGAGAAGCTTCCTAGCAAATTATTATATTATTTTACTTATTTTTACAAAAGGTTAGCTAGTAAGTACATAGTGCCAATAATAGGAATCAGTTCAATACTAAACTTTTAATTCGTGAAAATAAATTAGTAGGAATATTTTAATAATATACGAATTCAGGAAATTAAATTAATATTATATTCTTAAGCTTTCCAGTGCGTGATGCACTCTTCATCAGAAATTACACAATAATAGGTAAACATGGAAACACATACAATGTATTGTCATTTGAACGGTAACTGGATCCAATCCAATAACTGTGAGTTACTGTACTGTGAGTTACTATTATAATATAATTAATAAATGATATTAAAATTCATAATCTAATTTAACTAGATGTTTTTAAATTTTAATTATTATAATTAGCATCTGATCAGAGACTGTATTGTGTGAGACTGATTTTCCTATTACATTTGCTATATTTAAACACCTTTAATTAATTAATTTGAATACTAAATATTTTACGATAAAATAAATTTTGTACTGTATAAATTCATAATGAAACGTTTAAAGCCTAGTTAAATGCTTTTAGTGTGGGCGATTGTTTTACATTTGTACCCTCTCTTATCTTAATGACCAATTTCACTTAACATTTTAAAAATTATTAAGCTGTAATTACCAAATTCTTGTACAATTACTAAAATAGTTATAAAAGTACATTTAAATTTACATAATTTAGTTTTAAACGGATTTTTCGAAATGTAAAAAATGAATTCTTTAGAGAAAGAATGGTATTAGGAAGCAATTTTTGTAAAAATGTAAATAGGTTCGAAACAACTTAAAGAAAATGTTAAAAATACTTATTTTATCTATAGTTATTAATTAAAAGAATTAATTCAAAAATGAGAAACATAACATAATAGAAAATAGAAAATTGTATAAATTTATTTGTGTACTTCGCTTAACATTTAGAATAATAGAATTATTAACTTTTCCGGTTACAATACAGAAAATATGAGATTTTCTTTGATCATTTGAATAGATGCTTCAATGTAATGCAACAAGTAGTTCGTTGAAATGCAAAACCTTTCTACACAGATTATCAAATAGATTATTTGATTAGAGTCCTAAACAACTAAATTTGAAGCACCATCATTTTCCATTATATTTCAAACTAAAATTAATTCCTAACTATAATAATATTGTGACCCAACGATCTTAATATTAAACAACAGAATTTATTGTAAAATTTTATTTAAAAGAATTTTATTGAGAAAGTCGAACTTTTAGTAAAACCAATATATTACATCTACGTTCATTAAAAAATTTTACCCTAAGCAACGTCCTTTTCGTTTACATGAATAAAGATTAACTTCAGAAGCAAATTTTCATTAAGAAGTTACCTACCGACGCTACGGAGATTTCATTTAATTAGGGCATTATTAACGTGTATAATCTAAATAAGTTTTTTTAAATAATTTTGAATTACTTGTTCGTATAAGGCAGGATATGCAAGCTTCTAAATTATTATTATTATTAAATTATCTGCCTTAAAATTTTAGTAAATATTTTCTGGAATTTTTATTCCGTTCTGTTATACACAATACTAACAAATCAAACACATATTTCAATATTATAATATTTATACAGGGATTCAGGGCGGAATTTACAATAATTGTGAAAATAAAAGAAACTGAAAGTTCATCAAAGTTACGCGACAAAATTTAAGGACATCTGATTAAAATAATATTTTAAATTAATTAATAGTATCACCTCTTTTCTTTGTAATAACTTCGAATATCCTTCTGAGCATAGAATCAATTAATATGTATTTTTGGTTTAACATGTAGTCAACATTGAATGATCGCTTGTTGAAAGCTGACTTTTGTAATCAAATTGTCTACAATCACGATAAATAAGCCTCTAAAGCTTTCCTCATAAAGCTGGTAGAGTAAGGAAACATCTTTAAGGTTACAATTCGCAGAAAGTGAAGGTGCCTCTGACAGTTCAAAACATATCAAAGAAGATCTTCATTATTATTCTGTTCAAACATCGAATTATTGTTAACCATTTCTGAAACAATATCAAATAATTTGTTTTTAAGAATTTCTTGATACTACTTAATAAAATTCACTTCCTGTTCCATTCAAATGTATCCTAAACCATAGCAGCTTCGCTTGACAACCAATAAAAAATTAATTCTTCTTTAAGTACTACTCAAATACCGACAACACTCCTGAAAATAATGAACGAATTTGCTCATATAATTCAAGATAATCACTTCTGAAATAATTCAGAATCTAGGCAGTTGAATTTCCATCCCTAAAATAGGTTGCTGTACAGTGTACATATTATATCCATTGTGAATTATCGAGCACTATCAAATAAAACTCCCAAGTGCCTTCTACAGCTATCAACTGCAAACAAACAACTCATGAAAATCAAAACTGTAATCATAATCAATTTTAAAAGCCATCAGCGACTTCTGGAATTCCGTAATAAATAATAATGTTATAATATGAAGATAAATTAGGTTATCCAACAACTTTCCTATTGTATTAGATACGAGAAAGCTGTTAATTTTCCAGTTAAGGATAAAAGTTAACCGCCTGAATTAAAATGAATATATTTACAAGGTATGCATTTGTACCTACATATTACTATATTATTATAGCTTAAAGTTACTGTATTTTACTACTTAAAAACTAGGCATTAGGCAAACACACACATGCGTTAATTTTAACGTATGAGTTAACTTTTCATTTCAATTTGAAACCGAAATTCATGTAATTGTTCAGTTAGAATGATTGCCAAATTTTCATCTTATAATTTAACTTCTACTTTAAAAATAAAATTTGTATTTACTTACAGCTGTCGTCGAGTTTAATGTTTTCTTTTAATTAATTCTCAAATGGAACACCAACAATGGCTAAGAGATTTTTATAATTGTCTCAACGGTAAAACAGCATGAGTAACAAATCCATGATAATCAACCGCACTTAATTCTCTTTGATTTATGTGTTTGATGAAATGCGCAAACACTAGCAGATTGAAACTTGAACTTTTAGGAGACAATTTATACAGTAAAAACCGGTAAAAACAAACATTTTGAGTAATAGATGAAATGCAAGGGTGCTGCAGTAGGTGTAGTAACATTTCAATCATACTTTGTGCACTAGGACGGAGCACAACGTATAGGAGAAAAAATTTAGTTTTGAATTTGAATTGCCCTGGGTGCGCGATAGTTGTCTTTTGATATACCATACACAATCGTAAAATTTTTTTTAAAAATATGAATATCTTCAGGTTCCTTTTTTCATCTAAACATAATATAAAAAAAAAAATTAATATCAACTTTTCTATGCAGCTCTTCGCTTGATTTCTTTTTAAATAAGCTTCTAATTAAAAGAAAACAACTCAGAATCCGCCACGAGAAGGTGGCTGCATGTCAGATTCCCCCCCCCCATTTATTTGACTAAAAAGTTACTTGACAAAATCGTTCTTTGTCTCTAGCTTTGGTAGTGCCTTTTTGGAAGAAATTTTTTCAGTTGTAAGGAAACATTGCCTTCCCTTATCGCCATACAAATCTCATATAAGTACTTTTGGTCAGTATTCAAACCGCTAATGTTTACTGCAGGTAACTCAATATTGTGATCAATTTCTTGAAAAGGCACAACTGGCATCGTCTCACATCTCCTGAGTTGGTTACCTATAGGACCAGCAAAGCCCTTTGGATCATTGGTTTTTCCATCAATTTTCAGAATTAAGTGACAAAGGGGAAGTTCGTTCATATGCAATAGGCATATAAACCAATGCAGCGATTTTCCCAAAGACATCTCTAGCCGTTTTACGACACCATTCTTAAAACCTGTGTTAATAACGGTCCCATCACATCCCACAGCTGTAATTTTGTTAAAATTTTCTCCCAAAAATTTTTGGAGAAAGTTAAAAAGATTCGTACTAATATCACTGGCGCTTCCGGATGTCAGATGTCTTAAGTAAACAGAACCCGGTTCTGCAACAACTACTATATGCTTTTCAGTAACTTGCTTGGTGTGATAACTGGTTCCTATTTTGACATTTACAAGTGTCTTATCTTTTCTTCCGTCAAAGTAAATTCCATAAATATCATCCTGGTTTTCTTTCATTTCATTAAATAGGTAATCTTTAAGCACTGCATTTACAAGAAGCGATGCACTTCTGTCTGAGACTCCACTTCTGTCACAGGCTTCGGCTAAGTTAGGCAAAGCTAATCCTCTTTTGCAAGACATTCTTGAAGACTTTGATGTAGAAGGCTCTGAATGTGAAATAATAGTACCGTCCCCTTCTATTTTTCTTTTTTCATAGTCGTCTTTTTTCTTCTTCTCTATTCTGTTGAACTGTAGTACAAATTGGAGTTATATTTGCGATTTTTTTCAGTACGTTTTCTGTCTAAAGGGTCATTTACATAAGCTTAGTGCAACGCTAGCGGTAGTGGTAACAGTAGTGCATAAAGTTTTAACCTTGTCGATTCCCCACTACTTATACTACGTATGTAAATGCTTACATTTAAAAAGCATTGTTTTAACTTTCTATACTATCACTAACGTTGCGGTTAGAGTTACACTAAGTCTATGTAAATGGCCCTTAAGTCCTTTCTTTCTAACGACTTTACGATTTTCTTTGTATTTTTCACGTCGATACGCCAATCATCATTTTTCGTTGTGTTCTCTGATCTTGTAGAAATTCTCGTTCTATTATTGGTACTTTAATTTTGCAGCTACATAAATCAAAATTGACACATTTGCAAGGACAAATATCAAATAGTCTTAAACTGTGTGATTTGAATACATTAGTTTTTTCCATAGATTTATTTTTCTTTATATTCTTGTATATAGTTCTCATTATACTCTTTTATTTTTTGGATTATACGTTGGTCAGAAATCATTGGAAGAGAAGCTTTTTGCCAAATTTTTTTAATGTCGACAATAACTTTCTTAGAAATATCTAATATTACACTAGGGTCTTAATCACTTTCAGCTTTAAAAAGCTCACGATACCACAAAAACAACTTCATAACGTCAGAATATGTTGGAAGGCCATTGCCCCAAAGTTCACTAACTTGGTGTCCCAAATATGTCACAATGACATGTCACTCGGGTTCTAGGCATCATGTAATCTCAAGTTTTCGTTTATACACTAAATCGCACAACACAAAATCGCGTCTAAACACTCAAATAAAATGGAGTGTGTTTTGTTAAACGTTCAAAATTTCAATTTCGAAAAGGAATCTGAAGATATCATCACACATGACTGAAATTTTTTATGGTATATTTTGATCTTAAAAGGCAACTATTCCACACCCAGGGTTTCAAAATTTCCACAAAAAAACAACTACTATTTGTTTAATAAAATGGAGTGTTTTTTGTTAAAATTTCAAAATTTCAATTTCGAAAAGGAACCTGAAGATATCATCAACATGACTGAAATTTTTTATGGTATATTATGATCTTAAAAGACAACTATTCCACACCCAGGGTTTCAAAATTTCCAAAAAAAAAATTTACACTCCGCCCTATTGTGCACGCCTGTATTATTATTTGAGTATTACACTGACTATTACAATCTAATAAGTGCTCTTAATTTTACACAAAAATTTATTTTCAAATTGAATTAAATTATTTGGAAAACATATCTACCTATAATGTACACATACGATTTGGGTGGCTATCCTGATTGAAATTGGTTAATTACTAATTCGTGAAAATAAATTAGTGGTATATTTTAATAAATTACGAATTAAGGAAATATAATTAATAATCTATTTGAGCTTTCAACCGCGCGTTGTGATTGAAGATGATTAAAGACAACTAGCCTTTATCTACAGCATCGAGGGGGGTTTCTCATGGGCTTTTAAAAGGACGCCTCAGGTAATTTTTGTACAATAAACAGTGAAAAAAATTCAGATAATAATGCAGGGTACCCTGGTGCCTAAACAAAATATATGCAATGGAAGAAGAATTGTTTGATTTGATACCAGAAGGAGACAGCTCAAAGATGGGAATGTATAATAGTAGAAATTCCCTCTAAATGAGTCACAAACATATTATGTAAATAAAAAATACCAAGGTAAATATAATTAATTAATCTGAAGGGCCAATTACTCATGCTCTCAGTCTCTTTCTACAAAATGAAATAATCAGCATAGGTATAATTGTTCAGATTTAAGCCTAGATTAGTCATTGAGTATCAGTCGTTTTTCGAGCACTTATTTCAAAAATTATTTTTGAACAACAAATTAGATCAGTTGAAACTTATCGATATCTTTAACGAGCAACAACAATATCAACAGAAAGACATTTGTAAATTCTGCCTTACCATCTGACCCTATCCCTACAGATTCCTTTAGGAATTCTATCTATCCTATTCGTTATACTCTATGGAATGCTTTTAACAAATCAGTACGAACTGACCCACCTTCATATATAAACTTATTAACGTTAACAGCATTTAGTGGATATTATCAGAAGAGACAATATACAAACAATGGTTTTTACATTTAAAACCTAATTTATCAATAAATATTAAAGCAGTACGAGTACATTCAATCTAAATACCTCGCTAGTTCTAAGGTTTTTTCTTTCATGAACTAAGAAAAGATCCACTTGAATTTGTACATAACTTTTTATTATAAATTAGTACACCTTCACCTCCGGCTCTGAACCAAATTCGCATAACGTCTTCGGATATATTACATTATATAACATTTTACTATACTAGACATTTTTCATAGTCGTAATAATTGTACATTCCCATGACCATAAAAGCAGTACGTTTCTTTGCAAATAATTCAACACACAGTCCTGACCCTTATTAACAACTTTATTATCCATGAACATTCAATTATGGCGATAACCTCTGATATTTTTACAACTATCAAGATAACCACAAAAAATTCGTATGTTACATGTAGCTTCTTCCAGACAAAATTTTAAACAATTTGTTGTCGATTTGCGTTAATAGAAGTTAGTAACATTATAAAATAAGTTATTATTTTTAAATAACGAAAAATTACATTTTTCTAATGTTGTCAATGGCAACGTACTTTATAGAATTATAATGTAACGATGTCAATGACAACGTACTTTATAGGATATAAAATAAGTTAAAATTCTAATTTTTCTGTTAGTGTTAGAAAAAATATTGAAGACAACGCGTGTTTTATAGATTAAAAATCTTTGCCTATTAAATCCTCACTCCCTACGGTCGCTCGGATTTAAACTACGAAATCGATTTTTAAACTATAATATATATATATATAAGTCTATAAAACACTAGTTGCCTTATAGCTATTAAGGCAACTAGTGTTTTATAGACTGTTTAAAAATCGATGTCGTAGTTTAAATCCGAACGACCGTAGGGAGTGAGGATTTAATAGGCAAAGATTTTTAATCTATAAAACACGCGTTGTCTTCAATATTTTTTCTAACACTAACAGAAAAATTAGAATTTTAACTTATTTTATATCCTATAAAGTACGTTGTCATTGACAACGTTACATTATAATTCTATAAAGTACGTTGCCATTGACAACATTAGAAAAATAGCTATAAATACCAGTGACAACACAAAAAATTATATCTTTACAAAATGTCTACATTGAAAAATTTCTTACAATTTTGTGGGAGTGCCTATATTTTAAGATCGATTAACAGATCTTTAATTTATTTTTCTTTTATACGTTAATAATAATATTTAGTAGATACTTGTTTATTCTCAAAAACAACATATAGATACCATAATCACATTAGGTCGTAATATATACTACATACCACCTTATGTAATTAATAATTATTGTAGCCATATACGAGGAATTATTTCAGACTGACAAATTATGCAATATCTTGCTGTAAAATTTTGTTTATACTTATTTTTTCTTACATATTTTATAATAGGTAAAATTTTCGTTTTCGTTTTTATGAAACTCATTATAGAAATTTTTAACATTTCAAATGTAAATTAACCTTAATTTTTTGGAAAAAATGGTCTTATAAACTAACCCCTCATATGATATATCGGAGAAGCTGGGTGGTGGGTTCTGAAAGAAAATGGTAATCGAGAGCAATTACTCAATAAAAATCTGGCTATAAAAATTCAAAATTCACAAGTGTAATCTCTAACGATTATTACTACTGCAGGGTAATCGGCGTAGACTATATTTTTAACAAAAACTTGCATAGTCGCGGGAATCAGTTTATGTAAACCTCTCCAGTTTGTTTGCCACAATGTTAATAGGCTAGCTCTCAATTAGTGCCGAGGCAAGCCCGTGGATTCTGAAGAAAATGGTAGCTTTAGGAAACTCAAATGATAGTAATGGTAATAAAATGCTCTAACTGAAAATCCTAGTTGGCCAAGACAAATTATGCACAATACCCTTAAGTGTCGCTGCTTAAAATCCGCTATATAAATTCCCTTAGGCGTCATTCATATATGAATGCCAGTGTATTTTAACAAACTTATCTGTCATTCATATGAATTTGAAAGATGATATCACAATTCCAACAATTGCAATATTTGGACTGAGTAAAAATATACACACAGTAGCAATTAATAATACGGTGTTACATCAACAAGTGCACACACTTCAAATTTAACAAGTACCCATAATATAAAACAGTAACCTCTAACGGTTACTCAAAATTTAAATACAAAATCCAAAAACACGTCTGTTCACACGAATTGGAGAAGATAACATTGCTTACGTCGAGCTCTCGTATAAGTTTAAAACTTATTATGGTGACAGGTGATCACTTCCAAACGCTTTACAACGTGAGGCTTCAAGAGATTAAAATTATGGAACACTTGTTATAATTTTATACAAGGAAACTTCGCGACACAAAATACAGCCTACAGATCTAGTGTTGGTGTTGTTAGCAAAATTGAACCATCCAGATAACGAAGGAATTACTCAAAGTAATCTATAGCCTCTATGATATAACAATGTAGGAAGGTTAAGATCTTCTGGTGTGTCAAAACAACAACTTAAAAATGTTGCTAACCGTAGAAAATCGGAAATTGTCGTACAACTTGCATACCAAAAACTGCGTAGTAGATCGCCATATTGAGTTACCCAATTATAGCCAGATCACTAAATTATTTTAAATACCTACATAAATTTTGATTAAAAATTTTCACTATTTGCACTCGTTATTATACTATAACTTATTTATATAAATTGCATTCCAGAAATCCTATTCCGTAATAGCATATCTCCAAATTAGATTATGCCAAATTTAAAATGGAAAACTGATAGGTACAGATATAAAACGGCAGCAAATATAATACCTATTATTGTTATACCCTTATGAACCAATTATTGTTATAAACACTAATAAAATTTTACAATTTTCCAAATGTAATTGATGTAATATCGCAATTATTACTTTACATCTTTGAAAATGCTCTTCTGAAAATTAAAATTTTAGTCGTTGCTTGGGGAAATTAGATCATAATCTTATATATAGTATTATCAAGTATTATTATGCGACCCTAAACAGTTTCCACAAAAATATCTAATCCAAAATTGGCCAGACTATCTACTTCACATCCCAGCTCGCTCAATCGGCATTTATCGCACTTCTTTATCATATGACCTTGTGGATACACAAAATTTCCTTTTAAAATCGAATTATTTATTCGTTTACAATCCCATATATTCCTTCTCAACAATTTATCCTGCACTTCTTTTTCACTATAAGAAATAAAGCACCAAGAAAAACTCTCTTTTTAACTGAAACTTTTATTATTCAAAATTTTCACACACAAATTTCGCAGTTCAAAGGTCAATTACCAACTGAAATTCGTGGAAAAATTGCCGAAATCCGATTATCTTTTTTATAATGTAAGGTGATCCAACAAAATAAATTCCAGAATTCACTCGACTTATTGTAATGTAGTACTTGAAATTTATTTATTTTGTATTTTTTGTGTTTTAAAATAATTTGCCCTGTATTTTAAAAATGTATTAATAATTATGTAGATATGTATTATGTAACTATAAACCTTAAAGTATTTAATAAAAAAAAATCATTAAATATAAATACAAATTTACAAAGTTAACAAATTTTTAATAATTAAACAGCAATGACAATGAATGACCTAACTTTTCCAGTAATTGTATGAATATAGTGCCCATTTACATATTTAATGTATTTACATATTTAACAAAATTAAATAACAATGACGATGAGTGGTGTGACAGTTTTAGTGAATAACACCTCTATTGCGAATCACCATTTTAAATACTTAACATTTTAATTTATAACAACTGTATCCAGGAAATGTCAACAACTTATCTTATCCTAAAATTTTGCTGAATTCAATTTTCTGGAAGGTGTAGCATTTTATATCAACAAGTTGCCTAAAATCTATATTACTTTATCTACTGACTTATGGGATTATCAAAGTTAATGATATAATATATTAGTATTTAATTTCACATATTAATCTCCAATTTAATAATGTTTTTACGACCTTATTATATCATTGTAATTTTAACGTTTTTTTGGCCAAATTTTAATTTATTGTTAAAGGTTAAAAGTTGATTTTTCTAAGAAAAAAATTACAGTTTTTTAGTAACATTTTAATATTATAGCAACATTGTTTTTTTATAATGTCAAAATTTCTGAACAAATTAATATTTTAAATGAAATACTAAATATTTCATAATTATATAAAAATTCTTTCAGTACTTGTAAAATATTAGTTGAGTATGAAAATAATCAAAACCAGTAACACCTAAGAAATGTTAATTTAATACGTTTTTCGAAAGTAAGGAAATAATAAATTGATACTTGGTTCTGGTTCCAAATCAAAGAAAATAAATATGTATTTTCAACATAAAAAGTAAAATTTATTATTGTTTTTCTTTCTCGATTTTGGTATTTTTTTCCGGTATTTTTTTAAGTTCAGGCCTTAGATTTAACGAAACGGTGATATCGTCGCTCCCAAATGTCCAAATTTGCAAATTTGTCATTTTTTAGTTATATGAAGAGTATTAAGAGCGGTCGGAGCATAACGGTTAAGTACGTTGACTGTTGACACGAAATGCCCGGTTCGATTCCGGATAAGGTATAAAAACTTTATTCTGGCCGTCTCTTATACAGAAAGGAGGGGGACCCCTACTGTATACGTACTACATAATATGTCCCAAGAGTATTCGCAAAAATGATAAGCAATTGCTCATCATGAATGTTATCACGACGTCCGAATTCGGGCAAAAACGGCCAAGAAGATGACTATTAATCTGGAATTTCAATAAACTCGCCATTGCTAAAACAGCAAATTAATGTGATCAGTCAATTCAATTAGTCAAAATCAAAAATGGAATTTAGTGAAAATAACAAATTAAATATGATTTCCAATCAACTGAAGTTATAAATGTGTCAAATTATTCGTAAGACCACAATAAATTAATACCTAGTTAGCATAGCATGATAACTTGTGAACATCATAATAATATAATAATTATTATCGATCATGTTTTACGTACTAAGAAATAATTACCTATAGTTTTTATTAAAGTTTGGATTATATAATATAATTATCAGTGCATCTCTTTAGAAGTATTCCAAGGGTTGGGTTCGTTAGAATACCACAATTTTGTGAATTATTATAATTTAATTTGTGTTTGATTTGCTTATGTTACGAATTTGCGAACTATAAGATATTGAGTAATAATGCTTGGAAAGCGGACTGATTTTTAGAATTCAGATGATTTTCCTTATGGTAAATTTAGGAATATCTTAGCGTACCAACTTAAAGCCAAATAAGGATCATACGGAAGCCAACCAACATGTGGCTTCATTATTGTAAAACTTCCTATTTATGTACTTTTAAATTTATTAATGTTATTTTTAATTTATTTTATTATTTTGTTCTTCATTGTACTCTAAGGCCTTTAATAATATTATTAACCGATTCTGAGAACTCATCTCACCTATTGAAATAAACGCATTCGGCAACCGTAATTTATTTTTGCTTTCGGATTTACGAGTAACAATGTTCATATTTATATGACTCAAAAATTGCGAAATGTATACAATGTACTGAAACCATTGATTAAATTAGTATTGTAATAATGTGCTCTATCATATGTTAGGATAGGTCAGGTTTTAAAGCTAAATATAACCTATAACTGTAACAAAATCAATTTATTGGAAATACGTACGTAATTCTATAAAATTAATTTTACAAATAAGGCAGAAATGGATGCATTTTTATTGTGTGAAATGATACTTTTAATGGATTTGTATAATGAAGCAACCTTTTATAGTATAAGGTACGAATGTGCATTAGCGACCTAGCACATATATTTTAAGCACAATTTACAAGCGATTTGGTTGAAGTTATAGATTATATTTTGATCAAAAAACTGAATCTATCCTAATACCTAACACAGCATTGAACCATAATAATGTATAATATTTATATAATATAAATAATAATCTAATAATTTCAATAACATAATTTTACTTTTGCGATTTCAAAGGATTAATAGTTACACAAATCCACAAAAATATTACATATTTTAATGCACAGTGCTCTATTAAAAAATATTCGTTCTAGATAACTGAGGCATTATCCTTTCTTCATTACTCTGGACATGTGTTGCACAGAAACGTATGCCCTGCAAGCATTCTCGTCACTAGAAAGGGAACGTGGAAACTCGCTGGGTTGGAATTTACAGGTAAGTTAACTTGTTATTATCTATGGTCACTGCAAGCCTTTTATTTACTTTAACATAAAATGGTTTAATGTCCCACAATTAATTTGAAAGTTGTACATTATAGTAAATTATAGGAGTACTACTATAATTTAGATGCAATATAATTCTTTCGGACCTATAGCAACTTTTAATACAAATTTAATAAAATACGACACAATACAATCGATTCGCTTCATAGCACCAATGTGTACACTGCTGCACTTTATTCCTTCAAATAGAAATGTAATTTTAATGCAGAGATTATATTTTGAAAACAGCATTGTGTTTCACAATAAGCCGTGAAATTAATTAATATAATTTTGTATGTCGGTCTATTATTTTTTAATCATAATATAATGTAGGTATGTATGTTTAAAAACAATTATGCTATACTCGTAGTTTTATTTAATTTCTTTCTACAGATAACGTAAGTTTGTTACATGGGTGTTTCCCAATTTATTTGGTTATTAGTTGGCCAAACCTCAGTGTACAATGTACATTATAGCGAAAATAGCTATTATATTTACTTGTATTAAATATTATATTTGTTTAGTAACCTGACGATGTTACTGTGTAACGAAAACGTTTGTGTATAAAATTATACTTTCAGTATATTTTACATTTGTGCCAACATTATATTTTTAGTTCTAAAAGTATTTAATACCGTTTCAGTCTGTCTAAAAATTATTATATTATAAATATTATATTTCATTTGATTTCGAATGTGGTTTAATTTAAATTTTTTCATTCAATGGAATACTTTCATCATAATTATCATCTTTATTATTGTCATAAGATTCATAGGAAGCAGAATATAAATTTGAAATTAATAAAAAAATTTATTTTTTAATTTAAGAGATAACTTCTTCCTAATAGTGTTCTGCTATGGCTAAACCAAAATTTAATAAGCTTCTCTAAAAGCAACAGTTGTGCAGCTGTATTATAATACTTAATCAAGACACTTTCCTTAAAAGCACTAAAACAGTGGTTGCTTAAATAATCTTTCGTAAACCAGATTTTTAAAATGTTTAATTAAATATTAACCTTACAATGAATTGTTTCAAAGAATTAAAACTTTACTTTACCTTAATAAAGTAATAATGTGAAAAGTGGTTTAGTGCAAACACAAAGTAAAAATACGATTCATATTATAAATTATTTATCTTCATTATGTTTTATTATTTTCATTTACTTTGCTTACTTATTAAGAAATTGTCACGTTTTAAGCTTTCCGCAGAAGCTAAAATTTATATTCTTTATTATTAAATTAAAGCGGTTCTATAATTTGTAAAAAAAAATCTATCGTTATTGCTTAATAAAAGTGCTTATTTCTTACGAAGTTAGAAATAAAAAAACTATCTAAATTGTTTCATTCAATTGTTGGAATTAAAGGAAATATTAAAATATCTAAAGTGTTTACTTAATTTTGTCATTGCCTGGATAAAAATCAAAAATACGCTTAATAATAAAGAAAAATGAGCGGATAAGCCACAAAAAGAAATACTTTTACAAAAATTATTAACATACTATAGCGAGGATTGCTCAGTATTAGGATTGCAGCGTTTACTTAATTATAACTGAATATTTTATAACCATATTTAACGATGAGAAGTAAAATTTGGAAAGCTTTTGTAAAGCTTCTAAGGAGAGAAAGGATAAAATAGATAAATTATGCTTTGAACGACTGGCATTAAAGGTGACAGTTTTTAATATACACTAAAATGGAATAATATTCAATATTATGCGCAGACAACGTGTTAAAAGTAACACAATCTTTTATAATTTTAATCAAATGTCAAAATCGGCATAATTAAATTTACTTCCATTTTATTTTTATTTTCACTTACTTTTACGTTATTACCAAGGCCTAATTATCATTAAAGCATAAAACAATATTAGATACTATTTTTTTAAAATAAGAGAATTTTAGTCATATTTGTATAAAATATCATACGTATAACTGAAGAAAAATAGGAAAATTAGGCTTCCAGAATGCTGAAATTGCATGGTGGTAAAGATTTTATAACTTTAACTCGAAGTTACAGGAAACGATTTTTTTTTCAGTGAAGAGCATGAAGTTTCTTAAGACCGTGTGACACTTGCACTAATTTGGTAACAAATTTTGTCAAGAGTAAAGCAAACAAGTTTGTTATCAAATAATAGGCAAGGCAGGTTTTACCACCTCTGGTTAAGTGGTAGTTAACGCTTAACTAATAGTTGACAAATCAACCCATTGATTGGTTAAACGAACCAATGTTGGTTGTGGTAAATGTTGCTAAATGTTGGTTGTTGATAAATTTTGGTTTACCAATGTAATTTGTTACCAAAGTACCAAATTAGTACAAGTGTCGCACGGCCTTTAGTTCTGATTTTTCTATAAATTTAATACTTTTGAAGAGTCTGAAATCGTCTAAGACAAAAAGCTATTCAGTGAAATCTCTCTTGGGCCTTTGAGACCGTAAAAATGTGTCCGATTAACGGAGGTATCATAACCTTTCCTATATTCATTTCAAATGGCAACTTTGCCTCGGAGAAGCCCAGGTCACTAACTAAAGGTTAAAATAAAATTTAGAAATTTGTCTAATAAACACAGAATTAATAAATCTGACGATTTTCCTACGATTTTTAAAAAATTTTATTTTTTAATTTACTGATGTCATATTATGTCAATGTAATATCATCTACTTTCCAATTTTTTTTTAAATTTAACACCAGAATTTTATTCACTACGACACACCTTACACCCAACGACGGCTGGCTAGCTGGACTGAATGGCAGGGGCGAAACAATTCAATTATAAAAATGTGTCTAAAATTCAGAAAAATGTCAAAAATAATTGAATCAACAATGGAAATATTGAAACTCAACAAATGAATTTTCTACTTTGCTAGACTGAGCCTACACAAAATCGTACAATATGTTTATTGTTTAATACTAAAAATTTGAATAATATTATTATAAACTAAATATGAGTAATTAGAACTAGATAATTAAAAATTAAGAGTTACTTAGGCAATTTAAAAAAATTTGTTCAAAGTAAAACCACTTACCATAATTCGTAGTGTAATCAACGAAAGAACTTCAAGTTCTCAATTTCAAATTAATAACTTAAGCCTTAAACATTAAAATTCCTCTGTCTTAATTTTGTTATACAATTAGGTCGATAATTTAAAGTTAATACTATAAACAAAATAAATAATTAACATAAGTTAGTCCATGGAAGAGAATAAAACAATAAAAATATTACAGTGGAGTATACATTATTTTCAGTGTGAATTTGTTGATTTGAAGTAAATATCAATGTCCTGACATTTAAAATTTTTATTTTATGCAATCTTCTGTTAATTTAGGAGTTGCACGTAATACAATTTTTAATTTTAATTCCAAATTAATATAAGAGTATATATTTATTGTTTATAACTTTAGTGTTAAATTATTCGTGTGAGGAATATTGATTTATCCCAATCCCATTGTCAAGTTGTAATTGCAAATTCCAACTTCTCCCTCTTTCTTTGTTTCTGACTTTACTTTTAAATTTTTATTTTCTCTCTTTCTATCCAAATTTAAACTTTATTTCTCACCAAATAACTCCTAATCTCTCATTACAACTAACACAAATAACTATTAATATATTTTAATAAATACTTAACATAATCAATTTATTATTGTTATATTTTAATAAATTACGAATTAGGGAAACATTTAATTATGTATTTAAGTTTTCAATCGCGCGTTGCGATCATCATTAGAAATTACAAAATAAAAAAAATTTTTTATTTTGTAACATGGTTCCTTAATTCGTAATTTATTAAAATATACCAATAATTTATTCTCACGAATTAATAATTAACCAATTTTAACATAATCAATGCTATCACTTTAATGATTCAAGAATGAAGGGATTTAAAATTCTTTACTATTAGCCACATAACCTCTTGCATTTAATAAATTTAAATTGAAACAGTGATAAACTGTCACGCTAATTTCATTAAAATTATATTATAATAATTATCAAAAATATAAACAACATTTAACTTCACTTCCTTCAAGGATCACATGATGACTAATCGCTGAATTATTATTAGCGTTCAATGTGGTAATATTAATTGATATATTGTATAAATACTAAGTACTAGCATCTGCAATATTAAATATTTACTTATTATGTAAAGTTAATTACCGGAGAACTACTATAATAATCAATCTATCAATGTATCAAATTGCAATTTTGCTAGTTATTATAATGTAATTTGTATGAAAACCAAAGTTTATTTATGTCAAGATTAAGGCACCTGCTTAATGTTTACAAAACTATTAATTACTATATTATAAGCGTATTGATGAACTTTATGAAGTTAGTATAATTTTCAATTTAATATTGTACAAAAACTGTAATAACGCAATGTATATTTAATATTCCAGACCGTGTTAACGATATTGATGGTGTTGAACCAGTTCCCTGTCAACCGTGGACTTCTAGACTTTCTAAAATGGCACAACCCAATTTAGATTATATGGGTAAGTAAAACCTTTTCCGTAATAATAATAATAGTTTTAGTGTATAGAAGAAAAACCTTTTTCTTTGCTCTGTATTTGGAGAGCTCATATAATATACAGTATGGACTGTAAGTCATGCATAAATGAGTGTTTTTTCTTAACTAAGTGTAGACATTCATTTAAAAAAAACTCTGATACGTGATTTCTGTTTAAAAAACGTACACTCCGACTGCTCAGACGGAGAGTATAATAAGTTCCCAGAATGTAATAGAGGAAGTAACACTTTCCTAGTATGGTGATTACTTCCTTGTTGCTTACAAAATTCTGATTGGCTCTGTAAAAGAAGTGTTAACATACAGTACTGCTCTGGACTTATTAAGTCTTATTACTTATTAAATAAAAATCGAAACTAAATTGAAAGCCGTATAATTAATTAAAGGAGTTTTAGCTAAGTTTTAGCTTAAATCCATTGAATTAAAACCAATGTCGTTAATACACGTTATGCTGCAATACATAAAACTCAGCATGGAAAGCCAATGCTAATTCTTAAATGCTAGTTAATTAATGTTAATAACAAGTAATAACAGTTAAGTCTTAAAATACTGAATTCAATAAAAGATTAAATGATTAGTTGGAATAAATGACAAAAGAAAGGCTGCCACTAGCAGCCCTAAAATACAACCCACCAGGAAAAAGAAGCGTAAGCCGACCGAGGAAATTATGGGTGCCGGAACAGGCAATATAGCCTAATCCATGACGCGAAGAAGAAAAAGGAACAAAAAATTACTCTCCTAAATCGGACCAATCGTACTACTTCCGGGTTTGAATCTCACCTTGACCCTATCACTACTCAAGCCATCCCAACTGTAGGATAAACTCCAGGATCTTGTCGCAGGCGGAGTGTCACTTATTCTGGCCAAGTCTCCAAAACGGATACTCTCATTAAAGTCAGCGCCGGAGAGTAACAAAATATTCACGAATGCGCACGTATTGCAGCTCTTGCATGGTTGAATGCAGTTCCTTATACCCAACTGCTAGTATGCAGTTCTAGGGTGTAATGTTTGAGGAGGGCATCTTATGCCTTCACGGCAGGCGTGATCATAGGTTCTGCGCCGCAGAGAAGACCTTTGCAGCCTCTTTTCACCAGTTCGTCAGTATTTTCGTTACTCTAGTCACCTTGATGTATTTGACCCAGCAGAGAGAAAACACATTTTGGTTAGATAACATCTCATTCAGTGTTTGGGCGCAGGTAAACACCAACCAGAGGTGATCTTATGACTTATTTTCCGAATTATTTTTGGAGCCCTCAGAGTATAGATGTATGTAATAGTCCGATATTTCGTTTGCATTTAAGGTGGCCGTTTAGCGAGTGGGCGTATCAATGTTAATTATATGAGACAGATCGTTCATTTGTATGTACTAGAAGTGCTTCAATTTTCACTTTTAGGGAATTATTTTGTTATCATTTTAAAGATAAAACTTGGCTCTTGGACGTGATCTAATTTTCAATATTTCTGATTATCCGATTTTAATAAAAATTAGATCACGTCCAAGAGCCAAGTTTTATCTTTAAAATGATAACAAAATAATTCCCTAAAAGTTCATTTGTATGTACTAGAAGTGCTTCAATTTTCACTTTTAGGGAATTATTTTGTTATCATTTTAAAGATAAAACTTGGCTCTTGGACGTGATCTAAGTTTCAATATTTCTGATTATCCGATTTTAATAAAAATTAGATCACGTCCAAGAGCCAAGTTTTATCTTTAAAATGATAACAAAATAATTCCCTAAAAGTGAAAATTGAAGCACTTCTAGTACGTACAAATGAGCGATCTGTCTCATATAATTAACATTGATACGCCCACTCACTAAACGGCCACCTTAAGAGGACGCTGATGTACTTCCTGTTAAATATTTTCCGAATGTACAATGTACAGATTATAAATGAATAAAAGGAATTAAATAAATTATTCGTTAGTGCTCGTACTTTTTGTTCATACATATTATATTAAAGCAAAATTCAATGTTCGATCAAATTTATCGAATATAGTACATAGGTACTATACATACATAAAATGTTTCATTACTATAACAAAACATTTCTAAAATTGAATCGGTTAATTTACAAATCAGTAAATATAGGTTAAAATCAGTTAGGGCTTTGGCTAGACAATAACTGGTATACTCATCAGTTTTTGGTTTAAATAATTACATTGCTAACGGTATAGACACAAAAACAGGGTAGTAACATAATAATATTTAAAGATATCATAATTTTTTGTTATACAATGGTTGATGTTTGGAAATATAATGCCAAAAAAATTTATAAAACTATTTTAATTTATCTTGCAGGGTCTCCCATAATAATTATATACATCCATTTTATTTTAAAATAAAATCTTTTTCACAAGAAAACAATTTTTTTTAAATCAAATTAACAAATTAAAAATGATTGACTCTTTTTCAGAGTATATAAATAATTACGGTTCAAGTATTGCTCTAGTTTATAAAAACTACATTCAGGGCGGTTTATTACATTGGGAACAGGTGCAAAATTATCACGAGCTTCCTAAACATAGGAAAATTATTCTTTAAGGTGGCCGTTTAGCGAGTGGGCGTATCAATGTTAATTATATGAGACAGATCGCTCATTTGTATTTACTAAAAGTGCTTCAATTTTCACTTTTAGTAATTATTTTGTTATCATTTTAAAGATAAAACTAGGCTCTTGGACGTGATCTAATTTTTATTAAAATCGGATAATTAGAAATATTGAAAATTTTGCTGCAAAGTTACTTGAAAAATCGAGTAACTTTGCAGCAAAATGCAATTTCTAATTATCGGATTTTAATAAAAATTATATCACGTCCAAGAGCCAAGTTTTATCTTTAAAATGATAACAAAATAATTCCCTAAAAGTAAAAATTGAAGCACTTCTAGTAAATACAAATGAGCGATCTGTCTCATATAATTAACATTGATACGCCCACTCGCTAAACGGCCACCTTAACAATCTAACGGTAGAAACACAGTAGAAGCTGGTCGCCGAAACCTGCTTACCCGCTTGAATGTTTTTATTGAAATATGAGCTTCGTTTGTCTTCGATTACATTAATTCATGTATTACTTATTATATTATTAATTATATTATATTAATTAACGTAATTGAGGACAAACGAAGCTCGTATTTCAATAAAAACATTCAAGCCGGCAAGCAGGTTTCGGCGAGCAGGCTCCACTCTGCGCATCGCCTAACAACAAAAACTTGAACTCCGTATTGCACGATTCGCATACCTTGCATCCTCTGCACCACTACTTTGGCTACCCCTGAGTGCGTTTTCCAAATGACTATCTCCAACTTCAGTGCCAGATTCAATCATTCTAACCAGAAAATTTTGCATCACATGTGCGCGATTGCTGAAGCATGAGCTATGATTCAGCATTGAGCTAATTTCTGTTATAAATTAATTATTATCATAGTTCTCGTATAACAAGTGAAATATATTATTATCGTTCAATAATAAATTGTAATGATAGGTGAGCTCAGTTCTAAACTATAGAAAATGAATAACAGCAAATAATATTAATTAGTCATTATGTAGGTTTCACGGAAAATACTGAATAATTAACTTGCAATTCGTTAACAATATTCAATTTGGACTATATAATGAAGTAAACAATGAAATTGCAACAATGTAACAAATTTGTTTAAAATATCTATGACTAACTATATCATAATTTACAATATTTTGTCAGCAAAATATGATGTTGAGGAAAATACTGACTTAAGAGGGCGCGACTGATGGATGGGGATAGAAAAATAGGTCAAATAAACGTAATAGTATAATATCTATTATAAGCATGATGATGTAATATTATTTAAAATAAATTTGTAAAAATTGATATTTCAATATGGCACATTAGTTTCGTGTTTTCATAATTATGTTATAAAGATGTTATGTACATACCTATAGATATTAGTTAAAATTTTTGAAAAAAGAAGTTGCAAAATACAATCTTAATTTAAAAAAAAATTACCAGGCTGCAGTTAATCGAACTCAAACTATTACCTACTAATTACTACGGTGTTACTAATTATTATTATTACCTTGTTTTTACTCAAAACGACATTTACCCCACATGACTGGGCGGAGGCAATTTCTTCCGCAGTAAAAGTTGAGGGAGAACGTGTTAGTGCTGTCGTGTATTTAATTTACTTTTAACAGATAGTAAACAGTGGCGTAATTCAGCATTATACCACTTCGTTGCAAAAGTGGACATGGCCCACACATTTTTGTTTCTGCACATTAGCTCTGCCCAACTAACATTGGATAAACTCTAAGAGTTCTTAACATGCCGGTTTGCTATCCTGAGGCAGCGGGTTGAGGTGACGAGATAGGGGGTAAATGCTACGGTACTATTCAGGGTCTCCGCTAGACACCTTCGGTAAACTAAAAGGGAAAAAGGGCACCAGAATCGGTTTCACGGAATCGTAACGTGACTTGCTCACACTCAAGTAGGAATGACGATTCACAAACCTCGCCGTGCGAGATGTTAACATAAAACTCAAACAAACCTTTCATTGTCCTTTTGATGCCTTTGTCCCTCGTAATCGAAATGAACTACAGCTAGAACAAAGACTGCTCGACACCAGGATTCCAAAAATTCACAATTAAAACTATTCAAAATGTATTGGGTCGTTTTACAAGTTCTAACATGCAAACTCCATATGTGAAAATATTCTTCAAAATAATCGTAAAAGTCAAGATAACATAATTTAACGAGGTAACCTAGATTTCGAAATAACAAAGAAACAATGGGAGCATTGTTCGATAGCTCGACGCTAAAAGCCATAAAAATATTAGTCGAGAAAACAAATCCAACTTATGTCATTTATAAATTATATAACATACAATTAATGTAACTTTAGAGGAGTGTCGATCATCGAATTCGAAGGGGTTTCCTTCTTATAATAATCTTATAATAAAATAAAGCCTTTACAAAACGAGAAATTTTTCGAATAAATTCAAAGTGGACTGAAAATTATTTTAGATGGTCGCAATATTCAAGATCACTTTACATAAATTAAAACAATAGATACTACGAATATACTACGTCCACTCCATAGCAGATCTGACCTACATTTAAAAGATAATTTAACATATTATTTTTTGAATAAAAAAAAAGTACTAGCGCTGATTTGAATTTTATTGTACATGCTTACTTATTAATTTTTAAGTTCTATTTAAATATTAATTTTTACAAACTAATAATTTATTAGCTCTATTCGCGGTAACAATCCTGGATAAGTTTTATCCTATTGCGTCTGCGGATTTATAATAAAATTGTCATTAAAGCTCAAATTCGATGATAAAAAGTATAAAACCGCAGACGCACTAGGATAAAACGTGTCCAGGAGTGTTACTGCGAACAGAGCTAATATAACTACATTAAGATTTTACGTAATATGGTATTTACATATTTAATATGTATAACATATTAGAATGAATTTTTTTGAAAATTGAAGAAATAAAAGTTATGTGAATTATTTACTTAATTTAGAAGTAACTTGAAAAATATAGAATTTTATTTCTTACTTCTTACTGAATAATTTTCCTTCATCTTATAAATTTATCTAATAACATAAACGATTAACATCTTAAAGCAAAAAATTGCGCATTATTTTAATAAACTTCTTCTGCCTATTTCAACTTTTTCAAGTTGCATCAGGTACTTAAAATTCGTAACTTTGTTAGATTTCCTCTAAATTATTAGTATCTTTTCAGTTATATTTTTGACTAAGCATATTAAACAAATTAATCATAATTTATTATACTTTTTATTTTCCTCCATAACTAAAATTATAAAATAGAAACTATAGGTACACACCCAAAAATTGAAAAGGAAAGAAAATTTCAAAATAAAACCAAGATTTTCTATTCACAATTAAAGCCTTTTTGCTCTAGCTGGACGTCCGCATTTACGCTTTCGGCGTATTAGTTTTGCCTCAGGATTTCTTGTAAAACTTTTTTGTTTATCCTTCCTTCTTTCTCGGTCCTTTTACTCTAAAGAGGGTTTGGTGAATCTTTTAATTTGGGGACGATTTATGTACTTTATATGTTTCGTACTAGGTCCTTTTTTTACCCTAAGACAAGGTTTCTCATGGCAGATTACACCCCGGTGGTTTGCCATTGCCTGCCGAGGGAGAGACGGCCAGAATAAAGTTCTTACTTTACTCGGATTCGAACCGGGTATTTAGCGTTGATAGTCATCTCGCGTGACCGCTAAGCTCCGACCGCCTCTAAAAAAACTTTTTTGTTTATCATTGCCCCCTAATAAGTACAAGGTTCTATTGTTGTAAACATATTGATGCAACTTCACTAAACCACTTAAAATTTGGCGATTTAGGATCTCTATCTTTTGACAATTTGAACAGAAGAGCCTAAACATTATTCAAAAATTGGCCTACTAGAAGTCTTTCTCGAAGTGTATGTTGTTTTTCAATATCAGCATTAGTTGATTCCAATCCATTATTTTTTGTAATATTTTATTATTTTCGGTTGATTTTAAAATTTGTATTGTCGTTCATTGCCTTATTTTGTCGTGCATTCTCCATTTCTCACGTTCTGAAACCTTTTATTTATCGTTGTTCAATTATTTTTGTCGTGTGAATGCCGGTGTGAATAAAATTATAGTCCTCGCTACTTTATATTATTTTATGTGTGATTTATTGTCGTGCAAAAGACCTATTCTGGCGTACAATTCCCATATTTTCCCCTACAATAAATAGTTACTTAGGTATGAAAACTTGAGACCAGATGAAATTAACAAAAATCGGTGGAAAATTAAGTAAATAAAAGAAATTAAAACAATATGATTCGACATTTTTTTACTCTCCTTATATATTATTTTCAATTTGTTTGACGTCATTGAAGAGTTTCGTCTCATTTCGATGCGAGCAACTAACCGGAGGCATAAATATGAATAAATTCATACGTCCAACGTTTTACAAATTAATTTATCAATGACTGTCAAACTGTCACTTAATATAATTCTATCAATTGAATTGAATTTTAAAAAGAATGTTAAGCTGGAGATTAGTAAGATGTAAATAATTAAATACACGAATGGAAAATGTAATATTTGCAATTTTATTCGTCATCGCAATTTCTGTTAAAGTAGAAAACGTAATGTTGCTTTTCGATTAATTTAACCCTGGAACGCCACTGATAAGTTTTTAATTTAATTTTTTTAATTCAATTTGTAGCTAAAGCCAGTAATAATTTCGTCACATTTTAATAAATTAGCTTCATCCTAATTATAAGTTCTTTCAAAAGAAATTTTACTTTATTATCAAATAAAATAAAACTTTTTTGCTTAGCAAGTATTCTTTTCCATTAACAAATATTACCTAAAATTTGTAGTTATAGTGTGTAACAATATTGTTATAAATTCACCACGTCATATTCTTTCCCTAATTCTGAACCCAGGCTGAATAGACATAATGGATAACCCCGGTTCCCCGGTTTAGGCTTTATCTTGTATGTTATAGAATGAAGCCTTCTCAGATCCATGTTGGAATAGTAAAGAAAAGAAGAAAAGCACACCCAAAAATAATTAGAAAACGTCATCGGGATCACTTAATATAGAACATAGAACTTAGAGGCTTTTATATTTAAAATATAGCAAATTCGTTGAGATATTATAAACAATATTCTTGGTATTTAGCTTTTTGGGTTCATAGATTGTAGTTTATAAAAACAATTCGGAATTAAAGTTAGATTATTTTGTTAATGCGAGTGTTTTTTGAAATACTCAATACCTTCCCCGGATGAAAAGAAATAAATATATTAAAGTACAATAGAAGTTGTTAATAACAACGACAAGTTGTTCTAAAGAAAATCAACTTTGACAGATGAGATAATGGATATATTTGGCATAAACCATTTGAACAGTACATAATGTTCAGCAGTTCTCTAAAAGAAGACACTGAAACTTCAAGTCAAAATTTACAATTTATTATTTCAAGCAAAATTTAGTTCGTTACCTACGTTAAATCCACTAAAAAGAGCTTTCTCATATTTAAAAAAAAAGTTTAAAGTTTTGAATTATCAAATTGGTGAACTTGCTTAATAATAAAATTAAAAGACATTTTGAACGTTTTGAGTTTTGTGTTGACCAGAATGACCGCAAGAACTCGATCTCTTTTAAACTGGAAGCAGAGGGGGTAGACTCGTAATTGAGTGCCCCAAGTGATTTTCGTTTATGAGTCCAAAATTTTGAGCAAATAAATCTAAATTTTGAGTGTTCCTCAAATTAGTGTCTTCGAATGTAGATGTTATTTAGCTACTGAGAGCTAGAAAAGTTAGAAAATGTGTAAAAAGCATTATTTGAAAATTTCACCCCATCCGTCCGTAAATTGATGTCATGCCGATTTACATCTTTGTAAAGCGGATCCAAATCATTTATCTACAAATCAAAGGTAACACAAAAAATTAAAACTTTAAACTTCGGAAACCAAATTTATTAAAAATTAAAACCATTTATATACTCAACGTGACCCGTGGGTGAAACAAAACTTTTTGTTACTTTCTGATTTTCTGTGAAATGGATTAAATTTTTACTAGGCAAAAGTTGTAGTCCGTTAAATTTCCTATCCGGAATGGGGCGTCAGATTTTTTGTAAAATGTTTCGTTTAAAAGATACAGGGTTTTGAAAAAAACCAAAAAAAAGAAAAGCTCAAATTTTTCGACATTTTTTAGCTTACTTTAATTCATAACTCGAAAGCCGTTGATTTTAGACAATAAAAGGTGTAAACCTAGTTTGTAGATTATTTCACGCTCTTTTAAAAAGCACTAAACTATTTTTACTTAAAAATCATTATTTTCGGAGCTATGGCAACGTTAAGGTGGAAATTAAAAAAAAAGCTTTAAAGAGGCCTAACTCTCGAGGGTTTGAATTTAGAAAAAAATTTTTGTTAAATATTGTTCTTAGAAAAGTGTCCTCTATCACCACCCAAGTTATGTAAAGTGAGTGCGGGGACACCCTGTATGTGTGAAGGTGCAACTGTCAAAAAAGGCGATTTGGTGAATCAAAGTTTGTATTTTAAAACCCAAAAGTAATAATCCAAGTATTGTTTATGAAAAATTTATAAACAATACTAAAATTTAACATTTTAAGAAAACGTAAAATTATTATTTCATTTCTCAAGAGTTTATTTGTTTTATTTTCAAAAGTATTTAGTGGTAAAGTGATAAAATAACTGGCGCCTGAAAAAAAGTAAAATTAATCAAAAGAATAAAATGAAATCCTGAGCTGAGTCCGAGGCCAAACAAGTTGCTACATCTACTACGAGCAGATATTTCACCCCAAATATTTTCATTATCCTGAAAGTTTAGTCTTAAAAATAATAATAATATTTTTTTACGACATTTTTTTTGTTATAGTAATAACAAAATGAGATATTTGTGGCTGCATTTAACTTATAAGTTTTTTTATATTAGCTTGCAGTTTTGAAATATTAAAGACGCGTATTATTGCGTCAAGACCACGGTGTGGAGTGATATGATCGCTAGCCGCAGTGGTGGCTTGATGTGATCGCTGGTTGAGTTCAGAGCAGAAATTCTGGGTTCTAATCGCGGACAGGCGGTCCCGGTCACCGTGTCGTACCACCTTGCAGGGTCGATGCGACCGGGTTGGCGGGGGACCTGGGTAGACCTGCACCTTCGGGTGGCGGGGAACGTAGGTGGACCTACACCTTCGGGCTCGTGTCCGAACCGAGAGATGGGAGACATTGAACGGGAGGCAACGCGAACCGAATCGAACAGAATTTCTTAAAGCTCGGCCTTCCAGAGGACATCCACGCTGTTGGTGACCGAGGTAGTCATCGTGACCTATCTGATAGGTCTCCACCTCACAATCCATCTAAGATCTCAGCATGGAGCGGGGTACAATAAGCTAGTTTGCTTCAGTGCAGGTGGATTAAATGAGCCACACCCGTTGAAACAATAAGAATAATAAGATATGATCGCTGGTTGAGTTACGGAGCGGAAATTCTGGGTTCAAGTCGCGGACTTTGCAGAATTTCTTAGTCCGGCCTTCCTGTGGACATTCACACGCTGTGGTGAAATGTTGTAGTAAAAAGAGTACCAAAGAGGATTAATCCACCTCGTGAAGTGGATTAAAGACTTCAATAAATAGAAGTGGCAATATTCCGGCAGGAATGGAAAAGCCCTTGATAATTGCGTCTGAATTGAATCTGATAACCGAGAACATTGTTTATTTTTTCTATTTATTTTTTTTAACTTATCTTCTAGTTACGATCACTATCACGAACGCTGGTAACTTCCACCAATGGTCAGATATTAATCTTTTTTTTTTGCTAAGTTGCCAATGGTGAACATGTAATGCCACTTTCAAGTTTACCTACATTATGTCATTATGAATCACAATTTATTGTATTTACAAATTGAAACTTTGATTTTGAAATTACTTTTTATTCAAACTTCAAAGTATAGCATATTCTAAACGGAACATAAATAAACTTTCAACTTAACTCCTGGCCCTCTCCTTAAATTAAGATTCTAACGCAATTATCTCAGAGAAACGATTAGAAATATTAAATATTTTGAATAAAGTAAAATTTGCTAATAAAAATACAAATCTTGACCTACTAAGAACCGCTACCTAAAACATTTTCTGGTTACGTTTTGTAATTCCTATTGGATTTAAAAAAATGAAATTTAATTTCAATTTAATTTTATCCTACATTCCTATTGTTTCAATAACAATTTCTTACAAGACCAACCGCAAATTTATTTTTTCTTTGGTTGAAGGCCGTTCGGGCAAATTGCAAATTGTATTTTCAATTAAATTTACGAAAATGCTAACGAGCCATCAATCACATAAATCCATAGCGTTAAAAGTTGGCTAGGTAACTCCGGCTATCTGACGCCACCTGTCGTTGTGTGTGTGTGTGGACGCATACTGATCCTAAAGCAAACCCTCTTACATGTCTTTTAATATTAGTGGCAGCCCATGAATAAATGTGATTTGTGGCACTTTCGTTAAAACTATGACGAGAGGTGCGCCATCTCGCACGAAGTCTGTAGATCTGAGAAATTTCAGAATACCTTCCATAGGTAGATATCTGTAATATTTTTTTAATTATGGCACCCGCGCCACAAATATGTAATGACAGAATCTGTGTATAGAAGTTGCCACTATTATTTGTATTGAATAAACGTGTAAAACAGAGAGGCCATAAATATTTCCATACATACTAATATACACTTGCGATGTTGCCAAGTTTATTAATTTATTATAATTGAATAAAATAATAATATAAAATTGGATTATATTTTTCTTATGGTTTTTCTATGAAGTAATATTGAAAGATTTTGTTAAAAATAACATAATTTTCTTAAATAGTTAAATAGATGTTAAATAGTTGGACAATTAAAATATAATGCAACTTGTGTTGCAGATGTGGAAAGTAAAAAGATCGGAAACTATTATCTAGTGTTTAAGTAATTGTTCAACTATGCTAATTTTGATCATTATACCATTTTTACTATTATGGTACCGGTAAAATGTTCATTTAATTTGATAATTTCAGTTTAAAATGTATGAAGAACTAATAATATATAGGCAACTTGTGTTGCAGATGTTACTCATTTATTGAAATTAACATTTTCACTATTTCTACTTATAAAACCGGTAAAATTTTAAATTTCCTGGTTAATTTGAAAACATTGGTTGGTACCAGCGGGTTGACACAAGTCTCCCCTTCTACTTTCTTATTTTAGTAACTATTTCCATGAATATCAATCAGTTACGTAGCAAGTCAAAACCGGGCCCTGGTGCAAGATCGACAGCGGGCCCCTTCATTATTTTATTATAAAAAAAAATTTAAATAACAACGTTATTGCACAAAAAACATGTAAGTGACAAAAAGGCATCGTAAATTTCCCTAGAAAGATTTTCTAGTGGTGCGAGATCTCACCCCCCCCTGGGGGCTAATGAAAATTTAGCACTTATGAAGCTTCGGGCGCAATTCAATTTTGAGGCTCCCCTCTAAATAATTCAACCTCCGGCACATGGGGGGTGGGGAAAGCAGTGTCCTTTAGCGCCGCAGGCAATTTTTTTGGAAAATACTAACTATTTTTCACCAAATGTTACTATTTAACTAGAAATTCTCCATGAAATTTTGATGTTGCAACTGCGTCATTCGTTGCCTCGTAAATATAGCTATAATATTTACTGAATGAATTACATTATTCAATTTTTTCAAATATTTCTTTATTTTGGTGTTCCTTCAGGGCGCCGGCCCCACGGTGCAGACGCTCTGCCCTGTGGCCCTCTCTGTGTTCAATGTGCAAACTTTCATAGATAATTTTTACAAAAATGTCTGTAAATAATAGAATTCAATTTTGTCCGTGTACCGGGCCCCCACGGGGCCCAGGCCCTGGTGCCCTGCACCACCTGTTGCTACGTCACTGATATCAATCCATTCCACCGTCGTACCAGGTACCACCACAATTTTATTAGTGATAAATGATAATATTTTTAAGATGGAAAATTTCTAATAATTTTTAAATACTTTTTAAGTACCTACTACTAGTACTACTACATGAGTTACTACAATGACCATCAGCAGGGGCGGATGGGGCCGTCGGGATACCGGGAAATTTCCCGGTGGGCCGTACGGCCGTAGGACCGTGGGCCGTCGGTTGTGGGACCGTGGACCGTAGCGTCGGTCCGTAGACCGTCTTCGTTTTAATAATTTCTGTTAATAGTATGATCTTCAATGGAAAAAAAATTGTCACGGCTGTCGGCCGCGTTGACGGCCATTGGCCCATTTCTAACTAAACATAATGAAATATAATATCAACTTTAGAATTTATCAATCATTATTTGTTTGTGTTTTTCCATGGATATCCTAATAAATAGTTATATCGTAATTAGAGACAGGATAGTTAGGCAAAAACAGATCTGACTTAGGAGAAGTTATAACGTTAAAAACAATCAAAACGTTTATTAATTATTAGCGTTAATAAATTTTTTTTATTGGTGAGTTATATGTTAGGACTCCTCCTAAGTCAATTTTTTAATGTTACACTATCTTTATAGCTATCTGCCAAACTGATAAATTTTCTAATTTTTCTTAAACCGCGTTGACCTTGAAATTTCAAAAAAATTTCGCCTACGGCGCTTTAAATCAATTACGCCACCCCCACGCGCCCATAATTTGCCCGGCCATACAAACTGTTTACCCTACCTCCATTTTCGGTCTGGCTATATGAGCCTACTTTGATATACCAATTTTTACATTCATTGCCCATTTTGCAAGTAGCTTGCGAGAGATCGTTTTCAGATAATAGATTAGAGTCATTCAAGTTGATGAATATAGAAAAAAACTTGATGAATGACATCGACAATAACAACAGCAAATTAATGAAAGATGCACTTTTATTTTAATTTTTTTTTATATTCACCATGGTTTGTTATTAATAAAAATATAATTTTTGTTACTGGTATTAACAACTGGTATAACAAAGGGGGACTCCCCCCCATTCAAAAAATTTTCGCCTGCTGCGCAATTTTGGACCATGACGATTGCATTTTTGGGCCGTCGACTATAAATTTCCCGGTAACTTTTTGATAGCCCATCCGCCCCTGACCATCAGTTGCGGCGTGTGAGAAATACGTATTTAAATATTTAAATGTTTTTAAATTGAGGAGGGTGCCGAGCACGCGGGCTCCCGACTAAGAGGGCTCCCGGTTCTGCTGTGACCTTCCCCAATCTTTTCCAAAAAAATTTAACATTAAATAAATAACATTTATTTAAAATAAAATTTTAAGACCCCCGTTAACAACTGCGCACACGGGCCCCTCAACTGCTTGTTACGCCGCTGACAACAATGTTAGAAATTTTCAATAGTTCCGAGCATTTTACGCTTTGGTAATATTCAATGTTGTCTAATTATTAACAAATTAAAATGCAGATTATAGAAGCAAGCAGCCGCCAAGCCAATGCTTATGCATCATATTATTATCATAAACTTTTATGTTACATTTTTGTTGTAGGTTCTCTTATTAGTAAAATTAATTTTTTTCCAATTATAGAGTAACAGTTGTTTTTTCAACTTCAACAATAACAATGTTAGAAATTTTCTCTAAAAAAGCTCCGCGAGCATGTTACGCTTTGGTACTCCCTGCCAAATTTTTTAATTAATTTCAACTTCAACAACAATGTTAGAAATTTTCAATAGTTCCGAGCATGTTACACTTTGGTAATATATTATAAGCTTGACACACTGAAACGGTAATGAAGATTAGCGATCCTTTCAGTCAGAATTCCACGAATCTGATACACATAATAAAAATACTCAAATTAATTGCCGATTTACAATTTATGAAAAAGTTAAACAGTTGTTTAATTTCAACTTCAACATCAATAACAAAGTTCAACAATGTTAGAAATTTTCTCTAAAAAAAGCTCCGAGCATGTTACGCTTTGGGACTCCCTGCCAAATTTTGCATTTTTTTTTTGCGTTTTAACCGCTTGCCTGATTATCCCGAGTATACTCGGCTTGGTATTTTATGCAGACGATTTATCTCGGATTCTCAATCGTTCTATCACATATTATAACGTAATTTCTCGTTCCAATACAAAGTTGCAATTTTTATCACCTGATGCGTGGGCGCTTTTATCGTCGTCTCAACACGTGTTTGAGTATTATTTAATAGAACTTTCGATTTATATTTTTTATAAAAAAATTAGTTCAGTCAGTCAAAAAGTTAGTCAGATTTAATTGGTAAGGCAAGCGGTTAATTAATTTCAACTTTAAATTTTTCAAGTAACTTTGCAGCAAAATTTTCAATATTTCTGATTATCCGATTTTAATAAAAATTAGATCACGTCCAAGAGCCAAGTTTTATCTTTAAAATGATATCAAAATAATTCCCTAAAAGTGAAAATTGAAGCACTTCTAGTACGTACAAATGAGCGATCTGTCTCATATAATTAACATTGATACGCCCACTCGCTATACGGCCACCTTAACACACTGAAACGTTGAAGATTAGCGATCCTTCAGTCAGAATTCCGCGAATCTGATACACATAATTAAAATACTCAAATTACCACTTGTTATATTATTTACTTAAGTATCATTTACACCATTTAATAAATTAAATTAATGGCGGATTTACAATTTATGAAAAAGTTAAACAGTTGTTTAATTTCAACTTCAACAATAACAATGTTCAACAATGTTAGAAATTTTCTCTAAAAAAAGCTCCGAGCATGTTACGCTTTGGGACTCCCTGCCAAATTTTGCAATTTTTTTGCGTTTTAATTAATTTCAACTTCAACAACAATGTTAGAAATTTTCAATAGTTCCGAGCATGTTACGCTTTGGTAATATTCAATGTTGTCTAATTATTAACAAATTAATTAAAATGCAGATTATAGTAGTAAGCAGCCGCTAACCGGCAATGCTTTGTATGTGGCATAAAGTTTTATGGTCCAAGATAAATAAATTGATGTTTTCCATTTTGAAGGTATAATAATTAAATATCTAAAACAATTATTTAATTATTTATAATAATGTATTATAAATTTAATTGTAACAACACTTCAAATAAAAGGTAATCAGATGATTGAAGTATATTTATTAGTTATTAACTTATTACCTACGATTAATAAAACAGCGGACTAAGCATACCTACCGCGCTTGCCGATTATTAAATACCGACAAAAGTGCTTACCTTTTTGCAAGAAGATATGTAAATAAAACGCGATAAAACGCTATTAAAATTAAACTTTTGGGTAGGTATTTTCTTACAACTTTTTTCTATGCGCAGTAGGTACTTACCCAAGGACCCAAAAAATGTCAGGCAAGCTTTCAATTCCTTATTTACCTATCCTAAAGGTACCACCGTGAAAAATTATTTCTACGACAATCAAGAATGTCATGTTTGAGGGGACACGAGAAAATTGTATAATTATAAAAATGTAGGAAATGAAACTTACAAAAAGAAATTCCTATTAAATTTTTTTTATTTCGTTATTTATTTATTTATTTCGTATATTTAATATTTTTTGTTTTTTTCCGAGTTTCGTTTAAGTCGCTGTAAGTCAAACACGACTGTCTTGAATTTCAAGACAGTCTATAATCCTCCAGTAGTCGCGTGGTCTACGATTGTAGACCATGCTTCTTTAAACCGTCATAGCTCGTAACAATTCGAATTATATCGGTTGCATCTTTGAGTAGCTGACAAAAATTAGTCAATCTTTCGGATCAGCAGTTTTTGAACTTTTAAAGTGGTAAATTATTGGTTTTATTAGTTCTGAAGTAGGGCTGGTCTACAATCGTAGACCACGCGCCTAACGGAGGGTTAACAGATTTATTATTAATTAGTTTTATCAATTGATTTTATCAAATGAATTTTTTCAAAAACTACTGATCCGAAAGATTGACTCATTATTGTCAGCTACTCAAAGATGCAACCGATATAATGCGAACTGTTACGAGCTATCACGGTTTAAAGAAGTGGTCTACGATCGTAGACCACGCGACTAACGGAGGGATAAAATATACGTTCAAATCTTTAAACTGCATATCTAGTTTCTTTTAGCTAAACCGATTACTTTGACATCAATATTTCTGAAAATTTTTACAAAATATGTTTTAAAATAGCCAAATGAAGCATAATCATATGTCTAGTTTTAAAAAAGAAGGTCTAAATTACTGTAAACTTAATAACTTAAATGGTCTACGAGTGTAGACAACGCGCCGAAACTCGTAAGTAAAATATGCGCGCCTACTGGAGGGATAATAGACACTACGTTACTGTAATGAGCTCTGAAAGGGACGGTAGCAAGGTTTGGTGTTACTCCCCCCCCCCCCCCCCAAAGCTGGTAGCCGATGGTCACTGTTCCAATGGAAGATTCCACCTTACAAATCTTTTGGGTTAAAACTTCAGACTGGAGTTTTTATTGTAATGTCCTCTATAAACTTTTCCACTTTTTCAAATTAAAGCAAATTGCAAAAGAAAGTAGTTATCTTGATAATTTAAATTAATACAGGAAGTAGAGAAGAAGATGAAGATCAAAATAAAAGATGATGTGGTCTATTATTGAGCCCAGAATACCCCGTGATAAGTGATTATAAAATATTACCTTGCAGTTTATTCAGGCGCGGATCCACGATTTCGTTCAGGGGCGGGGGCACTTTTTACCTATTTGCCAAAAAATTTGTTCTAAACAACAAATTTGATAAGATTGTAGTATGTTTTCCATGTAATATTGTGAGTCAGGGGGGATTGCCCCTTTGCCCCCCCCTTGTATCCGCGTCTGAATTTATTTAAACTTTTATTTTCCCATCAAAATAATCTACTTCGGTCAGATGGGTTGCCTATTAATTTCCCTATATTATAATGTTTTCAAAAACATGTTTGGATGATGTTAATATCTAGAAAAATTCTTGCTTTTTAGTTTAGTTCATCAAAATGGATCCTTTAGAAGTTTTTCGCCTTGGGTAGAATCCAGTTCCTCCCTCGTATAAGGCGGGCTCCGACAATAGTTTTAGAAAACTCAAATATAATAGTCGAGTTTGTTAAGTGTATAACGAAAAAGCACTCACGAAAAAACAATTTATTATAACTTCCTAAAATCAAAAACTTTTTTGACTTGATATCTTCTATGCATAGAATAGGAAACATATTTAAAAATATTTATACTGGTATCGACTATAATATTAAAATTGAACGATTAGGCAACACTGTAAAATTAAGCAGAGGGCGCCACCTGAAAGACTAAACAGTAGTTGCCATAAATATAAAAAAGGATGTATTTGAAAGGCACCATAATGTGGCATCTTATACACAAAGTCAAATATCTCTAATAATTCTTTAGCTACGTTAAAACAAATAAATCTATATATACGTATATGAGAAACATTACAGATGCACCTCGATTGTGACGTCTTGTACAAATATAAAATGAAATATTTTACTTTGAAGCTGTGGCAACGCGTGTAAGTTGCCACAATTTTTGGATTTGCCACAGTACAGCCATATTCACACACAAGTTGCCATAAATATAGTGAAACCTACACACTAAAGTTTACTTGTGTAAACTTCTAATAAATCCAATGACCGATAGTCTGAATTTTATAAATTTCTTTCAGTTTTAAATTTTCATAGGAATTTTTCAATTAATTTAAACTTAAAAATTTCTTGTACAAGTCATAACAAAATATTGAATTGAAACTTGAAACATTCCTACACCAATTTATTCTAAAAGATCTTCTACATAAATAAATTTACAAAAAGAAGTAATTCTAAAATTTTCTGCTATTAAGAGTCCTTTTAGGACCCTTACATATTATGTTATTGATACCAGATTACTTTTAAGAGTTACTATTAGCTAAAAACAAACAAAAACATTTCTATTTAGTACAGTTTTTTTTGGTTTACTAAGCATTTCAATTTTGCGACATAACCTTCATCCACTCATATGTTTTTAATTATTGAATTTAAAAAATCACAACATGGAACATAATATTTATTTCTTTAACTTTGGCAGCGTGCTTCACTGATTTTACGATAAGATTAAACAACTTGATGACTAAACTACACTCAACTTTTACTAAGTTAGCTATATCGTAAATAATTTCTAAATACTTCATCCCTTCGGGTATTTTAATTAAAACACTTATAAAGTAGCTAAATATGTTATCTAACGAAATATCTCTTTTGATACTCAATATGAAAATAATTTTATATTAAATTTTATAATTGAACACTTTAATAATGATATAGCGATAATAACACAAACAAGGTGTTAAATATGTGTTTAATTTATTTTGAAATATAAAATACAATTTTATATCACCAAACAAAGTTATAATGGTAATAATATTCATAAATTTTCAAAATTTGTAATCATAAAACAAGGTTTTCAGAAAAAATCAATACGTATCTTAAATTCCTGAGTTCGTAAATTTTAAATTCTAATCATTTTTTGAATTAATCTATTTTTCATTTCTCATTTTTAACATGTTGTGTTTCTATAACAAAAATGTTCTTAGGTTATGTAACTTGACTAACTGCATCCGCAGGAAGACCAGTGCGGTGATCATCTTCTACTGGCTCCTGATGTTCTGATTTGAAAACCTACATGAAAATTGTTCTATTTTTACCGAACATATTGAAAATAGTTTAGGAAATTTAAATGGGAAAACTAAATAAATAAAACTTATTTCATTTAAAGCTATTGATTCCTTCTTGCGTTTTTATCCAACTTATTGATCTCCCCTCGTAGGTATAAAGATGAAGTTGTGATCAATGTATCCACAAGATTTAAAGTATCGGGGTGTACGATGTTTTAAATCAGAATATTTGTCTCGGCGAAAATGGGTATAAGCATTTGCTCGTGTAAACATTTCCGGCTGTTTTATAACCCTGATGAGACAGTATTTTGCATAACAATACATCGCAAGTGAAAACAAAACATAAATCAAGTTCAAATTGGTTATTTGAAATACTACCACGAACGAATATTTTTGGAGAATTCATATCTGGTTAATAATACTGCTGTAAAATGATCAACTTTAATTTAAAATTTAATTATTAATTGTTAGTTTTTAAAATTCAATATTTTTTGTATTAAGTAGTGTTAATGTAGAACTTCCTGAATAATGAAATTGTATAATAATTATAGATTAAGCTAATATAACCATATTTAGTTAACCTTAGTTTATCCTATTTTAAAAGTTGTCTTCAAATATACCTTATTAAAAAACTAAATAATTTCAAAATTAATATTAAATACGTAATTCACATTTAAATTTCAATGTTCTTGCGTTATTTAGTTTTCAATGGTAGAGAGAAATTTCTGTAAACATTTAATTACAGTCATCTGCTAGTTGAAATGTAATTTAGTTGAGAATTACATGTTCGTAGATATAATTTAGAATAGTTGACAATGACGTCCATGATCGGTGATAAAATTGAGATTTGAATATGGTTATATTAGCTTAATCTATAATTATTATACAATTTCATTATTCAGGAAGTTCTACATTAACACTACTTAATACAAAAAATATTGAATTTTAAAAACTAACAATTAATAATTAAATTTTAAATTAAAGTTGATCATTTTACAGCAGTATTATTAACCAGGTATATTTGAAGACAACTTTTAAAATAGGATAAACTAAGGTTAACTGAACATGTGTCATAATCATAACTGAACAATTTGGTATAACTTTCATGTTTTACTAAATTTGATTTCCAGTTTACATGGCAGAATCTTCTATTTATTTGATATGATGTAACAATATTATGCAATAAGCAAATCTCAAAATATTTCATTACGAGGCAGACTTTTAAAATATTGAAATATAATATTAAAAAGTTTCTGTATGGCATATTACATTAAAGTAAGATAGTTAATATTAATTACAATAATTGAATTTTATTTGAAATTAAAATTACTTTAAAATGTTGTCACTTTCAATTATTTATGCACGACACAGACGGGGCTAGTTAATACATTATGAGTGGGGTTAACTGATATTGCAGTGTAATTAGCGTCATTACAATTTTTTAGAAATACAAGAGAGTTTTATTATATATAATATTATGTATAAAATACCCTCACCAATAAAAATTAACATTGCTATGGATGCTAAAACATTTTTAGATTTCTGTTCCTAAAAAGTAGGTATTTCGTTATTATTATTTCTGTTTTTAATCTTCAATATAATTTTGATCGTAAATATATTGGTTTTTCCCATACCTTAATTTACTTTATTCTGAAATTTTATCGGAAAGAGTGCTTTTTGTGTAGTAAATGTTTAGCTAACTTACTGAATAGGTTAACTGAACCATTTTCCCGCCCCTTATAAAAATAAATTTGCCAAATTAATTTTTCCTTATTTATAGGACCAAATTATCTACATAAAGAATTTGAGATACTGTAATCATTTGAATATACAAAAAATGAAAGCTATAAAAAGTGTCTCCGTTAATCTTAAATTACCCTCCTGTGTAGGTATGTAGTATAATAGGAAGTATTTAGTAACGAATTATAATATTATATTCTATTCTTTTCACTTCCAGTCTACTTCCTATAATAATCTCAATTTAAGATAGTTAAAAACAAGTGATTTTACAGATTTAATAATATGTTGACATAATATATTATTATCTTGTAATCTTGTCAACTGTGAAATTTATAATGTATATTGTTGCAACGGATATTTCTTCATATATCATGTTTATTAAATGAAACATGTATCACTCCTTACTTATATTTAGTTTAGTCCCTAGGGATCAAAATTGACACCTTAGACCTTGCAAATAAACAATATAGCCGGAGTTTTACTCTTGGAAGCACAAAATAATAATTATAAGTATTCGTCTACGAAATTAATCCCTCCAATGAAATGCATAGAAATTTTAAGTTCTAAATAATTGAATCAGTTATTGCTGAAACAACCTAAGTCACTTTTTATAGATGTTCAGGAAACGTAAAAAACGTTTCACTGTTAGGTAAGCAACCTGCTAAACCGAAAATTTCTAATATGGTTTTCTGTCATAAAGGATATACTTTTTTAAGTTTTTTTGCACCAAACGATGCGGAACTGTCGAAAATATGTTTTCCATGTGTTAACTCAATTTGGCCAAAAAGTGACTTAGGTTGTTTAAGCAATAACTGATTCAATTATAATAATTCTTTATTATGCATTTCCTAGTAAATCGGGGTTATAACAGCAATTTTTTCAATTGATTTCTAAATTCAAACATAACTTTTTATTAATATTGATCAAGTTATTTCAAAAATGAAATAGATTTAATTAATGCGATGGGTAAATTTGGATTGGATATTATTTATCTTATACGTCAGTTATTGATTTCCACGAAGTTCAACCCTAATAAAAAGTACTGTACTGGAACAATTTTAATTCACATACCCACATTAAGATATTGATTTAAAAATTAAAAATTATTTTTAATATTTCTGAAAATGTACGTATATGATAAACCTATTGAATGCGTCAGTAATAATAACCATATTACAGTAACAATCTTTTTGTTAATCGGTAATTTATAAAATCGCGATACTGAATAAGAGCAGTTTTTTTAATTTGCTAAGTTATTTAATGATTCTTAGAAGAATGAAATAGTAGGTATTTAACCCATTTAGCCAATTAAGAGCGAGCTATTTTCTTTGTTCAGTAGGAACGCCTTTTATACTTCAATTAATAAGGTTACTTGTCTAATTTACTCCCTCGCAAAGAATTTCACTCTATTGTTATCGCTTGATAAAATTAAGAAACCCAGTCATTAACGTCAATAAGGTTTGTAAGTAAATTTTCTAGCAGTGAAAATTGATTTTATTAAATAAAATAAAATTATTGAAAGTTGTGGGAACTGTGCGTTCAAAAAAACTCGTTTTAATTAGCAAACTTCATATTTAATATTCTGAAAAATAAACAACTTGAAAATCAAGAAGTAGTAAGGAAAATTTTGTTCCTAACGAACGGGGATTATAATTTAAGTGGATTTTGTTGTTTATACTTCTTCCTTTGAAATTTTTTCATCATTTAAGGTATATGTTTACACTAATTCAATCAATGTATTACTAATTTTATTTTTTGAATAATAATTACCAGAATACCAGAATTTTTGCAAACTGCGTGATAAAGCTAAGAAATTTAAGGTGCTGCTTCCAGCTTGCATGTTTTTCGGCGATGAAGTTTCTTCCTATGGCCAAGAATGTGTTGATTTATTTGCGAAGTAATTTTCTAAAATTTATTCAAGAAATGATGCTCCACATGCTAATTACGTTTCGAATAAGGTGAAGATGGATTTGCTGCTTCTTTTATGTCATGAAGTTGTAACTATGACATTAGTGTTGGAAACGGGAGTTTCAAAATTCAAGCAATAGAAAAATTCTATTCGAATATCCCGCGCTTTCTTTGGGAGGAGCTTCTGTGCATATGTTGGGTAAACAGAGTACAGGAAAGAGCGAAATTGTTACATGCGACAATGTTCCTAAAGTAGTTAAAAATTTCAAATTGCTTTGGTATGTTATAAATACTCGTATGTTATGTTATAAGTTATAAGGTACTATTAAAAGTACCTACATTATAAATTAATTTAAAGATTAATATATTTGCTGCTTCTCTCGGCTGCAGTAATACTTTTTTGAGAGAATTTATAAAATATTTACTACCGTTATATATTTACCGATAAATAATACTTCCTTGAATCCGCTAATTCTTCGCTTTGTTTTTTATCAGAATATTATCTAATTGTAATGCAATACTTTAAGGGCACCTATCCACAATATTATTGAAGTTATAAAACTTAGAAAGAATATTGAGGTTTTTCTATAATCTTATCTTCGATATTATTGCGTTTGTCACTTTGATCAGTGCAGTAATTTCAATATTATTCATGATCAATATACTAGGATTGCAAATTTTGCAGTTTAAATAAATGTTATTCCAATTATTGCAATTGTAGAGTAATTATTACCATAAACATCGACAACCTGATGATGATCATGATTATCAGATATTATTCCATTAATTTGATAAGAATTGAACTCTTCAGTATTATTAGTTAGTAGTACTTGAAGTTCTACCTCACTTTTCTTCAATCATTTGTATACGTTGAAGAATCGTTAATTTTTTATAAAAATTGTCACATAAGCATGCAATATTATTACACACCTAGAGGTTTCCTTTTTTCTTATATAGTTAACAGTTTCCTTCTTATTAACATTAATTGGTAACGAATACCGAAACTTTTGGAATCAATATTGAAGTTTTTCATATGGATGTCCTTCTTCAAATGTTAATAGCACACAAAAAGTAAAACAAACAATCACGAATCTGTCAGTTAGCGGTTAAAATTTAATATTTGTTTAAACCGAATGATAATTTGGTCAACTTGGAAAACCACTGAATTTAAAATTTATAGTTTATATGACAGCAAAGTAAATAAGTAAAGTAATACAAAAGAAAAAGAGCAGCAAAGTAATAAGGCGAATTCAAAACACTCAATTAAGAAAATCATAAAATCGTGGAATAAAAATATATTAAAACCTGAAAACTGCTAAACTAATTAAAATTATAAATTAAGTTAAAAATTATTTTTTGAAAAGTAACGATTCCTAAATAAGGAAGATATCACAGCAATGTTATGGCAAATAATATAAATTCGTCTCGAGAACTTCTACTTACCAATCACGTAAGTTTAAAGAAGTTATTGAGAAGCTGCTTTGTGGTTGTAACTTTCTCGATGAAAAAGGCAATTTATTCTACAAGGAAGTTTAACAGATACAGGGTTAAAGAAGATCCGAATGAAAATACAATACAAATAATGTAATGATAATATAACTATTGAAAAATAATGTTAAATATCTTGCTTTTCTGCTAATTAAAATATAAAACAATTTAAAAACTATTACCATTTTAGTAAACACTTTCAAATCTTATAGAAAAAATTTTTGCACGGTAGCAAGTTCTGTTTTAAAAGAATGAACATTTAAACAATAAAATATTATAAAAGCATTATTTATATTATAATCATTTTTTGTGTGTAAATGTTCTCAACTAATAATCATACATCGTAACGGGTATATTTATCTAATACGTGCAGAAGCAAAAGAAAAAAAAAGAATAATCATACATGTCAGGAGGAATTATTGCATTTTATGCTTTTAATAAAACAATTTTAACTTGCTCTTAAAATATAGGTACCTATTTTAAAAAATGAACACGAAATCATAAAAATTGGTTTCCTGAAATGAATGTTTGTTTGTTTGTTTAATTTTGTTATTTACCTTTTTTAAAATGATACCTCACTTAACTAGGGGTTAATTTCTACGAAAATCCTCACAAAATTAAAAAAAATATAATTAACAAACGGTTAATCGCGCATAGACCAGCAAGGTAAACATTTGTTAGTACTTCATAGTAATTACAGCTTAAACGAATTAAACGATATAATAAAAAGGTTAAGTCTATTGCTGCACTCTATACCCTTTTAATGTAGTACATTATGAAAAAATATCCGCATTTCATTAATATCCACAGCATACAACAATATTAAGCAGAACCATTATTTGAAAAGATTAAATGTGTACACGCTAATTAGCTTTGTGATAATAAGGTTAATTACAGAAAGTTTAATTATAAATACAAATAGGATATTATAAAATAAAATAGTATTGGTACAACCATGACACGATGTTAGTTATTTTTATTCATTAAAGCATCAAGTGCCACTTTGGTGTGAAATGAAGATTATGGTGGTACTTTTACTCCCGAAAGTGTAGAGAAATAATTAATTTAGGTAGAATTAAACTATACAATACATACATTAGGTACTTTTCATTAAATAAAGTGCAGAAAATCCACATAATAATCTAATTGACTGCTACTGTAGAAACTCTAGAAACTAATCCGGCTACATTAAAAGTTACTTTGTTAGATGCAACAGTTGAAATCGCTGTTAAAGCTTTTCCTAATTTTACTTCAAACGAATCGAATGAATAATACAAATTTAGGAAGGAAAGATAATTATAGAAATTAATTTAGAGAACAAACCGACTAATAAATTTAAAAATTTATTACTTACAAAGCGTAATAATGAAGTGTTTTAATTATTTGTATTTTAATGATTTGTTGAATTATGTGGGAAAAGCAATTATTATTTGTATTTTAAATAGAATTTTTAACAAGCCCCTATGCGTGGTAAGCAAAACTGTTTATAATAATATTAATCTTCGATTTCATTTTCGTTAATGATCTCCAATAATGTTCTAGCATTATACGCTAACTTTCAACAACTTCATCTTAGTTATTGATGTATTGATTGAGAAAATATCAGTTCTGAGACGTCATTATAATTATTAATTATAAGAAAATAATACACTAATAATAAAGTTTTATATATAAACATTGTTTCCTGACAAAGTTTTAATATTATATCTGTGGAACCACAAAATAGTGGATTAAGTTTCCATTATTGTTAAGTTGCTCTTCGTTTACTGGTGCCATACACATGGTGTTCTAATATCTTAGATCAAAAAACTTCAAACACAAAAGTTTTTCGCAGATTCATGTTCATAAACTGTCCTCTACATCATATTAAAAATGGAATCCATGACCCTTTGCAAAACAACCCCAAAACTAGGGGAGAACTTTAAACAACTGTTAAATAATTTATATCTCCGTTATTTATACCATCAGTGCCAGTCGTTTGATTATTTCGTATTAATTAGATGTAATCCTTGCGATAATGCTCTAAAAATGTTAACCTCCTATTTCTAGCATTTCAATCCTAAAAAAATTTACTGTTGTAGTTTAGTTCGGGTAACCGTCATTTGCGTCAACCAACCCCGGCCTCTATACCTATAATTTTAGGTAACATAATGTACAATGAGTAGAAAACCAAGAAGAACTTAATTATTGAATAATAATGTACAAAATTAGCACTTAAAAGTAAAGTAAATTATGTACATACTATACAGGGTGTCCCCGCACTCACTTTACATAACTTAGGTGGTGATAGAGGACACTTTTCTAAGAACAATATTTAACAAAAATTTTTTTCTAAATTCAAACCCTCGAGAGTTAGGCCTCTTTAAAGCATTTTTTTTAATTTCCACCTTCACGTGGCCATAGCGCCGAAAATATTGATTTTGCGGTAAAAATGGTTTAGTACTTTTTTAAAGAGCGTGAAATAATCTACAAACTAGATTTAACCCTTTTATTATTTAAAATCAACGGATTTCGAGTTATGAATTAAAGTAAGTTAAAAAATGTCGATAAATTTGAGCTTTCTTTTTCTTTGGTTTTTTTCAAAACCCTGTATCTTTTAAACGAAAGATTTTACAAAAAATCTGACGCCCCATTCCGGATAGGAAATTTAACGGACTACAACTTTGATCTAGTAAAAATTTTTGAAAAACCAATCCATTTCACAGAAAATCAGAAAATAACAAACAAGGCAGCTACAAAACATAAAATTTAATTCACAAAATTTTTATTTTTTTTGAAAAATTATTTTATTAATTAATTTTAAATTATTACATTAATAAAGTAATTGTTGACAATGACCATCTTCATTTTCAATACACAGTTGTGATTGTTTTAAAAGATGTTTGTTGAAACAAATCGAAAAAAGGCGATTTTTCGACACTTTTAATCGCAGAAATTCGAATTTTTGACACTTCAGATTCACGGATTGACCAAAATTGGCCTCGTGATCGACCGGTCAATCCCTCGACCTTGTTGACCACCCCTGCTATAATGAATTAAAAAAAAAAGGAAATTTTCTAAATAATACTATAAAGCATATTTTAAAACGAGCACGACTGTGTATTAAAAATGAGGGTGGTCATTTTCAAGATTTACTTAAATAATCTAATAGTTTAAAAATAATTAATAAAATAATTTTTCAAAAAAAAATAAAAATTTTGTGAATTAAATTTTATGTTTTGTAGCTGCCTCGTTTGTTATTTTCTGATTTTCTGTGAAATGGATTGGTTTCTCAAAAATTTTTACTAGACAAAAGTTGTAGTCCGTTAAATTTTCTATCCGGAATGGGGCGTCAGATTTTTTGTAAAATGTTTCGTTTAAAAGATATAGGGTCTTGAAAAAAACCAGAAAAAAAGAAAGCTCAAATTTTTCGACATTTTTTAACTTACTTTAATTCATAACTCGAAAGCCGTTGATTTTAGACAAGAAAAGGTTTCAATCTAGTTTGTAGATTATTTCACGTTCTTTAAAAAATCACTAAACCAGTTTTACTGAAAAATCAATACTTTCGGGGCTATGGCCACGTGAAGGTGGAAATTAAAAAAAATGCTTTAAAGAGGCCTAACTTTCGAGGGTTTGAATTTAGAAAAAAATTTTTGTTAAAAATTGTTCTTAGAAAAGTGTCCTCTATCACCACCTAAGTTATGTAAAGTGAGTGCGGGGACACCCTGTATATTAAAATATTAATTAACATAACATGTAACATAATATGCACGATGTTAATCTCTCTCCATACTTAGACAGTGTGATATTCATGGGGGTTAAGATGTCCTTTCCGTTTTCGCGTTAAAAAATTTCAAGATTAAGCAGTTACGTTTACATATTGCTTAAACCTACTTAAAAATGCCGGACAATAAATTTTCCGCAAATAGTAATATTCCGGTTTTTCCATTTCACTGTATTTTCTAAAACTTTTAACTTCAAGTGCCGCATCAAATAAGGTGTCATTTAAGATTATACATTCGAAATGGCTGGGGTGTTTTTTAGAAGACAATTTCTATAATTACAGAATTCTATCTCTCCTTTTAATCTGTTGACTCTTTTTCTCATTAAATATTTTTATGCCTGTGATTAAATACGGAGAGTAATTAAAGTTGAAACTTCAGCTCAGAAAAAGGAGATTTTGATTTATTGGAATTGTTACCTACATATTTCAGATATGAGAGTTAATTTTTACTAATTATAGACATTGTAATTATGAAGATCTATTTTTAAAACTATTCTTCCTTTCTCATCTGTGAAAAATCTTTGTAAATGTAGTATAATATTGTCGTATTTTAAAATTTCTGAGTATCCTAAGATTTATGAATATTATTAATCTAACATAAGTTGGGTGATGGAATTTTTTACCATGGAATATTTCGATTTTGTTCGATGTATTAATTTTACAAGCAGCAGGTTTCTGCATAAAGAAAAATTTACATGATAAGAAGTGTGTATCATAATAAGAAAATCTAAGATAAGAATTTTGCATGCTACGAAAGTAGGGTTAGCATTTATAAAACCTCTCCTATTATTATTAAACTTATTAATTTGAATCGACACTACCGACGGCCGCATGAAAAGTTCGAGGGAACAATTTACCACCGAAGAGAATTGTTCAATAGAACCTTTGGTCTTATTTAAAATAAACTTTATTGGGTGGAACGTGTAGAACTGTAAACCAACAAAAGGAAACGCTTGATGCATCACATGCGAGACTTTGTAGGTGATGGATTCAGAAAACAAAAGTACAGTAAAAAAACTTTTCATTGTTAAAATTTTAATTTTAATTGACTTGGTGGTATTAAAGGAATGCAGAGCATTTGAAATAATAAATAGTTTAAATATCATTCCGGTTAAATGATATTAAATGAAAATTGTAATTTTCATGTTTTCGACAGACATTTTGGATGTCAAAACAATTATTTAAAACCCTATTCAGTGATTTCTAATGTGGCTAAAATCATGCCATCGTAAAAGCTAATCATAAAAGCCATGACTTCTACAATATCAAAAATCATAATAATCTGAACGTAAAAATATTTCTCATATGAGACATCATGTGACTAGTCACATGAGAAATCATATAATGTGAACAGGATTTAACACAATATTAATCGATACAGGAAATTCCACTAAATTTACATTTAATTTCTTTAATTTTTTAACAACTTGTTTCATTTCAATTCGATATACTTAGTCAGAGCTATCAAAACATTTATAAGAATCTTGATGTGATTTTGAGAACCGCTGAGCTAGAGAATATTAATAGTGTTGCTACATTTGTGTTTACTCTTTCTATTTTTGAAAAAGAATTCATATTTACAAAATAACATATTTGAAAATGCTATATTTTTTCTGAGGCAAGAATCGTAGGACATTACATACTTATGTATGTAATAATAAACATTGAATAAGGAGTATGAAAAATAGAAATTCTTTCCTAAGAAAACAATGGTGGCAGGTAGAACTTTCTAGTGTAATTGAATATATCGTCATACGCCTGGAATTATCAAATTTAAAAATACAATTAAAATTTTTTATACTATCTAAACGTTCAAAATGCTTGTGATATTTGAATTAAACCTGAAAATGTATTTATAACTTATTATGTCATCTCAAATAATTATATTAATGAAATTGTCATGAGAGCTGTTTAGATACACTGTAGCTTCCCCACATAATTAAATTGTAATATAACTAAATTTTCCAAGATGTGCTTAAAAGGTTTGACATACATTTATACAAGCTAAAATTGGAGCGTTTCATTTACTTACAGCTTTCATCATACTATAATTATCCAAGTTTATACCTATTTAGTTATTGTTTAAGATTAATTTTTAAATATTTCTTTACTATAGTAAGTTTAATTAAATTTTCAGCTCCAGAAACACAAACTCAATCTATATGTAGCATACTTAGCGATATGTTTTCATTGGGCATGGTAATATGTGCAATTTTTAATCAAGGAAAACCATTGATCCAGGCTGGAAACTCAAGTTCGGCGTATCTTAAGCAGTTAGAAGTGGTAAGCGAAATAACATCTTTTACTTAATTTTTATTGTTACTTCTAATTCACACTCATTTAAAATGTAAATTATTAACGAAACAAGCAAGTTTCGTTGAAACTTTGCTGAAAGTCACCGGCATCGATTTCAAAGTAAGTTAAAAGTTTGTAATTAGCCTTTTCCGGAGATTAATTTTTCAAACGAGGTTTAATTATGCAATTAAAAATGAAATTCAGGTTCCCGAATTTATAAAACCGTTTTAAAGGATTTGGATAAAGTAATAGCAATATCATAACTGTTATACAAAGACTACAATCAATATAAAACGATAAAATATTCAATGCAATTGTCGAGGTCTATAGAGGAAAATGCATTGCTATTATTGGATTATTTTAGATCGTACAAAATATAAAAACAATTTGACAATACAAAATTGACCTACATACTAAAAAATAACAGAAAATATTGAAGAAAGAATTCGACAATATTTATAAGTTGTCTTAATCTTGATCCAAATTTTCTTTTCATTTGTGGTTTAGGAAATACTAAAATTAAATACTTAAATATTTAAAGTAAACAGCAAATTCTCAATTAATTGTTATTAAAACTAAAGTGAACAATTTGACAAAAGAATATAGTGATCGCAATTGAATTAACCCCACTATTATGATAAAAATCTTATGTGACACAATACATGACTTTCCCGTTCAAAAAAGTAAATATAATTATAATTTTCTTTAAAATGAGTATACAATTTTGATTTTTAAATTATTTTTTATCACAGTTATCATTATTTACTCTGTAATATTTTAATTTTTAATAAAAAAAATTAGAAACCAGATTTACATATAAATAAGGTACCTATATTATATTATTTTAAAAATTATAAAATATCGGCAGTTTAGAAACTAGAAATTTAGTTAAGTAACAAATCATTATTTATTCAATGAAACTTTTTTATCTCATGTTATTGAATTTCATAGTCAACATAATATTGTTCAATACAGAAACGATAATATTAAATGAAAACAATGTCCAACATTGCACAACTGACAGGATCAGAAATTGTGCAAATTTATGCTACGTTAGGAGGAAATCCTATATTCTACATGATGATCATCAAAGTGCATCAGAAAATGAAACAGAAGAAATAGAAGATACAAATGTTTGCGAATATACTCCTGATTTAAATAATAAAGAAGGTAAAATAAAACCAAAGAATTGCAAGATACTACGGATAATCCCAATCTAAATTTTAATAAAGATGGTGAAACAGGACCAACTATGGTTTATGAAAACGACAAAAAATACAATTAATTAATCCTGATAATTGGAAATAAAAATGTTAATAAAATAAGGAGAGAAACAGTTGAAGAATATTTTGGAAGAAACAAAGTAGGACATAAATGGGAATACGTTAAAAGACGGGAAGCAAGACAATTGAAGGAAAGTTGTAACTGTAAATTGTGCTTGTTAGTTCACGCTAATGGAAATAAATTACAGTGCTCTAAATTTACAGAAGAAGATAGACAAAAAATGTTCAATCGATTTTGAAATGAACTGAATTAGTCTCAAAGGAAAACATTTATTAACTAATCTATTGAGAATAAAACCACAAAATGAGGCTTAGAAATTGGACTAATGAAACTGAATCCGAATTCCAACTATAACAAGAAAAATAAAATCGGAAAGAAAATTCCAAAGAGCATAGCGATTTATAGAGAAATGAGAATGAAATTGAGAAAGTTTTTTAAAACAATTCCTAACGTCGAATCTCACTATTCTAGATCTACTCAAGCGTTGGTTGAAGGAATAGGCCTGTAGATATCCAAATCAGCAGTTTATAAATTAATGTTTCCAAAATTTGAATTTAAAAAACCCAAAATTTTTTAAAAAACGTAAATAGTTGATCTTAATCAACCGCTTTAATCAACCGCCTGAGCAGTTGGCAAAACTTGCACGTCCACGCTCTAATACTAAAAGAGCTCGTGTAAACTTATCACATTTCATTATCAAGAAAGCATTTAACCATCAGGACCTAAAGGATTGAAGTATTTTTGGAAAGTTGGTGAGTAAAGTTGTATTTTCATAAAACCAATACGGATCTGATGATAGCAATGCTACGGGTATAAACATAACCAAGCTTGAAATGCATAATCCGTTTAGTAGTTCTTTGATTTTAGAATTTTTTTGCTAATTTTTTGAATATACATCGTATCCGAATGACGGCCCTGGTATTTTGGTGCTTTTGTGTTAATGGATTGTAAGAAGTAAAATTCAAAATCTACTTGTTGGATTTTTTTTTAGATCTTTTCTCAACTATAATTTGTTTTTTATAAATTAATACTACATTCATAGTGGAAGGACTACAACATATTATGCCCTTTGTCACAAGCTAAGTTTGATCATAAAAATATATTTAATGAAATGAATTTGAGCTTATTTAAATCAAAGCAAGATGAGTGTGATACCTGAGTTTCTCATAGAACTAGAAATCTCTCAAATGACCTATATGTTATAGATAAACAATAAACAGAACCTAGAGAAGAAAAACGAAAAGATCAGGCAGTACTTCTATCTCCGAAGTCAAACGTTTCATTATTATATTTATTTAAAAACAAAATTAATAGTCCACAATTTCACAATATAATATGACATGCATAGTAAAGATGGATACTGCTTTATATGGTACGAAGCAGCTCGAGGAGTATCATCTAATGATTAGGCCTCAATGTTGTGCTATTTTCTAGAAGAACGCGTATTAAAGCAACTAGAAGATAAAAAAGTGTTGTATTTTGGAGTGATGGATGTATATCATAGAACAGGAATGCCACTCTTTCTAATGTGTTTTTTTTTAATCTTTCTAATTTAAAAACAGACCTTTAAAACCCCCAAGACCCCGTTGTAACTGATATAAGAACAATAAAATACTTTCCAGAAGATGGATCCATTCTTTACAAATTAAGACATTCTGATACTCAATTATTTGACCACAGACGTAATAATATCAGTAAAACTGTTAAATATTTATTAGAAAAACTTCCACAACTATACAAAACACTAATACCAATTCAAAGAAAAACAAAATATGACCATTTTAAAATTTTAAAAATTCCCTCGAGATTGACTATTTTTAATTTTTTCAATCAATTACCCTTTAAGAAAATTGAGAATAATCTATGATGAATTCTTATAATAATATTATTATTTCCTTTCTAAATGTCTCTGTTTGTTTTATGTTTAGTAACTATGTTTAACTCGTTAACTATTCAGTCATATCATAAATATCACCATAAAATATAATTGTAAAATTGCTATCATAAAACTTTTATAAAAATTATATGTTATCTATTTTTTGTATTTCATTTATAAACCGCTCAGAACAAAATCTTTTTTTACGTAGTATATTGCTAAAAAAAAGTCCCATTTCTTTTAAAAATAAGTAATAAAATGTTGTACCTAAGTCCTTTAAAATTAATTATAATAATAATAACAATAATAAATTAACAACCCAAATTTTTGTTTAGTATTGTAATAACTGTGATGTATTACCTACTTAATTCAATTTTCAGTACTTTCCGTTTCAAAATAAACAATTTATGAAGTTTTTTAAGACTTGCGAGATTTATATCTTAGGCTGACGATTAAATTACATAAAAATTTGAACTTTTGCAAGTATGGGTCGACAATAGAATGTCCAAAAACAATAAAAATTACAAAATAAACCTTATTAAATAACAATAACACAAGAATTTTCACTAAAAACTTAAATTCGCTCGCAAACCTCAATTAATTTATCATAAATAAATCAAAGTAATCTCATATAATAATTGAATGAATTTGTAATTTTTAAATGTAAATACTGGTAAATTTAAAAATTTACTTCGTAAATGTCTTGTACTAGAAACTAGAGGATCGATAAATATTAGGTAGGAAAACGTATTCCCACAGATCCATTTCATACAATTTCGGTACTGGGAATATGTCTTCCCACGGTGCATGAAGGGGTTAAGCTGATTTTAAATGAGGCATTCTTCTCATGCCCATCAGCAGTTGCAAATCTCTAGTATTAAGACTTTAAGAACTCTTGTCTTCGTACTCGTGGCCACTTTCTGCAAAATTTTAAATCCAATGATGCAAGTAACTGAGAAGCGCTAGTTTCGCATTAATGTAGTTATCGTTTTGTTAATACAAAATAACATTTTTATTTTATTTTTAGCTTGACGACCAAGTCCATAACATCCTTCAACGAGTACCATTACCATTGCAAGAGGCCACTGTACGTTTATTAAATAAAGATACTCGGCAAAGACCAACTGCACAATTATTATCACTAATTAAATACTTCAGGTAAATAAAACTTAATTAAATAATAAATTTTCGAATTATATTACAAACATGAACAAAAAATAGTTATTAAAGTTTATAATTAACTTAGTATTACTATAATTTAATGAAAGCGTTCAAACCCTAGCACTCAAAACTATAGAAGCGCATTACAACTTTATATTATTACATGATAATATAGGAAAATTAAATGTAACCTTTTATAAAACCAGTAGTACATAACCGTAATTAAATTAATTTATTGCCTCAAACTTTTGCTGATACATATAAATTAAGCAAAACCTTCTATATTAATTTGGAAGGAAGTCCTCTTATATTGATTGAAATTAATATTTTATATCATTATTGAGTGATGTGCATAAAACAAAGGACTCCTAATCATAAGAACGTTAGCGAAACAATTACTACAACGCATTAGGATAAAAAAATATAGTCATCTATACAAGAATCTTCGAATCTTCGAGAAAAATATTGGTTTCAAATTCTATAATTTGAATTTACCCATTAGAAATTAATTTTCCGATTTCACGATTTTTTAACTAATTCCTGTAATTTAATACCAAGTAATATTATGTCATTATTAATTGATAACATACAAAATAGTAAATAGAAACACGATACGTTACTGGGCGCACATCTATATTGAAAAGCGAGCGTAAGCGAGCTTTTTAAAGCTGTAAGCCCAGTAACGAATCATTTTTCAAGTAGAGGTGAGTATACTATTTTATCGGAAAACAAAAATTACATATAATTTCAAAAATAAAAAATATCCTTTACAAAAAAATTAAATATTATGTCAAAATTAATTTCAATAAAACCATGGAAACATTATGACATGCAGAAGTGACCAGTAATGAAAACCATTACACGTCTCTTATTCATTACTAGTCTGTTTTTAAAGTGACTAGAGAATGCTGTGTTTTCTCACCTGACAGGTCGCTAGGAAAGTGACGTTTTCTTGACGTTTTCCGATAAAAAATATTAACTAGATTACATTATTTTACGATGCACAATTTTCAAGTAGCATATCGAGCAAACCGCTTGAAGTTAGCAACCTTTCTCGACGTGCATATTATTAAGGTATACATAAGCCTATATAATATTGCATATTTGGTAATATATAATCAGAGCGTCGTAAAATACAACATAGTAGGGTAAACGGTACAGCTATTGGCCACCATATAGTAATTGGCCAGTTCAGACGTTTGCTGTGACTGTAAGAGAATGCAGCATCTAATGTTACTTTTATTTGCACGAAAATTTACCTACAGTTATCTGCTTTGCATTAGTTACTAATTTTTCCTACATATGACCTTTTAAATGTCAAAATTTTTATTTGATTTAACTGCTACTCACATATTGTTCAGAAAGTTAAAAATTTCTTAAGAAAATTGTGTTAAGTGAATACCTATAGTTTCGTTAAAACTTTAGTGAATCGTTATTTTTGTGGTTTCCAGATAAGTAAAGGTATGGGTAAATCTTATTTTATAACTTTTACTAAGGCTGAACGTGTTGTACGGTTAAGTAACGGGTGGCCAATAACTAATTCAGAAACAACACTGAAAACAGTAATTAGCCACCTCTAGTGTACAGCAGTTTTTGACAGAGCATGCACGTCCAAATCCGTTTAAGGATAATAGACCAGGAGATTGTTGGATGAAAGATGAAAGTAATATCAATTTGTTGTTAAAAAAAAATTGTTTAATTTTTAAGAGTTTTGTAGGCTTCAAAATCACTCTAAATGTACCTATTCCAAAGCCACATAAGCAACATATTCCTGAATTAGATGATAAAGACCCCTTTATGTGTCACGAATGCTATAAAGAAGACAAAAGTGAAGAAAGTGCATATGAACATGAATCTGAAGGCAATTATAGTGACACAGATAATATGCTTGAAGGCAATTATTCAAATGACAGAGAACAACACACCATGCAAGTTGATAGTTTAAAAGACGAAGATAATTTTGTCACAGAAGTATAAATAAAATAGACAAAAGGAACAACAGTAGCCCTTTACCTATCAAATAGCGGTGGAAATGAAATTCAAGAATTAAATCAGTTTTACTTAGAAATAGAGACAAATAAATGTATTATAATAAATTATTCAATGTTCTGTTGATAAAATTCCAATTTCTGAAATATAAGTAGTTATAATGTATTGATATAGTGATTTTAATTACTAGTTTATATGGATTTGATCGTGGCCAATAACTATAAAATTAATGGCTAATTACTATAAAAAGTGGCTAATAACTATACTTTTTTGATGTCTTGCAAAGAAGAGCAATTATAATTTTTATTTGTAAAGAAAAAGCGCCTATTAATTTTTTTTCTTAAAGTACATAAAATGACCTTTCCAGCGATGTATATGATATAGTAATTGTGTAATATAATACCCATGTTTTAGATTTTTAAACAAAATATTTTCTTAAGTGGCCAATAGCTGTACCGTTTACCCTACTACTATATAAATTTTAAATATAGTTTTTTTTGTAAATCAGCATTAAATTTATTATAATTTTTAATGAAAATGGGAGCATAGAATAAAATATTTTCCAGAAAACTTCAGATTTACGGAAATCTTTTTTTAAGTTTCAAAAATACTTTATTTAAAATTGCACAGAAAATATGCGCTACGTGAAAAAATATTTCACCAATATTTTACACGCTTTGAAATTGGATTGCACGGGTCAATTGTGAACACACCTTTCGTTCTTTTAAAATTAGTTGCTACGTATTATTATACAATAATAATATATCTGAATAATGCCCATTGGTACTTGGTATTATTGGTTTTACAATAAGAATGGTGAACTTATTTTAGTATTTTGTTTTTAGTGATCCAGCAGTTCACGCACTACAGTTTCTAGATGTAATCAACATGAAAGATCCTACTCAAAAAGGACATTTCTATCGAAACACTTTAAAGGAAGCAATACCACACATACCAAAGGTAAGAAAAACTTATAAATCCATATGGTCAAAATGGGAACATCATCTACAAAATACTAATATGTATGTATTAAGTAAAATTTGTAATTTTATTTTCCATCCGAGTATCGCTTATGCGTATAATGAAACTCTCTCTCCGACTATCAAAATACCTATTGATATAATTACACTCTAACGATATACATAGTCAACAGCGATGTTCCAACATGATTGATTAATGGCTTTGTTGCTAACATGATGTGAGGTAAACGTAGGCCATGCCTATTTGAAATTAACGTTTTTCAACCTTTCCTTATAATAAAATTCAATTTAACTCTATAAATAAAATAATTATATAATTTTTAACAGTCATCATTTCAATTAACTAATTGAGAAAACAGAATAAAAATATATTCTATTAATAATACCGAAGTGCAGCATCTGTGAAAAGTTTGTTTTTCTGTGTTGTCCTAAGCTCATCCTAAATAATTAGAAATATTTTTGGTGATTCCTATGTATATAGCAATATCATAAAATTTTCAGATTAACCTAAGCAAGTATAATAATATTCGAAAATAAATTAAGTAAATTCACGTTGACTTTTTTATCACGCTTTTAAGAACTTGACTTCTGTTAAAAAATGGTTTATTAATTTTCTTCATGATTTGCTTAAGATAGATTACATTCATCTGATGATGTCTAATATTCCTAAAATACGTGTTTAGATTATCATAATGAGTAGGATTGCCTGAGCAAATTTTCCGTCGCGTCTATTCATCACGGAGGTCGAAATTCAAACCACGTATTTTTAGGGTAAACTACACGAGCGGATTTTCTGTCGCGTTTTCATCGTTGCATCGTCAAAATGAAAACCATGTAGTATTTTATCGACTGAAAAGGGCGGGTTAAAAGTCTTTCGCGTTATACTCGTTCACGCCGGGTGAAAGCGTCGATAAAGTGGTTGAATGGGTTGCTGACGGAAATAGGTACTGTTTTGCCCGACTGAACGTGGTAATCACTTTTCGAAACTACACGAGAAGATTTTCATCGCGGCGGGTTTCCTTTCACCAAGATTCTTCTTAATTTTTTGAATATCATTACCAAGTTCAGTGTTGTATAGTTTACTCTATATACCAAAGATGGTATTCAATCTTCGTGCTATGTTATTTCCGTCAGCAACGCATCCAGCACTCGTCATTGGGAACTCGTCATGACCATTTAGGTATAAATTAATAATCATTTCGAATTTAAGTTAATACTTTCGACATCATTGTCGTTGTTATATTTAATAAAAATATCACTTTTTATTAGAAATATTACGTAAAAATATTTTAAATTATCATTTTTTAACTTGCTTATGGTAGATTGCGTAGATTGTGTATTATGCGCAATAACTTTTTCTACGACCAACTACCCTAGATTTTCTACCCCAACCCTTAAAAGGCACTTTTAGGACTCGATTTATCTGAAATTTTGCATACAGGTGTCTTTAAAGGTCCTTATTAATTTTTGTTAATAACATTTTTAGGGGTCGAGTACGGAACGCCCGTAAAAAATTATTTTGTTTTGTATTATTTCTTAACCGTGCGATTTGACACTTTACCGCACGGCGCGGCGCCGGCGTTCGTAAACTTCGTGTGATATTAGGTTCGTTCCAACATGCCATTTTTGTATCGTCACAAAACGGTACGAAAACTGTTGGTCACGGTTTTATGCGCATGCGTGAGCTTTACACCGTTCTCTGTACCACAAATGAACTGAAACTCTTATAACAGGTTGGAACGTATTTGTGGCTGGTATCTGCACCAATATTTGTATTGTTTGAATATAGAATTTTTATAGCATACAAATTACCAAAATAGTTTCATATTTTGCCTTCTTCTTTTAGAATCATTTAAAAATATTCATTTTAATAATAATAATAATAATTTTTATCAGATAACTAAAATTGGTTTATTATTAATTCGTGAAATTAAATGTTTTATTTTTGATAAATAACGAATTAAGGAATAATTTTAATTTTCTGACGAAGGTCTAAATGCAAGATCGAAAGCTCAAAATATAACTTTTAATATTATTCCTTAATTCGTTATTTATTAAAAATAAAACATATTTATTAGATAACTTGATTTATTAGAGACGAGACCCGACTCAGGGTTAATTTATTAGTAGGTACATGATTTCGTAATTTTACTTTACTTAGGTTAATAACTATAGGTACATAATTTATTTATGACCAGCAGTCTGGCGTAAATCAAACACGGATAGACTACAGAGCGGGAAACCGCGGTTCTAATCTCTAATGAGAATTTACATACTATATAAGAATACGTCTTACACGCTAGAAGAGGAAGAAGAGTACATCGAAAGTGAAATATAAAATGGCAATTTTTTATTAATAATTTAATAAAACCGTGCAAAAGTGACACTTTTATCATTTAGAAATCGACGTGTAATGAAATTGCATTACACGTCGATTTTTTACATTACTGGTCGATTTTTGAAGGAGAAAATGTCTGTATCACTCATATTTTAAAATTTTTTAACAATAATAATTATTATTTAATTTATAATTATTAAATTTATGTAACATATACCACACATAACAGAAAATTATATTAATCTATGACACTAACCCTACATCGTGCACCAACCTAAAAATGACAGATATCACATGACTAAATACCTAATACGCAGGGCAGTACATCAGTTATCATGTCAGTTATCAACATGAACGATCACAAGTTTGGTTGGAACGTGTCACACGCCGTCCCTCAAACAGTCACGGTGCAGTACACAGTCTGTTGGAACGCTTTTTAACTATTGCGCATGAGCGGACGGTACGTCGTACGGTTTCTTGGCAAGTTGGAACGAACCTATTGTTGATTTACGGTAGTGGTTGTAGAAAAACTTATAGTATACAACACACTGTAAATTATGATCAATAACATTTATAAATCGGAAATTCTTAAATAATTTTATTAATTAATTTTACATAATGGTCGAGTAAATAACAAAATTAATAATAATTTGAGTATCATTAATTTTTAGTGTGTTGAAGGACTGCCCATTTCATTCACTATAAGGTATTAATTATAAATATTTTATGATATATTATGCCGAATGTAGTGGCGTAGCTACCATAGGGCAAAGCGGTGCAGTGCACCGGGGCCCCGGAGCCCAGGGGGGCCCTTGGGGGCCCTCTGAGCTGCTTTTTTTAAATTTCTAATGCAAACATGAGGAAAAGGGGGGAGAGGGGGACCGATTTTTTTTTATGCACCGGGGCCCTTGTCCACCTAGCTACGCCACTGGCCGAATGTGAACGCTCAATACGCCAGCGCCGCGATAAAAATATGGCGGAAAATCCACTCTTGCAGTTTACTCTAAAAACGCATGTTTAATATAGGGTGTTTTTTTAGCTGCATGAGAACTTCAAAATGAAATAAAACATTAAAAACCTGACGGAATGTTTTGGTTATAATTTTTTTATGAAAGTACAGTTAAAGGCATTTATGATTTGAACATGACTTCCGGCATGTGACCACCACGACTAATGGTTACGAAGCGCATCCGTTCAGTCCAATTTTTGACCACTTTTTTCAATATTTCTGGCTTTATTTCATAAATGGCTTGCTGAATATTAGCCTCCAATGCTTCTAGAGTTGTTGGTTTGTTAGCATAAACCATGGATTTAACATACCCCCACAGAAAATAATCTGGAGGTGTCAAATCACACGATCTTGGAGGCCAATTGATAGGACCACGTTTTGAAATAATCTTGTCACCAAATTGTCCTTTCAATAAATTGATGGTTTCGTTGGCTGTGTGGCACGTAGCACCATCCTGTTGGAACCATAAGTTGTCAATGTTTAGCTCTTGAAGTTTTGGAAACAAAAATGTATTGAGCATGTGTCGATATCTCACACCATTCACCGTAACGGTAGCTCCTTCCCCATTTCGAAAGACATATGGACCAATGATGCCGTTGGCGTGTATTCCACACCAAACAGTCAATTTTAATGGATGCAATGGAGTCTCAAGATAATGTCCCGGATTGGTCTCACTCCATATACGGCAATTTTGTTTGTTCACATACCCATTTAACCAGAAATGTGCCTCGTCACTGAACAAAATTTTACGGTAAAAAAATGGATCCACTTCCAATTGGTTGTGAGCCCAATTTGGTAGCGTTGTTCAATGGTCAATCTATGCATTATCAAATGCCAAACCTTGCTAAACACAAATGTCAAAAAACTGTTTCCATAGCAATCCTGATTCAATTGTTATCCCTATTGAAAGTTCTCATGCAGCTAAAAAAACACCCTATATAATATCATACGAAAAAAATCTGAAAAAAAACAAAAAATTATATTTATTAATAGAAAATGTCAAATATAAACTCAATTGATTAAGTTTAAAAAGTTTTTTATTCAAACCTAAAAGTTACTAACTTTAAAATTTGATAAAAACTCGGTTTCGGTTGTAGTATACAACGCTGGTGTTTATTACCAATATAAATCTTTCGATAAATCTTGTAAAAGATAGTAGTACTAAGAACTCGTTCAATTTATCTTGATTTTTTAAAGGCAGATTTAATAAAACTTGATTAATGTTGGAATATAAAACCGATCCGTATCGGTTAGGTATCTATAGTAAACTTTATTGGGATATTTAAAAAACTTCTAATCGAGAATCAGAAGCTAAATCATATAATAGTAGGTAAAAGTTACGCTCTCAAAAAGAATTAAATGAAACATTTAAAATTTGATTTACTGTATTACTTTTGCTTAGATTTTCAGTTTTATTCGATTTCCTTTATGAAGTTTGGGTACGTACACATTTATATTTTACATCCTGAAAGAAATTGAACGGAAAGTGCATGCTAAACTAAGCTAATATTTATTTTATAGCATGTATTTATAGGTATATGAAAGTAACAACTTTCCACGTTGTAGATCTTAGCACGGCTGCGGCAACATATCGCATCAGCTCCAGCAGCACCTAGAAAACCATAATTATTCGAATCAGACTGGCGGGCGACTTTCAGTCGCAAATTATTGTCGGTCGGTTTCTTAAGCTAAAAACTTGTATACAATACAAATTTGTTTATAGCCGTACTAGCAACTCTTTGCCTTGGCCGACTGCAAATTTGATAAAATCATCGAATTTTAATCGTTGTTGATTGCAGTCAGTCGCGGTCTGTAATCACAAAAGTTTACCACTAAAAGTCGTCCATCTGAGGGAGCTTTATTAGCTTTTTTCTTGTTCAGGTGCTTTTCCGATTCCGGATGTTGGTAATCTTCCTAACTGTAGCCAAAATGACTTTACTGGGGAAACATTAATTTAGTGGTTTTCCTTTGCCTTATCCATAGTCCACATATCAATCTTGAACTCTTGATATCACAGCAAATAAGTGTCCGACGCAATCAAGATTAGAACCGCTTAACCGATTTAAACCGGTTCCAACTTACTTCCATAAGAAACATAAATTGAAAAATAAATCTTGGTTTCCTAGATAAGAACGACCTTTGATAGCAATTGCAAGTGTCAGTTGGTTTTCTTGAAAAATCAGATTTCAGATAATAATTAGTGATTATTGAATCAGTTTTAAATGTTCTGAATCATCTATAATCAAATCCAGCTTCCGAGTTTATAATTCAAGTTGTTAATTTAGTACGGAATTTGAGAATCGCTTCTTTGAAATGACAACTTTAGCATAGCCTTCATTGGAATTTAATATTGGTATTGCACACTGCAGAGTTTTGAATTCTGCAAAAGTCAGAGAGAAAAAGTCCAAATGTATACAAGAAGTAGGTGCTGTTTTATCAGGTAATGCACCAGCATACCTTTCAAAAATTACAACAGCTAAATTTCATGAATTACATTACGAATTGCTTCAAATTCACAGTATTCTCCAGATTTGGTCCCTTGCGATAATTTTCTGTTTCCAAACTTAAAAACATAGCTCGGTTGTAAGAGTCAGCTCAAAATTTGAAGTTGTTGGCGCAACAATGCATATAATATTTGCATTTTCCGCGTGTGTTTAAATTGTTTTACTATTTATTTACTTCTGTTCGCAATATCTTACCTATCGTTTAGCACCTATAATTTTTTTCACAAATTACTTTCCAACGCTAGGATTCGTAGTTTTTTTAATTAAAGCAGATACGAATTTATTGAAAGCAAGAATTTCTTTTATACATTATTTCTGTACGAAAAAATGGCTTCCTCCAAGAGAAATTTAATTTTATGTCATGGTGACTGGGGTACAAAAACGTAATAAGTTATATAAAAAATTTTTGTACAAATTGCCTGATTAAAATTTTATAAAGTCCATCTGTAATAAAACATTATTCCTAAATTTCAACCGAAACCCAATTTTGTGGTTAAAAACTTCATGAAATAACATTTTAAATTGAAATTTGTTTTAAATCAACTTCTTAAAAGTAATTTTTATCAAACTGAAAGAAAATTATCTTTAATTATTATAATTTATGGAGATAAGTTGAGCAAGTACGATGTAACTAAATTTTATATAGTTTAAACTGTTATTTTGCCAAACTTTTAGTCAGAAAATTGGTATTTGATTATTTTAATTAAATTTGATCCGTTTAAATACACTTGATAAAATTGAAATCTTCCAATTTCATGGATATTTTATTAAGAAACTAATTAAGAGTAAACATTAATTTTTTAGCAGTTCAATATGATTTGCTTTCATTTAAAAAAAGTCATATTTAAATGAATATATTATCGAAATTTTTACTTTACAACGTAGTAGTATTAATTGTAAGCGTACAGAAAAAAAAAGTTGAACTTATGATTTAGAGATTTTGTGATCCCAAAAATCGAATGAGACCATAATATCCAGAAAATGTCTGTATAGCAGAATCAATAAAAATTTCACAACTAAATTTCTTATTTAAAATTATAAAATTAAAACTAAGAGCTAATTAGAGTATGATTAAACTGGTTCGCGAAAATTTATGGTGTTAGTGTGCTTTCGCAGTGAAGGCAGATTTTATGCGCCGCTAACCAGCATCATCTCCCTATAAAGTTAATTGATAAATATGTAACCAAACACAAAACAATATAGTCAACCGATAGACATTTCAATTCAAAGATCTAAGCGGGTAAACTGGATCGTAAACCAGCGTTCACTATGCGGTACCTTTATTGACAGTGGGAATACCTGCGTATATGAATGTATCTAGTCGTATTAACGAAATATAGCTAAATTGTCAACCCCGCACACTGGCGGAGAATGATAGAAACGGCCAAAAATTGAATCAAAATAATATAAAATAAGTAACCATTTACTTTATGTAAGTATACTATTTCAACATAATGTGTAAGACCTGTGGTATTATTTTGCCAAATTATTAAATATGGTATGACCACATCCTTCAAATGAAGTATGTAACAGAAAAGAAGATTAAGATATGTGAAGTTCTAGAGAAAATAAAGTAGGTATACAGTAAACAAATTTTTTTGAAATTACAGTAGTAGATACTTTAATTTCCATACAATCTTGAATTTTTTTATAAAATCGTAAGCATTAAAACGCTTCAAAATTGATTACATTACTACTTGAATGTGTAAACAAACTTGGAAACTTGCTGAGAAGATGCCTCAGATTAATGTTTGAACAAGTTATGAGTTTTTATACTTAAAAACCACACCCTATAAAACCTCTATTTAATAAAGAAAATTTGCAGATAATTTATAATTAATTACCAAAGAAAAGTATTTTTTATATTATCTCATTTAATTAAAAAAATGTATTTATCTCCTTAGGCCCTTCCTCGTCTATTCCAATGTTTATTTTAGTATGACCAAAATCACTTAAACATAAACGTGCATATTATTAAACATTTTTCTGAATTAAAATGCAACACAATTTTGCAATATAAATTACATATTTGCAAGTATTTGTATAAGTATACTTTTACAAGACAAAAGTACCCATTGGCTTGCAAACGTTTAATTTAAAATATAAAAATAAACAGCAACAGTATTAAATCATAGATTCTCAGATGTGTCAGGTTGTCGATCACATTTTATGCGTTTTCTTATTTTTTAAGAATACTATTTCTTGAAATAATGAAACTAAACGATATATTTTTACTTGAATACGAAAACTTCTACGCTACTGTCTGACTACTTGTTGCAACTTCTAATAAATTTGGAATGCCGCGGATGCAATACATTGAATAATAACACATATACTATAGGTTAATTCCCCAATTAATAGGATTATCATTATATCATGAGTTTGTAGTAATCTTCAAGCCCGTACGCAGGATATTTTGGGCAGTGTCTTGTAAATAAGTTTTAATACCTTGAATTACGCCCTAAAGCATCCCCTTGTGTACGGCCCAGATTTTCTTTAAATAATTTTTAAACTAAAGCTATCCTGCTGCTTCTGTTTATGTGCGATAGTATAATATAAATTTATAAATAAAGACATAAAAGTCAAGCTGGCCTACAGCAACCAGATGAAGTAACTTGGCACTTTTATTTCGGATCAGCTCCAAAGATAACCAAAACTTTAAAACATTATTAAACCTAAAAGGTCTACAGAAAATATAACAAAAATATTGCTGGGGCTTTTTTATTATGATTGCACATATAATAATACTACAAGCCGGTGATGTCCAAATTTGGCGCTCCCCTTGTAAGATACACAGTTTTTAGAAAGGAATTAATACTAGTAATACACAAAAAGTAAAAGTGAACTGATAATTTGATTTGAAGTGATGAAAAACAATATAAAGCGTATTGTATCAAATCGTCATTCCTTCATCCTTAACTTTCGTACTTCCGTACGTATTTCCACAGAAATACAGCTAAAATAAAACTAAGAAATTGAGAACCAAGAGTTGAAGTGGTTAGTCAAAACTACGATATAGATCTCGAAGTAAACTAACAAAATAATGTAATAACAACATTCAGCAAGAATTGATAGCAAGGGGAGTATTTTGGAATCAAGTAGGGAAACCATTACTGGACAAGCATAATTGAAAGAAATTTGTAAACAAGACAACATAAAAAGAAGAAAAACTATCTAAACATTTCCGGATAATCTGATGCTTTATAAGCTATTAATACTTCATGATAAAATTATTACATTCTATCCAATTATATTTGAAAATTATTTTTCGTTGAAAGGATTCTTGAGAGTCTATTGAGAAAAACTCGAAATTATGTAACTTAGTGATTTTTCGTACTGTTAAACTTAATAAATACTTACTGAGGCTATTAATAACACTGACAAAATAAATTAATTTACGTTCTAGAAATTATGGTTCCAACACGTTTGGCCAAATTTGCAACAAGAAATGAGAACACAAGAAGTATTAGCAGCAGTTCTTCAGCCTATTTTATATTTAATACAGGAATCTACAATAGAGGAATACGAGTCCATTATTCTTCCGTCCTTTAGGTAAAATTTAAACAAATATTACATTAACAAAATTTAAATTACAGCTAACTTGCTTAATTTCCTTAAATAACCTATACATCCGATATAACATTTCAGAAATGTATTTTCTACTCCTAAGTCAATCCAAGCAACGGTAACACTGTTAGAAAATTTGCACGTAATCTTAGAAAAAACTCCTCGCGATGATATACGTACGGAAGTTCTACCAATGCTGTACAATGCATTCGAAAGCACAACAATTCAAGTTCAAGTAAGATTTTTTACTAGAAACAAATTGCTGTTAAAATTCATTCATTGCTTTTAAAAATAAAAAATTAAAACTCGTTATTTTTAGAGTGCAGCATTAGTAGCTGTCACCAACGTGTCCGAATATCTAGATGAAATATCGATTCGTCGTATGGTTCTTCCAAAAACAAAAATGGTGTTTGAAAAAAATCAGGGTGACTTAAAGATAATATCCAACGTTCTGTCTTGCGTTGAAAGAACGTTAGATCGTTTAGATAAAAGCCAAATAATAGATGAAGTATTGCCGCTTCTTTATGAAGTGCGCCTTTCAGATCCGCAGATTATCCTTCGCGTAGTAAGTGAGTATAAAATTACTTCATTTATTTTTGAATTAAATTAAAAGCCAATTACGATAATTTAACTTTTAGATATATACAGACTGATGTTAAGCGATAAGAAATACGGACTGTCAATTAATCTAATGGCAACTAAAGTAATGCCTTCGTTACTACCGCAAACAGTAAATCCATCTTTAAATCTCGAACAATTTACGATTTTACTAGAAGTTTTACAAGACATGTTGGAACAAATTGATAGGAATCAACGTAATAAATTAAAACTAGATAATTTGTCTCTCCCGAGTCCCGATCGGCATAGACCATTAAGACATCAATATAGTTCAGATAATATGCACGTTCCGCCATTTAATATACCAAATTTACGAATAGAACAGCGGAAAACTTCGAGTGCTGAAGATATGGCTAGAAAAAATTCTACTGGTTAACGAGATTTCGATTATTTTTAATATAATTTCTGAATTATTTACATTTACAGGTGGTGTGTTGGGAGGTTGGTGGTTTGGAGCATCGCCATCGTCGCCCGATAGTAATTTCCTACGCGTGGTTAACGCTTTTCCTAATAGAAGACTTTCGGACAATACATTGATGACACCAAAGATTCGTATTGCTCCTTCATGTGCATCTTCACCGGGGGGTACACCGGGAGGTGGACTACCAATTCGACGCCACTCAAGCATTGGCCCCCAGGAGCGGAGAGGTTCTACAGTAAACCTCTCTCCTCCAACGGTAATAACGCACATTCAGATTAAATTGAGTTCGTGTAGATTGAATTTGAATTATAAATTTTATTGGTAACTTGTTTTTGACGCGATAAATTGTAAATTTAAATTTCAAAAATTATGTTGAGATATAAATAAATGCTGAGATAGCGATTGTTCGCACAGGGCGCGATAGGCTACAACTCTGTGTCCCAACGGGGCTCGAGCCTGTCTGTGCCGTCCACATATGTAAGTGCAGAGGTGTGTATCGCGTGAGTTTAATTATTGTTCAAACGCGAAAAATATGTGCACCCGTGGCGCAACCCATTGCGAGTTGCCCCACGGCCTCCCTGCACGAAACATCATCCACATCACTTTGTTAATTGTAATTTCATTCTCATTTGTGCCGTCCGACCGCTTGGAACTTGAATATGTTGATTGCGCTGTCTCTAATCAGCTTGCACGGAGCATGATAGTGAGTATTTGTTTTGGTGTACACTAGTTGTAGACATTGATTACTGTTGCATAGAACCTATTGATAAAAACATGACGCTAAACATTGTATTTTGCATCGCTAATAACGTCAAAGTAACAATGCTAACGTAGGTTCATAATTGTTACCTAATACGCATTCCACAACTATCATAACACTATTGTAAGGTTACCGTAAAGAAAATACACAGCGCTGATATGATTACTTACAGGGAGGTTCGATGCCCAATACCAGTAGCAGTGTACCGTATCTTCTCAGTAGCAGCATGCAGAGCATCAGATCACGTAGACCTTCGGCCGTTTTTGGCGGATCACAAGGATCGGGTTTACTTCAACAACTGGGCTCAGGCATGGTAAGGCTCACCTCTTCACACCATCAGGCCAACGGCAGAACGTTGTCTAGTAGCACAGTTAGGAAATGCCCTTCCCTGAACATAACATTTAGCTGAATGTACGTACGTATAAACGTAGGTTATTACATTCACACTCCTGCTTTTCCCACACTCATTAACCTCTGTCTTGCATTATCACTCACCTGCGGGGGCTGTTGAGTAGTGTTCCTAGTAGCGAGCAACAGCCTCCGCTTAACTGTTGTTTTTGATGTTCCAGTACAACTTATTTTCCGGCCGCCAATAAACACCACTTCGTTGATGATTTGAGCTCATGCGTTTCTCTTGATTTACATATATTTATTATAATGGAATAACCGATGAAGACAGAAGTGGCAATCCAAACGACAATCACAGGCGCCAACTCAAAGCCGATCCTACTATTAACTGTTATGTGTATTCATGCAAGTGTATTTCCTAATCATTGTCTTACGATACCAAATAGAACCTAATCCTAAAATGAAGAACTTTCAATTGCTAATGCTGCTTTTTATAGTATTTCTTTTTGAAAGCAGTTTTAATATTAAAAATTTGTCATTCTACACATTGTATCTTTCAAATTTAAGAATTTATCCCTTGACAATCGTATATTTAAATATAATAGAATTTGGTATTTTACATAAAAATAATCTATTTAATTATATGCATGTATCCAAAAATATATGTCAATATGTTACAACCCCATGTGATTTTCGACACAAAATACCACATCCATTGCAATTTAATTTGTGTCGTAAATTTTGACTAATAAGATGCCTCTGATAATATATTATATACACTGTTTTATCTGCTGTGATTCCCAATCGGATAGCATGTTCTTTCTTTACGATGGTTGTGCCATTTGCTCAACATAATAGCATAGATCGACTAATTTACTAATTATCTTCTCTCTTTTTCTCTCTCCATGTGTGTTCTAGTATAAACGCCAAAGCTGCAAGAATGAACATTGCCAGGTTTATTGATTTTAAAATTGTAAATTAAGAGTTGATTATGTGCTCGACCATTTTATTGGCCATTTGTTTTGTTTTTTCAATCAATCAACACATTTTAATAATTATCATATACCTACAATAATACTATATTATACCTTTACGTAATGCAATATAATATAATTACTTAAAATTGGTTTATATTAATTCGTGAAAATAAATATGTTTAATTATTAATAAATTAACATATTAATATAATTACTATTATATTTAATCCATCTGAATTAAATTGTTAAGTTTTTAAAATTTTACTTCTGACAAAGAATGCATTTATATTTGAAAGCTTAATAAAAATATTAAATAATTCAATTTTTACTTTATAACTCGATATATTTTAAAATATTCTGATATAAATATTAATATAATATTATAATAAATAAAAATTTAAATTATGGAGTTAATTGATTTTATTACATTCAATTATAACTGTAAAAAAAATTTAATTATAATTTATTTCATGAGTTAAATGGTTAAAAAATCAATAGACAAATTTAATTTCAAAAATATTTTATAATTAAGATTTTTGAAAATCATTTAACTGTTGAAATAACATATGAATGAACAACAAATGAATTATAAATGAATGAATATTATCAATGTATTTAACAATGAACTTATCATCAATTGAAATTTAGAACCTCGCATGTTCATTCCGACAGGTTGAACGTTTGTATTATTCGTTAAAAAACTTAACCAACACCTTTATTAAAAATTAAAATGGCACTTTAAAATTTAAATTACGTTATCTCTAGTTGTGAGATTGGCAAGCATTTAATCGTCGTTAAAAATTTATTGCGTCGATTTATGTTATTTAATTACTACAGAATGCTATGACAATGCGGAAATAATATTTAAAATATTGCGATAAGAGCGTGGAATAAAATAAATAATTTATTGTTCTATGGAAAATGTACGTTTTCACTTGATGTGTAAATATAAAATCGTAAAAGTTTCCATTTCAAATAATTTACCTATTTATTACATGTTCGACAAACGACAATCTCAACTTTGCACTTTATATTCGCTTTACTATAAAAGAAATAATGTCAATATGTTTATTGTAATATAGAGCTATATTAATATAAAATTTTAAAATTTTATCTATATACATATAAAAATAATTTAAGATATGTAAATTGTATAATTTTTTAACTCCTTCAGTGTAAATATAGCATTTAGTATACATGTAATATTACGATGGTGGTTGTGGAAAGTTTTTAAATAAAGATTGAAGTACAAATCAATAATTCAAGTCAAATTACTTATTTACGTTTAACTCAATTTTCGCCCAGACACTTACTAAACTATATTGAACCAAAACTCGTATAACTTTTACTTTTGGATTAAAAATTTTATAACAACCTATATTTCTAATCATAAACCTCATTTCAAATTAATTAGTTTAATTAAACACACTTTTTAAAATTAAAAATCTCTTTATTGGGGTCCCATATTATTATACTCGTAATTGACATTTTTACAAAAAATAGTTACAATCGTTAGTGCAAAACGTATAACAATAAAATTTCAACGTGCGATGTTAAACCACAACAGTATTAGTCTCAATTATTTCATCTTGCAGCACTTATATGTTTCCGTAATCATGTAAAATGCTTTCCAATTTTTCGAAAGCTTCAAGAAAATAGTCCTCGTCGACATCAAATTTTTTGTAGTGATGTAAAAAGGCACCTTTTGAAAACATAGTCCAAAAATCTTCCAAAATTATATTAATTGGGAAATAAACAGCATTGTTATTAGTAGATAAAGTCAGAAATTTATTCAAGTCTTTAAATGTACGTGACTGATGATAATGAAGTAACTGGTATTGACTTGGCACCCACGGAACATACAATGTACTGTCCTGTATTGGTTTTAAGTCTTCTTCTGTGGGAACTGTACTTCCTCGGCTTATCAAAATATTATTTATACACTTCATTTTTAATTTTGCCATGCGAGAAGGTTTAACATTGTTTGCGTACATTATTTTCAGTAAATTTTTTAATCTATTAACTAGTACAATCCAAGTGCTAGGCCCTTCAAATTTCACGTGCTCCTTCGGTATATGTGGAATACTTTTTATTTGTACAAATTTATAACTTGGATGAGAGGCTAAAGTTGAAACTATTTGAGAAACAGACATATTGCCAACAGGTTGTAATGCTGAAGCCAACTGTTGCGCGATTAAGGAATTTAGGTCACTAAACGTTACGTTGGTTAGTGATAACGATTTTGAGCACATCTGGTGTATTGAGTCATTTTCATATAAATATGTCATGTTTGTTATATCGTACACTTTCGCCAAAGTTAATAAACTATTGTAATTTTGAGTAACAACTTCACCGGTACTGTAAGGCAATACGATAGCATTGATCAAATTCTTATTGGGATACATATCACGTAGAACTTCGATAGTTTTGCTGCCTACTCCTGAGCCTGTACCACCCGCACAACTTAATATGTTAAATATGCTAGCCACGGTATCACATTTTTCCATTTCTTTTCTAACACTTTCCATAATATCGTTCATTAACATTAAACTTCTGGATGAATATCCATACGCCCAATTGTTAGCTGCACCACCGTGCGATTTTGCGACAATGTTTTTACACCGATACATTGCACTATCTGTATTAGTAACTTTATTTTCAGTATCAATTAGTATCGATCTTGCTACCAATTTTCCATTTTTGTTAATATTAAACCACTTATTCGTAACTTCGGTGAAGTAGTCTGAATGGCCACGTTTGTTTGCTTTGTTCCCATCATTTTTAATATCGCTATATATATCGTTAAATAATACTCGCCCAATTTGATTTCCACACTGTCCAAATTGCAAAGTAATTATACTCATCTTACCAATTACAATGTACTATTTACTGCTCAATCCCAATTTTCCATTATCGTTAAAAATTTAATAATATACGATGGGTAAAATGATCAACTTGTAAAATAATCCTAAAAAGTAAAATTTGTATTAATTTTAATTTTATTGGTAGTGATTAATAAGACTAATAATTTTTAGATAAATTTTAAACATTTGTACAATTAATTATGTCATGGTTTAAAGTTGTCAGTACGACTTCAGTGTCATTAGTGTCATTTTCAAACTTGAAAATCATACGCTACTGAAAATGATGTATGATGATGCTCTTAAATAATGTATCATCCTTCAAATTCTGAGAAGCTTATAAATAAATAAAATTTTCAATACATAAACTTTATATTAAAGTTTGATTTATGTTTCGAAATTATTATTGAGAGAAATTTTCATTGTTTTAGCAGATGATATTTATTTTAAGTTTCCGGTTTCAATGTAAAAATGAATTTTTAATTGTATACGATGGGTAGTACATTAGAACAGTAGTACATAAAACTCAAACACATTATCCTTTTCCTTTGTTCGAAAAATGTATGATACAAAGAACGAAAATTTTTCACGAGCTTTTGGGTAAAATATATAGTGTAACTTCGTTTTCTTTTCCTGCTCAGGCTACACCAGTTACTGCACAGACCAAGTCGATTTCCATTCAGAGCTTGAGAAAAGTAAGAGCAAACATTTATCTGTGCACATAATTTTCATATGCCCCGCACAAAAACAAATCAATTTGATGTTGTTTTTACATGAAAAAAGAACGGAAAATATTTATAATGAAAACAAAGTTAAAATTGTTTTCCTTTAAATTGTTATATTTTGAAATTTTACTAGATGGTTAATATTTAGTAAAATGAAAAGAAATGATGAAAAGTTCTAATAATAAAATTACTTTTACGGAGGCTGCAATATAATTTTTTGTCAATTATTCATCTCACAAAATATCTATAAGTTTATCACTCATGCAACTAATTATTTCAACCAGTAAAGCTATCCAACGCAAGAATCGCTTTCTTATAATTTTGCTATTTTATTTTTTTCAATTTGAATGCTTTAATTATTCTGAATGTAAAGTGAATATAGTGAATGTTGTTCCCTGTTCACATAGGCATAAGTTTTCTTTAAGTTTGATAGTTCATATAATTTAAATGTAATAGGATAACTTGGCTTCGGGGTGGTTTATGAACCCAAGAAATCAACAATCTGCTGCAACAGAACGTCTAAGTCGCTCCACTGCTTCAGTAGAATCAAGAAGAAATTTATGGTGGTCTACAACATTTAGAGGATCGGGAACATACACAACATTAAGAAGATCTTCACCAAGTGTAGATGGATTATAAAAAAAGTACCATTACATTTTCTTAAATATAAAGTCAATTTTCAATATGAATGGCTATAAAATTCTTTTGTTTATTGTAAATTATATACATATTTATTACTGTATTAATCTATATTTAACACACTTTTCTATTACTTATCAAAATAAAGTAAAAGAAACTTTAAGGTGATTACATTGATTAAATTAACTAGAATATTGGAAATTCTATTTTACAAAAAAAAAAAGCTGTTTATTAATGTGAATCTTAAAATTACAAAATATATAACGATTAATGCTATCAATATTGTATTCAATCTATTAAATCATTAAATAACTTTATTTATGAAATTCTTTTATTGTATCTAGTTTTCTTTCTTTAAGATTTTAAACATAACTTTCTACATTTATACATTATATTATACCAATCAGAATATTGCACTTTTAATCGCATGGGTTACATTGACTAATCCACCCAAACTTTAACGGTCAATGTCACTTGAACCGATAAGAACCCTAGGGTGATTTGTAACATTGACTGATAATTACCCTGTCAATTAAAATTCAATAGTTACCCATGAAATACAATATTACATTGTTTTCATTTTTATTTAATGGACAGGTTTATGGGCGAAAATGAACGTTATTCAGGGTGTAAAATATTAACTGTCGCACTTGAAAGTAAATCAATATCTACAATGCAACCGGCATTTAAATATATTCATTAGTAAACTTATTGTAACGATGGACATAAAACGCGAGCTTATTCTTTTACACTTGAATGGAAAACAAACTTGTAAAATTCTAAAATTATTAAAAATCTAAAAAAAAATTAACAGAATTTTTGTTCTAGAACTGTTGCTCGATTTCCAGATACGCGAATAGTTATAATTTAAAAAAAAACGGTTGAAATCGTACCATTAGCGCAAAAAAATATTGTACGGGAACGAATTCGCAGAATCCGTGCAGTTTCGGCAAGGAAAAAGTAAGAAACTTTTGTGCTTGTTTTGTTACCAAATTTCTTCAAGATTTTGTTCACGAATTTCACAACTAAATAGTGCAAGTGTCACACGGGCTTAAGACTCTAAGGCATACAAAAGAAGAAAAATTCAGGATCTTACACAAAACAAAAAGAAAATAGACATAGAAAATGCAAATGCAAAAAAATTTTATACTTCCAGAACCACACAACTCTCAGACTGGTCGTTTGTATATATGTTACTAGTACTATGACTAATAGTATCTTTAGAAGCAAAAAGTGTCGAGGGGTTCCAAAATAAGTCAGCGTTAAGGGTTTCGGAGCGATTTCCAAAGTAGGAAAACTTCCTCTGCAATTCATTGAAAAAGGTGTAAAAATTAAATCTTCTTATTACTTGAACAATATTTTAATTATGAAATATTAGAATTTAAACTGTAAGTAAAGAACAACATAACATAAGAAATATAATTTAAAAACATTTTAAAAACATTTTAGTTCCTTAGTGACAAGGTAGAACCACAAAATATTAGAAAATATGAAAAAGATTGCAAATATGGGGAGGGGGAGTGCAAAAATACGGAGTTTTATGAAAAAGTTGAAAAATATAGCAAAGTTGTAGGTGAACAAATAATAGTTGAAGCTTATTGGCTATCGTCAGTCGCATCTAACCAGATCAAAAATTGATCAGAAAAATAATAATCAACAAAAATTTTAAAAAATCCAAAATTATAAAATGTGAAACCGTAACTAGAAAAATGTAGAAAATATGAACATAAATTATTAAGTAAAATACTTACCAATAGAATAATAAATTTTAACTGGGTTCCTTTCACACGTGGAGTTCAAAATTAAATGAAGGTTAGAAAAATATAAATTTTTGAACTGACACAGACAGCAGGCAGTGTGTATAAAGCAAGTGGAACACAGTACCAACATAACTTCAAAAACTCAAATTTTATCTCAAAAATCAGCCTTTCGACCGGCTTGTATGTTGTTCTTTTCCTTACAGAAAATAGTTTATTATATTATTATAACAATACGGGAAACTCGTGAAAATTTGCGAGGACATGTGATCGCAGCGCCACTACCGGCTGAAAATGTGACTTCATGCTACTTGACGTTTACTTTGACGTTTGACCTCGCGTTTGACGTTACATATTAAGAAGGTTATGTTATTTTATTAAGAGTATATTATGATATTTATTTAAATAATTTAAATAAAAACTCTAATTTTAACCACTGCGGTTCAAATCGTACTGTAAATTATTAAGTAGTAAATAAAGTCAATAGGTGGCACTCTTAAAAATGACGCCGAAAATAACAATTGAATTTACATAAGCTTCCCGTATAATATAAAAAATAAAGTATTTGCTTATAGTTAAAATTCTAATATTTTAGCACTTATTAGTTAAGTTCTTGTTAAATTTATAATATTTTAATTAAATGTCTAGGTACTATCTCATACTAAAATCTTATTAGGTGTTAACAAATTTTGCTACAAACAAGATTCAACAAACCTCCCTAAGCATTGCCTCCTATACTTACAACCCGTTTAGTCGCAAATTTGGCAACGTCGCCGGTGGTCCTAATTTTCAAATTCTTGTATTGATGTTTATGTGATTTATGCATATTAAATTTGTGTAAGAACACTTTGTTAGTAATAATTAACAACTAAAACTAACTACAATCATAGGTAGGGGAGAGGCAGGCGAGTTGGCATATCCAGGCAAGATGACACATCAGGTGTATTGGAAAACCTATGGCGCTATTTTCATTGATAATACTATACTACTATTGTAATTGTCGGTAAATCAGTGGTGAACTTAATCTATTTCAAGAAAAGTGTACTGTGTGAATTTAAATTGATATTTTGTGAATTTTAACCATCTCAATTCAATGTAGCCTTTCCTTTCTTAGCCTCCAGTTTCACTATTTATTTATTAATTGATATGGTTTCCACACACACACATTCTTATACGGCTTTCTGCGTTATATGCCGTAAAAACAATATGTATTATTATAGGTTAAATATTTCTTATTAACGAAATTTCAAGTTCACACCCAACCAGGCAAGATGACATAGTGTTGTGTCGTCTTGCCCATCCGTAATCTTGCCCGGATGTTTACCTCACCTACCCGGTTGCTTGTATTTCTTACAAAAAATCTTGTAATTCTACAAGATTCAACCTCAGATGAAGAAGCTGTTGCTGATGTAGTTTTAAATTCGGATGGGAAAAGTGACTGGGGCTGTATATACTGCAATGATTTATACAGCCGTTCCAAATCTGGTGAGTACTGGCTAAGATGCCAGTCTTGCAAAAATTGGTCTCACGCCGCGTGTGCAGGACTTTCAAAGCAGTCCAAGACTTTTATTTGTGAATTGTGCAATTAATTTTATATTGTTTATGCTATATGTCATCTTGCCCAATAGGGTCGGGACCTTTTAGTTTATTGTTTAATTATAGAAACAGTTATATGAATATTCACTTGATATTTTTTTATTCGGTGGTATATGATATGAGCTATTTAAAAAATATGCGCAGCTTCCAAAATATTTTGTATTTTCTAAAATAAATATGTTAAAACACTAAGTATGTCAACTTGCCTGCCTCTCCCCTAAGTGTACAAGAACTGTATTAAATAAGTCTGTAGCATAAAATTGATTCAATTCTTTATTAAATAGTTGAACGGTAATACTTTACTTTTTGTAATTCGTTGCATATTTAATAATTATTTATTAGTACACTTTATTAATGACATTGTTAATAGATCCTAGATGATGTGTGCCAGATTGCACATCAAAAAATTACCTAGAAAGGATCCGGAACAAGGAAGAAATGAAGAGTTAAAAAGAACTACAAAAATTTAAGAATTTTTAAAAACGACAAAATAGAAAATTATAATTCGTTGCAAGTTTTACAAACAAGCTAAAGTTTGAAAACTGGAATTATAAAATTTATGAAGAAAAGTTCACGTTATTTTATAGAATGAATATCGATTGTGAAATTTCCAACACTTCTTTGTCATGTCGAAGATGAGACAATATAATGATAAGTGTTTCAGTTTCTTAAAATATGACTGTCAAAATTCTGCAATTTTCAAATTTCGCAAAAATGCGAAAGGTAAATGATAATATCTATGATAATAATTATTATCAATGTCGATTTATTTGAAGAGGGGGAGGGGTGCAATTACTTTACTGTGCTATTCATGTGGAAAGTGATCTAAAAATTTAATTATTCAAATGTACAAATCGTTTTGTTATATTCTCTTAAATAATAACAAAAAACTTACAAATGATCAATTTCAAACTGTTGAAAATTTAACAAAATAGAGAAAATTACATACACTTTCACAAACCTAGAAATTGCTTTTATTAGTTATATTTGTGCTTATATTGTAAAGCAAGTACTTTTTTATAATAATTAGTTTAACTTTTTGATAATAACATTGTATAATCTATTTAAATCTATTTATTAACATAAAATATCAAATAATTTGTATATGAGACACTTTGCAAGTAGGACCACCAAATGCTGCAAATGCGACGTTGCCAAATGTAACTTCACGGCTTGTAAGTATAGGAGGCAATGCCCTAAGGCAAAAATGAACCAACAGTACCAAAACCAATGGTACCAAAAAAATTACTAGAACTGATTCATGTCTAAAAATGGCCTGCAGTATCTCCATACCTTAAGCCTTAGACATTAACCCTTTGAATTTTTGTATTTGAGGTTATATGTTTAGCAAATTGGACAATCCAAAAAATATAAATTTGTAAAAATTTTAAAAAGTTTTAACCAAAGTATGGAATGAAATGCCAGACGAAGTGGTGCGTGCCGCACGTAATGATTTTAACTCGTTCTGAAGGAAATTTCAAAACAAAAAAAAGGAAAGAATTGACTGAAACTGTGCAGACTACTTTACAAATGTATAATTTTTATGTTTTCATACATAACTTTCCTTTTAATTTATTGTTTTTAGTGCGACGGTTAATATTTTACATCCTGTAAATATAAAAAATGAATACGTTAAATTTGACATGCATATAAATACTTGTCAAATATTTGTTTTTATATGATATTATTTACTTACCCGTCCTAGTACCCATGTGCATATTACAGTTCTGTTAATACCATGACAATAATAACAAACAGTAAATTCCACTTATGTTTAAATTTTTAAATTTAAATTTTCATTAATAATGGTTCACATAGAATACGATTAAGATGATTCAACAATCATATTTCATGAATTTTTTTAAATGTTGTTTTCCAAAGCAGATCTGATTTCTTTAAAATCGCATAATATAGTTGTTTGCACGAATAATGAAGCTTCGTCATAAACGGCATTTGTATGAAATAAGACGAAAATTGTGAGTCACATACTAATAAGTGTTTGATATAATAAATTTAAATCATAAAATTTAATAATTAATAAGCTTAAAATTTTATTTTTAACAATATTTATGACTTTTATGAAATAAGTGGGTTCACGGTCAAATTCATATCAAAAAAGGTTTGGGAAATCAAAAAATTTAAGAAACCCTGCGCTAATGAAATGGAAATATAACTTAAACGCTAAGAATTATTGTTTCTATCTCTTTCTATCTCATACGTCGGTACTTAATTCAGATGGTTGTGACGTAAGCTTCATTATTCGTGATTACAATTGTAGTTGTTGTTATCCATATTATATTTTTTATAAATAAATTAAAGAGCAAAATTATCAAGTTAGCATTGGATATTTTCAAACGAAGTAAAATAACCTTTTTCTATTGATATAATTTTTAATCTTATCGATTACAAGTTATTTTCATATGTATGAATTCAAACATTCAATCGGTAGGTAATATAAAATTTAAAAATTATCAAGTTATTTAATGCAATAAAAATCCACTACCATATTGCCATCTTGTAATTAACCCCATTATAAAAAGCACTATGAGTGATTTGAATTTTGAAAATGAAATTTTGAACTTCAATTATTTTGATTATTTTTAAAATGGATACATTTTTACAATTTGAATATTTATTTTTCAAAATTTTGTTTCCGTTGTTGCGCAGACTACATCAACATCCCCCGGTTGTCAATAGCTTCAATTTGAGAATTATTATATCAGCTTCTGCATGTATGAGCAACTTTTTTGTACGGAATCCACATTGATCATTGACTGCGGCAATTTCATGTACTTAGATCACATCATAGTTAAATAAATAAAATTAAATAATAAATTACCTTTAGTTTGTCATATAAAGTGTATGCTTGTGACAAGGGATTATTTGTACTTTAGTACATATTTTTAGTCTATACCTTTTAGTATTATTTGGAGAAAATAGAAACAGATTTGGAGCAAACAAAAACAGATTTGGAGCAAATAAATCAGCTTTGGTGCAAATAAAAACAGATTAGCAAATGAAAACTGATTTGAGACAATTGAAAATTATGACTTAAATATTTATTTTGATGAAGAGCAGCATGCACAAGAAGATTTAGCTGTTTCTAGGATGTCATCTGTAGTTCAAAATATTAACCCTTATGGAGCCATACAAATTTACACCTTATATCGGCCATACCTAGTACCCGGGTACTACCATATATTTATATGCTATTCCTGTTATGCTCGGTCTTTAAGCGGATTTTTAATATTCTTATAAGCGTTTTTAATAACAATTATATTTATATCGAGTTACATTTGTTATATTAAATAAAATACATTGAACCTTCTTTGTAGAGGAAGTCTCCTATTCCGACTCATATTTCTTTTCGTGTTATGAACAAATTGTAGTTTTGAAGTAGTTAGTTGTGTGTAAGAAGCAAGCGAGTAATTACTGATATTGAACTTTAAATAAAAACAATTATTTACAATAAAAAGTGTTATTTGTCCTTCGGCCACACCTCTCATAATTTCACAACAACCGAAATTATAAAAATGGCGCAGTCGCGGTAGTATTCTTTAACGAAAATTCAAAAATCGACACTTTTCGGCGAACTTCAGTTCCTTAAAAAGATTACGAACCAAACCACCTGCAAAAGTGTTGTTAAATTATTGTATCCAAAAAAATCGGCACTGCAATAACGAATGCAATACAGAAGAACGAAGAAGGCTTGAAATAGATTCCAGATTTTCCACAGTAGTCCAGGTATCCTGTTTCAACCAGAAAACGTCTTCAAGGAAGCGGCAACAACGCTACCCCAGGAGCAACAACATCAGCGAATCAACGACCAGTTTTTTACATCAAAAGTGGTAAGAGATAAACTGAATTTGTTATTCCCTTTTTTAATTTTAAGCAATAGTGTTTAAGAAAAGGCAAAAAGAAAAGAAAAAAGCTAACAATTTATAATAGGGATTGAAAACCCGAACGATTAAAGAAAACCAAAACAATTTCAAATAATTTTAAGTAAATTAAAAAATAGTTTTTTGTTTCTCTCTAAATTCACCTCGAAATTTAACATTTTAATTGATATAATTTGATACACAAATTAATTTTGAAAAATAAATTGCGTATGTAATTTAATCAAAATTTTATGTCACATTAATTAATTTCAAAAATTCTTTTATATTTTTTTATTTATTCCAATAAAATGCCAGAAACGCAAACTTTGAATATACAGCTACTCAAACTTGACTTAGATACCATTCCGTTTTTTGATGGATCCGAAACGCAATTAAATAATTTCATATCAACAGTAGATACAATAGTCGTAAAATATGCAGCATTTGAACAAATAAGCTCGACGGTTAGAGCTAACGTTTTTTCCAAATTCCGTGGTAAAGCTTCAGAATTTCTATGCCCGAGAAACGATTTAAAATCATGGGCACAAATTAAAAATGCCATACTCCAGCACTTTTCGGACAGTAGATCAATAGAACAAATGCTGATAGATTTTAATAATATTGTATTAGACAAACAAGAAAACATAGTAAATTTTGGTAATCGAATTAGGAGTCACTTAGCAAAATTAATCACAAAAATAAATTTATCCGATTTAGATAATCCAGAAATACGAATAAAAATGTACACCGATAGTTCTTTAGATAGATTTCTTGTTTGCTTACCTTATAATATCTCTTGTCAAATTCGACTGAGACAGCCAAAAAATTTGGACGAAGCGATACAATTTGCTACAGACGAAATTAATTTTAAAAATAGAAATTCGGCAATAAACCAAAACACGCAGTTTCCCTTCAGTAAACAATAATTTTAATTCAATGCGGAATACGAATATTAACAACCAATTTCCCTATAAAAATCAATTTACTTTCAAAAATCCGTCTCAACCATTTTACAGACCTAACAATAATTTTCAAAGAAATTTTAATAAACCAACAGTCCCTACACAGCCTAGGTATAATTTCCAAAGAAATACGAGTAGTCTCGTACAAAATAATAACTACTCTAGACAAAATCAACAAATTTATGAACCAGAGCCGATGTCCACACAAACAACTTTAATGTGTCAAAACGTCAATACTACAGAAAACACACCAAAATTTTATTCACCAGAAACTTACCAAAATTTTGAGCCAAGTGAAATTAACCAATTTAATAACGGAGAAAACTTTCAAAATTATTTTTATACAAACGACCAATCACAAAACCAAATTCCAGTCTATCAAGATTATGACGATGGCACAGAACAATTTTATGAAAATACAGAAAACGATTTTTCAAATTCTGAGAACCCAAATATTCAAATGGAAAATGTAAATTTTCACCAGGTTTACGATTCGGGTTATATAACGTAGATTTTAAATTAAGACCCAGTTTACCTTATATTTTTAAACCCTCATTAAATGCTAAATTTCTAGTAGACACGGGAAGTACCATTAATGTCATTAAACCTTCACTAGCTAGGAAATATTTTCCAGATCAGATAACTAAATATAATACCAGTGTAGTTTCTTTAAACAACTCGACAATTATAACAGAACAAGTAATAATTCCATTATTGCAGGATTTCAATTTAAATGAAAAAATGGCTTGTTTATTACACGATTTTCACCCATTTTTTGACGGAATCATTGGCGTACCATTAATAAAAATGTTTCATTTCAATATAGATTTAACAAAAAATATATTATGGAACGAGTATTACCAAATTAAAATTTTAAATTATACACCACCTTCAGAAAATAAACCTAGTGTCCTATTTCAAAAAACGATTCCCCCTAAATCTACAATATTTTGTAACGTACCAACAAATCTTCCTGATAGACATTATTTAATAAAAAAAGGACAATTAGACTTAAAATGCAACATGATGGAAATTGTCGACGATATAAATTCAAACGCAGCTACTATGAGTTCATTGGATTCTGCACCATTAGATCCAATAGAAGAAATTAGCCGACCTAAAAAGTCAACTGTTCATTCAAATTCGGAAACCACTTTAGAATTACCAATATCAGAAAAACCATTCGTAATAATGCATGGATATGAAAGCGACATAATACCTAGATTACTCGAATTTCAAGAAATAAACGAACAAAATAAAATAGACAAGCACCTAAGTAAAAGTCGTTCAATTCAAACCACGGTTCTTAATCAACCTAGTACGGTAGTAGATATCACTCCAATACCGCCTAAATCAAAAATTATTTACGTGAAAAGACTTTACAAGAAAACGCAACCTCAATTCAAACCATTAGATATCACTAAACAAAAAAATAAATTAGTATATTCAGATCATAACAAATTCCACGAAGCACTACTAAAAGTAAGAAAAAATTTTATTACAAACGATGAAAATAAGTTTCATGCTGGCATTCCTTTTGACCCAGGTTAAACAAATTGATAATCACATCCTACCCTTTTTTTTTGGTAATGCTTACATTAATCAAAAAAAAAAATATTCATTATTATTATTACGTCAATATTTTTGAAATTTCTTATCCACTAAAAAATTTACAAATCATTTGCAAGCACTTTGCTGATAAAATTAACAGCCTAATAGAGAACCAAGATATACTATTTCAACACTTTATTCAAAGATTTGAAAACGAATCAATACTATTGAAATTATTGGATTTACAAGATGAATTTTTTGAAATAGAAAATTTTATTGATCAACTTCTAACTGCTATAAATTTTGCTAGATTGCATTTTTTTCATTTCACAATACTAAATTTAGATACCCAAAGAAAATTACTTGAAAAATTATTATAAGAATTATTATACGAATCATTTCAGCCGATGACCTGTAATGTTTAAATGGAAATTAAATTTTGTCATATCAGTTCTTAAATTCTCGGAAAGATATTCTTATTATAGCTTGTTAGCAATACCTAAAAACAACAAAACATTATTGAATAAACCTACAATTTTAATTCAATCAAAAACAAATCAGTTTATCTCTAACAGTGTGTTTATAGTGTTAAAAAGTGTATATTTTTGTAATCAATCAACAAAATCTAAAACCAGTGACAGAGTGTATAAGTAGTATTATGAAACAACATAATTTAAAAAAATTGTAAATTTGCTCATTCCCACCAACTAATAGTTGAAAATAACTGTACTTTAAAAAAAAAAAATTTTTTAAAAATAATTACCATAACACAATTTCTTAAAGAAATAAAGGTTTTTTCCATTTTTTGAATCGTTCCAAAACTGTTAAACAAATTATTGTACCTAATTTAGAACCAATACCAATTATTTCCGATTATGATATTTCTGTATATTTTTTAGTTAAATTGCTTTAATTATTGTAAATTGTTAAACAAAAACAATGTAAAAATTTGTATAGATCATATTAAAAAATTTTGTTTGAGAATGGAACTTCAAACTGGTCAGGGAGATGTTATATTAAATAAAATACATTGAACCTTCTTTGTAGAGGAAGTCTCCTATTCCGACTCATATTTCTTTTCGTGTTATGAACAGATTGTAGTTTTGAAGTAGTTAGTTGTGTGTAAAGCCTGTTTGACACGACGTTAAATTTAACATAAAATTTACATGTAAAATTATATGTAAATTTGCTCATAAATTTGCCACAATTTTATGCAGCTAAAAATAATTGTCTGTATGCCACGGTACATTTTTTTCTGATAAATTTAGCACGCGCATTTGGTCAGATTCATGTCAAATTCTTGGTGTTTTCATTATTTTTGTGTTGGTTATAGACATCACAATAGACATTTTCTTGACATTGTGTGTTTTTGCGGTTATGTGGTGCGTGTTAGGTTATATCGGTTATATTAAGTTTACATGTAAATAATAATAGTAATTTGCGGTGTGTTAATTTGTTATAAATAATGTCGGATAGCAGTGATGATGAAGTGTATGCAACAACATTGTTAACGACGATGTTAAATTTAAAAGGAAAAAAACAAAAGAAGCGAAAGATTGGGCCAGGAAATGGTTACGGAGACGAGAACTAGGCAGAGGAGTTTTGCAAATGGTACACAACGAATTACTTGTGGAAGATCCAGCAGCATATTATACTAACTACTTGCGTCTGAATAGTGGCTTATTTGAAAGAATACTTGGTGCTGTAGAAAGAGATATATCCCGAGAAGATACATTTATGCGTGACAGTATACGGGCCATTAGTGCATGGCGGCATCAGCTAGCAGCTTTCATTGCGGCCATGTTTGAATCCAAACAATGCAAAATTAACATGGGAAAATACTGAGCGCAAAGAATAATTCGAAAACGAGAGATTTCTTAGCTATGAGATTCATATAGCACCAACAATGCACTAATAAGGAATAGAACTGGTAAGTTTCAATGCAGTAGATATACCCAAATTTGAATTATTTCGATTTGAATATTTGAACTATTTAACCTCACTTTTTGTTACAGAAATAATTCTCGTAAAATCGCTCAAATAACTAGTTAATATGTTACTTAGACATGTTACAATTACTGAGAATTAATTTATCGTACTTTCTGTACGTTTTACAAATACTAACTAGTTAACATAATGGTTTCGTAGTTACAAATTGCTACGATAAGGAAATTTACAAGTTTTTTTAATTTCCCACCGATTCAAACACCGATTCAACAAATGAGACGGAAAAAACATTTCAGATCAGATTTCACAGCGAACTTTGCGATATGAAGCATCAGAAATTACAGTTTTGCAAAACCATTTTAAAACACACCTACCGGTGAAAAACCATTTGAATGTGAAATTTGAAGTAAAGAATGCTTTATAAATAATGTAGATGATTGTGTTTGTAATTTGCTTTTCTTTACAGGTAATCATTGTCGTACATTTTAAACAAGAAATATTGCCATTTGGTGGTGTGGACTCCCAAAGAAACCCAAATTGTAATTATTTTAAGATCAAAAAGCTGGGAAATCAAGATTGCTATTTTGGAAAACTTTTATGTTAACAAATTTATACCAAATGTTAGTGTTGTTTCTACAATTGCTAATTAATTTGTTTTTTTAAACTTTTGTGTTTGTTAATAGTAATTTATTCAAAACATGCGACTCGATGCGAAATCGAAAGATCCTAGTTTTCCCTAACTGCATTTTTAATTAACAATTAATAAAATATGAATAACAATAAGAGTAAATGTCTATTATGTATCATTGTTCCTTTTATTAAAAATTTGTATATAAATTGGCAAAAGTTAATTACAATATTTATTCAAAACAAATTTCATTTTTACGATGAATCGCTATCTTCATGATACTTGTCTTCTACTTCCTTTATTAAGGGGTTTTACAAGTGCCCCAATTGTTTAAAATGTACGACAATGATTACCTGTAAAGAAAAGCAAATTACAAACACAATCATCTACATTATTTATAAAGCATTCTTTACTTCAACTTTCACATTCAAATGGTTTTTCGCCGGTGGGTGTGTTTTAAAATGGTTTTGCAAAACTGTAATTTCTGATGCTTCATATCGCAAAGTTCGCTGTGAAATCTGATCTGAAATGTTTTTTCCGTCTCATTTGTTGAATCGGTGTTTGAATCGGTGGGAAATTAAAAAAACTTGCAAATTTCCTTATCGTAGCAATTTGTAACTACGAAACCATTATGTTAACTAGTTAGTATTTGTAAAACGTACAGAAAGTACGATAAATTAATTCTCAGTAATTGTAACATGTCTAAGTAACATATTAACTAGTTATTTGAGCGATTTTACGAGAATTATTTCTGTAACAAAAAGTGAGGTTAAATAGTTCAAATATTCAAATCGAAATAATTCAAATTTGGGTATATCTACTGCATTGAAACTTACCAGTTATATTCCTTATTAGTGCATTGTTGGTGCTATATGAATCTCATAGCTAAGAAATCTCTCGTTTTCGAATTATTCTTTGCGCTCAGTATTTTCCCATGTTAATTTTGCATTGTTTGGATTCAAACATGGCCGCAATGAAAGCTGCTAGCTGATGCCGCCATGCACTAATGGCCCGTATTTCAGCTCGAAGCAGGTGAGATGTTACAAAGTAAATAATATACTGCATAACTATTTTTTTCTATTTTTAGATTACAAGTCATTCCAGATAATTTACAATATATTCCACGATATGGTAACAGAAGTAGTTGCGATGCTCGACGAATTTAAATTATTTTTCAACACCACCGGAGCAAGGGACTGGCAAGAAGATCGGGTTTGCCAATAACAACATGTAAATGTCAATCTCCCCGATTGTAAATGTACTTTTTTAATTCAATAGTTTATAATTTGAAGCGATGCAAAGCTTTCTAAAAATGGATAAAACTGTGTTTTTAGGATATAATAAAACAAATGTTATATTTTATATGATGTTAATTTTTATTGATACTCTCACAATATCACATTTATTGTTCGAGGGTGAGAAAGTCAAAAACTATATAGTTTTTGATTTTCTTACACCCTCGAACAATAATTGTGAAATTTTTTCTTCCACTTATTCAGCAATGTCTTCAATTTATATGCTACGTAATCTGCAAATGCATCGTGCTGATTTCGTGGATGCGGTTCTTTTTTTTTTGATTTAATTACTTCCGACATCATTTTAATGGCATCGGCTGCATCTTCAATAGCTTTGTTCTCACGTTTTCTTTTTTTATTTCTCGGAGTTTCTGGTGTTGAAAGAGATATACGAGAAGGACCTGGTTGAACGCAGATAGGTGATGCAGCGAACTCTATTTCCAATACTTCATTCAAATTATCCTCATATAAAGTCGTATAAAACAGATAATTAGCAAACAAAATATTATCTCGATATAAAATTTTATTTAACTTATATTCTCCGTATTAGTTTGTTGTGCGAAATCTTCGATGTCTATGCTAATCTGGGAATCTGAAGTTGTGGCACCACTGTAAAGTGGAATGGTATCCACGGAAGCTCTTGCGACACAGTGCTCTAACAGAAACTCCATCTTACCAAAATACCAAATGCTCGGTATATATATCTGTAAATGTATTTTTTGTAAATTAAGCTGGAAAAGCTTCAAAGTAATAATAGTATAACTTACATCGTCATCCCCGGCACCGCTACGTTTTGACTTTTCGTGCTTCCGATACTCCGCTAGGAAGTTCGTTTTTATGTCGATGACGGTTTCACCCACATCAACTTTTTTTTGATCGCTTCCAACGCCCTTGTATGGCAGTGTTTATTTTTGTAATCTTTCGATTTCATCGCAAACAAACATTTATAATTTTTGTATTCTTCAATTAAATCCGTTGCCTGTTCGCGGGACCAAGACATTTTTTGTGTTTAAATTCAAACACGATTTAATTTTAGTTTATACGAAAAAATGGCTACTACGCACTTTCACGCGCACTTTTACCTCGAAATTTAGAACGTGTTCTAAATATTTTACATAAAAAATTTACCACGCGCGCTTGCGCATTAACAAACAGATTAGGGACATTTTGCAAAATTTTTTTCTGCATTTAAGTTGGTGTAAGATGCATAAACTTCAAAGTCCAAACTGGGCGGACTCTAGACGAAAAAATGTATACTGCGCACATTTACGCGCAGATTTACCACCAAATTTTAGAACATGTTCAAAATATTTTACTTGAAAATTTAGCACAATATTTGCTGTTAAATTTGCTGTATGCAACGGTGCTAAATATTTTTATAAATTTTTATAAAAATTTACATGTAAATTTTATGCTAAATTTAACGTCGTGTCTAACAGGCTTAAGAAGCAAGCGAGTAATTACTGATATTGAACTTTAAATAAAAACAATTATTTACAATAAAAAGTGTTATTTGTCCTTCGGCCACACCTCTCATAATTTCACAACAACCGAAATTATAAAAATCATTTATGCATAATGTGATTGTGACTCATGGTTTTTGGCAAAATTTTATTAAATTGTAAGCAATATTCTTAAGTAACGCTCATTAGTCAAGTGTAGATGTTACCTTGTCGATTGCAGTAGGTGGTTTTTCAATAACATAATAAATACTAATAAATTTAAAGTAGCAGTGAATCTTAATAATTTATTATTTGGTGCAATTCGTGATTTTTTTTCACCAGTAATTCTACTTCCGCATCGACATAAACGCGGAACCTAGACTAGACGTTACTAGCCACATGAAAGTAACATGATACTGTTTTTTATGTTTATTGAATGTTTCGAAAAGGCAAAGGCCCGAAAAAGTTGCCAGAAATACCAGAAACCTGCGTGACCTCATATTAATGTCCCTAAAAAAATTTGTAGAGCAGAATATAATGAAATATAACTTGATTTATTTTTTATTTCAAATTGCCTCTATTCTAAAGTTAATTTCAAGTAAAATGTGAAAAAAGTTATATTTTAACACATCATACTATGTTAAATTGTTATCAATAAATATTATAATAATTTTGAATGAATGGAGCTATTCTGTAGTATTTATATCCCATATAAAAGTAATGCAGACTATACGTATGGTCGGATTACGTATAGTTTCAAAAAATTTCAAAAATTTTTGACTTAATATCACTATTTTTCCGTTTTATAATTTTTTGTGTGCAGAGAACCGTTTTTGTAGAGATGTCACCGAAGCTCAAAAAAATCGGCTCGGTAGAAAAAAAGTTGTGTTGTTTTAAAGTCAAAATAGTACCCGGGTACTAGGTATGGCCGGATAAGGTATAGTTTTAAAAAATCTCAAAATTTTTTTACTTAAAATCACTATTTTTCCGTTTTATATTTTTTTGTGTGCAGAGAACTGTTTTTTTAGAGATGTCACCGAAGCTCAACAAAATCGGCCCGGTAGAAAAAAAGTTATGCTGTTTTAAAGTCAAAATAGTACCCGGGTACTAGGTATGGCTCTATAAGGGTTAAAGAAGAAGGTATACCAGACATAATGTACCATCACCGTCACCTTTTCCAAATACTAGATAATTATGAGGATATTTTGAACTGCAACCATAGATGAAATAATTATTCGAGGTCCTGTTAGTAACGAAATGAGCAACAAAAAATATCCAAGAAAAAAAACCCGACTGCGTTAAAAAATATCAACTGAAAAGCGAAAAAAAATACGAAATACATGCAAAATCAGTGTTTTATTGATTAGAATATTTTTATTTACACATTAATTAACATTTAAACTTCTTTTAAACATAAAAAAATTATTATAATATCTTCGAAACAAGAACATAATAAATACTAGTTTTCTTCCCCACATTTTTGGCAGACAACAATCATGTGGTCAGTGCACACATGTTTTTGACATTTGGAACATACTGTTTTCGTTTTACTGTCTTTGGTTCTTAGACAAACGTGACCAAGGGCGGATCCAGGATTTTTTTCTGGGGGGGCACAAAGGGGCGGACGGGCAAAAAAGTCAACAATAACTGTTATCATATCACACAAAAATATACATAAAAATATACTGGATCCGCTACTGAACGTGACATCTTTTATATGAAAGCGCTCGACGAGCACCAGAAGATAATGCTTGGTCATCAACTTCAATGTGCCGTTTGATACGCTTTGTGCCAGACACAACCGCATACAACCGAGCGGTGCTTTCATAGAATAATAGAACTTAATAATGGCTGCTTGCTAGAACATTAGCATGGTAGATTCAAATTTAAAAAAGTTTTAAGCCTTCAAACATGATGTGTTTAAGGGCCGACCAATTAAGGGTTAAGTTGGCTCCAGCAATTAAAATTTGTAAATAAATAATTTTTACCAAATTTTTGTAGTAATTCAAGGTCGCATGTGCAATGGTTCCAATAAAATAATTGGAGCTTATATCATCATTCATTATTTTTAAAATCGAAGAAAACGATCAATCGTTCGAGCAAATTAGTGATTTTCAGCCAAATATGGTGAAGGCAAAGGGGGGAGAATAAATATGGCAACATTCTTCTTAATTTAATTAATATATTTGCGTTGTCTATCATTCAAACTAGCGAAATTAAGTACCGGTTGAGAATAGTTAAAACGGAGTATACAACTGTTTTTGGAACAATAAGGACGAATCCATTTGGAAGTAAAGAAACACCATGCCGCACTGTTGTGGAGAACAAAGAAGTAAGGTATTTTGATTGTATTTATCTCAATTTGTCCATGCAAGGTAAATAACGATTTTGCAGTTTTAAATGTGAGCATGGCGGAATTATCAGGCTGGGAATAATTAATTGTATTCCGATATTCCAAATGTAGATGAGATAAACAGGTTTTTTTTTGTTGTGTATCGGAACATTTATCTATTCTTCACATCATCATTATTTTGAATGTTTAGTGTTTTCACCCTTATAAAGCGTATCTCCAGTTTTAATTTTAAAGGTTTGGAATTATTTCATTATCTTTTTGAATATTTTTTTAAATTTTTATATCAAATAAAATTAGGGTGAAATATATCACGTCAATATATTAAGTGTATGCATTAATTTCTGGGTTGCTTTATTCAAAGTATTTTCCATCGCTATTTAATATTTATACAATTTTCCCATCTATCTGGAAATTTGTGGATGCTCCACTAAAAACAAACTGTTCGTTCTTTGAAGAAAATCATTCAGATACATCATTTTCCACTTCCTCGTATTGATGAATACAAATGGTAATCAAACGGTTCCAGGTCTGGCAAATAAGATGGATGGGGTAACAAATTCCAGCCAAATGATTTCAACGTATTCTGGACCGGTTTGCTTAGTGTGACGGTGTGTTGTCATGGAGCAAATTACCTTGCCGTATGTTCTAGCCCAGCCTAGCCGATTCTGCTTATTTCTCGGTCAAAGCATTGTTCAAATTGATCAATTGTTGTCGGTAGCGATCAGCATTTACGGTTTCACCAGGTGCTTTGTATGAGCTTTTTGTACAGTACACATTTCTAGTCCCACCAAATGCAGAGCATAATATGTTCTTCTTTCCAAATCGATCTGATTTTGCAGTGGATGTTGATGGTTGACCTGGATATACCCATGATTTTTTGCGTTTAGGATTATTAACATAAATCCACTTTTTATCACCAATCACAATTCGATGCAAAAAAGACTTCCTGTCGTGTCGTTGAAGCAACATTTTATTGGTAGCTTCTCGATTTTCCGTTTGCCCTTCAGTCAATTCATGAGGGACCCATTTTCCTGTTGTACACATAATACAAAAATATGCATCGGTACACTTATTTCAAACAAATTGCAAATACAGTATATTTTATTGTATTGTACTTAGGGGTCGTTTGGCTGCGAGAACCTTTCAGAACTGCGACCAGTATTGATCTTTAGTTCATAACCCTACTAATTAGGTGTTTAGGAATTCAATTTCGCTAGCGAAACACAGAATGTTCCTGAGAGATTTGCTTTTTACCTCTTTGAGTGTCAGTTGTATCTGTCCCAGATGTTTAAGCCTGAGTCAGGCTAAGGCATCGCAGTTACACAGGATGTACTCGGTCGTCTCCGTTTCCGATTCACAAAGTCTGCACCTGTCATTACCTTCCAGTCATTTTTTTGAGGTGATATCTCACCGGGCAGTGTCCGGCGAACAACCCCGTAATGAGTCTAATTTCATTCTTTGTCAAAAGAAGAAGCTTTTTAGCCTCTGCAGTCGAGTACTTTATAAATTTCTTCGCCTGTCTTTGTCCTGGTGTATTATTCCAGAGACAAATACATCAGTATAAAAAGTGTTTAGACTTTCCAACTAGCATAACCCCTTAAGCGGCCTCTTAAAGAATCATATTGTACAATATTTTGCACAAGATATTGACCATGTAGAGGCTGTCTTAGACGTATTTTTTTCAATTTTTCAATTTTTTGTTTTCTGTACAAGACCCAAGTTTCAATCAACAAACCAATAATTCCGGGTAAGCATCCTCGATTAAATTTGTTTAGTGCAGTTTTAAGAGTTTCGCCTTTGTATTCTTCATGAGCCAGGAGTTAATTTTAGAAATATATCCACTAGTTATATAGCTGTGCCTTTCTAATAAGTTGGGATTATATCCCAACCCCAGGACGTGCCTAAGGGGGAGATGAGGGGGAGCCTCGCCCAATATTTTAGGAAGTTGGAAAAAAGTTGGCAAAATCACTCAAAATTTAGTCAAATCACTTAAAATTTAGTCAAGTTGGCAAAAGCCGCTAAACCGACAATAGGCAAAACAGACCATTACAAAACGTTGGCAATTTTGAATTAATTCAGTTGGCAAATTCCCCCCTCAAAAACGTTGGCTGGGCACGACCCTGCCCAACCCCAACGATGCTTACAATCATTTGTACGGGGTGAGTTCATTTTAAATTTTATTACACCAATATGATATTACTACTAAGAAATACATACGATAAACGCAGATAATATCAAAACCGATGTTAATTAAAGTTTATTGGCGGAATTTATATTTGTATTTTTGTAATAATTATAAATGGTTTCACTAATTAATTTCCATTAAATTTAATTATATTTATCATCTAGAAGGTTAAACAGGTGGGTAGTAATTTCAGTGTGTCAGTCAAAATGAGGATCAATTATGTATGTTTCCATTTAAAAATAATTGTGGATAAAGCTAACGCAAAAATTAGCAAACAATTTTTTCACATTAATTTAAATATTTAGGTAGAAACAACATAATGTATACAAATAATGTTTCTACATATACTCAATTTACTCTACCCCAAAACTAAGGTACAAAACCTACCGCCAATATTAAAACCACATAGTTAAACTAGAAGTAAGAATTTAAAACATTATGAAAAATTTAAAAGTAAAATTACACATCATGATATTTAAATCAAATTTAATCAATAACTTGTTATTACAAAATTAATAAATTACTATACCTAGTACTTTTAGATTTTATATCATAACTAATTTATATTGTTGACAGTCAATGTATTTGATAAACTTACCGGTAGTCCTAAATAACACTGAATTTTTTATCTTGTAGTCATCGGGACAACTGAAATAAATAAAAAACTTTTCTCTGAAGAAAATAAAACAATATTATATCCACTGAAAATACTTTTAACCTAAAAATTATGTTTGAATTGTTCAGAAACCTTCAGAAACGGTCATTTTTAAATTCAATTGAATAAGTTAAATACTATTGCCATCTATTGGTAATAATTTCAATATGCTCGTCACATCTAAAATGTTTCCTAATTTATCGAAATTATTTCCTAATATTTCTGTATTCCTCTAGTTTTTCATGGTTTAATTTAAAGAAAATAAAAATTAGCTATAGCTATCTATTAAATTTTTGCGATACCTGAAATTGTATATTATAGTGAAACTTGTGTAAGTCGGTCTCGTCAAATGCCGGAGTATTGTCTACAGGGAAATTTTTCTTTCTTCAAAATTTATAAAGCAACATAAGCGGTTCCGGCTTATACAGGTTTCACCGTATATGTTGTGGATACATACATAGATACCATATTACATTATTGTTTTATATTAAATAAATTCCCATTCATTTTTCGGTAAAACAGATCTTCAAATTCTTAAGAACTATGAAAACGGGGGTCCAAAAATTTTCAAAATTATCCTTATGTAAGTAAGTATATAGGGGAGGGAATAACATCTTATAAATCCTTATTATGAGGGCCGAAATTTTTAAAACTTGCCCTTTCCTAATTAATGGACAATTACTACAGTATACCAATTTACGTAACTTAAGTACACATAAGTACTACAAGGTTATTACAAAAATATAATGCGCATCTATATCCTTGATTTTAATGTATGATGTGATTATTATAAATTTCGATAGTATTTATACTACCTATAAGTAAGATAACCACCCATATTACATAGTATGTAGGTACATAATAATTTAATAATATGCAGCTACTATTTTGTATTTTGTAATATGATCGACCTATAATACTAGCACTATAAATAAATTTTTGGGATAGAAATTTTTGAAAATAATATAAGATTAATGGGCTTTCTTAATAAAATTATTAGAAAATAAAAAGAAATGATTAAAAAATTATAGTTATCTTTCAAATGCCACAAATAGGCACTAACATACTACCACATACATTTAACATTGGCGGATTTCCGAACAGATGCACATTGCGCGCCCCTGATGGTACCTCGTAAATCAAGGGCCCCCAAAATTCAGCTTTTGTTGGACCACCAGAAGTAAAAAACCTGCATACCAGAATAAAGAACGTACGCGTACAATGCATATTGTAGAGGTAAGGGGTAGTGAAAATATTTAGAGGGGTGTCTCAAAATTGAATTGCGCCTGAGGTCTCTCAAGTGCTAAATCCGCCATTGACTACATATTATTATATTATAATAATGAATGTTAAATTAAATTATATGAAATTTTACTAGATTTATATTATACATAATATTATTATCTACTTATAAGTAAATAATATGTATAGGTATTCCAATCACTTTTATTCTAAATGTTATAGAGTATAGACGAACTCTCTCCATTTAAAACTTGTTAAGGTCGTTGATTATAATTAGTTATTACTTGGAAACACCATGACGAATTTTCTGTAGTGGGGAAATAATTGAATTTTTCTGGTTAGTTTCAAACAACTACCACAGCAATATTATTAAATTTGAGTGTCAAACTAAAAATAGTTTAAAAACAAATCAAAGAGTGTTTTATCATTATTTAGTGTACCTACTAATCAATAATTATTACAATGTGTTCTCTAAATTATTTACGAGAGTATTGTGCAGTGAAATTAAATTAACAGTTTCGGTCGATTCAATTATTTTAAAATATGACAACATTTTCTTGCTAAATACATACAGAACTAGATATAATTAATAAGCAATATGTCCACCAGAGGACTTATTAGTGACAAATTAATATTATAGTGGTGTTATCTACTCAACCAAAGGAAATTATCATATTATGTTTACTTGAAAAGAATTTCATTAGTTCGGAACCGTGATGATAACAAATGATAATATATCTAGTTATTCTGATGGCAGTTATGATACCACTGATGATGAAATTAGTATCACTAGCGCCTCTTCATCCAAAGAAGAAAATATCCAAGATTTGGTATTATCAAAAGAAACGAATCAGGGGAAGTTAGCATTTGGCAATATAGCAGTTGTAAATTCCAGTAATGTTCATTTTGGAAACAAAACAGTATACGAAGGACCTGTTACAATTAAACAATTTTTATACGCGAAACCGCAAACTAGTAGTGATTTAAATGATGGTGATAATAAATTTTCTCAAGATAATAAAACATTTGTACCTGATAGTGTAAATAGTAGCAATAATATAAACTTGGGATTTGATCCTTCTGAAACTACGATAAGAAATAAAGCCAATAATTGTAATTCGAATTCACCTGGAAATCAAATTAAAAAAGGTATTATTTATAATTATTATTAAAAAATGAAATAGCAACTGACTCTACCAATATTTGATATGGTATTATAATATATGCGGAAAATCATATCGGGGCCTTTCCACATTTTATTCTGAATTGATTTCATTTTTTTTGTCTATAATAAAATAATAATAATCATTTAAATCTTTTTTTTTTCAAGGGCCCTCTTTCACTAACAGATCCTTTTAAATTTTCTAATTTTTAAGAACGTTCATGGCAGTACAATTTCCGGTAAGACCAGAATAGAAGCAGATTATCTTTTATTTTATAGCCTAAGATAATAAAAATGATAAAAAATAGTAATAAAATACTCTTAAGTTCATGTTTTTGTCTAGACGAATGCCCTCTCTTATCTGTCCTTCCTCCATCTTTCGTATCAATCCGAAAACGGTTACTCTTAAAAACCATATTATTCTAACGAATTTTTTTTTCATATTATGAAAAAACAAATAATTGCGTTTTCTTTGTTAGACTGAGAACTTTGCAAGCCCCCTCGTATCCTTATATTGTATTATTTCCAAAAACGTAACTAACTTTTGGAAACACACCTCGTTGTGAACGCCACTTTGCGGTTAATACAGTTCTGAATAAAGTCTTGATTTACTATTCCTTCAAATTGGTTCTATCAAATGGGGTTTATATTCTATATAAATCAATAAAATTGATTTATAGTATTGGCTGACCAAATTTTTGCATTTAAATATCTTTCTGATTACCTGCTTTGTCTCTATGCACTCCCATTTACTTTACCCTGCACATTGAAAAGAAAATATTTAAGAGGGTGCCTTTAAAAACCAGGTTTCAATAGGTGGCGCGCCCTAAAATATTAATCTTTTCTACTCATCTGTTCAGCAATACAGAATTCTACTAATTTATAAAAGTCATATGAATAAACGATAACTAATTAAGTAATGACGAAGTTTGAACTTCCAATGTTGAATATTTACAAGTATATTCCAAAAAGATATTCATATTTGGAAATATTGAATATTTTTAAAAATATTTAACTTTGAAAGTTCAAACTTCCTCATTACCTAAATTTGTTATCGTTTATTCATATGACTTTTATAAATTATTAAAATTCTGTATTGCTGAACAGATGAGTAGAAAAGATTAATATTTTAGGGCGCGCCACCTGTAAGCAAAAACTTTCAAACAATTCTAAAGTTTGATTAACCTGGACTTCCCGATGCTTCCGAAGAAAGTACATAAACAAAATCTGCTTTTTCTTGTGGTCTCAAAATTACCACTCACTTTTAACAATAGTAATAGTAAATTATTATTTATTCCATTTGTACTGTCTTTTTATATTATATTTCTAATTCTAATATAGCTAAAATGGTAACTCAAAATTTCAAATGTTTGTCTTAAATCGTTTTTCCTTGTAGCTGTAGTTTATAATTATTTTCAAGAAAATGCTTTAAAGGAAATTCTCATTTTTCAGATTTACAATGGCTTCGAAATATTGTGCATCAGCATTTACCACTAACGATATCGTTATCAACTGTACTTTTGATATCTCTAGTCATTTTAATGAGTGTCTTAATAACAAGGCATAGACCTACCCAAATATCTTACTCCTATCCCAACGATACAAACGAACAAGACGGAAATTTTCCTGCTGCATATCCTGTTGGTAAGAAGAAACACATTATTATTATTGATTTAAAAATAAATTTTATTTTAATTATTTTTATAATAGCAAAATATAATATATTGGTAATTAAATTGTTTAAAAATTCGTTGATATTCTTATATTCACAAAATGAAACAAATCTGCCTAACCTGAAATTGACATCTTTTCAAAATTAAATATTGAATATGCATACTTTTCTAATTTAGTTCTTCAAAGGTTTCGCTGTAAAAAATGAATCTGTGCTACCAATGCTGAGTGGCAGTGGTGCCAACTTTGTATCAATCCAGCACCACCACCTCAAACAATCTGAAGTTTTTCAAAATTGAATATACCATTTTATGTTAATTAATTAAATGTAATAGTACTTTTCATCACAAGGACGTAAAACGCGATTTTTCGTTCGAGGGGAGCGGGGGTTCCGAGGCGGAGCGTAGCGCAGCCGAGGAACCCGACCGCTTCCGAGGTGAAAAAGTAATTTTACGGCTGCGTGGTGAGAAGAACTTTTCGTTAGCCGTCTACTTTCAACGTTCTGTACTGTGCAAAACGTCGATGAGGATACGTGTCTGGCGTATGTGGTGCACCTCTATGGTTAAGTCTACCCTTACAGCACAGGATGGAATAGATATAAGTGGATTCCACAATGTGCGTAATATTTGCAGGAGTAACAATGATGCGCCGCGCGACATTAAAAAAGCTGCCGTGTTAGTGTTTACTAAGGAACACGTGCAGCAATTTGTCTCGACGGCGCCAAATAAGTAACTATTATATGCTAGCCAAAGTAAGTTACACTATCAAGTTCTAAATATTGTAAATAGAAAGTACTATAGAGGGACGTGTCTCTATAATACTTTCCTTTTGTACATATTTTGTACTTATTTTGTACATAATACAATATAAACTTATGCTTTTATACCATTTTTATTGGTTTTTTCCTGCAAATATCGACGAAAACATACTCTTTTCGTACCTCAAAACGTACACGAAAAGTGCTCAAATACGTCCGGCGTAACGAAAAAGTTAAATCTGGAGTGGAGGTGCTGAGTTACGTCAACCTGGTACCGTCACCTCCGATTTCGCTACTTTTAAAGCAATCCTATTGATTATTTTTTGGTGGTAGATTTCAAAACAATCTTTTCTAATCTTTTTTGTATAAATGTATCACGATTTTTCGTTGAAGCACAACAGTTGAGAATAGAGCACAAAATTATTGTATAATATTTAATTTTTCAAAAGGTGGCTGTGTCAGTTTATGCAGATATGACACAATGAAGTTTGATCTGAATAAGAAATGTAAGGTTTCAATTTCAATGGTTTTATTAAAAATTCGAATATTTAAAAAAAAATTTATGTTAGTTTTTGTTACTCTGAAATTAAATTCCAGAGTATAACAATGTGGTAATATGCAGTGTAATAACATTCTAAATTTTTCTTTGGTGTACCTACTGATTTGTTATGAAGAACTTAGTGAAATTGTGTAATTCCGTAATTACTTAATGTTAATTTTCGATTTGATAGGTAAGTTATTTTATATGAACTTTTTATTAATCCATAAGTTTTTAGTAGTAGCTATTAGAAATACTGAGAAGTTTCAAAAATGGGTTTTTAAATTAAATATTTACTAAGAAAGCAAGTACTTAATCAGAAATTTGAAGCACTAATTTTTAAGATAATATTTTACATTAAGTATGCAGCACATAGAATTTTAAGTTGAATAATATGAAATTAAATTCTATAATTGAAGCGTGCCTAGGAACAAAGATCTATGTTACATTTTAAAAAGTTTTCACAACAAGCAAAAAACGTCGTAATTCATAGATCATTTTACCTGTTAAGTAAATTTGAAATAATTCCTCTAAGTAAAATATGACATCATTATAGAAACGTATGCATTGCTAGTGGCTTACCTTATAGAACATTATTCCATATGTAACTCAATATTACCAAAAATGTAACATAGATCTTTATTCCTAGGCACGCTTCAATTATTAATCTGCAGATCATAAGACCATCAATCTGGCGTAAATCAAAACGGGTACCTACACTAGAAAGCGGGAATCTCTGGTTCTAATCCTGATTAGAAACTTGAAAACTACAGGAAACTTGATACTTATCAGACAGGTAGTAACTTGGGGCTTTACGAAGAGATGAATATATCGGCCCTTAAAAACAATAATATTAATCTTTGACAAAATATAATACAAAAAATTGTTTACTTTTTATTGAAACTTGAAAGTAAGCTTAAAATGGTCTTAAACATGCCCAATAGTAGAAATTAACACAAAATGTGAATGTAGTGTAAAACCATATTTGGGGGTGAAACGGTCGGGGGCGAATCGGCGCCGGGGGCGAAACGTCCCTATTCCGATTACAGTATTCAAATTGTTATATAAAGTACTTTATCAGATATTTAACAGATATATAGGTACACACAGAGTGCAAGCAGGTTATATACTTCGGTTGACCAGCTTCAATCTTTTCATTGAAAATATATCCGTTTGCCTGTTTCGTTTGTGTTCGGTTCTATTAATTAACATTGGAGAAAGATGACGCTAGTTAGTCGGCGCATAAAACCTGTTGTCACTGTGTTCGCACACTAAGGTAGTATAATATAATCTTTCTAATCTTGAAGTTTATAATAGTTTCAAAGACAAAACCAGGATAGCCATTGTCTTATACATCCATCACGACAATCAATTTAAAAACTCATTTCACACACCAAAATTTCTATAAGCCGGGTGTATAATTGATATCAATTTGTAGATTGCAATGCAATGTAGATATAGGATAAAACAGAATGACGGTTAATTTGGATGATCAGAACTCTAACTCTAAGTACTGTCAGAAATGGAGAACTGGATCATTTTACCGTAAGTACTTTAAGTACAAAATTTTAGCTACATTACAGTCGCAACATCTCCTTATAAATAGTACTTTTCATCACAAGGACGTAAAACGCGATTTTTCGTTCGAGGAGAGAGGGGGTTACGAGGCGGAGCGTAGCGCAGCCGAGGAACCCGACCGCTTCCGAGGTGAAAAAGTAGTTTTACGGCTCCGCGTGGTGAGAAGAACTTTTCGTTAGCCGTCAATGTGCCTAATATTTGCAGGAGGAACAATAAAGCGCCGCGCGACATTAAAAAAGCTGCCGTGTTAGTGTTTGCTAAGGAACACGTGCAGCAATTTGTCTCGACGCGACGGCGCAATATAAGTAACTATTATTATGCTAGCCAAATTAAGTTACACTATCACGTTCTAAATATTGCATATAGAAAGTAGTATAGAGGGACGTGACTCTATGCTTCTTTCCGTTTCTCTGTAAATATTGTAAATAGAAAGTATTATAGAGGGACGTGTCTCTATAATACTTTCCTTTTGTACATATTTTGTACTTATTTTGTACATAATACAGTAGAAACTTATGCTTTTATACCATTTTTATTGGTTTTTTCCTGCAAATATCGACGAAAACATACTCTTTTCGTACCTCAAAACGTACACGAAAAGTGCTCAAATACGTCCGCGGTAACGAAAAAATATTTAAGTAGTTAGATCTTTATAAGATGTCAACGGAAATATAAAGAAAATTTTAAAATTTAAAAGCCGTGATGTTTATTTATGTTAAACATTATTATTTCAAGTTAAAAATGCATACTTCTTTGAAGTCGATGACATTATTCAGCAAGTATATATCGTCATAAATATTGCACCATTAAATAAAAAACAAATCGATATTTTTCTCAAATCCCTGCAATTCATGGATAATTAAATTATTATCTATTTATGATAAACCGAATTATTTTGTTCTGATATAAATAATAAAATCCTAAATACTTGTTTACACTAACAGTCATTACGTGCGTATAGCGAAATTGCCTAAAAGATTATCCACCTTCATCCAATTTTGGAATAAGATTAGTGTCAAAGTTTGAATTTCATTTGAGCCTCCATGAGCTTCAGTTTTTTTCTTTCCATCATCGAGATATTGGCGAAATCTTTGGGAAAAGGGCTGCAGACATGTTCATTTTCTTTTCTATCTTGAATTATTATGTAAAACTGATGTCAATCGATGAAGATTTGTTCTTAATTAAGCTTCAGTTCCTATCATTTTAATTTGATAAGCTAAAGAGTTGTGGATAATTTGTTAAGTTACTCTCTGGCCAGGTCATTTGGTAGTTTGTTTAACCCAAATTGCGAAGTGGTTATGACTTTTTGCTCCTTGATGCTTTTTTGTGGTGCTGATGACGAATCTGAAGTTTTACAATAAATTCTATACGAACGCCACAAGAAAACGGTTCCCTGCATTCACAGCAGCTGGAGGGGTCAAATCAGGGGTTTTAAAAATTTCAATCATTTTGTGGAGACCAAGATTATTTTTCAACGTCTGTATAACCTTTACTTTGCATTATTAAATAGAGCTGATATTGTGTCACTTATGTGCATAGCATTTATGAATAGAATATTGTCTTTTCTTGTTGTTTTTTTAAGCAGTGTGGAGACAAAATATTTTTTGAGCGATTTTTCCGTTTCGAAGTTTTAGGAAATATAATACGTTGTCAGCATTGCCTATTAAAATGAAGATGAAAATAGACATCTTCGCCTATGATAATCATAGACGGATATCTAGGCGTCATGGCTCGAGCTGTGTTCAAAATTTAACAATCGGCATCTTCGTCTGCTTTCTTGCACTCCATGTTCGATGAGGCGAACTTATTGATCAGGATGGAGATTAGTCGATTCTTGTTCTTCAAATGTAAGACAGATAACTTTACTGTAGCAAACAGAATGGTTTCTTGTAAGTCAAAGTAAAAATCTACATTATATAGGAAATTTTGTGAAGAACATTTTAATATTTTACCCAATGTTGATAGTTTTTGAGCTATAAGAAAATGGCAAATACGAAAAATTTAATTTTTAACACTTTTTGGCTCTAAGCTGAAATTCAAAGAAAAATTTTTGTTGGCAGACCTCAGATTTATAATCGGGACCGCAAAAAAAATTTTCTTCAAGTTTATTTCATCACAATAATAATCATTTAATAACTGAATAATTTAGGATTGTATTTTTTAATCTGGTAACCTGAACTGAATTTTATTGTGATGAAATAGAATGAAAGTTGAATTTTACCATGCACAACGTTCTTGGAGTTTTCTTGGATGTCAAGTGCGTGCAACTTTTAAGAATATAAAATTAAAATGATAAGAACAGAAGCTCAAATGCATCACCATTCGTTGACATCAGTTTCATATAAAAATTAAAAATAGGGGGGAAATGGAAAAACATATATGGTACTCCCCCCTTTGGATTAAAAAATGTCGGATGTAGTTGTTCGGCCTACGGCCTCACTGGGATTCTGATGTGGCCATCCCATGACTTTACCATACATTAACGATATGGTATTATAACTCTCATATGTCGTATAAGAATAAATACATAATTACATAAAAACAGTAGCATCTCGTTAATCCATTCCCTCGCGTCACACCCTCCATCAAGTTTCCGTGAACCAATTTCACCCAAAATCTAATCAGCTCTAAGTCTCAATATAAAAGTACTAAATATGAAATTTGGTTGAAAAATTTCTCAGACATTTCTTGATGTTTGGTCTCAAACAACTCGTTGGACCTCAAGGACCATAAATCCGTCGAAATCTGAAATTTTTTTTGTTTCGATTACAATACTTTACCATTATGTATGGTATACTACGTATACTCATACTATGTATGGTAAAGTAAAAATTAGCACATTTGTCAATGTTGTTTCTTGACCTCCCACGTAATTGGTTAATTTTATAAAACATGGTGACACATTTTTAGTAAAATTTTACTAATGTAATATTTAAGGATTGACACTAAAAATTAATATTAAAATTTAATGAAAACATATTTAGGTACATAACGTGAAAATAACAAAAATTCAAAGTGAATTATAGACTTAATCACGAGAAGCTAGATTTTGTGTAACAAAATATACGAAAATACATTTTATAACATGTTTCATACAAGACTTTTTCTAATTATGATAGAAATAACCGAAGAAATTTATAATTTCGTTAATTATTGTATGAACATCTTAAAAATTAACTGTCTGAAACCATATTTCAGTATTATATTCTATACTAGAGTCCTAAATTTGTATTGATTTTTTATGTTTTCTTAATTTTATTAAATATGGTTTCAGACAATTAATTTTTTTTTTATATATTCTCGGTCGTTAGCATAGCGACTGCTAACACAAAGAACCCGGTTCGACTACGGGCGAAGTAAAAATCATATTGTGGCCATCTCCCCTCGGCAGGCAATGGCAAACCACCGGGGTGTAATCTGCCATGAAAAGCCTTTGTTAAAAGGCTCACCACACCCTGCAGAAGGGTTATGGACTGAGGAGTATAATATATTCTAGGAATATTATCACATTTTTTATCATCAGTGATGCAAACCTCATTAGAAACTCAATAAGGAAAAATACCATCAATACCATCAAATATCTTGACAAAATAAATTAAATCCAAAATAAACTGTATTATACAAAGTGCTAATAACCGCGCAGTTGAAGCACTTTAAGCAATAAATAAAAAAAAAATGAGAGCAATATAAATTTACCAGTAATGAATATTCTGGTGATGAAATATTTTCCTTTCATCATCAGTATTGGCATTTGTAGCCCAAGTTGATTATGTAAAGTGACACTTTATAGAATATCAAAATTTAAAAAATTATTTGTATGTATACTCCCAGGACATAATTATGTAAACTACATTTCGAATCTCTTTTCCCGAATATTAAAGTGTCACTTTAAATTCGTTTTAAATTCTAAGAAATTTAAGTAAAATCAAAACAAAATGTTTCCTTGACAAGATTATATCTTTGAGTTAAGAAATGAATATTTGGCGCGTGTTGTTCATTTTTGGGTAAGTATGTATTGTACTCTTGCTTCCGTATTTTAAATTTTTATTCCTATAATTAATAATGTTAACGAGAAGAGAGGATAATTTTCGGTGCCAGCCAGCTCAGAATAAAAGATTTCGATTTTAACGCATCAAACAAATTTAATTTCTTAATAAAACAAATATTCATACCTTTACAATTACATCAATCAATTTAAAACAGTAGCAAAGTCGGTTTATCATGTTGGGATAATAAGACAAAATAAATTACAATGCATCAATAACTCACGCATTTGAAGATTGCATTTCACATTTAATTATTAAAATTTTTATCTTGATAATGCAAGTTCCAAAATTGGAAAATTATACCTTAAAATTATTTTTACAAGTTTTAAAATTAAGCTTGGGTGAAAAGATAACATCATGTGTTTTCTTGTAACACATTTAAAGAGTTGGCTCATGCGTATTAGCCACGACCATCGTCGATGTGACGCACTTATTTTAAATTTTTAAAGTCAAACAAATATTTAATTTTTAAAAACTTTTTTACCTTAATGATGGGTAATCTTCTTTGATTAGCCTCTTAACAGGTGAATCTTGGGTGTCATTTCCTATTCCACTTTGGATGGTTCGGATAATTCCAGATGGTTACAATTTAATTTTGTCCACTTAAAATTTGTAGGGACGCCTCGCTGTTTTCTTGCATATTTCCAAATATTGCTGTTTTCTCAAATCGAAAACAATCTCCAGTCATCTTATACGTATTTTAGAGTAATATTAACTCTGTTTTGCACTTATTTATTGCACTTCTTGTAACATTTTGTAAAAATTCATTAGCCCCTCTGCCATTACGACCTTTCACACCGCATAGCAGATTTCAAGAGAGCGTTTCCCTTTTCTTCCTTCAGGAACTTTTATTTTAATGCACTCCCCGCGCTATTGTGGCATAATATTGCACTAATTTTTTAATATTTGAATTCAAAATTCAAATATTCCACCCAAGCTTATTTTAATTCTAAATACACATTTAACAATTTAAAACAACATCTAAAATTTCCTTCCATGTGAAGTTGATGTCCCAACTTAAAATACTCATGTATTTTTGACCTTTTTGACTACTGTTTCATTTTCAAACAATTATTATAAATTTTTAACGTAATAAAATCTTCTCCTCCTTTCTTCAACAAAATTTAAAATCAATCTGGATTTCAAAATACTATAGTATATTTCGAAAATCGTTACCAACGGTTATTGAAAATTTGAATGGACAATCTTTAGAGAAAGTCCCCAAAAATTATATCAATCAAACACCATGGTTCAATTTATTGAAATGAATGAATATATTATAAACTTTCTGTGCTGAATATTATGATTAATTCACTCAAAAAAGATGCCTAGATAAAACTTAACAGCTTTTTAATTGAAGGTACTATCGCAAACTTTGAACTTCCTCAATTATAAAAGTAAATAAGCAGAAATTTTTAATTTCATTTAACACCACATATATTTATTTTTTAATAAACAAATAAAAAAAGAACGTAAACACTAGTTGAGCATATGTGCTTAGAGACACTAATGCCATTTCACCCATTGGCCATTGGCATAAAAAATATTGCTTGTCTCAATTTTCCTTATAAAATTAGTTAAAAAATTTTTAAAATTATCAACGCCAAAAGAATTATAAAGATACTGTTTTCATACGATTATGATTCTGCAAATAGAAAAACTATAATATATTATGTACCTGCACTGTTCACTTAAAGAATTACTAATAGAAATCTAAACAAATTTCAAGGATATATTTTACGACACGACAATGTATCATCAGAATAATATAAAAATATAGCTAGGTATGTAAGGTGCAATATCTTCCTAGTTCAAATTGCAAACTGAAGTTTTTGTGCTATTATGATTAATGGTTTATTAGCATCTGAAAACAAGTCACAAATTTTACCAAAATTGGTTCATTACCACTATCATAAATTATAATTTAAGTTGAAACCCATGCCCAGAATTTTGTTTGTAGTTTCTCAATTTCTTAGATTTTACCAAATAAATTGTGCAGTATGAAATGCGGTAACCATACATGACAACCAAAATAATTATAGAATTATTGGATCCATATACAAGTAATAAATTGTGTTGTTAGGATTAAATCACATCTCCCCAATTCTGGGTATCAAATATTCCATGTAAGGGGGAGACTTGATCCTTAAATGCTTCTTGACATTCTTTGTTATATCAATATTATTATTGATATACCATAAATTGGACTCCCTTCTGCAAAAGGGAACCAACCGACGTTTCACATGAAAATGAGTTAGGTCCATATTCCAAATCATACTTCATCAGTTTCATAAAAACATAGAACCAATTTTAAAATTATGAAAGTTTCGTAAACAGCCAAGTATAATTAGGAAAAAGGAATCACGTGTACGTGTTTTTATGTGTGAATTATTAATGAAGAAATATAATTTAATTTTAAAATTAGTATTTGAATTAATAATTAAATGATTCCTTCGAAAGAAAGTATATATATATCATTTTTGTAGAGATTGGCACCATCTACAAACTTTGTAATGACAATTTTTACGATGACATTTTTTATTGTTTGAGGGATATTTGCAAAATACTGACTTTTGACCTTAAATAAAAATTTTAGGAGTGGTGGAATTGATGGGGATTTTTGATTCTCATTTGAAATGCTGTTTTTAAGGTCATTTCACTTTGGTACGAATTTTGTTTATCTTTTGATTATTTTGACTAGACTGATTGGGAATCCTGTGCATTAGGAGTACTACATAATAATATTATATTCACCAACAAAGCATTTGGAACTACATACACATTTTTTAATAACGTTTTGCGTTATCAAAAAATAATGTTTATTAAAAAAAATTTCATTACGTGCTAGAAATATGAATATAATGTAATAAGTAGTAAAAACTCACAGAAATAATATTATTTTATTTAAAAACATGTTTAACTTGTAAAGGCCATTACCATATTATATTTAGCTTGATACGAATGATAGTCCGTATACTTGGAAATACCAATAGGTACTTCTATAGTTTGGAGGGGACATAATTGTGATTTAAAATTCAATGTTAACTCAGTTTATCATTAACTCGCATAGATGAAGTTGCGGACAAAGTTTTAATTAATAAATTAGTTGTTATTGTTATAACCCATCCTAGGAATTAGTTATCAGTTTACATACAACGTTATCAACATCAAAGTGTCTTTTAGGTCAATATTTTAACCAATACAATTTTATTAGTTGACTTATAGTGCATTGGTGTAATACTTTTAATAATGAAGTGAATTTGTTACAAATTATTAAAAATATGTAATTATAGGTAATTTTATGCGTCAATTATGTAACAAACAATGGAAAAATAATGAATAATTTAAGTACAATTCACATAATATTATATTAACACTTTAACGAATAACTTTGGAATTTCATTATTATTAGTGTTTTATAATTAGTGGATAATAATTTATAAACTAAAATGGTATCAACGCAAAGTTTGGCTAATTGTTCTAATAGTAACAGCGAAGTAACTGATGATAATGTCAGTGTCAGTGGCTCCAGTACATCATCGGAAGAGGAAAACGACCTAAAATTAGCAATACCAAATAAATCGAACACAGAGGACACTTCATTTAGTAATGTAGCTGTTTCCAACTCTAATGACATTCGTTTTGGAAATGAAACATTTTATCATGGCCCTGTAACAATCAAACAATTTTTATATGAAAATCCAGATATTCCAAACGATGACTTAAATAACGGCAATGAAGAAAATATCAACACTAAATTAGCATTAGAAGATAATTTTGTTCCACTACATCAAATACCAACTAGCAAAAATTCTAATGGTCGACCAGGTTTTACGCCCGATCCCAATGTTATTCAAGATAACAAAATTGTCAACAACAGCGCACAACATACAGAAGTTAAACAAGGTATTTAACGTAATCATTGTACGTATTTGTGTACCTACTGTAAATTAAGAATGAAATATTTTTTATTTCGCATAACAGATTTTGTCCTTGCATTTTATGATACTGGAAATTCATAACGTAAAAAAGTGTTTGATAAATTTATAACTACAACAAGTTTGGCAATAAAATTCCCAGGTGACGCCATTAACAAAATGTATCTAGCATTTTTCAATTTGTATCTCAAGAAGGCTTTTCCAACATTTTTCAATTAAAATTAAAAGTTATTCTGATGGTGTAATCATTAAATGCTAAATTTAATTCATTCCTGAATTGAAATTAGTTTAATTCGACGTATAAATAATAAACAACCAAAATAAAAAACTTTTAATTTAACATTTACCAAATTGACTGTATTAGTATCCCAAAAGATACTTTAAGTTTTAATATTTGACTTCAAAAAACTGTGATGGTTTATGGTTCTCAAAAAACCATTTTGAGATATTTTTATTATCTAATAATTATCTGTAAGACGACTACAGAGATTAATTTGCATGGGTAATCCCGAATACTTGTAAAATTCCAATTTAATCCTAAAGATACAATAAAATTTGACGAAAATGTTGTTTAACAAAAAATAAAAGCATGCATAATAATAATCAAAAGACCATCTACTTCTCGGTGTAGGTTTTAACTAGTTTTCACTTTTTCCGATGTTCTTTTACAAAATGTTTTCCAAATTTCCACCACAGATATAATACCACAATTAATTGGTGTTCTAGTTACTACCATGAGCAATATCTTGAAACACTTCCTATTTGTCACATTTTCACACTTATTATGTAAAATGATGGTTTTTGTTCCGTCCATAATAGTTGGTACAATAATTATTGAATTAAATACTCACCAAATTTTAAAGCTTTTTTGTTATTGAGAAGTGTTGTAATATTGTAATTTCCAGTTTCATATCCCTGCTACTTGCTTTGTTGAGTTGATTCAGAAATTTTCTGAAAGGAATAACCTTTATCTTGAAAATTACAGGCTGCATTATGTGTTTTTCAAAAGGCACATAATATCCTTCGTGGCTCTTTCGTTATTTGAGTTATAGAAAAATTATCAAAAAATGAATTTTCATTTCTAGTCAATTTTATATTGTCCGTCTCATATATTACTAATGAATAGAGTTAATCATGAAACGCTTCTAATCAATCCAACATGTTGTAAAAGAGTAAAAAAAGCATAATAATAGTATGCTGTTATAATACTAGAAAATCATAACGGAAATAATTGATAAAATATAATAATTATATCAAATTCATAATTTGGTTAGTTCTCCTATTTCGGAGCCGACTACATTAAATGTTGAATAACATTTTGACCAATATGGCATAATATTGAAATAATAAATGAGTAGGTACCTATTTAATGCAACAAAACAATAAATAAAGGAAATGCTTTTCGTTATTTTTTTTTTATATTAAAAAGTGACCACAGCAACAGCTATCTGTTAACTAGTAATTTATTCTTCCGGTTTTGATTGGTTAAGCATAGCACAAAATTTCAAAAAAGTATCCTTGAAGGCGTAATGGAGGCACTTCAAAAATCATAAAACTGCCAAACTTGTTCAAAATTACACTACTGCTTTATTTTTAATAGTATTTACTTTTTTGTATGCATTGATAATATTAACAATCATAAAATAACAAGGACATGATCTGTAGTAATATCCCAAGGACATTGATAATAAATTATTATGACATACTTTTGTTACACTTTTGACAGCACGTTGCTATGTTACAAAGTTTTACCTAAAAGCAACGTGGTTCAGGAGTTGTGATAAAATATTATTGAATAGTTAAAAACGCTTCAGTGATTATTTCATTAGGAACTTTTTTTGCAATTACTTTATCTATTGAATCGTTGTTTGCTTTGCAAACCATGAAAGTGACATTTTAAAACCACATTTGTTAAATTTTTAAGCTGTTATATTTTTTTTAGCAATCTCATGACTAGGCGATAACTATCATATTATTGTGAATAGACACATAATTAAAAATGGACAGATTTGATTGAGTTTCCATTTAAGCAAAAAAGTAACTTGATAGACACAGTGACGACAATATGTGGTCTAATTTGCGAATGGCTGTATTTATTTTCTTTATATTGTACCTAATAGTTTAAGATAGAGTCTAAATGGTAGAATTTAACTCATCAGTATGTTAGTATTTCTTGATAGAGTGAATGAACAAATATTGTCACCACTGTCTATCAAGTCAGTGTAAAACTATTGTAGGACTGAATTACACAGGTCTATATAAAATATATCAGTTTTTAAAAATTGTATTAAATATAGATCTATCTAGTCACATACAACATAGATAATATGCTATATTATAAGCACGCTTACCAAACTTCTACATAGGTCATCACAAAAAGCATTTGGCAATTAGGGTCTAAAGTTTCGAGGTGACTTGAAAAATGAAGATCAATATCACAACCAGAATCGTGAATAAGATCGAAACATATCATTCGTTAAGACTATTTTATAATTTCACTTACTAGTTTTTTATTGATCATCGATTCTGAAGAAGATCCTAACTGTTGATTTTTTTATTATTCATCTATGTAGAAACCAGAAATTTTAAACTATAATGTACCGATATTTCCTATTATGAGCCACCGAAGCCAGCCGCCATTTGTAAAGAGGGCAATATTCTAACCACAATTTCCTTATAGTACCTACTATAAAAATGGTCTTTCTGTATGCGAATACTGCAATTATTTTATAAATTAGAATTGATAATATGAAAATGTATTAATTCAAATAATTAACTTTAGATTATTTGCCCTCTTTGCAAATGGCGACAATGTCTTTACTGGCTTCACTTTTGAACACCCAATTATTTATCTAGGTAAATAGTTTAACATCTCTGGTAGAAACATATTATAATATCTACTTTGTAGATCATCATGACCTAACTCTCAACTATACTAATTATTTATTTTATTATTATGTTCCTAATGTTTAATTGTTTTAGATACATGGTCTATCAAAAATTTTCTGAAAAATCATATAAAACTTTTAGTGGCGGCGGTTGTAGTTATACTGATACTTATAATATCTATAACTTGCGCTATAGTTTTCACGTATAAAGGTAAACTATTTTTGTTACATTCTTATGCATTATAATAAAATTTAGTAACTATACATTTTGATTCGAATTTTTTTAAAATTGGGGTTAATTTTATTTACATTGCACACATTTTTCAAAGTTATAAATAAAACTAATTATTATGTAATCGTAATAGCTATAATATAGTGAAAATTAGCGAAAATATATTACTATACTATTTCAAAAATGCATTATTATATTTAGTTAAAATTATTCGAATACTTTACAACGAAATATTATACTAACTTAAAATAATTTAAAATAAATTGAAATTTCAACATTTTAATATGTTGCTAATCGTATTATTCGTTATGCGACAAAGCTAAGAATAATAAAGTAATTAATTTAATTACCGATATCATAAAAAAAATTATTATATGTCGACATTTAAATATGGAGTTCAGCGATATGTGAAATTACGATCGAATAATGTATTAATTATTAAATTAAAGAGCTGGAAAATAAATAAACTAATGTTTTTTCAAGAAATAACTATCCTATAAAATAAACACTAATTTTAAGCTTTACGCATTTCAATTTGAAGTAAAAATAATCCTATGATTTGACTATTTTAATGCGTTTGAACTTTCGTCATATTTTAACCACTCTGATTAATATTATATTTTTATCTAGTTTGTAGATATTGGTTATATTTATTTTTCTCATAGCCGGTACTATATACCTGCCCTGATAAATTTATCTCTAGTTAAATACTTATCAAACTTGTTGTGGTGTAAGCGGTGCTATGAAATTAACTTGACATTTAATTTCCAAACGCCATCTGTCATCTGTTGAACCGTAAAAGTTCGCGTGTAAAAACAACGTGTAAACTAAAATAGTTAGCTTAAAGTAAATTATTTAATAATTTACACACGATACCCGAATTTTCACAGTTCAAGAGATGACAGATGCCGTTTGGAAATAAACGTCAAGTTTATTTCAAAGCACCACTTACACCACAAAAAGTTTGTTAAATATTTAAACTAGAGATAAATTTATCAAAGCTATAATATAGTACCGGCTATCAAACGTTTAAATATTCTGTGTTGCTTTTTATTGATATTTTTTAATTATTTAATGTATATTTGAAATGGTACAAGTGGTAGTATACAAATTTTCACAAAACCCAAATAATTAGTTATTTAACCAAGATTGGAACCAAAAATTATTATTTGCAAAAATAACTATTGTTATGTGGCTAATATGCAAACTTGCTTAGTAAATAAACTGTATTAATTAGTATGGTTTATTATGTAACCATTAATTACAGTATTTTTATTTAATATTTATATTTCTATTTTAAATTCATTGGTGTTTCTGCACAACATGAACTGTGCTCATTTAATAGAAATCGTTTTCAACGTTGTAACGTATTTCATAAGTACATTGACTCCATAATGGAAAAACTTTTCCAATCAGGCCATACGGAGGACTAAAATTTCGAAAGTCTTCGGTGTATCTTGAGGCATAACCTCACTATAAAAAGTATATATGGAGCTCAGCACAAACTTTCCTATTTAAGAGGGAATTTGAAAATTTAAATCACAACCAGGAATTCCATCAACATATAAATTTTATTAGATCTCGTTAGTGGCGTATAATAAGAAGGATATCCATGAAAGTGTGAGAATAATAATATATTCAGTGGTGTGATGTACTTTTAAAATAATAACATAACGTAAATACGTTATGTTATTCTATAGTGTTTTTCGCGAAACGGTCTCACGTATCATTTTAACAAGCCGCTATTATTATAACGTGAACGTTATAATAAAGGTTTTCCTAACCGTTATAGTGCGAAATATAAATGCACCTAAATTTCACCCGTTATATTTCGCACTATAACGGTTAGGAAAACCTTTATTATAACGTTCACGTTATAATAATAGCGGCTTGTTAAAATGATACGTGAGACCGTTTCGCGAAAAACACTATAGAATAACATAACGTATTGACGTTATGTTATTATTTTAAAAGTACATCACACCACTGATTATCTTTCCATATTAAAAGATTAAAAAGTAATCCATAAACAGTAATTCGAGCAATCTTTGACTAAACAAGTTTGCATATTGAGGTAAAAATTGTATATTTTATATCAAACCACTGGCATTAAAAAATTATTTGTGCAATTTTAAATATGACGATAATAGTCTACCATAAATTCTATAAATAATTTTTAAACTATTTAAAAAATATTTATTTTTAATTAATTATACCGCATAAAATCGTTTAAAAATACCATTTAATTTATTATCATAACTAACTAATTTAAATAAATCAACTTTAAAATTACAATTAATATTTTGTTAATTTCATATATTCTAGTCTTACAAAATTGAAATGTGTAACTCTAAATTTATATTTATTTTATAATTTATAAAACTAAGCGATCGTTCTTTTTATTAGATTTCATATCTCGTGAAGATTGGGGAGCTGTGCCTCCTAAAGAAAATCTAACGCAATTAAAACTACCAGTTCCTTATGTAATAATTAGTCATTGCGCAACTGAAAACTGTACAACTTTATCGACATGCATAGAACTTGTTAAATATGTTCAATTCTTCCATATGGAAAGCAGAAACTGGTCTGACATCGGTTACAACTTTTTAGTGGGAGGTGATGGAAGAACCTACGAGGGTAGAGGTTGGAAACCCCAAGGAGCACATACTTACGGTTATAATAACCAAAGTATTGGACTTTCCTTTATTGGAACTTTTAATGACTATTTGCCACCGGAGCGACAAATTGTTGCAGCAAAAAATTTGATTCAGACTGGTGTAGATTTAGGATACATCAGAAAAGATTACAAACTCTTCGCTGCTAGACAACTACAAACTACTTCAAGTCCTGGATTAGAATTATACAAAAATGTAAAAACTTGGCCACATTGGACTGCAGTACCTGACGAATGATTCTAACAATTTCTGAGACTGATTAATGATTATTATCATTGTATTGTAATTAAATGTAAATGCATTTACGACTCTCATTACCATAATCTATATATCCAAAAATTGCTTTCTTTACAATTTTCCAACATTTGAATTTGACCTTAAAGTTTAACCATTTAAATTTCAAAGTATTTCGAAAACTTAAGAACAGAACCTGTTATTTTTTTAGAAAATTCAAAAAATATTGTGAAGCTATGGGGTATTTTGGGTTAGTTAATCATCGATTTCTAAAAATATTTTTAAAAAATCAGACAAGAAATCAATAATAATAAATCATTTTAACGCACACACAATAAAGCCCCACGTAATGCTGACTTCTTCTTCTATTCAAACAAATATTGAATGGTCATAGCTAGCGGTTAAGTGCGTTTACTATTAATTCTGAGATACTCGATTGAATCCGCACAAGATACAAATTTATTCTGACCGTTTTCCCTCGAAAAGGAAAACCAAAGAAATCGTTCAATCAAAGAAACTAGCAACTCTAGCATGGTAACAACGGTAACTTAATTGTTATGTAGAATTTATCAACAATGTTGTGATATAGATTAAATGATTAGAACATAGAACAATCATGGCAGGTTTCATAAAAGTCGCTTAAAATTTAATAGAAGTTAAAAAACTCGCCAATGGAAAGCGTGTATTCGCGCTAATAAGTGTTTACTATTGGCGAGTTAAATTTAAGCTTCTATTAAATTTTAAGTGATTTGTATTAAACCCACCATTATAAACGGTATATTTATTATACAGGGTGTCCCTGTACTCACTCACTTTACATAACTAAAGGTGGTGATAGAGGACACTTTTCTAAGAACAATATTTAACAAAAAATTTTTTCTAAATTCAAACCCTCGAGAGTTAGGCCTCTTTAAAGCATTTTTTTTAATTTCCACCTTCACGTGGCCATAACGCCGAAAATCTTGATTTTTCAGTAAAAATGCTTTAGTAATTTTTTAAAGAGCGTGAAATAAACTACAAACAAGATGCACATCTTTTATTGTCTAAAATCAATGGCTTTCGAGTTTTGAATTAAAGTAAGTTAAAAAATGTCGAAAAATTTGAGCTTTTAAATTTTTGATTTTTTCAAAACCCTGTATCTTTTAAACGAAACATTTTAGAAAAAATCTGAAAAATTTTGAGAAACCAATCCATTTCACAGAAAACCAGAAAATAATAAACAAGGCAGCTACAAAACAAAAAATTAAATTCACTAAATTTTTTATTTTTTTGAAAAATTATTTTATTAATTAATTTTAAAATTACATTATGTAGGTAAATGTTGAAAATGACCACTCTCATTTTCAATACACAGTCGTGATCGTTTTAAAAGATGTTTTATAGTATTATTTATAAAATTTCCTCTTTTGTTAAGAGCCACTATAGAAGTGTTGGTCAACAAGGTCGAGGGATCGACCGGTCGATCACGAGGCCAATTTTGGTCGATCGGCGAGTGTGAAAAAGTGTCAAAAAATCGAATTTCTGCGATTAAAAGTGTCGAAAAATCAACTTTTTTCGATTTTTTCTCAACAAACATCTTTTAAAACAATCACGACTGTGTATTGAAATGAGGGTGGTCATTTTCAACATTTACTTAAATAATGTAATAGTTTAAAATTAATTAATAAAATAATTTTTCAAAAAAAAAATAAAAAATTTAGTGAATTTAATTTTTTGTTTTGTAGCTGCTTTGTTTATTATTTTCTGATTTTCTGTATAAAGGATTGGTTTTTCAAAAATTTTTACTAGACAAAAGTTGTAGTCCGTTAAATTTCCTATCCGGAATGGGGCGTCAGATTTTTTGTAAAATGTTTCGTGTAAAAGATACAGGGATTTGAAATAAACCAAAAAAAATAGAAAGCTCAAATTTTTCGACATTTTTGAACTTACTTTAATTCATAACTCGAAATCCGTTGATTTTAGACAATAAAAGATGTGCATCTAGTTTGTAGATTATTTCACGCTCTTTAAAAAAGCACTAAACCATTTTTACCGAAAAATCAATATTTTCGGGGCTATGGCCACGTGAAAGTGGAAATTAAAAAAAATGCTTTAAGGAGGCCTAACTCTCGAGGGTTTGAATTTAGAAAAAAATTTTTGTTAAATATTGTTCTTAGAAAAGTGTCTTCTATCACCACCTAAGTAATGTAAAGTGAGTGCGGGGACACCCTGTATAAATTATTAGACGTGAAATTTTTCTTTTAACTAGGTTTTCATGCAAAATTTTATTAACACTTTTATAAATTTCCAACGGATAGGTACCAATCAAGTGGTTGGTACCTCTTTTTGCCTAAATTTTCCTTGAACTTTTAACATTGACTGGCATTTATACATCTGAAATGCATTATGATTTATATCTTTTTTACTCATAAATTAAATAATTGTAAAGGATTAAAAACTTGTTGCCATAATAATTATTATATTGTTTATTACGCTTTTTTATAATATTTATGTAAATATAACATTGAAAATATAACTCAGGTTTTATTTAAAAATAGCTACGTATATAGACAGGTAATAAAAAATAGAGTACTAATACTTACTAATGTGCTCAATATAATAATAAAGAAAATGAAATCTAAAAAAATAAAAGAAAGTAAATTAAAATTAGTGCACTTTGAGCGATTTCGGCATTAAGTACTTGTTCTCTACTTACACATCTTCAGTAGTTGTAAAGTAATATTTTTTATAAAGAATAGTATGTGGTAGTGATGTCATTATTGATACATAATGTTTGAATTATAATACACAAATATTAAATATTTTTAAAGTAATCAAAAGTTATGTAATATATCAAATTATTATTTCTTTAGTCTATTTTAAAATTTCATCAAAAATTGATATTATCATTATGCTTCAATTTTTATTGATAAAAAAATTCATTTTTGAGACTAAAGTTAAATTATGTCGCAAAATTTAAATAATGTATTTGTGGGTTTAAAACTTCCGTTAATTTAGATAATCACGTAATTGAATAATCATTTTATTTACAACAAATTTTTGTTTATCAAATGTGCGATTATCAGAATAAAGCTTTATAATTCACTTTTATTTATAACATAATTTAATATATTTTTTAATATTTTAGTATTTTTCAGGGGAATCTTTGACAATAATTACTAGAGTCGGATGGATAGCACAACCTGTTGCTGGTTTGGTACCATTAACACTACCAGTGGGTTATGTTATAATTTCGGAGACACAAACTGAAAATTGCGAGGATCAGGGAAGATGTGTGTTAATTGTTAGACTCAGGCAGAGCTACGATATAGATAGTAACAATCGAACAGATATTAGCTACAACTTCCTTATTGGAGGCGATGGCGCCGTATACGAAGGCAGAGGTTGGAATTTAGAAGGTGCCCACACTTATGGATATAATTCTAGAAGTATCGGTATAGCTATTATTGGAACTTTCAGAAATCAGGCTCCTTTCCCAAATCAGATACGCGTGGCAAAGAAATTGATCGAGGAAGGTCTTAAATTGGGGTATATAGTATCAAATTATAAACTATTTGCTAATAGACAACTAGAAGTTACTCAAAATCCTGGAGAAGTACTATACGATGAAATTAAAACTTGGCCACATTGGCAAAAATCATAGTATCTATTACAATGTAATATTCTATACGGCTGTGTTAGTTTTAAGTTTTTTAATAAAATAAATAAGAAAAAAAATTTGTTTTGTAAGTTTCAATAATAAATTATTTATTATTAATCTACTAGGGACAGTGGCGGACTGGGACGTTAGGTAAATTCCCGGTGGGCCGCGCCGGCCCGGCCGGTCCAAATTGGGGACGGTATAAAAATTTTGCACAATTAAAAAACTCTGATAATCCTTTTGCCTTTTCTTTGTTAATCGTGATACATGGGGCTAGTTTTTTCCGGCCTGGTTGAATTCCCCAGTCCACTACTGATTTTAAAAATAAAAGTAAAATTGTGAAGTTGGGACAGAATATCTAAATGGAAGATCTAATACAGAATAACTATTACGCTGGGACTGAAGAAAAAGAACCTTCAAAGTCCACGCTATTACTACACCACTTCCAGCGTAAATTTCAGTTCTGATTTGCCAATACTTTCGGCCCCAGGGCCACCCATCTAGATAGTTATGCAAGGCCAATACAGTAATACCGAGCAGAAGAATTGTAGTGAGACCGGAAGTACTGGTTGATTAATATGATTTAATCAATTTTTTATTGTTTTTTTTTTCCAATGACCACTAATGGAATTTATATAGCGGTTTCTAAGCAGTGTCACTTAGGGATATTGTGCATATATTGCCTTGACCAACTTGTAACGAATTTTTTATTCATTACTTAAATTTTACAGCACCGTGTATATATTTGCATTTAGCAATAGGTACGACGCAGACTTGCGACGTTTTACTGCGCACGTTTGATAAGGGGACGGGTACGCCATTTTGAGCGAGTACGACGTGTTTTCGAACATCGGTAATTATTTACCAATTACTTTATTAGAATCGTGTTAATTACACCAGAATCTAACTATTCACAATAGTAACGACGTCTACTACGCTTGGAAATTCTTTTTTGGCTGGTCGTTGTGAGTTCCTGTCATAGCAAGCAATTTTTACTAACATCGTTTGATTGTGCGTAACATTATTTATTACCAGTGCCTTATCAATATCGCCATATTGCTCGTACAACTTATTGTTTGGTGGTTATCAGCATCTTATTCAACCCATTATCAAGTGGTACTCTATCTATTAGTGCATCCTGCAATTATACAAGTCTGTACTGGATAGTTTTTTTTGGTTCCGGAAGTCGGATTTCACCCCAGTAGCGTTACCACCAGTTCCGGATATTTACTGATCAACATTTCCAGAGCGACTGCAGTTGACAATTTACTTACTAAGCATTGTATAAGGTAGAAGTTTGTAAACCTCCTCCAACAAAGATCTTTGGAAGTGAAGGTAAGATTTTTATTAGTATTTAATTGCGTCTTTCTGCAAGTTGCTAAGATTTTAAATTTTCGTGGAAGGTATTTGCCCTATATTTTAACTGGATAGTTTCGACTGGCGAGTGCAGTCCTTTGACTGATTCTTCATTTTTATTTACATCGTCCAGAACCGTCGTGAGTTGAAGCCTGTACCAAAATAGTTTTATTTTGTAATAAGTATTTATTATATTGTTGTTAACTTTTAATTGGTGGTTTGATTTTCAAGTGTTTTCTTTGAAGTCAATTTTCAGGGTAATTCACCCCCTAGCCTACCGTCAGAGCTAAGCTGTCAAAAGGGCAACATTTTAACAGGTAGCTCTCTACCTGGTGAGCAGTAATCGCTTCCTGGACCACCATAACGGTGGGGAAAAGGAGGTATAAGATTATTAGTTTCACTGGCGCCCAACGTTCAGGCCCTTTTGACAATTTTTATTATTAGGGATACACTTGAGTTTTGGAAATCATCCACTTTTTTGGTGCAGGTCATTCTCACGCGGCATACAGATTTGTTATTGCAATTTGCGCTTTTTTTGCTTATTATAATCAGTGCTACCACTAACGATAATGAGTACGATGCAATTTGTGAAATCCTTAGCAGAAGCTGAGGTGGATGTAGAATTAATGATGCGGGGTGCGGACATCACCACTTTTCCTGATCTTACCTTGAAGATCAATAATTTAACGCAGCTTATCCGGGAAGAGAGGTGTAATTCTCTCTTGGCACTCCACGTCTATAAGCCTACTGATGTGCTAGCTGAGTTGAAAGTTTGCACCGAGATGCTAGCGACCTTTACAGCGGAAGTAGACTCGTTGGAGCGCTCTTTTGATAGACGGGGTTTCGAGGTGATTTTCGACAGACTAGCACATTACAGTAATAGATTAAACATTATGGAGGGAGTTGGTTTTCGCGATGAGGATAGGGAGAAGTTGGTAGATGGGTTTAAACAATTGATTGTAAGAGTACAAACCTTGGAAAATCGGCAGGCTAGTAGCAATATAGTAGGAAATTTATTTCAAACGCCTCCTCCTACGTCTACAACCCAAATTATACCTGACACTTCAGATCTGATTAATGCTTGTACTCAATTAATTGAGAGCAAGTCAAAGGTTAGGTTTGATGTGCGTAAGTGGGACATCAAGTTTGATGGACAAGAGGGTCCGCAACAACTCTTCGAATTCCTCGAGCGGACGAGAGAGTTGGCGTTGTCCAGGGGTATTAGGGAGAACGACCTTATTGATAGGGCGGTAGAATTATTTACGGGAGACGCGCTCAGATGGTTCAGGGGAGTGCGGGAAGCGGTCCATACGTGGAAATCCTTAGAGGAGTTACTTAAATCGCGCTTTTTGCCCAGAGATTTCAATTTTGAGTACTTGGACATTATCAGGGCTCGTAAGCAAAATAAGGGGGAGTCTGCGCGATCTTTTATCGATGCCATGTTGGAGATGTTTTCTCGGATGAACCCCGTGCCGCCTGAGACGATCAGACTTAAGATCATAAGAAAAAACTTGTCTCCAAGTATTTCATTAGCTATGGGTACTGCACCTTTATTTACCCTGGCTGCATTTATAGAGAGTGCTCGGGCAGCAGAAGAACTTGTCCGAGATACCACGCCTCTAGTTAATACTACCGCTACCCTGACGCATAAAACCCTTGAAGTCAACCCCTTGCCTACCGTCCCTCTTGCAAAACAGAAGGGTACCTGCTGGAATTGTTCGGCCGCTGATCATAGCTATCGGTTTTGTCCACAGCCATTTAACTCATTTTGTTTTGTTTGTGGTCAGAAGGGGACCACTACATTAAAATGCCCCCGTAATCATTCAAAAAACGCGAGAGGAAGAGGAAGAGGCTCGGCGACTTCCTCAAATCTACAATGAAAGCCGACTCAGCGTCTTGGAAGGAATGGCTAGCAAAAATAAGATCCTTTTGTTTACCACCTCAAACCATTTCTTCCACTGCATTCACCCACCCTACTACTGATTGTCGTCCATTCGTGAATTTGACCATTAAAGGGATCCACCTAGTTGCTCTATTGGACTCTGGTGCCTCGGTTTCTATTTTAGGTACAGAGGGCCATTATTTAATTGATCGGTTTGACTTAGGGTTGGTACGTGACCCTCGGGTAAATTTACGTTCTGCAGATGGGACTCCCCAGGATATTTTAGGAGTTGTTGAGCTACCTATTTCTCTTTGCGGGGTCACCAAAGATTTAAAAATTTTAGTTTGCCAGAGTATCCGTACCAGTTTAACCCTGGGGATTGATTTTTGCAAACTTTTTGGTGTTAAGGCAGATTTCGGCTCAGATCGATTTGATGTGGAAGAAGTTCACTCTCTCAATTTAATCCGTACTGCCGACGATCTTAGCCTTGAGCAACAGGTTGCCCTCTCTGCGGTTATTGAGCAATATGAAGACCTTGCTCACGATGGGTTGACGCGAACTTTTAAGGTTACTCATGATATTAACACTGGTGATGCGCTTCCGATCAAGCAAAGATATTTTGCTCTTTCTCCAGCTATGCGGAAAATTGCCCATGCCGAGCTTGACAAGATGCTAGACATGGATGTCGTACGCCCTAGCAAATCCCCTTGGTCTTCACCTATGTTGTTAGTCAAAAAGGCTGACGATTCTCATCGCCTTTGTTTTGACGGGCGTAAACTAAACCAGGTGACCAAGAAGGATGCTTATCCTTTACCTCGGCTCGACGACATCCTTACGCGTTTACAAGATGCTCGATTTCTTACATCAATCGATCTCAAGAAAGCTTTTTGGCAGATTCCCTTGTCTCCATCTTCCTGTGAAAAGACCGCTTTCACTGTCCCCGGTCGTGGTTTGTTTGAGTACGTAGTTATGCCTTTTGGTATCTCCAATGCGCCTAGCACCCTACAGCGTCTAATGGATAACATTTTCGGACCACTTCTTGGCGAGAAAATTTTTGTTTATTTGGATGATGTTATTGTAATTTCTAACACCTTCAGTGAACATATCGAACTACTCAAGCAAGTCTACTCGTGCTTAAAGGATGCCAACCTTACCGTGAATCTGGACAAGTGCAAGTTTTGCCGTCCTAGCTTGACATTTTTAGGTCATGTTATCGACAAAACAGGGTTACACACGGACCCAGATAAAGTTGAAGCTATCACAAAGCTGGCTAGACCTACAACCGTTACTGGCGTTAAACGTTTTATAGGGATGATTGGGTGGTACAGACGATTTGTACCCGATTTTTCGTCACTTTCAGCTCCAATAACTGAGCTTACTAAGGGTCGTGTTAAGCGACAAACCATTACTTGGACTCCTAACGCCATTGAGTCATTTGAACGTTTAAAAGAGTTATTAGTTTCAGCGCCCATTCTAGCAAGCCCAGATTTTGATAAACGCTTTTTCATTCAATGTGATGCTTCCAACTACGGTTTGGGCTGTATTTTGACTCAAGGTGAAGGTTCAGATGAGCGAGTAATAGTTTATGCGTCGCGTACCCTCAACAAGGCCGAGCGGAACTATTCGGTCACGGAAAGAGAATGCCTTGCAGTTATATTTGGCATCGAGAAATTCAGACCCTATGTGGAAGGTACAGAGTTTACGGTTATAACTGACCATTATTCGCTTTTGTGGCTTAAGAGTATGAAAGATCCGGCGGGACGTCTTGCGCGTTGGAGTGTCCGTCTCTCTCAGCACTCATTTGAGATTAAGCATAGAAAAGGTCATTTAAACGTCGTACCGGACGCATTATCTCGGGCTCCTCTTGAAGTGTCCTCACTTAACTTATCGGTTGGCGACTTTGATCCGTGGTACAGCCGCATTTTGGCCAATGTTATTGAAAACCCTGCGCAGTTCCCTGATTGGCGTGTTGAGTCTGGGTTATTGTACAAACTCATCACAAACCCCCACGGTATAACATCTAATTTCGTGGAATGGAAGCAAGTTGTACCCAAGTCGCGTCGGAATGATGTTTTAAAACAATGTCACGATGACCCGACCTCGGCTCACTTAGGTACCTTGAAGACTTACAACAAAGTAAGAGAACTTTATTACTGGCCAAGGATGCGATCTGACATTGCTCGTTATGTGCGGCGGTGCACCGCGTGTTTGTCATCGAAGGCTTGCCAAGGTGGGCGATACGGCTTGATGGGCAAGGAAAAGAAAGTTCGCTTTCCTTTTCAATGCATTTCCGTTGACCTGATGGGTCCATTTCCACGCTCAGCTAAGGGTAATACCATGTTAGTTGTAGTCTGCGACTGGTTTTCGAAATTTGTTTTAGTTCAACCACTGCGCAAAGCCACATCTAAGACCGTGTGTGAATTTTTGGAAAACCAAGTTTTCTTGTTGTTTGGAGTACCCCAAATTTGCATGGTGGATAACGGTCCACAGTTTATTAGCGCTCACTTTCGGAAACTCATGAATGACTACAACGTAACACACTTATGGTACAGCGCGGTTTACCATCCTCAAATAAATTTTGTTGAGAGAGTTAACCGTGTGGTGGGTACAGCGATACGGGCATATATTAAAGATGACCACAGGAGCTGGGATTTAGAGATCCATAAGATAGCACATGCGATTCGCTCCGCAACTCATGATGTTACTGGGTATACCCCGTCCCTTTTGAATCTTGGTCGAACCGTTCCCGTTAGGGGAGATTATTACGGTCGCGTCTCAAAATTTAATGAGGAGGATTTGACCCTGGAGAATCGTGAACGCGTAGCTCAGGATATGAATCGGTTAAACGACTTGTTTGTGGACGTAACCACTCGACTTCAAGAGGCCTATCGTCGCAATGCCTCACATTACAACTTACGTAAACGTAGCATACAATTTAAAGTAGGAGATGTCGTTTGGCGTCGAAACTTTGCATTGTCTGATGCTAGTAAGCACTTTAATAGCAAACTTGCTCCAAAATACATCCGTTGTAAGGTTCGCGAAGTGACCGGTCCATTAACATATCGTTTATCTGATGAGCAGGGTAAATACGTCGGCATATTTCATGTCAAGGATTTAAAACCGCATCACAACGACGAGGACGACCCTCAGTCCTCAGTGTAACATATACAATGGGAGGTTGGTTGGGTAATGTAGTCACTAACTGGCCTAATTTCACCTTAGATCAGTAAACTTTGAAACCATTCCATCTCGGTTTCCTAGTTTTTTAACATCAGAGGCTTGCCTCTACATATTTAGATTGCGTAGCTAACACTTATGGTAGGACTCCTTATTTATTTCGGTCATTTTGACTGGAACAGATTCTATTTATTTTTTTATTTTTGTTTCTATGTGTTAAGGACAATGACTGCCTTATACTGAAACAACCTTTTGCGCTGGGTGAGTCCTATGCGATTCACTTACGAGCCGTCGTGAATGGGTCCTATGTGATCCATTCCCTTGTAGTTTTGCAAGTGGAAGTCACTTGTACGTCATTATTTAGGTATAGGTCCTATGGGGGCTGTACGATTTCCTTTTGTAATCCCATGCCGTTGGTTATCCGGGTGTGGATTGCATTCTTTGTTTTTTTTGGCTTGACGAAGCGCTACGCGCTCTGCCAATGGGTTCTTGCTTTATGCACATTTTATGGTAACGAATCGTTACTAGGGAGAATACCCACATTTATTCTTTTAGTTTTTAGATTTTTATAGTAATCTTGGTTACGTTCCTACCATTTGTAATGGTTATGCTAATTCTACGCTTCCTTAAGCACGGGTCCACGCTTAGTTCTGCGCATGTATACTTTTTATTCCATCTTAACCCCGGTTAGATCTTTCAGGGGGGGGGGCTGTGTAACGAATTTTTTATTCATTACTTAAATTTTACAGCACCGTGTATATATTTGCATTTAGCAATAGGTACGACGCAGACTTGCGACGTTTTACTGCGCACGTTTGATAAGGGGACGGGTACGCCATTTTGAGCGAGTACGACGTGTTTTCGAACATCGGTAATTATTTACCAATTACTTTATTAGAATCGTGTTAATTACACCAGAATCTAACTATTCACAATAGTAACGACGTCTACTACGCTTGGAAATTCTTTTTTGGCTGGTCGTTGTGAGTTCCTGTCATAGCAAGCAATTTTTACTAACATCGTTTGATTGTGCGTAACATTATTTATTACCAGTGCCTTATCAATATCGCCATATTGCTCGTACAACTTATTGTTTGGTGGTTATCAGCATCTTATTCAACCCATTATCAAGTGGTACTCTATCTATTAGTGCATCCTGCAATTATACAAGTCTGTACTGGATAGTTTTTTTTGGTTCCGGAAGTCGGATTTCACCCCAGTAGCGTTACCACCAGTTCCGGATATTTACTGATCAACATCTCCAGAGCGACTGCAGTTGACAATTTACTTACTAAGCATTGTATAAGGTAGAAGTTTGTAAACCTCCTCCAACAAAGATCTTTGGAAGTGAAGGTAAGATTTTTATTAGTATTTAATTGCGTCTTTCTGCAAGTTGCTAAGATTTTAAATTTTCGTGGAAGGTATTTGCCCTATATTTTAACTGGATAGTTTCGACTGGCGAGTGCAGTCCTTTGACTGATTCTTCATTTTTATTTACATCGTCCAGAACCGTCGTGAGTTGAAGCCTGTACCAAAATAGTTTTATTTTGTAATAAGTATTTATTATATTGTTGTTAACTTTTAATTGGTGGTTTGATTTTCAAGTGTTTTCTTTGAAGTCAATTTTCAGGGTAATTCACCCCCTAGCCTACCGTCAGAGCTAAGCTGTCAAAAAGGGCAACATTTTAACAGGTAGCTCTCTACCTGGTGAGCAGTAATCGCTTCCTGGACCACCATAACGGTGGGGAAAAGGAGGTATAAGATTATTAGTTTCAAACTAGGCTATTGTACCGATTATGCCGTGTCACGCAATGTGTTGAAGTAACTTGTAAAATAATTATTCGTAAAGTGAATTAAATTAATGAATGAAAAGGAAGCCAAATGCGCTCAAAAGTTCTATGAACTGTGGTCAAATAAAATTCGTGCAAATAAAAACTATACGAAATCTTGCTTATCTATACGATAAGTAGCTTAAGAAAACAATAATTAGACAACTTTTTAATAATTTTAAGGTTGACCCATATATTATCTCTAACTATTAAATCATTTCAATCTGATAAATATTAATGATGATAATAATAATATAATAGCGTGAGACAGTGATCATATTAATTTTTGAGGGACCGAGTCTACCAAAAAGTCCATTAATATTATATAAGATCGACGTTTGGAGTAATGTTTGTTATTAGTTTAAATCAGGGGTCGGCAACCTTTTGTTGTACGGGGGCCAAATATAAAGAAAAGAGCTTTTTTTTAAAAAGTGTAAATTCGCTAAAATGAGCTATTTAAAAAAAAGGTCATTTATTTTAGAGTCCGCGGGCCGTACCAACCCCCTTTGGGGGTCTGCCTTCTTTGGGAGGTTGTCGACCCCTGATTTAAATGATTGAAATGCAATCTATCCACAATTTTGTAATAATTTGTTGCCAAAATAGTTGACCAATTAAAACACTACAAACAGAGGCCATTTTGTTGGTAAACATGCGCACTCCCATGTACTTTGTAGCACACAATCTTGACCTTGACGCCATATTGCTGCAATACTGCAATATTGATAGTTGGTGCAATATTTATTCAAGATTTTAGTCCAGTCTTTGGAGCCCTGGCGACTACAAATGTCGTTAAAAATAAAAGTGGATTTCTAATGGCTTTTTAGAGTTACAGTAGCGTTCATAATATATTGGCAAAATATTGTTTTTGCAATAACTTTTTCAAATTCCTACTTTTTTCTTTGATATTTTCAAAATTTATTGTTTATATACTTGGGAAGTAAACAGTATAACTACATTTCTTTGAATAGCCACCTACGTGTTTAAAAATAATATTTGAAAAAAAGTCTAAATATCTATTTACAACATGTACATTTAAAAGTCACTTAAAACAAAAAATACGTTAGTGTAATTAAATAATTAAGAATAGAAATATTTAGTACTTCGTTGCATACCCTTTTGCAGTAATAACAGCCCTGCACCGTGATTGCATAGAGTCAACCAGCTTCACTAAACGCTCTAATGGTATTTTTGCCCATTCTGTCTGTAAAGCTTCCCACAACTGATGTATTTTCGGTATGTTCCACTTCTAATGCGTCGTTCAAGCTCTTCCCACAAATGTTCTATCGGATTCAGATCCGGAGACTGGCTAGGCCACTCAAACAGGCGAATTTTGGCTTTATTTATGTTTTGCTTTACATGTTTAGAAGTGTGTTTTGGATCATTATCTTGCTGAAATATCCATCCGCGTGGAATTTTGCTCTTAGCATGTGGTAACATATGATTCTTCAATATATCGGCATACACGAATCGATCCATGATACCGTCAATTTTGTGCAAGGGTCCAACACCATCACGGGAAAAGCAGCCCCACACCATAACATTTCCACCGCCGTGCTTTATAGTAGGAACTTGATACTTAATGTCATGTTTTTTACCTTTCGGACGTCGAATATACTTTATACCATCCGAGGAAAACAAATTAAATTTACTTTCGTCGCTCCAAAGGATTTTAGACCATTTTTTTATATCCCAGTGTACATGGTCTTTTGCAAATTTTAATCGGGCTATCCGATTCTTCTTTGATATTAATGGTTTCTTCGAAGGACGTCTACCAAATAGTCCACCTGCATGTAGTCGACGTTTTACCGTCGAAATACTTATTTTATCTTCGCGGTTTTTATTAAAATCACGAACGATTTCAACAGCTGTTAGACGAGGATTTTTGTTTGCTTCACGGACAATCACTTTATCGTCCCTCTTGGTGGTTTTTCTTGGTCTACCTGTTTTTCGTCGCGAAGCCGCGGTTCCATATTTTGTTCTTTTCTGATACTAAAAACTTATTGTTTGATGTGGTACCCCAAATTGCCGTTTGGCTGATGTCATTGTGTTTCCATCATCCAACCACTTTAAAACTGATTTTTTTAAATCTTCTGAATAATTTTTTTTACTTGACATGATACTGTAAGTCTTATAAACTATTGTAACGAATTAATTCTAAAAAATATTTAAATTATATTACTTTAATTTGCAATTATTTATGTTCGAAAGATTTTGCCAATAAATTTTGACCGATGAGTAAAATTAAATTTCCTCATATAATATTCGCGTTATTACTAATTTAAAAACTTTTTTCAGAGAATCTTTATAAACCTACCTACTTATAGTAAATATAAAATAATTCGCGAAAAAGTTTTTATTTCTATTCATTTTCGGCAGAAAACTGTTTTGCCAATATATTATGAACGCTACTGTAACTGACTAACTTCTTTGGTAACCCAGGTCCCAGTTTTACTCTCAATGCTAGTGAGACCGCCAGCAAAACAAAAGAAAGTTATTTTAACTACATAATTCTAACTCTGAATTATTCAAAGACTTTTATGTTTATTGACTACTATTTTTGGAAATAAGGTTATAGTTTTTGGTTTTGTTAGTTTTTTTAGAGTTGGGATTTTACGGTTAGAAGATATCAGAACGTGCTGATGTTTACTGGAGGGTTGAGTTAAAAAATTCCGCGAAGTTCGTGATTCTAATCCGGAATTTCTTCTAATTCTCTAATTCAATAAGCAATCTCAAGAATCAACGCCAAGCCGATGATGCAGATGGACTGGATACGCATTTGGTACTTTCTATAAATCTTTAATTGGTTTTATAGGTTTTTCATAATTTTTTTATTATATTTAAATATTTTGTTTTTTAATCAATATTAATTGGTTATAATCATCCTACAGGGAAACAGAAATTAAAGAAATTAAATATTTTACTTTTTATAGCTTAGCAAAGTCATCTAGACATCATGACATCTACAAAGGTAAGCCGTCATGCTTTAAAATTATGAAGATTCATTAGACACTTAGCTACAAATTAAATGATCTTATTAACCGACCATTATATTATATTGTTGCTATTATATTAAAGTTGTATGACTTTTGTTTGTTAAATATATAATTAAACATCAAATTTTCATTAATAGATACTAAAACCTATATATTTCTTTAATTTTAGATAAAAATGTAAGTTTTACATTGCCGAAAAAATTGAAAATAACTACACGATTGGAATGGTTAGCAAGACCAAGTTTTGGAACCTTAAAACGCTTGTCGAAGCCAGTACCATATGTAATCGTTATGGAAACACAAACTAAAAATTGTACATATTTTGCAGATTGTGTATATATTCTAAGAACTAAGCAGGCATTCGATATTGATAGTCAAAAACAATTAGATATTAGTAATAATTATTTAATTGGCGCCGACGGTTATGCATATGAAGGGGTAGGATGGGATTTTGAAGGCACCCATAACTCTGAGTATAACAATAGAAGTTTAAGTATTGCTTTTATTGGAACTTATAGCCATATTCCTCCACACCCAAGAGAAATAACTGCTGCAAAGCAATTAATTACAATTGGTGTAAATTCTGGATATATTGATCCAAATTATAAACTGTTAGGCAACAGACAATTAGAAAATAATAGTCAAAATCCTGGAGAACTCTTATTTGAGGAAATAAAAAAGTGGCCAAATTGGGCCGAAACACAATAGACTTAAAATCGGTTTTGTAAAGTCATGTGAGGTAAGATTGCCGATATCGTACCACCGGCACCGCTTAAATCGTACTTTATTTTGTTCGTATTTTTGTAATCCTGATTTATTTCTTCCTAATTCGTGTTCTATTCAGAAATACTCCACTAAGGTGGTTGGTGCGGAAATACTTTTCCATCATTGGCATACCAATAAATTTGCAACAACGAATCATAAATTTTGCTTCTTGTTAGAATACTTTTATTTATATAATTAATTTCGTTAAATTGGCTAATCCACTGATGGCTTTTCTAGGGATGTCTATTTTTGTCCCTTTGTCTTCTTTTTGGTGCACCACTTTAGTTCACTAATATGCCGCATCAATAGGTATAGTAAAGGGACATGCCAAATTATGATTTAACATAATTGCCACTTATTAGACTGACTTCTAAATTTATGTAAATATTTAAATATTAAGTTTCATTTTAAGTAAAATTGTAATTGTAACAATATAAAATCAATATAAATATTTATTAGCGTGACCGAATATTGAGGAATATTTTGTTGTAAAATTCATCATTTCAAATAATATTACAAAATTTAAAAACTTATTTATTTATTAAAGATTACCAACAAATTAAATTATATTTAAGTTTTAAAATCGGTTTTATAAATTACTTTACTCTTTCTATCATAGTTATTAGTTGTTAATAAGTTATTTCTCTTATTTATACCCCAATTGAAATAAAATCGACTTCAGTAATTTGGTAATCTTGGCCGTTAGTTGTTACATCATCCAACTCAATATTTACATCACTATTTTTTACAAATTTATCGTAGAAAACTAAGCATTAATTAGAATAATATGATGAATTTGTCAATATAAAAACTAATAATTTGATTTCCAACAAGTTTTTTTATAACTAATGTTATCTATGTATAAATACAATAAATTGATGTATTAAATATTTATTTTTTTCAATAAATTAATACTAAGAGTAGAATTTCATATTTTTTGTAATTTATCATTTAAACTCCAGTTTGCAAATGCTATAAGTATACAAGAAAAACTTTCATTTCAAGCAATTGATTTTAGATTAAAAATGTTTTTTGCAATTAAAATATATAATTAACTGCACGATTTCCAGCTTTAATTCAGAAAGCATCAATTGTAAATCAGATTAAGTACCTATTAGTATTTCTGGCCTCATGGCTACCCTTCTGGTTAACTCTGAGAGGCCGTTCGAAGTTCACATGTTGTAACCTTTATGGTAGCTCTGCGACACTGCTCAGTATTCGGCTTCGCACAGCTATCTAGATGGGCGGCTGAAAGGCTGTGTAATTCCTTAAAAGATTTACAAACAAGCTAAAATTTGAAAAATGGAATTATAAAATTTATGAAGAAAAGTTCATGTTATTTTACAGAATAAATATCGATTGTTTTGAAATTTCCAGAAATTCTTGTGATGTTGGAGAGGTGACAATAGTGGTAAGTTTGCTAAATGTATTATATAAGGTTATGATAATATTGGCAATATTTATTTTGATTTTCTTGCAAAGAGGGGAATTGTCGATACCTACTAATGAAGTAATTTCAACGGCCTTAAGATGATGCTTTCGTTTGCTGATGATGATTTTTCGATGCTTTCCTGTAAAATGAAGGGAAAGGGTTTTAAAATTAGATCGACGATATGTAAATAAGCATAAAATAGTCTTTGTCACCTTAAATTCTGAATTATAGTGAAGAAATGAATATTCAAATGCGTTTATCTCAGAACTATAGTAATTTACATATTCGCTCTTCATGCACTGGGGCGACGATATTGAACAACATAGCCAAATTTTCTTATTCTGCATAAAAGCAAAGTTATTTAAATTTTTAAAAATATTAAAAAACTACAGTTAAGTATAATTTCAAACACCCTGTATAAGGGTCCATTCTATTTTTTAATCAACGTATTAGCCATCTATTATCTTCCTGTGGTACTGCATTTACAATTAAAAAATAAAACAGCAAACTGCAAAATAAAAGAACAAAATTAGAACAACAAAAGGAATAAATGAGGTTATAACATTTTAACGCGTTTATAATGTTGCCAAAATGATTATAAATTATTCTGAATACCTAAGTTATCGGTTTAGTACTAGAAATTACTATAAATATCCTAATTATTAATGATTTGTGTGAAATAAAAATTTGTTTTTGAAATCGTAATTATGGTAATTAATCGGAGAGACATGAAGCGAAGACACAAAGGCGACAATAATACCTGTAATTTGTTAGATGAGAGTCCTAAAAGGTAATTTGTGTTTAAAATATATTATTCTTATGTAATAATTTGAATTTTGTCAACAGAACAAAGGTTCATGCACAGCGTAAATTTGCACAGGGATCTAACGTGAGTAGCCCCATGATAACTCCAGTAAAGGATATTGAAAAGCAAGATAAACTAAAATCAGATGTATTTCCTGAACCGCAAGATCTTTTACCTATTAACCGACCTCACACAGAAGATTTTCTCACATTTCTTTGTTTTCGTGGTACATCGATGCTACCACCAACGTTAAACTTTTTTAATGTCGCTCCAGCAGATACAAGAACACATTCAAAAGCAGCAAATGAAGATCCAACCGATTCATGTCCCCCAATTGCAAATATTAACCTGAAAAGTGTAACGGGGACAAATGAAAGACCTTTTATAGCTTTTGGTGTTCGGAAACGAGCCGATCCTGTTTTAGTCAGTAAACACATGGATAAAAAGAGACGACATGCGCTTGCTTTACAAGCACTGCGTCGAAAATATCAAGAACAAAAAATGGCTAAAATACGTGCAGTTACCATCAGTAAATTATCTGAAAAAGTATCAACCAAAAATACATTGGTTCGTACCAGATCGGTGACTAAAACTGAAACTGTCGTCAAGAAACACATTCCTGCAAAAACTAAAGTGAAAATTGTATCAACTAAGCATGTAAAACTTACAACCAGGTCTTCTATAAATTCTACTCTTCGACAGACAATAAAAAATCCAATACGAAGACATCTACCAAAGAAGAAAATGTGCTTGAGAAGTTACCGAGGAAAATTTATTCAACACGAGTTGCAATTGAAAAAGTCAAAGAAGTCCAAAATAGCCAACAGAAAGCAAAATAAAGAGAGTTCTTCAGATTTTTCATCTGATGATGATCAACCTTTGCTAAATACAGTAAAAGTTAAATCCAACAAAGTGGCTGTTACGAAAAAACAAAAGAAAAGTGTAGTTAATGCAAGAAAGCCTGCAGAACTAAAGTAAGAAAATTTATATTATACGATTTCTTTCTCTTTTTCGACTGTCCTGCATGTTATTTCTTTTTTTACACTACTTAGAACAATAAAAATTATTGCAATTTAATGTAGTTTAATGTTAACAAATCAACTGCTGCATGTTTTATGTAAATATTAGTTATTATTTCTTCTTTCTTTTATTCTTAGAATATTTTCTAACTGTTTTGAGTGCTGGTCAATTCATTAAAAGCTTCTTAATTTTATTATCACACCCTCCAATTAATCTTTACAGGTTTCAAACATCATTAATAGCGACGAAATTGGGGATTTTTGGACGTCAAGCTTTAAAAATTATTTAAAATATATTTGTTATGGTAGATAATTTTACACTCTAATCTAAAGAATAAATACGTGTAGTTTGTTACCCTATCTTGCTTAGTTTTCGAGATATTTAGGAAGTGAAAAAAGTCGTATCTTCTATTTTTAAAAGTGTTATTAACTTTTAACCCCCTTCAATTTTTCGAAGCAAAATGAGTAGGTACACTTTTAAAACTACAAAGTAAAGTGATTCCTGGTGTTGGGAACCTGTAAAGACTAATTATTTGAGAATTTTAACCTCATAAATATTAATCTGATAGAACTCATCTAAAGAGATAATAATTTATATTGTTTTTATGATGTACCACTTCTTCAATCAACGGCTTGGACTTCCGTGATCAACGGTTTTACACTGTGTATCTCGTTATACACGAGTGATATTATGTTGGCACAAAAATCATTTTAATTTTATATTAATTATTCAAACTCAAAGTAACTGTCAATTTCTTGCAAATAAAATAGTCCCTAAACCCAGGATCCAGCAACTTTTTCAATGGAGGCGATTCCATAGATTGAAAAGAAAAAAAAATACAATAATTGATAACCCATCTATACTTTTTTACAGTAATTTTTGTTTTTATGATTTATATAATATAATAATGCTTAATTTTTCCAATAAGTGCTTGGTTCCATTGAATCTCTTCATCCCTTACCCAGGAAATTTTACGATTATTTTCGTTTTTTGTCATCTTTTATAGTTAGAGGCTTAAAAGTTTGAAATTTCAAATGTAAGACACTCAACACGATGATAGATCGCTTAAATTCAATATATCATTTTAATTTAACAATATTGTTTTTATTTGAATTCCTGATTATTGTAATAATTTCACAAGAAGCTGCTATTGCAGTAAAATAGCTATATATTTTTTTCTAAAGTAAAATTATAGCAAATACTATACCATTTTGAAAACTACACTATATGAGCAATTTTTTAAAATAACTTGCCAGGTTCGGAGAACGCAGCCGTTTGAACGCGAGAAATTGCACCTTCCCTCGACTTATTACCGACGCACTTTATTATGACCAAATTAGGGGCCGTCCATTAATTACCACTACCAGTAATACGAACGCAGCCCTTGCCATCTCGGATCCAATAATTGATTTTCAATAAATAAAAAAAGACGCACGAAATTATTCTACATTACGTAATTGTGTGATTGAACAAAAAGAGAGATCCACCCCCTTCCCAGTAGCACAATTTGCCGAGTTGGAAGACCCTAGGGGGATGTTTTTAATGAGTTTAGTGTTGCCAAAATGGCTGTGGAGTCAATTTCGGCAACACATCCACCTACGACAGAGTTGCAAAGAAAGCGAGATTCACCCACTCGCCAGTAGCACAATTTGCCGAGTTGGAAGGTCCATAGGGAATGTTTTTAATGAGTTTAGTCCTGCGAAGTTAAACTTGTTCAACTGCGTGTTTGGATGGCCTAGTCAAACTAGTCTTCATTGATCTAAATTAGCACAAAGCTCGACTGATGACTAGTCCATTTGTCTTAATAATGAATAATCTACTATTATATTTAAATATAATAAGGGGGGGTGCAATTGTATATAATTGCTCGCGTTTATGCGTCCCTGCGTTCAAAAGTCATCGCGTTCAATCGTCCTCGCGTTCAAACGACCTCGTGTTCAAACATCTCTGCGTTCAATCGTCTCTGCATTCAAACGGCCGCGTTCCATAGTCTGGTACCGGCCAGGTTAGTGTGGTAATTTTTTTCACGGTATGAAGAGTAGAAGTTAGCAAATAAAAACAATACTTCTGAGACGGGCAAGAAAAAAATTTTCCTAAAAGTATGGCACTATTAGTTCTATCTATTTTAATCTGTAATTAATAGAATCTTGTAATATGAAATTTCGTACCTGTGGCACACGATAACTGATTTAATGTGTCGATTTTCACAAAATTCATTAAAGTGCCAATCGGGTCTATTCTGTAACTTTAGCAACTTGCTAAAAATGAGCAATATTGCTAAATAATAATTTTGCTTAATACCTATTGGAGCAAAATTGCATAACAATGGTTATTAGCAATAATTAGCAATATTGCGCATTTTTAGCAAGTTGCTAAAGTTACAGAATAGATATGATCAAAAACTAACGATTTTTGAATAAGATCATATTTTGATATTCTGGTCAGTCATCATTACTCGTGTCATGAGCTAGTCTATCAGCCCTGCAAGGAATGACGCTGAGTTCTGGGGCACCCTGTATAATAAAAATTCAAGTTAGGTGAACTTAAAAATTCTGTGGAGACACTAATCGATTAAAAAGTTTGCAAAAATCTGATGTTTCTCAAAAAATTAATCATTGTTAGTAATCATTTAATTATAAACTTAACCCGCCAACCGCGGGAGACGTTCATATCACGTCTGACTATTGTCGTGTCGCCTACTTATACATTGTATAGAAATAGCCCGCGATTTTGTACAGAAATAGGAAAAAAATTGCCCGCGGTTGAAGGGTTAATGGTTCAGTTTGATGAACCAATAAGCATACAAGCTTTTAGTTGCAAATTTTTAAAAATGCATTATTAATGCAGTTACTTTTAGTTACAGGATTACAAGAGCGTCTTCAATATTTGTTCCCAAAATAGAACAAACTGTAAAGCGTAAAATACAAATATCTAGATCGTCAATTATAACAAAATCTCCATTTGTTAAACTGACACCTCCCAAAAATACATCAAATGTGGTTGTTGCTGAAAAATCAAAATCAAACAACGCAAAGTCAGATAAGTCAATTGAGGAACCAAAAATATCAGAAAGGAAAAGTGAAAGAGATTTAAGAAACTTAAAAAGAAATGACTCTAATATTGATAAGAATGTAAAAAAAGCAGATTCTCATGATAATGATGCCAAAAGGAAATCTAATAAATTAGATTCCACTGAAAAACTTAAGAAACCTTTAGTGGTTGAGAAATTGGTAAAGAAAAATCCTATTGTTGAAGTGTTAAAAAAGATAGAAATACCTGCAGAAAATATAAAGAAATCTAATAGCCTTCAGTTAGATCTAGATAGTACAGAAAGTAAAACAGAAAATCTGCCAGAGAAGAAGACTAAAAGAAAAGTTGAAGTTGAACCAGTAAATGAAAAAATTTCTAAAGCAAAATGTGATAAATTAGTAGAACCTAAAGAGGGTAAATCTGATAAAAATGAGGCTCCTCAAGAAAAGGTAGTCGCTGTTGTACCAGAAAAGAAATTGAAAAAGAAAATAGAGGTGCCGCAAGAAAAAGATATTAAAGCTAAGTGTAAAGTTGAAGTTCCTTCTTCTGAAGAACCAAAAGTTTCTCAGAGACCAACCCGGAAGACCAAAGAAGCAGCTGCTATTTATATGGAAATTCTTGGTCACAAACTTGTTCATGATGGTGAAATTGACGATGACGACACTTCTATAGATAGCTTTCCAGAACTTCCAAACGTGCGTAAAACTGAGCAAAGAGAAATTGAAATGAAAGCCACAGTGAAATCAAAACCTGACTCAAAAAACCTGACTCAAAAACCTGACAAAAGTAAAGAAAGCGTCAATGTAGTAGTAGAGAAAAAAATAGCTATAACTGAAGACAAATCTGCAACAGATAATCAGCAGTCTACAGAATGTAAGCCCATTTTAAAACCACAAATAAAAAAAGATTTAGATAAGAAAAGTAATTCTAATGTTACTTTAAGCAATGATGTAATTGCTGAACCTCCCAAGAATCCTGAAATATGCAAAACAGAAGATAAATCGCCTAAAATAGATAATGAAAAACGCACAACTAGAGGTTCATTGCATAACAAGTTAGTTGTTCCCGGAAATTCAAGTGATTCTGAACACAATTCGGTAAAATTGACCGTTAAGAAAGACACTAAACAAGCCAAAATTACTGAAACAGCGCCTTTAAAAAGTGATTTAGATATTCAACAGGACAAACCAGTAGAAAGCACAAAAACTGAAAAGGTAAATGAAGATGACTCTGAAAAGTCAACTGTATTGGAAGAAAGAACAAATAAAGTTGTTAAGAAGGTTAAAAAGGTAGATAAAACACCAGAGAAGAAACTAGATAATAGTTTCAGTGATTCTGATGAAGAACCACTTTCAAAACTAGCACTAAGTATAAATAAAACAAATGATAAAAAACCTAAAAATAAGAGAAAATCAGAAGAGATATCGGACAAAGAAATTAAAGTTAGTAAAGGTGCAAAACAATTGAAAAAAGATACCAGTGAAAGAATCAAACAAGAAGAACCAGTTTCAGTTGTAAGTGGTAAACCAAAACGTGAGTGTACTAAGCGCCCTCAAAATTATTTACCTTTATTTTCTTCTTCCGAAGATGAAGAACAATATTTTTATGGATTTGTTAAAACCGAACATGTTAAAACGAATAAAACTACAAAAGTCCAAAATAAATGTAGTTCGACACCACCAACTGCTGATCTATTGTGTAAAGATGTCGATAAACGTTTTGGCAAAGGGAAAGTAAATATGTCTACCGAACAAATTGAGAAGTGGTTGAACGACAGTGCCATGGCAGGAAGTTCAATAAAGAGAGAAGATGACGAGTTAATGAAATTTATTGAAAAAAATTTGTTAGACAAATTAGAAGAAGATATATTAAAAGAACCTACTACATCTACAAATACCGTCGATAAATGTAGTGTGATAGAAGATAAAAAGGAAAGTAAAGTTTTGGAACGAATGAATTTAGCAACAAATGCACAATTAAAATTGATGGATCGTAAATCAATATTTAGTAAGGAAAGAAAAACTGCACTACCAAGTGTTAACGCGTTTTCAGCTAATAACGAAAGCAGCGTGTATGCTTTTGAAGCAGATACTGAAGATACTGTAAAAACACCTTTTAGAAGACCTACACGAAGACCATCAAGTACTGCTACTACAAGATCAGAGGACTCTTCCAAATGTGAAAATCCAAAATCACTTAAAAAGGGTTCCACTTCTCCTGCTGTTAAGCCCAGTACATCAAAAGATACCAATAAGCAAGAAGTTTCTCAAATATTATCAACTGACGAATCTCATAAGTCAAGTTCTATAGCCGTACCCCTAGATTTAGAATCAAAAAATGTGTTGAAAGAAACAAGAACTGTAGATAGTACAACACAAAATGATCCTGAAGATGGAGAAAAAATATTTTATATTCCATTACAGCCTGGAAAGCAATCATCTCAAATGATTCAAGGAGTTGCTGTTAAATTAGGAACCAAGAATACTGCAGGTCAAAATCAGCAAGTTGTCATGAGTGCTAAGTTAGTAACTCACACACCTGTAGGTGCTCAGAAATTAATGGAAAAACCACTTGCAACTTCCACGCCAATGGATCCTCCTTCAACTACAATACAAAAGTCGAAAATTTCAGATAATTTAAAATCGTCTTTCAAAAACAATATTAATCAAAAAATGCAAGATCGCATGTCTGAAAATTCTGAAGAATTTAAATATAAAATACCTAGTTCACCAAGTGCTAGTTCATCTTCGAGTACTAAAATTTCAAAACGGACCAATGTTAAACCTAGAATGCGTTCCGTCGAATTTTGTAATCCAATTACTACCAGCGATTTTCCAAGTGAACAAAAAACGTCAATGTTGATTGAAGCTCCAGTGTTTCATCCAAACGAAAAGGAATTTCAAGATCCTTTGGAGTATATTGAAAAAATTAGACCTTTTGCTGAAAAATTTGGAATATGCCGCATTGTACCACCCAGTAACTTTAAACCGGATTGCAAAGTGGCAGATGATATGAGATTTACAGCCTATAATCAATATGTTCAAAAGATGTTACATCGATGGGGACCCAATTTTAAAGAATTAATGGCAATCAGCAAATATTTAAAAACGCAAAATATTGCGTTAGTTCATCCACCATGGGTAAGTTATAAATATTTACTATTTAATAAATTTGTTCTAAACTTGGGTACATGTCGCTAAAATCCCCTAATCGAATTTTTAGGCGAAATTGATGTCAAAACAAAATATGGGCAATGAGATTCTTTATTTAAAATAAAACATATTTAATTATATGTGACCTGGTCTATGAAAAGGGAGCTTACGTGCGAAATCAAGTTATCGAGAAAACAACAGTTAAAGGAAACAATGTTGCATCAGTTTCGCGTTAGTTGTTCCCGTTTATCTGCGTTGTCTGATAATTCCACAAATTATGACCTTCTGGTTTTCATCATCTGAAAGAGCGTCTCATACTCTATTAAAATCGGCAAAAAAGTGGAAAATGATCAAATAAGTTATCGAGAAAACAGCAGTTAAAGGTAACAACTCGTTGCATCAATTTCGCATTAGGTGTTCCCGTTTATCTGCGTTGCCTGGTAATTCCACAAATTATGACTTTTTGGTTTTCACCATCTGAAAGAGCGTCTCATACTCTATCCGAATCGGCAAAAAAATGGAAAATAATTTTTTGACACCTAAACCCCCTTTTCATAGACCAGGTCACATATAATATCGTACCAATGTCAATTCCCAACTTTTTAGTTTCACTTTCTCCAATTATATGTGTTACCGGCAATCTGCGAAATCAGTCAATTTGCACAATGCCTAGATAATGTGCAAACCTACCAAGTCGTAAGGTATTGTGCAAATTCACTAGTACTTTAGGCAATCTGCAAAATGGCTACGGTCTTTCAGGCAATGTGCACAGTGTCTATATTGTTAGTTAATGTGCTTTTTGAAAATGTAACAGACTCGCATTGACTAGGCAATGTAAAAAACAAAATTTAATTATTTTCCAAATTTAATTTTGTAAAATGATATGAAATCATTCGAAATCATTATCGAAATCACAATTAGGGCAAGTGCAAACACTAAACCTCATATCAGCACATTTTGAGCGAACGGAAATGTAAAAAAAAATCATCGAAAATATCAGTAAAATGCAATAAAAACACTTCACTTTTGACTCAATAACAATATTGTAAACAACAATCATAAAATCTTGCATATGAGTGTAAACAAGCGAAGAAAGAGAGGTAGCAACTTGCAAGCCGAAAAGGGTGGCAACCTGAATTTTGACGCTACTTTAGAATTATACAGAAAAAAATTGCCGATTCATGATATATTTGAAATTTTGTCAGGATTATGTAAATTGAATGAAAAAGAAACACGGAAAAAATATTGACGTTGATTTGTCGATAAAAATGTTCAATTTATCAGCACAGAACAAAAGCACAATTTCAATTTTTAAATTTTCAAGATACATGATTTCAAACTTTCTTCAACACACACTGTCATTGGCTCTGTCCGCTCCAGAACTAGTTTAAAAGTGACCACACCTCCTTAGGTTTCTATTTCAGTCAAAATTTAGTTTATGACATTGGTCCAATCTAAGGGTCCAATACCAAAATGTAGCTAAGGTGGCAACATGCAAGCCTCTCCCCTACTAGTTTACGCATCTCGCACAATGTGAGTCTGTTACATTTTCAAAAAGCACATTAACTAACAATATAGACAATGTGCACATTGCCTGAAAGACCGTAGCCATTTTGCAGATTGCCTAAAGTACTAGTGAATTTGCACAATACCTTACGACTTAGTGGGTTTGCACATTATCTAGGCATTGTGCAAATTGACTGATTTCGCGGATTGCCGGTAACATATGCACTTGATTTACCAAATTTAATTTTGAATATTTTTGAAAACTCCCAGCAAGTTTGTTATGTTTTAATATTTAATTTAAATTTCTTTTTTTAAACAGAAAAGCAAATTAAATTAGAATGAAAGCATCTAGGCTTATTTAAAGTATTGTATTTAAATCTCAGGGTCTGTACACATTATTACCTGACTTACTTGTTTATAAGGAAGTTAGGTATAATTATTTAAAAAAAAAAATAAATAGAGACGGTCGAAGCATAGTGGTCACGCAAGTTGACTATGAACGCTAAATGCCCGGTTCGAATCCGGGTGAAGTAAGAACTTTATTCTGGCCGTCTCTCTGGTCCTCCAGGTTGGGGGTCGGGGCGATGAGCTAGCTCCTCATCACCTGTAAAGAAAACTAAAAAGCTTTAAAACCATGACCAAGCCTCGCAAGAGACTTGGGAAATGGGAACGGATAAACAATTACTAATTGTAGGCTTGATGTGTTGTGAGGTGTTTATTTACCTTGCAATGCAAAAAACAGTCCGAAATATATATATATAGGTATAATTTATAATTATAATATAAAAAATATAATTTTAAACACAAAGATCAGTGTTAGGCAACTATGGAATATTGGTGTATACATTTTCGGAGTTTTGAGTTCCCATTTGGGAAAAGTTGGTTGAAAGACGTGCGTAGCTAAAAATTCGATTAGGAAACCACCAGTGACCTATTTCTAAAAGTTGTTCTTTTAGATTGGCGGAATGGAAATAGACTTGCCACGTTTGTACCAAATAGTTCAATCCCTTGGTGGTTTAAAAGAAGTAATTGAGAAGAAAAAATGGCCAAAAGTGTCCGAATTAATGAAAATACCTAAATCTGCTCAGGATAGGGTGACAAAATTAGATGACATTTATTGTAAATACCTTTTACCATATGACACACTTTCACCAGGTATATTTCAAGATACATTATAAGAGTTTGATTACCACGTTTATCAATTACTTTTGTAGCTGAAAGAGAAAAATTATTTGATGAAGTTGAAACTGAATGGGCTAAACGTGAATCTCGTGCTTTGCTAAAATCTCAACAGAAAGTTACCACTCTTGATGCTAGTCTTAATAGTTCAGATTCAGAATCTGAAGATGAATCTGAGGAATGTATAGTTAAAGGTCGAAATATGGCTTTGAATGCTTTTTATCGTATTGCTCGTAACACTATGAGTATGTGGTTTAAAACTATGGAACCTTCGGCACAAGAGGTAATATTATTATAGTACTTATTTACAATATTTTATTTTCTTACAAGTTGTTATTTTATTTATTAGGTAGAACAAGAGTTTTGGAAACATGTGACCACAAAACAAAATCATATATGTGTGCATTCGGGTTCCATTGATTGTGGAAATTGGGGTTATGGATTTGCAGTTACCAAAAATAGTCCGTTTGCCAGGCACGCATGGAATCTTAAAGTGTTAACCAATAATAGTGGTTCCATTTTGAGATCTCTAGGACCTGTTATGGGTATTTTTTAAAATTACACTTGTTATTTGTTTGAAAATAATATAACATATTTGTAGGTGTAACGGTTCCAACTCTTCATGTTGGAATGGTATTTAGTGCCTGTTGTTGGTACAGAGACCCCCACAGTTTACCATGGATTGAATACCTTCACACTGGAGGTAATAAAATTTGGTACGGAATACCAAATTCCATGAGCAAAATATTCCATAAAGCTTTAATAAAATTAGTGCCAAATTATTGTCGTAACAAGGCATTGTGGCTTCCGTCAGATACCGCCATGGTACCGCCTAGTCGTTTGGTAGAAAATGGGGTTTCCTTGTGTCGAACTATTCAAGAACCGGGACAATTTATAGTTGTTTTCCCAAAAGTTTTTACATCGAGCATTTGTACTGGATATGTTGTTTCGGAAAGTGTTTACTTTGCACCACCATATTGGCTAGGTGCTGCTCGAAGTATATTTGATGATCTCCAAGAAAGTTGTGAGCCTTCTATGTTTTCATTCGAAAAACTTGTAGTCAAAGTTGCATCGGATACGCGTTCAAATGTAGAAGTTCTAAGACACATAATACCAATTATACAGTCAATGTATGAAAAAGAAAAGGTCGCATGGCAGAAATTACAAAAATTAAATTTAGTTGATCAAGAAAGGATACCGTTACCTGAAATACCAGTAAAGAAAAAGAAAAAATTACAAAGCGATAGTGGAGATTACGAATGTGAAGTATGTTCTAAAAATTTATATATTTCATGGGTAAGTTTGTTGTTGAAGTTGTAGGTCATGTAAATCACTATAATTTTTTTAAGGTGACGGAAACAGAAGATTTAATCTATTGTTTAGAACATGCAATAGAATATATTGAGAGTAAGAAACTCGAAATTGAGAATTGTACCTTGACTTATATGTACAATAATGAAGACTTGATTAATTTAATAGCAAAAGTTAAAAGCGCAATTGAAATTAAATTACAAAAGAAAGTTACAGGTAAAGTCGCCCTAACTTCTTAATTTTTTTACGTTGTAATACTACTAAAGGTGTTCTTAGAATTTTAAAAATTAGAATGGAAGCTTGATATAACGCAAATTTGTATTTCAGATACATTTTTTAAAAATGTTAGAGATTTTTAATAAGTTAGATTAAGTTTGATATACCTTTAATCATAATTATTTATTGTATTGAATTTTAATTATATTACTACATTAAGTAACAAACTTTTTTTATTGATAATATTTTATTTTGAGTTCGTGTACAACTTCAGCCACGTCAAGTACTTCAATTACTCAAATTTTGTTCAAATCCAATTACAAAATACTCGGGGTACCAAGTACTTTTAAGTTGGTTTCAAAAGTACTTTTTAGTGCTTGAATTACTTTTTGCAAATCTTTTATTTGAAATACTTTCAGCTCTGCATACTACTTGGGCACTAATAATATGTTCATTTTTCCAACAATTCGAGAAAGAATTTAAAAATTGTCGAGTTGTGTTATATCCAGTTTGGGATACTGCAATATACATGCTCCATATATTTTTTGCTCGAATAGTGATCACTCATAGTTAGTGATAATCTAGACGAAATTCACTGCCCTTGTGCGATTTGCTGATTGTACAACAGCCAATTTAATTTCCGTCGGTCAAAGCTTGGCTTACTTTTGATTGAAGTTTTTTTTTTGAAATCGGTTTTTACAACGCTTTTGTTACTTATTATACTTTGAGCGTTTGATTGATTTTGAATTAGGTTCAGAACTGCTACCCTTACTACACAGTATTTTGGAACTTGTGGTCTGCCGCCACACTATATAGGAGCTAGCTTATACCCTCCATCTACTAAGCACGTAACTGGAGTTAGGGCACTCCAGATTGATTTGGAAAATCTGCGTCCGAGATATTTGCTCTCTTGTTAGGAGTAGGATCTGCCCAGATTACATTCGAATCATTTCATTGTACAGACCATTTACAGACCTTAAAACAACATTTCAAATGAGATGGTAAAAATGCTCATCGATCCCACCATTGCTAAAATTTGTATTCAAGGTCAAATAATCAGTATTTTGCGATATCTTTCAAACGGTAAGTGTTATCGCAAAAATAGTCATTGCAAAGTTTGTAGATAATATTATATAATTCTCTATAAAAATGTATATAGGTACTTCTTTTTTCGACGAATCGTCATTCATGACATATCAATAATTGGCAGTCATATTCTGGATAATACTCAAGAGTGGTAGATGCAATAGTTAATTATCAAACTTACGAAGCAGATGAAAGAAAACAGTAACATATTACTGTTGACATAGAGTTTAAAAATTTTGAATAATTAAATTGTTACCGCAATATCTCATGAATGACGATTCGTCGTACAAAAGTATAAGGATCCTTTTGGTAGATAAGTAATCGCACCATTTACAAATTTTGTAATGACTATTTTTGCAGTAACACTTATCGTTCGAGAAATATTTGCAAAACTGGTTGGTTGGGATCGATGGAGATTTTTGATATGGTGTTTTTATGGTCTGTACCAATTTTCATTTTGGTGTAATTATTCCGAAGTTTGACAATTTCAAACCGGTCAAATTACTGCAGAAACAAACTGAATATAAATTGCTCACTAATTCTAATATTGAACTTTAATCAATTAATTTCAATATTTATGTAATTTTTTTCTGAAATGACGATCGTGTTGACCTATTGGAGTTAAATTTTTATTCATTTGCAATTATATTTATCGTGTTTATTTCAATACTTTAAAAATAGAAATAAACTTGAAAATTAAAGATAAAAATAATCAATATTCCAATTATACTACATAACTGGCTTGACCTAAACCAACATAACACATAAATATGTAAATATTGCTTTAATTGTAAATACCGTGCCACTATTTGGGAAGTTTTTTTGTTGAAGTTGATTAGAGCTTGTAAGGTAGGTCATAGCTTCAGGTTTCTATATAATAACAATAACGACAATATTAGGTATATAATATTAGTATCAATAATAATTAAGGCCCGGATTTGTAGGCATTTGCCTTTTTTGATTCCGTACAGGCTCTGAAATTTTTTTTGCAGCAAAATGTGTTTTGCGACCTGGCGATCATTTTAAACCACTTTTTAATATGCCTAAAATGCCTATTTTCTACATTTAGGGGGTTATTCTGTAACTCATAAAGGATTTTTACAAAAAGGATTCCTTTTTGAAAAGGATATATAAAGGATAATCTTATTCTGTAACTATAAAGAAGGCTGTCCTTTAAATATCGATCTTTATGGAGCGGATTTGTAAAGGAATGCCTTTATCCTTTATGATAAAGGATTGGTAAAGGACACATTTATATAAAGAAGGGCAATTGCGGACTGCACCGATGGTCAAAGGGTCACATAATCTGACATGTGGATTGCACCGGGTTCGGTTAAGTTAAGTATGTGGACTGCACCGATGGTGAGTAAGTAATCTTTTTTAATACCATTAAAGGATTGAGGTATTTAATTTACTACAGAGGTATGTAAATAATACAGATTGTATTTACATTTTCTGGTTTTCATTGCTAGATAATGTAAAAATTATGGCACTAATTTATGGGAAACCCTCATTTCATCCTTCATTTAGGTTTAGGGGACCGCTAAAAGAGAGATCCACTGGTCGAGCTTAGGTTATTGTTAGGAAACGATCATTTTTTTAATGAGGGGACCGTTGAAAGAGAGATTCACCGGTAGAGCTTAGGTTAGTTAGTTAAAATTTTACGATTTACTACCATTCTAATGGTCCATAATTTTTTAAATAAATTTTGATTGGCTTGAATTACACATTTGCGAAATTTTTTTTAGAAGACTGCGCCTTTGGATTAGGGGTCGTTCATAAACTACGTCAAGCAATTTTAAGCATTATTCAACCCTCCCCAACTGCACAAAATCCTAGACATATCTCCAAATATTACGACATGCACCCTTCACCCCCCCTTTCAATATTTTTTTTTATTAAGCAAAACCCAAAGAACCGTACCTATTTTTTATTAGCAAAACAAACATCGTTAGTTAGTTCTGTTAATCGTTAGTTATGTTCTCAAAATGATTTACTTTTTACCCGACTGCCAAAAAAAAAAGAGGGTTATGTTTTTCGAGTGTATGTATGTATGTATGTATGTATGTATGTCTATTTCTTTGGCACGCTCTACAGGCTAAACGGTTTGACGGATTTTAACATATGAGGTGTCATTAGAATCGTATTCATTGTGGGAGTGACATAGGCTATAATATTTAATTAAAGCGTCCGCGAAAAAAAAATATCAGCACATTATCTATTGAGCTTGAATTATGTATACAGGGCGAAGCATCAAACATCTAAAACACATACATGGAGAATTCTGATAGGATGAAGTTTCATTAGTTTAAGGCGAGGGTACACCTTGCCGGCAAAAATAAGAAGTCCAACTTTGTGAATTTGTTCTGAGAAAATGAATGTATTTTGATTAATTTGGGTTTCGGCACATTATTGTACAAGTCTTGAAGAACATTGAACAAATTTACAAGTCAAAATATTACAAAATGGCCGCGTGGCAGCTGAACTCCAAAATGCACCTCTTAAAATGCGGTGGAAGATATCCCAATGGTCTCGATCCAGATTTTTAAATTTTTGTCTCAAAAATTTTTTATGACCGTTTAAGTGACGATGTTGACTTTTTGACTTTGAACCTTAATACCTCAAAAAAAATTAAAATATAAAAAATCTGGATCGAGGCGGACTGGATAAACATACATTAAACTAAATTCTTTTATTTCCGATGTTGTAGGTCTAACGACACCATTGGGATATCTTCCACCGCATTTTAAGAGGTGCTTTTTGGAGTTCAGCTGCCACGCGGCAATTTTGTAATATTTTGACTTGAACAAATTGTTAAATGTTCTTCAAGACTTGTACAATAATGTTTCGAAACCCAAATTGATCTAACTACATTCATTTTCTCAGAAAAAATTCACAAAGTTGGACTTCTAATTTTTGCCGGCAAGGTATACCCCCCCCCCGCCTTAAATACAGAAGCTGTATTTGAAACAAATATGACTAAAAATTTAAATAGAAATTGAAATAAAAAATTTAAAAAAAACCTTTTACCTAAAATGAAAAATGTGAACTAAAAAGCTTGAAATAAATAAATTATTAAAAATAAACAAAAAACCCGACTGCGTTAAAAAACATCAACTGAAAAGCAATAAACTAAATTAAAAATAAACTAAATTATTAAAAACATAAACAAAACTAAAAAGCGAAAAACAAGCTCTGCAGGGTGTGTTCCACTTCAAGCCCACGACGACCACGGTCGATCGCCAGTCCAATCAAATAACCGCGTTCGATCTTTAGTCCAATCAAAGATCCATGGGACCACGCTGCGGTCGTCGTGGGCTATAAGTGGAAGGCACCCATAATCTATACAAATTTGTAAGATCAAAAGGTATTGCAGGCGGGGACAAGTAAAGAATTACAAAACACTTCACTTAAAGATCACCAACTTGGACTATTAACTTGTCCCCGCCTGCAATACCGTTTGATCTTACAAATTTGTATAGATTATGGGTGCCTTCCACTTATAGCCCACGACGACCGCAGCGTGGTCCCATGGATCTTTGATTGGACTAAAGATCGAACGCGGTTATTTGATTGGACTGGCGATCGACCGTGGTCGTCGTGGGCTTGAAGTGGAACACACCCTGCAGAGCTTGTTTTTCGCTTTTTAGTTTTGTTTATGTTTTTAATAATTTAGTTTATTTTTAATTTAGTTTATTGCTTTTCAGTTGATGTTTTTTAACGCAGTCGGGTTTTTTGTTTATTTTTAATAATTTTTAAACCAATAACAGCAACCGTTGATTTTGAACTTGCTATTCATGTAAGCATTAAGATCAATGTCCAGTGCTACCCCCCTATACAGTGTGAATATTTGTGTTTTATGTCATTTATTTCCAGGACGTTACAAAAATTTAAATAATTGCTAGCATTGCAAGATCTTTCAACTTTTTTTTATGTAAAAACGCTAAAAGAAATTGATTTACTTATTTGAACATCTCGTAATTCGAAAATTACGGTTGGAAGGGGGGGGGGGAGATTCCCATGTTCTAATTTTCAAATAACATGATTTTCTAATAAATAAATCAACTTCCTTTAGCGTGTTTATATAAAAAGTGTTGAAAGATTTTGTAGTGCTAGCAATTATTTAAATTTTTGTAACGTCCTGGAAATAAATGACAGGAAACACAAAATATTCACACTGTATAGGGGGGGTAGCACTGGACATTTATCTTAACATGTTTGGGAAAATATTGAACTAATTGAATTCCGATTTCATTTAAGCCAAACGTGGTATAGAAAAATTCATAGAGTAGGTTTGGTCGCAGAATATTAAAACGATCTTTCCGAAATTGGTCAATGGTTGCTCTTCTCGTTTGGTTTGCAATATTTACATCCAAACGAAGTTGATGCCGCTAATAGTGAACATTTAATATCGATAATGCCAGACGATGCACGACTGAACACCTATTCCGATTATATATTTCGAACCTATATTGATGCAGATTCATTTTTTCCATCAAAGCTCTGAGCAGCACGCACATCAAGTATATGCCGGAATACGAATGCCTGTGAGTCGTTTTATAACGTATTTAGTTCACATTTTTATAACTCCACCCGCCGATTTACACCTTCTTGGAGATATTAAAAATGATGCAAATTAAAACATATCTAAGAATAAGCAGAGTATTGGCACAGTTAATGCCGTCAGCCCGAGATCTGTGATTTTTCCGAACCCGGGCAAGAACTTGACATTGGCGCCCCCCGGGACAGGTGCCCTGGTTAGCTCCTCCCCCCCTAGATCCAGAGCTAAATGCCATTACAGTTAGTAAACAAGCCAAATTACAACATTTGATCGACGACTTGTATTCTGACAAAACAATTACCAGGATCCAATTTATAAAAATTCGAATTTTTTTCAATAAATAATAAATTAAAATATAATTAAATATTTTGGGCATCTGTTATGTTATTGTGTGTTATTTTAAGTTTTTCAATAGTGTTTGGGACGACTCCTTGTATACGTCCTTGTTTCATTTTCAGTAAAAAAACATTACGGGTAAGCCTTACAAGATTACTGGTAAGTCTTTGACTTACAGGGATTAAGTATTTATATCGGTGCAATCCACATGTGGGGAATGGGGATCGGTGCAATCCACATCTGACCATCGGTGCAATCTACATATGACCCTCGGTCAAAACCCCCCAAAAAAGGATTAATTTCTTTCCATCGGTGCAGTCCACATACGTCCGTAGAGAATTTGCTTATTCTGTAAATCTAAACGATTCTGTAAGAGCGCCTTTATGTTGTGTTTTATGCCTTTATGTAAAGGGTGGGTACCAAGGTGCCTTTATGTAAAGGATGAGATAAGATAAAGAAGGTTAAAAAAAATAAAAACAAAAGGTAAAAAAAATATCCAAAAAGGAAAAATAATAAAGAGATAAGAAACATCAATGGCAATTCGAGGATTATCCGATGATATATTAAAACTTTAAATATTTACTACATAAGTACAAAATGGTTCCCCTTAAAAAAGTGTCTGAAGAAAGTGTCAACACTTTTTTGGAAACTTCAAAAACAACCGAGATATCGACATTAATTTATCGAAAAGTACAATAATCGAACTTTTGGCTATAACTCGAAAACAAAAAAAGATAGCGAATTCCGGTTTTCGCCATAGAGTTTTTCTCAAAAAACGAAGAGATTGAGGATGCGCCATCCATTTTTCGATATCTCCTATAGTTACCGATTTCCCCATAAGAAGAATCGAATTTGAGCCACCCTGTACATCAATTTTTAAATACGTACATTAATTACATTTTCATTTTACTTATATAGAAAATTATAAAACTTTTGATCGTATTATCCGGCATCTTCTCTTTATCTTTCATGAAAATACTTCAAATTCATTTCAAAACGAAATTTTTCCGATAATTTTCGACAAAACTTTACGTAAAGGAAACCCGAAAGTAAACCTTTAAAAAGCTATTCTGTAACTCGTCCTTTGAGCGACTTTTGTGTGTTAAAGTTTAACTTTAAGTAAAGGATCTTTTCATAAAGGACGAGTTACAGAATAATCCAAATTACTTAAGTTATGGCCCCGTTCGACGAGAAGTTACTTTCGCTTCCAAACGCCACCAAACGCTTCTTTTCCGTTCGGGGAGAGACTTCTACGAGCTTCCAAACGCTTCGGCTCCGCCCCTTTCAGACGCTACAAACGCTTCTAAAATTTAGGTGGGTTAGTGGTAGCGTGGCGCATGGTGGCAAAATCGCAAAATAATTTGAATTTAAATTTGAATTCAAATTTGAATTCAAATTTTGTTTGCTTTATTTTTTCTACAAATTCAACCACGTGGTCACACAAATAAATAAACATCAGTTCAGTTTATCATTATGGTCAGTATTTCTATGTGGTAAAGTGGTAAATGTGGTAAAGAGGGGCATTTAAATTTTGATGCGAAAACATGATTCAAAAGATGGCGCGCCCTAAAATATTCTAAGAATCTTTTCACCAATACAGAATTCTAATAATTTATAAAAGTCATATGAATAAACGATAACTAATTTAGGGAATGAAGAAGTTTGAGCTTTCAAAGTTAAATATTTTTAAAAATATTCAATATTTTCAAATATGAATATCTTTTTGAAATATACTTGTAAATATTCAACATTGGAAGCTCAAATTTCCTCATTCCCTAAATTAGTTATCGTTTATTCATATGACTTTTATAAATTACTAGAATTCTGTATTGGTGAAAAGATTCTTAGGGCCAGTTGTATAAAAGAGGGTTAACTCGGGGATCAGCTGATCCTGGTTCAAGAGCTGACCCAGGATCGCCGTAAGGTAGATAGATTACAAATAAACCTATCAAGTAAATAGTAAAGTGAAATAGATTTACTTGATAGGTTTATTTGTAATCTATCTACCTTACGGCGATCCTCTTTTATACAACTGGCCCTTAGATTCTTAGAATATTTTAGGGCGCGCCATCTTTTGAAACATGTTTTCGCATCAAAATTTAAATGCCCCTCTTAAGAGCTTGCCTTTAGCTAAAGGACCTTTCCATAAGGGACGAATTACAGAATAACCCCCTTAGTGCGTTTTTTCATCTAATGCGCCTAAATGGCTTTTTTTAATTGATTTTGTCCTATAATTTGCCTAAATTTGTAAGTATGTAAGTATTTTTGAATGAATAGCACGTACAAATTTTAAATAAGACACAGGGCCGTAGATAAGGGGGGGTTCAAACCCCCCCATGGGAGAGCGAGATATTAAAAAAAGGGTCTAAAAATTTTTTTTGCGTGAACCCCCCCCCCATGGCATAAGAAAAACTTGACCTAAACTATGACCATTCATGTTACCATTACCATAGCTGTCAATTCATATTTATTTGTACTAATGCAATTAGAGTCACTTCACTTCTTCATGTTGATATATTGAGGGATGACTCCGACAGTTATTGGAGCTATTACTAGGTAATTTTACAATGTGGCCCTTTGCCGATCCTTAATTTTAAGTTATTTAGGAAATACCCCGAAAAACTTCATTTTTTGTGTATGGATATATGCTCCCGTTACTTCTTGTGATGAAGAGCGGTGAATCTGTGAGAAGTTTTTTTACTCCAGAAAATTTGGAAAAAGCTTTAATTTGTTATATAAATGTTTAACTTTATTTTTTGTACAAAATAATGTTTTAATACTTATTACTTATTATTAGTGGTTTTCTTTATTTTAATTATTTAATTATGCATTTTTGACTGCCTATTAGTGCCTATAATCTAATTTTTTGATGCCTAATTGCCTGCCTATTTTGGCAATTTTCAGTGCCTAAAAATCCGGGCCTTAATAATAATAAAATTGATAAATATATTCTTCACGATTTATATAATTATTTTAAATAATTAATTACCTAAACATAATGAACTTATTTACTTTCATTATTTGTGCTTACGCACATAATTTTTATTAAACCTATTATTTAAAAACTTGAAAGGTGATATTATTTATGTCCCTTTGTTTGTAATTTTAACCCTCAAGTTCCCCGTATGAAAAAACAACATATCACCCGAATGAGGTACCTGATACCTTGGCATAATTTTTACGTCATTCAGTCAGTGTTTTCATACTTTCTTTTGCAAGTATTAGGGTTTTATAGCTATTATTTATATTTTTAAAGTGTATTAATATCAAAAAATAAAACTTATGTATTAATATCATAATTATTACGCCGTTTATAACAAAATTTTTGTTTACAAAGTCTGTTATAATCTTATAATGTTATAAGGTAAAACACCCAGCACTTGAACACCGCAAGAAATGGAACTAGTACTTGAACAGATTTTTGAAATTGTATTAATGCAAAAACGGAATATTCATAATAAGTAATATCCGTATTTTATAATTACTTGATGATTTAGCAATTGATTTCTATAAGTTTTTTTAAATTATTCTTCTTCAGGTGCCTATCCGATTTCGGATGTTAGCGATCCTCCTGGCTAAGCCAAGAAGACTTTACTAGGGAAATGTTAATGGGGTGGTTTCCCGTTGCCTTCCCCATAGTCCACAGATCGATTTTGGACTTTTTTTTAGATCACAGCACATATCCGACGCAATCAGGATTAGAACCGCGGTTTCCCGCTCTGTAGTCTATCCGTGTTTGATTTACGCCAGACTGCTGGTCTGGTATAATTTTTAAATTATAAATCGAAATAATTATATTTTTGTTAACTTAAGTTGGCATGTGGAATAGCCGATAAGCATGCTACTTTTGCCATGGAAAGTTACCCGCGCAATCACAGTTTTTAGGTTATGAACTTGAACTCGAAAAAACTAACATAAAATGATCACGTTTGTCCATTACGTTTGTCATACATAAATAAATCAATGTTGCCAAATGTATCTTTAGAATATCGATTGGATTTTTGTTTGATTTTGACTGATTTTTACTATTTTCACACGTGTTCAAGTACAACCACCACCGGAGTGTTCAATTACGGCTGCGATTCAAAATAGATTGTTCAATTACAGCTGCATTTGAAGTATATTTTAAAAACCTTGTAAAAATATGATAATTTTATTAATTATTCCTTTTTTATTATATGCAAAACTATCTATATTTTTATAAATAACATATTTTAATCAAATTAATCGAATTTTATTTGCTTGAATTAGAGTGAAATAGGTTTTACTTTCAAAACTGTTCAGCTAGTGGGTGTTTTACCTTAATATTAAATAAATTAAGCAGCTTAGTAGGTACTTGTAAAAATGCTACTCGTTTCCTACATAATTAATTGCGGGCAAGTATATTCAAAATTGAATAAATTTTTTTTTTTTAAATAGTAAATAACATTTCAAAAAGTAAGAATGAGTGTGCCTGGTACTTTCAAATCAGCTTCTGGAAAAATGTATATAAAAACACAGCTCAAGAAAATAATATACGCGTGTTTTCTGTGGAAATGTAAATCTGAAAAAATTTTATCAAAGAAGAAATGAAAACCCTTTCCGATAGCAATAACAGGTGTTGTAGAAAGACCGAAACATGGTGTCGTTTTAGAAAAAAAGGAACGGATTAACGAGATTCCCACTATCCCTCCACCCTGTGAGACCGAACAACCACATCCAACACTCATAGGAGGTGAAAGCGGCCGAAAAAAGCCGTAGAACCGCCTGTTAATTTATAAAAGTCATATGAATAAAGGATAACTAATTTAGGCAATGGGGCAGTTTGAGCTTCCAGCAATGTTGAATATTTACAAGTATATTCCAAAAAGATATTTATATTTGAAAATATTAAATATTATTAAAAATATTCAACATTGGAAGCTCAAACTGCCTCATTGCCTAAATTAGTTATCGTTTGTTCATATGACTTTTATAAATTATAAGATTAATATTTTAGGGTGCGCCATCTGTTGAAACATGTTTTTGCATCGCAGCGCGCTCTTAAGATTAAAATCTCATAACTGAAACTCTCAGTTCTGGAATCAATAACTTAAATTTAATTTAAAATTCTAAACTCATTTCAATTTATGTAGATGAAAATTTAAAACGCAATTATTTTGTTCAAGTTCCTAAGCCGGTCCTGACTATCGGCTATCAGCAAAAAAAATACAGTCCCTGTTTATCAGCAATTTTACACATATTAAAAACATTATCACATTATTATTCAATATGCAGTAATTCTGTGACCATACATAACGTTTTATTTTTTGTACAATTAATCTAATCTATTTAAATTGGGTTAGCAAAACTAATAATTGTATAATTTAACAATATTTATTTAAGATAACCAAAAATACGATTGACATGTAAAAAATATAAAAAAGTGTCAAGTGTCAAATGCGGTGTTCGTATTAAGTTTAAATACGTCAATAATAAAATTTTCTAGTCAGGAACATATGGAATTTAGTTAAAATCATAAATGATATTAAATTCTGCATGTATCTACGATCATAAAATAGATAGTGGCTGACTGTTATCCGTTTGGTTAAGTGTTATAATGTTTAAAAGCGGGAAAATTAGGATTTAACATGGTTAAAAAGGCGCTGTACGAAGCCGTCCAAAGGTTTTCGGAAGATGAAAATTACGTTGATGTTAAGAGACATAAAGTCATTACCTCGACATGCCTTTGGTACTCTTTTAGGACTTTACTTTTAATTTCTATATATTTTGTTCCCTCAATATGTTTAACTTTTTATCAACGATGGCTTTACCAGGTATGTTATCTCGAAAATTGGTGTTTATACCCAACTTCTACTCTCATAAACAATATTATTTCTTTCAGAGTTTTCATTTTCCTCTATCCGTTGTAACGGTGCATTTATTTATAAAATTTTTCTTGGCTGCAATTATTCGTTCCATACTGATATATTACCAAGGAAGACCAAGAATTGTAGTAAATTGGAAAGATTATATTTTGGCTGTGTTACCTACAGGAATGTTTAGCGGTACCGATATTAGTTTATCAAATTGGGGCTTGGAATTGGTGACGGTTTCATTGTAAGATATTTTATTTAAAAATGTTGTTTTTCGATTTTCTAATCATATTTTTAAATTGTTTTAGGTACACAATGACAAAATCGACAACAATTGTGTTTATATTAGCTTTTTCCATTTTATTTAAACTTGAAAAAAAGGTGAAATAAGTCAATTTAATTTTTCAGTTTACTATTCACTCCAACTCCTACCGTTAGCTAATTTTGTTTTGTAACTTTTGCAGTCTTGGAGTTTGTCCATAATTGTGGTGATGATATCATTGGGACTCTTTTTATTTACATACGAAGCAACACAGTTTAATTTTCTTGGATTCATTTTATTGTTAATAGCTTCAATTTCAAGCGGCTTACGGTGGACTTGTACCCAATTACTTTTACAAAAATCAAAAATGGGAATGAAGAATCCAATCGACATGATATATCATATGCAGCCTTGTATGATTATTACTGTTCTACCTTTTGCTGCTGGCATAGAGGGTATAATTTGCAATTTTGATTTTTAGATTTTAAATTATGAACTTTTTAATTTTTAGGTGTAAATTTAATTAGCAAATTGGAGGCGTTTCAATCTGCTGGCCATTCATTATTAGTGTATTTAATTTTTAAAATATTGTTGGGGGCATTGTTAGCATTTTTTATGGAAGTTACCGAAGTAATGGTTGTTACCTATACATCTAGTTTAACGCTTTCTATTGCTGGAATTTTTAAGGTATGTTTAATCCACTCATTTTATCCACATGTCTCATATTAATTTTTATCATCACACTAATTAATAAGTGGAAACAAGCAATATTGTTGAAATGATTTTATCAATAAGCATTTTCATTAAATTATTTTAATAAACTTTAAAATTTGTCTGTATAATCCTCATACAGTCGTTTAAATAATAATCAGTAATCACTAATAGATTTGTGTGATATCAGTTACCCAATGTTAATTTATTTTTGGTGACTAGTTTTGCAAATAATATGTAAGATTGTAGGCCAGTCAATAGGTATAAAAATTCAGGGTTTGCCAGAAAAAAATGTAACAGTATTGAAAATTGGCAAAGATGTACAATTTGACCTCCTAATCAACATACTAAAAGTCACCATTCCTATTGGTTCTGCTTTCGCCGCCATCTTGTTTCAAAGGTACGCGAAAGTGTTTTTCCGCAAATATCTGGTTTCCTTCAAGTCGGATCGTTAATTTACCTATTATGAATAATGTTCGCTGTAAAATTCTCTACAAAAACATACCTTCAATTTTTGTTGTAAGTCCACTGGTTCCATCGTGGCGGCCGTTAGAATTCAGTTAACATGGCAATTTCGCGCAATGAGACTACAAATCCATCATTTATTATTTATTAATCATGGTGACACGTTGAATATTTTCTGTCCTACTACGAATTATTAATTAAAATCCGAATTAAGTATGGCGGGCGAAGTGTGTTTGATTTGTGCGGAATTGTTAGCTGAAGGTGAAACCGTGGTCGTGAAAGAAAAAGGTCTGGTGAGGTTAAAAGAATGTAGCTTGAAACGAAAGGATGGCAAATTTGATGAATTTCAAGATTTAAACTCTGTAACCGTTCATGTTGGTTGTCGCAAAACGTACACATCGAGCACCTGTATAAGTGCTGCAATCAAGCAACGGATGAAAGATGAAAACGAGGATATCCAAACCTCCAGATGCCCAAGATCCAACCCGTCTTTTGATTTTGCTCAGAAATGTCTGTTTTGTGCGGAAGCAATTCCTGCCGATTTTGAAGAAAGGGAAAAGAAAAATCTGTTAGTTAAATGACGAGTTATTTTTTATGTCCGTAGCCTTCCATTGAGATCAAATATTTTGAAAGTTGCGGAAAATCTACAGGACAAGTGGGGTGATGAAGTTGCTCTTCGCGTGCTAAATATTAACGATTTGGTTGCTGTGGAAGCTAAATACCATCATCGATGCATGACCAAATTTTTTTCACCGGTTTGATCAACTACAAAAAGAGGTCGACACGAGGTTGTAGATATTGCTGCGAGTATGGAAGAGATTTATAACTTCCTTGAACACAATCGCGACGAATGCTAATTTTCGCTTGATGAATTGATGAAGAATATTACAGGATATAATGCCCGATCCGAAAACTGTGAAAGCAAAATTAATCAAAAAGTACGGTGATATAATATTTTCTCAAACTGCCAACAAAGCTACGGTGATGTGCTGGCGCGATACGAGACATAAATTATTATTGCGTTCATGGTATGAAAATCAGAAACTGGACGAGCAAGAGGAACGACTACGAATTGTAAGAATGGCAGCCGCAATTATTAGAGAGGACATTCGATCGAAGCCCTATGAAATGGATTATTATCTCGCGCCAGATCAGTTTTTAGAAGACGTTGAAATCGTAATTCCCGAGAGTTTGAAAGTTCTACTGACAGAAATCATCACGAAGAGTAAGCGCTCGTCTTCAGATAAGTGGGATAAAAAATGTACGTCCATTGCCCACGCAGTAATATCAACCACGAGGCCACGTTCTTTTTTATCACCACTGCAGATTGGGCTTGCAGCTTTTTTGAACAGGAAATATGGGTCCAAAGATCTACTAAATGTGCTTTCCGCAATGGGCTTCTGCAGTAGTTACAACGAAGCAACGCTGTTCCAAGTTTCAGCCATCATGTGTGAACCAGAAACAACCGTTCTACCAGATCACTTTTTGCAGTTTGTATTTGATAATGCAGATGTGAACATATGCACTTTGGATGGCTTGAATACATTCCATGCAATGGGCGGTCTACAGTCTGTAACACCATATACTACCGTTACCCAAATCGGAAAAATCAAAAGGTTATGTGAAACGAACAACAACCGGGCTAATTCCGGTACCATCGAAAAAAGATCCGGTTCCTCAAGAACTCTTGAAATTTATATCATGCAAGTGTTTGAAAGGTTGCGAATCAGCATGCGGATGTAGGAAGGCAGGCTTAAAATGTTCAATAATGTGTGCCAATTGTCATGGATAATCGTGCGATAATGCAGAGATCGCAATCGAAATGTTCGACGATGACGAAGAGGAAGACGTCTTACTCCAAAACTTTGTTTCATAAGAGTTAGACGAAGAAGATACTACGGATGAAAGTGATTCATTTACTATAACGTCGAACGGCGATGGACCATCAACGTCAAAAATACAAAAAATTGCGTAAACGAATGATTTCAAACTAAAATTTAATAAAAATCATCCAGATAAATTTCAAATATAATTTTTTATGTTAACCAAATTCTAACGGCCGCCACGATGGAACCAGTGGACTTACCACAAAAATTGAAGGTATGTTTTTGTAGAGAATTTTACAGCGAACATTATTCATAATAGGTAAATTAACGATCCGACTTGAAAGAAACCAGATATTTGCGGAAAAACACTTTCGCGTACCTTTGAAACAAGATGGCGGCGAAAGCAGAACCAATAGGAATGGTGACTTTTAGTATGTTGATTAGGAGGTCAAATTGTACATCTTTGCCAATTTTCAATACTGTTACATTTTTTTCCCGCGAGAAATACCCATTGACTGGCCTATTGGGACGACAAACTTGTTTTTTTATTTTGATTAAAAATGAATTCAATTACAATTGAATGGAAGGGAACTTTCACTTTCCATATGGACCATTTATGGCAATTTCTTTCGTTTCATTCTTAAAAGATTACTGTAAAGTGCTATATTGACTAATATTTATGTCAATTTATTAGGTTTGTTCCAACCAGCCAACTGGACTAGTTTAGAACAGGTATCGATCATACCTTATAATTTGTTGTACCTTGCAGTGGCGGCTGGTGATTTTTTCTACGGGGGGACTCAAGCCTAAAGGCCGTGTGACACGTGTAATAATTTTTAATAAAAGTTAAAAAAAAAATTAACAGCCCATTGATTGTTAAACAAATCAATGTTGGTACCGATGTTAGCTAGTTAATTAGATAATTAGCTAGTTTATAAACAATATTTATTTACCTATTTGAAAATTAGCTCCATTCTCCTGTTTTTGGTCTTCGCAAATTTTTCTATTACTTATTTGTTAAAGTCACAAATGTTTTTAACTAAAACTTTTTCAATTGATTAATATTTTTAAAACTTTTGTTATTTTTTTAAATGATGTAGTGTCTAGTGTCTAAACTAAAGGAAATCATAATCTCCAATATTTTTAAACAACCGAGTAAGTCCGCATTGTTATGAATTTCTGGTCGCGAGTAGAAAACTAGTATAACTCCAATTTTAAATCTTCTTTGCTAACCATGGGAAACGCTTCACAAAAAGTTTCAATATCTTGTAATGGTAGCTTGTCTTTATATTCTTTATATTTATCTGATAAAAATAATTTAGCACCTGAGATATGATTTTTAAATCCAAAACGATCTTTAAATGTTATATTTAAATGTGCCGTTCCCGTCACCAGGGTTCGCCAACAATGGCTAATTAAAAAAATTAATTATTAATTAATTAAATTTAATGCTAACAACGGATTAAATCGAAAATATTAAAAAAAGTTCAAGTAAAAGTAACAAGTAGGTAAAACATGTATGGTTTTCTACTGCAACACAGTGCGGGCGCAAATCTATTGCGTCCACGCTCCACTTGCTTGATGTTTATTAGTCCTCAATTACCTCAATTTTTTAAACAAATATATTCTATTTATCGAAAGAAATTTAAAAAATTCAAATTTTGTACTTATTATTGAATTGAATTCGAATGAATAGCAATCTTTTATTTATTTCAATTTCTCGGACAAAGTTTTTGTACTTACTAAATTTTTTTTTTAAGTCAGATACCTTCATGGTTAATTCAAATTAATTAATTAATTAAAATGTAATGATAACGGAAAGGCTCAGATTTGTGAGTCCGAACTTATTACTATTATGTATGCTTACTAGATGCGATAAGCCGCGGTCGCAAGACGACGATTAACGAGCAAGAGAATCGTTGGACGTGACAAGGGCGTAAGAAATTGAGTCCACCGGCCACATTATACTACAATGTGCGATACGTCACGATCGCATGACGACGATGTACGAGCGAGAGAATCGCGGGACTCACATATTAATGAGTCCCGTATGAGTCCACCAAATGTTAGTGCAGATGCACTGGCATTGAGATTTAATTAGTCGCGTTCGCCTCCTATCTACGCGATGGCATAGCGCAATAAAATTTAAACAGGCAAATAATAATTACTATATAAACTTAATTTCTAAATTGTCTAATCCATTTTTATACAAAAACTTAATAAACAAAATTTAATTTGATATCTTATAATTCTTTTTTTTTCTTTTGATATTGCTCGGGGGGGCGACGCCCTAGAGTCCCCCTTCACCAGCCGCCACTGGTACCTTGTCTGTGGTCTGTCTGTCTGAACTTTCATTTTGTTGCGTTGCCAAAGTTAGAAACAAAATTGGTGTAGAAATGTTAAATTCTATACTTAAAATAACCCTCCTGTTTTTGGCAGTCGGGTAATAAGGTTGGATTTATTTGAAAAAAAAATATGTTGTAAAAATTTCCACGATTGTCTCGCGACAGTAATAACCTGGCTGTGACTGTGGCGCCATCTGTGGATGGGATGATCCTGTGGAAAGGAATTTTATTTGAAAGCATGACAGATGTCAATTTTCTGTAATGAACTTACTACATGAAATTACATTACTTTACGTTAACAATATTCTAGTATGTTATTTACTCTACTTCTACTACTATTTAAGTTATTGATTAAATTATTTAAAAAAATAATAATCATTAATTAAAACGTGAACACATTCAATATTAATAATTATCTTAAATTCAATATATAACCTAAAAATGAAATTATTCATTCAAATGAAAATATTAAGGTAAAATAAGTAAAACCATTGCCTAAAACCATGGGAGGCAATGGTAAAACTGTTGTATATGAGTATTAAAATGTATGAGTTTTTAAATTCTCTTATGTGCACATTTATTTCTAAATATGTGCAAATTATATATTTCAACGGTTTTTCGCCTGTATGAGTTTTAAAATGATTTTTTTAAAATTATTATTATGTGCACATTTGTAATCACAAATTTCACACTGAAATAAAATAAACAAATAGTAGATAGTATTACTATTTATGATTTATTATTGTACAAGGAAAAAATTTAAATAATAAAAAATGTACTTTAACGAAATTTGACATCTGTCAAAATTAAATTTAGTATTCCTAAGCATTTCCTAAGTACAAAACAGCACCAAATGCGCATGCTTGGATACATAACACAACTTCGCATAACCTCACTGTGAAGTCAAATTTTCTAAGAGTTACATCACCGCACCACAGATGGCGCCACAGTCACAGCCAGGTTATTACTGTCGCGAGACAATCGTAAATTTCCAAGTAACGCGTTCAATGTTGAATAAGTTTAAGGGTCCTGTTCGCAATGCCCGTGTAAAATGGCCTTTAAAATGCTTTGTAAAGCATATTTTCCAATAAAAGTTGAAATATCTTGGTCGGTTTTAAAAAGCAGCTCTATAGCGGAATAGAATAATTTTTTCTTGATACTGTCAACTTTTAGTAATTTTATTTAGTAATAGGTATATTAAAGAAATCTTTAATTCCAATATTCAGAATTTTCAAAAAAAGGAATGTCAAATTTCTTTTCACATATAGTAATAAAGACAATTAAAAATACTTTATAGTTTCCAGAAACGATCATTCTATTGCGCTAAAGAACTGAATTTTTAAAATTCCAAAAATATTTAAACATTTCTTGAAAAACATGTTTAACGAATTTCTTTAAAGAACGTTTTACACCAATATTTAGTCACATTATGAACAGGACCCTTAACAGTGCTGCAATGTATGGAAGTAATAGAAATGCTGCAACTTAGATTGAAGATCGTGAAGCAGATTATTATGGTGAACGATAGTTTTGAAGATGTTGATGTGTTGATTTTTTTTATTACATTACAGAACACTAACTGGGAGGGGGGGGGTAAATTCAGTAACACAGGGCAGGAAAAAGTAGTAACAAACGCGTTGATTGAAGAATTTAACAAGATACGTAGCATTACGAACAAAAACGGGTCGAGATGTAGACATTAGCGTTGATTGGTAGAATAGAATAATTATAAATATTCCTTCAATCAACGCTAACGTCACCTACATCTCGACCCATTTTTGTTCGTAAGGCTGCGTATCTTTTAAGTTCTTCAATCAACGACAAAAGGCATTCAAAAAGAGGCATTTCTTTTGTCGACAATATTTGGGTGATATTTGTTAATTTATCTGGCGACCACTGAAAATAAAATCTGGCAGCACTGGTCATGGCATATTTTAAATTTTAATTAATTGTGCGTTTTTGATATAAAATCGCTAATTAACATTCAAAATTTTAGTCCGTTATAAAAACCATTACTGTATCTACGAGGACAGATTGATAAGTCTGGTAAAATTCTAATACCGCTGTACCGCGCGGGATTGTGGTCGTACAAGCACAAGTGATGTCCAACCTTCAGGACGCCTAAATGAGGTTTCCACTGAAGAAATTATTAACAAAATCCATGACTTTTTTCATAAATTATACAATATGGAGACAAAATAAAATATCATTACAAAAAATGAATGACCTAAAAAAAATGTCATTTGTGTGCGGCCCGTGAAAATTTGGCCTGTCGGAAAATGGCCCACGGGCGAAATGAGTTTGACACCCCTGCATTAGACTACCAATACGTACAACTTCATGGGTTGTCAACTCAGGCAGCTAGAGGCGCCACTTATGCAAATTGCTAAAAGTTAACCGTGAAAGTGCTTAGGAATAGTAGACAATTTATTTACAAAAAAAATCTACTTTTACTAGTGAAAGTCTACAATACCTAGTGAATGTATACTTTTCCTATAGCTCTGTACTTATTCATTTAACGATAATGGATCCGAGATATGCCGTGGTTGCGTTGTCAGAAATATGCTCCGTGCCGTTTTGACTAACTCTGTACTAACTAATCCTAGACAGGTTCTACTAGGCAAAGTGTGCTACTGAGAAAGGGATGGATCTTTTTGGGATAATTTTGCTTCAATTATTTAAATTTTATGTAGACTGCACACTATATATAGCAGTACCTTTTATGGATTGCAGTACGACCGAGCACTGGGACATTTAGAATTGCACAAAACTGTCTTACAAAGGCACTTTAATGTCTGATACTTAAGTTTCAAATTTTAAAATATAATAAACAAAATATCACATTACGGGGTTAGGTTAAATTTTATTCCACATTTCCTGGACGCTATCAGTGACTGTATACATTCACTAGTGAAAGTATATTTTTTATATTATTGTATAATAACATAACATAATATAGTAACATCACTTCCCAACCTGCAATGTCGCAGTGTTAGTTGGCAAGAAAAGGAACTAACAAAAAACAAAAAAACAAAAACCTCGGTGCCAAGCTTCATTCCAGCGTCGCGCTTACAGTGGGATTATGTAAACTGCCCTCCAAATTTGACCATAAACTGTAAACTGCCCTCCAAGCAAAAAGGTTGCCACTAATCTCAGATGTAAACTGCCCTCCAAACTTTTTTCTTTTATTATACGGCTTAATTTATTAATCCCTTTACTTAAAAGATTATTTTTTAAGAATTAAAAAATTAAAATTACTTGATTTCATTATTGATTAGAGAGAATTTTTATTGTTGAATAATAATATTAATAATAAGGAAATTTTGAGTAAAACAGCAAAATAGAAATTTATTGGAAACACTACAATGTCTTTAATTACATTTTCAACAAATGAATGAGGGGAACCCTTGTCAAGAGAAACTTTCTAAGAATTTTGTTGACCTAAACAAGAACCGTTTAAGGTGGCCGATTTCTATGGGGATTATCTACTTAACCAGAATTTATGTAACCCCCACTGCATTTCAATAATACTATCGCCAAAGCTATGAAAATTTTACAGGTTGTTCCTCAAAGCTTCCCGTGTAACATATTGAAATATGAGACAATTATGTGTAGAGTCCGGATTTGTAGCTATTATGCTTTTTCTGAAAATTCGAAGCAGCTGAAAATTTTTAGAAAAATTTTGTGTTTTAACTTAAAAGAAGTCATTTGGTATCAAGTTTTATATGCTTTTTTTGCTTTTTTTTGACTTTTTATGCTTTTCGTGCTTTTTTTTGACTTTTTATGCTTTTTCGTGCTTTTTTTTGACTTTTTGTGCTTTTCGTGCTTTTTTATACTTCATTAATGCTTATTTTACAAAATATTTTAAAGTTTGATCTTTTAAAATTTTTTGCAACACCTGCAAGGTTTCTTACTAGATTATTACTTCCTGGTATTTTAGAAAATTAGAAAATTCGGATAGCAAATCTATAAAAGATTGCCAAAATGTATTAAAGAATCCAGAACTTAAAGGAAATTTAGCGTTTATTAAATGACACTGTAACTATGTTACTGATATTATAAAATCTGTGGAAAAGCAGCAAATGCCTTTGGCTGAATCCTGGGATTTAGTAGAAAAATTTAAAAACGCTACCACTAGCATCATAGGACATGTTGGAGACAATATAAAAAATAAATTGAATGATGTGTTAGAGAAAAATTAAGGATTAAAAATCTTAAATAATATAGCTAAAACAATAGCTGGAGAAACTATTGAAAATTTTGAAATGGAACCTTCACTTGTAGCAAAATTCAAATTTGCACCTATTACTAGTGTAGATGTCGAATGAAGTTTTTCTGGGATGAATTTTACTACAGAAAATTTGGAAAAATTCTTAACTGTTAATTGTTTCAAAAATTAAATTAATACTTTTGTTTATGCTTTTTTTTAATAAAATTTGTGCTTTTTTTGACAAAGTTTATGCTTTTTTTAGTATTATTTGGTGCTTTTTTAAGCACTTTTTTCCCCATTTTTTATGCTTTTTTATCCGGACTCTAATTATGTGTATTAGTTTTCGCGTAATCATGAGATTGCGCACGCATGCGCAATACGCGTCATCGCCTTATTTATTGAATTATCAATGTAATAATTATATTATACGCCTCATATTTCAATATGTTACACAGGAAGCCTTGAGCAACAACCTGTAAAATTTTCGTAGCTTTGGCGATAGTATTATTGAAATGCAGTGGGGGTTACATAAATTTTAGTTAAGTAGATAATCCCCATAGAAATCGGCCACCTTAAAGGTACTGATTTTGAAGTGGTGATTACTAAAGCAGGGAATTATATGCAACAACATACCGGTCTTAAGGTAACCCTAATAATCTAACCAATAGAAAACGTTTATTAGCGCTAAGCAACATTTTAAATTGGTAATTTACATTTTCTATTGGTTAGTTTGTTAGGGTTACCTTAAGAATGGTCCGTTGTTGCATATAATTCCCTGCTCTAGCTTGATGAGAAATGCATGTAAAATTCAAAGAGCAGACGCATCAATAGAAGGATGCAGATTTTATCCATCTTTTCAATTATCCCGGTTTATAGCTTAGGTTATATTATTTTATTTATGCCCAAGACTATAAAGGTGGGAATAAAATTAGTCTTGGGGATAAATTTATCTAGGAGATAAATTTATATTCGTGCAACTTCGGATTTACATTTATTTTTGACACATGAGGTGAATTAAATGCCATATTTTTAATTTTAAACACATTTTCGTATTTGTTATTAATTTATAATATCAATTTTTGCTGTAAGATAACGTACATTTTACTATTATCAATATTTATAGTAATCATATTATTATTAGTTAATACTTTATATGACAAATTAAAATATATTTATTAATGACTCCGTTGGCCTTGTGCTTAGCAAGTCGGCTTTCATATTGTCATTGCGAGTTCGATCCTCACCAGAATCATATTTTTTTATTTAAATTTTTATTAAGTATTATATTATTATAATAAGGGCCGACCTAAATGTATCTACTAGACTAATAATTAGTTTTTTAATTTATGAATCTCCTAGTAAAAATTTGTAGTTTGTGAATGGTGCTTTACCTACGTACAAATTTACCTAGGAGATTCATAAATTAAAAAAACTAATTATTAGTCTACTAGATACATTTAGGTGGGCCCTTATTATAATAATATAATACTTAAATAAAAATTTAAATAAAAAAATATGATTCTGGTGAGAATCGAACTCGCAATGACAAAATGAAAGCCGACTTGCTAAACACAAGGCCAACGGAGTCATTAATAAATATATTTTAATTTGTCATATAAAGTATTAACTAATAATAATATGATTACTATAAATATTGATAATAGTAAAATGTACGTTATCTTACAGCAAAAATTGATATTATAAATTAATAACAAATACGAAAATGAGTTTAAAATTAAAAATATGGCATTTAATTCACCTCATGTGTCAAAAATAAATGTAAATCCGAAGTTGCACGAATATAAATTTATCTCCTAGATAAATTTATCCCCAAGACTAATTTTATTCCCACCTTTATAGTCTTGGGCATTAATGTTATTTATTTATTAATAGAAAGTACCTGTTTCATGGCGTTGTGCAGTTTACAGTCATCTATTTGATTATTGGTCAGGGGGGATTTGTTTGCCTATGTCATGGAGGGGGGGGGCGAAAAAAAATTTAACTTTAACGTTTCAAATTGCAATTTTTGCAAGCTGAAGACGTTTTGAAAACATATCATGATTTACTTACGATCAAACTGGAAGATGCTAATCTCAACATGTTTTCCAAATATTTATTAACTTACTATTATGTGGGGGAACGTGCGGTATTTCCTCCAAAAGTTTGGGCAAAAGCGTCTGTGGATTTCCATTCGACAACTAATTGTTGTGAATCGTTTTATGCCGCGTTTAAACTGAATTTTAATTCTTGTCATCCCAATATTTACTTATTTGTAGATGCTCTCAAAAAAGAACAGCACAAGGTTAATGTTGCTTTGAATAGTTTTTCAAAGCCACCTACCCAAACCAACGATTCCAAAAATAAGCAAAAAATTATTGCTGAACTCCTGTAAAAATACACCCTCAAAGAAATATAAAGGCTGGAATTTCTTAAATCTGTCTCTTTTAACAGTTTCCCTGAATTTTAAGAAAGCTGTTTTTTTTTTAAATAAAATTTATAATTTTCATCTATTTATTAATTTTGTAAAATTGAGATCTGCGCAATAACTTTAAAAAACGAAACAAAAAATTTTTTTTAAAGCAGGGATCCTTCGGTAGGTTATTGTTATAAAACGATAAATTTTTTAAAAATGTCGTAATAACATAAAATTTAGTAATAAAGTCCCTATACTAAATAAATCCCATTATCCTTCGTGTAAGCGGGGTGTAAACTGCCCTAATACCATACCAACTTTGGGGCAGTTTACATTCGGGATTAGTGTTGCCTTTTTTTTTTCGGAGGGCAGTTTACATCCGAAAAATTTTACCTGTTTCATGAATTGGGGCAGTTTACATAGACCCCTTACAGTTGACTTCGGTGCTTCGCACCTCAGTCAACTAACTTAGTGCTCTGCTGTAATGAAGCATTTTCCACCTTGGCACGTAATAATAATACTATTATATATTATCGGTCGGGAACTGGTGGTCCATGGCATAATTTTAATGGTCCGCCAAGAAATTCAGATATTTAAATTTGAATGAAGGTTTTAAAAAAATACAAAAAGTTCATAAGTAAGATAACCAATCGTACTCTTTTAGGGAATTTTGTAATTCTCGTTGAGCGTTGGCGAGTTATGGCTAACAACCCCCATAAAAAAATATGGTGGAGGCTTTACATCCGACTATGGATGTTATAACTCGTTGATGACTCCTTTTGTACACAAAATAGTTGGTCACCTTTTTAAATAGTATTAATTATTTGAAATTATTATTGCAAATTATTTACACTAAAATGTCAAAAACTTGTTAGTTTGTTAACCACAAGTGTACTTTTCACCAACCTACACTGTGCCTACACTATTTTTTACACTGACTTACTCGGAGTAGTCCAATACAGTATTTGGAGTAGTTCAGAGTAAGACAAACAAACAAACCTCTTACGTCTTTTAGAAATTTTACTTTTCACTCTGTAAGCATTATGAACTGACAGAACTTAAACCTGTATGCGTTTGAACCCTGTGTGTTTTCCCCAGGTACTATACGTTTTAATCTCAACTATGAAGCGCAGTACAGACAACATAATTATGCACAGACAGAGGAGAACTGATATTTTATTATATCGCAATCTATATAAGCTGGATATATTTTGTTAAATAAAGATAATTTATTTTAATCTTTATTTAACAAAATACAATAATTCATTGAGTCATTATCATAAAATAAAAGATTACAATAGAAGCAGGCCCGTAGCCAAGATTTCATTTCGGGGGGGGGGGGCACTTGTAAAAAACCTTTTGTAAAATTTTCGGTTTTTCCCCTTCCATTTTCTTTGTCTTTTCAACATTTCGGGGGGGGGGGGCACGTGCCCCCCCCCCCTGGCTACGGGCCTGAATAGAAGGGAAACTTTCATGTTAAAAATGTAGACAGTCTTATACTGTCTTTTCGTTGCGCCCCCTGGGTGTCATGGGTCAACTAAATCAGACTAAACTAAATTATTCTACTATATTTCCATTCAATTTAACTATTTTTAAAAGCTTTTATTTAACTTGGTGTGACCGTTGTCCGTCGTCCGTCCCTTGGACTTTTTCGAGGCCGTTTTTAACCAACTTCCCGAAGTCCTAGAGAGCTGAAATTTAGAACATAGAAATAAGCGAAAAATCGCGAAAAAACTGAAAATAATAAAGCGCATGCGTGGCTGCGCATTGTACAGTTTTACCATACAGGGTGAAAAGTTACATTACTAAATCGCATTCGCATTTGTAAGGACCGCATTCAGGGTGAAATTTTTTGTTTTAATGATGTATACAGGGTGAAGCATCAAACATCAAAAACACATACCAGAGGAATTCTGATAGGATGAAGCAGAAGCTGTAAAAAACATGACTTTTCTTCTTTAGGTGCCTATCCGATTTCGGATGTACGGCGATCCCCCCGACTTAACCAAGAAGGCTGTACCAGGGAAATGTTAATGGGGTGGCGGTTTGCGTATCCACAGATCAATTTTGGACTTAAATAGATCATTAACATTTTAAGGATTCTTATTGGCATATTACTCTCGGTGGCTTGCCATTGCCTTCCGAGGAGAGACGGTCAGAATAAAGTTCTTACTTCACTCGGATTCGAACCGGGTATTTAGCGTTCATAGTCAACTCGCGTTAGCACTATGCTGCGACCGCCTCCCACTTAGTCAAACATGACTAAAAAATTAAAAATGTTTAAAAAAAAACTTTTATTTAAGGGGTTAGGCTACAGTAAACATCTCAAAAATTCGATTTTCTGTTAAGGGGGCAGATCAATAGGGTCTGAGCTTGTGTCAAGTTCAATTCAAAAACGAATAATCGTAGAAAGCTGAAATTTTCAGAATATACGTAAAATATGATTTTACTTAACATAAGCTATTTTTATTTAAAAAAAATTAATATAAAAAAAATTTTCTAGCCGTTTTCAATAAAATTCACTTTAGTTATAAATATAAAATAGCTTACGTTAAGTAAAATCATATTTTAAGTATATTCTGAAAATTTCAGCTTTCTACGATTATTCGTTTTTGAGTTGAACTTGACACAAGAAATGAAGCAATATACATAAAATTTCAAATTTTAACCAATCAGAAGTAAATATCAATAAAACATACCAATGAAATATCATAAAACAACTAGTGACATCTGTTGAATTTTATTATTTATTCCTATTGATCTAGGACCTTAATCACATTTTCCGTAAATACAACATTTCGAGAATATTCCCAAAAAGTTTTAAAAACATAGAAATTAAATTCTCGAAATTATCGCTGTTTAAAATGAGCACCGTGCATTTAAGTGTACAGTATCTAGAAACTTTGAAGTCGTTTATCTCGAATTGACATTTTCAAATCGGTGACCACGATATATCGAAAACTACTGCATCGAATTGTTTCAAATTTTGGATATTTATTTTAAATACAATAATTTAGTACTTAACCGGGGGAATTTTGGTTTACACTTTTACTTTTAGTTTTATTAACGAAAAAGGAACCAAATATTCATCAAAAATCGAACTTTCTACTTTGAACGAATGCCATTTTGTCCAAAATTGATATTTTGCAAATCCCATCGGTTAAGTACTAGTTTATTGTATCTAAAATAAATCTACAAAATTTGAAACAATTCGATGCAGTAGTTTTCGATATATCGTGGTCACCGCAAAACACCTTTTTTAAAACAACCTTCGGCAGAATGGCCATATCTATCTTGTTACTCAAAATTTTTCATTATAAAAATTATGTTGTGTGAGTCAAATCCTACTCCTTTTGATGTATATCAATAGATTTTTAAAAAAGTTTTGTAGTCCTTACAAAAAAAATTCTCCAAAATCAGGTATTTTTCTTGCTTCTACTGTAGCCTAACCCCTTAAAATTAAAAAGGTGCACTAAAAAATAAAAAATAATTTTAATAAGAATAAACAAAACTTCTTGAAAACATCAATATAAAAGCGTGGGGCTAGCAATTGCTTACTTACCTCGCTTACCTCTAAATAAATAGCCCCACGCTTTTATATTGATGTTTTCAAGAAGTTTTGTTTATTCTTATTAAAATTATTTTTTATTTTTTAGTGCACCTTTTTAATTTTAAATAAAAGGTTTTTTTTAAAAATTTTTAATTTTTTATTTAATTTTTATGAATTTTTATGAAATTTTTTACTTTTCTGTGAGTCAAGTCAAAATTTGTTGATATTGCCAAGATACCTCGTCTAAATGCACAAAAAATGTTACGATCCATTTTATCTTCTTATATAAGAATGCTTCTTACATAAAACTATCACTCGCCAAAACCACCAGGAGTTGCCTCATGGGCTCTTGGTTCTTCTTAGTTCCAATCTTTCTATCGTTTATATAATTTATAAATTTGAAATCCTGGAGGGTCCACTGGAAAACTCTCGGTATGTCGGTGGGTCAGCACACGCCTAAAAGTTATTTTAATATCTCAAAAACAACTAATTTTCCTATTGTTTATGTTTACTTTTTTTCTCTATACTTTGTTACTTATATAATGCTTATTGATAATAATTCATAGATGTGTGCGGTAAAGGATTTATTAGTAAAAAATTATAAAATATAAAACTTAAAGCTTTTACGTCCACCTTATAAAATGAAATGCAAATATATCTAAGGCTAAGGTTAATTTATTTTCAGGAACTTTTCATGCTCATTCTTGCAGTCGTGATAAATGGTGATAATATTTCATTTATAAATGCAATGGGACTACTTCTATGTTTGGGAGGAATTGCAAGTCACGTGATACATAAACTGCAATCCACTTATATTCAGGGTCAAAATCGTATCGACACTTTGGACGAAGATAAATTTGAGGTATCCGAATCTTTAATTAACGATTCTGGCGATCGTTTATCCATAAGTAGCGATAGTGAAAATGAAAGTAACAGTACACAAGTTTTATTTGATATATTAAATCAAAGGGATCGGTAATCTTGTGTTTTGATTAGGGTGTAAATTATTTTGTGTTCACTTCTTAATTAAAAAATTATTATAAATGTTGCATTGTTATTTAGGTTGTATTTCGCTTTTCTGTGTTAAAAGATTATTATTATCAAGGTTGCTAACGTTCGTTTTTGTAATTGGTTGTTGATGGTAGTTGTAAAGATGGTAATTTTTTGTACTGCACCTCTCGTCTTGTATAAATGGTTTTAAGTTTTAGTTATTATGATTTCAGATATGGAAATTCGATAAAAAATGAAAGTGGAAGTAATAGGTTTGATCATACATCTCATCACAATAACACATCGCAAAAATACAAAAAATGTATATAAGACTTATTTTGCTATTGAATTCCATTGGAATAATTGTTTAGTGTTAAACGTTAGCAATGTTGATATGTGTGTTCCAATGCATTTCTACGCATTTGTTACAATAAATGTGAAAGTTTTATTTTTATTCACTTGTTTACAAATATAATAAATTTAATGGTGTGTACGGACGTCAAATATTTTTAATAATAAAAATTGTTAAATTTTTTTTACATGTACAAAATAATGTAGTGACTAAAATATTTATTGATACCTACTTAATTATTAGTTTTCTATTGTATTCTTATGAAACAAGAAAGCACAATTAAAATTTTGAAATACAAGTTAGTTGACTGTTATTTTCAAAAACATTAAGGGCTGATATATTCACCTCTGGTTAAAGTGTTGGGGTAACTATGTGTTCAGTAAATTTATAAACCTCCTGTTGATTGGTGATTTTACTGAAATGTGAAAATGTAATTGGTGACAATTTATTTATCAGTCAGTTACGCTATTGAACACTTTACTGGGAGGTGAATATATTGGCCCTTATATTATTAAATTTCAGACTTACAAGGTACAAATCCTACTTGTACCCGCCTACTTGTCATCACGGATTTTGTCTGGATTTACAGTATTATGTAGGGCTTGACTATAATTGAAAGTGACGCGAGTAGAAGTGCTAGATGGCCAAGCATTTAGAATATTAACGTCCCCTGAAGGAACTTTTCCTTTCTTTTGCTTTTAATTTTTTACGATACTTTGCCACAAATAACCCAAACTAATGGATAATGTATTGCATTTACTTATATTTTACAAAAGGCATAGGGCATCAGTATATTTCAACAGGATAATCATAATGACGATGTTGAAATAATGACGCCTATGTATTTTGTAAAGGAATCTGATGTGACACAACACATGACTTCCCTTTGAAAAAGTAAATAGTAACAAATTAAATCTTTTAATTCTCCCTCTGGCCCTTATTATCATTCCGTAGGTGCGGGCCTACATTGTTTTCATTGGTCCGCTGGTAAACACCTGTAAACAATTTTCAAGCACAAACAAATGAGCAATTATTGCTTCTTTTCTTCTTCTCTAACTTCTTTTATATTAATGATCTGTTCTACAAGCAACTGTGTTAAGTTTTCTTGGCACTATTACCAGTGTGAGCATATACCTTTTTTAAAGTTTATATGTATTAATCGGTTTAAAACGTTCTACGCCGTCTTCCGATACCCAATCTCCATTCTTCTCTGTTGTTCCACATTCCAGCTCTCGCTCGCTCTCTCTCCATCTATACCCTCACCCTCTCTCCAACTTTTTCTGGTAAGTTTACTCTTGGTAAACAAATTTAAGTTTTTGGGCTGAACTACATAATATTATATCCACATCCACGATGAAAGAGATATGCAGAAGAAAGTAGAGAAATTTAATTACTTCAATGTAACAATAGCATGTATGCTGAAAAATTATAGAAATAGGACGACGCCACTGAAATTCTACAAGTTTATGTCTGTACCAGCAATTACATACGGAAGCGAGATCTGGCCACTCACAAAGAAAACAGAGTAGACTCCCAACATTCAGAAATGAGGTTTATAAGATCCATTTTGGGACTCTTACGACTAGATCGAGTCAAAAACACTGATATTCGAGTTAGAACCACTCTAAACATTTTTGATTTTGTGAATGGAAAAGTCATATGATGAGAATAGCAGACGACAGCTGACCAAAACAGCTATAGAACCAGTTAGAAGACGAAATGTGGGAAGAAGGTTCTAAAGTTTTCATCTTATACAGTGCAGTCTCGGTAATCCGAACACTCGCTAGCCCGCACAAATCCGAATATTATTCTATAATCATCATCCGCAGGTTTTAGGCCGACGGCCCGTTACGTCACTCTAATTGGTCGCTCCATCTCTTTTTGGGGCGGCCCACACTTCTTCTTCCTCTCGAATTGTATTGGATGGAATATTTGTTTTGGCAAACGAGTCTGGTCCATCCTGTCTAGGTGTCTTTTCCACCTTTTTCTATAATCAGAACACAAATGAAGGGTACAGTGCAATAACGATGAGGGTCACATTTTTAAAAAGTCGAGTAAAACGAGATTTAAAGTTTCACAACGCGTAAGGTTACATTGCGCTGCCTATTTTCAACCGCAGTTTTTAGTGGAATTTCATTGTTTGTTTCCTGTGACGATTGGTATGTTCATAGCTTATGTTACAAGCTAAAAGCCAGTTCACACTATATGATTTCTCATATGACTTAGTCATAAGAAAAGTCATGGCTAAAGTCATACCATCATAACAGCCAATTATAAAAGCCATAACTTCTATAATATCAAAAATCATATAGTCTGAACCTAAAAATATTTCTCATATGAGAAGTCATATGACAAGTCAGATGAGAAATCAGATAGTGTGAACCAGGTTTTAGAGATGCTGATAAAATATCGATTTCGAAAAAAATGAACCCTCATCGTTATTGCACTGTACCCTTCAAATAATAAAATGTTCGGATTATAGAATAATATTCGGATTACAGAACAAACGTTTCTTTGTTCTTTTGTTCGGATTACCGAGACTGCACTGTATAAAGAGAGGTTTCAAAATGATCTGTTGATTAGGGCAATTGCGGACTGCACCGATGGTCAAAGGGTCACATAATCTGACATGTGGATTGCACCGGGTTCGGTTAGGGTTAGTATGTGGACTGCACCGATGGTCAGTAAGTAATCTTTTTTAATTCCATTAAAGGATTGAGGTATTTAATTTACTACAGAGGTATGCAAATAATACAGATTGTATTTACATTTTCTGGTTTTCATTGCTTGATAATGTAAAACTTATAGCAATAATTTATGGGAAACCCTCATTTCATCCATGATTTAGGTTTAGGGGACCGCTAAAAGAGGGATCCACTGGTCGAGCTTAGGTTATTGTTAGGAAATGATCTTTTTTTAATGAAGGGTTGAAAGAGAGATTCACCGGCAGAGCTTAGGTTAGTTAGTTAAAATTTTACGATTTGCTACCATTCTATTGGTCCATAATTTTTTAAATAAATTTTGATTGGCTTGAATTACACATTTGCGATAAAAAATTTTTAGAAGACTGCGCTTATGGATTAGCGGTCGTTCATAAATTACATCACGCAATTTTAAGCATTATTCAACCCTCCCCAAATGCACAAAAAACTAGACTTATCTCCAAATATTACGTTATGCACCCTTCAACCTCCCATCTTTCAATATTTTTTTTTCTATTAGGCAAAACAAACATCGTTAGTTATGTTAATCGTTAGTTATGTTCTCAAAATGATTTACTTTTTAAACCAATAACAGCAACCGTTGATTTTGAACTTGCTATTCATGTAAGCATTAAGAGCAATGTCCAATGCTACCCCCCTATACAGTGTGAATATTTGTGTTTTATGTCATTTATTTCCAGGACGTTACAAAAATTTAAATAATTGCTAGCATTGCAAGATCTTTCAACTTTTTTTTATGTAAAAACGCTAAAAGAAATTGATTTACTTATTTGAACATCGTGTAATTCGAAAACTACGGTTGGAAGGTGGGGGGGAGATTCCGATGTTCTAATTTTCGAATAACATGGTTTTCTAAGAAATAAATCAACTTCCTTTAGCGTGTTTATATAAAAAAGTGTTGAAAGATTTTGTAATGCTAGCAATTATTTAAATTTTTGTAACGTCCTGGAAATAAATGATAGGAAACACAAATATTCACACTGTATAGGGGGGTAGCACTGGACATTGCTCTTAACATGTTTAGGAAAATATTGAACTTATTGGATTCCGATTTCATTTAAGCCAAACGTGGTATAGAAAAATTCAAAAAGTAGGTTTGGTCGCAGAATATTAAAACGATTTTTCCTAAATTGGTCAATGGTTGCTCTTCTCGTTTGGTTTGCAATATTTACATCCAAACGAAGTTGATGCCGCTTATAGTGAAGATTTAATATCGATAATGCCAGACGATGCACGACTGAACACCTATTCCGATTATATATTTCGAACCTATATTGATGCAGATTCACTTTTTCCATCAAAGCTCCGAGCAGCACGCACATCAAGTATATGCCGGAATACGAATGCCTGTGAGTCGTTTTATAACGTATTTAGTTCACATTTTTATAACTTCACCCGCCGATTTACACCTTCTTGGAGATATTAAAAATGATGCAAATTAAAACATACCTAAGAATAAGCAAGTATTGGCACAGTTAATGCCGTCAGCCCGAGATCTATGATTTTTCCGAACCCGGGCAAGAACTTGACATTGGCGCCCCTTTCCTCCAGTATTTGAGTTTAAAGATATCAAAAATCTCACGAAATATAATTTGGTGCTCCCTTGAATTGCCTCGCGGGACAGGTGCCCTGGTTAGCCCCCCCCTAGATCCAGAGCTAAATGCCATTACGGTTAGTAAACAAGCCAAATTACAACATTTGATCGACTTGTATTCTGACAAAACAATTACCAGGATGCAATTTATAAAAACTCGAATTTTTTTCAATAAAATAATAAATTAAAATAAAATTAAATATTTTGGCCATCTATTAGTGTTATTTTAAGTTTTTCAATAGTATTTGGGGCGACTCCTTGTATACGTCCTTGTTTCATTTTCAGTAAAAAACATTACGGGCAAGCCTTATTACAAGATTACTGGTAAGTCTTTGACTTACAGCGATTAAGTATTTATATCGGTACAATCCACATGTGGGGATCGGTGCAATCCACATCTGACCATCGGTGCAATCTACATATGACCCTCGGTCAAAACCCAAAAAAAAAGGATTCATTTCTTTCCATCGGTGCAGTCCACATACGTCCGTTGATTACCTATAGAAAAATTCTCATGGATAATAAATTGGAGTGGAAATCAAACAACTAGCTGACATAGGCGCAACTAGGGTTAAAAGTTTGAGGGAGCTAAAAAGTCTTCAAAAACAATTTAGATTTTCAAGGTCAACAGAGTTTACAAGGGGATCGCCAACACTGCTCATCACCGATTTGCACTATTTTTACATATCTTTTAGTCATAATTATTAGTTATACATAAAGTGAAAATTTAAGTTACCTTAATTCAGCCAATTTTAAGAACGAAAATTGCAGGTAATTTAACATTGCATTGCGCATTAATAATATTTCATAACGTAACATATGCACTACGAGTATGCAACCCGCCGTTTCTCATCATTTGTCCATAAGAAATACCTTGTTAACCTTGAAATAATGCAAATGCAATTTATACAGTAATCATACGAATTCGTTCTTTAAAGGCGATTTTTTTTCAAATTGGCTGAATTAAGGAAGCTTAAATTTTCACATTATGTATAACTAATTATGACCAAAAGGTAAGTTAAAAATAGTTCAAATCGGTGATGACCAGTGTTGGCGGTCCCCTTGTTAGATTTGAAGTTAGAAATTATTAAAAGATGTTTTTGTACTATTTTTTGAAAAATAATAAGCTTCTTGAAAGTCTGACCTAGTACCCTCTATGCTAGTACCTACACATTCGACTTACTCGACGCTAACCTCATTGTTTGCTAATCAATTCAAGTTTCTTTCCCCATTAAACTGAAGTATCATAATATAATTAACAAAAACAATTTTTGCAAATATAGCATATTCGGGAGAAAATTACCAGACAAGTAATTCAAAAATCACTTTTAAGCATAGAAAAATAAGGGGGCAGTTATAGAAATCAACTAAGTAAGTGGGTGACAGATTACCAACCCAGAAATAAATTTTCTGTGGAAACTCGGTGTTTACTAAGGTCAGGGTTGCGAATATTCAGTTAATCGATTCTTCATAATATCGCCATTAAAAGCTAATATTTTTGGATAGCCCCCCATATGCTAACTGATAAATGCAGAGAATTTAACTAACAAATTAACAGAAAAATAGTATGTACCAAAAAAAAAACATTAATAAATTGAGTCATTTTACAGGAATTGAGATCGAAATAATTTAAATTCAGAAATATGGAAACAAATTATAACCGTCTGATGAGCTCTAATAAGAACGAAATACGTGTCATAGTTTATTATGCGAGCATTTATACTAGATCGTGCATTTATGTATATTAATTAAATTAACTTGCTTACTGCTCATAGAATTTTGAAAAACTTCATGTACTTAGATAATATAATATTGCACAAAGTTTTTCTTGTTTCTTTGTGAATGCATAATCTTGAAAAATGTTCCCCAATAATATGCATTGATGATTTGGTGTGTCATTACACAAACAGAAGTTGATTAAAACAAATTAATTATTAATTAAAATAATGCAGCCAATTTTTACAATCTAACAATTTATTACTGAATGTATAAACTTGAAAAGATACAAAAAATGTTTTCATACTTTATTGAACAATTTTAATTAAATCTTTAAAACTATTAATCAAATTAAATATAATTAAATATTTACACAAAACTGAAGAAGGATTTTATCTACGATCTATGTTTACTTCGATGTTGTGCACCTCTACCTCCTCGAGAACGTTTTTGATTATCATGAGAACTACTTGTTCCTATTCGATTTGTATTTGTCGTAGACTTACCTTGGCCACTTGTACTATTATGTAAAGCAGATAGTGGAGGAGGTTGCACATTTGGTGGTAACATAGAAGGACCGATACGACCTGCCCCATTGTTGGTTCCATTATTTAAAGCAACATTATTCGTGGGACCGGAGGAAGACATAGCCAACATAGAATTTGGTTCACTCATATTTAATTGTTCGTTATAAACCATACAAAACTCGCCAACTTTCTGTAAATCACCGCCCTTGGAAGTGTACAATGTGAGGCAATTACGCCACAAAGACACGTAACCTTTAGTTAATCTTACAATGTCGCCAGGAATTAATAATTGTCCCGGTTCATCCCAAACACTGGCGTTTACACAAGCACTTTGATCGCCAACCTTAAAAGTTCGAACTTCGCGGTTTTCTTTGGTTATGGTGGGATGACCGACCTCTAGTACGATAAACACGGTGTTTATATTTTTCAAACCTGGCCTTAAATCCTTAATTAGAGTAAATGACGGCTCCATATTAAACGAAAAGGCTACATTAACATTTAAAAAAATATTAAACCAACATTAAACCTTAAACGTAATAAAAATTGCTAAAACGCAACAAAATAGGTCTTGATATTTCCAAACTTCAAATGGGAATGAATGAATTATTCTCGTTTTATTTTTTTTCAAGTTGGTATCACTACGACACGACGTTTATGTGATTTTCATTTGTTTTATTTATGTGAACTGGTTTTATTATTGTCGTCATTATTTAACATTTACAAGAAATAGTGATATTAATTTCTAATTAAGCAACTCCAGTTTTTAGTTTAATAAATTTATATGTGATACATGAATATGATCAAATCTTAACTTCTTCACATTTCATTTGTTTTTATAAATAGGTTATTACATAATTTTATAATATCGTTTTTATGTGTTCAAATGCATTTACTAAGAGTTATTAGAGTGATGATGACACAAGTCTAAAATTAACAGCTACGTATTGCGTAATTATTTTATGTGAATCAAATTAAAAAAAATGAGTAAAAATTATACTCCTCCACCTTATGGCCCACCACCTGCAGCACCTCCAAGTTACACCCAAGCTGTTGGAGGCGTTGGACCTACCAGCCCTTATGTGCCACAACATGCTTGTAAGTTTATAACTTTTTTTAAAATATCTATTCTTCAGTTTAATCTGTTTGTAGTCGTACATAGAGGACCCCAGATTTTAACAACGGTTGTTCCCGTTGGTCCTCAAGCGACTCACATGATATGTCCGCACTGCCATGCAGAAATAGATACATCAACAAAATCTGAACCAGGCCTAGTTGCTTATGTTGTCGGTGCACTTATCTGTCTGGTGTAGGTATTTATATTTTAATCAAAAAACTGAACTTAACTCTCAAAGATAGAATTGGCCCCACTAAAAGACTATGTTTTAGGTGTCCATTTGGCTGCTGCTTTATACCATGTTGTATTAATAAATGCATGGATGTACATCACAATTGCCCTAATTGTAATGCGTATTTAGGAAGATATAAGAGATAATAAACCAAGATAAATATTTTAATAGAAAATTTACAAGCAAACTGTTAAAACGAGAAAAGAATAAAAATTATTTACAATTATTAGTATATAAGAAATGGACAGCTTTAAAAATGTGTCTTCGTTAAATTTAAGATTTACTTTTATAAGTATTATTAGAAACTAACACATCACCATATTTATTCTTTTTTTAATGTTTATTAATAATTATTTATTAAATCTTTTACTTAAATATTTTAATATAATTGTTATTTACATGAGAATATACTTAATATTTTATATTATAATATATCAAGGGCAAGTGGGTACATTTTAATAAAACTTTGTTGTTCAGAGTTTAAAAATTAAATGCATCTTGGTTTTTTGCTATTGTGAAAACGGACTTCCTGACTAGTCGAGATTTAGCAGAAAATTTAACTGAAACCTTTATACCATAATATTATATACCAAGATACATTTTAGCAACTACTGAAAATGAATTTTTGATTCTGTAGAACCTCATATAAGTGCCTAGCCAAAATTTGCTCTCTATGTCTGTGGCTTAGTTCAGAAATGGTTGTTTTTAGTTATATATAAATTTTTACCAATAACAAAAAGCATCTAATTAATGGAGCACCATTGAACATAAAATTCGAAAATTGAAAAAAGCGACATTGGCTCTTATCAAACTAAGCTACAATTATTAAAGACTTCTGCTTTTATTGATTATTATTATTATTATATTTTAAATATACAATAAATTAATGGTGTTTCAAAATAGGTTGTTATAAATTATTGATACTTAATAATTATTATTGATCTGCAGCTATTTTGTAATCAACTCTTTGAATCCATCACAATTTTAATAGCGTTTTCGCGAATTTCTTTATATTATATGAACAAATTTTTGAATCTCATGTTAAGATTGTTTTTAAAGCATTTAATTTTGTGCTTAATAAATGTTTTTGTTACTTAATATTAATTTGTTTGATTAATTAGAGCGCGGATTCTAAGCAGAAGATATTCCTTTTTGATCAATAGGTTCCTAAAAAATTGCGGTGATCTGACGTAATGTTGATGGTGCATAAATTTTCTTAATAACCCGCATAAAGCGCATCTTTATGCTTATTTGAGCTTTTTTCAATGGATTTTGGTATTTTGAATAATTTTGTTTAAATATTAAGTTGTCACATACTTATTATTTATGAAGTTCTGTGTCAAGCAATTTTTTTATTTTAAAACTAAACTTTCAAGTTTGCACCTTCTTTCAACATTAGTCACCTAAACAATGGGTAAATAACTTATATCCTCCTATACAAACATATTATAGTGACCATAATTTTTGTAGGAAAAAAGAGTACAAGTACTAAAGACTGACGCACATGAATGAATTAACGAGATTCAATTTATTTTGCATTATTTTTTTAACCTTTTTATTTTATTAAAATATGATTCATTGTACTTGCCTTGTCTATGGATTAGTTCAAATATCCAAAATAATAAAGCTCTAATTTTCACTTGTTAATCTATTAATTTTAATTAAAAGCACTGCTTTCAAAAATGTATTACCAAATGTACCGTTACCTCCAGAACCCATTATTACTAAGGCCAGGGGTGGGCAAAATACATGAAAACATGTATTTGAAATACAAATTACAAAATACATTTGTTTTGGGTATTTGAAATACAAAATACATTTGTTTCGAGTATTTGAAATACAAAATACAAGATACTGTATTTCAAATACAAGATACAGTATTTCAAATACAAAATACATTACATTTTCAGATTTTTATGTTTTTGAGGTATTTACAAACAAGAGCAATTCTTTATTAAACATGATTTTGTATTTAAAATACATTATATTGGAGTATTTAATTATATTTCTTAAATATAAAAAAAAATTTGAAAAATTGTCCGCCAAATTTGCACGTGTTTTAAACTGCCTCTGCGCAGGTCTGTTTTTTTTAAGTATCTTGATAAATCGATTTAGATTTACAATTTAATTAATAATGACGTCTTTCATTGGTTGAAAAGAATGAAAGAAAAATTTCATTAGTTTCATAAGGCGCATCTTTTGAAATCATGCAAATTATGGTCGAAGCGAGACTTCATTTATAACACTTACAATTCTTTAAATTTAAACAATTTCAATTAAATGCGCGTTTTTTGATATAAAATCGCTAATTAACATAATCAAAATATTAACTCGTTATCAAAACAAAATTAAATGGAAATTTTTGTCAAAAGTCAATAACCTTATCGATTTTAAAGTATTTTGTACAGTATTTTTTAAATTGTATTTGAAATCGAAAATACAAAATACATTTGTTTTGGGTATTTGAAATACAAAATACAAATACATTGAAAATATGTATTTGAAATACAAATTACAAAATACAAAATGTATTTCAAATACGTATTTCAAATACATGTATTTGAGATACTGCCCAGCCCTGACTAAGGCTGGGAATCAAAATTGAATATAATCAACTAATCGAGTATTCGAATATGAATATTTTCTCAACGGCACTATTCAAATTATTCGAATACTCGAGTAATTTGAATATTTGAATGATTAGTTGATTATATTCGAATAATTTTAATATTCTTGTGATTTTTTGAACGAATATCGAATACAAAAATGTTAAAAATTCCCAGCCTTACTATATACGGGGGTGGTTTTGGGGCTTCAAACCCCCCATGGGAGAGCAAGAAATTAAAAAGAAGGGTTTAAAAATTTCTTTTGGTGCAAAAATTCGAATATAATCAACTAATCGAGTAATCAAATATTTGAATATGAATATTTTTTCAACGGCACTATTCAAATTATTCATATGATTATTCGAATATTCGAGTAATTTGAATATTCAAATAATCATTCGAATAATTTGAATATTCTTGTGATTTCTTGAACGAATATTCAAATACAAAAATGTTAAAAATTCCCAGCCTTAATTTTATTATTAGTATTAGATAAGGAACATGGTTAAAAGTAGATATGTATTATCCAAAGCATAACGACAATTTAAAAAATTCGTGTGTAATTTGTCCGATTCAGCTGCAGTAGCAATTAAAAAAAATCTGATGTGACACAACGCATGACTTTCCCATTTAAAATAAAGATGTTTCAGTGGAGGGATTTCAACCAAATTCTAATCAGTTCATTGGTTCAAATTAGTATCCAAATTTCAAGTCAATTAGTACGCGGGTCGTAATCGTAGCCGAAAAAATGTCGGTACACACACATACAGACATTGTTTCAAAAATTGTTCACGATTAAAATTACACCTTTAAATCAGAATTCTAATGTGCCTACGCAAAGTTGATTTTTGACTCGATCACAATACTTTACTGCGTAAATGGGAAAGTAATTGTCACAAAATTCTAAAAAATGACGAATTATGGCAAAATTTGGAATTTCTAAAAATGTTGAAAGAATGAATCCTCTACTGGTGAATTCTGTAGAATTTGTAAACAAAATCTTACATCAAACTGAAATCATCTTCTCAGAAAAAATTCACAATGTTAACGTTTTATTTTTGCCCCCTTAAGCTTTTATTGCGCTTTTTTTTCAAACTTTTTGTGCATATGAATCCGCGCTCTATAAGATGACCAATCCCAAAATAAACAAATAATGTTCTATACATTGCATTCATTAGACCCTTCAGAAAATCATTCATTTAATAATTTCAAACCAGTAATTCGCATATCTTTTATATTTTAATGTAGTATCCAAATCTTTATTATGTGAACTATCTCGATAATAGATAATATGAACAAGCTTTTCTTTAATTGTTTCACATAATCGAGAGTCTACTGCAGCGGTTCCCAAATGGGGTTCCGCCATAGTAAAAGAAATAATACAGTATGGACAGTCGAGCATTTTTGCCGTTCCAAATTTTTATACGCATGTCTGAAAATAGTTTGAGTACGTATAGGTGTTCACAGATGTCGCAGTCTATTTCAATTGTATTTGGTGCTCTTTCGAAGAGAGTTCACAGATGGCGCAATCGGTCGCACGGCACGTGACACGACAATTATTCTCAAAACGTCAAACTTATAGGTTAGAATTCATAAATAACAAAAGGTAGCCCCCTAGGGTGCTACAGATGAACTGAAACTATTTCAGATTTTTTGGAACACCCAAGAACAAAGGGCTGACCAGGGACTGTCCATACTGTATTATTTCCATTATTATTATTAGTATTATTTTGTAAAAAATCCACGATTGTCTCGCGACAGTAATAACCTGGCTGTGACTGTGGCGCAATCTGTGGTGCGGTGATGTAACTCTTAGAGAATTTGACTTCACAGTGAGGTTATGCGAAGTTGCGATATGTTTCCAAGCATGCGCATTTGGTGCTGTTTTGTACTTAGGAATACCAAATTTAATTTTGACAGATGTCAAATTTCTGTAATGAACTTACTACATGAAATAACATTACTTTACGTTAACAATATTCTAGTCATGATATTTTTACTCTACTTCTATTATTATTTAAGTTATTGAATAAATTATTAAAAAAAATAATGATCATTAATTAAAACGTGTTAAAAAATACATTCAATATTAATAATTATCTTAAATTCTATATATAACCTTAAAATGAAATTATTCAATGTTTAATTACTATTAATATTAAGGTAAAATAAGTAAAATTGTTGTATATGAGTATTATAATGTATGAGTTTTTAAATTCTCTTATTGGCACATTTATTTTTAAATATGTGCAAATTATATACTTCAACGGTTTTTCGCCTGTATGAGTTTTAAAATGATTTTTTTTAAATTATTATTATGTGCACATTTTTTGTAATCACAAATTTCACACTGAAACTAATAAACAAATAGTAGTATTACTATTTATGATCTATTATTGTAAAAGGAAAAAATTTAAATAATAAAATATGTACTTTAACGAAATTTTACATCTGTCAAAATTAAATTTGGTATTCCTAAGTACAAAAAAGCACCAAATGCGCATGCTTGGAAACATAACACAACTTCGCATAACCTCACTGTGAAGTCAAATTTTCTAAGAGTTACATCACCGCACCACAGATGGCGCCACAGTCACAGCCAGGTTATTACTGTCGCGAGACAATCGTGAAAATCCAAGGGTTCCGCCAAAAAGAATTTCAAAATGGCGTAACAATAAATTTTGCCGCTTAAAAAATATTTTTTAACTTTTTTTATCTTTTGAGTACCCTGTATGCTTATACAGGGTGTCCCCGCACTCACTTTACATAACTTAGGTGGTGATAGAGGACACTTTTCTAAGAACAATATTTAACAAAAATTTTTTTCTAAATTCAAACCCTCGAGAGCTAGGCCTATTTAAAGCATTTTTTTTAATTTCCACCTTCACGTGGCCATAGCGCCGAAAATATTGATTTTGTGGTAAAAATGGTTTAGTACTTTTTTAAAGAGTGTGAAATAATCTACAAACTAGATTTAACCCTTTTATTATCTAAAATCAACAGCTTTTGAGTTATGGATTAAAGTAAGTTAAAAAATGTCGAAAAATTTGAGCTTTCTTTTTTTTTGGTTTTTTTCAAAACCCTGTATCTTTTAAACGAAAGATTTTACAAAAAATCTGACGCCCCATTCCGGATAGGAAATTTAACGGACTACAACTTTGGTCTAGTAAAATTTTTTGAAAAACCAATCCATTTCACAGAAAATCAGAAAATAACAAACAAGGCAGCTACAAAACATAAAATTTAATTCACAAAATTTTTATTTTTTTTGAAAAATTATTTTATTAATTAATTTTAAATTATTACATTAATAAAGTAATTGTTGAAAATTACCATCCTCATTTTCAATACACAGTTGTGATTGTTTTAAAAGATGTTTGTCGAAACAAATCGAAAAAAGGCGATTTTTCGACACTTTTAATCGTAGAAATTCGAATTTTTGACACTTTTCACATTCACGGATTGACCAAAATTGGCCTCGTGATCGACCGGTCAATCCCTCGACCTTGTTGACCACCCCTGCTATAATGGATTTAAAAAAAAAAAGGAAATTTTATAAATAATACTATAAAGCATATTTTAAAACGAGCACGACTGTGTATTAAAAATGAGGGTGGTCATTTTCAACATTTACTTAAATAATCTAATAGTTTAAAATTAATTAATAAAATAATTTTTCAAAAAAAATAAAAATTTTGTGAATTAAATTTTATGTTTTGTAGCTGTCTCGTTTGTTATTTTCTGATTTTCTGTGAAATGGAGAGGTTTCTCAAAAATTTTTACTAGACAAAAGTTGTAGTCCGTTAAATTTCCTATCCGGAATGGGGCGTCAGATTTTTTGTAAAATGTTTCGTTTAAAAGATACAGGGTCTTGAAAAAAAACAGAAAAAAAGAAAGCTCAAACTTTTCGACATTTTTTAACTTACTTTAATTCATAACTCGAAAGCCGTTGATTTTAAACAAGAAAAGGTTTGAATCTAGTTTGTAGATTATTTCACGCTCTTTAAAAAATCACTAAACCATTTTTACTGAAAAATCAATACTTTCGGGGCTATGGCCACGTGAAGGTGGAAATTAAAAAAAATGATTTAAAGAGGCCTAACTTTCGAGGGTTTGAATTTAGAAAAAAATTTTTGTTAAAAATTGTTCTTATAAAAGTGTCCTCCATCACCACCTAAGTTATGTAAAGTGAGTGCGGGGACACCCTGTATATAAGTTTATATGATCCGTGTCCGAATGTCATTCTTCTCACTAATAGATATTCGGGTCTATTCTGTAACTAGAAATTATCCTAGCAACTAGCTAAAAATGCTTAAAAGTGGTTTTTGAATTAATAGTATGGTACTTTTTGACAATAAATAAATGTTAACAAAGTTTAATTACCGAATATGTTATAACTTATAAGTATTTAAAAAAATTGTTTTTGTTATTATGATACTTCAGTTTAGTGGGGATAGAAACTTGAATTGATTAGCAAACGATGAGGTTAGCGTCGAAGGCCAGGCTTTCGAGAAGCTTATTATTTTTCAAAAAATAGTTTTCTGCCCCTGGAATCACAAAAATTAGTACAAAATAGTAGTTTTCATCAGAAGGACGTAAAACGCCATTTTACGACCGAGGAGCGAAATTTGTGACCCAAGGCGGAGCGTACAAAATTTCAGACCAAAATTCAGGGGACACGGGGGTAGATTTGCGTTTCTAAAATCAAAATTTAAAAAAGTTGACTGTGTGCTTCAATGGAACTAGCGCCAAAAAATCAAGTATATTAAATAACATAAGTGTACAAAATTTCAGCCCCAAATTCAGGGGACACAGGGGTAGATTTGCGTTGCCAAAATCAAATTTTAAAAAAGTTGACGGTGTGCTTCAATGACACTAGCACCAAAAATTGAAGTATAATAAATAACATAAGTGTACAAAATTTCAGACCCAAATTCAGGGGACACGGGGGTAGATTTGCGTTGCCAAAATCAAATTTTAAAAAAGTTGACGGTGTGCTTCAATGACACTATCGCCAAAAAATGAAGTATAATAAATAACATAAGTGTACAAAATTTCAGACCCAAATTCAGGGGACACGGGGGTAGATTTGCGTTTCTAAAATCAAAATTTAAAAAAGTTGACTGTGTGCTTCAATGGCACTAGCGCCAAAAAATGAAGTATATTAAATAACATAAGTGCACAAAATTTCAGGCTCAAATTCAGGGGACACGGGGATAGAATCGCGTTTCCAAAATCAAAATTTAAAAAAGTTGACTGTGTGCTTCAATGGCACTAGCGCCAAAAAATGAAGTATATTAAATAACATAAGTGCACAAAATTTCAGTCCAAAATTCAGGGGACATGGGGGTAGATTTGCGTTTCTAAAATCAAAATTTAAAAAAGTTGACTGTGTGCTTCAATGGCACTAGCGCCAAAAAATGAAGTATATTAAATAACATAAGTGCACAAAATTTCAGTCCAAAATCCAGGGGACACGGGGGTAGATTTGCGTTGCCAAAATCAAATTTTAAAAAAGTTGACGGTGTGCTTCAATGCCACTAGCGCCAAAAAATGAAGTATATTAAATAACATAAGTGTACAAAATTTCAGTCCAAAATTCAGGGGACACGGGGGTAGATTTGCGTTGCCAAAATCAAATTATAAAAAAGGTGACGGTGTGCTTCAATGACACTAGCACCAAAAAATGAAGTATAATAAATAACATACGTGTACAAAATTCAGGGGACACGGGGGTAGATTTGCGTTTCTAAAATCAAAATTTAAAAAAGTTGACTGTGTGCTTCAATGGCACTAGCGCCAAAAAATGAACTATATTAAATAACATAAGTGCACAAAATTTCAGTCCAAAATTCAGGGGACACGGGGGTAGATTTGCGTTTCTAAAATCATTTTCAAAATCAAATTGCCCGCATAAGATTTTAGTCGTTTTGGCCGCATTAATACACTTATGGACGTTTGTGGCTGTAATAAGACGGCTGGTGGAGATTTATATCACAACATGGGCATGGTCGAGTATAGGAGATAGTAATTATTATAGAATACAAGCCCTTCCCCCCCTGCCATTGGAAACTCTGGAAGGAAATGTAAGAGAATGCATATTAAAAAATGCGGCTTATTTTCCTGATACGCGAGCGGATAAAGGTTAAAAAATTTAAAAAAAAAACCTTTTATTTAAAATTAAAAATGTGTACTAAAAGATAAAAAATTATTTAAATATTTATTTTAAAGAATAAACAGAGCTTCTTGAAAACATTAGTATAAAAGCGTGGAGCTGTTTATTTATAAGTATAGGTAAGCAATTAATAGCCCCACGCTTTTTATTGTTATTAATGCCGCATAAAGATTTCCTGATACGCTAAAGCGAAATAAGCTAACTCATCATTTCATAAGTTCTTCACTGTTTATTGCGGCTTTTAGGAAATGCACAAATAAGATTCCACGCAAAAGCGTACCTTACGTAATTACGTTTTACCACGTAAAATGTGTCAAATATCAGTTATCTTTTTACAAATTTTTCTAAGAAAAGTATGGTAACTGATCTAGTTATATTAATAATTTATTGTTACTTTATGCCGCGCCTAAAAACTTGCAGATCAGGTAAAACGAATTAAGCTAAACGCGAATAGAAAATGTTACCTGCCTACGTAAGAGAAGAAAACGTTAGCAATCCTGTGTAGATGTACTATAAATTATTAATTGGAGATTTGCAATCGAAATTTCGTAATGTAGAGACAATAATTCTGAAAATATTTTTGTTTATTCTAATTTGTAATGCTTATATATTTTATAATTTATACCTTAGAAAAAACAAATCCCTAAACTGATTTCGATACGCTTTTAAAAATGGCCAATTTGGTATACGACATGGTTTTAACATTTGTAAAGTAGTTATTTTTCTTAAAAATTAAACATAATTCTGGTATCATAATTTCTAAATGCAAGGAAACCCTTAAATTTGCGTTTGTTGGTTAAGAAAACTCAAAAGGCACATGCTAAAAAGCACGTTGTTAACCTTCGCATGGCATACTGAGGTCCCTGGGACCCCACGACATCTTAAAAAGCCTGTAGAATGTTCTAATTTTTTTTTGGCAAATCGACACCTTTATAAAGCATCATAACCCTCTCGACATTTTACACACTATGCTACTGTAAGTTGTGGTAAGCCCTTTTATACGATTTATAAGCGAGCTTGGGGTCTGTGGGACCCCAGTATGCCATTTACGTAACTATTTTGTTAAAGTGGAAATTTTTTTTTTAGTCATTTTGGCCTTTGATAACCATAATTTAGTAAATTAATATTACCTAAATTGTTAACTTTTTAACTCTAGATAATTAATTAATAAGATATTTTAAATTATATCGAGTTTACATTTCATGCACATATGTGCTGAGTGCGATGATTACATTGAATAAATAGCAATTTTAAAAACGTCATAATATAAGACTTTTGTGATGATTATTATTATGCAGATATGCATTTTTTCTTTCATTTGAACACGGGTACCTATATTTTATATTTAATCACGTACAAGTGATAAGAAGTGGCTGGTAGACATCAAGATATTTAATACACACCATTAACAACTGTTAACTTTAGCTGTTCACGTTTTCGAGTGTAATAATGTTCACGTTACCGAGTAACTATAAACAGGAACATGGCCGTATGGTTTGCGTGAATACGTCGTCCCGGGATACCCGTTTTCGCCCCCGTCTATACCGATCGGATAACATAACATTCAAAAATTTAATTAAATATGTATCTATCTATATGAATCGCTGATTGCAGAAAGGAAAGTACTACAAAATCAACATTTCGAAATACTCGATTTAAAGCGTCTGATATTGATCTAAAAATTGTATCTTTTTTGTTGTTTCATATAAGGAAAATATATTTCTAAAGGATTGTGAAAAAAAAAATACAATTTGGATATCAATTTTACACACAGCAGACGCGTTAAATCGAGTATTTCGAAATGTTGATTTTGTAGTACTTTCCTTTCTGCAATCAGCGATTCATATATTATAATATTATACATTTATGTAGACATACCGACATTGGAAAGGTCAATGGGCGTAACCCTCACTAAAAGTTTTTATTTTTTTTTGCCAGGAGAAACTAAATTAATTATTCATGTATGCATTGTTATGGTTGAAAACTGCAATTTTGTGTGTAATAAGTTTTGTTTTATCAATTGAAAATTATTGTGAAATAATACTACCCTTGGTTTAATAGATATCAACCAATATTTAAAAAAAATTTTAATGTGGGTTACGCCTATTGACCTTTCCAGTGTCGATACTATAGCATAATTTATCATATTATCCGTTGATATGATTTGATCCATTAGCAAAAGTTTGGAAGTTCGCAAGATGACCTATTCACACAAACTCTGTAATAGGAATGTCACAAAATATTGGAGTGGCGGTAATTTATTATTAAACTGGTAAATATTAACTTAATAAAATTTATTATAAAAGTAAAAGTTTTCTAAATGAACACCGTAGCGTATTTCTGGTCTTCCTAATGGAAGCAACGGATAAAAATGTCGTTGTTGTCGTCGTTAAGCATCGAAGACAATTTTATTCATAATAGTCCTGTGGTAAGGTAACTAAAATAGGTGACGTAAGAACTTGAACTGGTTCTTGAACTGCACGCTTACCATGCACATGTCTCCCGCATCTTCCCAGTCGTTGCGCATTCTGTCGTCGCCTCTGGTTATGACGTTACAATCTGTCAAACTGCGGATATTTCTGTAGATACAGACTCCGCCGGCTTTGCGTTTTGTAGGCTGCACGATTATGGATTTGTCTGCCACCGATAGGAGCTTGTTGTTATTGTGAACCTTGCATTCAAAACCTTCAATGTTCACCGGTGGCAGAGACTCGTCCATCCACGTTTCGCTGCAGATTAAATAATCGCATCCACTAATCACGGTGTCAGAAGTTATGTCCCGAGAGTGTACCACCAAACACTGGGTGTTGAGACTGCACGCGATTATATCAACCTTACCATCATTATCGCCATGGGACGTTGTTTTAGTTCCTATGAACCGTTCAACCCGTTCAGTAAGAGTTTGCAAACTATGATTGGCCATTCTTGCGTACTCGTCACGTATGTCTTTGATAGTAGGTGTTGCGCTACCATAGCCATGATAGAACTTGAAATCGTCTGTCGAGTTGGTTATATAGAGTCCTTGCAGAGATGTTACTCGACTCATCGCCACATATACCAATTGAGTCTGTTGCGAACGATCATACTGAAAGACAACTTCGTCGAACGTCCCGTCCCGCCTTGCGATTTGTGTATGGTCAACGCGCAAGCGGGGACTAGCGGAAACTGCCTTCGTTTGCATTTGATTCCAACATCAAGAGATATGTTGGCCATTCAAGTATTAATATGCGTCCAGTCTCGACTAATTACAGTTGACTTGCACATCACATGAGGTCTGGCTTTTACGCGTCTCTTTCGACCGATCACGGTGTTGGGGAACTCTATCCACAGTCTTATATTGCCAACCGCAGAAGCATCATCGCCGTTGTTAGTTGCAGAACCGATGTTCTCCTCCTGATCACGATCAGTGTTTTCGTTCACAAGCTCGATATATTTTAGAAAACACTGCTCTTTTCCAATGCTCTCATCTTCTTAATTCTTTCTCTTACATTTTCTAACCTCGCATTTCTTTTTTCTTCTGTTTCCAATGCTCTCATTGTTTTCATTCTTTCTCGTTCACATTCTAACTTTGCATTTCTTTGTTGTTTAGTTTCTGTTGCGTTAACCTCCGCATTCTTCTCTTGCCTTTTTCTCTTTGTGCCACTTTCTATGCCTAAAGACATACTGTTTGATCGTTTTCTTTTGTTTGGGTTTGTTCTATCTCTTGCCATAATTGAAGGAACCTCGCAATTTGTAATATTAACAGGAAAACTTAAAAGTAAATTCTGATTAAAAATATCTTTTAAATGGTTCCGCATCACAGGAATATTGAATATCTGTTGCGATGGATTCATGCCGTTAGCTATAGCAACAGCGAAAGCTATCGCAAACACACCGCAATCAACGCCATTGGTTTGTTGTTGAGCATCTTCGTATATAATGGGAAGTTTATTTGGAAATAACCGATCAAGAAACCGTAGCTGATCAGAAGTAAGATTATTAACCTTATAATTATTGGCGCTGTCATAGATATGTATTACAGAACCATGGTAATAATATGTGCATATCCAGTGAGTGATATTGTCAGTTGCTCTCGCAGGCAGAATTTGATTATGCCGTGTACTCGCTGAAACTATATCATTGTACATATGCCACATCAATAAAGCTTCTTGTGGTCTGAACTCTGTATTAACCACCAGGATTTCGTTAAACTTTGAGATGTGATCAGTTGAAAGATAGTCATTAGAAGTTAGTTCTTGAATTGCTATCGATTGCAAAGGTAGGATGTTAGACATTTTTGTAATCTCCTCTGTTATTGAGGTTCACTTTAAAATTGTTTTCAAGTCTATAATACTATATATTTATCTCGACCTTTATAGGCATATTTCATCACATTATCCGTTGAAACGTTGATACGATCATTATCCATTAATCCGCTATCTGCAATTAATTATATTGTGGGTATTAAGTTATGTGGTCGGTGTGTTGACAACGAACAAATCTCCACTTATCTTTTGTTAACGATGTATTTAACAAAATAACGGGCGATTGTAACTTCCACTGCTGGGTCAAATCTTCATTAATCCGACCTGTAAGTTCCACCAGTCGGTTTTAGGTCACTTTTATTCCACATGTAAGTTCCACTGATGGCGAATTAGGTCGAGGCGGTCAAGAATATTATTAAGCTTTTAAGTATTTCTAATTCTTTAAGCTTTTATTGTGTTTCTGGCAGTTGATTTTCATTCAAGATATGCAAAATTCTTGTGATTCATGAATTATGACACAATTTTAACTCGGCTCTTGACAAGTTATTTCTCTAAGATTTTCGATGGCTGCCTATTCCAGGATCGTATCTACCTTACGTTAGGACGGTTAGTTAATAATAGGTCGTTGGTGTAGTTCGCTCCAAATAAATTTGCCTCTACGTCACGAAATTCTGATTAAGAAATAATATTAGTGAATGTAATTTAGGATGTCGTTCAGCTTTATTTAAAAGAGTGCAAAAATATTTACATGTCTTGCAGACCGAAAGTAATAAAATTCGTACGTTACCAATATTACATTATAAAAACTTAAATTACAAATTTAAAAAAAACTCTAAAAAGTAAAATAATAAAATCGATCTAACCGTCGCGTCGGCGTCGGGGGGTTACAGAATTACACAGAATGATTTGATATTGTTAATATTTGCTTAAGACGATGCGACGGACGGTTAGATCGATTTTATTATTTTATTTTTTAGAGTTTTTTTTGTGCTGGAGTTTTTTTTAAATTTGTAATTTAAGTTTTACTTAATTAGCCAATATATTCAATTATTGATGGGTACAGTTTATTGTTTATCATCAATTATCAGTTAATCTACGTAGATAGGGGGGGGGTGATAAAACTCTTTGTACAGGGTTTACAGGGGGTACATGGGGGAGGGGTTATAGAAAATTGCGTAAAAGGTTTTGGTGCCAAATGGTAGCCAACCAATAGAAAACAGATGTTAGTATCCAAGATGCGTTTTCTATTGGCTAATTACCATTTGGCACCAAATCCTGTACACAATTTTCTATAACCCGATGTGGTTATGGGTAATTATTTTTTACATTTTTTAGTGGTGGGGTAAATTTTTTAATCGGTTAACGCCTCAACGTCTTAAGGTTTCAACGGATAATGTGATGAAATATGCATATAAAGGTCGAGAGATAAATATATTTGACAAGAATTTTAAGGTGAAGTAAACTATAGAAACAGAATGGATTCCTACCAATTCGCAAAGGAAGTTAAAGCTGAGGTGGAATTGATTGTCGCGATGACAAGAACCGACAATTGGCAACGAAATTGCTATTTAAAAGCGTTGTGACTTGCATCTCTTAAAAATGCATTGAAGATCTATCGCGAAGATCCGGAGCGGCAGTGTGAATTGAGACATGCGGAGGCATTTAAACGTAGACGTGCAAGTAATAAGCGTAAGGCGGAAGAGGAATTGGCCGCAAAAGAGGCAAAAAGAATTAAAGAAGAACATGCAGAAGTGACAATATGCCTAGAAAGCTTAAAAGAAGATATTTGTAATGATGAAACACCAAAACAGGCAAAAACATTATAAGATAATCTATTGTAGATTACGGTTCAACGGATAATTAATTATTGTCTATATCTATATAGGTTTATCGAGATTTACATAAATGCATAAATATATTTGACAAGAATTTTAAGGTGAACCCCAAGAATGGATTCCTACCAATTCGCAAAGGAAGATAAAGCTGCTGCCGATTTTATTTCATACATACGAACATACACACAATTTTCGTTACATAGTTTTATTAAATTTTTCAACATGCGGGGTATACTTTTCGTACAAACACACATTGTTCGTTACATAGTTTTATTAAATTTTTCAACATGCGGGGTATACTTTTCGTACAAACACACATTTTTTCGTTACATAGTTTTATTAAATTTTTCAACATGCGGGGTATACTTTTCGTACAAACACACATTGTTCGTTACATAGTTTTATTAAATTTTTCAACATGCGGGGTATACTTTTCGTACAAACACACATTTTTTCGTTACATAGTTTTATTAAATTTTTCAACATGCGGGGTATACTTTTCGTACAAACACACATTGTTCGTTACATAGTTTTATTAAATTTTTCAACATGCGGGGTATACTTTTCGTACAAACACACATTTTTTCGTTACATAGTTTTATTAAATTTTTCAACATGCTACCGATTTTATAAACGTATTCACGTCAAAAAAATTGGGCGTTCACAGGACCGAGATAAATTCGAATGTTCACATTATCGAGCTTCTACTGTAGTTTGAAATTTGATCGAACTAGAACAATTAATTATTATAATTCTTTACTTCGTGTTAAGCTACATTTTGTGACTATAATAATTTTAATAAAAATGTAATTATAAAATTATTAAAACGTTATAATAATAAACTTTTTGTGTGTTTGTGGTGACCTACGAAATACTTTATCAAAAATTGTAAGTTCAAAATACTTTTTTTTAAATAATTAAATTTTTTGAAAATTATTATAATTTTATTAGGTGCCCCAATTATTTTGCGAGTAATTGTATAATGGCGTCTCATAAAGTGAATTTGGGGAAGAAAATGATCAGAAAACCTGCAAAAGTTGATCTCTGCGTGCTAGTAAGTGGTTTAAAACTTTTGAAAATATCAATTAAAGAGTTAGATGGTGCCAAGTATTGTGATAAAAGTATATGTTCCATTTATTCCAAGATGTGTAAGTTTATGGGCTTCAAAAATAATCGCCAAAATCGATTGTTATTGAACACAACTTGGGAAAGAAAAAAGCATGATATAATAAAAATGCTTACGGAAAAAAACTTGATGGAATCGACAAACCGAGAAATGGAAGATAATATACAAAATGTGATTTTTGATGGTTTGAAAATAGAAAATCAGTCAGAAGTTCCCAAATTTTTGACAAGTGATATTGAAGATTTCTTAAAAACTACGAACATTGAAAATTCTCATATAACAGATGAAGTTGTAGAATTGAAAGTTATTGATGAGGTATTTACGGAAGAAAATAGTGAAGAAGACACGGTGTTAAGTGAAATAAACACATCAGATGATGAAGTTGACGCTATCAATAGTGAAGAAGACACGGTGCTAAGTGAAATAAAGACATCAGATGATGAAGTTGAAGCTATAAAGGTATATCGTGAGAACCGTGAGAACTCCCAATGTAATTTTAATTTTAAGTTAACGACACTATTTTTAAGCGGAGTTGAGTTATTAAGTAATGCTGAGAAATTACGTGATGCTATAAAAGCAGAAATGATAAAAAATAAAATAAATTGCGTGGTATCATTTAAAGGTGGTCGTAAGTTAAAGAAAATCGGACAGCTACGTCAAGTGTTGTATGGAAGTTGTAAGCACACGAATTGCAGAAAGTATCGTTTTGATGTATTGGTGATACAAGATGCTTTCGTAAACGTTGTTGTAAAAGCTAATTTAGAAACGGATAATCACAATGGGGAAGAGTACTGTTACCAATTACGCGGTGATGCAAGAATAACAGTAAAGGAGAAGTTATTAAAACAATTACCCAACTCTATTCGTTGTCAGGATATAAAAACAGCAGATCCTGATGGTTTGGCTGATGGTAATTTGCAAGGAGTAAGGGCATTACAAGTGTATCAAAAAGCCAGATCCGAAGCAAAAGCAGCTTCGGATTTACACTCTGATCCTTATATTGACTTAAGGCTTAAGGCGAAGAATCAACCTGAAACTTTTCGTTATATTCAAATGCCAAACGGTAACGAATCTACTTATTTGTACACCAAAGAGCAATTGAATACCATCGTAACAAAGGGTAAGAAAATTGTAGTCTATTTTGATGCCACGGGGTCGGTTGTAAGGCCAACAACCGAACAAAAAGGACGCGTATTTTATTATCCTTTGGTTGCAAACATAAATGGAAAGATTGTTCCACTTGCGGAACTAATTACTCCAAATCACGACGCCGCAACCATAAGTTGCTTTTTAATTAAGTATAGGAGGTTCGTTACCGTGAATTGTCATAAAAAAATGGCCAATATTTAAAACAATTGTGTGCGATTTGAGTTTTGCCATTTTAACAGCCATATGCTTGTCACTGAACGATATGAACTTATTCCAGTACTTAAAAATAACGTACGAATTTGTGACAAGGAGCCTCCACTAAGTCGATCTCACAGATTATTACGATACGTACATGTTGTGCCCACTTCATGAAAAACATTCGTAATAAATTAAAGAAATGTATACCAAAAGCTAACGATAAACGTGTGCTTATACAGAAATAGTAGCTATACTATTGGAATGCGATACCATAAATAAATTAACATCATGTTTTAAGTCACTTATGATACTCCTTTTAAGTGATTATAACGATGACTATTGTAAGAAAGCCCTACTTGATCTGTTCGAAAAAAAGAATACCGAATCTGGAACAACTTTCGGATTAATGAATGAAGATGAAGATGAAGAAGATTTTTTGTTCGAAGATGATCACGAGGAATACATTATAAGGGGAGCATATTCCGAATCGCTATTTTATGAGCATTTTTACAGAATATATTTGGAAGTAAAAGATAAGGTTTTACCGAAGTCAGAAAATGCCGAAAAAGTATACGGCAAAAATACTTTACGCTCGGAAGGCTTTAAGGACTATTTACTTACCAATTATATGCCATTTGTGCCATTATGGACAGCAATTTTAGCACCGCTGTCCGATGATGTATTACGATATAGTAACGCAAATGTTGAATGCTGGTTCAAGATAGTGAAAAGTGATATCTTAGAATACGGAAGAAATTTAAAAATTGGAAGATTTGTAGACCTTTTAAGTAATAGAATTCAAATAGAATTAAAAACAATCAAATTTAATATTGGCTTAAAACCAAAAAAAAAAAATAAAGAAGAAATTAATAAAGTTCTCGTGCCTGAAGTCGATCAGCCATTTGCTGAGGAGACATGGCGACCGAAACGGAAAAAAAGTAATTACTTTTCAAAATTAAATATAGAAAAAAAATTAGCAAAGGACAATATGGAAGACAATTTGATTGTAAAATCAAATATTTCTGAAATTAGCGACAACATATCTGACTGTTCGTTACCAGTGAACGAAATGGAAAAAGAAGAAGCAACAGAGGAAGATTCGAGAGAACTGCCAAATGGATTATTCTTTAATAAAGAATATTATCTTGCGGCATGTATAGGTAAAGAAGAAATGGGCTTTATTATTTCCATTCATACCATAGAAAATTTCACAATTAAGATTTCTAACGTAGACTACTCTTCACTAATTTCGGAGTACAACGAATCAAAGTTTTTATCAAACGTCAATACAGACCGTTGGTTAACCGATTATTGTATCGATGCAAGTGCTACCATACTTCTGAAGTCGATGAAGAGTATTTACTATATAGATACAATATCATGCCAAATGATATTTTCTCCAGGATGTTCTGGAAAAAGAAAACATCTGAGTAATTTTCTTCCGTATACAAAAAGTTTCATTGGTATACGATATTTACTTATGCCTTATAACGTGAATGGTGTTCATTGGACATTAATAATAGTAGATTTAAGATTTAATTTAATATACCATTTAGATCCCGCGAATACCATAGTTAAAGAAGACACAGTATTAGATATAATTAAAAAATACTTTATTGCACGAAATGAATCCAGTAAGTATGAAAAAGTGAATTTCAGGAAACTAAGATATAAAAATATTTCGGGCTACCCCAAGCAAACAGATGGATTTAACTGTGGAGTATTTATATTGTATTATATTAAACTATTCAGTGAAGCCCAAGATATGACTAATTCCTTGAAATCACCGATGATAATTTTGATCCCGAACGGTTCAGAATTGATCTGCAAGAACTTTTAATAATATCCTCGAATGAAATGTCTGAGATTTGTTTAAAGTGTGGATTAAACACTCGAACAAAATGTATTCAATGCCACAACTGCAACAGGTGGTTACATTTTAAAAAATGTTCAGACATTTATACAATTACATTTAAGGAAGCCAGTTCAACAGATTTTCAATATTTATGTTTTTTATGTAAAATTACTGAAGATCCATTCAATTCTGTTAATTCTGATATGTTTATTGACCTCTCTCCCATCGTACTCGAAAATTTCATCGATTGTTATACAAACGTTATAACAAATCTTTGCAATCTTAATTCTGAATCCGAGCCATACCTTCGCAGTATACTTGACGAGAATTGTTCTTCTCTAAATTTTGATCATACCACAGCATTCATTAATTATGAAATGACCTACCACATTTCCAAATATATTCAGAGTCGTTTACCGGACATACCAATCAAGGTCATCGTATATATGGCAACCAGATATACCAATTTGCAAATTTTTAAAAAATATTATGGTATAAGAACAACATCTGAAAATTTACTAAACTCGATTATTTCAAAATACGAAGAACTATACAACGTAGTAATATTAGATGATAATACTTTTCCCTTTCCGTATACATTAGATAAAATATTGGAGAAAATACATTCCGTGGGCGGGGTGGGGTTATGATATTATTACTATTATTATCTAATAAGTATATAAATATATATATTGCTGTGTATTACACCTATATTTAAGGATACTTTCATTTTGACTTTGAACAATTTTGTAATATTAATAAATTATTATTTTGTACAATATACTAATATTTAATTATTATATTTTTATAATTTAAGTGTATTTTACTGTTTACTTTAATTTTGACTTTGAACAATTTTGTAATATTCATAAATTGCTATATTATATAACAATAATATTTAATTATTATATTATTATGTTCATTCCTAACTTAAAAAAAAGTAATCTTTAAATTAAAATAAAAAGTTTTATAAATATTTCATGGGTGCGAGATATCGATTTAATTTTATAATTTAAAGTAATTTTTCTGTTTACTTTAATTTTGACCTTGAAGAATATTGTAATATTCATAAATTGCTATTTTATATAATAATATTTAATTATTATATTATTATGTTCATTCCTAACTTAAAAAAAAGTAATCTTTAAATTAAAATAAAAAGTTTTATAAATATTTCATGGGTGAGAGATATCGATTTAATTTTATAATTTAAAGTAATTTTTCTGTTTACTTTAATTTTGACTTTAAAATATTTTGTAATAAGATTAATAAATTGTTATTTTGTATATTATTTAATTACTTATTATATTATGTTGATTCTTAATTTTTAAAAAATAAATAATCTATAATAAAAATTTAAAGTTTTTTAAATACTATTTGGTTTTGCTTGTTGAGATTTCGGTACTACAGTAATTATAATCATATTATAGCATTATAGGCGTTTCAAGATAAGCGATACGCTATCTGGTGGCAAGTTTTTGTACTCTGGGGATCGTGTTGGAATGTTTGTTTACATTTGAACTTGTACTTTATATGCAGGTATAAATGTGAGATTTTGAGTTAGTAATGAACAAAAATTAAAAAAATTATATTATTCAGTATATAAGCAATACTAAATAACTAATTTTTTTAAATTTTTGAGAGTTTAGAACGAAATTTGGTAATAATGAGTAGTGGAGTGTATTGTTCCGTTTTTGGATGCAGTTCTATGGTTAAGAGAAATACTAATCTTAATTTTCATTCATTTCTCAAAAAGGGAGAAAGTAAAGTATGCCTTACTAACAAATTGAATATTCGTGAACAGGTTGATCGTTAAGCAGCGTGGGTTCTTAAACTAAAAATTGGGAAATCAGTTTCAAAACATTATGCTTATAAAATTTATTCAAGTCCTTTACAGTATTCACTAGTTATTATAAGTGGCATTACAAATTTATCGGTAGCAATTTTGTCTGATAAGTTTTAATAATCATTTCATTATGATTTTTTGTAACATAGAAAATAAAGTGATTTAATTTAAACAAATTTAGATTTAGTTAATTATTTGGAAAAAATATCAGAGCAGTACTTTTGAAAGTTTTCCTCCTTTTAATTTAAAACACAAGGTGATTATAAGGTGTTAATCATGATTTCAAAAAATGCCACTTCTTCGCCTGAGATCCATTTCATTAATACGGTAATACTGATTGTGCATGTGTGAGACTGTACGGAGCACAGCATACTTGAATTTGTTTGTAGCTCATTTTGCGTCAATTGAAACACTGAAACAAACTAACTTATTACTTTTAAACACTTTATAACGACTAAATACATACGTGTGCTTTGCAAAAGCTTCAGTCGGTAATTCATTGATATATAATTTCTTCAGGTTTTCTGCATCCACTTGATATACAAAGTGAGTTTATAGTTGGCAAAGCATGGCATGTCTAATACTGGGACTGCCTTATACTTTTCTTTCGTACTGTGTTTTTACTGCGACTATCACATTTTATGTCAGTTTGTGATATAACTTCAATTTTATGTAGGTCATCTCTTAAACAAAATACCTAATAAGATAAGAATGTTAAAATAAAATTCAACATACCTTGATGGGCACCACAGCAGAAATCTGTTTACAACGACATCCTTGCGGGGCTTTACATGTACGAGTAATGCTGGAAATACGAGCCTGGTTCTTATTAGCTTTATCACACCTTCTATTTGGTGTGGATCTGAGATAATTTCTGTTGTTTATATGCACATAGCAATCAAATTAATATGAACTGGTTGTCCAGCACTTAACCATACAAAACATGTCCAACACGAAGAACCTCTTCACCTTCGTAAATACACCTGGAATTGCGATTACCGTCGAAGTAATTGTTATATTCAACCACGGTAAAACGAAGACCAGACATTGTTTCTAAAATTATATTTTATAAATAAATAATCAACTACTAATGGAATAACATAACCCCAACATCTTGACCTTGTTATTTAACTTAGCCAGTTATTTTAAAGACAAACTTGTATTATAAACAAACTTACCCTAATATATTTTAAATATGTAAATAAATAATTAACAGATACCACGATAAACACCTTCACAATTACGTTTTTGTTTTAATAACATGGTAATGTCATTTATTTATGTAGAAGTAGTCTCAAAACTTCGAGTACCAACGTGACCGCTAGAGGCGCTACAATCTTAATTTGAAACGCCTATAGCAACGTTTTTTTTAATATCGAATTTGGACACGCAAATCTACCCCGTAACATCTGAATTGGAGAGTGAAATTTCGTACACTTATGTTATTTATTATACTTCATTTTTTGGCGCTAGTGCCATTGAAGCACACAGTCAACTTTTTTAAATTTTGATTTTAGAAACGCAAATCTACCCCCGTGTCCCCTGAATTTGTGCCTGAAATTTTGTGCACTTATGTTATTTAATATACTTCATTTTTTGGCGCTAGTGCCATTGAAGCACACAGTCAACTTTTTTAAATTTTGATTTTAGAAACGCAAATCTACCCCCGTGTCCCCTGAATTTGGGTCTGAAATTTTGTACACTTATGTTATTTATTATACTTCATTTTTTGGTGCTAGTGTCATTGAAGCACACCGTCAACTTTTTTAAAATTTGATTTTGGCAACGCAAATCTACCCCCGTGTCCCCTGAATTTGGGTCTGAAATTTTGTACACTTATGTTATTTATTATACTTCATTTTTTGGTGCTAGTGTCATTGAAGCACACCGTCAACTTTTTTAAAATTTGATTTTGGCCACTCAAATCTACCCCCGTGTCCCCTGAATTTGGGCCTGAAATTTTGTACACTTATGTTATTTAAAATACTTGATTTTTTTGCGCTAGTTCCATTGAAGCACACAGTCAACTTTTTTAAATTTTGATTTTAGAAACGCAAATTTACCCCCGTGTCCCCTGAATTTTGGACTGAAATTTTGTACACTTATGTTATTTAATATACTTGATTTTTTTGCGCTAGTTCCATTGAAGCACACAGTCAACTTTTTTAAATTTTGATTTTAGAAACGCAAATCTACCCCCGTGTCCCCTGAATTTGGGTCTGAAATTTTGTACACTTATGTTATTTATTATACTTCATTTTTTGGCGCTAGTGCCATTGAAGCACACAGTCAACTTTTTTAAATTTTGATTTTAGAAACGCAAATCTACCCCCGTGTCCCCTGAATTTGAGCCTGAAGTTTTGTGCACTTATGTTATTTAATATACTTCATTTTTTGGCGCTAGTGCCATTGAAGCACACAGTCAACTTTTTTAAATTTTGATTTTAGAAACGCAAATCTACCCCCGTGTCCCCTGAATTTTGGACTGAAATTTTGTACACGTATGTTATTTATTATACTTCATTTTTTGGTGCTAGTGTCATTGAAGCACACCGTCACCTTTTTTATAATTTGATTTTGGCAACGCAAATCTACCCCCGTGTCCCCTGAATTTGGGTCTGAAATTTTGTACACTTATGTTATTTAATATACTTGATTTTTTTGCGCTAGTTCCATTGAAGCACACAGTCAACTTTTTTAAATTTTGATTTTAGAAACGCAAATCTACCCCCGTGTCCCCTGAATTTTGTACTGAAATTTTGTACACGTATGTTATTTATTATACTTGATTTTTTGGCGATAGTGTCATTGAAGCACACCGTCAACTTTTTTCAACTTTGATTTTGGAAACGCGAATCTACCCCCGTGTCCCCTGAATTGGGGAGTGAGATTTCGTACACTTATGTAATTTATTATTCTCAAATTTTCGGCGGAGGTTGAATAGAAGCACACTGCCATTTTTTTCTGAATTTTAGCTTGGAGTCGCAAATTCAACCCCAAGACCCCTGAGTTGGGGTTTGAAAATTTTTATATATGTGTAACTAATATTGTCAATTTTTTTAGGTGGATGGGATTTAGACATAATGCGATTGTTATTTTAATTTCAACGTAAAGTCGTAATTCTACCCCCCTTAACCCCTGAGTTAGTAATTGAAATTTTGTACCTTTATTATACTCAACAAAATCCAATTTTCACCAGTGTTTAGTTTAAATTACATGTATTACTTTTTTAATTTTTGATATTAGTTTTAATACCATTTAGGGCTTCCCGGTGGATGAAAGAAATTTTGAGTCGACATTAGAACACATTTATTGTTGTTGTATACCTTTTGACTTTCAAAAATTGCATTAAAAATGCACATTTTACAAAATTTTATTTCATGTTTATGATTTAGTTGGTCCACTGTAAAATTGTAAATCTGAATCTAAATCTGAATCCGAATCCGTTGCTAAGTTCAGCCACATAAATTTTGTTCTAATTATATATAAATCGTAAGTATTATTATTTTTTTATAAAATGATCATATTATTATTATAAAAACCAAACTAGAAAACAAAAAAAAATTCAAATGTTTTGAAATTATAATTCATTTGAATTATCTAAAAATTGTCTTATTTTATATTTTATTGTAGTTTTCAGATAATAACAAGTAGAGGCTCATATCAATGCGAACAACTCTTCAGTGCAGTCGGAGTCCTAAGAAAAGTTAGACCTAATATTATTTACCTTCTTATATAATCGTAATTGATTAAAATTTAAACAAACATAAAAAAGCGAAATTGGTTTTCTAATTATTTATTAATCGTAAGTATTCTATTTATTATACATCAAATATTTATCCATTGAATTCCAATAACAATAATTTATTCTATTAATTTGAATTATCTAAAAATTGATTTATTTTCTTACGATCTTATTGTGCTTTTCAGATATATGAATATAATAATAATAACATTATAAAAATGCCAAAAAGACTTACTACAACAACAACCACTACGTTTACCTGTGATGTGTGTTTTTCAAATTTTACAGACAAGTCAAATTTAAGAAGACATAAAATCGAGAAAGGTTGTGCTAATTTTAATCGTAAGTTTTTTTATTTCCTATGTAAAACAGTTATATTATTATTATTGATTATTGATTATTATAGAAGGTCAATCAACAAGTGGTGAATCATCAAACATAGCAACAAAAAAAATTAAGCTGGATAGTAAGTTATTTCTTATTTTTGCTTTCATTTTTACAATTAATTTTTTTCTAGGGTGTGAAGAATGTAATCTTGAAGTACCTAATATGTGCAATCATATCAAGAGCACAAAACATAAAAACAATTGCATATCTAACTATGGTCTGGGTCTTGATCAAAATCAAGGTCGAATACATAGTATTGAATCCGCCTTCAAAAGTCGTATTAAAACCTATCGCATATATCCAGGTGAAAAATTCATAAATTTAAAAGATTTCTTTGAACACATATCATCAGATTTAATAAATTTAATAACAAGCACTATTCAAAAATTTGATTGTATTAAAATAAATTTACAATTATTTGGACAATACACGCAACAAACAAAAAGCCTTTTGGAAGTAAAATCTTTCAATACGAAAAATATGATTACAACAAAAGGAACAAATTTAAATGAATTATTATCAACATTTTTGAATATTTTAAATTGTAAAATGTCCGAATTCAATGAACATAACAGTGGATGGTCCTTAGTAGAAATCTTATATGTTGAAATTAATTTGAATAAATTTAATCCAATGCACGGTGGACAAAGTTCGTTTTTAGAATTACCAAAATCAATTAAACTTAAAAATGCTGTTTTAAATATAAAAAATACTCGAGACCAGTTTTGCTTTGCTTATTCTATTATCGCAGCGTTTTATGAATCGAAAAATTGTAATGATTATCTTCCGAGTTCATATCCAGATTTTTCTCAAATTTTAAATTTTGATGGTATAGATTTTCCAGTGAAACTAATCGATATTGAAAAATTTGAAAAATTAAATAATATTAGTGTTAATGTTTTTGGATTAAACAAAAATGTTAAAACTGGTAAAATAGATATTATAGGTCCATTTCACCACACAAAATGTAAACTTTTTAAACATGTAAATTTATTACTTCTTGATGACAGTTTGGGTAACTTCCATTATTGTTTAATAAAAAATATGTCTCGGTTAGTATCCAGTCAACTAAACAAACATGTTAATGCGAAATATATTTGCGATGGATGTCTCCAATTTTTTAATGAGAAATGTAAATTAGAAAGACATAGTGAATTTGATTGTGGTCACATACGCGCAAATTTGCTCTCTAGTAATAAATTTCGAATAGACAAATTTGGTAATAATATCCCCGAGAATATTTTAAAGTTTGAAAGTATCGAACATCAACTTTCAAGCCCTTTTGTGATATATGCAGACTTTGAAAGTTTATTAGAACCAATAACCACCACAACACCAAATTCCACACAATCCTATACAGTAAAAACTGAGCATCATATACCCTATTCTTTTGGCTACTATATAAAATGTAATTTTGATGATTCCCTTTCAACGTACAAATCATATCGGGGTGTAAATTGTGCTTCTATATTTATGGAGTATTTAGAAACAGATGTAAAATATTTATATGAAAACTGTTTAAAGTCTATAAAACCCATGAATGTTTTAACATCGAAACAACTTAGTGAATTCAACAATAGTAAAAATTGTTATATCTGTAATCAACCATTTTCAAATAACAGCGGCAAAGTAAAAGATCATTGTCATTTAACTGGTCAATATCGCGGTCCAAGTCACTCCATTTGTAATTTACATTTTCAAAATAAAAATGTTATTCCAATTTTTCTACATAACTTGCAAAATTACGATGTACACCTATTCATTAAAAACTTAGCAATGAACGATGAAAGAATCGACGTCATTGCAAAAAATAAGGAAAAGTATATATCATTTACAAAATATATTCTAGTAGATAAAATTGCTGATGGTGATAAGGTTAAAAATGTTAATATTAAACTTAGATTTTTAGATTCTTTTAAATTCATGCCAACTTCGTTAGAGAAACTAAGTAAAACTTTGACAGATGATGATTGTGTTGAAATTCGAAAATTTTTCACCGATGATAATAAATTTAACTTGATACGCCAAAAAGGTGTTTTCCCATATTCACATGTTGATAGTTTTTCAAAATTAGATGAAACAACATTACCACCATTAGAACAATTTTATAATCGATTAATTAATGAATCCATTACAAATGAAGATTATAAACGAGCAGTTAACGTTTGGAATTTATTCGATTGCAAAACTTTGGGGGATTATTCAGATATATATTTACAATCAGATGTCCTTCTTTTAAGCGATTGTTTTCAAAGATTTCGTCGCTCCACATTGTCAACTTATGGGTTAGAAGCTGCTAAATTTTTCACATTACCATCTTTATCTTGGTGTAGTATGCTCAAGATGACCAAAGTTGAGTTGGAGCTTTTAACAGATATTGATTTGCTTCATTTTTTTAAAAAGGGGATTCGCGGTGGGGTCTCTGTTTGTGTTAAGCGAAAAGCTATTTCAAACAACATATACTTGAGTAATTACAACTCTTCAAAGCCATCGACATATATTTTATATTTAGATGCTACCAATTTATATGGCTACGCTATGCAGCAATATTTACCTTATGGCGGATTTGTTTGGTTGAACGCAGATGAAATACTTAATTTAAATATAAACGACATCTCTGATACATCAGATGTGGGGTATGCTTTAGTAGTCGATTTAGATTATCCGGCGATTTTACATGATTTACATAATGACTTTCCGTTTTGTCCAGAAAATATAATCCCTCCAAATGGAAAAACTGCTAAACTAATTCCAAATTTGTTTAATAAAAATAAATATATAATACACTATAGAGCTTTACAACAATGCTTGAAAAACGGTGTAATTTTACGTAAAATTCATCGTGTTGTTAAGTTTAACCAATCTCCGTGGTTGGCTTCATATATAAATGTAAATACCGAATTTCGAAATAATGCAACCTCTGAATTTGAAAAAGATTTTTTTAAATTATTAAATAATTCTGTTTTTGGAAAAACGATGGAAAATGTCGAAAAGTATAAAGATATTAAATTACTCTCACATTGGGAAAACAATAATAGTTGGGGTGCAGAAACCTATGCAGCTAGACCAAATTTTAAGAATTTTTGTATATTTAATGAGAATTTAGTGGCAGCCGAAATGAACAAGATAGAAATTTTATTCAATAAACCGATATATACCGGATTTGCAATATTAGATATTGCAAAAACGGTTATGTATGAATTCTATTACGATTTTTTAATTCCAAAATATGGTGAAAATGTACGACTATTGTATACCGATACAGATAGCTTCATCGTAGAAATCGAAACAGAAAATGTGTATTCTGATATTAAACAGAATTTAGATAAATTTGATACATCTAATTTTAATGAATCTAACATTTTCGAAATTCCGCGAAATCCTTCCATATTGGGAAAAATGAAATTGGAATATCCATCGCAAATTATTAAAGAATTTTACGGAACGGGGGCTAAAGCGTATTGCGTAGTTTTGGATGATGATGATATAATTAAAAGAGCAAAAGGAATTTCCAAAAATTCAATAAAGAAAGATTTACATGTTTTAGATTATAGGAATGCCGTAGAAAATAAGCAAGATAAATTCTGTAAAATGAATGTTTTTCAATCAACGCTTCATGAAATGTTTACCGAGATGCGTAACAAGGTAGCGCTATCATATTTTGATGATAAGCGCTATCTTGCCGTTAACCATAAAACCTTAGCATGGGGTCACGAATCCATTTGTTTACATGAACTTATTAGAGAAATGGAACAAGCGTAAAAATCTTATTTATTTATTTAATAAAAATTTTTGTTTTATTTTGTTTAGATTAAAATCTAAAATGTAGGTATGTTGTAATCGTATAATGTTCATCATTAGTTGTAAATTAATTAATTTTTGATAATTATAATTTTAATATTGTGAAAAAAAAAATAAAAATATATGTATATTGATTTTCTTTATTCAAATAAAAAAAATTCTCTAACAAAATGTATTATTATTATTCTTCTTATTATTATTAAATGTGTTAGTAACAACAGTTCCTACAGGTGGTGTGGAGACGAATGCGTCGACAATAATTTGTAATATTTTTGATAAATAATTGTTGTTTTATTAATACTCTAAGGTTAAATCTCTTACTATCCTTATGAGGATGTTAAGGGTTGAACTGAAGATCCTCATAAGGATTGTATTAATAGAGAGTATTAATAAAACAACAATTATTTATCAAAAATATGACAAATTATTGTCGACGCATTCGTTTCCACACCACCTATAAGAGGTAGAATGCAAGGCGCGTTTTTTTTTACATGGTTTCCCCAATAGGCCTAATCCATGTTGATTGTTTTTTACAGAAACAAATCGAAAACTGGGGATTGTTTTTTGTTTTTTAAGAAACAAAAAACCCCAAAAAAACAAAACTGTTTGTTTTTTACAGAAACCAAACAAAAACTGAGGCTTGTTTTTTGTTTTTTAAGAAACAAAAAAATCCAATAAAAAAACAAAACTGCAAGAAATATACCACAATTAGCTGAAGTCGGCGATCGTGAACGATCAACACCGACGACGAGCCGCATATGGATATTTCTATTTAGTACTCTGGATCGTCTTCTTCCTCCGAGTCGAAGTCAACAGAATCAAGGATTCGTTGAATATCGTCCCCATACGTAGGATCAGATGACATCCATTGTAACATGGCAGAAAATGTGCCATCACCCAGTCCCCACTCAACTCCCGGAAATGAGGCGCCATCTACTGACTCTGAAACTGTAGAAGTTCCATCGTCGAGTTTAATGACGCGAGTTGTGGGTCCATCCAATGTAGCGCTGAATAGAATGTCTTGAAAGACACTTCTACAAAGCGGACAAGTGTTGTGTTCCTTTGCCCATTGGTCCAAGCATGGACCACAGAACGTATGTGTGCAAGAATTGGGTCTTGCGACTTCGCAGATAATCTGATCTTCCATACAAATGCTGCATCCTTCCATTATGACGAATTGGCTGTAGAAATAAGGCGATGAAGATAAAGTGATAGAAACACGTCTGACTGTGGCGGTGACTAGAAGATAATAATGAGGTTTCCTCGCCCATGCTACCGAGGTTAACTTTTCGACGGGCTTATGGGTAATTAATTCAAAAATTTTAAGTGGTGGGGATAAGACGTTAAGACGTTAAGTAAGAAAATTTAAATTTAAATTATATGCTAGCAGTGGTTAACTTTTCGATGGGCTTATGGGTAATTAATTCAAAAATTTTTAAGTGGTGGGGGTCGAATTATTAAACTCATTGGATCGTTACTCTATTAAAAAGTCTAGCTGTCAGATCGGAGGTGCGATTATGTGACGTAATCATAACCCTGACCACAAGAACGTATCTGAACAAGTTATATCTACTCTATATCTACTCTATATATATAAAAAGATAAGAAAAATATGCAACGTTTTTATGCAACGTTTTTGTGCAACGTTTTTATGCAACGCTGAGAACAGCTATTGGACGACACCAAATCAACATTATAATCACATCAACGGACGAATCAAAGCAAAGCGAAGCAAAGCAAAGCAAAGCAAAGCAAAGCAAAGCAAAGCAAAGCAAAAGCAAGGCAACAAAACCATGCGACGCGAAAACACAAAGATTGAAAGATTTATGTAAATGCAAAAATCCGTTTGGTGGCAAATTTGTTATTTTCGGTGGTGACTTTCGTCAAGTTTTACCTGTTATAAAATACGCTTCACCTGTGGAGATAGTCAATTATACTTTAAAGTCAACATCAATTTGGCCAAGCAGCATTATATTATTGAAAGTACCGAATAGCTGGAAATCTACAAATATAATTCAGGGACACGGACAACTCGGCACCGGGGAAACTCAGTTCCGGGCTAACTTGGCACCAGTTGAAAAACTTAAAATAAATATATGAGGATCATTATTAAATTAGCCGGTCGAGGCTAGGTTAGTGTTAGGAAACGACTTGTTTTTTAAAAGAGAAAGTCATTAAAAGATAGATTAATTACTAATAAAGAATATTTGAATGTGTGACATAGTATGGTCCGGTACCGAAAAAAAATGCGAGATTCACCCCATTCCCAGTAGCACAATTTGCCGAGTTGGAAGGCCCTAAGGGGATGTTTTTAAGGAGTTTAGTGCTGCAAAAATGGCTCTGGAGCGGACTCGGCACCAGTTGAAAAACTTAAAAAAAATTAAAATATAAAAAATTTATTATATTAAAGAAATTATATAATCTTTTTATAATTCACTTTCCGGAACAAACGCTACCGAAGTTATCATACGTGACTTTGCGACGGAAATGGTCTTAAAAATCCGAGGTGACCTTCTCTTTTAAAAAAAAGTCGTTTCCTAACACTAACACTAACCTAGCCTCGACCGGGATCTACCTTTTAATAATAATCCTCATACATTTTTTAAAAGTTTTTAACTGGTGCCAAGTTATCCCGGAGCTGAGTTTCCCCGGTGCCGAGTTGTCCGGTGCCGAGTTGTCCGGTGCCGAGTTGTCCGGTACCGAGTTGTCCTGTACCGTATAATTCAGGACATTTACAGCAATTCAATTGCTTCTAATGCCGATCTCTCCGACAGAATTATATTAGCCTGCCACAATGATGATGTTCGGGCGAGATTCATACCTACTTAAGTCAAGATATAGCTAAACATCGAGGGGTCGATCAAACAGAAGAGGGCATTCGGTTGGAATATGAAGTCGAATAATTAAATTCATTGAATTTCCCTGGTTTTCCGGTACACAAATCAAAACTTAAAATAGGATCTGTTGTTATGCTAGCAGATGAGCTTTAACAAAGTTGGTATATACATCGATAGGCCTTTGTTTAGTCATGGACAGTTATATGTAGCAGTATCAAGATGTCGAGCGAAGGATGGAATACAAATTCAAAGTGAAAGCAACATAAAAAATGTTGTATGGAAATAAGTTTTATAACTTGAAGTTATTAGGGCCGCAAAGCGGCCCTGGGGGTTGGGCCGCGTTAGCGGCCAGGGGGGCGAAGCCCCCCTAGTATATATAAAAAGATAAGAAAAATATGCAACGTTTTTATGCAACGTTTTTGTGCAACGTTTTTATGCAACGCTGAGAACAGCTATTGGACGACACCAAATCAACATTATAATCACATCAACGGACGAATCAAAGCAAAGCAAAGCAAAGCAAAAGCAAGGCAATAAAACCATGCGACGCAAAAACACAAAGATTGAAAGATTTATGTAAATGCAAAAATCCGTTTGGTGGCAAATTTGTTATTTTCGGTGGTGACTTTCGTCAAGTTTTACCTGTTATAAAATACGCTTCACCTGTGGAGATAGTCAATTATACTTTAAAGTCAACATCAATTTGGCCAAGCAGCATTATATTATTGAAAGTACCGAATAGCAGGAAATCTACAAATATAATTCAGGGACACGGACAACTCGGCACCGGCATAACTCGGCACCGGGGAAACTCAGTTCCGGGCTAACTTGGCACCAGTTGAAAAACTTTAAAAAAATATATGAGGATCATTATTAAAAGGTAGATTCCGGTCGAGGCTAGGTTAGTGTTAGGAAACGACTTGTTTTTTAAAAGAGAAAGTCATTAAAAGGTAGATTAATTACTAATAAAGAATATTTGAATGTGTGACATAATATGGTCCGGTACCGAAAAAAAATGCGAGATTCACCCCATTCCCAGTAGCACAATTTGCCGAGTTTGAAGGCCCTAAGGGGATGTTTTTAAGGAGTTTAGTTCTGCAAAAATGGCTCTGGAGCGGACTCGGCACCAGTTGAAAAACTTAAAAAAAATTAAAATATAAAAAATTTATTATATTAAAGAAATTATATATCTTTTTATAATTCACTTTCCGGAACAAACGCTACCGAAGTTATCATACGTGACTTTGCGACGGAAATGGTCTTAAATTTCCTAACACTAACCTAGCCTCGACCGGGATCTACCTTTTAATAATGATCCTCATACATTTATTAAAAGTTTTTAACTGGTGCCAAGTTATCCCGGAGCTGAGTTTCCCCGGTGCCGAGTTGTCCTGTACCGTATAATTCAGGACATTTACAGCAATTCAATTGCTTCTAATGCCGATCTCTCCGACAGAATTATATTAGCCTGCCACAATGATGATGTTCGGGCGACGAATAATTAAATTCATTGAATTTCCCTGGTTTTCCGGTACACAAATCAAAACTTAAAATAGGATCTGTTGTTATGCTAGCAGAGCTTTAACAAAGTTGGTATATACATCGATAGGCCTTTGTTTAGTCATGGACAGTTATATGTAGCAGTATTAAGATGTCGAGCGAAGGATGGAATACAAATTCAAAGTGAAAGCAACATAAAAAATGATGTATGGAAATAAGTTTTATAACTTGAAGTTATTAGGGCCGCAAAGCGGCCCGGGGGGGTTGGGCCGCGTTAGCGGCCAGGGGGGCGAAGCCCCCCTAGTAGTTTTATAATGTTATAGATGCTATAATATTAAAACGTAATTAATCGAATAATCAAGACGGGAACTGATAATGACCAAGTCAAGTCGGATGTAGTTAGAAGCTAAAGAAAATAAAATGCTTTACTAAGAGATATACGGACTGCAGCTTCGTACTAAGAATAACAAGTGCAACGAAGTGCTTATAAAATGGTTAAAGCATCCGGTAGATGATCTCACACGTGCCAGACTTGACCTAATAATCATCGGCACTTTTGGCTAATGCATTTCAATATGAAAACCCACAATTATTAAGAGGGGATGAGTTGTGTTGTTTTTTATAAATACGGCTGTTAAAATTTATTATAATATTTAACATACCCATAACGGTAGTAAAGGGTTAAAGCATTAATAAAGCAATTAATTGTTTATCAAAAATATATTGTTAAATATTGATTTTTTAATGGACTTTTGAAAACTGAGGATTTCATTAGCCACATTATCATTATTAAATGTGTTAGTAACAACAGTTCCTACAGGTGGTGTGGAGACGAATGCGTCGACAATAATTTGTAATATTTTTGATAAATAATTGTTGTTTTATTAATACTCTAAGGTTAAATCTCTTACTATCCTTATGAGGATGTTAAGGGTTGAACTGAAGATCCTCATAAGGATTGTATTAATAGAGAGTATTAATAAAACAACAATTATTTATCAAAAATATGACAAATTATTGTCGACGCATTCGTTTCCACACCACCTATAAGAGGTAGAATGCAAGGCGCGTTTTTTTTTACATGGTTTCCCCAATAGGCCTAATCCATGTTGATTGTTTTTTACAGAAACAAATCGAAAACTGGGGATTGTTTTTTGTTTTTTAAGAAACAAAAAACCCCAAAAAAACAAAACTGTTTGTTTTTTACAGAAACCAAACAAAAACTGAGGCTTGTTTTTTGTTTTTTAAGAAACAAAAAAATCCAATAAAAAAACAAAACTGCAAGAAATATACCACAATTAGCTGAAGTCGGCGATCGTGAACGATCAACACCGACGACGAGCCGCATATGGATATTTCTATTTAGTACTCTGGATCGTCTTCTTCCTCCGAGTCGAAGTCAACAGAATCAAGGATTCGTTGAATATCGTCCCCATACGTAGGATCAGATGACATCCATTGTAACATGGCAGAAAATGTGCCATCACCCAGTCCCCACTCAACTCCCGGAAATGAGGCGCCATCTACTGACTCTGAAACTGTAGAAGTTCCATCGTCGAGTTTAATGACGCGAGTTGTGGGTCCATCCAATGTAGCGCTGAATAGAATGTCTTGAAAGACACTTCTACAAAGCGGACAAGTGTTGTGTTCCTTTGCCCATTGGTCCAAGCATGGACCACAGAACGTATGTGTGCAAGAATTGGGTCTTGCGACTTCGCAGATAATCTGATCTTCCATACAAATGCTGCATCCTTCCATTATGACGAATTGGCTGTAGAAATAAGGCGATGAAGATAAAGTGATAGAAACACGTCTGACTGTGGCGGTGACTAGAAGATAATAACGAGGTTTCCTCGCCCATGCTACCGAGGTTAACTTTTCGACGGGCTTATGGGTAATTAATTCAAAAATTTTAAGTGGTGGGGATAAGACGTTAAGACGTTAAAACGTTAAGTAAGAAAATTTAAATTTAAATTATATGCTAGCAGTGGTTAACTTTTCGATGGGCTTATGGGTAATTAATTCAAAAATTTTTAAGTGGTGGGGGTCGAATTATTAAACTCATTGGATCGTTACTCTATTAAAAAGTCTAGCTGTCAGATCGGAGGTGCGATTATGTGACGTAATCATAACCCTGACCACAAGAACGTATCTGAACAAGTTATATAGTTTTACAATGTTATAGATGCTATAATATTAAAACGTAATTAATCGAATAATCAAGACGGGAACTGATAATGACCAAGTCAAGTCGGATGTAGTTAGAAGCTAAAGAAAATAAAATGCTTTACTAAGAGATATACGGACTGCAGCTTCGTACTAAGAATAACAAGTGCAACGAGGTGCTTATAAAATGGTTAAAGCATCCGGTAGATGATCTCACACGTGCCAGACTTGACCTAATAATCATCGGCACTTTTGGCTAATGCATTTCAATATAAAAACCCACAATTATTAAGAGGGGATGAGTTGTGTTGTTTTTTATAAATACGGCTGTTAAAATTTATTATAATATTTAACATACCCATAACGGTAGTAAAGGGTTAAAGCATTAATAAAGCAATTAATTGTTTATCAAAAATATATTGTTAAATATTGATTTTTTAATGGACTTTTGAAAACTGAGGATTTCATTAGCCACATTATCATTATTAAATGTGTTAGTAACAACAGTTCCTGCAGGTGGTGTGGAGACGAATGCGTCGACAATAATTTGTAATATTTTTGATAAATAATTGTTGTTTTATTAATACTCTAAGGTTAAATCTCTTACTATCCTTATGAGGATGTTAAGGGTTGAACTGAAGATCCTCATAAGGATTGTATTAATAGAGAGTATTAATAAAACAACAATTATTTATCAAAAATATGACAAATTATTGTCGACGCATTCGTTTCCACACCACCTATAAGAGGTAGAATGCAAGGCGCGTTTTTTTTTACATGGTTTCCCCAATAGGCCTAATCCATGTTGATTGTTTTTTACAGAAACAAATCGAAAACTGGGGATTGTTTTTTGTTTTTTAAGAAACAAAAAACCCCAAAAAAACAAAACTGTTTGTTTTTTACAGAAACCAAACAAAAACTGAGGCTTGTTTTTTGTTTTTTAAGAAACAAAAAAATCCAATAAAAAAACAAAACTGCAAGAAATATACCACAATTAGCTGAAGTCGGCGATCGTGAACGATCAACACCGACGACGAGCCGCATATGGATATTTCTATTTAGTACTCTGGATCGTCTTCTTCCTCCGAGTCGAAGTCAACAGAATCAAGGATTCGTTGAATATCGTCCCCATACGTAGGATCAGATGACATCCATTGTAACATGGCAGAAAATGTGCCATCACCCAGTCCCCACTCAACTCCCGGAAATGAGGCGCCATCTACTGACTCTGAAACTGTAGAAGTTCCATCGTCGAGTTTAATGACGCGAGTTGTGGGTCCATCCAATGTAGCGCTGAATAGAATGTCTTGAAAGACACTTCTACAAAGCGGACAAGTGTTGTGTTCCTTTGCCCATTGGTCCAAGCATGGACCACAGAACGTATGTGTGCAAGAATTGGGTCTTGCGACTTCGCAGATAATCTGATCTTCCATACAAATGCTGCATCCTTCCATTATGACGAATTGGCTGTAGAAATAAGGCGATGAAGATAAAGTGATAGAAACACGTCTGACTGTGGCGGTGACTAGAAGATAATAATGAGGTTTCCTCGCCCATGCTACCGAGGTTAACTTTTCGACGGGCTTATGGGTAATTAATTCAAAAATTTTAAGTGGTGGGGATAAGACGTTAAGACGTTAAGTAAGAAAATTTAAATTTAAATTATATGCTAGCAGTGGTTAACTTTTCGATGGGCTTATGGGTAATTAATTCAAAAATTTTTAAGTGGTGGGGGTCGAATTATTAAACTCATTGGATCGTTACTCTCTTAAAAAGTCTAGCTGTCAGATCGGAGGTGCGATTATGTGACGTAATCATAACCCTGACCACAAGAACGTATCTGAACAAGTTATATAGTTTTATAATGTTATAGATGCTATAATATTAAAACGTAATTAATCGAATAATCAAGACGGGAACTGATAATGACCAAGTCAAGTCGGATGTAGTTAGAAGCTAAAGAAAATAAAATGCTTTACTAAGAGATATACGGACTGCAGCTTCGTACTAAGAATAACAAGTGCAACGACGTGCTTATAAAATGGTTAAAGCATCCGGTAGATGATCTCACACGTGCCAGACTTGACCTAATAATCATCGGCACTTTTGGCTAATGCATTTCAATATGAAAACCCACAATTATTAAGAGGGGATGAGTTGTGTTGTTTTTTATAAATACGGCTGTTAAAATTTATTATAATATTTAACATACCCATAACGGTAGTAAAGGGTTAAAGCATTAATAAAGCAATTAATTGTTTATCAAAAATATATTGTTAAATATTGATTTTTTAATGGACTTTTGAAAACTGAGGATTTCATTAGCCACATTATCATTATTAAATGTGTTAGTAACAACAGTTCCTACAGGTGGTGTGGAGACGAATGCGTCGACAATAATTTGTAATATTTTTGATAAATAATTGTTGTTTTATTAATACTCTAAGGTTAAATCTCTTACTATCCTTATGAGGATGTTAAGGGTTGAACTGAAGATCCTCATAAGGATTGTATTAATAGAGAGTATTAATAAAACAACAATTATTTATCAAAAATATGACAAATTATTGTCGACGCATTCGTTTCCACACCACCTATAAGAGGTAGAATGCAAGGCGCGTTTTTTTTTACATGGTTTCCCCAATAGGCCTAATCCATGTTGATTGTTTTTTACAGAAACAAATCGAAAACTGGGGATTGTTTTTTGTTTTTTAAGAAACAAAAAACCCCAAAAAAACAAAACTGTTTGTTTTTTACAGAAACCAAACAAAAACTGAGGCTTGTTTTTTGTTTTTTAAGAAACAAAAAAATCCAATAAAAAAACAAAACTGCAAGAAATATACCACAATTAGCTGAAGTCGGCGATCGTGAACGATCAACACCGACGACGAGCCGCATATGGATATTTCTATTTAGTACTCTGGATCGTCTTCTTCCTCCGAGTCGAAGTCAACAGAATCAAGGATTCGTTGAATATCGTCCTCATACGTAGGATCAGATGACATCCATTGTAACATGGCAGAAAATGTGCCATCACCCAGTCCCCACTCAACTCCCGGAAATGAGGCGCCATCTACTGACTCTGAAACTGTAGAAGTTCCATCGTCGAGTTTAATGACGCGAGTTGTGGGTCCATCCAATGTAGCGCTGAATAGAATGTCTTGAAAGACACTTCTACAAAGCGGACAAGTGTTGTGTTCCTTTGCCCATTGGTCCAAGCATGGACCACAGAACGTATGTGTTCAAGAATTGGGTCTTGCGACTTCGCAGATAATCTGATCTTCCATACAAATGCTGCATCCTTCCATTATGACGAATTGGCTGTAGAAATAAGGCGATGAAGATAAAGTGATAGAAACACGTCTGACTGTGGCGGTGACTAGAAGATAATAATGAGGTTTCCTCGCCCATGCTACCGAGGTTAACTTTTCGACGGGCTTATGGGTAATTAATTCAAAAATTTTAAGTGGTGGGGATAAGACGTTAAGACGTTAAAACGTTAAGTAAGAAAATTTAAATTTAAATTATATGCTAGCAGTGGTTAACTTTTCGATGGGCTTATGGGTAATTAATTCAAAAATTTTTAAGTGGTGGGGGTCGAATTATTAAACTCATTGGATCGTTACTCTATTAAAAAGTCTAGCTGTCAGATCGGAGGTGCGATTATGTGACGTAATCATAACCCTGACCACAAGAACGTATCTGAACAAGTTATATAGTTTTACAATGTTATAGATGCTATAATATTAAAACGTAATTAATCGAATAATCAAGACGGGAACTGATAATGACCAAGTCAAGTCGGATGTAGTTAGAAGCTAAAGAAAATAAAATGCTTTACTAAGAGATATACGGACTGCAGCTTCGTACTAAGAATAACAAGTGCAACGAGGTGCTTATAAAATGGTTAAAGCATCCGGTAGATGATCTCACACGTGCCAGACTTGACCTAATAATCATCGGCACTTTTGCCTAATGCATTTCAATATAAAAACCCACAATTATTAAGAGGGGATGAGTTGTGTTGTTTTTTATAAATACGGCTGTTAAAATTTATTATAATATTTAACATACCCATAACGGTAGTAAAGGGTTAAAGCATTAATAAAGCAATTAATTGTTTATCAAAAATATATTGTTAAATATTGATTTTTTAATGGACTTTTGAAAACTGAGGATTTCATTAGCCACATTATCATTATTAAATGTGTTAGTAACAACAGTTCCTGCAGGTGGTGTGGAGACGAATGCGTCGACAATAATTTGTAATATTTTTGATAAATAATTGTTGTTTTATTAATACTCTAAGGTTAAATCTCTTACTATCCTTATGAGGATGTTAAGGGTTGAACTGAAGATCCTCATAAGGATTGTATTAATAGAGAGTATTAATAAAACAACAATTATTTATCAAAAATATGACAAATTATTGTCGACGCATTCGTTTCCACACCACCTATAAGAGGTAGAATGCAAGGCGCGTTTTTTTTTACATGGTTTCCCCAATAGGCCTAATCCATGTTGATTGTTTTTTACAGAAACAAATCGAAAACTGGGGATTGTTTTTTGTTTTTTAAGAAACAAAAAACCCCAAAAAAACAAAACTGTTTGTTTTTTACAGAAACCAAACAAAAACTGAGGCTTGTTTTTTGTTTTTTAAGAAACAAAAAAATCCAATAAAAAAACAAAACTGCAAGAAATATACCACAATTAGCTGAAGTCGGCGATCGTGAACGATCAACACCGACGACGAGCCGCATATGGATATTTCTATTTAGTACTCTGGATCGTCTTCTTCCTCCGAGTCGAAGTCAACAGAATCAAGGATTCGTTGAATATCGTCCCCATACGTAGGATCAGATGACATCCATTGTAACATGGCAGAAAATGTGCCATCACCCAGTCCCCACTCAACTCCCGGAAATGAGGCGCCATCTACTGACTCTGAAACTGTAGAAGTTCCATCGTCGAGTTTAATGACGCGAGTTGTGGGTCCATCCAATGTAGCGCTGAATAGAATGTCTTGAAAGACACTTCTACAAAGCGGACAAGTGTTGTGTTCCTTTGCCCATTGGTCCAAGCATGGACCACAGAACGTATGTGTGCAAGAATTGGGTCTTGCGACTTCGCAGATAATCTGATCTTCCATACAAATGCTGCATCCTTCCATTATGACGAATTGGCTGTAGAAATAAGGCGATGAAGATAAAGTGATAGAAACACGTCTGACTGTGGCGGTGACTAGAAGATAATAATGAGGTTTCCTCGCCCATGCTACCGAGGTTAACTTTTCGACGGGCTTATGGGTAATTAATTCAAAAATTTTAAGTGGTGGGGATAAGACGTTAAGACGTTAAGTAAGAAAATTTAAATTTAAATTATATGCTAGCAGTGGTTAACTTTTCGATGGGCTTATGGGTAATTAATTCAAAAATTTTTAAGTGGTGGGGGTCGAATTATTAAACTCATTGGATCGTTACTCTATTAAAAAGTCTAGCTGTCAGATCGGAGGTGCGATTATGTGACGTAATCATAACCCTGACCACAAGAACGTATCTGAACAAGTTATATAGTTTTACAATGTTATAGATGCTATAATATTAAAACGTAATTAATCGAATAATCAAGACGGGAACTGATAATGACCAAGTCAAGTCGGATGTAGTTAGAAGCTAAAGAAAATAAAATGCTTTACTAAGAGATATACGGACTGCAGCTTCGTACTAAGAATAACAAGTGCAACGAGGTGCTTATAAAATGGTTAAAGCATCCGGTAGATGATCTCACACGTGCCAGACTTGACCTAATAATCATCGGCACTTTTGGCTAATGCATTTCAATATAAAAACCCACAATTATTAAGAGGGGATGAGTTGTGTTGTTTTTTATAAATACGGCTGTTAAAATTTATTATAATATTTAACATACCCATAACGGTAGTAAAGGGTTAAAGCATTAATAAAGCAATTAATTGTTTATCAAAAATATATTGTTAAATATTGATTTTTTAATGGACTTTTGAAAACTGAGGATTTCATTAACCACATTATCATTATCTATACGTGACTGACGGAGGATCCTACGCCCGGTACGTACTACAGGCCTCCTGACTCCCGGGCTTTATATTAATGCTACGGTCAAAACTTTTAAGTATATAGGCAACTTATCATGATGGTATATAAGGCAAACGAAGAGGGGTAAAATTTTGTATGATACATTACAAAAACTATGTAACAGATTCTATGAATCCCTTCACATACAACAACCTTATCAAGCCCAATTGTATATAGTGTATATATTTTACGGGTTTGCGAATCCCACCAGTGATGCCACTTTTCTTAATGGCATTACCAGTATTAAGTTACATAATGACTCACATCCTCACATCGCGTCTGATTATCATTTACTATATTACGAGTTTTAAAGTTGCTGTTGTATAAATACGACTTTTCATAAGTTGTAAAAACGATTGGCGCAAATTTAAACTTTTAGTAAAATAATCGGTGATTATTCTGATAACATTTTTTGTAGTTTTTATTAATTACCTAAAGTATAAAATGTCATAGGAACATCTGCTTGCTTAAATATAAATTTCATGGTACCTGTTAATCAGTGGCGGTACTGCTAAAATTTTAACATAAGTTTCTTTCGTTATTAAAAGACTTGGTCGGTGCAGGGGCAAACTGTTTGTAAAACTGTTTGTAAATATTAATTTAAATATAGAGTTTGTTGATTGATTGAAACAAAAACTTTATTATACAAATTTATTTGGAGATTCCAAATTCCTATTTGTACATGGCTTTATAAAATAAATCAATTTCTTTTAATGAGTTTGCAAATTCAAACCCTCGAGAGTTAGGCCTATTTAAAGTATTTTTTTAATTTCCATCTTCACATGACCATAGCTCCGAAAATATTGATTTTTCAGTAAAAATGATATAATGTTTTTTTAAAGAGCGTAAAATAATCTACAAACTAGATTCGAAACCTTTAATTGCCTTGTATCTTTTAAACGAAACATTTTACAAAAAATCTGACACCCCATTACGGATAGGAAATTTAACGGACTACAACTTTGTCTAGTAAATATTTTTGAGAAACCAATCCATTTCAAAGAAAATCAGAAAATAATAAACAAGGCAGCTACAAAACAAAAAATTAAATTTACAAAATTTTAAAATTTCTTTTTTTGTTGAGAGTCACTATAGCAGGGGTGGTCACCAAGGTCGACCGATCGATCACGAGGCCAATTTTGCTCGATCGCTGAGTGTAAAAAAGTGTCAAAACATCGAATTTCTGCGATTAAGCTGCGACTTTTATCGACGTTTTTTCGACAAACATCTTTTAAAACGATCACGACTGATGAGTATAGAAAATGAGGGTGGTAAATTTCAACATTTACTTAAATAATGTAATAGTTTAAAATTAATTAATAAAATAATTTTTCAATAAAAATTCAAATTTTGGGAATTTAATTTCTTGTTTTGTAGCTGCCTTGTATATTATTTTCTAATTTTCTGTGAAATGGATTGGTTTCTCAAAAAGTTTTACTAGACAAAAGTTGTAATCCGTTAAATTTCCTATCAGGAATGGGGCGTCAGATTTTTTGTACAATGTTCCGTTTAAAAGATACAAGTTTTTGATAAAAACAAAAAAACAAAAAGGTCGAATTTTTCAACAGTTTTTAGAGTGGTCACAAAGGAAGATGAGAAGGTGGAGCTAATGCGTATAAACCAAATGTCGTCGAGGCGAGTCCATGTTTTGAAAGTAGGGATGTCCTCATAACCATAATCTTACTTTTATTCACATTTCTATTGCAGGTTAAAATGTAAGTAAGTGTTTATGTATGTAATTGAAATTGAACATACTTTTTACTACGCCATTGACAAACTCCTCCTACATATCTACTGCGTCAGATTTTGTCTACGCCTTCTCATCTTCATTTGTGACCACTCTAACTTACTTTAATTCATAACTCGAAAGCTGTTGATTTTAGAAATTAAATAAAGCAATATTTAAGAGAGGCTTGTAAACCTTTCTTAACCATAACCTAGCTTTTTTTTGCTTGGTTTTCATAGCAAAAAAGCTAGGTTATGGTTAAGAAGGGTTTGTAAACCTCTCTTAAATATTGATTCATTTTTATGAATACGGCTGTAGAGGTTTAAATCTAGTTTGTAGATTATTTCACGATCTTTAAAAAAGTACTAAACAATTTTTACTGAAAAATCAATATTTTCGGGGCTATTGCCATGTGAAGATGAAAATTTAGAAAAAATGCTTTAAAAAGACCTAACTCTCGAGGGTTTGAAAAGTGTTTTAGAAAAGTGTCCTCTTTCATCACCCAGGGACGTGCCCAAGATGGGAGATGGGGGGGGGGAACTTCCCCCCACAATATTTTAGAAAGTTGGAAAAAAGTTGGAAAAATCACTCAAAATTTGGTTAAATCACTCAAAATTTGGTCAAGTTGGCAAAAGCCGCTAAACCGACAATACGAAAAATAGATAAATACAAGAAGTTGGCAATTTTGAATTAATTAAGTTGGCAAATTCCCTCCTCAAGAAAGTTAGCTGGGCACGTCCTTGTCATCACCTAAGTTAAGTAAAGTGTATCCGCGGACACCCTGTATAAATCCCTGACTTCAGAAAACGCCAAATAAAGAAGTCTGAAGTGGTCAAATCGGGCGATCTTTCTGAGCACTGAAAATCTCCAAAAGGAGACATTAGGCGACCTAAAAACGAGTTTTTATTGCAGCTAATTGATGAATTTGGACTGGGGACACGTGGCTCGAACAGGACGGTGCAACCGCACACATAACTTGTGCGACAATGGACATTTTGAAGGATGCGTTTTCGGGTCGCCTAAATGTCTCGTTTTAGCGATTTGCAGGGACCGGCAAGATCGCCCGATTTGACCACTCCAGACTTCTTTCTTTGCGATTTCTTGAAGTCACAGGTCCAAAATAAACGAGTATTTCTTCCGTATCGACGAATAAAAATTATTTTTAAATAATTATTATTAACAATTTAGTCAAATTTGGCGACTACCTTTGCCGTATTATTAACGTTCCAGAATGAATATCCAGGCTAGATATGCCTATCCCGTTTACATTACCCCGTACAGCGCGGTTTGCGAATTTTACCAATGGGTCTAGTCTAGAACATGGACACGATTTTTACACAAAAATTTGATTTGGGTTGAGCAGCGACATGTGTAAATTGGGGCTGTGTAATTACAAGCGTAATTTAGTATGTATTGGCAGTTTTTTTAGGTTCATAAATTTTGTATTAACATATCGAACAAATTTTGTGCGGGTAGTCACACCATTGTTACAAAATGAAGAGCACACGAAGGGGGGGGGGTTGTACATTACATTATTTTACATTCATAGTTAGTAAATTTTTGAAAATCCTCTTCGTCGCCTTTGTATAGAAATTAAAACGAGTGACGTGTTTTGTAAAGATATAAAATTTCAATGACAAATCAGAAAAAGATACTTAAGAAATAGAGATTATTGTGTTGGAAATTCCTGGAAAGTGATAATAATAAGCGGCTTTTTGATCACATTATCCGGTGGTTTTTGTATGTAAACTAATTAAAGCGGCCGGTTCCCAATCAAAATGATCACAATAATAACCGACTGATAACATTATCCGTGATCACATTAAGCGGATTCTACTGTAATTATAATTTATTTTTTACCAAAATATAACTTCACCATCTATCAGATCGTACTAATAATTAATTTTTAGTAAAATTGGACCATGGTCTTTAGCAAAAGAAATTTTTCAAGTCCAGTTTATTAAATCAAAGTGGTGGCAGTTTTTAACCAACTAATGTATTTTTAAAACATTTGATGATTTAAATTAAATTTGAAAATACCCACATCGTATTAAAGTGGTTTCCCCGTTCGCGTGCTGCTCGGAGTTCTCGAAAGTTTCTAGAACCCACATCATTTTATGATGAACAAACATCAGTTTATTTTATTAGCGTTCTTTCAAATGAAATTAGGAAATTATAGATTTTTCTTATTTAATAAGATATTCAAATCAGCAATTATAATTTGGGTTTCGTGTTTGCATGAAAAAATTAAAATTGTAAAATTTGCTGTTATGTGTCACATGGCAAAGCAAAGATACCCACCAGTTTATTTCAAAAGTATAACGTTTGCTAATTATTTATCAGCTTAGCATGCTAGTTATACTGACCTACCGCATCTCCGTTTTTTCAAGGTCATTTTAAAACTTCATTAGATTTTAATATTTCTATTATATTCAAGCATAATTTTCTTTAGACATTCCAAAAATGGTAATTAAAAGCTTTTTTTTTATGTTGACATCACATTTGTGACAATCAAAATAAGTGATCGTCTTAGATGCTCAAATAAGGAAAAGAGTTTGATATTAGCCCATTTTCGCAAACATGTTCGAAAAAAAACGGTTCCTAAAAACACGAGTACTTCTAAATAACTTCTTGCTAACTACAGCGATATTTTTGTCAATAAGGAATGGGTACGTATAGAAAAAATAAGTACAATACATTCAGGGATAACTAAATAATTTAATATTAAAGCTAACCCAAGGAATCATGGCTGGGCGGAGTCAATATCTTACGCAGTAAGATTTAACGTTAAACGTTAGCTTTAAAATTCTTTTAAGTAGGTATTTATTAACAAAATTTATTTTAATAATTTTAAGAAACAAACTTTTTCTAACTTTTTTTAAATAAATTGTTTCCTTTAAATAGCCTCTGCGTTATTCACTGCTTGAAGTTAAAAGTAGAGTAATCTTTGAGCGTATTACATATTATAATGCTCGTAGAAGTTATTATTAGAATTACATGAATGTCCTTGCAAGATATCACTGTGTGCGTTGTTGTCAAGTTTAGGGCTTCAGGAGGACCGTAGTACAAGTTGGGCGTGATAATATCGGTTCTACATATATAGGATATACAGCTTGTATATACAGGCATACCGACGCGCCCTCTACCCAAAGTTTCTACGAACTAACCGTGTATGTTTTGAGATGTGTACCGGAATTACGAAGCCCTAGCAAAAAACGAGATATAAGGACCTCTCTTAATATCTAGCGTTACTAACTCGATATACACGGAGATTTTTATCATGCCCGAAACCGGGCTTCGTATTGGGGTAGCAGGCTTCGCATTAACCGCTGAATATGGCATTTTGGGCTTCGTAAGGATGGTTAACATATATATTATTACACAACTTGGTTAGTATTTATCCATGAGTTATAACTTGAATCTAACCCCAACCATTTAATATACATCTTGTTTTTTTGTTTTTTTAGAACTTTTTCTACTAAATAAACGTCAGGATGTTTAACTTTTTGCAATTCTTTTTCATAAAAGCCCCCCATAATTTCCTCATTCTTAATATCTGTAAGAAGATATGTTCTTGGTAAAGTCATTTTAATTTTAGAAATTTTAAATATTTCGTTAAACCAAGAGGGTGTATATCCTTTTGAAAACGCGTGTCTATATTTGCTAATTCTCACACTATCGCCGATTTTAAATTTGGGGTTTTTCAAATCCACAACTTTTGGATTATTGTACACCGTCTGTAAAAGTAACTTAACATGTTTTTTAGTGACATCCATTGGTTTTAGTCCAGTTGTTGAATGTTTTTTTGAATTATACACATATACTAGATTTTGTAATATATCCAACCATCGATAATTTCCTCGATGACTAAATTCTTTCCACATTAAATTTTTAAGCGTACGGTTAACTCTCTCTACTACAGAAGATTTCTTTATCCAATATGTACTATAGTGATTTATTCCATGTTTCCTCACTAATTCTTGAAATTCCTTATTGTAAAATTCTTTCCTAGGTCTGTTTGCAAATTGTCAGGAATGCTATCTTTAAGAATCGTCTTCATGGCAGCAGTCACTTCTCGAGAACTGTTATTCTTTAAGGGACGAGCCCATACATATTTAGAGAATACGTTAATCACAACCAATATAAACTTAAAACCTTTGTTTTTAGTTGATAATTGAGCTATATCTACTAAATCTGCTTGAAATAAGTCGTTTAACCCCTTAACTAGAACTGGTCTGCGTTGAAAATTTCGACGGGCAGATCTATGTAATTCATTTACAACATCGCTCTTTATATTCATCATTAAGAATCATCCAAGAATTAGATCAAGGAGGTAATAAATCAATTAAACTATAATATATAGATGGCTGTAGTAGCTGTATTGGTGTTTATTACTTATTTGATAACTTTTGCTGCTCGCAATTCTTCTTCTATGGATGTGATTTCGTTTGTGTGACCGTCGTAACCAGCTGATCGGGAAGCTATTAACAGTTTTAAGCGCTCGATTATCTCATTTACATCATCGTAATACACAAAATCTTTTTTCTTGTTATTATATTGTAAAAATCGTGGAGATTCTAGTAAACCACCACCTTTTTTCTTTTTTTTTTTACTTGCAATTACACCGTTTGATCTTAATAATGGTTCAATTATTTTTTTATACTTAAATGTACTGTTGCCATTTATTTGATTGTTAACTGAATAATTTCTACGAAATAAATTGCAGCTATTTCCAATATCAAAATAATTATTTTTATCCTCATTGCTATACCCCACTGGGACTTTTTTAAATAAAAGATCGTAAAGACCAGGGGTTCCTGTATATTTTAAAGGTTGATCATCAACGTTGGACGTTGGTATTTTAATTATAATATCATTTCCCTCAAAATCGAGTAAGGAATCACCAATTGAAAATTTTGCAGTTTTTAAGTTATGTCTACACTGAGAAAAAGGTTTCTTTGTAATAAATAAAATTTATTTGGAGTAAATAAATGGTAGATTTGGAATGAGAGAAATAAATATTTGTTTAATATAAACAAAGCATTTGTTTGACCAATATCTTTACAGTAAATTTATATTTATTAAATATTAAGTTTTGGGAGTGTTACAGAAACAAAATATTTATTAAATATAAATTTATATTTATTAACTATTAACTTATGGGATTGTTAGATAAACAAAATATTATTTCAACATATTATATTATTCAACTCTTTCTTTTAGATTGGGATTATTTTTTTTTATTTATCATTTTAATTATTATAATTATATTTTCCTATCAGTGCCCTTCTTCGGAATATTGTAGCATCAAACTCTTGTGAATCTGAAAATTAAAAATTTCTGATCTGACCAAGATTCGAACCCGTGACGAATGTTTTGAACGTTGCGCGAGACTAACCATCGTAACCACACACCTATGGAGGTGTGTATGTAAAATGACACAGGTACACCCTGTGCAGGTATACGATCCAGGTATAGGTATACGATCCAGGTATACTACCCAGGTATATACTTTACTAATACCTGCATTATAATTAGTACCCAATACAAGTATTATTCATAGTTAACAAATCATTTGCTTGCCAAAAGAATATTTGTTAATATTAACACAATGTGCCCAAATAATCAAATAAAGCATAATGTTGAGACAAATTTACTAAAAATTTTATAATAAACTTATCGCGTTTAATATTATTATACCGAATGTTATATTAAATAAACTACCTCAAATAAATCTACTGCTTAATAGTTAACAAACCTTTTTCTCAGTGTAACCCCATAATTGAAATCATAAACTGCTCTCGTATCTCTTATCATATCCTCTATATATTGTCTAGGAAGGGGGTCAAATTCTTCTAAATATTTTGTAAATCCCTCTGACTTCACCATATCATTCACTTCTTTCATTGTTACGTTAAGAATTTCACTTTTTTCGTTTTCATCAGATTCAGACAATTCATTTTTTTGGTTTGAATCAATTTCTTTATTAGAATCAGACTCTTCATCATAAACGTCTTCGGTAGTTAAAAATTCAACTGGTGCTTTTAAAGTATGTGGTTCTATCTTAGTTTTGCGTCCATAAGAAAATCTCTTTTCTTTTTTGCGTCCATACAAAAATCTCTTTTCTTTTTTGGGTGGTTTATCAAATTCCGGCTTTGTTTTAGTTTTTTGATCGAATTGTGATACTATTTGTTTTAAAGGCTCCGTGATGGGCTTATATATTTTAAATAAATTTAAATCTGATTGTATCAAGTCCGATTTTAAACTTTTATATTTCATTTTCACAGCTTTTCTTGCTTGAATAAGTTCATGAGATAAACTTTTATTCATTGTGGTCGTCTGAATACTGGTGGTTATTCTAATAAATAATCCTTATATATATATATAGCTTTGTACAACCGCTTATACAGACCCGAAACGCTATGTACAACCGACGTTCCCAAGCCAAAAGAGACGTTGTCAGACCCGTCCGCGGGTCTGGTAACGTTTACAATGCTTTTTGGGTTCCCTAACCGTTTAGGTGCATTCTGACCCAATTTAAGCTGGGTCTGGAAAAGCGGTTCAACATACCAATATATATTAATCTAGTACATTACTTTGCTCGCCAGGGAGCGCGCCGTAAAAATTGTATATAATAAATACAGCGAAATGAGACCCGGTAAATCTATTCGACGTTACCGCTCCCGAAATTTTGCAACACCGCTTTTGTTAATTACTATTATTAAACTTTGATGTTTCTCATCATGTTACGCAAAATACTCGTCATAATAATATTATGCTGTAATATTATTTCATTTATTTTACCTTAAACGTTAAACACATTAATTTTGTAGAGTTTGTTTTTCCAATTATTATTTTATTTTGCCTTTTGTATTTTAGTGAGTTTTTTTTTATTGAATAATGCAAACATTTAACTTTATTTAAATTGACGACTTGCTGCTTTATGAGGAGGTTCTCATCAAGCGACTAAAAAATAAAGTGATTTTCTTGAATTTTTTTTTCATGGAAAGAAGTAAATAAACAACTTAAGGTTTTTGACACTTATTTATTGATTCTTAAAGTACAAAAACTAATTTTGTTTTAAGAATAATAACGTCATGGGAAATCTTTAAAGGCGTTTATTGAAAAAGGACGTTTTTTATATGTCTCCACGATAACTCAAAAGCTACTCAACAGATTCACAATTTTCTTTTTTTGTTTTGAAGTTCATTTAATTTATTGGAGGATAAACCTAAATGCAGATAATATTTGCTGTTTTTTTTCTTTTTATATAACAAATTGATATTTTTATATTCCAGGTAATGAGAGGTCAATTTGTGTTTGCTTTCGGAATATATTGCTTTTGTTGCTTCGTGAAGAATAATAATCATTAGAAATTAATAATAAACAATTAAAGATAACATAATTTCTTTAATTATATAGTAGGTACATAACATAATAAAAAAAATATAAAAAAAAAATATTACCTTACAAAATACTATCTTAAAAAAATTAAACTTACAAAACTAAATTTAAAAAATCTTGTACGGCATGAATGCCCGATTTCATTAATATTTATTTAAGAATATCCTAGTAAAGAATTCCTTAGCTAGGTATTTCTTAAATGTGATTGGTGAAATTTGACATAGTATTGACATAAAAAACTCATATGTCAAATTTTACCAATCAAATTTATGGAATCCTAGCTAACAAGGGGACATTACAGTGAGGTACCAACCAATCGAGATCCCAATTCGTTGGTGATTCTATGAGCTAAAAAAATTATCACTTTCTCGGCGTTTTGTCCAATGGGCCTTAGTTTTTGAGTTACGAGTTTTTGAAAATAGACAGGTTTAACCATAAGTTTTACCCTATGCTAATTCTAATCCGTAGGTCCTGAGTTCACAGCTCACGCCGGCTAACTTTTTATTTTTAAACCATCCGCAATGTCTTATTTTACACAAGATAAAGGGAGGTCGGATAAAAGGCCGACTTAATAAAAATTTTAAAATATAATTTTAATAATTAAAATTTCTAAATTGTTTAGAAATTAAATTACACAATTTAAAAAAAAATGTCCTCCAAGTGGGAAGCGAACCACGGACCTCCTGATTACCATTACCTATACGCTACTTCTACACGACTACGTCTTGTTGTAGTAACAAACATTATTAATAGCAATTCATACCTCAAAAACTAAGACCCATTGGACAAAACGCCAAGAAAGTGATAATTTTTTAGCTCATAGAATCACCAACAAAAATTGGGATCTCGATTGGTTGGTACCTCACTGTAATGTCCCCTTGTAAGTAATTCTTTACTAAGAAATTCTTAAATAAATTGTTGGTGAAAACAGGCAGAAGTGTCGTACAGCGCTATTTTTTGCGATATGTATTAAAAACCAGTGTCTTAATACGAACTATATGTGCTATATTTTCTTCACTATCTGTTTCTTCATTTTCATCCTCTTGATTTTCTTCATTTTCATCCGCGTCGATGATATCTTCAGTTACTTCAATTTCTGCTAAACTCTTTCCTTTAAATTCGGCCCCCTTTCCTGCATTTAGCAGCAATAGCACCTTGGCAACTTTTGCTGTCTGGTATACATCTTCTGTAAGTCTAAAAAATAAATAAATAAATAATATTATTAAATGAAAACAACATGTAGACTTACCTATAAAATTCTGCATGAGTTTTTTCAGAATGACCCATAAAACGAGCAATTTGTTCCATTTCGGGCTTTTCAAAGCTCATTAATTGTAAGATGGTAAATGGAAAATGGTAAACTTTTTTAGAAGTTGATGTTTTTGGTAAGTCTTCCAAAACCTATGAAATAAATAATACTGCTTAAGCATAATGTTTTTATCGTTTACAAACGAAAAATGATAAGTAATAGTTAAAGTGATTTCTATCATTGAACCAAATAATAGTTTTACAATAGTAATTCTAAATTATTGCTTTAATAATAAAGTAAGGAATTTGTTCATACCAGAATTTTAATGTTACCACATTGCCATAATGTAACTAACAAGGGGTCACTACAGTGAGTATGTCGCCAATCGAGATCCCAATTTTTTTGGTGATTCTAGTAGCTAAAAAAATTATCACTTTTTCGAATTTTAGTCGATTGCCTCTTAGTTCTTGAGTTATGAATTTTTGAAAGGGCAGATTTTACCATAAGCTTAGCATTATGGACGTTGTAACGCGTAGGTCCTGGGTTCTAATCCCAGTCCGGGCAAATTTTTTTTCTTTAAATTATGTAATTTATTATCGGAATTAAAAAATTTATGACCTACGAATTACCATTACAAATTATTAACCGCTAAACCACCACGGTTTTTTGTAATTATAGCTAATAATAATAGCAGTTAACTCACCATAGTATTTTTAAAAATTCATAACTCAAGAACCAATAGCCAATCGACTAAAATTCGAAAAAGTGATAATTTTTTTAGCAACTAGTATCACCAAAAAAATTGGGATCTCGATTGGCGACATACTCACTGTAGTGACCCCTTGTAAGTATATTATGGTAATGAAAATTTTACTGATTTTCAACTCTTCATTTTCTCAAATCAAAGCCGGATAAAAAATTAGCTTATTTATTATTTGAAATTATGAATTATAAAAATCGCTGAAAATTTGAAAAATCCTAATTGAATATGTTGTGCTATCATCATAATTTATGGGTGAGCCATACAGGCATTTTCACATGCACTAATATTTTTAGAGAAAATAGAAAACTTGGAAGATTATTTTGGAATCGAGATAAAAACATGTAATTTGTTTTACATTTCCGTTTATTTATTTGGAAATATCATATATTTGGAATCTTAAGTCCATTAAAATTAAGATATATGAATAAGTTAATAATTATTAAATTCTTTGTAATAAATGAAATTAAAATAATTTTACTTTTGTTGTAGAATACAACTTGCCAATTTTAAGATTAATATTATTTACAAACTTGTTAAAAATTAGTTTACCTTATTTTCCAATGGTATAATATCATGTTTCAAGTTATTTTCCATATTATCTGATGAAGAATTGGGGATGCACGGCATTTGTTTTTCTAAAACGAAACTGGATAAGTAAGTAGGTAGTAACACTCAAATGTCTGTAAATGAAATCTCAAAAAGAAAAAAATTTATAAAATGCACACTTTCGATGCAGAGTATTTTAAAACTAAACCAAAACTAACAATTTAATTTGTACATACTTTTTGTGAATAAATTTTGATTGGTTTAAATTTGCGCAAACTTACAAATCAATCCAAACAAAATTGGTTTAAAAAATTATGATGCAATATTTCACGTGTAAGTAGGCAGGGGCTACCTTCTCCGAAAATAATAATTTTACGATTGAAAACTCAACGGAATAATAATGAAAAATAATATTTTTATTAAGCGTTTTAGATATGGTCGAATGTCATATAATCGATTAGCTTACCCAGAAGTCGATTTTAAATTTATCGATTTTCATGGTAGGTATTTTTTCGATATTCGCTTGAAATCGTTAACTTCAAAACCAATTTCTGACCAAATTAATAGAAATATTGCATTCGCCCTTATCTAAAACGCGCAAGTATTAAATTATCTTTCATATTCTGTTTAGTTTTCTATCGTAAAATTGATATCTTCGTGGAACCGTTACGTAATCCGCACCTAGCTTTTAAAAATTTTGGCGCCATTTAATTTTTAGTTAATTTGAATTTTATCTTCAATAATAATAATATATTAAAATTATACTGTACCTGATTTATATTTTTTCGTTGCCAATTGAACCAAAAATTTACCACGATTCATTTTTTGCACTAAATCACACACTTGTAATATAAAATTGTAATTAGAAGTACACTGTCGACGTTACTAACCCCGAGAGCATAATTATTTCTGTGGTACGATAAAGCAAGTGGGTGGATTGCCTGAATTTGCACTTTTGCACATTCCGTTAAACCAACCAACAATAATTACAAAAAATCAAAAAATATTTGCGAAGCAGACTTACATAATGCATTTTGTCCATTTCTTGTAATTTTCAAAATTAGAGAAAAAATGTTACAAGGTAGTAGATTGATGAATAAAAAAGTAAGTTTTACAAAAAAATTATAACAAAAATCATAACGAAATCATCTTCGTCGTTATTACAATAATATAACATGTCATCTGAATTTTTATCCTCAATATTGTCGTTATTGTTATTACTTATTATTCATAATTATTATGAATTTTTGTTAAATTTTTTGCAAAACTTACATTTTTTATTCATCAATCCACTAACTTGTAATAATTTTTCTCTATTTCTGAAAATTACAAGAAATGGACAAAATGCATATAGAAAGACTACTCCTCATTTTTTTGTTCTTGTTTGAAAAATATCATCATTAAAAGATATTTTATTGGTTACCGTACTACCGTTACTACCTACGGGTAGTAACTTCATTTTTGAGTTTAGCAAATATTTTTCCATTATCATAAATAGGAAATATTGGTCACCTTAGCAATTACAAAGAAATGCAACGAATGATTACCCACGTGATAAAAGAAAACGCGGGAAAACCATAAGATAAATTTGATTTGCATATTATATTAAAAACTACTGATACAAATTTAAACAAACGGGAAAATTACATAGTACATAATAATTTCAAATAAATTTTTACCTAGAAACTGTTTAGTTACCTTTAAAGTGAACTAAAAAGAAGCTTTAAAAGTGAGCTGTTCAGTTCGCGTATTACTCAGAGCAAAGCTTTATATTTTAAGTTGTAGGCAGCCGATCTTAAGAAATTAAAACTTGTTCTAATAAACTTAACAAACAGGAAAATCATTTTTGTTTTAAATAATAAGACATTTTTTTTATAAACAGACTAGGTACTCGTATTTCCATCCATACCTACATAGTACATAATAATTATGTGCCTACAAAAGATTAAAGCAAATAAATTTTTCACCTAGAAACTGTTTAGTTACCTTTAAAGTGAACTAAAAAGCAGCTTTAACCCTATAATGCTATCGTACGTAAAATTTACGTATTTTTTATAGTATGTAATACTTATTGTACGTATTAATTTACGATAGCATTCTAGGGTTAAAAGTGAGCTGTTCAGATCGCGTATTACTCGGAGCAAGCTTTATATTTTAAGTTGTGGGCAGCCGATCTTAAGAAATTAAAACTTGTTATAATAAACAGTGTTACTAATATAAAGAGTGGCGTAACGCAAAACTTCAAGGTTTCCCTAATATTGCATTTGATGTAGAAAATTTTATAGTTAACAGTATGAAATTCCGTTCGAGTCAAAGCTTATATTATTTGTGATAAAAATTAATTTTTATCTTTAGTAGGTATTTAATTTTTTAATTAAATTTTAAATAATTTTAAATTTATTTAAAGTTCTTTCAGTTCTTTGTAACGTAAGAAAGAGGTGTTTATTATGGTAGCCACAAAACATGCCAAAAATGTTAAGTAAATTTTTAAATGAAATTAATATAAATCTGTCACACAATTTTATTGTGTAACACAAACTTATAACGAGTATTATTATGAACCTTAATCAGGCTTGTATATTTTTTCCAAGAAAATATTGTCACCTTATGTAGTTTTAATCTTTTAGAACTGACAACGTTGCTGGAATGAGGAACGTCGATTTATTATAAAAAATTACATACACCGGGTTTGATAATGTGGTTAAGCGTACTGGGTTTGTTAACGACCATTAAATTTAACAAATTTTTATTATTCAAATTTTCCTACCCCTCAAGAGTTGCTCATATAGTTATAGTTGATTACGTCAGAATTTAAAAATATATACTTCTCTAAAATGATAAATTCTAAGGGGTCTGTGGTTGCCTGTTCAATGTATCGGGTCTGGAAGCGGCGTATGAATCTATATACATACGTATAAAAGGTACCTTGTCACCTCCAAAACGGATACGTAACATTCGTTGTCACCTCATATATAACGCTTTCACCTCCGTTTTCGGAGGTGACAACGTTTTGCCTTGTTTTTTACGAATTCATGTTGTAGGGGGCGTTAGGAGCCAAATAACGAAATTTTTGCCGGAGGTGACAACGTACTCCTAGTATCCGCACAAGTGTCTTTTAGTTCGGGCATATACCGTTGGCGCTAGTGTCGTTTTCACATATTATACGGGCTGTGCGTACCCACCTCCGTTATACAAACTGAACGTTCCTTCCTCCGTAACTTGGGCGTAACTTGGCAACCTTGCAATGTTATTAATTCTAAAAATAGACGATATACTATTTTTTATGTTTTATTTTACACTCTTATACGAGTGTCGGTTACTCATGGATATACGCAATATTCGTTTTCATCTCTTGGATTTTTAAATTGAATTCAAGAAGTCGATTGATATTAAATTAATATGGCATTATGCCAGTGGCGTAGCTAGAAGTTTTGCCGCCCGTTGCGGAAAATATTCTTGAATAACCTTTTATTAATCATATTTCCTAATTGATGAAATTTAAAAAAAAATTCATTTGCCGCTCTTAATGCCATCGTTAACAACGAACTGTTTACTATCTGGATTCGGTGCGTTGGTTTGTTTACGATAACGTAGAACCATTGGCGTGCGGATATCTTTTGTATACGGTGTTACACAGTTTTAAATTCTCAAAGCCGATTATACATATTTATGGTTGAATATCTAAATTTTTAATAGTGACAAAAGTTTATCTAATTAGTGAAAGGGCTCACATTTTTGCACTTTTTAATACTTTTAGAACCAGAAGAAGCTAATTCTAATGATTTGCGATTATGCGATTAATGAAGAAATAATGATTGCGGGAGTGACAATAATTATAAATCTGTAATAAATAATCAATAATATTATAAAGTTTATAGTACTTTTTTCAGTTACTGCGATTTCAGATTTCGACTTCAAATTTTACAGAAAGTTTCTCAATCTGAAAATTTCTATTCTTTTCTTATTGATTTGATTGTCCGTGTTGGCTCTTTAATTTTATACAGTCATACCAGTTTTTTTAGATACCGAAGAAGCTAATCTGAAACGATTTAAAAACAAGAAAAATATAACCAAAAGGAAAGGTGCCCAACACAGTGGCGTAGCTAGAACTTTTGCCGCCCGGGGCGGAAAATGTGTTTGAATGACCTTTTATTAATCATATTTCCTAATTGATGAAATATCAAAAAAAGTTCTTTTGTCACCCTTAATGCCGCCCCTACAAATTTTTGAATGACCTTTTTTTAACCCTATTTCCTAATTAATTCCGCCCCTAAACAAGTGCCGCCGGCGCCGCGCCGGGGTGGTCCTCCTCCATTAGCTACGCTACTGGCCAAACGCCAAAGTATAAAAACGCTTTTGAGACGATATTAATTCATTTTTTAAATTTATTTTCAGTTTGGTCAAATAAAAGGCGCATTTTCGCCAGTCATGAAAGTTAACCAAAAGTGACCAAAACTAAGGGGTTAAATATTATGTCATTTTCGCGACGAACGGTTAGAGGGTTAAAAAGGGTTAAAAAGTTATCTAACCAAAGTTAACCAAAGACGACCGCTCAAAATCAGTGATTAACTTTTCCGGTTACCTTTACCGGTGCGCTCGAACTGTAGTGCGATTTTGCACCCTACCTGGGTTGAATTTTAAGGATTATTATTATTAATCCTTTTAATTCAACTTATATTTTATCTCTTTATTAAAAAATTAAAACTACTAAATTAATCCACAAATACATTACTAATTTTTTCGAAACGATTATTTTAAGGGGGGGGGGACCAATTATATAATAATTTTGTTGTCCCATGAAGGGACCGTTAAAAGTGAGATCCATCGGTCGAGCTTAGGTTAGTGTTTGGAAACGATTTTTGTTTTAATGAGGGGACCGTTAAACAGAGATACAGTCGGTCGAGTTTAGGTTAATGTTAGGAAAAGATTTTTTAATGACAAGACCGTTAAGAGTTAAATAAGGTTTTAGATTTGGACCCCACAAGTTCTGATCCGGCCCTGTTTATAAAACTACAAATGTAATTATTGTTTCGATTACTTGGATTAGTTCTTAAATTAATTAATTAATTAAATTATTGATCGTTTATTTTTTTGGGCACCTTCAAATTGATTTAAAAAAAATTAAAAAGACAGAAATTTTGTACGTGCTGTATTTTTATGTTGATATCTACAAACATAATTACTATTTTGCAATTTTGCTTGTCGTTATTAGAAAAAAATGTACAATTTTGAACGAAATTTTGCATAAAGCTTTTATACGCTATTAGAATGATAAAGTTACTTATTATAGAGGGTGCCCACACTCACTTTACATAACTTAGGTGGTGATAGAGGACACTTTTCTAAAAGCAATATTTAACAAAAACTTTTTTCTAAATTCAAACCCTCGAGAGTTAGGCCTCTTTAAAGCATTTTGTTTAATTTCCACCTTGACGTGGCCATAGCTCCGAAAATAATGATTTTTCAGTAAAACTCGTTTAGTGATTTTTTAAAGAGCGTGAAATAATCTACAAACTAGGTTTACACCTTTTATTGTCTAAAATCAACGGCTTTCGAGTTATGAATTAAAGTAATCTAAAAAATGTCAAAAAATTTTAGCTTTTCTTTTTTTGCTTTTGTTCAGAACCCTGTATCTTTTAAACTAAACATTTTACAAAAAATCTGACGCCCCATTCCGGATAGGAAATTTAACGGACTACAACTTTTGTCTGGTAAGAATTTTTGAGAAACCAATCCATTTCACAGAAAATCAGAAAATAATAAGCAAGGCAGCCACAAAAGAAACAATTAAATTCACAAAATTTTTATTTTTTTTGAAAAATTATTTTATTAATTAATTTTAAACTTACAAGGGGTCACTACAGTGAGTATGTCGCCAATCGAGATCCCAATTTTTTTGGTGATTCTAGTTGCTAAAAAAATTATCACTTTTTCGAATTTTAGTCGATTGGTCCTTAGTTCTTGAGTTATGAATTTTTAAAAATACTATGGTGGGTTAACTGCTATTATTATTAGCTATTATTGCAAAAAACCGTGGTGGTCTAGCGGTTAATAATTTGTAATGGTAATTCGTAGGTCATTAATTTTTTAATTCCGATAATAAATTACATAATTTAAAGAAAAAAATTTTGCCGGGACTGGGATTAGAACCCAGGACCTACGCATTACAAAGTCTATAATGCTAAGCTTATGGTAAAATCTGCCCTTTCAAAAATTCACAACTAAAGAACTAAGAGGCAATCGACTAAAATTCGAAAAAGTGATAATTTTTTTAGCTACTAGAATCACCAAAAAAATTGGGATCTCGATTGGCGACATACTCACTGTAGTGACCCCTTGTTAGATTATTTCAGTAAATGTTTAAAATGACCACCCTAATTTTCAATACACAGTCGTGCTCGTTTTAAAATATGCTTTATAGTATTATTTATAAAATTTCCTTTTTTGTTAAGAGCCATTATAGCAGGGGTGGTTAACAAGGTCGAGGGATTGACCGGTCGATCACGAGGCCAATTTTGGTCGATCGGTGAGTGTGAAAAGTGTCAAAAATTCGAATTTCTGCGATTAAAAGTGTCCAAAAACTCAACTTTTTTCGATTTTTTCTCGACAAACATCTTTTAAAACAATCACGCTGCCGTGCTAAGCAAGAAGGTCGTATCTGCAAATAAGGCGGGTCCTGAAATGTCTCCAAATTTACATAGTTTTTAATAACATACGATAAAAAATTTGATATTTACTACACGCGAAATGATAAAGTAACATATTTCTAAATTACGTTTTAAATTTCAACCTTCTGCAGTAAAACTTGAGGATGTTATTAATAATAATTATTTAAAAAATATCTCCTTAATCGGTATTTGCAGATACGACCTTCTTGCTTAGCACGGCAGCACGACTGTGTATTGAAAATGAGGGTGGTCATTTTCATCATTTACTTTTTTTTTTTTACTTAATTTTTCAAAAAAAATAAAAAATTTAGTGAATTTAATTTTCTGTTTTGTAGCTGCCTTGTTTATTATATTCTGATTTTCTGTGAAATGGATTGGTTTTTCAAAAATTTTTACTAGAAAAAAGTTGTAGTCCGTGAAATTTCATATCCGGAATGATGCGTCAGATTTTTTGTAAAATGTTTCGTTTAAAAGATACAAAGTTTTGAAAAAAACCAAAAAAGAGAAAGCTCAAATTTTTCGACATTTTTTAACTTACTTTAATTCATAACTCGAAAACCGTTGATTTTAGGCAATAAAAGGTTTGAATCTAGTTTGTAGATTATTTTACGCTCTTTAAAAAAGCAGTAAACCATTTTTACTAAAAAATCAATATTTTCGGGGCTATGGCCACGTGAAGGTGGAAATTAAAAAAATGCTTTAAAGAGGCCTAACTTTCGAGGGTTTGAATTTAGAAAAACAATTTTGTTAAATATTGTTCTTAGAAAAGTGTCCTCTATCACCACATAAGTTATGTAAAGTGAGTGTGGGGACACCCTGTATACTTTAAAAATATAGAATACAGGCAAATATGCCAACTAATTTGAATGAACCAATGAACATTGAGTTATTTCTCAAGTACATTCTGTTGTAAAAGTTACAAATTATTGCGTGTGTTTACATTTGTCGTGTTTTTTTGTGTTATTCGGTTTCGTGTTATTTTATAATTTATTCCAAAAGTGCTTTATTTAATATTTGCGGTAACATTTTTTACCTATTTCGTTTCTGCAATTTGACAAAATAATTTATGGATTTTAAATATTCGCGCCGAGAAACTTCTTCATTTGAGTGTACATTTTTAATTTTAGCAGCGCCTGACACGCCCCTAAAGTCGGAATTTAATAATTTTAAATAATGTACGAGTTAAGATAAATAAATTATAGTATTTTATTAATTATTATAGTACCATATTATAATACCAAACTATAAATTAAAAACTAACTAATAATCTGGAATATACGTAAACTGGTAAACATCGACAAGTCCCACGCAATAAGTGTCATGCAACGTGTGAATGTTGCTCGGAGCAAACTCGCAACTCGAAAGTACCCTGAAAAACATATATTATATTTTATATTTATGTGTATAATACACCTCCGTCACATCCGGCAACACTGCTGGAGGTCACAACACACACTGTTGCTAAGTTCAGATACATATACACGGAGGTCACTACGCATCTTATATATAGATAAAATATTGAAAATATGAAAATTTTATTAAAGCAAATACTTTACCCCTCTCTTGAAAATCGGTATCATGGGGTTCCCCTTAGCTTATATATGTAAGTGTAATTCAATTTAAGTACTCCCTTCACCCGGAGGTCAGGTCGCCTTGTCAACATAACGGAGGTGACAGCTTAACAGGGATACGTATATATATATGTAAGTATCGAAACCTTGTCTATAGCGACCGTTGTTAATATCGCAAGCTTTATCGATGACTAACATTCCATACTTATCTTTCCAACATATATTGCATAAAGTTTTAAATTGATCAAAAGTCATGTCGATCCCTATATGTGACCAGTAAAAATATGTTTCAAATTAGTATTATCTTGTTTAAATAAAACTAGGAAGTTTGCATTGTCTCTTATTAGTTGTTTAGGAATTTTACTATATGTTTGACATAAATAAAAGGAATCAATATTTTTATGTCTACCGAAACTAAAATAATCTCTCATGATATCTTGATTGGTGCAAGCCACATCATCAAAAATAAATATTGAGTTTGGTTTTATATCCATGGGTGGTGGCACATCCTTCTCGTTTTCATATTCATAATAACCTATGTCTTTTAAAGGATCCAACACTTGCTTTAAATATTCATATTTTGGCTGAAATATTGACTTGGAATATAAGTAAATATTTTCAAAACGAAGCCCGTTGGGGTGTAGAAGTAAACACAGGAGGGCGTTAGTTTTACCGCAACCAGAATATCCAACAATCAATCCCATTTTTGAGGAACATCCTAATAAAACACCATGTTTAGGAAAAGTAGATGTTTGAATATCATGGTTTGATATGGGTAGTTGATGATGTTGCTTCTCTAAGCGCATTTTTACTTATGGCATTAAATCGACACCACACCGCTTTTCTAAAACACGGTTCTAACACCGTTTTCTTAGCGCTTCCATACCGGACCGTTTGCTAAAACACCGCTCTAACACCGTTTTTTATACCTGATCGCTTGCTAAAACACCGTTCTAACACCGTTTCCATACCGGTCCGCTTACTAAAATACCGCTCTAATACCGTTTTCATACCGTTTGCATAGCGGACCGCTTATTTAAACACCGTTCTAGCACCGTTTTCATACCGTTTCCATACCGGACCGCTTGCTAAAACACCGCTCTAACACCGTTTTCATACCGCACCGTTTGCTAAAACACCGCTCTAACACCGTTTTCATACCGAACCGTTTGAGAAAACAGCGTCAGCGATAATTAACACTTTTTTATGTGCTTTTAAAAGTAAAAATGTTAAGTAATTTATTTTAGTTGGCGCTTGCAATGCGATGTTGATGCATCGTAAACGTGGTGCTGGACTTGTTAATAATATAATAAATAACTTGCCATTTGAATTACATATTCCGGGTTATAGGTATCTATACTATAATATAATAAGTAATTGAAAATTATATAATACATTATTATATTTTCAAAGATTTTGCGGTCCTGGTACGAAGTTGAGACAGCGTTTAAATAGAGGTGATTCTGGTATTAACCAGCTAGACGAAGCTTGTAAAGAGCACGATATTGCTTATTCAAATTTTAAAGATATATCTGAAAGACACGAAGCAGATAAAATACTTGCCAATAAAGCTATACTTAGAGCATATTCGAGAGATTCATCATTTGGAGAAAAACTTGCAGCATTAGGTGTTGCTGGAGTGATGAAGGCTAAAGTAAAAATGGGGATGGGGTGTAAAAGATGCAAAAAACCATCGTTTCAACAGACGTTGAAAAAAACTGCAGATGTTTTACGTCGAAGTAAAAGTTCAAATTTATTAACTAATGCGAGAATCGCTCTATCATCTATTAAAGAAAAACCTAAAAAACCGCGAGTTATTCCAATACCAAAAACTGGAGGACTCTTACCATTAATTCCTATATTTGCCGCTTTAAGCGCATTGGGGGCATTAGGTGGGAGTACTGCAGGAATTGTAAAAGCCGTTAATGATTCTAAAAATGCCAAAGAAAATTTAAAAGAAGCTCAACGACATAATAAAAGCATGGAAGCTATTGCAATAGGCAAAGGTCTTTATTTAAAACCATATAAAAGTGGACTCGGACTATATCTAAAACCTTACTCAAAAAACTAATAGCGTCGCTACCGAAAAAACCCTTAACCAATATCGATTTACTTCGATATGCTAAGAAAATTAAAATTCCACATTTTAGAGGAGTGTTTATGAAAAATACTTTACCGAAAAAAATATATACATTTGAATGTGGAGTAGTTAATTTGGAAGAAGATTTTAAATCAGGTTCTCATTGGACGGCCTATATTAAACACTGTGATGATATTTCATATTATGACAGCTATGGAAGTCTGCCCCCACCCCCACAGTTAATAAAATATTTCGGTAGCGATAAGAACATTAAATACAATTATGATAGATACCAAAAGTATAATTCCTACAATTGAGGTCATCTGTGTTTAGATTTTTTATATAGATATTCCACTAATTAATTTACTCCAGTATTAGATCAGCCATCCACATGTCATATACAATTAGTGTAAACGGCAATAGTTCCGAATTACATTCGGAGATTAATCCTACTATACATGCCGATGGCGGACAATATGTTCTAGCCTTAACAAATTTCGAAACTTATAACACAATACATAACATTAAGTCTGGATGTAATAAATTTTACTACGGAGAAGATAAATATGTAACTATTTCTGATGGTCAGCAAAGCATTGAGATACTTGTTAAAAGAATACAAACAGCATTAAATGATATTAATGCTATTTCGATTGCTTCGATAGATAATAATAAAATTGTTCTAAATTGTGCATATCCTGTTAATTCGGAGAAACATGATAGTTTATTAAAAAAACTTAATTTCTACATGGATAAAAAAACTAATAAATACGTATTAGAATTAAAAAACGTATTTATTTATATCACCCAAAAAGAGAATAAATTTTTCTATGAGGAAGAAAAATATATAACGCTTATCACAGAAAAAGGATTTTACGATCTTGCTAAAATTTTAAAGAAATTTCAATTAGAAATAAATAAAAGTGCACCTAATAAGTTTGTAATTACGGAAAGTGAAGTACGTTTAATATCATCAAATGTTGCAAAGGAAAATGAATATGATTTCAAGTCACATTTGGGGTTTACTAAACAATCTAATGGAGATTATGTATTAGATTTATCTAAAACTAAACTAAATATATTACCGAACTTTAATAAATTTTATATTGAAAAAGAAAAAACTATTGAAATTCCTTCGGGGGCATATGAAATCATTGATATTCATTCATATTTACAAACACAATTAAGCAGGGATCATGTCGATTTGGAAATCGCAGCAAATAATAATACTTCAAAAGTAAACATTAAATGTACATAACGTATTAATTTTTTTAAAAGCGATAGTATAGGATTCCTATTGGGTTTTAATAAACAATATATCAAGAAAAATAGTAGGAAAGTATCTGATCAAAGCGTAAATATTTCAGCAGTAAATTCTATTTGTATTGAGTGTAATATTATTACTGGTTCTTATAAAAATGGAAAATTGTGTCACGAAGTACATGAGTTTTATCCTATGGTTCCACGTGGATATAAAATAGTTGAAACTCCAACCAATGTTATTTATTTACCTATAAATACGCAATTTATATCACAGATTTCAGTTAGAATAGCAGATCAGAACAATAATATTATAGATTTTAACGGAGAAGAAATATCAATAAGGTTTCATTTAAAAAAGTTGTAGAGATGGCAATCCGATATTCGAGAGGTGTTGGTCAATATTATAGTCGTCACACCACTTCAAAAACAACCAATCAAAAATCTTCGATGGCAAAGTATTTGAGAAATACACAACAATCTTATAACATTCCACCCACCTTAAAAACGCTCAGTCAAAAATCTTCAGTGACTTTGATAACACCCATCAATAGAGCGTTTTTAAAAGCTTTAGGCTATAAAGTACTCGTGTAAAATGGGGGTTTTGGATATTGCAGAAAAAATTATAGAAGATAATTCGATTACTAATGCTGAATTTCATACCCATCAACCATATGCTTCTACATCGTTCAATAATAATGATGAAATTAGAATTCCTATTCAGCGGTTGTAGCTTTTTTATTCAGTGAAATTAGATATGAATTAAACGGAGTTGTAATGGATTCTTCTAGAAATCCAGGGGTTACCTCTACAATGAAAGCATATCCATCCTACTCTGAAAACGAATGTTTAAAATTAAAAAATGCTGGATGGGGACCAAAAACAAATACTGCAATGGTCTTAAATCAAGGTGTTGATGGATATTTCAATGCTTGCATACCCTTAAAAATGCGTTTAGGTTTTTTTGAGGATTATAATAAAATCATATTGAATGCTAAACAAGAATTGGTATTAATAAGAAGTAATAGTGATATAAACGCGTTGGAATCTTCAGCTAAAGATGAAATGCTTCAAGTCACTATCAATAAACTTTTTTGGAAGGTACCACATATTACGGTTTCGCTAGAAGAGCAGCTTCGTTTAACAAAATACATCGAGAAAAACATAGAAATTCCCATAGCGTTTAGATCGTGGGAACTTCATGAATACCCACAATTACCCTTAACAAATCGTCATTCATGGACCGTAAAAACTACCACACAAGTCGAAACGCCTAGAATGATAATAATCGCATTTTCAGCAGATAGAAAAAACCAAGTTACAAAAGATATGAGTAAATTTGATTGTAGCGATTTGGTAAATTTAAATGTTTACTTAAATTCGGAACGTTATCCATACGATAATTTAAACCTAAACTATAAAAAGAATTCTTTTTCAATTTTATATGAAATGTTTGCAAATTTTCAACAAACATATTACGGTAAAGAAAACGAACCCATGTTTACACCTGAAGAATTTAAAGCTAATGCACCAATGATAGTATATAGTAGATTGTAGTCGTCAGAAAGATAGTCTTAGTAAGGGCCCGATAGAAGTAAGAGTAGAATTTGAAACTGGTGAAAATATAAAAGGAAGCACAACAGCTTACTGTTTAATTCTACACGATCGTGTGTTTAATTATAATCCTCTTACAAATTCAGTGAAACAAGTATGAGTAATATAATAGTTTTGGATGTGCAAGGGTTTAAAACTTCTAATGAAGTATTTTCACCTAAAGAGTTAGCTGTTTATGATGGTTTCAAGTCAGCTCATTACATCTTTAAGGCACCTTTTCAGTTTCGTTATTTGCGTTTAGAATTCCAAAAGCAAGCGTACTATTTGATGAATAACCACCATGGTATATTATGGGAAAGCGGGTTTACACCTTCTCATAAATTCAATGAAATTGTAAAACATTTAACTTCATCTACCGATATTATATATATTAAAGGACGAGAAAAATCATTATTCATAGAAAATATAATTAGCAGATCACTGGTGGAATTGGATGAAACACCCAAACTACCAGTGGGGAAGCCATATTGTTTTTATCACTCGCTAACAGATTGTATTTGCGCATTAACTAATGTTTTTTATTTGTATAACAATTTTATTATGCATGAATAAATTAATTTTTTTTTAAATTGTTTTTTATTAAAAGATACTATTGAATAGTGCAGTTACATTAAGATCATGAGTGTGTACAGAGATGAAAACGCTCGAATTAATTCTTTTAAAAATTGGCAATGTTCTTATGTAAACCCACTCGAATTGGCTAAAGCTGGATTTTACAGTTTAAACGATGACGATTGCGTTTGGTGTGCGTTTTGTTCAATCTGTATTAATAATTGGGAAAGAGGGGATGATCCTATGGATGAACATAAAAAGTGGTCTCCATACTGCTCCTTTTTTAATGTGGAGGAGCGAGGATATGATGTTTGTGGATTATATGAATTTTGCCCCAATTCGTTTCCCGAAAATTATCAAAACAACTTAAGATTTTCGAAGAAAAAATCTGCAAAAGTTGAAGATCGAACTGCTTTAAATCGATTTACTATTCTATGTTGCATAATATTATAATAATAAAAAAAATATTTAAAAAAAATCAATTATAGTTTTATTTTATTTATGAATTACAACAATATTTTCTATGGTTTAATTTATCTCTTAAATTAATACATAACATCCATAAAATATAAAGTATAATGGTTAAAAAATATATAGATCCGAAAATAGTAGCCGTGATGTCAACCGCTCGGTATTTATTTCCAAGTTTGTTCAAACTTAACACCAAATATTCACCAGAGCTTCTTATTGCGCTTGAATTTTGGAATTCAAAATTGATCTCATAATATAAAATGGGTTTATCACTATCGATTACTAATGCATGTGTCAAAATGTACTGATCACTCTGCATAATTTCAATGTGCATTTCATCGAATTTTTCACAAGGATCGGGTATCTCATTAATATCCAAATATTGAGTGCAAATCTTGGCGGTTTTTAGATTTTTCGGACATGTCAAAATTATAGTGTTATTCCATATTGCACCTATGAAATAAATTAGGGTGGTATTCATTTTATAGAAACTGCTTTGACATATGACTATTTCGTTGAAGATCTTGAAGACTAATAATTGGTAGAACACTTATCCAATTTATATATTAATAAATAATAACACTAATATATTACATATAATTTTTTATTATTTTTTTATTCTGTACAATCAAGTAACTTATATTTTACTACAACAACACCATATGGTTCTCTGATGGGGTGGATCCTAGAATTCGATTGAATTAGAAATTTCCACATCGACTATAATTTTTTCAGGGGAGAAGTGGATCATCTCCATCAATGTATGAGCTTTACCTCCATCAATATCAACGTTTATAAATTTCAAAATATTAGATGGATTTTCTTTCAATATCTTTCCATTATTTTTAATAATATTTAAATAATATACATCAAAAGATTGTTTATGCAATATTAACAAATAGGTGTTTATCAAATTGTTCAATTCCCATAACCCCGTAACAGTTTCGAATCCCAAACAAACCCAAAATTCATTATCTTTATACAATTTTATAATTTTTTTATTTTTAAAATTTTTAAAATCAATTGTAAACCTATCAAAAACGGAATCCCAGTTTGAATCACCTCCATTAAAATATGAAGTTAAAAGCGGTTGGTAAAACATAAAACGTTTCCAATCTTCTTCATCCAATACAACTTTCTGTTTTACACCGCTAATTGTAATACTAGGTTGCAAATTAAATTTAGTTAACCCGATGGAGATGCTTTTAGAGTGTGATTTGTTTAATGGATAAGTTTTTTCGTTAAAATATTCCACTATAACAAAGGAACAGTTATTAGAAAAAAAAAATTAATTAAAAGAAATATTTGACTTACTTGTTTGATTTATTTTATGTTGAAATACACTTAATTATATGTATGCACAATTATATAGTCAACGTTAGACTTTGAGACTAAATATTAAATTAATTTAAACCATCGAAGATATATAGTCAATGTACGACCTTGAGATTTGTAACCACCAATCGCATTGGTAGCCTTGGTTGGGTATAGGGGGTAGGGGTATAAGTGTAAACAATCACCTTGAAAAGTTAACCTTGGACGTTAACCTTGGTATGTGACCGAGGGGAGGGGGTGATAGTACGTCACTGTCCTTGAAAAGTTGTCTAGAGGGGAAGGGTGAGAGGGGTAAAAGATACCCTTGGACATTGACTCCGCCCATTGGCCTTCAAAAAGAAGGGAGTGGGAGGTGTGCAATGAGAGTGAGAGAGAAAGAAGAGAGAGAGAGGGGGATTGATGGTTGCCCCACCCAATAACCTTGAAATTGACTCCGCCCACTGACCTTCTAAAAGAATGGGAGTGGGGGGACGAAAAAGTGGTGGGGGTACCATCAATCTTGTGAATTTTAAACCGTTTTCTGACAAATTTCACTTTATAAGTGGAAATTTTGCAGTAAATTCTTATATGAGAAGTTCTTTCCATCTACTTTTTTGCCACGAAATCGTTCATAAATTAAAAAAACTTGCAATGTTCCTTTTGGCAGTTGTCGCAATCTTGAATATCTACGAAAGCATTATGTTAACTATTAAACTGTGTAAATGTACATATAAAACATACAGAAATACGATGAATTAATTCTCAATAATTGTAACATGTCTAAGTAGCATATTAACTAGTTATTTGCTTGATTTAACGATAATTATATCTGTAACAAAAAATGAGGTTAAATAGTTCAAACATTCAAATCGAAATAATTTAAATTTGGGTTTATCTACTGCATTTAAACTTACCAGTTATATTCCTTATTAGTGCATTGTTGGTGCTATATGAATCTCATAGCTAAGAAATCTCTCCTTTTCGAATTATTCTTTGCGCTCTGTATTTTCCCATGTTAATTTTGCATTGTTTAGAACCCAATATTTCCCGCCATTTGCGCTTTGTGAGCGCTTCGTCATCACTAATTACCCGTATTGTAACTTCGATTGGAATACCTACTATGCAAAAACTGACCAAATCCATGTGGGAGTCCATGTTAGGACCTAAGTGGACTACATTGTATGGCCAATTTTTAATTCTCCTTTTTAGGCTAAAGTTTTAGTTAAGGTTGCGGTTTTCAATGTGGGATTCATCAAGTCATAAATATGACTATCAAGTGGTGACCTGCAGTGTCTAATAGTTCAACTACGAGATGCGTTCAACTCGACTAAAATATAATAATATAATAAACTACATGATTTTTGCAATTTTTATCATAATAAAATTAATGAAAGGATGAATGAACGATTGTTGAAACAAACCTATGAATCATAATATATTTATAAAGCAAAATTATAATGGTTTTCAGGTATCAATGCTCTGGGAAGTAGTAATTTAATAAAATATGCAATAAAAAATAAAGAATCAAGTTATAATTTCAAAATAATACATAAAATATAAAATAAAAGTTCAATGTTTGCTGTCTTGCATTTTATTTATCTTCAACATGATAAGAAACATCGCAGGTGAAAGGAAGGAGAAATTTTGTCATCTATTCGAATATATTCGCATTGCATTATTTTTTATATACATAGGCAGTGGCGTAGCTAGAACTTTTGCCGCCCGGGGTGGAAAATGTTTTGGAATGAACTTTTTTTAAATCCTATTTCCTAATTGATGAAATTTCCCAAAAAATTTCTTTTTGCCGCCCTTAATGCCGCCTCCAAAAATTTTTGAATGACCTTTTTTTTAACCCAATTTCCTATTAATGCCGCCCCTAAAAATGTGCCGCCCGGGCGGTCCGCCCCCCATTAGCCACGCTACTGTAATATAGGTTCTCTTGTAATTGTTGGATATTGTTATTGATATCGCGTAAGCGAGCCGCCTCGCCTGACTGATTTATGCGCGCAAAGCGCACTCTTTCGCCCGACCGTGCGAAAGAAAATCCCGGCGAGCGCGGCCATAGTCGTCGGGAGGCAAAAGAGTAGAATTTTTATGGTAAAAATCCTTGTGACAGCGAGATTGAAGAACCCAACGAACGGATTTTCGCCGGACACGATTCCGTCGACGCCCCTAGGGTTCCCATCGAGTCAAAACGTAGTGGCGTCGCTACCACTAGCTGGGGGGGGGGCGATTTTTCAAAGTGCAGGTCGTTTTTTCGACATAATTTGTTAGAAATGTGCTTCCACCATTTCAGGCGGCGATCGAAAATGACGGGGCGGCATGTCAAAATGACCGCCGTTAAAAGCTCTATCTGACCGTGCCAGAAAAATCCACCCAACTCTTCCGGGGCGGCAGCTGTGAGCGAAACACTTTCCCATTCCGAGTGCAGAAAAATTGAAAATTTGCAGTGATAAGCGATTTCCCCAGCAGAACCCACCGAACCGATCTCGACGTATGAGGCGGCGGTCGACGCAGGAGGTATTCCCATCGTGCACAACCGCAGGCGCGATCTTGGGAGACGTCGGGGGCCTCCGTGGTGAAGCCTCAAAGTTGATGAACTTTTTTTGAAAAATTGTTGTTAAAGTGCCTCGCAAACGGGGGGTGGCGTACGAAAGTTTACGTTAAAGGTGCTAAAATGTCGGCTCCGACGAGTTTTATCCGAATCTTGCGCAAAACGGAGCGGCGGGGGAGACCGAAAAGCTTTCCCGGCGCGGCAACGGCGTAGCGGCCAAACCGCAAAAACCTTATCTGCCGGACCTTAAAAATGCCGTGGGGTGGCGCACCAGAAGGTCAAAGTTAATAAATTTTAAAAATGTCTCCTATTAGTCGAAATTCGTATCTCAAGAGCCTTCTTTTCGAAATTTTTAAATTTTATCGTGGAAAAGGTTAAACCGCCTAATTATAAGCAGAAATCGTAAAGACGGCCAACCGAATCACCTCTTCTTGGATGTAGTAAAAGACGAAAGACTTTTTCCAAAAATGTTAATTCTTATAAAAAATTTAAAAATCTGTACTTATTATAATAAATAGAAAAACTTTCTAAGGTAAAACACCCACTAGTTGAACAGTTTTGAAAGTAAAACCTATTTCACTCTAATTTAAGCAAATAAAATTCGATTAATTTGATTAAAATATGTTATTTATGAAAATATAGATAGTTTTGCATATAATAGCAAAGAAAAAAGGAATAATTAATAAAATTATCATATTTTTACAAGGTTTTTAAAATATACTTCAAATGCATCAGTAATTGAACAATCTCTTTGAATCGCAGTCGTAATTGAACACTCCGGTGGTGGTTGTACTTGAACACGTGTAAAAATAGTAAAAATCAGTCGAAATCAAACAAAAATCAAATCGATATTCTAAAGATACATTTGGCAACATTGATTTATTTATGTATGACAAACGTAATGGACAAACGTGATCATTTTATGCATTTTATGTTAGTTTTTTCGAGTTCAAGTTCATAACCTAAAAACTGTGTTTGCGCGGTTTACGGTGTAGTAACTTTCGATGGCAAAAGTAGCATGCTTATCGGCTATTCCACATTGCAACTTTCAAGTTAACAAAAATATAATTATTTCGATTTATAATTTAAAAAAACTTATAGAAATCAATTGCTAAATCATCTAGTAATTATAAAATACGGATATTACTTATTATGAATATTCCGTTTTTGCATTAATACAATTTCAAAAATCTGTTCAAGTGCTAGTTCCATTTCTTGCGGTGTTCAAGTGCTGGGTGTTTTACCTTATTAGAGTAATTTGTAAAAAGCAGTTGACACGGCGCGGATTCTACGAAACCGTGACTCATTAGTGTGGCATGTCAATCAACGCGGCTGTATGATTACATTGCACGTTTAGTCGGTAAAACTACCTAATACACTAACAGAATGACGGAGAATAGTCAAACTATTTTTATGATAACCAGAGCTACTATAATTTTCTCGTCAACAGATTTCTGTAAAATCATACTGGATATTATTAAACGGAAGAAAAATTTCATATTAATTTGAATTTGCTTAGATTTTTAAAATAATAAATATAATTCCTCCAAATTTTTTTACAAGCAGTGTAAAGCATGGCACCTGGGTGTGAATTGGTTTTTAGAGTAAAAATCGGTATATCTGAAGCAATAAAAATTATTCAATACAGACTTTGCAATCACTAATATTGACAAATTTCAACAGCATATTTGGGATAGTTATAGTGTTCTGATTATAATAAAAAGTAATTCACACCCTAGAACAAAGTTTCTACTTTCTAATGGCGTTAAAATCATTACCTAAAAGTTTGTAGTTTTCAAACGTAAGCAAATGCAATGTGACCAGATATTAGCATAATTGCCATAAGCCACCCACGCGCAAAACCGCAGCCTTAAAAATTTCAAAATTAAAGAAAAAATTTTGAAAATCGTAAAAGTCAAAATATGTTTTACCTTTCTAAGTAACATCTCATATGAAAGCCCATTGCAAAAATTTTAAAATAAACCTACTTCGTGAGTTGTACCTCAATAATTAGAGTCTGCCATTTTCCAAAATTTCAAAAAAAGTTAATTTAGTACCTATTTGAGAACCTGATTGAAATGTGCAATCAAACCTATATTTGCATTCAATTTTTTTTTTTACCGAAGAACGAAGAAATATGCAAACATTCTACTTTGATATGAAACATGAAAGGATACTAATTGCAACTTTACTAAATTTTGGATTCTGTTGAAATTGAGATTTTAAGGCAGTAGAATAGAAAATTACTCCAAAATTTTGTATTACTTATTATATTTATTTATAGTTAGGTTAACATAATTACAATAAAATTTTTACATTTGAACAAAGATTGTGACTTTATTTAGATAGGGAAAGCATGCCTGGGGGGTCACCTAAGGGAAACTTGTCACAGTTATAGAAAAACTTCAATATTTTCACAAAATTTTAATTAAACTTAACTTAGGCACCATCTGGGTAATATAATTTTAAAAGACAACAATAAGAATATTAAAAGAACATTATTTAAAACAAAATTTAAAAAAAAGGTGTTTTTGGGGGCTATTGCCAACATGTCAAGGTGATAAGGCCCAGAAATTATTTTATATTTAATGGGTGTAATCCGGGCACAAAACCTCATCAGTATCTTCGGGAACATATCCGATGCATTCCTCATACACCCAGATGTGACACTAAACACATTGCCTCATATCTGTCATGATTCATAAAGTCTTCATTGCAGACAATGCAATACCAAGATTCTCCATCGTTAGCTTGAACAGGTGAAGACGAAATGGACAGAACATGACTAACATGAAGTGAAGAAGAGCGGTGACAAGTTGATGCATTCTCCTTTTTTTTTTGGTTTGGTTTCCATTGGAAATATTGTGGGCCTTATTACCGTCATTGCACATTTTTTACGTTTGAGGTAATATCGTGTAAAATAGTGATTAGTTTTAGCCTATATTTTGACAATAACATCATTAATGATATACTTGTCCATACCTTTCCTTAAATGTACGCTGTACCCTTAGGTTTTTCAGTATTTTTCTTCGGAAGTCCAGAGAGTTTTTATAATTTGGCGCGTACAAGAGGTCTAATTAGGTACACTTTTCCGTTATCACTTCAAATGAATAGATGGTCAGCCGCACCCACAGAATCCTACACTTCCTTGATTCAACTAAGAACATACTGATGGTGGTCTAAACCCGTTTTCTCAATTGTATTCTTATTTGGCACATCTGGGCCTTATTACCATCATGGGCCTTATCATCCCCAGGCACCTTAGTTATCGGACACATTACAGTTAATGGACACTGCTTAAAAAGACCTTAAAAATAAGATTGTGTTTTAAATAAATATATTTTCATTGAGAGGAAATGTTTCTGGTCATCTTTAACCCTGTCCTACTATTGAGACATAACCTGCCAAAAACTATAAAAGATGTCCAGTATACATATTTGCAAATTTGTACTAGCATTTCTTTTTTTTTTAAATCGGGTTGTCAGAAAGGTTGTCAAAATTACGTAAAAATAAATTTGGTGAAAAAATAACAAGAAATAGAGGAGAGATATGAATTTTATAAAAAAAAATTGCTTAACCTGTCCGATAACTATTATGCTTTACCCTAGTTTCAAAATTTTTTTTACTTTGTTAGGTACACTACACAATTTTTATTTTATCGATAACTAACTTCACGCATGCTTTTTCTAAAAAGTTTTGGAATATCCCTGAAAGAGGATCTGAACAATAGAAAACCTAGCTTTTTTAAATCAGCAACTATGCCGATTACGTTTTTCACAAAAATTTGCAAGTGATTGTGAGTCAATGTACTATCACCATTGATCCCACATGATAGAATTCTGAATATATCAGTTATATCAATTTCCTAGATATTAAATAATTCCTTTGAGCTTCTTTTATGTCGCAAACGTATAATTACGAGATCTACCAATCCTTGTTTATATCGCTGTTGTTCTATTTTTTGACAACAATTATCTATAAAACCTTGCAGTACTCGGAGTAGATACGTTACTCCAAAAACTGTTCAAATCATTGAGATTCAATGTATTAGCAGGTGATTATGTTAGAATTAGAATTAACGTTGGATTACCTGGAACCCTTGTTATTTTCTTCAATTTGAAATAATTTTCTGATATCATTTAGATGAAAACGCTTAGTTACATGATTTACCAATTCGTCTTCATTTTGCCGTTTATGAGCCATTTGTTTATTAAAAGAATTATTAATGGTTTTAAATAAAATCCAAAATTGTGAATTATTTTAAATTGTTTTAGTTTCTTGATTTCAATATTTATTTTCAGTCTGCATTTAGTAGGATATCAACTTGTTATACAAAATCATAACTAAAAATCAGAATTACCAAATTTAGATCAAACATCTAAAGTGGTGTTTGATCCACATTTTGACCAAAATGTTTGTAGTGTTTTAGCGACTGAAAGGGGCGGCGCCAAAGCGTTTGAAAGCGACTGTATGCTCGAAAGAAGGAAAAAAGAAATGTTTGGTAGCGAATGTAGCTTCTCCCCGAACACAGGGAACACAAATGCAATTAAAAACGTTTACGTGTTTACACGACAGTACTGGCACGTTCTCCCTCCACATCTACTGCGCAATAATTAGCAACAATCCTTCCAACTTACGTTGAGCGTACTTTGCTTTGAAAAAACCGTTTTTTAATAGGTGCATTAATAAGTAAAAAATAATTTTAATACTAACAGCAGATTCGCTGTTGGTACACGAAATTCATAGCCCACGCAGTCCCGAATTGGCTCCTTTGGGGGCACTCGGCCAGATACGAAGGAGGAGGTTTCCTTACCAAGAGGGGAGATTTTTGGGATTTCCATTATTTTGACCCTTGGAAGGTATATAAAAAATACAAACCACTGAGTAAACCAAAGAATAAACTACTTTTTCTTGAAGCCTCTTCGGGGCCTCCTTGGGTCGAGGACCCTCGGCGATCGTCAACTGGCCAGTCCCACGCTTTTATATTGATGCTTTCATAAAGCTTTATTTGTTCTTATTAAAATTATTTTTTATTACTTTTTAATGCATCTATTTAATTTTAAATAAAAGATGTTGAACTTATAGCTTTATCCTATCAGAATTCTCCAGGTATGTGTTTTAGATGTTTGATGCTTCACCCTGTATACATTATTTAAACAAGAACTTCACCCCACGTTTCATCCTAATAAAAATGCGGTTTAGAAATGTTACTTTTCACCCTGTATGGTAAAACTGTAACTGTTCAACGCTCAGCTATGCATGCGCTTTATTATTTTTAGTTTTTTCCAGATTTTCCGTTTATTTTTCAAAATTTTAGAAACACATAATTAACCCTGGATACACAAGGTGGCGTCACCGGTGACAAGGGATTTACATTTTTGAGTCTGGACTTCCCCCGGCGTGATGCGTTTATTAAAAAAAATTGTAATTTTGATAAATTAATGTTTCCAAAATTTAAATTTAAAAAACCCAAAATTTAAAAAAACGTATACAGGGTGTCCCCGCACTCACTTTACATAACTTAGGTGCTGTTAGAGGACACTTTTCTAAGAACAATATTTAACAAAAATTTTTTTCTAAATTCAAACCCTCGAGAGTTAGGCCTATTTAAAGCATTTTTTTTAATTTCCACCTTCACGTGGCCATAGCGCCGAAAATAATGATTTTGCGGTAAAAATGGTTTAGTGCTTTTTTAAAGAGCGTGAAATAATCTACAAACTAGATTTAACCCTTTTATTATCTAAAATCAACGGCTTTCGAGTTATGAATTAAAGTAAGTTAAAAAATGTCGAAAAATTTGAGCTTTCATTTTTTTTGGTTTTATTCAAAACCCTGTATCTTTTAAGCGAAACATTTTACTAAAAATCTGATGCCCCATTCCGGATAGGAAATTTAACGGACTACAACTTTGGTCTAGTAAAAATTTTTGAAAAACCAATCCATTTCACAGAAAATGAGAAAATAACAAACAAGGCAGCTACAAAACATAAAATTAAATTCACAAAATTTTTATTTTTTTTGAAAAATTATTTTATTAATTAATTTTAAATTATTACATTAATAAAGTAATTGTTGAAAATGACCACCCTCATTTTCAATACACAGTTGTGATTGTTTTAAAAGATGTTTGTCGAAACAAATCGAAAAAAGGCGATTTTTCGACACTTTTAATCACAGAATTTCGAATTTTTGACACTTTTCACACTCACCGATTGACCAAAATTGGCCTCGTGATCGACCGGTCAATCCCTTGACCTTGATGACCACCCCTGCTATAATGGCTTTTTAAAAAAAGGGAAATTTTATAAATAATACTATAAAGCATATTTTAAAACGAGCACGACTGTGTATTAAAAATGTGGGTGGTCATTTTCAACATTTACTTAAATAATCTAATAGTTTAAAATTAATTAATAAAATAATTTTTCAAAAAAAATAAAAATTTTGTGAATTAAATTTTATGTTTTGTAGCTGCCTGCTCGTTTGTTATTTTCTGGTTTTCTGTGAAATGGATTGGTTTCTAAAAAATTTTTACTAGACAAAAGTTGTAGTCCGTTAAATTTCCTATCCGGAATGGGGCGTCAGATTTTTTGTAAAATGTTTCGTTTAAAAGATACAGGGTCTTGAAAAAAACCAGAAAAAATAAGGAAAGCTCAAATTTTTCGACATTTTTAACTTACTTTAATTCATAACTCGAAAGCCGTTGATTTTAGACAAGAAAAGATTTGAATCTAGTTTGTAGATTATTTCACGCTCTTTAAAAAAGCATTAAACCATTTTTACTGAAAAATCAATACTTTCGAGGCTATGGCCACGTGAAAGTGGAAATTAAAAAAAATGCTTTAAAGAGGCCTAACTTTCGAGGGTTTGAATTTAGAAAAAAATTTTTGTTAAAAATTGTTCTTAGAAAAGTGTCCTCTATCACCACCTAAGTTATGTAAAGTGAGTGCGGGGACACCCTGTATATTTGATCTTAAATTAATATAAAACAAAATAGTTGAGAAAAGATCTAAAAAAATCCAACAAGTATCAAAAAATTTTGATATTTGTGGTTGATTTTGAAGCTTGTGTCATATATGACGCCACCTTGTGAAATTTCAAAAAGTCCACCCACACGGATGACGGACAACGCTCACACCAAGTTAAATAAAAGCTTTTAATAATAATAAAAAAAAGGCTAATAGTTATAATTAATAGTACTATGATTTTACTATGGTCTGTCTACTGATTTGACATGACAACCTTGGTTATTTTGTAATAATATGGTTATTTGGTAGAATTTGGCATTCTGATTTTATATATAAGGATATAACCATTAGGGGGTGGTTTTGTAACAAATATTGTTATGATTCATTACTATCATGTCATAACAACTGCATTTTACTGCTTAACGTTTAAGAAATTTTAGAAAGCACAATAATAAATTTTGCTTTGTTTTTCTCAAAACCCTGTATCTTTTTAGAAACATTTTACACAAAATCTGACGCCCCATTCCGCTAGCCGCACTCTGATTGGCCGTTGTCGTTGGTCGTACCAACTTAAAATCTTAAAACATAACAAGGTTTGGTTACGGCAATTTAAAATTTTATTGGCGCTAATAATTTTTTTCTATTGGTTAGTTTGTTAGGGTTACCTTAAGACCGGTCTGTTGTTGCATATAATTCTCTGCTCTATTAGGGTTCTATTTTGGTTCTATTGTAGTGATGTGACGACTCGAGTATTACTCGGGTTAAAACTCGAGTAAGGTCTGTATTCGAATAACTCGAGTTGGCTAGTTTTAAATGCGCACGCAAACTGCACAAGCACAAATAATTTTATAAACTAGACGAATGCAAAGCAAAGCAAAATTATTATTAGTTTTTTACTAACTGATTTACCTTTTCAAATACTCACAAGTCTCATAAAAAAGATTAAATGAGTAAAATTTAATAATTTTTAATGCTATTTTAATTATTAATGATACAAGCAGCCGAGTAAAATTACTCGAGTATTAACTCGAGTTGAAAATATTTTGAATTCGAGTTACTCGAGTTTAAATAGTATTCGACTCGTCACATCACTATTCTATTGTATTTATTTTCTATTGTATTTGGTTCTAATGATCGAGGTTACACTGTATATTATTTTGAAAATCTTCTGATCGAAAATGATTTCTACCTTACCGATAAAACTAGCATGACATCTATATGATATTTTATTCATGCAGTTTTATTTAACAACGTAAATGTGTAATCCATTTAATTATTTTATAGTTTTTATAATATAATATAGTCAGGTTAATTACTTAGCAGTATTTTACATCCACAGATTTGGTGAATAGTCTTGTGCCAACCGTGCCTTTTTGATATAAAAGGAGTCAAGTTCTCGCGTTGTTTATAACGTTTTCACAGAGGATAGGTTAATTTATGTTTGTTACCTAATTTTGTCATCTGATTGCAGTTAATTTGCTAATAAGGTAAGTTATAACAGTTTCTAAATCACTTCATGATTTTTATATGCAACGCTTCTTCTTGGGGTGCTTTAAAATCGTAATTTTAATTTTTGCAATGTCAAGCCAAATGTCAACTTTCAAAGATTTTCATTATTTTTAGATCACTCAAAGTGTAAATTAATGTGACGCGAAACTGGGTAGCATTTGTAAATTTGATTCCACTTTTTTGTCGATGGTTGTCGTTTGCTTGACACTTTCGGAAAGTTTGTTTGCTTCTATTTGTAAAGCATTAGGACCTTACCACTACATAATTCACACTGCTCGTTACTGCTAATAATTTTCTGTATTTCATTTATAGAAGTAAACCAAAATGGCTGTTAAACATCAAATTATCGAGAAGGATGAGTCTCAGGAGAAAGTTCCTCTCACCGTTATATTAAGAGCACTACAAAGCATCAATACGGAACACAAATTAAAAGGATTTGATTTAGCTAAATTTTGCGAGAACATTGTATACAGTTTGGGAAAGATTAAGATTCCCACTCAACCTCAAGATTATCTTCATTTCATGATCGATATAAAGAATGTACAAGATATTTTGATACAGGCTTGTTCAATGGAGGAAGCTATATTTGCAGCATTGAAAGCTTTTTATAATGGAATTTCTGATCCTCATAGACAACGTCAACCAACTATGGCAATTGTACTACAACTTATAAATATTGAAGCACTTCCTTCTGCCGTTAAGTTTATTTTGAGTTCCGGTTCGACTGAAAATAGCCTAAGGGAAGCTCTAATGACCTTGTGCAATTGGTTGTCACGTTGGACGTTTACACCTAATTTAGGGCCTTTAATTTTACGTTTTATGCAAGGCTTGGAAATTGAACAGCATTACGAAATATTAGTTGAAGTTACTTTAAAATATGTGGAATCTTTATTTAAGTTACTGGTGCTTCCTGATTCACGATCAACAATTGGACCCGTCGTTTTGTACATGTTGTCAAGTTGGCAGCACAGTCCAGAAGCTTTTCTCAAAGTAGTACCTTATGCACCACGTATTTTACAATCGTTGCACAAAGAAAATACAGACAGCAGTCAATTTTATGTAGAAGAACTGGTTAGCTTGTGCGTCATGTTAATGAATATTTTCCCCGATCATGAAGATTCATATGGCGATTTAATTAATGCCATCACACCCTTTACTTCCATTTTAAGAAATAATCACACAGTAAATTACAAGTCATGGTTTAACAGGTCATCTCTGGCAACTCCTTTACGTGATCCCTCCAAAAAAGTAGGCTTAAATAATTTAGGAAATACTTGTTACATGAATAGTGTACTGCAAGCATTATTTATGACCAAATTATTTCGAAACGATATATTATTAACCAGTAAGCAAACGTTGCCTCTGTTTTCAAAATTGCAAGTGCTCTTTGCTCTACTACAATACTCACATCGACGTTCTTTATCGCCCAGTGAGATTTTTAATTTGGCTCGACCTCCTGGCTTTCAGCCTGGGCATCAACATGATAGTTCGGAGTTTTTAGGGTATCTTTTGGATGTATTGCATGAACAAGAAAGATCTATTGGTTACGAAGTCTCTTGTGGTAAGTTTTCTTTAACTTTATCTCACTTATATTTTGAGTTGGGCCAGCTACTTTCGATTTTAATAATTTTTCATAAGGCTGTTCTGTTGCTACCACTTTATTTATTTTTATTAATTAATAATTTATTTTATTTAATTTATTATCACGAGTTAACAACTAACCAATTTAAATATTTATTTTTTTTGTTTTCAATTTTCTGACTTTATTTTTGAAAATTTATTAATTACTTTTTTTTCTATAATGCTTAGAAATTTATGCTGCACATATCTACAAAGCATTTTCCTCGCGAAAACAAATTTGTAATATTAGCAATTTAAAAAGAAATTTCGCTCCGACATAATATTATAAATAACGTTTTAGATACTTATTATACTGTAAAAATTTTAATACGTTATTTTGAAAACTAAAGTTACAAAATAGTAAATTCTCGATTTTTTTTTTTTACATTACCTACTTTATTTAAATTTATTGTACATTGGTCAGCTACTGCTATACATACACCAAATAGTCCATTTTCTATCTAAAATCGAATTTTCATTCAAGGTGAGAGAACAGCGTTAAGTTATGAATACTTTTTATCATATACAAGTAACTTGAGCTACTTTTTTTCTTTTTTTATGACAGTTTTCCTATATCGTGACTATTATTATTTAAGAAATTGAAAAAAAAAGTTATTTTTTTATGTATTTTCAAATAATTAAGAAATTTTGGTTTTAACAAAGAAAGAGACGTAGTACATCAACTCAAAATAAAATATCCTGACAGTCAATAGCGAAAAGGCGTTCTTCATAGTAGAAGTGATTTAATAAGTTTTGTTAGTTTTTGTTACAAATTAATTTATTTGGTGCTACCAGTATATTGATAGTGAAGTGCTTTGTAAAGTGATCACTTCTAGATTTTAAAGTATGACATATGAGCAGTTTATTAATACATTTCATTCTATATGCTATATTTTATGGCAAGCAAAACCTAAAACAGTCATAACTACAATATACTGGCAGTTACGCCCTTAACGCATAGTAATTTGAGCAAATAAACCAGGTAGCAAGAAACTAACTACCAATTTAATAACCCAATAAAACAAAAGTATATATTCAAAACATAACAAAAACTTTATTGTTTATAATAACGGGGGTCATTCTGATGGTCTCAGACCAAAAATAAGATTTTATAAAAGAAGCAAAAACCGCTGTAGTTTTCATAAACTTCATAATTAATTTTTTTTTAATTTTTGTGAAGGCTAGAGAGTGAAAGTAAACTAACGCAAACATTTTGTTTACTAGAAACTAGTAAAGAAAACTAGTAAACTAAATCAAATGCCTATGAAAGTAGAATAAAAAAAATTGAAAAAGCGTCTAGCCGAGTAATTCTTTTAAAAATGCTCTTTTTGAATTTTATGGTGGGAATTCTTTACAAAGGTTGTTATGTAAAGAAAATTTAAGCATTTTAATTTAATTCCTATTGACTTGAGAAGGAAAAGATGTTTTTTTCACATTTCTTCATTTTTTTTTTGTACTAAAAGATATCCGAAAAATTTCAAAAAATCAAAAATTACCCAAGAAATATAAAATAATTTTATAGAATTCCTTTACAATTATTAAATTCAGCAAAATAAGAATTGATCAACTTAAAAAAAAATTATTATCCATGTTAGAATTGTCCTACTACTCGAAGAAAATTTCACATAATTCCGCTTTCTACAAGTTAAAAAAGCATCTCAAAATTGCGCCTGCAATACCATTTAAAATGCAAAATTTAGTTCAAAGTTGTGACGTCACACTAATGGAGTCGATTACATTGCAAGTTGTCAGAATCCTATAATTTATCTCAATTTTTTCTCTAACTTTGTGTGCTTTTCAACGGTGTTCTATGATTTCAAATAGCATCTTGTTTATTTCTAGATGATAATTAAGGTGATCAACCGTTCTCCTTTTCCAACTTTTGGTCCTCCTTTTGGAAAAAATAATATCTTACAATCAGCAGGAATAAGTCATTGGATAGCCTTTTAATTAAGTCCAATACACATTAATCATCTTCACTATCACTGTTGAATACTGTATTCTCGTCTCTTCCACATCGAAAAGTCTTGTAAGAATTGCGGCTGGCCTTATAATATATATATTTGCGGAACAATTTACAGCTGTCCGCACCCAGTCTCCATGCAACTTGGTCCTGGCAAACGTGTTCTTCTGTATTTCTGGCTTGCATTGGTTTAAATATCTCATCTCTCCAGCTTTGTCTTGTTTGGCCTCTCTTCCTTTTTTCCCTCGGTATCCATTTCAATATCTTCCTTCTGGATAAATGTCGAGCACTTGACAAATAATAAATCACTGCTACGATGTGCGAGCAGCATCCTACAGTGCTTCTACCATTTGGACAATCACAAATGTAACGCCAGATTTCTGGAAAATCTTGTAAATTGTGAGTATAATAGATGTAGCATTTATATGTCTGATGAAATTACTCTCATTTTCTAATTTCTTTAAATAATAATTATTCATGATAACATTTCCGTCTTCATTCATTATTTCGGCTAGGTATGTACAGCTTGAGATAGTTGGTAGGAACCAATGAAGAGAATCTTTAATTACTGAGCACTGATCAGTTAATTCTGGAAAATCAAGAAGTTCAGCTGATCTTAATTTGTGAAATTAACATTAACTAACTTCTGCTTCCTGTGCCAAAGAATTCTCTACACTACGTCTAGACTTCATTTGCTCAATTACTTCAACTTGTATCCCAATATCAGAATTTAATCTCTTACCGAAACTATTGTTCAAATAGCAGGAAATTCTGAACAATGATTTGACATTCGGAAGCTGTTTATTGTTCAAAGTATTATGGAGTTTATATTTCTGGCCAAGAATTCCAATACCCAATGAACTAATTTGATTCTTCAGTTGTGAGTTGAGATTGTTGTCCTTTGAGTGCTGGTGTGAATACTTGATAACCTCTCTTGCAAATCCTTCACAACATCTCGGAATCCTCGATTTACCACACAAATATCACCTTGTTTCAGTATTTTCTAAATAGGCCAGTCATTGGGGACTTAAAAAATGAAAAGTTAGACAAAAATTGCAAAAGTTTTTATATTTTGGGACAACATTGTGACAGGTCAAACAATTATTAATCCGATTTTTGCACCCTTTTTTGTTCCCCGGAACATTGTTAAATTGTTAAAAGAAAATGTAAATTTGCAATAACTCTATGAAAAAAATTCCGAAATTTATGCAAATCTTGAAGAACAGTTTAATAATTATTAGACATCTTCTATAAAGTTGCACCCTGCTACGATGACCGGAACATTGCAAATAGTTGTGATTATTAATTTGCATACAGGGTTGTATCAAGGAATTATTTGCATGACTTTTGCAATTTTTTTCGACAGGATACACAAAAAAATTAATAAGCTACTGTCGCTACTGTTTGCAATGTTTCGGACATTGTAGCAGAGTGAAAACTTTATTGAAGATGTGTTTTAATTATTAAAATGTTCTCCAAGGTTTGCATAAATTTCGGAATTTCGCCTTTTTTAATTTAACAATGTTCCGGGGGGGCAGAAAAGGGTGCAAATTCGGATTTATTATTTTTTTACCTCCTTCAATGTTGTCTCAAAATTTGAAAACTATTGCAATTTTTCATACCTTTTTTGCTACAATGACTGGCCTAAAAGGTTCGACAATTATAACAAAATAATTTTTTGTTATCAGTGCTATGCAGAACCAGGTTATCTGAAATAAAAAATTCAAAAAGATTTAGTTAGCAGATGAGTTGATCTAGTCTTTAATGGGATGATTTTCTTTTTCAATGCGTACTTTTTATTTTATGAAAGAAAAATATCACATTTTTTTACAAAAAATAATTTTCCAAGTTTAAACAGCTACCATTTTGCCAAAATTCAATTTTTTGGAATATGACAATTATTTAATTTTATCAATATCACTTAGGATAATTCTGCATCTTTTTAATAATAATATAACTAAGTAATATTTTAGTTTTTTAATTTAACATTTTTGTGAAAAGTAGTTAACTCTGTTAATTTAATGAATTTAATTTCAGTTGGCGATAATGCACAAACTACAGTAATTCAGCGTTCGTTTGGTGGTCGAGCAATTACAATTTCGAGATGTGCAAAATGCAATACTCAAAGTGAACATTCAGATCATTTTCGTGAATTACAACTTTCCTTTCCAAGTAATTGTAATAATCAATCGGTGCAAACATTACTTGAGTATTATTTACAACCAGAAAAATTATGTGGAGATAATCAATACCACTGCGACACGTGTCATGGATTAACCGATGGAGAACGAGTCACAAGGATTGTAGAACCACCCACAAGATTAGTATTAACTTTAAAAAATTTTCGTTATGACTTAGCATCACAGCAACGTACAAAATTATTACAACACGTAAAGTTGGATTCGTTTTTACAATTAGGAAATATAAATTATGAATTGTACGCTGCAGTTGTTCATGTGGGAACTACTCCCGATTCTGGTCATTATTATACATACGCTCACGATGGTCAAGATTGGTTTAAATTCAATGATTGTGTTGTTACGAGAACTTCCTCTGATGAATTGTGCAGTGTTAAACCTCCAGAAACGCCATATATCTTATTTTACAGTAAACAGGATTGTTTAGATCCTGATTGTTTACCAAGATCGTCGTTTTCACCGGTACTGGAAGCTGCATTAGTTAAAGATAGCTCTGAACTGGAATTAGAGAAAATGCAAAGACCTGTACGAAGTTATGCAAATATTGATAAAAGAAATGACGAACCGCCCCCTCCAGGTTGTGGAGGAAATTCATTTGTAAATTCAAATAACAGATACGTTTTCTAACTGATGCATATGTAACAAGTTATAGTTTATTTTGCTGTTTATAACAAACCGTGTATATAACATTAAACAATTTATTATTTATTGCAGTAGGCTTGTTTTTCAATTGTACAATTTATTTTTGCATATAAAATTAAAGTTATTTACCTCTTTATGGAGTTTTAGTTATCAAATTTATTGTAAATATTTAAATAGTATAGGATTTATTGCTTGTTATACAATTTTTAATGAGGTTTTATTTTGCTATTAAGAATTGCATTCTTGTCTCTTAATAGTAGGTACATAAAACTACATGAAAAATTATCATTTCTATTTGTATGTATAATAAAATTATACATATTTAATTTATAATAAATGGTACTAATATGCATCATAAAGTTTTTCCTTCGACATGTTTTTCACTCATGGATAATTTTTCAATGTCAATTTTTCCTAGTGTTTTATATTTATAAAAATTGATATACAACAGAAATGATATCTGTCGATAGCCGAACTATATTATACTAGCTCATTTGGTTTGCCAAAAGTAATTTTATGACTAATTGTAAAAAATATGCTGGGTTAATTTTTATAAAAAATAAAATATGACACATTAAATCTCTTCTTGTGTAAACACAGATCAAAACAATCTTAAGAAATCAGTCGATTGCTTACATCCAGTCATTAAAATAATTTTTAGCAGACTAAATCCGCAAAAAAATTTGCTAGTGTATGGTTGGCTAATATTGTTAATCTACATAATAACATTTAAAAATTGAGTGTTCTTTATCTTGTTTTTTCTGTGTACCTAACAATTATATTTTTCATTTTTATGAGAATAAGCCAAATTTAATCCAAAGTAATTAATTTTTTGTATTTAATAAAGAGTCTGTGCATTTCTAGTGCATTCAACGTTTTACTTAGGAAATAAAAATTCGTTAATTATTAAAAAGTGTTAATTATTAGAACAAGAGTGAACATTTTTAATAACTGCTGCTTAGTTATAAATTGGGCTGAAGATTTATTTTTAATATCTTTTAAAATAATTGTAAGAATACAAAAGCTAAAAGGTACCTATCTTACGAATCACAAAAATTGAGTAGGTACTTACTTCATAAGATGATATTTAATCGCACTGCTGTCCAAAGCAAAAACACAGTATTACATCAAATCGACACCCCCAAGGAACAAAGCCGTAACTCATTTTTACCTGTTTTTCAGGAGGGTCATTTGAAATTTTTTTCTCCAATGCAATAACATTGAGATACAACTTTGTTTCACTGATTATCTCTGGAATTATTGGTCGTAAATTAAAAATTTTTTTACCAAAGAAAAGGTATTTTTCTAAGGATTACAGCGGTAGTCTTAACTCAAATATGACCTAACTCGAGTTACGGCTTTGTTCCTTGGGGGTGTCGAAATGGAAACTGAGAAAACATGGATTATATAAAAACTTAAAATAAAAATGTTAGCGTTTTCAGATATTGTGAATATATCTCAAATTTCCTCAAGCTTTTAATCATAATTTTATCAATGTGAATTTTATACAAAAGGACCGTTTTGCAGCATATACTTTGTTTTTGAAAATAAAGTCGAAATTGGCTTAAAAATGTAAACTTTAAAATCGATTTTTGGCAAAAGTAATCAATATTATTGAGATTTTTCCATACCTTGCATGCTTTTTAATGTTATCTATCAAATTCCGTTGGGTTATTTTTAAATGAATATAATATCTTCTGAAGTAATATGTGGTGCTACCAAACAAAAACCCAGCAACTGCATTTCACTGACTGTGTTTTTCCGTAGGATTTATTGTGTTATTTGGTGGTTGAGGAGTTTATTAAGTTCAGTTACTGTGTTTGTGCAATAAGAGTTTTCTATGTAGAAATTCAAGTAGGTCAGCTGTCCAAAGCAAAAACTTTTGCTATTACTGATGAGTTATTTTCCATCTTATTCACTATAAAAACACCTCAATTCTCAAACAACAGCATATTTTTTTTATTGCATTAAAAATGTCTAATTTCGTTCCAAATGAGGAGCATTTGCAGACATCATTAGGTTTTTGTTTTCATTTGAAGAAAGCTTATGGTGCATATGCTCCATTTAAAACAACTTGTGAAGACAGGTTTAAATGCCTTAAAATTAGTGATTTTGATGTAAGAGACAAGGAGCAACCAGGATAACCGAAAAATTTGATTTGCAGAAGCATTAAATGCTGATCAAACAACAATTTTTAGAAGTTTACATGCTATGGGAAACATTCAAAGGTAAGGAAAATGGGTGCTATTACATGAATTGACTGAAACACAAATGGAAAATCAAAAACGACTAATGAAATGGTGATTAAACGACACGAAATGAAGTCTTTTTTTCTTTAATGAAAAGTAGATTTATTATTCGGGTAAGAATCTTAATGCAAAAGTCATAGGTTGATCCAAGCTAACCATCAACATCCACCGCAAAACTAGATTGATTTGGAAGAGAAAATGCTCTGTATTTGGTGGGATTAGAAAGGTGTGCTGTACCTTGAGCTCCTAAAACTTAGTGAAACCATAAATGCTGATCGCTACCGACAACAAATGATCAATTTGAACATTTGCTTTGATCAAAAACGACCAGAATGGCCTAGACGCTAGAAGACACATAATGGTAATTTTTCTCCATGACAACGCACCGTCGCACAAAGAAAAATTGGTCCAGGATACGTTCAAATCACTTAGCTGGGATTTGTTACCCCACCCGCCTTATTCACCAGACTTGGCTCCTTGTGATTACCATTTGTTTTCATGAATGAGACACGCACTTAAATAATGACACTTCAAAACAGCCGAGGAAGTCGTAAGTTGGGTATTTCACATTATGCTAAATTTCATTTAAGTTCATTATTTTAAATTTTACATACAATCCATGAACTCAAAGTGCGCAAATTACGTTGCTCAAGCAACTATTACGCCTCAAGAGATGCAAAATTTTCATGAACTCACAACAAAAATTTATGTTACTCAAAGTAACGAAAAATTAGACTTTCACTTGTTCTCACTCTAACGAATTAACATTTTTACGAAATTAAAGCAGAGTGTAAATTTTTGCACCTCGGCTCGGCTCGGCCTCGGTAGGTTGAACATTTAGCAACAATTACTTAAATGACTCAAATTTTTTCATATTACAGTTTTGGTTCGTTGCAGCAAGAGACGGTCGGAGCATAGTGGTCGAATAAGTTGACTATGAACGCTAAATGCCCGGTTCGAATCCGGGCGAAGTAAGAACTTTATTCTGGCCGTCTCTCTGGTCCTCCAGGTTGGGGGGTTCTACGTCGGGCTTGCTCCTCGTCTTAGGTAAAAAATGTAAAATGCTAACAAACCAAATACCAATTAGCACGGTTGGTAGTTGGGCTCGGATAACGTTGTAATGCGTTTCAAAACCGATTATATGAGAGCTTTGTTGCAACAATATTGACATCTTGATTTGAATTTTCAAACTTTTAATTTTAGATTTTATGAAGCACTTGTCAGGTTTTTTACCATCTACATTACAAGCAAATCCAAATTGAATGACCTGTCTTCGATAATTAAGCTTTTTAAAATCTATAAAGCACAATTCGCTTTCTGTGTATTTTGGAAGTTCAATAAATGTTTTTTTCTTAAAACCAAATATCTTAAACAAATTTTACCATTATTATTCTGAAAGTAATTCCAACGCTTACCTTTGCAAATTACATTTTATATAATTTTCTAAATTTTAGGGTAACAAAAATGTGTTTTATTCGGGACCATATTATTAGAAAATTATAATAGAATAATACTACTAACAATTTTTTATTAATTAATTTTTATTTTAATCATTGAAAATATTTGTTCGTAAATCATTTACGATATTTTCAGCAGCTTTAAATCCCGATTCAATTGCTCCATGAACTGTACCATAATGAATCCTGCTAGTAGCTTCTCCTGCAAAAAGTAAGGTTTTCTTTCCAAAGTTAGACGCTAATGGTTCTGCTATTAATGTTTCATCGGATATGTTTCCCTTTCGAGAATTTAACGTTTGGTAGGAATATGCACCTCGAAAATTAGGATCTGCGTACCAATTATGTCTAAAACGTTAATACATTTTTAAAATGCTTATTACCTATTAATGAGAACATTATTTTCTATCAGCCGCCATGATCATTAGGACCATAGTGCGCTTAGTTGGAATTCGATTGGCGTGCATCATGTCAGTCTAACTTTTTTCGAGTTGGAAATATTAAAGAAATCAATTAGAAGTTCTAAATAACGTTACGGATAGAGATATTTTTTTATGGCATTTTAATGTCTATAAACAATAATTGGCTGCTGTTGTATGATACATCATTTGTTAAAATCTTAAAATTTGTTAGTGTCATCCTCATCATCCTCATTAGATGTCATGCGAATCGTCTTACTTAGTATCCATTAAATTTTGAACTTTGTTAGAATCTTTTCAGTCAAATCAGTTTTTTTTTAATTTTTCAAATTTTTACAAAAATTTGTATACGAAAAATATATATTCCCATAGCAATTTCATTTCTTTGTTCAGTAAAGGTTAAATTTCTTTGTTCTTTAATTTGCTTCATTAAGTTTTTATTTCAAACACGAGCCAAATTTTTACATCTATGACGTATATTTTTGAAAATAAGTTGAATTTTCTTACCACGTGAATTACATTATCGTTAAATAATCGATTAATTTTTGAAAATTTTACGACATTTTTAACATAGAAAAATTAATTTTATGGTGAGAAAGTCGTAAAAATCTTGAAGCTCTTTACTGGGATATTTAGGTTGGCGCGTGTTAACAATTAAAGTAGAAAAATTCAGATTACGAGACCAAAAACCCCTAACATATAGATCACTTTAAAGGCATATATGTATTTTTGTTTCCAATATAAAAAAGGGTTACAGTCAAATTTCAGTTAGTTTAATCACGATTTTTGAATCTTCAAAATCAAAATTAACTCAGTCGCGCATTGCGGATTTTAAAAGTTAATTCTTCAAGAAAACTAAGTGTTTGGAGTTAACAATAATTAAATAAAAGTAAACATTTAATTAAAGTATTTTTGTGAATAAATTCGGCAAACAAATTAATTATTTTTTATAAGCGAATAAACAAAGTTTTGAACTTTCGGTGAAAAATTAACGATTTACATTCGAACATTTTTGTTGCATTTTAAAAGTTTATATCGATGAAAGATAAATTAAATCTTTCTTTTATTACCGTAAAACGGGATTTAATTAAGTGCAAAATATAAAATTTGAGATTTGAATAAATCTATTGGCACAATTTGTCAAAAATACCTTCGAGGGAATAATCACCATTTGGATGGGTTCACATATAGTTTATTTCGCAAACTACCATCTTCTGTTTGTCAAAATTTTGCAACATCCTTATATACAACGTTTACAAATTTGGATTTTCCAAGAGACCATGAAGAATATTTAAGAAGTAAGTGAATTTTGTTTTTAATTTTAAGAAATACGAGTACCTACAGTGAATTTCAACAGTCAGTGGCGTACAGTGAATAATTTTATTAATAATTCCTTTGTTTCATCTCATTTTATCTACATTTGTTTATCTTCATTATAAAATTAATTAGTAATTTTTTTTGTTCATTTAATTTAATTTTAATTTAATTTAATTTTAATTTAATTGGGCCCAAAACAGTTATTTACAAAATTTATTATTTTTATTTCATTGTTTATTGCAATCTAGTTTTATTATTAATTTCACTGTATTTATTTATGCTATTTTTTTTTAATTATTATATGTTTTAATTATTAATTATCCCTCGGGAGAGGCTGAACTCCTAGAGGGCGCGTCCCCGGGTGGCGGATAGGGGAATGCTCGGCCTTAGGGCAGGGTAGGAGGGAAATTAAATACCTCCCGCGGACCAAGCAGCCCGACCGAGACCAGCCTAGCAAGCTATCTCGGTCGTATCAATAATGCTCAAAGTACTAAGAACGGCCTCGGAACTGGATGGATTAAACGGATGACGACAAGGCAAGGAATAAGGCACAAACGATTTAAGATTGACGGTACGGTCAGATTAGCGACTTGGAACATAATGTCATGGAACACCAGAGACCAGGAAGTGATCACAGAAATAACAGAGAAGAAAATAGACATCTGCGCAATATCAGAAACAAAAAGAAAAGGCAAAGGAACTCGTGTATATGGCGACTATGTTATGATCTACAGTGGAGTTACCAAAGACAGCCGAGCAAGGGAGGGGGTCGCCCTCTTGATTCACCAAAAGTTTCACCCAAGCATAATTAGTGTTGGCTATATAAATGAGAGAATACTGCGAGTTACTTTGGAATTGAACAATAATAAAGTTAACATCATAAGCGTGTATGCTCCTGACATTAGTAAGCCGCGTGATAAAAAAGAAGAATTTTATGAGACTCTGCAGAATGAAGTCGATTCGATACCACCTACGGAACACGTAATAATAATGGGAGACCTAAACGCTAGAGTAGGAACACAAGTAATATCTGGTGTCAAACAACGGTTTAACGAAGAGATCGAAAATGAAAATGGGGAACTTCTGGTAGATTTTTGCAGCCAGAACAATATGAGAATTAACAATACCTTTTTCAAACACGACCTAAAATACAAAATAACATGGCAAAATTCGCGTGGTCATGCGTCAGTACTGGACTATGTTATAACTAGCCGCAACATTTTACCAACCGAAATACTGGATGTTAGAACACTAAACTCAGCAAATGTTGGCAGTGATCATAAACTGGTGCTATGTAAGTTGAGATTGAACCATCCAAACACACAAAAACGTAAAGCAGCGGAAATAGATAACACCAATAACGTAAAGGAAAAACTCAATATAGAAAGTCTGACAACGGAGAGTACAAGGTATTTATACGCGCAAAGACTTGAGACAAGGATATCCATGAATAAAATTAATCCAACTGACGACGTGGAAGAAGCATGGGGAAAAGTTAAGTCAAATATACTAGAAGCTGCAAAAGAAGCGTGTGGCACAAGAAAGATAAAATCAAAACCAGCAAGCCCGAAAACACCATGGTTCACTGACGAAGTAAAACAGCTCAGCCAAGAAAAGAAACGATCTTACCTTAAACATAAATCATCAGGCACACTCGAAGACCTTAGGGAATATAAACGGGTTAGAAACAAAGTTATCCAGAGAATAAGAAAAATAAAAGAGGAATATTGGGAAGAGTTCACTGCGGACATGGAACATGATCTTACAGGGTCACAGCGAAAAATATGGAAAATGATCCGAAATAGAAAGGCTGATATCAACGAACGCCTGAGTTTCCACAAAATTAGTGCCAAAGAGTGGACCAAGCATTTCACATCGACGTACCAACAGAACGCCACCGAAACACTGGATGATGTGATGGACTCTGAAGCCGATATAATACAAATAGAAAAAGAAGACATAACGAAGATAACCCGAAATTTAATAGGAAGAAAAGCGGCTGGAATGGATGGAATTAATAACGAATTACTAAAATATGGTGGTGAAGCACTAGAAAATGAATTAACTCAGCTCATAAAAATTGTGTATTCAAGTCGAAAAATCCCTAAAGAACATAAATCATCCATTACGATCCCAATATTCAAGAAGGGTGACAAGAGAAACCCGGAGAACTATAGAGGGATAACCCTACTTAGCTCGGTACTGAAACTAATCACAAAGGTGACGCTGCACAAACTAAATGACTACCTGCAAAATAATGAAGAACAATGCGGCTTTCGCAGAAACAGATCAACGACAGATGCAATCTTTATATTGCGCCAGATATGCGAGAAGTCCATAGAATACAACACCCCAGCCTTTATGTGCTTTGTTGACCTTACAAAGGCTTTTGACAGAGTAAGACTGGTGGATGTTATAAGGATATTAAAGAAAAAGAAAATACCGCCGTCTCTCATCAATGTGATCCAAGACATGTACAAAAACACAGAAACCCGGATCAAGGTGGAAACCGAAACGACCAGTCCAATACCAACTCCTGGCGGAATAAGACAGGGTGACTCACTCAGCCCAATGCTGTTCAACATCATTATGGACGAGATAATTAACAGCGTCAAAACTAAGAGAGGATACAGGATGGGCCAAAGAGAAATCAACATCATCTGCTACGCTGACGATGCGGTTTTGATCGCGGATAACGAGGACGACCTTCAGAGACTATTGCACCAATTTGTCACTACAGCGAAAGCATATAATATGGAGATATCTATAAAAAAGACCAAATGCCTAACAACATCTAAGGAGCCAATACGATGTAAATTGGAAATAGAAGGAAAAATAATAGAGCAGGTGATGATGTTCAAATATCTCGGAATAGAAATATCGAGCGCGAGGGACATATTTCGTGAGGTGCAACAACAGACAACAAGAGGAGCAGTGATGTCGGGGTGTCTTCGTGACGTGTTTTGGAGAAATAAGTATATGTCAATCAAAAGCAAGATCAGGATATACAAGACAGCGGTAAGACCTGTGATAACATATGCAGCTGAGACAAGAGCGGAAACATCAAAAACAAAACAAAAAATGAGAACAACTGAAATGAGAACGCTCAGAACAATAACTGGCAGAACACTTTTGGACAGAGTTCCGAGTCGAGATATCCGACAACAATGCGACATACAAGATGTCGTAAAATTTACAAAGACCCGCCGCAAGGAATGGAACACGCATATAGATAGAATGGGAGACGACCGTCTCCCAAAAATAGCAAGAGATGGTAAACCCACCGGAAGAAGACCCCCCGGTAGACCGCCAAAACGATGGGCGGAAAGTTGGGTGTCGTCGTCGATTGAATCGCCACCAAGATGAGGACGTAATTGGAAAGACAGGCAGTGCCTAATTAAAGAAGAAGAAGAAGAAGAATTATTAATTATGAGTTTTATTTTGTGTGTTTTGTTTATGTTTCTACAGGTCTCATTTGTAAGGAGGAATACAAATTTGTAACGTTTAATAAGGTATTATTTTCCTTTTATAAAGACGCGTCGCGGGTTTAATAAGTAGTCTATCATCTACTTTGATGACGATCCGGCGTGGACTTTAATTATTTTTATGATAGTGGCGCTCAACATATATTTTTTTTTATTTTTATTATTATCATTAGAAATTTAGTTAACGTTTCGCTACGACACCTAATTAAATTTTAACCTACGACCTACGGCGAGCTACCGGGGAAAATTTTAATATTGTTACAGGTGTCGTAGTGACTAAAAAGTTGGTAACAACTTATTATTTATAACGCTTTAAAGTTAAGGATACGGTTTTACCCGACTCTCCCCTACTCTCAATCTGAAAATAGCAACCTGCTTTTTTGGTTTTTTGTGTGTTCCTACCTTAAGAACAGTAATTATCGGCAGACCGCATTTGTAAACATATTTGTAAGGGTTGTTTTTGTGTCAACATCCCTGAAAAGATTCATCCAATTGTAAATTTTATTATTTTAAAATATTGTCACGAGGATTTATTTAATGGTTTTTTAGACACAGGTAACTGAAAATTCTTACCGAAAAACGTAATCAGCTTTAGTTATACTATTCTGATACTGCCTTAAAAATTTGTTTAATATGTAAGTTGTACCATCAATAAGTATTTCGTTAGATAATTTTTCCATTTCTGGTACTAATTCACCAACAAACCATACCATCAAAACATTTGGCTGTTTTGTAACGGCCGAAAATCCGATCAAATCAATTAACCATGATTGCCCATCCTACAAGCGTTTTAAAATTATGTATTGCATTAATTTATATAATGTACCTACGGGATCCAATTATGAACCGGTAAGTGTTAAATTTAATACCTTTCTGGGTCCATAAGGAAACTCGTGGATAACTTGTAGTTTGTCTTCTTCGTTCCAAATTAAATTAAAGTTCTCAAATTCATTTTGTGGCCACCATTTGTTTGAATAATAAAGAAAAACTTTAAAAACGGCACCAATTCCAAGTGTTTCTATAGCATTTAATTTATTTCTTGGTAAACTAGGACTAAATAAGGTATTTTGATTATATTTTAAAACTCCCAATGATACAGTTAATATGACATGATCTGCATAATATACAGAGCCATCAGAACACCTGACCCGAACTTTTTGCAAATTCCCCTCAGGATTCCATTCAATGTTGATTACTTCCTTACTAAAATATATTTTTTCGCGAATTTGACTTTCCACTTCAGGATGTGAATACTTCTTCATTAAAACGTCCAAAATAGTTTTATGACCTCGTCCTTTCCAATTTAAAGTGTGATTTCCATTTACACGTATATAATCACTTTTCGCCGAAGTGTCGCTTAATGAAAAAGCTCCAGTTGTTATTAATAATTTTCGTTCAAGAAAATTTAAAAATTCTACAGCAAATTTTAATTTCGGATCATTTGCGTATTTTTCCCTTACAACTTCGTTGTATCTATTGATTTTAAAAGTTTTTGTTTAATAAAAGTTTATGCTAACTACCGAATTACATACTTACTTGCTGTTTATAAAGTCGCTTAAAGAAACGTCGTAACTTTTCTCTTCCATGGAATAAATATTATCAAATATAGCATAAAGTTCATGAACATTGTTTTCATCAATATTTTTGGGCCGTGAGTATACAAATACGTGTGACGTATTAGTTTGTTCTAGTAAATCGTAATCTTTTACTAGATCGTATTCAATATTATCAATTTCTCCATGGCACCATTCTGCCCCTAAATCTAGTGTTGCATCGCCGAACTGTATTGTAAAAATTCTACCTCCGATTCGTTCTTGGGCTTCCAATATTTTTATGTTGGTTATATTATTTTCTATCAATTTTGAGGATGCCGCAATACCTGAAACACCAGCTCCAATTATAATAACACTTGGTTCTTCAGCCATTAAAATATGAACTTGTAACATAGTTACGATAAGAATAATAGCGTATACTTCCATGATTAACGTTCAACTGAAATATTGTTATGACTAATTTATTATTTATTCCAGTAAATTTAACAAAATTAATAATAAGCTTCAAGGTCAAAGTTTGTAGTACTCGTATAAATAAATAAGTCTATTTGTTCTACACTGACACTGACAAAATTAAGATAGGTAGGTACTAGCAGCTATGCTGTAGTTTTAATTAAATTCACATTGAAATTACTTGCCTCCTCAGTGTAGTACTACATAATTTATGAAAAGCAGATTCGATTTTATTCTATCTAATTTTCAAACTAAACGAATTAGTAACCTAATTCTGCCAGAATTTTGTTTCAAATCATAATAGAAAAACAAAGTTAATATTTTTTATCAGTCTTAGCGCTGTAAGTTATCTTGAAGTGTTTTTGTCAGTTTTACTAATTAGGCTCATAATTTACTAAATTATTTAAATTGTAATAGTGTGATTAGGCGATTAAAGATTAAAATAAAAAGAATAAAAGAAAACTTCAATAAGCAAAAGTGCAACTTTTAATTTCGATGATAAAAGTGCACAAAGTGCAAAATCTGTTTTAATCTCGAATTTATTCCATACGAATACGAGGAATCAATCAGTATGTTTAATCATGTAATTTTTATAATATGATTAGGTATTTCTTGCCTTCCGGTAATAAATTTTGAAAAAATACGTTGGAATGACATCTACTTCTATACAAATGACTTAACCTGACCTTTATTCAACATTTTAAAATTTTTTGGTAATTTGAGATCAATATTAACAATCTTTCCTTTTATTTTTATTAAAAATACTACTTTTAATTTATGAAAAAGTATGGTAACTACCCTCCTTTTTACCACTCGTATTAGCGAGGTAGTGTAAATTATTAAATTCTGTCTAATGTATGTACATACGAGGGCTGTATGATAAGTACCTGGCCTAGGCAAGAAATGACGGTACTAAAATTTAAAAAAAAATATTTTTCGTAACCATAACCTTTTATAGGAATACTGCCAAAATGTGAAGCTGTTGCGTGGTCTAGTTTGTGAATGCTAGCTATTTAAACAGAAGAACTTGTGTAATTTTACAACAATAGAAAAAATTGAATATCGAGCTCAGCTCAGCGAAGTTTATGGGAACTCTGCACCTTCGATATAAACCATAAAATATTGGACATCTGATTTCAAACATGGAAGTACAATCATTCTTGATGAAGATCGTCCAGGTCGTCCAAATGAGGTTATCATTTCAGAAATGATTGAAGAAATCCACGATATCGTGATAAACGATTCGAGAGTGAAAGTGCGTGAGATTGCTGAGACTGTGGGCATCTCAATTGAACTGGAGCAGAATATTTTAATAACTCATTTGGATATGAAAAATCTATCCGAAAGATGGCTGCCGCAATTGCTCGAAATTGGCAAAACACACATGTGTGTGGACTTCAAAGGATTGTTTGGCGATGTTAAAATGCAATCCGAATGATTTTTGGCGTCAGTTCATAACTGTTGACGAAACATGGATTCATCATAGTACGCCAGAAATCAAAAAACAGTCTAAACAGTGGATCTTGCGAGGCGAATCTGGGCCAAAGAAGGCTGAGGCAACTTTTATCGTCACACAAAGTCATGGCCAGTCTTTTGGGATGTATGCGGCATAATTCACGTCGATTACCTTGAAAAGGGAAAAATGATTAATGGAGAGCATCATGTCAACTTATTGGACCGTTTCAACCATGCTGTAAAAGAAAAACTTAGGCATTTGTCGTAGAAAAAATCATCTTCCATCAAGACAATGCACGAGTGCAAACTTGCGTCTTTGCCATAGCAAAATTCCATGATTTAGGATACAAATTGTTTCCGCGTCCACCATATTCGTCAGATTTATCACCCAGCGATTATTTCCTATTTCTAAATATGAAAAAATGGCTCGGCGGAAAAAAATCTGGCTGTAACGATGAGGTTATTGCTGAAACGAACACTTATTTTGAAGGGATGGAGCAATCGTAATTTTTAGAGGGGATACAAAAGATAGAAAAACGTTGGACTAAGTGTATCGAGCTGAAAGATTATTACGATGAAAAATAAAATAAATTTTAAACATAAAAATGTTTTCTTCCTGTCAAGGCCAGGTACTTATCATACAACCCTCGTACATTTAAATTTTATATACAAATCAAGTAAATTGTAATGAATCTTACTTCTTAATATCTTGATAAACACAAAAGTCACTTGTAAATTCTACTTACATTTCAATTTCGTAGCTAATCAAAATATTTGCCGAACGCAATCAGAAAGCTATTTTTTATTTGTATCATAAATAAACTATTTATTTGCCTAGGAAAATATAGATTAAATAGATATAAATGTTATAAAACTATTCGATGATTAAAATTGATTACATAAATCTTTATTCCAAGTTGTATTAAAATTTCACAGTTGAAAAAGGCAATATTAAATATACATTAAATATTAAATTTTCATATTTACTTAATATATCACAATTTTTATTAGTACTTTTAAATTTTAATTTATAGATGCATATAAATTTATAATTCGATCAGCTTCACGAAATCCAGTTTCAACTGCTCCATTCACAGTAGCATAATGATTAGCACTTGTTGCTTCACCAGCAAATAACAAAGTTGGTTTACCAGTAATATTGGAATCTAACGGTTCAGATAATATAGCATGACCATTTTCATTTCTCTCTCGTGATTTTATGGTTTGAAATGAATACGATCCGTGAAAATGAGTATTTGAATACCAATTATATCTAAAAATTTCAAAATTAATTTAAAAAAAAATATAGGTAACATAAATGTTAAAAACCTTTTAATAGAATCCGGCATGGTAATATTAGGATAATCACAACCCATGAATTTTTTGATAACAAACATTACTCCATTAGTAATTATATCGTCTTGTATAAATTCTATTTCTGGAATAAAACTACCAACACACCAAGCCTGAAGTACATTAGGATTTTGTGGTACCGTGTAAATTCCAAAGATGTCTATCACCCAGGAGTCATTATTCTATAAAGTAATTGATTTAAATGATGAACCCATACAAATAATTGTAATAATATATTATTTGCTAACCTTCTGAGGTCCAAGCGGAAACTCTTCTAAAACTATAAGTCTATCTTCTCTGCTCCAAAGGAAATTTACATGTAAGTCTTTATCTTCAGGCCACCATTTGTTGGGAAAATGTAAAAATATTTTTGTAACTGCTTGTATTCCTAGTTCTTCTATAGCACTTACTTTACGTAAAGGCAAAGCAGGTTTAAATAGAGTTTTATGGTATTTTTTTAATACCCCTAAAGAAGTTGTCACTATTACATGATCTGCTCTGTAGGAAGTATCATCAGAACATAAAACAACAACTTGATTAGCATCAGGAGAATGGTTCCAATTAATATTAAGGACTTCTTTATTTAACATAATCTTTTCTTGTACATTAAGTGATTTCGAAGGATCGGGATAATTTTGCATTAATATTTCTAGGAGAGTTTTGTACCCTACTCCTTTCCAACTTAATTCTTGATTTCCTTCCGTTTCCTCGTAGTCCCACATAGCAGATAAATCAAACCAAGTAAACGTACCATCATTAGAAATAACGTATTTTTCAGCATAAAATAGAAACTCATTAGCAATATACAATTTTTTTGTATCATTTTTGTACTTTTCAGTTACTTGTTTATTATATCTATAATTGTTAATATTAAAATAAATGGTAAATTCTGTTATATAAAACATACTCGCTTATCAAGTAATCACCTAAAGTGATGCTATTAGAAGTTTGCGTTTCGCCATAATAAATATTGTAAAATAATTCAAATAGTTCTCCTATAAGTTCCTCATTCATTGGTTTACCAGACGAATGATAAATTTTTTCTTTTATTTCCGTACCATCAAGCACGTCATGGTCTTTTACCAATTCGTAGACAACATTTTTATTTTCTCCATGACACGTTTCGGCTCCCAATTCTACGATTCCTTCACCATATTCAATACTATGAATCCGTCCACCAATTCGATCTTCTGCTTCCAAAATTACGATGTTTGATAAATTATGTTTCATTAACCTAGATGCTGCGGCTATTCCAGCAGTTCCAGCACCAATAATGATGATACTTGGATTACGATTGCTATTTTCACTCATAATGAAAATACTTACTAAAATAATTAAACAATATAGTTGCATGGTTAATAGTATTATAATTCAAAAAATATATGTTTGTCGTTAATGTATTTGTGTTATTACTTATTAGATATAGATAATAAAGTTCAAATTATTTAATTATGTATGTCAAGATGTTATTTATTAGCCTGTGGAAATATTAATTAAAATGCATCAAGTTAAACAAATAAAATAAAATTTTAATTATCTCATAAGTTTTCAGATATGGTTTATCGTTTTCTTTAGATGTTTAATTTGTTAAATAAGTAAGAGATTAAACCTACATACATACATAAATACATATTTCTTTAACTTTATAAGTTTTTATAAATATAAAAATTAGTACATAGTACACCTACTTATAAAAAAAATAATTTAGGTGTTATTTACCTGTGTTTATAGTTGATTTCAATATTATTCTAGTACAATTGCACTGATATTTATTTAAATGAATTTAAAAAATTTAAAACATGAAGGTTATTATATAAGACATAAAAATAGCTTCACACAATTATTAAACGATTTAGAAATTAGCAACTAAATAAATGCACTTTTACAATAAATTATTTTAAATTGAGCACAGTCGATTTTTAACACCTACTAATCTAGCTCATATCACTAGGTTAAAAATGCCAACAGATAACGTTCAATTTATTGTAACCATTCAGGATTGCCTATATACTTAAATTATTTAACCTTGAAAATTTAAAAATAATTTTGTTATTTCCGGCATCTTAAATAGATAATAATAGAAAATCAATTCAACAATCTTTACAAATTTTTAGTTTGTATAATTTTATTGTAATAATAAATTAATAATTGAGCATTATATTTGATTTCCTCAACACGATTTTATTTTTTGCCATCTTACAATTTTTATAATAAGCTCTCTATACCTACTGCATGAATCTTTTCTCTTATTTGTTAAGTTTCGTGAACGCAAATAAATTTTATTTTTGGAAGAAACGCATTGAAAAAAGCCTCGGCTGGAACTCCTTTATAAAGAAATATACGAAAACGATGGTTTTCATCAGACAGAAACGACTGTCAATAAATTCGAGAAAGTGCCAGTTTCTGCAATCGAAGATGGTAATTTTTAGGACACATGATCGAGAACTGGACGGTGAGACCGTCGGCGTCGGGCGTCGAAAGGAAAAACGGACGCGTGGTTACCAAATTTCCCGAACCCAAGAACATAGAACATTTCGAAAGTAAAGTAACGAAAGTAACTCCTTGATTGTGTGACCTCTGAGATTTACTAAAAGATAATGTGGATTTTAAATTTGGTGAACAGGAAAAGAATGCTTTCATAAAACTTAAAACAATTCTAACAAGGGGACATTACAGTGAGTATGTCGCCAATCGAGATCTCAACTTTTTTAGTGATTCTATAGTAGCTAAAAAAATTATCATTTTTCCGGTTTTTAATCGATTGCCTATCAGTTCTTGAGTTATGAATTTTTGAAAATGGGTAGGTATTACCATAGGTTTACTAATATGGGGATTGTAACGCGCGCAGGTTACAATATAGGCAATCGAATAAATGCCGAAAAAGTGATAATTTTTTTAGCTACTAGAATCACCAAATCAATTGGGATTTCGATTGGCGACATAACATTGGTAATACAAAACTTCAAATAATATGGTATTTTAAATTACGTAAACTGCGCACTGTAGTGTGTGACCCCATGGGGTCTAAGATACCCATATAAATTTATTTTCAATTGTTGTAATTAGATCAATGACTAAAAGGCACCTAAGGATATTCACACTTACTCAGATAACTATAAACTTAATTTACAAGAATGGATTTAAAAAAAACCATTACAGCACTTATGGTATTAACTTATATGATGCTTGGGGAGGTCACAAGAGACCTCAGTGTTCAGTTCCAGGGTTAATAAAACGTCAATTTTATTTTATAAATGCTTTAATTTTCATATAAATGCTTTTATTTTATCAAAGTGATCCTTGGGGGTTTGTTCGTCATGATCACTTTTTTTTGGATTACATATTTATGTAAAAAATAAAAAAAAAGTGAAGTTACAGAGCATTATAAATAATATATCAGTTATTATACGTAGATTAATAGCAAGAAAAGCAATATTATACTTTTACTATTGCTTTCCCAATATTTTGTCCAGTTAAAAGATTGACGAATGCTGTAAACATATTGTCAAATCCATTTGTAACAGTTTCTTTGTATTTCATTTTGCCTTCTTTTATCCATTCGGAATTTTGATTAATTGCTTCTACCCAACGATCTGTCCAACGAGTTGCTAGAAATCCTTCCATATGTAATTGTTTGAATACAATTGCCTGTTGAATTAGCGTAGCTAAAATTGTATTTTCTAAATTATTTAAGATTTAACTAATGATATGTCTTCTTATACCTTTAGGCAAATCTTTTGAATCGCTATTATAAGAACTGATTGATCCGCATACTGAAATTCTTCCAAATTCGTTCATATGTTGGAGTATGGTACTACTCATCTCTCCTCCAACCTACATTATGTACATAATATTATTTTAGATACTGATTGTTATTCTTAATTTATTTTTAAATATCTCACATTATCATAATAACAGTCAATTCCTTTATTAGCTACTTCCAACAAAGCTGTATGAAGATCAGTAGTTTTATAATTAATTGCATCATCGAACCCTATACTTTTTATCCAATCGCATTTTTCATCTGTTCCTGTTATGCCAATAACACAACAACCCTTGATTTTTGCAATTTGTCCAACAAGACTTCCTACTGCACCACCTGCTGCAGTAACAACTACAGTGTCTTTAGCTTTTGGTTTGCATATTTCCAAGAAACCCAATAGTGCCGTTACACTAAAAGAATTAATTTTAATAAAATTAATAGTAATTTAACTTATACATAGATAAAAAATTTTACCCTGGCATTCCTAGAACCCCCAGTGCTAGCGACTTGGGAAGTTCACCTAAATCAGGTAGAACGTAAGGTGTTGAAAATATAATATTATCTTTTGTACCATCAGATATGGTGTGAGTTCTCCAACCAAACTCTCCAACCACATACTGACCAACAGGAAAGTCTTGATGTTTCGATTCTGTGATTCTACAAAGTATCATTTTATTTAAATGAGTGTAGGGGAAAACCGGGATGATTCGTACACTTTTAACACTAAGTCATGTAAAAGAAAAACTAATAGCTATTTCAAAATAATTTTAATGCTGCTGAATTACCTACACATCTGGCTTTAATAATAGCGTAGTTCAGTATTGATATAAAGTAACATGGAAAAGCTATGATGAATTTCCCAAAAAATGGAAATCGTACGAAGGCACCCCACACGCGGGGTAGATTCGTACATAGAGTGGGGTACATTCGTACATAGTGGAACATAGTAAGAACTTTTTCTTAAACTTATGTCAGTCTCATCTTCACTATCAGTCTCTACAGTTTTCTTCTGTTTCTTTGGTTTGGTTTCTTTATTTGTGTCTAATAGAAAATTTAACGCGCGTTTAAACTCTTAAGTTTTTTGTTTTCTCTCTTGCCTTGTTTCTTCATTTCTTTTGCTCTTTCTTTTTCTATCAGTCTATTTTTTCGGGAGTATATGTATATATCCTTGATTTTCCTGGAAGTTTTCCTTTCTTCATCTTTTTAGGTGCATTCCTATCCACTTTACGTAGTACGAATCCACCCCACTCGAACTGTACGAAGGCACCCCAACCAAAACAATCAACAAATAAATTCAAAATAAAAAAAACGGTTAAGGTTATCCCAAAATTTATGTTTATATATTAATCTAAGGTACTTATTCAAAAACTATTATAAATTACTTTAACAATTTTAGCAAAACTTATTGCGAATGAATGATTTCAAAGATGAATCTAAAAATTACTTATGTGATGCAAAAACACGTAATCAACTTGTTACAACGAAGCTGACTGTTGTACTGCCACCGCACTTAGGTGTTAAACTATGCCCTTAAGAAGGCCTTACACACACAAATACAAATGCGTCATCATCTAGAATATTCTAGATATGACTGCTGTACGAATGCTCCCTCTGTACGAATCATCCCGGTTTTCCCCTATATTATAAATTATTTAAAAATTTAATTTCTTACTTGGCTACCTGAGTTCCCAAAATAGTAGAGCCCAACTCATATTGACCAGTCAAAATACGCATATATGGATCTACAGTTAAATATTCGGCTTCCGCCAGAAATTCTATAAAATATAACAATGTGGTTAGTAACAATTTCAATTTCAATTAACAACTCTATATTATTCTTTTGATTATTTACAAAATATGTGTGCCCCAGCACCAGCCAGACTAATACTAAGACACTATTTTATTTTACATTTTTATTATTCGCTGCTCCCACTGTGACAGTACCATCAGCGAAATCGGAAGGCGGGTGTTGGTCCTGATGTCTCCCACATTGACTACTTCCTGGAAAAAGAGTGCAAAAACCAGGCTACATGATTAAAAACGGTGTTGAGTAAATGCATGGTTTTAGTGTTTATAGCATAACATTGTGTATTAATTTATGTTTAATTTTCCTGAAGGGCTTATTTTGGTAATTTATTGTATTGATGTGGTCTGTAGATGGGTTCCGCTTAACCGTGTTTTCGAAAAAGTTAACTGCGGTTCGATGAATGAGTGTGGGAAGTCTAGGCATGTTTGCGATTTCGTGTAGATCGTAAATTTCAGTAAATCTGTTTGCTGCGGTGATCAGTCGGAGACATTTGTTCTGGACTCTTTGTAAGATGGTGATGTTGGAGCGAGCCGCTTTGCTCCAAACTGGGGATGCGTAGAGGATAATGGGGACGATCATAGATTTATAAAGCTGAAGGCGGAATCGGGAACTCAATTTGTTTCTAAAGGAAAGGAGAGGGGTCAGTGCAATCATTGCACGAGTGGCTTTTTTAGCGGTTTCCAGGATGTGAGGTTTAAAGGTCAGTCTTTCGTCTAAAGTTATCCCTAAGTACTTTGTTGTCTTGGTAGGTGTGATTTCCACGCCGTTGAGTTTTAGTTTCTTGGTAATTTTGTCGTACTTTTGTGTGAAAGTTGTCAATGAAGTTTTTGTCGGGTTGATTTGTAATCTCCAGTCGTCGCGTCGTAGTAATCCAAAAGCGGGTTAGTAACAAGGTTTCTAACAAATCAATCACTTTGTATTTTAGGACTTTAGGACTGCATCCCTACCCGATAGGGGAAAATTGATACATGCAGAGAGAAAATTGATATAACCATCAAAAAGAATATGTATGTTTTGAAAATAAAGCATGAATCATAATGATAAAGCAAAAGTTTAATTTTGTTCAGTTCAAATTTTTTTATGCTTACGTCAATTTTTTTATGCTTACGTCAATTATCGAAAATTTATTTTCATAAAATAACAAGGTTATTAAGAAATTTTGATTTGTCAAACTACTTTGTTTATTAACCGGATGTAGCTCCAGATTCAATAAAGGTACATACTGTTATGATAATACCTTACACCACTAACACCGCATACTCACCGTTTTGTCACAACTTAAATTATATCGTTCACTTATTCTCTTTTTAAATATCCAACTATAATCAAACAATCGGCTTCTCCAATCTGCAGAAACCTCAAGAAGAAACATCAAGATTTTGTCCTTCTGATCCAATGCAAACAAAAGTTGAGCATTTGTAGATACAGTTGTAATCACGAATAATGAAGCTTACGTCACAACCATCTGAATTAAGTACAGACAACCTTTTTTTAAATTAATTGTAGTAACATAGGTGAAACAAAGACACACTATATTAAAGTATTCTTAAATGTCTGATTTTAAAAATCTTATACGTCGAAAATTATCTGACACCCAACGTATGAGATAGAAAGAGATAGACACAATAGTTCTTAGCGTGCATAATAATTTTAATGAAAGTAGGTTTTATAGTGACTGATGCGATAATTTTAACAAATTAGTTTGTTTTTAGGTTATATTTCCATTTCATTAGCGCAGGGTTTCTTAAATTTTTTGATTTCCCAAACCTTTTTTGATATGAATTTGACCGTGGACCCACTTATTTCATAAAAGTCATAAATATTGTTAAAAATAAAATTTTAAGCTTATTAATTATTAAATTTTATGATTTAAATTTATTATATTAAACACTTATGTGACTTACAATTTTCGTCTTATTTCATACAAATGCCGTTTATGACGAAGCTTCATTATTCGTGCAAACAACTGTAATGACGAGAAGTGATTGGATAACAATATTAGTTTTATATTATGATTATATATATAGTACATATAATATTACGAATTAAAATTAGAAAAAAAAAAATCAAATTTTAAATTAATTGTAGTAACATAGGTGAAACAAAGACACACTATATTAAAGTATTCTAAATGTCTGATTTTAAAAATCTTATACGTAGAAAATTATAGAGGCGGTCGGAGCTTAGCGGTCACGCGAGTTGACTATGAACGCTAAATACCCGGTTCGAATCCGAGTAAAGTAAGAACTTTATTCTGGTCGTCTCTCCCTCGGCAGGCAATGGCAAACCACCGAGGTGTAATCTGCCATGAGAAACCTTGTCTTAGGGTAAAAAAAAGGACTTAGTACGAAACATATAAAGTACATAAATCGTCCCCAAATTAAAAGGTTCACCAAACCCTCTTTAGGGTAAAAGGACCGAGAAAGAAAGAAAAACAAATAGGCCGCGTATTATGTTAATAATTTATAATTTACCTCCATCCTTAATGGGGGGCAATTCTTCAGTAAGTAATTGAACATCGGTGTCGCAGGGTAAACCTTCAAAATGTTTTACAAGAACAAATTTTTTTGCAAGTACCATATTTTACAATTTGATTTAATTATACGTGCAGCAATCAATGGCCTAGCCAAGTTCAGTACTACACTGAACAAAAATGTATCACTTTGACATGGATGTTTACTAAAAATCTAAATCCTGTTATCTTCAAGGTTAACCAATTTAATAGACTTGTGGTAGTTTCTATAGCTATAATTAGATATATATTATACCTATAAGTAAAAGCTTAGCAGACTTATATGAATTGTAATATAACGTGATTTTTGTGATTTTGCACGCAGCCCTTTAAAAAACTGGAAAATAGTAATTTCAAATTGCTTGCATGCATGCTTTCAAATTTTCGCTATTTTCTTTTATAAAATCTTAGGATTTATAAAAGGCAATACTAAATCACCAACAGTTCTTTATATTGAAACCTAACAAAATATCTCTATGATTGAAACTGACAAAATGACAGTAATAATATTATTTATACATGACGCAGTGGCGGCGATAAGGACTTGGATGGTACCCCGCATAAATTGAATGAGGCCCTTAATTACATAGAAAAATAGTAATAAACAAAACCTAATTGGAAATTTAAGTTAAAAATATTTTTTCTTTAACAATAGAAACGAAAATGATGTAATAAACACTTTTTTAAAACAAAATTTATATTTTCATACAGAAATAGCAAATTTTAAATAACTTAAATGACAAAAAAATTTAATATAGTCCAGTCAAAATAGACAAAAAAAAGTGTAAAGTTTGCAATAATTCGCATCCAGTTGAAAATTGGCACAAACCTTAAATGCACTATTACAAACAAAATATCAAAAGTCCCCACTGATCCCACATCTGCTAAAAAAGTTATTCAAGGTCAAAAGTCAACAATATCGATTTTTTGCATTTTGCTCGTAAATGATAAGTGTTATCGTAAAAATAGGTTAGACAAAAATTGTAGATCATGAAATTCTCTACAAAAATTATTCTTATATTTATTTTCCTACGAATCGCTATTCCTGATACATCGCGATTTCGATAATCATTTAATCATTACCAATATTACCATTTTTTCAATAAATAGGACACTGTCTAATAAAACTTCCCAAATTTTTGAATCGTGATATCTGAGGAATAACGATTCGTACGAAAAAAAAGTATAAGAATAATTTTTGTAGAAAATTTCATGATCTATAATTTTTGTCTAACCTATTTTTACGATAACACTTATCATTTACGAGCAAAATGTAAAAAACCGATATTGTTGACTTTGACCTTGAATAACTTTTTTAGCAGACGTGGGATCGGTGGGGACTTTTGATAGTTTGTTTGTAATAGTGCATTTAAGGTTTATGCAAATTTTCAGCTGGATGCGAATTTTTGCAAAGTGAAATGTCTATTTTAAACAAAACAAATATTTTTACAAAATAAAAAGTTATTTTAAGTTAAGTATGTTGTGTTCAATGATGTAATTTATTTAAAATAAATAAAATAAGGATATTCACACTCCCTTGTATATTTCGTAGTATTTATACACCGTTGTATTTATCCTAGCAACGTCTAGTAATACACAACTTTACTAGGCGTTACTAGGAGACCATGTATCGTTGTTTCGGTTACAACATTTTCAGAACTTTTTAAGTATTTTTCTGAGATTAAGCTTAATAAGCTGATCAACAATCAAACCAATGTAATCTATACTATCAATACTAATCCCCCACCAACCGCACCCCGCTCCGACATATATATGTAATAATATAATATGCCAATTTTTGGAGTAATACATAATATTATCTCATTCGGTTTTAAAATCGTTACATGCCCTGGCCGTCATTACCATGTTTATGGGTGATGAAATTTATTATTTCTTATTTAAAGTGCTTTTTTTATTTATCCGAGCTAGGAGGGAGCTTTAAGCTCTTAAAATCAAAATTAGCCCCCTCAATATTATTTTTCTGAGGTAAAAAAATGTTATTTATAGGTACAATATATTTTAAATGTCATTTAAAAACGTTCAAATTCAGTTTGTTACCACATTAAGCAACGTCCTGGGTGATATAGCATTTTCCACTTTTTAAAAGTTTGTAATCATGTTATAATAAACATATTTTTTATTTCCTGTGAATTATTTTTAAAGTTGAACACACTTAATAATATATTATATAATTTTCACCAAATAGTTTTTTTTATTAATAGTACATTACTGGCCGAGCCTCGAAAATGATACGTTACTGGGCGCACAGCTATATTGAAAAGCGAGCTTAAGCGAGCTTTTTAAAGCTGTAAGCCCAGTAACGAATCATTTTTCGAGTAGAGGTGAGTATACTATTTTATCGGAAAACAAAAATTAAATATAATTTCAAAAATAAAAAATATTCTTTGCAAAAAAATTAAATATTATGTCAAAATTAATTTCAATAAAGCCATGGAAACATTATGACATGCAGAAGTGACCAGTAATGAAAACCATTACACGTCTCTTGTTCATTACTAGTCTGTTTTTAAAGTGACTAGAGAATGCTGTGTTTTCTCACCTGACAGGTCACTAGGAAAGTGAAGTTTTCTTGACGTTTTCCGATAAATAAATTTAGTAGAATGTCCTATTTTAAATAATCTGTTGCCATATTTCCCCAGTCTACTATACTTCAATTTTCATAAAAACTTAAAAACTTTAAATTGTTACAACCAACCCCGGTCTCTCCTCCTACCTACCTTTATTACTATATTTTGGAAATATAAAAAATAGTAGTACCTATATCTTGTTCGTGGCTAAACTTTTTATTAATCTTTTTGTTAAACTTCTTATTAATAAACGATTAATAACCTCGTTGGGCCCTTTGGTTTATGAATACTTATGTAAATTATGATTAACAACTTTTTTATAGTTAAATATTAGACAGGTGCATATAAACTAATAATTCGATCAGCTTCACGAAATCCAGTTTCAACTGCTCCATGCACAGTAGCATAATGAATAGCACTTGTTGCTTCACCAGCAAATAACAATGTTGGTTTACCAGTAATGTTGGACTTTAAAGGTTCAGATAATATAGCATGGCCATTTTCATTTCTCTCTCGTGATTTTATAGTTTGAAACGAATACGATCCGTGAAAACGAGAATTTGAATACCAGTTATATCTTAAAATTGCATAATTAAATATAATGAAATGTATAATATACATTCTAAACACCTCCTAATAGAATCCGGTGTAGTAATGTTAGGGTAATGACCACCTATAAATTTTTTGATAACAAACATTATTCCATTAGTAATTATATCGTCTTGTATAAATTCTATATCTGGAATAAAACTACCAGCACACCAAGCTTGAAGCACGTTAGGATTTTGTGGAACCGAGTATATTCCAACTATATCAATCAACCAAGAGTCGTTATGCTACAAAGTAAATAATTTAAGTGAAGCACTTATTATAAATTTTAATATATTATTTGCTAACCTTTTGAGGTCCAAACGGAAACTCTTCTAAAACTTTAAATCTATCTTCTTTGCTCCAAAGGAAGTCTACGCGCAGTTCTTTACTTTCAGGCCACCATTTGTTCGGAAAATGTAAAAATATTTTTGTAACTGCTTGTATTCCCAGTTCTTCTATAGCATTGACTTTACGTAAAGGTAAAGCAGGATTAAATAGAGTTTTATGATAATTTTTTAATACCCCTAAAGAAGTTGTCACTATTACATGATCTGCTGTGTAAGAAGAATCATCAGAACATAAAACAACAACTTGATCGGTATTAAGTGAATGGTTCCAATTAATTTGAATGACTTCTTTATTTAAAATAATCTTTTCTTGTACATTAAGTGATTTTGAAGGATCGGGATAATTTTGCATTAGTATTTCTAGCAGAGTTTTGTATCCAACTCCTTTCCATTTCAATTCTTGATTTCCTTCGGTTTCTTCATAGTCACACATAGCAGATAAATCGAACCATGTAAACGTACCCTCACCAGAAATGACGTATTTTTCAGCAAAAAATAGAAACTCTTCAGCAACATGCAATTTTCTCGAGTCATTTTTATATTTTTTTGTTATTTGTTTGTTATATCTACAATGATCGTTCTTATTTGATAAAATAATAAGTTCTGTTATATAATACATACTCGCTTATCAAGTAATCGCCTAAACGAATGCCATTTGAAGTGTGTTTATCTTCATCATATATATCGTCAAATAATTCAAATAATTCTTCTATAAGATCTTCATCGATTGGTTTCCCCGACGAATGATAAATTTTTTCATCTATTTCTGTACCGTCAAGCAAGTCAAAATCTTTTACCAATTCGTAGACAACATTTTTATTTTCTCCATGACACGTTTCGGCTCCCAATTCTATGATTCCTTCACCATATTCAATACTATGAATCCGTCCACCAATTCGATTTTCTGCTTCCAAAATTGTAATGTTTGAAAAATTGTTTTTTATTAACTTAGATGCTGCGGCAATTCCAGCAGATCCAGCACCAATAATGATAATTCTTGGATTACGATTGGAATTAGCATTCATAATGAAAATAATTGCTAAAATTGAACAATATTTAATTGCAAGAAATGTGTATTTATAATTTGAATCGGTTAATGCAAAAGCGAATATCCAGTTTCGATAAGCTTTGATCTATTCATTTATCACTTTGATTTGAGGTAGCTCTAATGGTTTATGCAAAAGTAAAATATGTCTATAATACACTAAGGAAATATAATATTTTAATATAAATCGATTAGTAGTTAAAAAACAAACAATTTTATTTACTGAAAACTACTGAAATGGAAGCAAGGTTAGTTTCTGCATTGATTGATTCTTTTATATATTATTTTAATTCTTTAAAATAATAATTTATCAAGTTTGATGTATATAATTACGGAAGTCAAAATATTATTTATTTAGCATTATGAGGATAATAATTTTTTAGCAATCGGTTAAACTTTCTTGCGATGTTAAATTTGAAAATCAGTGCAGGTGTGCACGGAAACTGGTAAAAAAAAACATATTATTTTTAAAATTTAAATTAGGTTGTTTATAAAAATTAGATTAAAAAAATTAATTTGAGTGATATTTACCTGAGATCAGAGAGAGAGAGAGTGAGAGACTCTGAGAGAGGAATTTATAAATAATTAAAACATGAAAACTTTGAAATAAGACACAAAAAATATTCTCACACAATTTAATAAATTAGAAGTTTAACTAAATACTACACTTACAATAAATTATTGCTAATACTCAAAATGCCAACAGATAACGTTCAACTGGATCCATAAAGTCATTTTTAGGTAATACCACTGATAACTGTGGTAAAGTACTTATGCATACAATTATTTAACCTTGATAATAAAAAATAATTTTAGTAGGGTAAACTGGGGGAATATCGGCCTTCGAGGTAATCCCGGCCATCAAGTTTCTTCCATCCTAGTAAAAATTATGGAGGGGTTTACGTCTCTCCACACTCATCTCATCAAACCTAACGGTTAGTGCCGTTTAGGCAGTGTTAATCTAAGTTTTGTATTTTTTATAGAGAATTTTCTGAAAAAGCGCGTGCTGATATAAGAAAAGTGTATGTTCAAGGCTGCATATTTCAATAACGGTAAGTTGTAAAAATTATTTGTATGTATAAAAAATGAACTATATTCTGTCTTCTTTCACTTAGTTTATTCAAAACCCATGTAAATTTAGGCATTTTAAAAGTATATGTTGAGTTTTAATCGATTGCTTTAGGGGTAATTCCGGCCACCGATGTATGGGTAATACTAAAGTATGACGGTATGGCCGGCATTACCCCATATAATTTTGTTTCCCATTGTTTCAAATTTTCGTTTATTTTAAGATGCCGCGGTCCTATAACGAAAAACTACGATAGCTTCTTGGTCTTCTGAGACTTCAGGCAGCAATTGCGGCCCCCGGTCGATATTACCCAATGCTTCGGGGTAATACCGGCCAATCATATTATGTTTCTTTAATCATTTTGTATTTTTAAATATTAATTTTCTTCCCTAAAGTCTTATCTTTCATTTAAACCTATCAGTTCCTCTTTAAAGCATAAAATCTCCGAGATATTCAAGATCTTCCTTAAGGGGCCGCCATTCCCCCAGTTTACCCTATTCTTGCGTTTTAGATAATAGAAAAAAATTGATTCTATAATATTTTTTATAATTTTTACTGTAATAATTTATTAAATGAATAACAATAATTAATTCTATAATAATAAATGATTTTAAAGTTTTAGGTTATACCTGCTATATTATGTAGAGCACTCACATCCAGTGATGAGTGGGTGGGGCTAATGCGTAGAAACCAAAACTCGTATAATCGTGATTATGTTGGTGTCAATTGGTGGAATTTGGTGTCACGCGATGTCTACTGCGCCGGATTTTGGCTACACCCACTCATCACTGGATGTGAGTGCTCTAGTATAGGTATATTTATATACTACATACACAATCTCTCAAAAGTAAGTTAAAAAATGATATTTAAAATATTTATTTTGCAAAAAATGTTTGCTTACTGTGAAGCCTTTATAATTTGATATAGAAAAGGTTACTTATGCGGAGCGCATTATAAAAGTGTACATCATCTTTATTAAATCCCACCTTAATATTAACCCAATCAGCTTTTATTCAGAATAAGATACTGACGGGTAAGTGTAATTATTTTGACAAACTTACAACTTTGCTATCTTTCCTTCAAATTAAATTATTTTAATAGGAGTTTTCGTAAATTGGAGAAAAAATATTTAACTACCGAAGAACGAAAATTGATCATCAAGTTGTAGGTATATTCAAAAGAAAGAAATGCAAGAAATTACTGAATTATTAGATAAAACCATTTCAATTTTTAAAGTAGGTAATTCATGCTTTTAGAATGGAAGCGAGGTAAAGTAGCATCATTAAAGAGCCAGGACCGGCCAAAAGTTACCACGAAAAGGCAAGATAATAAAATTCAGGCAATTTACAATACTGACTCAAATTTATCTGCTCCGAAAATTCGTTCTAAACTTGAAACAGAGTCCCTAATTAATATATCTACTCAAACAATACGACGTTGACTCTATACAGATAAAAAGCACGTTCGAGTTCCACGAAAGACAACGTATTTAAGCAAAATAAATATGATGAAAAGGATTCACTTTTATGCTGAACATGTTTTAAAGCCAACAGATTTTTGGGACTTGACCCAAATGATGAATCTATGATTTTCTTAAAATATAGTCATACAAGAATGTACGTGTGACGAAAAATAAGTAAAGTTTTGTCTTTTAGGTGTACAAAACTTACCTTAAGTCGTTCGACAAAGGTGTTATGGTTTGGGGATGTATGTGATCAGCTAGCGTTGTCAAAATAGTAATTTTTGAAGGTAAAGTTACGACTGTAGTATACTTAAAACTCTTAAAAGAAGTAATAATACCTAAAGGTAAAAGGTTAATTATTGGTGAAACATTTATACTGCAACAAGATAATGCACTATTATCATCACTATTAAAATGTCAGAACTACACGTTTTAAACGTTACTCAGAAAGTACATGTTTTTATGTAATTTAAATTTATTATTTTTTTCATTATGTTAAAACAAAATATTTCTTTATGCTCATAATCAATTAATAAAACAGTAATGAGTAATTAAATGTTAAAATCACTTAAAAAAATTGTCAAAAAATACGAAAAAATATGAAAATTAACAATAAAAAGTGACTTGCAATTTAATTATTTTTTTCTGAACATTGAAATTAATTGGTTTATTTATTGAGAGAGATCATAAACTATTTAGAGATTCATAAAATTTATATTATTGTTTCAAATTAAATTTAATTTGCACATTATACACACAGAATTTACTTTGATTTGGCATTTGTGTTATATTGCCGTCCTTTGTTAAAACATCCTATCTCCAAATTTTTCGATTTTGAGTAAGCAGCATTTCTTGGTAGACCATTCCCATATAATATTATATCTAATGCACTAACTTAGAATTCCTAATTTTCCCGTTTGGGCCAGAAATTCGCTACATAATAAAAATTATCCTATCTCCAGAAGTGATGCCTAATAATAGTTTAAAATGTCCTATTTACTAACTGAGATAGAACATCTCATAGGACAGATAAGACGTCCTGAAATGAAGACGGCTTTACTAAAATCGCACCCGATTCTTGAAATTTGCTTTTTTATTTAAGATTTTATTTTATTTACTAAAATTAATTTTTCTCCAAAGTACCAAATTGGTAGTTAGGACGCTTTAACTAAGGACGGCAGTCTACATAATGTGCGTTGTATAACATCAAAGAACATATTATTTCACGTTCCATGAACGTACCTATATAGCTATTAGTTTCCTCGTTGTTGTCTTCTTGAAATTTTTTCTATAATATCATTTTTATAAACGAAATTGACGAAAAGATTTTTAATAAGATACAATTTCACACGTCGGCATAGTAGGTACTCGTAACTATGCTTTGTATACTAACTTGTGATTACTTTTCTAATTTTTGTCATAACTGTTTTAAAATAAACAACTTATTAAGGGGTTATGCTAGATGGAAAATCGATTTTCCAAAAATTACATTTTCTTGAAGTACACAATGTCAGAATTGTTCCCTAAAGATTTTAAGTTGATATGCTTCTTTTTTTAAAATATTGAAGTGTGCAAAAAGTCAGTCAATTTAGCCAGTTGAATTTTGTCTAAAATAAATTGTGTCGATTTAAAGACATTGAAGCTGGATGCAATTTGACGACACGAAGGAGATGCTTTGTAACCTATGACACATGAAACATACAATTTTGATTTTCTACTTGTGATTTGATGAGAATTTGTGGTGTTTTAATTCATGTGGAATGTGATTTCGTTCTGGAAGTGAAAAGTGTTATTTAAAAATGTGGCGGCAAAGAATGAAGTGATACTTACAAAATTTGTTGAGATTTTATTTTATAATTTTGGTAATTTGAACTTTGAAGCCAATTTGACGGCGAGGTCTTGTCTTGTGCCGTGAGTGAAGGGAGGGATTTTACAAAAGAAGACTTTTTCTGCAAGCTTTTGTTGCCACAAAAGCTAATATATCGGCGATAAATAGTACAAGTGAGTTTGTTGAATATTTTACTGTGTAAAACGGAGGTTTTTACACTTTTTTGTGAATCGAGCACATTTTTCGATTCCATCATAAATTTGCGTTTTGGATGCCATCGCGTCTAAAAGATCCCGAAGAACAATTATTTCATGATTGCTGCGTTATATAAATCAAGGTTTATTCTACTAACCGACTTTGATGATTAAGAATTTGGATGATTTTAATCATAATTAAAATTTGGAGGTTAAATTTCACGACACATGTCCACATTTTTACTGTTCGGTACAAAAACCGTACAACTTTGTTTAAATCGAGGTTCGAGATTTAAATATCACATGAAAAGAATTCACTCATCGGTTTCACTGGTTTCTTGCAAAGAAAGAAGACTTGGACAAAAAGCGGGAGACGATTGCTACCGGTCCAACCAAACGAGAAGCCACGCTGCAGTACAGTTTGCCTACCGTTCTATCATAATAATTTCTACTACGAGGTACAGGGTACTTCAAAAACTCGTGTACATAAAAAATTTAATAAATAAGGTTAAACTTTATATTTGTAAACATTTTTGATATTCTATTGATTTCTTACATTTTAAACATTTTCACAGTGTTAAATGGAGGTATAGGATATTGTTTGAATTTAAATAATACCATCCATTTCATACTGTGTACACAAGTACATAAATTTACATTCTCTTTGACATTTGTGTCAATATCGTCTCAATTTGCTCCAGCACTATATCTAAATAATTCAAATAAATTACCACTTGACTCTTTGCACTTTTTTTTTCCGCAACCTGCAGATACTGTGGCCTTAAATTTGTGAACCAACTTAAAGCTAGCCGGACCTCAATTGTTCGAGTGCACACATTAGGCAAGATTTTATTCTCGGTAGTATTACTGGAGGGTTTAATTGAACCGTGCAACACAACAATATATAGGCTGAGTATACGTAAGTTTATAGCAAATACATAGAATATATTATAAAGTTTACATACGCTTTTCTCAACACTACATTTTCAAAGCGGTGACTAAAATCTGAAAAACCTATTTACCAAGCAATTTAGCTAACATATTTATTTTAATCCGTACTTTTTAATTTATGGACAAAGAAATATCAATTTTTTTTTAACAAAAATTAAAATTTTTTCTTTGAATGGCCGCCATTCTGTCGTATTTCCAATGTGTGGAAAATACTTCGTTCACGAACAGGATTATCTCATAGTATAACAATTACCTATATTTTTTAAAATTTTGATTTCAGGCAACCTATAGTTCCGCACAATTTTGTTCACCGCAAAATGCGTTTATATTACAACAAACTTGCCGCAATTTCTCTATATCTTTTTTATTTATTAACGTTTTTTAATGAAAAAATTACTAAATATTTGACAATTTATCAACGGTCTTTTGAATAAGAAACTTGTTCTATGCTTTTCTTTTCACTTTTCACATCACTTTTCTAAAGATATCTCAAAGATGTTAAACCAAAATTAGCAGATCCCATCCAGGTGTTTGTTGAGGACGTGAAAAACGGAAAAAAATAGCTTTCAATGAAACCTTATACGAGATTGACGCGACCAAGTTGGTGAATTGGAATGACTTTAATGAGCTCTCTTATCCAAACCCCATATAGCTCAATTAATAAGTACGGTTGACTTTATGAATTTTAATCGTCGTACTACACAATAAACTTTATGAAGAACTCAGTATTACTAATTATACGGTGGCTTTGATTGCTATTGAGTTTCGAACACATGCAATCTTGTAAACATAATCAGCAGATTTAATTATAATTCCAATCTGAACGTTCAGAGCACAAGGCTATATTTAAAAAGACTGGATAATCGGTAATTGATAAAATTAAGCAAGAATCAAGAATCATGGATTCCACGAATGAAAATTGTACAGAGCGTAAGTTAGCGTGGGTACTTGGTGGATTGCCCAAAAAAGAAGACTCAAAGAGAGGGGCATCGATAAGTTTTTAATTGTTTGAAATTTTATCTAATAGCAGTAGAGTTAGCCTAATAAAGAAAAAAAACATAAAAAATGCCTTCTTGGGAGTATTCTAGAAACTTTCTTTTCAAGATATGTACAAGATAATGGTCTTGTAATAGAATATCAGGAAGTTCCGGTCATGGTAACATTGAGAAGCTGTATGTTTGAGTGAACTCCTAAAATGCTGATACGGAAACTAACTTTGAATGCTTGAACAAAATTACCGTGTATAATAAATTGAACTGAAATATTAAAAGCGACCGTTAAATAAAACATTATTTCTCCCGAAGTTAATGGTATTTTTGTTTATCCTAAATTGTGGCTTCATAATATTTTGTGTTGACTTTAGCCTATTGCTGAATTTTATAAACATTATATTTAAATTGTATTAGAATTCGATTATGATTTGATTATTGAGATTTAGATTGTTGTGAATAATTTATAAGTGGTAAGCATTTTTTTTTAACTGTACGAACAGCGCACACTACGTTATATACCGTGCATTTCAAATTATCAATTACCGTGAGAAGTCAAAAATATGAAAAATATTATACCTTATTTGGATATAATTATTATTAGCATTATTAATTTATAGTAACTTGGTATTTTACTCACCTTTGCACTTAGACCTGTAACTGGAAGCAAGGTGTACAACAGGATACTCAATTTGATAGACAAAAAACTCTGAATGAATGCTTTTTTCTGACATGTCCTTATCTATTCCAGTGGAGTCAAAAATTATCAGATGGTTATATGTCAACTTATTTTCTATTTTCCCAATTTATATAATACATCTAAATCACAGCTTTGTTCATAATTAAAATTATTTGTATTGAGCATTTGGGACCAATAAGAGTTACGTAAATATAGAACTCGTTATCTAGCTATATTATAATAATTATTAATTGCATAATAGTTTATTATTTTATACAATAAGTTGTGGTTTTTATTAAGTGGGATAGCCGTAAAATGTATTTAATAGAGTTTGAATTTGTATTTGTACTGTTATATTACTGTTATTTTGTGACGTATTCTCGGGTGAAAATTTTGCCCAAATAAAAAATTAAAAAGGCTCTAAATTTTAAAATAAATTAAGAATTTTGTTATTTTTGAGTAGGTGTGATTTGTTTAATTCAATTTCGAAATTTTCTTTCAAAATCAAAAATAAGGTCCGAATATAATATGTAAATACTAAAGAATAGGGTTGTTGCATGAATCAAATATAGGAATAACTCCTATCATTTCTTAGAGATAATAAAGAAACTTAGGTATAATAAAAGAATTTTTTTTTAATAGTTATTTGTGCACCTAGGGCATTACGTAGATGTTTATGTCGAGGGCAACCAGTTTAAAGAGTCGATGGCCGATAGGCCCGATGGTTTTTAAGTTGCCCGAGAGCATAAAAATCGAATAATGCCCGTGGTGCATACAACATTTTATATTTCACTGCATATCATTCTTTGTGTAAATTTAAAAAATTTAATTTTGAATTTGATTTTGCTAAATTTTCTAGTTTGCGGTGGCTTGTATCTATGACGATTTGCTTGACTTATTGTTTATGACAGTGACAGTTGTATTGAGAGGGCATAATAAGCGGGCATTATGCTTTATAGGCCCTAGGGCATTATAGCATACTTAATATATCTCGTTATCAAGGTATAAAAAACAAATAATGATGCAGTATAATATAAATATTTTTACGGCGAAAATCGAGTTTGAAATTTAAAAATTCTTCTTTGTACCGAGGGCAGCTCTGACGTCAAAGTAAATCGGCAATCTACTAAATTATACCAATTCAAACTTCGAGGGTACAACAAAGTTAACGTTTAAGTTTTTACGTGTTCATAAAAAATGATTGTATAATATTGTAATATTAATATTGTAAATTGATGTGGCATTTTCCGTCGAATTGTGTCAAACCAAGTGTTTATAAGATTATTATGTTCATTTGCAACACCTACAAATATTTTATTGCATTGTTTCTACGAATTATTACCACAATATTTTAAAAAGCACTTTTTAAAATTTTATTTAAACTCATATTTACACCTTTAACTAAGTTTTGCATAAATTTTTACTTATAATAAAAAACTTATTTTATAGCAGAATATAGGCAACTATATCATATTTATTTATTTATTTATTTTATTAATTAAGGTTTAACTAATTTACAGAATTTTTAAGTAAACAATAGCAAAAAAAAATGCACTAGATCAATAACAAGTACATGTTCCACATGATATTGGTCTTGAAGCTCAGAAACGAGTGGTGTAAAATGTTGAACTCATATTGACCATTCTGTCTGTTGACTAGAGGTTTCATCCTAATAGGTAATGGACTATTTTGGCTATAATTCGTAGTATGTTGACTAGCTACAAACACGTTCTTGTGCTTAGTATTATGAGCAGGAATGTACGGCAGGAAACGGTTTAAGGTAGTAGGGTCGCGCAAACAAAATATTGAGAAATCTTTTAAACTTTGAATATAAGTAATTAAATGTAGCATACACACGCTGTTAAAATTTCAAGGCGATTTACCGTGTCTAATAAGAAATAATTGCAATTAAAAATGACATTATTTGTACATGTATCATGGAAGAAGCGAGTGAAAATGACAGGTTTTTTAATTTTTTTCCTCGAAGGAGTATTGGCATTCTGACGAAAAACTAGTAAAATTGAAGAAACATATAATTTGAACAATTAAAAAAAAAATGAAAATTATTTACCGTGTAGTTTTAATAAAAATTTAAAAGTAATTCCATGTTTAGATTATTATTTTTAGTGGAGGGATATGAGCTTAGATATGAGTGACCGAGAGATATGATATGTTAGACCGAGTCAAGTAGACGTAAGTATTGTGGGGGGTACACTCACGTTAAAAAAACTTAGCCTATTACGTTAGTGCAGCCGCTTCGTATAACATGGGTAATAAGCCATAACTTTCTGACTGGAATGTACGGAAAGAACTACCTTAATAGCCGTTTACAGTTGATTTTACCATTTATCAGACGATAGGTAAAACACAGATCTGCGACTAAAACGCCTATATTCCAATGACCTTGTGTTGCAGGATACGAGGCAATTCTTACTCGAGAAGTTCAAATCTATGGACATCAGAACGATAAAATGGAGACCAGACACATGACGCATATTCCAATTCTCTGTTACCAGAGAAGTACTTGCTTTGTATACGAATAAAACTTAACGTTCGGAGAGCGCTGCTACATACCTTTATAATATGACAATTAAAAGTGAAGCCAGTATCAAGTCGAATACCCAAATCGTCGATCTCAGTAACACGATTTAGTATTTTACCATTAATACTGTAATCGAATGTGTTGAAGATATATTACCAACGCTACTATCGCATAAGAAACCAATACTCTGTTTTCAGTTGATTTAAAAACTAAGTTTGACGTCACTGCCGCTAAAACAATGCTTTCAAATAAAAACTTAAAAAAAAATGTCTTTGAGAAAATTAAAGTTCTTATATACTTTTGATCTACATACTATGCTATGCTGTGTAATAATAGCCAAACTTTAAGAAAAAAAATATTTCAATATTCATGCAACAACCCTATTCGATCACAAAAGGACAATAAAAGTTATAACTAATTTGCAAATTAACTTAAATAAGTAAATTCATAAGAATAATAAAATTCACTTACTTTCGGCTTGGTTTAATTACTTTTTGCTAAATAAGCATTTTACGAGGTACTTACGATAATAAAATTTGACGATCTAATTAAAAGTTTGGATATTAGATACACATAACAAAAATTCTGCCCCTAAATAATAAATTAAGCTTTTGCTTCAAATTGTAATACTAAAAGCTTTTATGTAAACAAAAATTTAAATTAAAAGGTTAATAATAAATTATTAGCAAATAACTAAAAATAATAATAAAAGTTTTCGAATAATTTATTTTTCGTTCGACTCCTAACGGAAATTAAATATGTATCTACATAATGTACGTTATGTCGATTTCTGACATCCCATCCGACTAAATATAGCTATTAAAAACATGTGAACCTTCTTTATAATGTACAATTATTTTTATTATCGAGCTCTGGTTTTGTACCATTTTTGATAATATTCAATATTTCCTACATCTACACGAATCTTTATCTAATACGACAACTGGAAAATATATACATCTTTTGGAGTTGTATAAGAAAGTGTATTGAGAGTGAGCCTTTTCTTTGGCCCCCCAGTGAATTAAAATAAAATAATTTTTTTAATATTTAATGAAAAAAAAATTGTAATTAAGGGAAACTGATGACCAAATTTGTGATAAAAGTATTAACAAAATTATATAAATAATTACTTCTACTTATTAAAAAGAAGCACTTTCTGTGATGCCAGATTGGTGATTAAAATTTGAAGTTTGAAGATGATTACATTCATTAATTAACCATAAAATTCTGTTGTGGTAAGAAAAAGCATTTTTTTTTATCATTTCACAGATTCTTGTAATGATGGAATTCTACACACTCACATTAGATGCGTTATTAATTCCCCAAAGGAAATTGTATTTTTTAGCAACAATAATACTTTTATTGTAACCCGGTACGATGTACAGACATCCATTATTACTAATATTATGTTCTCACACGTAACCTGTCATTTTATGATTTAGAAATCATTCAATTTATAGAACTTATTTTACATAATCTCTTTCCATATCCAATTAAATTATCATTTCAACCCAATTATTCTCAAAAACAGTCGATTTTCAACTCCATTTACTTTGGTAATCACAAATTTTATTTACGAATGAAGCTCTGAAGAATTTATCAATCGATGCCACAATTTTAGAATGTAAAACAACTTTTAAAATTATTGTTTTATTATGTGTGGATAAGAAGAAAATAAAAATGTAATGTATTATGTAGCAATATTGATGTTAAAAAGTGTTAAATGAACTCTTTGGAACTTATCATCTTTCTTTCTTTTCTTCTTTCATAGCCATTTGTAGTTCAACTTTGAACATAAACCTCTTCCTACAATTTTCATAACCTTTTTTGTGATTTTATCATAATTGCAATCAAATTAGTAAAAATACGGAAAACTAAAAAACTATGATTCCAGAAATCTTTTAGTTCAACTACTTATAAAGTTTAGTGCGCTTTTTACCCACCTTTGAAAATAATAGATGAAAAGTCGAACATACTTTTTAAGGTTTATCGCAACTTTTTCTTTGAAACAAAATTGTGCAAAAAGTGCGATGTGATTTTCTATTCAGTGGGTGCACATTTTTATTCGATATTTTCAAATTTAATTATTTTTAAAAACTACCAAGTGATAAATGCATGAAAATATTAAAATGTAATATTAAATGTGTAACTACAAAATTTTTGTTGTGTTTCATAATTTATTTTCATTTAGATATTGTACATTTATACTAGAATCACAATATTTACATATTATATTTTAAAATATAAATAATTATAATGATGTATATTATTTACAACTATAAATATATTTACAAAATCATTAATAGGTGATAATTACAAGATATATACACTTCTTAAAATATTAAGTATAATGGTTTATGATAATGGTATTATAAATTCACAAGTGTAAGCGTTTTACGTATAACATCACAATGTAGAAAAGAAACCAATTACAAGACAACATTACATATCATCTATTGCTTTTGGATTTGTACTAGGCTCGATTAAAGGTGCGGTATCACCTTTCGTTGTAGAAACGGGAGATTTTATTTCAATAGTCCAAGGTTCTAACAACTGAGATGGATGTTCAAATTTGACAGATTTGCGAGGTCCTAATCTCGTGATGTTTGGAGAAGTTTCTTCCGTAGCCAGTGAAGTTTGCATTCCAGTTCCAGTAGGACTTTGGGTAGGAGTTGGACGCGTTTCGTAACATGGCACCGGTTTACGAGAGCTTGCAAAACTTGTTGCGGTAGCTTGAGTGCTATAATGAATGCTAGGTATCTGGAACAATAACAAAAATCAATAGAGAATCAACTTAGTTTAAATTAGTTTCTCTTTACATTAAAATTTATATTGGGTATCTTAATTGCTACATAGACATATGCTGATAAATCTGTTCTCTACAATACAATATGTTACACAAAATCTGCAAAAGTAATTTCTACATGGTGTATCAAAATAATATTAAAATGCAATTACTAAATATAATTAGATTTCTTACCCTTTGATTTTGGTCATTGCACGCTCTTCCTCTACCAGCTTTTAATTCTTGATATTGCGATATCACACAAAGTAATGCATAAATCTAAAAAATACGATGTTATGTACAAACACAGTTATAAAATATGATAAAGTTAGCCAATATTATAGCTTTAGCTGAAACTAATTAATAATTTATTATATTATTTGTTAAATTAAGCATAATTTTTATATTATTCTACCTAAGGTAAGGTGACACACCTTACATCAAGACATAGGAAAATAATAGAGCAAATTAGTTTTATTTAAGGTCTCTGCTGATGTGGTCTACACAAAAAGTGTTTTATTTTATTTCCAAGCAGGTTTGATATTTTGAAAATCAATCATTTTGTAAAATATGTATTTTTAACAATAATTTAAGAATTATCAATTAATTAGGTAATAGTAAAATATTATAATCCGACGTCCTAAAATTTTCCACCAAAAATTAAATACAAAAATGGCCGCACTATCTACTTCACAGCCCACCTCGCTCAATCGGAAAACAACTATTATACGGCTATCGCGTGACCTTGCAATTTTCATCCAACTTACTTTAAACCAATTTAATAATTTTCGCTTGTAAATTTTTTCTTTACTAAAATAAAATACATCAAAGAAAACTCATTTTTCACTAAAATTTAATGTTAAACTCCTAATAATTTACACAAAATTATCTCTCTAAAAATTGCGACCTCATTACTCTGCTGGTCGTTCACCAGTCTTGCTCAAAATTATCCTACCCCACCTTGGTTTCACAAAACCGAGGGGCACATAAATTTTACAATCAGAAGAATTTGTAGACAAAATTTCACACCTTTCCTTGTTCAAAACATAAGATGACAATAGATATCTTTAGGTGCAAAAATCTTTCTTTCGATACCATTTGCATTATTATTCATTAAAATGGGATGTAGGAATTTTAAAAAACAATAATTTACCATGTAATTCTCATATTATTACCATACCTGCCGTAAAGTGTGTCACCCAGTATATGGGATTTTTACAAATTTTAAAAATGAGTTTTATATCTACTGTTATACATTTAATCAATAAGTAAAGATAAAATCACAGATTATGACGGGATCCATGTCGTACAGAAAACGACTACCGGGATCAGGGTCGTCAAGCACGCTAGCGGTGGTCGTCTCCTGTACTACATGGCTCCCGTCTCCTAGTGTGTTCATTGGTATTGACAAGGTATTGACTCTGATCTGTATAATATAATCTGTAAAAAAATAAATACTTCATTGTAAAATCTAATTTCTCAAAGTATTAATTTGTTTAACAGTAAATTTTCCAAAGCTTAATTTTATAAAAAAATTTACTAATACATATCAGCTTTGACACCTAAACGAAAATTGGTTTAGACTTTACAAAATGAACTTGATGCCGATCAAGTTAGTGTTAATGCATGGTTTGAGCCTACATCCGCAGTTTGAAATATTGATTTTTGATGAATAATAAATTAAAAATGTTATTATCACAATAGCTTACATAGAGCCATAGTTTATTATTATATAATTTTACAAATTCAATTACATACATTTAAAGATTTTTAAATTATCGAAATAAATTAACTCTTTTCTTAAACTGATGTGTGTTTAATATTATTGTAATTATTATTGTAAACTAAAAACGAAATTATATTAAAAAAAAAATATTCTTTTTATAGAAAAATAAAAACTCAAAATGCTGTACAATTTACAACGCGTCATTGCATACTAATGCGGTGTTCACATAGAGCAGTGGTTTTCAACCAGTGTGCCGCGAGTATCCTCTTGGTGTGCCGCTAGATTTTTCAGTTATTCTTTATCATGTAAGGAAAGGGCACGTGATCTCGGCCGCCTGTCGCAAGAGAGCAAGGCCTCAGATGCAATATTTCTATATAAAATAGGTAGGTACTACCTAGTTGTGGTGTTGATAATTTAATAATGCCAGTTGTTTTTACTTGGTTTATTATAATATTTAATATTTACAATTTTACATTCGATCTGAGCGGCTTTACATTTGACTTTGCAAATGCAACGATCGAATGGTGGCTTCTTACACTCTCTTCATGACCATTTTGGACGTCACTGTAGTTGAAGCGTCTCGTTCAGACTCGAAACTGAACTGTCTTTCATAACCCCTCAATATGCTATAGCGACTCCACTCGGCTAAAAGTGTGCCGTCACCAAGAAAAGGTTGAAAACCACTGATATAAAAATTAGCGGTTTGCCTTACTTCAGTAGAAGCTGATAAGACCCAATCAGCTTGAAGTATTCTCTTCTATTTTTTCTATGGTTAAAAATATTAAAATGTGACTGGTTCTTGCTATCTTCTACCTAAGCATGGCAATACGCATATCTCTATGTGAACACCGTTTAAGCATTGAGGTTATGTTACTGATTTAAATTCTTGAGAAGGGTGAGTGAAGATTGATTTATATCTTCTGACACGAAAATGGTTTTGATCAGGCAGATTTAACTAAAATATGTACCTAACAACGAAACCGTAGTCAATCATTAAGATAAAGTTGCATTTTTATTTAACAGCTATTTTCAAATAATCTTGAATCGGAGGACATCTCCATTGTGCGTGTCTTTGTAAAGAGTATTACATTTGAAGAAGTGCCTGTCTCTTAATAGATTCTTAATAGATTGCAAGTTTTTTTTTAAAAGTGTTTCATAAAAAATTAATTTTTTATTCAAAAAATGGCCAATTAAAATAATTTCTTCATACAAAAATTGTTGCTTAAGGTGTAACAAAATTAAAACCAGAAGGCATTAATACACCATCAAAACGTAAATAAAATTTAGTATTTTATTTAAATTTTCACTCAGAACATGGTAAATTAAACGAAGTGCAATTTACTTTACATTTAAAATTAAATTTGTACCTTCTGCAAACTATTAAAATTAATGGTTTTAATTTTAAATTATATTTTTTTGTTAACTTAAAATAACATTCTCTAATTGATCTAAACTGCTAAACACCGTCTAGAATTGTGTATTAGAATCAATTAAAGGTTTTTTTTATGAAAACCCAACTATCAGTGTATGCATTAATTTCCGGGTTTCCTTAATAAAAACAAAAATACATTATTTTAAGAGAAAACTAAAAATGTTTGATTCAAAGTTTTTTCGATCGCTAGCTGCACAAGTTTCTCTGGCAATTTGTGGATGCCAAGCCAAAAAAATTGTTCGTCCATTGAAGAAAAACATTCAGATGATCAATTTTCCACTTCCTCGGTTGTTTTGATGTGCTGCTCTTTAAGAAGTGCGTGTCCCATTAATAAAAAGAAATGGTAATCAGAAGAAGGCAAATCTGGTGAATAAGGCGGGTGGGGTAGCAAATCCCAGCCAAGTGATTTCAATGTATCCTGGAAAGGTTTTGATTTGTGTAACGGTGCGTTGGCATGGAGCAAAACTACCTTGCCGTGTCCTCTAGCGGCTCTAGCCCATTCTGGTCATTTTTTGATCAAAGTATGGTTGATATTGATCATTTGTTGTCCGTAGCGATCAGTACATACAGTTTCACTGGGTTTTAGGAGCTCATGGCACAGTACACCTTTCTGATTCCACTACATACCGAGCATTCTCTTCTTTCCAAATCAATCTGGTTTTGTAGTGTATGTTGATAGTTGGCCTAGATCAACCCAGAATTTTTTGCGTTTAGGATTCTTAAAATAAATCCACTTTACATCACCCATCACAATTCGATACAAAAAGGACTTCCTATCGTGTCGTTGAAGCAACATTTCATCGTCACTTTTCGAATTTCCATGTATATTTCAGTCAATTCATGTGGCACCCATTTTCCTGACTTTTGAATCTTTCCCACAGCATGTAAATGCCTAGAAATTGTTATTTAATTAGCATTTAATGCTTCTGCAATTTATTTTTAACTCAAAGTATCATCTTCATTCAAGAACCCTTGCAATTCGGTGCCGTCAAACTTTATCGGTTATCCTGATCGCTCCTTTTCTCTCAAATCAAAATCACTAATTTTAAAGCGTTAAAACTACCATTCGCAAGACATTTTCAATGTGATGAAAGATATGTTGTTGTTGGTGACCCGTTCTTCTGTAAACTAATTTTTATAGAGGAAGGTCATAGCTAGCTGTTAAATGATAAAAAAATGCAGCCATCTTTGTTACCTAACATTTGTAGCTATGGACATCTACATTATGTGTGAAACCCGGAAATTACTGCATGCACCTGGTAAGTAGTAACTAAATCCTTTAATTCAAAATTTATAGCACAAAATTTAGAATCTTATAACCTTAATTGGATTTTTGAATCAAATTTGTTTTACAAAACCTAAAAGAATTGTAATCAAATAAATCTTCAAATAATTTTAAATGTAATGTAACGGGCGTAACATTCTATAATATTTTTAGGATCGAAGTTCCAGATTCACTCATCCCTAGTATCTTGATTGATTAAAACTTAGTAGTATTTTTGTAGAATTTTGTAGAAAATTTTTAAAATAATTATATCAAGATTATTACTGGACATAAGATCTTAATAGAAATCTGTTAAATATCTGTTAAAAGATTTTTAAAAACCATTTTGGAAATTGAAATTATTTGACGTAAATCGTACTTGCTGTTGTACATGCTTACTACTTCAGACCATATCAAGATGATCTATAGATATTTTACAAAATGCTTTGAAAATTATATTTCAATAAGTAAACCCTCTGAGAATGGATTTACTCGTCATTAAAAGAGATTACAGTATTTAGTAGAAGTAAGTTGATCTTAATTAAAAGAGGATACCTAATAAAATATATCGGTAATTTGTTTGATTACTACCCATTAGGTACCAGTGTCCTATTTATAGGACAGTAGGAATAACAATTTTTATCAACAATTAAATCTTGTTTAAATTTTTTTATAACTGGCAAGGTGCTTAGATTAGATATTAACCCTTCTCAAAAAAATTTTATCATGAGAACATTCACTATACTTTTTGAATAAATAACGATTAAAATTGGAATTATAGTATTATTAGCGGCGTTTCAGCATAAATATTTGATACAATTGGTATTTATAAGAATTTTGATTTATAATTTCTGTTTTAAACTGATTAGGTTAACTTATACAATCGTAGCGCTAAAATAAAATTTTTTTTGTAGACGTTAGTAGTGTAATTTGATACCCAAGGCACAATGTCCTATTTATAAAACCGTTCATAACTCAAAAGTTTAAATTAAAACAATTTTTTTTTTATTTTTATATTACTCTGGTATGTATTGTCCTCCACCGAATGGTTTAAAAAAAATCAAAATTAATTAAGAAAAACTGCTTCTGTAACCCACACGGTGGATGGCAATCCAACCAGCTAACTCAGCGAAAATTAAATAAAACACATGAGACTCTTTTAAATCAAAACGAAAATCGAAATTTTATTAAACAAAATAAACTATTACTTGAGCAAATAATGTTCGCCAATGCAATTTTCTTTACACTATCAAAACCTGCACACCTTTCAAATTTTATGTTGAAAATTTGGTACGCAAACCAACAAAATGTAGAAGCAACGAATTGCAAGGCATATTTAATAATCGCAAAAATTCATTTCTGGCCTTGCAAATCGTCCAGTCTATTCAAAAAAATTAATACAATAATTTTCCCCAAATCAAACTATAAATACGTCACTGTTAAATACGCAATGTTGATTATCAATAGGCGCCACTAATCATTCGAACTTTAAAAGTTACACCGCGATAAAAGTTAATTCTTAAAATTAAACGGAAGCGAAATAATTAAGTTCACCATAAATTGTCCTCGAATCTTAAACTTATAACATCCATCGACAAGATTCCAAACTTCTTCTGTATTCCAATCACTATCTGCATCATTAATATTCAAAATATTCCGATAAACGTAATTGTCGATAATGGTCAATAATTACAAGCATTGTAATTAATAATAAACTAAATATTCGGTGTCCAAAATTTACGAAATATTGTGCAATAATTGGCTTCAAAATGTGACACGTCATTATCACAAAAATTTTCGAATATCGAGGAAATAATTATACCTACTGATCGTATACGCAAATATAATTTATATCGTTATTCAACGACTTACCGAATCTTCATCATACACAGAGGCACTTTAAAAATAAAATAATCAAATTCGGCACAGTTCTCGAGCCACAACCAAAAACACGTCCAACTCGGACCAAATCACAATCGGCTCTCCCTTTTTGATTTTCTCCTGCCAACCTCCTTATTCAAAATTTTCCAAAAACCTCTCAATCCAAAATTTCCTAATTTTACAGTGACGCTTAACCTAAACTTAAACATAAAATCAAATAATGTTGACTTCCCGCAGTCTACATTTTTTTCAACAAAATTTTCTGTGCCCAGTCAGCACTTGAAGGATTTCAAAGGTGCACTTTGTTCCTCTATTTCTTGAAACACTATCGAACATTATTTGTCTTTTACCAAAAACTAAAATTTAACAAACTCGAAAACTAAAAGTCTCATTTAATTTTATCCATTCACACTGGGGTTAGGGTTTGCATTTTAGAATATGACATCTCTTGGCCTTAAAACGGAAGACGACATCATATTAAAAGAAAAATAACAAAATTTTTTTTAAATTTTCAAAAAAAAAATAGATGTTGGTACCTAATGGGTTTTAAAACATAATTTTGAAAAATTAGACCTACTTTAGAAAAATAATGACGTTGAAAATAGACGAATCGACCTTAAGTCCGGCATTGAGATAATGGGTGATATGAATAAAAATGAGCATGAAGTATATACTCAAAATTTTGAAATAAATACTCAGATTGTACGAATAAGATTGAAAGGTAGATGCTCAGCGCAAGTGAGTATTCTTTTTATAAGGGTATCTACTCATATACCTAGTTACCTTTTATATTCGTTCATAGAACTCTGAGTAATTTTTCAAAATTTTTAGTATATACTTCATGCTCATTTTTATTCATATCACCCATTATGAGATCGCAATGTCGATTTTGATTCGACTATTGTAATCTTCTTTAAGTATCTTGAAGTCTGATCAAATGTTTACTCTTGGTAAAATATAAATACTTGGTTTCAAATAATATGACTGCTATTTCTGATTAAGAAAATTCATACTGAACATAATTTAGGACATCAATTTTTTAGCTTGATTTAAAAGAGTACAAAAATATTTGCATGTTTTGTTATCAAAATCCAATAAGTCGTACTTTACCAATATTGTACATTATAAAAACATACACTGAAAAATTAGTAGCTTACTTATTCTAACAGATTTCGCGTAATAGAATCATCGATTGTGAAAGTCGTTGTTTAATATATATATACTATTACACATTCCCAGTAAAGCAGGGTGACATTTTATTTATTGAAAATTTAGAAACAATCCATTTTTAACATAAATTAATAGTGTAGATAAGTACCTAAATAATTTAAATGTATACATAATGTCAATTTAACGTTTGTCTACGTCATAAAATGCATGTTGTCATGGAAACATGTTCTTTTGCCAAAGCAAGAGAAACTTAAGTCTCTAGGGATTCCATTTTATTACTTAAGTCCCGCATTATCATTTTAAATCCTTTGAGATTTAAAATTGCACATTTAAGACTTTGACAACTGGGACTAAAATTGTACTTTTAAGTCCCGAAAGTATATATAAGTATTTTCATATTACCTGCTATGAAACTGCGAGTTTCATTGCATGTTGAGACAGTCGAAACACGACAATTGCAGATCAACGCGACTGTTGGTCAGAAACTAATTGGTTTCTTCCCTAGGACAGAAACCATCAAGTTTCTTCCCGCTTACTCAGTTTTTGATTTCATTTTAAACCTGTCAGAATTGAATTTATTAGTAATTATGGTAAACAATTAATGTGACAGCTGACAATTCTTATATTTTATGAAAACTCTCAGATTCATTACAAGTAATATGAAAAATAGTGTGTGTGGCACGGGATGAAAGACGATTTCAGACTTGGGGTAATGCCAGCCCTCGCTTTCGCTCGAGCAAGCAATCCTCACCCTGGTCTGAAATCGTTTTGTTTCACCCTAGCCAAACAATATTACTATAATGTAGTAAGGGAATATTATATTATCAGAAAAGAAAAATTGAGAAAATAGATGTTCGGCCTCTTTCTGTCTCATTTCATCAACTTAAAAATATTCCCTAGTATGTATGCATGGGCATAAATAATAATATCAACATACAAAATTTTAAATCAGCAAAATTAATGAATCGAAGCGTGAATTGGAATTACTCTAAATGTTATTTTATATTTTTTATTGACCTATTTTCATAAAGTTTTTACTTTATCTCTATTGACGTAAATTATGTAGTTACGAATTTTAATAACTGTTACAATTATTTCAATAAATATGTTGTTGGACAAAATATCATTTTCTACTCCTAGATGAATGTATTATTATACAGTTTGATGCAGGGGTGAAAGCGTTGAATTGGAGAATTTAATGTCAATTCTCAGTTATTTGCGAATTATTTTTGTTGTGGTTTGGGTGTCATTTCAAAATACATAAGTGCTCATTAGCAATGAACATAAACATAAGTATTAATAAGCAACTCTAATACATAAACCTATTATTAGGGTAGGGTGCTTTAAGACTGCGTGGTCTGTAAGATTTACCTTATTTCAGGTAAGTTTTACTGTTTTACTAAAATGTTAGTTCGCTGTCGTGTTGTTGTTTTTTGCGATTATAGCCTGAATTTTTCAATATCTTGTTAACAAAACTCTTAACAAAGCGTGGATGGTGACATTATTCTCCAATTTAATTGGAGATGGCTATATTCGTGTCATTTTTAAATTTATGAAGCAGCGTGTAAGACTGCTCAGTGTGGTGGTATGCCACTATGACAGTTCAAAATAACTACATAGCTACAATTGAAGACTCTGATGCAAGAAGGGGATATGTGTAATATCAATTTGTAAATTCTTCAGAACTTCAAAAATAAATATAGCTCTTGTTGCAGCATCTTATGGGAGGGGAAGACATGTGATTTTCACTGCTAACTCCGTTTCTATTAACAATTAAAAATTCCAGCTTTATACCAAGTGAATAAAGCTCATTTTAGAACCTAAACCTGCAATAACATCATTTTTAAATATTTTGTACTTATCCCCTTCTTGCATCAGGGTCTTCAATTATTTCAATATAGTTAAAATAGTATAAAATAAAAAATAATTTAAAATATTTTAATTTTTCTTGCTTGTTTAACAATACTAATTAAATTACAATATATTGCAATACTATTAAGTTTTCAAGTGTTTAGTCTTTACTTTAGTATCTTTATAGATTGATATCAATTTTATTTTTGCTCATTACAATGGAAGCATCAGGAATCTTAAAAAAACTAATTTATTATGTAATTTATATGTTTAGGTTTAAAAAGTGGGTGACCCAGTATATTACACTTATTCCTAGAAGAAATAGCAAATAATTATAGAATATAGGTAGATACTATGGGGAAAATGAATTTATGACGAACTTATCTACAATTTTAGATATCTCGAAGAATTAACTATTTTTCGCTTCAAGATTTCATTATTATTATGAATTTATCTATAAAATGCCTGCTTTTTGATTTTTAAAAGCAAGATTAATGAGCTGCTCATTGTTATACTTTTTAAGTAATTGTATTTCAGTGATAAACAAAGGACCAAATTTATTCGCTATGTCTGATAATAATTTATTAAAAGTTATTAATTTTAAAAGTTTGATATAATAAGTACGAAGTTGTTATTTTTATTATAATTATACAGAGTGTCATTTCATTTGAATATGGTTGCTTGACCATTACAAAACAATTTTATATTATTTGTGTAATCACCTTAAAATGTTGGTATTTTAAAATAACCATTATTCAATAAATAATTATTGTTCCTTGTTTTTGTGTGGCGGTCATATTGTGTGACAGGCCTTCTACAATTTAAAGGATTTATGGAAAATAAAAAATGTCAGTCTCTTTTTAACTAACAATATGGGGCTAAAAGAAATTTGTTTATAAGAGAATGGTTTAAAAAACACTCATTGGACATTTAAACCTAAAAGCAATTTTAAAGAGTAAAAGTTGAGCTTTAATCAACTTTTCTTTTAAAATAAAACTTTAAGGGAAAGTTTTTACAGGACAGGCAAGATTTTATAAGTTAGTTTTGCAACGAAGGGTTAGTATAATCAGTTGTGTTTGCACATTAAATATTAACTTCGAAACGAACCCTTATTTTTTCTAAAAATGCTTAAAATTTGAGACTATAATCAGGTCTATTCTGTAACTTTAGCAACTTCCTAAAAATAAGCAATATTGCTAATAACAAATTTTGCTCCAATAGGTATTAAGCAAAATTATTATTTAGCAATATTGCTCATTTTTAGCAAGTTGTTAAAGTTACAGAATAGACCCGATTATCTACTAAATGTGATGGAATTATGTGCCAAAAGTATTGAGTTTAAAATTTGACTACAAGTGGAATTATTAGAGGTGTAAAATGACAAAGAAGTGCACACTTTTATGATGTTTCCTAATTCTATTAAAATACTCAAAGAAAAAATTGTTGGCTTATTTTAAGACTAAAGGTTCCTATTAGCATTTGTCCAACAATGCTTTGACTTTGTGATATCGGATGTCTAAGTTTACCAAAAATGCATGTTTTCTTGAAATATTTTGATGATGTTTCAGATGAATAATTGAATTTGAACAAGAAAATTCATTGAAGATTGATCTTGATTATTCTTAAGAACCATTTGATAATTTTTAACATGAAAGAATTCTAATAAAAACAATTTTTTTTTTGCGAACTAGACTTTTAGACTAGAGAACGGTGAGACTTGGAAATCTCTAGTAAGTGTAGAAAGTACTTTTATTTTATTTCTACTTTGAAATTTTCACGTGTTTTAGATAAAAGATAATTTAAATAAATTTATTAACCACTTCATGCTCACATTAATTGTGGGTGGTTAATTATGTGGTGGTCTTTTATATGAATGACTATAATCACTGGGATAAAACTGTATAAGGACTGTTCATTTTACTAAGCGGACAACGTTAATCGCCTGTAATAATTATAATTGTCAACCGATTTTTTTCTATTATGCGTCATTTGTTTAATCTAAGTGTTAACTATTACATACCACCTTTAGTTCCTCATTTTTATCAAAAATTAACATCATGGAACGAATTAGCATTCAAGCTCAAAAACTTATCCTGCAAAAGTGGTGTTTTGAAAACTTTTCTATTAGAAAATTTGCAAACATGGTTAAATGTTCAAAGTAAGGGGTGTTCCAAATCATTAAAAAATTTGGCAAGAATAATACGCTCATGATTAACTAAAATCATGTCATAGATAAGGGACGGTGAGTGATTGGCCGAAGGGAAAGTCTTAAAGCTGCTCAAGTCCTGGAAGAATATCTCGGTACGGGAAATTTCAAAAAAGGCAGGAGTTAGTGTAGGTACAGTGGAAAATATTAAAAAGAAAAACAATGTTAAGACGTATAAAAACCAAAAAAATGCCTAAAAGGTCCACAGAAGAACAGGAAAGGTCAAAGAAGAAGTGTGGAAAGTTGTACACCTTTTTCCTGAACAACAAGATTCGGTGTTCTTTAATGAATGACGAAACTTTCGTCAAAATGGATACCAGGACATACCAGGCATACAATATTATAACGCTGTGGTAGGAGAGGACGTGGCTAATGAATTGAAGATGGTCCAGATGCACAATTTTGGAAAAAGTCCTTGTGGGGCAAGCGATTTGTTCATGTGGTTTGAAAAGTTCAACATTTTTTTCAACTGGGACATTTGAGAGTCAAAATTACAGACAAGAGTGCATAAAAAAACTTTTATTGCCTTTGTGTAAGAAACATGATGTGTTTCCGTTATTTTGGCCAGATCTAGCTACTGCCTACTATGCTTGTGCTACTCTTGAACTTTCGCAATTGAATAATGCCGTTTTTGTTAAAAACGAGGACAATCCTTCAAGTTGTTCTGAACTCCGTCCTATTGAGAGATATTGGGCTATAGTTAAACGACACTTGAAAAGGATGGCCGGGAAGCTAAAACTTCATAATAATTTTAAAAAATGTGGAACTTAGGCAACGTAGGAACATGGCAAGTGACCACAAAACCTGTGCGAGAGCTCATGCAACGCGTCCGCGTAAAAGTCCGAAATTTCTATCGCACGTGAACATACAGTAATCATCAAAGAAAAAATTGATTTTACAATGTATAGTCTTCACTTTCATTAAATATTAGACCATTCTATTGATAACGAAAAAAGTTATGTCGCAAAATGTGTGTCCGCTTAGTAAAATGAACAGTCCTTAATATACTACAGTTGATAATTGGCAATTTACTCCATTACTGAAATATGATCTTAAAAAAGAAATTTTTTCAAGAATAGAGTGTGATTTTAGTATGTGTTATGTGAAATATAAATTAAACAAAAACTTAAGGCCGTCTTCTGGTTTAAAAGCATAAATATTATGAGCGATTTTTCGAGCTCAATAAAAATGAAACAAAAAATATTTTTACCATTCAGATTTTTACAACATATTTTCTGATATTTTGAGAACATACAGAAAAAATTTTGAAAAAAAATAATGAAAATTAAACAAGCTATAAGCTGGTAAAGTTGGGGGTAAAAAAAATATAGTGTGTGCTGGTTGACACGATTGCAACCCTTCTGGTAATCGGAGACAAGATTTCAAAAAAGATTCTTAATTAGTAAGAATGTCGTTATCGTCCCTACCAAAGAGAAAACGGAAAAAAAATTTTTCGCAAAATGGCGGCAGTCTGAAGAAAAACATTCAATTTTTTGACTGTTTTTTTCACAATTCTTAATTTTTTAAAATAGTAAACCAAATAATTTTTATACAAAAGTGGTAGGGACGATAGACAGTTATATAGTGAAGGTTGGTACAAAATTTGAAGTAAATCGGTTACATAGAACTTGAGATATCATGTCAACCAGGTTGAAAAATGTTGTTTTGAGAAAAACACGTTTAAAGTTTTAAGCAAAAGTTTCAACCCGTAAAACAAATAATTTTGATACAAAAGTGGTAGGGGCGATAGACAGTTATATAGTGAAAGTTGGTACAAAATTTGAAGCAAATCGGTTAAATAGAACAAATAGAAATTTGTTTAGTTAGTAGTAAGAAATTTGTTTGTTTTCCTGAAATTCTCTAATCTGAAAATTCAATAATCCGAACAATGCCTTATATTAAGTAAATCGAAATATCGGTTGCACTGTATTTTAGTATAAGTTTGCTTTTACGGGCATTATTTTGAAGGGACATTGTCTATCAATAAATACAAAAATGTTGCAGATGACCTGGATCCTAAAGAATATGATGAAAATTTGCTGATTGTCATTCGCTGTTGCTATAGTCGCGACTGTGGCTAGAAACCTACTCCGGAGTTATAAAATTTTAATTTAATTTTCAGAAACGTGGTGGCAGTAGCGTATCCAGGGGGGGGGCACGGGGGCACGTGCCCCTCCCCCCAGACGGTATATTTTTATGTAGATTTTTATATTTTTGTGTGATATGATAACAGTTATTGTTGACTTTTTTGCCCGTCCGCCCCTTTGTGCCCCCCCCCCAGAAAAAAATCCTGGATCCGCCCTTGCGTGGTGGGACAATTTGTTACCAAAATCATGCTGGAAGTTATGAAAACTAACAACAACAAAATTTAACAATAACAATTGCTATTAAAAAATACGCCACGTTTTTAAATTACATATTAATTGAAATAATTTTATTGGGTTCAAAAAACTTCAAAGTTTAAAATGTTATAGTATGTAAAAATGGACGTGTCCGAGCTTTTAGATAATAAAGAAATAAAAACGAATTTATGTCTGGCTTATTTCACACAGTATTATATGAGGCACGTCATGCAGATTCAAAATCGATTTTATTATTTTATAAATTTTAAACCATTGTAAACAAAATTTAAGTATAAAATTTATACTTACATTTAAAGATATAATAAAAAAATCAAATGTGAAAACTATGGCACTGAGAGGGTTTATTTTTAGCTGTAAAAAATAATTCAAATTAGCTATTAAATCTACAACTTACTAAAGGCAGGCTGTACAATGTTGGGATAAAGCAACCAATCATTTTCATCACAAAGTTTTAAAAGTAAAAATGTGCAGCATATATAAAGTAGCTGAGCTTTGAATACAAAATAAGCACATAAGTTATATAGTATATGCAAGTTGGAAGCTTTGGATATTGTACATATAACGAGATATGCTGGATAGAACAAGCTCAAAATGAATTTTTGCTCAGATGTCAACGTTCATTTAAAAGTTTACAAACTGTCAACATTCAACAGCTTTGTTAGAAAATTTAATACTGCTTTAAATCGAGTATATTACACATATAAGTTATTAGGTTTAAAATAACATACCAAATAGCTTTTATCCATATACTAGATACTTAAAAAATTAATGAATTAATAAAAAACAAAAGTAAGTTTGTACTGGAGAGGTATTACTTAATTAATCTTTGTTCCTTTATGATAATTCAATCCTCTTCCTAAGCAAATTATCTGCACAATGTACTGCCAGCCTTTAGTCGAGTATTAAAACATTTAACAAGAGAATATTAGAACACATTAAAACTAGAAAGCATTTTGTATAATAATGTATTATAAATAGCATATTTTGTAAGTCCTATACCTAATGTATGTATTGTGTGTGTGTATGTGGAGAATGCAGTTTCAATGGTAGATAATTATGAATTTGGAAAGAAAGAAGGCAATTATGTAGGAAATTAAATTTTATTGTTGCAGAATATCAAGATGTGGTAAAATATTTTGAGTTGAAATTAATCAAGGGGCTTTTCCATTGGGTCGATGTAAACTGCCCCAATTCATGAAACAGGTAAAAATTTTCGGATGTAAACTGCCCTCCGAAAAAAAATGGCAACACTAATCCCGAATGTAAACTGCCCCAAAGTTGGTATGGTATTAGGGCAGTTTACACCCCGCTTACACGAAGGATAATGGGATTTATTTAGTATAGGGACTTATACTAAATTGTATGTTATTACGATATATTTTAAAAAAATGTCGTATTATAACAATAACCTACCGAGGGATCCCTGTTTTAAAAAAAAATGTTTGTGTTTGTTTTTTAAAGTTATTAGGCAGATCTCAATTTTAGAAAATTAATAAATAGATGAAAATTATAAATTTTATTTAAAAAAAACACCTTTCTTAAAATTTAGGGAAACTGTAAAAAGAGACAGATTTAACATATTCCAGCCTCGATATTTCTTAGAGAGTGTATTTTTGCAGCAGTTCAGCAATAATTTTTTGCTAATTTTTGGAATCGTTGGTTTGGGTAGGTGACTTTGAAAAACTATTCAAAGCAACATTAACCTTGTGCTGTTCTTTTTTGAGAGCATCTACAAATAAGTAAATATTGGGATGACAAGAATTAAAATTCAGTTTAAACGCGGCATAAAACGATTCACACACAATTAGTTGTCGAATGGAAATCCACAGACGCTTTAGCCCAAACTTTTGGAGGAAATACCGCACGTTCCCCCACATAGTAAGTTAATAAATATTTGGAAAACATGTTGAGATTAGCATCTTCCAGTTTGATCGTAAGTAAATCATGATAGGTTTTCAAAACGTCTTCAGCTTGCAAAAATTTCAATTCGAAACGTTAAAGTTAAATTATTTTTCGGCCCCCCCCCGTCCATGACATAGGCAAACAAATCCCCCCTGACCAATAATCAAATAGGTGACTGTAAACTGCACAACGCCATGAAACAGGTACTTTCTATTAATAAATAAATAACATTAAATAAAATAATATAACCTAAGCTATAAACCGGGATCATTGAAAAGATGGATAAAATCTGCATCCTTCTATTGATGCGTTTGCTCTTTGAACTTTACATGCATTTCTCATCAAGCTAGAGCAGGGAATTATATGCAACAACAGACCATTCTTAAGGTAACCCTAACAAACTAACCAATAGGAAATGTAAATTACCAATTTAAAATGTTGCTTAGCGCTAATAAACGTTTTCTATTGGTTAGATTGTTAGGGTTACCTTAAGAGGGGCATTTAAATTTTGATGCGAAAACATGTTTCAAAAGATGGCGCGCCCTAAAATATTCTAAGAATCTAAGAATCTTTTCACCAATACAGAATTCTAATAATTTATAAAAGTCATATGAATAAACGATAACTATTGAGGGAATGAGGAAGTTTGAGTTTCCAATGTTGAATATTTACAAGTATATTTCAAAAAGATATTCATATTTGAAAATATTGAATATTTTAAAAAATATTTAACTTTGTTAACTCTTAACAAGGGTTCCCCTCATTCATTTGTTGAAAATGTAATTAAAGACATTAATTTGTAGTGTTTCCAATTAATTTCCATTTTGCTGTTTTACTCAAAATTTTCTTATTATTAATATTATTATTCAGCAATAAAAATTCTCTATAATCAATAATGAAATCAAGTAATTTTAATTTTTTAATTCTTAAAAAATAATCCTTTAAGTAAAGGGATTAATAAATTAAGCCGTATAACAAAAGAAAAAAGTTTGGAGGGCAGTTTACATCTGAGATTAGTGACAACCTTTTTGCTTGGAGGGCAGTTTACAGTTTATGGTCAAATTTGGAGGGCAGTTTACATAATCCCTTTCCATTCCTGTCGGAATATTGCTACTTCTTTACAATCCGTTTCACGAGGTGGATTAATCCTCTTTTGGTACTCTTTTTACTACAACTTTTCACCACATCGTGTGGATGTCCACCGGAAGGCCAAGAAATTCTGCGAGTCCGCGACTTGAACCCAGAATTTCCGCTCCGTAACTCAACCAGGGATCACATCACTCCACACCGTTGTCTATTTATTTCGAGTGTAAATTGTAACATAATCCCAGTGAAAGTTTAGTGTAAAATTATAAATATTAAAAGGTAGTACAACTTTATTAGGTATAGTAATCAATATTATAAAAATTATTTTTTATATTTTTTTTACAAAATTAATCTTATAAAAATTGAACATTTAATGTTCACATCAAAAGAAATGATTATGAAATTGGTTTTTTATTTTTTGCAATTCAAAAATGATAAATACCATTTCAATATGACAGGAAATTCATTTATGGAATGATCAAATATAAAAATCATAAGCTTTATAAATTTGATCAATTAGTAAAATTACTTTTGCAAATATTTGAAAAACATGATAAAGCACTCTTATAATAAAGCGAAAAACGTCATTATAAAATTAATTACAACGAACCAATATTCTTTTAATTATAAAGTTTAATATTGATTATTTAATGTTTTAAGCAATTAAATTAACTCATTTTGTTAATGTGAATGCTTAATTGATTTAGGTAAACCAACCCAGGGTGCATAAAATCAACACAAACAAATACTGCTGTGTTATTTTCCTTGTGTATTCAATTTCATCACAATAATTATTATACTGCTACCAAAATATCTTCAAGTATTAAATTTTCACTTTCCAATTACCAGAAAAAAGCATTATTTGTATAATAATTATTACTGCCAATTTACCAATTAAAGTTAATAATGCTTTCTTGTTTATTATTATGAAAGTTTATTACAATTAGGACTGTTAAGAAACCTCAGCTACTCTTTCAACACGTGGAAACTAATTAAGCTGAAAAGCTAATGGCCAGTGTCAGAAACGATATTATGATGTAATAGTTGATGACTGAGTAGTTACTTCAGATCAACTATGAAACGATGAAAACTAGTAGCGCTAGCAAATATTTTCTATTGGATCTTAGTTGATCTGATTACCTAATCAGCGATTACCTATATTATATCATACGTATCGTTTCTAAAATGGGCCATACGGTTTTTGAAGTCCTGCAAAACTTTAAAAATTTGTTAAAGTAAAATTAATTTTGCACTAACAAATTATGATTATTAAATTTTGTATCAATAATAAATTTAAATTAAAATAGTACCAAATTGATACTCGTGCAACTTTGCAATTTTATACAGGGTGTTGCATGATATATCATACAAAATAAAACATTGAGTGTTTGGAACGTTTTAAAATGAAAATGCTGATTGATTTTCGGCATTTTCGGACGGCATAGGGGTGGCATTTTTTATATAACATTACAAATGTAGTAATCAACATAATCAATGATTATAATTTATTAGAAGAATGAATTATTATCAAATTACACTGTATTATAATTTATAAGATTATTTAAATTGTTAAACTTTTAACTCGTGATAAATAAATAGGACATTTTAAAATATTTCTAGTTATAAAGTAAATAATTAAATTATTTAATATTTGTTTTATTAACTTTTCAAACGTAAATACGTTCTTAGTCAGAAATAAACAATGAATAAATTGCAGTGATATCCTGTCTATAAGAATGCTTAAGAGGACTTTATACCTAACATAAAGTTTGGTTTACACTCATAATTGAATTAAATAATTCGTTAAACCGGCAATGTTATGGGTGTAAACCAAATTTTACGATTTAAATGCACTTTCTTAAAAAGCAAATATATAAGGGTTTTGTCTTATATATATAGATATTTTAAAAATAGTTTTAATTTAAATAGTTTGTATATTCATGGAAAGTCACTTGCAGGTCACTGGAGTGATTAATTATTATAATAAAAAATGAAAAATTTTTTTTTGAACTTCTTAATGACTTTCCGTGAAACTAGATTTTTTTTCTAATCGTTTACTTCAAACCGCATTAAATTCCATACATTAATAAAAGAGCTATATGGATATTCGTTAAAAGTTAGGTATACAGCCCTCTTAAGGTAAAGTCGGAGTCTTGCAGGCTGAGAAAGATGAAGAGAAAGTTCACTTTCATCTCAGAACAATTTTAAATAAAATTCATGATATAACGAAATAGAATTGGACTGAGATGAAGAAAAGGGAATTTGAAAAGAGTTTGTCACTGGACATGTAATCATTGCAAAGATTACATGGTTCCATTTACTAAAAGTGATAAAATGAAAGTGGAATATTATTTGTAAAGTTAATTTGTTAGACAGTGATTAATGATTATTAAAGAAAATATTTAAATTTTGATTGTCGCTATTGTTTAAATAATGTTGGTAATAAGTAGCTAAGTTGTTAGACTTAAGTGTCCTTAACTAAAGGTAGTCAAAATAATCTAGAAGGAAAATGATTACACAAATTCAAATCATAAAACAAAAGAAGCGAGTTTTAATATGGTAACGAGGAAGATCAACAAAGTAGTTTATGCCTGGTGACAAAGGTGAGCGGTCGCAAAATTGCGAGCTCAAATAAATTATCGAATTGATAAACAAGTCAGTTAAGCTTAGGCATCGAGGCAAATCAGTCGCAAGTTGGGGAAGCTATTAATTTTGTAATATTTGGACAAATATTGATCCCAAACAGTGACTATCGAATAAATAGAAGCTTAATTCAACAAGGAAATGGAATTGAATTTAAATATTGGAACATAGTGGATCCCAGGTGTGGATAATTGTAGCAGAATTTAAATATTGGATCATACTGGATCCCAGGTGTGGATAAGTGTCGCAGAATCAAGAACGGATTTGGTTTGATGTTAAAGAGTACATCCCAAGTTGGATTATTGTTTGCGTTAGTGGAGAAGAATCAAGTACTGAATTGAATACGTGTGAGCCGTGGCAGAAAGAACGACTACCCTAGTTGAGGACACTGAAGGTAGTAAAGTTTTCTTATTTGTATATTTGGGGTTGATTTTGATAAGCTGTTGTAGAAATAATTTTTGTGTGTTGATGAGATTTAATAAATTGTTTAAAGAGAAATGTAATCGTATTATCACTTGTCAAGCTGCGATAAAGGATCTTGAATCAGATTCATAGATCAGTGAAACGTTCTCAGAAACGAAACGAGGTAGTAAGGCACGAGCGAACCGTGTTAAGCATTGTTATTCCTTTGTAAGTAATGACAGTACGGTAAGTGTGTTGTTTCCTTCGGTGAAATAATAACTGCTGGAGGACATTACAAAATATAATAATTAATAGGTTTGTTCGTTTGTATGAACTAACTTGAACTGGGTTATCTTTCGAGACAAAATACTCCCACCACAAAAGTTAGATAGTGTTTTAACTTGCACTGCCTACTCCTCCTATGGAGGTCGAGCAAGAAATTCATGTTCGGTTATGAACTGAGCAGCCAAACGAACACAGTACATAACGAGCAAGTTAGTTCATACCATGATACTATAACTAACAAGATATGCTCACGCGCACATTGTAGGGGCTCTTGATGACGTCACTCCGTGACCCAAGCTTACGATTGGCAGTACGGTTGGTAGAAATGTGGACATTTAAATATCTATATTATGCCATTGGCTATTAGGCTATGTTGGGTCACTGAGTGACGTCATGCGCGGGAAAGTCTAAAATGCGTTCACCAAGTGAGCATATCTCTTAAAGTTTTAGTATCATGGTTCATACAAACGAACAAACCTAATTATTTACTTTATCTTTTATTTTATACTAGCTGTTGCCCGCGACTTCGTCCGCGTGGAATTCACTTTTTTGCGCGCAAACCTTTTTCCTTCCGTCTCTATATTCTATTCTCTACTCCATCGGTCTCTCTCTCCTGGTATGTTGTCCACAGTTTCTCCATGCAGTCCTGTCCTGCACGCTCTCTTTCCACTCATCCACCTCTACAGCTCCCAAATCGTACCTCGCTTGTTACTCCTGGCTTCAACATTACTCTGGCACTCCATCCTCCAACTCCCATCAGTTCCCATTTCCGGCTACTTCCACCTCTCGTACTCTTTATATCTTTCTCATTTTCCCTTCTTCTTTCCATTCCGTTTGACGTTTAATTTCTCTCTCTCTACTCGCTCTAGAATGGACAACCCAAATCAACTTCTCGGAGGTTCTCGTTCTATTCTAACCTATCTCACACTTTTATTTTTTAATTTCTAAAAGTTTATTCTTTTCCTTTCTAAAGAAAATTCCATGCTTCTTGACAGTAGACCCACCGGTTTAGGCTGTGCTTTGGAAACTTGAAGGACGTCGACAGTAGGAATCTCGTTAATCCATTCGCGCGTGTCACCACTAATTAGATATTAGGTGATAAATCCCATATTTATGTCTATTTTTTTTTATAAAGAAAATCCCATGCTTCTAAACGTAGACCCACCGGTTTAGGCTGTGTTCTGGAAAATTGAGGGACGTCGACAGTGGGAATCTCGTTAATCCATTCATGCGCGTCAACACTAATTAGATAATAGGTGATAAATCCCCTTGGGATAGGATTTTCATAAAATCCTTTCTTAGTGCTCGCCTACGTGACAACAGGAACCTCTGTGCAAAATTTCATCGCTAAGGACCCAGTAGTTTGGGCTGTGCGTTGATATATCAGTCAGTCAGTCAGTCAGTTTATTCTTTTATATATTTATATCTATATTTATATTAATTTATAAGATTAAATTGGCTTAGACTTATTAGTTGAACCAATCATGTAAAAGATAATATGGTATTTTCGTATTGGTAACATTGGCATCTAATCGTTGATCATCTGTAACATTCCATAAACTTTTTTGGGGCTATCGAATCCTTGTTTCCTTTTTGTCGTCTTCCACTCATCGATGGGATATTATACTTTCTGCCACTAGTCAAAGTGTTAATCGCAGTGTAAAAACTCGTTGGAACTCAAGAGGAGAAGCGGTGACTATTGTAAAAAAATTTTCTTAAACATTTTAAGTTCCGTGGAAGTTCATCTGAAGAAGAAAGTATTAAAACGAGATCATACGCTGGAATATTACTCAACTCAACTCAATGCAATCCTTTTTTATCTGTGCTACCTCAACTTATGGGAATTCTTTTCGGAAATTAACGATACGAAACAGAATTTGCAAACAAAGGGAATACATATCTATCAATGTGATTTAAAACTGAATTCTTTAAAAATGCATTTCTATGGATAAAGGGACGCAGTTACAACAATCAAACAAAATAGTTGGAAATATCTACTACGCGTCGAGTTAGAAGGAAAAATATGATTAGTGGTGAAAATTGTAGAAGAAGAAATACGAAGAGAAATGTTTTCGTCATTAGATAGAATTACCCAGAAAATAATAATACATTTTGAGCAACTCCATGTCCTAGCAGAGAAGTGAAACAACCAGAATAGCTTTTAGAAGCTTTTAGCGAGTATTTCCGAAGTTGAAGCAATCAACCTACCCTAGATACAAAATATATGGTGGAACGTTTTGAAGTTAATCACGGTTAAATACTTCTACCTGTGATTAGTTAACCAACAATTCAATCAGAGATGGTGGAATCAGGCCTAAATGGATTTATTGCAGTACTTTTATTAGAAATGTATTTTATTGAGCTAAAGTCAATTAGGTCTGGAATTTTTCTTCTGTCTACCGGCCAATAGGTACGATTAATGTGTGTGTTGCTTTTCATAGATTTTAGGAGTTCTCTCTTCGACATGATCAATTTTGGGCTCCAGTAAATACATTCGGCGTTTCAGTCTTTACCATCAGGTACAGGTATAAATCTGAGACCAATAAATAATGTTGCATGCTCGGACTGCTATTCTCTAACCGCCGTATTCATAAAAATAAATCAATATTTCCCTCAATATAACCCTTCTTAACCATAACCTAGCATTTTTCACTATGCTTTTACTAGCTTTTTTCACTATGCTTTTACTAGCAAAAAAAGCTAGGTTATGGTTAAGAAGGGTTTACAAGCCTCTCTTAAATATTAATTTATTTTTATGAATACGGCGGTTATTGTTAATATCTTAATATGTTAATATCTGATGCTATTATAATAATAATTGATCTATTCCATTTATCCAATGATATACTATGATGATATTTTTCTCAACAAGATACGCTGGTGTTCTTGTCATGCGCAATGCCATTAGCTGCGTTTAGTGAAATACGTCTTTAATATGAGTGAATTGTTTATATTATTTTCATTAGCAATGCACGTCTTATTGTTTTGGTAATGCTATGCTATAATCATATAGCTATATTCCAATAAGCAATAAATTCTAATAAACTTTTCCATTATGCAAGAGATGAGAGTTATTGGGAGATTCGTTCAGGTTGATGTGTTCAATCGCTTATAAAATGATCACAAAACATTTTCTGATTTGAATATTTCCGTTTAAATTTAATTTTTAATTAGGGCTAATATTTTTTGTCAATAAATTAATTTTTGATAAAATAATTACTCGCTGGAAATATTAGCAAATAAACTAAAGAAATGTATACGATTAAAGTTATCGCGTACTATCATTTTTTATAATTTTCATTAAAAAATGTAATTTTAGAATCCAAAGCCAATAATCCGCTCAACCGTTTTGAAATGACCATGCTAAACCTTAATACGCACAGGATACTCCACCCGTAAAACAAACATTGATAAAAAACTTAACTGTCTTTGAAGCTGTTCAAAATGACTTCCTCTGGTGATTACTGCTGTCTGAAATCGATGAAGTTCTTATTCATTGAGTAACTTTATTTATTTGCATTCGTTAGAATTTGTACTAACGATAGATCATGTAACACCCTGTATATTAAGCTATCTTTTTAATAGAATATTAAACAGCTATAACCTAGGTACATATTAAACTGCTTTATTATACACAATTCTTGTTTATATAGGTTACTGGTATTTAAAATAAAAAAAAAATGATTGTTAAAAGCTTAACTTTGTTACAGATGCTAAAGCATAATTTAATTAACTCTTATAAAATTACAAAATTGAAAGAAAAATGCTTAATATAATGTAAATATTTTAAATTACTTTCATGTTCCAGTTAATATAACTTGTTTATATATTATTTAAAAAGAAAATATTTAAGATATAAATTATTTCATTTCAATTCCGCTCGTTTTTAATAAAATCGTTTGAGTGTAAACAAACCCAAAGTACCCTCTTCAATATATTTTAACTTGAATAAAATCGATTTTCAATTTATGTAAATTAGACGGCGTAAACAAATTACGTATAAATTCACAAAAAGTTTCGAATACTTACAGTGTGATCGATGAATATGTAAATACAGTGCCCAATATCCACCATAATGAAAACAGTAATAGTGGCTATCCATGGAATTAACAATGTCCTTTTATCCTACGATTGAATATTTTTTAAATGTAGGAAAATTCGATATGATTTGAATATAACTTACAGCATACAGACCGTATAATAAAAGTAAAGATGCTATGATCCCAGAAATGGAAATGGTCAGCATAAGGACCGTGAATACCAGTGAAGCTATAAAAAATAAATTTTCAATTTGCATATTAAAATTAATTAAGAAACGCACTTTCTTACTTGGAGATGTAGTGTCAGGATCTAAAATGCTATGTTGAGGTTCTGCTGTAAAATTACTTTCTAAGTATACGATATCTTCGTGTAAAAATTTACCCATCATTCCAGCCGCTAATGAAAAATATAGCTGTAACAAATTCATCTTGTTAGATTATTATCTTGGGTTAATTGAGTTTATGTAATGTTAAAATGTGTTTTTAAAATTTTGATACAAATATAATGTGCAAAAATAATATTCTATATATTTTTGAATAATAATAATATGCTCAAACACTGCCTTTCTTTAATAATTTTTTTGAATCATTGGTAAAATTTTGAAGTAACACATTTCGGATTTAGATAAAGCGTTCTTTTAGAAGATCAATATACATTTTATAGCTGTACCGTAGTTAAAAAATACAAAATATCTTAAAATTACATTAATGTTCGTAAGAAAAAGTTTAAACGAGAACTAAAATTTGCTAATGTTTGCCTTAATTATAATTTTGTATCATAATTCATTATTTGTAGTAGTACATTATAAAAATTGAAATTTCTCAATTACTTTATTTAAAGAAGGATTTCGAAAAAGGCTATGATGGATGAGTGACCAGTTGAATTTCAAGCGGAATACAGCTATCAATATATCAAATAAAACCCGAGTTCTTATTTGTTTGGGATTCGATTATAGTGATTTTATTACAGCTTGTTAATCTGCACTTCTAAATTTAGATGTTTTTGTAAAATAAAAATGTTATAGAATTAGTAGGAAAATGTGAAATTATCATTTGCCAGACCAATTATTTTACTCGAATTTCTATGTGCTACGAAAGAAGTTTGAGTTATCAAGACTTTGAGTTATTTTTATTATATTTACTATTTACTAATTATGGAATTAGTATATACAAAATAAGCTATTTCGCTTATTTCCAATAAATTTCGTTTGACTTATCGAGAAAGTAAAGATATTTTAAAACTTCATTTACAAAGATGAACTGGTAAATTTTCATATTATTGAATTATTAGCTTATCTTAAAAATCTAAAAGAATTAAACTGCTTTAAAATTTTTGTTTTTGTCGATTAACTTTTTTCCTATATGTTTCAACGGTCGATGGATAGAAATTGCGCATTTAAAAAGGTTTGACGTATGGAATATACTTTTAATCTAGGTGGTGGTTGATGTTTTCCAATTTTATTAATGTACATTTTTATGCAAATAACATATTTTATTTCAACAAGTGTTGAAATGGATCAAACGGATTGGCTTTATAATAAAAGGTTTTGGTTTAAAAATAAACTTCAATGCAATATTATAACAAATTACTCGGTAAATACTAAACTTATCTTAAAATAATTCATTTTTATTCTCTCAGATTCCTACTAATATAAAATCGAATATCGAATACTTATTTCTCAAAATGGAGGCTGGTGCCAATGCCCAATTCAATTTAATTTCTAAATTTGGAGTCCAAAGGTGCGAATGGGTTCTGACATCCAGCGCATAATTAGTTTCTCGCTCTCTGGAATCTTAAGTAGATTTTCATAATTTAAATGCATAAGTTCCTAATTGAGAAAAAATAAGTGAAAATTATTGGTCTGAAACATCATTCAACATCATTGAAGAAGATAATTAAGAGAAACAATTGAAGGGGCAAATGGATGAAGGAGTTAAGTTATAAAAAAATTAATAAATAAGATTTTAATACAATGGATTCGCACATTTTAGCTAAAAGTAATACACATTTTGGTTTCTTGAATTATTAGTAGGGACAGTTTGTATTTGTAAGCAAAGATTATTATTTAATGACGTTAGAAGCTTGCCTGGAAAATGATAGATTCCGATTATTGAAATGAAATTCAACATAAAAATTTAAAGGAAAGCTACCTATAGGTATTAGTTTGTTCGCGTTGAAAGAGAATATTTCTCATATAAAACCTATAAAATTGTTTCCAGTATTGGTGCTGCCATTTATAATAATTGTCGAGGAGAGTGCTTCATTTTATTTGCCAAAAATGTAATAAGAATGCCTGAATGTTACTGACGACATAAAAGCGTTAGAATTCAACATTTGATGTATTTTGGTGTAAATTTACCATGGTCTCTAAGAACTGTGTTGGGTTCGCCACAGAAATAGCTAAATAAGTCATCGTCGACACCAATAAAGAAGATGGAGGTGTTGGAGGTTATTAAACTGATTTCAGATGGTAATCATTCCAAATGTCTTGAAATGTTGTCTGTTGATGACGTATTCCAGATCTGGTCAGGCATAAGCAATAGTTAGATGGATTCCTGAATCATCAGTGGTTTCAATAAATGCAGGTATATATTTTACGCTAGACAATAAAAAAGAAGGCTAACTTAACTTCAGGAATTTAACAATTAGTAATAACAATAACAAATTACACCTAAAAAACTACAAAACTGCAGCCAATTTAATGTCAATTCCATTTCAATAGAAAAGTTAAATGAATTCAGAACATAAAAGGGATTGCGGTTTAAAATGCATTTGGAGTAAAAATAATTTAAATATTGAATAATAAAGTTAAAATGAAAGATTTCGTTGCCGTTCTTGAATCCCCATCCCAGCCGAATTCAGTTGTTTTGTGCTTTGTGCACTTGCTTACAGTTGAAACGTCAACGCTACGAGGAACGATATCGGAGAAAAAAGGTCAACCCATACAAAATTGGATTTATAATTCAAAGAAGAACCTGTCTATTCACAACAAGAAGGAAGACAACAAAATACGGTAGCGCTATCTAGAATTCTAATATTAGTCAACATTATTGTAAACACGTATTTGGGAAATTATGTTAAATTTGTAAAATTTTGATTATTGTGAAATTAATTTTGATACACTCATTAATCATTATACATTTACTTATCAAGTTTCAATTGTTTATTCGACAACGATTCACAATATTTTTTTATCCATTTGTGTTCAGAAGACAGCGAGCGGAGAGTTGCCAATAAGGAAGATTCAATTCTGGAGTCAACCGAAGTTGGGGAAAGTGGGTTGAGAGAGAACAAAGGTAAAAAATGAAGTTTAATACTACAAAATTGGTGACCAACAATAAAAACAAAATTCAACTAGCAAGCTGGCCGGAGCAAAGTAAATTATTTATAGCATGTAACAATAAATTGTGGTAGGACCTTTTCATTTCAAAAATAAATCACATTCAACAAGTTACAAAAATTTCTATTATTATTAGTATACAAAAATATACTAATTTTACGGCGACAACCAAACGCACTGTTGCAAAAATCATCAGCGAATGTATTTTAAACAAAATACGATACAAGTTCGATGTAATTAAGCAAATGGTGCTTATTGATTACTTTTCTACAGCGATAGCGGGAGTTGGAAACATCAAAGCACACTGCCCTATTTTATAAAAATAGATGACCTAATTTATGCGGTGGTTGACCCAATTGGTAGTTCTATAACCATTCTTCTATAAGAGCGTAATTCCACTTGATGTGTTAAGAATGGACAACTGAAGACTTGGATTTTACCGCATTTCGGGAAATTCTAGGAAACCTAATAGGTATTCATGTGCGGCCAAATATTGGGTGTTTATTTTATCAATCCAAATACTTCTGGATGTAAATAATTCGATAGCTAATTCGATACGATATCTTAATTTTTAATCCGTACTAAAACTATGGGATTAACTTCCACATCGATCGTTAATCTTTAAGGCACCCGGTGTCCGCTAAAATTAAAATACAAGACACGAGAAAGTAATTCTCTTCAACAATACCTTCTTTATCAAATGAAATATACTAAATAGTATAGACTAGTAGGTAGAGTAAAATTTTTCGTTATTGGTTGGGAGTGGCTAATGTGCAGAAACGAATATTCGTTATTTCGGTTCTATGTTTGTGTCAATTGGTGGAATTAGGTGTCACGGGTGTTTCCCTCCACATTTGCCACGTAACCCCAAGTCACGTGCCAACTACTAACGAAAAATGTACCTCTACATGATTCAAGATACATTTTTTAATGAGAAAATATTGACAACTGTGGGAAATATGACCGCTGGCGCTGCTCTAATTTTTATCATGATTTGCGGTGACCATGATAACTCTGGAACGGCTTATATGAAATAAAAATACAAAAAGATCTTATTAGTAATTCTTAAATAATTCAAGTTAAAAGTTAATTAGCATTAAAATTGAGTATTATTTTTTAGTATTCAGTTTATTATTTCTGTCTCAACTACAAGTTTCGTTTATTGATATAATACTGCTGAAGTTGAATTGTTCAGGGTATTTTTTGTTGTCAAACTTAGCTTTTACATTTTCTTACGTATTTATCAACGAAAACTTTTACAACAATCTTTACAATTCCTATATTAGTAGATATATAAGTAATAAATAACAAGTACAATAATAGAATGTTTAAAGTTTTAACGAAACCTACGACAAGATTAAGAAAGTAGGTTCCTATACATAACAGATAACTTTTTGTTATTTTCACCTTTTTACCTAACTGTATTATGAAGGTTTACGAGCTTTTACTGTGATTGAATTTCCAACTTTCTTAGTTTACATTTAATTTGAAATCTACTACGTTCGGTTTCCTCCATGCTTAATTAAGCCGCGTATACAAGTGCGTATTTAAATTTTAACAAAACCTACAATAACAAAAGTTTTGGTAAACTTAAAATGGTTTTTAGTTATAATTACCTACAGTTTTTGTACTTTCAAATTTACTGAAGTTTTATCATATTTTACATCCCTTTAATAATCAGTTTTATTATTAATTAACATTATGAAAGTAACGAATTATAATTTATTATTATTATTTTACATATTTTATTTATAATAAATACACTTGAGCCTTTAAGCAAGTAATCGAATTGGGTTAGTTTTCTATTTGTCGTTTTTACTGCTAAACAACTGTCACATTCATGTTACATAAACTGACATGTTTGTCCATATCTTCGTACCCTTAAGATGCCATGTAAAAGATTCAACCAACCGTACAGTTGAGTCCTGCTTCCTGGAATAAGTTATTTAAGGATATAAATACGATAAAATCCAAAGCTATAAATTGACGTTATTATATTTTACTGGAAAGTGGAGAGTACTTTTACTATTTAATATAATTACGAAACAATAATTGTTAGTACATCGTACAATTGATTTGGTTGGTATTCCAAAAGAGATCTTTGAAAATAATAAAATTTCTTTGAAAATAATAAAATTTAATTTACTGGGACCACTACGGCTGCCATTTTGTATTAATAAAAATATAAAAAAATTTTTTCATATATTTCAATATAATGTACAATAATGCTGTTTCGAATTTTATTATCATTTCCCATAAATAATAATAATTTGTCGAATTAAAAATTATTTTACAAGTTCCACATAGATAATATTATATTATTGTACAAGTGTTTATATAAAACTTTACAAACTATTTCATAAAATTAGAAATATTTTGAACAAAATTTCTTCTGGGCTTTATAACAAGTATTAGAAAATTTGATCATTTTAGTCCTTCATGTCTTAAAATACTTAAGTGGCTGCTGATTATGACTTACTAGTTTGTAGCTTTGTAGTCAGCAAGCCCAAGATAAAAAAGTTGTAAACTTCAACGTTAAGCACTAATAGTATTAGAGGAGCTTTTCGTAATTTCTTTGTATATTGCCAAGAAAGGGTTGGTCCATAGCCACTTTGGAAAGTGAGGGTAAATATAAAAGCTTTTAAAATAAAAAGTTCTGTAAGTCCCTAAAAAACTATTGGAAAAATATTCAGCGACAATAATAACTTTTTGAAATTTCGTCAAATTTTAAATATTTTGGCAATAAAATTAATTAAATATACGACTAATCTACTCGAGATAGCATACAAATCCTTTCTTTTCAATGACAGCATTATTATTTGTTGGGAGACTTTTTTTTGAGTTATTAACGTTTATAATATTTTATTAAGTTACTAAATTGTAACTTTTATTAGTTATTATCAAGTTATAGTAAATAAAATCTATTAATGAAAATATAGGGTGTTTTTTTAGCTGCATGAGAACTTCAAAATGAAATAAAACATTAAAAACCTGACGGAATGTTTTGGTTATAATTTTTTTATGAAAGTACAGTTAATGGCATTTATGATTTGAACATGACTTCCGGCATGTGACCACCACGACTAATGGTTACGAAGCGCATCCGTTCAGTCCAATTTTTGACCACTTTTTCCAATATTTCTCGCTTTATTTCATAAATGGCTTGCTGAATATTAGCCTCCAATGCTTCTAGAGTTGTTGGTTTGTTAGCATAAACCATGGATTTAACATACCCCCACAGAAAATAATCTGGAGGTGTCAAATCACACGATCTTGGAGGCCAATAATTGATAGGACCACGTTTTGAAATAATGTTGTCACCAAATTGTCCTTTCAATAAATTGATGGTTTCGTTGGCTGTGTGGCACGTAGCACCATCCTGTTGGAACCATAAGTTGTCAATGTTTAGCTCTTGAAGTTTTGGAAACAAAATGTATTGAGCATGTGTCGATATCTCACACCGTTATTTACCGATATTCACCGTAACGGTAGCTCCTTCCTCATTTCGAAAGACATATGGACCAATGATGCCGTTGGCGTGTATTCCACACCAAACAGTCAATTTTAATGGATGCAATGGAGTCTCAAGATAATGTCCCGGATTGGTCTCACTCCATATACGGCAATTTTGTTTGTTCACATACCCATTTAACCAGAAATGTGCCTCGTCACTGAACAAAATTTTACGGTAAAAAAATGGATCCACTTCCAATTGGTTGTGAGCCCAATTTGGTAGCGTTGTTCAATGGTCAATCTATGCATTATCAAATGCCAAACCTTGCTAAACACAAATGTCAATAAACTGTTTCCATAGCAATCTTGATTCAATTGTTATCCCTATTCAAAGTTCTCATGCAGCTAAAAAAACACCCTATATAAATAGTATAATATAAGTATACCAGAACAAAATTCTGTTTCGCTTTGTATTTCCCTTTATTTTCAAAGGATTACTTTTCAAATTGATCATCAGCTCTCAGTTTAAACAAAGATGTTTACATATACAATTATTCATGTACTTTCTGTAAATTTCAACTTAATACTGTTATAATATCACATTACTGTAATACTGAACTAATGATTAACTTCAATTCTTGCTTATTAGATCGGTGCCATTCCGAGTATAAATTTAAAACGTTTATATTATGAACGGAGCAGATATAGGTAATTATTTTATCTTCGGTCAAACTTATTCTGAAACTCTTCAAGAGTAAAATGAGTATAAATTCGTACTTTATTAATTTACTTCCAAAGTAGCACAAAAATTAAAATAATCATTAATCACTTACTTACTATATCAATCATTAAACTTCCTGCATGCAAGTGTGATGGAAAGAATCTAATTTGTGCAGAGGAACGAGGAATATGCGATGTTTCTACGTGTAAATTAGTTTTCTCTTCCCACTGACACGCAAGGAAGTTTTAATATTTGTGGTGATAAGCGATTATTTTAATTTTTGTGCAATTCTTGAAGTTGAAGTAAATTAATAAGACACAAATTTATATGTTACCAATTTTACTCTTGAGTAATCTTAATTCATCCCTCTAACCTACTTTCCACAACCCACATATACAGTTGGATACTTATCTAACATTGAATAATTATTTCGCTTTGATCATATCTAAATATCGAGAACATTATATTAAATTTCAATTCGATTACTTTATGTTGTAATGAATTACTGCATTGATATGATACTCGTATTTCAAATATTTTGAACTAAAATTTTTGTATACGATACCAAAAACCTAAATATCTAACGAGCCAACAATTTCTATAATTTCTTTTAAATTACAGTAAGTGGAAAATACGGAAATAAGTGAATAAGGCGCTGTAGTTAAAAATAAAATTGCTTTTATAGTTAATGTTATTGCAGTGTTATGTATACCTGCAGAGAGAATTTCCATTAGTTAGTTGTGCAGTAACGAGTTTGTTACTCTCAATACTTTTCTCAATATAAAAATATATTGCAATAAAATTAAGTTTGCATGAGATTTTTCCTTTATAAGAGGGTAATATTAGAATAAATTTGTTTCTTTACATTCGTTTTATTTTCACTAAAAAAAATTATTGAAATGTTGACTCGTCAGGATCTACTCGTATATAGAATTTAAATTTAAATTACGGGGTAAACTATTTTACAATAGGGATAAACATCAAGGACTCAATTAAATGTCAGTAAATGGTACTTACTGATTGACTGTAAGTAAAAACCTACAGCTTATGACCTATGACCTTATGGCCAGAACCCCAACTCTTTGTTCACTATTACAACCACTAGAATTGTTTCTGAACTAATTTGAATTTTGATTTTAAGCAAATATAACGGTCATTAATGTACTATTAACATATTGTGTAAATAATATTATTTTTATTTATGAAATAGCTAAGTTATGCATAACTAAAAATAACTTTAACCAAATATCAACACTTTAACTAAATAATAAAATAATAATAATATTCAACTTAAACTTCGCCATTAAGGCACTCAAGAAAATGTATAGGGGACAGGTTTGCAGGTTGCCACCTACTGCAGGTTGCCACCTATCTTGGATTTTGGTGTTGGACCAATGTCATAAACTAAATTTTGACTGAAATCGAAACCTAAGGAGGTGTGATCACTTTTAAACTAGTTCTGGAGCGGACAGAGCCACTAAGACAGCGTGTGTTGACAAAAGTTTGAAAAGTTGTATCGTAAAAATTTAAAAATTAAAATTGTGTTTTTGTTCTGTGGTCATAAATTGAACATTTTAATCGAGAAATCAAGGTAAATATTTTTTCTGTTTTGCTTTTACATTCAACTTACATTATCCTAACAAAATTTCAAACATATCATGAAATAGCAATTTTTTTCAGATATAATTCTAAAATAGTGCTAGAATGCAGGTTGCCACCCTTTACGATTTGCAGGTTACTACCTATCGTGTTTCGCTTGTTTACACTCATATGCCCGTTTTTATGATTGTTTGATGTTTACAATTGCTATTGAGTCAAAAGTGAAGTGTTTTTATTGCATTAAATAATTAAATTTGCAAGATAATATGGAATCATGCAAATTAACATGAAAAATCAAATTTTGATTTTTTATGCCAATTTATACTAATTTTTTTATGTTTACGACCACTGAGTGTCAGTAAAAACCCATAAATTTTATAAATCAGTTGGTTTTATTTCCGTTTTTCTACATTTTCAGCAATTTCTCAATGGGTGGCAACTTGCAAGCCTAAATTTCAAGAGCTCGATTTTAGGTACTTTTGAAAAACTCCTGTATAACTTTTATTTTTTGAAAATTCAAATAATTTCTACGTCAGGATTGTGCCTTTTGAGTTCCTCTTTCCAACGAATATTATAATATCAACAATATGTTGATTTTGTGACGAGCTATGAGCAAAAAAGCTAATGGGTGGCAACCTGCAAACCTCTCCCCTACACTTTAAATATTTACGAAGTCTAAAGCTACATAAATAATTATTTTCATAAATAGCTAAAGTACTACTATACCATCAGAATCGGTGCCATAACAGACACATTTCCCCTAATATAAAAATATAAAATTTGCGAAACATTGCAATTGTTGGAATTGTGGTAGCATCTCTCGAATTATATGTGTAAATTAAAGCACTTGTTTGCTATTTGCGTTTTTTGAAGTTTCCCCAAGCTACCGGTTAGAATCCATGACCTTTGCCTCCGCAGAAATTACGAGCTAGTCTATTAACATCGTGGCAAACAAACTGTAGAGTCATCTTTGGATTGTGACGGACTTCTGTTCCTTCTCATTAGGGGTTGCGGCTCAAAGGCCAGTTCTCGTTTCAAAGTTTACAATTATTTTCCTGGGAAAAAGCATTAGGTTCTATTTGAATCAATATAAAACAAATCTACAAAATTATTTACATTGGAAACAGCTGTTCATCAGTATGGTGACTGTCTGTTTCTAATTAAATTAAAAAAATTGTAACCGTCATCACCAGGCGCCGCTTGACGGCCTGTTTCGAGTTAAGTGCAAAATCAATTTCACCTATCAATTAACTTTTAGAGTTGGAAAATAATCTATTAATCAGAATTATACAAAATATGCAGTATCACCAACAGTTATATTCGTAGATGCCATTTTAATATACAATTTGTTATTTCGAGGAAGTTTTAAAAAAAGTTTCATTTAAAAAATAATATTCACCAATTTATAATAATTAATATTAATTTATAAAATTAATTTTTATATAAAAAAAAAACTTAAGGGTAGGGTTTCACACATGCAAAACTAGGAAAGTAATGCATTTGAAAACGGCTTGACGGATTGACTTGAAATTTTGGGAACATATACAAAACACATTTAGGCACAAAATGACATATTTTATATCTTAGAATTTTTTAGCAAAAGCTTACCTTACCTTTACCTTTTGTTAAGTTAATGCTTTTATCCAAGCTAATCTTATTATCGTCGCTAAGTCAGTTTATTATATAATTGAGCAATACGAAAGCGCCCTCCAACACAAAAAATCTGAACAAGCATTGCTGACTTAATTCAGAATTGGTTTGTAACAGGAATATCACGAATTACATAAAGTAATTATTTTAAAATTCAAAAATACTTACTTATATCGATTCAAAAAATTTAATATTTGGTAGACAAATTTACATACGCATACAACTCACGTATATATGCAAAATATGAAAAAATTATAATTTTTTAATATAAAAAAATTAAAATACTATATTATTTAAAACAATATCATTTTAAAAAATATGTCATTTTATAGACCTTTGCTCCATAAATGTTATCCTCAAATTTGAGATCAATCGGGTAAGCCATTTTTACGTGGGTTACTTTCCAAATTTTTTACTTTGTAATTAAGAACAAACTTTTAGTTTTTAATTTTTTTTTGTTTATCACGTCAATCATTATCAACTATGCATTATTTTGATTTGAATAAAATAAATTAGAAACTAGATATCTCGACAAACAATATGTTGTTTTTAAAAATTCTAAGATATAAAATATGTCATTTTGTGCCTAAATGTGTTTTGTATATGTTCCCAAAATTTCAAGTCAATCCGTCAAGCCGTTTTCAAATGCATTACTTTCCTAGTTTTGCATGTGTGAAACCCTAGCCTTAAAGCAGAAAAATGACTCTTGAAGAGTAATTATACTATAATTATGTAATTATACTTAATTTAATGAAAAATATGTGCTTAGGGTGCCAATAATTTATTTTATTGCTTACGCTTATAAATAAATGTACTAAGGTAAAACACCCACTAGTTGAACAGTTTTGAAAGTAAAACCTATTTCACTCTAATTTAAGCAAATAAAATTCGATTAATTTGATTAAAATATGTTATTTATAAAAATATAGATAGTTTTGCATATAATAGCAAAGAAAAAAGGAATAATTAATAAAATTATCATATTTTTACAAGGTTTTTAAAATATACTTCAAATGCAGGAGTAATTGAACAATCTATTTTGAATCGCAGCCGTAATTGAACACTCCGGTGGTGGTTGTACTTGAACACGTGTGAAAATAGTCAAAATCAGTCAAAATCAAACAAAAATCCAATCGATATTCTAAAGATACATTTGGCAACATTGATTTATTTATGTATGACAAACGTAATGGACAAACGTGATCATTTTATGTTAGTTTTTTCGAGTTCAAGTTCATAACCTAAAAACTGTGATTGCGCGGTTTACGGATTAGTAACTTTATATGGCAAAAGTAGCATGCTTATCGGCTATTCCACATGCCAACTTTCAAGTTAACAAAAATATAATTATTTCGATTTATAATTTAAAAAAACTTATAGAAATCAATTGCTAAATCATCAAGTAATTATAAAATACGGATATTACTTATTATGAATATTCCGTTTTTGCATTAATACAATTTCAAAAATCTGTTCAAGTACTAGTTCCATTTCTTGCGGTGTTCAAGTGCTGGGTGTTTTACCTTACTATGAATAATTTAATCTTTCCAAAACTACAAAGTATTATTTTATTAATACTACCTATTATTTATATTATTTGTCCCTTGTATTATACAAGATGTCCAAATGATTAATACAAACGTCATAGGTACAGGTACAAGCCACATTTTTCTTTCTAATCTTATATTTCGTTTAAAAGTACATACCTACTTACAGAGTGTAAAAGAAAAAGGAAATCTTAAAAATTAGAAATTTGTAACATTTCTGTGATTACTTTATTGCTTAGCTCGAAAACCGTTGATTATTATAGACAAAATAGAATAATATTTATAACCTACCTACAAAATAATGTAGTTTGTGGAAATTTTCGGCATTAGGAAAATAATATAAAAATTTTTCTTTTAATATGTTATAATTTCGGTGCATTGCCATTTTAAGACAGAGGACATAAATTTAATCAAATATTTAACTTGAAATTTTGGACGTGGTTATACTCTTATAATTTATTAAAACTGTATAATATTTTTTTTTTGCTGGTTTATTTAAGACTAAAATGAAATTAATTAGAAAAATTATAGTTGAGAATGCGGTCATTAATGATCTAAATATAGATCCGAGTTTACTTCTTACATATCATCACACAAAAATAGGAACAAACAGGTCCGTCTAAGGGATACGAAGTTAATTGAAAAAATTAGCAAGAAAAAATTATAAAATCAAAAGACACCTTAACGGATTACATATGTTTCAATCTTAGGACGTTTTTACACGTGCGACTGATATCATCAGATCCGTACTGGTTTAATGAAAATACAACTTTACTTACCAAATCCTTCAAAAAACTCGATCCCAAAGGTCCTGACTGTACACCCATCTCTGTGATAATAATATGTAAGAAGTAAGTATCATTAATGACCGCATTCTCAACTATAATTTTTCTAATTATTTTAATGGAACGGTCAACTAAAACGTTTTTGTAGATTTTTGTATTTTTTATTTTTATTTTTAAATTCAAATTTTTTCAAACATTATTTTTTTAAAATGAAATTCTTAAATTAAATTTGTTATGCTTTTATAAATTATCTTTAAATCAGCATTTTGTATTAAATTAGTTTACATTTATAATTAAGAAACTTATTTGCCAAAATAATTTAACGGTAATAATTCACGATTTAATTTATTGGCTTAATTAAAATTTCAGGGTTATTTAATTGTAGGTGTAATATTTAATAAGTTAAAATGCAATTAACAACTACCTACTATTAATTCCTAATTGATAACTAAATCGATCTTCAAAATATAGACACTAAAATTTCAGCTGACTAAGAAACAGAAAGATTGAACACATTCAAAAGAGATTTATTTCATTCGAAACGCTTTTTTTTTTGTAATATCCGTTTTTACTTCAATTTCATTTCACTGGTCGTTAATTAATTTTTAGTTTACAATAACAGCTTTTAACTAAAATATGACCTAGTTCCGTAATTGGCTACAATCCCTTTGAGGTTTGCAATTATCAAATTTTGATTTTTCCTCATTTTGTATTTTGTCTATACATACATGGTACCCTTGTTTCGACCTTAGGGAGCATGAAAACCTTGGTTATCTTAAGAAATAAATTAGTGAAATTAGAGAAAAGTTGTGTGTTTTTATTCTAATTTTAAGATTACAATTTTTTATCGTTATATTAATCGTTTAAATGGAAAACAAATTCATACATAATTGCATTTCATTTTCCACAACGTTTAATTTGAAAGTACAGTCACTTTTTGTTTTCAATATAAGATCTTCTTCTTCCTTTTAATATAGCAGGAAAAATAATTTTTTATAAGTCAAATTTTCTTTCATTTAAACTTTGAATGAAGTGAATCGAATGAAAATTCGGCTACGATTCCAGTCGATTTGTTCGGACCCTCTGTTTGCGGCCGCTCTCTATATAATAATGATATTCAAATCAAATTTTCAATAGTGGTTTTTCTTATTAAAATGTACCTTTACATGTAATAAAAGTTTCGTTAACGAAAATAAATTTTATCTTTGAAAAAATGCATTGAAAAATAACCTCTGCTAAACCAGACTCCCCCCTTAATTTACTATTGAAAAATGTACTGATGTTAGTAGAGAAGGAGCAAGTGAAAATACAAACATTATTAGGTTGCCTTAAATCTTCTCGAGAACATAGAGACAGCCGATGATAGCGATAGCAATCGGTAGTTGTATCTGAGTTGTTAAACCTGTCGTAAGCCCAAACATCTCTTTGGGGTTGACATGTTAGTGAGGTCTGAAATTTCCAAAACTAGTCACCCTTAATTAGATTTTTAAGTAAATTTTAATTGACTTTTCCAGAAAATTTAATTGAAATTCAAATTTTTTTAACAATTCATGAACACTTACCTACATCTAAAACATTCAAAATATCATGATTGGAGCTTACGCATTGCCTTTGTATAAAATATTAGCATATTTCATGCTAAATTTTTATTAAAATTTTTCAAAAGATTAGATAATGTAATTTATTTTTGTTATTTTGTAAACTGTTTAGAGTTAAAAATTAAATTAAAAAGTTTATACAAAAGCCAATCACAATTTAATAAAGAAAATTAGCAAAGAAAAATTACATAGAAAACTGTTATAATCTACGACTTGCTTTCCTTCGGAAGGTCATTTGAAAGATAATATTAATTTCATGCATATCCAATAAGTAAAAGCTAAGTTTACAACTGGCCCAAAGTAACATTTATAAATGAGCCGAATCCTTTACCTTCTCATTATAACTTAGGTGCTAAAAGATGGAAAGTGTGATTAGGTTTATCTATAGAAACTAAGTTGTGCGAAAAGTCATAAATCCACATTGTATAGTTTTGTAGAACTAACGAATTTTAATATTAATCAGACAACATTGATAGACATAAAGTCTGTGAACTGGATGGATCGGATTTATTTTGACAAAATGAACTCTGCGACTTCCTGCTTAATGTAACTTTATAAATAAATAAAATAAAATAAATAAAATAAATGTAAATTTATTTTGATTTCTTAATCAATGCACTACTAATATTTTATATTAGGTTATTTAAAATATAATAGAGAATAAATGAATAATAATAAGATTAGTGAACAAAACTCAAGCTATAAATTAATATTGATTAAAAGCATCAAAAGTAAACATCGAATAAAATATAAAGTTGAATATAAATAAGCCATCAATATTGAAATAATAGGGTCACATAATATTTTCATAGTTGACGTTTTCTTCCTAACTACTATTTTATCTTCCTCGGACACAAACACTTAAGATTGATTTCCCATTCCTTTAAATATTCTAATTGTCAAGAAATTTTCAAGATCTAATATTTCATATGAGATTAGATTAATAAGAGGTAAAAATTTCATAAAAACAACAAAAAATGAAATGAAAAACAATACATTATAAGAAGTTGAAACAAAGAAATATGCGAATTTGTAAAATAGCGAACTCTAATAAAATTGAATATACCTTCTATTTTTTACAAGGTCTGAGAAAAAAATCTGGAGAAATAAAATATCTTCAATTAATAACAATTATCGAAATTTATATTGTCACTTTAATGTAGAAAATGTCAAGCGTAAGTATTTTATGGGTGTTTTGTACGAAAATCAATAGACACGTGAGGAAATACAATTTTTCAAATAGAAAAAAAGATGGGCTCTAGTAGTAATCTTATATTTTAAATTATTATTTAGAAGTATAGTTCAGCAAAAAATTAAGTCTTGATTTAATAAAATTATATATATTGATATTTACACGATTTTATTGTTATCTATTTATTAATTTTTGATTATTTTTTTATGTATCATGCAATTTTCAGGAATCAACTATGGATTAAGTTGATTAGATATGAATCCAGAAGTTAAAAATGATAAAAATTATGATATTATATCAGATGCTTTACTTGAATAAACAACACCAATAAATGTTTTGAGAATTACGTATAACTTCCACTCTAATCAATTTTATAATGGTATAAAGGTTACCGAGTAACATAAAACTGATATTACTCTTAAAGTTTGAATTTCAAATCTCCTGCCCTCATTTTACAGATCTTACAAGATTCAAATACTATCGTTAACCTTGTCGTAAACTCGTGATCGTCTAATAAAATAGATAACCTATGAATTAAATCGCCATAGTAACCCAACACACGTCGACGATTACCTACTTTAATAGAACGGACAATACAAGAAATACGCGAGAAACGATCTTTAGCGTCAACTCTAAACAAGGCATTTATACAACCAAGCTTACACTAACTTAGTAGGTTACTATCCAGAAACGTACTGATTTGCATCTAGAGGGTTGTTAGCAATATGTAAATCATACAAGATGATTCGATCAAAGGTATACTGCAGTTAGATTTTGAATGTAATCAAATTCTATATCCAGCTTACGTTATGAAACACAACTTGGTGTAAATCCATATTTATTAATGTAAAAAGAAAATGCATATGGAACTGATGAGCTAAATTGTGACTGTTCACAAATAAATTATCTTTAGACATACTTTTGTTTCGTTCATTACAATCAACAGATAAACCCTTGTACAAAACAATATAATATTTAAACATACTACATTACAATATAAAAAAGGTACAGGAAAAATATAAAATTACTTACAGTAATTCTGGTTAATGTTCTACTATAATATACATAAATATATAGATTCCTTCCTAACTTGGATAGGAAGTGATTAAATAACATTGAGATATGTTTGTTTGGTTCATAATAAATAATTTAGAGTATAGACCCTGTATATAAAATAAAAATTTTAATGATTGTATTTTAATAATAATTTTGAATTCTCAATACAGACATTTTACCTCACTACGCAATATTTAGGTTAAATGAAAGCTACTTTCAGCTATGTGAGACAGCTGCATCAAATTCCTTAAACTTAAATCTGGAAAACAAGAAAAGGCTTTTTTTATAAATTTTATTAGCATACCAGAAATTATAAAAGTTTTTACATTTGTGAAATATTTAGTTGTGCTGTTCTTCGTTTATTGCAAAGCCATAAAATTATGTCATAGGTATAACTTCTATATAAAATGAAACATAAACAAATATCTATCATACTATTACTTTTAATATTTAACAAAACTATTCAGAATTTATATTTGAATATTTACTTATTGCAATAAACTATTGAAATATTCAAATAAACTGGAAAATTTATAGGTATTTATTATTGTACTTAGGAAAGCGATACATGCAGAAAATTTACATTGTAAGGTACCCGAACCTTGTATGGCCTACCTAAGCTTTGAAGGGCTCTATAATTGTTGTTAAGAGCGCGCCGCAAGTAGTGGGGAGCGAAGCTTCTCTCATAGTACAGATTATTACCATTTCTTAGTTACAGGAAAATACTTAGGTGGCGCTCGCGGTGCTATATCGTCATAGAAAATAATGAATTTACCACGTTTAATAAACTGTAGTTTTTCGGTTACCGACAAATACCATGACAAATACCTTAGACCCAAATCCTATTTTACTATCTCTATTCATTTATTGTGTCTATGCTATCTCTCTTATTGCAGCGTTGGGTATAAGCCAGGTATAAGCAAAAGCAAACTTTTTCTTGTGGCAAAGATTTTACATTTTGAGATTTTGACTTTGAGCTATCTTTTGTAGCGTAAAGGTAACGACAGAGTGGAGCCCTGCTCGCTGAAACCTACTTACCGGCTTGAATGTTTTTATTGAAATACGAGCTTTTATTATTGCCCTGGATTACGTTAATTAATATAATATAATAAGTAATAGTACATGAATTAACAACGTAATCGAGGACAAACGAAACTCGTATTTCAATAAAAACATTCAAGCCGGTAAGCAGGTTTCGGCGACCGGCCTCTACTCTGTGACTACCGTAACACACGTGCTCTTGTTTAAATTTTTTTATTTTCTTCAAATTAATTTATAGATTTTCAAAAAATCAAAAAATATTTTTTGTAATCCATAATTCTGAAGAAACCAACTAATAATTATGTAAACGTTTACAACTTCAAAGAAATTTTTAATTTTTTCGTAGTTTTACGTGCTCTTATTTACATTTTTTTTTTATCTTCAATATCCATTTATAAATTTTCAAAAACTCCAAAGATATATTTAAAGAATATAATATGTAATCCATAATTCAGGCCCGCACGCCAGTCCTTCGAAAATTTTAGTGCACATGTTTTCGCCACAGTTTTTGCCTTTACATACCTGCTCTTAGCCTGTAGCGCGCCAAACCCGCGCGACTGGCACGTCTGTGTAAAGGGGACGACGTTCTTGGAACATGGTAGAGTTCCCGGCGCGTTGGTTTTCGCTCGCTCGTCGGGAACGTCATGAATCGCGCGCGACTGGAGCGTGTGTGTAAAGCAGGGGTGGCCAACCCGCGGCCCGCCTTGAATATTTTTGCGGCCCGAGAGATTTATCGCACTTTTACAAAATATATTTATTTTATAACAATTATAATATTATATATAATCAAACATATAAAAGACCAGCACGCTCCTCCAGCGTGTCATTTTTTAGGACACACAACGCATTCTGATTGATCGTTGGTAGTACCAACTTAAAAGTTAAAATCACCTCCCCCTGGGATCGAGTAGCACACCAATCGAGTTTTCAACCTTGGCGAACTGCCCGTGCGTGGATGGGCCTTCCAGCTAGTATAGTATAAAAATAATATAATTATATTTAAAATATAATAGGCCAGGGTTGCCCCCACGCTCTTCAAAAAATTGTTTGTAGACGTGTATTTAGCCATCTCCCTAAACTTTTGACTCTATAGTTGCGCCTATGATATTGTATCTAAATCTAACATGGGGATATATAATTTTATATGCGGCCCGCGGAGTTATGATGCATTTCCAAAGTGGCCCGCAAGATCATTTGGGTTTGGCCACCCCTGGTGTAAAGGCTACTATTGACGGATTTCATCCCGGATTTTAGGAGTCACGAAAATGTTGTGGCATATAGATAGACACCCTCTCAATACAAAACCGTAAATGGCAGACGTCTATCTAGTCCGATAAGAGGGGAGGAAAGGGGTAAATGTTCTAAGCTAGACTGCCGACTTCACCAAACGGTTACATAATTGTTTATATTATAGATAATGTAAAAAAATAGACCAGCAGTCTGGCGTAAATCAAACACGAATAGACTACAGGGCGAAAAACCGCGGTTCTAATCCTGATTGCGTCGGATATGTGCTGTGATCTAAACAGTCCAAAATCGATCTGTGGACTATGGGGAAGGCAACGGGAAACCACCCCATTAACATTTCCCTAAAATTCGGAATCGGATAGGCACCTGAAGAAGAATGTAAAAGAATTTCATATGAAAATTCGATCGGAAACATTGTTAAATTAATGTTTTAAAATTGTAAAAATTTAATTATTCCCTTATCCGACCAGATAAACGTCTGCCATTTTCAGTTTTGTATTGAGGGGGTTTCTATCTATAAGCCATACAATTTTCGTGACTCTTAAAATCCGGGATAAAATCCGTCATAGCTCTTGAATGAGCTTCAAAATTTCTCGAAAATTTTCAAATAATGAAATGTTATTTATTTTTATTTTAAATATAGGTAGATTAACAACTCAATTTATTTATATTTATAATGTAGTTTTGTTATCTTCCTTGCTTCCACCCTCTTCTTTTGTCTTATGATTTTCTTCCGGTATTTTGTATGTTTGTACATAATATTTATCATTGCTATGAAATCTATATCAAATTTTAATATATATCAAACAGATTAGTCCTTACAAGTAGAGGAGAAGGTAGTAATATTGAACCGCCTATTGTTTTTTTCGATTAACTCTACAATTTAGTGAAAAAAAAATGAAAAGTAATGATATGTACTGAATCCTACACTAATAACCTATCACATTATGAAGATAGCAAAGTAATAAAACAGATATTTTTCTAAATAAAAAGTTTAATTTAAAATATGAAAATTGACAAGGTATTTTTTTTATCCCTTTAATATGGGACACAGATGTCTTTAATATGGACCGGGGGAAATATAATATAATATAAAAATAAATGAGTTCATAGATGTATCCAACCTTTGTGGTTGGATACAATGACTAACCCTAGCTGAAAAAAATATTCTAAATGTTCCAATTTTATGTGTTTTAATGCCTACAGTAGTTGGCCTTCACGCCTTGCCCTCGTAAAATGCTCATACATTTTTTAACATAAAATTAAACATATTTTTCTTAAGAATTCAATTTATTTATTCATAATTCGATATATTTTAAAATTTCTTATTTATTTATTATCAAAAGTTAATTGCTATGAATAAATGCGGTTCCATAATAAAAGCAACTTCATTTTTAATTATTTTCAAATTTCACGATCACGATTTGCCTATGTCAGTCCACTGCTGGATGTAGGCCCCCCATCATATTTCTATGGGGGGTTGTTTAGCCATAGCTCGCCACGGTGGCCAACCGGGTTGGCGAGTGTAGTCCACAGTTCGATTTTGGACTTTTTAGATCACAGCACATATCCGACGCAATCAGGATTAGAACCGCGGTTTCCCGCTCTGTAGTCTATCCGTGTTTGATTTACGGCAGACGGCTGGTCATTTATTTTCAAATTTACTTCAAAATTATTTAAAATCAACTGAGCTTACCATCACTGTAGTCTAAAACAATCTTTTATACTTCGATTTCATTCTTTCTTTAACTGAAAATGTTTATTTAACACAAATAAAACGATCACAACTTATACACGCACAAATCATTGGGTGCGTTTAGCGAAGGTCAGCGGCTGAGAAGTTGACTACAGCGGTTTCGCTAAACGGTACGCTCAGCAAGCGCTTACTTACAACTGTTGAGTAAACAACTTAGCGCAAAAATTTTACGCTGCGTCGCCCAGCTAATGATGAATATAACACGTGACCCTTCCCCGCCCATCCCTTAACCTCAAAATGTTATGTGTTTATGTTATGTTATGCTTAATCAATTAATTAGGTTTAATTTAATTAATATCTTAAGCAGCATGATGGCAGGATTTCAAAATTCCTTCATAAATAATCTTGTTTCTGCAAATAATGTTAATGGTAATATATTTACGTTTTTTTGGCTTGCTGGCTGTAAGCATACCGTTTAGCGAAACTCAAATAGTTGAATGTCATCATACTCAACATAGTTGACTGATGACTTTAAGCAGCTGCGCTCGCTAAACGCACCCATTGAAACTGTGGGTAAACTAAAACTTGTTAGACGAGCCCTATAAACAAGTGTGGGTACACTGTTTCAGTTTACTTCACCCTTTTAGTATCGCTTAACATTATTTATTTTGTGATTTTTGGGCAGGGGGAATGAATAGGTTCGTTGTAATTAGGGTGGTCCATATTAAATGCTGGTTCCATATTACTACCTTCTCCTCTAATAAATAAAAGCAAACAACTTGAAGAATAAATCATTGTTTACATTTCACAAAAGTCTTTTTTCTTTTTCTTTTTATAATGATAATGTTTATAATTTGTATAAAGGCCCCTAAATCATTATTCTTATTTTCTAAATATTTATGTGTGCATTGATTGTGTAAAAATTTGACTATGAAGAAATTTTGAATGGTACTAAATTGGACATCCACAACATTATTCGTTCAGCAAGAGTGCAATTTATTTTTTAAAGTGTAAAAAATATTTCCGTCAAATCTTAAGGAATTTTAAAGAATGTAAACAGGCTTTTATACCTGTCTCCTGTCATATCTTCCGAGAAATTTTGCTAATCTTTATACTTACGATGATACCTTTTTGGTGAACGAGATTGCGCGAACTACCACGAGCAACATATAAATTACTTGTGCCATCTATAAGGGAACCCTTGAACACTATGAGCATTCAGTTGATTATATATAGTTTAAAACTTCGCTAACATTACTTTTTCGTTCCAATGTTTTATTGTTTTCTTCTATAATGACCTGTAGAAGGCAATAACGAAGTTTCATCAAAATTGATTTTTATAAAAATTCAAAATTGTCCGTTTTCAAAAATTAAATTTACCTATTTACTATTAATTTAAAGCACTCAAAATTGGTTATTACCTTCAATAGTCTTTTGTTATTAATATAAAAAAAGAATTACACTGATACAACGTTTAGTTTTTGAAAAATCAATAAAAGATTGGAGGCTCCTTTTTAACGTTATATATGGCCTTGGCTGCGGCGCGCTCTTAATGGATGCAACCCATTTTAAAAATATGAAGGTTGAAGGACAACTTATTAGGCATGCAGAACACAAATTTCAAGTGAATTTAACGATTGCGGGACTGACAATAAAATATTCAACAGAAATACTCATTTAGGCCATATTAGGACCATATATACTCAATATGGCCTACAACTTTAAATAAAAAAATGCTTATAAATACAAACGAATTTATTTGAAAATGGTGTCACATTCTGGACATACAAAATCTACCTTATCGCCCTTTTCCAAACCAACACATTCTTCATGAAAATAGGTCTTACATAAAACACAGAGACGCATGTCCTTCTTCACATCTTCCTTGCAGATGTCACAATACCGTGCAAATGTCAGTTTTGACCTTTTGGACCTTAGTCTTAGATGATCCCAGTGGCGCACCTAGGATTTAATTTTGGGGGGGTTTTGGCAGACACAATTTTAACAGCATATATATTTAAAAAATATTTATTGTTAATACATATTAAAATTTATTTTTTAATCGGCCTCTGGGAGGGGTTTTAACCCCCCCCCCCTTGGTGCGCCACTGGATGAGCCGGCGTTAGTTGTCGGTTGCTTAGAAGAGACTGTGTACCATGTACGGCCTACCTAGGCCGTGTAAGGTCGATTGCACTATTGAGCACATTACATTATATATTTGGCAGAAATGCAAAAGGAAATTTAAACGCGAATATGTCCTTGCAAAGTACACTTAACAAGTTATCTACATGCACAATATCAATTTTTTCACTTACCTTTAAGTAATTATTAATCGATATTTATTCCTTTCACAAAATAAGATATGGCGACCCAACTTGAACGCACCAACATAAAAAATACGCTAGTACTAAATCTAACCATTATTTCTTGAAGCAAATTTGAATGTTTCATTAAAAATATGTTCTGAACATACTACTATAGCCATCTTTACAATTTTTTCGGTATTAACTTAAATATTAGCATTAGGCCATATTAGGTAATAGGCCATATAAGGTTCAGGCATAGTAAAAGAAATAATACAGTATGGACAGTCCCTGGTCGGCCCTTTGTTCTTGGGTGTTCCAAAAAATCTGAAATAGTTTGAGTTCATCTGTAGCACCCTAGGGGGCTACCTTTTGTTATTTATAAATTCTAACCTATAAGTTTAACGTTTTGTGAATAATTGTCGTGTCACATGTCGTGCGACCGACTGCGCCATCTGTGAACTCTCTTCGAAGGAGCACCAAATACAATTGAAATAGACTGCGACATCTGTGAACACCTATACATACTCAAACTATTTTCAGACATGCGTATAAAAATTTGGAACGGCAAAAATGCTCGACTGTCCATACTGTATTATTTCTTTTACTATGGTTCAGGTACCTTATTTAATATAATAATTGATATTTAATTCATAACGTAGCATTTTAATATTGTTTGTTACTACTCATGGAGAACAACAGTTAAATGTTGTCGTAGTTGGAAAGGTTGATTCTATAAACATTTCGAACAAAATATAATATTTCAGCAGTCATAAGTATAATATTGCAAAAAGAAATATTGTTTGCATTGCGTGAATTTAGGTAAAACATTGCTAAAATGTTAATAGATTTTTTATATTTGAAATTTTATATTTATAAGCAATCGAGTCGAACTTTGTCGAACACATTGAATTTCTACCAAAGAGTTTAATTTTAATTTTGGTCGAGGGCAATATTTTATTACACTTCTATGTTTGTTGAAAAATGCTTCTCAAAGTATATACATGTCAAATTTCTGCACTATATTCTTTGTGGCATGTTCCAGAAATCATTTTCTTTGATTCTTTAGATTAAATCTTACATTACTCCAAAAGAAATATGAACCCATTGCTATTGACTTACAAATTAATATTGAAATATTCGCCAGGCGAATTTAAAGGTTTTGTTAAATACTTGATTGGATTTTTGTAACTCAAAAATTGAAATTCTATCAGCATTATTTGATAATTTGATATTTTCGTTATGCAATAACTTAATTTATAGTAAAGACGAGTAATACATTTTTTAGGTTATAATAATTTAATATCACAATTTAAAAAATAACTTTATTTCTCTAAGAAAGTAAAGTAAACTTACTAGTATTTACGTTTTTATTTTAGGTGGTTGAAAAAAAATATTTTATTATAAAATGTAAAATGAATTTGTGGTACTTATATTAAATTTTATAATCAAAAAACATGCTTTTAAAAACACGAATGAAAATTCCAGTAATTGGAAACTGATTTCCATCTAATTTCTGAAAACTTATAGGCACATACAAATAAGTTTAAGAAAACATAATTTGTTACTTTTGTAGAACTTTCGTGCAGTAAACACAAAATTATTATTAAAGATAATAAGATACTTAACTATTTATTGATATTTAGAAAGAATAATGTAATTGTAATGTGTAATAATATAAATAAAAAGAAGTATAATTTGCTTTTCAATAATATATTTGAAACTTCAACTAATTTGCACAAACTTAAGATTTAAATTAAATAAAATTGGTTAATAAAAGTTAAGCACCAATTGAATATCTAATTATTATTATTTGTTATTTTTTTGAGTGTTTAATCATATCTCGAGATATGTATAAAATTTATTTTTATAATGAATATCGGAAACCAAATTTTATATTAAGCAAAGTACTTAGTATTTTTATTATACCCACGGCAGTAAGCAATTCAGCTTTTTAACAATAAACCTAATTTCTATAAGCTTCAACGTTTAGAAATTTGCCTGAAAGCACGCAGCGCTACAGGAAAATCGTTTTACGATTGAGTGTTTAACAATTTTACTGAAATTTATTCGTACTTTCAGATCATTTATTGCTTATAAATTAAGTAGAAATTTTTATTACAAAATAAAAAAAAACTAATCCAATATTAAAATCAAATTTTTAAAGCTTTTGTAAAACATTCTTTTTTATAATAATTATATTATAATCTATTTGTGGTGATTAATAAAATTAGCCTAATTATAGTCTAGCTTTCCTCAGAATTTCGAATTTTCAAAAATAAATATTGTGATTTTGTACCTATATTTTTAATTTTTTTTGTTTCATCAGTAGAAAGATAAATTTTGCATTGATGTGTTCTTTGTTTCATTCTTTATTCTGGTTGTTAAGGAATAGTAATAGCACGGCAATTAATTCATGGTGAAACGATTTGTATTCATTACATCATCATAATAGTGAATAAATCAAAAACCCTCAGGATAGTGAGGCGCCTAGTGCTAGAGTGGCCTAACCCGCTTTTCATAAAACTGGATATAAACACGCATAAAGATAAACTGGAAAAACTGAAAAAACTGAAAAAAGAAAGCATGTAAGATTATTACAAAGAGAATCATAGAGAATCAATAAAAAATTTGCTGTCAATGGTTTTTGGTAACTTATTAACTTTTTGACATATTAAGGAAATAATTGAATCAATGTCAATGACGCAATAAAGGTAAAAAAGTGCAAAGAGGGTTAAGCCACTCTAGCACTGGACGCTTCAGTTGTATAAATTTAAATATTATAAACCACAGCACATTTAATTTTTGTCATTGGTAACATCTAATAAATGGTAAAAGAAGACGGTAATTAGCATAAAAGCGATTGAACGCACCGACTGACTGTAAGAATCTATTCTGGCCATTTCCCCTCGGAAGGCAATGGTAAACTACCTGGATGTAATCTGAAATGAAAGCCTTTGTTAAAAGGTCACGATACTTCTATCAAGAAGCATTCTAACACCCCTATTCCCAAACTCGTTCGTTATCGTCGTTATCGTTATGGAATCGTTAAAAACGTAAAGTTTAGTTTCCATATACCATTACCATACTCTATTTGTATACTACTTAATTCAATTGTGAGTGTAAACGACAGTAACGAACTAGTTACGGAAAAGGGATGTTAGTCGTATTAAGAAAAACAAAGACGAAGAAGAAATAAATTATGGTGGTAATGAAACGCGAGTTTTTGACGTACTTTAGACAATTTTGGAAAAATTGTGATTTTTGTGGTGACCAGAATAGTAACACAACAAACTCGCTTTCTTTTTGTTCGTCGAGCGAGGAAGTTGTGCTGAAACCAAGCTATAGATTGCTGGACCCAAGCGTCTGAGTTTTGGGCTAATTACCTGTATGGTAATTAAAATAGTTAAGATAAAATGTGTCTGTATCCATTGATGATTCATACCAGAACCTCAAGAAAAGAAAACATTATTTAGAGTAGTCAAAAGAGATTGCAAACAAGCGTCCTCTTTTTGTTGAATCCTGTGTAGATGTAAACTCCACCATCTACGATTATTCGAGTCATCGAATTTATTATAGGTCGTAGAGAGTTGTGTCAAAAAAATTTATTATAAAAGCCGTAATAAAGAATCGGATGGTGATATTATTATTTTCCGAAAAAGTCGGCATTCTTAGTAAAAATAAGCAAGTTTTGTAGGAAAAATTATTTTATTACTGCCACCCCTTTAAGTAAATAATATTAAATTGAAGTTTTGATCGCTGAGGTAAGAGTCGGAGCTAGTTGTGGCATAAGATTATCTGTTTAGGGAAAATAATTGAAATTATAATTAACCCTCCCGTTACAGTACAATATAATGTATAATATTATTATAGTATCTTACATCGAACAAGTAGATACTTATATAAGTATCTATAGTAGTCTTATATAAGTATACTTATAGTACAGCATAATTATAACATCAGGGTATGTGTTGTACACCTGGCCGAGCGGACTACTAAAGTACTATTGTTATCTTAGAGGTACAAGAAAAGCAAAGTGGCTGTAGAGGAAAAAAGACTTCAAAAGCTAAGTGGTTATATTCTGACAGTGATTTAATTTAATTTAAAATGGGTGTATTATATATTATACTCGTAGTAGCTACTTATTTATTTTATTTTTAAATTATAACGCATGAAATTTCATATCTTTACTAAAGATTTTGCAAAATCCTAGCATAATAATTTTAAAAAAAGTAGGTTTACGTGTAACACATTGAAAGAGCTTAACTCAAATATACACGAAACGTGTGTTTAAGAAAATTCTTCGTGACAAGAATATCGCAGTTAAAAATACGAAACGTTACTTTAACATGGTAATCAACTTATGTAGAGAAGTACATAGTATTTCTTTAATTTTCAATAGATAACAGTGTTACTACCTATATAAATTCTATCATAAATAAGTATATTATTAATTCAACACCGTCTAATTTCGTAGAGATATAGTTTATTAAAGAAATTGCAAGGAAACTTTGTTACACATAGTTGGCACGTAGTTATTTTACTTCCGTGCTTCATTTTTCAATTTCCTATGTACCTACTTAGTATTTCTTTTGTGATTGTTTTTTAATTTAATGAATAGGACAATTTTATATTTCTTCTTGAGTTCTCGTGTTACGTGTAGCGAAAAATCGGAAAAAGCTGTAGCACAGATATGCTATACACTGTAGATTATATATTTCCAGGAGCTTTACTTTACAAATTTAAAACTTTGTTTACTGTAAGCTTTCAAATTTATATTATATTTTTTGGTTTTATACCGTATACACAACATTTAGTTTTTTCGTGCCTGTGTTCGCTTTATTAAAAATGTGTGGTGGACATAGGCTACTTACAGCAGATTAACGTGGATAGAGGCATAGTAATAGAAAATTTCTATATCGTCTATGAATATTGATACGAGAAGACAACTAAAGTCAATCATTCAATCACTCACAGTTTAACACATTTCATTATTTAATAATTAAATAAAATTAATTTTTAATCATATTTTTAACAATATAAAATATAATTAAGATCAAAGGCGTTACTAATGTAAATATTTTTGAAATTAAAATATATTTACTCAATAATGTAGTGACCACGGAACTGGGACAGTTTTTTTCACATATTTTTGACTAAATTACTAATTTCAATTTTTTGTAGCTGTTCACCATCCTGTAGCTATTTACCTCCTTTCACGGTAAGTACCTAGTTATTATGTTGTTTTTCACTAAACAAATTCGTTAATTTAAGATAATAAAAATAGCAACTTGTAGTTAGCAGGAATAACAAATTTGAGGGAACAAGAAGTGTTACACAAGTTAAACTTGCCGTTTAATATGAAAATCAAATTTCTGTCCAGAGAAATCCCAGGGAACTGACTTCAAATTTAAAGTACTATAATACTTTATAGACACCAATTATTGGTGTAATATATTAAACCATTTCCTAGTTTATTTCCTGAAGAATTTAGATATTATTTTTTATCTATCATCTAAGAAGTAATCCAACTTTATCAACATTTTTTAACTTTTAATTTGTAGAAGTACACGACTTTGCGTACATAATTTAACAAAATTGATTTGTTTGAAATACAAAGAAGGTTTTCCCCAATTAATTAACGAATATTTGCAGGTGGTATAGAGATTTTTAGATAATTGGTTTCTTAAAACTTGAAAATAGTTCACATTGCTCGGCGCTAAATAATACAACTTCAAAAATATTTCTATGGTCTTCTGCATATTAATTTTTAAAGTTTAAAAATTATCACACCAGGATAACCCACTAATAAATTAAAAAAAATGTAGTAGTAGCAGCAGCAGAATAAAGAGTTGTGATGTTCAGTGAAATCACAAGTAACTTTTTTTATTCCTTTCCAAATTTTTACGCGCCCTCTAATAGAATTTTAGGGAAATTCTTGTTGGCCGATAAGAACGAGTCCTGATATTTTGAGCATTTTTATTTTTAAAATCAGGGTAGGCAGATTAAGTTTTTTTAGGTTTTTTTTTGTTTTTAATTTTTGGGTTGTCAAGTAAATAAGTAATACGCGGGTTGGGAGTTTAATTTGTAAAATAATTTTGGTTTTCACGTTGGGAGTTCAGAACTGATTAATTTGGGTTTAGTGATTTGGGAAGTAAAGCTCAAATACCCATAATTGATTTAAAGGCGGAAGCCATATTTTTGAATATCCAAGAAAACGTCGTGGGAAGAGGTTTTAGTCCTTTTTCCCCCGCCAGTGGTGGCGTTCTTTACCATTATTTTATTTATTGTTACCATCCGTTCAGCCTCGTGTTATTATCGTTATCGTTATTGGTTTAATACTCGAGAGATTAACATCACCGAATAAGGTAAAACACCCAAACTTTCTAATACTGTTACTCATTGTGTGTATATAAATATTGTAATTTATTGTTCATTGTTCAAATAGTTAGTAGTTTTCTTCGGCTGCAATTTCTTCTACCTCGGTCGCATTTGGCATCGACTAGTCCGGATCCAGATCCTACCGAGTACACCCGTCACTATTGCTATTCAAACTTTAGTATTAACGTCAACATATTTTAAATCGGTGGTAATTGCAGTCGACCACTCGTTGAAGAGCTTTGGCCACACACCAGTCGTTCAAAGCGAGACTGTAGAGTCTAACTTCAACCGAGTGGCAATATTCTGGTCATCTTGTTATTTTGTTGCCCTTTATTATATAATTCTGTTCCTTGCACTTAGTTATTTGTGTTCATTAGTATTAAGATTCCCTTTCGTGCGACTCGTGACCTTCGACATATTCCCAGCTGGTAAAATCAAAGGTGAGTCGATACGGAACGTTTTAGCTGGTGGCGCCCTACTTAACCCCATGATACTAGTTATCAAATACAACCATCCCTGCTCCCTCTCTTATTGCAGTGCCAGTAGACGTTTGATCCACGCCCTCTCCACTGAATCAGCTAGCGAGCCACTTGCTTTAAGAGAGAAGAACCACTCGACTGGTTATTTTATGTCGTAAGCAAATTTTTGCCGTGACATAAATTTGGCCCCCAACGTGTCGGCCTGTTAAGTGTTTATTTTTTTTAACTATTGGTGACGTGCAGTTATTTTTTAAGTGTTTTGTTAAACTTGCAAAATGTCAACGGAAGTTCGTAAAGCGATACCCGTAGTTAAATGGGGAATTTCCTTTTCTGGCGATAAGAGCCAATCTGTAAATGCATTTTTAGAAAATGTGGAAGAATTAAGAGTCGCTCGGAATATTACTGTCGAACAATTATTTCGGGAAGCATACGACTTGTTTAAAGATCGTGCTTTGGTTTGGTTTAGAGCCAATCGTGATTTGTTCAGTAATTGGGAAGAGTTAAAAACGACTTTAAGGGAAGAATACTTGCCCCCAGATTATGATGATACGTTGTTACGTGAAATTGAGCGTCGGACTCAAGGTCCTTCGGAATCCTTAGGTATTTACATCGCGGTGATGAAGACAATGTTCGCTCGTTTAGGCGAAAAAATTGCTGAAGTTAAGCAATTAAAAATTATTCGGAAAAACCTGACCCCATTTTACCAAACCCATTTAGGACTTACCGTAATAGATTCAATTCGTGACCTAACCCGTTACGGAAAGATAATTGAACAAAAGCGAGTAGCGATTGAAAACTATCTTCCTCCTTCAAGAAAGAAATCCGATCTTGAGCCTGATTTGGCTTATTTGGAAACCAAGAACGAAATTGTTGAAGCGGTTGAAAATTCGTCATCGTCACGTAATTTGCCGAATTCTAATATTCCGTCTGGTCCTGTTGTAAAGCGTTACAATTGTTGGAATTGTGGATCTCCAGATCACATGGCTCGTGAGTGTACTGTGCCACAACAAGGTAAACATTGTTACCGTTGTGGGAAACCAAACTTCACGGTGAATACGTGTCCGAAGTGTTCTCGTCAGGCGGGAAACGGTCGTTGAGGTTAGTACGTCGTGGGAGTACTACCTCAAGAACTTTTCGTAACTCGGCCCACAAACAGAACTTGATTCGTGAAGACTATGACGCGCGTTTCGTGAAAAACAAAGTGTTATTAGATTTTATAATAGAACATGCACGGGGTGATGAACGTCCATTTGTGACCGTTGAAATTTTAGGACGTCAGTTTCCAGCTTTGTTAGACTCTGGTGCTACTTGCACCATAATTGGTAGTAAAGGTTGGGAAAGGATTGAAAACTTGGGTTTTCAACTAAAACCGCGTACTTCTCAATCTAAGTGTTCTTTAGCAAACGGTAGTAGTATAAACATTCTAGGTACCGTAAATATACCCCTCACTCTAAATAAAAAGACTGTAATTTTAAAAGTATTAGTGGTTCCAGAGGTGACGCATTCCCTGATACTTGGTATCGATTTCTGGAAGGCCATCGGTTTTGTACCGGATGTTTTCCGTGGGGAATGGCACTTCTCGACACCGGAAGCCATGTGTGTAAATGTTGAAAGTGCCGTGACACCAAAAATTAATTTGGATCTTGCTCGGTCACGAGAATTAGAAAATTTAATTGAGGAATCTTTTCCTATGATGGAAAACACTTCTTTGGGATGTGCCACTGCTGTCGAACATCGGATAGTGACGTCTGCGACTCCTATTAAGCAACGTTACTACCCGGTATCTCCGATAATACAAAAGCAAATTGACGAAGAACTGACTCGTATGCTGGATATGGGAATTGTTGAACGGTCGAAAAGTGCGTGGAGTAGTCCCGTACTCCTAATTAAGAAAAAGGATGGGAAGTATCGGTTTTGTGTGGACTTTCGTAAGGTGAACTTGGTTTCCGAAAGGGATGCGTATCCTTTGCCGTACATATCATCTATTCTCGATCGACTTCGAGAGGCAAAATTCATCTCGTCTCTCGATATTAAATCCGCATACTGGCAGATTCCATTGGAAGAAAGTTCCAAACAGTACACTGCGTTTACTGTGCCAGGACGAGGATTATTTCAATTTACTAGGATGGCATTTGGGTTGCACAATGCACCGGCTACGTGGCAACGTTTTGTGGATAAAATCTTGGGTCCTGAATTAGAACCACATGTGTTCGTATATCTGGACGATGTCATCATATGTGCACCGACATTCGAAAAACATTTAGAAGTGTTGCGTGAAGTGATAACTCGGTTACGTGCTGCCGGATTAACATTAAGTAAAGACAAATGTGTATTCTGTAAATCTGAACTTAAGTATCTCGGTTATGTAGTTAATGGACAAGGTCTTGCCGTCGATCCTGAAAAAGTGAATGCTATTTCGCGAATTCCGACTCCGAAGAATGTCGCGGAAGTGCGGCGTATTATCGGTATGGCTTCGTGGTATCGGCGATTTATTCCGAACTTTTCCTCAATTTTGGCTCCGATAACTTCTTTGCTGAAGCGTAACTCTAAATTTGTGTGGTCGGACAATTGTGAATTAGCATTAAATATGATAAAGAATTGTTTAGTTACTGCGCCTATATTAACGTGTCCAAACTTTGATTACCCTTTTTCTGTTCAGACGGATGCTTCAGGGTATGGCATAGCCGCGGTATTAACGCAAACTATTGATGGGTCGGAACAAGTCATCAGTTACTTAAGTAGATCGCTAAGTAAGCAAGAGTGTAATTTCTCGGTCACCGAACGCGAATGTTTGGCTGTGATATGGTCGGTCGAGAAGTTACGTCCTTATTTGGAGGGTTCTAAGTTTACAGTTATTACGGACCATTATAGTTTAATTTGGTTAAGCAACTTAAAAGACCCAGTTGGTAGACTTGCTCGTTGGGCCCTACGGCTCCAACAATACAATTTTAAGATAATTCATCGGAAGGGAAAAGACCATGTTGTTCCTGATGCGTTATCGCGTGCCGTTCCGATGTTGGAAATTACAACCGACAAGGATAATATTAATAATGATATAACAACTATTTTGAGTTCTATAACCGACACTGTAAATAATAGTACAGATAACATAAATAATAACATAATTGATAATAATAAACAGGTTAATGATCGTTGGTACAAAGCGATGTTAGATAAAGTTGGTAAATCGCCTCAATCTTTCCCGTTATGGAAAATTGAGAATGGAATTTTATTTAAACACACTAAACCTGACTATCCAGATTTTAATAACGATGATGATAACTGGCGAGAGGTCGTTTCTAATCACCAACGTCTTCAAGTTTTGAAAGCATGTCATGATGCTCCTACATCAGGTCACTTGGGGATTAGGAAGACTTTTGAACGTATCGCTCAACGTTATTATTGGCCGAAACTGCGTAGTTCCGTTCGCAAATATGTTAATAATTGTACCATCTGCATTTCTCATAAGCCTGAGCAGAAGAAACCTGCCGGTTTGATGACTCGACATCCTATCGTTACAAAGCCTTGGCAAATGATCTCTGCAGATCTTGTTGGTCCATTGCCTAGATCCACTCGTGGATACACTAGTATCTTAGTAGTTTCGGATTATTTTTCTAAGTTTACTTTGTGCTTTCCATTGCGTAGTGCCACAGCTTCTGCTGTGACCCGCAAAATCGAAGAGGAAGTTATCTTAATGTATGGAGCTCCGCGAATCTTACTGTGCGATAATGGCGTACAATTTCGTAGTAGAGAATTAACCAATATGCTCTCTCTGTATAATATAAAAGTTACGTATAACGCCCTTTATCACCCTCAGGCCAATCCGGTTGAAAGGGTGAACAGGGTAATGAAAACCATGCTAGCGTCGTATGTCTCCGATAATCATCGGACATGGGATAAGTACTTGTCGCAAGTTGCTTGCGCTATGCGTACAGCGATGCACGAAGTTACGGGCGTAACGCCCTATTTTGCTAATTTCGGGCGTGAAATGTGCTTAGATGGTAGTATCAATGGCACAAAGGATTTGTCTGCGGACACAGAGTTGACTTTTGGGGATCGAGAATTTTTAAAACATCGTCCTCAAGCTTTTCAAAAATTATATAACGATATAGTTAAACGTTTACAAATTGCTTACGAGAAAAATAAGATCACGTATGATTTACGTAGACGTCCGGCAAATTTTGCTGTTGGTGATTCAATCTGGAGACGAAATTACGTACTCTCAGATGCGTCTAAACATTTTACCGCCAAATTAGCACCTAAATTTTTAGGGCCCTTCTTTATTAAAAAGAAAATCTCGTTTGCAACGTATCAGTTGTCTGACGCCTCAGGTGCGGATAAAGGTACTTGGCATGCCAAGGACCTAAAACCTACTCCTGAGTAGTTTATTCATTTAATTCATCTAGGTGTTATGTTAGGTTATTTATTTTCTTAGTTATAATTTTTTTAATTAGATATGTGTCTCTATGTTTATTGTTCTAGTTCCTTTCGGCTAACATCTTATGTTTCGGCGATAACCAATCATTTTTAATAAGTTGCTACTTTAAGAGAAATTGAGAATTCCTCTTCAAGTTGGGGACGTGTGATGTTCAGTGAAATCACAAGTAACTTTTTTTATTCCTTTCCAAATTTTTACGCGCCCTCTAATAGAATTTTAGGGAAATTCTTGTTGGCCGATAAGAACGAGTCCTGATATTTTGAGCATTTTTATTTTTAAAATCAGGGTAGGCAGATTAAGTTTTTTTAGGTTTTTTTTTGTTTTTAATTTTTGGGTTGTCAAGTAAATAAGTAATACGCGGGTTGGGAGTTTAATTTGTAAAATAATTTTGGTTTTCACGTTGGGAGTTCAGAACTGATTAATTTGGGTTTAGTGATTTGGGAAGTAAAGCTCAAATACCCATAATTGATTTAAAGGCGGAAGCCATATTTTTGAATATCCAAGAAAACGTCGTGGGAAGAGGTTTTAGTCCTTTTTCCCCCGCCAGTGGTGGCGTTCTTTACCATTATTTTATTTATTGTTACCATCCGTTCAGCCTCGTGTTATTATCGTTATCGTTATTGGTTTAATACTCGAGAGATTAACATCACCGAATAAGGTAAAACACCCAAACTTTCTAATACTGTTACTCATTGTGTGTATATAAATATTGTAATTTATTGTTCATTGTTCAAATAGTTAGTAGTTTTCTTCGGCTGCAATTTCTTCTACCTCGGTCGCATTTGGCATCGACTAGTCCGGATCCAGATCCTACCGAGTACACCCGTCACTATTGCTATTCAAACTTTAGTATTAACGTCAACATATTTTAAATCGGTGGTAATTGCAGTCGACCACTCGTTGAAGAGCTTTGGCCACACACCAGTCGTTCAAAGCGAGACTGTAGAGTCTAACTTCAACCGAGTGGCAATATTCTGGTCATCTTGTTATTTTGTTGCCCTTTATTATATAATTCTGTTCCTTGCACTTAGTTATTTGTGTTCATTAGTATTAAGATTCCCTTTCGTGCGACTCGTGACCTTCGACATATTCCCAGCTGGTAAAATCAAAGGTGAGTCGATACGGAACGTTTTAGCTGGTGGCGCCCTACTTAACCCCATGATACTAGTTATCAAATACAACCATCCCTGCTCCCTCTCTTATTGCAGTGCCAGTAGACGTTTGATCCACGCCCTCTCCACTGAATCAGCTAGCGAGCCACTTGCTTTAAGAGAGAAGAACCACTCGACTGGTTATTTTATGTCGTAAGCAAATTTTTGCCGTGACAGAGTGACCAAATTTACAATTTTATTTGAGTCCCGATTTTCACACCAATATATATTTAATAAAAATGTAACATTTCATAAAGTTAATCAGCACTAATTTATTATATTATAAGATATTAATTTCGCATAATATACTCAACTTATAATAATAATTATAACATTATTTTGTTTATTATTATAAAACCAAGTTTTAATTATGTCTACTATGTAAACCTGAAGGATGTATTACGTGCCTTCGTTAGTATTTTGTTTAAAATTTCGCTAATAAGAGTCGCTGCATTTCAGTTTCTCATCTTTCAACAAGAAATTACGGAAAAACTTTAACCTAATCAAATGCAGTGTAAACTAAGTAATTTTTTAAAATAAATAAATAAATAATATAATATTAATTAGTAATATAATATTAAATATTAATAATTATAATATTAAAGACCATGGTGTGGAGTGATGTGATCGCTGGTTGAGTTTATTTATAGCTTTATACATTCAATATAGTGAATATTGCTATCCCTGTCTGGGATTTACAAATCCATTTTAAGGGGAGGATTAACCCCCATTAAACATCGATAGTTTATAACCTTGTGTGCGTCCTTGCGTTCTTGACCATTTCTTTCCAAACCTGTCGATCTTGCACCTTAAGTGACCATTCCTCAACTTGCATCTCTCTCAGGTCGTTCTTCACCTGGTCCATCCATACCAACTTCGGCCCTCCGCGGGTTCCCTCTTCGCTGGGTTTTCATGTAGTTTATTTCCTCACAGTGTTGTTATCTTCTATTCTCAAGATATGCCCCAACCACTTTATTCTCTACGACTTGACGAACCCCACCATGTTTTCTCCTTGTAGTTCGTTTTCTATTTCGTGGATCATCAGAGGTCTACATTCACCGTTATTATTCTTCCCTGGGCCCATTATTGTACGGAGGACCCTCCTCTCAAAAACTCTGAGTCGCTCTGCTTCTATCTGAGAGAAACACAGAGTCTCCGTCGCATATACAACTACAGGTCCTATCAACGATTCATATATCTTTACCTTTGTTTTTCTTGTTAGTTTATTGTCAGTTAGCAAGTATTCTTACGTACCATGTTCCCACGCTTCCTTTTTCTTTTTATCTTACTTTCGCTTCTATTTTCATTTTCGATATTCCGTGTATCTCGCCATGTCTTCATAATATGTATCTCGGTTTCGGTATAAGGAGCTCCCGCATGAGACATTACGGTTGTTCCCTCCCCATTGTTCAGTTTTTCGGTGTTATTTCAGACTCCTCTTCTGGAACCAGCTCCTCATTCATATGATTCCAAATATGTATTTTACCTTCAACCGTTAACTTCTTGTATCCCACTCTGACTTTCTTTCCTTTCCTTATCTCGACTTTAGCTACTTCCAAGATTTTATCTTGTATTACCTTTTCTCTTTGAGTAAGGTCGTTCTCAATATATATCTTAGTGTCTTTTAATCTGCTTTTATTTTCCATCACTGCTATCTTCTGGTTGTAGCTTCCTAGCTTCGCAATTATAATCTCTCTTCCGGGTGTTTTCCCAACCTTGAAAGCCTCTACAACATCTACTCTTACCGCAAGCTTCTTCAGTATGAATTCTTCCACTTTCTTTTCAGTTACCGTTACACTTGGATAAGCTCCTTTGATAACAATATTACACCTTCTTTTATCTTTTTCGTGTTTCTCTACTTGTTCTTGAAGCTGGCTTATCGTTTTCTCCTGTTTTACAATTCGGCTTTTTAGAGTTCCAATTTCATTTCTCAGTTCCTGTCTATCAAGCTTCCATTCTTCTTTAAGTTCTTGAAATTCCTTCTTGTTATCTGCGAAGCCAGCATTGACCGTGACAGCCAGCGCACCAATCATCACTTTCAGTTCATCCATCTCGTTCTTGTTTACCATTTCGTGCTCAGTCTGGCAAATTATCTTAATGGGTGATTTTGCTGTCTTCTTACTTCTCTGGAAAATTAACGCTTCTTCTCCTACCCCCTGCACCTCCTTAGGTGCTTCCTCTCTTCTCCTTTTCCAATAATCTCCAATTGACCCCGTACTGTCTGATCTTTTGGCTCGCCTTTCCTTGCTCATTTCCTTACTTAATCAACTTTCCAAAAAACATCCGCGCACAAAGTTCAGTCCGGTTCAGCCCCTCGGAGACTATCCCCTTGTTTGAGCCACTACTTTATTGATGCGTTAGTGCTGCAAAATTCTAATTTTACCTAACTTCACTTTATTAAATAATTTATTGAAGCGGTCGACCTATAATGTTATCAGCGTATTTTATTTGTTGATTTAGGCAAATTGCCCCCTGCGATCTCAAAATCAACACTTCCTCCCGTTCACTATGTGTTCTTATACCTCTCTTACCGTACACACACTTTATCTTCTCCAATCTTTAACCGAAAAACCGAAAAACCAAAATGACACCTCTGTTCGCTTATTGCCAACTTAACACCTCGGTCTTCTGAGTTACGGAGCGGAAATTCTGGGTTCAAGTCGCGGACTTCGCAGAATTTCTTAGCCCGGTCTTCTGGTGGACATCCACACGCTGTGGTGAAAAGTTGTAGTAAAACGAGTAGCAAAAGAGGATTAATCCACCTCGTGAAATGGATTGTAAAGACTTCAATAGAAGTGGCAATATTCCGACAGGAATGGAAAAGCCCTTGATAAAATAATATTAATAAATTATAAAATTATAAATCAACAAAGACGAACCATTTTGAACGATGGTTCTCAAAATTTTTTGACAACCTCTTAGCGCATGTTAGTTATTTTTCAAGTATACTTTAAAACTATTATTTATTTATAGAAGTTTGCACACTTGCTGTTATATTGAACATCGGATGAAAGTCAGTATTTTGGTTTAAAATTTATTTTTCACTATAGAGAATCTTTTACTTTTAGGGAAACCGAGGCTTCGAGTTCAGGGACAGCTATATTAGGTTTAACGTGAATACGTAATCGCGGGGGAGATACGTCTTATCTGGATATTTTTTGAATTTTTAGTTTATCAAAATGTTTGCTTTGATGGGCAATTCTCAATCCGTTTTCGTCAAGTCGGACTTTCCGCTATAGAGTTACTCCGTGGCCTTCTATACGGCTCTTCTTATTATAATTATTATAAGTAAATGGAAATTTTTAGTACTAAGGTTATTCAATAATTATGCTATGGGATAAAAGGATTAATTCCTTCAAATTATTTTACTTTTGAATTTTTTTACCGATTTTTCGGTTCGGTGAACGCATAATTTTGCGAAATTCTAATATGAATTGGCCGCCAAGATCGAGCAATGTGATCTCTTTGGATTATCTCATTTGAGGTTTTTTGAACTATAAAGTGTATGCTAATGCTCCAGGAACAATTGAAGATCTTAAACGCAACATTCAGCATGAAATTGAAGCCATCGATCAGCTTATACTGGATAAAGTTACTGAAAATTATGAAGTTCGGATGCAGGCAAGTAAAAAGAACCACCCTGTACAATTTAAAATTTTAAAACCTGAACAGTTTTAAATTTATGGCAGTACTCATTAGGAAACATTTGTTGAAATGTTTATTCTTTCAAATATTCCTATAAAAAGAATTTAGATTAGCTGTCCAGCAAATATCGTCATTACACGAAACTAAAGGGTTGTAAATCCAATTTTTTAATATCCTAATATCCATTATAATTTATAATCATAATTGTGTAAATCATCTACTTTTGCAAAACACCACGTACTTTCTCACAAAATTTATTATTAACTTTACTATATTTTTAACCTTAATTATTAATATCTACAATCTTCGACCTTGTATGAAAGCTTGAACAATAAGAGGTCACCAATATAATATAAAAGTATATTGGTAGTTTTACCATATACAGGGTGTCCCCGCACTCACTTTACATAACTTAGGTGGTGATAGAGGACACTTTTCTAAGAACAATATTTATCAAAAATTGTTTTCTAAATTCAAACCCTCGAGAGTTAGGCCTCTTTAAAGCATTTTTTTTAATTTCCACCTTCACGTGTGGCCATAGCCCCGAAAATATTGATTTTTCAGTAAAAATGGTTTAGTGATTTTTTAAAGAGCGTGAAATAATCTACAAACTATATTCTAACATTATTTTGTCTAAACTCAACGGCTTTTGAGTTATGAATTAAATTAAGTTAAAAAATGTCGAAAAATTTGAGCTTTCCTTTTTTTGGTTTTTTTTCAATAATCTGTATCTTTTAAACGAAAGATTTTACAAAAAATCTGACGCCCCATTCCGGATAGGAAATTGAACGGACTACAACTTTTGTCTAGTAAAAATATTTGAGAAACCAATCCATTTCACAGAAAATCAGAAAATAATAAACAAGGTAGCTACAAAACAAAAACTTAAATTCGCAAAATTTTTATTTTTTTTGAAAAATTATTTTATTAATTAATTTTAAACTATTAGATTATTTAAGCAAATGTTGAAAATGACCACCCTCATTTTCAATACACAATCGTGATCGTTTTAAAAGATGTTTTATAGTATTATTTATAGCACTTCCTTTTTTGTTAAGAGCCACTATACCAGGGGTGGTCAACAAGGTCGAAGGGTCGACCGGTGGATTACGAGGCCAATTTTTGTCGATCGCTGAGTGTGAAAAAGTGTCAAAAAATCGAATTTCTGCGATTAAAAGTGTCGAAAAATCGACTATTTTCGATTTTTTTCGACAAACATCTTTTAAAACGATCACGACTGTGTATTGAAAATGAGGGTGGTCATTTTCAACATTTGCTTAAATAATCTAATAGTTTAAAATTAATTAATAAAATAATTTTTCAAAAAAAATAAAAATTTTGCGAATTTAATTTTTTGTTTTGTAGCTACCTTGTTTATTATTTTCTTATTTTCTGTAAAATGGATTGGTTTCTCAAAAATTTTTACTAAACAAATGTTGTAGTCCGTTCAATTTCCTATCCGGAATGGGGCGTCAGATTTTTTGTAAAATCTTTCGTTTAAAAGTTACAGGGTTTTGAAAAAAACCAAAAAAAGAATGAGCTCAAATTTTTCGACATTTTTTAATTTACTTTAATTCATAATTCGAGAGCCGTTGATTTTAGACAATAAAAGGTTTAAATCTAGTTTGTAGATTATTTCACGCTCTTTAAAAAAGCTCTATACCAGCGGTTCTCAACCTTTTTACGACGCGACACCCAAATTTTCTTGCTTATTTTATGCGACCCCAACAAAGTTTGCGGGGGCTAAAAAAATTTTTTCATATAATTTTTTAAATGGGGGGAGGGGTAAAAATAACGACGAATTGCGCCGCAGGCAAAAAAATTTTGATTTTTAAAGTCAAGAGAGCTTAGATTTGAAGTTAGAAATTATAAAATAGATGTTTTTGTACTAATTTTTAGGATTTCAGGGGCAGAAAACTATTTTTTGAAAAATAATAAGCTTCTCGAAAGCCTGGCCTTCGACGCTAACCTCATCGTTTGCTAATCAATTCAAGTTTCTTTCCCCATTAAACTGAAATATCATAATAACAAAAATAATTATAAAAATAAAAGGGCAGTTCTTAACATTTCTTAAGAAATCAACAAAGTGGGAGGATTGCCAACACAAAAATACAATTTCTGTGGAAATTCAGTGTTTACTAAGAGGGTAAGGGTTGCGAATTTTAAGTTAATCGATTCGTCATAATATCGCCATTAAAAACTAATAATTGTTGGGATATTTTGCCCAGTAAACACACGTACGTGGAATAAACGTTAGAAATGAACGATAACCATACGTTAATATACGTTATGGAGTAACGTATTATTTGCGTAGAAATGTCGCGAGCTTTAAAGTATTTTTCAACTTAGCAACCAACGTTGTTTTAATGTTGATTTTAACCTTTATTGAACCATCTCAGGCAAAATGTAACGTTATTTTAACGTATATCCAGTAAACACACGTACGTGGAATAAACGTTAGAAATAAACGATAACAACACGTTATAATAACGGTTATGGAGTAACGTATTATTTGCGTAGAAATGTCGCGAGCTTTAAAGTATTTTTTAACTTAAACAACCAACGTTGTTTATAACGTTGATTGTAACCTTTATTGAACCATCTCAGGCAAAATGTAACGTTATTTTAACGTATATCCAGTAAACACACGTACGTGGAATAAATGTTAGAAATAAACGATAACCACACGTTAATAACGGTTATGGATTAATTGATTGGTTAATTGATTTAATATTATTTGTTTAAAGTAAAAGAATTAAAAAGAAATTCAATTATAATTATTTATTTAGATAGATATTAATTACATCTTTAGTAGACCTTGATTTTTCCTTAGTACTAAACCTATTGTGCAAATACATATTATTATTAATCATAATTTACATAATATCCATTTATTTGTTTCCATGGGCATCCATGTTTCTGAAAAATAACTATTGATAAACATTAATAACACAATCTACTTACTTTTTATTTTTTTCCAACACGGAAAAAATCTCTCCTAAGTGGGGATCGAACCTGGGAACATTTTTAGTCCATTGCAAGAGTCTAGCGTTCTAACCAGCTGGGCTACACAGTGTATATAAATTAATGCAGTTGTTTGTGATTATCAATTTTGATGTTCACAATTATTATTATAACTAATTTATAAATAAATTCACTCGAGAAAATAATTCGTAGTTTACAGTATCAATTTCTGAAATGCTTAAAATAAAAATTAATATTTAAAAAATATAAAGGGTATCCCAATAAATTTTATAAATGTGGCCTGTTAAAACTTGTAACTTAAAAGTTAATTTAAAAAATGAAATGTAAGGTTTATTAAAAAAAACTTTGCGTTTAAAATATAAAACATAAATCAAGTGCATATTTTTTAAGAGTCGTTTAAAATAAAATTAATGATAAATTGTAAATCATATTCAATACATCATAATATTATGTAATTCACTTTTTGAAATGATTTTAAAATAGATAATAATATTGAAAAATGGCGTTAAAATTACGTTAGAAAAATACGTTTAAATACTGGGTATCTTCAACGTATGGATAAACGTGGTTTTATGTACGGTTTTCTCGACGTTTTATCCATAGCTAAATAATACGTGGTTTTTGACGGAAATATCACCAAGGCGTTATCTTTTCATACTAATTCAACGTTAAAATTACGATAGAAAAATACGTTTAAATACTGGGTATCTTCAACGTATGGATAGACGTGGTTTTATGTACGGTTTTCTCGACGTTTTATCCATAGCTAAATAATACGTGTTTTTTGGCGGAAATATCACCAAGGCGTTGTCTTTTCATACTAATTCAACGTTAAAATTACGATAGAAAAATACGTTTAAATACTGGGTATATTTAACGTATGGATAGACGTGGTTTTATGTACGGTTTTCTCGACGTTTTATCCATAGCTAAATAATACGTGGTTTTTGACGAAAATATCACCAAGGCGTTATCTTTTCATACTAATTCAACGTTAAAATTACGATAGAAAAATACGTTTAAATACTGGGTATCTTCAACGTATGGATAGACGTGGTTTTATGTACGGTTTTCTCGACGTTTTATCCATAGCTAAATAATACGTGTTTTTTGGCGGAAATATCACCAAGGCGTTGTCTTTTCATACTAATTCAACGTTAAAATTACGATAGAAAAATACGTTTAAATACTGGGTATATTTAACGTATGGATAGACGTGGTTTTATGTACGGTTTTCTCGACGTTTTATCCATAGCTAAATAATACGTGTTTTTTGGCGGAAATATCACCAAGGCGTTGTCTTTTCATACTAATTCAACGTTAAAATTACGATAGAAAAATACGTTTAAATACTGGGTATATTTAACGTATGGATAGACGTGGTTTTATGTACGGTTTTCTCGACATTTTATCCATAGCTAAATAATACGTGGTTTTGACGGAAATATCACCAAGGCGTTGTCTTTTCATACTAATTCAACGTTAAAATTACGATAGAAAAATACGTTTAAATACTGGGTATCTTCAACGTATGGATTGACGTGGTTTTATGTACGGTTTTCTCGACGTTTTATCCATAGCTAAATAATACGTGGTTTTTGACGGAAATATCACCAAGGCGTTGTCTTTTCATACTAATTCAACGTTAAAATTGCGATACAAAAATACGTTTAAATACTGGGTATCTTCAACGTATGGATAGACGTGGTTTTATGTACGGTTGTCTCGAAGTTTTATCCATAGCTAAATAATACGTAGTTTTTTACGGAAATATCACCGAATCGTTGTCTTTTTCTACTAATTTAACATTACAATTACGATATAAATAACATTATATGGCAACGTTGACAATGAGATATATTAGTAACGTTGCATATACGTTTGAAAAACACGTTACAATAACCATAGAAAGTAACGTATAATTAACGTCAAAATCGTACCAATGGTTGAGTTATTAGTATTTATCTACGTCGTTATAACGTTGGAAATTAACCGTTTGCTATCAACGGACTACCAACGTTGATATATTCAACCAAAAAGTAACGTATAACGTACTTTCAACCTAAGTTACGTTGTTTCAATCGTAATTCAACGTGTATGTGTTTACTGGGTGGGGGGTTTACTTGAATTTTAGGAGGCATAGCCCCCCCGCCCCCCTAGTTGCGCCTATGTCAGTAGTCAAAAATAGTCATAAATAACTATTGTTTAAAATTTATATTAAAAAAAGATACACATATCTAAAAAACACACAAATACTTCACTTGTACTTTTTTTTACTTATTAATGACTTCCTTGATCTTGATGTTTTGATACGAGTTTATCAATCCTATATTCCAGGGGTGGCCAACAAGTCGATCGCGATCGACCGGTCGATCGTGAAGCCAATTTTGATCGATCGCTGAGTGTGAAAATGTATCGAATAATCAAATTTTTAAAAGTGTCGAAAAATCAAATTTTTTCGGTTTATTTTCGACAATGTTGATCGCGACACATTTTTAAGATAAAAAGTAGATCTTGTGTACACAAAAGTTAACCACCCCTGCTATATTCAATTGTTTGAGCAACAAAGTAACCTTTAGTGTTTGTTTAATTTAAGAATTTTAATTTCCAATTCAAAACTAATTTTGGAAAGAAATCGCTAAATTTTCTGCGACCCCCCAAAATAGATCCGCGACCTCCAAGGGGGTCGCGACCCCCAGGTTGAGAATCGCTGCTCTATACCACTTTTACTGAAAAATCAATATTTTCGGGGCTATGGCCACGTGAAGGTGGAAATTAAAAAAAGTGCTTTAAAGAGGCCTAACTCTCGAGGGTTTGAATTTAGAAAAAATTTTTGTTAAATATTGTTCTTAGAAAAGTGTCCTCTATAACCACCTAAGTTATGTAAAGTGAGTGCGGGGACACCCTGTATACAGTAGTGTGCTAACATTTGTTAGCAGGAAACCTGAGCTTTTGCAAAATTTAATCTAAAATCACTTTAAAGGAATAGCAATATTCTGTTTTCATTTGTAAAATACACAACCACTACACAACCTTCCAGTGTTTCATAAAATATTAAATATTAATCTTAGAGCACACTAAAGGTCAATTTGATTTTTAAATTAACTTATTTCGATATAAATTGGTCTTCGAAAATTAAAATCTTGATTTTATTACTCTTATTTATGATTATGAATGTTGCAAACTACGATCTGCCCTGCATCGATGCTTTGAAATTATTAAATTAGAGACGGATGACAATATAAAAAATATTATAGTAGTAGGTAGGAGTAATGTTTAACATTGAATTAAAATATATAAAATATTTAATATAATGTGTTATATTATTTAATATTGACCATATAATATAACTTTTAAAGTGGGAAAGTCAAAAATTACTATAAAACTACAGATTATAGAATAAAATAATTTTCATAAATTATTATAGAAAAATTACTAACCGTAAACGATTCGTACGAGTAGGTAGTACACGAGTATAATGTAATAGGTATAATAGAATTTATAGTATCCTATACTCTATTTTCTATTATACAATGATAATATGTAATATTATATTTATCATTATAGAAAATTAATTCCATAAAGTTGGGAGTACAATGGCCGATTCTATGCGCTCCTCATTTTCACTTTCTATTCAATGGTTAAAGATTGTTTAACATGAAAAAAATTTTAGCAAGAAAAAGGAAGATGGAATAAAATGTAAACAAACAAGGTAAAAGATATTTCAATAATTATAGTATTTATTTGTAATTTATGTATTAATTTTTAAGAACTTTTGAAATTTATAATTTAATTTTTATTTCCAATAGATTACAATTATGCAATTATGTAATGACAACTTCAATATTATATTAATTAAATGTGAATTACATAAGTTGCAATCGTTTTAATTGCTAATAATTTTACTCTAATTACTTTGTATTTGCTTTGTAAATTTATTTGAAAGGTGTTGAATTTGACAAATCCTCTAACGGTGTGCATTAAACTATAAAATTCGTACAAAGTATAATCCAGGGACGAATCAATTTTTAATTAATTAAAGATAAGCGTAAAACACTTTGTTCCTTTATTTTAGTGAAAAATTAGTGATTTAATTCTAGCCAATGTACAAGAAATTGAAAATTATTAAAGCGTTAGTCAAATAGCAATCGCGACAAAAAGTTAAAATTAATTCAGACATTTTTCTACAAAAAATATTTTAAAATTAGGAATGAAGGATTCTGCTTACCTAATGAGATTCAAATAAGATCAAAGCAATTTATTGTAAAGCTAGTAAACTAGAAAAATGACATTTCCAATTTTAATTTAATTAAAACCTCTAATTTTCATTCTTGTCTTCCGTTCCTTTGAGGTTTCTTTTTCTGGAATGTCTCTAATAAATCTAGTTTAACATTTTAGTTAAATTCCTTTTGTAAATTTTTTGTTATTTGCTAATGAGTAAAAAAATACTTATTAATAAGTTCATTGAAAAATTTCGAAAATTAAAAAATTGTTAAAACAGTAGCATTTAAAATTATATCATTTAACTTTATTTAAATTTCGTTATTAGTTACACTATTTTACGTTTTTATTGTAATATTTAGGAACTTGAGAATTTTTCGATGTACCTAACTAATTGTAAGTAGTGTACAGGGTGGCTCAAATTCGCTTCTTCTTATGGGGAAATCGGTAACTATAGGAGATATCGAAAAATGGGCGCATCCTCGATCTCCTTTTTTGAGAAAATCACAATGGCGAAAACCGGAATTCGCTATCTTTTTTTGTTTTCGAGTTATAGTCAAAAGTTCGATTATTGGACTTTTCGATAAATGTCGATATCTCGGTTGTTTTTGAAGTTGTCAAAAAAATGTTGACACTTTCTTCAGACACTTTTTTAAGGGCAACAAAATAAGCTGAATAGATTTTAAATATTTATGTAAGTTTCCGAGTTATAATACAAAGTTGTGTTTTTTTAAATGGAAACCATAGTTGAATATGACATTTTTAAATAGCATTTTTTATCCTCTTTTCAATGATATATAACATATGTGGGGTCCATCATTTAAAATAATTCCCATTTCATTAAAAAATGCAATAAAAATAAAAAAAAAAGCAAAAAATTAATAACATTTTTAGTAAATAACAATAACAATTTGCAAATAAAACAGTAAATACAAAATTTATAGTAAGTATTTATTCAAACTGAAGTCCAATATTTTCAATATTATAATTTTGTCAAAACGAAACACTACCAAATCTTTATTGACACCTAAAACATCGTCACCAATTGTTTTTCAGTCGGAAACTTTTGTTTAGTTGCTGTCGTGTTTAAAATTGCTATTGTTATTTACTAAAAATGTTATTAATTTTTTGTTTCTTCCTTACTTTTATTGAATTTTTGAACGAAATGGGAATTATTTGAAATGATGGACCCCACATGTTATATATCATTGAAAAGAGGATAAAAAATTCTATTTAAAAATGTCATATTCAACTATGGTTTCCATTAAAAAAAAAAAAACAACTTTGTATTATAACTCGGAAACTTACTTAAATATTTAAAATCTATTCAGCCTATTTTGTTGCCCTTAAAAAAGTGTCTGAAGAAAGTGTCAACACTTTTTTGGCAACTTCAAAAACAACCGAGATATCGACATTTATCGAAAAGTTCAATAATCGAACTTTTGGCTATAACTCGAAAACAAAAAAAGATAGCGAATTCCGGTTTTCGCCATTGTGATTTTCTCAAAAAAAGAGATGGAGGATGCGCCATCCATTTTTCGATATCTCCTATAGTTACCGATTTCCCCATAAGAGGAAGCGAATTTGAGGCACCCTGTACATCATGGTGAAAACCCGATATAAAGTTAGTACCTATAATAAAATAAATTTTTTGATTTAAAATAATATCGGATACTCTAAAATTTAACTTCATCTTAAAAATAAAGATAGCACCATGCGTGAATCTTCACACAATAAAAAATCTTTTCAATACGAGTAGAAATACAAAACTTTAATTTTAGCAAAGGACAAATTTTTTCGGTATAAACAATTTAAAATATTCAACACCTTAACTATGGAATTTGGACTTATAAAACTCAATTTATAAGCAACTATAACCCTTCATGTGCCTGTACGCAGATATTTAAAATTCAAAGGTAACCTGCCGCTTATAAACAAAGGCCAGACAAATTTACTATAATAAAAGGATAATTTGTTGGGTATATTTTTTCTTAATTTTCTTCCAATCCTCCTTTCCAATTTCTTCTATCCAACTCAAAAATCCAACTCAATCTCCGGATGGGATCGACAAATTGGACTCATAATAATGAAAAACAATGCTATTCATACCATAAACTCTCCAATTCTCCAGATTTACTACTATGTATTTATTTATTTACAATTCATAAAATTAAAATCGTGCAAATATAATGAATTAATATTTTAAGTGAAATGCTTACCAAATTATAACTAGATTCCCTTACGCACGTAAAGTTCTAAATGAAATGACGGTTGAAAATAAACATTTCAGAAACTGCCACAGGCATTGTAAACCGAAGCGGTTGTACGTACACACAACCAACTTAAACTTCGAAATTATAATTCATAATAATTATTGGCAAGTCATAGGCGGTAATTGTAATTTATGCCATGACAATAATTGTTTGTACATTTATTATCAATTTCTAATACACACCTTCCTTTCTGATGTCTTCCTGCCACATTCGGAAAACTAAAATTTGTAAAATTTTCCTCCATTTTCGGGTAAATCTGTGCAGTATACATTTTTCAAAATAAATTTGCATCTTGTGCAATATGTGTTGGCAGACGTGCCAACACATATTTACACTTAATTAATAAAATGAAAATTTCCTTTCAATCAAATTGTTATGAGGGCACATGCGCCTTGCAATAGGGCGTTGAAGTTGTTTCCTCAACAACGAAAGCCAAGTTTTGAAAAACAAAAATGCACAATTCATGAAAATTTATCCTTCTTTAAAAAAATAAAAATTAATCAATTTGAAAATGTTTAAGGGATGAAACTCATGGTGTCTTTTCCTTTGTCAGATCAAATGCAATATTACATCGTATATAGTGAGTCCAGTCATAGATTTAAAGATGAAAACAATAATATTATGTGTATTAACTTAGTTTCTTGAAATATTATAAATAGATAAAATTTTATGCTATACAAAATTGATGTTAGTACATTTTTCTAGAAATTGCACTACAAACAAAAAACTCAGGAAAAACCAAACCTAGTCGTGTGTTTTATTTAATTAAATAATATAAATTAATTAAGTGTATATTACTTATACACATTTGGTAGTTATAAAGATAGAAGAAAATTACAAATATAAAAGTTGTAGAAAATTGTATGCTCTACAAAATTTTTTCAGATTACTTTAACCAAAATTTCCATTGGAATAAAGATAATATGGTAAAAACTAGATATTGTACTGATTTCGGCTTGTTTTTCCAAGATGGCGTCACACGTAGAGTAGCATCGACAGAAGTGGGCCACCGTGAGAAGTGGGCCACCAGCTATTTTTGCTGACGCAAGTGACATATCTGCCAACCGAATTTTTTGTTTTCGTTTTTCGATAAGACCTCACTTTTCAGTAGGTATTGAAGCGTGAAGACGTACATTTGTGTTCTCCAGCAATTAATGTAAAAAATATTTACGTTTTTCTTTTTTCTCATTGTGAAAGTTATCGTGATTTCCATAAGTTCTTAATTGAATTCAATCGGGCAAATAGCCCTTATTAGACCTGACCTTCAAAAATTTCAAGAGAATTTAGCATATTCTCACGTGGTGTTCTCGCCCACGTTATTTTGCGTCAAATTATGATTGTGGACCTCTGTGGGCCACTGCATTGACGTTCTTTTTTTTTGTTTTATTTTGTGACTCTGATCTAGATTGGACGACAAGGAATAATTTTTTTGGCCTTTTCTTCACATTGTTTTCACTTTTTGTGTATTTTTGAGGCAATATAATAAGCAAACTATAACACATGAAAATTGGTTTTTATAATACGATTTATTTGAAAAATTAATTATTTAACATAATAAATCATAGTGCTTGATCCTTTTACTTATTTTAGATGAAAAATTTAGCTGGCCCACTTCTGTCTGCAAAATCGTGAAATCGCAAATTTCCCTTTTTTTACTTAACGCTGTAAAACAATATGTTTAAATTAAAAATTTTAAAATATGTGTGTGCCGAAAGTTAGATAAGCCCTCTCTACAAATAGACGCAATTACTGTTCAAAAATATTAATTTTTGAACATTCTATAGCCTGAAACCAAAGTGGGGCCCACTTCTATCCATGCTACTATACAGATGCGCTAAGGTAAAATTCTTTGATTTAACATTAGGACACCAGTTTATAATAGATAGATATCTACTTATTAAAAAGTTGAAATTACTAGAATAATTACGATTTCGTTCTCAAAATTGCACGAAACAAGTTTTAGAAAAATAAATATATCTCTGTATGCGATTGCTATTAAATGGCACTACATTAACTATAAAGTCAAAAGAACTTTGAAGTTTTAAAAGTTAGAATATCACAAACTAACTGTTTTTTTAATAACATTTAAAACAGAAAAAAGGATAATGAAATATTTGTGCATATTTATTTGGCTCTACGTATTTGTTTTACTACAAACAAACTCACTCCTAAAAATTACCATCAGAATGTATAAATTACTTAACACGTAAAATTTCATTACCTGTGTAGCTTCAAAGTGATAAAAAGATTACGCTTGTTGCCCAATTAATTAAAAAAAGTGACCGTATTAACTGGTTTGGTTTTTAATTATAAATTTACTCGAATTTATTTTTTAACGTTTGATGAGATAAGAAATTAAGTTAAATTTAAAAAATATACTGAAAAATGGATAGTTTGACTTTCTCTTTCGATTAACAGTTTTGTTTATTTTTCTCTCTCATTTTTTCTAATAGTATATACTAATAATATCAAATTTATTTATAAAAAATATAGTAATTACATGTTGTTTAGTAATGTTGTTTAAAAAGTCCTATTATGTTATACACAGGAAGCTTTGACGAACAACCTGTAAAATTTTCGTAAATGATCGACAAGTTAGAGTGGTTGCAAAGAAAGAAGAAAAGGTGGAGCTAATGCGCAGAAACCAAAACTCGTACAATGGTGTTTATGTTGGTGTCAATTGGTGGAATTGGGTGTTGCGCAATCTCTACTGCGTCGGATTTTGGCTACGCCTTTTCTTCTTTCTTTGGAACTACTCTATCTATAACTAGTTTAAAAGATGTTAGTATTATTTCTCTTCTTATATGATAAAGAAACGAATTTTTTGATCTGTCCAACAGATTCTATTGATTGTATGTACATAAATTTAGAACCTACTTTTCAATTAGAAACAGTGATTACCAATCTGATTACCAAGACAATTAATGTTTTACAAAACTATAAGAATAACTTGTAAAAAATATACCAGCATTATCAAGAATTTTTAATTATACTTAAATCATAATGTTATATAAAATAGTGAAACTTTTGTTAGGGTAGAATCCCATTGGTTATTATGCAGTTTCAAAGCTAGTAACAATTTAATAGCGCAATAAACACAGCTAAAGTAAGTATTTAGTATTGATTGTAGAGCTTTATACTGTTATAAATTTCAGCTTAAAGGGGCAGCGCCTAAAAAAAAAACTCAAAAGATGGCGCTGCTGTTTCTCAATTAATTATTTTTACTCGGAACCTCCAGGCTTTAATATTTAAAATATAGCAAATTTGTTGAGATAATACTATTCTATAAACAATATTCTTGGTATTGAGCTTTTTTGGGTTCATAATTTTAATTTTTAAAAAAAATTTCGAAATTAAAGTTTGATAATTTTTTTCAATGTGGGTCAATTTAAAACATTCAATACCAAACCGACATGAAAAGAAACAAATATACTTAGTACCAAGTAGAAATTGTCAATAATAATTTTTAGAAGTTAAGACCGCGCTGCAAATTTTGATGCAAAAACATGTTTCGACAGATGGCGTGCCCTAAAATATTAATCTTTTATAGTTATCTTTTCACCAAAACAGAATTCTAATAATTTGTAAAAGTCATATGAATAAACGATAACTAAGCTAGGCAATAAGGAAGTTTGAGCTTTCAAAGATAAATATTTTTAAATATATTCAATATTTTCACATGTGCATATCTTTTTGGAATATACTTGTAAATATTCAACATTATGAACCCAAAAAAGCTCAATACCAAGAATATTGTTTATAGAATAGTATTATCTCAACAAATTTGCTATATTTTAAATATTAAATCCTGGAGGTTCCGAGTAAAAATAATTAATTGAGAATCAGCAGCGCCATCTTTTGAGTTTTTTTTTTAGGCGCTGCCCCTTTAAAATAAACATGGCAGGTTTTAAACTGCAATGTATTAAAAATATTATAGTATTCTATATTTAAATTTGAACGATTTCATTTAAAATAAACGTATGATATAATTTTGATTGTGTAAATGAAACCGAATGAAACAGAGTATTTAATTTCTTTGTTTGTATTATTAACATTGTATTCACCCTTCCAATAGCCGATGCGGTAAAAAAGTTAATTTAACAAAATAAAAAAGTTTTCATGTGTCAGACATAATGTGTTTATACTACATTGTTTCATTTGTACGTTGATTTTGTATTAAAATAGTAATTATGAGAGTTTAATTTTAATGAATTAATTTAAAAAGTTTTAAAGTTGAGGTTAAAATAAATAAAATTACAATTATTAGCGAAAAACGAGGGTAGACTAGAAGCAGTACTACTAAAATGAATTTATTAAGATTATTCACACTCCCTTGTAGATTTCGGTGTATTTTTACAAAATAATATTCATCATAGTAACGCCTAATAAAGTTGTGTATTATTAAACGTTGCTAGGATAAATACAAAAGTGTATAAATACAACCAAATATACAAGGGAGTGTAAATACCCTTATTATTTTATGCAGTCCTATGCTTACAATATTAGTAGGTAGATATTCAGTGTTGTGGTATATCATTTACTCAAGTGTATGTGCAAGTTTATATTACTTACTTACTGCGAATATATTTTATCGTGCATGAAGGTAGCCCCACAAATTTTGAAAAAAGGAAAAAATGGTCAGTAAATTGAATTATTCCGCTCTACATTGTGCTGAATGTTTCTTTCTTTAATGTGGATTTTATGGAGGTCGTCTATTTTTTAGGATAGAAATTAGCCCCAAAATAAAGATAATTAAAACATAGAAGATTGCTCCTTTTTTGTTTTAAATTATCTTATGCGCATGAATGATTAACGATAAAATTTTAAATAATATAAAATTTCACCATTTCTTGTGCTACCCCTATCGCAGCACTCACAAAACATAATATAAATAGTTGTATGTATCATTTTAATTCAGTATTGCCGCCAAATACAGATAATAATTTTTACTAAATCAAGCATTTCGAAAACTCCTGTAAGGTTTGCCTATTATTATACCTACTAAATAGTTTTGAAAGCTATGTGCAAAATATTGTGGAAACACAATCCAATTTTTAATTACTTGTTTAAAGATTACTTTGATTCCTCTGCTACTACTCTACTGCTACTACTCTGTTACTAAAACGGATGGTCAATTGACTTCATTAGTGGTCATCACAGCGCCTAGAATTGCCGACCTAAAATGATCAATATTTGCTCAATATTAATATTTGCAATGTTGACCAGTGGTGGTTGACCAACCAATTTTGGTTGTCAATTCTAAGTGCTATGACGTTATCAATAATGAAATCAATTTCGAGTTCAGTAAAACTTCGTTTAGTTTAAAATCCACGCTTAAAAACTCAGGTTATATTATATAGATCTATTTTAAGAAATCTGTAGTTTAGTACTAATTTATTTGGTTGGTATTAAAATTTGTATGTTGGATTCATTTCGTAATGATGGTGACGGTTTTCTGTAATCTGTCAGTTTGGCATACAAAAATAATATAGTATATTGTAACAAATTTTTGCAAATTTGTTACGGGCTCTACTTTTCATATAATTTCAATACTCCTAATAGGCGAGCGGTTTACTCTCTAAAACTCGTCTAGAAACTACATTTGCCGACCAACTAGCGTTCTAGTGGCTGGAAATGATTTTATTCGATTTCTTATATTATCGCGAGAAAAAACTTCTATTTACACTTTTTTTGTATGTCGTCCTTTAATAGTTATTAACAATCTTTTGTTTTATAAATCTAAATGTCGAGAAAAAAATCTGAAAAAAATATATAGGCTTAATCGGACCAAGATAAACATTTCTTGTCTCTTTAACCTTTCTCGTAAAATCAGTGGTTCTTAAGATAATATTCGATTAATGGCGAAAAATGCCCAACTTTATGAATTTTTTTCTCGGAAACCAATTGTCCAATCAGAATAAATAACAAACAAAAATATTTACCCAACCTTAAGCTATCACGGCGGTCGGAGCTTAGCGGTCACGCGATTTGACTATGAACGCTAAATACCCGGTTCGAATCCGAGTAAAGTAAGAACTTTATTCTGACTGTCTCCCCTCGGAAGGCAATGGCAAACCACCGAGAGTAATATGCCAAGAAAAATCCTTAAAATGTTAATGATCTAAATAAGTCCAAAATTGATCTGTGGACTAAGGGGAAGGCAAACCACCACCCCATTAACATTAACATTTCCTGGTACAGCCTTCTTGGCTAAGTTGGGGGGATCGCCGTACATCCGAAATCGGATAGGCACCTGAAGAAGAAGAAGCTATCACGACATATTTTTTTCTTTTTGATTTTTAGTGTTAGTAACAGTGAAAACTGTATTGGAGTAGAGCTCTAACAATTTTAATGCTAAATTCAAATTTAAACTATTTATTAGCCATTAAGATACAATAATATATTAATCATCATCATTGTAATCATTATTGTCTTTATCTTTATTTGTACATTTAATAGAACACCTATAAACCGAACATCATTTTAAACCTAAAGCCAAACAAGAGCATGTTTTAGCTGTACAAGGAAACTTTCCGCCACAAGAACAAAAATACTTCTGTAACAATTGCATTGCTGAATCACCGTCAAAATAATTTTGATATAAAAGACCATGTTCTTCTAACCAACCACATTCAGATGGTTTTAAAGATTCAATATGTGCTAGAGGTGCCTGAATCCACTCGTTAATTTGCCATTTAGATCGAAGAATATGTTGAAGCAGAGCAGGTCGCGATGGGGGTAATTTATCGATCGAACAATTCTTTTCAACGGCTAAATTGAATCGTAATAAATTAATGCAATTTCGAATTGCCATATTTTTATGACTGGGATCATAATGAAAGGAAATAGCTTACTAACTATGTCTAACGTATCATCGGTAGACAAAATATGTAAATTCTTACCTATTCCAAAGATTGAACTAGTCGTATCACAACCTGTTAGTGCATGGAGATTCAAAATGGACAAACATTTAATGAAACCAAGTGTATTTCCGAGAACATATACTGGAATATATCGACGATGATCGACACGTGCTGATATTTTGCTTGTGTAAAACCATAGTTGAGGTTGTGATTTGAAGTTATGGTAATGTGCTAAAAGTAAAACGAGAACATCTGTATCCGGAGATTCTACGATGATCGTTCGATTTTGTGGTCCACGTTCTTGAATCTTTTGGACTTGAAAAACAAGACGTGTATCTGCATCGATATGATCACAGTGAAAATTAGAATCAATGTGAACATATTCTTTAGTTATACAAAGCCAAGGGCTGATGGAGAGGTTTCACCCGAAGGTCCAGACATTTTTTAAAAATTTTGAATTTGAATTTAGAATTAAAATTGTTAGATCTCTACTCCAATACAGTTTTCACTGTTACTAACACTAAAAATCAAAAAGAAAAAATATGTCGTGATAGCTTAAGGTTGGGTGAATATTTTTGTTTTTTATTTATTCTGATTGGACAATTGGTTCCCGAGAAAAAAATTCATAAAGTTAGGCATTTTTCGCCATTTATCGAATATTATCTTAAGAACCACTGATATTACGAGAAAAGTTAAAGAGACAAAAAATGTTTATCTTGGTCCGATTAAGCCTATATATTTTTTTCAGATTTTTTTCTCGACATTTAGATTTATAAAACAAAAGATTGTTAATTACTATTAAAGGATGACATACAAAAAAGTGTATATAGAAGTTTTTTCTCGCGATAATATAAGAAATCGAATAAAATCATTTCCAGCCATTAGAACGCTAGTTGGTCGGTTAGTGAACTGAAAATAGCTATAAACCGCTCGCCTATTAGAATTAATGCAATTTAGTATTGTATAAATTTGACAATTTGAACGCACGTTATCTCCTAGCGCAGGAACTTTAAATACCTTGAGTGACCCTGGAACGACGATTAAAAGTTGGACTAAATTTTGTCTAAAAGTGCCGTCAGTTTATCTTTGGACGATTTATGTTTCGGTTCCAACATAACTGTGTTACGTGCCGAGTTATTGACGAATAATACTGCTGTCGTTTGGTATGATTTTTGGCTTTTGTAAACATCTGGCTAACAGAAGAGATAAGGATTACTTGATTGCGCAAAATGCTACGAGTTTTTGTTTTTGATGCGCTTGTGGTACAACCATTTCCGTTTTCCTTCGATTGATAGCGTCTTTGGTGTTGTGTTTTAACAACCAGACCCTAGCCTACAACTTTGACGGATCCCTTTGTGGATTTATTTTACTATTATCTGGATGGTCCAGTGTCATTTAACATCACCAGCATCATCTCTCTCAACGTCCAGATACAGATCTGCGACAGTGTTTGTTCGCGAAGCGCGTCTGTCGAGTGTTTCCTAAGAGGAATTTGCAAGTGCTCCAGTTCACATTTTTGAAGCCAATCGTCATAATAAAGGTAGAGGGAAGCCTCTGTCACTTCTATAGTTGTAATCTTGAGTAAGTGATTTTCAATTCTTTCTAGTTCGATTATGGCTAATTGGCTATTCCTTAGAAATGAAATGGTGGAAATTCTTTTGAGCGATTTTTAAATCAATGGATCAAAACCATTGTACTACGTACTGCTATTTTATTTAAAATAGGTACCAAATAAAAGTATTCAAAAATTCTAACCGAATAAATACCCAACATACATGGGTAATAATTATGTACTTATTAAAATTATTTTATGTTTTTAAATACTGTCACTAATAAATAAATGTAAGACTTTATTTCACTTATAAGATTTCAATTCCAATGTGGAATGGTAGCTTGTAACGTGACTAATTAATTTAATAAACGTACTACTTGTAATTGCTAGTTTAAGTAATGGATTATGTTTAGTTATATTGACATAGTTTATATCAAGTTAGAAGTTAACAAATTTATTATCGCTTATGTTTGCTCCAGTTTAATAAAGTTTATCACAACAAAAGCTTTTATGTAACTATGTATGTATGTTATAATTACAAGTTTAGAACAGGAATATGCATTATACTAAATAATATACGTATGTAGAATATATACGTATGTAGATGTATTATAGTTAGCTTTATTAATATTTACGTATTATGCCTATTAAAATTCATATGTTTTAATTGTTTCAATCTCTGAACAATTTTTTATTTTTCTTCTTATTTAAAATAATTTATGATGGCTAGAAAAAATTTCCAATTTTTTTTTGAGACGTTATGTTACTTTGTGAGTAAATATTTTTATAATTAAACAGATATTAATAATATAATAATTAATAATACAAATATGGTTTCTTTATAAAAATAGAAACAGAATTATACCTTGTGAATGAATTAGATCTCATTAGGCAGTAAACTTAATTTGATTATTAAATACTAAGATGACTTTTATTTAATATTTTATAACGTAGTACCTACCATCTACAGAAATAAACGAGTTTTTCATTTAGTAAATTAAAGACAATAATTATCTGCTAAGTAAAACAATAAATTTAATAATTGTAATGAGTGTTTATTGTTTAGGACTATTCCAAATATGAATGCTTTGTAAATAATTATTGCTTTCAAGGAAGCTGTGAGTTATTCTAACTTCTTTTTAATTTACTAAGTAATTGTGTAAAAAATAGTAATTTTTTGTAAGAAGAATTGAAATCAATAAATTTACTATGTCAAATTCGATATCAAACAAAGGTGTCGGTTGCTTTATATTCAACCATATTTTATTTCAGTATATGTCAGCACAATTTTTAGTCAATCGATATGCACATTGTTCAAATTTATTTTAAGAATTTGTTAAACTTTTCCTCAATATTTTACAAGAACGGTGCTACGTCGGATAAAAATTGTGAAAAGAGTCAAAATATAAAACATTTTATCTCAAATTAGCCATCTTTATTTTAGATAATTCACTTCTTGTGTAAAAGCATTTTCCATGCGCTGCTGTAAGAACAAAACTTAAAATGCAAAATGCTTTCAAACTAAAATGACTTTCTTTAAAAATAGAAAACTTCACCATTTTCTAAGTTGAAATGAAGATGCTAGTAAGATTAAAATACTTTACTAAGATTCGTTTTCACAATTTGTATAATGCATGTAAACTTTATTATATTATCTAGTAAATAAATATATCAAGTAGAATTAGAGAGTGTTGTTTAAATATGGATTATAAAATTACACTTAGCAATATAGGAAAACTTATAATTCAATGTGCTTAACCGAGAATTGAATGCAAACAATAAAAAATAGATGTACATATATTTTCTCGTTTTGGATGTAAGGTAGATACAACATTATGTTCACTTGTTTGCACATTCGTTGAAAGAAAATAATAAGAAGTATACTACATTTAATTGGATTTTCGATAAAAAATATACGATATAGTTGATAATAATATGTTAATTTCGGGTTATATTTAACTAACATTCCCTTTGAATAGATATTTGGAAAACAGGAATTTAATTATAGGTAAGATTTAAGGAATTCCCGAACATTGAAACTAAATAATTACCATATTCATTAAAATCTGAAGATTCCATTGACCGGTAAATTAGAGACATACATAGTATGGATATTAACCCTTCATTGCATAATTTTTCATTTGACTTCAAAAATATATTTTTGTACTTATAGTGGTTTCTTAATATAGGCATGGAAAAATATTTCTTATGAGAAATTCTTTTTATCGAATGAAATTATGTTTACTTTTTATGTTGCATTAAAGTACAACAGGTGTATTATATTTGTCACCTAGCATATAATTATACTTAAATCAATTGAAATGAAAGTAATATTTTATTTAAATCAATCTTAATTCAATTAATTAAAAGGAGCACTTCACAGAGCAAGGTCTAGATGAATACTGAAATTATAAAGTACATTTTAAACTATTCTAAGTTAATCTAATGATGTTTGAGCTTTGATAAGAACCAGACGGTCAATGTTCTTTAAGAGAACATCCTTAGAAATTGAAATCTTTTGCAAGTGCTAATAAAGATCCTACATATATGTATATAGTAGCTTTCCTTAAATATTGAGCAGGGAAGAGATGCGAAATATTAACTTCTTATAGGTGGTTTTAAATTATATTGTATATTATGCACCATACTATGCACTGAAGGGTTAATAGCTGAGTAAAATCAGTTTTAATATTTTAATTGTAGTTTGATATTTCTTTTCCACCAGACTTAACTACCAAAGAAATTTTGAACCAATTAACTAACTATAGTTTAATCCACCTATAATAACAGAGACCCTTTTAATGGAAATTGTTGGTGAGGTTGAATACACTGACTGAATTCTTAGACTTCTTCTTTTACTAGAAGCAATTCTCTAAAGAATTCTCTTGTAATTTACGCCTAAGGCCTATTATTTTCCAACATCTGCATAGTTTCCTTGGCAGTGTTAGTACCATGAGCCTATAAATATTTAACATTCATTAGATCGCTTGTTAGGCTGTCCTTCTGATGTACCTTACCGTGGTATTTATGTTAATGATGGCAATTCACTAACCCAAATTCTTAGACTAAATTCGCATAATATGTTATCACTGTATGAAAATATAGGTAAAGTTTACAGTTTGGTATGGTTCGAAATTAGTAGTTATAATAAAACCAATAGTAACATCCGGTACATAAAATAATAGTATAGTGAGTAGACTGCTAACAACGTTGGCTCAATGGATAACTGTGTCGAATAAGTAAATCCAGAATTGACGTTTTTCACGTACGATCAGGTTTAGATTTCCATCATTCCCAAATAATATCAAATAGGTTTGATTCGTAATTTTCAGTTTGTCTGGCATGCATGAAGTGAATGTTCCATACACGATCAGTTTTGGACTGAATAAGCGGTACAATAGTACAAGAACCAACATCATTATATTTAAACGGTAAGTATGGAAACAGTGGCCAATTTTTATATCTAAAAGTATTTTCATAAGTCTAATATTTGAATAAGCTTGTATCAACAAAAATTTATTCGGATAATAATCACCTAAACAGATAATGCTTTAATTCGGCTATAATAATTTTTTGTATTCTTTTTGGTTATGCAAATACGTGATAGCCTATTATTTGAAATATAGTACCGAAATCGTTAATAGAGACGCAATGGAAAAATAAATAAAACAAGTTTCGTTATTCAGAAATACACTTATTAAGAAAATTAATAAATTACTTTGGAATACTTTACTTTTTACTCACAATCTCAATTTGACGTATAGAACATCAAAACTGTTATTAAAGCACCATAAATCAATCAAATTTTAACATGATCAAATCGATCAAATAGTAACTTCAATGAAAAAAAGTTTTGAAAATTTAATTTATTACTATTAGTAATATTGTAGCTATATTTGGTACCTATATAATATACTACAGTGTATTTTCTAATGTCATCAAGACATGGCGAAATTGTTGGACTCAAATTTTTTAATTTTCGACGAAGAAAAAATTACGTTACTCGCAGGCACATCATGTCACACATTTTAAATCAACATCAGAGAAAATAAAACAAATATTGAACAATTTAAGCATTACATAATAAATTTGAGATATTTTAAACCAAAATTAGAATAAAGTGTTTGCAGCAAGGTAAATATAACCAATAATCTGAAGTTTAAAATGCATTTGGGGCAATTATTTTGGACGTTAGTATATAATTATTGGTTATTTTCTGGATAAAGCAGTGAAAAACTGAGCTTCTCAAATTTAACATACGACAATGTTAAATTTTAGCGGCACACATTACATTAGAATGACAGCAACCTAAGTGTTTTCATGTTGGCCAATTTCAACGTTGAATTTGAGCTGTCATATCCAACTATGTAAATGCATGTTTAATGTAGTAAATTGTTTTAAAAATATTCATATGAAATTCAAATTTTTATTTGAAATTTAATTTGTCAAAAAATGTCACTTGATGATACATAAAGGTTTCAAATATGTATGTACCAATTTATATTATTTAATTATTGTATGTAATGTTAATATTAATGTTATTTATTCGGCATATTATTATTCATTATTGATGTTATTCGAGCTAAAATTGTTTTGGTTAATTAATTTTAAGAAACCTTTTAAGTTTTAGAAGTTACATTACTGCTTTTGTAAATTTATAATGTAAATTGAACAAAAATATAGTAAAGTATCCAATAACATCATTATAGGAATAAGTAAGGAAAAATTACTTTAGTCGCTCCTATAACATTTTATAATGCTTGTAATTATTATTTAGCAGGTAAAGCCGTGAACAATTGTCTTATTTCATTGTATGTAATGTATAATTTAACATAAATTTATTGACAACCATAACAAGAATGGGTACTAGTTTTCACTATTTGTATTAAATTTGACTACTAAAATTAGATACCAAAAGTAATTATATTCAATATTAAGATATTATATTAGCATTAGCTTATACTGAAATAATTTCTAAAGTTATTTTAAATTAGTTTATGTACAACATGACATGTTATTCAACCATTCTTATGATCTTAAGAATTCAAATCGAACTGTTTTTGATTCTTAACGATGTTGGAAAAGTTTTTTAATAAAAAAAATTATGATTGATGAATTACATGTAGTAGAAGCCGAAAGAAAAAAAGTTGTAGTTAAGATATGATATATTACCAAATTGTTTTCTTTTTAATAATATTTTATATTAAATTGACTTATCTTGTACTAAAAATCGTTGAATATAACATTTTATTATTATGAATCGGATAAATAATCTTAAGTAATGTTAGAGATTCACATTAAAAATATAAGAATACTTAGGAAGGTATATGTTTATTTTATTACAATACTACTGATACAGAAGGAAACGGAAAATGTGTTTAAAATATTTTAATTTTTAGTATTAAATCTTCGAACATCTTTGCATTTGCAAGGTTTTTGAATAAATAGCCGGTTCCACCATCTCTTATTAAATTGTTAGTTAACTAATCACGGTTAGAAATATTAATTTAATTTAATTCATAATTCAAAATGCCTTTCAAAAGTTATTTTTCAAATTTAGAACCTGCTAGCAATTACTGTGCACAAAATTTGGACAATACGGTAGTTTATCAATTTCTTGGAACCTCATGGCGTCTATGCAATCATGACAATTCTCACTTTGTGGACAGGTGCATTGTCTCATAGTAGAAATGTTTGATTTCTGAAAAGTTTAATTTAATTTACTATCAACATAGTATGCCCCTACCTTTACCTTTATAATAAATTCAAATAAATCCTTCAAAATATTGGAGCCATTAGCTTTCCAGCAGAAACAGCATCTTTGAGTGCCACAAGTTTCATCTCCAGTAAAAATTTGGTTGCTAATTTCGATTGGATCATCGTCATACATCTTTAAAGATTTTGCAAAATTCAAAACAGTATTGTTTTCATGTGAATTAAGCATTATACCCTGATGATCATTTATAATCTTCAAAGCTATCGATTAGGATCAGTAGACTGGGCCGCCGGGATGCTGGCAAAATTTCCAGGGATTTGAAAACTTGCGTCGTTCACTTCTCACCTCAACAGAAACACTCTAAGCAGCAAATAAAACTACCACCGCTCAACGAATTCAGAGTCTGGAATTCCACCTAGAGAACTTTAACCCAATAGCTTCCCAAAGAGTAAATTATCATCTGCTCTTTTGCTATAAATATATGCAGTAGGCGTTGTGGAACACCTTCATTTTCCCCGGCAATCACTACATCGCATCATCTACAATCTACTACATAACATAAGATTTTTAGGGTTTCATTATCTAGCCTGTATACAAACTTTTGTGCTTTAATCCTTTTTATGATTTTGTTCATTATCACATTAAATAGTGGAGGACTGATGTTGTCGCCTGGTCTTATCCCGAAGGGCACCTCCACCTCTTCAGTTTTCTAATCTTTTATTTGTTCTTATCATGTTCTTACAGTTCATATTTAACGCTGTCATGATCTTTATGATGCTTGAAGGAAAAAGGTTTGCTTTTAGTATACTCATCGCATCCTTTTAGGTTTACACGATCAAATACTTGCATCAAATCGATGCAACACAAGAAGATCGGTTTGTTATACTAGATTGCTTTTTCTAACCTGTTCTTATGGAATTCCTGCAATTTGTCGCTTTACTCCTACCCTGCTCTTTATCCTATCTGATGGTGGTAATTAATTAATTAAATTGTAACTTTTCTTTTGCCATACGCTGGACTTCACGTGAATACAACAATAATTTTATAATGTGAAATTTGTTTCCTTTTGGTAAATTTTTCAAATTCCTTTTGTTTAATTGACCTTTATGCTCTGGACATAGGCAAAGGTACAACATCAATAATTACTTATCTTTAAAATATTAACTATGCTAAAGCTTTTTATTCGACTAGCAATTCCCTATAAATGATGATCTAAAATATCGACTACGAGGGATAAATTAAATTTGATGTCGATTTGATGTGTAATTTTGATTGATTATTACGGAAAAAAACAATAAGTTGTCAAAACTTTTAATTAGACTACCAATTACCACTAAATTGAAACTATTTTGGAGAGTGCTCTCATCCCTTAGTCAGACTCCGAATTTATTTTCTAATAATTCGGAATAATTGTTATTAATTTTCTCTTTGTTAAAAACAATTTTGGACAATTTACTTATTAGGTATAATTATATTTATTGGCAAATTAATTTAAAAACTGTATAGCTTTGCAATATTTCATATTGTTAGTTGAGTTTAATTTATAGTTGTATTGCATATATGTACGGTACCGGACAAATGGACGCGGCCGAAATCATGCGACCTAAAAGACGCGAGCTTTAGGACGCAGACCATGAAGACGTAGACCCCAAACGATGCAGACCCAGAAAGCCACAAAAAAGAGATCCATCCGCTTCCCAGTAGCACACTTTGCCGAGTAGGGCCGGTTTAGGGGGTATCTTTAGTTAGTACAGCGTTAGTTAAAACGGGGACCGGAGAGAAGGGCGCGGAGAGTCGATACACGGTAAATCTCGGATCCATCATAGTTAAATCTGAATGTATTTTACCAAGTACAGTGCTTAACTAATGCTGTGGTGTGTCTAGAGTGGGGGTGTACTAATTAGCGGCAACCAATCAAATGTCGTTAAATTACGTAATATAAAATAAGTGTTTGCTTCTTTCTGGGTTGACGTCTTTATGGCCCGCGTCCTATTCGGTCTTCGTCTGTTCCGTCGCGTCCTTTTGTACTAGACAAAAGTACGGTAGTACTGTTGTAATGGGCAGTAGGCAGTTTCTTCCTGTGAAATAACAATAACAAGATATTGTTTGAAACTTTGCATTCAAAACTTTGTAACGTTGTATTTGCATTTCCTATGCTGCATGTAAGTGCATTATAATAATATATTGATTGAAAATATGCAATTTCATAATTATGATTATGTTGGATTGTAGTATGCTTGTTAATAAAGTTTATGGAAATCGACATTATATTGTGTGTTGTGAATAATTACTTTTGGTTAATTAATATTTGTTTTCAAAGTTATTACATCTATACAATGGCATTCAGGATCAGAATTCACTGCCTGCCCAGATCAGATCAAACGAGGAACTACTAATGTCCTTCATGTACATTGTACATACCTTATAATAACATATATAAGAACTTACACTTTGACTCCTACTTTTCCCCCTTTATAGTTTTAAATAATAAAATAAAAAATGTTTTTATTTTAGGTTGGATACTTTTGTCATCCTTTAGCTTTTTACAAAAGCTTTATAAAACTGTTGGTGAGATTAGCTATTGAATTTGCTTTATTTTATATGGTTGTATTTTTGTATACATTTACATGCATGTGTTTCAGAAAATAGATAAAAGTGTTTTAATTAAACTACGGTTGAAGCAATCCTGAACAAATTTAAAAAGTTTCTTTTCAACTAGATAAATCCAATTTTATCTGAACAATTTATTAACGTTAAAGTACATAGCTTTTTATCCCATTTTAATCAAAAGACTTAAAATATTTTTTTTTAAATTGCACAATAAAAAAGCTTCTTGATTTTAAGAAGGTTTAAACCAAATATAAATAAAACTTTATAATTTTATAATTTTATATGCAAAAATTAGTTTCCTATCTGTTCTAGCTGACAAAAATTTAATTGGTTGGTAATTTCATACTTTGATGCGATAACGTATTCTTAGCACGCACATTAAACAATTACTTGCTAAAGTAAACTTGCTTCAGAGCAAAACTTTGAGGTGGATTTCTTATCACATTCTCAAAAATAAAACTTTTATTTTTTTTTAAATGTAAATTTTGTTATAAAGTTTTATAAAAGTCGAACTACCCAATGTAATTTTTTATAGGTCTCGAAACCTTTTCTTAATTTAAAGAACGTTCAGTAGTGCCTTACTTCCACTTGTTAAATATCTCCAAAAAAAATTCATATAGAATTTCTATCTCATTTTTAACTATAACATACTTATTTCGTAATGAGGTTAATTAACATACAAGAAATAATTATTCCAATGTTGTGTTCTTATTATAAGTAAACAATAAGTATTAGATTTGACAAGGAGATTAAGATAGTTGAGGTTGACACAATAGTAAGCCTCATTAGGAAAATTAACCCTGTTTACTTACTTACATACATATATTATATTTCAAAAATGTTTGCCCAAAACGGTTTTAAAATATTTATTTTGCTATAATTTATCAAATTGTTGGAAATACTTAAAGCGATACTAGAGTAGGTATTTAAGTAGTAGGTAAATACATTATACTAATTTTATTGTTTTCTTAAATCATTGTTTCCTTAGTTTACAAAATTAACTAATAATGATTACAGAAATTAGATCTCCTTTATTCTATTATGTTATTCTTTCCAACTGAAAGGTTGAATTATTACTGTTCGCTATTTTAGGACAAATAGAAGTAAATTTACTTGTCAAATGGATATGTTACAAATAATGAGTTGTCATGAAAGAAATTGAAAATAATACTTTATTTGATGTTTTACATTATTTTGCAGACACGTGGTAGAGAAGTTAATAATAATGAAAAATTACATCATTCGTCTGTAAATAACACCTCTCTTACTAGTAATTGGATGGTTTAATACCTAGTAAGTGGATCAATTATAAATAATAAGTTTCCATATTTTTGAAATAATCCTTGAAGTATTCGAGGTCTGTCTCAAAAGTAATGGAATAAAAAATATACTTTTAAATTTTTTATTGAGCTTCTTTGCAACTTAATCATATTTCCTTCAAAATATGCTTCTTTTGGAATATAAACACTGTTCCCAGAGATTTTCCCATTCCTCGTAAAAATTCTGAGAATGTTGTTTCGTTCAGCTGTTTAGTGAACGTTATCTGATAATACTTATAAAGATGACCTTTCAACTTCTATTTTATTTCTAGACCAGGCAATGGGAAAGTTGTAACTTGGAAGAAAATGATGGAATTTTGTAAATAATTGGCAAAATAATAAAAACGATTTTTGTACTTCAACAACTTTTTAAGTGTTGTATTCTAACTTCATCAGTTCAATTGTACTGTTTATGAATTATTAATATGTAAATTTTGAAACAATAGAATATTTTCATAAAGTTTGAAATGAAAATTAAGCATGTAAATTTCTTTTTATTATTTTTGATATACAGGATGCTTGCTAGAAGGTGCTGTGATATTTGTAGTATAATAAATTCTATGTTTAAAAAGAAGAAGAAAGTACTGAATGTATGCCCACAAGTTAACGCCTTGGGAGATAAAATGGAGATAAGCACTCTTTATATCTTGATTTATTATAGATCATCATTCTTCAGAATTGTTTGAGGATGTCTTTCTAGTTTCTAGGAAAAACGATGCTAGACTGGTTCGTATACAACGAATATCATTCGCCAATCAACAAGAAATAGGCCAAAGGCGAGAAGGACTCCCGCGATGCCACTTCCTAGATTTATGTCCACGGGGTAATCTAAAATCACTTCGCTTACACATTTTCTTTGCATAATGTTAAGTGATTAAAAGTTCAAAATGCTTTCTAAATGGGACGAAATTATCCATCTATCTTTGAACTTGAGACACAATCAATTATGCATCACGCTAATGCTTAAAAAGGTCAATGAAAAACATTTTGAACATCTAAAGTTAGTTCCATTTAATTATATGTAGTACCTATACTTCATTATGTTAAATAAATTTTTTAATCTCGGAAAATTATTCAAAGATTTTTCATCATTTACAAAACAGAGACACTTTTAGTGGCCATACTGTATAGGTACTATAGGTACATTATTATGCTATAATATAAATCATAATTTGTCTTATAAATAATTATAATAAACCAATATATTTTATAATAAATCATATTTTAAATTTCTGAACTTTTAAATATCTATTTTTTGATAAAAACATATAATTTGAATAGATGATGCTGCAGATTGTGCACAATTTTCAGGAAGTTTTAGTATAAGAATCTTGAATTGAAGTTTTAGGTTGTTATACTTTTCTGTGGAACAAAAGTTTTTAAAACATTCTATATAGTTTCCCTAGTAGTAGCAACTGATTAAAACTTGGGAGCTTATCAATAAATTAAGTTATATGATACGACGACTATCAACTATACCTAGAAACACTTTGTATTTAAAACAATTTGAATAGTACTCGTAACTTTAATAAAAGTAAAATTTCTTAGGGCCAATTTATCCACCTTTAGTTAGTGTCCCAAGTAAATTTATCTGACAAGTAAAGTTTTCGACTGCGCGGCCATAAGGCGCGGCCAAAGCGGTTATAAGTCGATTTATTATAAATCGACTTATACCGCTTTGGCCGCGCAGTCGAAAACTTTACTTGTCAGATAAATTTACTTCGGACACTAACTATTAGAGGTGGATAAATTGGCCCTTAAACAATCAGCAATGTTATAATGTCGTATCGGGATGATAGTACCATAAGTAAATAAGAAAAGTGAAAGTAAAAAAGCTCTATTGATAGAAAATACAATTTACATGTGACTTCAAAGTATTATTATTAGTACCCGTTGAAGAAACAATTAACCTAATTTATGATAAAACGTAGTATTTATAATATAATTTACAAGTTATTTAAAATTTGCTGCTGGGGAAAAACGAGTGAAAAAGCCAGGGTCGAGATGATAACTGATCTTGTAACAAAAACCTGCAGCAGATCGTTGGCTGGACCGTGAGAGAGATGGTGCTGGTGATGTTAAACGACACAGACCATTAAAATAATAAAAGAAATTCACAAAGGGATCCATCAAAGCTGTAGGCTAGGATCTGCCTGTCAAACACAACACCAGAGACGCTTCCAACCAAAGGAAAACGGAAATGGTCGTACCACAAGCGCATCAATAACAAAACTCATATCGGTTTGCGCAATCGAGTGACGCTTATCTCTTCTGTTAGCCAGATGCTTACAGAAGCCAAAAGCATACCAAACGACAGCAGTAATGTACGTTAATAACTCGGCACGTAACATAGTTATGTTGGAACCGAAATACAAATCGTCCAATGTTAAACTGACGACACTTTTAGACAAAATTCTGTCTAACTGTGAGACTGTGATAAATTTTACAAGTTATTTATAATTTGTTGCTGGGGAAAAACGAGTGAAAAAGCCAGGGTCGAGATGATAACTGATCTTGTAACAAAAACCTGCAGCAGATCGTTGGCTGGACCGTGAGAGAGAAAATTATTGAGTTGAAAAGTTATTAGGTAATGTGCTCATGATGAACTTGTGAGAAGAGTTCCGTTACACGCATTAAACTCGGCGACTACTTCAAACTCCGGTTTAATCGGCACCGGTGTTAAATTCAAATGATAATGTAGCAATCGTGGCACCTATATACTGGTATTAGACATAAAATAAATTAAAGCAATGTATAAATCAACTACTTTCAAACATCGTTCCATGCTAGCAGATAATTCCTGAAATGCCAAATGTATACAAATTAATGTATTACACTACAAAATTTATTAAATAAAAGCATAAGCCGTACTCAGGATTATTGAAATATAAAGGATGCGGAACCACGTAACAAATTACAAAAATTCGTTACAATCTATATAGGGGAAATCAGAGCATAACGCTAACTTGGGACAGATCCCACACATAGACAGCCAGAACAGTCTAGAAAATGTTTCAGGAACTATTACTACATTTGTTGTAGTAAAGAGAAATTTGCCATTCTGAATAAGTGTATGTTTTATAAAATTTATTGGGCAAAACTTTTGATTTTCACCTTGTATAAAATTAATTTATAAAGTTAAGATAAAATGTTGCAGATAATATGTTGCATTTCAATCAATGATATCATAAGATGATCCTATGCGATTTTATATTGCAAAATGACTTGTTTGTGAAGGCATACTACAATGTATTTCAAGGGTTTTGCTACGATGCTTTTGTATTTGTGTAGGTGTAATAATGTCATCCGGTTTCCATATGTTCTAAGAAGCTTCTGGAATTGTCTTTTGGTGATGTAATTTCCTGTTGAAGGGACGTTTAGTTGCTATCCCACCTCGGGTTATCGCATCTTTAATGAGGCCTGTTGGATTATCCATTCAAGGAGTTAAGATATAACGCGAGAAATCCTTCGACCTCTACCATTATGGGTGGGCTTTGCTTGCCCAAATTACGATAGTTTTTGTAGTTTTCGAGGCGTTGTGTTGGCGTTGCCACAAAATTTAACCCAACTCATTTATTTATTCCGGCAATTTTAAGTTTCAAATTTGAATAATATACAGTTCGGTTATCGTAAAGAGAAGTTATATGGAACAAAATAATGTTTGCATCAAATTTGAAGTTATCGTTTTCGGCAATTACGAATAAAGTTCGTGTGTGTAAAAAGTAGGACAATAATGATAATTATACGAGTATACAATGTGTTACACGTTCAGTTTATCGAATATTAAGTTTTTGAAATTCCTTAATTAATAATTGAGCTTTTATTTGCATATTCATGTAAGCGCTGATACAAAACTGTGTATGTTAAGCCGTAATTCCACTGAGGCAACACTGAACGAATAAATACTTATTCTATTGTTTCATAATACGGGTAAATTATGGTATTCTTCTATAAATGAAGCTGTTATCTCATTATTTCACCCCATTGACAACACCAGAAAACAAGTAGCATGCCTCATGTCGTTCAGTGTTATCTCAGTGGAATTGCGCCTTTAGGATCAAACATTTCAGCTTAGAAACAGACATTAATAATAAATTGTAATAAATGCTTTTATTTGTTCAATTTATGCATTACAATAATTAGAAAATAATCATGTAGGTACATATTATAACAGATCATTTGATTCAACTTATTTATTTTATTTATACAGGAGTACAATATTATTATTTTCTCAATCTTAATAATTTTCTTAATCTCGAAAATTTATCACAGTTCTTGAAGGGAAAAGCGTGAACATGTTATATTTATTTGTTTAGAATCTGAGAGTCACTGAATAAAAGATTTATTCTGTTAAAGTTGTGAATGCCTAATATTATATTAGATAAAATGTAAATTATATTTTATCATAATATAAACTACATTGATTTATATTCAAGTCATTCTATCAACGTCGACTTCTTCAGCAGTTTCATTATTATTAATTTTTGGGAAAAATATGACAAGTACAAAACTTGTTCAAAGTTTCAGCTTACAACCAAAAATTAATAATAGATCTATCAAGAAGTGTTCGGTTTCCCCTAACATTCTTCAACTTCCACATTTTATATGAAAAACGTTATATTATTTGTAAATTCTGTATTGAATTTGTAACAAATCTGTCATAAATACTCAATAGTTGTAAATAACTTTCCGCTTTGCATCTAATATTACTTTATTCGCTAACTTCATTTTCAATATTTCACGAAGAGATAAAGGTGAAAATAGTAGCGGGGACAAGAAGTTGTACATAAATTATGAAGCTTGGTGCTCAAATGCCCAATGTACATTATTAAATCTTTTGAAAATCCGTATAAAATCACTCTAAAATTATTATCACCATGAAAATCCCTATGTTCATCACCTTTTGTATAGTTACAAATTTTCAAGAAAAAGGTAATTTTATAGTGATTTTCTTCTTCTTCTTAGTCGTATTTTTCATAATATCATCATTTGTGCAGCAGTAGAGGTCATTCCAGAAATATCTGCCAAAATAAGTTATAGAAAAAATATTTTTCCTTTACAGTTTTATACAATACATTCACTTATTCATTTACAAAAGAAGATTAATAGCAAACTACTTGATTCTTGTATTTATCATAAATAATTATGGTACAATACAAAGTTACTTGTAAAAGTCTTAAAAAAGGTATACATAGTGTTGTAATACAACATTTTCTATTTTCTTTTACAGAATATTGTTCAAAATATTAATAGTCGTAAACCGTTAGTCATTTATTAAAATTTTTACATAATTCCTCATTATATCGTGACAGAAGGAACAAAAACTGGTATTGTGCATTGAGAATTTCATAAACACAGTTAAAAAGGAGAAGTGTAAAATAAATTCAAACCCTTTTTGTAAATCAAATATAGTAATATTTTAATGGTTTAAAATACTATAATGTGTACAATAAACCACTTACGTATAATTTATTAAATAATATTGAACAGGAGACTTAGTAAATAATATTATTGTACAAAAATACAGAAAACAATCGTTGATGTGGTTACCTAGCTAATACAATTTCACATTCAAATATGATTTTGATAAGGTTTTATTTCTTTTCATGCGAGATTTATATTAAACTTTCAATAAAGGGTTTTAGTATGTTGTATGAAAATAATAAATCAGAAAATATTTCTGCATTTTATGTGATAACTTATTTTTTCTTGTTTATACGACGAGACACAATGTTTGTTTTTATTCGTTCAACGTTGACCTCTACAATATTTTGTTTTCTCTTTAGTGAATCCAAATATAAGAAATTGAAATAAATTTTGTCATTATTATTTTGTCTACAATCGTTTAGAAATGTTATTACGTCACCAAAATCGTATCGACAATGGCATTTTATAGCACTAGTGCTATAAAGTGATATTTGGTTATACTCTTTTACGCTGATATTTTCGACAACTAAGTGCTGGTAAACATAATTATTATTAGTTTGTTTTCAATGATAGGTAGAAAATACAGTTCCTTGCGGTTTTAGAAAAACTAGTTTTCCCGTTTCTAAAGTGACTTTTTGGCAACGATAATTACATGAAAACTTACATTTTAAACGCATTTATCATTTTTAGTTAATAAATAAAATACTTAACTGTTACTTTGTTTTAAAGCATATTATGTACACCTATTATTATTATATACTTAGATATTGAGATTAAAGGCTTTGCAAGTAAAGAGCATTCTACTAAATAGTATTACATTTTTCATCTCAACTTATAAGGATTTATGTATACGTTTTTTCTGGCAACTTTATTTATATTGTACATAAAAGCTTTCAAAATTTTCATCAAAATTTCATATAATTTTGTCTTCATTTAATAACACAGTATTTTTTATAAAATATTATAATACCATCACATTATACATTAACAGCCGTATTTATAGTCAGGCGTGTAACCTACCATTACACGCGTACAACTACACGCGTGTAACGCTTGTTTAAAATTTCATATTTATAAATTTTGTTACACGCATTTTCAAAACGTGTAGTTACATTATTCTTTACACATGATTACTATATGGCAACATTGCAAATGTTGATAACTCTATCATAAGAAACTACAGATTTTGTCATGAAATTTTACACGTTGTTTACACGCTTTACTATACGCGTGTAAATGTTTATAAATACGGCTGTATGTATTTAAAGAAATACTGTACTTATATTTCTAATTTCGATAGTAAAATACCCATTTTAATAAAAATAATATATATTGTCATATTATTTTGACGATAAAATAGTGACAAATCAAAGAAGGATGTCCTGGGAAAACGGGTAGGATAATTGTGTAAAGATAAGAGTTTGGCAATGATAATGATTAATTTTATTTCGTTTTGTTAAATAAAGTTGAGGTTTCCTTAATTAGTAGGATTCTATCAACAGATTGTTTTGTCCAGTAAGAAGGAAAATTGCCCTTACACCAAGTTGGATGATTGAATCCTCTGGAAAATAAATTATTAATTACATAAATTAATTATGTGATGTGATTTGTAAAATCAATGTGGTGGCGGATTCACTGTAGTGAAAACTAAAATTTAGAAATCGGTAATAAAGTGCAAGTGGCGCAATTCAATTTTACCGCGTGAGATAAGAGAAGGAAATTTTGAAATGAGACGGGTGATAGGAAGATAAAGGAGGTTTTTTTTCCGGTGACCATATTGGAAAATTGGACGTGAGTTTGAACGTCCTTTGTGAAATTGCGAATTTTGACTTTCTGGGGATCACGATCGATTCCAGAAACAGTGATTTGAGTTTGATTGCGTTTTCCTGAATACGGGAAAGCATTAAATGGTAATTTTTAAGCAAGATTGTGCTAATTATTTGAGTTTGGTTGCGTTTTTTTCCGAATACGGGAAGCATTAGATGGTAATTTATAAGCAAGATTGTGCTAATTTTGGTTGAGGACCTACGAAGTTTCATTTGGATATTGTATGACATGAAATTGTGAATTATGTTAGTATGGTTAGAGATTATTATAACACTGCAGTGCACGGTTATCAGTTTGGATAAACTTATACTTATCAGTAAAGGTTAGAATAGTTGGGAAGATAAAGAAGATTAACCCAGTGATTGCGAAGTGACCACCCAGAAGATTGTTATAGGTACAAACTTTTTTTTATTGTATAATTTGAGATTTGTTTTTTTTTTGGAATTCCTTCGTGTATTCAAGGGGTAGGGCGATTTTACTTATTAAATGTCCCCTTGCATTAACGAGAGAGGGTTCGATCGGGATTTGTTTTTTATCCCAGGTTCCAACTTTAATGATAACACAATCTGTTGGTGTGCGATAAAATTTCCAACGAAAATTTATCTTTGGCAAAAAAAAAATTTAATTGTATTAGAATTTCATATTGTTGTTTTGATTATTCACAAGGCGTCCTTTAGGAGAATTGCTGGAGGGTTATCCTTGATTGGATAACTGAGCTGGTCGTGGCATTAGAGTAACTGTAGTTCAGGGGCTGTTAAAAATTAAATTCCCCGATTTTATAAAAATTTAATTTTAAAAATTAAAAAAAACTCCTGATACAGTATGTTATGTACCCTGTTAATGTGCGTACTAACAAATGTATATTACTAGAAATGCATGAACTACTCATGCAAAATTAGTTATCTGATTTAATAGTTAATATTAATATAAAGGAAGGTCTGCAGATGATATATTTCTTCATAATATAACAAAAGAAATTTACTGACCGCAATAATTTCAACACAAAGCCAACAGATTTAGAATTTCAAATTCGCGTAATATAAATTTCGGTGTATCATATTAGTTATTTTTTTATACACCAAACGATAAAACAACTTTTTCTTTTCTAAATCAAAAATTCAATATCAATTATATCGTATATTAATATTCGTTATATTTTCACCCTACAAAAAGTAACAAGAAGATTTATGAAATTTGAAATCTGAAGATCTCCAATACCATGGCATGGTAAGCTATTTTTAATGTAGCTTGTTTACAAGTAGTGTTGCATAATTAAATTCAAATTAAAAGATCTGACGGCATCCATTTACAATATACAAGAACCTATTAGAAAATGTAATTTTCCATTGGAAATCTATAACTTCAAAGCTTCATAACGTCAAATTAGTGTTAAAATAGGGTGAGAGTAATAATAGAAATACTGTAATATTGTATTCCATATTTTTTACAGAAAATTTAATTATCTTCCATTTTATCCGACTGCAAATAAAAGAGAGTATTGTTTTTATCATATTTGTATGTATGTACGTATGCTTTTTGTTTGTTTTTACTAATGGATATCCCTTTTATCCGCAAGTAACATATAGGGGCTATATAAAATTATGCTACCTAATGAGTAATCAAGAGAGGCTACAAAACTAATTGATTGATAACTGTCATTTAAAAAACTCAAAGGTACCGAAAATTAAAAAGACTAAAGAAAAACTAAGGGTGTAGTATCATAAATATTGTAATCACGATTTTTAAAATTTTCAGTTGAATTTATAGTAGTTGAGGCTGTAAATTACAAATGCAAAAATAAAATTTTATGGATCATTCAAAAATAATAGGACCAAAAGCCATAAAAGGAATATAGAAAGAAACATAAAAAGAAGAATAACTTACAATCGTTATGAATGGGTCAAACTTTCAAGGTATTGTAGAGTGGTGTCAAATAAACAAGAAAAGGTGATTTTGGCTACGCCTTTTCTTCTTTCTTTGGAACTACTCTAAGACTTTTCAAATGCCATGTCGAAACATTGAAATTGCTGCAGCAGTTACATTTGATATATGGATTTCTTGGAGTTACCATCAGTAGCTCCGCATACAGGTTATATTTGTCATTTCGGGATATTTGCTCGTGGATGTTTGTAAACAATTCAGAATTTATTTCAATTGGAGGTTCAGACAAGGTGGTAAAGATTGTCGAGAATGTAATAACGAAGCGGTAATACGGGGTTGGTAGAATACCGCCTAGAACCATAAATGGATTTTGGGTATGTACAGTACCACTGAAAAATTCAGTATCACCCACACATGGACGCCTACGCAATTTAAGTCCGCTAACTTGGAAAACACTTGACTGAAGCCCACGTGGTATGTTTTGAAGTTTTTTTGTTATAATAATTAACAAGAGACAATTTAAAATAAATTTTTAGTTTATTCATAACAATAAATTAATTAATTTTAGTGGTTCATTTTATTTTAAGGGGTCAGTGGTGTAATAACTATGTATATCGATATATCTCAGCAGACTGACTACAACATTTCAAAAGTTAGTGAACTGTAATAATTCCTGTAGAAATTAGGCTTTTATTTAAATTGTTTTTCATAGTCTGGTGTTTTAATAAATATATTTTATGTGGACCATTCATAGTAAAATAATAAATTGCTTGTACTACCATTTAAATTTTATGCATTTAAAAAATAATTCGATTTGTAGGACATATTAGAAAAACTAAAATCCGAAATGTTTGATTTTTACATCAACGCCTACGATTTAAAATATAACATCAGCCACTCGGGAATTGGTGCGACATTTAATTTATAAAATAAAATGATTAGGTTTTATTAACGGTTCTGTATTTTCTGTAATGTTTGAGGTACCCAAGTAAATTTCTTTCTCATTTTTCTAAAGCTGATTTACTTTATTGTAAAATTGGGAAAATTGAACTCAAGGGTAAAGTTAACTGAAAATTTGAAAAAGAAAACCGGTCATAATAATATAAGTATTTTTTAATGCGTTTTAAACAGGTGGTCAAATTTTAGCCTACCAAGTGGTCGGCAACAGTTTTGAAAGTCACCTATGGGTCATTTCAGCGAAGATGACACCACAGGTCGAAACAAGAAATTGCAAAATTTGTATTTAAATCTATAACTAGAGTACAGCCAATAAACCAACTCATCAGATATCGACATTTTTACTATTTTGCATTTTTTCCGCTTTATGAACGTAGCCGTAGTCCGATTTTCCATCAAAACAAGCAGACAAACTATTTTATGAATTTACTGATGCTATTTATGCTTTGCACAAAAAAGTCTATTTTGTCAATTTATCATATTAATAAGTAAGATTTCTTTAATTTCTCTTTGTCTTATTAAGTTAATTTATTAGAAAATACTATAAATATACATCTAAAATAAGAAGTGTTCATTTTATTCATGTTTGATGTGTACTCAATTATAACTTGTCCCACCCGTCACAAAATGCTGTGCCAACCGTCACAAGCTAAGAGACACATTTTATAAAATTTAGAAAAGTTAATTATTTAATTTATATAGAAAATAGCGAGCTTTAATATTCCAGTTATAACATAATATGTTATTATGTTAATATTATTTAGTGCAAAAAATTCACAGAACAAACTAGAATAGTTTGCCTTGATTTTTGAAGTGAAGTCATCAACTTGGACAGGCGGTTGTCATGGTTGTCCCACCCGTCACACTTGGAAAATGTGATCCATATTTTACACCCATACATTTTTGGGTATACACAGTATAATATTTATTTTTTCAACAGTTGCGGTTGAAATGAACATCTGGCTTCACGATGTTATCATTTTTAAACTGGTTACGTAAATGGTCAGGGTGAAATTAGATAAAGATTGAGCAAAATTGAGTCAAAATGTCCCACCCGTCACTTTGGAATGACCCCTATAAGGAAACTTGGAATGGTAAAAACAAGTAAAATTTTAAAAACTTTGAAAATTCATTGACGAATATTATTCTTATCCATCTGAAATTACTTTCTGAAAACATTTGTGCCTTAAAATAGTTTTTTTAAAGTTCGGAAATATTTCCTTTTCGAAAAATCGAGTTGAAATTTTAAGTGTTTGAAATGCATTTAGTCAATATTATTCACATCTGCCCCAACATTTCATTTTCATTCTATGATTCATTTTTAGATTTTTAATTTTCAAACATCTTCACTGTGAAAATTCGGACTTTCCACATGCACCACGTTATCAACATCCATCACCCACCTTCAACAATTTTAAAATTATGGAAATTTTAAAATTTAATAATCCATGAATTAAATTGATTATTGTTAACATATTTAATTTATAACATGAATCAATTTCTTAAAATAATATGATTGTTGTTGTTTATATTTTTCACTATTATTCAAAATATTACAGTGAAATGTCACATTTTGAGGTAATTACTTTTGAATTTACGTTGTTCACAAAAGTGTTAGTTTGCATTTTATGTAAAATATGAAAATATGATTATTACGATTATTTTGGAATGCCTTTTACGCTAATATGAATAGATTAATTAAACTCTATGATTATTGATATTGCAGTTAGATGTGCCTCAAATTTTATTAAAATCATTGTAAGAAGCAAATCAAATATGCGGTCAAAGACACCCCAAAAAGGGTGATGTTGTGTTAGGCTCTTCCATTACTAGTTAGCTGTAATTTTTTACTACATTTGCGTTAGATACGCAGTAATTTCTGTTTTTATTTCCTTCTTACAGATATTCTCACTCAAAGTTGAAAATCCTTCAACTGAACCCCATTTTATAGTACTTAGTAATAGGTACGCATTGCATTCAGCTTTATTCTAATTAAACATGTTTGTATAACACCACGGTTAATGCTCAATTAGAGTATTGGTGAACGCAGAGGTAATTTAAATTGTATTATTTATTTTTTACCACCGTTATTTTAATTTGGTCTTTTATTAACTTGAACGACGGTGGCTTTTAATTGAACTAAAAATTTAATTGTTATTCTATGATGCCAAAGTGTGGAAATGAAAACTGTACACCTATTGATTTGAATGGTTAAATTTAAAAGGAAATTTTAAAAAGATGTAGGTATAAGTGAATGGATATTTTTAATTTGAACTCTTTGAATTTTGAAAAGAATATAAGTATGCTGTTCTAATCAAAATAAGCAATTTGAATCAAGCAGGGTAATTTTAAACCAATTAGTCCTTCGCTATTTTCTACCTTCATTTAGAGAAACTTTAATGAGTACATTTTAATAATTATAATAATAACCTAGAATATGATATTTAAAAAGAAAAATTTTTAAGAATAGGGTGTGATTTTACCCTCCCCGTATTATTTACAGTATCTTATTTTCATATTTTCAAATATTCAGTGTTTGTATCTTATCTTGTCACAAAAGGTTAGAAATGTTTTTTAAAGTGTTTCTAAATTCAATTTCTTGTAAGTTGCTCTTTACTTACAGTTAAAATCTAATATTTTAATGTTTAGTTAAGTTTTTGTTAAATTTATATAATAATAATTATAACCGTTTAATGCCAATATTAGGACATGACTGAACTATAAAACTCTCTATTTGAGAGCTTAATACAACTTTAAGTTGTAACATTAGCCTGGAAATAGAACCTACCCAATAACGTGATTTCTGAACCACGTCTAAAGCACTCTAGAACTAGCCCAACAATTCGAATTTGTAGGACAACTGTATAAATACATACAACATAATAATATTATAATACACAATTTATAAAAGATAACAGACCAATTATTAAGTAGCATTATAAAACTTCACTTACTAAAGTATAAAATTTCCTTTGCAGATTGCTAGCTTCACAATATCATTTTTCTCAACTTTCTTAAAAATATAACGCATATTTATTTTTCTATGGTTTTGACCTAAAATATATTCAATCTAGTATACATATTATATACCTACAATAAATCAATGTAAAAGTTTTTGACATCTTTCAAAAGAAGTTGAACTTAAAATATTTTTTTAAATTGTTTAATAATGAATTTATATCCAACATGATGCATTTCAACTATTAATAATTTTCAGGTTGTAATGAAAAATATGGTATATCCTAGATTAAACCTCATTTAAATTAACAAGCATATTTGCTTAATGTACGAAATATTCGGTTAGATGAATATATTTCACGTACAGTTAAGCACAAAGTAGGATATATTATTATTTGACGTTATTTTATTGAAAAATATTTAATGGAAAAGGTAGAAAAATACTAAATATTAAGTTAAGGAAATGTTTTTTTATAGGTATTAGTAAGAAATTCAATATTGGTATAATAATGCGAAGGGTAGGTATAGGTACAGCAGCTTCATATTTTTTTCTGAATCTAATATTATGTAGAGTATCACTTTTCCTATAACTATTATTATCTGAGTATCTATTATGAAATATTAATTTCAGCACCAGTTACGAAATAATATAATAATATTACTTGGTATATTTGTGCCTGAATCAGACATTTTTTATGATAAAGTCACTTAGTAGTCATAATACACTGAAGAAAATTATTAGGTAAAAATACTGTTTACCTAGGTTATATTATAATGACGAATACCGAAATAGAAAAATTTTATTCGGTTGCTACTGAATGTTATTTCCCTAATTACTTTAGACCAAAGTGAATAATTTACTTGTGCAAAATGCAAAAGTAATTAATAGAAATAAATTTGAAATTTAAAAAAAATATTGTATGTCACTCAGTTTGTCATGTAGATTTTAGGCTATAATACTATTTCCTACCCATTTTTTGTTTCAAATCGAGTTTGACGTTGACATAGGTAGTAGACGATTACTTTAAAAATTAATCTGAATAAAGTTTAAAAGACTATTTAGATTAGGTTTAAAATTCACTATTTATATTTAAATAAATTTATTATAATATTTTTGTTGGTTTACGTAGCAAATTTTCAACATAAAATTTGAAAGGTGTCCAGGTTTTGATAATGTAAAGAAAATTGCATTGACGAACATTATTTGCTCTAATAGTAATAGTTTATTTTGTTTAATAAAATTTCGATTTTGTTTTTGATTTAAAAGAGTCTCATGTGTTTTATTTAATTTTCACTGAGTTAGCTGGCTGGGATTGCCATCCACCGTGTGGGTTACAGACAGTGACGTAGCAACAGGTGGTGCGAGTGGTGCCGGGCACCAGGGCCCGGGCCCCGTGGGGGCCCGGTACACGGACAAAATTGATTTCTATTATTTACAGACATTTTTGTAAAAATTATCTATGAAAGTTTGCACATTGAACACAGCGAGGGCCCCAGGGCGGAGCGTCTGCACCGTGGGGCCGGCGCCCTGAAGGAACGCCAAAATAAAGAAATATTTGAAAAAATTGAATAATGCAATTCATTCAGTAAATATTGTAGCTATATTTACGAGGTAACAAATGATGAAGTTGCAACATCAAAATTTCATGGGGAATTTCTGGTTAAATAGTAACATTTGGTGAAAAATAGGTAGTATTTTCCAAAAAAATCGCCTGCGGCGCTAAAAGACTGCTTTCTCCACCCCCATGTACCGGAGGTTTAATTATTTAGAGGGTGGCCTCAAAATTGAATTGCGCCTGAAGCTTCATAAGTGCTAAATTTTCATTAGTCCCGCGGGGGGGGGGGGGTAATTGGGATTTCGCACCACCAGAAAATCTTTCTAGGGAAATCTACGATGCCTTTTTGTCACTTACATGTTTTTTGTGCAATATCATTGTTATTTAAATTTTTCTTTTATAATAAAATAATGAAGGGGGCCCGCTGTGGATCTTGCACCAGGGCCCGGTCTTGACTTGCTACGTCGCTGATTACAGAAGCAGTTTTTCTTAATTAATTTTGATTTTTTTAAAACCATTCGGTGGAGGACAATATATTGAAACATTATTAGAAATACATTATAAATTTAAAAAACTATGACTTGCTTCTGTCAGGAAGGGATTGCATTGTTCTAGCAATAGTATTGGTAAAAACAGTTTAAAATTTAATTGTATGAGTTATACATTTTTTTATTTTTATAAATAATATAATCAAACAATTATTATTTATAAATATTAAATAATTTTTTTTTATTGACTCCATAAATGGTTACAATCCGTCCGTGGACGATAAGCAACATTACAGATGAGAGCTAGCCCAATGGCATCAATTGGATCCTTTCCTGGTTTCTGAATAAAATTTTTTAGATAATAAAAGAAAAATAATTTATTATGTAAAATACTTTACAATATTTTTGGGCAGTGGACTATAATATAATAGTAATTAAATTAAATAATGCATTTTCCGACGTTTTGCTCTGTTCTATTGAAATCATCCTCAGGAAATTACAAAAACTATAATAAAAGTTAAAAATAACGAAAAGGAAAAAAAAGTTTTAACAATTAAAAAGAAATGTTTTTGGTTTAAGCAATTTTATTCGTTTTAGTTTTAGTAATTTATTGACAAAACTTTCAAGAAAGCAACGCGAAACATCGAAGAGGATACATATTTAATTACCACATAGTCCAATACACAAAAATATTATAAAATTATTGATTATTATAATGGATAAAAACTTATCCTGCCTTTTGATGCCTGATCGCTTTTGCTTTTATTTAGGAATATTAGTCCAGTCATTATAGATTTTGACCCGTGAATAATTTCTTAGTGGTTTTTTTTTCTCAGCTGTCTCGGGGGGTTCACTGGGAGTGTAAATTGAAAATCTCGACCAAATTATGCTTTTGCGTATATTCGAAAAATGGTTTCTTTTTTCGTAAAAAAAGGTTTTTCTTGAATAACTCTGCTATTTTTGATTTTACATAAAAATCGTGGGAACAAAAATTGTAGAAAATTTGATTCTCTACAAGTTTGGTCCTCACAATTTTTCTTGTAGGATCGATATTTTTGGAATTGGACCCGAAAAAAGCGACAAATTCAAAATAATATCATTATATTTCTTTTATTTTCAACTTAACGGTATAAATGAAGAGGAACAAACTTGTAGAGAATAAAATTTTGGACAAATTTGGTCTCCACCTGTTTTTAAAAAAATCGATATTTTTGGAATTTAACCTAAAAATATGTACCCATTTAGAAATACTTATTCCCATTATGCCCTTTATTTTCAATTTTACAGGTACAATTAATAAGGCGAACATTGTCTCTTTTTTCGGGTCCAATTCCAAAAATATCGATCCTAGAAGAAAAATTGTGAAGACCAAACTTGTAGAGAATCAAATTTCCTACAATTTTTGTTCCCACGGTTTTTATGTAAAATCAAAAATGGCCGAGTTATTCAAGAAAAACCGTTTTTACGAGAAAACCATTTTTCGAATATACGCAGAAGCATAATTTGGTCGAGATTTTCAATTTATACTCCCAGTGACCCCCCCCCCCCCGAGACAGCTGCGAAAAAAAAAACCACTAAGAAATTATTCACGGGTAGGGTCGGTTTTTTGGATATAATGACTGGACTATATGATAAATTCCTGTCTACTATGTACTACAAATTTCTCGTACCTACTTGGCAAATTAGCTCTCGATTTATAACTAAAAAATTGATATAACGACGATCTATGCGCTGCATTGTATTATTAATATACCACATTATTCACGATATTCTCCATTTTCATGTTTTCAACTTTTTCAACTAAACATTACGGGTGATCCAGCACTATCTATAATATAAATGTCTAAAAATGTTATTTTTGATTGAAATTCCTAGGAATCAATCTTTTGCATATTGTTAACTATTTTATTAACATTTCAAATTATAAATGTTTCCCCAATGAAAAGCGCACCCCATATTTAATATCAAGACTCCGTCAAAAGGAGTAATATTTAACATAAATAAATAAAACATCATGTTGATTAATTTTATTGTCAAACCAAATTTAATTTGCAATGTTTTAAAATTAATTGTCTGCCTGTAAGTTTGAAATCATTTTAGAGAAATTTCCAGTAAAATCTACCAAAATAATCATCCAATGGCAATGGAATAGAAAAGCAAAACTTAGTAACAACTAACTGTAGAACTGAGCTACATATAAGTATCTATTTCTCTCCCAGTATGAAAATTATTAATTTTTTAATTTAGTAATTATTATTTTTATTGATATTCATTCAGTGCATGAAATTCTTCTTCACTCCGCTAAATTTGATGAACAATAATTGATTCATATTTTGGTATACAACCATCGAAATTCAATTAACCTCACCAAATTTTCAATGGAAAATATAAATTATTTAACATAACACAAGATAAACTGGCTATAGCTGTAGACTATACAAATTATGATATTACCAAAATTAGCAAAATGTTTCATATAAAATATTTTACGTTTTAAAGTAGATACATGAAGCGAACGAAGTTCGAACAAGATTTTACCTCCATGTCCAAATATCCAACAGGGGCTTCTATCAGAACAACCACTTGACATTTTATCATTAATAAAAGGAAGCACTTCAATTGGGAGACATTGTAATAATGGTTAGAGGTGAATGATAAAGAATGAAGGAATCTTTGTAATATTATCGATGAAAAACAGTTTTGCAAATTTTTGTCTGAACAATAGTTGAAAGCTAAAAGACTTCTGTTGTGGAAAATTATTTTAATTTTGTTTTTCTTCTTTTAATTAAATTTTTAAACCAAGTAATAATTATTGCGTTAATATAAAAATTGATCAAATTACATCTTCCTGAATACAAAAGATTGGAATATACGATATAAGTAATATGTAGAACAATATAATTATAATTATTGTTACCATTTCTTTCTAAAACCTATTTTTATTAAGTTGTAAAAAGTTATTTTGATAAAATTGAAATAATATAAAAGTTCCTTCTAATTATCATTTTTTTTTATTTACTTAAGTGTCTAAATTGCATCTTACAATAAGTTTGTTAATTTCAAACGAAAAAGTTTTCAATTGTTTAGTTTTTGAAAACTGATAACAATTATGAAACAAATAGTGTTATAAGCGCTAACAAAAGAAATCCAAAAAGCTAAAGAAACTACCTAGAAACAAGGAAGCAATTTGTATTGTGTAAGTTTTTCATTCAAAAGAAACTACATAACTAAATGTAAGTTTTGGATTTCTTCTATAAACACATTAAAAATTTTCATTTGGTATCCTATAAATTGTTTCAAATTTTTTAATATTATATTGAATAAAATGATCAAAAAAGTACTACTAAGGTATACGAACCAGGTATGTTATTAGTACTGACACTTGTTGAAAACATCATTTAATTTGTGAAATTGAGGAGTAATAAAATAAAGTTGTACTTCTAACATCCCAGTAGGTATTATTAATTTTAATGAGACTTTCCAAGAAAATGAATATGTTAAACGTTATATTTTAATATGCTCACCAAAGTGTATATACCGCAGGCGAAACTTCCTCTGCGAACTGATCGCCAGCAGCAACATGAATGAAGAATAGCCATTATTTTTAGTTTTCAATTTCTATCGTTTTTAGTATAATATAAAATAGTAAGAAATATAGATTTTCAATATTAAATTTTGCTTTATTAATATTTTGTAATATTTTTAAAAATAATTCCAAAATGTTATCAAAACAACATTGAGAATTGTGTTTCGTAAAGTGCACGTGAGCTTTTTGAGCTTATAAATTGAAGTGTTATTTGCTAACCGGTCTACCCGATACTACTAGAGATAAGCGTCGCGAGCGTCTGAATTAGTTTTGAATCTACGACGCGCACACATGCGCCAAGTTGCAGGTGGTTACCACTAGATAAAAACGATCAAAAACATCTTTCGCATTGTCTGTAATTTCATATCTCAGCCAAGTTATTTTGATAGAAGAATAAACTGATTTATCCATCCTTGAAAAAAAATATTTTCGCCTAAGGAAAATTGATTTAGATAGACGAGAAATAGTCAATCCCTTTATTTGTGAACTATATTAGAAAATTGGATTATTTTATTGGAAGATTTAATGTTTCAAGTTGCATAATGAAAACCACTAATTGTCAGGTCGTACATTAAAGCTTCTGTAATTTGTTAGCTAATCTCAATTTCTAACTTAAAATTTAATTATTTATTAAATAGATAATTCATTATTGCTCTTGAAAATACAGAAAAGACAAGAGTGTTAGTATATAATTTATAAATTTAGTATTCAGTAACAGTGTAGCTTAACTTGTCTTTTAGTAGCACAGTAAAATTTATTTCAGTAACTTTCATTGTTATAAACTTAGCTCTTGCAGTTCATTTTGAGTACAAGGTTAATTATTTTCTGTAGGTAGAATTTTTGTGAATTTTCTGTACTTGTAGAAAAGTACATTATTTATTAAATTTCTATTCCCAACAGTAATCTATATTGAACCATGTCTCCTGGGGCATAATTACAGGTATACGGTTTTACCATACTGTACGGTTTTAGCCAACTATCCGCTATCTATCATGGCTATAATAATACTCGTATTATAAAAATAGTAAAAGCGGTTGATAATTAGGGAAATATTAAACGATATAAAAACGATAACAATGTAATTACTCGCACTCTATTTCTTCTAATTTCGATTCTATTTTAAGATTTTCCTGATGGAACGTCGAAAGGAAAATCTAAAATAAATCAATTTCGTGAGCTTCATCCATATCAAATCACAAGTAAAATTATATCGTGGGAAATGTAGACTGCTATACATAAAATACAGCTTAAATACAAACGCAATAAATATATGACCGATCTATTAAAACCGTGCTTTATTTAACAGTCCGCATTTCCCACGATTTTTATTATAAATAACATAAATTTTATAAAACATTGCTATGACCTTTTTTGTTTTACAAATAATAACAATATTTTCGTACATAGGGACGCTTTGACCGTTCAAGTTTTTGTAAATGTTGACCTAAATTCTCCCCTTAACCTTTAATTATTGACGAGGGCGTCTCTGAGGCAATGGTCCCCATTGAAATGTGTGTAGGAAAAATTCATTTCACTAATAAAAGGTTAAGGAAGGTTCATAGTGTAAGCAGGTTTTATACTCCGGTTTACGATTCAATCCTTGCACTGCAACATCTGTCCGGTTGCCTGCTTGGTTTGTGTTGGACTACATCCATTAGCATTATAGATAATTATGTAGTGCTTGTAATCAGCAACAAGCGTCCACTGTGTGAGTACCATTACAAAGGGGATTTACTATTAATAACGTATATTAATGTATTACTAATTAATAATCAAGAAACTTCGTAATCTGTACCTACTCCTTTGATAAAAATAAACTTTACAATTAAAAATGATAACTAAACTACATCCTTAGCTTATTAGCAAGTTATTGAGCTCTTAATCATACAGGGAAGTTGAATGATACGACAGTAATTAGAAAGACGAAATAATACTCAAGTATTAAGAGTATTACATCTATCTGAGAAATTCAATACTTAACTGACTAATTAAAATTCTGAATATACGGATAAACTTCTTTACTGTATTATTTCGTCAATCCAGAATTATTATACGTGATATGCCTATCTCAATACACCGATTTTGTGAAAATTCAAAAAAGTGTATTTTCTTTTATAAACAACTTCGCATTATTCGAATTTCCGAAATATTTAAACACAAATAATGATTTGCTAACTTTTTAGTAACTTTTCTTACGTTAAATATTGATTTAATCAGCATTAAAAAAATTTTGTTGATGTACGTATTACATAACATTTTTAAAAACTTTTCTTCTTCTTTTAACTCGTTCTTGCTTTTAAATGTTTTCTTGGTTTAATTTTTCTTGTTATTGTCTGTTGTGATATCTTTTTTGCTTTAGTTAATTTCTCTGGCGTGTTTTCATCTGAAGTAAAGTATTATAAAATATTATTTCAATTTCATCAAGAACATTACAATTTCATGCCACTGAGATTATTCTTGTTTTAAATCAGATTCAAGGTTTTTAAATTAAAGATTAAATTTAGATTCACTAAATTTTCCTGGAGAATTTCAAGGCTATTTAAATTTTAAGAATTTTTCAAGTTTTTAAGTGTCCAAATTTGGACTTCATTTGATGTTTTTGATGTTTTCAAGTTTTCACTAAAGTGTAGGAAGAATTCTTTGTTTCGGGAAGGTGTGAAACCGTCACATCATTATTAATCAGAAAAATCATGCTTCTTCTTATGGGGAAATCGGTAACTATAGGAGATATCATAAAATGATTCTCAATCATCTTTTCAATGATATAAAATATATGGGGTCCATCATTTCAAATAAATTCCATTTTATTAAAAAATGCAATAAAAATAAGAAAAAAACAGAAAATTAATAACATTTTTAGTAAATAACAATATCAATTTTAAACACGACAGCAACTAAACAAAAGTTTCCTACTGAAAAACAATCGGTGACGATGTTTTAGGTGTCAATAAAGATTTGGCAGTGTTTCGTTTTAATAAAATTATAATATTGAAAATAAAGGACTTCAGTTTGAATACTTACTTTAAATTTTGTATTTATTGTTTTATTTACAAATTGTTATTGTTATTTACTATAAATGTTATTCATTTTTTGGTTTTTTTCTTATTTTTATTGTATTTTTTAATAAAATGGGAATTATTTGAAATGATGGACCCCACATGTTATACTATATATCATTGAAAAGAGAATAAAAAATGCTATTTAAAAATGGCATATTCAACTATAGTTTCCATTTAAAAAAACACAACTTTGTATTATAACTCGGAAACTCACTTAAATATTTAAAATCTATTCAGTCTATTTTGTTGCCTTTAAAAAAGTGTCTGAAGAAAGTGTCAACACTTTTTTGGCAACTTCAAAAACAACCGAGATATCGACATTTATCGAAAAAGTCCAATAATCGAACTTTTGGCTATAACTCGAAAACAAAAAAAGATAGCAAATTCCGGTTTTCGCCATTGAGTTTTTCTCAAAAAAAGAGATCGAGGATGCGTCATCCATTTTTCAATATCTCTTATAGTTACCGATTTACCCATAAGAAGAAGCGAATTTGAGCCACCCTGTACGTTGCGAAATTATTTGGAATTGATTACACGGATATTAATTTAAATGTAAATAATTTTGGTGTCACATGTGTTTACTCATGTTTGGCTGGTGGTGAATTGGAATGGTGTCTTCACTTAGAAATCTGGAACAAGATTTTAGGATGAAAAATCCAACGTTTTCATTCTTTTAATTATAAATTTTATTCTGAATGTGCTTTTAACCAACAGATTGTTTTTGATTTAATAGTATCTGGTTAGAGACACATGAAAAGCATTGCTGGTTATAAATTGCATTTTATGAGTTCAAATCCCATAATTGAGGTATTGATTTGTTTCACTTGTTTATTCACAAATATAATATCCTTTTAATTTATTAAAGTTGTTTTATTCGAGTTTTAAAAGTTAAGTATTTCTGAGCTAGTCGTGGCGACTCAAGTCTCAAGACTCTTCTACCGGCTGAAGAATTTACCCCGTTTATTTTGGGCTTTTATTATTGCTCCAGTAGAGGACAATATATTATACATATTTTGTATAATAATTATCATACGTATGTACAGTACATTTATATACGGTAGATACAATATAAAGTAAACTAACGTTTACCTACTATAACAATTTATGTAACCAGTTATGAATTGGCACATTTTGAGCAACCAATTGTAGATTTTCATAGCCTTAATTTCATATGGACTGGAAAACACACGATGTATGTGCGTAAAAAGTCAAGAGCAAAAATTTATCGGTATAGATGAATTTAAAAATAAAATAAGTTTCAAAATAAAAAAGTTAAAGAAATGACAAAGATGAAAAGAAAACTTCGGATTACAATTTCGTGTGGTTCCGTACCAAACTTTTCATTGCAACAATTATTACTTTACACGCTGTGGAATACTTCTAAATAGCTAAACTTTATTGAAAGTTCTCTTCTTGTAAGTAACCTTAAATTTTTAATAAATTAATGTTGTAGTTTATTGTTCCAAAATTTTGCAGAAATAAACAACGGCGTTCAACAACTTTTCTGGTTATTAAGAAATATTAAGCAATTATTAAATGTTAGTGGATTATCTATTATCCTTATACCTCCAAGTCAACATCAACGTAATGTTTAAACAAAATACTATTACCATGCTGCGACCTAACCTTACATCGTTTTATTATTCACATCATTGCTTACATTGAAAAGGATTGAATAAACTCAAACTTCCTAAAAGTTTAAAGAAAACTTAAAGATATTGATGTTTATTCACAAGAGAAATTGATGTTTATTCTGAAAGTTTATTTTAAGTTACCTACGTATATTTTTGTAACATAAAATGAAATATTATGATAATAAAACCTATCGATAATACAAAATTTCTTCAATTTCATTTTACCGAAAACTAATAATCGTTTTCAATGGCTCACAATATTGAGCTAATGAGCTGAAATTGAGCTCCCGAATAATAATAAGCACTATAATACTATCTTAGCTTAACACAGGCTCACAAATATTATACCATCACACATAAAGGTAGTTATTATTCATGTATACTGTTTAATAATAATTATGTATCGCGTAGATCGCTAAAAAGTAATACTATATAATATAATTGGCAACAAATTTGCATTAACTTTACTAATAACAAACTAATAATAAAATATACTCGCATAACATATCAAATAAAAAGAAATAAATAAAAAATTCAACTAACAATCGCTAGCAATAAGTTTTTTATATCGTTGATTATAGTAACCATTCGAAATTATTAGTTAATTATACGAAATAAAATAATGTAAAGAGACGGTCATTGCCTTGCAGCTAACGCGATCAACTGGAAATTTGGGGTACTGGGTTTAAACCCGCGAAGAGTCCCGAGAGCCCGTTTTAACCAACATTTATTTAAGAATTTCCTAGTAAAGAATTCCTTAGCTAGGGGTTACATAAATTTGATTCGTCAAATTTGACATAGTATTGACATAAGAAACCCTTAAAATTATAAAATTATTAAATCGGTCAGCTCGGCGACGGGTCAACTCGGCGACTGGTCAACTCGGCGATCGGTCAACTCGACGATGGTTCGCCCAACGAACGGCAGGAGAAGTAATCGATACTACAATGCAAGCGATACACTTTTTTTTAGATAAAATGTGTTCTTTTCCAAAAAAATCTTGTTTTAGTCTAAAATTAACGTCCCACGCTATTAATTGATTAAGGCGATGATTAAAAGTATGTGTTTACCCAACGGCTGTAGAAAAAAGCTAGGTTAAGTATTTCTAATTTTAAATTGCAATCTTAAAAAATAATACAAAAAATAATAAAAAACTTAAATTTTAAATACTATACTAACTTTTATTAATTTAATATTTTATTCCATACCGCGAAGATACTCTATAATATTTTGCCAAATTTAATTTGTAGTTTTGTAAACAAGACCGGATCAAAGCTTGGGGCCCAAATTTGGGTACCTTGCGTACTTTAAAAATTGATTAATTTGATTTTTAAAAGCTTTTATTAACTTGGTGTGAGCGTTGTCCGTCGTCCGTGCCTTGGACTTTTTCGAGGCCGTTTTTAACCAACTTCCCGAAGTCCTAGAGAGCTGAAATTTGGAACATAGCTTTCCCTTGCAGCGAATTTTCATATTTTAATTTTATTTTCCAAAAATTCTGAAAGATACGCGAGAAATCGGGAAAAACTGAAAATAATAAAGCGCATGCGTGGCTGCGCATTAAACAGTTTTACCATTTTATTTGTTTTAATGATGTATACAGGGTGAAGTATTAAACATCAAAAACTCTAATTCTAATAGGATGAACCATAGGATGATTGCAATTTAAAATTAGAAATACTTAACCTAGCCTTTTTCTACAGCCATTGGGTAAACTGATTCTTTAATCATCGCCTTAATCAATTAATAGTGCGGGACGTTAATTTTAGACTAAAACAAGATTTTTGGAAAAGAAAACATTTTATCTAAAAAAAAGTTTATCTCTTGCATTGTAATATCGATTACTTCTCCTGCCGTTGGGAAAACCATCGTCGAGTTGACCGATCGCCGAGTTGACCCGTCGCCGAGTTGACCGATCGCCGAGTTGACCGTCGTCGAGTTGACGCGTCGCCAAGTTGACCGATCGCCGAGTTGACCGTCGCCGAGTTGACGTCGCCGAGTTGACCGTTACCGCGTTAAGCCGGTGGTCCTCTGAGTTAGAATTACTTCTAGAAAGTGGAAGAAGAGAAAAAGAAAATAATGTAAAGTAAATTTATACCGTTACAAACTGATCTCATAAAAAATTCCATTCTGGAACCATACCCAATAAATATTTAAAGCAAAACAAGAAAGACATAAAATAAAAATAAAATAATTACCCTGAATTGATTATGAAAAGTGACATTTGACGTAACAGAATTGGAAAAGGATACTTTCTATAGTTATATTTTTATAGACACAGTTAAGCATAATACAACTTCTTTGAATTTCTTGCACCTATGCATCGCTACCATAATGACATAAGGTCGTATGTACATATTTTTTTAGAAATGCTGTGAAGCCGGTTCGCATACTAAATGATACATTAAAATATAAATAAAATCTTCTCCCACGATTTTAATTTTAGTGTTTTCAATATCACCAAAGTCTTAACGTATGGTGATAAAAAGTATTCACGTGTATCGAATTTACTAACACGGCTACAGATTTAATGAAGGGTAGGGCTATAAGCTTTGAAGTATTTTCTTGTCTATACTTTTCTATAACAGTTTTTATTTTTATATTACTTTGTTATTTCCATAGTGAGAAAAAGTTAGAAAACCTAAAAATATACAATATAAATAATATGAATTTACGAAAACTATTAGGTATTATAGTAAATATAGGTAAATATTACTAAATTTTATTATTCAAACACCAAATGAATACTTAGTTGCTATATATTTAGGTGTTGAAAGTAAACTCTGTAATGAAGTTTTAAGAATTCTTGGTTACAGACAAAAACACAATCAGGATTTTGATTACTTATTTATTTTTTAAATACATTACTGTATTTGTAACTAATCAACTATAACAGAGGTATTTTTTACTTTGAAGTAAATATTTTATTTTGAAGTCTTTTAACTATCTACATAAGTGAATACCCAGGTACTACTTAACATCTTCTGTTTATGGCAGCATTCTATTATTCATAGTTACGAATGGACAAACATTTTCTACGCCTAGTAAAAGTGACGTGTACAGATTTTATCTGGTTTTGGCTCTTATGCGCCATGTTTTTAACAATTTTTGGATTCGATCAAAGTTTTCCTGCAAGTCTCTCGATGCATGAATGGGATTTGCATGTGATGCCATGATGACTGTATCGTCCGCAAATGTAGCAGTCGTTGTGAATTTAATTGTAGCAATATCAGATGTAAATATAAGCTAGAGAGCATTGGACCTAAGATATTGCCCTGGGGTACCCTTAGTTTATGGAGTGGGAACTCGAATATGTTTCCTGGTATTTGATTTGAAACATTATTTCGGTAAGATAGAATTCGAAAAATAAGCAGAATTCAGGCAAGTTTTGCCTTAAGCTGGGTTGACATGGGATGTGAGCCACGGCCGTGAGCCACGTTTTAGTAAAATACTTTCCGCGTAAACTTAAACTTAAAACCGTGTAAACTGTTTTTAAACACGTTTGATCTCACCACGAACGCGGTTTTATCAGTTTGTGACAAGAAATTACGATTCGTATTTCATGAAACAGCAGTTTACAAGGTGCGTATTTTATGAAAACGTGGCTCACGGCCGTGGCTCACATCCCATGTCAACCCAGCTTTATTTTTAATAGCAGGCCGTCATGGTCATGCCATACCTTACCCAAGTAACATTTTTCCCTGGTGAAATTTAAATGTCTCTGCTAGGGCCCTAGCAAATATCTGCCAGGGGGTTATAACAGGGTTTTTTTGACAGAGCTCTTACAGATACCTGGCAGGTATTTGTAACGGATTATTTGCAGAGCCCTGAAAATTAACTCTGGTAGAGCCCTGTTAGGTCTCTGTTGAAAATAATTTGCAGGGCCCTGCAAGAAATCTGTGGCAGAGCTCTGGCAGAGTCCCTGTTACAGGTAATTTGCAAGGCCCTGCAAAAACTCTGCGGCAGAGCCCTGACAGAGTCCCTGTTATAGGAAATTTGCAAAGCTCGTATATACCACGTGGTCTTCATAAAAATTGTCTTTTTTACCATTTTTCAATTACTTTTAATTTTAACAATTCATTAAATTTAAATACTATATTGTACTTTTAATAGTAGATACCTACTACAGGTAGATATAAACACAATGCTTATTAAAATTTTAGCAAATCAGAATCAAGAATTTTGTTAACGATGTAAGCTTTCTTCATTCATATTGGTTAAGATTGTTAAAATGAATATCTTCAGAGATTTATTGAAAATTAATTAATCGATTTTTTCAAGCAACCAACGATATGACAGAAACTTTGTCAGGGTTACAGAGACAAACAGAGACAGCTACATTGACAGTTATCTTTTATGAGTTACAGGTATAAAAAAATTCGTAAGCGCCTCGTAATTTTGAGCCAAAAATGTAGGTCTAGTTACTATGTAACGAAGTAGGATAGCGCTATAATAAATATTGTTATGAGAGAGAGAGATAAAATATTTTTAGTTCAGGTCATTTAGAATATTCTAGAATATTAGAAATACAAAATACAAAGGCTAATCCGCTTCGATTTTAAACGTCATTTATGTGCAATTTATAAATTTTAACAGTTTATTTATCCAATTTAAAGAAATCATAATTAAACCACGATCTAGAATTAAACAACAAAACTTTTTATCATTTTGTTAAAAAGTGATTACATTTTTACAGTCCCAACAATTTAAATTAATATCCTATTGCTGAACTTAACTATTACTGATTCGTTTTGATCAATATTAGTTATCAAAAATTAAATTTCTCATATATACAGCACTCACAATTATTCTAGAAATTTTAAGTTAAAATCTGATTTTTATAACTTATTTGCCGATGGTAACCCATATTTACAAGACAAAATATATCGGCCCTAAATATTAATAAAATAAATTTTTGTCGCATTCTTTAAAAAAGTTAATTTTTACAATTACGAATTATTGTATCATATTTTAAATTGCGATGTTTTACATCGATATAATTTCCATTTTATTAAAAAAGGTAAGTAAAATACGTTGATTTCTCAGCGGTTCACTCATTATTATACACAAAAGTGTGACCATCATATTACCAGTAATTTCAAAATAATTTATAAGTAGGGTCCGTAGGTAAGTGGTAAGAACGAGAGGCTACGGAGCAGTCATGGATGTAGGTACAGGTTCGAATCTGGATTGTAACAAAAATTTTTAAATTTAAATATTATTCAGTGGTGTGATGTACTTTTAAAATAATAACATAACGGCAATACGTTATGTTATTCTATAGTGTTTTTCGCGAAACGGTCTCACGTATCATTTTAACAAGCCGCTATTATTATAACGTGAACGTTATAATAAAGGTTTTCCTAACCGTTATAGTGCGAAATATAACGGGTGAAATTTAGGTGCATTTATATTTCGCACTATAACGGTTAGGAAAACCTTTATTATAACGTTTACGTTATAATAATAGCGGCTTGTTAAAATGATACGTGCGACCGTTTCGCGAAAAACACTATAGAATAACATAACGTATTTACGTTATGTTATTATTTTAAAAGTACATCACACCACTGATTTTCAGGATATGTAACAACATCGACAGAATGGAATTCTACCGGGTTTACACATGCAATGATTTACTTGCGCCAGTCGTCACTGGCGCGTGTTATGTTCCCACCATAACGGAAATGCAACAATCTTACGAGGATGGCTTTCCCATAAAGGTTATGAGCCTGGGACTGCACAAACAAACTGATCTAATTTCAAATTATTGTAAACTAGTTAGTAAGCATTTGTTAGAAATAAAACTTTATGTAACGTAAAAGTTAAGTTAGTTCACATGTAGTTCACACTAAGTTCACATTGTATTGTCAAGCAGCTAAAATCGTTGTATTTTCAATATAATAAACGTTTGAAAAAACTCGAGTTTGAGTTTTTTTTGAGTTCTTCTTGGGCACTAAACGTAATTGGCGCAGTCGGTAGGATAGCAGTTAGGGCCTTAAGGTAAAATTTCTGACGGCTTTTCGTTTAACGATTAACTAACAAAACGAACAAAAGGTGAAAAGTGAACCAAAAATTAAAAAAAATTAATTAAACGAAATCCTAATCGAAAATTTAAATAAAACAATTAAACAAGTGATCCAAAGAAGAACCGCAACCCCACAAAAGGACACAAGAAGACGCAAGAATACGCAGGATGAAGAGATTAGCAACGCTCTTGGTGATCTTAGCGTAAGTTTTTGCTCATTATTTATCCTTTTTAAAATTTTTTCTGAATGTCTGAATCCGAAATTGCAAATTTATTCGGTAACTTAAATATTTCAATTGATCCTAACAATCCAACAACCCCTGCTGTAATAAATAATCCTGTTACTGAAACAACTACGAGTATCAACAACAATCCAAAAATGGCACAATTAGATAAATTTAACGTCAGTTTAATACCAAAATACGATGGAAACCCATCGACGTTATCGATATTTACGAAAGCTTGTGAACGGTTACTAACAAAATTTGGAAGTAACGACGCTACAAGTAATGACCAACTAATTCAAGTAGTAATAAGTAAACTAGAAGGAAGAGCTTTGACCCTAGTAGCGAGTAGAGAAAATGCTACCAGTTGGGGTAACATCAAGGCGTTATTGATACAACATTTCGGCGATCAGCGCGACGAAAATTGTTTATTACGCGATCTAATGAGTTTGAAACCTTTCAAATCAGAATCCCCGTACCAGTTTGGAATGCGATGTCAGGATGTGCGCAGTTTATTGCTGACACATTTACAATTACGAGAAAATGACCCAAATGTTCGAGTAGTAAAAACTAAAATTTACGATGACTTATCATTACAAACTTATTTACAAGGCTTGAACGGACAATTAGGACTAGTGGTGAGATTGAAAAATCCTCCAAATTTGGAAGAAGCCATGAAATTCGTCACCGAAGAAGAAAATTTCATGTATTCGCAAAACAAAACGAGCACGTTGAATTTTCAACGAAATTACGTCCCGATCGAGAAGAAAACACCAACTCAACCACTACAATCGATTGTAAACCCGGTTTCGAAGCACCAAAATTTCAATCAACCAAATTTTTCAAACCAATCAAATTTGTCAAACCAATCAAATTTTTCAAATCAATCAAATTTTTCAAATCAACCAAATTTTTCAAATTATTCAAATTTTTGTAAACAACCAAATTTTCCAAAACAACCAATTATTCGACAGTCAAATTTTAACCCAACGAAACCATATTTCAATCGTTTCCAACAACCAACAAATTCGGGTTTCAACATGTCAAGATCGACAAATTATAATAATAATCCGCAACAGCCAGGTCAAAGATTTCAACCATCAGGTCAACAATCACAGCGATCTAATTCCAGCGGAAATACATTTATAAACAAACAACTTTTCCAACCTGAACCCATGGATACGTCATCGAGTAATACTCGCAGATCAAATTATCCATCAGCTTCAAAGTGGACAACACAAGAATTATTTTGTCAAGACATAGAAGAGAACCACGAAGAGACGTACCTTGACTATGACCAAAATTACGAACAATTCTATCAACAAACTGAAGAAGTAGTTCCTACAAATTCTGAAATAAACGTAATTTTTCGGGAGAACATAATCGACAAAAAATCCGAAATGCCAGAAACAATAAATGTCAACTCAACGACTTTCACAAAATTACCTTACATTAAAATTTCAGACGCGAATTCAAAATTTGTGTTAGATACTGGTTCTACAAAATCTCTAATCAATCAAGAATTTGCTGATAAGAATTTTCCTAATCAAATCGAACGCGAACCATTTAAAATTCAAACAGTGCACCAAGTAAGTCTTCATAACGAGGTGGCACAGATAAATTTACCAAATTTTATTGATCCTAAATTTAAACACAAATTTTACATTTTTGATTTTAATAATAGATACGACGGATTGATAGGTTTGGATTTATTAAACATTTTACAAGCCAAAATTGATTTTAAGAATAAATTACTAAAAACCAAAAATAAAACAATACCAATTTATTTGGATGACGAAAACGAAGAACAACATCAAAATCAAATTACCATAGAACCAAGAGTTCAAAAGACAGTTCAAGTACCCGTTGATAAGGAAGGTCATGAAGGAATAATTACATACAGACAACTGACACTCGGTGTAGAAATACCAGATTGTTTGGTGAAATGCAAAAATAATAATTATGCTCTTACGACGATAATAAATTCAAGTGAAAAACCTGTAAATATTAAATTTGAAACACCCATAAACGAAAAATTGCTTGAAAATATTTTGGTTAATAATATCGAATCAATGGATATTGACGATTTTAGAGATTATGAAGATTTACAAAGGGCCAATATACAAAACATTGTTATGGACCACTTGAATTTTGAAGAAGAACATCAATCAATCAAAAAATTAAACACAGAATTAATTGATGAAAAAATTCTCACCAATAATATCGAACCGATAGATAAGACAATTGGTAACAGATACTCACTGCCCAATATACATGAGATATTGGATAAGTTGGGCAAATGCCAATACTCCACTGCATTGGATTTAGCATCAGGTTACCATCAATTAGAAATGCACCCTGATGATGATGACAACCCAAAAAATACGTTTGGTACACCTAGAAGACACTATGAGTTTAAACGTATGGCTTTTGGTTTAAAAAATGATCCAAGTACATTCCAGCGTGAAAAGAATAACATCATGAGAAGAGTTCAAAAGGAACAAATAGAAAAAAAATTGAAAGCTGTTTTCGAACGACTTCGAAAATCAAATTTTAAGGTAAAAGTAGAAAAATTGCATTTGAATAAAGAAGCCGTGACTAAACAACGTAATACGGAAAATCCACACCCGTTCAAAATTAACCAAGTAGTTTACACTACAACGACCAGTAACATAAAGGGTAAGACTAAAGACAAATTCGAAGGTCCTTTTATCATACGTAAAATTTTGAAGGACAATACCGTTGAAATTGAAAAAGATAACAAAATCCAACGCGTACATTTACGACTACTAAGAAAACATAACGTTACAGATGGGGAGACGTCCAGTCAATCAACATCCACAAGTTAGAAGACAACCCAGGGATGCTACCCGTCCAATTGGGAACAGCTAGTAATGTAGAAAGTTATTGGACATTAATTAGAATTGTATATTTAGAACCACTCAGGTCAGAATATAATAATCTAGTAAATAATTTTAAGAATATAACAAGTGCTTATTATAAACATTCCAACGGCCCTGGATATTTAAGGGAAATAGAAAACTTTCATAAACTTTTGGAGAACACGATAAAATTAATTGAACAGAAATTTAACGCAATTGACCCACTGCCTCTGAAAAGACAACGTAGAGCTTTTTTCAATGGTTTAGGAAATGTTATCAAATTGATCACAGGAAACCTTGACAATGAAGATGCTGAAAGATACAACAAAGCAATTAATGATTTAACCAACAGTCAAAATAATCAAAAACTACTCATGAAAGAACAAATTAAACTTACAACGTTTGCGATTGAAAAATTTAATAACACCATAATCAAATTGGCAAGTAATCAGTTGATGTTCCAAGAAAAAATTGCATACATGGAATTATTTATTAACGCTACGAACGTATGGAAGACCAAGTCCGAAAATAGATTAACATTCGTATCAGTTTACTTACAGTTAATAACCTCATTAGATACAATAAAAGACATTTTGGAAACTTTAGAAGAAACTTTGACATTTGCTAAATTGAACGTAATGCATCCATCGATTTTAACTCCCGATGATCTCATGGAAGAGCTTTTGGAAATCGAACCAACATTAGACGAAGTAAAATTTCCAATTTCTTTAAGACGAGAAAATTATCCCGAATTCCAAAAATTAATCCAAATTAAAGCTTTCACCCAACTCAGCAAAATTCATCTTATCCTAGAAATTCCAATTATCAAAACAATCAAATATAATTATTATCACTTATATTCATGTCCTATACGTAAAAATTCCATTTACACAGTAATAATCCCTCAAACCAAATATCTCCTTATAAATGAGCATAACTACGTTTTGAGTAACCAAAAATGCATTGAACTAAAACCTACTAATTTTATTTGTGATTATGAGATCAACCAAATTAATGAAAATTCGCCATGTGAAATCCAGCTAATACAATTCACGAAAAATTACAATAATTGTCAACAACATCATTTGGACATTAAGGCTACAAAAATCCAATATTTAACAAGTAATCAATGGTTATTGGTAACCAAGGGCGAAGAAATAGTGAAACAAGAATGCAATGCGAGAAATGTATCGACCCCACTCAATGGAACGTACATTATTTCAATGGATGGAAATTGTAAACTGGAAGTTCATTCAAAATTAGTAAGAAGTCAAAATGGCAGAACCAAAATCAATACAATCGAAGTTCCCAAATTATCATTCGAAATTCACCCAACGGAATCACAAGTTAAATTTAAACCAATGGAACTGGAACCTATTAATCTGGACGAACTAAAGGCAACCGATCTTCGATTACACCAAATAAAAATGGAAATTGAAGAAACCCCGAAAAGTATCTACTTCAATCGCACCAGCGCATGGACCATCTTGATATACGTGTTAATTATCATTATTACAATTTGTTATGTTTTAGTAAAGATATTCCAGAGGAAGAAATCAGCATCGCCAATCGAACGAAACATCGATCAAATTGGTCTACAAAATCTACGGCAACCGTAATTTTGAGAGTCAGAGGGGAGGTGTTATGTTCCCACCATAACGGAAATGCAACAATCTTACGAGGATGGCTTTCCCATAAAGGTTATGAGCCTGGGACTGCACAAACAAACTGATCTAATTTCAAATTATTGTAAACTAGTTAGTAAGCATTTGTTAGAAATAAAACTTTATGTAACGTAAAAGTTAAGTTAGTTCACATGTAGTTCACACTAAGTTCACATTGTATTGTCAAGCAGCTAAAATCGTTGTATTTTCAATATAATAAACGTTTGAAAAAACTCGAGTTTGAGTTTTTTTTGAGTTCTTCTTGGGCACTAAACGTAATTCGCGCCAGAAAATAAAAAATGCATGTGTAAACCTTTACTTGCGTGAACATTTTAAATATGCATGCAAAGATGTAAAAAGTTGGTTTGTTCCAACTTTCTTGGTGCAAGGATTGACTCACATCCCCACTACCGCCAACTACAAGTACAACTTGCAAATGTAATAGTATATTATAGGCCAAGGTTGTGAAGACATGCATTATAGCCCTAGCGCCAAGATTATATTCCGAGGTGCGAAGCACCGAGGAATATAAGGCGCGGGGGCTATAATGGTCTTCACAACCGTGGTTATATATACGATTTTTTCCACTACTAGGTTTATTACAATTCTTTTAATTTTTGTTAATACAAAATATTCTAATTTAAAATATTTATTTTAAATAAATTATAAAACAAATGACAGTCTTTTGTTTTCTTGATTTGACATTCTTGAAAATTTTAAATTAATTGTGATTAAAAGTTGAAATTTGAAGTTTATGAGCCGTTTAGTGAGTTTTTTTAACTGTTTTGTAATAGAAAATCTACTACCGGAAAATCCTTTGTGTTTTCGCATTGAATTTTATTAGTAAATTAAATAAATCGTGGTTCGTCAAATTAACAAAAGATGGCGCTGTCACTATCTGTCACATTAATTCGAATTTAATAAAAATTTTAAAATTCAATTAATCTGTTAATAAAGCGTTTTTAATAGTTTAAATACAATTAAATAGCATCTCTTGATTATTCTAAATCATCTTATATTAACATTTTTCTTTAAAATAGTCCCCAAATTATCGAAAAATATCATTTTGTTCATTATTAACTAGTAGTTAATAATGGAAAAATTGTTGACCACTAGTCTATAACATGTCACTTCTGGAGCTTCATACCTAAGTAAAAATGATAGCCTATATGACTAGTAGTGGAAAAACGTATTTATGCATGCAGCAAACACATTCCATACTATAATTATTGTGATATCGTTTATGATTTCTACCTTCACGTGTTAAATTAAACTTTAAAATTTGAAATTAATTAAATTTAATTAATTAAATAGTTAATTTAAAAATGAGTAGAAAGTGGAATTCTGATAAGATATTAAAATTTTTCTCTTTTTGTCCTGTTTTAATTTTTTAATCAATTTCTCGACTACTACTATTGTACGTATTCGACAACTTCTGCGTATTAATTTACTACGGTCGACATGTTTACACTTCGGTATACATTTGCAAACTACGACTGGCTGGCGAAATAAAATTACATTTTACGTGTAAACCTTTAGTGGCGCGCCAGTGACGACTGGCGCAAGTAAATCATTGCATGTGTAAACCCGGTATTCAACCAATAATACAGAATACCAAGCATTAGAATATATTAATAGATATAATTAATAATGTAACCATGTAAATTAAATTGAAACCCCCAGAGTTAAATTAAATTAGTTCGATGCGATGTGTAATAACACAATCAATGGATTGCAAGAATCTAAAAATAAAAATTGATTTTTCTAAAAAATGTGACATAAATTTATTTTATTAAAATTTAATATTTTTTTTATACCTGTCTTTGTCTGTCTCTGTAACAGGGACAGACAGAGCCCTGCCAGAGTCTCTGTCACAGAGACTCTGGCAGAGTGCCTGACAGAGCTCTTGCAGAGTCTCTGGCAGGGTACCTAACAGATACCCTGTTAGGATTTGCGACAAATTTTCTGCAGAGGGTTTGCAGGGTCCATTTTCTCTGTCTCATGTTATGTGACAGAGACCTGTTACAATCCGATTACAGAGACAGGGCCCTGCGAAATTTCTCTGCCAGAGCCCTAGCAGATATCTAGCAGGGGGAAAATGTTACTTGGGTTATCGAACGTCTGGAATATATTGATAAATGCTGCAGAGCAGTATCTTTTAGCTTTAAAATCTTTCATAATAACACCCACCACTCGATCGACTAGTTTTATAGTGGCATATTTTCTTCTAAAGTCGAATTGGTGATGCGGAATTAATTTCTTTCTTAAGAGGGGTGGTTGCATTCTTTTTAGAGGGAGTTTCTCAGATACCTTTTACAACACAGGCAATAGACTGATCGGTTTATATGAAGTTACCCTGAGAGGGGTTACTTGGTTTGAAGTTATAGCATTATAATTGCTACAACAATTACGACTTACCCTATACATAATTAAAAATGATATAGCCGTGCCATCTACGGTAGATAAGGACTCGAGAGAAATGGCGTTTGGTGAAAACTGCGAAGTTTGAGGTCGTCTATTTTTGATAACGATTTTTAATACCCAAAGTTTGTTTTGACGACCAAAAGTTATTCACACCATAGTGTTATTACTTAGTTTAGGCGGTGGAGTCAAGTTTTCCCGTCTCAGTGCCAATTTAGCGATTTTGCGAGGTTTTTGAATTGTGCAAATTGCATTTATATCTGGAGTGCAGAGGAAGATAATTTGTTATCAGCATTCGAATGGTGGCTGATTTATGCGTAGTTCCTTGATGGTCTATAGGTACATTTATTGGTGGATATCGTTTGTTATCCCAAATTATTACAACAACTCTCCATAATATCTGGAAGTGGTTAGCATCTGATAATATCGGGATATTTTTCCATTCGACCCGTGTGCGTTGCCCGATAGGAATTAATCAGCTGTTCCATTGACATCTGCGTGGGAATTCGCCGTGCATTTGTTTGTTGGTCGCTTTTTTTGCTTTATTGTAATTTTGCTCACAGTCACAGTAATTAGTAGTTGCTTGAGTTGCTTTTATCGTTAATATTATTTGCTTGCCAGCTTAGTATTTTTTGCATTCAGATAGACGCTGGAGCTGAACTAAGGTGCATGTTACATTGCTTGATTTGTGTTTACCTGTTTTTAGTGCTTTGCATCATTTCTTTGACAGCCGACCGACGTCTTCGAAGGGAGCTCTCGCTGAGGATTAGTTCGATCGAGTTAAGGGTCAAGATTGTTACCTTTGTAACAATCGGTCAATTTGATAAGCAGGGTAAGTACACATTTCAAGTAGTTATTGCATGTGCTTGGTGTTTGGCTTTATTCCGAGCGTTTGTATCATCTGGTAAAATAGAAGCTTTGCGCTTCCGCTTAAAGCAGGCAATTTTATTGACGTTCGAGGTGATTACAGTAGCTGCTGATTGCTGCTGGTTATCCAAGCGTTCAGCCACCCATTTTTGTTTGTGGCCTTCGAGGTCAATTTATTATTGTATAATTGTTTGTAGTCAATTGGAGAATACGTAAACAAGCCATATGTTTCTATCTTTCTTCGGTTTATAATAAATCACCATTTTTCTCCTACTGAGTCTTTTATTTAAACCTGGCGTCCGTCGAGCATTTCATTTTCCAGTAGCTGATACCAAGTTTCTTGGAGGTGGTACAACTCAAAATAGGCCCAAGCGTAAGTATCCACGAATATCCCCGCTCTCAGGGCTTGGTGCGAAAAGCACAGAGTCAGCTGCCTTTAGAACATCAGGCACAAGCGGCACACTTGTGGCCAAAGTAACAATTATTGCTACAAAGTATCAGTATTACCTGTGCAGTCTTCCATTACATTAGGTATACTTGTAGGCGACGAATTGCGTTGAAAATGAAGGTAATGAATTTCACACCCCTATACGGTAACTCTTTTAATACTCTACTGCCTTCCGTCCTCAAACCAGGTACTTTTTTGGGTTTAATGTAGTTTTTTTGTGTAGTTTTAGTCGGACATAAAATTGCTTCGACCGTTTACATTAGTATGTCAGACACTTAGAAATTTCCGACATTTTATGTCGGGCAGTCACTGTCGCTAATGTAAACGATGCAAAATTTCTGTCAGACATATATATTTGAATTTCCGACAATAAGTGTAGACACTTATAAATGGTCAGATGTAAACGCTGCACTTTAATAGGCAAAATTTCTGTCAGACATTTATTTATCAACTTCTGTCGATAAATGTTTACACTTATAGATGATCAGATGTAAACACTGTAAATACATATTCCGCGTTGCTTGGAATAAATTGCAAAAGTTGATCACTCGTCTACTTTTATGGAAAGTGTCGTACATTTTTATATGTACTTTTTTGATAAATTAAGATTTTTACAAAAGAATTTTAATTACGATCAGATGTTCATTTTATTAACCTCTTCAGGGACAGATTATTTTTTTTAAATTTTAAAAACGTCCATTTTTTGTTCCAGTGACCAGACCACGTTTAATTACATATAGATATTATTTAAAATTTTCTAAACGTACACATATGTGCCTATGTCCTTGAAGAGGTTAAAAGGATATAATTCGATTAATTTCTTTTGTATTTTGTATTTTCAATGAGTTTCTAAATGTATTTTTGTAATAAATTGTATTTAAATACAATAAAAATGTATTTTGCTTATACATTATTCAATTACATTTTGTTGCCATTTAATTATTTTCTAAACGTTTATAAAAAAATGTATTTAAAAATTTACCGTCACCATGTGTTTCAAAATGCTTCTGGCGTAGGTCTGCTTTTTTAACTAGGTTGGTAAAATCATAGAATAAATACTAAAATGATTAATGCCTGTTTTCACCAACAATTTATTTAAGAATTTCCTAGTAAAGAATTACTTAGCTAGGAATCCATTAATGTTTGGTGAAATTTGACATAGTATTGACATAAAAAAACTCATGTAAAATTTGACCAATCACATTAATGGAATTCTAGCTAAGTAATTCTTTACTAGGAAATTATTAAATAAATTGTTGGTTATTTGGTTATAAATTACGTCTTTCATTGGTTGGAAAGAATGAAAGGCCAAATTTATTTATTTATTTTATTTTGTATTTGTATTTTAAATACTCGACTTTCAAGTCATATTATGGGGGGGGGGGGCTCATTATATACGGCCCTGCGCGGGATTAAATAATATAAACTCCTAATGCCCGATTGCACCAACATTTATTTAAGAATATCCTAGTAAGAATTCCTTAGCTAGGTATTCCTATATTCCATAAATGTGATTGGTGAAATTTGACATAGTATTGACATAAAAAACTCATATGTCAAATTTGACCAATCAAATTTATGGAATTCTAGCTAAGGAATTCTTTACGAGGAAATTCTTAAATAAATTGTTGGTGAAAACAGGCATTAGTGTATTTTTTTTTGTCCCTAAAACACAAACCTACACAAACGATGTACAAACCAATTTTTTCCAAAAATCGAAATTTGGAAAAATGATGAAATGGGACATAAAGATTTGGATGTACTTACCTGTTGCTAAAAATCGTAAAGTTACAGCAAGACGTTCTCTTACGCTAATAGCTTTTCTGAATTTGGTATCTTGCTTTGTTATAAGAGGACCCACTTTACAAATCAACTGCTCGAAATCGGTTGGTTTCATCCTTATAAAATTTGAAAATTGCACTGGATTCTCCAATCTAAGTTCAGACATTAGTTGTTTATAAGCACCTTGTTCTTCACGTCTTAAAATCCACTCTCGAATCCATACAGAACGATTTCTCTTCTTTTTTCTTAAATGAATAATAATCAAACTAGCAGCAATTTTTTTCTTCAATATTTTCATTGTGAACTGTGAACTTTTCCGGTCAAATAATCTTTACAGAATGAAGGAATCAAGGAACTTGTACCTGTTATGTAAACGCTCAAAGCAAGTTTATGGCAGACACTTTATAATAATATATTTCTGGAAATAACTGCCGTACTAAATTGTTACCTGTAATGTAAACGGTCAAAGCAAGTTTATGGCAGACACTTTATAATACTTCTGGACATAACTGTAGTGCTAAATTTCTACCTGTAATGTAAACGGTCAAAATGAATTTATGTCCGACCCTTTATACATATTTCTGGAATAAAGTGTCAGATCTAAACGCATCATAAATGTCCGACATTTAAAATTTTGCGTTTACATCTGACCATCTATAAGTGTCTACACTTATTGTCGGAAATTCATGCGTATATGTCTGACAGAAATTTTTCATCGTTTACATTAGCGACAGCTGGTGTCTGACATAAAATTCGTGGAATAAAGTTCAGATCTAAACGTAGCTTTAAAAAGAAATAATTGTATCTAGAAAAATAGGACGGATACAAATTTTGTAAATAAAGCAAGTGGTATATTTTACAACTTTTAGGATATCAAGTTGGACAGACCCATATTTTATCACTTCGGATTCGCTTCAGGGTGTCTGTATTTACATAAAATGCCTACAATAAAAAATGTGCATCATATTAATTTGTATGTCAGGTTTAAAATAGTAGTACATACCTACATAATAAATTTATATTTTAATGTGATATTTTTGTATACCTAATTATTAATATTATACTAGTATTACAATTTATAAACTTTCACAATCGAATTTAATTAAAATTAGTTCAAAAAACTTATAACTTTGAAACAGACCTTTGTAGCTAACTTAATAATAAGAATACCTATGTGTGCCATACATCGTTGGATTAATTTATCATAAAATTCATATTACAAATTACGATGGATATCAACTACCTGAGGGTCGCAAAGCGCTACAAGGCCCTTTTGACTGCCAAACAATAAAATGTCATTACACCCTTTAGTTTTTAACCGATTTCAACGAAAGTTATACCTACAATTTAATAGATAATTTAATTCCTGGGATATTTATATTGTTATAAAATATTTAGGAGGAAATTCTAAAATCGCTGTAACTGTTTTTGTATTTTAATGAATTTTAATATTAAGGATAGTTTTGAAAGGATATTAAATTCTTTTCCATTTTATTCTTTATACTTTTTTTATAAAGTGCCTGGTTTCTTTAGAGAACGATTAAATATCATATGAAAAACATGAAAATCGCAACACAAAAATACCTTAGTCCTCTAGAAAAAACAAAACGAATTATGCTTATATAAAGGAATCAATTTTAAACTAAATTTTTTATTATAATACAAGTAGAAAAAAATAAACAAGATCAATATCATAATTTCTTAGATTGCCGTTCTTTAGTAGGTACCTGTAAAGTTTGTTTGTTTTAACTAAAATACATAGCAATTATTTATGTTTCTAAAGAATTATTGCTTACAACTTCATTGTATAGGTATATGAATTTTTAGTTGTCTGATGAAGAAAGTAAATTTGGATTTTTGACTTTTAAAAGGTTTCTTTTGCTAAATGTGGATTAAAGTACTTTTTATTATTGATATTTTCCGTTAAATATTCTGTCAAATTCATTGCAAGAAAGGTAAGTTAACAAATAAATATCTTTATTTTTTTCTTCAACTTTAGTATTTCAAAATTTAACAAATTTGTTTTAGATAACATTAATATTGACTTGCATCATTTGGATCAGAAAGTAATTTTCTTCATACAAATATTTGCACTGAAAGTTGAACATTTGTCGCCCTACTTTACAATACCTAAGCTATTACCACATTCTTACATTACTTATACAAGGAAATTTAAGGAAGAATGGTTGTAAGGAATTTAATTTCCTTTCTGAAACCATCCTTAATATTTTAAAATTTGTTAAAAATAAAAAAAATGCAAGTGATTTGGAATATGGTCTCTTTTGATTCGTGTAAGTAAGTAAAACTCTCAAAATTTTAACTAGGAATTTCTGCCTTGTTCAAGATGTTTTGTAAATAAGTGTCCTAATAATAGTAGAGAGTACCGGCTCTAGAAATCGCTTTAAAATGTTCGATGAATTTAATTAAAGTTTAGATAATATTTAATTTATTGATTAAATATTATTTATACTCCTATTGTTTAAGTAAATTACTATTGCAATTGTAATTAAATGTTTTATTTTACCATTTTTTAATTCAGTACAGGGTGGCTCAATTTCGATGTTTCTTATGGGGAAATCGGTAACTATAGGAGATATCGATAAAATGGATGGTGCATCCTGGATCTCTTATTTTGAGAAAAACTCAATGGCGAAAACTGCAATTCGCTATCTGGTTTTTGTTTTCGTGTTATAGCCGAAAGTTCGATTATTGGACTTTTCTATAAATGTCGATATCTCGATGTTTTTTGAAGTTGTAATAAAAATGTTGACACTTTCTTCAGACACTTTTTTAAGGGCAACAAAATGGGCTAAAGAGATTTTAAATATCTAATTCACTTTTCGAGTTATAATATCTTCCTTAGTAAAGTCTTCTTGGCTTAGCCACAGGAGGATCGCTAACGTCCGAAATCGGATAGGCACCTGAAGAAGAAGAAGTTATAATATCAAGCTGTGCTTTTTTAAATAGAAACCACAGATGAATAACATGACAGTTTTAAAAATAGTTTTTTATCTTCTTTTTAATGATATATAATATGCGGGGTCCATAATTTCAGAGAGTTCTGATTTAATTAAAAAATGCAATAAAAATAAGAGAGCAAAGAATTAAATATAATAATATTTTTAGTAAATAACAATAACAACTTTAAATAACACGACAGCAACTAAGCAAACATTTTTCTACTGAAAAACAATTGGTGACAATGTTTTAGGTGTCAATAATGATTTGGTAGTGTTTCGCTTTGACAAAATTATGTGTTGAAAATAATGGACTTCAGTTTGAATATTTACTTTAAATTTTATTAGTGTTCTGCTATTCAGCTCAATTCATTCAGCAATATCGGCAGGCGGAGTTGAAAATTTACATGTTAACGTTAAGTACGATAAGTTTTCGCGGAAAATCTTATTTTATCAAAAACTGTTTGACTTATCATGTTCTAATAACGAGCCCTTCAATTATTATTGTTTAATTCCTGGGAATTAACAAAAGTGCTCGAAGCCTTGTTTTATTTTATTTGTAATTTGTTATAGATAAAATTGCTCTTGATGAACAAAATCCCTGTATTATATTGTTAAATACGCAATGTTTAAAATATCCAATCTAATAAATACATTTGAAAGTCAAATAAATATGCTACATTCATAAATTTCTTAAGGTAATATCTTAAATTTATTACATGTTACCTGTGCTAAATAAATTACAGTGGTATAATACTTAATTAAAAATTCTAAATTTTACAGTTGACTTCAGTGAGTGTAATTGATTTACTTTCCTGCCATAAAATAATCAAGTTTAATATTGCTAAGAAAGGTTTTATTTCAAGTAATATTTCAATTTAATATTTCTTGAAATTTAAAAATTTGCATGCAATATTTTACAGTTCTAGAAGTCTAATTCATTCATCCAATTTAAAATTTTAATCCAAAATATTTAAATTTTCTTAAATCAAATTAGGCAAATTAATATTTTATAAAATTAAGAAATTCGAATTCTACATTTTTGATTGATGAATTTTAAATCTGCGCGTTGCTGAATAATATGAATAATAAAGTTGTTTTCCACTTGAAATGATGCAAATGACAGTAATCATTATTATAGAAAACAAAGTTGGGTAAACTACTATGTTTTCTAAGTGCTGATGTTGAAGTAAAGATAAAGTTTTGACAACTTGATCATTAATGATGCTTCTTCACCTAAAATTATTATTTATTACAATTACCGATACAATTTCTGTAGGGTTGGAAGTCTTATAAAATTATGATATAATATGTTCCCAAATTTCAAGTTAACAAGCATGGTTTTGAAGAGCTCAAATATACGAGTTTCACCTAATTCTAACTTTTATTAGTTAGAGTTACTCAATTTTAATACTTAATTCTCTTAAATTAAAAACAAATAATTACTAAAAGTTCGCTCCGCTGTCGTTTTTAAAATTTAATTTAATATTAATTTCATATCATACTTTCCAAAACGTAAAATGATAATTGTTGCATTAAAAATATGAAATTTAAACCGAAAATTTTGTACAGAAACAAGCGCAAATCTAATCAAATATTATTTATACATTTTTAAATTAATTCAAACAATTTAATTCCATTCTTTTACCTTTTGTATTAAAACCTCCTTAAAACGCTTGATAAAATGATTACATGTGTCACGGATCACTAACTTCATCTGCTATTATTTAATCCCACACTTTAGTTATGATTAGTTTAAACTTCTCTAAATTAATGTTTCTTAGATTATGCTATTTGCTGAGCATTGTATGTACAACAGCAAATACAAAAATCCAGAGGGTTGTCGTCTGAAAATGACGCCGCTCATTCGTCAACATAATAAATTTTATTAATTAATTATCACGAGGTAAAAACTATTCTTTGTTCACTCAACACATCCAGCTAAGCCACTCCCAAAAAGGCGCGCAAAAAATGCTGCATTTTAGATTTTTAATAATCGTAGTTTACTTCTTTTGAAAACTTCCCCAAACCATTACAGCGGACTTATTTTGGAATATTCCGACACTTATTTTGCTTCGATGGATGTCAAGCACATTAGCATAATACATAATGGTTATTCTATGAGTTGCGTTCTTCTTGTACTAAAAGGAATTTTTCATTTGAAATCGATTTTATATCACCACGCCAACATAACAATGTCTTTCATTTTTGTTTCCATCTTCTTTCTATTTTTATGTAAATCCAAAATTTTTTCCTTTTTAACATGTTTTCAGTCGTAGATCTTCTAAAATTAAAGTAGTTGAGTGAGACCTAAACGAAATTTTAGCCAAGTCTTCTAAGTTGAAACTGCACAGCTTCTACGAATTGATTTCTACAATAATTGATCCCTTATCTCGATATCAAATATAATTTTCTATCTTTCAAATATAAATTTAAAACAAATACTCGTTTTTCGATCATCAATACAAAAATCTTACTAATGAGTTTTGTGATTTATTGAATGTAGTATTTAAATATAATAGGTGTTGAAAACATAGTTAGCAGGGTATGTTTAATCATGTGAGGATAATGAATTGCAAATGCGACAGTTACAATTTTACACTCTGCATATATTTTAACATTCGTAACTGATTCACGTCCTTAAAATTGATAAACGAGTGGAGAAGAGCTTTGTGCTAATTCTATGTAAACACCGAAAATTTCTTGCCATTACCCTTGGGTTTGGGTATCACTTAATTAAACAATAACTGTGGTATTTGTCTGCAAAATTAACTTTTTATATTTATAATGATATGGATACAATTACACGATTTTAATTTTGGAAATTCCTTTGATAGGTTGCTGTTAATTTCTTTTTCAAGTAGTATTGATTGAAATTCGATCAGGTAAAAGATTATTGGTTTAGAGGATTTCATTAAAAACAATAAAAACACTAATTAAATAAGCAAATTTGATTGGTTATGTAGTTACAAATAAGCAGAATAACTAATATTGAATCTAATATTGAATATCTAATATTAAGTCACGAATAAGAGATGGTAAAAAGGGATAAACAATGGACTACATTTGCTAAAAGTATAAATGTTGTAATAGAAAAATTGCTAAGTCAGATCAGGCGAACTTAAATTTAAAAAATAAAGGTATTACGAGTATTTGTATGTATTTAATAGTAATGTATAAATTTCCAATGTGAGGTTTTATTTGACACTTCTTATTTATCGTTGGTGTTTCATCTGCGACGCTTTTATTAACCCTCATGTTCCCGCATGAAAAAATAACATAATATATCACCCGAATGAGGTACCCAGTACCTTGGCATAACTTTTACGTTATTCAGTGTTTTCTGTGCTTTTTTTGCAATTATTGGGGTTTTGCAGCTATTATTTATAATGTATTGTTTGAAATCAATACGAAACAACTCAACAAATTAATGCGACGAAATACTCACAACTCCATCCCATCCTATAAAATTACGTTATCTCCCGAAATCCTTTTAAAAATCAAAAAACACAAATATACTAAGAAAAATTTATAAAATAACTCATCATTATCCAAATTTAAAAATTCAAATGAATAAACTTACAAAAGATATCAACATTTACGACATTATAAACACTATAATTGGTCAAAAACTTTGGAGATATTACACCTCAAAATTTACTTATAAAAAACTTACGGCACATTGCGAAGACATTAAAATCTGACAAATCCAACCAACATTATATTACAACATATTTCTTATAACATTGTAACGAACCGGGGGTGCGTTTTCCAAAAATTTAACTTTATTTTCGAAAAACACCAGAACCTTTTATTTGGCCTTAAATAAAAGTCACCCCGTGTTTGTTCTTTCGTAATTAAATAATTTTCCTTCGTTGCCCTGATTCTGCCCCAAAATCTCTTAGAGTTTTGAGATGCTCAAACTTTGGGGTGTACCGACGATTGGTCCAAACTAATAGAGGACAGTCGATTATTTGATTTGTTTATGCTGCCACCAGACTTTTGGGTCCTCTATTTGTAAATTCCCCTTGGACGTCTCCTCGATACTTCCTGGTAGCTCTGGTTCGATTTACCAATCTTGACGAACGACGTAGGTTGCGCTTGGCTAAAATTTGGAGGTGCCTCCATGCAAGTACATTTTGGGAACACTTAGCGATCGTTAACTTTTGAAAAACGAGAAGAACCTTTCCCTACTTATTGAACCCGTTCAATTCAAAATAAAAACTATGCTTTTCAACACAATAAACAATTTTATTTACACCTAAAATTGATTCAAATATTTACACATCTTTCAACAATTAATTCTAATCAGACTTAACATGTGGCAACATTTGCCAACCAATAAACAAACAAATTACCTTCGACAACAAATTGCCGAAGCAAACAAACAACTAAAATTAAATTCACATCTTAACTCAATCATTCAGATTTACCCAAGTTTTATCATAAAATTAAACAACAGATCTCTACATATTAAAATCATTGCTACACTCGTAGTTAGCCAAAACTTCCCAAAACAATCTAATTCCCTTCTTGAACTAGAAGTTCCATCAAATAACACTCAATTTGACTTAGTAATTGTAAGTCTTAATTTTTCCAATAAATCAATAAAATTATTTCCTAATGAATTCTTTGATAAACAAAGTTAATCCACCGTACTATAATAATTGAAATAATTGCTAAAAATCTTTGTGAGTTTTAATTTTTCCAATAAATCAATAAAATTATTTCCTAATGAATTCTTTGATAAACAAAGTTAATCCACCGTACTATAATAATTGAAATTATTGCTAAAAATCTCTCACGCAAAACCCTATTGGATGAGTAAATTATATTCTACTCTTAATAAATTTAAAACGATATTTAAATTTATTTTTCCAATAATAATCGTTCGCATAAAACAAAACTTGGAGATTTCAAAAGCTCCCAAGCAAACATTCATCAGAAAATCTAACAACTTTTACCTTCTTTAGTTGTTTTCTGATGCACACACAATGATTAAATTCGGAATATTAATTTTATTAATTAATGGACACCCCGAAACTACGATTTCCACCAGTTGGAATTATTTCAGCCAACTATAAATTAAATCGTTCAACCACAAAATAATCACTTGATTTATTCACCGAGCGAACTCCCCGAGTGAATTCGAACTCCCAGCGAACTTTTTGAACTCCTCGGATGATCAACTTCCCTTAAGAACCCACAGAACTCCGGTCAAAATTCGTTAGTCAATGGACCACGACTTTGACTCCGTAATGATCAGGAACTTAAGGAATGATGAACTCCTCAAAAGTCTCTTGTCGCCGGACAAGGATTTCGACTGGTAGTGTAGGAAGAACTTCTTGATTTTTTTGGCGGGTGGTAGTCTTTATACCATTCCCCCTTTGAATCTTTTTCCCTTTCTCATTTCCTGTCTTTCCATTGGTATGAGACTATTTTCCGAAATTTAGACGAAGACAACTAATTGCGCGAATGGTCACTCATTGGTGAAATGTTTAATCTCCCTGTCTTCGGTCGGCAAATGATAAATTCAAAATTTATTTCTATTTTCCGTAATTTTCTTCCTGTCGAAAATATTTTGGGATAACTGGAACCCTCCTTATCTGAACGTCACGAATATCCAATTTATCCAGCTCTAAGGCCCCTATTAACAAAGTTAATTTCCAAATTTTGTTTTGTAAAATACGAATCTATTACATTCTTTACTATCGATTAGTAATAATTTGTTTTGTCTAGATATTTCTTATCTTTGTTGACAAGTTCACCATTTTAATTCTAGTTTGAGCCCTACTGAACTTTTCCATGGTATTTTTATACTACCTTTATCCGTATTCCCCAAGGATTTCAGAACTCTAAGCCATTTCCCGATAGTGTCCTTATTAACAAAGTTGGTTTAAAAACCTTATCATGGAAACATAGCCTCATTACATTCCCTATCTTATCTAATCTTCCATTTCCTGCCCTGACTCAGGTCTTTTGATTTTATAACTTACAAACAATTACGCTGCTATAACTAATCATCCCGAAAATTAACCCTTAATTTTCCGGGGTGTTACACCATTCTTTCCATATTCCTGCAGGAGTTCTGCAAGGTCCATCCTTTCGCAGACGCTTTTCTTGTATTATAACAATGGTATCCCTAAAATGAACTGCACTACCTTTCCATATTAGGCCAACGACGATGCCATGTTCGCCGACGATACATTTTTAATTATAATTTTTTTGGTGCACTTATGCTACTCCTGGAAAAGGCAAAAATTGCTTATCAAAACTAAAATGTTACTTTTAATTCGAATATCACAATATTATAATCACTTATAATATATTAAGTGCATTTTTGATTATCAGTAACAATTTGACTACGTTGCCATGAAAACTTTGTTGTCAAGTAAATGTCCGAATGCGAAGCATGAGGACATTTACTAATAACAACAAAGTTTAAATATAGTAACGTAGTCAAATTGGATGATAATCAATAATGCACGTAATAAATTCGGTAAGACTATTGCACACATTAGAATTAGACACAATGTAACAGTAAATAATATTTAAAAAATTCTGTCATGGTTATTACGTTATAAATAAGAGCAACGTACACAATTATCAAAAATTATCAAATTGCATATGTGCAATTATCAAAGCAACTTGAACAATTATCGCTTAATTCTAACGCCATTGGTTAGAGTTGATCGGATCGCTAAATATCATTGGTTCATGTTAGTCATGTGACACATGTGTGCAATAGTCATTATAATAGAATAAAAAATTTATGATTTTCACAATTTTTGTACTATTAACCAAAATTCTATAGTTTGGAAAATTATGTGCGGCGTACGTTTTCATCACAACATGGAATAAGCTTTAGAAAATGTGAAGTAATTGCGCGTGTCGACAAAACTTTAAGGGTCGTTTAATAAAGGCAGGAAATAGTGTAATAATTTTATTGTATTTTCTTTTGCGACGTTAAAGACAAAAATAGTTTTGGTAAGATTTTTTGGGTGTAATATAATAAATAACAAAATTTTACTTCATTCTCGATTCTTTACTCATGCAAAGCCAGGCATTTGTATAAGAACAAGTTAGTATTATGTGTTTTATTTTTTTTGAATGAATTTTTGAGCAATAGGGAAAATGAACCTTGGATAACAAGGTGGTGAAGATGATGAATGTTTGCTTTTGTAAGTATACAGAAAAAATTTTAACGTGTCATATAAAGTAAAATACATTGAACCTTCTTTGTAGAGGAAGTATCCGATTCCGATTCATATTTCTTTTCGTGTTATGAACAGATTGTAGTTTTGAAGTAGTTAGTTGTGTGTAAGAAGTGAACGAATAATTACTGTTATTGAACTTTAAATAAATTCAATTATTGACAATAAAAAAGTGTTATTTTTCCTTCGGCACCCTCTCATAATTTCACGAACAGAAATTATATAAATAACGACTACTTATATACATAAAAGCAATATTATAATATGGTACTTCAAAATTTATCTTTATATGTGCAGATGTGGTAATATAAAAATTATAGGAGACTCGTAATGTATTTAAATTTTTAGTGCCCTAATGAATAAATAATTATTGTAAACTGCTTGTTAGTAATAAGCAAAATATCTATAAGTAAAAGTAAAAAATATTCAAAAATTGTATAAAAATGTTTAAAAATAATAAAGGTGTGATAAAATAAAATTGATTAATATTCTTTTAAACAATACCTTTTTTAATCTTTTTAAATTGGTTTTACAATTCGAAGAGCTTTAGGCAATGCAAAATTGCTTCCAACAAATTGCGTGAACTACCTAACCCTCTTAGACTTTCAAATAGTATCACCATAAGTATTACAAGATTTTTTTATTGCAATTTACAAAAGTGAAACAGTGCAAATCGATTACTTTGTTATTTAATCTTTGGTAAGGTTTAATGCAGTGTTGGATCTAACTTTTCTGGACTGTGAAGCTATTTATGTATGTAGTGGGGGACCCTTACATGATGATGGTAACAAACACATCGAGGTAACAACTGTCTTATTTTTATAATTTTGATGGTAATAAAATCATATTAGTTTGTGAATTTATCGTCATAATAAAAAACTGATATCTTGTTTATACAATTAATTGACCAAAAAGCCATAAATCCTGTTACATTTTTCAAAAAGAAATATAATTAAATCCATCCTTCTTACTTCTTTTAAAAATAAGAGCAAGATTTCATCCCAGACACTTTGGTTATATAATAATATACAAACATCCGTATATTTGCAAGTTAGTATGCAAATTCATAATAATTTATTCAGAAATTTGTCAATATTTTAATATCAAATAAAACTAAAGCGAGTTCATCGATGAAACTTGTATTTACCATTAATATTGTGCTTGCCGTAAATTGTATGTTTGAATGAATGGCTTTAATGTACAGTAATTTAATTTAACTACGGGAAAGTGAACATAACGTAATTACTGATCACTATGAAATTCTAAAGCAGTATAACTTTTAACAATTTTCCAAACCAACGACAAATTGATTTACTACAACATAACATGCTTTACTATATTAATCATGTTATTTTCTAACATTGCTTGTTCACTCTACAATTAGATTCTTTTTAAACAGTTACATATTTTTAGCGATAGCTTGTAGATACAATCTAATACCAATTTCTCTCTATTTCACTATTTTATTATATCGTGTTAACCAAAGATTGTACTAAACTTTAGTTTTGTAAAGTATTCGTCGAACCAAAGCAAAATGAGCGTAAGGATCCTAGTTGTTGTTGAAAACACTTACGAGTAGTTGGTATGTAATTTTAACACAGCGTTATAAGCTAAAACAAGAAATATGCCATTCAAAGCTGGACAGAGTCAAGATACTTTAAGAAAAATGCTGTAAAGTTATAAGAATACCCCTAACAAACTCAAACTCAACGTACTGACAATACTTAATGTGGCGCCGAAGAAAAAACAACTATGAAGGTAGGCATTACATGTCGCTTTCTATATTCCAACTAAAACTTTTGAATAAAATGGATTTCTAAAATTTCAATTTGAATAAGTTTCCTTCTCTTCTAAGTGGCGGTCTCATTTGTTGCTATTTCGTTTCATCAATAGAAGTTTAACTGAGCTGGCCGAGATAAGAAGTGGACTCTGCAGTTGGGAGCATTGATTTTTCTCCGAAATACTCTATAATATCTGCCACATTATGGGTAATAGAATTATATCAATATTTAAGACAAAAATAAGCGAAAATCACGAATTTCAACTTTAGCGGTTAGTAATTTGAACAATTTTTTTTAACAATAATTCTGATAGTGACGATAGCCACATCATTGTTGAAAAATAGTCTCATGGTGTATAATACTCCCTTAAGAATGTTACCATTGTTTGAGCTTCACAATTCAATAAGCTTCATTATATTTAAATAACTTCTCTCTCTATTTTTAAGTTGCCGTAAATTATAAAATTTATAAGAGGTACAAAATAAATGTATGCTGCTTTTCATCTCAACAACGCAATTTCTCTTTTAGTCAACATCCCCATACATGTACATCTTTTTGAATAACAATACAGCAGACAAATTTATATTTTCTTCTAAATTTGGAGTACTTTTAAATTTTCATTACCTTTGACTTGCAAAGCAAAATTTAAATTATTTACAAGTTTGAGAGGTATGACATGATAAATATAAGTATGATAAAAAAACTTTGTATTATTTTTTATATATTTATTAAATCACGCTATAAGCTCTAGATAATAATGTGAATGAACGTATTCATTCATATGTTAACATTTTCACAAATGACAGAGTACGAACGCACGTCAAATTTAGCAGAAAATTGTTTGAAAACCTTTAATATATTTTTAAAAGTGCTAGAATTTTAATATACAAAGCACGGTTTTGCCTTTTAAGACCAAAAGCATAATAAAATATAATATATCTATGTGTAATAAATACTATGAGTACTTAGATATAAATTCTTATAAAATAATTTCTTTTTTTTTTTTAACATTTTTGAAAAATTATTTAAAACCGCATTTTACAGTTTCCCGAATGAAAGTAGGTACTAAAAAGGAAACACCAGTTCATAAATAAAGGGGCAGCAATTTACCAAACTTATTTCATTATTTTCACCTAAAGCCATCTCCCATAGCGAAGCTAACGAAAAACTGAGAAGCAATAACCATTTGCCAATATGTAGGTGTCGATCGCGTCGAAATCTGTTGAACGATCCGATTCCTCAGTATTGTTTGGCCGAGAAAACTATAATTTCTCCGCTGCTCCGTCGCGCGATGATAATTACAATTTTTCAACGTAGAATAGCACTCGTCGGACCCGACATTTTGACGTCTCAGTAAATATTCGACCGTTTAATTTCTTATTATTTCTAAAATATTTTTCCAATAATAAATTTTCATTTTTACTACCTCACCGTAAAGTTCACTGTAATTTTTAGCAATGCTCCTATGATTGTGGCAATCGGAATGCCACCACCGGCATCGATTGCTACATCTTGCGTGAAAATCGCTACGATGCATGGGTTCTCACAAATTTAAAATTATGCACTAATTAGCTGGTTTAAATAGACTCTAGCCACCTTTTGTAATTTAATGCATATAATATTGATGTAGTTCTTCGGTATTCATATTATGAAAGGTTGTAAACTTTCTTTGGTTATTGGTAATAAATGAATAAATCAAATTATAGTGAGGCGCCTATAAATGAATAGACGAGAAGGATCTTTCAAATAAAGTGTGTGCACGAAATAACTTGGTCGAACAAAGATTATTACAGTTAATTTAGTTTAATTAAGATTTATTTCAAATATATCACAAAAGTAAGCCCATTTAAGATACTTTTAGTATTTTTTTAAGAAAATTTCAATTAATTTTTGTCTAAGCGCATTTTCGGTACTTGGAGTCCGAGTCCTTGCATCAAGCGTTGCACACCAGCTTCCGTGACTGTATCAACTGCCTTAAACCATTTTTCCTTAAAGTTTTGCTCATTTTACATACTCCCCTTTGTCTTCAACAACTTCCATTTGAAAATTGCCCAATATGTTTCAATAGGCCTAAGCTGTGGACAATTTGGTGGATTGACCTTCCTGTTCAGGATTGTGACACTTTTCTGGCCATACCATTCCATGGCTAATTTTCCGTAATGACAAGTGACTAATTCTAGCCAAAAAAGCACTGAACCTTTGTACAATTAAATGAAAGGCAGTAATAAGAATCTCAGTAGAGATTCTGGAACAGATTAGACAGAGATATCTGGTTGAGAGTGGGAAGATGTGGACTAGTATAGCCACTAAGCCATGGGCCTTATAGGCCTGTAGTGCTGATATTATATTATTTAATAATTTTTTTAGGCATTTTTCGACACAGATTTTTTGGCTAACAGTCCCTGTTGACCAGAAAATTCCGCTGTTAAAATCATATGTGCATATTGCTTGCCAAATCAAATATTTTTTCGAAAATTTTCCAAATTTTTTTTCTTGAAATTTCTCAGGTACCAATCCATCTTTCTTTGCTGTGTGAAATTTCTGTCCTGGAATTTGATTGAAGTCAACTTTTACCTAAAGGTGCCCACAAACCAGCGTTCAAAAGCGTCACTCAGGTATGTTATAGGTGTTTGCGCACCCATGTATGCTAGTGTGTTGTCAAAAAGTCGTACGTAAGTGCGTCGATTTTGTTTTCTGGTTAGACCGGAAAACAATAACGCGCAACTCGACTCGTACATACATAAGTGTCGGTGTGTGGTGAAATATCACGGTCGTTCGCATTCATTATACAGTGTCTCGCGTGGTGTATTTTATTAGAAAATGATTGATATAATCCATTCTTAGGTAATTTCGCCAATCATCAGGTTCTACTCGTAATTCTGCTAGAAGATTAATATGGGTATATTCTGAGCGTTTTAAAAGCCATTCCTTCACCCATTTGGTTCGAGTTTGTCGCTATCGAACTAATTTATTTTTTTTATTTTTAATCAAAGCAGCGTACGCCGCTGCTAAGAGAATATAGTCGTCGTCACTGCTCGTCAAACTAACTTGTTTGGCAAGATAGTGTGTACGTCTGTGGGCAATCACTATTGTCATACATGTACGTCAATAATGTATGACATACCTGACTGACGCTTTTGAACGCTGGTTTGTGGGCACCTTAAGTCTCATCGTCCATGACAATGTAGTCAAAATTGTGAATCACATTGTCATGCTGTTTCCGTGCTCGAGTTTTTGCAGTTTTTTATTGTTTATCATTGCGATTTTTGGCAACATATACTTTGTAAGACTATAAACCAGCTTGTTTGCGTACTTTTTGTACATTATGAAGATCACATTTTAACTTTCTTACGACATCTCTCGCAGAGAGCCCAGGATTGTGTTTTAAAGCTGTGATCACGGACTTTGCGTTTTTTTAGCGACACAAATAATTTTTTTTACCACTTACTTTTTTTTAATATATTGAGAAAGATTCATTAAACTTTTGAAGAGCACTTGTGACAGTGGATTTTGAGATTTTAAGACATTTTGCAATGCCATTATGTGACGAGTTAAGATTTTCTTGATTTTTGCGCAGAACTAATTCACGAACGAAAACTTTGAAACAAATTCATTTTCGTTCAGTTTTGTTTTGATTCCTACTATATGATATCGTTATGTCTACAACAATATGGCGTTAATTTAGTCTTTATAAAAAATTTTATTAATACTATAGCAAAAGTTACACGCGTGTTTCTCCGACCAAGTTATTTCGTGCTACAGTCATTATCTTATTATAGTCATAGCTACTCACAAATTTAATGGGTGCTAATTCAGAAAAAAACGACTATTGAATACGAAGGGGGACGTCCATTAATTACTTGCGTTTTTTTTTTAATTTGGAGCCCCTCCGCCTTGGTGAGATTTGGTAAGATATGGTGGGACCCCCTTCCTTTAAATGAGATTTTGCTAGACCCCCCCACCATTTTGAGGTCCCGTAAATAATGGACGTCACCAAACCCTTATTTTTTGTAAAACCCCATAACTTCTAATATTTTATTTATTTCGTTTCCAAGTCGATTTCTACAATATTAACAATTTATTATTATTAGATAAGAATAAAGAAAGCAATCCACAGTAACGCAACAATAACAAAATTAAGAACATTAACATTTTCACTCAAATCTGTAGTCATTATTGTGCACACAGAATCTTATTGTTGTTAGCTACAGCTAGGTCATCATAAGTAAATACAATCATTGTGTTGATTTTGGCAGTGTATCAATACGGACTGGTTTAATCAAAGGAATCATGAATTGAACCAGTGCACACTCGTATTTAAGTGATCCACACAGCTAATCCCACTTTATTAGGTTTCCCCATTTTTATTTTAATTGCGGTAAATTTTGATTTTTGGTAGAAAAATAATGCGATATATGAATGAAATCAGAAAAACTGAGAGATAGAAGAGCACGCTTACAGTATTGTTGAAGATTTACCGTGCCAAGGGGCAAAAATTTGATTATAGTATACTAAAGTTGATAAAAAAAAAAGCTTAAAAAATACTTGTTCGTTAACTTACAGACTCAGCCACAAAATTTGGCAATTCTGCTTCTCTAAAGCAATATTATACTCTTATACCTAAATTTATCCTACGTTAATAAATTGATAATAAAGTTAAAAACATTAATTTGTATTTTAAATGCATTCCGTAAATAGGCATTTCGACCCAACACAAACCATTACAAAGAGTGGTTGTGTTAATCTAATTTTATAGGAAACTTGGTTACTATTAGCAGCCAGCCAGCGGTACAATTGCTTTGGTTTAATTTACTACCGAATCGTCTTATGCGGTAATGATTATTTTATTAAGACAAACAGCAGTATTTGGCTAACAGAAAAATTTTAAAGTTAGTTACTAAGTATACATAGTTTTTATGAGTATAACAAATCATGCAAGAATATTTTTATTATTATTTATTCTGGCAGTAAATTCAAAATTTCCACCATACATTTATTTGCCTAACAAGGGGAAGGCCAACTTTGGTCGTCACAGATCTGCACCACTATCTTTATATCTTTACAACCCAATTAGAACGTCACTTCATGAAAGTTTAACGACCCGGAATTCAGAAAATTTTGTGAAAATAATTTTTAAGGAGCAATGTAAAATTAAAGCATTGGTAGTTCAAATGCATTTCATTATTATTTCCTTCCTAAAAAATCAGTCGACAACTGCTCGACATAACCTTAGATTTACCCATTATTTTATTTATTAATTTGAGCATTATATCTTTGCTTTGTGATGTAACAGCTTGCAATCCTTTTTGTAACAGCACAAAGTTTACAAATACAACATGTAATAATGGTTACACGATAAAGGAAAAAAGAAATTTAAAAACTCATACTGGTGAGAAACCGTTTGCCTGTAAGATTTGTGACATAAATAATGCTTAATTTTGGTTTAACTGTATGCACATTGCATACAATCTGAATGCACACTTAAAGATATTGATAATCAAGAAGTGGAATGTTTCAAGAACGAGGTTCAAATTATAATTACAATCAAAGTATTACTGATTATATTGTTTATATCGCAGTTATGGTATTATGAGTTTTTAAATGTCGTTTTAAATTTGATTTGTGTACACATTTTATAGGCACAAGACTCACAAGCACATGACCTTTCTTTCTCCTGTGTGAGTACTTAAATGATCCTTTAAAGATGATTTTTGAGCACATTTTTATAGTCACAAATTTTACAGGCAAACGGTTTCTCACCAGTATGAGTTATTTAAATGTTCTTTTTTCATTTATCGTGTAACCATTATTACATGTATTTGTAAACTTTGTGCTGTTACAAAAAGGATTGCAAGCTGTTACATCACAAAGCAAAGATATAATGCTCAAATTAATAAATAAAATAATGGGTAAATCTAAGGTTATGTCGAGCAGTTGTCGACTGATTTTTTAGGAAGGAAATAATAATGAAATGCATTTGAACTACCAATGCTTTAATTTTACATTGCTCCTTAAAAATTATTTTCACAAAATTTTCTGAATTCCGGGTCGTTAAACTTTCATGAAGTGACGTTCTAATTGGGTTGTAAAGATATAAAGATAGTGGTGCAGATCTGTGACGACCAAAGTTGGCCTTCCCCTTGTAAGTAGTAAGTATTATGTTTGTAATATACACAACGATGATACTTGCATTGGGATTTTCATTTGGATAAATCATTTCCATTTACGGATTTATTTATGCAGAATTCCATTTATGCATACTGTGATTGTGACTCTTTATTTGTTGCAAAATTTCATTAAACTATTATGCAACTTTCTAAAATAAACCTCATTAGTAGTCAAGTTCTCGAGTGCAGTTGATTTTATAGTGTACGTTATGAATTTAAATGTGTCTAAAATGGAAGTGGATGATAATTCTAAGAAATTGCAATTAAAATTGTTCCGGGTTGCATTTCGTATTAGAGGCGACAGTATGAAATAATTTCTTTTCCATTTAATTTACGGATAAACCAGCAAGACTGTATTTCAAGTTAAATAGTTGTTATATTCACTCGCTAAACGTAATTAAGTATCTACTTACATAAGTAAATTGGTAGGAATCTGAAATCGAACCTCGGAAAAGGAAGACTTCTCCTTTGTCGTAAATAAAGTATTACTTTCATGGCCGAGATTATAAAGGTTTTTCAAAACTTTTTTAACCTAAAAGCCTCTTAAAATTGTTTCGTGTAATATCGGGTTTTCATATAACTTGATACATGATAGCTAATTTTCAAGCGCCACCTGTTTTAATTTAAAACACTTTATGATTCATTATTATTAATATCTAATATATTACTATGAATTTTTGAGCAAAGATATGGGAGGTTCTTTTATGCGCGCAAGCTCTACGCAGTTTTGGTGCGCAAATATTACGACAATTTCCGATCTCTTGCGGTTAGCTGCGTTTGTGTTATTATTGACAAACCAGAAGAACCTAACTTTCAACTTCGTTCTATCTTGGAGGCTATGGATAACTTTGGAGAATTTTCCATCATTTGAATTATCCAGTTTTGCTTCGCGACACCAACATCAACCGCTCTCTCCATATCCCCTGCCCCCCTTAGCCCCTGTATATTAAATAATTAAGTAATTATTTTCATGGCAGTTTATTCATAGTAAATGCTGTTAATAGTGGTGCTATATAATAACGTTATGCATTTGGTATACAGCATTAAACATGAAGCACCCGTATCCGTTGAAACACAATAAATTTTATAGAATTTGAGAAGTTCTATATTATACAGATTATTTACCGACATTTACATTTAAATTGAAATGTAAACATGCTAGTGGTGAAAGAAACGTATTATCTCTACTTATAGCATAATACAATGTTATTGTACCACTTTCTACTACATATTTCGTTTGATGCACATATGTACGCAATAACAAAAATTGTAGATGCTTTAAAGTCATCGTAAAAACCAATTTCATCTTGACAAACTACTCTGTTTCTTTATTACTTCTAAAAAAATAAATGCTAACATAACAGACAATTTATTATCATTTAAATTGAAAAGTTTCTTAATAAAGTACCGATAATAAATTATTTGTACTTGAGTTTACGGTTGTAACTTTCTTCAGTAGGAACATCTATTTACAGGATAGAGTTTATGTGGAGCATTTATCTACTTGTCCCAATACCACATCCGCTGTAATGCGAAGTTCCACACACCAAAGAAAGCAAAAAATATAGACCACTTTTTATTCATCTAGTACTTCTGCTTTATAGCACTTTAATTAAATGATTAAAATTTATTGTTGTTAAAAATTACACTTTTTACTTTAATTTTTAGATATTTCAAAGAAAGTAATTACACGCGAATAAATAGGAAGAACACACAAACTGTTGAATACATACTGAATACACCAGTATGTCATTTTGGGAAATAATCTAAAATTGCTTTAACGAATAATAATAAATTATTCTATTACTGAATGCGCTCTATTATAAAATCTGGCAAAGGTGGCCGATTGTTAAGTCCAACCTGCAGTTTGTTGAATGATATCCAATGATAGCCCATTTTTAAAAACTGCAGTTGTGAATGCATGACGTATCAAATGAGATTTAAAGTGACTCGTGTCGACTAGCTTTGATAACAAAAATATTACATCTAATTTATTAACATTAACTTTAGCGTTAATACAAAAGTACGACACATTATACGAGTTAGAGTTTCGTTTTCAAATTTTCATACCAGACAGAATTATAACATCGGGAGTAAACAAACATAACCATGTCTAACAATTCCCATGTTTGAAGAAATTTCTAGAGTACGATAATATGTGTAGCGTCAACTCTTAAACAATATTTGGACATAACATGAAAATTGGGTTCACCTGATAATTTATTCATATTCATAACAACCAGGAAACCTTTTAAAAAAGCATCCAAGCAGATGGGTTAAAAGTAATCTTATTTCCTTTTTGGAAATGTATTCCAAATCATTTTTTGATGTTTTATCAAAAAAACTCAAGACATTTTATAGATCCCATATTGTTTTGTATTGGGATCTAGGGGTTCTTATTCTGGATATACCATTGAGAAAATGCTTAATTAATGGATTGCTGTTCAAGTTGAAAGGACATATCAACGATAAAGCTGATCTAAGAGCGTTAAAAAATTCCCTAAAAGTGTTGACCATCATTCAGAAGTCCCTGAAGAAATGTTAAAATGTAAGATGTTGTTTCCGTGAAAAGGAGATAACCCAATATTGTCGCAAAACTGCCACCATAATTTATAAAATTGCTTATTTGTAGAGTCCGACAATGAAATCAGTGTCGTCGTCTCCAATGCGCAGTAGGGAATTTCTTTTCCTAAAACTTTGCCTGATAGCATCGCGGCAATTAGTGCAAACTTGTTGGCTAATGGATTATGCATGTTGCTGTACGGAGAAAACAGAGGGTGTTTATTCACCTAGAAATAAATTGGTTCCCCTATTGTCAGTTTTAAGAAAAGTGAATACCATGGTTGGGTTCCCATTTCGGGACCAAATACCAGTTGCTTGGTCATTTACAATTTTTTGTAATGAACGTAAAATAACCGAAAATGTTTTTCATCCCTCCGGACGAGAAACTGATGAAAAGTGCATTTCCTCAACTCGGCTGGTAAAACGCCGCGACATCCTCGGGAGCGGTCGAAGCCTCGGCTCCGCTTACGCTCCGCTCTCGGCTCCTACTATCGCTCCCGCGGACGGGAAACGGCGTTTTACAGCCTAGTGATGAAAAGTACTATAGAATGCATAAAATCTATATTTGTGCTATGAAAGAGTAAATGCATCAATGGCAAACGCTTCCGGGTTATTTTACCAAGATACTTAAGACTTACATTTGAAAGTGTCGTTTGATGCAAAAAAATCAATTTCTATTTTTTAAGTAAATAGAGTGAGTGAGTATTAACATTACAATAATTAATATCTTAAAATTTTTTTTTTTATTTGATGTTTTATAGTGCATCGACTACTAGGTCATTAGCACTTTATACGTTTGAATATCGATTTTTAATTATTTTTGGTTTGTTGAATATTTTTGTTTGTCATAGGTTTTTTTGGTCAGGGTAATTTGTTTGGTTATTGGTTTTTGTTTCACCACAGCGTGTGAATGTCCACTGGAAAGCCGAGCTAAGAAACTCTGCGAGGTCCGTGATTCGAACCCAGAATTTCCGCTCTGTAACGTAACCACTGATCACTAGGGTCCGGATTTGTAGGCATTTGCATGTTTTTTTTTGGGTACAGGCACGTAAAAACTTTTTAAAAGGGGAACATGTTTTACGCCTTTCTGAATCGTTTTATATAGTTTTTATTTTACCTATAATGCTTATTTTGAGTTTAAGTGCATATTTGGCGGTTTGTTGCCTATAAATACTTATTTGCTTATATTGGTATATATTTTGCATATTTAGCAAATCAAGTAATAACATTTTAAATAATTTTAATTATTCTCTTTCTGATATTGCCGCCTTTTGTATTATTTACTTAATTTAAAATTTAATTAATATCTACATTGTCAACTGTAGGTGATTCAGTGCAATAACTGCATATTCTATTAATATTACTGCTCTGATCATGTTACCAAGAAGGTGCATGTCCCCAGCCCCCCCCCATTTCGAATTTTAACTCCAAACTCGTCTCAATCGTTTGTGCATCGTTTATGCCTGTTTGTGCAAATATTATTTTCGTTTGTACCCAAATAGTTTTCGAGATAATTCAATTTTAAGTTGGGAGGGGGGAGACATGCTTTTTTGATATTCGAATTTCGGATTCAAAATAGTTTCAATTGATTGTACTTCGTTTTTGCCTGTTTGTGCAAACATTATTTTCGTTTGTACCCGAATAGTTTTTGAAATATTCGAGATTTTCGGTAACACGTATTAGCATGTGGTAATATTTACAGTTTTTTGAAATTCGAATTTCGGATTCAAAATAGGCTCAATCGATTATAATACTTCGTTTGTGCCTGTTTTTTAGCGCATATTTTAGTGCTTATTTTGAAGTTTTGAGAGCATATTTGCCTGCATATTTTCAAGTTTTTTAGTGCCTACAAATCCGGACCCTACTGATCACATTACTCCACTGCTGTGGCTTGTTAAAATTTATTCACGAGGATATCACCGTACGCATATAAACATTCCTTACCCTCCTCGATACCAGGGTGTCTGCGCAGGCGCCAAAACTGTTGCGATTGGCTGACAAGTATGGCATCATTAGACATTTCATTTGTCACCTAACCCAACCTCATTTTTTCATAGGCGTTGTTTGTTCTATTCTCAGACCATTTAAAGATTTAAACGGTCTAATGTTCTATTAAAATATAATATTCTATTCTGTTTTAATTCATTATATTCATTTAATTCATTATTAATAGCAATAAACTTTTATGAAATAAATTTTAAAATTTCCAATTTTCGCTCGATTTTCTACCTTATTGGAGATTCTGTTCCCAGTCCGTGTTAATGTTTTAGGTCTTGAGGCGCAGAGAGTGGAACTCGATGCAGCACTGCATACACCTACACCATCATACAGTTAACATCGAGATAATTTCAATTTTTGGCGGCATTTTTGGCTTAAATTTGCAGCAATCCAAAGAGAGATCCACCCCTTCCCAGTAGCACAATTTGCCGAATTGGAAGGCCCTAGGAGAAATTATTAGCTGGTATAATGTTGTCAAAATGGCTCTTGAGCGTCCAGAGCGGAGCGGCTCGGAAGAGTCAGTTTTGACAAGACAACCACCCTCCACTCAGATTCAACGTCGTTAAATTAATTAAAAACCCTTTCCTAGTATTTTTGGTCCTAAAAATGCTAAGATCTGACAAGTACCTACCTACAGCGCCGGCGCAATTTTCAGCCAATCGAAACATGCTTTTTGGCGCCTGCGCAGAGACCCTGGTGTCGAGGAAGCTAAGGAATGTTTATATGCTCACCGTACATTGCTGCGTTTGCATTCACATTATATTAGACTAGCTGGAAGGCCCATCCACGGACGGGCAGTTCGCCAAGGTTGAAAACTCGATTGGTGTGCTACTCGATCCCAGGGGGAGGTGATTTTAACTTTTAAGTTGGTACTACCAACGATCAATCAGAATGCGTTGTGTGTCCTAAAAAATGACACGCTGGAGGAGCGTGCTGGTCTTTTATATGTTTGATAAGCTCGACGCTTTACATATCCGGTGAGACAGACAGGTCAATGTAACTCACTTCATAACGAAACGTATTGCTTGAATAAGCGCAAAAATACTAATTATTATTAATACAACGACGTGACTAAGGAAGAGGCTTGGTAAGGGACTTTATTTTTAATTTTAAACATTGCGAAATAGGCGTGAATAGTAGTGTGTTAACAATTATTATGTCTTCAAATTTGATGACGAAATATAATGGCTAATTAGCGGATAAATCGGTATTGCTTATTGAATGAATGAATTAGTTAACCATTGGCTAAATTAACCAACCACTGAAAAAACGTTTCTTATAGGACAAGCTTTCCTTTAGGTTTGTACAAATTGTGCAATTTGCAAAAATGCAATCCAAATTTTTATTTAAATAAAATTAAGGCGATAATGACAAAATTCGAGTACGTACCTCGACGTTTCATTTAGTGCCAAACAAAAACCGCATTTTAAATTCATTTTATTTAACGTTCTTTACGCGGACTAAAGTAATTTTGACAATCCATTCATGTGCGTCACCCTCGCTAATATAAGTAACCCATTTGAAAGCCAATAGACGCATATTATGTATGTATAATACTCGTATGTAGGTAGAGTTGGCTTTCAAAGTTTAATTTCCTATTATATGGTTACCTACTATATTGTCGTATTTTTTTTGAGCCCCAATTGACAATTAGATTGGATGGGGAAAATGTTTGTACAAATAATTTATAGTTGGTATTGTTAAAATGAGAGATAATAGGGACTCGCACTTTGACCGCCGTGCGGGCAGGTTGCGAATTTTGGTTAATTATATTGAAAAGAGTAAATTTTGAATAATTGTGAAAGAAAAATAAATACTGTTGATTTGAAAAGTATTTTTATTTTAGAGATCATTAATTTGAAGATTTTTTTATTTGAAATTTGAAAGTGGAATTTGTTGAATATTATTAGACGGTCACGCGTAAAGTGGTGATAAAAATTTGGAACCGACGAGCAAGTCGCGGCGTATGTTCAGAAGATAATTCAGCGGCTCGATTAAATTATTTTTGAAAAGTTTTTGAAGAATAAGTTGGGGGGGGGCTGGATTATTTTACGTCAATATATTAGTGAAGATGACCCACAAGAATGGATTGCTGAAATTACTTTAGTCTGATGCGAAAAGAATACTAAATAATATTAACTTAAAATGCGATTTTTCCAATATTACAGGACACTAAATAAAAAGGCCGAGACAGGCGCTCGTATTTCTTCATTTTTGTTTTAATTTTATTTAAAAAACATGTTTTGTTTTGTTATCTAAAAGTTATACATTGTTTTAAGTTTTGTTTTTATTTGTACCTATTAAGGACATCTGTGTGCTCGTTATAATTAAATAAATATATAAATTGCTTAAACACTTTAAACTACCTACTCAAAATAATCATTGACTAATGCAATTTATAAAAACATATTTTATAAGGATAAAGAACTTATTGCTTAATAATATTTGAAAATGATTTTTTCATGTTCTCAAATAGATAATGAATTTAATTTATAGAAATAAAACCTTTACAATAATATGTTATATATTATTATAAATTATTATGTAGGGTAAGTCTAGAGAGGTAAGACCACTTTTTACTTTACCATACATAGTATGAGTATACGTAGTATACCATACATAATGGTAAAGTATTGTAATCGAAAAAAAAAAAAATTTCAGATTTTGACGGATTTATGGTCCTTGAGGTCCAACGAGTTGTTTGAGACCAAACATCAAGAAATGTCTATGTGTGTGGGTGTGTGTATGTCACGTAAATTTTGTGTGCGCTCTAACGCTCAAACTAACAAGAATTTCTCAACCAAATTTCATATTTAGTACTTTTATATTGAGACTTAGAGCTGATTAGATTTTGGGTGAAATTGGTTCACGGAAACTTGATGGTGGGGGTGACGCGAGGGAATGGATTAACCGGATGCAACTGTTTTTTTTATATAATTATGTATTTATAACTTATACGACATAATATGAGAGTTATAATATCATATCGTTAATGTATGGTAAAGTCATGGGATGGCCACATCAGAATCCCAGTGAGGCCGTAGGCCGAACAACCACATCCGACATTTTAATTTATATCGCTCTGCTTTCAAATTTGAAAACACGGCTGATACAATACATAATTTCAAATCCAATTAAATTTTATGATAAAAATTTTTATACGTAGGTCCATCAGTTTTAGCATCAAAACCAAAAAAATATAGTCAAATTGAAAAACACCCTCCAAAATAAGGATAAAAATGATCAACTTTTAGAACTCACAGCTAGAGTCTCCTTAAACCTAAAGGTTATTCTTCAAGGAAATCTATTATGAATTGAGTCGAGTTTTACTCATCTGTGGATCACTTTTACATCAGATAAACAAAAGAAAAATCTACATCGAAAATTCTAAACGATGCTTTCTTGGGTTTAGAACAATTTTTTTGCAGAATTTTATTTAGCTTAATTTTGTTCATTCTAAAATCCAAGTATTCTAAAGTCTATTTAATTTTACTTTCCAATTTAACTTTACTTTCCAATTTAACTTTTTTTTCTTCCAAATAATTAATTTTATTACTAAGTATTTATATATATTTAATTCGGTACTTTTATGTAAAATAGACGGCAGTGATATTTTAATCCACAAAAGCGACGAACTCGCTAAATCATCATAAAACTCTATCTGGAAATATTTTAATTTTGTATTTTGCCTGTTTTAAAAAAATAATCCTCAATTATAACATTTGTAACTCAGATATTCCAAAGTAATTTGTCTACATTGTATCACTTTCTTACTTACCGTTGATTTACTTACTGTCTGAAATTACATAAACAGCAGCACAGAAAACACTGACGTAAAAATTATGCCAAGATATCGGGTATTTCATTCGGGTGATAGTAGGTTTGTTCCAACCACCTAAGGAACCGTACAATGTACGGTCACACTCAAAGTTAACTGTACCTATGTACTTCTTGTCCGTGTGGCGTCGAAGCATGCAGCGTTGAACTGTGCTGTGTCGAAACGTGTTGGCATCAAAACGTTTGCGTCAAAATTACCGCCTCCATGATTATCCAATCGGTTGGGTAAAATCGTATATTTTCTCATTTTCTAAAAAATTAGATAATAACTATTATGAAAAATCAAAACTATAACAGTCTCGCCACTATTTGCCAATTTATCACGAGCATGACATAAAATCACCTAAAATATGTAGTTCTTCTTTCTCTTCTTCACTCCAATAATTAGGTTCATAATATGATCCGTTCTGGCGCCCATTTCGTTCTCAAAAATATACGTAGATCTATACTATAAGAATATTGTTATAAATGCACCACATTGCATACAGCCGTATTCACCATTTTCAATTTAACAGTTTGATAAGTAACAAACTGTTAATACTTGACAGTCTGTTAAAATGAATTCGTATTCACCATCACATTTCAAAGTTAAAATAGTAAACTAGCGGTTATTAAAAAGTTACTAAAATTATTGTTGGTATAAAACTCGCTCCAGCTAATTTCACTGCTATTAAATTAACCTTAAAAGTGTGGTGTAGTCACGATCTAGTAAGTGTAGATCATTGTTATTTTACATTTTGACCATTTTGACACATAAATAATATTTATCAGTCTGTTACCAAAGTTAACAGATCTATAATGATCTTATTTCTTCTTATCTTACAGCCGTATTCACCATTTTCAATTTAACAGTTTGATAAGTAACAAACTGTTAATTAATCAAACAGTTTGATAAGTAACAAACTGTTAATACTTGACAGTCTGTTAAAATGAATTCGTATTCACCATCACATTTCAAAGTTAAAATAGTAAACTAGCGGTTATTAAAAAGTTACTAAAATTATTGTTGGTAAAACTCGCTCCAGCTAATTTCACTCGTATTAAATTAACCTTAAAAGTGTGGGTAGATCACGATCTAGTAAGTGTAGATCATGTTATTTTACATTTTGACAATTTTGACACATAAATAATATTTATCAGTCGGTTACCAAAGTTAACAGATCCATATTGATCTATTAACTTATTTGACGACTTGACAGACTGTTACTGCTAACAATCATTGGTGAATACGAAATTGTCACTTAACAAACTGTTAATGACTTAACTCTCTGATAGCCAAATAACAGAGCTTGGTGAATACGGCCATTATTTGACGACTTGACAGACTGTGTTACTGCTAACAATCATTGGTGAATACGAAAGTGTCACATTAACATACTGTTAATGACTTAATGCGGATTCTGGGGGGGGGGGGGGCAAAAACTCGTCAACAATATACCACGAAATAAAAACCAACGAAACGAAAAAAACGGGAAAAAATAACACCTTACTATATGTGGGAACGTTCAATATTCGCACAATGAGATTAGAAGAAAACCTCACCGAACTAGAGGAAGAGCTAAAAAACATCAAATGGGATATCCTGGGGCTACAAGAAACAAGACTAAAAGGAGAAAAAGTAACGGAACTGAAATCTGGAAATGTCTTCTACCAAAACAACTCAGAAACTGAATATAAAAATGGGGGAGTAGCGCTCCTAGTCAACAAAAAGTTAAAAAATAACGTAGTAAAATGGGTTTCCGTCTCAGAGCGTGTAGCATATATAACAGTAAAATTAAACAGCAGATATCAGCTACAGGTTGTTGTGGTCTATGCCCCGACAAGTGCGGCGGAGGACGAAGAGGATGAAAAATTCCTCGAAGACATAAAGACCGCCTTAAGATCGGACAAGTCGTGCTTCAGGGTTGTTATGGGGGACTATAACGCAAAGATCGGAAAGCAGGAAACTGTACACTCAGACTACATTGGGGAATTTGGCCTTGGGGAGCGAAACGAGAGAGGAGAAATGCTAAACAACTTCCTAAATGAAGAAGGGCTGTTCTGTATGAACACATACTATAAAAAGCAAGCACAAAGAAAATGGACATGGAAAAGCCCTGACAACAGAACAAAAAACCAAATCGACTACATTATGTCCAACAATAGGAAAATGATTAGAGATGTCTCGGTTATAAATCGGTTCGATACGGGAAGTGACCACCGATTGGTAAGAGCAATAATATCAGTAAACTTTAAGCAAGAGAGAAAAAAGCTCATACAGAAGTAAAAGTTTCCAACAATCGAAACACTAAGGCTAAAAATGGAGAAGTATCAGAGTGAGCTATGTAAAAAACTAAGTCATCCTGATGAGGCAAACATGAAGCATGCAAAAGCAGAAGAACTGGCGGAAAATTTGACAACGGCTATTCAAGTGGCTACGAAAAAGATCTGTACACAAACCAGAGCACTAAGGGAAAGTAAGCTTACGGAAAACACAATAAAACTGTTAGAGAAGCGAAGAAAAACACATAGAGAAGCAGACTCCTATAAAGTAATTAATAAGGAAGTTAAAAAGTGCATACGTAAAGACCTGAGAAGCTACAATACTAAACTAATACACGAGGTAATAGAGATGAATGGAAACATGAAGGTGTTGAGAGCAAGATTGAATACAGGCAAGATGAAAATAGTCAAAATGAAAACCAAACACGGTATAGTTGTAACAGATAAGAACGAAATAACTGACATCATCTATGAATTATCTATGAATAAGAAAAAAAAAAGGTTGAAAAGAAGACAATAATGAACATAGGGTCGGAGGATATGCCCGAAGTGACAAGAGAAGAAATCAGAAATACCTTGAAATGCATGAAAAATAATAAAGCACCAGGGGAGGATCAAATAACGACCGAAATGCTAAAGTTGGGTGGGGACGTTGTAGAAAAAACACTGGCAGTGCTCCTAAACAAGTGCATAGAAGAAGGAAACATACCAATAACATGGAAGAACGCAGAAGTGGTCCTACTATTTAAAAAGGGAGATAAGACTAACATCGAAAACTATAGACCGATAAGTTTGTTGTCGCACGTATACAAACTCCTTGCCAGAATAATTACAAATCGCGTGACACAAAAACTGGATTTCTACCAACCAGTAGAACAGGCAGGGTTTCGAAAAGGTTTTAGCACTACTGACCATCTACAGACATTATGCTTACTAATACAGAAATGCACGGAATACAATGTCCCTATACACTTAGCATTCGTTGACTACAACAAAGCTTTCGACTCAGTAGAAACGTGGGCTTGTCTCCGGGCACTAGATAACGCCAGGATAGACTCAAGATATACAGAAGTCATCATGAATATATTGTCATATACTAACGCTATTTTTCCTAATGGAACTAAATCGGAAAAAAAATAACTATCAGCCCTTAGTATAGACGATCCCTACACCTCGGCTTAGCTCAAGAGACTCGAAGATATGCAAATATTTTTGATGGCTAATAGGTAATGGAGGTTTCCACCAATTGATAAGTTGTATCTCATTCAATTAAAAACCAAATTTAGATTTTAACAATAGAACATTTAATATCAAACGGATTCTGATACAATTAAAATGAAAATGGTCAACAATTTTATTAATTTTTGTTGAGAATCTAGGATACAATCCAAAATCGAAACAGGTCGTTTTGAACTCACACCACCGATATTTACTTTTAAAATTGTCTCTGCAATGGTGTAAATCCAAAAGAGGAAAAAATTAAACAAAATGATATAAACCCATAATGCGCAAACTTTTAATTATCAGTTCAAATAAATTAACTTTTTGATATACACTTTTGCGTTATCATGCAATACGCGCCCGACCGATTAGAAACCAATATTGTTCGTTTAATTTTTAAAAAACAAATTCTGACCTTGCTACTGTGGTGATTGAAAATGCAGCTTCCCATCAAACATAACATTACTTCAAAATCTCCAGGCTGGACGAATTCAATTACTATCTTCACATCTATCACTTCTTTCAAATTTCCATAAATTGTGCAATACCTCAAATTTCATACGCACTTCCAAACTTAAAATAATCTTCAAATTTGTACCTAATTAGGATCCTCGACTAATTATGATCACACAAATTACTGATTAAAAATCACTAATCGGTATTCAATTCAAAAAACGACCTCCCTCTCATACATACGGCGAGGAAGTCCTTATCTTCATGTCGCCAACCTTTATTCACCAAATTTTCTAATTTCCTCCATGTTTCCGGTTTTTCACCTTTTCAAAACACCGCGCGAGCGCGTAACAAATCCGCACAGAATCATAGTTAATATGGGCCAAACCTATTACAATTTTATTGTTTATTATTTCCTTCTCCTGCCTGGACCATTCGATTTATCTCAACACATTCAGGCACAATGCACTTTTCTAACAAAATTGTTAACCCGCTCCTTTTGAGTGTATAATGAATTTAAGTATCAAAATATTGAATCCGTTCGACAAAAAGAATACAACTTTCATTGAATAAAACCCGACAACTTATCAATTGAATTTACCAATTTACCCTTACAAACGGAAGACGACATCATATAGTGGAGCTAGCTTGCAGATTAAACTAGACGAGTATGTAAAAACCGATAAGATTACCATTCATAGAGGGGTACGCCAGGGAGACCCGATGTCGCCAAAGTTGTTCACCCTGGCTCTTGAAGACGTCTTTAAGCAACTGCCATGGGAGAGAAAGGGCATAAAAATAGACGGAAAATATCTAAGTCATTTACGTTTCGCGGACGATATAGTCGTAATTAGCAGTACGGCCGAAGAACAGGAAAATATGCTTCAGGAACTAAATCAAGCATCGAAACGCATAGGGCTAAAAATGAACCTGGCCAAAACAAAAATTCTATCAGACGAGGGATAAGCACAAGAGATAATAGAATTGGACGGTGCCGTAATAGAAAAAGTCGATGAATACATATACCTAGGCCACAAAATCAAATTGGGAAAAGGAAACCAAGAGGCTGAGATTGGAAGGAGAAAGAATCTATCATGGGTAGCTTATGGAAGGCTGCGGCACGTGCTTGCAAACACAGAAATCCCAATAAACTTAAGACGAAAAGTGTTCGATTCGTGCATACTGCCGGTGATGACTTACGGGCTGGAAACAATGACTATTACCAACAAGAGTGCGGAAAGGCTTAGGGTGGTGCAGAGGGCGATGGAGAGGTCGATGTTAAACGTAAGCTTGCGAGACAAAATAAGAAATAGCGAAATAAGAAAAAGAACTGGAGTTGTGGACGTGATGGAGCGTGTGGCGCGTCTGAAATGGAGTTGGGCTGGGCACGTGGCTAGGCAAGACTATAACAGGTGGACAATAAAGATCATAGATTGGAAACCGAGAATGACAAAAAGGAGTAGAGGTAGACCCCAGAAGAGATGGCTGGACGATGTCAAGAAAGTGGCTGGTCGGGAGTGGTTTCAGAGGGCTAAGGAGAGAGAGGTTTGGAAAAGATTAGGAGAGGCTTATGTCCAGGAGTGGACCGTGAAAAGCTGACAAAGAAGAAGAAGAATGACTTAACTCTCTTATAGCAACTTAACAGAGCTTGGTGAATACGGCCATTAATGATGAATGCTGTTCTCAGAAGTTTAAAAGCTAAAATTACCAAATAAAATTTAAGACATGACTCAATATACGTCTTTTGGGAGACAATAGATCTAATAATTTTGCAACTAGTTCGTAGGTACAATTTTACAACTGGTATTTTATATTATCGGCAAATAAAACTAATATAACCAGGAATTAATAATCACCTATTCATTGCACAAGTGTAAAATTTTTATTGTGTTGTATTTTTATTTTAAAACCTACACTAAAATTTTTATTGAGTAATAAAACGAGCAGAAGAGAGATAATATAAAGTTTGGAATATTATTCGTTTTAACTTACTTTAATTAAAGGGTAAAATGTATTGTTTTTCAATTTCTCAAGTGAAAATTGTATGGAAGGGCTTATTGCTAGACCAATGCAAACTAAAATTGCTAGAAATTAATAATTTTAAGTTTTAAAAAATCTATAAAATAATGTAATTTATTTTCTTATAAACTTATAATCTGTAGGTATATTAATGCGATTCGATTATATTACTTTATTGCAAGAACGTGATATGCCACAATTTATATTGAATTAAATTATCTCGTCATTTATATTGTCTTTTCCATTTATGGGCTATAACCTATATAAATCTTATAGAACTATAAGCTATAGTGCTCTGTAGCGGTTGGCAACTGGTGGTCCGTGGAGTAATTTTAGTGGTCCGCGAAAGAATTCTGACATTAATTAAATTTCATGAGCTCATTTAATAAAATTTTTAATTAAAAAATAAATTGTGTTTAAGTTGCCTCCAGTGGCGGATTTTCGAAGAGGCCTCACACATTGAAAATTAACCAATATAAAATTACAACTGCTTGGCTACATTTAAAGGCTTGCTGATGTCCATAAGTTGTGTTAATTACGAAAATTGAAACTCATTGGTACAAGAATTGTCAAGATTCATTAGTTAAAAGAGTTAAAACCCAAAGTCTACGAGTTTATAATTAAATAGCAACATTTTTCATAAATAAAATAGACAGTATTTAAAAAAAAAAAAAAAGTCTCCTGCCGCGCTAATGAACGGGGGTTCTCCCCCATGTGCCGGAGGTTCAAAATCATTGCTGTAGTATGAAGGGGTAATGAAAATATTTCGAAGGGGGCTTCAAAAGTTCTAAAACAGCCACTGTCTATAATATGTAAAACTATGTTCCTCGCATGTTGCTCGGAGCAAATGTAAGAGTGGGATTCAATAAGTTTAGTTAATTATGACATAGAGCAGCGGTCGGCAACCGGTGGTCCGCGAAAAAATTCTGACATTAATGAAATTTGATGAGCTCATTTAATGAAATTTTTAATTAAAAAATAAATTGTGGTTAAGCTGCCTCCAGTGGCGGATTTTCGAAGAGGCCACAAACATTGAAAATTAACCAATATAAAATTACAACTGCTTGGCTACATTTAAAGGTTTGCTGATTGTGGGTTTGCTGATGTTCAAGTTGTATTAATTACGAAAAATTGAAACTCATTGGTACAGGAATTGTCAAGATTCATTAGGTAAAAGAGTTAAAATCCAAAGTCCACGAGAAATTTCTAGTTAAATAGCAACATTTGGTGAAAATTTGATGGACCTAATTTTGGGGTTGGGATTGGGTATTAAAACCAGGTTTTAATGTGCAATATTCCTACATAAAATAGACAATATTTTCAAAAAAAAAAGTCGTCTGCGGCGCTAATTTTAATTCCCCCGTGTGCCGAAGGTTAAAAATTATTGCTGTAAGTTGTAGGGGTAATGAAAATATTTAGAAGGGGGCCTCAAAAGTTGGATTCAATAAGTTTAGTTAATTATGACATAGAGTTAAAAAAAGGTTTTTCAAAAAAATTTAGCGATCAAAGTGAACAATTTAAAAGTTAGTGGTCCGCGAAATTTAAATTGCCAATTTAGTGGTCCGCAATACCCAAAAGGTTGCCGACCGCTGCTATAGCTTTTTCTTTATCTGCATCGTTATCATCCACTGCAGATTCACTTTCACCACTATAACTTGACTTTTTGACTAAATTACTCATATTATTACTATAGTATGCTTGTGCGGACACTATTTTATTGTAGCTTATTTCGTTCTAACCTCTATAAACAAAAATATTCAATAATGCAATATTTATAAATTACGGATGCCATTTTCCATGTACAAATTGAAATAATTTTAGGAGGGCTTCCTATACTATCTTGATATGATATGATGCTTAACTCAATTTTGGAAAATGTGTAGAGCATCATGTTCTAGCAATAAGTCCTTCAATTAAACCGATATTAGTGTATTAACACCAGCAATTTTTATTTCTAAGATAAAAATAATTTGCAAAAAATTTAAAAATATATAAAGCGTTTAACCCTGTTTAACGTTTTATGTGATTGTATTAGTATTTCATAACAAGGTCACGACGCGACGATCGCGTAAACGCATGTCTGAAATCACTTTGGTATGGAAATATGTAATTTGAGTTGCGTTGCTTCGAGGTGCGTCGTAATCCGCGAAACAAAACGCAACTAGGATGTAGATTAATTACTTACATTCGAATTTGGCATGGAAATTACAAGGATAATGATGGTGCTGTGTAATAAAAAAGGAACGACAATAATTATATCGTTGAAGGAGAACTCTTTTCGAGGTAAGTATTGTATTTACTGTTTATAAATTGTTTGCAAATTACCTTAATAACTTATTAATAAAAACTAATTAAATAGTTATAAAAAATGATATGCGGTATAACCCATATAACCCTTATTGCATACGCTTTCGTACCTAATACTATTAAAAAAAAATTAATTAATAATTTATTTGTTAATTTTATCTATTTAATAGTCCGTTGTAGAAATTTAATATTAGATTTTATGTGAACGTAGGTTTTAATATTAATGTTTATAAAAGTAATTTCAAACTCAATTTAATTTGATTTACTAAATATATTTTTGATATAATCACTTGATAAATAACATTTCAGATTTTGTGGAGTGTTTACAATTATTACCAATTAAACAATACAATTGGAACATAAACAATATATTATTATAATCTTTCGTGTATATATAGAAAAAATCAACGTATAATGTGCCAGTTATTAAATATTATACTAATTGATATATTAACGATTGTATTTTATATAATTTGAAGCAACTTATTTGCTAAACTATTGTTAAAAATTAGTACCTAACTATGTAATTTGGAATAAATATTGTTTCCATATAACTTATCTTATATAATCATTATAAGTATATAATTTAAAGCTTTTTTACTTATTTGCAGTATATCTTTCAAATTATTAACCATGAAATTTGGGATAAATATAGTTTTTTATATTTTGAGCGTAGTGAGTGCTGTTAGATATGAGCCTACATGGGAGAGCCTCGATACTAGACCTCTTCCACAATGGTACGATGATGCAAAAATTGGAATATTCATTCATTGGGGCGTTTATTCAGTTCCTAGTTACGGTACAGAATGGTTTTGGAGTAACTGGAAAAGTAAGTGTACAAATTGTTTAACTTTCTCAATATTCTTGTAGTACTTGAAAAAATACTTCATATGAAATAATTTTTAGATGGAATACCACAATATGTAAAATTTATGAACGACAACTATCCGCCAGGATTTACGTATCAAGAGTTCGCTAACAGTTTCAAGGCTGAGTTTTTCAACCCTGATGATTGGGCCGACCTTTTCCAACGATCTGGTGCAAAGTAGACTTGCTCTGTTATATCTTTCTATTAGACTTACCAACTTACATTTCTTTATTAGGTATGTTGTTCTCACTAGTAAGCATCACGAGGGTTATACTCTTTGGCCATCCAAATATTCATTCAGTTGGAATTCTCAAGACGTTGGACCGCATCTTGATTTAGTTGGTATGGTACCTACATATAGGTATAAATAAGTAATATTAAATATAAAATATTTTAACTTACAGGAGAATTGGCAAATTCGATTCGTAGTAGAACGAACTTGACATTTGGATTATATCATTCCCTCTACGAATGGTTTAATCCCATGTTTTTAGCAGATAAGGAAGCAAATTTGACAACTGATGTGTTTTCGAGTACTAAAGTTTATCCGGAAATGGTAGAATTGATACATAAGTACCTTCCTGAGATAGTTTGGTCAGATGGAGAATGGGAAGCTCCGGATGTATATTGGAAATCACAAAAGTTTATTGCTTGGTTATATAATGATAGCCCAGTTAAAGAAAGAGTTGTTGTAAATGATCGATGGGGAAGTGGTGAAGTTATTTGTCACCACGGTGATTTCTATACTTGCGCGGATAGGTTTAATCCAGGTATAAAAGTATAATTTAGTAAGAATTCTTAATATAAAAAAAATATGTTAGGTGTTCTTCAACCTCATAAGTGGGAAAATGCCATGACTTTAGATAAAAGATCGTGGGGATATCGTAGAAATGCAAATATAGAAGATTATTATAACACTTACGATTTATTAGTTATAATGGCACAAACTATTAGTTGTGGTGGTATGTATTTATAATTTATTTCTAATTAAAATATAAATTTATTAAATTCCATAGGTAATTTACTAATGAATGTGGGACCAAGAAGTGATGGAGTAATAGATCCTATTTATCAAGAAAGACTGTTAGATGTAGGCAAGTGGTTGTCAATAAACGGTGAAGCTATATACGAGAGTAAGCCCTGGATTTATCAAAATGATACAATTGGGAATACCTGGTATACTACAAGAGATTTTGCGGTATATGCTATAACCCTCGAATGGCCTACAAGAAATTCACTCAGGTTAGAGAGAGTTCTCAATTTATTTGAATCAGAAAGAACCATGGTTACTTTACTAGGACATTCTGTTAGTTTAGAGGTATGTTAATTAATAATTTAATTTTCAAAATATTTATTTTACAACTTTTCAGTGGACGGTTTTCGACAACATCGTTGAAATTCAATTTCCGGATAAAAGCACCGTTAAAAGTGAATGGGTTTGGGTTATCAAAATCGTCAACCTGTAGATTTACAATAACTAATTTTGTACATTATAGATTATAAAATAAAGTAGTTTAAGTAACAAAATAATTTTATTTATATTATAATAATCAATAGATACAATAAACTATTTTTAAGGAGTAGTAATAACTGGAATGTAAACACAAGCTCCACTATTTGGCGATGTTGCAAATACCAAATTTTTGCAATTAGAAACATTAAATTTTTTATAAAACTTTTCCTCTAAAAACGCAATATATTTGTCTACGTTTTGTGGTTCAAGTAAAGCAACTGCACATCCACCCCATCCAGCACCTGTTAGACGAGCTCCTAGTGTTAACTCGGTGGATAACTCTACTAATTCATCCAATTGGGAATGACTACATTCGTAAAGATCACGAAGACTTTCGTGACTTTGAGACATCAGTTTTCCCAATTTTTTAAGAGTATCATCTCCTAACGAAGCATTGTTACAAATTTCGTGAAATTGTTGAACTCGTAAAGCTTCTGAAATAAAAATAAAATAAAGATCTTGGACGCAAGAGCAAATAATATTTTTCATTAAACTGGTTAAAGTTTTATTATCGTCTACAGAGCAATTGATTAAAAATAAATCAAATCGCAAATTGAATTGAGGGAATCTGAGCGGATATAAATGCATTTAGAGAGAGTAGATAAATTAGTTTACCTTCAAATACGTGTGAAGCTCTTTGATGTAGCTTAAAATTCTGTATATGCTTTGTGTTTGGAGTCAAAGATACTTGCTCTAAATTCTCAAGATTTGTTTCCAGTTCCTCTAAAATCTCAAGCTTATTGTAAGATTCCTCGTGAAGTATTTCCTTTACTAAAGCAATCATGGTTTTTAAGTCGCATTCTAAAATTTTCTGCAGTTCACCCAATTTTTTTATTTTAGTCCAATCGAGGCTTTTATGTTTTGCAATTACCTAAATAATATTGATAAAATATTTTAGACTATTTGGCCGCTGCTACCTTTCGGTACGTGCAAAATTTTAATTAAATAGTGATTATACAAGCTAATAGGGAATAAAGGGGATTAGCTCATGCGTATTAATATATTTCCTAAATACATTGACTGTACAGTGAAAGCACTTCTCTAATTAGCTCCACAAAGGACTATCATTTTTAATCTTACGTATTAATAAATAAGTAACAGTTTGTAGAAAAGAATATTTGGAACAATATTTTTATTTAAATACAAATTCAATTACAAAGGGATTATTAAAGCATAATCCACATTTCGAGTCATTCAATAAAACTTCCGAGTTGAAAGTAAATACGACATTAATATTTTATTATCATTCCAAGCATCGCTGTTTCTAACAAAAATTCTTTTTTTATAATTTTGCAGTATTTTGAAGTTAATTTCAAATAAACAAGATTAACTTTTCAATTGGAGAGTTTGTCAAAAACAAAATAAAATTGATAGTCAATATGAGTATTACCTGTGCTGCAAGACGACATTCAACAACTCGACAATTAAAATCTGCTGTAGCGGCCTTGTTAAGGCTAGTAAGACTGTGAGCGATAACAAACTTTGCTTGAGGTGGTAAAACTAAATCTTTGGAGCGTAATGGAGAAAATTCAATTAACTTGGCACATCCTAAAAATATAATGACAATAAATTAATAATATGAATCAATATTTAAAAAAACAATATTAGGAAAGTAAAATATTTTTGGTGAAAATAACAATTTGGTAATAGCAACGTGTTTGGTACCACAAATCATCTTTGCATCGACTTAGCCTTATTTTACATACATGTCAAAAAAATATACCAATTTCAATAACTTTTATCCCCACAAATTTTACTCTTGATATCCGATTGCTACTACTGTACGACATTTACTCAATATCGCCACGACAAGGGTGAATACAAATTTGTGCAAAAATCACTTCCAGATTCCATAACAAAAAAATATTCTTCTACTAACGAAATGTTAGCAAACATTAATAAAATCTTATTGAAAAATAATGGATTAAAAAAAAATTAATGAGTGTTAGTTTTAATATTCCTTTAAAAAGCTTTAAATTAAATCAAAACAATAAATAAAATCGGTGGACATTTTAAGTCGACTTCGCCGACAAATTTTAACCTATAAATAATTCATAAGCTAACACTATCACAAACATATAATTCATAGCCTTACCCTGAGTTGCTAAAAATGCGATCGCTTGGTCCATTCCACCACCCTGAGTTCCTATATAACGTTCGCATTCTGCACATAAATTTGCTATTTTTTCTTTTGATATAGAAAACTAAAATAACACAAGTAAAAAATAGATTTGCTTCAATTTTGTCTTCTACATAATTTGTTTCAATTTATGACTTGAATTTCAATTCATAGTAGAAGTTGAATAACGAAATATGGAACACATATTTTTACAAAACCAAATTTGGTTGATTGAATTACAAAATATACGCGTAGGTATTTTAAATTTATGTATTATGCTAGATATTCGTATTTTTTGTAACATATTATCTTCTATAATTTATTTTAAAGAAAGAACAGAACTTACATTGTGTGCATGAGCTGTAGCTAAAGCGGCTGCACTAACAAGCGCACTGCTGCTTGATAAACCCGCACTTTGGGGAATACTTCCACTAACGATGACATTAAATCCTTTTATTGGAGTATTTTTAGGTAGAAGTGTTATTATTCCTTTAACTCCACATAGAAAATATTGATACCACTGTGGTCCATTCTCGGTAACATCGATCCTACACATATCTCGAATAATCCCATTTGCATCAACAAAAATAATAATTTCACTTACGTGATTGAGTTTATATCACATTCGTAATCCGGAAAGTTTGGTTCTAAATTGCTTAATTTCAGTGAGCTACTATTTCCTAAACTCACTCCTAACAAAATGTCTTGTTCTAGAGCCATTGGACAAACTCCATATCCACAGTAGTCGATATGTTCACCAATTAAATTTACCCTACAATAAGAAAATATTTATTAATAACAAAGAATTATAAAAAACGAATACCTATATGTTTAATGGTTGTTAAAAATAAAAAAGTAAGAAACTTTTTTTAGGTCAGAGAGTATAGAAAAATAAATTAGTTCTCTTTTGGGATTGTGATATATAATGCTGTTCTTTCTTGATTGATAACTTGAAAGTCTCATGAGAATGATATAATCTAAAATGTTTTTTCACACATATATGCATTAGTGGCCTAATAAATTATGTTACCTATATAGCAAAAAAAAAAAAAAGATAAAAGAATTAAGTTTATACTTTCTTACGGAATGTTTATTAATTATTTTACCAAACACTGTTCTATTATGCATATCGAAAATTAAATTAAAGGCTGTATAGTTCAAACTTGTGCAAAGTACCTATAATATAATTAATATGCAAGCGGAACAAATAACACTTAATTTCAATTTCCAGACCAGCACTATAAACCTGCATAAAATCAATACATACAGATTGAACTAAATTAAGTGCACACTACTGTTAATTTAAAATCATTGAATCTAAAAAAACGCTTGAATTAGCAAAGTAGTAGCTTTGTTTATGGTAAAAAAGATACACAATTGATTTGTTTGAATGCGTTCTCAATTTATTGACTAAAACATTTTTTTTTAATGGAAAGTCATGTAATATTATATAGCAGTAACATTTTTGTAAAGTTAATGGCTTTTAGACGTAATTGTTTATTGCCGTTCTTTTCGTACGATCAAAATTAGAGAAATTAGGAAGAGATAATGCAAATCATCAATAACCTCATTAATAATTTTTGATTGAGTTGGCTGTGATACAATTAATGGAAGAGGTATTAATCACTAATCCATAAATCAATTTTTTTCGGATTTTTCACCTCCTGACACCTAACTTCCAAACGGAAGGTAAGTATTTAGACCATTTATAATGTTACCTGATGGGAACCAACAGATAGACATTTTTTGATAAGTGTCTGTTAAAAATGTTAAAAATTGATGTTTAATTCAATTTAAAATATTCTTTTCTAACCGTTTAGATTTAAATTCTAAAATTATGTAACTTACAAAATTAGTATTAAATTAAAATTAACAAGTTAAGCAATCAAAATATAAATTAAATTATTTCATAAACTTGTAGCTACAGATTTACTGCCTTCTACTTTCTATTTGCCCAGCTTGTTAATTTTAAAATTTTAACGTGATCAAAATTTTGTTAGTTCCCGAAAACATTAAAAATTATGCTCTCTTCAGTTGTTATATTATGTATTTCTCTAGATTCCATTTCAATCAGCATTAGCATTGCTAGTTCTAGAATAATTGCCTAGTCGTTAGACAAGAAGCCGAGAATTAATTAAGTCCAAGTTAATGAATTCAAATTTATTTTTTAAACTATTTTTTCCGTTCATTTTTAATTATTGATAAAATAATATCACTTACATAAAGTATAAATTATGACAATAAGATTACTCAACTATTAATAGTGTTTCCAAGAAATAATATTTTATAAGTGATAGTGTTATAAATTCACCCACATATTCAGTGGCGGATTTCCGAACAGGCGCACGAGGCGCTCGTCTAGGGCCTCATAAATCAAGGGGACCTCAAAATTCAGTTTTCAAAATAAAGATTAATAATAACTAATATCAATCAATCAAGGGCTTTTCCATTCTTGTCGGAATATTGCCACTTGTATTGAAGTCTTTACAATCCATTTCACGAGGTGGATTAATCCTCTTTTGCTACTCTTTTTACTACAACTTTTCACCACAGCCAGCGTATGGATGTCCACCGGAAGTCCAGGCTAACAAATTCTATGAAGTCCGCGACTTGAACCCAGAATTCCCGCTCCGTAACTCAACCAGCGATCACATCACCGTGGTCTAATAATTAATATACCTAATAATATTCCAGACATAATAACAAACTGAATTAATACAATCTGAACATCAGTAACCTTCTAATAACAGTCAGGCAGTTGTAATTTTATATTGGTTTTCCATGTTATTTCCCTATATCTCAAGTATTTTGGATCACCGATATAGTGCATAACAGTATAAAAGAGTAAAAAACGTGCACGTAGAATAAACACCATAGGGTGTAGGGGTAGCGAAAATATTTAGAGGGAGGCCTCAAAATTAAATTGTGCCTGGGGCAGCTAAAAATGCTAAATCCACTACTGCACATATTTGTAGATTGGCATTCCAGGAAAATAGCGGCAATAAAAAACGTGAATAAGGGTTAAAAAAAAGTGCAAATTTTGTTTCAATACAGTAAAATATGTATAATTTAATATGTATAAGGAAATACAAGAAATTGCAAAAATGGATGCAAGTACCCCGCTCGGGCATTGTATGTTAAGAAAATGGATGTTTCTTTCAATAAAATGAATAAAATACAACCTTGTCTACGCTTTTGTCTGTATTTTCTTATTCAGAAAATTAATGTTAGCATTAGCAAAGAATGTTTTAACTCGAGTTTAATAAATTATGATCAGAGTTTTTACTGCTAAAGTTCAACCATAGTCTTTCACAGGTTTATACAAATTAAAAAACATTACCGTTACGAAACAAATATTAAAATTTTGCTATGAGCTAGTCTAAAAATTAGTAGATTAGAATTTCATTAGAGGTATACTAAATTATACTTTGAAGCTATTTTTAACTCGCAAATATACTTAATATTGCATTCGTAGCTACAGTGCTAGCTAGGGAACATTGGTGTTTCTACTAGAATAATAAATAATTAATTAACTAATAGAATAATAACTAATAGATACTATTATGTTATATGTAGTATATTATTTTGTCCTATAACGTAACACCAAAGTTCCCTCTCGTGGACTATTATAGAACTTTGCAACTCACCAGTATCTCAAAATTTATAATTTAATATAAGGGATGGTAGGCCACCTTGATAAAAGTGCACCTTAGGACAGCTGTTATGAAATAATGAACAATTAGTTCTTGTGACAAATCAGTCAAGTCAACCAAATAGTTATTCTTTAAATAGAATAGAACTATCTTTAGAAAGATTGAAGTTGTAGATAGATAAGAATACATAATATGTAATAAAAAATTCAAAGTCACTTTTTAAGATAATAAGCTTCGGTAGGTCTTTTGGTAAGCTCCAATCAGATGATACAACGAAATAAAGATACAAAACAATATATCAGCTTTAAACGATCCTAACTCGTTAATCGTCATCGAGCCATTTTCGAGATACAGATGGCATCAAATCACCATGTCAACTGTATATGGTTGACGTTGACTGTTTAATACTGATTTCCTACTTTCGAATAAATCAATTTAATTTTAAGACCTGAAAAAAGTTAAATTTTTAATAAATATAATATTCTGAAGAAAATATACACTGCTCCTGGGATCCATTTCTTTTAGATATTTTTGTATAGTATTTGTAAATTTAAAAAAATAATTTTTTATAGATTGCGGTGAAAACCTGAGATAAGAATGCTTAACACCGGTCAAAGTCACGGTCTTGCAGACTGTGCGCGACGAAGGGAGGATCACTCAGTTCAGGACAATTTGGAACAAAATTCATAATATGACGAACTTAAGTTGACCTGAGCTGAGGAAAAGTAACTTTGGGAAGAGTGGTCATTGGACGTGCAATGATTGCAAAAATTGCATGTTTCCTGAATAAAAAGTAATAAAACGGATCGGGGTACTGTGTACAAAATTAAAGGAAATTATTATAAAAATATGTTCATTGTTGTTGTTACTATAAATTTAGTTAGGTATCCTTAATTGACGGTAGTCGAGATAAAGAATGGACCAAGAAAATTTGATGAGAGTTAAATAAACAGAAAAACAAGTGAAAAACGAGGTCGTGATGGAAATAAAAAAGATAAACAAGTTAATTAATAAAAAGTGCCCAAAGCGAGCAGTCGCTTGTTGGGGAGAAGAAATATTAATTCAAGTTAATAAAAAGTGCCCAAAGCGAGCAGTCGCTTGTTGGGAAGAAGAAATATTAATTCAAGTCATTAAAAATTGCCCAAGGTGAGCAGTCGCTCGTTGGGGAGAAGAAGAATTAAGCAAGATTATTCAAGGCGAGAAGTCGCATTTTTGGGTGACGAATTTATGAATTAGAAATCAAAATAATTTTGGACGAAAATTATTGAACACCATTAATGGGATGGATAATGGAGAATAAAAATTGTTGGATTGATAAATAATTGGATCCATACTTGGACATCAATTGGCGGATGAGTGATTGACGATTAAGTACTGGGTTCCAAGGTAGAACGATTGTGGGACCGTAGCTGAATCAAGGGAAGAATCATTGGCGTTGGTGGAATTGGTTGATGTTTGTTCGTGACTGGAATTGCGAAAGTGGGAAGACTACCGGAAATTAAGGATACCGAGGTAGCTAGTTGTATTTTTAAACATTTAATTGGGGATAATAAAATTGTTGGGTTGTATAAGGGAGCAAAATTAAGTGTTATATAAATAAATCGAGTCGAAATTAACATGTAACCGTTTCATTGTTATCATTGTTGAATTAAGGAATCTTGACTCAAGGTTACGACTGGAGTAAAACGTTAGCGGGAAGTAAGACGAGCTGCAAGGTCGGGCAAACCAGGGTTAAGCATTGTTATCTCATATAAGTTGAGAGACACGAAGGTAAGTGTGTAGCGTTCGTCGAGGATAAAGAGCGAATCCCGGTGGACACTACAAGATATTTATAAATCCGGATTTGTAGGCACTAAAAAACTTGAAAATATGCATTCAAATATGCTCTAAAAACTTCAAAATAAGCACTCAAATATGCGCTAAAAACAGGCACAAACGAAGTATAATCGATTGAGACTATTTTGAATCCGAAATTCGAATATCAAAAAAGCATGTATCCAACTCCCCCCCCCCCCAACTTAAAATAGAATTATCTCGAAAACTATTTGGGTACAAACGAAAATAATGTTTGCACAAACAGGCACAAACGATTGAGACTATTTTGGAGTCAAAATTCAAAATGGGGGACCCCATGTCTCCAGCCCACCCCCAAGCTTAATTTTGAAATATCTCTAAAACTATTTGGATACAAACGAAAGTAATGGTTGCACAAACAGACACAAACGATTGAGACGATTTTCATTTTTTTGAGTCAAAATTTGAAATGGGGGGGGGGGCTAAGGACATGCACCTTCTTGGTAACATGATTAGAGCACTAGAGCAGTAATATGAATAGAATATGCAATTATTGCACAGAATCACCTACAGTTGACAAAGTAGATATTAATTAAAATTATTGTTTGAAATAATACAAAAGGCGGCAATATCAGAAAGAGAATAATTAAAATTATTTAAAATTTTATTACTGGATTTGCTAAATATGCAAAATATATACCAATATAAGCAAATAAGCATTTATAGGCAACAAATCGCCAAATATGCACTTAAACTCAAAATATGCATTATAGGCAAAATAAAAACTATATAAAACGATTCAGAAAGGCGTAAAACATGCTCCCCTTTTAAAATTTTTCACGTGCCTGTACGCAAAAAAAAACATGCAAATGCCTACAAATCCGGACCCTATTTATAAATAGTAAGTATTTTTTATAAATACTCCACAGATCGGCTGTCTTATTGTATTTACATGATAATATCTACATTATCAATTTTGAATTTGGAAACACGGCTCGGCTTGTTCAAATCTACGTTAATTTATTCCTCGTGGTCAATTCGTCGTGCGACAATTCATCACGTAAATGAAGGGTTTAGCGAAACGTTGTTAAAAAAAATGGCACGATTTGCCTAAAAAATTTGATTTTCAGGGTTAAAAAATCAGTTTATTTGGTACAAAACTTTAGTAATTTTGGTTCAAATAAATATCCCTTCGTTCCTGCACTGCATATGAGAATTTGCTAATGAGATCTTGTTTGTTTTTTTTAAATTTCAGATGAGCCATTCCAGAGTTATCATGCCCCCCAGCTGTCAAAATTTTTTCATTAAAAAAATGTATACAACTACCTCGAAACATTTACTAATCGATATTTTAGAGTGAATTTTAATAAAATTTTTATTAACATGGCTAAAAAAACGATAAAAATTCCCCAACGACGTATATACGAGTATAACCCCTTAGATGCGTTCACCGCAAATATCGATTCGAGTCCGGACGAAGTGAGAACGATATTCTGATAATTTTTCCTCTGCAGGAAATGGGAAACCATCATTGTTCGCTTACCGTGGTTCATATTCCATGTTAAACAAGAGGTCATTTATGATTGTAAAAAGAACATTCTTATCTATGAGATTGAGATGCGACAAGAGGTACAATATTTGGCTTGAGCTTTGTCATAATATAATAAATAATATGTTAATCTGCAACGACGTTGACACATTAAGTGTTGTTGCTATATGATTTAACAGTTTTAGTAGCAAAACACTCCATCTTATCTATAACAATTTATTTTTAAGATAGCACAAGTTTAATTGAGATTTAAATACATAAATAATTTTATTTTTGTTTAGAATTAACTATTTACAACTTTAGGTACAATATTGAATTAAAATAGTAGGTATATAATATTTTCGAATTTTTAACTTGTGAAAATTATTATAATTATTTTAAACTTGGAATTACAAGTTATCCAAGAAAAGTACAGATAAAAGCGAAACATTCTGTCATATACACACATTATTTCATGTCAAATAACTTTTAATTAATTAATATTCTTGATGTATACTTTCGTTCATAAAAAGAGAATATATTTATGCGAATCCTGACTTACGTGAAATATCTAAAACCAAAAATGGGTAAAGAAATATCAATAGAATTATTGCGACAATAATAATAATTAAATATTTTTGTGGCGGAATCAACACGTAAAATTGGTGAAATCATAGGAAAATCAAAGTCGAGTGTTCAGACCGTCATAATATGAAATTATGTCAACACGAAAATACTAAAAGTTAAGCCTCGTGGTGGACGTCCTAATTTATTAAGTAATCCAACAAATAGATTAAATATTATACGAACAATAGTAAAAGAAAACCCTAAAATAAGCGCTCATAAAATAGGATATGATATGCGAAATGAGCTAAATATCAATGATGTCAATGACGAAACTATTAGAAATGTTCTTCGAAAAATTAATTTCCATTTTCGCGTTACAAGAAAAAAAACCGATTAAAAAGAAATAAACGAGGAATGGATTTCTGCGATCGCGTGATATTTGCAGATGAAAAACATTTCATATAATCAGATGTGGTAGTAGGTGAAAAGTTTGGTGCAAACCTACTGAAGAGCTGTGTGAAAACAAAATATTAACCCTACAGTTGTAAAACATGGGAGTGGAAGTATTTTATTTTGAGAGTGCATAGCCATTTAGGCTGTAGGAGAATTTCACTTTATAGACTATATTGTGGATAAGTGGGGGTACTTAGACATTAAACAAAAAAATTTGCATGAGAGTGTCACTCAATTAGGTCTCGGGAATAATTACCAATTCCAATAAGACCGAGATCCGAAACATGCATTTAGAATTGTGAATGAATGTATACTTTTAAATCTACCCAAATAATTAAATTCGCAACTTTAAAGTTCCGATATGAACATAATCAAAAATGTATGGGAAGAATTGGAACGGAAAATTTAGAAGTACGGCATAAGAAACGAAAATATCTTGAAAAGTGTAATACACTTGGTATAAATATTGGCCAGTGAGACGGTCATTGCCTAGCAGCTAACGCAGTTGGATGCAAATGCAGGGTACCGGGTTCAAACCAGGGGAGAGTCAAACTTTCTTATGACCAAGTCTCCGTGCTTCGGAGGGCACGTTAAGCCGGCGGTCCCCCTAAGTTGACGAATTGCCACCGTTAACAATAAATAGGGCTATAGGCACATCTGAAGGTTAGCCTAGCAAGCTGCTACTGGATGTAAAACAACTATACTGCCCTCATAAGCAAAAACCCCGTAAAACCATTTTTTTGTGAAAATGAGTTTGAATTGGTTTCTTATAGCTGGTATCAAGATCTATCTACTTGCTAAGCAAAAATCCAGTAAAATAAATCTAATTGTATAATTTTGTTTATTTTAATACCCCGTACCACGTAAGAGGTGAACAAGTACTTGACAGTTAACTGCATTTATCTCCTTACCGCGGTTTTGTCATTTACGGGGGTTTTGCTTATGAGGGCAGTATAGTCCAACAATCGATATGCGGACTACTCACCAACCCGTCTGGACAGCGTGGTGAGTTATGGCCAAAACCTCCATTACTGGAGAGGCCTATGGTCCAGGAGTGGACTAGGGAAGGCTGAACAACAGTGTACAACTGCAATTTTTCGTAACTGTATGTAAACTTTTTTTTTTACTAATTTTAGTGGTTTTATTATGTTCTCTGTTTTTTAATTGTTTATTAAATCAAATTTAAATAAAATTGTTTTTCAATGTTATCTATATTCTATAAAATAAATTTCAAAGCAAACATAAAAAACAGTATTTATAAATATCGATTCCGTATGTAGCCTTTTTTTTTGTATGGCACATTGGTTAAAATTTGTAATTAAGTTACCTATACCGATTTCTAAGAATTTATTATAGATTGTTTTGGTTAGGATTGTTAAGGGGTTTAATCACTTTAGAGCATCGAAAAGTAAATGAATTTTAAAAAATTTTTCCGGGAAAAGAATAAAAGAAATTAAAAAAATGTTTATAGGTCTTTATTACCTATACTTTGAAGACTACAAAAATATCCTTTATTTAATATTTTATATCCTCTTTGCAAAAATGGTGGACATTTGAAAAAAAATTAAAATTGTTCTCTCCAGAGTGGTTAAACCCCTTAACTCATTTAGAAACCAGAAGCAAAATTTAAGCGATATATTAAATTAAAAAAATTCCGACCTTGATTAAAATTTCCAAGAATTTTTACCGAGACTTCAAAACATGGACAAGTCCTGAAAAAACCTAGCAACCCTAAAATCCTTACCACTGCTGTATTATAAAAATATGTCAATAATTCAAATATTTATTACTAGATATCTACTTGATATTTTATAAGCAAGCAGAGCAACAGAGAATTGATAAATTTTTTTATCTTTTTAAAAAAATATTTAAAATAATAATGAATAAAAGAAAAGAATGAAGTATAACTAACATTAATAAATCTATCAACAAAAAATAATGAAAAAAGAAAATAGTTGAACTACCTGCCGGGAACTCGTATGTAAAATACAGGATTCTGTTGATACCGAAGGAAAAATGCATCTCTTATTTTATTCGATCTATCGCTTTCCTGCAACGGTATGATAGGAACGGCTTCCATATTTCTTTATGAAATGTAATTTATAACAATAAAAAACTGGCACTGTTGTTATAATAAATTTAGAATATATGAGTACACATAAAAATGATTACTATAGGCGCGGCGGTTTTGTATTTTATACTCTTGACAGTATAAATTATACACGTGGAAACTATAATTTTCAAAATACGCATTGCAGTGACATCTTTTATGCAGAAGGAAAACCTTTACCAGATCGTTAAACCGTTGACAATGTAAACTATACTAGATCGCTATTAGCTTACTAGTGCGTTTATATAGATGGCGTATGACGGCAAGATATCAGAAATATAAATAAGGTTTACCCTCTATCATACGGAAAGAAAAAGTCTTTATTTCTATGATTCGATTATCTTGCAAAACAAAATTTTATTCGGAGCTATTATAATACTACTTTAGTAAGCTACTTTGTCAATGTATAGCTTGATAGCTAATAGCATACTACTACATACATACAATATGTGCATGATAGCTTCGCCAAAGAAGAAACCAACTTTTGTTACCAATACTTTTTACAAACTTTTATATAACCTCACATGGGTGTTTGCCACAAATCTTGTAATCCAATTTTGACCTGCTTACGTCTGATCGTCTTGTCCCAGTTGTCTTATAATACCTATATTGCACTTTTTTGAAATTTTTATTCACCGTCAAAATCGAAACGGAATTATATTGTTATCCAAATCACAAGTTTAATGTTCCAATAACAATCGTTATAAATTATAATATTAATAGCTGTAATGCAGATATAGATTTAAGATTATTAAGATTTAATAACTGATGAACTAAGAATCCTTTTGAATAATTAATAAATTATTGATAATGTTGGTTATTTATGTTCCTACTTTTTTTTTATAAAATGATTATTAAAATTTGAGAAATCTCCAAATGGCATAGTTTTCCAAATTGATTTGTACGATATTCGTTCTGGGTTTGTTTTTGTAAATATAATAATGAGTTACATTTTAAAGCTAATGTGTAAATATCTTTACTCAAATAATGATTTGAATAAAAAACTATTTAGACATTAGCTCTAAAATGTAATCTCAAGGATTTCCGTAAATATTTTAAAATTCGCGCGCTTAATGAGAAAAACATGGCGCGACAAATCAAAAAGATGACTGACGTTGTCCACACTCTGTTTATATAATGTTACGGTCAATGATGACAATTCGGCCATTAACGTCAATGGCCGGACAATGACGTCAATGCCCGGCTTAGCTGGGCATTGACGTCAACGCCCGGCCAATAACGTCAATGCCCGTGCATTTTGGGCGATGTTGACATTTAAAATTTCATACGTGGTTTTTACATAATTGACCGGGTAATGACGTCATTGCCCAATACAAAGTGGCCAATGATGATATTGCTATTCTACGGTGAGGAATGTGGTATATAGCAAAGCTGTTATTATTTTAGTTCTTTTTATTTTCTAAATTCTACCAACTTTTCAACTTTTTTAAAAGCACTACGGTTTTTGAACCCCTTCCCCCGTATTTGCAATTTTTTTCATATTTTCAAATATCTTCTAGTTCTGTCTTGACACGAAAGGTTATAAATAAAGACAGAGTAGTTAGGCAAAAACAAATCGAACTTAGGCCCTAACATAACTCACCAATAGAGAAAGTCTATTACCAATTTAAACGTTTATTAGCGTTAATAAACTTCTCTATTGGTGAGTTATGTTAGGGCTTCTCCTAAGTTCCATCTTTTTTTTACACAACTATCCTGTCTCTAGTTATAATTGAAGGGGTCAGTGCAAAAAGTAGCTAAGTCCATATTTTTGTGAAATTGAGTTAAAGGTGGCCATGTATACTAATTTACCTATACTATACGTTGGCGAGATCAGATTTGAGCCAAGAAGCGTCCTTCTACGTGAAAAATAAAATGTTAAGATTTCAGTCGATCGTCACTTCAGTGCAAGAAAGTTGCTAAATTTTCAATCTCTTTTTCAATTTTTTTCTCTTCTTCTTCTTCTTAGTTTAAGCCTTAAGACTTGTTATTACCAACATCTGCGTCGTTTCCTTGGCAGTGTTGGTTCTGTGAGCATATACAAATTTTACATCCATTAGGTAGCTTGCTAGACTTGCCGTCAGATGTGCCATGTATCCTGGTTTTTATGTTAATGGTGGCAATTCACTAACCCAGGGGACCACCGGCTCAACGTGCCTTCCGAAGCACGGAGATCAGTCATAAGAAAGTTTGACTCTCCCCAGGTTTGAACCCGGTGCCCCACATTTGCATCCAACTGCGTTAGCTGCAAGGCAATGACCGTCTCTCAAAAAAAAATTTTTTTTCTCGTTATTGGATAAATTTTTGATTACATGTTATATGTTATTATATTGCCAAAAGGTATAGTTTTTATTTAAAAAAAATTACATTATATGGTGATCATTTAAAATGTAGATGTGGGAACCTTTTAAAACTTTCAAACAGCTATAACTCAGAAACTCAAAAATGTGACTTAGCCACTTTTTGCACTCCCTTCAATTGTTTTTTAAAGTGTTCCCAAATAAAATTTCTTGTATGTTATTCATTACTTACGGTTAAAACTAATGTTTTAACATTTAGTTAAGAGCAATGTCTAGTGCTACCCCCCTATACAGTGTGAATATTTGTGTTTTCTGTCATTGGACGTTACAAAAATTTAAATAATTGCTAGCATTGCAATATCTTTAAACTTTTTTTTATGTAAAAACGCTAAAAGAAATTGATTTACTTATTTGAAAATCGCGTAATTCGAAGACTACGGTTGGAAGGGGGGGAGGGAGATTCCCATGTTTTAATTTTCGAATAACATGGTTTTCCAATAAATAAATCAACTTCCTGTAGCGTGTTTATATAAAAAATTGTTGACAGATTTTGTATTGCTAGCAATTATTTAAAATTTTGTAACGTCCTGGAAATAAATGACAGAAAACACAAATATTCACACTGTATAGGGAGGGAGCACTGGACATTGCTCTTAAGTTTTTGGTACATTTGGAAGATAACAAACCAGATAGAGAAATGGAAAATAACAAATCAGATGGTGAAATGGATGATAATGTGGAATTAATATTTAAAAGAGACCAATAAAATTGGTTTGTAAATGCGTTGTAAATGCCATTGATCACTCTCATGCCAGAATAAAAATGATTAATTTAATAAATTTTATTTGATTATTTTTTAATGTTTGTTATTGTTTAAAATTTTTGTTAATTTTTATTATTTTTATTAATAAATTATTATACTACAATGAATACAACACACCTAAATGACACTTGCCAATTGGCTGTCAAATTCAAATAATCGTTTTGCTGTTCCTTATAGTATTTATTCCATATCATCATTGCCCAATCCTTTTTGGCCAATAACGTCAATGACCGGCCAAAGACGTAAATATTACAATCAGATGAAAATATTTGCATCATTGCCCACCGTTATCGGGCGTTGACGTCAATGACCGGACAATGACGTTAATGCCCAGCATAAATGGACATTGACGTCATTGTCCGGCCATTGACGTCAACGCCCGATTTACATCATTGACCGTAACATATACGATACACACTCCTAGCTCTAGGTAGGCTGGGGACTAAAAATGATTTTCAAAACTGTAGCTTTTCATATCTTATAAGAAGTTAATTTATTCGCTTAGAACATTTAGGTGAGGATTTTAGGACCCAGAAAATATATTGAAAATCTGAAAATTGCTCTCGTATAACAGTCCTTCCTCGACTCACATTTGCTCTGAGGAAACTGAAACAGATGGCGTGAGTGTATGACATCGTGCAAGGAACGAATATTTGTGATTAGCTACATTGGCTGGACAATTAAGAGGGTTATCAATTTTAATTTTACCTTTTTAAAATACACTTTGCTTTACCCAAGTTTGAGGTTATTTTAAATTAAGCGCTATCTAAATCAAGAACTCAAAAATTTAAATAAATTGTAATTGCATTACTATAAAAATATTTAATTCATTGTTCATTGATTCAAATAGCAACAACATTGACCACAAGAAGCAAAGTTATGAATGTTTTTCTTAAAAATAAAACTTTGAACTGCTCTCCTATAAAGTTACTGTGATGGCTCTTAAGACTTTTACCTTTCCACCGGAGATATGCTATGCTATAACTTTGACCAGAAGGAAAGAACACATAAGTGAAAAAGTGTTGTAATTTAATTGAAGTTATACTACAATACTCCAAGTAATGTAGTTCATTATTTATGTACCTAATTTAACTTTAATTTTCACTAATGTTATAGTAAAATTAAATAGAGAACGATGAGCGGAGAATGTGCAGTGAACATCATCAGGTATCATCAGTAACATCGTCAGGTGACTAATTTAACTATTATTAGTTTAGTCACCTGAGGATGTAACTGTGTAACGAATTTGATTGTGAATAATTATTTTCTTCATTAGCGTTTTTTATTTACATCCATTGTTGGATATACGCCTCTTCAAGTTCTCTCAATTTAGAACTTGAAGGTTGAGGCCTTACCATTCCACGCTGGCCTAATGCGGGTTGGAATGGATCATAGTCCACAGATCGATTTTGGACTTTTTTTAGATCACAGCACATCCGACGCAGTCAGGATTAGAACCGCGGTTTCCCGCTCTCTAGTTTATCCGTGTTTGACTTACGCCAGACTGCTTGTTGATTATACTTTCAGTATATATTTACATCTTGGCCAACTTTATATTTTTAGTTCTAAAAGTGTCTAATCTAATTTTAGTTTGCCTAAAAAATTATTATATGTTCAGTAATATACAGTTAACCTATATACAACAGCAGTGTGGCGTTAAGTTAGGTATATACTGGCAGACTACAGAGCCGAATTCCGCGGTTATATTCCTAATCGCGCCATACACACTGCTGGGAAATTAACTGATTGCATTGTTATGTGCGAGTAAATCGGCTCAGCCGCCTCTCGCTAATTCACAACAATAATAATAAAAAGCCTATTACAAGTATGAGACTGTATATTTTACTCATAAGTATATTATTTTCCTCCCAGTCAAAGTATGTAGATATATATGATTTATATTATTGCAAATATGTAACTACATACTAATATATAAAAATCAGTAAAAGAATGTCTATGAAGTAAGTTCTTTTGCCAAAAAATTTTTGAAAACAAACAGTTCAATTTTCTATTATAGACAATTGATAAAAAAAACACAATTTCTATTAAAACCCATTCAATTCTGCATTCAGCAAAATTAGTAGTTATGACTTAATCTTAATAAACTTATATTTAAATGTAATTTTTGTGGTAGTGGGATTAAATCACATTATTATTATTTAGTCCACTACCCCAAAAATACCTTTAAATTTATCATTATTAAACGAACGAAAACCTATTTCTGCATAACTCGGTACGTTTTATGTTGTCGAAGCGAAATAAATGCAAGAATAGTAAACTTTGAGAGAAAGAATTGGAGAAGTTTAGAAGAGTTTAGGAAAATTAAAATAAAATCATATTTTTACCATTGGTATTAAATTAATACCAAAAAGAATATTTTAATAAGTAGTAGTAAAAAATATACTAAAAACTAAATGGTATAATAAAAAAACAATACTTAATCCATATTATAAATACTTAGATACAAATTAACCAAAAACAAATTATTATATTTATTATTTAATTAATTAATTGATAAATCACTCGTGACACTTTTGGTGCAAAGCATTATATTAAACAGAAATATAGTATTATATTATCTTATTGGAAAAAAATTGATTTTGATGACTTGCTATAACGTAACATTCAACTTTTTCTATACTAATTTCTGCATGAACAATAATAAATGCTTAAACCAAATTGGTAAGACATAGCAAGCAAATTAGAGAGAACTCGTGTGGAAGTTATTGCAGTCCGTATATTCGTAACAGTAATGCAGAATACCTACGCAGATCGGTTGGCTTTACCTAAATCCTCCATCGCGTTTTATCAATGTAAGGGGGTTAAAACTGCTGTATTTGCAAAAACAGGACTTTTATTATAGCAATAACTTCGATACGGTACATTGTACTCCTTGACATATACGATGTTGATCATTTGACTACTTTTTCAAGACAAAAGTATCTTCCCAGCAAGAATTTTTTTTCTTATTGTAAAAATTCAATTTTGCATTCCCAGTTTATACATAGTATAAGTATATATAAGCTGCACATTTTATTAAATTATCATGCAAAATAACAGTTTTAAGAATCTGTTCAAGTTTGTCGATTGTTCAGTCGTTGTTCGGGTACAGTAAAAATTGATATTACAATTTGAACAAATACATTTTTGAGAAAAATTATTCAGTTTTATGCAATAACATGAATGCCCTGCCTAAACCTTTGTACTTTCTCAATATTTTTCTTATGTACATATTATGTATCACAACAATAACACAAATTCCAACATAATTTTAATTTTTAATTGTTAATTATTACATAATATTTAATAAACCTATTTATTTCATACCTGCATGCACTTCAAAAAATTATGCTATTGTTTAGGTACCTTGCTTGTCACTCATTCAATTTACAAATTGGAATCATAATTATTACAATGAAAAACTGTATAATCCAAATCCGTCTTTCCGTATATTCCTTTTAGGTGCTATTGTAATAATTTCTTTTTCCTATTTTTACTTAAATTTACTAATTTGTAAGCCGGTTTTTGTTCTGAACAGGTTGAGCATCATCTTTAAAACAACAGGTTCTTTTAGGTTGGTTTTTTATTACTGTACACCAATTTTTTCGTTTAAAGATTGAAGTAGTAGTACATCGATTCAAATCTCGTTTATTAAAGTATCGATCGGAAAAAGTTTCAAAGAACTTTCAGAGTTAAAAGTCCACATTTTAAATTATTCGTATAATTAATTTAAAATAAACATACCTAAATCACTACTCTGATTCTTTCGAGTAAGTACTATAGTACGTAATTTATCAGAACTGTAATATCATAAGTTTGGATCAGTTAAAATTACAACACAAACTCACCCTAACTCAATAATTGCGTTTCAATGGGGTGGGAAAGTAAATAATAGTATAGTAACAAAAATCATCTCAGCGCGTAATCATGTGATATATTACGACATTTCGTGGCTAATTCGTGGGGTAGTACTTTTTAAGGTCCCTTTTTGGCTTAACGCCAGTCGAACACAATCCATTAATGGCATAGCTTGTAGAAATACTAAAAAAAACGCCCTACAGTAACGCCGCGTTAACATTAAAAATTATATATTTCAAAATTGCTGTTCCGGTGCCTGACACTTTACAGATTCAGCCACAAATGGCCATTTCCGATTTAAAATGTTCACTTAAAGGAAATGCTTTTCGGGGTGATTCAGTGCAACTTTGTAAAAGGAAATAGAATTATGGCTACAGATGAAAACAAAGAAAAATCTTCTTATACTCTAACAATGGCAACAGATAAACTACGACTTCCGATCATCCAGTGTGCTCTCAAATATTAAACTCTCAAAAAATATTATGGCACTTTATAAATTTATGTACTAACATGAGTTTTTCAGTTTCCATTTTAATTATATACCTGCAATATCAAATTAAAATAAATATAATTACATAATGCGTAAGAAACGTCTTTACATAAATGCTTTTCCAGTATCAAAACTTTTATTTTTACTATCGCACCAAACATATTTTAGATAACGGAAAGCATTTATTGCAAATTGAATATTTGGCGCGTTTTAAACGTTTAATCAAGTAAAAGACATTGATTAAGATTTAACTTCCAAAACAATCTTTAATTCAATCACATTACACAAAACGATTGGAGGCAACATTCGATAGAAAACAACTTTTTTAATCAGTTAATTCTAGAGATTATTTCCTTAGATTAGAATTCATGCTAATGGAATTAGCTGTTAAATGTAATTAAATGTAAGAAACTTTATACAGACATAATAATTTTTAATCTAGTACCAACTTGATTAAAATATTCAACAAAAGATGATCTTGATTAATAATAATTATAATTACTAGGTAAAAATTATAATAGCAATTACATTGCAAAAATTCAAGTATAATAATTAAAGACATATTCGATAAAATTGATCGTAACACTTAACATAATTTAAGATTTTCGGATGGTTATAAATTTTTTTAGAATAAATTGAAACTGCATCTACATTTTTCGAGTTAAGCAGAGTAGTTGCAAAACTTGTTTAGTATAGTAAAACATAACGTCTGTCTCTACTTGTACTAAAAAAACCTTTTTAAAATATTGTATTCTTAAAAGCACCAACATACTGTATGTTTCGATACCTATTTACCCGGTCAGTTGACAACTACTAGTAATGCTTGCAATTACATCAAACTAATTGGCAATTATACATACTGAGCCAGGTAGAAACTATCGTAAGTGAGAGCAATTCTTGATTAAAATGGGAAAAATGCAGTTAAATAAATTGTTGGTTGCTATAATAGTCTTTATTTTTCTCCAAGCAGGAAATAGAGCTCTCTCATAAACGACAGACTTTTCAATTAATATTGTTGCACCAATTTACTATGCAATGATGGTAATATGATTTGTATATTTTGATAATTGTAGGGAAGAAGTGAGACACTTCGTCTTAACACTTACCATTTATAATATTGCAGGTAAGCCAAACGTCTCGACAACTCCATATGAATTCAGCAGAAGTAGTCGAGACATTGGACCACAAGCCTCATTTCATTGTCAGCTGATTTCGACTTTAGCCTATTTTTATTTTTAGCCGTATTTTTCTAAGTGCCATCACTGCGCACCATATCTCCTTCATTTTATGCTTAAAAATGAGCGTTAGATGTTCACTGATATGATTAGAAAGATGTTAAGGTTTGGTTAAGGAGAAAAGGTCGCGGTGAGAATAATCATCCTGGGTTTTCTTCATATTTTGTTTCTTGGTCTTTGCTTTTATATAACTGGGTGCAGTAGCTAGCAGTAGTTTAGGGTGAAAACGATTTTTATTTCAGACATATTTAGATTTTTATCAACTCTCATAATTGTACCTTGAAACCAGAAAATATAAATTAGTATTTTCTATGTAATGTTCTTTCTCAAAAAGTAGTCAATTATTGACACTACTTAGTATTTAGTTAACTCAATTTTTCACCTTCTTGATTAAAGAAAGATTGCAAAGAAGTAAAAGGTAGAAATATTCAACAGACATCAGTTTTGGCACAACACCACCAACAACTGAATTAGTACTTCAATTTTGATCAGGTGGGGATATTGCACTTAGAAGGTAATTTCATTAACGGTTTATTAGTGAAATGTACCACTATAAGTTAAATTAAAAAAGCATCAACTTTGGAGAAGACACTCTAAATTGGAGTATTATATAAACTAGTGAAATGACTAATCAGAAAAATGATGTAACAATGAAAACAGAATAATTATGAAATCTTCATTTTGTTACGTTGAAAGTAATGTATGCAAAGATTGCATACCTTGCCATGCATTGTTGTCATTAGGACAAGATATTTTTGCCATTCATTCATATTTGTTTGTGGTTTACTTGTTTGTATTTTACTTGTTGACCTGGTAATTTATTACGAGTATTATGTTTATTTAACATCACACTATGTAACGATTTTTGCATTTATTTATTATTTTCGTTCTAAAATTATTTTCATTAATTCCTGATGCTGGTGCTGTATTTTGCTTTTCACCTTCAATGCATTTTCTATGAATTTATTTGAATATTTTATATATTTTGCTACGGCATTTTGCTTGATGCGATAGCTGGTATGAACACGGTGGTGTTCCAACCAGTCAGTCTGGCTCGGGGATAGCGATTAAATGTCAAGTTTTGATGTATTGTAACGATTTTTCCCGACCCTTAAACTTTTAAATAATAATTTTTCTATTTTGGGAAAATACCGCAACACTAGAGTTCCGGTAGCTTGCTATACCTCGGTTCACACTTCTATTACGAGACAAACCCCGGGGCTGGACTCGATTACTCTCTCCTTTGGATCGTTTAATAAAATAAAGTTGTGCGGTGTCCAGGGGCGGATGGGCTATCAAAAAGTTACCGGGAAATTTAAGTCGGCGGCCCAAAAATGCAATCGTCACAGCCCAAAATTGCGCCGCAGGCGAAAATTTTTTAAATGGGGTGGTCCCCCTCCCGTTGCGAAAAAAATTTAATACCAGTAACAAAAATTATATTTTTATTAATATAAAAAAAATTAAAATAAAAATGCATCTTTCATTAATTTGCTGCTGTTATTGTCGATGTCATTCATCAAGTTTTTTTCTATATTCATCAACTTGAATGACTTTTATCTGCGAAATGGGCAATGAATGTAAAAATTGGTACGCTAAAGTAGGCCCATACAGCCAGACCGGGCAAATTATGGGTGCGTGAGGGTGGCGGAATTTTTGTTAAGCGCCGCAGGCGAAAATTTTTGAAATGTCAAGGTCAACGCGGTTTAAGAAAAATTAGAAAATTTATCAGTTTGGCAGATAACTAAAGATAGTGTAACATTAAAAAATTGACTTAGGAAGAGTCCTAACATATAAGTCACCAATAGAGAAAGAATAGAGACTTCTGCTCCTAAGTCAGATCTGTTTTTACCTAACTATCCTAACTATTCTAACTGTCTCTAATTACGATATAACTATTTATTAGGATATCCATGGGAAAACACAAACAAATAATGATTGATAAATTCTAAAGTTGATATTATATTTCATTATGTTTAGTTAGAAATGGGCCAATGGCCGTCAACGCGGCCGACACCCGAACCGTGATAATTTTTTGACCGACGCGACGGCCCACGGTCCCATAACCGATGGCCCACGGTCCTACGGACCGACGGCCCACCCGGAAATTTCCCGGTATCCCGACGGCCCCATCCGCCCCTGCCTCAACACCGCACTAAATTTACTCAAATAAATTTTCCTTGTTAGGATCAAAACTATATGAAAAACCTGAATTAAAGCTATTGTCTTTATCGACAATATAAAAGAATTAATCACGGGTGTGGTTCGCTTCATAAAAACTAAATTAAAACCAGACTCGTAAAAAATGAATAATTTAATTCTCATCAAAAGTTTAACTTTAAAATGAACAAAAATACAGGTCGAGCATTTGTTATTAACGAACAAATTCGTTTTGGTCGTCTGCGTGTTAATTGTGAAAATAGAGACCCTTCGCATCCACATTTAATTTTAAATTGAAGCCTCAAAATACTCCAGGTCTCTATTGTGTGTGTATTCGTGTGAAATAAATCTATTTACAAAAATAAAATGGTATACAATAAATCAAAGTTTTTATTTACCAACACGGTGGCACTTGTGATCCACTTGTTGGGAACCGCTAACTTCCTGCATTTGACATTTGTTGAGCTGCAACCTGTTGTTTACCAGTCCAGCTGTGATCTTCATAAAACGAATTTTTGCATTAAACCTCCATAAATTCTTCTTCCAACATCCAGATAAGGACGATCTGTAACCGTATCATTAAACTTATTGGCAATACTCTGATGATTTTGAACCAATTTTCTTTTATAAAAATAATATCTAACCTCAACTTCAGGTAAGCAAAATTATCCAATTTAATTTCTAACCAATTTGTATTCTCTCTTCTAATCATCTGATTTGTAGGTGCGTAATTCTCGTAATTACAAAAATCATTCGGCAATGGCGGTGCTAATAAAAAATTTCCTCACATGTGCAATTCCAAATGTTGCAGTAACGCTTTTCCAAAAACCGTAATAATTTGAGGATCCTACCTTCAAATCAACCAAAATCAATCGCCCAGTTCAGACGACAATACGCACTTATATTCCGAGTGGAAATCACCCGGATTGTCCAAAGAAAAACTCGAAATTTGATCACTTATATTGGACCTGCTTGCCAATACGCCTTGCTGGCTACACCGCTCGCAACCAAGTCTTCAAGCCAACTCTTGCTACCTTGCATGTTGAGAAAAGTTCAAATTGCCAACAGATAAAACGAAAATTTAAGCCATTCTGGACATCAAAATTGGTAAACTTTCGCGGTTAAAATTCAAATTTAAATAACTAACTTTGTTTCTTTTTAGATTACTTTCGCTGTACACCTCACAAATCACTGGATTTCACCAACATTCAATATAAGTGAATCAGTTATTGCAGAAACAACCTAAGTCACTTTTTGGCCAAATTAAGTTAACACATGGAAAACATATTTTCGACAGTTCCGCATCGTTTGGTGCTTAAAGAACTTAAAAAGGTAATCCTTTATCGCCTTTATGACAGAAAATGATACTGGAAATTTTCGGTTTAGTGCTTAAACAACCTAACTCGCTGACTTTTTTCTTCTTAATTGGGGGCCAGTCTACTACAAGAAAGAAACGCTTTCCTTGGAAACAGAGAAGTCGTCTAGAGCTGCACGGGTATCATTTTCCATCTCAAAATAAACCATTTTATGAAGATATTATCAACTACAACAAAACAAAAAATCGAAAAGAGAAGTCTACCACCGCAAAATAAAGACGTATTCTCCTCAATAATGTACTATTTGCATTGAAGTTTTACGTTTGTTGCAGAAACACCTTAAGTCAAAATTTTCAAAACGGTTTTTTGATATGATAATTAAGTTCTAATAAATATGATTTATTCGATTCTGTATACAAATAAACAATTAAAAATTTGAATTAATAAAAATTTGAGTTATTCTTTGTTTCTGAGAGTGAAACGTTTTTTTCGTTTCCTGAACATCTATAAAAAGTGACTTAGGTTGTTTAAGCAATAACCGATTCAAGTGTGTTTTTGTGTGTCAATGGTAACATGATTCGACTCTTATTTATAAAACTATGCTCGACCTTATCTCGATGAGCAAAAATTCTCCTAATTAATAACAAATTAGCAAAAACGAAGCTTGATTTCAATTTAGTTCAATAATATCACGACAGTTATATTGCTCAAATTTTACATCCGTTTGAACTTCAACATTTGAGTGTGAGAATTTTAATATGTTTTCACTTCTGTTTTTCGAAGACGCTTGGACTTGTTACATAAAATCATCTCTATTCGATCTTAACACCTGATGCAATTTGGCATAGATTTTTTATATCTTGTAATAAATTTTTGCATTTGTTATTTAGTTACTCCTTGAATTGCATTTGACAATTTTCCTGGATGCGTTGCTGTATTTTTATTTGCATTCAATATTCGATTGCATGCGTTTGATATTGCATTTTAGGAGCAGATTGTTGATAACGTGAACTTTTGGCATTGGAATACCTTCAGTCTTGCAATAGCTTATGATTAGAGCTGAGATTTTTAGGTTTTTACCATTTTTATATTTGTCTATTTTATCAGTTATCTCCAATTTAGCAGATTTCCCGCTAGATCTGGCGGATTAGAAGTTGTTTTAGTTAAAACAAAAAAAAAGGACAAATAAAAAGTGATAAAAACCTAAAAATCTCAACTCTACTTATGATAGTCAGTGAACGTTCATAATTTCAGAACTACTTTACTTAACTACCGATAGTTGCTCGGGCAAATAGTTTACCATCTATGAGTTCGTTTGTTTACTTTTCACGAACCATGAAATCTCCAATTTATTTGAATCTGAATAGGTTCTATCTGCTCACTCAACGGTTCCAATACATCTTATTAAGTGGTTATCGCGTTCGACGGTCAGATGCCTCCGTATTTAGGACAAGTGTAGCCATAATAATCATCTTTGAAGATGATATGAGTATGAGACCTCATTGTTAGTGAATTTTATTTTTCTAATTCGTGTTATTGATGACGCATTTATTGGAGCTTTTGCTTTCAATTTGTAATAACCAATTTATGGTTATCAGGTCCGGACTGGCTCCTTTGGGGGCCCTCGGCCTAAAGACTGAGGAGAAGCCCCCTTAACAAAATAGGAGACTGAAAATCACATTTTCCCTTATTTTGACACTTGAAAGGTATATAAAAATTACAAACTACTTTTACCCCAAGTATAAACTACTTTTTCTTAGGCCCCTTCCGAGCCCCCTTGGATCCGTGGCCCTCGGCGATCGGTGACTTGCCGACCTGGCCAGGTGGTTATCGTTTCAGCCATCTCTATGTTGTTTGAAGCGAAAAATAAACTAAGTAATAAAATAAACCTTGATAATTGCGAGCCAAACAATATTAAATGGACTTAAGGTGGCCGACTTATTTACATGTGATTTGGCCATAAAAAGCTAAACTATAACTACAATAAATTAAATAATACTAAAGCTACAGTTATGAAAATTTTACAGGTTGTTCCTCAAAGCTTCCTGTGTAACATATATAAATATGAGGCAATTAATAAGTGTATAATGCGATACACGATATGCGATACATGATTTGTCATTATCAACGAAGATAAAATTACTGAGATGCTAAGTCTTTCCGGTGCTCCTGTACGGGGTTGAGTCTTGGACTTTGACAGAAGCTTCTTGCAAGAAGATAGAGGCATTTGAAATGTGGTTTACAGACGTATTTTGAAGATACCGTGGACAGACCGTGTCACCAACCAGACTGTTCTAGAAAGACTGGATAAGAAGAGGGAATTACTCCTAAATATAAAAACTCGCAAATTGGAATATCTGGGGCATATTATGAGAAATAGTGAACGATACGGGTTGCTACAAACAATTCTACAAGGAAAGGTGGAAGAAAAAAGAGGACCGGGAAGAAAAAGAATATCATGGCTAAAGAACCTGATGAGAACATGGTATAATACAACAACAGTGGGTCTTTTTAGAGCCGCAGCAGATAAAGTACGCATTGCTATGATGATCGCCAACATTCGAAACGGATAGGCACTAGAAGAAGAAGATAATGCCTGTTTTCAACAACAATTTATTTAAGAATTTCCTAGTAAAGAATTACTTAGCTAGGATTCTATAAATGTGATTGGTGATATTTGACATAGTATTGACATAAAAAACTCATATGTCAAATTTGACCAATCACATTTATGGAATCCTAGCTAAGTAATTCTTTACTAGGAAATTCTTAAATAAATTGTTGGTGAAAACAGGCATTAGTGTATTAGTTTTCGCGTAATCATGAGATTAGGCAATAAGCACCCGATACGCGCCATCGCTTTATTTATTTACTTATTAATTTAATAATTGTCCTCTTTTGTGTAATTGTGTAAAATATTTTACTCCTCATATTTCAATATGTTACACACGAAGCTTTGAGGAACAACCTGTAAAATTTTCGTAACTGTAGCTTTGTCAAATCACAAATAATTCTGCCTTAAGGTGCCTCCTTTTGGTTTAAAATGTTAAAAACACAAGTCAAAACTGTGCTGCTAATGATAAACATTTTTAAATGATTAAAAAGAAATTAATTAGGTAAAACATAAAACTGTTTTTGTACAGGCCTAAAATTTTGAAATCAAACTTAATTTCGAAGCAATAGCATATCTTCATACATGACCAATCACAGTGCTTATAGTTTTGGTCACATGATTACTTGGAAATTAATTTCAATTTCAAAATTTTAAGCCTGTGCCAAAATAGTTTTATGGTTTACCTGCATAATTGTTTTTTGAATCATTTAAAAATCCGCGCAATCTTAATTTGTTCTAAGATAGATAGTGGTTAACGTACTATTATTTTACTATCGAAAATATTTATGTTTTACACCTACATGTAATGACTAATGATATTTTTGTGCATGAATAATCTTAAGAACTGGCTTAATGTTTGGCATACTCTTATTTATAAGAATATGTATTTATTTTTCATTATCTGATGTAATTTCTCCTAATCTTTTTTAGCCAAGTATCCCGTTTACAACAAAATACATTACAATAATGGAGATTTTTGATATATATACTTACATATGAATAATTTTAATATAAATAATAAACGTAGTATACGACAAGTAAGATGTAAAGAATCTCTTTACACATAGATTCTGAACCGATAGTCGCCAAATACCGGCTGCATTCATTCGTGATTTATGTGCAATTGATAAGATATCAGCGACACCACAATGTAAATTACAATAGGCCGGTGCTGTAAATATCTTGTTTCTATATGCACCGAAATATCTAAAATCGTGAGGAATCTTCGCTTTCACATTTTTACACACGTAAATTTGCAACATATTCTGTTATTAGTATTAGTACAACAAAAAACAAACTTGTCGGCACCTCTTTAATGTATAAAAATAGATTTAAAATTTAGTGATGGTAGTAGTTAAGAATTTTCAAAAATAATTCCTTAAGAATAAACTTTCATGAATGAATTCTTATGAAAATTATAAGTTCATGAATTTTTGCTACTAAATAAGGCTTGAAGAACATTGTTAAAATGACATATAACAAACATGAGGCGACCACCCGTGCTACAAAACCGGATACGGAAAATTGTATAAAGATAAGTTATATCTTTTTATACCTTATGATTGACAATTTATCCCGTTACGGCATTAACATTTTCAACAGTTACTCAGTCAGTGATAGCAAAAATTATTACTTGACCGCGATTTTTATTTTTAATGTGTAACATTTTGATCGATTAATTTTGAATTTAGATAGTAAAACAATAATTTATTCTTATTCAATACTTTCAATTAATGAAAAGCTGCCTCCCCCTCTCCTAACTCATCGTTTTTTATGTTTTAGACATTAATAAAATACATAATATGCTCAAAACGCATAGGTAAAGTGGTCTCAAATAAAGATGAATGGGTGGGGCTAATGCGTAGAAACCAAAACTCGTATAATCGTGTTTATGTTGGTGTCAATTGGTGGAATTGGGTATCACGCGATGTCTACTGCGCCGGATTTTGTCTACGCCCTCTCATCTATATTTGCGATCACTTTACCTAAGTCATAAGCAAACATAGATAATATTATTTAATTAAAGTACATCAAAATTTACTAGAAAATAACACATTTAAAAATAGCCTACATATTTAATAAATATAATAATAAACAAGCATTAACATTAACCTTTTCGCATTTTATTATTATAAAATAATATTAGTAGTGAAAAATACATTTAAGAAAAACTTGCATATATTAGATAAAATTAATATTTTCATATTCACCATACATGTAATATATCAAAAATTATAGCTCAAAAGGGAGAAACATTTTGTTAAATTTTCACCAAATTTCAAGACAGGAGCATTTCCCATCTCTCTCCCAACTCTCACCCTTCTCTCTCGCCGGGAAACGTATACATAACATGCAAGGTAATCTAGAGTGGGTATATATTGTCATATTTTTAAAACTGAAATTGAAATTGAGTTTAAGAACAGATAAAATTTTGCTTTTTATTTTTCTATTAAAATGATATTACTCTAGTTAAGGGTTGGCAATATCGATACAAATAAAGACCTGTGAATGAACAGGTTCACAAGGTTTTGAACAGTCAATCAACTCAATGGAGAGGGAGTAATTTAGAGTTTTTTTATTGTAAATAATGATGTACGATAGAGTTGGAAAATTCAAATTTTTAAATGTGTTGGAATTTAAATCACGAGAGGGCGTTAAAAAAGTGATAGTGTCGGAAAAAGTAACGACAAGTGGCCTCTTCCAATGGAGAGTAGAGCAGAGCGGTGGGTTAGAAAAGCCGGCCACACAAATTTTAATAAAAGTGCTTAAAAATAAAGTTAAAATTGCTCGCAGTAGCAAACTTAATAGATCAGTGATTCAATGAAAATAGAATAAGTTTATGGAAGACTTCAATCAGGAAGCAACGAATTTTATGGGTTCAAAATTGAAACATGAAATTAAATTGCTTGTTTTGTTGCAATAATTTTCGTATGGAAGAAACTTGCAAGTTTAAAGAAGTCAGGAGGAGTCATTTGAATTTATGGGGAAGCAGTCCCCAGCAAACACACCAGGAAGTTATCACCCAGCCTAGAAACACCGATAAGGTAAAATTTTAAAAATTTGTTAACTTAAATGCTACCAAAATAAGAACATTCACGTGACGCGCGCATATTTCAACACATCTGATAGAGCGTGGAACACTCAACGTGAAAACGTCGGTTTTGTTTGGTTAAACACATGATTTGAACATTGGAAAAGATATTTTTCAATAACTTCAATTTTAAAACTCGTACAGAAACTTTGTAATTATTAATTTTAAGATGTATTGCGCTCTTTATTTGGTTGATCCACAATTGTAGGGGAGAATTATTAAAATTAAATGTGTGGATTGTGGATTAATCAAGGAGTAAAATTGACTGGGTTAATTAATTATTTTTCAAAACTTAACAATGTTGTATCGATATGCCAGGTAGGCATCACGAAGCTGTATCAGCGATTTATCTGTTTTTAAAAGTGAAATAAAAATTATTTTGATTAAAAGTTTTTTTCTAGATTATTTTTAAATCGAATAAGGTAGCCGGGCATATTAAATATACGACAATATAAAAGAGTGTGGCCAAGTTGGAAAAATAGTTTAAAAAATGTAATCATAGAAGAGGCTGGGTTTTAAGGGGTGAATTGGAAATATATTGCTCTAAAAATATGATAATTTAGGGATACCCTTAATATTAGAGTTAACATATCTTGGAAACATTGGTCAAAATATTAAATCTTTTTAAGAACTAAAGCACTTCCTTTTAAGATTTAATTTTTTTAACTATTTTTTCCAAGATATCATCCTTAAAAACATTTAGTGGCGTATTCCAAAGAAACTGAAAACGTTTTTCAGAATCTGGATAGTCTTACCGTTGTAAATACTTGCATAAATGAATCGACTAATCCTGGTAGTTAGTAACTACAGATTCCTATATACTATAGACAAATTTTACGTGTTTTATTTGTAGTTCTTGTGTCCCTGAAGAAGAAGTGGTTTATCAATTCGAAACAATAAATTGTCGAAATATTTAATAAATTTACATAGCCATGAGCAAATATTAGGTATGCTAAAAAGTTTCGGGCCTAATTAGACAATAAATGACATTAAAGTCGATTATCTCTAAAACTACTTATCTGATCGCATAATCATATATGTCATTGGAAAAATTACACTTTTAGCTAAAAAACAAAAGTAGAATCATTCGATTCGGCTCATGCAGTTGTGAAAAATTGCTGATTAAAGATGGAAGTAAATAAAGAAAAAATTCGCTACATTTTACAATTTTTCTTCGATTAAAGAGAAAGCGCTGCGCAGGCTTGTGAAAAAATTTGTGCTGTTTATGGTCCAGATGCTCTATCGAAAACAGGAGCAAAACAATGGTTCGCGCGTTTTCGATCTGGAAATATCGATGTCAAAGATGTACCACGCTCTGGTCGGCCAGTCATTGAAAAAGTTGAGGAAATGCTAGAAATTGTGGAACAAAACCGTCATGTAAGCACTGTAGAGATCGCCAAGAGTCTAAACATCAATCGCCAAATAGTTGCAAACCATTTGAAAAAATCTGAATTCAAAAAGAAGCTCGATATTTGGGTGCCGTATGATTTGACGCATAAGAATTTGCTCGACCGAGTTTCCATCTGCGAATCGTTGCTGAAACGTAATGAAATCGAACCATTTTTGAAACGGATAGTTACTGGAGATGAAAAATGTATTACATACGACAACGTTGTGCGCAAAAGATCGTGGTCGAAGCGAGGTGAAGCTCCCCAGACGGTGGCAAAGCCCGGACTCACCATTCGAAAGGTGATGCTGTCTGTTTGGTGGGATTGGAAAGGTATCCTCTATTATGAGCTGTTACCAAATGGTTGAACGATTGATTCTGCACGCTACTGTCAACAATTAACCTGATTAGAGCAAGCAATTCAAAAAAAGCGGCCAGAATTGATCAATAGGAAGGGTGTTGTGTTCCATCATGACAACGCCAGACCACACGTATTTTTGGTGACCCGAGAAAAACTGGAAGAGCTTGTCTGGGAAGTTTTGATGCATCCACCGTATAGCCCGGACCTTGCACCATCAGACTATCATTTGTTTCGGTCTCTCCCGAATTTCCTCAATGGTGTAACATTGGCTTCAAAAGAAGCCTGTGAAATTCACTTGGCTAAGTTTTTCACCGATAAACCAAAGAAGTTTTACAGTGATGGAATAATGGTTTTGCCCGAAAAGTGACAAAAGGTTACCGAACAAAATGAAGCATATTTAGTTTAAATAAAGAATTTCAATACATAAAAATTTGGTGTTTGAAAAACTATCTAATTAGGCCCGAAACTTTTTAGCATACCTAATATTATGCTGATATAAAATATCAAAATATCTTGATTTCTAGTAAACGATAAAAGAATAATAAAAAAAAATAGAGAAAACCTAGGAAACTTAGTCGGAATAATCATAATGTTTTTAACATTTCTGCTGGATTAGAAATAGTAGCGCTACATGATATTCGCGATAATATATAGGTAATGCTGTTGCATAAAGTAGAAAAATTTGAGGAATTCTACTTTGTAGAGAAAATTATATGTGCTCTTAAATTTTGCTCTCATGTTATGATCGAATTATACTGAATAATTTAACACTTAATATTTAGATTTTTTCTCGAAATATATAGAAAAATCGTGTGTATAAAAGTGATTTCTAAATTGTAATTTTTAACATGCCGTATTTCAGTTAATTTAAATAATTGAGCATTTAAATTTAGCTTACAATGTAAATCAATCTTTCTACTTTATTTTATATACACATCATTTTTTTGTAAGTGCAATAGTTTTTGCTGCTTAAGCGCTGCCGTTTGACACTAAAAACGCCACAATTAACATTGCATCAATATGGGCTAGATCGCCACCTTAAGAAATAGATTTTTACTCTTTATTTAATATTTAAATTTTAGGTGAAAGTTGACCATCACTTAAGACGTTAAGTGGCTGAGTACTTTTTATTCAGGTACCATCTCCTTATAGTGTGGCACACATAAATGCTTCGCCGTCCAGTTTCCAGAAGTATACTTCCCGAAGAGGCACACGTGATATCCCATGCCGTAACTTAACGTGTTAAATGATAAGTGATAAATATCAAATAAGGAGCATAAATGTAGATATATATATATATATATACGTGCAAGTGTATCGTTTTGGACTCCATACATGAATAGGACGACAGTTTATCCGCCTTTAAAAGCAACCGTACATATTAAGTAAATGTATATAAGTGTATTAGACGATTAGAACTCCTGAAGCAACCGGAGAGGGGAAAGGAATTTTCGTGTTTTATGATACAGATAACTGGTATAGTGGCATTACGCTTTGGTCTCCGTATATCGATACGACGTTATGGGCACAATTTGTATAAATTGTATATATCAAAACGCCGTGAAGTATTCCAACAGTGGTGCCGGACGTAATTGCTGATAAAACGAGATGGAATAATGACATAAGGGAGATGAAACACGCGTGCTTACATCATATCGTGTTATCTGTGTAGGTCAACTACTTCATGCATCCACTGTTAATATTACAATATTATGAGTATTTTTTTAAATAAAAATGTCAAGTTTTATAATGCAAGCGCATTGCATTATAATATTATTTATAATGCAACTTTTTAGGTATTGCGGACCACTAAATTCGCAATGTAAGTTTCGGAGAGTACTAACTACTATTTAATTAATCACTTTAAACACTAAATTTTTTTGAATGTAATTTCTTGTTACCTATTTCATAATTAAACTTATTGAATCTGTCACTTACAATTGCTCCTAGCAGCATGTGTCGATGGCGCCAGCTGCAACAGAATTTCTTTTTCACCTAAAATTTTTATTAAGCTCAGCAAATTTAAATCATGTCAGAATTTCTTCGCGGACCATCTAACGCGGACGTTACTAGAATCTAATATTTATTTAGTTTTCACCTTTATGTCAATTTCGACGAAAAGAAGTGGCGGTATACTATAACCACTAATAAAATTCCAATTAATTTTAGTTCAGCTTATTAGTAGTCGGATAAATTATTTTTAAAGAAATGTTTTGGAATAAAAGATGTAAAACTTTATAATATTATGTTTAACTCTACAGAGAATGGGTATCTACCTTTTAAATAAATTTCCCCATATCAGTAGCTGCTTAAAATAATGTTTTTTATAAAACTATCTTCGAAAAGCGAAGTTAAGTGAGATTAGTTTTTTTAATCGCAATAAAAATAATAGTAATCAGATAAAATAGAATTAGCCTGTTTTCACACGGAACCAGAAATTGCGTACCGAAAAAAGTTGCATTAATGGTGCATATCAAAAATACACGTATTTAAATAAGCTAACCTGGCGCCATACCATTTTTCTTAACGTACTCGTGTGAAAGCAGTCCATTTAAATACGTGTATTTTTGATACGCACACTTTTTTCGGTACGCAATTTCTGGTCCCGTGTGAAAACCGGCTTAAAGTTGACAGCTATGGAACTTGCTCAGAGAACTCGAAAATTTGAAACACCTGTACCATGTAACATTGAAATATTACGTAGTTCGGAAGATAACTTGTAATTTTTTCTTTCATAGTAAGTAGGTAATTTGTTCAAATTTTTTACAACAATTTGCGTTCTTTTTTGCTTTTATAAAGTTTAATAAACCATAATAATCAAATTCAAAAACTATAGATATTATTTTCACGAAATATCTATGCGTTTGTAGATTTAAGAGCTTTTTTTTTATTTTAGCTATTGAACGCGGGTTCAATGGTGTGATTTTAATTCACTTGTACTGTCCCTTGAAGTTTTAATATTTTGTAATTATTGATAAAATGTTAAGGTAACTAGCGAACAAATAATGAAGAGATCCGAATAAATGAAGTTTGATGCTGTATTTTACAGCTGCGAACAATAATATTGTTGCTTTATTTTATAAATTATTATTTTATTAAACAATTTTTATTTTACTTGCCAAAAAAAAAACAATATTGGTTATTAATTATTATGTTTGGTTTGTATCAATCGAAAAATTAAGCTTTTGAATTTTTAAGCTCGAAACGTAATAATTTAATTAAATAATGATTCAATAATTTGTTCGAATTTGTTATTATATAATTTAAAAAATAACAAATTCAAATTATTATTAATTTACAAAATTGCATTCTTTTGCAGTTAATATTAGCAAATGATTTTACGTTACAAAAATAGAAATACGATTTATGTGTGGGTGTATTGTGCAGATGCTCATTTACTATTACTAATATCGTCTTACGTTTACAATGTAATTCGACACCTCCTACGTAAATTATATCGTATTGTTTTCCGATTTTGTTTGTCCCACTGGCATTTAAAGTTTTATTTCCAATGGGCCAAACCATTGCCACAAAATGCATTTGTCTTTAATTCTAATTTTTAATTTACTTTTTAGCCGTTAAAAATTATTTTACTTCGATCTGTTCTAAACCCGAATTATAATATATTGTAAAGGATGAAATGCCTTGGAATAATTTAAAAATAAAAAACTACTACTGATTATGCTTATATCTTTATCTTATATTACGTAATGAAGGTAGTTAATGCCGTGCGATAATAAGAATAATATTATTTATCTAATAAAGAAGAGTTTACGACGGCGACGCGATGATAACCCATAAATTTAAATCTTAAGGAACATTCAATTACAATTTTATCATGGACATGACAAACAGGGGCGCCGCGCCCTATTGTTCACAGTATGCAAACACACGGGCGGCCAAAATTAGAGGCGGCCAAAATCCCAAAAATAGGGGTTTAGAAAAGGTCATTTACTTTACGGCGGGGAATAAGTAGTAGAAATTTAAGAAATTGTATTAAAAAACTGAAAAAAATCGGCTACAAGGACGGCCAAATTAAACTTTGCACACGGGCGGAAGTACCCCTAGCGGCGGCCCTGATGACAAATTTTAATACATGGACAACAGTAGGTACAAACAAACTTTGGCTTTATTATAATAGTGCAGATTTCAGATCGACAATCATCATTTTATTTGATTCACTGCATAGTATAAATTAATACTCGTAAATACTTAGTCGAAAGCTCGAAGGAAATTAAATATTATTTCTGTATGGAAATAATTTTTACAGGTCGCCGTAATAAATTATTAAAAGCTTGTAAAAATTGAATTGCTTTAGTTACAGTTTGTACCTAATGTGTACTGCTCGGAGCTAAACGTATTAGGATATATTATTTGTTTGTGAACTTTTTGATTTCAAGTTGTATCTTATTTATTTAACTTTTTTAATAAAAATTTTAATTTATCGCCACAATTAAACAAAGAAAACACTTGGAACATAATGTTACAATGTAATAATAAATAATTATTATGAAACGTATAACATAATTTTATCCTCTGTAACTGAACTTGTGGGCGAAATGACCGTTGAGATTTTTAGTTTAACATACAGTTTTCTAGTAGTCCAAGATCCCAGACATGTAATTTTCTCCCAAACAAAATTTGTGGGATAGAGTAATACTTTAAACGTATGCATACTCGCTACCTTGGATTCACCCCCAATTTGCTACCAGGTGCCAAAGGTACTTGAAAACTATAATAACTTATGTTAAATTCTCGGCGATGATTTTTATATAATATGATAGACGTAGGTAGAGCATCTATCTTTGTTTTCGCTGTATAAGATGTTTAATAATTGTAAGACGTTTGTCGTATATTCAATCAACGCATAGAACCGCTACGTAACATGCAACTCATGCAAATGTTATGGTAGGTCGAGGAAGGACGTCTGGAATAATACAATTATGTATGTAGGTGTAATGCTTTAATGCTTACTAAAATTAAAGTTTAAAAATGTACAAGAAAAATTCTAAGAGTATTTGAAAGTTTTACAGAAATATCTATAATTTTGTTAACTCGAATAAACATGTAAAAAAATAAATTTATTACCCAAGGGCCCCCGACATTACTTATTTTCTGAGAAACAAAATGTGTGGGATAGAGTAGGACTAGTATGTTGTACTTTGAACGTATGCATACTGGCTACCTTGGACCGACGGCCAATTTACAGGTATCGGGTGCTAAAGATAATATAAAACCATTACTCACTTTTCTTAAATTATGAGTGCTGATTTTTATGTATTGTCATATCGCACCGCCAGTTCAATAGGGTTGCAAGTGCAAAATTGGTCTGTTTTTAGTTATTGCTGTATTGCAGTTCTTTGCAATCATAGCTATTGTAGAATACTGCCATATCAGCAAAATTTTGTTTAGAAACGAACTGAGGTAAAAGATAAGTTCCTATGAACTCATTAAGTGTTAGGTAACTATAAAACTGTTTTCTTGATTTCTCAACAATTACTCCTTTTGCACTTGCAACCCTATTGAACTGGCGGTGCGATATACCGGAAGCCTTATTAAAATTGTAAACAAAAAATTAAAGAAGCTCCTCCGATAAATACATCCCTGTGCTCCAGCTAGCTCAAATATTCCTATCCCTATAAAAAAAACGTAGCACAACTGTGAAAAAACGCCTTCTAAATTTTAATCAAATTCAATGTTATAATAAATTAAGTTTTATTTGGAAAAGATAAATTTTATTAAGTTTGATTTGAATTATTATTAACATCAACAGACTATTTTTATGGTTGAAACTTATAGTTTACAGTACTAGATCCACCAATTCTCTCATCCATGCAAGTGTGGACATTTAAAATTCATAAAATCACTACCCCTTGCATAAACGAAGGAACAAAATTCAAATTAAATTACAAAAAAAATGTTTATTAATTCGGTACCTTTTAATTGTTTCTATTGGTAAAACTCGAGTAAAATCAGCACGCTCATTCAAACATTTCTCAAAACAATGATCTCTCCAAATTACGTCCTTCCAGATTCATCCACTAACATCCAATATCCAAAACGTTCTATCCGTTACAATATGACCAAGTTGGACCATGTGTTAATTTTAAACCTCTCGATTTTTCCACTTTCAAACAAATTGTATAATTCCATCAATCAGCAATAACGCAGACTAACTAACTATAACAGTTCCCGAACCGATCGTGGCCCCAGAAACTCAAATTTTACAATTCAAACTCGGATGGAAAATTCTCCAATCCGTCTCTCAAAATGGTCGCTAGCGGAAGACCTCATTTCCTCGTATTCAACTTGTAAAACCAAAATTTTCCACTTATCGCTGACGCGGTACATTTTAAATTTCACCAATCGCACCTCACTAATTATTTTAAATTATACAAATCCAACATAAACAATATTTGAAAACCTTATTGAAACTTTCCTAGAAAGGTGAAACGTTCCAACCGCAAGAAACGACAAATTTCGTTTATTAAACTTAAACAGTCTGTTGATGGAGCCTTCTTGCATTAGAAAACTCAAAAAAAAATTTAATCAATACAAACCCATTCAATTAAAATCATCTCTTCCAAATAATCTCTTCCAATTAATTTTACATTTTCCCCGGGCATCTTTCATCAATTTGCCACCGTTTCTTTTTTTATCAAAAATAATATGACAGTATGTTTGAGAAAATATTGATAAAAGTTATAATAATTGATTTCCGCCAGACGCTTTAAAGCTCTCAAAAAAATAATGTAATTTTACTTATAGTTTGAGTCTTAATTTTTATATGTGACACTCGGGGAACTACCTCAATACTTTTGTAAACAGCCAGACCAATCTTAAGGGCCAAACATCCCCCCACACACAACTAAAATGTTAAAAAAGTTAGAATAAAAACTTACGCGTATAACATGTACAAAAATAATAAATTAGTGATGGGAATATCGAATTATTCGATAGTTAACCTTCATTCATTTAGAAGTATCGATAGTTTTAGTTACTTACTACCAATAATTACAATTAGTAGCTTTTAGATTAGTATAGGGTGTTTTTATAACTGCATGTTCAAATTAAAATAAAACATTATTATGTTTTTTTTTGTTAAGTTTTTATGAAAGTAAATTTAATGCCATTATTATGCCAATTGACAGGACCATTTCTTGAAATAATGATGTCACTAAATTGTCCTTTCAATAACTCGATGGTTTTGCTGGCTGTGTGGTACATAGCACCAGTCTGTTGGAACCATAAATTGTCGATGTTTAACTTTTGGATTTTTGTAAACAAAAGTGTATTGAGCATTGTCGATATCTCACACCATTTACCATAACGGTAGCTCCTTCCTTATTTCGAAAGAAATATGGACCGATGCTGCCGTTCAAATCAAAAATGGCATTAAATTTACTTTCACAGAAAAATAATAAAAAAAAAACATTCCATCGATTTTTTAAAGTTTTATTTCAATTTGAAGTTCTCTTGTAGCTGAAAAAACCAATAAACCAATGTTTTTTTTGAAAATTTATAGTGTCCATCACTAAAAATATTTGAATATTTATTTATCAATTATAAAATAATTTTATAATTAAATATTTTTTAATTAAATAATAAGTTTTAATATTACACTTTTGCTGTTAATAAATTATGAAAGTCATATAAAAAAAACGTGCCTACAGTTTATAAAATGGATGAATGCAAATCGCTAATATTATTTTAGTAAGTCGCGTTCTACTACCTGCAACTAACTATAAGAATAATATAATGCGCTGTTGCCAAAGTATTAAAAAAATCGGAGGCCTACGAGACCTACGGATGTGCGGAGGCACAAGCAACCGCCAAATATATTCTCTTATAAGTGCTTGAAACGCTAGCGAACCTAGCGGATTTTTCGTACACTACGTTGTATAAATGAATAAGTGTATAGTACCATTTGGACTCCAGAGTAAAATTGGTCACGGTAATCTAGGCGATGTGCGGAACCATAATTTCAATTTTTAATGGGGAAACGTTTTCGACTCCGGTTTCGGAGGCGAAGTAGTAAAATCGGAGTCTGACAAGATACGCTGGTGTACTTCTCGGAGGCGTATTGGTACCATTTGCATATATATATATATATATATATATATATAGATATAGCGATGTGAAGGTCTTTCGGCCCTAATACCTTTTATACTTACTTCGTTGTTTGTCACTCTTAGCCAACTTTTCGTCGCCCCCATGCCAAAGTTACCATTGTGCAAATTTGTAATTTTTCACCTAAATAATATATTTCAAATTATATCTTGTAAATAACAACACGTGATTGAATAACAATTTTTAAATTTTAAATTAATAATTTATTTTAACACAAAATCTCCCCAAAATTTATAGTTCAACATAAAAAATTTCAAATATAGGGTTATTCACTTAGAACATAACAATTTTGCATTATAATATCAACGAGCTCTTAAGAGCACTCCGGATCACGTGACTTTCTCAGTCGAAAGCCAATCAAACGCCTTCCTTTTGATTACGAAAGGAACTTCTGTAGGCTATAAACGCAATTATTTTATGTAAACAATTTGAACTATTATTAATAATATATTGTCGTATTTTTTTTGAGCCCCAATTGACAATAAGATTGGATGGGGAAAATGTTGTACAAATTTATAGTTGGTATTGTTAAAAATGAGAGATAAAGGGGACTCGCACTTTGACCGCCGTGCGGGCAGGTTGCGAATTTTTGGTTAATTATATTGAAAAGAGTAAATTTTTGAATAATTGTGAAAGAAAAATAAATACTGTTGATTTGAAAAGTGTTTTTATTTTAGAGATCATTAATTTGAAGAAATTATTATTTGAAATTTGAAAGTGGAATTTGTTTAATATTATTAGAAGGTCACGCGTGGGGTGGTGATAGAAATTTTGGAACCGACGAGCAAGCCGCGGCGTATGTTCGGAAGATAATTCAGCGGCTCGATTAAATTATTTTTGAAAAGTTTTTGAAGAAAAGTCGGGGGCTGGATTATTTTACGTCATCTTGGCTACCCTAACGTGGGACAGAATTGGTGAACATTTTTGGATCTAATTTGGATAATTTTGATGGAAATAAATGTCACAAATTGAACCGACCTTAACCCTGAGATAATTTGGAGTCGTATAAAAGGCAAAATTATAACAATCATGGAAGAGTCAAGTGACGAATTATATCAATGGATGATGGTAAGAATGGCGGAAGGGATTTCCGAGGAAAGGATGAGGCTAGAGGATGAATATAGGGAAGAAATGAAGAGAAAAACGGAAAAATTTTATTGGGAAATGAATTGGGAAGCGACCGGAGGTCATGACGAAAGAAAGAGAAAATTGGAAAAACATTACGCAAAACTGCAAGAAGACCAGAATAGATACTGGGAGAAGTTAAGGAGAATAGTTTTAAAAGAAGAGGATGAAAGAAATAAGAGAAGGTGTCGTATGGGCGATACTAGAGAAAAAGTCCTAAAACTGGAAGAAGTTACAGAAGAAATATGGGAAGAAATTAAAGTTGAAAAATTGGAAAAAGAAATTAGAAAGGATGAAACGGAAAAAGATAATGTCACAGGTGACATTGCAAATAAAAAATTCCTGGAGGAGGAAATTAAAAATTTTGAAGAAAAACAAAAAGAAACTGCAGTCGAAAAATTTGAGATGGGTTTAGAAAAAGAAATAATCGTAAAATGGGAAGAAGTAGAAGCCCTAATTTTAGAAGAATACCCTATCGAAAAAATCCTGGTTGTGGAAAAAAATAAAATAGAAGAATTTAAATTGGAAGAAATTGAAAACATAAAAGAAGTTGGGGTGATTGAAGTTATCGTGAATGAGGGGGTAGTAGCAACCCTAGTAGACAATGTCGAAGGCGACATTGATAATGAAGTCCTGGTTGAAGTTTATTCAAACGAGGGGGTAGAAATCCCAGCAGAAGAAAATGAAAAATGTGGTGTAGGCGCCACTATTAAGAAAGTCCTAGTTTATTCACGTAGGGAAGTAAGAAGAAGAAAATGGAACAGGCTGCAAGCCACAAGAAAATTTAATTGGCTAAAGAAACAAAATTACTCGAAGAAAATTATAAGTGAAATGGAATTAAAAATTAATTCTAACAAATTAAATTTTGAAATGGAAAGTGCTCCCGATTCAGGAAGGGAGGATAGTTTGGAGGAAGCTATTGCGGACGAAGACGTCATACCGTCTAATAAAATGAAATGGTTTTCCAAAATCGAAAGAAGTTTTAAGAAAATAAAAAGTAAAATTACAAGGAAGGAAAATTTTGGAAGTTTTCAAATTAAGAAAGAGAAGCTTGGGGTAGTGAAAATGCAGGAGCTTCCTGTAGAAAAATGGTCTTATCGCCGAGTACGTTGGAAATTAACTAACGAGGACAACTCACCCCAATAAATAAAGATAAAATGGGAAAATAAAAATTTAAGACGACCGGACATGAATTTGGAAAAGAATAAGAAAACGATATGAGAACGCTATCATCACCTGCACTATAAATAATCGAAGAAATGCACGCTTAATGTTTGAAATAAAATAACAACGAAAAATGGAATAAAATTAAGTCGATTTATAAAATTTAAATTTATCAAAACAAACTAAAACTTTCGTGATTACAAAAATAAATATAATTTTCTTTAAAAAATAAAACTTCGTTTAAAATAAGAACATGAAATTAAATAAAAGTGGAATTTAAAACAATTAACGACATAAAATTAGATCGTGTTTCAAAGTAAATAATTATGGAAAGAATTGTCAGGATTGGTTTTTATAAACAGAATTTGTTACTATGAAGGAAATGAAATTTTATGGTTTAAAAAAGTAAAAGTTAAATGGAAGATTAGTTAAGGAAATTGGATGATGATAAATGAGTTTGAGATTGGAAGTGGTTAATGAAAATTATTTTTGGATATTATTTAATGGAAAAGTTATTATTATGAAATTGATTAAGAAGATAATGAAGTTAGTAAAAAATTATGAAGAATTAAAACTGTAGTAGTAAAGGATTCAATAAAGGAAGCCAATGCTGATTAGATTGAAAAAATGAAGTTACAGAAAAATACGAGAAGATCCATGTGCTGATTGTTAAACCACGAAAGAAGATCAAATTTTAAGGAAGAAAATATTACTAAGAGAAAATTTAAGACAAGATGTTTGGAAAATTTAAATGAAATGAATGGAACTTGGTCCAAAGCTTGGAGAACAGTTGGAAGTAATTAAAATCTTTTTCAGGAAATTAAGTCTAGGGAAGATGGCATCTCATAGTTTGACGATTGTGAAGATTTTGTTCAGGGATGTAAATTAGATGTAACCTGACAAATGAAACCGAAGTACGCTTTTTAGGTTAAGATTTTTTATTTTGAGTTTATTGTAAATAGTAGGTAGCAGAAAGCTTAGAAGGTGAGGGGAGAGTCCCAGCAGGAGGTTGATTGTCAATTGTACCTGAGTATTGGAACGACATGGTACATAACAACTGGGCGTCGTACTACGTCCGTCTCCAAATTGTTATGGAGGGGAGTTGTCGTATTTTTTTTGAGCCCCAATTGACAATAAGATTGGATGGGGAAAATGTTGTACAAATTTATAGTTGGTATTGTTAAAAATGAGAGATAAAGGGGACTCGCACTTTGACCGCCGTGCGGGCAGGTTGCGAATTTTTGGTTAATTATATTGAAAAGAGTAAATTTTTGAATAATTGTGAAAGAAAAATAAATACTGTTGATTTGAAAAGTGTTTTTATTTTAGAGATCATTAATTTGAAGAAATTATTATTTGAAATTTGAAAGTGGAATTTGTTTAATATTATTAGAAGGTCACGCGTGGGGTGGTGATAGAAATTTTGGAACCGACGAGCAAGCCGCGGCGTATGTTCGGAAGATAATTCAGCGGCTCGATTAAATATTTTTGAAAAGTTTTTGAAAAAAAGTCGGGGGCTGGATTATTTTACGTCAATATATAGTCCAGTCAAAATAGACATTTCACTTTGCAAAAATTCGCATCCAGCTGAAAATTGGCATAAACCTTAAATGCACTATTAAAAACAAAATATCAAAAGTTCCCACCGATCCCACGTCTGCTAAAAAAGTTATTCAAGGTCAAAGGTCAATAATATCGGTTTTTTACATTTTTCTCGTAAATAATAAGTGTTATCGTAAAAATAGGTTTGATAAAAATTATAGATCATGAAATTCTCTACAAAAATTATTCTTATACTTTTTTTCGTACGAATCGTTATTCATCAGATATCACGATTCAAAAGTTGGGAAGTTTTATTAGACAGTGTCCTATTGATTGAAAAAATGGTAATATTGGTAATAATTAAGTGATTATCGAAATCGCGATATGTCAGGAATAGCTATTCGTACGAAAATAAGTATAAGAATAATTTTTGTAGAGAATTTCATGATCTATAATTTTTGTCTAACCTATTATTACGATAACACTTATCATTTACGAGCAAAATGCAAAAAATCGATATTGTTGACTTTTGACCTTGAATAACTTTTTTAGCAGATGTGGGATCGGTGGGGACTTTTGATATTTTGTTTGTAATAGTGCATTTAAGGTTTATGCCAATTTTCAGCTGGATGCGAATTATTGCAAACTTTGCACTTTTTTTTGTCTATTTTGACTGGACTAATAGAGACAAATAGTGGATACTCAATACTATTTCGAATAATATTTAAATTCAGTAAAAATAAAATTATTTAATTTTTTTTTTCAAATTTTAAGGAGTATCCACAGTTCAAAATACATTTAAAAATGAAATAGCAAAAGCAAAATTAACATTTTTTATATAATAATAAATTGAATTAGACGTTCCCTACGTAAACAGGGAAAGTCACGTGATCCGGAGTGCCCTTAAACTTTTTTTATGATCTGTCAGCGTCAAAACGTCAGTCAAGGTTTACCATTTTATTATGGCGAGGTTCACAAACGAGCAACGTTTGGAAGTTATTAAAAATTACTACCGAAATTCTAAGTCTATAGTTGCAACTTTAAGAGCGCTTACTCCAATTTTCGGTCGTTATAACCGTCCAACCAGACAAGCTGTGCGTGCTATAGTGAACAAATTCGAGTTAACATATTCACTATCTAATATTCCGGTGCCATTGAGACCACGTCCATGTCGAAGTATCGAAAATATCACAGCAGTAAGGTCTTCAGTTCAAAATGAGCCAAATCAGTCGATTCCACGCCGTTCACAGGAATTGGGAATGTCTCAGTATACATTGTGGCGAATTTTGCATAAAGATCTTAGCCTAAACTCTTACAAGATCAAACTAAGCCAAGAACTGAAGCCTTCTGATCATTTGAAGCGCCAAAACTTCTGCGATTGGGCTTTGCAAAAGTTTCAAGAAAATCCAGAATTTCATCGAAAAATTATCTTTAGCGATGAAGCTCATTTTTGGCTTAATGGCTTTGTCAATAAGCAAAATATGCGTTATTGGACAGCAACAAATCCACTCGTGGTTCAAGAGACTCCATTGCATCCACAGAAAGTGACCGTGTGGTGTGGATTTCATGCCTGAGATGTGATTGGACCGTATTTTTTCGTCGATGAAAATGATCGCCATGTTACGGTTAATGGAGTTCGCTATCGTGCCATGTTGGAAAACTATTTTTGGCCAGAATTGGATGGACTTGACATCAGTGATATGTGGTTCCAACAAGATGGTGCGACATGCCACACAGCTGGTCTAACAATGGATCTGTTAAAAGAAAAATTTGGTAATAGTGTAATCTCAAAAAATGGTCCGGTCAATTGGCCACCTCGCTCTTGCGATTTAACGCCGTTGGATTTTTTTTTATGGGGTCACGTGAAGTCGTTAGTTTATGCCAACAAGCCAACAACATTAGAGGAGCTTAGGAACAATATCAAACGTGAAATTGACGACATTCCGGCCGATATGTGTGAAAGGGTGGTGGAAAATTGGCTTCAAAGAATCGATCGCTGCAAACGTGCTCGTGGTGGTCATATGAACGAGATCGAATTCAATACATAAAATGTAACATGTGTACTACACCTGGAACAAATTTCAGCCCTATATCTAAATTATTATGTGTTTTATTCAAATACAAAATTGTTATGTCCTTACTGAATAACCCTATAACACATGAATATAATGTAACAAAGAATATAACCAGGTATCCAAGGATCGGTTTGGTCTTCTTCCAAAATTACTTCGTACAAATTTTCACTAAACCTCCTCACTTTTTTCCATATCACCACTTTCCAAAATTTAACTATGTTTCGTCCTTCCACTTTCGCCGTTTGTGTGAACGAAATATTTTTTTAATTCCACTTTCCACTTGACTGGATTAACTTCACTCGACTTCTAACTACTTTCTTTATCGAAGGACGATCGAAACTTTTTTATAACAAACTTTACCTTTTTGGGGCTCAAGATCAACCAATAACTTACTCCTTAGAAGGAGAATACAATACTCGGTTTGACAGCCTTCCTTTTCGAAGAATCATGCAAGACCCGGTTTTACAACCTTCCCTGTCGAAGGATCTTGAAATTCTACCTCTTTTTGCTTGTTTACTTTCCATATCAACCCCTTTCTTAACCACTGCTTCCCTAGATACCCTTTGTTATTTTCCAAAATGCCTACTTTTTCTTTAATTAATTTCTGGTGCAACCAAACCGTCTGGATACAATATAGTACAATAGATGGCCCATTTTTAAATTCCCTTCAGATCTTGTGATTCTTTATTACAACTTTGGAAACATGAATCATGGCAAAGAAAGCATGCCCTCTTTTCAAAAGAATCAATCATCACATAAAGGCTTTACTTTTAGACTTTAGTTTTTAACTATGCTCAATCATGTGATCGCCGCTTCCTCTTTAATGCCTGCTGGTTTACGTGGGTTGACCTTGGTTGAAAATTTGTTTATTTATATTCTTTAATATTAAATGTTCGGTATAAATCGACAAATCAAGAACCCATTTGAAGGAGCTAAAAATAAGTGTTCAGTAAATCTTATGGTACTTTCGTGGGTTTCATTCTAACATACTTTCTACTTACTTACTTATTTTTGCAAGTTCTAACCATTTTAGGGCTACCTTGAAAATGAAATTTTGACATTATGCCTTATACCTTATAACTTAACAAAAAATGGACATAACTTGTTTTTGTACCAAATCCCTCAATTGCATTGACTTACTATAGAAATCTTAACACATTGATTCAGTAAAAAAGCAACTCATTTCACTTTCAGTGGAGGGGTAAGTTGGGAAAACCAAAGTAATTAGAATATCCGTTACAAGTGTTATCACATGGTATTGTAAATTGGCATAACTATTATATGACATACACGGTGACATTTTTAACAATAACAATATTGTGTAACACGTAATGTTAATTCGGCCTGATACCATGCATCCAAGCATTCTTTTTTCAACTATCACTGCTCTCCCGTCCACCACAAAATTTTCACAAAGAAAGTGAAAATTCTAGATGGCATAATGACAAACATTAATACCTAAATTGAATATTGGTTTTACTTGGAATCTAATTCCAAAAACAGCTAATTCAAGAAAATTGGAATCTTGATCTCTTAATCTTGATTTATTTAGAAGAACCACTGATTCTAATTAATATTATTACAAAATCTACTGCAACAATTATATAATTAAATTAAATTATGAAATTAGTGACCAACTTCTTAATGTGCTAGAAGAGGTTGATAGTTTATATTGAAAAGCCGTGATACCGTTACTATGCTTTTAACATGTTTAACTTGGCCATTTCACAAAAAGTTATGGATAGTTAGTTAGATTACACTATCATTTAATTGTAATGACCATAATCAGAATTTGTCACGCACTTTGCTTCCGGGGCGGAGCGCCGCCATGTTCCGGTACAAGGTAATTTATCAGTCACCGCCCAAAAAATATTATACCTCAATTATAAATTATAAGAACCGACTGTAAGTGTACAATACTTGTTGGATACACCTAACAAACCCACCATTTACATTTAATATTTAGGTGCTACTGTATGATTAACTACCCCTTGGCGCGATGTCGATAATTATAAACCGACACTTTATAGCGATTGCTCATAAAAGTTTACGATTTATAAAATGACTAAGTTTCGACCCTTTTAATCCAGTTGACACTTTTATTCTTTCATAAAATCAGAAAGAACTTGGTAATTTCACGGCTGCTGGGTGTTTTTTTAGACGTCAGATTTAAAAGTATTTCCATTAGTCTTCGGTCGAAGGGACATAATGAATCCTGCAATTTTGATTCGGTGTTTATTTTTTAAAACGAAAAGTTTCTAGTTCACTTTAAAAAGCCGTGTCATTAACTGTATACATATTAACACTGGCTTTACATTTACAAAGTTGAAAATTATTAAAAAGTTTTTAACTACATGCAAATTCCATAACGACCACAGTTAATAAAGTTAATACGTAGGTAAAAGCAAAGTGTATAATATAAACTTTTTGCATAAAATTTATTAAGCTTAAACACAAATTTATGGAGGTTGTTTATTGACTTGTATAGATCTGAAAATAATATGTGTGAATATCTTCATTGCTTATGAATAATAAAGTAATAGTTAAACGCTCATTTATTAGTAACAAATAAGTGTTGCATCCCGCAAATCTGATAATTTTCTTTTATTTATTATTTCTTTAGGAAGGCAATTCATTACTTATTATTACTCATTGATGATGAGTTACTAGTATAAAGAAAATACTAAAAATACAAGTACAACAATCGAATTTTTTTTATTAATTAACCACTTAGCAAAGAATTCTTATTCTTACTACGTACACAGAAGCAATGTTAATCCAAGTCTGCACCGCTGAAATGATTACAAACAATAATTGATAGTAATTAATCGTCTGCTTGGAAAAACCATAAATGATTGATGAAATTCAGTACACAGTTCCAGATAATCTTTTAATTATTGGGGAATTATTTAAAAGTACAAAATACTTTAAATAAAAGAATTATAATAGTATAAAAACATTATTTGTTGAATTAATTTTATGGTAAATTGGTAAATTACAACATAATTCATTTACTATAGTACACCTATACAGGGAACGGTTGGTAAACTTGCGGTTAAAAAAGTTCTTGCTGATAAAAGTCTTGATTAATGTATTGGTATGTAGTAACGTACGTGCAATTAGTTATAGGCAATCAATTATTATTATTATACTAAAATAATGGTACTTTATAATCCAAGGTTGGAATGTTATACTACTTACTTATATCAGCTCGGTTCCTTTGCTAATTAAACACTTTCATCAACTAATTAAAAATTATTTGAAATGTTATACATTTTCAACTCGTGAAATCAATAAAAAGTATTCAATTTTCCCATAAAGGCTGCAATTATTAGGCGAAAGCATAAAAATATTATCATTAATTTTATTGTGTTCAATTAACTGGATAATTTTAAAATTTAAAAATATATATAGTAATAATAAATAATATCACGGGAAACATATCTAACACTTCAAGAATAAAATTAATATAAATGTGGATGTTGGAAAAAATTAAATGTAAGTAAAGATATATGTAGTATGTACATATTTAGAATGTATTTATATTTACATTTTAAAATAAAATTCTTTTCTACTTTAAAAGGATTTTTATAATAAAATAATCTCAGAAAATTTCTGTAAATGTCAATGTATCATCAAGTAGCTAGGTTAATGTAATAAAATTTACTATACTACAAAATTGTTGAACCTCTAAACATCGATTTTGATCTACGTTTTCGAAAATGTGTCAAGTGTAATAAATTCCACATTGGTAAAAGAATGTAGAACGTTGTTGAAATTTTAATTTTAGATATTTAAATATATTTTTATTTTTTACCAAATTAACAGAAATAAAAGGTAGTTTATTAGTAGGTATAATAAAAATAAACTATAATTAACAAAGTATTGCAAAATATCTTACAGATGTTAAGTACTGAAGAATCATTTTATGTATTAAAACATTGAATTTTAAAAACTGGTTTATTTTTGTAAAAATTTTAGAATTCAATTAGGAAAATTTATTTAAATTAAAACTTAGTGACAAATGGATTCCTACATTTTACTGCAATTTATTATATAAAAATAAAGTTTTATGTAGTGCTTAGGGAGTATTATGGTAGAGCTAAAGATTTAAAGGCCAGACCAAATCATGGCATCTTCCAAAGTTTTCTGCACCCTGCTTAGTTTTGGCGAGTTTATGTCGGGTTTCAGTATTCGAGGAGTACGTAGTACTTAGCTAGGCGTTAGGATTTACGAATTAGTTCTATAATTACACAGGTCTGGATAATTGTCACAATGTTAAAGCCAAAAAGATGGAAAAACAAAACTTCCATATTTAAATCGTTCTTCGAACTTATTGAATCTGTAGACTGTAGAACTCTCAGTTTCAACTCGTAAGATATATTTGATTATAAATCACAGCATTATAGCCAGTTAAACATAATCGCGATTTGAGTAATTCTTTCCAAGTTTTCCATGTATTGACTGTTGCTCACACTTCCCTGAACCATCTAAGCGCATCTCCTATGAATTATTCCACTACTCTATCAACAAGGTCGTCCTCCTTAACTCTGACAACGCTAATTCTTTCGTCTGTTCGAGAAATTCAAAAAGTTGTTATGGGCCCTTTTGATATATTGCACTATACAGGGTACTGTACTATAATAGAGTAGCCACCCCGCCCAATACCTCTTCATAGTAAAAAAAAAATGATAAGGTAATCAAAAAAGTACAGTTCAATAACAGTTATTTTTACTGCACGTAACGGTGCCTGGTGCAATTTGTTTTCCAAAATATCCCCAGCTTAATTACCTCATAAAATGGCTATTTTACCATCAGGTTAGGAAAAGCTTCTAGACTAAAGGTAGTGTATTGTTAACCCTTAAATATTCCATTAAATTTTGGCATTATTCTGTTTTTAATATAATTTTTTGAAAAATTTCCAAGCTTAATTTGTTTAAAAGAGGCTGGAGAAGCTTTATTACCACTTTGATCAGCTCCCTTATTGACGATTCTCCAAAGCTTTATTTGTGTTGTATTCTTCCAATTTTCAGTATCGAAAAATTATTTAAAACCGCAATTGAGGCTTAAACTCGACTCACCAATCCATTTCTGTTGGTCGAAGACGCGGAAAAGGACCTGAAGACCATCACGCTTTCAGGAGATTTATTTTATTTCATTTGCAAAATTTCATCTGTGCCAATGGGATACTAACTGTAAAAATTGGAAATGTGAAAACAAAAATGGAAAAGGTTTGATAACAATCCCAAGAAAACAAAGCATAGTAAAAGATATTATTTTCAAAATGAAATGTATTTAGAAGCAATATTTTATTGCAAAGTAATCATCACATTTAAATGAATATCTGATCATAGGTAAGATCCCATATCCATACTGAAAAACAAATCAACCTGTATACATAATGATTTTAAATGTTGGTAATGTTATTATCGTTGAAATATTATAAAATCGAATTTTAAAATTAGTTCGAAAAATAAAGTATTAAAATTGATAGGCATTTAATTAATAAGTTCAATCGGAGCGTTATATAAATGTATTGACATTAATGATATGTATTTATTCTAGATTTACATAAAATTTTCTCGCTTTATGTAATCAAGTACCAATATAAAACATGAAACGCGCTGCACGATTTCAGCATTAAAAGATTACTGACAGGCTGGTTATAATTAGTAAAATGATTTCAATTTTATTTCATTAAGAATTCCATAGAGTTAACGTGAAATGAAAAAGCACTCAATTTTTAATTGGATTTGGTTAATTCGCGAGAAATTTAATGGATATTTTACATCAGCCACCGTCGTTTTGGAACAGCCAAACTTTTACAACTCAAACAAATCTTTTATAAATTCCTCAGTACTGAATATAAAAATTATTAAGCAGATTTAAAATTTTAATACTCCCTGTCAGCACTCATTCCGTTTTTGCTAATTGAAAGAACGTTAAAATCTACTTTGCTTTTTCCGTATTACAAAGTTATTTCCTGAAATTTTTGTATGTATTATATTCTTTACTTCGTGTTATAATTTAATTATTTAGTTTTAAATTTAATAATACCGTTAAAATGCTACATATTATTATTATTCTGTCCCTAACCGCGTTTAATTATGGTGTATTGTAACATACCAAAATATAAGTTATTATTTTTCTTTACAATGAGTTAGGCCCTTATTTTTAAAAGCATGTTAGAACACGTGACTCTTCATATACCACTTTGTCGATAGCTTTTTTGATATTTATGACTATTATGAAACGAATAAAGCTTTTATTACGGTAGTGACTGTAATTTCAAATATTTTGATACAGTAAACATATAATTATAATTTATCTTGGAAAGGGAGCATTGATAAAGCGATTAATTAAAAAGTAATAACTTGAAATTATCAGCTTTTTAATTGCTGCAAGTTTTAGTAACTCATAATTGGTGAATTATAGCCTCGTTTTTGATACTGCGTTATGTATATTATTAACCTTTTCATTTTTGAACAAAGGAAATCCTCCAGAAAGAATACAACACATCAATGTAAGATATAACTAATGCATTTTACCGCAGCAAATAAAATTCTCACACTACATTTCAGCAACTATGTAATGCATGCGAAACATTACATCTGCTAATGTATAATACCATATAACACATTGAAATGTCCCAAAATGCATTTATGTTACAAAGCAAAATCTCATATCATGCTTAGAAATGTTTAAAAACTATTATATTATTAGTTAGGTTGAAAATAGCAGCGGTCTATTACAAATAACACAACGACGTCATGCGAGTTGATAGGATTGGTTATTTTCATATTTTTAATTAATGTTGTTACTTTAGAAATAGTGGCTGGCAGTAAAAGCTGTGAAATTTAAAAAAAATATTTGCTTAATTGTCCAAGAGCTTTGTCAAGTGCATAAACTATAAGAGATGAGTGAGTATATTGTGATTACATTAAATTAATAAGGAATAAATTGAAAAATAGAGATTAAATAACTACAACACCTACCAAGTCTGGAGCCACGCGACGGTAATGAATAAGGCTGTAGGCGATCATGGGGGAAGTTTACAGTTTACTTTTGGCCGCGTGGCTATTCCATTTGTCGCGCCCCTGTTTTGCTGTTGTAAAGCTAGGCTAATGTATCCAGCATTAAAGCTTAGACGCTTAATACAGAAAATGTAGTATTATGCCAAGTTGAGTGATTTTAGTCATAAAGTTATTGTTTCTAGAATGCTGGGGTGTTTTCAGGATGACGTTTTTAAATAATGACCAAGATTAATGTTGGTTACATGAACGTGCCATAAAAACAAGTTGATCAAAAGCTTTTTTAACAACGTGTAACAAAAAGTGACCTGCCTCATGCAGGTTCATACAAATAAAATTCACTCAAATAGGTTTTTACTATGTAATATCTAAAAAGCAGCAGACCGTAGAATCAAAAAATTCTATTCTTACTAACAAGTGATATACCAGCCGTCAACACAGTGTTACATAGAATGACAAGTTAGGATGCTGTTTTAAAGGGGCAGTGTAATTCGTGTGGTAGTATGTGTATTCTGGCTATGTTGTCTGAAATCTCGACTGGTTTAATCTTTTAGAGTACATATTTTTAATTTTCCGCACCAATAACAGTGTGATGTTACACTGACAGAATAACATAATGCAACAAAGGCATTTTATTCGAGAACTATATATCTTATTTTGAGAGTAGTACTACATAGTTTGTTTATCATTTAATTTACAAAATACAAATCAGTCATAATAATAACATAAACCAGCATTATGGGTTACCTACAAACTAATTAAAATTGGAAACACGAATGATTTATTGTTAAGTTCGGTAATAGAAAAGTATACAAAAAAGAGAAATTATTAAAAAAATCCAAAAATTGGTTTTGTAACGAAACATAATAGACGACCACGTTTAAAAACTTTAACAATCCGACAAACATTCAATTTTATTTAATTTTGAATGGTAGTTACCTTTAAAAAGTAAAAATTTTATAAGAGACGGTCAGAGCATAACGGTCAAGCGAGTTGACTATGAATGCGAAATACCCGGTTCGACTCCGGGTGAATTAAGAACTTTATTCTGATCGTGTAAAAAATGTAAAAAATGTAAAATGCTAACAAACCAAATGCCAATTCAACGAGGTTGGTATTTGGGCTCGGATAACGTTGTAATGCGTTTCAAAACCGATTATCATATTTTCATAAAAGAACTTTTTTTTTCGCTAGATAATTTAAATTAGTTTTCTGAATATTATCTAGTAGGTATAGGTAATGAAAAAAACATTAGTTTTATTGAGGTTCAGCGAGTAAAACATTTTCAAATTTGAATATAAACATTTGAGGGGGAACCATCTCATCCAATAATTGATTTATATAAAACAGTGTCTCGGGACACTTTGATGTCATTTATTAATCTTTGACACTTATTTAATCTTCGTCAATATTTTCATGTTTTCCTATTTGTTATAATTTTAATTTAATATTTTAACATCATTGTGAGAAATTGCTATAGCCATTGCATATTCGCCACTATGGTATTATATATCTTACGTATATTTTCTCTCTTACTTACTGTGAGCCACTGTGAGCATATAATTGCTTTACATCTGGTAGGTAGCTGGCTGGGCTGGCTTGCAGATGTGCCGGTATCCTGTTTTTTTATATTAATATTGGCAATTCACTATCCCAGGAGGACTTAACGTGCTTTCCGAAGCACGGAGACTAGTCATGAGAAAGTTTGAGCCTTGCCTGAATTTCAACCAGTTATCTCGCATTCGCAACGTTAGTTGTAAGTCAATGGCTGTTTCATTTGAGAAATGAATTCATTTTATTTTTATTTAAAAATATTTATTTCGAAAAGTAATTTTGAAGAAGTGTTAATTTGATCTTCAGGGCTCTTATCGAATGTGTTCAAATTTATACAGTAGATAAACGATTGAAAGGAACATTTTTAAGACTATTTTGATCAGGCCCTAATAGGTATATTTTAAATAGGACAAACAAATTTAAACGAAATTTTAATTTTCGAGTAAGTTCAGGTATTATAAATATTTAAAATCGTAAATATTATTTTTAAAATAATTTAATAAATAGAATAATAATAATACAAGACATAATATTAATTAATTTTAATTAATAATGTTATTAGAAATTTAATTCAAATACAATTGGATGATTTAACCATTGTAAAAATTTTTCTTTTATTCTGTATTCAAAGCCTAAGTATAGTTAGTTGTCTTGGGGCTATATAAAATGTATGTTGCGTTATAAAGCATACGAAAAACAGCAAACAAAGTTGATTTATCTACACAATGTAGATACAATAAGAACATCTTCTGTATGAAGCAAACTCAACACTACAAAGTTTCGTCTAAAGAGTACTCTCATTAATATGACGCTAGAGGCTTTTGATGTACGGGTGGCTCCCTGTTCAGTTTTTCCAAATTTAATTATCCACTTAACCGCTTGTATAGCTTTGAAATAAAAATGTTAAACATAGCAATTTTTACAAATTATTTTGTATATTTTATTAAGATTTTAATTATTAAAACTTTTACGAGATGAAATAAATATATTATATTATTATCAAAATTTCAAAATATTAGGGATACACACATAGAAACTATATAATACATTATAAAAGTCTTATTAAATATTTATAAAATATAATTACACCTAGTTAAATAAACACAATGGTATACAAATTCTGCACTAATTATCGGTTCTTTGGATGTTGCACGTTAATGAGGTACATTCTCAGCATTATGGCTTAGAAGCATTTGGAAGTGATTCTAGAAATTCTATTTCAATTATAATTATTTCAAAGCTGGTATTAGTAGTTTCTACAGAAATGAACGAAATCGTTAAAGGCATTCGGTAGTATGTATACCAAACGGATATTCATATTCTCGACATTTACTTCCTGAAGACCATTAACGAACTGCTGCAGGCTGTAGGCTGTTTTCAAGAAACAATTAGTAATAGCTATTGGCAAACTCATTTGCGAATCGCAAATTTTGTAAAAGCATTGGTACTATAATTCTTTTTATATGCTACCATTGAATAGCAATTAATACGTGCTCCTATTTTATTAAGGATTTTTGTTTTAAATTAAGTTATCAGCATTTTACTTACTTGAATTAATAGGATATTCGCATGCAGAATACAAAATTTAAGTATTTTCATAAAAAAAATCAATTTACATTTTCAAAATATAGCTAACCAGTTCTACTGTATTTATTTAATTATATGTTTGTTATTATGGTATTTACATATTATAGTTATGTGAAAACCGTTTTTTAAAGCACTCCAGATATGGCAATTATTATATCAACGAGACGTTTATCAGATCAAGAAGTAACATATAATTTTTTGTTACAACATAGGATACTTTTAAATAATATTAACATTTAGTTTTTTACAATTCTGAACTTATATATATTTTTTTTAAATAATTATTATAAAAGGAAGTTTTATAATTTCCCATGTAAAACTTCTTGAAAAATCTAGAAATGCGAATGTAGTAGCTTCCTTCCGTCAAAAAGTGCAAATGCATGGGCTAAATCAACATATTATTACTATACATTTCATTATATAAATCATTCTTATTCAAAACAAACATAATAAAACATTTTTCTCACTATAATTATATAATTTTGACGTTATTTTGAGTTACTTAAAATTTATTAGATGTTTTATGAAAGGTCGTTTTTATGTGGTATTTAATTGCATTGTAAATTCTTACGTTGCCTTGTGAGCCAGGTTCATAAAAACATATTTATCGCAAAATTATTTAACATTATGTAATTTTTAAGTTAGTTATGCTTTCAACAAAACTATAAATGCAAATTAAATTGCTCAATTATGAACATAGTTATTGAAATTATTTTTTTTAAAACTTGTGTCGATAATAAATGTATGAAAATTTGTGGTAAACATGTTGGTAACAATTAAGTATTTAAGACAACTATTTTGCATTATTATAATTATTTAAATAATTACCTGTGTAAAAATATACTTTTGAATTAATGAATGAATTCATTAGTATTATATGGACTTGCTAATAAGTGTAATACTACTGATTTTATATAATGCGTCTTTAGGAGAGATGCTTACGATTGATAAAAACTTGTATATTTCCTGCCACCCAATTAGTAAAACATACAATACTTATGAGGTGGTTAAAGCTAGAGAAAACATTTAATAAAATTTAATGAGCATATATCTCTTTCTTTATATCTATAATATAGCAATAAATTACGTATAAAACTTCTTATAAATATTAAGGAGGATGCCAATTAGTAATTTCATTTTTAAATAAATTGACTAATTGATGAAATTTCGCTTAAATTATCATTATCAATTTTGGATACATTTCCATTTCATAATATCTAAGAATTTTCAAATGTCTTTCTACTGACCCCTATTCCTGAATGCAGTAAGTTAAAAGTGTTGAACCTTTCGGCATAAATAAGTGTTGCTATATTAATTTGTATAATAACATTGAATAGTGCGTTAAATTTTCGCAAACTGATCCATCTTCTATACCAAAATTGATAATGCAAGGTTAAAAATAGTTTTAAGAAAATCATAAAATTTGTTTTATAGAAGTTTGAAAATTTTTAGGTCGTTTAAGAAAGACCGATGTAATACTTCGCGGTTGGTTGAAGTAAAACCTCACATGAGTGCTCGTAGTAGTACAAGGCAATACATCGATAATACACGCCACATCTAAGGGTGTGGGTCGGACACGTGTTGAGGTGCTGAGGCGACATGAAAAGCACATTAGGATTCGCGGGAGCCTAGGGCGAACCTCCCGGGTATCTGCATCTACAAGTGTAAGGAACAGAATTGTATTCTCATGCTCAAGTGCAGGACTACTACGGGTTAACTACATCGATTCCGTACTAGAAATGTTAAAAGTTCTCAATTTTAAACTATAAGATACAATACATTGAATTTTATTTCTTTCTTATAAATTGTTTTAATAAAAATCAGTTACCTAAAAGATTATTGAAATACACATTGTATAATTATAATTTTTTTCCTAAATTGTCGCATAAATTGTTATGATTTCAAAAAAGTTAACGTTATGTATTATTTAATTTTTCCATTGTCTAGTCAAGTTGCCAAGTATGGGTCAAACTACATAATATAAATTACGTTCAAGATTGCGTGATGATTTTTATAAGATTAACTAGATAACCATTAATAAATACAATATTAAAAAATTATAGCTGGAAAATTTTGATTACCCTATAATTAAATACAACGAATTGAAATTCTTCCACTTACTGCTTAGTATTTTTTACAATTAAATTTTGTCTTTTTATAATTTATTGTCATTATAAAAACATTTTATTAATGTTAATTTTAATACGATATAACCTACAATTTTGGCTAAAATTTATCAAATATATACTACACTTTGGTTTATATTTCGAACATAATTTGTGGATTAGTGTGAACTAATCGTATCCTAATTGCTGCTAACATATTTATTGCTAGACTTGATAATTTTTATCTTTTAAAAAAAAGTGCTATGAAATATTTACGTAAACTTAAGTGTTCTTTTAGTAGGAATAAGTAATATGTTCAAGTAGTACTTCAGACCTTACCAAAACATTTATTAAAACGTCCTCACATAAAGCAAAATTAATACAATATTATATAAATATACTTGAAATTTAAATTTCACAAAACCGTAAAATTAAATTATTAAGTAAGAAATAAATTTATGTAATTTTTAAAAGATACCTAATTGGGTTTTGAATATGTATATAAATAATTTAACCACATTATATGGATGTTGAGTTCTGTTTTGAAATATTTACACTCTTTCGCTATGACCACAAGTTGCTTCGATACAATCAAAACCACTTTTTTGTTACATTTTCGGTGTTCATAAATATGTAATCTTGACCAACAGTGATTTGTGTGGCAAAAGTTATAGTCTCGATATGCAATACCACAACTTCTGGACGTTTTCAGCAACCCAACGGTTGCTTTATGATGTGTCGAATAAATTGTTCAACATACCAAAAACATTCGCATGAAGTAATTATTATTATATAGTTTTTGGAATTCTTTTTAATGTGGACTAAGGAACAAGTGACAAAATATTAAAACTTGTAAAAAAGCTTCTACTACATAAAAAATTCAGGTTGTTTGATATGTAAATCCCTAACAAAAACAGAAAGCCGGGTATACTTAAAAACAGCATATTTTAAATGAAATTGAATTTAATTGTAAAAAAAGCAGCAGATGTTCAAATTGGATAAGATACTGTCATATCAAAAATACATTTTGTTAATTGCTAGGAAAACACAGTTCTGTTTGCTATATTTAGTGGTAACTAAATTTTACTATTACTAACGTCTGTCATTCAATTGAAATTTGGTGTTTATAGCATATGGAACTCTTTATTAAACTGACTTTGTGCTACTGGTTAAATAATGAATATTTATTTTTATGATGACCGGTTTAGGTGGAGGATTTAGTGTCAATCAACTGTCTAGGACCGGAACTATCACTAAGAGAACTGACTGACATTCGCTCCACTGCTCTTGTGATATGGGCTACATTTCTTTAGATTACAAATGCCAATAAAAAAGCTTCTTTAATGAATTTTTATATACTTCAATGGCTTTGTATTACAAGCATTAAAGAATGTCAGAACAAATAGAGTTTTCGGGAAGCTTATAATAATACTTCAGGTTATCCGACGTTAATAAGGATAAGAAATTCGAGAACCAAAGATGATTCATTTATTTATGTATTACCGATTAATTTCCCAAGAACTACTGGTAATAATGTTGCGACAGAAATAAGAAAACGGTTTGAAATTTATTCTAGTAACTTATAAGGAAGCAAACGACCATAATTTGCTGCTTAAGGATTTAAACCTAAATATTTTAGGCCGGCATTATTAAAAAAGCACTAAAAGAAGTGAAGATTAGTTAGTTTAGATTAATATAATTTGACTAAATTAAAGAAAACGTTACAGATTATCGGAATTAATTTGGTGCCGACAGTTAAGTAATGATTAAAAATTTATTCGTGATGAAAATTTAAATTAAAATGTACACTCAGCTTCGCTTAATTAAAAAGGAATCGACTAACATACCAAAGTGTGAAAGTACAGAATGTTTTATTCGGTTTCATTTCCTAAATTCGATACCAGTTTTCGTGACACTAAACTTAAATAACTTCTTGTACCCCAAGTTCCTTATTACTTTTAAGTGCAAAGGGGTTTACATACATACATTATCCAAAACTATTATTAAGGTACATCGACTTCAAATTATCAATCGCAAAGCTTTTAGCTTCTAATGATTAAATTAAAAATACATTAAATGATACTAAAATTTATAAGTATTTTACAAATATCATTCTACCGCCGCCATGCAAATGAAGTAGGTACCTATATATATATGTATTTTAAATTTTAGAGATATTAGATAATAATTGTAACTAGTCAGATGATAATGTAACTATACAAAATTAGAATAACAAGCAATTATTAATTTATGATGAATTAATTGCTCTTTTTAATATTTTATCTGACATGATCACACAGTTCCTTTTTAAAAAACAGTTTACAGCCCACAAATCATTATAAAAAAGAGAAAAAGCGTTGCGGTTGAGATTTTCATTATGTGTAATATGTAATTACACAATGTTTCAATAGCTAAAATATCAGCTTTAACAATGCACGAAAGTTACTTACATTAACCGAAAATTATAGGTTATATAACACGCTATCAAAATTATTACACCTGTAACGTGAACTTTATTTATGTTTTACATTATAACCATTTTCTTTAACAAGTATGATAGACATAAATAAATTTTTTATACCCACTACTTAATAAAAACATAACCGTTGAATACGAGAATGTTCAAAATAGTCATTAATTCGATTAATCTAATGAACAAAATATTCGCATTCATGTTTCAAAGCTCAGACCTCTTTAGTCTCTTATTATAAAAGCGATTTGGTTGGTATGACATGTGTATGTGTCAGTACAGGTGTAAAGACGACACCTGTCTCGTTTTACCACTTAAAGAGCTCATTACAAAAGTAGTTACATGTTATGAATTGCAAAATAAACTAATATAATTTATATGTAATTAATACACAAGAAATAAATAATAGTAATTAATAATATACATATTATTATATTATAAGGTATAGGGGATTAAATTCAGAATATAAACCAAAGGATGTATTAAATATTTTGCGATATGGGTCATTGGAGTATGCCATGTTAATTATTTTTCAAGTTTTTATTTTGAACTTAATTTTAATAAATAATTATATCCTCTTGAAAGTTATGTACGATACCTTAAAGCAAAATATATGTAACTTTTAAAATTGCAATATTATCTACGAATAGAGAAGGAAGCAACTAAATGATTTATAATGCACTAAATTTTTTGAAATTTATCTGCCAAACTTTACCTATGAAGGCGGCGTTCTAGACACTGGGACATATTATATTAAAGTACGGTCTATATTATTTTTGTGTAATTTTATTAACTTTTTCAACCAAGTAATTGATTAAATTTTTTCAATTTATAGAAATACAAAATTTGGACGCTTTTATATTACACTTATTTTTTATAATAGTAATTTCACCAACTATTAAAACAATTCTTAACAAATTTTCACTGCTATGATAGTTGAAAAGTTTCAAGGAAAATCTAGGAGATAGCACTAGCGGTACTGAAATCTAATCTTATGATATTTAGCGCACATAAATTATATTAATTGAGTTGAAATTGTATCGATTAAAAATTTTCAATTCAATTTATTGTAAGTAATTTTCATTTTATATCTATTACCAATATGATAATTTGGTTGGAAAAAATTATGGTAAATTGGTATAAACTATGTAGCATTTCAAATGCTAATATTTTTGCTTGGCATTTTTCCTTAATAAATTTTTATATGTTATATTAACTATGTTTGGTAATTTCATTTTAATTTCTTACCATCTTCCATTTACGAGTCTTTGGAAAATGTCACAAAATCGAGACAATTTTGAAGCGGATGGTAACTGAGGATTAAAAAGAGGTCATATACGACAATGTTGTGAAAGTCTACGTGCAGAGTGCACGCTGGTTGCCAAAACCTACTTACCGATTTGGATGTTTTCATTGATATACCAGCTTTGCTTGTCCTCGTTTACATTAATTATTAATGTATTATTTATTATATTATTAATTATATTATATGAATTAATGTAATTCAGGACAAACGAAGCTGGTATTTCAATGAAAACATCTAAGCCGGCAAGCAGGTTTCGGCGACCAACGTGCACTCCGTACGTAGTCAGAAAAAGATCGTGGTCAATGCGCGGCAAAACGGCCCAAACGGTGGCTAAACCAGGCGGCCAGGAAGGTTATGCCGTGTATTTGATGGGATTGCGGAAAGGGACCATCTACTATGAACTACTAACATCGACCCAGACATTCAATTCGGACCTCTAATGCCAACAATAATTGGAACGGTTGAAGCTGGCGATTGAACATTAGCGACCAGAATTGACCAAAAGGAAAGGAATCGTCTTCCATCAGGACAACGCCAGGCCACCACGGACCTCTTAAAATAAAATGAACTGCTAATGCATATGGCTATGAATCCAAAACAGTGAGGCATACATGGGCGCCGCCATTTGTGGTGCAGTTCTAGGAAATTTAAAATATTAATTTACTTGTTCATATTGGTACTAAAAATTAGTGTATTTCACATATTATCTAAGATAACTACATTCTTTGTTATGAGCCGTTGAAATTTAAATTTCCCTGAAAACTCATAAATTACTATTGGCTATAAAATATTTGCACCACAAATAGCGGCCTTCTAGGTGGACACACTTTTTTTACCTTGATTAGCAATCCATTTTATTTTAAGTGGTGCGTACAGGCCACACACGTTAATAGTGACTCGCCAGAAGCTCTGGAAGCTCGGATGAGAGGTTTTATAGTGCCTTTTTAATTTATAATGACCGAACCAAAACTAGTGGACACAGAGGAAGTTGACGGAAACGAAGACTATTGTGCAGACTATTATAGCAACAACAAACCAGACGCAAGAAATGTCACAAGCTAATGGAAACTTGCATTCCAGTAGGGATAGCAGAAGGTTAACAGGAAAAATCTTCACCTTGGAGAAAGTGAAATGAGCTATTAACAGTTTTCAGCCCTACAAATCACCTGGATGGGACGGAATATTTCCAGCCCTGCTTCAGAAAGGAGTGGATCTGATCGCTCCATGTTTAACAGCAATATATAAAGCTAGTTATGCATTGGGGTATATACCCACAGCATGGAGAAAGGTTAAAGTGGTATTTTTACCAAAAGCGGGCAGAAGGCCTCCTGAAGAGGCCAAATCATATCGCCCAATTAGCCTAACCTCCTTTCTCCTTAAATCAATGGAGAAAATTGTTGACAATTATATTAGAAGCGAATATCTCAAAAGGATACCGCTTCATATAAAACAATTTGCCTACCAACCAGGCAAATTCACAGTGGATGCACTTCACCACCTTGTAAGAGAAATTGAAAAATCTCTCGATGCAAAAGAAATCGCGGTAGGAGTATTTATAGATATAGAGGGTGCCTTTGACAACACCTCAATTAGATCTATAAAGACAGCCGCCGCGAGACATGGCATTGAACTACCCACGATAACTTGGATAGAGGCAATGCTTAAAAGCCGAATAGTAACGGCTTCTTTAGGAGGGGAGGAAATCTCGATGGCTACGGTGAGGGGATGCCCACAAGGTGGGGTCCTATCACCTCTCCTGTGGTCCATTGTAGTGAACGACCTACTAAAGAAATTAACTGACGAAGGATTCTGACGAAGGATATGCGGATGACATTGTCATTATAATTAGGGGCAAACATGACGGCATAATCTCAAGCCTCATACAAACTGCCCTAAACAAAATAAATGATTGGTGCGAAACGGAGGAACTTACAGAGAATCCTTCAAAAACCATCATAGTTTCATTCACTAGACGTAGAAAGATGAACCTAAAAGCTCCACAGCTTAAAGGCTCTACGATAAGTTTTTCGGGCGAGGTAAGGTATCTGAGGGTAACTCTGGATGCCAGACTCCTCTGGAAATCTCATGTGGATAAAATTCTCGCCAAAGCAACAAACGCCTTCTGGACTTGTCGAAAACTCTTTGGAAAGACTTGGGGACTAAGACCGAAAATGATCCATTGGTCATATACGTCAATAATATGACCCATTGTCACATACGCGTCAATTGTATGGTTGACAAAAACAAATGAAATCACGACACAAAGCAATATGCAAAAATTGCAACGGCTAGCGTATCTGGGCATAACGGGAGCTATGCGAACAACCCCAACAGTGGCCATGGAGGCACTCTTGGATCTACCGCCTCTACACCTACAGGTGCAGAGGGAGGGTCTACAAGCTGCCATTAAAATTGCCCAAATCAGGAAATTCAAACCAGGAGACAAGACAGGTCACCTAAAGATACTGGACTTTCTAAAGCCAGATCTGTTTGAAAAGCCTTGGGATATCATTCCAAAAACTTTTGACTTTCAGAAGCCGTTTGAGGTTATTTAGGACCGCAATACGGCTAAAAGTCAAAAAATACAAGCGGATAATAAATCCTCCAATTGGTACACATATGGATCAAAAACTGAACAGGGAACTGGAATAGACATACATGGCCCAAATTACTCGGCATCAATAGCCTTAGGAACCCATCCCATCCCACAATTATACAAGCTGAAATACTTGCGATTGAACTGTGTGCCCATGAATGCCTTCGAAGGAATTTAAAGGGAAAGCAGATCAATATAATGTCGGACAGCCAAGCTGCGATCAAGGCACTCGAAGCAAATAGCTTTGAGTCCTTGTCTACATGGGAATGTAGACAATCTCTCAAGAAACTGGCAATGGGCAACAAAATTGCCCTACGCTGGGTGCCAGGTCATGAGGGAATTGAGGGTAATGAAATAGCCGACAGACTGGCTAGATCAGGCTCAAAAACGCCTCCGATTGGACCTGAACCATACTGTGGGCTAACCAAAGCACACAGGGGGTTAGAGGTCCAAAAATGGGAGGCAGAGAACAAGGAAACTCTCTGGAATAATACACCAGGACAAAGACAGGCGAAGAAATTTATAAAGTACTCGACTGCAGAGGCTAAAAAGCTTCTTCTTTTGACAAAGAATGAAATTAGACTCATTACGGGGTTGTTCACCGGACACTGCCCAGTGAGATATCACCTCAAAAAAATGAGACTAGAAGGAAATGACAGGTGCAGACTTTGTGAATCGGAAACGGAGACGGCCGAGCACATCCTCTGTAACTGCGATGCCTTAGGCCGACTCAGGCTTAAACATCTGGGACAGTTACAACTGACGCCCAAAGAGGTAAAAAGCAAACCCCTCAGGAGCATTCTGTGTTTCGCTAGCGAAATTGAATTCGTGAACACCTAATTAGTAAGGTTATGAACAAAAGATCAATACTGGTCGCAGTTCTGAAAGGCTCTCGTAGCCAATCGACCCCTAAGTACCAATACCAATACCAAATTGTGCAGGATGCAGCGAAGAATATAATATAACCACAAAAAGTGTTGACTGGATTAAATGTGGTTGCTGGTTCCACAAAGATGGCAAATAATAATATTAGAAAAAATATGACATGTGCGGAAAGTTTCAAATAGAAAACGAAATGTGTAATTTATTGCTAATAGAGTCGCCATCTCACCCATATACAGTATTCACCAACTTACTAATCCATAATGATAGGTATGGGTGGGATGATGAATCGTGTTTTTTAACTTAAATTTTAATTTTAAGTTTATTTTATTATAATTAGTGTTTTTATTGTTTCTATTTGTTCAAGCCCTTTTAGGCAAAACATTTGTTATTTTTTCCTTTATTTTTTTATTACAATTTGTATAGACTTGATCTGTGGACCACGTCATAAAATGTATAAATTTTGGGTTTTCCCAAATAACTTGTAAGGCTTAACCGCTATGGGAAAAACCAACTCTCTATTTTATCGCCCCTTCAAGTAGGCATTTTTGTCCTTTTTTGTATTTCTACCACCCTCGTGGTAATTTATTTTAGTTTGTAAGACCAGTTCACCATTAATGTCCAAGCAAGCAACATCAGTTGCAAATAAGTGGGCTCCGGCATGTAAATTTTGTAAATAAATAGTTTTACCAAAATAGTGTCGTTATTACAAGGTCGTTAATACAACGACGCGACGCCGACGGTCACAATAAAGGAATTGTGGCTCCACTATTTGATAGTTTTATTTATGTATAGGAGAATTTTGTTTATTTTTTATTAAAGTTTAGTGCCAAAAGCAGCCGTTTAAAATTTTATTCACCTCCTCTCCAGAAGTTACCCTTTCTTTTTCTTCCATTTAATGCTTAGCATCCAATCCATGCATCTAACAGTGGGTTAGTTAGGAACATTGTGAGTATTTTCACACACAAAATTTATAAAGAACGAATAGTTTGGTTTTTGCCAAATTATTTATTAAATATAAGATAAGAGATGAAAGAATTGGCTGAATGAAAGAACAAACGAGATTTAGGAAAGGCAGATCATGTAATAACCAAGGGTGCAGTATGTCGCCGACATTATTTAATATTTACTTTGACGATGCTATAGGTAAATGGAAGGAACAGATACTTTGCTACACAACTAATCTGAATAACCGAGATTTTGTAATGACCATGCTCTTTGCGGATGACCAAGCTATAATAGCAAACAGTGAGAACTCATTACAGTATACACTTTTTAACCCTGCAAGGCACGCCGTATCCATATGGATACAATAAACTTTAACATGCAGATAAATTGCGTTCCTATGTTTCTATACTGTATCCATATGGATACAGCGCACCTTACAGGGTTAAACTAACAAGGGGACATTACAGTGAGGTACCCACCAATGGAGATCCCAATTTTTTTGGTGATTCTAGGAGCTAAAAAAATTATCGCTTTCTCGGCGTTTTGTCCAATGGCCCTTAGTTTTTGAGTTATGAATTTTTGAAAATACTATGGTGGGTTAACTGCTATTACTATTAGCTATTATTACAAGAAACCGTGGTGGTCTAACGGTTAAGAATTTGGAATGGTAATTCTTAGATAGTTAATTTTTTAATTCCGATAATAAATTACATAATTTACAAAAAAAATCTCAGGACCGATGCGTTACAACTCCAATATGCTAGGCCTATGGTAAAACCAGCCCATTTCAAAAATTCATAACTCAAAAACTAAGAGCCATTAGACTAAACGCCGAGAAAGTGATAATTTTTTTAACTCATAGAATCACCCGAAAAATTGGGATCCCGATTGGTGGATACCTCCCTGTAGTGTCCCCTTGTAAGCCAAACTATGAAAGAATACAATATAAATATTTATAAAGCAAAGCTGATGGTATATGCATAGGATAAGAACAAATACGCTCCAACATAGTACCTACTAAATGACCAGACCATAATAGTAAAATCCTTTAACTTCTTAGGCTGCACATGTACAATGTGTATAATATTTGAAGAGGCCGACATACCCAATAAAATTGAAAAATTTAATTATTAAACAGCACAATAAGAAGAACATTCAAGAACAAAACTAATCAAAATACTGCGTTGAAACACAATTTCTGTACCAAGCATAACATACGTCAGCGAGACTTGGATGGATTACTAAGGAAAGTGAAAAACGAATTCATAGTGCCGAAAAGATGACCGAAAATCATGGAAGGCGACCTAGACAGACCCGACTACCAAAGAAAATATTCCAGGCAGACCTAAAGGTAGAAAAAGTGTAGGCCGCCCCAGAAAAACATGGAGCGACCAATTCTAGTGACGTAACCTGCAGATAGCGATTGTTTTATTTTAAATTTGGTTAGTCACCGGCTGACAAATTTCCAAAGATATGGTTCCACATATACCCCACTCTCCCCTACATACTATAGAAGATATACCATGGTAATTATTTTTATTTATACAATAATTTATATAGGGTGTTTTTTTAGCTGCATGAGAACTTTCAATAGGGATAACAATTGAATCAAGATTGCTATGGAAACAGTTTTTTGACATTTGTGTTTAGCAAGGTTTGGCATTTGATAATGCATATATTGACCATTGAACAACGCTACCAAATTGGGCTCACAACCAATTGGAAGTGGATCCATTTTTTTACCGTAAAATTTTGTTCAGTGACGAGGCACATTTCTGGTTAAATGGGTATGTGAACAAACAAAATTGCCGTATATGGAGTGAGACCAATCCGGGACATTATCTTGAGACTCCATTGCATCTATTAAAATTGACTGTTTGGTGTGGAATACACGCCAACGGCATCATTGGTCCATATGTCTTTCGAAATGAGGAAGGAGCTACCGTTACGGTGAATGGTGTGAGATATCGACACATGCTCAATACATTTTTGTTTCCAAAACTTCAAGAGCTAAACATTGACAACTTATGGTTCCAACAGGATGGTGCTACGTGCCACACAGCCAACGAAACCATCAATTTATTGAAAGGACAATTTGGTGACAACATTATTTCAAAACGTGGTCCTATCAATTGGCCTCCAAGATCGTGTGATTTGACACCTCCAGATTATTTTCTGTGGGGGTATGTTAAATCCATGGTTTATGCTAACAAACCAACAACTCTAGAAGCATTGGAGGCTAATATTCAGCAAGCCATTTATGAAATAAAGCCAGAAATATTGGAAAAAGTGGTCAAAAATTGGACTGAACGGATGCGCTTCGTAACCATTAGTCATGGTGGTCACATGCCGGAAGTCATGTTCAAATCATAAATGCCATTAACTGTACTTTCATAAAAAAATTATAACCAAAACATTCCGTCAGGTTGTTAATGTTTTATTTCATTTTGAAGTTCTCATGCAGCTAAAAAAACACCCTATACATCATGATTTAATAGGTATTAGAGGTACACATCGGTCACATCGGAGAGCGGTCGGAGCATAACGGTTAAGTACGTTGACTGTTGACACGAAATGCCCGGTTCGATTCCGGATAAGGTAAAAACTTTATTCTGGCCGTCTCTTGTACAGAAAGGAGGGGGACCCCTACTGTATACGTACTTTGTTCCAAGAAAGCAGTATTCGCAAAAATGATAAGCAATTGCTCATCATGAATGCTGTCACGACGTCCGAATTCGGGCAAAACGACCAAGAAGAAGAAGAAGAGGTACACATATTCAGACTACAATAAACGCTTTCGGGAAATTACGTAATATTATAAATTAACTTATATTACAATATCTCCAGATGATCTTCTTCCTACTTTTTACATGAGTAAATTTTCATCGCATTAAGTTTTATTTTCATCTGACATTCGCAAATTATAAGAAAATTTGCAAAAGCAACAGTGGGTTAGTTGTGGACATTTATATTTTTATAATACTAAAACTATATGGTTTTCGCAAAATTTACAATTATTGTATCAAGACCAGAATTTATTATAAATATTGAAAATTTATAGGTAAATGATATAATATGTATGTAGGTACATAATTAAACTACAATAAACACTTTCGGGAAATTATATAAAATAACTTATACGAGTATTGTTAAACAATAACTTTTTTGTAGGAAACAATATTATGCAAGAAAATGAAAAAAAAAAAAATATTTTTAATATGAAGTAAATAATAAGCTTTATTATTATCACTGCAAATCTACAATAAAGTTGATGGACAAGGCATAGAAAATACATAATAAATACTGCGTGCACGCAATTGATACGTACATACATGGCATTTTACACAAAAGCAATGAATTACACATTCACAATAGCATGAATTTAATAAAAAAATAAATAATAAATTAGTCTTAGGGTAAAAGAATAACCCTGCTACAGTCAGCAGAAGTTGAAGGAAAACTTAGTAAATTGGAAAAATTAAGTTAAAATAAAATAATTTGAACTGTAATTTTTTATCCAATGAGAGAAAAATTTTGAATTTATTAATGAAAAGGAAAAATTTAATTAGGTAGAGTTGGTAAGGTAAGATAGAAAATTAAATAGTATTAAGATTTTTTTTTATGCTAACATAATAACAAAATTTATCCAATACAAAAAGTTCGGTAAGCAAAGAAACATCGTTCCTGCAATGCATCATTTTCAAATTGTGGTACAAATTATTGTGGCTTATGTTCTTGGTGAAAAAATCCCTAACTTGAACATAACTAAATTTAATTTCAAATTTAGTGATTTCATTATAATCAAATAATGTATTAATGAGCACACTTTTAGAAAAATCTGCTCATATGTTGAAGTGCAAATAAGTATTTTTGGAAAACTTATGAATATTTAGACAATTGAAATTAATTTTAAGTGAAAATGTAAAATAATATAATATAATAAAAATTTCAGGTTTTCGTTAGAATAACACAGATACATAAACTCAAACAGGGTATTTTGTATGTGGCTTTTCACATTTCAATCCGTAAATTTTATTTTTTAATTTTAATTAAATAATGAGCTATTAAATATCATTACAGTAAACATTTTACAAAGCAAGAGTAATTAAATTAAAAACATTAATATTGTAAAAAGGATAAATGAACAATGCCATAATATGTAAAATGGACCACCGACGCTGAAACGCCTTAAGCAAGTTTCTCGACAAAATAAAGCGTAGCTAAAATATACATCCACCTAATAAGAATATAATTAGTATTACCTAATGAGTGGTAATTGCTTTCGAGTCCTTTATTTATCCACAAAGTGACTTTAACCAACTTTAACGATATGCCTATCAATATTCCATTTAAAAGCTAAGAGTTAAATTATATTACTAAAACTAATAAGTATTAATTAGTATTATGGCACATACCTACATACGAGTACTATAATATAATTATTATAATAATATGAAAATATTAATTAAACATTTAACAAAACCTATGTTGCCGGCTCGGTGTTAGTCCTTTTTGGAGAAGGTTATAAGTATAACTTATAAGAGTAATATTTTAAAATCATTGACAAATATTAAATTTATTAAACTTTTTCATATAGTTAATCAGATTGCATGGTTCACATTGTACCTAAACTCTAAAGTTATCGGCTAAAACTCCCCCCAATAAGAGGAAATTATCCCCGGGTTATAATTTGAACTACATCTCTCTATTAAACTAAATAATTTCTTTATTGAGTAATTACTTCACAAAAGATGATTGTAATATTAAATTTGGTTTGGTTCAGCTTTAGCCTACAAACAACAAATAGTAGAAGAATGCTTATAGGTACCTACCATCAATTTCTTATTTAAAACAAAACAGACATTGAAATCTATTATAAAAAATGAATCCTTGAAAGGAAATTTATGGCAAACTGTTTTTCATTTTCAGTAAAGCAATTACTATTATAAATGTTAGTATAAAATGAATTATTTTAAATGAATTACATAAATAAGTTATTGGTATAAATTAAATTAATGTAAATTATGTGTAGGTATCGTATAAACTATAACGTGTTTCGCTCTTAATTTAGCTCTTAGGATAGTAAATAAAAAAGACAAGAATTTGAAAATTATAAAATTATTACTATAAATCCGAAGAAATCAAATAAGAGCGAAACGCATATCATAGTTTATATTCATACCGATATCTTGTAATTCATTTAAAATAATTCATTTTATAATTTTCAAAGGTTTAAAATATTATTTTAGTATAATATTATTTTAATTCAAGTTAATTAGTATATTTACCTAACTCCAGAGGTACAAGTTTAATTTAGCGTCACCGTTGTAGTAAATTCACAAGCTTAATATAATTATTGACCATTAAAATAGCAAACCTTGAACTGTAAAGAATTAACAGTTGTTTAAAAATTACTTTAATAATTAGATTTTTCTGTTGTTGTAACAAAATGGAATATGTTTTCATAAATATTTATTAAAATTAAATCAATGCTTTTGCTATTATAATAATACTTAGCAGGTTTTATTTGTAATTCAACTATTTTGTTTTGTTCTTTTAACATCATCTTGATTGTATCACTGTTTCTATACAAAATTACCTCCCCAAGAAGAATTTTTTTATAAAATCTTATGATGTAGTAAGCAAATATAGTTTTACCTGCATAATTGTACCCTGCCATGTGATTTACAAAAATTTATTAAAATAATGGGGAAAATGTTATCCTAATTTGCACAACCACTTCTTTGATTATCTCGGCTGTTCCTTTTTATTAATCGGAAACTCTATCTTTGACTTATTCTTTGAAAATTAAAATGAATATGAATTATTCACACCAGAAAAACGGTTTTTTAATAATGTGTTATGTGAATATTTGAATAATTCGAATACAGTGCAAAGTCAACAATGACCCTTATTGCACCTGTAAGTGGATATTTACAACTCATTAATTCCTGTCACTTACAGAACAAAGGAGATAAAATTTGTGACGCCACTGCACTATCTCCAGATTCCGATTTAGTTCACTTGTTGTTTACCACAAATACGAGTAGTCGCTTAACATGGAAGCACACACGATAGTGGACTTCTCCAAATTTTTTGTGTATCCTTAAACATTTTGAAGTCCTTTATAATCTTGATTATCCGTAATTTCTTATCAATTTTAGCGATTCATCCGTTTTAATCCTCAGAAAAGACTGACGAAAGGAATGAGAATAATAATAAATTAATAAGAAAAATTATGTGATTCACTCCATGTCCCATAGCATTTTCAATATTATCTATTATTCTGACAAACGGTGCGTGAGCACTTGAAAGTAATATAATAGCAATAATAATTTTGAGTTTTAGATGCTAGGTGAAGACTCAAAATATATTCTGCATCCTCCCTCTAGCGAGATAAAGATCGCGACTTATGCCTCGCAGATGGGTTCTTGGCAAGCCAAGTTACCTACCCACCAATGGCTGCAAGGCCCGAGATAGCCTTAGGTGGAGAGATCACGACAGACACAGGACGCATTGAAGTCCATAATTGAGCAATAGCAACTTCGTATAGCACTGAATTTCCGTTCTGGGCGCCTTTCTACTACTTTTTAGAATCACACGCCACTCACTACGAGTCCAACCTCTAAGGTGAGCAGGGTCAAGCAAGTTTGCGCAAGAATTGACCCCGGGGCTCCCACCCCCGTAGTAGTTTTATTTTGAAAACGCTACCCCCTTTGGATTCAAATGTTTCAAGGATGATTCGTAAACACCCTTAGATATTTACTTGCCATATCAAGTTTAAGCTGTCGCTTTGGAGTCCACCAGGGCTCGACAAGTCTCCTTGCCATGTGTTAAAGGCGAACCCCTTAGATCTCTATTTGATGATTAGTTCCCTTTAGGGTACAAGTCTGCGGCGCAATGAGGTAATTATGGGTTAAGATCATCATCCTTCCAGGTTGTAAGGTAAATACAGTAAGTACAGGAGTCATTTAAAGGTTGGTTTCCTTCAAAACTGACCTTCTGCACCATGAACATGGGTAAAGGTCGTTTAGATTACCTTAGTATCCCTAGAACGTGTCATTACTGAAGTATTTCTCCCTTTCCTGTTTATCTACCGAAGTCTTCCTACAATCGCCCTCGTTGCTAGACTTGTCAGGAGCTTTCCAATGGTCACCCATCAATGTTTTCCCACAAAAGATTTTGCCTTTGAGTTTTTCAAGTCAGGTCTTTCACGATGGTCACTAAGTAGGTACGGCAAACTCCAACACGACCCCTGTCCTCTAGGACACTCCAAAATTCAAGAAGAACGACGTGCACATAATACTCGTATGCTACACCGTTCAACGCATCGTATCTTTCGGATGCTTTCTGCCATTGGTGAAAATCAAAAATTTCTAAATTTTCTCCGTCAGTCCCGGACAAAAAATATGCAATTTTTCCAACTTTTTAAAAACTAACACGTTTGATTTCAGATACCTGCACAAATTATGAACTTCCTACCATTACAAAGGTAAAAATGAAAATTCCTCTTTTCAAACAGGGCTGTTGATGGTTATTAAAAATTTTAATGAAGACGCAATCGTCATAATTTAGCTGCGTTGTTGAAGCAGTTTTTTTCAACTAAGAACCAAACTTGAAAACAAAATTTACACTACAGTAAAATTTCTCTTTGTTCTAATAAAAATCAAAATAATAAAGTTACATATTTTTTAGGGGCGTACTTAGTATACTTTTATTAATGAAGCAAAACGCCATTATGACAATACATAAATCTGTAACAATATGGGATAGTTTTTTAATAATTTATCTATATTACTACTAGGTATATTAATTAGTTGAGAAGGATTTCTTTTTAGTTTTTGAGTAATGCCCAAGAGTATTAGAAATTCGTTGATTATTAACATTTTATTTTAGATAAACGTAAAATCTATAAAGTTTTGTACTGCTTTAAAAATATCAAATTTCGAGGTAAAAGAGAACATTATTTGTAAGAAGTTTTAATTTTTCTCCATCCAAAGGAAACTTCTACTAAAAGTCTTAGTTTTCTTGTGGAAAGTTACGTTGAACATCATTTTTCTATAGACATTTTTGGATATTGGTTTAGACGTTTTAAAAGTGAAGATTTTGTTGTGGAAATTAAGGAAAAACAAAAAAAGTCGAAGATGCTTAATTACAAGCGTTATTGGATGAGGATTTACGTCAAACGCAAAAATATGCCTTCTATTTATTAATATAAAATATCTTACCACAATGCAAATTGTACAAATTTTCATTTTTGAAAAGTATCAAACTATAGTTTGAATTTACTGGAAGTTCAGATTATCGAGGTTCTACTGTGATAATTTTTAAGCAAAGTAAATCATCATTTTACAAATTATAAGTCTAAATTGATAATGATTTACATAAGAAGGTGTTTAAATGATTAATGAACCGACAGTTCGTTAGTATACAATTACTTCTCGCTGAAATAGATAATCAGTACCCGTAGGTATTATGAATGTCTACAGTTGTCGACTAACAATTATTAGCATCTACCTGACTCATCGGGTTCATTCATGCAAATGATAAAGCGATTTTATTTTATAGGTAATATTTCAATTTATCTACTTTTATCATTTTATATTCAAGCGGACAACAAAAAATAATTTTCAATTGAATGTAGATTAACTTTTTTTTATTGCTACACTACTTTTTTGATTTCCATTGTAGATATCATAAAGCCGCGATCACTTTTTGTACACGTTTCTCAGGTCGAAAACAAAAAAGCGCCCGACAGATTTAATTTAAACATTTATTGTTAAAAAATTTCTTCTACACGACTAACTTTCTACCAAAAAATAGTTAAACTAACTTCAAGTCGACAGGTATTAGTCACATACATGAACACTCGATATAGACACACCAAACCCACGTCTTCGTAATACGGGCTTTTAAATTGAACAATAAGTAACATGATGTATAGAATTACAATTCTATACTCGACTACTAAAAGATCAAACATCATCGTGGAATTAGACATAATTCGAAATATGGGTTTATTCGAGCATAAAAGTGTCAAGGTTTGTTCGTTGTTAAGATTGAATGGCAATAATGGGTTTGCAGAAACTTTATAGATACCCTTGTTGTGGGGTCGGTACAACTCAATTTAAATTATAGGCATCCAATTATTAATAGGTATAGAAATACAACTTTACTCTTGTCTTTATTACAATATTATTAATACTAATCAAATTCCATTTGTATCAAGTTTTGGATTTATATGCAGCAAACAAACCTGAACACATAACCACATTTCGATAGAATATAAAAACGTTTGCCTAGTACTTACAATAATTATATTTGCAGAACGTTCCTCTTAGTGTAATGAAGTGCTTTTATTCTCAAAACATATTCCTCAAACAAATCAATGATAACTAACAATTTAAAATTGAAGTTAAATATATCAAATTATGGTATTATTAAATAAATATTGCAGTATAACATAATGTAGGCATAGAATATTGTATTAGCATAGTACTAAAATAATAAAAATAAAATTATTTACCAGACACATAATATAGTTACAATGTTTTGCTTGAATAAATATTATTCTTTTTAACTATAAAATTTGTTTAAAATAAATTACTTAATTAACTTTAATTTACTTTTTAACTAAAATGAGTTCAATGCTTCAATTTTTAAATTTTTGCAGCTGATAAGTACATCAAAATGTATGATGTTAACTACTTGAATTAAATAATGTAATATAACAGAAGAATATATGGGTATAAATTAATATTTAAATCGGAATTACTTTTAATTGTCTAGTACCTAGTATATTTATTACACTTATGTAAAAATGAATTTTGAAAGCGTTTTTGCAGTTGAAGAAAAACAAAACCATGAAGCATAAGAAATATAATGAAATCCTTACTTTTACATCATGTAAATTTAAAAATCACAAAAAATTGGAACAATAACATTTGATTTAATACATTTTAACAGAACACTTGCACTACACCTAATACAATTTTATGAAACCGATAGGTATACATTTTTGTTGGTTATTCGTCGTTATTGAAAAGCACTTAGCGAGTAGAGGAGATCTTGCAATAATGATCAAGACCGGTTCGTCGTAGTTTTGGGAATGTTAATCTTTCTCACAACTGTTTCAAATAACACACATCTATCCTAAGAGAGTGTCTTTAGGATGCTTTTTCGTCATTTGGAATGCAACTCCTAATTAAAAATCAAAACGATACCGACAGTAGTTCATTATAGACACAAAAATTTTATTCTGGCTGAAACAAACATCTGATTTTATTCAACTATTTCATTACAAGAATAATAATAATAATAAGTAACCCAAAATGTTACAATTGTTTTTGTACTTATTTTTATATGCATTATGAAGCGTGTATGTTGTGTTATAACGCTACCTTCATAGATGGCACAGATAGCTACATATTCGCCTAAAAGTACATCGAATGTACTTTCAGCAAATTACCCATATACAATAACTGTTTAAGATTTATTATATTTTAAAATAATAATACCTTCACTAGATCCAAAATAAAAATCATATTAATTCCCTACCCGCTTGTTTGTGCAATTTAAATATAAGTGATTATAATATCCTTCTTGACGGTATAAAATAAATAGTTACTAACTACTAATCAAAAATATTTCTAGAAATTTCTGGATGTTATTATAAGTTGCTATAGTCCTGAGTGGCGTGTATTATAATAAATACACCTGCTAGATATAACCAATTTTATTATATTAAATCATTCAGAATAATTGTTACGTTTTAGAATAAAAGTTAAATAAATTGACTATGCATGTTTTGATATACAACCGCTAATTAAGCCTGAAAACATGCTATATCAGTAATGGTCCATATCGAATTTAACTTGTCTACCGACATCACAAAATATATAAGGTGTTAATTTACGTTCCCGAAATTTAATAACGGGTTGTAACAAATAACCGCTGATTATAATTAAAGGTATGTAGGTACCACAACAGAAGTTATGTTTTTAAATATAATGTTTCCTAAATTGTTGTTTTTTTCACTAATCATAAGGTTTCAAACTAATTTGTTGCAGTTTTGTTTTCAGTCGATATTCTACCAACCAATATTTCAGGTTACAAAAAGTTGCTACATTTAAATTAATTTAATAAATTGCCGTTATTTACATGTAATTAAGAGACTACCAAAGGTAATTATTACAATAAGTATTTTACTAAAATTATATTAAATATTATGTATTTAAAATATCGTGCATGTATTTTATGTTTATCTTCAAATTTAATTTAGTGTCTTAAGGCCAAGTTTAAAAATGACGTTAACTTAGTTTTAATCATTAACTATTTATTTTACTTTCTACTCTATAAAACACCTTTATAATGTTGTCTCCGAATACAAACATATTTTCCAGGTGATCCCGAAGGCTTATTTTAGTTTTAACAGTTCAAGTTTAAATAAAGAATAAATCGTTTTCTAACTGGGTTACAAAATAACCTTAGAAAGTACATTTTACCATAGATTTGCAAAATGTTTTTAAAATTATGTAGTTTTAGAAAATAATAAAATATAGATAGTGCTTTATCTAAACTACCAGTAGGTAGTTTGGTGTAGTGCAAGGGATGGTCAAATATAAATTATGTGTCTGTGGTTTTAATTCCACGGTAAACCGTAAGCACATACCTCAGGTATATCAAATATAGTAGCTCAAGAAAAACCCCGAACCAACCAAGTTTGATGTTTAATATTTAAAAATAAATTTCCAATGCATTTTGCCAACTTTCGGACATTTATTTAAATTTTAACATTATCATTTAACGTAATAGTGAAGTACATTTTGTCATCTGTTCCAATTATTGCAACTGCTTGTGGCTAGTCGTAATTAGAGTTTACCCAACACACATCAATCTTACCACCATACAGCTGCAAGGTAATGATTATTATTAACCCTCGAATGTGTTAACCTCTTCATTGTAATCTGTTGAAAATGTAGCGTATACTTTTGTAATGACGACACTTTTCTAATAAATTATTATCACACAATCAATTTTTTTTAAATCGTGTCTACAATTATAATTAACAAATTGTCTACACCAACTAATAAATAAGAAATATTAATATTTTAATTATGACATTTAATGTGTTTACTTTGCATAAATTATTTTAAAATAGCTGTTAACATCATTTAACAAGTTTAAACTGTTAATAACAACTTAAGCTATAATAAACTCTACGATTTTTAATTTTAATTCGAATTTATAGATTATTATCAAAACTAAAGTTACTTTTAATTATATATAAAATTAATAGATATTTATGCCCAATTATAAAGTTTTTGGCCTACATATTGAATTTAAAAATATCCAAAACTTAACTATCGTGAAGTAGATGTCTTTCCAATCGCATAACTTTTTGGTAAATAATATCTGCTGCACACCTTTTGCTTTAGTTTGACTTATGCTACTTAGCAGCACGACAATAAGTCTTTCTATTCATTGCATAATTTAAAAATGAAGCAAAATGTGTAATATCTAAAACTGTTATGTACACTTCAATAAATATATCACATTTAAAATTGACATATAAACGACAATACTAGAAAGGCGCCGCCTGCATCGATCAGTAAATATAAATAAGCATTCTGATTGCAAAAATGATTGACACTTGCACTACAGCAAACGCAATATTGAATAAGGGTGACAAACCTCGGGGTAGAATAAAACAGCGACAGTGCGGCCTTTGGGAAAATATGTCAATCACTGCAACAGCCTTTTTGTATTTCTGCTTGCATCTGTTCATATTTTGAAAAGTTATCTGTTGTCTTTATTATTGCTTTTATGTCTGTATATACGAAGATTTATACAACTTACTAATAAACAAAATTGGATTTGTTTTTAAATTGTAAGTGTTTCGAAAGTTTTACAATTAACATGCAATTGCTTGTCTACCAGAAAATGTAACATTTTTATGGTACCCAAGTACCTATTCATAGTATTTGCATAATTTTATTAATTATTTAATAGAATGGTATTCATTTATGTATTCAGAAAATATTCATATATTTGAACTAAGCCAGTAATCTCTTGGTACTACATATAAATGACGTGTATATTGGAAAAATGGATTAGCTTTAGAGACAGTGAGACCCTTGGGAGGGCCTATCACCTACAACACTCTCAACATCCACCGGGAGTTCACCCCCTTTTCAAAGGATTTGTTGTAGTATTAGGGTTGCATATAACATCAAAATAAGTTTTATTAATACGTAAAGATTTAATACAATAAATGAAATTTTTGTGTATGCTTTTATTTAATTATAGCCACTTCCCATCAGAAGTGGGTTTCTTCAAAGGGTTCAGGTGGAGTAGTAGTAAAACTTTCTTCCCCTTTACAAAAAGAAACATTGTTTATTTTAATTTTATTTTTATTCACATTTTTAACTAAATCTTTTCACAGTTCACCAAATTCCGGATAACTTCTTATTAGAATTTCAAACGAAAATTGATTTAGTAAAATATACGTGTTTAGGTATAAATAAAATAAAATTTGGAGTATTGATGTGTAGTTTACTAAACACAATAATGTATAGTTAGTAAAACGTAGTATAGCAATCCATAATCTTTATGACTGATCTCCCTAGCGACAGAAGCGACAGTGTTCGGAGCAGAAGATTAGCTGACTAATGTGATTTATTGCTGAGATATCGAGAGGGGTGTGCATTAGCAGCCCTCGCTTACTAATTAATACGTTCTTACTAACCTTTTAATCATAATTGGATAACTGTACTGAGTTGTTAAAACCAAATCGCATCTGCAGAGTTGCTTTAAACTTTTAATGTCTTATTAATTAAGTTAGCTGTTGCGAAGAAAGATTGTACAGTGTAATTCAGTTGCTGTTTGCTTATTTTATATTACAGTTGATTAATTTTGTATTCTCAAAGCTCGAGTTTAACACTAACAAACTTATATAAACAACTAAAATTAAGTATCTTCCTATTCTGTATTGTGTCAATTACTTTTAATTTGATTGTTTATTAATTGGTATTTTCGTATTCATACCAGAGTAATATCTTATTGTATACTGAATTCCAAAAACACTATAATTAATAAATTCTATACCTAGTGCGGTCGGTACAAACTTTGTATTTCTTGGAGAACATAGTTCTACAAACTACTTGAGGTTGGCTATGTAATCCAGTAATGTTTCAGACTATTCCATGTAAGATAATGGTTTACAAAACTGGAAACACTATTATCGTTAACATAAATTATTAGGAACAATAGCATGAAGTGGACTTACTGAAAATTCGAAGTAGCAGCTGTGGTGACTGTATCAAGATAAGAAAATATAATTGTAGTATACCTAACAGTGTAGTAGGCAATTAAGATAATAAATTAATAAATTCGTGAGGAGAAGTTAAGTGTGTAACATAAATTCAAAGTATCATAAAATGTATAAACAAAAAGTTTAAGGGTTTATTTTTTTTAGATCAATAAGAAAATTATATTCTGTGTATCACGAGAAATAAAACATAGATAAATGCTTTTAGGTATTATATTGTGAGAAATGTAAAAATTATTTTTACATAAATAATATTTCAAAACAGTTTCACAATATAAACAGGAAGTTAGTGCTAACAGATCTAATGAGATCTATTTCACGGGTCGAATCCTAGAAGACTCCTAAATATCTTCTTTTTTTGCTAATTTTTCATTGGACTCTGATTCTGATTTTTCTTATTTCTGCTGAACTGTGTAATATATTACGGATTATTTATGACATAGTTGTTTATAAGTGATCTTTATTTTAATAATACAGGAACTACAACTCCTCTATAATGTATTCCATATAACGTTCTTTTAACATTTTAATTAGATACCAAACTTGGTGGTTAAATGCACAAATTTCAATTGACTTAAAATCACATTGAATTGATTACCCATAAAATGACTCCACTAAGTTAATTTATAAATAAATATTGTACAAACACCCTCTTTCAAACACAAGTTTCCTGCACTACTCATCATGGCTATCCCTATCTATTCCCTGTTCAAAATGCTTCTTTCAGTCAATTTATCAACCGAAACGTTTTATTTAGTTCTCGCCTTGATTACACTTACACTGGCGGATCGCCTCACCACTGTGAATTTATTCTAATAGCTTCTTTATTATTTATTTAAAAAAAAGGAGTAATTCACTTTTAGGAATTTTCATTTTTTGACTTTTAGATTAGAAGTCAACTTGTTAGATTTTATTTTAATTTTCATTAAATTTCTCTTTATAAATGAATAATATTACTTATTCGTGTATACCTAACATTATTAGTTTTAATTTTATTTAGATTTTTATGAAAATTTTGATAAAATCAGCACTATAGTTATTTTCAAACTTTTTTCTAAATTCTTTTAGAGATACACCGATATAACCTTATAAATTCAGTAATCAGTAATGTTAAAATTTCTCCTACGTATAATGCATACTAATTAAATAAATTATAACATTTTTAAATATAGTTATTAAACTTATAATGAAATATAGAAAAAAGGATTTTATTTCAATTTCTTATGGTTTCAATTGTTTATTGATACAGTTACTCTATGGATTCCACAAACCTAATATTTACATCACTTCGTCAACCAAATTTGAAAGCTTTATGATTCATGTAATTAGTTAATCTTATAATTTACTAGATTGTGAAAATTTTTGAGTGAAAACTATACATTTCGGGAGGTAGATAAGGAAAGGAATTATCAATAAGAAAAATTTGAAAATAATTGGTAACATCAATGAATGTGAAACTTTGTATGCCCATAGGATTGTAAATTCTGAAGGGATTTACTTCAAATTTGTTATAAAAGCTTCGGAGATCGGGAACTAGGAAAATGTAAAGTTTATTAATTATTTAATGATATTATTAATGTCCAACGTAACCGATTTTCTGCAATTTTTTAATTCAAAGGAAATACATTTTTTCCAGATTTTCCGCTATAATTTCCTAACACGAAATGCATTTTCACTGTTACAGTCATATTAAAAGCAGTTCTATAGTTGGTACCAAATAAGAAAACCTGGTGGAGCCAATTTTCTGCACCTGAGATGTGGAGGGAAAACGCTCTAGTGCCGTCGTATATTTAATTTTCGTTTCTGCACTTTGGCTCCGCCTTGTTTTCTTATATGGCACTACTGTACTTAACTGTGTTGCGTAATTATTTTCTTTTTGACTAAATATTTTACCTTTAACCTATAATAATCACATCTGATTATCTACTTTAAAAACGATACCTATTATATCAACTGTATAAATACTTTTGACTCAAAATTATCCTACAACAGGTAAATTAACAACATAAGAACAGTACCGGATCTAAGAGTGTAACTAATTTTAGTAAATTTTTCCTTTTTAACTCCAATCCAATGATCAGCTCTGGATCTTACTTTCACCAACTTTTAATTACTTACTCACCGTAAAATTTTGGATAAATTGAGAATTTTCAGTAGTTATTTGTATGGATGATTGAAAATTTAAGTATTTGAATTCTAGATGCGTCTTAAAAAGTTAAATGAAACAAGATTACTACTTTTGAGGTTAAAATTCGACATACCAATGCACATAGGAGTATTTAGCATAAAAACTTGGCCATAAGTCGATTTCTAAAAGTTGCATATACACTCATAAAAAATCATGTTTAGGGTAGTTGAATGGACCTAAAACAATTACCCCCACCAGTTTATTCTATAAGGTGGCTGTGACAACCCTGCCGATGTCAGTAAAAAGTGGTAGCTGTTCTAATCAGGATTTTTCATTTATTTCAAAGCCGTTTAATTTTATAATTTTCAAGAAGAGTGTTGAGTTATTCATTATGGATTATTCTGCAGGAGGTATGTATCACCATAAAATATACATTTTGTAATGATTTACAATTAATTTCAAATATAATTCTCTTGGGCGTAAATTAGTAACAGTTAACTTTTTTTTCTTAAATTAATATTTCTCAAGTCATTTTGTTATGGTTATGTGTATTATTCGGTAACATTATTTACATGAATAGAGAGAGTAAGGACCCCAAAAAAAAACACATCAAGAAAAATTTGCGGATTTTTGCAGATATCAATTTTATAGGTATTTATTTAAATCTCAGTTTGATCAGTTTCCTCAAGAAAGGATTGCAATGTGGATGTCTTGAACAGGATTTTATTAAGCTCTGATCCGCTCATCGCCAGCACGAGACCTAAAGTGATCACAAAGGAAGATGAGAGGGCGTAGACAAAATCCGGCGCAGTAGACATCACGTGACACCCAATTCCACCAATTGACACCAACATAAACACGATTGTATGAGTTTTGGTTTCTACGCATTAGCTCCACCCTCTCATCTATCTTTGCGCCTGCTCTACACCTAAAAAAAAGCAGAGTATTCAACAAGGAATCACTAGAAATGCTTATTGCCGAGCCCTTGGCGATTCCAAATGAACAAGAGGTACTAACTACGAATGAAACTGAATGTTCTGAGAATGAATGGAATGAAGAGTCAGATGTAGAGCTTTCAGAAGATGAACTTTGCTAATATTAAGTAATATTAACACTACTAATATATAAATAATTAATAAACTGTATTTTATCCTCTTTAAAAAACTTTTTTTAATTAAATTATACTTTTTAATCCCCATATTATGAGTAGTTAATCTTGTTTAAAGTACATCAATTATTATTTACTTTCAGTTAGAGGCTGTTAGGATAACTAAATAATTTTGGCCAGGTTTTCATGCTAAATACTCCTATGTGCAATGGTAGTATTTTCAAGTTTGAGGGCTGAAGAACGTTATTTTCGATTGTATGAGGACGGCATCCTTAGCTTTCTGGATACTAAAGTTTATTTTTGAGATGGTTTGGTCGCACTATTTGCACGGTAGATGTATTTAAATTGACTTCCTTCCGTAGAGGTTAAGTGTTATTTAAAGCCGATAAAGGAGATCGCGGTGACAATATTCGGCAGTGAAAGTTACACCGAAAAAAATCAAGGTACTATCATAAAATGTTTGATTGATTTTATATTTGATTTTTTCAATTTGATTTTTGTGTATGTGCAAGGGGTAGGACAAGTTTGATTATTAAATGTCCCCTTGCATTAGCGAAAGAAGGGTTAATCGGGATATGTACAGATCCCTTATTTCAAAATGATTATAGTGGAGAAAATTGTATCCTTTCCGAAAATTAAATTTGTTTATTTTGATCCTGAGTTTTAAATTGAATTCATAAGGCGGCCTTCGGCGTGTCCGTAGAACCCGATGTGAAGATAAGAGTCTGACTAGTCGGGGCATTTTGGATAGTTATTGATCTTTTGCACTTTCCCTACAATTATTTATAAAAAGCAAAAGTCAATAGGTACCTACAGTACAATATAATATAATAATATATTAATATCATATAATATATATGATCGAAGATTAATATACATAAATATAAATTAGATGGTCGATGATTAACTACCTATAGTAAAAATCCAATAACTATTTACGAGTTTGGTCCAATTTGTGAGATTGATACAGATGATTACAAATCGTTATTTTATCTAACGCACATGGATGGAAGACAATTTTTGAGGTTAGAAAATTTTATGGTTTAATGTTCTATTCACATTATTAATTAATCTGGATAAATCGAAGTGGATAGTAATTATATAGGCTACTGTATTTCATCAACATTTTCTTGTGTTGTTCCACAAGATTATTGGAAATTAGAAATTTTATCGGGCGTGTATAAAATCGATCTAACAAATGTTTGTGAAATGGGAGATTTTCCAAGGGCGTACAGGTACAAAGGCAAAATAAAGTACATGTATTTTTGTAAAATTTTATTTTGCAATAAGTCAATAATAGATGAAGATAAAAATTTGAAAATAATAATCGAATCAATTCTACTTTCAAGTTTCCATGTACCCATTTCAATCAAAATCTAGTTAGTAGTACTATATTTAAATGTAAATATAAAAGGTTGTGAAATTCTGATTAGTTTGGGAGCTAGTGCTAGTTTAGTGACACACATACACACAGATATACAGACATTTCTTGATGTTCGGCCTCTTTAAATTCATGGTACCTACTTCAAGGAAAGTAAAACCATCAAAATCTTAAAACAATATTTTCGAATGAACAAATTCGAATCTTTCTTTATTATGTTTGTAAAATATACTTTCTGTTTCTTTGTTTATAATCTTATATTTTTATTTCTATTATTTTATAAACGTTTTTGTAAACGATAAATAATATCGCTTCTAAATGTGCAGTGTATATTTTGAGTAATTAAACTTAAAGAATAGCTAGAAATAATTCACATAGGAAAGGGTTAATTAGTGTCTCTGTGGATATAGGAGTACATTTTGATCGTATTAGTTCACATCAGTGAAGTATAAAACAGAATTCTGGAAGTAACGTCTTGTCTTATCACACAAATAAGTTTGGGACCAACCTTGTAACAAGTAAGGTTTCTATGTCACTTAAAACTATCGAAATAACATAGTTCTTTAAACGAACTCGATTAAAAAAGTACTCTTAAAATCAATATAGGGGAAATACGCCTTTGCTGGTACCTCTACCGATTTATGTCAATAAATTAATCGCTATTAAATTTTTTAAGTTTTTAGATTAGTATGGATTGGTATTTTTAACACACAAATGCACTAATGAAAATTACATGTTACAAAATTAATCAAAACAATATTTAGAATTTTTCAATTCCTCGCCTTTTAGCATTTCTTTCTCTTACGCTGTATGCTATTATAATGTTAAAGTATAAGGTGAATCTAAAAAGAATTCAATTTATGTATAAAATTTAAGTAAGTACATTATAACAAAACAGAATACAAAATTTAATTAAAAAGTTTTGATGTCAATAAAGTGGACTCATCCCTTAATATTATGTTTGGATTATTCAAATTTGGATAATAAGTCATCACAATATCCGATGGAAACAAAATAAAAAAATTTTATTTGTAGAATACATTTAAAGTTTAAAGAAATTTATTTTTAAAATGAAACCATAATATGTACACGCTGTAAAACTTTCCGCCCAGACTTGTGTTGCGCATAACAGAACGCCGTTCTTGTGAAGTTAAAGTTTTGCAACCCCCAGCTGGCTTCCTCGTCATGTTTTAGTTCAAGAACTCGCGTTCAAAGCTCGGCTTATTTTTAAGTTGCCAAGTTGTGCAATTTCTATATGAAGCTAGCATTTATCATGATTTCATACAAGTGGCTATGTATAGTTTATACAAAACCAAACAGGAAAATTAAACGCTTATTCGAAATAGCACAAAATCTTATATTTTGTATTAACAAGAAATGAATAGTCTTTGTTTCAAAGTAAAACTGCTTAAGAGTCTGAACTCAATAGATTATAAGCATAAAGCTTATATTCGTTAAGATCTTTAGAAAACTTTGGTTATGAATTTCAATAAGTTACGTATTAGTATTTACACGGCATCTAAACTCAAGTTAGCTTCGTTATTTATACGAAAGCTTAAAATTTTCATTATCTCAGAAATTTGTATGTGTTTAACAAAGCAAGGGTTCTTTTGTTAAAATCACCACCAAGATTATCCCGAGTATTACAATGCATTTGGCGTGAAGAAATAGACGTAGCGGTCGGTATTCTATAGAAATTGCGCTAATTCATTTCAATTTTAGAATTAGCGAGTTTAAAGTTTTACTTGTTGGTGTAAAACTAACAACAACGTTACACATTTAAGAGCTGTGATACGTCGTTTGGTTCAAATTTTAGTAAATAATAGGTATTATAATATAATATTTAATATTTCGAGTAGTACCTTCAAATATTTTAATTTTCTTTTGTTGGGAATTTCTTTTAATGACATATTATTATATTACTTAATAAGGTAAAATGAATAAACATTTTTAATAAACTAAAATGATATAATCATAAAGATATTATATAATAGATTAAAGATAAGATTGTTTAGATATTTTTTTGAAAAGTACTAGTACTAGATACTATGTATTTCACAGCAACTAAACTGCAAGCAGCACTGCTATTTTATAACGCTACTAATTCAATAATAGTATGATGTAGTATTATTAGAGAAATGTGGTATAATTATAAAATAACAGTTAAATGCAATACTTTATTTATTAAGTTTTATTATAAAATCATACATTTCCACATAATATAATAGCTAAATTTTTATTGCATTTTCTTAAAATAATTTCCTTGAAAATTAATTAAATTTAATTACTTTTAATGATGGGTGATATAAACACACGATACATCTAAATCTTAAATTAAGAAAAGTGGATTTAAAATTTGACAGCTGATGATTAATTTAAACGTGTTCATCAACTGATCAGAATTTTAATATCACGCCTTCATGACAAATACCTAAAACCATTTATCCTGGTACCAACGCGTATTCTATATTAAATCGGGTTAGTGACAACAAATATAATCACAATTTTATGCAAACAGTAAGAGATGGAAATAAAATTATGTAAGGGAATTTCATTTCCCTCTACCTATTATGTAGGTGTTAGATAGCCTACGGCTTTTTGGATGATTGATGACCGATGTCAACACCGTGTTCAGGAAGATGTGAAAGCTCAGCGCCATCGGTCGGTTGATAAAACTAATAGTACTACTACAAGAAAAATTGTTTTTACTTTTTTCTTATCAAAGACTTTTCTATGATGAAAAACTATTATTGCTAATATTTTAAATAAGTATATTGTACACCATAGCATCATGTAAAGAATAATTTTGCAGCAACTTATAGCAGTCAACTTTGAAGAACTTTCTAGCGGCATTTACGAAGCTGAAACTTGTCGAAATGAAGGGTGTTGGATGAAAATTGAACAAAATTGCGGTCTAATATGATATAATATTTTATCATTTATATTTTTTCCAGTAAAATTTTATTTGATATTAAAAAGTGGAAGCTATTTTAATGTAAATTAAGTTTTTTCATTTATTATCATTTTATTTCTGAAGATATTTAATTCTTCTCTATATCTACATATTTAAGAACGGAAGTAATTTCACAATAAGATTTTGATGTAACTATCATCGATGTTATTAACATTTAGTGGAATAGTAGATACTTAATTAATGCTTCAATTGAACTGTTATGATATTCAAGAGATTTTTTTTTCTATTTCTCTTCTCATCTACTTAACTGAGAAATTATACCTCTACCTACAGATTAAAGTAGTGTGGCTGTAAAAAATTTACAGTAGCAACTTTCTCATACTAACATTAGCTCTGGCAATAATCGGATCGTTCTTTTAAAATAACATATTATTATTCTCTTGAGGCCATTATTAACACATTATTATAATATTTTTACAACAGGGCGTGCCTATCGGACCTTCTGTCAGCTACAGTAAAAAAGAAATTAGTTTTGATGCTTTTAAAATTCCTTTTAAAAAGAGTGTAAGCAAATCCATTCAATATTTAAGTCCTTTTTAAAAGAGGCTGCTCCCATTCACGGGTAATCGCGTATATGATATTAATGCGCTCAGAAACGTCCAGGACAGATTTTAAAACGAGTTAATGCGACAGTAGCTACCTCTAGCGTCTCATTTATCATATTTATAATGCGCTGTATTCAAACAACAATGGATGATGTTACGACCAGGATTAATTATAAAAATATTCTAGATAGAGGCGCCGAGTGTCATTGCTTTTTGTTTGTTCCTGACAGATATGCTCATAAACAAGAAACTAGAAAGACAGAACACGCTTTGGATAATATAATGAATTTTAATTTTAATACGAAAATGCGTATTTAACTTACAAAATATAATGTATTATTATTTATGGGTAGGCAATAGTATTGAACATCATTTAATTTAACAACTTTTAAAATAAATTAATATACGAAGGAATCATTGCACAACTTGAGACCAACATATGAAATACTTCGGAATAAGTGGCGTTGTATTCGTTATAGATACACATAAAATAAAAAGTAACTGTGACCGAATAGACTTCACAAGAATACCGTGTAAATAAAAATAAAAGTTTTAAGTTAAAAACTGCATTCTTAATGTGCCAGTAAAGGTTGAACATATAATAAATTAGTTTTACACCAAGAAGCTGTATAGCGAGCGATACCATCATTGTTGTGGAAAATATAATTTTCTTCTAGTTTTCACCTCATTCCTTCACCTGACTCCCGAAATGTAGGTACCTATTCGTCATATTAGAGTAGTTGATTGTTGAAAAGGTATATTTAATTTAATTGCTATTATCACAAGTTTTAACCATATTATTATGTCACAAATTAAACAAGCCAACTTAAGTTATGCATGTTTTTCTGAATTATTTGAGAATAAAACATGGGTCTGTCATTGTTTTACTATATTTGCGTGATCTCCAAGACGCAAGTTAAAGTAGCTATTCATAAATGTAAATCAGGTAATAATCAGATGCTATAACTTACTAAAGAACAAAATTTCAAACCAAGTCCATATCTGATTGAACAGGCATGCAATGTAATTATAACTAATAACTTGTTTCAGTTGTGTTTTGCATTACTTTAGTTGTGGGTGGTAGAAAACATGAAACAAAATGACCTGCTAATATATGCAAAAATAATTCTGAGATAGTTTTATTTGATAGCTTAAGTTAAAAAATCTAATTTGCCGAAAGAATGTGTAATTTATGCTAAGTATACTTTTTAAGTAAATATATAAAATTCATTTTATGCTCGCATACTTTATGAAGAGAAGGCAAAGACCCTAGCAACAGAAACCTGCTGTTAACAATCCATTACGTCCGCGTAAACTCGAAATAAAACACAGTGTTTAATATTTCAGTATACAGCTGTGGAAAATGGTGCAGCTATTTAGACAAATCCATTTTCTTTAAGTCGTTATTTAAGAAGAACGTAGTCTTAATTAAATCAAATCTTAAATGTAAATATGCTTTGAAATAGTTGAAACGTGACCACTTTACAAAATCGAAAATTAACTCTTAATAGTTACTTCAATATAAAATATTATGGCAAGTAATAGGTATGTAGTTAATTAGATATTATGAAAAAGAAACTAAACGTTATAAACATTTAATTGTGAAAAAGAAATTAAATTTAAGTAGTACTAACGTATCAAAATTGTTTACTTCTCCAATACACATATAATTATAGGTAATAACATTAATTAAATATATAATATAATACTCACATATTTCTATGTATTTACGTAAGTGGTATGACTCCATCATTTTATTTATGATCCAAGGAAGAACACAATCCTAATTGATTATTATAATGATAATAATCATTGTCTAATTCTGTGCATATATGGAAAACAGCTAAAATCAATAGTTTGAGTTAAAATTTAAATAAGTAGGCAATAATTGCAATATAGAGGTAATTTTATTCATAGTGGTTGGGAGTGGCTAATGTGCAGAAACTAATATTCGTAATTTCGCTTCTATGTTTTTGTTAATTGGTGTAATTGGGTGTCAAACGTTATACATTTTTGATCAACACCTAATACCTACTTTTTAAGTGAAGGGGCCATGGTCAAAAAAAGTACTCGAAGCCAATAGGTATAATAGCTACAAATGATAGAATCGTGAAATAAATTGATGGTATATGATATTTTCGGGACTGTTATAATTAATTTTAAATTAGTTAGATTATAAGAGTAGTTTACCGCGGTAAAAATATTAAAAGTAAAATTAAAAACAAGTAAAAGTAAAAAGTATAATACGTCATATTTCGGCAAAAACGTAATTGAGTTTCCAGTGAAATCCAGGGATTTCGAAAACGAGTAAATAACAAAAGTATGAAAATTTTAAGACTATTAAAAAAGGTAAAATTTTGCATCCCTGTAAAAAGGCAGCTGGCAAAGGGAATCAACTCAAATTTAATTTAGGTACTTCAATAAGATTAATAAAATAAATAACTAAATATTTTAATTAATTAATATGGTTGGTGAGAAAATTTTGTATTGAAATTTTGTATTTTACAAGTTTTGTAGAATGTAGAATTATTATCCTTTAATTTTATTCTAAACACGATTTTGGACAAGCAATCATTGAATTTCCAAAGATTTGAAATGATAAATAAGGCGAGTTGTAATTGTGGGGTAACCTGAAATGAATTTCGCTGTGGTCATCTCATCCATTTATGATAAATCTATATAGATAAAGCATAAACAATAATACAATTAAAAATAAAAATAAAATAGGTAAAGAATAAACCATAAGCCAATACTTCTTTCACTATAAATATTAATCCTGTTTATCTTTGGATGTTTATACATTATTACAAAAAAAGTTTAAATTGTAAATTTGGTTCTAAAGGAAAACTTTGGCTTTTCCCAGATTACTTTAGAATATTTGGAAATAGTCCGCTTCCACTGGTTATTTTCCATTTTTTTTTTGGTTTCCAAAAGTTACAAGTCTTTTATTGGTTAGTAGGTATAGTAAAATCGTGCTAAGTTGGATGGGTGGTGGCTATGTGCAGTAACGAGAATTCTTCGCATTGGATTCATTTTCTTCTTCTTAGTGCCATATCTTCTTTAGACGTAGGCGATCTCCCTGGCTAAGCCAGGAAGACTTTACTAGGGAAATGTTAATGGGGTGGTTTCTCTTTGCCTTTCCCATAGTCCACAGATCAATTTTGGACTTTTTAAATCATAGCACACATATCCGAATTAATCAGGATTAGAACCGCGGTTTCCCGCTCTGTAGTCTATCCGTGTTTGATTTACACCTGACTGCTGGAATTGGATTCATGTTGGTGTCAATTGGTGGAATTGCGTGTCACACGTTCTCCCTTCACACAAAACAGCCCAATTTTAACCTGAATTTATTTAGAAATAATCTGTTGGATTATTATATAAATAAATCCGTTAATTTATAAATTCATGTATTGTTGCTCCTGGACGTCTACTTCCGGTTGATAGGCCATTAACTTAATTTTCCTTCGAAAAATACTTTATACGTAAACATAATGGTCATGACCAAGAGGAGGACTTTTTATGAACAGAATATTTTCAATTCAACAAAATTAAAGTCTTTCGTGCGTTTGCTTTCGCTGAGTTGGTTTCAAAATCTATTAGACATCACAATTGCTATTTACAATCCCTGTTTCATATTTTTATAGATTTTGTAATAATGTTTGTCATAAAACACCTACACATTTGTATTTCAATTAGAAAAGCATTGAATATCATGCACTATAATTTAGAAAATTAAAGACGTATAATTTATTCCAGTGTCCATCAAGGTGTAAAATTTATTGATATTTTTGAATAAAATAATGGATTATTAAATAAGGAGCCTTCAAAATAATGAAGCGACTTTATCTAAATCGACATTCAAATCTAATGTGGAATCTTATCTTACAAAGGTAGTAGGAGAGAATGTGTGGTAAACTAGCAGATGTGGATTGATGCATCTAACATGTTTTCTATTAAATTAAGCCATCTCATTTCTATTATCACTTATCTTATCGCTATGCTAATCTGATATTATCGACGCCAAAAGGACGCCAAGTCAAGCTGCTGCAGAGAGATTAGCAATGAGTTAATCACGTTAGTACGGCCAATGCGCACTCATAATGGCCAACAGATGGCAGATGCGGTTGCCTATAATTGAATCAACTTTATCTGTGAGTATAATAGCCTAGGGTCGTTGCGGGTGGTTGCTCCCTGAACTTCACTAACGGACTATATCCGACTGTCAGTAAAATTCCCGTTTTTGGATTTATTTTCCCTTTTACTAAATAGCATCTCCATATCTCATTGTGTCAATAGTTAATACACTTTTTTTTGGTAAAACAATACTGTCTAACTTGCTAATATACTACGTTGCTTTATTTTATGTTTCATTGCACCACTGCATTGTATGCAAGAAAAATATTAAAAATATCCATCATATTTTTGGAACATTTTTATTCCTAAGCGGTTTTCGTTATTTTAAAGGCACGTTAATTTCACATTTATTAGAACTTACATGACGTATTAAAATTACAAACACTCAGAAAATTTCTATTGTAGGCAGTCGCTCACCCCTAAGTGACATCTAAACAATAAAGTTAGATTGGAGCAGCTTTGAAACATAAATAATAATCACTTGCAGTTCTATTTGCAATTCCCACGTTCCGCCTTCGCCAAAGCCGCACGCGTACGTTACACACATTAAATATATAGCAAATCCGATTCATATGTTAATCCACATAACATCGATATGTCATACGCGTTCACTAAACCACATTTATTACTCTTGTGTAAACATGTCAATAGAAAAGATTTGCAGTAGGTCACAGCAAACATAAACTTATACGAGTTACAATAGAAATAATTTTTATTACATTTTCTCTTTATAAAGTAAGGTTTTTTAAAGTAAATAGTAGTATACTCGTAAAGCTTAGTAAACTGAACGACAAATAAATATGATGAAAATAAAAATATGCTTTCTGTAAAGTTTCAGATTATTTCTTGATAATAATCATTCAGTGCAACATAAAGAAAAAACTGTGCATTCTTCTTCCAAAAATAAAAATTAATTAATATCTACTATTAACATGCCCGAGATAATCTATGACGGAAGTTAAAAGAAATGAGTTATTAAAGAAAATTCTCATAACATTTCTAATAGTATCTATATAGAAACGAAGAAATTATAATATTGCTAATTAAGATAGTGTACTTGAAGATTTCTCCTTTTGAAGATTTTATGTAGTAATATAGTACTAAAACTATACTTTGAATTTACACTCTGACATAATGGTATAACTACTAATAAATTTATATGTACATATTTAACATATTCTTTCTAAAAGACAATATATTTTATTTGACATCATAAAAACATCATATACACTTGCGGGTTATATTTCATGTGTTGTTATCATCCCTTACCCTGCCTGCGTGATGCAGTAAAACTAATACTACATTCGCTACCACTTAAGCACATGAGATTATTACTTGCTACTAAACTTGTATTTATTTGTTATCAGTAGTGTGTTTGTAAAACAAATACAAAAAGATATTTTTGATATTATTTGTCAAAATTACATTTGTTTGCGTGAGATTAAAAATGTATATTTAATTAGCATACATTTTATTTAAGGCAATGAAAAAAGAGTGTTTAGATATTAAACATCAACTTTCAGCATTTTTTTATTTAAAAAACAATTTTATTCATATGAATATTTTAATATAGGCATACAGCATGAAGACTATGCGAGCATCTAAAAATAGTCATAAAATTTTAAGATTACTTTTGCACTCATACCTATATACCAAACTCACCCTACATATTACCTACATAATGATATAGGTACATACATAGATCACCTTGTTTCTACATTTTATGTTTATAACTCCACATAAAAATTTATATTACGTGCAGAAACCGAAGCAATTTTAAATAAAAACGTAAATTTAATACAAAAAGTTACCTTTCTCGAAAATATTTATAATTTTTAAAGATAAGTATTAGGTAGGCGTGTTTTATATAATAAAAGTCTTAAAATTAAAAAATATTTTATTAAAAATATGTGTTTCTTCAAACGACATTAAAACATGACATTTTGTTACTCTTCACGAAATGTTAAAGTTTCATTTTAATGTTAACCTGGTCTTACGTCTTATTTTGTCCATGTTTTATGTGGAGAAAATTGCCTTTTAGTAACTTTCCCTTTAATTACCGGACCCCTTCTATAATTTAATTTGTGTCAAACTCGAAGCCTTTTAAAAAAGCATTGAACGATTAATTCTAAAAAATCAATTGTTTCGGTGCTACAGCCATTCCTTTAAAGTCTTGAAGAGCACGAACTGAAACATAAATTTTATATAAAATTTTGTCTTATTTAGACAGGTTTATAATGATTATATGACCACCCTGTATATTGGAGACCATTATTTATTAGATGTATAACAACTTTATCATACAATTATTATTTATTATGTATTAATAACTGATTCTTATTTTTCGTTTACGCTTTATTTGCGATAAACATCAACTACTACTTCGGTGGCTATAAAAATATACATAATTGTCTAGAAATAAAAATACTTATCCACTTTAATAAAATTAGTAATAATTATTAAGTAAGTATAGTAATTTTCTGGATGGTCTTAAGGCATACGAATTTATTTAACATAGATGGTTTAGTAATTCAGATTAATATCTCTGCAGGTACATTATAATTTGTGAATTAGTTGTAACCGTTTCGAAGATTTCACATTATTCTACATGTAATCGCAAACTAAATTTACATAATCTATATACTCAAGATTCTTTAGAAATTATAAATTTAATTAAATATTTAAACGAAATTCATTTGCAAAACGTCAATTATCACATTGTTGAGATAATTTAGGTAATTAATCTTACAGACAACAGTTGACTTTCAGAGAAAACAGCTCGATTTAGAAATTGGTATGATTGTTTTTGCAATTGTCACTGCATTTTTTGTTAAATTGTTGCATCTATCCTATAGATCACTTTTGAAAATTTAGTTTTAAACCTAACGTATGTTGCTTTTACAATTTTTTTGGTATAAGTACAATACTCTTCTAAATATGTAAAATTTTGTTATCGAGTAGAACAGAATGGATTAGGTAAAAATATAGCTAAAATAAAATAACACTTTAAATTTAATATAACTTACAAGTAACAAAGCGTACCTATTGCTATAATTTTAATTTGTAAATTAATTTTCAAAACTTTAGTTCCTTGTTGTTCTTCTTCTTATATCTCGTTAATCCAATCTAGTGCGTCAGTATCGAAAACCCATCTAAATAATTCTATAAACTAATAAATATACTAAGTAGGTATAGTAGAAAGTATTAGAACATCGCAAAATGTAATACCGATTAAACATTTTACCTGATACCTAATATTCTTAACTTTCTTTTAGTACAAATCCGAACCACCCTTTGCATAATTTATAAAAAAAAGAACACGTTACCCAGTATTTCGTGCTATTCATTTTACTAACCGAGTACAAGTAAACACGCAGTCCAATAATTACTACTCCCATAATTACAAGTCTGGCTATGATTAGAACCTGCCTGTTCGTTAAAATGAACATTTCTTGTATGTTTTACTTAATAGCCTTTAGCAAAACGTTTAAATTTGCTTAACCATCAAGAAGCTGACAACTTAGATTTGATAAGTATAATTGAGTTCTCAATTTCGTGCAATTTCTTTTATGTTTCTGATATTCCTCCGAGATGTGTTACTGCTTATTTTAACATAGCATAATTGCCCAGAAGCGTAGTTAGTGGTCTTGAACGAATGCTTAAACACGAACATCGCATATTTTAACAAATATAATAATGTACATCTTTATAACTTTTTTTTTTATAACATTCAATTTTTCAATTAGCAAAAAATATTATATTTAGTTCTCATAATTCCGCATTCGAAAGTTTGTCCATTCATGTTAACAATATTATAGTGTAGTAGTTAAACTTCTATTTATTATATTCTTACTTTCTTATGGTGGTGAAAACCTTATGGTGGATAACGTTTTGAAAACTTTTCGTAACTAAAAAGTTAAAATACAAAATAAAGGAAATAAAAGTGCCTACAAGAAATATTTTTAAGATTTTTTGACGAGCAATATTTTTCACGTAAAATGACTATGAGTGTCGGTAATTACAAAAAACGCATAACTTATTTGATTGGGCATTTGTCTTCAGCCAAACTATCTTCGGGAAGAATTACCAAGATGTATTATTTTAAATAAAACAGCTAATTTTAATTTAATGTTGGCTAGGTTCAATAAAAGTATTAAAAATAAATTAAATTAGTAGTAGTCTTATTTTACACTAGTGCGGTTCAATATTATTTACAAATTAGAGTTATAAGAGCTGATATCGAACTCAAATAATATTAGTAAACATTATGCGATTAGTGAAAAACCTAAACTTGTCAAAAAATTAATTCGTAATTTCTAAGCTATATTAATTGTTAAAAGTAGTACTTACTTAAGTTCAGATATTATTTAATTAACATTATTTATGTACCACCAAATTGAATTAATTATTTCAACTAAAGAAATTTTTTTAGAAAATTCGATAATCTGCCTATATGTAAATTTATTAAAATTGCAAAGATAATTCAGGAACCGGTTCATCTTCAAAACTAACACGGGTGTGTGCTATCTGCGCTAGATCTATCAAAATATTATAATGTGCTGATTAATGATTACAGGTTACTGTTTTTTTTAAATAATTGGTCCGAGCTACGCACGTAACAAAAGTCACAATCAGATTAATATTTAATTCTGTTATACTATTACATAATAATACAAGAAGGTTCTACAGCTAAATATGTGAAACTTTATTCAACATATTTTAACACGAATTTATAAAAATTTGATAAAATACATTTCATCTTTCACGACAGCTGAAACAGAATGGCCTGCTCATAAAAAATATAGGGTGCAATAAAAAGCATCAAATTCAGTTTTATTATGAAACAGTGTATAAAACGCGTTTTTGATGAATAATGTTATCGCGGACGGCAACTTGGGTTTCCAGTCACGTTCAGTGGTCCCGGATAATCGACAGTTGCGCCCGCCTTGTTACAAAGAAAGACCCGGAGTAAAGAGCTTCTGCATCGAAACGCTTTTTTAGTGTTTCTAAGCAACTATCGGAACGTCTAAAGCGAGAACGAGAAAACGACATAGAATCAATTTTAGGTTGAACCAAGGTACACATTGTAGTCAAGTTTGTATAGGAGATTCTCGTTCGGGGAATTTGGACTGTTATTGTCAGAATTTCAACTGTCTTGTTTCTTTTACAAACCTTTTTCTGTTTTGGATCTTTTACTAATAAAAGCTAAAAAGCAAGTGTTTGTCGGTGTTACTTTTCAACTAATTCTGCACTTAAAATATTTTAACTCGATCAAATTCTTAATTAGTTATGCGCTTTCAAAATTTTTTTAAGAAAACTAAAATAGTTACTAATACTATAATTTAACCAATAAATTTATAGTTGAATCGTCAGAATTCTTCAGTAACGCGTATTTAGAAATAAATTTTTTTAACGACTTCAACTATTATTATACTCTAAGCACCATTATTATTGTCAACCAATAACCTAATTTCAGTTTACAATAACTTTTATTACAATGAAAAGAAAACAACCAAGTAGAGTTCTTGTATTATATTATGTAGGTAGATATGTATTATAATTATGTATGTAGTAGTCGATAATAATAATTCCAATTAAAAGTCTGTTTTCTACCGCAGCCGCAGGTTAATAATGAAACATTGCTACATTTTTAGATGACCACGAATAGCATTCTGGTTGTGTACACAATGCAATTTAGGTTTTGTCTGGTATTTTACTGATGTTGTTTTCAACCTTTTACAAATAGTTACCATATAAAATTAAATTTTGCGCTTGTTCATTGTAAAATATTTTTCATTTCATGTGCATATTTTTTTGAAATTTCGGAACTTTTAAAATTATTAAGTTGAAATTTTTAAATTTGTGTAGTATTCAAAAATACTGTCGAGTTAACAATTTATTAATTCAATTAGAAACTATATTTAAGCTTTCTGGTGCGTACGCAAACTTTGTCACATCAGAAATATATTGAACCGAAAGTTAAAATATATTTTCTAATTAATTTAATCATTAACTCGATAATATTTTTAAATATTTCTATGTAAACTATTTCTTGTAAACTTTTAAGTTACGAGTAGTTAAGATACTTAAGTTATAATCGGAGTTAGGAGGGAGCCTGGGAAACCACTAAAATCTGAATTAGTTCTCCTATAAAAATGTATATTTTCAATTTAAATATTTGAGGTAAGGAACTCCGCTCGCCTGCCACCAAACAGAAATTTCAGAAACGCAAGTACAAGTACAAATATTTTGATCTAAAGTTAATATTTTAGCTTGTAATTTCTATGCAAAAACTTTTAAAGTAGTTTTGAGAACTTTCAGCAAGAGCCAATTCTTTCTTTCAAGTTTATTGACTAAATCATTTATTACATCAGCTTTAATTCAGAAAGCCTAAATTAAAGATCAGATTAGCCAATATTTCCGACCATATAACCATAGCAAGAAGAGTTAATCTAAACTTCGAACGGCCTTGCAGAATTAACCGGATGGGTGACCGTAAGGGCGAAAGTACTGATTAATCTGATTTATAATTGATGCTTTCTGAATTAAAGCTGTAAATGATGTAGTCTATCCGAAAACTTTTTGTACCACGTACAAAGGCTCGTGACAATGGCGTTCCTCCTTAACTTATTTTCCTTATAAAAGAAAGTAACATTTATTATTGAGAATAATTGTATTAAAAGCAAGTGAAATGACGAGACACTTCAGACCACATCGGCCACTCCGTTTGATTCCACGTTATGCAAAGATCTCAAGAACAAACACCAAGATTGTGTCCTTCTGATCCAATGCAAAAATAGTTTCAAATGCTTGATGACAAAACATAATTGAATAATCATTGTAATTTTTTCAATAATTTAATTTATAAATTTAAATCTACGTTTTTGGTAAACTAACGTACAGAAGTTTTTCAAAATATAAAATTAAACAGAAAATTTCAATAACACATAAATAATTATCAAAAATATATAACCTGTTATCCCCAAATCGGTTAGGTGTGTTCTTTCAGTAAAGGTCCTCTAATAATTTTTTGATTGCAACCTCTTTCGCCCCTACTGTCGTCCATTCATTTCCATTTGTTATTTCGCATAAACCTTTACTAAATTTTATCTGCTTTCTTTTCTCTGTCAACACTTTCCACGCTTCAATTTTATTTACATTTCTAATTTCGACCTCTTATCCAAATTTGTATTCCAATCCGTTGTATTCCAGTCCGCTCTGCTTAACACCCTGTTGTTTATTGATTAATTATTAAGCTCTTATTCCTTTCCTTCAGTGATCTACTTCGATCATCCAAGTGATTTTTTTCGATTTCATATAACTTTTAAACCTTCTCTTTGAAAGTATCACTTGAAAAGATTATCGGTAACTCACTCTTAAGTCACAATTTTCTTCTTAGAAGGATAATTTGGAACTCCCTTTTTATCACCACTTCACCTTGGAAGACTCTAGGACAATATTAACCTTTCCCTTAAAAGGATAAAATTCAACTAACTGATCTTGTTGATTTTGCTCTTTTCACTAACTTTTTCCCTAACAACGGCCCATCTCCATGGCATCTGCTTAATGTTTTTTAAAAATTGCCTACTTCTTTCTGTTCATTATTTTTTAGTCCATTTAAACGATTCCTGAATACCTTGCATGGTTTAATTATACCGCAAACAATAATATTAATTCGATATTTAACAATATTTTTTATATTTTATTATTACATTATCAAAGTTACCTTTGACCACATGATCTCTCTTTCTTCCACTCACGTCTTGTCATTCTTTGTTTATTGGAAATATGCTATTCGTTGCAATGAAAGCATGTCCTCCATTACGAACACATCATCACATAAAGGCTTTACTTTTTCTATATTTAGTTTTCTTCTTCTTGAACTTAGTTTAAGCCTTAAGGAATGTTATTTCCAACATCTGCGTCGTTTCCTTGGCAGTGTTAGTTCCATGAACATATAAATAGTTTACATCCATAAGGTAGCTTGCTAGACTTGCCTTCAGATGTGCCTGTATCCTGGTTTTTATGTTAATGGTAGCAAATCACTAACCCAGGGGACCACCGTCTTAACGTGCCTTCTGAAGCACGGCGACTACTCATAAGAAATTTTGACTCTCCCCAGGTTTGAATCCAGTTCCCCGCATTCGCATGCATCTAACTGCGTTAGCTGTAAAGCAATGACCGTCTCTAAAATATTTATTTTGAACTTTGCTAAATCACATGTTTAATTATTATAAAGCCTTTATGTGATTGGGGTTTCATCTCTCAGCCTTGCAGATGTGCGCGAAATGACCTAGATTTTGATTGTGATCGCAGACCCCCCTTGACTTATTTAATCATTAAATGAGTAAAATCCAATGCCTTTACCCATTTTTGACGTCATCACTTTACTAATCTAATGCAAAAATTATGGTTTTAAAATGTGGATCGAGGAAAAGCGCCAAACAGTCTATGCGAAAAGAATGCCAAAGAAACAAGAGCAATAAAATTAAACTTGTGCAGGTAATGCAACAGTCGAACTTTGAAATAAAGCTTATTTAGAAGATTATGGCACAAGTGCGGCTCGTACTAATCCTCACGTAAAATATTTGGCTTTCTTACAACAAAAGGTTGCCGGCCTCTACCATAGAGTCTAGACGAAATGTATACCCAGTTTGCCAAACTGTTGCTGGTGATGCAAAAATTTTAAAACAGTCAAACTTTAAAATATTTTGTAAAATAATAAGCATTGATGAAATCTAAAAAAGAATATAAAACTCAAAAAATCCCAAAAAAGCTTAAAAACTAGAAAGAAGAAAATAAATCATAAAAAACTTCGCAAAAATTTTATACAAATTTTCAGCTACTTATAAGTTGTATAATCAACTGCCTTAATTCGTTAAAGATTTTTTAATATTTATACGATATACTATATTAGTAGGTACCTATATTATAAATAATATTAGGTAGGTATATTTCTGCATTATAATTAAATAATTATTATTTAGTTTGATTTCTAGTAGGCAAACCCAATAGCATAAAATGTTATTCTCATTATTCTTGGGGAATATCCTATTTGAGTTATATTTCTTCTGTCCACACATGAACTTACACTTTAACGTGGATTTTGACCACGTATTGTAAGTGCTGTTTTAGAAATTAATACTGTCGTTTGAATAGCTTTTAATATTCGCGAAGAACATTAAAAAATTACTCTGGATATTATTCATTAAGAGCTTTTACTTATACGCTCATCAGGCCGAACGCATCTGTTAAAGCGTCATATTAAAAAGTGGGAACATGAATTGACAATATGTATGCTAAATAGAGATTTAAAACGATTCAATTGTCAATAGTATTGCAATTATGAAACCCTTCCGACAACGTTGTGACGTCCAGGCGTCAGCGTCACGTGTGACAGCACCAAAGAAGGTTCAAAATTTATACTTTTTATTAGGGCTACATTCAAAAGTGTAAAATTGTAAAATTGAACTGGGGACACTTTTAATATTGTTCCATGTGTGAAATATGTAGGATCGTCGTGACACTTGTTTTAAGATATTGCAAACTATAACGTACATATTTCGATTTCTGTTTGGACATTTCAAATAATATAAAAAAAACTTTAAAGTTAGAAGATTTATAGATATTGGATGATATAATTTATTTTAAATCATAAGAACTGACTGCCAGAGACCTTTTATAAAATAATGAATTGTCAGTTTGATGTGGCAGAACCGTAAAACTGTATTATTCATAATCGACATTATTTTGTCTTCTGATAGAATATTATATCAGACCCCAAATATAATCAAACGAAGTTGGCAAACAGACACTTGCATAACAATACGTAATAAAACGTAAAGTGATGGTACGACACGCAACAACACATTTGATAAATGTACATCGGTTGCGTTTTGAATAAAAGTAGGTACGATTGTTGACCGAGTGACAATGTTTAAAACCTCACGATCCGTGTATAAATATTGTAGTACCTATCCTAACAGAATAAGGGGATGTAGACAACAGATTATCAATATACAGGGTTCTCTTATATTGTTTGCCCATTTACCGCCAGCTAAGCTGTCTGTTTGCCAACACTTTATACTTAGCTGTGAGCAACACCTTCGTTCTCTATAACGAGCATTAAGGACTAATATTGCACGTAAGATTATTATAACGGCCTGTCAATGCGTGATTTAGGTTCTTCCAGGTGTATTTATATAGGACAGTGTAGTTCAGATTTAGCGGTTTTTATAAACATGACGGCAACTTTGATCTGTTATCCCAAATACTCGGAGAAAGAATATATTTCCATTTGTTTTTTCACTTCTGAAATATGAACATTTAAAATCTTTCACCAACCAGAGTGATTTTAAGCAAGTGCGAAAAATAATATTTGCATTGCAGAATGGCCAATTTGGTTTTCAAGAACACCTCGTTGTATTAGGTGTCTTGGGCAAATACATAATAACATTTCAAAATTTAGTATTAGCAATTTTATTTGAAAGAAAACTTATTTCAAAAAGTTTTAAGATATACAACAATGAGGGTTCCATAGTAAAAGGTTCTACTTATTGAATACTGTCTCAGAACACTCTCGCCATCGGCTGCTGTTCTACGATAAGTATTATTATTTTATAATGAAGTTAATATTATTATTTAAAATAACAATTTAAAACCGACATTTAAAAATATTAACTTCCAAAGACAACGATTTCAATCAGTCACAGATTGAGAATCTCGACATTGGTGAAACTCATGTTTATTATCTAAATTAAAATACAAATTCAAGTGATAACTTAATAAACTAATTTACATCAAATATCAGTAATGTTCCCTTCTATTCTTCCAATAGTTGAAATGTAGGTGACTTTCATTCCAAAAATTTATTGAAATTTAAATTTGTCGAATATTTCACGCCATAAATATAGAAAATTATCAGTTCATCGGATACTTACGAGTTAAATGAGAGTACAATAACAATGTAAATTAATTAATCCTTGAAACTGTTTTTTATTGTCACCGACAGATTGCTCTGGCATGTTGAAAGCTTGTATTTTCAGGCGTGGTTAGAGGAGGAGCAGAAATACACGCCCCTGAATAGAAGACCTCCATGTTCGCTCATTCTTCACTGACTTCGGACATGTTAAGTCTTTTGGCACATTGTCGCAGTTCCAGTATAAGCATGTGTGCATGTGTTTGTTATGTTCCTTTGGTGGAATCATTTATTTATTGGTCTAACACTTGTTCATGAGCTTTAAATATCCCATCTTTTTTTATTCGACTGAGCTTTCCAATCTTTACTTACTTATGACTTAACTCATCGAAAAATTGACTTCGTTGGATAATGGTGGGGTAAGCGTAAGATATGAGCTATATCTGCAGTTCAATATGCAATAAAACTGGTTATACTTATGTATATTATATCCAGTGGCGGCTGGTGATTTTTTCTACGGGGGGACTCAAGCCTAAAGGCCGTGTGACACGTGTAATAATTTTTAATAAAAGTTAAAAAAAAAATTAACAGCCCATTGATTGTTAAACAAATCAATGTTGGTACCGATGTTAGCTAGTTAATTAGATAATTAGCTAGTTTATAAACAATATTTATTTACCTATTTGAAAATTAGCTCCATTCTCCTGTTTTTGGTCTTCGCAAATTTTTCTATTACTTGTTTGTTAAAGTCACAAATGTTTTTAACTAAAACTTTTTCAATTGATTAATATTTTTTAATTAATATTTTTAAAACTTTTGTTCTTTTTTTAAATGATGTAGTGTCTAAACTAAAGGAAATCATAAACTCCAATATTTTTAAACAACCGAGTAAGTCCGCATTGTTATGGATTTCTGGTCGCGAGTAGAAAACTAGTATAACTCCAATTTTAAATCTTCTTTGCTAACCATGGGAAACGCTTCACAAAAAGTTTCAATATCTTGTAATGGTAGCTTGTCTTTATATTCTTTATATTTATCTGATAAAAATAATTTAGCACCTGAGAGATGATTTTTAAATCCAAAACGATCTTTAAATGTTATATTTAAATGTGCCGTTCCCGTCACCAGGGTTCGCCAACAATGGTTAATTAAAATTAATTAATTAACTTAAAATTAATTATTAATTAATTAAATGTAATGCTAACAACGGATTAAATCGAAAATATTAAAAAAAGTTCAAGTAAAAGTAACAAGTAGGTAAAACATGTATGGTTTTCTACTGCAACACAGTGCGGGCGCAAATCAATTGCGTCCACTGCTCCACTTGATTGATGTTTATTAGTCGATTGGTCATGATTTTGAACTTTTTTTTTGAAAGATAAACTCATATTACCTCAATTTTTTAAACAAATATATCCTATTTATCGAAAGAAATTTAAAAAATTCAAATTTTGTACTTATTATTGAATTGAATTCGAGTGAATAGCAATCTTTTATTTATTTCAATTTCTCGGACAAAGTTTTTGTACTTACTAAATTTTTTTTTTAAGTCAGATACCTTCATGGTTAATTCAAATTAATTAATTAATTAAAATGTAATGATAACGGAAAGGCTCAGATTTGGGAGTCCGAACTCATTACTATTATGTATGCTTACTAGATGCGATAAGCCGCGGTCGCAAGACGACGATTAACGAGCAAGAGAATCGTTGGACGTGACAAGGGCGTAAGAAATTGAGTCCACCGGCCACATTATACTACAATGTGCGATACGTCACGATCGCATGACGACGATGTACGAGCGAGAGAATCGCGGGACTCACATATTAATGAGTCCCGTATGAGTCCACCAAATGTTAGTGCAGATGCACTGGCATTGAGATTTAATTAGTCGCGTTCGCCTCCTATCTACGCGATAGCATAGCGCAATAAAATTTAAACAGGCAAATAATAATTACTATAAACTTAATTTATAAATTGTCTAATCCATTTTTATACAAAAACTTAATAAAAAAAATTTAATTTGATATCTTATAATTCTTTTTTTCTCTTTTGATATTGCTCGGGGGGGCGACGCCCCAGAGTCCCCCTTCACCAGCCGCCACTGATTATATCCTACGCTCGATAACCTCCACACTAGCTATTATATTAAAACAAGTTTGATTAATTTTGCACAATGCAATATTAATTTAATATAATATGTATCTATTAATTATTGGAATGTATCATATCGGTAATTTTATACTTCTTTATCCTTCATAATTAGAACAGAATAAATTAAAAAAACTTGAAACACATTATTTAAGTATTTACAAAATTATAATATTATTAAATGTTTCGAGTAAAAAGTAGCTCTGTGCACACGGTAGCATCTTAAATAGGTAATAATTGCTAGGTTGATACTACCCTACTAATTGAAATATTAATAAGTACCTATTATGCGTAAGAAGCAAACAAGGAAATTGCAGAATTAAATAACGTTGAAGCAAATATTCAAATACCTAAATAGTAAGGTCGCAGAAAATCGAATGCCTTGTATTTAGGAGTGACAACCGAGGCATTAAACTAAACGTATACGTTGTAGCGCTTGGGAATTGGCATTATTGTGCCGCGTCGCCGAGCGTCGAGGGGCGCGATAATGGGGCTGCTCCCCCGAGATTCTGCATTAGGAGACCCTTATAAAATTGTACTAGAAAGAAGTGTTGATACTTTTTGTTAATGTGTAAACCTACTAACATTTTGTATGTTCTAAATTCGTTACTACTACAATAAACAACTTAATTTGTTACAGAGATTCAATTATAAATTATTCAACAAGATATTCAATTTAAATTAGTTTATGATTTTAGTGCCCTCAGTTATGATTTAACGTAGTAAATTAAAAAGTGCACAATTATATTTCAAGTATTAGGTTCACTTATCTTGAAAGATAGAACTTTGTACCTTAGGAAATTTGTAGATAGGACGATTTAACTTAGCACGGCAGTATAGTCTTACTAATACAATTATTGGAAAAACCGTTAAAGAGCTTTTAAATTTTCTAATATAAACTAAGATATTTTTTTATATTGTTAAGTTTACCACAATCTACTCAGAACAGTTTCTGTCGAATAAACTATAAGTATAAAACGAAGTGTAAAGGAATACAAATATGTAACCACCAGATTTATTGGCGTCGATAGAACTCTTTCAATTGAATCACATTTAAATAATCTATACATAAACGAATGTGTTACAGAATATCCTACACTCCAGAGCTCTGATAATTTTTTTAAATTGTACTCGTTACCTACTTTGTCTACGTTGCGTGTACTAAATATATACTCATAGGGGGCCTACAGTTCAGCATAGACTTTGGAGTTCTTCTTCTTCTTCTTCAACGTAGTTTAAGAATCTGCGTCGTTTCCTTGGCAGTGTTAGTTCTGTGAGCACATAGTACATATTTTACATCCATTAAGTAGCTTGCTGGACTTGCCTTCAGATGTGCCATGTAACCTGGCTTTTATGTTAATGGTGGCTTAACGTGCCTTCCGAAGCACGGAGACTAGTCATAAGAAAGTTTGAACCCGGTTTGAACCCGGTGCCCCGCATTCGCATCTAACTGCGTTAGCTGCAAGGCAATGACGTTCTCATGGACTTTGGACTTTGGGGTTAACATACCGACTACTTAATTTACGAAATGAGAAGTATTTCTTAGGAAGATTACACCTCTGAATTATTAACCAAATATTGTGATATTATAAAAATATCAGTTTGCAACTAACTCTGAAGGTTATCAGGAATCTTATTTATGAGCACCAATTTTATTATATAGTTCATTTTGAGAGGTAACTTGAAGCAGACTTGTAACTTTTGACGCCTTCTGTATAATATTAAAAAGGTATTCCGGGATACACAGATATTTGATATTTGTAAATTTTATTACGTATTGTAGAGATATTTCCTACGCTCTTTAACTTTAAAATTTCTTTTCACCAGGACAATATCTCAACACTAGAGTACCGTCGGTAGCTATGTAAATCGTTAAGCATATGATTTCTGTACGGAGACAAATCTCAGGGTTGGGTTCGTACTTCTCTCCTTTTCGAGTCGCCAAATAAAACAAATATGCGGCTTAGCTACCGCACTATTGTAGCTAACTTGAAATTCCTCTTTCGGGAACAAAACTGCATAAATTACCTTAATCAAAGTTACTGTCGTCATCGACAACGCTAAAAAACTAAATCCAAGTACGGCTCGCTGCATGAAAACAAAATCAAACTCAGCTTCGTAAAAAAAGACTAATTTATTTTTCATAAAATAAATTCAATTTAATAAGCAAAAACAGGTCGAGCATGAGCTGTTTACGAACAGAATCGTTTTGGTCGTTAATGTGTAAAATTGTGTGATAGAAACCCTTCGTATTTGCATTTAATTGCAAATCGAAATCTCAAAATACTCCAGGTTCCTATTAAAATGTAATTGTGTGACATAAATAAATCATTTATAAATGTGTACAAATTCAAGTTGTTTATTTACCAGTTATGCTGCACTTGACGTAAATAGTTTGCGAACCACTGTTTTCTTGTTTCATAAATTCTCCGCTTGCATCTGTCATACAGGTGGCATCTGCTTAAAAGTTTCCAGCTTCTGTAAATTTGTGAAAAATATCGAACTGCGACACCAAATCTTCGCAATTCTTCCAAGATATCCAAATTAAAACGATCGACAATCGTATAGAAAAGCTTGTTGGCAAATTTCAATCAATTTGAACGAAATTTAAATAAAACGTGCGACTAACCTCAAATTTTGGTATGTAAAATTATTCGATTCAAAATTTAACTAATTTGAATTTTTCCTTCTAAACATTTAATTGTAGGCACGTAATCGTCGTGATTACAAAAATCATTCGATCATTCGTCAATGGCGAAATGACAATTTTTATCCACATGTGTGATACCAAATGTTGCAATGATGTTTTTCCAAAAGCGCTGCAATTTGAAGATTCTACTTCTAAATCAATCTAAAAACACTTGTCTAAGTCGGACAACACCTTCCACTAATTATCAGCTTGAAAAACACTTGGGTTTTCTAAGAAAACTCGAAAATTGGTCACTTATGGTGGACCTCACCAAAAACACGCCTTGCTGGCTTCACAGTCGCACGCCAACGCACGCCAACATTCTCTACCTTCTATGTTTAAAAACTTCAAAATACCAACAGAAAATCGAAATTTTGAGCCACTTTGCACGTCAAAATACGTAAATTTTCGCGCTCAAAATTCAAATACAAATAATTAAATTCGTTCCTTTTTAGGTTTAAATCGCCGCAAACAACTTTATAATCACTGGATTTCACTAACATTAGTGTACTTGTGTCAGTGGTAACATAAATCGACCTTTAATTACAAAACCATGCTCGACCATGTTATTTCGGATAAAACATCCCTTAATCTGTGGCAAATTATTAACACAAAGCTGGATTTCATTTCGTTTCACGACAGTATATAGGCAATATTGTTACTAACAAGGGGACACTACAGTGAGGTACTCACCAATCGGGATCCCAATTTTTTTGGTGATTCTTAGGAGCTAAAACAATTATCACTTTCTCGGTGTTTAGTCCAATGGCCCTTAGTTTTTGAGTTATGAATTTTTGAAAATACCATATTTCGTTAACTGCTATTACTATTAGCTATTATTACAAGAAACCGTGGTGGTCTAACGGTTAAGAATTTGGAATTGGGAATTTACATTACCGTTGGTGGCGCCACCGGCACTACCAACATGGCGTGGTTGATGAGTACAGTTGATGTTGTTTATATGGGTGTTTGTGTGTTTTGTTCATAAAATCTGTGTTAAATATGTAATGGTGCCTTAATAATTTTGTGTTTTGGACAACTCTGAATAATTAGTCATGTGTATGCTAATCAGATTATATCATAAATCATAATCATATTAAATCATTTTACGGTTGGCGCTCGAAAAATGGAAGAGAATGAAGCTTACATTTTCAACAATTTCCGCACCCAAAAAGTGGTTTTTCTATTAATAAAAAATGATTTTGGCATTGAAGAGAAGGTGGATAGTAGGAAAACTTGAAAGAATGCTGCTATAAACTCTTAATTGGAGAATGAACAAATGGCAGTAGATAGTTTACTATGCGAGTAATGTACCATATTAATAACTGTAATTTTTAATAAAATAAAATGCATTATGATAATAATGTTAATATTTATTTATGTGTACATATCACATGTAACATTTTATTAAAATAATTATTCTGTAATCGTTGAATTAATTTCATTTTCATAGTAAAATCTACATCGTACTTCACAATTATATTAATAAATGACGAATCAAAAGAAGCAAAGGTAACGAAAGAGCATTGATTTAAGTTTAATAGTGCCATTCCAAACTGGAAGTACATAATGTTTTTTTGAACAAAATTTCCCCATTAACCGTAACAACATATTTACATGTTGCGATGCAGTTTATACCATCGTGGGTGAATCTCAACCACGGCTGATGTTTATTTATTTAGCCTGCTTTGTGTGTGAAATATAGGTAATATCTATTACTCATAAATGATGACTTGCTGAAAAATACCTACATGAATTTAAACAGAAAAATATTAAGATCAACATTTGACTTTTAGGTTAAGTGTACCTAAAATTAACGTTTTTAATATAAATTTTAAATAAAACTATTTACCAACTTAAGTAATACATGAATATATAATTAACAAATTAATTATTTGTTAATTTTAACACAAAATAATAATACACTAATCATAAACATCATACAAACAATGTAAACAAACGATCTGACAGCTGCAGGTGTACTCATCGACCAAGTTCAAATTACCGACGAGTGGTGGCGTTTGGTTAATGTAAATTCCCAATGGTAATTCGTAGGTCGTTAATTTTTTAATTCCGATAATAAATTACATAATTTACAACAACAAAATCTCAGGACCGATGCGCTACAACTCCAATATATGCTAAACCTATGGTAAAACCAGCCCATTTAAAAAATTCATAACTCAAAAACTAAGAGCCATTGAACTAAACGCCGAGAAAGTGAAAATTTTTTTAGCTCATAGAATCACCAAAAAATTGGGATCCCGATTGATGGGTACCTCACTGTAGTGTCCCCTTGTAAGTATATTTAATTCGTCATATCGGAGGTTTACCATTTTCTACTTAATTTTCAATTTTATTTCATTTTATGATTTGAAATATTGATAGTGATTATCACTGCTGAACAAATCGTTAAATTGTAGATAGCAGAAAAATTTTCACTTATAATTTGTTTTTTTAGTATCCATTTCTTCTTCCTGAATTACCTTTTACTTACCCATCAATCGTAATTAAAATAATTTGTTACTGATTTCTACACCAATATTTGAATATAGAGTTTTTATTAAAAAATAAGTGCTAGGGAACGACATTTTTGCTTCAAAATTCATTTTAATTTCAAAATTTAATATTTATTAGTATTAGTTAGTGTTTCGCTTTCTTTAGTTTTAAATAAATACCTGTCACTTTAATTTAACAATAGTGTTTTTACTTGAATTCCTGATTATTGTGATAATTTCACAATGAGCTCCATTTGCAGTAAAATAGCTATATCTTTTTTTCTAAAGTAATATTATAGCAAATGCTGTACCATTTTGAAAACTACACTAAATGATCAATTTTTTAAAGTAATTTGCAGTAGTGTAGTACATTTTTTTTACAATATGAAGAGTCGAAATTAGCAAATAAAAAAAAATTGTGAGTAAGGCAAAAACATGTCTTGTTTCTAAAAGTATGGCACTATTAGTTCTATTTTAATCTGTGATCAATAGCAGGGCTATTCAGGATTACACAACCAAAATTATATTCTTATAATATGAATTTCGTACCTATGGCACATGATAACTAATTTAATGTGTCGATTTTCACAAAAATTATGAAAGTGCCAGTATCTCTAAACCTAACGATTTATTAATAAGGTCATATTTTAATATTCTGGTCAGTCATGAGCTGACCTATCAGCCCTCCAAGCGATGACGTTGAGTTTTGAGAGACCCTGTATAGAATAAAAATAAACAGAAGATTACACCAACGTAAAATTGACAGATATCATAACCACATGGCAAAATACTCTATACGCCGCGCCGGTCAGTCCAACAATTTGGTTTGTACTTTAGACCAATTATTGAAATGATTGTTCAGTAGCCGTTCCATATGATGGTAAAGGAATTGATTTATCAAACATCTTATACAAAGATCTATATAGCAGATCGCAATCTTTATTCTCGTGACCTGCAGCTGACGAATCACAAATTTCGATATTATTTTAAAATCAATAATACTGTACTAATAAAATTTGCTTTAAATATGATTTTTTTGAGTAATGAAGTAACAGTTGGAGAAGAAGGTCTTAAACAATCTACAAGTAGATATTATGTTACAAAATCAATATTGCAATCAATCAAGACCGTACTCAAGGTTGGTCAAGGTCAGTTAAAAACTAATATAAAAATTTATAAAATCAAAGACACCTTAAAGGATAACATGTTTCCATCTCATTTAGGATTCTATATGATATCTGACCTAATCATATTTGTACGGTATGTCGACACTCAGGACGGTACTGATTGTTGTTGGTCCTGGTTATATTGAATTTTTAGAAATATATCTACTTGTAGATTATTTGAGACCTTTCTCCTCAACTATAATTTTAAAGTATTATCGGTTTAAGGTTAACTAAACATTTTCTAAGCTTAAATGTTTAAATTCAAGACGGTCATTGCCTTGCAGCTAACGCGATCGGTTGCGAATGCGAGAAATACAAGAATTTGCTAAGATGCTAAAATAGTCAAAACCTTTCAAATACTGGAATCAGGACAATAAAAGATCTCTTACCAATGTCCCTCTTCTGCCGTAGTAACTGAACCATGGTTCATCTGTCCCCAAAACATTTGGTTCAAGTCATCTACCCTACGTCTTCATCAGTAAATAATAACCTACGATAATATCGTAAAGTAAAAATTTGTAAAGGTATTGAAAAGTAACGTTTACAAGTCTAGAGCAATTATTATAATATTAATTATTATCTAATAAAAACATTGCTCTGAATATATTAATATAGTAAAATGTACGTTATTTTACTGTAAAAATGCATAACAACATATTAGATATTAATAATAACTTAATAACGAATCATAAAATTTATTTAAAATTAAAACATGTGGCGTTTGAAAATTAACTGTCCTGTTGTATCAAGTCATAATAATTTTGAAAACCCAACGTTACACGATAAAAATTTTAAGAAGCATTTAGTTTAAATAAGTTTTTAAAAACTTTTATAATCTCGGCCATTAGTTATAATCTTATAATATTATGAAAAGTCATGGCTAAATTCATACCATCTTAAAAACCAATCATAAAGGCCACGACTTCTATAATATCAAAAATCATATAGTCTAAAAGTAAAAATATTTCCCATATGAGAAGTCATATGAAATGTCAGATGAAAAATCATATAATATGTAGTGTGAACCGGGTTTAAAATTCCTCACTCTAGATGAGATGGAAAATAAATAAAATATATGGAAAATAAATAAAATAGCTTTATATACAATAAACCAAGACAAGCTACATTATGTTTGTATGAAAATTAATTACTAACTTATTGAGCGGTGTTATAATTCTGTTTGTTATACTTGCCCTGAGATATAGTAGTAATTTTGATAAAGGGTAATTCCATATTATGATATTAAGAAAAAATCGCCTTGTTAAACGCGATCTTCACCGATATTAAAATAATTTTATATAATAAAATTTGTAAATTATATTATTGAAAAAGATCTAATTATAAGTAACTAAAACAAATTTGATTGGCAGGAAAATAGACATTTTTTACTAATTTTCTCATAACCTTCATTAACAAATTGATTTTTTGATTATCCAAATTTAATTTTTACCTAACTTTAGTTCAAAACTAAATTGTTAAATTAGTTTTGTTGTATAATTAGCATGTTGCAGTCGATACCATGTAGCAGTTTGTAGTAATGGAAATGCAATTAATACAATTGGACCAGCGGCGTAACTACTGATAAGCTATAACAGGTAATAATATATGTAAGGGCTTAAAAGTTAGGGAATCCTAAGCAACATCGAAGTTATTTTTTTCAGCTACATGAAACATAATATTTTCAATAACTTTTATGTAGGTATTGGGAGCTGAAGATTTTTGTAAATTCTTATGTTTGATAGAGAGAAAAATAAATTGAGTGAAAATAAAAAATGTGAATTATTCTATTTGTTAATTTTTAAAAGGAAGAATTTTAGCAAAAGTTGGATATTTATTAAATAAACGACGAAGCATTTGTAAAGGAAAATTTTTACAAGGTTGCGAGATTGTGGCGGCATAAAGGATAATCAGTAAATCGCCAATACTGGAAAGTTTTAGAATTAAATTTCTATAAAAAGAAGAAGAAATAGTTCATAACATATCAATACTATGTCTAGGGAGAGGGGAAGACTTATAAAAATTTTGTAATTCTTTGGGGATTTTTTCAAAAAATTTTATTTTAAAGCTTTTCAGTTCGAAAGATGAAGGAAATCTTAATAAATAATAAAGTAGGATGCTAAACTTAAAATTTTTCGATATTAACTCATTTGGCCAATTCAAAATACCACCATAGAAATCTTTATAATCATCCGAAATATATTACTTGACTTTACCTTTATTATTGTGTTTCTGGCTACCTATTGATAGGAATTTTATCGGACTTTATTAGTTTACAGTGGAGCTGTAAACAACACGAAATTTTGATATCGACTCTAACTTTGTTTTACCTGCTATTCTTGTTATTTTTTGGTTTCATTATTTTTTCGATTCATTTTGAGATACCGGTATTTGTAAATAGCAAGTAAAAATTATGCCAAAAACGGATGGAAAAGCACAGTTAAGGCCTGTATTGCAAATTGGAGTTCAAGATCCCACAGCTGATTCCTATGCTAGTCTCAGTAGAAAAATATGCTCTAAAGGTGAAATTATTAATAGTAATTTATTATTATACATTATTTTTCATGATGAAATTCTAACTGGAAGATTTTTATTACCATTTCTTCCACTCGTTTCTATTGAACATGAGAACATGTAGTGCAGAAACTAAATATGTCCTGAATAAGTTTAGTTTCTGCACTACACGCTTATATTACCATATACAACCATAACACCATTATTAGAAAAAAATTTTAATGTGGTAATATTGAAAAGAACCCATAAGGTACCATGGTATGTTACAGAAGTTTCAAGTTTGAAGCAGCGATAGTTATATTACAACAACTATTATTATAGCAGTTTTCGAACTCAAATGATAATTTTATATGTTTGTCTTCCTTCTATAACGTTAATAATTGAGTCAACTAAGAAGAATTTAGATTAAAAAGAATTAAACTTGATATATATTAGTATAATCGCTTTTCTCACATTTTACAGTTCTTCGAGCTTTATGCTAGGGTAAATGAAGAACTTCAAATCTCCATATCAAGAGTAATGCTTTGGGTAGAATTACATCTAATATTGACTTGCAAAATCGCTGTCGGTTGAGATGCAGCACGTCCCTGGGCGTGCTGGTGCCAGACGAGACCAGACTTACTGTGATTGATTGGCTGGGTTGATACCTAGGCCTTAATTGCATTCCAAATGTGTTTACACATACTTTATATCCCACATCACCAGCTTTGTTGATACTGAAGGGATGAATTCTCTACGTGTTTGCACTAAGGGTGACTGAGACGGTTAGACACTTTTAATTATGATATGTAAGTGGAAAGTATACACTTTAATAAATAAATATTGTACAAAATATAAACAGGGTATTTATAAGAGTTACCCCAAAAGCTTAAGAAAAGCATTTAACATTAATTAATTTGCTTTAACGTAATATTGTAAACTGGTTTTTATAGCTGCAGTATCCCTTCGAATTAACTAACGAAGGAGAGTCAAATAAATGGTTGATTATTTAGTTCCATTAAGAAAAACTCTTACCACTTAAGCTACCCCGATATTTTCGGTTTCGAAATAACTGAAATATAAAATACTTGCGGTAATTAAAAGTAGGATTTTTATAACTCCATTTATAATACACCTATAATCTAAAGTGATACGGTATCTAAATAAAATGAGCAATTATTTCTAAATTCGTTGTTCCCGACAATCCGCATAATGCTCATTAGGTAATTGATGATTTCAATTATCTTCAAGTATAATTATTGCAATAATAAAAAAAAAAAGAGGTTAAAATTACATTATTAGTTACATTAATCCCTGTCTAAAAAAAGTGGTTCAGATTTGTTATTACTAGAAAGTCGACATTTGAAGATTCTAAAACAGAATCGGATAGCATCGCTCTGAACGCTCGGACTGTGGTCAGCTGTCAACCATCACTCACACTCACTAGGCCACTACATGCTTTTGTACTTAGCCCTACGTTGGTCCTAATTGTGGCGGAAAGCTGTTCCTTCAACATCTTTTCAGCAAAGCGGCACATTCTACAATACCGAATGTGTTTTATTTTCATATAAACCGTAATAAACCGCAACGTTATTATTATTATTTTAATATTATATTACAAAATTTATTGAGTATTTAATATTAACTGCAGGTTGGGTAAATGTGTTGATCAATTTTAATTGAACAACTCGAAACCAAATAACCGATATATGTTTTATGCATGTAGGTATTATGTACACAAAAAATAATTGATACAATAATTTATTATAAGAAAACTTTTGTATACCAGAGTTTATGTTGTTAAAAATATATATTATTTGAAATGATTAATTTAGATACCACCAATAGTTACGTAGAAAATGTCTAACTTTTTAGATGTTTCAATTTTTTATAACTGTAATTTACAGAAAAAAAACGAGCCACCACTGTTGCATTTACTAAGCCCCAAGGGTCAAAGTGGACGAGGGATACATTTGTCCTTTTAAGGTGGGGTGCGATGACACGTTGTCGGTGGATGCGATGGCTTCTTGGCAGTCTCCTAGCGCGGCTGAATAATGGATAGTGGTGAAGATTGCCAGCACCATTGGACACGGGTCACACCGCGCATTGAGTATTCAGGAGAGCAAGGCTTAGGATATGCTTGAAAATATGTCTGCCTTTTATCAATGTGAATCAAAATATTTATGCCCCAAACAATCAAACATTAAAAACTCGTTTAGTTGTAATTCTTCATATATTTTCGAATTGGGTGTATATTATTTCATTATTTATTTTTATAAGATAGGACAAAAAGAATATCACCTATTATAGGTATACTAACGTAAAGTGAGCAAACATTTCAATTTTCTTTAATTTTCAAATTGATTTGATTTTATGTATTCAATTATTATATTTTCATGAATGACAGGGTTTAAAGATTATCAAGTGTGTTTGTATTATCCATAATTTGATCAAAAGTGGAGAGTATGATTTTTAAGTGTTATTTGGTAAAAGTGTAGTATTAAATCGGGACTTAAAATTGTTTGTTTTTAAGCACAATCACTTACAGCACATTCCTTTTAAGAAAATGCTTTAGAGAAAATGAAAAAATACGCGAACCTTTGTGTTGTTTCTGCAAACCCTCTACAAAGTGTAGCAGATATACTACATTAAGCTCTAGCACAACAAGGTAGGTAACCAACAAGAACGGTGTTACATGCTACTCATGATATACGAACAGAGGATTAAACCCCATGAGGGGAGTTTAACACGACGCTGTATTAGTTATTAGCAACAACGTTATAGTTGATGAACGTTACTTGCATACATGCATATAATTATATTTACAGATATATGGTACAATTAACTCTTAATAACTTTTCTCAGCAGTTCAATTAACTATATTTATGTAAGTAATACATACACTCGAAAAAAGAGTATGAAATTCAAAATGTATCATATTTTAACATAAATAATTTAGTTTATAATATTATGTGTAATAAAGTTTGTAGATACATAATCCAATAAACGCAAAACCAAAGCTGTTAAGTCCCAAAACATTTAAGGTATATATAGAGTATATTTGAGAATATAGACGGCACTTTTGGCGACGTCGGTAGACAGCCGCATAGCCACTCGGGTTTACCACTAACCACATTGGGACGCAGACTAGAATCTTGTTTGCAACACTAATTATTATTCATAAACCCTCGTCCTGCTGACCAATCCCAGGATTAATTTGAATTAACATGGTTCTGATACTTACATCTAGGGAGGATAAATATAACCAGTAGTACTCGAAATGAATTGTTTTACACCTTTATTTGAAGCACCGACTTAATGTACCAAAGTTCAAATAAGAAGCAACGTTACATAATGCATATTATTATGTATAACACACGTTCAATTTTTAGATAAGAATTTTTCTATTGAATTGTTATTATTATCAAATGTTAATATTAACAAAAAGATACTGGTGGGTGATATTGTGCTTATATAAAACAAACATATCAGTCACGTAACCATTAAATAGTAATATAAATAATATTTCTAAGTAAATTTCACAAAACTATAATTTACATTTATATAAAAACACGCGAAAGATTCAATATTGTAGATTATCAACATTTACATGTTACTTAAAAATTACTCACAGTTTTTTTCACTTGTTTATGCAATATAAACAGACAATAATTAACTTAAACAGTTTAATTTAATGGGCACTTCCTGAATCGAGGAAGTAGTTTAGTAGTTTTTGCACTGCATTAACAGAAATGCAATCACAAATTAATTACATTTTTAAAAGGTATAAACTAGTAGATCATGTTTAGTATCATTGAAAAGAAACGTTTTTATTTTTACTGTTTTTACACCTTGCAAATTGCAAAATTAACTCTTTAAAGTCGAAAAACAGAATTTCATGTTTTCTATTAATCAGAATCAAACTAACCCTTAAGTTCTTGACAACGTTTTCTTATACCTTTAACACACTGCAAAACTAATGACCATTAAGGATCCTTTCCGATGGAGTTTTAAGAATCAGATAGTTATTTGGAAAATATTCACATTACTAGTCATTTTGTTATTTACTCATTTTATTTAAGTAATTTAATAAATTAAATTATTTTGCGATTTTCCAATTTAAAAAAAGTGAATGATTGTCGAAGTAGTTTGTTTAAATGTTAGAAATGTTTTCTATAAAATTATTATTTCAATATTTTCTAATAAATTCTTTAGCTAATAAGAGGCCTAATACTAATGGTGATGGTAATTAACATAGCGATTAAGCGCACCGACTGCTAATACAGAAAACCTGGTTCAACTCCGGACTTCTGGCTGTCTCCCCTAACAGGGCAATGGCAAACCACCGGGGTGTAATCTGCCATGAAATCCTTTGTTAAAAGGCCACGAGGCTTCTATCAAAAAGCAATCTTAGTCATACTAAGAAAACAGACGAAGAAGAAGAATAAGAAGCACTTTCTGAACATTATTATAGTTTTTCCTTTCAGGCTATCACCAAATTACCTACATTATGAGCAAACACCAATATAGACATAGAGCACATAGTTCTGCGGATATAATAGAGCAAGCCAAATGGTTTAACGTTTAACAGAAAGATTATCAATCTAAAAAGCTTCAGTAGGTATGAAAATTTCTTATACCACACACTGCAAAGTTAAATGATATTTAAGGATTCCTTCAGACGAAATTTCAAGAATAGGATAACACATATGAAAATTACTTCAATTACTATTCATTTTGTTATTTACCCCACTATCATTTAATATTTAAGGTATTTAATAAATTAGATTATTGGAAAAGCTCAGATTTATAATAATAGTTAATGATCATGAATATTCAATGTGTCACAGGTATTAAATAGCTTTGTTAATAAAGGTGTTAAAAACGATGAAAATGGTACTGAAGATTTGCCAAAATTAGGGCATCCAACATCCATTTGTGCTAGTTTCAGAAATTGAGTTACGTTTGCGGTTTGCATAACTAACTATTATTGGTGCGAAAGTGTTAAGATTTGGTTTCACTGTAATCCAGATAAGAAATTTAGCTTTCTTTATCATGGCTTTCTCATTAGCAATCATCATCAACTTGGTCTCTGAATCTACATAAATAAATTCATAATAAATGATAAAGATGAAAAACTTCCTATATACAGATTTTAAACATTTTCACCAGGAATTATTGAGCAGACATTCAGAAAAGGTGGAATTGTTCCGTTTAAGAAGCAACAGTACTTCCAAAATTAACAGAAAACACTTTGGTTCAGAATAATCCTGTATCAGTTTCACAAACAACGGTTGTTGTTAGTGTAAAAGTATTGATTATCGTTCTGAATGAAATTTAAATCCCAGGATATTCTACAGTAGTACCTACACAAATATAAAAATATTCCTATAATGCAAAAAAAATCAAGGAAGCTTTTAAAGAGAAATGATGATTGGAAATGAGGTGTTTGTTGTAAAAGTTATGATGAGAATGTAAAAACAAGTAATGCAAAATCAATTTAATATTACGTCTGTTCTACTCCATACCACATAAATTGTCAATCATAACCAGGTGAAGATGAGATTCATGTATGTGCAATGGCTATTCAATTTCAGATTTTAATTATACGGAATGTTCTTCAGCCTACCCTAGTCCACTCCTGGACCATAGGTCTCTCCAGTAATGGAGGTTTTGTCCATAACTCACCACGCTGGCCAGACGGGTTGGTAAGTAGTCCGCATATTGATTTTTGGACTGTAGTTGTTTTACATCTGTTTTTTGTTAACGATGGCAATTTGTCAACTTAGGGGGACCGCCGGTTTAACGTGCCCTCCGAAGCACGGAGACTTGGTCATAAGAAAGTTTGACTCTCCCCAGGTTTGAACCCGGTACCCCGCATTCGCACCCAAATGCGTTAACTGCAAGGCAATGACCGTCTCTTTATACGGAATAATTTGTCCTTTTATTTAGATATCTTTAAAATATATTATTTAACTCTTTAAAACACAAATTTTGGTGTTTGTTTAAATTACTGGTGTTTTTAAAGATTTTCAATGGTTTAACTTTTTAACCGTAATTAAATGAAATTAGCATAATATTGATAATAATGTTAAAGCTGTACATCAACAGTAAGCACCGATTATGATTCTCGTAATAATAATTAAAATGTGTGAAAGAAATAATGTATTTAGAGTTTTTTATGATGAAAAATTAACTAGGATTCCAACTCAAAATGAAATGTCCATAAAGAATTAAATATCTTAAAACTTTTATCACATCTGGGTCTGTAACAAAAATACACGTTCATATAATATAATATGGAAAACAATAATCTGATCAAAATTAGAATATCCAAAAGTTGTATAGGGTGTTTTTTTAGCTGCATGAGAACTTTCAATAGGGATAACAATTGAATCAAGATTGCTATGGAAACAGTTTTTTGACATTTGTGTTTAGCAAGGTTTGGCATTTGATAATGCATAGATTGACCATTGAACAACGCTACCAAATTGGGCTCACAACCAATTGGAAGTGGATCCATTTTTTTACCGTAAAATTTTGTTCAGTGACGAGGCACATTTCTGGTTAAATGGGTATGTGAACAAACAAAATTGCCGTATATGGAGTGAGACCAATCCGGGACATTATCTTGAGACTCCATTGCATCCATTAAAATTGACTGTTTGGTGTGGAATACACGCCAACGGCATCATTGGTCCATATGTCTTTCGAAATGAGGAAGGAGCTGCCGTTACGGTGAATGGTGTGAGATATCGACACATGCTCAATACATTTTTGTTTCCAAAACTTCAAGAGCTAAACATTGACAACTTATGGTTCCAACAGGATGGTGCTACGTGCCACACAGCCAACGAAACCATCAATTTATTGAAAGGACAATTTGGTGACAACATTATTTCAAAACGTGGTCCTATCAATTGGCCTCCAAGATCGTGTGATTTGACACCTCCAGATTATTTTCTGTGGGGGTATGTTAAATCCATGGTTTATGCTAACAAACCAACAACTCTAGAAGCATTGGAGGCTAATATTCAGCAAGCCATTTATGAAATAAAGCCAGAAATATTGGAAAAAGTGGTCAAAAATTGGACTGAACGGATGCGCTTCGTAACCATTAGTCGTGGTGGTCACATGCCGGAAATCATGTTCAAATCATAAATGCCTTTAACTGTACTTTCATAAAAAAATTATAACCAAAACATTCCGTCAGGTTTTTATTGTTTTATTTCATTTTGAAGTTCTCATGCAGCTAAAAAAACACCCTATATATCATAAAGCAAGAACATAGAACAATGATCAGAGTATCTAATAAGAATTACACTACCAAAGAGCGTCAATTAGGGATACATCATCAGTGGCGTAGCTAGGTGGACAAAGGCCCCGGTGCATAAAAAAAATCGGCCCCCTCCCCCTTTTTCCACATGATTGCATTGCTGCAGCCCTTAAACTTATAGGTAGATAGGGATAAGATAGGTCCTGACTTACAACTCAGGAGTTCTGCTGTTATAGTTAAATGTTCATTAGAAATTTAACAAAAAAACAGCTCAGGGGCCCCCTGGTCTCCGGGGCCCCGGTGCACTGCACCGCTTTGCCCTATGGTAGCTAAAGTTTAATTTCTGAATATTAAATATAACGTTATATAGAGTAAAGTTGCCATATATGGAATAGGCACCTAATGTGGAATACCATTAAATTTTCGAAACCACTGCATCTTTCTAGCCATTACTAGGATATATGACAACCTAGTAAGAGTAGTTGACCACCCCAAACTTTACAGCGCTCTAGTACCATGAATATCCTCATGGCGGGACATTATTCTTTTTGTGCACTTGTAAAAGTTTATTGTTAGTGGTCAAATTTTGATCTACAACGTAAGTATTAGTAATTTGTTAATTACGCTACATTTATAAGCATACAGAAGGATGACTGATAACATTACGTATGTTACTTTTAAGGAAAATATAACCTGGCTTTCGATAAAAAAACATTATTCTTAAGTGAGGGTAGTTCCTAATATGGAATATGCTCTGGAATATTCGAATCTTATGTATGGAATGGGCGCCTGGTGGTGACGATAGTGTTCACTTGGTGTGTGATTTTTGCAAATAACTAAGAAACAACTTTTTTTTTATCATTTACTTTGTATGTATCTATGTTTTGTTTTTATTAAAACATTTCAAGATCTAACACTGACTGTAGTTATATGATTTATGTTGTATTCCATATTAGGCATACTAGTATTCCATTATAGGTTACCGTTTTTTTGAAATGGCAAAAACGCAATTTTTACATTTTTACTAAAATCGGTTTTATTTTTCAAGCCATTTTTACGAAAATGCTAAAATTGCATATGTAGTAGTCTGTCTTAACACGTTATGCAGTTCTTACTAGAATTTTTTAAAAGAACCAACTTTTATTGCCAAAAATGAAAGTGGTATTCCATATATGGCCACTTTACTCTACTACTAATAATAACTGTAGCTTGTCGTACGAAACCTGCGCGGAAGACTCAAAATTTGAAATGTTCGTAACTTTACAAAAAAATGGAATTACAATGATTGGAATGAATGATTATTCAAGCTCAAAAGAAGCTCTATCGATAGACACCGATTTCACAAAATATCGAAATAAGAACGAACATTGAAAAACAAGTCTAGAACCTCACCCTCATTTCCCGAATAATTCCACGACGGTCGAAGCTGAAATAAACACTTTTACAGCTCATTGAGGCTCAAACGTTTGACACAAATATTCCATTGGGGGGGGGGGGTCATTCAAATGTGATTAAATTAAAAATCTCTTGCCAAGTTTTCGATTCAAGATATCCAGAAGAAAAGTTTACTGAGCAGTTTTTGATTCCTACAGTTAAACATGGAGGTGGTTCGGTGACAATTTGGAAATTTTTTTGGTGTTGAGAAAGTTTTAAATTTATACAAACTAGAAAGAATTATGACCAAAGAAATTTACAGAGGCATTTTAAAAAACTAATTTCTGTCGTATAAAGATCGATTATTTCTTCGACTCTACCTAATCTGCTGAACCGGCTGTCAATAACATGTGCAGTTCCTAAATAGAATAGTGGAGGGTATTTTAATGAGTCGAAAACATAGGTAAACAAACTATAATTTGTTATTAATAATTATTTAAGAAATATTTCAAACGATTTATTTGACCAACTTTCTGTGCAGTGGATATGGAGAGAGAACAATTGACACGCAATTCCACCAATTGACACCAATATGGACCCGACCGGAAGAATATTCGTTTCTGAACATTAGCTCCGCCCAGTCAACTCAAAGTGTACGTACTCTTGCTTCTTTTGCGTAGAGTGCTAGTCCGTATAGTCAACATTAATGTCAAACGAAAGCTTTCAAAGGAAAATCTTCTACAGATTAAAGAAATTTATATTATTTATACAGCCGTATTCATAAAAAACTTAAAACAGTGTTTTAGTTAAAGTGCTCTTTAATCCATAACCTAACCTTTTTTTGCTTGCATTTCGAATTTTTTTAGGTTCAAATACCAACTTATTACAGTAAACGCGCTAAATTCCCTATAAAATAGTTCAAAGTAAGGTTTAAATGAAGGTTTAAATGAACTATTTTAAAGGGAGTTTAGCATGTTTTCTGTAATAAGTTGGTATTTTAACCTAAAAAAATTCTAAATGCAAGCAAATAAAAGTTAGGTTGTGTTAAAGAGCACTTTAACTAAAACAGGCTTACAAGACTGTTTTAAGTTTTTTATGAATACGGCTGATAATGTTTGATATTGCACTAAAATATCAATTAAATTTGATTATGGACTGATTATTTATTTTATCTTTTTATTAAATACAAAATAGTAGGTAGTACAGACTTATGGATCTTTTTTCTAATTTGGGATAGTTTTCTTAAATTTATTAAGATCGATTGTATCCTCTGGATTACTCTGAATAATTTGCTCTAGATTATCTATGTGACATAATTATTATGTATATTTTTAAAACATTACAATAGAAATGTTATTAAATATAAAAATGCATATAAAAATGCATGTAAAAATGCATAATCCTTTTATTTAAAATATGTACTAAAAGTAGAGAGAAATTTTTATTATAGACTTGTCTAGCAATTTACATTTAATTTTCTAAATTAAGTCCAAAACTAGTTCATATATTATTACAGTTCAATGTTAACAATTAAAGCAAAAGTCAAACAATGCATTTATGTAGTTGGCATTCAAATCAGACTCGGCTATGCAGACAAATAATTTAAAGCTTGTTTAGTTTATTTGGAACAAAACACGGGTAGTATAGAAAACCATCGTTATTTCGGTTCGATTTTAACATATTTTGTAGAAACAAAAAATTCATAGCGTGTCTTTTATTTATATGAGACTTTGAATGTTCCGCCAAGGTGGTGATGTAATTAAGTAAAACGCGCCACCCATTAGATGAAACGACCTCTCGTAAATCTTCTCTTTTGTCTTGTTCCACACTCCAATCCTTTTATTTTCAGCGGTTATTTTTTAGGCATGAAAACACCTTATACATTTTGATGTTCGATGTGCTTTCCATGTTTTGGAGTTATCTCGCGCGAGATCAGAATCGTAAGATATCGACGATATCTTTGTCGATGCCGACGGTGGCGCCAAAACTTCTCATTACCGTTTGAATGTCTCGAGTGTGAAGCGCACACATCAGAATGAACCTGCGAACTAAGACGTATAGAAACAGCATCGAATATATTTTGATTGACAAGTCTAAATTTATAACCGATCTTCGGAATATCGGCCATGTAGAAGTCGAATTGTTTTTAAAGTAAAATCCAATCTAGTTAGGTATTATAAGAATGTTATTATACTATATGAAAAAATAAGAGACGCGGTAACTTTGTTAAAATATTGTAAATTTTAACCCATTGTATAAGTTAGCAAAACGTAAGAGTGCTTTTGAGATACTTCATTGTAAAAGAAGAATATAAATCTTATATTGTGCGCATGGATGTGTCTGACAGGCATCAGAGATGATACGATGTAAAAACTTCCCCCGCCGCCTCTAGCTTGAAAATTACGTGCCTTGTAAAACCACGCGGCGGGTTCGTTTGCATAAGTTTTACTTTCCAAGATTAACAGCTCGCGGAAAGTATAATGGAAACTCCACCCTTGTATGGGAGGGTGGTTTTTTATGGTTATGCAGCACAGTAATGAACGTCACCCGCTGGTTACTGTGTATGAAGCTTAATTTTTATGTTTAGCGCGTACTCGTTCGAATCTCAAAACTTTATCAACTTAGGCCTACTTTTTAAGGGATTTTAAGATTCGTTAACAGTTTTAACAAACGCTGTATAACACTTTTGCAACCCTTAGCGGATCCCGCAGCGCCCACAGCATTTTCACGAAATAGCGATGTGATTACTTTTTCAAGTTTTTTAATATCTTCTATAGCAGCGTTAAACATGACAAGTAATTTTCAAGAATTTTATTTAATAGCCAATTAGATTATGCAGAAACATTTTCGTTTTTGCTTGCCGAGAATTTTTGTCTCGCAAAACACACTTAAAAGTAATTACAGTTATAAAAATTTGTTTAAATGTTTTTTCTCTTTTCAAATATTTTAGTCACTAATGCTATAAACAACCAATACATCGAATAAGAATTTGTGAACTAACAAATCACTCAGTAGCTCGTTAAGACAAAGTTACTTAAATATTTGTAGTGATATATTGTGGTTGAGACATGCGGCGGAGTGTAAACAGGACGCAATGCTAAGTGTTCGAAGCGTCTAAGAGCGTCGGTCATCACTATTCGTTTTGTCGTCAATCACCTTTATTGACATTTTACGCTAAGACAACTTAAAACTTAAAGCTTATAAAAAGTAAATATCATAAGCATATAGCCAATAATATCACTCCATGATATCAAAATTTCAAACTTATTGTGTCACAAATAGAAAACAATACTTTGTGCACATAAATGCTATAAATACAAAAACCTTCTTCGAACAGGGATATAAAAATTATGTTGGGTATTTTCACATCCGGTAATTTGACTCCATGGAAAATTCACTCACGGTAATTTCACTTCCGGTAATTTGTTTTCTTGCTAATAATTATACTACTAACTAATAATAATGACTTTATTGATTCAAATAATAATAACAACATATCGACGCCCCCAACGAAAACTATAGTAACTCAAAAAATTGATTTTTTGAGTTACTATAGTAAAAAAATCTATTATATCGGTAAGCATTTGCCTAGAAAAATATCGTAACTTTGTAGCAACTCGAGACGACCAATAGTAGACACTGATCCTTAGAAATTATGCAATTCTACAATTTATAGTGACTATATTTAAATATTGAATTGCGTTTTTATTAAAACTAATTACTGAGTTACTATAGTCTTCGTTGGGGGCGTCGATATAATAGTTACATAACATAAACAAAAAATATAATAAATCAATAAGCAAAAACTATTTAAACCAAATTAAACCAATATTATCAAATAATTGTAATACACTACAAAACAGTAGTTTACGAAAAAAATATTTCATTGTAACTCGCATTACATACATAAGAATGATAAGAATTATCTTTATACATCAAAAACAACTGATTTTAGAAAAATTTTAGTCTAAATGTGGTTATTTTTGTCATTAGTAGAGCACGGATTTTAGGACGTTAAAAAGGTTAAAAAAGGCACAATTTTAGGCTACAAAAATCATTGAAATAGGCACAATAATTAAGAATTTAGGGGTTTTTAGGCAATATAAATATATTTTTATTACAGAAACTTACAAATATTTAAAAAAATTAGTTAGAAAAATTTTAAAGAGCTATAAGGATGGAAAATACTATACAAATTTTGATGTATGCCTTTTTCCCTCCTATTAATCCTTTTCCCCTGTTATTAATTTTCTCCTCTATTTGCAAATGGCGCTATTGATTTGGGGGTTACTATTTTTTTCAATAAACATATTTTAGGATTTTTTTGAAAAAAACTCGTGAGATTTTGGAAAATTCAACTTCTTTACCTCCCCCCCCCCTCTTATTTGACCGGAAGAATCTCTGCCATTTACGGTTTTGTATTAAGAGGATGCCTATCTAACTTTAAGCCATAAAATTTCAGAATATATTAAATCCGTGGCTAAAGTCACTTCCACAGTTTTATTAATATGCGTGGGTACGAAGCTCTGACCCAACGGCCACTGCCAGTTCGCTATCTATGCTGACTTCTCCGAGGTAAATAAATACAAGAACTCATAACAACTCTAATTAATTTGAGCAGTGGCGGATTTCCAAACGCCTAGGCCATCATAAATCAAGGGGCCTCTAAAAATTCAGCTTTTTTAGATCACTGGTATCAACGCTGCGCATAAAATGCACATTTTCTGACAAACGAAATTTCCGCGGGCCGCACCGATGACTTTTGTTTACCCACCTCCATTTTTGAACGGTATATTTATCGTAAAATATAAAATATTCCCAGAAATATATATTTTTTATTATAAAACAAGCAATCATTGAAGTTTATTCGGGCCGCAAAAATATACGTGGCGGGCCGCCAGTTTGACACCCCTGCTTTAGGGTGTAGGGGTAGTGAAAATATTTAGATGGCCTCAAAATTGAATTGCGCTTGGGGCCTCTCAAGTGCTAAATCCTCCACTGACTGAGATACAAATTTTTAAAAACATAAAAACAATTTTTTTTTAACTTTTAGTAATATAAATGGGATAAATGATTGGTTTAGGCTTTTTAGGCATTAAAAATCTGTTTTAGGTCAGTAACATCGAAAATAGGCATTTAGGCAAATTAAAGTAGGGTTCAAAATTTTCAAAATCGTTTGAACGGAATTTCTGTATTTATAATTTTGAATTGCCTAAATAAAGGACAAAAAGGCAAATTGCCTAGAATCCGTGCTCTAGTCATTAGCATCATGACATTGAAGCACAGTGGATCGCATAATTCCAACTTTTATTGAAGCTAAATAATAACATCTTGTCGCTTAGGGTATTATTTTCACTGTTATTTTTTTCGATTAAGGAAGTTTATCGATGATCACTTTCTTCTTCACCTACTTTATTTTACATGCTTCTCTATGATTCTCTTTGTAATAATCTTACATGCTTTCCTTTTTCAGTTTTTCCAGTTTAGCATGGAATCTTTATTTCCAATCTCATATGTGATCAAGTTTCTCTAAGTAACCCTAAGGAACAACATTACATAATTTTTCGATAATGATTGATTTTCATAAATAATGAAACCATGGTGACATTTCTTCATATTCATTTAGGACTATGTTATGTTATTACCAAGTTATGTTATGTCAAGTTCACTTGGTATTTTTGATTATGTGAACTTATATTTTATTGTTTCCTACCTACATCAGATAAGTAGATGCTAGATTGGCTTGCCAATGCGAGTGTAAACCCTCGTTTATTTTGTCAATTATTCTTCTTCTTCTTAGTGCCATATCTTCTTTAGACGTTGGCTAAGATCCTCCTGGGTAAGCCAAGAAGATTTTATTAGGAAAATTTTAATGGGGTGATTTCCCGTTGCCTTCCCTATACTCCACAGATAGTCGATTTTCACAGATAGTCGCAATCAGGATTAGAACCGCGGTTTTCCGGTCTCGCAACATACGAGAAACTTTATTTAAAAACACTTTAAAAACATTTTTATTCCTAAATGGCAAGTTAGAACTAGAAAATGTTTGAAAATATGATAAAGGAAGCAAATATGCGGGGTGGTGGGTGAATAATTGATAGTAATGCGATATAACGTTATTTCAAGGTCATTGCCTATAATCAGTCACATCTAACCAGATAAAAAGTATAATAAAAAATGAAAACATTGAAAAATTGATCAGAAAAATTATTGTATCGTCGTATGACAAGAAAAACTCATTAAGTGCAGTTTTCGACAAAAACGAAATGTTTCACTAAGTGCGTTATTTTATGGTTATGCTTGCCTGAAAAAAAATGATGTCCCAATTTATAATATGAATGAGGATTCATTAGCATTTTAAATATCAAAACAATTGCTGTTAAATACGATTTATCAGATATAAAAAATGTTTAAACTTCATTATCTCTGTTGTCTTGAAATGTACTTAATGAGTTTTTCTTGTCATATGACGGTATATCAATATTATAAAATGTGAAAACAGCTAGAAAATGGAGGAAAATGAACTATAGAAAAATAATTTTAAATGCCTAACCACTAGAATAATAAATATTTACTGGATTCCTTCCATACGTGAAGTTTAAAATAAAATAAAGGTTAGAAAATGAAGAAAAAAAATGTTTTTCAAGTGTTTTTAAATAAAATTTCTCGTATGTTGTTCTTTACTTACAGTTAAAATACTAATATTTTAGCGCTTAATTAAGTTTTTGTTAGATTTCTAGGTTACCAAATTTATAGCTTAAAAAAAGAAAACAAAGAACTGATAATATATTGTGATAGATGATGACAGATGTGATTTTTTCTGTGGAGATAGCAGCAGAAATATTTGAAGGAACAAATACTCAAGTTTCCCTAAAAGTATTCCACATTTCCCCTATATGAAATATATGATAATCTTTTACAGGGTGGACTATAAAGAATTTGCTATTTTAAAACGTCATTGCGATAGAAAGGTATGTATGTCGGAGCGGGGTGCGAGTGGTGGGAATTAATAGCTTGATTCATGGAAATTCAGTCACCATAAATGGCATTTTATATAAAACCCCCCGCTCCGACATACCATTAGATCGCAATGACGTTTTAAAATAGTCCCATGCACGGATGTATGTCCCATGAGATCAACTGCTAAAGAGCCAAAAATACCGAAGATTTCAATTTATGTTGATTAAATAAAGAAATCAAATTCTTGCTGTTATGGAACACTGTTCCATAAACATCTCTTTTATTTTTATTTTAAATCTAGTTTAGGAGTCGTATAAAATTTATAGCTCCGAGCTTCAACAAACGTAAATCAGATATTACTGTAGCCAGTTTTTGTATTTGTTATTTAGTTCCTCCTTAAATTATTATTTCACAATATTCCTCGACCATTTATTGCATGTAATTCATGCAAATGTTGATAATCTTTCGTGAGCGCCACCTTGAATTTAGTCTCCTGATAACTATAGCGAAGAGCGGCTCTGTTTTTGTTTATACTTTATTGTTTACCCAACATATAGGTATATGCACCTAAACTCCTCCCAAAATATTCACAAATTGCATATAAGAATATAGGTACTACTAATCAGTGGCGTAGCTAGGGTAATTTGCGCCCGGGGACAAGACACAAAATCTGCGCCCCTTCTCGTATCGAGAATCAGGAGACTCACTGGGGCCGGAGTTTATTTAACTCATTTTTTCATTTTGGCGCCCCCTAAGCTGTGGCGCCCAGGGACATATGTACCCCCCCCCCGTAGCTACGCCTCTGCTACTAATAAGATCATTTTTGTATTTTTATCTATTACTACATTTAATAATGTCAAACTTTATGATGTTTCTTGAAAAATCGTAATAGCCTATTTTACCCCACTACTGGGGATGAAAAGTGTCTTTCATTATTTCATTATTAATTGTACATTTTTGGATATGTATACCTATTTGATCATTTTAATTTCATTTACGTCAAATTTAAAAAAACGCAAAATTTCAGAATAAAATAAATTATTAAATGATAGTAGATAAAGCATTGTACAATATTCGCATCGTAACGTCATACTACAATACTCGATGGGTTGACCAACTCACCCTTCGGGCTCGTTGGTCAATTTTCCCATCTCATATCGTAATATGATACGTTACGATGCTTATATCGTAAATAGCTATTATTTCATATGAGACGTTTCGAAGTTATCATGGTTACCGCAAGTCATGATGAAAATTGATGATGAAAAAAATTAGAGAATGGGCCATTTTCCACAGCTGTCCAGATTTTCTCTTTAAAAATTTACCTCGTACCTCGAATCACGTACTCATCGATACTCTTTATTGTATTTCTATCAACTTTGGTTACCATGACTAAAAAATTCATAAAAATCCCTCAATTTAAATAGACCCTTTAAGTGTTTAAGTTGACCCTAGGTTAGAGCTTGTGATCACATGCTTATCTTTAGATTATTTTTGGACTAATCAGTTTATCAGATTTGATTTATTTAAAAATATTAAAATTTACATTAACTTTTTACTACATTCTGCTGTTGGAGAATGTAAATATCCACTTAAATATTAATTTAATAGATTATGGTCATAATAATATACAAGAAGCTCCCGCGACCAAGGTATAACTTTTAGGAGGGGATAAAACATTTTAAGAAACATTTTTAACAAATTTATGTAGGTATCTAGTTTTATTTCAGTGTCACTAGAAATTCGCTTACATTACTCCTTTTTTGGATTTACCTTCTCGATACATGGTTAATTATTTAAACATTAAATTTTAAGTAATTGTTAATATTTGATCAACGTGTAACTACTACATAGTTTTGATTATGTACAGCATGTAAATATATATAATAATAATTTATATAAATTAGAAAATTATTGTCACTAACAAAGGATAATGTAAAAACCAATCGAAGGAAATGGATCGAACATAAAATCTTCAACAGTACTGCTATTTTGCAATAAAAATCTTTTTATTTAGTTCACTAATTTGTATGATTTAAACATAGATACTATGTAGCAGCAGCATCAGGTAGTAGAATAAGAATAACTTCTTTCAAATTATATCTAGTAAACTGTAATTTATCAAATATATGGAATACATAATCGTATGGGATAAAATTGTTTGTTTGATGCAATAGTTAATTGATTGATGTTAATTTCCTCAAAAATAACAATAAATTTACATAATTGTTCAATTTTAATTAACACACATAATAAAATCTTACGGCTTAATAGGTATAAATTTTTATTATTTTTTTCTTTATATTTTGAAAGTTGTTTTATATGTTAGATAAAAGCTAAAACAAGATTTTGAACCTACCTTTTTTGAACGAATTTATTTAAATTTATTTACTTAATTACCTATATATTTTTCATCTAAAAATCGAATTTAGATAAGATAAAATTAAGATTAGAAAAGACACAGTGAAATTTCGTTATCTAAAAAATTCCCGCATTTGTCATTTATTATGTTATTAATAAGTTTGTTTGGCTTTATTTAATGTATCCGTAAATCTCAAACTATAGATAACGAAATGTAAATTTATAGGTAAATTAACTACGGAAAGATCGTTTATACTGTTTCTGTATGTTGTCAACCATGCCCATCGAAGTCATTTAGTTGTTAAAAAGGTGTTATAATTGGTTTAAACATGGTCCCTGGCGTCAAGAAGGCCAGACAGACGATCAAGCAGCCGATCACATCTTTTCTTGTACATTGGTACATGGACCAAGTCCTTTAGCAAGGAGTTGTTACGGACATCACATTGTTATGCACACTACTACACCCACGCTTCTTCTTCATAATACATTGCTGTATCTCTATAATCAATTTGAACGCTTAAAAAACACCCATTCATTTTAAATTATTACTTTGTAACCAAAGAAGATTAATTAGCAATAGGATATATCACTGGAACACATTTTTAAACCAGAACAAATTGAATACAAAATTTTCTTGATAAACCACATCTTATGGTGACTTCAACAATTTTGGAACCCTAAAATTACATAATTCAGCAAATATTTAGTAAAAAGCTTTAATGACTATTAAAAAGGTCCCAAAACATATTTTCATGTTCAACATAGCTAAGCTAAATAACGTAAGCGTAATCTACGATTACATAATTATAATCTAAAGTAACTATTTCCATCTTTCTCAAAACTATCCCAAAGAAGATAACCGGACGGAGCTAATGTGCAGGGATAAAAGTGAGAGCGGTCGTATATATTTTTGCAACGATGGGTTGCCTGGTTGAATTAAAAACGTGAATTGCATAATCGAACCAAATTTTACTTTTACAGCACTGGCACGTTCTCCCTCCACATCTACTGCACAAGAAATTGTCTTCGCCCAGTCATCTTTTTGGACATGAACTCTACACCTCCTTGATCACCTTGCATATATACTGAATACTTCTAGAATTCTTGTCAATGTCACAAGTTTAGATAATATTAATATTTCCAATAGCTAGGGATCAATTTTAAACTATAAAATATTTCAATGTCGTAATTTTTGACAAAATGTCACTTATACTAACTTATAAAAGTACAAAATACAGATATACCCAATCACAATGAAATTTTTTGACAATATTTCTTGAATTCTTAAATGGGACAAATATTGAAAAAAATTATAATTGTTAATGAACAATAGTTATTGAAATACCTTTCGTTTATAATAATTTGGATATAATATTATTATAGGATGTAAATTATTTATAGTATTATAATAATAAGTACTAGATATTATTTATAGTTTGCTTGATAAGTTTTGGAGTAGTACCTTCTCTAAACTTGTTGTTATATAATAAATGCATTGTTTTCAACAATTTATGGATATTATATTTTATTTAACTATTATTGGATTTAGCTGATTGAAATAAAATATGGTTTTGAAACAACCAAGTTAAACAAAATTACAACAATACATTAATGTAGGAAATAATCGACAAGTATTTAATACAATGGAATATGAAACATGTCTATGTAATTGTATAGTATGCATGTAATTATTAGTGCATTTAACAGAATCGATATTAGGATATTACAATGGTAGGTGTATGTATTAAAATTAAATGGTTTTGATATTGCTTAAATTGATGCCATATAATTTATTATTAAAATACAATATATAGGGTGTTTTTTTAGCTGCATGAGAACTTCAAAATGAAATAAAACATTAAAAACCTGACGGAATGTTTTGGTTATAATTTTTTTATGAAAGTACAGTTAAAGGCATTTATGATTTGAACATGACTTCCGGCATGTGACCACCACGACTAATGGTTACGAAGCGCATCCGTTCAGTCCAATTTTTGACCACTTTTTCCAATATTTCTGGCTTTATTTCATAAATGGCTTGCTGAATATTAGCCTCCAATGCTTCTAGAGTTGTTGGTTTGTTAGCATAAACCATGGATTTAACATACCCCCACAGAAAATAATCTGGAGGTGTCAAATCACACTATCTTGGAGGCCAATTGATAGGACCACGTTTTGAAATAATGTTGTCACCAAATTGTCCTTTCAATAAATTGATGGTTTCGTTGGCTGTGTGGCACGTAGCACCATCCTGTTGGAACCATAAGTTGTCAATGTTTAGCTCTTGAAGTTTTGGAAACAAAAATGTATTGAGCATGTGTCGATATCTCACACCATTCACCGTAACGGTAGCTCCTTCCTCATTTCGAACGACATATGGACCAATGATGCCGTTGGCGTGTATTCCACACCAAACAGTCAATTTTAATGGATGCAATGGAGTCTCAAGATAATGTCCCGGATTGGTCTCACTCCATATACGGCAATTTTGTTTGTTCACATACCCATTTAACCAGAAATGTGCCTCGTTACTGAACAAAATTTTACGGTAAAAAAATGGATCCACAATTGGTTGTGAGCCCAATTTGGTAGCGTTGTTCAATAGTCAATCTATGCATTATCAAATGCCAAACCTTGCTAAACACAAATGTCAAAAAACTGTTTCCATAGCAATCTTGATTCAATTGTTATCCCTATTGAAAGTTCTCATGCAGCTAAAAAAACACCCTATATAATATTTTATAAACAATTTTTGATTTAATCTTGTTAATTATGAACTACTAAAACTTTTATATACAGATACCAATCATAATATATTACTTAATTTTACAAATTTTTACTACAAAATTCTTAAAAGAATCCATAAGGTACCAAGGTACGTTAGTACGTCAAGTTAAAACTTGAAATTATAAAATTATGATTATATTATATTTTTACCCTTTTAAAGAAATTAAAAATTTAAATTAATTTGATTAAAATTTACAGTTACTATATCTCCTGCTCAAGTTCTAAATTCATCACTTTCTTAGCTGGATATCCCAATACTATTAATATTGTTGTCATCTTCTGGAAAAAAAGGCCTTAAGAATTTTATAGTCGAGCACTTCCTGAAATTTTCAATTTTGTTTATTTATAAAAAAAGATATAATTTTACCAGTGTGAAAAGGACATCTGTGTCTTCACAATTTTGGGTAATCAACCACCAAATAAAGAAAAATTTTATAAATTTTGAAATTTGATATTGCTGGAAAGTTTAAGTTTTAAAATTGGATAAAGGGACCTTGTTAAAATTACCAAAGATGTGGATAAATTTTGGAATTTTATGTTGGCCAGAATGGCAGCACAGGAATGGCTCTTGAAAAGTGGCGTGAAGCCCACCAAGTGTGTGTGTTGGTACTTCAAGTGAATTTTCTACTGGTGTTTAAAATTTGGGACAATTGGGAAATTTGAATTTGAGCGAGTGTTCGCGAGTGTTTTCAAGTATTGGAGATTGTTTTCAAGCGGGAAACAGCTGAAGAAAACGTTTAATGTCCATCCAAGATGGAAGCAGCATCCTTTTACGAAAATTGTTATGGTGAAAATTTCGATTATCTTAGATATTCTTGACCTTTCGATTTTAAAACGCTGAGGTTTTGTAGTTTCACATCTTTACGAAGCAAATCCTAATAGTTGATCTAAAAATAAAGGTAAATTTTAAAATTCACCGACCTACTTCGAAGTTAAATGTCGAATATTCAATTCAAAATTAAGAGCAACATTTTGATGAGTTTTCAAAACAATTTTACAAAATTTTAAAACATTAATTTATTAGTTTGTTAAACGCCGCGAGCGACAATATTCTCAACTACACAAAATCCAGTGCCATACACAACTTAACCCTTCACTGCATGACTTTTTTTCTTAATATTTTTGTGTTTATTGTGGTTTCCTGATATATGGACAAATATTAAAAAAAAAAAAAAAAAAAAATGAGACGGTCATTGCCTTGCAGCTAACGCAGTTGGATGCGAACGCGGGGTACCGGGTTCAAATCCGGGGAGAGTCAAACTTTCTTATGACCAAGTCTCCGTGCTTCGGAGGGCACGTTAAGCCGGCGGTCCCCCTGAGTTGACGAATTGCCACCGTTAACAATAAACAGGGCTACAGGCACATCTGAATGCTAGCCTAGCAAGCTGCTACCGGATGTAAAACAACTATAGTCCAAAAATCGATCTGCGGACTACTCACCAACCCGTCTGGCCAGCGTGGTGAGTTATGGCCAGATCCTCCAAAATATGGAGAGGCTTATGTCCAGCAGTGGGCGGAAAAAGGCTGAAGAAGATTAAAAAAAATATTTCTTGCAAGGAATTTTTATTATCGATTAAAATTATGTTCATTTTTTGTTTTGAATAAGTAATACTGAATTTTTTCTTTTGCACTAATTTACAAATAAATTAAATTTTCTTTCTTTCTTCCTCTTAGTTTAAAGGGCCATTTACATAAGCTTAGTGCAACGCTAGCGGTAGTGGTAACAGTAGTGCATAAAGTTTTAACCTTGTCGATTCCCCACTACTTATACTACGTATGTAAATGCTTACATTTAAAAAGCATTGTTTTAACTTTCTGCACTATCACTAACGTTGCGGTTAGAGTTACACTAAGTCTATGTAAATGGCCCTTAAGCCTTAAGGCTTGTTATTACCAACATCTGCGTCGTTTCCTTGGTAGTGTTGGTTCTGTGAGCATATACAAATTTTACATCCATTAGGTAGCTTGCTAGACTTGCCGTCAGATGTGCCATGTATCCTGGTTTTTATGTTAATGGTGGCAATTCACTAACCCAGGGGACCACCGGCTTAACGTGCCTTCAGAAGCACGTATATTGTAGTGTCCACCGGGATTCGCTCGATATCCCCGACGAACGCTACACACTTACCTCGGTTGTCTCAACTTATCTGAGACAAAAATGCTTAACACTTTTTTGCCCCAATCCTGCAGCTTATCTTATGTTCCGCTAACGTTGTTCTGCCCTCGTAACCTTGAGTCAAGATTCCTCACTCCAGTAATGATAAACAATGAAACGGTTACATATAATTTTCGACTCGATTTATTTAAGTAACACTCAATTTTAATCCCTTATACACCCCAACAATTTTTATATCCCCAAATAATGTAAAAAAACTAACTACCTAGGTATCCTTAATTTAGGTAGTCTTCCCATATACGCAATTCCTGGTACGAATAAACATTAACCACTTCCACCAACACCAATGATTCTTCCCCTGCTTCTTTATTTCCCAATCCAACTAGACATCCACTACTTCTGCTACGGTCCCACAATCCTTCCAAATTGGGATCCAATAATTTATTTCCAATTAGGAATCCAATAATTCATTTCCAATTAGGAATCCAATAATTTATTTCCAATTAGAAATCCAATAATTTATTTCCAATTGGGACTCCAATCATTTATTTTCCATTACAAATCCAATGGTTTATTTCCAAATTAGTAATCCAATAATTCCTTTCCAATTAATAATCTTTGTCCCCTATCTCGAAGAATGTATGCAATCGCAAGTGTTCAATAATTTTCTTCTAAAATTTTCTTGATTTCGAATTAATAAATTCGTCACCCAAAAATGCAACTTCTCGCCTTGAGTAACCTTGCTTAATTAATTTGTTTATCTTCCTCGTTCCCCTCACAACCTCGTTTTTCACTTGTTTTTATGTTTATTTTTTTTGTTATCAAATTTTCCTGGTCCATTCTTTTATCTCGACTACCGTAAATTAAGAATACTTATCTAAATTCATAGTAACAACAACAACAATAAATTAACATAACATATTTTTTATAACAATTTCATTTAATTTTGTACGCAGTACCCCGATCCGTTTTATTACTTTTAATTCAGGAAACATGCAATTTTTGCAATAATTGCACGTCCAATGACCACTCTTCCCAAAGTTACTTTTCCTCAGCTCAGGTCAACTTAAGTTCGTCATATTGTGAATTTTGTTCCAAGTTGTCCTGAACTGAGTGATCCTCTCTTTGTCGCGCACAGTCTGCAAGACCGTGACTTTGACCGGTGTTAAGCATTCTTATCTCAGGTTTCCACCGCAATATATATAATATAATAATAATATATTATAATAATAATAATATAATAATAAATCGTATATAATAAATGTGTTAATCAATACCGTTCTAAACTAAATATCACTTCACAACAATAAAAAAAACAATTTAAAACGAAAAAAATTATTAAATCAAAATGTAGTAACAAGCAATCACACTAGATGCACGACTACGAATGAGTAATCTGCTGAAATCTGCTTATCTTTTGAAATTTATACCTTTTGCACGTGCTAGCAAGAATTCCACATAATATATCGTCGCATTGTTTCAATAAAAAAGTTCAAATAAATGCAAAATTTTAAATTTTTAGAGGTGATTTAAATTTATGTTGCATATATGCAACACGATGCAACGATGCGAGTACTTAAACTTTACCTCAATACTCAACTTTTCTTTGTGTTGTATTTATTTGATAGTTAATTCCCACATAACCTTATATATTGTCATCGTCCAAAATTTCCTGAATGTTGAAATTTGCTTATTTTTGATAATATTATAGAAAGGATAAATTTTACACTACAGCATTTTGTTTAGTTTCAATTCTTGATTTGAAAGAATTTTATAGAAACGACAGGTTAACAAAAGACGTCTGTGTATTTCAGTTTTGGGTAGTCAACCGCCAATAAACGAAAACTTTATAAATTTTGTAATTTGATATTTGAAAATGTAAACATTGTCTTGATTTCTAGAGATTTAACGTTTTAAATGTTTAAGTTTGGAAACGTGTATAATATTAATATATTATACAATAATTGTGATTTTTTGAGATTTTGAGTTAGTAAGTAGAACCACAAAATGATCTCTTCTAAAATGGCAGCAGAGCGGGCTAGATATGTAATTGAGTTCCCCAAGTGATTTTCGTTTTAACCAAGTGATCATCGCAAAAGCACGTTCGAATCTCGAAGATGTTGTGTAGCTGCTGAAGAACTAAAAAAAGGCTTCTTCAATTTAATCTTGTGAAAATTTTGATGGTAAATTTTTTTGATTATCTGGAAAATTCTGTACCATCCTGCCGTAAATGAAAGTTTTCAAGAAATTTGAAAACAATCGCTCCGCTGGTGACAGCTTTTGCAACTAAAATTTCCACTGCAGTACCTACTTAAAATTTCGCGGTTCATAATAAATTCAATTTTGTATTTGTTAATTTTAGTAATTCTTTCCTTATTTTGAAAGTTGCACAATTGCAAATGTATGAAGTATGATAAAATCCCCAAAATTATAATCGAGGTCTTCTTGTGTAAAAATTGTAAATAAATAATACTAAAAAAATTTGTCCTGTATAAAAATAATTATATTATTTCAGTTTCCAAGAGTTTAGTTTATTATAAAATCATTTTCTTCTATGGAAAGGATACTACTACATGCCACTGGCGCCCAACGACAAACATCAAAGCCATTATAGAACCAAATTAATTAAAAGAGTAAAGTGCATCCTGAGCGAAGTCTGAGGTAAGGATTTTTCTTTGGTTGGGAAAGATTATTATTTTTACCGCAAATTTTCATATAATTCATAATGTACCGATCGGAGATTAATTATTATTATTATTAAAGAACGTTGGTTCTGTTAGCTGTCATTTAGCTTTACGAGTATCGAAAAATACTATATTGTACCGTGCCCTTTTTCTGCCTTAATGATACGAATATTATAAATAATAAGTTACCTATTGCAGTTGCATTTTGAATTTTAAAATTTACTAACTTTGAAGGTTGTAAAAGCGTAAATAGCAGGTAATTTATAAATTTTGCTCTAAACACCATTTCATTAACTATTGCTAGTGTTAAATATTGTAATATAAACATGCCTACTTTTGCGATTCCATTTTTTTAACGAACAATATCTGGACACAATGCCAAAATTTCATTAACACTACCCCCTAATACCAATCATATATCAACTCATTCAATTTACATATCAACATGTTAAATCACTTGTTCCAATTTTAAGCAAATTTTACAATATTTGTTTGATTAGTCAATACCTACAATAACATTACTTGTTTGTTATTACATACCATGCATCAAAATGATCAAACCACACTAATAAAAAGTTATACGTTATAAGAGTAATACTATAATATAGCAAAGATGTAATATGACGGCATGGAATGATATAATAAATTGGGTTTAACGATCATCTAACCGACCTTAATAATTATAGTATTTATTATTAAAACTTTTATTATTACTTGCAGTACTTTTCTACACATGAATAATCATTGCAGTTTAGTGCAAAACACCTTTTGTGTCATAATATCTTATTTTTTTGATTTAGTTAATTTCTAATTTTAATTTTAATTTTTAAAGTTAATTTTAAGTTAGATTTCTCGAAATAAATAAAAATTTATTGTGCAAAATTCGTACTATACTTATCTAGGTATAGTACTACAAAAATTCAAAGCAAAACTCAGTTTTGTTCTATTTTTTTATTTTACGTACTGATGGCCGAACTCATACTTATATTACTTTCGTATTATTCGATTGTTACTAAAATACGGATCTAAATCCGTAAAGCAATCCTAAGATTACTAACGTATCCAAATATGAATCCAAATAAGAGTTACGGAAAATATTGAAATTTTGATGAATTTATACTTTTTGAGGTTCCACAAGTCAAACCAAACATTTCCAGAAAATGTCAGTTTCCGTGAATTTTCCTCCACCGTCCATACCAAACAGAATTTTACAACCAAATTTTATATTTAGTAGTACATTTATATGTAGAAAAAGGTTTGTTTATAATAAACAAATTTTATTTGGAGTAATGAAATGGTAGTTATGAATAGAAATAAATAAATATTTGTTTATTATAAACAAAGCATTTGTTTGACGAATATATTTACAGTAAATTTATATTTATTAACTATTATAACTTATGGGCGTGTTAGAGAAACAAAATATTTATAATAATAATAATAATAATAATCAGTTAAAATTCCAACAGGCGAACCCAATAACAGGAAAGTCAATTTGATATATTACTATATATTTTTCAGGGAGCAGTGCATAAGCACCACCCAACGGTATCGACATTGTTTAAAGTGGAGTCCGAACCACTAGGACAGAAAGAAAATCGTTCCGAGTAGGATTCGAACTTAGAAATTCTACTAACAAGCTCGGCACCCACCTTTCTAGACCAACTTCCTGCCCATTTAGTCAATATAAATTTATATTATTTATTACCTATTACCTTGTTGCACTAGCATTTAAGTACTTATTTTGTTACTGTAAATAATTTAAGTTTACCGCAAAATTTTGATTTAGTATACTAACACATATTCAATTCTGTGAAATAAAAGTGTAGCTTCTTTAAAAATTAAATTTAATTTGTTAAAACCAAAACAAAACCAAAATAGTTTTCCAAAGTAAAGCAGTCTTAAATGTTATTAAATTTACAACGTTGTTTAAATAAAATGTAACATAATTATTATCTTACCTTTAAGGGCGAGGATCACCAAAGTCAGTTAGTTTATCCTCCTGCTAAATAGTTAGATTGTTATCGTGTAAGTGGGACTTTGTATAAATTTGACGTTTAATTTCCAAACGCCATCTGTCATCTGTTTCGAATTCGAATTTAATATAAATCACTCACAAAACAGTTAAAACAGTAAGCTCAAAGTAAATTATTTTCTCATTTACACGAGATTCTACGCTAACTTTCAGTTCTACAGATGACAGATGGCTTTTGGAAATTACTTACACGATAACAATAATTTATTATTATATCCAACTATTTAGCAGGAGGATAATCTAACTGACTTTGGTGATCCTCGCCCTAAATGTATTGTAAATTGTAACTAAATCACAGTTCAATTCCTAGAATATATTGTGGATTTCTGTTAATGATATTTTAATTCACAAATCAGATAAAAAACTTGGATGGGCACAAACCACAAACACAAATTTTGTTTATTTCTTGTTGCTGTCAGCTGTCGAGTGTTGACTATAAGTAACAGGGTTACCGCCAGCGCTGCTAGGTTTACCCTGCTCACGTGGTTTAATTATGTATAGGTTGACACAACCAAACAATATTTATTAATAGTTAACAAATCATTTTATTGTTAGATTTGATCACAAGATATTTGTAAATATAAACACATTATGACCATAAATATGCAAATATGGCATAATGTTAAGAAAAGTTTACTAAAAACTTTATAATAAACTTATATTATATTAGGTATGCTAAAAAGTTTCGGGCCTAATTAGATAGTTTTTCAAACACAAAATTTTTATGTTTTGAAATTCTTTATTTAAACTAAAATATGCTCCATTTTGTTCGGTAACCTTTTGCCACTTTTCGGGCAAAACCATTATTCCATCACTGTAAAACTTCTTTGGTTTATCGGTGAAAAACTTAGCCAAGTGAATTTCACAGGCTTCTTTTGAAGCCAATGTTACACCATTGAGGGAATTCTGGAGAGACCGAAACAAATGATAGTCTGATGGTGCAAGGTCCGGGCTATACGGTGGATGCATCAAAACTTCCCATCCAACTCTTCCAGTTTTTCTCCGATTACCAAAGATACGTGTGGTCTGGCGTTATCATGATGGAACACAACACCCTTCCTATTGATCAATTCTGGCCGCTTTTTTGAATTGCTTGCTCTAATCTGGTTAATTTTAACAGTAGCGTGCAGAATCAATCGTTTGACCGGTTGGTAACAGCTCATAATAGAGGATACCTTTCCAATCCCACCAAACAGACAGCATCACCTTTCGAATGGTGAGTCCGGGCTTTGCCACCGTCTGGGGAACTTCACCTCGCTTCGACCACGATCTTTTGGGCACAACGTTGTCGTACGTAATCCATTTTTCATCTCCAGTAACGATCCGCTTCAAAAATGGTTCGATTTCATTACGTTTCAGCAACGATTCGCAGATGGAAACTGGGTCGAGCAAATTCTTATGCGTCAAATCATGCGGCACCCAAATATCAAGCTTCTTTTTGAATTTAGCTTTTTTCAAATGGTTTGCAACTGTTTGGCGATTGATGTTTAGACTCTTGCCGATTTCTACAGTGCTTACATGACGGTTTTGTTCCACAATTTCTAGCATTTCCTCAACTTTTTCAATGACTGGCCGACCAGAGCGTGGTGTATCTTTGACATCGAAATTTCCAGAACGAAAACGCGCGAACCATTGTTTTGCTCTTGTTTTGGATATAGCATCTGGACCATAAACAGCATAAATTTTTTCACAAGCCTGCGCAGCGCTTTCTCTTTCGAAGAAAAATTGTGAAATGTAGCGAATTTTTTCTTTATATACTTCTATCTTTAATCGGCAATTTTTCACAACTGCATGAGCCGAATGGAATGATTCTACTTTTGTTTTTTAGCTATAAGTGTCATTTTTCCAATAACATAATATATGATTATGCGATCAGATAAGTAGTTTTAGAGATAATCGACTTTAATGTCATTATTTATTGTCTAATTAGGCCCGAAACTTTTTAGCATACCTAATATATAAATCGCGATAACTATTATTGTACCAAACTTTATATATTAGAGAAACTATCTCAAATAAATCTATTTGTTAACAGATAACAAACATTTTTCTCAATGTGCAGAGAGAAGTTTTAATGCAATATTTGTTCATATTAATTTTCACAAAAGATGATGATTCCGAATTATAATACAAAGTTGTGTTTTTTTAAATGGAAACCATAGTTGAATATGACATTTTTAAATAGCATTTTTTATCCTCTTTTCAATGATATATAACATGTGGGGTCCATCATTTCAAATAATTCCAATTTTATTAAAAAATGCAATAAAAATAAGAACAAAAAAACAAAAAATTAATAACATTTTTAGTAAATAACAATAACAATTTGCAAATAAATAATAAATACAAAATTTAAAGTAAGTGTTCAAACTGAAGTCCCTTATTTTCAATATTATAATTTTGTCAAAACGAAACACTACCATATTTTTAATGACACCTAAAACATCGTCACCAATTGTTTTTCAGTAGGCAAGTTTTGTTTAGTTGCTGTCGTGTTTAAAATTGTTATTGTTATTTACTAAAAATGTTATTAATTTTTTGTTTTTTTCTTATTTTTATTGCATTTTTTTAATAAAATGGGAATTATTTGAAATGATGGACCCCACATGTTATACAGGGTGTCCCCGCACTCACTTTACATAACTTGGGTGGTGATAGAGGACACTTTTCTAAGAACAATATTTAACAAAAATTTTTTTCTAAATTCAAACCCTCGAGACTTAGAGGTCTCTTTAAAGCATTTTTTTTTTAATTTCCACCTTCACGTCGCCATAGCCCCGAAAATATTTATTTTTCAGTAAAAATGGTTTAATGCTTTTTTAAAGAGCGTGAAATAATCTACAAACTAGATTCAAACCTTTTATTGTCTAAAATCAACGGTTTTAGAGTTATGAATTAAAGTAAGTTCAAAAATGTCGACAAATTTGAGCTTTTTTTTTTTTTGTTTTTTTTCAAAACCCTGTATCTTTTAAACGAAACATTTTACAAAAAATCTGATGCCCCATTCCGGATAGGAAATTTAACGGACTACAACTTTTGTCTAGTAAAAATTTTTGAGAAACCAATCCAATTCACAGAAAATCAGAAAATAATAAACAAGACAGCTACAAAACAAAAAATTAAATTCACTAAATTTTTTATTTTTTTTGAAAAATTATTTTATTAATTAATTTTAAACTATTACATTATTTAAGTAAATGTTGAAAATTACCACCTTTATTTTCAGGATGGGACATTCTCGATCTCTGTTTTAGAGAAAAACTCAATGGCGAAAACCGGAATTCGCTATTTTGTTTTGTTTTCGAGTTATAGCCAAACATTCGATTATTGGACTTTTCGACAAATGTCTATATCTCGGTTGTTTTTGAAGTTGATAAAAAAGTGTTGACAATTTCTTCAGACACTTTTTTAAGGGCAACAAAATAATATAATTTTGTCATAACGAAACACTACCAAATCATTATTGACACCTAAAGCATCGTCACCAATAAATTGTTTTTCAGTAGGAAACTTTTGTTCAGTTGATATCGTGTTTAAAATTTTATTGTTAGTTACTAAAAATAATGTTATTAAGTTTTTGTTTTTTTCTAATTTTTATTGCTTTTTTGAGTTTTTCTCAAAAAAAGAGAACGAGAATGCGCCATCCATTTTTCAATATCTCCTATAATAGTTACCGATTTCCCCATAAGAAGAATCGAATTTGAGCGACCCTGTACAGAGCAAAAATTATACTAATATCATTCTTTCTTTCTCGGTCCTTTTACCCTAAAGAAGGTTTGGTGAACCTTTCAATTTGGGGACGATTTATGTACTTTATATGTTTCGTACTAGGTCCTCTTATCCTAAGACAAAGGCTTCTCATGGCAGATTGCACCCCTTTGGTTTGCCATTGCCTGCCTAGGGGAGACGGCCATAATATGATTCTTACTTCGCCCGGAGTCGAACCGGGTTCTCTGTATTAGCAGTCTATGCGCTTAATCGCTATTAACGACCGTCTCACTAACATCATACTATAATATAATATATAATATATTTTTCAGAAAAGTTCTCTGGTTGTTATATGAGCATTGACTAATTCAAAGTTGTTACCAGCATCTGGTGAAGGAAATATGGTTGTAAAAAATGCGATATACTGGGTCGGGGGTTGATCCCACGACCACGTCATATAACATTTCCACGCTCTAGTTTTTCATAAGGTTAGCAACAGAGAAAACTATTTAAATCTACTGTTTTAACACGAATCAATGGCTGATAGAAGATGGAATGTGAAATGCAGTTGACTACTAATAATATGAGTATAATTATGTAGCTGTTTTAGTGTTAATTACAAAGATGTAGGTATGCTACCAAAAGTCAGTTAGATTGTAATTTTTCCGAAATCTAATCTAAACTGAGTGGGCTAAAGATGTAGTACTTTGTAATTTCTCAATCATACTATATAAATTATGTTTTATGCCTGACTACGAAAATTTAAATGCTAATTCTACTACTACTTCATCGATGAGTGAAAACATGGAATAAATTATTTTATGCTGTTGGAAGACAGTTACCTAATTCTTTAATCTGTATTTTAAAAAAAGCACAGATAACAATAATGACAAATACTAGGTAACAAGTGTATAGCAATTAAGTTATCACATTTATGCAAGTTACATCATTTGAGCAGATAAATGTACAGGTGGTATCGGAAAGTCTTGTTAGTACAACATTGATTATCAGTAACCATTTCTGTTACTTTTATGCTTCTATTTATTTCATAATAAGGATATCCAGTAGGTTTAATATGGACAAGTGTTCGATTACCTGACCAAAGGCGGGGTTTATATCAATTCCACGCCTACTACCACTTCGATAACCTGTTCTAAAAAAATCATCATGTTAACAAACTGACTTTGTATTCAAGATGGCTGCGACGTCTAAAATCGTCTGCGTCGTTTTCTTATTTTAATTGGTGTTACAATGATGAGAAGTCGTTTAGATACCGAGAATACGTGCCTTGTTTCATTTATCGTGGAATTAACTAAATGCGGCCCCTTAGTTAGTCTGGCTGTCTTTGTTGAAATATTGACTGTTTACATGCCATAAAGTGTAATTTGTTACTTTGCAATTTTCATGTTAAATGCTTCATAAATTCTTTATATTGTTTTTAATTAAGCAGTTACTACATACTTCAATACGCATTATGGATTATTCGATTATTGTTCTCGTTTTTCACTTATTAAACTCATGTGTACCTACCTACTTATAATTACTTCTTATACATTTTTTGAGTAATTCTTTAAATTAATAATTGTAATGATATTTATTTCATTACAAGTTACATAATGTAGCATTCTATCAAATTGTTCGCATTGACTTACATAAAATACTAAGTAGGTATAAATTGTCTTCAAAATATTACAGAATTCTTCATCTGCAATCAGCGTCGGCTAAACAATTTTGGCGCCCCGAGTCACGTAAAACTAGTATTTACCAATGAAAAACTTACTATCCTCTATTCAAGTTCATTCAAGTTTTGTTGCATCACATTCAATAAGGAGAGTTGTAGCGGATGTAAGCATTTGGGCCCCACAAAACAGATAATATATAAGTGGGGCGGTCTCAGTTGTTTTTTTTAACTAATAATTTCTCTGTCAAAATAAAAATATCATAATCTTTTGTTTTGACATACCTGTATTAAGTAAAAATTCGGGCAAAAATTGAAAAATTATTCAACTTTATACAGAAACTGGCTTGGTGGAAGATCGTAGAGCTTATCAACATACTCGGCCAGTTCGTACTCGTGAAAACTTAGCCACTGTAAGTGAAAGTATTCGTGAAGATCCAACCACATCAACCAGGCATTGTTCACAATTGTGCATTTCCCGAACCACTTTACATAGCATGTTGCATGTTGATCTTCATTTGTAATAAGACGACGCAACATTACACACAAGTCATGAAACAATTCATTTATTGGCGATCAAGTTCGGTAAATACATAATTTCCTAAAATTCTGATGTGAAGTAGCCGCCAAAATCGTGCGATGTAACCCCTTTGGATTGGATATTGGATAACTCCTTTAGGATTTTTTGAAAAGTTAAGTATATACGCTAATGCTCCACGAACAATTCATGATCTTAAACGCAACATTCAGTATAGAATTGAGGCCATCGATCCGATCATATTGGAAAAAGTTATTGAAAATTATTGTGTTTGGATGCAGGCCTTTAAAAATAGCCATTGTGGTCATATGAACAACGTTTTTCTTCATACATAAGTGCCATCGATGATACACTTTTCATTGTTAATAAAGATCACATAGGTTTGTTAATAAAATATGTGTTTTAGTTCATTTTAAAAAAGAAACTAACAGATGGACCACCCTTTATATATAGGTACTACTATGTGGTACGTCCAAAAACTCAGTTCTAAAAAAACTTACTACAAAGAAATTTTATTTTCAAAATCTTTATTGTGTCTCATTATTTTGACTACATCTGCCTACTTCCTATGGAAGTTTCTGAAAAGAAAGTTTATGCCAACAAGCCCGACACAACTTTCGGACAACGTCCGTTGTCAACGAAAGTCAAACAACGAAATCAATTAAATTAAAGCGAAATATCATGCAAGAAGATCTGCTAAAAGAGCAGATTATTCAGGAACACTTTTTTACTGTATTGTCAAATATATTTTTTATACTAGTGTAACGCAAATTGCTCTAATATGTGCCACTTGCCCCGCTGATCTACGAATGGAATGGTAGACAGGCCAGCTAAGGGATTACACCCCCGTCCAGTGCCAGAGCATGGGTCGCGCGGACGCGGTTCGTAGGTTCTTCCGTTGGCTCAGACGATCAGTGTACAACTAACTAAGGAAAAAAAACCTTTCGGGCGCCAGTCCTCTAAATAAAATACGGAAGTAAATAAGAGTTGATTTTATTTAAAGAACAAAGTATAGATAAAGATGGGGTTGACAATATCTGATTCCAAAACTCCAATAGGAGACACAAAACACATAACAAATCAAGTGAAATCCAAGATACCCTGAGGGGATACCTTGGGACAATCAAATCAAAAAAATAAAATACAGATGAGTTGCTATCTGAAAACAACTCACAAAATAATCCGCGCATCCAGGAGATTGCCCAACGCAGACATAAAACGTTGGTAAAAATTGACTGCAATTAACACATTCGCAAGAGATATCATCAAGTAAAATTAAATACAGCAATTGCTTTCTAACTTACCCTTCCACCTCAATCCGTCCGATTCAACATCTCAATTCTTTTGGAACCTCTGGAATATTAATGGTTCATCGTTTAAACTGAGTTTCAGGTGTAAAGCTAAAAATAACAAAAACTGCACAATTAAACAAGAATCAATTCACCTGCGAACGGTATAGCATCTCAATAACGATGTAAATAATTAAGACAAGCAAATCTCTTAAATGCGCTTCCAAAAAAAAACTAATTAATGGTTTTCCAGCCATCCTACGTCGTTGGTGCTGTCCTAACCACTAGAGATGGAATAGTGGTATAGGCTCACGCTACCGCTGCGACAAAAATCCCACAATGTTGGAATGGAGCTCGCACGTCTTCCCAAAAAGTATGGATAAATCGTCAAAGGAGACGGCCAAAGTGACAAACTTATCACACCACTTCTTAATCAAAAACGCAAAACTGCGGTAAAGCTGGGGATAAATGAATGTTGATCAGTCCTGCCCTCTCCATTGATCTCATACAGGAATGGTGAACCCAAAAACGAAATCCCAACATCGTTAAAAATGGCTGACACAGATGGTTCGACGCAGGAATCAAGGTCATCACAGGTGGAAACAAGATAACCAAACTGCTAGCCCATATCCATACAAATAACCATATGGTTGGTGGATAAAAAACAGCCAGATGGACAATCGGGCTACTGATGCACACCATATTAACCGCTCAGAAAAACCATAATTAAAATTGGAAACCAAAAAATGAACGCCACACAAAATTGACGTGGTAGTACGAAAAAAAAAACCACAAATGTAGCACAGAAGGTAAAATAAAAAAAGATCACTTCAATAAACTAACAATTTGTGGCTTTTAAAAACATAAAATTGCACAAACGTAAAATGAAACTTGCACTTTTCATAAAGATAAGCGAAGAATGAACATTTGATAAATTTTCGAAATTCAAAACGCGTGCGCGTGTTTAAAACGCACACAGGGTGATGCATAGATTTCCGCCAAAATATAAATAATAGCATTTGAAATGCTACACTAGTATAATTTTGCATTTACAACTGTTTAATGTGTGGCTATATATAAAATGTTTCCAAATGCCATTAAGAATAAAAGGCGAGGTCTTTTTAGCTCTCAGTTGTTTAAGGACATAATTCGACCCCATGCGGTAGTTTCCAAACGACAAAATCTAGGAAAATTGGACCATTTAATCTTAATTTGGTTCTGCATATAGAGTTTATTTTCTAAATAAATGGCATATTGGGATCGACAGTATAACGCGAATTATCCGGTATCACGTCGTTACGCCTAAAACAACTACGCCTAAAACACTTACGACTAAGTCAGTACGCCTAAGTCTTTACACCTAAAGAACTTTATGACTACGGTTTTTTACGTAGGTAAATTGGTAGGTCATTTAAAGTTGCCTCGTAACAGTTCCAGAGGTTGACGGAGCCAACCATGGGATCTTTACGGGTTCCATTGTTACGAAGCCGGCCAATCCAATTGAAGCGTGCGCTCTAACAACGATCTATGTTACATTTTTGGCAATATTGAGTTACATATTATGGAATAATAATCTATAAGCCACTAGCAATGCATACGTATCTATAATGATGTCATATTTTACTTAGAAGCAACATAGGAGTTATTTCAAATTTGCGTAACAGGTAAGAATGATCTATGAATTACGACGTTTTTTGCTGTTTGTGGAAAATTATTAAAATGTAACATAGATCGTTGTTGGAGCGCGCGCTTCAATTATCCTCGAAATATTCAAGAAGAGGCTCAAGCGAATCTTCAATTATCAACATAAAATGGAGACACTATCAGTTCTTCGAACGATATGACAACATCATTGGTTAGAACAAAAGCAAGTGCAGCCAACTTTCTCACATGAAGAGCAAAGTCAGAGTTCTCCACATCTGCATAATTTTGCCTTAGGTCAGGAATAGATGCAATATTTCGCCACATATCCTTACCATGGATAGATACCATAGAAAGGTTCCTTATTGCAAAACGGGGTCCAATTATTATTAACTAAATTAGGTAACAATAATTATTATGATTTTTTATTAAATAAACAATAAGCATTATTAACTATTCACATTGAAGTGAATAATTTAAAAAGTTTAAACATTAAATAAGGCGGAACTCGAATGATGACCGCAGTTTTTATTAGGCTTCTAAGGGCTTCTATACGTTTTAATGTGATCAATGGATAATCTTATCAGCGGATCATTTAATTAACAAATAAACTTTACTATATAAACGCTATAAAAATGTTTAACAAATCAATTCTATATGTAATAAGGACTGTGACGTTAGAAAATCGTAATTTTCATGAACAATTTTCACATAAAAAACAAAATTATTCTAAATAAAAAATAGTGTTAATATAAAATAGTAGGCTTCTAAAATCATAGACATATGTTATTTTTCAGTTTTTCTTAATATTTTACATAATGCAGAGTAGACAAGAAGAAGTGCGTCACAAAATTTTGCAAAAGCGAACTGAACATCCGACAATTTCTAGTAAAAATGGACTTTGCAACACTAGCTGGTCCTCAATATTATACAAAAGAACCTAAAGAGAATCTTCTTGATGCCATAACGAAAATTTATTTTTAAAAAATTTGTGTCCAAACTATTAGTTTGGCAGATTATTTGTCAGTACGAGAAGTGAAGTGGAATTTTCGTTACATCTGGTAATGTAAATGGAGAAATTTACAGCAAAGAATGTATTGCGAATAGATTAAAACCATTCATAAATTCACATGATGGTCCAACATTATTTTGGCCTGACTTAGCCTCAGCTCATTATGCTAAACAAACTTTGAAGCTCTTTAAAGCTGAAAATATTGAATTTGTACCTAAAGAGGCTAATCTACCAAACGTCCCAGAACTTCGCCCAATTGAAAGATATTGGGCTCTAATGAAAAGGAACTTAAAAAAGGTTAAAAATCCAACTAAGGACATCGAAATATTCAAGGTAAAGTGGAAAAACCATCCAGTAGAGTGACGAATCAGATCGTGCAAAACATAATGGAAGGCATTAACTGAAAAGCACGCTTGACTATCCGAAATCCTAAAACTTGATATTTTTTTATTTTTTTTATAAATTTCAATTGTTTAATATCATTTTAAAACTATTTCCACTAAAATTAATCTTTAAACTTGAAAGTTGTGTTTAATTGAAAATTACGATTTTCTAACGTCACAGTCCTTAGTTTGGAGCATTTTGATTGGTTTAAATTTTTGAAAAAAACGGACATGGAACCAGACCGTTAGGTTTCTTGTTATAGTGCCTATAGACACTTAAAATGTTAAAATATGAAGTTAATTTTTTGTTGAAACATTTTGAAAGTAGAATACCTGTTGCGTTCATAGACAATTACTTCAGGTTACTACTCAACTGTTAGATTATAGAATATTAACAGGAGCGGACTGGACATGGGTGCTGGGATACTATCACTTCTCAAGCTGTGCAGTCAAACCGGGCTGTTTACTGAATTTATAAACAATCATCACACCTTAAAAGTAAACAATAAATATACAAAATTTTTCTAAATCTTCTTAAGATAATAATAATCGATCCCACAGTCATGCACCCCCGCCTAATGTCTGTTCTGTACTCCAGATAACTATAACATTCAGAAATTAGGTAACTGCTACAATCCATAGCTTTATAAAGTTTCCAAAAGTGCACCAAGGGAAGCAATCTACTAGGCTTGGATTAAGGAAATATATAGAAATAAATTGCAAATTCAGGAATGCGAAGCAACATCTTACTTTACTTTTTACTCCAAAAGCTGTTAAATAAATGAAACACTAAATTTGATATTCATTGAAACTTGTAATTTTTAAACACAATATTAACACGAAGTGCATCATGAGATAGATTTTCATGTTTTTTAGTGGCTATCCGGGCCATGTACTTCGATTGCTTGTCCTTTAATACAGAAAATATGCATGGCCTGGGTTAAATCCATCTGATTTACTCATAACACTTCAAATCAATGTAAGTTTTGTGGATAACATTCTGGCCTTAACTTGAAAAAGGCAAAACTTGACACAGAAAAATAAACTATAGCAGCGGTTCCCAAACTTTTTCTTTATTGTACCACCAATATACTTTTCTTGAATACATGTACCACTAAAATTTAGGTCCGTAGCCAGATCAAATATGAAGGTAGGGCAAACGGTTTGTATGGCCGGTCAAATTTTAGCATTGTGGGTGCGAGAAGAGTTAGCGGGATATTTTGTAAGCGCCGCAGGCGAAAATTTTCAAAATTTCAAGGTCAACACGGTTTAAAAAGGTTGTTTAGTCGTATTGCCACACGCCAGAGGCGAATGGGCTATCAAAAATCTTCCGAGAAATGTATGGTTGGTGGGCCAAAAGTGGCCACTGGTCAAAACAGTAAAAATTTTGAAAGGGAAAATGCCTTTACTTGGGGATCCCTCTCCCCTTTGAAAAAAAATTTATTATATGTTCGGGGAGAAGCTACTTTCACTACCAAACATTTCTTTTTTTCATTCTTTCGAAGCATTCTTACCGAACTAAAAATAAAAAAATTCTTGTACAAAAAGGACCATTGTGGAATGGGCAAATTTTCAGTTAATTTATTGTTACATATTTTTATTTTAAAAGGTCGGGCAAACATACTTAAAAGATCGGGCTTGCCCGACCTTGCCACCCCCTAGCTACGGGCCTGCTACAATTATTTATATTTAAGGTGGCCGAGAAATTGGCTTTTTTTGTTCGACAAAAATCTTAAAAACGAATAAATTTACAAACTTTCTGAAAACAGCTTCAAAAAGCCTAAGTTTCTAACTATACAAAGTGAGTGTTTTTCAAAAAAAATTTCGCCTATATGTTTTTGTCCTAAATTTTGAAAGCCCAAATTTGGATTCTAGTTGTAGCGTGAACTTTGAAGAACATTATTTCACAAAGTCGGTACCTATGCTAAAATGTTCTATTTTTTGGATAAAATTTCCGCCGATTGAAAAGGCTTTATTTTTAGAAACTTTAATAAAAAACATAAATAAAAAAATAATAAATATACTATTGCGGCTGAGCCTGAGCGTACCACTTGCTTCAGCTTAATGTACCACTAGTGGTACGCGTACCACAGTTTGGGAACCGCTGAACTATAGAATATTTTCTTCTTCCACTTTCTAGAAGCAATTCTAAGAGAATCCTCTTCTAGTAGACTAAAGCCTGTTATTTTCCCAACTGCGTCGTTTCCTGGGCAGTGTTTGAAACTTTGAGCATATAAATAGTTTTACATCATCTTTCTTCTGATGTTCTAAATTAGGCTAAAACCTAAAAACCCTGTTCTAAAACCTCTGTGTTTTTCACACCAAGTTTCGAGAGCGTGGGATGATCGTGAGTTTGATACTTTGTAATATAACTCGTTTGCTTTACCTTCAATGGACTTAGTATCAATAGCTTGAAAATAAAATGATTGATGAAAGTCAGGTTTAAGTAAAACACTCAACGGGAGAATAATTGTGCTTTGTTACATTATAAGCCGAAAAAATATAGCAAGAAGTTAATTACTGATATGTATTTTCCAAATAAACAAGTACAATCCATATTCAATAATAAACTGATCTTATTAGGGTTACAAACAAAATTATGTAGCTAAAGGCTTGGATGTAAAATTGATGTAAAAAAACAATTACATAAATATAAGCAGTTGTCTGAATTAACTTGGACATTTGCAAGAAAATTACTTGCTTCAAGCGGAATCCAAATACTCCAGGTGTAATGGCTATTGTAGATACCTACTTGGAACAATACAACGTTAACCGTTAGCACATGGAAGCAAATTACTTCAATCATTATTTATTTAGTTAATCTAACAGTAACAAATTTAACACATAAAACATCGAAATATCCTCCCTAGGAAGACGTCAATAATTCGCCAAAAAAGGATGCAATGCATTACAACAAATAAACACAAATCAAGCAATATAATTTGTAACTAAGTTCAATCCCAGAGTTCCTCTGTTATAAAAATTAAGGATAGCAAACAATAATGTTGATTATAATATAGATTATAGATGATGATGATAATAATGCAACTATTAAATAAATGCAAATCAATCAAGTGCAAATGTATGCAAGCACAAGCAACGTTTGCAAGAACTTATATTATGCAGATGTCAACGAGCAAGCAAATTATAGATAAGTATGCAACAAGGCAAATTATAACAAGATGGCTTAATAAGTATAAAAATAAACATAACCAGAAGGGAGAGTCAATTATTATACAATATCCAGTTGTTGCATGGAGAATTTTCACCACTAATACATTTTGGATAAAGTAACTGAATATGTTACACTAAATTTATGGAACCATCAAATAATGAGGTTATGAGTTGCATGGGGAATAAACAAAATTATAGGACACCCATAACAAAACGAAGAGACTGGGTAGTGAAGTACGTACTGGAATGATTATAGTCATCAAGCATTCTTATACTGATGATTACATAGAAGGAAAAATCTCAGATGAAAACTCGCTTCAAAAAAATAAAGAAAAGAAGACACAGAAAGTAGAAGTTACTACAAAATTTCAAGATTGACAAGGTGGCGTGTTTGAGAATTCAGATAAAGACTGAATCCCAAATAAATCGAAAATGCTCTGAGAAAATTTCCATTAAATCAGGTTACTATGGGATGAATCTAACAAAATAACTAAAGAGGTTATCTAATAGTGAACATAAAACAGCATTTATAAGTAACAGTTCAAAATCTAAAACTTTACACAAGTCCATTGCATTATCAGCTGATTTTGACTTTAGCCTTACGACAATCTCATCAGAATGTACCCTGGGTTTGTGATATAGCAATTCAACAAAATCAACAACATATGATCATAACGTTAAAAGTTGGGAGGACTTCCCAATGAAAAGTGAATGTTTTCCCAGTGGAAGGTGAAAATGTATCAATCCAGGATATTTGTTTACTATGAATTATATTACTTCAAGTTAAACAATATTTTCTATTATTTGATTATTTTGCATTTAGCATTCTTGTATATTTCGTTAGTTTAATAATTAGTACCAGATTTTCAAAGCACCTCTTTTCATTGGAATTTTCCAAGTTAAGTTGGAAACCTGAATCTGTTGATTAGCAATTTTTAAAGCAAACTATTTTTCAAGCAAAGTAAATACAGATAATTTTTAAAATGGTTGCTGTGTGAAATTATTGGATTGCTAATTGTATTAAAATTGAGTTTGATTACGCCATTCTGATATTGCATTGGAATTATTTAATACAGTTAGCTTCGATAATTCTACTTATTTCCGTTTGCATCAACATCTCCGAGGTAAAATTTGGATTCAACTACATATTGTTTTTTGTTCTATAAGCAATAATTGTTTCTGGGATTTTTGCTTTTCCTTCCTAGGTGTTGTTACTTGTTAAACCTCTTATTATGCTGATCATTCGTTTGGATTAACTCCTGCAGTATTTTTGGATCTTAGATTGTCTATTTGTATTATAATATTATTATCTTCTTTCTGACTGATTGTCACACACAGTGCTTTGTGAGTGAGTGCTTTTACTTAAAACTTATAATTGAGTCCATTAGTGTGACGTCACAACGCCTAGAAATTGGCAAACCGTCTAACGCGAATTGACTAAGTGGTTTGCGTCCATTTGAAAAAGAACATAACACGAACATATGCAAACACGACGATCGCATCAAGGAAAGTGTCAAGAGTTTCAACATAACCCTATTTAATTCATTTAATTGTTATAAACTTATATTAATTATGTAAATAATTCACTATTCTACTATTGTAGTCTACTATTTTATGGTAGAAAGTTTCTTAAGTATTTAAAGCAAACCATTTTTTAACTTTAATTGATTGCTCTCATTCTGGAGAAAAACCATTATAATGCATGACATTATAATTAATAGTTTAAAGTATATAAAGACCTTTTAAAACCTTTTTAACGTATAGATTTAAATTTAAGGAAACATACTGCGGTTTTCACCGCTATGGTGCCTTTTTCTTCGAATTATATTTTATTTAAAAATGTGTTAAAATAATTGTCAAACGTAGAAGGTTTCTTGCTACTGTGATTATACAATTCAATCACAATTGTACAATTGTGCACTTCACTAAATTTTTCTCATTATAACTAAACTTTCACATACCGTAAAATGGGGTGAATCACAAAAGGCAGGTGAATCACAACAAAAGAAGGCACAAATAATTTTTCTGTACTGCAACATTGAATAAAATTATTTGATTAATCCTTGATGCACAGAAAAATTATTTGTGCCCTCCCAAACTTTTGTTGTGATTCACCTGCCTGTTGTGATTCACCCCATTTTACGGTATGTGAAAGTTTAGTTAATGAGAAAAATTCAATTGTGATTGCATTGTATAATCACAGTAGCGAGAAACCTTCTACGTTTGACAATTATTTTTAACACATTTTTAAATAAAATATAATTCGAAGAAAAAGGCACCATAGCGGTGAAAACCGCAGTATGTTTCCTGAAATTTAAATCTATACGTTAAAAAGGTTTTAAAAGGTCTTTATAATATACTTTAAACTATTAATTATAATGTCATGCATTATAATGGTTTTTCTCCAGAGTGAGAGCAATCAATTAAAGTTAAAAAATGGTTTGCTTTAAATACTTAAGGAACTTTCTACCATAAAATAGTAGACTACAATAGTAGAATAGTGAATTATTTACATAATTAATATAAGTTTATAACAATTAAATGAATTAAATAGGGTTATGTTGAAACTCTTGACACTTTCCTTGATGCGATCGTCGTGTTTGCATATGTTCGTGTTATGTTCTTTTTCAAATGGACGCAAACCACTTAGTCAATTCGCGTTAGACGGTTTGCCAATTTCTAGGCGTTGTGACGTCACCACTAATGGACTCAATTGTGTTGAATATAAAATAAGAGCAAAGCGCAACTTACTTCTAGTAAATTAAGTTCCAAATATTTAAATTGGTACAATTTAACTCAACAGACATATTTTAGTTTAGATTTCAATTCTCTGAATTTAATGTGAACCACTACTGCTATTTCTGAAATGGTTTTTTTAAATTTCAAAAATAAAACCGTTTGGATATTTGATACATTTTTACTACATGACCAAGTTAACTGCTAATTTTTTATCTTAAAAATCTGTTATTATTCTTCTGTCCGGGTGTTTTTGAATAACCCAAAAAGTACATAATATTGAAAGAATTTTAATTGTTATTTATATGTATAATACAAAAAATTATAAATTTTTCAACACTTGTATAATTATGTATAAAATCTTAATTAATGTCTTGTTTGTTATTTTCAAGCGTTTTATTTCAGAGTAAACTCTAATTAACCAACCGGTTAAATTTGCTCGTCCTTTGAAGAACTATGATGTATGTAAAAAAACTAAAATATACTACATCCTTAAGTATGTAGAAACATATATCTTTTCACAAGTAGTATGAAAACTAAAGTCTATTTAGAAGTTTTTATATCTAATTGAACGCAATTAACATTTTTAAATCATAAAATAATTACAAAATTATTAAGTGTGTGCCTAAATTCTTCATATTAGTTAATTGCTGAACTGCTGCTCAAATTAAAAATAAATGAACGTAATAAAAATATTTATGAATCGTTTAGGAAATAAAACACTCAATAAGTTGCGTTGTTGATATGTAGTGCAAACGATGAAAATGTAAATTGCTTCATTAATGCACTAGATATTCACTAAAATTGCTCCAGATCTTAAATGCATAACAATTCGTAGTCATATACATTAAAGCTTGCTTTTATATACGTTTATTAACACTTGGCGATGTCTATGTTCTAATATCTTAAAGTTTACGATGTCACAAGAATGTCATATCTCTACTTTTTCGTCAATTTAAATATAGCCATTATTGCCAAACATAAATAAATGCGATATATAAAATTAATAAGAACAGAACAATTACATATCAGATTCTGGAGGTGATTCAACGCTAATATCTAAAATATTTTTTATTACTACTCATAAGAATAATATTATTTAAATGATAATTTTGAATTTAATAAGTTAGTATCAATTTGAATAAAGATGAGCAAAATATAACAAATCGTCGTTGCGCCTGCAAAACCCGACATGTGCATTTTAGTAAATTGTTCAGGAGAAGGTATAAACTGATTTGTTTTGTTTCTGTTTGAAGTACAGACTCCACGTATAATTTTACGTTTTATACGGCCTAATTGACAATTTAATAGCATTATAATTAAAAACGAAATTATATGAATCTTATAATTTGTTTTATTAATAAATTTAGTGCACATAGCTGATTTAAGTTGCGTCATAGCGTATTTAGAAGACACACATTTTATTATTTACACATAGTAGCGCTTTTTGATTTACCTTCATTAAACAACTATTTTACAGAAAAAAAAAGAAATTTCTTTTATGGAAATGTCCGGCTTGAAACCCTTAATCGAAATCTGTACTTAACGCATTTTGCTCAAAATGTGCACATGTCGGGTTTTAAAGGCGCAACGACGAAATGCAATAACACACTTTTTGAGTTAAGCAGTTTCTAAACAGATACGGAAAATAAAGCTAAATTCCCCTCATCATTGGTTTTATCGTGGCCAAAGGATTACCATTGCATTTAAATAAATACATAAATATTACATCACGGAATTGTGTATAATTAAATTCCACAGCCACGGAAGCCTCTTTTCAGAATGCTAATTTCTTGCTGATTGTAATGGATGTTCATTTTATTTTACCAAAAGCCTCTTATGAGAATATTGTACGAGACTACAGCATGCAAATTCTTCCTTTGTATTTATATAATTTGCAAAAGAATTATATCGAGTTAAAGTTAAAGTTATTTATCAGATTTACTTCAAATTAAAGCTCTTAATAACTTTAATATTTTAAAATTTATGCAATTACTAATTAAAGAAATTATATTCTTAATAATTCAATTAATATGCAAGTAGTAATGGAATGGGAAAATTATTTCAAATCCAGTTACTATGCTTTAGAAATATGCATTTTTTGCAATAGTTAATAATATTGATATTACTTTATATGGAGCCAAATATTAACACTTAGACTGCCGATCATTTCGTTTAAAACTACAAAAATTCTAATTAACCGAATTGAAAACCTTATTCAAGAGCATTCAAAACATTAAGATTAAAAAATATTAAAATAAAATTAATAATTTGTATATTCGCAAGTATAATCTATAATCCGATTTTATTATATTTTAACCCCCAAAAAGAAAATATTTTCTAAAATTATAAAATTGGAGTGCAGCTTAAAGTAGGGCGAATCAGTATAAAATTTCAATAATTGCAAACTCCCTTAAATCGTTTTAAGTGATTTTTCTGATATATATTTAATAACAGCCACGATATAATTTATACTTTGCATAAATATTTACAAAGATAATAATTAATTAGATAATTTCACTTAGTGATAACCTGTAAAACTTCAATTACCCCCACTATTGAAGACGGTTTATACTTCAATCAAAATATACAAATCTGCACACAAATAATAATTAATTCAACATATTTTGTATTGTAATTCTTGTGAGTTAACAGTTGAACTGTTAATAATTTACAAAAATGTTCCAAAAATATTGATAAGAATTACATAATTTTCTCAACCGTGCTAACATGTGTAAATAATAAATTACAATTGGTAATCAAATTTATTCGAGCTTTTTTTTACAAATATAAAACATGGAAACTTATGTAATTAAGTTTTATTTAAATTTTCATGTCAGTATGTATTAGTAACGCATCAAGACTACATTTCCTTCATCAAAAAGATATAGTTCGAATAATTAAATAATCTTTATCATCAAATCTTTCTCAAATGTTGTTTACAAAGTTACAGTTTGGTGAGAATTATAAAGTTAAAAATAATTCTTAACATTTCAATAACATCTGAGTTAGTTCATCGTTTCCCACACACATTATAATACTTCGTCGCCTAATCAGAAATGTAAAGTTGTATTAGGTACCAAGGTACCAAAGGATTTAAAATAAAAGTGAAGTGGTAAGAAATAAATTTTTATAGATATCTGCTGAAGAAATTCAAAATGTCTTATTTGAAACTAATGTAATCTTGGTAAAAAGACCCATTCCAAAATATATTATTCCAAATTAAATTACGTACTTAGGTACATTGCTACTGCATGAAAATTCGTGAAAGGAAACTCAACACTCGATGCAAATATGTTATTAGTTTGTTTTACACAACATTAAATTCTTATATAAAAAAAAACAAAAAATTTGTTGAAAACTGTATCTACAATTTCAAGTGCTTCAAATTAACATTTTGTAGATATTTACGACTTAGAGATAGTTTGGCTAGTTGGTGATAAGCTAATTGAAAAATATGCTTTTGTGCACTAATAAATTACTGCTTCTATTATTATATAAAATTGTATTTCATTACATTTCAAGTGGTACTTAAAGTTTTCAAAGAAAAATAACAAGTTTCAGCACGGATACACAATCTTATTTATTTTAGCTCAACGTTGACAAATATATCGCACGTGACCTACGCTCTGAAATTTTAGCACAACTCCACAAATGTTTATCTAAATGCGTGTTAAGAACACATGTCTTATGTTTCTTTGACATGCTAGGTTAAGCCAGGTTTTGAAAAAGTGCAACCAACTATAATTAATTTTAGTTTAGAAAAGTCAATAAACGAAAGAATGTTAAGAATGTTCAATATGTACCCTCACGCAATTATTGTACATAATGTTATCAATCAAAAGTAATATTAGGTACAAACAAACACTTGCCAACATAATATGCTATATTTGAAATTGACGACTTACTTTGGATTGATCTAGTGACGTGAGTTTGCTTGAAATTTTTGAATTTTGAAGACACCACAAGATAAAGGCGTGATTAAGGTCAGGGACATCGTAAAACATGGTGTCTTAAACCTCCATTTACTCCTTCAGCCTTGAAAATGGGTAATTAATGAACCCGAAACGTCGGACAATATATTTGTTTCATTTATGACCGCTTCTCAACGATTTCATCTACAATTTGGAATTACATTTCAAATTGTTTTTTAAGCAGCAAAATTTTGAATTCTAGAAAATAATTAGGTTTATAATCTACAAAGCAAATGGGCTATTCTATGAAAACTTCTGGACCCCACCATATTCAATTTGGTTGAATTTTTATAAGCTCTATCTCGATGCCACTGATATTTAAGGCATGTAGATTGTAGACAGACGTCCAAATTGCGTTTTCTCTGGTGTTTTTCCAAGTGTCCAGATTTGGATCAGTTAGGCGTATTATTTTAGAATAAGTTATTTTCCCACGTGTTTTCCGAATGTGTAAAGAGTTTTGAGTAACTTTTGGAAAACTATAGAAAATTGGTATTGCTTTCCATTATAGCGTGTTTGAAGTTAGATAAGATAGCCAGTGTTTAATTTTTGAGCACCGAGGCTGAAATATTGGAACTGCGTGAATTATTAGTAAGAAGCCAGTAATATTCCGTTTCTGCTAGCCAAATTTATCGATTCTATCCTGATATTAAACTGGATAAAGTTAATTCTAGAGTCACATGTATGTTTATTGTTTTCCTTTTGATTTGAATATACCATTGAGTATTAGAGGCTTCTTCATCTTCATCAGCCTTTTTCCGCCCACTGCTGGACATAAGCCTCTCCATATTATGGAGGATCTGGCCATAACTCACCACGCTGGCCAGACGGGTTGGTGAGTAGTCCGCAGATCGATTTTGGACTATAGTTGTTTTACATCCGGTGTAGCAGCTTACTAGGCTAGCATTCAGATGTGCCTGTGGCCCTGTTTTTTGTTAACGGTGGCAATTCGTCAACTCAGGGGGACCGCCGGCTTAACGTGCCCTCCGAAGCACGGAGACTTGGTCATAAGAAAGTTTGACTCTCCCCGGGTTTGAACCCAGTACCCCGCGTTCGCATCCAACTGCGTTATCTGCAAGGCAATGACCGTCTTGAGTATTAGAGGCATTTCATATCTATTCTTATTGAAAAGTGGAGTAGGTTTTATGATAGTCTTCGGGATACTTAAAAACAAAGCAAACGATATCTTTAAGTAGAAACTGTTTGTCACATTGACCAAGATATTTTTTATCGCATATAAAATTATTTTGGAGTTTGTAAAGAAACTCCTATATCCTTCAGCCAAGAAGTCTTTCGGTAACTAACAATGCTTAATCTTTTAGATTATAACAGAAATTTGCAATGAAAATTTGTCATTCAATTTTTTGCGCTTTGTTGTATTATTGAAGTGATCAAGAGAACCTTCAGCTCTTTAACTGAATTTTCTTCGTTTTTTTTTTCTTCAAATTCGCATGACATCACGAGATACTGCTTCGTCACCGAGAAAATAGTAACATTTTTATAATATTTTAGTATCGTTTTTGTGTGTTGATTTTATTTACTCCTCCATCGACTCCAACTCTCCGTATCCATACTTTCTCCAGCTATTCGGCAATTGGACCTCCGTTAAAAATAATAGAAGGTGGTGGAATTTCAAATCCACTGCCCTCGTTCAATACTTAATGTTAAAATCTCCCAAAATTCCCAAGGTCAATACCCAGTTACTGAAAGAGATAAGCAGACCTGGCCTGCATCTCCCGTATAAGGGATCCACTGACCCCGAATAAGTTATCGCCATTATGAACTAAATTATGAACTGAACTTTGCTTTTGAGAAGATCAGGAAAGCGTTTTAACATTTTCCTTTAACTACTTTATATCCCATTTTATTTGGAGACTATATATTTTGCTATTCGAGTGTGCTTAGTCTGCGTTTCATACCTGGGGTGAAGAAGTGAGATTGTAATACCAAGCGAATAAGTTCCCCCGTTTTATATAATTTATTTGAAAACTCGAACATAGTTGATGGCATCTTCGTGGTATATCAAGATGACAATAAATTTATCTACTTCTTTAGGAAGAAAATTTTTGTTGCCTTGACAAACATATCTTTTTGGAATACATTTAAAAGCTTTTGAACCTTTTATAGAATACTTGTTTCCCTCAGCCAAGAAAACTTTCGGCAACTGACAGTAAATAATTTTTTTGAGATTAGGTATGCAAAAATTTGTATCTAAGCATTTTATTGTGATAAATATTCCAATATAATAAAATTTAATGTAATTTGTGTATTTTAAAATATCGATCAGCAATAACTGGAACAAATAATCCACAAATTATAATAATATTTTGATTAATTATATTATGAAAAGAAAATGATCCTACTTATAGGTTGGTGCAAAATATTGCAAAAGTGGGTCAAAGTCTATGATCAAATCCAAGCGAAGGTATTGTAGGTGTATATGTCAAAATCCTCAAAAATGTAGTAGCATTAATTCAGAACTACTCACTGATAAACATTAGCAACATAAGATCATTCATTTTAATAATGATATACCACTTGTCATACTTTTACATTAACATAAACTAAAAAAGTACTTAATTGATTGTTGCTATTTACGATTGCTCTTATTAATATTATTTCAATAGCCAATTTATAGTAATAATTTTTAAATTCTCCCCAAACTGAGATCTATCAAGTGTCTCATTTTGATATGAACAAGGTAAGTGTTAAATCAAGTAGTTATCTGTAAATGCTAAAATTATTTACAAACATATGTTGATGTCTAGAATTATAGTACAAATCAAGATTAATTAAATGTATAATGATATGATAATGGAACCGCTTAAGATAAGTCTATTGTCTAGGCTAACACTGTTGAGCTCTCACAAAGGTTTGGCAATCTGTTTTCAAAACAAATGAATACAACGCGTACGACAAGTTTAATTAAACCATATATCACTATCAAGTACTTTCCATTAAAGATTTGGTCTACCTTGTTAACTTGTTTCGAATTAATGAATTTCAATTAGAATTTATTTTCTTACGCTAAAGCAAATTCTCTAGAATTTATTGCATCTATACATTAAGCAGTAGTTTCTTGTAAATGCTTCCAACGAATGTGATGGCATTGTGAAGTAAACGTGAAAATAGGAACACGACCATTTCCACAATAAATTGAAAATTTCCGATTCTTGAATTTGATTCAACAAACAACTTTGAAGTTATAAGGTGAAAGGTCAGTAAAGGAAGAACTGCATAACATTCAAAGTTTCGATATCAGGGCAGCCACCCACCGAGTCACATAAACTAGCCGGTAATCATGCACTGGTTGTTACCAGCAAAGAACACGACTCTTGTTATACCGCTTAAGATTTAAAACAACAGCCCATTCTGTAAATAAATAACTGCATCTCGGAAATAAAACTATAATAATGAATACTTCGCTATTTGTCTGTTTCCAGAAAACTCCAGTCCAATCGAAGTTAGTTATGAAAGATACTTTCTTTGAAAATATTATTATTATCTATTTTATTATTATGTAAACAACAACAAAGGCATACTTTGGCATAGTAGATCAAAAGTGAATTAGTTTCAACAATATAACAATGCCAAATTGGTTCACATTTCGCTTTGTCTCAATTGTGATGAGTATTAACTCGAGGGAAAATAGCAAATCGAGGTTACTGAAGTATGTCAAATAATTATTTCATATAATAGGTACTATCAAATCATCTACAATTATCTCAATAGTAAACTAAAATTTGTACAACAAAATTACTTTACTAATAATTCCAATATTGAAGCTGTACGTACTATTGAATTTGTAATAGATTATGAGATTCTCATGGCGCGCCCCGCCCGTTGAATTAAGTAACGATGTGATCACCCACTTAACACCAAACTCATAAACTATAACAAGTAATATCTTAAAAAGAGGTCTATAAATATTATAAACTGTTGACAGCTGTCTAATAAGTTACATTTATCAACAAGTATTTACAATAATCTTCTCCTTATTTCATAAGCTTTCATAAAATAATTATTATGTAATATGGAATTCAAAGTGCTATGAAATTTTGCAATGATCTACAAAATTATTAGATTAACCCAGTAGAAGTAGAAGATATTTTTAGTTAGAATTCCGTACAGTCCATTTTATGGGGTTGATTACTCCATTGAGATCATTGAGACCATTTTTAATTATAGCTTCTCCTGTGATTTAGCTGTAAATATTAACATTATCTTCCCATGCCATGCTGTTTGCATACATTTTACTCTTTAGTTTCTGATGGGTCTCTCATCACAACATCTTTCCATCTCATCCTTGGTCTTCATTTACTTCTCTCCACTTCGAGTATATTCACTACATTTAAACTTGATATCGCAGTTTTCCACAGTTTTCCTTTCCCATTTTAATTATGGCAATTTTAAATTTTAGGAAATATTATTACCATTATTCCATCAGGAATAATTTGCTATTGCTTAGATTTCCTGAATTGCATAATGTTTGGAGGCACTTAACATAATATTATCCAAAACCTAGTGTAGGGTAATTGTTTTATTTCAACAAAACGTACCTTTTTGGAAACTTTGTCATCACGTACATATGCGATAAAGCCTTGTTAGACAATTTTGAAAAGTTTTAGCCAATAATTCTGGAAATTTCTATCCTAGTATTTTCTTAACATTAGGGAAAATCCCGCTTAACACAAGATTAGATTTATTATAAATATCTTGGTTTGCAAGTACTATTAGTTACTTTTATCACCTTACCATGTTTTAATCCAGTTAAATTTTATAATCATTAGTTAATTATTAAAGTAAAACTTTAATTTATAATAATAAATAATAATTTAATAAATTGAAATGAATTATATCATTTAATGATTAAAAAACGCTTAATCCAATTTCAAATCATTTGCAAACCTTATATTGTATAACTTAAAACAAAGAAATCCAACACTTTTTACTTCTAAATTGGTAGAGCAATAATTAGGAATTTTTTGATTATTTCTCGTAATTGTTCGGGCTGAAAAGTTCTTAAGAGTGCCATTAGCAATAATGAATGAGGCGGTTTACCAATCAACGTTCAAAATGATCTAAACTCAGTCATTAAGCTTGAATAAATAATTGTTTCTCAATTAGTTCCGAAGAAAAAACTCGTTAAGTATGAAGCCACTTTCGATTAGTTTTAGCTGAATGAAGCTGACAATAAGAAGATAAAATAAAAGAACTAGCGTTTCTTTTACCTACATTTAAAATTTACATCCATTTTTTATATTGGAATACAAAAAGATAAGTACATTTATAATTGAAATCATTTTAATAATTCATTCACTTAAAAATTATTGAGTTAAATGGATTTTCTCTTAATATGTTTAAAGATTAGCATTTGATTAAATGTCGTCCCATAATATCGTTATATTTCATGAACCTATTAGAAGTACAATTCCGATTTAGATTTCAAATTGGCTTAATGTATAAGCGATGTAATTTTTAACATAATTTTTATATAAAAAATATCTGGACAGGATTTTCGAATTCTTACCATTTCTCTAGATGTCTAATTATTTTTCTAAACCTTCAAGTGGATTTTCCACAATTATATTAGCATAATATTCTCAACTATATTTTATCAAATATTGCTATTCGAGAGTAGAATATGGTTTCCAACTTTTTAAATTATTGGATGGCAGCATACTTTTGCTTTTCAAATTTGATAAGAAATACTAATTTAGGTCTTACCAATAAAAGATTCTTTCAAAGTGAATTATTTTCGTAAATATTTACTCAAAAATTAATTTATAATAATCTTGTTATTATAATGTATCCAGGTGGGAACAGGATAATGTTATATAGGTCGCTAAACTTTTTGAAGATGAAAACTTTATGCTAATGAGGACAATAGGAAGAATTACAAATAAATTATTTGTTAGTTCAGAAAATTTATATATATATTATCTATATAACAAGATCTTTTAATATTTATTTTACAATGGATTTAAACATAAATTTTGCAAAGTTTTGTAAGAATATGTATTAAATTTATAAAATTTATTAATTGTAAAAATGGGGATAATTTATTATATCAAGTTATTATCCAAATGATTTAGGAATGAAATTCAGAAATTCAAAATTTACATTTTCAGTACTACGAGTAGAAAATTAGATTGTTTGTTTCAATCTATATTTTAAAATTTTGTTTGAAAATTATTAGTAAATGTGTATTTAATTTTAATTTTACTTTTAAATTATATTTTTCCCCAATTCCCACCTGGAAAAATCCTATGGACTTCAATGATTTTAATTTAAATTGAGTGAATTTATGGGGAATAAAATAAATTAGCAGGCATCATAAATTTTTATGTACAATTTATACTTCTTCAACTTACTAAGTAATATTTTTTTAGGCACATTAACTTGATAAGACACTAAATTGTTTAATTGTAAGTAGTCAACACATAAACAGCCTTAATTTTGGCTAATGTTGAAAAGATAATTTTAATTGAGGAAATAATGGCAATTTAATTTGATCTTCATTAACAGAAGTCAAACAGTAAAGATAACACATTTACTTATAAAAATTAAAAGAACAATTTGTTTTAGTTCTGTATTGAACTTAATAGGTTATCAAAGATATTTATTATTCAAGTTTTAAATTAACACTAAGTACTACCAATTAAATTTTTTACACAGTGGTTCATATTATTAGTTAAATGGTATACATAACGCCAGAACTGTTTGTAAAGCTTATCGAATTTTTTTTTCAAACTAAAGAACATAGCAAATGATTCATAAATAAATTTATATTATTTATTGTGTAAATGTTTATCGCGTGTTAATGACATATAATTTAAATGAAAATAAATCATATTTTCAACACTTGGTATAGAAATTGAAATCTAAACTACTTTTTTTGTATATTATTACCTTAAACCTACTATTTCAATACGTAAATAGATATTGCTAATGCTAATCTAATAATGGTTAATGAATGCATAGTTTTTTAATATAGAAATTTTTACCGACTGTTTTTTTGTGTGTTACTAATGGCTACAGACATTTTGGTAAATAATTTATTCGTAATAATCATAAATATTGAAAGCTTTTCTGAATGCGTGACAAGTAGGTATAGAATTTTTCAGGTATGCCCCGCCTAAGTCCAAGAGTTTCCACATTAGTTTAATGAGATAAGGGCGGCAAACCATTTGAGTAGGTGGAGCGTTTAATTAGGTAGATTCAATAATAAATTATTATAGTCACGTCATCATTATTGGTAATAAGATACAGTTGCAGATAACAGCTAGTTTAATTTGTTCGTTTACAAGATATAAAAAAATATGTTCACGGATATATCCTGTTATCCCGTAATAATCCTTTCGAAATCATACATTATTTTCACTTCAAAACCAAGCTAAATTATTCATTAAACTATTAACAGAAAAAATCTAGTAACTATATAGGTACAGTATAAATATAAAAAATTTTAATAATAATAAATTATATATATATATTAGTCGGTTTTGAAACGTCTTGCGACGTTATCCGATACCTAACTACCAACCTTGCGAATTGGCATTTGGTTTGTTAGCATTTTACATTTTTTACCTAGACGAGGAGCAAGCCCGACGTAGAACCCCCAACCTGGAGGACCAGAGAGACGGCCAGAATAAAGTTCTTACATCACCCGGATTCGAACCGGGCATTTAGCGTTCATAGTCAATATAATATAATAAATTATATTCATTAGTTCTTTTAGCCTTCAGAACAAATTTCCAAAAAACCTATTATATCGATGTTTTATGATATCTTTCAATAGGTTATCGGCTCAATTAAATTCAAGTTGAATTGATACACCGTATGTCATTAAAATTTCCTGTCATTAATTTTTTATTGTCGTACATTTATATAAGAAAAACTACCCAACCAAGTTTTATATCTAAAAAGGCACACCGAGAAAATGGAATTTTACAATCATAATTCACACACTCAACAAATAATTAATACAAATATAGAGAATTTGTAACAATACTTTTTGTGAGGAATAACAGTCCTATCGATTGAATTTTTAATGATCTATAATATTATACTCTGATGACGTCTTGGATTTCATACCTAAAATCTTTGTTCTTTTCCTTTTTTTTATTTTGTAGCATTTATTGATCCAGTTTTGGACAGTTTTGGAGTTTTGGATCCTTAAATGGAAGTTTTTGGCCATTACTCCTTGTTACTGGAGGTCAATAATTGAATTCTATTTTACAGCAAATGATTGTCAATAATCAAGTTCTATATGGCTTTAAAATTAGTTAAAGAGCTTATAGGGTTTAGATTCCGGCACCACCTTATTCTTATTGTACATCAATGATATTGGATCAGTTATTAGTTATTTTTGTGTGTTTCATTTTGTTACTGATGACTTGAGGTTGTCATCTATTCTATTCTTCTATCTATCTATTCCTTCGATCTTCTGCTCCATTTAAGCATAAAGTACAAAAAGATTCATTCTTAAAAGAATTAACTCCATTTTTGAGCAATTTGATGATGTGCCCATTTTTAGTGACTTACGATATTATATTATTCTCGTTCCAGCTCTATCTTATCAAACAAAACGATTGCCTAAACGGCAAATAAAGGACGGTTACAATCGGTTACAATAAATTACAATAAATAAATTTGGTACAAATACCAAAGATATTTATGCCGTATCTTTGGTGTGATTGCCATTTGACACATAACTGAATTCAAACATAACTCTTAAACCGGCCACAATTATTATGTCACTCTAAAATTTTAAGGACTAGGTAATAAGTGGTATGGTAAGTCTTCACTGTTTAGTTCAGTATTTAAATTATAATATAATAATTATATGGATCTAACCCTGTGTGGTGTGTAGGTGTTCCTTTCTGAAGAAAAATACCTTGTAACGCTCACCAAATAATACGTCAAATAATGATTAAAAGGATTTCTTTGATAGTACCTAATACAGTTATTCTTTGGGTTCATATAAAAGATTTAAAAAGTAAAGATAATACTAACTTGATTTTCCCTTAGGTCCCTGCAAGTACTTTCATTCTCTAATATTAAAAAAATTAAAGAGTCAATTTTCAATTAATTTGGCTATTATGAATTCAAATTTACTTTACTTTACTTTACCAAGGTGGCATTTTGAAGCTAAAGGATTGTAGTTTTTATATAGTAGTAGGTATATATTAAAAAATACTATATAAAAATTTATATTTTTATACCTGAAAAATAACATGGCATTGAAAATAGGTGTAGTTTATTGAATTTTTTGTGATTTTCAATTGACTCCAGTGTCTACGCTTGTTGAATGGAAAAGTCTAATCATTTTCGAATACCAAAGTGCACATATCATAAGAGAGTAAAAAATTAAAATTGACGTTCAGTCGTTCAGTTTACTCGTTATAAGCCAATCTTAGCTTGAAATTTTGAAATTTTAAGAATTTGCAAATTTCAGGTTACAATTTGTACGTGTTTGGTAAGAGAAAAAAATTTGAAATTTATAAGATACTTAGTTCTCACCTTTTAGTGATTTCCATTTTTCTTTATTGTCACTATTATCTCCTCTTTCCATTTTTAGGCATTTTTTCTCCATAATACTTGTTTTATGATCTCATATATTTCCTTGTGCAGTATTTCTCCTCCGCACTTCAGTAATTCCGTATTTATATTATCCTTGCCAGGAAATTTCTCATTTTTTTATTACTTCCAGTACTTCTTGCTATGCTGGTTCTTGTATTTTTTCTTCCTCTCCGCTTATAGTCATTCTGCAGTTCTCTGAACATCATGTAACAGCTCTTTGAAATATTCTGTCCAAATGTTCCTTACTCACTACGCAGGCCCGGACTGGCTCCTTTGGGGGCCCTCGGCTAGAGACTGCTGAGGTGGCCCTTTACCAATAGGGGAGATTTTTGAAAATCACATTTTCCGCTATTTTGACACATGGAAATTATTTAAGTAGTATAAACCACTGCTTTGAGGCCCTTTTGGGGGCTCCCTTGAGTCGGGGGCCCTCGGCGATCGCCGACTAGCGATCGATTATGCTTATTTCTAAAATTAATGTTTCAGAATTTGAATTTAAAAATACCAAATTCTTAAAACATGTTAATTGATCTTGCATTAAAATAATAAGAAAAATGATAGTTGAGAATGCGGTGTTTAATAAATTAACAAGAAGTGGATTTTAGTTTATTCTTTTTACATATCATGATAACAAAAACAGCAACAAACAGGTCCGTTTTAAGGATTCGTTTTAAGTTCATGGAAAGAATTAGCAAGAAAATTATAAAATCAATGAATACCTTACCGTATAACATGTTTCAAACTCATTCATGTTATCATGTTTCTACACGTGAAACTGATATCATCAGACCCGTACTGGTTTTTATGAAAATGCAACTTTACTCACAAATTTTCCACAAAAATTCGATCCTTATTATTTGATCTTGAAAAGTATAAACTAAAATCTACTAGTGGATTATTAAGGACCGCATTCTCAACTATAATTTTACTTCTCTTAGTTCCTTGCAATTTTTTGGAAATTTTATTTGCTTGGATCTGAAGCCAAGACAAAAACGGACAAAAATGGTGTGATCATTACTGACATAAAGGATAAATTACAGACATGGAAGACATACATTGAGGAATTGTTTGAGGATTCAAGGCTAGGAGACGGAAAAACATACGACGATGCCATATACGAAGATAGAACTGGACCAGACATAAGCATTGAAGAAACCATACACGCGATCAAGTTATTACGAAATCGAAAATCCCCAGGACCCAACCGATTGCCCGCCGAACTTTTGAAATTAATAGATGAAGACCACATACACTTATTGACAGAACTGTTCAACACGATATATAGGACAGGCATAATACCCACAGAATGGTTGATATCTCCATTCATAACCATACCAAAAAAAGTAAGAGCCAAGCAATGTACTGACTATCGTACAATTAGTCTAATGAGTCACACCCTCAGACTTTCTTAAAAATTATTCACAATCGAATATATTCCAGGCTAGAAGAAGAGATCAGCGAGACACAGTTTGGTTTCAGAAATAGTATGGGAACAAGAGAGGCACTATTTGCATATAATATCCTAATACAAAGATCTCTAGATGTAAACTAAGACGTGTATGTGTGTTTTATAGACTACGGCAAGGCTTTTGTCCGAGTACGATACGATCGTCTCATGGAGATTCTCGAAGAAAAAAAGCTAGACTACAGAGATATGCGGATTATTGGGACCCTGGAATAGAAATAAAGAGAGGAGTACGACAAGGGTGCATACTATCCCCAATCCTTTTTAATATATACTCCGAAGAAATAATGAAAAAAGCTCTTGGTTCCACGACAACGGGCATTCTAGTAAACGGAATTCCAATAAACAACATCAGGTACGCTGACGACACGGCGCTTCTCGCAGAAACAATGGAAGGACTACAACAACTACTAGATCAAATAGTGAGAACTAGTGAAGAATTTGGACTAACCTTAAATATTAAAAAAACTAAGTATATGGTTATCACAAAATCTAGAATACCAGTTGAACAACTTTTAATAAGGAACGAAACGGTAGAAAAAGTTAAAAATATCATTACCTGGGCACCACAGTAAATGACGAAAACAACTACACCGAAGAAATCAGAACCCGGATCGGAAAGGCGAGAAGCACCTTTGTGACAATGAGACAAATGTTTACTAACAAAGACCTAAGTTTGGAATTAAAGATAAGAATGTTGAGATGCTATGTCTTTTCAATCCTCCTTTATGGACTGCAGGCATGGACACTCAAAGTAGAAAATATAAGAAAACTGGAAGCCTTCGAGATGTGGACATACAGGAGAATCTTGAAGATATCGTGGATGGATCGAGTAACAAATGTGGAAGTACTGCAAATAATGGGAAAGAATAAGGAAATACTACTGAATACTACAATATTTGGGCCATATCATGCGAGGATATAAATATCATATGCTTCGAGTCATCATACAAGGCAAGATCGTGGGCAAAAGAAGTGTAATATCGTGGCTGCGAAATCTGAGAGAATGGTTTGGCTGTTCCTCTGCCTAATTGTTTCGAGCGGCTGTATCCAAAGTGCAGAATAGTTATGATGATTGCCAACCTTCGTAGCAGAGACGGCACTTGAAGAAGAAGAAGAAGCCAAGAGGAGTCCATTGAAAACGTCTTCCAATGTAATAATTTTAGACACATTTCTTTCAAAATATTTCTTTATAATTCCTTCACTTTGCTTTTAATTACTACTTTGTTGATTTATTCATTTGCCTACTATAAAATTTTAAACCCTCCGCTGGAGGAACATTTTTCCTGTGTTTGGTTGTGTTCAAACAAGTCGTGAAATTCAATTATGTGATAGTTGAGATTTTCATACAGAAATCGCACAAAGTTTTTCAAAAAAAAAGTGAGAGCTTGTATCCACAACATTTCAACGCCTTCTTCAAATGTTATCATAAAAGTTGAACTAGAAGATAATTCATTTTAAATTTTCAGAAATTCTAGCAAACAGAATTAAATATCCAACAGTAATGGTCAATGCCACAAACTTGCATTCGAGCACGTCAATACGCATCAAAATTGATGTAACTTTAATGTTGTTATAAAGAAACTTCAAAAAGTTAATTTTAAAAAAACAAATTATGCAATCATGAAGTGTCACAAGTTAGCAATTAGTATTTTTTTGAAAAGCTATAATATGACATGCAAAAATAACTTTATATGCAGAAGGTGATGCAAAACTAACAATCGAATTGCCACATTTTTTGCATATTTTCTTCCAAAAAAGAAATGAATTTTTTTAAAGATCGAAAGTCAAAGATGTCCAGTGAGTTATTATTACAAAGCAGACATAATCGTGTTCTTATATTGTGAATCGATGGGTTTTGAATAGAAATATGTTTATTTATACTTACTATACTTCAAAAAATGTTGAATTTCAAATACTAATTGGTACATAGTTTTTAATGAAAATAAAATCGAAATTAAAAATGATTGTGTCATCAAAATTTAGCATTATGAACTTTAAAATTTGTAAGATTATTTAATTTATTGTTTTCAGTAATGATGTAGGTAGGTTACTATGTAGTTAGTATGCATTTTTACAGTAGAAGTTTAAAAATTTTGAACATATTTATACAATTTGTCAGTAAGAGTAAGTAAGCAGGGATACAGTGGAATAATAAACATACTCAGTTTTATTAGCAATTTGAATTTGCATTTGCCATAAAATTAAATCCCAACTTGTGTGAGGATATTGATTTGACCCTTCATACAAACGGATCAGCGTATGATCTACATAGTAATGATATCACGGAGGTCTCTAGGGACACAAGTCCTGGATTAACTCTGAAGCGTGGACTTATTAATTGAATGCTACGCACGTCCAATCATCATTGGCTGCCACTTCATTCTGGATAATGTCGGATGTGTGCATCAGTGTATGTGGGATATTAGTTTATGAGATAACTGGGAAGTTTTATTATATCAGGAAAGATAAAGTTTTAATTTAATTAAAATTGTTGTATTGGGTGGGTCATCATCAAGGTATATGAAGTTATTGGAGTCCTATGGCATATTTATGAAAGTACATACGTACACGTATGGATACCTGATGGAGTTATTATCAAAAGTTCTCACGAATAAAACGTACAGAACTAAATTAGAAAAACATTTTCCAACTTAATAAGAAAAATAATACTAATACTCGGTTATAAAAAAATATTTTCTGATCGGTATCCACACAAATAAATAACTTTAGTTACAGTATTATTGACTAATCCAACTTGACCAAAATTAAATCCGTTTAGTACAAACCTAATAAAACAACTAAACTAGGGAGGTATAAACCCCCCGGGGTGCGAGGGTTCATCTTGGGGGTACGAAACATTTTGATGAAAAATATACTTATTAAAAATTTTAACAACCACTGATCAATCGAAAATAATAATACTACACACAATAATTTATGAGTTTATGTTACAAAATGTACCTACTTTCAAGCAGATATAAATAAATTTTGTATTATAAATCACAATTAAATATTATTTATGCAATGTTTACTTTTCGTATGTATAAACAAATATATGTGTAGTATAAGAAATGATTAATACTTCAGGGTTTTAGTTTGAATCTCATGATCTCAGATTACGCGAGTCATCGGTGTGTGAACACACTGCACCCCTATGTAGTTTAGATACAGTGAGGGTTGCTGATCATTTTCAGCCAGATAATTACACAGTCTATACTTTTACTATTTATATACACATCACACCCTTCGATACTAAAGACTTAATTGACAAAGTTGATAAGAAAATTATTTAAAAGCTATTTTATCCAATACATTATTACCATTCTATTTGAAATGGAAAACTTGTAAACAAAATTTTCACACCTCTAACTTAATTTTCCAAAATAACATTTAATTATAATACTATTAATATCTAATAATAGTAATAACATTTCAGACTGAATTTAAAATAATTTAATTAGGTAGAACATTTTTTGCTTGTTTTAGTAATAGTACGAATCCCTAAATTAATTAAAAGCTTCAACTAGTGCTTTTATATTTTAAGTTTTAAAAATACTTAATTTGTACTCAAAAGTTAAATGCATTACACTTTTACATTTATATTTATTTTGTCAATTGTGTTCAAATTTTGATTCACCGTTTTCTGTAAAAGATTGTGTTTTATACAATACCCTCCTTTACACAGACTGAGTGAACATTTTCAAATATATTTTTGATTGAAATACACCCGCTAAATTGATCTCTTAGTGCAGACACCTTTAAAAAACGAGCGGATTTCAAATACTTGAAGATGTTTCGTTGAAGAGTTTCGGTTGTTGGAAATCTCTTTGTTGAAATTGTGAACTACATCAACCAACGTAGATATAACAATGGCAACAGCTCGCAGCACATCAAAAAGGGGGCTTAGATAGATATCGCGCAATATGATTCCGATGGCGTTCTGCAAATCTTTTCAAGTAATCCATAACAGAGGTTCTCTCAATTCTTTCTGGGGAGATCATCTTCGCTTTTATTCATAACCCGTGACATCTACCGATACGTCCACCTTTTTTGAATCATTAATTTTTGTATAATAGTATAATAAATGAACAATTCGATTTTTCATCAAGATTGAACTTTTTCTATGATGTGTTACATTTTTAAAATTAAATGATCGATGTTACTTGTGTAAATATGCGGCTTTTACAAAAAATTTAAATCTAAATGTTTATTTACCAACTTGAACTTTCCTAAAGCTTTGAGAATCTTGTAGTTATAATCATTCAAATGGTTTACAGTCAAACTATATTCAATTTTGATCAGTTTACTTCAATATTCTCAGAAATCCATGAGGTATTTGTGCTTACAAATAAAAAATTCAATTTAATTTGAAAAAAATATAAAATGATAAAACATTACATTTCAATTTTCATTAATGAATTATAATGAAAAACGAAATAAACCATAATAATATATAGGTACTTATACAAATTTAAACACTTACATTACTAATATTGAAATCATAAGCATAATAATATATAAATTGATCTGCTAGGCAACACATAATACTCGTCTCGACTATGTCAATCACTATCATAATATGATATATCACAGTAAAACTAACAATTTCTGATAGTTTTATTGTTCAAAATTCAAAAGAAAATTAAAAAAGTTGTTAATGAAAGCTGGAGAGACTCAACAAACATTATTTCGAAAAATTTATCGATTGGTTTTGCAGAAATTAAACTTCAAACATTTTAATTGTCTGCCGTTTTGAAATGGTTACAGATATAATATAACTTTATAATAATTATCATTTGTACAGATTTTTAAATAGATTACTTACATATTTTCAATTTTTTCCTAACTCAATAAATTAGAAAAATAAATAAAAAACATAAAGATCGATAAATCAACGAAATGTATTTGGAAATAAATAATAATTGCGCCGATTTTCTCAGTATAATAAAATTATGAGTTAGTGCAATTTGGTGTGCATAACCGAAAACCAAACAAATAGGTTGAATTTTAGTAAAACAGAGTAAAACATCAGTTAGTGCAAATTGGATTGCATAACCGAAAATCAAACAAAAATGTTGACTTTTAGAACCGATTTTGTTTAACTTTACTACTGCAGATTTGTGTTACATTACTGCAGCTTTTAGAAATAAAAGTTTTCTAAAACTAAATGCGAAAAACTTTTCTTATAAACAATTTTCTTTTTATAAAATTCGTTACCTTTTTTAAACCTTGCCTTCTTGTCAATTATTATTAACTAGACTTATGCATGTAAGAAGTATGACCAATTTTTTTTTTATTATAGCCCATGATAGTTGATGTCCACCGCATCCAACGGTCACACCAATCCACTATGAATTTATTCTGTGATTTATAGGTATAGCCATTCTCGTTATACGTGGCACCGTCAGGTAAGTAAATTATATTTTAGCAATTCTAATTTAAATAAATCAATTTTTGTGTGTATAAAATTGGAATATTCAATTTAATATGTAAGCGCTGTAAATAATATAAGGTTCATAAAATAAAGTAAAACTAATTTTCGTTGTATCGTCTCCAAAGGTTTTGCATCAAGTCCCTTGATATTTGACGTCACAACATGCAAATTTCATGGCCCACTCGCTCCGCATTGTAGAATTACATTATTAAAGTCAATTTCTTTTATGCGCGACAAAAATACAATGCTACCAGTATTTGGTTGTTGTTAAGCTTAATTGTCAACACTTTTTTGCTCTTTTTATGTTTATTGTCTGTATACAAATGTCCTCAGTTGCAAACAATAGCTACTATCACTACAATGGAGGAAATTTCAGTTTTACTTTTTTTTTGTTTTCAAATGTAAATTATTGTGACGAGCTTAATTTTGTCAGGGTTTTATTAAAATTAATGTTCTCACAGTTTCAGCTTTTAAGTTTGAGTTTTTACTTTTCACTTATAGGAAACTTACTGAAAATAACGCGAATGATGCACTTTGAGAAAGAATGAATATGACATCCACCTAATCTACCATATAAATATCAAAGAGAAAAAAATTATTTATAGTTGCTATCACCATCAATGAAACCTTTATAAGAGAAAATATAAGTAATAGAAGAAATAAAAAAAAATTATATTAGCAACGTATATGGATATTACAAAAGCGTACATTTTAACAATACATCCGTTTCTCAGATTTTACAACTTACTCATCTTGTCATTTGGTAGCTAATATGGAAGTTAAGTTTACAAACATTGTATTTTACCATTGTTACTAACGATATAGGTACATCCCGTTGTACCACCGACCACGTTGAGAAATAACCAGAAAATCGTATTCACACATTGTCATATTAGCCCTGACATCTCCAAACATCTCTTTCATTAAAACGACCATTATTTAGATTAATGTTACCCCCAACTGTGGTTTAGAATTACATCGAGTCAGTTGCCAACTGCCAAGAGCTATCTGCTCGATGATAAAATACGTGAGCTTTTTTATTCTAAGTTGAATTTCGTTGTGATATGTTTTGACTCCCTACAGTGATACAACAATGCGCTGCATGCCCCGAAATAGCTGGATAGATTTCTAGAAGCGTTGCACATTTTTAATGGTTACTCTTGTTACAGCTGTCTCAATTTGAACTACAATCGCTGTTTATGGGATCATAGCTTAAAGTCACGGTGTTACGATAGTGATTTGGTTTGCATCCGGACCCGCTACATGCTATACAGACCGCCCTTTCTCTGTAAGACGAAATCACTTCTCGTGATGCACTGATTACCTCTCTCCTATCGTATGTTATCCCAATTCGCTGACATCAAGTTCGACAGTTTATTGTCCATGTAACGTATTGGATTTACCATTCAACTTTTTATTTAAATTTATTCCTTTCCTTTAATTAAATGAGAAATTTCAACCAAGTTAAGTGCTATGTATGTGTATTTATATATTATATTATCCAAAAAATAGCAACTGCTGTTGTAACATTATACTCAAATTTAATTTATATTATTGCTTTATCCTTCCTAATATTACTTTCAATTCAATTGATACGTAAATTGCAAGTAAAAGCATTAATACTTTAATCTCGTTTTGAATAAATGGGAATGGGTCCAAGTTATTCTGCAAGTGCTGCGGCGTATAAACATTTGTCGAGATTTGCAACCCTTCGGCTAATGCGTCCTGTATGCAATTCTCGTAGCTTCAGCACCCTCGCCTATACAATCTGCAAGTTCCGCCCACGACTGTGACTAATGTCCCCAGTTTATTTAATGCATATATTTATCCCATATGCCGGAATAAACGTTGTTAAGTGTGAAGTGCAATTTGTTAATGTTGTATTGAGCACAATATATTGGTTTGTTATTGCGGGGAGGATCCATTTAAATATACTGCGCTGTACTCTCTTAAACGTTATTGAAATGAGCTTTTAGAACACAGATGCGAACCTTGTCAGTTTACGATTTAACAAAACGCATAACCTACCACATTTATTTTTGTTTTATAGTTATGTACTACTATATTTCCATAATACCCATATACGTTTTTTCATTAATTACGTGGTAACAATGCCCAGCTGTGAAACACTTTGGGGAGTATCTTTTATATTCTTCATATAACTTTCTGAAAAATATTATAGCTACTGTTCACCAAGTTAATGAATTTCTAATCGACTTATGGTCTAAAGTGCATCATGAAAACATTCAAATGAATTATTCGAATTATTTATGGACGATACATTGAAAGTATTCGTTTATATAATAAATTTCCAAACATACTTAAATAGCAGTTAGGTAGTGGAGTCGATAGCTTCAAATGGGGCTCAGGTGTTTATAGTTATTTCTTTAAAATTATTGAGTAAGTATATCATTATTTCAATTGAAAATGTACAATATGTATAATTACCTACTACATTATTAAAATGCTTAAATAAAATGGAATCAAATAAGTGGAAGCGAAAACTAATATAATATAATTCAGAAGTGCTTTTGCATTAAAATTGTAATTTATTAAAAAATCGTATACCAAACAAGGTAACTATGAGTGATTTATTTGCAATTCTAGAGACCGATTCGAATTTTTCTGTAAAAGTATAGATATATACATGCGTTACATGAGTGTTATATGAAACCAGTTTAATTAGACTTCTTAATTGTGCTATAAACAAAGCCATACGAACAAACCAAGTTAATCTTGTAAGAAGGCATTAGTCGTTAATTTACAAGAGAAACAACAAACAGCACGCATAGTAAACCTCATATATAATGGTTTCGAGTTCACAAGAGTTACTTGGGATGTGAAGGACAGCAAAAAGCAGCAGTCATGGACATGCTAATTACAAGCTCTCTACATACAAGCTACAACATCAGCATTAATTCAACTAGCTAACTACACCACTCGGCCTCGCCCTGGGTGTATTAGAGCTAATGTACCCTTGCTCAACCCTGTGCGCTGCTTGGCTTAGTCGACAAACAACTTGGTTTTGTTGTAATTGTACCCGCCGAACATTGTGTTCTGCTTAATAATGTAAGACATAAATTAATATAACTATTTAGCATCGGGCACAAATGGGATTTACTTTACACGCTGTATTAATTTATCAAACTAAGCCTATTCTCTATGCTCATTAGTATTACATCTTCAAAATAAGTGTTTAAATTATTCAAACAATCAAATAAAATAAAAGTTAATTAAAAATTAACAATTATTAATAATTCTTTATATTAAATAAGTAGTACCTATAACTTAAGATTCACCCCATTTGACAGCCATTCAAAATCAAACAATTAGTATACATACATTTGCAATCTGTAAACTTAAAAAATGTTATCTAATAATAAATGCTTGCGCTATTATTACTATCACATGCGGGATAAAATATTCATGGATTTTGAGCGTAATAAGTAATTTGGCTAATGAGGGAAATTTTTCTTATATTATACTAATAAATTTAATATTAATACAAGAGTATCAAATCTACGGTCGAATTTCTAGAAATTGAAAAAATTTAACACCACTACATAGAAATTTATTACCTACTGGATTTCTAGTCAAGTTCAAAAAATATTCGACCATTAACCCACCTACTGGAAAGCTGAAATTTTGAACGAATGGAGGTATTGGGCTGGGAACGAACTCCTGAAATTCAGGGTCGATATGGTAACAATAAATAATATCAGGATTAATTAATTTAGGATTTTGTTACAAAATGAATTTGGAAACCATGTGTTGTAAAGCACAAAAAAGAAGGTTAACAGCGAATTTCGTCCTAATAAATTTTCTCTTTGATAGTAGTCCACCGTAGACATAGCGTGAGGGATATAAGTCTCCCTGAAACATAGTGTACGATAATATCCAAAAAATTTAAGACAATTTTTCCAAATTCCAACAGCAATTCACAAAGCAGTGCAAAATTTCAAAAACAATTATACACACCGGTATAAAAGCATTCCGCAGTTACTTATCCCTCAACTTAGCTTTGGTATTCCATACGATTATTATGGTTTCGGAACTGATAAATTATTAATATTGCCCCGAGGAACCTTAAAGATTGAACACATGAAACATCCAACACACTTACCTAAAAAAAGTTTATAGGGTCAAGTGGGGTAAAAATGAAACACCTAAAAATAAGGGAAAAAGTGAAACATGCATGTAATTAATAAACAATATGACTTAATTACAAAATCGAAAGCGCTATCATATTCTGTACAGTTTATTTTCAATTATATAAAAATTTGAAATATTATATCTTCCTAGGAGTAGGGTAAGGTAAGGTAATTCCGTGACATAGGCAATGTCGTGATAGTTTTTAAAATACTCGTAGCTTCATTGCCTATCAACAGATTTTGAACATGGAGGAGTCCTAAAGATACCATTCTTTATTACCTAACTAGATGTAAGATTCTTAAGGGTAGGTTCGAACTTCAAAGGTCAGTATAAGGAAAGTAAGCAAATGATACATGTTAGTGAATAATATTTTTCTATGTAATCTTTGTTTGTGTCACTTTTAGCTGTAATTAAGGTAATTTTAAACTAAAATTAATTTTTAAGATTGCATTTTAAAGCTTATGTTTCGTAGATTTTTTCGTATTCTGAAAATTTTCTAGAATTTTCAATGCCTTAGGCTTGAATGCCTTAGATAAAGTAGCATAATTCTTAGGTTTAATCTAATTTATTACACCTGTTTAATTAATTATTGCAAAAATAATTTTTATTACCTTTAATTTGTTAAAGCAGTACAATTTTATGTTATATTAAGCTACTTTGAACTGTGAAAAATCATATTTTTAAAATTTCGGTGCTTAAATTACTGTTTATTTTTATCACGACATTACCTATCCATATTTAAATGAAGGTGATAGCACCCAGTAAGCAATGGTAATTTGCTGATTCTTCATCTTACTTCTAGTTCGTGTTTTAATTTTGAAAAAATATGAATCCTAAGAAAAGGGTAGTCCAGAAAGGTACAGAACGGCAATACGATCATGACAGTCTTCTGCAAGCAGCACAACTTGTATGGAGTGATAATTTTAATTTATATCGAGTAGCTAAAAAAACTGGGCTACCTTGGTCGACGCTGAAAAACTTTCTTGTAAGAAATGAAGATATTGAACACGCTAAGTTGTCAAAATTAGGACGCCCATACGCTCTTCCTCCGGAAATAGAATTCGAATGCCTTTCAAAAGGCAGGAGCCTACCCATTCAATCGTGATGCCTTTCGAGTAGAAGCATTAAAACCGTCTGTTTTAATTGAGAAGAAAATTGGACCTGTGGAAAGTGCAATTTAAAATTTTCTGTTCATGTGCAGAAAAAAAACTGGTGCTAATTGGGTGCAATGTTCATTTTGTTTAACTCCATACCATACTACATGTCAAAATGACTTTGAAGACATCGAAGATGTTTACATGTGTAATATTTGTGAAATCGTATAACAAAATATTCCTAAGCAATAATTTTTTTACGTTTTCTTTTAGTTTTTATTTTTTAATTTGTTTTTATATCAATATTTCATATTAATTTAATGAAAAAAAAGTAGTGTAGTGTAAATAAATTCTCTTTCTTACAAATGGTTTTAATTGTATAAATTATTGTTTATGATTTTACAACTTTTTATTGCTATCACGGGATTACCTTACCCCTATCACGACATTAGATGTCCTATCACGACATTACCTTAAATTTCTGCCGGAACAAAAATTACAACAAAATAATTGTGTTTCGTTCAATTTACTTAATTTTTTACAAAAAGGTTGCTTAATTGTAATATTATTACCTCCTGATTTCAAAAACAGAAAAAATTATATTTCAAGCCCAGTAGTAACAGTTTTACTAAAATATCACGACATTACCTTACCTTACCCTACTGTAGATAACGCCTTTTCATAAACGATCTAAAAATATGTAAAATTAATTTCATTTCTTGTTGTATAACTTTCTCTATTACTGCAATATAATTTGAAATTTTGGATTTATATTAATTTTGCACACAGAAAATAGATGAAATATGAGAATGCCTTACTTGTTTTATTTTTTTAATAAAGTGCTTTTTTATAATAAAATTAAACTTTTGGGAAAATATGAAACAGCAATCAGGGAAAATATGAAACAGCTGCAGGGAAAATATAAACCACTTTCTGTACTTCAATGTAAAATTTGGTAGCATGGTAATCCTTAACTTGCATGTTTTGATTCATATCGTGATATATTCTACGCCTACGTTTGCTTAGAAATTGCTTAGAAATCCTATAAATACTAGAATACTACTAGGTAGGTAAGTACATTATCTTGCTTGCAATAGCACATTCCAATTAGTTTGACTTGCATTTTATACATTGAATAGTCTTAAGTTTATTATAGGCCAGTCATTGTAGCAAAATGGGTATGAAAAAATTCCGAAAGTTTTCCAATTTTGAGGCAACATTGGAGGAGGTAAAAAAATAATAAATCCGATTTTGCACCCTTTCCGCCCCCGGGAACATTGTTAAATTAACAAAGAGCGTGAATTTGCAATAACTTTTTGAAAATAATTCAGATATTTATGCAAACCTTTGAAAACATTTTATAATTATTACACATAGGGGAATGTCGGGAGGTTTGGGTCAGAGGAGGTTTGGGTCGATGCCAAAATTACATTCCCAAAGCGTTTAACGTACGCATAACTACCTCCACCAAGGTCCCATAAGGTATCGAAACTCTTTCCCATTGTTATCGCAGCGTGACTGTAGATATTAATTGCTTTATCGAATAAAACGACTTTTTGACCAGGTAAATTTTCGTTTTATATATCTATTAGATGTCAGTTATTTTTTATTTCTTTTGAAATATCTCTAAAACGACTATTGCATTGGAATGATTAGTTATTAAGCTTAACATAACTATTATTCAATATAATCCAACTTTCCACATGCGAAAATTCCAACCACATTTTTGTGTTTTGGCACCAGTGGGAGGAATGGGTCAGAAATGTGAGAGATTGCTAAAGGCTAAGAATCTATAAGAATAGAGTAGGGAGTTAAGAATTGAATCTTTATTGAAATATTGGTATGTTGCGTTAATATTTTGTTTATTTTGCTTCGTGATAGTGTTGCTTATTAATATTATTTTATGTTATTTTAGTTTATGTTCATTAAAAAACAATTCTTTTAGTTTAAAAGACTATATACCCATACATCCCTATTACCTACCCAAACCTCCCCACATGCGGGATAAATGGGTCAAATTTTCTCTGCTACTACAATTTAAAAAAACTTGTGTCACAATTAAAGTGATCCATTCTACATTATTTACATAGCTTGTGCAATACCTGTTCTATGCAATGGTATATTTAAGGTTCGTCAATTATGTTTCAGAAATTAAATAAAATGTATTTATTAAAAATTGACCCAAACATCCCGACTCTCCCCTATTCAATAAAGTTTTGCACCATGCTACAATGACCGGAACATTGCAAATGGTAGCTTATCAATTTCATTTTGCTAGTATATATCCTGTTGAAAAAAATTGTAAAAGTATGTAAATAATTGCTTATGCAGTCATATAGGCAAATTAATAATCCCAACTATTTGCAGTGTTCCGGTCATCGTAGCAGGGTAGAAACTTTATAGAAAATGTGTAATAATTATTAAAATGTTCTCCAAGAATTGCATAAATTTCGGAATTTCTGTCATAATTATTACAAATTTACGTTCTTTTTTTTAAAATAATTTAACAATATTCCGGGGGGCGGAAAAATGTGCAAGAATCGGATTCATAATTTTTTGACCTTCTACAATGTTGTTCCAAAATATAAATACTTTCGGAATTTTTGTTTAACTTGTCACTTTATAAGAGTGTACAATAATAAATTAGTGTTATATCATTAAAAGTAATTTTAGTTCATATTTAAAAATGGTACGAAGTTATAAAAAAGTGAAAAATAAGGCAAAATAAGTTAATATAAAAAGTTTATTTTCAAAGTTAGTGGCAGTGATTGAAATGTAACTAACCATTAAATTGTTTAATTTTTTCTCGTTGTTTGTCATATTTCAAATTTTTATTTAAATAATACGTACACAAAAAAAAAATCTACTTTCAGAATGAATAATTATGCTTTCAACGTGAAAATAAAAGTTTTGCTGTTATAATAAAAGCATTGCATTTAATTTGAAAGAATCGTGAGAAACTCTACTTTCAAAATCTGCTTTCAATTTAAATATTGTTAAATTAAAAGTAAATTTTTCTATTTGAAATTGAATACTTTTAAAATGAGTTGGGTAACATCATTTCAAAAGTATATACTTTTGATAAAGGCTTGAAGTGAAAATGAAAACTTATAATGTTGTTTTGAAAGTATAAATATTCATTTTGAGGTACTATTTTATAATGGAATGTGCAAAATTGCAATTTGTATTTATATAACAGACCTTATAACATGCGCACTACTATTTATCTGTGCTTGTTGATGTCATTCCATTTGTAAGCGAAAATATTTCATATAACACAATCAAAGGCAACTTACACATTGGAAAGCCACTGAAGTAAGTAGTTTTTTGAATGTATTTTCTTAAAAAATGAATATAAACTAATATTAATTTGACAGTAACTACTTTTGAATTTACAGTAGCATTAATTAAAAAAACAAATAAATCCACTCTCAATTTAAATACCTAATATTTGATTTGAGAGCTACTGCTTTTGAAACTTGATATTATTTACAAAAGTAGTTACTCTCGAATTGACAGTAGTATGAATTCAAAATGAAAGTAGCTCTACTTTCAAATTAAAAGTTTCGATGTCTACGCCCTTTTTAAAAGCAAATAATGTTGATTTTAGTGCAATGCTTTCATTTTTACTGCAATATTTTTGTGTGTGTATCTATAGGGTGTTTTTTTAGCTGCATGAGAACTTTCAATAGGGATAACAATTAAATCAAGATTGCTATGGAAACAGTTTTTTGACATTTGTGTTTAGCAAGGTTTGGCATTTCATAATGCATAGATTGACCATTGAACAACGCTACCAGATTGGGCTCACAACCAATTGGAAGTGGATCCATTTTTTTACCGTAAAATTTTGTTCAGTGACGAGGCACATTTCTGGTTAAATGGGTATGTGAACAAACAAAATTGCCATATATGGAGTGAGACCAATCCGGGACATTATCTTGAGACTCCATTGCATCCAATAAAATTGATTGTTTGGTGTGGAATACACGCCAACGGCATCATTGGTCCATATGTCTTTCGAAATGAGGAAGGAGCTACCGTTACGGTGAATGGTGTGAGATATCGACACATGCTCAATACATTTTTGTTTCCAAAACTTCAAGAGCTAAACATTGACAATTTATGGTTCCAACAGGATGGTGCTACGTGCCACACAGCCAACGAAACCATCAATTTATTGAAAGGACAATTTGGTGACAACATTATTTCAAAACGTGGTCCTATCAATTGGCCTCCAAGATCGTGTGATTTGACACCTCCAGATTATTTTCTGTGGGGGTATGTTAAATCCATGGTTTATGCTAACAAACCAACAACTCTAGAAGCATTGGAGGCTAATATTCAGCAAGCCATTTATGAAATAAAGCCAGAAATATTGGAAAAAGTGGTCAAAAATTGGACTGAACGGATGCGCTTCGTAACCATTAGTCGTGGTGGTCACATGCCGGAAGTCATGTTCAAATCATAAATGCCTTTAACTGTACTTTCATAAAAAAATTATAACCAAAACATTCCGTCAGGTTTTTAATGTTTTATTTCATTTTGAAGTTCTCATGCAGCTAAAAAAACACCCTATATTTGTTTTTGTTTTTTTTTTGTAAATAATAATCTTATGTTGATTGGCTTTAAATTTTTTTCATAGTTTTTGAATGGTTGATTATTTTGACAAATGTAAAGTAAAGTATTTTTTACCTAATTTCAGCTGTGTTATAATTTTCATTACCTTGTTTTGTGTTTTATATTATTTTGTGCGGAAATATAAAAAATGAGGGCTTGCAGCGTATTTTTTCTATGCAGTTTTTTCCCTTTTTTCATTTTTGTCACAAACATTTCAATACTACTTATAGCGTGGGAGTAACAGACCTGTTTCACATTTTCCCGTAACTGTTTCATTTTTTCCCGTAATCAAGGTTAAAAGTGAAACACTGTTTTTTTATTTTTTTAGTACTTACTCAGCATTTAATTTTAAAAAATCATACATAATTAACAAGATGGCGCAAAACTACATCAGATAGTGATGCTAAAAATTTTAATTTATCCATTTTAATGCCTTAAAAATAGAAAGTTTTACATTTTGTTTCATATTTACCCCACTTGACCCTATAATAATAAATTGCTGAAATAGATGTATTCGTAGTTTTTGCATCTTTGCAATTATATAGGATTGGACTTTTGTCTACGGTCAAAATTCGGGGTTTGGTCGTAACATAACGTACAATCCTAGAAATTGTAAAAAAATGTCCAATAGCCAATATCCATTTTCGAACATTACATTACATAACACCTATAGCTTTCTTCTTTTATAGTAGTACTTATACTTGGAATGGAAAGGGCGGATGTCACAAATTATGAAATTGAGATAAACGGCCATTATTGAAGTTTCTGCTGGGGTAACATCTTTGGTGATTTTTTACTATTAATCTATCAATTTTTTAGTTCTAAACTTAAATCTCATAAGAGAATGTGATACAAATGACATTTTTAGAAAAAATTTGAAATATCGTAAAAAATAAACGTCCATCTTTTTTACATTGGGCGTTACAATATTTCATTGATGAACATCAGGCTTTTAAAAGTATAATTTAAGAGAAAACCTACATCAAATATCAAATTGTAATTTTTAATAAAAAAATTATTTTTTAAATTACGTAACAATAAAAAAACAAAATATTAATCCGAATCTTGATTGGTAGTCTTAATGTAGGGGATATTTTTATAAAAAGCATGATGCCTGGTATCTATCCATTGCAAGAGATTCATGAGATTTCGTACTTTTGCCTTTTTATTGGCAATAGACTGCCAATTCGTAAAGGCAATAAATTATCAAAGAAGTGCAGATCTTGCCTTATCTAGCTTTCTGCACTTATAGCTAACTTCCTTAAATTCAGCCTCATCAAAAGATGTTTTATAAAGAAAACTGCCAGGATGGTCAGTTTGGGCTTTAAGTGGACCACTGTGGAGATTAGAAACGGTTCTCCTAAAGTATTTACTTCTCTATAATTTAATTCTGATTTGGCAGAATACAAACTGACCCAGTCAATAAAATCGTCTTGAGCCATTTCATGCACTATAAAACATTTGTTCTTCATTTGGCACGTTCTCACGAACTGCGTCCACTCTCTAGGAGTTTGAATGGAAATTCCTGGTAGTTTCTTCCTTTTTTTTCTATTACACTGCATGTAGCTCATCAATTTTTTAAATTTTTTAAAAATTTTGAAAATGCCAGATGTCCATTATAGGGCTTTTTCAAATTATTCTAAAATAGAACTACCGCCATTTTAATTTAGCTAACTTTTTAACCAGCATATTATATTGCGACTTATGACCAATTTTTTTTTAAATCAGCGCAATCTCTTACCTAAAGGTGCAGTTACATCTGTCACTTTTTGCACGAATTTTATGTCGGACAGTAAAGGACTGTAAGAGTAAGACTCTGACAATAAGAGGCAGTAAGAGAGACAGAGTTTCTGTCCGACATAAAGTTCATGCAATAAGTGTCAGATATAAACGTAGCTTAAGAGGGAAACCTTAACTCAAATTTGACAAAATTGGACTTCCGCCCTTTCCATTCCAAGGTACAGAATTATTCCATCCACTTTTAGATATAAACTCTTCAAGTTTTAACTTTATTTATTCCCACTTTATTTAGTATAAGATACGCCCGTCTAAAGTTTGCACTAATAAGGTAGTTATTGATGGTAGTAAAATTTCACTTTTCGAGTTTTTATAATAATTTTTGGTTTCATTTGTTTACTTACTAAAATGAATTTATTCCTCATAGATTCAATAATGATCTCTTTATTTATGTTTCCTTCACCCCTACTGTGGTCCATGCACCTCCATACGTTGTCACATCTTCACTGAATTTTGCAAACTTCTTCTCTAGCCACAACCTTCTTCTTCTTATCACTTCTTATCACGTTCTTCCTCGAAGGACCAAACCCACCAAGTAACCAATTTGTTTGGTTCTTTTTGTGTAAGGCTAACACTTTCTCGACCTCTCAGTTCGAAAGCTCAAGGTGAACACTCTTTGTTGATTTTTTTCCATAACGACCGCCATCTCCTAGGTATTCTTTTGCTGTTTTTCTAAACATGCCTACTTCCCCGATCCGATTTATTTATTTATAAGTTCACCTAATAATTCAGGTGCCTTATTAAGCTTAACTTAATACAAATCTGACATATTATAACATGTGATATACTATAGGCTCAAAAAGGTTCCAGAAATTTTTAGATTTCAATAAGCCCTAAGGTATACTACTCTACAGTCTACATCTACACAATAAACTTGAACAATATTGACTTAGTTTTGAAGAAAGACATTGCAGACAAAACCAAGTTACGATTTGGGCTTTCATCTTTACATGCCTGGATACGTTTTTTGGATATTTGAAGCATATGTTTCCTATAAATAATTAGTTATATGTAAATGGCAAGCTCGTGAAGTGGACAATAAGAAAAATGTTGAGGAAAAACAGGAAAATAATTCAAGAAAAGTTCAGAAACAAAATGGGTTATTAATAATAACCCGTTCAGCAATAATAATAATAATAATATTATTTCTTTCGAACCACTTGCACTGAAGCTCCTGGCTTATTGTACCCCGCGTTTCATGTTTTACTCCAATAATTCCGTATTCTCTATAAAGTTGAGGATTTGAGCTATGGGGAACTTGATTTATTTTTCCGAGAGTCGAATAGAGACAATCAAGATGTTTTAGCCTTTTTGGGGCTAGTATTATGCATACACATATTTAGTATGTGGTGCGGAGTTTCTTTCCTCCATCCCATATATAGTCTACACGCAGAATCTTCTACAACATCCATTGTGTTGAGGTACACAGTCCTACTATCTTTCTCAGCCGCGCTCTGCTCAGCTGGAGGATTTCCTTTTTCCATTATCCACTGGAGGCGGGGCTCTCCATGAACATCCGCGACTGCCTGAGTCCCTGGAAGCCCTCCCAGTATTCAAGGTGTTTATTTCTTAGTTAGAATAAGTCAGATAAGTTAACCCGCACGTTGGTTGTGGACCTACTAGATGCTTGCTTGCAGCTTTCCTTGCTAGAAAGTCTGCTTGTACGTTTCCCCTAATGCCTGTGTGGGCCGGAAGCCACCTCAGCATTACGTTATTGCGTTGTGCCAACCCACCCAGTGCTTTAAGGCATTGCTTCACCACCCTGGATTGTATTTCTACTGCTTCCAGGGCCCTGAGTACTGCTTGGCTGTCGAACATGATGCATATTCGCCTATTTACATAGGTCCTTCCCATCATCTCCTCTGCACAGACCATTATGGCGATGATTTCCGCCTGGAGGACAGTTGCGTAGCAGCCCAGGTTTATGGTGATAGTAACTCCTGTTCTGTTACCCCCAACTCCCTTAACAAGACCCCTGATACAGATGGTATCAAATCAAGCCCCCAGCTCCTGCTTGGTGCTTACCTCTTCCCTTCTAGGTATTCTACTCTAAAAGGTTTTTGTAAGTCCCTTACAGTGCGGGTTCTATCTGATTGCTTGCATAGCATGTTTGAATTACTAATTGATTTCAAAATCATGGTGTGATATCCTCCCATTGGAGTCACCCCCTGATCATTTATGGTTAGCCTATTAATGCTAAGGTACTTTTTCCAAGTGTTTAATATAGCGGAAAATGTGAGTTTCAAAAATCTTCGCTCTTGGTAAGGGGGTCCCCTCCTCAGTCTCTATCCGAGGGCCCCAAGGAGCCAGTACGGGTCTGACTGTAATTATCTATTAAAGCAGTGATTCTCAACCTTTTTTTTGTTGCGGCACACTTTTAACGATTTCAAAATTTGGCGGCACACCAAGAAAAAGAAAAGTTTAAAAATTATTTACTTACCTATAACACACTGCTTAAAATAGTTTATGATAATAATTTTAAATGTGCGAAATAAAATAATTTTAAATCATATTATTTAATAATATTAACATAATTAAATATCTAAAATTTCGCGGCACACTTTTAGAATTTCCGCGGCACACAAAAGTGCCGCGGCACAGTGGTTGAGAATCACTGTATTAAAGGTTTTTCCAGTTGGTAACAATTTGAAATATTTGAAAAGTAGTAACCCTATTTGTTGGTCAAGATTCAGAAAAACATTAGATACAATTAGAAAATAAGTTAAACCTGCAAAGGAATAAAATATTCTTGTAATTCTAATAGTTAAAAACATCGAATGTTAAAAGTTGGTGCATTACTTATATGATGTGTTACTTTTAATCTTTATACCAGGGAACTTTGGTGTTGCGTCATCGCAGAGCTGATCATATTATAAGCACCGCCATTTATTATGCAACCAAAGTAGCTTCCCCGATTGGTTGTATTAGGATCACATATCATAAAAATTTCTTGGCAAGGAATGTACCTTCGAAATTCCTTTAAATTCAATCAAAATTTTTTTTAAATGTGCAAAATTTAGTTTGTATGTTTAGTAATGAACACATTCTTAAAGTTTGATTATTAGAACTTATTAGAAATTATCCAGGAAATCTAAAATGGTATATGTCACCTTAGGCTAGTTTCCCCTAATTTGAAAATGGAATCTAATAAAAAGGTGGATTCCTAATAAATACAGAAATTTTAGATAAAAATCTGTTTATAATGTAATTAAAGTTTTCAAAGCACGACACAATAACTAAAAAGAAGTATGTTCAAAAATAGGTAAATAATTTCATATTACTCTAATATTATGTAATAATTGAAAAATAATAATTTATTTACTATATTAGTATAGTTATAAGCTGATAATTACATTAGATATACAGTCGGATAAAAATTAATACATTTAAACTAATGAATATGTCGAACATATCACCTCAAACTTTTTCATTTCTTAATTAAATTACCTTTACCATTACATTATTTATGATGCTTTGTTTGCTGATCATTTAATTAAAATTCGAGGTCAAAATTTTGTTTGAAACAATTCAGTATTAAATAAAACATTAAAAGTCAATACCATAATTAACAACTTGTGATTATAAAATTGATAAAAATATTAAACATTAACAAATTAAAAGTCTCGTCATTTCATTTTCATTATTTTTTTGAATTTTTTGTAATACTTAGTAGGTATAAGTAGATAATATTATAACGGAGAATATTATAATACCTACTTTTATTTTATGAAGTGTTACATATAAATTTCTTTGACACAATTTGCACGTACTCAGCTTTTCTTAACTTCTTTTTTATTTAAATAACGTGTTATACACCAAAAGTTATAATTTACTGTTGTATTTTTCTTAAAACTATAACTAACTTCTAATGTTAATTTTTAAAAAATTTATTATGTGTAAATATAAATAGTTTCCTTATAAAGCATGAAATTTCACAAAGAAAAAAGAAATTGTATAAGCACATTAATCTTTTTAACTTTTTCCATATTATTTAACTTCCCTGTTATCTTTAATCAAATCATATTTTAGAAACATTTGTGTAACCGTGCAACAATTATTTATGTTTTTATACTTGTGAGCATGTCATAAGTAGTAGATGTTTATTAAAAAAATTAAGAATAATTATTCAGATTACGACTAGATAGTCCTGTGTGTGTGACTTCCACTAAAACAATAATGTAGTAATAACTACTTTCTTTGATGTACTACTATTTTTTTAAATATTCATAACACTATTATACAATTTGAACTTTTTAAATAATTATATTTTATAAAATAAGGATGTTTAGACCGATGTTGCGTGTGAAAACTATCAGCAAAAGCATCCCTAGAGACGTGGCAGGAAATCCGCGATCCGGGTCCCGGAGGTGTTGATGATGAACAAACCTCATCATTCACTCGAATTGGTATTAATGCAGTGGCAGGACTGTGGACAGGCTGGTCAGCTTGGTCAGTAGAGAGCAGGAATTGATATTAATGGTCCCGAAACTCGGGACCTAAGATGAACACAATGGATGAGCGCCGTTATCGCTATTTTATTCATATGATGGCTTCTTTGATGCCAGATTTTATTATAAATGGTTAGTAAATTGATTCCGTTATGTTTGTGTTGACGTTTATTGATCATGATTAATATTTTAACTGTCCAACCATTCGTAAAATTATCGAAAATGTTATTATATTTCAGATAATACACCGCCTGGTATTTAGATACTATTTAGTAATCAAAAGATTTGCATTCAATATTACCTTACCTTATAATAAAATTTGCATTTTCAAGAACATTTTTCTAAACCAAAAGTTTTTATTATGTATAATAGAGACAGAGCTATTGATTATCTATCACTATTGAGAATTGGAGACGAGACAGCTAGAGTTCTTAAAATTCTTATCGAAAGAAATGTGGAAATTTACTATTAGTTAAATGTACATTACATCATTGTTAAACATTTACAGAAATTCATCATTTTCAATAATTGGAGGAGTGTATTACAATAAAATTATATAAAGTTGTAATCTTCTTATATGGGTCTTGCGTTACGGCTTGTGGGGATCTTCGTTTACATGTAGGTATTTTAAAATTAGTAAGGTAAAACACCCAGTAGTTGTACAGTTTTGAAAGTGAAACCTATTTAACTCTAATTTAAGCAAATAAAATTCGATTAATTTGATTAACTTATGTTATTTATAAAAATATAGATAGTTTTGCATATTATAATAGCAAAGAAAAAAGTAATAATTAATACAATTTTCATATTTTTACAAGGTTTTTAAAATATACTTCAAATGCAGCAGTAATTGAACAATCTATTTTGAATCGCAGCCGTAATTGAACACTCCGGTGGTGGTAGTACTTGAACACGTGTGAAAATAGTTAAAATCAGTCAAAATCAAACAAAAATCCAATCGATATTCTAAAGATACATTTGGCAGCATTGATTTATTTATGTATGACAAACGTAATGGACAAACGTGATCATTTTATGTTAGTTTTTTCGAGTTCAAGTTCATAACCTAAAAACTGATTGCGCGGTTTACGGTTTACTAACTTTCCATGGCAAAAGTAGCATGCTTATATCGGCTATTCCACATGCCAACTTTCAAGTTAACAAAAATATAATTATTTCGATTTATAATTTAAAAAAACTTATAGAAATCAATTGCTAAATCATCAAGTAATTATAAAATACGGATATTACTTATTATGAATATTCGGTTTTTGCATTGATACAATTTCAAAAATTTGTTCAAGTACTAGTTCCATTTCTTGCGGTGTTCAAGTGCTGGGTGTTTTACCTTAGTACTATATTTGATAAAATAAATTCATTTTTTACAATTTTAACTCTCTGAAGAATAATTTTAATACCAAATTGTATTTCATGACTATTTCCAGGTTCCATTTCCATCTAAAATTTGATAACTGCATCATTTTAAAAAATTCATTTGGAGGATTCAGAAACGGAGACGTTTCTGAAACCGGCCCTTAATGCAATTTTTGTTTGCAATATAATTAAAAACTTACTTTTTTCAATAGTTATAAATTATTTTGAATTCTCTAAATAAGGGAAGTAATCTAAATCAGGAAGATCTCGATAGCTAAGTTTATTGCTGCAGAGAAGTATTTAGATGGGTTAGATATAACGTAAATAGTATGAGATTCAGAAAATACCGAAAGAGTGCTTTTTAGATAAACTTTTGTAGTAATAAAGCACATTAGACTTTTTTAAGTAAAACAAGTTGTTTAACGTAAAGAAACCATTCCGTCATTGAACAAGGTGTAGAAGGAAACCCCAATCTAGCGCTAAATCTGGCTTCTCGTGTCGACACAAGTTTTCGCTCGATGTACTAAACCGAGCTGTGTAGCGTGTAATCTGAACAGAGGTCCGTGCTGTGGCTCCGTCGATAAGGCAGGCAACTCCCTGGGGATGCTGAACACCGACCGGCACACATGTAGCACTTCCTCGAGCAAAACCGTTTCTCTTTACCCCGTACTTCTAACTTCCCAGGAGAATAAAAAAGTCTCTGTAGATCTATTAACACGTTCGGTAAAAATAGAGATAAACCTAGTTATGTATTTACTATGATTAATGCTTATTTAACTTGGTGTTATATTTTACCTAATGAATTATAGGTGATGATTGCATTTATAACTCCATTTAAGCTATAATAATAAATCAAACACATTTCTAAATCAACTTCTCGTTTAGTATTACTTAATATTTTACAAATAGGTACAAGAAGAATCGATTATGTTACTTCTTAATAATTAATAATTATAAAAAGTACAATTTTTTCATTTAAATTATATAGTTTTAATTTGTATACATCAATTATGTTTTCCTTGCATAAATTTTTTATTTAAAAAACACTTAGTCTTAATTTTTCATCATAAGTAAATATGTCAACCTTTTTGCTTCCTTCCTACAGTTTCTTTCCGCGCTGTACCAGATGTGAAACTCATTTTCACCCCCCTTAAAATTAAAACCATGTTTCAAAATTACTTTAGTGGTGTTTTAAAAAGCTTCTAGGATGTCGTAAATTTAAAAAGATGACTATATAAACTTTGTAGCTTTAAGCTTGCTTCCTTGCTTTTATAATGTGCGGACAAGTAATTTTGAACTTGATTTTCATTCTTAAGCACGGTTGCTCCTACATTGTATACAATGTTTATCACCATTAGTGAAAGCTAGATGCAAGAAATATACAAGTCGAGTACCTCGAGGATATAAAAGTGATATTAATGATAGGCACTCTGATAAAGCGGGAAAAAGCTATATGAAGAAAAATGAATCTTAAATAAAAGGAAATGAATTTTATAGATGTTGTGCAGAACAACTGCTCATATCGAAAAATTATTACAAAAATTTGTTTATAGATGGTTTATATAGCAGCAGTAATTAAATGAAGAGCTAATAGCTAAACATTAATCATTACTTTTATTATTATGCTTTTGGAGAAGCTAAAAGATAATGAAGTATTTGAGTGTATCATCGCTTATAATACACCTTCGCTTTCGGCAGCCCAGGTTGATATTGCTGAATTAATATAATAATTTTATCGACAGATTTTATAAAAAAATCGGTCTTTAAAATTTGCTGATAAAATTAAGTAAATTAGCAAAAATTTAATAAATTATTAAAATCGTGTTACGTTTAGAGTACAAGTTGATCTCAACGTACTTTGTGCATTCATTTTGAATGACGAAGAGGAATGACAGAAGTTATAAGAAAAGATTAATTACCTTGCAAACGTGTTCCCAACATCGATGACTTATTACCATAGCACAAGAATGTTAAACTCACAATAACAAAAGTACATTACATCTCAAATTCCAACCCTTAGTAGAGCCAATTTTCTAAGTAACCATTGTTTCAAATACATACTACTTTCTTAGAATCGTTAAAATGAATCTAATGCTAATGCAATTGGTTTTTATATATTCTCTAAATCCCAATGTCATCATAGCTTTTTGCATTGGATTGGTTCACTTTCCAAGATCCAATTTGCAAATCTCTTTTTTATACAGGGGCGTATTAAGATTTCTATCATTTGCTTATGCTGTACAATCCGTCAAGATTATAATTCAACGTATAAATTATCATTTAACCACTCATTCATTATAATCCAACCCTGCATTAAATGTGTCCTATTGAATGTTGTACATGTTATGAAACGTTGAAGAGAAAAGGTTATTAATTAAAAAATTATTAACGTTTCTTATAGTTTCAAAATCATTTTAGTAAAACACGAATAAATGTGTGAATAGGATATCGTCACAGCAGGAAGCCTGCTCTGAGCGAACTCATCGCTGTGTAGAGCTACCAACTTATTTGGGATTTTTAATATAGTTGAGAGTGTTAGGTGGCTGATGAATATTTCATGATACGCGTACCAGTATCAAGTGCGGCTTCTTGCAGTCAAATGAGATGTTGAAGGAAGCAGAAACGCGACCCGCTGGATTTGCAATGAAACTTTTTTATTTTCATTTTACTCACTCGTTTATTTTCTCTCATTTCCAGTGCTTACGCATAAACGCCTATAAAATTTAATGTATATTTATGTAAAAGCCCGAAAGCGGTGTAATGTGATATTGGCTGAAGCTTTGAGACTGTTTAAATCCCACGAGATGAGCAACCCAATTGGTCCAAAAGATTCGCCGGGATCGAGGAAATCACATTCATATTTGCGTAACCGAACCACGGACTACTTTACTTACTTGACTCGTCGAATAGATGCAGATATTACATCCTATAAAATATTCCGAAATGTTTACATTAGCGGGTCTGTTTAAATGTAGATTGTGCTTGATGACTTTTTTCTATTTCACTTACTTAGTTTACTTTTTTATGAATGCTTTCCGAATCTCTATTTATACATATAATTATAATTGCAAATAAACTAACTTAATTTTTAAATATTTAGGTAATTAAGAAGTAGGTAACATAAATTATCTCATAAAAACTAATTAAATTTTTAATAAATTAAGATGTAATTATATTTTGATAAAGACCACGGCGTGGAGGATGTGATCGCTGGCTGAGTTACGGAACAGAAATTCTGGGTTCAAGTCGCGGACCTCGCAGAATTTCTTAGCCCGGCCTTCCGGTGGACATCTACACGCTGTGGTGAAAAATTGTAGTAAAAAGAGTAGTAAAAGAGGATTTATCCACCTCGTGAAATGGATTGTAAAGACTTCAATAGAAGTGGCAATATTCCGACAGGAATGGAAAAGCCTGTGATATTTTGATAATAACAAATTACATTAGGGTAGGGGTGCGCAGGAGTGGGCACTTTCACGATTTTATGTTATAAAAATAAAGTAAAACACATCAAGTTAAAGTTATTACCATATATTAACTTCTTAGGTATCTGGCTACAAAAATACTATTAAAAAATTAACGAAATATAGACTGTAAAGAAATAATTAAAGAAAATTGCAAGGCCTTTGTTTGCGCACTCTTGTACTATGTAGTGGACAAGAATGCGCATGCAGGCGTGCAAGAATGCGCAGTACGTGTCACTTACAAAGATCACAATATTAAAGTGTCCAAGGCCTGAATAGGATGTGCAATTTTCATGCCACCAATTTTTACATAAAATGCACTGGATCCAGTCTTCTACTAAAGGCGTTATTTATGCTTCAGAGCAGCCAGGACACATATACTTTTTGGTTTTTCGGCAGTCAACTTTCTTTGTTTTCTTTGGTGCAGCCCGTCTTTTTCATAGCAGTTTCTTCAAGTTGCTCTTTATGTTGAGAACTACTTAATATTTCAGATCTTTTGCCTCTTTTGCTATTTGGACGGCGCGCATTCCTGTCCGCATCGGTACTGAACACTCTTGCACGCATCGGACTAATTATTTTTTTATGATTACTCACGCCGTCTATGAGCAGCGTCGAACAAATGGGTACGCCGGCAAGTATTTCGAAGACTAAATAAATGACTTGACAAATTACAAATAAGCCTTACCTAACAAATTTTTTCGCAATCAACGTTTTAAAATGTTCAGAAAATAGATTACAGTAACGAAAAATACAATTTGTTGAATAAAACTTGCAAAATTCAATAAAAACAGATATGTTTTGGTAGGTACATGTGTAACTTGTCCGAGATCACTAGACAATTAAAGTTGGACGCTGATGTCTGTCCTCTGCTTGGTTAATGCAGGTGCGTACTCTTGTACGACGCGCACTCCTGCGCACCCCTACCCTACCACTCTTTCGGTTACAAAAACTTTACGGAATATTCATTCTGCACGGCAGTTTTCTAAATTATAAACGTTTATTAATTGACTTACCTGTATAATATGAACCATAATATTACACCATAATATATTTTATTCCTGATTTACTTTACTTGGGCGATGCCGCTAAAAAATTTTTAGTTCATTAATTTTATAATTGACTAACGAAATGATAATTTAACTTTTGTGGTATGGAAAGTATTGAATGGTTGACACTTCTAGGAAGTTGAATTGTTTGAAACACCAGAATTGCTGTGCTAGGTTTTTCTCCTGTTTGGTATCTAAACTAAATTACAAATAGTAAAACTGTAACGTTGTGAAATTTGAAGGGGTAGAATAAATCGTTTTCGACGCGGGGTCTCCAGGTGGAATCCATTTTGGAAGAAGGACGTGCGAAATTTTCGTCCGTCTTTAGTTTGCGATTTTTAAGATTTTCTAGAATCAAACTTGAATCTGGAAGTAGAAACTGATTCTGCGGCTTATTCCTGTAGACTGGAAATTATCAAGTTTGATTACGAGCTATATTTGAGATTGTGAATTTATGACCTCAAGGTGAATTTTCGTTGGAAATTGGAAGATTTACGATATTTTGGAGTATTAGATGATCATCAGTTGTTATTTTGGTGAATGATCGTAGTTTGAGCTGTATAAATCCTCTATGGTCCTAGATAAATTGGGAAAAGTAAAATTTTTGATTCAATTTCTTTAAAGTAAGGTTAGAAACGCACTCACCTAAGGGTAGAAGAAGTTTCTTCATTGATTATTTGTAGGATAATAAGTACGATTGGTTTTTTTTTGCGTATCGAAGTTAAATTTATTATGGATAGTAAATCAGTCGCGCTGGAGAGCTCTACTTCAAGTGAGAATCAGCTAGCGAACTGAAAGATAGTGACGCAAGAAGAATGAAGATTACCTTCATGTTGCGGTGGACCTTAAAGTTACACAAGGAGAAATATTTACGATACCAAAAACGATTTTTTTGTAATAGGATTTTTATTTTAATTTAATTTCTTATTGGATTCAAGGAGTAGAAAGACAATTTTTTTATAGTAAATGTCTCCTTGCATAATAAATTATTGATAGTATTAGTCAATCGGATCTTTCATTTGTTCCACATTTCAATTAAGGTAAAATAATTATGTTTGTTGTGTTAAGATTAAAACAGCACAAAATTATCTTTTTATTAAATACATTTTTGAAGTTATCAATAAGCATTTTATTAAATTGCAAGTTCATAGCGTCGCTTCAGCGTATTTTGTAAAAACATTTTTAGATACTATCTTATCGAGCGTCTGAATTTAAAATTTTGTCTGTACAAAATAGGTACAATTTATGAATGATCTCACTCTAAGTGTCTTTTTCTGTGGCGACAACGTACAGTCATTATTATAGTAAGTTGAGAATGGCGTCCTTCGTAATATTCGCTGGAGAATTCAATGAACAGTATAAAAGTTATAGCTAGCCGGTGCATTTACAAAGTGTATTTTCTAATCGTTCTTTTTGAACATTCCCCTGTCATCGATTTATTTATTATAATAAGACTTTTAGTAAGTACAACAATATAGTACACGCACACTCGCCATGCACATAATAAGATCTACATCTCTTAACATGGAATTGAAACCACGTCACATATAATTCTGATATGGCTGAAGTTGAAATATTCTCTAGAATAGATTTCACTTGAGGAATTATATCTCTGGCCTTTTATGTAATTTCTGAATGTAGTTCAAATAAAATTAGTTTGAAGAAGTTCAAAACTGTTAGCTTTTGGTCTTTCACTAACCAATATTCTCTGCCAAGCTGGGCGGATTACGGTTATCATATTTTAGCTCGCTCGAGAAGTGTTTCCTAAAATTTGGCAAATTTAACCAAATAAGCAGGTTAAACCAAAAAATATGTATTTGTTGAGATTTATTTATTGTAAATTTACATCTCCCAATTACTTTCGGAGTCATTGCGTATCACAAATATTAATTTTACAGGTAAATTTTACTTTACTCTATCGCTCTACGCCCTTACTTTTTTTTTAATAAGTAACTAACAAGGGGACATTACAGTGAGGTACCCACCAATCGAGATCCCAATATTTTTGGTAATTCAAGGAGCTAAGCAAATGATCAATTTGTCGGCGTTTAGTCCAATGGCCCTTAGTTTTAGAGTTATAAATTTTTGAAAATACCATGGTGAGTTAACTGCTGTTACTATTAGCTATTATTACAAGAAACCGTGGTGGTCTAACGGTTAAGAATTTGGAATGGTAATCGTAGGTCCTTAATTTTTTAATTCCGATAACAAATTACATAATTTTCAAAAAATATATCCGTTGGTACTGGGATTAGAACTCAAGACCGATTCGTTACAACTCCAATATATGCTAAACCTATGGTAAAAGCTGCCCATTTTCAAAAATTCTTAACTCAAAAACTATGAGCCATTGGACTAAACGCCGAGAAAGTGATAATTTTTTTTAACTCATTGTTCATTGATCTCGATTGTTGGGTACCTCACTGTAGTGTCCCCATTTCATTGTGAATTAAATTTATTTTATAGATACTTTGAGCTAATCCAAAAAGGTAGTCCATCTTAACCTCATTTATGGTAAAACTACTAATCTAACGAAGAACTGTATAAAACTTTTCTTGTAGAGAATTTAGAAAGCGATATTTTTTTGTAAGATCTTTCTGATGCATCACATCATTTTGCGAATTACTTCGGAAAATTCATTTTGGAGCATCTTTACCCTCTATTCCTCCGCTAGATACACTCCCTCAAATCGAGGTCTTGGTGGTGTGGTGACAACTATCAGCTGTTCGTCTTCTTGTAAAAGCTCTTCGTTTCTTGGTTTCTTCGTTCTTGAAAAAAATCCAAATTATATTAGTACACTGAAATATACAATGAAATTTTAATCTATTATTTTGTAATGTGTAAAAGTATTTAAAAAAATTACTAAGTAACCACAATGTTTTTCTTTTTATTAATTACGGTAATGTAGTTCGATAATGATTTCGATTATAACTCTAATAATAATAAAAGCTTTCATTCTACCATTAACTGGATTTTCTTCTGCATGAGTTCTGACGCACAATTTATTAAATTTAATATTCCATGAATGGACAAAACTAAATAATCTCGTATTTGTACATCTAATACATCAACATTCTTTCGTGTGCATACCTGTTTAAAGAAATATTTGAATAAATCTCAAAATGATGTAGTGGTTCAGGATACCTACTTGTTCGATTTATAGCAAGATCGTTTCTCATAAATAAGGTAGACACATAAATAATGTTTTAGTGCAAACTTATTCATGGATTGAGAAGTAGTCTGAATATAAAAGCGCTACGTATTTGGTGGAACTATAGATAAAATGACAGTTTCTAAGGAACAATACGCTAGTCAAACAATCTAGGGTGTACCACCATGATGTTGGCTTAATCCACAACTCAAAACATTCTCACTCATTGTTATTGTTCGAGTTTACGTTGTGGCTTTTTCAAAGTGAGATGTTTGTAAAACTTACAGAAAATGCACAAGTGTTTATTCAATAATACTGAATACATAGTTTGAAACAGGTAAATTGCAAAGTCACACTTAAAGAAATTCAATTCTGCTCTGATTAGATCGTTTCGTCTTGAAGAGGCAAGGTTGTATAGATGAAGAATGACCGTAGAAATTGTGTGTAAATGTAATTCAGTCGAAGACATTAATGTGCTGCTGTAATAAATCATTATATCAATGCATGTTTTGGTTGCGGGTGGCCAGAAAGTGTCAAGTTTAGGCGTGCTGACTTCATTACCGTAAACACGGCATGGCACCTGGGCAATACATCATGAGCTCTAACCCAACCCGGACTCTTCCGGCTAACTTTATTGGAAACAGGACAGCTGTGATAATGTGCTTTCGTTAAATAGTTAAACCACTCCACGGGATGTACTTATTTAATAATCGTTAGAATCGACATAATATATTTTTATATATTGAAAAAATCAAGTTGTAACTCAACTACCTGCTGATACTTTTTCCACCATTCATATTCAACTAATTTTCATCCAATTCATATATTATGGAAATAATTTTTTTATGTTGTGTTCTAAAGCTATAAATTTGAAAAAATAAGCTGTAAAATCGATTATAAGATTATATTTTCAAATATAAGTAGCCTACTTCACTTGAATGATGTTATAAATTACCAATTCATAAAATTATTTATCGTAATTGGCAAAATTTTAACTGAAAGCTTGTTATGAAAAGTTACCATAACAAGATTTCAGTTAAAATTAAAATTAAGGAAAGCAAGTTGAACTTCATCAAGATTTATATGGAGAGTTAACGATAAAAATTTACGGTAAAATGTTACAGTTTTCAGCTACATATTGACGTGTAAAATCTGGTGGAACCCTATTGTACGCCGCTACAATATTGTCGACTTTTTGATCCGATTTGTCAGATTGTCCTGTGGGTGGGTCAGGAAGCTTTGATCCTTTTTCTATATCGTTTGAAGTTTATCAATACAGTTTTATACACGAAAAGGTATATAGAGAGGCGTAAAATAAATGTGCTACTGTACGGTGGCCAATATAATCCGCTTTTCGTCCAAACTTTGGCAGATATAATGATGAAAATAACACATGTGACAGCATACGCGTTGTCCTGGTTATAAGGGTGTCTTACTGTCAACGTAACAATAGCTTTGTGTTGTATTCAACTGGAAAAGGCCCATTTCGTTTACTAATCGCATTAACGTTTGTTTGTTACAAATTTTCTAATTATTGATATATTTCATTCACCAAGAAGTAGGATTATATTTCTTTAATCTTGTTTGTTGGAATATTAAATATGTTTTTATAATTTGAAAGAACTTCCGGCCTATAAGAAAAATTCCTCAAAAGTTAAAATTTAACAAATGTTCTTTACAATACATACCTAATACAGTGAACTCCTAAAGTTTGGAACAAATTCGATAAAAATGTTATAAGAATTTTCTCAGAAAATCCTCGGACATATCTACCTTATTTTCTTCATCACACTTTTTTCTGCCACTGAAATTTTTTATCATGTTTTGATTTTGAGTTGTGATGTCATCGTATTTTTTTTAAATTATTGTAATCCTTTTTTGCGGATTTGGATAAAGAACAATTTTCTGAGTATGAAAATGTAAAATCACCATTAAATTTAGGATGTGGCTATTTATACATACAGTATGTATACGCAATTGGCTATTTATACATACAGTATGTATATGCAATTGGCTATATACAGGGTGTCCCCACACTCACTTTACATAACTTAGGTGGTGATAGAGGACACTTTTCTAAGAACAATATTTAACAAAAATTTTTTTCTAAATTCAAACTCTCGAGAGTTAGGCCTCTTTGAAGCATTTTTTTTAATTTCCACCTTAACGTGGCCATAGCTCCGAAAATAATGATTTTTCAGTAAAAATGGTTTAGTGCTTTTTAAAAGAGCGAGAAATAATCTACAAACTAGGTTTACACCTTTTATTGTCTAAAATCAACGGCTTTCGAGTTATGAATTAAAGTAAGCAAAAAAATGTCGAAAAATTTGAGCTTTTCTATTTTTTGGTTTTTTTCAAAACCCTGTATCTTTTAAACGAAACATTTTACAAAAAATCTGACGCCCCATTCCGGATAGGAAATTTAACGGACTACAACTTTTGTCTAGTAAAAATTTTTGAGAAACCAATCCATTTCACAGAAAATCAGAAAATAATAAACAAGGCAGCCACAAAACAAAAAATTAAATTCACAAAATTTTTATTTTTTTTGAAAAATTATTTTATTAATTGATTTTAAACTATTAGATTATTTAAGTAAATGTTGAAAATGACCACCCTCATTTTCAATACACAGTCGTGCTCGTTTTAAAATATGCTTTATAGTATTATTTATAAAATTTCCTGTTTTGTTAAGAGCCATTATAGCAGGGGTGGTCAACAAGGTCGAGGGATTGACCGGTCAATCACGAAGCCAATTTTGGTCAATCGGTGAGTGTGAAAAGTGTCAAAAGTTCGAATTTCTACGATTAAAAGTGTCAAAAAATCGATTTTTTTCGATTTTTTTCGACAAACATCTTTTAAAACAATCACGGCTGTGTATTGAAAATGAGGGTGGTCATTTTCAACAATTACTTTATTAATGTAATAATTTAAAATTTATTAATAAAATAATTTTTCAAAAAAAATAAAGATTTTGTTTGGTTGGATTTTGGATTGGTTTTTCAAAAATTTTTACTAGACAAAAGTTGTAGTCCGTTAAATTTCCTATCCGGAATGGGGCGTCAGATTTTTTGTAAAATGTTTCGTTTAAAAGATACAGGGTTTTGAAAAAAAACAAAAAAAAAGATAGCTCAAATTTTTCGACATTTTTTAGCTTACTTTAATTCATAACTCGAAAGCCGTTGATTTTAGACAATAAAAGGTGTAAACCTAGTTTGTAGATTATTTCACGTTCTTTTAAAAAGCACTAAACCATTTTTATTGAAAAATTAATATTTTCGGGGCTATGGCCACGTGAAGGTGGAAATTAAAAAAAATGCTTTAAAGAGGCCTAACTCTCGAGGGTTTGAATTTAGAAAACAATTTTTGTTAAATATTGTTCTTAGAAAAGTGTCCTTTATCACCACCTAAGTTATGTAAAGTGAGTGCGGGGACACCCTGTATACATACAGTATGTATATGCAATTGGCTATATATACATACAGTATCATGTACAGTATGTATAAGCAATTGGCTATTTATACATACAGTATGTATACGCAATTGGCTATTCATACATTCTGACTGTATGCACTATTATTAAAATTGAAATTTGCCTAAACTACACTATATTTTTATTAAAAAAAAATTATAGTTTTATTTGTTAAAGTTCATTTACAATGTTGTTCAATATAGTAATCAATTGAAACTACCAATAAAGTAAAATATATTATTTTTGATTTTGTATTTTACTTTTTGTTATCCGATAGGGAAAAATTTAATGCGACACTGGCGATAATTAAAAATACTAAAAATATGTAGAGGAATTAAAAGTAATAGAAAATAATGTAAGAAATAGAATTTTTCTTTTTGAACATGAGAGTAGTGGATCATATAAAAATATTTTACATCCATCAGGTAGCTTGCTAGACTTGCCTTCAGATGTGCCTGTATCTTGGTATATTATGTTAATGGTGGCAATTCACTAACCCAGGGGACCACCGGCTTAACGTGCCTTCCGAAGCACGGAGACTAGTCATAAGAAAGTTTGACTCTCCCCAGGTTTGAACTCGGTGCCCCATATTCGCATCCAACTGCGTTAGCTGCAAGGCAATGACCGTCTCATAAGGTAAATAAATTGTTGTCAAACTATATGATATTTAGGAAAAGGTTCTCTTCGAGACGCAAATCCATCACCACAATGGACCTACACACACGTAAGACCAAGTGTAATTAGTCAAGATAGACCAGACCTCACCAACAAAAAACGCATGGAATGCGAAGGAAGTCGAAAACACCGACCAACAAAGACCTCATTGCATTATCAGCTGATTTCGACTTTAGCCAAACGGCATAGTCTCATCAGATGCACTCTGGTTTTGCGGTACAATGCAAGCGAGCTATCAATCACATAAATCCATAACGTTAAAAGATGAGAAGTTAACCCGCCCATCTGACGCCACCTGTCCTATATGTCCACCTATATGATATTTAGTTTGCATGTATTGTTTAAGGGTCCAAAATGAACGTTCAATTCTGTTCGTTGTGTTTTTTGTATTTGTATTTGGCGCCATTGTAGAAAGCGCGAGTTCCTTGTAAGAGTTACCGCCATCGTCGCCAACTTTTGTAAGCCCTGTTTTTTAAGGCCAAGTTGCATCCTGACCACCAAGCAGATCACTTCAAGTTCTCTTGTAATTCTGTTCTTGTGATTTCAAAGTGTTTTTTAATTGAAATGAAGAACCTTAACATTTTTCCTACCGAAATAACATTCGAGAGGCGTTTTCATACAACACGACATACAACCGACTGCTGGAAGACCACACAAAACACAGCTCCCGCCAGCGATTATACAATATACATACAATAATGTACCCACATTTCTTTACAGCTATCCCAATTTTTAAGGAATTGTTCCTCAAGTGATACATATTTATCTTTTATTCCTATAGAAACTTGTATTGTACAGATTTACAAATTCGTTGCTAACTTGTATAGGTACATACTATAATTATGTATAAATAGTATAAATTACGTATACATACTGTATGTATAGATAGTCAATTCCGTATACATACTGTATGTATAAATAGCCAATTACGTATACATACTGTATGTATAGATAGCCAATTACGTATACATACTATATGTATAAATAGCCAATTGCATATACATACTGTATGTATAAATAGCCACATCCTTAAATTTAAGCGAAAATTTTCGAGATAATCAGTCCCAAAGTTTCAAAACCGTGTAATAAAATTATTAGACTCTACCAATTACTTATCAATAAGGAGCTCAAAAAAATAACTAGGATTTGAGAGTAGGTAATTAGAATTTTGTAATTTGTTGCTTAAATTGTATTTAGAATTCATTTATATTCTATTGACTATTTTGAAATCCTTCATTGCTTGCCTTGCCTGAAAGGCAAAGAATTAAAATTCTAATGATGATCGGTTACGAGACAGAACTCGCACTCAATTAGAAGTTAGTAATTTATTCAGTTTCAAATATCCTAACTAGGATCCATTACCAAAATAGAGCAAAACTTTTTGCTAGTGGGTTAACAAGGGATCGTCTTAGATCTGGTCGTTCACCACTTCAAAAAGATGTTTAGCTGAATATTTCATTCGAGATTCAAGAAAATTCGCATTTATCCATTCGTTAGATGGGCAAAATTAAGAATGTGGCTTTTAAGTTCAAGACCTAAACGAAGATGATTTCTGACGGTTGCGTATAGGTTACAGTTTTGTGTAATAATACATAATCTAATTAATTCTTTTGGAATCATTTAACTTGAAAGTGCAATTTTAAGTTACGAGGGAGGCACCTGAATTGTTCAGACGAGGGTAAAAATGTTTTGTTGTGTCCTAACAAGCAATTTAATGTATTTGTGCTAAATATTTTTCAGGCTTGATGTTCGTCACATCGGTAATAAGTGCAGCTTGCGCAAAAATCATGTGACACCTGAATCATCTGAAGACCCTTCGGACCAGACTGCTAAAATGGAAGATATTACAATAAACCAATAAATATATCAAATGGAAGGCAATACATTCCGGATGTGGCATCCGGTGATGGTATGGATGAGATGGGTTATCTTTCGAGATGTTAATAATAGTATCATAATAATCCATATTTAAATAATATTATTATGATGATGATCCGTCAATAAATAATATCAACTGAAGCTTTTATTGTGGATATTTTAGGCTCTCTATACAGGTAGTTTATATCCTGTGCTCCTTGCTATTGAACATGGAGGTAAAATTAGCATGTGGTATATTTAATCACAAAATATTCTGGGAGACATTATTTTGAAAGACATTAATCATTCTGCGACAGGGCTGAAAATGTGCTATACAAAACTGAGATGTTTGATAAAAATTTACAAATCGGTGAAGGATCAGAATAGCAAATCTGAAAATAGCAAAAAAATTAAGCAATATTTTAAAATGCTTTTAAATATTTAATAACCAAATTACTGAAGCAACTTGTTACAAAGTTTTCCTGATTTTGCAGATTGTGTAGGAGATCTTTTCCAAAAACCTTGGTGTGTCTCTGTTGCACTGCGTCATCGTCTTCAACGAGCCGTAGAGTGGTATCAAAAGAAGAATTCTAGCAATACCTAATACTAAATATTTCAAAGCCAAAAAATATTGTCAATTGAGTTTAACACTCTCATCTCAGAATTTTATTTTGTCTATTCGTCTTAATATTATTGCAGTTCCTTTAGCTTTTAGCATCAAAACTTACCCCGACAAAGCTTCTTGCAAAGCGGTTGGGGCAAAGAGATGAGAACGAAAAGGGAAAAGGATTATGGCACGAGAAGAAATTAAATACGAATAAACAATTTCTTGAGGTGTTGAAGCAGATGGTCGATAAAAAATCATAATGGTGATAAAAAAATATAGGGTAAGGTAAGGTATGTTGGTGATAATTTTGTTTACATGGATACAGTTTGATTAATTTGAAAGTTTTTCCCTATTTTTGCTGGTATAATAATAGAATCACTTTATACCAGCCTATTGAGAGGTATTTTGTTTTATTTGAATTCCATTTTCTTAATTAAAAACGAACATCTTTCTTTTTTAAAAAAGGTAGGTAAGTTGGTGATAGGATATTTAATTTGGTGATATAGGACATTTAATTTGGTGACAAATAAGAAAACTAAAATTAGTTATAAAACTTAACTTAAAACTTAAAATACTTTAAATATAACATAATTAATCGGAATCTGAAAGAGAACAACCATCGCACATAAAGATTTCGTCTTCATTTGCCTGTGTGAATTGACAAGTGATGTGGTATGGAATAGAACAGAAGGAGCATTGAATCCATTTGGCACCATTCTTTTCTTTTACATCCTCATCATAACTTTTACCATAGACACCACATTCCCAGTCATCATTTTTCTTTAAACCTTTATTGAATTTTTTTCGCTTCTGATCTTCATGAACCGTAGAACATCCTGATTTCTGAATGTGCAACACAAAGTTTGCTACAATTTATATATGTGCCATCAGATTACTGTTGCTATTGGTAAGTAATGTTTAATAAGCTTCGCATTGTCCATTTCGTAGTCCAATGCTTCCTTCAACAGCTGCTCTGGCAAAAAATTGACGAGAGATGTAATATTTATGAGTTTCATTCACATTATGAATATTATCTCGAAAGGGGGTGAGAAGATGTTGGTGCAACTCATGTGCTGGAACTCCACGTATATATGGCTGTCTGATAGAAACTTTTCCTTATCTCTTAAATAATTGGCCACTTCATATTGAAGGAACGCTCGTTGATTATGGACTGACTCGAGATGTCAGCAGTCAATGTGCGATTAAAGTTCTATGGTCACATAATATATTAACTGCGATTAACTGCAAATATAATGAAAGATATATTATGTCGTGAACTTATTGTAAAAACTGATCAAAATTAAGAGTTATCTTATATTGTAGTATAAATTAATGGCTAAGTAAGTTTTGGAAAGCTTCCCAATTCAAGTAAAGGATGTTTACTTACAATAACTCAGCCAATTTGGAGAAAATCGATTTTGAAGAACGAAAATTTCTTTTGTCTATATTGTGAGTAATATCTTATTTACGTAACATAATGCATTACGATTAGGCAACCCATGATTTTCCCATAAAATTAATATTGTTAACCTTGGAATAATGCAAATGCAATTTATATAATGACCATGCAAATTCGTTCTTTAAAATCGATTTTCTTCAAATTGGCTCAGTTATGAAATTTACAGTTTTCGCCTGATGTTGTAACAAAAACTGCCCTCTGAATCGCAACTCCTAATGAGCGGGTTAACATAACCAGAGACCAGAGTCAGTAACAATCTGGAGAGAACCTCTCCAGTTTGTTCGGCCACGATGTTAATAGGCTAGCTCTTGATTCATGTGCAGTCATGGATCATGGGTTTCTGAAAAAAGACCGGTAGCTTGGCAAAACTCAAAAAAACGCAAATAGAAATCAAATGCTTTAATTGATACACAGAACTTGAGAGATGTTATCACAGTTCCCAACTATTTCAATGTATATCGCTGCGCTAACATGCACAGTAGCAATGAATGATTACAAGCAAAAAGTGGACCCCATACTAAATACAAACAAAAGTACACAATAAAATCAGTAACCTCAACGGTTACTCAAAATTGAACACAAAAGCTATGGGCTTTATTTATGGAACAAGTCGATTCATGCGAATTGAAAAAGGTAAACTTGCTTACCTCGAGTTCTCGTATAAGCTTAGAATATAATGGTGACAGCCGTTCGTCTCCAACCGCTTTACCAACGTGTGGCTTCAAAGATGAAATCTATAACTTGTTATAATTTTCAAAAGAAAACACTTAATTGAATATTCGCGACACCGAACACTGCTTGGAGATCTGTAGTTGGAAACTGGACCAGTGAGAGGTGGTGTGTTGGAGATGTCAACAAGATTGGACCATCCAAACAATGAAAAGAATTCCCCAGGCGTTATCCAAAAACAAACAACAATAGGATGTTACCAACTCCAGAAAATTCAAAATGGTTCCACAACTTGCGCACAAGGAAACTCTCACAAAGAAGAGACTCTCCTGTTCCAGATGTTCACCAACAGGAGCCAGAAAGACCATATGACAACTAAATATACTGCTGCTTCATACGTTTGTCCACCAATGTATACTTGTCCACGCATTACCAGGCACTAAACTAAATCGTCTTTAAATCAACGTACGTTCACTATGGTCGAGCTTGCAAGACTCCCCGATTCAAGTATTTATACGCCAACGTTCTCAGCCGATAACCTGCATTCAATTGCAAGCCAAATCTTTGCAATATAAAATTGCATTCCAATATAATGCAAGGACCGTACATGAAATATTGAAATTCAATGAGGAATTAGTACCATGTAACGAAAAGCAAAAATTAAATTAAAAATGGTGCAAATTGGTGAGTGCCAGTATTGCCGTGTCCAAATAAGAAATAACATGAACAAATAACAACAACTGAAGAAACCTTTACGGTTTATAATATAATAATATATAATATATGATTCCTTTTGAAAGTATTGATGCAGATGTATGTGCCATCAATAGAGATTGCATTTGGGACTCCCACTGGATTCCTCAAATACAAGCGTTATTGCAAGTGCTCGATAACCACCAAGCCATTGAATGAATTATTGTGACGCTACTCTGACCAGAAAACGTATGACTCACACTCCCACAGATCTAACAGCATCAGCAGTGGCTTTTCCAACATTGAATTGATCACAGACAGATCTGTAAACATTATTCGTCAATAAAATGTATAATTTTGATAAATAATCAAACATATTTATCGAGTCTATAATATTCATTTTCAGAACATCTATCAGTACTTATTTTGTTAGGAAGATGGGATAGTTGGGAAATCTTTCACATTTCGTATTAAATCTTGCCCTATGGTGACATTCTAAAATGAAATATAATAAATTATGATAAGGTGAAAGTGGATAATGTAGTGAAAGTATACAATTACTAGAGACTTCACTAGACTGCTTAGGAATAGTAGACAATTTACTTTTAATTGCCAAAAAATATCTATATGTTTACTAGTGAGAGTCTACAATAATACCTATGCCTGTTTTCACCAAAAATTTATTTAAGAATTTCTTAGTAAAGAATTACTTAGCTAGGATTCCATAAATTTGATTGGTCAAATTTGACATATTATATGAGTTTTCTTATGTCAATACTATGTCAAATTTCACCAATCACATTTATGGAACATCTAGCTAAGGAATTCTTTACTAGGATATTCTTAAATAAATGTTGGTGAAATCGGGCATTAGTGACCTATAGAGGTCAGAAAAAGTAGATTGACAATAAATTGTTTATTCTCGTTTTCACACAAAAATATTTGTAATGTTTATGTGTAATGGTTTATGGTATGTTTACAGTCTTTACTTATAAAGGATAGGTGATACCAGGTATACTTTATATTGAATATTAACCGCCGTATTCATAAAAATAAATCAATATTTAAGAGAGGCTTGTAAACCCTTCTTAATCATAACCTAGCTTTGTTTGCTAGTTTTTTTTTTGCTAGTAAAAGCATAGGGAAAAATGCTAGGTTATGGTTAAGAAGGGTTTACAAGCCTCTCTTAAATATTGATTTATTTTTATGAATACGGCGGTTAATATGTAAAGGATTAAAAGTTTGGTAAATAAGTGACTGTTTCCGTGATGAAACGCTCCCTGCCCGCAGGGCTCCGGCATAAAAAAAAATCTTGAATGAATCTTTTGAAAGTTTTAATTTGACTATGTAGAAGTTCGATAGTAGGTATAGTATTTGGTAAGGGTAAAATTAAAGATATTTTTTTATCATTTAAAAGCCATGAGGACAACAATTAATTAAAAAAAACATGTTTCAACGTCTGATATTAATCGTATTGGAATTTACCATATCGACAGATCACTACCCTCGTTAACGCCAGCTGACTAATAGCGGAAGCATTAAAGCTATATCAGATACTAAGTAAGACGATCACACAGTATAATAGAATAGTTTTCCTGCTTAAATCATTCTATTCTATTATACGCTTGTAACTAGAAAGGCACTCAACAATAGTTTAGAATGGAACGTTTAAATTCAGGTCATTTTGACGCGAGTACCTACTCATCTACTTCCATGCAAAATATTATGTAGTAAAAAATATTTCATAGATCTACCATAGAAAACATATTTACTATTCGTATAATATTTGCACAGCATCAAGTTTAGCTTCCATTTTTCACTAAATTTATATACAATTTGTTTACGAGATAGCAAAAAATCAATGGTATAATAATTCATATAAGCATCAGTTCAGTACCACTGATGGTCACATTCGTCACTAGACCACCAAGTAGTTGTCCATAAAATTATACTAAATCGTCCTTGTATCTGCCTACTATTTAAGAAAATAGGTATATGAGAATTTATGTAGATGCAAAGCTATTGTTAAAGGATTACAGTAGCATAGCTAGTATCAGTTTACAGTATTTTAATCTGACAACTTTTATGAATTCATATTTGGAGATTATTAAGTACATCATGTAAATGGTATTGTAAGTTAAAAATAACATTAAAATTTAGTGTATAAGATACCTTTATTCCTTCAATTTCAAAGTATTACAGCTTTTGAAATAAAATAACAAATTTATTCTTGTCAGCCAATATCTTCATAGAGTTTGTTTGACGAAAATATTGATTTATTGGAATAGACACAGTAGGTAGTTCACGAAAGCTTAATATAAACGTAAGATATACAGACAAACTAGTGTTGATAAAAAGGGCTAAGAGTAGCTCATGTAAGTTTCATGTAGCGTGTGTACACAAAATGGCGGATACATCAAAGACAGAAGCGTCCGCACCAGACAAACGTGAGGCAATTACAACGCTCTCTACACCCTCCCAACTTGAGGGAAATATTGACACAATACCGAGTCGACTTAATTAAAGTCCGCGTGTCGAAGTGTTCATTTCCTGATAAGGCGAGGATATCGATTGTGTAGACAAAGTTATGACATCAGACTAACTTATGAATACAAAGTAGCTGATAAAAATGTTTATTTTCCCACACCCTAGTAGTAATCGCGATCCGCAGTTCACAACTTCATAAGCTGCTGCAAATTTACAGGGGTAAAATTTATATTTTCATGTAGATATTTTCACACAATAATAGAACACATCTTGATTAATCCAATTTTCATATTTTAATTTTCCGGAATGCAAAATTTTAGAAAACGTTTCCTCCAGTACACTGCAATTGTAAGGTTTCCCTTCTATTTTCATTATACAACAATACCACAGAAAATATTATTGAAATTATAGTCGTATTAGGTAGCTTCCAATGTAACAATTATTATCATTGAGATAAGATATAATTTAAAGAAGTTGTCACCATTGTCATCTAGATATGCGCTAGCGTCGCGGTAGCTTCATTGAAAAGTATTCTTCCACTTCTTGTGAAATGTGGCGTAAAGACGAACGCGCCTCTCCCATGTGTAATCAAGATGGATTGCGACTCGAGATTAGCCTTTCTGCCACTCGACCTCCCTCCCCATGCAGCAACCTTTTAGGCTCATTTTTAACCAAAAAGAATAAATTTCAAATAAGATCAGAGCGCATATATATGACTCGTAAAAAGTCGAGGGCTTCTAGTAGGCTCTTACTTGTCTTCTCAAAATTCACAGCTTGTGAGCATGTTTCCATAGAAACTAAATCATTCTTGTTCCATTTTGATGCATGTGTTATACAACCTTAAAAATAGTTTTTTATTTCATAATTTATAAAAGTCACTTTATATATCTAGATTATTAAATTCTAATAAGAACAATCTTAAAAACTGTTTAACTATTTATTGTATTCGTTATTGGACCTTTACAATAATTGGCAACTAAATATTAAAAACAGCATTATTATGTACTTTCAAGAGTTGCTGATATTGATTACTAATACATCTAGAGAACGACTGGGAATTCCAACGAACCGAAATTTTGTTTGCATCACTCCTCACCTTCTGCTGGTGTGATGTAAATTAATGAATTTGTCATATGTCGTGATGAATCAAAAAAAAAACGTGTAAATTTTATTTTTCCTAAAATCGTTTTTTGCTGTCATCAACTGTATAAATAAATTTTTCATGGATTTAAAATCAGGAGTGATTGATTTAACAATTCACAATTTCATTAATAATCAAGTACTTAATTCTACCCGTATTTCATATCTTGCTATACCTACCTAAATATGACAAATCTTCTAACTGATACATTTAATTTACATAATTTTTGAGTAGATCCCAAAAATTAAAACATGATTCGATTTTGTGATGAGTATAGAGTGTGAATAGCTGATAAAGGACCAGTAATCACATACGCGTGCCTAACTAATACACCCTTATCAAATTATGTACAGCATGGGACACCTTTATGACTTTATTAACAGTAAATTTAATTAACTTTATGCCATCAAATATTTAAATTACAATACCTGCATATCATAGATACTTGCTTATATTATAGCGATATAACATATGTCAAAAATGTTATAATATATAGAAAAGAATATCATGTTATCAATGTTATATAATTTTTATTAACAATTTGTTTGCTTTATATAATAAATTCGGTAGTTATTAATCATAATAATGAAGTACTTCAAATTAATCTATATGGTCGTGAGAATATTTTTCATAAGTTAATAACACGGCTGCATATAATAGTAACAGGTATTAGATAATAGTTTTTCTTATTTTTCTTTTGACATAGATTTATTCTTACCAAAAATGGAAAGCAATATGAGAGATGTCCAAGAACAAAGGTCCGTTGACAGCAATTTCTCACCCGCGGCGATCTAAGAATGCGAAGCATGTCTGTGGTTATATCATGCGAAAAATTCAATATCTCACTGCTATTTGGTGTTAGTCAATAGACGTCTTTGTGCAGTTCCTCTCATCAACCTTACATTCCTCGTAGGGGACTTGTTCCGAGTGCAACCCCGCCGCAGTCCTACAGCTGTCAATTATACGGATGCTCATGTCAGCGATCAACCTGATAACAGAAGTTGTGCATTTGAATAGCATTTCATATATTTAAATACAGCGAACGCATTCTCTTCTGTTTGACATTATACCCATGGCGTCCCTTTCAATGATAATAAATAGTATGCATTAACTCTAAATTGTTACATTCGTTTACCATTTTGCAGTAAATCAGCATTAAAATTAACCTAGAAATTAAAAAATATTAAAGCGGCATTTGAAATTTAATTCATACACATGTAATATGTCAATTATTATTCCAATAATAAAGTGCGTTAAAATAAGCATACATTGGAACGAATATCAATATCTAAACCATAGTATAATCGTTCCAAATCAATGGCTTTTATATCGGTTGCAATAACCCATAAACAACCAGAGACAAAGCCACTGCTCGTGCATTACATCCGACATTAATTATTGTGCAGTGCTCTACATATGTACGACACGCGTCGCGGCGGCTGTATATAGTCAAATCGTCATCAGATACGACAACGTTTTCCTAACTGTACAAAGTATAATTACTTACTATTAGTTAAGTTTTTAATCCCTTAGGAGGGAAATATCTTTATTTTAATTATAAACTCGGCTTGTATACATAATAACATACAGTTACTATACAATAAAAATGAATTATTTTCTTAATAAAACCTAAAACAATAATAAATAAATAAAACAATAGCAGCTATACTTTATCCAACAAAACTAACTTATTGCAGTTATATAAAATGTTATTGTTAAGGAAATATTTTTCCTTGCAATTTTTTAAAACTTTAAAATAAATTTTTAAATTTGTTTCCATCATATTCAAATAAAAGTTTTAAAAAACTCCCTAGTAACTGAACGAAAGAGAGTCCAAGCATCTGTAAAGTAGATATTCGGGACACCGCACCACCGTGTATATAATTAATAATCCTTTAAAATGAATTCAGTTTTCATCACAGCTTATTCACATTATATTGTAACGTTTACATAATATAATAAAAAAAACAAGTGCTCTTGAATTTAAGTACCAGTAAATTTGAATAATAATTCAAAAGCTGTTTGTAAATACTTAGAAAATTTTGAATTGGCCACTTCACGCAAAGGGTAAATGTAAGATTTAAAGCATTAGGTAAGAAAACCGTAATTGTATAGTTAACTAATTGTTAAGCAGCATAAACTTAAAGTATTACGATAATAATGATAATTTGAAAGAGTTTTATTGAATCTGCCATTTTCACCATCATATTGAATAGAATGAAATCAAAGATGTAAAAGATATCAATCTCATTCAATATATTTTTCTAATAAAAAATTTCATCATCCTTTCAACATAGAAAACAAACTCATCAAAAGCGGAAAATAAATGAAAATATCTTGGGGAGGGTACTTCGTTTCATCTGTAGCAATCGTATAGCAATTGATCTCGTACAAGTGTTTACAGGGTCAATACTAGTCCAGATTTCAATTAGGAGTCAGTATTTACAAAGCTCTCGTTATGATTTCATATAGTACAAGCCTCAGCCAAGTCAACGACAATCTCATACTCCGCTGTTTACATAAAGCATTTGATACGTAGACGTCCATATATGAAATTTTGCTATATCAACGCATTATTATTTCTGTTAAAATATAAATAAAAAGATAATATTATATTTTTATGTATTTTATATTATGTTAACATTATTAACATTTTCAATAGGTACCTGATGATAATATTTATTATTTATTAACTGTTATCTACAGTTTGCACACCATTGATCGGATTATTATTTATCGTGTTCATAAAAGTTTTATTTAGTGTAATTCAATTTTTGCATCATAATTTTACTTTACAGAAATTATTAACGACAGAATATTCAAACATAATAATTTTTCAATCTTCAGCCAAATCGTACCGTCACACCTCTGCAGTAGCAATGTTTTTATTATAATAATTACTTTGTTACACATCTCTAATCCAACACTTTACAAAAACCTAAATAACGTAATCCTGATGGTGTAAATAGTAGGTACATTTTTTACTTTGCAATAAAAATATAAATTTACAGGTAATCACATTTATACTTACTTTTAACTCTATATAATTAGGTAATTAACTTAAAAGTTAATCATGAGAATTCATTTAAATCTAAAGAATTAAATTCAACTGCATTATCATATCTTTATCTCATATACCATAATATTGTACTTTATAAATAGTATATGCTACTGTTTCAATAATGTTTAAATAAATTATTAATTTTAAAATTGTAAAAGTTACTTCACTTCCTAAATTATTTATTTATACATTTTTAACAAGTAAATTATACGAGGAAATTTTTCTAATGTTTGGCGCAGTTTGGAGTATCATCTCCACACAATAATTATTTATACATAATTAAGTTCTAAATGACGTTAAAACTTATATGCAATATTTTATAATACGCATGCATACATAATGAAGACATGCTCCTATACTTAAGCACTAGTAATATTGCATTTTTAAATTTAAATTGCAAAGTATTAACTTTTTTAACAATTATTTTAAGTTTGTACTATTTTCAAACCGTGCAAGGTCAAATTTTAATAAATCTACAAATTATTAAAATTTCTACATGAAACTCTTAACTTAAGTATGTACAAGGTGCAAATTTGTGGTGTAAATATAATAATAAGTACCTACATACAAATTACTGTTTACGTACAATACATTATAAATAATGGAAACATAGTTGATTCTTCAAAATCAGAGGCGAATCTCTTTTTGCGTCATCGTTTTTCATTTTTCATCTAAGCCATAATATAAATTTTCATTAAATTATTCAATACGGACTCCTCTGTACCTTAACATTAATTAGATTCTACAAATTATTTACATAAAATGAAAAAAATTCGTGTGATAACATAACAATGGTGTTTACAATTTTAGATACGAAAAACATCAGTAGGTAAGTATATAAATTAACGGTTTATGATAAAAAATATGATGTAATTTAATACAATGCATAAGTACGTACAAAAAATAACTCAAAAAATTAACCCAACCTATTAAATCTCAGTATTTGTAAAAAGGACACATAGTGCATCGTTTCTCAACCGTTTTTGTATCGTGACTCCCCCTAAAGAGAAAATAGAAAGCTCGAGGCCCTGGATCTTTTTTTCCCTTAATCGTTAAAAAGACAATAATATGGTAACCTTTATCCTTTGTTACCGCCCCCCCCCTTAAATTATATTCTCCTTTGCAACCTCCCTAGAGTTTGAAGACCTAAGTTCGGCAACCCCCCTTATACCTGTTTACAACCCCCAGGCTGAGAAACGATGATCTAGTCTCTAGTGCAATGACAATTAAACATTGTTCAATGTTCTAAATAGTACATTTCAAGAGTTTTAAAACAAAATTTTTTTGTCTTTTTAGATGCGGAAGTAGCGGTTATATAATAATAAATTATGTCCTATACAATCTATATTGCAGTGTTTTAACGCCAAAATTTGATAATTTTTATTGCAAATATTTAGGGAATACTTTATTTTTCACAAAGGGTGAAGAGTAGTATAGGTAATTTTATTATCAAAAATTTTGATAAAGATTATAAGGAGTTTTGTTCATTTTAGAGTTAATTAATTTATTATTAGTCGAGTGTTATTATGGAAAATTATTTGAGAAAACTATTAAAAATAACTATAAATGAACGTAAAATATTATTCGAACGTCAGCAGCTTCCATGGGTTATATAAATATGTATTAGCAAGAATTCTTTTAATTTTACTTACATTAGATAAGACGAAATTTGGAAATTAAAAACTAGAAACGGTATACCTGGTAAAATGTTTAAAATAAAAATAAAAATAAAATATGAATCAATCGAAGTTTGTTCATCGTTGGTTCGAATGTTCTTGGGGTGCCTATAACGTATAAAAGAATTAATTGGGAAATATCAGAGAAGCATCTATCTCACTACTGGTAAAAAGCTGAATTTGGATCCAAATATCTATGATTATCATCAACAGCTATAAAATCCATCTTCAGATATCTTTCCATTGCTGTCTATCGTTTGCTTTTGGATCGAATCTTGTTCCACAAATCTACCACCTAATTTGAGGTCGTCTTATCCTTCTTTTTCCACTTTACTGTGTACATTCGATTACGCAACGTTTCCAGCAGTTGTCATTCATTCTAGCGATGTAACCCGCTCAATTCCATCTCACTTTGCACACTTGTGGCCGGTTTCAGCAACATTATATTATAGTTAATCTCTGATTAACTTAAAAGCAATTGTCCAGTGCTACCCCCTATACAGTGTGAATATTTGTGTTTTATGTCATTTATTTCCAGGACGTTACAAAAATTTAAATAATTGCTAGCATTGCAAAATCTTTCAACTTTTTTTTATGTAAAACCGCTAAAAGAAATTGATTTACTTATTTGAACATTGCGTAATTCGAAAACTACGGTTGGAAGGGGGGGAGATTCCCATGCTCTAATTTTCGAAGAAAATGGTTTTCCAATAAATAAATCAACTTCCTTTAGCGTGTTTATTAAGGGGGGGTTAGGGTCTGAGAGGTAAAAAAAGTGATTTTTTAACAAAATTTTTAAAGAATACGGTTGATGAAAGTTTATTTACATAATTGGTACATGATAAAGTAACATCATGAAGAATATTGAGAAAAATTTTTAACAAAAAATATTAAGAATTACGCCCATGGTAGCAAATCTTCGCAGGCATCTCGAAAAAAAGTTGTTTTGCGGTGCACAGCATAACTCAACACTAGAATATCTGAAATCAAAAAACCAAAGATTTTTTATTAGCTAATGAGTTCTCTAGGTAGTGACATTGAGGGTTTTTTTTCTTTTTATACCGATTTTCGAGTAAAAATTAGCCATTTGTTATTGTAAAATAAATAATAATAATTAAAAAACAAAAAAGAACTCGATGTCACTACCTTGCAAATTGTCTATAAAAATAGTGTGCCAAATTTCAGAATGATCGGTGCAGTAGATTTTAAATTACAGTGTGCACCGGCTTTGAAAATGTTGTTTCGAGAAAAAACGCTTTTAATTAACATGTATTATTATTATACATCGATTTTTTTACCTTCAGGCCCTAACCCCCCCCCCCCCCTTAAATCAAGTCGACCTGCTTGAATGCTTTGATATACAGTACATTAATTATTATTATTGTACATTACTCTATCAAAATTTATTTGGTTGTACCTTTAATGTCGAGGGGGGCTTTTCCATTCCTGTTGGAATATTGCCACTTCTATTGAAGTCTTTACAATCCATTTCACGAGGTGGATTAATCCTCTTTTTCTACTATTTTTATTACAACTTTTCACCACAGTATGTGGATGTCCACCGGAAGGCCGGGCTAAGAAATTCTGCGAAGTCCGCGACTTGAACCCACAATTTCCGCTCCGTAACTCAACCAGCGATCACATCAGTCCACACCGTGGTCTTATGTACCTTTAATGTAAAATATAAAAATTAAATTTAAATAATCAGCAGCGTCCTTAAATATAAGAAAAATTCACACACAACAATATTATAATAAATTACATTGTCGTATTTTAAGAACTTTATTCTGGCCGTCTCGGATCCTCCAGGTTGGGCGTTCTTCTTCGGCCTGCCTCCCTGTCGTAGATAATAAATGCAATGCCATGAAAACCATTTGATATTAAATAGTTAATATTAAGTATAATGGTCAGCCAAGACCCATCTTAGCTAGGATTAGTTCATTTTATTTTAAATACCCGTTTCCACGTTCCGATGCCAGTGATAACTGATAACCCATCTGCTAGATCGAAACAGCATAAATATTTTCAGAAAATATAATAGGTATTTAATATTCCTGAAAATTTAAAACTTTTATAGCCATGCTAATGTTGCTTTCTACATCTTTTATTTGATTATACTAATGCAATGATTTTGATCGATATGAAAAGATATTTTGAAGCAATAATTTAAATAGAAAATAAAAATTTTTAATTGAACTTCAAATTTGTCTTATTTACCACTTATTATAATGCATCACCCGTTACAAATGCCAAAAGTACTTTTTAATTTATTTTAATTATTGCAAAAAGTGTTTTTGGGAAATTGTTGTAAGTTTATATGTAAAACAAGGATCGAACAGCAACCCTAGAGCATTTCGTCATCCCAAACATGTGTCTATGATTTTATTGCGTTTGCTTCTTACTGCCGTAACAAATCGAGCCCGGTTCTGGAGTTGACAATCCCCGCATGAATAATTCACGGAGTTGAATCGACGAGCCAGGCGATCGCCGTCCATTGCAATTAGACAATAGTGGACAGATTTAATATTATGGATTGGACATTTGTATTCCGTTGAAATTGAATTCTATTGTTCCAATGATAAACTTATGAGACGGACTTTGTCATATTAGCTTGCCTATATCATATTTTATAGGGTTTTATTATTGTTTCATTATGATTTCACTATAAGAAAACAGTTTATAAGATAAATTAAAATAATAATTATAAGATGTTTTAAAATTTGGCTACTAGATAAAAAATTTCTCACAGCGAAGTACTTTTTTAATTAATATAAGTTTTAATAATTTACTTAAAAATTTGTTGTGAGACCTTGAACAACAAACAATTTTGATAAAGTATATCGTCGCTAAAGTTTGAATGCAACGAAAAATTTAACGGATGATTGATTATAAAAGCTGACAGCAACACAAAACCACCAGTTCACATTCACACAATAACGTAGCTGCATAAAATAAATACGCATGTAATATCCCAGTAAACACACGTACGTGGAATAAACGTTAGAAATGAACGATAACCATACGTTAATATACGTTATGGAGTAACGTATTATTTGCGTAGAAATGTCGCGAGCTTTAAAGTATTTTTCAACTTAGCAACCAACGTTGTTTTAACGTTGATTTTAACCTTTATTGAACCATCTCAGGCAAAATGTAACGTTATTTTAACGTATATCCAGTAAACACACGTACGTGGAATAAACGTTAGAAATAAACGATAACAACACGTTATAATAACGGTTATGGAGTAACGTATTATTTGCGTAGAAATGTCGCGAGCTTTAAAGTATTTTTTAACTTAAACAACCAACATTGTTTATAACGTTGATTGTAACCTTTATTGAACCATCTCAGGCAAAATGTAACGTTATTTTAACGTATATCCAGTAAACACACGTACGTGGAATAAATGTTAGAAATAAACGATAACCACACGTTAATAACGGTTATGGATTAATTGATTGGTTAATTGATTTAATATTATTTGTTTAAAGTAAAAGAATTAAAAAGAAATTCAATTATAATTATTTATTTAGATAGATATTAATTACATCTTTAGTACTAAACCTATTGTGGATATATAATATTATTATTAATCATAATTTACATAATATCCATTTATTTGTTTCCATGGGTATTTTCTATTTCTAAATCAATCCATTTCAATTGCATCCATGTTTCTGAAAAATAACTATTGATAAACATTAATAACACAATCTACTTACTTTTTATTTTTTTCCAACACGGAAAAATCTCTCCTAGTGGGGATCGAACCTGGGAACATTTTTAGTCCATTGCAAGAGTCTAGCGTTCTAACCAGCTGGGCTACACAGGGTATATAAATTAATGCAGTTGTTTGTGATTATCAATTTTGATGATCACAATTATTATTATAACTAATTTATAAATAAATTCACTCGAGAAAATAATTCGTAGTTTACAGTATCAATTTCTGAAATGCTTAAAATAAAAATTAATATTTAAAAAATATAAAGGGTATCCGAATAAATTTTATAAATGTGGCCTGTTAAAACTTGTAACTTAAAAGTTAATTTAAAAAATGAAATGTAAGGTTTATTAAAAAAAACTTTGCGTTTAAAATATAAAACATAAATCAAGTGCATATTTTTTAAGAGTCGTTTAAAATAAAATAAATGATAAATTGTAAATCATATTCAATACATCATAATATTATGTAATTCACTTTTTGAAATGATTTTAAAATAGATAATAAAATTGAAAAATGGCGTTAAAATTACGTTAGAAAAATACGTTTAAATACTGGGTATCTTCAACGTATGGATAAACGTGGTTTTATGTACGGTTTTCTCGACGTTTTATCCATAGCTAAATAATACGTGTTTTTTTGGCGGAAATATCACCAATGCGTTGTCTTTTCATACTAATTCAACGTTAAAATTACGATAGAAAAATACGTTTAAATACTGGGTATATTTAACGTATGGATAGACGTGGTTTTATGTACGGTTTTCTCGACGTTTTATCCATAGCTAAATAATACGTTGTTTTTGACGGAAATATCACCAAGGCGTTGTCTTTTCATACTAATTCAACGTTAAAATTACGATAGAAAAATACGTTTAAATACTGGGTATCTTCAACGTATGGATAGACGTGGTTTTATGTACGGTTTTCTCGAAGTTTTATCCATAGCTAAATAATACGTAGTTTTTTACGGAAATATCACCAAGGCGTTGTCTTTTGATACTAATTCAACGTTAAAATTACGATAGAAAAATACGTTTAAATACTGGGTATATTTAACGTATGGATAGACGTGGTTTTATGTACGGTTTTCTCGACGTTTTATCCATAGCTAAATAATACGTGGTTTTTGACGGAAATATCACCAAGGCGTTGTCTTTTCATACTAATTCAACGTTAAAATTACGATAGAAAAATACGTTTAAATACTGGGTATCTTCAACGTATGGATAGACGTGGTTTTATGTACGGTTTTCTCGAAGTTTTATCCATAGCTAAATAATACGTGTTTTTTTACGGAAATATCACCGAGTCGTTGTCTTTTCATACTAATTTAACGTTACAATTACGATATAAATAACGTTATATGGCAACGTTGACAATGAGATCTATTACTAACGTTGCATATACGTTTGAAAAACACGTTACAATAACCATAGAAAGTAACGTATAATTAACGTCAAAATCGTACCAATGGTTGAGTTATTAGTATTTATCTACGTCGTTATAACGTTGGAAATTAACCGTTTGCTATCAACGGACTACCAACGTTGATATATTCAACCAAAAAGTAACGTATAACGTACTTTCAACCAAAGTTACGTTGTTTCAACCGTAATTCAACGTGTATGTGTTTACTGGGATATGGATATTTTGTCAACATTGTTTACAAACGTAGTGTGAACTGCAAACACTATATTTTATTTTGGTAAGGAATTAAGCTTTATGGGTATAATGGGTACTATTCACAACGGTAAAAATAAATTCACGTACACATATTACAGGTTGTAAAAGAACTTTTCGGTGATCTTTTAAAAATTATTCAAAAAGTTTAAATTAGAAATTACAAGTATAACATTATACAGGGTGTTGAAAAAAGATGGTACCAAGTTTTATATAGAACTCTAAAAATCTTCAAAGGGTTAAAATTAATTATTTTAAAATTTTATTTTAAAATCCTAATATTTTAACATTTAGTTAAGTTTTTGTTTAAATTTAAAAATTGAGGGCATGCTTTCTTTGCCATGATTCGTGTTTCCAAGTTAATAAAAAATCACAAGACGAGAAGGGAATTTAAAAAGTGGGCCATGTAAAAAATTTTTGTAAACATGTTAAAAAATAATCATTTGTTTGTATTAATAAATCTAAATAAAGTATCCAGGAAACGGAAATTAAGAAATTAATAAAGAAAGAAGTTGGAATGTTGGAAAATAATAAAGGGTATCCAGGGAAGCGGTAGTTAAGAACGGGGTTGATATGGAAAGTAAACAAACAAGAAAAGATGAGTATTTCAAGATCCCTCGACAGGGAAGGTTGTTGATCTTGAGCCCTACAAAGGGAAAGTTTGTGATAAACAAGTCTTGGTCATCCTTCGATAAAGAAAGTGGAATCAAAAATTATTCTGTTCACACAAAAGGCGAAAGTGGAAGGGCGAATCATAGTTAAATTTTGGAAAGTGGTGATATGGAAAAAACCGAAGGAGGTGTAGTAAATTCTTGTGGGAAATAATTTTGGAAGAATAAGAAAGTGGAATAAAAACTTTCATTCACACAAAAGGCGAAAGTTGAAGAGCGATTCATAGTTAAATTTTGGAAAATTATGGAATAAAAATTATGGAGAAAACCGAAGGAGGTGTAGTAAAATCTTGTGCGAAATAATTTTTCGAAGAATGCCAAACCAATCCTTGGATACCAAGGTATATTCTTTATTAATTATACAGGGTGAATGAGACCAACCGTATCAGCAATTTTTTTCAAAAACGGTTACTCGTAGAGAGTTGGATCGAATGGTGAAATTATTATTTCTCGGAAAGGTCAGCATCCCGAGGTCAAAATTGGTATCGTTGAAAAGATCTTTAAGAAATAAGCATGTTTTGTAGGAAAAATTATTTTATTACTCCCTCCCCTTTTCAATAATATTCGATTGCATATGGGTTCACCCATATGGGTTCACCCATATGGGTTCACCCATATGCAATCTGGTCTCATTCATGAGACCATCACCAGTATCAGTCTTTTTTTCAAAAACGGTAGGTCGCAGAGAGTTGGGTCAAAAAATGTATTATAAAAGCCGTAATAAAGAATCGAATAATGATATTATTATTCCTCGGAAAGGTCGTCATTCCCAGTAGTTTGCTCCAGAAACTCCAGAACTCCAGAATTTTAAATTTTATATAAGTCGAAAGTGGTATTGTTGAAAAGATCTTGCAAAAATAGGCAAGTTCTATAGCAAAAGTTATTTTATAACTGCCACCCCTTTTAATTAATATTCGATTTAAGTTGTGTCATTTAAAATTCTGGAGTATCTGCAGCAAATTACTCGGGTTACCGACCATTCCGAGAAATATTAATATCACCATTCGATTCTTTATTGCGGCTTTTATGATAAAGTTTTTGACCCAACTCTCTACGACTTATCGTTTTTGAAAAAAAAGACTGATACGGGTGCTTGCATTCACCCTGTATATTAAATAATTTTTGTAAAAATTTATGTGATGCTGCTGCTTTACGAAAATGGCAGGGAAAAATAGTTGATAGGGGACTCTTTTGTTACGAGGTCGTTTTTGAATCTTTTGATGATAAAGAAAGAGTGTTTGATCTTAATTTTTATTTGAGAGTCAAAGAATAAAATGAGTTGTAAAAGAGTTTTATGTTTTCTTTTAATCAAAATTTTGAGAAGGAAGACAGCTGAAAATTTTGGAAACAAGCAAAATTGGAAGTGTGCAAAGTTTTCGATTAAGCTAGCGGTCCCATATATTTTCGAAAAAGTTAGTTGTTGGATTTTTCGACTACAATACATAAGTTATTATTCAAACGACAATTCAAGGTTTTCGAGAATATACATTTTAAATTATTTAGTTGTTAATTCGTGATAATAAAATTTATTGGTATTTTAAACAATTTTGCGGGATAAATAAATTAAATTATTAATATATTTTATTAAGCTTTCAAGCACTTATATGCTGTTCGTCAGAATAATATAAATAATTTAATTTATTTAATTCGTAAAATTGTTTAAAATATACCAATTAATTTATAAATCTTAAAGCCCTAAATTTGAGGTAAAATACATTTAATAGGTACTGATTTTTGTATAAATTTATATGACAAAAATAAAAATACTTATTAACAAATTTTAATTACCGAATATGCTATATTTGGAAAAGTTGTTTTTGTTATTATGATACTTCAGTTTAGTGGGAAAAGAAACTTGAATTGATTAGTAAACGATGAGGTTAGCCTCGAAGACCAGGCTTTCGAGAAGCTTATTATTTAAAAAAAAATAGTTTTCTGCCCCTGGAATCACAAACATTGGTACAAAAATATCTTTTTATAATTTTTAACTTCTAATCTAACCTTGAAAATTTAAATTTTTTATTTGCGGCGCAATTTTACTCCCCCCCCCCGTTCCTAAAAAAAAATGTTTGAATACCTTTTTTTTAGCCCCCCAAGCTTTTGACCTTAGTTGCGCTTATGCCTATATGTATCTTAGCTATCCTCAAACAACACCAGGACCTGTATCATGACCAGGACCATCGAGGCAATGTATAAGTTTATAGCCTCAAATTGAGCGATTGTTGGCACACTTAATTACCTAAATTATAACAATTCGACATTGTTATTAACTTATTTGAAATTGTCGATTTTAAATTGAATGCTTATAGTTAATTAAAAGCGCAAGGATTTCATTGGGCAATAATACATATTAGTAGGTACCTACTTAAAAATGCAGTATTCAAATGAAAACAGTATTTGGTATATTACTATTAATTCGTGATCAGCTGTGGCAACTATATTGATATGGCGTGTTAAATTTAAACAACGTATGTATATGATAACTTCTTGATAAACTCTTTTAAGCTTTTAACTATGCCAGTTTAATAACTTAAAAATAATTTTTGTTCTATCCCTATCAAATGAACTTATACTCATTAGTAGATAATCGGGTCTATTCTGTAACTTTAGCAACTTGCTAAAAATTAGCAATATTGTTAAATAATAATTTTGCTTAATACCTATTGGAGCAAAATTGCATAACCATGGCTATTAGCAATAATTAGCAATATTGCTCATTTTTAGCAAGTTGCTAAAGTTACAGAATAGACCCGAATATCTTCATTGCCAGATTCAGACGGTCATTGCCTTGCAGCTGACGCAGTTGGATGCGAACACAGGGTACCGGGTTCAAACGCGGGGAGAGTCAAACTTTCTTATGACCAAGTCTCCGTGCTTCGGAGGGTACGTTAAGCCGGCGGTACCCCTGAGTTGACGAATTGCCACCGTTAACAAAAAAACAGGGCTACAGGCACATCTGAATGCTAGTCTAGCAAGCTGCTACCGGATGTAAAACAACAACTATAGTCCAAAATCGATCTGCGGACTACTCACCAACCCGTCTGGCCAGCGTGGTGAGTTATGGCCAGATCCTCCATAATATGGAGAGGCTTTTATGTCAAGCAGTGGGCGGAAAAAGGGCTGTTGAAGAAGATGAAGAAGAAGATCTTCTTCAATTATTCAAACGACAAATCCTGATTACACCGATTAAGAAGTCAGTGACAAAAAATACTTCTTTTGTACGTTTACTTTGAAGCTCTACTCCAATGAAACATCATCAATTTTTGACAGGAGATACAAAATTCTTTTGCTCCCATTTAAATGATGGATAACATAATATACACTGTTCACCAAAATATATTATTTTTATTAATAAATACAAATAATCACCAAAGTTTATTCGTGCCGCAAACGCGGTGGGCCGCCAATTTAACACCCCTGATTAGACAAAAGAAATAGGTACATATATAAATTAATGTGTTAGAGCTTTAGCAGAAAAAGCAAGATAAACTAGCTTTAAATTTTTGTAAAAATCATGATAAGCAGCAATCCAGTTATGTACTCCTTATGATAATAATCTCTAAAACTCCCTATGATAACAAAATTAGCTTTCGTTGTGCGAAAAAAATGAAAATTTTCATTTTTTTGAAAATCTCGTTCCCGATTAGATTCATAATAATATGATAAGATTCATCTCAAATAAATTAATACAAGACCTGAATACAGAGTAAAACTAGAACTATTCCAAAAAAATATTGTGTTGTTCAAAGTATGCATCAACAAATTAATATTATTCAGATTCTGGGAGGTTCAAAGTTACCCAAAAATAAATAACACCCTTTCTGAAACAGTTTTTAACGTTCAAGTTGAAATATTAATGTTTAAATCAAACTATATTATTAAATTCATACATCTAATTTAGCCTTTAAAATTAATTTTGTTATTAATTTTATTCATAGCGTTAAGTAACTCATTTGTTATGATTTTAATGGGTAATAAAATTAAAATTTTAAATAAATAAATATATTATTTTGGTAGAAAACACAATTATAATAAAATATTGTTGGTATATCTAATTTTGTAAAAAGAAAATAAATAAATTTAGTCTGCACTTTCCGCGGGAATTTATGTTTCAAGTGTTTAGCCAACCTTAAAACGTTTGCGGATTAACTGAAAGATACTTCCTACGCTATATTTTATTTAAAATAATATAACAAAACTTAAAACTAAAGTGTTTATACCTATTTTTACATTTTATGGTTCTTATAGTAAAAAGTTATGAATAAATTATATATTCATCACAAAGTGAACCTGTAATTTTGCAACTTGTTTTATTTATGTAAAAAAGTTTAATTACCTTACACTGAGTTTTCTGTTATATCTTGATGTAGCGAATTAAAACTTATAATTATTTTTAAGTTAATTAAAAATTATTTAAATGCTAGGCTTTTAATTTTATAAGTGAAGGTATAATCTGCTCTTAATATTAATTTTGAAAAATGATCAACTGCTGATGACACGAAGCTTGTAATTTTCAAGTGACCATACTACAAATTGAGCTTAAATTGCAGATTAACTAAGAGGTTTGTATTTGATCTGAGAAGTTAGTTATGGTACCCATTTTCTAAATCTCTGCGAATGGCTTTTGTGAAATATGAACACTGGACAATTAACCCTTCCGAAATAAACACAGCCGTTTGCAATACACTTATAATGGAAAAAGGGAGGTTCCAACTATTTTTCTTTCAGTAGCACTCGTTTTTGATTTATATTGCATGAATATAATAGCTTGAGAAATTTTAATGCCAAATTTTTATTCAGTTTCCATTATAAACTATGTAATTTGTTTCGTGTATTTTCAAAATTTCGTACATTACCTCAGTATTACTTGATTATTAAAATATGGTGTGTCCTAATGCAAGTACCTATACGGTACCCCATTAAAACTTTGAACATAGAACTTTGAAAAAAATTGCTATCTTAATTTTTACATTTCATAGAATTTTGAAGACGTGATAATCTTCTTGGAAAAAGTATTTAAAATAAATTTTTATCATGTTTTACTATTCGCTAAAATTTAATGATGTCGATTATTAAGGCCAATGAATGTTTAACTGCACAATAACAAGTATATTATTTACATTACGTATTTTCTAAATATTGGGTACATCATAATATAATTATTATTTTGTAACTCCCCGGGTAAGCACAAATGACCTCTAAAATTACACTAAAATATCACATCATAATTTTCTTAATTATTTGCTCTGTCAATAAAAAAATAAATCTTAAATATAATATTTATAATATTGGCACTTATAAATTTTTTAGTGGCGCCTTAGGATTCTAATGAATAATGCGCCCCTGCGTTAATCTGTACCATAAAAAAAATTTAAAGTATGTAAACACCTACACAAAATGTAAATCAACACATTATTTACATCTTGTTTGGAAGTCACTATAGTTTTATTTACTCGGGTGTAAAATATTTTCATGGTTGTTTGTCAAATACAATTGCTTTATTAATCAAAACCTCCGATCATTTACAATTTAGAGAACCACTCCTTTAAAAACCTCTTTAATGTTACGGTTTTACATCTTATCTGATTGTGATAGCTCGTTTAATATTTAATCAATTAAAATATCAATGCGTGTTTTTGGTTACAGCGGGAACATATTTAAAATAAAACACTCGGATTTAATTTTTTAACTGTGTTTATTCGTGAAAGAAAATTAATAAAACTAAATACTTGTACACCATCCATTCATTCAGGAATTACAATCAACTCGATTAGGTATAGGTAGGTATAAAAGCCAAATAGTAGATTTTATCTGGTGAATAAAAAAGCCCAGATAGCCACTATATCAATTACTAAATTATATTCTACTTAATATCTTCATTTTATTTGAATATGAATGGTTGTATATGAACTTCTCTCATGCTGTGAAGATAAAAATCTTTTTAAGTTTACATGGTGTTTTTCATATACGTACCATTGTTGCAGTAATTTTAAATTTTCAAACTGATTAATAAGTGATTACATAATATTAAAGTAGTTTTACTAATTGATCAACAATTTTTAGTTATAAAATTCGAATAATTAACAAATTGCAAAAATAAAAGTTGACAATGACAAATTTTTTGAACTCATAAAAATTGAAATTTATTATATTTTACTTGTAAACAATTAAATTTGATAATAATTTTAAGCAGCACCTGTAACTAAATAACCTTGACAACATCTGTACACTACTATATTATAAGTTGTATTAATTTTATTAATTATAATATTTATATGTGAACATATTAGTAGTTATATAATAAACACCAAAATAATTTCTGTTTTTTTCCTTGTTTGTATATAAATATTTTTAAATACACAATTTAACCGTTGGGAAAACGAGCACATTTAAATGTAATTTACATAATTTTAAGTTGTGTACCACGACGGTGCATTAATTCTATTTTATTGGTTGCATGATTACAATTAGCATTAGTAAAATAAAATCGGATGTCAAATGCATTTTTCAGTAAAAATAATATCAACGAATTTTTATTATATTGACGTTCGGCATGCCCAAATGTAACACTTTGATGGGTAAGTTAGTATCGTCTACAACAGCTAAAGGCGTTTTGGTACTAGGAACAAATTTTTTTTTAAGTTCTGCATTTTTTCTTATTACTAAAAATACTTTCTTCTACCATAAATTTTATAATGCTATCCAAGTAGTATATTTAGATTCAATATTTATGTTGTTAAACGAAAAATTATAATTAAAGCAAATATTTTTCTAAAGCTTATCTTAACTTATAAATAATCAAACCAATATTTTAGCAATTAATAAAGTTTACCATCTACCTAGTGATTTAAAAAATTTAAATAACGTCGAGTTGACACTGTCTGTCCATTGAAACCTGGTTTGGTTTTTGAAGTAGAACCGGTCCTAAATTGGCTAAACGCATTTAGCTTTATAAATGTTGAATTATTGTAATTAATATTAGTCAGATTAAAGTTATAATAAAACGATTTTCTTGTAAATTTGTTACTAGTTTTTAATAAGGCGTGTAACATTAATATTGGCAAGTTATAGCTCCAATGTATGTATTTGATTATAACTACCTGCATAAATTAATTTAGTTACAGTGTATTTCGAGATAAGTAGCCAACATTGAAACGACTTTTATCTAGAAAAAACAAATCTATACAACTTGTATGCCATGCTATAATAAAGCAAATACATACTACTAATCAACGATAAAGATGGTCTTGTAGTTGCAAGGTGCCAAGCGTGGGCAGTGTGTCACATCCGGTTCGTGAAAGTGTCCGGTGTCTTCAAGATAGCTACGAGTGTGGGTAGACTGTATTCAGCACAAACAGGGAACACAGCTGCACTACTAGCAAAATCATTGAGCGTGTACTTTGTTTTAGATACAGGAATTTACTGTATGTTATATGTGTCGTTACATAGATATGAAATGTTTGAACCTTAAGATTGGACTACAGCATCCTTTGTAAACATAATATCTATTTCCTTTTGCTCTGCCTGAATCCTGACATACATTATTTATCAATGAATAGAGCTGCAAAGATATGCTTAAACGCTTAACTAAGTACACACATTGTAATGAAAACTTGATGTTATAGTTTGCGTTCTTTCATAATCCAAAGCGCATTCTTGCAATTAACAAACAATGTTTAAACGACTCCATTGTATTATTAATTATGATTAGTTCGGTGTTTTTATACATACAATTATTGTCTTCAGGTTGTTACTACTATGTTCAAGAGCAATGAACACAATTTTGCATAATAAATTATATCGCATGATTTTTACAATTTAATATCGATACATTTATTCCATAAATTTGAATTTTTAACAAATTATAATATGTCTAGCATCGCGAATAGAATTCTGACTATTTGAAGATCTTGTATCTGGAAAATTCAAAAACCCATCCCATGTAATCTGTTTTTATTTTCACTTTTTTTACATTTATTTTAATGCTCTTTACCATTTAGCCATTATTAAAAAAATGGGAAATACAATTTAAACTCTTTGTCCTACAGAGATGCTTTGTTTATTTAGTAAGTTTTTTGTAAATAACTATAGGTAAATTATCATGTGACTGAAAGAACAAAATATGTACAATAATGATTATAGATTTCTTCCCATATAAATTTAAAATACAGAAATATGATCTTAAAAAAGAAATTTTTTCAAGAATAGAGTGTGATATTAGTATGTGTTATGTGAAATATAAATTAAACAAAAAACTTAACTAGACGTTAAAATATTAGATTTTAACTGTAAGTAAAGAACAACATACAAGAAAATTTTATTTAAAAACACTAAAAGAACAATTCTAACTTTTTTGTGACAAGGTACAAACAGAATATTTGAAAAAATGAGAAAACTGAAACTATGGGGGGGGTAAAAAACAACGTGGTGTTTTTTATAAAAGTTGAAAAATATAGTAAAATAAATGAAGATATAGCGAAGTAAATTTGCTATATCGATGTTTCGGGATTCTGTCCCTCGTCAGGCAAATCACACCAGCAAGAATACAAGAAAATAATTTAAAATAAATCGAAAAATAAAAAAAAAAAATTTTAAAAAATAGGGAAAAAAAAATGAAAAAGCTTACCAACGGAATGAAAAATATAACTGGATACACCTAAACACTTAGAGACTCGAAATGAACTGAAGGTTAATATAATAAAAATTTTCTATAACTGTTACAAACAGCGTTACCAATGTTTATAGTGACACACGGTGCCAACTTAAACTTTGAGAAATAAATTTGAAAAAATATTCAAATTTTATCACGTTAAATGCTTTGCAGCATAATCTAATACAGAAATATGATCTTAAAAAAGAAATTTTTTCAAGAATAAAATACTATTACCTGTAGTTAACTGGAATTTTCTTGGAAGATATCAAACTATTTCTATATTGTTATGTACTCAACATTATAGTAAGGTACTATATTATTATTTACGTCTATTATATTGTACATAATGCATATTATATAATAATATAGTAAACTAATAGTATCTGAAATTATAATTAATAATTTTGAAAGTAGATCCTAACTTTGGCATTACAGTAATTATACTAGTATGGATTTCAAACAATTAAAATTTTAATTTCAATTTTTGAAGTTGTCTAGAAGTGGAAAAAGAATTTATTGATATTTGTTTAATAAATAGAATTAATAAAATAAATAAAAGACAAACAAGAAATATTTAACTTATGAAAAGAAAATTTTAGATAAAATTTTTTCGAGGAAGTAATAAGTCGGATGCAGAAGTATAATATTGGCCAATTACCGCTTTTCAAAAGTAGGGAATACCCTACTTTTGAAAAGCTCAATGATAATTTCTTTTTTCTTCATTTAACCCTTAGATTGTTTACATGCATCCCAACTAGTGTCCACAAGAACCCGACAGTGGGGCAATAGTAGACAAATTTTTGTTTTGTTTTTGCCAAATATTTTAACATCGGCCATGCAATGAAGTAATTATTTTATTTTAAAGTTTATTAACTGCATGTTATTTTTTATTAGGTCTATAATAAAGTGAATAATAATTCTGCTTTGTGGTTGTAGTTTATTCATTTGAATTACATAAATTATTTAATACACTTGGCAAGTTGGAAAATTTGAGTAATAATTCAAAAATTTATTATGTGCTGCAAGAACGGATAAGAGATTTAAACCATTTCAATTAACAAAACATATTCCATTTCACATAGCATGCGGAACGAGTAATCTGTAAGTAAAGCTTTTAATAAAACAATTAAAAGTTATGGTGTGTGATGTAAAAATCTTAAAACCTTAAATTTTTTTGTTAATTAAATCATACATATGTTGGTTACAGTAAATGAATTATTAATTTTAAATAACCAATTACGGATGTATTGTTTTTAAAACAATAAAAAATGTACATACATGCATAGATATACGCTCTAGTTTTTATTCCAATTCATTGTAGATCATTGCTTCACTTGGCCTACGTGTCAGTCACACAGTCAGAATAGTGTCAATTCCTCACATTCAATGCTAATAGCAACATCGTTACACCGTATTTACATCGTTATATGATGTGTGTGTACAAACAATTATACATATAATTAATATGTAACGCTTGGTTGAATTTGGATACATATCTAGCATTTACAAATAGAAGAAATCGTGTAACTAAAATTCGACTTATATCAAAAACTTTGCTATTTCATACAATAACATTAACATCCTAAACAAATTTAGTTGGAAGTTATTTCATCATGGGTTATACAATGCCATCATTGTTGCAAAATATATGATTGACAATATCAACTTTCACTTCATCTTATCATCTTCGCAGGTCCATCATAGTATATTATAGTTATTCTGTTTAAACCATAAATTAAATAATATTGTTTCTCCATAATATTGATTCCCACTGTATTAAAGATTTGTTGCAATTTTATAAAATATTAATATACTGCAGTACTTTTCACATAATTTTAATAATTTAATTACCTGAATTATTGTAAGCTATTACAGGGACGTAGCTAGCATTTTAATATTGGGTGGGCCAGCAAAAGGCCTATATTTTTTTAGGTGGGCCACTGGTGGGGAGGGGGCAGGGGTTACGTCCCCTATTTTCGAAATTTTTTGAATTTTCAAGGTCAACGCGGTTTTAGAAGAGTTACGGTATTTTTTTTAAATTTTCCTTTACACAATATTTTGCATACCGTATGATGGGGCAACATTGGCCCTTTAAGGACAACATTGGCCCACCTGACAAAAAATGTTTGTTTGTAGTATAGAGATCGTAAATGCAACGATACTTTTTTAAGTTTTGCGTCAGCAGATAGGAGAAGACCGCAAAAATGCGGGGAACCACATATTGGAACAGTACTTACTGTCTGCTTTCTTGTGCAGGCCGTGAAATTGTCAATCGAGTTATTCATCGGTAATCGACACGTGGCAACTTCTTCCTCAAACGCAATTTTTAAAATTAGAAACAACACAGTAAGCATTAATACAGCTCCACCAATCTTAGAAAGGACGCGGCAAATATGCCAACTAATTTGATAAAAATTTGAATGAACCAATGAACGTTGAGTTATTTCTCAAGTACATTCTGTTGTAAAAGTTACAAATCATTGCGTGTGTTTACATTTGTCGTGGTTTTTTGTATTTAATATTTACTAAATTTATTCCAAAAGTGCTTTATTTAATATTTGCGGTAACATTTTTTACGTATTTCGTGACTGCAATTTGACAAAATAATTTATGGATTTTAAATATTCGCGCTGAGAAACTTCTTCATTTGAGTGTACATTTTTAATTTTAGCAGCGCCTGACACGCCCCTAAAGTCGGTTCTAACGTTGGTGGAGCTGTATCTTATTTTAAGTTAGTAATTAAGAGCGCGCTGCAAATTTTGATGCAAAAACATGTTCCAACAGATGGCGGACCCTAAAATATTAATCTTTTATAGTTATCTTTTTACCAAAACAGAATTCTAATAATTTGTAAAAGTCATATGAATAAACGATAGCTAAGCTAGGCAATAAGGAAGTTTGAGCTTCCAATGTTGAATATTTACAAGTATATTCCAAAAAGATATGCACATGTGAAAATATTGAATATATTTAAAAATATTTATCTTTGAAAGTTCAAACTTCGTTATTGCCTAGCTTAGTTATCGTTTATTCATATGACTTTTATAAATTATTAGAATTCTGTTTTGGTGAAAAGATAACTATAAAAGATTAATATTTTAGGGCACGCCATCTATCGAAACATGTTTTTGCATCAAAATTTGCAGCGCGCTCTTAAGTGATTTATCAAGATTTTTCAATTTAATAATTATAATCAGGTGGTCTGTGACGAATGAATAATCAAGATAAGGCAACATTGGCCCAGATATTGGGACAACATTGGCCCAAGCTAAAATCAATTTAAATTCTGATAAAGAAAGTGAGACATATTCTGACTTGGAAGAAGTGATAGAAGTGGTCCAAGAAAACCCGAAATTGAGGATAAATCCCATTGAATTAATCATTGGCGACTTCGTTGTGGTTTTGTTTAACGAAAATAAATACCCTGGCAAAGTTATTGCTATTTCAGAACAAGAGCCAACAGTTGTTGACTGTCTAAAGAAGAGCCTGAAATTTTGAAGGTGGCCAAAAAAAAAAGATGCTATCAGTTACAGCTAGGATGATGTTATTGACAAAATACCAGAACCAGAACCCATAATGGTTTCCAAGAGAAATCAATATAAATTCCCGAAGCTCGATAATTATGTTTGAGCTCCAGTTATTTTTTGGGAAAGAAATAGAAAAATTATATAGGAAGAAGAGTTTGCGTTTAAATTAAAAATATTTGTTTTTTACTATTGTTTTAAAAAACTAGGTACCTATTTAGCATATTAGTTTTAAATAAATATTACTATTTCTAAAGTTTTCTTTAAAATGCAGTTTGCTTGACCTTTTTCTCTATGTTTTTCTTAATAATCACATAAAACTGTTTTTTTTAATTACCTACAGGGTCTAGTTGTTTATAAAATCAACTTTTAGCTTTTATTTTAGACTATCTCTAACACAAGCCCCGAAAAACATGTTTGGGTTAAAGTTACCCCATGTCAAGGTAACTTTGGCCCACTTCAAAAACAATTTTTTTTTTCGCAATTGTGACATGAAAAAAATTAATTGAACTTTAAAACATATAGATATACCCCTACCAATAAATTAAAAAATATTAGATGCTTTGTACAGTTGGTGCTATATAATTTATTACTAAATATTTCAAATAATTTGTATAAAATTGGGCCAATGTTACCCCATTCCACGGTACTTAAAGTAGCTAATGAAAAAAGTGTACAAATAAAAATATATCATATATAATTTCCCATGTGCATAAAATATTATCGATCATTTTGTTCGATTACATATTTTTCGACAACAATCGGCCCGACTCGAAGAGGAGGGCCGATTGCAATCGAAAATATGTAAGAGAACAAATGATAGGATAATATTTTGTGCAAAAGGGAAATTCCGTGGACTATCTCCTGATGACATTATTTTTATAGTAAATAATATGCAAAGAGTGTCGGTTAGTTTATTAAATTTTACAAATGCGTAGTTACCATTCGTTATTTTGTTATTGTTTATAGCAACATTATAAAAAATTATCGAAAATGATCGATAATTTGTACATATTATTCATGATTGGTAGATCTCATTAGGAAACTGAAATGTTCACTAAATTGAAATCTGATTGGACTACATTTTTGAAATGAGATCTGGTGATTGGTGGACAGGTTAGTTATGACGTCAGAAGGAGATAGTCTAAAATATCACTCACCTAGTGTAAAATAATTCTCCTATTATGATGAAGTGCGTCAAACTCGTTAATAACGTTATCTAAATCGCACATTTTTGCCGTTGAGTTTTCAATATTTATTACGGCCAAATTATTGAGTCTCTCATCACTAAACAGTTGGATTGAGTAACATTTTTTTGAGTTACATAATCATTTCCCGAAAAAGGTTTAAATTAATATTATTTTCCTTAATTTTTGTCTGATTTTATTAAAATTTCCAGGTAGGGTGGGCACACGGGTGGGCCGACAGAACTTAAGGTGGGCCAGGCCCACCCAGGCCCACCTGTAGCTACGTCCCTGAGCTATTAATTTGTACTAACATAGTAGTATATAACGAACAAATGTTCAAAGTTGCAATTATATAGTAAATATTATATAGTATACACTACAATATACACAGGCCCGCACTGGCTCCTGTGGAGGCCCTCGGCTACAGACTGAGGAGGGGTCCCTTATCAAGAAGAAATTTTTTAAATTTATATAAAAAATACAAACCACTTTAACACCAAGTATAAATCACTTTTTGAGGTCCCTGCGGGGCTCCCTTGGGTCGGGGGCCCTCGGCGTTCGCCGACTAGCCGACCTAGCCAGTCCGGGCCTGAATATACATATCGTCTGTTAAGTTCTAATACCTCGTAAGCCTCAAAAATGTGAAAATCAGTTTATGAAGTTTTTGTATGCTGTAAAGCCACATTGCACCATTTCAGCATTACACGTAACCCCAAAAAAATTTACTAATATAATCAGCATTAATTGAGATTATTACAGAATGGTTGAAATTTCTTTAGTTTACAAAGAATTAAACGGTTTTTTTCATTTATCTCAAAACTTGCTTTTTGGGTATACGAGGTATTAGAACTACACAGACGATATGTACATTGTATATTATATTATACTTAGTAGTACATATGTATAGGTTGTATAGATGTGTTAAAAACACCAAACAAGATTTTAAAAAAATTATATTTACTACGGTCATTGCCTTGCAGCTAACGCAGTTGGATGCAAATGCGGGGCACCGGGTTCAAACCTGGGGAGAGTCAAACTTTCTTATGACTAGTCTCCGTGCTTCGGAAGGCACGTTAAGCCGGTGGTCCCCTGGGTTAGTGAATTGTCACCATTAACATAAAAAACCAGGATACATGGCACATCTGACGGCAAGTCTAGCAAGCTACCTGATGGATGTAAAATATTTATATGCTCAACAAGCCTTAAGGCTTAAACTAAGAAGAAGAAGAAGAAGATATTTAATAAAAAAAGCAATATTTTGTCCGGTTTTCTCGACCGATTTTCGATATTTTCGACCAGACGGACATAAGTACAAAATACCGAACATCTGGCGGAACCCTACTTACATGCCAAACAAATCAGAAAGTTCTTAAGTAACTCCCTAAAATTATTAACTAGCACCTCATTATTATTACCATAATTATATAACCACCTTAAATATTTTATTGATTAAAATTCATTATATAAAATCAATTTCTTGAGTGAGTACGTACTACTTATGACAATATATTTATTTCCAGAAATGTGTAGTTATCTGTAGTTATTCAGAATAAAAAGAATATTCATGAACTAACTGAAAGTCAGAATTTCCCAAACTCTAATTTTCATAGAATAAAACCTTAAAGAATAAATTTTAAGAATAGGGTGTGGTTTTAGTATCTATGTGTTGTGAAATATACTTCAAGTGGGTAAGGTGAATTCAGTTATATTTATTATTCTGATGGTAAGCTTTTCATTTTAAATAAAACTTCTTGTAGGTTGTTCTTTACTTACGGTTGAAATCATATATTTTCATGTTTAGTTAAGGTTTTGTTAAATTTAGAACTAATTTTCATAGTATTGTCTGGCCACCCCTGGTATATAATTTACAAGTAGTTTGAATTGTTCAGTTTAACACTGAACCGAGGGCGTAGGAATTAGGGAATGGTGAAGCAGTTGGAGCGAAGGTTTTTTTTGCATAGCCCTGTAATAAGAGGTAATATTAAGAGTCACCCTGTATTAAGCGAGAAACAGGTGAGCCCTGTATTACTTAATCCAAGTTGGAAAACATACTTTCGTAAAATTCGCTGTTATTTTGCTTATTACTCAAAAAAATTCCACAAAAGCTTTTAAATTTAATTTAAATTTAAATTGAAATTTAAAAAAATTAAAAACAACACGGTCTGAGACCAAATAAATGTCCTCTTTTTAAAAAATATATTTTATAGTACTTTTGTGCAATTTTTTTGAGTAATATGCAAATATTACTGATGAATTACGAAAATATGGGTTTTCCAACTCGGTGGATTCCTCTTAAATAGAAAACACTAGTAAACACCTTCTTACTTTTATCAATATAATAATTTAATTTTAATTCAAATTAATAGACTATAATTACATACTTATAATTAAATTAACTCGAGATTCTATAATAATTAACATGGTATTTAAATAGATGATTTGGTTAGTTTATTTTTATCAATTACAACTTCGGCAGGTGTTTTTATGTTTCGAATGTGTGGCACCAAAGACACTATCATATTGTAGATCGGCGCCTTGTCTATCTACATTATTTTCTGTTGATTAGAAAATATTATCGATAACCGGTTTTATCATATTTTCAGTTCCAATTAATTAAGAAAATATAATGATTATTTTAATAATCTACTAAATCTACTAGATTCATGGGCAAACGAACTTTTATCAAATGTCAAAAACTAATATATTATATTATTCGTGACTAAATAGCACTTCTTCGATTATATATTTACATCTAGAAAGAAGTTGGAAAGAACAAAATTATTATAATGGTTAAATGAGTATCTACTAATTAAATTCTATCGCAGTGAAGTATAATATAATTATAGTAATAACTAATAAGTTAAGTCTTTTGGGAAACCTCTGCTTACATTTTTCATTTTATGTAATTCCACCTAATGTATACGTAAGATAAATAGTATACCTATTAAATATGTGACATAATATTATGTTCGATACGCTTGTGCTCTAATTGCAATAAAAAAAAATAAATTAATCTCAAGTTATCCTCACACTCCAATCCAATGTAATTTGAACGAATTTGATGCAACAAACTAATCCAAAATTCAATCATTTAACGAATTTCAAGAATATTGTGATAACGTTATGAAGAATATAAACAGCTAAAAAATATATAAACATTGATAGATCTAGCGCCAAGTCAAGGAAACTTGGGTGAGTATTCAAGAAAGGGGCACACTTGCGACTGAAGTCAATATTTTACAATTATTTCTATGCTAATCTTTAAACAATTTATTTATCCCTTGTAGATACTCTATACACTGTCTCCAAATCAATTTAAAACGATGATATTTGTCTGACAGTTAATCAAAAGAGTATAAAACCAAACAAAAACTATATAATTTCATCCTTAGAATAGTACCATGTTTGATTTCCACTCAATCTAATAGTTATATTCCAGAAATCTTGTTCATCTGTATATTATAATATCTACACACTTTGTCTGTCTTACTAAAAATTCGTGAAAACAACGCTCTAACGATATTAAATTTTTGTAGGACCTTCTACTGTGAATTTAAAGGTCAAATAACTATGAATTTTCAAATACTAAAGGTAATTGGCTTTTATACTGGGACAGAGTACAAATACCTTAAATTAGCTAGACAGGAAAATTTAATCAAATTAATTTATTAAATAAATTATACTTTCCGTATATTTTACATTCTGATTACTAATATATAATATTCTGAATTCTAAAAAGTGTTTTAGTGCATTTTTAGTTAGTCTAAAAAATTAATATGTTTACCAGCAAGTTACACTACATCAACCACAATTCAATTAAATTAAATTTTACTTTATGTAATTTTGTTTCAAAATGCAGATTTACACGATGTATGTTGTGTATATTCTTACTTACTTCATTAATTTGTAGTTAATTTACAATTTATTTACAAGACCTTATTATACATTTACATAAAAAAAAAAATTAAAATTAACATAATAAATATAGTGTTCCTACTTTATTTTTTGGTTAGTTATTTTTATACAGTTTATCAATAAATTAACACGAAATATAATAATACTGAAATCCTTAAATAAAGTTTATTTTTATAACTTAAAAATTCTATATGGCGCCTATAAAATAAATTCGATGATGGTTCTACTGATAGTAAATAAATAATTACAAAATTAAGATTCTTGGAAGAATTTTAATGGGATATTAATTAAGGATGTTTTATGCTATAGAGATAATATAACAACAAACAATAAGTAAATATAAGATAAATTTTTAAATTTGGGGTTTTGCTTGTATTTCCTGAACCAAACGGAAGCATTTTTGTATTTTTATTTGGTTTAATCGTTTTATTATTATAAAATGTTCTTGTCTCAGATAACAAAGCTGTATTCTTTATATTAAGCGATATACCCATAATGACTATTTTTTACTTATATTATGCTATTTAAAAGAAAGGCACATTCAGGTTATCTAAAATATGAACTTATAACATACACTGCAAAAAACTGTAGTTTAAAAATTACGCAATTTGAATCTAGATTGTCAATAAATTCAAATTATCTTAAAATTATTTACAAGTGTACTCTTTTCTAGCACAATTATTATATTCTGTTCTAACACAATTGTACTATTTTTTATAACATATTTGTACATTATTTTAATACAATTTTGATTTGTAGACAATCTAACCCCGAAATGTATAACTTGTGTTTACAGTTTTTTTCAGTTTAGGTAAGATATTATTGAAAAGTTTATTTAGAAATCTTAATAAAGGTTAAATGAATTAAATTAAAATATTATATTGTTATATTTTGGATTGAAATGGTCAGTTCATTTCTTTGTAATGCCTCGAAGTGCAATTTGCTCAAAACAAAGGGTACAAATGACCGAAATTTCCAGTAAGTTATAGAATTAAGACTCATACTAATATGTTATACTATAACTAAGCTATATACTAGTAAACGAATTTTGTTCGACTTATAGAGACTTCGAGATATCCAAATTCGAGTTATCAAAGTTTGACTATATTTGTATGAAATTAAAAAGTGTACGGGTATTTGAAGTAGTGCATTGGGAAATCAATTTCGGATCGTGTGCTGCTAGGTTCGAACCGCAGTGTCTTTCAATTATTTGTGCTATGGTTCGAATTCAAACTAATGGACCAAATTCGTAGTAAAGATCATGATTTAGTCGTGCTCTCCTGTCTCTAAACTTAAAGATTTATATATCTAGGACTGCTTTTTGCATTGCAAGGTAAATAAACACCTCACAACACATCAAGCTACCGTTAGTAACTGCTTATCCGGTCCAAAACTTAAAGATTAGGAGAAAAAGAGTGTACCTAGAAATATAAAATTCCAAATATTGTAACGCTAAAATGGAAAGTGGAGGTATACTAAACGAAGTTAAACAAAATCCTGTGTCCGTAGTGTACTGGGTTGAATTTCATGAATGCAGTAGAACTTGCAGAAAAGATAATTTTAGACATATTATACATATTATAATAAACAGGAATAAATTTTACGGGGGTTTGACAAAAAATAGAGTAAGTGGAAAAAAGTAGAAGGAAGGGGAAGAGGCAAGAGGGAGAAAGTCCAAACAACCAAATGAGACCAAGGCGAAAACCTGTATTTCTTTTAAAACTTGTTAAAAATGTTAATTTAAATCAAGATTTCGTACTCTTAGTTTGCGTCATGCGCCGATATTTATCTGCAAACAAAGCCAACACCTCATGCACGCTGAATGACAATAATTGGAAACGTATTTTCATCGCAAACATGCAGATCTTCCTTGGCATTTTGAGGATTTTGCTCCAATCCTTTAAATTTGTTCCACATCACCAATTCGCCTTCAATTGAACAATCGTCTACCTTGCAAATTCTAAATATAATCAATATCTTGATCCTTTTGTTGTCCAGAATGAGTAGTCACATGTACCTTCTAAAATGGCATTAATGTTAATTTCTGAGAAATAAATTTAGTGTTCAGACTTTCAATTGTCTCATGTAGGAAAGCAATGAATAAGGCTTGCCTGTAAAGTTCACGCAAAGAATCATGGCAGTAACGTATTATTTTTGCAGTAGAGGTGGAGGGAGAACGTGCTACTGCTGTCGTGTGAACGGATCGGAGCAGTTTTCGTTTTTGTACATTAGCCACGTCACTGCACGATTCTTTGCGTGAACTTTAGTACTCCTCTGGCGAATAAGATTAAAGCAATTCTTTTCAAAAACTGTGGTTTCCCTTTGTCACATTTCGGTTATTGATTCTGAATATTAATTGTACAATTTACAGCAGCAGTAAGATCTAGATTTATGTATAGCCTGTAAATACTTACTAAAAGGAAAAGTAAATTCAAATACTGCCTGCAGACTGATGATTGTCTGGTGCATTTTTGTTATTATTACTTAGCCATTTAGTGATATGAGTTAGAAAGTTAGATGTCTTTCTACTAATCTAGTGGCACATATTCACTTCAGGTATTGTATCCCTCGCTTATCTTCCAATTCATTGATGCGGCTTTGAAGCACGCTTTGCCGTTTTGGATAACTGAAAAAGTTGTAGACTGTTTCAAGAGTTCCTATAGTATAGAAGATCTCCTGAACAACCTTGGGGTAGAGACAAGTTAAGTTTATGAGCACAATAGTGAACATACATAAAGAAATGTTACCTTGTCGATTTTGATTTCGTAACAATCTGGCAGCATTGGGTTACTCTTTATGCGCGATCTACTACGCAGTTTTTAGTATGCAAGTTGTACGATCTCGTCCGGCTCCATGCGGTTAGCGAAGTATATGGTTGTTGTTATTTTTGCAACAACACTGTAGCCTCCAATTGATTCGGTTCTTTTGTGGTAACGTCAAGTTACCAGTGTTTCAGATTTTCATCCTTAGCCATACGTCGCATATCGAGTGGAAGGAATTGCCTGATGTCGCCTTATAAGTTGCAAACTTACCAGAGCGCTTATGTAAGTGATTTTTTATTCTTTTCAATTCGTTTGATGACGATATTGTGTTTCTATTTTTTGCAGAGTCTATGGATACATTGCAATTATTGGAATTGCGACAGCATCTTTCAAGTTCTAATATCAACTAGGTACAGCACTTTATTACCATTTGTGGTTATTTTGGAGTTCCCCTAAGCGACCCTTGTATTTCAAAATTCACGGATTCACTTCAACCTTCGCACGAATCATGGGCTAGCCTATTAACATTGTGGCTAAACAAAGTGGAGAGGTTCTCTCCAGATGGCGATGTTCTCTCGTTTCTGTTTTGGGTACCCTCTCATCAAGGGTTGCTGTTCAGAGGGTAGTTTTTGTTTCAAGCTGTATAAGTACCGCACATTCAGGACAATTAGAGATACTAAAGAAATTTCTAAATATTGGTTCAAGAGATAATTAAAATAATTAAACAATACATTGAAAGAACTGTCAAGAAAATTAAGATTTTAGTCGACTGTGGGACATTTGATAAATCAGAAATTTTTGTAAATCTTAATCCTAGGTTGTATCGAGCTGCCCAGGCGGCACACTGTCGTTATAATGAAGTCATTTGTTGGTCTTTATTCGTCGGCGACGTCATTGACCGAATAACTGACGTACATTATGACGTGACTTTCAAGGCGAAAAGTTGACGTCGTCATTAAGAGACGTTGCTTTGACGTTAAATGACGTCATTTAGAACGTCATTTACGACGTCTTCGACGTCACTACAAGCCAATAACTGACGACATTATGACGCCAGTGTGCCGCTTGGGTGATGAGAGTAGCTTGAGATCTAAAATTAGAAGTTAAGGGAAAGAACATCTGTAGTGGATGTCATGGAATTTATTGTACGTCTGAAATGGAGTTGCGTGAGGCACATAGTAAAATAGGATTACTTTACAGTAACATCGAGTAATCTAATAGGAATTGTGAAAGACAAAAACCATCAGGAATGGATTCCCAAAATAGATTGCTCGATGATATCAATTAAGTGTGAGATGCTTGAAAGGATTTGGCAGAGGTTTTAATTGTCTAATTGTCCATTAGTGGACTGGAGTACGCCTATAAAGAAAAGAACATGAAGAAGTGATCTTTCCAGGCTGAAAAATACAGTTGCACCTAGAATCTCCAAATTGATTTAAGTATGGCACTGGAAAGTAATGACGACCTGACTTATCCAGGGCCAGACATTCTTCAAATTTGGTTCCATTCATCTAGAAAACATTACTGAACCGTGATGATTAATTTCAGCATATAATATTTTTAAAAGACAATTTGTTATTTTAAAAATAAAAGTAACTATTAGAATCGCAAATTAGTCGAGAATAGAACTACAGGCTCAATTTAAAATTGCTTCCAAATTGATATTCTTATGTGTGAACTTAATTATTTATTATTAGTTATTTATTTACTGGAAATGCCACTAACATGACATCATTACATTACCATCATCGCCACATATCATAACATCATATCATCGCCGCATCAATCAAACTCACGATCTACACACTCGTCACTAAAGACGTCAAAAATATTGAAAACAAATATTGCAGAATTTAAACGTTATTCGAAATTAAGGTAACCGCTCAGATGAAGAAATCCGAAACTCTACCGCAAGGCTATTTCTCTGAGCGGCTTATATATTTTTGCATATTATAAAATCTTTTATATCTCCAAGACTTGCAAAAAATCTTGAGGTACAGAGGATAATAATAATTAAATGACATTACTAGATGTTTTAATGAAATGCAAAATGTTAACATGCCTTTTTATTTATTTTAAATAAAGTGGTAAGTTCTTCGGTTAACTTAAATTAAAGAATTTATTTATCAACTTCTTAAAATAATAAACACATCTTATCTTAAGTAAATCTATACCTACGATATAACCACATCAAAAATGTAAAGGCAGGTATACATTCATACATAGTACATACATTCATTTCTGATGATTTATAATTGTTGATAATAAATTGACATATGGAAATTAAAACCGACTTTGAAAGTCTGTCGCTAATATTACTAAATTTTGAACCAAAATTGAATTTCGTGTTATGTTCATTAAATAAATTAATAAATTGGGATATTTTAAGTAATAAATTAATTACGCCGTGATAAACAATCTAAAACTCATTCTTCAAATCTCGAAGTGTTGTCATCGCCGTTGAATAAAAGAGCCGCCAAAGCTCGTGGTGTTTCCAATCAGTCGAATCTAGACACTCGTTCAAAATCTCAGCTTATCTTATTTATGGTCTAGTGACCTGATCTAACATTATAGCCCTTTATCTATCTGTCGGCAATTTGGGAATTTTAAGTAGCGATTTATAATTGCCGCCAGAGGTAGCGATGGCGCCGCATAGATTCTCACGGTTCCCTGCATTTACCTTTTTGCATCAGGTCATTTTTGAATCAAACGGCGTGTTTGTAGACAGTAGCGGAATCTTGGTACATCACTTTTAACTTATCGTGGATGTCATTAAATACAAAGTTGTCCATATATAGGTCGTTAGTTTGTTAGGTTTCTGATAATAAAACGATGTTTCTAAATAACTTTTATTTTTAATGAGTCGAGCTTAAAAGTAGTTTCAACTAAAACAAGGTGTATCTTTTAACAAACACCTGTCACTATATTAGCAAAACTGATTAAACAAATATAAAATTGTATTTTGTCTATAAGCATCATTTTTTCATTCATTGCTTGTTCGTAGACACAGTTATGAAGTTTCCACACACATCATTCATTCTCTTATCAGCAATTCCCCTTTATAAAATATAATTCAATATTGTTTAATTTTAATTATTGTAAATCTTCCCAGAAATAATAGTTTTAATTTCAAGAAACATTCGCAGGGTCAGTCTAGAGATTCGGATCGTCCCTAAATTTTTTGAAGGCAAATGGGTCAAAAATAGAATTTGCTGCATTTATGATACCGAATCAAGTCAATTTGTTTGTCATCCTTACATAGTTTACATACATAGTCATCGTTTATATCATTCATGATGATGTGGACGCAACATCTGCTTCATCAGGGTCAGGGGTCAGGGCTTAAACAGGTGGAAAGTTTAGAAGATCAAGAGTTTTTCGTACTATTTATCATCATTTTTTAATTTCTTTTTCTTATTTCCAAATACACTTTTTGGCATTATGTCCTTCAATTTTTGCTTAGCAGCAAGTTCTTCCTTATATGGACTACATTTTTAAACCGTATTCTTTGCTTTTTAACCCTTAATAACTATGGAGGAATCACCGAGACCACGCCGACTTTTAATATGTGTGTATTTTAGGCCTAGTTCAAAATTACGAATTTAGCGTCTCAGTACCTTTAAGTTATATCATTCCTATTATATTGACAAAATAAGGGCCTTGAAGATTGTCTAGTTTTATAGTTAGAACGAAATAAACACGGTGTCTGTATGACCACGCCATAGTGTTAGTGTAACTTTTAATCTCCCATGTTTAATACAAAAATATGTGTTGAACTAGTTTGATTTCGTACAATTTAGGTAAATTGTGTTAAAAATTGAATTAGTATGAATAGCATTTGTTTGTGTTATTAGGAAATGTAAAAATAACAAAAAAAATAATCAATACATTGTGGCATTATTCATCAATTGCATAGATAAATATTGTAACATTTTAGGTGTTGTGATTTTTGCGAATTCAGTTTTTTTTCTTCAATTTTGTACTTTAGTTATAATTTCTCATCTATTAACTTTTCAAAATTATTATTAAATTGTTTAGAAATCCTTCAGATTAATTTAAAAAAATTCTTTTTCGTATAGATAGTATAAATGCATGCTCATACGGTACCTATATCTCTTTATATTTTTAAGTGTTAATAAAAGTTTAAAATCTATTACTTTATAATTTTTTTTGACTTACTAGAATAGCAACCAAGACATCTATGATAAAATAATCCAAAAAATTAAAGTGTAAGTACATAAAAAACCAACAAATAAAGCGTGGTCTCTGTGACCCCACAGTAGTGATAGTGTAAGAATTATTTTACCATAGTTATTAAGGGTTAAAGCACGAACTGCTAACTATTCGCCTGTTCATTTTCCATTTTTCCTAGCATTCGACATTTTTCCTCTTAAATTAAAAACAAAAAATAATTTAAACTCAAAGAATCTTATATTAGTTGCCTGGAAAAGACCGGTTCATTTTCGGAAACCGATTATGGTTGTTTCGAAGAAACTGACTATTACTCGGAAATAAAAAGGTGCAAACAATATAAACATAACTTTAGAAGCTAGGTGGGGTGGAGTAAATTCATTCTCAATACTCACATTTTCTAAGTAAATGTAAAACATGCAGCATAATTGTGCAAAACCTGCTGAAGCTTAAGGTAGACTTGATCAAAATTACATAGAAATACTCAATTTTAATTTTTTTTGCTATAAAAACACATACCGATTGCACAACCAATTCGTTTCTGGCACGATGTTATACTCTCACACCATCTGATTGCAGTTTCTTAAGAGAAATTGCTTTGTAAACATGTAAATTGACGGTGGTCTATTCGAGGCACCGGTCCATTCCTAGCAACCTTCCCCTACTATTAGCAATTATTATTACAATAAACTGTAGTGGTCTAGCGGTTAAGTATTTGGAATGGTAATTCGTAGGTCATTAATTTTTTAATTCTGATAATAAATTACATAATTTAGAAGAAAAAAAGTTAGCCTGTACTGGGATAGAACTCAGGACCTACGCGTCGCAACTCTCATATTATATTAAACCTATGGTAAAACTTGTCTATTTTCAAAAATTCATAACTCAAAAACTAAAGGTAAATGGACTAAACGCCGAGAAAGTGATAATTTTTTTAGCTCCTAGATTTACCAAAAAAATGGGATCTCGATTGGAGATATATCCACTGTGATGACCCATTGTTAGTTGTTGTTAATCGATGTTTGGCTACATCTTGTGCCATCAGTTCGAAATTGACTTTTGTGGTGAATATTTGCAAGGTCCTCTACTTATGAATCACAATATTCTTGTTGGTCGTCTGCTCCATTGCTACTGATGTATATTTTAAGTTCTATGGTTCTATGAGCATAATTTATTGTTTTGCTCCCGATGTATCCGTGATGCCATCAATGTTGTGCAAGAGTCTACCGTCATCACTGAAAAAACAGGCCCATACCATCACGTTTCCAACGCTGTCGCGCCTTATACTTGATACTATAATTTGATATTTAATGATATTGTTTTTCGACGTCGAATATACTGTAGGTATACTATCTGAAGAAAACAAATTAAATTTAATATAGTCGCTCCTAAGAATTTTAGACCATTCTTTTATTCCCCGGTATACATGTTCCCTTGCAAATTTTGATATCAATGGTTTTTTCAAAGGACCTACCAAATAGTCCACCTGAATACGTAGGCTTCTAGGAAAGTTTCTGGAAACGCTATGATAGAACACATTTAAAATTTGAAAATTGACTTTATTGCTGTTCGAAGTATTCGCCTTAGATATCAATACACTTTTGCAAACGTTGGAACCAATTTGCAAAACAGTTTTTCCACTCTGAAGCTGATAACTCAGAAACCAGTGTTTCTGACATTTCAACCAGTGAAATGTTTCGACCATACCCAAATGGTGGACTCGGTGGACTGTTGTTAATTCTCAGGTTCATAATAAGAAATGCAAATTTCATCACCAGTAAAGATATTGTAGTACACCTTTGAAAGACCTCGATTGCATTTCTTCAGCATTTCTTTGCACCATTTGACATGACTTTGTGTTTGAATTTTTAGATTTATGTCATATTGTATGGGATCCAGAAACTGCAAAATGCTAAATCTTCTTCTTCTTTCTAGAAGTAATTCTCTATAGAATTCTCTTCTAGTAGGCCAAGGCCTGTTATTTCCCAACACATGCGTCGTTTCCTCGGAAGTGTTAGAAACTTTGAGCATATAAATATTTTACATCCATCGGGTAGCTTGCTAGACTTGCCTTCATTATGTGCCTGTATCCTGGTTTATTATGTTAATGGTGGCAATTCACTAACCCAGGGGACCACCGGCTTAACGTGCTTTCCGAAGCACGGAGACTAGCGCTAAATAATCATGCAAAATCGTCTATATTGTTTTCATGCCAATGCCTAAGATTGCCTGAATCTCTCGGTATGTCACATACCGATCTCGTTCAATCATTTCACGTACAGTAGTAACATTAAGGGTAACAACAGATGATCCTGGACGACCTGCACGAAATTCGTCACTGAGAGGGGTGCGTTCACGCTGGGATTCGGAAAACCATCGATAAACAGTATTTTAACATTGCATTTTTCGTTAAAATCACGAACGATTTCAATTGCTTCACGAATGATCACTTTAACGTTTTTCTTGGTCTTTTTCTTATATTATTTTGTTCTTGTGTGATCCCAAAAACTTTATTATTTAATGTAGTAACCCAAATTCCCATTTGGCTAACGTCACTGTATTTTTATCATCCAACCACTTTAAAACTGATCTTTTTAAATCCACCGAATAATTTCTTGTTTGTTTAAACTATTGCAACAAGTTAATTCTAAGAAAAATTAAAATTATATTACTATTTTAATTAAAATTATTTCTAGTCCTATTTGAAAAATACCGCCAATAAATTTTTAGCTTAAAAAAAAATGATCACGTAATCTGTATAAATAATGCTGTAATACTTTTTGAAAAAATAAAATAATTTGCTAAATTAATGATTTTTATTTCTATTCATTTTCTGCAGAAAACTCTTTATTATGTTCGCTACTGTGAATACAGGTCCATTTTCTTCAGTCAGTGTTTCGCAACCCTTTTCTATTTGCTCTCCCCTTAACCATACAAATTTTTAATGCGCCCCCCTTGTATTTTATGTTGTTTTTGTGTCAATAAATAGTTAAAATAGTTAAAGGATAGAAAATAGTAACTTTCTTTCAATTTCTACTTTCTTTCGCGCTCCCTTTTGAGGTATTTTGCGTCCCCCAGTTTAACAAACGCTGCCTGAAGTAGTTAATCTCACTAGGACAAGTTGCCTTAATGAACATATTCAATTAAAAAAATTTAACTCCATCCAATCGATGAAAACAAGCACGAGATATGCTCGAAGATGTCTCCAGTCCTACTAAAACTGCTTAAATAATACTTTCCATTTCATATCGGAGATTTTAAGAAATTTACTTTTAGTATTGAAAAATGTTGTATGCATTTTTTGGTAATTTTAAATACAGACTTGGTTATTATCAAGTTTTATTAAAGTCACAGGCATAACAGACATAAGAGTATTATAGTAGGTACTAGTAAAATAAAGGATCATAAAAACCACAACCTCTACAAGTTTCTAATATACAGTATCGTGTAAACATGAACAGCATTAACATTCGGTATGTATCTATATTTTTAATAAATCATACTTTGCTCAAAATAAAAGAAAACTGAAAATTGTACAATATCCCACAGCGTGATACAATTTAATGCAGCTGAGGGAACATAAAGTTTGCAGCACACGAATATATCTGCTTATATTTATATATTTATGTTCAACAATATGGAAATATATAATATTGTACATGTTCAAGCCTGGATAGTAACAATATTTTACATTATCTTTCTATATATATATACATATAAAACATTCGCTCATCATTAAACAAAACAACACAAGCATTAACGTTTGTAAGAAGAATATTGACAATAATGTAGCTTTACAGACAGCTTAGTTTCTACAAAATGGAATATTTACAAATGTACCTATAATTTATTAGTACCTACTAGTTGAAATATGAGAACTTAACCTAATAATAATTTCATTAGAAAAAAGAAGTTAAATTTAAAAAATAAATATTGCTGGTTTCCATAATAATGTACACCAGAATTATATTTTATGAATTAAAAATCAGAGTACATTTTTCTAATTTATAAAGATACTGATTAATTGTCTTTCAACGTAATCCCAATTAGACAAAACACCATCTTTGTTTTCGACCAAACGTACAGAAAATAAATTAAACCTAAACTATCTACCTGTTTAGTATTCTCTCCACGGTTCCCAAGTATGCCCACTCCTAAAATAATTTGCGGATTGCTTTCAATTTCGTTTTCTTTTTGCGTAGGAATTTATTTCATTTGTGCAACGCTAGATTAAATTTTCGTCATGAATTCTTTCTTATTCTACTTTACTATTGTTGTACTACAATATAACGTGCCACATGTACCTAATATTTTATTGTATTTACTAAGGTTGACAATAAAAACGAAAATTAAATAATAATATTCAAAGGCAATGTTCGATATTGTCTTTTAAATAGCCAAATTCACATTCTTAACATAAATTTACGGAAGCTATACTTCTATTGTATTCTAAACATAATTTTGATCACCTCGTTGTTTCGCTAATAACTTGTGTTTATTTCGAAGCTTTGTTAAACCTTTTGCGATCGAAATTGAATACAATTGATTGAATTATGCATTAAATGCTTCAAACAATAATAATAATCAGACCTTTATTCCGTTCATAATTTTCCCTTGTTTAATGAAGTTTGAAAAAAAGATTTTCACTTTTAATTTTACATTAAAAGGGCAACGTATTATACAGTTACGTGAATACTCTGGAATTTTTGTTATGAATTTTAAGAGAAAAATCGCTCGTTAATTGTTTATAAAAAATAGAGGTTTTGGTTTAAAAAAAATCAGGCACAAGGTTTCAATGCCTAGAATATGTTATATAAATTTCATCTAAATCCATTGAGTGATTTTTAAATTACTATAGTGTACATCGTATTTGAAAACGTAGTTTTGAGAAAAATGCGTTTAAAGTTTGAATTAAGTAATTAAAGTTTGAAAAACAAAAGGATATTCTTAAAATTATTATCAGATCGATTTGAAATTTTCACAGAATATTCTGTGAAGTACTACCTATTATACTTTTCAAGAAAATACAAAAACATTTGAATTTTTGAAAATCTTGACTGCAAGTAACCCCATAAATATTTGATGTATTAATGGGCATATTTTTGATAAATTCACTTTAGTCAAATACTAGATCCTTGCTTTTTATGTATTACTTGACGAATATAAAGTCATATAGATACCAAAATTCATCGTCGAAATGGTTGGGATTTGTCAACAGAATGGGCCAAGAGGTCACACAAAGTCACACTAATAATACTTGAAGTCAGAAAAAAAGAACGAAAACAAGAGGAAGACCCAAAAAAACTTGAAGCGATGAAGAGAAGGTAACAAACTATTGTTAATTTTTGAGAAATGTTTTTTGAGATGGGGCATTCGTTTATTTTATATTAGTATAAAGTTTATTTGCACTTTGAGTTTCATCAGTACTACAGTCCACCTATTTTAATATTTCCAGTTCAACGATGCCATCAGTGTCGCCATACCTTCACTTGTAATTTTTGTTATTTGATTTGCATTTATGTGAATTTATATTTTTTGTATTTATCCTGATTTTATAATTAAAAATTGTATTTTAATTCCTGTAAGTTTTCTCTGTGTAGGTAATATAAAAAATATATAAATAAATAGTCTTTATTTTTTTTAACCTTTTGCTAGTGATTTATAAACCAACTTCTTTATTTATTCTGAGTTTTATTATTAAGGGCATTATCGAATTGCCGATCAGTGTTGGTTTCAACTAATCTATTTGTTGCGACATCATACCAAGACGTGCACACAGGGTACGATCCAGTAAATCCAGACTTTTCCTAGAACTTGACATAAAATATATAAAAATTATAAATTTCTACATGCAGGAGAGTTAGTTTCATCAGAGTCTATCCTAAGAAAGGACAGTCGATGGTCGACCCTTGTTCTTTTAGATATTCCAAAAAATTTGAAATAGTTTGAGTTCGTCTATAGTATTCTAGGAGGCTACATTTGTTATTTGCATAGATGTTTATATAAAAGGCTAGATATGCGACTCCTAATACATGCAATGTTATAGAAGTGAAGCTTCAAGATCGCTGGCGGCCATTTGTTGGGTTGGCAAAATCATAATACATTTCAACGTAACTTGTTGTAACATGAGTAAATTTATAGTATTCAAGCAGGAATGTAATATTAAATTTATTTATTAATTAAATAATACAGAATAACACCAATAAAACAATTCAAAATATTTTTTAGGTTTTATTGATTTTCAAATATAATACTAATTTATTTAATTTATGCCTTTTGGCATTAATAATTTATTTATAATCATATAATCTCACACACAGAAACACTGTAACAAGCATTTGCTTACATTCCTTGCCAACCCGACAAATGGCGACCACTAATATTCAGGCTTCACTTTTGTGCACGAGTTAGTTATCTCTAAGAGTTATCTAGCCTTCTATATAAACATCTATGGTTATTTGTGAACTCTAACCATATTCTAACCTATAAGTTTGACATTTTGTGGAAACCTTAACCTATAAAATCGTATGTCAATTCGATATAGCGCCAAATACAATTGAAATGGACTATTTGTCGAGGTATTTGTGCAAAATGCAAAAGTTTTTCCTGTGGTACAAGTTTCTTTTCTGACTTTCAGCTCTTTATCTCTTAATATTTACAATTTGCCATGATAAATTAATTACACCCTCCCTAAAGCGAAGGTCTAGACTAGATCCACGCTTGATGTTAGATACATACAACCTGTCTTTAATTATTTTGATATCTACTATAAGAGGCCATCTATTAGTTACGTGAGCTTAAAATGGGGGGGTCCGCGGCAAGGTATCACCAAATTTCTTTTAAAGGGAGGGGAGTCAATGAAAATCTCACGTCAACTTCGGTAGTATCATTTTTCTCCTCAATCAATCAATCAACAAACTCTATATTTAAATTAATAGTTACAAACAGTTTGCCCCTGCACCGACCAAGCCGATGCAAAGGCAATTAATTTATTTAACAGAAATTATTTTTTATCAGCAACATCGGATGGCGGGTGTTGATCCAGAGTCCTCCCACGTGAAATACTCCCTGGAAAATGAGAACAAAAACCTGGCAACATAATTAGGGGTGTGTGTTAGTAATTATAACATTATGTGGCAGTGGCGGTTATTCCCTATGTGCTGCAGAGCTGCAAGAGCTGCAGAACTGCCAATTATTTTGTGGTTGGTAAATTTCTACTATAGTTTCTAATATATAAGAATACGTTTCCGACCTCAGGAAGAGGTTCGGAAAGTACAGTTTTCCGTATGTTTTCCGATAAAATCATTTAAATAATTACTAAAAACAATTGCCAACCCCCCACCCTTTTGGAAGTTCCCTATTGCAGCACACCTGCTTCATAATGTCACGAGCCGCCACTGCTATGTGGTGTAGTAATTTATTTCACAGAAAAATATAGTACATAGAAAACATCGGTAGTAAAGCTTATGTATTTAGTGGTATGAAGCAAAATGGATGAACATAATATTATCAAATAAATTTAATTATTTAAAAATTATAGGGTAAATCTCTCGTGAGGGGGAGGGGGTCCCACCACATCTTACCAAATCTCACCAAGGAGGAGGGGGTGTCCAAATTTAAAGAAAAACACCTCACTTAATTAATGGACGACTCCTAACCCAACTTGAGTGTTAAGTATAATTGAATAGTATAGAGAAACATTGACCAGGACTTTAATAAAAATAATGTAGTTAAGGCTGAAATAAGCTCTTTTATTAGATAACTGATGTAGAAAACCAATAAAGATGATCTCTTTCATAGATCTAAAGTACTAAACTAGTAGTACTTTTGATTCTGCAAAGTAACACGGGATTTTGAGCTAATTTGAATGTTATATATCCCACGTATATTACTCATACATCAATAACTGTATTCGCTAATTCAATGTAAGATAAATATTATGCTCACTAATAGCGATGGCAAACAATAGGTGACGTTTGCGCGTCCTTAATCCCTTCGATGTTTGATAGAGTTTTAAACTTTGTCTGTAAAGGGAGTAATTTTGTTTATTCCTAGTCGATTATTTAGTTACCACCAAATTGCGTTAAAAAGTTTGAAATAGCATATAATATACCGAGGTAGAAAACAGTTCATTCGTTACATCTGAAAGCTGAATGATTACCACAATGTAAAACTCCGAGGTTATCTATAGCCCGAAGATGTAATGAAGCCTTTCACCAAGGTTTGTAAATTGTTTTATCCATAATCATTTAGTAATTAAGATTATTTATTTGTTGCGGTTTTGGTAAAATACTTTTACCCAGGAGTAGGCAGTGTATATAAATTCTTCTGGTAAATTGACAAGAGTTTTACCCACGGTCAGTAATGGCTTACCTTCAAACTTTAAAAACGTTCGTAATCTAGTCGTTATTATACCTCACCATGATTAAACAACCATAAGCTTTGTTTGAACTTAAATTTATGAAATCCATACTTTAATTATTATGAAACTCTAGTGAAAAGTTTAAGTGGATGGTGCCGATTTAATTACCGGTATAATTCGATTTTTATTAACAGCTTAAAAGTGTGTTTTTAAGTTGAAGTTAAATTTGTATTGAGGTGATAAGCCTTACAATGGGTAAAAGTGGGCTGGTTAAAACTCCAAGGTTATTCGTCAGCCAATCACTAACTAAAGGTGAGATGGACTTGAGGACGTTTCCAAACACCTTTTACTTTACCATGTCTTCGTTGGAAGCTGAAAACCCCCAATCTTCAACAAAGAGAAATTCTTTTATTGCGATTGGGATTTGAACTAATAGCACTATTACATATCCATTAGTTGAGACAACCAAACGACGCCGACGCACACTGGGCTGAAAAATGATGTAAAAATTTATTTTCCAATTAATGTTTATATAAAAAATTTTTTTAGTTGGTAATATTAAAAAAATCGCACATTACAATCGCAAAATTCGTTATGTTCTGGTGGATTGTTTTGCGTTTAAATGCTTATGAATATTAAATATGATTATATTAAACAGATGATACTCATAGCAATGCGTTTATTTTAAAATTTATAGGTAAAATAACGATTTTAGGGTTTATCTTAACTTGAACTTTTCGAGCGTTCTATAAAATTGTGAACTTTAAAATTTAGACCTGCGTTACTGTTACCTAAACATCTATATCGTGTATCAATTTCTCGCTGGAATGTTTGCCTATAAGGAAGATATTGTCATTTCAAGTTTTAATCTCTTAATTTTATGTACCAAATCCGCTCATTTTCGCTAAAATATGAAAGCTTTCATGCTTCAGAATCCATTGATCCGTATATACGATGAGATAATATGCCTATAAAGGTTTTGAAAATCGAGAAAATATAAATAAAAAAGGAAATAGAATAGAGAATTAGAAAAAAAGCAAATCAAATCAAGATGAATTATAATTTAAGAACAAATTATGATCTTTATTTATTACTTAAAAGCTCCCCTGACACACATCTTGATGATTACAAGAAACTTTTTGAAATGGTTACTTCCAGACTTGATATCAATTTTTGTGAATCAGAACTGAATACTTTAAAAACTAGTATTAGAATGCTTTGTTTGAAGCTGCGTAGGAAGTGGAAACAGTCCAACCGTACTGAAAAAATTTTTTTGGAGAACAATAATTCATGGTTGCATTCTGAGTTTAATTGGCCTCATTGTATAAGACTGAAAATTAAAGATATGGTAGAAAAGACCGAATTTATTCAATATAAGGATACGCAGGAGCTCATGTGTTCTACAATCAGGAGTATGTACAACAATGGACTTAACGATGTTGCAAGGATTTTAGAACATTTACAAGAAAATCCTGAATTTGTTATAAAAATAAGAAAAATTCTTGATGATAAATTTAAACCTGTCGTGTACTCGAAAGAGTACTCGAAAGAGTAGAGAAACCCGATCTAGAAAGTTTTGCAGGGAAGCATCCAACGAAGATATTTTACATAATATGCTAATATCTTCAGATCCTTTTATATCAAGTATTCGGCCATTTCAGAAAAGACAAACAAAAAATCTTTTACCCGAAACTTTGGAATTACTGGAATTAACTCCAGAAATTGAATTAACAGACGCTACTGAAAGCGATACAAATTAATAATTATGTAGCTACTAATAATTTATTTTCATATATTAATAAAAATTAATTTAAATTAGTTTAAATCAAATATAAATTTGTTTAGGTGGGTTCTGGTAACAAAACTAATTTTAAATTTTCGCTGATAGGTAACTCTTTTACGCTATGTATAATCAATGCAACAATAATAAATTATTATAGTATTTTCTAACTATAATTGGTTAGTTTTTAATACGTGATAGTAAATTAATTGATATATTTTAATAATTTACTAATCTAATTCCTTTTACGTGTTACAAATATATTTGATATACATTTATATTTTCATTTTTTTCATATTTTTATGATGAAAATGAGCGGATTTGGTACATAAAATTAAGAGATTAAAACTTGAAATGACAATATCTTCCTTATAGGCAAACATTCCAGCGAGAAATTGATACACGATATAGATGTTTAGGTAACAGTAACGCAGGTCTAAATTTTAAAGTTCACAATTTTATAGAACGCTCGAAAAGTTCAAGTTAAGATAAACCCTAAAATCGTTATTTTACCTATAAATTTTAAAATAAACGCATTGCTATGAGTATCATCTGTTTAATATAATCATATTTAATATTCATAAGCATTTAAACGCAAAACAATCCACCAGAACATAACGAATTTTGCGATTGTAATGTGCGATTTTTTTAATATTACCAACTAAAAAAATTTTTTATATAAACATTAATTGGAAAATAAATTTTTACATCATTTTTCAGCCCAGTGTGCGACGTGAGAACGATCAGATGACTTAACTTTTGCAACCACGAATTTAGGAGATTTGTTTCATTTTGGCAAATTCATCCAGGTCAATGGAATGAAATCGTTTGCAGGTGATTTAATTCTTTACTAATAAGATGAAGTTTTTCCATTTTTGAGCTTTGTCCGGAACGCAATTTGAATGATGCTCTACGTAGATTTTTAAAATGATTCCAAAAGCATTAAAATGAGGAGTCGGAGGATTGTATAGTTAATTGAGTTTTAGGTATAGGTATAATAAAGATTATAAACGTCAACTAGTAACCAAGTTCAAAAAAGTCCTCTTGTCAGCTAGAGCAGAAAGGTGTGTGGTAAAAAGACTTTTATTTAAAATAAAATAAAAGTAAATATTTCCAAGTTTTTTATTTTGCATTCATAAATTAAAACGAATATCCTTTTCTAAAATATTACTCTTTTAAGTTTATTATGACTTGAAGTTGATTAAAGATGGCATGTCATAATTGCAAGTAAAATGGCTGTAACACCGTGATGTACAAGGCTTACATCGTAAGGATTACTGTCGTGGAGACTTTTTGTGTGTGAACTAAGAACTAAGGCATAAGTTTTCACTTATTAAATCATTATTTTAGTATTTTCATGAAAGAACAACGTCATCCAAACCTGTTTAAAGCAAGAATTATTAGTGTCACAAATGAAAACCCCTTGCAAATTTTATTACCCTCTAATATGATTTCGTGCATTCAATAAATAAGCCGTAAAACAATTCTACTCGAGCAATTGCATTTTATGTGCGTAATAAATATAAATTTTTATACAAGCAACCAACTCATTAATTATTTTCAGACAAGGTTTTCTACATCCAGCAACACTAAAGTATTGTAGAGCTAGCAACATCAATATGTCTGCATGAAAAATAATTAAGCAAGTATTTGTCATACGCTTCCTGCACACTATTTCTCCCGATAACATTTTTAGGACAAACCAAAATGTCGTACTCTTTGATGCCACTTTACGATGATAAACGACGCTGTGTTTGTCAGTACTTATAGACATCCGGTACTTTGCGCTTGCGTCTAAGCCGTCAAATCATTAAAAACATCAGGTAATTGTGTTGAATATACTAAATTTAAAATATTTAGCGGCAGGATATGTAGAGCTTTATTGCCCGAGAAATGATTCTTAAATAACCATATCAAAGTATCCGCCACCATACATCACTCATGATCAAACAGTCGCACAAAACTAAAAAAAATATTGTACCATTGGCGTACAACTTGGTATACAAAACAAATTAGCTAAATATAATTAGCAGCGACTTGTTAATTTCTTCTAGAAATACTTGAAACGACTTCTATCCAATATTATAATTTATTAATTTTTGAATTTTCAAAAGAAAATTATAGATAATAATAAACAGTATACACATGTTCAAATTTTTGGCTTTCGGCAAGTTTTTCAAGCTCTTTGATACTATCATCTCAAGACAGATGTAAAAGCTGAAAATATTTTTTAAATTATATTAAATAAAGTAGCTTAATTGTAACGTCACTGACTGATTTGACTATTTTGACATCGAGCCAGCACGTGTCCTGGTGTTAAAATATGTCTTAATTCGAGCGCGTTTCATATTATTTTCGAAGAAACATTAACATTTTGTTTTTGTTTTTATAATTTATTGAAGTTTACTTTGTCTTTTCAAAATATTTGTTTGCAGTTGACATATTTATAATTACAAAAATTTACATTAAAGGGTTTTTGCAGAAGTAATTAGCTTTGATTTTATATTTTTAGATGATACTTCAGCAAATAGTGCCAACAAATTTTAATAAAAAGATAGCTTTCCTCTTGTCAAATATAAATAAAATCTAGAGAATAAATTGTTTCGGGTTTGCAATCAGCGTGATGGAACATATATTTTTTGCTTACATGTAGAACAAACAACAATTTTTTTTCATTTCATTTCTATCATGTTGTGTTTAGCTCTATGCCGAAAAGCCAGAAATGAATAAACTGCTTTTAATAGTCTGGAAACTGTTTAGTAGTAGACCGATAAAAGAGATACCCCCTCAAAAACAAACTATCGAATACGTGCGTGCCTTATTATAACAATATCAAAATATTTAACAAAATTATTTTTAATTCTTTATTATTTATTTTTTTATATACTTTTTGAAAATAATATAAGAAATTTAATATCAAAAATTTAAACAAATTTTCATTACAATAGAAATCAATAGGTACATGTGAGGATGAAAATTTCATAGCTTTTTAATTTTTTCCAGAAAGCATAATACCTACATAATATACGATGAGAAGACGAGAGACTAGTATATTTTTAATTTGTTTATAGGTTATAGTAATCTGATTACTGTTTTGTTTTGCATTAGTGGGCTAGTTAGGGAGCTAAAATGGGGCTTATCTGAATAAAAAATAAAGAAGTCTTGCAAATTGGCACTTTATTAGAGTTTCAGGCAAAAAATAGTTCTTATAAAAATTATAACAGGTAAAAATCTCTTTTTTTAATTTAATTTTTAAATTTAATGGGTTAAATACAAACTACCCTCTGTGACGCAACCTCTAATGAGAGGGTCGCCCAAGACAAAGATCCAAATTCTATCGCAATCCAAAAAAAAGCTCTCCAGTTTATGTAGCCCCAACTTTATAGCTAGAGTTCAAATTATTGGGAGAGCAAGATCGAGAATGGTATGGAATGGTAAAAATATCTTTAATGACAAAGTAATAATCAATTGTTGAGAGTAGTGCACAATTCCAATAATCACAATGTATTTGACTGTGCAAAACAATACACACAGTATTTGTAAATGGATCGACAGTATCAAAAGCAACGGTAACCGCTAACCGTTAACCGAAATTGAATGTAAAAGCCAAAATGACACGCCAGTATAAGCACGAATTGGAAAGAATACAAATATTACTTACGTTGAGCTCTGGTAAGTCTACAAACTTTAACGTAACAAGTGCTCCTTTCCAATCGAATGTTGACGTGTGGCTTGGGAGGCGAAGAATGGTGAACTTGCTCCAAATTAGCTTGTTCGGTTTTAGAAAGTCGTTGTTGGAAGTACGAAGCAATTAACACTGATCCCCATGGTAGAGAAATCCCCAAGGTAGCGAATTTGGCGTTTCCAAATAAGAAGGAAAGTTCGATGTTAAGTTTTTGTTGTTGGTCGAAAACAACAAAGCCCATACACGTCGCTTACCGAGTGAAGTCAGATATGGTCATAATGGAGCACCAAATCAGAGTAGAGCTTATGCGCATTGAAAATTAGCCTTCCTGCAAAAAACATGGACTCACACCAGATATTTACAGGAGTCCAAAACATTAAACGATAACTGGACTACTTGTCATACACGAACTTGGCATGAAAAACAGTGGCGTAGAGACCAAAAAATATTCGTCAACGCAGTAGTATCGGCATTCAAAAAAATTGCTGTGGGGAAATAATATAGGTCCGCTTGTCGTTGTAGCTATCGGAAGACTGCCTGCAAAGCCACGTTCAGTTGTTTACGGTAAGATTATCAACATTTGCACGAAATGCATGCATTAAATACTTGAAGTTAAGTAAAAATTTAAAGCTGGATCGAGGAATATTGTGAAATTGATATTTGAGGGGGAATTAAGTAAAAGATACAAAAATTTGTTACAGGGGATATTCACCTTTACATTAAATAATGAGACGGTCATTGTCTTGCAGCTAACGCAGTTGGATGCGAATATGGGGCACTGGGTTCAAACCTGGGGAGAGTCAAACTTTCTTATGGCTAGTCTCCGTGCTTCGGAAGGCACGTTAAGCCGGTGGTCCCCTGGGTTAGGGGTCATTCCACGTGAAATCAACACACTTTTTAGACTGACCATCTCCGATTTTGATAAAATTTGGTATGTCGATAGAGTGTACGGAGACTAACAAATATACAAATTTTTATTTCAATATCTCAAACGGTTTCCAAAATATCGCTATGTAAAATTTTCAAAAATTGGCTGCCGGAATATTTTCTAATCATTATAGCAGCTCTCCTAATTAAGTTACAGAGGTGGGCGTGGTGTCATTTTACTCAGTTTTTAATGCCCTTTCCGATGATATACAGCACATCACCGTTTCTTATAAACATACTTTCCAAAACTCAAAATCAAAATTTTGAATTTGATTTTCTCAAAAAGTACGTCTTCAAAATTCTTCAAAATTTTTCTGGGAATAGTCTGTACTTATGGTAAGTGACTGCCAAAATTTGAAAGTGGGACGGTAATGGCTTCATAGTTAAAATAATTTTTTAGTACCAGATGGTTTTAAAAGAACGATAGACTTTATATTATAGTAAGTGAAGTACCACAGAAATTGTTTGTGAAAAATGTTAGTTTTACGGAAACGAGTCTTGCCAAATAATTTGGTACATAATGGGGGAGGGGGGCACCCCTTGCCGGCAAGGATAACAAGTCCAACTATGTGAATTTTTTCTGAGAAAATGAATGTATTTAGATCAATTTTGGTTTTGACACATTATTATACAAGTCTTCAAAAACATTTAAAAATTTTTTCAAATCAAAATATTACAAAATGGAAATGTGGCAGCTGAACTCCAGAAACACCTCTTAAAATGAGGTGGAAAATCTCCCAATGGTGTCGCTAGACCTACAATATAAGAAATGAAAAAATTTAGTTTAATATATTAATATAATATATTTTTCCAGTTCGGCACGAGCCAGATTTTTTATATGTTAATTTTTTTTGAATTATAAAGGTTCAAAGTCGAATCAATCAAAACAATGTCACTTAAACGGTAATAAAAAATTTTTGAGACAAAAATTTAAAAATCGGGGTAGAAGTGGACTGGAGAAACATAAGTAGGTATTATATTAAACTAAATGTTTTCATTTCCTATGTTGTAGGTCCAACGACACCATTGGGAGATTTTCCGCCGCATTTTAAGAGGTGTTTCTGGAGTTCAGCTGCCACGCCGCCATATTGTAATATTTTAATTTGAAAAAATTTTTAAATGTTTTTGAAGACTTGTATAATAATGTGTCAAAACCAAAATTGATTTAAATATAGGGTGTTTTTTTAGCTGCATGAGAACTTTCAATAGGGATAACAATTGAACCAAGATTGCTATGGAAACAGTTTTTTGACATTTGTGTTTAGCAAGGTTTGGCATTTGATAATGCATAGATTGACCATTGAACAACGCTACCAAATTGGGCTCAGAACCAATTGGAATTGGATCAATTTTTTTACCGTAAAATTTTGTTCAGTGACGAGGCACATTTCTGGTTAAATGGGTATGTGAACAAACAAAATTGACGTATATGGAGTGAGACCAATCCGGGACATTATCTTGAGACTCCATTGCATCCATTAAAATTGACTGTTTGGTGTGGAATACACGCCAACGGCATCATTGGTCCATATGTCTTTCGAAATGAGGAAGGAGCTACCGTTACGGTGAATGGTGTGAGATATCGACACATGCTCAATACATTTTTGTTTCCAAAACTTCAAGAGCTAAACATTGACAACTTATGGTTCCAACAGGATGGTGCTACGTGCCACACAGCCAACGAAACCATCAATTTATTGAAAGGACAATTTGGTGACAACATTATTTCAAAACGTGGTCCTATCAATTGGCCTCCAAGATCGTGTGATTTGACACCTCCAGATTATTTTCTGTGGGGGTATGTTAAATCCATGGTTTATGCTAACAAACCAACAACTCTAGAAGCATTGGAGGCTAATATTCAGCAAGCCATTTATGAAATAAAGCCAGAAATATTGGAAAAAGTGGTCAAAAATTGGACTGAACGGATGCGCTTCGTAACCATTAGTCGTGGTGGTCACATGCCGGAAGTCATGTTCAAATCATAAATGCCTTTAACTGTACTTTCATAAAAAAATTATAACCAAAATATTCCGTCAGGTTTTTAATGTTTTATTTCATTTTGAAGTTCTCATGCAGCTAAAAAAACACCCTATACATTCATTTTCTCAGAAAAAATTCACATAGTTGGACTTGTTATCCTCCATAAAGTACCAAATTATTTGGCTAGACTCGTTTCCGTAAAACTAACATATATTTTTTATAAAATATTGTAAATTTCATTTTTCACAAACAATTTCTGCGGTACTTCCCTTACTATAATATAAAATCTATCGTTCTTTCAAAACCATCTAGTACTTAAAAATTATTTTAACTATGAAGCCATTACCGTCCCACTTTCAAATTTTGGCAGTCACTTACCATAAGTACAGACTATTCCCAGAAAAATTTTGAAGAATTTTGAAGACGTACTTTTTGAGAAAATCAAATTCAAAATTTTGATTTTGAGTTTTGGAAAGTATGTTTATAAGAAACGGTGATGTGCTGTATATCATCGGAAAGGGCATTAAAAACTGAGTAAAATGACACCACGCCCACCTCTGTAACTTAATTAGGAGAGCTGCTATAATGATTAGAAAATATTCCGGCAGCCAATTTTTGAAAATTTTACATAGTGATATTTTGGAAACCGTTTGAGATATTGAAATAAAAATTTGTATGTTTGTTAGTCTTCGTACACTCTATCGACATACCAAATTTTATCAAAATCGGAGATGGTCAGTCTAAAAAGTGTGTTGATTTCACGTGGAATGACCCTTAGTGAATTGCTACCATTAACATAAAAAACCAGGATACAGGCACATCTGAAGGCAAGTCTAGCAAGCTACCTGATGGATGTAAAATATTTATATGCTCAAAGTTTCTAACACGTGTTGGGAAATAACAGGCCTTGGCCTACTAGAAGAGAATTCTCTAGTCTTTTAGAAAGTAAGAAATTACTTCTAGAAAGAAGAAGAAGAAGAAGAAGACATTAAATAAATTGGTTGAAAGTTTTATTCATTTTAGACGCATTGATTTGTCATATAATTTTATATTGAATGACATTGGATTATAAGGATCCATTAAAAATTTATATTATTTTTAAATCAAAATGGGACATCAAAAATGAAATTGGTGATTCGAAATCCGAACAAAAATGTTTTTACAAGCCATTTTATTTCTACTGGTTTTCTGTCAATAATCTTATTTCAGACAAGCACATCAGTATTTCTAATTAATTTCTATGAATTTTAATTTCAGATTTTCGGACTAAAAGATCTAATTAGCCTAATTCAACGTGAATCTAAAATAATTTCATCTTTGTAGTAAAAATGTGTTAAAATTAACATTTTATTAACATAATCATGAAGCAAAAATAAGAATCTTGTAGGTAATAATAACCAATTAATAACATTTACTTATTTTTTGTCCTTTTAAAGGTGAATGCCCTATTAATATCTTGTGAATTTGAGTGTACTGGTTAAAATTGCACATATTTATGTCCCCTGGTGACACGCAATTACACTTGTTATTAAGGGAGGATATCTCCCCGCGACTCCCTGAGTTAACCACATGTGAATTTGAACAATATAGCACAACATCTTGTTTAAACCTTTAAACATGTACAAAATTATTTTAAAATTTAGAAGACAAATATTGGTGTGTATTTCCTACAATTTCCTATCCATATGAGAGGTTTTATTTACATAAAAGATTTTTACATTTTTTTTTAATTCTGAAGCTATGGACTGATTTGTTTGTTTACATTTACTTCGGATACGTTTAGCTGGGTGTAATTTTTTTCCTAAATCTTCTTCCTTATCACCTTCATTAAGACATGCTATTCCTGAGATGGTTCCTCAAGTTTATCTTCTGTAAATGTAAAACAAAATTTTGCTTGAAATATGGATACTCTGATTTTAGATTCTCTGTTATTCGTAGGTATGTATACAGGGTGACTCAATTTCTATGTTTCTTATAGAACCAATAACCATAGAAGATAATGTAAAACTGGATGTGTTCGATATCTTTTTTTGTTTTTGGGATATAAACAAAAGTTCGATTATATTGGACTTTTCCATTTGTATGCCACATTTACCAGTTTATCTATGGTTTTTATTTAACAAAGCACAACTTAATAACTTAACTCGGAACTCAACTCGGACATAACTCGAACATAACTCGGAAAGTAACATAGATATTTTAAATCTCTTTAGCTCATTTTATTGCCTTATTATTATTGCTTATTAAAACTGTCTCAAGAAAGTGTTAACACTATTTTGCTAACTTCAAAAACAACAGAGATATCAAAATTTATCCCAAAATATGTCCAATAATCGAACTTTTGCCTATAGCTCGAAAACAAAAAACAATAGTGAATTCCTGATTTTACCATTGAGTTTTTCTCAAAAAAAGTACTTAATTGAGGAAGCGCAATTTTCCATATCTCCTATGGTTACAGAGTTCCCTATAAGAAACATCGAAATTGAGCCATCCTGTGCAAATCTGCTGACTTTTAAAACAACTCCGTAAAAGAGGAAGATTCTATTAAAATAAAGAGGAAGAAAAGGAAGTTGATATGGAAAGGTATCATAAAAGGAATGTACACTACAGTTGGACGACACTCAGCAAAATTCTGCAAAATAGGACGTTAACAAATCTGCTCTATGTAGAAGTATCAAGATGAAAGAAAGTTATAAAAATCTATAATATAAGAATTTACAAGGCAAGGAAAATATGTATGTGATTAATACCAAATAGCAGGTTAAAATATCGTATAGATTGACCTTACTATAATTACTTAGGCATAATATTGCATCACTATCTAATATGCACTTGAAACTTTAAATGGGTTTTTCTCGAAACGACTTTCTTTCACTCGGCGGTAATGAAATTTCAGAAACTCTAAGACCGATTGTATTGAAATTTTACAGCATTATTGTACACACACGTGGCTATCGCGTGAAGAAATATAAGGTAAAATTTTTAATGTTTTCATACTTTTTCTACACAAAGAATACAAAAATAACCATATTTGGATACTTTTTTTTCATTCTGTTGCCATTTAACGCTTTATAATTAGAAATGTTGATAATTATATATCTGAAGTTATGATTATTGAAAGAAAACCAGATAAAATAATAATACGTCGCGTCGACTTGTAAAATTAATTTTGATCCGATAAATACCGAATCAATAATTCCATTTATAATGTCACTTTTTACTTTAATAGTCCAGTCAAAATAGACATTTCACTTTGCAAAAATTCGCATCCAGCTGAAAATTGGCAAAAACCTTAAATGCAATATTAAAAACAAAATATCAAAAGTCCCCACCGATCCCACGTCTGTTAAAAAAGTTATTTAAGGTCAAAGGTCAACAATATCGTTTTTTTACATTTTTCTCGTAAATGATAAGTGTTATCGTAAAAATAGGTTAGACAAAAATTATAGATCATGAAATTCTCTACAAAAATTATTCTTACACTTTTTTTCGTACGAATCGTTATTCATCAGATATCACGATTCAAAAGATAGGAAGTTTTATTAGACAGTGTCCTGTTGATTGAAAAAATGGTAATATTAATATAATAACTTTGCACTTTTTTTTGTCTATTTTGACTGGACTATAAGGGGCTAAATAATTATTTTTCAATCTATCCTTAAAAATTTAAATACGAATCAAATGACAAGCGAGAGTCATGAAAAACTGCTCTATTCTTAAATAAAATATTTTGAATATGTCGATTTTCTCTGGAGATTTATAATAAATTTGATAAACTCCTTAAGTTTTACTAAATACTCGTATATTAGCTTTATGTATTAAAATTTTGTATAAATTTCTTGATAATTTCTCTATTTTATAAATAAAACAAACACCAAAATACAAAATATAAATAAAAAATATTCGTACCTAACTGAATTAGGTATAGGTATACTATGTAAGGTATATTACTTTTGGAGTTTTATTTTTTGAAGTTTAGTTATTGTCTTCAAAATAAGATGCTTTAATTTACTCTTATAGCCTTTTAAATATATAAATTAATGGAATTAGGTATATACCCAAAACCTTAAAATTGTAGAAACTATAAACTTAATGTATAGAAACACTCTTATTAGACGTTATATAATAAAGTTACGACATTTTCAAGTTTTCATGATTTTCCACCCCTACCTATATGACTAAGTATGTGACAGTTTGTAGAGCATGCATAAAACTTAATCAAATATAATGTGAATAATATACACAAAATTATAGCAAGATTCTATAATTTTTAATTGCCATTTTGGCTTTCACTATATAAATGTAGAAAAAGCTGATTATGCATTGATTCGATTGTAAGGTAGGTATTATTTTGATATAAACTTCCATTATATTTTATTTTAGAATATTTTCTTGAAAGTAAATTATTTTTTTTATTATTTTATTTTTTTATTATTATTATATTTATATTTTTATCTAAAATTATTTAACAGAGAAACTTTTGCTAATTTTGATTTTTAAATAAGTTTTGAAAGTGATATTATAATAGTTCTCAAAAACAGAATTATATCTACTAATATAAGCGTAAAAATATATTTAATTGAGGTTATGTAGCTAATATAGGGTGTTTTTTTAGCTGCATGAGAACTTCAAAATGAAATAAAACATTAAAAACCTGACGGAATGTTTTGGTTATAATTTTTTTATGAAAGTACAGTTAATGGCATTTATGATTTGAACATGACTTCCGGCATGTGACCACCACGACTAATGGTTACGAAGCGCATCCGTTCAGTCCAATTTTTGACCACTTTTTCCAATATTTCTGGCTTTATTTCATAAATGGCTTGCTGAATATTAGCCTCCAATGCTTCTAGAGTTGTTGGTTTGTTAGCATAAACCATGGATTTAACATACCCCCACAGAAAATAATCTGGAGGTGTCAAATCACACGATCTTGGAGGCCAATTGATAGGACCACGTTTTGAAATAATGTTGTCACCAAATTGTCCTTTCAATAAATTGATGGTTTCGTTGGCTGTGTGGCACGTAGCACCATCCTGTTGGAACCATAAGTTGTCAATGTTTAGCTCTTGAAGTTTTGGAAACAAAAATGTATTGAGCATGTGTCGATATCTCACACCATTCACCGTAACGGTAGCTCCTTCCTCATTTCGAAAGACATATGGACCAATGATGCCGTTGGCGTGTATTCCACACAAAACAGTCAATTTTAATGGATGCAATGGAGTCTCAAGATAATGTCCCGGATTGGTCTGACTCCATATACGGCAATTTTGTTTGTTCACATACCCATTTAACCAGAAATGTGCCTCGTCACTGAACAAAATTTTACGGTAAAAAAATGGATCCACTTCCAATTGGTTGTGAGCCCAATTTGGTAGCGTTGTTCAATGGTCAATCTATGCATTATCAAATGCCAAACCTTGCTAAACACAAATGTCAAAAAACTGTTTCCATAGCAATCTTGATTCAATTGTTATCCCTATTCAAAGTTCTCATGCAGCTAAAAAAACACCCTATACTTACAAAAATAGTACCTGAATACATTTTTACATTTAAAATATACCTAGTAATCAAACCAAACCAAACAAAACGAAACTAAAAAAGAATAAAAATGGAATATCTAGCTAAAACAGTTTATTTTCTAATTTGAGCTTCTATTAAATAGAAAGGGACAAGATTATAAAATTCAATTTGAATTAATTCATACGTAAAACTTGAATGTTGTAATTAAATCGTATTCGAAATACAGCTCAAAATTTTGTTCGTTGTAGAATATACAACTTCAGGAAAATTCAGTTGGGAGTAGCTTTAAAATAGCGCCTGTCGACTGCGATTCGTTGCTTTGCGAAGTAATTAAAACCCATTCCGTCAATTCTCTTTTGATTAATTGTGAACACAGAGGCTCTGAGGGGTCCGGTCTATCTCCAAACCCACCGCTGTTTATCTCAGCAGACCAGCCGGTGTAATTTCCATCTCAATCGTCACTTTTAATGGCACACCAAATTGTTTCCTTGATTGCAGTGACATGTTCAATCACTTTTCATTTAGTAAGATGACTAGTTAATTGACTTTTGGGAAAACTCGCTTTTGTTCAATTTCTTGCACGTAGACAACAATTGTTCACAAGGTACTCCTTGTATCTGTTTTTAAACAGATGCTGCAATTTATTTTATTGTTGACATGAAAACTTCCTTTCAACTTGTTTGTTCGTTTATTCACTTTGTCTGTGTATTTAACTTTATGGCGAAATTGCATTTGAAACCTCTCATATTTTTTATGTAATAAAATGTTTATAAGGAGTGCATGTTATGCTGGTATAATTACTATATTATTAAATTGAAGGACGGATTCGGAACTAAAGGTGCATGATGAATTCTACTGGATTATCTATAATATATTTCTATGATACCATCAACAATTTTCAATAATTTGTTTTAAAGAAAATGTACAAGGCTAGATTTATTTTGCAATGAGTAAATTATAATTATACATAGTTAATTTTGTTGTTTTAGTACTTTGTTAACATACAAAAGCTAGGAAGTAATAAAGACATGTAGGGGTTGATTCTGAAAATCCCGATGTTGATACGATATACTCGCTAAGCCTCCACGTGAGAGTCATCTGTTCAAAGCCGAGCACATGCAAATTGCACGAGTTAGGACGCCTAATAGACTTAATCTTGTCGTTTATGTTCAACACTCACGCGGGATAATTAGCAGCGACGCAGATCTTACAACAAAGAGCTCGGCTCTCGCTATTGAATCCTGGTGTTTGCTCGTTCTAATTACGGGGCCACAACCGACTCCAAATTAAACTTTCATCAGCTATTACCATATGAGAGAGCTCTAATTAAGGAGAAGTACTACGCCATTGTTAGCTGCACCTTGGTACAAGTATTAATATACTAGTGATACCGAGAATACAGTTTACCCGACGTTTTCCTCCAAAGTTCCTTTATGAAAGAAGGTAAAATGAATATTCATATTTAGATTATGAAAAAAAAATTGTAAAGCAATTTATAAAGTAAGAAAGAATGCTATTTAATTAGGCTTTTTACATATCTATAAGGATGATTTAGAAGTTATTAACCTAATGTACTAAGTGACGACAGTGACGTTAATTAAAGTTCCTACTAAACTAAGTTGTATAATAATAAGAAATCAATATCCGATTTTCAATCTTGACCTTGATAAGTCTTTTCCATTTCGGATAAGCTTACTTAATATTCAGAAACACCTAGGAGTGAAACATCCTGAGAATTTTCAACAACAAACATCAAGGCATTAAGCATCGTTCACATAGAATTAGCGTTGCGCCTTGCTTTCGTTGCCTTGCAGAATTTGTTGCTTGATATTTGCTTTCGACCGTATAGCGGTCACATTGAATTAGCGCGGTGCCTTGTTATGTGCACATCAGACTGCATTGTCCAAATATCCTTAGATCTAACAGTAGCTTACCTGTTATGTTATGAAAAGTAGTACTTATACAATATTTATTTAAAGTCGTCTCGGAATATAATCTTAAAATAATTAATTATACATAATCTTTAGTTTTGCAATAAAATTCGCATTTACTTATTTTGATTTAATTTTGACTACATTAATTTATTCATTTATTGCAATATAAATGCATAAAAATTATTTAATAATTGTGAGATCACTACACATTATAAATATTAAATTTATATAAATTTTTTAAAAAATAAAATAGTAATTACATTTTTCAAATAATATTACAGGCTATTGTAAACAGCTTTTGGGTTTTATGGTGTACTTTATTGCCATAAATAATCTTTTGGTTGTTAGGGTTGTCCTGGCACTTTTTATAATCCTACTAAATTACCTGCATAAAATACTTTACTTCTTGAAAATTCTTGACAAATTATTTAATTTTAAAATAGACCTATTGTAAATGTTAGAAAATAAATTTATTAACGTAGCAATAAACTTTAGGGAATCAATAAGAGAAAAAAAGTATACAAAAACAAATAAAATTTTATTTAAATTGAAAATCACCAAATTAAAAAATGGCTATTTGTTTGCAATAATTTAAAATTCACCTATTGGAATCTTTTCGGATAATAAGTACATAACAATTTTGAATTGTTAAAAATCTCGAATCGAATTAAACCAATCCAATCAAACAAATAAAATTTAAAAGGGTTCTTGCTTTGTATCTGAAGTGAAAAAGCTTGACAGAGGCAAACTTCTGCAAAACTTCAAAAGTCAACAGTAATTTTAAACATAAAACCTTTTTTCAGGTAAAATTTTAAAATTTATTATTTCGTATACCTGCCAACATACAATATCAACCATTTGAAGCTTGACAAAGTCTGCAAGACCACGACATCGCAACAGCTAATTTTAAGCATAAAAAAGGATAGAAGAATATGCATCACTCTGATTGGCGCTTGCCATCTTCTACCGAAGCAACGCAAGGCAAATTTTTCATTGTGAACGCCGCTTTAAACAGCATTACAAGTACCATTCACATTTACTTTTTTTGAGTTGTAAAATTTTCTTTGATTGTAAATTTTATTTATTTAGTAAATTTCAGCTTTACCTATATTATCAGGATCTTTAATAATAAATATTATCTAATTAATTAACAAGGAATGAATGAAAATAATTTATTCATTATATTGTAATAAATGAAAAAATTTTCTCGAAATCTTATGCTTAATAATAATAATACCATAAAGTCACCTTTCAACCAGTGACCACCGAACTCCATAACATGGTTGCCAACACGTAATAAGTTTAGTTATACACAACTGATAACAACTTTCTAGGTACCTTCTTTACATCATCATTCTTATTTTGTCTGCTTTCAGAAAAAATTCTCCTTGAATTTTTTAAAAAGAAAGATTTGGGCTATATCAGTGAGTTATAATAAACTATAAAGGATAATACGGAATCAAATTTAAGTGTAAGATGTAAAGCTAACGCAAGGAATCATGGCCGGGTGGAGCCAAAATTTTGCCCAGTAAATGACACGTGACACCCAATCCCACCAATTGACACTAGCATAAAGTCGAAAGGACTAATTTTTGTTTCTATACATATTAGCTCCGCCCGGCCATGATTCCTTGCGTCAGCTTTAATATATGCCTATGATGGATGATATTTGTGGAATGGTACTATGCATTTTTTAAAATCGTTTGATGCGCTTTTCAAGATTTCTGAATAACCAATAATGTTGATGTTGTTGTTGGTAAAAAGTCTCACCTGAATTACATTTTTAACACCTCAGTCCACCTAGAACATCACCTCTCCAGCTGAAGGTTGATGTTTAATATTTTTTATAACTTTGAGTAAGTACTCCATTAATTGTCTCTTGTTTTTGGGGTCATAATGATGCACCCATCTTTTTATTCCCGGTTGTCATCAAGATTAGAAATAATCATGTTCATGTTGATAAGTTGCAAACATCTGTTGATACATTACCATATAATATTTTGTCTTCTTTTCTATTATTCTGTTATAAATTCGACATACCGAAAATTAATAATCAATAACATTTTTTTAAATGAGAGATTCGCGAAAATTTCAATCTATTAAGTAGCTTAAATAATTACAACAAAAGGTAGAAAACAAGAGGATAAAGAAGAACACTTAGAAGAGATAATAGAAGAAAAATATAGCATACAGAGCTTTGAGCATGAAAGTGTAAAGATACTTTATAAAAATAGACTAAAGGATAGATTAACAGAACGACAAAACGATAGCACTGAGGAACATTATAAAGTTATAAGGGAGAGCATATGTACTGCAGCTAAAGAGGCTTTGGGAATCCTACAGAAAACAAAAGGACCAAATAAACCATATTGGTGGAACGAAGAAATAGAATTGGACATAATAGACAAGAAAGAAAAATATAAAAAATACCTGAACACCAAAAATAGCAACGACAAGATAATATTCAAACAAGCCCAAGCTAAAGCAAGAAGGAAAATATGCCAAAAAAAGAACGAGACATGAGAGAGAAAATGCTCCAGAATAAACACTTTCTAGGGGGAAAAAGAGTACGGAGAGCTGGAAAATTATCAAAAGCATACGGCGAGAAAAGAAGAGAGATATAATATCACCAATTAGCCCTAAAAAATGGGATGAACATTTTAAGAACCTCCTTACAGAAAACAGAGCGGAGTTCAAAGGGGTGAAAGATGACAATCCCCAGATCCAAATTGTAACTATAGGCTCACCAATGATACTAACGATACAGGAAGTTAAAACAGCATGTACATCTCAAAAAAATGGAAGAGCGCCTGGACCGGGAAATATCCCAGCAGAACTAATAAAATATGGACCGGAGGAGCTGTTTGAACACCTCAGAAAACTCTTTCAAAAGTACCTAAATGGAGAAAAACCACCCGGCGAATGGAAGGTATCCTATATCTCAATTATTCATAAGAAAGGTAATAGGGAATGCTGTGACAACTATCGAGGGATAGCGGTTACAAATGCTATCAGCCGAATATACGGAAGGATCTTAAAAAACAGGGAAAGGTACATTTCGCCGGGATACACTTCGCCGGGAACGATTCGCCGTGACACGATTCGCCGTGACACGATTCGCCGGCAGGCACGATTCGCCGGGAAAATTCGCCGGAAACAATTCTCCGGGAGTAATTTTATTTGTTAGATTTTTAACCCATAAATATGGTAAACCAAAAATATGGTAAACGTAAGGTTTAAGAAGCAAAATAAAAAAAAGATTTAAAAAATGGAAACTCAAAGATTTTCTCCGCTAATGAGGGGGGTAAGGAGACAAAATTTCGAACATCTTTTATGGACGACACCTTAGGTTTTTTGTCAAACTTACAACTGGATTACATATTGACTACAAAATTATGCTAAAGAAAGAACAACATTCGACAAACAACCTAACGTGTCAAGGGTATTGTCTTACCTCGCCCCCCCCCCTAATTAGCGGAGTTTACAGTAGATACATGAGAAGGGAGAGCGCTTGATACTCAATCTCACTAATATTAACGGCTCTTTAAAATTTTTATGAAATATATTAGGCGGTTGGAAGATTTATGGCAGGTTTCAGCAACATTATGTTATAGTTAATCTCTGATTAAGTTAACCCAGATAAAATATGAACAAATGGAAAACGACTAGAAGTCATAAAACCGATTTCTATTAGTACATATTTGATTTGGGTTAATTTAATCAGATATTAACTGTAACATAATGTTGCTGAAACCGGCCATAAGTCTTCCAACCGCCTAATATATTTCATAAAACTTTTAAAGAGCCGTTAAAAGTAAAGATGGATTTCTATTGGCTTGTTAGAGTTAACACACGTTTTATATTGGTTAATTAGGAACTTGTACTTAAGTGGGCATTAACGCTTTTATTATGAAATCGGACCTAAGTGCTAAAATATAAGAATTTTAACTTTATGTACAGAACAACATAGTATAATAAATTTTATTTAATATCACTTTAAAATCATTAATAATGACAAGGTAGAACCAGAAACTATTTATACATTTTAATATTAATCAGTATTAGTATTAATATTAATATGCATCTAAAATGGCGCCAGAAGCTATCGGCGAATTGTGTCACGGCGAATCGTTCCCGGCGAATCGTGTCACGGCGAATCGTGTCACGGCGAATCGTGTCACTGCGAATCGTGTCACGGCGAATCGAGTCACGGCGAATCGTGCTTGCCGGCGAATCGTGCCACGGCGAATCGTGCCTCGGCGAATCGTTCCCGGCGAAATGTACCCAACCCTAAAAAACAAGATCGAAAATGAATACAAAGATATGGAAGCAGAAGAATAAGCTGGCTTTAGAGCGGATAGATCGACAATAGACCATTTATTATGTGTAACACAGCTGATCGAGAAAAAGATAGCATATAACCAAGAGATTCACATGCTGTATGTCGACTTGAAACAAGCGTACGACAGCGTCCCTTTGGGAAATCCTAGAAAAAACAAACATCAGTCTGAATCTGATAAGAGCGGTACAAGCAATGTATGACAATAGCAAAGCTAGGATAAAAGTGGCAAACCAACTTACAGAAGGATTCCAGGTTACCAAGGGACTTAAACAAGGATGCTGCATCTCAACAACATTATTTAAAATATTGAAATGTCATAAAGTCAATCAAAGAAGTCGGTTAAGGAAATTTTTTTAAAGTTTAAATTTGTCGTTTGTAAGACCGAATATGGAGATAATTTTAAATAACTAGCAATGAAATTGTAACTTTAAACACATAAAACTGTAACAGATTTGATTTTCTTATAAGTGTGATGTGCTTCTTGCGAATTTGTGATGTGTACGCAGGTGTATCAATTAGTTACCTGAAATTGGAAAATTTCCGTAATTTTGAATAAATGGCGCTAGGAAGTGACCACTTACAATTTTTGTGTTGAATTTTTGGATGTTTATGGTGGTATGGAGAGGTTTTGATAAGGCCGTTTCCGTGAAGATTGTCTTGAACCAGCCGTCTTGGGACACGTTTGATATTTGCGGATCATTTTTCGCAATTATTCCCAAAAAGACGAATTTAGTGAGCTTTTGAGTTATAAAAGCAATTATATTGACGAGATAATAAATCGTGAGTATCCTAAAACGATTTTTATTACTGTGGAACGAAGTTTTCACACGTTTTTGGTGGGTCGCAATTAGATTTAACCACGATATTAAAATTGCACATTTTGGGTTCGTAAAACCTGAAATACGGCGAGGAAATTATAATTAATAAGTGATTTGTTATATGGACGAGTTTTATACCACTTATTATCGTCGATGACCAGTAAAATCGCCGATTATAAAATATCACATGAAAATTTTGAGGTTAATGGAAAAGTCGCACATTTCGACTACTATTTTGGTTTGGAAGTCGCAGATGCTTGTCTGAATCAATCTTTGAGATTTGGAACCACCACAGGAGCGATTTCACACGTCACGTCACTAATTTTCTGGATAAAATCACTGGAATTGGAAAATCACAGGAGTTGCACTACCGCGTTTATAGAAACAGGAAGCCATTAGATGTATGGGTGTGTTCAACAGATTGAAACTATTGCCGATGTACAGAGTGCTTCACAAGTTATCCTCAACACCAAATTATTAATTCGAGTAAGAAATCTGAACTTTTTATATCAAAACACCATTGTACAAATTTATTTTTATTATTGTTACACTTTTTACATGCACCAAGCGATAAATAAAAGTATAGCTGAGTTTTTGGTAGTAAATGATACTTTTTATTTATCGTTTGTACACTTTACACTCTATATTGCACATTGCTTGACATTTGTGTCAGAGATTATCAAAATTACTCCATTTTTGAATTTGCTTAGTTTAAATAAACTGCCCTCTGACTTATTGAGATCTTTGATTGCCTTAAATTCACTGAATTCACGACCCTGTAAACATTTGTGGCCTCAAAAAATTTGCGAACCGAACTTAAAGCTAGCTGGCATTCAATTGTTCGAGTGCACACATTAGGCGAGGTTTCATCCCTGACTATAATTAGGGGCGTCATTGAGCCGTGTTACACGACAATATATTTAAACTACGCTTTGAAGATATGGAAAAAGAAATGTAAGAGAATGGGAATACCTTTGAGTAACAGCATCTTGTACACGTTGTTCTTTGCCGACGACCAGATTGTATTGGCCCAAGACTACGACGACCTGGAATACATGGCTCGTAAACTTATCGAGGAATACAGCAAGTGGGGGCTGGAAGTTAACATGAAGAAAACCGAGTACATGTGCATAGGGGGACAACAGCAAGACCTGATCCTAGAGGACGGGTAAAAGATTCGGCAATGTCTAGAGTATAAATACTTAGGATTGAAGATCACCCAGGACGGAAACATGGATGAGGCAATAAGAGAAAGAAATGTGTTAGGAAGAAAAGCCATATCATTGATGAACAGCGTATTATGGGACGATAAGATCAACAAGAAAAATAAACGATTAATATACAACACAATAGTGAAGAGCATAACTACATATAGCTGCGAGGTATGGCCGTTAAAAGACCGAAGCCAAAAACTCTTAATGGCCACTGAGATGGACTTCTGGAGACGGGCCGCGGGAAAGTCTAGAAGAGAAAGAATAACAAATAAAAGAATACGAGAAATAATGGACGTACCTAATACAATAGTAGACGATATAAGAATAAGACAGCTGCAATGGTACGGTCACGTGCAGAGAATGGGGGAGGAGAGGATACCTAGAGAGATGCTGAATTGGAGCCCAACGGGACGTAGAAGAAGAGGGAGACCCAGAAAAAGTTGGAGAGAAGGTATAGATGGAGAGATGAGAGAGAGAACTGGAAGATGGAATGTGGAACAACAGAGAAGAATGGAGATTGGGTATCGGAAGACGGCGTAGAACATTTTAAACCGATTAATATATAAGTAGCTTAAATAATAGTTGAGTAAATAAGAAAATGAATGGTAACGTGAGTATTTTTCATAAGTGGTAAATTTCCATAAAGGACATCCACAATTTTTTCCAAACTCCCTTTGCCTTTGTCACAGTTGGTCACAATCTTCAGTCCCCCCCCCCCCCACCAAGAACGACCGATGATCACACATCGAAAAAAACCACCTTATTTCTCTAAGATCGACCTTGACGAGAACTATTCATTCATTGAAACTTTTTAAAAACAGTATTATAACCTCAACACACTGCCAAGTTAATGATCATTAAGGATCCTTTCAGACAAAATTTCACGAATCAGATACACAAATGATCTCGCAAATGATGTACAATTACCGTTAATTAATTTATTGGTTAACTATTAGTTAAACTATTTAATAAATTAATTCTTTAACGATTCACAAATTTAAAAGTAAGTTAATGATGATTAGTGATCAATGTGTGCTAGGTATTAAAGCAGAATTTTCTGAAAAATCTCAAAAATGGAATTTTTATGCACACGTCACAATTGACTACCTCCCCCACAGGTCACACTTGGTCACGTTTTGTGTTCGGAAGAATATTTAATGATCAATAACTTGGTAGTGTGTCGAAGGTTTACGAGATACCCAACTTTTAGAGTGAATTATTTCTTTAGTGACTAGGAAGAGCCAAAATCTTGCGCAGTAGATATGGGGGGAGAACGCGTGACACTCAATTCCATCAATTGACACCAACATAGATCCGAAATAACGAATATTCGTTTCTGCACATTAGGTCCTTCTAGTCACTATTGAAAAAAAAACACTCTAATACAAACTCTTTCAGATTTATTTATTTTTGTCAATCTTATTTTCTTAAAATTTGTTAGCTAACTTTGGTCAGTTGATTGAAGTTGCACTTTTCAGTACATTGTACTTTGAACACTTTTACCTACTAACTTAAGCAATTAATTTATATTATCATAAACTTTGATTAAACAATTGTAAATTGTGCACGTTTTATGCATTCAGATTTTATCACTTCAATACTTTCCATATTCGATTTTCTCTTGAGATTTTTTTTAAAATGTATTCCAAAACTATTAAAATTTAAAAAAAAATTTTTGAAATAATTTTTGTCAAAATGACAAGAAGTAAATATAAAATGAGTACCTACTATGAAAAAATGCAATTCAATGTATAATTTCACAAGTTAATAACCCAAAATATTTTATAAGTAGATACCTATTCTATTATATTTTAATTTATAAATAATAATATTTTACATAAGTCTGGGGGTAAAGTGCCATTTTCATCACCAAATAAAAATGATCCTAAGTGATGAAGAGTCACTGTAAACTTCCAGGCATATGTTTTTTGTATTTTCGTTAGTGAAATTATTATAATATTACTTTACTAGCCACCTCATTTCTTTCCTCCCGTAGCTTGTAGGTGATCCTCCTGTTGTTCCCTTAGTTTTATGCTACGGGAGCAAAACTGACACTTTACTTTTCGTAAATCCATAATAGTACTTTTCATCACAAGGACGTAAAACGCGATTTTTCGTTCGAGGGGAGCGGGGGTTACGAGGCGGAGCGTAGCGCAGCCGAGGAACCCGACCGCTTCCGAGGTGAAAAAGTAGTTTTACGGCTCCGCGTGGTGAGAAGAACTTTTCGTTAGCCGTCAATGTGCGTAATATTTGCAGGAGGAACAATAAAGCGCCGTGCGACATTAAAAAAGCTGCCGTGTTAGTGTTTGCTAAGGAACACGTGCAGCAATTTGTCTCGACGCGACGGCGCAATATAAGTAACTATTATTATGCTAGCCAAATTAAGTTACACTATCACGTTCTAAATATTGCATATAGAAAGTAGTATAGAGGGACGTGACTCTATGCTTCTTTCCGTTTCTCTGTAAATATTGTAAATAGAAAGTATTATAGAGGGACGTGTCTCTATAATACTTTCCTTTTGTACATATTTTGTACTTATTTTGTACATAATACAGTAGAAACTTATGCTTTTATACCATTTTTATTGGTTTTTTCCTGCAAATATCGACGAAAACATACTCTTTTCGTACCTCAAAACGTACACGAAAAGTGCTCAAATACGTCCGCGGTAACGAAAAAATATTTCTTCATAGAATTCTTGAAGTAAATAGTGAACATTGGACTTTGACCAAACCCATATTTAAAAATGTACTTACTGTAATAAAATCATAGTTTTCCCTCAATTTAGGGTGGAAAAATAACTAAAAGGTACTTAACCAGTTGTGAATAAATTTACAAAGAAAAGTTTTGTGGAGAAAATTGTTTGTCTTTTACGTTATATTTATCGACGTCGGATTATAAAATAGTATTTAATATTTTAAACTATGAAGGAAGTATGCATTGTGATAATTTTTTGCATTGTTATAAAGTTCATCGTTCGTTCTATGTCCCGATACTCAATATTTGCTTTCTCTCTGTTGTCCCATAAGAATGTACATATAAATTATTTTAAGCACGTTTTATGTTGTCGCAAAATAAATTAAGAAATTAATAACTTGTAGTCTAAAATGGAACTTTTTAAGATGTAATTTATTTTCAAAATAAATGTTTCCTATTAATCACCAAATATTAAATGTTGAGAAAAATTAACTAATTGTTATCACATGTTTCGTAGTTTTTTGAAAACTACTACACAGATGTTCATTCTCTGGAAGTTTCGCGGTTTGCTTTATTTTTAGTTAGAAGTTTTTAAATAATTGAATCTGACGAAGAGGACCACTTTTTTCAGTCGACATTTTTTACGTCAACTAAAATAAGAGTGCAAGATAAATAAACTAGCAATGCAGTCGTTGTTTGACATGAGTGTCACCCGAGAAAATGTTCTCCAATTAGTCGGGTGAGATATGTGCTATGAGGCGTCCAAAGTGGAATGCAGTCTACCGCCCCCGAGTTGTTTCCATATGTTGTACTAACTGCATTTATTAGTAACCATTAATAATGACCATTGTGCATACTCGTACATCACAAAACATTCGATGAATGTTTCATGCGGTGAAAAACAATGTCTCGAATGGGGAGTCCGTTGATGATGTTGTCATCGGCTGTCAAGCAAGGCCAATTTAGCGATCTGCAATCCCTATAAGGTTACGTTCATCTTCATAATGAAGATACTAACTTTCTTATAGCATATATGATGAAATTTATGGAGTTAGTTTTTTTCTTGGTCTAGCGGTCGCCCCCGCTTGTTAAATCAATCGTCGGGTTGCTGTTATAAAACTTTTACAAAAGCTTCTTGACGTATGAGTTCACTTTTTCTCAGCCAAGTTGAATACACTCTAACCTTCAACCACTGAATTGAAATTATTAATTTGAAATTGCGGTTAACTGTGACGCCGATATTTTCAAAAATTGAAATTTTTATTATTTCATCTCTGTAAGTTTATTTTTTTTAACTCTTTACTTTATGTGAAATTTATGTCAAAGTTGGTTTATTTTTTCTCCTTTTGGCTAGAAATTAATGCGAATGCATACCACTGCCGATGTGCAAACTCACGAGGTTATAAATTAACCTACTCGACTGTTTTATGCGATTTCATTGCAATGTTGATTAATAAAAGAATCAGACTTCTAAATGTAGGTAACATTAATTTAACGAAAAAGGTAGTTTGTATTTATTTATTATTGGCAAACACACTGAAAAATAAAATTAAGAATGCGCACAAAAAATGTGATCCATTGTGACCGCTAGATGTAGGTTGCAAGGTATAGGTTAGACATTTTCTCCAGTCGTCCTTAGCCGGTGGTCCTGTTTTGAAATTTGTACGAGAACCGATCTATTGTTATAGCAATTCAATTGAATGACTTCGACCACACATACATCATAATGGTAGTTATTCGCTGGCTAAATTTAGAATAACAAGTCGAATAAAACCAAAATATATAAATTATATTCAGCTATTCGCTTATTGCAAGTGTGACACACTTGGATAGATAAAAAAAAGACTTGTTAATCAAATATTTATTATTCATCAATCATCACATTGCATACTTACCTACCTATGCTTTTTGTTTATATTCACTTCCTTCGGAGATATGAGTAACTTTGTAATAAATAATGTAAATACGAATTTTTAAGTAATATATTTTATATTGTATACTGTTCTTAGTATTACATGTAATAATAATAATAATAACAAATATTTACTTACAACGCTATACTAATTACATACATAGATACAAGATTTATACTGCTGCGCTCAAACGCAGTTTTCCATTTCTATTTACAGAATTAACTATATGAAAGCGTCCCAGTGCGCCGACTAACTTAAGGAACCAAAAGGTATATCACAATTACTGTACAGCACACTACAGAAAAACGAGCGCCGGATTCGTTATTGTTCTAAACTCTAAATACACTTTCCGAGGTAGATCATAGCTAAAGCACGATCGGCGGTCAAACTTTATTAAGGGCTATTGGTTTTAAGGGTGTTTCGGACCCTGACGATACGGAAGAGGTAGAAGATGGTGATATTCTGGAAGAACTTGTCGTCAAACTAACAGGTAAAGAATTTGAACTACCGGTTGATGAAGCCGCGACTAATGTTGCTTTGGAAATAACTGAACTTAATGAAGAAGGTACTCCCGATCCACTGGAATTGTGAAGACCCGTTAAACTAGCCCCTAGCGAACGTGAATACGATTCTAAAAGGGACACTTCAGAACCAGTACTTCCTCCAGCCGATGCTAAATGTTGTGCTGCCGCAGAACCGTATAAACTTCTGTACAATTCGTGAGTTCGTGCGTAAGGTGTAGAAGGTAAACCAGGAGGAACTAACCTTCCGGATAATGGTGCTACTAAACGACCAGTTGCGGTAGAATAGAATGCCGAGGAAGCGGTATGTGATTGTGTATCATTTTCTTTACTTGCCATGTCGGCCAACGACCATATTCGAGGTTTCGAAGCTGAAGAAACGGACAACTGGGGCGGCGAACCTGAAGATCTAGGTGGTAAGAAGGCAGGGTGAGATCGATCGTATAGACATTCTGGGCTATCCGGTCCGCTATCGGGTCGTGATTCACTCCATTCACTGCCGGCGTCACCAGCTAAACGAGGGTGTGGAGTTCGGTCACCATCTTCACTCGAGCCTGTACCAGAATCTTTCGAATCTATAATGAATAAAAAAAACCTGTTAGTAAAAATAAGCATTCAGGTTGTAATGCGAATCTTATACCTAATAAATCCTTTCCATCGGTGCTTTTATGATCATCGTCATCATTGTTATTGTCGTCATCGTCAACTCGATTTCTTGGTTCCCACGTCATTTTATTTTCTTTTTTAAGTCGACGTCTCGCATTAGCAAACCAAGTCGATACTTGTGTTAAAGTCATTTTGGTTATAATAGCTAACATTATTTTTTCACCTTTGGTGGGATATGGATTTTTCTTATGTTCATTAAGCCATGCCTTAAGGGTACTCGTCGTCTCGCGAGTTGCATTTTTGCGTCGAGCTCCATTTAGGTCCATACCATATCTGCAACAAAAATAGAAGCTTTGCAGATATTGTTTAAAAAAAATTACCGTAACGAGATTGTAGTAATCTTAAAATAGAAACTCATTTAAGACTTCGGTGTTTTTATTCAGATAGCGACAATTCTATTTCCGAAGCAATCGCCATCAGGAAAACCCTTATCAGAGCTTTAAGTTTGGCAACTGTTTAACTGCTGAATCAACGAGAACCAAATTACATTTTTTGCCATTTCCACCATATAAGACCGTATAAAATTTAAGTAAATATTCTTTTATAAAGTGAAAAGCAAAAATATGAATGTGCTTTAAAATTTTAAATACAAGAGTACAATACAAACTTTTAACTGAAATTGAATCGATAAGTATTATTAGATTTACTTAAAATAATCGCTGATGCGAATTAAACAGGGGAGGATTTTGTAGATGGGAAATTAATAAAAGTATCAGTTATCTGTGAAACAAGCAGCCGCGTAGAATATTTCAATTTGATGAGTTAGTTGATGAGCGTGATGTTTGTAGATGCAAATGGTGTTTTGTGCTTATTTTAAAATGCACATTCTGTTGACGACAAATACAAAAACTAGGGGTGGTAGCATGCTGTATGTTACCCTTACCCTTCCAGTTTCGATTGCATTATCGCTGTTTCCATAGCAATTGCTAATCGTAGTGCGCCAAGCAGATCACTTCCGCATCAAAGAGTGCCAATAACAACCGCGATACTGAGGATGCGCGGTCAAAACTGTCAGTCGTGCTTCCATGAACCGAAAATACACCTTTGAGACTTTGAATTAATAATGGTCCCATCGATGCACTTTTCCTCTACCCTCACATGTCTATTCTAATATGCATAATACTTGCTTTATCGCATCAGAGAGTCATGATTATTTTAGTTTGCAATCGCTTGATAACGACGGATGCTTTAACCCAACTTTGGTTACATCTATTTGATGATATAAAATAAAAACTTGATTTAAATTGAAAACCTTCAAATGAACGAGATTGACGTGTGAAATAAAAAAACTCGACGAAAATGTCAATCCATGCATGAATCTTTTTTTAACGATTTACCTATACCTTTAAAGCTGTCAGTTATTTATACTCACAGTATGTCATATTTGTACCATTTATGACATTGAAAATATCATACTAGCAACCAAACAATAATCAAGTACTTCTTAATCAACTTAATTGATATAGACATTAGAAATTGGAATCTCCACAAAATATGGTAGGTAATTTGGGATATACGAGTAGTGCATAATATGGATAAATGAAAATGAATCTGTTGAATAATAGCTAATTGATATTCATTTTGTTATTTCGGAAGTGCGTATTTGTCATTTCCTTGTTGCAGCTGATCAATCGTTATGATATTCACAACATATAGTAGCATCTAAGAAGACGATGCCCTCGCACGTGGACGGAAGGCTCACCAATTACACACTATTGTCACAATCGTACAAGACGTACCAACTCCTTACAAGCTTATTGCGGTTGCAACCTGAATATCTATTAATAGTGACTCATGTGCCATGACTAGCATGCAGATTTAGTATTTACTGCACATAATTGATTTTAGTTGGACGCTAGGCAGTCACGGATTATAATAAGCGAGAACATAAATTAGAGATAAACTGATTTAGTTTAATCTTTTAATGGTTTTCGCGACTACTGGTTTCTGATTTTATATTTCCCTTGGTGAAAACAGGAAATCTATAATGTAGGTAATAAATGACATACTCTGCTCAACTCGCATAACGGCAATTACCAGTGACATGTAAAGCATACGACAACATTAAGGTCTTGAACGATGATTTTGATAAGCGAGATTTAAAGTGTGATAACGCGATTAACGTTAAGACGTGTACAAACCGCCAGGTGCATTCGGGAAAAGGTTTTCTACGTGAATTAACTAACCCATCTGTCGCCTCGATTTACATATGGAATATCTATTGTGACGGATTAACACAACTACCCCAATATTTTGGATTACTAAAGGTGATTAAATACCAATACATCACTCTTATGAAAGACTTCTTTATAAACAAACAATAGACAGGGTAGCTTGGCGTTATATCATCTAAAGAACAGAGCCATGCTAACGTGACTATAATGAGAATTGGAACCCATGAATTAAAAAATTATAATAATAAAAGATTGAGTTGTTCTTAAGCCAGATTTCTAAATATTTCATTAAAAATATAACTAAAAACTGAAATATTCAAATAGATGTTACACTGTAACTCATAAAATACAACGTTGCATTCGTTTTTAAACGTTGCTATTCACATCGATCAACTTCAGATCGAATCAGTGTAAACTGTTACTTAACTGAATATAACTGTAATACCTACAATTTATTCCGATGGCCAAATTGAAAGTTTTTCGACGGATATTATAGTTTATTAAAAAACTGTATTCTATAAATAAATAATAATATATTAAAATATAGTCGTTCTAAATCAAAGCATTAACACCCTTAAATGATGTATTATTCTCCAGTGGTTTTTTAATTAGTGTATTATGTGCAGTTACCTAACATCAGATTATGGAAAATATTTTTAGTTACGTTGATATAATAAAATTAATAATATGGTAAGCAAATATCGTAGTGTGTGGTCAAATTCTGAGAAATTATCTTATCAAGTGTTCATATAATTATTATAGTGATGAATTCAATTAGCAAATCAAACCATGTAATCACAGTTTCCTATCTAGTTTATGTTCTACTAATTGATTTAAAATGCGCCAATTCAGTTTTTATATTATAAACAGAATCGAAGTTCAAATAAAAGTAGGTAAGTCACATAATATTTCACAATTACTAATGATCTTCCTGCTGCGTTGGGTGTAAATACATTGTTACCTTTCCTTTCTTTTGATCTTCAACAAAGTAATCCATCATCATATTTGTTACGTTATGTTTTATTTTGGAAGTGATCCAACTTGGGTTAATTTAGTCACTCAAGTTTTCGAAAATACCTACGTTATAAGTTATAACAGCATTGAAATATATTGAGACTAAGTAATGACAGTCGTATTGGTAATTTAAAAACATCTAACAAGTTGTAGCCGACACAATATTTCTTTTTATATAAAAGAATCCATTTACAATTAATTTCAATTTTATAGTTTCGTTCAGCATAGTTTTATAAATTATAATTCTAGAATAGCTAAATCCCTACTAAATATTAAAAAGTTCCTAAAAGTTTAATAGGATAATTAACCGCTACTGGAATGTTTCTATTAAAGCGTATCTTATAATGCATTATGTTTTATTCACAAACACGGAGAATGTGTTAAAAATCCCTAAAGATTAGGGGACCAACTATCAAATGAGTGGGGCTGTTTTGGATCGTTATCGCTCTAAATAATAAATGACGTGCATTGGGATAGTGGGCGTCTGGACCACGAACAACGGCTTCGTGACCAACCCGACACATTAGCCAGTCATCAGTCACTATTTCACTAGGTATAATAAAGAACACTTGCTAAAAAAAGTCTGTTAAAAGGATATTCACCATTAATAAAATGTAGAGAAGAAAGGTATCGACTTCGAATTTTTGATACTGATCAAACATTTTGCAGACAACATAAAATGTATTTAAAAAAGAAAAAACACAATAGAAGTATGGATTTTAAGGTGTATAAAGCAACTAATCAATTGGGGTTTTAGCTTTCTGATAACTGTAACGAATTAAACAGGTAACCTGAATAAACTGAAAAATAACTTACCCATTAAATGGATATCCGGCAAATGCAGCATCGTAAGGATGATAAACAGAGGGATAGGGCCAAGTGGCAGCTCCAGCTGCAAGGTTCTCTTTTAATTCCAAACCGGCAGCCTAAAACAAAAATAAATATTTACCAAACAATCATAAATAATTATATATTATTATTACACATTTAAGTGACACTTTGCTTATCTTATTAAAACAATCATTTGCTTATAATTATTAGTTAATAAATGCCCTTTCACTTATTTGGCAGTTTTAACTTCACATGAACAGATATTACGTATGTGTATGTGTACTACATATTATCCTGGTTATCTTGATATGAGAATTATAAAGAAATAATATAATTAATTGGCTTTTGTACAATTTTTTGTAACTATGCTACATGTGTGGCTTCTAATTAAAATTTCTTTTATAGTACAATTAAATGATATTCTATATTTTCTTGTAAGTTTATCTATTATATGTTAATATAATAGAAAAAACTATTAGATATACCTAATTAAATAATTAAATATTTAGTTGTGAAGATATAAAGCATGAGTAAAGTAATTAGTGGTATTTGTTTTTAATTCGTTTTAATGTTCACATGTACAAAATATAACTGTTCAGGAACATAACAAAAACAGCGAAAATAAGTTATTGTTAATTCATCATATACAATCATCAAGTGATGTGCTGGCTAATTAATAAGCGTTTCCTATATTTAGCACATTCACTGATGCAGCATTTACAACACAATGCTTGTTCATTTATTCATTCTGTGTGATTTTCTACTTTAACGGTTATGAGCAAAAATTAATATAACATAACCAAGAGTTAAACGTCGATCAAGATGATCCTTTTTAATGTAATAATATATAAGACGAGGAGGAAAAAACTATTATAAATGCAATTAGTATAGGCAGTGGAGTGAACACATCACTGAAGAAAAAACTGCTTTCCTCAGTGTGGTTCATTAAGTTTTTATAATATCCTCCAGACAGGATTTCACTAAAAGTGAATATGTTCAGAAATATCACATTTTATACTTGTAAAATTTTAATTGGTTCAATATTTACTACAAATTAAGTGGAATTTAAAGTGGCATTTTGACTAATTTTTGTTTATACGTAATTTATTTCCAGATTATCTCAAGTTTTGCCAATTTTGAAAACACTGAAAACTAGGTTTCAGAGATTCCCAAACTCTAATTTTATTTTCATAATTATATTCTTATTTTCTCTTTATTATAATAAATTATTAACTTGTGAAGTAAACATGAAATTAGAATTTCAAATTTAACAAATTAATATTACTTATTCTATTCCTTATTCAGCTTTCAACAATAGATTTATTTTCTTCTCTTGTTTTAAATTGTGTTTATTAGATATTTTGAGGTTTTTGGTTGTGTTCCTAGTTGGTTGAGTTTTAATTTTTTATTATAAGTGAATTCAACATTGAAGAACGTGATAAGCCACAAAAGTAGAATTTAAAGATATCAACGATTTAACATTGAAGATGTAATGATTTAACATTGGTTTTAGGTGGGCTTCTTTTACTATTGCACGATATCATTTGATGCTTAACTCAATTTTGGAAAATGTGTGGCTTATCAACTTATCATGATCTAGCAATAAGCCCTTCAATTTTATAATAAGTACTACGTATACCTATACTAATTACTAATTAGATAAGATTTACATTTTCTTGTTCTAAGTATATTGTTTTCAATTCTAAATCGAAATAAGTTCAATTAGAAAATAAGGCATAATATATTGTGTTCGGTGCATTTACTCATCCGCGTTATGAGAAAAGATTAATACAACAATAACCAAGATTATTGTTTTTAATATTATAAGTTAATGTTTTATGCATTGATTTTCATTATTTTGCAAAACTTTTTGTAACAAGTAAGTTATTAAGAACTGAAATCTATGAAAGTAAAAAATTGTAATTCAATATATAATTTCACAAGTTAAATACCCAAAATATATTTATAAATTTAATTTAAATTAATGTTTTATGGCGTATAATGAAAGGAAAATAACTTGTGGTAATTAATATACTATTTAGCGGAGTAAAGAGTGGCGGCGGCTCATTAATTTTGTATAATATCCTAATATGTGTAGATACATACAAAGTTCCACTAAATTGAATATTATTTTCATTTAATATATTTCTTTTCCTATTTGTAAAATTTGAGCAGTTTTCATATTTATAGGTATAATGGTTGAAATTTAATAGGAATATCCAGTTAAAATGATTTATTTCGAGAAAGTTACAAAAATTTAAAGAAAATTGATTTACCTATACCCATAAAAATATTTTATAATTTTTGACCTGCGGGTGCGAAATACTTCAAGGGGAGCAAAAATAGAAGTGGAAATCGTAGGAAAACAGGAAAGTATTGGTCGATTATAAAGGGGGAGTTCATTTTAACCGTATTTCAATGATTAGGTACATACGAGTTTTTATTGCGATATTCAGGACATATTTAGTTTCTGGACTACAAGGTCTTAAGTTCAATAGAAACAAGTAAAAGAAACATTCTTTATACGCTCTTCCGATTAGAATTTCATCATGAAAACCAGAAAAATTACTTATAATAATTATCAGTAATTTCCAAGGTGATGGCCTTTAAAGATATTTTTTCTACTGAGACTGACAATGGTCCAGCTAGTGGAATCCTTAATTTCGAATTTCGTTAGTGGCCCCAATTTTTCTTTTCCTTCGCTTGTATTTTTTTTGCATAATCCGAAAATGAATCGAGAAAAATACAGGAGGTGAAAAAATTACATTCCCATCGATAGCAAAAAAACACAATTATATAGAAAAAATATATCAATATATTCTGGATAAATATAATGATTTCTATATAGGTAATTACATTTTAAATTAGTCAAAGAACGAAATAGAAAAACTTGATAGTGAAAAATTTAAGTTTCGAGTCCTAGATTATGTTGTAATAGCCATGTTCTATAATAAATGTTATAGGAAAAGGATTAATAAATTTTTCAAGTACTTCTACTCAATTTATTGTTGTTTATTTGTACTGCCTCATGTTCAATGCAGAAACTGAATATGTTCACGATATTATAATGTACTACTTGATTTCCAAACTTGCAACAAAATTTTCAGTTATAGCAATAATAATACAGTGGAACTCCAATATTCGTCGTTAATCCGTTCCTGACGGGAGGACGAATATTAAAAAAGGACAAGTATCAAACAAATTGTAGCAGTACCTACTATAGTCACTTGTAAATGCTAAAAAATAATAGGTGGGATGAATATTGACTTTTATTCCGGCGAATAATATCAAACAAAAACTTCAATTGAAAAAAGGATGAATTTCAAAAAGATAAATATTTGAAGTACCACTTTATTACTTAAAATTACTTATTCAACAAACAAAAAATTATTTGAATTACCTTTTTCTGATATTAAAACCTACAGTTTCTTTATGTGATTTACTCAAAACTACTGCATTGGAAATATTCACTTTCTGCGTGGCCTGATTCAATTTTTAATTAAAAATGTATATAAATTGTAATTTGTACTGTAAAATTGGAATTATAAAGCAACACCTCCAAAATGCAGTTAGGCACTGCAGGTGTGTATCTACATTTTAAAATAAATTTGGAATATATAATATCTTCTTAAAATAGGTACTACCTATAATTAAACGATGCCACAAATTTTGCGTTTATGTTGGTACCCACTTTCCTTAGTTTTGAATTATTTTACATACTAATTTAAAATTTTATTACTGCAAGGTAATACATATAAATTACTAATGCACATCCGAGGCTTTATATTTTTTAATATTTTACAACACATAAATTTTTCACAAAATTCATGTGGCATAACTTACTAAATTTGATGAACAACAGAAAGTTAATGTTACACCTTAAAAAGTTGTTAAAATATTATACTCGTAGGCTGTTTGTAAATAAACACGAGCATAAAGCTTGAACAATTTTGTGCTTAATGTTTAAATGTCAAAATCGTGATTTATGAATAGTAAGTGATAAATATATCTATATATTTATATTTTTTAAGTTTGTTGTTTAAGTGACAGTTTTTTTAATAAAATTTCCATGGTTAAAAATATGTGTTTGTACATGTACAACAACCCAAAAAAATGTATGTAGTAGTAGTAGTAGTACTGTGTATAATATTCCCAGTTGTGTAACTATTTGGCACGGTTTATGTAAGATACATAGCACTCTAATTGTTACCCGACAATCCAGAGACTAGGCTAATGAGGCAACTAACTGAGAGTGAGAACGTGTCTTGTGTTTAATCAACTTGGGATACTGCTTGTTTGTACTTCGATCGAAATTTCTCTAGTTAAACATATGTTAACATGGTTTCAAACATTTATGAATATTTTTTTCTTAAGTAATATCAATACAATCGGAGTAAATGTTTTCCAGTTGCCAAAATTCAAATAATTTGGCAATCGATACTAGCCACTTATCTTACTTTATTTTGCTCTATCACGTATGCATAGGTGTTTTAACTAATATTCTATTTTCAGATGAGACATTAACGTATCTATTTGATTTGTATTATGCTATCTGCACGCAACGCTGGAACTCGAATTACTTAATAAAGTCTTAGGTGTCCAAATACACTAACATCAAAATGGAACAAGGCAATTTTTGGTTAACATCCTGTGAATATAGCTGTTTTTTTTTTCAAATATGCATGAAATATTGAATAGGTGCTTATTGCAAAATAAAGATAACAAAATTACGATTACATGTTCGTAAACCGCATACACATGTTTAAGTAAATTTTTACAGGTTTATGCGTGAGGTGCCATTAACCTAAAAAGTAAAATTTGCAATTATTATGATGGGTGAAAAATTTTTACTTTAATCTACTAATTAATTATAATTTTATGTACACAGTCATCCACTTACAACATTAAATTATACGCATTATTATTTGTCTTGACACCTTTATTATTCTATTATTGTAATTTAAATTAGTCTTTCTAATTTAATGTACCTTTTGAATGCTTTTATACGTTTATTTTAAGTAATTACGAGCAATTTTAAGCTCACGTAAAAGTAATTTTAAAGCTTATATAGTGCACCAATCTAAATCATTAGGGTATCTGTGTTAATTTAATAACAATCCAAAATCACATAATATCATCAGAATAATATTATTTAATTATTATTATTAGAACAATAAAATTTGATTATAATAAAATAATCGTGACAGAGAAAATAATATAAAATTTAAATTGCAAGAATTCAGTAAAGTAAGTTGCTTTGCAAATAAAGTGCATTTTATATAAAAAATTTTAAAATAAAATAATTTTTTGAATGCAGTATCTATCCAATTTTATATTGCTTTCTATTATGTCTCATAATAACAAGTATGTAGATACAACGAGAATATTATACACAGCATTGTATGTTCCTTATAAGAACAATTCAATTTAAAACATAGAAGGACCTACGTATGTACGTATACTAATTGAATAATCAGTAGAAAATTATACTATTAGCTATGGTTTATACAAATCGAATAAAATTGTAAACTGCAGAATACTTTATTATAATATTATGTAACTACTACTATACACATCACTTCGCAAAATTAAAGATACAGTATTAATAATATACTGAATCATTCGTTATGAGCCAATTACTTTCAAATATAATTAATTACACAGCTATGATATAAATGATCTACGTCATAGAAGTTGAAAAAAGTTGTTCACATCTTTTTTTACATGAAAAAAAAACGCACTTACCTTCTACCGATATTATACAACTTAACGTATAATCCAAAATACGACATAAAATACCCGACGGAGAGTGTAGGACAAAAATTTATTTAGGTACTTGAAGTTAGCACAGCATTTTTGAAGTTTCGGAGAACAGAAATTATTCTGGTTTGCTGCGAGGAATATTATTCAAGTTAGTGAAAAATGGAGAAGAGTTTCTTTAGGGATCGCAGAATTTTGTATTAAAAAGAATAAGTTTTGTACAAAACGACTAAATTTTTTAATCCATGTGAACCAACAAATTGTGCCAACAGTAAATAATTTTTATAGATATAACAAAAACTAAGGCAGTTGTTGAATTAAATTAAAACAATGCGATTTACAGCAAATTTAGTTTTTTAAACTTTGCATGTCTCAGGTTAGATATAAACTGTATATATTATACTCGAAGGTCACCGATCTAAAACATTTGATATTTGTATTTTCGTTTACTGTTAATTTACATCAAAAGTGGTAAAATAACCTTGAACGTTAATATCTCTAGGATCTCTTTAGTTCGAGTTCTTTTACAGAATTTCTCCAATTAAGAAAACCCTTCGAATGTCCAAAAGACATCTAGAAAATTTGAGGTAGTTATTTAAAGCGTTGAAGACGATTTCCATTAGTGAAAGATGTAAGAAAACTCGATGAATAGTTTTCTTAAATTCTCAAGCGGCGGACTCTCTTCAAATCAATTCATCCCAGTCATATCTATCGATTTAGCATTTATTTGACCCTTTTCGTATATTGGAATAGTATATCATTTTAATATACTTATTTAAATTTTAATGTTTGAATATAATAGACGATTACGCGATTAATAAAACTAATGGGAACATAATAAATGCAGGAAGTATGTATCACATTGAGCCATTCGTTGTTACATAAATTAACGGTTAACACAAAAAAACTACTCTCAAGGATATCCTCTAACGCATATTAAGTATGAATTCACAATTATTCACATACCTTATTTCAAAAGACACAGTTATTTTGGAATTATATGGGCTTCACGGTCGAGTTTAAATACAATAGTTTTTGCAAAAAAAGTTATTATATTAATAATTTTGGATTATTTAAATCGGACATTTTTGTGAATGTTTATAAATTATAATAATAGCGTCTATGTTGTGTCCTTATGTGTCCAGAAAAGTTAAAATTGGTTGTAACTTGCATTTAGCCAAATTGTTAAAATTTAATCATGTCCAGCGTGCTTTATGAATATGAATGTGATTATTATATCTTCATCCAAGAGATTTACTTCTAGAAGAGCGTTGTACACAAACAAATCTAAAGATTATACAAAATGAAATGTGTTTTGTCATAAATCAGGATTGGGACGTGTCTTTATAACTTCATTACGGATTATTATATTAATCACAAGATGCTTGTGGTTTAACAATACACATGACAGCTATTCTACTGAAGTAAGCATTTGAAGTATTACCATCGAACACATTATGTAAGTTCTTAAAAGAAGCACAAGTCATTGGTGTATTATTTCGAAATTGCTGTTTCTATAAAATTTTTAGAAAAAAATTTCAAAAAGGTAATTTTATAAAAATTTGATAGGTAGGGTAAGGTAAGGTAATTCCGTGACATAGGCAATGTCGTGATAGTTTTTAAAATACTCGTAGCTTCATTGCCTATCAACAGATTTTGAACATCGAGGAGTCCTAAAGATACCATTCTTTATTACCTAACTAGATGTAAGATTCTTAAGGGTAGGTTCGAACTTCGAAGGTCAGTATAAGGAAAGTAAGCAAATGATACATGTTAGTGAATAATATTTTTCTATGTAATCTTTGTTTGTGTTACTTTTAGCTGTAATTAAGGTAATTTTAAACTAAAATTAATTTTTAAGATTGCATTTTAAAGCTTATGTTTCGTAGATTTTTTCGTATTCTGAAAATTTTCTAGAATTTTCAATGCCTTAGGCTTGAATGCCTTAGATAAAGTAGCATAATTCTTAGGTTTAATCTAATTTATTACACCTGTTTAATTAATTATTGCAAAAATAATTTTTATTACCTTTAATTTGTTAAAGCAGTACAATTTTATGTTATATTAAGCTACTTTGAACTGTGAAAAATCATATTTTTAAAATTTCGGTGCTTAAATTACTGTTTATTTTTATCACGACATTACCTATCCATATTTAAATGAAGGTGATAGCACCCAGTAAGCAATGGTAATTTGCTGATTCTTACTTCTAGTTCGTGTTTTAATTTTGAAAAAATATGAATCCTAAGAAAAGGGTAGTCCAGAAAGGTACAGAACGGCAATACGATCATGACAGTCTTCTGCAAGCAGCACAACTAGTATGGAGTGATAATTTTAATTTATATCGAGTAGCTAAAAAAACTGGGCTACCTTGGTCGACGCTGAAAAACTTTCTTGTAAGAAATGAAGATATTGAACACGCTAAGTTGTCAAAATTAGGACGCCCATACGCTCTTCCTCCGGAAATAGAATTCGAATGCCTTTCAAAAGGCAGGAGCCTACCCATTCAATCGTGATGCCTTTCGAGTAGAAGCATTAAAACCGTCTGTTTTAACTGAGAAGAAAATTGGACCTGTGGAAAGTGCAATTTAAAATTTTCTGTTCATGTGCAGAAAAAAAAAACTGGTGCTAATTGGGTGCAATGTTCATTTTGTTTAACTCCATACCATACTACATGTCAAAATGACTTTGAAGACATCGAAGATGTTTACATGTGTAATATTTGTGAAATCGTATAACAAAATATTCCTAAGCAATAATTTTTTTACGTTTTCTTTTAGTTTTTATTTTTTAATTTGTTTTTATATCAATATTTCATATTAATTTAATGAAAAAAAAGTAGTGTAGTGTAAATAAATTCTCTTTCTTACAAATGGTTTTAATTGTATAAATTATTGTTTATGATTTTACAACTTTTTATTGCTATCACGGGATTACCTTACCCCTATCACGACATTAAATGTCCTATCACGACATTACCTTAAATTTCTGCCGGAACAAAAATTACAACAAAATAATTGTGTTTCGTTCAATTTACTTAATTTTTTACAAAAAGGTTGCTTAATTGTAATATTATTACCTCCTGATTTCAAAAACAGAAAAAATTATATTTCAAGCCCAGTAGTAACAGTTTTACTAAAATATCACGACATTACCTTACCTTACCCTATATGAAATTAATTATTCATGCGATGCATATAAACTACTTAAACTGGTAGAAGTACCAAACATTTCATTGTCTTGTGTAACTAATTATACAAATATTTAAAGACCTTTTGTTTGTTAACAATGCAAAATAGTAAACGTTGTTTTAGAATATAAATAGGTGTTTTGTTGCTGAACTATTGTTTAAATATTAAATTAAAAACTAACAAGCTAAATACGTAATAAAATTCAATTTAATTCATAAGCTTTCAACAGTATAGTTCTTCATGTTTTTATTTTGGGCAAAAATAAAATTTTAATTTAAAATCTACAATTTCACAAGGTAATAATTTAATATTGTTTAAATGATATAGCACATTTTATGGAATATTTTAAAACAAATGTTTGCTTTATAGAACATAATACAAACGATCGCTCATTTTAAAATATAAAATTACTTACCGCTGAAGAATAAAAAGGTGCTTGATCTGCTCCAAGTGCGGGAAAATAGGCAGCCATGCCTTCAGGGTAAGGGGTGCTATACATTGAGAGAGGTGGAAGACCGACACCTCCGGCTAATCTTTGGTATCCAAGAAGTTCATACTGACACGAACATACACTTTGACCTGTAATAGGGTCCGTAAAAATAGCTCTACCAGTGTCACAACATCTTTGAGTTGCTGGCGGGCTTCCAGGGGTTGGTGCAGAAGAAGTAACTGCCATACTTGTCGGTGGTGGAGTAGGTTGATTAGGTCCTGATGATACTGTACTCTGAAACAAGAGAAAATAAACATCTTAATTTATTCAATTTAGACGTGTTAAATATGCGTGCATAAAAATTGAAGGTCCCTAATTTACATACTAAATTTTCATGATCTAGATATTTAAATTGAAAATGAAATCCGCAGTGTGTATTCAATTACTTCTTCCAAGACAAGTATGAACTACAATCTAATCTAACAATACATTAACTGCATATACAGGGGGAAGTGCGAATGCGAAGCGAACTCGAAAAGCAGATTTATTTTTAATAATGGCGAACGAATGCGTGATCGCATGAGTGAACATTCCCCTGGGTAAATAAATAATGCGGTTATTACAGCTCGACGAGTACGCTCTTACTCCGTGTTTCATGCAAAACTTTGATCCTTATGTCTACTCGTATAAGGGTAGAAGAATATAGGAGTAAACGTCTACCTCATAATGTAATTTGAGATAATTTTATGACTACTTTCATCTCGTTGGTTAAGACGCTTTAGGGTAGATAATGCGACGCATTTCACCTATAGGTGTAGAACGAGAACTTGGAAAGCATGAGCGTAACAATCAGGGATCCTTCGTAATGCCGAAAGTATACTAAAAATTTTATTTACAAAGGTTGCTGTTATAGGTGCCTATCACTTTATATGAAAATTAAAATCCATCAAAATAAAAACGTAATTGTAATGCTATTTCACACCACAGCACAGCGTGAATTTAAAATAACGATCTTTTTAGGGTAATATATTTTTAAAAAAACCGGAAGAAATTTTTCCAAATAGGAAACGTAAATATAACTCGTTTGAATTATTTTATAACATAGTGCATCGAAACGGAAAAAGTAAATAATTAATAACAATAAATACACAAGAAATACGACAAAATCTTAATTTAATTAATAGCAAGATCCTAATAAAATTCCCACTCTGCATGAATATGTAAATTTATATTTAAATATATAAATTATATGTGTTAACATTGTGTATATTATAATTTCGTAGTTTTTGTCAAAAAAATTTTAAATATTAAAAATAGTTAACATATTTTAAGAAAATTATTCATTGTCAGTTTATTATCTATGGTGTTTAACTTTAAGGAAGCTATAAATAATGGCTATATGTAAGCACGAATTAAAATTTTATTTATGCGTAAAAAACTATTTAAATAGGTAAAGTTTGTTCTTCAGCCATCTATAACAATTGTATACATTTGTAATTTAATATTAGAACATGCAATATTTACCTTGAAATACTTCAGTTCTTACGTTACACCCTAACCATGATTATATTTGAAGTAGAAATTAAAACATGAATAACAAAATTACGATGTAAAAATCTATCAATACAAAAAAATAGTTACATTTTAGGTACTTAGACATCGTGTCATCTGTTCAAAAATGCGCGGTGAAATGTGCACACCGCAATATTTTCACTGTTCGTCCAACAGCAATTACTACTTTTGATGTAGCTATTTTGATTGAGCTTCTTTACCAGCTTAAATATTTGTTATTACTAATAATCATTAAATTGAATATCTCTTTTGGGTAATAAAATTTTATAGCTGTAGCATTTTAAAACTGTAATAAGTACCCACCACCGTATGTAATGGTACTTGCGATAAGTTTTTCAGAGTATTTGCTAGCAGGTAGACACGTTTTTGTTTAATCTAAAATCAATTTCAAATCATACTGGAAGGTTTGTTTTAGAATCTTCGTGAAAAAGTTGCTTCGTTTACAACCTGTTGTATAATCCCGCTATAACTCATATTCCGTCTTGCCATTCGATTCCGAGTCTCTATCTCGTTTGCTAAAATCCTCGATCCAGTATTTCAAATGTATTCAGCTGACATAGTCTATAAAGTTTAAAAACGAAAATGTTTTTTACATTTATATAACTTATTAAAAGATTTCCAATAGGAACCGGAATGAAATTGTAAATATTGTGGTTGATTTTTTCATAAACGTTTTAAAGGCAACTGTGCGTGTATATTTAAAAAGTAGCTATTTGAATTGTATCATTTACGCAACATTAACGAACCGCTAAATAAACATATTTTACTTCCACAAAACAGCATTCGAAAACAATTCATCACTTAGAAAATTGGCTCCCCTTACAAAGAATAACTCAGGCGAAACGCTAGGCTAACGTGTGTTCGCCCTTAGTGATTTATAACGATTTAATATTTATTTTGATGGGTGAAATTTGGCGTTACTAACACTCGGTGGAGGGTACGGCCAGCTGCTAAATTATATTTAGTGTGGCAAATAAAAGATAGTCACTATTACGCTAGTGTAACAAAGCTCAAATTCGTATATCGAGGATTTAATTTTCATAGCAAATAAAGATTTTGTATATTGAATGAACTTTTTACTGCTTTTCTATTCGTCAATAAAGAGGGCTATTATAGGTATATAGGTGCCACTTTGGATTATTTATTTAGTAAATGTAGGTAAAATCTATTGTATGTTTAGGATGACTAACTGCAAAAATCCTATTTCAATTTCACACCAATTTTCACAATATAATGATATCCATAAATAATTTTGGTATTAGTTACTTTACTATTAATATAACAGAAGTTCGTTACTGATGTGTTTAGTTAAATCGATATTTTAATTATTTCATTGGTTGTTATTACAATACCTGTAAACCAAAACACAAAATTTCGCGGTTATTTTCATTTGACCATTATACACAAAAATAATAGCCATAACATGTTGGGGATAATGATTACTTTTCGTGAAACGATGTGGTTGGAAACAATTTGTTGGTTGAAACCGACAACTTTTAATACCGAACTATTGGGTGAAACCGTTATTAAAAAAACATTCGTTTCATTTGAATGCAAGTATATAGAAAATTACCAAGTAAGTATAATTAAAATCCGTCGTTCTCATTTTAGTAGCAAAACTTCAACATGGTACATGAAATACAAAAAGGGGACTTTATCGTCATATTAATGCATCATTAATTATGAGATATGTGATAAATTATGCATCATGTATAAGTAAAAAAGTAGATAAAGCAAAATCGTTATATAGAGGAGAGGTTAAAAGTAATTAACCGAACTATTATCGAACAGTGAATTCATCACCAATATCATGTCACGTACACACCATTGCATTTTAAAATCAATTTAATGTCCACGTATAAATTTGCCGTTAACATTCATTAGCAGATACAAAAAGTAATAGAATCGCTTGATCGTTCTTTATTAAGCATTACAAGATCAATAATTTTATGGTTTAGTTTATGCGCCATTGTTTTTTTTAACCGAAAAGAAATCATTTAATATATAAGATAATCATCATACAATATTTATAAGAAGCTATCATCATCTGAAGCACAGTTAGCAACACAATATCACAACAACTGTTGGCAAATGACCAATTTACAAGAAGTGCATAACTTCGGTATAACTTTCAATTAACTAATATCAAAGCTAAATAAAAAAGAAATTAATTAGTATTTATTTTGATTATCACGCACAACAATAAAAGCAACAAATTTACTCATGACCTTCTTATTTCTGACATATAGATAAGACTATATGTATGTGTTGAGAAGAGTTGTCACATCTACTGATAATGTCAAGATTTAAAAACGCACAAATCGTTGTGTATTTGAATGTAAACAATAAGAAATTTATTGATAAACTTTTAATTATAGTAAATATAACGATTAATCTTGAAGCACAATTAGGTATTTCAAAATACTCGAGATATCAGGAAAAATAATTAAACATAATTTGTAAGATTTTTTAAAATAATTAATATTATTAATTGTTCATTCAATGCAATGGATAATATTCATTCTCAAATTAGTATGAATAGTACCGAACAAAAATATTATCGATCAATGTATTCTACCAATTTCTTACTGCATTATAGTGTGGGTGCACTAGTGTTCTAATAGATATGTTCGATAATATGAAAGAGAAGAGGAAGGTGAATTTCTTACCAGAAAGTTCATCCACTGAACCGCATAGTTTTTGAATCAAATTTTGCCATAGATCATGTGATAAAATCCAAAATACACCAGCAATTTTCGAACGTATTTATACCAATCGGTAGTAGAAGGATAAACGCAGATAGTCAGTTTCAATAATTACAATAATTTTGTCCAATTGTTTTTGCAAAAATAAACTTGCTAAAGGCTGAGGAGCTTTAACGAGCGGGATTTGCTAGTGGTTTGCACTTGAATGGGTGACCAAACGACTTCAAATTTGTTTTAGAACAAGCACCGATGTAAATTTATTCGAAAAAATTAAAGGCAAGTCTCGACGACACACTGGGTTATTTCGTGGGTGATCCACGAGTGTGAGAGAGACTATAATAATGTTGTTTCTTATAAATTACATATTTTCTATTTAATATCCTGTAACTCAACTGCAATGCAGTTTAGAATATAATATGAAATAAATAGTATATTATGTACACGGGGGTCTCGATTTGCGTCGTTTCGATTTTGAATGTCTGATTTCCTGAATTCAGAATTTGTTACGATGTATTATTTTGAGTCCTTTAACTAAAATATATCGAATAGTTGTGCATTGCATGGAAAGTTGCTTGGGATCATCTAAAAAATTGTGTTTTAGTGTGTACTGCTTCGATATTAGTCGGAAGGTAATCGAGACTCAAATCTAGACCCCAGAGTATACATCAATTTTGTTAATTGTTGTAAAGGGTTTCAAAATTCGAACAAAAGAAAAATTCTATTTGAATATAGTGATTTTTGTAGGGGAGGCTATGATGCATATGTAACAGACAAGGAATAATAGTTTCGTAACTTCCAATATAACTTTAAAATAAAGTGTCATCTCATAATTATTAACACCTTGCCTGCCAAGCTTAAAAATACCATAATGCCCCAATCATTTTATTTAAATTGTACCATAATGTTCTTAATATTAGTGTAAGTTAAATTTAATGCACGTGGCGTCTAACGTATTAAAACGAAAATATATTGAAAGATTTAAACAAGGGATAGAATTTGTTAAATTTTTTGCTAAGAGCTTTACTATATAAAAAATTAATAGTTATTTTATCACGTTTCCTAATTTTTAAAGTTCAATTTAATATGCAAATACAGTGGAACTTCGATAACAAGAAGCAAGGAGCTACGAAGGAAGTTGGAGTTACAGAATTAAAACTCGTTGCAAAAAGATAAGCCAAATGTCAAAGAATATCGTTCGACTTATTGAGAGTAGAGTGCACAACACATTGTTGCAATAATTTATTCCAAAAATAAAAAAGAGATAATGTAAATTAATACAAATAGGTAAATATAATTAATATACTTATTAATAGTTAGCTAGTAGCTACTATAAAATGCTTCTACCGTGAGACAAGCAAAAAAGTCGTATCTGCAATTTTCATATGATTATAAGTTACAATCACCTACGATGGATTTTCTGAATAAATTTGGAAATGTTATCAGTCGATTTAATACCGTAAAATCATTTTTAAAAATTTGTGTAATTACTATAATTTTTAATAAGATATGTCGTATCGAAAATTTTTCATTGCATTGTCAATACATTTTATATAGTATGTAAATTTGGACGTTCTTTTTGATGCTTACTACTTTGTTTCGTTGTAACATTTATTGTAATGTTCACTAAGTCGTATCTATATTTTTTGTTATTGAATAATAATATAAAAACGAGATTAACAAAAACACGTGTTTGTATCTACATAGCTAATAAAATAGTGTAAAAATTCTCCATTAGAAAATGTATAAATGAAATTATAATACAAAAGAGATATAACTTTAAATGAATAAATTGTAGATACGACCTTCTTGCCTTCTAGCAGCGCAGAATTATCGTGAGCTTGCTTCCAGTTTGTTTTTGCAGATTCATCATGATATTTTCTTTTAAATTTCACGGTAATTTCCTTTAAATGTGTATTTTTTAAATTTGATAACTAATGAAAAATATATAAATAAATTAGAATTATTTGCAATTCTATAGGGAAAAATAATATGTTTTACATTTACCATAAGCGCCGGCGTAAGTCTATATTTACCGGTAAATGTGCACTTGACTAATGTGCGCATGGCCAATAAATACATAATAATATGTACCATTAAATTATATGTAGAAATACACAATAATGTAGCATGTAGCTTTATATTGTACAATTCAAATATTTATGATTGTTATTCTAGAAAGAACCAGTCCAAAATTGAAGATAGACGGACGAATAAAAAATAATAATATATAAAATTAAAATTACAGTTGAAAAATAAATACTTAGTCAGGGAGATGCTAGTTAATTGCTATGTCTGAAATGTTGCTACCTTGACAATTCAAAAGAGACCTTTTCCAAATTTTTAATCAGCAGTTTTCATCAAAAACTAAATTTTTAAACAGTAGATACCTACTTTATTCTGTATTTTTATTTAATCAGTTTCAATATAAACTTGATTTAATATATTTCTTTACAATCATCTAAAAATGTTGTTATTGTGGCAACCAAAATCGTGTCAAAAAAGCTACCTTATAGTAGGTACTATTTAATATAACAGTTTTTGCAAGATTTTTGCCAATATTTTCTAATCGTATATTGATTATTTCATTTTACTGTTTTTATTTAGAATTTTTTTGAAGAAAGTCGTACACTTTTATAGCACTCGTGTGGTTATAACACTCGGCTACGGCGCGGCCGGCGTCTCGATCTGCAGCTACACTAGTTGCTAGAAAATTGTAGTTTTGGCAATCGATGTATTATAAAAACTATTGTAGAAAGCATCATAATAATTATTATTAAATAATTTTGATGTACCTACTTTATGAAAAAATTATAATTATGTTTTTAAGGAATCATAACTTCTAGTACCTGGTACTGGGTAAACTAGTAGCTTAATAATGTATCATTAGATTGATATGTTAATTCATTTTTTACCTACTTTTCATTACATGTTTTGAATTGAAACCTTTTTAAAACATTTAAATATCATGTAACTAGAAATAATTATATACTTTAATACTACTTAATACTTTACCATTTATTTTATGGTTTCTTTTATTATATCAGAGCTGACATAGTTATTGATACAGATAATTTCAATATAAAATTATATATTAATGTAATTTTACAGCGCCATTTCTTTACAATGTATAATTAATTTAACTGCATTTATATTGAAACAATAAAATTTATCATTTATCATTTATATTATAATATATATCAATATAAATATAAATTATAATAAATGATGCAAAAGTCAATAATATAAGACTTTAAAATGTACGTATGATAGTTACTTGAAAAATAATTGTATTTTATACTTAACAAAATTTTGTGAAAAAAAACATTCGAACTTTTAAAAGAACGAAACATTTTCCAAACAACAATGGAAGCAATATTATTTGCTAATTGTTGGTAATATGTGGCATTAAATATAAGAACAAATTTAATCCAAATATGTAATAAAGAAATTTATTTAAATTAAATGCATAATCTCTTGGACCTCTTAATTTATAGAGGTCATGTTTAGATTTTGATTACTACGTCAATGTGTGTTATAAAAATAATGACTTTTTTAGAACATTGTTCTACAAGTTTACTTATATCGTAGACCACTCTACAGGGTGATCACTGATCATAAACATATGCACACATATTATGTTTGACATATGATAAAAGAGTATAATAATTTTCTTTCTTAACCCTTAAGTGCACGCGCTGCTGAGAGTTACCTACACGGTTTTTGCTGCATTTCGATTTTCAAGTTTTTTCTTTATATTTATGACTTGTTTTTGTATCATTTACCTTTATTTCTTCATTATAGGTATTCATTTATGTATTTATGAATTATTGCCGTATAATTAATTGAACCCAAAATCCTCAGAATAACATAAAACTCAGTAAAAAAAATTATATATTATAATAGTCGGTTTTGAAACGTCTTGTGACGTTATCCGATACCTAACTACCAACCTTGAGGATTGGCATTTGGTTTGTTAGCATTTTACATTTTTTACCTAGACGAGGAGCAAGCCCGACGTAGAACCCCCAACTGGAGGACCAGAGACCAGAGTAAAAAAATTTCATATCTTTTTTATAATTTTTATTTATTGCGGTAGAAAATCAAAGGAACTCAATGAAATTTAAAAAAAAAGTAAACCAAGAGGTTCAGAAGGAATTCGTAATTAACTATTACTGAAAAACACCAAAAAAATACGACTTGTCAACTTTGACTGCTCGTCTTCGACTAACAAAGATACCTAGTTCCTTCCTTCATAAGAAACTATTACCTTGCTTCGCAGAGGTCATAGTTCAGAAGGATGACCTGAAGCGTCATTTGCTCATTTGTCATTAGTGAACGGTTAACGAGAAATACTATTATTGTTTATACAAAATGCGGCTAAATTATACTTAGCGTGCACTTAAGGGTGATTGCAGTTGTTTTAATGTTAAGATACTATGAGATGAGTTTTTGATTTTATCATCTTTGAAAAAGTAGCATTTTTGTGTAAGGGATGGTGCTTTATCTACTAATGTGCTGGAATTATTAAATTAAGTTTCATAGATGAAAATAATAAATTATTGTAGAAATTTAAACATGATGGTTAGCATTTTTCACCTTGGAAAGTTTATAATTTAGTGAATATTTTATTCTTACTATTTATCTTCATTTGCTTTTACAAATATTCAAAATTAATTTAAAATGCCTGTATTAGTAAAAACTTTGAAATAGTACTATATTATGTATTTAATTCTTATATAAAATGTTTTCTCAATGTCAATAAGAATTTCAACAATGAGAAAACTGAAGTTCGTTGGTTATTAATTAATTATTACAACGAATTCTACTGTAAGTTCATATAAAGATTACCTCATTATGGTAAAATATTATTAGTTTTTATAACCCTCCTAAATTATTAAACAGTGCCTCGTTGTAACCTTCATCTCTCAAAATTGACTGTATTAATTATAATATTTACAAAAAAAAGTGCTGATGGTGAATAGGTACTAACCACAGTACAAGTGCACAGATATACTGCCTATAACTGAAATTTCAAATTACAATATTATAGTTTTGGTAGGTACAGCAGCATTTCCCCAATTTTTGCAAGTGTGAATTACTTTGGCAGATTTTTCATTCACAGTCCAGCAAGACTTATAAATTTATGCAATTTTAATAGTTACACTAGATCTACTATAATTTTATGAAATAATAATGAGCATCTAGTTTTTCTGGTATAAGAGCAAATTTCTCTGGGAACATCACAGAAAAAGATCTGATAAATTGAAAAAGTAAAAATTATGCTTATTGTATTAATTCCGTGGACCGGTATTATTATGTTGTAGTGTAGTGGACCACTTTTTGAAAAAGGCTGCTTTAGCAATTCCCATACGAGTAAAAAAATGCAAGCTGTTCAGTTAATTTTTCCACAATATTTCCTCTATTATAATTTTCATATCAAAATTGTTAATTTATAATATTTGTATTAGAATGTATGGTTCTAGCTTAAAATTCCTTTAATGACGTGAAAGGATTTTTGAACAAAGACAAGAATAAAATTGTAAAACCTAATTACCTTTCATGTATCATTAAATTCATTTTTCTTTTATAAAAACATGTTTTAGTACCTATACCCAAATATAATTCATGCACCTTATATAATATTTATAAAAATAGAGATAATCATCATTGTAATACAAAAAAGCATGCAATTCTCAGTTAATTTTGCATAGAAATTATGAATAAAATTTCTTAATTTACAAAATATACGTTTATATTTACAATTATAATTTAGAATTTTGGGTGTTCAGTTTAATAATATTATGTAATAAAAACAATTCGATTAATATCTTTTCCGCTTTGCAAGTTCCAGGAATTATCTAAAGTAGCAAAAACATTTATTTTGCCAACTTGAGCAGAAATTGAATTATGTAGGCAATTTTTGAATTAAAATCAGTAAATTATTTCAATTAATTAATGATTATTTTTAAATCCAACGGGAGTAAGAAAAATAAACTAATGTACAAATATTATGTAAATATCAATAATATAAACAAAACATAGTGGGTGCTTAATTTTCAATTTATTGCTTATAATTTGGGTTAGATTTAAATTTTTCTTTCCTTTGCAAGTAATAAGTATAAAACTTATTATATAATAATATGAAATGCAGCAGTTATGTGATTTATGTTCAAAGCTAGTTAATTTGTCTGTCACGTGAAAAGAAATGTTTATTTTTAAGATGATTTCAATTAATTACCCTTAATAAAAATTTGTACTACCTCCAGCTGTTTTATTATCCTCAGGAGCAAAACATCGAAGTGGTCGAATACCTATTGCACACCCGATAACCCCTACAAACGAACTCAACATAATAATCAACCCAAATTTTGAACAATATGAATATCCCAAATTATAACAGTGCGAAGTGGGAATAATAAGAACTTAACAATTTTAAAAAAATTTGTGCGAACAGGAAATTATTTTTTATCACACGAATCGCAACTTGTAATTATTATGCAAGTATTCCTACAAAAAAAGCGTGTTGTGATAATTTGTGTTTAAATCTAAATGTAACATTTTCTCACGCTCAAAATGAAAAACACTTAAAAAACACCAAACATTTGTAACACTTTTTTGTTACACCGTTGTTGTAGGTATAAATGTTATCATTAAATCAATACTTTCGCTGTAGGGGTTTTGTTCAAGAAGTGTATTTGAATTGCGAATAGGGTTTGTGCGAAACAAACGTTAGACAGAAATTATGGCTTTTACATACAGTTTCGACTAATTAACACAACACGTTATGAATAAAATTTGGATTTGGGAATTTTTATAGTCTATTTTTAGTTCAGCAACCTAAAAAATATTATTTATTCAAAGTTTACGAAAACGGCTATTGTCAACAATTTTTGGTTTTAATAATTTTAAGTTTATACCAACTACACAGAGAATTTTGTAAAAATGTTAATTTTGAATGTTAAACTAAAATTCGTACATATAACTACAGCGGGTCAGGTTTGCAAATTAGAACACATTTTTAAATGGATTAACAGGTTATGAATTAGTGAAACTTTGTTCTAGTGTAATTTATTGATAAGGTAACGGTAATTGTATATTATACTATGGGGAATAGTACGAATAGTCTAAAGCGTAACAAATTTTGTAATCTCACATGAACTTAGATAATTAGGGATAGTATAATAATTAAGATGAGGGTTGCTAAGCTAATTCAGTGCGCGCAGGGCCAGATAAGTACCTGGGTATTCGGCGATACTCGGAAGCCAAACTGGGACATGGTGTGTCCCAGTCGCTGGTGCACTCACTGAGTCGTCGCCAAAGGAAGCATGATTTGGCTTCCAGAACACACACTACACACTCACACTCTTTGCCACATGTCCGACACGTGACCGATCACAAATGCTATGTAAACTACGGTAGCGTAATATGTTACAAGCGCACCAGGTGATAATTGCGGTCGATTCGAATGCTTCTTTCTGTCGACTCTGATTTTTGCAGTTCTGCCCAGTGGGTGGAGCGGAGTGGGGTAGTGGAAGGGGGTATATGCTGCGGTCAGAGCGTCTCCAACAAAACCCTGTTTTTGCCACCGACAGAACGCGACTACTGATGTCACGGAATTCTTTTAACGGCGACAAATTGTCGCGATCACACAACACAAGCGCAGTAGTCGAGGCGATCACTAAAAAATCGTCGCGAGTGGCGGGGTGCCTTTTCTCCAGGGACCGTACTGCTCTTTCTGAGATACATTTTTGTAGCCTCCCCTCGACGGACCGATTGATCCACCACCACTAAAAATTGCGCCCTACTTCTTTTTCTGATCCCCTCCTGTAGCGCATTTTTCCCCTCTTCAGGGCGAGCCGCCGGCGGATTGAAGAGCGTTTCAACGGTACCGCCTCGACCCGCCTCTGCGTCTCATCCAATCCGCGGTCCGTGATGGATCGACCGCGTGCAGACATCATCCCCGTGTGTAACCGCTGTTCGCACTTCTAAACACGAATCGGTCGTCTTGTGTCACACGTCGGTTACGTTCTAGTGTTGATTTCATTTTAAACTTATTCTCCCCTCACACGGTTATCTTACCAACTTCACAACGTACTCGATTACTAAACCATTTGCTACAGTTTACATTCTTTTAATGTTGTTTAGTTATCTTTAACCGCAAACTTCTACTAAATCGGTTAGTTAACACAGTAACACCTAATTAGTCGATTTATACTACCAAGTAATAAATTATTTTTTACAAATTGTTTTTGCATTATGTTAGCATTGTAATACTTACAACATACCTATACATTTTTAACTCGTGTGACCTAATTGCAAAACTGTTATAACAAATTGTTTTCTTTTTCTATTATAATCGATGGTCTTAACATAATTAAGCTGATCATGCATTTTATGTTAAAAAAATGTGCCCGTGAAGCAATAATCCGCCACATCAAGTAATTACCATTAATTATGATTGATTAATATGTGATTTATCACTCAGTAAGGTACATTTGAAGGTATAAATCAATATTTACTAAACACGACATCATGTGAGTAAAAATATTAAATTGCCGTTGCAGTGGTAATAATAATTTTTGTTCTACCTAGTACCCACTTAAAAGGAATATTCTACAAATTGCTGATTTTTGCAATAAGTGTAATGAATGTTAATGTGCATCGTTAAATTAATAGCTTATTGTTGTAAAACATTTATTTATAAAACAATGATGCACTTTCTTATTGTAAATTTATAACTTAGAGCCATATTTGACGGAAGTTTACGTTCAACCTAATTTTAGTTAAAGTTGCCACTAATCCAAATGCACTTCAAATCATAAATTTGATTGTTTGTTATTATTATTATTTTGAATGGACTTTTAAGTTTAATATGTTAAGGTGATCTTCGAAAACTTATTATCAATGTTTACTTTAAAGTTTACAATTTGGAAGTATGACCTACTTAACAGAAAATTCAGGTTACTGTAAACTTTGGATTACCTACTTCCTACTTCGATTTAAAATTAGAAAAACTTGCAATTATAAAATACAATTTAAATAAAGTACTATCAATTTAAGAAGTTTTCTTGATTTTCGAAGATGAATCTAGTACTTATAAGAATGGTGGTCAAAGTGCGGCTTGCTAGCCGCATGCGGCGCTTTAAGAGTTTTATTGTGGCTCCATTATTAAAAATATATTTGTTATTTTTTTCAACCCGACTATAAAAAATTAATTTCAACATTACAAATTCATAAACCTCCAACTATACTTATAGCAAGCAGCCAATAAAAAATTTAACAAATATGTAAAAACAAAATTGTGTGTAAGTACATAAACCAACAACTTTGTAGCAGAGCGGGGTCATTTGATCAGGATTTTGGTCAAATCAGCGTATGGTCTACTCAGAGTAAAAATTACTAATGAGTTATTCTTAAATCAGTTCTTTATTTATTTGACCGCATATTAGGATCAAAAACCTTTGACAAATCCGTTGTTTGCTATACCTAATTTACTTTATAATGAAAAATGGCATTAAGGCTCATTAGACCCCACAGGCGGGGTCTATTGAACCACTCAAAGGGGTCACTTAAGTCAATGGGTTATACAAACCTTTGCACATTAAAACATTATGAAATATAGAAACAAAAACATAGCAAAATTTCTGAGATTCCTCATAGAACCAAAAACAAACTTAAATGAAATTGTAATTAAAAAAAAGTAACTTTTATTATTTCTTTATTAATAATTTATAATATTATGTAAGGAGAGTGGGGGAATGGTGCGCACTTAAGCCAAAATAGCTCTTGTAAGTAGATTACATCTAGCGTAAGTTTAAAAACGCTAAAGTTAGCGTTAGTGATTCTACTTTAAATATGTAGAATAATATTTAAAGAAAATCAAAGTATAAAACCATGATGTCGCAAAATATCCAAAACTGCATTTGCGCACGATTCCCCAACCTAGAGGGTAATCATGCGCATGCAGTTGGGTAATGGTGCGCGTTAAAACTAATGTAAAGAAAACAATTCTTAATTTCAAACAAATATTTAATAGTCTTCTTCAGCCTACCCTAGTCCACTCCTGGACCATAGGCCTCTCCAGTAATGGAGGTTTTGGCCATAACTCACCACGCTGGCCAGACGGGTTGGTGAGTAGTCCGCATATCGATTTTTGGACTGTAGTTGTTTTACATCCAGTAGCAGCTTGCTAGGCTAACCTTCAGATGTGCCTATAACCCTGTATTTTTGTTAACGGTGGCAATTCGTCAACTTAGGGGAAAATATAAAATGAGTTTGCATTTATTTGTATATGGGGTAATCATGCGCATAAATGCGTATCATTCCCCCTTAACCGTTGAAATTTTAACCTTATCAATAGATAAAAAACTAATCAGGTAACTTGAAGAATAACGTGCATAACATATGCAAAACTCAATACGTTTTCAGAAAATAATTACTTCAAATCAATTAAATAAGAATTAAGGACTCACCGTCTTGTTTATGGTACGTAAAAAATTACAAAAATTAACCCAACTTTTTATAATGTGTCACCATTACTTTTACATATAAACATTTTATATGAACGCTAGCTTAAACAGTTTAAAATACACGTACGAGATACCAGCACTCGTTATACTCGCGAAATTAACCGCGAAATATGAAATACGTTGATACGCACGATTACCCACTGCGCACCATTCCCCCACTCTCCCTTATACTTATTATTTTAGTTACTGTCATAGTTCATGCATTCATAAACTTCACTGACACCAGAAGTGCACCAGTGGCGGTGATATGAGTAAGCAAATGTAAGCTATGCTTAGGGGCCCGGGATCATAAGGGGCCCTACCAGTGCCGTTCCTAGGGGGCATTGCGCCTGCATGCAAAAATTTTTTTCCGCCCTTTATGCTAGATAGGCTATGAAAAATCAACCAGGAAATTGTCTGATGAGCCGGTACCCGGTAGGAACGGCCCTGGGCCCTACCCTACCTGCCCATATACCGTTATTAAAATAAATAGACAATATCCAATAGCAATACTTTAATTATTATTATAGAACATACAAAAATAAAAGATTTGGTAGGCAAGTAAAAACCTTTTTTTTTTAGGGGCCCGTTTTGTATATTTGCTTACGGGCGAGCTACTCCTGCACCGCCGCTGGTTAGAACCAATATTTTCATGCAGTTGCAGAATATTTGAATAAACTTTATTTTTTATCCAATTTAAATCAAAACTCGCTCCGAAAACAAATCATCGGAAATTGAAGACAACTTTTGGTTTAGAATTTTTTCATTATTTTTCCTGGCTTTACTAGGTTGTAATCAATAGTTTTATGCAGTTGCAGATTATTTGAACAAACTTTATTTTTTATCCAAAAATTTAAATCAAAAATTGCTCCGAAAACAAATCATCGGAAATTAAAGACAACTTTTGGTTTAGAATTTTTTCATTATTTTTCCTTGCTTTACTAGGTTAGATGTAGAAAACTTACGAACTTTTTTTTTTAGAGGCCCGTTATGTATATTTGCTTACGGCCCGTTTGCTTACGGCCCGTAAGCAAATATAACTATAACAAATAACAAACTATAACAAATATAAATATAAATATAACACTAGCTACTCTTGCACCGCCGCTGAAGTGCACATAAGTGTTTGACGAAAGTTGTGTTTTCTTTATATTTTTCTTCTGATTCTTCTTATTGACCTTTTTATTAATTTTCTTAACAAAGTGATTCTCTTCATCAGACTCTGAGGAACTTTTAAAAATTGCTTTCTTCACTGCCTTTTTCTTGGACTTTTCTATCTTCTTGCTAGTTGTACGTTGTTCTAAAGTAAGCGCATCTTTCTCGGGAGTGTCTGTCAAAACAGCACAACGTCTCTGTTTCCCACGTGTTTGTTGCTTTCTAGGCCCTGCTTTCGGTAACGGTTCGCATACTAAAACGAAAAGAACATTAATGTAGAAATTAAAAATTAGGGGTCACTTGAACATGGCTCATTCGACCCCGATTGTCTTGGCTCAAATGACCCATTTCCCGAATTACTTTTAATATGTTAAATAACTAAAAATCAGTTGAAAATAGTTTATTTTTGAAACTTAAGCCATTAATAGTAATCATGTTGAAATCAAAATACACTTACTTGATGGTAGTATGATGACATTCGTAATTTTTAAACCAAATTTCAGTGGAGCGATGTTTTTTACTTTTAGCACTAAATTTGCAATAATACACACTCACACCCACAACAAACACTAGCTGGCGACTAAAACAACGGTGGCTTAGTTTCCTCATTACCCCGCATCGTCTAATGAATCACATTCGTATATATTACGAATCGTGTGAGTGATATTACAAGTGGCGCGCTAGACCCCGTGGCTCAACAGACCCCGCTCTGCCCTACCTAATATTATGTAAAAAAACTTTTATTTTTTACCAAAAATCTTAGGTGTGGCTTCCAATATTTTCAGGTAGGAAAGTTATGGCTCTTGGTGCAAAAAGTCTGGCCACCCCTGTAATATATATAAAATGCATGCCGAGAATGACTTACCGATGTTAATGTAGCGAATAGAGCTAATTAAAAAATAAATAAAAGATATCTACTTGAGGTATTATTAAGTGCAGGTAATTAACATTAATTATGATTGGTTAATTTGTTCAGTCTATTATTCTGCGTTCGATACACCTAGTGTAGTATACAAAGTGCTACAAAAAATATGAACTAATAACTAATACGTATCTGTTAAAATCGTTAAAATATTATAGTCATCATTCTAAATCAATTAGGTAAAGTAGTTAGTCTATAGGTAGAACAAGGCCATATATGGGGGGGGCGTAACCCATGGCATAAGTACGTAAATTTGGTTTCCTTTCTCATCATTGTCAAAAATTCAACTATACAGTTGTAATCACGAATAATGAAGCTTACGTCACAACCATCTGAATTAAGTACCGACAACCTTTTTTTTAATTAATTGTAGTAACATAGGTGAAACAAAGACACACTATAAAAATCTTATACGTCGAAAATTATCTGACACCCAACGTATGAGATAGAAAGAGATAGACACAATAGTTCTTAGCGTACATAATAATTTTAATGAAAGTAGGTTTTATAGTGACTGATGCGATAATTTTAACAAATTAGTTTGTTTTTAGGTTATATTTACATTTCATTAGCGCAGGGTTTCTTAAATTTTTTGATTTCCCAAACCATTTTTGATATGAATTTGACCGTGGACCCACTTATTTCATAAAAGTCATAAATATTGTTAAAAATAAAATTTTAAGCTTATTAATTATTAAATTTTATGATTTAAATTTATTATATCAATCACTTATGTGACTCACAATTTTCGTCTTATTTCATACAAATGCCGTTTATGACGAAGCTTCATTATTCGTGGAAACAACTGTATGTATTGCGAAAGTTATGTAGAACCAACCAAGGGCGGATCCAGGGGGGGGGGCATGTGACCCCCCCAGATGGTATTTTTTTATATTTTTGTGTGATATGATAACAGTTATTGTTGACTTTTTTGCCCGTCCGCCCCTTGTGCCCCCCCCCCCCGAAAAAAATCCTGGATCCGCCCTTGGAACCAACAGTCAAAACTGAGTAAATTTCAACCATGTTTCAAATACAGTTCAAATCTGAGTTTTGGAAAGACGATAATTGAAAGGGTGATTGAAAATTAGAATAAAAAATAGCGCCACAGGAAAAGTTTTTTAAAATTATGAAGTCAAACTGCTTCAATTAGTACAGGTACACAGATAACTTTGGAAACAAATTACCCCCCCTTTCATATTTTCGGACAGATCAAAAAGTTTCCCTTCCAAAGGCATACATTCGTCTTTGTCGATTATACCAATTTTAATACAAATTCTTCGATCAAGTATAATACAGATAAGAGAGAAGAAAGTAAACTAATAATATTATTATTTCTACAATAATTCTAAAATTTTTGAAAGTAACCTTAACTGTAATCTAAAAAGGAACTGTTGGGGTAGTTGTAGATTATATTGCCTTTAGCACTACAAACTCTTAAAATCTTAATTTTAGATTTTAAAGTAAGGGGGGCGTTAAAGTATTACCCCTTTACCCCCCCCCCAGTTTAAGAAAAAATATGAAAATAGTGAAAATTTCTTTTGTTTGTGTCAAATGCAAATTATTATGAAATGCTATTCACAGTAGTGGCTTGATGTGATTGCCGGTTGAGTTACAGACTGAAAGTTCTGAGTTTGCAATCCTCCAGTAAAAATCGACACACTGTGTCACTCACCCTACCCTTAAGTCTCTAAGTTCTACTTACATAAGTCTTTGCTGATATAGGGTAGGGGTGCGCAGGAGTGCACGTCGTGCAAGAGTACGCACATGCATTAACCAATCAGAGGACAGACATCCGCGTCCAACTTTAGTTGTCTAGTGATCTCGGACAAGTTACACGTGTACCTACCAAAACATATCTGTTTTTATTGAATTTTGCAAGTTTTATTCAACAAATTGTGTTTTTCGTTACTGTAATCTATTTTCTGAACATTTTAAAACGTTGATTGCGAAAAAATTTGTTAGGTAAGGCTTATTTGTAATTTGTCAAGTCATTTATTTAGTCTTCGAAATACTTGTCGGCGTACCCATTTGTTCGACGCTGCTCATAGACGGCGTGAGTAATCATAAAAATATAATTAGTCCGATGCGTGCAAGAGTGTTCAGTACCGATGCGGACATGAATGCGCGCGCACTCTTGCACAATGTTTATTTATTATCATAAATATGGCCATTTAATAACGAGATTTTTACCGATGCTGATTTTAAAGCCAGTAGCGTTACCGATAGACCACCAGAAGCTGCATCTAGTGAACCTACTGTAACTCTACAAGCACCAGACGTTATCATTCCAATGATTCCACCAGAGTCCCAGCGCATGTCAGCAAGGGAATTGCTTCCAATTGAAGAGGATATTTTAGAAGCCGCTAAAAACATATGTGAACAATCTCAGAACTTACCTTCAAATTTCCAAGACCCACCTCCGTCAACTTCTACTTTTGTTAAAGTTTCACAATTGTTACCATACCCTAAATCCTCTGTGCAACGTCCATATAGCAAAAGAGGCAAAAGATCTGAAATATTAAGTAGTTCTCAACATAAAGAGCAACTTGAAGAAACTGCTATGAAAAAGACGGGACATGCACCAAAGAAAGCAAAGAAAGTTGACTGCCGAAAAACGAAAAAGTATATGTGTCCTGCCTACTCTGAAGCATACATAACGCCTTTAGTAGAAGACTGGATCCAGTGCATTTTATGTAAAAATTGGTGGCATGAAAATTGCACATCCTATTCAGGCCTTGGACACTTTAATTGTGATCTTTGTAAGTGAAGCGTACTGCGCATTCTTGTCCACTACATAGTACAAGAGTGCGCAAACAAAGGCCTTGCAATTTTCTTTAATTATTTCTTTACAGTCTATATTTCGTTAATTTTTTAATAGTATTTTTGTAGCCAGATACCTAAGAAGTTAATATATGGTAATAACTTTAACTTGATGTGTTTTACTTTATTTTTATATCATAAAATCGTGAAAGTGCGCACTCCTGCGCACCCCTACCCTACCTACCAATTATATACGAAACGATACAGTTTATTATCGAATATTTTTTTGACTCTGTCCTTGTCCTACCGACTCAAACTCAAAGGTTAAGACACCAGACCATGTGCTTGGTTTTGTTTTACTTGTTCGTCAAAAAAGTCAGCACGAGAGACTGTGACTGTTTTTTGAAAATCGAAAATGATGTTATGTGATGATCGTCTTGACACTCAAATTTGCTTTTCTTCATTTATGGGACATAATACAAAGATTTACGCTGCTTATCACAAGGAATAAGATCTTTTATCATACAATTTATGCGGAGCAATGAGGAGCTCATACGCAATATTAGAGTTCAAAACACTCCTCTTCGTAACTATTGCAAATATTTTATTTATTACCTAATAATATCAAAAAATTATATTTAATTTTAAATTGTTACTGTGGACAACTAATTTTGACTTTATGGCTAATTTTGACACCCCACCGCCTCGTCCTAATAGTTGCGCCTGTGAATAAACGGAAATTAGAGAATTTTTCATAATATGTTGATCAGATTTTTGATTTTAAAGAAAGTTAATGCTCATTAACTTGGCAGTGTGTTGAAGGTAAATACAAGAAATAAAAAGTTAATTATAACTTAGGATAAGTCCGGGATAGTTTGACCACTGGGTTAGATGGACCATCAACGATAACCTTAATTTTATGAAGTACACTTGGTATTTAGACACATCCTCCCCTTTAGTGGAACAATCTAAGTTGTATAACATGTCAGCAATAAAGCGTGAGTGCATTAAACAAGTAAAATTAAGCGTAGATGTGTCGAGGTTGGGTCAAAGTTTTTATAGTGATTGTTTTAGATCAATTAAGAAGAACTTAAAGGTAAAATTTTTTTAAAGATTTCGTTTGTATATGGTAGTTTTGGTATTCGAAATAGGTATAACCTAACTTTTTCGTTATTTCTAACAGAGTGACTCGCGTGACAAAGTGGTCTAACATCTAACTAACCCATAGTTTTGGGATAACTAGTATCAGACCGTTTTCATTCGGGTTAGATAGCCCAATTCTAAATCTAAAGTAATAAAGTTTTTTCTAAATTTACATCATGCCAAACTTTTATAAAAGGAAAGGAACTGTTGCGTGGCACTTGGAGTGCCAAAGCACTACAAAATGCGATAGAAGCTGTATCTTCGGGTACATTTGGAGTTAACAGAGCTGCAAAAGAATTCGGGATACCGAAAACGACTTTAAAAACTAGGATTAAAAATAAAAATACATTGAAATCTCACGGTTTAGGACGGTCTTCTCATTTAAATGGAGAAACCGAATTGAAATTAGTACGCCACATCATAAACGATGGTCTAACTAACCCATATACACTGGACCAACTAACCCTCATACTATGGGTTAGTGAGACCAGTTAGCACTTTTTATTTTTTGTTTATAAGAAATAATCTTACTCCTTTTATGTATCATTGTAATAAAGTACTTATTATACTACATCAGTGTCTGCATTGACTTTTACCATGTTGAAAATTTAAAACATAACGAAAATGAAATGAGGATGTTTTAAAAAAATGTGGTCCAAATATCCCGGACTTACCCTAATATATTTGTTTTTAAAGGTTTCATTCAAGCACCAGTGGTGGAGTGATGTGACCGGTGGTTGAGTTACGGAGCGGAAATTTTGGGTTCAAATCGCGGACCGTACAGAATTTCTTAGCTCGGCCTTCCAGTGGACATCTAAACACTGTTGGTGTTATCTGTACAGGATCTATTGTATCGACGCCATTACCGTGAATACGGCTGCGCCATACATGTAAAGTTTCTGAGACAGATTAGAGAGAGATATCTGGTTGAGAGTGAGAAGATGTGGGCTAATATAACCACTAAGCCATGGGCCTTCAAGGCCTGTAGTGCTGATATATATTGTCGTATTTTTTTGAGCCCCAATTGACAATAAGATTGGATGGGGAAAAAGTTTGTACAAATTTATAGTTGGTATTGTTAAAATGAGAGATAATAGGGACTCGCACTTTGACCGCCGTGCGGGCAGGTTGCGAATTTTGGTTAATTATATTGAAAAGATGTTTTTATTTTAGAGATCATTAATTTGAAGAAATTATTATTTGAAATTTGAAAGTGGAATTTGTTGAATATTATTAGAAGGTCACGCGTAAAGTGGTGATAAAATTTTTTGAACCGACGAGCAAGTTGCGGCGTATGTTCGGAAGATAATTCAGCGGCTCGATTAAATTATTTTTGAAAAGTTTTCGAAGAAAAGTCGGGGGCTGGGTTATTTTACGTAATAAAAGGTTTCATTCAGCGAAGTTTGGAATTTTGGAGTTCTTACATAATCTTGAGTCAGTTGCCTATTCCGCATTATTAACTCTCTAGTATAACCCAAAATTCTGGAAAATGCATCAATATAACCTAACGATCAGCAATTCAGCTAATTTTACGTAGCCTTAGAAAAACAAAGCTAAGGCTAATCGTCAAACTTAACATAATAGTTACTATATCAATAAATATTATAAAATTCTTTGTTGTAGTATTAAATCGCTACCGTATACTTAGAACGTCACATGTTCAAAACAATATTTTTGAACATATGACATTTTGTGATTATGGTATCGAAATATAATAACTAAGTATCTACTTGTTAAATAAATTTCAATAAGAAAACACCTTAGATAAACAAACCAGATTGTTTTATTTCTTCAAAGATCTTCTTCTTCAGCCCATCCTAGTCCACTCCTGAACCATAGGCCTCTCCAGTAATGGAGGTTTTTGCCATAACTCACCAAGCTGGCTAGACGGGTTGGTGAGTAGTCCGCATATCGATTTTTGGACTATAGTTGTTTTACATCCAGTAGCAGCTTGCTAGGCTAACCTTCAGATGTGCCTATAGCCCTGTTTTTTGTTAACGGTGGCAATTCGTCAACTTAGGCGGACCACCGGCTTAACGTGCCCTCCGAAGCACGGAGACTTGGTCATAAGAAAGTTTGACTCTCCCCAGGTTTGAACCCGGTACCCTGCATTCGCATCCAACTGCGTTAGCTGCAAGGCAATGACCGTCTCTCTTTCAAAGATAAACTTCGGTAATTATTGAATTCATTGAACTTCCTGGCTATGGAAACGGTGGATGTAATCTATCTATACATAAATCTATCATTTTATCTAATTTTTCAGGTACAATAGGGACAAAAAATTTGTTTATGTACAGACAAAAAGCGACCATACTGTTACTTCCAATCGAGAACGTTATCGTTCAATGATAAAAAATAAGTTTTGGGATCAATTATATAGGATGATATTGACTTGGAAGAGATGTTGCTTTGTACAGGATAGTGTCACATGTCACACTGCTAATACAACAATATCCTTATTAAAGGAAAAGTTTGATTAAGAAATTATCTCAAGAAATGGTCCTGTAAACTGGCTACCAAGATCTAGCACCTGTAGACTTTTTCCTTTGGGGATATGTTAAATCAGGGGTGGCCAACCCAAATGATCTCGCGGGTCACTTTGGAACTTCATCATAACTTCGCGGGCCGCATATAAAATTATATATCACCATGTTAGATTTAGATACACTATCATAGGCGCAACTAGCGTTAAAAGTTTGGGGAGGGGGCTAAAAAAGATTTTTGATTTTCAAGATCAGATTATTTGAAGTTAGAAATTATAAAAAGATGTAGGTATGTCTGCTAATTTTTGTGATTACAGGGGCAGAAAACTATTTTTTTTAAATAATATAAATTTCTGGAAAACCTGGCCTAATTATATTTTAAAATATAATATTATATTATTTTTATACTTATTATAATTTATATTATAATTATTATTATAAAATAAATATATTTTGTAAAAGTGTTGATGAATCTCTCGGGCCGCAAAAATATTCAAGGCGGGCCGCGGGTTGGCCACCCCTGTGTTAAATCATTAGAAAAATGAAGTTTATTAGTTTATGAATATAAAAATCATGGAAAATGGGGTTCAACGAATACATTCATACAAACGCTCATGTGGTGAACATTTGAATGATGCTATATTCCATCATCAATGCCATTGATAAGCATTAAAATAAAAAAAATTACATTGTTGCCTCATATACTTTTTGTTTTATTTAAAGTTAAAAAAGGTATGCCCTTACTGAAACATCATTTACATGTACCTACTCTAGATTCTATAAAGTGCAGACTGGTTTCTTACAGTTTTTGTACAAATAAATTTTAAATATAACTTTAATGCTCATGTTTCTTATGGTTATGTTTAAGTTATGTTATAAAAATGTATATGGCATTGGTTAAAGTATTGATTTTAGCTGATACCTTTTGCATGAATCAGGGGTATATATTTATGTAAAACATGACTAATAATAATATTATAATATTATCTAGAGTCTAGACCAGTGATTCTCAACCTTTTTTTTGTTGCGGCACACTTTTAACGATTTCAAAATTTGGCGGCACACAAAAAAAAAGATAAGTTTAAAAATTATTTACTTACTTATAACACACTGCGTAAATATTTGCTAATATTAACATAATTATAATATCTAAAATTTGGCGGCACACTTTTTAGAATTTCGCGGCACACAAAAGTGCCGCGGCACAGTGGTTGAGAATCACTGGTCTAGACATTTTATCATAATGGGATATACCATGTCAAATCGGTAAATCACTGAAACTGAACTTTTGACATTTTTTGGGAATAATTTTTTATTATAATTACCTGTTGCAATACCCATTTAGAGCAGAGAATCATTTATGATTTATTTAAAACCTTGCCCACATACAATTCTATAAAACAAAGTTATAGTGCCAAACAAATTACTTATACCTATTAATTCTTTCATCTAAGAAACGAGCTCTTGTAAAAAAGTATTTCAAACATAAAAAAACTGAGATCGTGAGTTTTTCAATATTTAAGTAAAAATAAATAAAGAATAATTTTATTTTTCATCCTTTGTGATGTCATATGAGGAGATGGTTACAGAATAATTGGATAAGCAAGAAAAATGAAAATTGTAGAGGATATAACCTTGCTACATACAGAGTAAGGAGGTACATAAAATATTGGTTTTAATTAATAATTATAGGTACTTGAGTTAGTAGCCCTCCAGATAAATAGCAAATACTTTTTTTGGTTCTGGTTCCTTTGGGGGCCCCAGGATAGAAACTGAGGAGAGCCATAGAAAATCATATTTTTCGCTATTTTGAGACTTGGAAGGTATATAAAAAATACAAACCACTTTTAGCCCAAGTATTGGGGCCCCTTGAATCGCGGCCCTCGGCGATTGCCGACTAGCCAGTCTGGGCCTGGCGTTACGTCACTGCTCCAAGCTCACATGTCAGATTCTGATGGGTTCCTATGGATTTATTTACACACTGCTCCTTTTGTTTCCTTCACAGTTTCGTTTTGATCTTTCAATAATTTCTTGCCATGCCATGCCATGTCTACATAACAAATGATCGCAAATGATAAAAAAAATTTAAATTAAATCATCATATCAAACAGTCGTCTTGTTTCTTGACAGATGTGTCGTGATCCTCAAATGTTCGTGGGGTGGTTACCTTTGCCCATGGTCCACAAATCAAATTTGGACTTTTTGGATCATTAACATTTAAGGATTCTCTTGGCATATTACTTAACGGTGGGTTGCCATTGCCTTCTGAGGGGAGAATGATCAGAATAAAGTTCTTACTTCATTCGGATTCGAACCGGGTATTAGCGTTCATTGTCAACTCGCGTGACCACTAAGCTCCGACCACCTCAGTCATTAAAATAATCATTATCAATTAAATAAGATAATACTAAAAGTTATTTTTCATAATATGAGATTGATTTTTTGGCTAATTGCAAGTAGGTTCCTACACACAAGAAATATAAAAATTAATTGCAATTTTAACAATGGGGTTAAAAATCAGAATGAGAAAAAAGGACGAAAAGGAGGAAAGCCTCAGTTTTAACGTACGAATATGCACAAAATAGAACATTCTTGAATGAAATGAAGAAAGAGCAACAAAATCTCTTCAAACAGGAGATACTTACTAGGTATATCCTTCATCCATTCAAACAAAAGAAACAACATAATATGCACCCCATAAACATACCAAAATTCTTTGTTTTTGCCTTTTAGCATAATATTATATTGGGCGTTGTTTCGAGAAATAAAACTTTAGTCTTCAATTTTCATGTAGTATATCGCTGTTCACTATATAAAACTAAGCACAAAGCGGCATACTTATGTATCTGTATTTTATTCATTAATATTTAATTTTAATTAGGTATATAACCGCTTTCGTGAAATAGTGTGATACAGTAATTTAAGACTTACAAGCACAATAAATACTAGATCACAATTTAAAGTAAGTGGTGTGCTTTCTTCATTCGAACAAGAAATCATGGAAAACTATACATGGTATATCATTTAGCTGAAATTTTTTATGATGTTGTATCTAACATTCGAATTATTTTAAACCAATCGCCTGGCTGTAATATTCAATAGGATACCTTTTCTCATTAAAGATGCTGTTTAAGTGACCGCCTCTTTGTGATTACACGTCAGGTGTGAGTGATAACCCAGTCATCGCCGGAAGTCCGCACGTATTTAAGTACATCATACCTCGTCGATATAATCCGGTTCTTTAGCTTGACGCAAGCTTTTAATGATAACCTGGCTGCCTAACCTCAGGTATTGCATTTAAAAAAATATATATTCTGTTGTATTATAAATTATAAGTTCCAGTTCTTTACATACCATAAGTACATTTAGTTTGGGTTAGTTTATTAGAATAATAATAATTAATAAAAAAAATATTATAATAGAAAAATAAATTTTCCATATTGTCATGAATGTACGAGCAGTAAACTGTAGACTGCACAACAACAAAAATTATTAAAAAGTCTCTTGATGAAAGTTATATATTCTACCCAAGTTTCAAAACTTAATTTACAAGTCAAAATCTGAACCCCTTTAGTAATTGAATGTAATTATAATATTTCGAAGTTATTGCGCTGCAACACTTGGTTCGATCATTATTAGCTTCTATTTAATTAATGCGTTTATGCGTTGATGTATATTAATTAGAATAACTTATTGCAAAGGGTAGTTGAGTAAGTTTACCCAACCTCCCTAAGTTGCCGTCTCGCTCTGTCGCGCACTGTCTGCTCGAATTTCAACAAGTAAACGTAGTTGTAGAAGTTTTACTTTAAACTATAGCAATATGTCTCTTCTAAAGTTTCAAACACTCGACGTTTTAAATTAACAACTTGTTTTAATAAAATTCAACCCTTTTCTCACTTTTGCGACTGTGGAATTGGCACCAATGGAAATCTTAAGCGAAGAATAAATCAAAAGTTAGATTACATTTCTGAAGATAATAAGGCGTTTTAATGCTTTTCTTTGAAATTTAAAATAATCGCAGAATTGTATAATTAAATCTGTTACAAGGGGGTTACATAATTTTATAAAAGTATTGACTGTTTATTAAATTGCTCTAAAAAATAAGCAGTTAAGGAAACTGATAACCTTTTTCTTTTACATTTTCATATTGATATCGATCATCAAGTTTATTTAATACTTTTCCTCCCTTTACAGTGATGATAATGTGGTTATTTGTAGTTATCTACACTATTTTGTTATGTAGGGAAGAAAAGCAAAAAAGTTTAACCAAATTATTAATATCTGAAGTTAATATTATATTTTATAAAATTAAAGTTTCTATAAAATTAGTGACAATAGTATTGTTCTTTCGAAATCAATAAAAACAAATAATATTTATGTAGTACAAATTTGTCCACAACTGCCCCACTGTCGGCGCATAGAGACACTGGGGTAGTATTCATATGTATGGACTAAGGGTTAAATAAAAGAAATAGAAATTTGAGATTTTCCTTAAATATTTCAATCACTATAACAATAAAACTTTGGTTCGGTCAAAAACGTTGGAGACGGTCACTGCCTTGCAGCTAACGCAGTTGGATGCGAATGCGGGGCACCGAGTTCAAACCTGGGGAGAGTCAAACTTTCTTATGACTAGTCTCCGTGCTTCGGAAGGCAGGTTAAGCCGGTGGTCCCCTGGGTTAGTAAATTGCCACCATAAACATATAAACCAGGATACATGGCACATCTGAAGGCAAGTCTAGCAAGGTACCTAATGGATGTAAAATATGTATATGTTCACAGAACTAACACTGCCCAAGAAAACGACGCAGACGTTGGTAATAACAAGCCTTACGGCTTAAACTACGTTGAAGAAGAAGAAGAAGAATAAAAATTTAGACTCTCCACATGCACCGTACGCTTTCCACATGTACCCCTTCCACTCTTATATCAGAGTAATAGCGTCGTATCGCGCTCTCTCATTCTGAATGTTTGTGTTCTAATACATTGAGGTGGTTAACTGAAGACGCGATGACGCTCGATACTACCAAATTACTGTAACTTTTAACCACTCATTCTGATGGTCTTATGCCCGATTTCACCAACATTTATTTAAGAATATCCTAGTAAAGAATTCCTTAGCTAAGTATTCCATAAATGTGATTGGTGAAATTTGATATAGTATACTGACATACAAAACTCATATTATGTCAAATTTGACCAATCAAATTTATGGAATCCTAGCTAAGTAATTCTTTACTAAGAAATTCTTAAATAAATTGTTGGTGAAAACAGGAATTAGAATGTTGAATAGACAGACTAGTTAGGGTTCGTAACGTTAAATTATCATTTTGACGTTTTGTTTAAATATGTCTGTACGCCTGTGCGTTATTCCCCCTCCGTAAAACTTTATGCGACGCCTATGGGATTATATTTATATTGGTACGTTTCCAAACTGTCATTCTTGTGAGGGACCTTTCGTGCAAACAAGCGTGAGTCGCTACGTTATTTTGCAAAATTAATGTTTCCAAAATTTGAATTTAAAAAAACCCAAATTTTTATATTTTTATGATAGAAATGTTACGTGTAGAAACGTAACTAATCTTGAAATGCATTATCCGTTAAGGAGTTCTTTGATTTTAGAATTTTTTTGCTAATTTTTTGAATATACGTCGTATCCTAATGACGGCCCTGGTATTTTGGTGCTTTTGTGTTAATGGATTGTAAGCAGTAAAATTCAAAATCTACTTGTTGGATTTTTTTAGATCTTTTCTAAATCTCAACTATAATTTGTTTTATATGTTATTTTGCAAGTTTTTGGTTTAGCTTCTTATTATATCCATGGTAAATATTGTCCTAAAGTAGGCCATTGAATGAAAATAAATTGATACCATTGTGTGGATTTATTCTGATCAATTTTGTAACCAAATCAAATTGCTAAACGAACTGTAGATTTTTTGTGATGAGTTATTAAAACATTCTGCCTTGTGACTTTTATTTGTTATTGTACGAGCCCGATTGGGAATTACTAAGTCACGAGTAGTTATTTGATCACTATATTGTGAGATTTAATCGTGGATGGTCTCTTGTATGTGTTAATAAAATTGTTAAGATTGACGATATTGTTTTATTCTTTCGGAAGCAATTTACTTTTTAGAGAATTTGTACCTTAGCATCCGTATATTTACCATCAATGCCTCACACGCCAATTTTGCCAGCTTACTGGATATTCAGAGCTTCTCCTTGCCCAGGTAAGTCTCCATTTTCTTACAGGTTTGACACCCCTATTTCATAACTATTTATAACTGATTCATTTACCGAAGATATAAAATGTCACGGATCTTTCTTACTGATTGTTCCCCTGGCCCGTATACAAAACTGTGCGGGCTGCTAAGTCGAGAAGGGTAGTGAAGTGAAGTATAAAGCTTCAAGCAAGTAACGGGAGGTAGCTTGGAATTCAATTCCAAAAATAGGCGGAATTACCGGCAACTGAATGATGCATAAGAATTTGAAGAATTGAATAGTCCACCCTTACCTTTCAGTCACAACTCCTCCGATTCATCCTTTACCTTAAAATAACATTTTCGTACTTGGTATAAAAATATATCACAGCTGATATCAAAAACGGACGTAGGATGTCAAGGTCAATACAAGTAAAAATAGATATAACATCGCATCGTCGAAACATTCAGAAAACCTATCTGATAAAATATTAAGCAGCAAGAAAAGCAATAAACACGGTGATTGATCAGATCACTATATGGGATCAAATAGTCAGCACTTAGTCGTACTTCTCTTCTTCTTTGAGAAAGTACGTAGAGAATAACTCATACATAAATTGCACACTTGCAGATGGGTACAAGGAAATGGATGCAACCAAGCATGAGCTGCAATACATTCGCCTTCCTGGAACATGCAAGATATTATTTAAAGTTGTCTAGAATCAACCTGCAGACAATTGTAGGGATCTTAACTGGACACTGCACATTTAACTAATAAACACCTTTACACGATGGGGGTATGCAGATAGATACAACAGCTGAACATGTACATGTTTATTTCAATGAGAGGATCTATGTTGGGGGTCTTCTGGTCCGACATGTCCAGAATCAGTAACACCCCGCCTGTTATGATATTGGAGTTTATTATGCAGTTAGAGTGGCTTGTGGGGAGTGACAGGATCGGTGTGAAGTTAAATAACCAGAGGTAGTATAATAGGTCTGATGTAGAGGCCTAAATGCGGTTAAGTTTATCTTGCCCTCCACAACAAATCCAGAATGCATACATAAGTAAATCGAAGATCAGATAGTGTTAAGGTAAGTGCCGACAGCAGAGGATCGGGAATTTTGCGGGTGATTTATTTGATTGGTTAAACATTAGAAATAGAGCTTTCTAGAGTTTGCGGAATTCACACAATTTGGGTGACGGAATAAATTAAAACATTGTCAATATTTTTACAGAATCTGCAAACTCCGAAAAAAATGTAAACCCATTATCTTAAATTTCATTTATTATACATTTATGGCCCAGAATATAAACGAAGAATAAAGTATAGAAACTTTTAAATGTTGTCCTATTGTGACTAAGGTAATTTTTGCATTACTTTTCACACTTGATTTTACCACCGATTTTAATTTTAAACTCATAAATTTATGATGTGTTTTTGTTAATATGCTATTATGAATTTTAGCTGTAGGTAATATAATAATATAAAGTATAAATATTTAAATTGGTTAGTTGTTAACTCGTGATAATAAATTAATTGGTATATTTTAAATAATGTATTATTCTGACGAAGAGCGCGCAAGCGCTTGAAAGCTTGATACAAATATAATCTAAAATTATTTAAAATAATATACGAATTAAAGTATAACTATAATAATTTTTGTTCTTTATCTTGCTAGTAAAATATATAATAATACAAGTTGATACAATTTCTTTAACGTGGCTCGTTAGGCGAACGCATTATGTTTCATAGCTATCAGGCAAATAGCCCAAGTTAAATCTAGCTTTCAATTTCACTTTTTAAATTTTTATTTATAATTTTCACAATAATTAATATCAGGACGTTTGATGTATATGTCTATTTAAAGTACGTACCATACACAGTACCGTAACTAGGACTTTCGACGCACAGTAAAATATGTATTAAGTATGTCCTTTGTAGTCCATAGACGTACGTACCTAAAATGTATCTTTAACGGACGTCCATAGGACGTTGTATAATGCTATATGGATAGCCTCTATCAGTGCTAGTGAGCACGTAACCGGAGTTAGGGCAACAATAATAATAATAATAATTAGAGTCCGGATAAAAAGCATAAAAAATGAGAAAAAAAGCACCAAATAATACTAAAAAAAGCATCAACTTTGTCAAAAAAAGCACAAATTTTATTAAAAAAAAGCATAAACAAAAGTACCTATTAATTTAATTTTTGAAACAATTAAGAATTTTTCCAAATTTTCTTTAGTAAAATTCATCTTTCTGTCACTTAATAGATTTTTGTAGGCAGAAAAACTTCTTTCGACATCTACACTAGTAATAGGTGCAAATTTTAATTTTGCTACAAGTGGGGTTCCATTTCAAAATCTTCAATAGTTTCTCCAGCTATTGTTTTAGCTATATTATTTAAGATTTTTAATCCTTCATTTTTCTCTAACACATCTTTAAATTTCTTTTTTATGTTATCGCATTTGCTGCTTTTCGAAAGATTTTATAAAATCAGTAATAAAGTTACAGTGGCATTTAATAAATGCTAAATTTGCTAAAAGTTCTGGATTCTTTAATACATTTTGGCAATCTTTTATAGATTTGCTATCTGAATTTTTTAATTCATAAGCAACATTTTTAAAATTTTCAAAATTTTCTGCATTTTAAAATATAATAGCTACAAATCCGGACTCTAATAATAATTATATTAGTTAGCTAACCTGATACTGCATAATTAAGGTTGGTGCAACCAATCCTTCTGGCAATTTAATTTAAATAAAATACATTTTCTTATGGGCATAAATGGCATTTGCTTAGCTATTAACTAATGAATGTGTTTTTAATTGTATCTCTCATGTTAAGGGTAGCATCAGGTTTGAAAAATGTCACATTCTTGCGCTGGACCCTGTATAAGAATATTTTAAAATAAGTTGAACTCATTTATTCATTCATTCCTCATTTTTCCATTTGTGCCTTATGGTGTGATGTGAAAAATTCAAGAAAATAACAATGCTAGGGTAATTCCGGGATAAAAGGTTCTTGGGTTAGAAATGATTGTACTTATAGTAATGCCAATATGCGTAAATGTAAATGTGAGATAAAGTGTCACAAATTGAGATAATTGATTTATTTTTAATAATTGATTTGAATATGATTTGGTTAGAAAGCTATGGACGCAGTCAAACTAGGGGTTAATAAATCGACAGAAAAGTCAATGACAAAAATGTTACATACCTGTACACCAAAATTGAAAATAGTGAGAAGATTAATATGGGTTTCTGCTGGGTGGGAAGAAAACTAAAGAAAAATCATGTGGCCATTTCACACGCAAACTTTGGGAGATATGGCTCGTTGTAAATATTTAAAATTTTGTGTTGTTATGAATGTAGATACTATTAATAAATTGAACACAGTTAATTTTTGTTAAAAAGAAATTAAATTATTTTTCGACAAGTTTAAATGTCTTTTAGGCAAATTAAAAAACCATGGTCATCTATTCCGGTCTTCCCCTAATGAAATATGTTACTCTTCGAATATTAGTTACTAATAGATTGTAGATTAGGTACCCGATGTAAATTTTTGCAAATTATATTCATTTATATAAATTTGAAATAAGATATTTTTAAAAAATCATTACTACACACTTCTGATTTGCCAATACGTTTCAGTGCATAATTAAAAATACTTTATATGATTTGCAAACTTTATTGCACCTTTTGAAGTTTCTTAAAGCTATAAGTTATCCTCATTTCAAACAACATTTTTTCAGAATTTTTAGAATTAGTTTACACAACCACTAACAGATATCTAAAGATGTTTACATACATATTGATATCTATCTCGGCTCTGTAGCTATAATTTTACAAACATACATATTTATGAATCTAAATCCGCCCCTGCAGCGAAGCACCGAGAACGGAGACATCCGCTACTTCCATAGCTCACTGTCTTTGTAGCTCATAATTCTGTCACCACACGAACTCTTACTTGTTTATACCAATGTTTCAATCTACTGCATTGCTAGTTTTTTATACTTTAAAAAAAGTTTCTTTAAGAATTCCATATATTTAAACTCCCGGAAAAGTAACATTGCAAGAACATATGTCACATATTAAAAAAATGAGGTAGAATTGTTGTCATTTGTGAAACTGACAGTATAATGAATATCCAGTATTTAAGGATGTTGAAATATTACATGTCGAATTTTAATTTTTTCATTTCAGCGATATTTAACATATACTCGCCCATTAAATTAAATTATTGCAATGTGATTTGCAAAAGCGGCTGAAGAATTTACGATACACTCGGAATATAATTATTATCTTATAAGCTATGCTATGCATATGATGATGCATTTTCGTTTTGCAGTATGAATATAGGTACATATAATTATAGTTTTAATCATATTTGTAAATATTTTACTTGACAATATGAAAAAGTTTACGAACGATGGTATATCTCTATTTCTGAGTGTTGTTACAAATATATATGAGCATATTTTTATACACTGTTTCTAAAAACGATGTTGTTAACTTAAGATCTGTTAATATTATTTTAAATAACTATAATTTAGCATTTAACAGTGTAGACAGATGTTGTAATGGTATTTTCAGAGACAAGAAATATTAAGAAATCTCAAGCTACACTAATTTAGTGGATCATCGTGCCACGGCAGGTGGCAGCGTAGTTTGAATGTATTTAGGAATGCATGGAAGATGATCACAGTCGCCTAAGCTTGGCATGGGGCCTTTCTAGCGTGGGGTTGCTGAATTATGATCACGTCGTCCACTAAAAACATTCGATTTTCATTCTTTATAAATTAATATATTATACTTCCTCAATATAATTTCACAAATAATTGATCTTTCAAATTAATTTAAATAACTAATAAATAAAATCTAACATTTTGCACGATTCTGGTTTGGGAACTGTGGCAAATTTGCAAACTATTCGACTACTTATTAACTTCAACCATTCATACCGTCAAGTCAAGTTATTAGGTTGTAATAAATGACGGTTCACATGTCAGAAGATGTTTTAGATTCCAAGGAACTTGGTTATATTTTTAAACATACAGGGTAATCCCTAATCCTAATGACATCAGGTTTCCTTAGGGCTTAGGGTATTCTTTGACTAATTTTAAGACTAATGATTTTTATAATCATGTGTCCAAGAAGCAAGACTTTGTTGGCAAGCTAAGGGGTATCAAAGGTTCCAAAAACTTAATGTCTTGTTAAAATATCTCAAAGATATTTTTGACATAATTGATGGAATTTTGGTATTGCGTATTGTTATGAATTATTTGATAATTTTTGATGTGCGAAAATTAACAGTTTACGACATTTAAATTAAATCTTTATTTTATCTAGCTAATTTAATCAATTTACTAAAAATTACTCATTGCCTCCTCCCATAAAGTAATACTCCTTTCACTTCCAGAGTGGCACTTTTCCATGCGAGCTATTTATTGAAAAATAAGCTAAGTTTCTGTTGTAAGTAAAACCTACTATGGCTATCTAATTTATGTCTGCATTTCAATAAAATATAATTTTTTTTGTATATTTTGGCACCCCGTATCTTGGTAACATGAAGACTTTCAACTTCACATCAGACAGTAAAAGTAGATTTACAATAAAATGTTGAAATTTTTCTATTATAATCATTGCAAAACAGAATTAACTGCCCGATGTGTAATAATAGCATGCATAATAAAAGTTACCTACATGAATTAATTTCTTTCGAATTCGTCTAGCATGAAATTGTACATTACTACCGAAGAATTCTGATCTCAATAGAAGCACAATTTCACAAGAAATTATAGTCCTTCCAGAAAGATTTAGTCATTTTCCAACTATCCAGTTGGGATAACAAGACTAATGAAATGACTAATGAGTGACCTGAAGAGTCATAAAAGCATTGGTTAGTATAGCATAGATTACTATACAGTATACAGATAGCCAACCCTATTGTCAAAATTGGCCAACACATTTTTCAGACGAAGCCATGTAGTACAGAAGACGACCACCACTAGCGTGTTCGTCGGGGAAACTACGACACTTAGCAGTGGTGGCCACTGGATATATGTATTCTAAAAGATTTCGTGAAATGTCAAGTAAAAAGTGTTATTATACATTATGCCGTTATAATATCATGCCATAGTAATCACTCAATAATAATCAATCAATCGATGTATTTCGGGTATTTGAAGTACAAAATGCAAAAGATTTTGAAATTTTTATTGTAAATTCAAAATATGAGATACAAGAAAATTCTAAATTATCGTGTGTTTCCTTTCATTTTTTTTAAAACTATAGTTGCGCGAATTTACTAACACCAAACAGTTAATTCTAGTTTTAACTAAATTTATATCAGTTAAAACTAGAATTTACAAAAAAGATTTATAAGAAATCAGTTAATTGTAGTTTTAACTAAAATTAAACTAATTAAAACTAGAATTTACTAGTTACATCGGGTTTTAACTGATTTCGGGTTTTAACTGTAACATATTGAAGTGAGAAAAAGTCAATCAAATGGGCAAATAATGATTTTGGTTAAATTTAAATTTTGTCTATTGTAGACATTTTATTTTGAAGCAATTTTTGAGATGACGAAAGCGATTGTATTGTTACTTCCAACACACAAAACAATACAAACTTGATTTTTCTTGCGTATTTGTAGTGTTATCTAAAATGTGAAAATTTATAATTTAAATTTTTGGCGGTAAAAGTAGCGCATACTTGCAAAGTTTGTTGATTTATTTATTGTTATTATGATGGTAATTTGAACTGTGAAGCCAATTCTGCGGCGAGGTCCTTTGTCTTACGCCGACCATTGATGTAGACGGTGCATTTCGTGGGTTTGCGAATATTACCTCGCAATTTAACCCAAGAAGACCATTTGTGAGAGTTTTTGTAGTCACAAAAACCATTATTCCAGTGATAGGAGAAATGCGTGAGTTATTTTTGAAACGTATTATTTTCGAAAACGAGCATTTTGCGTGCATTTTTGTGGGCGCAAGCAATATTGGACTCTATTGACGTCATTTTGCTTTTTGGATGATTTCGCATCTGAAATTACTTTTATAAGTTTAATTTTGATGATTTGTACGATTACACAAATCAAATTTAATTGTACGTACCGAACAAGTAGATGTTCGCTAATTTTGGTGGTTTATAAGAATCACATGTGGAATTTGGAGGTTACGATTTTCCGGCCAGATGTTTAATAATTCCGATTTAATTAAGAAGTTGGAGAGATTTGTTTAAACCGACATTCGAGGTTTGAACACTATACTGGACGATTTTTACACGTTCACTTTACTGTTTTGTTTGGATAAACGAAGAATTTTCTGGATCGACGCAGATGTTGTTTTGCTACCGTTTATCAACTGGACACCGATTAAGAAGTAGATGTTAAGCAGTGGCGTACGGTCTGATGTACAGAGTGCTTCGTAATAAGCATCAACTACGAAATTTGTATGAGTAAGAGATTGAACATTATTTATAAAAACACCATTGTTACAAATTTTCTTTATTAATGTCACACATTTCACATTTATGGAACATCCAATAAAAGTATAGCTGAGTAATTGTACATAAATGATACGGTTTATTGGATGTTTCTACACATTTAAACACCTATTTGAGTATCGCTTGACGATTGTGTCAGGGGCGTCCAAAATTGCTTCAATTTTATTTTTGGGTCATTTGAATAAATTGATTTATGATTTATTGTGCTCATTGATTTGCTTTAATCTCGCCGATACCCATAACCTGCAGATACTGTGGCCTTAAATTTTGTGAACCGACGTAAAGCTAGCTGGGACTATTTCGTTCGAGTGTACACATTAAGCGAGGTTTCACCGCTGACCATAAGTAGGGGCGTTACTGAGCTGTAGAACACGACAATATATACAATAACAAAAACATATGATGACTGACCCAATCATTTGTTGTTAGATTAGGTACGTATATTTTAGTTTAATTCATTATTAGCTATGTGTGTATAATAAAAATTAGTTCAATTGGAGTTCTTCTTCTTCTTCATCTTCTTCCTTTTCTAGAATCAATTCTCTAGAGAATGTTCTTGTAGTAGACCTTAAAGCCTGTTATTTCCCAACATCTGCGTCGTTTCCTTGGCAGTGTTATGGAGGATTTATGCTCACAACCCAAGACCCAACACCCTAGACTCAAGACTAAAACCCTTACGCCTAAGAAGATTAACAAATAGTTTTATGTATAACCATTTATACTGGTCACTTTAGACCCATCATCAGACACCCAACACTTCAGGGGTGTTCATCTTTTCGCTTAAGAAATGTTTGCAATGCGCACAATCATCGAAGTGAAAGAGCCGAAAACTTTTATCTTTATTCAACGTGTTTACATTCTGACCTTTAAAAGAAACATTTCTTTGCATAATTATTGCATTTTTAGGGACCTCTTTCAGGTACATCTGCAGGCCATAAATCACCAAGGGGTTCTTCGGCTCTTCTTAAGTGATAAGGTAGAAGATCGACAAATTTCATCTTTTCAGTTAATACCTAAGAAATGTTTTCAATGCGCAAAATCGTCGCAGTGAAAGTTCCGAAAACTTTTATCTTTATTCAACATTTTGACAAAAAATGGACAATTTCTGTTATTTGTCACGAAATTATTAAGAAATTATTTAAAAAATTTTCCACCAAAATTTCACCTGTTTTAAATTGCCTCTGGCGCAGGTCTGCTTTTTAATATAGGTTTATAATTATGCGTTTTTGATATAGAATCCTTAACTAATATAATCAAAATGTTAACCCGTTATCGAAACCAATTAAAAATTATATCATGCACTCTTTCTATCTATAATCAATTTGAGCTGTTAATAAAGTTTTTGTAAAAAAATCATAAAACTATTTTGATACTGTGATGGTCACTTCAAAATTTCAAGAAATAGGGTGTGAGTAGGCGTAGGGTAGGTTATTTATAATGACCCACCAGGGGCTCTACCTGGGTTATACCCTTGTTCTACCGCCCTTAAGGTCCTTAAGTGATCATTTTTGAGCATACATCGGCCGTAAAATCGACTTCTTAAAATTAGCCTGTTAAATCTTGAGTCTAGGGTGTCGGGTCTTGGGTTGTGAGCATAAATCCATAGAAACTTTTAACATATAAGATGTAAATATTACCTTTAGATCTGCCTGTATCCAAGTCTTTTATGTTAATGGTGGCAATTTTGTTTGTTTAAGTTTGACTCTTCCCAGATTTGAACCTGGTAATTTTTGTTTTTTTTTGGAAAATTGGAGCGAACATAAATATTATAGAAGCTTAAGTATATATTGTCCTTCGTGGTTTATTCTAGTACTGATAGTTCAGGTTAGAGGGAGGGGAGGGGGTAATTGAATTACAATCTGAATATTTCAAGAATTCGAATATAGCATTCATTTGTGTGAAGTAAATCCGCACGTATATCTGATGTAAGCTATAATATTTCAAAATTGTACTGGCAAGGTCACCTGTAGTAGCTGACGAGTCACAATTTAGATATTTTTTCTTTTTCTTTAAATTTAAATCTTTTTTTTATTAAAAAAAAGCAATTATCGAAACTAGGTACGAGGTGTAAAACTGGTACCTTCTGATTCTTGGTAGGTACTCAAATAAATAATCAAGTTTAATTTACTTATTTTACTTTTTGTGTAGAAAATATTTAGGGTGAAAATTTTTTAAAAAAAATTTAGAAAAATGTAACGTATTATAAGTACCTACTTTCAGTGTACAGATAATACTAATTAAAAATAGGTTTCCTGGTTAATTAGTTTATAATATATAACTTCTAGTGAAAATCGCCGACACTTAAAAAACGATTTTAAATTTAGGTAATTGGTGGAAGTTATTTAAATACTGCTATTTCTATTTTAAACCTGAGACCAAAACTTTTTTTCTTTAAATTGTTAAAATTTGTAGACTGTTTATTATTGACTATTAATAAAATTCTTATATAACCTTGGGCAGGTATACATTGTTTTTTTTACTATAATTACAGTAAAAATTAATTACATGCTCTATAAAAGGTATTTAAATTATTTCATTTTGTAAATATTTTTACGAACAAGACGCTGCTAGTAGGTATAGTAGATACATACACCTTGAAAGTTCTAAAGCGTATGGCAAAACTTTTAATTGATGACCAAAAGTAAAAATTTAAAAAGTTTAACTACAAACATTTCACACTAATATCAGGAAACATTATAGAATATGGCATGCTCGACACGTGTAACAAATATGCTAACCCCTGCACGTTGCATAATAGTATGTAGTTCCTTCCTGTTAAGATATCATTTAAATTAATTTGATTTAATAATATAAATAATAAACTATTTTAGAAATAATATAAGTTATTAAAGATTAAAAACTATGTTCAATGTATCGATCTGTGCAAGATGATACACACAGTTATTTAGTGAGCGAAAACCCAATCAAAACGTGATTTTATCAATAGGAAGCAAGCCTTCACAAAATGAAAACCACTGATGTTTATCAATACCTAATTGAATACAAAAAACAAGCAGGCACGTCGGGTTACTCGAATTGGAAAAAATATAAAAGTAGTACATAATATTTCAAGCTCTTGTAAGTTTACACAATATAAAGTTACAGTAGCTTTCTTCCAATAGCTTTCCGACGTGTGGCTACAAAAGATGAAAAATGGTGATCTTGTTCCAAATAAGACGGTAGTACCTGACTGGAGATACACGATACACTAATAAATACAGTCCATAAACGTAACTAACTCAGTGGGGTCGGATAAGGTCGTCGAAACTTGCACTCCAAAACAATAAAAGATTTCGCACCGAAAAATAGTTACTCAGATTAAAAAATATTCCAAATGTGGACAGGAGCCAGAATCATCAAGCGACAGTTGGACCAATTGGTAGTAGAAAACGTTGTACGAAAACATTATTTGATAACTCATCAAGCACACAAATATCGGCACTTAAATCAATAAAATCTAACGAACTACTACGTCCAATTTTACTCTCTTGTACAATTATTATACTCAATTTATTGTACCTACTTGTATTTAAAAATCGACATCATACGTCATATTAAATGCTATAAAACTGTTTTTTGAAATATTTTAATGTTTGAATGCAATTAATTACTTTGCGCCGCAAAATTTGACCATACGAGTATTAAACAAAGATGCTCTTGGGAATGGGGGGAGGGGGTAACCAAATAAAACGCTGTAAGCTAAAGCGACCGGTTTCGACTATCTGCTAGTCTTCAACGGGCTATTTATTTAAACAAAGCAAGTGTAGGTACATAAGTTACATTTATTACATCTAAACTACATCATACCTTCAGGAGCTGGATGTTAAATGAATGTTATCCTTGCTTTGTTTAAATAAATAGCTTGATGAAGACTAGCAGATAGTCGAAACGGGTCGCTTTAGCTTACAGCGTTTTATTTGGTTACACCCCCCCCCCCCATTCCCAAGAGCACCTTTTGTTTATTGAAATTGTGGTAATAAACTTTCCTCGTTTTATACGAGTATTAAGTTATTTTTGGGTAATTTTTCCTAATTTTCCACAAAGTACAAAATACTCTAAAAATAATGCGAGATAAGCTTTAATTAGTAAAATATGGTCAAGCAATATGCTAATCTATTTACTGTAACATCAGCACTACAAATCCATTTACAAATTCCCTATTCACGAATATTGGATTGAAATTAGAACAATGAAATAAATCCAAAATGATATAAAATGACAGGTAAACAAGAGCGATAACCAACAAACAAGAGGATTTTTGCAAATATAATATAATTTATATTTTGTTTCAAGCAAAAGACACATTCATTAACAATAGTGATTTAAACTAATAACATGAAGCTAATCAACAATACAAATATAGATACAGTTATTTGGCATATTGTACCTATAGGTAATAATAGTAGCCTTAAAATAATAATAGTGGAAATTAATTTTAAATTTTTTAGTATTTGATAAAATCAATAGTGACACTTTTGGTGCAGAGCATTATAAGCTAAAATATACATTATCATCTTGCATTTGTGATGAGGTGAATACAAAATTTACTTTCGTGAAATTGTTGTTTTAAATTTAATTCCTGTTGTGATGGAATTTCTTCAACAAGGCAGGTATCCAAACACGTAGGATTTGTTTTCTTTAATTTTAATAGCCAACAACAGTCCTGCTTGAGATTGGAAATTTTCAGTTTTTAATTGTAAACAAGATAAGAATTTTTACTTATTGTATCTGGGAGTAAAAAGTGTGATTATGTTTAATAAATTGGTCCAATTGCGTATGTGTGACCGACAATGAGGAAAATTTTGGATTTTCCGCCAGTTCGTAAAGGAGAACGGTATTGGATTGCATTGCATCTAGACGTGGAAGTCAAACAATCTTGAGATTGGGTTTCGTGGTGACAAATTACTCTAGTCCAAAATTGAGTTGTTTTTGAAGTGTCTTCGATTGTTATAGCATTCTCCTTAATCGTAAGGTGGTGTATGCACGACTGCAGGGTAATTATGCAAAGAAAGTCAAAAGGATACCTTAAATATTGTGTTTTATTGATTTATCTCCTTAGTCTATGTAAGGGGCAGGACGAACTGAAAATTAAATATCTCCTTACATGAACAATGAGGCCCATTCGTTGGTTAAGATTCTGTGATTTTACATACAAATATTTAATGATAACTGAATTGTTGAATTGTTTGCTAACATTAACAATTTACAAAAATTATCCTTTATTTTCTTAAATAGTGTACAGATTAAAGAGTTTTTTTTATAGTGCGGATGATTCAAACTTATTTTGAATTGCAAATCAGAAGTTTAATTCTTAAATCTCCGATTATTTTGGAAGAGCTAACCGAGGTAAGAAAAAGTAACTTTGCTATTTAAGGTAAAGATTGCCCCATTATTTTTTTATTATTTTAAAATATCAATAGTAGAGGACAATAATATGTACCTACTTGTGATAATTTTATAAACGAATCTTCTACATCGGATAGATATAGAAGATCTTCTTCAATATTATCACAATTATATTATATTATCATATTCTGAAATTGATGACTAAAATAAAGCAGAAAAAATTTCAATTCGAATACAAAATGAATACTAGAATTATTGTTGAAATTATAATTTTGTAAATAATATTTTGATAACGGTGAACAGATGATAATTAACCAAATGAATTTGTATTTTTGATTTAAAATTTAAATAGTACCTGGATAGGAATATTGACGCTTTCAGGACAAAATAAAAGCGATCTGTGCTCACGATAAGAGTTGAAAATCGAATTATGAAAATCCTGAGTGATATTTTCAAATAAAAGTGCAAATTTATTAATTATATGTAACAATTTTATAAACAAACTTATTAAAGAAACAAACCACAATTTGTAGCATTTTGAACAAAACGGTTTTATGGTTTAAATTATTCAACGACGTCATATTAGTACTTTTCTAAGGTACAAGACCTGGTTGTACCTTAGGACAATTTCCTGCTAAAACTGTACTTTCAGAGTTATCTATATTTCTATATGATAATACTATTACATTATCTTCTTGTAAATTTTGCTAGCAATGGTCAAAATTTTACCAAGTATACTACTACTGGTCATGATTAAATTAATCCATTTGGAAAAATGTCGAAGAAAAAAATTGTAAACCGAGAAACACCCTCCCCCTATTATTTGTTCTCTGTTTGTACCTTGTTCACTATATTTATTTTTCTTCCATCTATCTTGTCCTAGTGATGTTCTTATTGGTTCACTAATCTACGTTATTTTATCTTTGTTTCTTTAGTGTATTTTTTGATAATTTGCTTATGTTTTCACTGAATCTTCTTCTCACCTTTCTTTTTTTCTTTCGGTTAAGTTCTTGTTTATTCACGGATGACGTGTTGTTATTAATCTCTTTGACTTATAATACATGTAATACTTTAGTTTTCAAATTGATGTATAAAATCTTTAAAGCATAATATTATATCAGTTGTGCAAATTTTTTTTATAATCGATAATAATTTAAATTTTACATCAGTTTCGTAAAAAATATTAAACGTATAGTATAGAGCCACCTATAGAGATTAACTGGAATAAAACTTGGAGTCGTAAATTGAAACGCTTCAATGGCTGTTGCAATTGTCTATACCTTTATATGTATAAATAAAATACTTAGCACTTGTACTTGTCAGGTGGTTTTATCCAATAGGTAGACCACTATGCTAGTCACATGACCGTAAGGTGGGAAACTTTTTATAAAATTAAAAAAGGTAAGATTTATATCCTTGATATAATATAAGCTCAAGTCGTATTGTCTTAGAGAATCTATTACAAACGGAAAGCAGTTTAATTTTCCTCTTTTATACTATAAAAGTTAAACATTTTCAACCAAACCAAATTTTTTGTTTTACATTTTTATCTCTTAAATAATTTCAAGTTTTATAGGTTGTTAGTGTACAAATGTTTATAAAATTGTTATTACTGTCAAAAGGCTATCGGATAATCTTATAATGCATTATGTAAATTTGAAATTTTATGATCAAACGTTGTGTTGCCATTAATTAACTATGACTTACTAATTAAATTCCTTTAACTATTTCAAGTTTTGTAGTACATTTTAAGTAAATTTGATTTTATGTCATAGATACCATTTAACAAACAAGGAAACGATTCTAAATTGTTTCTTTGATTTTGTATAATTATTCTTGTAATTATGTTTTTTAGATAAGATATACTATAATAAAAATCATGGTAACGAATTTGATAATAAATTACGAATTGTGCAGCAAGATTTTAAAGAAAATTCAATTAACTTGGAAAGTTTATGAGATAAGTAAGGATATGCGAACTTTTAAAATGTATAAGAATTATACTATATTTTTGAAAAAGTTCTTGTGATTTCACATTATAAATGCTAATATTTAAATAGTTAAATTTTTGTTGTAGGTACTATTATGTGTCGGGCTTTAACACACAACCAGAGGTTAGTAATCCATTTTATTAGCATTTTTTATTAGTAGTAGTATAATTTATTATAATACAATAAATTAGTCGAAAAGACTAGACAAAATTCAGTGATATTGCGTTATCAAGTCTTTTGCTACCGAAATATTAGATATAAATATTACTTTTTCTCATTATTGAAACTGATAGGATTTCTTGCCTATGGTCCTGCGTGGATGCGAATGTGGATATGTTCGGTTTCATAAATATCAGCTTTGTACACAAAGAAGTAGTTATGCATATAATTTAATATTTTATTTTAACTTTACGGAAATCTTTCGAAAATTAAAAATCTCAGATATCTTATCTCTCGATGTCTTTCTATCTTTCCATTAATATCGCAAACAGTCACATAACTTGAATTTATGAGTATTTATGGATAAAACAGTAGTTTAGTATTATGTTTACAATTAATACCTACTAATTATATTAAATTTTCGAAAAATAAATAATCACTTTTATAATATGTGATTAATAATAATAATATAAAAATGAAAACTTCATTTCACTGAATGAAATAGTTTTTATAATATCAATGAACCCTAATTCCATGGTTGAAAATCATTGATTATACAACATTTTCATAAATTCAATTAACTTCTTCATTAAATGTACCTACTATAAAAGAATGAATTAAAAATATTGTTACTGTTTCAGGTGACAATTAAATCTCAAAGACAAAATTTGCAAATTGATGCCTTGTAAACATTTGGATATAATATAAACTATACATATCTTCTATCATATCTTATCGTTTTTAACATAAGACTTAGGCCATATTACAAAGTGACCATATTGAAGACCACCCAAATATATATAAATGGTAGTGTATATTCAACTGAACACATTGAAAGTTCACATGAAGTAATTCTGGTCATATTTCACTTGGTGACATTTTAAAATTGTTGCTTTATACATATCGGGGCTTAGTTTTATTGATAAAACTGCTCGCGTGGGTATAGTTTTCACAAATGAATACATTTATAGATCGTTAGTTTGTTAGCGTATCTTTATTTCTTGTCCTGAATGCGTTTAATTGGGAACGGTTCTCATTAAGATTCTACGATACAAACACTGAAAGTTAATTCAATGATTTAAATAATAATTATTTAAACATTTTATAAAAGTCACCTGTTTGGCACTCAATATTATTATACTATGTTTTAAACATACCGCTCATAATACCTATTATACTCATCACAATAACGAAATATATTATTGAAACATGAAACTAACCAAAAGACTTCGTGATTTGTTATAAAAATATTAACTTTTCGTTTACCTCATTCTATCTTCAATTGAAATGTTACAAAATGTATTCCCAAATAAGTACTATTACTATGTTATATAAATGAAAAGGGTATAAAATAATATAACCATAATAATGCCAAATGTTTATATAGTATAGGAGGTACTTCTATAATTTAGTATAGTACCGTTGAATAGAGAAAAATGGGCGGAACTAATGTGCAGTAACGAAAACTCGTCCAGCGGAATTTACGTTGTTATCAATTATTGGTGGAATTGGGTGTCACATGTCATCTATTGGTTGGCTGGTCATCTACATTTTGGCTCGGTCTGGCCATGATTCCTTGGGTTAGCTTTACCTATTCTTGGACGTTTTAAAGATTTTTTTGATGTATTTCTGGACAGTATAATTTTTTCTTTCATGTCTATTTTGCTCTTTTAATTATATTTCCGTTATAATATTCACTGTTTACAATGTTTTTTTCTTTTTCATTCTTATTTCCATCTTACTGTCAGAAATTGAATTCATCTTACCGTATATAAATCGCAAATTAATAATAGTAATAAACAATTTAATTTTACAGTTATAGTATAAGAGCTACTGTGCATTTGCGATTGGGAGTATATTTATCGCAGAAAGGATGGTAAAGGTCCTTTTTTGTAGTAGTACATGCAAATGTAATCAGTACACTGGCACTGCGTCAATACCTAGAATGGTACATGTATAATTTCTGCTTTAAAGATGTGTTTAAATCTCTAGAAAAATGCAAAAATGTCAGTTTTAGAATAATATGGATATGTCCCCTTTCTGCAGTAAGCGAATTATCTATACACTGTTATTTTTTGAGAATTAGTGTAGTTCAGCTCAAAACATCCTCGGATACGTCAACCTTGTTTTATTAAATGTTATTCTTTTCTACAATAGAACATCTGTTATCGTGTTTTGTTTTTGAGCGTCATCGTAAATTTTTATAAATGGCAACCCTTATATTCTTTATCAATATTCATTTCTTTTCAATTCATGTCAATAATATGACATACCAAGTGGAATCACGTGATGTGATTTTCGAATGGCTATAATACATGGCTGCCGAGTTTTCTCATTAATAAATATACAACAATATTTTTGAGATTTTCCATAGAGTGTACATAACTTTCGTTAAAGTTTTCTGTGTGTTTCCATGATGTATGAAACTCATTTTAGGTACCAAATCCCTAAATGAAGTGGATCTCAATTTGGCTAACTATAAAACCATAACCTTATTTATATCACATCCGGACGAGTCTTTAAATACGCATTACTATTACACTAGAACAAAATTTATTAAAAAAGGATTGTCTAGTTTGAAAGCCTTAATAAAATTGTAAAATGTTTTATAAGTTATGGCAATTTAAAAAGTTTAGTAAATAACATGATTTACACATTTAGCTTATAAGATAAATTTGTCCAATATTTTATTATGTTAAGTTCACATGTAACAGCACGAAAGCATAAAATTAAACTTGAAAGTATTTTGTTTGACTTTTAAAACTTACAACCATCATTTAAAAAATTAATTTGACAGGGAAAAGAAGCACTTTTCTAAAAACACAGTTGTGCCAAATGATTTATAAAATTTAATGACAATATAAGAAGTATAAGTATATAATTTGAAGATTTATACTATAAAAAAATAAAAAGAGTTGTAACAGTTCCAAGTGAAATAAGAAATTTAAAAAGTTAAATTCTTCAACAACTTAAATAGCTCGTTTTAGTGAGGAGTCATTAAGAAATAGGAGAATTTATATCCTCATCAATTTTAAGCGACATTCTAAATCAACAACACCTTGTTTAACTTTAGCTTTTAGATAAACTATTATAAAATAATTCTCGTAAAACTAGCAAACCAAAATTTATTTATCTGGTAATATGCAACGCAATAGTTAATTTTGTTACAATTTCCTTTTAAAATATTACTTATGATCTTATGAACTTCACATGTCTGGAACAAATTTAATTCTATAAATATCTGTCCCATTAGTTAAGTTAATAAAATTGTATCAAATGTGCTAAAATTATGTTTGACAAATCACACTTCATTACAAAATTTGCCAAAAGTTAATTTTAAAAATAACCAGAAATTTGTACTATTAAAATTTAATATGGTTAGGTGTAATAATATTAATAGTATAAGGTAGAATTAATTTGAAAGTTAATCTTAAAATCGACATAACTATTAATATTACAATACGACACTTGTTGATTTCCAGATTTTGTATTCGACTTTTCAAATATCCAAATATTTTGTCATTATACTCGTACATAATGTAGTGTTTATCAATCAGGATGTTATTCAAAAATATATATGTATATTCTTGTAGATTGTAGACCCACAGCTTAGTAAGTATCGCAAAAGATAGTGTTGTACATGGTTTAAAAAGTTTTTCATCCTTGTCTTCGCAAAACTATTTTACCCACAGGCATTTTGATTATGCATGAATTTTTTATTCAATCTTACGAATCTCATCAATAGCTATTTTACACATAGCTCATTTTATGCGTTTTTCACATCACAATGCTAATGAACGAGTACATTTCTGTAATTTGCATATGGATCTAAATATCAAATATATTTGAGTTGTAGCCCTTCGCATTATTGAAAATTTTTATCACTTCTTCAATATTTTAACTTTGTATTTTTGTATAATATATCTATGGATGCACAAATTCTGCAATTTTATTAACCGACTAGAATTTATTTCCATATCTGATGTTATCACTTATCACCTTTTCATTGGTTACATTTGTTCTATTTTAGTTACACTTTATGTTTAACGACGGTCGGTGTCAGGTCATAGGTAGTACTAGAATAATATCGATAGTGCTTACTTATCGATAATCATAATACCTTTTGTACTCTTAAATTAAATTGTTAATCAATTAATGCTATTTCATTTTATATGTAAGGGAAATTTTCACTATCTCAAAATTTTAAAATCGAATAAATCCTGCAGATCTGGCATTAATGCACCTCAGTCTGACACTTTTTTACTATTCTTTATCCAGGAAAATTTTACTATCCAGCCGGAAGAATTAAATCGCAGCGCAAAAGTTTGCTAATTTATGATTAAAGCACGGATTTATTAATTAAAAATTTAATGAATTAAAAATTAAGGCATATTAGGTAATTATATTTTCTATTACAAAAACCTAACAAACTAAATATTTCCTATAGATTTTCTACAGTAAAGTAGGTTCGTTTTTCAATTAATACAGATTTATAGGCCGAGAAGGAAGAGTTAAAGGAAGAGTTGTTAATCATATCTGGATTAAGATCATCAGAGCTGATAGCTTCACCGTATAGAATTTTGGCCAAATCGTGCATTTTCTTGGCTCAGTGATTTTTTGATGTAACTTGATAAAAAATTTCATACGCTAACCTTATTATTTTTCCGCTCTCTACCTGGAGAGCTGTTTGCATATTGGCGTTTATTTTACAAGACTCACAGTAAGGACATGCCAAAAGTTTCCAGTTTCTCTAATACTTTTGCTTAGAATATGAAAGTGCGACCTTTGATATTAAACTATATTGTGTTTCACGTTTTTTGAGTAAAAATAATACTGGGACAGCTCAAGAGAATACAGGAACTGATAACAACTCAACTGTGTGACATAGGTACCAAGTTTAAAATGGATAGAACCTAATTTTTCTACTTTTAGTAATATTTGAACAGTAATTTCAGTAATTTATTAGTTTAAGCTTTCTATGCATTAAAAATCTATTTTAAATTAGCAACATCGAAAATAGGGATTATTAGGCAAATTTAATTAGGGTTAAAATGATAAAAATTGTTTGAACAGCATTTCTGTACTTATAATTTTCAATTGTCTAAATAAAGGACTAAAAGGCAAGTGCCCTATTCATGATAGATAACAAGCATGCAAAGTTACATAAATGTTTGCAAAAAGGAGAATAGTGTCTATAGTCTTGTTCTATTCCAAGGTTGCAATAGGATTTTGAAGAGTTGAAAATAAAAATTTTATACCTATAATTCAAATTCATTTTATTATGTGCATTCTAACGAATCGATTAGTTTATAATTTGTTAAAAATAGTTTTCTGTTAACATCACAAGGGCCTTAGAATGTAGCGTCTAATAATCGCCTGTGACACGCGTACGAGATTATTAAAGTATTTTTAAAGAAAAAATTTAACAACAAAAATAAGAACGTTGCATTTATTATATCGTGGAGAGTACTACCTCCGCTTTCCCAGCAATGTATGTATGGCGCGACTAGGAATAGAACTGCGGTTTTCCGCTCCACATATTATGTGAGAAAATCTCTGAAAAAATTTCAAAATCGTTATCTATCTGTGATGGTTTTTGACGAGGTAGTATTTTCTATGAAGGTGAGCTTCCCATTCTCTGCTTCTCTTCTCCCATTCTTGGTTGCTAATGAATTAGTTTCCATTTTAATTAGTTCAATCAGCTTAATCAATTTCCAATCTGCTGGAAACTGACAAAAGCCAATTATTTTTCACGGAAATGGTTTACAAAACGCATTCACAAAGTGACGCTTTCCCTCACTGAAGATTTTTCTAGCACTTAAACTCAGCACAATTTTGTACGAAATTTTTTCAATTCAAGATGCATCGATATTCGATAAATGAAAGCAAGTGGCATCGGGCGTTCTTATCTATTCTGAATATCATAAAAAATTAGGAAGCATTAGACATCATATTTAAAATTATGTTATACAAATATATTTTATTTAACTGGACTCCGCAAAAGTCGGTATCTAATTAAATGAAAACCGAAAATAATAAATGATACATAAAATTTGATATTACTCTAATTGGATCTTTTTAGGAAAACCGGTATACTGCTAAACAACCCTTTCTTTAGTAAACGATCTGTTTATATTTTTATGACACAATATATAAACCAAATTCGTCATTCTCGTGCCAATTTTTAAACGATAAAATTCCCGTTGTTTTCAAAATAACCAATTTTTATTGCTGATTGAGGTCGAGTTAGCGAGGATTGTAAATCACAAATAATACATTACAGTTGATTTTAAAATAACCACCTAGGTATGTACATATACCTATGTCAAAAATTAAAGTTAATTTTTTTAAACATTATGATTGATAAAAATAATGTTTGAAAAAATTTTAATTTAAAATATAAAAATATACTATATAATATATATAAAGAAATCTTTAAACGTTTTAGTTGTAAGAAGTAAAACTCAGATGAATATTTAGATTATTAATGACCGCATTCTCAACTATAATTTTTCTTATTATTATGATTGATGTTCTATTAAAATCGATGGTTTTTTAATATTTATATTATTTTATATTTTTATTTATTTATTTGTAATAAAAATTTGAGTTATGTTTTCGCATATTAGGTACACACTTGTGTTAACTGATATCGTATGTATTACGTAAAAATGTAGATACCAAATAGCTATTATGTTATAAGTATATTATATAGTATACTATTACATCTTCTTCTTTCTCGGCCCTTTACCCTAAAGAGGGTTTGGTGAACCTTTTAATTTGGGGACGATTTATGTACTTTATATGTTTCGTACTAAGTCCTTTTTTTTTACCCTAAGACAAGGTTTCTCTTGGCAGATTACACCCCGGTGGTGTGCCATTGCCTGCCGAGGGAGAGACGGCCAGAATAAGTTCTTACTTTACTCGGATTCGAACCGGGTATTTAGCGTTCATAGTCAACTCGCGTGAACGCTAAGCTCCGACCGCCTCTATACTATTACATACATAATATATACTATTTTTGTTTTATTTCGATTTATGTGAATAACTTGGTATGTAATATGGGTGTAATTAATAATTTTAGCCTTATTTATATATTAACTGTTACAGTTAAAGGTAACTTACCCCTTTAATTAATTAAACAAAATGTCAAAAAATGCGTAATTAATTTTTGCTAGTTAAGGATATAAAATGTGACACAAATTCAGGAAATATATAGCAGAAAATCAAATGTATGTAAAATAATAATTAATTGAGGATCTTCATTACGTTCATTACTAATTTAATAATGCCGAGTCCGTTCATTGGTTTTTTTTAGTTAGAATTATGAATATCCCCCTGATTATTAAAACAAAGCTTGTCAATCACTAAGTGACAACTCCCTAAATTTTATGTGGTCTGGGTTTGATGTAGATGATTCGTGAACCTAATATAAAATTCAAATAATTAATAATTACAATATCTATCTATCATCCCTTTCATTAACTCTTTTAAAATGCTTGAAATCTGAAACGGATTTGGAAAATCCATTACATTTTTTTTGCAAAAATTAAAAAAAAGTATTTAGCTGTAGTACTCCTTATTTTAAGTTTTTTCAGTAGTATAGGTAATTTAGATTTTTAATGTATTAATGAGAATAAGTAATAATAGTAGATATAACTACTTATGTAGTAAATCTTGCAAAATTCAAAGGGATAATTAAATTAAAGTGCATAATGTCAATAAATATGCAGCATAGGATAACGATGAATTTTACAAAAATGTATGTTTAAAATAATATGAATTAATAACTTTCCAAATTTATATCAACTATTATTAAATCAAAATTTAAAAATTTACAAGCTCGGGAAGCAACAAAAAAATTATTTTCTTTATTTTTCAACAATGGGTTATTGTTTTTTTTCTGAAGTTTCTAATTTATGAAGAGATAATTTTAATTAAAAGCATCCAAGGAAATCAATAACATACAATTCGCATTAGTACCTATAACGTCTCTACATAGTTCATAAAATGTCACATTGTATTGAATTTAATTGTTTTAAGGAAAGTCAAAATTCAAATAAAAAATTAGTTCTTATAGATGTTGTATTACAATAGCACCTTGAAAACCGGTCAACCGAAAACACAAAAATATCAAAGCTTGACGCGTGAAAGGATTTAATAAAATAGGGCAATAGATGACGTATGTATGTACTTGTTAAATTTTGTAAGTTAAATTAAAATCAAATTACTCAACATTTTTAAAAATATTAATTTCAACAATTTTGGGGTTGTAAGATGGTATATCATTTAATGTGATGAGTGGTGTACTTCCAAATGAAATTCTGTTGATAAAAAGTGTATCTTTAACGAACAACGTCATGTTGACAAGAAGTCAATAAAACGAAATCAAATCTAAACGATACTTTAATGTGACATGACGATATAACGAGTTATTACAGGTACGAGGGGAGATGTCACCATCCAAGTTGAACATAACGTAGGCTGGGTCGCGCTTCATTTGTCTCGGGGTCCGTCATCTATCTGGCACAGATCGGACCGCGATATACTGGACATTTTAATGGCCAAACCATGTCCAGGGTCGGTATTAAGCAAAACAAAAACGACATCAATTAGGTAGGTTTTAGGCAGAGTGTTTTTTACATCCGTTCGTACATTGTTAATATATTGGCTTTAACGCGGACAACCCTAAATTTATTTTGTTTCTCATAGACAAAAATAGCAGAAAAATAAAATTTTATTAACTGCGGTTGTGGTCGTTTACCAATGTTTTATTTATATGAATCATTAAAATTTGTGTCTAAATATAACTCCAAACTAACGCATCATAAGCTTAACTATTTTTTTACTTTTAGAGGTATAATCAATTATTCGTTACTTTAGTCAGACACAACCACCGCATACTACTCTAAAATGTATCAGGGGCAAATCCAAACTTATTATTAAATTTTCGGAACATACTATTTTGCTTTACTCGCACGTTTCTGTATAGCTTTTCCCGTGGATTATTGATAAATTTTGACATAGACAAACAATTTTAAGAGGTTAATTGGTAATTATATCTTGCTTTGATATGTATACTACCTACTACTATATTTTAAGATAGTATAACAGATAGGGAATCTATGATTGTATATCAATATACTGTCCAAGTTGGCTTGCTGTTCCTGCTGGGACTGGAAATCCGGGTTTGAATATCATATTTCAAAGTATTTTAGCTTAGCTCTCCGATTAAGGGGAATACTGTGTGATTGAAATAATTTTAAGTTATACATACATGTACCTATAGGTAGTATGTACATCGGACTCGGAGTAGCTCCATGAGTAAGAGCTCTTGGAAAATAATAAATAAAAGATTAAAACAATCGGCACAACAAAACGCTTGGTCATAACAAACTCCGTATCAACTAAACTACATAAAATAAAGCATTAAACTATATTTACAATTGAAAATAGCTATAATAAGGACCATAAATGTTATTACGACTGTAACTCATCGAACTGGTGTTCAATTACAATACACCTTTTCGCTGTCCTCAGTTTATGATCTATATGGTTCTCTGACCCTAATAACCGGAACCGACCCGGAGTCAAGTTACCGGAGCCTATATTAATACCTGCAGACTGGCGCCACCTTCAAGTTTTACCTGCATCTGCATAGCAGACTTACTAGCAATAAAGTGAAAAAAGGAACTTAACACGTTCCAATATAACTATTCGTTATAATAATTAGGTATACACTTTGATTGTAAAATTTTGTTGTAACTGAAACCTGAAGTATTCGTAATAGGTGCCCATTAGAAACTTAATCTCGCAAGCCACAAAATGTTGTACAAAAGTTTAATGATTGAATGCTTCTTTGAATAATTATTAAGCTGCTATTTGCTTTTACTACTAAAGCATATTTAAATTTTTTAATTTTAATTATGAGAAATTCTGTCCATTTTATAGCCAAAATTAATTTATGAAATAATGTCTATTCATTTGCTTGTTTTCTAATCTACATCGTTATTTTTATTATACCCGGTATCATTAATTTACCATCAGACCATCAGAGATAGTGCTTTTAAGGCAATGATTATTATCATTTAACTTCATGCGGGTAAGACCAAAAAACCGGTCAAGTACATCATTTTCATCTAGATATTACAATATTTATTTAGTTTAGTATCCTCCTCTAAATTTTAATGCCAAAAATGATATTTTTTAAATAAGATATTACAAAGATGAAATGTTACAACTTCAAAGGGTTGCAGTGGTGGTATTACAAGACAACTGAAGATATGTAATAAAAACCGAGTTAATGCAAGTACCAAAAATTTTCAAATTTTCCATGCACTTAAAAATGTTTTACCAACTATGAACCATTACCATAAATATAAAGAATATCATTTACTTCAGTTTGAAAATGTTTGGCACTTAGCCCAGGCCCGTAGCCAGAGGGGGGCACTTGGGGGCACGTGCCCCCCCCCCGAAATGTTGAAAAGACAAAGAAAATCGGAGGGGAAAAACCGAAAATTTTACATTTTACAAAAGGTTTTTTACAAGTGCCCCCCCCCCCGAAATGAAATCCTAGCTACGGCCTGACTTAGCCGGTTTTCATTTCAAGTCTTCAATTGTGGTGAGAAAAAAGATTTTAATCCGTCGGTTGATAAATAAGTTTTCCTTTTGCTTAATGTGTCAATCTTTGACCCAGCACAAGATACAGGCCCAAAAGATATTAAATTGGAGGGGAAGTCCGACGCGGCAGCTTTAGTCGTACTTACACCACAACGTATAGTTAATGTAGTGCTAATTTCACTGTTTAGGGATATTTTTGGCTTAAATTTGCTGAAAAAAAGAGAGATCCATCCCCTTCCTAGTAGCACACTTTGCTGAGTAGGACCATTCTAGGGGAAAATCTCGGATCCATCATCGTTAAATCAATTTAAACCCTTTCCAAGTATGTTTGTCCTATAAAGAACTTCTGAAATAAAAAAGTTATTAAGCATTCAAACCATAACGATCATCTTGCGCCATCCTGTATATGGGTCATTCCACCAATTAAAGTCACTCTTAAAGTCTCACCCTCGCTGAATTTTTTCAAATTTTGTGGAGTTATTCTCTGTATAAAAATAATGACTCCCTGAAGATTTTGGCTCTTAATATTAAGTACTTTCGTCATAATGATTTTTTGAATTTTGACAAACATTTTGTTTTTAACTTCTTCGTTAATTTTTTTAAAGTAGAAACATTTTTCATAAAAGTTCAAACAGTACAGTTTCTTTTGTAAAAAAGTTCTCAGCTTTTCAATGAAGATATTCATTTTTTATTATAAGCAACAAACGACCCTTAAAAATTCAATTAAAGTGAGAAAAGCAATTTTTCTGACAGTGCGGCAAGTTTTTTTTTCAAATTTGATATTATTTTCTGAAAGCTGAAAATTTTTATATTATATATTATATAAAATTTTATAAAGATATGTCATTTTCACGATGTGCATATTTTTTGCTTATGTAAATACAAATAAATAAACTGTATGCCTAGTCCATACGATTAGAAAACTTTTATATTTGAAATTATTTCTGATTTTGAAGTTTTATTTCAAATTTGATATTATTTTCTGAAAGTTGAGAATTTTTAACACCATTTTTAACAACACAAGAATAAAACCTTTTTAATCGTAGAGGGCATACATTTTATTATATTTGTAATTATTAGAGACATGATGGTTAGGCAAAATGCCTTTTTTTTTAAATTGAAATATTTCAGGCAGACCCAATTTAAAATCCGTTTCAGAGCATGTACTATTCAAAAATTCATTTTTTGCCTTTTTGGGGGGGTTCCAGTCTTTTTTGCCTTTTTCACCTATTTTGCGGTTGTTTTTGCCTTTTTGTGCTTTTTGAACCAAAATATTTCTTTTTTGCTTTTTTAAAATTTATTTCTTAATTTGAATTCCTCTGGAAACCACCTGGAAGGAGAAAACGCGGAAGACCCAGGCTTAGCTGGAGAGAATGCATTGACAAGGAAATGAATGAGAGAGGACTTGAAGAGATGCAATGGGAAGACCGAGAGGAATGGCGAAGAGGAATCGGAAGACGTCGTAGAACGTTATGATAAACCGATACTTAGATAGATTTCTTAATTTTATTTAAAAATTTTTAATTGTTATATTTAATTATAAAAATTTTAAATTTATAAATTCAAATTCTACTAATCGGTAGAATCCGATTCTTGAAATAATCCGGTTATGCTAGACGTAATTAGTAAAACATAACCTCTTCTCCATTCGATTATGAAGCGCGCGTTATCAAATTACGATTCGGCGACGTTATGCTTACTTGACGAATTCCAAACTGACTTGGATGTTATTGTTAGCTTTCCGGTGAAGCAGAGAATCGACACTAGGGAAAAAATTTAAAGAAAAATTAATATGTTTTAGAAAAAAATCCATCGAGACTTACGGACCCGTATCAAGCTAGCGCCGCCACTTTCGAAAAACAAAAAAAAATATTTGGAGAATTTGTGGCTAATTTGTTGCTAATTAGTTGCCGCAATCGCGAATTTGTTGCTCTTACCGTTGGAGAGTTACAGCCATTTGAGAGGTGGCGGCGCTAAATTTATATCTAGAAAATATGGTTAGTAATCTAATCTAGGGTTAACATTATGGTATTTACGAAAATTGTACCGTATAATAGAAATATAATAGAAATTTAATTTGGGTTTATCAAAATTTTGTTTTGAATATTAGCTCTGGCTTAAAATCAAGTGAAAACCGCCACTATTCAAATGGCTTTAATTCGCGAACGTTAAGAGCAACAAATTCACGATTGCAGAAACTAATTAGCAACAAATGAGCCTCAAATTAACATATAGGTAGGTACTTATTTTTTGTTTTTCGTAAGTTTTTGAGTGGTGGCGACGCGACGCTGAATTGATATAAATCTAGAACCGCCACCACTCAAATGGCTGTAACTCTCGAACGGTAAGAGCAAAAAATTCGCGATTGCGGCAACTAATTAGCAACAAATTAGCCACAAATTCCGATATACTTAATTTTTATTTTTAGTAACTTTTTGAGTGGTGGCGACGCTGGCTTGATATAAAGTTAGCGCCGCCACCACTCAAATGACTGTAACTCTCCAACGGTAAAAGCAACAAATTCGCGATTGCGGCAACTAATTAGCAACAAATTAGCCACAAATTAACATATACTTATTTTTTGTTTTTAGTAAGTTTTTGAGTGGTGGCGACGCTGACTTGATATAAATCTAGAACCGCCACCACTCAAATGGCTGTAACTCTCGAACGGTAAGAGCAACAAATTCGCGATTGCGGCAAATAATTAGCAACAAATTAGCCACAAATTCTCCAAATATTTTTTTTTGTTTTTGTGGTGTGGCGGCGCTAGCTTGATGCGGGTGACTTACGGCTCCTGAAAACAGACACTCAGACAACACTATAACTATTTAGCTCAGTATTCCAATGCAGTAATGAACACTTTTGCAAATCCTCTGAAGAACGCCTAGTAAATAATTAAAAATAATATTGAAGTTAACCAAAATTACATTTTTATGTATTTAGAAAAATTCATCACATCACAAATTCACAACTGTACGTCACTGATGAGATCTAACAAGATCGAAACATGTCTGTCGTTGTTGTAGTTTGGTTATAATTGACTTATTTTCGAATTTTTTACAATTCTTGGCAACTGTTAAGTTGCGCCACTTAGACCTCGCGAAGGGTCTTGATTGATGGTTTATCCTCAACATATTTAGTACTGACGTAATGGCATGTCTTCACGACCTCTCGGAAAAGTGCTTCCACATCACATCCGTGTGTTTATTTTATTGTATTTAGAAAAGATAAATTTTTCACTTTTATTAATTTTATCGCACACCAACAGATTATTTCGAAAACGTGATTGGAATTCGGAATAACCACAATTCAAAAAAAAAAAATCTCAAATTTGTACAATTTATAAAATAGAAGTTTGGTACCTCTAATAATTTCACTTGGATGCAACTTCACGAGTCACTGCCGATGATAGAACGCAACCTTCAAACAGAAGTCGGATCCGATATGACGTTGTAATGCTATCAATTCATTACCCAAAATATAATGTGAGTTTCCAATTTTCTACAATCCTACTCATTTGCAGAATCCAGTGATAATCTCCTGCTATCTCCTCTCAGGAGATAAACACAACTGATAAAAACGGTGAGCGTAATTCTAACTTCTAAAATTGCTAGGTAATTATAATCGTTTTCTTCTCATGTTAGCTTTAAATCATCCAGCGAATACTCATCCAGGTTGATGATCTTCCCGACCTTTAACGACAATCGCTCCAAAATTTCTCCTCTCTCCAAAATGTTCTGCAATCTGGGACCATGTGGCCGCACTATCTAAACTATTAATTATTTTAGGCACCAAACTTGAGAGAAAAACCAAACACCATTACAAATAGAAAGACTATTTTTCAACTTCCCAGAAGGGTTAACCATCCAAATGGGAATATTAAAAATTAAAATAATTTGTTGGTAGGGTCTTCCCAACACAGAAAACTCCAACTTACAAAACAAAGCGAACTCCTTCAAATTATTATCTTTTCCAAAACTTTCTTAAACAAAGTAATTGAAACTTTTTCACGGGCATCCTTCTTCAATTTGTCTCTGTTCTAAACGTCAAAATTACATGACAACATATTATACTGTCTTATGTAAAATACTGACCATTTATTTACAATACTGACCATTTTATTAAAATACTAACAAAAAATATTTAAAAAAATTGACCAAATAAATACAAGCCATTAATGTTCATTATTAAAAGGTAAAGGTATTAAATTACTAGATCTTGGTGAACAATTCACAGGATCATTACTTGAGATATTTTCGTTGGTCTAAAGTTAAAATAATTCACTAAAAACTAAATACTTGCGAAAACATGTAGGCACCTACATACACATCAACGCCGTAGTGAGTTTTATCCTTGGACCAGCGATTTGTTCACCAAACTTTTTCTTCAAAAGTCAATCATTGAACTATAAAGTTCTCCTTTAACAGTTACAGTATGGCCTTCAGGACCGGACTGCCTAGGTCGGCTAGTCGGCGATCGCCGAGGGCCCCGGACCCAAGGGGGCTCCGAAGTGGCCTCAAAAATAGTAGTTTATATTTGGTGAACTTTTTCCAAGTGTTCAAATTAGCGGAAAATGCATGTGTCTTTCAAGAATCTTCTCTCTTGGTAAGGGGGCCCCTCCTCAATGTCTAGCCCAGGGCCCCCAAAGGAGCCAGTCGGACCTGATGGCCTTCATCAGTTTCAAAAAAGAATGATCCAATCACACCTACAGCATGAATAAATGCACATGATACAGTTAATTTTTGAAGATAAATTGGTTGTTCATGAACCACTTGTGGATTTTTCAGCTGACCAAATAGGACAATATTGTGCTTATTATCATACAAGTGAAAATTAGCAGAAAATTGTTATAAGATTGGAGTTCTTCTTATTCTACCTTTCCCAGAAGTAATTCTACAGATTAAATAGTTCTCTTTTAGTTTAGGCCTAGGAGTTATTTCCCAACATCTGCGTCACTTCCTTGGCAGTGTGAGTACTATGAGTATATAATTACCTTACATCTGGTAGGTAGGTAGCTTGCTGGGCTTGCCTGCAGATGTACCTGTATCCTGTTTTTTTTATGTTAATGATGGCAATTCACTAACCCAGGAGAACCACCGTTTTAACGTGCGCTCCGAAGCACGGAGACCAAGTCATGAGAAAGTTTTACCCTTCCCCGTATTTGAACCCGGTACCTCCCATTCGAAGTTGATCACGTTAGCTGCAAGGCAATGACCGTTTCAGACCCTGTTTGGATTGGATTGGAGTTGTTCTGAATAATTTGTAAGCTTTGCAGATCTGTATATCTTTCATCTTCTTCTTCTTCTTCTTCCGGTTTTAATTAGTTCCATACCTTGTGTTACCAGCAGTATCACGATCAGATGCACTTGACACAATTTGGTTCTATGCATATTTATTTGTTTAACAACCTGTAGGTGGTTTCTAGGCTTGCCTTCAGATTTTTTGTCAATGGTGGCAATTGGTATGGTGTGCCCTTTGAAGCATGGATATACTATCATATGAATCGATTCCTTCCAAATTTGGATACAGTATCCCGCATTAGGAGCAGATGGTGATAACTGATAACTACAAGGCAAATGACCGTCTTATCTTTATATCATGATATCTTTCATTATTCTATCATTAATGCTGTTGGTTAATCTTTTAAGTAAAATTATATTGATACCTCATATAGATTTTGTTTTATTTAAATTTAAAATAGGTGCTCTCTTAATGAAAGACCCTTTATAAAAGCATTAATCTATCGAGCTTGTCATGAAATGTGAACGTTCCTTTTAAGTATTTTAAGCAAAGCATAAATCTTTTGTAAGTTGAATGGAAATTCAGATTATATATTATGAACACACCTACTATACATAAACAAATATCTATCACCAATGTATTATTTCTGTAAAATGTTTTCACAGTGTAATTGAGTCTGCGCATTTCGAGTCTGAACAACGTTGGTTCAAATAGGAGAGAGTTCGTATCCATGATCCTTGATATGATTAAATAATCGTTCTCGAGCAGTTTTTACTTGTAGGTAGAATTAATTAAGTAAAAATTGTGACCATTTCATATTAATGACACGTAATTAAAAGGACCATTAATGGAATTTATTTTATTGTACAATTAAAAGTAAAGTGGCAGTTAATATTTTTTATATTATAGATATTTGTAAGTTAAATACTTGTTTAGTTACAAAGTTGCTGTTTGATACAATAACAGCTGATAATCAATAGCTGTAACAGCTACAAGCAAGAATATTCTTGTTAGTAGGTACTGAATAAAGTGGTGTTGATATGTTATCCACTACATTGCTGTAATCAATCGAACATAAACACGTAGATATCCACTTTTTATTATATGTTTAGTTATTAAAAGTACATTAATCTGGCATAGATGCATTAAAAGTCGTAATCAAGTCTGTGGACACTTGAATGATGTAAACGGTTAGTTATTTTATGAATCTGTGTTAATGCTGATATTAAACCTATTATATAGCCAATGAAAAATCTTGTTTTATTTGTATTCCAGTGTTATGACTCTTTTCAACTTAATAACATAATAAATTCAACATGTGAACTCCACTTTTTATAGCTAAACGATATCGATGATTACCGAGAAAACTTATTTCTAAAAGCTTTTAGTAATTCTTATCGTCAAACTAAAGAAGTTTAATAATTAATATCTAAATCGTTTAAGTGGTATTCGTATCGTAGCATCTCAAGTTTTCGTTAGCATAGGTGTTTCTACCAAGTGTTGTTCTTTAATATTGTCATTTATTATAAAAGTTATAAAGCGAATTATATTATGAGTTCCTAAAATAAAAAAAAAGTATTTATTTTAAATTAAGTTATGTGATGTGTAAGTATTTGAAATTTCAGTACTCATCGAGTGTGAATGTACCAAGGTACCTACCATAGTAATGAAAAATAATTTTATATTTGAAAATTTATATAAATATGTTGCTCTCTTTCTGAAAACGGGATACTTCAGTGTCCTGAAGCCTCACTAGAGGATAGCGGGCATTATAATAGATAAAATAGCATTATAATAGCTCTATTCGCGGAGAAAATCCCGGTTACGCTCTATCCTACTGCGCGTGCGCATATAATCTGGGATTCCTCCATTCATATCATTCATATGAATTTATAAAAAAATTATTGATTTCATTTAGTGTTGCAGGTTTTTCTGTTGAATTATCTAAGTAGTATTTTTGGTAACCATCAGAGGAAATGTGAAGCGGTGAAAAGACGTGAAGAAAAACAGGCTGATGCCTATAATAAAAAAAGAAGAAGAAGAAGAGTATTTTTGGAGAACGTTTATTTTTGCTGTCTTTGCTTGATTTTGAATGCAATTTTATAATTTTCCAAATTTTCTTTGGTTTATTGTTTCCAGTTTGAGTATATTCTTCATTAGTATGATGTTTCTTTTGCAGTAACAATAAATGTTTTTAAAGTGTTTTTGTATTTGTTATACTATTCCACAGTTGTTATTACACCAAGAGGGGAAGAACAAATTACTAAGAGTATGTATTTGAGATGAAAGAACCATACTAGGTCCCAAACAAATAACTGGCGAATTTACAACAAAAATTAATTTCGAGCTTCTCAAAAAACTGGGAGGTTAAGCCATGGTTAAGTATATTAAAGCTCAAAGAATAAAATAGCTGGGATACGTATGGAGAAGTAACAACAAAGAAGTGACGAAACTTTTACTGATGTGGAGACACAGCGAAATACGAACTATAGGAAATCCATGGATGCGATGGTGGAGTAGGGTGACGAGTGATTTGGAAAAGATGGGAGTGTATGGATAGAAGCAGATATTGTCGGATCGGAAGGCGTGGAGAACCATAGTAAATGATGCAAAGAAGCACAGGGGCCTGTAAATAGAATGTAATTAACTAGGAAAATATGAGGACTAATTCACCTCAAAAATTGTATTTTATATATTCAAATAGAATGTAAAGCTATTAACAAAAAATATATAAGTATACGAGTATAAATAAAAGATAAACGTCCGGGGAAAGAAGCCCCATTGCATTGTCATATTGATAGCTATGCGAGTATACGACAGTAGTTTCTTAGTATTAAAAATTATATATTATAAATATTACAATAGTATAAAATTCTTATTATTATTTATAACCGAATCCAAAACTATTTATGCTATAAATTCGGATTCCACGTTAAACTTCAGGTCCTATAATGTACATTCGTTACATAACCAATTTATTACGTATTTATATGCCTGTAAGAAAATTATGTAGTACCTACACTACCGGCCAAAAGTATTTGCCCACCCAATAAATTGCTTTAAAGTATAATATATTATTTTGTGAAAATGAAAATTTCAAAAACAGAAATTAAAAATAGGCTTCAAAATAACAATTTTATTAAATTTTACTTTCATCTATATTGTGGTGGTATTTTGATCATTAGAGAGTGACAGCAAGCAAATAAGGTAGTGATTCAATTTTATTTAATTTTTAAGTTCAATAATCAGTTAATTTGGCTGATATAAAAATTTTTGCATTAAAGTAACAACAAACCACCACATGTAACAATTTACACATAAAACAATACAAATTTGAAGTTAATTATGTAAAACAAATATTTTGTAACATCCTGTGTATGATTTTTAATTTTAATAACAACCACAGTTTTCTGTAAAACAAAAGTGAAAATAAAAATTATTGCGCACACGATTAACAGCTTTATGGTACCGGGGAGTAAGTGTGATTTTGGTAAACAGAAATATCGATTCCCACCATAAAAATCCAAATTTCGAACTTTGAACACACAAAAGGCCAGCGAGCGAGAATGAAGCCAGTTCCCGGGTGAAACTCAAAGAGGGAACACGCGAGTTCCTAAGTGACCTCCAAGCGGAGAGGAGTTCTTTGGTGGTCTTCAAAGAAGGAAGAACTCCTAAAGACTTCTTGTTGATCTAAAGATCAGGGAAGTAATTTCGTGAATTCACTAAAAGTGAATAATTTGCGGAAATCAAAATTTCGCGTAGTTGCTAATTACGATTTATAATTAGTGAGCGGTTGTGTATTTCTGACGAATTATTTGTTTGTTGGAGATTGACTTCAAAGTTGGAACATTGGATGAAGTTTGGGACATCTGGCGCTCTCAAGGCAAAAGAACAGGTGATGATTGCTGTCGACTCAACTTACAGTGGCACAAGAGAAATCTACGAAGTTTACCATTTGTAAGGTAGAAAATTTGTTTTAATTTAACAAATTCAAGTAATGCAACGAAATGTGTTGTTAATGAATTTGTTAATAAATTTTGTACACAACCGTTATTTACACCTTTTACACGAATAATCAAAATACCCAGGTTTAGCTACCGTAATTGAGAATTTAAATGTGGCTTGGGTCTTTTGAATTATTACACATGAACACATTTGGTTTGAGACAAACTTATTGTCCTCATAAAAATTTGATGCAAATTGTTTATAAAAATTTTACGTTCAATTAATAAATTATGCTTGTTACGAATTTTCACCTTTTTATTTCGTTCGTCGAACCTATCAGCCCTGAGGAAGAGAAAAACCCAACTCCGTCGTAACGTTAGTTTTTGGGGCTTTTTTGGGGTGACTATTCATTTAAGGGTGAATATCATTGCAATATGTCACTCGTCCCAAGTAACATTTTTCCCTGGTGAAATTTAAATGTCTCTGCTAGGGCCCTAGCAAATATCTGCCAGGGGGTTATAACAGGGTTTTTTTGACAGAGCTCTTACAGATACCTGGCAGGTATTTGTAACGGATTATTTGCAGAGCCCTGAAAATTAACTCTGGTAGAGCCCTGGTAGGTCTCTGTTGAAAATAATTTGCAGGGCCCTGCAAGAAATCTGTGGCAGAGCCCTGGCAGAGTCCCTGTTACAGGTAATTTGCAAGGCCCTGCAAAAACTCTGCGGCAGAGCCCTGCCAGAGTCCCTATTACTGGTAATTTGCAGAGCCCTGCAAGAACTCTGTGGTAGAGCCCTGACAGAGTCTCTGTTATAAAAAATTTGCAAAGCTCGTATATACCACGTGGTCTTCATAAAAATTGTATTTTTTTTACCATTTTTCAATTACTTTTAATTTTAACAATTCATTAAATTTAAATACTATATTGTACTTTTAATAGTAGATACCTACTACAGGTAGATATAAACACAATGCTTATTAAAATTTTAGCAAATCAGAATCAAGAATTTTGTTAACGATGTAAGCTTTCTTCATTCATATTGGTTAAGATTGTTAAAAGGAATATATCTTCAGAGATTTATTGAAAATTAATTAATCGATTTTTTCAAAGCAACCAACGATATGACAGAAACTTTGTCAGGGTTACAGAGACAGACAGAGACAGTTACATTGACAGTTACCTTTTATGAGTTACAGGTATAAAAAAATTCGTAAAGCGCCTCGTAATTTTGAGCCAAAAATTTAGGTCTAGTTACTATGTAACGAAGTAGGATAGCGCTATAATAAATATTGTTATGAGAGAAAGAGATAAAATAGTTTTAGTTCAGGTCATTTAGAATATTCTAAAATATTAGAAATACAAAATACAAAGGCTAATCCGCTTCGATTTTAAACGTCATTTATGTGCAATTTATAAATTTTAACAGTTTATTTATCCAATCTAAAGAAATCATAATTAAACCACGATCTAGAATTAAACAACATAACTTTTGTTATATTATTATTATCATTTACTGATTCTGATTCACTATTACTGATTCGTTTTGATCAATATTATTTATCAAAAATTAAATTTCTCATATATACCGCACTCACAATTATTCTAGAAATTTTAAGTTAAAATTAAAGTTAAAACTTATTTGCCGATGGTAACCCATACTTACAAGACAAAATATATCGGCCCTAAATATTAATAAAATAAATTTTTGTCGCATTCTTTAAAAATGTTAATTTTTATTTTTAACTTCTTGCAATCCATACTGATTGTGTAATTATGTAATTGAACTAATTTAACTCTGGGGGTTTCAATTTTATTACTACATCTATATTTGCAGTTACAATTACGAATTATTGTATCATATTTTAAATTGCGATGTTTTACATCGATATAATTTCCATTTTATTAAAAAAGGTAAGTAAAATACGTTGATTTCTCAGCGGTTCACTCAGTGTGACCATCATATTACCAGTAATTTCAAAATAATTTATAAGTAGGGTCCGTAGGTAAATGGTAAGAACGAGAGGCTACGAAGCAGTCATGGATGTAGGTACAGGTTAGAATCTGGATTGTAACAAAAATTTTTAAATTTAAATATTATTTTCAGGATAGGTAACAACATCGACAGAATGGAATTCAACCAATAATACAGAATACCAAGCATTAGAATATATTAATAGTTAATAGATATAATTAAATGTAACCATGTAAATAAAATTGAAACCCCTAGAGTTAAATTAGTTCGATGCGATGTAATAACACAATCAATGGATTGCAAGAATCTAAAAATAAAAATTAATTTTTCTAAAAAAATGTGACATAAATTTATTTTATTAAAATTTAATATTTTTTTATACCTGTCTCTGTCTGTCTCTGTAACAGGGACAGACAGAGCCCTGCCAGAGTCTCTGTGACAGAGACTCTGGCAGAGTGCCTGACAGAGCTCTTGCAGAGTCTCTGACAGGGTACCTAACAGATACCCTGTTAGGATTTGCGACAAATTTTCTGCAGAGGGTTTGCAGGGTCCATTTTCTCTGTCTCATATTATGTGACAGAGCCCTGTTACAATCCGATTACAGAGACAGGGCCCTGCGAAATTTCTCTGACAGAGCCCTAGCAGATATCTAGCAGGGGGAAAATGTTACTTGGGGTGTCTACAGACAGTATTTTTATTTTTGATCCTGAATCACTACGCATGCGCATTTGTTTCTGTTTTGTACTTTAGAATATAAAATGTAATTTTGACAGCTGTCAAATTTCGTAAAAGTACGTTTATTATTTAAATTAATTCCTTCTATAATAAGAGAACATAAACGGTAATACTACTAATTGTTTAGTAGTTTCAGTGTGAAATTTGTGATTACAAATGTGCACATAAAAGGACAATTATTAAAAAAATCACTTTAAAACTCTTACAGGCGAGAAACCGTTTTTAAGTATATAATTTGTGACAATAAATGTGCACATTAGGGAAGTTGAAAAATGCATACATCTTTAATAATTAAAACAGTTTTACTTATTTTACTTTATAATATTATGTATACTGTTGTGGTATTTTGATCAATTAAGAGTGACAGCAAGCAAATAAGAGAGTAATTTGATTTTATTTGATTTTTAATTCAGTAGTCAGTTGATGTGACTGACAAGAAAGTGAAATTTGCATCAAAAACAAAAAACCATCACATGTAACGAGTTATTACACATAAAACACAATCTTGAATTTATTTGTGAGATACAGAATTTTTGTAACATCCTGTAAGTGATTTTTTAATTTAAAAACAACAACAGATTCCTGCAAATAAAGTGTTAATATCAGTTTGGTGCGCGAGCAATTAACAACGTTGTGTTACCTGCTAGAAAGACCATTTTAGTTACCAGCAACAAGATTCCCACCACAAAATCAAATTTTGGAAAAGGAACAGAAACACAGCAGTTCCCGAGTGAAACTCAAGTAGAGAGGAGATCCTAAGTGACCTCCAAGCGGAGAAGAGTTCCTTGGTGAAACTCAAGCTGAGTGCACGTGGAGTTCTTGGGGAGACGTCGATTGAGAAAGTGTGTAAATTTCTCGATAAAATCCCAATTAAGGAACTCAATTGCGATTCTTTGGTACAAAAAGACCAAAGCATTAATTTACTTAATTAAACGGAAGTAGCATTAATTACGTGTGGAACATTCACAGCTTTAGACAGGTTGAAGCAGCTGGCGACTACTGGCAGGAGTTTCGACACATGCATCCGGCAACACACAGAGTTTAATGGAAGGTTATTAACGTGCAACAAGGTACAAAATTTGTTTTTTATTTTTAATTAATCTAAATTGTGAATCAACGATTTGTGTTGATTTTAGATTGATTAAAGGACTTTATTGAATTTGATAATTATAATTTGTTTACATGACTACACCAATAGTGAAATATCCAAATTTAGTTCCTAAAATCGAGGATTTAAATGTAATTTGGATGCTTTAATTATTACACATAAATTAACACATTGGTTTCAGACAAAATTGTTGTCTTAATTAATTTGATGCAAATTTTAACTAATGATTTAATTTCTATTAAATAACTGATGTCTGCTATAAATTACTGCCTTTTCATTTCGTCTCTTTTAATTGATTGTTAGGCGCCGCAAGTGGGGCTAAATAGGGGTAGTCATAACAACTTTTGGTATCCCTTAAATTGCCCTCTTATTTCGTCTACTGAATCCACTGACTCTGAGCAAGAGAAAAACTCTACTCCGATAAAACGTTAGTTTTGGGGGCTTTTTTGGGGTGGTTATTCTTAAAGAAAGAATAATCATAACAATACATATTAATTAATTAAAAATTTAATATATTTTGGATCCTGAATCCCAAGAATGCGCATTTGTTTCTGTTTTGTACTTTAAAATAGGAATACCAAATGTAATTTTGACAGCTGTAAGAATTCATGCAATTGTCAAATGATAATCATTTAAATTATTTCTTTCTACAATAAACTGGCGTTCCTAATAAACTTCGAAAAATCAAATGTAATTTTGACAGCTGTTAAAATTACATTTGATATTCTTAAGTACAAAACAGAAACAAATGCGCATACGTAGGGATTCAGGATCAAAAATAAAAATACTGTCTGTAGACACGAGTCTATATGTCCTCCTTTTTCATTTATAAGTGTTTTACCCAACTTTGGCATATTATTGATTCGCTTAAATAAAGTTGTTGATGGAATTTTCTTTCATTCCGACTTTAAAATCTTCCATAACTGTTTTGCACTCGAAGGACAAACTTTCTTGACCTGCCTGTCTAATTTATCCCACAATAATTCAATTGAGCTTACATCGGGAGACTCTGGGGGCTCCCAGGGAAAAAATCGTGGTTTTTCAAATGCCTTCGCTTAATAACTGATCCAAATATTCTGTAAAAAATGTTAACGTATGCTTTGGGTTATTATCACGTCGGAAGGTAAATAATTTTCCAAAAATTCGCATTCCAAAAGGCAATATTTGATTTTTAAGAATGTCCTTATACTGCTCCTTTTTAAGGATACCTTCCACTTTATAAATATTTTCAACTTTATCAACACCAAATCACACCAAAACCATAACAGATCAAATGGTTTACAGAACGCACTCGACATTTTTCCGGCGTTCACTCACCTGCTGATCTTCGAGCAAAAGCTCTTCGTTTAAAACGAAAAACCTCGAACTTCGATTGATCACTCCTCAATACATTTTTCCATTCTTCCGGTGTCCAGTTTTATGCTTTTTGGCTCATTTCAGTCTCTTTTTCTTATTTTTTGCACGTAAGAATGGTTTTAGAGCAGCTACTCTACCATAAAGGCCTTATTCTCGAAATCTCCGTTTTACGGTAATAACACTACTCGGTTTGTCTCGCACCAAATTCACATCAGCTGCTAATTCTGATGAAGTAAGGCGTCTGTCGCCTTTACTAGTTACCACTATCTTGGAATCACCTACTAAAGTGCAGCGGCGGTTCTAGCAAGATTTTTAAGTGGTGCGAGATCTCATTTTGGCGCCCCCCCCCTCCGTGGAGTAAAACGTAATAAAAACAAACAATATTTGTTTAAAAAGGTGTATTTAAACAAATTAAGAAAGAAAAATTAACTACAAAGCCACTTTCCTCGCTTTTTCGCTTGCATATTTCAAAAAAATATATTTTTTTCCAAAAAAAAACAACAAATTATTAATTTTTTCGAAATATTTTGTCATTTTGGCGCCCTCCTTAGGATGGTGCCCGGTGCGACCGTACCAGTCGCACCGCCCTAGAACCGCCGCTGCTAAAGTGGTAATTTTAGGACGTTCAGTACGTGATTTTCTCTTTAAACGTGCACTTTCCGTGAATTTTTTCACATTCTAATCAATTCTTCGTCGTAAAATTTTCAATAACCTCGATATTTGTCGATTACTTTTACCTGTTTCATGATGAACAACGATGGTAGCATGCGTTTCAATCGAAAGCTCCTTTGATTTAGGCATATTTTTGTCAACACAGCACAATTTATAATATTACACGTTAGAAACTTTAAAATCTATTTGCAGCAAAATATAAGAACAACCTGAAATTCTGATATGTTTTAAAATATTAAAAATGACCTAATTGAATATAGTAAAGAAAGGGATGATACCTAATATGTGCAATTCAGCCCTCAAAGTACTAACCGAGTGGTAGTTTTTAATACCGTGTTTCACGCAAAACCTTATGATTCTTGGAAAAATGTGTTATGGTCTACAAAATTATAAATTTTTATGTACACAGGTTTAAAATATCTATAAAGACATGATATAATTTTATAACACTGAAATAATTTCTTAAATAAGGGTAATAATTGAAAAAATATAGGTGGGCAAATACTTTTGGCCGGTAGTGTATTTAGTACCTAATTCCCCAAGTAACATTTCAATCCTGGCAATTACCTGCAAAATCAAATTTTACCTGCCAAGCCTGCGCCAGGCCTGGCTGACTCCAAATAAATAGTAATTTACAGGTTACTTAGCGATACCTGAGAATGTCCTGCGCTTGGCTTGGTGCAAGCCAGTGTCAGGTTATGAAGCCATACCTGAGAATAACTTGCAGATCTCCTGCGCACTCCGGCGCCTGGCCTGTGTAGCCTCGGCGCCAAGCCAATCTCGAACTAGTTCGTAGATACTCGTTCGCATCGTTCGCATATGTTCGTATGTCAAATTTTTTTTTCTATCTCATTCATTTTCATTATACTCATATCGCAGACTCATTTTTTTATTACTACCATGTGTTTAGGTAAGTTTTGCAGAATTAAACAAAATAATTTTATATTGTTTTGATTTCTTCTTCGTAAAAGGTAAGTAAGAATAATACAAAACCCTATCAATTTTTACTGGGTTGTATAATAATGTTACAATATATTGTTCTCCAACCAAATCTTAAGAGCGTGCTGCAAATGATAGCGCGCCCTGAAATATTAATCTTTTATACTAATCTTTTCACCAATACAGAATTATAAAGATTTCAAAGATTCGTAGAAAAGATTAATATTTTAGGGCACGCCATTTGTTGAACATGTTTTTGCATCAAAATTTGCAGCGCGCTCTTAATTAAACATTTAAATCACTTTAATTTACTTTGAACAGATTGAACCACGAAAATCAGAAGAACCAGGAGGACCCAGCAGTAGCGAATTAAAAAATTGACAATTGTTTCGAAGGAATAAGCCACTTCTTCTACTCAAAGTTTTTGTGTCTTTGAAAAAGAAGTGGTGTATCCCTTCAAAACAGTTGTGGATTTGTTAATAAATTACATGGGATTGAGCAAATATTGCCGATATTGAAAAGGTATCTTCAAAATTAGAACAAATAATTTATTGTTTAATAAAATTTTTTAATATTAAATCATTTTTTTTTATTTTTTGGAGTATTCATCAATGTTCTTGCATCTTTTGGTAAAATTAAGTTAAAAGTATTTATATAAAAGTGCTAAAAGATCTTTAACAGCAGGCCCGTAGCCAGGATTTCATTTCGGGGGGGGGGGGGCACTTGTAAAAAGCCTTATGTAAAATTTTCGGTAGTTATTACAAATAAATATATTATTTAAGAATATTTCCACTGAAACTAGGGCGACTGTAAATCACTTCTTCCACTTCATATTCACTGATGTGCTCACTTGCAACAGGCACTGCATTATCCGTATTGCTGTCGTCATCTAATTTTATCCTTTTGGGGGTTTTAGTAAAAAAAGATAACAAAGTACCATCTCTCTTTTTTCCACTCATTTCACACACACCTTCTTAAATTTGTTCCTTTTTTTATAATTTTCACTACAATAATCACTACAGGTCAAAGTTAATTAAAAGCTGTTTGTATATTTTAGTTTGCATACTGCATTGTAACAGTACCCTAATATATTGATAAGTTATAAAACAAGTATCAACCTGCAACAAAATAATTACAACAAATGTAGGAAATTCCAAAACTGAGTAATACCGTTACATGGCTTTTAAATTAAATTAATCCCATGGTTTTCAGGTAAAAAGGGATAAGTAGGTTTGACCTACTATAAGCCGACAATGAATTACGGCAAATAAATTTAGAAAAAAACTTAGTCCTACTTGCAAGTTGCAATTGAATCGGATAACGCAATCTTGTCTTCGGTTAATTGTGACGTCGTGGTGACGTTCGTTCACTAACATTTTTACCAAAAATATATGATAATCAAATTTACGATATAATAATTAACAAAAGATGCATAAGGCCGTCCGGCACGTGTTTTTAAAAAATTTAAAAAAGATTAGTATACACGTACCTTTAATTTAATTACGTAGATACACGTAATAAATTTTTAAATTTGTAAATAGTTCATAAGATTATAATACCTACTTAATTATTAGAGACAGGGTAGTTAGGCAAAAACAGATCTGACTCACCAATAGAGAAACTTTATTACCAATATTTAAAACGTTTATTAGCGTTCCTAAGTCAGTTCTGTTTTTGCCTATTATTCCTATTAATCTATTAATTATACAACTCCCTCAAAATCTACAAACAAAATTTGTTTGTACAACATTTATGCCTGTTTTCAACAACAATTTATTTAAGAATTTCCTAGTAAAGAATTACTTAGCTAGGATTCCATAAATTTGATTGGTCAAATTTGACATATGAATTTTTTATGTCAATACTATGTCAAATTTTACCAATCACATTTATGGAATCCTAGCTAAGTAATTCTTTACTAGGAAATTCTTAAATAAATTGTTGGTAAAAACAGGCATTAATGTTGGTTGTTTAACCATCAATTTAAATTTTTTACAAAAAACCTATATTTTCAAAAAATTTCAAAAATTAGTAGGTACACGTGCCTTTATACCGGGTGACGATCGCCGATGTGAACATAGGAAATTAACGTGGGAAATTAATTTTTCTTTAATTCCTGCTTCATAATTAATAACTAATTTTGTTGTTAATGTGTTTTGAACTCCTTTAATTAAATAGACAATATTTGATCAATCTAAAAAAATGTATTTGATTATAATCACAGGTTTTTAAATCATGATTTTTACAACTAAACTTGGTGGCGTAGTGCATAACACTCCAGGTTAACGAAGTACAAGTGAGAAGGTCCGTGGATCGATTCCCAGCTCCGGTAAGATTTTTAAAATTTATAATTATATTTACAGATTTACAGACTCCAGCAGACGCAACCCGTGGATAAATTCAGGACCAACTATCATCAAATGAAATAATTAGGAGAAAATCGTAATTTATGAGTTCAACCATAATAAGAGAATTAAAAAATATAATAATAGATAATTAATTAATAGAGAAAAGAATACTAAAAAAGGATATTAAGTTAAGAAATTAATTAAATTAAAATAAATTAATTTTTTCATTTTTTGAAAATTATTTACAATAAATTTTTTTTTGACACGTGGAAATCAAAACCGTTGCAGGCTTTTCTCAAGTATGCCACAGGGCTGCCTCAGGTAAATTCGTGCGCCAAATTACTCAGACAGCACCTGTAGCAGACTTGCCTCATTCCTGCCTCCGACTTACCCTCAATCCTCTCTCAGGGTTGCCCCAGGCTTTTCTCAGGTGTGCGACAAGCGTGGTGCAGGTTTGCGCCAGCACCAGCTTGCTTTCTCCCAAGTGTGCCACAGGGCTGCCTCAGGTAAATTCATGCGCCAAATTACTCAGACAGCACCTGTAGCAGGCTTGCTTCACTCCTGCCACAGGAGCAGGTCCTGGGTGAGTTTTCACTGACAGGCAAATGCCAGAAATTTCCCAGGTTAAAATGTTACTTGGGTCATTAGCGTGGGCAAGGCTGTAATTTTCTCTTGGGTATGCCGCTGCTCAACTACTACACTTTTTCTTTTAAATAAATATTATATCCATTGCTATTAAAATATAATATAAAAGTACATGAAAATGAGTTTGAATCCTTGAATATTAAAACTTTTTGCAAGTAGGTACCTAATTATTATTTGTAATTCTTATTTTTTGTTCTTGACAGAAGCGTCGTGGTCCATTTTCTTTCATGGCAGATTGTTTACCGTTGATTTGTCATTTTCCTCATAGATAGTGGATACTGCCAGAATAAAGTTCCTATTTTACCCAAAATCGAACCCGGACTCCCACTGCATCAAAGAAGAACGCACTTAACCGTCTCTATTATTATAATTAAATACACCAATTCATAAAAATTTATATGCTAGAAATGCTTCTGGATTACACTTACACACCTATTATAGGGTTAGATGCTTTTGTGTTAAACCACGTTCACAAAGCTTGAAAATAAGACTGAATAGAGATCGATCTATATACGTCAATGCACAGATGCGAAGTTGTGAATAATTATGCAAGAATCAATTATAACGACGATTTATCACGCATTTCTTGTCTAGCGCGTCGTTGGAACGTCACTACATCAATCATATCCTACGTTAATCATTTTGAAGCGTCTGTTTTAAGCTAGTGTTTTAACAGCGGTTTTTTTATAGCCTACAGCAAATTTTATATTAAATGTTTAATTATGAATATTCTTGTAATTTGCACTTTTCAGTAACAATAATTCACTGAAACATTAGTATTTACATATAAAGAAATTGTGTAAATAGAACCATTCTCTTTGCCTGTCAGAATAATAAATCATTGCAGGATAGTGAAGATATGCGCATAATAAAATAGTTCTTAGTTGATTTGCTAAATGTAAAGATAATCTAATTGTTTTTATTTTTATGTAACAAGCCATAAACAGCTAAATAAAATTAAGTTAGCAATTTTAGTAACCATTTTACTAACTAAAAATAGCTTTTTAAAATATTTTTAATAGGGTAATTCCGGGACAGACGAACCACCGCCTGAGATGGACCACTTACGTAATTTAGAAACTAACTTCTAGACAGCGCTACTAGTATATATAATCGCTTAGAGCTTGACTAAAAATGAGCGGTAAACATTAAGCAAGCTGCTGAGTTTTGTATTTACGTTGCAATTCATATATGAATTTCTGTGTGTAGCATAAAATTTTTACGGTGTAAAGTAAAAGGTGCGATTTGCAAACATGTAAGTAGATATTAATGTGTTTTTGAAATTAATGCATGAAGACAATCATAACTGAACGTGTTCTAACCTAAAATTATGAAAAGACTAAATACGAAATAGGATTTTTACTGGTCCATCTCTCCCGTATGAACGGGAGAGATGGACCACTTTTGTTTGGGATAGATGGACCGATTAACAAGTGCAATTCTACGTTAATTAGTGATTGCAGTTTTATTTCTTGCAGCATGCCAACGCATGCATTTTTCCCAACGAAAACATAGTGTCTCCAGAGGCAACTGGACTGAAGAACAGCTTAGAGCTGGCTTAGAGCTGCTGTAGATGCCATAAACAACGGTACATCATATTAATGATCGGATTAGCGTTTTAGTGCTTTAGGGTTTTAACGCATTTATTATTTTATTATTTTGTAGTATTTAGGTACATGGTTCATCTATCCCAAATCGGTTCAACCTTCGGTTCAACTGTCCCTTAGGGGGCGGTCCAACTCCCCCATATATTATGGGACAGTTGGACTACCTATTAATTTTTTTTAAGTTAGAATTTTGAAAAAAGTATTTTGTATTTTACAGTTTGTGTTTTACATATTGAATATTTAATAAAGGATAATGTTATTGGCCATGTTTCATTATTAAAAATTTTTACTCAAACGAAAATATTAGCTAATTTAAAAACGTGGTCCGTCTCTCCCGGAATTACCCTATAATATATCAGCAATATGTACAGGGTGGCTCAAATTCGCTTCTTCTTATGGGGAAATCGGTAACTATAGGAGATATGGAAAAATGGATGGCGCATCCTCGATCTCTTTTTTTGAGAAAAGCTCAATGGCGAAAACCGGAATTCGCTATCTTGTTTTGTTTTCGAGTTATAGCCAAAAGTTCGATTATTGGACTTTTCGATAAAAATGTCGATATCTCGGTTGTTTTTGAAGTTGCCAAAAAAGTGTTGACACTTTCTTCAGACACTTTTTTAGGGGCAACAAAATAGGCTTAATAGATTTTAAATATTTAAGTGAGTTTCCGAGTTATGATACAAAGTTGTGTTTTTTTAAAATGGAAACCATATAGTTGTATATGACATTTTTGAATAGCATTTTTTATCCTCTTTTCAATGATATACAGGGTGTCCCCGCACTCACTTTACATAACTTAGGTGGTGATAGAGGACACTTATCTAAGAACAATATTTAACAAATTTTTTTTTCTAAATTCAAACCCTCGAGAGTTAGGTCTCTTTAAAGCTTTTTTTTTAATTTCCACCTTCACGTTGCTATAGCCCCGAAAATATTGATTTTTCAGTAAAAATGTTTAGTGCTTTTTTAAAGAGCGTGAACTAATCTACAAACTAGATTTTCACCTTTTAAATGTCCTGAAGAAAGTGTCAACACTGTTTTGGCAACTTCAAAAACAACCGAGATATCGACATTTATCGAAAAGTCCAATAATAGAACTTTTGGCTATTGTGGCGTTACTAAAACTCTGCGCTCACAAAATTCCAATTTATTAAACCTTTCGACCTTACCTGCACTCCTGGGTCTCTCAATAAGCGGCGCTACGGCTCAGCTCACTGTAGAACACTTTGTGGGGGGGGGGTGCAAGCCGAGGAGATCCTCGACCCTATCAAAAAAAATCCTACACAAAGAAAAATAAAAGGCGCCACGTGCTTATCGCCGCTTATCAGATGTTGATGAGGCCTGAAAGCATGAAAGTCAAGAAATAAAACTCCAGTGCACAGGTAGATGGTTTTAATAAAATGAAACAGAGATATTGTCAAACCAATACAATTATACTCCACAGTAATCATGTCAGGCGCAGCTGAAAATAATTAAGTACCGCGTCAGATCTGATTCGGCGTACAAAAATCATACAATCGCAACTTTCGCTCCGATTTTCTCAAACAAGATGTTATATTAGGAAGATAGTAAATCTTCTATCTTCTTCGCCGAAAAATCGCCCGCGTACTTAAGTGCACTAATTATGACGTACCGAAACTCTCGAAGCACTTCGCTTCGTACATACAGAAATCAATGTGAAATTAAAACGCTCACCCATTTCAAATCGATGCGCCTCTACAATGCTACTGCTTTGCTGAATGCAGCCAACGGCAATAAATGATCGCTTCCTACAGAAGATAGCAAGGTGGACTACAATTGTTAATGGATCTCGTAAATCTTGTTTCTACAACCTGGATGTTACTGGCGTTGTAGGTGGTAATGATGTCAAAACAACAAAGGGCGACATCCAGGGTCACACTCGGACTAATTACAGGTGTTCGTAAATAAAAATTCGTGTGGTTGACAGAATATACTCGAGTGTGATATTCATACATTGTTGAACACTTAAATCGCAATAGCTGGTTCGAATCTAACGGATTGGAACCCACACAAGGTGGAAATCACATAGAGCGTCCCATATAAACATTTGACGGCCCTTTGTGAACAATAATCGATACGATTGTGTAATCCGAAAACCGGAGTTAAATTGGTACGTTAATTTAACTTATCAATCGATATCGACCGCTAAATTCGCACTTTTCCATTTTTGATCGTCGTTAAACACCAATATACAAAAATGGCCTGCTTGTTCTTATCGGCCATTATCAACCCACTCACACAAAATTTTCCAGCCCTCATACCATTCTTGCTTGGTTCTAAAAAGAAAATAAACAAAAACTTGACAAATTTAGCCAAATGCCATTACCGCTAAATTTGAATGTTACACTATAACTCGAAAACAAAAAAAGATAGAAAATTCCGGTTTTCGCAATTGAGCTTTTCTCAAAAAAAGAGATCGAGGATGCGCCATCCATTTTTCCATATCTCCTATAGTTACCGATTTCCCCATAAGAAGAAGCGAATTTGAGCCACCCTGTACACTGTGTAATTAATGATCATTAACGATTCTTTAAACAATATTTCACCATCTAATCCATCATCATGGATTCTAAACGGTTAAAAATTCTGAAACTTTGGGATTTATTAGTAAATTAATGTTATTTTAGCCTATAAACCAAAATTTAAAAAAATAAACAGATTATCGTCATGAAGTCATGATACTGGAGTTATTTTTAAAACTTAGTTATATTTACTTAATTTTCTTTAATGCTATTTTATGTTACTTAATATAATGGTAAAAACAATTCAATTTCGAAAAGTTGATGGCATATTTTTACAGCTTTTTCAAAATCGCTTTTTACTGTGCCCCACCTCTTATTATAATGAAGTTAACTTTACTATCAGGTTACCTAAGAACTATGCATGTAGGATAGCCCCTAATTTTGTTACACTTGTCTATATACTTCCAGAAGAATTTTGGATTATCCATAGGTAATGGTACCTTCAGGTTTTTCAATATACATTAGCTGCCTTTAGACACACGCGATTCCTGGCGCGATTGGAGCGGACGCGACTAGTCGTGCGGGTTTGGAGCGTGTGTCTAAAGGCAAAGTTTTGAAACGCTCCAATTCACAAAGGACTGCCGACACGCCTGGTGTGTGTGTTTAAATAGGACGACGTTCTTGGAACGGGGCGTTCCCGGCACGTCGGTTTTCGCGTCGTTCTTGGAACGTCATGAATCGCGTCAGGAATCGCGTGTGTGTAAAGGCAGCTAATGAATGACACTTCAGAGTGAGATTTTTTGCTTATTCATGACGCTCACAAAACGTATTATAATCATTTATACATGAAGTATTTTTGTAATTCTTATGCCACATTTTATTCTTTATGATCAGTCGAATAGGTTATTTCGAAAATTACTTTGGATATTTAAGATATAATTTTCTTGCGATGTACCGAAATGCATATAATACCTCATCCAATATTATAAAAACTATATAGTTATACAACATAGATTTCATCCCATTTCAGAATAACTATCCACCATGCAATTACTTTCAGAACTGCACACAAATTAAAACAATTGCTAGCTTCCCATAATTTTGAAATATTCTTTTATTATGTTTCACAAAATCAATTTTTATTTAAGTAGATATATTGAAATTTTGATTAAAGTTAAAATTAGAGTTTGGCAGGGAGTTTTTTCTACAGTTCTGAAACAATTTAAGTGATATTAAGCATTAATTATATAATATAGTAGACATTACTCTTCTATTCATTTCTTTTATTAATTTCTTACTAACATTAACTATAAAAGATATAAAATAAAAAGTAATATTTTCACAAAAACTATAAAGTCAGTTACTGACTATTATAACTGGAGTTGAGTATTGTTATCGAACGGTAATTAAAAAAACTGTCTTAATTCATGTATAAAAGAAGGAATTTGCTTAACATATCAAATGCATTTTAAATAGTCTTTGGCGGCTAAAATAGTTGTTAATTAACATTCGCTTAGGTAACCACATTATAATTTTATAAATTCTTCTAGAATCATTATAATATTTAAAAAATTACATTTAGCTTTTCTAGGTATGTTGTTATGTAATAGTTACTTACCATACTATCAAATAGTGTAAATCATGCAGAAAGACGATAAGGATTTAAAACAATTTATAATCGATATGCAAATTAAGTAGCAAAAACTAAACTTTCAAATAATTAAAACAGCTTAATACTAATTATTAATCTCAAGTTAATAATAACCAAATATTTCAAATGTCATACAGAATAGCTGGTTAACCGAGATGAGGGATGTTAGACAGTTAAAAACATTTTATGTGCAAATATCAACGAACAATTTAATAATAATTGAAGTTTATTACTTCTATTTTCTTGGTACATAACTTTAATATTTAATTTAATTTCACTTTATCTTTATATTTCTTTCCTGTTGTTAAATCGATTGTTATTCTTGACGATTCAAGTAAAATTAAATCTATTGGATAATTTTTACATGAAAAATTGTCATAAATCACATTTCAAGTTAATATAATATTATGAATGTACTTATACCCATTTGGTAGCACGTAAATCCAATATTTACAAAGCACTGGTATAAATTGCCGTATTATAAACCTTTCTCAATATTATAAAGCCATATTCAAACAAAAAATGTGTAACATTTTAATGCAAATTATACTTCATTTTCAGATATTCAACTTTTATCGAATATAAAAGGAATTTTATGGTTAACGATGAGCCGTTAGAAAATTAGTTAGACATTTTTGTTTAAAAATTCCATAAATTTTATTAAAATAGATGAAATAAAATATTCTGAAAGGAAGTAATTAGATTCACAGATAAGGATTATCATCAATAATGTACTTTTTTGTTATTCAATAATTAAATTATTTATTTTATTAAAAGAAATTTTATTTCTTTATTAAATTAATGTAACGATGAATATATTAAAGTATATATCTGTTTTATTTATTTGGGGTACTAAAATCACCCTGATATAACGATAACGCGATTTAAATCTGATTCATAATCATAAACAATATCTCAAACAATTAAAAGGGATTTTATGTAATGAAGATTATAAATCGGAAACAACATTCCTGGATCAGCAATCTGGACTGTTGTGCATCGTAATTATTCACAACAAAAACAATGCGTACCTACACTTTTCATTTGAATTAAAATAAATTGAAGATGCCTGACTACTTCTAAATATTTTCATGCGCCTTTGATTGTAATCCTGGTTTAAATTTTCAAATGCGTTCTGAGAGCATTAACTTGGAAAAATTTCCTTTCCTGGAGCTACAAAGCGACAAACAACATTATTATTTCTAAATTTTTAGACGTTAGTATTCCTGGTATACAGTCGGGTTACGCGCAATAAATTATTAATAGTTAATTATATACTCCCCTAAATATTTCCGAGACAAATTGTGAATAAGTTTTTTAGCACAAAATACTAAAAAAAATTTGCTGATCAATAAAAATTTGTTCAACTGAAATACTCTATAAAACTTTTTATTGCTGTTTAATTATCAGCAAATTAGCTAAATTAAGAAATTATATTGTCAGAATTTATGTAATCCATTAAAAAAAATGTCTGGGTTAATCAAAATAGAATTTCAAAAACTGTAACTGGAAGTTTTGTTTAATACATTTCACTCAATTAAAAAGAAATTAAAATACAATTCACAATGCAGTTTTGATGACCGCTATTTTATAGTACCGTAGTATATTAATTTCAAATTAAACAGGATTTAATTAAGTTAATTTGCAAATTATTATTTGTTATTCAGAAGATTAGTTACTGTAGCAAAAGCTTTCCAGTCCATGAAAGTCTACTATTGATTATGCTCTGCAAACTAACTTATATTATGTCATTAACACCACTTAGAACTAATCCTAACAACAATTAATCAACAGTACGCAGACATCAAGTATGTAGTCAGAAATTGCCAACACCGACAGGATAATCGAATGAAATAGTAATTTTTATTTATGTTAAATCAAATGAAAACCACATTATTTCAAAAGGATTTTAACTATATTTTAAAAACATAGTGGTATGAGCAAAAGGTAGTATGCGCAAAACGTTTATATTATAAATCACAAGTATTGTACTGACACTGCACTACATTTGAAAATATTACGAGAAAAAAAGGCAGTTCCTTTATTTCCCTTTTCAGTTCATTTTCACTATGGCATAATATTGAGTTTAAATAATAATATTTTCCTCTTAAAACTCCACTTATGAAAACAAAAGATTTAAATGATTAATGAATATTGCACTCTGCAATTGGATTTTTAAAAACGGAAAAATACATGGGGAAAAATTTCTTATCTCCAATAGTACTACTATAGTCCACATTTCTGCTCCAGCTAGCTCAGTAAATCTTTCCAACGTAAAATAAAACGACGACTCTGATCAATGATTGACTCTGAACAATTAAATGTTATTAAAAATTATTAAAAAATTGCAATCTAACAAATGATGTTTGTAGTTGTTCAAAAAATTTTAAAGCAAAAATTTTACAGATATTTTAATTAAGATTACACAGTAAAAAAAAATTTGGTAATTTAACTTTAAATAATGTTAATTTGCCACAAATCGCATGGCAAATAGGGTCCACTTCATAATAATGGTAAATCGACAACGACCTGAGTTGGCAACGCGTACCTTTAAATTAAGATAAATAATATCCTAAGTAGCCATTGTTGATTTAACATGCGGTTTGTTAATTTCACCAACTGAAGTAAGCAAAAATACTTTAAATCTCTTGTTATATCAGTTAAATTTGTAATAAATTTACCATTAAAGTTTGATAAATATTATTATAAATGAGATTATTTACCCAACGCCAACGGATCTAAAACATTCATATTATAATATAAAGAGAATTTACATATTTAAATTGGTAATTGAATAGCACTATATGTTTTTCAATACTCATCATAATGTAATAAATAGAACATTGATAAACCAGCTAAAAAATAAGTGAAATTAACAATGGATGGCAATGAAAGAAATTTTGTCTATCAAGGTTGAGAAATTTATCAACTAATATTTTACCAGTAGGTAAAATTTTTAAATTAAGTGAAATTGACTAAAATATTTAGTAAATATTTGACTAAAATATTTAGTCAATTTTACCATAATAAAAATACCAATGAAATAATGAAAGTTTATTTATTGGCTTTTTTTACTGTGATGAAGATTGTGCGGAATTTTACTGCTTTTATAAAGATTGTAGAAATTATATAGATTGAAACAAGGATTGGTAAGATTTCTACTGGATTGTAAAATGTATGCGATTTTTAGTGAAGATTTTATAGATTATAATCTGGATTTTGCCTTGGTGTACAACAGATTTTTGTAGTGATTTACCCCTCGGTGTAACCTGTTCCTTCCTAGGGTATCACTAAAAATATGAAGAAGCAAAACAAAATTGCAAAATTTGCATTAATAAAATATTACAAGAAAAATTACGATTCTTAACTTTTAACTTTTAACTTTGAGGTTGTTTGACCTTAAAGAATTTTATAATTTCTCCTGCGGCGCGTTTTTCCTATTTAGATACAGCTTCGTATCCAAAATCTCCTTCCTATTCCTAATCCTAATTCCTAAGTCACAATACATACAATATTTTTTTGTATTCAGAATAATTTAGAATTGATTCAAAATATTTAAACAAAATTTCTATTTCTTATCCTTTAAAAAACTAACCCCTTCACGATTAGAATTTCTTCACTATTTTTATTGTATACGCAAGTTTATCAGTTCAATCCCAGATTAATTGTATTGAATATTAATTTGTATAATTAATTATACAAATTAAACAGTTTAACACAAATTAACAGTTGTAACTACCAAACAAATCACAGAATTAACTTGAAATTTTATGGACATGCTATGTCCACCACCATACTATAAACCAGGATCTTTTTGATCCGTTAAGAAATATCAACTTGCAATGCAAAAAACTAGCATGCTTTAGGTAAAATTTTAAACTTCTTTTTCACAACTCCGTCATTTTTTTAATTTTTTAATATTTTTTAAATATCCTGGTTCATGGTATAGTAAATTCTATAATATACTGTCGTGATGCACGGCTCAGTTACACCCCTAATTATAGTCAGCGGTGAAACCTCGCTTAATGTGGTCCACTTCAACAAAATAGGTCCGGCTAGCTTTAAGTCAGGTTTACATATCTGAGGCCACAATATCTGCAGGTTGTAGGTTTCAGCGATATTAAGCAAATCAATAGGCACAACAAACCATAAAGTAATTTATTCAAATGACTTAAAAACAAATGTGAAGCAATTTCGGACGTCCCTTACACAATCGTCAAGCGATATTCAATAAGTGTATCTGATGTGTAGAAACATCCAATAAAAAGTATCATTTATGTACAACACTTTAGCTATACTTTTATTAGATGTTCCATAAATGTGCAATAGTGTAACATCAATAAAGAAAATTTTACAACAATGGTGTTTTTATAAAATAATGTTCAATTTCTTACTCATGAAAATTTTGTAGTAGACACTTGTTACGAAGCACCCAGTACATCAGACCGTACGCCGCTGATCAACATTCACTTGTCGATTTGACATCCAGTTGGTAAAAACGGTAGCGAATTAACATCTGTGTTGATCCAGAAGCTATTCCATTTATCCAAATAAATAGTGAAGTGAACGTGTGGAAGTCGTCCAGTGTAGTGTTCAAACCTCGAATGTCGGTTTAAACAAATCTTTCCAACTTCTTAACCAAATCGGAACCATAAAACATCTGGCAGGACAAAGTAACCTCCAAATTCCACATGTGGTTCTTTTAAACCACTAAATTAACGAATATCTACTTGTTCGGTACGTACAATGAAATTTGATTTGTGTAATAGTACAAATCATCGAAATTAAACTTCTAAATGTAATTTCAGATACGAAATTATCCAAAAAGCAAAATGGCATCAATAGAGTCGAATATTGCTTGCGCCCACAAAATACACGTAAAAACGTTGATTTACGAAATAATACGTTTCAAAAATAACTCACGCTTATCTCCTATCGCTGGTATAATGGTTTTTGTGAACACAAAAACTCTCAAAAATGGTCTTTTTGAGTAAAATTGCGAGGTAATTTTCGCAACCCCATGAAATGCATCGTCTTCATCAACGGTCGGCGCAAGACAAAGCCTCGCCGCAAAATTGGTTTCATAGTTCAAAATACCATCATAATAAAATAAAAATTAGCAACAAAATCGTAAGTGTGCGCCACAATTTAAAATCACTTTTCACTTTCAGAATAAAAATCACATTCCACATGAGTTAAAACACCACAAATTCTCAAGAAATATAGCAGTCTTTAAGAAATATCAAATTTGTATTGTTTTGTGTGTTGGAAGTAACAAAACAATCGCTTCCGTCATCTCAAAATTGCTTCAAAATTAAATGTTTACAAAAGACAAAATTTAAATTTAACCAAAATTACTATTTGCTCATTTGATCGACTTTTTCACACTTCAATACTTTATATAACCAGTTTTCCTTGTTTTCATTCCAGGTATTCTGACGTCACTTACAACTGCAGCAATTGGGCTACTTTTCTGGAATGCAGCCCCGACAAGTGACCAATATCTCAACTACACTTTAATATTTTCATGTGAATTCTTTTTGGAACATCTTAAAACGTTGGTAAATATAACCCCAAATTTTTAATATAGGTATATGGTACAATAGTTTTCTTCTTTAAAATTCCACAAAATGATCCTCATTTTCAGGTACTCACACTGGGTTCCCCCCTTAAACAAGGACACGGCGAACGTGGAGTAGACTTGTCATCGAATTAACATTTATTTTAAAGACGTCCTCAATTTCACATGCCACGTATGAAAGAGTTATACCGTGGAAATTATTAATCTAAAGGAATAATCTGATAAGAACATAATCACAGCTTCTTCACTAAAGCTGTCATGGAAATTACATAATGCTCCCCAACCAGTTAATTTTATATTTAATTTTAAAATCGTCACTAATTTATTAACGATTCCTCATCTTCCTCCACTAGACTCAATTTTATAAAGTTATTTGGTTTTCATTAATTTCCAAATTTTCAATGCGAAATCAATTTCTAACTTGTTCGACACGTGCACAACTTTATCTTGCGTCCTTGGTGCAATACGAATTTTGATTTATAGTTTTATTTTTCTATTTCCTTTTGATTTAGTTACTTTCTTTTACCAATCTTATTCTACCAGTTATTCATAGAATCAAACTACATTTCATTTTCATAATTTTATTTTTCAATTTTTGATGTAGTATTACAAAATTTCTTATTGTATTCGCAACTCGTGACAGTATGAAGATAATTTTTGCAAATATGGCTACATTATCAGACTGCGTATAATATAGGTACACATGAAAACTGCAGTCCTGAAACTAACAAATGACAAATATTTTCAACAAAATTTAAAAAATCTCAAACACAAAATGCTATGGATTAAGAAAATATAATAATAATGTAGGTTTTCAATTGGAGCGCCCTCTCTATGACAATTTAAAAGCGACGGAAAAAGAAAAAATTCTAAAATTTGCATTCCTACAAAGAAGATTTTGAGATAGCGACAGAATTGCAACTTCTTTGGTAAAAGACCTGCTTTATCATTTCGATTTGGATTTTGACATTGGATTTCTTTTATCACCATTATATACATTCTTTGGATATTTCGTACCATAATCAGTTATGCTGATAGTCATGTTACAGTGGATCTAATTTTCCTCGTGATTATACATAATTTGCCTTGGACCGAGAAGTCGTAATCTACCTCTAATTAATACCTTTACCTTCTACTCCCACGTGCAATTTGTGTAATTGTTATTATTTTAAACAATACTGGAATTAATTACCTTAACACTGAACTCGAAAGTTCTAATATGAATTTTATAGATTTTGCTTTCAATTCAATTTTATCTAAATTTATTTATAACTTACAATTTGATTCGATAAAACATTTGACAGTAATTAAGCAGTGGGTCTAACGTTGGAACTTCTTCAATCTACTACTCGTATACTGAATTATTCTACTAATGTTATATCGTAGTATACTTGACTATATTTTGATTTCTCGCTGATACGCTGAAGAACGTCTTGTTAAACTCAAATTTAAAAATCTAAATAGTAATAAAAAAAGTTTTATTATTAAAAAAGAGGTATTTTTGTACTGATAATTCTCTGACTATACAACCAACAAATCATTTGATTTAATTTGGAATTTGGGAGAACAGACGTCCCGACTTACCACTTCTGGAATGCAATGCGGCATTTACTCAATTATCTAAAAAAAAAATTCAAATTACAAAATAATAAAATTCTTGGTACCTCGTAGTATTTTTATCGGTGTAACTTCACTAGTGACATCACCGTAATCTTCTTTATCGATCTAATAGAAGCCAATTTATAAATGGCGTATGCCAAAGAAAGCTAATTGTACCTTTTTCATACACTTCCACGATAACCATCTTTTGAAGCCATTCCAACATATTCCAATAATTAAGGTAACATCAATCATAACCTCTAAAAAATTTTATATTCGATTTAAAACCTATCTAATATCATCCACAGAAATAACTAGGGGAAATGATGATATTCCACCAAACTATCAATAGATGGCCCTTCCACTATCCAAAAATATCAAATTTGAGGCAAATTCGATGAAATCCGAACATACGGTTATACTACAAGATATCTCCAAATTCGGTCAAAGGAGACGGTCGGAGAATAGTGGTCACGCAAGTTGATTATGGGCGCTAAATACCTGGTTTGAATCCGAGTAAAGTAAGAACTTTATTCTGACCGCTCTCCCCTCGGAAAGCAATAGCAACCTACCGAGAGTAATATGCCAAGAGCATACTTAAATGTTAATGATCTAAAAGGTCCAAAAGTTGATCTGTGGACTATGGGGAAGCGTAATAACCACCCCACCAACATTTAAGGATCACGACGCTTCTGTTAAGAAGCATAACGACTGTATGATGATGATCTCCAAATTACCGCTTGTTGATAACTACAGGTGGTCCCGTATCCAGGAAAACGCAAAATTAATGGATCAAACAATACTTCCAGAATCCAGTTTGACTTCAAAAACTCAAAATATCGCAATTTAACAATCAGCGAAAATCAGCCCGTCCGCTTTTCAAAATGGTCGCCGGAAAAAGGACCCCTTATCTTGATACAACAATTCTTCGAATATCCAAAATTCTTACATTCTAATCTGGCGCTGCGCGAGTAAATCAAATATCCCACAATATCAACTAGGTAGTATCGCATCTTCACTAGATTTACAGGTACCACATAAGTGAATAACCTACCAACAACTTCCATAAAATATCAACTTTTTATCTTTCCAAGAAGGTAAATCATACAATTATTAGGAGAAGCCGACAAAATATCGTCCTTATAAAATATCTGTTGGTGTTTGTAGAGTTTCCCAACATCAGAAACTCAACCTTAAAATAACATTCCAGTATCTACTAATTCAAAAATTATTTTTTTCTTCAATGATCATAATACAATTAACTGAAATTTCTATGTAGCGTCCCTTGACGTGTTCGCTACTGCTTATTAGTACATCAAAAGAATATGACATTGAAGTCGGTACAATTGACTGGATATTAATCGACCCACTTCACGCTTCTCGACTGTGAACGCATTGTTTTTTGCAAATCAGACATGATATTCAGTGGTGTGATGTACTTTTAAAATAATAACATAACGTAAACACGTTATGTTATTATATATAGTGTTTCTCGTGAAACGGTATCACGTATCATTTTGACAAGCCGCTATTATTATAACGTGAACGTTATAATAAAGGTTTTCCTAACCGTTATAGTGCGAAATATAAGTGCACCTAAATTACACCCGTTATATTTCGCACTATAACGGTTAGGAAAACCTTTATTATAACGTTCACGTTATAATAATAGCGGCTTGTCAAAATGATACGTGATACCGTTTCGCGAAAAACACTATATAATAACATAACGTGTTTACGTTATGTTATTATTTTAAAAGTACATCACACCACTGATTATCAAATCAAAAAAAATAAGTTGTTTGATATTTATACTGTTTAATCACTTTTAAGAGGAATCCTCAAAGTTGGAAAACACATTACTCATAATAAAATTCCACAAAAGTATATATTTTTTAAAAGAGAACACTTGGACGCCGACCGTGTTGTGTTAAAAAAGATTGTCGAAAAAAATTTGAATTTAAAAAATTAAAAACAACATGTCGGCGTCCAAGTGCCCTCTTCTAAAAAATATATACTTTTGTGCAAATTTTTTGAGTAATAAGCAAAATAACAGCGAATTACGAAAGTGTGTTTTCAACTTCGAGGATTCCTCTTAAGATGAGTCCAATTGATTAAGTTCTTTTTCATCTTCCGAAGTGAAAAGCCTTAAAATTAATGACTTGAAAATGTCCTCATTGATTTTATAAAATTATTATTAACAAAAACCCGGTTTTCATGAAATTAAACAAAATCATATTTTTATTTCTAATAAGTAATTGTACGGAACAGTGCCATTTGAGATATCTAAAGAACAAAACTGTAACTGGGCGCAGTATAGACCATTTCGCGCAAACTACAGATTACAGCGCTTGCGCGGGAGAAGCTGAATTTTGATTTTCGAACCACGTTCATACTTTTACATTAAATTGCGTGCGTAGTTCGATTATAATGTTTTTTTTTTTAATTAGATACGGTACACCTCGACCTTGGTACCATTTAAATTTTAAAAAGAAATTCCACCCCTAACGGTAGAAAAATCGAGTTAAAATTAATTGTACAACCGCGCATTAAATTTTTAGCACTATTTTAAACGGACTTGGTTTGAAAATTGTGAGCAGATTTGACGTATGCACCACTGAAGTTTGTTACATTTTCGATTTTTGGGCTGATTTTAGAAGATATTTGAACGACCTAAATATTATTTGTAAATCTGATCATTGCTTGATATTCTGATTGTAAATCTGTTAAAAAAGTATGCATTTTTATAAAATTTTCAAATATTCTCATGGAAAAAGAGGAGACCTACAAATATTGTTCAAAAAATAAGTTATGAAATTTCAACAACAGAGTAGGTACATTATAATATTAAGGGTAAAAAGTAATTTGAATGGTATTTAATAATAATGCTTGCGAAAATATGTAACTTCATTACCAACCAGCACAACAAGAGGACAAGATGTGTCCTTTTTGAGTATGAAATTTTTTGTACTAATTTTGACCTATTTACTCATCTCTTCATTGTTTGGCCCCTTTTATGGTACATCTAAACTTCTTTGTAATATTTGAGTTGTGATGTTTTGATTTATGGCTGGGAATTAAAATTTGTCCTTCTAAAATTGGTCCTAATATTTACAGGTTTATTTTCTCAAATTATTTCAATCATATCAATAGCAGGAAAACGGATCTGTGCCACTTCAAATTTTCGACAGGTTCTGATGTTGAAACTAATGAACCTATTTCATTATTTTGGGATGTATGTATCTCGTATCTGAAAGTTTTTTTGTTTTGTATTTATGTCGTTTCTTTATGCCAAACTTGATTTTTAATTTTTTAAACCGTTCGTTCGGTTGATGTTGGTGTTGGAGTTGGAAGAATGTTGAATTTTCAGTTTAGCCTTGTTGTATCTACTATAGTAAGTAAACATTATCTAAATCCTATATGCTGGGTTTTGTGCACTTGAATCCATTTTTGAGAATTAGTTTAGTTAATAAGTCATAACAACCACTTTGAAGTGCAATTGTTCATTTGTATTGTAATGATATTGATTCGATTAAATTTTCAATTCAGTTTTAAGCATAATAGATTTTTTTATTTAAACTAAAAACTACATATCCATCACCTGCATATACGGAAAATAATAAATGTCAAAATAAACTAATAGTAAATAGATTTTCTGTCACTAGTTTTGAAATGCTAATATTAAATCAAGTCATAAGCCATCGATTGACTTTTATGAATTACGGTGTATGGTTGAAATATATTGTGCAAATAAAAGGTACCACGCTATGCTCAATGAGGTTAACTGCTAAAGCTCAGATGATGGATCACTCAAATGTTAACAAATCTCAAAGTGGGCGGTAAATGGTCATGTAACTGAGCTCGTTATAAAATAAATAACAACATATTGTCTTGCATGGGTGCCTGTTAAATAGAAATCGCATATTTAAACTATCATGTGTCTGGATTTTGTGCTAAAAGGTCACCTACAGCCGGGGTCGATTCCACCTAAACAGGCGGGAATTTACCGCTAAATCCCTTATTAAATATTCGAATTACTAGTGCGGAAATTAATTATTAATACCAAACCCATACCATATTGCTTTGCCACAAGATATTTCCTTTATTCTACAATCAACTCTTATTAGATTAGTCCATGTATTTCTTTTATTGGGGCAAAAGCTTTTTAAATAAATCATTATCACCACGTTTGAATAGAAATAAACTTAATATTGGCTCCAAGCTTTTGATGGCGTTATTTAGTAGATTTAGTCACAATCTACTATGCACTATCTTATTATATTTTTAGGAATAATAATAATTATTATTAAAATTACTAGATATTATAGCCCTTTAAAAAAATTTTTATATTGAATAATCTGAGGAGCTATAACAAAAGCAAATCCAGTATAGGATTATATACTACAAGCAATTTCATCTATATCCTTAATTATTAACAGTTAATAATTTGACTATAACTAGTATTACATTTTTAAATTACATAATAATGAAGTTATCCAGTACCTACCTATATCCTAATACAATTTATACTACATTATTAAAGGATCATAATATATACAGTAGGTACTAATTGCTTGTAGTTTTGTGTTAAAGTGATATATATCAATATGACCAATTTATTTCAAGTTATCTAATATTTTAAAAGAAAAGTAGAATACGAAAAACACTTAAATTAGGTTGTCATCCTATTCAGTTTCACGAACTCATCATTCTCTGTCAGTTATGCTATTATTCTTATGTAAGGGTAGGCCAAGATGAGCTTAACAGTATTTTTGCTTGTATTTACACAAAGTATCTTTGTTGACAAACATTTTCCTGAAGAAATTTCATGGTGGCCACTCAGTTAGGGGTCTGATGTTTCACACAGTTGTAAGTGACCTAAAAGATTCTTTAAACTTTCTGTCAGTTTCGACGTATTTATAGCACTGCCGAATTTTGTGGGTGTTCCTCCAATTTTTTCAAAGGAAACTATTTTGTACTTCTAAATTACGTTCTATGTAAACATTAATATTTGAATAGCAGGTCGATGTTCTATTAAACATTGAACTAGCACTTTAACAGGTTATTTAATTTATGGATATGTGTAATCTTTGCAACATGTTGTGGTATTGTTAAATTATACCTACATTGTAATCGATTTCAAAGTGTTTAAAATTTGATCAATTGTTTATACATATTATTATTAATAGATAATCAAACAAAACTATTTTTGAATCACTAGCAATTATTTTTACTGTCTCTTATTTAACAAAAATGTAATGTTAATGTTTTTTGTTTATAAATGAATTACCAATCAAATGCTCCATCAATCTCCCGAAGGTAGGACATGCACGCCAACAATTATACGAAATAAACAAAGTGATGTCGCCTTGTTTTATTTCCCCTATTGTTTCATTGTTTGTGCGCTCGTGAGACGCCTAGCGGGGGCCCCGTGATTTATCGGGGCACGTGGGGAATGCAGCCGGCGCCACTGGGGGCGCCAAGGCCCTCGAGCATGGTTATTGTATTTGTTACATGTACTGACGGACTATTTCGGAATTCCTATTGTTTTTCGCGGTTACATCGGGTCACACTTTATTACTATTTAGAGGTAAACGCGTTTTGCGGTGATGTTTGGTTTTTGTGTGAACTGAATTTCAAACCAATACAGGGGGAATTGTCATCCTAACTGATTAGATATTGATCGTACAATTTTTTGCCAATTTGGCGAAAACACGGTACTAATGTAAATTAGTAATTCCGATAATTTTTCATTTTTATTTACATCATCTACACGTATAAATTTAAGGGATTATTTTGGGACTAGTGACAATTATACATATTTTATTATCGGCCTTTCAATTTTGACACAAACATTTTAAAATTATATTACCTACTACATATTAATAATTAACTTGGCACTTACATCTGATACTGATAGTATACTAACCATTTATATAATAAAGTCCTAACTGATGTTATTGTGTTGTATTATTAGGTGTGTGATGGTGGGTACTACAGATTTTTTTATTTGAAACAAGTTTCTATATAGAAAACATATATCACGAATTGTTTATTTTACCAGCAATACCTTAGTGAGGTTCACAGGCCATTACTAGATCATTGTAACAATGGTATATAACATGCAACATGTAGACTCATTACATATTCGCTTTCAAACAATACTGACACGCTTGTCAAACGCGATGCTGTTCTAAGAATTTATAATCTATCGACTATATTTATGGTATTTCAATATGCGAAATTATAAGTTATATATAGGTATAACGTATAACTTATAAGTTATAACTTTCAATGAAGTACTTTTCTCGAATAAAAAAAATATAATTTTGGACAGGTAACTTATTTTTTAATGTTCAAACCACGGATAGTTCAAACTTAGAACTAGCTAAACTTACTTGTACAATTCGTATAGAAGTTTTTAAAAATAAGGTGTCAATGTTGTATGACTTGACAAAATTTCATGCGAATACAATGGATGCCGTCTAAAGGATATTCGTTTAACTTACCAACTTTCTATTTGTTATACTAACTTATTTAGAAACTAAATAGCAAAACATTCAACTAACAGACACAAAAGATTAACGTTTTAAGCATCCGTGTAAGCCGATGAAAATTCCAGATGACTAAACACTTTGATTTATTATATTTGGTACAAATTTATAAACACTATTTTCAAAAAGGACCACGCACAATGTCTCAATAATATTAGATAATATTATTGTATTAATTATTATAACAAATAAATTATTTTAGTTACTATTGAATCGTTTTATAACTACGTATTCATTTATGAAAAACATTCCTAAAAATTGATGAAGTGGAATCAAGATTTGAAGAAGGAAAATTTAATTGTCGTTCAAAGCTATACTCGTTGTTTGTAATTGACTATATTACCTCAAATTTTGCATAGCCTTAGTGCCCAGAACTGACGCATGCCTTCAGATTTTCTAAACTTTAGTTATTGATAGGTACCTATAGGTACTATTGTAACAAAATTGTGAAGAAAATCTAAAATTGGATTACAGAAATTTTTCAACAGATTTAATCAAGTAGTTGGCCGTAATTTAAACATACTAAATATCACAGTGTCTAGACCGTCCACATTATACCGATATTTTAGTCAGACGTTGAAAATTATTATTTTTATTTTGTATTAGTTCAAAGTGCCCATTAATTAACCCATATAGCTCTACCTTTCTCTCTGAAAGGACGGCAGAAATTAACTTTCGCGAAATTAACATAAATACAGTGATAGGTTATACTTGATACTTGGAAGTATTAGGAATCTATTAGTAGGTAATATTAGTTCATTAAAATTTACAAATTCAATCACGAACAGAATTATCAAGGGTTTAATCATTCTATAGTTGCAATTCTTGTGAAATTAAAACTGCAATAGTTCTCGGACGCTACAAGAATTAGTACGTACTTGAGATAAGGGAAACTTAGAAAATATGTCATTATTTAATATCTGATGTTGTATCAGTTTTGTTCTATTACTTTTCTTAGTCGATTGGGATGTTACAAATGATTCTTTTTAAATATTTTTCACTTATAAGATCCCATTCCTCTTGTAATCGTTGAATCAATTCTTGCTTATTATTTATAGGGGTGGTTCATAATACCTTACGATCTAATTCATTCCATAGATTTTCTATGGGATTAATGTCAGGTGACTGAGGGGGTGGATGTTAACTTCGGGGCATTTATACAAAAGAAACTCTTGACTGAATGAGATTTTTGGCGTAGGATCAATATTCTCGTGATATTTAAAAGGGTTTCCAATTCTCATTAGAGCCGCAATTTGCAAAAATTTCTTTTTGGAGTAACTGTAAATATTTAAAAAGTTCCATTATGCTATCGAACACAACTAATTTACCCACCCCCTAAGGAATATTTTATAAAATCGTAAGTCAATATTGCTATTTTCTCTTTAAATAACTTCAAAATGTCAAATTACATTGAAATAATTGCAATTTTTATTAGTTGTCCGAGGACAATTGCGAGTCACTGTATATTATGCATAAATTTGAAATTATTTGTCAATATCTTGAAATTATATTGAAAAAAATTATGATTCTCTTTTAAAAGGACTCTATATTTCATCCATTTACAACATTACCAAAAAATTTTTAATAGATTTCTAAGATTCAGCTTTAAACTGACCAACAAAAAAACAAAAAATTTAAGATTTAAAAAAAATGAGATTCAGGGTTTTGTGTTTCGTTTTCATGTGGCTGCTATTCGCTATGTGCATTCCTCCTACTGCCCTCTGGTGGCTCAATAAAGAAAATTACTCGGGACTGTGAACATTTTATGTTCACTGTGGAAATAGTACGCCATGAGAAATTTGAATATTTTTGCTGTCATAAAATTTGAATACCAACTGTTTTATAGCAAATAATTTAATTAATTTTGTATGATCACGTGTTTATGACATAATGCAAGTCCCATTGAGGTTCTATTATCGGCCACTCCGAACGCTTCGTTCGATTTGCTTATCCCCTCTCATACCTTGCACATAGCGAATAGGTATTATTTCTTTTACACGGTGCAACATTTTTAAGATTTAAAGGGTTTATGGAAACTAAAATATTGTAGAGATATTTCCTACGACCCTTATTTTAATTATTTCTTTACCAGGACAATATCTAGACACTAAAGTGCCGTCGGTAGCTATGTAATCGTTGAGCATACGATTTCTGTACAAGAACAAATCTACAGGGTTGGATTCCTACTTTTCTCCTCTCTGGGTCGCCAAAAACGAAACAAATGTGCGGCCTAACTACCGCACTATTGTTGTTTAATTGAAATTCCTCCTTTAGGAATAAATTTGCATGAATTGCCTTAATCAAAATGATTGTCGTTGTAGACAACACAACAAAACTAAATTGAGGTACGGCCCGTTGCATGAAATCAAAATCAAACGCAGCTTCGTACAAAATAACAAATTTAATTTTCATAAAATTAATTAAATTCAATAAGTAAAACACAAGTCGAGCATGTAACGTTTACGAGCAGATTCGTTTTGGTCGTCAGTGTGTTAAATTGTGTGATAGGAGCCCTTAGTATTTGCATTTAAATTCAAATCAACCTCAAAATACTCCAGGTTCCTATTAAGGTGTAAATCGTGTGACATAAATAAATTTTATAAATGTGTACAAATTAAATTCAAAATTGTTTATTTACCAGTTAGACTGCACTTGTCGTAAATTGTTTGAGAACCACTGTTTTCTTGCTTCCTAAATTCCTCACTTTGGCACCTGTCATTCTAAGTGAACCTGTTGCATCTTCTGTGAAACATCTGTTCCTTTTCTTAAACTTTCAAGTAATGTTCCAATTCGTGAATTGAATTCCTCACACATCCAAATATTCAAATTAAATCGCTCGACGAAACGTAAAATTAAGTGCGTATTGGCAAACCTTAAACGATTTGAACCAAACATAAAAATCGTGTGACTAACCTCAAAATTGGTACGTAAAATTATTTAATTCAAATTTAACGAATTTGAATTTATTCTTCTAAACATTTAGTTGTAGGCACGTAATCGTCGCAATTACAAATATCATTCGATCATTTGTCAATGGCGGAATGACAATTTTATCCACATGCGTGATACCAAATTTTTCAATGACGCCTTTACAAAAACGCCGTAATTTGAGGATCCTACCTTCAATCAACTAAAAACGCTCGTCTACGTCGGACAACTTCTTCTTCTTCAGGTGCCTATCCGATTTCGGATGTTAGCGATCCTCCTGGCTAAGCCAAGAAGACTTTACTAGGGAAATGTTAATGGGGTGGTTTCCCGTTGCCTTCCCCATAGTCCACAGATCGATTTTGGACTTTTTAGATCACAGCACATATCCGACGCAATCAGGATTAGAACCACGGTTTCCCGCTTTGTAGTCTATCCGTGTTTGATTTACGCCAGACTGCTGGTCTATTCGTCGTCTATACGTCGGACAACACTTTTCACTAATTATCAACTTGAAAAACACTTGGGTTTTCAAGAAAACTCGAAAATTCGTCACTTATGGTGGACCTCACCAAAAATGCTCCAGTTGGCTTCACAGTCTCACGCCAACTTCTTCTACCTTCTATCATTATCTCAGAACCAGCGATTTACTACACTGACATTCTGCCTACTAAATTTCAATATCTCTCAAATAAATTTTTGTTCAACTCGGGGATCAAACCCGCAATATTACATCACGAACCGGCGACTTACACTATTGCGCTAGGTTGTGTGCTTGTGTCAGTGGTAACATAAATCGACCTTAAATAACAAAATCATGTTCAACTATGTTATTTTGGATAAAACATCCCTTAATCAACGACAAATTATTAGGTACAAAGCTGGGTCTCAGTTTGTTTCACCACAATATATTAGTCAATATTTTATATTCTTTATTACACTTTTAATAAATTTACAATATGTAATACATGGAGATCAGCTAGTGCTGGTTTTTGTCTCTACTATGTGATCATAATGTGCCAAAAAGATATTGGAAGCACAAAATGTAAAATAAATGCATTTTAATGGCTACATACTGATGTACAGAGTGTAAAATATTAACTGTCGCACTAAAAACATTAAATTAAAAAGAAAGTTTTGTATGAAAACATAAAAATTTTGTTACAAATTATTTATACAAATTGTAAAGTAGTTTGCACAATTTCATTCAATTCTTTCCCCTTATTATTTTCAAATTTCTTTCAGGCTCTGTAATATGATTACATGCGGCACGCACCACTTCGTCTGGTATTTCATGCGATACCTTAAACCTTTTTTAAATTTCTGCAAATTTATATTTTTTTGATTACCTAATTTGCTCCATTTCAGTCGTGCCATGGTTGTTACGGCGTCTTTTACTCTTGTAGTTTCTCTTATAGTTTCGTTGGTAATACGGTCTTTTAGAGATATTCCAAGCATAGCTCTTTCCATCGATCTTTGTACTTTACGAATCTTGTCCACATTTTTGCTTGTGAACACATGGGCCGGACATAACGCAAGAAACACAGGAAGATGGAACACGTTTATAAATCACTGGAGACCATGGTTGGGTGGTAGAAGTAGGGGCAGACCGCGTATGCGATGGGAGGACGATATAAAGCGAGTGGCAGGTTCCGGATGGAATAGAGTGGCTGGAAATACAGAGAGATGGAAAGAGTTAGAAGAGGCCTATGTTCAAAGTTGGACGACAAGTGGATAGAAAGAAGAAGACCTAATTTGCTAAGCATAGTATAACTTATAAATTCAGGTATATTTTCTTGGCGCCACTGTTGGATCATTTTTACCTAATGGGAGGGTGCCAATCTTGCTGCAAGTAAAATTTGTTAACACTAAATAAGATTTTAGCATAGAGTAGTAGATGGTCAATTAAAATATTGTTCAATAATATTATAAGAAGCATTAATTTTCACACCTTTTTCAATGAATCGCAGTGGAAGCTTACCTATTGTGGAAGCCTGTCCCCAAACCATTAACAACACAAGCGACTAACAGCAGTCGGGTCTCAAAACGCTCCGGCCAATAAGAGCGAACTAGCGTCGCGCGCATTCGATTTAAATTTGTCGTTTTAATAATGTAGAAAGTTAACCTATAAATTAATGTTGTCTGTTTCATTAAATTTTGACGTTTAATATTTAGAAATAAAAAAAAAAACAAATTGAGTAAACCAACTCCTGAAGAACAACTTAATATTAAAGAAAATCTTCTTAATATATAATTTTAGAAGTATTTTAATTTTGTTTTGTAAATTATTTGTTTTTTTAACCTCCATAGTCCATACGCTCGCGCCTATTAAATTCACACTTCCGATCGCGTACGCGGCAATTTGGCCGCACATGATTTTTATCGTTTTCATGAGTTTTTATTCATTCAAAATGCATACTCTGACATAACATTACAAGTACATTTTTGGACAAAAAAATCTGAAAAAATTGCAGAAAACTTAACTTAAAAAATTCAAAATATAGTACTGTAATCGTTCACGGCTCTCAAATAATATTTTATTACTCAAAAAATATCTCTAATTTCTAATTTTAATGCTTTGCATTTTTTTATATCTATTTCCTTTCTGTTTTTATGAAAGATCGTGAATTTCTATTTTTGTTGTATACCTTTATACTCAAATCTTTTCTTAAAATTAAGTGGGCTAATTGGTGACTCATATTGAGACTCTGATGGCCAAGTTTCCTTGTCAAAACTGCACAGTTTCTGCGAATTCTTTGCCGTACCATTTTTATTTTTAATTTCGGTCTAATGGTACGATTCTACCGGCTTTTAAACTTTTACTATTTCCCTATCCCGAAATCGATCAGTTTGCAGAACAAATTTTTTTACTCAATTTTTGTTTTTTTAATAACTTTAGATAGCAAAAAAGGAATGGAGAAAGCGCAAATATGCGGTGAAGACTCCATCAAAATTACCATACTCTTTAGTGGATACCATACACATGTGCTCTCCCACAGAAAACCATAATTGAAAATTAAAAACCAAAACTGGACGAACTCAAAAATTGATGTGGTTATCAAAACAATGAAGTTAATTATATTTTTACTTGTCATAAGATGATAAATATGAAATTCCCAATCTTTGTTAATAAATATAAAAATTTATTAAAATAAAACAATCGCATTTGAAATACGCTAACGACACGACATCTAATAAAATTTCAAATCTTGAAAAACAGCATCCAAATAAAATACCAAGAATGCGATGTTTTAAAATATAATATTTACAAATTGTCTCAAATTATCTTTTAAGATAATCATCCGGTTGCAATAAATCAATTTTTACAAATTTAATGGATTCTTACCTTAACTTACGTCATTGTACGTAGGTTGCCTTTTATATTTCGGGATTTGAGAACAACAATAAATATTTTTCATCAAAAATGACTTTATTAGTTTTGAAAATACTTTTCATGAAGATCAATATACTTTTGCATGCGTTAAAACCAATTCTTGAAGTCCTTTTTCCACTCCGATTGAGGTACCTCCAAAACTTGCATTTTTAACGCACCAGCCGCTCCGTCAGGTGTCGAAAAACGTTGACGTCGCTATTTATTTTTGACGTGCGGAAATAAAATGAAGTCATTGGGTGCTAAATTAGGACTATAAGGCGGATGGTCCATTAAATCGACGTTTTGAGTGCTCAAAACTTCACTTGTTCGAGCCGATGTGTGAGAGCTCACATTGTCATAGTTGAGAATGATCTGTCTTGGCGGTTGGTTTTCCTTATTTCTCCGAAGACTTCTGGCAAATAAATGGTTATGTATCATTCAAAATTTACCGTTCTACGTTGTACCAATGGTACGGATGCACCATGTCCAGTTTTTCCGAAAAAAACAGGCGACCACTTGCTTCGAAGTGTTTCGTGCGCGAACAGCTTTTGTTGGATGGCTCATTTTGAAAAACGCACACAGTCGACTGCTTTTTATTTTTAGGCTCATACGCGTAGATCCATGATTCGTCACCTGTCGCGATGCCATAGACTTATTTTGAAGCACCGCAATCGTATATTTTGAGCAGTTCTTTCGACCAATTGATAAGAGCCTTTTTTAAGCAATTGTGAAATTATGCTGGATCTAACGCAAAGAAATCTTTTTGAAAACCAAATGTTTATTCAATATTGAATGTAAGCTGGTCCCCATTATGCCCAAGAATGCCTCAATCTAACGATAAGTCATATGACGATCTTACAGTATCAGTTCACCCACAGCATCAATGTCTTCGGGAACAACAACATATTTTGGCCGACCTTCACGAAATTTGTCGTTGAGAGAACTACGGCCACGATTGAATTCGTTTAATCAGCGATAAACACTGGTCCTTGATGGTGCTTCATCGCCAATAGTCGAATTAAGTTCATCGATGCACTGCTGTTGAGTCAATCCACGTCGAAAGTTGTAAAAAATAGTCACACAAATATGGTTCATGATTTAATTCAATTTTTTGGACGAATTTATTTTTCAAGAATTTTTAAACAACACAAATGGCGTTCATACGGCAAAAAGTTATGAATACATATTCCATCAAAAATATCAAACTTTACGATAAAAATATTAGTTGCCAGATGGCAGCACTAGGGTAGCTGAATCCCGAAATATAAAAGGCAACCACGTAAAATTAAGTTCACTTTTGTTGCAACAGCACACCTATGTTTCAAATGGATAGCCCTTGTTTGTACATACGTTTGATTCTCCAGTTAAGCTGATCAATACAATCCATAAAAGTACACAGGATATTTTCTACGGTAGTGAATAGCCTTCATTAAGTGTAAATGCACTCACCGTTCCATAAATTAATAGTAATCCTTAAAATAGGTAATTGATGTTAATGAATTCTAAACCTACTTTGTTCCATATGCAAAATTTTATGTAGAACATTTTTCTTATAGAGTGCAATCTCTGTCGTAATAACAGTCCTCCACGTCTACGGGTCTACGTAGAAGTATGCATATCTACTGCTCACAAAATAACGTTGTAGAGCGAATTTTGTTGCTTAGTGACAAGGAGGAACAAATATTTTGAGCAGTAGATATGGAGGGAGAACTCGTGTCACCCAGTTCCACCAATTGACATCACCATAGACTCGAAATTACTAATGTTCGTTTCTGCACATTAGCTCTTTCTAGTCACTACGGAAAAAAATGCACTCTATAACATCCAAATTTTTCATATGTGTAGAACATCAGTTTTGATGAAAAGGTATTTAAACTTCCAAAATGCACACGAGAGCGAATTATTGTGCTTCATAGATGTTGAAAAGCTTGAATGTCGAGATCAGGTTATTCTAATTGGAATTGTCGTGTCCGTTTGCTATGTAGTTGGTAATTTTAACTCCAACGAATGCTTCTTAAAACCTGAAATTGAAAATTTTAGCAATTATTACTAAATATCCGCGAAGCGGCTGCCGCCCGCAGGGCCAAGCGTCAGGGATCCGTAAATACCACTGTATAGTAATGCATAGTAAATAATATTATAGTTCACTTATTTAATATACTGTGATGCAGCTAAGTATTAAGGCACTATAAGAGAGCCAACAGGCTATCTATAATTCCCTTATGCCAAAGCTCTCGTCACTGGAGGGGGTAACACCTTAGTTAGTCTGTTTACCGCTACATTGTGAACCATCTGGCAAAAATTTGAACAATTTGTGCTTCTGTAAACCAATCAATAGTTTAATTTTCAGGTTACCAGCTTTGTCTGTTCTCGGTTACATTAATATTAACATTACAGGAAGATAAGCAGGTAAGCCGGTGTAATCTGGAATATATTAACCTTTGTGAAGTTTTAACTCCCGAGAAATGTTCAATAGTGAATATTTGATTTGATAGTTTATAGATAGGTGATTGTAACAATGATAGACGGCCAGGAAGACTAGGATTTAAACCGAGTTTGCGATTTTTTCCATTTCCTAAAATATATTTGTTATTTATAAAGTCGGATGTAAATTCTAAAACTAGTTGTGATCAACATATTTCGAAGTGTTCACCTTACAAAAATTACTTTAATTTACTTTATTTTTGTTCATTTTATAGCATTTATACCCCTACAGTGTAGGTAACGCTTGGGTTCAAAAATATTATTTGCTACAATATTTGCATGTATTTAATTTTGCTCCAGGAATGTCTTTTTCACATAATTTAACCTGTTTATGAGATATACTATATCATTAGGGATGCTCATCTTATTTAACTGATTGTTAGAAATATTCTTTATCTTCTTCTTCTTAGTGGCCATATTATCTTCTTTAGACGTAGGCGATCTTCCTGGCTAAGCCAGGAAAACTTTACTAGGGAAATGTTAATGGGGTGGTTTCCCTTTGCCTTCCCCATAATCCACAGACGATTTTGGACTTTTTAGATCACAGCACATATCGGACTTAATCATGATTAGAACCGCGGTTTCCCGCTCTGTAGTCTATCCGTGTTTGATTTACTCCAGACTGCTGGTCTACTATCAATCTACCTATAACAAATAAAAAAGAATCATCAAAATCGGACTACTCTGTAAAAATTATAACGGAATATTTAAGCACGCGTTTTAACGTAAAAGTAGGAACGTGGTTCGAAAATTTTAATTCAGCTTCTCCCACGTAAGCGCTGTAGTTTGCGTGAAATGGTCTATTTTACAACAATTGATTGTTAGAATAGATTTGGCTACACTTTCTGAAGTAAATGGAATTTAAAATATAATTGCACCTATCGAAGTTGTTGTTCGATTTGTATTTTAACAAATTTGTAGACATTCGTGTATATCAATACAAATAAACGACCAAGGTAGGCAATTCGTTAATGAAACTCCTAATCAGCTCCATGATTGTCATCTTGCGATTTAGCTGATAACAAAGGCACTATGAGTGATAAGAAAAATTATAATTGAGAATGTGGTCTTTAATAATTATCTACAAGTTGATTTTAGTTTATACTTCTACATATCATTAAAACAAAAATAACAACAAAAAAGTCCATCTTAAGATTTGAAATTCATTGGAAAAATTAGTAAAAAAATGTATAAAATCAAAGAATACCTTAACCGAATTACATGTTTCAATCTCGTCCACGCTTCTACACGTGTAACTGATATCGTCAGACCAGTACTGGATTTTATGAAACTACAATTTAACCCACCAACTTTACAAAGAACTCGATCCTTATTTGGTCTTGATTGTACAACTACCCCTGTGATTATAATATGTAAGAAATGTTCAAGTAAGACTTCTATAGTTTCAGGCAATAGACTCGCAGTTTGCCAACCTGAAATTGATAAAATAAATGTTTCAAAGTTTGAACTTAAATTACAAAACTCTTATGCCCGTTTTCACCAACAATTTATTTAAGAATTTCCTAGTAAAGAATTACTTCCATAAATTTGATTGGTCATATTTGACATAAGAGTCTTTTTATGTCAATACTATGTCAAATTTCACCAATCACGTTTATGCAAAGGAATTCTTTGCTAGGATATTCTTAAATAAATGTTGGTGAAATCAGGCATTAAAAACGTATAAATTGACCTTCCATTAAAATAATGATAAAAGTTATAGTTGAAAACACGGTCTTTAAATTATCTGCAAGTAGATTTTAAGCACTATGTATGTGTATAGTATGGGCTATGGAATGGAGTATGTATTCCAATATAGAAATACAATATTGGCACACAACAGGTGTGCAATTGCCGAACATCGTGGTCCAAGTTGGAAAATTCGAGGGTGTGTGACATTTAATGTGTAAATCTTTTATTATTACGATCCCATTTCATTGTGGATATATAGCGATTAGTTGAAAAAAGCAGATTTTAAATTTTAAAAAGATGAAGAAAAAGTTGATAAGCCAGATTTACGAGATTGGAAGAACAGTAAGAAATAAGGTACCAAACGAATTTTTATTATAGTGTACATTTTTCCTGACTGTGTTTATAAACGGCAGGTTTCATTTGAATTTGAAATATCTGCTTATAGGCACATTGAAGAATATTGTTGGTTATCAACTGCATTTTATGAGGTAAAAGCTGATATTTGAGGTGTATTTTTTTAATTGTTTGTACTGAAAAATATATCCTTAGTATTAATTAAAATGTTTCGTTCAGGTAAAACAGTTCTTTTATTGTGTAAGAGATTCACACAACATGGTGCTTTCTTTTATTACACAGGGCGATAAGTTTTTTTTAGTCTTATTGAGCTCTTCGTGGTAAACAAAGTTTGTCTTTGCTAATTGCTAAAGAGTTATTCCTCTTATTTTTTTATTTTTTTTATAACAGTTTTCGTATAGGACAATATGTTAAGAGGAACACAGCAACGAGTAATGTCTGCATATCATCCCCAAAGCAATGGACTTGTTAGAACGACAAAATAGAACTATGAGAAATAAGCTTAAAGCTTGAATTACATTATACTTTTTTCGTCTAGATTCTCGTTCGAGTTTCGTTCGAGGACAATCTAGTATAATGTAAATCAGAAAACTGCATTCGATTTTCGTTCGAGTTTCTCGAATTGAAATATGCAGCCCGTCCGAGTTTTCGTTTGAGTTCGGTCCGAGTTTTGTAGTGCCAACCTTGTGCCAACATCCCTATTGGCGTAGTATAGGTAGTCCCTATTGGCGCCATCTATACTAAAGCAAAAATGAAATAAAAACTCGAAACAAAATCGAAAGTAAACTCGAACGAAACTCGAACGAGAATCTAGACGAAAAAAGTATAATGTAATTCAGGCTTAACACTATGTAAAAAAGAAAGTGCAAGCAAATGGCCAGATATAATGGACTCATCGTACTGTATGTCATGATTCCACGAAATATTCACCTTTTTCCTACTTTACAACAGAGAGCCGAAACTTCCTGTTGATGTTGAAATGGATGTATAAAAGATGGCGAATATGAATGCAATTGAAAATTATTATTACCTATAGAAGATATTATCCCATTGTAGGTGTTTTACTTATTTCAAGCTCTAAGCACCGATTAGGTAATATTAGAACTTTTGTAAAATTTATAAATCATAATGTAGGTAATTCTAACTCATATTTTAAAATTAATTTTTTTCAAAATTTTTATTTACATTTTATTAAGAAATATTGTTCTTTTAACAAAAGAAACATTCAGATTCTAATATATTATTACAATTAAATTGTATAATACAACCGACAACTTATAAAATATGGAAACCGTCTCAGTCGGTGGTAAACATCAAAAATGACAAAAAAATATTCAGGTTTTTATTTATTTACATAATTTTCATTTTATTATGCCAATTTTTTAAATGAATATATAACATGCTGGTTTACAATATTGACAACACCTGGATTAGGTTTAACTATTACGGGAAAGCATTCAGTTCTAAACTAATTAATAATATTTAAAGTAATAATAAATAATTAGTATCTTAAAATTTCTTATAAAATTTGACTTCCATGTTACTAAATATAGAATATGATATAGTAAAAGCAACATGAAATTTACAAAATGATGTAGTGATTTTTTGCTATTGTCTTGAATGAAATTTCTTGATGTGGATCTTCAATATTATGTTGAGAGGTAGATAACTACTGACTTACAAATCTGAAGTGTTTATGAGTGTTTTGCACGAAACCTCTCCATAGGGTTGCCTATTTAGCTACCACTGTAAAAAAACAAATATACCTCTAGTATCTTCATCGATTATGAATGTTGACTGGAACGATTATAGAATGACTTATACAATTACAAAAAAAATATTTTGAAAAAACCTCAAGCTTAAGAGAGTATCTTATTTCGCTTTTAGTATAACCTGGTTAATTTATGTATTTACCGATTATTTACATAATTTAAATAGTAAATAATTTATGATTTTTATCTGTTAAAAAGTATGATATAAGTAAGCCGTGAATTTTTTACACTGTTAATTTAAAGAATTACCTGATAATAGTAATATTTAAAATGCACTAAAATAAAAAATAGTTTTAATTAATTCTAAACGGAACGGAAACGTACAAAATTAAAATAATGTTGGATTTTAAAATTCAGAATAAATTTAGATCAAATTTTTCATGTTTTACTTCTTCTGGTCAAGTAACAATTGGAACTCTACCTGCCTTGCGTGTGGGATGGAAGCTTCACCTTCTAGACTCATTAATATTACCACTTGTCCGCACAATTAAAATATATAATCGCATTTAGACAATTTATATTATTGATCGGCGATAAACGACCAACCTATATCATTTATCTTATTTGTTGTGAACACCAATTGCCGTATAAATAAGACTCGGGTCACATATCTGTATTTATGTCTTCTTTTTTACACCACCTGCTATGCAAAACTGTTCCAAATTAAAAATAGTGTAACAGCAGCAGGAACATTAACAATAAGAATATTTTAACGACGACATAGAAACTTGCTTCGTATCATCTTAATAGAATGAAGATTTATCAATAAAAGTGAACATGCTTACAAAAGTATCAACCATGATTTACAGTTTTAACTGTAAATATACATATTAAATCTTGTTATGTTAACATTGTTACCACAACATATATATTTCAATAATTTATTAAATTATTTTTAAGCAAGTGACTGCTGCGTGCGCTAGAAGAGTGCAGTATGTGTATATTAAGAAACTGAAATTTTAAAATAATACCCCTTTTAATCTCACACTATTACCCGTTATAATTAAATTTCAATTGTCAAAATCACATTTGTACTACTATTTTTTTTCAACTAAGAACGTAATTGAAGGAAGAGAAATTCTATCAGATTTTCAAAACCCTGGTTTTGTTTTTACACTTTATAAAACTTTAATTATACATTAAGGAGGTATTCCATTCTAGACAAGTTACTGTCGTAATATCGTCGAACGATTATTCTACATGAAAAGCAAAGGCAACAAAAAGTAAATATTTGCTTTTACGCTGTTTGGAAACTCAAGTTACTCGGAGTTGTAACGAGATAGGTTATGGTTTAATACTTATTACAGATACATGAATATTGATTTTAGAAAAATTGTAATTTAGTTTTATAATAGTTATTTATGAATTCTTGGTTAAATCATTCAAGATTTAAAAAAATAAATATTCACTAGTAATTCTTCAGTACGAAATAAAAAAAGCTCTTCTACACCGTGTTCAATAAATTCGGATACACTTTCAAAATCCAATAAAAACTATTATACAATGTTTAGGTAGTTAGTCAAAAATTGTATTTTATTAAAAGTACATTTATAAGAAGAAGTCACATTAAATGTTTTGGAATTACTCCACCTTTAACTTTTTTAACCAGCTTCAAACGCTTCTCAAACCCGTTACAAGCAACACGCACAGCTTCCATCGGCATTTCTTCCCAAACGCGTTCGATAACTTTCTTGCACTGGTCCAGATTTGCGATTTTATAGTCATTAAGCTTCGAAAGCATGTATGACCACACGAAAAAATATAAAGGATTCAAATCTGGAGAGCTGGGAGGCCACTCATTCTTGGGTAGAAAATCGATCAAATTGGCATGACACCACGCTTGAACCATATTTGCTGTGTGGGATGGTGCTCCATCTTATTGGAAGACGTAATGATCATTTCCAAACATGCGTCGTATACGTTTAGGGCAACATTTTTCTCCAAAACTTCCGTTTGGTAATACTCGGCGTTAATTTTAACACCTTTTGTCGATGTAACCAAAGGAAGTTTACCGCGCTTACAAACTACTCCCCAAACCATCACTGAGGGTGGATTCTGAAATCTAGGAACGTTTCTCTGGCTATCGGGAATATCCTGCACCTTTACTGCCCACAACCGATCATTTTTAACATTGTGCGGATGTTCCAAAACAAAAAATTTTTCGTCAGAAAACACAAACTCATCACCTGTGTGCCAGGAAAGTATCGCATTATTTGCTCTTTCTAGCCTCCTTTTTCTCAGAAACTTTCCAAACGCCGTGCACCTTTCGTTTTTTGTAAGCGCGGCACCCAAGATCAATTTCAAAATGTTATGCGCAGATCCCTTGGAAATATTCAGATCGGCTGCCAATTTTCGTACTGAACGATGGCGTTTTCGTCTCCGTTTCGTTTCCCTCACAATTTTCACTACTCGTACTGTCTTCAGCGAACGCGGCCTACCAAATCTTTTTCTATCCTCTAAAGAGGAGGTCTCATTGTACCGTTTTATGGTTTTGTAAACAAAATCACGCTTGATCCAGATGTTTTTCAGATCTTTAAAAATGGCACCGGAACGCTCACCATTCAAATATTTTGCAATTATCACCTTTCGATACTGCTTCATTGCGATTTGTAAGTAAATGACAAGTGACAGAAATTTGATATGACCCTCATTGTTTGCCTAAACATTGCGATGTCAAACTGTAAAAATATCATGTCCATCAAGTTGGCATTAAATTTATAATACGCGCTCAAGAAAGTGTATGCGAATATATTGGACACGGGTTACACGAAAATCATAGGTTCTAACTTCATGCCTCTAGGTCGGAGACGGTTATTTCCTTGCAGCTAACGCAGTTGGATGCAAATGCGGGGAACCGGGTTCAAACCTGGGGAGAGTCAAACTTTCTTATGACTAGTCTCCGTGCTTCGGAAGGCACGTTAAGCCGGTGGTCCCCTGGGTTAGTGAATTGCCACCATTAACATAAAAAACCAGGATACATGGCACATCTGACGGAAAGTCTAGCAAGCTTCCTGATGGATGTAAAATATTTATATGCTCATAGAACCAACACTGCCAAGGAAACAACGCAGATGTTGGTAATAACAAGCCTTAAGGCTTAAACTAAGAAGAAGAAGAACATAATTATATCAGAAAGATGGACATAATGAAAAACATCACAAAAATGGTGATCTAACAATAAGACAAAGCAATAAAGTCTATATCAGATGATCCAGGTTGCCCCTATGAACTTTTTGCAAAATCACAACAAAATCCTTAACTACATAGACGATTATCAACAATCTTTTGTAAATTTTAAACATATTTGCTTTATATTTGGATGACCTAGGATAACAAAGCTTTTGTTAAATATGTAATTTTTTAGTTTGCATTTGCCAATAAACAAACGGTGACACTTTTATCTCCGCCCTACCCTAAATACCAACAAAATAAAATGGATCATCTTGATTTTTGGTGCAGTTAGAATTTGTTGAAAAACTACCAATAATCGTAAAATTATAGTTAAAAAACAATAAATTAATACATAGATCATTCTAATTTACAAAGTAGATATGTTTCTACATTATATGCATATCCTAAAGGAAAATATCAACAATCACAATAAAAAAATTGACAAGGAAAATTCAAAATTTTGATAAAATATCTTATCACGATTCTGAATCTTTCAGTTTCATTGTTATAATTGCAAATAAGATTAATTGTATCATTTCTGAAGACTACGTTGATTGTTGATGTTTTGTCTTTGAGGAAACAAAGCTGAAAAACGCTCCAAAGATGGACAACAGTTTTCACAGAAAAATTCTAAATATGAAGGAAAATGGAAATGCATGTCTACAGTCCCTCCCTCCTCCAAAAATATTTGCGAATAACTCTGGAACTGCTGAAGCTCGATAAAAATATTGAAGCTTATTAAGATTCAACCGAACGTCAAAACGTCTGATACCAATTTCAGCCCAAAATTTGACTTGAGAGAAGGGGTAACGTATCTACCACTCCCGTCCTGAGTTAAAACGTCCTAACTGGTAATTTGGTGCTTTGGAGAAAAATGATTTTTAGTAAATAGAATAAAATCTTAAAAAAGAAAATTTCAAGTAAGTACCTATAAGGTATCACACATTTAGTAAATGTGGTCCTCATTTCAGGACGTCCTAATATCTGTCCTATGAGATGTTCTATTTCAGTTAGATAGGACATTTTAAAGTAGTATTAAGTATCGCTTCTGGAGATAGGACAATTTTTATTTGCGAATTTCCGGCCCAAACCGGAAAATTAGGAATTCTAAGTTAGTGCATTAAATAGACATGGTTCTGGTCTACCAAGAAATGCTGCTAACTCAAAATCTAAAACTTTGGAGATAGGACGTTTTACTAAGGATGGCAGTAACAGTCCCACGTCTTAACAATTTCGCGAATAACTCCGTGACGGTTGAGGCTTAAACGAAAAGAATCGAAACACAAACGTTCAACACCAATTCTGACTACCTCAAAATTTGACTTGAGGGCTAACATGGCTACATCCCTCTCTGCTTACAGATTTCACAAATATTTCCGCAACGATTGAGGCTCAAATGAAACAAACGAAACCTCATTAAGGTAGATTGTAATAATTTATTCTTAGCTTAAACGTTTGATACACATTTTCCTAAAGACTTCGATTGGGGTGGGGGGAGGTCAATATATGCACTTATAGTTATAACATATTTATTTTGTAGATTATAATTATCTTTTTGTTCTGCACATCCCTTATTTTAATTGTTTTTAAAACATTTTCTAACAATCTGTGGCCAATTTGATAACTTTTTAACCTAGCCCCCCCATCATGGGATATTGTTTCTATGAGAATAATGCCTGATTTCACCAACATTTATTTAAGAATATCCTAGTAAAGAATTCCTTTGTATAAATGTGATTGGTGAAATTTGACATAGCATTGACATAAAAAAACTCATATGTCAAATATGACCAATCAAATTTGTGGAAGTAATTCTTTACTAGGAAATTCTTAAATAAATTGTTGGTGAAAACGGGCATTAGAGTATGTTATAGTTAAAACCCGAGCTAATTAGTAAATTCTAGTTTGAACTAAACTCTTTGGTTCTAATTATAGTTTTAACTGATATAAATTTAGTTAAAACTACAATTAACTGATTGTTAGCAAAATCGCGTTGTAATTCAAATAACTATAGTATCACAGTTAAAACTAGATTGAAAGTAAAAGTTGGCATAATTATATACGAATTGCTTTATTAAGCTAATACTTTATACTTTTTACAAGGTTGAGCAAAATACATTTGTATTTTGTATTAAGATAGAAGAAAACACGATAATTTTGAATTATTGCTTTTTAAATTTAAAATAGAGTGCGTAGTATAAAACAAGTTATAGTTTGAGAAAAGGTCTTTAGTAATCTTACAAGTAGATTTTAAATTTTTACTTCTTACAAACCATTAACATAAATGCAACAAAAATCATGGCCGTCATTAGGATTCGACTTATATTGAAACAATTAGTAAGAAAAATTATAAAATCAAAGAACAGCTTACCGGATTGCATGTTTCAATCTAATCCACGATTCTACACTTAACACTGATCATCAGAGTCGTACTGGTTTGATGAAATTTACAATTTGATGATATCAGTGTCACGTGTAGAAACGTGAATTAGATTGAAACATGTAATCTTGTAAGGTGTTCTTTGATTTTCTTCATACTTGTATCTCGCATATTTTGATCAAAGGCAAGCAAAAAAGCATAACTGCAAAATCTTTGCATTTTGTACTTCAAATATAATACCCGTAATACATCTTTCAAAATATAAAATTTCAAATACAAAATACATGCAAAAATTTTAGGTATTTGAAGTACAAAATGCGAGTTATTTTGGAATATGATAATTTAATTTAATGTAATTTATAACTCGTAAAATTATTTAAAAATACCATTTAATTCATTCAATATAAACAAATTGTTATTGTTACCATCAATTTCAATTATTATTTTATTACCTATAATTTATTATTCATAACATTTTTACGTTTTATAATTTAAAATAATACTTATTCTTACTAGAAAATAATATAAGTTACGCGACAGATAAACACAGAAACTTCGCCTAAGTGTGCGGACCCCACAAATGTGTCGCCTTGTGTCGTCTAAGTGTGCGAGCATCTTTATTGTTTTATTTTAAAATATATCGAGTTAAAATTAATAAATAATTTTTCCAATAATTTTATTAAGCTTTTAGACATGGATATGTCTTTCGTCAGAGTCAGAATAAGTAATTATAAAAATAATTTATTAATTTTAACTTGATATGTTTTACAATAAAACAATTAATGATTATCACGAGTTAATAAATTAACGTTTTATATATTTTTTAAGTTTTAAACAAAGAATTGTTGTATACACTTGCAATTTTGAAGTAGGTACAGATTAATTCTTTTCACATTGAATGACCCATTTAATTGTTTTATTATTTTGTTCACTTGAAAGAAGAAGAATAGCTCTATGAAACGTATATTATAATGCGAATAAATGTATAAAAATAACTAAAGTGAGGAGATAACAAGGAAAAACTTGTTAAAACCACTTTCATTAATTACGATGTATTCACTAAACTGAAGTACAACTCATTAGTATTTTTCTAAAAACTCAGTATGAACAAAAAGAATTACCTTCTATTTTAACTAGATTTTTGGAAAATCCAACAAAATATCATATATGTTTTCTTACATTGTAGGTTTCTACTTATTTCGAACTTACATAAGTTTGTATTTGCTCTATTATAATGTACAAATAGATACGATACTGCCGTTTTTGCTGGGGAGGTCTGCGGTAAGCAGCAGTACAATTTTTAAGCACCACCTAGACACGTAATCAAAATAAAATATTTTTTCATAATTACATTAGACTTGTGAGATAAGTATCTACATTATGATTATTATTATTGAAATATATGAATTTTTGCAAAATGGCATCAATTTCTACAAAACTTTTCAATTTTCATTGAAAAATCAGCCATAATAAATATGTTTATAAAAAAATTTATAAATCAATGAATTGTTACAATCGTATGTACTTCAAGTCAATCGGATGAAAATTGCTAGAGTTCTGCTGGCCGATTTGAAAAACCTTTTTTAAGTTTTAAAATGTGTTTACTATAGGAAATCTTTAAGATACGTGCATGTCGATTTTTTTATCGATTTTTGTCGATAAAGTATCATTCTCTTGTATTGAAAACATGTACCATTTAAAGTACGAGTACGTATTACATACTACACTCTAAAATGCAGCAGCCTTTTCGAATGTTTCGGGGCGCTCGCGCTTGGAGGACGTTTAAGACATAAAGCACAAACAATTAAAAAAACTTTTCCTCCCCAAAATTTATGCTGAATATAATTCTTAGGACGTTTATATGTAATTTAAGCCAATAAAAAAAGTCAAAACATTTTTTTAAAAGTAACCTAACCTCTTAACTCGTTGAGCTTGCTTTAAATAGAATTTTTATTATGAAAAGCAATTCTTTCTTTAAACTGATTTTGCTATTAATTTTATAGATTTACCTATAGCTATTACGAGTATATAAAATAATAATAGACGACTCGAAAAATATTTTTTTGGATTTGAACAGTTTTGCACTGAACTGAAATTCCATACAAATTCATACAAACTTCAATTAAAAAGCAAATAGAAACATTTCAGATAGACACTTCTGAATCTATAATATTTGAAACAATTTTTCGAAGGCACACAGAATATGCATTAGGGCCATAATATTTTTTGCAACAGTTTTATACTTTTATTTCAAGTATTTTTTCCATTTTTTGCTAACCGTTTATCATAAATATCTTTGCTTACTTTTTTAAGCTTCGTTGATAAAATCTAATAAAATTACAACAATATTATTGTTTGAACTTGAATATTTCTAAGGTGTAAAAGAAAATTTATGCTTTTCAACTTTTAGTTTAGAATTAATTTAATAATATTGGTAAATGAATACTTACTACATACCGCCTTATTAGTAAATGCTTTTTGAATAATGTTTATTAATGTAAACTTTTCAATTTAGTAGCTTATCTGTAACAATTTTTCAATTTTGAATAATATGTTGTATCAATACAAAAGATTACAAATTCAAAACAGTGTATAAATTATGCTTTACATTATGCAAAATTATTTATAGAATAATTAACTTGCATAATTATTATTAATATTTATTATTTATATATATTTTTGCGTGAACTATATATACTTATTTTTTAGAGATAACGAAAGCGGGTAGAAATAAATATCACTGTATGGTGTAAGAAAGAGTCAAGTTGTTGGGATACATTTGAAATAGAAAAAATTAGATAAATAATTTTGAAATGATTATTGTTTATTGTATCATGGTCACTTGAAAATCTAAAGACTAGTCAGATACAAATAAATAGTATTGAAAAATGTCATAGTACCATGATAAAATTAATTGTAATTCTTTGTAACAGCAATGCACTCTCCTAAAGGTAATGGAAAATCATATATTAATTTATAATAATTATAGAGTAGTATATCATTTTACCTACACTATAAAAGAATAAATCTTAAAATATTTTTAACACTACCAAACATAAATTGGTTAAAGTATTTAACTTTTTATCTCATAAATAAATATTTATATTTATTTTTTTGTAAGAGTGATTCGTTATAAATGCAAAAGCATATTTTTATAAGTCATACAGGTATAGTCTTGGTTGGCAAACGTAAAATATTACTTAATATCCTAAACACTAAATTTACAAAAGATAAACATTAGATACATTTGTAGATAAGAGTGACAAAGGCTATATACTTAGTTGGACAAACAATAAGGTAGTCAATTCCAAAACCTAATAAATTACTCTGCAAGTGTTCCTTCAATTCGGGGCGGGACACCCCGCGTGGATCACATCGTGACTATTACTATTCCCAACTGTTAAACGTACTTCAAAACCAGCCATAAATGATTACAATCTTACTTGACTTTCTTCAGTTACATTGGTCACAAATTTGAATATGTTAATTTTCAAACTATTTGCCTAAAATTTATAGTAATGTGTTTGTGAGGATCGGTGAGGGCGCGACTCGATTGAAATGGGGTGTTGACACGAGTTTGTCATATTTAACACGGAAAGGTTAATCTGAATTTTATATTTCACTCTTATATTGCATGCTATTTTATACAAATGTTTAACAATATTATTCATAAAATTATACTTATATTTACTACCATAAATAGGAATAATTTATACATGTTACCTAATATATAAAAAAACGCGAATAGAACATCAAAGTATTATTTTTTGTCGTACTACAAAATGTAAAAAGGAATTTTGGAAGAAACCTTTTTTTGTAAATTGACTATGACGCTTTTTCAATTTCAATTCAATTTTTCAATAAGAAGACAACGAAAGCAGGTTGCTGGTATGGAAAAATGGACCCAGAATTTCAAAATTTTTCTCTTGTCGAAATGGTAGATGAAGGGGTCTGTTTGAAGAATAAACAAAAAAATATGCCGAACGTTGATAAATGGGCCTAAATTTAGTGAAAAAGTGAAACATCAATATATTATTATAAGTATTGTGTCGACTGTTACCACCGCTGTAGCCTTCCCAATCTTTACTTTAGGACTGAAAATATTTGGAAAATGTGAATCTCTGAAACAGTTCAACTTGTTAAAAATATCTCTGATACTCACACACCTCCCCTATTAGAAAATATGAATATCTTAGACAGTTCCATTTATTAAAAATATACCCTAAAGTCCCGTTCTCACGATTTAAATCTTTGTTAAGTCAAATTGATCAATATTCCACTAAAAAGTTGTTCAACTACCTTAAAACAAAGGTTCTCACTACAGATTTCATTCAACTTTTGTTGATCAACTACAATCGGTCAACTAAACTTCAATCGTGAGAACGCGACTTTAGGCCAAAAAATAACCTAAATCGGAAAATTTAAGCCAACAGAATTCTTAAACCGTGATTATAAGCTTTATGTTCACTTTAATACGGTGCACGATTTACGACAATCGCATTCCTAGTCACAGCATAGCATAGCATCTCATTGTTTATAGAATTTGGTGGAGTCACAGCTTCCATAACCTCTTTCAACGTTTTAATGGTATGAATATACAAGGTGAGTATAGAATCTCAATACCTAACGAGGTCGTGTACTGAACGCGTGAGGCATTATCAGTCTTCGTTAGAATTTAAATAATAGCAAGTGGAAGATGTTGGCCACCTCAGAAAACGTAGCGTCGGGGCATTTACAAAAGTCCGCAAGAAAGAATAAAGGTAAAAAAAGCTCCAGCACGAAGAAGCTAAGCAGGCAATGCACTGCAGAGAAATTGCTTCCACCTTACACGCCCAGTGCAACTTTTGGAAGAGAACTGATCTTGTTTCAATTGAATTGTAACACATTCCTAGCCACGCTCCGTTCCAGGTAATCATCTAAACTAAACGCACCGTCAACAGAATGTGCTAATATAGTAATGTGTAAATTTGCTTAAAAATGTAAACATTAAAATCGATTTTTGGCTAAACCTCACCTTAAACGTTTGCTTTTTAAAGTTGTCTATAAGATCCCCTTGAGTTTTTTTTAAATAACTGTTATCTTCTGGGTCCATTTTTCGTACTCGTACCAATATTCGAAAACAACAATTACGAGAATCAAAGAAGTTTTAAAGAAATATTTAATTATCTTAAATCCCTTTGTTGATCGATAAGTTTTTTTAACAAAAAATTGCTACGTGCAACCCTTGTAAGCCAGAGTTTATATTCATACAGAAAATTCAAAACCAGCCACCCAAAGGGTGGTACTTTCTCTTCATATAACTTTTAGGTTTGGGGTATTTGTAGCTTACATTATTTTGATTTAAAAAAATTTTAAAAACGTTTGAGTTGTAAACATACCCCAACCCCACAATTATATACGGTATACGTATAATACAATATTTCAAGGCTAAATAGTTAAAAGAGGTACGCAATCAGTGAGAGGCCACAATTTTATGGAGCACTGCAATATTAGCCGTTTTTATTCAACTGTTAAAAAAAGTTCACATAGCTCTTGTTCAAAAAACCCAATAAGAACAACAGCACTTTGTGGGCAGGAAAATTTACTAAATTTGATTACTACATAATATTAAAATAATAAATCAATAATATTAGGGGTTATATATATTATTGGGAAGCTGTAAAAGAGTTTTATATTATAATGGTCTAAAATTTCTAGTAACGCCGCTGCTCACAGCCCAAAATTTCGACTATTTGCTTATTTCTATTTCGAAGTAAACAATATTTTGCACAGTATACACAATGCAACGATTGTAAAAATACTTTTTTCTAAGATTTCCTTTTCTAAGTATAATGTAAGATAAGGTATAAGTAAGGCATCGTGTTATGAATATGGGCATAAGATTGGAACAGAAAACCATTATGTTCTTAGTTAATGCTAATTGGTCTATATACCAATAAATTATGTGTACAAATATACAATATGAAATAGGGTTCGAAGTAGAAGTAATGGAATATTACATTTTAATATTTAATGGCAATTTTTATTGAAGCCACGATGAGGATTGGTAGGCCCTCTCAGCTAGTAGCTCGTGTATCATTAATACAACTGATAACTCAGCATTACATATCCTGCATAGGATGGTAGATTATGAAGTAACATCAAGAGTAAATTTACTTTAACCCAGCACCGTGGTATGGGAGTGAAACGTAAGCGACTACTAGATAAATAGATATATTTAGGATCGAGTTCTCAGTCGCCTGCTGAACCAATGCAAATAAGAACCAAATATCCCACTAAAAATACTTCGAACAAATAAACAAATATTCAGTAAACTAAAATAAAAAAAAAATACATTCAAAAATTAGCCACAACGCATAGCATAGTCTAGCTAGGGACGTAGCAACAGGTGATGCGAGTGGTGCCAGGCGCCATGTACAGCGGCCCTTTCGCCAAAATTTCGACTAGAAAGTCAAAAACAAAAGAACAGAACAGAGAAGAATACAAAAATGTTAAAGATTATTAAGTTTGAGCAGCTTGAGGTTTCACTATCGGGAAATTTTACAAGTTTTGACAACACTCAAACTTTAAAAGAACCGAACAAAATGAAGTACATACTTGGATTGAAGAAAAACTCAATAATTTTTAAACAGTTGTAATGGTATAGTAAAATATAAAATCTTGAGCAAAACTTGTATCCAATGCACTGCAGAGTAAACACCAAAATATTCAAAAAGCTTCAAACTTTTGGAAACTGATAAGACAGATGTTGCACAGGTTAGGGGAAGTATCGAGGAAATTGTAAATGAAGCAGCTGATTTAATTTGTAGTTGGGGAACTGCTCCAAGTTTCAAAAATCACAGAATACACAAAGTGAAAAAACAATTCGATGAGCTGTCGTGTGATGAACGACTTACCTACCAAATAAATAAAACTTCGATGTGGCGGTATTTAAACTATCGTTCGATGATATCATATCACAACTTTAGAATCGATTCAAAGGGTTAAACAGCGTAGTTAAAAGATTTGAAGTACTTTTTCCTTCGGACTTGAAAGATCACTCTGATGCAGATTTGGTATTCCTGTTTGAGAATTCTGATCTAGTTTTATTTTAATGATTTGTCGGATTCGTTTTCAAAAGAAATTTTGACATTCGTATCAACGTAGGAGAGATGATTTTCAATGGGTGAAGAATTATTTGAGAAATATAATGGAAGAAAGTTGACTTTCTAGTTTGGAAATTTTACCAATAGAAAATTAGACAGTCAAAACTTCAGATCTGAATGTAATAATTTCATTGCTTGGCAATCAAAAGTTAAGAAAAGCTGATTTTTCAGAAAAATTAAATTATAATTAGTTTTGTATTATTTGTAATATAAAGTTGCTATTAACACTTATCGTACACCTCGCCACGCTTAAAAATTGTTTATTGTTTTTAATGTTAGTGTTAAATTTAATGCACGTGGCGGCCAACGTATTAAATTGATCTTTTTTTTTTAATGATGAGGGGGCCCGCTGTGGTCTTGCACCAGGGCCCGGTTTTGACTTGCTACGTCTTTGAGTCCAGCCCTCAAGACGATATTCTTGTGCCGCAAGAAAAAGAGGTAAGTTGCAAATTATATTCTAGTCTGATTGGGATAAATGCCAGATTTGATTTTAAAAATGTTGTTGATTTTGGACACTTTAAAAGCAACTTCAGGTTTTTTTGGTGCCTATGATGCATATTATGTAGTGAAAATTAGCTTTGGTTGTGAAAATGAAAAAAATGGGCATTACGATGAATTTGAAATTGTTGCCTCCTACGAAACGTTTACAGTTTTTGGATAATTATGAACTTGTTAGGTATTCTACCAAAATAAATAATATCTATGTATTTCTTTTAAATAAAAATTCTATGTTTACAATATTGGAGATGTAAAGTTATATGTTAAATGTTACATAACAATTAATTACGTTATTTCGGGGTGTCCTTAGAAGTTAGGACACAATTTCATGTATTGTCTGAAAGCCTTTTGCTGACACAACTTGGCCAACATCATTCAATTATTACGGTGTTATTAAAGGGGCTATGTAGGTTTACAAGTCTGGGCAATGGGCATATTCAGAATTCATAGATATTTAGTAGTAATACGTATTTACATTTAAAAAAGTATTTTGTCTTAATTTTTCATTAAAACAGTGCTAAACGACAATACCTGTGTATCAAATTCACCAACCTGATGCTGATGTTAAATATTTAAGCGCGCTCTTATAGGATGGAATTTAAAACCTAACTGATGCTATACAGCATTCTTCTCTTATATTACTTTAAATTTCAGGCATCACGGGTGCGGATGAAGAATTATCCGACTTCTATATAAAGTAAAAAAGTTTTAAATGAATTTTGTCTACAGAGAAGATATAATTTCGTTAATTACAAAATAACTGCCTTATACGATGACAAAAAGGGCAAATGCATTTTAACGATGTATTTCATTCAGTAAGTTCAGTTTAATCCTGAGGGGAACTTTTGCTTAATCCCAACCCTAATAGAGATTAAATACTCACACTTCCATTATTGCTAAGAGCCAAATCATTTAGTTTTCTCCTAACTTTTCTATATTGACTTTAAGTGTTAAACAATAATCAATTTTGCTCGACTAGAAATATCTCTTTATATAATTTTATTTATCTTCTAATATTATGTATTTGATTATGCAATTATTTCAAAAGTTTATAATACTATTAATGTCATTTTAATTAACGCGCTTAAATTATAAATGCAAAAATGATCATTGTATATCTCAAATAACTTAGAAAATGATTGATTTTACGTATTTAATATTCAATGTTGATAAAGACGATCCCAAAATTGTATAAATTTATAATATTTTCTATTTTATGACTTAACAAATTATATTTAATTTCGTCATTTTATATTTAAAATTTTCTGAAATTTTATACAAATTAATTTATCTGTCAATTTCTTAGATGTGGCTGTTGCTAAGAAGTTGGGTAAATTATAAGGGGAGTCATTTTAAGTATTTCAAAGTTCACAATTTGCATTATACTCGTTCATAACTTTTGCTATCATTTGTACCTTTTTTAATTCGTTTTTTTTTTTTTACTTTTTAATTAATTTCAATTTTGGGGTATGAAAGATCTTGCTATTATTTCACCGGAAACTTAACCCTAAAGGAAATTTTGAAAATTACAATAAGTGTACAAAAAATGTTTTGAGCATTGGGTGTAAAAATTCAAATTTTCAAGTTAACTTACAACTCGGGGAATCCCCCTTTCAAGAATTCTTTTTGAATCTGTTTTCTGTTATATTTTTTCATTATCTATAGTACTCCCAAATGTTGCTTGGTTTTATTTTAATAAAAATGCAATTTGTCAAAAAATGTATTAGCTTGACTTTAGCTTGTAGTAATTGCTAAGTTTTCGCAACATATTGATTCAAAAACGTGCAAAATAATTATCACGATAAATTAATGTACGAAGTTACGGCATAACTTTAAATCATTTTGATTGAACATGATATTAATGTTACTGTACTCACAATTTTAAAAATGAGGTAAACTTGAGAACCTTGAAATGTGTGTACTTACCTTAAAATAAAAAAATTAAAACAACTTTTTAAAATTTCTGTTAATTTATTTAATTAAGACAATAATGTTTATATTAATTCTCTATACACACTTAGATATTTACAAACAGATAAAATTAATGTACACTCTTAGGCTGAGAGCCAACAAATATTGTTAGTCAATATAATAATAAAAATTTTTGATATGAATAATTTATACACAACAATTTTCTAACCATTTATAATAAAATAACAAGAAGTGTGATGTAGTACCAAATTGCATTAGCAATTTGAGTTTTACAACAACAGGTTTACAAAAAAAGGTGCGCGCATCCTCCAATACTCGGTAGATTCTAACAAAATTATTAAATCAATTTCCAAATTACAATACCAGTTTTTTGGACAATTCATGTATCACAGATATAAATAAATGCATGTACACAAAATATACAACGTATTGCAATCAATCAACACGCGAGTTCTTGCACTCACTGATTAACTATTAGTTGCACATTGCCCATTGTGTTTAAGATACCAGACGTCAGCTACAATCTGCAACAAAAAAAAAGAGTTAATTGGCGAGATAAAAAATAACATATTGAATAATATGAGGCTTTTAAGTTGGCATTTTAATAAGGGTTAACGGAAATCAAAATTATTTCATTTAAAAAACAAAAATTACTATGTAACAGATTATTTGTTTCAGTGATGTTATTCAATGAAGTTACTTGCTAACGGTCTAGAGTGAAAGCCAACCTGGTAAGGGTCGTTTTACTGATCAAAATCTCATGTTATTTGTCAATGTCAAGAAGGTGGCGATAGCGAGCATTCCTCATTTTGAATATTTTAGCGTAGGCACTTACCTAGCGAACGGTCCAGCAAGGCGCGGCTCACACCGGCGAGACGAATCCCCCGTTCATACTTTGCGGGCTGCGTTAAGAAACACTTGTATTGATAACATTCGTACTTTTGATCAAAAATAATTACTTACCTTTTATAAAAAGGTTTAAAGGCAGCATTTTCGGAATTAGGTGTCGAAAGTTGATTTGGTTGTTGTGGCGGTCTCTGAGGCGATTGCAATCGATTAAACCCACCCAAAAAGTTTGATTGAGAATATCCACCGTTTCCTACCGAACCACCCAAACACGACCCCTGTCCAGGTAACAAATTACCAGTAACGCTAGGTAATTTCATATTAGGGGGTGTTTGAGGTGGGGTATCTGTTTGAACTTCCGCAAAACCTGGTTGACAGTGACTTGATAGGAATCCACCATTACTATATCTCGCCGAGCTCGGTAAAGCAAAGCCATTACTACCCGACCAATGTTGCTGCGTCGCAGGAGGTGGAGGTGGTGTTTTACATGCTGCCGTATCGGCTAAAGACCAAATTTTAGGTTTGGATGGTGGTAAAGGTACACCGCAGTCTGATGATTTAATTTCCGCCTTAAGTCCATACGTGGTTCCCAACATGTGATGCATTTGACTTCCGAGTACGTCGTCTTTTCTTTCTTCATCGGTCAAATCGTCATCCTCCATATCTTTCGCATTTCGTTCGGCCTTTATTCTTCCGTGAATATCTGAAAATAAAGGGTAATTGAAAAATCGGTAGCGGTTTCTTCCCTATGCGATTTTAAACTGCATCGGGGTGAAACTAAGTGGTATAGTCTTCGTTGTGGGGCTATAAGCATTAACTGCTGATCCGATTAAAATGAGATGGGGGAGTTAATACGCGTCGTATTTGAAACGACATTTCGCAGACCTAATAAAATCTCGCGCGTCTAGTAACCACTCTCAATTTTATGCACTCACCTGTTTCAGTTCTTTTATCGTCATCGTCGTCCTTATCCTTATCCTCATTATCCGATACCATTGCGTCGTCGTCGTCATCAGTTTTATTTTTCGGCTCCCATGTCATCTTATTTTCCTTTTTCAATCTTCTCCGCGCATTTGCAAACCATGTCGATACTTGTGTTAATGTCATTTTTGTTATAATAGCAAGCATAATTTTCTCCCCTTTTGTTGGATACGGATTTTTCTTATGTTCGTTTAACCAAGCTTTTAAAGTTGCAGTCGATTCCCTAGTAGCGTTTTTCCGTCTCGCTGCGAGATCGTACCCGGCACCATACCTGTGACAATAAATATAAATGAAATGGGAACTATGATAATAATATTATAGATATTTGGCGTCGTTTTATATACTCGTTTGTGTATTTTATTTGTTATTCGTGACTAATCGAATGCGTGATTTATTCGGGATTTATCAGTGTTCTATAGTTGCGTGAGTTAGAAAATGACATTAAGAATCCTAACAGAAACGAAATCAGGTAAGTATGCGGTAACGATCTACGCCGAACAGCTACACGGTTTGTCAAGGAGATGTTAAATTTGTTCTATCGCCAGTTTCTTTGTGCAGAGCTGCCAAGCTAATGTAGTACCCACACTCGAATCCCTGAGAGCGGGATTTGATTACGGTCAGAGTGGTTTCACCCCTATTAAGCGGGCCACTTTTTCCCGATAGACAAGGGAAAGGCGGCCTTCGCCGTCAATAAAACGAGAAAAATAAAGTTTCCCTCGATTTCTAGACATCATTGATACACTTCCGCTGAGCGAGCGATTGGTTACGCCTTGTCCGCCTTCGATCAAACCGATATAACTCAAAGTCAGTATTTATTTAGTCAGCTCTTTTTATTACGTAAAAGATATTTTAAGCTGAAGTATCCAAAAAGCTAGATAATGCAAGACTTTTGTAAACGAATAATGGTAGGCGATTGAACTGATTCTACAATCTACAATAACAAAATTAATTATTGTGATAAAGCAAATTGTTTGCTTCTAGTTTCGAACTTGCTTAACAATACCGTGTAAAATAACTGGAACCGATTTTATCGACTATAAATACAAATGGTGCATTGCGATGGCAGCCACCACCTGCGCCGCGACGCCGCAACAACGCTCCAATCAATAGTGCTCCCTCTTCAGCCATTTTGTCTTGAAGCCATTCTAACAATGTTCGTTCCGCGACCGTGAATTAGCCGCAGCGTAATTTAAACCGGATTCAACAACTATCAATGTAAAACTTTAACTTGCATTTACGATGCGAGTCAAAACAAAAGTTTCCTTTTCATTGCCTTCGTAAGCCAATTTTAGGAGAAACCCCCATTCAACTGCTTTTATATAAAAATTATAATATCCTTTATACGAATATTGCTACTAGCGGAAAACATAGAATGTAGGATGAATATAATATGTGGGTATATACAGTTGTTTTATCTAATAGATCTCAGTTTTTATAGAGAAACGTAATCGCAACTCGAATGACATGCAATTGTTTGAACCGACACGCTTTATAAATTTGTCCTGCCCATAACAATTGTTTGTAAAGAATGTCACGCTAAAGGTAGTCTTAGTATTTCCAACTTATTGATTAATTAATGTAAAATGAATGAACAGTCCTTACCCATAAGCCGCTAACGTTGGATCGTAAGGATAATATCCGGTAGTCGGTTGAAGGCCAGCACTAGTCCATGCGCTCATATCAGCTGCACTACCGGTACTCTGAAAAAATCAGAATAAATTAAATTATTTATTTTAAAATCAAAAGTATATCGTTAACTGTATACTTTTATTGTAATTTAATAGCCATATTAAAAGAAAACATGTTAAATCTAAATAATCCAATAAAGAAATTGTTGTTAATAGCAACATAATACCGACATCATCCTAATGAGGCCCGAGTCTTTTATTTCACATGGTTGTATTTATTATACCTTAAAAATATTAGACATAATAAAAATTTCATACCTAGGTAGGTGTCGCCATGTTTATGGCGTATAGAGTGGATTCGTCTGACGCTTTTAGGGATATGTAATATCGAAATTATATGCTAATAGATTTTAAATTAATTACTCGAAATTCTTGTGGTATGTAAACGTAATAGAACTAACTAATGGGTTATATTTAATCAGAATTGTAATCACCAATCGTTTTAGAAAGATAACAAAAGCGCAGATATATACAGCTAGTTGACTGTCCTAATATATGATTTAGAAATCCACTTTATATGTGTTCACCCTGAGTCCGGAAGCCCGAGTTGCTATATATTTATTCTGTAAGCGTAAATCTTTCGGTAGGGTGGAAGACGATGAAGTAAGGGATGCTGCCCGGGGGAATCTAGAAGATGGATAGAGACTTTCGCGCTTAACGCCGCCTGAGTGCCTATAAAAAACCTCATTTCTAACCACTGCTCACTAAATTACTGGCATTATCCCACAGTAAACACCAGTCAATTGATACCAGTCATTCGGGCCGTTTTAACAGAGAGCTTAAATTGATGCAGTTATATCGCTTAAAAACAACTTGTTGAAAATGTTTCGAGAAATTTTACGCTTTTTGAACAAAATAATTTAAAGAATATAATTTTATAAAATACATCTACCTTAAACAATTGGCACGTAAAACTAGATATTCATTTGAGGTGACAGTGTTATTAGGATGTAACGACGTTAGATCCTTGTCATGTAATTTTTAACTAAGCACTAGAAACTTTCTCAATTTCTTAATAACGGTTTTGGAAAAAAAAGAGTAAATTGTTTTAATTTTTCTTTATTTTTTCCACACAACAAAATTCATACCTACATACCTACTCGGGAGTATCCCATTACTATTCCTGATGTTAAGTCTATTTTCATAAGTTTTACTTTAATAATAATACTTAATATCAATTAGGCAGGTGCGAAAAATATAAACTAACGAATTAAACGTTTTGGTGTGGTGAGTATTAAGCATTGTGTATTATGTTAAGTCGGTATCTATATAAGTTAACCATTTTGTCGAACTTTGATTTCCCAATGATTTTTCAAAATATATCTAAACATATTTATCTTACGTTATCTCACATTTAATACACAATTTGTCATTGATAATATGTAAAATATCACCATTAGTTGCCGACAAAGGATTCAATCACAGTTGATAACGTTCAACACTGATAAGACTCTTCACCAGGCGGCTCAAATTTTTGAGTATGTTTTATGAAATGAAACAATGGAATATTAATATAATTCTTTTTATATCGTCGGTTTAAAGATAATTATATGATAATTGTGAATGAGTGATTTAATTATCGCGGCGATATTTCTATTGACGGTAATTTAGAGTATCACCCATGACCTCCTTAATCAAATATATTATATAGGTATGTATTATATTTATAACATTTTTAAGTAAATGAAAACATGGCAAAATAAAAAAAAACTTGTTTAACAAATTAACTAAACCAGTTATATGAGATTTGAAACTTAAAGCAAGTTCCTGTTCTTTAATTATGTGAAAAGTATTACAAGTCAGGTGACAACTGATGTCAAGATTGAATTAAATAACAACATTACTTACAAATTTACATCTTGTTTTTTGATACCTATTTACCTTAAATTGAAAATACACTATTAATTTATATCCAATTCCAAGTTTCAATTTATTTACTTTAACGGTGGAATTTATTCTAATATTTCACTTTCCCTAAATGTAGTATTCATCCTAGTTAGAAGAAAAGCACTAAATAGTTAAGGTAATTCAAAAATATCATACTACGCAAGTTACGTTTTTATTCCAGATTTATAGACCTCTCTTATCAGAATTGAAAGGAATGGAAAAGAATTTGTGAAAGCCATCAAGCTTTTAGCGTTTATTTTAATTCCTAGTTGCATCGTTAACGTAATTGCAGAACTCGATTTCTGTATTTATAATGAAGTGAAATAGAAAGACATAAAGCATAAATCAAATAATCGATCGATGTAAGATTAAAAAAGAAGATAAGCTTTACTTATTATATGAAATTCAAAAACGCTTAACATAAATCTGAAATCTTCTACATTGAACACTTAAGGATACAAAGAAGCAATTTGTAGTCCTTCCTGCGTTTGTACTTATACGGAAATTGAACAGTGTTTACGCGTGTGCGTCTCTCAACTCTCAAGTTTTCTCCATTAAACGCAAAATACGACGTTCTCCGAGACCAACTTGGTATCGTAAAAATCTTGTGTAGAATAATCGATACCACATTTGCTCCAGTGAATTCAGATTGCAGCTAAGTGTTTGAAGCCACATATTTATGCTAATCTTATGTTTAAAATCTTGACAAAAATTCAACACAAACTGCACCACGTGAAATGTTACCAGCAAACTTTCCGAACAAAAATTTACGCGTCATTTACCACGTTAGGGATAATAGCAATTGGTGGTAAATCCAATATTGAATGTTAATATAAAAAAATAATAACTATTTTTTGTAACTGTGCTTTTTATATTTAATATACTATATTGCAATATGTTGAATAAATAAAATATGATCTAGTTGCAAAAAGTTTCGACGCAGTTGGGACACTCCAAAATTGGGATGTCTATGTTCGATAAGAATAATCGCCAAATATAACAATGCAAAAGTTATTACTTACTACATATTCCAAAAATTACATAATTTTGAAAATTATTGTAAATTATTTAAAATTGCTAAATAATTATTTTAATCAAGATTTCAAATAATAATAGATTTTATATTTAATTTTAAATATATTTAGAATTTGATGTTAATCTACTGATAGCGGTCACTATAATCAAAATATACGCCATTACTATTTGTTTGTCATTATCGGTCATGTAAGCAATATTTTTCTACACTCGACAAAATTACAATCCATTATTCTAATTGCTGTTTTAGAAATTAAACTAGCCACAAAATTAATATACAAATATTGATCAATCTGTCATAATTTGACCACATTTATGTCCGACATTTGCTTACATGCATGAGATTTATTCACGTAATTTTTTTATTCACCAGCAATTTAGTACTTTGGGGTAATCAATATTTTATAATTTTTAATTTTTATAAAATTAATATTTTAAAAATTTTAAATAATTAACTAATCCATTGAAATTGGTTTAGAAACGCTTTTACGTATTTTTGCAGATAATTTGTTTAGTGTTATTAAAAAAAAAAACCATCAAAATTACTTTAGTATTTGCTCTTGTGTAATTTTGAACTGGACAGGATTTGAACACATCCAGGTAAATACAAAGATATGATAATTCAGAATCATGTAATTCATGCTATTATTAAAAAAAAAATTGCACTATAGGGCATTTGTGGACTTACTGACTATGTTTTCAGAGCAGTAAGTTTTGCTTACCATTGTAGGGGGGGGGGGGGTATAATTATTAGTATTATTAGTACATTATGCTACAAGGGAGCAAAAACGGATTGTTCCCGCCGCGATGCGATGCGATGCGAAGCGAATTATTATTTTTCGACTGAGAAAAAGTTAACTTGGCTATAGTACCTACTAGACTAGGTACATATAGATATGAAGGGTCCACTGGAAAAACGATGAGGGTCACATTTTTAAAAAGTCGAGTAAAACGAGGTTTAAAGTTTCACAACTCTTCATAACGCATAACGTAACATTGTGCTGCCTATTTTCAACCGTAGTTTTTAGTGGAATTTCATTGTTTGTTTCCTGTGAGGATTGGTATGTTCATAGCTTATGTTACAAGCTAAGAGATGCCGATAAAATATCGATTTTGAAAAAAATGGAGCCTCATCGTTTTTCCAGTGGACCCTTCATATATAATCTAGGTAGGTACTACATTTCACCGTTTCTATTGTAAATTATTAAATAAATTTTTAACTTTAATAAATCATACTAAAACTGTAATGTAGTACTACTATATTTCCGCTAACAGCCCCCCTCCCCACTTTTACCAGTCAGTATAGGAAGTCCTAATTTAAATCAAATTATTAATATTATTAATTATTATTATCAAATTGACAACATTTATAGTGGGCTTTACAAACGATAATTAAAATTTAAGGTTTGCAAATAATTATAGATAAGGATATCATTATATTCTTAGACAGAACAGCAACATAAATTGTATATTTTAACATACTAACATAGTTTTAATAAATTTGGAATTAAAATTAAATCATCGGGTTACAAAAAATAAAACAAACGTAAATTATTAAGTAATATATGATTAAATAATTGTCAATTATTATTAATTAATTAATAATTATCAGATACCTTATTAAACCTTTTCATTAAATTAATTAAGCGTTTTTAATTATGGTCATTAACTTAAATGCTTTGTTTCTTTAGTTAGTGTTTTTTAACAAATTGTAAGTTTCTTTGGTAAAAAAATTTATTCATTATTTAGTATTCAACCAACATCCTGATGCATGATTTGAATCCTCCAAATATCACCGTTGGACTTTGTATTAGAACTTAAAAACTTTGTGAAATAAAATCTTAAAATATATTTAACTCCATGATAATGATAAGGCAATGTATACTTTCGAATAACTAATATATACTATTTCCAGCTTTAATTCAGAAAGTATCAATTGTAATTTTGATTAACCAGTACTTCCGGCCTTACGGCCACCATTCTGCTTAACTCTGGGAGGTCGTTCGAATTTCATCTTTAATCCTTCTGGCTAGTTTTACGATGCTGCTCGGTATTCTGCCTCGCACAGCTATCCATATAGGCGACCATGCCGAAAGTATTCGTTAATCTGAATTGCAACTGACGCTTTCTGAATTAAAATGGTGTAGGGTACTATTTACGCCGTAAGTGCACTATACGTAATGACCCCTCAGGTTATTTGCCTAGCACTACTGCTTCAGATTATCTATGGTCACATAATAAACAGAAGTGTGAAAATGTGAAATGTGAGGATCAATAAATTGAAATAGAAAAGAATTATTAGTAAAATAAGCGCATAAAATTATTGTTTATAACTTTGATACGCGAGTAGTTTTACACCCTCCAATGCAAGCCTCCACTACAAGGTGAACATTATTTAAACACGAAATGCCTAAAAGTTTCGTTGAAAAAATTTGCCAAGTATTCTCGATCGTTAATACTATTTCTGGAAATCTTTCAAGTGGAACAAAATTTGATATAACCACCTAAAATATTTAAAATTTTGAAGTCACTATTCGAACAGAAATGTTAGATTATAATTTTTAACTTTTGTGAAAACTGAAATTGTATAAATAAACCAGCAAAAACAAAAATCTCGTTGTGTTTCATATCAAGTTTCTTACAGTATGTAGTGTTGGTGTAGTTCGTTGTAAGCAAGATTGTAGCCATATATACCCTTGTCGCGTCGAAAGAAGTAATGTATAGAGCAACTAATTATATTTGTTGTAAAAGGCAAGAGACTCGAAGGTGAAAAACGACAATGAGTTTGGACCGCGGCGCGGTATCGGCGGTTCTGAGTGTCGTCGGTTCGAGAAATTGCACTAGTGGACCGAGAAGAATGCAGAAATTGGATTTTTATTGTCACACCGCGTTTCATAACAATACATTCCGAGTGTCTGCAACTCGTCACTGTTTTTATAAGTTTCTGAGTTGCTCGCCCAAGTCGTCTAGTCAATTTATATGGGAATAAATTTCCTTAATAGACTATCGCGAGATATTTTAGTATGCTGCAATTTTCTTTGTTTTGAAAGCTAAATTTTTGGTGTTGTAATAAAATTATTATTATATATTTGTAATTCATTTTTAACAAGGTTGCTTACTGGATATTTAAGGTTAGAAGTATTATATAAAAACAAACCCCTCTATATGGGCAATTTTTTGTTTAAATTTCTTTACTTTCCGGTTAGTCGTTCTGAATGTTTATTACAACTATTGAATTATTCATGGGATTGACAATGTTAAATATGTTCAGGCATCGACTACTTATAAATATTGTTATCAAACCAGTACTTTAAGTGTAAGAACGTAGTATGTACATATAATTTTTATATACATTGTATGTCTAATAATTTGCATATACTCGTATGTACCTACAAAATATTGCCGTGTATTATTAATTACAATATTTTGAAATGGTATCGAGTGCATTATCTATTTATCTTTTTCAAATATTAAGTAGGTATTTATTGCATTGCCTTGTTTATTGTAGAGACATAAGTTATAATTATTGCCAACATTAATAATGACGTATTTAGATTAAGACAATTATTTTTATAGAAAAAGGTAGTATTTAAGTATACTTAAAGTTACAGTAGTATATACTCCATTGTATTTTCTTGTTAATTGACAGGAAATCTTTTCAAGCCACGTAAAAGTTAAATATTTATAGTGAATATTGTTAATAAAAAAATTGTTGTTGTGTATACCTATAAAAATCCATTGCAATATCTAAACTATACGTTCATAATATTACTGCCAGTATTTGATTAGAATAATATCATAATTTTATTTTGTATATTGTATTTGTGAGAATTTTTTTATTTTTATTCTAGTGTTTGGGAATTTGTTATTAATTTTAAGCAATAATTAATAATAAAATTCATTAGGTACCTACTGACAGAAAACACTTTGAATGTATTACATTTTCCTATAGTTCTAAATATGACATGAAATTGATAGTTGATACAGTATTTACAACGCATCACTGCATAATATCGAATATAAAATTGTTATATAAAAAAATAGAGACCCATGCCCCATATAAAAGTAATATTTTAATAAATATAATAATGAATTAATTCAATATTTAATAATATGAAAAGTCCTGATTTACTAATGGGTATATTGAATATATTATATTAATTATAATATTGAATTAATACAACGCCACTGTGCTTTTATAGTCCTAAATTCATTCTAGGAAAAAAAACAGTCCCAATGCATTTTTTTTATTGGGCCACCAGAGGGCAGCAGGAGGAATGCACACAACGAATAGTAGGTACACAAATTTATTGTAAGGTATAGGTACCTGAAATACGGAAAGAATTTATTGAAGTTCAATCCACTCGTAATTTTAATTTCTTTAAATTTCCAAGTACCGTTTTGTTGGCATTCCCAGTAAAGCTCAACTTTCTTGTTTCATTGAATAAGAGGCGGCCTTTAACGATAAGCCTGGGCGCGTCAAAAAGTCATAATACTTTTTAAATCTGTACAGGGACAGAAATAAAAGTTAATTACTAGTACTTATAAATGAAATTTCAGGTTGTGGTGACTGTAGTAAATTCCTCAATGAATGCCGACCCTAATCATTACGAAATTCAAAATCAAGTAACAATTCAACTTTTGAAGCACTATTACGAAGTTTGTAAATGTTCAAAGTATTCTTCTTGGAAAATGTTTTCTCAAGTAATAATTCTTAATAGGACTTTGTCCTATTCTCTCTTCAATTTACCCTCACATACCAGACCTACAGTTTAACGTGGGTTCCGCACCACAAGAAGTTATATAACGTATGTACGTCGGTGAGTTTTGTTCTAACTTATATTATTTCTAATCAAATAATCTATTTCTTGGTCAAATTAATCCACTAATGTAATAGTAAATCTAAAAATTGTTACCACCACGTGAAGAAAACTTAAATTTTTTGGTATATTTTTTTAAAAAACCTAAATTTTTCTACAAAATTTTATAAGTAGTATTACATTAAAACTTGAGAATTTGCAATAAATTCAAATCTCTTTTAGGAATATTAACTTTTATGCAAACATATTTGAGTTTGTGTCATAGCATATCAATGTTTGTGAATTATAAGAGTTCAACTAATTATTCGATCATTATTTTTAATCTGCATGTTAGGTATGTGTAGGTAGGATCGTCAACGATTAGTTTCTTATTACTGCGTAAGTTTGCTTACCTACCTATTAAATCAAATTGCAATCAATTTTTATTACTTTTACTATTGACATTCACTCGAACTAAAAACAAATTTCAACACGATAATCGTCAGCTATCAAACCGTTTCTGCACACATATCTGTATCAAATTGACATTTTTTGTAATTTATACTAACTTTAATATTCCTGCAATCCCACGTGCACAAAAAATTGAATACGTGTTGTGGTAAATTAACTTATCTACACCATGCTTACTTAAAACACAAAGAAATGAAAACAGCATATTCAATGAGACACGACAATCGATCTCAAAACATCAAGTTCCTCGAGTCATACGACTTTTAAAACTGTTTTTTAATTTTTAGTTAAATATCAGATTTTTCAAAAATAAGAAAGGAAAATGTTTATGTTACTAATTCAGGTCATTGACATTTATGGTAAAATATATAATCGTCTTCCATATTTTTTCGGCCCTGGGTGACTGACCATTATGAAAACATGGTAGATAATTTTGACTTCAGTAATCTCTCTTACTATTCTAAGCAAATAATAGAACTGTAGGTGGACGTACGACTGACTACTCATTGAATTTCAGATTAATGTTAATGGAAACAATAAAAATAGGCACGGACAAAATATTTCTCAGTCGAAATGTTCCAAATTTATACAGATAGTATTTATGATAGCAGATATTAAATATTTAAAGTTTGTCAATGCATAACTGGAGCGAAACTAATGCCTGTTTTCACCAACAATTTATTTAAGAATTTCCTAGTAAAGAATTACTTAGCTAGGATTTCATAAATGTGATTGGTGAAATTTGACATAGTATTGACATAAAATATTCATATGTCAAATTTGACCAATCAAATTTATGGAATCCTAGCTAAGTAATTCTTTACTAGGAAATTCTTAAATAAATTGTTGGTGAAAACAGGCATAAGACTTCTAAATCAATAATATCCAAAGCAGTGCTAAGTTCAAAATTGTTTTAAAACAACAATTGTTTTTCAGTAACATCTTCTAATTCCAACAGCACTGCCATAGTAATTTTTCTTAACATTACAGTTAGAAAACATATTTTATCGGTTTTCTACGGTACTAATACCAAAACAAGTGCATCTTATTGGCTGGAATTCGAATTCCATCGCTTACGGTTAGAGTACCTACTCGTTCGGACAAACTTCTACAGGAATTAATCCCTTCTTGAAGTTTTCAAAATGTAAACAAACTTCCCAAGTTTATTTTCCATAACTTTTCTTGAATTTAACAATGCTTCTATAAATTGTGAAACACGTTCAACTACTTTTTTTTAATAGATTTGGCAAGTAGATATATACAATTTCTGCATAATAATTGAAAACAAAATATCGTTGCAAAATAATTAATTCAAAAATTATTAATAGGAGCTGTTTGTTTTCTAAACGTTCCTATTGTGAAAAAATATAATTGAATCGATCTTATTGTTAGCCGCGATTCTTTAATTACGACTAATAAGTGTAGGTATGATGTAATGATTGTTTAATAAGCAACGAATGTTTGGCGCATGCCGCTCTTGGGTGGCCGCATTGCAATAATTACTCCTTCGCCATTGATTATCGCTTTAACGATTACTACTGATTGCGAATGAGTTAATAATATGGTTATCAATTTATGACAAAGAGAATAAGATAGACTGTGCAAATTAAATGACAAATTGATCAGAAAGTCATTGCCTAACTAATTCGTGTGCGATTAAATACATTATATTGGCCTATTATATTTTAGCTATAAGTGTTTTATAAATTCTGTCGAAAATTATCCACCCTAGAGATTATGAGACCGCATTAAGCGGATCGGTAGTACGGTGCGTGTGAACACGCACCCTCTTAAAGCACTCAAGGCAAATACAGACTCTAATGTCAAAATAAGTTAAAATGGAATACTTACCAAGGGTGAATAAAAAGCCGAGCTATCGACACCTATGCTAGGATATGGATTTTGGTCCGTTGAAGGGTAAGGTGCACCGTATACTCCTACAGTTCTTGGATATTGAAGGGCTAGTCGAGCGGGATCGTATTGACATGAGCATACGCTTTGACCCGTTAGAGGGTCGGTAACTAAAGGTCTTCCCGATTCGCAACATTGTGTAGGACCCGAGTTTGAAGTTCCTCCTGGCGATAAAGCACCACAAGGACCACTCGCAGATCCTCCTGGGCTTAGGGAACTTCCTCCAGATGCTGGTGATGGAGCCGAATGCGTTGTTGTTTGACCCGACACTAACAACTGGAATAAAAAAGAACAATTTGTAACAAAGGTAATTATTATTTGGCGGTCATCGGTGTATCATTTTCTAAAAAGTTATAATATTTAAATAAATCATACTCATGTCACACTAATTTTTATAACTAATTCAAAGCCTTGATAAGGTAATTACTAATTACTTTTAAAAAATTAATCTTATCGATACAATTACGCATAATACAATTTTGCGATTATCATTATGTTTTAACTAATAAAATATAATAATAATATGTTAGGGTATTTAATTTTTTAATAATTTGTCGAATTATAAGGAAGTACTATAAATTTAATAATAATGAATTAAGCAGCTAATCAAATATTCCAATGTTATTTTAATGATAAGTGTACCTACTAAATCCACCAGAAGATTATAAATATATTATTTAAATATGCCGAAAACGTATAACTTAGTCTTTTACAAAATATATTTACTTATTCGTAGGAATTCAAAGCGCCGACAGTAAAAATATAGATGTCTTCAAAATATCATATTGACTTCAAGAACCCTAGAATAGACTAAACCAAAGCTGAGTGTTTAGAGACCACATAACACATGTCCATATTAAATAAATATTCTTCAACAATCCTAAAACATTCAAAGAAAACGTCGGTATTTTTTTGAACGGCACTTAATTTTTTTATCAGTTTTATTTAGATGGTGATTTACAGCAAAATTGTTGCGAAAAAAATAAAAGTCCAATTTCGTTTTATGAAAAGAAAAGTGGGTATGCGTCTTTGGCAATAATGTTGCCCAAGTAGATTTTATTAATGGGTTTATAATTCAAAGCACGTTTTGTAATTTGCGTGTCTATAGAATCTAACTTCATATTTATTATACTTAATTCTTAACGCACTGTTATAAGTACTTTTTACTTTTAAAAAAATTATGTTGGCGGAACAGTGCATGAGTGATCACATTAAAACGAGCTGGAAAGGAGTAGGTAGTTGTTATAGATAGCTTGACATTTTCCTAGTTATTTCAAAATGTGTTACATCTAAATGAAATTAATTGTTATAAACCTTGTAGGTACGAGATTATTAATTTCTGAGGACGAATGGCTTGACTTGTTACATTACTAATTTGTAAGTTAAAACTTGAAGAATGGTTAGCACTGATGTTCAGAAATTTATGATCAAGAATAAACTTCGACAACAGCTGTACTATATTCAGTATACCATCGTAAGAGTTTTACAATAAAAACGAAATGTAGGATTTTAAATTCACACAATCTTGAAAGCATTCGTACATTTAAATCGTATATTATATTTAACGACCGCTTTCAATCAAAATTTCGCAATTTAATTCAATTGAAAATCGAATTGATTATAAATTTTATAATCAGGTGAAAAATTAATGTGTTCTTCCTAAGTTAGTTGGTACGATAGAATAAAACTATGAACACAATTAAATTCAAGAATATTATTATGTTTAAATCGCGTTCTCTGCAAATTTTGAGCAAAATGAAAAGTTTATAATTTGTTGTGCCTATTTCTTCTTTCTGCCAAGTAAAATATTTGAATTTCCGTTACTGGGCTCAATTGCAGAAATTTGTGCTTCCACTGTATCGTCGGATGGATATTTTACAGTATTAGGTATCCACAATCCGCTACATGTTAGATAAAGCATTCGACAAATTCGGTTACAGATGAATTTTTTACGCACTCATTTTTTGGCACTATAATCCCGTTACTGATTGACTTAACAGCTGTTGTCCTTAGCTCAAATGCAAATTGAAAACAGTTTAACCTAAATTTTTGGAATCATTCTAAATATCTGCTTCGCAAGCATTAACTAATCGTCTATAATTCTATTATAGTAGGTACCTAAGATTTATTTGTTTATTGAAATGGAACCTTCAGTACCACTGTACCATTTTATTCAAATCAAAATATAAGTCAATTACTTTATCGCGCTTGATGCTAGTTAGCACTCAAAATTGTCATTTAATCCCATTACCAAATAATAAAAATCTGAAAACTATTATCAATATTTAACTTATTATTAGGGGAGATGACGTAGTGGTCGGTATTATATGAATATTACATAGCAGCTCATAAGAGCTGTGTAAATGTTTACATCCCTATACCTTTGTTTATTCGGCTCTTAGAACACATGATTTTAATGCTAATCACTAATTGCTTGACAAAGATCTACTTATTTACATTAATACATAATGCAATTTGAAATCGGTTTGCGGCATATGGCAAACTCGAATCTATGACCTTTTTAGAAGTAATTTTGTGTAATTAAAGTAGGTGAGTAAATACAACACTCAATATAAGTCATTATTACTTATTAGTTTGGAAAGCTATAATTTTGAATTTTTTGCCCACCTACTGCATTATTACATTGCAATTTATCGCAAGGTTTATCAAATCAAATAGGTAACATAAAGTAAAAATATATCTGGTATATAGTATACTATCCCTATACCCAAATTATGATTTTAAATGTCCAATAGTATGACTAAACAAAATCTTCTTTATATTTTTAATTTATGGTCAATATCTAATTTCAAGTAAAAATAGCAAGATTTACAGAAATCAGAATAATCTTCGCAATTGAAGATACGGTAATTAATATTTATTAATTAATACCTGTGAAAAAACCTATATAATAATTATATCTGTCACAATATTGAATAAAAAATACAATAGCTTTTATTATACCTATAGGTTGTTTTCGACGATAGTTTAAATTGGTTTAGGTAACTACTTAATCAGTGTATTTATAATTTTTATACGTAGTATAAGAATGGATCATAGAGATTATTAATGATCTACCTGAAAACCAACTGCAGTATGCGACGGGAAAAACTGTTAAACCAAACAAACAAACTTTTGCCGTGATTATAATGAAACATTTTAGAATTGCCAGTATTTAACCCAAATTTAGTTGGTTACGTATATTCCTATTCTGCAAAAATACTTTTAGAAATATATGGAGATATTGTATAAATAATCGACAATTTTAGGCAGGTAGGTATTTGGTTTACTATATACTACCATACAAAAGGAAATTTTGTATTGAAGATCTTTAATAATAATACAATGTTTTGCCCATTCCCTTAGAAAATTCCATGTTATTGTTATTGAAAAAAATAACCCTTTCCAAAGAAAGCATCATAAAATTGCATCTGAAGTAATATTTACACAATAGAAATTACTTAAAGGAAAGTTGGAATGCAATTGCCTATAATTGGAAGCAACTTGTTCACGTTTTTATTATTTATTTGAAAATTAATTTTTCCCCGAAATAGAAAAAAAGGGAAATTGCTAATAATCTATTATTTACCATTCTCCAGGTCAACAACACAAGAATCAAAATTCTTCTTGGTAAATTATACCTAATTATTGTTTTGGGCACCTAATAAGAATGTTTTTCAACAAAAGCAAATATCGAATATATATTATATATAGAATATATATAGATAGATGCCAGTTACCAAATGAATCTGTGATATTATAGAATCGACCGAATTTTAGAATCAAATTCGAGCTGTTTCAATTTACCGATGTTTTAAGATATTATTTATTGGAATGACAGTTCGATATAATTAAATTAAACGGGTAAACGAGATTAGAATAAATGGCATCCAGTACAGTCGTGCGCCAACGCATCCCCAAAACATCGAGAGCAAAAACTGGCAATATTTTTATACGATATTAATATTTATAAACCTTTGTGAAACAAACTCCTAATTATATTATAATATAACAAAACTCTCATTTGCATTTAATTTTAATGAAAGGTAATTTACGATTTAATCGAAGAACGTCGACAGCTGCCGTCGGACGGTCACCTGAAGTACTGGAAGCAGTAATAAGCATTGGAAAAAAGTATAAACTGGTTTTGCCACGATAACGAGTAATTTTGCAATTGTTAACAATCAATAATTTCGAAAAGCAGCGTCGGTGCTTCGTCCCAAGAAATTTAACTACTACCACATAATTAGATATAAGAACTATAATTACATTACAATTTGTTTGCGAAGCGCGCATTTCGACGGAAGTTTAATTAACATGTTGGTGAGCATGCAAACTACGCGATGTAATGATAACTAAAATTGATCACAATTTTCTCTCTCCTTAATTTCACGTTGTGATAATTGAGCATTGCACTTGGATACACGTTAATGTCGTAGTTTGAAATTGGTACACCAATGACATTTTGGTATAATAGAAGGTGGTGTGTATTTACCTGCGAAGCCGTCGGATAAGAATAACCAAACTGGGCATAAGCAGCCATATCACTACGTTTATTACAAAATATATCACAAAACACACAAAATTATCCGCAGCCTACACAACACACACAATTACATGTCCAAACTATTGCTAAAAGTCCTCGCCGCAACAACATCAACATACAAGAAACAACAAAACGACGCGATGTATACTCCACACTGTATTAAGAGCGACTAGTGATCGGAAGATCTCGAGCGTTAGTAAACGGGAATTGTGCCACTCAGGGGGTTTACCCAGATAGGCGGAGTTTCACAAAAACAACCACTAACTACACGAAAAAGGTGGAGAGCAAACTGATTTCAGTTAATGGATAGGATCCCCTCTACGTAAATACCAGCCCACTGGTGTGGCACTCCGCCTCGGATGAGAGGGCAGCAACGTTTCGGTCGACTATCTTGTTTATGGGACTCCTCAGATCCGTACAAATCCCTCCTCGCACAACAAAAACACTAACTGAATTTATTGAATACAAGGTGTTTGTCTGAATGAATCGTTGGCATCATTTGTATTCCGATTCGGACGAATGATGCTCCGCTTTTTACATGAAAACCCACTTTACACCTTGTGCCGTTTGGATTTTATTGTCACACAAGTGCTTACAGCAATAAAGATGCAGTCATATATGCTATGTTTATTAAATGTACAAGATATAAAATTGTTAAAAATTGATAGTGCATTTTAAAACAATTTAAAATGTGTTTTACATAAAATTTGATATCACGATTATGTAACTTCTCTTTAAAGCTGATATATCCTATCATCAAGTGTATATTGATTTAGGGGTACCAACTACAACAAACGGGCTTATATTTATCTCAAACGAAGCCAATTTATATAGTCTTGGAAAACTACCCAATAACTTTAAATCACAAGAAAATAGAAATTTAATTACTATTATGTATTAGGTTATTTATTACTTTATTAAAAACGTAGGTAAATTTAGACTTGCAAAGTAGCAATGTCTAATTTATTATTGAACGCACGTTTTATTGTAGAACTGGACTCTATTAACCACTTCATGCTCAGATTAATTGTGGGTGGTTAGAGTTAACTAGAAATAAGACATATTACACATTAATTACACTTAACAGTAATTAAACAAGGACGCGATACGTGGGAGTGGACGTGTCGTACACGTCAATACTTACTATGAAGTGGTTAAAAGATTTCAATAATAGCACAAAATTAAATACCTATAAAAAATGTGATGTAGAGTACCTAGTTTTCTATAAGTAAGTAATAGACACTGCACTTGTAATAATCAATTTATTGTACTAATTTACAATGTATTTAATAATGTTAGTTGAAAAAATGTAATAAAAATAGTAATATCTATGTAATGTAAATTATTAATAATATGCAAATTTTTATTTTTAAGATGCTGCAGAAACGATTTATGCATGTACCTATGCACAATGCACATAATATATATTATGTAAATTTCGTACATGCCAACAATGTAACTAAAGTGTGTAATTTCGTTATATAACGAAACGGTTTTTTGCAAATTTTCTTAAAAATAATTATGACAAAAAATTACATTGCTTTTAAATTTTAGACTTGAACTTATTCCAATCGCGAGTGTCAAACTTATTAGTAAATATTGGTACAAATTCGTTGTACATTATTATTATCGGTGAATTCAGGCAGCATCGGCAAATGCTTAATGCACTTCAATGAAAGAAATCGATGTTAAAATTTTGATATTGTATCGATATTAAGGATAAAGGTTTAAGCACACTTGTACCACGCGACGCGATACCACATCGAGCGACATAAAATTGTCTCGAGAGAGAGAGATAGCTTGTACACCTCAATGTAGCTGTCTCTCTCTCTCGAAACAATTTTATGTCGCTCGATGTAGTGTCGCGTCGCGTGGTACAAGTGTGCTTAAACCTTAATAGCATGGTGTTAATTGAGTTGACTGCTGAACAATCAGGGCCGTATATAAGGGGGGAGGTCCCTATACTATGGCGTAAGTAACTCTAAAGAATTATTATTAAGAAAAAAATATTATTATTATCATTATTATTATTATGTATAGTAAAGGTAAACCACCGAAGTGTAATAATATGTCAAGAAAGTCCTTAAATATACCACGACGTTTCTGTCAAGAAGCATAGGGGAGAGGTGGCATGAAGGGGACATTTTTGTTGTAGAGGCTCTAGTAAATGCTCGATATAATATTTTAATTAGGTTGAAACTGAATGAGATGCCTACATTAATCTTCTATTAAAATAAAATTATAAAATTAACATTTCTTTATTCTTTGGTACAAATTTTCACAATTTTTAAAAATGTGCATTGTGTCCCTTTCATAAATGAACAGTATTGAAAGGGTCGGGCTAATTTATGAAAGGGACAGTACGTAATATATATAATATAATCTTAATATATTTGGTTTATTGGCCATCTTTAAGCTAATTGACTTAGAAAATAATAGTGATTACATTATTAATGACACAAGGAGCAAAAAAAATTAAAGACACCTTTAATACCACAAGTTTCATGCGCCCACTTTGTACAAATTTTACATTGGAACCAATCTTCCACGCTTTCTGAATATGTCTTCTTACAAACAGTACACATCTCATCATCTTTTTTATTTTTTGTCTGGCTACGATATCTCAATTTCGGAGTGAACTCTTCATTCTCTGAAATATCATTTATTGAGTCAGAATCAGTAATTGGATTTGTGAAAGAATCATCGCTGCTACTGCTTGCCAATTTCTGGGTAGTCTTCTTCTTTTTTTGAGTGACACAATTCTTCGATACTGTTGTTTTCTTTTTACCCTTCACTTTACTTTTGTTTGATTCCGTATCTGTTAAAGAGCATTTAAAAATGCGTTTTACATGTTTTAAATTTTGTTTGTTAGCTTTGGGCGTATTCTTTTTGAAGATATCCATCATATTTTCCATAAGCAATCTATCTTTTTCAGGAGTTCCAGTTATAATTGTGCTTTTGCCTTTACGTTGCTTTCCAGTAGTTTTTCGTGGTGGCGCTTTTGGATAGGGTCTAATGAGTTCCGGAGTTATTGGAAGATGAGAAGAAATTGAGGTTTTAGAATGGGACGCTTGAGAGTTAGAACATCCAGGTTGTGGCTCATTCAAAGTAGAGGAATCTTCGGTAGAACATCCAGGTTGTGGCTCATTCGAAATAGAGGAATCTTGTTGTGTCTCGTTTAAAAGAGAAGGTTGAAATTCTGTACTTTCTAAAAGGGAAGATGAAGGTGTTTTTGAAACATGCCGTGGTTCAAGAGAACAAGGTCTATGCTGCGGGTCTTCTTCAGTTGAAGAAGATTCTTTAGAGATGTCAGCAGTAGCAGTCGGGTTTTGAGGTGACTGGGGCCGATCTGTGACGAAGGAAGGTAGAAAGTCTTCATCAGTAAAAATATTTTTATTAATAGGCCATATGCCAGTGTTCTTAAAACCAGACGTTATATTGTTCATGTTAAAAGCAGCATAAAAAGCGTCTTTGGCAAATTGAGCAACATTATAAATTGTCACAGTTTTGCCAGGATTTGATGTCATCCAGTCATTCATGCTAACTCGATACCGAGCTTTAAACGGTCCAAAAATGGTCACATCGAGGGGTTGTAAGCGATGACTGCAGTGAGGTGGAAAGGTGAGAATCATTATGTTATTTTCTCTGGCATAAAGAATGACGTTAATGGTTATATGAGTTTTATGATTGTCGAGAACTATTAAAGCCGGTGATTCAGCAGTGGGCTTGGTGATCTGAACAAAATGTTTCAAAGCTTTCAAAAAACATTCTTCTGTTATCCAACCAGATAAATTTGCAAGTCCCAAAGCACCAGTAGGACCATTCTCGAGCATATGATCTTTAAAATGAACTCGCGGAAATATAAAAACGGGAGGAATACTCCCACCAGAAGCATTTGCAAAAGCCAGCATGGTTACAAGTGATCCTCGTTCTGCTGAACTAATTTGGCCAACTCTTTTAATACCGGCTTGCGCAACTACCTTTGGTGCACTTATTACTGTGGTGCATCCAGTTTCGTCTAAATTCCACACCATATTTGGAGAAAAACCATGCTTAACGTAACATTTCTCTAAGTTATAGTCGATGTATGTAAGAAGGCGCGCATGACTCCCTTATTGTAGCGCACCTATTAGTTAAGAAGTAGTAAGTAGTTAGCTATCGCTCGAGGAGTACGTAGTTATCTACCGCTCGAGGCGAATGTATGTTTTGTGCTAATAAATTTATGAAAACTTATATCCTTTTATTTATGTTACGAGCCCTGGTTACGAGTAGTTTGAAAGAGTGTCGACTACAGATTTCAGAAGTGGGATATACCAAATGGATATACCAAGTGCGATACTGCAAGAAGCCTTTTATGAATAAACTTTATGTTAGTGGAGAAAAACTTTATGTTAGTGACGGTTAGTGATTAAGAACTTTATGAACAAACTTAGTGATTAAGAAATTTATGAACAAACTTTATGAACTTTATGAAAAAAATTGACTTTATGAACGAACTTTATGGACAACCTTTATGTTAGTGAGTGATAAATTATTTACGTTTTAAAAATATTGCTCAATTATGGAAAACTTAGGACAGATTGATTTTGTGAAAGAAAATATCAAGACCGCATCAGTGAAGGTCATTAGGGTATTTCACGAGTTAATTTATGGAACAGCTGGGGACAGAAAAAATCGTCAGCGATTACGCGAATTTAAGGGTTTTGAAATTATGGAAGGCACGCAGGAATTCGATGACAAAGTCGACGAAGTTTCTGGCATGTTGTTGGGAGATTTAACATCAATTTGTAACATTTTAAACATTGATTATGTGGGAACGGTTAAGCAAATTAGTAGAAGGTTATGCAAGGCGTTAAGTGACATAAAATCACTGGAACCAACCGAATTAGACGAAGATGAAGACGAATTAGAATTATCGGAAGCGGAAGATGACAACATCAGTGTTAGATCAAATGCTTCGGCCAGATTGGTGGCACCAAAATTTACTATATCGTTCAAAGATGTAGAAGAAACTATTCGTTCTTTCAACGGAGAAGATAATTATCCGATTGAAAAATGGGTAGCCGACTTCGAAGAAAACGCGATTCTGTACAATTGGAGCGATTTGCAAAAGCTTATTTTCGCGAAGAAATCACTAAAAGGAATTGCAACGTTATTTATTAGGAGTGAAGTAGGTGCTACTACCTGGAAAAAATTAAAGAAATTATTGTTGGAAGAGTTTTCGAAAAAGGTAAATAGCGCGGAGCTTCATCAAATGTTGTCGAGGCGTAAGATAAAAAAGGAGGAGTCGCCGCAAGAATACTTTTTAATCATGAAGGAAATGGCCAACCGAGGGAAAATCGACGACGAGGCCTTAATGCAATATATAATTGATGGGTTGCCGGAAAATTCTGCAAATCACAAGACGATGCTATATGGAGCAAGAAATTTACGAGAATTCAGAGAGAAACTTATGGTGTTCAAGAAAATTCAGTCGAAAACAACTAGTCAACCACAGTATTTGAGGAACGTGTCGGTGAAAGGTGAACCGGGTCAACAGTCAAATACCGCAACAACTAGTTCGACCAGTGTTAAAAATTTAGAAAAAAGTGAAGTGCAATCAAAATTAAGGTGTTTTAATTGTAACAATTTAGGGCACTACGCTTCAGCATGCAAACAACCAAAACGAGAGAGAGGCTCTTGTTATGTCTGTGGCAGCAAGGAGCATAGGAAAGCCGATTGTCCGAAGATCAAAACGGAATCAACAGCTTTAGTGGTAGAGGAATGTAAGCATACTTTGATACCATGTTATGAAATTTTAGCAAAATTAAGTAAATGTGACTCTTTTGTAAATGCTGTTATTGATACAGGGAGTCCAGTTTCTTTATTAGTTGATAAAGTTATTCCATTGAATGTTGTTATTGCCCCTTATGAAAACCAATTACAACTTCAGGGAATCAACAAAAGTAAAATAAAAATTATTGGTCAATTAAGGCAAACAGTGCAAGCAGAAAATTGCAATGTGGATATCAATTTTTATGTCGTACCAGCAGGTACCATGGCCTTTAATTGTTTGTTAGGCAGAGATTTTGTGGCCGATGAGAGTATCGACATAAAATTCGAAATCCCTGTCAAAATTAGAAGTAAGGTTTTAGAAGTAAGCAATTTAGAAATACCCGAAATTTTGAGTATAACTGTTGAAGAACCTGATTTAATTGAGTCTTTAGATATTAACGCTGATATTGGTTGGGAAGACCAAAACAACATTAGACAAATTATGGACCAGTATTATGTAAATGCTGAGAGGCCTAGTGAGCCAGTTACAAATTTAGAAATGAAATTAATTGTTAAAGCGAATCATCAACCATTTTATCGTAATCCGAGACGACTTTCTTATAGCGAAAAAGAATCGGTTAGTGTTATTATTAACGATTTACAAAAACGAGGTATAGTTAGACCAAGCGATTCACAATACAGTAGTCCTATTGTATTGGTTAAAAAGAAGTCGGGCGACCTTCGAATGGCAGTTGACTATCGCGAGTTGAACAAGATAACATTACGAGACAATTTTCCCAATCCAAGAATATTAAGATGGTCACTAATTTTATTAAATTATGATTACACGTTAGAGCATAGGTCAAGTGAAAGAATGCGACATGCAGACGCTTTAAGTCGTCAAAATAGCATTTTTATAATCTCTGAAAATAGTTTAGATAGAAATTTGTCAATTTTGCAAGGTGTTGATAAAGAAATTCAAGCACTTAAGATTAAGTTACAGAAACAGAACGATAAGCATTTTGAAATGTGTAACGGGTTAGTTTACAGGAAACAAAAAGATAAGCTATTATTTTATGTCCCTGATAGCATGGAAAATGCTATAATTAGAAATAGTCATGAAGCAATAGGACACCAAGCCTTAGACAAAACATTGGAATACTTATTGCGAGCATATTGGTTTCCAATGGTTAGAAAGAAAGTTTGCTCATTCATTAAAAATTGTTTAAAGTGTATAACTTTTTCTGGGAATCCAAACAAAATCGAGGGAAAGTTACATGTAATTGATAAGGGAAATATTCCATTTCAATGCATACACATAGACCATTATGGACCCCTGGAAAGAACCAGGTATAACAAAAAATATGTTTTCGAAATAATTGATGCATTTACTAAATTCGTTAAATTTTATGTTAGCAAAAGTACGGACACAGAAGATGTCATAAAACATTTAAAAAGTTATTTTATTAATTACAGCAAACCATTACGAATTGTATCCGACCGTGGTAGCGCCTTTACGTCAAAGAAATTTGAGGAATTTATGCAACAGGAGCAAATTAAACACGTATTAATTGCTACTGGAACCCCACACGCGAACGGTCAAATCGAAAGGATTAATAGATCTTTAACTCCTATTTTGGCAAAATTATGTGATTCACCAAAAGAATGGGATCGCGCGATTACGGATGTTGAATTTGCAATTAACAATTCAGTAAACCGAGCGACGGGAGAAACCCCATCCCGATTATTATTTGGGATTAATCAGTTAGCTTCGATAGGTGACAATTTACGAAGGTGTATGCTCACCCGAGAATATGAAACCGTGGTTACCTGAAGTAACACATACTTAATATTTTATTGTTAATTTAAGAAAATTTGTAAACTTAGAATTAAGCTTTTTTTTAGTTAATTTTAGTAAGTACCTACATTGATTGAGGACAATCAGAGTCAGGATTGCCGAATTATAGTCGATGTATGTAAGAAGGCGCGCATGACTCCCTTATTGTAGCGCACCTATTAGTTAAGAAGTAGTAAGTAGTTAGCTATCGCTCGAGGAGTACGTAGTTATCTACCGCTCGAGGCGAATGTATGTTTTGTGCTAATAAATTTATGAAAACTTATATCCTTTTATTTATGTTACGAGCCCTGGTTACGAGTAGTTTGAAAGAGTGTCGACTACAAAGTTATTAAAAAAGTTTTGTACATTGTGCCTATTAAAGCTTGTAGTCCTTGCTAAGGAAGTATTCTCTGGTTTTCTTACGCTCAGAGAATCATGCCTTTTCAGAAAGCCTTTCAGCCAGTCTAGGCTAGCTGTATTATTTTGTTCCCAAGTAGGTGGAATACTAATCTCTAGACGAATAGCATACTGATATGCTAGTTCTCTGACTTGCTTAGTTGTCAGGCCATGGCACATTTTCGCGGAGGTTTTCAAGTAATCTGCCAGAGAACATTCTTGATCAGCAGAAAATACCTTCTTATTACCGATATTTGGTACATAAACAAAACACGTAGAATTAGCTGCTTTGGCTTTTAATACCAATCTATTTAAATGTGATTTGCTTACATTAAATACCTTGGCAGCCGATCTCACAGAAATCCCTTTCTGTAAAACTTCATTAACAGCTTCTTCAATTTTGTGTGCTTCGACACGTGTTCTTTTTTTAGGTGGCATATTTAAACTGCAAAAATGAAAAAAATAAATTACTGTACAATCAACAAAATACAGGTTATGAAAGGGACAGTTATTAAAGGGACGCCCCATTCATAACCGTTTGTAGTGTCCCCTTCATAAATATCACACAAAATTAAAAAATAACCTTAAAACCGACTACCAATAAATAAAAGTTTACTGACCTTTTGTTCTCGTATCTGTATATAACTAATCAATCACAAACACTGGTAACAATAATCCTGATCACTTTACAGCACTTCACAAAGTATTTCTAAAGAACAACGAAAAATTACTTTTGTGTACGATTACAAACACTTGCTTGCAGTTACTAACTTTGCACTGATATGAGTATGACGCAAGGTGCGAATGATTGTGCATCGGGGTTGCTACAGAATAAAAATATTGTCGTCTCGAAACTTTTTTTATGTTAGCAATTATTTGACTTGTCCCTTTCAATACGTGACCCTTTCATGCCACCTCTCCCCTACTACTAAGTAAGTAGAATCGATATTGTATACCTATCCATAATATGATTGATCAAGAAATTATATAATATATAAAATGTAATTCCTATTTTCAATTTTGATAGTTCAAAATTTTTAAGCCAGAAATTGGATTTATACTACTTAATTCAGCTAAATTTTCGGTTGTTTATTATAGAAAATAAGAGTAGGATAGGCTGCTTAATCCCTTCTACAGAAGTTGCGTGTGATTACATTAGACGATTTTAAATTTTGTAAAAATCAAGTTCGTAGGAACCAATCCTAATAAGTTAGAACACAATGGTAATTTGATTAACATTACACGATTTTGAAAGATGTGTGTGAAATCTTTGAACTTCTTCTTCTCCCAAATTTTTAGTAGGTACTTATTCTTTAAAAAATGTCTTATTCAATATTTACATTTTATACGAATTTAAAGAAAATATTATAGGTATTAGACTTTCTTTTTGGGAAAATTAAAATATGGAATTGGAAAGCATTCATTAATTACGTAAGAGTCAGTAGGGGGTGGTCCATAGTATTTTGCAAGGTCCAAGATGCACTGTCGTTGGCTTATTTAACTTGACCAGATATTAGCATATGCTGATGATAGATAGAAAATGATTCAGATTTTCAATGAAATAGAAAGATAGGCGATGAAAATGAGGTAGAAGGTCAATGAGGGCAACAGAAAGTATATGAATTTGTGGAAGAGGTTGAAAAATGTAAGTATCTGGGAGTCCAAATAATAAACAAAAGCAACGAGAGATCAGCAAAGATATACGAGTAAATTCATGCAGGTTGGAGAGCCTTCCACGTAAACAAGAAAATATTGAAAAGTTACGGCATATCTATAAGAACGAAGATAAGAATATGTAAGATCTTTATAAGATTAACAGTGGTTACATACGCTGCAGAAATACTAAATTTGTGTGTAAACACAATGAGACATTGTGAAATACGTAAAGGGGTAAAGAATTCAATGGCTGATGGAGCACGTAACAAGAAAAAAACCAGATCGACTGAAAATAGGAACAGAGGGAGATCAAAAGAACTAGCTGGTTGGACTTGGTGGTGAAATGACTTCAAGGCTACGAGAGTGACAACTTGGATGAAGAAATGCGGAAACAGGACGGTATGGGAAAGAATAGTGAGTAAAACCACAAGACCACAACACATACGAAAGTTTAGTGCAGTAAAGAAGAAAAGAAAAAGAAGAGGAGTTATTCACCTCGTAAAATGAATCGTAAAGACTTGTAACAGTTAGACATATTCGGAAGGACTGTATAGGTACCTAGTTAAATAAAATGTTACTTTAAAATAAGCAGTCAATTTTGCATAGAAATACAGTGAAACCTGTGTTAGCCAGCATCAGACATTGGAAAAACCGTGTAATTAATCTTGCCTATCATGGAAATTTTTGAGGACCCAAATTTATAAATGTATAAGTATTTTGCTTAGTTTAAAACGAATTTTGTTTCAGTCTCAAAATGTTCCGATGCGGGAAGCCAGTTAGTAATAAAAATGCACTGTAGTTAATAATAAGAGATCTTGTATTGATTAAAAAAATGAGAAATAGCTGCTGTATTTTTACAAATAGAGTTATATTTTTTATTAGATTTTACTAAACTATTTGAGCCACAAAATGAATTTGCCTTTGGGTCATTCCAGCGAAGATGATACCACGGTCGAAACAAGAAATTATAAAATTTGTATTTAAATCTATAGGGTGTTTTTTTAGCTGCATGAGAACTTCAAAATGAAATAAAACATTAAAAACCTGACGGAATGTTTTGGTTATAATTTTTTTATGAAAGTACAGTTAAAGGCATTTATGATTTGAACATGACTTCCGGCATGTGACCACCACGACTAATGGTTACGAAGCGCATCCGTTCAGTCCAATTTTTGACCACTTTTTCCAATATTTCTGGCTTTATTTCATAAATGGCTTGCTGAATATTAGCCTCCAATGCTTCTAGAGTTGTTGGTTTGTTAGCATAAACCATGGATTTAACATACCCCCACAGAAAATAATCTGGAGGTGTCAAATCACACGATCTTGGAGGCCAATTGATAGGACCACGTTTTGAAATAATGTTGTCACCAAATTGTCCTTTCAATAAATTGATGGTTTCGTTGGCTGTGTGGCACGTAGCACCATCCTGTTGGAACCATAAGTTGTCAATGTTTAGCTCTTGAAGTTTTGGAAACAAAAATGTATTGAGCATGTGTCGATATCTCACACCATTCACCGTAACGGTAGCTCCTTCCTCATTTCGAAAGACATATGGACCAATGATGCCGTTGGCGTGTATTCCACACCAAACAGTCAATTTTAATGGATGCAATGGAGTCTCAAGATAATGTCCCGGATTGGTCTCACTCCATATACGGCAATTTTGTTTGTTCACATACCCATTTAACCAGAAATGTGCCTCGTCACTGAACAAAATTTTTCGCTAAAAAAAATGGATCCACTTCCAATTGGTTGTGAGCCCAATTTGGTAGCGTTGTTCAATGGTCAATCTATGCATTATCAAATGCCAAACCTTGCTAAACACAAATGTCAAAAAACTGTTTCCATAGCAATCTTGGTTCAATTGTTATCCCTTTTGAAAGTTCTCATGTAGCTAAAAAAACACCCTATATAACTAGAGTACAGCCAATAAACCAACTCATCAGATATCAACATTTTTAATATTTTCCTGTTTTTTCCGCTTAATGAACGTAGCCGTAGTCCGATTTTACATCAAAACAAGCGGAGACAAACTATTTTATGAGTTTACTGATGCTATTTATGCTTTGCACAAAAAAGTCTATTTTGTCAGTTTATCATATTAATCAGTAAGATATTCTTTAATTTCTCTTTGTTTTATTAAGTTAATTTATTAAAAAATACTATAAATATGCATTTAAAATAAGCAGTGTTCATTTTATTCATGTTTGATGTGCACTCAATTATAACTTGTCCCACCCGTCACAAGCTAAGAGACGCATTTTATAAAATTTATAAAATTTAATTATTTAATTTATATAGAAAACAGAGACCTTTAATATTTCAGTTATAACATATGAAAAATTCACTGAAGAAACTAGATTAGTTTACCTTGATTTTAGAAGTGAAGTCATCAACTTGAGTAGGCGGGTGTCATGCGTGTCCCACCCGTCACACTTGGAAAATATGTAAATTCTTGGGTATAAACAGTATAATATTTATTTTTTCAATAGTTGCGATTGAAATGAACATCTGGCTTCAGGATGTTATCATTTTTAAACTGGTTACGTAAATGGTTAGGGAGGAATTAGATAAAGATTGAGCAAAATTGAGTCAAGATGTCCCACCTGTCACTTTGGAAAGACCTCTTTGATATACTGTCAAGTTACTGATGGTCAAGGATCCCTTCAGACGGAATTTCAAATATCGCATAGACGTATGAAATATTTTCAATAAAGAAATTTAAAAAAATAAGGAAAATTTTGGTTAAAACATACCCGCAAAAAAGGGCATGGAAGGATTAAGTTTATATTTTTAGTTCTAAAGGTGTTTAATATCTACAATTTTAGTTTACCTAAAAAATTATGATATGTTTACTAGTAAATAATCTTTTTCTATTTTGTAGCACAACCCAGATAATATTGTATTTTCCTTTCTATATAATAAATATTTTAATTGTTATGTCAAAGTCATTCAAATACATTGAAATTAAGTTTTTGGGCCACCCATTGGTCTGATGGTTTCCTTCGTGCAAATTTATTAAATTTTGTGTAGGGATATTCTTTTAAAGTTATTCTCAATTTATAATTTGATAATATTTGTGTTCTGTGCTATCAAATCAATATTTTTTAAACTTTGCTTTTCCATTGAATAAAGCGACTTTTTCCCATACTTGTTGGTTGACTTATTTATCTGAAGCCCGGTACTTTTCTATAGTTAATTGCCAAACAACATCCTGCCTAATAGAACTCGCAATATTCCTATGTTCTTGATAATGAGTTAAGTTAGGTTAAGTTAAGAAGTGAAGTGAGGCAAGTGTAGATCATAGCAAAATAGTCACTGTGCATAATCAGAATCACACATCTACATATCAGAATTAAAATCAGTATAAGCAGGAAGATGCAAATAATTTGGAAAATCAAACCAAGCGTATACTAAATACTATTTATGCTGCTTCTTACTCAAAACCTGAAATATAAGAATGGTGTCATGAGGAACTAAAGGTAAAAATGACCAAGAAAAAAAATTATTAAAATTGAGTTAATCTGACAGCACCCCAAAAATGTAAGACTCGTGTGTGGAATATAATAGTAATGTATCGTATGTATTTATTTATTTAATTTTTTTTAATTCAATTTATTTATATCACCCAGAACCTAGATAGGGCCGTATATAAAGGGGTGGTTTTGGTATTCAACCCCACCCCCTCATAAAGCTTAAGTAATTCTAAAGAAATATTATTAATATAAAAAAAAATGATATTATCACCAGGTATCACTATTATCGTGTTCCCACATAAATCCCCCATAACAAAATTTTAGCTACGGACCTGCACCTATTATATACGCAAGTATAGAAAATAAAGAATTATAAGTTTTAGTTCTTGTAATGCATACTAGGAGGAGGAGGACGGAGGAGACGGTCGTTAGCATAGCGATTAAGCGCATAGACTGCTAATACAGAGAACCCGGTTCGACTCCGGGCGAAGTAAGAATCATATTATAGCCGTCTCTCCTCGGCAGACAATGGCAAATCACCGGGGTATAATCTGCCATGAAAAGCCTTTGTTAATAGGCTCACCACACCCTGCAGAAGGGTTAATATGGACTGAAAAATACATACTAGGTACATAAAAGAGTATAACATCCTCGATATTATGTGTTTTATAATGTGTTGCAGATAATGTAAATGTAGATACTATAGATGCATTATGAATTAATATATTATAGTATGCAAATACATTAAAAATGTATTTGAATTACCTAATCTAAAATAAAAATTTACTTAATACAAAACAAATTCTGTTAAGAAATTGTAGGTTATGTCTTAAAATTTCCTACTGAAAATTTTGATTCAGTTTTATAATATACTACGATGACAATTTTACATAACTTTATAATTAATATTCAGATATCTAGAAGTCTAGAACCGAATTAATTCATTTCAAAATAATTAATTAAACTGTAATTATTAATAAACGTTTAAATTTGAAGCGAAGATCACTATCACGTTTTTACACAAAACTACAATATTAGTATGCATTATTTATATAATATTATGTAGTATGTATAAACAGGCGTCATAATATGTTCAAAAAGGGATATATCAATAAATTATTATAATATTATAAATACCTATATATTATATTTTCTTTTTAGTAGCAAGGCAGTTTGGTATTATGAAACATTTTGACATATAACAATTTTGATTAACCTTAAACCAATTTAAAAAGTCCATATTTAGTGCAAAGATGCTCATATTAAATAATTAATATTATTTACTGTATCAGACATAAGGTGAGGTCGAGTAATAAAAACATTTGAAATAAATATCATAAAATCAAAAAACGAAGATTATTTTAGAAATATACTGGAAGGGTTAATATTGTCGTATTTTTTTTTGAATGAAGAAGCAAAAAATTTAATTATTGAAACTATTAATTTTTGAATCATGAAATTTTGAAATTTTGTATGTTTCGCGCGGCCACTAGGGCTCTGGGCGAAACCGGCAGGGGGCCGGAAGAAAAGAAGGAAGTTCGCCCGCAACCCACCGAGTGAGGTGGTTGCGGTTTTGCTATTTGGCGATTTTGAGTTATGTAAAAGCGATAAAGATTTTTTTTATAAATAAAGTGATTGAATTATTATAGTTGGTGTTTGTTTCTTTTTAGAAATTGAAAATTAAATTTGGTTTGAAAATAAATATTTAGAAGGTCGTGCCGATAAAGCCGCGGACGATAAAGTATTTGGACTGAGCAGCTGGGGGCGAGATTGGTAGCCCGGACCGGTAGATTTGAAATAATTTTTGGAAGAGTTCTGTTGCCGGAAATTAATCGGTGGGCCCATATCACGTCAATATATTATATTATTTATTTAATGCACACTTTTTTAATAACAATAAACGCAGAATGAAGAATATCAAAAGTTTATTGCTTTTGAGGATGATCTGAATAATTACTTTGAGCAGGGGGGAGGAGAAAACATTTCTTCTGATTTTTATTCTCTTTTAACTCTTTTAATTTGAGGAAAAAGATTTAAATTTCTGTATTCGCTTGGAAAAAGTAGGTATTTTAGTATTTTAAAGCAAGACGAGCTACAAGTAAGTATACATTTCGTTTATCGCCCGCCCTCTTATGGATCCGAGATACTGCCTGCAACTGGTTTAGGGTAGTTGCATGTCATTAGGAAGAGAACTTAACTTTGGAACAAGATGGTCTGGTTTTCCGTACCATCAAATATTTCAAAGAATGGCTGTCACAAAGTAATATTCAGTTTTAAATTGTACGACTTGATCAGACTTGATCTCTCTCCGATTGAAACACTTTGGCAAAGAATGAAGAAGCAGTTGAGGCGTTGAGCGTTGACTGATGTTCATCCAGATAAAACCGTTTCTTCAGAGGAAAGGAGAGGTCCAATCAAATTTAGAATGTGTACACTCCAGAACAGTGTTAAATCAGGATTAATACGAAGATTCAAAAAATTAAAGCAGTTCAGAAAGTAAATGTATCATTGCATCCAAATTAAATGAATCGGGATATTAATCTACGAATCGTTGTAGGGCAACTAATATACTTTCCGAAAACATAAAATCGTCGATGGAATATTAAGATAAGTTAACTTCCTTTTTTGTTTTAATACCAAAGGCATGTTAAAGTAATATGTATTATATTCTCGGTACAGATACAAAATTCGATTGTTTTTATTGGACGTATTTTTAGTTTTGTAGGTCTCGAAAATGTGTCCACAAACTATTAACGAAGTTGAATTTGACAAATTTCCCGACGTACAAAGTTTTCAAAAATCACTCATTGTTGATCTAATAACTACGATATATTACAAAGTTTAGACATGAATTTCTCAAAACTAGATTTTTCAAATAAAAATAAAATAGGTATACCTAGTATCTACCTATTTTTTCCTAACATCAATTCAATATTCCACATTGTAAAAACTATAGAGTGCATTTCAAGGAAAATTTATGCTCTCCAACTTTTTTAAATATTTAAAAAATATTACTATGTATTAAAATTTCTCAATTTCAGTTACCGATGTTTTGTCGATTTTTCTTCGATTTATTTGCTAGAAAGCAGAGAGATAATTTTATTCATAGGGAACATATTAATACAAATTTCATTTATTTTAGATAACTAGGACGGCCGCAAACAACACGCCCAATTAGATAGTTATTTCGCTAAATGACCTACATGTCAGTTACTTTATATAATTTTCAATAAAATGCCATTTAAAAAATTTGGGGTGTTACTTTAAACATGAATCAATATCCTTGCAGTAATACACCAGGTCAGTAGATTTAACAGTTTATTTTAATTTAATTCTCAAAAATCACCTTGAAAACAGCTGTCTACACAAATTGATTCGGGAGTGTAACTGAACAGATAAATAATTGTATCCGTTTTTGCGCTGAACAACTTGGCTTTGAACTAATATGGGTTCGCGTGGTTGCATACCGCATATATCCAATTATCTTCCAAATTTAAATCAGCAATCTGAAGTCTGGATTTAGTGTAGCCGAAGAGAACTAATCGAAAGTTTTAGTTCCTAACCTAATCGCGATAGATTATTTACTCTCTAAAAATGTAAAATAGGTTTCAAGTATATTTCTTCGACACAATGAAAATTCGTTAACTGCATACTGGAGAAATGGTAAAATGCATGAAATTTTATACTATTCATGTGGAATATTAATTAAATGTAAGTGAAAAGACCCTCATTTTTACTACCCAAAACAGATTATTTTGTACTTTAAATTATTATAATAACGCAACAAAAATAGTTCATACAATTAACGGGGGTTTGTTGCATGCCGACTTTATTTATGTAAAAGAGTTTTTATTATTACATAAACATTCAACATTTATTTTTAAAATTATCCAAAAGAATTTGTAATAATAATTATAACCATGCTTTTATATATTTTAAAATGAAAATTTCATTACATAGAACCCAGTATATTTCTTTATTGTATGCATTAGGTTATTAGGCAAATGTAACTATTTATGCTAGTAAATACATATTTAACAAGGGCTAAATAATTGCAGAATTTATACAAATAATTAAGCTCAAAAGTTTTTAAGATTCCTAACTTTCTAACATTTAGAGATAGCAACTTTGAAGGGATGCTGTAACTTTCCGGCAATTATCCTCGCAAAGTTTATTGGTAGCAAAACTTCCAGAACCAAGTAACCAACTTGTACGAGAGAAACTTACTCTTATTAGTATAAATAAAATAATTATATAAATTTACATGTAAGTATGTAAGTATAAAGTTTTTAAGACATTTAGAACCACTTGTTGCAATTTAAAAAATAATAGAGTAGGTACGAAATTTTAGGAATTCTAATTAATTTACCGTGAAAAAAGTAATAAATAACTCCTGTCACAATAGTTCAAAATATACTTTCTCAACTAATTTTTGAACAATTTGGTCGACGTAGATCGTAACACGATACAAATAATACTGACATTACCACACATTTGCATAATTTAAAAAGAAACGAAAAGCAATTTATTTCAAAATTGCTTTGCTTCCACTGCCTAATAACAATAACATTGCTTAATAAAATTGTAATACCCCTCTGTTTGGGATATTAATTTCACATGTAATCTATTGCTTATTATAACTAAACGTTTTTTATAATTATTTTGATTTTCATTTAGAGATCTATTCACAGTAAACAATGAAACGTTGAATGTTGAATTTAAATTAATACCAAGTGCTTTTTAATAACCTGAAAATAGCAGTTTGAAAAACAATACGTTTATATGTAAATAATAGTATTATGAGCTCTGTTGTTCTGAATTATAATCGTCTCGTACTGCCAATCTATTGCACACCAACTTTTATTTTGTATGTCTATTGTGATTATTATTATGCAAAGCATTTATGGATTAATTGTGAAAACACACACACTTCTGCAACACAATTGCCTTTTTAATTTATTTTGTGCAGTAGGTGTAAAACCCAAATTCTATAGAAGATATCTAAGTACCAAGTAATTTGATTAATGTGTCAACTATACCTACTTAAGCCATTTAAAATTTTTTACAAGTGCTAAAAGTCATATTATTTTTTTATAAATTTCATTATACTAAAAAGTCATCCAAAGATTGTTTCTTTGTTCAAATTTCTCTAAGGGCTATTTTTATTGTATGCGGTTGGTTTCCAAAAACTATTTATAGAAAAACGGTTTTCATCAGAAAAATTAAAATACAAGTTTGAAGTGTCTAAAAAGTCTTAGAAAGACAAGCTTAGAAGTTACAAGAATTATGTTCAACGTTATTATGATGCTATTGGGCAATACAATACAGGAATCAAATTGTTTAACAAATGTAATCTCTTGTTGAAATTACTAAAAATGAATTTTTAGGCGCCAAAAGTCTCTAATCTGTCTAAGCGTAAGGTAGTTATTTTATTGACTTCTTAACACTTAGGTTACTATTTAGTACCAGGTAACCTTATAACAATTAGTAATCCAAGTTATTACCATTTGAAATCATTTTGCAGGTATGCAAATCATACTTTGGCAAACCGAGCAAAATCGGAGGTGCATGTCCCCAGCCCCCCCCATTTCGATTTTTGACTCCAAAATAGTCTCAATCGTTTGTGCTTCGTTTGTGCCTGTTTGTGCAAACAATTTTTTCGTTTGTACCCAAATAGTTTTCGAGATATTTCAAAAATAAGCTGGGGGGGGCTGGAGACATGCTAGCCCCCCCCATTTCGAATTTTGACTCCAAAATAGTCTCAATCGTTTGTGCTTCGTTTGTGCGTGTTTGTGCAAACATTTTTTTCGTTTGTACCCAAATAGTTTTCGAGATAATTCAATTTTAAGTTGGGGGGGGCTGGGGACATGCTTTTTTAAAATTCCAATTTCGGATTCATAATAGTCTCAATCGATAGCACTTCGTTTGTGCTTGTTTGTGCAAACATTTTTTTCGTTTGTACCCAAATAGTTTTTGAAATATTCAAGATTTTCGGTAACACGTTGTAACATAACGGACATGGACGCGCTGAATGCTTTAACGAGATTCTGCGAAAAACTTGCAGCATGAAGACCAAAATAGTCTCAATCGATAGCACTTCGTTTGTGCCTGTTTGTGCAAGTTTTATTTTCGTTTGTACCCAAATAGTTTTTGCAATATTCGAGATTTTCGGTAACATAGGTGCATGTCCCCAGCCCCCCCATTTCGATTTTTGACTCCAAAATAGTCTCAATCGTTTGTGCTTCGTTTGTGCCTGTTTGTGCAAACATTTTTTTTGTTTGTACCCAAACAGTTTTTGAGAATTTTAAGGAAAACATAAAGGACATGGACGCACATGCATGAATGGATTAACGAGATTCTGGGAAAAACTTGAAGCATGAAGACCAAAATAGTCTCAATCGATAGCACTTCGTTTGTGCCTGTTTGTGCAAGTTTTATTTTCGTTTGTACCCAAATAGTTTTTGCAATATTCGAGATTTTCGGTAACATCGCACGTGCTAACATAAACAGTTATTTTAGAATTTCGGATTAAAAATAGTCTCAATCGATAGCACTTCGTTTGTGCCTGTTTGTGCAAACGTTTTTTTCGTTTGTACCCAAATAGTTTTTGAAATATTCGAGATTTTCGGTAACGTCGCACGTGCTAACATAAACAGTTATTTTAGAATTTCGGATTCAAAATAGTCTCAATCGATTGTACTTAGTTGGTGCCTGTTTGTGCAAACATTTTTTTCGTTTGTACCCGAACACTTTTTGAGAATTTAAACGAAAACATAAAAACATTGACGCGCATGAATGGATTAACGAGATTCTGCGAAAAACTTACAGCATGAAGACCAAAATTGTCTCAATCGTTTGTGCTTCGTTTGGGCCTGTTTGTGCAAGTCGTATTTTCGTTTGTACCCAAATAGTTTTCGAGATAATTCAATTTTAAATTGGGGGGGGGCTGGAGACATGCATTTTTGACATTCGAATTTTTTTTTAACATATTTTTTTTAACAGACTAAGGATTTTGATAATTGCTTTCATAAGAAAATTATTAAGATTCGTTTATTAGAAAAATGGATAATAATAAAAAGATTACTCGATTTTAACAATATTTATTAATAAAATGAATACAAAAATTATATGTGTTATGTACATTTGAAATTTGAACTAAAATTATTTCTTACATTTTTTTAATTTTGATTTGTTGCGAAAAATTTTGTTAATCGACATTTAGTTACAGTTGCACTATTCGAGTAAAACACAATTCAACACATTTAAAAATATGTTTTCGATAAGTGACAAAATAGTTCATGAATTTTGAATCCAAAATAGGCTAGATTGTTTGTGCCTGTTTGTGTAAAAAAAAATATCTAAATAGTATTCGAGATAATCATAAAAAAAGTACAACCATACCGGCAACCGACGTCAGTCCCGTAGCCAGTGCCCCCCTCCCCCGAAATGTTGAAAAGACAAAGAAAATGGAAGGGAAACAACCGAAAATTTTACATTTTACAAAAGTTTTTAACAAGTGCCCCCCCCCCCCCGAAATGAAATCCTGGCTACGGGTCTGACCGACGTGCAAGATTTTGATACCAAAATTTACAACAAAATTAAAAAATTTAAATTAATTTATTTATAAAATTTATTTATTTATTTATTTTTAATCGTGTAATCTTTTTATTATTATCCATTTTTCTAATAAACAAATTTTTAAAATTTTCTTATGAAAGCAATTTGCAAAATGCCCAGTCTGTTAAAAAAAATATGTTCGAAAAAAATTCGAATTACAAAAAAAACAAGTCCCCCCCCCCAACTTAAAATTGAATTATCTCGAAAACTATTTGGGTACAAACGACAATAAAACTTGCACAAACAGGTACAAACAAAGTAAAAAGGATTGAAACTCTTTTGAATCCGAAATTCGAATTTCAAAAAAGCATTTCTCCAGCCCCCCCCCCAGGCTTAAAATTCATATTTAAATAATACCTATGAAACTTCTTTTAATAATTTAAATTTTTATGACCTGACGTTTCATAGTGTTCTGACTTTTTTTTATTAATTAATATTTTTGCATAACAATTATCAATTTCTTGTATAACGAAAATAATGTTTGCACAAACGAAGTACAAACAATTCAGACAGGGCCGTAGCTAGACATTGGTCATGGGGGGGGGGGTTCCTCCGAAAAAAAAGTTTCTTCTAACCCCCCCCCCGTATCTACGGCGCTGAATTCAGACTATATTGAATCCGAAATTCGAATATCTAAAAATCATGTCTGCAGCCCCCCCCCCCAACTTAAAATTGAATTATTTGGAAAACTATTTGGGTACAAACGAAAATAAAACTTGTACAAACAGGCACAAACGAAGCACAAACGATTGAGACAATTTTGGTCTTCATGCTGTAAGTTTTTCGCAGAATCTCGTTAATCCATTCATGCGCGTCAATGTTTTTATGTTTTCGTTTAAATTCTCAAAAAGTGTTCGGGTACAAACGATAAAAATGTTTGCACAAACAGGCACCAACTAAGTACAATCGATTGAGACTATTTTGAATCCGAAATTCTAAAATAACTGTTTATGTTAGCACGTGCGACGTTACCGAAAATCTCGAATATTTCAAAAACTATTTGGGTACAAACGAAAAAAACGTTTGCACAAACAGGCACAAACGAAGTGCTATCGATTGAGACTATTTTTAATCCGAAATTCTAAAATAACTGTTTATGTTAGCACGTGCGATGTTACCGAAAATCTCGAATATTGCAAAAACTATTTGGGTACAAACGAAAATAAAACTTGCACAAACAGGCACAAACGAAGTGCTATCGATTGAGACTATTTTGGTCTTCATGCTTCAAGTTTTTCCCAGAATCTCGTTAATCCATTCATGCATGTGCGTCCATGTCCTTTATGTTTTCCTTAAAATTCTCAAAAACTGTTTGGGTACAAACAAAAAAAAATGTTTGCACAAACAGGCACAAACGAAGCACAAACGATTGAGACTATTTTGGAGTCAAAAATCGAAATGGGGGGGGCTGGGGACATGCACCTATGTTACCGAAAATCTCGAATATTGCAAAAACTATTTGGGTACAAACGAAAATAAAACTTGCACAAACAGGCACAAACGAAGTGCTATCGATTGAGACTATTTTGGTCTTCATGCTGCAAGTTTTTCGCAGAATCTCGTTAAAGCATTCAGCGCGTCCATGTCCGTTATGTTACAACGTGTTACCGAAAATCTTGAATATTTCAAAAACTATTTGGGTACAAACGAAAAATATGTTTGCACAAACAAGCACAAACGAAGTGCTATCGATTGAGACTATTATGAATCCGAAATTCGAATTTTAAAAAAGCATGTCCCCAGCCCCCCCCAACTTAAAATTGAATTATCTCGAAAACTATTTGGGTACAAACGAAAAAAATGTTTGCACAAACAGGCACAAACGAAGCACAAACGATTGAGACTATTTTGGAGTCAAAATTCGAAATGGGGGGGGCTAGCATGTCTCCAGCCCCCCCCCCCAGCTTATTTTTGAAATATCTCGAAAACTATTTGGGTACAAACGAAAAAAATGTTTGCACAAACAGGCACAAACGAAGCACAAACGATTGAGACTATTTTGGAGTCAAAAATCGAAATGGGGGGGGCTGGGGACATGCACCTCAAAATCGGTATCTTTACAACAAAAGAGGACATTTTTTAAGTAGGTACCCACTGCCATGGAACAAAATAACTTTGGTATTATAGAATAGAAGATGATAGCTTTCTCTCGAAAAAATTAAAGCATTGTAATGTCTGTTTATCACAAAAATAAAAGTAATTTAGATTAAATTAACAAAAATTGAATTTCTTGTTTTTGGATAATGTTCCGCTTAATGTTTATTGTTTACAGTTTATACTTAATTAAATATCTGACTATATAACTGGTAAAATTTAAATTTTTATCAATATATTCTGTTAAGTTATAGGTAACTCCATTAAATGTGTCTACTTTTATGCTGCTAAATCTAAATTTTATTTAAATTTTTAACATTATTTCGAGTGCCTATTATTGATTTACATTCTTATGTATTGATAAAGATTCTAAAGTCATTTTCATTACAATGTATTGAAGAAGAGATAGTAGATAGTACATAAACAACACTCTAAAAAATAAAATAAAACACACGATTAGTTAATTATTTAAAACAATTGAGCTTTTACTGGAAGGATACTTCCAACATCATAATAAAATACATTTCATTGACAATATCCCATAAAATCTTTTTAGTAAAAACTTTGCTAAGGTAATTAAAAGGATAAATTGTTGGCTTTGTGTATGTAATGTTTTTTATAAAGAGTATATAACTACTTCCGTCGGCGCCAGACCATTTTTACCTGGTTGAACGACTGCTCGGAAATGCCTAAGTTGTATCAACTTAGCAATGATAGGAATTTATTTTGAAAGACAGTTTACGTTATGAATGGACTAGTATTTGGTACCACCTGATGTTAACCGCCCCTGTGATAAACAATATTAGCTTTCTAGTTTATCGTTTTGTGTCATTAGTAATAATAATCATTAAATTTTCTTCACTTAATTATTGTTCAACAAAGTTAGCATTTAAACCATTTAATTGGAAAAGCAAAATAATTTTGTAGTAATGATCCTTTCAAAAGCATTAACCTTTGATAATCAGCAAGAGAATAAACATTACAGTCACCTAGGCAATAATACCAGAATCGTTTTACTACATGGTTCCTTTTTATAAACACATTGATTACTACTTATTAGTTACTAGTACTAAATAATAAAAGGAAAGCCATAACAGTTACTGCACGTATTGTTAGTGTACCATAGCAGGTATTAAAGTAACAAATATACACTTGTATAAACCTCGTTAAATTAAGCAATAAAAAATATCTAATAATAATTGAACTTGCTAAAAGCACAGTTGATATCACTAATTAGTAATCTAATAATTATGAGGTAAATAATGTGAAATTAATTTTAAAATTCCATAAAAATTGTTTGTCGCTTGTTTATACCAAAGTCCTGAGTAATTTACAGAGTTAAATTGACATAAACACCTCCTTGGCTTTTGAGTGTTTTATGATATATCTGGGTTAGATTTTGGTCAAGTGAAAGATAATACTATAACTTAATCAAATGCTATGTAATAATAGAATATTTTTTTTAAATATATAGATATACTTTATTGGAATAATCTGGATTTTGGCCAATAAAAATGAAGTTGTTTTGATAAACTTAGGTTAGAATGTTTGCTGATCGCTGATTTACTGGCATTAACCCAAAAGCAATAATAAAGTAGGAGGTAAAAATATACAAAGTAGCAAGTAGCAAATATACAAAAAAGGCAGAAGTGGGTATGCAGAGGTCAGAAAAAACAAAAATATTAAAAAAAAGAATTTAAATATGGTAAAGATAAGTTGCTTTAACTCCTAGACAGTTATTGGCATATATCTGCTTATTTAAATTTAATATTGAAATGAGTACAGTGGCAGCTAATAGGTTAAAATAATGTTTAATGTTAATTATATTAGAGGTAAACCAAAGCTTGTTTCCCCTAATATCCTATTAAAATTACTATATACGGCATTTATATAATAAGGTTATACTGAACTCTATAATATCTATACAATTTAGCTATTATACATATAGGTAACACACAAAAATATTGTCCATTTAAAGTAAAATATTAGTAGTAAAAAATAATAGTAAAATATAGGTATATGTAAGTAATATAATAAAATATATAAAGTTAAAGGGTCAATAACTGCGTAGCCGTTTACCCTATTTATTATTTATATTCTACTGGATCTGTTACTGAACATATTACTTGAACTTTAAATAGCTTAAGCACCCCGAGTATAATTTTGCCCTTACTAATATTTAAAAATATTTTAAAAAATTTATAAAACCATTAGTAAAGAGCTTATTTATTTTGATATATCGAATTAATAAAAGTATTTAAACTGTATTATAATTCCAGACCATACATATTCAATTTGTGATATGACAGTATTTCATGAGAGTGGGGGGGGGGGGGTTCAGGCTAGCATTGCAACTGGTAAAAGTAAATTAATTGTCTCCTTTCCCACTTTGTCGCTATTTTATGTATTTGTTTTACGCTACAGTGTACAAACTGGCACCTTTCGTAATAAATTATATAAAATCACAAGTTAGGCTCCGAAAAACCACGAAAAACAATATTTAAACTATTCTTTAAAGCATAGAAAATCATTGTATATCATTATAAGTTATTTACCTTTCAAGATTAATATCGCAGAATATAACAAAAAAATTTAATTATGTTTGTCAAAGTTTGCAATTAAATTATTAATACTAAATAAAACAAAAAAATGTTAAATTTGACTTACTGTCTTACGAAGTTATATTGCTAATGTAGAATTAATTCATTAAGTGCATGCTTTGTAGGTATACATATGATTAATGTGTTTACGAATAAAAATAATGATGGTGAACGTAAACTAGGGTAATAAAAATTATAGATCTAAGGTTAGAATTTATAAAAAATTTCTGAACAAAATTTTAATGCAAACGAAGAGACAAACGTTTTCATTATGATAGCGTGAGTAACACATTTTAATTATTCCAAATGATAAAATACAATTTTAAAATTTTTGAGAAGCACCTGGTTAATTGTATCAAGCTGAGTATATTTAGTCTACTTTTAAAAAGCCTCTAGCTTTCCTATCCAATACTAAAAGTACAATTAATAAAAGTTTATTTATAAATAATTATAATATTCAAGTAAAATTTTCTAAATATACAGCACAACTTGGCGAGAACAACACAAATTTGTCAAAATTACAACCTATTATAAAAAAGGGAATCACAGAGACAGTTTATAAGTTGCATTAGTTGTTTAAAGTGAATGAATAATTTTGTGTTGACAAAAGTTAAAGCTTCCTGCATATTAAATTTTGGTTCAGCGTTATATACTTGTTTTACTTAAAATACTTGGCATTAAAGTAAAATGATTTAACAAATTATCGTTCTACACATTTAGACTTTCAAGACAGGTTTGTTACATTTAAGTTTCTTTCTATACAGAAATTAATCAACCTATTATTTTTTATTGATGTTGTTATTTATTGTACTATTATAGTATCTTTAGAATAAATTAAGAATATAATTTAACATGATCACTCAGAAGTCCACAGTCTAACCGCATTACTGGCATAATAAGCCAAGTCGTTTAATGTTAACATGTAGCATACCATAGTAATTATGTTAGTAAATTTAACTATTAAAGTAAGTTGCTTTAGCACTACTTGGAATTAAAATTGCAAATATAAAAATAATATGAAGAAATTCCATTAACACATTTTTATAAAAATTATTCGTGTTTCACTGCAACTTACAATTTTGTCATTCGGTAATTTAGAAAATTAACTGTAATTACGTGGACTTGTTATATTTTAATAAATACATTTTAATTTACAGCCCTGGTATACATGATGTCTTTATTATGAAATTGCGTTAAGTTACAGCTGGATTTTAATACTTGGCATAATTTGAAAGTTACAAAATTTATTCGTATTTAAAGTAGAGAAAATTTACTTATAATTGGGATTTGAAATTAAAAGGCAGCACATTAAATGCAATCAAGTTTTAGCTGTAACATATCATTGTAAAGTAGTCATATCATACCTAAGGCAACTATTAAGAACCGTAATGACATGTAGCACACACCAGATGATTATCCCTTATACTTTCATAGAACCTGTTATTACATGACAGGTGAATTTTTTTTGAAAAACTGTTTATGTGTTGAATTAAATTGTGTGGTGATAATTTGTATAATAATAGATATAATGGAAAATCGTTCAAAACAATTTAAGAAAGTAGTTATAACTTTAAGCTTTATTTATTATTGGAACTGATATGATTAACGATTCAGAACATTTTTTTACTGTACTCGTTTAGCAGATGCAGTAATTAATAATAATTATTTATATAATATCCTGCAGTTATAAGGGTCTATGTCTATGTACTCCTATAAAACTTAAGTAAATATTACATTCGGAGATTCACAAAAAATATAATATTTAGATTTTTCCAGAAGAATAAAGTTTAAAAATGACAACTTTTGGACCCTTGTACTAAGAAATATTGTTAAGCTGGGTTAGCAACAAAGATCTAGTAAGATTATAGATTGTAAAATCTGTGGGTAAAAAATAACGCCCTTCATTTTTATTTAACTTGCCAATACGTAATAACTACATCATATTTGTTGACTTGCGACTTAAAAACTTCTTTAAAAAAAATTAGAATCTACTAATGGTGGGTTTCTTAAATCGTTTAAAATTTAACACGGGTTTCAATTTAACTCGCGAATAGAAAGCGGCAATTTGTGCTAAAAGAAAAACGTTTAGGTACATCGGTGAGTTCAATTTAAGCTTCTATTAAATTTTAAGCGACTTTTATGAAATATAAAATATTTTGTATTTAGTATTTTGTTGAAATGGAATGATAGAATGATGAAAGTAAATAATACCATCAGTGAAAAATATTACTACTCTAAAATAAAATTTTTATAAATGTAAAATGTAGACTTTTTAATTTTTCCAAATCTCACTTTGGTCCTTTATTATTTGTGTTGTCCTTTAAAGTGTAGAAAGGCAATTGCAGAGATCTTAACTGGACACTGCAGATTAAATAAACCCGTTCACACAGGGACGTGCCCAGCCAACTTTTTTTTTGGGGGGGAATTTGCTAACTTAATTAATTCAAAATTGCCAACTCGTTGTAATTTGTCTATTTTTCCTATTATAGGTTTAGCGGCTCTTGCAAACTTGACCAAATTTTGAGTGATTTTGCCAACTTTTTTCCAATTTTCTAAATTATTGGGTGGGGGGAAGCTGCCTCCCCGTAGGAACGTCCCTGCCTTCACATGATGGGGTATGCATATGACCCTATATAAAGTGTGTGCACGAAATAACTTGGTCGAACAAAGATTGTTGCAGTTAATTTATTTTAATCAAGATTTAATTCAAATATATCACAAAAGTAAGCCCATTTAAGATACTTTCAGTATTTTTTAAGAAAATTTCAATTAATTTTTGTCTAAGCGCATTTTCGGTACTTGGAGTCCGAGTCCTTGCATCAAGCGTTGCACACCAGCTTCCGTGACTGTATCAACTGCCTTACACCATTTTTGCTTAAAGTTTTGCTCATTTTACATACTCCCCTTTGTCTTCAACAACTTCCATTTGAAAATTGCCCAATATGTTTCAATAGGCCTAAGCTGTGGACAATTTGGTGGATTGACCTTCCTGTTCAGGATTGTGACACTTTTCTGGCCATACCATTCCATGGCTAATTTTCCGTAATGACAAGTTACTAATTCTAGCCAAAAAAGCACTGAACCTTTGTACAATTAAATGAAAGGTAGTAATAATTTTTTTAGGCATTTTTCGACACAGATTTTTTGGCTAACAGTCCCTGTTGACCAGAAAATTCCGCTCTTAAAATCATATGTGCATATTGCTTGCCAAATCAAATATTTTTTCGAAAATTTTCCAATTTTTTTTTCTTAAAATTTCTCACGTATCAATCCATCTTTCTTTGCTGTGTGAAATTTCTGTCCTGGAATTTGATTGAAGTCAGCTTTTACCTAAGTCTCATCGTCCATGACAATGCAGTCAAAATTGTGAATCACATAGTCATGCAGTTTCCGTGCTCGAGTTTTTGCAGTTTTTTATTGTTTATCATTGCGATTTTGGGCAACATATACTTTGTAAGACTGTAAACCGGCTTGTTTGCGTACTTTTTGTACATATGAAGATGGCATTTTAACTTTCTTACGACATCTCTCGCAGAGAGCCCAGGATTGTGTTTTAAAGCTGTGATCACGGACTTTGCGTTTTTTTAGCGACACAAATAATTTTTTTACCACTTTCTTTTTTTTAATATATTGAGAAAGATTCATTAAACTTTTGAAGAGCACTTGTGACAGTGGATTTTGAGATTTTAAGACATTTTGCAATGCCATTATGTGACGAGTTAGGATTTTCTTAATTTTTGCGCAGAACTGATTCACGAACGAACACTTTGAATCAAATTCATTTTCGTTCAGTTTTGTTTTGATTCCTACTATATGATATCGTTATGTCTACAACAATATGTATATATGACACGAATGTGGACCAAATGACCATCAACTCTTTTACTACAAACAAACATCCGCTTATCACCAACGAACTGGTCTTCCACTGTGTTTCTATGAACGAAGTTGCTAAAATCATATGCAAAATGAAGTCGACTGCTACTGGCGTGGACAACATCAATTCCAAAATGCTAAAAATGGTTCTTCCTTACTGCCTCGATAGTATAACTGACCTAATCAATTCCTGTCTGCTTAACTCAATTGTTCCTGATGTGTGGAAAAAGTCGCTAATACTTCCTCTACCCAAAGTGCCCAATGCCAGCAAGTTTGATGAACTACGTCCTATCAACATTTTGCCATCCCTTTCCAAAGTACTAGAAAACGTTATGTATCAACAACTTCTTGAACATGTAACAGCGAATAAAGTAATACCAGAGCACCAATCGGGTTTCCGAAAAATGCATAGCACTACCACGGCTCTGTTAAAAATAACCAACGATATATGCACTAATATTGATTGCTCGATGGTAACTGTTCTCTCTTTACTAGACTTTAGTAAGGCATTCGACGTTATTAACCATAAACTACTAATCGCTAAGCTATCCTATTATGGGTGTAGCGCCCCAGCTCTGAACCTCCTCACCAATTACTTGTCGGAGAGAACTCAACGTGTGAAATGGAACAACCACTACTCTGAGGAACTTGCGTGTAACAAAGGTGTACCGCAAGGAAGCCTGCTCGGTCCGTTGCTGTTTTCAATTTTCACAGCTGATCTCTCAGCGGTTCTTTCTCAGGACTGTAATTTCCACATGTATGCTGACGATACTCAAATATATGTATCTGACTATCCAAATCACATTAATAGTATTATCGAAACTCTCAACCTCAATTTGGAGTCTGTTCTTAAATGGTCGATACGGAACGGACTAGTTCTGAACCCCAACAAAACTCAATGCATCTGCTTTGGTAGTCCTAACAGACTAAAAGTAGCAGTGGACACTAAATGTACCGAAGTTAAACTCAATGGGAGCGATGTGAACTTCTTCTCGAAAGTGAAGAATCTGGGTATGATATGGGACAGTCATCTCTCATTCTCCGATCATTTAAGTAAAATCTCGAGTATATGCTTTTTTAAACTGAAATAAGAGACTGGGAATATTAAAGATGGAAGCACGGGCTGAATTGCAGTTTGCCATGCAACTGTTCTCAATCCACAAGACCACTCTGCCTAACTATCTGAATATCCTCACTACAAGAAGAGGAGCTTGCCACAACCGGGACTTAAGAAGTAACTGGAATTTGTCTGTCCCACTCCACAGAACAACTAAATTTGAAGGGTCGTTCCAATACATGGCATACGTCATCTTTAACAAGCATTTGGACTTGTTCTTAAAATGCAAAACAAAAGCCGCTTTCAAAGCGAAGGTAGTGGAATGTCTTTTGAACAGTTGATTCCGCTCCAATACCCTGGGTACTTGTTGAAAACCAGCTCTGCTGAACCTTTGTACCTTTTTTATTATGTTTTATTATGTATTGCATGTATAACTTAATTTAATAAACCATATATTATATTATTATATTATAATATGGGGTGTTTCTCCGACCAAGTTATTTCGTGCACACACTTTATGTCGTTGATGCAATGAAGAGGAGGAAGCGGCTAAACAACATGCACTACTTGTTACTCTCTAGCAATAACTTCAATGAGAGAATCTGTGTTGAGGGACTTTGGGCCATCGATATTATATTACACACAGTTATTACAGTGCATCAACAACTGATCTAAGCTTCTGCGGATCGACAATGTCAGAATCATCAGCAAGACCCCATTTGCCAAGATCCTGATATTCATTCTACAGCTGAAATGGCTTGGGGGTGCGAGTTGATCTTAACCTCCTCAATTAATCCTGAATCCAGAAGTGTAGAAATTCGATTTTATATATTGGAATACTGCAAGATTATTGTAAAAAAGTTTTTGTGAATAGTGCCCTCGGTGGTGCCCCCCGGAATTATTCCACGGGGCACTCATTTTTTCGTTTTCTACTTATTTTCAGGATAAGTTTGAAATAAGTTAATAAAAATTATAATATAATATGTATATCAACAAACAAGTAACATAAGTAAGCAATGACCGTTTAACATTTTAATTTAGAAAAAAAAATAACATGCACCCCATATAGTATCCATATGCACCCGATAGTGGGGCAGTTATATGGATAAATGCGCACTATTACAAAAAAAAAAATGCATAATGAACGGACAGTTTTGTTTTTGCCAATTGTATTATTAACTATAAGGTAATACGTAAAATAGACCATGCATGAAAGTCTTAATTTAAATTTGTTAATTAGACATCGTTAGAGCAATTGTTAGAGACGGTTAGAGCATAGTGGTCATGCGAGTTTACTTATGAACACTAAATACCCGGTTCGAATCCGAGTGATGTAAGAACTTTATTCTGGCTTTCTGGTTGTCTCTTTGGTCCTCCAGGTTGGAGATTCTTCGTCGGGCTGGTTCCCCGTCAATACAATACCACGAAAACCATTTGATATTGAAAAGTTAATATTATATTAGTCAGCCAAGACCCACCTCAGGGCTGTAGCATTTGACAGGCTTTCAAAGATTGATAACCACATGTATTCCAATCTCCCCTACTTCTTCTTCAACCTATCTGGGTCTACTCCTGGACGTAAGCCTCTCTAGTAATGGAGGTTTTGGCCATAACTCACCACTCTGGTCAGACGGGTTGGTAAGTAGTCCGTAGATCGAATTTGGACTATAGTTTTTTTACATCCAGTAGTAGCTTGCCAAGCTAGCCTCCAGGTGTACTTGTAGCCCTGTTTTTGTTAACAGTGACAATTCATCAACTCAGGGTGACCGCCGGCTTAACGTATTCTCCAAAACAAGAAGACTTGGGTTATTATAAAGTTTGACTCCCCAGGTTTGAACCCGGTACCCCGCATTCGCATCCAACTGCGTTATCTACTGCAAGGCAATGACCGTCTCTTACTATTCTCTTTTACGATTTTCAATAAAAATTACAAAAAAAATTTATTGAAATTTTTTGATAAATAATTGAAAAATAAGAACAAAGGCTCCACCTAGGGAGGACATAGTACAGATATTTTATTCTTAAACTTCATTGAACACCAAAATATCCGATCATTGCTTATTGATGGATGTTTGCATATTTAATTGAGAAGCTAAGGTGTATCTTATTAGAAAGCAAGATTAATATTATAAAAAATGATTTATCACAAGAGTATTATGATAATGGAATTTGCAATTAAAGAGTAATTAATAATATGCAAATAAAAGTTGGCATCTAAAATTGTTTGTACATTTTTCAGGCTCATTGTTTTTAATGTAGTGTTCTCTTGTATTTCAAATAAGTATGAACAAGGATATGGCGTTACTATCTGTAATCTTTATTAATTTTATGGCTTTATTATAGAATTTAAATTGAAAATATACAAAACTATCTTGAAAACATTTCAGAATAACTGAAGCACAGAATGCATAATAATTTCTTGCAGATTAAAATTTTTTATTTTTCCATTACATAAAAACAGTAACTACTCGACAACATAAAATGTTTACAACCTAATTTTAATAAGCTACCAATGGATTGTCGTTAAAATTCCTTTAATATTTCCGCTAATTTATAAAGTTTACTACATAATTTAGTGTTTACTGTTCATAATAATGATATTCGTTATTTACAAATAGTAATTATACTATGTAATGTTATGTCTCTTTTTAAATAACTGCATTCTGAAATTTTTTTTAGTTAATTGGTTACGAATTGGTTATACAAAGTTGCAAATATATCTTTTCATCGAAATGAAAAAAAGGTAGGTTCAACTAGATTTTAGTATATTTTTTGTTATGCGCTACGCCACTGACAAATATCTCTAATTAGCTTCATGTAATTTTTATTTGCTAAGATAGTATAATCACCATCAGGTATGTGAAACCAAAATGTCAATAATTGGTGAAATATTTGTTATTTGTTGAAATGGTTTGGTTAGTAGGTGCAAATTTTAAATAAACACTATAATAGAAAAGTAGTAAACAAGAAAATGCTACTGGTTCACAACGTGCTTATAAATTGCACCTGTAGAGAAATCCCACGGCCATTGAATACTCACGCATACGACCCGCTTTGGTGCAAAGGGTCGTTATTTTTATTATCAAATGCGACATGCTGAAGAAAATTTCTAATTTTATTTAAAATAATTTTAAACAAACAATAACAGGTTCTATAATTTACAAAGAAACTGTCATTTTGAAGGTACGCAAAATAACTCAACACTCACAAAATTTTACGCTATAGAAATTATAAACAATTGTTGTATGTAGATTAGGTTATTTTTCTTATTATTAGTGCGGAAAAAGTTTAAAATTTAGTGTCTCCGAACTATGTTAATACTTTGGATAAGAAACTCAAAATGTGAAGGAAGTGCGTAGGTATCTTATAAATTTGTTTTAAAATAGTATAAATAAATATGTTTTAAAGTGCACTACTTAATTTGCTTTTCAGGAAAATGTAACTTCTTTCAATTATATAATATAATACACAGCTCTATAGGCATAAAAGCCCCATGGTTAGTTCTATGGAGATTTAATACCTCAAAGAAGTCTTAAAAGGGAAACACGTTAGTAAAAATTCCGATGAACTTGGTCGGGGTTTGATCCCAGGACTGCGGCTAGTAATTCTACTGTCTAACCTCTAATCACCAGCCTACGACTTTGCTGTAATCAATATTAACTAGCTATTTACTAAAATGTTTTGAGTTTATTATTTCCAACTGTCTTCGTAAGTGAAATATTCACAAAGAATCCCGCGCCAATATAATCCATGGGTAACTGAGCTTTACAAATCTTTTCAAATTTTATTTCGATATATTAAAAATTATAGTAAAAGATAATAATCGTGTAACCTTAAAAGTTATTATCTCGAGTTACAAATGTTTAAAAACATTGTTTGCGATAAGACAACTAGCACATACATAAGTGATTCACCCACACGGTTATGAGCAAATTCTCTTACCTCGAATTTTAAATTAGAAATTATAAATTTCGAAGTATTTCGGTATTTGTTCATTTGAAGTTAAAATAGTATACGCACCTCGTTTGTATTTGCATTTGTCGTCAGTGGCCAGTGGTGTGCGAAAAATTTTAATGGGCTGTGAGAAATTTTGGGATTTCAATTAAGTATTGAGTGAAATCAACTTTGTTGATCTCGAATAACTAATTAATACATTAAATTTGCAGGATGTGAGGATGCCCAGCATATGGGGTAAAACACTACAGTTAGTAGAGGAGGTTAAATACCTGGGTGTTACTTTAGACAGCAGGCTAACCTTCACAAAACATATAGGAAATATAACGACCAAAGCTACTAGGGCCCTATGGGCCTGTAGGAGAACGATCGGAAAGACGTGGGGACTAAAACCAAATATGGTTCTTTGGCTTTATACCAAAGTTGTGATACCCACAGTGACATATGCATCCCTTATCTGGTGGCACAAAGCCAGTAAAGTGGATAGTATTACAAAACTCAACAAGTTGCAAAGACTTGCCTGTTTGGGAATTACGGGGGCGATGTCTATGACACCCACCGCAGCTATGGAGGCGCTAGTGGGACTCCACCCACTACATTTAGTGGTGGAAATGGAGGCCCAATTAGCAGCCTATAGGCTAAACATTAGTGATCAGGGGGTGATGAATCCAAGGGAGGGATATCACACCATGATCTTTAAATCAATTAAGAACTCAAACATGCTATGCATGCAATCAGACAGAACCCGCACTGTAAGGGACTTCCAAAAACCTTTTAGAGTAGAAATACCTAAGAGGGAAGAGGTAAGCACCAAGCAGGAGCTGGGGGCTCGATTTGACACCATCTGGTACACGGATGGATCCAAAACGGATATAAGTACTGGAGCGGGAGTTGGGGGTGACAGAACAGGGGTTGCTATCAGCATAAACCTGGGCTGCTACGCAACTGTCCTCCAGGCGGAAATTATCGCCATAATGGTCTGTGCTGAGGAGATGATGGGGAGGGCCTATGTAAATAGGCGTATCTGCATCATGTCCGACAGCCAAGCGGCACTCAGGGCCCTGGAAGCGGTAAAAATACAATCCAGTGCCGTGAAGCAATGCCTCAAAGCTCTGGGTGGGCTGGCACAACGCAACAGCGTTATGCTGAGGTGGGTTCCGGCTCACACAGGCATAAGAGGTAACATACAAGCAGACTTCTTGGCAAAGAAAGCTGCAAGAAAGCATCTAGTAGGTCCGGAACCAACATGCGGGTTAGCTTATCTGACCGCAAAGGGGGTAATTAAGGAACTACTACGTAACAAACACCTTGAATACTGGCGGGGCCTCCAGGGACTCAGGCAGTCCCGGATGTTCATGGAGGGCCCCTCCAGTGGACAAAGGAAAAAGGAAATCCTCCAGCTGAGTAGAGTGCGGCTGAGAAAGATAGTAGGACTGTTTACCGGACACTGCTGTCTTAACAAACACCTGAACGCAATAGGTGTTGTGGAATATCCTACATGTAGATTATGCGGGATGGAGGAGGAAACTCCGCACCACATACTATGTGTATGCACAATTCTAGCCCCTAAAAGGCTACAACATTTTGATTGTCTATATCCGACTCTCGGTGAGATAAATCAGGTTCCCATAGGTCGAATCCTCAATTTTATAGAGGATACAGAACTATTGGAGTAAAACACGGAACGCGGGGTACAATAAGCCAGGAGCTTCAGTGCAAGTGGTTCGTAAGAAACACACCCGTTCAGCAATAATAATAATAATACATTAAATTTAGTTTCTCTAAAGCTCGTTTTTCTAATCCAAAAGAGCTAGTTTCATTTCACAATCGACTATTTTTTTATGAATCTCAGATGTTTTGAAATTTGTTTTGAATTTGAGTTGCCTCCTCCCCTAAAAAATATCATATGGAAACATACTGGTCAGTGTCAAGAAGTGCCAAGAAAACATTTTTTCCTAGTTGTCAGGGTCAGTGAGTAACGGGTAGCACCCAAAGGCAACATGGGAGACTGTACAGGGTGGCTCAAATTCGCTTCTTCTTATGGGGAAATCGGTAACTATAGGAGATATGGAAAAATGGATGGCGCATCCTCGATCTCTTTTTTTGAGAAAAGCTCAATGGCGAATAGCGGAATTCGCTATCTTTTTTTGTTTTCGAGTTATAGCGAAAAGTTCGATTATTGGACTTTTCGATAAATGTCGATATCTCGGTTGTTTTTGAAGTTGTCAAAAAAGTGTTGACACTTTCTTAAGACACTTCTTTAAGAGCCCTTTATACCTAACATAAAGTTTGGTTTACACTCATAATTGAATTAAATACATCCGTTAATCTGGCAATGTTATGGGTGTAAACCAAATTTTACTATTTAAATGCACTTTCTTAAAAAGCAAATATATAAGGGTTTTTATCTTAAATACATAGATATTTTAAAATTAGTATAATTTAAATAATTTGTATATTCATGGAAAGTCACTTGCAGGTCACTGGAGTGATAAATTATTATAATAAAAATGAAAATCTTTTTTTTTTAAGTTCTTAATGACTTTCCGTGAAACTAGATTCTTTTTCCAATCATTTACTTCAAACCACATTAAATTCCATACATTAATAAAAGAGCTATATGGATATTCGTTAAAAGTTAGGTATACAGCCCTCTTAAGGGCAACAAAATAGGCTGAATAGATTTTAAATATTTAAATGAGTTTCCGAGTTATAATACAAAGTGGTGTTTTTTTAAATGGAAACCATAGTTGAATATGACATTTTTAAATAGAGTTTTTTATCCTCTTTTCAATGATATATAACATGTGAGGTCCATCATTTTAAATAATTCCAATTTTATTAAAAAATGCAGTAAAAATAAGAAAAAAACAAAAAATTAATAACATTTTTAGTAAATAACAATAACAAATTTAAACACGACAGCAACTAAACAAAAGTTGCCTAATGAAAAACAATTGGTGACGATGTTTTAGGTGACAATTAAGATTTGGTAGTGTTTCGTTTTGACAAAATTATAATATTGAAAATAAGGGACTTCAGTTTGAATACTTACTTTAAATTTTGTATTTATTGTTTTATTTGCAAATTGTTATTATTATTTACTAAAAATGTTATTAATTTTTTGTTTTTTTATTATTTTGATTTCATTTTTTAATAAAATTGGAATTATTTGAAATGATGGACCCCAGATGTTATATATCATTGAAAAGAGGATAAAAAACGCTATTTAAAAATGTCATATTCAACTATAGTTCCCATTTAAAAAAACACAACTTTGTATTATAACTCGGAAACTCACTTAAATATTTAAAATCTATTCAGCCTATTTTGTTGCCCTTAAAAAAGTGTCTGAAGAAAGTGTCAACACTTTTTTGGCAACTTCAAAAACAACCGAGATATCGACATTTATCGAAAAGTCCAATAATCGAACTTTTGGCTATAACTCGAAAACAAAAAAAGAAAGCGAATTCCGGTTTTCGTCATTGAGCTTTTCTCAAAAAAAGAGATCGAGGATGCGCCATCCATTTTTCGATATCTCCTATAGTTACCGATTTCCCCATAAGAAGAAGCGAATTTGAGCCACCCTGTACACTGTAGAATCATTTTAAAATACGAATATGACAATAAATTTTGTTTTGTGATAAAAAAGAAACTTTAGTGCTTTATTCTGGTACATTTTAATGTGCATCAACATCAGATTATTAGTACCTTTGCTAGTTCATTTTTATTTTGCTTTGCAATAAAATGGCAACAGTCAGTTCTTTATTACAAAATAATACGACAATAATATAATATCACTATTATGAGTGATATATTGATATCACTACTTATACTTAAGTGATATGGATAATTTTTAGAATTCGTATCCACATAAATCGTAATCAGTGGTGTATCTAATGCGTAAATGATTGCAATGCAATGAGGCCCTGGGTTTTTAAAACTAAAAAATTAATAGAAGTTGAGAATCACTATAAATAGTTGTAGAATATTTTATAATTTATAGTTTACCAGATTGACCAGGGTGTGCGACCTAAAGGCCGCACTGAAACTAATATTAGTTTAGTATTAAACTAAGCCTGATTACACGGAGCACAAACAGAGGTTTATGGTACTTTAGTAATTATTGCCATATATTAGTATTACTCCTTTTTGTAACTTTTAGACATTAAAATCTATCCTAAGTATTTAACCTCAGTGGTTGAGTGATGTGATCGCTGGCTGAGTTATAGAGTGAAAATTTTGGATTTAAATCTGGTACCGGATAGAATTTATTAGCTTGGTCTTTTAGAGGACATCCACACGCTGTTGGTGATACCGGTGGTAGTGCAAGAGGTTCGAACAGTCTCCTACTCCATAACCAATCTTCTGCATGGAACGGGGTACAATAGACCTAGAGTCTCAGTTCTGGTGGATTAAAGGAACCAAAAATTGTATACATAATAATTATGTAATATTAAACATTAATTTTTTGTGGTAGTTCTATTACTAGATTAAATACAATACAAAATTTTTTCAGTATAACCGTTGATTGGTATAACCTAAAGTTAAATCTTTAAGCATTTCAAAAATAGTACTTATATGTAAAACATATCAGATCCTGATTTAAAGCAATTTTTAAAACAGAAAACGAATCAGTCCTACTTAATTAATTTATATCGGTAAATGTCATAATTAGATATTTCAATAATCTCAATCTAATATTCAATCAGTTATTAACAGGTTATAATACCTACTTAATGACAAGCTTAAATTGTAAGTAAACTTTTTTTACTTTATAATGCTTGAGCACTCCAATTAAGTTACCTTTTGCTAATTAAGTAAATTTTATCATTCCAATTTTTTGTCAATTCTAAAAATGGTTTTTCTCTGGGTTAGCATGTACTCATTTGTTTATGCAGGAATTTTTTAACTCGCTTGTATAGCTTATCATAATGACTTTTTATGACGGAAGGTAATAAATTTGGATATATTTAGCCGTAATATATTTTGCCACCCTTTTTAGATGCACTAACGTTATCGTCCAAAATCAAACCTAATATTTTGATGAATATTAATTACCTACGTTAGTGTAAACTATTTATGAGTTATGCGTAAGATTTTGTATAATATACACAATATTTCCGTTTCTTGGTCAAGCGAAACAACAGTTATTTTTAGCTTTAAAATGCAATGACTTGTAATCGTTTAAGGACAATACACTATTATTGCTTTATATTTAAGTAAGTATTAAAATTATTAAAGTAGTGCAGGTGCCCTTGCACGTTTGTTCCCATCTTGACATGCAAAGGGATGTAAAGTACGTGTCCACTCCGGAAGTGAGTTAATTGCGTCAATTCCTTTTACCGATAGCGTCAAAACACGTGTGATAGTCTCTGAGAACTCGTTATAATACAAAAGAAGAAAAACTACTAATTAAAAAATAATATAATATGTATATTCGTTGGTTGTACATAATCGTGCTATTAGCAACACATTTGTATTCTACTTTACTAAATTATTATTTATGCTTACTTGAATATTCTAATTTAATGTTTATAAAAAAGGATATAACATAGCTGTTAGATGTAAAGTATTATACAATTAATTATTTAGAAAAAATTCTTACTAATATACAGTATACAGGAAGCAGTCGTTAACTGTCATAAACAAACAAGTTGTAATATTTCATATTAATAATCTAATAGTCAAAACTATTTGCACTAACTAGGTGTAAGTAGTTAAAATATAATAATAACTTTTTATTAAATTATCATAACTTAATGTATCGTTTAATTTTCATTTTGTATGCATTCGTCTTGATATCCAACTTATTAATCACATGTTTCATTGTAAAAATCCCGGTGTAGATTTAATTGCTCTTTACTTTTTTAAAACTGATATTAATCTAAAGCGAATACAATAAAATAACAAAGCAAAGAAAGTTTTATAAATAATACAAAAGTGGAAATAAAAAGAACAACGCGTATAAACAAATGTTAATAATTTACATCAAGAATGTGAGTTAGTCGAGTCTGCAAATATTGGGCAATTAAATTTGATTTACCTTATACCTACTTACATACCTGCAGGTTGGTAGTATGTGTACATATTTCATCGAAGTACTATAATGCATTATTCCATCAACAATAATTTTCTATTGCATAAAACGGAGTAACCGTGGCGTTGTGCGAAATTACCTCAACCTTACGCTCGTTTCAAATGCGAAGCAGAAAATAAAGCTTAAATTATTGTTTAAGTAATTAATTTTGAGACATACACTTAAAGTGTACCTGTTTAATAACAAGTAGGTAACTATACGAAATAAAGTTAACTAGATATTTATACATACAAACAAGGGCTATTGTTTCATTTTCTAGTTTACCTAAAAAACAAGTTTAGAACTTGACTTTCAAGCAGTTCAAATTGTGGGTACCTACCTTATAATAATTTACCTACTTAATTATTTTACCTTGTTTTTGTTTTATGAAATTTTGTAAGTAGATAGAAAATTACGAAATTTTATAACGGCTAATATTTAAAATATTTGAGAGTTATAATTTAAATTACTATTTGGACTTGAAATTACCTTAATGTTTTATCTCTTAAGATATTTTATTGATGTGTATATATCGTATACATTGTAAAGCGATAAAATTGTAACGTTTGATTTAAGATAATTACTGTCAAAAAGACTTAATGCTGGCTTTTTATATTAACACACGAATTCAAATAATTCTTTCGACGGTTGCATTAACCGAATAAAAATTTATTGATGGTGGTAACCACAGCAAGAATATTAATTTTGTGTTTTTACAAAACCAGTTTATAAAACCGATTGCAAAATTTATTAACGAATGACTTAATAAATTGTTATTACTGACGCCTTTTTAGGCACACAAAATAGGCATTTATTAAAAAGTAACATCATTTTTAAATTAAATTGTAAGCTAATTTATGTTTATTACAAGAACGTTATATTTTTTATAAATCAATTTAAAAATATGTAAGATTTTTTTGTATAAATTTTACCAACGATTGAAATCACGTTTTGAAAATAATGTGAAAATTTATTTGATTTCCTCACGGCTTAATTGACTTGCCGAGAGCATAGTAGCCAATTAACAATTAAATTTTATCATTGATAATTTCGAATGGTTATTTAAAATTTAAATTGAGCTATGACGATCAATTTATTGCCATGAAGAAGTATATCTACGCTTATAATCGTATTTTAACTAAAATTCGTATAGATTACAAAATTAATCAAAATTCTTCAAGTATTTAATTCCTATAGCATGGTAAAGTTAAGGCCATGACGAAAAATGTACATTTTAATTTTTTTATTGCGAATAATGATTTAACGAATATAAAATTATTAATATATACATAATCGCACCGTAAGCATTCTAAAGCATAGAGAAAAATTGAAAATTTTTTTAATAAGTTGAGTTTAATAATCAGAATTATTTCGATTTCAGAGATTTCAATTTTATGTAACTCTAATAATAAAAACAATATTCTAAATTAATAGGTATCCATACTCAATTACAAACATAATAATTATTATTTTGCATTTTCAAAAATAATATTTTGTTTTGTATTTTTTGGATATTAACAATAATTATTAGGATTTGAAAGTAATATTATATAGAGTAGATATATTGTATTCAAAAGGAAGCTTGAATATATCCTGAAGCTAAACGCAGATCATAAAATGATTTAACCCTCTACATGGCAAAAGTTTATGTTATATAATATGTACGCTGAACTGGTAAAAATTTGTGAATAAATTTTAACGCAACTGTTAGGCAAATTTTATACAAATAAAGTTTCTGTAGTATTTTTTATATTTTTCTGGAACAGTTCGAAAACTTTTCAAATGTTAAAATTATTAAAATCTCATTTTATTAAAGATTGTGTCTATGTATTGTTAAAGCAATAGGAGTAGCATTTTCTTAAATAATTAACAACTACAAAGTACTGCATATTGGAATAAAAAAAAATAAATATTGATTAGCAATCTATAATAATAATTAATACAAGCAATAGTATCACACTATGATATTATCCAAAATTAGTAAAATTTCCTATTAGGTGTCTCAAATTCAACTTAACTATTATTTTTATAATATATTTGTGTGATATAATATCTAGTAAATAGGTTTGTTGTAGAAAGAAAAAGGAAAGATAAAAACTAAATTCAATTTGACATTTCTAATTGACCGAATCTATAAGTGCACATCTCTACCCCCGCCCTACTTTCAAATAGAGTTTTAGTTAAGTTTTTTTAAAGTAAAATTGAAAAAAGCTTCCATTTTTTCGTTGGAGTCGTAATCGTTGGCGCCGTATATAGAGATATTAGCAAAAACTATTAGGGAGGTGGGGGGGGGGGATTGTAGATACGTTGGCCCTTACAAGTCGAATATTGCGGTAAAGAGTTTTATTTCATTTTGATACGTTTAACTGTTTTTAAATTTATTTATGAATGAATTAAATATCAATTTATGAATAATTAATAAATAGTATGGAATCACAGATCGTAATTCCTCTCGCTATATAAAGCTTAAAACCACTATTATACCATTTAGGGTAAGTTTGGTTTAGATTTGGAAATATTGACCAGGAAACCAATTTGAGAAAAAAAGAACTGTGAGAAGGTATGGAATCAGGATGAATCAATTACATTAAAATTAATGTGTGTTATTAGGATGTGGTACCCGATGCATTCGGTGGCAGTTTTGGCTTCGTGAAACTTGCACCTTCGATTCCAATCTATGTGTCAGAAATGAAGAAAGTCAAAATGAAAAGGCAAAGAGATTTTCTCTTCGTTGATCATTTACAACATTTACCAACAAAATTTTAAAAGAACGTTGCACGGTTTTTAATGCAAATCTAATGTTGATATTCGAAGGATAGCAAATTCATATGAATATAATGATTTGCTTGTATCACAAATATGGTTTTACAAAAATTTGTTGTCTTGATTTATTGCTGTTCAATAATTAGTTCCAATATTAACATATTTAATGATGGTTAATTAAGAAAAAAGCTTTGAAAAAAGGTTAAGATTGAAATTTTATTGGGAAAAAATGCAAATTTTAATTTATCAAAACTTGATATTTATTATATAAATTTTCGAACTTTGGTTTTACGTCATTACTGATCGCACCTAACTATTACCAGTGGTCATTCAACTAAAACAACCTACTTCATTGGTTAGCTTAGGTGACGTAACATCCAACTTCGACGACTTTTACTATAGTACCTACTTCAACAAAACATTTTTGTTGCTAAATTCAAGGACTGAGCATGAGCAATTTGTTGTAAATTGTTATAATAATATGAATGATTCCTTCAAGTACTTATTTTACTATAAGTACTACAATTAGTTAACATAAATGTTTTCATAAATAAGCAGCAATATAATTACTATTTATCTAGTTATAATTTAAAAAATATTATAGAATTTGAAAAAATGCATGCACGTTATTATCGCACATTGTTGCAAATTTTTAAAAATTGAGTAGTTAAAACATATAGTTTCTATAATAGAAACCAGTATTTTCCAGGGAATTAAATAAAATATTACAATAAATTGGGAAAGCGTAGTACATTCTATATATTAGGAATACTCAAATTCATTCGGAACTTCCTATCAATTGCTGAGTTTTGACATTAAATTTCGGGCAAAATATTTTTTCATTTTTTTTCATTTATTTAATTGAAATATTAAAATTTTATCAAATTAATATGGTGATTCCTTTTTTAGATTTACCAATCTGATGACTGATGACTAGTCTCCGTGCTTCGGAAGGCACGTTAAGCCCTGGGTTAGTGAATTGCCACCATTAACATAATAAACCAGGATACAGGCACATCTGAAGGCAAGTCTAGCAAGCTACCTGATGGATGTAAAATATTTATATGCTCAAAGTTTCTAAAACTGCCAATGAAACGACGCATGTGTTGGGAAATAACAGGCCTCAGCCTACTAGAAGAGAATTCTCCAGAGAATTACTTCTAGAAAGCAGAAGAGGAAGAAGAAATTACGGATAATTAGCTAATGTAATCCGTTGAGAAATTGCCGTCACCCGATTTTGAATTTTTACACAACCTTCTTAGCGGACTGTAGGTACACGTATTGACTATATTAGTCATCAAAACACACTTGGGTTGATAAATCAGATAATTGCTCAAGCTACCTCTAGGATATACCCCAATTTTAATGCTCATAGAATCAAATAGTGTCAAGTGTACTTAGACTTTATACAGTTGGTATATACTATGGTCTTTATATAGAATTATCCTAAATTAACAGAAAGAAGAACAATACACATAATCAATAGTTTTAATCCATACAATCCATAGAACGCAAACCATTGATTCGGTTTGAGTAGCATGCATGTCTTATTTACAGGTACCTTGATATTATCACTGAACGATCGTTAACCATCGAGCAATATCAACTAAAATTGTCAACCAATTAAACAGCACTTTTCCCACTGATTGTGTGAAAATAGAGATAGAATATCCAGTGTTATTTACCTTCTTGATAATTTATAGTTGAGAGCCCTCGGTAGTTAATGAAAGCTCAGCTGGACCAAAGTTCCTTTAGAAACGAGATATTTAGAAAAAAACTTTCAATACAATACAATTCAACAAAAATTAAAAATTTGTTCAATATTTATTAAAGAATATAAAATAAACGGAGAGAGTAGTAAGATTACATTTTTTTGCCAATTAATGCGTAATTAACCATTTTAAAGCGACTTGCCGAGTTGTATTCATTGTCTTATACTTACTAACATTGTATTTTGCATAACACATAGCGGTATCAGTTAAACTTAAATAATTACTAACTAAAATAGGTTTGGTGTTCATTAAAACAGTAAACTATCACACCAATTGAAGAAATTTGCGTATTAATTTACAAAATATGGTCAATAAGCTACACGACATAGTAAAGTAGTATATTAATTATTCTACATACCGTATAATCACATTAAATTACAATTGTGAAATTTAGAACTACCACGAATGAATTAATAATTAAAAATCTATAACAATATTAAATATTTAGCATAAATTTCACGTAATCAATATGAAAATGTCCGATTGAATGCGTGATTTGAAGCACGCAGTTTATGTTCCATTGTCCCATCCGTCATACTTAACTAATTCTAAATTCGTTTCGTGTCTGAATCGAACACAATATTCTAAACCTAGTATACTATGTTGCATTTTTAATTGTTAATCATAAAACTGATAATTTATTTTTAATGAAAATCTGGTGAAAATGCTATCCACAAAACAAATTGTCATGAAATTATGTTATTAATGGTTTCATTTTAATTTTTAATAAATCCAACAATTATTTTAATAGTACTTTGAAATAATTTCTTAAGTTTTATATTGTACAAATTTTAGGTAACATAATAATATTCTTTAGTGTAACCAGTGAATAAGGAGAAAAAGTACCTAGTTAGAATTTTTTTTAAATAATAGAGAAAATAATGTGAGTGCTAATCTCGTTATTGCCACTATGAACTTCACACTTTCTGTCTAAATAATACCTACTACAATAAAAATCTGTCTATTATTATCTGTCGATTACCTGTTTATTAATTATTTACGTTCATTTAAAAAAAGGATGATTGAAATTGACGATTCATCATCTGTAAGCTCCCCTAGTACTACACGTAATTACGTAATTTTTCTAAATTTAAATTTTAGAAATTGTATTTTGGCAAAAGAATACATATAAATTTTAAACAAATTCCTATTTTCTAAATAAAACCACACCAAAATAAACTATTGTTCAAATTTTATAAATAAATAAACTCCATACAAAAGTTTTTCAAAACTATTATAATAGAAAATTATCTGGAAATTTTTATATTATGTTATCTTATGTTATTTTGGCCAAAAATTATTAATTGACTGATTTTACTCATATAATTATGTCAATTCTCAATTATAATTAAATAATTTAATATTATATAAATAATAAATAAAATAATAACTTAAGTAATTACAGTTTAAATTTGGCAATTTTTCAAAATTTTAGCAAAGTATAACTTACACATAGAATTAGCATAGCATAAAAGTAGTACATACATGACCCATGTTTAATTTCAAAATGTTTCAAGATGTCCTATCAAAATACCGAAAGTGTAAAAATATATTATTATTACCAAAAATTCTTATATTAAATTTAAAATAGTACCTACCTATATCTAGAAACCAGAAAGAGTACCATAATCGGCTGGAAGACTGAGATAAGTTTTAAAATTTTCCAGAAAAAAGTGAGAAAGTATACAAAAATATTTACTACAGATTTAATTATGCTATTTATAGTGGAATCTAGAGATGACCGGTTTTCTTGATTGTAATATTTTACTTTTTTACACTAAAATCTAATTAATTGGATGTTGTATCGCAAATATTTTAAAGTACATCATTATCAATCATAAAATTCAGATCCGATAAATATGATTGGGCAATTATTTAAATTAAAAAAATTGGAGATATTTGAAATACAGTCAAAACTCTCTAAATCGAATTCTCATAATGCATTAAAATTTGTTCGAATTAGGGGGAGTTCGAATTTCGAATTAGATAGTAAGAATTGGATTGTAAGTTAGTTGGACGTGCCAAATAAATAATTCGAGGTAAATCATTTCGTTCTTGTGAATATTTTGATTCTATGTTTGCTGTCGTTGTCCATCCAATAGATCATTGTACTTTAATAACGATAATTATTTGCTATGGTCCACTTGTGTAGAAAAATTTCGCTTAGGGGCACTTGGGACTTATGACTTCGGTAATATGAATTTCCAGAATTTCGATTGAGGCTTCACTGAGGGTTAATTTATATTTTTGCTTACTTCAAATTTATACCCTTCTAATATTGAAAAAGATACATTGCGACATTGATGAACTTATATTCTTTGATATTTCAAAGAAACTACATAGGTATAATTATTACTATTTAAAATGGTACAATTGAAAAATCAGATGTTATAATTTACTAAATTTCAGAGTCAGTTGGGAACGTGGCATAGTTAAAGTTAATAAAAACCACATCAAAATCCACTAATTATGGAAGGTGCAATTATATCACACAAAACCTTTTACATTCTTAAAGTGCACATAAAATTTTTACTGTTTAATTTTGATCTAACGTAATGCAGTTTTTATTACTCACTTGTCAAGTGATTTCCGTGACTATGAAAGTTTTTTCATCAGTATAATCAACTCTGGGCTTTACGAATGAGACTTGAGAATTTAATTTTTTACCTTAAATTTACCGTAGGTACATACCATAATTAGTTAAAAATGGATAATTTGATGATTTAATTATAGGATTTTTCTTTATTAAACAACCGTCACCAACAACATTATTTCTTTCTAGTAACTAAAAATGAAATTAGCAAGTTGTGGAGACTATTTTATCTCTAATCACAACTAATTACGAAAATAAAATAAATATTAACAAAAAATTAGATTAGATTTAAAATGATATATTAATTAACAATGATAGAAGGTGACAAGAAATTATTTAGATCTGAGTTATTATGGGGGGTAGCGGTTATGTAGCATTGTTTTTACATAATACAGTCAAAACTCTCTAAATCGACCTCTCTTTAATTTGAAACATTCTCTAAATCGAATTATTTATTGGCATGTCCAACTAACTTACAATGCAATTCTTACTCTCTAATTCGAATTCCCCCTAATTCGAACAAATTTTAATACATTATGAGAATTCGATTTAGAGAGTTTTGACTGTATATGCATAATATCGTATATAAAAGCAATTATAATTTAATTAAATATTTTAAGAAAAAATGTAAGGTTTTCAGAAAAGGGTATGAAATTTGTCGTGTATGGAAAAACTCTAATGGAGTACTAATGGATTATTCTAGTGTAAGACATTGTGAAATTGAATCCTTCAATATTGGTTGGAGATAAATAAATGACTTTAAAAAGAAACACTGAAAAATGTTCAAATTATTTAAATAAGACTGTAGCTTTCTGACCGTCTTCTCAGCGAACCCATGACTACGGCATGGCAAAGCAATCCAACGCTCTTTGTCAACAGATCAACTTAACTCATTGTCATTGAGTAACATTCTTTTTCATAACATCCGAATCAGTAGCTATCATGAAAATTATACCTGTTCATTAAATATGTACAATATTACCATGAAATATATAACTATAATGCTAATTAAGTGTTGAATCAATTTTTAATTAATTAATTTAGAATTATATTATTATTATACAATAATTATTAAATATATAGTAATTTGTAAAAGTATATAATTAAACTTAATTAAAGAACAAGAAATGAATAAATATTTACAAAATTGTTGAGTGCGAATTAAGTTTTAATACAGGTATAACGCAGAAAAAGATAATTAGATAAAAAATCTCAATGAAATTTGTATTCCATAATACCTAGTTTTCCCATAATAATTTGTATTATTTGTTATGTAAATATTAACATGCCGTTAAAAAGATAATTAATGACCCTTATTTTCGGTTTCTTTTATAGTTTATTTACCTTTAGTTTCATCGGAAGCAAAACCAGAAGCTTTTGTTAGTTGGTGCTAATGAATAATTTGCACTTGAGGTTATTTGCATATAAAGATATTAAAATGAAAAAATTTTGAACAAAAATGGCAATATTTGGCCGTTTTATTCTTTTATTACGCGTATATTCAAGTGAGCGGATAACCGCGAGAGTTAGAACCTGCTAGCCCAAGGTAATTATGATTATAATTATAAAAACATTGTCTATTATTCTCGTGGTTCGGAATCCACGGCTGTAGGTTCATCATACATTTCTAGCACGCACAGGGAAATCGGCTATCAAAAATCGAATACACTACTAATATAATATTTGAAAACGGTGCCTATGATATAAGAACATTTCGAAACTTATACTACATTTTATTGAACCATATAGCCATTTGATATCACCGTATAATTTAATAATAATAATTTGATGTAATTCTAAATAAAATAAGATTTTAATTCAAGTCGAAGAGAGTCTATTCCATAGTTGTAAAAATCGATTGATATTCTACAATAGTGCGTTGAAGTTTAAAACTAACTATAGCGCGTGCTACTGTGATTGAATGAAGAAATTTGAATGATATAAATAATTAATTTCTGTGAAATGTCAAGACATCTCTTAAATTTTTAGAAATCGTGATAATGTACACTTTGTATTGTTTTTAATTTAAATGCCTCACTTGTGCTGAATTTTTATTAGAACACACACGGTGAATTTAAAGTTATTCTTTGGCTGGGAGTCGAAATTAGAAAAGATTAATTGATTGCTGTAACTTTGCAATAGGTTACTCAAAGCACATTAATTTAAATAACTATTCGGTTATTTTTAGCAATAAATTTTACTGTATAAGTATATTTGTCAAAATTTCGCAATTTAGAAAAGATACAGTTAAAATATTAACTTAAACATTACTGAGCAGAACTTAACTAAAAGAATGTTGCAAGTTGAGAACTTTTAATAAGTAGATACCGATTGAAATTAGAGGGAACCGTTTAGGAAGTATCAAATGACTGATGCATTAGATCCATCAAATTTTTCATTTTTTGAATAGTATTTATTTAACTTCAGACATTTTTGAGTCCTCTTCTAACAAATTGTTCTAAATCTTACAAAACTGCAATTTTGTAAGTACCTACAGTTTTCATTAATGGACATTTAATACGAGTATATAAAATTTTGCCGTAACCACAAACGACCTTTAAAGAAGAATCTTTATAAAAAACTTGTTTTTTTTGTTTAACATGTTTTAGTTACTAATTGCTAGGTGAAAATTTGAGAACCTTGTATTCGGTGGAATTTTCTTATCAGTTGTAAAAACCATCATAGATTATTTGAATATACTGTTTAAAAGCAATAAATCAAAATTAAAATTTGAAACAAAAGATATCCTAAAATTTCATTTGGGATCAAGTAGAAATCGAGTGCGTTTAGGCATTATCGTATCTTTAATAATGTTGATGTGTGTTCTTACCTGATTAGAAAAATAATTGTTTTGATTAATTATCTCATGATGATTGTGCAATCCTTGATTAAATTCCGGTGCTAAACCGTGTGTGAGATTTTCGTGGATGTTTGGACTGATACTCAGCGTTACATTAGGACTAGGTTGTAAATCTTGATGATGTTGCATGTTTTGATGGTTAAGATTTGCGGGCATGATTTGTTCCGAACATGAGGGTGGTATATTTCTCAACCCCCGCATGTCGTTTATCCCCACTCCTAACATCATCGAGGATTCCCAGGTATCCTCCATCTTGAATATTTCCACCTACGTTAAGTGATGGTCTTGATTTAAATTTTAATTTGAAAACAATATCATTAATGAATAAATTGTATAAAACCGAGTCACTGAAACTTTTAGTTTTACAACTTTTAACATCACTTGAGTGTCTAGTATTATTATTTTTGTGAACGTTATTTGATGAAGTCTTTTGTAATCTGTAGATGTTCAAAAAAGTTCGTATTGGGTGGTAATGTAAAACGGGTGTTTAATAAGAATGCATATCCTATTTAGGAAATACTTGTATAATAAAATGTTTAGGATGCTACAGGTGTTCTTTTTACATGCGTCGGAGCTTTTGTATAGTCGCGCCGCTCCGATCGTACTTCATATTCATAATCGTGATTTTAATTCTTCATTCCTTTTAATATTTATAAACCGTGCAGCATCCTTAAGGAGTAGAGCTTTAATTTTTATTACTATTGTTAACTTCTTTTATAGCCGCTAAAACGTTTTGACAAAAAGTTCGAATTAAGAAAATGATTTTATCTATGCTTTTGAGACAGAGTAGGTACTATTCAAAAAAAGACGAAAAAAGCACTTTGTAACTATTTAAAAGCTGATGACACAGTTAAGTTCAGCACTTTCACAGTCTCTTCGAACTCGCGTGGTGGCGAACTGCGTGTGTACGTACGTGAAGGGAAGGTTTAGTATAACAATGAGGAATGAAGGACCCGGTGTGCGGACAACGGTACCGTCGGCATCGCGAAGAGACTGCGTGAGGTCGGTGGTGACCGCCTTCCGCCTACCCCCACCGTAGTGCACCGTTCCAACCCTACGGACACTATTATAATTAGCTGCACCGTGTTGTACAGTAAAACCAACGTAACGCAATCGTATTTTATGGCAAACATTAAATTTATTTGCAACTTGAAAACCTTATTCTAACACATATAAGATATAAGATTTACAATAAATCTTTCGAATTTACGGGTACTTCTGCAAGTTTATACAATATTGTAAAATTGAAAAATTATCTTCTCTTTGTACGACTTATGAAATACGTAAACATATTATTAAATTAGAAGCACGTAGCTATACAAAAACTTAGGGGTTGCATGTTTTGTTGCTTTTCCAAATGTTTTCCAGAAAATACTCTTAAACTTATCCAAATTTGATTATCAATTATCGTGATATTTTATTTGACCCACGAGAAGGGATGTATTATTATTTAATATAATTTATTGAGATTTTTTATAATTATTATTTAAAAAGTTGCTAATATGAACAAGCTTGCGTGAGAGTTTGAGCGTCACTGCTTAAATTTAATTTGTAAAATGCTGTATGCCATGGGGCTAGCAAAAAAATTTATTCTTTCCGTGACCGTCGAAGTATAAAGATTAAACTTTAAATTTTTAAACGTCATTACCAGCGCATCATTATAAACTTATTTATTTTAAATTTAAATTTTATACTTTTGGTTCACAGCTGAACTTGCTTGAAATTTCAATTTTCAAAAACAAATTTTAAAATAAAATTTTGTGTAAATAAATAAGTAATACTTCAAAATTTTAATTTAAAAATTATAAAATTCTTAAAACGTTTTTAGTTGACCTACTAATATAACCAGTGTCCAGTGACGTATTTAGCATTTGAAAGGCCCCAGGCGCAATTCAATTTTGAGCTACCCCTTGAAATATTTTCACTACCCCTGCAGTGTGTGTGTTACTACTAGTAGTTACACTACCTATGAGTGTTAGATGTGGTTGTTCGGCCTCACAGGGTGGAGGATACAGTGGGAATCTCGTTAATCCATTCCTTTTTCTCTTTTTCTAAAAAGACACCATGTTTCGGTCATTTACAACATTATCAGATTATATTTAATAAATTTCTGAAATTAATTCTAATATTTTGACCAAAAATGAATACAAAAATTTTACATGTAAAAAAAATTAGTTCCAGGTTTATATTTTTTATTCAATTTAGTTTATTTATTTGCGGATATATCCTAATTAATGTAGTATATTAACTTCGTAAAATTATTAAAATATATTAATTAGTTTCTTGCTTTTCTTTTATTTGCGGGGTTGGTGGACAAATAATATTAAACAAATTAATATTAAATAAATTAAAATACTTATTTAAAAAAAAATAATTATTAAAATAATATTAAATAATATAGCGGTGTCATAGAGCTGCCCCGAAATTTGCATGTTCCTCCTATAATTTTAAATGCAACCGCTCCTCCAAATGTTTTATAGTAGAATGCTTCTGCCTAATTTTTAATTTATTGTTGTTGTTGATTAATTATAAATATTTTAATTTATGACATATATTATTAATTGGTAGGTTTATAATTGTAATTTAATATTTAATGTACTATATTTCACTAATATAACTTCAGGTCTGACGAAGAGGAAACACAACCCTCGAAACGTTATCTTAATTAAAAAATATATAGAGTTTAATATTATTTGTCCACCAACCCCGCAAATAAAAGAAAAGCAAGAAAATAATTATTAAATATGGACGCAATAACCGAAATTATATTAATTATTTTATTATCTCGAATTAAAAACTAAGCATTTAAAAAAATCTATAATTATATTATAGTAATTTCGTTAATCCATTCGTGCGCATTACCACTAATTCGATAGTGGGTGATAAATTCCTTTGGGATAGGATTTCCGTAAAATCCGTTCTTAGTACTCACCTATGTACATCATTATAAGGAACTCGTGTGCAAAATTTCATGCTTGTAGACCCACCGGTTTAGGCTGTGCGTTGTCTGTCAGTTTTAGAAACTATTATACCACTATACCAGTAGTTAAAATAATGTAAGAGAGGGAATTAACATTAAAAATTATCCAATATAAAATTACTATTGTCTATTTAAAATGTTACTGATGTTCGGATTGTATTAATTAAATTGTTAAGTATTATGTCTTGAATATTATTATTAAGTTTTGTTAAAAATAAATTTATTTATTTATACTTGCACCCTTTTTCTGAAATACAAATCAGTATTAAAATTAAAAAATAAATTAGTTTTTATATTCATAGTTTATCTACCAGATTTTTTCTATTTTTCTAAATATTTCACCTAATGAAACTTAATAATTCTTGTACCAATGCAATAAGTTTCAATTTTCTCAACCTCAACATCATCAAACCTTTCAATATAGCCACGCAGTTATAATTTTATATTGGCTAAATGTTTTTTATTTGGAGGGCTGAATTATGAGACCCCTTTGATTTATGAGGCCCCAGGCGCACGAGGCGTCTGTTAAAAATTCGCCACTGAATATAATAAAGATTTAAAGTTGAGGATAGGCCTTGAATAACCTACAGGTAGATTTTAATTTTTGAATTAGAATTTTGAAATATTAATTTTATCAATATCCATGAGTTTATGCCCTAAACTAAAAAAGGCTACTAGCCAACTTCTTACATTTTATTATCATAAAGGTAGTTGTACAATCAAGACCAAAAGGATAAAAATTTTTTTTTGAAGAATTGCTGAGTAATGTTGAATTTTCATAAAACCAGTACGGGCTGAAGATATCAGTTTCACGAGTAGAATTGTGAATGAGATTGGAACATGTAATCCGGTAAGGTGTTCTTTGATTTATAATTTTTCTAGCTAATTGGTTCAATGAGCGTGGAATCCTGAACTTTTGATGATTTGTAAGAAGTAAAAATTAAAATCTACCGGTAGATATTATTATTCAAGACTTAGTATTCTTAACGATAATCTTTATTATTTTTGTGTATAATATATTAATAGCATAATAATCAATAAAATTAACTATAGTTGTTGTTAGAGAAAAATACAAAAATAAGTAGTACTACTTACCTTATTAGGAGTGGACTATTTTATGCGCTGTGGCGTTGCTATTGAGTGAGGTAATGATGAGGTATAATCTTCGTGTTCTTGACAGTTTTTGGTAAGACTTGATCGGAAAAGTGTATCAATTCATGCGCTTATACTTGAATTTTGTTTTATTATTTCCTGCATAATAATTTGATGCTGGGGAATTACATTGATCGTGGTATATATTTAGACGTAGTAGTCCTGCACAATTTAAATGATTATTATTATTGGTCGATTAATCCGGATTTATTCCAAAAATTAATCTATTTGAAATTTCTATATGAGCTATGACTCACTCGTATGTCAACAGTATTTGTCAACTCTATCTTGAAGGGACATTGGTTTGATAGAACAATAATCTTTATTTCGGCCCAATTATCATTTTTGGTTGAATAAAAATTTTCTTTTATATAAAACATTGTCGATATGTATCTATTCTGCGAACTAATTTTGTACAACATAGGTAAACTGGATAGCACTATCGTTCGTTTATTATGTTACGTTGGAGTCATGAAGTGAACGGTTCTCATGTATAAATTACGGAATTTTGGAAACTTTCATACAGTGCAAAAATATATTCTTCATTTCATGAAAAACTGTCCGAATTGTGAAATTTAAAATAATAATATACTATAATAATATTAATTAATCTAATGATAGATACTAATAATAATTAATATAAAAGTTAATAGTTATAATTATTAACTTACAATTTTAACTGAAATTAACTGACTAACTTAACAAAGGTATTAATTATACATTCGACACTCTGCCTAGTTAGTAATCATTAAGGACCCTTGCAGATAGAATTTATTTAATCAGATATACATTTGTGAAAAATATTCACATTACCATTCATTCTTTATTTACTTCACTATTACCTACCAATATTAAGCTGAACTTTAGATATTAAGAAGATAGCATTTTCATTCTCGCTATAAAGTTGGCAAATTGAACTTTTACGCCTGCAAACCTATTTTGGTTTAATTTCAAAATTCTCTTTAAAGAAGGTTATGCTTTTTTTATCATTTTATATTACTATTATATTGTACTATGTTACTGCGTTTATAAAAAATAATAAAACTAATAATTGGGGAAATACGTATCACTAGTAGCAAAGTAACGTCTTGTATTTACCTCGGCTAGCTCAATGTAATAAATCGTAGATTCAAAAGATAACTTAACTATAAAATAAAGCACCACTTAGTGTAAATTGCTCACACCAACAAGAAACTCCTTAATTAGAAATAAAACTTTAATCAATCGAAAAGGATACATTTTGTGTCAAAAACTTGATCAGCAAATTAATACCTGAGTTATAAAATTTAAAAATAATAAACACAGCTTATAAACCAACAGAAGAACAATTTTTCCTACCATCTACAAGAACAAAATAGGAAAATTCTAATAAATGAAAATAAATCGTTGGGCATAGTAAAGCCGCGCTAGGAAGAATGGGTTGTCCAGTAACGAGAATTCGTCGCGTCGGCTTTATGTTGGTGTCAATTGGTAGAATTGAGTGTCTCGCGTTCTCCCTCCACCTATACTGCGCAATGTTTTGGCAACACCAATTCTTCTTAGCGCGGATTTATTATAAGTGCCTATTTATCCTCATTAGTAACGCCATTGTATTGAACTTATATACTTGTAACCATGTAATCTTAGCTATAAAACAAAGTAGTTGCTGAAAAACTATAACTTGAATTTGTGCAAAATAAAAGACAGTTCCTCGTCAAATTCTTCTTCTTCGTTTTCCTCTTTGCAGAGGAGTCGTGGTCGTATTTCACATCCTTCTATTCACGGCTTCATGAACAATACTGCGCCATCTATTCCGGTTCTGGGCACTTCTTGTGGCCTAATGGACCGTAGTGTTAGTTGACTCCTTAACTTTATGAGCCCACCGCCTTGGGGATCTTCCTCTCTGTCTGGTTCCCTTAATTCTTCCACACCATCATCAAATAAGTAATTACAATTTGTAATCGTACATTCTTTCGACATTCAACGTTCCACCATGACACTCGTCAGATTTACTGTGATATTCCACTAGATACACCTGCTAGATGGTTGCATCTAACCAATTCCAATACTAAATCCAATTTGGGCACTCAAAAAATGAAGAGAAACGAGCGGCACGTCTGTACGTGATGCCGTTCCACACAGGTCTTCCATCTTCCCGGATGCTCTGTGCAACCCTAGGAAAACCAAAAATTTTTGCCACATCCGGTTAAAATTGCAGTTACCAACACAATTAATTTAATTAATACCTGACTTTAACAAAATAAGCAAATGAAAATTTCTCTTATAAACCAGGGCTGTTGGTTATTCAAAATTTTGGCACAAACATTTTAATACCAGAAGCCAAATTTGAAAACAAAATACACTCAACTGTAAAATTTTTCCAAATCTCAAAATTTTAGGGTAGAAATAATAGCTTTAGACAACCTTGAACAAAAATACAGTCTAAAACTGATCGAATACCAATTTATTTATATAAAAAAGATAATGGTCCAATAGGACCGGTACAGCCAAACTGTTTGTTTCAGGTGTGTCAGGAGTAAGTCATACTTAATAATAATTAGTCGAGCGTGTTTAATTGAGAAAAATTAATTATTTAATTGAGAAGATTTACATAGTGAAAAATGAAGAGTGCCTCAGGTGATCTGAAACCTTGAATGTGTGTTTCAGAACTTCAAAGTTATTTCTAGAAATTCGGAATTGTTTTAGGTATTGTAACTAATCGCTTTGTTACGTTGTACCTAAATTTGCTTTTACTTAAAACCATTTTTTAAAATGCAATACTAATAAACCCCTTAGGAAGAATATAAGAAAGAATAGATTATATTTTCTTTAATAAAAATAAATAAGTGAACATGGTCACGATAAGAATGTGTAAATTTGAATAATTGAAGTTATAATCAAATTCTCCATAACAATAAAGGAAAATGGAAAGAAAGAAAACATAAAACAAAATAAAATTAATACTTTAATTCAGGGTGGGCCGAAAATATATTCTAGAAAGAGAAGAAAGTGTAATAGTATTGTTACACCAATCATAACTTAGAAGTATAATAAAATAGCAATTAATAAATAGGCGTTTACAATATTTGCAAATACAAATAAAATCACCCACTAAGCGTTGCAATTAACAATATTGTTAATGTTATGGTTAAAATTGCGTTACGCAAAACTTGAAAAGCAATTATAGCGAAATCACCTTTTTCAAATTGGCTAGCAGCATAACTTAAACAAATTTTATTTTATTTACTTGAAATGTTTACAGTAGCTTCTGAAATTAGTTCTTCATCGAAGTATAAATCATTCAATGGCATTCAGGAAGATTACTTACGCTGGAAATAATTAGTAAACGTTTTTGCTTTCATCCACCCATTTTTTATTGTAACGTATGATATTCCAGGATATTCACCGGCAGGACCGCCGCTAGGGGTACTTCCGCCCGTGTGCAAAGTTTAATTTGGTCGCCCTTGTAGCCGATTTTTTTTCGGTTTTTTAATACAATTTCCTAAATTTCTACTACTTATTCCCTGCCGTAAAGTAAATGAAGTAGTTGAAAGACCAGCAGTCTGGCGTAAATCAAACACGGATAGACTACAGAGCGGGAAACCGCGGTTCTAATCCTGATTAAGTCGGATATGTGCTGTGATCTAAAAAGTCCAAAATCGATCTGTGGACTATGGGGAAGGCAAAGGGAAACCACTCCATTAACATTGCCCTAGTAAAGTCTTCCTGGCTTAGCCAGGAAGATCGCCTACATCTAAAGAAGATATGGCACTAAGAAGAAGAAAGTAAATGACCTTTTCTTAACCCCTATTTTTGGGATTTTGGCCGCCTCTAATTTTGGCCGCCCGTGTGTTTGCACACTGTAAACAATAGGGCGCGGCGGCCCTGTTCACCGTCTTTATTCGGTAGTCATATATGTATGAGGTGGTCGGAGCATAGTGGTCACGCAAGTTGACTATGAACGCAAAATACTTCGTTTGATAACCTCTCCTCCGTTTACAGGAGCTTAATTTATATTAATATTTTGAGATTTGAAAGAACAAAATTAATTTAAACAAACTGTAAAGTTGTAATATGTTCTGAGATTTTTCCATCAGCAATACAATCAGAACTTTTTAGAACTGTTTTATTTTTTTTAGAAAAGTGCATTTTATCTCATCTTTATCAGAACTCTGAAAAAACAGAACAACAGAACAATTATTGATGATAACGAAGGATGATATTGTAAAAATCTCTACACTATCACCAATTTTTGGCATTTTATTATGTTTTTAGTTAAAAAAATTGTTTTCTACATTAAGGCTGGAATTCGCCAAGCAGGAGTTCGTTTTGGCTCGTGTGGTGGCGCATAGGATTGTGAATCTATAATTAAATAGATAGGCAACACAATAAACATGCATTTTTTAGTTCAACTTTTCATTAAAGTATGTCGCCGCTCAAATAAAGAAATCTATTTTTATACAGAATTTAAGTTGTTTTTACTTTTTACGAATAATATATCTATTACACAAAAGTCTCTCCCTCTCTTTTTGTATCAGATTTTTCAGGACATTGAAATAAATTTCTAAGAAGCGATAAAATTACTAAACGTACATAAGTGATAATGTAGGTATTCGTGAAATGTACACACACAAGCAATTAATAAAGACGCCTTTGAATTTACAATTCAAACAAGACTCCAATAATTTTTTGGCTTTTAATTTTAATTCTTCTTTTATATTTTTATTTATTCATATTTATTGATAACATACAATAAATAATTATTGCTATTTATATTATTGTATATTAATTATTGATTTGAAAATATACAATCAACGAAGTTTTTCGTGATTCATTTTTTGATGTGAAGCATTATGAATATAATTTAAAATAAAATGATACGGCAAAGTAATTGCTTACACAGGCCCGTAGCCATGGGGTGGCAAGGTCGGGCAACGGCCGACCTTTTAAGGATGTTTGCCCGACCTTTTAAAATAAAAATATGTAACTATAGATTAACAGAAAATTTTCCCATTCTACATTGGTCCTTTTTGTACAAGAATTTTTTTATTTATATGCTTTCAAATACAATTCGCAGAATTGAATATTCATCACAGTACCCCTGCGTTCGGGGAGAAGCTACTTTCGCTCCCAAAAATTTCTTTTTTTCCTTCTTTCAAGCTTACAGTCGTTTCCAAACGCTTTGGCTCCCCATCAAAATGTTTGTAGCGACTGAAAAAGGCGGAGCCAAAGCGTTTGGAAGCGTCTCGAAGCTTGAAAGAAGGAAGAAAAGAAATGTTTGGTAGCGAAAGTAGCTTCTCCTCGAACGCAGGGTACATGTAATAAATTTTTTTCAAAGGGGGAGAGGGGTCCCCAAATAAAGGCATTTTCCCCCTGTGACATTACATTTTTGGCCCACCGATCGAGCACCGACCATAAATTTTGATAGCCCATTTGCCCCTGGCGTGTGGCTGTGCGATAATACCATTATAATACGATAATATAACTTTTCTTAAATCGCGTTGACCTTGAAATTTAAAATATTTGCGCCTGCGGCGCTTTAAAAAATTCCCATGAACCCATCTCGCATCCGCAACACTAAAATTTGCCCGGCCATACAAATCGTTTGCCCTACCTTTATTTACGATCTGGCTACGGGCCTAGCTTATTATTATTATTGCTGAACGGGTGTGTTTCTTTCGAACCACTTGCACTGAAGCTCCTGGCTTATTGTACCCCGAATTACGTTTAGTGCCCAAGAAGAACTCAAAAAAAACTCAAACTCGAGTTTTTTCAAACGTTTATTGTATTGAAAATACAACGATTTTAGCTGCTTGACAATACAATGTGAACTCAGTGTGAACTACATGTGAACTGCATGTGAACTGCTTTAACTTTTACGTTACATAAAGTTTTATTTCTAACAAATGCTTACTAACTAGTTTACAATAATTTGAAATTAGATCAGTTTGTTTGTGCAGTCCCAGGCTCATAACCTTTATGGGAAAGCCATCCTCGTAAGATTGTTGCATTTCCGTTATGGTGGGAACATAACACCCGCGTTCCGTGTTTTACTCCAATAGTTCTGTATCCTCTATAAAATTGAGGATTCGACCTATGGGAACCTGATTTATCTCACCGAGAGTCGGATATAGACAATCAAGATGTTTAGGGGCTAGAATTATGCATACACATAGTATGTGGTGCGGAGTTTCCTCCTCCATCCCGCATAATCTACATGTAGGATCTTCCACAACACCTATTGCGTTAAGGTGTTTGTTAAGACAGCAGTGTCCGGTAAACAGTCCTACTATCTTTCTCAGCCGCACTCTGCTCAGCTGGCCTGCTCAACGGGCCTGGCTTACACTGTTACACTAATTAAAATAAAACAATTTATTTATTTACGACAAATGGGGGAAGAAAGGGACATTTCTTGGACGTTAGCTTATCTAGGAACGTGGATTTCTCATTAGAATTCAATATCTATAGAAAGCCGACAACGACGGACATTGTTATCAGTTATCACTTGTTCAATGTTCATCTAATCAATCGAGAACAATAAAGACGTCTGTTTCCATTCATTCATAGACTCTTTAGCCCTCTCCCGAGGTCACGGTATATCTGACAGATACATGCAAAATGTTTTCTTAACCTTCATCCGCTCGCGTACGCGGCAAATTGGCCGCATTTTTAAATTTTCTCCCATTTTCTTCCAGAGCGTCATGGGAGGTGTGGGAAGGGCTTGTATTCTCTAATTACTATCTCCTCCAATAGACCATGCTCGTGTTCTGATAAGAAAGCTCCATCAGCCGGTTCAGTACAGCCACAAACTACCCTAGGTGTCTTAATGCGACCAATTTGCCGTATAGCGCAATCGATAACGTAACTTTTTATCAATACTCGAATGTTGGTTTTACTGAGAAAATATTAGTAAATATAAAATAATAAATTAGAGACATATTTTGAGAAATAAAATATTATTACAAATTGAGTGTAGTAAACGATTACAGTACATTTTGAATTTTTAAGTTAAGTTTCCTGTAATTTTTTTAAATTTTAAATATAACTTTGATTTTAAATTTTAATATAGATTTTTTTGTCCAAACATGTACTTGTAATGTTATGTCAGAGTTCATAAGTCCTAAACAATTTAAATCATGCACTTTGAATGAAGAAAAACTCATGAAAACGATAAAAATCATATGCGGCCATCAAATTGCCGCATACGCGATCGGAAGTGTAACTTTTATAGGCGCGAGCGGATGAAGGTTAAATATTTTCGAAATTATTTAGCGCATAGCACAAGGCTTTGACTAGCTGTGCATACATATCTTAGAAATGATAAGCCGTATCGTTTACGATATAGTTTTGATTACAATCTGTTTAACTTTTACTTATGTGGCTTTGATACTTGAAAAAAAAGTGGTTAATCCCTTCGAAACAATTTTCGTAAATAAATTGTTTTATTTTATTTTAGTGTAAGCAATTACTTTGCAGACTCATTTTATTTTAAATTATGAAAATATACACTTACCTACTGCCAAGGTAGCAAAAATTACAAAAGCTTATTTAGCGTAACCCTAATTAAATAAAATATTAGAAAAAAAATACGGTTTATCAAAATGATTACATTCGAATGTATAGCATTCCTCGACCGAAATAAATTCCTAGACATCCGTCGAGAAATCCCCGCAACTGTTGGTTTTAGTTCTCTAATATGCTTAGTAGGAAAGAGACAAACACAAGATCGTAAGTGCGAACTGCCGTAGGTTGATGACTACTTGTATTACACATAAGAACAATCTTATCAACTTGCATTTAACCTTCAAGCGCACGCGCCAAGTAAAATGTGCTGGTAAAACAGATAACTCTTAGGCAAAATTTTTTAAAATTAGTTTCGCCTGCATATTACTAGCTGAACTAAATATTTGAATTTGATCTTGGTGGGAGTATCCAGTACATTATTATTATAATTACATTTTTAGTACGTTTTAGGTAAAATAAACTTTCAAAAATTTACATATGAATTCATTTTTGCTTATATATTATTTCAATTAAAGAAATTTAATTAATTGATAAATTATTTACTATATTAAAATTATTATTATTGTTATAAATAAAATTATTATGTTTAAAAATAGGAGGTGCTCTTCGTATTGGTATTATAAATATTACCTCAAAATTTCAAAGTGATCCATTTATTCGTTTTCGAGATGACTACGTATTAGTGTCCGATTTAAGTCTGGCAAATTTTTATTTCCATTTTCAATTTTAATTGTTTATAAGTAATTAATTCCACCAACTTGATTTTCTCAAAAAAATTTACAAACGGGCTATTTTGAAAAAATTAATTAAAAAAAATTTAATTAAAAAAAAAGAAATAGGAGCGGATGTTCCTTAAGGTATCATACACCTAATCTAAAAATTTGATCGCAATCCATCAAATCGTTTTCAAGTTAACTACGTATTACCACGAGTACACTGTAATATCCTAGCCTTAACATAGAAAAAACTTTATTTATTATTTATTAAGCAACTCTATTTAGTAGTTCCTTATAAAAAATACTATTATATAAGAAAAATTAATGTAGATATATGAGACACATCACAATATCAAAACCATAAAATAAGCATACAACAATAGATTACATTATTTAAATAAAGGTTCATTATGTTATACATAAACATTAAAATAAATTACAAAAAATAAAAGTTTTTTCTTCCACTCAATTTTTCCATTTTTTTTACTTATTTTAATTTTAATTTTATTTTATAAATAGACGCTATCAAGGCAAATTCGAGGTGAGAAATTCAACAAAAGAAAAATATTCAAGAATTTATTTGTGATTGAGAATTGTATTGCATAATATTCTAAAGCTGGCATCATGAATATCTTAGTTTTTGTAGAAAATTGATTAGTAATTTTAGAATTAAAAAATGGGTTAGTGAATTGCTACCATTAAATAAAAACCAGGATACATGGCACATCTGAAGGCAAGTCTAGCAAGCTACCTAATGGATGTAAAATATGTATATGCTCATAGAACTAACACTGCTAATATATGGAAACTTCGCAGATATTGAAGAAGAAGCAGAGAATTAAAAAATATTAAATTTATTCTGCTGGTAGGTAAATCTATCATTATCGCAGAACTGTAATATTTCACACTTCTTTGGCAAAACTACACAATATTTAATCTAATAATATAGTTCAGATCATTTTATAAATCAATTATATTTATTTGAATTGATATGATATTTCTTATGAAAGATTTTACAGATAATATCAACATTTATTCAACTAATATCAGTTCATAAAAGTTATCGATTTCAAAAAACTTCTGAATGGTCTTAGATCAAATTTTGTATGCGTACCTGTAAATTTTCCTTCAAATCATTCATTACTTAATATATTAGCTTTGCTTCAACAGATGAATTGGCTCCGTGGATTATGGAACTCGTCTTCGGCTCATTCTTTTAACCATTTGTCTCGCCTAGTATAGTAATAAGTTCTTTTTCATGCTTAGTAGTTAGTAGGTAATATACTAATATACCTAACTACATAATATTAAACCCATTATGCTGATTAGTAAAGCTTCTTTGATATAATATATTTGAATATCAGCTATAAGAAAATTAAAATATGATTAGTTAAACCGTACAAAATATAATAGATATCACTTTTACAAAATATCAATTAAATTTTCATACTCATGTTCTATAATTTAATAACAGCAACAATTTTGTTATACAAGTATTTGAATAAATGTTTGCTACTCTTTTGTTAGTTAAGCATTATAATTGTAAATACAGTATTAGCATAATGTGTGAAGGAAACATTGTATAAAAATATTTATTTAAATTGTCGAATTAAAGTATTCAAATTATACAAGATGTTTATAAAATATTTGCCTTAATTTCAGGACTAACACCCCTATTCTGTAACTTTTTCGTTATCGTTAAGGCGAAGCATCACCACGTGACTTTTTAAAATTTGAAATTCTTTCCCCTTGCCTCTTCGTTTATGACATCTTCTTAATGATAGACAGCGCCACCTCACGTAATAATTATGTTCTTTGATTGCAGAACTCTTGATACTTTTTTCAAGTAGCAAAGCGAGATAGAGATAAAAAAAGATAAGAATAGTTGGTTGTTCTTCTTGCTCTTGTCGCACCGGAAGAATTTGTGGTAACAAACTGAACGACAATAGAGTTTTGTGACTTGAAGACAATTTTACGTTTTGTGGTTTTAATAACCCAAGCACTGACCGTTTCCTTTGGTTTGTAAAAGGAAATACACAACAAACAAAATATCTTTTACCGATGTTTTTTTTACAATTTTCTTCTGAAATGGGCTTGAAAAAATGAAATTCTCTACACAATTTTTTGCTTTTACCAAGTGGTAACAAAAACTCCCAGTAGCAAAGCGAGATAGAGAAAAAAAATATAAGAATAGTTTGTTGTTCTTGCTCTTGTCGCGCACGGTTTTCTTTGACAATTTGAGGTTTGTTGCTTTGTTGGCTTAATTTAGGAAAGTCAATTTATTACATGTAATTTGTAACGATAACATGGTATCATTTTCATTTATAATAACGATATTGCAAGTGTTAAATTCACAGATACACTATATTCTTTAGTATAAAATAAAGATCATTATTCTATATTATACAAAAATTGCAAAAGTTAATTATTTTTTTTTTGTGGAGTGGAATAATAAAGAGTAGTATATTATATCATATCAAAAATAATTTATTTATAACAAGTACTGCATCAAGAAAACAGTTTTATAAGTTAAATGTAATTCACTCCACATTAAAAAGAAATATCATCGGTAGGTAAAATTTCAAATTTATAAATTATAAATAACAAAATAGTAAACAATAAATTAATTATGGATTTTAGTAACTTTTATAGTAATTTATGGGACTAGTGACCTAAATAGCTAGGTAGCGAGTGCAGGTAACAAGCAGTAGAATTTGTGGGTGGGTAATACGTAGAACTTGCGATTGAAAACGACATATTATTTACTTGATTATTATTATTTATTATCTTATTATCTTTATCTATAATATAATCTATTATCAATATCTATAAAATCAAAGATATTCAAATGTGTTTATCTCGTGGTGTCCACTGTAGATTATGTCGAGTTGCTCTTTGAGATCTTGGTTGCAATTTGAGGTTTGTTGGGATTTCAAAGCCATCATGTTTAATTTTTTTTCTGTTTTTGTATATATCTTTTCTGAGAAAACTTACAAATGCCAATGTTAGGACCCCTAATTGTCCTTAATTTACGAAAAGTCAATTTATTACATGTAATTTGTAACGATTTGCCCCTATTTACTATTTAGCATGTGTACGCCATGTCGTATCGTAAGTTTCGAGAATTCAATTATTATACTATACTTTTAACACGGCTGGAATAATTATGTTATTGTATGTATTTCGGACATGGTAAATTTATGAAACTTACGTAATAACCCGTTAAGTTACAGGGCTGAAGAACCCATGTAGTGCCTTTGTCAGTCTTACGCCTGCATATTACTGCCTTTGCTTTGTAGTGATGTGCGTAAATTTTGAACATTTAAATGAATCAGATTTGGGTCATCCCAAATTCCGAACAACTCGGAACTGTACATTTTACTCCACCTAAATAGCTAGAGCTTAGTAGCTTACTTGATTATTTTTGTTCTTAATAAAAAAATGTTATTATATTAAATTATTATAATAAAAATAAATTATAATAAATAATAAAAATAAATTTTTTGAAATTCTAAAATTTTTTTAATTGAATTGAATTTTTATGCAAATTCTTGCATTTTTATCACTTAATAATTCAAACGTATGTACCAAAAAAACTTCTTATAGGTTGAACAATTTTAGGATTAGGAAACTTTATAAAAAAATAATAATTAAGAGTGATGAACGATTTATGATACATTTATTGACACTTACCTTAGGCCATAAAAATCTAAAGTGCCTTCTTGAAATGAACTCATTTTGTCCTCGTTTATGTTATTGTTGAACTATTCTCAGAAATAATTGGACCGCCTTTTGCAATAACGCACCAACTGACATAGATCAAGTTGCGAGTAAAACGACAAAAACTGTTTTCAAATGAATATTGTAAATTGCTCTCAAAATTACATTTTTGAAGTTTTTCCCAAGTTTAAATATTTTTCAAATCAAATTATATTTCTCCATTAATAATTCACACATAAAAAACTACGTGATTCTCTTGTGCTAATTATACTTGGTAGGTTATGGAATCTTCAGAATTTTTTAATTGGTTCTAGAACCAACAGAGTTATTGAAAACTTGGAATTTTGTGTGTGAAATTGATGAAGTACGAACTCCACATTTATAATATGGGCCTAACTCATTTTAAGATAAACTGTCAGTTGGTGCCTTATTGCGAAAGGGGGTCCAATTGTGCTCGACTTTCTATGATTTTTTACATTCTACCCTTTGGCACAATTATTGTTTATTTTGTATATTATGTAAGTTAAAGTTTAGCATTGGGTTTGTCGCTAAAGAGTGAACAGCAAATTAAAGGATTAAAAATATAAGTCTTCTTTCTTTCTTTATTTCTATTTTAACTATGGAAAATTGGGAAGTTGTTATAGGTGAAAATGATAATGGTTACTAAAAAAAACTTTTATGAGCGACTTTTCAATTCTGCACCGCCTGCATTAAAGTCGTTTGTTCTCAAATAATGTAAAAGTGAAAAGCTATGAATGAATTGGTAATCCTATACCTGCTCTGGCTTCGGTCCGACCGAAGCGACGTGGTCAAAAAATTATACGCAACGGTAAACTTACGTTGTGTTGAAAACATCATACAGATGCATAGTTCTTAACAATGCCGCTCAAATCTGCGAGGCAGCATAATTCAATGACAAATAAATTTAAAAAATGTTAACATGTTTTTGCATACCATGTTGTTAATATAAATTAGATTTAATTAAAAAATTTATGGGTGATTTATAAAGTCATGATGTTTGGGGCCACGAAGCAATAAACAGCTAATTCGAAAAATAAATATTAAAAAAATTTAAAAAACAAAAAATCAAACGTAGCTCAATAGCGTTTATAGTTTTATACTTTCTTACAAAATTTGAACGCAAAAAAATGAAAATTGTAGAAATGAGACCGAAAAAACCAAAATGTGATGTTTGACAGTATAGATCTTCGCCTTAAGTTGTTAAGTTCGTATTCCGTAACTTAAAATTCGTAAGCATATTCGGTACCGCATTCGGTAAGATCGACATAATGGACGAATGCTCCAAGTGTCGCGTTAAGAGCATAACGAGCTGTGACGCTTGCGTATTTTGTTCAAATTAGTAGTAGGGTAAACGGTACAGCTATTGGCCACCATATAGTAATTGGCCAGTTCAGACGTTTGCTGTGACTGTAAGATAATGCAGCATCTAATGTTACTTTTATTTGCACGAAAATTTACCTGCAGTTATCTGCTTTGCATTAGTTACTAATTTTTCCTACATATGACCATTTAAATGTCAAAATTTTTATTTGATTTAACTGCTACTCACATATTGTTCAGAAAGTTAAAAATTTCTTAAGAAAATTGTGTTAAGTGAATACCTTCGTTAAAAATTTTAAAATAAAAAAAAATAGTTTCGTTAAAACTTTAGTGAATCGTTATTTTTGTGGTTTCCAGATAAGTAAAGGTATGGGTAAATCTTATTTTATAACTTTTACTAAGGCTGAACGTGGTTGTACGGTTAAGTAACGGGTGGCCAATAACTAATTCAGAAACAACACTGAAAACAGTAATTAGCCACCTCTAGTGTACAGCAGTTTTTGACAGAGCATGCACGTCCAAATCCGTTTAAGGATAATAGACCAGGAGATTGTTGGATGAAAGATGAAAGTAATATCAATTTGTTGTTAAAAAAAATTGTTTAATTTTTAAGAGTTTTGTAGGCTTCAAAATCACTCTAAATGTACCTATTCCAAAGCCACATAAGCCACTATAAGGAAGACAAAAGTGAAGAAAGTGCATATGAACATGAATCTGAAGGCAATTATAGTGACACAGATAATATGCTTGAAGGCAATTATTCAAATGACAGAGAACAACACACCATGCAAGTTGATAGTTTAAAAGACGAAGATAATTTTGTCACAGAAGTATAAATAAAATAGACAAAAGGAACAACAGTAGCCCTTTACCTATCAAATAGCGGTGGAAATGAAATTCAAGAATTAAATCAGTTTTACTTAGAAATAGAGACAAATAAATGTATTATAATAAATTATTCAATGTTCTGTTGATAAAATTCCAATTTCTGAAATATAAGTAGTTATAATGTATTGATATAGTGATTTTAATTACTAGTTTATATGGATTTGATCGTGGCCAATAACTATAAAATTAATGGCTAATTACTATAAAAAGTGGCTAATAACTATACTTTTTTGATGTCTTGCAAAGAAGAGCAATTATAATTTTTATTTGTAAAGAAAAAGTGCCTATTAATTTTTTTTCTTAAAGTACATAAAATTACCTTTCCAGCGATGTATATGATATAGTAATTGTGTAATATAATACCCATGTTTTAGATTTTTAAACAAAATATTTTCTTAAGTGGCCAATAGCTGTACCGTTTACCCTATTTCTGTTTGTTTTTGTTTAATATTTTTTACTAAAAAGTACAAAATCGATGCGAATTATGTTAGTGATAAACTACAGCTTGAAAATAATAGCGTTTTTCTGTATTTTCAAAAAATTTTGAGTGAAAGGCTATTGCAAAAAACGAAATTTGAATCAGATAACTACATTCTAAGAGACTATCTACATAAAATTACGCAAAGAATAATATGTAAAAATTCTTATAGGGCTTCAAAATCCAAACTAAAAATGAGCATAAACCGATATAAAATCATAGCGTATTTTTCGTAGTAGACCCTAAAAACAGGTACCTACTGGAAGAAGCACCACTCCCTAGAAATAGTACAACAATAACATAATAAAATTGAAAAATGTATTAGTTCCTATTTATTTTTTTATGGCATAGACAAGTTAGTGTCAAGTGCCTCTTAAAAAAAGTTCCAAATTTATAATAATGTTTATTTTCTTAAATTCTATCTAATCCTAAAATTTATAAATCACGAAATTAATGAAGAATTCGTAAGAAAAAATAAAATTTGTTAAAGCTTTGTAGATTTATTATTCTATAACGCCATGCACTTAATAAATAAAATAATTAAATTTAAATTTAAAAAAAAAAATAAATCATGCATGATACGAATACAACTTCGTAATTATTCGTATAAGAAACCTGGGTTTTTTCGTTAAGAACGTGATGCAAGCGATCGCCGTACCGAATGAAGTTAGAGAATACCATTCATAGCGAAATTCGGTTGAAAGTTCATAGCGAAGCCAATCTTAACGATAACGTTAACGATAACGAAAAAGTTACAGAATAGGGGTGTAAGTACCTAGACAAAAAGTAAGATGAAGAACTATTTTTTGCTTTGTCAAGATTTTTCTAGGCTGTAAGCAAGATTCGTTTTCTCTTCGTAGTCATCTTATTTTATGTTTTCTGTTGTAATCCAATTAATATTGTATCCATTTCTTACGATACTTAACTTCTTCTTTCTTTTCGTGTTTTCATTTATTATCTATTGGTTTTATGGGCAAGTAAATAATAATTTTTAGTAGGGTCTAACCTTACTGAGTAGTTCAAAACATATGGTCAGCATATAGACATTTGGTGAATACAAAATTTGTTTGTGCATACATACTGCTCAGCCATTCACGTATTTATTTATAAATAACATTTATATTATATTATTTGGATGCAGAATTTTTCAAGTTTAATGTAAATAGAAAATTTTAAAATATTGTTAAAAATGTTGACGTTTTTTTTTAGAAGCCTGTTGAGTGCCGAAATTCAAAAATTTTAAAAAGTATCTTACTTTTTGGTGAGCAATTTAACGCCGTTGTTAGGTAAAAAAATATTTTATAACATCCTGTATAGTAGTCAAGTTTTAACGTTATTAAAAATAATTAGGTAACTAATATGCATTCCATAAGTTTTTATAATACAGTACTACGTAGAATATTTAAAATTTTAATGTTATGCGTTTTCAACATTCAAAAAATATGTCCCAAATGTACTTTTTCATTAATAAGTTATTAATTAATTTTATACAATTTAGCATAATTTTTATAACATGTGATACCCTAAGTCTTTACATCTGTTCTATCTATTAATAAGCATGTTTTAAATTTGCACCTGTACCTGTACCTGAGAATATCCATGTTCGTTTCTATAAAAACAAGTCGTTTCACAGATTATATCAGTTTATTAAAAATTTTAAGCACTATACATAATAATAATTGTATAAGTGGATTTAGTTTTAAAAAAATGTTTAAAATATAAATGTAAATTTTGTGATAACTGATAGCAAGAGAATATAAAGATTATTAAATTAAATAAATAATGAATATTTCGGCATTACAATTTCATTTATTATAATATACAGGATGTTGAAAAAGATAGACAGTTCAGTGAAGTTCGAACGAAACCCAATTTTTGAATGTTAAAATAAATTTTAGTACCTAATTATTATTTTTCATAATAAAATTTATTACAATACAAATTCTTTTTTTTACTCTTTTCATTATTCTATTCATTGAACAGAATCAGAAGAAAGTTTTTGTTTTCCTTAACCCTTTTTGAAATAGTATTAATTTTTTGTTGATTTTAGTAACGTATATTTTTTTTTTATTTGATATTTTATATTGCATCGACTACTAGGTCATTAGCACTGTTTGAATATCGATTTTTAATTATTTTGGTTTGTTGAGTATTTTTGTTTGTCATAGGTTTTTTTGGTTAGGGTATTTTGTTTGGTTTTTTTTTCACCACAGCGTGTGAATGTCCACTGGAAAGCCGAGCTAAGAAACTCTGCGAGGTCCGTGATTCGAACCCAGAATTTCCGCTCTGTAACGTAACCACTGATCACATTGCTTCACTGCTGTGGCTAGTAACGTATTGATTTCTACAAAAATCGCAAAAGTAACAATTTGATAGAGGCCCTTATTTTTGAAAATTTAAATTTTTGTTTCATAGTATAATAGATACGGGAATGGCCCAGTTCGGCGCAGCCGGTTCGGAGCAGACCCGGTTCGGCGCGAGTACAGTTCGGCGCAAACCCGTTTTTAAATGTAATGTTACTTTTCACTCTATGTACAGTGTGTTCACCGATAGTGGTAACTGTGAATAATTCTTATAACTTACTAGATACAAAAAAGAGTTTAAATAAAAATAAAGAGGTATATTTCTTTATAGTTCAAACTCAACCGGAAGTGAACATTAAATTTTTTCTTCAAATGGCAACATGTCTTTTTTTTAACATTTTCGCAATCTGCAGTTTTTTCTCTATAAATACATATAAAATTTTCATAAAATTATATAAGAAAATATTCGAGAAAATATAAGATTTAGGGCCAATTTATCCACCTCTAGTTAGTGTCCCAAGTAAATTTATCTAACAAGTAAAGTTTTCGACTACGCGGCCAAAGCGGTATAAGTCGAGTTTTGGTATAAATCGACTTATACCGCTTTGGCCGCGCAGTCGAAAACTTTATTTGTCAGATAAATTTACTTTTGACACTAACTAGAGGTGGATAAATTGGTCCTTAAACAAACAATAAAAATTTATTCATTATTATTATTAACCACAGGTACGAGTACGCAAAAAAACAAAATTAATTTTAGCATGCCATCAATTATCACCAAATCAAATAAAAAATGCAACTAATGATTAACTTCTGCATACACATTGTTTGTTTAAATCTGATAATCAGGTCTATTCTGTAACTTTAGCAACTTGTTAAAAATAAGCAATATTGCTAATAACCAATTTTGCTCCAATAGGAGCAATAGGTATTAAGCAATATTATTATTTAGCAATATTATTGCTCATTTTTAGCAAAAAGTTGCTAAAGTTACAGAATAGACCTGATTATCTTGAATATTTTGTTATGTAACTTTTTGAAAATTTGAACTGTATTATAGAGAGAAACCTGCAGATTGTGAAAATATTAAAAAAAGACATGTTGCCATCTTTAGGGACCACATTCAATATAAAGTTGTTCTTCTTTTATTGAACTGAAGAAAACAGAACCAATAGTGCCAAAATAAACTAAGAAAAAAGTAACTTAAAATTTAACTTAACAGTTTTCGGATTATCAGGATTTTCCTTTTCATATTTTCTTCTTATTTGAATTTTATATTTATTTATCTATCTATTTTATTTTTGAATAGAATTTAAAATGCAGCCGAAAATGTATTCAACATTTTTTACTGTTATAAAACACAAGGTGACCTTTCATGTGGACTGCATTGTAATATTATAAAAACGAAATAATATAACTTTTAGAGAATTATGTACGTTACTTTTCCAACCAAAATAAATGTAGGTACTTTCAATTTGAATTATTCCAAATTGGAAATTTTTCTAATCAATAGGTATTATATTTTTATCTTTAAAGGGCAATTTTGCATATAATATAATAGTAATAATAATAAGGTATAATCGAATAATAATCGAAAGTTGAAGCAGTTTCAATTATTTTATGTGGATTATTTTTAACATCGCTTTCATTACTGTTTTCTAGTTCAATAAATATTCAATTAATTATTCTTTGCAGAAAAAATAGTGTACGCACCTCATCCGAAAAGTCAATTTACTGGTGGACTTATCGTATGAAAATAAAAAAAATTTACTGAACCATAATATTATGTAAATATTATAATAATAAAATATCTTGAACTTACTTTATATACCATACAATTAAAATTATATTAATTAGCAACATATCTGATAAGATCTTCTTTCCTCGTAATTTTTATGAGCTTTGTGGCTAATTTCAGTTAAATGTAAAATTTACAATGTTATATAGGCTTTTAATATATCCTGTGAAAATATGATATGTAACACGCAATTTTTGTTATTGTTTCTGAACTTAATAATCGAGTGAACTTACAAAAGCTATAATAAATTTTTATTCAACATTGTTATATTTGCACTACAAAAACATAAACTTGAAAATATACTACATAGCATACGAATGCAATATAAAATTAATTAGATTTTCTACATTCTCAAATATTTACTTGTTTATTCCAAATTAAGTTTTAGAATAAACTATGTATAATTTGTTGCCTTTTAATTGGCACTTCAAATACGCAAAAGCTCTTTCTACCGTTCCAATGATCGCACATTCAGAATTTATTTATTTTTGGATAAACATTTTTAAAACATTATAATAACAAACATAATATGTATAATATCAATTGATTATTATCTTTAGAACATTTATAAATTAATTATAAATAAATTTATGTTATAATGCATTTACAATGTAACTTCTATCGCCATTGGTGACTTAATCAAATAACTTCAATTAACCGTGACATAATCCACATAACCTCAATTAGGAATCATTTATAACAACTGTATACGCTACGGCCATCACTTTTGGATTTTGTTATGAAACTTCTTCAATATCATAATTATTCTCAGTCGTATTCTGTTTTAAAATATATATCATAATTATGAATGGTTCTGATGTTAACTCTGGAGTGTAATGATATCAAAACTAGTAATTTCATAGGAGCGTTAAAAACTGTATTTTTCGAGAAAATGATCTTTTACGGTAATTCAAAAAATACGATTATTTTGACTCGAGGTTACTTTGTTATTCATTTTAAAAGTGTTTTTATATTATAAAATTATTAAATTGGCGACTTATATCTCACTACACTTGCTCGTTTGTAACAACAAAACGATATAAGTTTTATATCTTTAAATACTTTGTACAATTGTGCAAGATTAGTTTGCCATAATTACGATAAATTTGCAAAATAGCAAAAGGGGATAAGTAGATACTTATACTATTTTAGCGTTAAAAATGTCACAGAACTAATTATAGTAGGATAGATATTAGTTTAACGTGTAATCCTAACCTAGGTAGAAAATAATTTAAGAAGAAGTGGAAATCAATCCCTGGAATACATGGGCCAACTGCCAATTTACTACCTTATAACCCTATAAACTTCTTCTTCAGGTGCCTATCCGATTTCGGATGTTAGCGATCCTCCTGGCTAAGCCAAGAAGACTTTACTAGGGAAATGTTAATGGGGTGGTTTCCCGTTGCCTTCCCCATAGTCCACAGATCGATTTTGGACTTTTTAGATCACAGCACATATCCGACGCAATCAGGATTAGAACCGCGGTTTCCCGCTCTTTAGTCTATCCGTGTTTGATTTACGCCAGACTGCTGGTTAAATGCTTGTTAAATGGCTATAAACTACATTTACATAATATGAAGTAGACATTGCAAAGTGATAATAACATCATGAAAATTGTTTTTGAGATTTAAAATAATTATTTTAGAAAACGTTTTTAGATAGAACCAATTGACTTAATTTTTAACTATCCTTTTATTTTTTTAAATAAAAACTATTTACTTACGTTACGGAAAACTGGTTAAGATAAGAATAATTATGAGTGGAAACGTTAGGCATTGTTTGTAAGCATGACAATGGCAAGTACTTAGCAAAGACATTATAGTCTCTTAAATGCAATAACTAACTTGAAAAACTACTTGTGTAGTAATGTAATTGTTATGTTTGCATATAATTTAGTTACACTTAAGAAAACCTTTACGCAGTCACTTATATAATTTCCTTTTCAAATTATATAAGTGACTGCGTAAAGGTTTTCTTTACCTTACTTTGATAGCAAATAAATGCATTTGTGCCACAAATTTCTTAATTGTTAACCTTTGAGAACGGAAATACGCATTTTATGTACATCACAATACGTTTAGGTATAATTGGCTAGTTAAATCAAATCCATGACGATTTTAAATAATTTGTTAATGAAACCCATCAAATCGTACCTAAAAATCTACAATTAATTTATTTAGATTTTCTCGAAGTTTCAGTTTAATTCTTATACATTAAACTACTATTAAATAGTAATAATTAATAAATAAAAACTTATAGGTAAATTATCATTTTGTTGTGTTATGTGGTTTTCTCAATTTTTGTCCTTCCTTTGAAGATATGCGATTGATGATTGGAAATAACCATGAAATAAACTTATATTGTTTATCACGACTATATCTCATATTTCATTATATTTTTTCTTATTCTCAAAATGTCTATGTTTTACCCCCCCCCTCCCTCGCCGTCTTATATTTTTCGCTTATAAAGTACATAATTTCACTTTAATTAAATTTAATAAGTTAGTAAGTAATATATTTATGTATGCTTTCAATTATATAAATTCATAATATGGTAATCTCTGGGGTATGGGATCTATATCGAGTTTCCCAAGTATTGAAAAGTCGCCAGAAAATATTCAGTATTTTTAGAATTATAGTAGTAGAATTTAGTAAAACTAAAAATGTAAAATAAAAAAAAAGAAGTTGAAATGTTAGACAATTCGCAGTTATATAATTATTACATAAATATGGATATAAGAAAAGTTTTTCAACGGTGTCTGGAAAAGAATGGAGCATCTTCACTTTTCGTTGAAGGATAAAGAAAATAAATGTAGTTATGTATATCCACACATTTAAATTCTATAGAAAACTTTTGGTTCGCAATTTTCACGAAAATTTCTAAAAATGGTTTAATACTGAGTCTGACACTTCCATTCCCACTACCACACACGCCATGTCTTTGTTTAATGTACTGTTAATTGTAAATATTGTTTAAATTTTCCAATGCAGAACAAAATAAAGTTTCTTTTTAAATTTTGATTTTGTGATGATACATTTAAGGGTAGGGTTTCACACATGCAAAACTAGGAAAGTAATGCATTTGAAAACGGCTTGACGGATTGACTTGAAATTTTGGGAACATATACAAAACACATTTAGGCACAAAATGACATATTTTATATCTTAGAATTTTTAAAGACAACATATTGTTTGTCGAGATATCTAGTTTCTAATTTATTTTATTCAAATCAAAATAATGCATAGTTGATAATGATTGACGTGATAAACAAAAAAAAATTAAAAACTAAAAGTTTGTTCTTAATTACAAAGTAAAAAATTTGGAAAGTAACCCACGTAAAAATGGCTTACCCGATTGATCTCAAATTTGAGGGTAACATTTATGGAGCAAAGGTCTATAAAATGTCATATTTTTTAAAATGATATTGTTTTAAGTAATATAGTATTTTAATTTTTTTATATTAAAAAATTATAATTTTTTAATATTTTGCATATATACGTGAGTTGTATGCGTATGTAAATTTGTCTACCAAATATTAAATATTTGGAATCGATATAAGTAGGTATTTTTGAATTTTAAAATAATTACTTTATGTAATTCGTGATATTCATGTTACAAACCAATTCTGAATTACGTCAGCAATGCTTGTTCAGATTTTTTGTGTTGGAGGGCGCTCTCGTATTGCTCAATTATATAATAAACTGACTTAGCGACGATAATAAGATTAGCTTAGACAAAAGCTTACCTTACCTTTACCTTTCGTTAAGTTAATGCTTTTATCCAAGCTAATCTTATTATCGTCGCTAAGTCAGTTTAATATATAATTGAACAATACGAAAGCGCCCTCCAATACAAAAAATCTGAACAAGCATTGCTGACGTAATTCAGAATTGGTTTGTAACATGAATATCACGAATTACATAAAGTAATTATTTTAAAATTCAAAAATACCTACTTATATCGATTCAAAATATTTAATATTTGGTAGGCAAATTTACATACGCATACAACTCACGTATATATGCAAAATATTAAAAAATTATAATTTTTTAATATAAAAAAATTAAAATACTATATTACTTAAAACAATATCATTTTAAAAAATATGACATTTTATAGACCTTTGCTCCATAAATGTTACCCTCAAATTTGAGATCAATCGGGTAAGCCATTTTTACGTGGGTTACTTTCCAAATTTTTTACTTTGTAATTAAGAACAAACTTTTAGTTTTTAATTTTTTTTTGTTTATCACGTCAATCATTATCAACTATGCATTATTTTGATTTGAATAAAATAAATTAGAAACTAGATATCTCGACAAACAATATGTTGTCTTTAAAAATTCTAAGATATAAAATATGTCATTTTGTGCCTAAATGTGTTTTGTATATGTTCCCAAAATTTCAAGTCAATCCGTCAAGCCGTTTTCAAATGCATTACTTTCCTAGTTTTGCATGTGTGAAACCCTAGCCTTAATATTACACCTATTACCTAAATAGACGTTTACCAGAACCAATCACTACTGTTGCTGAGGGTATAATAATATCTTATCTGTCTATACTATGTACAATTTTGATAGTGTCTACTAGGAGAGGAAATCAAATTTAATTTAAAATCGAACGTAGAAATTACGACCTACAAGAATAATGTAATGGAAAACGCAACTAAATGCTACATGAAATAATGGAACATGTATAAAAGCAATGTATGGAGAGTTCCACGGAAGTATATCCGGCGTCGAAGCTGAATACAATGGTTTTACAACTATGCAAGGGGAATTTTATTTAGTGCAAATTCTAGAAGAGACTTGGAAATTTGTCTGCGTAAAATAATAATTAGCCTAAGCGATGTGTTACTGTAGAGGTGCGTATAATTATCCAAATTACATTTAAAATACAACTTGCTTCTTTATCGATTACCCCGTAGTATGCAGTCGTTATGTCGCCCTTAACTGCTCAGCTCGAGCTTGTTAGTCGTTTCATATACTTACACTCAGGTAAGCAAAGGGTAAGTCGACCTAAAGGTATAGATCGACTCGAGTTAGACCAAGCTAGAAATATGGGCTAGGAGGTTAGGGCAATCTTAAAATTGAATGTAGACACCTTAGCTCTTGGTTGGTTCGACAAATCAGGTTAACTGATTGTAAGGAACACTGCTTTCAGTTTGAACTAACTATACTTATGCATGTATACACCTGTACTGTAAATTTGTACATTTATAAATTGTACATAATATAAGATACCAGCAGTCTGGCGTAAATCAAACACGGATAGACTACAGAGCGGGAAACCGCGGTTCTAATCCTGATTACATCGGATATGTGCTGTGATCTAAAAAGTCCAAAATCGATCTGTGAACTATGGGGGCGGCAACGGGAAACCACCCCATTAACATTTTCCTAGTAGAGTCTTCTGGGTTTATAGCCAAGAGGATCGCTAACATCTGAAATCGGATAGGCACCTGCAAAAGAAGACATTAGTATAGACAGATAAGATATTATACCTGGTAGATGAGTTGAGGTACTTACTTATAATAGGTATGTTTCTTCAGCCATTTTGAAGAGTTTCAAACCGTCAGACACATGCGCACATTAAAACTATACCGCGACTTCGAAACTGCGCATGCGTCTTACATTATGCAAACTGTATTAAACTGTTCAAACTGCTGAAAGAACAGACCTAATACTAAACTAATAGATCACATTTTTTAATACCAAACGGATCTCGTAAATCTTCTCGAGAAATTGTATTATTATCTCAGCTACTTTAGTTATATAATTTTATAAAAATAAGGAAGTCATATCTACTGACGTATGACGTGTAATCTGTTACAATAATTGATGGCTTAAAATAATTTGTATAACCGCTTAATGTACCTACTGCTCCGTGACATACACGGGCGGTGTTTACTTGCAGAATTGTGCAAGCTTCTTATAATACCTATATCACCTTTAATATGAAATAGTTGTACATGCAAGATAAGATATTATAACAACATAACAAGGGACTACAGTGCAGTATTAATCCTAAGCGTGAAGTTAGGGATTAATATAGGTAGTACTTTAGTCCTGTGGTACGTACATTATTTTATACACTCTCAGTAAAGCACGGTTACTTTTTATTTATTGAAAATTTAGCTGCAATCCATTTTCAACGTAAATAATTAATAGTGTAAATAAATAAATAATTTAAATATAAATAATGTCAATTTGACGTTTATTTACATTATAAAATACATGTTGTCATAGCAATACGTTCCTTTAATTATTTTATTTAAGTCCTTAGAGATTCAACTTTATTATTCAAATCCCGCATTATCTATCATTTTAAATCCCTTCAGATTCAAAATTACACGTAAGACTTTGACAACTGAGACTAAAATCGAAATTTAAATCCCGAGGGTGTATAAAATTTATTACTATTATATTTTAATAATTTTCGAATTAAGGTAATAAAATCAATATTGTATTATTTAATCTTTCAAATGCGGATGCATTCATCAGAAACTTATTATTATGTAGTTTCTGATGATGAATGCATCCGCATTTGAAAGCTCAAGTACAATATTAATTTTATTACCTTAATTCGTAAATTATTAAATTATAATACTAATTTATTTTTACGAATTAATTATTAACCAATTTAAATATTTATTATATTATTCCAATACTTTTGGGAAACTGTATAAAAATATTATGCATTAAATGGTTAAAAAACGTTAACTTGTGCTATTTTTTATTCAATATTAATTAATAAAAAGGTTTATAAAATTTACGATTGTATGTTTTACAATTCCCTTTTGAGCTATTCAAATTATTTAAATTTGTCCTTGTTTCCCATGTATGTAAATTGTTTTTAAGTTAGTACTAATGGTAACGTGGGGGTTTCGTCATAATTCCTGACTGAAGTTCACTGGAAACGACTATAAGTTGTTAATAAACAGGATTTGCCTTTAGATTGGAGAAATTAAAAAATGTTTTTAATTTTTTATTTTTTAGCAAACATATTTCAAGCTCTCTCACATGTTATAAAGTTATAATATTATTTCACAATTTAGCGAAACCTGTCTAAACCGGAACCGCTAGGAACTGAAAAATATACTTTTTTAATCAGGTTCTGGTTTAAGTAGATATTTTCAGGTTACTTTGATAAATTTAGAACTGCAGTGAAATCACTCGTAGCGGAAACCATACAATAACGGACACCTCCATTCAATGGAAATCACTTGGCGGCTATAGGCAAGATTCCGTCTTATCCAGAGCCCGACGTTGTTAATTTAAAATTTTAAATTGATTTTTGTTTAATTTTTGTTCCTTAGGAAAAGTAGTTTTTATCGTACAGAATTTTACGAATTTATTTGTTCGCTAATATTGTTATGCACCATGTGGATAATATGTTTCTGATTTAATAACGTAAATGGGAGTTTAAAATGATAGCTTGAAGGGCTATCAGCGTATTCTAATTGATTACTTCTAGACTTACAACTTTCAATTTTGTTATGTGAATTTGTGTTGGAAAGTTTTCATAAAATATTAAGTTTTTCAAATAAGTATTTCCTCTTTTAGCTTCAATTAATAACCTATTATTAATTGGTAGGTATTGGTATTAAGTTTTCAATAATTTATTAGGTATATTTTCTCTTTAGTTTTTCTCAATTTTCACTCAATCACGTTTACTAATTATTTTTATCATGTCCAATGTGTTCTATCAGAATTATTATTCCATTTCGTTGTACAATCTTTTAATCCTGCTTGCCTCAAAGGGTTATTTTTATTATTATATTATTAGTATTATATTTAAATAATTTACGAATTAAGGTAATAAAATTAATATTATATTTGAGCTTTCAAATGCGGATGCATTCATCATCAGAATGATGATTTAATGATTTAAAATAATTATTTTAAACACATAAATTTATTATATATTTTTATGCATTTTAGCTGTAATATAAAGTACTACTAGATTTTACTATTATGATTTTTGTTCTTTATATTGCTAGTAAATTTTATATTATTAAATTTATAGTATAACTAATAATACAAATTAATACATATTCTTTAATGTGCTGTGCAGGACATGTGGAAATAGCTTCGGTATTACATTTTGTCATCTCACAAATCCGAAATTCGAATTTTGCATTGCTTTTTTTTAAATTCTTATTTATAATTTTCATAAGTTAATAAGCCAAAACTGTATTATAATTTTATAAAATAAAATAAGCAACGTTAAGGTACAAACATAGCAAGGATGTGGATTTAGATGTGAATATCACGATGAGTATCGCTAGAGTATCGCGATCGACATCGCGAAATCCACATCCTTGCAATATGTTTGTACCTTAATGTTGCTTATTTTATAATATTTTATATAGCTACCACAAATTTTATATAATATATTTAATTTTATTCGTCGTTTATAGTGTGCCATTTTTGAGATAAAAGTAATATTTAATATTATAATCTCTTTCTTTTAACACGCTAATAAAATACATACTATCTAACAAGGATGTAATTTTAAAATATTTTTTAAACAAATTGCAAAATTTATTGTCTAACCTAGTATTAAAATCAAATTTATTCTAGTTAGGTAGGTATTGTTTGCATTAGGTAGTTATAGTTGCCGCGTTTAACCGAAATTATTAAAAAGAAGACCTTAAATTTGTGTCAGAGTTATCAGATTAAAATATAATATTACAACGGGAAATGCATTTAATTAAATGTTTTAAGGCACATAATCGAGCAAGGCATCTGAACTGTGCACGACACCTGCAATTAGTGACGGTTCGGGGCTTTGCTAAATACGACCCAGACGATTCCAAGATCCTAAATAAAGCTGCTCAGATTAATATCAGTTAAGGGCATTTATGAAAAAGATTTTTAAATTATAATCGTTTTATTGCCTATTTCGGGAGTTATTTACATAAAAGTTATCGTTGTTATAAATTGAATAAACACCAATTTCGTTCTCGTTTATATTACATAATAAACACGTGTAATAATTAGTGATGTTCGGTTTCGTTAATTAATTTGTTATTATATTTTGCACTTATTAAAATGCATAATAACAGTAATTATACTCTTTTAGTTAGCACCTGCCTCTAATTGACCAAGTATTTTCGTTTCATTTTTGTGGTTCATAGTCAGTATATAAATTAATCGTTTGATTGATTTAAATATTCAATTACATTTCTTGTGAAAATAAAACTTTAAAACAATATTATAAACAGTCATATCTATAAATTCCAACAACATTCATACGCGTTGCGATATTATTTGATCTCATCAGTGGTATGCAATAGGAATAGGACATTATTTCTAGATTTGAGTTGAATTTGAGCTCATCCACATAATATACTCATATAAAAAATGATACCATAGGGATTATTTTATCGAATAAAATTCCATAAACAGTTATTTGGGAAACTTTCTATAAAATGAGACTACGACCTGTCTAACATAATATCATAAGTCTTAATTATGTATGTACTAAGAGTTAACCTCACTCATAAACTCTACACAGGGTTGGGTTGTTTTTCTTTAAAGAAGATAATTTATTTTAGAGTCTGCGGGCCGCTCCAAGTAGCCTCGAGGGCCGCGGGTTGCCGAACCCTGCTGTATAGGGTTTTTAAGTGAGGTTTACCGTCAACTTACCCGGCTATTAAGTATAACTTAAAAATGGCATACATTTTATTTACTAATCTACTAATAACAAAAAATAGTGATGATAAGTTAATTACTTTTAAAATGTTTGCCTTCATGATAATAATCACATAATACATAATGTAAATAGTACTAAGTAGTATATTATATAAATTAATGTGTAAATAAAATTGTAGTTTTTTTTAGCAATATTAGTTTATTTTATTATGTGCTCTTATTTAAAGGTAATGAAAAAACGTAACAAATATATCATGGTAATTTAACCTGGGTACTAAGAATCATGCATCCAAATTTATATTTGTATGGCCGTAATTTAAAATTGGTCTCTCTATATAATGATTACAGTACCACACAATTAGAAATAAAATTTTGATCAATTTGAATTATCTAAAAGCAACGTTTAAGTTGATATTTGTTCACTTTATTTAAATTATCTAGATTTTGAATTGTTGAGAATGAAATCTGATAACTCGAGAAAAAGGATGAAAATTTGTGCATTATTGTCTTCAAGAAATCAAATACTAAAAGATGGACGAGAGGGAGCTGATTCTCTATAATGTGTAAATTAAAAGTGTTACGACCCTAAGATAAATGGAAATCGAGTGAACGTTTATTTTAGCTTTTTTTGTGATCAGCCAAGAGCTAGAGCGCCAGCCATAAGTTGGGTGCTCTGTGAAAATGGGCGATTTTAAGTGATTTCTGACAAAATTGTAGTAATCTGAGTTATAATTAGCTGCAGTGTTTTCAGTTGATGGTGAGATAATTTTCCCCAAATTAATTTATTAATTTTATTAAAGCACAGGCTACTATATAGTCCTTGCCAAATATCTGTGCCTCTACGTCATAGTTGAAAATGGTTGAATCATGCTGAAAAATATGAGTCAAACGAGTTTTTTTTACCTCAGCACACACACACAATTTTTGCTTTTTTGTGGTGAGTGCTTCACCACAACTTGGGGGTGCTTAAAGTTTCTGTAACAACTTAAAGTTTCTGTGACGCAGAGGCACAGATATTTGGCAAGGACTATAGCATCACTTTGGAGGATAGATAAGGTCCAATAACGGTATACTGCCAACCAAAACATAACAATAAGAAAGAACATACCCTATTGATTAACCACCTCCAAAGGAAGAGAACTAGTGAAAGCCATGAAAGCGAATAACCTTCAATCTCAAGAGGCAACGCACTTATTGGCCATCAGACAAAAAGAAGATACCGAATGTTATTGATTTCTGTATCACCAAACTAATCAAAACGGAATCATTCTTGGACTTATCATCTGACTACTCCCCAGTGATATTATAATTTACATCCAAGTAGTACATAAAGAAAAATAACAGACAAACTAATTGGACACACTAATTACAAATTGTTAAAAACAAAACAAAAATTGCAAAATATTCTAATAATGTCACAACCCCAAAGTTCAGTAAACTTAATAATTAAAAGAAATGCTGATTCATAACAATTTCGAAATCACAAGACAACAGATTACAAAAGTTGACAGTATTAGTCACGCAAATAAAAGGAAAATATTTCCCAATAATATTAAATTACTTTCGAATATCCAGTTACATATATTTAATAATTAGATTCTTGGTAATCATAACAAGAATCTAATTATCTAAAATAAACAAACATGAAAATGCAAGATTCTTCTAAGAAATGTAATTGCATTGGAATGTAAAAGATTATGTTACACAAAGGAATAACTAGTGGAGTTTTCAATATAAATAGAGGAACACATTTGTGTGATGGAGTTGGTCTTCGGTCATGAATCTTGAGTGAACGATCGTCAGTGTCTTAAGTGTTTGTAAGGATCCACGAGCAACAAAGCCCGAATCGACTTCCGCCAGCCAAGCGAAACCAACAGAAGGATGTTGCCTCCTTGGTTCGCCGTACCGATCATCGTAGGGTATGAATAATTAAGAATATTTAATAGACCGACCAATTTATACTTGCGCTTCTATTCATTAATGTTTTATTAATAATAGTTATTAAATGTATATTGTGGAAGACACGTTTTATTTCGAGTTGTACTAAATCCCCCCGTCGAAGAGTAATTCGGTACCTAACCGTTGAAACCCAAGCCACATAAGATGTCTAATTAATAAATTAGGGTTCAAGGAGGAACTTTTAATTACAAGAGGGTTTTAACGTGACAATAACACCATGTATGTACTTAAATCAAAAATATATTAAAAGTAAACATGGTCAGGGCATAAACTGGAGGAAAGTTTAGAAGATCGAGAGTTTTTTAATTTCTTTCTCTTATTTCCAAATATACGTTTGGCTTTGCATCCTTCAATATTTGTTTGACAGCAAGTTCGTCCTTATATGGACTACTACTTGTAATTTCACAAGCTTATGACCGGTTCATTCGAGGAAACCGTACATGGGTCCATTGGAGGAAACAGACTGTATTCGGAAATAAAAAGGCGCAAACAATTTAAACATAACTTCAGAAGCTAGGTGGTGAGGTAAATTCAGTCTCAATACTCATATTTTCTAGGTAGATACCGATACCTTTCTAGGTAGATAAAACATGCATCATAATAATAACATCGAAAACCTCACTTTTAATATTTTTGCTTTAAAAACACACACCGATCACTCACTGCATAATCGATTCGTTTCTTGCACGATGTTATACTCTCACACCATCTGTCGAAGTCTCGTAAGAATAAATGCTTAGTAAGCATGTAAATTGACGGTGGTCCATTCGAGACAACCTTCCCCTAATTGTATTGATGTTAGTTTTCCAGTGGATATTAATAATAGGTTGAACGGTAGCTTTATTTCTATTTTAAAAATCTAATAATTGTTCATAATTATGATTTTCTCTTCATTATGCCATTTTTGAACTAAATTGCGTTCTGGAAGACTTCTTTCAGATTTTTACGACCCATTGTAGCATCTTTAGCATTATATTATAATATAATAGAGTATTTAACTTGTATATTTTAAATATATAACACATAAAATTTAATATTCTACTTCAATAAACTATTCATCTAAAAAAAGATCCAGACACTGCCTTAATTCATAATTTAATTTATAAAACGCAAACATTTCCAATGGTAGGTGATACAAACACTTATATAATATGTAAACACATTTACTTAAATATTTTAAAAGTAAACAATTAATTTCATATACATTTTTTAGCAACATTGCTGGATAATATTACATTTTAAAATAAAAAAATCAAATTCTGTAGAAAAGTGGTACTGATTGTAATATTTCTATAAGCACTTAAATATTTTGCAAAAATTACCATATGTCCCGTATTGAACGAGACAGAGTCGTTTTAAGCTACGTTTAGATCTGAACTTTATTCCAGAAATATATATAAAGTGTCAGACATAAAATTATTTTGACCGTTTACATCACACGTAGAAATTCCTTTGAAGTTTAGCCGGACACTTATTTTCAGAAATATAAATAAAGTGTCGGACATAAAATTGCTTCGACCGTTTACATTAGTATGTCAGACACTTAGAAATTTCCGACATTTTATGTCGGGCAGTCACTGTCGCTAATGTAAACGATGCAAAATTTCTGTCAGACATATATATTTGAATTTCCGACAATAAGTGTAGACATTTATAAATGGTCAGATGTAAACGCTGCACTTTAATAGGCAAAATTTCTGTCAGACATTTATTTATCAACTTCTGTCGATAAATGTTTACACTTATAGATGATCAGATGTAAACGCTGTAAATACATATTACGCGTTGCTTGGAATAAATTGCAAAAGTTGATCACTCGTCTACTTTTATGGAAAGTGTCGTGCATTTTTATATGTACTTTTTTGATAAATTAAGCTTTTTACAAAAGAATTTTAATTACGATCAGATGTTCATTTTATTAACCTCTTCAGGGACAGATTATTTTTTTTAAATTTTAAAAACGTCCATTTTTTGTTCCAGTGACCAGACCACGTTTAATTACATATAGATATTATTTAAAATTTTCTAAACGTACACATATGTGCCTATGTCCTTGAAGAGGTTAAAAGGATATAATTCGATTAATTTCTTTTGTATTTTGTATTTTCAATGAGTTTCTAAATGTATTTTTGTAATAAATTGTATTTAAATACAATAAAAATGTATTTTGCTTATACATTATTCAATTACATTTTGTTGCCATTTAATTATTTTCTAAACGTTTATAAAAAAATGTATTTAAAAATTTACCGTCACCATGTGTTTCAAAATGCTTCTGGCGTAGGTCTGCATTTTTAACTAGGTTGGTAAAATCATAGAATAAATACTAAAATGATTAATGCCTGTTTTCACCAACAATTTATTTAAGAATTTCCTAGTAAAGAATTACTTAGCTAGGAATCCATTAATGTTTGGTGAAATTTGACATAGTATTGACATAAAAAAACTCATGTCAAATTTGACCAATCACATTAATGGAATTCTAGCTAAGTAATTCTTTACTAGGAAATTATTAAATAAATTGTTGGTTATTTGGTTATAAATTACGTCTTTCATTGGTTGGAAAGAATGAAAGGCCAAATTTATTTATTTATTTTATTTTGTATTTGTATTTTAAATACTCGACTTTCAAGTCATATTATGGGGGGGGGGGGCTCATTATATACGGCCCTGCGCGGGATTAAATAATATAAACTCCTAATGCCCGATTGCACCAACATTTATTTAAGAATATCCTAGTAAGAATTCCTTAGCTAGGTATTCCTATATTCCATAAATGTGATTGGTGAAATTTGACATAGTATTGACATAAAAAACTCATATGTCAAATTTGACCAATCAAATTTATGGAATTCTAGCTAAGGAATTCTTTACGAGGAAATTCTTAAATAAATTGTTGGTGAAAACAGGTATTAGTGTATTTTTTTTTGTCCCTAAAACACAAACCTACACAAACGATGTACAAACCAATTTTTTCCAAAAATCGAAATTTGGAAAAATGATGAAATGGGACATAAAGATTTGGATGTACTTACCTGTTGCTAAAAATCGTAAAGTTACAGCAAGACGTTCTCCTACGCTAATAGCTTTTCTGAATTTGGTATCTTGCTTTGTTATAAGAGGACCCACTTTACAAATCAACTGCTCGAAATCGGTTGGTTTCATCCTTATAAAATTTGAAAATTGCACTGGATTCTCCAATCTAAGTTCAGACATTAGTTGTTTATAAGCACCTTGTTCTTCACGTCTTAAAATCCACTCTCGAATCCATACAGAACGATTTCTCTTCTTTTTTCTTAAATGAATAATAATCAAACTAGCAGCAATTTTTTTCTTCAATATTTTCATTGTGAACTGTGAACTTTTCCGGTCAAATAATCTTTACAGAATGAAGGAATCAAGGAACTTGTACCTGTTATGTAAACGCTCAAAGCAAGTTTATGGCAGACACTTTATAATAATATATTTCTGGAAATAACTGCCGTACTAAATTGTTACCTGTAATGTAAACGGTCAAAGCAAGTTTATGGCAGACACTTTATAATACTTCTGGACATAACTGTAGTGCTAAATTTCTACCTGTAATGTAAACGGTCAAAATGAATTTATGTCCGACCCTTTATACATATTTCTGGAATAAAGTGTCAGATCTAAACGCATCATAAATGTCCGACAGAAATTTTGCATCGTAAAATTTTGCGTTTACATCTGACCATCTATAAGTGTCTACACTTATTGTCGGAAATTCATGCGTATATGTCTGACAGAAATTTTTCATCGTTTACATTAGCGACAGCTGGTGTCTGACATAAAATTCGTGGAATAAAGTTCAGATCTAAACGTAGCTTTAGGTAGGTTGTCCACAAGCACTGCTTCGGGACGTTCAAATGTCTCGGTTTTGTCTCGTCAACAATAGGTCGCGACGGCCCTGCATAAAATATTAATTTTAACTGCTTGAATTTCAAATACCGACACAAGTTTTATATCAGATAGTTCTGTAGCATCCTAGACATTGTAAAATTATATTTACACTATTTATATAAATCGCATTTAATCAATTTCTATTTTATGTACTTAGAACTATAGAACATATTTGCTACTTCAAAGCATAATAAATTCAAATATTTATCCCTACGAATTTGAGATTGCCGACGCCTATGGAATAAATCGGATGAAATATTGGTTCGGCTAGTGCCACTAACACGAAGGTGAAACTCGGGTCTGTTCGCAGTGCAAAACAGTTATGGCTGCTAGTGAACTGTCAATTGAAGCAATTCATGATTATTTTATAAAAAACGGTGGAATTGTCGCAAATCACGAAGTTGTTAAACATTTTAAACCATATTTGACTAATTCTGCAACTAAAGGTAAGAAAGAAAAAGTTTCTCCTTCTGTATTTCTTCATAAAACTTCAATGTTTACATAGTAACAACCTGTGGAACGTAGGTACACTAATCGTTAACCGTTTTAAATTATTCATTAATTCAAATTTTTTTGAAGTTTATTTTTGTTTATCATGGTCAGCTCATGGTTTAAATTTGGTTTTATAGTTATGTAATAAAACTATTTTTTTTGCTTATACTTGTGTTGGTCGCTAAAAATTTTTATTAGTCATAAAGTATTATCATTAGATCGGATTATCGGAAAGGAATTTAAATAATATTAAAGTGTCCAATAAATTTTATCTGAAAACAACATTGATTTACTACCACTTTAATAATACGACAGGTAACTATTGGAAATTATACAGGGTCCTTGTGGTTTCGCGCCCATAGTCGTGCGAATTTCCTCATACTTGAGGCATTGTCATCTTCGAATAACAATTCAAATCACTAATTTCAAGATTAAGTTATTAAAAGTCAATAATATCTTTATTAGTTTGTTACGCATATTTTAAGTAACATTGTAGTACATCATTACTTTAATTTAACAAAATTTACAATAAGGGTATTTAATTTGAAATTATATCAAAAAAATATTAGGTTCAACCTTAAACACGCTAATAAACTAATAATAATTCTTAGTACGACCTAATCAGAAAAGTGCATATCGTCGGTTACAGTAAATTTACTTCTAGTTAAACTAAATAATGTACAGTGCATCCTCGTCATTCTGAACAGCGCTAGCGTCTTGAACAGTCCTTTCGGATTTTCCTTTCGAATAAAAACCATTTATATATTAGCTTTATTCGCGGAGACAATCCCGATTAAGTTTTATCCTATTGCGCGTGCGGATTTATAATAAAATTGTCATTAAAGCTCAAATTAGATGATAAAAATTATAAATCCGCACACGTAGTAGGATAGAACGTAATCGGGATCATCATACAGTCGTTTTGCTTCTTGACAGAAGAGTCGTGACCCTTAAATGTTGATGGGGTGCTTACCCTTCCCCATAGTCATAGTCAAAATTTCATGACGAACAATTGATTACAATGTGAAAAAATTCAAAAAAAGTGCACGTTTAAAGAGTAACTGGACGCCCTAGAATTACCACTTTTGCAGATGATTCCAAGTTAGTGGTAACTAGTAAATGCAACAGACATTTGACGAGTAAGACGTCTTATTTCATCACAATTAGCAGAGCCAATTTGTTGCAAGACAAACGGATTAATGTTATTACCGTTCCACGGCGACTTCGAGAAGCAGGCCTTTTACGGTAGAGTAGCTGCTTGAAAATCATTTTTATGCGCAGAAAATAAGAAAAGGAGACTGAAATGGACCTAAAAGCATAAAACTGGACACCGGAAAAATGTATTGTGGAGTGATGAATTGAAATTCGAGGTTTTGGGTTCTAAACGAAAAGCTTTTGTTCGAAGATCAGCAGGTGAGCGAACCAGCGAACGTCGGAACAATATCCAGTGCCTTCTATAAAACATGCTGGAGAATCTGTTATGGTTTGGGGGTGCTTTAGTGTTGATAAAGTTGAAAAAATTTATAAAGTTGAAGGTATCCTTAAAGATTAAATGTTGCCTTCTGAAATGTGAATTTTTAAAAAATTATTTACCTTACAACATGACAATAACCCCAAAGCATGCCTCAAATGATGTAAAGAATATTTGGATCATTCGTCAAGCGAAGGCATTTTAAAAACCGCGATTTGGCCCCCACAGTCTCCCAATACAAACCTAATTGAATTATTGTGGGATCAATTAGACGGGCAGGTGTCAAGAAGTTTGTCCTTCGAGGCAAAACAGTTATGGAAGATTTTAGAGTTGGAATGGAAGAAAATTCCATCAACACTTTATTAGAACTAATCAATATGATGCCAAAGTTGTGTCAAGCAATTATAAAAGGAAAAGGAGGAGATATAGATGAAAGTAAAATTTATTGTTATTCCGAAGCCTATTTTTATTAATTTTTGTTGTTGAAATTTTCATTTTCACAAAACAATATTATTATAATTTATAGCAATTTATTGGGTGGGCAAATACTTACGACCAGTTAAAAATACTATTTCCAAATTAATAACACATGTCATTACTCAGTACCTACCAGTGCCGTTGCCAATATTGAATATTATTGTCTTCGTTGTTTTCTATCGTCATGGCGTCACTCCATCAGTAAGTCAAGTCACAAGAGTATTTATTATACAAGATAGCTTTACGGAATAAGGCAACAACTGATTTCTGTGACCTGGCGATCTAGTAAAAAGGGTTCTGAAATTAGGAAAAGTTTTGCTCTGCAGATCATTTCATTCATTTTTATCTGACTTTCCACGGTATACACAAACTTAATAAAATTTGAGTGATTTCATTATTTTGTTTAGATGCTATCGTATTCAGAGATCACACATCCTTCTAAAAACGGTTATAATGAATTTAGGGAACCTCAAAACATGTGTATTTATGAAAGAAAATGGGTTGTCAAATTTTGGCCGATAACAATACTTAAAGTGAAAATCAAATGTTGGCAAATTATTTAACGTAAAGATTAGTGTAAGTGCGTTTCCGACAAGTACGTCCCATCCATAATTTTTAAATGCATAATATGGAATTGAGGACAATTTTCTAAAATTTAAGAGAGAACTTGTGAGGTATCAGAAAGGTAATGATGAAATTTATTATTAACTGGTATGTTTATGTGTTTTAGAAGATGCTCGTGTTAAATTCAAAAAATATATCAATACTCTCGCAACTACAAGAACGGATGGAGATGGAAAATTTTTAATCTTAAGGCCAAAATTTTCTATATGCCCAGAGCCACCTTCTTTACCACCAACCTCACCTTATTTTGATCCTAGAAATTCAGTTGGTATTCCTGTATCGCCTTCAAATTCTCATCAAAATTTTATTCAAAATTCTCCCACTAATAGACAACCACCTCCTTATAGACCACCACCACCACCGCCTGCGACACCCTCGCCAAATGTTTCTTTTGATAATTTATCTATATGTTCTTCAAACTTATCTTTACATGAACAACATCCCCCACAAGCACCTCCTCGTCGGAGAAGTTCAGAAAAGCTTAAGTTAGATCGAGACATTGTAACAGAAAATACAAGTTTGACAGAGTCATTACCTCAAGAGAACTCTACTCCAGAAAGTGAAAAGCAGTCGATCAGCGTGAAAGAGCGTACACAAAAATTTAATCGTTTAGCGTCAGTGGAAGATGAATTGAGCCCAAAAGCTCAAAAGGAAAAAAAGAAGCAAAATGCAAAGGTAAGTTTTGTTTATCTTATCGATACATTCATTGTATTGATAATACATTTTTTGATGATAAATAGCATAGCATTACGAATAACACACTAGAAGAACAATTTATTAGTATAGAAGTTACATTAATAAACAATAGAATTATATTTACTGTTTTTCTGGTATATTTATGTTACATACGGGTACATACCTTTATTCATTGTGCAATGAAGTACAGGTGCTGTTCTTAATTGTTACAATCTTTATTGTAAGTCGAAGCATGTCTTTACCAATCGTGAATACAAGATTTTTAGCTACGGTAAGACTATATTTTTTTTAGTTAAGTTTTATTATATTAATAACAATAAAATTTAGCCAAACCTCAAAACTAGTTCTGGACAATAATACACTGAAGATAATTTGAGACTAGAGACATTGTATTTAAGGGTAGGGTTTCACACATGCAAAACTAAGAAAGTAATGCATTTGAAAACGGCTTGACGAATTGACTTGAAATTTTGGGAACATATACAAAACACATTTAGGCACAAAATGACATATTTTATATCTTAGAATTTTTAAAAACTACATATTGTTTGTCGAGATATCTAGTTTCTAATTTATTTTATTCAAATCAAAATAATGCACAGTTGATAATGATTGATGTGATAAACAAAAAAAAATTAAAAACTAAAAGTTTGTTCTTAATTACAAAGTAAAAAATTTGGAAAGTAACCCACGTAAAAATGGCTTACCCGATTGATCTCAAATTTGAGGGTAACATTTATGGAGCAAAGGTCTATAAAATGACATTTTTTTTAAAATGATATTGTTTTAAATAATATAGTATTTCAATTTTTTTATCTTAAAAAATTATAATTTTTTAATATTTTGCATATAGTATACGTGAGTTGTATGCGTATGTAAATTTGTCTACCAAATATTAAATTTTTTGAATCGATATAAGTAAGTATTTTTGAATTTTAAAATAATTACTTTATGTAATTCGTGATATTCATGTTACAAACCAATTCTGAATTGCGTCAGCAAAGCTTGTTCAACGTTTTTGTGTTGGGGGGCGCTTTCGTATTGCTCAATTATATAATAAACTGACTTGGCGACGATAATAAGATTAGCTTGGACAAAAGTTTACCTTACCTTTACCTTTTGTCAAGTTCATGTTTTTGTCATGTCTCAGTGAGGTGCTAGTCTTCAATTTTTAATTGTACCTACTGCTTCTTCCAAGAGTAATTTCCAACATAAATTTTTTTTTTCGAGTATGGGTTGTACTGCATCGAATTATTGTGCAAGAATATTTTTGTATCTTCTGGTTTTTATCCATAATTAATCTATTTTCGTTGATGAATATTACCTACGGCCCATAGCAAATTACTAGTGGCCACGTGAAAAATCTGTTTATTTGTAAAACAACACATATCCTGGATATGTGTCGTTTCTCAAATTAACGCTGCATTGTAACATATAATATTCGTGGGCATTCATATGAGTTCGCATCAGTGAAAATGCAATGTAATGCATTTATTAAAGTACAATGGAAAGTGATCGTTTGGTAGACTATAACCTTTCTGAAAAACGTAAAAAAAGTTACAGGTAATCCTTCTTTTCGGTTCTTTTCCCTTATGAAAGGGAAAAGAAAAAAATAGCTAGAGTTAATGATAAAGAGTACACAAATTATAAAGAAAATGTGGTTCCTGAAATTAAATTACCAACGTCGTGCAAGGAAGTGAAGGTTAACTTCAATATTTTTACCAACTTCTACTCCAAATACACAAAAGACGCAAAAGGTTCTGTAAAAGCTCTTCGATATACCGATGGTTTAGAGGCGTATAAATTCCATCTAAAAATACTAAAAGAAAATTTTCAAATTTTCCGAAAATGGTGGCCTATCCCGAAAAAAATTGCTATAAAAGATAAAAAAAATTGCAGAACTAAAAAAGTTCCTGCCTTACCTTCAAGACATTGACATTACCATTCGATATTTTTATGAAGAAAAATACTATATTCGCCAACTATTACCGCCACAAACGACAAGGACGTTTGAACAGACTTATTTTTTAATGTTTACTAATACATATGTATCGTTATTTAATAATAAATAAAAAAATTTCCAAAAAAAATTTCGTTAATTTGAAAAACAACACAAATCCAATGAATATTTTATTTATTTAAAAATCAGGTAATGCATTTAACAGGTCCTTTTTTTAATAAAGTTACTAAGATTCCTTAACCTCTATCGATAAAAAGTGTACAAATGGCAAATATAAAAAAGTAAAACAGTTTTTTTTTATTATCTCAGAACTACTACATTATATGGATATGTGTCGTTTTACAAATAAACGGTTCAATTCTGTAGTACTTTTTTGATAAATCTTTGTATCGCTTTCGTCTTTCCTGCCTTCAGAATTATTTATTTAAAATTATCTTTAAGCCCTCTCACTTGAAAAAGCTTCCCTAAAGCCCACGCAACTCGAAAACCGGAATATATAAGCCCACGGATCTGTATCTGTATGTTTGTAGGTTAAAATTTCGTTGTAATTAACGAAAGTAATTAAAATAACATTTTTAAGTTGGTTGTTGTCAGTTGCAGAAGTAGTTCCGGCTCTTAATAGTATAGCATAGCTTCTATTTGTTTACGGAGTTTTGTGGGAGCTTAGCTCCCATTACTTCCTTCAACTCTTAGAACATCGCAAAAATGTATAAGTTGATGTATGAAATACTTAAAGTGGAGTGCTGTACGCGCGAGACAAAACAGCCTTCGATTGAATTTATTACAAGTGGTAGATGGTAGCGCCAACCCGAAAAACGCATCGGTCGCATCAGAAGTTTTTAGACAGATAGATTAGAGAGAGATATTGCGTTGCAGAACAGTTACTTCCACAACACATACGCAATGCAACTTCTTGAAGAGAACTGATCTAGGTCGGCACTGAAGCATTGAGTAAACACCTCAGCAATGACCCTTCCGCCTCTTAATAGCATAACATCACTTTGTTTTCGGAGTTTTCTGGAGGCGAAGCCGTCATCACATCTTTCAACATCTTAGAATATCTTTTGGATAGGTTATGACTTATGAGTATAATATACTAAGCGCGCATGGAGCCTTAGCACGCGCGAAGTCGAGTACTGTTACGCGTTATGCAGTAATCAGCCTTCGTAGGATTGAAGGAAATTGACGCGATATAGCGATTACGATAGGATGGTGCCGATGCATTGAGTAAACACCTCAGCTATGTCCCTGCTGCCAAAAGGGTCAATAAAGTCAGGAGTGCAGCTCGACCGGCTTTAGCTCAATGAAATTAACATGAGAGTCATGTTAACTTCGTATTCTATGAGGTAATCATCGTCTCTTTGAGGCAAGTAAAATTTAAAAAGTGTTATGCACTTTGTTTTTAATTTTTGAAGTCAACTTGATGAAGTAATAAGTTGATCCCGGCATGAGGAAGTCATCGTCTCGTGTAAGGCGATTTTAAAATTCGAAATCAACTTGTTAAGCACTCTTTATTTCGTGTGGGCTACGCAGTTGTAAAGAAAAAAGGATATCGCGCAATTTTTGTTCCAGTCTCTTAATCACACACACGCACACATCATCTCACTGAGTCAGAGTATCTTGGAGGCGAAGCCTCCATCGTCTCTTTCAACATCTGAGTGCCGTCACGTTGATTACGAACAGGCCAGCTAATTGAAACTAGCTGACGAGGGGTGATCGAGCGCAAAGCCTGAACGCGCTCGAAGTTTTGCTGAAAAACGCGAGTGGCATTAATACAGCCTTCGGGGTGAAAAAGTTTTTATTTTCATCTAGGGCGAAAATAAAAATTTATTTCCTTTTCTGCAAAAATTCGCTAACGTCTTGGTACTAGTATTACTAGTACTGCAGTGTTTTTCCGATTCACAGAACAGTCTTGAACATCGCGTGGATGACTAATTTGGTCGGTTAATTAGATAATAAATTAAATAATTAATCGACCAAGCGTGAATTTGAGCGCAAGGCCTGAACGCGCTCGAAGTTTTGCTGAATAACGCGGGTGGCATTAAACAGCCTTTGGGAGAAATATTTGTTTTCGTCTAGAGCGAAAATAAATTTTCTTTTTCAGCAAAATTACGTCTTTGAGCTTCGTATTGAGCGAGAACCATAGCAATTGTTGATCCGGTTCGCAGAACTATAATAAGTTGCTGCTCCCCATGTGTTTTGTCCCCCTTTGGGGCTGGTCTAGGTCGTATAGTTAAGACATCAGGTTTAATATATAAAAATGACGCCCCCTCAATGACTATCTGCCAAAAATGTGAGGCATTTTTGGGACATTAGAACCGTTAGTGAGGTCTCTTAATACACTTCGCCTTAGGTATTTACGTCAAGTGCACGTACCGTCAACAGAATGAGGCAACTGGGCGGTTATGTGAAAACTAAATACTGTACAATCGATTATTTCTTAAATTAATCGACATTATTGACGTTCTTTTTGATATTTTGACATTTTGATGTTATTTATCAGATTTTGTCTCATTTTTGTAAATGTTAACTTAGAAGTTTAACAGAGTTAACATAAGATAAGCCTTTTTACAAAAGTTCTCTTTTCTTTTCCCTGGTTATTTTCTTTTATATTAGAATTATTTTTATTATTTTGGCTATAAGTATAACCGAACAAAACATCAATCATCAATTTATTATTGAATCTCTAAATTTCAAATTATTTTCAAAATACTAGAAGCGACATTCGAAATTTTGTTATATCTCAGATCGAATTGTTATGTTAATATTTAAGTGATTTTAGATTAAGAATATGTAAATAGTGTTTTGCTATGTACCTTTCTTGTAATCAGTGTCATGACTACACCTCATCATGATGATAAAACATCGAATATAACTAATGACCTAAGCGTAAGAATGTGTTCAGTCATTCACTTATTATTTAGTTTTTATAAGGAGTGTTTATATATTCCTGCTGGGATCACAAATTAGTTTACGGGAATCTCGTGCTTCAGCAACTATACTTTTCTCAAAGTATGAAAGTTGAGAATGGCAAAGTACTGATTGTTTATTTACGATATCAATTATTGCTTGTTACGTGACTTGCGCTTTTGCGTTTATTCTATTATAAATATTAAATCATGTCTGGATTTGATCGATGAATAATTGAATATTTTATAATATGAAGCAATGCTTAACTGTGTACAGTTACCTGCTTGATTAATTATATTACTTTTAATTAAATCATTTTAAGCTTAATACATTTTTAAACGGTAATTGCTAATTTCATGTAGCATAGGATCCCTGACTTCAATTTAGACAACTTTAGATAAAAAATTGGAACAACAAAAACAAATTTAAGATGCTGTTAATATAAAATATTAGATTTATTCAAACAATATGCATGTGCAAATTTTTTTCTAAAATACAATAGGAAAAAATTAATTACTTCAACACAAATAACCGTTGTAAAAGTTTAATTCATTTCGTGTATGTAAATGAAAAGTTTATGATTTAGAGTTGTTTAATTCAAGCGCCCAGATAACCGAACATGGCTACATCCATGTTAATGCGAACGCACTTTTTCCCGTGTATTGTAACGAGCCTTTCGTTATTTAGTTGACCCTATTGCCACAGGGAATTCCCCAGGTTTATGCGGTGCTCTTCAGCACGCGCCCGTTTTGTTGTTGGCATATTTCAATCGCTTTGTTTTATTATAATGATGCATCTAATTGATGCACTGTACTTGTGTAGGCTCATTCATATTACGAAAAACATTGTTTTGTTGTGAATGGTTTGGACATTCTACCTCTTTGTGGAATTTGTTTGCGTAATGTCTCATATAGATTGTTCTCCTGTTTATTTACTGTGTGGTTTGCTTGTCGCAAATTGCTCTTTCTATTGGTGTACATGTATTGCTGTCGTCATTCGTTTCATAGAGAAATTTATTGGCGAATTATATTGTTATGGTGTATGCATCGGCTATTTAAATTTTATTATTTGTTTAAATTCAATGGTAGGTAGGTAGGTATATGAATATACTTAATATGTTGGCCAACATCACTATTATAGTAAGATAAACAATACTTGCATCATTACAAGGGCCATCGTGTGTCTTGTTAGTTAATGGCACGTGCATTCATACTCTTGTATTCGTTCTTTTCTTCATTTACCTAATTATGTATTATCTAATATCAAGTACCAATTATTTCACGTTTTTAGTTTTGGGAGCCAATTTTCAAGCGCATGACTTTAATTTATTTTACAAAAAGTTTAATTTGTTATTGTTTCGATGGCGCCTTACTCATCACTATTCATGGGCGTTTTTTTATCATAGGTACACCGATGTAATTCCTCTCTGCATGTTGCCTAGATGATTGCTATCAGCGTTGTCTATCACTATTGTGTCGTACCAATAATGTATATTAAATTGAATAGATTATAAAATCAATTGCTTCTCTGTACCACGTTGAAGCGACAGTGTGACAAGTCACGATTGATGATGAGAACAGCTTTAAGAAAGTTGGTATTTATTAGTGGTAAACTGTTAATTTTTCCAAAAGGATAAGGTCACACTTCAGCGTAACCAAAAAATCAGTAAATACTTAAAAACACACAATATATTATTATATTATTTACTTAATTTGTCCTCGATTAATTTATGTTTCTCTGTGTATATTCTACAATATTACACATTAGTAACATTAACAATATTTGATTTTTGACTCTCCATTGTTAAACCTTTTTTGCAGTTTGATTTATTATAATTACTTTTGTTATTATTATGTAAAGCATTATATTTTATTTTTCAAATAGATAGTATATACCTGTACATGCTATTATACATAAATAATGAACATACATTTGCCAATTTCAATTAAGTAGAGCTTTTGTGCTTCACTCTCTAGTGCACTTAATCATATTATCCTCAACAAGTATCACCACTTCTGAAACAAGATGCAATTGAATTCATTTTTATTTTTTGAAATTGTTACCAGCATGGCATGTTGTATTTTGTTCACTATAAATTTAGGCGTTTCCATAAGCGCTTACTATACAATATTAATAATATACACGGTTTACTGATTTTTATCAGGTTGTCATAAAATAGGTATACTGGGGAAATAAAAAACATTAATTTACATGGATTGTATAGCTGTTGTATGTCATGGTAGTCATAATGTGAATTATATTTTTATTTATTGTACAGCCAGCCCTCCTCATTACCATGCTACTAATATATAAATAAACAAAGAAATATGAAACTTCTTACCAGCTTACCACTGATTCTGACTTTATTAAATCATTTGGTGTCTTGTTATTTTCGGTCACCCTATCGTGTTATTTTTGAACTTCACACGACATTAGGTGTAATACTTAACACAACACTTTCCTAATAGTTTGTCTAATTTATTGCAGCAAATCTTATCTTTTGTCATTATTTTTATTGTGAGTTAATTAAAACTTAACTTTGGGATGCTACATATAGTTAAATTTCTTTAGGTAGGAACCTTGACTTCATATTATGGATGAAGAATACTTTATCTGAAATACTATTTCTATAACTGGATTTATTCACCTTTTTATATTATTTTGTAAGTATTTAGTATCTAAATAATTGACAATTTCAGCAGTGAAGTTGTTAAAATTATTATATCTTTTGAACTTGATCTTGAAATTGTCCATTTAAACTGTAATACCTTTGACAGACTAAAAGTAAATAATCATTAAATCGAAGATTCGCGAATAATTTTATTTATTAAATATGTTAATTAATAGTTGAACAAATAAATGGTAATATGAGTATTTTCCATAGTTATCCCATTCATCAAATTCCGTCTAAAAGGATCCTTATATCTTTAAGTTGGCAGTATATTGAAGGTATTAGAAAAAGAATACAACAGAGGATACAGATACACTTATAGATAATATACCATTTTTTGGCAGTCAAATAGAAAAGTTTTAAATTCATAAGATATACAATATACGTAGAAAATACATGGTAGGTATATTGTGATATTATCCGATTATATTATGCACAACATTAAAAAAATATAATTTTTGTTCATCTGGTCAAGGTTGTTTAGTTAAACAATATGTTTGTTTTTTTATTCTAATTATCATTAATTTAGACTAGACTAGAAAAAAATGAAAAACATACTATTTCATTTAAGTTTCAGGGGTAACCAACAAAGTCTATTTTTATTCGTTATTTACTTACCATTTTAATGTAGCGCATGTAAATTTTTATGTTGTAATAAAAAATTACACGAGATGCTTGTACGATTTAACCATTACGTTTAAGCTTAATGGATAATCGGCTAATTTAAAATGTGTATTTCAAAGAATCAAGTCATCAAAATCGTTTTGGTATTCTAGCCTGATTAGTGATTTTGAAATAAGATGGTCGATGACGTTATAAAATTCATTATTTCTAAGGCAGACAAATTACCTAAATGTCTCGTGTAATTCGTTAATAAAAACGGCGTGACTGGTCCGTTTAGTTAGTGATGTTATCGTAGTGCCTGCTAATTTATACACCATGCTCTTTTGTTTAGTGCTGTGTTTGTCCACAGGGGGCCGACGAGGATGACGGCGTCTCGGTCACTTTGGTGAGTAACTTACCTATCTAACTTCTATTTTATTCCTGGCCAAATTTGTTTTCAATGCACCTTATTCTTAAGTTTATTACCTATTTTAATTTAATCGAACCTATGTAGTATGCAAATCATTTTTTTTATTCAATGAACTATTTTCTAATCTATAATGCATTTTTATGTAGTATTTTTGCTTGCCAAACTAATTCTTAAATTTGTGCACTATAATAATATATACTGACATGTTGTGTATGCTACATGTATTAATTTGATGGAAGAATTTTGATTTTCATTGTAGATTGTTATTCGTAGATATTGAATTATAGAATATAGCGTGTTGTTTGACTTTATCTGATTTTTAAATCAGTTAAGCCATAACAGTTTCTTGTTTATCAATTGCAATAATTAAATTGACATGTTGCCATGAATTTTCATGTGAAATAGATTTACTAACGTAATTTCCTATATTAAAATGCATAACATAATAGTTAGTTAATAAAAATTATTCGCAGTTGGTTATACACATGCCAATATTAATGATAGTTGCAAATTGTCGTACGATGGAATTACAAATGTCATTTTCACATCTACCTTAAATCCATGTTTAAATATATTTCAATATGGACATGATGTGTTAAAACAAGATGAAAATAGTATGTAGGTGTTGGTCAGGTTGTCATTTAGTATAATGTAATATATTACATTAAACTATTGTTAACTTTCCGGATATCAGTTCTTTTGTTGTATATTATAGTGTAGGTATACATAATTTCATCAATTGATCTGTGGTTCATGTAGTGAAACTTGATAGTAACCCTATCTGTATTTTAGAGTAACTAAAAAAATACCAAATTTCACAATTAAAATATATTGTACATTTTCGCACATATTTATTGTCATACTATGACGTCGGTCGACTAATTGAAAACTATTGAAAAGAAAAGTTACTTTTTAGTTACAATATATTATAGGGTTATAGTCGGTCAATTTCGTTGAGAAGAAGAACACAATCGTGATCAGAAAAGATCAGCCGATACAAATTTAAGTCATAAGAAGCGAAAAGTAGAAATTCTGATTATCTATAATAATATTTGAGTTAACATCAGTCATCACCAATATACTCTGGGATCCAAAGTAAAACTACCGGGCACGGATCCAATGACAATTCCTTGGCTTTGAGTGATCATTTTTTATATTAGGTATGATTTCAACCAACTCAATAACAGATGAGAAATAGAATATAATTTTTCAAGTTTCATTAGAAATGATTTACTGGAATCGGAACAAAAGCCTTGCAAAGCAAGTGAAAATGCATTACTAATAATATTATGTAAGGCATAAGGCTAAAGTAATTAAGTTAGGAAATTTAAACAGATTCATGCAAGGGGAGCGTCCAAGGACAAAGTCATATTACTTACCTATTGCAATGTCTTTTATGATGAGTCAAAGAGTCTGCTGCAATTAATTCAAAGATCTTAGAACATATACATAGATGAGAGGAAAATTGCTGATTGGCCATGCTACACAGAGAAAAAAAATTTCTAGTATTTACAAAAAATTTTGTACATTCTAAAAATACGGTTATTAATTTTGGCCAAGAAAGGCATTTCTAAAATGTACAATAGTACATTGTATATATTACCAAGAGGGATTAGCCCAGGCTGTAATACATTGTACCCAATGATTTGTAGTATTTAGAAATCATTTGTACATAGAACAAACGATTTTACAATATATTGTAAAAACATTTGTAGTATTTAGAAATAAATTGTAGATAGAACAAACGATTGTACAATATATTGTAAAAACATTTGTAGTATTTAGAAATAAATTGTACATAGAACAAACGATTTTTGCAATATATTGTAAAAACATTTGTAGTATTTAGAAATAAATTGTACATAGAACAAACGGCTAGGCTTAGGGAATGGGGGACACATGGTTAAATCATTAAAATAAGATAAATTTTTTCTTTATTAATATTTATTGATAAACATAATAATAATAATATATTATAAAATAATATAAAAAATACAAACAAAATAAAAAAAAAACAAATAACAAACAAAATAAAAAAAAACAAATAACAAATTTTTTTATAAAATTTCATGTAATAAGACAAGAAACGTAAATTTCTTTGGGTTCACAAATACTGTCTCCAATAATTCCTAAACTGAGTTGGACGTTTGCTTCATGCGCATTTTGATGAGCGATGAAAGAATCCCATGCAGTTACTGTAGGATGAACATTAATTATAGACAGCTGCGCATCCTTAATTATATCTCTTAGTTCTTTAATAGGATAGGAAGCAGATAGAGAAGTGCTGCATTACGACCACAAACTTTCATAGAATATTTTTACAAAGAAGGATTTGTAAATAATATAAATTTTTTTTCTCTGTGTAGTTGGGACTAAATCAAAACAGTTATCTCCAAAAAAAAGCTTTAATTCAATATCTCCGCATAATAATGTGGTTATGTGTGTATGCATAGAGTTATCGATGAGACTTTCATAAATTAAAAGAATATCATCTTTATCAGGGATGTAAACTAATTTGAAATAATTGTCGAAAACCTTAGAAGTCAATTTACTATATAAGTACGTGAGTTGCCTTTTATATTTCGGAATTCAGCTACCCTAGTGCTGCCATCTGGCAACTAATATTTTTATCGTAAAGTTTGACATTTTTGAAGGTCTATGTATTCAGAACTTTTTGCCGTATGAACGCCATTTGTGTTGTTTAAAAATTCTTGAAAAATAAATTCGTCCAAAAAATTTAATTAAATCATGAACATATTCTTGTGATTATTTTTTACAACTTTCGACATGGATTGACTCAACAGCAGTGCATAGATGAACTTAATTCGACTATTGGCGATGAAGCACCATCAAGGACCAGTGTTTATCGCTGGTTAACCGAATTCAATCGTGGGTCTTACTTTGCTCAACGTCGAATTTCGTGAAGGTCATCCAAAATCCGTTGTTGTTCCTGAAGACATTGATGCTGTAGGTGAACTGATACTGCAAGATCGTCATATAACTTATCGTGAGATTGAGGCATCCTTGGTCATTTAGTGGGACCAACTCACATTCAATATTGAATAAACATTTGGTTGTCAAAATGATTTCTTTGCGTTGGATCCCGTGTAATTTGGCAATCGCATAAAAAAGGCTCTTGTCAATTGGTCGAAAGAACTGCTCAAAATATACGATTGCGGTGCTTCAAAATGAGTCTCGGACATCGCGACAGGTGATGAATCATGGATCTACGCGTATGAGTCCAAAAATAAAAAGCAGTCGACTGTGTGCGTTTTTCAAAATGAGCTATCCAACAGAAGCTGTTCGTGCACGAAACACTTCGAAGCAAGTGGTCGCCTGTTTTTTTCGGAAAAACTCGACATGGTGCATCCGTACCGTTGGTACAACGTAGAACGGTAAATTTTGAATGGTACACAACCATTTGTTTGCCAGAAGTCTTCGGTGAAATAAGGAAAACCAACCGCCCAAGAGGGATCCTTCTCAACTATGACAATGTGAGCTCTCACACATCGGCTCGAACAAGTGACTTTTTGAGTACTCAAAATGTCGATTTGATTGACCATCCGCCGTATAGCCTAATTTAGCACCCAATGACTTCATTTTATTTCCGCACGTCAAATATAAATAACGAGGTCAATGTTTTTCGACACCTGAAGGAGCGGCTGGTGCGTTCAAAATGCAAGTTTTGGAGGTACCTCAATCGGAGTGGAAAAAGGGCTTCAAGATTTGATTGTAAAGCATGCAAAAGTGTATGATCTTCATGAAGAGTATTTTCAAAAACAATAAAGTCATTTTTGATGAAAAATATTTGCTGTTCTCAAATCCCGAAATATAAAACGCAACCTACGTAGAAAAAGCTTCAATAAATTTGTTTTTTATATGAATTGATATTTGATATAATTCCACAATTTTGCAGAATCAACCACATCATTGTGTTCTTTCTGTATATATGCTGTTTAATCGGTGTTATTGCATTTCATCTCACGTCTTATATCGTCGCAACATTCATACGACACTCACGCATAAAATTTAATTAAGCTAGTAAAAATTACAAATTGCAAACAATGGGTCATAAAATTAATTGAATGAAGATTAATGCAAATTATTATAAAATGTAGAAGAAGAAACGTTATGTTGCAAAAATGAATGGAATGGTAATTACTTGGTGATCAAATGGTATATAGCCAACGCCAACGCTACAAAACAGGCCTAATTAAAGAGGAGGGGCAGGAGCTTCACAATTTTGGGGTGATAGTTTTAAACGTTTTTTCGCTATTATTGAAATATAAATCTAAATAAAAAAGAAATATTCATTAAGAAAAAGAAGTATTTTGTGCTTTCTTCCCCATGCTTCTTAATTTAAAAGGAGGAAGGGGGGTTCCAAAATATCAGTTAATCTGAACTTCGTATTCTCTGAAAAGCCCTTATGGAATGTTATTAATCCAAAGTTATCAAATTCGGTTCGGTTTGGAGATAAAATAATTTAGTGAAATTGAATGAAGGAAATGCACATTTTTTAAAGTTCTATAATATTATGAACTTTAATTATTATCAATTTGTTAATAAAAAATAAATCAATTCAAAGTTAACTATAATTTAAGGTTTCTAATAATTTTATAAATTTTACTGCGGTTAAATCATGATGACGTAAAAAATAAAAATTCTCAAAAAGGTTTATAAATTTAGCTCACTTTAAAATACTTCAAACACGCGCTAGATGTGAAGCGCCCTTCATGAATGGGTGCCTGGATTACCCATTGTAAACAAAACTATCCTAAAAAATGAGATGATATTTGGATCAAACAATGGAGCTGCTACTCATCGAATTTAAATAATATACTCGTATGTGATGGCTGTTTTAAATTGTACGAAATAATCAGTTTTTCTAAACAATAAGTAAACTATGAAGTCATTAGGTAGTTGATGCTCCAAGAAACAAAGTGGTATCGTGGGGAAGTAATGCAGCAGTACCAAAATCTTCTTCAAAACCAGTTGCATGTATTAATCACTTAAATCTGATTCAAGGGACGTCGTCGTTCCAAATATGGTTTAATATAGGTATACTAATTTTTATTCGCTTCCTTCCTATTGAATGGTGACGTGCGGCTTTAAAAGTGATAAATGGTAAATTTGTTCTAAATTAGCAGACGACACTTGACCGCTATTAACGCGAATACAAAGAACACTGCTACTGGATCAGTGAGAGAGCTATTGAGCTGTGAGAGCCAAACAAAACTGGACCATCCAAGTAATAGAAAATTTCCCCCAAGTGATCCGTTTTCCAATGGAGAACCAAAGACGCTTCCAACCGTAGGAGATCGGAAATGCTCCATTTTATTCATATTGCCCAATATGTTTTTCTTTTTTTTCGAATTTTATTCATACATTTTTGATAACGGTTACAATTATTACTGAATGCTTAAAATAATTTTCTAATTAAATTCTCTGTCTCTTGAACTAAAATTATAAATTATATTGAGAATTTTTATTTAGTTAGCCTTTTAAAGTAAAAATAAAAATCATTTAAATTCGAATTTTTATTTTTAGCAAACGGTCATTTTTCTTTAATTTATTTTTAATAATCCTAGTTTATTCCATAACAGTAGTCCTGATTATAGTTTTTTTTTTAATTGAAATTAATACAAAGGGTAGAATTGTGGTTAAGTAGCACAAACTTTTTTTTTTTTATTTAAAAAAATTGTTTCTCCTGAACTCTCCAGCAACATTTTCTTAATTCATGTTCTCAAATTCACAATTGATCAATAAATAATTATTATTTTAAAAAATTTGCTCGCCACGCCGCACAGTGTGGTATTGGATCCCAAAACCTGGCCAAAAATATTTTATACCCCTAACAGCTACATATCTACGTTTTATTTGAATTGTAGAGAAAAAAATAGTAAAACAAAGACTTATTTAGATATCAAAGCATTTATTCATCACCACTGCTATCATCAATAATTTTAACATTTGTAACATCAGTTTCTGATAATAATTTTAAAACTTCAGAATGTAAGGGCTTTTTTTTCTTGTTTAAATTAGATCTCATACTCGTTATTAGGGGGTCAGAAGTTAAAAGAAGTTAAAAAAATAAACAAAAACTAAATAACATTAATTTACTTCAGAAATTGAGGGTACGAACAAAAAAAATTGTTAAAAAAAGGGAGGCGGTTTCGGGCGGCTGATTTTTTTATAACTTTGTTTTATACAAAGTGCTCATATTTACACAACTGTGATCATTTATGAGAAATGTTTAGAAATATAACAAAACCCTTTTTAAATATTATAAATAATTATTAATGCAACAAGTAATTACACTTAAGTTGTCGATTATATAGATAACAATCGGCTGGATATTCATTACAAAAGCTAGTGGTACTTAAAATACATACCTGGCTTAGAACAATCCATCACAAAAACAACCACTAAATTGTTTGTGCATAAATCCACAAGAGTTTTTAAAACAATAACATCTGAGCTTTTCGATAAATTACACGACTACTTAAGCGACCAGTAACTTCTGACAGCTGTGTTGTGCAAGCGTTTTGCGGATTTCGCTTTTGGTTGCCGTAACTACTTAGCTTTTTGAGAAATAAAATGCAGGGCAGGCAACCTATTAAAAAAAAACGGTTTTTGGCCAAGTTTTGGGACCCAATACCACACTGTGCGCCGTGAGTCAGGGGGTACACGAGACTTTCGTTGATTGTAATTGAAAACCAAAAAATGCAGATATTATTATATTTTATTATTAATTAATTATTTTTATTAATAATAATAATCAGTAGGAGTATAATATTATTATAGTATTTGTTTGAATATTGAAGAATAGCGCCGACTTACTATTTTTAGAATTTTCTTCTCATAAATGAAAAGTCTATTATTAATATTTATTATAATAATGTATGTAAATTATTAAAATAAATTCAGGGTTTACTTCCGCTATAAATTATTAACAATAAATTATCAATATACTGAGTATTTATGCCTAGCATATTTTTTAAATCAATTTTAAAGTTTGTTTTTGTAATATTTACAACTAAATTCTGTTAACATTTTCTACAGTTGTAAACAAATGTTTCTATGTTTGACAAAATAAGTTAGTAAGGTAAAACACCCACTAGTTGAACAGTTTTGAAAGTAAAACCTATTTCACTCTAATTTAAGCAAATAAAATTCGATTAATTTGATTAAAATATGTTATTTATGAAAATATAGATAGTTTTGCATATAATAGCAAAGAAAAAAGGAATAATTAATAAAATTATCATATTTTTACAAGGTTTTTAAAATATACTTCAAATGCAGCTGTAATTGAACAATCTATTTTGAATCGCAGCCGTAATTGAACACTCCGGTGGTGGTTGTACTTGAACACGTGTGAAAATAGTAAAAATCAGTCAAAATCAAACAAAAATCCAATCGATATTCTAAAGATACATTTGGCAACATTGATTTATTTATGTATGACAAACGTAATGGACAAACGTGATCATTTTATGTTAGTTTTTTCGAGTTCAAGTTCATAACCTAAAAACTGTGTTTGCGCGGTTTACGGTGTAGTAACTTTCGATGGCAAAAGTAGCATGCTTATCGGCTATTCCACATGTCAACTTTCAAGTTAACAAAAATATAATTATTTCGATTTATAATTTAAAAAAACTTATAGAAATCAATTGCTAAATCATCAAGTAATTATAAAATACGGATATTACTTATTATGAATATTCCGTTTTTGCATTAATACAATTTCAAAAATCTGTTCAAGTACTAGTTCCATTTCTTGCGGTGTTCAAATGCTGGGTGTTTTACCTTATATAATTAAATAATTTATTATTATTGATACGGGGATACGGGACATGGTTATTATTTATAAGCTACATGCGTGTTTTGCTTATGTAAGGTTTCTAATTTATAAAAAAATATTTCAGTTAGATCAAAAGAAATGTACGGAATGGTTAGTAACAGCTGCGAAAGGAGATTACCAGGAGTTGGCGAAATTAGCTTTCGACGAGCCACGTCTTGCTAAGCTTAAGGTTAGTGATATATTTTTAGTTGTTTTGATTAATTTTTATGTTTTTTTTTTATTTAATTTTTCGTTAATGTTTTTATTATGGGTTACTTAATATAACACTCATTTTGAGGTACATAAATAACCTAACTAAAACTGACATTTCTTTGAACAATATTATTCAAATGTAGTCGAAAGTAAAGTCGCGATAACGTGAACTAATCAAGAACGGAATTGTTGCAAGTTTTTGAAAAGTTTACATAAACTGAATTAATACATGGATAAAAACAAAACATTGCTACCAAATTGATAGATTTCCTACTTACTAGTGGCTTCTCATGTGTATAGCATGAAAACACGTAAACAAATTTAAGATATTTATCTTACTTATCAAATAACAAAACGTAGCTAATGTTATGTATTATGTTTTATGTATGTCCAAAAATTTTGAACTAAAACAAGAAAAGTTTTTATTCTAAACAATAAAATATAGTTACATATTCAATCAAATGCATTATTATCAAAATATAATCGAATAACTTTTCTTGTAAATGTTTTTGTAATTAAAAATATGGTAACCTTTTTACGTAGTTTTTTGAGAAGTATTTATACATTATCAAAGATTATTTTGTAGTTTTGTTCACGTTTTAATATATTGTCGTGTTAATTTTGGATAAGGAGCAACCAAAATTGTAAAGTGGGAAAAATTTTTGTAAAAATTTAAATTTGAATTTTGCGGCGGTTTGAGGTCGCTGCGGAGCGCAGGTTCCGGAGCGCAGAGGTGAAGAAGTAGACTTGCGTACGCCGTCCAAGTCGTGGACGGTGGACATTTTTGATTTGTGATTGATTTTAGTTATAAAAGTTGATTTATTTAAGAATAAAAGACAAGTTAAAATAGAAAGTGTGTTATTTCTTTTAGAACCAGAATTTGGAAGAAAAATATTTTAAAATTACAGCTAGAAAGCGTAATTATTTTCATTATTAATTTTACAAGGTCGCTTGATAAAGCCGGCTTTAAAAGAGATTACGATTGAGCCAGCCGGGGCAGAAAAAAAAACATTTCATCTGTCGCAAGTAACGTGGGGCATTGGTGAACATTTTTGGGTTGATTTTGGATCATTTTATTTTATGGTAGTAAATGTTCACCACAGAACCGACATTTACCCTGGGATATTAATAAGAGAAGTGTGACCATGGTTATTACAACGATGGATCGAATTGATCGAATCCTGTATCAGCTTATGCAATGGAGCATCGAAGACAGAAGAGAGAGGGAAAAGAATGGGGTAGAAGACAAAAGAGAGGCAGTAGGGAATAGGATAGAAGATAATAAAGAATTAGCAGAATATTTGGAAAAATGGAGCAGAACAAAAGCCGGTCCTAATTATAAAAAAGATGAAAATAAAGAAGTCCCCAGAGTAGAAGAGGTAATAGTCCAAACGCTGGAAGTAAATGAAGAGAAAAAAGGAAGATGTTACCCAGACGGCACTGATAGACAAGTCCAGATATTTACAAGAAGGAAGATGCGTCAAGTAAGCTGGAGAAAACTCCAAAAGAAAAGAAAGATAAATTATAAAAAAACAAACAGAATGACGGATTGAAAAAAGTGAAGATAAAAAACACATTAACGGAGATTAATTCAAATGGGAAAGAGGATCCGGGTCTAATAAGATGGGAGGATGAAAAAGGAGAGAAAAGTAAAAATGATTTGGTGCTGTTAAACAAATTATTATGGTTCTTTCAACTGGGTGAAAAATTTAAAACGAGAAACATTGGAAAAAGAAGAGAAAATTCTCTTGATAAGTTTTTCAGGAAGAATTGGAGGAATGGAATTGAAGTCGTTTTGTTAAAGTGGGCCTTTCGAAAAGTGAGATGGAAAACAAATGAAGCCAACAAACCCTAATAGACAATTGAGAAGGATGGGAGAACTGGATAATTGTGATAACAACGGCGAGAAAAATGGAAATAGTTTTAAACATAAAGAGGTAAAACTTAAATAATAAAAATTGAAAGTGTAAATAGATTGATAAACAATTTGTAAATTTGATTTAAAAGTAAAAATGAATGCGGGTTATCAATAAGGTTTAATCTATTGTAACGAACAATTTATAAGCTAAGATTTTAAAGAAGAACGAAACAACAATTCACGTTAAAATAAAATTTCAAATAGTTAAAAAGTCGATATTAAATTAAACGTTTAAAAATATAACGATAAAGTAATCTTCAAGTGTTAAGCAAAGGAAAAGTGAAAAACTTTGATAAAATTTGAAACATAAAAATTTTCTAAAAATCAAAAAATTAAAAGTGGACAAGTTACGGTTGTTGATAATATTAGAATCGTATTCGAGCAATTGTATGAAGTTATTTGATAAGGAAATCGACAATTTGGAAAGGATTGGTCGCTGTGAAAAAGAAAAGTTTAAAATTATTAATTAAAGTTGAATTTATGATGATATGGAATAATTAGTTGGCTGCACCTTGTGAAAGGGTAGTTTTAGTTTATGGAATGGTAATTTATGGAGTTGAATAGTATTGAAAATTTTAAAGTATGTAATTTGAAAATTAAAAATAAGTAGCAGCGAATAATTTAAGTATAAAGCGTTAATTCAAATTTGGATGACGAAAGAATTGCAAAAATACGAAATGATCGAGGGTTCACCGAAGAAAAAATGGATGTTTTGAAGGTTATAAATGGTTCTGAAAATTTTAAGAATTGCTGAAGTTTGAAGAAGATTTAGTCTACTCATTGGAGATAGTAATTGAGAATTTGTTAATTGGAAATTTATCGAAAGAAGATGAAAGCAAATTTTGGTATGAAGGAGTTCTTAGATTAACTGTGGTAATTGCATTCTTGATTGTAAATAGGTTACAAATTATTGTAACATTGTTAAAATTTAATTTTTCTATAGAATTTAAGATTTGGTTCCTTATTCCAAAGACACGACGTGGAGTATCTTTCTCAAAATCCAGTCCTGGACAAATCCCGTCAGGATTTATCGAAAGCTGGAGAGGCTTGATGTCGTGTTAATTTTGGATAAGGAGCAACCAAAATTTTGTAAAGGAGAATATTTATTGTAAAAATTTAAATTTGAATTTTGTGGCGGTTCGATGTCGCTGTGGAGCGCAGGTTCCAGAGCGCAAGCTGAGAAGGAGAAGACTTGCGTACGCCGTCCAAGTCGTGGACGGTCGACATTTTGATTTGTGATTGATTTTAGTTATAAAAGTTTATTAATTTTGAGAATAAAAGACAAGTTAAAATAGAAAGTGTGTTATTTCTTTTAGAACCAGAATTTGGAAGAAAAATATTTGAAAATTACAGCTAGAAAGCGTAATTATTGTCATTATTAATTTTACAAGGTCGCTCGATAAAGCCGGCGTTGAAGAGATAACCGATTGAGCCAGCCGGGTGAGAAGTGATTTTTCTGCCCAATTCGATTTAGAAATTGGAATTATTTTACCAAGCTAAAAGAAGTTTTTCTTGGGGATTATTTTAAGGGTAAAAAAATCATTTCAATATGAAATATTTTTTGTTAACCATTTGGAACCTCTATAATTCATTCTAAGGATTCACGTTATAGGATATTCACATTACCGCGACTGCACTGTACTATAAATGGTTTGATTTTAGAAGAGTTTCTTTATCTACTATTAATAACTGTAATAACTACAAGGTTATTAGCACCTTTGAATGTAGGTACATTTTTTATTTTACCGTTTGTTGAGTAGGTATTTTTGTTGGTTTTAAGTATTTTTTGTAATGGGTTAGATAGTTTGGTTTTTTATGAGAGTAAAAAATTTTTTTTCAATATTTTCGAACCTTTGTGTAATGATTCTTAAAGACTTAAAGAAAGGTGTAATAATTGAATTGAAAATACTGCCCTGGAACATTTTTCCAAGGTTTAACACTATTATGAGCAGGGCTCGGAAGTTCTAGCAAATGCATATTTTTTCTGGAGAGTCCTAAAATATTCGAAGTAAGACACAAATTTGTTTCACACTTCCCTGATGCCGTATACGAAATTTTATAATGCTAATTTTTGCATATTTAAGGTTTTTAATGCTATTTTGCTATTTTTGCGTTTTACGTGCTATTTACAGGCATATTTTTACATATTAATTGAAGAAATAAGCAGAATGTAAATGAAAAAATTTTTTTTACTGCATACGAATAGGCCAACGAAATCATACATGTAATACTATTTTAAAACGTATTATGATTTTCAAATAATAGGTATGTACATATTCCAAGAATTTGCTTATTTTTAAAATTATATCAGACGTATCGTATAATCGGATTCAAATCGGTATAATCGGAAATGTTCCAAAGCCAGACCAAGTACCTACGTGCAGGGACGTAACTTGCTATTGCTGCGCCCTTGGCGAAATGGCCTCTCGGCGCTTTATAAATGTCAATTATCGATTTCTATATAAAAAATTTTTGAAAAATTCTCAAACTATGAAAAGAAGGCCTGTTAAAGTATGGGCTTGACAAGCCTCACGTATTCACTGATTTTTTCACGTGTGCTCTGCAGGGTTAAAAATAAACAAAAATTTTATTAATTTTTATTAAATTTTTTTGAAATTTTGTTGGTTGACAATTTTATTTTGCATATTTTTTATTTTTTTAGTGCTATTTATAGCGCTAATTTTGGTGTTTTTAAGTGCATATTAAAGCGCTAAAAGTACACTTTTTTAGTGCTTCCGAGCCCTGATTATGAGTAATATTATAAAATCAACATAATGTAGTTATTTGATGAGAAGAAGATTAAATTTTAAATATAACTTTGAACCTTTGTTAATATACCATTAATAAATCTGCACTGATACTGGGTTATATAATTTGGTGGACTGATTGAAAAGGAAAACTTAACTTTGTAAAATTTTATTTAAAATGTAGAATGCAATAGATACTTTTTGGATACCTTTTGTAACTGCCTAGTGGTTAAATTATTACCGATTTTTGTCTAGACAAAAACCAGGAAAACAAACGATTTGTCGGATTGTATTGAAAACTGTTCTAGGGGAGACATATTAATTGTGTTTTACCTGGGATCACTTAACTAGAGTAGATAAAAATCGTTGGTATAATTAAAACAATGGTAGTTTTGGAATAATGGATAGTATACTGTCGGTTTATACGGAAAATATTATGAGTTTTGTAGAACACAATAGAAGTTTTTGTTTTGGATTACAAAATCGTTTTCTAATCTGTAATGAGGCCTTCTATTAAAGCCTTTTAGACTCATAGGGCATCATACTTACACTTTTCAACGCTTAATATACTGGTTTTATAAGTTTAAAAAATAGTTTCAGAAGCTAATGTATAATTTATTATGTGGTTTTATGTAATTATAAATTAATACCATCTATTTTCTGGTAATCGTGCAGACATTTTTTTGACCTTTACAGTTGTTATACCTACTGATGGTATTAACGTGCTCGTTTACCTATACTGACGCATGTGAACTCACGGTTCATGAATCGAATTTTGCCTTAAGGCTTATCCAATTATTGGTAAAATATACTAACAAATAGGGTCATACGTTTTAGCTTTTTTAAATAACGACCCACCATATTTATTACCGGTAGTCAGATACGGTCTGTACTAAATAGATTTTAATTACGTTCAATAATATATTATCTTAATTACCAGATAGTTGGTTCTGCCCATTCGGATAGGTGGGCGATATCTCTGTGCTGAGATATCGAATTTTTCGAGTAGGGCGGTAAAAAATTTAATTTATTTTATTTGGCCCCTGTGTGTGATTCATTAAGACCGTACGTTTTAACGAGCGTTTTTTTGCATTTAAAATTAACTAACTACCTGTATATTACATTGAATATAAACATATGGAAATTATATAAAATAAATTTTCTTAAATGGGATGCGTATCACACTTTATTATAAATAATAATATTATTCATTATGATGTAGTCCAATTAGTCACAAGTATGTATAATATCGAAAGCAATATTTTGTAATCAAAGTTTTTAAAGTAGTAGCTGGCCTATTTAACTGTCGAATTTATAATTGGTAAATTTATTTCGAGAAAAGTTTGTTATGTAAATTCGGAAAATATTCGCATTTATATAAGTAGTAAATAGGAAAGCGCACGGAGGAATGCTTGTTAAACATCGCATGATTATGATGTAATTTATTTTTTGGAAATTATTAACCAAAAATGAAATAAAGGGAACAAGGAGACGTTGTAGCAATTATTGTAATTCCTGTGGTGTGTCCCATTAAGAAACTACTTAATTTTTCAGTTTAGGCTTTTTGCCACAATTAAATTTTGGAATTTTAAAGTAATTATTTATATTTGAACATTTAACAGTTATGGGCGTTGATTTAAAAAATAAATGGTTGACAAAAGAAGATTGCCTTTTAAATAGCCATACTACAGTTGTATAGCTACCAGTTTTTCCTTAGGATTTCTGAAATTCGAGTAGCCAATTTAATAACATTGATATTAGAAATAATTGGTAGGATACACAAAACTCATGTTTTCCTGCGGTGGTCTTAACAGTTTCGAATTTAAACTCGACTTTTTTTGTATTATTTTTAAACATACATTTTAAGATTTATGTTTAGATGTTAATTAATTTGTTTGTTAGTGTTTGTACTTAATTATTTATTTTTGTATATCTAATTGCGTTGAGGTCGTTCTAACCAATTAAACCGCAATAATAATTAAATTTATAGCAGGTAATTTAAGTTTTGAGTCAAATTTATGAAAATATTAATGATTACTATCACACAAGGGTAACATGTTGGGCAAGTCTCCGTGGATTATTCGTATACGTTGATTATTGAGTCGTGTTTCATTAACGAACCTTGTACGGGTATTGATAATACACTATCTGGTCTGCTAGGATGAAATGAAAATTTTTGTATGAATTTGATGGCAGTTGCATTAGTATAATAATATTTTGAATTTTCATTAAAAGTCAATTGCCATGTTGTAAAAAATTGTGACATTTAAATTTTACAGTCGCTACTAAATGCATTACAATTAAGTGATCAATTCCGAAGCACCTGTATTTATTAATATGGCTTAAGCACAAAAGGGAACATAAATTATGTTTTAACATAAAATCATAGAATAGTACGTATGTAAATTTTAATGATTTGTTAGACGTGTTATAAATAATTGCTTTAATTTAAAATTATAAGCACCTGTAAACATAGAAAATCATACATCACTTGGTGTGGTTTCTTCCAGCGGCTGCTGTCAGTACCCCACGGGTGGTCCACGCATAGCACAGTAGCGTTGTCGCGCACGCATAAGTACAAAATCATAAATATCGAGACTTACAATTATGCGTGACATGCGTATATCTTATGTATAGTAGCTAGCTATTTGTGGAATTGTATTAACGTTACTTTTATGTGCGATTTTGAGCTTAAAATCATAATAGTTCTAAGATTCAGATTTTATCTGAGCTGCTTCGAAAACTTTTAATTTTTTTCAAAGGTGATAACAATGTTTTAAGTCCTTCAGATATTATTTACAATGCGTGTTTATTATGTTATGTAAAATCATCCTACTACAACATAGCTCTAAAAATATTTTTCAAACAGTGAGATAGGTTAACTTGATGTTATACTTTCTTAAATTTTCTAGGAAAGTTTTGTGTTTCTTACAGCTAACGCGGAAAACTTCACAGAAGCACATTTTAGTAAATGACATCAGAATTCGCTGAGCTATAGTAATGATAAGGGGAGCCTATAGCTGATGAATTGCCAGTTTAAATTTTTTTATTGCAATGTATTTTGTATAGAGAAAATAGTCGGAGTGAAAATCTTGTTACTAAAACTAATGAAAATTCCCACTATATCCAAATAACACATTATAGAAATTTATGATTACTAACCTGTAGACTCCCCTTGTAAGTAAAGGATATCAGTCTGTATCTTCAAACTCAATATCCAAAACTCAATCAGTTCCAATTGTATTGTTTTCAGTGTACTGCTTTGGAACAGCTTAATCTTACTCTCTCTCTCTCTATATACTGATGTCAAGTTAGATGGTGATAGGGGAATTCTCCATATTATCTTTCCAATGCCTGAATTTTCTTGTAGATCGATTCATGTAGAAACCATACGAGCATCAAAGTTCAAATTTGAACTAAAGTTTATCTTTTTACCTTATAATAGGATAATCGTAATAAATCACATTGACGTGATATCCGGTGGTGTACCAATACATTATTAATTTATTTGTTAAGAAAATTTTAAATTTTCTTTTTAAAATGATACTCGATTAACTTCATAGGGCAAGAGTGAATGAAAATATAACTCTGCCATCTGCACAAATCCCTGCATTTTTGCAATTTTTAAGTAAAAGTGAACGACCACCAAAGCATTTACTGCTCTCAACTATCAATATTGTTCAATCCCACTCATGTGGCTACAGAATGGAACAACACAATACAGAAAAACTTTATCGAGTGATTAGCCGCAAGTCATCGGTGTATGATGTACGCATATAGGGACATGACGCTATTGTGTAATCAACAATAAAAGAAGATGGGGTAAATATAGTATAATATTCAAATACCTTGAACAACTAGGACTTCAATAGTATTAATAGTTAGAACATCAAATACACCAACATATTTAAATTTTTTAAGTAATAATATATCAAGATTAATTTCATCAAGATATGTTTCAAAATTCATTTATACCGTGTCAACTTGAAGTTTGTTATCAAGTGTATGTATTAGCAGTACATTAGTACTCATATTGAGATTTTAGCAGGAAATATTAACATTTTTACCATGCCATATTTTGCGCTAAAATGAAACAAGGCCAAAGTAAAATTATTTGAATGATTTAAGGTGGTTTATCCGTGAAGATTTTGCTGGAGAAAAGTTGGATGGTTACTTATACATTTCATTGTCGGAAACGGAAGTGATTTATACTCGAGGTATGCCGCCACATGTAAATATTTTTCTAAACAATAATGTTCTATCTGCATGGCACTTACATTCTATCCCATAAAAAAATTTAACTTTTAAGGTTATGTGATTATGCACACCAACAAACATAAATTAGGGAGTACATTTATGATTTTGCCTTTCCACATTTATTTGCTACTTTATAACTTTATGTAGGTTGTCTCTTTCTTGTGTGTCATAAACCTAAAGAGATGCTTTTACTCGAAACTATTATTTAAAGTCGTACCAGATTACGACTTAAAAGTTGTACACCCGAATGCGTAGTCCTATCCTATAGTGTCGTAAACAAATTAAATATTTCCGGCGTTATAGTAAAACTTGGTTGTTAAACTCGAAATATCTAAAGTGTCTTTAGTAAAAGTTAATAAATAGTTAATAGGTAATAGTACTTATTATTTTAAAGGCTCTTTAATAGCTCATAATACTAATTAATATTTGTGTTTTTTCTTTCTATTTAAATTTACCTGTTTTTTTTACTACATTAAGTTGACCACAACATTACTCGATCAGGTATCTCTTGTTTTATACGACAAAAGTCAGTTATATTTTATTGGTCACTAAGATTTTTTTTGCCGAAAGTAAAACTTAATGGTTTATGATTCCACTTCAACCTGTTATAATTACCCAGTTTATTAGAGACGTCTCTTGTCTAGTAAGATCAGGTGGGCCGTTATCATTGTAATCTAGCCGATCGTGGCGCCGAAATCTGTGGTGACAGGCAGATTTTGGTATAGTTGGTCAAGTCTAGACGATGTATTTTATGTAGATCTTTCGTGAAAACATCATAATAAAAGTTTTGCTAATGATGTAAATTTGTTCTTTTTTCTAATTACATTTTTCACTAAATTTGACGTATTTGCAGGAAAAATCATCTCATGGGAGTCGATCATTTATCAAACCAACAACTTAATTTTATTTTGTGCCTCTTTATTAATTGCTAACAAAATTGCCAAAAACTACACGACAGATATGGTTATATCGTGAACTTTTATTATTAATTTATTATTCATGGTCCCACTGATTATATGATTTTCTTCCAACTTGAAGATAAAACTTTTCTATTAATTTTTTCAGTTGCTTTTTCTATTTTGATGATTTTAATTATGATAATGCATATTAATTTATCAACCTTTAAGTTGCTAAGCTTCTCCACAAATTAGCAGTCCAATACCGAAGATTTGTTTCTTTATAGCTTCTAAAATTAAATTTAAATTTAATAACAGCCTCTTTATCAATTTCATTTAATTTGCGTTCCTGTGTGTCGTACCGAATTAAGGTTATTTAAACGTTCGTATTGATGTTTTAAGTAAGAACAAAAACTAAAAGAATTTAAGTTTATGTGTCTGTAATACCGTAATACGACCTGCTAGACGACTAATGACACCCACATGCCGCTCGGACCAAAAAACCAACGCATATTTCACGGATTGCTCCTGCCTTGTCATTTGTCTCCGTCGTGGGATACATACAGATCCATTTAGGATCTTATAGTTACGAAATCTTTTGCTATTGACTTCTTTGTCTAACACAGATTTGGAATATGAACTTGTCTCATTTTGTTTGGCATATATTAAGAGGGTTTTATTTGGTGTATTTATAGTTTTATTTTATATGGATGCACCAGTGACGTAATGTCAAAACATTAATTTCACCATCACAAATCAACTTCCTCCTACTAAAAGGTAAAACAAAATTTCTTTTGTTGGGCTTACATTGTTATAAGCGCCGATAACCTTGTTTTGAGAAATGGAACCTATTATACTTTCAGAATTGTATCGTACAAAAAACTGACACCTAAGTTTCTATTGGAAAAAAAATTGCTAAAAATGAAATTCTTATATTTGCAAGTTGAGTAGGTTCCTCCAAATTACCTTATCAATTCAAACATAATTTACTGTTTCTTTCTATCATCTGGTTTTCTTTGGGTTACAATTTTGTTTCGTGGAAGGTATATTTTATAGCTTTCTATTTGGCAAAATGGATCAAGTTGAAGTATGAATGTTTGAAATTTGAAAAAAATCAGTTTTCTTATTATACCTAAGTGTAATTGTTTAAATCAGGGTTCCCCAACCATTTTAATTGCTGTACCACCTGGTAAATACTTAGCGTCCTGATAAAGTAGTTTTTAAATAATGATATGCGAATTATGATGGAAAATGAAGGAAGAGTTTTGTAAAACCCAGTTTATATTTATCTCTTATGATCTATAAAGAGGAAGATTCAGGTCCTACTTTACAACATAAGGAGTGATTATTATAGATTAAATTACAAATAACTTCCGAAGTGTTATGTATCTTTTAAATCCCACAAACCACTGGGTGCTGTGAATTTTATACTTTCATAATATTTTTTATGTGGGGTCCCAAAATTCAACTGTATCTACATAGGGTTCCTCCATAAAGGTATAACACTAGACCACTGGGATGTTTTAACTAAACAAGTAAATACATCATACGCACGACCCAAACCTGGCTCAGAAAATACATTCCAGCATTCATTGCTCCATTACTTAGCCCTCCAACTCTCCAAATCGAATTTTTAATTTAAAGTATTTTGAGAACACAATTACTATACATTAAAAAAATTACTACCACGTCAGGACGAACTTTACTTAGTTGCGAAGTACATCAACTTTTGATAAAAATAATGTCCAGATCAATGTGTGCTTGTATTAGAGCCACTGACTCTTACATCGGAGGCCCTAACCTTCAGCTTTTAGTTTGTGCAGCTGCATTTGACACTGTGTTGATAATCTTTGGTCTATTCTTTTCGAAAAATACAACTTTTATTTTTATCCTTTATAGTAGTACAATCGATGAGAGATAAGGTAAAAAAGAAATGAAAATAAAATAAAACTAGCTTCAAGGAAGTACGAAAATTGTTCACCTACACACCAAATTTTTTGGCATCGGAGGAATATTTTCTTCTACTCGATTTGTTATTGCCTGTTTGAGAACCTTTTAAACTGTCACATATTTAGAGCCTTACGACAAACTTTTGATTAATGACTTGCAAGTTGTGCTTGCGAATTTTGTTAGAAAACAGATACTAATTTCTAACAAGTTGCATTACAACCGGATGTAAATAGAACTTCTTAGTTGTGTTTTGGTAAATTGAGCGGTTTAATTATAGAGGCTTGTAGTTAAATACCTAGAAGTGTCACAAAATGGGCGCTCTTCTTTATGTTTTCCACATTTATTTTTAATGGTTGCTTGACGAAAGTATCATTTTACATTACGATTATTACATGGAAGGAAACTATTTATGACATGGTTAATTTGGTTCTTAATTTAGTTAATATGCAAATCGTTTATTATGGTGTCATATAATTTTAGTCTTTAAAATTGTTTTAATTACTTTGAAACTGTATTATTAATTACTTTACGTTTTACACATTTCGAAATAATTTTAGTATCTTTCGTTTGAACTGAATTTTGTTGTATACCTACCTAGTAATTTATTTGCCTATATAAACTGATTTATTTTTAATGTATAATTTGGGTATTTATTTAGCAAATTTGAAAGACAGTTGTGGTTTGCATCTGTCCTAATTAAAGATGAATTTATTAAATAGTGGGTAAGGTATGTTGTCATTTGAAACTACCTAGTATTCAATGAATTTTGTATTCATGTATTTCAAAATAATTAGCCTTGCTAATTTACATCTGTTATTGGATTGATTTTTACAACACCTTGTAATGGTGTAACTAATATGTTTTACTTTGATGTTTTGTGGCAAAAATTTTATGTTCATTTTAATTTAACGAATTTTTCAGATGTTACTTTCAGTTTCTATGTGTTTCTAGTTTCTTCACTTAACCCCTAGAAATTTCGCAGCGAGGGATAAATTATATCAACTTTTGGGTAAAATCCCTTAACCCTTTTACGCACATCTCCACTTCCACTATTAAAATGTTTCGTGAGATAGTTGAATACCGCCAAGAAAAGTCTTAAGTGTGCCTAATTGAATGAATTAAAAGAAAAAAATTATGGTTTACCGACCTTCCAGCTCTACTTACTATATTTAAAGCTTATTTTGATTTAACTCCGATTTTCATAAGTAAATAATTTTTATTTTTCAATTACTTGCTTTCCTCTCACACATACGTATAATATAGCCGACAAAAAACGAGGTACACATTTGAGAAAAGTATGTATTTAAGGTTTTTTCAATGTGAGGTTTTAGTAGAGGAAGAGTAAAACTTCTCGTGGAAACTGATGCAGATGTGTTGTGCATAAGTGCATTCTTGTAGGCTGTCAGGTCGACCCCGGTCGATCGTAAGTGCATTTGCTTGTCGCCCTGATCCAAATATGCGAAAAAATATAGTGTGCTTAGACATAATACGACAGAAATGGGAATCGATCACCATGTTCTTCTGTCGGATGAGCTGTTAGATACCGTTTCACTATAGTATTATATAACACCGTCGTTTTTCAATTTGTTACCTGTTCGTAAAGAAGTGTTTTAATGTTTCGCTGTAGAATATTTAAATTTTAAATTTGTTCGTTGGTATATTTAAAAAACGAGATATTTCTCGTTATAGAATACCTAGTTATCTATACGATACATTGCTATATATCTAAACTTACAATAAACTGTGAAAATTTAAATAGGTACTATTTCATTAAATCGTTGAAGAGCATCACATAAATTGTGTAATTACATCCACAAAAGCTTGAGGATTTATTCTCCCTTCGCAAGAATAACACATTCTTCTTGTGCTGTATCTGATAAGCCTCGGAAGGCTTTAATTAAATTTACAATTAGCGTTCGACGTGCACCCACTAATTAATACGGTAACGTGGAAACTGTGTTTTAATATGCTTTAGAGGAGTTCTCCTGGGACGTTAGTAAGGTCGCGACGGAGACGTTCGCGGCGATATCTGGATATGTTAATACGGCTGTCCGATGAAGTTGCAGTATATCTTTAGCTACTAATTGCATACAAATCAACGAATAAAAGAGACCGCAAAATTTATGTTAAATATCTCGGTGATGTGATCTTAATCTGGCCGACTGTCTGCAGTTAAACTCCGAATTAGGTTGTTTGTTTCGTTAATATTGATTTCATTTACTGAATTTAATTTATCTTTTACATTAACTTACCTTCTGATTTAATTTAATATCATCGCATTTACTTATTTGGAAGTTAAACAACAATTTATTCTTCTATGTGTGTGGATTTGTATCGTGACTTCACTAAAACAGCATAATACATTATTTTAACATAAGTAAATGCTTACGAATTGTTGTCTTCATATCTGTTAATCTGCTAATGCAAAAGAATATTCGTTATTTTAGTTCACGAAGAACGAATCTATTCGTTTTGCTCAATCAAGATCAAGATCAACTCCCAAAATAACTTTCGAGTAAGCCAGGTTTAATTTTTTCACGCTACTTATTCCACATGAGAGAAGAATATAAGAATGGCTATAGTTAGTTCCATATAGCCTACCATCGCATTGGATAGCTAATGCGAACAAACAGCTTTTATTTATGTTTGATATTTATCACAAAATAAAATTTACGATGAAGTTCGTACATTATAAAAATTGAATTTTTGTTACATAATTTCTTACCGGATGATTTATTTTAGAATGTATAAATGTATTGAAGTTTTATACGAGAACGGAATAATAACTTTATGAAAATTATGGAAGGACTATTTAACTTATTGCGAATATTTCCTAAAATATATTTTAAACCTCATTACATTGCGTCTCTATGACTAAATGGCATCTCTTAATTTGCGTATCCAATATAGATTATATAAATAGCAATTTGTATCGGTAAATTGAAACGATATTCATTTAAGTTGAATATCGTATTTAAAGTTGAATATCGTATTTATCAAGTTGAATATCGTATTTATCAAGTTGAATATCGTATTTATGAAGTTGAATATCGTATTTATAGAAGTTGAATATCGTATTTATCAAGTTGAATATCGTATTTATGAAGTTGAATATCGTATTTATGAAGTTGAATATCGTATTTATGAAGTTGAATATCGTATTTATGAAGTTGAATATCGTATTTATCAAGTTGAATATCGTATTTATCAAGTTGAATATCGTATTTATGAAGTTGAATATCGTATTTATCAAGTTGAATATCGTATTTATCAAGTTGAATATCGTATTTATGAAGTTGAATATCGTATTTATCAAGTTGAATATCGTATTTATCAAGTTGAATATCGTATTTACAAGTTGAATATCGTATTTATGAAGTTGAATATCGTATTTATTGAGAAGTTGAATATCGTATTTATTGAGAAGTTGAATATCGTATTTATTGAAAGTTGAATATCGTATTTATTGCCAAGTTGAATATCGTATTTATTGACAAGTTGAATATCGTATTTATTGAAAGTTGAATATCGTATTTATTGACAAGTTGAATATCGTATTTATTGAAGTTGAATATCGTATTTATTGATTGACTAACATAAAAATGGCTTTAGAAAATGCAAAACTAGCGGTTGAATTGCAGAAGATGAAGAAGGACGAGTTAATCGACCTTTTAATTACGAGAAAACTAACGGACAAATATCGAGACAATAACATCCTAGTAAATTGGATTTCGTGTGGACCCACCGAAGTACAGAAAGAATTGGTAAATAGTTTGAATCAACAAATTAGAATTATGAACGAGCTTATCCAGGAAAAATCTCTAAACAACAATTTGTTGCTTGAAAAGGTGAAGGTACTATCGCGACAATCTCAAATAACGGAATCAAATTCACTTGGCACAATACAAGGTATGAACGCATCCTCAGTTGAATTTGACACAACAAGTGAGGTTAATGTATCAAAATACCTTGAAGCACCTTCGGTTGAAAATAACACAATATCAAGAGATGAGGTTAACGTCCCAAAGGACGATCCCGTAGTGCAAACGGTTACTAATGCAAATAAACGAGATCTGGCAGGGGCAAAACTCAATTTTAAAACTGCTGTTAAACAAAAACAAAAACGGGCTCTAATAATAGGTTCCAGTCAACCACTAAGCACTCCAATGTCTGATGGTTTCACCTCAAGTTTCACTGCTATAGCCCGAAGAATTCATTCTGCAAATATTCATCTAACACGGGTAAACCCGTTAGCTAGCGAATCCGAGGTTAGTAATTATATTGATAGTTCATTAAATATAACTTCAGATGAGATCCAACCTAAAGTTACGGTTGTAAAACTGATGTCTAAATATCCCGAACACTATAGCTCGTTTAAAATATCTGTCGATTCAAGGTACTCAAATCAACTACTTGATCACTCCTTTTGGCCAGCTGGAATGGCGGTGAAAACGTTTTTCGAAAGAGCAAATCCTGTACCACTTCGTAGCACTTCAAGTTTTCAGGCTACGACCAACGCAAACAGCAATCATTAACAAACAGAAATAGCGATCTAACTAAGTCAACTCACATGGTGGTGGGGCATTTGAACATCAGATCGCTAATTAACAGTTTTGACGATTTTCTCTCTTTAGTCAATGTAAAAAATTTCCATGTAATCTCTGTTTCAGAAAGTTGGTTATCTCCCGATTTTCCATCTACTCTGATTTCAATCCCAGGATATTCCCTATATAGAAAGGATCGAGTAAACCGTGGTGGTGGTGTTTGCTGTTATGTTCGTCACAGCTTAAAATGTAAAATCATTGACATTGATAATGATGGTGTTATTGAACAACTATGGCTACGTGTGTTACTAAAAGGCAAATTTTATGCACTGGGCACTTTATACCGTCCTCCAAATGCCCCTGTTTCATCATTTCAACAATTGGAAGAAGTGCTAACTAAATTGCATGTGGAATATGCTGGCATAATAATGTTAGGTGATCTTAATGCTGACTGGCTATCGGATTGTAGGCCCACCCAGATGTTGAAGTCCATACTGTCATCTTTAAATGTAACACAAATAGTGAACGAACCTACTCGAATAACTGACCTGACCTCTACGTTAATCGACCACATTTGCTTAAGTGAGAACATCTCTTTCTACAATGTCGGGACACTTGATGTAAATGGAATATCAGATCACAAACTTGTATATTGTAACTTAACGTTTCCAGTAGATAAACATCAAGCTAAATCAATTACGTTTAGAAATTTTAGCAAAATTAATGTGGAAGATTTTGCTAGAGATGCTAATAACGTAGATTGGTCTCTCTCTGAAGCTATAGTGGACATAAATGAGAAACTCGAATTTATTAACTCAAAGATTACCCTACTGTTTGACCTTCACTCTCCGCTGCATACAATTAAAATTGATACTCCGAGACCTGGATGGCTAAGCGAAACGATTAAAAGTATGATAAAGTTACGTGAGGAAGCATACAAAAAGTATTCCAAGTCTAAATTAAATATGGATTTCAACTATTTTAAAGAACTCCGTAACCTGGTGACACAAAGTATTAAGAAGGAAAAACAAGCCTACTTTCAATACGAAGTGGAAAGTAACCTTCACAATCCACAGAAACTATGGAAATTTTTTGACCGTACTAATATACACTCTAAACCCAAGAAAGTAATAACCCTAGAAGAAGATGATGCGAATGATTTGAACGAATTTTTTATAAATGCTGTCCCTAACACAGCTATTGACGATGCCACATTGGATGATTTTTCGCGTAGCAACCATCCGTTACGGACTGGGACCTTGATTTTCTGCCCTGTGAGTTGGGAAGAGGTAGCTAACGCCATTTGTAGGCTGAAGTCTAATGCCACAGGTATTGATGGAATCAACTCCAGAATGTTGAAGCTTATTCTGCCGTATTGCTTGCCCAGTTTAACTGATCTCATAAATTCTTGTCTGGTAAACTCGACGGTGCCTGACTTATGGAAAAAATCGATTATTTTGCCAATTCCAAAATCTAGTACTGCCTGCAGCTTTGGCGAGCTGCGGCCAATAAACATTCTTCCAGCTCTATCCAAAGTACTGGAATATTTTATTCGAAAACAACTTCTCGATCATATTGAACTGAATCACGTGGTACCTAACGCTCAATCAGGCTTTCGTTCAAGATTTAGCACCACAACTGCCTTATTGAAAGTGGCCGGAGATGTCCTTGCTAATATGGATGCCTCTAAAATAACGCTAATCACGTTTTTGGACTTCAGCAAAGCCTTTGATGTCATTGACCCTGACCTACTTATTGCTAAGCTCAAATATTACGGCCTTAGCGAAATGGCTTTAAATCTGCTATATTTTTACCTTACAAACCGTACCCAGAAGGTCAAGCTGAATGGTAAGGTATCAGATGAAAGGAAAAACAGACGTGGAGTTCCTCAAGGTAGCCTCCTTGGGCCATTATTATTTATAATCTTCACTGCGGATCTTCCGAAAATTTTACCTGATTTCTGCTTCTTCCATATGTATGCCGATGATATACAGATTTACATATCTGGCTCACCATTCGACATAAATCGTATTATCAACGAAATGAACTTTGTCTTGTCTTTGATACAACGTTGGTGTATAAAAAATGGGCTACTGCTAAACCCGTCCAAAACTTTTACAATGTGTATGGGCAGTCCTCATCACTGCCAGACAGCTGAGGAAGCTAAACATACCGACGTACATGTTAACGGGTGCGTAGTGAAGTGGTGCACCGAAGTAAAAAACCTTGGAGTGATATGGGATAGATATTTGTCTTTTTCTGCTCATGTCAAGAAGATCGTCAGGACATGTTATTTCAAGCTTAAGACAATTTATAGATACAAGAACTTCCTGTCGTCCGTGGTAAAATGGAGAATTGTCGAGAGCCTGGTACTATGCCATGTCGATTACTGTATCACGGTATACTATGGAAATCTGACGGACGAAATAAGAAATATGCTCCAAGTACTGCAAAATGCTTGTCTCCGCTTTGCTTATGACGTCGGGTATAGGGACCATGTTACCCCTCATTATTCTGCCCAAGGAATAATGAAACTTGATACTCGCTTCAAATTCCGATTCGCAGTGCTGATTTTCAAAATATTAAAGTTTGGTCAACCAGGATATCTTAAGGATCTCCTCATCAGAAGGTCGGAAGTACATAACCGAGATCTTCGCTCCAATTTGCTTTTGTCGGTTCCACAACACTATGGTTCCAAATTCGAAGGTTCATTCCAATACTTAGCGTCACATATATTTAACAAATATGCTGACATATACTCGGTGTCTCGGAATGTTGAGTCGTTCAAAGCGAGGTTGATGGTCAAACTATATTGAGGGTTTAGGTGAAAAACAGCTTTGCTGACCCTTCACCCTTTTAGGTAATATGTACTAAAATGTATTTTATGTATTTTAATATTGCCTAATAAAATTAATAATAAATAATAAAATTAATAATAAAATATAATTTTTTAATTTAAAAACCCAATGAAATACCGCTTGATAAGAATGCAGATATAAACTAACTCCATGTGTGGCTTCCGATTATAATAATCAGGACTTAAGTCACCATCCGACTTTGGAGACACGGGAGTTAAACCGCCGCGCATGTTTTATCAGATGTTACAATAGAGAAAATGCTCTTTTCTTAGCTACGAAGATTATAACTTCTTAGCCATTTAACTGATATTCATCGCAGGTCATTTTGTAAATTACTTTGTCGTTTTCATGACTGTGGTGCTTGGTTCGGTCGTAGGATGCATTATATTATTATGTATTATTCAAACATTATTTGTAAATTTTAACATATTCAATATTTTTTTATACCTAATAACTTAGCAAATAGTTATGTTAATTGGGCTATCTATGTTTTCCATGTAATGATCACATAAATTTGGATAATAACGACAGTTTTTGACATAATATTTCATCAGAAAGAATCTCTGAAGATGCACCACATCTCTATTACTTCATTCTAAGTACATAATTAGAATTTTAAAGTTGTATGAAGGTTATAAACCCTTTTTTTTTAAATGCATTTTAAATAATAAAATGAAAAAACCCAAAAATATTATTTATTGTTTCATAATTTTATGTAAAATTCCAAATTTTAAGTAAAGTGTGGGAGAGATAACGAACATCCTTGTCTCAGTTCCTTACTTCTAATGAAGGTTTCCGTGAGAATATTTCCAATTTTAATTCTGAACTTTTTTTTTAGTATTTCTATCCACCACAATGAAATTAAACACTATTTTTTCCAACTTGAAACTAACACAATAATTGAACTCTTTTTTTTAACACATAATTGTACATATTTTTAACATAATTTGAATTTATTGACAATTTAGATACAAATTGTGGTACTTCTAAGCGCAGTTTTTATTCAGTGTATGTTCTCTATGTATGTGAATCTGACTTGAGATTATTTTAAAACCCATGTCAACAGCTATAATAGATACTAATTTTCTAATTCATACGATATGTCATTTACTTTCAGAATTGTACAAAAATTAATTAAACAGGATTCGGGGATTTTTAATTTTTGTACAATTATGGAAATAAATGACATAAAGCATTAGATACAAGAAAATAAGGAAGAAGAATATTAAAACTATTAAATTCTTAACTTTACATGATGAATGGTAAAACGTGATCCTAAAATACCTATCACATCAGATAAACGGTTTTAATAATGTGTATGTTAATCGTTTTTATTAGTTTTGATTTGTGTAGCATGCGTATCCGATATGGTATTTATTAATTTAATTGCGCATGTAGTAATTAGTTTGTTAGATAATTTCTGTTTTAATAAGAGAAATTTCTTTAAAACCACTTAATCATTTTTACAATTTAGTATGTAACATCGTACACCGCCTCTCGATCTCCTTTGATGAAAGGCCATAATTTATGTTCATTACACGATTGCTCGAATACATGATTTCTCGTGTTTAACAGAAGCTAAACGTTTCAACTTGGTTTGCTACTTTTTATTGTAGTTTGTATTAGTTCTTTAATCAGAGTTGGGCGCTCTCTGCTTGATCATAAATTAACCATTTCATAATTGGTTTTCAGCAATGTAATTAAACGTCTTAGTACAGTTATAGCGATTTATATTAGATTTATCAGTTTTTGACCATCCCACTTTGGTCCTGTAAACAAACAAGTGACAAGCTCGATCCTTATCACAGGACACACGCAGGCTATATCTACCAGGTCTTCTTATACCAACGTACGTAGCTACATAATTATTTAAACCATCAATAAATTATTAAATAGTTTTTGTTTTAATTTAAAATTAATAGAAAATATCGATTTAATGTTTGTCTAGATTTTTATTTTCATTAATTTTTTGTTGTTGGTTGCTTTATAAAACAATTATCGTTTACATTTAGATAATGTGATAGGGCTCTATAAAAAGAAATAGGAACACATTTTTTATTAATAATTATTAGAAGGTATATTAACGTATTTGTTAGATATAGGTATTATAATAATATCCATTATTAACTTTAATGTAAAATTTATTACATGTTTATTATGGATTTGTTGGTAACCTAAATCAATTAGCGCAAAATAATGTAGTTGTTAAGGACGGTATACTTGCCGTCGTTTATAGCCGGTGGCAACCACAATACAAATCCCAGGGACTAGCCAAAACAATGGAACAATGACAAACGAAGAAAATGTAGAATTAAAAGTTTCCCTTTTTGAAGTTTTAAAAATTAAATACACAAATAATGTTTCCCTCCAGTTATTTTGCTTTGTTCAGGTAGTAGCCAATGAGTACGCCCTTTGTTGATAATTTGAAAGGTAAACAGGCTCAATTCAAAATTATTTACTATTAAATTTATTTCAATTTTTTATTATAATAATAAAATAAGTTGGGAAGTTATAAAATTAGCTTTTACGTGTTGCCGAAATCTAATATATCATTAATTTTCATAATATATCTATAAGTACTTGATTCCCAAATAAAATTTTTCTAATTCATATTTCTAAAGTTAGCGTTCAAAACGTCAACCTTTTACATGCACACTCACCTACTCATTTTGATATAATAAAAGATTATATTTGTAAATTAAGATAATTAGAGTTGATAACGTGTGGTGAGAAAAGATCAAACAGAATTAGAAATTTAAGTTATAACAGCAGAATTTTAAAATGATTTAAATTTATTATTCAACTAGCACACATGTTCCTAATTTGTATTGCCAACAAAACCAACATTAGTTATGAGTTTATAATTATGTTCATCAAAATATAGATATACCGTGGTACAAGAACAATGATGAAGAAAAAATATTAATCATTATTATGATGGTCACTATCAATTTATAAAAAAAATAATTTTTTTAATTCAAAAAGGCCTTTTAATTGAATCACACCCTGTGCTAATATAATAATAAGTATTATGTCCACAATAAAAGTTAATAGATATAAATTTTTATTCAAATTATGATGATAAATCAGATGCCGTGTTGCTTATTTGGGTAATTTTTTTAAAATTATAGTGATCTGTTTGTTTAACACTAAAATAATATAATATAACAATATTTATGTTATAAATAGGACGCATAAACTATAAACTTAATTTTATAATGTGAATTTGTTAAATAACAAATGCATGATCATTTTAAAAAAGGAATGACAGTGACCTTTATAGGCGAGCGGTTTATAGCTATTTTCAGTTCACTAACCGACCAACTAGCGTTCTAGTGGCTGGAAATGATTTTATTCGATTTCTTATATTATCGCGAGAAAAAACTTCTATAAAAATTTTTTTTTGTATGTCGTCCTTGAATAGTTATTAACAATCTTTTGTTTTATAAATCTAAATGTCGAGAAAAAAATCTGAAAAAAATATATAGGCTTAATCGGACCAAGATAAACATTTTTTGTCTCTTTAACTTTTCTCGTAAAATCAGTGGTTCTTAAGATAATATTCGATAAATGGCGAAAAATGCCTAACTTTATGAATTTTTTTCTCGGGAACCAATTGTCCAATCAGAATAAATAAAAAACAAAAATATTCATCCAACCTAAGCTATCGCGACATATTTTTTTCTTTTTGCTTTTTAGTGTTAGTAACAGTGAAAACTGTATTGGAGCAGAGCTCTAACAATTTTAATTCTAAATTCAAATTCAAAATTTTTAAAAAATGTCCGGACCTTCGGGTGAAACCTCTCCATCAGCCATTGGCTTTGTATAACTAAGGAATATGTTCACATTGATTCTAATTTTCACTGTGATCATATCGACGCAGATACACGTCTTGTTTTTCAAGTCCAAAAGATTCAAGAACGTGGACCACAAAATCAAACGATCATCGTAGAATCTCCGGATATAGATGTTCTCGTTTTACTTTTAGCACATTACCATAACTTCAAATCACAACCTCAACTATGGTTTTACACAGGTAAAACATCAGCACGTGTCGATCATCGTCGATATATTCCAGTATATGTTCTCGGAAATACACTTGGTTTCATTAAATGTTTGTCCATTTTGAATCTCCATATGCACTAACAGGTTGTGATACGACTAGTTCAATCTTTGGAACAGGTAAGAAAACAGCATATTTAGCAATGGAAAAACTAAACGACGAAGAACTAGAACTACTAGCTAATTTACATATTTTGTCTACCGATGATACGTTAGACATAGTTAGTACGCTATTTGCTTTCATGTATGATCCCAGTCATAAAAATATGGCAATTCGAAATTGCATTAATTTATTACGATTTAATTTAGCCGTTGAAAAGAATTGTTCGATCGATAAATTACCCTCATCGCGACCTGCTCTGCTTCTACATATTCTTCGATCTAAATGGCAAATTAACGTGGGATTCAGGCACCTCTAGCACATATTGAATCTTTAAAACCATCTGAATGTGGTTGGTTAGAAGAACATGGTCTTTTATATCCAAATTATTTTGACGGTGATTCAGCAATGCAATTGTTACAGAAGTATTTTTGTTCTTGTGGCGGAAAGTTTCCTTGTACAGCTAAAACATGCTCTTGTTTGGCTTTAAGTTTAAAATGTTGTTCGGTTTGTAGGTGTTCTATTAAATGTAATGATTCCAATGATGATGATTAATACTATATTATTGTATCTTAATGGCTAATAAATAGTTTAAATTTGAATTTAGAATTAAAATTGTTAGAGCTCTACTCCAATACAGTTTTCACTGTGACTAACATTAAAAATCAAAAATAAAAAAATATGTCGTGATAGCTTAAGGTTGGGTAAATATTTTTGTTTTTTATTTATTCTGATTGGACAATTGGTTCCCGAGAAAAATATTCATAAATTTAGGCATTTTTCGCCATTTATCGAATATTATCTTAAGAACCACTGATTTTACGAGAAAAGTTAAACAAACAAAAATGTTTATCTTGGTCCGATTAAGCCTATATATTTTTTTCAGATTTTTTTCTCGACATTTAGATTTATAAAACAAAAGATTGTTAATAACTATTAAAGGAGGACATACAAAAAAAAGTGTATATAGAAGTTTTTTCTCGCGATAATATAAGAAATCGAATAAAATCATTTCCAGCCACTAGAACGCTAGTTGGTCGCTAAATGTAGTTTCTAGACGAGTTTTAGAGAGTAAACCGCTCGCCTATTAAGCATTATTTTTTAAATAGAATCAAGTTGTTTAATTTTATATAATATATAAATACCTAATAAGGTATTTAATAAAACTTATGGAAAATATGGTTAGAGCAATATATTGGAATCCAGTAAAACATGTGATAATGAACTTGAAAACGCAAAATATCCGAAATACTACAAAAGCTGGGTGTTCCAGGAATAAGACAAAAATACGCAAATTTTGAGTAAGAAAAACATCCCCAAAAGAAGATGTAATGATGTAATTCTTATCAACCAAAATTTCCAAGCACATTCAAGTCAAGGATGATATTAATATATTCTCTAGGTCTGAAAGTCCTCGATTATACGAAACTGGTTTGCGGGAATTCGCAGTCCAAAAGAACGGACACAGAAGAATAGTGAAATTACAATTTACTCGAGCACATTTACCCAAACTAATTTCATGTTGGAATGTCACGTTATGGAGCGATTAATCCTAATTTAATTGGTAGAGATCTGATAAGAAACCATTCATACGATGTTCTATTCATAAATATTTTAATACAATAAAAACTATTGCGATTGAAGGAATGCAATGGTTGGAACTGCCATATTATGGCATGGTATAGGCCTTATTATCCAAATTAATAATAAAATGAATCAGTGCCAATATAAAACAATTTTAATAAATTATATGGAACCGTATGCATTTGATAAGGGCATTTAGCTCGTTCTGTGAAAATGTGGTTCAATACAAAAAATATTAATATTTTAAGTTCGCTCGCACAAAATCCATGTCAATCCAATACAAAGTCAATGGAATGATATGAAGTTGAGGCAATAATTCGCCTTAAATATTCTTCAATATAAAGACTGCGATTCCCAATTTTGGGAAATCATCAAACAGAGGTGGAATAATATTTCTGGTTAGTTTTGTGAACAATTAGTGGAAAGCACGGGGAAAGTAAATATATACCACGTCAATGTAAGAATTTAATGCAATACAATGGTTATTCAACAAAATATTTGTTTTGTGTGCTATTTATGTGACAACGATTTTAGGTTATACAGAATCCAACGCAAACAAATATTTTTGACAACCAAATGTTCATGCAATATGGAATGTAAGCTGGTCCCACTAATGCCCAAGAATGCCTTAATCTCACGATAAGTCACATGACGATCTTACAGTATCAGTTGAACCACAGCATCAATGTCTTTCGGAACAACAACTGATTTTGGACGACCTTCACTAAATTCGTCGTTGAGCAAACTACAGCCACGATTGAATTCGGTTAACCCGCGATAAACACTGGTGCTTAATGGTGCTACATCGCCAAAAGTCAAATTAAGTTCATGGATGCACTGCTGTTGAGTTAATCCACGTCGAAAGTTGAAAAAAATAATTACACGAAATTGTTCTTTTTGACTGCTAATGTAAGCTTTATTGTGTTTTTTTTTTTTCAATTTTTAGTAGGTACTTATTTTAAGCTCTTATTTTCTAAATAAGTGTTTTTTAATCCGTGCTCTAAGGATAACGCTAGAACGGCTCATCTGCAACAAAAAATATTTCATTAGTCTATTCTGATACGTAGCTCGTGAATGAAGGGATTTTCATTTCGACCAAGATTACTATTTTTTAGTGCCAAAAACTGAATTTTTTTAACTCTTAATCGAACTTTTTGGGAAAATTGTAAATAAAATTTTACACTCATCAGATCTCGTACTGGCAAAGCAAAAAGTATATAAATTAAATTCTTTTCTTTTTTATTTATTTTGTACTACTAATATTAAAATTGACTTTGATTGTTATGGGTTCCTTAGGATTTAGATGAATGTAATATTTTTGGTACATACCTATCGATACTTCGTAGCGACCTATTCCTCAACTATAAACTATAAGTTTATAATTTTCACGAAATGCATTAAAATGTTTACGTAATTCTATATTGTAACTAGAATTTAAATATTTCAAGTTTATTTGGGTTACCTTGTAAATTACAAATTGCATATTAAATGTACTATTAATTTATGCAATCGTATGTACGAGTATGTATACTGTTCAAAAATAGCATAATTATCACACAATTGCTTGATATAATATTTAAATAAATTTCTTTATTATCTTATAATTTAATCAAGTTCTTGAAAACTCAACACATCGTTATATCTACTCTAGATAATATTTTAAGACATAATATATTGTAAAACATATATTTCCTCAACAGCACTTAAAAGAACCCTCATATGTTGTTTTTTTCTTATGTTGAGATATAACTTATCTTGTTTTTTCTAATTTTATGTAAACAGTTACATAACTTAATTTGTAAGTACCTACTAGATACAACTTCATGGTTAAAGTTTTTTGCTTGTTGATATTACACTACAATTCTGTTTTATATTCTGAATCGCTAAGGTTGTAAATTTTCATAATATCTCTAACCTTAACTATATAATTTTCATCTATCGAGTAGTTGAATATATTTTATTCGTACAATTTATATTTTAAAATTTGAATTTAAAAATTCAAAATTCTTAAAACTGTTTTGTCCACCTCACTAAATTAACGAAAGTTATAGTGGAGAATTAATAGGTCATACATACATATGAACAGGTCTTACTGAAGATATGAGTATCACGAGTAGAATCGTGAATGAGATTGAAACATGTAATCCGGTAAGATGTTCTTTGATTTTATACTTTTTCTTGTTATTTCTTTCAATAGACGTCGAATCTTGAAGATGGTCATGATTGTGGCTGCCTTTATGACAATGATTTGTAAGAAGCAAAAATTAATATCTATTTGTAGATTATTCATGAATCATGACCTATTCTCAACTATAATTTTCGTTATTTTATTCATGTTTGATTTTCTAATTTGGCAGTAAGCCAATGATTTAATATCACTAATATTTATTTTTCGTGAATATTTCAGAAACAAACCAATAATTTCACTTAACCTTAGTTTTTAATTAAACCAAAAATTATATGTATCAGGTAAAAAGCGATCAGTTTTATGAAAGCTGAATTGATATTTAGACAACAATTCACTTGTATCCGACTTTGCAAAATTTACAACGAAAAAAAGTCGTCTCCTAGCAGCTGCTACATTTGTGGGTCTGGCGGTTCCACAGAAAGATTTGTGTACTGGTAGATACTATGAAAAAAATTGTCAAACAAATCTGTGTAAATGTAAAAAATAAACATACTTATTTAAAATTCAAAGTATCTAAAGAGCATTTAATATTGCAAAACCAGCCTTATAAGACAGTAGTTTGAAATTTAAGAAAACTTCGAAGGATTGGAAGAAAAGTTATGAAAATTGTTTTATAGCAGTGTTTCTCAACTTTTCAGCATTTGCGACCGATTTTTCTATCATAATTAACAAATCGGGATTAGTTTAATACAAACGAATCTAGGAACGATTAGCATAAATCAATTGTGCACAGATTCAGACAGAATGGTTTATAAGTAGATAATTTATTCATACAATACATTTTTATTGTTTTGAGTATGGATAACTAGTTTTTTTTTTATTTGTTCAGTTGATCTAATGCTCACTGGGAAAATCTCCAGTCATTAATATTCAAGAATTGCTGAAATAACTTACAAAGTTTTTTCCTGTCACTTGTCAATTTTGCATTATCCAATTAATAAATCATTTATCTTCTACTTGATTGAGTATCGTTATACAGATCTGTCGACACATGTACAATTGACCTTTTCACACCTTTTTTCAAAGATATTAATTTGTTTTCATGTATTGTATTTGTACGTATTATTAAATAAACCATCTTGTCGTTTTTGTGAACCAACGAGGGAATCTCACAGATTTAGTTAAAGGGGATTCATCGCATTAAAAATTTTTGGGTTTGGTCATATTGCAAATTTGAATATCAGGTGGTACTACTTTAATTTTAATTGTAGGACTCTGAATTTGGAGGATGAACGACGTTTTATTATTAACATAATTATAATTTTATGAGAAAAATAAAATAAATCAATCGGGACAAAAATCTCAATTTTGGGACAATCCCAGTTTTTTTTAAATTAACTGATCTACTATTCAATGTGAATCTCGTTAATTGAATCATGCTCATGATACCAGCATTAAATAATATTTGTCAAAATCGATTTTCTCGAAATTTGATGAATTTTTCAAATCGTTCAGTTGTTGGTTTTATATTGCTAGAAATTCTTTGTATTTACTATGTATCTCCTAACTGAATCTGCAGTACCTATCTAAATTTCATAATAGTGAAATTCTATGGTTGTATTTAAATTTTAAAACTAAAATCCTCATTATTATACAAAAGTATTCTAGTAGATAAATCATATCTATAAAAAATTTAATGCGAAAATACCTACCGCAAAAATTTTCTATTAAGGAGCATATAATATTAAACATTTTTGTCATTAATGTAATGGGTTGGTTTATTATTTTATATAGAAGTAATTAAAGGTAGATGCAAATGATAAGCATTTCATAAATGTTATTCTTTTAACGAAAGTAGTCAGCAGACTGTGGCAGAGAAAATTATAGGTACAACATTCTCTAAATATTCTTTTGTGAAATATGCTTATGACTAGGATCTTGAAAATGTTAGCTAGCGTGCTGGTGATATTTATATTATTAATGTTTAGAATTCTTTTGGGTTATAAAAATTTGTATGTTTTGATGTGATAGTTTTGGTTTCCGTGATAAGGGCACTTTAATTTTCCGGTTATTAATTACCAAATGATGTTGCTTAAAACTTCTAAATAAATTTATTCGTTATTTTGCTTAAAATGCGTAAAAAAACATGTTCGGAAACATCGTCGAATTTGTTATTTATTGTACTTTAATGCTAATAACATGCAATCGTATGAAGAATCAGTGTGGCAAATCTACGAGCTATTGTTTTGGGAATCCATGGAATTTTGATATTGATACGAAATTTTAGCGAGATCTTATCTGGTTTGGTATTTTCTTTTAAAACGTTCAAATGTTTTTCAAGTTATTTAAGAGACTCTTTGCCAACAATTAGAGGTCCGTCCATGACCTTTCTTCAATTTTCTTTGTCCTACAAATTAGTCGTTTTTTTTCTTCTGTTTCTTTTGCATACGATCGAGAGTATTTATTTTTTGTTTTAGTTTTATTCTTGTTTTCGCAGCGTTTTTTGATGTCAAATGATGTTATAAGAGTTCAACTGTGGTCGTTTAGATTTAGTAGACTTGATATTGTGCTTGCAAGTTGTTAAAATTTATGGTGATCTAAAACGCAAAGTAACACATTTATTATTTGTTGTAGCATTTATTTACTAAAGTGTGTTACTTATACTAGGTGACAGTAAATAAATAGCATGACTTAGCGACGCATTCCGAAACTGAGTGGATGCTTGGGTAATTTGTCTGCAACTTGCGCAGGAATTAAGTGTGTGATTGAAGGGCAAAAGTGTGTAGTGTGACGCGATACTCACAAATAACTCAACTGAAGTATATGTATTGGCTCGTTTCCTGAAAGGCGTCCTCGTTAGTTATGTTAGCATCTGTAGATGTATGACGACAATCTTAAACATTGGAACTCCACCAGCATGATGAGTATTTTATCAAGTTGTTAAGTAGTGCGTTATATTAAACTAAACGTTGCTTTGGCGAATTTTCCTATCTAGCACATGGGGTACGTTCACAGCACTACTTTTTCCGAGCACGTCTCACACGCAATGCAATGTGTAATTTTACATGTAAATTGAAGTAGTATTTAAAAAAAGCTTGAGCCATTTTGCATAATTTTATTAGGTACAACACTTGAGGTGTTCTAAAACTGGTACTTTTAATTACCTTGTTTAAAATTTAGAATTCCTGGAAAGATTGAAATAATTATGTTGCAAAATAATTGCGTTGTTTTGTCGTTTTCTAGCTATTTATCAAGGGTGTTAGGCAAGTGCGTCGTTCTTGTGCCATGCAACTTCCCTCCTCTTTGGTGTTCCAATTCGTTTGACATATTGTTATAATTTATATTACAATTCCAATTTCTGCTTTGTGCAATATCTTCAATTGTTAGTTTAACAATTATGTGCGAACATCAATTCGAGTTTATATTTTGGGAATTAAGCTATTTTTTTAAAAATAATTTTCGGTTAATTCATCCCGATGCCTTGAATTGTATTGAGATCTTAATTAATTGTTAAATTAACCATTAAATTTTTGTTAAATGAAACGTCGTATTTTAACAAGTTTTTACTTTTATTTAAAAGTAACAAAAAAACTTAAAACTTTGGGGGCCGCTGTTTCAGACTTAGGTATTACTTTATGATTTACTATTATTACTTATAAAATTTTAATCTACCCAGTACGCCATAAAATTATAGTGTATGCGGTTATTTAACGTAATTCAGGGGTGAAAATGATAATTAAGTGGCCTTATTTTAATTTTTTTTTAAATTATTCATTTAAAAGTTTGATTTACTACACATAAAATTGCTGTTTTATTCTTCGATATTGACAGTCATTCAGCTTGGTACGAAATTTATTTTTTATGCAAGCAATAATAAATCACACCTCAATTTCTCAGTTTATTAAATCTTGAAGTAGTGTATAATTGCAATACACTTTGCCACATAAATCATGTGGGACAAACTAGCGTTTATATAGTACAAGTCTGCCATGTAAATTGCTAATGAACTTGGAGTAACTTTCAGTGATTTTGCTTTATCATTTAGCACGATCAAAATCTTTAAGAGCTTTTCCAATTAAAACCAAAATGCCATATTTATTTTCATGTTTGTAGTTAAAAGTATTTACAACTTTTTTGTTGGTGCTTTTTTAGTACAACGGATGCTTGGTTTTCAATGTTTCGTGAAAGCTTTGAGTAGCTGGCACCTGCTATAGATGTGTTGGAGCGTACGAGTCAGATGACAGTTGCTCATCACTTTTTACGTTAGTTATGAAATTGATCTTGAAGAAGATATATCCTATGGCTAATTAACTACATCTGTTGTATTTTTGGGGGTGGTTGCAGTCATTTATCTTACATTATGGACCACAAAAACACTAATCAGGAAGAATGTGATACTAATGGTAGGTATGTAGATCACTGCTTACACATTTGTTCTACATACTTGCAACACGAATATTTACTTTTTGATTTTGTATAAATTATTGTTAAATCCATCTACATACATACATCGTAAAATTTCAAACATGTTAATAGATAACTATAGTACCTATTAGAACAAATTAGTAATATTATCCAATTTTTTTAATGGCGCATTAAAATTTGAAAGAGTAGTATTTGACATGTTCATGCTTAATTTCCACTCCTCAAAGATACGAACTTAAAACGAAGCGACAACAAAGAATTAGAATTCCTATTGTCAATTTAATTGATGTTGGTTTATCTAAAGCTTATGACATTTTTTATGGTTTGTTAATATCTATCGTTGAACTACAACAATTTTGGGATAAGTACGAACGTTCAACATTTTTCCACTGGATTACGCTAACAACTTTTAATCTTCGAAATAAAAATTTTTTATTTACGTTTAGATTATAAATCGGCCAAGAGAATATTCACGACCATAACCCGGAAACATCTTCACCGAATTATTTTTAAATTAAAATACCACCCAGCATAAATTAACTGCATTTTTTATTGTCTAAAATGCACCTACCTAATTAAGTTGTAACATCATAAGATTATTTATTCGATAAGTTATTTAATAATTACATTTTAAGTGCACTAAATTATAAGCGAATCATAGATTAATATTTTATTAGCATAAGGAAATTTTCAGGTAAAAGAGGAGATATATTTTATGTATTAGTCATTAATTTTAGAGAAGGCGATAATCGTTAAAATCACCTCTGTCATTTAAGAGAAATTTAAAAAATTGTTTAAACGAGTTTTCGCTACCTGTTGAAATCAATCATCCTTTGTGGCTATAAAGCATTCACTAATTAAAATGGTAGCGATTGGGGGTGTAACAGCGGAACATCGGTCAGGAAGGGGAAGGCATGTAGCGTGAACAGGAAGTGGCAGCGGGGGTGTCGTAAATCAGGGTGTAGGTGCGCGAGCCTAATTGGGTTCCGTCTGGTCCTGGCGCCATCAAACCCGGCACTCCCTCATGGGCACTGTCCATTTCAAACCTTTAGATCATTTATATCTATCAATTGACTAAACTGACAGCAGTGTGTATCGGATGTCAGAACCCCAGGGTGTTAACATCAAACAGTTAAAAGGTTTATTTGTTTTTGTTGAGTAATATTGTAGATGCTATAATTCGTGGGCAGTCAAGTTCCCAAAAAGATCACAATATACTAAGAAAGCGATTACTTTATGCACATAATAACTGTTATTTAAATAAATACTTAAACACCAATTTTATTTTGTGCCAACATTCAATTAGAACTTAATGAAGTTGGGAAAGGAAATTTGCAATTTAAAAGTAAAGTAATTTTATACGTGTTCAATTATCCATAAGTCGAGTGCTTTTTGCATTATCTCGTAAAACGTGATATCTACTAGAGAGCTTTTAGATTTTATTCGTGTACCTAATCGATAACAATAATAATAAAATACTTTGTATACTTGAGCTTATGCATTATTTGCAAAATATTTACAAATTTTTTAAATTTCTTTTTCCATCATACCTACAATTTTATGCACTACAATTTTATATATTATGTGTATGTTGTTTGATTAAGACTTAAGACATTTTGAACTATTATGACTTATTATTACCTATGCACCGATAAAGATATTAGATTGACGTTTTTATTTTCGAATTAGATTTTTGCTCTGTGCTAGAAGAAGTTTTTGTTTATTGCATAAGCAAAGTTTCATACGAACCCCCCATCGATTGGTTCGACACATACCAGATTCGCTCCGGGTATTACTATGAGCCATTAATTTTCTCGGTTCAACCCTGGCGCCAGTGTAGACATGTGTCAACCAATCGGACTAATACCCTAATTCATATTAGTTTGCATATACATAATCTTTTTGATTGTTTTATTAATATGAATGCGTGCTTTTATTAAGTTTTCCCGATAACAAATCTTTTTACAACAATTTTGAATTATACCATTTATACAGGTACTTGGAATTTTATAGATTCTCCGAAAAATTGTCTATCTATTGAGTATGTAAGTATTATCAATAAAAAAGTACTACATATATCACTGCTTTTTTTATATTTCTATTAAATATTTACTTTTATAATTACCTGTTGGAAAAGTTAACTGACAAAAATTTGAACTGATAAAAATAGCAGCTATTTTATATTATGTACTACCTATGGATCTGTAGTGGAATATAAAATATTAATCGGTTAACCTTTTCACCTATACATACCAAACTAGACTTGTAACAACCTGACTAGGAACTGTTTATGCCAATTATTGAGAAACCCGTAGGTTTTGAACTGAGCAAGTTATAAAATCATAATTTTTTCTGAATTCCGTATTAATAACTTAGACAATCAGTAAAAATGTTAATTATACAAAATACCGATGTCATGTAAACATTTTATTCATCAATCGATTGCAAATGCACAAATTTGTCAACATAATTTTTTATATCTTTTAATTTATTAACTATGTGGGTAGTATTTTGAATATAATTCGCAAACAACCAAGCCGAAAATAGTATTAGTTTATTCTTTCAAGATGCACCTGTATTAATCTTGATAAAGGCAAGGCCACACCAGTTTTGATATTGGGTTTCAATTATTAATTAATTTTTTGTTAATGTTTTTGTAATACTTAAAATTAAGATCGCTCTATTTGTTTTTGGGTCAAGGGTTTTCAAAATGCCAGTCGGCCTTGTAAGATACAATGCAGTAGCAAATGATGTGCTTTTTTCGAGGTTAGATATTTGTGCAACAGTAGATGCCATTAATTTTTTTTACATTTTAATAAATACATAAATTGATTATTATTTAATATTGAAAATAAATTAGTACCTAAATATTCGTAAATTATTAAAATATCCTTACTAATTTAATAAATATAAACTTTTATTTACTTATTTATATTATACTACATTTTTTATTTATTCCTCTGTAATGTTTGAAGTGCAAAGCAATTTGTTATCTTAGGTGAGATCTCAAAATGACGCTCCTAATCACCTCTAGGTGAATGGAAATATAGAAATTAGTCCTAATTTATGCGTCAATTTCAGATTTTGTGTTTATAAATATTTTTAGGTCATTTTTGAATGTTTACATATTATTTTGAATTTGAATTAATATTTAATTATTTTATAATTTTGACTGTCTATCAATCGCGTCGCTGCCTGATGTAATAATCTATAAAATTTATAAACATAGGTAATTAAGATATAAAAAAAAAGTTAATTTAATTATTAAATCGGATGACGCCGGAGGGCGACCGATCCTCTCACCTTGCGTTTGCTACGCTATTTAATATTTGCATAACCACTGTACAAATAATAACTCATGAGTAGTTGAGATTCCAACTCACGTTCTTATACAGTAAGCTATGTACATGTACAAGTAGTTATGCTAATTTGTATAATATACTAGTCTAGGTGGTTGTTCGGCCTGCGACCTCACTAAGGAGGGATGCAACCATAGTCAGAATTATACCTCAACCTTAGTAAACGTCATCAATATTTGAAAATGGTTGCATTGTCTTAGAAATTCGTACCAGAAGGTTACGTAAAAATTTCATACCAATAAAACGTTTATTGCGACAGGCATATAAAAATATATTGCTATATTAGTTTGTTAATTTTATAAATTGTAAATAATTTATATTTTATAATATTGGATAAGTTTGGTATATCGTGAGATTTTGAGAACGAAACGCTATAATTTTACTTCCTTTGGAATTAAAATTATGTAATTGTAATAAAGTAAAATTTTGAGTGTTTAATTAGAATTTGAAGGGATTGAAATATAGAATTGAAGTTGAATACGAAAAGGGGGGAAAATTGAGTTTGTTAATTCAAAAACAGAAGAGAGGAAGAACGAGAAACAAAGCATTAAAATAACTAAAAAATTAAACAAATTGGGGTTTATTAAATGTAAGTAAAAATGTAAATAGAAAATAAAGATAATACATAATTGAACAAAACCAATGATAAACGATATTGATAATCCACAAACATAATATACCTAATAATAAAATAAAAATTAAAATTAAATTTAAATGTTTTTTTAATTATAATTTTCTGATGTACATAAGCGCACTAAAAAATCAGAGTTAAGGTCGTAGCAGAATATTGATATAAAGTATCCGTTGTACAATAATTTTAGTGTATTTATCTAATTAATTGCCGTCCAATTACCTATACAAAGTAGCACTTTTCAGTTCGGTTTTCAAAGTAGAAAGCGTTGTTTTTATGGTCTAGAGCGAAAAAGTAAAATTTTTCGTAGCTACAGACGTAAATTTTTTTAAACAGTAATCCAAATAACAATTTTAATTTTAGAATTTAGATTAATAACAAATCGGGCTGAAAAATATGACTACCCTCTTTGGAACGTAAATCATGGTGGTTAGCGTTAAACAAAGATGAGACGTGGGAGTAGACATATAAGACACGACAATTGCCATAAAGTGGTTAAGAAAAATCTGAATATTTGTGTTTTCTTTTCACTTTTATCTAATAAATATCATTTACTATTCTTTTTTTTCTCTCGGAAAATGTTATTTGGTAAATGTTGGATGCGTTATAGGAAAGCAGTCCCCCATTATATTACATTTTTTTTCAGACGATTTCCTAATGGAGTCGAGTAATAGCTGTGAGATATTTATTATTTAGAAAAGTCGATCGTGTATAAAAAACAGTTAGTAGACACCATTACATGGAACAATAATTGGCTGTTGGAAAATCGTTTTACAGATCTATTATTATTATTTTTTTTTATAAAGCTTGTAATTATTTGATATAACATAGTAACAACTTAGGGATTACACAAATTTTGAACAAAAACATACCGATACTAAGAACATGGTGATTCTTGTCCACCAAAGTTCAACATTGTTAGTTACATGTGTAATTTGATGGGATATGTAAGAATATGCTCATTCGCATGTAAATTGTTTTCATATCAGCGAGACAGTTAACACGCATTTGCAGCTGTTTGACTTTATTTCAGTTCACCACTTTATCAATGACATTGGCTAAGATAGCGTGATGTTTTTCGATAGCTGGATTTATTTAAATCTATCCGAAAATAAGGTGTCGACTTTTAACTTACACATGTTTTTGACTTAACCCTTCACTGCATGACATTTTATTTTGCTTTAAAAAAAATATATTTTGTTTATTGTGGTTTCTTGATATATGGAAAAATATTTAAAAAAATATTTCTTGCAAGGAATTTTTTTTATCGAATAAAATGATGTTTTTTTCTAATTATGTTATTTGCTATAAAATTTTTTCTTTTGGACTAATTTACAAATAAATTAAATAAATGTGTTAATCAATATCTTTTTAAACTAAATATCACTTCACAACAATAAAAAAAACAATTTAAAACGAAAATAATTAATAAATGAATACGGAGCGAAATATGCATTAACAAGCAATCACATTAGATTGACGACTTCGAAAGAGTAATCTGCTGAAATCTGCTTATCTATTGAAATTTATACCTTTTGCATGTGATAGCAAGAATCTCAGATATATCGTGGCATTGTTTAAAGAAAAAAGTTCAAATAAATCCAAAAGTTTAAATTTTTACAGGTGATTTAAATTTATGTTGTTTATAAACATCACGATGCAGTGAAGGGTTAAGCATTAAAATGGAGATAGGGCCGTCTTCTATTGATTAAGCGCAGCTCGGATAAACTAATGTTTCCGTAGTGAAAAATTATATTTTAAAAGATTATGTTTAGGAGGTTAATTAGCTTCCGTATTTTTAAACGTTAAACTAAACCTTTCCAGATTTAACATAGATAATTAAGCAAGCTAAAAATCCAAGTTTTTAATTTTATGCAAGTACATTATCTATTTTAATTATTGCATTGTGTATTTATAATCTTTTTAGTCCAATAACTTTTCTGATTGCACATTTTTTGTGTTAATGTAGTAGTAAACTAATTAAAACTTCAACAATTGATTACACGGTGACATAAATAAAGTAATGAATATGGACATGCAATATAATTCTCATACAAAATTTACGTAATTATTATGTATAACTGCATAATTACGAATAGAAGCGCATTTGAAAATCGCATGTAACGGTATAATTGCAATTTTAGAATCAATCAATTTGCAATTGAATTCGTACACAACAATGGTGTATCGGTTAGACTTAATCACATGCAGATATTAAGTCACTCTGAAACCCTAAATCATCCAATATATAGTAGCGAACATTTATTATCGGATCATTGATCGCCAATAGCCATTCTATTTGCGCTGATTATAAGGCAGACCGGCGGAAACTGCGGTCGAGCGATAAATGATGCTATAATCAACACAGGATCACTATAGAGTGCTTTGCAACCACAACCTACAAGTTACATAATGTTCAACTTGGAAAAAATTGTTTAAAATATATCGTTCTTTTACAAGATTTATCAAAATTATGCTTTTTTACATTTTCTGAAAGTAAATATTGAAAATCAAACTTCCTAGCTATAAATAGTGTTTAATACGAAGATGAGTTGAATTTTATAAGGGTGCTGCAAGATTTGGTAAGTGCTGTTTACATCGAGATTACTCTATAGCAGTATAAGGAAAAAACTCGCAAGAACCAATCAAATTCAAGTAGTACAGATAGATAATACTTTAATTTGATTGATTTTTGCAAACTGCTACTTTACCATACTTAAATCCTACAATTAAGCATACGTATACCGGTAGGCTAGGGAGTAGAAAACGTAGTTCAATCCTGGTCAAGTCCAAAACTGATCTGTGGACTACGAAAAGTCACCCCATTATTTCCTTAATAAGTCATATTGGCTTCAATTTGATAGCCAACGTTCGCTGGGCGCACCAAATTTCCTTAATCGTCTTTTACCTCATCAATTATTTTTTGTTGGTATTTTTCTTCTCTTCCTATCAATTGGCATACATCTGTATCCTAATTCGACAGATCGGTTAAAGAGACTGCAGCAATTTATTTTAAATCAAAACCTCTATATGACAACTTTTCTTGAGAAACGACTTGACACTCGAATTCCATGATAAAGGTCAACCTACGTTGTGATTGAGGACGATACCAGTAATTTATGGAATTATCTTTTATCAAGTTTGCCAAAATTATTTTGATTATCTTATTGTAATATTTTGTGGCACAGGTTAAGTGCCAATCTGTAGACTAGCTAACGTCTGAATTTTTACCGGAAGCAATCGTAACAATTCCGTTCACGTTCATCGTCATTAACTCCTTGAATAACTTTTGCAGTCGCACCAGATAGCTGATCCAAAATTGTAATTCTTTGATTAAAAAAAAAATTAACTGGGTAATTAAGATGCACTTTACAAAAATAGATAACTTATTAATTTTGAGGTGTTGTTGCATGTTACGAATTGGTTAATAAAAAAAGTTTTCCTTTCGTTTATCTTATTAATAAATGATTGATTATGTATTAATTGTAGTGACATTAAAAAAATTATCTAATTTGTTATATGAACAAAAAAGGTGACTATATTTCTCTAATATTTTTTGTTTGTTTCAGGATCCATTCACGGTACGTTGTTACAAGGTGATACTATCGTCTCATCAATCTTTTGGTATTCGGTTGTGATCTTCGTTCACCTTTTATTTTTAGCTTAATTTAGCTTAAATTGAGACAAAGTTGTTATTAAATTTGACAGTTTAGTGTTATTTTAAAACGCGATGACATTAATATTTTTGTCAAAGTATTTTTACTACAATTAATTCAATTAGATAAATACTATTTATTTTATTTTCAAAATTGCAAATTTATTTTATGTATACTTGTAGGTACTATTTTACACTCCCTTAATTTTAGATCAGCGCATTGTAGGCACTTGTATTATATTCATAGTTTTGGGGTGTTTTGCAATTCAGACCTAAATAGTTGATTTTAGATCGAAGTTTATTATTATTATATGTTCATTTATTTAAATTGAATTAGTTTATTTCATCAAGACAGTACATTAATTTATAAATAAATACATGAATATTAAATTTCTTTCATAAAAAATTCTTTTACATAAATATTCAATTTTTGAAATCATAGTGCCAGTTATAAACTAACATTATCCTTCTTTCTCCAACAGCCATGTTTTATTTTATCGAGTGTAGAGCTTTTTATTAAAAATTATCAAATTGTCGTTGAAACATGGGCACGATCATCAACCATGAATTCACAGCTTGTTTCCAGTCACGCGATGGTAGGATTTCTAAAAAACCTAGAACATATATTTATAACTATATAAACAAAAACAACATAATAAAGTTATCTCGACATCTATAGTTTCAAATTAGTTGGGCAAACAGGACCCTTATAATATGATATATCATTTGTAATCTACCTGTTACTAAATTTGCAGTTTTGAATGCATTGTCCTTTAACCGAATAATTAGAGAACAAACTTCTTTGATTTAAAGCGTTGAAGCCAATATTTTTGATAGAAAATTTCAAGTATAGTTCAGATATAAATAGGTCACTAAATGAATGTGCACTTTTAAAAACATTTTATATTATGATTGATATTAATTATTACTTTTTTTTGTTTCATGTTTGGTGTTTGATGTCGATGCCATTACTAAAATTTAAGGCCGTAAGTAATTTGTTTCTATTTTAGTTATGTAATACATAAATACAAAGGTTTGCTTTTTTGTGTTCAATGACAGCTTAAAAAATTTTGGTGTAGGTATGGCAGTCTAATGATATAGTGGATCATTTAATCATTATTTTCTAACAAATTATTGTAAATTAATATAGCATTAAATTTGACCATTATTATTATACCTACCTTATATCGCGATTCGTTATTTTAATATTTATGTCATTTTTTGTGATATTTTACAATACAAACACGTCTAATCAGTCGTGAGTCATTTTGTCATTAATAAAAATAATTTTAAGATATTATAATGCCCATTCATCGTGCAACTTAATCATATACTTCATTGATTTACTTTAAATGTAGCAGAACTGAAAAATCTGTAATGTCATTTTAATATCTTTTACTTTCATTGGATTTTATTTATTTACCAAATGCTTATTATTTAAATTTCAATTCATAATAAATTAGAACTATTAACTTTATATCGAAAATTACAGCAACCATTTTAATTTAACTTTTTCAATAATTATCTAATACTACTTTATTTTTTTATATTTAGATAGTAATTGAAAAGCAAAAAAAAACGTAATTAACACGTTTTATAAATATTTTAAATGTGTCTCATACAAAAACGCATAGCTACTGAATTTCTAAAAATTAGTAGTTATTTGTATATCAAACTACAATTCATCTTTAATCAATATTTAAGCAGAATTTGAAAGTGATTGAAAATGATGAACAAATTAGTTTATATAATTGAACAATTTTGGTTGTTTGAAATGTTAATTGACCCCAATTTATTTAGTGTAAAATTAGTTACTGCAATTTCGGTTGCATAACTCAAAATCTTACAAAAGTCATAATGCAAACCATTATGGATAACAGTTTTGATAAGAAACTTTGATGTGCCATTTAATATTATTATTCAATGACTATTAATTTATTGATTTTAAATTTCATATCTATTTAATCAAGTGTGGATACCAATACCACACACAAATAAAACGAAATCGCGACATAATATACATAATAACGCCATATAAGTAAGTAAGTACTATATCTTTTTTTGATTCTTCTCATGAAATGGACATGAATAGAAATCGAAAATATATAACAATAGGTCATGAATTTATATTGTATAAATGATATTTATTTATAATTCGTTTTGCATTGTTATGCTATATCAATGATCAATTTGACACACAGCAAATGCCACCTGATTTTTCTCAAGTAACTTATTTTTATCTTTCCATCTATACAACTACAAATGCCAAACATATTTGTTATACATTAATTTTATTTAAATTTTTGGTGTGTTTTTATAGAACATTTTCTAATTTGTAGCTGTGCTCCATATAAACTATTGATTTAAAAAACAATTTGCAAATGTTTCACACAAAAATATTTTCAAAATGAATGTAAGAAAGGCAAACAACTTTCCTGGTATTTAAATAAATGAACTACATCTGACAAAAATACTAGCGGTTGATGTATACTATTCAGTTTCTTTTAATTTATTACGGCATTACTCAGATATACTTGAGTTATTAATTAACTTTTCAGGTGTCGTTTAACATTTATTATAATAAATCCAATAAGCCCTGAAATTATTCGCTAGGAGTATTTTTCAATGTCTAATAATGTATTTAATTTTTTATTTATTTGCTAAGGATTTATTAGATTTTTCAAAATTGAAAATACCTGAATCTTTCTTCATTAAGATTGATTGTACCTGATAGAGTGATATTGATTTTATTGAATATATACATAGATGTAATGTGACATTATGTCATACTTGGACATGATATATCGACATCACGACTTACCAGGTTATTTTAAGTAGTAGTACCTTACTATTTTTATTATGGTAAGGTGATAAATGTAATGTTTTTTATACAAAAAAGTGATTCTTATTCCATTCTGTCTGTCCATGAAAGTTTAACATAGAATAATCTATCGATTCGTGGTTAATTCTTCAAATTTTCATTAAAGGTACATTATACCTTGAAAAATACCATGAGGACAGCATGGGCGGCGCGCGACAGTTAAAAATAGGGTTTTTTATTAACTTGTTTTTTTTATTATCCTATAATTTTTAAAAACCGTGCATTTTTAAATTCTTAGAACAAATAAAGATAATATTAGATATCCTTGTACGCTAAGTTAGATGTATGATTACATTTTAATTCTATTTTTCTTTTTCTTTTTTTGTATTTTTCTTGTTTATTACAACACAATTTAGTAATACGTCTTGTTTATCATTGTAGGTAAAAATTTTGCAATAAATCTTTTTTGAAATTCATGTAGGTTTATTGTGGACATTGTATGACATTATTAATGTCGGTGAACATATAAACATACCGGCACTATAAAAACGTTAAAATATTTCATTTTTATGTTTTATCTCGCATACTTTTCTCGAAGACGTTGTCATACATGAAAGATACGAAAAACATATTACGACTTGTAGTAAAATTATTACAAAGGCGCCAAACACCAAACTTCACATTAGTATATTAAAAAAATTTAATCTACAACCGCATATAATATTTATACTTACCATATTGTTTCATCATATTATACCTTAGTATTTTACAAAGTATTATGAGAACACGGTGCGTTATTAAATAAAAGAAGAACTAATATTAAATATTGTGAATATTGCATGGTTTGTCCGCGACTGAATTGGAATTGTCATCATGCAGAGATCTGATAAGAAGTAGCTTTTAGGGGGGCTGATCTCCACGGGGTACACCATCCCAACGGGGAGCCTTAAAACAAACAGCATGCTTCTAGCTTATGACTCTTGGTAACGGATTTCCTACTGGGCACTTATTTTTGTTGCTGTTTAATAATTTTTTATCGTTCGCTTGTCCACAACCACTCAAAATTGTTTAAATTTGTAAGTGTATTTATTAATTAGTATGAATTTGTTTAATCAAAACTTGAGTATCACGTTGAAATTTTTCAACCTTGTCATTTAATATTTATTCATACATAATAATATAATTGATCGTGTTTAATTTATTCGAAAACATAATTTTTTTATACAGCTTTTCTATTAGGAGTTGTAAATACCAAGTGGGTGTTAGGGCAATCAGATGTTATTATTCATAACCGATTGTCGCTGATTGTATCTCTTGCGATATTCGCATTCAGAACAGCAATAATTTTATTTTTGAGTTATATTCTACATTCCATATTTTGAATTTAAACTAGAAAGTTTATAATCGGCACAATTAAATTACAGAAAAAAGAAGAAGTTCAATGTATTTTTTGTTACCTTATTTATCTCCAAAATCCATTACAATTAGAAACCTCATATTTAACAGCAATTTTAGCTGCCACGTCTTGAGTGTTTTACTGTTGGTTTTACACTATAAAACAATTTGCTTCTACTTTTTTTTATACCAACGTAACTCATTGCGTTATAATAGGAAAATTAATTTTTTTGCACTCCTTTAGCTATTGTTTAGCTATATAGTATATAATTACTTTTTGATCTAATGGATTGTGCTCCAATAAGAGCATTAAAATATGAATTTTAATTAATCGAAGTTATCAACGTTAATTGCAAAATTAGCAAGAAAATTAGTAAAATTCCACCGCCTTAATACTAGATTACATGTTTCGACCTTATCCACTATTTTATTTGTGACACCAGTCCCGTTAGATCTTAATAGTAAAAATAATAAAAGTCCTGCTGACTACTTTTCCTCATTACGTTGAGAATTATTGTAAAAAAATTTTAACTTTGATAAGAATAATTAATGTGTTACAACGGAACCTGTAGTAAATTTTTTTTCAATTGATATTTGAAAGCTATAATGTAGCAAAACATTTGTTAAAAATTTATGTGAAGGATTGATGAATATACTACCTATGCGGACATTTGCATAATGATAACATATTAACAGCTTCAGCTGTGCAACTGACAGCAATTAGTGTCGCGCCTTAGCCAGATCATAAGATAGTTCGACGGCCGTTTTGTTCAATTAGGTCGCTATGAAACCACTGTATGGCTTGTCACCTCACCTGGTCCTTCTTAAATGCATAACACCTGCCAATTAACTAACGAATTACTAATTTTCAGTCAAAATATTTTTATTGTGTTATTTATTATGGCTATTAACATCTAATTTATTGTATTTTATTTCATATTGGTGCTTTCTCCTACTGGCTACTGAATAGTATGTAAGTATAACTTTTTTTATAAGAATTTAAAACAAATGATTTTCATGTTATAATCAGTAAATTATGAATTATGTAAGTTTTACTTAATATGTAGCAACTTATACTATCATAAATATCTGAGACGATTTTAATTCCTTCAATTTAAATTTTAAATGAACTGCAAATTATGCACAGGTTTGGCGTTATTGGCAAAACATCCGCAATTAATGCCAAACGAAGGTGTAAATTGCTGTACTTCAGATTCATAATCGAAAAAACCGGAAGTCAAGTTTTATGTAGTTGATAATATTCAAGACGAAATAAATAAATCTAGTTTACCAATCAGAAAAAAAAGTTTTTGTTGTCGACTCGTCTTTAGTAATGTAATTGAGTAAACTTTTAAAGGTAATACGAATAGATATTTTAAGCAAATTAATTATTTAATTATTTATCTTTAATTCGTTGAAAATGAAAATCATTGCCAATTTTTAATCCTATAAATTTCCTGAACCTTCGCGGTTATCAATAAAATAATAATAAAATATAATTTTTAGACGATACTTCACTGGGGTGCTAAACATGGGAACGAAGATATAATTAAATTATTTGCTGGAAGATACAAAGTGGATGTAAATTCTAAAACGGTAAGAATTGTTAATAATTTATTTTGCCATATAATTTACTTTTTGTTTTTCGGTTTCGTTCAATGGGATTTGATTACTTCAGAATGGGGTGAGTAAACCTAATATATTTTCACTTACTTTCGCAAATTTGCTTTGCAATCTTGGGGAAATATCTTATTTTAGTCACATAGTTGTAAGTCCAGTAGCTAGTTGTCGTCTATAAGGGCTGGTGGATGGTACGGCTGGTCATTGTGGCGGCACATGCCGAGCATTCCTTATATGGATAGATATGACATCTCAGATTAACTTTAATACAACAGATAACGACTTGTTTATGACATTTACATTTGTAGATTCAAATAACAGAGTTATTAATGTCGATTTGATTTGAAATTTAGCTACTGTTGTGTTTTTATTTTTATCATTAATAAATCATAATTATGTTGTAAATTTTAAAAATGTTTTGGGTTTATGAATTTTTACTCTCTGAAATTTCCACTCTTACTAAGCTTCATTCCCACTAAACAAAAAGATAAAGCCCCACATTTTTTAAATTCCTAACTTTATGATGTAGATTAATTTTTTTAAGTATTAATATTTTATAATATCAGTGGGGGTTGCACTAAAAATTTCAGAGAGACCAAATATTTATCATTTTTATTATTTATTGTAGTATACCTACATAACATAGTAATTTTATTTCAAAAAAATTCCAGTCTAGCTGAATTTTTGCATACGCATTTATTTTATTATCAAGTCAAAAACCAAAAGAAATTCAGTAAATTGCAGTCATGTTATTAACATCAAATGTTATGTTAAAAGAAAAAAAACCATATCTTTCGTCAAAAATTTATATGTTCCAATCTTGGAATTGGATGATCTTCAACAAAGAATTTGCAGAATGCTATGGGCACGTGATATAATAATGACGTCACCGCCCTACAAAAGAAGCAAATGGCTTAAAGCAGGGAATAAATTCGAACAAATTGACCCAAAATAACTTATTGGAATTAATTATCATTAAAACAATAAAATTGATTGCAGCCTCTGTTGCAGCAAAATTGCAGCTAACTTGTCGCTAAATGTCAAATTCCCTAACCAGAATATTGTTATTCACGCAATGAATTTTTGGGGATTTTTTACAGATTTCTTCTGATGACTAATTGAAGGTATTACATAAAATCAATTGGTTGATGTCTGTCCAGTATAACTGAGCTAGTAATAAATATTGGGGAGTTCTCTTTTATGTTTATTATTTTTTATACATATTTTTTTAAAGCAAAGTAAATAAAATCGGAAATTCAAGTGCCATACAAAATATTTTTCTTGTTTTAGGGATACACACCTTTACATTTGGCAATTCAATTTGGCCACAAGAAAGTTTATAATTTATTAATTGAAGTTTATTGTAAGTATATTCACTTGTTCCACACAAAAAAACATAAATTAAAAATTCACTTCAGGTGCAAATGCAGATATCCGAGATTTCAGTGGCCGCAAACCTAGTCAGTACAAACCATTGCAAATGCAAGCAGCTAGTAAAGATACATATAGTGAGTACTCAATGCCTAAACCCAATAAGCATGAATTTCGTGCCAAACATCACAGCTTTCTCCGCAAAAGTTTTACACCTAACCAACGACGTCATAAATCTGCAATAGAACCACGAACTAATTCTCCTACTGCATCACAATCACGCTTTTATGATACCCGCCTGCTGAAGTAGTATTGCATGCTAATCTTCTAGAATAAACCAATAGATATGATAGTATTACGTAATTAGATAATTATATGCTAGTTTTTATATTATAATAATTGTACAGCCACAATAATAATATGTCAATACTGAAATTAAATCAACATTCTCTCTTTGATGTGGCTGTCGATATTATTTTATCAATGTATGTGTAGTATTGAAATTTTAATTTGTATTGTTAAATACCATGTAATAATTTTACATTGTTTTAATGTTAATATTTTAAAGTCTTATATTTGTGATATTTTACTGCATGGCGCAAATTTGTTACCACTGCATGTTTTTATTTAGTGCATGTTTAAAATAAACAGTTTGAATTGAATATATTCTATTATTTTATCTATTTATATATTTTTAGAAATGAAATCCAGGAAAAAATTAGCTGGTAAGCCCTACGAAGTCACATCATCAGCAATGTATTTCAAATGTATTAATTATTTTTTCAGACAAAGATTTGAAATTTTTGCGTATAGGATCGTTAAATGTAAGAGTTAAAAAAACTACCGAGGCCTTTAGTAACTTTCTGGGTGTAGGAGGAAATTCTGCTATTATTCCAATGGACAACTTATCAAACAAAGTACATAAAAGTTGGGGCTCGGCAGATAATTTGACACAGGTAAAGTTAATAAAAAAAATTTATTTTTTTTTATAACATCAAATACTTTTAGGAAAATTTAATGCCTGCACCTAAAGGATATTTGAGTAAAAGAAAATCTAAAAAGGGTTTTGAAATGAGTGGCGCTAGTAGTACACCTGGTACCCCTAGGCAAGTACCTCGCATGTTGGATAACAAAAATGCACCACAAGATTCCGATTCTGATTCAGCAGCTGGTTTTGATTCCCACTGGAAACACTAAACGTAACAAAGTATTAGTAATTTTGCAAACATTTTGGGAGATAGGAAATTATATATTTTTGTATTAAATGTGCCGAATACTGTAACATTCCTACTTAAATTTTAAGTTACAAATACTAAATGTGATATAAAAAATTGTTTTCCATTTTTAATATAAAAGTATAGTTTTTTGTAACATTACATCAGATTACAGAGATTACATTGGGTTGAAGTGAAGTTTTTAAATTATTTATTGTACCTAATTATTTTAGTTCTGTAGAATTTTATACATTTGTGAAAACTTCTGCTTATTTTATGGTATCCCTGATTGACAACAAGTAATTATTGTATTGTCTACTATTTTATAAAACCGTTTTGATCTAATTAACTACATTCCAATACTCAGTCCTACTTTAAAAAAATCTATCTGATAAAATAGGACAAAAAATGTTGACACTATTTGACTATTAGCATAAATATTTTAATTATTGTAAAAAGTTGTCTGTTGATTTTTAAATAGTTGTGTTGTATCATGGTTAGGTATTAAATTATTCTATTTATAAATAAATCAAATGATATTATTCAACACTCTGGTAATACTCAATAAGTACTTAATTTATTATCTGAAAAACTCGAAATATGTTTAATCTTTAGACCAGTGAATAATTTTTAAAATGTGTTGGTAATATTTGTAATTTTGTTATTGCCATAAAAATGTTTTACTTAAAATTTTTTCAATATTTTCAGTTTTGCTTTAGATATCAATCTTTTTCAGTAACATCTTCTAACTAAATTAATAAAAATAAAGTTTAACTAATAATATTCACTTATAGTTTCGAATTATTTCACGAATTGTACTTAATGCTTAATTCATTGTAATGATTTAACAATATTAACTATAATAAATTATATAATCAATCCTAATATTTTTATTTAATTTAATGTGATTGTATTATAAAATATAACAACAAATATGCCATCAATAAATCTACCTATATATAAAGGAATTCCGTATATTGAATAACATAAATATATAAATATACAATTCCAAAGAAAGTGTTTTGGTGATTTGCTTGGCGAATATTTATTGAAAGTTCAATTTTGGCGGGTGCAATAACTCCATCTGTTAGTTAACGGATCAAGTTATGAAATGATTTTGAGTATAATAAGTTGCCTATCTACTATTGGAAAGTGGCGCAAAAAGTCATAGACAATAGATCCTTCATCAATTAAATTTGTTTAATTAATTTAATAGAAAATAGTATTAAAATTGTAAGTGTATAATAGGTACCATAAATTCGGACAAAAATATTTTCTAATTGTATACCATATTTTCGGACGGAGGAAGTCCTCCTTTTTATTTTCAAATAACTACAATTTTTTATATCAAATAAATAACAACCCTTCTTTGTTCAGTCATCACGTCTCGAAAAAGGAGTCTAAATGGAAATTATTAGGAAATAAAATTCTTTTGTTAACAAAAGAGTTAACAAAAGAGTTAACAAAAGAATTTTATTTCCTAATAATTTAGTAAGTATAAATTTATACTCTTTAATTTGACATCGGAAGTGGAAAAATGTATAATGTATCGAAAAAGTTAACAAAAACATGAAATTCGTAGATTCACAGATTTCTAGACATCATATACCCCTTTTTACGTATTGGAGCTAGGTTTTCCTTTTTTTGGGGAACACAATCCATTTATTTCCTAACTCACGGTTATTGGTTTTTATCTAGTTACCGGTCAAATGACAATACAATGTTTATCTGTTTCCATGTTATCCTATTATTTGTACCTTTCTGATGAAGATTGAAAAACGCAATCGAATTAAAAATAAAACATATTATAAACAAAGTAAAGTAGATGAAATTGTGCATACAGCTAAAATAATAGTTATTTATGGTACATAAATCATGGTATGACAAATAAGTCACGCGAGAAAAGTTTAGCCCGTAAGGCCGAGAGGGCTATTTTCTTAAGTGACTTATTTGTTATTAACACACGCGTGGCATACAAAACTTTATCCAATATCTCGTAATAATACTAATTTAAAATGTAATTAAATTTTTGATATTTGACGTTTTAAAATGACAAATTTAAATTCTGGAAACTAGTAGGTGTAAAATATAGTCACAACGGCAATTAACAATGTAAATGATACCCAGTTTCCTTACTCACTAGTGAGTTATACATTACTCACTTAGTGAGTTATAAGCGTGGTTATAAGGCACTTTACTTATTTAAAAAACCATAGTTATACCTCTATTATTGCGAGATATTGGATAAAATTATTATTCTGGCCTTTCAAAGATACAGTCCTTCATAAAATCCCAAGTTTTGTAGATCTTTTGGCCTAAAGAAACATACAGAAATAAATCTTAAAAAGAAATTTCAAGAATATAGGTGTGATATTAGTATGTGTTTGTAAAATATAACAAAAACTTAACTGAATGTTAAAATATTAGGATTTTAACTATAAGCAAAGAACACAATAAAATTTTTTTTTAGAATTTTTGAAATTCAAATTTATATTTTTGAAGTCATGTTGGTACTGTGTACACCATGCTTCTCTATTGTCAGTGACAATTTTAGTAATTTTAATTTTCTAACCTTCATTTCGTTTTGAACTCCTCGTGTGGATGGAACCTAGTTTATATTTATTATTCAAGTGGTAAGCATTTTAAATTAATTTTCTGTAGTATTTTAATCGTTGATTTAACTTCAGTTTTTCTTAGATTTTTTAATTTTTCATAAAAATTCTTTTCACATTTTTTGTTTCAATTATTATTTTTTCCGTTCAATTTTTTTCATTTTTGTTTTCTTTTTATCGGTTTAGTTGCGACTGATGATGGGAAATAACCTTGAAATAAAGATCTTTATATCGCAATAACATTAATTTTTACTTAAAATTTGCTATATTTTTCAACTTTTTCGTAAAAACTCCACGTTTTTGCACCCCCCCCCCCCTATATTTGCATTCTTTGTCAGGATTTCAAACTATTTTCTGGTTCTACTTTGTCATTTGGAATAAAAGACATTTTTAAAGTGTTTAGTAAATAAAATTTCTCGTATTGTGTTCTTTGCTTATAGTTAAAATCCTAATATTTTAACATTCAGTTAAGTTTTTGTTATATACAGGGTGTCCCCGCACTCACTTTACATAACTTAGGTGGTGATAGAGGACACTTTTCTAAGAACAATTTTTAACAAAAATTTTTTTCTAAATTCAAACCCTCGAAAGTTAGGCCTCTTTAAAGCATTTTTTTTAATTTCCACATTCACGTGGCCATAGCCCCGAAAGTATTGATTTTTCAGTAAAAATGGTTTAGTCATTTTTTAAAGAGCGTGAAATAATCTACAAACTAGATTCAAACCTTTTCTTGTCTAAAATCAACGGCTTTCGAGTTATGAATTAAAGTAGGTTAAAAAATGTCGAAAAATTTGTGCTTTCTTTTTTTTTAGTTTTCTTCAAGACCCTGTATCTTTTAAACGAAACATTTTACAAAAAATCTGACGCCCCATTCCGGATAGGAAATTTAACGGACTACAACTTTTGTCTAGTAAAAATTTTTGAGAAACCAATCCATTTCACAGAAAATCAGAAAATAACAAACGAGACAGCTACAAAACATAAAATTTAATTCACAAAATTTTTATTTTTTTTGAAAAATTATTTTATTAATTAATTTTAAACTATTAGATTATTTAAGTAAATGTTGAAAATAACCACCCTCATTTTTAATACACAGTCGTGCTCGTTTTAAAATATGCTTTATAGTATTATTTATAAAATTTTCTTTTTTTTTTAAATCCATTATAGCAGGGGTGGTCAACAAGGTCGAGGGATTGACCGGTCGATCACGAGGCCAATTTTGGTCAATCCGTGAATGTGAAAAGTGTCAAAAATTCGAATTTCTGCGATTAAAAGTGTCGAAAAATCGCCTTTTTACGATTTGTTTCGACAAACATCTTTTAAAACAATCACAACTGTGTATTTAAAATGAGGATGGTCATTTTCAACAATTACTTTATTAATGTAATAATTTAAAATTAATTAATAAAATAATTTTTCAAAAAAAATAAAAATTTTGTGAATTAAATTTTATGTTTTGTATCTGCCTTGTTTGTTATTTTCTGATTTTCTGTGAAATGGATTGGTTTTTCAAAAATTTTTACTAAACCAAAGTTGTAGTCCGTTAAATTTCCTATCCGGAATGGGGCGTCAGATTTTTTGTAAAATCTTTCGTTTAAAAGATACAGGGTTTTGAAAAAAAACAAAAAAAAAGGAAGCTCAAATTTTTCGACATTTTTTAACTTACTTTAATTCATAACTCAAAAGCCGTTGATTTTAGATAATAAAAGGGTTAAATCTAGTTTGTAGATTATTTCACTCTCTTTAAAAAAGTACTAAACCATTTTTACCGCAAAATCAATATTTTCGGCGCTATGGCCACGTGAAGGTGGAAATTAAAAAAAATGCTTTAAATAGGCCTAACTCTCGAGGGTTTGAATTTAGAAAAAAATTTTTGTTAAATATTGTTCTTAGAAAAGTGTCCTCTATCACCACCTAAGTTATGTAAAGTGAGTGTGGGGACACCCTGTATAAAGAAACATAGTTTCCAGTTTCATTTGATTCATTCATTTGAACCAAAAGTGGGACACAATAAGCCAATAAGTACATAATACGTATGTTTAATTTTCAAGCCATTTTCCTTTCTTTTTTTTTGTTATGTACTGTCTCCAAGATAATACTGCTTACTATCTAGATAAAGTCCCAGATATCTAACCGATTTTGCTTGAGATATTGGTATTTGATTTATGTGAACTGAAGGGCATATCTGATTTTATCTCGTTCACTTTTATTCTCCATTTTTGCAACCGCATTCTCGAAAAAGTTGGAGATGCATTTGAACTTCGGATGCTTCAGTAAAAAGTCCAAAACAGTTCTCAACGCTCATTTAAACCACCTGCACTGAAGCAAGCTAGTTTATTGTACCCCGTCCATGCTGAGATGTTAGATGAATTATGAAGTGGAGACCTATCAGAGTAGATCTCTATGACTACCTCGGTCACCAATAGTGTGGATGTCCTCTGGAAGGCCGAGCTTTAAGAAATTTAGTTCGGTTCCATTCGCGCTGATCTCTCAATCGTCGGACACGGGCCCAAAGGTGCAGGTCCAACGTCCTTCCCCGCCACCCGAAGGTGTAAGTCTACCCAAGTCTCCCGCCTCACCGATTGTATCGGCTTCGCAAGGCGGTACGATACGGTGAACGATTCCGCATGTCCGCGATTCAAACCCAGAATTTCCACTCTGAACTTAAGCAGCGATCACATCATGCCATCACTGCTGTATATTATGCTTTAGTAACGTGGTCCTTAGTTGATAAGATGGTAGTTCCATCTACGCTTCTTTGTTAGATAAATCTCTGAAACTTCATCATCTTGCTGTACCTACTTGAAAATAACGATTTTCCAAATATGAACTAAAGAGGAAGAAATATTGACATGACAACATCTCATTGATTTTCTATAGAAGTCCTTCATGCTATACTTTACCAAATGTCTGTTTAATATCCAGTAAAACCGCCCCTCAGTATTTTTTCTCTTTAAAGTTACTATAAATTTTATCCGCAATACGATTACTCTGTTGGATGAAAGAATGTTGTCTTTGAAATTCAAATTGATGATCTGGTATACACTTTTCCAGAAAATCTGCATCAATTTATACGTTTCAGTAAAAGTGTTTCTAAAAGTTTTGATAAGTGAGTAAACTAATTGATTTTAGATGAAGTAACTTCTGTTTGTTACTTTCCAGGCTACAATATTAGTATTGTTTTGACAAAATGGAGTTGTATTGACCAGTGCATTAATCTAAGAATGGAATTGAAGAGTATCGTAATCAGGGCCGCCGCGCCCTATTATTCACAGTGTGCAAAACATACGGGAGGCCAAAATCCCAAAAATAGGGGTTAAGGAAAGGTCATTTACTTTACGGCAGGGAATAAGTAGTAGAAATTTAGGAAATTTATTGTATTAAAAAACCGAAAAAAATCAGCTACAAGGGCGGCCAAATTAAACTTTGCACAGGGGCGGAAGTACCCCTAGCTGCGGGAATCCTGATCGTAAAACTTTACTCCCAATCTTAGGCAATTCAAATAATAGCTTTCCTGTAATGCAATCGTATCCTTGAGATTATTTTTATTTAGTTTTTCTATCTTTATTTTAACTTCATGAAAAGTACAATTCTTTATAGGCACGATATTTGCAGCGGTATTTTAGAAAGTCTTCAATTTCTTCGTCTGGATCTTCAGAATGAGGTTTAAATACTTCTTCTAGATTTTGTGAAAAGAAAAAGAAAAAAGGTTGTAGCACTTCAAATGCTGTTGTTTTTGCTTGGCGTTTTTCCTTAATAAATTTTTATATTTATTAACAACGCATGGGAAATTCGTTTTCATTTTACCATCTTGCTCTAAGTAAAAATATAAATGCCTTAAAATCTAAACATCATCTAGTACATAGCCGACCGCAAGCGGTCTAATTTCAAAGTAATTAATGCTCATTCTTCCGTTGACTATTATTTTATTTATTGATTTATTTTATAAACATTACATTGCATCACTGTGAACAAATGTATTAAAAACATAGTATCAATATCTGTAAAGAACATCTATAACAGAGGGGTGGCAAACCCGCCGGCCGCCTTCAACATTTTTTCGGCCCGTGAGATTCATCACACTTTTATACAAAATATATTTATTTTATAATGACCAAAGGGTGGTAGGTAAGAAACCTCAGCACAGATTTTTAAAATTTCCACTGTCAAGAATCATTAAAAACGGTACAAAAAGCTATTAGGTTCGTTCCAACATGCCATTTTTGTATCGTCACAAAACGGTACGAAAACTGTTGGTCACGGTTTTATGCGCATGCGTGAGCTTTACACCGTTCTCTGTACCACAAATGAACTGAAACTCTTATAACAGGTTGGAACGTATTTGTGGCTGGTATCTGCACCAATATTTGTATTGTTTGAATATAGAATTTTTATAGCATACAAATTACCAAAATAGTTTCATATTTTGCCTTCTTCTTTTAGAATCATTTAAAAATATTCATTTTAATAATAATAATAATAATTTTTATCAGATAACTAAAATTGGTTTATTATTAATTCGTGAAATTAAATGTTTTATTTTTGATAAATAACGAATTAAGGAATAATTTTAATTTTCTGACGAAGGTCTAAATGCAAGATCGAAAGCTCAAAATATAACTTTTAATATTATTCCTTAATTCGTTATTTATTAAAAATAAAACATATTTATTAGATAACTTGACTTATTAGAGACGAGACCCGACTCAGGGTTAATTTATTAGTAGGTACATGATTTCGTAATTTTACTTTACTTAGGTTAATAACTATAGGTACATAATTTATTTATGACCAGCAGTCTGGCGTAAATCAAACACGGATAGACTACAGAGCGGGAAACCGCGGTTCTAATCTCTAATGAGAATTTACATACTATATAAGAATACGTCTTACACGCTAGAAGAGGAAGAAGAGTACATCGAAAGTGAAATATAAAATGGCAATTTTTTATTAATAATTTAATAAAACCGTGCAAAAGTGACACTTTTATCATTTAGAAATCGACGTGTAATGAAATTGCATTACACGTCGATTTTTTACATTACTGGTCGATTTTTGAAGGAGAAAATGTCTGTATCACTCATATTTTAAAATTTTTTAACAATAATAATTATTATTTAATTTATAATTATTAAATTTATGTAACATATACCACACATAACAGAAAATTATATTAATCTATGACACTAACCCTACATCGTGCACCAACCTAAAAATGACAGATATCACATGACTAAATACCTAATACGCAGGGCAGTACATCAGTTATCACTTGGTTACTACTACATAGCTAGAGAGCCAGTATTTTAACAAAGCTGAAATTTTCTCTATTTACGCTCTTATATGTGCCATTCATGAAATGGATACGCATTAGTCCGACTGGTGGTTCCTATAGCGTCAATCAGCCAAAAATTGGACTTTACTGTACGTTATATTAACAATCTTACCGTTCGGTTAGTAATTAGCTCAGTAGCATAGTGTGAAGAGCGTGTGCCTACGGATATGGGGACCCCGGTTCTAATCCGGCGTCCGGCAATTTTTTTTTCAAATATTTTTTTTTAACAATTAATTTATTATCTAAATTATGTAATTGTATTTTAAAATTTTTCAAGAAAAGATATTATATTACATCTCTTTGTTTTAATCAATGATTATATGTACATAGCTAGAGAGCCAGTAGCTTTGTTAAAATACCGTAAGTCTGCCGTCCACTGAGGCAGTTTAAGAGGCTTAAACCACAAATTGGTAGACTGCGAATTTCCCGATTTACACTGTATAATCATTGATTAAAACAAAGAGATGTAATATAATATCTTTTCTTGAAAAATTTTAAAATACAATTACATAATTTAGATAATAAATTAATTGTTAAAAAAATATATTTGAAAAAAAAATTGCCGGACGCCGGATTAGAACCGGGGTCCCCATATCCGTAGGCACACGCTCTTCACACTATGCTACTGAGCTAATTACTAACCGAACGGTAAGATTGTTAATATAACGTACAGTAAAGTCCAATTTTTGGCTGATTGACGCTATAGGAACCACCGGTCGGACTAATGCGTATCCATTTCATGAATGGCACATATAAGAGCGTAAATAGAGAAAATTTCAGCTTTGTTAAAATACCGTAAGTCGGCCGTCTACTGGCTCTCTAGCTAACAGGGCAAGTATCGAAATGATCGTTTCGTAACGGTTCCATGAACGATCACAAGTTTGGTTGGAACGTGTCACATGCCGTCCCTCAAACAGTCACGGTGCAGTACAGTCTGTTGGAACGCTTTTTAACTATTGCGCATGAGCGGACGGTACGTCGTACGGTTTCTTGGCAAGTTGGAACGAACCTATTATAAAACAAAATATTTGCGAACCATTGCAAATAGGGCTCTAAAAAGTCAAATTTTCAAAATTTGTATTGTCCGATGCAGTCTTACGAGTTAGAAACGGTTTACAACATTTCATTGGCTCCCGAAACCCCGCCTCTAATATATCCCACCAAAAGCTTATAAATATGAGGTGTGTACATAAAATGCTCTTAGTACGTTCTGGCGATCACAACAACGTGTCGTGTGTTGAGCTTTAAAAAACAGTTCTTTTTAGGACCAAAAATACTTAGAAAGGGTTACGGTTTTAACGACGTTGAATCTCGCTTTTTTTTGCAACTCTGGCGGGGGTGTTTGTGTTGCCGAAAAATGGGTCTGTAGCGTGCGGAGCGCAGCGTACAACAACGTGTCGTGTGTTGAGCTTTAAAAAACAGTTCTTTTTAGGACCAAAAATACTTAGAAAGGGTTACGGTTTTAACGACGTTGAATCTCGCTTTTTTTTGCAACTCTGGCGGGGGTGTTTGTGTTGCCGAAAAATGGGTCTGTAGCGTGCGGAGCGCAGCGTAAACTCATTAAAAACATCCCCCTAGGGTGATCCACCTCGGCAAATTGTGCTATTAGCAAGGGGTGAATCTCGCTTTTGTTATGCATCTCTGGCGGGGGTGTTTGTGTTGCCGAAATGGGCCTTTCGCGCGCTACAGACCCATTTTTCGGCAACACTAAACTCATTAAAAACATCCCCCGAGGGTGATCCAACTCGGCAAATTGTGCTATTAGCAAGGGGTGAATCTCGCTTTTTTTTTGCTGCATTTAAGCCAAAAATACGTTGAAAATGTGAATTTACCTCGACGTTAACTGTACGATGAATTTCCCCGTGTTTTTTAGTCAAAAATACCCCTAAAAAGTGAAATTATGTCGATGTTAACTGCGCGACGGACTAGCTACTACTGGGAGCACACGGGTGCTCCGATTTTTCTAAGTGTTAATGTAACTCACACCACACGGACGGACGACAGAATGACTGTGACGTTTCAAAATCGAGCTAAAATTGGCAACTTTAAAATCGATTATTGGCCAAACTAATCGATATACGACTTTCACCCTCACCTTAATCGCTTCGTCTATATTTTTTCTATCTAAATCCGTCGAGATTTTTTTAATAAATTTAATATTCTCGAGCTGAGCCTACTTACCTGCTACCGACCAAAGTAGTGAAAACCTAATAAGGGGATATATCATTTTATATGTTGCCCGCGGAGTTATGATGCATTTCCAAAGTGGCCCGCAAGATCATTTGGGTTGGCCACCCTTGATCTATAAGAAAGGCAAGAAAGTTCGACAATCAGAATAAAAACTGATTGACGTCATAGAACATCCCTTCGAGGAGCATATCTTTAATATCACTTGTAAACTTGAACACCAATACAGAATTTCTAATCTCGGCCTACAACTAATTAAAAGTTGGGGAAGAATAAGTGCACCCCCATGTCTAGTATCACGACCATGCACCTCATGAATCGTTGAGAACTTCTCAATATTCTGGCATGCATAGATCGCTATCATCTGAATGTACAAGCACGGCAGATGCAAAATCCTCATTTCCCTAAAGTATTGTTTCTAGGATCAGTATTCATTTAGTTAGTTTATAGTTTTATTTATATTAGTTTTTAGTATTATTAGTATACTTAATATTATTTACGTTTTGGCTTGGGCATTTTTTCCACTGGGACTTGAAGGGCTTAGCCGAGAAGGTACCTAAGCCAAAAATTTAAAGATAAGAACAAACTAGAGTCAATTTAAGCGTTAGTATGAGTTAGCTAACTATAACTGATTCTGCAGAAGCCACTTAGACTGGTTATCACACTAATAATTGTAGATATTTTGGGTACTTTTATACTCAAGATCTAAGTGGGAATGATAACCATCACAGCAGCGGTAGCTTCAACTTTTGGCCCGGGAATTCTGGTATAATGAACAAACTCACTCAAATGACGTACTGATTCTTCCTATTGATGATTTTTACATGACGTACTCTTTCATTCTATTGATCATTGCATTCATAATTATTATAAACTTGTTCATAAATGTGATGAACAACATTATTAGGGCCGCCTTTAGGGCCTAAGCCTCGAGTGCGGAGGCGATTACCCACTGTGCCTCCGGGTAGTTACGCCACTGCATCACAGTTAATTTCTCCCACTTTCCATAATCTCCCACTTTCAAGCAAATGCATGGGTGCCATTGAGTTGCATATATGGCGGGATGAAATATACCTAATACTAAATAATGTGAATCTTTGGTTTTCGTTCTCTTTTTCCCAATTAAACTTCAAAATAATAAATACAAGGATATTCTAATAATATTGAAAGTAAAAGAAAATTAATTGATAAAGCACCTGTAAATTGTGTTTTATAATAGGATATATGCACGAAATCGACGTAATAATCGAGCCAAATAATTAAATTAATATTTACAAAATTTGTAGAACATTGTATAAAATAATAAAAAAAATCTATAATAAAATAAATTAAAAGAAGGAGTGCAGTCGCAAAAATAAGCACGATGAACCTGACTTTATTTACCATATGACTTTCAAAATCACAGAAACAATGTTTTGCAAATTTCTATGTTCAATAAGTTACTTTTTGATTTGTCTTACTTGGTTTCTGAACATAACTTCATTATCAGGATTCTTTTCAAATCAAATAACCAAAAAAGTATTTAGGGGGCTTTCTTGTTAAGTTTATGAAAATTTGATTGATTTATATCAAAACGACGCTATTCGCAGTGTTTCATCACAACATATTATTTAAAGAACGGAAATATCGACATACAACAGAAATGGCTCTTGAAAATGAAAAAAAAAAGTTTTCATGCTCAATTATTATCTTCAAAAGCTGTCGGTTGATTTATTTATATTTTTTAATAAACTTCAATAAATAATTCTTTTTGTTACCAAAGTGAATTTAGGTGTTAAAAATGTTAGTATATACTTTAATAAACTCTTAAAACCTGGTAAAAATCCAACAGAGGCTGCTTCCTACCGCCCAATTCGTCTTTTGCCCGTCTTGTCTAAGTTGTTTGAGAGGATTTTTATAGTTAGACTCAGACCACTCCTGGAAGAGAAGCAATTAATACCCAACCATCAGTTTGGATTCCGACAAAATCATGCCACGGTAGAGCAGGTACACGGAGTTGTCAGGAAGATTAGGGAATACCTAGAAAATAGAAGATACTGCTTTGCAGCTTTCCTGGATATTTCTCAAGCTTTCGACAAGGTGTGGCGCACAGGCTTGATCTACAAAATTAAGACTACATTACCGCATCCGTATTGTCAAGTACTGAGATCTTACCTGACAGACAGACACTTTCTAGTAAAGTACGGAGATGCTTACTCTGCTTTGTTTCCTATAGAGTATAGAATCAGGTGTTCCACAAGGAAGTGTGCTCGGCCCACTTCTGTATCTCCTGTATACCAATGACCTGCCAACAAACTCCAGAACTGAAACTGCCACCTATGCGGACGAACAGTGATAATGGCTTCGCATGAAGATCCAAATGTTGCCTCTAAATACCTCCAAGAACACCTTGTCGAAGTGGGGAGATGGATGAAAAAGGGTAGGATTAAACCAAATAGCACAAAATCTACACACATCACGTTTACTCTTAGGAGAGTCAATTGCCCAGCTGTAACATTAAACAACATCGCTCTTCCTCAAAGCGAAGAAGTTAAGTACCTTGGATTCCACCTGGACAGACGTCTCACGTGGGAAAAACATATCTGGAAAAAGCGATTGCAACTAGGACTTCTGTATCGTAAGATGTACTGGCTGATGAATAGAGACTCGCATCTTAGGATGGAAAACAAGCTATTGATACATACAGCCATCATCAAACCGGTATGGACATACGGAATACAACTGTGGGGCGCAGCCAGCGAGTCAAATGTTATGAAAATGCAAAGATTTTAGTCTAAAACGCTATGGGCGATCTGCAATGCTCCCTGGTATGTTCCCAACAATGTCACACATCGTGACCTGGGCATGGCCACAGTCAAAGAGGAAATTGCTTTAGCTAGCAAGAAGTATCAGCTTAGACTCAGTTCTCACCCAAATATTTTGGCATCAAATCTTCTCACTACCCCCAACGTAAAAAGGTTGAAGAGGATAGACTTCTTGGATCTGCCCCAGCGGAAACAGTGTGTTTTCTTGAATTCATGTAAACACAAAAACAAAACGTTTTTAATTTTAAAATGAGGCTTACTATTGAGTCGGCTTCAACTGTGATACCTGTTGTTTCATTTTGTTAAATACTATTACCTAATGTTTATTTATAAACAGATTGTAGTTGTTCTTGGTTGCTAATAAAAAAAAATACTTTAATTCAAACTAATAGGTATATTTTATATTAATGAATAATTAAATGAAGTTATGCAGATCCTACAAATTGGTGAAAACATAATTTTTCTCTTCAAATTATAATTTCAGCATTTCAGCCTATCAGTGTCCCTATTGTGCTATTATTTACTATTGATTTTTTAAATTTTATTTGATGGTTTGTTTAACTAATGTAAAACCATCTTTATAACTGAATTTTCACGTAATCATCTCATCTAAGGCTTTTCCATTCCTTTCGGAATATTGCCACTTCTATTGAAGTCTTTACAATCCATTTCACGAGGTGGATTAATCCTCTTTTGCTACTCTTTTACTACAACTTTTCACCACAGCGTGTGGATGTCCACCGGAAGGCCGGGCTAAGAAATTCTGCGAAGTCCGCGACTTGAACCCAGAATTTCCGCTCCATAACTCGACCAGCGATCACATCACTCCACACCGTGGTTATTAAATTTTACTTTATAACTGAATTTTCACGTAAATACTATTCAATTATTATTCATGATTATTAGTGTTTCTAGAAACACAATTTTAATTATCTATAGGTATCAACTTTTTCAATATCGATTCGTATTAACAATTCCTTGTACATTTATAACCACATACGTGTAACAACTGCCTTTTATTAGCGGTGCAATTTTTAGTCTTTAAAAATTGGTTCTAATATAATGCATGAAGAGCACCTGGTCTGGTTTCTTGTTTCCATTGCACTATATAAAATTTTGTTAAGCGGTCCTGGTAATATTTCGCAAAAGAAACAATTAAATTGTCATTTTTAACTACATACTGTAATAGTTTTACAGTAACTGTAATAAATTATAATAAATAAATTACATTTAAATTCTTAGAACTTTGTCAACATCTCTGGTCATTACATTATTTTGTACAATACGTTTTCCTAGCTTAGTTTGCGATACTAAGCAAAAATTGCACTTCTAATTAGTTAATTTTAGAATATATTTTAGGATGGTCACATTTGAATAAATTATAGTTTCTCCAATATGGAGTATAATAAAAAAAACTTTAAAGTGACAAAATATATCTCCCTCTATATTGTCTCAATCATTTTACTAAAAAATGTAATAAATAGTATGTCGATATCATGTGAAGGAGGAGAAAATTATTTGTAAAATGTATAGTATATTTGCTATTGAATTCGAATGTAATAAATAATATAAAAAATAAAATAATCATAATATGCAACACCAAATAAAAAATCAACTAAAATTACAAAGTTGTAGTTTATTTAGAGCGTAGGGTAATAAACCGTTTCCATTAATGTCATTTATAGTTTATAAAAAAATCTCTGGAGGACTAATACAATAACAAATCTTTTAAGTCCGACCCTGATGTTAAATCTACTAGCACTTCAACAATAAGCGGCATCTTTTATACGAGCACGCGCTAAGAATCCTTGTTAATAATAGTAACAGCCTATGTACCTTATAATATGGTACATTCGATCAGCAATATTCATAATAATTGTGGTTACATTGATTTGAAATCGACTAGTAGCACGTGCCTTATTTCAAATACTTGTAAATAAACTCTTGTTATAATTTTTAATTAAAACTCCCATTTGTAAACTAATAACAATTTTTATTACCTACAATTAATAGCGGCAAGGTACCTAACTAGTCGTATAATAATTTGTCGACTTTAAGTGAGTTTATACCTAACATAATATTATATTGAATTGATGCATTCTTATTCGTTGCGGCTGAGATTTTTCCCTTCTTGTTAGAACTATTATTGTTAATTTTAATTTAATTATTTGCAACGATTTGACCGAAGTGGAAATTTTGGGTTCAAATTAAACTTCACTAATCATCAAGAAGTAAATATTGAATAGAGAAACAAGTAACGCAAATGAGTAGATTAACGATAACATCAGTAACTTATGTACAAGGAAACTTACATTTTTCTATCCTTACGGTAGAAACACAGTGGAAGCTGGTCGCCGAAACCTGCTTACCCGCTTGAATGTTTTTATTGAAATACGAGCTTCGTTTGTCCTCGATTACATTAATTCATGTATTATTTATTATATTATTAATTATATTATATTAATTAACGTAATTGAGGACAAACAAAGCTCGTATTTCAATAAAAACATTCAAGCCGGCAAGCAGGTTTCGGCGAGCAGGCTCCACTCTGCGCATAGCCTAACGATAAAAATCTAGCTTTCCGAGCATCATTTATGTTATCCACGTATTGATATAAGAAACTCTTTTAACAATATTGTTATCACCTTTGATGATTAAACTGACCAATACCAAAAGAACGAAGAAAGTTGATGAAGTTTCCCTTAATCGCTGAAGTTATAAGGTAATTTTCTTGTTTTTGCTTGCTTTGTGCAGAGATTAATATATCGATTGTATTATTCATAGTTTTATTAAAAACAGTAGAAAACAGTCTTAAGATTTTGCAATTTACATTAAGTAGTAGTAGAGCAAACAAATGAAAAGTACAAAGTAGAAGGAGGAATGTCCCTCAAAAATGAATTTGACAGAGCTTTTTAAACTTTTTTTATTATTAAATATAATTCCATTTTCAACTCTTGAATTTTGCAGTTTAGTCTCTAATGCGTTTTGTATTATGTATTTTGTACTTTTTGTATTAGTTAATAATATAAACATGAAATACGTACATGTGTGTCTTTTCACAAAAAAAGAATTATTATAAGTAAATACTCGGAAAACCCAAGGTCTGGAGAGTATGGAGAGTCATTCATTGTTGTTCATTCTTGCTGGGCAAGGAGAAAAAATAAGAACACCATTATTAATTTAGTTTCATGTAACAAAAATTAATATTTAATTTTCAAGATCCCCGCGTCGATGAGGTTAAAAAAATAAAATGTCGGAGGTCACTTCTTACAATCGAATGTCTTTTTCATTATTTGTTTTGGTTTAACGATGTTTCTAATATTGTATAAATAAATATTTAACATTAAAAACAATCTTTGGTTCTAATGGAGGCGGGGGTAGCGCAAATTCAAGGAGCTTGTCACAGGCGCTTTCTACCCTCGTTACCGCTCTGCCGCCAGGCTCACGTTCACTAATTATCTAGATATTACATAAATTAAAAATATTATTTAATTTCTAACTAATTTTGTAATTTAATCATTTATAAATCATAGTTTTGATTATAGGTAGGTATTCATTATAAATGCTACTAATACGATAAGTCAATTCGATAATTATATTCTGGATTCTGTGTATCAATTCTGTTTGCAATTGTAATAAAAATGAATCAAAAAGAAATGTAAACTTTTTTACTACCACCCGCACAACACATTTTATATTCAGATAGTTTAGTCTCCCACAAAGTAGGTATTCAACTAGTGTGCCTGTGGGATATCCAATTTTTTAAGAATACCATTCAAGCACAAGCTTATCAGTTAAGTAACACCGATATACTCCTAATATTATTTATGATTTCACAATTTACGTTGAATTAATTAACTTTAGCATAGCGGATGTAAAACGAATTTTGTTTTAAACAGCGGCATTTCCGTTTTGTTCTGATACAAACACCTTAATGCGGTGGTAGTGCCATATCTTACATTGATCACATGTTTAACATGTGTGCTGGACCACTTGCCATCACAAACTTAAAATAATCAATTTAATATACAGCTGTTTAATTTTTGAATTATAAAGTTTCGACAAATCAGGAATGCAATTTTTACCTGTTTTCAATTTTTACCTGTTTTCAAGTTTTCAAAAATGCAATTGAACGAATTATTATTTATGGCATTATACTCGTACTTTGATTAAAATTTAATTTTAAAGATTTTCGCAAGTTTGCTAATATAACGTACCTGTTATTTAAAATAATTTAAAAAATATAAAAGACCGAAAGTGCAAATCGAATAAAGTTCGAAAAGACCTTTCTCAAATATAAACTAATTTTCTTTAATCTTTATGTTGAGTAACTATGTTGTTATCAAACATTTTATAGATATGGTATTTTTATTTCTAGATACACATAGGTAAAATAAAAAATATTACAGTAGATAATAATATATACAAAAAGAAAATGTAAGAAATTTGTTATATAATCAGATTATCGCGTTTGGTGAAATTCTTCCACATGTCTTTGTATTTTAACCACTTTTCTGGTGTCACTTTTTACAGTGTTACTTTTTTTTATGCCAACACAAAATATGTTATACACTGATAAAAGTGGCTGTAATTTTACTAATTTTACTAATATTACTTTTCTATGAAATATTACATATACTTTTACATGATAAATGTAAATGATTACATGTATTATGTAATTTCACGTTACTTATACATGGGCACTGGTGACCATCTATAAGTTATGTAAATTTACGAATTATTTATTTCAGTGCAGATATTTCTTTTTTAACTTTTTTTATATATTGCTGTTTCTGGATATAGTGTTGAATTCTCTTTGCAGTTATGTACTCTATACTCTATGCAGAAGAAGAAACAATCTTGAAGAGAAAGTGTCATAAGGAAGCCAATGTAACGCAAATTGCTCTAATTTGGGCCACTTGCCCCGCTGATCTACGAATGGAAAGGTTAGACAGGCCAGCTAAGGGATTACACCCCCGTCCAGTGCCAGAGCATGGGTCGCGCGGACGCGGTTCGTAGGTTCTTCCGTTGGCTCAGGCGATCAATTGGCAACTAACTAAGAAAAAAAAACCTTTCGGGCGCCAGTCCTCTAAATAAAATACGGAAGTAAATAAGAGTTGATTTTATTTAAAAAACAAAGTTTAGATAAAGATGGGGTTGACAATATTTGACTCCAAAACTCCAATAGGAGACACAAAACATACAACATAGCAAGTAAAATCCAAGATACCCTGAAGGGATACCCTGGGACAATCAAATAAAAAAATAAAATACAGATGAGTTGCTATCTGAAAACAACTCACAAAAATAATCCGCGCATCCAGGAGATTGCCCAACGCAGACATAAAAACGTTGGTAAAATTGACTGCAAAAAACACATTCGCAAGAGATATCATCAAGTAAAATTAAATACAGCAATTGCTTTCTAACTTACCCTTCCACCTCAATCCGTCCGATTCAACATCTCAATTCTTTTGGAACCTCTGGAATATTAATGGTTCATCGTTTAAACTGAGTTTCAGGTGTAAAGCTAAAAATAACAAAAACTGCACAATTAAACAAGAATCAATTCACCTGCGAACGGTATAGCATCTCAATAACGATGTAAATAATTAAGACAAGCAAATCTCCTAAATGCGTTTCCACAAAAAAACTAATTAATAGTTTTCCAGCCATCCTACGTCGTTGGTGCTGTCCTAACCACTAGAGATGGAATAGTGATATAGGCTCACGCTACCGCTGCGACAAAAATCCCACAATGTTGGAATGGAGCTCGCACGTCTTCCCAAAAAGTATGGATAAATCGTCAAAGGAGACGGCCAAAGTGACAAACTTATCACACCACTTCTTAATCAAAAATGCAAAACTGCGGTGAAGCTGGGGATAAACGAATGTTGATCAGTCCTGCCCTCTCCATTGATCTCATACAGGAATGGTGAACCCAAAAACGAAATCCCAACATCGTTAAAAATGGCTGCCACAGATGGTTCGACACAGGAATCAAGGTTATCACAGGTGGAAACAAGATAACCAAACTGCTGGCCCATATCCATACAAATAACCATATGGTTGGTGGATAAAAACAGCCAGATGGACAATCAGCTACTGATCACCATGTGTACCCGCTCAGAAAACCATAATTAAAATTGGAAACCAAAAAATGAACGTCACATAAAATTGACGTGGTAGTACGAAAAAGCTAAAATTTATCAAAGTCAAACTTCCGCTTATGATAGAAAATAATGCAATCTTACCCACAAATGTAGCACAGAAGGTAAAAATAAAAAAAGATCACTTCAATAAACTAACAATTTGTGGCTTTTAAAACATAAAATTGCACAAACGTAAAATGAAACTTGCACTCTTCATAAAGATAAGCGAAGAATGAAATTTTGATAAATTTTCGAAATACAATACGATTGCGCGTGTTTGAAACACACACAGGGTGATGCATAGATTTCAGCCAAAATATAAATAATAGCATTTGAAATGCTACACCAAGATCAATTAGATCGAGAAGCATAAATCAGATAAGAAAAATTAAGTACAGAGAAATAGAGAATAGTATAAGAACGAAAATAAAATTAAAATTATTTCTCCGAAGAGATTTTCCGACGGAGAGGAGACTTCCCGATTGATTGGATGCGAGGATGCAGAAGAGGAAGATGGGACGCCGAGTAATAAATTCGTTGATTTTTTTGGAAAGAAAGAAGATAATGGAGGTCGTCTGACAGTACAGACGATCAAGATGGAATAGCGCCGATGCAACCGAACATAAGGAAGAATGGGAACAAAGCAGAAAAATGATCAAGACCGCAAATTAAAATGGAAATAAAAAATTACAAATTTGATAACGAAAAATATGAAAATTGCGTATGAAAATTAAAGATGACTGCTGTCGTCAAGGAAGAGTTATGTCTAACATAAAATTAATTGGAAATAATTAAGCACGATAAGATTAAAAATTATAACCAAGAAAATTTAAATAATTGAAAAGTTTATAACAAAATGAACGACCACAATCTTGGGAAGATAAGCAGAATGGAAAATTGAAGCTTGATTTGAAAATGAAAAGTGGAATATTGAATAATGGAAAAATTTTAGAGTCGTAATTAAGCACTACTATTTAAATTGGATCATAAAATCATATAAGTATAGTTAATGTTTTGGAAAAATTTGTCGATCAGAAACAAGAAGAATTGAAAAATTATAAATTAAAATTGTATTGAGATGATTAGAGTAAATTGAGTAGGTATCTATTGATAGATTATTTAGCAATCGTTTTTAGAAAATGTAGCCATGAATGAATTTTATGGGTTTATTAAATAAAATAATATTGAACTTTGAATTTGGAAAATTGGAAACAAGTAGCAGCGGAGAATTTGAAGAAAGAAATGTTGATAGAAAATTTGGATGAAAAAGAGAAATTGAAAAATACGAAGAAGAAATAATTAATGGATTCGGTCGAAACATGGTGAAAATTCATTTTAAATTAGAATTAAAAATTAAATAATACAAGTCTAATTTTCATGTCGTTTAAATTAAATATAAAGTTTTGTGAAAATTAGACTTGTTATAATTAATTTTTAATTCTAATTTAAATTACGAAGAAGAAAAACTATTGAATATCCACGAAAGAAAATCTGGAAGTTTTAGAAAGAAAAATTATGGAGAATGGTTTGGAGTTGAAATTTTGCTGGTATTTCGAAGGAAGTGGTGGAATGATGGAAAAGTATTACACATTTTAGCATCACAGTTATGAGGAATTTGATGCGAGTTATTGAAAATTATGAATAGTTGACGACGGTATTTAAGTTGTAAATAATATTGAAATTATTGATGATGATAGTTGAATTGTAAATAATTTATGAATTATTTAATAATAGTTAAATAATTAGTGGAATCGGTCGTTACTTCATAAAAATTCATTTTATTTTATTATTTATTTATTTTTATTTTTATTTAAATTAAAAACAAAACGATTTGTTTTTCTGGGAACTTTTAAAAACTTCTCCTCAAAATGGATTAAACCACGCACTTGCCACGTCTGCTCAGCCTTATCGCCTATGCCTTCTTATCGCAGGCGACCTCGGAAATTTTCCGAAATTTACATTTTACTACCAAAAATTATTTAATTCAATTCCAAATAATTCTCATGTCAATGTGGAAAAACTGAAAGAAAACACCACTTTCCACTTTTAATTATTATATTTTCAATCAAAATTCCCGTCAAAAGCTTTGACCAAAATTCGCTATTCTCCAATTACATCCTCCCTACTTGGGGATTTCAGCGCAAGTCAACTTTCTCACATCCGGCACCCTGTTGGTCAGAGAGTCACAGAAAAAAACAATCTTCCAAACTCTTCTAAAAAACTAAAATTCAAATATTATTAAATTAAAAATTAATAAAAATACGTCTATTTTTCACAATCACTTTATTTATTACGACTATAGTTTCACCCAGAAACCTTATGGCATTGGGTCGAGTAGGATACACTTTTGGAAAATGATTTTTTAGTTCATCCAACACGATTAATTAATTTTGGTCATGGTTGCCCGAATTAAATTGAGAGGTAATTGCCATAGACCTACATTTTATTGTCATTAAATTAGGTTAAATCGTGGCTAAATACAGCCAAAAAAGCTAATAGATTACCTACAAGTAAGAAAATTATTATGAGAAATTGTTGAATAAGTTTTAAAATGACATTCTAACGAAGTATACTATGTAAGGGTGGTCGTAGTGATAAAGGAATCTAATGAAAAGATGACTGAAGTGTAAAATGTAACATGTTTAAAAATTATAAGAGGAAATATAAATGTAAAGCTTCGGAGTGAAAAACGAAAAATTGAGTAACGATAAAAAGATAAAGTGATAAAAAAAATGAAATAGAATTTTAAGTGAAACTGCAGGGTTCACAATAAAGGTCAAGAAAAGAAATGATGAGTAAAACTAAAGAAAATCGAGAGCCAAAGAAAAAATAATTATTTGAAATTAAAAAAAAAAAAAATATTTAAAATTAATTTATTCTTTTGTAGATACTACTATAAATACTCAAGGGAGTAAGAAAAATATTGTAAAATTTCATCAACATCTGAAACAAAATTTTGCAAATGTTAGAAAATTTAGAAATTAAGTAATCGAAATATACCTACCTATTGAGTCGCCAATAAATTTGGTTTTGGGCCAATAAGAGTATAAATTGGAAGGAAATAATTAAAATTTCACTAAGAAGGGTCAATAACTCGAAAATTTGTTACTTGACACTTTGCTAATTTAACCATTTTTGTCGAGTTAATGATTATGAATTAGGAAGTTAGTAATAGTGCACACGTAATTTAGATGAGTCTCTTTATGTAATTTTTTATTTATGTAAAAGGTTCGACACTAATTAGTTGCTATTTTTTGTCGGCTACCGACTAAGTTTTTAAAATTGCAAAATGTTCCGGATATGATAACAAATCAACAAAAAATGTTTGGGTCTTAAGTGGTTCATAAAAAATGACACCACTTTTTAAACACAGATTTTTAATAGATTCCCAATTTTTTAGGTTTAAGGTACCTGCAAAATTAATTTTAATTTTTATAAACTATAAGTATTTGTGCAAAATGCGGACTAGTGGTTTTTCTTACGTCTATAGTAGGTACCTAAGAATAAAATTAAACTATATTTATCTTGCGCATTTCTCCAAATACTTCATAACCCTCGTAATAGCTGCTAGACTTAATAAATTTTAGCTCCCTCGTGTACATTATCTAAATTTAAGGACGTCGTCCCTAAGAAAACGTATTCAAGGTAGGTGACGCCATTTTTTCATACTCGCCGCTAAGCTTTAAACATCCGGACTAAAACTGCAGTCAGTGTTTACGAGCAATGTTGCTGTTCAAGTTATATATAATTTTGGACAACAATCTTAGAGCTCAGAGTAACTACTAAGAAATTAGTAGGTGTGTATTTATTTTTTCTTGGATTTTCTTCTTGGAAGATTCATAAAATTGAACATTAATGAGAATTTTCCAACTTGGATCTGAAAATCTTCCAATGGTTATTAAAAAATTATAGATTTTTTTACGTTATTATCTAAAATCCTTCATTAAGCTCTTTTCGAGTTATTACAATTAAAAAAACTTCTGGCATTGAAGTGGGTTCCTTGCCCTTAAAGAGTTAATAAAACAATCCAGATGCTACCACTTCCTGGATTTTCTATTATTACCTTGCAGCTAGCTATAGGTTATTGACTGATCATAGTCATCGTAATCTAATTTTTAAATAATAGGTAGATACCCACTATTTGAATGTTTCATATATTTTATCGAAAATTTAAAATTCAGGTGTTATAAAAAATGTTTACGGCACGTGAGATTCTGTTTTAAGACAGACCGCAGACACGTGTCGGAAAACAGGAAGGGGTCTTCGTTCCCCTTTCCGTGGCATCCTTTCTCCTCCTACACATCTTGAGGAAGTGCAGCAGCTTTGTATATTATCCCACTGGCAGATTATAGATAAATGAATGGGTACAGAATTTTCGGTTTAAACAAACGATTGCAAGTTGCAATGTATGGTTTAATTATAATTATTGTTATTATTAAACAAATCAACTATTTTAGCGATCTTAAGCGTTAGTAAATTAATGCTACTTATTGTTTTATACATATTCAAACAAAAGATTTCTATTGCAAAAATTAGTAAAGTTTTACAAATTGTAGGATAATATTTTAATGCTACTGTGGAAAATTATAAACAAGAACTGTGAATACTGATGAGTAGATAATAATATGATGTTATACGTTATGGGGATGACTGGATAAAGGTGTTAACTGACTAATAGTAATTTTAAATGATTATTATTATTATAAAAATAGTTATTTTTATAATTTATTCAAAAAGTACAACGGTAACCAAAAATGTTAATAGTAAAGAGCAATTATTGCAATAATGTAAGTTTCCATCTACTAAACCCTTCAATTAGGTTGTTAAAATAAAATTTTTATTACGTCGCGTCGTTATCGAGTATACCTGAACTAACTTGTAAATGTTGCGTAAAAAAATGTGCAAAGTATAAACTTGACGTTTTCTCCAAACTCAATGGTGAGAAGTGAAGAAGAATTTTTCACTTTACATAATTTTGGTCTTATAATTTTATATTAATTATTTAAAACTTCTATATTATTTCATAATAAATTAAAATTTATGGCCAAAACAAGCCAACGTCCTAATCCATAATGGAATAGAAAATAGATGAAAATAATATAATATTAGAATCAAAGTACAACAATATCTTGCATGCCATCGTATGACGAAAACGGTAACAAAATATACTGGATGTCCCAATGATCAATATAAAGCTTCTTAAATGGAGATAGAAAACACTTATCTAAAAAATTCTAACCCTCGAATTATTGGTACTCGAATTATATCAGTTATTATGTTGTATATTAAATTAAGCAAGTAAATGTTAAAAATAGCAAAATTTTAATTTTTTTGTAAGCGTAGTGTCTTGTTATAAACTTCACTTACAAACTTTTACATTTAACTATCACAAAGGTATCTGATCTGAATTTAACCAGTACTTCTTCTTCTTCTTCTTCACTAGCGTTTTTATGTACATCCATTTTGGGATATACGCCTCTTCAAGTTCTCTCAAATTAGATCTCCGACCAGCAGTCTGGCATAAGTCAAACACGGATAGACTACAGAGCGGGAAACCGCAGTTTTCTTGTTGTCCGTTATGATGCTTTTGAATTTTATAAATTTTCTTGAATATTATAATATTATTTCAGAAAACTTTAACTAGCAAACCTCTGGTAGGTACATTGAAGATGTTAAAGATTGAAGGAATTCTATAGCTGCACCATGCAAGATTTTTTAATGCATTTGCGAACTATTGAGAAGAGGCAGACGCCTGTAGAATAGTCGGATGTGTATTTATTTCAAAAATTACTCTGGAAGTTATTATTGCTCCTTGTTTTGCCTGGAGCAAATAAACTTTTTCCATTTATGAAATGTGGTACTTTACTGCCTTGTTTTCTAATATATACTATTGTATTTAATTTGTTTTTCTAGGTTAAAATGACCATAGCTTTGCACCTATTGAGCTTTTAATGATAAACATTCAGTGCTTTCTGGAGGAGTCCTAAATTATCTAAAAACTCTATTATAAGATGTACATTAACTAGCAGACCTGTACTTTGGAATCGACGATTTTTGAGTTAGGTATTATTAAATTGAGGAAAAACGTTAATCAAAAAGAAGCAGATGGAATTTAGAATAGGACACTCTACTACAGATGCAGATTAGAATGTGATTCCCGAGAACTGTAAAAATGTGAAGAAGGGGGGATAGGGTAAAGAATAAGCAGTAAACCAGAGAAGAGCTTGGTATTATTAACATTGAAGAAAAATTAAGATAACATGGAATTAAATGCTTTTTCGAGGAAAGCGAAACGTGGGACGACCGAAGAAGAGATGGGCGGACCAAATCAATTGAGTGGCGTAACAGACTACAAGTCTATCACGTGATGATGAAGATCTAGATTCTAGAACACCAAAAAAAAAATCAAATTAAAGATTGCATAGAAATATTCAAAATGATTACTTGTTCCTGAAAGATAAAATAGCACAGTGAATGTGAATTGCACATAATCAAATCTCTTGTTTCAAAATGCAAAATTTTAATTCATAAGGATAAATTTTCAAGTTTAAATAAATTGAATGAAAATCAACACCTTTTATTTTTCTACTCTTCTTCAAAATCTTGATCCAAATCCCGAAAAAAATACACCGTTCCAAATCTTACACTTCCAAAATTTATGCGCAATATGTGACTTCAAAAAAATCCAATTTATCCAGTATAATCCGCCTTCAACTGCATTCATCATGAACTTTCCAATATTTTATAAAATGTGTCAATATTACACCTGGTGTAAGTTTCCAGATCTACCACGCTATATTCAAATACCATAAACCAACTTTTGCGTCTTCCAAAAATATTCAAAATTCTTTTCACACTTGGGAAACTCTCGGAAAACTAACCAGCCACAAGCAAACGCCAAAATTGAGTCAAAATCTGGACATCTGAGAACACTCGAGGAAACGCAAAATGGACGTCTATCCAACTCGACGTCACACAAAAGATCTCCTTATCTTCCTCTATTTCCGGGTATTGTTGCGCGGTTACTTTTATTCAGTGTTAACACAAACTTTTCAAAAATTTCTACCACTCTAACAAACCAATTAGAATTGCAAATATCCTTACTCATTAGGGCTCTTGGCTGTTCAAACGTTTCTAAAAAGGCACGAGGGCCCTACGGGGGTGTTGCCGTAACCTCTTCCCAACAGAAGTCAAAAATTAAAGAAAAACAAATGACTCAAATTCAAAACTTGATCTTTACAAGAAACAAATTTTTCAACAAATTTAAAAAAATTCATAATAAAAAAATCACCCATGGTGCTTTTTAATTTAAGGGATGATTTTGCAACATGACAATATATTCTAGTAGAACATATTTATCAGGGAAAGTGCGTAAGAGAAATGTTAAAATACCGAAATTTTATTATTTTTAATTTTCTTGCAAACTAAATTAGGTACGAAGTCTACCAAGCAGACACGATTATCAACAAAGAACCATTACAGAAAATCAATAGACTATACCAGAGCCGTATCCAAAAATAGTATAAACTCAAAATTTAGAAAGAATTAAAAAATTTAATATCATTGATACCTGCAGTCCTATACTGGCAATGAAGAAGTATTCGTAAAGCAATGAACAATAATTTTTCGAAAATTTAATTTATCTATTGATTTCATAAGTAAAATAGATTGTAAAAGTTATTTTTTATTGCTAGTCTCTTTATTTTACATTAATATTCGACAAATTTACATTATAAATAATATAATATTTCTGGCTCGAGTATTTCGTTAGTTTTGAGCTTTTTTGATTACGAAACGCAATTTACAGGCACATCATAAATTAATTTTTTTTCTTAGTGGAATTATACTTCTCTTTAATTTAGCTGAGAATAAAACCCAGCAATCACCAGAAAAATTCCTACTGTTAACCCTTAATAACTATGGAGGAGTCACCGAGACCACGCCGACTTTTAATATGTGTGTATTTTAGGCCTAGTTCAAAATTACAAATGTATAGTCTCAGTACCTTTAAGTTACATCATTCCTATTATATTGACAAAATAAGGGCCTTGAAGATTGCCTAGTTTTATAGTTAGAACGAATTAAAATAAGCACGGGGTCTGTATGACCACGTCATAGTGTTAGTGTAACTTTTAATCTCCCATGTTTAATACGAAAATATGTGTTGAACTAGTTTGATTTCGTACAATTTAGGTAAATTGTGTTAAAAATTGAATTAGTATGAATAGCAATTGTTTGTTTTATTAGGAAATGTAAAAATAACAAAAAAAATAATCAATACATTGTGGCATTATTCATCAATTGCATGGATAAATTGTAACATTTTAGGTGTTGTGATTTTTGCGAATTCAGTTTTTTTTCTTCAATTTTGTACTTTAGTTATAATTTCTCATCTATAAACTTTTTAAAATTATTATTAAATTGATCAGAAATCCTTCAGATTAATTTAAAAAAATTCTTTTTCGTATAATAGTATAAATGCATGCTCATACGGTACCTATATCTCTTTATATTTTTAAGTGTTAATAAACGTTTAAAATCTATTACATTATAATTTTTTTTGACTTACTAGAATAGCAACCAAGACATCTGTGATAAAACAATCCAAAAAATTAAAGTGCAAATACATAAAAAACCAACAAATAAAGCGTGGTCTCTGTGACCCCACAGTAGTAATAGTGTAACAATTATTTGACCATAGTTATTAAGGGTTAATGCCTTTTACCTCGAATCACTTTTGATCTATGTGAAATTTTGTGTATTTTACCTATTCGTTATATACAAAATGTTTAATGCATCCTTTGGTGATTCTAAAATTCCTGTTATATTCAAGAGTTATGTCAGATATAAGGTACATAATACCATGAAGAAAATAGAAATTTCTAGTCCTAATTCATTCCTATCAATTAAAAATTTTTAAATAAATCAGTTCAATTTCATGCACACATGGACAATAATTATTATTGGAACAACATAAGATTTCTCTTCTTGCTTAGTTTATCTTCAATTATTCATAATTCAGCATATAATTGAATCAAAGCTTTAAAATAAATTAGTATAATTGAAATAGTAAATTAAAGGTGTTGGTAACTGGTAGAAATAATGTGTTTATTTTAAGTCACCGTTAAGGAGTAATTCTTCACCTGCTCTTGTACATATCAGTGGCGTAAAACCAGCAATGGAATCTAAAAACATTTTTATGAGAGAAATTATGCATACTCCCTCCTTATGTTATTTATTTCGTTAGCGTTTAATGCCACACGCTAATTCCATAAAACTCAAACACGTGCTGGTAATTCGCAGACATAACACAAGCTGCAATATATACTCATCCTAAGGACTTCTGAATAGTAATTATAAATTTAATTGTTATGAAAGTTTTCATTGAGATCTTTTGTAACCAAGTTCAAATCTGATTCACAGTTGGTCTCTATTGTCAAGTAGAAGTTTGAGATTCGATGCAGTGGTAGGAGCTTCTATTTCTAGCTTCAGCACTTAGGACACTTCTATATAGTTTTACGTTATTGTGTTTCCGTAAACTTAGCAGATTTGATTACTTAAAAACCAAAATAAGTTTGACTCATGATTGTTTCAATATTATTTCGACGTTTAATTTAGGAATGGAAATCAATAGTTTAAATGAACAAAATAGAATTTACTTGAAAAAACATTTTGTCTTCCTCTTTTCATTTTACAAGAATTATCGTCATATCTTCCATTTTTGTTTACTGCATTTTGCTAATATATTATTAGCAATTTAAACCTTCATATGCGCTCACGAGTGCCGCTAGTTTAAGTAGCTGATGGAAATGAAATCATAAAAACTTGTGCTAGAATGAGCTTTCGACGGAAGCGAACAAAAACAAACCAGGAGCACGTGTTGCGGTTCCTGCTTTAACCACAGGATGTGTATGTATATATTATTGTGTAGGTACGTATACATATTCGTACTCATATGCAAGCAGTATATTGGGTAATGAACTGAGTTTTTATTAAAGCTAAAATTTTTTTTGTCAGCACAAGCCTTGCGAATATGGGTCAGCATGAAGATTGATAAGATTATTTTTACTAATTCAAAAAAAAGCAACTAATGATTACATAAGTTTTCACATGCTGTGTAGTAAAGCAAAGAATAAGTTTTTATTATGTAAATATTAAAAAAAGTGTAAGTTCATTGAAATAAGATTGGTAATCCTGCATATAGAAGAAATTTTTAAACACGATAACAATAATTATTGCTTGGATGGAAATATATTTTAAAAATTCTTCATTTTTTAAAGGGCTACAAAGGCGATCTTTATAATATTTACTTTCCTAAAAACAATAAATATTTTATTAATTATATTGTAGTAAATGTGTTGGAAGAACACACTGGACACTGGAAAATTAGATGAAAACTTCATAAACTTTAAATTTTAGACTTAAACTTTAATTTTTGCATCAGGTAATGAACTTTAACATGTCACACATAATATCCATATAGGACAGACAAACAATAATTTTAAAAGCCATCATCATTAGAGATCAACTGGCACGTGTTTTCTTCCGCATAGGGAATTTTCTATCTTACTTTAATGGTCTTTTGCAAATTCTCTATTCTTGTTGGGTGATCCTTGCACCTGGAATGTCTAGGTCTTGTCTAGAGCAACCCCTGACTTTTAGCATTTGCCCCTAGAGTAATTTTTCCCAATTATTCCAAATCCGTCGTAAGGAAGGCCGCTGAAATATGTTTGTTTTCTAGGGTCGATTCTAATTTTGAACTTTAGAAGTGTGCCTGTAGTGCATGAACATTTGTTGAAAGGTTCTAATTATATACGTACTTCTCTTCTTATTAACCTAATACAAATTTTTCATGTGGTTTTCTAACCACATTTAAAGCATTTACAAATTTATTTATGAATCGTTTGGCCACGTTTACTTTCAAAGATATTTCAATCTTCATGACAGGATTGAAATTTTGGTTTTGTGGTTTGCAATGAATTTGAAAGCATTTATTCATTTTTATTTTTAATTATTTTTTGTTAGTAAATTTTTAAACTATAAAAGAAACATAAATTTGATAAATTATGCCAGGATATTTTTTGAGCTTGTTTAGTTTTGATTTAACAGGAAATGCGTAGATTGAATTTAGAAAGTATTTGTGACTAGGTAGGTAATCTATTCTTAGCTATAGCTACTAAGTGTTTTATATAAACATTTGTGCTTTAGAACGTAAGTGTGCTAGAGTAATAAAAAAAATTGCGTTTTCAGAGTACAAGTACTAAAATACTTATCAACTTCTCAATAATATTCGAATTTGCCAAATAGTTTTGTTTACTATAATATACAATATTATGTCAGCTAAATGTATATGATCCAAATAATCCATACAAAAAATTTATTTAAATACTTATAAAAAAATTACATTTTTTAAACGCAACTTATGAGGATTACACATTTTGAAACGGAAAACTAATTAAAGTATAAGATAGTAGAAAAATATTTGAAGTGATTTGATGAGTCAGTCAGTGGCTGCAAGTTAGGATAGGTAGTGCAGCAGGAGGTGGTTGGTGGCTTTTAGCCAAAGCATCACAGACGCCGCTGGCGTCCCGACGCATTCTTGTGCCAAATATAGCAAGCCTGAGTAACGACACAGGCATCCATTCAATACAGGCGACCATGATTCCTGTCGCACGTGTTACTCTGTAATGAAGTAAAAGTGCAACAAGCGGCACAAAGGATTTTCGTTCTTAAAGAGGATATTTATGATTTGCAGGGGAGTTGGATTTGGAGTTTTATTTTTAAGAATGAAATAAATGTCTAGAAATTTCTTTAATAAAACGGAAATTGTCAAGAGACACAGATAAGTTGTACCAAGAGTTAAGAAGAACTTTTAAATCGATGTATTTTGTAATATAGTATAATGGACGCAGCTGTGCTAGAACTGAGAAACTCTTGGTCGCTTCTCGGTGGAACCAACTATATTATTTAATGTAAATATCAATTTTTATGTGAAAACACTTGTATTTCTAAAGATAGCAAACTATACACATTTTTCTGTAATACTGGTAAATTTTCATCTCATATAAGAATCATAATTTTATGGAAAAAGAGCCATTTTCCATAAGACTATAGAATTATTACAATGTTTTTTTGATTTTAGGTCAAGTGACTTTAAACACGCCTGTCTTTAGTCTAACATCACAGATTTGTGGTCCACCATTATACAGGGTGTCCCCGCACTCACTTTACATAACTTAGGTGGTGATAGAGGACACTTTTCTAAGAACAATTTTTAACAAAAATTTTTTTCTAAATTCAAACCCTTGAAAGTTAGGCCTCTTTAAAGCATTTTTTTAAATTTCCACCTTCACGTGGCCATAGCCCCGAAAGTATTGATTTTTCAGTAAAAATGGTTTAGTGATTTTTTAAAGAGCGTAAAATAATCTACAAACTAGATTCAAACCTTTTCTTGTCTAAAATCAACGGCTTTCGAGTTATGAATTAAAGTAAGTTAAAAAATGTCGAAAAATTTGAGCTTTCTTTTTTTCTGGTTTTTTCAAGACCCTGTATCTTTTAAACGAAACATTTTACAAAAAATCTGACGCCCCATTTTGGATAGGAAATTTAACGGACTACAACTTTTGTCTAATAAAAATTTTTGAGAAACCAATTCATTTCACAGAAAATCAGAAAATAACAAACGAGGCAGCTACAAAACATAAAATTTAATTAACAAAATTTTTATTTTTTTTGAAAAATTATTTTATTAATTAATTTTAAACTATTAGATTATTTAAGTAAATGTTGAAAATGACCACCCTCATTTTTAATACACAGTCGTGCTCGTTTTAAAATATGCTTTATAGTATTATTTATAAAATGTCCTTTTTTTTTTAAATCCATTATAGCAGGGGTGGTCAACAAGGTCGAGGGATTGACCGGTCGATCACGAGGCCAATTTTGGTCAATCCGTGAATGTGAAAAGTGTCAAAAATTCGAATTTCTGCGATTAAAAGTGTCGAAAAATCGCCTTTTTTCGATTTGTTTCGACAAACATCTTTTAAAACAATCACAACTGTATATTGAAAAATGAGGATGGTCATTTTCAACAATTACTTTATTAATGTAATAATTTAAAATTAATTAATAAAATAATTTTTCAAAAAAAATAAAAATTTTGTGAATTAAATTTTATGTTTTGTAGCTGTCTTGTTTGTTATTTTCTGATTTTCTGTGAAATGGATTGGTTTTTCAAAAATTTTTACTAGACCAAAGTTGTAGTCCGTTAAATTTCCTATTCGGAATGGGGCGTCAGATTTTTTGTAAAATCTTTCGTTTAAAAGATACAAGGTTTTGAAAAAAACCCAAAAAAAAGAAAGCTCAAATTTTTCAACATTTTTTAACTTACTTTAATTCATAACTCAAAAGCCGTTGATTTTAGATAATAAAAGGGTTAAATCTAGTTTGTAGATTATTTCACGCTCTTTAAAAAAGTACTAAATCATTTTTACCGCAAAATCAATATTTTCGGCGCTATGGCCACGTGAAGGTGGAAATTAAAAAAAATGCTTTAAATAGGACTAACTCTCGAGGGTTTGAATTTAGAAAAAAATTTTTGTTAAATATTGTTCTTAGAAAAGTGTCCTCTATCACCACCTAAGTTATGTAAAGTGAGTGCGGGGACACCCTGTATATGGAAGTACTACAAAACTACACGGTTGTGAAAGCGATTTATCACAAACAAAACATCAGCTGTATTCATGTTTCTAAGGGGTGGTTACTTCCAATAGACTGTGTTTAATAATCCGTGACATCAGAGGATGTTTTCACTCACTTTCTTTTTTATTTTTACTTTAATTATAACATGTTAAGGAATTGTGCCAAAAATGATCATGTCACATGGCAAAGGTTGTCCTAAGATGGCGAGTATCCCAAAGATGTTTACTACGGAGTCTATAGAAGCTATCTTTATCACGCACATTTAAATAATCCAGTTTCTTTCACATACCACTAGACTTCTTAGCAAGCATCTATCTACATTGACCTCTTTGGCATGCTCACACCCTAAAGGGGCGTTCACATCGAGCCTGCTTTGGCAAAAGCTGGTAATCAGATTGAAGTATATTTTTCTAGCCTATTCTATGGTTTATAAGATATTTTAATCTTATTTGTTTTTGTTAGCTTCTACTTACACAAGGTAAGACAAGAACCTCGATGTGAACGCCGCTTTAGATTTCAATTTTCCCAAAAATATTCTACTAGTGTCTATCAAGTTAGAAGAAAGGTTTAAATCCTGATGAACACAAACTTTGTTAAATAGAAAATTTTTGCAGATACAATACAGCTTTCTTGATATTCTTAATTTAATTATTGTTTCCACAATTAAATCTTTCAAATGAAAAGACATTATTGAGGAGGCTAGAGCTCTAAAAGAGCTATTTGGCCATCGGAAGTAAGTAAGTAAGTAAGTAAGTAATAATATTATATTATGTAGTACTATAATGAAGATTTTTCAAACACTACGAAGTAAATTGTAACAAATTAGAAATTTCAATAAAAGTAAATTATGTAGATACTATTTAAAAACTAAACACAAGGTTGTTTTCACTAACTTTTACTAGAAAAATGTTTGATGATCCCGAAAAAATTTGGTTGACTCAGCGACAGTAATTTTTCCGATTATTCAAATAAAATTGTTTCTGGAGATGAACGAGTATTTCCGTTTTACAAATAGAGCATAGAAATAATATATAGGTATAAGTTAACTAATAAATGTGAGTGATATTTTAGTAATTAGGTTTATTGCACAAGATGGCTAAATAGAAGTTTTTCAATGTTCGCTTTTTAATCATAGGTTAATTATTTATTTTTTTAAATAATATTTTTTAAAATAATAAGTGGCACAGGCGGCCTCCGGCCGACTTTAGCCATCTAGTCCAGCCCTATGCAACCCTGTTGCCAGCCTAACCTTTTTATATTTTCCGCTTGGTCCTTGGTCCTTTAAGTGGATGAGGGTTCAACTAATTGCAAGTTAAGAAGTTTTCTATATTAATTTTTATAGTTAAAAATTTATAAGCAATTTGTAAATACATATTTATTTTTATCGTTATGGTTTTTGGATAATTTTGAAAAATTGCAAGAAAAAATTATTTCAGAAACCTCATTGAATTGGTTTTAAAATTCTTTTTATTTTTTCGTATATGAAGTTCAGTTTTTGAGTTCTTGAATGAGCGATTTCAACAGGTGACTCCGCTCCGCTTTAATGTTCAATATAATATGTATTAGGTACTTGAAGAAATGATTTTTTAAATAAGCCCACAATTTCTTTTATAAACGATTTCAAATGGTATAGTGTCATCTAAGAGTTGAAAGTCACTAGACGATGTCTGCAGTTAGTGGATTTTTCTTGTGCCACATATAGTTTCAAAAATAACGTGAATAATTCAGTGTTTGAATTATATGTAGATGCAATAACTCCTTTTGACTGTTAGCGGTCTCACTAGCATTTAAATGATAATTAATACCTTACTACCAAAGGTATTTGACAAGTTGAACCATGAAGTAACCTTTTTGCTCCTAGCTAATTCACTAGCATTTAAAGGACTAAAGGAACTTGGCTACCAATGAAGTTACTTCGGGGTTGAATAATAACCAAAGGCAATCCTTCAGTTAATACTACTTTATTTTAACAATTCTTCTTCTTCCACTTTCTAGAAGCACTTCTAAGAGAATCATCTTCTAGTAGGCTAAAGCCTGTTATTATCCAAACGACTGCGTCGTTTCCTAGTCAGTGTTAGAAAAATACTGGCAGTTATTGAAGCTTTCTACACAATCTTATATTTAAGAATATACCAAATTACAGATTCCAGACCTATCGTAAATCGACAGAACATTACAAATGTGAACTCTGAAGAAATGCCTGATATTAACGTAGCTGAAGTTGAAGTTGCTCTGTCACAGATGAAAAATGGAAAATCGCCTGGCGAGGATGAGATAACAAAAGAAATGATTTCCTATGGGGGCCAGACTTTTCTTGAAAGTGTTGCTGTTCTTTTTAATAAGTGTCTTCAAGAGGGAAATATACCTGCTACCTGGCAAAATGCTCAGGTCATTCTGCTTTTCAAAAAAGGAGATAAGCATAACATCAATAATTATAGACCTATCAGTCTGTTGTCCCATTTATACAAACTGTTTACGAAGATAATTACAAATCGTCTTACCAATAAACTGGATTTTTACCAACCACCTGAACAGGCTGGATTTAGAAGGGGTTACAGTACGACAGAACACTTACAAACTATTAGAACACTTATTGAAAAATGCTCGGAATATAATATAAATTTACATATGGCCTTCGTCGACTATGAAAAAGCATTTGACATGATTGATTTGGAAGCTATTTCAACAGCGATGGATAGCGCAAGAATTGATTCAAGGTATTCAACGATTACAAAGAATATATACCAACATGCCACATTGACAATTAAAATTGACAATAGCCTTGCAACAAATAAAATAAAAGTAGAACGAGGGGTAAGACAAGGTGATACGATCTCCCCGAAACCATTTACTTTGACGATGGAAGATATATTCAAATCACTCCAATGAATTGAATGTCAGATTGAATCACTTGCGTTTCGCAGACGACGTTGTTCTTTTTAGTACAGATATTGCAGAAATCCAAAAAATGCTTACCGAGTTGAACTCTCAATCTTTGAAGATCGGTTTAAAAATGAACACCCAAAAGACAAAGATCATGACTGGCGACAACACCACAAACATATATAATGTATAGACGGGAGAGTAATAGACAAAGTTGACGAGTACGTATACCTGGGTCATACTATCAGACTGGGAAAACAAAACCAGACCACGGAGATACTTCGTAGGACCCGTCTAGCATGGGCAGCGTTCGGAAAATTGGCCCACATACTGAAGGCAGCAGACATTCCAAATTGCCTAAAACGGGAGTTTTTTGACAAATGCGTATTACCAGTCATGACCTATGGCCTGGAATGTACAACAATAACCGTCAAAAGCGCAAACAAACTAAAAACTACTCAACGCGCTATGGAACGTCTAATGTTGGGTATCCGACTGCGGGACAGGCAGAGAAATGAGAACATCAGAAGCCGTACCAAGATCAAGGACGTTATGGAAAAGGTGGCGGAATTAAAATGGACTTGGGCGGGGCATGTTGCCAGGCAAAATCTTGATAGATGGGCAAAGAGGGTCCTATCATGGAGACCACGAACAACAAAAAGATCCGTCGGTCGCCCACCAAAACGCTGGACCGACGATATTGTTGTAATAGCTGGCAAAAATTGGCAAAATCGAGCCCAGGATCGTGATGCGTGGAGAGAATTGAAGGAGGCCTACATCCAACAGTGGATAGACAAAGGCTGAAAAGAAGAAGAGAAGAATATTATGTTAACATGGCCGAATTTTAAGTTGATTGTAATTCCTTAACCAGTAAAATTAATCATCATCATCCAGCTATAACATCTATTGTCGGATATAAGCCTTTCCTAAGTTTTTCCAGTCTTCTCGATTCCCTGGACTTTGCATCCAATCATACCCAATAAATCTCTTTAAGTCGTCCGTCCACCTCGTCTGTGGTCATCCTAATACTTCTTCTTTGGCCTCGAGGTCTCCATTCGATTATTCGCCGGGTCCATATATTATCTGTCGCTCTGGTAATGTGGCCCGCCCAGTTCCACCTTAGCCTGCACATACGCCGTATTACATCAGTTACTCGGGATCTCGAATTTCTGTATTTCGTATTCCATCTCTTAGCGTGATTCCAATTATTCTCCTCTCCATAGCTCTCTGCACAATTTGTAGTATTTTGATTGTACTGTTATTTAGGGCCCATGTTTCAGTGCCGTAAGTTAGCACCGCTAATATGTACCTACTGTTCAAAAATTCGTGCTTTGAGAGTGTTTCGTATGTTAGATTTCATTACCTTTTGCAGTTTCCCAATTGCTGCCACAAAATTAATTCACTTGCAATTTTATGTGATTAAAAAAAAATTTCCATGGTTAATTTTGAAATTAAACACAATGTGATTCCAATAAGACGGCAGATAGTGGAACAAATCTCAAATATCGGAACATTTTCATTATTTATAATAATAGAATGAATGCCTTTGGTATTCTTTCCTTTGGTTTCAAAAATTTTGAAGAGATTAATATAAAACAAGCTTAATGTTATTGATTTGTTAGGTATTTTTTACATTAACCCTACACTGCTCGATTATTTATTTCTACTCAAAAAAAATATGACAGCTGTGTATTAAGTCATAGAATGATGGAAAAATATTTAAAAAAATATTGGACGGCCCCTATGTCTTTTTTTTGAAATTTTGTTAATTGAATGGAAATTAATTTAAGGAAATTTAATTGCCTTACCTAGCATAAAAACCCACAGAACCGCAAAACAACTTATAAAAAACTAATGCCTGTTTTCACCAACAATTTATTTAAGAATTTCCTAGTAAAGAATTACTTAGCTAGGATTCCATAAATTTGATTGGTCAAAATGACATATGAATTTTTTATGTCAATACTATGTCAAATTTCACCAATCACATTTATGGAATCCTATTAGCTAAGTAATTCTTTACTAGGAAATTCTTAAATAAATTGTTGGTGAAAACAGGCATTAGAGTCTAATAGCTCAAACATACAATTTTATTATATTTTATTTCATAAATATCTTAACATTATAATATATAGCTGGTACCTTACAGATACGATACACACCGATTTTAGCATACTATTATTTGAACATTATATTTAATGCATTGATTTTCAATATGTCTCATATATGATACTATGAGCAGTGTACGGTTAAAACATAAGTTCATTTTACTTGTATATTTCATATCAATGTCAAAAGTTTAGAGGAAATATTGGTAATAATCTAGGGATCACTAAAATATTTATATTTTTTATTTATAAAATACTTTAATGCCATAATTTTTGAAAAATGTTATTTTTCTAAAGCATGCATGCATCTGATTTGTCACAAACCCTCCGAGTAAGGCAGCAGGCCGAATAACTATGGGCTTTGTGTATGGTCACATTCTCCACGAGTGAAGCCAATGACCGAATAACCATATCAATGATAATAATATATGGGAGATCCATTCTATTCACAATGAGATAATTTTAATTAAAATTAAATTTACAAAATTTATTGCGTACAGTTCAAAATTGTATATCCTGTATAACCTGTGATTATGGTAAATATTCCATACTCCCCATATTGGTCTTTGTGATCCCGGGCTTTGTGGGGTATGAAATACTCTCGAAGTATAAATGCACTTGGCTTTGTTGGCTTGTAGGAATTTGGATTTGATAAGCACACGTAAAATATTTTTCTTTTCACACCTCTGATTAGTTCGTTCATTTATTAGCAACAAAAAATAGGTTACCAACCTAATAAATGTATGATCTACGAAATAGATTTAATTTATCATAATTCCCTCAGAGTAAGATCGAATGCCCAACAACTGTGGCCTACATGTTGTATAATTTTATTCCTCCTGAGTCGAAAAACCACATTAACCAACATTTTGAAAACAGTTTTCACACACTAAATTATTAGCAAAATTTAATGGTATTGATTAACCATTAAATGGTGATTCATCTTATACTATTAAACTTAATAATAATAACAAAAATAACCTCAAGAAAGTTGTAAAAAAGTATTGGAAAAATTGAGAAAACATTTTAGATATTTGGAGCTACTAGAGGTGATCATTTAGCTGAGATATTAATATGCTATACTTACTTCCCAAATATCAATAAAATTTACAACATTAAAAATAGTTTGTTTTTCATTTCGAACAAGAATTTTAAAAAACAAAAGTGTAAACTTGCCCTAATGATTGATGGTTTGTTTATTTACGGATAAACCTGATTACCAAATTACAATCTAGCAATTTTTTTATTTACTAATTACGTAAATGCATAAGAAGCAGTGACGGATTAAGCCTACCCAGCTGCTAATGTTGAAAATTTTCAACAGCCCACCCCCCCTCCAGGGTCTGTTATAAATCCATGTTTTCAATAAGGTGGGATATTATTTCATAATAAAAATTAATATTATGCTACATATAAAACTTGCCGAAAAAAAGTAAACATTTTGATTTAAAGAATTTGGTTTCATTGTTATTGAATTGTTAATTATTATGTGTAAGTCAATCACCCTCCACAAGCCAACCTTCTCTGGGACTTAGCTCAGTCCTTATGGATAATCCGCTCATGATCAGAAGGCCTTACGCTCATCTTGGAATCTGAATCACCAAACAAATAAATGTGGTATCCGGGAATCACATCGACTATACTATAGACTTTCCTCAATGTCCTATCCACCTAGATCCGAATCAAACCATTTTCATTCGAGTAGAAAATTAGTAGGTAGTAGTACAATAATTTATTAAAACTTCTAAATGCAGCTTAAAAAATGATGAAATATAACAAATATTGCGAAGTAAAAGTTGTTGTTTTTATATAAAATACCCACAACAAATTTTCTCTTGTAAATTGAAAGAGGAGTTACTTTTATTATTAGCTATTTTATGTATTAGTGCAGTAATTGTGAGTATTTTAGGAAAAATTAAATTCCAATAAAAAAGAGGTTGATTAAAGCTTCATGTGTAAATCACTTTAGTACTTAAGAAGTAAAAAATTACTACATGACATGTAATGTTATTCAAAATTTTTAATCTGTCTGCAAAAAATAACACCCTTACGACCTACGTAAATCTTCTTTTAATAAAATAAATACGGCACAACAAAATATTTGAGGTTTTGCCAATGCCATGTGACTATTTTTTAACAGGTGCGTGAAACACACTTCGTTTTTAGTACTTTGAACTTTTTATTTTGCTTTCATGGTTTAAGGGAACTATCTAAAAATACGTATTTAGGAAGCGTTCTATTAAATTACAGCGTAATTTGAAAATCTTTCTTCGTCGTCTTGAAAATCATTGCGTATTTTTATTACCGGTATATCCACATAAAAGGTCGATTGTAATCAAACTAGAATAAAATATTTATTGTGTGTAATCGAAACTTCAAAAAAAAGTATGAGTGGAAATATTCAAAAAATTTCAATTTATTAGTCAAGTTGTAATGAGCACCATGTTGATTCATGCAAAATTGTTAAATAGAATAGAAGTAATCTCATATGTAGCATACAGAATCTCGGTGCAGGAGGGCCAATGGGGCGCATTGAAAAGCAAAGGGTCGGAGGGGCCAAATCCCCCTACTGCCTGATTCTTGGCACGCGTCAAGATTTTGTAAATATAGAACGACAACCACATTTCTTAGTCAGTTCTACAGTAGTCATTCTAGTAATCACTAGAAAATTTAATTCCATAATGTACATCCCACTTATTTAGTTGTTAAATTTAAAATTTTTAATCACTCTTGCGTTGAAATCAACCTCAAAATTTAGACAATCAAAATTACTGTCAAATCTAATTTTACGAAACACCTGTTAGCTGTTCGAATTGGTTTATTGTCTTCGATATTTTTTCAAGAAAACTGTTGAATAAGTCAACACATTTCAAGATTTTTAGTGTATTACGTTTGGAAAATGCCGCGAGCTTTCCTTATTACACATCGTAGATACGACGAAGATAGCAGCGAATGCAAAGGTAAGCTTATTTTATTTTATCAATATTATTTTTGATTCAATTAGACCTCGTGTTTTAATTAAAATAATTATAATATCTTGTTGAAGTTGGTACCTTAAATATATAGTACCTCAATACATTTCACTTAAATAGTCTGAATAGTGATTGTGATTGGTAATATACTAAAATTGTATTACAATATTTAGTTTTTATTTTGATCTGGAGATATTACTCTAAATTTTCAGTTATTAAAGAGATCTTGATTATATTATTGAATAAAATAGAAATGTAAACAATTAATTTGATGTAATGCTATAATCATTTTTGTAATCAAAACTTGTTAACATGGGGTGGGGGGTAACAAATTTTAAGTAAATTTTTACTCAATCTTCGTAATAGCAACAGGGTTTATTTATAATATAACCTAGAAGGGACATAATGTAAATTATTGAAACAAGTAGTTGCGAGTTCGAATCCTGCTTCCTGTTTAGAGGATGAGCGTATGTAATGGCCAACACTGACTGGAACAAATCTTTAATTACATTTGAATTTATTACAAATATATCATGGCGACTAGGAAATTCTGGATTAGTTCAATTTATTATTTCTAACTGCAGCTGATGAGATGGAAATTGATCCATTCGACACAATAAGTTGCTAATTTCTCCTATTTACCCACTTTGGAGTATTTTCTTATTATATTTTTTAGATATTATATTGATAGCCACGAAGTCATAATTAGTTTAACATTTCACAAGTTTCGTAAATTCTAAAGTAAAATAATTCAAATCCCTCGAACTGAATAATGAGAAACCGCATCTGGAAAAAGCCAAAGCGCAGATACCGCACTGTCATAGTTTTCTGTTTTAATTAACTTCTGAAAATATTTGTGTACAAAGTAAAAATATTAATGAATTCGCTGATGTATTTATTTTAAGCCAAAGGTGTTTAGGTATAACCACCTCTATTCACTTTAAGATTAGTTTTTAAAAATAGACAGTTCATCTGGTAATGGCATTAAACCAATACTGTAACCTTTCAAATTACTTTTTTTGATTCTTTGTAATTCCTTTCCTAAGCAGGTGAAAAAGTAGTAAATTTCAATTAAGTCTAGGAAAGAAAAATAAATTTTTGGTCAATCGATATTTATAATTTTTGAAGTTGTATATTACACCAGGAAAATTTTAAAATAATTGTATAAATATTAGCTACTTGTTACTGCCAATAACGACTTGTTGCAAACTGGCAAAATGCCGATCACACCTTACAGAGCCTCCATATTAGTACCCACGAAATAATTGCTTTTGGCCCGTGTTTTATATACAAACCGTAGATTTTTAATGATGTTAAAGTTTAAAATCGTAAAAGTGGATGACGAACATTTTTTCGTCATTTTCCAAGAAAGTTTGTAGTTTTCATTCATAGTGAATGAAATAAATATTTCTATAAAATAAATGAAAAAGAAAATTATACATACAATTTATTAATAAAATCACTCTTTCTAGACCAAAGTCCAGAGCGAACTGTAAGTACTGGAGAAGCTAAATCCGCAACTTTACAATTATCAGAAAGCAGTTCTGAATCATCAGATGCACTTTATAATTTAACTCAACTAGCGGAAGTAAGCCTTGCAGCAGCAGCGGGACAAATTTTAGACCATCCTCACTTATCTACAAACACTAATTCTAAAGATGAGGATTATCCTTTCACCTACACGCATAAATTGTTCGATAAATCAACAAGATCGCCAAGACCTCATTTGCTGAAGGTAATTTAAAATATCTTTTCTTTTTGAAACGAAATCAAATAATCAAAATAAAATGTTTCGCTTTGTGACTAATTCGGTGCTTCAATTATTTTCAGAATGATGAATGCAAGGCATTTACAAAAATATTCAACAATAATATTAATATTACCAATAGCAATTCAAATCATGGTTCCACTGTACAACAAAAAAGTTATATTAAACACGAATTGCCAAGTGATCATCATGAGCATGAATGTGCAGATTGTGGAAAGCGCTACAGCACATCAAGCAATCTCGCACGCCATCGACAAACTCATAGAAGTCCTGCAGATAAGAAGGCAAGGCGATGTCCACACTGTGACAAATTATATGTTAGCATGCCGGCATTTTCCATGCACGTCAGAACTCATAACCAAGGTTGCAAATGCCAATATTGTGGAAAATGCTTTTCCCGACCATGGCTACTTCAAGGACATATTCGAACTCATACAGGTAGGCACAATCAATTCACATTTTTTGAAATTGTATGTTTACTGTTAATTAATTTTTTAGGTGAAAAGCCATTTAAATGTACCATATGTGGAAAAGCTTTTGCGGATAAATCAAATCTTCGAGCTCATATTCAAACGCATTCAAATACAAAACCGCACATTTGTGGACGGTGTGGTAAAGCTTTTGCTTTGAAATCTTATTTATACAAACATGAAGAGTCATCGTGTATGCGAATTAACGGACGCCATTCGTCTAGAGAAACGACACCCGAAAAAAGTTTGGCTTCTCCTACCCCAGTGATAGTTTCCACGAAGTTTCAAGATACCGTCATCAAAAGTCCGGAGAGACCATTTTCTAGTCCAGATCGTCCTATTCGTTCTCCGATGTTATACCGATCGACGGTTATTTCCCCAAACCCTGAACGATTACTATATTCTACCTTTGAACATCCGTCTGTAATTTTAAGTGCTAGTACTTTTGGAGCACACATGAAGCTTAATCAAATGTTACAAGAACAACCTATGGATTTTTCCGCCACAGGTAGAGATCCGTATGATAAATATTCTATTAGCAATGATCACTCGCCAGGATATGCTATTGGATTAGCTATTCGGGTATAAAGATCGTTGGATCATTTTTACATTAAATTTAAAATAATACAAATTCCTTTCATGGGACCATATTCTAAAATAAATCCACATTTATTACGTCCATTTAAAACAATCGATGTGCCTTTATTTCATGGTGAATTCATGAGTGCCATAATAATTAAAAATACAATAATAATATAAGTTACATTGTAGAACGTAGAACTATAATATTTAATTTATTTATATGAGCTAAATAATGGTGCTACTTATTAATGATAAGATTGTCCAAAAGACAGCTTGTTACTTAAAACCTATTGATAATTTATTTAAATTATAACAGTTTTAATTTTCTATTAGATTCCTTGAGTGCTTAGTTAGTAGTCTCACTCGTTAGAGACGTTGCAATTCAATTCTTAGAGAAGGAAGCTCAGTTTTACAATAATTATTGTTATCTGTTAAAGTAAAATAATTACTGTAAATATTAGTCAGTATTTATTATAATATTAGTTTAGTCATAAAAAAATATTGTGAACTGATTGATAAATTTAATGTTTTATATGGCTATGTATTCTTGGTAATGTTAGCCGATAGTATGAGTTTTATTGGTTATTTTTATAAATTATTATTAGTTTAGCTTCTATTACTTTATTCAAAGGATTGTGTAAACGAAAAAGTCATTAGTAATACGTGAAAATAAGTCGATAGGTTATAGGAGTTAATCAATCCTTTGTTTAAAGATTGGACGAGAGTGTTACTAGTCGAAAATATGTTTCACAAACCTTGAGGTTTTTGGTGAAATGTATAAATAGTTGGTCTCCATTAATTTATTTATTTATTTTACTAACTGAAACACTAACAAATTTATAGTTTGTTTTATTATTATTATTATTATTCTTTTTTTTATTATATTAACGTATCGGCTAATAATATAACGCATCCTAGTCATTTTAGATTAAAAACAGGGTCGGTAGTGCAATATTAATTTAGTAGGTAGGTAATTTTCTTACCTAAAAATCACTTAATAATCTAATAAAAATCACTATGTTATTGTGTGTATGATTGATTTGTTTGTATTTTTCTTATAGCATTATTTACTTACAGTACTTAAATGTAGATTTCATTCCCTATATATAATTCTGATAGTTTATTCATTCCCATTTATTAGAAAACACTATAGATGTAACATTACGGCGAAATAATATAGTTTTCTACTGTAAGGTTTTCTTAGTAATTCATAGCATCTCATATTGTGTTAATTATTGTTCGTAATATTTTGTAGAATTTGTAACTTGTACTTTTATAATAAACATAAAAAGTTATGTGTTTCAAAATTAATTAAAACGTTTGTTACTTCAAGAGTAAACAGTGGCGGACTAAGGCTAAAGCGGGCCCTAGGCAACATTGTAATTCCGGGCCTATTTTTCAGTCATGACGCATACATAGGCGCAACTAGGGTCAAAAGTTTGGGGGGCTAAAAAATATTTTCAAACATTTTGTTAAGGGGAGGGGTAAAAATAACGAAAAATTGCGCCGCAGCCAAAATTTTTTAGATTTTCAAGGTCAACGAGCTTAGATTTGAAGTTAGAAATTATAAAAAGATGTTTTCGTGCTAATTTGTGGGATTTCAGGGGCATATAGGCATATTCGGTAATTAAAATTTATTAATATTTATTTATTTTCAAAAATTACCACACTATTCCTTCAAAAATCAGTTTTAAGCATAGAAAAATAAAGGGGCAGTTCTTAATATTTCTTAAGAAATCAACTAAGTGGGTTGATTGCCAACTCAAAAATAAATTAAAAACCTAATTTCGGGCCTCAAAAATTACGGGCCCTAGGCACGTGCCTAGGTAGCTTAGGCCTTAATCCGACACTGAGAGTAAACTAATGAAGAAACCTTATGAACAGCCAACATGAAAAACATTTATTTTTCTGAATTATTTCAAAGGGTGGAGATGGATGTGACATGGTATGTAATATTCTATATCTGCGATTGTCTGGATCTCTCAACAGAAACTTGTAAAAACGGTAGTTATCACTAAAAACCGGAACGTAACTTGAATGACTGGAGTCTTTTTATCGGAATAACAAAAATGAAACTCAATTTGAACTCCATGAAACATCAAGTAGAGCTTTGTCAAAATTCTTATTTGTAAATCAAAATGAAGGGAAACTATTTGCTTAAAATAATTCCTTAAATTCAAAATGCTTAATGGTCAACAAAATTCAAATTTAAGATTGCTTGCCAAACAGTCGAGAAACACCAACATGCAACAAGGTCTCATTTAGATGTTATTAATTAAATAAATAATATAAATAATTATATTACTCCGAGAAGTGCTAAACGAAATCTTGTTCTGAAAAAGTTAAATTAAATGGTGAGGAAATAAATATGATCAGATTAAAATACCAAAAAATTTTAGCTTTCAAGCTTTAATTGATCTCCAAAGTACGGAGTAGATCATAGGAAAGTTAGACTTTCTTTCGATTCGAATTGGGTACCTTAATATTAGCAGTTAATTTTGAAACTACACAGTAATTTGTTGATGGTACGTGCGCTCGACGTAAATACTTACAGCAAGGTTTGGAAAGGGGTATGACGATCAAGTCAGAAACCCACCATCACGATCCTCGCGCCCCAACTAACTAACGGTACTTTTACCTAAATCACCCCGAAGTAAACAGAATCCCACTGACTGAGGGAAATAGAAGATCAACATCAAGGACGAAGACAAGACTCCAAGGATGCACAAGACTGAAGATATAAGCCAAGACGGAAACCAACTTTAAAATTTGTAAAATTGGAATACCTATATTATATTGTAAGATTATTGTAACTATTGTAAATATTTGCGCTTGGTGTTATTTTTCCATGTAAATAAATACCCCAAAATCAAGACTCAAGAAAGAAGAAGAGACCATCTTTAAAATTTCTAAATTTGTAACCATGTAAATGGAGACGGTCGTTAGCATAGCGATTAAACGCAGAGACTGCTAAAACAGAGAACCCGGTTCGATTCCGGGCGAAGTAAGAATCATTTTGTGGCCGTCTCCCCTCAACAGGCAATGGCAAACCACCGGGATGTAATCTGTCATGAAAAGCCTTTTAAAAGGCTCACCACACCCTGCAGAAGGGTTTTGGATTGAGGAGAAATGTATATTAAGTTTATAATAAAGGCGTGATAGCGCGCATTGGTGGGCGAATGCGGGAAGGTATAGAACTCAAGTAGCACCTGCTGTGTTTCACACTTTCAGCATATAAATCAGAACCTTGGCTCAATGCCACTCTCTATACTTCCTTCAAGCAATCATTCAGTGCAGGAGATAAGCGGCTCTAACCCACATCTGCTCCTACCTACATACTTTGGAAAGGGATGGGGCTATCGCAGTTGACAGTACCTTGAGCTACTTTCAACATCAAACTAATATCACGATTAATAAGTTTTGATGGCTTAAATATCCGGATTTAGGTTATTAGTTGGCTATAGGAATAAATTTAGCAACCGAACCCTCTTAAATATTTCCGTTTATAAAGATCCCGAATTTCAAAGGTCCCGGTTGAGGAACTGCGTGAGCCTAGGGGAATATTTTTAATAAGTGAATTGTCTGAGTGATTTCGATTTTCAAAATTCCCGATTGAGGAGTTGTTTGGCCTAAGAGGATATTTTTAATGAGTGATCGCAGTTAGAGATCCTGGTTTTCCAGTTCTGTGGGTTAAAATAATAGAAACTCATTCTAAGTATTTTTGACTCTAAAAAGGACCGGTTTACCATTTCGAAACAACCATGATCTCTGCAAGTTATCGACTAATTGGACAAATTGGATGTTATTATTTAACACACCTTACAGGTGGGTTGAGCTAAGCTTATGAAATCAGCCAATCAATACTTGCATATCATTTTTACCGTTTTGGGCTTATTTAGCACTATGATTTTGAATGATCCATAACAAAGACAATCGGGGAGGATTGAAAAATGTAATTTTTTAGTAGTAGGTATGTATTTGGGTATAGTATTTTATTTTTTTACGCTTATGTACCTACTTACTTTTTCAATTGGGAAAATTACGTGTTTGCCACACCAGATTCTCTTTAATTTCATTTTATTAAAAAATAAATGATTTAAAAATGTAACTTGTCAGATATGCGCTTGAAGTCAGATATTCTTATTGGCATCCTAAAGTAAAATCCAAATATTTTTAAATTTTAAAACAGTGGTAAAATAATTAATAATCTTACTCAATTACTGGAGCTGTTATTGGCTCGCTGCGTATAATCCTAAAAACATCATTGCAAGTGAATCCCATCCATTTTTATGCCTTCAGTTTGATACCGGCGTTAATGAAATTGTTGGAAGTCAGATTTTGTGATTGAAAGTCGTTCAGTCTACGTATTCTAGTTCAGAACTCTTTTGAGATATAATTAAATAAAAAAAAACAGGGATGCTTTCTTCGAGATAAATTTGAAAATAAATTTTATCTTGAGGAAAGTGTCACTATTCTTTATTATTTATGTATAGTTGTGTTTTTAAATAACTAAATGACTTTAGTAAGTTCGGAACTTGATCGCTGAAGAAAAGTGCACTTTGCATTAGCAGCTGGCGGTGCTAACTACAAGGCAACTGGCACCTCAATCCATTTATCAAGGTGGATTAATCTTTACCACCTTCCATCTCTTTTGCAGTTTTGGGTATGATTTGTTACTTTTCTTCATATACTTCTGTTCTTGCACTTCACCTTCCATCAGCTAAATACACCCATCAACCTAAGATCTTGTCATCTTATCTCTATTGTATTCTTATTCGTTTGCCTTTGCCTCGTTCTTCCCTTGGTCTTCATTCCTTAATTTTTCTTATTGTGTCATTTTGTTGTTTTATACATGGCCGATTTGATGTAGTATTTCACAATATCTTCACTGTTGTTTTCCTTCAGGAACTGTGCAACGTAAAATTATCATTTGAAGTTTTAGTTTCACACTTCTCGCACGCTCGTGTGTTTCCCTGTGAAAACCCAAGCGCCACGACTATGCCAATATCAGCGGTACTGTCATTTTTAGGTGGCTTGATTGGAAAAGAACGTCTGTGCCTTGTCGGTTGAATTTTGTTATCAATTGCAGATAATTGCTTATCTAAGTAATTGTGATTCTACTACCTTTAACTGAAATATTTATGTTCGTTGCGGATTTTGATTATTGATGAGCTGCTTTCCGTTTTGTTTTCCTTCAATCCATTTTGGTGCCAGACGGCCTATTTATACACATCCTTTGTCGATTGTGGGAGATAATACAGTGGAAGACCTTCATTTTTGGTTTCTTTCGACTTCCATTGGGTGAATCCATTATTAACAGCCATTTGATGACCATCTGTTCCAAGTTTCCTAAAAAATAATTCCTCTACAAAAGCCAAACTGATCCCTTTTTTATTACAAAAAATACACGACAATATATATAGCAGACGACAAATTCAGCTTGAGGGATGTCCTTTTATTTTAGCTTTGGTGCCACAGTTTTTAGTTTCAAAAACTAAGACTACACGATCACAACAGGGATTTCTTTGTTTAGAAATAGTATTTGTAATCACCGACAGTACTGTAAGTGAAAATTTTAGGCCTTGTTTGGGGTTGTTTTGCGCAATTTTTACAAGACCAGTTTTGGTTAAATGGTTTCACAATCTGTTTTAGCCTTAACGAGATAATTGACTTGTAAATTTATATTTGATCAACGGATGGTCTTCTAGTACGACTATTTTGAAGTTTTTGTTTTGAACATAGTTACCGTTACTGAGATTCTCTTTTCTCGTACCTTTGAGAAGCAATTTTGCCTTACAGAAAATATCTGTGTCTCCGAATGAACAAAGAAGGAGCTAGTTTTCCCACCAGGGTTCTACAAGCATCAGGGTTCTACAAGCATCAGAATTTACCAGTATATCTGGGTGTGGGGAAATTTTATACAATTTACTAGGACTTGGCGAAATTTTCTTACAACTCGTGATTCATCCTTGATCTATATTCGCCATACTTTCTTTTATCGGTCCCAATATGGTTTTTAAGGATTCTACGCTTGCGTATTCTTAGCTTTTCTTCTTTTTTGTGTCAAATTTATTGTCTTACAAGCAGACCTCGAAATAACAGATTTGGTTCATTTTTAGTGTGCGTGCACGTTGTGATCTAAAATAAAACGTGTGCAAAATTTACGACGCACTATTCAATCATTTCCAAAAAACTGAAAATTAAGTTTTGGTAAATCTTCACTCTGATTAGTTAGATAAAGTTTACAATAACTTTTTGTAAAATTCATTACTTACGATACTCTTCGATCTTGATAATCAATAAATATCATTATTTCACAACAGATATATAAAAAGGGTTAAACTTTTTTTGTAATTCGATTTTAAAAGCTGATGTAAAATTTGCTATACTCTATATTCGCCCAGTATATGATTTACATCATTTATTATTAGGTCAAATTAATACTTCACGCATTGATTAAAATCTTCTTATTAAAATTTTGAATGAAAGTAATTTATTTCTTTTACTCAATTTTTGCAATGATTTATTTATCAGTGATTACAAAATATTGTCCAACCAAAATTTAAAAAATATGATACAACTGACAATCAATAGATTAATAGACATTAATAATAAAGATGCAAATTTTAATTTTGATTATTACGAGTACATTAAAGATATGCAATATTTTAATTTAAAGTTTTAATGAAGCATTTCTCAAGAAACTAATTTCAAGCGCTATCGTAAATCTGTAAAATGTAAGTAAGTGGGGATATGTCGGTTGATTTTTTGCAAATTTGAATTGATATAAATAAAATAGGACAAATATTTTAATATAGCATTATAGCGACAATCTATAGCAAAGGTCAATAAAAGAGGACCATTCTGTATTATTATTTATTGATAGACCGCTAAGCGGTCATTTTCAATTTCTAAATGGAAAGAAAATTGCTTTTCATAATTTGTATTGTGCTGTTGCCTTGTTTCGGAAAACTTTTACAAAATGGGGTGAGTTTGATTTTTATATAATTGCAGTTATAACAATTTGTATTAATAGTGTGTAACGATATCAACATACGAGTATTATAAAAATCAAGATATAAAAAAATTCAAAATATTTAATATTTATTTGAATATTCAAATTAATAAGTAGGTAATATTCAATAATCTTTAATTTTACATTAATACATAGAATTAAGTGTAGATATGGTAATAATTGTTAACAAATTAATTCCTTATTGAAAATTCGATACGGTTCAGATATTCGGTCAAGAGGCATTGAAACATTTCATCAACAAACTAATTACAACGTTTATGTTGTTTTAATATTTTTATCTACAAAATTTTTGGTAGATTTAGTATTCTTGCCACTTTTATTAATAAATGCATGTACAGAGTGTTTAAAATTTAATCAAGTATTTTTTAAACTGTATCATATAAATTTTGTATTATTTGAGTTGTATTATCTGTGAGAACAAAACGGATCCGAGTTTGCGTCGCCTATTTTAAGAATTTCTTAGCTCAGCCCTTCGATTAATATCGACAATGTGGATTTAAGAATTTATACAATTCTTTTAAAAACACTTTTCCGGTTAAAAGAAAAGATTATATTGTTCTATAAGGAGAAAAAATGTCGCCTGCTGTGGCAAAATCTACTCGTAAATTTTACCCAACGATTGAATTAACAGATAAGCCCTAAAGATCATTTTTGTTCTGAGTTCTGAAAAAATTATGTTATTTTTTTTTAAATCTCAAACATGAATTTTGAATTTAGTTAGAATCAAAAATAAATTATTTTTATTTCACGTTTGAATAATTGCATTTTAAGGCAACAAAGGCATATTCTTGTATGACAAAAACAAGCTATTTTATTTTATTACGGGGGGAAAAAGTACAACATGACATCACGACGGCGAAGAAATGGAACTTTAAGGCTGGAATTCGCCAAGCAGGAGTTCGTTTTGGCTCGTGTGGTGGCGCATAGGATTGTGAATTTATAATTAAATAGATAGGCAACACAATAAACATGCATTTTTTAGTTCAACTTTTCATTAAAGTATGTCGCCGCTCAAATAAAGAAATCTATTTTTATACAGAATTTATGTTGTTTTTACTTTTTACGAATAATATATCTATTTCACAAAAGTCTCTCCCTCTCTTTTTGTATCAGATTTTTCAGGACATTGAAATAAATTTCTAAGAAGCGATAAAATTACTAAACGTACATAAGTGATAATGTAGGTATTCGTGAAATGTACACACACAAGCAATTAATAAAGACGCCTTTGAATTTACAATTCAAACAAGACTCCAATAATTTTTTGGCTTTTAATTTTAATTCTTCTTTTATATTTTTATTTATTCATGTTTATTGATAACATACAATAAATAATTATTGCTATTTATATTATTGTATATTAATTATTGATTTGAAAATATACAATCAACGAAGTTTTTCGTGATTCATTTTTTGATGTGAAGCATTATGAATATAATTTAAAATAAAATGATACGGCAAAGTAATTGCTTACACAGGCCCGTAGCCATGGGGTGGCAAGGTCGGGCAACGGCCGACCTTTTAAGGATGTTTGCCCGACCTTTTAAAATAAAAATATGTAACTATAGATTTACAGAAAATTTTCCCATTCTACATTGGTCCTTTTTGTACAAGAATTTTTTTATTTATATGCTTTCAAATACAATTCGCAGAATTGAATATTCATCACAGTACCCCTGCGTTCGGGGAGAAGCTACTTTCGCTCCCAAAAATTTCTTTTTTTCCTTCTTTCAAGCTTCCAGTCGTTTCCAAACGCTTTGGCTCCCCATCAAAATGTTTGTAGCGACTGAAAAAGGCGGAGCCAAAGCGTTTGGAAGCCTCTCGAAGCTTGAAAGAAGGAAGAAAAGAAATGTTTGGTAGCGAAAGTAGCTTCTCCTCGAACGCAGGGTACATGTAATAAATTTTTTTCAAAGGGGGAGAGGGGTCCCCAAATAAAGGCATTTTCCCCCTGTGACATTGCATTTTTGGCCCACCGACCGAGCACCGACCATAAATTTTGATAGCCCATTTGCCCCTGGCGTGTGGCTGTGCGATAATACCATTATAATACGATAATATAACTTTTCTTAAATCGCGTTGACCTTGAAATTTAAAATATTTTCGCCTGCGGCGCTTTAAAAAATTACCACGAACCCATCTCGCATCCGCAACACTAAAATTTGCCCGGCCATACAAACCGTTTGCCCTACCTTTATTTTCGATCTGGCTACGGGCCTGGCTTATTATTATTATTATTGCTGAACGGGTGTGTTTCTTTCGAACCACTTGCACTGAAGCTCCTGGCTTATTGTACCCCGCGTTCCGTGTTTTACTCCAATAGTTCTGTATCCTCTATAAAATTGAGGATTCGACCTATGGGAACCTGATTTATCTCACCGAGAGTCGGATATAGACAATCAAGATGTTGTAGCCTTTTAGGGGCTAGAATTGTGCATACACATAGTATGTGGTGCGGAGTTTCCTCCTCCATCTCGCATAATCTACATGTAGGATCTTCCACAACACCTATTGCGTTAAGGTGTTTGTTAAGACAGCAGTGTCCGGTAAACAGTCCTACTATCTTTCTCAGCCGCACTCTGCTCAGCTGGCCTGCTCAACGGGCCTGGCTTACACTGTTACACTAATTAAAATAAAACAATTTATTTATTTACGACAAATGGAGGAAGAAAGGGACATTTCTTGGACGTTAGCTTATCTTGGAACGTGGATTTCTCATTAGAATTCAATATCTATAGAAAGCCGACAACGACAGACATTGTTATCAGTTATCACTTGTTCAATGTTCATCTAATCAATCGAGAAAAATAAAGACGTCTGTTTCCATTCATTCATAGACTCTTTAGCCCTCTCCCGAGGTCACGGTATATCTGACAGATACATGCAAAATGTTTTCTTAACCTTCATCCGCTCGCGTACGCGGCAAATTGGCCGCATTTTTAAATTTTCTCTCCCATTTTCTTCCAGAGCGTCATGGGAGGGGTGGGAAGGGCTTGTATTCTCTAATTACTATCTCCTCCAATAGACCATGCTCGTGTTCTGATAAGAAAGCTCCATCAGCCGGTTCAGTACAGCCACAAACTACCCTAGGTGTCTTAATGCGACCAATTTGCCGTATAGCGCAATCGATAACGTAACTTTTTATCAATACTCGAATGTTGGTTTTACTGAGAAAATATTAGTAAATATAAAATAATAAATTAGAGACATATTTTGAGAAATAAAATATTATTACAAATTGAGTGTAGTAAACGATTACAGTACATTTTGAATTTTTAAGTTAAGTTTCCTGTAATTTTTTTAAATTTTAAATATAACTTTGATTTTAAATTTTAATATAGATTTTTTTGTCCAAACATGTACTTGTAATGTTATGTCAGAGTTCATAAGTCCTAAACAATTTAAATCATGCACTTTGAATGAAGAAAAACTCATGAAAACGATAAAAATCATATGCGGCCATCAAATTGCCGCATACGCGATCGGAAGTGTAACTTTTATAGGCGCGAGCGGATGAAGGTTAAATATTTTCGAAATTATTTAGCGCATAGCACAAGGCTTTGACTAGCTGTGCATACATATCTTAGAAATGATAAGCCGTATCGTTTACGATATAGTTTTGATTACAATCTGTTTAACTTTTACTTATGTGGCTTTGATACTTGAAAAAAAAGTGGTTAATCCCTTCGAAACAATTTTCGTAAATAAATTGTTTTATTTTATTTTAGTGTAAGCAATTACTTTGCAGACTCATTTTATTTTAAATTATGAAAATATACACTTACCTACTGCCAAGGTAGCAAAAATTACAAAAGCTTATTTAGCGTAACCCTAATTAAATAAAATATTAGAAAAAAAATACGGTTTATCAAAATGATTACATTCGAATGTATAGCATTCCTCGACCGAAATAAATTCCTAGACATCCGTCGAGAAATCCCCGCAACTGTTGGTTTTAGTTCTCTAATATGCTTAGTAGGAAAGAGACAAACACAAGATCGTAAGTGCGAACTGCCGTAGGTTGATGACTACTTGTATTACACATAAGAACAATCTTATCAACTTGCATTTAACCTTCAAGCGCACGCGCCAAGTAAAATGTGCTGGTAAAACAGATAACTCTTAGGCAAAATTTTTTAAAATTAGTTTCGCCTGCATATTACTAGCTGAACTAAATATTTGAATTTGATCTTGGTGGGAGTATCCAGTACATTATTATTATAATTACATTTTTAGTACGTTTTAGGTAAAATAAACTTTCAAAAATTTACATATGAATTCATTTTCGCTTATATATTATTTCAATTAAAGAAATTTAATTAATTGATAAATTATTTACTATATTAAAATTATTATTATTGTTATAAATAAAATTATTATGTTTAAAAATAGGAGGTGCTCTTCGTATTGGTATTATAAATATTACCTCAAAATTTCAAAGTGATCCATTTATTCGTTTTCGAGATGACTACGTATTAGTGTCCGATTTAAGTCTGGCAAATTTTTATTTCCATTTTCAATTTTAATTGTTTATAAGTAATTAATTCCACCAACTTGATTTTCTCAAAAAAATTTACAAACGGGCTATTTTGAAAAAATTAATTAAAAAAAATTTAATTAAAAAAAAAGAAATAGGAGCGGATGTTCCTTAAGGTATCATACACCTAATCTAAAAATTTGATCGCAATCCATCAAATCGTTTTCAAGTTAACTACGTATTACCACGAGTACACTGTAATATCCTAGCCTTAACCTTGTGCACATAGGTAAAGAAATTACCTACATGTTGTATGATGTTTTTTTTTTAAGAAAACAAAAATTCGTTAAAAAAATGGAAGAACGCGTTTAAATCATCAAGGTGTTCATCAAGTTTTAAACTAAAATATAGATATTTTCTGGAAATTAAATTATTAAAACTATTGCGTCTCTAAAGTTATAAGACCTTTGTGATTATTTTTTTAATCGTTATTTATAAACTGATTTTTCAGAATTGTATCGATGTCATAAACAGATAGGGTACATAATATTAGAAAAAAATTCTTCAAATTAAAAATTTTTATAATCAAAATTATTTTGCTGAATTGTTATGACAAATTAACAAAAAAAGATTATTTTGTTTAAGATAATCAATGATTTATCACAAACATGCTTTTTATAATAGTTCCGATTAAAATTATATTGTGTGTTCATTTGGAAAGTTACCACGCTTAATATTTTGAAAGCGACAGGTTAATTCGTTCTCTAGCCCATTTTGACGCGACCGATAAGCTTAAAAGCAGTTTGATTCCATTTGGGTATATCCATAGGTGCATTTTGTTCAATAAAAAAATAAATATTTCTTAAAAATCTGTAAATAATTGACAGGAGGAAGCTGGTCTACAAGTAGAATTTGTTCTATTAAATTAGACTCATATTTTAATTTGAACTCAAGACCAGCAGTCTGGCGTAAATCAAACACGGATAGACTACAGAGCGGGAAACCGCGGTTCATATCCTGATTGCGTCGGATATGTGCTGTGATCTATAAAGTCCAAAATCCATCTGTGGACTATGGGGAAGGCAACGGGAAACCACCCCATTAACATTTTCCTAGTAAAGTCTTCTTGGCTTAGCCAGGAGGATCGCTACCATCCGAAATCGGATATAGGCACCTGAAGAAATTAGACTCAAAATTATTAACTTTACTCTGAAAAAGAAAAACACCCTGGGTGTGAATCGCACACATAATCAAAATTCTTTTAAAACAAAACTTTATGAAGAAAAGGATAATTTTTATTATCGCAATAAATATTATCGCATAAAACGCAATTTATACCAACAATACCTTCATTATCCCTGTAAGCAGCTATTTACTATCATAAAAATTACCTGCCGCCTACAAGAATAAAATTAGGAAATATCTTAGGGAAATATCATAATAATCAAATAAAAACGATGGGTACTTTCGTCCAATTTTGATTTGTAACGCCACTGTATCTTATGGTTTCAAAATTGTCCACTTGTTGATCGCCAACAAGTCCTGATACCAAAAATGCTTTGAAACTCTAACGTAAAATAATCAAAATCGTTTAATCTTCAATAACAAAGATAAGTAACTTCAACGTTCCACATCTTAAAATTTTCTCCAGCACATTGGTATTTAATTTTAAAAGAATTAAAAATATCAACAACATACGGAAAAAAACACCCAATAAAGAAAAATAATGCAACACAATCCATGCGCCATGGGATTTTCCACAATGTGCCAATTTTACACCTGCTAGAATATTCAATATCCACCATTCTATGCTGGAACAATAAAAAACAATTTTCCCAGTTATCCAGGAATAATAAAACCGCTTCCCACACTTGGATACACTCTTGGGAAAAATAACGCAGTCGTAAACTCAAAATTTAAAAATTAAAATTAAAAAACGATAAAACACAAGAGGAACACAAGGGATGTCTATTCTCGATGCCGTTCCGCACTCGAATCTCTTATCTTCCGAACGTTTTCTACCACATTCGAAAATCAAACATTTCTAAAAATTCTCGCAGTTTCCTGGTAAAGAAATTTAAATTACCATCAATTTTCAAAAATAATTTCCACTTTAACTTTGCAGGCGCCAACACAAATTTACATTTCCCTTAAAACAATTTTAGCTTCAAATTTGTCTTCATCGTAGACAAAAGTTTTTTGTTTTACCAGCTATTTTCGTAAAAAAGTATATTTACTTTCTTTTTGGAAATTGACTGACCTGGTTTAGCCGCATTTAGGGTTCTTGAAAAGATATCAACTATCCATCTTCGTGTATTTGCCATAGAGTCTAGAAAACTTCAGTCTTGTCAACTTGCCATGGCTTTTCAATTCATGAAGCCTACTTAAGGTTTCTTCGTTTGTCTTATTCTGAACTATTTCGAGTCAAGTTTTAAAATTAATTGGTGTAAAAGTGGGTCGGTGATTTTACACCAATCAATTTTCGCAATTTTCTACACTAACTTATTCGGAGTAGACAAACAAACCTTTAACAATTCAAGTAACAATTCTAAATCAATCGGTTTGGAATTTTTTTGTATTTCGCGGACCTTGACTCTTAAATTTATGGTGATAAATCACGTAATTCAGCAATCGTCTGACCTTCTAGTTTTAATCATTAATAATTTAACCAAATCTGAGAACTTTTCTCGTTAGTTATCAGTAACAAGTAGAAAAAGTACAATATTTTTATTTCAGGAATCCAACACCAAAGACATCAACACTGAATCTGCAACTGAGTTTAAACCTGAAAAGGCTAGAACCATTTATGACTACCAAACAGTGAATAAATCAATATTAGTAATGTTTGATCAAACTTAAAATTTTCTTTTCCAGCACGTAGTTGCTTACAAAGACATAATTGAATCAAAATGTTATATAAAACGTATGCAATCGGATCAAAATTTTCAAAACAATCTCGATACCGATAATTTGCATCATAAACTGAATTCAAAAAGACTACATAAATTCAGTACGCAGTTATCTAAGCAAGAGGTAAAAATAACATATCCGGAAATGAATTTTTATTTAAATTTTATAATGAAATTCTTAGGTTCAAGACTTAGCTGGTTCAAGAATAGTTGAATTTTGCTGGGGATTTCCGTCATATCTTTTTCAAGAATTTTATGAAGATACTGTCCCAACTAATTCAGATAACAACGAATTAGAAGATAAGGTAAACGAGCGACATAAACGATCATCACAATATTATTTTGTCGGCCGAGTTCATGGTCAAACCCAATCTCAATACTTAAACTATGGAGGTAATGGTCAAGACTCGGGAAAAGCCGAAGCAGAGGCTGGTTACGGTTCCTCTAAAGCTGTAGTGAGTAAGTAAAATCAATAGAAATAGAACAAACGATGTAGCTAGATAATATTTTAAATTAATAGGTAGTAGTCATGGAATGGGTCAAGCACAAAGTCAAAGCAGTACATATGATTGTGATGGATGCTATAATCAAAATCAAGGCTTTGAATTTAATCAAAATTTAAGTAAAATAAATCATATAAATTCAAATTATTATTAATAATGACAACTTTTAATAATATTTCAGGAAAGCCACCTGGTAATCAAGGTGTTATATATGGACCAAATGGAGAAATTATACATCCTGGTAATAATAAACCAAACTTATCAGTTTATAATATATTTCTAATAACACATGAATTAAAGGCAATGGACGACCTACGGGACCTATACAAGGTCCAGGCGGACAAACAACTTATCCTCTTCAACCAGGTGGGTCACGACCTACCGGCCCTACGCATGGTTCAGGAGGACAACCAACTTATCCTTATCAACCAGGAGGTTCACAACCTACTGGCCCTACTCAAGGTTCAGGAGGACAAACAACTTATCCTCTTCAACCAGGTGGGTCACAACCTACCGGCCCTACACAAGGTTCAGGAGGGCAAACAACTTATCCTCTTCAACCAGGAGGTTCACAACCTACAGGCCCTACACAAGGTTCAGGAGGACAACCAACTTATCCTTATCAACCAGGAGGTTCACAACCTACTGGCCCTACTCAAGGTTCAGGAGGACAAACAACTTATCCTCTTCAACCAGGTGGGTCACAACCTACCGGCCCTACACAAGGTTCAGGAGGACAACCAACTTATCCTTATCAACCAGGAGGTTCACAACCTACTGGCCCTACTCAAGGTTCAGGAGGACAAACAACTTATCCTCTTCAACCAGGTGGGTCACAACCTACCGGCCCTACACAAGGTCCAGGAGGGCAAACAACGTATCCTCTTCAACCAGGAGGTTCACAACCTACCGGCCCTACCCAAGGTTCAGGCGGTCAAACAACTTATCCTTATCAACCAGGAGGTTCACAACCTACTGGCCCTACGCAAGGTCCAGGTGGACAAACAACTTATCCTCTTCAACCAGGTGGGTCACAACCTACCGGCCCTACACAAGGTTCAGGAGGACAACCAACTTATCCTTATCAACCAGGAGGTTCACAACCTACTGGCCCTACGCAAGGTCCAGGTGGACAAACAACTTATCCTCTTCAACCAGGTGGGTCACAACCTACCGGCCCTACACAAGGTCCAGGAGGGCAAACAACGTATCCTCTTCAACCAGGAGGTTCACAACCTACCGGCCCTACCCAAGGTTCAGGCGGTCAAACAACTTATCCTTATCAACCAGGAGGTTCACAACCTACTGGCCCTACGCAAGGTCCAGGTGGACAAACAACTTATCCTCTACAACCAGGAGGTTCACGACCTACCGGCCCTACACAAGGTCAAGGCGGACAAACAACGTATCCTCTTCAACCAGGAGGTTCACAACCTACCGGCCCTACGCAAGGTTCAGGCGGACAAACAACTTATCCTCTTCAACCAGGAGGTTCACAACCTACGGGCCCTACACAAGGTTCAGGCGGACAAACAACTTATCCTTATCAACCAGGGGGTTCACAACCTACCGGCCCTACACAAGGTCCAGGCGGACAAGCAACTTATCCTCTTCAGCCAGGAGGTGGACAACCCACTTATCCTCTTCAGCCAGGAGGTAGACAACCCACTTATCCTCTTCAGCCAGGAGGTGGACAACCCACTTATCCTCTTCAGCCAGGAAGTGGACAACCCAGTTATCCTCTTCAGCCAGGAGGTGGACAACCCACTTATCCCCTTCAGCCAGGAGGTGGACAACCCACTTATCCTCTTCAACCAGGAGGTGGGCAACCCACTTATCCTCTTCAACCAGGAGGTGGACAACCCACTTATCCTCTTCAACCAGGGGGCACACAACCCACAAGCCCTGTACAAGGAATAGATGGACAAGTATTTTATCCACAAAGTGGCCCTATGCGGTGTACTGTACATTGCTTTCAACCATCAAAAGAAACTATATACGTTCTTCAACCAGGCGGTTCACAGCCCTACGGACCCGTACAAGGTCCAAATGGAGAGCTATTATATCCACCGACAGGAAACGTTCAACCTTCTGGACCTATACAAGGTCCTAGTGGACAAGCATATCCTTTTCAACCAATTGGGCCTAATGGATATCCTTTTCAACCAGGAGGTGCACAAACTAATGGTCCGATACAAAGTCCAGGTGGACAAGTTATCTATCCGCAGTTAGGTGGTCCAATACAACATCCAGGTGGGCAAATCTTATATCCACAGTTAGGAGGTGGGCAACCTGTCGGGCCTATACAAGGTTCAAATGGACAAATCATATATCCACTACCAGGAAGCATGCAACCTTCGGGACAAACACAAGGCACCGGAGGTCAAACATCAAATCCCCTTCAACCAGGAGGTGGACAAATTTTATATCCTCCTTCAGGAGGTACGCAAACTACTGGACCTACGCAAGGTTCAAATCAAATTTTATATCCTCAAACAAACGGACCTGCAATTGGTCCAAACGGTCAAATTGTATATCCAAGTCAACCTGGTGGATCAATACAACGTCCAGACGGACAAGTCTATCCAGGAAGTACACAACCTGGTGGAGCAATATTAGAATCGGGAGCGCCATACCCCCCTGGTGGAACTTGGCAAGGAGGCCGATTTGGTGGTCAATTTTCGGGTGATTATCAGCATGGTGGTGGTCAACAAGGAAAATTTTCTGGAACTTTTACTGGGCAGTATGATAAAAATAATGGATTAGCTACAAATTCAGAATCGGTAAATGGAAATAACGGAGGTTATCAACTTCAGAACGGCCAGTTTAATGGTCAACATCGTACGAACCAGCAAAATGGAAATTTTATTAGGCCTGGAAGTAACGAAGGACCGGCTTCCATAGGGTCTATGTCAAAAAACGGTCCTAGTAACTTTAATGAAAATAAAAATGATATAGGGTCTATGTCCAAAAACGATCCTAGCAATTTAAATCAACCCACTGCAAACAACTTGTTAAATAATAATAATTATGAAACAACTAATTCGGATCATAATTCGTATCTTGACAATGCTAATCAACAAGGTAGTGATATTGACGATTCATTTTCTCAGGTACAGACATCTGTTCAACAATTAAATAACATAACGCAGGCTAGTGCTGTATCACATGGTATTTACTTAGGAGGAACTGCTCAGGCGGAAGTTTCTGGAAGTTATTCAGGAACAGGTTCTTTCAGTGCTTCTTCTGGAAGCACTGATGGTAAAAGAGGTGCTCAATCACAAATATCTGCGGGAAAAGAAGGCACAATTAGTTCCGCTCAAAGTTTAGGCGGATTAGGAAAATCTCAAGCTCAAATACAATTATTTTCGGATACAGGTGCAACGTCTGCTAATGCACAAACTAGTGGTCAAAATCATGGAACAAATACGCAAGTGCAAGGAGACGTTAAGGGTGGAATGGCAGATGCCCAAGCAAGTGGTCCTGGCAGTACATCATCGCAAGCCCAAATAAATTTTATACCAACTGAAATAGAGGGAGAAACCAAATTACCTAATTATAATAGTCAGTTTGGTAGGGGAGGTTCTGTAAATGCCCAAAGTGGTAGAAACACTGGCCAAAGTCAAGTTCAACTTCAAGGCAAACTGAGTAATGGAATTAAATATACGGGATCTGCTCAAGCAGGTTCCAGAAATGGTTATACATCTAATAATCAAACTCAATTTGAAGCTGCTGAGGTGCAGTTTCCAACTTTTAGACCAATAATTTTAAATTCACAAAATACTTTAAGAGTTCCAAATCCAGAACTACATAATGATAGTTTACCAAACAGAAATAGTTACAACTTAAATCGCTCCTTTGTCCCTGTACATCAAGATAAAGCAATAGAACCAACAACTGTTATAATAAATGAAGATGATTACACGACAGAAGAATATGAGGATTATAATGAAGATGATGTAACAAACGTAAATAATAATAATAATCAAGATTCCACAGTAATACAACAATCAACAAGATCTCAAAAACAACACATTATTTTAGATCCACTGGAAGACATAGATGCAATTGTAATGCAAACAAGTGGAAATTCGGAATTGCCAGAAGGTAAAGTGCTACAGCCTGGACAAAGAGTTCCAGGAAGCACAGGATATCAAGTTCCACAAGGATTTAGAGGAGTGGTTAAAGCAATTTCTAGTGGACCCTATACGACGGCAACAGGACACAATTCACAAGCACAAAGTGTTACTTTAGTGCCTGGGACTGGAAGAGTTATCTATGGACAAGCACCAAAATTTTCAACAAACACGAATTTCAGAACTTTTGATAACCGACGTAATTATGGTCATATTTATCCACCAGTACGTCAGCAATTAAGAACAGGAATCATTCATCCAAGTTTTGTTTCGACAATAAAATCTGAAACTGAATTTAAAAATCTCTATAGAAGCAAAACACAACCTTTGTATTACAGTCAAACTTCTTCATGTGGATATTTTATAAACAGGTGTACATACAATGGTAAGACAAGAGTTTGTACTCCAACACCAAAAACGAATCCAAATGGTACGCCAATTTTATGTTAAAAAAGTAACAGTTGTATTCATCACTGCCATTTTGTAATGTATTTATAAGTAGAAACATAATAATTATATTTATGTATTAGACCTTATTATTTTGTTGTTGATTCAAACGGAATTATGTTATAATAAAATTCCATTTCTATTTTAGTATTAAATAAATTAACATACCAATGAAAAAAAGGAAGTTTTTGTTGTGTTGAGTTGCTTAAAATATTATATCGTCAAATACAAGAATAAAAGTGTCTTGTTTTTTGCACCAATTTTCTGCATAATTTCTCTTTAGTCACTCAACAACTGATACGCAAAAACATTCAATTTATATGCCTATTCATTTTCCTAGTTATTAAAGTTAATAAACACAATCATTAATTAATATCCTTCAATTTGTTTCAATTTCTTGAAGTCTTCTCGTGGAGTAAAAATGCAACTTTCATTTCAAGCTAAATATACTTCCAAGTTGGAAGTTTCAACTTTAGATGTTCACTACATTTTTAATTCTTTTCAGTTTCATTCAGTTTTAATTCTTAAAATATCAACATCAAGCAAAAATTGCCTTTGAGATACCTATTATTATTTACGTCTTCTGCACAGGTTAGCTCTGAATCTCAGATTTGTGGTATTACATTTGAGTAAACAAAAAATAATGCAAACATAAATTTCAACTTTCTTTTGGAATTGGATGTCAAGCGTTCTTCCTCTACATCTACTGTACAGAAATTTGGCCACGCCCTGGCACGATTTATTGCCGAAGCTCTACCATATTTATTTTTTCAACAGTAATAAGTACTTTCTAAATAGTTCGATCGATTTTATTAAATAAATTAAATGACAAAAATAGACGTTGGTATTTAGTTACATTGTTGTTATAAATAATTATAATAGATACGTCGTTAAAACATAAAAAAAATAAAACATTACAATACCAAAAATGATGATACTGAATCACATTATTGCTAACTTTACGTTATACACAGTAAATTCTAATTTGAAATCAATGATGATCATTAACATCAAAATGTTTATACACTCCCGGGGACTTAAATTGCAATTTTAGTCTCAGTTGTCAAAGTCTTAAGTGTAATTTTAAACCTTAAGGGATCTAATTAATTTACATTAAAAATTGATTGTTCTAAATTTTCAATAAATAAAAGTAACCCTGCTTTACTGGGAGTGTATAAAATAATGTATATACCACAGGACTAAAGTGTATTAATCTCTCGCGTGATAATTTGCATGAGGCGTTAGCTAAGGGCAAATTAACTTCACACTTAGGATTAATATTGCACTTTAGTCCCTTGTTATATAATATACTATTATTTACAATATAAAAAACTACATGCTATTTCAATATATTATTATTCAATTCACAATAATATGTTTTTATACCTGATTTGAATGAATGCTTGATAGTAAAACGAATTTATTCAAATTTTCTTTCACTAGTTTTTAAAGGACCCAGCACTAAATGGTTTTTTTAATTCCCAGTGAATATATGTAAAATAGTTGAAAGTGTGGTTTTCAACTTTTAAAGAAAGAACAAATTTGAGTGATACAAAATCTTATAAAATTACATTGCTATTGTGTATACCAATTAGGACGTCAAGAGCAAGTTTCAGCAAATGTGGACGTTTTAGTTTGAATACCATGAACATTAGTTTAGTTTAATAATTTATGAATTCATCTAACCTAATTAAGTAACAAAGTATGGCAACATTTAATTTAATCTCGCAGTAAAACCATAAAAATAATTTTTTTAATAAATACGTTCATTATGGTTCAGTCTACTCAATATTCAGTCAGTGATTTGTTTAAAAAAGACCGATTTAAAAGAGTCAAATTTAAGTTACTATAAAAATTATACACAATATTAATCAAAGTTTAAATCGCGTTTGTTTGACTCTTAAATTGTAAAGTTTCACTCTTTAATTTTAACTAATTCCGAATTACTTTTGAAATTATTTAAAAAAATTTAAAACTTGAATTTTTCTATTTTTCTTTCAATGTTTCCAAAATTTTAACTAATTTGGGATTATTAATAAATTATTATATCGTCGGCTAAGAGTGTTAACCTGCTAAGTCACTAAAGTGAAATTTTACAGGAGACAAGAAACACCGTGTAACTGTTTTGCTGAATATGACAATTTTACTGCAGCTAAGATAGCATTCTAGAAATGTTAGTATTACGTATCATAAAAAATTTACGATTTAAAATAAAATTTGAAGTAAGTTGTTTTATCCTATAATGTAACAAATATTCTATTATTGAATGGTATCAAAAAACAAATTTTGCCAAAAGTGGACTTAGCAGGTTAACACTCTTAGCCGACGATATGTGACCTGGTCTATGAAAAGGGAGTTTAGGTGTCAAAAAATTATTTTCAATTTTTTTGCCGATTCGGATAGAGTATGAGACGCTCTTTCAGATGATGAAAACCAGAAGGTCATAATTTGTGGAATTATCAGACAACGCAAATAAACGGGAACAATTAACGCGAAACTGATGCAACATTGTTTCCTTTAACTGTTGTTTTCTCGATAACTTGATTTCGTACGTAAGCTCCCTTTTCATAGACCAGGTCACATATAATGTAAATAATATAAACGTACTATTATAATACAGTAAATTTCTTAACTACAATACTGAAAATTATTGATGTTTTCTAAATTTATGTGATATTCATGTTATAACATTTTTGCAATTTTTAAGAGCATTCAAGTCTGGGCACTGCTTACAAATATGTATGTAGTGTTCTTGTCCAACTACTATAGGTCATTACTCATTATCAACTAGAAAGTATTCAGGAGCATAATTATTTTATTTTGGAAATTATAAAAACCCAAAAAAGAAAACCTGAATCATGCTTCTATCATCAAGATATTATTCTCTTTTAGTGACTCAATATGGAATCTCGTTGATTATGATGAACGCAGATGTGGTTAAATGGGATAACGAAAGTAAAAATTTCCATTTGGTTTAGAACTATATTATTTAACTTATTTAAATTAAAATTACAATTTAGTTTATGAATTGCAATGATATATAATAATTTATCCATATTCCTCTTCAATCTTACATAATATCATCAATTGCTGAACATGGCCTCTTTCTCTCCCACATACTCTCCTAAGCAGTAAGATTGAGTACAGAGAACCTATAGTTTTTGCTTCAATTGATTAAAAGAAATTTTTTTACATAATTTTGATTTGATCATCCTTATAACAGTCCAGTTCTGCTTATCTATGCTCAATGTACGCTCCACCAACGTTAGAACCGACTTTAGGGGCGTGTCAGGCGCTGCTAAAATTAAAAATGTACACTCAAATGAAGAAATTTCTCTGCGCGAATATTTAAAATCCATAAATTATTTTGTCAAATTGCAGTCACGAAATACGTAAAAAATGTTACCGCAAATATTAAATAAAGCACTTTTGGAATAAATTATAAAATAACACGAAACCGAATAACACAAAAAACCACGACAAATGTAAACACACGCAATAATTTGTAACTTTTACAACAGAATGTACTTGAGAAATAATTCAATGTTCATTGGTTCATTCAAATTTTTATCAAATTAGTTGGCATATTTGCCGCGTCCTTTCTAAGCTTGGTGGAGCTGTATTTATTATCTAATTATGTAGTTTTACTTCTACAAAAGCAAAGAACAATTTTTATTTTTTTATTTTTTCATTTTATATTTCATTTTATATTTCAATATATTGATTTCTTCTTCTTCCACTTTCTAGAAGCAATTCTAAGAGAATCCTATTCTATAGTCCATTTATTTAACAGACGGAGTAGATGTAAACAAATGTACGCAACCTTCACGTGATTTTAAAGTCATGTGACAGCACATTGACAAATGGTAGGTTTACGGCCCATGCGCTTGGTAGTGCATTATGCAGATCACACGGTGGGATGTATCAGAGGTTTGTTTACATCCACTCCGTCTGTTACATAAATGGACTATAGTAGGATAAAGCCTGTTATTTTATCAACTGCGTCGTTTCGTCGGCAGTGTTAGAAACTTTGAGCATATAAACATTTTTACAGCATCAGGTAGCTTGCTACACTTGCCTTCATATGTGCCTTGGATCGTGGTTTTTATGTTAATGGTGGCAATTCACTAACCCAGAGGACCACCGGCTTATTATTGATTTTGATAACAATTTATTATTATTAGAGACAGGATGGTTAGGCAATATACCTTTTTTTTTAATGTAGATATTTCAGGCAGACCCGATTTAAAATCAGTTTCAGGGCATGTACTCTTCAATAATGCATACTTTATTTTGCCTTTTGGCCTATTTTTCGTTGTTTTTGCCTATTTAGTACCTTTTGAACCAAAATTTTATGTTTTTGCTTATTTAATATTCTGTTTAAAATTATAACAGGTAATACTTTTTCTAGAAGGTAGTTTAATGTTTCTTCTAATGTTACTATTAAGGTCTTTTCGCCAGTAAGTTCTTCTTTCTGAAAAAAATTTAGAATCTTTTTTTTGTGAAATATTTCTACAAGATCGTAGCTTGTAGAAAATTCCTTAGGAATTTTGAAGCATATCCTCATTCACTACCTTCTTCCAATTTTTAAGTCAGTCGTGATTTTGCCATTAATTTGTATATTAAATTTTTCCTTTGAGTTTGTCATCTTTTCAAAGATTTTTTGGTTTGAATTTGGATCTTTGTTTATGTTTAAACGCTTGTTGCTTGCTATGAAGCTTTCCTTTTTCCAATCTAGTCTTCCTATGTAATTATTTTTAACCGAGGCATGTTTGTCAATGATTAAATTATCATTGACTAACTATCTTTTCAAATAGTCCTTGTATGCTATTTTCAATCTCTCTGACATTTTTTTGCATGCTCTCTCTAGTGAACCCATGGTTTGGGTTCACTGGCAATTTCTGATTCAGGAATTGACAAATTTTACTCTAATGCCCGTACTAATAGTCGCGGATCAAGCCGAGATCAAGGATTGAACCTCGGTTTTCTCTCTCTATCTAGTTACCCGGTTACGGTTTAACCGAGGGTCAATCCTTGATCTCGGCTTGATCCGCGACTATTAGTACGGGCATAAGAGACCAAATATGATCTTCCTGTATGTTACCATCACTACCTTGTGACGCTAAAGAAAACAATCATTCCATTTAACCTAATCTGTATCTCTTATAACAGGAAGAACTTCATGTTGAGCCAGCTAAACAGATAATACTATGTAACAGTGATAACAGTTCTTGACTTATTTCACTTGAGCAAGTGACAGGAAAAATGTAAATTACTTCTTTACATGACAAGTTAGTACCAAGTAAGAATTTTGAAAATATACAACAATTTGCATTATACCTATAAGTTTAGTTTCAACTGATACATTTTTTTAATTATCAACACCCTATCACTTCAATAACACAAGCCTATCCCAAGTAACATTTCAATCCTGGCAATTACCTGCAAAATCAAATTTTACCTGCCAAGCCTGCGCCAGGCCTGGCTGACTCCAAATAAATAGTAATTTACAGGTTACTTAGCGATACCTGAGAATGTCCTGCGCTTGGCTTGGTGCAAGCCAGTGTCAGGTTATGAAGCCATACCTGAGAATAACTTGCAGATCTCCTGCGCACTCCGGCGCCTGGCCTGTGTAGCCTCGGCGCCAAGCCAATCTCGAACTAGTTCGTAGATACTCGTTCGCATCGTTCGCATATGTTCGTATGTCAAATTTTTTTTTCTATCTCATTCATTTTCATTATACTCATATCGCAGACTCATTTTTTTATTACTACCATGTGTTTAGGTAAGTTTTGCAGAATTAAACAAAATAATTTTATATTGTTTTGATTTCTTCTTCGTAAAAGGTAAGTAAGAATAATACAAAACCCTATCAATTTTTACTGGGTTGTATAATAATGTTACAATATATTGTTCTCCAACCAAATCTTAAGAGCGTGCTGCAAATGTTGATGCAAAAACATGTTTCAACAGATGGCGCGCCCTGAAATATTAATCTTTTATACTAATCTTTTCACCAATACAGAATTATAAAGATTTCAAAGATTCGTAGAAAAGATTAATATTTTAGGGCACGCCATTTGTTGAACATGTTTTTGCATCAAAATTTGCAGCGCGCTCTTAATTAAACATTTAAATCACTTTAATTTACTTTGAACAGATTGAACCACGAAAATCAGAAGAACCAGGAGGACCCAGCAGTAGCGAATTAAGAAATTGACAATTGTTTCGAAGGAATAAGCCACTTCTTCTACTCAAAGTTTTTGTGTCTTTGAAAAAGAAGTGGTGTATCCCTTCAAAACAGTTGTGGATTTGTTAATAAATTACATGGGATTGAGCAAATATTGCCGATATTGAAAAGGTATCTTCAAAATTAGAACAAATAATTTATTGTTTAATAAAATTTTTTAATATTAAATCATTTTTTTTTATTTTTTGGAGTATTCATCAATGTTCTTGCATCTTTTGGTAAAATTAAGTTAAAAGTATTATATAAAAGTGCTAAAAGATCTTTAACAGCAGGCCCGTAGCCAGGATTTCATTTCGGGGGGGGGGGGGGGGCACTTGTAAAAAGCCTTATGTAAAATTTTCGGTAGTTATTACAAATAAATATATTATTTAAGAATATTTCCACTGAAACTAGGGCGACTGTAAATCACTTCTTCCACTTCATATTCACTGATGTGCTCACTTGCAACAGGCACTGCATTATCCGTATTGCTGTCGTCATCTAATTTTATCCTTTTGGGGGTTTTAGTAAAAAAAGATAACAAAGTACCATCTCTCTTTTTTCCACTCATTTCACACACACCTTCTTAAATTTGTTCCTTTTTTTATAATTTTCACTACAATAATCACTACAGGTCAAAGTTAATTAAAAGCTGTTTGTATATTTTAGTTTGCATACTGCATTGTAACAGTACCCTAATATATTGATAAGTTATAAAACAAGTATCAACCTGCAACAAAATAATTACAACAAATGTAGGAAATTCCAAAAATGAGTAATACCGTTACATGGCTTTTAAATTAAATTAATCCCATGGTTTTCAGGTAAAAAGGGATAAGTAGGTTTGACCTACTATAAGCCGACAATGAATTACGGCAAATAAATTTAGAAAAAAACTTAGTCCTACTTGCAAGTTGCAATTGAATCGGATAACGCAATCTTGTCTTCGGTTAATTTTGACGTCGATGGTGACGTTCGTTCACTAAAATTTTTACCAAAAATATATGATAATCAAATTTACGATATAATAATTAACAAAAGATGCATAAGGCCGTCCGGCACGTGTTTTTAAAAAATTTAAAAAAGATTAGTATACACGTACCTTTAATTTAATTACGTAGATACACGTAATAAATTTTTAAATTTGTAAATAGTTCATAAGATTATAATACCTACTTAATTATTAGAGACAGGGTAGTTAGGCAAAAACAGATCTGACTCACCAATAGAGAAACTTTATTACCAATATTTAAAACGTTTATTAGCGTTCCTAAGTCAGTTCTGTTTTTGCCTATTATTCCTATTAATCTATTAATTATACAACTCCCTCAAAATCTACAAACAAAATTTGTTTGTACAACATTTATGCCTGTTTTCACCAACAATTTATTTAAGAATTTCCTAGTAAAGAATTACTTAGCTAGGATTCCATAAATTTGATTGGTCAAATTTGACATATGAATTTTTTATGTCAATACTATGTCAAATTTTACCAATCACATTTATGGAATCCTAGCTAAAGTAATTCTTTACTAGGAAATTCTTAAATAAATTGTTGGTAAAAACAGGCATTAATGTTGGTTGTTTAACCATCAATTTAAATTTTTTACCAAAAACCTATATTTTCAAAAAATTTCAAAAATTAGTAGGTACACGTGCCTTTATACCGGGTGACGATCGCCGATGTGAACATAGGAAATTAACGTGGGAAATTAATTTTTCTTTAATTCCTGCTTCATAATTAATAAATAATTTTGTTGTTAATGTGTTTTGAACTCATTTAATTAAATAGACAATATTTGATCAATCTAAAAAAATGTATATGATTATAATCACAGGTTTTTAAATCATGATTTTTACAACTAAACTTGGTGGCGTAGTGCATAACACTCCAGGTTAACGAAGTACAAGTGAGAAGGTCCGTGGATCGATTCCCAGCTCCGGTAAGATTTTTAAAATTTATAATTATATTTACAGATTTACAGACTCCAGCAGACGCAACCCGTGGATAAATTCAGGACCAACTATCATCAAATGAAATAATTAGGAGAAAATCGTAATTTATGAGTTCAACCATAATAAGAGAATTAAAAAATATAATAATAGATAATTAATTAATAGAGAAAAGAATACTAAAAAAGGATATTAAGTTAAGAAATTAATTAAATTAAAATAAATTAATTTTTTCATTTTTTGAAAATTATTTACAATAAATTTTTTTTTGACACGTGGAAATCAAAACCGTTGCAGGCTTTTCTCAAGTATGCCACAGGGCTGCCTCAGGTAAATTCGTGCGCCAAATTACTCAGACAGCACCTGTAGCAGACTTGCCTCATTCCTGCCTCCGACTTACCCTCAATCCTCTCTCAGGGTTGCCCCAGGCTTTTCTCAGGTGTGCGACAAGCGTGGTGCAGGTTTGCGCCAGCACCAGCTTGCTTTCTCCCAAGTGTGCCACAGGGCTGCCTCAGGTAAATTCATGCGCCAAATTACTCAGACAGCACCTGTAGCAGGCTTGCTTCACTCCTGCCACAGGAGCAGGTCCTGGGTGAGTTTTCACTGACAGGCAAATGCCAGAAATTTCCCAGGTTAAAATGTTACTTGGGATACACACAAATTATTCTACACCATAATTTTAATACTAAGTTGTTTATAATTTTAATAATATATTTTAAGAAATTCAACTTTCTAAATTCAAAATCTGAAAAAATAATGTAAAAGTGAAGAAAATTGAAATGCAATCATGAGAAAGCAAACTTTGGTCATAATTTAAGAGCACCGAAATCTATGTAGTAACTACACAGTATTCTTAAAAAAATAAATTAATAGAATTCAAATCAGAATTTCATTTCTTGATTTAAAAATTATCTACCATTATTCCATAGTGAAAAGAATTTATAATGTCAGCATTAGTTTTCAGAAAATTGTTAAACATTTTAAAGTAAAATATAAAATTATTACCAGTTCTTAGGCCTTAAATTTTTCAATCATTGGGTACTTAAATGTTATTTAACTCAAAATATTCATCATCTGGAAGTGACAAGTTGTAGTATAGAAAAAACAAATTTAGTAGTCATTCAAATCTTCATCGCTTCCATCTTCTGTTAGGCGTGTTCCTCGATGAGAAAGCAGACTTGATGAACTACAGTTACGTAATCTAATAAAAAAATTATTTTAATAACTGATCTCACAGTATTGCAATTATTTTTGACAGGAAGGCAAGGAGTTAAATATTAACCCTTCAAATATAAAAATACTAAAGCAATTAGTGTCTTTTCTGGTTAATATAAGGAATATACAAAGTATTACAAAAAGAAAATAGTTAAAACTTACACATTCTCGTTCATCAAAATCGGCCATTTCTTCTCCACCGTCCTCCTTTTCTTCACTGAAGAAAGCAAATAAAAGAGAGAAAGATAAGTTGAAGCAAATCCTGATATCCCAATTAACTGTTAATTGAATAATTACACTATAGAAATACAATGCTAGATCAAAATAAATGAGACCAAAGTACCTACTTGGTTAAATATAGAAATTTAATTTTTAAAACCAAAACCAAATTTTTAAAAACATGCAAACGGGAATCATAAAAATACCTAGTATGTAGATGTTGTAACTGAACTTGAAAATTTTCCACCTGCTCCTGCAGTTCGTCATTGGATCGTTGCAATTTTCTAACATTATTTGAAGAAGCGTCCAATTCATCTTCGGCAACAGCCAAGTCACGTTTTAATTCTTCAACACGATTTCTCAACTTTTTCACCTCCGTTTCATATTGTTCTGCTCTCCTAACAGTGTGAGCCAATTCAGTAATTTTATCTTGAACCATTTTCTTCAACTTATTCTGTGAGTGCTTTAATTCAGTTATTTCCTAAAAGTTTTTGTTAGAAACTAAAATAAATAAACGAAGTTGTTAATCTCACTTTATTTTTGTCAGATAATTCTTGTTGAAGTTGTCGCAATTCGGCATCCGAGTTAGTTAATGGACGTCCCTTCCTCTCGAGTCTTTCTTGTAAATCACGAAGTTCAGTTCTTAACTTTTTGTTTTCTCTCTCCATGCTTAGTTTTTCAGTCTCTAAACGTTCCCTTTTACCCCATTCGGCTGCATTTTCAGCTTGCAACCTCTCCAACTAAAATAAACATATTAAATAACAGCACAATAAAATTCGAATCTAATCTAAAAGTCCAATTTCCGTAATTATCAATTAATTTTCTTTTTAGTTTACAAAATGCCCCCTCCCCCCATCAAACATTTATCAATTTTATTAACAATAAAATTCAATTGTAAGCTTTTAGCAATATATTATTGCTTTCTTAAGATGTTTTTAAACTGTAAATATTTAGGAAGTACAATTTATTTAAGTATTATCATATTTTACAGATATCTTGCTCCAGGCTACCTATCATTGGAGACCCTTTACCACTAAGCTATTATTTAACCAAATCTGCATTTGGATTCTAAAAGGTTAGGTACTCTAAGAAGGCTTAATAACTGAATTTTATTGTGTATGCTTAGCTTATTTTACAAAAAACATAACAAAATAGAAGCGAATATAAAAAGTTACAACTTACCTCTGCTCTTAAATCGTTTATTCTACGATCCATTCCTTCCCTGGAAGAAGCTTCATCTTGCAAATCAGATCTAATAAGTTGAACTTCTTCTTGATGCTGGTCTTGTAATGCTAACAATTCTCTAACTGCATCTTGCCGTGCTTGTCTCATTTCTTCACACTTTTCTTTTGCTTCTTGATATTCACTTGTGATGCGTTCGATGTTTCGATGTAACAGTTGCTTCTCCCTAAAAATATATTAAAATTAAACTACATTGATCTCAGAAATGTAAAAACCTTGTTAAATTAATAAAATAAACTACTTACTCTCTTTCGATTTGTAAAGTTTTAGTAGCCTCTTCAAGCCTTAATTGTAACATAGACATTTTTTGAATAATGTAATCTTCATCGACATCATCTTTTCTAGGCGTTCGGTCACTTTTTGAATCAAAACCATTAGTTACACCATCTAAATCAATATCGTTTTTATCTAAAGGTTCTATATTATGATCACTAGAATGTCTAGGAACAGCTCCTTGTAAAATATATTCTTCTATACAACTATCCTTATCCAAATCTATTAGAGAAGTTGCTGTGCTGTCACACTCGATAGTATTTGTACCAATAACACCATTCGAAAGATTGACACAATTTCGTATGGGCGAATCTTGATTCTGACTAAAAGCAAAATCTTTCAATGGATCTTCTCCTAACGCTTCAAAAATTTGACTATCAAATTGGCCAGCATGTTTAAGTAGCAACAGATGAATTTTTTCAATTTCCTTTTTCAATTGCTCATTTTGTAATTCTAATTCTTGTTTATCACGTTTATAAGAGTTGACATCTTTTAAAGCACAATCTAATTTTGTGCGTAACTGTTTTGATTCGTCTCGAGCCTTGTTTCGTTCACTTCGTACTTTACTCCATTTCTCACGCCAATTTGCAGTGCAATCTGACCACCATCGCATAGTCTTTTCCATTTGAGCTGCCCGTGCTCGAGCCTCTTCCAGCTCTCTTTGACGCAAAGCCTTGTAAAAATAAATTATATTTTAAAATAAATAAAAACCTCCAGCCTGTAAATTTGGAAACTATACCTCTTTAGCTTCCCATTCGGTGTCTGCAAATCTAGAAGATACAACAGAAGCTGTATCTTGATCTCTGGCATGACGCCTAGGCGCTGTTCCACTTGCACTTTGAGCCATTTTATTTCACTTCTTATTATTACATTTAAATGAAAACTTTTTATTTATTTTAAAAGATTGTTTATTTCGTAATCATAACATAATGCAGTACTTTTAATGACACATTTGACGTATGTAAGTTTGTTGGTTATCTGTTTGACAATTCAGGATACAGGAAGCTGTAATACTACCGTTACCCCATAGTAGCAAAAGATACAGTGCAACCTCGATAATCTAAACCATTATTATAAGATCGTGTTCGGATTAGTGAATTTTATTAAAAATGAAAAACATGATAATTATGTGGGACTTCTCAGATATAGTTTAAAACTTTTGAGACCAGTGGCGTAACAACTTTGCTTGGCGCCTGTGTGCCAGAGTCAGAGTAGGATATTATCACAGTAGGATAACCCATTAACACAGCGGAGGACGAAAAACTAACATAAATGTGATAAAATTAAAATATAATATATTTTGTGTCATTACGTAACTTCTAAAAATTATACCTTGAATTTTTAAATAATGTAATTACTTAAAAGTATTAAAAAGGCTGAAGAGCTCAAATGAGAGCAAAACAATTGTCATAGTTTATATAATTTCATTAATTGATTTCACTTTAAGATTAATTTACGTTTTATGAATTGTAATATAAATTTGATCTATTATTTGCCATTTTGTGTTAACTGTGTAATAATGGTGGTGGTGTCTTGTTAGCGGTGCATTATAACTGGCTACCTAATGTTGTGTTAATCGAAACCATCAACACCATAATTGAAACGGTATTTTTAAATATTGATAATACCATAATTGGTAATGTTTATCTCCTATCTCCTATCTCCCGACTCGTCTGTTAATGATTTTCTTAAAAACATTTCAAATCGCTTTCCCCAAACAAGGCTTGTTGTAGTAGGTGTGTAGGTGTTGTAGTATGAAAGTATGATGGTATAAAATATAAATGTTATAGCTGGTTCTTTTTCTTGCACTAAAATTAGTACTATTGCTGACTGTGGGCTTATCTTATGTCACAAAAAATCATAAGCCCAATAGCTGTAATTCACTATTGGATTTAGTTATTTACTAATTTTAATGAGGTTTATATAGACATCTCCATGGATACCTTATGTGAAGTTTCCATTTATCATTTTGCTTATTCTCTGTTCCTTAGCAGTTGATGCTCGGGAAACCAATCTAATAACAGCGCAGATTACTAAGCAATCAACGATTATCTGTCGAATTGTTCATGGTCCACGATATTTGATTCCAACCATATCGATATAGCTGTTGCAAAATATTATGACTCATTATGGCACATAATAAATACCTATGTTCCATTCAAATATGTGAAAACTACCGATCATCCTGTATGGTTCACGAAAAAACTTGTTGACTTGGTACGTGACAACAAATTGATTCACAAGCGGTATAAGAAATACTTAAAATGTTGCTATTTATAATTTATTCAGACGACCTCAAAATCTTCGTATCGATTGAATCTGTCAGCGACTGTTTAGCATTGCGATTCGACCTCGACAGGACAAAACCAATAATTTATTGTTAAATTTCGACAATTGCTCTGTGATTTGATTTGGGAGTATTGATACATTTAATTGCGTATGCTTGGTTTTGTTAAAAGATAAAGTAAATATTTCTCCTCTCAAACTGTAAAATTGCTATACTTTTCGCTAGTTAGGTCACATTTGGAGTATGTATCTTGCATCTGGTCCCCTATCTATGACACTCATATTAAGAGATTGGAATCAGTGCAATTTATGCTCTGGAAAGTGAGCGGTGGTCCAAAAAAGTTTGAGAACCTATGGCCTAGCTAGAGTCTAGAGCAGGGGTCGGCAAACTTTTGTTGTAAGAGGGCCAAATATTTCAGCTCCTACAAAGGCTTCCACAAATGCAGCTAAAGGCGTATTTTCGCGAGGATCCCGGTTAGTACCGCTCGGTTACTTTTGGTCAACTTTGGTTAGTCCCCCACCACAATTTCTAATTTAACATAACCTCAAATCCTCGACTTTAGAACGTTTAGAACCACTTCCAACTTTAAAATTTAAATTGTGGCGCACATTTGTACTAGCAAAGCAACCGCAAAAAGTAACCACTGATTTTGAGCGGTCGTCTTTGGTTAACTTTGGTTTGGTAACTTTTTAACCAAAAACTACCTCCCCTCTAACAGTTGTCGCGAAAATGACATAAAATCTAACCGGTTACTTTTGATTAACCAAAATGCCTCGCGAAAATACGCCTTAAGAGGGCACCTAAAGAAGAATAAAAAATTAAAGTGGAAGATAAAAATATGTCACGAAGCACAAGTTCTAATTTTTAAAAAGGCAATCCAACCAAGCAAACCAGTTGACTAACTACCCGAATTAGAGAAGCAGATTACTAAAACTGAAGTTAGACCTGCGAAAAAATTTAAAATGTCGGAATCTGTGGAAAATTCACATGAAAAAAGCAAATCTAATAAGCCTAACGAGGAAGCCCCAGTTGAATAAATACCAAGCCCACCCATAATGAGGAAAACATCGGCGAGATTAAAGGCGTATTTTCGCGAGGCATGAAAGTAATAAAAGAGGCACAAAACTAACCGGTGTCATTTTCGCGACGAACGGTTGGAGAGGAGGTAGTTTTTGGTTAAAAAGTTACCCAACCAAAGTTAACCAAAGACGACCGCTCAAAATCAGTGGTTACTTTTTGCGGTTGCTTTGCTAGTACAAATGTGCGGCACAATTTAAATTTTAAAGGTGGAAGTGGTTCTAAACGTTCTAAAGACGAGGATTTGAGATTATGTTAAATTAGAAATTGTGGTGGGGGACAGGGGCTAACCAAAGTTGACCAAAAGTAACCGAGTGGTACTAACCGGGATCCTCGCGAAAATACGCTTTAAGATCTCCTTCACAAAACGTCAAGCTATATTTTTCAGGTATTGTTTAAATGATATGGAATTAAATCGCGTTACCGAAATTGATGATCTCGGTGTACGTTTGGATGTCGGCTTGTCATTCAACGGTCACATTTTAAACATTTGCTCAAAAGCCTTTCATATGCTCGGATTATTTATTCGGCGTCAATCGGTGCATTTCTCTGCTGATACAGTGGATAAAGTAAGGCTTCTGTACTTCTCTCTTGTCAGGTCCCATCTGGAGTATGCGTCGTGTGTCTGGACTCCGGCACTATCAAGTTTCCATAAAACAACTTGAGCGGGTTCAACACAAGTTTTTTAAATACCTATACTTTAAACGTGGGCTCTCGGCTGACGATTTTTCTGATACCGATTGCCTTTTATTTTGTCGGTCAAAATCATTGGCTGATAGGAGATTTTTGTCACTGACCTATGTTGCATGCATGGACTGTTTAGTGGTAAGATTGATTGCCAGATTCTATTGGAAAAACTACAAATTAGGGAACCCGAAATTGAACGTTTGATTGTCTTTCCCCAGTTTAATAAGGTGACTATAAGATAGATGTATTTTTTGACATTCTCGATTGTGTGGTCTTCGATAACGATATTTACTTCATCTGACCTCATTATTTTGGTTTTCTCTTTATTGATCTTTAGTCCTATTTCTTTGGACACTTGGTTAAGTTGGCGGAGCATCTCTTTAAGCTCCCCTAGATCGCCAGAGATCAGAACAATATCATCAGCAAATCTGAGATGGCTTAAATATGATCCATCGATTTTTATGCCCTTCTTTTCTCATGATAAGTTTTTAAAAACATCTTCCAAAGCCAAATTGAATAATTTTGGTGCTGGAGTATCGGGAGTCCATTCTGGCTGGATCCATAGATCTTAGTAGAGCCCATATTATTTCAATGTGTTAATGTTAATGTATGTTATGTAAATTCTGTTGTCTTTTTCTCTGTGTTTTTCTGTGTAATTTAATTTGAAATTGTAATTTCTTATATTGTATTATAATTTTGTAAAATAAATTTAAATCACTTGCCCCGATGATTCACGAATCACACACACTACACTAACTATTAGTGTTATCCCTATAGTCATGAGAGCTTGATTCTCACCAATGTGGCTCCTGTAGTATTTTTCGTTGTGACTCTAACGATTATTCGGCAACTTACTAAAAGAAAAAAAGTGTTGGGGGTTAGTTTTCCAAACTAATAGCGAAGTAAAGGAAAAGTTGGTTTTATTCATAAAAAAACAGAAGTATTGAAAAACATGATGTTAAAATTGTTTGATTCCAAAATCAAGTAATTATAAGAGATATTATCAAGTCGAGATAAGCACAAGAATTGCCTTTCAGCTCTCTCTTTTACCACAATCTGTTCGATAAACACATCAATTCCATCAGATCATTAGAAAAATCCATTGTTAAATTGAGTTCAAGGTATAAAACTAAAAATACCAAAACTGCACATAATTTATTGTAAAAACGAATGAATTCACCGATGAACGGTAACCTCTCAAAATTGATGGAATAAATATTGAAACAATCTAATAAATCTTCAGAAGCACTAATACAAAAATAATATTTGATGCTTTTCTGGTCGTCTCATGTCGTCATCAGTGCTATCACCAGGATGGAATGTGGGCTCAAGCTACAGCTGCGACAAAAATCCTTCGATGTTGGAAATGGGAACATACAATTTCCAAAAACGTATGTGGTGTTTTCAGTGGGACATTGTTTCCAGATTCTCCGCATGCGCATTTATTTCTGTTGGTTCTTGTTCCAAAATAGAAATACCTAACATAATTATGCCAAGTAAGTACGTTTATTATTTAAATTATTTCATTTTACTACAATTAACAATAAGTAATAGTAATAGGTGGATAATAACAGGAAGGCGGTCAGAACATAACTGTTAAGTATTGACTGTTGACTCTAAATACTCGGTTCGAATCCGGATGAAGTAAGAACCTTATTCTGACCATCTGTAACTCTTCCCAATCCGCACTTGGCCAGCTTGGGAAGATAATGGTCTAATCTTCAAGTTAAAACTTGAAGAAGTTATATCAAAAATTGGATGGAAATAATACTAATAAGGAAAGAAGAAGAATAATTATGCTACTACAGTAATAACTTTGTATTGCTGATTGTAAGTACTTTTTATTAATGCAAAACATTATACATTTTTGTTAATCAAAAAGTTCTTTTCCCCCGAACCATAAAGGATTTCAAAGTTGTGAGATAAAAAGCATACCAATTCATATTTGTTTTTCCTTTATTATTTGTCTTTGTCAAAATTATTTTTTAAAGCAATGTGAAAAACAAATAAGTTCTTACTTCGTCCGAAGTCAATCCAAGTATGAAGATTTTGTGCGATTTTGTGGTAAATAACTGTAGTATATTAAATTTTACGTGGGAGTTTTTTTTTGTATAATTAAGTGTTGTTTTTAATTGTTTAATTAATATATTATTAAATTACTATTATGTTGTACAAAATAGTATATCATAATTCATAAGTTAATATCATAGCTAATAAGCATTATATTAATATTGAAAGGTTTAATAATTATGGAAATAATGAAGAAAAAAATTGATTAGTCTCGTAAATTTTATTGCACAAAATAAAAGCAAATTTTGAATTTTTCTCAAGCAAATGAGATCTAATCTATAACTTTTGTGTAGATCTGATTGGTCCGATGTAAAAAAAAGTATAATGTAGGAAATTTTTACCTAAAATAATTTAAATGCACCTCGTATAATAAAAAAAGAAGAATCAAGGTTAGGTATTGAATAAAATTAATTTCTTTGTTTATTTAGGCACCACTTATGCGTCTTAATAATTATTACACGCATAACTCTTACTAACTTTATAATTTAATGATTTTTGTTTTAATTTAAATTGGGTTATTTGGTTAGTAAGCAACTGCACGAAAGATGGAAGAACATGGGGAAGAAACGGTACTTTGGTTCTATACTACTACACCTACCTGTAATTTTACTTCTATACTTAACTGAGTCAATAGCATAAGACTACGTGTACGTCACCATTTACCTGTACAAGTTCAGTGTTTACTATTATTGTGAATCGTTTATTTGTATTCGTGTCGGTTTTTTCAAAATTACAGAAACAATAATTATTACAAAGTTATATTGTGTTTCGATTTAGTGTTCATAATAATGCTAGTGTAAATCACCAATTATTACAATAATGTAACAAGTTATTACTGTTACAAAGTATGTAACTATTGAAATTTACTTGTCCTCTCCTAATAAAACTTTTTATTGTTAGATAACATTTATTACGATTATAATCATTAATTAAAAATTCTTATAAAATTGAAACATGGCAACGAAAGAGAACAAAAAAAGTGTTATCACGGCTTATATTTTGTGGCTGTTTGGTGGAATATTTGGACTTCATTTATTTTATTTGGAAAGAGATGCACATGCATTCCTTACTTGGAGTACACTTGGGGGTTATGGACTTGGATGGCTTTCAGATGTAACAAAAATTCCTCGATATGTTCGAGACACCAACAACGATCCAAAATTTATAGAAGACTTTATTGCAAAACTTAGGAAAAATCCGAAGGTAGTAGATTCTATCTTTATTTCCAGGAAAATAAAATTTATTAATTTACATAATGTGTGATTAATAATTTAAAAAAATGTATTTCTGGATGTAACATATTACCTAGAAAGTTTTCTGCAATAATCATTACACTTCAGTTTAGCGATAATTCCGGATATATTTAAATTTTTATTAAAAAATATTTGTATATTCACTGATAATTCAACAGCTAAATTTTCCCATTATTATCCAATATACCACAAACCACAATAGAGCGAAAAACAAAAATTTGGATCAAATCGTAAATTACGATTGTCTTATTGTCACCGAAAATTACTGTTTTATTTTAAACTTTTATATCCAAGAAGTGCATTATTACTTTTTATTCTTATTTATTGGTGTCTATCCACGTTGTCTTGAAAATATTTGTCATTGGTCAGTTCGTGAAGTCTCGTAACAGTGTGTAATCATTTGAGAAATACCTGCAGCTGGATGCTGGATGTCTTGGCGATGTTGCACCAAGCTATCGATGCGTATTTCGTACCCGTTAAAGTAGCATTTTGTAAAACTTTTCGATCGTCATTGTAATAATTTATAAATATTGATTCCCCCTGACAAGATAAACCAAAGATATGAAAAGTAATTTATAAAATTGTGTAGTGATTACATTTTTGAGTCAATTTTGGAGCCTGAAATTTTCAGAAATGGTAAGCAATTAGGTATTTATTTTTCGGCTGGCATTGGTATAATTTTGGCGTAACTAAGCTGTGCTGTATTGATATTTGGAATCAATATCTGTGGTATTCGAGCAAGTTCAGAAAACAACGAAAGTGGACCAAAAACACTCACCCGATGTTGTTTATTTGCTATATCTGTAAAATGTAATGACGTAATTTCATAATTTTTTTTAAATGTTTATTTGGACCTTTAAATTATTTTACTTTACAGCTAGATAATCATGTAATCATGTTACGTTCACCGCTCCAGACATCCCAAGTAACATTTCAATCCTGGCAATTACCTGCAAAATCAAATTTTACCTGCCAAGCCTGCGCCAGGCCTGGCTGACTCCAAATAAATAGTAATTTACAGGTTACTTAGCGATACCTGAGAATGTCCTGCGCTTGGCTTGGTGCAAGCCAGTGTCAGGTTATGAAGCCATACCTGAGAATAACTTGCAGATCTCCTGCGCACTGCGGCGCCTGGCCTGTGTAGCCTCGGCGCCAAGCCAATCTCGAACTAGTTCGTAGATACTCGTTCGCATCGTTCGCATATGTTCGTATGTCAAATTTTTTTTTCTATCTCATTCATTTTCATTATACTCATATCGCAGACTCATTTTTTTATTACTACCATGTGTTTAGGTAAGTTTTGCAGAATTAAACAAAATAATTTTATATTGTTTTGATTTCTTCTTCGTAAAAGGTAAGTAAGAATAATACAAAACCCTATCAATTTTTACTGGGTTGTATAATAATGTTACAATATGTTGTTGTCCAACCAAATCTTAAAAGCGTGCTGCAAATGTTGATGCAAAAACATGTTTCAACAGATGGCGCGCCCTGAAATATTAATCTTTTATACAATTCTTTTCACCAATACAGAATTATAAAGATTTCAAAGATTCGTAGAAAAGATTAATATTTTAGGGCACGCCATTTGTTGAACATGTTTTTGCATCAAAATTTGCAGCGCGCTCTTAATTAATCATTTAAATCACTTTAATTTACTTTTAACAAATTGAACCACGAAAATCAGAAGAACCAGGAGGACCCAGCAGTAGCGAATTAAAAAATTAACAATTATTTCGAAGGAATAAGCCACTTCTGCTACTCAAAGTTTTTGTGTCTTTGAAAAAGAAGTAGTTTATCCCTTCAAAACAGTTGTCGATTTGTTAATAAATTACATGGGATTGAGCAAATATTGGCCGATATTGAAAAGGTATCTTCAAAATAATATAAACAAATAATTTATTGTTTAATTAAATTTTTTAATATTAAATCATTTTTTTTATTTTTTTAAAATTAAGTTAAAAGTATTATTTAAAAGTGCTAAAAGATCTTTAACAGCAGGCCCGTAGCCAGGATTTCATTTCGGGGGGGGGGCACTTGTAAAAAGCCTTATGTAAACTTTTCGGTGGTTATTAGTTATTACAAATAAATATATTATTTAAGAATATTTCCACTGAAACTAGGGCCACTGTAAATCACTTCTTCCACTTCATTTTCACTGATGTGCTCACTTGCAAGAGGCACTGCCAGGCCCGTAGCCACGATTTCATTTCGGGGGGGGGGGCACTTGTAAAAAACTTTTTGTAAAATGTAAAATTTTCGGTTGTTCCCCTTCCATTTTCTTTGTCTTTTCAACATTTCGGGGGGGGGGGGGGGGGCACGTGCCCCCAAGTGCCCCCCCCTGGCTACGGGCCTGAGCACTGCATTATCCGTATTGCTGTCGTCATCTAATTTTATCCTTTTGGGGGTTTTAGTAAAAAAAGATAGCAAAGTACCATCTCTCTTTTTTCCACTCATTTCACACACACCTTGTTAAATTTGTTCCTTTTTTTTTATAATTTTCACTACAATAATCACTACAGGTCAAAGTTAATTAAAAGCTGTTTGTATATTTTAGTTTGCATACTGCATTGTAACAGTACCCTAATATATTGATAAGTTATAAAACAAGTATCAACCTGCAACAAAATAATTACAAAGCATGTTGGAAATTCCAAAAATTAGTAATACCGTTACATGGCTATTAAATTAAATAATTAATCCCATGGTTTTCAGGTAAAAAGGGATAAGTAGGTTTGACCTATAAGCCGACAATGAATTACGGCAAATACATTTAGAAAAAAACTTAGTCCTACTTGCAAGTTGCAATTGAATCGGATAACGCAATCTTGTCTTCGGTTAATTGTGACGTTGATGGTGACGTTCGTTCACTAAAATGTTTACCAAAAATATATTATAATCAAATTTACGATATAATAATTAATAAAAGATGCCTAAGGCCGTCCGGCACGTGTTTTTAAAAAATTTAAAAAAGATTAGTATACATTTAATTTAATTACGTAGATACACGTAATAAACGTTTTAAATATTGGTAATATGGTTCTGTTTAAGCCTAACCATCCTGTCTCTATTAATTATACAACTCAAAATTACAAACAAAATTTGTTTGTACAACATTTAATGTTGGTTGTTTAATCATCAATTTAAATTTTTTACCAAAAACCTATATTTTCAAAAAATTTCAAAAATTAGTAGGTACACGTGCCTTTATACCGGGTGACGATCGCCGATGTGAACATAGGAAACTAACGTGGGAAATTAATTTTTCTTTAATTCCTGCTTCATAATTAATAACTAATTTTGTTGTTAATGTGTTTTGAACTCCTTTAATTAAATAGACAATATTTGATCAATCTAAAAAAATGTATGTGATTATAATCACAGGTTTTTAAATCATAATTTTTACAACTAAACTTGGTGGCGTAGTGCATAACACTCCAGGTTATCGAAGTACAAGTGAGAAGGTCCGTGGATCGATTCCCAGCTCCGGTAAGATTTTTAAAATTTATAATAATTATATTTACAGATATTTACAGACTCCAACCGTGGATAAATTCAGGACCAACTATCATCAAATGAAATAATTAGGAGAAAATCGTAATTTATGAGTTCAACCATAATAAGAGAATTAAAAAATATAATAATAGATAATTACTTAATAGAGAAAAGAATACTAAAAATGGATATTAAGTTAAGAAATTAATTAAATTAAAATAAATTAATTTTTTCATTTTTTGAAAATTATTTACAATAAATTTTTTTTTGACACGTGGAAATCAAAACCGTTGCAGGCTTTTCTCAAGTATGCCACAGGGCTGCCTCAGGTAAATTCGTGCGCCAAATTACTCAGACAGCACCTGTAGCAGACTTGCCTCATTCCTGCCTCCGACTTACCCTCAATCCTGTCTCAGGGTTGCCCCAGGCTTTTCTCAGGTGTGCGACAAGCGTGGTGCAGGTTTGCGCCAGCACCAGCTTGCTTTCTCCCAGGTGTGCCACAGGGCTGCCTCAGGTAAATTCATGCGCCAAATTACTCAGACAGCACCTGTAGCAGGCTTGCTTCACTCCTGCCACAGGAGCAGGTCCTGGGTGAGTTTTCACTGACAGGCAAATGCCAGAAATTTCCCAGGTTAAAATGTTACTTGGGATCTTTCTTTGGGATTTTTTGTTGAAATCATGGGTCTATGTGAAAAAGCCACAGACTCTGGAAGCTCTCAAAGGGAATATCTGACAAGAGTGCTAGAAGTTATCGCACGAAGTTCTCGCCAGAGCTATTGAAGATGCGGTAAAAAGAGCCCAAATGGTTATCAACAATGGCGGCGCCCACTTGACCGATATCATCTTCAAAAAGTAATGGAAAAAAATTAAAGGTCCAAATAAACATTTAAAAATAATTATGAAATTATGTCGTTTCATTTTAAAGATATAAAACAACTTCGGGTGAGTGTTTTTGAGCCACCTTGTATAATAAGAATAAATTAATTAATATGGAATTAATTTAAATTAAATTAAAATCCATTAGTTAATTATTAGAATTAAATCCTAATGATTGCATTAATTATTAGGAATTAATTACTTCAATTACATCCTCCCCCATTCAACAAGATATTATTTGAAATACAATTCCTTCAAACAACTCTGTTTCTTTAAAATAAATAGTATTTTTCACTAAAAGATTTACGTTACGATTAAATAAATTAAAAATCCTCCACATAATATTAATTTAACCCACTATTAAGAAGAAACGCATCTCTCTCTCTCTCACACACACACACGCATAATACAATAATTCATGATGTGGAACACAGTACAACTTCGATAATTTGAAGTAGGTACTACAAAAAAGTTTGAGTTATTCAAACTTCTAATTATCAAATTAAATCTTGCAGGTTTTAATACGCTATTGCCAATGTATTTATATGTAGTTCGATTTATCGAAAATTCGAATTATCAAACTTTGATTGTATTTAATAGATTGAGCTAATCTGGACTGCAGTTCAAGGGCTTCACCTGATAATTTTCTTAAACTGCAAATATATTTTTTCAGTTTTAAGTAACGAATAATAAATTATTTATGCAATATTGTAATATCTACTTCATTATTCATTTTAAAACTATAAATAACATTGTATTGCACTTGCATGATTATTTTTAATTGTTTTAATTCATCTAATAAATTAAATTATAATAGTTACGGTTCAATTTTTTTTAATAATCCATGCATATTAAATGTCTATAATTGTTAATTACATACACTCGTAAATATGTAGTTTAGTATAAAAAAATAGCGAGAAAAAAATTTAAAATCAGGTTGCTGCAATTTTTCCTTAGAATTTGTTATGTAATTACCCGCAATTTAATATTATGTTAAGGCGCTTGTACAGTTTTCAATTACAATTTTCTTAAATTACCAATGGTAGTGGTTATGTACGATCAGATGTACAATGACGTAATACCAAAGTTTTGTGGCAAGAACTGTACCTACTAGTTATACAATACAATCGCCGTAAATATGATATAGTTAACTATTATGTATAATGTATGTGAATCAAACAAGCGTTCGATTTCACACATCAGCCTTATTCTGGTTTATCGAACTATCTATTATTATATTACTATTTAGAACTATCAACACATCAATAACTATGATTATCAGAGCAAAAACTGCACAAGCCTTTAGAATAAATTTATTTTGATTTTTTTACTACCATCCAAAAAGTAGAATGAATCCGAACCAACATAATAAGGAATTCTTGAGGTAGCCGAAAATCAAACTAACTACTATAATGATTGAATTCACAATAGTAGATATATAGTTGACCTTTTATTTGATAAATATTGGATTTATAGTTGGGAAAAGGTCTAAGTGAAACAATTTTATTAAATTGCCGACGTTTCGGGCCCTTTTATTGGCCCATTTTCAAGGCTTCTTTGGAGACCACTGTAAGTTTGACTCCCTTTAAAAATTTTTCTAAACGGTGAATAATAGAAATATTTGCCTTTTTCTCCCTCGACACAATTTCGGCAAATCAACCAGTGGCATAATTCGGATTTTCAGCGTTTGGGTTGTAAGCTCACCTACAACCCAAACGCTGAAAATCCGAATTATGCCACTGGTTGATTTGCCGAAATTATGTCGAGGGAGAAAAAAGGCAAATATTTCTATTATTCACCGTTTCGAAAATTTTTAAAGGGAGTCAAACTTACAGTGGTCTCCAAAGAAGCCTTGAAAATGGGCCAATAAAAGGGCCCGAAACGTCGGCAATTTAATAAAATTGTTTCACTTAGACCTTTTCCCAACTATAAATCCAATATTTATTGAATTCACAGTTTCTCTTTTTTTTTGTTACTATTGGTAGAGTTTTCTGGATAACAAAAGGTTCCGCACAGTTTCGGCATAAAAATAATTATTTTCTACGTTATTACTTAGTATTGGCAGCAATGGGTTAGCAAAGATTACCACAAGTTGGTATTTTGATTCTTTCTTCTTTCTTTATTAGCGGTTTTATTTACATCCATTTTTGGATATACGCCTCTTCAAGTTCTTCCAATCATTAGAACTTGAAGGTTTAGACCTTACGTAAGGTATTTTGATTAAATTTTTCTAAAATTTCTTACAATAAGTCATTTACATTAATTTAATAATTATAATAATTTTATATTAATAATTTATTAAAATAACACAAATTTTATATTATGTACAAACCTTTGTCACTTTGATCTTGTTTGAATTGCAGGATATTGGAACTAACAGCATCATTAAAAATTAATTGATTGTAAGAAATTTTACAACAATTTAACCAAATTACCAATTTTTGGTAATCTTTGCGAGATGTACATACAAAGTATTATTATTATTATACCCGTTCAGCAATAGTAATACATAATGTACATAGAAATATGTATAGTAGTAGATACATAATTATAGTCTATGTATTCGTTTTTTAAAATCCTTTTCTCCAAATTGACTGAATTTAGGAACGTTAAATTTTCATTTTGAGGAATTCTAATTGGGTTCTAAAGGTATAATGGTAGTGGTGCAGTTCTGTAACGACCAAAGTTGGCCCTCCCCTTGTTAGTCTAAAATTTCATTGTGATAGTGTAAGCAGGCTGACATGTTAGCGATATATTACGATTATACTAAACTACAATGACGTGATAGTGATAATTGATGATACTCCCTAACCCGTTCCTGTTTGCAGTAAAAATTCCATCATTCGCCCCACATTGCGTACGTGTCAAACACAATATCACATTGCTTATATTAAAAGGTTCATTTTGTGTCAATAAAATAGACTAATAATTATATAATATTCTACCATTTTAACTTCAAACCTTCGACACATTGCCAAGTTGATCATTAAGGATTCTTTCAGACCTAATATCAGATATCGGATGCACTTATGAAAAATACTCACAATATAAGGGTATTCACATTCCCTTATATATTTCGTTGTGTTTATACAGCCTAGTAAAGTTATGTATTACTAGATGTTGCTAGGATAAATACAAAATACAAAAAAAAATGTATAAATACATCGAAATATACAAGGGAGTGTAAATACTCTTATTATTATTCATTCCATTATTTACTTAACTACACTTGGCTGCATATAAATTGACCCACCTTATACATTAGACTTTGAATACATTTTTTTATACATCAGATTTACAAAAATATATAGGTTGTTTAAAAGGCTGCTAATTAACCTTTAAACTCTGCTGAAAAAAAACTGGAAACAAAAGCAACTCATAATATTCGCGTGACATAGTAATCCTCCCATTTACTTTTGTTCTTTAGATTTCTCAAGTGGTATACCGTTGCATGTTTTTGTTTATTAGATATCAAAATATGATTTTCTTTAATTTCTTGAAATCGAGTTTTTGGTTAATTATTATAAAATGGGAATTTTTTCAATATCGCGGGAAGATGTAAGAAATCTTAATAAATTGGCCTCAATTTCAATGTAATTAAGCAGTTTATCAAACAGTATGTTTGCTTTGTTAATCTCATGACCGATTTGTAAAAAAAATGCATTCAAAGTCTTGTGAGGTAAAAAGAAAATTTTTTTTAGCAATTGTACTATCAATTTAATTTAAGATGATCGTATAACCTTGTTTTGTTATCTTTTCATATTTAAAAGATTTTTTTATGTATCTTGTGAGTAATAACAATAATCTCCTTTTTAATTAATGTTTTATGATTTTAATTGGTCAACCTTTTTAATTTGACTGTAAAATTTAAAGCACCAAGTTTTTGTTTAATTCTTTTGGTATTTCGACTTTTGTTTTTATGATTTTCATTATTTTCAAAGCTCCCTAATTTTATATTTTGAATTTTCGTTTTGAGCTGTCGTTTATGATGTTATTATAATTACTAATTCTTTGAACATTTCAATTCATTTTCTTGTAAACTATATTATGTTAGTAATATTAGGCAAGATAATATTGACAAAGATAAAATGATATCTATGAAGTAAAGAAAGCCTATTACGAAATAAGGCAAGTTGTTGGGAAATTAAGAACATTTGGATGTAGTATTATGAAATTATTTATTGTAATTATAAATAAAAACTGATAACTTTTTCATCGCGTAGGTAAAACATGGAGTAAAGCATTGCATTTCTTTTTACTTGTATACAGTGTGTTCACGGAAAATGGTAACAGTGAATAATTTTTATATGCTACTAGATACAAAAAAAAGTTTAAATAGTTTTTTATTCAACTGGAAATTTACTATCGGAAACTGCTGAGGCATATTTTTTTATACTTCAAATTCAACCGGAAGTGAACATAAAATTTTTTTTTCAAATGGCTCTTTTTTTTAACATTTTCGCAATCTGCAGTTTTTTCTTTATAAATATGTATAAAATTTTCATAAGGTTACATAAGAAAATATTCGAGAAAATACAAGATTTAAACAAACAATAATAATTTATAATTATCTACACATAAACGTATGTAGAGTGCTATGAAAAATCACGTTACAGAAAACACAACTGTCATTTATCGGATAAATTTTTCAAAATTGCCACCGTTTTGTTCAAGACATGATTTTAATATACGCAGAAGTTCACCATTAGATGCTTTTTTTTTGTTGATTTAGTGATATTTGATCGCATGCTAAATTAATTTTTTGTTTTAGTAATCGTTTAAATTTAATGGCGGATTTGCGTAAACAACTGTTTTTAAATATGACCCAATAGAAAAAAGTTACCAAAAAAGTTCATAGCACTCTACATACCTGTGCATAAATAATTAATAAATTATTATTGTCTGTTTAAATCTTGAATTTTCTCGAATATTTTCTTATGTAACCTTATGAAAATTTTATACCTGTTTATAGAGAAAAAATTGCAGATTGCGAAAATGTTAAAAAAAAGACATGTTGCCATTTGAAAAAAAATTTTGATGTTCATTTCCGGTTGAATTTGAAGTATAAAAAAATATACATCAGCAGTTTCCGATAGTAAATTTCCAGTTGAATAAAAAACTATTTAAATTTTTTTTTGTATCTAGTAGCATATAAAAATTATTCACTGTTACCATTTTCCGTGAACACACTGTATATGGTGGTGCTTTAATTGGAAAGTTTTCTTGTAAGTGGACATTAAAATTTAATAGAGATTCAATTTTAAACGACTTTTATTGTTATTACGCATTAGAAATTTCATGCATATAACTGAATTTAATGTTCTGTAAAATTTACTTTTAAAATTAATCTGTTTTATGTCAGATGATATTATACGACATATAATTCGATTGAAATTGGATACTATGTTGAATTGGATGATCCATGTAGTGAAGCACAAATTGCTCAAATTAGAATCACTTATTGTCCCGATGATCCATTAATACTATGGTGGACAGACTAACTAGGGTTTTACCCCCTATAGTCACGAGAGCAGCTCCGCACGAATGCGGTTTGTGGACATCCACACGCTGTTGGTGTTATCTTTACAGGATCTGATATTTGTATCGACGTCATTACCGTGAAGCGACTGCGTCATATATGAAAGTTTTTGAGACAGATTAACATAGAAAATATTACAAGAGTTGATTGTATTAAAAAAAAAATTATAGTAAGCAGCAAGTAAAATTCAGGATATCCTAAGGGGATGTCATGAGACAATCTAATTAAGAAAATTGACACCATTAAGTCAAAAATGAAAGGAACGCAATTCAATAATATATTCAGTGGCGGATTTAGCACTTGAGAGGCCCCAAGCACAATTTAATTTTGAGGCCCCCCCTCTAAATATTTTTAATACCCTTACACATTACAGTGTGCATTCTACGCGCACGTTTTTTACTCTGGTATGCACTATACCGGTGGACCAAAATAAGCTGAATTTTGAGGACCCCTTGATTTCTGAAGCCCTAGGCGCGCGCCTCGTGCGCATGCTCGGAAATCCGCCACTGAGTATTATTTATTATAGTCATCAGTACACTAAGGTAATTATTTGGACAATAACGAGAGCATTAATCACACAAGTTATTAAAGGACACTTGAACACAATGCTATTATAATAATACTATTGAGGAGCAATGTAAGCAAACCATTTATTTTAAAACTTTGTTTATAATAAACATATAGGTATACAGATAGTAAACCAATTAAATCCGTTTATTTCTAGTCATGTTTACGAAATTAACCAATCAAAATAACATTACCCTGATAATCCTAAAATATTTAGCAATTATGTCATTATGAGCATGTAACAAAAACATTGACAATTTGATAATTTAATAATAATTGTTTAAAAATGTTACTTTCGTGGTTTGGCAATGTAAACAACTATTTAATATTGCAAAAAATGGAAAATTAAAATTGTATTTAATAAAATTGTGCATATTTTTAATGTTACAACGTATCTACGTCGCTGTGATCATTTGAGCGATGTCAAAACCAATTTTGGCTTTATTTGGCAACTGTGTACCATCGGAGATTACATTGTGCAGAAACGAAAATTTGTTAGGTCGGGTCCATGTTTGCAATAAAGGGGTGTCAATTGGAAGTGTTCATATTTATGCTTACTATCTTCTGTCAAAAGTAATTTAAATGCACGACGGCACTGGCACTTTCTCACTCCATAGTTACGTTACAAAAATACTCTATTTATTAATTTTATAAACGTTTATCAAATTTACATTTATTTTAGTTTAAATATTTACGATTTACCCTGAACGTCCGTCGACTGATATGAGAACTCGGCATACGTTGACAGCTAGAAAATGTCGTATATTGGCTTCTTCTTCTTTTTCAGTGTATGTATTGTACTGACCCTTACATAAATTACATAATAGAATAAGTATCGAGTTAGAAAAACCTACAAAGGTGCGACCCTTGCTTATGTGACTAGTGGAGATTATTCCTAGCTAACTTGTTTACCGAAACACTCGTAGACCATCGGGGCAGTGGCACAGATTTTGAACAATAATTAGTGTTTCATCTGGAACTTGTGTTTACCAACAGTTAAATGTTTTAATAAGTGTATTCGTAGATATCTCGTTAGGATAGCTTTTTTACCTGCGACCCTGATTCTTGTTTGATCATCAACTTAGAGGAATTCTTTACGGCTTGTATTTATTTGGTCAGTAATTTAAACAAGTTTTGGTCAGTATTTTATATTAAATGGTCACTATTTTAAATAAATGGTCAGTATTTTTAATAAATGGTCAGTATTTTATATAAAGGGTCAGTATTTTAAATAAAATGGTCAGTATTTTAAATAAATTGTTAGTATTTTAAATAATATGGTCAGTATTTTAAACATATCAGTATAATAATATTATTATCATATAATTTTCAACCTTTATTTTTATTCTTTATATTCAGATCTTTATTTAATTAATTACAGCGCTCATATTATTTATTATCAAAAACCGAGTCAAAAACACAACTTTTTTATTATCAATCAAAAACTGAATTCTTTATTAATTTATTGTCTTTCTTCTCACTAACTTGATTTTCAATTAATCAATTAAATTAAACATCCCACTATCCCGATTTTTGTATCAAAATAATTTTAAGCTTCCAACTTCCTTTCTTTTCCTTTATTTAACTTTTCTTCTTCGTTTAGTTCATCGGGAATAATTTCTTTTGATGATTTTTCTTCTTTCGTTTCTTCTATTTCAAGGACTTTATTATTAGTGTCTTGCCTCTGCAAGCATACTTCTTCATTTATTTTCTTCTTCTCTTTCACTTGCTCTATGTTTTCATTTAATTGTTCATTAATTCAATCAAATCCTTTATCCATCATTTCGTTCATTCGTCGCGCTTTTTCCTCCAACATCATTCTATAGTTATTTGCATTTTATTGCATGAGTTGGATCAAAAACTGTTTAAGCTCAAGATAATGTTCCCCTTCTGCCTGAACTTTCATTTACATTTCCTTCTCCGGTATGTCACCCTCACCAACTATTTTTTTACTGCTCGTGTCCATATTCTTCTAATTTTTAAGTTTGACATTTAAACTTTTTTTTAACATGGAACATGTTTTAGCGCTCGTTATCTGCCAAAAAACCGACACTAAAAACCGACACCAAAAACCGACACTGTAACAACCGGGGGTGCGTTATTAAAATTAATTATAAAATTTTCTCTTAAAATTTTGATAATAATTTTAGAAAACTCAAGAACCTTTTTTACTTGGCCTAAATAAAAAAGTCACCCCAGAATGTTCTCTAAATTTATTTGGTTTCCCAAAAATTTCTCGAGTTTTGAGATACTCCTGAATTTTTGGGAATATCGACGAAGGTTCCACGGAAACAAAGGACATTCTATTTTTAGTTTTAACGCTGCCACCCGACAAAATTTCATTTGTTAGTTGTCCTGGACCTCTTCGATACGTTTTGGTAGCCCTGGTTTGATTTCCCAATCTTCACGAAATGACGTAAATATCGCTGGCTAACGTAGGGTGAAAGGTGCCCTTTGCAGTGATTTTGGGAAAACGTAGGAATCGTTAACTTTTGAAAAACTTCCACTTTATTTTATGGGGTTCTTTTAAATTCTAAATAAAAGAATTAATCAGGAAGGAGTTCTCTTTAGAGACACAACCATCATCACAATGGACCGACACACACGATTGACAAAGTGTAATTAGTCAATATAAACCAGACTTCACCAACAAAAAACGCATGAAATGCGAAAGAAGTCGAAAACACCGACCTACAGAAACCTCATTGCATTATCAGCTGATTTCGACTTTAGCCATACGGCATAGTCTCATCAGATGCACCCTGGTTCTGCGGTACAATGCCAACGAGCCATCAATCACATAAATCCATAACGTTAAAAGTTGGCTAGGTAACTCCGGCTATCTGACGCCACCTGTCGTTGTGTGTGTGGACGCATACTGATCCTAAAAAAATAAAAGAATTAATATTTCCCAAATATAACAATTTATTAAATTAAACTGAATTATGAGACGGTCGGAGCATAATAGTCACGCGAGTTGACTATGAACGCTATATGCCCGGTTCGAATCCGGGTGAAGTAAGAACTTTATTCTGGCCGTCTCTCTGGTCCTCCAGGTTGGGGGTCGGGTTGATGGGCCAGCTCCTCATCACCTGTAAAGAAAACAAAAAAGCTCATGGAACCATGACCAAGTCTCGCAAGAGACCTGGCAAATGGGAACGGATACGCAGTTAAACTGTAGCTTGATGTGTTGTGAGGTGTTTACTTACCTTGCAATGCAAAAAAGCAGTCCTAATAGATATATAACTGAATTATTTACAACAATTTACAAATATAATAAATTATTAAACTCGAAATTATAATATGACAACACTTTTGCCACAGTATATACAACAAAATAACTTAAGGACGTTCATACATGAGGCTTGTTAGTAGATAAAATTTTTTTTTTTACTGAATTGTGTAGTTCAATTATGTTGCTTTTGGATTCTCTAAAAATAAAAACCTGTTACCTATAATTTCAAAGAGTAATTATTGATTAAAATTCAAATTTTTAACATAGGATCTTATGGAGAATAGAGTTTTCGTGTATTTAAAATTATAAAAAACAATATTATTCAAGTAGATATCGTAATATATAATGTTTATAAATATTCTTTAAAGTATATAGTTTATATAATTGCATTAAAAACAGGGTGTTACCGAACATTTCAATTAATTATTAATTATTTTCATAAATAAAACTAAAACTATTTTGTTAGGTTAGTCGTCATAATAAAACTGGCAACAACGCACAATAGAACAGTGACGTTTTTTTATGTTTTGACAAAATGACGAAATTTATGTTTTTGGGAAACAAGACACCATGACTGTTTCTAACATTATAATGATTATTACTATTCATAACTGATAGTAAAACTAATAATTTATGTAACTGTCAACAGTCAACAAGACCAGCAGTCTGGCGTAAATCAAACACGGATAGACTACAGAGCGGGAAACCGCGGTTCTAATCCTGATTGCGTCGGATATGTGCTGTGATCTAAAAAGTCCAAAATCGATCTGTGGACTATGGGGAAGGCAACGGGAAACCACCCCATTAACATTTCCCTAGTAAAGTCTTCCTGGCTTAGCCAGGAAGATCGCCTACGTCTAAAGAAGATATGGCACTAAAAGAAGAAGAACTGTCAACAAAACAACTCGATACACTGACATACAGTTCTAGTATTTTTTATTTGAAAACCGCGGTGTAGCCAAATTTAATACGTAATTTAAAACAAGTCAAATTAATTACTAATTTATAATACTGATATTTTACAATAAATATCGAAAAAGTATTTCCGATATTCAAAACAAATTAATAAATCATTATATGATTTTGGATATATTTGAAAATTTTTCCAAAGCCCTAAATAAATTTCATAACAAATTAGTACTCAATTGATTTAAAAGTCGCGTTCGTACGTCCTTAAACTTATCAAATCTTACTTTAAGGATTAAAATATTTGCTAAACTTGTATTCAGCCTAACCTATCAAATAAACGAGGAAACAATCGTCTCGTGATTATCCTTTAAAATAATTATCAATAACCTGATGAGAAAATCTCACTCTAAATTATTACCCTTAATAAGGAACCCAAATTCTATTTCCTTAATAACTCGTTAGAATACAAAAAAATTATTTAATTTAATTGATCACCACTAACTTATTTATTCAAACAATAGTTCGATAAATAGTTGCAAACAAAATTACTAGTTGAGCGTTTGTACTTGACAAACTCAATCATCAAATTCAAAAAAACAAAATCGCACATTGGAGTCTTCGACTTCAGCTTTGTGTTTTCGAAATTTGCTTCCAAATGGACAGCAATTTTCTTAGCAACAGGTGAAGGAGGGCTCTGTATTTATTTCACAAAATTAACCCGCACACTCGAGTCTACAGCTTGTACCCTGATCAAGAAGCGTCTTCTGACCCACTTCTCTTCCAAAGTGAATTTTTTTTACTTCTTATTTTAAAATCCATGTGAGTAAAAGACGTTTTTCCGGCAATTAAAGGAAGACACATTTTTCCTGCGCGTAGAAATTACCTACTTAGCAATTCCCACACGCGTCTAACTGGTAATTGAAAATTTATTTCTAATTTCCATAGTTTTAAACTTTTCCAAAATATTTTTGGATAATGGGAATCGTTATCTCTTAAACGTTACAAATATACAATTCATTTCTTTCTGGGACCAATATTAAGAAATGGCCTCGAATTATGACGCTTTGATTTTAGTTCCCAAACTTAATTCTGATCTAAGAGGAAACGGTCAGCAAATTCTTTTTGCTGACCACCAGCACAAAACCAAAACCAAAGACAAAATCAAAGCAAAGCAAAGACAAAATCAAAAACAAATACAAACCCAAAACCAAAACTAAACAATGCACGCTGTACCTGCTCCAACGTGTCATATTGTCACGATTAAAACCCTGTTGTAGTTTAAGGTACATCCTTGAACCCTAATTTATTAATTAGACATCTTAATATCGTCGTATGACAAGAAAAACTCATTAAGTGCAGTTTTCGACAAAAACGAGATGTTTCACTAAGTGCGTTATTTTATGGTTATGCTTGCCTGAAAAAAAATTATGTTCCAATTTATAATATGAATGAGGATTCATTAGCATTTTAAGAACGTACGAACGCGACTTTGAAATCAATTGAGTACTAATTTGTTATGAAATTTATTTAGGGCTTTGGAAAAATTTTCAAATATATCCAAAATCATATAATGATTTATTAATTTGTTTTGAATATCGGAAATACTTTTTCGATATTTATTGTAAAATATCAGTATTATAAATTAGTAATTAATTTGACTTGTTTTAAATTACGTATTAAATTTGGCTACACCGCGGTTTTCAAATAAAAAAAACTAGAACTGTATGTCAGTGTATCGAGTTGTTTTGTTGACAGTTACATAAATTATTAGTTTTACTATCAGTTATGAATAGTAATAATCATTATAATGTTAGAAACAGTCATGGTGTCTTATTTCCCAAAAACATAAATTTCGTCATTTTGTCAAAACATAAAAAAATGTCACTGTTCTATTGTGCGTTGTTGCCAGTTTTATTATGACGACTAACCTAACAAAATAGTTTTAGTTTTATTTATGAAAATAATTAATAATTAATTGAAATGTTCGGTAACACCCTGTTTTTAATGCAATTATATAAACTATATACTTTAAAGAATATTTATAAACATTATATATTACGATATCTACTTGAATAATATTGTTTTTTATAATTTTAAATACACGAAAACTCTATTCTCCATAAGATCCTATGTTAAAAATTTGAATTTTAATCAATAATTACTCTTTGAAATTAACGGTAACAGGTTTTTATTTTTAGAGAATCCAAAAGCAACATAATTGAACTACACAGTTCAGTAAAAAAAATAATTTATCTACTAACAAGCCTCATGTATGAACGTCCTTAAATATCAAAATAATTGCTGTTAAATACGATTTATCAGATATAAAAATTATTTAAACTTCATTATCTCTGTTGTCTTGAAATGTACTTAATGAGTTTTTCTTGTCATACGACGATATGTGGCTTGGGTTTTAACGGTTCGGTACCATAATTACTCTTCGAAGGGGGATTTAGTACAATTCATAATAAAACGTGTCTTCCACAATATACATTTAATAATTATTATTAATAAAACATTACATAAATAAGAGGCGCATGAGTCATTCCATATGAAATCAACAAATCGGCAAAGCCAGCATATCTTAGATTTTGCTAAAACTTTGTGGAAGTATTCTTTAGGGTTCTAACGACCAGAATCCACAAGGATTTAATTTTCGCACGCACCACATCCGGTCAACACAAAATAAAGCAATTGAAATTGCATGAAAAGTCTTATTTTTTTGCTTTGCGGTTTTAGCTGTAAAATTTTTTCTATTGGAGATATCTACTCGATCAAGGTGGCATTTTGAAGTAGAAACATGGTAGTTTCTAAAAAAAATAAAAATTTACATAATTTATATATACCTGAAAAATAACATGGCATTGAAAATACATGTATTTTATTGACTTTTTGTGATTTTCAATGGGCTCCAGTGTCTGCGCTGTTGAATATAAAAGTTTAATCATTCTCAGATCTTAAAGTGCTTATATCATAAGAGAACAAAAATTTTAAATCGACTCGTTCAATCATCCCGTTTTGAAAAAATCTTTGCTTGAAATTTTGAAATTTTGAGAATTTGCATATTTCAGGCTACAATTTGGACGTGTTTAGGAATAGACAAAAATTTGAAATTTACAGGATACTTAGTTCTTACCTTTAACTTCAAAAACCTTCAAAGTCCAGGTTGGTTATTTGTCCTCTCGCGGATATACAGGCGTTTAAAGAGAAGGCTTTTCTTGAAATTTTAAAAATTTGCATATTTCAGGCTACAATTTGGACGTGTTTGGTAAGAGACAAAAATTTGAAATTTACAGGATACTTAGTTCTTACCTTTAACTTCAAAAAACTTCAAGGTCCTGGTTGGTTATTTGTCCTCTCGCGGATCTACAGGCGTTTAAAGAGAAAGCTTTGCTTGAAATTTTAAAAATTTGCATATTTCAGGCTACAATTTGGACGTGTTTGGTAAGAGACAAAAATTTGAAATTTACAGGATATTTAGTTCTTACATTTAGCTTAAAAAACTTCAAGGTCCTTTTTAGGATTTCCAAAATAAAGAAAAATCATTTTAATAGTTTATATTAGTTTTTTAAATTTATCACATGGTTTTACAATATTTACAGTTTCAAAATGATCAGAAGCTAAAAACTTTCGTACTCTTAATTGTTTATGAGACAGCGGAGTAAAACTGTGGTAGGTTCTAGTATTTTTAATTGTATCAATATCACTAAATCTTTTGGACAAAAAAGATTTTGTTGCATCAACATCAGAATTTGATACAAAAAAAAATTATATGCCAGAAATTTTATTACAATAGAAATCAAACATTTCTCTAGGCGTTAGTATGTGTACCCCTGCGGTTCGTTGGAGGCTAGCTTTCCTTACAGTGCTCTTAATTTTTATCTCTTACCAGACACGTCCAAATTGTAACCTAAAAACAAGCAAATATTTTAAATTTCAAGCAAAGCTTCTTTTTAAAGGTCTGTACATCTGCGAAAAGACCAATACCCAAAAAGGACCTTGATGGTTTTTGAAGTTAAAGGTAAGAACTAAGTATCCTGTAAATTTCAAATTTTTATCTCTTACCAAACACGTCCAAATTGTAGCCTGAAATATGCAAATTTTTAAAATTTCAAGCAAAGATTTCTCTTTAAACGCCTGTACATCCGCGAGAGGACAAATAACCAACCAGGACCTTGAAGGTTTTTGAAGTTAAAGGTAAGAACTAAGTATCCTGCAAATTTCAAATTTTTGTCTCTTACCAAACATGTCCAAATTGTAGCTTGAAATATGCAAATTTTTAAAATTTCAAGAAAAGCCTTCTCTTTAAACGCCTGTATATCCGCGAGAGGACAAATAACCAACCAGGACCTTGAAGGTTTTTCAAGTTAAAGGTAAGAACTAAGTATCCTGCAAATTTCAAATTTTTGTCTCTTACCAAACATGTCCAAATTGTAGCTTGAAATATGCAAATTTTTAAAATTTCAAGAAAAGCCTTCTCTTTAAACGCCTGTATATCCGCGAGAGGACAAATAACCAACCAGGACCTTGAAGGTTTTTCAAGTTAAAGGTAAGAACTAAGTATCCTGCAAATTTCAAATTTTTGTCTCTTACCAAACATGTCCAAATTGTAGCTTGAAATATGCAAATTTTTAAAATTTCAAGAAAAGCCTTCTCTTTAAGAGCTGCATTTTTGCCGTTTCTTTTCACAGAGGGCGGCACAGTAGAAATTATTGCTAACTTTGAGGATAAAAATATATTTAACTCGATAAAATCAAAGTAATTCCATGAAACCATATTAATAAGTGATAATTGACTTAGAACGTGATCTATTTTTTAGATTTTAATGTTGATGAGGTGTGATATTAAAGGCATTTGAAAGGTACAATATGTTTGAAAAAATATCTAACAGATTCTAATAAAAACTAGATCAAGTTGCGGCTAATTAAATACTAAATACAATTGTAAAGTTTCGGGATTGTAGTGAACGTAATTTAAGATATTCTTATCCTCAAAAAGTAATGTTAGCGAAGTTTTAAACTATATATAATCAACTGAATGCTCATGGTGTTCAAGGGTTCTTTTATAGATGGCGCCAGTAAATTATGGCAATTCAAGTACCTGCATTTGAGACCTGCATTCAGTATCTAATTACGAGCAAAATTTATCGTGAGGCCCGTCAAAGATATTACATTTTGACTTTGAGCTGTCTTTTGTACTTTTGTATATTTACAATTTTACACAATCTACCTATATTTTTTATAATATTTCAAATAAAAATAAATAACATTTCATTATTTGAAAATTTTATTGCAATTTTGAAGTCATTCCACTTTTTGTTGAAATTTTTATTCTGGCTGTAAAAGCATGTAGTATCGTACATAAACCCGGTTTTAAACTCTTAGGCCCTTGGGGTATTATAATAGTATATTCCAGGTACCTACTTATTATTAAAATAGTAGGTACTTTTATAATATTTCAGATACACTTTGACCGTAGTGTTATTTTATAATTTACATAAATGATGAAATTGAAATTTTCTTTGAAGAAATTCAAAGAGGTGAAAAATTTTGGAACGAGAAAATGCTTCCAAAATTAATCAAATTCTTTATTTGGATATCCTCCTCCCGCTTGGTGAGATTTGGTAAGATGTGGTGGGACCACCCTCCCCCTCACATGAGATTTACCCTATAATTTTTAAATTAATTAATTAATACTCAATAATTTGATATGTTCGTGTATTTTGCTTCATATAGAGCATTCTTATCGGTCAACTTCAGCTTTGCCTCCTTTCACAAACAATTAACTTCTTGCTGGTAATTTGGGGGGGGGGCATGTTTTTCTATTTTCGTTATATTTTTGAATTTTTTGGTGAAATTGGTGTCAAAAGTTAGAGCATCGTTAGAGTCTAAATGAGCTTCTGGTTTTCGTTTGAGCCTCACCTGTCGCGGAGTTATTCGCGAAATATTGGGGGGGGGGGCAGACAAGTTTTTCTATTTTCGTTATATTTTTAAATTTTTTGGTGAAATTGGAGTCGGACGTTAGAGTTTCATTAGAGCCTAAATGAGCTTCTATTTCCAGGACCAGGACCATATATAACGTTAAAAAGGGGGGGGGGCAGCGACATGATTGTAGGAAAAATAGTCTACGGTAAATTGGTCTAGGTAATAAGTCTATATTTCCATTCGAAGATCCCCCCCCCCCCGGCGTGTATCCGCACTTGGGAAAATATATGTCTACAAGTTTAAAACAAAAAATCAATATTATTAAAATTATTATTTATTAATATTAATTTCACTAGTTAAACCTATAATAGTATGACCAATATCGCGAATAAATTCGATCATAGTACGAGTTCTGTCCCGATATTATCAGGATTATCTCATCAGTAGAGCAAGGAATTATATGCAACAACAGATCGGTCTTGAGGTAACACCCCGGCGATAAACAATTTGATAAGAAAAATTTGTTTCCAATAGAAAACGTTTATTAGCGCTAATAAATTTTTCTTAACCAATTGTTTATCGCCGGGGTGTTACTTCAAGACCGGTCTGTTGTGCATATTTTGAAAATTAATTTGAAGATAATAAAAAAATTTAAACAATAGCACGTGTGTAAGATATTTTTTGTTTTACTCTATTTTTAGCACAAAAGTGGACCTATAAGAGGCACCGTTACAAATAGTTAAAACTCAAAATGTAAAATCTTTGACGGGCCGCACGAAAATCGAGAAAGTATCATACCTCATACCTGGCTCCTACTACATCTGCAATAAGAGAGATAGCATATTAGACACAATAGAGATAGTATTTGGGTCTAAGGAATTTGAGCGCCATCTAAGTATTTTCCTGTAACTAAGAAATGGTAATGATCTGTACTATGAGAGAAGCTTCACTTCACACTAGCGTCCTCTTACATAAAATATATTTACCACTATTTACCCATCCAAGTTTTGTACCCGCTAACCTAATCCCCTCTCCTTCAATGCCGCTCTTAAACGCCTGTATATCCGCGAGAGTACAAATAACCAACCTGGACTTTGAAGGTTTTTGAAGTTAAAGGTAAGAACTAAGTATCCTGTAAATTTCAAATTTTTGTCTATTCCTAAACACGTCCAAATTGTAGCCTGAAATATGCAAATTCTCAAAATTTCAAAATTTCAAGCAAAGATTTTTTCAAAACGGGATGATTGAACGAGTCGATTTAACATTTTTGTTCTCTTACGATATAAGCACTTTAAGATCTGAGAATGATTAAACTTTTATATTCAACAGCGCAGACACTGGAGCCCATTGAAAATCACAAAAAATCAATAAAATACATGTATTTTCAATGCCATGTTATTTTTCAGGTATATATAAATTATGTAAATTTTTATTTTTTTTAGAAACTACCATCTTTCTACTTCAAAATGCCACCTTGATCGAGTAGATATCTCTAATAGAAAAAATTTTACAGCTAAAACCGCAAAACAAAAAAATAAGACTTTTCATGCAATTTCAATTGCTTTATTTTGTGTGGACCGCAAGTGGCGCGTGCGAAAATTAAATCCTTGTGGATTCTGGTTGTTAGAACCCTAAAGAATATTTCCACAAAGTTTAAGCAAAATCTGAAACAGTGCAGCAACAATTTTTTCTGTTTTTCGGTGTTTTCACATGGAATGACTCGCATGTGAGATTGGTCGGTCTATTAAATATTCTTAATTATTCATACCCTACGATGATCGGTACGGTGTACCAAGGAGGCGACATCCTTCTGTTGAGTTCGCTTGACTGATGGATGTCGATTCGGGCTGTGTTGCTCGTGGAGCCTCACAAACACTTAAGACACTGACGACTGTTCACTGAAGATTCATGACCGTAGACGGATGACCGAACACTGATCAATCACACAAATCTGTTACTCTATTTATATGGAAAACTCCACTAGTTATTCCTTTGTTTATCAATTCTTTACATTCCAATACAATTACATTTTAAAATAAATTCGAAAATAAGTCAAATTATACCCAAAATACAACAACGACAGACATGTTTCGATCTTGTTAGATCTCATCAGTGACGTATAGCTGTGAATTTGGTTATAATTTGACTTTATGTTTTTTTTCCTTTATGTTATAAATTAAATTAAATGGATAATCCGATAGATCGGAGTTATCCAAAAAATAAAATTAATAATTCGCGCAATGCTAACTGGAATAAAACGACCCGTTTTATAATACAATTATATAATCATTGTAAAATATATAGCATTTTATAAATTAAATTAAATGGATAATCCGATAGATCGGAGTTATCCAAAAAATAAAATTAATAATTCGCGCAATGCTAACTGGAATAAAACGAACCGTTTTATAATACAATTATATAATCATTGTAAAATATATAGCATTTTATAAATTAAATTAAATGGATAATCCGATAGATCGGAGTTATCCAAAAAATAAAATTAATAATTCGCGCAATGCTAACTGGAATAAAAAGACCCGTTTTATAATACAATTATATAATCATTGTAATGTAACAATTATATAATCATTGTATTATAAAACGGGTCGTTTTATTCCAGTTAACATTGCGCGAATTATTAATTTTATTTTTTGGATAACTCCGATCTATCGGATTATCCATTTAATTTAATTTATAAAATGCTATATAAGGGAAAAAGCATAAAGTCAAATTATAACCAAATTCACAGCTATACGTCACTGATGAGATCTAACAAGATCGAAACATGTCTGTCGTTGTTGTATTTTGGGTATAATTTGACTTATTTTCGAATTTATTTTACAATTTCTTAGCAACTAGTTAAGTTGCGCCACTTTGACCTCGCGAAGGGTCTTATTGATTGATGGTTTATCCTCAACATATTTAGTACTGTCGTAATGACATGTCTTCACGACCTCTCGAAAAGTGCTTCCACAACACCTCCGTGTGTTTATTGCAATTACATTTCTTAGAAGAATCTTGCATTTTCATGTTTGTTTACTTTAGATAATTAGATTCTTGTTATGATTACCAAGAATCTAATTATTAATTATGTGTAACTTTATATTAGCAAGTAATTTAATATTATTGGGAAAATATCTTCCTTTTATTAGCGTGACTAATACTGTCATCTTGGAATCTGTTGTCTTATGATTTCGCAATTGTTATGAATCACCATTTCTTTTAATTATTAAGTTTACTGAACTTAGGGGTTGTGACAAAAACTCGGCGCTACGCGCCTCGCCAGGGGGCTCCGCCCCCTGGACCCCCGGTTTCCTTCTATTTTAGTCTCTGACTAATGTATTAAACATGGAACATGTTTTTCGATACCGAACTACCTCTGCTGTTCATGATACCGAATACAATGATTTATTTGACATCTGTTTTTTGAAGTTGGTAATTACTGGTAATAATTAATAAAATTATTATTTTATAATGATAATAATTTTATTAATAAAGTTCTGAGGCGCAACTGATTCATAAGATAGCACAAAATCCATTGAAGATTTCACAGTTACTCCTGTTGACTCTCTCTTTCTTTCTCTGTATCAGCCTTTTCCGTCCACTGCTGGACATTAGCCTCTTCATATTATGGAGGTTGGTTTGGCCATAACACACCACGCTGGCCAGACGGGTTGGTGAGTAGTCCGCAGATCGATTTTGGACTATAATTGTTTTACATCCGGTAGCAGCTTGCTAGGCTAGCATTCAGATGTGCCTGTAGCCTGTAGCCCTATTTCTTGTTAACGGTGGCAATTTGTCAATTCAGGGGGACCGCCGGCTTACATGCCCTCCGAAGCACGGAGACTTGGTCATAAGAAAGTTTGACTCTCCCCGGATTTGAACCCGGTACCCCGAGTTCGCATCCAACTGCGTTAGCTGCAAGGCAATGACCGTCTCTCCTACCTTCTCGACTACCTGAACTTTATTGCAATAACAATAATTGAATGGTTTGTTGCAAAAACGTAAGTACTGACATTTTTGACTGACAACAACCATCAATGCACGTTGTCCGTTTATCGCACTTTCCACAGCACAGATGTCTCCACAACCGTAAAAAATTTCGGAGCTAGGGTCAATCGCTATATTGTTCGTTTTGTCAAATATCATCAATATACGAGGCGTTGAAAACATCATACAATGTTCTTTTTCATAAATCGTAGCACCGCCTGCTCGAGCTTTGTCTCTTTTGTATTAGGTAACCAGATAAGGTGATTTTTTCATCGTTATTAATCCACATCTCCGATAAAGCCAGGAGAGTATCAGTTATTAAATCGTCTTTATGCGCTTTTAAACTTTGAATGTTAAATGTGAGCAAAGACAAATCCCGTGAACCCGCTCGTTGCAGAAATTCACTGTATTCGTCGCTGATTGTTCGCTGAAAGGGCCCATCCACGGACGGGTGCTCGCCAAAGTTGGAAACCCGATTGGTGTCGTTCCCAGGGGAGATGATTTTAAGTTGGTACGACCAACGACCACAACCAATTAAAGCGAGTTGAGTGTCCTAAAAAATGCTGATTCATAACAATTGCGAAATCATAAGACAACAGATTCCAAGATGACAGTATTAGTCACGCTAATAAAAGGAAGATATTTTCCCAATAATATTAAATTACTTGCTAATATCAAGTTACACATAATTAATAATTAGATTCTTGGTAATCATAACAAGAATCTAATTATCTAAAGTAAACAAACATGAAAATGCAAGATTCTTCTAAGAAATGTAATTGCATTGGAATGTAAAGAATTGATAAACAAAGGAATAACTAGTGGAGTTTTCAATATAAATAGAGGAACAGATTTGTGTGATTGATCAGTGTTCGGTCATCCGTCTACGGTCATGAATCTTCAGTGAACAGTCGTCAGAGTCTTAAGTGTTTGTGAGGATCCACGAGCAACACAGCCCGAATCGACATCCACCAGCTAAGCGAACTCAACAGAAGGATGTTGCCTCCTTGGTACACCGTACCGATCATCGTAGGGTATGAATAATTAAGAATATTTAATAGACCGACCAATCTCACATGCGCCTCTTATTTATGTAATGTTTTATTTATAATAATTATTATCTGGTTACCTAATACAAAAGAGACAAAGTTCGAGCAGGCGGTGCTACGATTTATGAAAAAGAAAATTGTATGGTGTTTTCAACGCCTCGTATATTGATGATATTTGACAAAAGGAACAATAGAGCGATTGACCCTAGCTCCGAAATTTTCTTACGGTTGTGGAGACATCTGTGCTGTGGAAAGTACGATAAACGGACAACGTGCATTGATGGTTGTTGTCAGTCAAAAATGTCAGTACTTACATTTTTGCAACAAACCATTCAATTATTGTTATTGCAATAAAGTTGAGGTAGTCGAGAAGGTAGGAGAGACGGCCATTGCCTTGCAGCTAACGCAGTTGGATGCGAACGCGGGGTACCCGGTTCAAATCCGGGGAGAGTCAAACTTTCTTATGACCAAGTCTCCGTGCTTCGGAGGGCATGTTAAGCCGGCGGTCCCCCTGATTTGACAAATTGCCACCGTTAACAAAAAACAGGGCTACAGGCTACAGGCACATCTGAATGTTAGCCTAGCAAGCTGCTACCGGATGTAAAACAACTATAGTCCAAAATCGATCTGCGGACTACTCACCAACCCGTCTGGCTAGCGTGGTGAGTTATGGCCAAACCAACCTCCATAATATGGAGAGGCTAATATCCAGCAGTGGACGGAAAAGGCTGATACAGAGAGAGAGAGAGAGAGAGTCAACAGGAGTGACTGTGACATCTTCAATGGATTTTGTGCTATCTTATGAATCAGTTGCGCTTCAGAATTTTATTAATAAAATTATTATCATTATAAAATAATAATTTTATTAATTACAAGCGTCTAGACTCTAAAGATCCTACGGATCTCTGACGCTTGTACCAGTAATTACCAACTTCAAAAAACAGATGTCAAATAAATCATTGTATTCGGTAACATGAACAGCATAGGTAGTTCGGTATCGAAAAACATGTTCCATGTTTAATACATTAGTCAGGTCAGAGATTAAAATAGAAGGAAACCGGGGGTCCAGGGGGCAGAGCGCCCTGGCGAGGCGCGCAGCGCCGAGTTTTCTCTGGTCGTAGGTTAGACGATTTTCCTTTTCGTCTTTTAGGGAGTAACTTTTTATTATCTCTTTTATTATCAAACAACAACTGAACTGTTTATCAAATGTCCTCACTTCCCTTAACCAATCAATGTGTGCACACTAGTGATGTGACGACTCGAGTATTACTCGGGTTAAAACTCGAGTAAGGTCTGTATTCGAATAACTCGAGTAGTTTTTTTGTGCAACTCGAGTTGGCGAGTTTCAAATGCGCACGCAAACTGCACAAGCACAAATAATTTTATAAACGAGACGAATGCAAAGCAAAGCAAAACTATTATTAGTTTTTTACTAACTGATTTGCCTTTTCAAATACTCACAAGTCGCAACTCATAAAAAAGATTAAATGATTAAAATTTAATAATTTTTAATGTTATTTTAATTATTAATGATACAAAGTGCGCGCGCAGGCGAGTAAAATTACTCGAGTATTAACTCGAGTTGAAAATTTTTCGAATTCGAGTTACTCGAATTTAAAAAGTATTCGACTCGTCACATCACTAGTGCACACCAATGTTTACACCTATTTAATTAATTAAAGAAAATATTTCTGTATTTCAATTTTTATAAATTAATTAAATAAAACTTTTATAATAATAATTATTTGAATTTCTAATTTATATAAAAATGGTTACTGACAACAAAAATTAACTAAGCAATAAAATATACTAACCAAACAAGCAACTTACAGTATTATACTGACCAAAATAACAAATAATACTGACCAAAAAATTAACAAATTATACTGACCAAAATAACAAATTATACTGACCAAAATTCGATTTAATACTGATCAAAATATTATTATTATACTGACTATCTCCTTCTGACGTCATAACTAATCTGTCCACCAATCACCAGATCTCATTTCAAAAATGTAGTCCAATCAGATTTAAATTTAGCGAACATTTCAGTTGTCTAATAAAATCTACCAATCACGAGTAATATGCACAAATTACCGATCATTTTCGATAATTGTTTATACGTTGCTATAAACAATTACATATAATAACGAATGGTAACTACGCATTTGTAAAATTTAATAAACTAACCGACACTCTATGCATATTAATAATAAAAATAATGTCATCAGGAGATAGTCCACGGAATTTCCCTTTTGCACAAAATATTATCCTATCATTTGTTCTCTTACATATTTTCGATTGCAATCGGCCCTCCTCTGCGAGTCGGGCCGATTGTTGTCGAAAAATATGTAATCGAACAAAATGATCGATAATATTTTATGCACATGGGAAATTATATATGATAATTCCACGCGTGTATAAAACTGTCCATAAGAGCCGTGGAATATTCAAAGTTTGCTAGCGGATAAACCACGATTTAGTAGGCCGTGAAAGGAAGCTACTCAAAATGCATCTGGATATTTTTAACCTTTAATTAGAGACGTGGAAATGTTCCCATTTGAAGTGTATGTGTATGAAACATTCACGTCACTAATTAAAGGTTCATCGGATATTTTGTTGTTTACCTTTTTCGCATTGACAGTTCAAATATTTTTTTAAAGTTTTACATAGTTTTATTCGTGTTTAAGCGTAGTTGTGAATATTTTGATACATAAATATATCCGCTGTAATGGTTATAATACGAAAATCTTATTTACAAGGTGAAAATATGACATCCGTTTATTTACGTTATATTTAATTTAATTTGAAGTATCAACGTTCGTGCAACCGAACTTTGCCGAAGAAAATTAATAATTTCATCGTTTACTAGGTTTACTAGAGGAATTATCTTATCAAATACAACACTAGCTTTGATTTTAATCCTAATAATTTTTAATTTTCAATCACTCAGACGTTCTTTTAAAATTTAGCTCTAGAAAATTTGATCTGGCCATAATCACTCTAGCGATCTACGCTGCGCTAGATCGCTCTCGTGATTATGGATGATCAAATTTTCTCTCGATAAATTGTAGATCACGTCTTCGTTGAAATTAAAAATTATTCGGATAAATTCAAAGCTCTTGTTGTATTGCTTATGACCATTTATTTTAAAAATTTGACCAAAAAATTAGTTGTTTTTTAATTTATAAACATGCGTTGATTGAATTATGTATTCTTAACTTCAAAATTTAGTTATGCAAAACTACTATCTACATTTTAGTTCTTTTAAACTTTAATTTAATTTACTTAATAAAAATTTATTTATTTTAGCCACCATTTTCAACAAGCAGATTTATTTCTGCAACAATGGTAGGATATTTTTGGGGCCAATTAGTAATGATATCAATTCCTGAAGACGAATTCGGAGGCATAAATTGGAATTTCTTACAATGGCTGATACCATTTGGAGTGTCTTTGGGTAAACATTTTGTTTTTATTTTGCATAATATAATAAAATATATTTAAATTATTGTTACAGGTGTATGGGTGGTTGGAAACATAGGTCGCGAACAGGGTTCTCCATGGATAGCAATATTTTTTTCGTATTTAGCTTACCTTTTAAGATGGTATGTGTATGACGAAAGTATATGGTTTAGTATTATGGTATTTACTTCAGCGCTAGCCTTTGATTTCTTTTCAAAACAATGGAGACGTAAACCTCACACAAAGAAATCACTGTATAAGTTAGTTGTTCTTCAGCTATATTAAACGCTTTATTATAATAATACCTTTTATTAGGAGAATAATTGTTCTATCATTATGTGGCATGTTATACTTATCAATTTGGGGTTCGTATTTGTATTTCAATGGAAAAATAACAGATTCAAATGGCGATGAAGTTCCTGTTCACGAAGCTTTACATCATTTCTTTACATCTCCTTGGTGGACCGATTTAAAGCAATCTTTGTACGATACGTACCAATTTGCTCAACATCATGGATGGTATGCTTTAGGCAACTTAAATAAATATTCGTGTATAATTTATTTCATCCATTAGGTATGAGGTGTGGAAGCAAATAATAGATTTGTCTGATCCGCATGGAGAGCAGAATGCCTATAAAGTACTGAATGTTTCTCCAACTGCTTCACAGTCTGAAATTACTTCTAATTGGAGGCTTCTCAGCAGGGAGTGGCATCCTGATAAAGTTAAAGATCCAGCATTCCAGAGAGAAGCGCAAGAAAAGTTTATGGAAATTCAACAGGCGTATGAAATTTTATCTAACATTAAGTCAAAACGCAAACGTCGCAATAAAAAATCTGTAGACTGAAATAGTTTTTATTAGCTTTTATAAAGAATTAAATTAAATACAAAGGTTGTTAATATATACTATATTATAAAGTGAACTCATAATTTAATGTACATAAAGAGGTCACCATATTCAGATTGTGCTGGTGCCAAAGATAAAAGCAAAAAATTAAAGATCTGGCACTTTTAAATTATGAACATTTTATAATTTAACGTTTTTAAGCCAAAGCAGTTTTCTGCAAAACTTTTATAATTTATTTATAGCACTGTAGTTTTGTAAGTGTTTTGTGTGATACTATTATTTGTTACAATTAAAATCATGACGTTATATTATAAAACACTCATAATAAAACTGTTAGATCATTTTTTAACAATAGATACAATCTATTATTTAGCGATATATTGTGTTGTACTTTAATTTTTAATGGTAGTATCGTAGGTATGTAGTATATTGCAATATACTATTATATTATATTAATCAAGATAAATTGAAAGAAGGTTGGTGGGTGTAATAATATAATATAAGGTTTGTTCCAACCAACCGAGAAACCGTACATTGTATGGTTTCTCAGCTGGTTGGAACAAACCTACAATATAATTTTATATGTATTACAATTTGAAGATATCTTGGTGAAATCTGAAATGTTAACATTTTGTTCCCAATTTAGGCTAAATATGTATGGTGCCATACAGTCTTAAGTTAATGGTTTGTTAACATTACTTGTGTAGTTCATGTGCATACAATAATTTTAAAATATATTAGGCAAATGGTTTAATGGTTATCGACTATTCCTATTTAAAAACCCAACATGTTAGTGTCCAAGGTCAATATATCATGTTAGTATTTATTGGTAATATTTACATCACCGGTTTATGCTGTTAGGTATCTATCTGACCAAAGACCTAAACAGATCAGGGAGCTTCTTAAAACCTGACATGATTAAACTGACACAACAATATTATGTAAAGACTTACTTGACTTAAGTAAAGTCACCCATAAAGAACGTTCTCATTTTTTCCGACTTTTGACCCCTAAAAGTCAAAGTTGATTACAATATTCGAGCCCCCCCTCCAGAAACGTCCGATGGTCAAAAATCCAAGATACCCTTATTTCTTTAAAATCTAACTTGACAAAATATTAAAAATAGCTATTCAAACACAATTTTTATACAAATCCCAAAAAATGGGATTTTTAAGTAGATGTCACATTTGGCTACACCCTCTCCCAGGCATGAACTTCTTTATGGACATGCTTTATGGACATGCTTACATCATTGTTTTGCGCAGTATATTTAATCACAATTTATTGCATTTATGTTAAATATTATGTATTATTTTTGGCAGAGTTTTTAAGAAAATATAAAATAACAATATTAATTAAATAAAAAAACTTAACAGCAAAAACCAAACTATATTACTTTTAAATTTAAAATATCAAGGATAACTATTGGTTATAGAGTGGTAAATTATACATTAAACCCAGATTGGAATCGGTAAAAATTTTGTGATCTTAAAAGTTACAAATTCTTAATTCAATAGTGCAATTTATTATATTATGTTGGTGATTTAAAAGGTAATTAAAATTTAAACCTAGTTTCTTCATGATTTTCAAGTATCCTTATCGATATCATCATTCAATAAAATGATTATTAATTTGTACAAAAAGATTAAAAGTATCGAAAGGTTGATCTATAAATTTGTTTTTACATATTATAATAAAATTAATTATGATCAAATGCATTTTTCTACGATCTCTCCAATGTATGTACAGTCATAAATCTTATGGTTTACATTAAAAAGAGTAAAAATGTCCGTCATGCTTGACGTTTAAAAGTTATTGTTTCGTATTTTTGAATAATATCATATTTTTTCTAATGTTTTCATGACTATACATTCTATCTTTACATACGTATGTATAAAAAAAATAAAAATGATTATAGTCACTAAATTATTTAAAACTTATAGCTAAAGAACACATAAATAACCAAGTCAATTTACCTATAATTTTTGTACAATTTTACTAGTTTAGTCGAGTTAAGTAAGGACAGATACCAAAACTTTGGAAAACCAATTAAATTTTCTTTTATCTACTAGCCATTTTATAAATACTTTCTATCACATTACATTTTTACCATTTGCAAAGATAACACTTATGTTATTTTTTCATTTTCATTCTTGGTGGTTTATTTAAAATTCCGCCCTCCACATTTTCTTGTGCTAAAATTTCTGCAGGCAATTGCTTTTTTAACATTTCCAGCTCAGAAATATTCTTGCTATGGTATTCATCATTATTATTGCTAACTAATGTAATTTGTAGACGTGGAACAGTAAGCGGACGTATTAAAGATTTAACTACTGAAGGGACATGAGGTCCAGAAGGTAATACAGGTGAGCTTACACATAAAGCTGCTGAAGTGAGTTGAGTAATTAATCTAGCGCTGGATACTTGATCATAATTACTTGGTCCGGAAGACGAACGAAAGACTTTTTTTAATCTCGACTTTAATCCTGGAAGAAATTACATCTAGTGATTAATTTTATTTTAAAAATCAATATTATTGTAGTACTGAGGCAGCTACATAACTATCTATAAAAAAGTATAAATTTACCGTGATGTGACTGAGGCATTTGCGGTATAGGAATAACTTTCCCTAAAACTATCTTAGCGTTCATGTCTTTTTCTACACCCCAATTCCCATAAGATGTTGATCTCTCTAAAAGTCGTTGTCTAGCATGCTTTTCAATTATATCTGCACATACATATCGACCACAAAATCTAGCCCATTGATCTGCTCGTAAACCTCTTCCGCAATCACGAAGAGTTGGATTTGCACCTTTAAAAATAAAATCTTTTAAAAAATCTGTACTTGATGCAGCTGGTAGAACGGGACATAGTCCCAATTAGAAATTAGAAGAAGAAGATAATATAAAAGATTTTACTATTACAAACAGCAAGGACTAAATTGTATCTGTTAATCTCTATTTAATTCTAATCAAAATTACCTGCGAACAGGAGCAACTTGGCGCACTTATTTCTACCCTGAAGTGCAGCTTTCATAAGTGGTGTAAATCCCAAACTATTACGCGCATCGATATCAATGTGTGTACATTTACTAAGAAGAATATTTAAGCATTCGACGTGTCCTAAAAATAACAGAAAGTTAATAATTGTTATTAAACCTATATAGATAATAGTACATACCTGCTTGGGCAACGAAATGCAATGGAGTATTTCCTTCGTTATCTGGAAGATTAAGATTTAAACCAGGTAGTCTTAAAACTTCCAATAGTAATTGTACGGAACCATTTGATCCAATGTAACTGAATATAGTCTAAAAAATATTTAATATTAAATCATGAAGTAGAATAAAAGTAAGATGAAAAATAGTAGTTACTTAATATTACCACGAAAGGAAAAGTTTGTTAAACGAGCTTGTAGGCTCAGTAAAGTAATTTTTTGTTTAGATACTATCTCTTTACTAACGTGTTTCATACAGTATTTTATTGAACATCTCTTAAAATATAGGATATTATATACGATGATCATAAATTTATTGATAGAATTTACTCGCTAACATTTGGTTCTTGTTACTTATTACAAACAACATGGTTGTCGAAATATTACAATCTAATAATAATAGTTATGATTGACATGAAGATATAGCACGCCGTTTTACTTTTTATTACAAAATTTAAATAGTCTAAAGTTTTAATTCCTATTGCTTTAATCCGATGCTTTAATCTAATCATTGCAACTATAGTTGAAAATTTTTGTTGCTATTTATACGTTACTCGAATTTGAACAATACAATTTAAACAATTCACAAAAATTTGTATTTAATAATATCGATTTAAAACATTACACAGAAAATTTGTGCCTACAGAGACGGTCATTGCCTTGCAGCTACCGCAGTTGGATGAGAATATGCGGCACCGGGTTCAAACATGGGGAGAGTCAAACTTTCTTATGACTAGTCTCCGTGCTTCGGAAGGCACGTTAAGCCGGTGGTCCCCTGGGTTAGTGAATTGCTACCATTAACATAAAAACCAGGATACAGGCACATCTGAAGGCAAGTCTAGCAAGCTACCTGATGGATGTAAAATATTTATATGCTCAAAGTTTCTAACACTGCCAAGGAAACGACGCATGTGTTGGAAAATAACAGGCCTTGGCTTACTAGAAGAGAATTCTCTAGAGAATTACTTCTAGAAAGAAGAAGAAGAAGAAAAAGTTTTAATTTGTCTCTGCCTATCAGTGGTGAAATTTTGAACTTCGCTTTAATTTTTTTGGCAACTATGTTCAAAATTCAAATTCTTAAGATTGCAGGTAGTGAGTGGCGTGGGTTGCCTATGTAATACGTAATTTTTATTTAAATATTTATGTTCAGATTGGACAAGAGATAAAAGATACGCTGAAAGTGAAATGATTTACAGCAACTATGTATAAATCAATAATTATTAAGATTATGTTTAGCATAAATGAATCCCTTACTTTTAAAAGGACCTAAGTCATGTAATTATATTTTGAGATAAACAAAAAAAAATTTATAACTTTTTACTTTAATTATTTAAATAATTTGCAATTCTATTGTAAAATTATCACTGTTTAAAAATTTGGAAAACTTCACTGCTTTAGTATCTTTCTAAATAAAATTTTTTCAAATCGTGACCTAATTCATTTTGTCAAATATGTCTACAGCCCACCCCCCTGAAGATTTCGTGAATAACTCCGCGATGATTGAGGCTCAATGAAAAGTCATTAAGCTCTAACGAGGCTCTAAGTTTGACACCAATTTTACCTCAAAATTCAAAATAATGGCTAAAATAGAAAACAAGTCGACCCCCCCCTCCAAAGATTTCACGAATAACCCTATAATAAACTTGTGAACTTGGTCCTTTTTACCTTTTATTTACATTTATTTAATACGTTTAATATTTACACATTTACATGTTATTACAACCGATGACGAGCAGGACAACGCCTTGCATCAAAACAACAGTAGCTGTTATATTTGCAGTGCAGGGTTCTGACTTCAGAACGATAATGTCCTTTTGGTGTGGATGTGAGGTGTTTATATATGAAATCTCTTCATTGTTCCATTGTTCTTCTAATGGTCATCCAAGTTCATGTATTCCGCTGACTAAACTAAATTTTAACACTTATTGTAATTATCCTATAAACGAAACCGCTTATATGTGCAATATTTAATATATTGCAATACTTTGCAGAATGACGCATCTTTGTAAATTACATTTTCACACAGTCATAAAATGCAACAAAGTAGTAGTGAATTATTTTAACATTGTAAATACAAGTACATTTCTTAAATTACTTAACAATATGAAAATTATGAATTTACCTATACTCTACAACCCCGTAACAGTTGAGGCTCAAACGAAAAGATGGAAGCGCCTTTAGGTTTTAACGAGGCTCTATCGTTTGACACAAATTTCACCCCTAAATTCGCGGGAAAGTGTCTACTTTTAGGAACGCCGTTAAATTTAATAGTTATTACTTATTATAGACACCCTTCCAACGAATTTTATGGTGAAATTGGTGTCATACGTCAGAGCCTCGTTAGAACTTAAATGAGCTTCATGTGTTTCTTTTGAACCTCAAACCGTCGCAAAGTTATTCACGAAATCTTTCGGGGGAGGGGGGGGGGGAATTGTAGACATGATTTCCTATTTTCACTCTTTATTTGAATTTTTGGGTGAAATTTGTGTCGAACGTTAGAGCTTAATTGTAGCCTGAATGAATTTCCATAATTTTAATTTTTTATTTTCTGCAAAGTTACGGACATTTCAAATTTATTAGTCCTCCTAGCAAGTTTCCCACGATAATCCTCAAGTTTAAATCTATTTGATCAGATTAAAATTTGTTTCGATTAAGAGGTTACTTGCAGTTGGGGGCATGAAAAATAGACCTTTTTAGGAATTCTTTTTGAAGTGTATAGCAGTCAAAAATGTAATTAAAGGCTAAGAATTTACAGATACGAAAATTTAGATAAGGTCCAAATTATTAATTTATTGCTTTTGTGTATGGCTTTGTATAAACCCATGACGACAATAGAGATGTTATATTGCATTCTCAACAATATTTTAAATAATTTTATTTATTCGAATTTCCTTTTTTATACAATGTGTACCTGCAATGTACCTACATACATATATTTTACTTATAAAACTCCTACTTATAAAATTCCAACTTACAAATTCAGCAAAATCAATGGACAAACTTTATTCATTATTATGCTGTAGAGTGTAGAGTGTAGATGATCATCATCTTACTCTATCATTTCCGCAAAACTTTAAAACATGTGAAGCTTTTTCTGCAATGCAAAGATTTCTATTCATTTATGTACACAATGTTTGCAATACTTCATGCATTTTAATTTAAAATATATGTGTACAATTTCCATTAGTTAAATATGCAAATCTGACAGGACTTTTGTTTGTGAAAATGTTTTCTGTAAAAAATAAGTTACTCTACAGTTCGACACTACTACTCTTTATAATCTTATCAGGCCTGGACTGGGTAGGTTGGCTAGTCGGCGATCACTGAGGGCCCCCGACCCAAGAGGGCCCAAAGGGGTTTCAAAAAGTTGTTTATACTTGGGGTAAAAGTGGTTTGTATTTTTTATACAACTTCCAAGTGTCAAAATAGTGGAAAATGTGATATTCAAAAATCTCCCATCGTGGTAAGGGGTCCACTTGTCAGTCTCTGGCCGAGGGCCCCCATAATAGGAGCCAGTCCGGGACTGAATCTTATATATGGAAATATCTTTTTTCACAGATAAATTTGGGAGCGATCGGGATTCAAACCTATGACCTTTAGATCCACTCCCTAAACTACTATACCAAACTACCTGTACTAGTTGTCGTTTGTAGATTAATAAGTCCGACACAATATTTTGCAGCAAAGTGGGGATTTTATTAATTTTGCAATGTTTCAGTCGAACTAAAATTACTTTAAAAAATTTAAAACTGAACTGTAAAATTAAAAATGAATCCTTTAGTTGAAATAAATAGAGTAAAAATAATTTTAAAAAATTATGAAACAAAATTATAACCCGTGTCCAATATATTCGCATACACTTTCTTGAGCGCGTATTATAAATTTAATGCCAACTTGATGGACATGATTTTTTTACAGTTTGACATCGCAATGTTTAGGCAAACAATGAGGGTCATATCAAATTTCTGTCACTTGTCATTTACTTACAAATCGCAATGAAGCAGTTTCGAAAGGTGATAATTGCAAAATATTTTAATGGTGAGCGTTCCGGTGCCATTTTTAAAGATCTGAAAAACATCGGGATCAAGCGTGATTTTGTTTACAAAACCATAAAACGGTACAATGAGACCTCCTCTTTAGAGGATAGAAAAAGATTTGGTAGGCCGCGTTCGATGAAGACAGTACGAGTAGTGAAACTTGTGAGGGAACAGATTCGACGAAAACGCCATCGTTCACTACGAAAATTGGCAGCCGACCTGAATATTTCCAAGGGATCTGCGCATAACATTTTGAAAATGGATCTTGGATGGCGCCCTTACAAAAAATGAAAGGTGCACGGCGTTTCGAAAGCTTCTGAGAAAAATAGGCTAGAAAGAGCAAATGCGATTCTTTCCTGGCACGCAGGTGATGAGTTTGTGTTTTCTGACGAAAAACTTTTTTTTTGGAACATCCGCACAATGTTAAAAATGATCGGTTGTGGGCAGTAAAGATACAGGATATTCCCGATAACCAGAGAAACGTTCCTAGATTTCAGAATCCACCCTCAGTGATGGTTTGGGGAGCAGTTTGTAAGCGCGGTAAACTTCCTTTAGTTACATCGACAAAAGGTGTGAAAATTAACGCCGAGTATTACCAAACGGAAGTTTTGGAGAAAAATGTTGCCCTAAACGTACGACGCATGTTTGGAAATGATCATTACGTCTTCCAACAAGATGGAGCACCATCCCACACAGCAAATATGGTTCAAGCGTGGTGTCATGCCAATTTGATCGATTTTCTACCCAAGAATGAGTGGCCTCCCAGCTCTCCAGATCTAAATCCTTTAGATTTTTTCGTGTGGTCATACATGCTTTCGAAGCTTAATGACTATAAAATCGCAAATCTGGACCAGTTCAAGAAAGTTATCGAACGCGTTTGGGAAGAAATGCTGATGGAAGCTGTGCGTGTTGCTTGTAACGGGTTTGAGAAGCGTTTGAAGCTTCTCCACCTGTTCAATTATATATTCATAAACTCTCTTCAAATTCACAATATAACTCTGTACTCACATTGGTACATTTCTCAATTACTTGGTAAAGTGCCAAAGCTTGACTAATAAATTTTTAACCAGCAATTAAGCTATCATGCATACCGAAATACGTATCAATCTAACATTTTGTTCCTATATTATTAATGAATGAATTACTCCAATTCTTTCTTCTGCCCAGTCTTGTAATTAATCCAAGTAAATATTAGCCTAATGTATAGAATAATATAATGAATCGAGACTACAGAAAAGATAACCAATAACTGCGAAAATATAAAAAAAAATAGTAATTGCTCTTATGGTTGCACGCGTCTAAAGTCTAAACATTACCCAAATAAATTTATTTTGATTAGTTAAGACGTCTTTAGATAATAAACATGTTAATAAAATTCGACATGAATTTTAATGAAAGCATGTGCTTTTAAAAATAGATTTATTTGTAGCAATATCAGAATATTACATTGATGTACACTTAACATTGATTCATTTCTTCCATAAATTTGATACTTTAAAATAGCCATGTTTTAATAAAAACATAAATATTTTGTAAGTGTTGAATTTATAATAGCGCAGTTAACTAGAGTACTTTAAAATTAGCCACGAATCTATAGTATTATATAGTTTATACCACAATCCAGAAAACAAGGTCTGTGGCTCCTGCTATATTGCCCATCGTTTTCCGTGACCGTTCGGGTTTCGCACAGCGGCCACCATCTTTAATTTTTTCACCAATCAATGCAAGTTTTACTGTCAAATGTCAAATAATGTAAACAAACAAGATGGTTGCCGTGTAAAACTTGCATTGATTGGTGAAAAAATTAAAGATGGTAGCCGCTGTGCAAAAGTGTGGCAGGTTGCCTAACGTGTAAAATTTTTGAATTTTCGAGGTCAGGAGCCACAGACTTTGTTAGCTAGATCGTGGTTTATACTAGATGTACTACCAGTACGTTAGAACACAATATGTTCAATTTGGCTATAATTTAGGACTTAACGACGTATAGTAAAGCCGCCGTTAGTTGGATGGGTGTTGCCAAAATATTGTGCAGTAGAGGTCGAAGAAGATCGTGCCAGTGCTGTCGTGTAAATGGACCGAACCGATTCTCGTTACTGCATAATATTAGCCATAACTGACGTGACCATTTATTTTTTGACTCAAAACGGGACCCCCCCTCAGTTCCCACTCATCAGTAAATTGGCAAAAAACACACTTTTTTTTAAGTTAGAAAATATATTCAATTAAAATACAAAAATTTTCATGCTGAAGATTGTTGGTGTGAAAGTGTTTGAATACTTTAACTTAACGCGAGTTTCTGTTGAAATATATTTTAGATTATTTCATTCGGTTACTTTTTGCAATGTGATGTAGTTAGAAAGTAATAAAAATTCGTCAAAAACTTCTGTATCTTTATTACAGTCAATATGTTTCTTTTCAATTAATACATCCAGATATTTTTGAACGTCTTCCCATGCGGGTACTTTTTTTAATCTGCCCAATAAAATATCTCTATTTCTTTGGTAAGAAAGCAAGTCCACTGCTCCAGATGGGACAATTTTCCCAAAACGGGACAATTTTGCGTCCCGGAGTTCATTGTCGGGACACCGGGACAGGTAATCAAAAAAAGGGACGGTCGCGTTCAAAACGGGACGTCTGGTCACGTTAGCCATAACCCATCCAACTTACTGCAGCTTTGCTGTATATTATTGTCTTTGTTAATCATAAATACTTCTTCCCTCCGTGTTGTTTAATAATATAATAAAATATTTTTGGATTGTTACAAACAAAGCAAATATGCGATGCTGAAAAAGAGTGGATCAGCTTTCAAGAAAATACGGAAATTACTCCAAAAATTTCAAAATTTTCCAACATCAAACCAAACAAGGTCACGGCTGACAAGGTAGTCACGTCGTCGGAACGAACAATATCAGCTTAAGTAGGGACTGATAAAAACGAGACCAGATGTGAAACATCCATTAAAACTAACCATGGTAAAAAAAGGTAAAAACACTCTCATGGCAATGGATTCCATCGTGCTAATTAAATGATAACAAAATGTATCGGCACCACTCGTACTTCACTTTTAGAAAACCATAATCAAAAGTTGAAAATTAAAAATGGGCGATACATAAATTTACATAGTAGTGAAACAGCTAAAAATTTTCATAGTCAAACTCCCCCCTTATGATAAAGAATATGAAATGCTTACCCACAAACTTAACACTAAAATTTAAAAGAATACTCCATAAACAAACCAGTTTGTGGCTTTAGAATTTAAACATTACACAGCAGGAAAATGATTTTCCATTTTTCATGCAAATCAACAACGGAAGAATAGCATTTTTCATTAGATTTCAGGCTAATTATATTTTCACTTAGCGTAAGATATTAAAAAAAAAAATTTAATTTACAAAATGTTGTTAATAAATTAATATAAAAATTTATTAAGGAAAAATGCACAGCAAAAATAATGTGAATTTTCCATATAACTACTTCCTCTCATATAAAATATTAAAACTGTAATAATTTTTCTGTAATCTTTAATAATTAAAAGTTGTCTTTACAAAACGAATAAAGCAATTTTTCCTGCAAAATTCTAAAATTTAATTACATTTGCTACTTTCTAACTTCATAATTTCAGTTCCTCGTATTTTAAAAATGTAATTTATTTTTACAAAAACCTTCAACAAATAATGATGTGTAGGTTTAAACTTAATTTAAAGTGAGATGTGCAATCCAAATAGTAAGTAAAACCAAAACAAAAATATAAAGTGAGTAATGGGCATATTATTTTCTGGATGATAAAGATATCTAGTCGATTTTTAATTTTTTCTTCAACAAAGAGCAGTTTTCCATTCGAACTTTGTATATGAAATTATCGTTTAACAAGACTGCATTCGAAATGCGGCCTTTTACAGCCTCAATTAAATACTTTACTACTGCTTTTAAAATTTTAGCTAACTTGAAAAGTTTCTATTTTCATTTTACGTTTATTTTTTGTTAACTTCGTATAATATGTTTTACTAAATTTGTTTATACTTCTATATAAATTCAATACTGAGATATGACACTCTGTCAAGGCACGTCAATGCTGGTATTATGTGAGAATTAAAATAATATTTAAAATTCATTTAAATATTTGTATTTCTGTTCTGTTTGAAAATGATTCCGTTGATTATTTATATAATGTTTGTTTATTAGTAGACTGGCAAAACATAGGAATTACAATGCAATAAAAAACAATTATTACGACTTGATCAATACAAATAGTACGCGTGTTCACTATTTGTTTATACTATAAATCATCAGAACAGAAAACATGAACACTATGATATTACCTACTAGTATAACAGAAAGCTTACATTTTTGTTATATTGTTATATTATTGTTTATCAATTTACAAATTAGTTAAACAAAAAATATAGTTATATAATTGAATTTAAATTCAATGTTATTCTTTAATACAAATAATATTAGTTGTAGGACAGTTAGTAGTTGTTTTATTGCATAATGAGTTATTTCAGTTTCAAAGAAATTTTGTAATATTTTGCAACAAACTATTAAATAAAATTTTCTATGGTTTGATTTTACGATTCATAAATTTGTTAATTTCATAACGTTCTAGTTTTTATTTGCCGTAATAAAATTAAGTTTATAATGTGCAAACCATATAAAAGCAAATAATTTATTATTTAGTTACCAATTTAATTAATTGGTGATATTATGTGGATATGTTGTTTTTGAGAATTACGTTGATTTTCCTCATATTTAGTAACTTTGTTTATCATTTCAAATAGACGGTATCCATAGATAGCAGGTATGTTAGGATTTTGGAAGGAATAGATGATTATTATTATTATTATAATATTATAATTTATTGCACTTTATTTGCAATTAAAATGCAATACAGAAATGCTATTTTTTATCACAAATTCTGAATCTGATGATTTTGCGTCTACATGGGAATATATTTGCGTAAATTTGCATTATAAAGCTCAATACTTTTAAATATCCAAAGAAATTATTATACTATTATATGGAATAGCAGGATAATTAAACGATAAACGAATAAATAATTTCTGTGACTTTAATGTGTAAAAATACAAATAGAACATTGTTCTACATTTTACTACAAAATTGATTTTTGTTTTACTTTTCTTTAAAAAGTTTTAATCAAAGCAAGAAGTTATAATATGCAAAAATATTTTATGGGTTATTTTCGACACAAAAGAAATTTTCACCTTTTAAGTTAATAAAAGCTTTTAGTTTGATATTGTATAGCTACACTTATAATTTCAGCAGCCACGGAATCACGGAAATAGTTCAAATTATTATAAATACTTTGTCTACCTGTGACCCCAATTACTAATAATTGACCAGCATTAATGGAACTCGTTTTATAAAAACGTCGAATAAACCTAAATAATTTTTATCGATTAAGGTCGTTGTTACCTGACATTATTTTGTTAATGCATCGAAAACATTGTAACCACATCAGGAGCTTTGACCGCTTACAATATTAAATTTTATTTATAGTAGGAAAGGTGATATCTGATTTGATAACTGATATCATTTTGGTAATTAAATGAGGTTAAATGAGTTTATAACCAGTAGTCACATTTAAACATTTTTACGAGTGCAGAAACTGAAGTAGGTATAGGTAAAAGCAAATTTTTAATGAATTACAACCACTTGTAAATATTAAAACAACAAAAAACAAAAGATCACCTTATTAAGGATAACAACATTAATTATTTTATTCGAAAGATAAACATAACACCCTGATGTCGATATTTGACCCACTCAGTCATGCACCTGACTCGTAGGTCATAGGTTACACCCGCTCTCAACAGAGAATATAATATTTAAAATCTCAATCACAAGAGTAACTAAAATAAAATATTTTGTAAATTTGATACAATTTTTACTATATAATTAGAGATAATTAAGAGAATAATTAACATGCCAGCACGCACAAATACAAAGATAAATTTTCTGACAGATTTGACCTAAAAATTTTTGATAGTGATTGCAATGAATTTGTTGATTATAATATTGTCAATTATTTGTATTGGTCTGTGCCTTCACTATGACTTCATTCTAATTTATTAATAGATAATTTATATTATAAATAGTAAACGAATACATTCAAGTCCAAATAAATAAGTTAGTAGGCCATTCCGTAATGTAGGCCCCCAAAATTTGTTCATTGCAATTTGAAATATGGGCTACATAATACCATTAAATTTTCCTGCTTTTACTTAAAAAATGTCTTCTCGGAAAACAGAGCGACTGATTTCAATTTTTATTTAATAACTAGACAATCGAATTACTTTTCTGAATATATACATGATAATATTTTGGTTCAGCTTGATTTTCTGTATGTATTTTCGTAAAAGAGGTGCTTCTCATCTAAGTTCTTTTTGGTAGTTTGAACATATATTTTCCATTCGACCCTTCCGACAATGATCAACAAGACTTCACTCGCACGCTGCTGCTGCTGCTGCTCGGCACGTAATAATATATCCCAGTTCATTTCAATTGAAGTATTAATTATGTGTAAATGAGTTGCGCCAAAAAATCTAACTATTCACTTGGCCTAATGCTTTCTAAGATTCCAAGTTTTTTATAATAATGTTTTTCTTCAAGTATATCCTATTGTAAATTTAACCAGTGAGTTATGATAATAATTACTTATTACTCCTGAAGATACATATGTTTACTCGCGAGTAGAATACTATACTTTTTCTATGACTATAGAGCCATTTTATAAGATATTTCAAATTACGACTTATTTTATATCTATTGATCACACCTCTAAAGTTCATTACGCAGTACTTTGAGCAATATTTTAATCTATTAATGTATAATAATAGACATACCTAATTATGTATTAATTTTAACTAATATGGTCTCACTAACTTTTCTGACTATGCTTATGAAATTTTGTTACATTCTACCTATGGTAATAGGATTATTGGAGTTCAGAAGCTTTCGGTATTTCCTAACCGGGTATTTTTCATAAAGAAAGAAATTTATATAATAAAATACTTCTCTGATTAAAATCAAACATAAAATTAGTGCTATGTATGACAAAATGTCTACTATTATGACGATCAATTATTTGTTGCTCATTCAGTAACCCAATTTTCCGTCGTCGCAAGCTTGAAACACATTTACCGGAGTTGAATGACCGTTGCATTCCGGACTATATATATATGAAATAGAAGAGCTTCAATTTCTAAAATAGCTTTCTAAATTTACTTAGAATTATATAATTTACATTAAGTTGTTTTGCTGCAAATGTCATAAAGTCATTACTATGTATTAGTGCTAAAATTTTGTTTAATAAAAAATATATATGGAGTTACCTACCAAATGCATATATCATGTACGTGTACCTGTGCATAATTGAAACAAATCAATAATAAACTTATATTTAGTATGAAGACTTGACGATAAAATATGGACAGACAATCAAATGGACAACATTTCGTAAATGTACAATATACTAATTTACTTAATTGGTGAGCATAGATATCGTATTTACCTAATATAATGTTATTATTACAATAAATAAAAACACTAAAGGTCTAATAGGCCCATGGTTTGTTTAATCACCTTCTCCCACTCTTTTTAAGCTTTTCTATGTGATCTCTAATCTCTCACTTCCATTCTAATAGACTCCTTACACCTCCTTTCTCCATTTCTCAATTGGGATCATATTCCTTTACTTTTATTTCTTCAATTTCCAAACTCAAATCTTTGATGATCTTTCCCTATTATTGTCACAACTACTCAGAAACCTCAAATTCCCAGTTGCTACATTTATCCTATTTTCTTTTTCAATTCCTCTTCAGTAATTTCATTTCATTGTCCTTCTCGTGTTTAGTCGTCTTTTTACGACTTTGTTTTCCTTATCTCCTTCTTGTATTATTTTTACGTTAACTTCCAACTTTAGCTTTATCAAGTTTTCGATATCCCTTGTTTCATTGATTCCATATTTTCAACCTTTTCCTTCTCCTCATCGTTCATTCCATTCTTTCGTAATCGAAGTCTATTTTTTCTTCAGTTTCCTTAATAGTTTCATTTCTTTTGCTTTACAAATTTTTTTTAAACATCTTCTACTTTTCTCTTACAACCGAGGTAATCTGCCATGATATTCTTTCTCAGAATAAAGTGCGTGATGATTTTCGTGATTCGAAACCAACTTTAAACAATATAGGTTATTTAATTACTACATCACAGCAGCGGCGGTGCAAGAATAGCTAGCTGTAAGCAAATATACAAAACGGGCCCCTAAAAAAAATGTCGTAAGTTTTATAACGGTGTAAGGACATGTAGGGTAGGGTGGTAGGGCCCCTTTGAAACTAATAATCTTATACCTCCTTTTCCCCACCGTATGGTGGTCCAGGAAGCGAGTACTGCTCACCAGGTAGAGAGCTACCTGTTAAAATGTTGCCCTTTTTGACAGCTTAGCTCTGACGGTAGGCTAGGGGGTGAATTACCCTGAAAATTGACTTCAAAGAAAACACTTGAAAATCAAACCACCAATTAAAAGTTAACAACAATATAATAAATACTTATTACAAAATAAAACTATTTTGGTACAGGCTTCAACTCACGACGGTTCTGGACGATGTAAATAAAAATGAAGAATCAGTCAAAGGACTGCACTCGCCAGTCGAAACTATCCAGTTAAAATATAGGGCAAATACCTTCCACGAAAATTTAAAATCTTAGCAACTTGCAGAAAGACGCAATTAAATACTAATAAAAATCTTACCTTCACTTCCAAAGATCTTTGTTGGAGGAGGTTTACAAACTTCTACCTTATACAATGCTTAGTAAGTAAATTGTCAACTGCAGTCGCTCTGGAGATGTTGATCAGTAAATATCCGGAACTGGTGGTAACGCTACTGGGGTGAAATCCGACTTCCGGAACCAAAAAAAACTATCCAGTACAGACTTGTATAATTGCAGGATGCACTAATAGATAAGGCACCACTTGATAATGGGTTGAATAAGATGCTGATAACCACCAAACAATAAGTTGTACGAGCAATATGGCGATATTGATAAGGCACTGGTAATAAATAATGGTACGCACAATCAAACGATGTTAGTAAAAATTGCTTGCTATGACAGGAACTCACAACGACCAGCCAAAAAGAATTTCCAAGCGTAGTAGACGTCGTTACTATTGTGAATAGTTAGATTCTGGTGTAATTAACACGATTCTAATAAAGTAATTGGTAAATAATTACCGATGTTCGAAAACACGTCGTACTCGCTCAAAATGGCGTACCCGTCCTCCTTATCAAACGTGCGCTGTAAAACGTCGCAAGTCTACGTCGTACCTATTGCTAAATGCAAATATATACACGGTGCTGCAAAATTTAAGTAACGAATAAAAAATTCGTTACACCTTATGGTCCCGGGCCCCTAAGCATTGCTTACAGTCGCTTACTCATATCACCGCCACTGCATCACAGGTACATAATGCATGTGAAAATAAATAGAACGCACACCATATACAAAGCAGATACGGACAGAAGAATCGCAAATCTTCAGCTAAAATATGGTTAGTGAGAGAACATTGTATTTGGTGAAATTGTCAAGCTGAATGATTTATATTCACTCAAGTGAAGGTGTCAACCTAATATTTTTCAATATACTTAGTTTAATATTGTGTAAACGCACGGCAAATAAAATCTTAAGCAGTCGTAATTTTATCATTTATCATAAACACGCAATTGATTAATATGTTGTGTCTGACTGCAGACACATCTAAATTGCTTTGTGGCACGCTAGGTAAATTGATATAAAAAATTAATTTTTATCATTCAAATGTATTTCCACGAATATTAGTATTATTGATATTTTTAATGTACCGTAAGTTAGTTTTGAGTTGTTTTAACCAAGCAAAAACTTAGTATGTGTAGCGATTATGTTATATATATTTTATATAAATTATATACCACTTATATTAATAATTTATGTGTGTATCTTAAATTAATAAACAATGTGATATTATTCACTTGGTACTGTTAGTAAGCAATTTATAAAATACAAATACATGGTTATAAAAACAATCCTAGTATTTTATCTATCACTATCATACTCGCATACTAATTTGCCACTTTTTTGCTTTTATGCCCAATTTTCAACGATCTGCAAATTTTTTTGTTTATACTTTAAATAAATCCCTTCATCTAACATTTCTATGCGAGGACATTTTTTAAATCTTCAGTCCATTTTTCGTACTCACCCCCCCCCCCTCCCAATAATGTATTATATTATGTAAGTAAAAGTAATTTAGAAATCGAACTCGTATATTCAATATACGAATAGAAATAAGCTATTTTATATCAATTCTGCGGAAAAATGATTCATTATTTTTATGATATTGGTATAACGGTCATTAGATATAACTCATTAATTTTACTACGATTAATATTAGGTATGGTTGCATTTATTAGAAAACTATTTTTAACTTTCCAAAGTATTATAATTGTGCTATTGAAATGGCAATACCATGTACCCATGTAGGGTAAGGTAAGGTATATTGGTGATAATTTTGTTTACATGGATACAGTTTGATTAATTTGAAAGTTTTTCCCGATTTTTGCTGGTATAATAATAGAATCACTTTATACCTGCCTATTGAGAGGTCTTTTGTTTTATTTGAATTCCATTTTCTTAATTAAAAACGAATATCTTTCTTTTTTAAAAAAGGTATGTAAGTTGGTGATAGGATATTTAATTTGGTGATATAGGACATTTAATTTGGTGACAACTAAAAAAACTAAAATTAGTTATAAAACTTAACTTAAAATTTAAAATACTTTAAACATAACATAATTACTCGGAATCTGAAAGAGAACAACCATCGCACATAAAGATTTCGTCTTCATTTGCCTATGATTGACAAGTGATGTGGTATGGAATAGAACAGAAGGAGCATTGAATACATTTGGCACCATTATTTTCTTGTACATCCTCATCATAACTTTTACCACAGACACCACATTCCCAGTCATCATTTTTCTTTAAACCTTTATTGCATTTTTTTCGCTTCTGATCTTCATGAGCCGTAGAACATCCTGATTTCTGAAGATCCTGTAGTGTTGTTAATAATTTTGCCTTTGAATATCTCTGCTTTCTGTTTGATTTTGGTATTCGGTGAACTGATGTTGCTGATGGTAGTTGTAGTCAGAGCCTTTGTGCACAATGTGCAAACACAGGGGCGGATAAAATTAGGGGCGGCCAAAAACGCAAGCTAGGGAAGAGGCGCAAATGGAAATAAAATGCCTAAAAAGTGAGCTAGGGTTTAAAAAAATATAATTTGCGTTGCGACAAGGAAAAGGTAATAGAAATTTAGAAAATCGTATTAAAAATCGAAAAATCAAAAAAATCCTTGTTAGCACGATTAAATAAAGCGTTTTAAACGAGGTCCAAAGAACATTTTTACTTGTGCTGCAGCTTTCTAAATTGACATACCTTCATGTAAAACCATTTGGTTTGCTCTCACCATATTTTCAGAGGTGTATGTACTATATTTTTGATTACTAATAATACTTTGAAATTTGGTAATTTGGTGATAGCCTGAAATGCCAAAATAAAATTATTTTCAAAAAGTACTCTCTATTGACCGCCTTTTTTGACAATATTGTATATATAAAAAATTTATATTAACGCCGTAAAAAAATAATTTAAATAACATAATCTTAAATCAGTAAAATTGCATTCGCACATGGTAAGAAAACACCGTTACAACGTAAGGGTTAATTTAATTAATAAACAATAACATGTAATTTTATTTATGCCATTTTGAAAAGTAGGCTCTACTCTAAAAGTATAATGTAAAAAACACTATATTACCTTATTTATTAATTGATTTAGAACACATTTACTACCTAGCACGTATAACACTGAAGTAAATATGAAGAATAACACCATATTACATGAAAAGTTTTTCTGGGAGGTAACTATACATAAGATAAGAGCCTGTAATCTCTTGAATAGTCAGATGAAACTGTATGAAGTATATGATAACAATTTTAAATTATTTTGATAAACGGTAAGTTGTTGGTGAATTTTTGAAAAAGTATCACCAAATTAACTATATCACCAAATTACCTTACTTTACCCTATATAATTTCGAGATTAATTTGACGATCCGCTTGTTGTCCTTTTTACGTGGAAATTATCAATTTAATGTTGATAGTGAAAGAAGCCATGAAAGAAGAAGAAGAAGCCGTTTGTGAATTATAATGAAATACCAATTTGATAAACTAAAATTGAAATTAAAATACATTTTCTCTTAAGGAAATTGAGAAAAGTTTAGGTGGTTTAAATAGCTGTTTTAAAACCGCACACTTTTCTATTTCCATTGTATTACTCTTCTATATTGCAGAAAAAATATTTAGAATTGCAAAACAATATTAGCAAATTATCGTTCAAAATATTATAGACCACGGTGTGGAGTGATGTGATCGCTGGTTGAGTTACGGAGCGGAAATTCTGGGTTCAAGTCGCGGACTTCGCAGAGTTTCTTAGCCCGGCCTTCCGGTAGACATCCACACGCTGGCTGTGGTGAAAAGTTGTAGTAAAAAGAGTAGCAAAAGAGGATTAATCCACCTCGTGAAATGGATTGTAAAGATTTTAATAGAAGTGGCAATATTAAATGAAATTATAATCTCTATTAATCATTAAAAATATTACAAAATCATACTGGTGTCGTTTTGCCATACCTATAATAGGAAAGCTTTGTTTAGAATCTTTAAATTATTGTTTAGGTTAGAAGTTTGGTAGCCTACAGTGAGTGTGGGAAAGTATAAAGATGTATGTAATTTACAAAAGATTATAGTTGAGAATAGGTCTTGAGTAATCTATGTTATTGTTGTTTCTTAATTGTTTTAATGAACTTCGAACCCTGAAGATGGTCCTATTTGTTGCTGCTTTTGTTATAATGATTTGTAAGAAGTAAAAATTAAAATCTACCTGTAGATTATATAAAAATTGTTAACAGCGCTGAATTGTGATACATTGACTCATCTGGATCTTTAGAATCCTTTTCAGATAACTATAGCTCCTGGGACAACAACAATGACAGATTTACCATGTACATTTTTATATTCGTGGAAGTTTAATTTCAGTGAAATTGTAGATGGCGATATTTAGAGGGCGGGCCCCATTGTCACAGATAACTAACAATATGTAGTTAACCATGCTTTTATTATAAATTACTTCCAATCTACAGTGATTCGTTAAAATCTTCCGACACCTAATAAAATTTCCACCAATTTTAATCTAATTCGATTTTTTGAAGGCATTTATAAAGAAAACAGTAGTGGCCATACTTACGATTTGATAAAATACTCCTTAAGAGGTCATCGATAACAAAAAAAAGTTTTAAAAAATTTAACCACAAAAAGAAATTACAAGGGTTTAATCATTCTATAGTTGCAATTTCATAATTCAATATTTATAATTCCGTTTATTACTACTAATTTATTCACCCCTTCAGTCGAAATACACCCATAAAAAAGACATTTCTATAACCGTGTTTGACCGTTCAACGTAAATTTTACGATTCAAGTTGTGTCTTCTGTTTACGCTACACCATGGTTCGACCATTAGAGCCGAAAATATTATATTTACTTTCATTTGCAAATATAAGATTGTTTCATAATGCTAGGTATTTATTTTGGAAGTCTAATTTGACGTATCGAATATGTTTCATTCTATTGACTTTGCACATAGAGATCTGTCCGGTTACCTGCTTATCACTTATCAGTAACCTGCTTTCACTCTGTGAGTACCTTAGATTTGCTTATGAATTTCTCACGAAAACCTTTGGTTTTATTAGGTACTTTTTCTATACTATTTCATAAATTATTTCTATTTTTTTAGTTTCTTTAAATTACAATTTATTAATTCGTATTACATGGATACATCAATAATTACCTGAAAGTTCACTGACATTTAACTATCAGACCTAACATACATCCCGATATTGCATAAATTTTACATAAGGGTCAATAGCTTTCTACATTAAATTTAAATATTTAATATATCCCTTTTTTATAGTAATTGTGAATAAAATAAAATATTTTTAAACAACGGATATTAAAGTAATTACTTATCGATTTTAATAAATAATATTAATGACTATCCGAATATTACGAACAAGGATAAGCAGGATAAGCTTTAATAAATAAAGATGTAATAATGAAACTTTTACGATTTACCTTTATTGCTTATAAATTATAGTTAATTTACATTAGAATTTGTTAAAAAAGTATACGTATCTTCAACTATTTTACAACCCCATTAATTAATAGATATTTAAATTTTCTTAAGGCGTAACTACTTCATTATTTTAATTTACATTATCTATTGATAGCATCTTTATAAAAATATACTCTGAAAATTAATAATTGCATTACAATGTTTCTAATGCACATTTATCAAAAACAACGATATTTTAAATAATAAATGGATTAGTTTAGTCAGCATGAAATTTGACTTTTGACCTTTAGGAAAGTTCTCTACGCTGGAGACCTACTTTGTTGGGTCTGCATAAAGTATAGATTATTTATACTAATTTTCTATATTATGAACAGTGAGCTACCTGTTGAAGATATCTAATTAGAACAGGTTTTGAATTTTTGCATACATAAGATTTTGCAAAATCTGTAATGAAACTTACATAATATAAATTGAAAAAAAAAAAAATATTTTTACCACAGCGTATTGTAGTACCTACCATTGTTATATCTTCTAACCTTTAAAAATGTGCGAAGAAATAGTGTCATTTTTATTTACTTTGCTTCGGTATTTTTAGCAAAAATATTGATTATTGATGTTTGTTATTGAGGATATTGTAGAAAATAATAAAATTTGATAGTAAGTACCAAAATAATAATGAGATGATTAAGATTTAAACTGAGTAAACATGTAAAATTTTATTGTAAAATTAGGTAAACAGTTTCATTTAATACTTCCTTTGAGAGAAACATCCTACTTATAATTCAGTAATTTTAAAATAAATAAGCTTATCGGTAAGTATAAGCTGCTAATAGGCTTGAAAAGTTGAGAACTTATATTAAGACATTTTCTTTTATCTAATTATTGTTCGTTAAATTAAATTCCTATTTACCTGTTGTCAATTTTATAAGATTATATTCTTCATTCTATACCCAATTGAGATATGAAGATAAAATAAATCATTTTGATAAAATTAACAAAAACAATGTTAGCCTACTTACCCGTCCGCTATTATCTACAGCATTAAGGTCAGACTCCGAAATTCCCACAAGATTTGCTCGATGTAGGATATCTCGTAAAGTAGAATCATCTCCATCGCGTGCTGCCCGAAGGAGAGCAATTCCTCCGGGACTTACAGTTGATGGAGTTATAGTATTAGGTGTAGGAGACAGCGTGCCGCGAAAGTAGCGGCTAGTTGGATGAACTCTATATCTTGGGGCTGGTGAAGCTGCTAAAGGTACACTGGCATCATCAAAAAATTGTTCCGCTTTATAACGACAAAAGTTGTAAACACTTTTATGATCTTCGCGTTGGTTATAATTAAATTGCTTTTCAAAACGATGTTTTAGAATATCTGGAGGATGACTGACGTTAGCGCGTGTTTGCATCAATCCTTCTCCCGCCGTCTTCTGAACGACGCCGTCGTCGTAAGCGCCTGAAAACTTCACATCGCACTCTGATGGTGGCAGGTCAAAGCGTACTCGACGAATCTGAAAATTTATAGATTGCTTCTAACTAATTTTTTATTTTTTTTTTAAATAATAGAATATAAATATTTTTAATTGTAAATTAACAATATAATATACCAATTGAAAAATTATTTTAGTAACGGTAACATTATTAAATAATTTTGCATTCGAAATTAATATGTAGAACTATCTAATTGATAGGAAGATAATAATAATGTTTGTAACATCAATAATATAATATTAATAAATCACTAAATAATTCTAAAATGGAGTATAATTAAATTTTGTAGTTTATTAATTCTAATTTTTTGTTTTCCTGCAAGTACAATTTTGTAATACTGTACCTAAAAAGGTATGAAATTTTTTTAGATAGGTACATTTGTTAGGAAATGTTCAAAATTATATTATGGTATTTATTATAATGGATAAGAAGCCATGGTAAATAATTGACTGATTTTTTAAGCGTCACTAAATAATTTAAAATATTACATTTATGAATATTTTTGTACTGTCCTAATTGCATATTCAATAGCGGATTTCCGAACAGGCACACGATGACCTCGTAAATTAAGGGAGCCTCAAAATTCACCTCTCAAATTAAATATTAATAATAATATTTAAGACATAATAACAAATTGAATTACTTAATATATTTTTATTAATATTATAATTAATTTATTTAATTAATATAATTTCAAGAGTAGGTATGATAATAGTATGACAATAGTATGTATTTCAGTTAAGCTTTTGTTAAATTTAATAATAATAATTAAACCTACAGGCCGAAACAAATTGTTTTTTTCTTTAGTGCCATCAGAAAAATCGGTGGAGTATCATCACGTCCACTTCACATTTCATTCATGTCACTTTCACTTCTAGCATTCCATTACTTAAATATATTCAGCAGCTTTAGTTTTCCATCTTCATCGGCATGAGATGATTTAAGGAAAGGGTTGTGCAACGAATTTTTGTATTCGTTACTTGGTTCCTCATTTTAGCAATTCACAATATTCCTTGATCCAATTCATCATTTTTATTTACATTCAATTTTTAACATCTCTTACATTCAGTCTTTAGTGTGTGCCTGTAATAATGATCAAGTATCACCCGTTAATTTGGAACAGGTTCACCATTCTTTGCCTTCCAAGCCGCACTTCAACATTCAATTGGAAATGAACGTTTGTCACCAACAGGTTTGTAAACTTACCAGAGCTCGAAGTACGTACTTTTATTCTTTCCAATTCGTGCTTATTGGCATTAATTTAGACTTTTATATATTCATTTTTGGGTAACCATTACATTCTGTTGCGGATGGACTTGATTATTATCAGTGGGGGCACTTTTTGATACCGCTTATTCATTCATTTATATTTTATACTGTGCCTATTGGTTTGAATAGTATAGGGTGTTTTTGTAGCTGCATGAGAACTTCAAAATGAAATAAAACATTAAAAACCTGACTGAATGTTTTGGTTATAATTTTTTTATGAAAGTACAGTTAAAGGCATTTATGATTTGAACATGACTTCCGGCATGTGATCACCACGACTAATGGTTACGAAGCGCATCCGTTCAGTCCAATTTTTGACCACTTTTTCCAATATTTCTGGCTTTATTTCATAAATGGCTTGCTGAATATTAGCCTCCAATGCTTCTAGAGTTGTTGGTTTGTTAGCATAAACCATGGATTTAACATACCCCCACAGAAAATAATCTGGAGGTGTCAAATCACACGATCTTGGAGGCCAATTGATAGGACCACGTTTTGAAATAATGTTGTCATCAAATTGTCCTTTCAATAAATTGATGGTTTCGTTGGCTGTGTGGCACGTAGCACCATCCTGTTGGAACCATAAGTTGTCAATGTTTAGCTCTTGAAGTTTTGGAAACAAAAATGTATTGAGCATGTGTCGATATCTCACACCATTCACCGTAACGGTAGCTCCTTCCTCATTTCGAAAGACATATGGACCAATGATGCCGTTGGCGTGTATTCCACACCAAACAGTCAATTTTAATGAATGCAATGGAGTCTCAAGATAATGTCCCGGATTGGTCTCACTCCATATACGGCAATTTTGTTTGTTCACATACCCATTTAACCAGAAATGTGCCTCGTCACTGAACAAAATTTTACGGTAAAAAAAATGGATCCACTTCCAATTGGTTGGAAGCAAATTTGGTAGCGTTGTTCAATGATCAATCTATGCATTATCAAATGCCAAACCTTGCTAAACACAAATGTCAAAAAACTGTTTCCATAGCAATCTTGATTCAATTGTTATCCCTATTGAAAGTTCTCATGCAGCTAAAAAAATACCCTATATAATATAAAGTTGTGATTATTGGAATTGTGATACGGCACTCAATTATTTCTTACTTGTCATTAAAAGCAATTTTAGCATTACCGGTGTTTTATTGTAGTTCCCCAGACTACTTCCAAAATATTGAAGGCTAGCTTTACAACATCGTGGCTACATTAACTGAGCTTCTCTCCAAATAGCGACAGAATCTGGATCTTTGTCTTGGGCAACCATCTCATTAGGGGTTGCGTCACAGAGAGCAGTTTGTGTTTCAAAATTATTTTGAACTTCCAGTGTTAAAGAGGATTTTGTTTAAAATTCAAAAATATATATAACCAAACATGATCCCACAATGGGACTACGTTTAAAATTTATAAAATTAGTCACAGCTTTGTAAAAAATTTATTGTAAAAAGTTAAAATGGACATACAGGATACATTAGAAAATAATACGAATATTATTTGGTATTTAAAAATTGAAAAATGTCATTAATTATAATTAATTTTATTTAAAAAAAATTTTTTTCAGAAAGTTTGATTCAAGACGAAAATATTAATGTATGTATAATGTGCAGAATAAAATAAAAAAATCAGCGAAATTAAAAATGATCTAGTCGGATTACCAATTTTGCATGGAATGCCACATATTATAATAATATATAATTATGTGACACGTGTTTCGATTTTGTTCAACCTAATCAAAGAGACTAGTCTCTTTGATTGTATTAACAATGTACGAAGAAATATATTTACAATGGGAAATTTTTATAAACAAAATTTGAATTTGATTTAATAATATATTACTATAAGTTTTAAATTTTTTATAAAATTTCTACATAAGGTAAAACACCCAGTAGTTGTACAGTTTTGAAAGTGAAACCTATTTAACTCTAATTTAAGCAAATAAAATTCGATTAATTTGATTAACTTATGTTATTTATAAAAATATAGATAGTTTTGCATATAATAGCAAAGAAAAAAGTAATAATTAATAAAATTTTCATATTTTTACAAGGTTTTTAAAATATACTTCAAATGCAGCAGTAATTGAACAATCTATTTTGAATCGCAGCCGTAATTGAACACTCCGGTGGTGGTAGTACTTGAACACGTGTGAAAATAGTTAAAATCAGTCAAAATCAAACAAAAATCCAATCGATATTCTAAAGATACATTTGGCAGCATTGATTTATTTATGTATGACAAACGTAATGGACAAACGTGATCATTTTATGTTAGTTTTTTCGAGTTCAAGTTCATAACCTAAAAACTGATTGCGCGGTTTACGGTTTACTAACTTTCCATGGCAAAAGTAGCATGCTTATATCGGCTATTCCACATGCCAACTTTCAAGTTAACAAAAATATAATTATTTCGATTTATAATTTAAAAAAACTTATAGAAATCAATTGCTAAATCATCAAGTAATTATAAAATACGGATATTACTTATTATGAATATTCGGTTTTTGCATTGATACAATTTCAAAAATCTGTTCAAGTACTAGTTCCATTTCTTGCGGTGTTCAAGTGCTGGGTGTTTTACCTTAGTACATTTTTTGTCATTCAAGTCTGCTATATTATTATACTACGATTTTTCGTAGATAATAGTTGTAAATAGTTAAACCAAACTTGGAATGTTAATAAAAAGCAATATTTAGATTAGGTGTAAAGAAATAAATTAATTGGTTCAAGTTATTACCTATTATAATAATGACAGATCCGATTGTTTAAAAGTTGAAAGGAAGTTTAACAATGTGATATAAATTGTTTTTATTCATTAATAAATTATTATTTAATTAATAACAATACTATAATAATAGCAAAGTAGTAACAAAATTATATGAAAGTAATTACTTTTACTTTATTAAATTTCATAATAATTAATTACATATTGTTTTATAACGTTTAAACAATCTTTTTTATTATTGTTAAAATAATATTTCTTCTTTTTAAAAGCTTTTATTTAGCTTGGTGTGAGCGTTGTCCGTCGTCCACGTGGGTGGACTTTTTTTATGCCATTTTCAACCAACTTCCCGACGTCCTAGAGAGCTGGAATTTGGTACACAGCTTTCACTTGCTGCGAATTTTCAATTAACGTCCAAAAATCCAAATTAGGTTGGATTTTTCTCTAAATGTATTTTTTTACTTTTGCATTTTTAACACGAATTCATTTTTTGTTATTTTCAAATGCGGAAAAAAATTTATGTCCATTGATTTTGCATTTTTATTCTTATCCATTACAATGGGAAGCAGAAATCTCAAGAGAACTAATTAATAGGTTTATGGAGGATCACCTGAAAAGATATATCCAACTGAAAGATATAAAAAGATTTGTATACTTACTGGGTTTTAAAATTATTCAGTTTTGTATGACTTTTGTTGCTTTGGAAAGCATTAGGAGAGATTTGGGGGAGGAATTTTTGGAAAATTAAAATTCGATTTTTTATTATAAATAATACTCTGAGTATTCCAGTTCATAGACCATAAATATTTATACAGTGGGAAACGGAATTAGATTCAGTTTTGTGTTTAGAAAGTTATCACAAATTAAGGGATGTTTTTATCCATAACAACATGGTCGAGCACGGTTTTGTTGAATGAAGGTCGATTTATGTTACCACTGACACAAGCACACAATTATTATTGAATGTTGGTGAAATCCAGTGATTTATAAAGTTTACGGCGATTTAAACCTAAAAAGGAACAAATTTAATTATTTTCATTTGAATTTTAACCGCAAAAGATTTACCTATTTTGAACTGCAAAGTGGCTCAAAATTTCGTTTTGTGTAGTGGCAGGTTGAAGTTTCTAAACATAGAAGGTAGACGATGTTGGCGAGAAAGCTTGGCGTGCGACTGTGAAGCCAGCAAGGCGTATTTTTGGTGAGGTCCACCAAAAGTGACCAATTTTCGATTTTTCTTGGAAAATCAAGTGTTTTTCAAGCTGATAAATAGTGTGAAGTGTCGTCTAAACTTCTAAAGTAAACGAGTGTTTTTAGATTGATTTGGAAGTAGGATCTTCAAGTTGCAGCGTTTTTTTTTGAAAAACGCACATTTTTGGAAAAGTTTGGTATCACACATGTGCATATTTCTTGGACAGCCATTGACGAATAATCGAATGATTTTTGTAATCACGACAATTACGTGCCTACAATTAAATGCTTAGAAGAAAGAATTCAAATTCGTTAATATTTCAATCGAATAATTTTACTCACCAAAATTTGAGGTTAGTTATACAATTTTTTGAGATTGGTTCAAATCGGTTGCGTTTTGCTAACAAACTTTATTATACGATTACCGATCATCCTTATCCGGATATTTGTGGAATAATTGTGAAGATTTGGAGTCACAATTCAATTTTTATGAAGAGCGCAGATGTTCAAGGTATCAACAGGTTGCCGAATGACAGGTGTCGAGCGCAAGAAAGCAGCGGTTCCAAAACATCGACAACAAGTGCCACATCACTGGTAAATAAATGAACTTTGAATTTTATTACACCATTTATTTTTATTGTAAATTTATTTGTGTCACACGATTACACATAAATAGAAACCTGGAGTATTTTGAGTTCGATTTGCAAGTAAATGCAAATACGAAGGGTTTTCTATAGAAAATGTGTAAAATGTGTAAAATTGTGGTATACCACAATTTTACACTTTGCGACCAAAACGAATTTGTTCGTAAACAGCTCATGCTCGACCTGTTTTACTTATTTTAAAATTGAATTTATTTATGAGAATTAAATTAGTCTTTTTTCACGAAGCTGAGTTTAATTTCAATTTTATGCAACGAATCTTACCCAGATTTAATTTTTTAGTATTGTCAATAACGACAATAAATTTGATTAAGGCAATTCATGCAATTTTGTTTCTAACAAGGAAAATTCGATTGAGCAATTTTAGTGCGGCATCAAAGCCGTATAATTTGTTTTATTTAGCGACTCGAAAAGGAGAGAAGGGCGAACCCAAACCTGAGATCTGTCTCCGTACAGAAATTATATGTGAACCGACGCATAGCTGCCACGGTACTCTAGTGTTGAGGTATTGTCCTGATAAAAAAAAAATAAATTTCAAAGTTAAGATTCGTAGGAAATATCTCTACAATACTTTAGAAGTGTGTCCCACATCTAGGAAGTATGTATATACTTGCTCTGTCATGTAATTTTGACGCTTAGAACAGTGGCAAATTGATGAAGGACGACCCCGAAAAAGTTTCAATTAATTCTATTTAAAATTTTCTTTGAAGAAATAAAATTTTGAAGATTTCGCCTTATTTGGTGTCAAGTTGGAGTTTTCTGTGTTGGGAAGACTCGACCAACAAATTATGTTATTTTATAAGAAGGAAACATATCCTTCTACCCAATTGGATGGTTAACCCTTCTGTGAAGTATAAGTATAGTTTTTTTGTGTTTATGATGAAGTTTGGTTTTTCTCTAAAAATTAACAAAACTTAAAAAACTAACAAAACTAACAAAAAAAAAACTAACAAAACTTAACAAAAGTGCGATCAGTAAAATTCAAACTTTACCGCGCTAGATAAAGGCGCAGTGACGAAAAAGAACAGAAAATGTATTGAAGAAGTAAATATTATATTATTAAATTTCTATTTGAACTTTCTATTTAAGGGGTAATATTATCATCGTTTCTTCTTTTGGAGAAGTCACTAAATGCGAAATTATTGAAGATTGTAATTTTTGGATAACATGGGTGGAAGTAAATGATAATTTTTTTTTATATTTAAAACTATTTAGTAGTAATATTACTATAGTAATTATAGTACAATTAAGCGATAATTATAAATTACATATTGCAATAATGTAAATTGCCTGTCATTTAAGTAGCACTAGAATAAGTTATTATTGTGTACCAGGCGCGACTTCGTACATTCCCTGTGAAAATATTCTATCGATTGCTATTATCTTCAGAAAACTTTTTATAAATCGGTTGTTCTAGTAACTTTTAGACATTAACACTTTTAAACTTTGTTGTTACTTTCATATAGTACATTTTTTGCTTTAAAAATTATAAAATATTCAGATATTTTCAATAATATTTTGCATGCACAGTAGCCATAAGTAAATCACTTTTGTGTTATTTTACTGTTACGACACGATATTATATAGTTACATGCTATAACAAAATATTAAAATTCATTAAAAGTCGATAATAGTTACTTATCGAAGTAATCATACATATAAAAAATACTTGTTGATACGATATACGATACAACATGTAAAATAATATACAATGTATCTCAAACCCATAATAGTGGGATCTATTTTTATTATTATCTATTTATTGTGCATTAAAGGGGCTGGAGGTAATATTTATAATTTATAAAATATTGAACAAAATTCAGAGTATATTAATAATCAACTATATCGAGAATGAATAATAAATTATTTCTATGCTGCTGCAAACATTTGATTTAATAACTTAGAAAAGTTAGTTTTGTTAAATACTTTGTTGCGTGAGTTAGGTGTGTTAAGTACCATGTCAGGTAAAGTTCGCTGAAAATTCGAGTTTTTATTAGTTCAAAGATTATATTACCATAGAATTAAAGCTTTTCACAATTTAAAATAATGTGACATGTTCGTTAGCTTTTAATGGTTTTATTTTCAATTTATCTACTAATCAGTAACGTGTCAACATTTTATTCACTCGAATAATGTTAGGCTATTATGTTATAATGGAATCTGAAAGCATGGAGTACTGTGAGAACTTGGTTTTTCTTTTACCACTTGAACAATTTTCCCTATTATTTCTCTAACTTCAGAATTCCAAATCTAGCCAAGTTCCAAGTTTACTATTGAATAACATCATTAATAATTAATGGTTAGCAATGATCTAGAGGTTAATATGGAATCCAAATTGCAATAGAAATAATTTAATAATAGTAACTATTCTAATTCTGTACGAAATATAATAATAATATGTACATTTGTATAGGAAGTATTAAATTTATATTCTAGTATCATATTATACATTATAGTTATAGTATTTATAATATTATACTAAGGTAAAACACCCAGCACTTGAACACCGCAAGAAATGGAACTAGTACTTGAACAGATTTTTGAAATTGTATTAATGCAAAAACGGAATATTCATAATAAGTAATATCCGTATTTTATAATTACTTGATGATTTAGCATTTGATTTCTATAAGTTTTTTTAAATTATAAATCGAAATAATTATATTTTAGTTAACTTGAAAGTTGACATGTGGAATAGCCGATAAGCATGCTACTTTTGCCATCGAAAGTTACTACACCGTAAACCGCGCAAACACAGTTTTTAGGTTATGAACTTGAACTCGAAAAAACTAACATAAAATGATCACGTTTGTCCATTACGTTTGTCATACATAAATAAATCAATGTTGCCAAATGTATCTTTAGAATATCGATTGGATTTTTGTTTGATTTTGACTGATTTTTACTATTTTCACACGTGTTCAAGTACAACCACCACCGGAGTGTTCAATTACGGCTGCGATTCAAAATAGATTGTTCAATTACAGCTGCATTTGAAGTATATTTTAAAAACCTTGTAAAAATATGATAATTTTATTAATTATTCCTTTTTTCTTTGCTATTATATGCAAAACTATCTATATTTTCATAAATAACATATTTTAATCAAATTAATCGAATTTTATTTGCTTAAATTAGAGTGAAATAGGTTTTACTTTCAAAACTGTTCAACTAGTGGGTGTTTTACCTTATATAGGTATAAACAAATAAGATGTTTTAAAATACCTTATTTATTTATTATCGCGAGTTACAAACTTAACAATTTATTTATTATGTACAGTACAACCTGCCTTAACCGACACTGTCTTATCCGACACACTTTTCAGAATTTTGCTGTAGTATTCAACATATTATGTAAGTGGCGGATGCTTACCTCATCTCATGAGCAGGTGTATCTGTTATGTTTTGCTGATATGATACGCAACTTCAATTTTGGAATAATTTATTCATCAATATTATTATTAGCGATCATGTTTTGTTTCAATTTGTATTTCTTTAACTAATTTTTGGACTTTAATTCGTAAGTATTAATTTAAAAATATGTTATTACATTATTAAACAACACGGACGAAAGAAGGACAATAATGTACGTTGTTGTTATAATCGAGAATTACATGAATCATTATAATATAATTTAATATAAGACTTGCCAACTATGAATAAATTATATTATTTCATATTTATTGCAATCTCGGTTTCCCTGTCTTAACTGATACTTTGTTGCATCCGACAGGAAATGGGTCCTCTTTGTGTCGGTGAAGACAGGTTTTACTGTATGTAATATACTACTAATAATAAATATAATTTACTAGTAATTATATAGTAATACTAGGGGGGCTTTGCCCCCCTGGCCGCTAACGCGGCCCAACCCCCCAGGGCCTCTTTGCGGCCCTAATAACTTCAAGTTAAAAAAACTTATTTCCATACAACATTTTTTATGTTGCTTTCACTTTGAATTTGTATTCCATCCTTCGCTCGACATCTTGATACTGCTACATATAACTGTCCATGACTAAACAAAGGCCTATCGATGTATATACCAACTTTGTTAAAGGTCTGCTAGCATAACAACAGATCCTATTTTAAGTTTTGATTTGTGTACCGGAAAACCAGGGAAATTCAATGAATTTAATTATTCGACTTCATATTCCAACCGAATGTCCTCTTCTGTTTGATCGACCCCTCGATTTTTAGCTATATCTTGACTTAAGTAGGTATGAATCTCGCCCGAACATCATCATTGTGGCAGGCTAATATAATTCTGTAGGAGAGATCGGCATTAGAAGCAATTGAATTGCTGCAAATGTCCTGAATTATACGGTACAGGACAACTCGGTACCGGACAACTCGGCACCGGGAAAACTCGGCACCGGCGACTCGGCACCGGACAACTCGGCACCGGGGAAACTCAGCTCCGGGATAACTTGGCACCAGTTAAAAACTTTTAAAAAATGTATGAGGATCATTATTAAAAGGTAGATCCCGGTCGAGGCTAGGTTAGTGTTAGTGTTAGCACTAACACTAACCTAGCCTCGACCGGGAGTCGTAAGAAAACGACTTTTTTTTAAAAGAGAAGGTCACCTCGGATTTTTAAAACCATTTCCGTCGCAAAGTCACGTATGATAACTTCGGTAGCGTTTGTTCCGGAAAGTGAATTATAAAAAGATATATAACTTCTTTATATAACTGGTGCCGAGTCCGCTCCAGAGCCATTTTTGCAGCACTAAACTCCTTAAAAACATCCCCTTAGGGCCTTCAAACTCGGCAAATTGTGCTACTGGGAATGGGGTGAATCTCGCATTTTTTTTCGGTACCGGACCATATTATGTCACACATTCAAATATTCTTTATTAGTAATTAATCTACCTTTTAATGACTTTCTCTTTTAAAAAACAAGTCGTTTCCTAACACTAACCTAGCCTCGACCGGGATCTACCTTTTAATAATGATCCTCATATATTTTTTTTAAGTTTTTCAACTGGTGCCAAGTTAGCCCGGAACTGAGTTTCCCCGGTGCCGAGTTATGCCGGTGCCGAGTTTTCCCGGTGCCGAGTTGTCCGTGTCCCTGAATTATATTTGTAGATTTCCAGCTATTCGGTACTTTCAATAATATAATGCTGCTTGGCCAAATTGATGTTGACTTTAAAGTATAATTGACTATCTCCACAGGTGAAGCGTATTTTATAACAGGTAAAACTTGACGAAAGTCACCACCGAAAATAACAAATTTGCCACCAAACGGATTTTTGCATTTACATAAATCTTTCAATCTTTGTGTTTTTGCGTCGCATGGTTTTGTTGCCTTGCTTTTGCTATTGCTTTTGCTTTTGCTTTTGCTTTTGCTTTTGCTTTTGCTTTTGCTTTGCTTTGCTTTGCTTTGCTTTGCTTTGCTTTGATTCGTCCGTTGATGTGATTATAATGTTGATTTGGTGTCGTCCAATAGCTGTTCTCAGCGTTGCATAAAAATGTTGCATAAAAACGTTGCACAAAAACGTTGCATAAAAACGTTGCATATTTTTCTTATCTTTTTATATATATAGAGTAGATATTACAATATTGTTAGGATATTATACTATTTGAAAAGAAAATTTAGACATCACGCTAATTCATAAAAATCCTAAATTGAGCACAATCATGCGCGTACCCTTAAATTTCCACTCTTCGTCTTAATAACATTTATGGGTAGTAGTTTACGTCTTTTGCGCGGAATTTTAACAAATGGCACGATGTCTACCTATGTATGTACCAGTAAATTTTATAAAAATAAATTCAAGTTGTGTGAAAATGCGGATAATACTGCTAAATTCTTTGAAACAATAAAATTCGATTTCATTGTACATATTTAATTTGATAAAGTGTTAAGGTTGTAATTATGTAAGGTATGTATGCTATAGTTGGAATGTAAGCTAAACTGGTCGATGATTAATTTAAAAACAATTAGTTCTTTAGTTTCTCATAAGAATCATTCAGGAAGCTTTAAAATGTAATTTAAAAGAAAATGGTTATTTAATTTACCTACCTTATTTGATGGACGAGCTTTTATAATTATTCCATTGCTATTGAAAACCATTTTTAGTGTGATTGGGTTATTATTGTTTTAGAATAAACCTCGCAGGACAAAAAATACTTATATAAAATGTTAAAATATGTGAATACCGAATAATAAAAATTACACGAAGGATTTTATTTGCACCTGTAAAAGGTTAATGCAAAACACTTTCAAGTTAGTCATAAACTGAGAGCTTTAAGCTCGACCTAACAAAATTTAGTGACGTGCGAAATTTCACATAACAAAACTTTGCACGCTAACTAAACTAATGGTTCATTACCAAATGCATTAATGTAATAAAAAATTGATAATTAACATCAACTTTGCTGGTATCGTGTAAATTAATTTAACAAATAAGTTAATTTTAATAGAAATAAAGTTATTGATAGAAAGGTGGAAAGCGGATGTAAAATAAAAATTACGCAGTATAACAATTTTATTTTATTAACAAATTAATAATCCAATTGTTGGAAAATTTCTTTTGTATAAATACTTCTGTAAATAAAATATGGGTATTACAATTCAACTTTATTTAATTTATCCTTTTTATTATCACAAAATAATTGTGGCATTTTATCATTTTCAACCAGAGGTAACGAATCCCAAAATTTATTCGACGAAACGCTTTCTGACATCATTTGAATTTTATCAGAACTTTGTATCAGTAAATAAGAAAACTCGTCAGAATCGCTAACAGAATGCCAATCAATATTTTCAATTTTTGGTTGATTAGTTTTTGCATACGAGGTTAATATGTCTAACAACAAATCCTTAACTAATTCGTCAGACTTTGAGAGATTCCAATTCTTGTAATTACTATAATATTCGTCAAAATAAATTAAATTAATATCTTCTCCATGACTCACTCCATAATTTTTATTTATACCAAATATCTTGTCGAAATCACTTGAAAAACTACTAGTAAATTTATAGATATAAGAATATACTGGAAACTTGGAAAATTTTGTTTGTAGCTTAGAAGATTTTTCAAAGCTATTTGTGAAACATCGTTCTCCAAACATTCTTACGACTGACTGAATATTATCTTCGGATATCATTTTATTGTCAAAGTAAAACTCTTTAATTTTATTGGCCAAGAACGATTTTTCAGAAGCACAGGAAGTATAATTATTATAATCTACAATAAACGGAAGTACATCGTTCCATTCGTTATTAATTCTATCTAAATTATGTAATATAAGTGACAAAATCAGGATACCATCTTCAGAAGTTACAGAAGTCATCCATGGAACATCATTAAAATCTTTTTTCAGCAATAATTTATAAGGATAATCAATTAAAAATGATGATTCGGAATTACTAGTTTTTTCAATAACGGGAGCAAAAGTTACTATAGGTAATCCTTGATGACTTGAAAATAAATATTGTGCACTGTTTAAAATTTGCTTAGCAGATTTTCGTTTCATGCAGTTAATAAATACTTTGGTTGATTGGTCGTCACATCCTAACAAAGTTGCCAATTTTTTTGCCATTTCTAAAGCACCTTCTTGAATTGCCCATGAACTCAAAGCTGTTCCACTGTAAGATACTCCCCGATGAAAAAGTCCTTTAGAAAGTTTTGAAAAATAATGAAGATGAGCTGAAGCACCTCCTGCTGAAAATCCTGTCAACGTAATTGATTTCGGATTACCTCCAAATTGTTCGATATGCTTTTGAACCCACTGAAGAGCCAACACCTGATCTTTTAAACCATTATTTCCAGGAACAACGTCATCTTCCGTGCTTAGAAAACCAAGAGCATTTAAACGATAATTCATATTAACGAAAATTATATTTCTATCCATAAGATATAGTGGTCCTTCTGCTCCTGGACTTCCAATTGTAAACGCACCTCCGTGAATGTGTACAATCACATCTAAGTTATCCTTTTCTGTTGGAGATTTCTTTGGTACGTATACGTTCAAATATAAGCAATCTTCATCACCGCTTACTTCGTAAGTAGCAAAACTTAGTTGACTGCATTGATATCTGATGTTAGCTTTCCAAATTCCAATCCATGGTTCTACTTCTACAGGTTTTTCAAATCGTAGTTCACCGACTGGTGGTTTTGCATATGGAATGCCTTCAAATGCAGAAAAAGTAAGACCATTGTACGATTGTTTATGATAACCTTCAATTTGACCTAATGATGTTTTCACTAAAGGCCTCTGTTGTGCCATTGAAAAAGCTGAAATTAAATTAAATTGAAGAACTAAAATTAGAGCGGAACATAATAATAATATGTCATAGTAGATTATAATATACAAAAGATAAATTTATTATATTACCATGATACCATGCATTAACTTGTGATTTATTTAAAATATTGATAATACTATAATTTTCACAAGTTAAAAACTCAAAATATTTTATATAATTAATTCAACAAATCCGAAATGATTTTACTTGTAAAACTTAAATAAATTATGTATTCTGTATTGGATATATTATCTTCACACAAAAATAAAATAAATTACGAACTCTGCTAGCTTGGTGTAGGTGTGTGGGTAAACTTGGTGAAACAAAACAAAAATCAATATACCTATTTAAAAAGTATATGAAGAACCTCAACTTACGAGTTCTTTTGCTGTTTAAAGGAATCTCTAAAATCATTGCGACAAGGTATAATTTCCAAATTTTGTTTTTATATTATAATTAAATTACCTTTAAAATTACTATTAAAACAATGTGTAGTCAATAATACAATTTTGTTATTTACAGTAGGAAAGCAATCAGCGCTAAGTTTAATTGACTGAGGCGCGAAGCGCCGAAGTCAATTGTAATCGCGACACTGGAATGAAGCTTGAAACCGAGGTATGTATACTATTTTATTCACAATCAGTTTATAAATAATTAAATCTCTTCAAATTTCATTTTATTTAATTTTTGGAAATAGAAAATAGTTTATCAAGTACGCACATTTTTTCTTAGTTCCTTTTCTTGTCAACCAACATTGCGACATTGTTCCCGACCTAAGGTTTGGAAATAAAACAAAATTGCTTTCTGATTGGTTGGCAAGTGAAAGTAAATAATAAACTGTTTCCCAACTTTTTAAATGTCAAGAACAGGGGCGCCGCGCCCTATTGTTCACAGTGTGCAAAACACACGGGCGGCCAAAATTAGAGGCGGCTAAAATCCCAAAAATAGGGGTTTAGAAAAGGTCATTTACTTTATGGTAGGGAATAAGTAGTAGAAATTTAAGAAATTGTATTAAAAAACTGAAAAAAATCGACTACAAGGGCGGCCAAATTAAACTTTGCACACGGGCGAAAGTACCCCTAGCGGCGGCCCTGGTCAGGAATGTGTCGATTACTAACTGGTTGTGAATAAAATAACAAATAAGTTACATATAAACTAGTAAGGTAATTAATTAACTACAGCTAATAAACAATATTAAATTCATAATTTTGTTTAACAATAATTAAGGTTACTTATATAATTTTTAGCTATAAACAAACGAATTGATACACAAAACAATATTAATACCTGAGCGTAATAATACCGTACGCGATTTGCTTCAAAAACAAAAATATGATTTTGATTTTGGGGGTTATTATAGATCAATAAGAAAATTGAGGTACTTACATAAAGATAATATAGTACAGACAAAGTACAATAACATTTTTAAGTTGATATTTATAAATTGCAACTTAAAGAAAATATTTTTATATTTTATTAGTAAATTAGGTACTAATTAAAGTTGCTATTCACCATGTTTCAACTTTTAAATAAAATTTAACTTCATCAAAGTTTTTATAAATCTAAAAAAATAACATGATAAACAAATGATAATTCATTATATTGCATAATCTACTACATTATACATAAGATAGTATCAAACTGGCTTTTAAATACATATCATTATACTTTCTTCCATACTTGAAAGTCCAAAGACCATATTCCATTGATATTAAAAACTTGTTAAATAATAAACTATATACCTACAGTAGAACCTGTCAAGTTCGACATTGTCTAGTTCGACACTTCTCAGAATTTCACTGTGAATACCGACAGAAATGGGCAGAAACTTACCTCATCTCAAAGCAGGTGCATCTGTTGTCCGTTTTGCTGATATGATTTATTATCACGTTGTATAACAACGATCGAGTTACGTTGAAAATTTAAATTTTTTTAAAATAATGCTACTTAAAAAAATTAATTTGATAACAATTTTAAAATTGTATATTATGTTATCCGTAGGTAATGTTTAAAAGTTTCATTTACGCAACCTCAATTTTTGAATAATTTACTTATCAATTTGCGAATATGTTTTATTTCAAATTTTATTTTTTCAAATTATTTTTGGAATGTTGAAAACTAAAATCCAAAAATTATTTACATTTTGTAAATTTGTTACATTGTTAAACAACACGGACGGAGGAAATATTTTGTGATTAACAAAAACACTAATGTACGTTGTTATTTTAATGGAGAATAAAATGAGACTTTCAGACTGTGAATAAATAACATGTTTGATATTTATTACTATTTCGTTTTTCCTGTCAATATCGACACTTTGTATAGTCCGACAGGAAAGGGTCCCGTCTGTGTCGAACTTGACAGGTTTTACTGTATTACTACTAGATATTTTAAAATAAGTTAATTACTATTAAATAACTTCTTATCAGCTAATTAAAACTTTATTACTAAAATTTTATTAAAAGTGCCATTAGTAAAGTGCAAAATGTTGAATATCTTCCAATGCGAAAAAATATCAGGTATACTTTCGATTGATATCATTTTCAATTTTCAAAAATTGGAAATTTCCTTTTTTGTTTTTGATTAAAATGCTGTAGTCATTTCACAAATTTAATAATGTGTGTAATCATTTTCTTTTAGTTTAGGACTTTAATCAAGGACGGATCTTTCCCTCAATATTTTCAGGCAGTTGGCAAATCACTCATAAATTGGCAAATTTTGAGTAAGTAGTTGGTTAATTCCGTCACTGACTTTAATGACACTTGACCGATGTTGTCATCTTAAAATTTTACTAGTACTATTTGTTAATATTTTATTTTATCTCGAAATTAGAATATCAATTTGGAGTTACTACTTAAATAATAATCTAATATTTACACTTTTTGATTTTCAAAGTTTCGAAAACTACAAAAAAAATTATTTAAGTTTATAAGAACGCAATTTGTCGTTTAATTTTAATCCAAATTGGACGATTAGCCCTTCTAGGAAATTTTATTATAATTTTCTTTTAAAAATTATGTTATTTGGTTTTTCACTTGTATGTTACTTGAAAAGTAAAATAATTAATAAAAGTGATTCGTGAGAATTTAAAATTTACCGCTCCAGATAACAGAGACCATAGAATAATAGATCTCAAAAATTCATAACTCAAAAACTAAGGGGCAATCGACTAACCGTCAAGAAAGTGATAATATTTTTAGCTCCTAGAATCACCAAAAAAATTGGGATCTCGGTTGGCGATGTACTCACTGTAGTGTCCCATTGTGATATTCTAAAGATACATTAAGATACATCATAAACCTTGCAATATACCACAGCATAGTGGGATAATACTATGATGATTTGTAATATTTGTACTACATATACAATTTATAATATTATAAATATTTTAACTAACAGTAATTAATAAATTTAGCAAATAGTTAATATAAAATTTATTGCAGGCATGCCCAAAAAATACAAGAGAAAACCGAATGTTGCATCCAGGGCAACACAGAGTGAGAGAGGATGCGTTGATAATGGCAAAAATTAGGGCTATGGGAGTCAATCAAGCTAGCAAATACTTCAACATTCCATTGCATACATTAAGAAGACGACGACCGAAAAGTGGAGATTCAAAAAAAAATTCCGTTGGGAAAACCACCAGTACTGGCTTTGCAATTGAAAAAGATTAGTTGCGCATATTAAAAGATTGCGCATATTCAAAGATATAACAAGCTCCAACTCCTTTGTAATACCAGATAGATTACTTTTAAATTGGTAAGAAAGTTGGGAATAGAGAATGGTCTGAAAAATGAAAAGTCGAAAAAATAAAACGTCTGCTGGGTCACATTGGTTATATTCATTTTTGGAAAGAAATAAAGTGTTATCAATAAGACAGTCCGAAGGATTATTTTTGTTAACGTTAATAGTTTTTTTTTTACTTACTACAAGAAACCTAAGATAAAAATGATTTAATGAATAAACCTTGGTTTATACCGAATATGGATAAATCAGGCGTACAGCTTAATTATAAACCTGGAAAGGTTCTTACCAACAAAGATGTGCATATGTTAATATCTACCGAAAGAGATGAAAATATTAAGATTGTTGCTTGGAATAAGTTGATTATGAAAGGAGTTTATCAAAAATCGGAGTATTTCATAATCATAATCATAACTTAACCTTATGACTCAGACGTGTATATGAACAAAAAAATCTTCCTATGTATATAAATTCAGTACTCTTTCTGAGACGGTTTAAAGACCAGGAAAGAAATTGGAAAAGCTCTTTTAATTCTGTATGGGTATACCTACATCTCATTGCACATTATTTTTATAATTTCGGTTGTTGTGAAATTATGAGAAGGTGCCGAAGGAAAAATAACACTTTTTTATTGTCAATAATTGTTTTTATTTAAAGTTCAATATCAGTAATTACTCTCTCACTTCTTGCACACAACTAACTACTTCAAAACTACAATCTGTTCATAACACGAAAAGAAATATGACTCGGAATAGGAAACTTCCTCTAGAAAAGGTTCAATGTATTTTACTTTATATAACATCTCCATGACCAGTTTGAAGTTCCATTCTCAAACAAAATTTTTTTTAATATGATCTATACAAATTTTTATATTGTTTTTGTTTAACAATTTACAATAATTAAAGCAATTTAACTAAAAAATATACAGAAATATCATAATCGGAAATGATTGGTATTGGCTCTAAATTAGGCACAATAAATTGTTTAACAGTTTTGGAACGATTTAAAAAATGGAAAAAAACTTTTATTTCTTTAAGAGATTGTGTTATAGTAGTTATTTAAAAAAAATTATTTTTTTTGAACAATTTCTTGTATATAAAATTTCTGGTTTTGTTATTATAATTTTTATCCAAAGTACAGTTATTTTCAACTATTAGTTGGTGGGAATGAGCAAATTTACAATTTTTTTAAATTATGTTGATTCATAATACTACTTATACACTCTATCACTGGTTTTAGATTTTGTTGATTACAAAAATATACACTTTTTTTTTAACACTAAACACTCACTGTTAGAGATAAACTGATTTGTTTTTGATTGAATTAAATTGTAGGTCTATTCAATAATGTTTGGTTGTTTTTAGGTATTGCTAACAAGCTATAATAAGAATATCTTTCCGAGAATTTAAGAACTAATGGAAATTAAATTTTGTCATAATTTAATTTCCATTTAAACATTACAGGTCATCGGCTGAAATGATTCGTATAATAATTCTTCAAGTAATTTTCTTTGGGTATCTAAATTTAGTATTGTGAAATGAAGAAAATGCAATCTAGCAAAATTTATAGCAGTTAGAAGTTGATCAATAAAATTTTCTATTTCAAGAAATTCATCTTGTAAATCCAATAATTTCAATAGTATTGATTCGTTTTCAAATCTTTGAATAAAATGTTGAAATAGTATATCTTGGTTCTCTATTAAGCTGTTAATTTTATCAGCAAAGTGCTTGCAAATGATTTGTAAATTTTTTTGTGGATAAGAAATTTCAAACATATTGACGTAATAATAATAATGAATATTTTTTTTGATTAATGTAAGCATTACCAAAAAAAAAGGGTAGGATGTGATTATCAATTTGTTTAACCTGGGTCAAAAGGAATGCCAGCATGAAACTTATTTTCATCGTTTGTAATAAAATTTTTTCTTACTTTTAGTATTGCTTCGTGGAATTTGTTATGATCTGAATATACTAATTTATTTTTTTGTTTAGTGATATCTAATGGTTTGAATTGAGGTTGCGTTTTCTTGTAAAGTCTTTTCACGTAAATAATTTTTGATTTAGGCGGTATTGGAGTGATATCTACTACCGTACTAGGTTGATTAAGAACCGTGGTTTGAATTGAACGACTTTTACTTAGGTGCTTGTCTATTTTATTTTGTTCGTTTATTTCTTGAAATTCGAGTAATCTAGGTATTATGTCGCTTTCATATCCATGCATTATTACGAATGGTTTTTCTGATATTGGTAATTCTAAAGTGGTTTCCGAATTTGAATGAACAGTTGACTTTTTAGGTCGGCTAATTTCTTCTATTGGATCTAATGGTGCAGAATCCAATGAACTCATATTAGCTGCGTTTGAATTTATATCGTCAACAATTTCCATCATGTTGCATTTTAGGTCTAATTGTTCTTTTTTTATTAAATAATGTCCATCAGGAATATTTGTAGGTACGTTACAAAATATTGTAGATTTAGGGGGAATCGTTTTTTGAAATAAAACACTAGATTTATTTTCTTCTAAAGGTGTATAATTTAAAATTTTAATTTGGTAATATTCGTTCCATAATATATTTTTTGTTAAATCTATATTGAATTGAAACATTTTTATTAATGGTACGCCAATATTCCGTCAAAAAATGGGTGAAAATCGTGTAATAAACAAGCCATTTTTTCATTTAAATTGAAATCCTGCAATAATGGAATTATTACTTGTTCTGTTATAATTGTCGAGTTGTCGAAAGAAACTACACTGGTATTATATTTAGTTATCTGATCTGGAAAATATTTCCTAGCTAGTGAAGGTTTAATGACATTAATGGTACTTCCTGTGTCTACTAAAAATTTAGCTTTTAATGAGGGGATAAAAATATAAGGTAAACTGGGTCTTAATTTAAAATCTACGTTATATAACTGGAATCGTAAACCTGGTAAAAATTTACATTTTCCATTTGAATATTTGGGTTCTCAGAATTTGAAAAATCGTTTTCTGTATTTTCATAAAATTGTTCGATGCTATCGACATAATCTTGATAGGCTGGAATTTGGTTTTGTGATTGGTCGTTTGTATAAAAATAATTTTGAAAGTTTTCTCCGTTATTAAATTGGTTAATTTCACTTGGCTCAAAATTTTGGTAAGTTTCTGGTGAATAAAATTTTGGTGTGTTTTCTGTAGTATTGACGTTTTGATACATTAAAGTTGTTTGTGTGGACATCGGCTCTGGTTCATAAATTTGTTGATTTTGTCTAGAGTAGTTATTATTTTGTACGAGACTACTCGTATTTCTTTGGAAATTATACCTAGGCTGTGTAGGGACTGTTGGTTTATTAAAATTTCTTTGAAAATTATTGTTAGGTCTGTAAAATGGTTGAGACGGATTTTTGAAAGTAAATTGATTTTTATAGGGAAATTGGTTGTTAATATTCGTATTCCGCATTGAATTAAAATTATTGTTTACTGAAGGGAAACTATGCGTGTTTTGGTTTATCGCCGAATTTCTATTTTTAAAATTAATTTCGTCTGTAGCAAATTGTATCGCTTCGTCCAAATTTTCTCAGCCGAATTTGACAAGAGATACTATAAGGTAAGCAAACAAGAAATCTATCTAAAGAACTATCGGTGTACATTTTTATTCGTATTTCTGGATTATCTAAATCGGATAAATTTATTTTTGTAATTAATTTTGCTAAGTGACTCCTAATTCGATTACCAAAATTTACTATGTTTTCTTGTTTGTCTAATACAATATTATTGAAATCTACCAGCATTTGTTCTATTGATCTATTGTCCGAAAAGTGCTGGAGTATGGCATTTTTAATTTGTGCCCATGATTTTAAATCGTTTCTCGGGCATAGAAATTCTGAAGCTTTACCACGAAATTTTGAAAAAACATTGGCTCTAAGCGTCGAGCTTATTTGTTCAAATGCTGCATATTTTACGACTATCGTATCTACTGTTGATATGAAATTATTTAATTGCGTTTCGGATCCATCAAAAAACGGAATGGTATCTAAGTCAAGTTTGAGTAGCTGTATATTCAAAGTTTGCGTTTCTGGCATTTTATTGGAATAAATAAAAAAATATAAAAGAATTTTTGAAATTAATTAATGTGACATGAAATTTTGATTAAATTACATACGCAATTTATTTTTCAAAATTAATTTGTGTATCAAATTATATCAATTAAAATGTTTAATAATTAAATTTCGAGGTGAATTTAGAGAGAAACAAAAAACTATTTTTTAATTTACTTAAAATTATTTGAAATTGTTTTGGTTTTCTTTAATCGTTCGGGTTTTCAATCCCTATTATAAATTGTTAGCTTTTTTCTTTTCTTTTTGCCTTTTCTTAAACACTATTGCTTAAAATTAAAAAAGGGAATAACAAATTCAGTTTATCTCTTACCACTTTTGATGTAAAAAACTGGTCGTTGATTCGCTGATGTTGTTGCTCCTGGGGTAGCGTTGTTGCCGCTTCCTTGAAGACGTTTTCTGGTTGAAACAGGATACCTGGACTACTGTGGAAAATCTGGAATCTATTTCAAGCCTTCTTCGTTCTTCTGTATTGCATTCGTTATTGCAGTGCCGATTTTTTTGGATACAATAATTTAACAACACTTTTGCAGGTGGTTTGGTTCGTAATCTTTTTAAGGAACTGAAGTTCGCCGAAAAGTGTCGATTTTTGAATTTTCGTTAAAGAATACTACCGCGACTGCGCCATTTTTATAATTTCGGTTGTTGTGAAATTATGAGAAGGTGCCGAAGGAAAAATAACACTTTTTTATTGTCAATAATTGTTTTTATTTAAAGTTCAATATCAGTAATTACTCTCTCACTTCTTGCACACAACTAACTACTTCAAAACTACAATCTGTTCATAACACGAAAAGAAATATGACTCGGAATAGGAAACTTCCTCTAGAAAAGGTTCAATGTATTTTACTTTATATAACACATTAGAAATGTTGGAGTTAGTAGATCTGCCTGATGTACATAGTCTGCCGAGTTAGACGACCCAATCTTTACAGCCTCGCGATAGATCATTTTTAGGCCGCTTAATTCCAATATAAGCCCATAGGAAGCAGATCCGTAGGCTGGCCCAGGAAGAGGTGGTGAGATCAGTTTGAGTGACGTAACGGACCGCTAGTCTAAGACATGTAGATCTGTGTAGATGGGCTTACAGGGGGCCACCCATATGTGGGGCATAAAACCCACTTTTGTGGGATATAATGGCCAAATGCTACTTTTTTAAATAAAGATTTCTAACTCAAAACGTTATAATAGATATCGTCCCCTTAGTACTATAACTAGGTAACTTGAAATTACTCATATTGAGAAAATCAAGTTTAAAGTTTAGAATAGCAATTGGCAGGATAGACTTTGGTATGATTCTAGTTTACGGTCACAACACCAATCTTCTTCATATTTGGTGTGGACATGCTCCATGATGTCCTGAACACGAATCACTAAAAAGTTTTGCGCGGAAACTATTTATTTGCCCGTAAAAAAATAATTTCTAAATTTGGATTAAAATGTATCTACATTTTGCAAGTGGATATTTAATATTTAGAAACATAATATAACTTTTTTAGTTGTAGCACTAAATGAAGCGGTTAACATTAGGTGGTTACATGTAGCTAACTCAAAACAGCCAAAATTCAAGTTACCTAGTTATAGTACTAAAGTAGGGCTGGGAATTTATTTCGATTAATCGATTATTTAATCGATTAATCGATTAATCGATGATCGATTAATATTTTTGAAATAATCGATTAATCGAAAAATCGATTAATCGATTGTTCGATTGTTCGATTAATCGATTGTTCGATTAATCGATTGTTTTCGATTAATCGATTGTTCGATTATTCGATTGTTTTCGATTAATCGATTGTTCGATTGTTTGATTAATCGATTAATCGATTTTCCGATTAATCGATTAATCGATTGATCGATATAATCGATTGTTTTTACACAATCGATTTTCGATTGTTAAATTTAACAATCGCCCAGCCCTAGTACTAAGGGGACGATATACGTGTGTGAAAATGTCTATGCGGTACTACACATTAAAATATCCAATAGAACAACAAATATTATTTTGAAATTTAAAGTAACATCTAAATAATGATCTTTTTCCCATATCCAATATTTACCCTCTAACTCTTTAAACTACAGTGGTACCAGGTACAAGGCACCAGGCATTAGCAGCCCTTTTGCCACAATTTTATATTCATTCAGTCTATTATACAGTAGAAACTCAAAAACAAAAAGAACAGACCAGAATAAATGAACAAAATGAATCACTTGGAGTGAATTAAAAATTCGAAAATTTTGAAATAGTTATAATGATAGTGATAAAATTAATTTAAAATCTTGAGCATCACAAAAATTGTAGGTATTCGATGCACTGTAGAGTAAAAACGTATATTCATTTATATATTATTCGTATATTAAGTATATTCAAAGAGCTACAAAACTTACGGTGAATGCTAAGAGAGATATATTTTAAATTTGTATAAAATTTTGAAAATTGTATGCGACGCCTCTGGGTTTTAAAAAGCCGATTTGTGTTTTATTTTTGAGCTTGACAACTATGTTCTAAAATTCGAACAATGCATCACGGCATCTATCGATCACGCTACTAAAACTAAAATAGTTCCTCTCTCCAGACCCTCAGTCTCTAATTTCACAGTCCCACCGGATAGCCCGAAGTACTTGTCACTCCGACGATTGTAGACGCTAGTCCCAATTTCGGAATCAGCTCAAAGAAGAACTTGACAATCTTTCCAAAGAAAGGTGGTCTGAGACAATTAACTATCTCTCCTTTCAAGACTGCTGTGCATGGGAAATGGTGAAATCCCTGGAAGCGGTCCGGTCAACCATTTCCCCCATCAAGACTCTTTAGGCCATCGTATATATTCCCCAAGAAAATGTCTAAATCCTTGCCAACACACTTCAAGACCAATTCACTCCCAATCCTGCAAACACATCCGATCGTAAATTATTAAACTACATAATCAACATAAAAAGTACCGTCCCCTTAGTAGAAAAACTCTCCTCAGATGATCCCATCTCTATCACCCCTGCGACCGTTTCGGAAATCCGGGACACCATAAAAACAACCGGTAGTAGAACTCCGGATGGTAGAGAAAATCTCGGAAGTTTTCGCTCATGATCAGAAAGCACTAGGCATTTTGTAACAAAAACTACCCTCTCTGAATCGCAACCTCTAATGAGAGGGTCGACCCATACAGAGACCAAAGTCCGTCACAATCCGGAGAAGAGGTCTCCAGTTTGTTTGCCACGATGTTAATAGACTAGCTCCTAATTAAATGTGGAGGCCAGGTCAAAAGATAGCTTGGGAAAACTCAAAAAAACGCAAATAGAAAACAAATGCTTTAATTGATAGACAGAATTTGAAAGATGTTATCACAGTTCCAATAATTGCAATGTAATGTTACTGTGGTAAACAGGCACACAGTAGCATTGAATGTTTACGGTGTTATAATCAAAAAATGCACCCAGTATAAATACAAACAAGTACCCAATAAAACCAGTAACCTCTACGGTTACTCAAAATTAAACACAAAAGCCTATAAACACGTTGGTTCATACGAGTTAAAATTGCTTACCTCGAGCTCGGCTAAACTTACAATATAATGATGACAGGTGCTCATGTCCACTCGCTGTCCAACGTGTGGCTTCAAAAATGAAAATCTGTAACTTGTTATAATTTTATACGGTAGCACTTGAACACGCTTACCTTGTGAAACAGTAGCAGAGTCGTCGTGTGGTAACTACGCGAACACTAACATTGCTTGAAGATTTATAGCTGGAAACTGGACCAGTGAGAGATGGTGTTGGAGATGTCAACAAGGTTGGACTATCGAAGCAATGAAAATAATTCCCCATACGTCATCCAAAACAAACAACAATAGGATGTTACCAACTGCCGGAAATCCAAAATGGTTCATCCACTTGCGCACCAAGAAACTGCATAATAGATTTGCGTATGAAGAGCCTCTTCTGTTCCAGATGTTTACAAACAGGAGCCAGAAACACCACACGACGACTCTGCTACTGTTTCACAAGGTAAGCCACAAATAAAGCGCTACGCTGGACCAAAAAATACTTGACCACACACTACAGGCAATTAACAAAATCGTCGTGAAAACAGCGTACGTTTGCCATTGTTAAACTTACAAGACTCCCCACTCAAGTATTATTACGCGAAAGGTTCACCTATCAACCATCTGCTGCAAAATGCATTGAATTTAACAATAACATTTAAATAAAATGCAGGGGCCGTATTTAGAAATATTGAAATGAAGTGAAAAACAGAACTCGTAACAAATTGCAAAAAGTCGTTACAATTTTCCTCGACGCGACGTGGAAAAAGCTTTCAGTAGTAAAGCAGGAGTAAAGCCCTGCTTAATAAAACTAATAGCCTCGTACCTCTGTAGGAGAAAATTCTGCATCAAGATCGAATTATTTGATAATTTTGGTGAAGGGCAAGGCAGTAATAAGAAAATCGACGGTTCTGCTTCAATCATTTCCCATGTAAGGATCGATTGACCTTTCGATTAGGTAAACGATAATTTGGATGAAAACTATTTACTTAAACAATTTCGTGACTTATGGCAACAGTAGCGTCATCGGTTGAATAATGTATGCTGGAGTTAGTTTTCTTTGTGCGAATCACGTGTTTTGACATTTACAAATTTCCAAAGCGTACGCATATTTTTAAAATTTGTAAATTTTAATTAATTTTAATAATGGGAAAATAAAGTCCTAGATGCGAAAATTTATTTGCAATTAAATAAACATTTATTTTCGGTAGAATGTGGAATTGAAGTCCAATATTTTTAACATTCCTCAAGAAATGTGTCAAATTATAGATTCACTTTGTGAACCAGTGAGATTTTCTGGCTACTTTTGGTTTTATTTAAATAAAATTCACAATAGTATAAGTATTAAAATTTGTCTCATTTGCTTTCTTTATTCTACATTCATTGACTGAACCGGCTGGAGGTGAGCAGTGGAATCTGCGATTGGGAAGTAAAGGGTAAACTAATTAAATTTTAATCTTTTGATCTCAATTGTAGAGTAGGTACAATATACACGTAAGATATACCAGAACCCCTAAACGCCAAAATAACTTTTTATGCGGATGACGTTGGGATTCTGCCAAAATCTTTTAACAAGCGTAGACTGTCATAGGTCGTAGGTGTCACTCTCGACCCGCTGCTCTCCTGGGTAAAATACATGGAAAATTGCACTAAAAATCAAAAGGTCTTCAAGGCACTCTAAATTTCCTGATTGGCTACACCAGCAATCTCTATCCCAAGGATAAACTCCGCATTTAGCAAGGAGTTATACACCCTGTCCTTTCATATTGTGCACCTGCTTGGACTTTCGCCTCCAAACATCAAATGAACAAATTCCATATTCAACATAATAAGTGTATAAGACCAACCATTTCAGCACCACGGATGGTGGGAACAATAGGAGCCAAAACTCTCCACCAATTTATCAAAGACCTGACAACAGACTTCTATAAAGATTGCTTTAACTCCTTAAACCCCCTGATTCAAGAACTCGGGAATTGCTACCACTCAACCCAAGACCAAAAAATATTATCAACCTCATTTAATCCAACCTCATCCATCTTTCTCCTCTGAACCCCTTTTCCGTTTCACCAACCCAATAATACGAGAGATTCCATAAGATTCCCAAACCATATCCACACAAAATCTCCCCTAATAAATACACCTACCTGCCTGTCCAATATTGACAAGAAACCAATACGCCTCAGGACGACGAAAGAAAAATTGATGAAAGTACTTTCCAGAAAAATGACTAAACTCAACAGTTAACTCTGCAATGCCAGTCATTGTAGCAAAAAAGGTATGAAAAATTGCAAAAGTTTTCAAATTTTGAGAAAACAATGAAGGAGGTAAAAAAATAATAAATCCGATTTTTGCAGCCTTTTTTGGTGCCCGGAATAACATTGTTAAATTTACAAAAAACGTAATTTCGAAATTTATGCAAACCTTGGAGAACATTTTAATAATTAAAATACATCTTTAATAAAGTTTGCACCCTGCTACAATGAGCGGAACATTACAAACAGTAGCTTATTAATTTTTTTTGGTGTTTCCTATCGAAAAAAAATGCAAAAGTCATGCAAATCATTCCTTAATACAACCCTGTATGCAAATAATAATCACAACTATTTGCAGTGTTCCGGTCATCGTAGCAAGGTGCAAACTTTATAGAAGATGTCTAATAATTATTAAAATGTTCTCCAAGATTTGCATAAATTTCGGAATTTTTTTTATAGATTTATTGCAAATTTACACTCTTCTTTTAGCAATTTAACAATGTTCCGGGGACCAAAAAAGGGTGCAAAAATCGGATTAATAATTTTTTAACCTGTTACAATGTTGTCTCAAAATATAAAAACTTTTGCAATTTTTGTCTAACTTTTCACTGTTTATGTCCCCAATAACTGGTCTAATAGCTTTATTTGGCATTACAGTCCTAGTGCAACCTATACTACACTAACTACAAATTGATTGGTGTAAAAGCACCAAACATAACAAACATTAGACCATTTAAACTTATAGATACGTCTTGACTTCAAGCAGTGAAACAAATATATACCAAATACGAGTGAAAAACTAGTTTACTTTAATTCACTACTAACATAAATCTGGATACTGTCCCACCATCAGTGACGTCACGCATTTTTGATTCAGTTTGTAATCTTTGTATTCAAGATAATAATATGATCTAAGTATTCAAGGAGAGATAAGAAGGGGTGTGTCTATAAGTACCTAGAAATATTCGAACACAAGTAACAAACAGACCTATTTTATTATTATTATTAGGGTCAAGTGGGGTAAAAATGAAACACCTAAAAATAAGGGAAAAAGTGAAACAGGCATGTAATTAATAAACAATATGACTTAATTACAAAATCGAAAGCGCTATCATATTCTGTAAAGTTTATTTTCAATTATATAAAAATTTGAAATATTATATCTTCCTAGGAGTATGTAGATAACGCCTTTTCGTAAACGAACTAAAAATATGTAAAATTAATTTCATTTCTTGTTGTATAACTTTCTATATTACTGCAATATAAATTGAAATTTTGGATTTATATTAATTTTGCACACAGAAAATAGATGAAAGATGAGAATGCCTTACTTGTTTTATTTTTTTAATAAAGTGCTTTTTTCTAATATTAAATTAAACTTTTGGGAAAATATGAAACAGCAATCAGGGAAAATATGAAACAGCTGCAGGGAAAATATAAACCACTTTCTGTACTTCAATGTAAAATTTGGTAGCATGGTAATCCTAACTTGCATGTTTTGATTCATATCGTGATATATTCTACGCCTACTTTTGCTTAGAAATTACTTAGAAATCCAATAAATACTAGAATACTACTAGGTAGGTAAGTACATTATCTTGCTTGCAATATCACATTTCAATTAGTTTGACTTGCATTTTATACATTGAATAGTCTTAAGTTTATAGGCCAGTCATTGTAGCAAAATCGGTATTATGTATGGTATGTATGGTATGGTATGAAAAAATTCCGAAAGTTTTCCAATTTTGAGGCAACATTGGAGGAGGTAAAAAAATATAAAATCCGATTTTGCACCCCTTTCCGCCCCCGGGAACATTGTTAAATTAACAAAAAGCGTGAATTTGCAATAACTTTTTGAAAAAAATTCAGATATTTATGCAAACCTTTGAGAACATTTTAATAATAATTATTATTACACATATTCAATAAAGTTTTGCACCATATGCTACAATGACCGGAACATTGCAAATGGTAGCTTACTAATTTTATTTTGGTATATATCCTGTTCAAAAAAATTGTAAAAGTATGTAAATAATTGCTTATGCAGTCATATAGGCAAATTAATAATCCCAACTATTTGCAGTGTTCCGGTCATCGTAGCAGGGTGGAAACTTTATAGAAAATGTGTAAAAATTATTAAAATGTTCTCCAAGAATTGCATAAATTTCGGAATTTCTTTCATAATTATTACAAATTTACGTTCTTTTTTTAATAATTTGACAATATTCCGGGGGGGGGGGGGGGCGGAAAAATGTGCAACAATCGGATTCATAATTTTTTGACCTTCTACAATGTTGTTCCAAAATATAAATACTTTCGGAATTTTTGTTTAACTTGTCACTTTATAAGAGTGTACAATAATAAATTAGTGTTATATCATTAAAAGTAATTTTAGTTCATATTTAAAAATGGTACGAAATTATAAAAAAGTGAAAAATAAGGCAAAATAAGTTAATATAAAAAGTTTATTTTCAAAGTTAGTGCCAGTGATTGAGATGTAACTAACAATTAAATTGTTTCATTTTTTCCCTTTGTTTGTCATATTTCTAATTTTTATTTAAATAATACGTATCTATTTGTTTTTTTTTGTAAATAATAATCTTATGTTGATTGGCTTTAAATTTTTTTCATAGTTTTTGAATGGTTGATTATTTTGACAAATGTAGAGTAATAGTATTTTTTACCTAATTTCAGCTTTGTTATAATTTTCATTACCTTGTTTTGTGTTTTATATTATTTTGTGCGGAAATATAAAAAATAGGGCTTGCAGCGTATATTTTCTATGCAGTTTTTTCCGCTTTTTTCATTTTTGTCACAAACATTTCAATACTACTTATAGCGTGGGAGTAACAGACCTGTTTCACATTTTCCCGTAACTGTTTCATTTTTTCCCGTAATGAAGGTTAAAAGTGAAACACTGTTTTTTATTTTTTTTTGTACTTACTCAGCATTTAATTTTAAAAAATCATACATAATTAACAAGATGGCGTAAAACTACATCAGATAGTGATGCTAAAAATTTTAAATTATCCATTTTAATGCCTTAAAAATAGAAAGTTTTACATTTTGTTTCATAGTTACCCCACTTGACCCTATATTTAATAATGATATGTCATTTTAAGAAGTTGTTAGAACTTCATTTGTTGCACTTGTCAACTTATTAAACTTTTTAAATTTAATAAATAGAAAATAAATAGAATAGAAAGAAACCCCAAAATTCAAGTTAGCCCACCCAAAAAATCTAAAAAGTTTCAGTTTATAATATTATAATGGATCTATGTATGATAGTTCGTTAGTTTTGAGTTTTCTGCAGAGTTTACGATACCATTTTTACGAGTATTTACGTATTTGATGACGTAATTTTTTCTTTTTCAAATAAAATTGTTTGAAAACTTTTCTTTAGCCCTCCCAAACTTTTAACCCTGGTTGCGCCTATGGAGTATGGGCGATGCGACGGTGCTATTGAAGCACCTGCGGTGCATGATCATATTGATCACCATTTTCTCCTCATCAGACGTTGGCTCGATGCCTCATCGGGTTTAAAATCCCCACAATTCCCAATAATCATAATATCGCTATCGGTTGAACCCCGAGTCCTGACCTGTCACATTAACAATGAACGAGTAGTACACGATCTGATTGTAAGTAGTAAAGATTTTATAATGAAAACTAAGCAAGTTTAAAATTTCAAGATATTTTGAAACTGCTGACCCTACTCTTGAACTTGTCTGGTGAATAAAATAATTTTTGGCAGGTTTAAAAACGCCCTTGAATAATTATGCGTCACTAGATTACGACATAACTGATAAAGAACATGGATAAGGGAGGGGCGTAACATTTTGTAGTGGTGTGATGCGCTCACCGAGTCTAGTTTTGTGTATCGGTTTCACATAATTTTTTGAATGTTGCGAATATTTTTCATTCTTTAAATTATAAAGGGAACTTGCATCGCCTCTCTCAAATTTGTGGAACTCAGTTTGTATTAGGTTAGCCTTGATCGAATATTAAACAAATGCCCACGACTATAATTCACAAATAAAATAATATTTCGAGGAAATTTAAAAAAGAAGCCAAAAACATGGAAAACGGAAATAAAAATGAAACTAGAGTTTGGTGTGATGGATGGTAAGTTTTCTTTTTACCATAATTTTTAATGTTAAACGGTTAATCGTTACATTTGTAGTTACGACATGGTTCATTTCGGTCATGCAAATTCGTTACGACAAGCAAAGGCTCTTGGCGGAAAGTTAATTGTGGGGATACATACAGACGAAGAAATTACAAAACATAAAGGGCCTCCAGTATTTACCCAAGAGGAACGATATAAAATGGTTCGAGGTATAAAATGGGTGGACGAAGTTGTCGAAGGAGCACCCTATGTAACCACTATTGACACATTGGATAAATATGATTGTGACTTTTGTGTGCATGGTGATGATATTACAATGACTGCTGATGGAATAGACACATATCATCTTGTTAAAACGGCTGGTCGATACAGGTTTGTAATTTATTTACTTGCGATTAGTTCAGGGCTGTAGCCAGGGGGTGACTAGGAGGCTCAGCCTCCCGTGGCAAAATTTATATAAAAATATGTTTTTGATTTAATGAGCAATTAAGTTCACAGAATTTAGTTTATTGTAAGATTTACATCCTATTTTGGAAAATAATTTTCAAGGCTCCCCCAACATGATATAAAAATGTTTAGTTTTTAGAGATCCAACGCTATGTACATTTATTGATTTTATATGTAGAAACTATTTTCTTTATCTGTTTGTTAGGACATGACCCTATGGGACCTGTGCACACCTTAAAATTAGTTTATGCTTGTACTATAAGTTCAAAATATTACCTTTATTTTGATTTTTTTATATTTTTGATATTGACATACATTTTTATAATTTGCGCTTACAGTAGAGCGAAATTTTTCCTTCGTGACTGGGCGGAGCTAATGTGCAGAAACGAATATTCGTCCGGTCCTTTTATACAACATGTTCTCTCTCCACATCTGCTGCGTAGAAATTTGTCTCCTCCCAGTCACAAAGGAACATTTTTCCTCTACAAACATAAACTACAAAAGACAAATTGGCTCTTTTCGGGTTATAGACCTAACCCACAAAAATGTCACTAGCTTTTATTTTGTGCACATTTTCTAAATTATATATTTGAATTTTGCATTGTTTGCAAAGTTTGGTATTTGAATAGGTGGTAATTTCATTAGCTTTCAATTCAACTTTTTGCAATTCATTGTTTTATAAAACAAATGTTAATTCCTTTTTTCTAAATTTGTTTGTAAATGATCAAATTTTATTGTTCTTTTTTTTTGATTATCTTATTGTTTGTTAATTAGAATTTAAACCTTAACCGTGAATTTTGATCTTAAACCAAACCACATAATAATAGTATATTTTACTTTTGCATGCCAAGATGGAAATATTTGTAGGTGGATTCCTTTGCAAATTATAATTTGTTTGATATTACTTATCATGTTTTCCTAACCTTGCAATGAACCATGTGGGTATAGTAAACGGAACTAATGTTATCATGTTGATAACCCACTTGATTCATAGGTCGTTTTCTTTTTTTAAATAATTGGAGCATTTTACCCAAATATTTTGAAAAATCAATAACTTTTGTACTTTGCTAAAAATTGAATGATCTAATTTTGTTGATATAATATTATAATATTAAAAATTTAATTTGTAATAATGGTTTTCAAATTTATGTTTAATAAATGATAGCTTAAATTTATATCAATTTCTCTGTTAAAATACTCTTCATTATATCTCACTATCTAGAACCAGTGGTAAGTCACTGTGGAATTTTTCTCTAATTTTGGCCTTTTCTGAAATTTAGTTTGTTTACACCATTTTTCATACTGATTAAATTGATATGATTGATTAATAATTTATTAAATATTATATAGGTGACTTCACAATATTATAATATTATAGAACATTAAAGTTGATTTATCTAGAAACTACTTTTTGACTTGTGTCACTTTTTTCACGATATTCGTGATAAAAATGTTTAAAATATTCTAGGATTTAGTTTTTTTCATCCAGATGAGGTACCGGCTACTGTAATAGAAAACTGCATAATTTTTAACTAAAAACCGATTCATCATATCATCTCTCCCATGCACAAACGACGAATGTGCAAAATTGTAGTTTTGAAATAAAACGATTTGATTAATCATATCTTGTATTAGGACAGTGTAATTAGCAATTCCGATCGTAATTACTCTGATATTTCCAATTTTTAATATGTTTTATAAACTGGTCTCTAATGCCCGTACCTATAGTCGCGGATCAAGCCGAGATCAAGGATTGACCCTCGGTTAAACCGTAACCGGGTAACAAGATAGAGAGAGAAAACCGAGGCTCAATCCTTGATCTCGGCTTGATCCGCGACTATATGTACGGGCACTAATGTTAAATATAAGTTTTCGACCTTGGCGCGCGTGCCATCATCTTGAAAAACCGTACGAAATCTTACCAAAATTAGTGTTTCCCATTATCTCCTTTGCTTGCTAATTGCAATTGCAAATTGCTCATTTGCTAAAATTTCGGTTAAAATAGTCTAAACAAATTTTGTAGAGCATAAAATTTCCTAAAACTTTTGTTTTTACAATTTTCTTCTATCTCTGATCTCGTGGGTATCTCGTTTGCAATTTTAAGAAAAATTTATTAACACAAATTGGTAGACCATAAAATTTCATTTAAATGATGTTAATGGTTTTTTTTTCTCTCTATTAGTTATTGAAATATAAAGTCGTAAAAATACGAATAAGTTTGCAAAAAGAAATAAAATGCACTACAATTTCGAGACATTTAGTAACAATTTTGTAGAGCATCAAATTTCAAAAAGGATGTGTATATTTTGTCTATTAGGTATCGAGATTTTAATCCACTAATAACACTAAACTATCTGTTTCAATTCAAGACCTGATTTTGGTGGATTACCGTGTGATGGACACACGTCTTTTATAACATTTCTGTAAAATTGGTGCTGGTAAATTTTACTTCTTTTTGCAAACTTATATGCAGCTTTACCACTTTATGGCTAGATACCAAATAGAGATTAAGAAAAAAAACATACACGTCTTTTACAAAATTTTATATTCAACAAATTGGTGTTTGTAAATAAATTGTTCTCGAAGTCGCATTGAAAACGATATACTCACGAAAAACCTAACCTTGTGCATTTTACTTGTTTTTGCAAACTTATATGCATTTTTCTCATGGTGTTTATTAAAGATAGAAGAGAATAATAATATTGTAATATGAATTCAAAAAGAGATATTTTGTATCTCTTATAATAAATTATAAAATAATATTATTAATTATCTCTTCTGGAAATCATCTTACAATTAAATATAATATTAAAAGGGTCCCATTTTAAAATATAATTAATTGGAATAATAAATTACATAATTTTTAAAACTAAAAAGTTGTTTGGAAAAGAAATTGCTGGTTTAGGAACCGAACCATGGTTTAGCAGGGAAAGTCTATGACCACTTAGCCAGACAGACTTATTAGTTATTAGGTACCAATAATTGTTGCTAACATTCACATAGTTCAAGCACGTACCTGTTTTCAAAATTATAATAATAATAATAACTTTATTTGGTATAAAAACCATTATAAAACAACATTATTGTACAACACAAATTACATAATCATTAAATAAAATTGACGCGAACATATTCTTTAATTTTTCTCTTAAAACTAGAAAATCTCATATCCTCCTTAATATCTATAGGCAAACTATTAAACAATTTCAAGCCATTATACAATAGCGTGTTCTGAGCTCTATTATTTCTAAATAAATGCAATCTAAAATCATGTATGTTACGAACAGGGTAACCATGCACATCATTTACATATTCAATGCCACTACTCAGATAGCCAGGCAGAATCCTAGATCTCACCTTGAATACAAAAATCAAAACATTTGCAACAATACGCTGGTATACACTATGCCACTGAAGTGTCTCCAGCAGCACAAATTTTGAAACAAATCTATTAACCCTAAGGACAATTCTCATGCCCCTATTCTGCAGCTTCTGTAATCTATCAAGCATGCCACTATTACCCAAAAACAAGACAGTTGAAGCAAACTCAAGATGTGGTCTTATCATCGAATTATAAATCTTAATAGCGCATATCATAGAAACATTTCGACGTATCCTCGAAAAGAAATGTAATTTTTTTTGCAATTTTCCCACAAATGAAATCAAAATGCCCCTTAAAATTAAGTTTATCATCGATAATCACACCCAAATATTTAAATTGATCCACAACTTCAATTACCTCACCATCAATCAAAACATCAACATTCCTGCCCACTCTATCATTTAATATCATACATTTTGTCTTCTTAATATTGAGTTTCAGACTATTCATATGCAACCACTCACTCAGAATCCCCAACTCCTGATTAACAATGTCAATGCAATCATTAACATTATCACCAACAACATACATGTGGGCATCATCAACATATATTACAAATTTAGCCTTAGTGATACACATATTCATATCATTCACATACAACAAGAACAACAATACACCAAGTATCGTACTCTGAGGAACTCCCAAATTCACATCCACTGCCTCTGATACAACCCCATTTATCACAGTTCTCTGTTTCCTTTTTTCTAAGGGTACGTTTATGTTGGAGCTGTGATAAACGATACTAGCCGAGATAAGAGCGACGATACTAGCTGTGATAAGAGCATAGAAAATATTTCTATCTTTGATGTGTTTATACTGGGGATGTCAATAGCGCTATAAAAATTGCAGGTTATAGTACGAACGTATGAGAGAGAGAGAACAACATTTATTTAGTATTAACATTACAATAATTATTATTATTTTAAAACTTATAACAATAAAAGTTAAAATTTAACGATGAGCGAGAAGTTCAACAAAAAAATTGAAGCTGCAAAAATGCGAAATAAATCCGATATTTCAAGACATTTAAGAATAAAAAGTGAAAAACGCTTGGACAGATTGATCATAATTTATCTAATACAAATCTATTGTAGTGATTTTTATTTTTTTGGTCCCACAATGCTGGTTTTTCAAAAATTGCACTTATAAAGCTTTGCACATCCATGCTATAAGAGCGGAGAATTACTATTCAAAAACTTTCTTCGCTCTTGTCGCAGCTCTTATAAAATTTGAAGCGTTGCTAGGATCCCCAACATAAACACCTTAACCAGAATACATTGTTTTCAAATCGCAGCTATGCTCTTATCGCCGCTAGTATCGTTTATCACAGCTCCAACATAAACATACCCTAAATAAGATATAAACCACTTCAATTCATTATCTTTTATACCGTACCTCTGAAGCTTCAATTCCAGAATTTCTCTATCAACCGTCTCAAAAGCTCTACTGAGGTCAAGGAAAACAGCCACAATCACCCTATTGTCATGAACAGCCATCTTCCATTCACCCACAACAAAGGTAACCAACGATTCGCAACTATGACCCTTTCTGAAACCTGACTGGTATTCATAAATTATATCATTATTCTCCAAGTATTCCATCAGTTGATTATTAACAATCTTCTCCAATACCTTTGTCTGAATCGAAATCATGTTAACTGGACGAAACTCCTCACACTTGGTCGAATTTCTCACCTTTGCCACAGGAATTATCATTGATTCCTTCCAGGTATCAGGAAAAATTCCAGATTCAAGTGACACATTAACAATGGAGAGTAGGTTCTCACCTACTAGGTCAAAAATATCTCTAAACATACCAGCATTAACAAAATTTACATCTCTCTTATTATTCATTAACTTCAGTACAAGCTCCAAATCTTCTATTTTCACTGGTTTAAACCCAAAAGCACAGCTCACATCATCAATACAATTAACATATTGCCTCACTGGAATGCTCTTTCATTTATAATTATTCATACATAAAAATTCATAATTTTTTAAGGTGTTGCAGACGGAATTTTGAGATTTTCTTTTTTTTAAACTTGTAGGGCTTCCAAAACAGAATTATGCGATAATTTTCTTATAAGTAGTCTGAAAACTATTATTTTTAATCAAACGTTAATTTGAGTTACTTTTTTGTCGAAATTCTTTTTATGTTTTAAATTTATTTTTTAATTAAAATAATAATTTATTGTTTTCTTTTAGATATGAAAGTTATGGCCAGCTTATACTACGTTATGTTATTTTGTTTTAGTTTAGTGAAAGTATTTCTTTTAGAATATTTGCATCCAGTTAGAAAATAAGCAGTAAAAATTATTAAATTTTACATTTTGCCTTCCTCTTTGCTATTATTTGTCTAGTTTTGTTTAGATCTATACTAAAATATTTCCTATGTTGATTATTTACGTTCAAAATGAATTATGTAATTAATTATATTTTCAAGGATAAATATTTTTTACAGTATTATTATAAGCTGTTTTTTTTGGTACCAAACTCTGGACTCAATAATCACAATGTTTATCAAAAACTGTTTCAAACGTTAATAAACATCTTATTTATTTAACTTAACAACCTTTTATATTTTTATTTAAATTATTCTTAATTTTATATTTTTAAAATTGGTTATAGAGAGGTTCAACGAACTGCAGGAGTTTCCACTACAGATTTGGTTGGAAGGATGCTGTTATTGACGAGGCAACACTTTTGTCAAGGTAAGTTTGAGTATGATGTCGCAAAAGAACACTCATCTACCATGGGTCAAGATTCATCAGCAAGGTCACCATGGACTGGTTGTTCACAATTTTTGCCAACTACACAGAAGATCATCCAATTCTCTGATGGAAAATCACCTAAACAAGGCGATAGAATAATATATGTTGCTGGTGCTTTCGATTTGTTCCATGTGGGTCATTTAGATTTTTTGGAAAAAGCAAGAGAACATGGAGATTATCTTATAGTAGGTTTGCATACCGATCCAGTTGTTAATCAATACAGAGGTTCTAATTATCCCATAATGAACTTGCATGAGAGAGTCTTGAGCGTATTGGCTTGTAAGTATGTTTCTGAGGTAGTTATTGGAGCCCCTTATATGGTGACAAGAGATCTGATGGAACACTTTAAAGTGGATTTGGTAGTTCATGGTTCTACTGATATTAGTAAAGATATTAGTGGTAAGGATCCGTATGAAGTTCCAAAAAAGTTGGGAAAATTCATTATTGTTGATTCGGAAAATGATATGACAACCGAAAAAATTGTGGAAAGAATCATCAGAAATCGAATTGAATTTGAAGAGCGTAATTTAAAGAAAGAGAAGAAAGAACTGGCAATTTTGGAAAATATGAAAAAACTGGAAAAGAGTACCAAGGAGATTACTGTGGGTAGTAGTTAGGTATATTTATTATATAATTTATATTTTTAAATGATAGAACGTTTTGCAATTTTAAACTGGGATTGTAGAGGGAAATAGTTGTCTAGTATGAATTGTACAGTTTATAGTGCTAAATAATTTTTTACATTAGCACTACCTCTAGCTTTTAACGATTTTTTAAACCAACATAATATAATAATTTTATATACTCGTATACACATGTAAAATAATTGATTTATATTAAATTTTAAACCTCATTGTACTATTATACTAGTCAACAAATTGTTTTATACACCAAGATTTTTACATTGGGCATTGTTTATTTTATTCACGTGTGTTTCGAACATGTAATGTAGTAATTGTGATAATTTTGTATTTATTTTTGTGTTGTTAATCAATTTATAATGTTTAAACTTTGTAAATATGCAGTAGGTGTGCTTAAATGTTTTTAGATTAATACTTACAAATAATAGCAAATTTTAATGAGCTGTTGTATCACACGATAATAAGTGGTGAAAGATCCCTGGCTTAATGTTCAATATAGTGTAGGATGTTTTATATAGAAATGCTATTTAGTGTCATTGTTTAGCTTTTATTGGGCTATAAATGCTTATTACATTTTTTAATGTAAAAATTTTATATTTGTTATTAAATGTGCATTTACACCATTATTTGTGTTGAACTGATTTTTTATTTATTAACTAGCGGATTTGGTTGCTGGAAAAAAAGGTCACCCAAAAAAATTGCGGGACCAATGTTTAGGGCCCTGTCAACACACCTATTTTTGCTGCAACAATGCAACTGTTCCCTAAAGAAATTAAATACATTTTTAAATAATAAGTAGAAAATTTCAGATTTCTAGGGAATTTATTATTTTCCAATTTTTATAAAAACTTCGACATTAAAAATACAAAATTCGTAATTCTAAAATTACTCATCATACAATGCATGACAGATAATGTTTCAATTAAGCATTTCAGAAAGTAGTAAATGCTTAATTAACATTTTGTAATTTAAAACTAATTTGTTCTTATATCTAATCTAAAATAAATAATTTTAAAAGTATGAGCTTTATGCATAGATTTATTATTTATTGTAATCTACTATACTAATTAAATAAATAAGTTACTAATTCCTATCATAATTATATGTGGAGTGCAATAAATTGCAATGCATAAAAAGCTCATACGCCAACCATCTCCATGTTTAGAATAAATACCGTAAAAAAATCGAAATATTGAGAATATTATTGCGTTGTTGGTCTTCCAGTGTAACCAGTTTCATTGTAGTGTCTTCTTTCTCCAATAAGTTGATCTATACCTTTTGGTTCATGAAGCCCTCCCATAAGTGCAGTATGTAAACGAAGTGCTAACCAACACATAATAAAAGCTGATAAAAATAGAAGACATCCCAGCACTGCTGCAATAACTAAAAAAGTGCTACACGAATTTTCATTCGTATTAGTTTTGTGATAATACTCTCCAGGCATTAAAACTGTGTATTCTAAATTTTCTTGAAATTTAGTATACTGAGTTGTGTCATTATAACTTCTGATCATTGCTTCCGCTCTTGGAGATTCCACTATTTCTGTTACGTTTCCAGCATGACGTTTTCTTCTTCCATGACCAGAAGGTTCGAAAAGATCTAAACAAAAATCTGGTTGGCAATCTGTTGCATCCATACATGCTTTTATTTGTGAGTGAATCCATAACGTTGATCTCTCTTTCATTGTGCTTAACAGAAATGCTTCAAAGTCCAAAAAAACTTCGTTGTGACGTTCGCGATAACGTGCTGGTTGATGTGGTATTATGGACGCAAAATCACGATTTCGACATCTACAAATTAAAAAAAACTTTAATTAGAGTTTTATACCATTTCAACTACCCATCTAGCTAGCTGTGCGAGGTCGAATACCGAGCAACGTCGCAGAGCTACCAAAAGAGTTAAAGCTGAACTATGAATAGCCTCTCAGAAGGTGGCTCCGTGAGGCCGGAAGTACTGGTTAAATTGATTTACAATTGACGTTTTCGGAATTAAAGGCTATATTATAGAAATGGTGCAAAAGATTGTGAACTATTTAATTTATACACCAAACATGCAAAAGTTATTTTAATTTTTCGCAAAGCATTAAAATTTTAGAATAAGCGAGATATTGTAGTTTTAATTTTAACCAAATTAATAATTGCATATTATAAGAAATTTCGGGTTTAGCTAAAAACCGAATAAAAATTATTGTCAAAGTTTTGAATGTGTGATAATCCATTTTATTATTATTATATAAACTGAAATAGGTATTACCGTAAAAAATTCTAAAAAACTGTATTAAGTATGTAACGGATTTAATGACAATAAACCAAAATGACAAGTCATTATAATGTAACTTTACACTACGTTAGTTTTCGTTTCATTCAGTTGCTTTTATTAGGCACTTTTTTAAATGAAGACCAAATAAACCAAATTGCTGTATTGTTTAAAAATTGGTTATTACAATAAAAGTAAATTAGAATTTCAACGTTACATTTAAATTGCGTGATAATTTGATAATGACGAAATTAGTGCAATCTTGTAATAAGCAGGTACCTATTACAAAAATTCGCAAAAAAAATTATTGTAACATGACAGGCTAACAGTTGTTCAATTTGCATTGTATTTTATGTTTGACACGTAATTAATTTAAATTTAAAATTGGTTTAAATTATTGCCTGTTAACAAATTATGTTGATATAATGCCTGTGTCGACTATTTATTTCCTTTTAAATAGTAGGTATCCTATACTTAATTATCATTTTTAGCTACACCTGGAGGTTCACGCATGAATATATTCGTAATATTCTACAAACATTATTTAAGCTTGTTCGTCATCATTTCTATAGAACAATGCGAATACGAAAGTACATAACGTATTTACTCACCCATCTTTGACAAGAGCCACACTACCCATCATGTGTGGATCATCTGGATCAGGACTAACTGTAACCTCCATTAATTTAACATATTTCCATGCCGATTCTTGATTAATACGAGCTCGAAGTTGTAATTTTGTACCTATGGGCACAGCTTGATCGACAGGTAATTCAGTAGAAACATTGTTAGTATTAATTCTTGCAGCAGGAGCTTCTTTGTAAAGAGCCACTTCATATTCCAACCTTCCTGGAGTTTCTTCTACTACTCCAGAAACTCGCGCACCATGAGGACTAAAAACATAAATTCATGAAACGAACGTATTTCGAAATTTATAATTACATTGCATTAATATTGATTATATCTACCAATTAATAAGCTTTATAATTTCTACACCGTTATAGCTCTCAGACATTTATTTCTCTAATTAAGCATGTACATAAATATTAAGACAAATTAACTACTTTTTTTGAGAAAAAAAAATTGTATTTTGAACAAAAACTTAAAAAAAACCCAATGGTTATAATATTTTGAAGTAATTTTCTAGGTATTTATTATTAACGTACTTACAAACTACCAGCAAATCCTGCCGCCTTATTTTCAATTATAGTGGGTTCAGGTGGTTTGCACATTATAATCAATTCTTGATCTGATTGCATAACTACTCCTGGAAACTGTGGGAACCAAACTCGTACATGTACAAATCCCTAAAATAGAGGTATAAATACATAATTTTTTAAAAAAATTTTCAAATTAATAAAATATCTTACATTTCGTCTCAGCACTCCGCATCTAGAAAAATCGACAATTCTTAAATTATATCTATGACCACTTGGATCTGTTAGATCTGGCCTAATTTGGCAAGAAGAATCTGTTTCTGGATCTACACCTCGATCATCCGCAAATAATGGACTTCCTTTAAATCCTTCTGGTTTTTTTAATCTTGCTACTATTGAATCTTTTGATCCTATATTGGTACTTGATCCAAATGTACATTGTATTTCGTTTACTGAAAAAAAAAGAATGTGTTTTAATTATTGAACTATAATACCTAATAGAGTTAAAAGTACAACGTAAATTTACAAAATAGCAGTTTAGGTTCCAAGGGCGAAAAGTTACACTTGGCAGCCCATTCGTTGGTTGCTGATTGAGTGAACAGAGGAAGTAACGCAATGGTTGCAAAGTGAATTTTACCCGTGCAACATACTCTATTTTTTTCAGTATAATTTAGATTATTTAGTTAAAAAAAAAATTATTTTTTAGCTCTTTGTCAGTAATTTTGAAATATCGTCGGTGACACAAGGAACTCATGTAACTCCCTTGCGTAAAATTTTAGAGTAGATGGAATTTTGTCATAGAAATATTTATTATTAACCCAATTATTGGAAGTTGCGATGGGTTCTCTCGTTATGCCTTGTTGTACGGTAGAAATTTTTTTGAATTATGGGAATTTCACAATACACCGGTATTGCACCTAAGCAGCGGATGGCGTAAAATCTCATTTTTGTAATTTGTTGGAGTTCAAGTTTATCTTATAACTCCGTGTGTAGTAAAATATCTAATTTTTTATCTATCCCTTTTATTTTTTTAGTTATCCCTTCGAAACATGTCGTAAAAATAAATTATTTTATTTTAATTAGTGAAAGCAATTATTTGCCGAATATTGTGTTTATATTCTATCCCTTTTCCTTAGCACGGCAGTACTGTAGTGGAACCGCATCGGCACCGGGGGCTTTTAAATGTCAATCAATATTCATTTAACCCAAAATTTACAAATCATCATGCCAATAAAAATTCTTTCATTTTTTTGGAGGTTGCAATTCAAGACAATTAAGCCCTGGAGCATTATCGTGATGAATGAGCACATTTTTTTGCTAAACTCGGGAGTTTCTCGATAATTATTTGTTTCGATTGGCCTAATAGCTTAGAAACAGTATGCCCCAGTTGCAGTATGACCTTTTGAAAGGAGTCGATGAATTTGTTTAATGTTTTCTGATGTCGTCACTGCCGACAATCGCCGTCCAATGTGCGGATCATTTTCTAGGCTTTCTCAGTTCTGTTGAAATGGCGCTGTCCATTTCTTAATCATCAAATATGAAGGAATCATTCACTCAAAGTGTTAACCTGTTAACCATGTCTTCATGGATTTGCTTTAGAAACACGCCCGTCATTAATTATTGATTCAGGTTATCGATACTCATGTTATAATATGTAACTAATTTGTTGTAACATGATCGCGACTACATTTTACTTCCATGAAGTTTTCTCAATGTCAAAATGAGGTGGGAATCGTTACCATACGTGAAGTTAATAGTTGCTTAACCTTCGGCCTTACAAAAAAATGTCAATTACATAAAAAATACTGTTAGACCTTTGGCTTCACAAAGTGGAGTTTGATACCAATAAGGGTAATAGGTGGGTCGTAGTACTTAGGTAGGTATATATCACAAGAAACCCGTATTTGTTTGGCCTTATTTGGCCTCAGAGTGAAATTATAATAAATTGAATTCTTTGACTATATTATTTTCTGTTCTTTTATAGAAGCAAATTTTTAGATTAGATTAACAACTCGTGTATTTACAGTAATATTTACAAAATTTTTGTGCTACTGCACTAAGTACATTAACACATAATTAGTTGAATTGGTTGATATTATTAGGTACTATTATTGTTATGTGAAAATTAAAGTTGGTATATAAACGAATAGAAGAATTATTTATGTGACCGTAGTGTAATGATTATGTACGGATGCGTGAAAGTATTTAAGTTACATTTTTTGTGAAAGTTATTGGCCGGGGAAAAACACTGCTGGAGAGGAATCTGCAGCAGATCAAAAAAGAAACAAGAGCGTTATGGAAATTATGAATAAGTAATTGAAAAGACCAGCAGTCTGGCGTAAATCAAACACGGATAGACTGCTAAAGAGCGGGAAACCGCGGTTCTAATCCTGATTGCGTCGGATATGTGCTGTGATCTAAAAAGTCCAAAATCGATCTGTGGATTATGGGGAAGGCAACGGGAAACCACCCCATTAACATTTCCCTAGTAAAGTCTTCTTGGCTTAGCCAGGGGGATCGCTAACATCCGAAATCGGATAGGCACCTGAAGAAGAAGAACTGAAAAGAAGTAAATATACTTGGTTTGAACATACAGAAAGGATAAATGAAGGAATCGGACAAGAAAAAGTATACATATATCCTATAGGGTGAATTTAACAGATGGAAGAAAAAGAAGTAAGCAGGTAGAGTGAAAAAATGAAAATTAGGGACGAAATGCTGCAATAATCCGTTTAACATTTCCAAGTAAATTCTTGATCAAGAATCAAAGTCTCCTAATACTGGTGATAGCTACTGATACAATAATTGCTTGCTCGACAGAATAGGCAAACCGAAATTGAAATGCTTGCTCAAAATATCTGCTCTGATTTTTAAATAAAAGAAAAGTAGTTGTTTATGACTTTACCTGATGGTTAAGTAATTTATAATGAAATATCACCAACATATACTGTCTTACCATTACGATCAACGGTGGATAATAATGTACCTGAATTAAAGCGTACACTAACCACTAATTATTTAGACACGTTTAATGTTTTCTACGGGTCGTTAGAATTAATAATAATATAGCTGCGTAATTAATAACTATATAATATAGTTATTTAATTGTCCATTTTCTTGATAAAATTATGTTTACCGTAACAATAAATAATTTATACATAATGCCGAAGAATTATGTTATGTCACATAAAATTTCCAGTGGTTGTTAAAATAAACAGATTTTGTATGGAAAGTCAACTTTCCACCAATTTAATGCTGCAATATATTTTTCATATTACCTGTCATGAAACTACGAGTTTCATTGCATGTTGAGACAGTCGAAACACGACAATTGCAGATCAACGCGACTGTTGGTCAGAAACTAAATTGGTTTCTGCCCTAGGAAAGAAAGCGTCAAGTTTCTGCCCGCTTACTCAGTTTTTGATTTCATTTTAAACCTGTCAGAATTGAATTTATTAATTGTAAACAATTAATGTGACAGCTGACAATTCTTATATTTCATGAAAACTCTCAGATTCATTACAGGTAATATGAAAAATAGTATGTTTGGGCACGGGATGAAACACGATTTCAGACTCGAGGTGATGCCAGCCCTCGCTTTCGCTCGGGAAGGCAATCCACTCTCGTCTGAAATCATCTGGTTTCATCCCTTGCTAAACAATATACTATTCTTGCATTATATAGTAAATATCAAGAAATTCGATAGATAACAAATAATAATAAATAGGGAAGATGCATAAATTTTTTTTATAGCGTAGTTGGATAAAAAATACCTAAATATACTGATTAATACTATTTAATTTATTAATTTTCGTTTCGATAACAATTTAAAAAATATTTAAAAATCTATCAATTTGAATGCTAGGAAACGACCGCGCATGGCGCCATTTACTTGTGACGTAATCTGGTATTCTGTGATCTGGTAGTATGGGACTTACGCACGACTTACGTTAGTTTAGAAACTAATTCAAGAAAGAATTAAAGATTAAAGGATTAATCTTGATTAATTTTGTACCAACATAAACATATTATAAATATTTCTATTTCTATAATATATTAATAAACGACATTCAATACATGACAAATATATTTTAGCGCGTAATTTTTTGTTAAATTTTAGATCTTGGGTTAGTTTAGTTTTGTGCTTTGAAAGTTGAAGTTAGTTATTGTTATTATCATGGAAACCCAAAAGAAGATGGGCTATAAGTTAGTATTGTATTGTTCTAAAATGTAAGAGCACTATACAATAAAAACACCAAATAAGCTGTTTTGGTTTCAAAATTAAATTAACTATTTCACGTTTTGTTGAAAAATGAATGCATTACATTATTTATTACGTACTTCCAATTTTTATTGATGTATAATATAATATTTATTTCAATTTTAGATAGGTAGAAAAAGACATGGCAAATTATACTCGATACCGAATCATGGCTCATCGTAAACACGTCTATTTTAGGCAAATTATCAGACTGAGCTTGCAGAAAACCACTTTCAGTCATGGTCGAAATAACAAACACTCAAACAAACTAATAAAGCAATCAAAAATAATATTATTTAAATACGATATCGGCTTTATTACGTACACAAAACAGAATTACGTACCAAAGTAACTCGTATAATATACCTTGAATACGTACCAACTGCTTGCATACGCGGGAATCGGTCTACCTTATGACGTCAAACCAATGGCGTTGCGTTCATGGTCACATGATATATTTTAAATTATCAGTGAATTTTAAAATCCATTATTTATAACAAAATACAATAAATAGAAGTTATTCTTGCTGATTTGTTATTTAATATATTAGATTAATCAAAAAATACTGTTTTAATTAAATTTTTTTATTCATGCATGTTCCCTTCGCTTCAGACAATGACGTGATGTGAAACAATTTTGAAGGGCTCTCAAAGTAATTTTTCGTTAACAACATTAAATAATGCGGTATATTATTACATTATTAGTTACTTCACAGAGAACCTAATTATTAAGTTATGGCAAAAAAAATGACAAACATTTCCCATGATAAACTCATAATCATTAGTTTAACAACTTAAATGTGCTTTAATTTTGGAGTTGAGGTAGGCTACGAGCTACAATAAATTAGTTAAACCAAAGTAAGACATTTAAATTTTATTCAATTCATTGTTACAATATGCACGCTTAATTTCTATTTAATAATACAGCCACGATTTTGTGAGAAATAATTAATTAGGCGAAGAATAATTATAATTGTTAAGATTTGTAATAACTGTTACTTTGTACCTACCTATGCTTAGCAAACGCGAACGCATGCTCTACCATTTCAAATTAATTTGTAAATTAATATAATCAGAAATCAGGTATGGTAAAAAAAACATTAATATTTTTGAAATAATTTAACGCTATTAAAAAATTTTAATTTTGTTCTACCTGAAAAACGAATCTTAGGATAGGAAATTCAAGGTTTTAAATTATTAATTATTATTATAGTTCATGAAGTTTGCACCTCTTCTACTATTAGGTATATTTACCCAGAATATTATATTAAATGTAGCATGTAATAATATGTGTGTATTATTCTCCGCGTAATTTTGATAACAATTTATTTTCACAAAATGTTACCGTACAATATAGACATAGAGGAGAAGGTGGTAATATGGAACCAGCATTTAATATGGACCACCCTAATTACAACGAACCTATTCATTCCCCCTGCCCAAAAATCACAAAATAAATGTTAAGCGATACTAAAAGGGTGAAGTAAACTGAAACAGTGTACCCACACTTGTTTATAGGGCTCGTCTAACAAGTTTTAGTTTACCCACAGTTTCAATGATTTGTGCGTGTATAAGTTGTGATCGTTTTATTTGTGTTAAATAAACATTTTCAGCTAAAGAAAGAATGAAATCGAAGTATAAAAGATTGTTTTAGACTACAGTGATGGTAAGCTCAGTTGATTTTAAATAATTTTGAAGTAAATTTGAAAATAATTAAAAATGAAGTTGCTTTTATTATGGTCCACATTGGTTATTTTATTATGGAACCGCATTTATCCATAGCAATTAACTTTTGATAATAAATAAATAAAAAATTTTAAAATATATCGAATTATGAATAAATAAATTGAATTCTTAAGAAAAATATGTTGAATTTTATGTTAAAAAATGTATGAGCATTTTACGAGGGCAAGGCGTGAAGGCCAACTACTGTAGGCATTAAAACACATAAAATTGGAACATTTAGAATATTTTTTTCAGCTAGGGTTAGTCATTGTATCCAACCACAAAGGTTGGATACATCTATGAACTCATTTATTTTTATATTATATTATATTTTCCCCGGTCCATATTAAAGACACCTGTGTCCCATATTAAAGGCATAAAAAAAATACCTTGTCAATTTTCATATTTTAAATTAAACGTTTTATTTAGAAAAATATCTGCTTTATTACTTTGCAATCTTCATAATGTGATAGGTTATTACTTATTAGTGTAGGATTCAGTACATATCATTACTTTTCATTTTTTTAAACTAAATTGTAGAGTTAATCGAAAAAAACAATAGGCGGTTCCATATTACTACCTTCTCCTCTAATAGTATCTACTTAGTAGTTACAAGGATTGATGAATAAAAATAGTAAGTTTTGCAAAACATTAATTTAACAAACATTTATAATCATTAAATCTGAATTTCAAAAGTTTGTGTTTGTTAATTTTTACAAAAAGCTGAAAAATGTGTTGAACAAACTGCATTTGGTTTGTCAATTTGGGACAAACAGCTTTTGGTTTGTCAACTGGGGACAAACTGTACTTTGATTGTTTGCACAAAGTAAATTTAATTAAATTCGTAATGCGGTATAAAAAACATTTTTTTTTAAATAACATAAGAGTACCTACATTTTTATTATTAATATTTTCTGTAATAGTATTAGGGTTCATCCAAAGTGAGATGACTGATGGGCGGACCTAATGTTCAGAAACAAAATTTAAATGCACAACGGGACTCGCACATTCTCCCTCCACATCTACTGCGGAAGAAATTGGCTCCCGCCCTGTCTTCTCACTTTGGATGAACTTTACATGACATGAAAATCATCTTCGTCATTATTACAATCACATAAAATGTCATCTTCATCTGGATTCTCATTCTCAATGTTATCTTCCTTATCTACAAAAATCTTTTTCGTCATATTCTGAGAAAATAGATTGCAGTTATGTGAACTCAGGATTGGTGGTTGACTAATTTTGTCCTAAGAGTTCGACTAATAGTTTTGAAAGTCTCTAAGATTTTTTGACTTTATTATATTTCAAAGTTGCACATTAGGTAACCTTATATTTCGTAGTTTCTTTCATCATTTTAAAAAGGTTTCTTGTAATTTTTTGGAAGGATTGTCATTTTTAGAAAACAGTTCAGTTTTTAACAAGATATCAGTTTTCTATGTTGATCTCTCAATAATAATCCTTTTTGAAGCACTAATTCCTTGAATTTTCTTTAAAGAATCCAAAGCAGATTTGATGTTGGAAACAGTCCAAGTTTTCGAAGTTCTCCCTGATTAGAGTAAATTACATAATATTTTAAATTACCATTATAACCATGGTACTATTACTTCTGAGAAACAATATTGAAGAATTAAATATGTAATGTTATTTTAGGGTTACTCATGAAGACTTGATTACATCTTAGAAAAGGTGGCAAAATTCAAAGACGAAGTGAAAAATCACAGCATGTCGTTTAATTTAAACAGCAGTTTAAATTTATGATTATCTTTTTACTAATTTAGTCTTTATAGATTGGTTTTTATAGTCTTATAGAATAATTATTTAAATACTGACCATTTATTTAAAATACTGACCATATTATTTAAAATACTGACCAAAAATATTTTAAAATACTGACCAAATAAATACAAGCCCATATAATAATATATGCATGCAGTATTTTTATCTCTACAAAAACTTATTTAGAGTTTATCTCAAAAATAATTATTATGAACTGATATTAAAATTTATTATTGAATTCAATAAGATGCATTTTACTTCTTCCATTTTCACCTTTTCTTCTATAACCTTTCTTTAATTAATTCCGGGATAGATGGCCATACGGAAGAGATGGCCATAGTCAGTAATTTTTAGAAATACCAATAGATCGCAATACCAGGCCAATTTTTGTATTCAGTTATGATGGAATGTTACTTTAAATTAGTACCTATTGCAACTTGATAAAATTCTGTTTAAAGATAATAAAATTGCAATCGGTGAAATTTTTTCAGTAAATAGTTATCGTTAGTTTTCAGTTATTGTGTTGTAATTATAAGTTGGTGTATGTTTTTTAAACAACAGCTTTGCAGAGGTCAATATTTGAATCATTGTGAGAACTTCTCACCTAAAATTCAAAATTAACATTTTTTAAACTAAAATAATTGGTTGGACATCTCTCTCATGAAATCGGGAGAAATGGCCATACTCATAATTTCGTAATTTTTACTCGTAATATTTTATAATAAATTGTATAAAATATAATTGTAAATTATAATTATATTTAATTTTTAATTTTATTTAAATAATATTATTATTATTTATTATAATTTTCGTTATTTTATTAATTGTTACTAAGGGCCGGTTTTACAATAGAAGCTTAAGCTCAGCTCAACTTTGAACCAGCCTTGAGCTTCAAATTTTACAAATTATGGGTTTTACAATGTGCGCTTAGTACTTGAGCCGAGCTCAACTTGAAGCTTTACATAGGAAAGCATAGGTGCGGTTCAGCTGAGCATCGGCTTAGTTGAGCCGATGCTAAACCTCCAATTGTAAAACCGGCCCTAAGACTACAACTAAGCAAAACAAAAACTATATTTAATTCGTTGTAATCGGTGTCATTTCTGGCTTCATGAAACTTGTACCACATAATTCCAATTTATACCAGAGGTGTGGTAAGTTAAATTGGATAGGAAACAGTAAAAAGAGTTGAAATTATTGATTTAAGTTAGCATGGCCATCTCTCCGGCACACTTTGGGAGAGATGGCCAAAAGCACTTTTTTTTTAAATTTTTTGGTACTTCTATGAAGTAAATTTTGCTAAATTTATCAATAGTTATAAGTTGTAAGTTCCAATTAAAAAAAAGAAAACATTATTTTGTCTGTTCATGATTGTTTTATTCGCCAAAATAAAAACTATGGCCAACTATCCCGGACTTACCCTATTATAATGTATTTGAAAACATAATTTTACTTTTTTAATTTATTTTCCCTTGTGGGACATGGACAATAAAATTAGTATCATGAACCTAAATAATAAATTGTGATTATAGGGATGATATTACATTTTTCGCGGATAGGGATTAAATTAATAATGTCCCACATTAAAGGAAGACTTGATCTTTAGGCGTATCTTGACATTATTCATTCTAGATTCTATCAATTCTGTTATTGTCATAGAGTAATTTAGAACGGTAATTAGTGAAGTATTATGCTGAGTCGACATTTGCTAGAAATCTTTTTTCATTTTTAATATTTACCCCTACTTCTTAATAATGAAAATAGGAACAGGGATCTAGTGACACACTTCTCCCCATATATATTTTTTTAATTTAAATGTATTGGTTATATATTTTCATAATCATTATAGGTTTATTAGAATCGACTCTCTTTATAGCCAGTTTGCAATGATCTGATTCTAATTTAACTACTTACAAGTAGTTATCGTTTATTTGAATAACGGTTTAATAGAATTAAAATTGAAAAGTCAAACTTGATTACAATAAGGGGCATATGATGTAGCTGATAATAACAGTAAATTGATTCTATATCGTAGTTTTATGTGATTGATTGTTAGCATAAATTGAAGACTTTAGTTGTGGGAAAAATAATTGATCTACAAAAATAAGTACAGCCACAACTTTTAACAAGACAAACAATAACAATCAGACCCATCAGACATATTATTTAACTAATCATGCGTTAATAATAAATATTATTAAAAAAATAGTTACGATTTTCAATAGCTGGTTTCAAAGCAATGGTTTGTATTAAAATAATCTAGACATAATTTGTTACAACTGTAATCAAAGTCAAGTTCACTTAAGAAACTGGGACTTGATAAAGTGTTTTATTGCTCTATAAATTATGCAAATCTGAACAAAATGTGGAAGTGTGAAATTGACCTAAATTTTACGTTTTTACGTAAACGTGTAAATAATTATCGAAGTAATTTTCTTATTGGACTAGATAAACCTTTTTACAACCTTTTATTTAACTTAGCATGACCGTGTCTGCTCATTTGCGTGTGCTCCTTTGAGTCCTTTTTTAACGTTCATTTTTAACTTTATCATATCCTAGAGAGCTGAAATTTGGAACGTAGCTTCGACTAGTTGGACATTCTAATATATTAAATATTAACAAATTCATTACAAACAGTTTTATTGGAAAAACGCTAATGCTGACGATCTCATTAAAAATCTTCTATTCATCAATTTAGCATCTACTATGATTTTTGTAATAAAATGCAATTCAATAGATAAAGTAGCGTTAAGCTCTTAAAAACTCAAATACAAAGTTTCATAAAAACGTAATCCATTTTTGAACTCAATAAATGATTATTTCAAATTTAAACGGAAGAAAATTAAATAATCAAGTCATTCATATCTATCGCGTTTTTGTGTCCATTGGACTGTGATAAATCGTCAGCACAATTGAGTCCGTTAGTGTGACGTCACAACGCCTAGAAATTGGCAAACCGTCTAACGCGAATTGACTAAGTGGTTTGCGCCCATTTGAAAAAGAACATAACACGAACATATGCAAACACGACGATCGCATCAAGGAAAGTGTCAACTGTTTCAACATAACCCTATTTAATTCATTTAATTGTTAAAAAACTTATATTAATTATGTAAATAATTCACTATTCTACTAATTATAGTCTACTATTTTATGGTAGAAAGTTCCTTAAGTATTTAAAGCAAACCATTTTTTAAATTTAATTGGTTGCTCTCATTCTGGTGAAAAACCATTAGAATGCATGACATTATAATTAATAGTTTAAATAATATAAAGACCTTTTAAAACCTTTTTAACGTATAGATTTAAATTTTAGGAAACATACTGCGATTTTCACCTCTACGGTGTCTTTTTCTTTGAATTATATTTTATTTAAAAAGTGTTAAAAATAATTGTCAAACGTAGAAGGTTTCTCGCTACTGTGAACATTGAATAAAATTATTTGATTAATCCTTGATGCACAGAAAAATTATTTGTACCTTCCCAAACTTTTGTTGTGATTCACCTGCCTGTTGTGATTCACCCCATTTTACGGTATGTGAAAGTTTAGTTAATGAGAAAAATTGAGTGAAGTGCACAATATTGTACAATTGTGATTGAATTCACAGTAGCAAGAAACCTTCTACGTTTGACAATTATTTTTAACACTTTTTAAATAAAATATAATTCAAAGAAAAAGACACCGTAGAGGTGAAAATCGCAGTATGTTTCCTAAAATTTAAATCTATACGTTAAAAAGGTTTTAAAAGGTCTTTATATTATTTAAACTATTAATTATAATGTCATGCATTCTAATGGTTTTTCACCAGAATGAGAGCAACCAATTAAATTTAAAAAATGGTTTGCTTTAAATACTTAAGGAACTTTCTACCATAAAATAGTAGACTATAATTAGTAGAATAGTGAATTATTTACATAATTAATATAAGTTTATAACAATTAAATGAATTAAATAGGGTTATGTTGAAACTCTTGACACTTTCCTTGATGCGATCGTCGTGTTTGCATATGTTCGTGTTATGTTCTTTTTCAAATGGACGCAAACCACTTAGTCAATTCGCGTTAGACGGTTTGCCAATTTCTAGGCGTTGTGACGTCACCACTAACGGACTCAATTGAATTTGAGTCCGATAAAATTAACGTCTCTAATTGATAGGAACAGTATAACCACTAAAATTTTTCAAAATATTATCCATTTTTGGAATAACCTCAAATATTTGTTTTCATGAGTTTCAGAGCAATCTAGAGTAAGGAAGAACAGTTTATACTTTTTGAAATGAATTAGAGCTTTATCTGGAGTAGTGCAATGTTACTTTTATCAAAACCTAAAAAGTTGCTCTCAACACCTACAAAACAACTAGACATAAAACACAACCAGCCATTTACAACAATTTGAACATAAAAAGACTTTGAAGTTCATAATATAAGAAAATTATCATAGCCATAATCCATAACAAGTGGTTTCAAGACATTTAACGTTAACTTTCGAAACAGAATTTAGGTTAAAAGTAATAATTCATTAAAAAGCTTTGATTTATATAAATAATTCAAATTATAAAAATGCCACACTTAAAATTACTGATTTTTATTATATATCACGGTTTATTAGAAATTAAGTTTTAACCGATTTTAAAATTAAATTGGAAAGTAAATAAATTTAGTCGTTTAGGAATAACATCTACTAACTGGATAATTAAAGTAAATCAATTGCTCATTTATTGTTAACACATGGGATAATTTTCTGTAACATGTCGTTATATTTATTCTAAGAAATTAATTAAAAACTTGTTACACGCTTATACCTTGCATTCGACAGTTGTATGTTAACGGTTCAAATTCACTTTCAGTTTAAACACACGTGAGTTTAATATAGAAAAAAAGGAATAGTGTTATAAAACATGTTACGTGTTACATTATTTACTTTACCGCTCTTTGCCTAGGCCTAGGACACTTTTATTTTGTAGCCCGTTCCTAAGGACGGTTTACCTTTAAGGATCCGTTGCCAAGGACAATTTATTTTACTTTACTGCCGTTTGAGCTTAATAAAAGAATGATAAACGAGAGCTACCTTTTAAGCTTTTACAAAAACTAGGAAAGAAAACATTTTTTTTGAACAAACAGTTTTATTATTTTTCAAAAAAACCAATTCTCGAAACATTTTTCCCACTCTGAAGTTATTATCTCAAAAATATGGTTTTTGAAGACTTCAATAGCTTTTTGAGGTAATGAAATCCGATGTCTACGCAATTTTTCTTTAACATTGGGGAACATAAAAGGTCGTTAGGCTATAAATCAGGTGAATACGAGCAATGACATATTAATTCGATGTTTTTCTCCGTCCAATAAGCAATCGTTTGACGTGAAGTGTGAGAGCTGGCATTGTCCTCATGATGAAGAATGATGCTGTGTCGCTATGGGGTGCTACTATATTTTCACATTATAAAATAAAATCAATAATGTATAACTAATTATCACCAAAAGATTATTATTAAAAATGATGCAAATTGGTAAGTGATAAAGTGATAATGTTAGCTACCAAGCCGCTAGTTTCAGATATTATCTCCCTCCTAGGGCTCCCGACGATCAGGTCAGTATCGTCGACGATCTGAACGCCAAGCACCCCGCCTGGAACAGCCGCAAGGCTAGCCAAGCGGGAAAAAATCTACTCAGATTCACAGACATGCACAATTTCGTAGTCGAAAATTCGTCAATTACACCTACAGGTAATCACCTAAACAGCTGGTACAAACCTAAAGTCCGCAGCACAACTCAAGATGACCGTTATCTAGCTGAACATTCCCATGATGCCCTTGACATCACGATAATCTGGAACCCGGATAACTCAAATTCCTATGCCGGCCCACTACTCTCAGTTCTCACCACAACCCTGTCATACTCCAATTAAGGGAGGACAGGATCTGCAAAACACGGCATAAGAGAAACAAAATCATCTGACCCGCATTTCAAAGTCAGCTCTTAGCAAATCTGGGCCCGTTTCAAATTATTTTCAGACATTACCTGGTAAGGTAATGTCGAAGAGTTTGAAGAAAATATTGTTAAAGTGAAGATCGACGCCACAATTTCAGTCCCCATTCCCGATCTGATAAACAGTAAACGTAACAGTACAAGGAATGTTAAAATATGGAAAATATGTGTGGTCATGACTAATATGTTAAATTGCACACCACACAATTTCAAATAAAGTTCAGAGCAGTTCAGAGTATATTTGGAAAAAAATTAAAAATAATCTTTTTAGCTTTGAGGGTGAATAGCAGCAGTGCTTGATTTTGTATGTAATTTGCTAATATGCCATTTTGCTGGTCAAAAAAAGAAAAATTATAGGTTGTTGTGTTAGTATGTAGCGAAGCATTTGAAAAAAATGCAAAAATTCAATAAATTTATTTATAAGTTAAAAAAAGAATTCTGATAGCTTGATCGTATAAAGCCCGGTCAAATTCAAAATCCTCACTGTTTGTTTATTTTTTATAAATCTTGGATCTTGGATAGTGTACATAGTCGCATGGAATCATTAGTCTGAACATAAAATAAAGAAAATCGGATGATAAAAGAAAAAGCGAGTGAATAGAAACAGAGCGTTAATGGAAACAGATGGTGAATGGAAACCTCAATACGGGCATTTTTAGATAAACCAAGCTGATAGCAACAATTTGTTATATTAATATTCCAAGACTTATTTGCTAGCTATTTACGTGATTTTTTCCTACATTGGCACATGAAGTTCATCCAGTTATCAAAATGTGGTAAAATGACATATTCAACTAAATTTACGATTTACGATTTTTTAAAACAAATTCTGGTTCTATTCACCCTTCTGTTTCTATTCACCCCGTTTTACGGTTCCTTTCTGTTGAGTGTAAAAATCATCCAAGTGGAATGTAATTTACTTGCCATCTTTTATTAACCTTAAAAAGTCGTATAAACAAAACACTCTTAATATTTAAAAGCAAAATTACCCAAAATTCCCTCTATATACCACAACTTCTACATAAAAACTTTCTCTCTCTCTCGTAGCTTAAAATGCATGATTGAGCAAAATAAATATTTTTAAATGATTAAAAAAGAATTAATTAGATAAAACTATTTTATTATAACAGTACAATCTTGACTTGTATTTTTTTAGCAATACAGAAGAAAAACAAACAGTCTACTGTTTCAAGTTTAAACGAAAGTGGTTTTGATTAGTTTTTGATTTAATTTAACATGTTTTTTTTAATAAACTTTTCATTTTTAAAAATTGAACAGTTACTTGTACCTTTTATTTATGTTACCATAGAAATTTGAAATTGCTTAAAAGCAAAATAATCCAAGTGAATTTTCTTTAAAAAGAAAATATGTATTAGCAATAAAATTTCTTAAATTTTTATAAATTGTTGCTATCTTGAAATTATTTCTGAAGTAAACTTAGGACTTGATTATCTCAGAACTAACATTAATTTTTCTATTTGGCTTCTAGACCATTCTATAATATAAATTTTGAAGTAGTTACAGTTGAATTTTTAATTTATTATTTCTGTCCAAGATACAATTTCTTCTTGCATCTTCAAATTCTATACTATAGAATAAATTTAATCCATAATAAAGCCTCTAGGATCGATCGCCTTGGACATAGAAAATTTAGTCGACGTTTCTGATTATTATTTATTCTTATTATAATTATTTATTATTAATTTAATCTGCATGTTATTTCTAAATTTCAATATTCGAAAAGTTAACAATAAATATATTGTTAACGTAAAATCGTTAAAACTTGTAATTACAATAAATTAATATTAATGATTCTTGATGATTAAGATAAATATCTTAAATTTAAAATCGGGACGAAATGAACAACAACAATATAGGAAAATTTGGGAACTAAAATTGAACTATTAAATTTCGAAAAACTTATTTAAAGCAAATATGATGTAATTAATTACTTACCTTCATAATCTTGTCCTGATATTGTTAATATCTGAAAAAGAAATATTACTATAATAATATAATGTTCTCAAATAATTATTTACTAATAAATATACGTAAGAGTAGTAACACAAATGCAATAAATTATTGACCTTATTAATATTACCTCGTGGTAGTACTAAAACTTGATACCGTTAAACAAAATGCAATAAAATATATTATGTACTTCACTTACTCGTAACAGTATTAAATACGATTATTTTCTTCTTCTTTTTTTTAAATTTTGCATTTAAACTTTTACATCTTGTAATTTAATTGGGGACTATACCGTATTATCAAATACCTACCTCAATAATAGTTTGTTGTATACCACAAATAAGCTAAGGTATTAAGGTATTAAATTAGGTAAATGTAATAAAATTCAATTTAACCCTTCACTGCATGACATTTTTTTTTGCCTTAAAAAAATATATTTTGTTTATTGTGGTTTCCTGATCTATAGAAAAATATTTAAAAAAATATTTCTTGCAACGAATTTTTTTTATCGAATAAAATGATGTTTTTTTCTAAATATGTTATTTGCTATAAAATTTTTTCTTTTGCACTAATTTATAAATAAATTAAATAAATGTGTTACTCAATACCTTTCTAAACTAAATATAACTTCACAACAATAAAAAAAACAATTTAAAACGAAAATAATTAATAAATGAATACGGAGCGAAATATGCAGTAACAAGCAATCACATTAGATTCACGACTTCGAAAGAGTAATCTGCTGAAATCTGCTTATCTTTTGAAATGTATACCTTTTGCACGTGATAGCAAGAATCTCAGATATATCGTGGCATTGTTTAAAGAAAAATGTTCAAATAAATCCAAAAGTTTAAATTTTTACAGGTGATTTAAATTTATGTTGTTTATAAACATCACGATGCAGTGAAGGGTTAATTTAATTCAAAAACTTTCGATAACAGTTATTTATTTATTCTCAGCTTAATTAAATAATTTTCACATGCAAATAATAAATTTATAATTAGGTACATGTTATTATTACATTTTACATTATCTACAGCATAAAAATTTGTTCGGCATAGGTGTTAGTAATCGTACCTACTTCTCAGTACCTATGATTAAATCAATTATTTGCATGTTAAATTAACAATTGAATATCAGTAAGTTTATCTTATTATCGTATAATTTAATTAAAGCACATGTATTTTTAAATTTAAGTATCATTGCTTTTACACCATTTCATCCGTGGATGATGTTTAAATGGTAGGTATCATTATATAAGTCATATATGACATACAATATTAGACGGCATACTTATAATAATTATATGATATTATACGAGTATAGAGTAGTACTTATTAGAAATTTAATTTCTTATACTAAGTAATAGGTATTCCAAAGTCAATTTCTATGTCAATGTTAAATTTTTCTGATACTATATTAAGCAAATCAGAAACATTTGGCATAAGAGAACGGTATTAGTTTAATTTATTAAATCGATCAATGCAGAAAGTCAATATGTCCATTATAGACCATTTGATTTCAACATTTTTTAATGCATTACAATGAAACATAATTTTTTTAAACAAAACTATTAATAAATTAATAATACTTTAACAACATAATAACTTTATGTGATTTACTCCAAATTACTTAAAGGGACATATTCAGTTTCTGCATTGACCGAGTCAATGATTGAAGATAAAGGTAAAATTTGAATGAAAGTTAGCACACCTTAGTACACTAATGAGCAGATTAAAAATTGAATTAGAATTAGAAAAAACGACATGGAAAAACACAGTGATTGTTAAACATTATAATTGGTTTCTTTATATTAAAGGGTTGAAAAGATGTACATTTCTCAATGGATTATTATACTTCTCATTGGATGGTTACAAATCATACAAAAGGAAAAGTTCCAAGATAATAAATAAAATCGGTTGATTAGTTTTTGAGTTATCGTGGGAAACTTTTTGAAAAATGTAGTTTTTCAAAAAAACGCGAATTTCCATGGTATTATTCTTATACTGATAGAAATAAAATTTTTAAACTAGTCGTAGTTAAGACGGTAGAAAATTGAAAGACAAAATCAATGAGTCCAAGATGAATAAAATCCGTTGCTTAGATTTTGAGTATGTCGATGATGTCGTAGGAAATTTGTTATTAAATAAAAATCCTAAACTAATCTCAGTTGATGCCATAGAAAATTTAATTGGGAATCGAATAAATCCAAGATGAATAAAATTTGTTGAATAATTTTTGAGTTAAAAATGAAATAAATTCCAAGGTGGTCCAAAACTGTTTTTAACTATTTCCTATAAAAATAGGAAATAGGCTTATTATGAAGAATTATAATATAGAAGCAAAGATACGCATGTGCAAAGTCAAGAAAATACCTATGTCTATTTCAAAATTGAAAGTATTGATGTAATAGGTACTTCTTTTTGACAATATAAGTTTTTTTCCCGAGTTATAACCATTTGAAGTTTTATAGGGTAAATTTAAAAAATAAAATTGCAAGTCGAGGAGAAATGAAAATAAAAGTTTAAAAAAATTGTAAATCCTTCCTCAAAGTTTAGGTAATACAATAATTGGTTTAACGATTTCGGATGGAATGTTCCATGTACCTATTTGTTATTTTTCTTTTAAAAAAACTTTTATTTTTAAAAATTGTTTGGAAACTATGTAGTTATATCATTGATATAACTACAAGTACTACTTATGCATTGTTGATATTGATCTGCATTTCTACATCGTTAACTTAACGCAATTATCGCGATAATAAAAGATTAAATAATGAAATATTTATTAAATTAAGTATCTGCAATTTAAAACACGCCATTCGATATAATTCATGCATTCAGGTATTTCATAATAATTCTTTTAATTCACTTAAAAGATTACTATAATTTAAGATCACTATTTCAAATCATTATTTTTGGAGAGAAATGACTTATTAATGAATGAATAATTTGTTACGTTAGTAATTTTAATCGTAAATAAAAATGCTTACCAAATAAATTAAATGGACTACAATGAAGATAATCCTATTTTTTTGAAAAGTCATTTTTACACTTAACAAAACTTTTATTTTTAGTTTCTATATTCAAGTTTTCGGAGATATTATGCAAAAATTTGTAGAAACTGAACAACCCTTACTAGTATCGTTTATATTTAATTCACAGTAGGGCATTTAAAACTCATGTTAATATTTCTATTGTTGCAATAATAGATGTCAATTTTGCCGAAGACATGCAGGAACTGAGCTCAGAAGATACTTCCGCGTGTCTGCAAAGCACTGGGTTAGTTCCGCCCCGCTACGCTAGAAGAACCAAGACCTCCTGATGGTACTGTTACGCGAACGGCCCTCTTTGCGCTTCCGAAGATTATCTTATTGCACCATTTAAGCGATTCAATGATATCAGTTCACTCATTCATAAAGTTTTGCGGTTACTAACTTATAAGACTAATATTTCTTTACATGATATTGTTTAGACACCTATTTAATAAAAAAAAAATGCGTCAATGCATAACAATAGGAAGTAAATTATTTTATACTTCTTGCATTTTTATTAACAGTTAAAATAAAAAGTAAATTTAATAATTGCTCCGTTAAATTATTTTTTAAATATGCTTATCTTTGACATCAAGTTACAGTTACAAGTAAATTTGTATAATTTGTAGTTCAAGGTCAAAATTTTTAATTGTTAAAATAAATAAAAAGTTATATAAATTTAAATCTTGATATCCACAAAATTTTCGCTTGGCAAATTTAACAAATATTAGTTAAACGCGCAACAATTAATCAAATCCAGAATATATTACTGAAAGTAAGAATTTTGGATAATTTTGAGATTTTTGTGAAAAATTGCACAAATCAGGTTTGTGACCAATGCAATTACAACTAATTTTACAAAAGCTTTCTATGTTTTTTGTGTGACACAAGAATTTTTACAGTATAATAATAGTTTTGGTAATAGTTGTAATAAAATATTAAATTTGACTTATACGTAATTTATTGTACTATTTTATAATTAGTTACTATTTATAGTCAATTGAATCACCAAATTTAATGTTAGATTTTATATTATCAATCCTATCTAAATCTTATTAAAAATTGCTATTATACGAGTATGAATATAAAATATTAAACTTAAATGTAGATAAGCATTAAAAAAACCTTTTTGAAATAAAAATTTATTTAATAAGTAAATCATAAATACAATAAAATAATGTTTTAAGTTTTTGTTTCTTAAGCTAGTTCATCGTCTTCAATCAGTCGCTTATATAAACAAAACCTTTTCTCCACTAAAAATTAAATTCAAAGTCCTAGTCAAAAAATAAATATGTAGGTAGTTATCACGGTATTTATGTATGGACTATCTACTACAATTACGATTACAAACGATTATAATATGCAGAACTAAATAAAATTACCATGCACTATGAATTCATGTGCGAAGGCTGCAGTGGTTCTCCAATGAACGCACTTATTTCCAATGGAATTCGTGAAAAGTTATGTACAACAGCAGGAAACTACAGTTAATTTCGACAAAATGGTAAAAATTGCGATTTAAATTGAAATTTCCAAGAAAGAAGCAAGGCAAATTCAACTAGAGAAGAAATCAATTATCGTATTATGTGTAATTTCTGACAGAAATACACATTTTGGGAAGACATGCTATATTAGGGACAAAAATAACTACATACGGTAGATAAAGGTTATAAACACGTGGTATAGTTGTATTTTTCCTTAGTGATTGGGAGTGGCTAAATGTGCAAAAATGAATATTTGTCATTTCGGTTCTATGTTTGTGTCAATTGGTGGAGTTGGGTGTCACGGGTTCTCCTTCCACATTTGTTAATATTTCTATGGTTAGTATCACCATATTCGCTGGGTGCGTGACATCTGGCCACATTTTTTGCACAATTTGTCCGCAGCGGACGCTGGCGTCGTTTTTTAATACCCCCACTATGCACTTCGCACCCAGCGAATATAGCGAGAGAAAATTAAATAATTTTAATTAATTCACTTCAAATGTTATATTAATAGATTAATTAATGTTTTTATGTCTCAGAACACAGCCTCAGCTTCAATTTTTTTTAAATATAAAAAATGTAGCTTTTTATCATTTTGTGTATTATAAACTCATTTATAATACTAGTTAAATGTTATTACAACATTTAATTTATGTTATAAATAATATGCGCACAATGTCATAACGATGTTTAAATTATATCCCTATCACATCGCATTAATATTAAACCGATGTCGCTGATGCAATGTTAATACAATATTGCAGATGTTAAAGCAACATTTACGCAACCTTACTAGTAAATTAATGTTGTATCAACATTGAAAAATCTAACATCGCCGATGTTAATTTAATGTTACATGTCTAGTGGACAGGTGCTTCCTTATTTGGAACAAATGTGACCAGGAATCATCTTCAAAGCCAACGTCAACTACAATTGGAAGAAGTTCATGCCATCTTATATTTTGTAATTTGTGTGATTTTTATTTTTCTAATTTGTGTATATTGACGCATTTATTTGGGATTTTACTTTCAATTTGTGATCAGCATTTATACATTATATAATTAATTATGTATTTGAATTATGCACTGACTCAATTTTTTTTTTAAACTTATTTTTGTTATACCAGTATTTTATTTGAAGTTTCCCCAGACTACGTTTTTTTTCAGGATTCACGACTTTTGCTCTCCCAATATATCATTGAGTGCTAGCTTACTGCACCGTGGTCACATAAACTGGAGAGTTTATTTCTCCGGATTGTGACGTAATACGGATCTCTATTTTTTTTGACATCCATCCCATCAGGGGTTGCGTTATTCAGAGAGCAGTTCAGTTCAGAGAGTACGTTTCAAATGTTTTCAACTGTGACTACGACAACGAAAGACAAACTTTCCAGTAGTTTTCGATTCTATTGCTGCATTTTTATTGAATTTTTATTTTAATTATTGTGCCTTCCCTTCGATTTATTACATAGTTTTTAGTATAGATAATTCATCTCTCTGATAAACTCGACTGATGGGGAGTAGATCAGAATTAATTTATACTTATTAATTTAGGTCATCTTGTCCATTGCATAGAGAAATCTATTTGTTTATTCAAGATGTACATTTTCTTCACCTACCATATTATATTGCAATGTTTATTGTTTTATTGGTAGATACCTTCAAATTTCTTCCAAACGCCTTGAGAAGTGATACATAACTTTGAATTTGTTTCAACTTGGATGATCTCAGATTTTGCTTTGCATTCAACTTTTATTCATTTATTTAGTTCCTCCTGTGAGCTAACTTCTGCCGCGGTTACTATGGGTGATTTAATACTTTCAATTGAAATTCTACGCAGATTCCATCTGAATCTTCCACGAGTCGTAATATTCTTTATTCAAAGCATTAATTCTCGATATTCATACCATATACATCTTATACTATTCCGAGAGGTCAAAAAAAAAACAGAAAAACGGATCTCCAACACATTTTCACAGATATAATGTTACCGTTATCCACCCACTAGCGGGAGTAAAGTAAGATAAAATTGTAATCTGTTTTATTGAAATTAAAAATTTTATTTCAAAATTCGCGCTAGAAAAGGTGAAAAATGAACTTTGGGAGTAAAGTTAACTATTTATTCGTTGGGAAAAATATTAATTAATTCTTAACTAATTAAATGAAAAGTAGGTAAGAGACGGTCATTGCCTTGCAGCTAACGCAATCAACTACGAATGCGAGGTATCGGGTTCAAATCTAGGGAAGGGTCAAACTTTCTTATGACTTTAATCTCCGTGCTTCGGAAGGTGCGTTAAGCTGGTGGTCCTTCTGGGTTAGTGAATTGCCATCATTAACATAAAAAACCAGGATACAGGCACATCTGAGGGCCAGTCTAGCAAACCACCTAATGGATGTAAAATATTTATATTAGCTCATTGTTTCTAGCACTTCTACTAGAAGAGAATTCTCTACAGAATTGCTTCTAAAAAAGGAAAAAGAAGAAAAGTATCATTTCAGGACAATTATAAAATACATCAGGGGATCCTTTTTTTTAAATTTTTATTAATTATTATGATTATTTTCTTCTATTTTAATGGTACCAATGACACTAAAATTTTATCATTTGATATATGTATGTAAGTAGGTAAGGACTATTAATATCTATTGAAATAATCTCAATATCACTTATTGGATCGTAAAGTATATAATGTAATAGTTTGTTTTATTATGAGAAAATGCATATTAAGTAGTAATTGATTTAAAGATCATACATAAATGTAGATAGTTTCAATTAGCAGGTCAAGTGGCATAAATATTTTAATTAGCAGTGGATAAATTCCATAAATTATATTCAAGATACATAGTTTGCTAACTTCATGTCATCTTTAACTAGTTCCTCATTAACCGGTGTACAATTTATGTAAAATACAACAATAAGAGAGCACGTATTTCGACTTGCATACATTATCAAGATGAAGTTGCGTTCACCAGGAAGCCATATACTTGACCCCGCTTGTCAGCATTTCCGTGTGCTTAATTATAGTTTTAAGAATATTTTACACATGTAGGTACCCATGAATATTTTCCATTTAACTAGAGGTTAATTAAGTTATAATTTTATTAAACTATACCATTGAGAATGCCCAATATCGAACATATTTCCCATTGAAATTAAAAGAACTACTGATTCTATATTAGATTTTCACAGTTACTTACATTAGATTGGAAATATTTTAAATAGCTGTCCAATAAAATTCTTTGATAAGTTCATTACTATTACTGAATGCATACCTACTTTAAACTATTCGTGCATTGAGAAAAGCAACAAATAAATCTGCTTCATTAACCCGATTTAAATTTTTTAGCGTTCTATAGTATGGTCATATGGCGTTATATAGTAACTGATAGGTATTATATAATATTATACAGGATGTCTCTAAAATACAGAGGTATCGTTTAATCCACAGATGTCGGGTCCTTAAATAAGATATATTCAAAGTATCTATAGTCCTTGTCATGGATCTTTGGTTACCAAAAAATTTAATAAATTTAAATTTAGAGTCTCAAAAAAACGATGTCGCTTTTGCTACTTGCTAAGAATTATTTCTCATCAGTTTTATTAATTTTTAAAATTATCAGTAGTAGAGTACAATATATTATACCGACGACGTGTCCAAATTTAGAGACACCCTGTAAATTATAACTTTCTTTCCTATGGTTAATCGGGATGTCAATTTCTTTTCAATTGTATGGTCTATGTGTTCTACCCATTAGCAAACAATAATAAATACTTTAGATAACTGTACTATTGTTTATGCCTATTAGATGTTGTCGTTAAGAATTAAGATAAAATAAATCAAATTTAGCCATGTATTTACCTACCTATCTTTGTCTGTTTACGATTAATTTATTAGTAAAATATTTGTACTCAAATGATTATTTTAATAATGAATATTATTAAATAAGTATACTACCTGAAAATTAGTGGCAACTTTCAAAAGATTTTTATTATTTATAAAATTTTATGTTAACTGCTGTAGGTAATTATTATTATAAATTTTTTTAGCAAAATTGTAAGTATAAAATAAATTATACTTATATGATACTCAACTTTTGACTTAATAACTGTTTTCTGTTTAAAAAATTTTAATTGCTCTTTTATTAGTAGCAGAAGTGACGGATTTTCTCTTGGAGGCTCTTCTCACTAGTATAAACTGGTCATCACTTTAAATATAATGAGAGTGTGCAAATGTATTAAAATTAAATACTTTTATATTGTAAGCATACAAAAATGACAAATTGAACACAATCAAGGAGCACAGCTTCTTAAATTTTGTTACTAGAAAATGTTTGAATAGTCCTTCTGTATAGGTGATTTTGTTCACTTACCATAGACTTCCTATTTGAACAGACATAATAAGTTTATATTCACAATTTTGAATTTTTTGAATTCTTGATAACAATAATACTTCTCTTTCCTAAGAAATTCGGAAAAAAATTTCATTTGATGGGCACGTAGATTATTATCCAAGAACTCCACTGCATTTATAGCGTCGACGAACCTATTGCTTGGCATAGAACAGAAAGATTTAAATTACATTGTGTTTTTGATAGAGAATATCAAGATGAGATATTTAAGTACCCACTAAATTTTAATTAGGTTAATAAATTCGAATAAATTAATATTTGGTATATGGGCAATAAAAACTTTGAACTTCCGGTAATGAACAGATTTATCTGATTTTCTGTAAAAGGAATTTAATGGTTATAATTTTATCGAACAGATTTAATCTTAAATCTATTGTTTACTTTGTCATTTGGTATTATTTGGGAATCAAATTGGTGATGCATGGTACAATTACCACTTGGCCTAGTTGCTTATGGTTATGCCTCGGTAAAAACGTCTCAAAATTAACTGTACATACATATGTAATTTTCGTAAAGCAAAAATATGTGAAGACAGTTTTTATAGCTGTGAAGTTTTAAATCCTGTAAAATATTTGTTAACCAGTGGTAATTAATTAGGATATTACTATTTTATTATATTAGAAAACATTATCGTTTTAGTGTATTCAGAGTGAAACGCTACTTGATTAACGTGCATTATATTTCTCCCCTTGACATAAATTTTTTAAGTTCAAAAAGTAAGATTTATTGTAGTTACATTAACATAATATGTAAATTTTATTTAATAATTCTTTTATTTTAATCTGAACTAATTTTGTTTAGTAATAATTATATTTATTTAAATTTTTATTATTTTTAAAATACCTAACAAATTGTTACAGTATTTATTAAAAAATTAATTGTAAAAACTTGTAAATATTTAAATAAAATTTAAATATAACTTAGGAGGTGGGACCAATATTAATTGACTTTCGGGAAAAAATCAAACATAAATTTCAACAAAAAAAACGAAAAAAAATTTAAAAAATACAAATATTGGAGTCCCGCTCTATATAGTTTGTCCCATATCTATGGGATACAGTGTTTACAATTAGATAAGCCTATAATATATTTTTAACATACCCAATTAATAGTGGAGGATGAGAGTGTTGTACCTTGGAACGCATGTAAGTATGTCTTGTTGTGTATTAATAAATATGTTCTATAAATTTTAAGGGTTTTTTTTATTTATGTATTGTTGTCCCGACGTCAAATTATTATTGTTCTATAAGGTAGGTACAATTAGTACTGTCCCAAGTACTAATTGTTATTTTTTTTTAATTTCTTACAGTTGTCGCAGTGTTTTGACCGGAAGGTCGCAGCGTACTTTTCTTTTGTTTTCTTCTTCTTGGTCGTTTTGCCAGAATTCGGACGTCGTGACAGCATTCTTGATGAGCAATTGCTTATCATTTTTGCGAATACTGCTTTCTTGGGACAAAGTACGTATACAGTAGGGCTCCCCCTCCTTTCTGTACAAGAGACGGCCAGAATAAAGTTTTTACCTTCTCCGGAATCGAACCGGGCATTTCGTGTCAACAGTCAACGTACTTAACCGTTATGCTCCGACCGCTCTCATTCTTTTGTTTATTCTTTATTAAATATACTTTTGCTTATTTTATTTTAAAAATTAGTCTGCAGAATGAGTCTATACTTGATCGAGTCTGGTTCTATTTAAAATTCTAATTTCATTGACTTAGGGCGAGGATCACCAAAGTCAGTTAGTTTATCCTCCTGCTAAATAGTTGGATATAATTTATTGTTATCGTGTAAGTGGGACTTTGAATAAATTTGACGTTTAATTTCAAAACGTCATCTGTTTCGAATTCGAATTTAATATAAATCACTCACAAAACAGTAAAAACAGTTAAAACAGTAAGCTCAAAGTAAATTATTTTCTAATTTACACGAGATTCTACGCTAACTTTCAGTTCTACAGATGACAGATGGCGTTTTGAAATTAAACGTCAAATTTATTCAAACACGATAACAATTATATCCAACTATTTAGCAGGGGGATAAACTAATATAACTGACTTTGGTAATCATCGCCCTTAAACAGCTACATTAGGTGCATTTAAGATTAAGTTCTACATTTACACAAATCTGGTCAATTGACGTGCTAATAGTAAAAAAATATATTAGCAATCAAACATTATACCGGGTGACCGGCCGCCGATGTGAACATAGGAAAATAACATAGGAAATAAATTTTTTTTAAATTCCTCTGCTTCCCATTATAACGGATTTGAATGAAAAGAGTATCAATTTGAAGAGATTTATTTTCCGCGTCTAAAGACAACCAATCACTTGATGGTTTGTTCTTTGATCATTGTTAAAAACTCAAAATAAAATGACAAAGTAGCACTTTTAAATAGATATCAGATGCCTTGTTTAATTCATTGCAATTGTTTTTGTTTGAAAACTAATTTTGAACGTAAGTTTTGACAGTTCAACCATCCAAAGTAGGTCTGATTTTTAGAAAATCGCTTATTTGAATTCTACATTGTCAACATTATTAAAGAACAAAACATCAAGTGTTGGGTGTCTTTAGACGCGGAAAATAAAATTCTTTCAATTGATATCTTTTTCATTCTTATCCGTTCTGGTGGGAAGAAGGAATTAAAGAAAAATTAATTTCCTATGTTAATTACCTATGTTCACATCGGCGGCCGGTCACCCGGTATGTAAAAATAGTGTTTTTACGTTTGCAATTAATAAATTTTGAAATTGCTAATAGTTATACTCAGCAGTTTTTATATTGTACCTAGTAGTATTATACTTTCAATCGATAACATCTTTTCTGATACGAAACGTTAATACTTCATGCTCGATATACTTTACATACTATTAGACTCTGATAATATATTAATTTTAATATAAAAACGGTTTCTTGGTTTAGTTATTTTAAATTATTACCTATAGGTTTTCTGCTTATTGATGCAGTATAATGTTTCCTTCCGTTTATAATTTTTTTCTAAGAAAGTTTATCCAATAAAATAAAGTAGGTATTATACCTATTTAAATTATATGGATATATAAATGTATTTTAAGTTTTTAACTAAGCATGGATGCAATTGTTCATAATATAATATAAATTATAAAGCCATGACACGAGAAGAAATATAAGAAAAAAATAAATCATACATTGAAAATGTGCAAACTCAAGAAAGAGAAATGGATTGACGGAGCGATGAAGGAGATAGAGGAAAATTTAAAAAAAATCAAAACATTTTTACAAAACAAAAGAAGAACTGAAATCATATGCATCAATCATATCCAAAAAAGAAAACCCTCGATCATTCGGGTCTTGACTGTATGACTACTTGGTGATAATCCTAGTTTATAAACTTCTGATACACTATAGGCAGGGGTGGGCAAAATACATTTGTATTTTGGAATGAGAGTAGAAAAAAAAACATACGATAACTTTAAATGTATTGCTTGAAATTCAAAATAGAGTCTACAGTCTCATACATTGTATCTCATATTTCGAATTTAAAATATAAAATTCTAAAATATTTTAAATTTTGTACTTCAAATATGAAAAAAACGAAAATGTAAATGTATTTTAAATACATTAAATGTATTTTGTATTTCAAATACATTTTGTCCACACTTAATATCATATTTGAAGCACAAAATGCAAAATATTTTGTAATTTTATATTTTAAATTCAAAATATGAGATACAGTGTATGAAACTGCGCACTTTATTTTGAATTTCAAACAAAAACTTCAAAGTTATGGCATGTTTTACTTCTAATTTCATTCCAAAATACAAATGTATTTTGCCCACCCCTGACTATAGGGTACCGCAGATATACCTGATGTAATACACATATAACAAAAATTATTGCGGAGTATATTCTGTACCTAAGAGAATGAAATTATAGCAATTTGTACAACAATAAATTATAACAAAAAGTACTACAGTTTTTAGTTCGCCTGTGATACCATCAAATTCTGTTGGAAATTTTTGCTGTAAAAAAGTAATTTTCAATATTGATAAATATTTACGTTTCTTCTGGTAAATATTTCTACAAATTATAGTAATGAGCACACTACCAAATTACTACAAATATTTTTTAAACCCCTAAAAGTAATGTAAATGACCGTTGAATTTAAGCTTAAAACTGGAAAAGAGTAAAATGACATAAACAATGCTTTTGAACCCCTCCACTGCAAAAAAAAATTATTGTCGGTTTTTTAAATATTTTGGAAAGTATTTAAACACTTGTGATTTTGGATGGTTCTATTCGTGAACATGTTTGCATATTTTGTAATTTTGAATAACATAAATATTCTTATAAATAGTAATTCAATTTGAAGTGTTGAGATAAATCTGAAAGAATACTTTTCAAAATCAAATAAAGCAATCTTTTGTTTTATATGAACATAAACATGAGAAACGATAAGTGAGCATTCCTTCGATAGCACGAAGAATTTTGCTCGAAATTTAACAATGGGATTGTTATAATAGGCAGCTACTATTTTAAATCAACTCATGCGATTTAAATAAATGCGGTCAAATGTGATAAGCAACATTTAGTACGTTTCGAGAAGTGATCGTGAAAACTTGCAAGAATTAATTCAAAAAATTTACAATGTCTGTTGTAGCATCAGTCGCTTCCTCATCGGGTTTCTCAAGTAGAGGATACTTCATCACCAACCGCTTGAGATTGATTATGGAGAGGAGTGGTTACCAAATTTACCACAATCAATTTTATTGTCTCACAGTTCCAAAATTTGATTCTCAAGTGGAACGAGAGGAACAGACCGAAATGTTGGAACACGAAATCAGGTTTCGTTCATTTCAAAGTACGGATATTTGCAGAACTGGCCAACGAAAATTTGAAAGGTTACTGAAATGCGCTTTTTAAAATTTTTTTAAAGATTTTTTGTTTTATTTTAAGGATTTTCGAATTACATTCTTTACGTGGTGTGGAAGTGATGTTTGCAAATCCATCAGAGGAAGGAAATGCTTATACAGGTAAACATTTTGAATTGTTTTCTTTGTGAATTTTACAACATTTACTGGTACAGCATTTCTTCTAACTTGAATAGCGACTTCCAAACTTGAAAAAATGTCTGCTAATTCCAGAAAATTAATTAAATAATAATATGAAATAATTAACAATTGTATATTTAATTCGTGTTTCGTTTTTCAGATAAAAATCATTATTCTGTATTGATATAACTTTTGACTTATTATAATCTTAAATGTACTGGTAATTTAATAAATCTGTTCTTTTATATTCTTTTATAATTTCAACCTTTACCTTTACAATTTCTTTATAATTATTATTGATTTAGAAATTAATATATTGTTGCCTAATTATGTTTGCTTATTATAAATAAATTTGAAGAAAGTTTTCTGTTTTCAGGCGGTGCTGCACCGAACTGCACATATGTCCGCACCTGACTATGTGACATAATAAGTGCGAAGGCTGCAGATCGAGCTGTGTTAAGCTACATTAAGAAGCTAAAGGCTGAATTAGTAAGCGCAAATGTGGTCGACCTAGCTCTGTTACTCGAAGAGAAAGGGCTCGGGTTGAGCATGGTTGAGCCTATTAAACCCACGGGCTCGCACCAACTGCCTTGTGATACGTACGCGTCTAGATTTTTGCTTTGTTTCTAAGATGTTGTTGCCTCAACAAAAAATATTAACTTTGTTATGAAACGTGCATATTCAATTGTAAGCATTCTGGGAGCTAGTCAAAACAAAAACATTTTTCGCATACTTCCACAAATAACAAACATCTTTACGGTTGAGCAGTTTAGGGCAGGGGTTTTAGTGGATTTACACTGTTTTTTTCAAAAAGAGCTTTTTTTAGTGGATTTGCCAAGAAGTGCGGCCAGCACTAATCCACACGTAAAATGTTTGGCCCTCTTACAACAAAAGGTTGCCGACCACTGCTTTATCCTATAGGGTATCTTGCGGTTTTGCCAACCTTTATTGTGGGTATTGATAAAATTTATGTTTTTTTTTTCTGGAAAATTGGTGAATAAAGTTGTATTTTCATAAAACCAGTAGCGTCTGAAGATATCAGTTTCACGAGTTCTTAAATGAGATTGAAACATGTAATCCGGTAAGAGGTTCTTTGATAATATAATATTTCTTGCTAATTATTTCAATGAACGTCGAATCTAGAATACGGTCCTGATTGTGGCTGCTTTTGTCACAAAATGGTTTTTTGTAAGAAGTAAAAATTAATATCTACCTGTAGATGATTATTTATGACTTATTTTCAACTATGAATCTTTGCTATTTTAGTATTATAATACGTTAGTTGTAAGGTCAACTAAATAGTTTTAAGAATTTTGTCTTTTAAAATTCAAATTCTAAAACATAAATTTTATTCGAATTTGTATTCTAGTTATATTATACTAGTACTTAGTATACAACTTACTAAAATGTAACACTTATTTTTTATCAAGTTATAATAACATAAAATTTATTAATGAGAATTATAAACCATGACAATACTTTGCTTTTATGTTAAGCTCCTCAGATAGTTATAATATAAAAATATAAATAATGTCTTTTAAAAAAAATTAATTAAATCTAAAATGTGAAAAATAACTAGTTGAAATAAAAATTAAAACATTTACATTACATTTGAATTTAACTCCGCCCTCGGCAGTGTATGGGTGGATTGAGTAGCTCAGAAACTGTCGTTGCCGGTCCCAAGCCCGGATAAAGGAGGAGGGTTCGCAGGTTAGGTTAGCGCCCTGCCTGTGGTGAAACTACTTTATGCTCACAGAACCATAATCACAGCCTCGGATGATGGACGGATCACCTCAACGACGACCCACGCGAGAATAAGGAAGAAACGAGATTGGTATGCGAAAAGAAGGAAAGACGACGTCACAAGAATAGCCTGTTGGAATATTACAACTTGGAATGGTAAGGATCAAGAGATCATCCTGGAAATGAACAAGCACAAAATAGATATATGTGGACTCGCAGAGACGAAAAAGAAAGGCCAGGGAACTGATAGATTTGAGAATTATATACTGGTGTATAGCGGAAAAGCTAAGCAAGAGCGAGAGCATTCGGGTGTGGGCGTTCTGCTACATGAAAAATACGGTGCAAACATAGAAGATATTGAATATGTAAATGACAGAATACTAAGGGTTACACTTAATATTGACCATTCAATATACCATATCATCAGTACATACGCACCAGATGTCTCAAAGCCGAAAGAGGAGTCACAGGATTTTTACAGAAAGCTACAGGATAGTATAGATAAAATAGATAAATCTCATAAATTAATAATTGTAGGAGATCTAAATGCACGCATAGGTAACTCAGTAATACCGGGAATCAAACAGAAATTCAATGAAGATGTTGTTAACGAAAATGGTGAAATGCTAATTGATTTCTGCGCCAGAAACGAGATGAGAATAAATAATACCTGCTTTCCGCACAAAGAACAACACAAAGTCACATTTAATAATACCAGAATGCAAACTTCCATGATAGACTTCATAATTACAAACAGAGCGATCATCCCGACACAGGTCCTGGATGTGCGGGCATTGACTTCTGCTAATTTGGGAACGGACCATAACCTTATTCTTGGCAAACTGCGAATGAAGCAACCCCGCAAAGTAAAAAAATCACCACATTATACCGAAAGATATAATATCGAATCATTTATACATGAAAGCTGCCAGGAATTATATAAAACCAGATTACATGAGAAGCTGGAGATGTACGACACCACTAACTGTAGCGTAGAAGAACACTGGAACGCAATCAAGGACAGCATAAAGAGGAGCGCAGAAGAAGCTATAGGAATTAGAAAGGTTAACTTGAATGCACAGAACAACACAAAGTCTTGGTTCACGGCGGAAGTAAAGGATCTCGCAGAAGAAAAGAGGAACAGCTATTTAAGATATAAAAGCTCACCATCACAGGAAGAATACAAAACATATGTCGAAATCAGAAATAGAGTAAACTCCAGAATAAAGACCATAAAAAGAGAATACTGGATCAAGTTCACAAAAGATATGGAGTACGACTTATATGGCGCCCAAAGAAATATATGGAAAATGCTGAAAAGAAGAAAAAAACCTGTTAATGAGTACATGCAGACCAATACTATCACATTAGACAAATGGGAGGAGTACTTTAGAAACCTATACTGTGCTGAAGAGAAGGTGAGTCTGCGGAACCAGACTACAGATGAAGAAGACGAAGAGGTGATCATGCAGAAGGAAGAGATAATCGAAAGATTGAAAAGGATGAAAAATAGAAAATCGCCGGGGGTGGACAATATTCCAAACGAGCTCTTAAAATATGGAGGCACTACACTTGTCCAAATCCTGACGTCGCTATTTAATAAGATATTGAGAACGGCAGTAATGCCGGGAGAATGGCATCAGAGTATCACTATTCCAATTTTCAAAAGGGGACAAAAGAACAACCCTGAAAACTATAGAGGAATTACACTATTGTGCTCGACCATGAAATTGTTCACAGGATGTATGAGAACAATTGTCGAACGATACATAATTAACAGAGAGGAGCAGCAGGGATTCCGAAATAACAGATCTACCACCGACGCAATATTTATATTAAGACAGATCAAAGAAAAAGCAATCGAATTCAACAAAACAGCATATACCTGCTTTATTGATCTGACAAAAGCATTCGACATGGTTCAGGTGAGCGATGTAATAGACATACTCAAAAAGAAGAAAGTGCCGACCACAATCGTTAAAGTTATACAAGAGATATATAGCGGAAATACCACCAAGATTCGTGTAGATGGCAAAACAACCCGGGAGATAGCGACGCCGGGTGGAATACGACAGGGTGACAGCTTAAGCCCATTCTTGTTTAATCTAATAATGGACAAGATCATTGAGGAAGTCACTTCGTTAAACCTGGGTTACAGAATAGGTGACGGAGCTATCGACATGTTGTGCTATGCAGACGATGCCACACTCATGGCTGAAACAGAGGACGACCTGCAGAGATTGCTTTATAAATTTTACCAGGCGACTCAAAAGTACAACATGAACATAGCAATTACGAAAACAAAAACTATGACCTTCTCAAGAGATCCTATAAGATGTAAACTGGTAGTAGAAGATAAGGCGATAGAACAGGTAATGTTGTTCAGATACCTCGGCGTAGACATAACAAGCTACCACGACCCAATAAGAGAGCTGACAGGTCAAGTGGGTAGGGCGGCTGCATTATCGGGCTGTCTTAGAGACATTGTATGGAACAACAAGTACATGCACACCGAGAGCAAGGTCAGAATATATAGGACATGTGTGAGACCTGTGATGACTTACGGTATTGAAACCAGAGCGGACACGAACAAGACCAAGAGTATGTTGCGCACCACGGAGATGAAGACACTCAGATCCATAACAGGCAAATCCCTGAGAGACAGAGTAAGGAACGACGACATACGGCTAGAATGTGGTATAGATGACGTCGTCAGATGGGGAAGGCAGAGAAGACGCTATTGGTATGCTCACGTGGGAAGAATGGGCAACAACAGGCTAGCGCACATCGCCCTTGAAGGCAAGCCGAGGGGAGGATAACGTCCACCGGGCAGACCACCTAAAAGATGGAAAGATAGTTGGCAATCAACTTCACAAGAAATCAAATGATGGAAAATAAACAGATCAATAGATCTCTAAATAGTTAAAGAAGAAGAAGAAGACATTTGAATTAAATTTAATTGAAGTCTAAAGGGCCCTTCAGACGATCAATATAATATTGTCAATAAAATATTGTCAATACTGTCAATAAATATTGACACAGAGTGCATTTGACTCAGACGATAAATTACTTATTGACCCTCACACGTTCAATAATATTGACAATATCAATATATTGACAATATAATAGTAATATTGATCGTGAGGCGGTCGCAGCATAGTGCTAACGCGAGTTGACTATGAACGCTAAATACCCGGTTCGTATCCGAGTTAAGTAAGAACTTTATTCTGACCGTCTCCCCTCGGAAGGCAATGGCAAACCACCGAGAGTAATATGCCAAGAAGAATCCTTGTTAATTATCTAAATAAGTCCAAATAATGACCAAAATTGATCTGTGGACTAAGGGGAAGGCAAACCACCACCCCATTAACATTAACATTTCCCTGGTACAGCCTTCTTGGCTAAGTCGGGGGGATTGCCGTACATCCGAAATCGGATAGGCACCTAAAGAAGAAGAAGATATTGATCGTCTGAATGGGCCTTAATGGTAATTAATATCCATCAATAAACTATGAACCGTATAATAATATGGTAGGCAAAAAAATGGATTTATAACATTTTGAGTTAATTCAAGTCATTATTTTTTTATTTAATTCAGTATAACTTGATAAAAAATAAGTGTTACATTTTTAACATAGTTTACCATAGTGTAAATTAACAACTCGAAATATATTTATAATTTATTTATAGTATATTTTTATTTTATTTACTAATAAATAGATTGATTTTGAAAAATTGTCTTTGCTACAAAAGCAAATCAACAAATAAAACTAATTTTTTTTATTACGGATAAGTTTTCGACAAAATTGAAAAATTTAATTATATAAACGGCACAATAAGAAGAACATTTAATAATAGAACTAGTCAGAATACTGCGTTGAAATTCTATAAAACAATATCGGTACCATGCATAACATACGCCAGTGAAACTTGGACAATTACCAAAGAAAACGAAAGAAGAATTCAGAGTGCCGAAATGAGGTTCCTACGTGCAATAGCGGGATACCAACGGATAGATCGAAAGAGAAACACGGATATAAGAACTGAATTGAACATCTATAGCATAAATGAGAAAATAAAAGAGTATCGAAAAGAATGGATGGCGCATCTCGACAGAATGGATCAGACCCGACTGCCAAAGAAAATGTTACAATACAAACCGAGAGGAATAAGAAGTGTGGGCCGCCCCAAAAAAAGATGGAGCGACCAATTATTCGAGTGACGTAACGGACCACCGGTCTTAGACATGCAGATGATGATGATGATGTTTTCGACCCGAGTTAGAACGAACTAAAACCGTGGGCTATAAGGTTAGGTCGATCTTAAAATTGAATGTAGTTCGACCTTGGGTCGCTCAATCAGGTGCACTGATTCGTTAAGAAGGATAAGAACACTGCTTTCAGTTCGAACTAGCTAAATTCATGTGTTCGCAGGTACGGTAAACTTAATACCAATCTATCTTAGATCGCTCTAACGACTATATGTATACTGAGTAATAATCTAATTATTATTTAGTCCAATAACCCCAAAATAACAATAAATTAACTAAAATTTTTTATTATTTACAAAAATTGAGGAATTCAGAATAAATTACGAGTAAATTTTAATTGCATTATGTAAGATTTATTAGTAAATATAATCGATAAAACCAATCGTGAAACTTAATTTTTCTTTTTAACGATATAAATGTAAAAATTTGTAAGAAGTTTACAACAATTTATTCATGACCCTACCTCCATAACTAAACAGTTTCTGATTAAATTTTAACTTAATATCTTATTCTTAAATATAGATGTTAAATATTTAACGGATGCTTTTGGAGTTCTTTTTCTATTTGGGTCATTGAAATCCACATGGTATATACCAAAACGATTCCTGTAATATTAACCAAAATAATACCCTATTTTATTTACATATTAGACATAATTACATATTAGACATATTAAAACCGACCTATCTTAGATTGCTCGATTACTAACCCAAAAATAATAATAAATTAATAAACTAAAATTTCTTTAATTGCATTATGTAAGATTTATTAGTAAATTATAATCGATAAAAACAATCTTGAAAATTTTAGTACATTATCACTATAAACTGAAATGTATTATTATGAATATAATTACGAAGACTAATTACAAATCCTTATACATAAGTTTTTATTAAAAACGAAAGATGCCTAAATTAAAATTAACCATATTCTGTTTTTACATTATATTGATTGATAACTAGCAGGTTGGGAAAGGAAGAAATTTGAAATAAAGTTCAATTATTTAATTAAACTATAATGTCACAATTATTACTCAAATATTTTCTTTTCTTCAACGATATAAATGTAAAAATTTGTAAGAAGTTTTCAACAATTTATTCATGATCCTACCTCCATAACTAAACAGTTTCTGATTAAATTTTAATTTAGTATCTTGTTTTTAAATATAGATGTTAAATTTAACGGATAACATTCAACGGATGCTTTTGGAGTTCTTTTTCTATTTGGATCATTGAAATCCACATGGTATATACCAAAACGATTCCTGAAATATTAACCAAAATAATACCCAATTTTACAGATTAGAGACTATAAAATGTACTAACACATATCCGTGTCTCCATTCAAAGTTATCCAAAAGACTCCAAGCAGTATATCCTTTCACATTCACCTTATCATCGTACATTGCTTCCAACATCGCATTTAAGTAGAGCTAAAAACATTAAAGTGATAGCTGCATATAGATTTACATAATAATTTTGTCGTAGGTACTCTGTAATAATTAATTCTTCCTTGATCGTCTAACTCTCCATAATCGGAAAACCCATTTTCGGTAACATATATATCTATATCACCATATCTATCTTTAACCCATTTAAGTAAACTTCTAAATCCTTCAGGAACAACCTAGAATGACCACAATTAATTAATTTAACCAAAAATATTGACAAACTTGCTTTGAGCCATTCAGAGGAACTCTCTGGCCAACTTTCATTATATCCTATTTTAACTCTGCAATCTTTATTATGAGAGGGAATGTCGTACAGCTCGTCAGGAATATCTTCTACCAAATTAGAAGTATAATGATTTAGTCCGAAATAGTCAGACGTGCCTTTAATTCTCTTAATTTCTTTTTCGGTGAATGCAGGTAAACGAGACTGCTTAAATCCTTCTTTTTTACTTCTTTCGCCTATAAACTTCTTCATAACTTCTGGATAGTCTCCTTTCGGATGGAAGATTGGATCAGCATACCATGCAAACTAGTTAACTTTAGTAGCAATCTTAAAAACATTTTATCTTAAAATACATACATGAAACTGCATAGTTCGTTCTGCAGCTTCAATATCTTCTTTGCTTTGCGATTTAGGAAAATAAAATGATGTATGCAATGTGATGCCAATTATTCCGGCTTGTTTTGGTCTAAATTCTTTGTCATAAATATGATAAGATTCTGCGTGTGCTTTTAAGAGATTGTGCATACATAAATAATCTCCAATTCCAGAGGAGTTATAACCTGGAGCTTTATTATTTTCTCCGTATCCTTTCAAACAAGTGTGGAGAGGTTGGTTAAAGGTTATCCACCATTTTACTCTATCACCAAAGTTCTTGTAAACTACTCTAGCATAATCGGCAAACCAGTCGACCATCAACTCATTTGCAAATCCCCCTAAATCCTCTAACGGTTGTGGAGTGTCCCAATGAAACAAGGTAATCATTGGGGTTATATCGTTTTCAATAAGTAAATTGATAAGTTTATTATAATAACGAATTCCATCTGGATTTACTTTGTATGCCAAACCTTGGGGCAATATTCTTGACCAAGATAACGAAAATCTGTAAAAGCTAGATCCAAGTGCTTTAAGGAGTGCTACATCATCTTCGACTTTATGATAAGAATCAGCTGCAATGTCGCCGTTACTTCCGTCTAAAATGAGTTCTGGGTGGTCGTGAGTAAATCGGTCCCATATATTTTCTCCTTTTCCTAATATTTTTTTTTTTTATTGAAAGATAATAATAAAGAAAAAAGACAGATTATATTTACCGCTTATATTCCATGCTCCTTCTATCTGATACGCTGAAGTTGCGGTTCCAAAAAGGAAGTCTTTTGGAAACTCATGGTGGGTTAGTTCTTGTGAACTACAATAATATATTAACGTGTATGGTAGAACTGAAGTAAATATATTTTTTAATGGTATCTACCTTAATGTAATGGATAAAAATAACAGTAAACTACAATATATTATCATGATACTTGTTGCTTAGTTAAATAGTAAATACACTGTGACATTTCTAAGGCCATGAAGATTGCATTGCAAGATGCCACTTAAGATATAGTTATCTCTTGCTATTAAGTATTTTATTTATTAAATTATATCAAAGAGCTTCTGACGACATCAATACTTGTTCTTTGTTATGTAATTATTTTGTAACAAAAAAAATGTCGGATATGGTTGTTCGGTCATCCGCCTCACTGGGTGAGAGATGTGGCCATCACATGACTTTACCATACATTAATGTTATGGTATCATAACATCACATAATAGTATGTCTTGCATACTAATTCAATAAATTGAGTGTACAAAAAAAATAGTGTATGATTATGACTGCCCTTGTGATTCGGCGCCCATGTGCAGCGTATACAATGTATCCATGACCCCCGAATTACAAAAAATAAAATAGTTAAAAAGGAAGTTTATATTTTTGGTCGCCCTTATGATTCGGCGCCCATGTGCGGCTTGAAGAATGTTGCCATGACCCTTATATTACAAAAATAAAACAATTTTTAGAAAAATAAGAGAATCTCTCTCCGCTCTCAAGTTTCCGTGAACCGATTTCACCCAAAATCTAATCAGCTCTAAGTCTAATGCCCGTATTCACAAAGAAACGTATAACGAACGATTACGTAACGGATCGTTTAAGTAAAAAATTTTTAACTTTAATCGTTTAATTTCACTTTTAAATAGTTAAACCTTTCGTGACAGTGTATTAAAGGACTGTTGTTTTTATTATGACCCAAAGAGCTCTCATTATTATTATGCTCGATTACGAAATAAAATATTACTATTTAACGGTCCGTAACGTTTAACAAACCGTTAAATCAGTTACGAACGTTTGTGAATACGGGCATTAATATAAAAGGCCTAAATATGAAATTTGGTTATAAAATTCTTATTGGTTTGAGCGCTAGAGCGCACACAAAATTAAGTGACACACAGACATTTGTTGATGTTTGGTCTCTTTCAACTCGTCGGACCGCAAGGACTCTAAATCCGTCCTCAACTTTTTTTTTTCGATTTCATAAGTTTTCCATACTGCATGGTATACTACGTATACTCATACTTGTTGTATGGTAAAGTAAACAGTATAGTGGGTCTGGGTATAGGTAACAACGACATAATAATAATAATTAATCTAAAACAATAATATGTGTAATATGTGTAATACAATAATATGTGTAATTATTACACATAGAAAAACTAATAACAAAAATTCAAAAATCGGTAATTTTAGATACTTGCCACATAAGGAGACGATTTTTAGGATATCAAGATACGGAATAAGCAAAAATAAATTTTAAAATATTTTATTAGAATACAATAAAAATGCTTAGTTTATGCCCGCATCGTTTAATTTATGTATAGCCAGTAAAATACTGAGAAAAAGGACAAATATACAAATAACAATCATACGTTTATTTACAGATAAACCATTTTACAACCAAAAAACAAATATCTACATACAAAAAACAAAAACAAACAACAATCATGGACCGAGCACTGCAAAGTCAATAGGTTTGTTCGTTTGTATGAACTAACTTGCTCGGTTCAAGTTGGTGCAATGTACTGTGTTCGTTTTGGCTGCTCAGTTCATAACCGAACATGAACTTCTTGCTCGACCATAGGAGGAGTAGGCAGTGCAAGTTAGAACACTATCTAACTTTTGTGGTGGAAGTATTTTGTCTCAAAAGATAACCCAGTTCAAGTTAGTTCATACAAACGAACAAACCTTATGATACTACATACTACGCTTAAACGACGCCACCGACTGGATGGACAAATCGAATTATTTATCAGCATTTAATCCATTAGAAGATCGTATCATTCTGCTAATTGGGCCGTATAAATCGTAGTTCGTCCTATGGTGGATATCTTCAAAAATTTTCGTGGATTTAGTGAACCTAGTCGAATTCCAAATTCGAAAGTAATCACGAAGATAATTACAGTCAATTTTCCCATTTACCAACCTATACATAAATCACAAATCAGAAATTACTCTTCTATCCGCCAGTATTCGTGTATTACAAAACTTGAGGCAACCACTATCAGAAAAGTCATCAAGCGAATCCTGCGTTTATAATGTAAATACTTTAGGAACTTGTGCTGAACACGTTCGAGCTGGTTTATATATAGATCGAGTAAAAAGGCAACCAAACACAAGATGAATATTCCAGAATCGAACGAACCAATGTGAAGTACAGTAATTTTACTGTGTCGGCAGAGAAGTATTTTGACTGGCGCTTATAAAGCCAAGTGTGCGATAAGACTGAAAGAAAAGGAGATAGTATTATATAGCACTTATCTAAATTTAATAGACTGTATATCCAACCCATTTGCGGTACATCAGTGACACAAGTTGTCGATATCTTCTTGCAATAATATACAATCATTGATTGACTTGATAATTCTGTAGATTTTCAGATCATCGGCAAGCAACAAGTAGGTATAGAGAATTTTGGAGAATTTTGCCAATATCATTAATGAACAACAAGAACAAAATAGGGCCGCAATGAGAACCTTGCGGAACACCAGAAGTCACCTCAATAACAAAAAAAGGAAAGTTGTCGATTACTCTTTGCGTTCTGCCCATTGGATAACTGATAAACCATTTTATCACTAATAAACTGAAGCCGTAAGACCTAAGTTTCGCTACAAGAGCTGAAATGTTAATACGATCGAAAGCTTTTGCAAAATCGGTATAGGTTGCATCAACCTGTAAATGATTTTCAAAATCATCTAAGCAATAGGTAACAAATGACAATAAATTAGAAGTTGTAGATCGGCCCGGAAAAAATCCATGTTGTTGATCAACAATGTACTTATTACATGCAATACTCAATTGATTGGCAAATAATTTATCAAGCATCTTTGGTATAGTCGATTGAATCGAGATGCCTCTATAGTTAAGGATGTTACTTCTATCGCTTTTCTTAAAAAAGGGCGTAATGAAACTTTCTTTCCATGCCTTTGGGAAGCAGCCACTTTGCAGAGACATATTAAAGATATTGTAAATGGAGCCGCATATACCATACAAACACCGTTTTATAAAATATGGTGGAATACCATCCGGCCCTGAAAACACAAATTGCTCTAATTTGGGCCACTTGCCCCGCTGATCTACGAATGGAATGGTAGACAGGCCAGCTAAGGGATTACACCCCCGTCCAGTGCCAGAACATGGGTCGCGCGGACGCGGTTCGCAGGTTCTTCCGTTGTGACTCAGGTGATCAATAAGCAACTAACTAAGAAAAAAAAACCTTTCGGGCGCCAGTCCTCTAAATAAAATACGGAAGTAAATAAGAGTTGATTTTATTTAAAAAAACAAAGTTTAGTTAAAGATGGGGTTGACAATATTTGATTCCAAAACTCCAATAGGAGACACAAAACATACAACATATCAAGTGAAATCCAGGAGGGGATACCCCTCATGGAGATAAACTTATCACACCACTTCTTAATCAAAAACGCAAAACTGCGGTGAAGCTGGGGATAAATGAATGTTGATCAGTCCTGTCCTCTCCATTGATCTCATACGGGAATGGTGAACCCAAAAACGAAATCCCAACATCGTTAAAAATGGCTGACACAGATGGTTCGACACAGGAATGAAGGTTATCACAGGTGGAAACAAGATAACCAAACTGCTGACCCATATCCATACAAATAACCATATGGTTGGTGGATAAAACAGCCAGATGGACAATGCTATCGCACACCTGTTCACCCGCTCAAAAAAACCATAATTAAAATTGGAAACCAAAAATTGACCCCACAGAAAATTGACGTGGTAGTACGAAAAAGCTAAAATTTATCAAAGTGAAACTTCCGCTCATGATGGAAAATAATGCAATCTTACCCACAAATGTCGCACAGAAGGTAAAATAAAAGATCACTTCAATAAACTAACAATTTATGGCTTTTAAAACGTAAAATTACACAAGACAAAAATGAAACTTTTTACCTTTCATATAGATAAGCAAAGAATGACATCATGATAAATTTTCGAAATTCAAAACGCGTGCGCGTGTTTGAAACACACATAGGGTGATGCATAGATTTCCGCCAAAATATAATAATAGCATAATAGCATTTGAAATGCTACACCTGAACTGAAGCTGTCAGTTAGGCCACTAATGGTATCAAAAACGCATGCTTCAGACACATTTAGATGGCAGTCAAGAGATTCTACAGATTGGTACTTGATTGGTACATAGAGTGGGTAACAAAATGATTTGCATACCATATAAAATCACAGTAAATTAGCAGAAATTAATTGAAATCTAGCACAATTAAAACTAGATTTTAAGTAAAAGTAGACGTAATTAGATAAAAATTGTTTTATTAAGCAATTACTGTATACTTTTACAGGGGTGTGCAAAATATTGTAATGTTATCGAATTAGAGGCATTGCGAGACAAAATGATTAGTTAAGTTTCATTAAGGGTTGAAATTTAAACCCACAAAAAGTCAAAACAGGTTTGCTCATACAGGAGCTGATATGTCACTTCTAACACACACATACACTTTTTCCTTGTTATGAACAATCTTGTGTGGGACGTGATGAAGTTTTGTGTGATTTTCCGACTTGGGATGAAGAAGTTTGTGTTAATTGAACAATTTTGAATTTCCGCCAAAATGGATATTTTACCTAATAAGTGTTGTAAATTTCTGATTGGAGGGGAGGGTTCGAAGCAGACGTGGTGAAAATATCCGGCCGTGTTGATAAGGGGTTGCCATTGAACAAGCGGCCAGACGTGTTGATTTTCAATGGAAATTAATTTCCTAAGAACCAAGTAGAAATGTTCGATTAATTTATCAAGAGTAAATTATAGTGCCGGGAAAACGTGTAGAAAGAGTGTTTTCTTTTGTAGGAGACCTGGAATTGCTAATTTTGATTAATCCAAAAGTTTGGTTTGATCTATTTTGATAAGACGTCGCCGCCATTTTTGGAAATTATTTGGACGCACATTTTGTCGATGAAGTTTGAATTCATCCTGTTTATTAATGGAGATTTGAGAGTTTTTGGTTTATCAATCGACCTGATGCGAATAACAATTCTAGTCAGTTTCGAGGAATTCAGTTTGGAAAATATCGAATACAAAATTCAAGGTTATTATGCTTACTTACTTGAAGTTTATTTTATGGAAGTCACAAATCCGATTCGGGTATCCACAAGATTGCAATCAACGTGCGAATCTGATGTTTTTCAATCACCCACTAAATTTAATGTACAATCAAAGATTCGTCAAAGTTTCAGTAGCAGAAAATAAGGTAGCAACTACCGTCATCCTCAGAGAAGCGCGAGTTATTTTGGAACTACAATATTTGTCATTGGCGTCTCGTGAATACGGGGTAAATAACAAAACAATTTATATAAAATTCTATTATTTTGATTCATGTTTACATTTAACATTTTGCAATGAGAATACAAAAGGCAAATTAGAGTAGAGAAAATTACAATAAATGTGTTTGCCTTATATTTATCATTAACACAATTTCTACACTTAAAGCTTCAGAACGATAAATGTATCGAAGAAATTCCTGCTTTGATAAATTTAATTAATTATTGTTTATTAATAAATAATCATTTTGCCGACGTTTACCTTTCATTATTCCAAATTTACAGCTCCGTATTTCAGGCTATTTGTTCAAAAAGGAAGAAATTTTTCAATATTGAGAATTTGATTTTAATTGCATGCATCAGTTTATGCATCAAAAAAGCAAGCCAAATTATAATCAGTCCCAACTCAGCTAAGTTTATTTTAGAAAGTTCATGAAATAAGAGAGAGTCTACTTGGACCATCACCCATAAACTTTCAGTACCAAATAAAACGAATCCTAGACCAAAATAGAGATCAGTCTCGAACATCTTTTGTTTATACTCTAATTGCCACGGTAGTTAGAAAGATCTTATTGTTCTACTTCTTATAGTTACCGCAAGCCTTCTATGTTGACAACTTTCCCGCGCAGTATTTTTTATGCGCACAGAGAAGAACGTTACAATATATTTGTATTTTGGATTGAAAATAGAAAAAAGCACATGATCATTTCGAATTTTTTTTTAAATTTAAAATGGGATTATATTTTGAATTTAAAATACAAATTCCAAAATCTTTTGCATTTGCGTATAAAAATTTTGGTGCAGATCTGTGATATCCAAGGTCTGCCTTGCCCTTGTAAGTAAATGCATGTTTTTTCGCAGGTACGGTAAACTTAAAACCGACCTATCTTAGATTGCTCGATTACTAACCCAAAAATAATAATAAATTAATAAACTAAAATTTCTTTAATTGCATTATGTAAGATTTATTAGTAAATTATAATCGATAAAAACAATCTTGAAAATTTTAGTACATTATCACTATAAACTGAAATGTATTATTATGAATATAATTACGAAGACTAATTACAAATCCTTATACATAAGTTTTTATTAAAAACGAAAGATGCCTAAATTAAAATTAACCATATTCTGTTTTTACATTATATTGATTGATAACTAGCAGGTTGGGAAAGGAAGAAATTTGAAATAAAGTTCAATTATTTAATTAAACTATAATGTCACAATTATTACTCAAATATTTTCTTTTCTTCAACGATATAAATGTAAAAATTTGTAAGAAGTTTTCAACAATTTATTCATGATCCTACCTCCATAACTAAACAGTTTCTGATTAAATTTTAATTTAGTATCTTGTTTTTAAATATAGATGTTAAATATTCAACGGATGCTTTTGGAGTTCTTTTTCTATTTGGATCATTGAAATCCACATGGTATATACCAAAACGATTCCTGAAATATTAACCAAAATAATACCCAATTTTACAGATTAGAGACTATAAAATGTACTAACACATATCCGTATCTCCATTCAAAGTTATCCAAAAGACTCCAAGCAGTATATCCTTTCACATTCACCTTATCATCGTACATTGCTTCCAACATCGCATTTAAGTAGAGCTAAAAGCATTAAAATGATAGCGGCATATAGATTTACATAATAATTTTGTCGTACTCTGTAATAATTAATTCTTCTTTGATCGTCTAACTCTCCATAATCGGAAAACCCATTTTCGGTAACATATATATCTATATCACCATATCTATCTTTAACCCATTTAAGTAAACTTCTAAATCCTTCAGGAACAACCTATAATGACCACAATTAATTAATTTAACCAAAAATATTGACAAACTTGCTTTGAGCCATTCAGAGGAACTCTCTGGCCAATTTTCATTATATCCAATTTTAACTCTACAATCTTTATTATGAGAGGGAATGTCGTACGGTTCGTCAGAAATATCTTCTACTAATTTAGAAGTATAATGATTAAGTCCGAAAAAGTCAAACGTGCCCTTAATCCTCTTAATTTCATTTTCAGTGAATGCAGGTAAACGAGACTGCTTAAATCCTTCTTTTTTACTTCTTTCGCCTATAAACTTCTTCATAACTTCAGGATAGTCTCCTTTCGGATGAAAGATTGGATCAGCATACCATGCAAACTAGTTAACTTTAGTAACAATCTTAAAAACATTTTATCTTAAAATACATACATGAAATTGCATAGTTCGTTCTGCAGCTTCAATATCTTCTTTACTTTGAGATTTAGGAAAATAAAATGATGTATCCAATGTGATGCCAATTATTCCGGCTTGTGTTGGTCTAAATTCTTTGTCATAAATATGATAAGCTTCTGCGTGTGCTTTTAAGAGATTGTGCGTACATAAATAATCTCCAATTCCAGAGGAGTTATAACCTGGAGCTTTACCATTCTCTCCGTATCCTTCCAAACAAGTTTGGCGAGGTTCGTTAAAGGTTATCCACCATTTTACTCTATCACCAAAGTTCTTGTAAACTACTCTAGCATAATCGGCAAACCAGTCGACCATCAACTCATTTGCAAATCCCCCTAAATCCTCTAACGGTTGTGGAGTGTCCCAATGAAACAAGGTAATCATTGGGGTTATATCGTTTTCAATAAGTAAATTGATAAGTTTATTATAATAACGAATTCCATCTGGATTTACTTTGTATGCCAAACCTTGGGGCAATATTCTTGACCAAGATAACGAAAATCTGTAAAAGTTAGATCCAAGTGCTTTAAGGAGTGCTACATCTTCTTCGACTTTATGATAAGAATCAGCTGCAATGTCGCCGTTACTTCCGTCTAAAATGAGTTCTGGGTGGTCGTGAGTAAATCGGTCCCATATATTTTCTCCTTTTCCTAATATTTTTTTTTTTAATTGAAAAATAATAATAAAGAAAAAAAACAGATTCTATTTACCGCTTATATTCCATGCTCCTTCTATCTGGTACGCTGAGGTTGCGGTTCCAAAAAGGAAGTCTTTTGGAAACTCATGGTGGGTTAGTTCTTGTGAACTACAATAATATATTAACGTGTATGGTAGAACTGAAGTAAATATATTTTTTAATGGTATCTACCTTAATGTAATGGATAGAAATAACAGTAAACTACAATATATTATCATGATACTTGTTGCTTAGTTAAATAGTAAATACACTGTGACATTTCTAAGGCCTTGTAAGATTGCATTGCAAGATGCCACTTAAGATATAGTTATCTCTTGCTATTAAGTATTTTATTTATTAAATTATATCAAAGAGCTTCTGATGACATCAATACTTGTTTTTTGTTATGTAATTTATTATTTTGTAACAAAATAAATTCGAAAATAAATCAAATTATACCCAAAATACAACAACGACAGACATGTTTCGATCTTGTTAGATCTCATCAGTGACGTATAGCTGTGAATTTGGTTATAATTTGGTTATAAAACATATGTTTTTTAAAACATAAAGTCAAATTATAACCAAATTCACAGCTATACGTCACTGATGAGATCTAACAAGATCGAAACATGTCTGTGGTTGTTGTATTTTGGGTATAATTTGACTTATTTTCGAATTTATTTTACAATTTCTTAGCAACTAGTTAAGTTGCGCCACTTTGACCTCGCGAAGGGTCTTATTGATTGATGGTTTATCCTCAACATATTTAGTACTGTCGTAATGACATGTCTTCACGACCTCTCGAAAAGTGCTTCCACAACACCTCCGTGTGTTTATTGTATTATTTTGTAACAAAAAAAGTATAGTGGGTTGTTACCTATACCCCAATGTAACAATGTTTTTTAAAGTGTTTCTAAATAAAAATTTCTTGTATGTTGTTCTTTACTTATAGTTAAAATCTTATTTCAACGTTTAGTTGAGTTTTTGTTAAATTTATATTTCACTACACATACTAAAATCACACCCTATTCTTGAAAAATTTTTTGTTTAAGATCATTATATTCTATTCAATTAAAAGTCATTATCAATGAAAATTAGGTATCATAAAGTTGAATAGTTGGGCGACATGAAACTGCCATGACATGTGATATAGAGGGCGTAGTTGTGTCATGGTACTACTTTGAACTTGACAATTGCATGTTGCTGCTATTTGCGCAATTGAAAAGTAGGTACAGTTTAAAGTGATTTACATACATTCCAAAAAGTTTTATATTCATGGAATCATGGAACATCTTGAGGGGGGTTATATCTATATTATTTTTATTGCATATAAGCTCTGTTTTCAACTTTCAGAGTGACATTAAAGAAAATGAAAAAAATGTTGAATTTAAAAAAACGTTTTTGTTGTGGTTCCCGAGGAGTCCCGCGACTTCTTTTTTATTATTGAATAGCCAAAGGGTTCAGCTTTCAATTCCTACTGAAAACGTTTCCACTTTTTTCCACTTTTTAAAGTAATGATGGCCTAAACTGTGCTCATATTATACACGTATTTTCAGATTATGGTCTCGGAAAAAACATAATTTCAGATGAAGAGAGCATCCCCTCAGATGAAGATGACAATTTTTCACAGTAATATATAAAACAAAATTTTAAATTAAAAAAAAAAAATTTTTTACTATAATTTAAAATTTTTTTTTTTAAATTAAACTTATTATAATAACATCAATAACCCTCAAATAAAATTATCTGCCCAATATGACCTTATTTGAAACCTCAAATAATTTGTCCAGCTAGATTGGCCAAATACTCCACTATGCGTCCGTCGCCCCCAAGCAATATCAAAAGAAAAAAGAATTATAAGCTATAAAGTTAAATATTTTTTTTGTTAAGTTTTAATATAAAAATGGATTAGATAATTTAGAAATTATTTCTAAATTTTTAAATTATCTAATCCATTTTTATATTAAACTTAACAAAAAAATTATTTAACTCTTATAATTCTTTTTGAATTTTTTTCTTCTTCTTTCGCACTTATTAAATCGCAACACCATTGCCGGTACAATTGCGCCAACTTTTGAGGACTCGAACATTTGGAGTCTAGTGCGATTCTCTCGCTCGTTCTTCGTTTGCAAATTGCAAATTATTCTGAAATAATACTACCCTTGGTTTCATATTATCAACCGCAATATTTAAAAAATATGTAAAATGAGGATTACACCTATTGACCTTTCCAGTGTCGATATCTAATGGCAAAGTGTTTGGACTCTTGATATGTACGCCCATAGTCGCAACTTTCAGTAGTTAAACTTTTTTCGATATTTTTGATTTAATTTGTTATCTTAACATATTAATTAATTTTATACACTCCCGGGACTTAAATTGCAATTTAGTCCCGGTTGTCAAATTCTTAAATGTAACTTTAAATCTCAAGGGACCTAAAATGATAATGCGGGACTTAAGTAATAAAGTAGATTCCCTAGGGATTTAAGGCTGGAATTCGCCAAGCAGGAGTTCGTTTTGGCTCGTGTGGTGGCGCATAGGATTGTGAATTTATAATTAAATAGATAGGCAACACAATAAACATGCATTTTTTAGTTCAACTTTTCATTAAAGTATGTCGCCGCTCAAATAAAGAAATCTATTTTTATACAGAATTTATGTTGTTTTTACTTTTTACGAATAATATATCTATTTCACAAAAGTCTCTCCCTCTCTTTTTGTATCAGATTTTTCAGGACATTGAAATAAATTTCTAAGAAGCGATAAAATTACTAAACGTACATAAGTGATAATGTAGGTATTCGTGAAATGTACACACACAAGCAATTAATAAAGACGCCTTTGAATTTACAATTCAAACAAGACTCCAATAATTTTTTGGCTTTTAATTTTAATTCTTCTTTTATATTTTTATTTATTCATGTTTATTGATAACATACAATAAATAATTATTGCTATTTATATTATTGTATATTAATTATTGATTTGAAAATATACAATCAACGAAGTTTTTCGTGATTCATTTTTTGATGTGAAGCATTATGAATATAATTTAAAATAAAATGATACGGCAAAGTAATTGCTTACACAGGCCCGTAGCCATGGGGTGGCAAGGTCGGGCAACGGCCGACCTTTTAAGGATGTTTGCCCGACCTTTTAAAATAAAAATATGTAATTTGCAGAATTGAATATTCATCACAGTACCCCTGCGTTCGGGGAGAAGCTACTTTCGCTCCCAAAAATTTCTTTTTTTCCTTCTTTCAAGCTTCCAGTCGTTTCCAAACGCTTTGGCTCCCCATCAAAATGTTTGTAGCGACTGAAAAAGGCGGAGCCAAAGCGTTTGGAAGCGTCTCGAAGCTTGAAAGAAGGAAGAAAAGAAATGTTTGGTAGCGAAAGTAGCTTCTCCTCGAACGCAGGGTACATGTAATAAATTTTTTTCAAAGGGGGAGAGGGGTCCCCAAATAAAGGCATTTTCCCCCTGTGACATTGCATTTTTGGCCCACCGACCGAGCACCGACCATAAATTTTGATAGCCCATTTGCCCCTGGCGTGTGGCTGTGCGATAATACCATTATAATACGATAATATAACTTTTCTTAAATCGCGTTGACCTTGAAATTTAAAATATTTTCGCCTGCGGCGCTTTCAAAAATTCCCACGAACCCATCTCGCATCCGCAACACTAAAATTTGCCAGGCCATACAAACCGTTTGCCCTACCTTTATTTTCGATCTGGCTACGGGCCTGGCTTATTATTATTATTGCTGAACGGGTGTGTTTTCTTTCGAACCACTTGCACTGAAGCTCCTGGCTTATTGTACCCCGAATTACGTTTAGTGCCAAAGAAGAACTCAAAAAAAACTCAAACTCGAGTTTTTTCAAACGTTTATTGTATTGAAAATACAACGATTTTAGCTGCTTGACAATACAATGTGAACTCAGTGTGAACTACATGTGAACTGCATGTGAACTGCTTTAACTTTTACGTTACATAAAGTTTTATTTCTAACAAATGCTTACTAACTAGTTTACAATAATTTGAAATTAGATCAGTTTGTTTGTGCAGTCCCAGGCTCATAACCTTTATGGGAAAGCCATCCTCGTAAGATTGTTGCATTTCCGTTATGGTGGGAACATAACACCCGCGTTCCGTGTTTTACTCCAATAGTTCTGTATCCTCTATAAAATTGAGGATTCGACCTATGGGAACCTGATTTATCTCACCGAGAGTCTGATATAGACAATCAAGATGTTTAGGGGCTAGAATTATGCATACACATAGTATGTGGTGCGGAGTTTCCTCCTCCATCCCGCATAATCTACATGTAGGATCTTCCACAACACCTATTGCGTTAAGGTGTTTGTTAAGACAGCAGTGTCCGGTAAACAGTCCTACTATCTTTCTCAGCCGCACTCTGCTCAGCTGGCCTGCTCAACGGGCCTGGCTTACACTGTTACACTAATTAAAATAAAACAATTTATTTATTTACGACAAATGGAGGAAGAAAGGGACATTTCTTGGACGTTAGCTTATCTAGGAACGTGGATTTCTCATTAGAATTCAATATCTATAGAAAGCCGACAACGACGGACATTGTTATCAGTTATCACTTGTTCAATGTTCATCTAATCAATCGAGAAAATAAAGACGTCTGTTTCCATTCATTCATAGACTCTTTAGCCCTCTCCCGAAGTCACGGTATATCTGACAGATACATGCAAAATGTTTTCTTAACCTTCATCCGCTCGCGTACGCGGCAAATTGGCCGCATTTTTAAATTTTCTCTCCCATTTTCTTCCAGAGCGTCATGGGAGGGGTGGGAAGGGCTTGTATTCTCTAATTACTATCTCCTCCAATAGACCATGCTCGTGTTCTGATAAGAAAGCTCCATCAGCCGGTTCAGTACAGCCACAAACTACCCTAGGTGTCTTAATGCGACCAATTTGCCGTATAGCGCAATCGATAACGTAACTTTTTATCAATACTCGAATGTTGGTTTTACTGAGAAAATATTAGTAAATATAAAATAATAAATTAGAGACATATTTTGAGAAATAAAATATTATTACAAATTGAGTGTAGTAAACGATTACAGTACATTTTGAATTTTTAAGTTAAGTTTCCTGTAATTTTTTTAAATTTTAAATATAACTTTGATTTTAAATTTTAATATAGATTTTTTTGTCCAAACATGTACTTGTAATGTTATGTCAGAGTTCATAAGTCCTAAACAATTTAAATCATGCACTTTGAATGAAGAAAAACTCATGAAAACGATAAAAATCATATGCGGCCATCAAATTGCCGCATACGCGATCGGAAGTGTAACTTTTATAGGCGCGAGCGGATGAAGGTTAAATATTTTCGAAATTATTTAGCGCATAGCACAAGGCTTTGACTAGCTGTGCATACATATCTTAGAAATGATAAGCCGTATCGTTTACGATATAGTTTTGATTACAATCTGTTTAACTTTTACTTATGTGCAGGGACGTAGCTAGCATTTTAACATTGGGTGGGCCAGCAGAAGGCCTATATTTTTTTAGTTGGGCCATTGGTGGGGAGGGGGCAAGGGTTACGTTCTCTATTATATGCGCCGCAGGCGAAATTTTTTGAATTTTCAAGGTCGACGCGGTTTTAGAAGAGTTAAGGTATTTTTTTTTAATTTTCCTTTACACAATATTTTGCATACTTAAAGTAGCCAATGAAAAAAGTGTACAAATAAAAATATTCTTACTGTTTCTTACTTACAATCATCACGTCTCAAACTCTTAAATTATAACAGATTTGATAAAATTATATCTACGCTACGTAAACAGTTGGATTGAGTAACATTTTTTTGAGTTACATAATCATTTCCCGAAAAAGGTTTAAATTAATATTATTTTCCTTAATTTTTGTCTGATTTTATTAAATATTTCCAGGCAGGGTGGGCACACGGGTGGGCCGACAGAACTTAAGGTGGGCCAGGCCCACCCAGGCCCACCTGTAGCTACGTCCCTGCTTATGTGGCTTTGATACTTGAAAAAAAAGTGGTTAATCCCTTCGAAACAATTTTCGTAAATAAATTGTTATTTTATTTTAGTGTAAGCAATTACTTTGCAGACTCATTTTATTTTAAATTATGAAAATATACACTTACCTACTGCCAAGGTAGCAAAAATTACAAAAGCTTATTTAGCGTAACCCTAATTAAATAAAATATTAGAAAAAAAATACGGTTTATCAAAATGATTACATTCGAATGTATAGCATTCCTCGACCGAAATAAATTCCTAGACATCCGTCGAGAAATCCCCGCAACTGTTGGTTTTAGTTCTCTAATATGCTTAGTAGGAAAGAGACAAACACAAGATCGTAAGTGCGAACTGCCGTAGGTTGATGACTACTTGTATTACACATAAGAACAATCTTATCAACTTGCATTTAACCTTCAAGCGCACGCGCCAAGTAAAATGTGCTGGTAAAACAGATAACTCTTAGGCAAAATTTTTTAAAATTAGTTTCGCCTGCATATTACTAGCTGAACTAAATATTTGAATTTGATCTTGGTGGGAGTATCCAGTACATTATTATTATAATTACATTTTTAGTACGTTTTAGGTAAAATAAACTTTCAAAAATTTACATATGAATTCATTTTCGCTTATATATTATTTCAATTAAAGAAATTTAATTAATTGATAAATTATTTACTATATTAAAATTATTATTATTGTTATAAATAAAATTATTATGTTTAAAAATAGGAGGTGCTCTTCGTATTGGTATTATAAATATTACCTCAAAATTTCAAAGTGATCCATTTATTCGTTTTCGAGATGACTACGTATTAGTGTCCGATTTAAGTCTGGCAAATTTTTATTTCCATTTTCAATTTTAATTGTTTATAAGTAATTAATTCCACCAACTTGATTTTCTCAAAAAAATTTACAAACGGGCTATTTTGAAAAAATTAATTAAAAAAAATTTAATTAAAAAAAAGAAATAGGAGCGGATGTTCCTTAAGGTATCATACACCTAATCTAAAAATTTGATCGCAATCCATCAAATCGTTTTCAAGTTAACTACGTATTACCACGAGTACACTGTAATATCCTAGCCTTAAGTAAAACAAAAGAACGTGTTGCTATGACAACATGCATTTTATGATGTAGACAAACGTCAAATTTACATTATTTTTTCATTTTAATACTATTATTTTTTAATTAAAATAATGCTGGAAGAGTATAAAATAATACCACAGGACTAAAGTATTTTAATCCCTCACGTGATAATTTGCCCTTGGCTAAGGTCTCGTGCAAATTAATTTCACACTCAAGATTAATATTGCACTTTAGTCCCTTGTTATACAGGGTGAATGGGACCACCCGTATCAGCAATTTTTTTTTCAAAAACGGTTATTTGTAGAGAATTGGGTTAAAAACATTTATTATAAAACTATAAAAGCCATAATTCGCTGGGTGCGTGACATCTGGCCACGTTTTTTGCACAATTTGTCCGCAGCGGACGCTGGCGTCGTTTTTTAATACCCCCACTATGCACTTCGCACCCAGCGAATAGAGAATCGAATGGTGATATTATTATTTCTCGGAAAGGTCGGCATCCCGAGTAGTTAGCTCCAGAAACTCCAGAATTTTAAATGGCACCATAGGTCATAAATGGTATCGTTGAAAAGATCTTTAAGAAATAAGCAATTTTTGTAGGAAAAATTATTTTATTACTCCCACCCCTCTTAAGTAATATTCGACTGTATATGGGTGAATGAGACCACCCATAGATATCAGTCATTTTTATTTCTTCTCAGTAAATATAAAATATTTGTTTAAAAAAATTGAAGTAATATGAGTTTGTCTCTAAAAAAAAAAGTTAAAAATGTTGACTAATCGACTAATAGGCATACTACTAATAGTTTTAGTATCACAGACGTTGGACTCTTTGATTTGCGCCCACACCCCACAGTTACAGTTTTCAGTAACCACGATTTGTTTTACGTAATACTTAAAACGTTTTTTAATATTTTTGATTAAACTGTTGTTATCATTAAATTTAATCAATTAATTAATTAATTTCAATTATCCATTGTTGGAGAACCCTGATGACGGCACAGATAAGCAACGCTAGAAATACAGGGTGGTTCATAAATAACGAAGGTTGATGATTCAGTTTGTGTACCAACGAAAATATTGAATCAACAATAATTCATATTAGACTTCCCTAGTAGCACGTAACCTTACGACAAGATTTTCGCAAGCTTGTATTTGACTTGCCATGTCCAATAAAGTCAAAAATTTTTTATATAGGGTGTTTTTTTAGCTGCATGAGAACTTCAAAATGAAATAAAACATTAAAAACCTGACGGAATGTTTTGGTTATAATTTTTTTATGAAAGTACAGTTAAAGGCATTTATGATTTGAACATGACTTCCGGCATGTGACCACCACGACTAATGGTTACGAAGCGCATCCGTTCAGTCCAATTTTTGACCACTTTTTCCAATATTTCTGGCTTTATTTCATAAATGGCTTGCTGAATGTTAGCCTCCAATGCTTCTAGAGTTGTTGATTTGTTAGCATAAACCATGGATTTAAGATACCCCCACAGAAAATAATCTGGAGGTGTCAAATCACACGATCTTGGAGGCCAATTGATAGGACCACGTTTTGAAATAATGTTGTCACCAAATTGTCCTTTCAATAAATTGATGGTTTCGTTGGCTGTGTGGCACTTAGCACCATCCTGTTGGAACCATAAGTTGTCAATGTTTAGCTCTTGAAGTTTTGGAAACAAAAATGAATTGAGTATGTGTCGATATCTCACACCATTCACCGTAACGGTAGTCCTTCCTCATTTCGAAAGACATATGGACCAATGATGCCGTTGGCGTGTATTCCACACCAAACAGTCAATTTTAATGGATGCAATGGAGTCTCAAGATAATGTCCCGGATTGGTCTCACTCCATATACGGCAATTTTGTTTGTTCACATACCCATTTAACCAGAAATGTGCCTCGTCACTGAACAAAATTTTACGTTAAAAAAATGGATCCACTTCCAATTGGTTGTGAGCCCAATCTGCGAACTCACGACGCAATCGATGATCATCAGGCTTCAGTTCTTGAACCAACTGGATTTTATAAGGTAGTAAATGAAGATCTTTCCGTAAAATTTTCCATGTAGTGGACGGACAAAGCTCAAGTTGTTGAGCACGATGGCGAATTGAAATGTTTGGGTCCTGTTGCACACTTTCACTCACAGAACTGATAGCTTCTTCGGTACGCACATAATTTCGTCTTGCTGGTGTTTTTATATCACGCAACGAAGAAGTGGTACGAAATTTGTCTACCACCGCACGAATAGCTTGCTCAGAAGGTCGAAAATGTCTAACATAAAATGGGCGAAGGGCTCTATATGTTTGGCGAACAGAGCTTTGATTTTTAAAATATATTTCTATAATTTGGTAGCGTTGTTCAATGGTAAATCTATGCATTATCAAATGCCAAACCTTGCTAAACACAAATGTCAAAAAACTGTTTCCATAGCAATCTTGATTCAATTGTTATCCCTATTGAAAGTTCTCATGCAGCTAAAAAAACACCCTATACATTTTTTTAATGATCTTTTTTTTGTAGCTTATTTAGACTAAAAAGTAAAAAAATCATCAATCAAAGAATTAAGGAGGACAGAAAATTCAAATAGGAGGACAAACGGAGGACACTTTTCAAAGGAGAACGTATGGCCACCTTAATTAATATACCAAATCGTTTAGAGAGAGTTATAATAGAACAAAATGCCTTTGCCACTAAAGCCAGTGTCTCACTATCAAATTTTCGTCAAAATTATCATAATATTTAGTATACAAACGGTTTTGATAGTGTGACAGCGATGTAGTTGTATCAAAATGACGTAAGCTACATACTTTTATATGCTGCTTCTATTTTCATGACGTCACGGATTCGATTTGATACAAACGTTTTGATAAAAAGAATTTAGAACAGTTTCTATAATTTTGATACGATCAGGCTTCCCATAGGCTGTTCGATATCCCACTCTTATATCTTTGACACTTTGACATAACGTGGACATTACCATACTTTCAGTTTTATTTTTTAATTTTAACGCGGTTTTTAATTAGGTCTAAAAGGTTAGCAATTATTATGGCTGGTACCACAAATCAGTTTCCTAATTGATTTGTATCAGTTGGAACCAGTATAACCAGTATATTTGAACGTATAAAACTAACTCTAACCTTACTTTTCACAGCTGACCTGTGGCTGCCATCGTTATTATAGGTTATTATACAAACTTGATTTGATAGTGAGACTTGCCTCTGCATGGCTTTGACATATTTTTACGTAAATGACGTCACATCGTTTGTATAATAATTATTATAATAATTTTGATGATAATTATTTGATAGTGAGACACTGGCTTAATATTAGCTCTATTCGCGGTAACAAGCCCGGATACGTTTTATCCTACTGAGTCTGCGGATTTATAATAAAATTGTCATTAAAGCTCAAATTAGATGATAAAAAGTATAAATCCGCAGACGCAGTAGGATAAAACGCATCCAGAGGTGTTACCGCGAATATAGCTATTAGAAAAGAGAAAAGTAAATATAAAATTTAAATTAAAAAATAAACAGCGCTTCTTATCAAGAGGGCAAATACTTTTGTAACGTTGTAAATAGTATTACCAAATTCTTATTATTTTAGTTCATAAGTGATGCACCCGAAAATGTAAGAAACGTTTGAGTAATCCTTCAGATTACTGGGGCTAGTACGAGAGGGGCTACAAATAATTTGGTCAAAACAAAAATATGTTTTGCTGTAATTCTATGTGCATGAAGTTAACACTGCCATTTTTGAAAATCTTAAAAAAATTTATTGTGCTGGATTGTGTCGCGTTGTGCCGTATTTTTTTCCCCGGATTTTATGGACCTATATACTCTATTTACTCAACAGATGCACTAAGGCTCATCCCCAAAAATGTAAGCCAATGAGCGCATCAACCAGTTTTACACGCTAAAAATTTCTACATAAAAGTTCAAATGATTATTATGACATTAAAAATTAATTTATAGGTTAAAAAAACTATGACGTTATTGTTGTAAACGGGAGTTTCCAAATTCGAGCAATAAAAAAATTCTATTCGAATATCCCGCGCTCTTTTAGGGAGGAGCTTCGGTGCACCTGTTGGGTAAACAGAATTAAGCTGATTTTGAGGGTAGCAGTTAGCACTGCCATTTTTGATAATCCTAAAATTTTTTATTGTACTATTTTATGATTTACGGCACACTGTGGCACACAACGAGCACACTCCCAGTCCCAGTACAATAAAAAATTTTAGGATTATCCAAAAAATCATTTTCATTATTGATTATGCATACATATTCATTATGCCATTTTCGATAATCCCAAAATTTTTATTGTGCCGGATTGTGCTCGTTGTGTGCTACCGTGTGCCGTAAATCATAAAATTTTATTTTGATAAATGAAATTTTTTTGGGGTCAAAATAAAAAGCTTTTTATTAGCTTGGCGTTCATGTCTTATATTTATATTTGCTGTTTTTGTTTTTTAATTTGTTCATCGCATCTCTCACCTCTATTTGCGATACTTTGCTAAAGCCGAAGGTTGATTGATGTGTTGACGAACTGAGATCATTTGATATTGGCGTAGGTGCGTTCCTTTTCCTTATATTGGTGATGAGGTCCTTTGACCTTTGCTACGTTAACGAAGTAGTTGTTGAAGTCGTCCGCCTTGAAGTTGGTTAATAATTAAGAAAGTAATTTATTGGGATTTTATGTTGGGTGTCAATCATTCTGTTACGCACTGTATATTGTAAACGATAGGAAAAGGAAGCGGAAGATTTCAATTAATTGATATTCCATACCCTTAAGCCTTAACATTGATAATATTATTACAATTACAATAATTATTCTTGATAATAATATTTATATTACTACAACAATATTTTTTTGCTTTAGAAAATACCTCAAAAATTCCCATTAGATCCGTCCATGGTAGGTATATTCGTAAATTGTCGTATAACTCTAAGGTTTCAATTTTATGAATACAACACGTGCTATATCAAACAAAATATAATGTTTGTATATAAAAGCGATTAATTTTTAACAATATATTGTAAATTAAAATAAGTTTAGTTAAAATAAATAGGAATTAAACGAATGATGTATGTAAACAATTTTAAATTTAGCTCCTTTGGTGTAATATCGCTACCAACGCAAGGAAACGAAAAAACTATCAATTTCGTGAAAATGGTTGTACCAGTGGAGTGTAAGTGGTTGTTTGTGATGCATTAATTTATTGCATTGTACAATATTATGCATATTTGGCGTTTATATCATGGAAAGTTTTGAATTTGATTTTCATAATATATGTCGATTGTGCAAAAGCACATCGGAATCGATGCGATCTTTATTCGAAACTTGCGATAAAAATGCAGCTTGTCCCCGCTTTGACGAGATGCTAATGGCCTGTACGGCACTTTCGGTAATGAAAAATTTGAAATATCATTTTCGCCTTTTTGTTAAAATAAGCGTTTAAATTTTATAGGTAAATCTAGGAGATAATTTGCCAGATCAGGCTTGTCAAGTTTGCATTGATAATTTACAAATTTCCTACAATTTCAAGCTACAATGCGAAAACACCGACATTTCTCTTCGTGATTATATCAAAAGTTTTAAGAGCAGTGGTAATATTAAAGAAGAACTTTATTTACAGTCACAAGAACTATCCGATAAAGCCAATGATTCGGTTAGTATCGTTCTTAACACCGTTGACGACGAAACGGTTGACAATGTAGTTAGTGAAGTAGCCAACGAGATCTTACCTTCGCAAGAAACAGATGACTCGATAATCGTGAAATCCGACCCCGATATCGAACTGGCCATTATCGATGAATCTTCCAATATTGATTATATACAATTTTTGGAAAATAACCAAGTGCTGTTAACATGTCGTACCTGTGCGAAAAGCTTTTCCACTGTGGAGGGTATGAAGTGCCACAAACGTGTACACACGGGAAGTCTTTTTAAATGTAGAGAATGTGGTAAGAAGTATACCAGACAAAATCATTTGCAGCGACATGAATTGTCACACAGTCGTCGAAAGGTTCACGTTTGCAAAATCTGTAACAAAACTTTGACACGATTTGAGCATCTTAAAAGGCATTTGGTAACTCATTTAAAAGATAAACCTTTCAGTTGCACAACGTGCAATCGTGGTTTTAATAGAGCAGAACATCTGGAAAACCATGTCAAAAGATGTAAAGGTATTCATGTTTACATTTGCGATATTTGTAACAAGGGATTTAATCGAGAAGACAGCCTGGAAGTACATAAACATATTCACAATAATAAATTACCTGTTTTACCTACACTCGAAAACATAAACAATATTGATGAACATTATGTTGAAATTGAGTGTGAAGGTATGCCCGAACTATCGGAATTATCTGATAGTGAAGCAGAAGCTGGTGACAGTTTTGAAACTGAAATTATTTCATCCGAGAATTGCGATGAAAATGCAACTGATGATACTACAATAATAGGTAATATTATTATCTTACATCTATTTTGTAGAATTACTTAGCTAATAGTGCTTCCTAGTATAGTAAAACGTAAAAAAAATTTATCTTAAATAATTATTAAATTAAAAAGCCATGAACCGTGTGTAGAGTTTGTTGTTTTCCATAGTAACTAGGAGGAACTAATGTGCAGAAACGAATATTCGTTTGTTTGGGTTTATGTTGAATTGGTCGAATTGGGTGCCACGCTTATTCCCTCCACATGTACTGCGCAAGATTTTGACTCCTTATAGTCACTAAGGAATAAATTCACTCTACATAGTAACAAAATGACTTATTTCATCGCCATATCTCCCTTTTACTCCTGCTGTTATGTTTTGAAACGAGTAGTGACACTGCTAATGGTGAAAAAGTTATTTTATTAATATTCTATAATTGAGCTTTATTTTTCAAGCCCCTCCCCCCCCCTCCTCTTCACATTTGTAGATTGGTAATGTCTTTAATATATTATGACTGCAGGCGGAAAACGGTATAAGCCAATTTTTTGTCAAAATTGTGTTTTATGTTTATAAGTATGAATAGTTACATCTACACTTTTACATCTGCAGAAAAAAAAATATAAGTTGACTTAACCTTTTTCTTTATCTTGCGTCTTCATCGGTTATGGGTTTTTGCTATATTATAATATTGACTTATATAGTTATGTACCCTTCTCTGTCGGCTACAAAACTCATCCACTAATATTGATTTTCTGACATAGAATTGCATAAATTTACTGTTTCAACATGTCTAGAAAAATCAGAATATTACACATGGTGCTACAAATTAAATTTCAAGGGTATAATCATTTTTATGATACAATAAAATCTCCAAATTTAATTAGTAGTTGATAGGTGTGCTAAATTCTAAATGGTTTTTTTTTCATATAAGCTGAATTATTATTATTGGTTAATAATGTTATTAAGAGGGGCATTTAAATTTTGATGCGAAAACATGTTTCAAAAGATGGCGCGCCCTAAAATATTCTAAGAATCTAAGAATCTTTTCACCAATGCAGAATTCTAATAATTTATAAAAGTCATATGAATAAACGATAACTAATTTAGGGAATGAGGAAGTTTAAGCTTTTAAAGTTAAATATTTTTAAAAATATTCAATATTTTCAAATATGAATATCTTTTTGAAATATACTTGTAAATATTCAACATTGGAAGCTCAAACTTCCTCATTCCCTAAATTAGTTATCGTTTATTCATATGACTTTTATAAATTATTAGAATTCTGTATTGGTGAAAAGATTCTTAGATTCTTAGAATATTTTCGCATCAAAATTAAAATGCCCCTCTTAAGTAAATATAATATCTGGCCCTTGAAACTCCAAAGTTTTAACATTGTCTTCTGAAAAGTTGACATCTTTTATTTTGTGTAAATATATTTTAATTAAAAAAATACGATGTGAAGTTAAGTAAAAGCTTGTAATTTATTGTATTATAATTAATTGCAATTACATTAACGCCACCACACGGAATAATTTCAAAGTCCATTCTGGACGTAATATAGTGGCGTCACCAACGATAATGTAAAACGCGAATAGAAAGAAATAAATACTTTATTGTTTTACTTGAATATTTTTTCTAATATCTGATAATTTACGAGAAGTCAAGCATCTATTACTACTCTTTTATCTATGCTGTTAGGTTCATTAATTAAAGTGATTTTTCTTTTAATTCCCAAAAAATTTTGAAATTTGAACATTAACCCTCTTCCTCCCGCCATTATATATCAGGTATTTTCAGTTTAACATAATAAAGTAAAAAAACACTAAAAATCAAAGAATTAACAAAAAATGGTAATCCATTACCCACCTACTTGATATTCTTACTTATGATGTATTTCTCTTAATTATGATGGCTGATTATTTAGTCCAGTCTCAATCATTAACAGAATGCAATATACAGGGTAAGTCTTTATAAAAAATTGTTTGAAATTACTGAGATACAAGAAAAACTTTTAATAAAAGAATTGATTACTTTTACTATGGTGTAATACTTATAGAATAAGTAGTTTCACTTGTTATCAGTACCATTGCCTACACTGTTTTGTTGTTGAGTTTTGTTAGTATAAACAATTACTTAAAAAATTCTTTCTGTATTCATGTAAAATTTTTAAGGCATGTTTAGATCTGACACTTAACTTGATGTGAGAGAGAAATTCTGTCTCTTACTATCTCTTAAGGTGCGATTAGATCTGACCCTTTTTGCACGAATTTTATGTCGGACAGTAAAAGACAGTAAGAGTAAGACTCGGAAAATAAGAGACAGTAAGAGAGACAGAATTTCTGTCCGACATAAAGTTCATGCAATAAGTGTCAGATCTAAACGTATATCATCAAACATTGTATACATTTTCTAAAAATATTTTTAAAATATAAATAAAGAGTCAGGTATTATTTATTTGGTAAATGAATTCTATTTATCTAATTACAGTAAATATTCAAGAGAGTGAAACTGCAGAAATATACGCGGAGGTAGAGTCTGCTGAATTAGAAGATGAAAGTAAAGAGTTAGATGAAGATTTTTATGAAGGAGAATTCAATTTAAAGGAAGAAAGAGAAGATTCTGATAGTGGACAATCGGAGTATTTACCAAAACCATCGCTGAAACGAAAACGCGGTCGTCCTCGTAAACACAGCATTTCTAAAGCAAATAAACCTCGTGGACGCTCGTCACTTTCAAAAGTAAAAATTGAGCCATCAGATGATATCGAAGGTGAATTTCCTTGTCCAGTTTGTAATGAAGTATTCAGCAGAATGAATTTGCTTGAAAAACATGCTTTGGAACATAACGGTTTGAAATTGCATTCATGTACCACATGCAACAAGAAATTTACGCGTACCAATCATTTAAAAAGACACATGTTGTCTCATTCTGAAGTAAAACCTTTTTCATGCGAAATTTGCTTTAAGTGTTTCAACAGACGTGATCATCTAACTCAGCATATGAAATTACATTATAGACTTGATGATCTTGAATGTGATATATGCAAAAAACCGTTTGGTCGTGAAGAACAACTGATTAAACACAAAGCTACAAAACATAATATTGGTGATAAAGTTGCAGGTGAGAAGAAATTTCAATGTCCTGTGTGCCTTAAAGGTTTTACAACCGAAAAATATCGTGATATTCACATGAAAGGCCACAATGGTGAAAAAACATTTGAATGCAGAATTTGTCACAAGTCGTTCCTCTCTAAATCCCATTTATCGGAACATGTGAAGTTTCATAACGATCAATCCAAGAAATTTTTGTGTTCAGAATGTGGTCAGCGCTTCATAAGAAACGATTACTTGGTAATTCACATGCGAAGACATCGAGGTGAGAAACCATTTAAATGTAAATATTGTGGAAAGGGCTTCCCTCGGACCACTGATTTAACAGTTCACGAAAGGTATCACACTGGTGAAAAAACGCATTTGTGCACCATTTGCGGTCGTGGATTTGGAAGGTAAAATAAAAGTATTTTTAGATAAAACGCCGCTTACTTAATTTTTTATTTGATTTTTAGAGCTTACAATTTAACTGTTCACATGAGAACTCATACTGGAGAGAAGCCTTATGCTTGTACTTATTGTGATGCAGCTTTTGCACAAGGCAATGATCTTAAGGCTCACGTACGTCGTCACACCGGAGAGAGATTTCAATGTGAACTTTGTACAGAAAGTTTTTTAATGGGCTATTTGTTAACTCAACATAAGCGAACTGTACATGGTATGTAACAATTTTCCTCTTTTATTGATAACATTTTAACAGTTAAAATTTTTAGGCTTGAATGTTGTAAGTAACATAAGAAGACTTCAACATATAAAAACTGATGTAACAAATATAGATGACCCTCCAATTACTATTCCATTACCTCCACCTGTTATTCCAGTAAATGCTATGAATGCTCAGTTGCAAGCTCAAATGGCAATACAACAGTTACAACAACAAATTAGTAGGCAGTGAAGTCGAGTTACCAATGTTTCTATAAGATGCTTTTAATAAGTAAGCTTTTGACTAACTAATGGAAGTGTTGGGTAAGCGCAGCTTCATTTTGGCTTGTACTTCCAAACCAAAACTTGTTACCATTCAGTTCTGTTTGTTGTATTTTGTGTTTAGCCAATTAAATAGTTTGATAAACTACAGTCGAATTGCTGAATGGAAGAAAATGAATAATTTATTTATTATAATAAATTAAAAACTAAAATTAAAATATTAAAACTATCTATTTTACTTTGACTTGCCCTATGTTATTCTCATTGGTTAGTATTAGTTCTATGAAATATTTTGATCATGCTCTTTTAATTGTATTACAATTATTTACTTTTCTAAGTTTTGTTTGTCATTTAATTTTAACTGTTTAAATATTGTTCTCTAAAGTTTGTACATTTTGCAAAATATCTTAATATATCGACATGGAATTATTAAGTTTCTACTACTTTATGTGTATTATAATATTAATTGTATTACAATAATTATTGTTCAAATACCTATGGTGGGTTATTTGTGCATCTACATTTATAATTTAAATAAACATTTCATTTATTCAAGATTAAGTTTTTGTGTTTAATTATATAGTGTTATAATTAATACTATTATTTAGTATTATTTAGTAGTATTAATACTATATTAATACTAGCACTAGTATTTAGTATTTAGCACTAGTATTTAGCATTGCAAGTTATTGCCAGTGCTTTAAACCCTGCGTTTGGGGAGAAGCTACTTTCGCTACCAAACATTTCTCATTCGTTATTTGTGTTATAATTACGTGTTTCGTCTAAATTAGTCAGGTCTACCATTGTATTAGTATTTTGACTGATTCAGAGGACGTTGACTAAGGACTGGCTTGTTCCGTTTGTTATTGAAAACATTGAATTTCTTCGCGTTTCCTCGTCGGGTATTGGTAGTAAAAAGTGGAACCGCATTGTTTTTTTTGTTGTGGTATCGAAAATTCGTTTAAATTATGTAACCTCCTCCAATGGCTGTCGACAGTCTTCTTTGAATTCTTACAATTTATGGTACATAAATCAGACAGACTCAACAGATGCATGTAAACCACTCATTGCATTATAATTATAAGCATTGAGCAATGAACTTGCTGGTGTTAGTGTTTTAAACGGCATTTTCCAAATTCGAGCAATAGAAAAATTCCATGTGAATACTGCGCGCTTTTTTTGGGAGTCTCTTAGCTGCATGTGTTGAGTGAACAGAGTATAGTACTGTTTGCCTGGTTATCCCTACAATTTGGCCTATTTCTTCCAAAGAAGAAATATCCGCGTACTTCAAAGAAGTAGCATGATACTAAGCCTGGAATATATGGCATTATTATTATAAGATCTATTTTGGTACTTTTATTTTAAATTTTTTATGTAATAATTTTACAAATTGTTTAGTTGAATTTTAAAAAATCATTAGAACTGCTAGTACTATTATGTATTTACCTAGTTGCAATTACTGTTGTAGTAGCTCCCAAATTTCCTATTTATTTTTTCCTAGAAAATTTTATTTAATATTAGTTGACTTATAAAGTTATAATAAATAAACTATTTAATTAAATTATTTAATATATAAATAAAAAAGTACAAATTAATTTTACGAAATACAAAATCTCACTACTAACCATTCTTATACAATTACGAAATCTAAATTCTTAGATAATTAAGAACAATTTTAGGACTATATTATGCTTATACCGTATTTTCTTCTGCTACATTTTTCATCCAAGTTAACACATCTTTCATAAGTGCTACCCTCTTTTGAACTGCACCTTTTTCTCCATTTTTACCATCGAGCGTATTTAAATCATTGGCATGATTTTTAAGATCTCTGGCGATATATTCATTTAAAGTTTTAAAATCATCAGAATCTCCACTATCGAGAAAATTCTCCCCTAGCTTTAATAATGGAGAGTTAAATAAAAGACTTGGCGATCTTTTTGCGATTTGCGATAATCTTGGAAATAATAAAGACGGTTTTTGTTTTAATTCGACGCCGTCATTATTTCTTCTACGATTAAAGAAATTGTTTTCTTTGTCAAAAAGTCGTGGTTTAATTTCAGGAATATCTTCGTTTACATTATTCGATTCTCTGACATTAGTAAACTTCTTATTATTTGTTTCACCTTGTGGTTTGTTTTTAGGTAAACTCAGATTTTCCACATTATCATTTATTTCTTTGAATTTTAATGCGGACTTACTGTTTTCTTCATTAGGTGGTGATCCTACTAAACCTTCGTTGAGATTACAAGACTTTTCATTACATGTGCTACAAATATTATCGACAGCTAAAGATACTTTGTAAGTTCCTTCTGGATTTTTTTTGATAGTTAAGGGCAAATTTACACCAGTACCTTCAAAAAAGATTTTTTTGTTTTCCATATCATCCAAAGATTCTACACCATCTTTACCGTCTTTTTGAGGAACGACGACATGACCCAAAAACGTATTTGGATTTTGTTCATAATTAGTATTTGAAGATCCCACGGGTACCGAAGAATCCAAATCATCTGGTTCGCCAAATCTCTGATGAATTAACGGTAAGTTAGGATGTTTACTTTTTGGAAATAAAAACGGTCTAGTTTTAGGTTGATCATCGGCAATAGCATTCTCAGTTTTAGAATTTATCCGTTGAAATGGAATTCTACCAGGTTTTTCAGCATCTAATTTATTTAAAGGAAAATGTGGTTTAGGAATATCAGAATTTGTTATTCTATTCCAAGGTGGATTAGCTTTTGGGAGCTTCTGAAACGGTGCGTCACTTAATTTTGACATAAAGTTATTCAGATGTGTTAACGCAGGTTTAAAATTGTCCCGAGGTTGCAGAGGCAAAGCATTATTTTTTAGTCTATCTTTTATAACGTTCCTTTGTAATGCTTCTTTTATTTTTGGAAGATGCGGTTTAGATCTTGGTAATAAATTTGGTTTGGTCCTTTCTTTATTGTTATTCCAAGGAACTCCAGGTTCAAATGTTTCTTGTGGTTCTTCTTCAAACTGTTTTTCTTCTGGCTGTTCTTCTGGTTCAAACACATTTTCATTTTCTTCTGGAATTTGCTCGTCATTCTTAAAATTTGCAAATCGATTTTGGAAATTTGGTTTAATTTTTTCAATTCTTTGCTTTATAAGATCTGTTATTAAAGGTTTATTTTGATCATTTTGTAATGGATTTTTACGTAACCGGAATTGGTTTCTAAAAGAGATCGGAGTTTCATTTTGTTTATTTACCTCGGGTTCGTTTTCATTATTTGCTAATTCATCTTCATTATTTAAATTATCGTTTGCTAACTGATCTGAATTTTCATCATCATTTTCTGAGAATAATTCTGGATTTATATCTCGTAAAATTTTATCATCGTTAGCAGATATAGGATTTTCACTTCCACCACCATCTTCATTATTTGATTGTAAAGGTGGTATTTCCATTATTCTATTTGGGAAAAGATTTGCTTTTTGTGTATTAATTTTATTTCGAGGTTTACTAAAAATATCGTTTGATAAACCTGGTAATTTCATTTTGTTCAATCGTAATCCATTCAAGTTTTCCGGATTTTCCGACTTTAATACGTCGTTTAATTTACAACCCCTTTTAATTAAATCTGCTATATTTTCAATCTTCTTTTCTAAATTTTGCAGCAACGAGAAAGTTTTACCATCTACTGCAGACGCATCTCCTAAATTTTCGTTACATGCTTTCACTTCATTATTTGGAATCAGTAAAGGAGAACTCAGGATAGTATCTACACCTTCACCTACTGGAAAAGGTCCGGAATTAATTCCATTTTTTTCCGTTTTAAAAATACGACGGTTTTGATTAACATCAAATTGTGGGACTAGATTTCTATTTGTAATGACTGGAATTTGTTGCAGAGATTCGTTAATTGGCAAAATTTTTTCTCTCATGTTAGGAATTGTTTGCATACGCTGAAATGGTTGATCTTGTATGGGGTTTAACAATTCTTCCCTATGCTCTTCTTTTTCGTTGTTAATTGGTATGGGTTTATTTTTATTGGTATCAGAAAAGTTTAATTTTCGAAGAGGACCACCGTAAGGTCTAGCGCTGTTAAACTTTTCTTCGGTAATTTGTGTGCGATTAAAATCGCTCGCTCGCAAATCTCTTTTTACTTTTTGTTGATACTCGTTAAAGCTGGTACTGCTTTCTTTTCTTCTTGAATTATGAGGTAAACCTTGAATATCCTTATCGTTTTCATTATTTTTGTTTAACTACAAGAAATATTAAATTAATATTGACCTTCTTGTTATTGTAACTTACCTCTATTAAATTATTATTTATTGCTGTTTCTTCAGTTTGAATAGAATTATCCCTTGTTTGTAGATTCCATTGTTGAAAGCTTGCAGGAACAAAAGTTTTGTTAGAAATTGTTGAAAATTTACTTAATGCAGATTTTACTATGTGATTGATTAGTTTTGCAAAAACATCATTTTTTACTTTGGAATCAAATGTAAACTCAGTGCTTGGTGTATTAGTATTGGTATTAAATATAATTTTCTCATTTGGTTGGAAATTATCCTCAGTTGCAATTTTAAATTTTGGATGTTCTTGTCCTTTAAAATTTTTGCAGTGTTTAATGCACATATAGCATTTTTCCTTTTCTTTACATAAAGCTTTGTTTAAACAAACGGAACAAAAATAATTTCGTTTATCTCCGTATTGTGTTTTAGGCAAATCTAAGGTTGTATTGACATTGCTTCCGTTCAAGTTGAATCTGAAAATTAATATTTAGTAGTATTTGAAAGTGTATTACCAACTTTTAATATTTAAATTTTTTTGTTTCTTTGCAGAGTTTGGCAGACATTATATCAATTTCTTTGTGTAAATATAATAATTGACAATAACTTCGTCAAATACAAGCAAAAGCAGAAAAATATGTGTGTAAGTCAAATATCAAAAAGTTATCAGATTATTATTTGTATAGGTTTCTAGTTTCGTCGTCCTATTAGTTTTAAACCAATAGTTTAACAAAAAAGAGCGTGGGTGTACGTTTTAGCGAAAGTGTGGAGAGCACTTTCAGTTGATTTATACATTCTAGTGGTTGAGAAGATGCTATAGTAAAATAAAGCTTTATTTATTCATTTATTTATTTATTCATAAATACCTTCCATTTCTACCCACAATTTAGGAAAGCAACCCTACTCGTCTATTACATTATTCAAAATTTCAAAGAACAAATACCAATTCATTCTAAATACCAAAATTTAATTTGCAATAATCTCAGCTCAATAACAGTTTTAATACTTCTAATCAATATTAAGAAATTTAAAAAAATATTTATATTTGATATTTTATGTAGCAAAAGTCCATTACAAATAAATATTATATTACATTGGAGTATTGAACGCAATGACAAGAATACAAATGTATTCCTATAATTCAACATGGATGTGAAATAGTTGAAATAGTCAATCTATTTTGATAACTCGCTGACCAAATACCTTATATTCATATGGGAATATCTGCATTATTGGTTTGTATGCATAGACATAATAATTATCATTGTGATTTGTGTACATATGGATAAATTATTTCAAAAAGGATAAACCCACATAAACGAATTACAAGTGCGTAGTTTATCTTGCAGACTAAAATTGCGGGCACATAAGATCTACAGGTTAACGTGAAATACGAACCACGCAAAATTTGGTAGTAATTGAAATTTAAACAAACTTATATTACTAAAAGTTGAAAATTAAAAGAAAATGAGATAAATTACTAAGCAGAACATCATAGAAAATAGAAGACTCTTCAGTCTTGGCAATATCGCACGAGTACTTTGGTGTAGTGCATGGTAGTTGCACCTCAGGCAGTGAGTCCTAGGTTCGATTCTCGACGTTCTCTAGATTGTTTGTGCCGTGGTTAGTATTCCACGTTAAACTGTCGGTCCAACACAGTTACAGAAAGGATGAGACCCTCACTACATCCATACGCTTGTAAAAAAAATGGCATGATATACTGCCACGATACCCGACTACGGGCGTACTAATTAATGAGAAGTAGCGATTAATCTATAATTGTGAGTAAAAAGTTTATAAGACATGTCAATTTATACAGAGTTACAGCTATTTAAAATAGTACGTAGCTCTCTGAATCATATGTGATTTTTCCATTCTTGAACGATGGTCCAGAAGTAATGGTTCCTTTCATTGATGATTTAGGTCTGCCATACCCCACTTCGTCAGATTTTCATGGATGAAAAGAGAAACGATTTGCTCGCATTATAAATACTTCTGATTTCACAAAAGGATGCCAGGACATCAGAAGAACAAGACATACCATTACCACGAAAGTTGCAAGTTCCAATGAGGTTGATAGTAGAATTTTCGAAAATTTATTGTGAACTATATATTTAATTTGTGAATTATTTGTATTTTGTATAATTTAAATAGCCAAGAATACAAACAATAAGCCATTTATAATTCCTTATTACCTATCTTAATGACTTTGTACGCACCAGTACGATTTACGCATCCATTGAGAATTGGAGACATCATGTTCAAATGAACTGTTTCATTCAGAATAATCGATACTGCAACTTCCCAAAATATTTCATATTCCTCCTTAAACACCCTGATGCATATAGCGTGAGACTTTGACCTTATGAATACCAAATTTCTATGTCTACCCTACCCACCTTCGTAATGCTTGCTTTCCAAACTTTTTTATTTAACATACATTTATCAAATAACCCAAATTTAATTTAAATATTTTACCGGGATAAATAATTTCATTTCATCATAAACGAACTACTTCATTAATGTAAGGCAAGTAAGACTGCGTTCCTATTGAGGAATTTTTGAATTAGCGAATTTTATTAAATAGGAAACAAACTTTTAAAATAATAACAAGAATTTATTGCATGATACAATGTTTATAAAATTAATACAAAAGTTAAACTTGGTTCAGTTTACTTTTATCCCTGCAATGCTTAATTTTATTAATCTGATTAGGGCGACCGTATTGGGTTGTAATTCATGTCATAATAAGTATTATGTTTATGTATAATGAAAAATCTATGTTGGGCACAAAGTATGAAGGCGATTATTGGCCGTTTTCTTTTAATTAAACCTAAATTTGGCTGAAAATATCCAAATTTAAAAATGTACTGGTAACGTAAGATAAAAATGACTAAATTATAACTGCAAGTATACAATTAGTAATCCCATCAAGTTTGTCGACTCAGAAGTAAAAGATGAAGCTTCCTTTCTTGTTTTTATATTTCAGGCTTTGGTCAAAACCAAGCATATAAACCTAGACTTAGTTAAAGAAAACGGTAAATGGTCTTTTTCAAACTTTGTACCCTACATGTACATTTGGAAGTACAGCTTTGCTAATCCAAACATGCGTTAACGCTGACACTCCAGTCGTTTGGACCTAGTTACATTCCATGAATTTTCGTATCATTAAACTCTAAAGCCAGACACATGTGAAAATAAATAATATAGTAGAAATCATGTGCCTTAACCGTAAATAAACTTGATGGAATCCCCAAATTTTTCACTAAATTCTTCAGAATGAGACTGTAAGGAAGATTCATGTAGTACAATTATTACGTACAAAGATGTTCGGTTATTTTCTTAATGCATTCAATAGACAAAAAAAAAGAACAGTATAAAACAATACTTAAAAGAAGCAGGCAACCGGACAGATAATTCAATGCAAAAATCTAAGCTTGTAAGTTGTAGCATAAAACCTGCTCCCACTTTGTCTACCTTAAATGTCTATACTTAAGTATTATAAAAACACAACAAAAGCTGGTTTTATGCTTCAGTTTACTCGCTTCGATCTTTGCATTGAAGTATCTGTCCGGCTGCCTCATTCGTTTATGTTCGGTTATATTTTTTTAAGGACTGTGGCGTTAGAAAATCGTAATTTTCAATTAAACACAACTTGCAAGTTTAAAGATCAATTTTAGTAAAACTATTTTTAAAATGATATTAAAGAATTTAAATTTATAAAAAAAATCAAAAAAAAAACAAGTTTTAGGATTTCGGATAGTCTAGCGTACTTTTCGTTTAATGCCTTCCATTATGTTTTGCACGATATAATCCGTCACTCTACTGGCTGCTCTTTTTCACTTTACCTTGAATATTTTGATGTCCTTAGCTTGATTTGTATCCCTTTTTAAATTTTTTTTCATTACAGCCCAATATCTTTCAATTGGGCGAAGTTCTGGGACGTTTGGTAGATTAGCCTCTTTAGGTACAAATTCAATATTTTCCGCTTTAAAGAGCTTCAAAGTTTGTTTAGCATAATGAGCTGAGGCTAAGTTAGGCTAACATAATGTTGGACCATCATGTAATTTTATGAATAGTTTTAATCTGTTCGCAATACATTCTTTGCTGTAAATTTCTCCATTTACATTACCAGATGTAACGAAAATTCTGCTTCGCTTTCCGCACTGACAAATAACCTACCAAACTAATAGTTTGGGACCAAAATTTTCAACACTAATTTTCGTTATGGCATCAAGAAGATTCTCTTCAGGTATTTTTGTATAATATTGAGAACCAGCTAGTGTTGCAAAGTCCATTTTTGCATAAGTTTCGGCATCCATGACGATACAAGATTTTTTTTCTAACAAAATTTTATACAAACTTACCATCCGAGTTTTTATTGTTAAAATTAGCTTTTAAGTTCGTTTATGCTTAAGCTGTTTTTTATAGGTCTTTAAATTATTTATTTTTTTCGTTCTCTGGATCATACTTTCATTTGTTCCAACTTTTTTAGCAACATCTCGGACTGAAGCAGTTCTTTTTAATTTTAAGCAACTTTCAGTAGCTTTATCAAATTTTGGATCCATGGTACCTTTTTTTTACTAGAAATTGTCGGATTTTCAGGTCGCTTTTGCACAATTTTGTGACGCACTTCTTCTTGTTTACTCTGCATTATGTAAAATATTAAGAGAAATTGATAAATAACATATATCCATGATTTTAGAAGCCTACTATTTTGTACTAACTATATTTTTTATTTAAAATAATTTTGTTTTGCATGTGAAAATCGTTCATGAAAATTACGATTTTCTAACGTCACAGTCCTTATTATAATAGCTTTGTTCGCGGTAACAATACCGAATACGTTCTATTATACTACGCGTTCGGATTTATAATAAAATTGTCATCAAAACTCAAATTAGATGATATAAATCCGCACGCGCAGGACTCCAAAACGCATTCAGGATTGTTACCGCGAACAAAGCTAATATCACACTTGTAACCTGCAATGGACAACCAGCGTTCACTTTGTGGCTGCCAGTAAAATCAGATAGGCAGATAATATTGAATTAAAATATTTTTAAAATATTATATTTGGCTTGGTCGTAAATAATAATCTATCAAAGATGGATATTTGAAATCCTAAATAATAATAAAAAAAAAAACTAAAATTAGAAAAAGATTTTAAATACATATCCATCTTTCATAGATTTATTTATGACCAAGCCAAATTATTGAATTATTAAAATTCAAAATTAACGTTAATTTAAGGATTTAATGTTGATTTTAGCAACCTTTTATTCCAGTTTCGGTTTGCTTTGTTCTTTTGGAGCACCCAGGAAATAACGATCGGATTTTAAAAATTGAAACATTATTTCATAGAGTAGGGAAGAGTAATTGTAAACAATTTTTGCATGTATTGTATTAGTTGCGCATATCTAATTGATTTCTAATATAAAAAAGTAAATTATAATTGTCGTATTCTAATTTGTATTTTGGAGTCGAGATTGTTTCGAATCGGAATAAAACTTTTTAAAAAATTATTTGTTTATTTTCATGTTTGAAAAGTTTTTTAACTTCCAAAAATTCATATAATAGCGAAATTGTGCTCATTCATATTGAAAACCTTAATATCAAAGAACAGGTAATTTAAGTTAGGGATTCTGTAGTGTTAAAATATTGGTTTTTATATCAATAAGTTCAAAATATCAAAACAAATATAATAAAAAACAAAATAAGTTAATAATTATAAAAGTTTATAATAATACTAGGGGGGCTCCTTAACTTTGTTAAAGCTCTGCTAGCATAACAACAGATCCTATTTTGCTAATAAATACTATTTGTTTTAACCACTGTAATTTGACATTTACCCAAAAAGTTTGGGGGGAAACGTATATAATAACTTAATTTACTATATTCAAGATAGATCTGGGCCATCCTCTGTGATCGGCCAGATCCCATTTTACAATTTTACCAAAATAATAACTAACACCATAAACAAAGTGACTAAAGTCCATTTACATTATTTAACCCTTCAAACAGTTAACAATTTTAGGTTTGACTTCTAACAGTTTACAATTAAATTCATTTTAGACGGGGTACATATAGCTAGCATCAAGTATTCAAATAAAATTATAAAATTGGTAATGTAGTTTGAGACTAAACGCACTTCATGTTTTGAATGCTTTATAATTGTTTTATTTCAATTTTTTATTTTGGCTTTAGAATATTGTAGTTACAGAAGACTTGCACAATTAAAAATGGAAGGATACACAATAGAACGAGCAAAAATCGCCACGTCCATCAAATTTAACCGCTCCCGACTGTTTTCTTTGGGGCTATTTGAAAGAACTAGTATAAGTCAATAAGACCATCCCCATCAGAAAATCAACATTCCAAAGAAGTCCGTAAATCATAATGTGCGCTTTGCGCTACCCTACATAATATAACTGCCTTATAACGAAAAGCAAACATTTATTTATTTGTCACTGTAATTAAATTGATTCTTACTTATTTTGACTATTTATAGTTTAAATATTATAATCTCCTTCTATTATTTCAAAATAAAACACACTTTTTTCAGCAGCTATTCACAAAATCTCAAATAATTATTTCCAATACATTCCAACCTTCATTTCTTTGATTAGTTGTTACTAACGTGATACTTTTCAATTTTTGCGAGAAATATTTCACTATTTTCAGTTATCACAAATTTTCAAATACCCTTCTTAGCTTGAGGTCTTTAAATATCCTTCACATTTTTAAATTAAATGTTTAAGCATTAATTCAGTGCCGTTGAAATGCGAATGAAATTTTGAATCACTATACAATTTAATTAGAGTAGTTGCTAAAGTTCAAACAGTTGGGCAGACATGACAAAACCACACTAATAAATTCTGATTTTGAAAAATGAAACCTTCAAATGCTTAACCGCACGTTGGATAACCCCTGGTGCATTTTACATAATAAGAACATTCAGAAATCCAAAGTAATTAATCCGGATGCAAATACATGTAATTTAGAACTGACGACTTTTAAATTATTAAACGAAAAGTAAAAATGAATAATTGATCATTATAAATAGTTCACAACTGCAATGACAGTCTCGTAATTGAAAACCACATTTAGAAAACCATTTATTTGAATAATGATTTAGTACGATAAAATGAATTGATTTTCTATTACGTTATAGCTTCCTCCGTAAAATTGAATTATGATTTTTACGTTGAATGTCTTTCCTTTTTAATTGTGACTTTAAAAGTTAAATTTTGAACAATGATAATTAAAATTTTATAAGAAAAAATACATAATTTAATAAAGAAAATAATGCAACAAAAAATGTTTTACTTACAAATTCTTTCCAGCATTTTTTAAATTAACCTTTTCACTATAAATTATTGCACAGCTTACAAGTTTTAAAACAAGCACAATAATTAGACTTAATTTCATTTTAAAAATGTACCCTTATAACAAAGTAAATTTTTAAGCGACCCTTGTGGGCATTTTCTAGTTAAGTGTGCACACTCGAGTATTTTTTAAATTAAAATATTTGCTTTTGCTTCATAAGCACAAAAAGTTAAGACACTTTTAAATAATAATATAACGTATCTATATACATTTTTATTAGGTCACTGTATTTGCCTGGTCATCATTTTTCTAGTAAAATAATAAAAAATTGCTTCATTAATTGATTTTCTTCCAAACCGAAGTCGAAGTATTTTATCTTTTATAAAATAAAGAGATTTCAAAGAAACAATTTTAATTTATTTATTACTATAATTATATTTTTTTTAACTTTTTTCATTTTTACAGCTATTTGTAAATATTTGATAACACTGTTTCTATTTTGTATTAGGTAGGTGCTCTTTGTTTATACTTCATGTATTTACATTTTATGTAATATCATGAGTGTCGAAATGTTAATTATAAACTTTTTTAACTTCCTCTTAACAATATTGTGCTTCCTAAATTTTATACAATTGGTTTTTGTACAATGTATTCTTTTCCATAGAGTAAAATTTACCGACATTTTTATTTAACTTTTCATTGCTAATATTTCCTGTATTTCCTTACATAGGATCTACTCAAAATGTTCTCAAGTGGTAATTTACCCAAGTACATTGTTGAAAGTGAATGATCTGAAGAGGTAATATCACCGCTTCTTATAATCCAGTTGCTTTTTCTTTAGATGTCCATCATTTGTAAACGTAATTTCTTTTTATTTTATTCATTTTGTCTCAATTTGTCTGCACAAAAACATCTAATTTTATTTGTAGAATTTTCAAGTTAATAACACAATGTAATAATATGTTAGCTATTATTTTGGGCCCTTTAATTTGGAGTTTTTTCACATTTTGTAAAACAGGCTAATTGCAGGTTAGTTTCATAAAATACAAGCTAGATTGAGTTTAACTAGTACATGTGGAAGATTAAGAGAAGCCAATAAAAACGCACTTTTATTAAAATTTAAAAGAAAAATATACGTAATATGCATCTTCGCAGTCACCACGTAGGTAGTACATACTGGAAGCACTGGCTCTTCTCAAACATATCAAAGAAATTCAGAATTGTACACAGAGAAGAGAAGATTTTAGATTTTCTAAGTAAGATGGTGGACGAAAGCTGCAATGCATTGAAAGTCTTGGTTTTAGCTAATATTATACTAATATTTTGTATGACTTTTTTGCATGTACAGTTTGCGGTTGTGTAACATTTGGAACATAGTCATGTGGTTGTTACGTCGAATAAATAAATAAATTAAAGGGTGGATGAATACGGGCTACAGAAATTTTAATTAACAAATTTTAATTCAATTTATACTTTGACTAAATTATAATTTAATAAATATTATTAACTTTCTACATTTTAATACTATAAAATGCCAGTATAACGAAACCTATAAAAGCTTCTAAAATTGTACATAGAATGTAACATAGAATATAAATTCAATTATGATGGCTACGTTAAATAGCTTATCTTCTTAGTGTAATACAATTTAATTGCTTTAATCTATAAATTTCAAATTACTATTGAGCATAAATGTATTCATGCAATTAATATCATCTACATCTATATTTTAGACTCAACAAAAATACATGAAACACTTTTAAGACTAAAATGCACAAACTTTCACGTTATACAACATAAATTCCTAATCGCACTGGGCCGGCCGTTACATATTATGTTTTATATCGTGTAGCTCAAAAACCCACCATAACTAATTTATCTTTCCTAAGTCTTTCAACATTTTCCTTTCAGCAACTACAGTGATATATTTTATGCTTTCCTAACACTATATTCAATGTTAAACTGTTTTCTCAAAGCTTCATCTGCACATACACACATACATTTATATTGTACTACATAATGTTCCCCTAATTAATACTTCTTTATAACAATTAAAATCAACCAAATTGCAATAATGAATTTTGAAGAAAATTATTCATTTTCATATGAGATTCTTAAATTTTTCCGAAATAAGGGTATTTAATATCTAATTTCTTTTTGCACAATAAATGAAAATGATATAAAATAATAGGAGTATATAAAAATACAATACGTGGGCTGCTGGAAAAGTTTCTGGAAACAATATGATAAAACACATAAAAAATTTGGAAAATGACTATTGCTTTTCAAAGTATGCGCCTTTGACATTAATACACTTTTGCAAACATTGGAACCAATTTTCAAAACATTTTTTCCTCTATGAAGCTGATACCTCAGAAACCAGTGTTTGAAATGTTTCAACAGATGCTTGAAGCGACGAAAAACGCTCACCACGCATTTTATTTTTGCTATTTGGAAAAAAAAAGAAGTCATTATTAGGTGACAAATCACGTGAATTTGAAAGACCTCGGGTGAATTTATTGAGCATTTGTTTGCACAATTAGACATGAATTTGCTTTTGAGTTCTGTCAAATTGTGTGCAACGACTGCAAAGTTAAATCACCATGGAGAATCGTATGTATTGCTTTCACGTCAATGCCTCAGGATGCTTGAATCTCTTGATATGTCACATGCCGATCTCGTTTAATCATTTTACATATTATTATAGCATCAGTAACATTAGTGGCAACAATAGACGTTGCTGGATGACCTACACGAAATTCGTCACTGAGAGTGGTGAGCCCACGCTGGAATTCGGAAAACCAGCTATAAACAGTACTCTTGGATGGTGCTTTATCAAAAAAGTCAAAACAAGCCGATTGATGGATTGTTTCAGCATTAGGCCACATTTAAAATCATAAAAACTCATGGCATGAAAATTTTCACACGAAAGTTCCATTTTATCGCACAATTACTTTCTTTAAAATACTGTATACTCAAAACTTGTCTACTTAAGTATGAACTTTCAATTGAATTATATGTTAAAAATGTCAAATTTTACGAATATGATAGTTAAAATAACTCGACACCTGACACCACTAGAAATACTAGATTCCAGAAACTTTTCCAGCACCTTACGTATTCCCCCTCCAAAAAAATATTGCATACGCCACTGTTGAACTCATTATCCCGAATTATAGCAGTTATCTAATTCCGATAATATTATAAATGCAGTTACTCACTTACCGCCGTATTCATAAAAGCATAGGGAAAAAAGCTAGGTTATGGTTAAAAAGGGTTTACAAGCCTCTCGTAAATATTGATTTATTTTTATGAATACGGCGGTTATACTTTTACAAACGACCAACAAATTTTAGCTATTCTACTTGATTCATCCATTGAATAAACCAACATAACTGTGAAGTGGTTATTTTTGAATCATCCAGGAATATCTCGTACACGATCTAATTGATTGATTTTCCTGGCAAGCTTTTAGGTGGCGCAGTATGACGAATATATTTTGATTTTAGCACAGTTACATAAAATGAAAACAATAAAATGATGATTTCCATCTGGATAATATATTATATTTCAAACGACGGAAATACAATTATTTTAACGATGCCTTGTGGTGTTCGGATGTGATGTAATTTTAAATTATTGATTTATAATTGGCGACAATCTTATAAATCTTCGTTGTGCCAAGGTATATAGTATACATATTTTGTCAAGACTCTCTTCCTTAGTACGGCAGAATACTATACCGGATGTTCATTTCGAAAGTAACCAATCGAAATAACGTTTGCTTTTGAGTAAATTTGAGAAAAATAAAAAATACGGTAATTTATAAATTTATATGGCGTGGAAGACGTTCAAAACCAATATTATTTAAATTTTAAGTTTAACCATCTCCCCACCAGCTATCCCTACTTCGAAATTTTAAATAGCTCCCCTTCTTTGCAATACATCATTTTAAAGGATAAAAAAATCCTTATTTATCCACTAAAAAAATTAGATTTAGTGAATCCGTTTATGAGTTAGAGGTAAAAATTGAAAGATGGTAAGAACGAAATAAGTAAATGTTACCTAATGCATGATGCATTATCATCATGATGACACGATGAGTCATCAAAAATAAACAACTCACAAGCTAACTATTATGCTTTTGATGCCTTAGCTCCTTGAAAACTATTACATCTAGAACAAAATATATACTCAATACTCAACTAGTTGCGCAAGAAAAGACATCGGTAGCATCGATATAATCAAATATAATGTAGATAGTTTCCATGTTACACAAATAGCTTTGCCAGGACCAATTTATTTTATTGTTTTGCAATAACAATATTGTTCAATTTCAGAGTGGCGTAAACACTTAAATGTAAATCCCTAAAGTGAATGATTGATCAACCGTAACGATACTTAAAATTACATCAATCTAAACAAATATTTACAAGCACAATGACGTTTTCCAAACGTTAAATTCTACAGTCATTAAGATGACCCTTAGACGTAAGATATTGAATCAAAGTTAAATGTGAGTTAGCGTAATTGAATACTATCGCATTTCAAACTTTATGTTGGTAATTTCGCACAATTTCTTAAAAAGCATGACGACACTTCACAAAACATACGGATCGAGTCCGTTAACTACATAGTTGAACTTACATAGTTTCATCCATGTTCTTTCTTAGATCCGGAACAAGAGTAAAAAGCATTGAGCATAATTGAAACACAGGCTGGTGAGACTGCGTGGCTGACTATAATTATGAAAATTGGAACGGTACCCCGTACAGGAATAAATTCGACAACTTAACGTTATGAATTCTCAGGTGTTAGGTATAAAGGGCTTAAGTCATAAAACGTAGTTTTGAGAAAATGAAGAAAGAAGTTTGTAATGCAAATTGTAATTCGGATAATTATTTATATTAAATTCCAACAAGATAGGTTATGTTATTAGATATAGTTTTTAATTAAAGATTGTATATTTTAAAATTTTGGAATTGTTCATATTTACGCGAATTTCAATGACTTATGCCCGTAGGATAGTGTAATTAGGATTTTAGTAGTATTGATGCCAGGTATAAAGGGATTAAGTCAGAAAATTAAACGAATTGTAATGAAATATTGTAATTCAGGCACTTATACGTCAATAATAATTTATTTTTAAATATATTGTAGTGTCCTCCGGGATTTGCTTTTTTATCACCGAAGAACGACCACACACTTACCTTCTTAAATCTCAACTATATGAGATAAGAATGCTCAACACTCGTTCGCCCCAATCCTGCAGCTCGTCGCAATTTCGGAGAACGTTGTTATTTACTAGCAACCTTGAGTTGATATCTTTCGTTTCAAAATGATAAATAACACTACGTTTACAATGTTAATTTCGACTCGATTTATTAATTCCACAATATTCACCCCGTATGTACACCAATTAAATTTATCCCCAAAATATTATTTACAAAACTATCTACCTAGGTATCCTCATCTACGGTAGTATTCCCACATAGGCATATCCACTTCGGAACAAATAGACTTCACACCAACACCGCCAATGGTTCTCCCCTTTTCTCTGCTATAACACCACAGATGCACCAACCTTGGGTCCAATTCTTGTCCAAATATAAACCACTTAATTACATTGACTTGTTCAAACACCACATCCAATTTCCAATAATAATCCAAATAATGATTGGATTCACCAATTGTCCAATCATTTACAAAATGTATATCAACTTGATTCGATTCCGTCCAAACTTGAATTACCAAACCACCAAATCATTCACGAGGTATCCAATTAATTATGTCTCTTCTTAACATGAGTTCAACACTTCCAAATTCCAATTATATTTTCTTATCTCCCAAAATGCGACTGCTCACATCTGGTGATTTATATTCATTCACTCTTCTCCCCAACAACGACTGCTCACCTCGGGTGAGTTTTCTTGCTTGAATTATTGTTCCACCCAAAACACGTCTGCCCAGTTTGGGTGTTCTTTATTAATTAATTTGTTTACTTCTCCTCGTTGCCATCACAAATTTCCTCTTCACTTGTTTTTATGTTTGAATTCCTGTTATCATCTTTTCCAGGTTCATTATTTGATGTTGACTACCGTAAATAAAGGATACTTATCTCAATTCATGGTAACCAACTACAAATTACAATTAACATTTTATCTTACATTTTTTTAACAATTTGATTTTATTTATACACAGTATACCCGATCCGTTTTATTATCTTTTAATTATGGAAACATGCAATCTTTGAAATAATTGCATGTCCAATTACCACTCTTCTCAAAGTTACTTTTTCTCAGCTCAGGTCAACTTAAATTCGTCATATTATGAATTTGGTTCCAAATTGTCCTGAACTGAGTAATCCTCTCTTTGTCGCGCACAATCTGCAAGACCGTGACTTTAACCGGTGTTAAGCATTCTTATTCTCAGGTAATCACCGCAATACATATATGTATTTATTAAGTAATTATAAAAATGAAATAAGAATAAAAAATACGAATAATATTTTAGGGTGCGCCATCTGTTGAAACTTGGATTAAATGGATAATAATATAATACTTTAATCTCTTAAAAAACGGGAATTAGCCAATGATATTCAAGCGCATAAGTCGACTTATGCCTTTTATACCGAACATAATAAAATTATGTATATGTTCAAAAGGCATAACTCAACTTAAGCCCTTTATACCAAACGGAATATGTAGCGGAATATGGAATATGTAGCGATCTCGTCAACTTACGCCTTTTCTACCGAACGGAATATGTAACGGAATATGGAATATATAGTGGTCTCAGAGGCATAAGTCAACTTACGCCTTTTATACCGAACGGAATTTGTAGAGGAATACGGAATATGCGGTGGTCTCAGAGGCATAAGTCAACTTACGCCCTTTATACTGAACGGCATATAATTATTTTTGACTTAATACCTTTAGACCATTCCATTACTGCGTTAATAAAACGAAATTTACTAAAAATTGTATACCAGTCGAAAGAGCATTCAAAATAGATTTCATTCCAGCAATAAAAAAAATTTCCATTTTCTGACTTAAGCCCTTTATACATAACACCTGAGAATTTCTTTACCACAAAATATTGGTGTCTGTAGATTAATCCGATAATGGTCATACAATGGAACCTTAAATTAATCGATGCGATACGAGAAAATATACACCAAGATGTAAAGAGAAACATCATCCAAATCCAAATTCATAATAAACTGTGATACAATATTACTAACGAAGATTCATTATTTATTATGCAATCTAGGATAGCACGATATTAACTGGGCATTTCTAACTGAAATGATGGAATCCCAAAACTGTAACTACTTAATATTATGATAATACTTAATATAATACTTAACCTTATAATATTTGATAAGGGCGAATCACGTTTCAAGAAATTAATATCAGTTTCATATTGATGGTAAAACTATTAAAATAAATAAAAGATTTTGTATAATTTTTAGGTAGAATGTTAATTTATTATGAATGTTAATAATTCATCATCATTCCTTAAAATGGAAGGATAGATAGCTGAAATTGACATACGAAATTGATAGTGTATGTATCTCGTAAAGTAATCGGGAGCAATGTTATTGAATGAAGAATAGGAAATGAAGAAATTTGGCTCCGTCATTTTAGAAAATTTTGTATTCACCACTTTGCTAGACGAACAAGGCACCATGAATGTAAGAACTAGGGAACAGGTATGCACTGCGATCAACTATTTGAGCACCGTTTATTGTATGTAGACATAGAAAAAGAGAAATCTTAACGTTTTAAGAACAAAATATTATATTGCAACAAGTTAGAATAGATCCGAATAGATCTATATATGTACATTATGTACTCGTACATACGAGTACATAATATACTCTTGCCTCTTAAATTCCTGAATTTTTGGGGAGATAGCCTTTATGTGTCCTGTGTCCAGAGAGGGGATTGTCATAGGTTCATCTAAGCACGATGCTGTTTAGTAACTTAATATGGAAAAGTATCGGGCGCCAGATGATTTAATAAAACTCAAACAGACATGAAGAAAGCAGCTTTATTAAACGACCAAAGGTAAAATCGACAAAGGTGGAATTCACAACTCATCATTCAAAATAAGGTAAAGAATGCAAATATTAAACAAATACAGGGTGTCCCCACACTCACTTTACATAACTTAGGTGGTGATAGAGGACACTTTTCTAAGAACAATATTTAATAAAAATTTTTTTCTAAATTCAAACCCTCGAGAGTTAGGCCTCTTTAAAGCATTTTTTTTAATTCCCACTTTCACGTGGCCATAGCCCCGAAAATATTGATTTTTCAGTAAAAACGGCCTAGTGCTTTTTTAAAGAGCGTGAAATAATCTACAAACTAGGTTCAAACCTTTTATTGTCGAAAATCAACGGCTTTCGAGTTATGAATTAAAGTAAGTTAAAAAATGTCGAAAAATTTGAGCTTTCTTTTTTTTTGGTTTTTTTCAAAACCCTGAATCTTTTAAACGAAACATTTTACAAAAATTCTGACGCCCCATTCCGAATAGGAAATTTAACGGACTACAACTTTTATCTAGTAAAAATTTTTGAAAAACCAATCCATTTCACAGAAAATCAGAAAGTAACAAACAAGGCAGCTACAAAACATAAAATTAAATTCACAAAATTTTTACTTTTTTTGAAAAATTATTTTATTAATTAATTTTAAATTATTACATTAATAAAATAATTGTTGAAAATGACCACCCTCAATATCAATACACAGTCGTGATTGTTTTAAAAGATGTTTGTCGAAGAAAATCGATTTTTCGACTTTTAATCGCAGAAATTCGAATTTTTGACACTTTTCACACTCACCGATTGACCAAAATTGGCCTCGTGATTGACCGGTCAATCCCTCGACCTTGTTGACCACCCCTCCTATAATGACTCTTAACAAAAAAGTAAATTTTATAAATAATACTGTAAAGCATATTTTAAAACGAGCACGACTGTATATTGAAAATGAGGGTGGTCATTTTCAACATTTACTTAAATAATCTAATAGTTTAAAATCAATTAATAAAATAATTTTTCAAACAAAATAAAAATTTTGTGAATTTAATTTTTTGGTTTGTGGCTGCCTTGTTTATTACTTTCTGATTTTCTGTTAAATGGATTGGTTTCTCAAAAATTTTTACTAGAAAAAAGTTGTAGTCCGTTAAATTTCCTATCCGGAATGGGGCGTCAGATTTTTTTTAAAATGTTTCGTTTAAAAGATACAGGGTTTTGAAAAAAAACAAAAAAAAGAAAAGCTCAAATTTTTCGACATTTTTTAGCTTACTTTAATTCATAACTCGAAAGCCGTTGATTTTAGACAATAAAAGGTATAAACCTAGTTTGTAGATTATTTCACGCTCTTTAAAAAAGCACTAGGCCATTTTTACTGAAAAATCAATATTTTCGGGGCTATGGCCACGTGAAAGTGGGAATTAAAAAAAATGCTTTAAAGAGGCCTAACTCTCGAGGGTTTGAATTTAGAAAAAAATTTTTGTTCAATATTGTTCTTAGAAAAGTGTCCTCTATCACCTCCTAAGTTATGTAAAGTGAGTGCGGGGACACCCTGTATATAAAAAATTAACAATCAAATCATATTAAATAAATAAACAAAACTGAATTCCCGAGTATTTGGATGAACATTTATGAGATCAAATAAATACTTTGGAATTCAGTTTTGATAGATACTTAATTTGCACCCTTTCCTATGGATCTCCTAAGTGCGGATCCAGACTTTGTTCTAAGATAGAGAATAATTGATTTACCACGGTGGAATGTTATGACTTTATAAAATAGTGTTTAAGGCTACGTACAAAGTAAACACTGGTTGCTGAAATCGGCTTACCTGCTTGGATATTTGCATTGAAATATCTATTGTTACCAGCTTCGTTGTCCTAGATTACAATAATTAACATAAAACCGATTTCGGCAACAGCGTTTACTCTGTACGTAGCTTTAGAGAACAAAAAAATATACCCATCAATTTAAGTAGATAACAACAAGTCCTTTATTTCTTTCAGTTGGTGCTCTTTTATTTGATTATTTCAATGTTAGTAGGGTAGACCGGGTACAGTTGAAACAATCTCGACAAAATCACTGCCTGTGACAACAATTTGAACTGAACTTATTTGAAAGTATACCTTAATTGAACCTTAGTTATCTGACTACAAATGGATAAGGTTATAGTGCCATTATCTGCATTACAAAAAACACCAGAGGGCAATTTATAAAGTCAGAGAAAGTGTTTCAACTGTCCCCATATAAGGGGCAGTTGTAACAGTGAATGGGGTGAGTTGTAACACAAGCAGAATAAAGAAAATAAATGTTGTTACATACTTATTTATTGAAAAAATTACAGAATATGGTTATTTACGGATATTACTAAATTAAAAATCAACATTTGTTGATATTGGGAAGACAGAAGAGGTGTCTTCGCAATATCAAGAAATTTTGATTTTTAATTTATTATGCTCTGAACAAAAGGGTTACAATCAATGTTATGGAAGATCTTAAAGGCACTAATTAACGTTTAATGTAAGATAATCCTAAACTTTATAAAACTTAATTAAAAACTAAAATTTTTTTTACTTTGTTTAAACATATGGCTCCAACAGGAGCTGAAACGTTTCAACTGACCCCGAAAAAATTGTTACAACTGACCCAACCACCTCTTTTAGAAAATTTGTCTTTATAACATCCAAAATAAACAATTTAAATAAAAAATAATTACACCGATTTGTACTTCGACAACCAAGGTTCTTACATTAAAAACTATAATAACCGAAATTGAATAGTTTTGTATCAAATAACAAATTAACAACAAGAAAAATACTTACTTTTGCACTCAAAATTACAATGTGCCCTCTTGTACGCGTAACATGGACTCGAAGCGAAACCAAATATTGTCGGGCATGTTCCGACAAGAAAGCCGCGTCTTTTTCTCCTTGTACGCCCTCCGCTATCTTTATTAGTTTTTGAAATATTAGCGTTGTTTCAACTGCCCCCCGTTTCAACTGACCCCGGTCTACCCTATGGCAATTTACGTTGATGTGCAACTAATTTGTACAAATTTTTTTATTATTCCGAACTAACTACATATTTTGTGATACATATTTCATATTGATTTTACCAAATTAATATGATGTGTTCTTCAAATTTAAATATTTAATACTTACCTATGAATTGTGGTTCTAACTTATATTTTAAAAACGAAATCTTGTAATATAATTCGTACAAAATATTATAATCATTCATTCAATAATTCATTGGATAGATTCTTCATTAGAATAAATATAATTGTAATTACCAAAATGCTAATTTGAAATTTATTCAACTAATTTTTAGATTAGTTTTTAGATTAGTTTTCTTTACTTTCGCATCAAATTTCAGAATTATTATTCTTTTTTTAGTTAGAGTCTAATTAGACTTCATGTTTTGTTTCTTTCATTAAAATTTAACTGAAAGTTCCAGCTTAATTTTGCTTCATCAATAAATTAATAATTAGTTCAAATAAATAAAAAAGCACATTTTATTTATTATTATGTTATATACAAATAAATATATGATTTCTCTTATCACAGACTAAAATTATTTACAATGTACGCTATACAATAATATAACAAACTGTTAAAACCTGATGATGTTATATCAAAAGACACTGAAAAGTTACATAATATGTTTTGGATACGTATTTTGTTGTATATTATAATAGTTTAATATTATTCTCTAAAAAGGAAAAATTCAAAGAAAAATTAATATAATAAATTTAGTGTTACTATTTATTTTATAGTAAATGATATAATTGTTTATACTGCATCAGGTGTTGGATCCCAAGTTAACAACTGTAAACTAGTCGATTTTGATATCGATGGATTTCTTCCCAGAAGTTTCTTTGCTTCTGATGCGATATTCCCATAATTCGCAGTGATATATTTTCCCCTCCTGGATTTGAATGTTTTTGTGTAGATTTTTAAAACCCTACAATTACAGGTGACTAAAGTGGCCACAAATATTCCTTGCATACTTTGAGCGGCGTTGTAACCTATCCAAATAGCATTCGATTCAAAAACTTTTGAAAGACCCCCTAAACATATCACTAAACCTAGAAATATTGTAATCTGAAAAAAAGAAGTTATAATTGTTATTTTCAATAATTTTTTAACGCATATCAATATTAATATTGATCTACCTTTGTAAAGAGTATTAATTGAAGTATCCATTTCTTTTTCATTTTGTCTCTTACTTTATTGTCTACTTGCATACTAATTACATAACGTCCTACAAAAGCAGCTCTAATTAGATATGAGAAAGTGATTATTTCTAAAATGGAAGCTGGAATAAGTAGGCCATATATGAATGCATTTTTGTCTAAAAACCTTAAAACAAAGGACACATTAATTAAAGAATACTAGAAAAATAAATGTACTTTTTAAACGTAATTTACTTTTAATTAAAATGTTTAAAAACTTTCTTTAAATTTTACAATGAGATGTGAACTGCTTGGACGCTTTTCAAAGTCTTCTTACTTTAAATATCGCGGTTTAACAGTTCTAAAATTGCTATTTAAAATATACATGTAATAAATACAAGAACGTTTCAATTAAAAGTTTATTTCCTAGTATCAATATACATTTCCTTACCAGCAATTATGTAATTTTAAACTTTCGGTATTCAAAAGTTTTCCTGCTTTGTCTTTGTATTGAATCAAAATGGTAGCGGTTAAAAATATTGCTGGAACTCCCCAAGAAAATATTGAATACCTGAAATTAAACAGGAATTAATTTTGCCAAGTTTGAATTAAACGTTGGGCTTGCTTGTGTAATTAACATTTGTAATAATTAGTGTAACGGTATTAGAGTGTATAATTATTCAAATCCAGCAACGTTTAATGACCACAATACAAAACTTCAATACAAAAATAAGTACATTAAAAATTAAAATATATTCAATATCGGTACTTTTTGTTTCGAACTTAAATTTTAAATAAAGTTCTTCCTTCCTAGAAAATTTTAATTTCATAAGTTTTTTAATTTAATGTTATGTATTTGTGGCTATGAAAACAAATAAAGAGAAAAATGAAACCAAATTTAAAAGGGATTACGAAGTTTATATTTTGAAATTAATTAATTGATTCTAATTGCTGTGTCGCATTTAAATTAACTTTCAAGTTGACTGTAAAGTATAATTATAAATTGAATTTTAATTTTATTAGGGAATTAAACGTATTAAGTTAAAAGTATTTAACTATAATTAGGTGAATAAATTAAAAATCAATGAAGAATTTAAATTTTTTTAAAATTTGCATAAACGTATTTCAGTAATATATAAAGTTAAATTGCTAAATTTCCTTTTAGGAAAATTAACCCTTAACGAGATATTTAAAGGTTCTCGTTCAGCACGATGGAACTAACCCAAAGGTTGCATTACTATATTTTAACTACAATTAAGGCCCGGTATTTCAGTGGGCAGTTAAGCTTTCGCTTACGAAAGCATTCGCTTAATTAAGCGTTTGGTTATCTTCAGTTTGGTATTTCAATTATTTTTTCTAATTGGTTTAGCTGAACTTTTACACTAGAAAGTTAAACTTGTACTAATGTATGTTGGTAATAGTAAATGACAATTTTGCAATATAATCAACGAAGTTTTTCGTGACACATTTGATGTGAAGCATAATAAATACAATTTAAAATAAAATGATTCGGCAAAATAAATAATACTTACACTTTTGACATTTTTGCGGTATAACTTAAAAATGAAAAGTGAAGTGTTCTTTGTATTCTGCTGTGTTTTATGTATGAAAAATTGAAAATGGTAAATCCAAAAAGTAAACAAAAAAAGAACGACTAATTTTACGCAATGAATTCAATGCATTGTCAAGTAATACACATCGAGACATGCAGGCATTAAAAACTTCTTCTTTCTAGAAGTAATTCTCTACAGAATTCTCTTCTAGTAGGCCAAGGCTTGTTATTTCCCAACACATCATGCATCGTTTGCTTGGCAGTGTTAGAAACTTTGAGCATATAAATATTTTACATCCATCAGGTAGCTTGCTAGACTTGCCTTCAGATGTGCCTGTATCCTGGTTTACTATATGTTAATGGTAGCAATTCACTAACCCAGTGGACCACCGGCTTAACGTGCCTTCGGAAGCACGGAAACTAATCATAAGAAAGTTTGACTCTCCCCAGGTTTGAACCCGGTGCCCCATATTCGCATCCAACTGCGTTAGCTGCAAGGCAATGTCTCAGGCATTAAAAATAAAATACGAAAATATAAAAAAAATTTCAAAAAAGAAATGTGCTGATATTAAAAGCTACATAAGAGGCACTGGAGGAGGACCACCAACAACGATTTCGTTATCGAGCTCTGAAAATCAAGTTGAATAGCTTTTAGGAACTCAAATAAAAGGTAGAAATTCAGTTTGATAACGATATCGAATCAACATTTATTGAAGATGAAGATAATGACTAAATTATTATCGACGACTCTGCTGATATATCTGGTGCTGCTACGGTTACATGGAATACTAATTCTCGAACACAATCTTTCGGGAGGTGATATCTTCTCAAAAATTCTTCGTCGTCAAAATATTCAAAGCAATTTTTACGCGGTCTATATATTATACGGTGATATTTTTTTCTTTTGACTTCGTTGCGTGCAACTATGTTGACTATTTCCATAAAATCTTCATCGTCCGTTAAATTCGGCAAATCTATTTTACTAATTTTAGAAAATAATTTGATAGAAGTACTGTCAATATCATCAGCAAGCGTAAAAGTTTTAGTAAACGAAGTTTAAACGATCGAGTTTTTACGACTCCGTAATCTTTCAGTTAAGCTGTCGCTTAGCGTTAAACGGGAACTGAAATACTCAAAAAATGTACCGCTTGAGTTTAAACTTGAGATTAGCTTAAGCGAAAGCTTAACTGCCCACTGAAATACCGGGCCTAAGTAGTTAAAATACGACGCGTCCGTCCGTTCCGTCGTAGTGAATGTTGGTCGTACTATACATCTCTTTAAATAATTATTATTGTATGTAGTGTTTTTTTAACTTTTTGTAAAAAATTTCAGAATACAGAAATTTCTCTAGTCGACTGAACAAAAATCAATTGAATTTAAATTATCGTGAAAGCTACGAAAATCAGTGTAACTGATTTATTAATAAAGCTATTATTTCAACATTTCAGCGAGTATAATTCGCACTTTCAATTTTTGCTTTGAAATATGATTTTTCTGAACGTATTTTTCAAGTTGGAAACTAAATGGGATAATTTGTCACAATTGTTTGAAGAAAACTTTTTGTAGAGATCCTATTACTCACCTAAAGAAATGTTTTCCTATGGCATTGTCATTAGTTGGTACAAGATTAAGGTTGGTTCTAAACTGGGAATACATGTGGTGGGTCATAGTCAATATCCAACAAAGCGCACACAAACGTACGTATTGAAGTGAAAAAGCCAATGCGATACACAGCTCAGAATCCTAAAATAACACAAAAAATTTGTTTAAAAAATTCACAATTGGATGGTAAATATTTATACTTTAATTTATTCTAATTTGAATGTTTAACAATACTTTGCAAAAATCTATTACAGCATAGCAACAGAGCTTTTTCAACCTTGTCTTACTGGTTTCTCAAAACTTTAGCTTTTGCAGTAGATACAATTTTATGAAACATCTTATTGTCAAGAGTAAGAATATAAGCACTAATAAATGGTAGGTACTAAATTAAATTTTGTTGAAATTTGTATATTAAGATGCCTACTTCTTTTTGTAGAAATATTTTATGTAAACTTCATTTTCTTTTTTTCAAAAAAATGTTTATTTTGCAGGCAGAATAATTTATAAATTTTGCAATTTTTTCCATGATTTTTTGTGCAAATTATTTGAACTTAATTATGACTGCTACTTTAATAAAACGTTTAGTACCATAACTCGAAATGTGCACGGATACATGGTTCAGACGAAAGGAGTTCTAAAATGAAATAATGGATATAGAGATTGGATTCCTAATAAATTGAAGAGAAGAGCCAAGAAAGTGGATTCGAAGAAAATGGAGAAGATAAAATCGATTGCAGATTTCGCTATAAGATATATAGGATTAGAATGGATTTATATTCGTACGAGCTTATAATATTATGTAAAATACAAAGCTTAAAATTTGATCAGGAAGAAGATCTCTTTAGAGACACACAACCATCATTACTATGGACCAACACACACAATTTACAAAGTGTAATTAGTCAAGATAAACCAGACTTCACCAACAAAAAACGCATGAAATGCGAAAGAAAGTTTGATGTTCCGATACTGTAACTTCAATTGGTCCACACCGGGTCTATACAGCGTGACCCACAAGACCCCGGACAAACATGTTTTCCTCTTTTCGCGAAAATCACTGAATTTTACTGAAAAATAATCTAGTAATCCGATTCTAAGAACTATGGAGATCAGAAAAACAAAAGAGCAAACAAATCAAACAATAAGTTTGTGAGTGACAAGATGTCAAAAAGTCGCGCCGCAATTTTACCGTTATTTGAAGCTGGAAATTGTCAATGTGAAATAGTTCGAATTCCTAAAATTCCTCGACAAACCGTTTCCGACGCCATCAAACGATTCAAAGAACTTGGTAATATGGAAGACCGACCCGGAAGAGGAAAAAAATGTTCTGCCAACACTCGCCGGAATCGCAATATCATCAAACTTCGGATTCAAAGAAATCCGAGACTGTCGATACGAAAAGTGGCTCGTGAAACTGGAATCGCGCGGGAGTCGGCTCGACTAATAGCTAAAAATGAACTTAAGAAGAAGCCTTATAAACTGCTAAAAGCCCAAATGCTAACTGATGAAAACAAGCTAGTACGACTTCAACGATGCCGTGCTCTTTTACATCGCACCGCTGCTCAACAATGGGAAAATTTCGTTTTTACTGATGAAAAAATTTTTACTATTGAACAATTTCACAATCGTCAAAATGATAGGTATTGGTCAGAAAAAGCACCTGGACCTTTGGCCATCGTTGCTCATCACCAATTTCCCAAGCCTGTCATGGTTTGGGACGGTATTTGTGCTACCGGTAAAACACCTTTAGTTTTTGTGGAAGAAAGAGTAAAAATTAACAAGGAAATCTACCACCGGGATATTTTAGAGGCTGTAGTTCTTCCGTGGGCCCAACAGCACTTTGGTGACCAACATTGGACCTTTTAACAAGACTCTGCACCTGCCCATAAGGCGAAAACTACACAAGAGTGGTGCCGAATCAATTTTCCAGATTTTATCAGTTCCGCTGAATGGCCTCCATACTCACCAGATCTCAACCCCATGGATTACGCCATATGGTCAATTTTAGAGGCCAGGGCCTGTGCAAAACCCCACAAAAGTTTGGAATCACTAAAACAATCTTTGCGTCAGGAATGGGACAAAATTTCCCTAGAAGAGGTACGAAAAACGGCCGAAAATTTCATTCGACGTTTAAAGCTCTGTATCCACGCAGAAGGAAGCCACTTTGAAATTTTATAATTTATGATGTACATAAGGATGTTGTTAATTGTTATCCATTTTTAAATTTTTGAATTGTTGCGTTTGTCCGAGTTCTTGTGGGTCACGCTGTATAACATATTTGAATATTAAAAGTTGGTTCCCACTATACGATCCATTTAAGTTCCGTCTCCGTTCCTTATCGCAGATATTAAATATTATGGACTGACATACGCATACTTTTCGTGAGAAGCCAATTACAGTCAAGAATATTTGAACGGAACCGGTATGGAACCGAGACGGAATGTATAGTGGGAATCAGCCTTATGGATTAAAGAAAATGTAAGACAAATAATTTCAGAAAATAATAAGTCACATGCAGGAGTATAATGTTTCTCCATGTCCTCTTCTTTTATAATTATTATAGTAGTAATAAATAAATGAAACATTCAATAATACTGAATTTTGTAATTATGAATTAGTCCACGTACACCTCACCTAGTGTCCATGTACACCCGACAGTGGGACAGTTGTGGACAAATTAGTGTTTTCACTAAAAAAATTTATAATTAATGAACAGCTTTTGTTTTTACCAAAGTTAATAAAATAGAACAAGCAAGAGAGTAAATATTTTATTTTAACGTTAAATTACCATCTGACAGGCTTCGAAAGGTTTAGGTCAACACATACCCCACTCCCCTATTACCAAGTTTTAAATTGATGCGTGAATTATCTATAGCAATATAAATTTCATTAACTGACCATAAAAGTTTTTCTTGATTTTTCTTTATTCAGGTGCTGTACTTTATTAAAAGTTTATTTGCTGTTACAGAAAGCGCCGTAGTGAATTCTAGACTAAAGGCTGATAAATTTGTTGTCATTTATTAAAAGCTTTACTTTAAATGTTGAACCGCCAATCCTTTTATTAAAGCCGAAAAAAGAAACTGTAACTTAATTTCTTTTTTTAAATGTCTCATAGTACCTTATTTTTTGTATACAGTTTTTATTTAATTAACATTAATTTTTAAAATAAATTGCATCAAGTGTTTTAACAAAAAAATAAAAATTTTGAACTTTAGTAGCAATTAAAAAAAAACCGGCAAATCTAGACTAATTCGACAGTCTACTAATACTTTTTATGAAAATTTACGCATATTAATAACTAATAAGTGTAGCGGTACATAAAGAAAGCAGGTAATCGGAAATGTCTTCAAGTGCATCGTTTAGCGTTGATAGACAGAACCCCAAATCTGCTTTCTTTCTATTCCTACCTTAATATTTAAATGTCGTTTATTAAAAGAATCGTATAAATTTAAAAACAGAAAAATGTTAAAATATCTGCTTGCTACTTTACCGAGGTCAAATTTACACCTAATCTCTTTCGCCAGTGTCACTTAGAATGCAGCGATGTAGAGACTTCCGTTTATATCACGCTTGACATGGAACCACAACTTTCAAGTCATCTATTGAACTTAGTTTGCTCCGTCTTTGTATTGTTCTATCCAGGAATCACACTTTGATTTGTCCTGCTAATGTAATATTTCCTCTAGGTCTTATAGGTACTCCAAGTTTCTCTCTCTTGGTGAAATATTTCAATAACATTGAATTTTTTTCAATAATTTCTCTCAATTAGGAATTATATAGTTAGAATTACATTATAATACGAGTTATAAGATCTACATTATAATTATTATAACAATGCTATACTAAAAACGCTAAACTTAAATATTTGACACTTAAATATTAAATTACTGAAGGATTTTTAAGATTTAAAGACTAGAGTAATGAGCACAATCTACACAATCCTATGACAAAAACTTAACTAAACACTAAAATATTTTAGTATTAATTAAACATTTTTTTAGTTTTAATAAGAAAGTTTTAGCATTTGGTTATGTTTTTATCAAAATACATAGACATAAGTAGGGTGCTAGGAAAGTTTTATCATACTCCACATACTCATACTCAACCACAGTTAATACTCTTCAACATACGTATAAACCAATCATCAAAACTTTTCTGCCACTTTTCTAAAGGCATGACAGCTCATACTGCATCTTAGACTCCAATTAACTCCTGTTCGTTAGAAAAACGACTTAATTTCAAATGTTTTCTCACAAAACGAAGCAGACCAAAATTATAAAGAGCAAGATCTAGGCTGTGGCTTCTAATAACTGTAGCTCAGAATCTTTTAAAAATTGAGTGGTTTGCTGAGCTTGATATGCTGGAGCATTGTCTAGAATCTAGATGTAAAAGCCATAATAATATGGCTATTTGTGACTTTGACAGAAAATTTTTTAGAGCCTGGATGACTTAAGGTCAATAATTTAGATGTCACTGTTTTCTGAGTGTCTAATACAACTCTCTCAATTAACCTACATTTGGAGAAGAAACTGCAATCATTCCTTTATCTAAAATTCATCATCATACAGTCGTTATGCTTCTTAACAGAAGCCTCGTGATCCTTAAATGTTGGTGGGGTGGTTATTACGCTTCCCCATAGTCCACAGATCAACTTTTGGACCTTTTAAATCATTAACATTTAAGGATGCTCTTGGCATATTACTCTCGGTAGGTTGCCATTGCTTTCAGAGGGGAGAACGGTCAGAATAAAGTTCTTACTTTACTCGGATTCGAACCGGGTATTTAGCGTCCATAGTCAACTTGCGTGACCACTATGCTCCGACCGTCTCCTTATCTAAAATTACCGATGTGTATTTTTTCGCAATTATTTAATTGTATTTTATATGTTTTTTTCTAGATGTGTCACTTCGATTGCGAGAAACAGGGGGATCAAAAGCACAACGTAAAGTTTATATTTTTGAGTTTTAAGTTGTTATCTCATACCTGGAGGTATGCGGATGGTCATTACCTCATTACTAATTAGGTAAGTATACGCACGTCACGTTATGATTCTGTGAAACCGTTCCTGGCTCCCATTTTCTCCATTAGTTTAACGAACACGTGTCCAGCAGAGATCCCGAATAGTACCTACCGCTACATTTGCCATATCTCTCTTATAACCATAATCCACGCCCTCTTGCTAGTGAACCAGCAAAGTAAGAACTGCCACAGGTGGATAAATTAATATCGTTTTGCGTAAAGAGATTGTAACACATTCCCGTATAATACAATTAATTATTACTCGTACATTAAAATTGTTTCAACTTAAACATTTTAACTACTTATTAGGTAGCACTTCATCAATCCAGGGGGACCGACGCGACGACGGCTTAACGTGCCCTCCAAAACACGGAGGCTATCATAGGAAAGTTTGACTTTTCCCGTATTTGAACCCGATACCTTGCATTAGCAGCTGGGGTGCTAACAACAAGGCAAATGACACATCATTATTATTTTTTGATAATTTATTTATTTTTAAACTTTCATATTAATAGAATAACTTCTAAATTATATTTATTGTATTTGTACTCAATTTTATGGTGTAAATTACACTACCAAGGAAAGAAGATAATAAATTATAATAAATAATTATATTGTTCGATATTAAGTAAATTTTTTAAAATTACAGAAATAATGCAACTTTTGGAAATGAAAGAAAATTAAAACAGAGAAACACCTAGAGGATTTTTCCACGTGGTGATCCAATCCTATGATTGTAAGGTAAAAACAAAAATGTACACAAATAACAATATTTATCGATTTGCTGGATATAAAAATTCATAACTAATAAATTAACAAAATTATTGTATCATCCTCATCGCGTCGTATCCTCGTAGCGATTCCCTGGTGTATATAAAGTTACAAAGGTTAAAAATTAACTTCTAAATAACTTTGTCGAATTATTCTAAAAATACATTGCAGAAAATAGAAATAACTCAATATATAATTGAAAAAACCTTTAAGCTGATTAATTGTTCCTGGCTTTGCAATATTAATTCTATACATAAGTAGCTAGCTAGTACATTTATAATAGGATCTACAAAGTCTACTATTTCAAAATAATATCAGAGCGTAATTACTAAGATATTTAAGTTTTGATTTATAAAATGAAATTATTAATCCGTTTTGATGTTCTCGGTATAAGGAGCTCAGAAAAATGTAGCTAATAATATTTAATTTAGGGCGAATTATAGAAATAATTAAATAGATAAAATTATAATGAATTAATTAAGTTACTACATTATTATTTATAAGATGAATATTGTCGCTGCAAAGTTACAAAGTAAATGGATGATTTTTTGACAAAGATACAACCAACGGTCCTAATATCGTAAAGTAGGTACCTATCTATATAATAAATTAATATAATAATATATTTTTCATTTAATGGAAATACACCAAAGTTGGAAAGTTAATAGAAAATATAATTATTATCTAATAATTAAGTATCTAATATCAAAAACAACGTCCCCATAATTATTATTATTATGCTCACTATAAAATCACTTTAAATATTCATCAAATTGTTGTTTTTGGGTTAGATGAAAATTATGTCATATTATCGTTCTTGGAAATTTTTGACGTACCCTTAAATAAGTTTTTAGCATATTAAAAATAACATTAGTTTCGTACATGTCAAAGTTCTTTCAAACTTATTTTAAATCAATCAGTATTTCAATCATTCCAAATATATTATTAAAGTTGCAAAAGTTGCGTGGTTAAACACAACATTGAACAATAATCAATTATTTTACACCGTGTTATTAAAAAATCTATAATAATTACCATGGACAATATATACAATGAAATCTGTGTAAAAGCCGGAATTTCACCTAGCGCAAAAACTTTTCGTGTTCCGAATTATTACATTGTAGCATTTCAAATGCCATTATTTTTGCTTGGCGTTTTTTCTTAATAAATTTTTATATAGGGTGTTTTTTTAGCTGCATGAGAACTTTGAATAGGGATAACAATTGAATCAAGATTGCTATGGAAACAGTTTTTTGACATTTGTGTTTAGCAAGGTTTGGCATTTGATAATGCATAGATTGACCATTGAACAACGCTACCAAATTGGGCTCACAACCAATTGGAAGTGGATCCATTTTTTTACCGTAAAATTTTGTTCAGTGACGAGGCACATTTCTGGTTAAATGGGTATGTGAACAAACAAAATTGCCGTATATGGAGTGAGACCAATCCGGGACATTATCTTGAGACTCCATTGCATCCATTAAAATTGACTGTTTGGTGTGGAATACACGCCAACGGCATCATTGGTCCATATGTCTTTCGAAATGAGGAAGGAGCTACCGTTACGGTGAATGGTGTGAGATATCGACACATGCTCAATACATTTTGTTTCCAAAACTTCAAGAGCTAAACATTGACAACTTATGGTTCCAACAGGATGGTGCTACGTGCCACACAGCCAACGAAACCATCAATTTATTGAAAGGACAATTTGGTGACAACATTATTTCAAAACGTGGTCCTATCAATTGGCCTCCAAGATCGTGTGATTTGACACCTCCAAATTATTTTCTGTGGGGGTATGTTAAATCCATGGTTTATGCTAACAAACCAACAACTCTAGAAGCATTGGAGGCTAATATTCAGCAAGCCATTTATGAAATAAAGCCAGAAATATTGGAAAAAGTGGTCAAAAATTGGACTGAACGGATGCGCTTCGTAACCATTAGTCGTGGTGGTCACATGCCGGAAGTCATGTTCAAATCATAAATGCCATTAACTGTACTTTCATAAAAAAATTATAACCAAAACATTCCGTCAGGTTTTTAATGTTTTATTTCATTTTGAAGTTCTCATGCAGCTAAAAAAACACCCTATATTTATTACCAACGTTTGGAAATTTTATTTATATTTTTACTATCTTACGCTAAGTCAAAATATAATTAGCCTGAAATCTGCCCATCATTATGTGCATAGCCGAAAAATGGAGAATCATTTTCGTTCTGTGTAATGTTTAAGTTTTAAAGCCACAAACTGTTTTATTTTATGAAGTGATCTTATGTTTTAGGTTTTTTGGTAATAATTGCATATTTTCAATGGAACAACTTCCATTACAACTATTTGTATCGCTAAAGGTAATTATAAATATACAATTATTGTATAAGTAAAAGTTTACATTTTGAGTGTAATGTAACAATGTATTAAGAGTTTTATTAACTACTCCTACAATTATTAGTAATTTAGGAATTTAAATTTTTTATGTGTGCATCATAAACGAAGGTTTGATTTTGATAATTTTTAGCTTTATTCGTACCAACACGTCAATTTCTGTGTTCGTCCATTTTTGGCTTCCAACTTTTGATTGTTGTTTTCTGGAAGTGAAGTACGAGTGGTACTGATACGTTTCGTTATCCTTTTATTAGTGTGATGAAATCTATAGCCATGAAGGTGTTTTTACCTTTTTTTACCATGGTTGGTTTTAATGCATGTTCTACATTTTGGTCTCGTTTTATCAGTTCTCACTTGAGTTGACCTCGTTCATTTCGACGCGACGTTATCACCTTATCTTAAAAATGTTGGAATTTTTTGAACTGTTACCGTATTTTTTCTTTGAAGTTTATCTACTCCTTTCCGGCATCGGATATTTGTTTTGTCCCAGCTGTTGAGGATAGCACCGACGGTGTGGGACACCCGGAAACCCATTAATTAATTTTTGTATTAGCGCATTTAGGAGCTTAGTTTGCCTCAATAATTTACATCGATATTGAAATGCAACCGTTCGCAGGTGAATTGATTCTTGTTTATTTTTGTGTAGTTTTTGTTATTTTAGCGTTACACCGAAAATTCAGTCTAAACGATGAATCATTAATATTCCAGAGGTTCCCAAGGAATTGAGATATCGAATTGAACGGATTACGGTGGAAGGGTAAGTTGAAAGGCTATTACAGAATTTAATTTTACATGATGATATCTCTTGCGAATGCGTAATTTGCAGTTAATTTTACCAACTTTCTTTTGTCTACGTTAGGCAGTCTCCTGGATGCCCGAATTAGTTTTCTGTGAGTTGTCGTCAGAGAGCAATGCTTCTGTATTTTTTTATTTTATTTTGATTAAATTGTCATAGGGCATCCCTTCAGGATATCCTGAATTTTACTTGATTTGTTGTATGTTATGTGTGCCTCCTATATTGGAGTTTTGGAATCAAACATTGTCAACCCCATCTTTGTCTAAAGTCTAAACTGTGTGTTTTTTAAATAAAACCCACTTTTCTATTACTTCTGCGTTTTATTTTAAAGACAGGTGCCCGATTGCTTTTTTATTTTTTAGATGCTAAACGATCGCCTAAATCACCACAGAAGAACCCACGAACCGCGTAATCACGATCTAAGTGCTGGTACTGGACGTGGGTGTAATCCCTTAGCTGGTCTGTCTACTATTACATTGTAGATCATCGGTGCAAGTGGCGCAAATTAGAACAATTTGTGTTACAAAATAATATAAAAAATAATTTTCACTTATTGTGAACGACCAATAACCTATCTGTTAAACTAATATTATTATGTGTCGTTTCTTGAAATCCATAATGATCCCATTTGATTATAATACATTCAATATTTTGTTCACCACTTTTCCACTTCTTTAGGACATTATGTCGTTGTCTTATTGGATATTCTTCTAATAATAAATTATTTACAGCTGTGGTGTAATAGTTATAACAATTCACATAAGCATTTTGTTTTAATAATATCCTTCATCCACATTATAATGTATGTATGTAACTTACCAATTAAAATAGCAATTATTTAGAATACTTGCCAGTTAATATTACAAATTCTCTCAAATTGTACTTTAGTTCAACGCAATTAAAAATTTTAACGTGCTTTTGGGAGACAGTTGATTGCAGCATCCAAGGTCGAAACACGGTGAGTTTCCACTCAGAGTATAATGTATATTAAGTTTTTTAGTCTCTACCGAAATATCTCGGAGCAAAGAGATATCATGCAGTACTATAATATATTTAATATAACCTTTTGGCATCTTTCTTCCTTACACAAATTTTTAGTTAGTATTTAGTTTTAATTAAAGGGTATGACCGTGTAAGCATGCAAAAACTGCCCCCAGCGATTTTTAAAAATCAAAATGGCCGATCGATTTATAATCGGAAAAAAACATTTTCCTGAAAATTTCAGCTTTCCAACCCCTAGATTTACGAAATAGTAGGGAAAAACGTGTTTTTTGGTTTTTATTTTATTGTGCCTATTCTACGGAGTAGTTTTTAATGAAATTTTTTTTGGTAAGAAATATTGATAAGAGACTTTAAAAAGTAATTTTTTTGATAAGTTACAATCATCCCCCTTTTCAAAAAAAATTCCAAAAGTTTTGGCCGCTTTATTTAAACATGTTCCTTAAAAGTGTCAATCACGAATTTTTTTTAAAAAACTTCCCTATGACCTTTCTGTACATGGTAAAATTTTCAACTTGATCCATTTGGTGCAACACAGTGAAAAAAAATAAAATAGATACGAATTTGATTACAAGGGTATTTTATACATAGTAGGATAGTACGTATAATATGCATTATTATTATACATTACTTAATATATAGTATTTTAGAGTATATCTCAGAATTTTATTACATATTTTAGAATGAATCATGTTAAAGAAAAATGCTTTAGGTGCAATATTATCTACGGAAGGCAATGATTATTATTTATTATCAACCAAATACGCATGAAATATCCGGAATTGCTCGATATTGTTGTGATTGTAATAATGGTAAGCGCACTGTCATGTTCTGCTCTCACATTGCAGCTATTATATAATTATCTTTCTCATGCTCGATATTTGGCTAAAATAATAAAACCAGCTGAGATATTGAGTCATTTGCTTACAGAAATAGAAGTGAACGCAGTAGTGAATGATGACAGTGACGAAGATTATCGATGTTATTTGAAACAATTTTATTAGAAAAATTCTTATATTGTAATTAGTTACTTTTATTAAAATTATTATATTATCTTGTAATATTTAATTTTTCATTACTTATGTTGAAAACGAATCAATATATTTTTTGTGAAATAATTTCATTCTTCATCTTCTTTATCAGCCTTTTTCCGCCCACTGCTGGACATAAGCCTCTCCATATTATGGAGGATCTGGCCATAACTCACCACGCTGGCCAGACGGGTTGGTGAGTAGTCCGCAGATCGATTTTGGACTATAGTTGTTTTACATCCTGTAGCAGCTTGCTAGGCTAGCATTCAGATGTGCCTGTAGCCATGGTTTTTGTTAACGGTGGCAATTCGTCAACTCAGGGGGACCGCCGGCTTAACGTGCCCTCCGAAGTACGGAGACTGGGTCATAAGAAAGTTTGACTCTCCCCGGGTTTGAACCCGGTACCTCGCGTTCGCATCCAACTGCGTTAGCTGCAAAGCAATGACCGAATTATTTCATTGCATATAAATAATTATTAAGAGGGCTGTATACCAAACTTTTAACGAATATCCATATAGCTCTTTTATTAATGTATGGAATTTAATTCGGTTTGAAGTAAACGATTAGAAAAAAAATCTAGTTTCACGGAAAGTCATTAAGAAGTTAAAAAAAAATGTTTCATTTTTTATTATAATAATTAATCACTCCAGTGACCTGCAAGTGACTTTCCATGAATGTACAAACTATTTAAATTAAAACTATTTTTAAAATATCTATGTATATAAGACAAAACCCTTATATTTGCTTTTTAAGAAAGTGCATTTAAATCGTAAAATTTGGTTTACACCCATAACATTGCCGGTTTAACGAATTATTTAATTCAATTATGAGTGTAAACCAAACTTTATGTTAGGTATAAAGTCCTCTTAAGAATCATCATCAGCCACAGCGATTGTCATAAATCATAATAGTTTTTTTAAAGCCCATTGCCTTCCGTAGATAATATTGCACCTAACGCATTTTTCTTTAACATAATTCATTCTAAAATATGTAATAAAATTCTGAGATATACTCTAAAATACTATATATTAAGTAATGTATAATAATATAATGCATATTATACGTACTATCCTACTATGTATAAAATACCCTTGTAATCAAATTCGTATCTATTTTATTTTTTTTCACTATGTTGCACCAAATGGATCAAGTTGAAAATTTTACCATGTACAGAAAGGTCATAGGGAAGTTTTTTAAAAAAAATTCGTGATTGACACTTTTAAGGAACATGTTTAAATAAAGCGGCCAAAACTTTTGGAATTTTTTTTGAAAAGGGGGATGGTTGTAACTTTTCAAAAAAATTACTTTTTAAAGTCTCTTATCAATATTTCTTACCAAAAAAAATTTCATTAAAAAATACTCAGTAGAATAGGCACAATAAAATAAAAACAAAAAAACACGTTTTTCCCTATTATTTCGTAAATCTAGGGGTTGGAAAGCTGAAATTTTCAGGAAAATGTTTTTTTCCGATTATAAATCGATCGGCCATTTTGATTTTTAAAAATCGCTGGGGGCAGTTTTTGCATGCTTACACGGTCATACCCTTTAATGAAAATAACATGTATAGGATGATTTTAAAATATATCGGGAAACTTTGAGATATTATTCTACTACACACTCATGAATCATGATGCAAGTATAGAAGTCTATAACGAATTATTATGTAGGTATATAAATATTTGTTCGAAAACGGTGTTTGTCCTCGACTAGAAATTTCTTAGCGCTGGAATGAAGCTCGGATGCAGTTTGCCGTAGGAAATATCAGGAGCGGAATAGGTAGCCAGCTGGAATGTAACGCGAAATTCCGTAAGTCTTCGGATGCCGGATGCATATCGGATCCGGCAACTATCAGGTTTAGTTGTAACCACGGATGGTTATAACTGCCCCTCTTGAGAGAGCTCAGCAGATCAAAAGCGGATCGGGCATCACAAAATGGGCCATAACAGACATGCCAGATCCGGCAACTATCAGGTCTAGTCATGACAAATTTTAAAAGTACCCCGTAGATGTACGAGTAAAGGTTCCAAGTAAATAAGTAATTAAATGCAAATGAGACGTCAACTGTCAACTAACTATTTGTAGTAAACATACATTTTCCTGAATTACCATGAACTACTTTTTGATTTTTTAAATATTTTATACAAAAACTGCTTATTTTCATAATAATTTTGTCCTGCATCAGCTAACGCTGGATTCAGATTATTCTGAATTAGAGAGCTTTTTAAATCCTTTTTATTAAATTAATTTAACTTGAGATGTTCTTTCCAACACCTTTAAAACAATAAGTATAAAACGATATTTGAGGCGCAATTTATTATAAATTATGTATCCTTTGCGTGTCATTAGAAAACATGCTCTATTTAGGTCAAAACAACAAAACACATTTTACAATGAATAGAAATGCAAAACCTGACAAATGATTAATCAAAATCTTGTTAACAAGTTCAATAATATTTCTTAATTGTAAGTAATAACTTATTATTAACAGTTTCTTTTATTACTCCTGGCTATCAATAGCAAAAGTTGAAGAAACTTGTTCAATTAGAAAAGTGTAATTAACCTTGAAGAAAAGCTATGTAGTAATTCCTGAAATAGCTGGTAAAATTAATAAAATGAAAAAGATCTTATATCTTGCTTAAGAAATTCTTAAAGGTAAGCAGCTTATTTGATATTTTCACGCACAATGAGATTTCCCTAGAGTTTGAATGAAGAAATTAATATTTTTGTTACATTTTATATAAAATTTGTAAGCTTTCGTACTTTATCATTCTTTTATATTGATTTTATTGTACAAATATTTTAAATTAAAATTTCACCTCAGATGTTGCAGATAAATATAATAGAAAACCTCATAAACAGATAATGCTTGATATTTATGCTATTCCTGTTCTGATTTCATAAATTCAACTTTATATTTATTTAAATTAAATTTTATTTTTTATGGTTTAATGAAAACGACGAGTAGTATAAATTTTGAATTTTCACAAGTGTTCTCGATTATTCATCCACTTCTATGTATCTTGAAACAAGTAATAAATTGTTCTTTCTATCTTTTGTACAATTTAATTGCAAATGCTATACTTTGGTTTTTAATATCTTCACAATCTGCCAGTGGTTTGGTTTGAGTGCTTTGTTTTCACTTAAGGCATAATTATTTTTTAAGTATAGGCGGTATAGCTCGCAGTATAAAATTTTTATATTAAAGTAAAACTCAAATTATTTGCTTTGAAATTATGATTTCATATTGATTTTTGTTTTACAAATAAGCATAATACCTACTCCTTATTTTCAATTTGTTTACTCGATTTGATCATATCGCGGAGTACTACTTGTTTATTAATAGATATTTGTAATTTAAATAAATAACTTAGTATTATATTTTACTAAATTACGAATTAAGGAAATCTAATTAATAATGTATTTGAGCTTTCAACTGCATTATTAATTATATTTCCTTAATTCGTAAATTATTAAGATATAATACTAATTTATTTTCACGAATTAATAATTAACCAATTTAAATAAATAACTACTACATTTGTTTTTTCTCTAATTTACAAATATTAAAGCTCGGACATGTACATTTTTAAATTTAAAAGGATGTAACATTCATATTGGTAGTTAACGCATAACGTCGATTGTGTAATGTAATTTATTAGAAATTCTTTGTAATTAATTTATTCTATGACAACTTCTTACAAAGTTTATTATGTAGATAGACAGTTGTGTGCAAAAATTTAGCCTTTCAATTTAATTCTTGCTGACTTTAGAAGAAGAAAACAATTTTTTCACATTTATTAAATTTTTATACTAAAAGATATCCGAAAATCTCGAAAATATCAAAATTTTCTGTCCTAAGAAACATGAAAATAAATTCAACAAAATAGGAATTGATCAATTTCAACCGCTATTTTAATTAGCATAATGCGATTACACTTTATATGGTTCCAGTAACACTTGACTGAAGTGGTATTATTTAAGCTAACTGACGAATTCTAAGATTATGGCTACACATTTCTATGATTTTTTTCTTCATAATTCTTTGCATTTCGTAATGTTTTTGAAACTACTTTAGTTATGGCTACACATTTCTATGATTTTTTTCTTTTAATTCTTTGCATTTCGTAATGTTTTTGAAACTACTTTTAACTAATGGAGCATTTAGAACTATAAATCGTGGATTTGAACTACACATGGTACATTTCAACTAAAAACTGACAATTATAACCTCTAAATCGGTATTCTTGGATGTGTAAATCCCATAAAAGTCGAGTATTTCAGAAAGAAAATTATGTTTATGGAAGAAGAAACAAAGCGAAGAAGTCGCCAATAACAAGAAATTGATTTAAAAATGAAGCCCGAAGAAAGAAAAATTGTTTTATTAGATTTTAAAAATAAAATTAAAAGAAAAAATTGTTAAAATATAAATGTAGATTGTAATATTACAATATTATTTTAAATTCTTTGCATTCGAATATTTTTGGTTTCCATCAAGTTGCCGTTACAGTAATTTACCAACGTACGTTGGTATGTCTAACAGTTTTTATGTTTTTATTTTTATGTATGTTTAAGAGGGGCCTTTAAATTTTGATGCGAAAACATGTTTCAACAGATGGCGCGCCCTAAAATATTAATCTTTTGTAAGAATCTTTTCACCAATACAGAATTCTAATAATTTATAAAAGTCATATGAATAAACGTTAACTAATTTAAGTAATGAGGAAGTTTGAGCTTTCAAAGTTAAATATTTTTAAAAATATTCAATATTTTCAAATATGAATATCTTTTTGAAATATACTTGTAAATATTCAACATTGGAAGCTCAAACTTCCTAAATTAGTTATCGTTTATTCATATGACTTTTATAAATTATTAAAATTCTGTACTGGTGAAAATATTCTTAGAAAAGATTAATATTTTAGGGCGCGCCATCTGTTGAAACATGTTTTTGCATCAAAATTTAAAGGCCCCTCTTAACAGTTTAAAAGGACTTTAAGTATTCTTTTTAAATTTTAATGCCCTGTTAACGTTTATTATGAAATCGGCCCTTATAATATCACTAGAAGCGGTTGGTATACCTATTTTATACGATCACATCTATTTTTAATTTACCATACTTTAATGACAGCTACTATTATTAATTACGGTAGTTTGACCTACACTTCATGGAGATTACGTATCTATTGGTGCGTATTGGTAATTTATCAAAAAGTTTGCAATTTTTGTTAGTTTAAATTAAATGAAAAAAATCAACCGCTGTAAATTAAATGAAATTCAATAAAGTCTTACGTAATCTGTTAAAACTTTGAAAACTCGTTAAAAACAACAAATAATCCTAAAAGATTTAAACGATTTTGTAGAGCTTACTGAAATCTTCACCAAAATCTTGTCAACGATGTTACCTACATTAATGAGACTAATAGATTGTAAATGTGTGTGCACTGTAAAAACGGTTTTGATATACTTTTAAACAAAAACTTGCATATTGTGTTATTTACTCTAATAAATATACATTTTGTTACTATCCACTTTTAATGCGGATTGCATATTAATAATAGTAGAATTTGTCGTTCGTGGAAGGATTTAGTGGTTATTAATATTATTTTATTAAATTAGATTAATATAATAACTTTCTTATGTACGTAGGTACTTTTAATTCAACTTTTGTAATATTTCCTATTTGCTATTGTTGCAATAAGAGAAAGTCAACAAGAAAATATATTTACAAACCATCCCCAACGTAAAAGTTTCAAATCAATTGAGAAACTTGATTAAATGTCTATAAAGTTTCTCAACTTATAACTTTTTTACACAAATTGAAATTTCTTTAATAACTTGAACTTTGAATCGATCTTTTTATGAAGTGGCAAAGAAAAAAATTAACTAATTTCATTATAATGAAAGTGTTGTGCTTTTAGCAAAATAGTTTAAAAATTTTCCCTGTTAAATATTTTCAAATTAAAAAAAACTTTATAACTTATACAGGGTATCACCGCACTCACTTTACATAACTTAGGTGGTGATAGAGGACACTTTTCTAAGAACAATATTTAACAAAAATTTTTTTCTAAATTCAAACCCTCGAGAGTTAGGCCTATTTAAAGCATTTTTTTTAATTTCCACCTTCACGTGGCCATAGCGCCGAAAATATTGATTTTGCGGTAAAAATGGTTTAGTACTTTTTTAAAGAGCGTGAAATAATCTACAAACTAGATTTAACCCTTTTATTATCTAAAATCAACGGCTTTCGAGTTATGAATTAAAGGAAGTTAAAAAATGTCGAAAAATTTGAGCTTTCTTTTTTTTTGGTTTTTTTCAAAACCTTGTATCTTTGTATCTTTGTATCTTTGTATCTGTATCTAAAAAAGACCACGGTGTGGAGTGATGTGATCGCTGGTTGAGTTACGGAGCGGAAATTCTGGGTTCAAGTCGCGGACTTCGCAGAATTTCTTAGCCCGGCCTTCCGGTGGACATCCACACGCTGTGGTGAAAAGTTGTAGTAAAAAGAGTAGCAAAAGAGGATTAATCCACCTTGTGAAATGGATTGTAAAGACTTCAATAGAAGTGGCAATATTCCGACAGGAATGGAAAAGCCAATGATGATGATGATGATGTATCTTTTAAACGAAAGATTTTACAAAAAATCTGACGCCCCATTCTGGATAGGAAATTTAACGGACTACAACTTTGGTCTAGTAAAAATTTTTGAAAAACCAATCCATTTCACAGAAAATCAGAAAATAACAAACAAGGCAGCTACAAAACATAAAATTTAATTTACAAAATTTTTATTTTTTTTGAAAAATTATTTTATTAATTAATTTTAAATTATTACATTAATAAAGTAATTGTTGAAAATGACCATCTTCATTTTCGAAAAAAGGCGATTTTTCGACACTTTTAATCGTAGAAATTCGAATTTTTGACACTTTTCACACTCACGGATTGACCAAAATTGGCCTCGTGATCGACCGGTCAATCCCTCGACCTTGTTGACCACCCCTGCTATAATGGATTTTTAAAAGAAAGGAAATTTTATAAATAATACTATAAAGCATATTTTAAAACGAGCACGACTGTGTATTAAAAATGAGGGTGGTCATTTTCAACATTTAATTAAATAATCTAATAGTTTAAAATTAATTAATAAAATAATTTTTCAAAAAAAATAAAAATTTTGTGAATTAAATTTTATGTTTTGTAGCTGCCTCGTTTGTTATTTTCTGATTTTCTGTGAAATGGATTGGTTTCTCAAAAATTTTTACTAGACAAAAGTTGTAGTCCGTTAAATTTCCTATCCGGAATGGGGCGTCAGATTTTTTGTAAAATGTTTCGTTTAAAAGATACAGGGTCTTGAAAAAAAAACAGAAAAAAAGAAAGCTCAAATTTTTCGACATTTTTTAACTTACTTTAATTCATAACTCGAAAGCCGTTGATTTTATACTAGAAAAGGTTTGAATCTAGTTTGTAGATTATTTCACGCTCTTTAAAAAATCACTAAACCATTTTTACTGAAAAATCAATACTTTCGGGGCTATGGCCACGTGAAGGTGGAAATTAAAAAAAATGCTTTAAATAGGCCTAACTTTCGAGGGTTTGAATTTAGAAAAAATTTTTTGTTAAAAATTGTTCTTAGAAAAGTGTCCTCTATCACCACCTAAGTTATGTAAAGTGAGTGCGGGGACACCCTGTATATTTATGCTTATAAATTTAAAAAAATTTAACTAAATGAAAAGCTTCATTAAGAATTTATAAAAGTTAACTATTAAATAACTTGAAATTTGCAAGAGTTGAAAAAATAATGAAGAATAATGAAATAATCACAATCTTTGGGCAATACCGATTCAGAGAAAACTTCGTTATTTAGCAATTGGATATTAATCTTAAGATACGGTGACTACTAAAATTTGCTTATAAAAATCCTAATACGGCACAAGAAAATTGCGAGAAAAACTAACAACAAAATTTAGATACTACATTTACGGAAGTTCTCACTTACTAAGCAAAAATAAAATATAAAAATGTGCCTTTCAGAAATGCTTTTCTCAACTATTAATAAAATCAATTCCTATACAGTCGCCAACTCTTCATGTAAAAATATTTTAAGTCTATAAGATCGCTCATTAAAATTGCACTGCAAATTCAAGATAATCGAATACCTTATTCATGACCTATACCTAATGTATCTAGTTTAATAAATATAAATATTATATTCTAGAAAAAAATTGAGGTCGATATATTACATTTAATAGTAAAGATGTGGTTTTTGTAAAGAATTTTGCTATGCAATGTATCTTGAACTAAAATGTAAAAAAATTTAGTTTAGTTGCTTTATATTATGTGATGAAAGAAATTGATAAATCGAAAATATTTCACGGAAAACCACGGTTATTAAAAGTTGAGTAAAATAATTTGTTGATTAAGTTTTTTACCTTCTGCTTTTATTATAATATATAAATGGTGGAAAACTTAATTAACCTTGTAGGTAATTTATTGTACACTAATTGATAAATTACTTCCTGCAAAATGTTTGATAATATTTAATTTACTACATAATTTTATGCATACAATTACATTAACACTATTGTTAAGACATAGTTTATGATAATATTGTTGTTCCTATGTTTACACCAGAAATTTAATGAAAAATCAGTAGTATAATTTAAAATATTTTACTAAAAATTATATCGTTTTTATAAATTCGTCTTTTTCAATTATAAATATTATACTTTTCATTTCTACACACAAAATCAATAAATTATAAAAAAAGCAACTTACGTAAACTCCACCAACCCCAATGACGTAAAGAAGTTGAGTCATGAAAAGGGCAGCTAACAGATTCATCAGCGTCGTACCAGAAAGATTACGCAGATCCGAAAACAAACTGAAACATATAATTTTTGTAGACAATTTTCCAAATGTAATAAAATTACGGAGAAATGTTATATTTATAGCAAAATCAAACAAAGAGTGTAACATTTGATTGTGGTTTATTACTATTCCATGCCATCTTCTAAAATTTGTTTTACGTGTTTGAGTTTTTTCAATTATTTTTTAACAATTTCAAAGTGGGTAAATACAAATAATAATAGGTATTGCAAAAAATTTAACTGAATTGAAAAGACAATAATTTTAGTATTTCAAAATTTTCATTTTACAATTATTATTGTAAAATATTAATTGTTCTAATTAAAAACAAAACAATTAGTGTATATCGAAAACGAGGAAAGTTCAAATATTTTAAAATATGAAGTTAATAAGCCGGGAATAAATATCGGATTTAAATAAGTTTGATAAATAATACGTAATTAATCGATAAATTATTCTTCTATTACATTTTGGCAATCTGGACTGTTGGCTTATAAACTTTTTAACATTTAATTTAATAATTTTCATGAGTTAATAATTTATAAAATATATTTCAATAAAACTTTTAATAACCGCTATTTAAATAAATAATGGTAAAGGCCGCACTTTATGACGCACGCATGATGGATATAAATGTAATATTGTACAATAACTTTCACTTATTTAAATTCTGAAATTTCGTCTTATATCCATAACACCATCTTAAAATGAAAAAGACCGAAACTATAGCTTCTACTGGGTCATTATGAGTAGATGTCTTACACTATTGCAGCTCATTATGGGAAAAACAACGCAAGTTTATTCATTCAATAAAATATGAATAATCAGTACAAAATGCAAAATTTTTTGTATTAGTATTTATTTATTTTTATTCCAATTCAAAGTATCGATCGGTTCTGCATAATGGTAATAACTAATTATTAAAAAACATATGCCAATCATTCATACTGAAATTGCAAATTGTAATAAAATATTGAGACAGCTGCTAAATTAATTAGGTACACCATGATCATGCTGCTATGAATATAATAGCTTTTGCAATTAAATTTAATAACAAATTTAAATGCACAAACAATCTAGTAACTAGAACTGGGATTTTGGAGGTGTACCAACTCCTTTATGACTTACTAGATAATACTGTTTATATATTAATCATTAGGCCAGTCATATTAGAGACATCAAACCATGCAATTAATTTTTACAGGTTGTAAATACTGAATAGCTCTATTTTAAGGTTTATATAGGGTGTTTTTTTATCTGCATGAGAACTTCAAAATGAAATAAAACATTAAAAACCCGACGGAATGTTTTGGTTATAATTTTTTTATGAAAGTACAGTTAAAGGCATTTGTGATTTGAACATGACTTCCGGCATGTGACCACCACGACTAATGGTTACGAAGCGCATCCGTTCAGTTCAATTTTTGACCACTTTTTCCAATATTTCTGGCTTTATTTCATAAATGGCTTGCTGAATATTAGCCTCCAATGCTTCTAGAGTTGTTGGTTTGTTAGCATAAACCATGGATTTAACATACCCCCACAGAAAATAATCTGGAGGTGTCAAATCACACGATCTTGGAGGCCAATTGATAGGACCACGTTTTGAAATAATGTTGTCACCAAATTGTCCTTTCAATAAATTGATGGTTTCGTTGGCTGTGTGGCACGTAGCACCATCCTGTTGGAACCATAAGTTGTCAATGTTTAGCTCTTGAAGTTTTGGAAACAAAAATGTATTGAGCATGTGTCGATATCTCACACCATTCACCGTAACGGTAGCTTCTTCCTCATTTCGAAAGACATATGGACCAATGATGCCGTTGGCGTGTATTCCACACCAAACAGTCAATTTTAATGTATGCAATGGAGTCTCAAGATAATGTCCCGGATTGGTCTCACTCCATATACGGCAATTTTGTTTGTTCACATACCCATTTAACCAGAAATGTGCCTCGTCACTGAACAAAATTTTACGGTAAAAAAATGGATCCACTTCCAATTAGTTGTGAGCCCAATCTGCGAACTCACGACGCAATCGATGATCATCAGGCTTCAGTTCTTGAACCAACTGGATTTTATAAGATAGTAAATGAAGATCTTTCCGTAAAATTTTCCATGTAGTGGACGGACAAAGCCCAAGTTGTTGAGCACGATGGCGAATTGAAATGTTTGGGTCCTGTTGCACACTTTCACTCACAGAACTGATAGCTTCTTCGGTACGCACATAATTTCGTCTTGCTGGTGTTTTTATATCACGCAACGAAGAAGTGGTACGAAATTTGTCTACCACCGCACGAATAGCTTGCTCAGAAGGTCGAAAATGTCTAACATAAAATGGGCGAAGGGCTCTATATGTTTGGCGAACAGAGCTTTGATTTTTAAAATATATTTCTATAATTTGGTAGCGTTGTTCAATGGTCAATCTATGCATTATCAAATGCCAAACCTTGCTAAACACAAATGTCAAAAAACTGTTTCCATAGCAATCTTGATTCAATTGTTATCCCTATTGAAAGTTCTCATGCAGCTAAAAAAACACCCTATACTAAATTATTCTGCTTTAAAAAATTAAGGGAGATTAGAAAGTTATTAATAATTTTAAAATCATGTTTCGACTTGATTGTTTTTCCTCTTTTCCTCAAGTACCCCAAAATCTTATATTATAACTACTTATTTGTAGATCCAAAAATCAACCGTTTAGCTTGAATGAGTTACCAAACTTCGAAGATTGTAGCTTGAAAATCCCCAATTTCATCGTTTCTTGTTTTTTGCCTATACATTTTTTTTGATAATTTAAAGCTCTCCTAAAGGAATACTTTTCATGATGCAACCGATTTTTTAGACCTTATTTGTTGCTTTTGTATCTGGAAGTAAAAAAAAATTAACCTATTTACATAGCTCCTCCCTGACGCTAATGCCATTCGTATCCTGGCATATTCATATCATAGGCGAGCAGAGTAACAGAGGCCACATCGTCAAGCTTCTCATGATGCGTATGAAATATGGAATAACCAGCCACATAGTAAGAGCAAAAGATAGCCGTCTGATAAGAATAGTCCGTGATTGAGAGTTCGAAATAATGGTCCCAACGAGTGGTGGTTGTTCGTTAAAGTAATGAACTTAGAGCTGAGTACAATTTATTATCTATACAGGGGTGTCAAACTCATTCCTGCCGCTGGCCGTTTCCTGACAAGCAAAATTTCTGCGGGCCGCACGAATGACCTTTTCTTACCTCGTTCCTTTTTTGACGGGACAATGCTAATTATTATAGAATAGAAATAAAATAATTAAAACGAGTTTAATTTATACTTAGTATATGCGAGGGGGGGGGTATTGATAACTAGGTAACCTTGACCATTTCGAATGCTTAAACAAAATCGCGTTTTCATAACAAGAAATTATTACTTATTGCGTTATTAGTGTCATTGCAAAGTTTCACATAAAACAGTTTAAACATTATCAAGCAAGAAATTTTCAAAAACGCATATGAGCTGCAAATGAAAAAATCTTTAAAATGGAATATCGAGGCATCATTATAACTACGTGTATTTGAAGGGGTTACGGGGTAAGGAGATTTACGAAGATACGGTCAATAACCTTCTTGATGACTACCCTTCATATGCAACGGTAAAAAATTGGGTTCAAAGGAGAAAAATTTCCTATGTTGGATCTGAAAGATTCATTTCAGTGTCAACCCCAGAAAATATCAATACAGGTCCATGACTTGATATTATCAGACCGCCGAATTGGACTAAAATGTATGTATAGCTGAGATACCGAGGATTTCATACTAGCGCGTCGATCGCATTGTTCATCCATTTGGGAATGCAAATCTTTTTGCAAAATGAATGCCTGAATGCAGAACAGACGTGAGTATGAGAAACATATAGTTTGTGCCTGATTTGAAAAAGATCCGAACTTTCTGAACTGACTTGTGACAAAGATTGGGTGGATTTCTATGGTTCAAGGGACAAAATAGCAGTCAAGGCCAAAGAAATTTCACGTTCAAAATTCTGCTGAAAAAGTTCTTGCTTCAGTGTTTTGGGATAGTCTCATTGATTACTTGGAAATGGTGAAAACTAGAGTGTGAAAACCATAACTGGAAAATATTATTCATTATTATTAAGCAAAGTGCGCAAGAAAATATTTGAAGAAGACGCGGAATAATCTCAACGGGAGTTTTCATTTTGTGAGACAATTTGCAAGCATACAAATCACACATTGAAATAAATAAACTTTGTGATTTTGGGGGTTTGAATTGATGGAACACCCCTCCTATTCACCTGATTTAGCTGCCTGGAATTATTGTATCAAAAGTTTGAAAGACTGTAAATTTTCTTTCAATGAAGAAAGTTGGTTTTCAGACCAAAGAGAAACTTTTTTTTTACAAGATTTATTAGAAGAACATACGAATGCCTATTACTACATAATAATATTATTATGTACTAATATAATAAGTGCTATAAAAGATGACATTAAAAAAAATTTAATTCATTAACTTTGTCATAATAACAAAATACTCTGTAGAATATTTTTTAGTATTGTGTATTTTAAATAAAGTTATGCTTATAATGGTAAATTTATACGCTCAACCAATTTGTGACAAACTAAAATTCAAAGTATACAAAATTATTTAAATAATATTTAGTAATGAATTGTAATTTTGCGCAAATTGTTGAAGCGTTTCAAATGTGAAAACAGGAATTCATTTTTCATTAATTAAAACAGTATGTTTTTATTATTTCAAAATTTCATTACTTGAAACAATTCATTAATTAATTATATGTAGGTATTATTATGAGTAAACTATATTTTAATTTAATAGTAAAAATAGTTTTGGTTGAATTTATCATTATTACGCACGTACGAAATAATTTGTAACAGGTTATTTGAAAATTAATTAAAATATTAAATTGCGCCACGTTAAAATATTAACAGTAAATTTTATTATACTAGTATAATAAAATGCAGTAATTTTTATTATTATATTTTACAACAAAGCTTTGTTTTAATTAAAAACTTGAAATTTTTGATAAATTGCACGGTTTAATAAAATTATCATGTATAGTATGAAGAAGTATTTAACAAAGTTACAATAATTTAAAACAGAAAATTTTCGATATAATATTTTAGTAACAATATTTGTGTTTTTTTAATGCATTTTAAATCAAGTTAAATAATAATTAGTCAACAACGATTAGGGCAAACACGACACAAGTAATGTAACGTGCCATGTCAAGAACTTTGTAATCCAAGCATTACATGTCTAATCTAACTTTGTTAAATGTCATTTTGTTCAATTTATTTCACAAAACGAATTAAATTAAACCCCATTAATGAGGAAAAACATTTTCGTATCCTCTTTTCACATGACTTTAAAAGCAGTAGATAATTCTCCTGTAGTGCTGTAAAGAACGATGAAAACGTAATTCCCGAGTCATTATAGGCTTCTGCTATAAAAATACGCCAAACAGATAAAACGCTTAACTATTTTCGTATCGTGTTAATTCGATAAAATATAAAATCGAAACTTATTAGCACATAGCTGCTCGCACTTGGTTTCCATAGGTATTAAATTTACCTTAAAAATATTGCAGTGTTACAGTTAGATCACTAAAATGTAAAACTTCAGAAGCCCACATAGCTTTATATAAACTTTAAAGGTGTTGCATAAACAAATAAATTATAAGCTAGCTGATCAATGAGTTATAAGTTTATTATAACTTCATGTTCTTCTTGAAAATAAAATTTGTGTGAATGTAACAATGGTCAGAATATTTATAATAGAAATACATTGGTGCCTCCTAATTTTTCTTATTTTAGAGACTTCTAAGGGGTAGTCTAAAATAGCAAGAAAATCTGGTTGCGCTGCTCAACATAGAAGAAACGTGGCAGTGTTGGTACATAAAGAGGTTTGATACACAACCAAATGTATCTTTTACATGTTTTGTTACTCAGGAAGATTAATTAAATATCGTAGAGTGCAAATTTTTTACTTAAAACGTAGTATGTAGTTATCTAAATTTTTTCGTAATATTTTACATTACGTAACTAGTTATGTAACGTCGGGCGCCGTGTCGTTTTAGCTGTTACATGACTCGAGATATTGATGAAAAGTGATACATTACAATAATATTATAATTAGATAAAGTTATTTTAATTATGTTAGTATGTTCGGTAGTGGTTACAACACAGTTTTAACTGCGTTTTCGTGAAAAATATATCAACCCTCCTACATTGCGCCTACAAATCGATTCATTAGGTATCACTTCGTTTTTTAATTAGCATTGATTCCTGTGTGTTTTGCTGCTTTGAGCATATTGCAACGGCAACTTTGAAATTGGAAAAGTTTTCATACCATTCTAATCCGTAGTAAAGCATTTTATGGAAGTTGCACAAGGATTTTAGCTTTTTTTAAACTATAACTACCATTTTAACTTTTGAAAATGAAATTAGCTATTTTTGTAGTATGAAATCAAATTTTAATTAACAAATGAAACATAATTATTATGAATCATTTGTAGTCATAATCTCTTCAACTCGTTAAACATTAATCGATTGATATCGATACAAAATCAATAATGAATCTCAGATCTTGGAGTTATTATAGTTTATAAGAAATAATCTTCACTTTAAAATTATTTTTATAGTTACGTTAAATGATAATTAACGTTTAACTTCACTTAGAGGTAATTAAATCCTAATTATGTATTATTGACTTTAAAAATATTGATTTGTAGCTATTTTTAGCTATAATATAAGCAATTTGGTTCTCACTGAATAATTTTCAAATTAAAATATGGAATTTCTATATAAGTAGCTTCTTTTCCTAAGTAGTTATAGTTCAAATCTAAAATATAGCCAAAGAAAGTGGCATGGAATGAAACGTCAGCGACTACGAATAAGTGGTTGTCGGTTTAAATTCCCCAGTCGTCTGTTAGGTTAATAAAAACAGAACAAAATATCTAATCCAAAATACTTAAATCAAACAAAAAGTATTTAACCAACTAAAATATAATATAAAAAAAAATGTACATTCAAAGGTGCTAATAACCTAAGTGGTTGATGCACATCAAATTTAGATAAAAAAATCTAAAGTAATATATTTTGGTTTGCTATGCTAATTACAAAACAAACCAAAAACAAGAAGTTTATAAACAGATATTAATTATCTCCTGTAAACCATATTAATTTCAGCAATATCGATTACTATTGTAATTAATTTTCCTCACTTAGAAATTTTTAATTATTCAATAATACTTTTTTGATGCATTACATTAATTTACTTTAAATAGGGTTTTTGCTTAATTTAACATAAAAAATTTAATTATGTTTGTATATCACGGAGTACTACCTATAAGTAGTATATTTATTTATAATTAATATAAAAGCGTGTGAAAATTATTAAATTTATTTATTGACAAATTTTATTAAAACGAAAAATTTAAAATGAAGCAAGCTAATGTAATTTTGAAAAATTACAACTAGAATTTGAAAAAATAAAATTATACTAGAACAAAATCAACTTCTTTTTAAATTTTTCTTTAATAACAAAATCATAAATCAGTGCAGTATAAATATTTAAATACACATTAACCAATACCAACCCCATTTTATTCTACAATACATTAAAATCAGGTAAGATTGAGGTTTATTTTCACATTACTTTGAATATTATGAGGTATTCCATCTTAACTCATTGGGAGAACAATATGGAGAGAAATCACTTTTTTCTTATTTTATAGTTATTATAAATATTAATAAATTAATTAATATGATTCTTAACCTCTAGAAACCTGTGATTTATTCTACGTTAAATCATAACTACACCGAATTGTCCAATAATACTGTAGGTATATAAAGAAGACAAAATTCTTTCAAGAAAAAAGTAAAAATGGATTTGTTAAAAATAGAAGCAGAACTTTTTTTAAGCTCATTGTTGTAAAATTATTGAACAAGCGAATAGAATTTATTAGATTTCAAAGTTTCTATTCTATTGAATAGAATCTTAAGAGTAAAATGGAAGATTTGAGATTTTATTAATAAATTGTCATCATAAATTTCTCAACGCGATTTTAAATTTGAATAATGTTAACAAAATAATTGGTTACATTTATTCTACAAATTGTTTTCAAGAATCTAATTTTTTGTTATTTATTTTTCATTTGATTCGTACATTAAATTTTAATGCAAGAGAGTTATTAATTCTCAATTTTTGTCTTCCTTAAAACTGAAAAAAAAATGATCTAGATTCTAGACTAAATTCTTTAATTGATATTTGAATTATTTTATAATATTTTGTCGATACGCTCAGATTTACGTTTTAAATGTATTATTTACTCACCTAACTTATTTAAATAAGTTTTAAATTGAAAATAACAATTGTTATTTTCTTTTTAACCATTCGTTAAGAAATCTTGAGCTTAGTTTAGTAAAATAATTATTGCCTGCAGCTACAAAAGCTGGAATCTCTTGACTTTTGATCTTCACAAGTTTGTTATAAATTTTTTCTTGTTTGCAATTTCAATTTAAAAAATTTTTTAATTGTGCCAATTAAATTTTTTCTGCACGTAAAAAAACCAACAATTCTGTAAGTTAAAATTTGCATAGTAGATAATGTGTATTTATTTTTGTTTTAAGATTTATTTTCTTCTACACAAACGTTTAAAAATGGATTAATGCTAAATTGAAACGCATTCAATATTAATTACATTGTTTAATTTTTAAACCATAAATAAATACCAAATTTGTGATTTTAAACTGAAGTTGTTATTTAATTTTATATTCAAATACGTAATAATGAGATAAAATTGTAAGCTGAAATTGCTTACGTTGAATCCATATTAATTGTGTTTAACTATTATACACGCTTAAGATAATTAAATGAGAAGTGAACTCGGACTATGGTTCTCAAGATTATCTAATCTATCTTCCCTGCAAGATGTTTAAGGTTTAATATAGAGAGAGCCATCCAATTTTCTGGATGGTAGTGTTAATGTTACTAAACCTTCGTTATAAGATTCAAGCTCCTTGGTGTATTCAAAATTTCATTTCAAGAGCTTTCTAAATGCTCAAGCGAATTCGAGAAAATATTGCTTAGAAGGTCAGCATTAAAAAATTATTTGTAATATTTTAAAATTATACATAAACCCTGACATGTGTTTTGATGTTATTAAAGCTCCTCAGAAGGATTTGATTTTTGTAAATAATTAAAATTTACTTACAGTTACTTGCGGTTGTTATTCAACAATGAAATTTGAAGAACAGGATTTTAAACATTAAATATAAATGTTAACAAGAAATTAAGCTCTATTTGAATCTTATTTTATGGTATAGTAAGTTACAACAAATTAAACAATTTATAATGACACAGAGTTTACGTAAAGATGTTAGTTGAAAAGTTGTAGAAATAAATATTTAATTTTACTATATCAAATTTTATGTATCTGTCCATAAAACATAATCTCCATGGTACTTACATTTTACTTTGCATATTAATGGAAGGCAAATAAATTTCAAACATAATTCCTGCAATTTCTCAAATATATTATACTTACTAAGCTTAATAGTAGGTACAATATTGAAACTTACATGAAAATTGTAGTTTTATCTAATAGCAACGTTATTGTGTTAGCTTAGCGCCGCTGGGTTTAGAAAAATTATAACATCAGACTTACGAACTTACGAAGAGTCTAGACGAATATCCGTCGAAAGAATCAAGTGAATAATTTTATTATGCATATAAATTAAATTTCTTGCATTTTTGTCATAAGAATGTAATTTGTTATCGCAGTACCATGTGGTATGCATAATAGAGTAAGGAATCAAAAATCTCAATCTTCAAATATAAAAGAAATGCGCGGTTCCTTGATTTAAAATTTTCGAAAACTGATTTTCTCTAATATTGATGTTCAATGCCCAGCAAGGGACAAACTGATGTTGATATGGATTTTATAATAAATTATTAATTAGGTAAACTATAAACTAAATTTTATTAAAATTGTTCAACCCTTAATGTGTTTTTTTCTGGTGAGGTTTACGTTTACTGGTTTACTTAGGATAAATGTTTCTTATCGATTTTAATGAGCTCTAGAAGCTTGCATTCTTGAATTCCGCAGAGGACAGTCGCTAAAATATTTTGTATCATTAATATTGTACATATTCTCTAGATTTGACAAAATTTTTTAAATTAAATTTTGATGATAAATTATATTGCAATAATGTAGCACAACATTTTCTACGATGACGAATAATTTGGTTAGCAGATGTAACTGCTCTGTAGCTGCATTAGTCCTATTAGTCTTTCTAAGTTATGGGTAAAATGTTGACACTCTGCCAAGCACATTTGTGTCTTAAAAGCTGACGCCGTTTCCTTAAACGAATTGGCTAAAATGGGCCTATTGCAAGCTTATGCCGTGAAAAGATAAAGAATAGTAAATAGCTACTCTCCAGTTCTCAGTTTAGGTAAATTTCTACTTTATAAATATTGCATAATTCCAAAATTAAAGAATAATATTTTAGTAATGAGTTTTCATTTCCAGTGACTTATCAAGGAGAGTGCTTTATCGTTTAATTTATTTCTGTATTCTTTTTTTAATTACTTATCTCGTAATTTAATTATTAAAGAGCGATATCTTAACAATTTATTAGATTACGCCATTTAAATTTTTTTTTGTAAGTTAATGCGAATACTTTATCATCTATATTAGCTATTAAATTTATTTCAACGTTCTTTATATATTTTGAATAAATTAACAAATTTAAGAATAATATTTTAGACCAAATACTAGTAATTTTGGAGAGGTGAAACGAGTGCTTTATCATTTAAATTGTGTACATTAATTATTATAGCATTTTGTTTTATAAATACTAAAAAGTTCTACTTATTCTGTTTGAACTTGCTCATAAGTATGTATCCAAACTCTCCTTTAGTTCACTTTTAAAATAAAATTCTCACAAGGGATCTCACTTGAAATTTTGCAATTCATAACTTTATTTTAAAAATAAATTGTTTTTTAAAAACAAAACCAACTAGAACTTTGTTCTTCCTTGCTTTAAATATCGAACTTTTATGAGTTCATAAAAGCTTTTCAAATATTTGAATTACTATAGTATAAGTTTTAATTCGAAAAATTTAAATTTAAAAAAATTATTCTAGTGAATTCAACGTAATAAATTCAATTATTATATTATAGGCTTTCGGGTATGCATATAACAGTAATCAGAAAGTTATTGACATAAACGAAAGCTTATAATTGATTTTGTTACGTTAAATTAACTCCCTAATTTCTTTTAATTTTTAATTGTTTTTAAAATATATTTAATACTAATAAGCAAATTAAAAATTATATAATCTAAATAATAATCTCGTCAACATATTATAAGAATTGATTGTTGTTATACGTATAACAATAATATCGGTAAGTAATATTAGTTATCAATATTGGCACAATATTGCACCAAGCTTCAGCTAATATTGGTATAAAATTGATTTTCTATATTGCCCCAATATTAAAAATAAATATTAGACCATTATTTTGGCTAAAGATTGCAATATTGCACCAACATTACCTTGCCATCAGGTGACTATGATGATATAGTGAGCAAGTATAGTCAAGTTTACAAACACCCACAATAATAAATCGTCACCATAAAGTCGACTCTAAGCCTACCCCATCTGCAATAAAACCTTCAGATTTGTTTTCACAATTTTTGTTAAAAGTTGTAGAAGTAATCCAAAAAATCAAATATTTGCTTAACATTTTTAGTGTAAAGGTTATTTAAAAAAATATATTCGGCAATCTAATTTTTAACACCAATTAAAACCTTACAATAAAGAATTTAGCAAGTTAAGTTTGACTTGTCATAAAAGTTCAGAAAAGCTTCGCAACGCAAAGAAAATGTAAAAAAAAACTTTTATTACTGTACAGAACATCAGTTGATACATTCGGTTTTGTCTGAATACTTGAAGGAGCGTCATAGGAATTCTGGAAGGAACCATGATTATCAAAGCTGTCTTTAGAGAGTTTCTCGCGGGATTTGCAAAACGATAAGTGCACACGCACTTTCTTTATTCGAAACTGGACGACTCTCATACTGTTTTAATACTGTAGTTGAAACTTTCCTTTCTGTAGATTTTTTACTTTCAGTTTTAATAAATCCAGTAGATACACTGATTATGTACGTAGCGAACGCCATTATAAAAGTAATCTACTCTTTAAAATTAAAACTCATTCACTGTAAAGCTGAAATAAAAATCGAAAGATTCAAATGAACGAAAACAGTTATTTTAAATTTTCCCAATATATAATTTGGGGAACGAAATACATTATCTTTGAAACAATCATAATTTTATATTACTTTTAAAACAAAAAATTTCAAATATTGGAAAGCTCAAAAAAACAGTTGGAGTCTTTCTTGTTGTATTCGTGAACTTCTAAAAATTAGCTTCCGCTTGTATGTTTTTCAGCAATTTCAGCTTTCTTAACCCTTAGAGACAATCTTTGGTTAATCAACGTCAATAAAAATCACAACTCGCTTTATTGCTACTTTGAGCTGATCCTTTATTCAGATGCTTATTTTTATGACAGCAGACGATTTCGTAGCTCTTTAAAAACCACGTTGTAAATCACTTTCACTATATCAAAGGAAAATTATAAATGATAAATTTTCAAAAGAAAACATCCATTTAATTGCAAAACTTTACATATTTACTTTAATATTTCAAAAAACACGTCGCGCCTTGTATAGAAGTAAGTATATTATAGCTTTGTTAGTTTTTAACCACTTCTGGTGTTCTGATACTTCCTTAGATGTTTAAAATGATAATTTTAAACTCAAATTTCCTATAAAACAGTAGCAAATCTAAATACATGTCTACATTTACACTTTTCTGAACTTTAAAGGTTAATAATAATTTTATACTAAAAGGCGTTCAGTTAGCAAAATTGCAATGTGGTGGATTCTTTATAATTTTATTTTCATAGGACGACTAATTATTGCTTTGTATAAAGTTAATTTAATTTGCAAAAAACCACTTCATTTTGTATAATAAAAGGATAATTTATTACATTAGTGTATTATACTTGAATAAATCATATCCCATAGGTTAAAACGTCCTCATTAAAGTGTTTTAAAATTTAAAAAAAATCCATACAAATTATTATGAAACCCAATCATCTATGCCAGCGATTTTCAACCTGGGGGTCGCGGATCTATTTTAGGGGGTCGCAGAAAATTTAGCGATTTCTTTCCAAAATTAGTTTTGAATTTGAATTGGAAATTAGTAACCTGAATTAAAATTCTTAAATTAAACAAACACTGAAGGTTACTTTGTTGCTCAACAATTGAATACAGGATTGATAAACTCGTATCAAAATATCAAGATCAAGGAAGTCATTAATAAGTAAAAACAGTACAAGTTGAGTATTTGCGTGTTTTTTAGATATGTGTATCTTTTTTTAACATAAATTTTAAACAAATTAATTTATGACAATTTTTGATTACTGACATAGGCGAAACTAGGGGGTTGCTGGGGGGCTAAGCCCACCAAAATTCAAGTTATCCCCACCAAAATATCCCAAAAATTATTAGTTTTTAATGGCGATATTATGAAGAATCGATTAACTTAATATTCGCAACCCTTACCCTCTTGGTAAACACTGAATTTCCACAGAAATTTTATTTTTGAGTTGGCAATCCAACCACTTAGTTGATTTCTTAAGAAATGTTAAGAACTGTCCCTTTATTTTTCTATGCTTAAAACTGATTTTTGAAGTAATAGTGTGGTAATTTTTGAAAATAAATAAATATTAACAAATTTTAATTACCGGATATGCTATTATGTGCAAAAACTATTTTTGTTATTATGATATTTCAGTTTAGTGGCGAAAGAAACTTGAATTGATTAGCAAATGATGAGGTTCGCGTCGAACGCCAGGCTTTCGAGAAGCTTATTATTTTTCAAAAATCAGTTTTCTGCACCTGAAATCCAAAAAATTAGTAGAAAAACATCTCTTTATAATTTCTAACTTCAAATCTAAGCTCTCTTGACCTTAAAATTACTGACATTGTTGGGGTCGCAGAAAATAAGCAAGAAAATTTGGAGGTCGCGTCGTAAAAAGGTTGAGAACCACTGATCTATGGTACATGTTTAAATTTTGCATCGATACATTTTTTAGCTTTTCTAATTCTCAGGTTTTTGCAAAAAAAAATCTATAAATGTTATCAGGTTATATGGTAAAAGGTGTTTAAATTTTGACTATAGGATTCTAAATTAGCACTAATTTCAGCTTTAAGTTTCCCACTGTCAAAAGTGAAGTCTCATCTACAGAGACGTTGGAAATGAATCACCCACATTAATCGAGACCTCGGTGAGTGCGGATTCGGTATTGTTTGAGTTAGCTTTACAAAAAAAAAAATATTTATATGTTTAAAGTCAAGAAATAATTCACCATTCGTATTGGTTTCGATTTCGACTTGGGACAGTCTTTTTATGAGGAGGGAACAATTTCACCAAAATAACTAAATAAAATTGTTGTTGAAAAACGAGGTTAAAAATAATTATTGAAATATTAAAAATAATTATTAATCGTAAAATATTGAATTTCATCAAGTCAGCTAAAGTCGAAGAGTTTAACGCAACGAACCGAGTTGCGATTCTTAAAATTCAGGCATGCGACCGGATATAAGCTAGTTGCAATTTTGAGAATGCAAGCATGAAACGGAACGATCTAACTGAAATTCATAAGATCAAAGTGTGAGAAAGCTGTCAAGTGAACAATCGATAATTAATAGTTATGTTCTTAATTGCCGGGCCTCACAACCATGTAGATCACTTTTCAATAACTTTTTGTCTTCTATTGAATTATAAATGTACACATTCATGAACAAAAACAACCATTTGATGTTATCTTGTTCCCCATACTTTTTAATTTTAAAGGAAGGCGGAGGACACAAAAATATCGGTTGCTCTAGGCCTTATATTTTCGTTGAGAGGCTCTGATAATAATTAATATCTAATAATAAACAATTCATTTAAAAAAACTAATTATGTAATACTGTAGTATTTTCACTTGCAGTTTAATTATTTGATTTTACGATTGGTTAACCAGATTTATATTAACAGAGCCAACCTTTGGGAACCAAGCACTTAATCTTCGTCAAGTTTTGCAGCATATTTAGTATTAGCAAATGCAACTAGCTTCATAGAAATTTATAGTATCTCCTAATTTATAGACCAACGGATACAACAAGACTGCATCTGTGATGCTAATAAATTAATTCAGTTGTTTAGTTAATATTATATAATTACATTTAAGTTTATACCAGTTTATACAGTAATTATTGAAACAATCAAAATATTTCTGTACTTAAAAACAAATCAGAACTGCGCTGTTTAAAAAGTTAATCACATAATATTATATTATATAATTTAACGCATTTGAAAGCTAAAGCGTGAATAGAAATAAGAATTTCAAAATACAAATGCAAATTAATTGGTTATAATAGTTTTGAAAATTCATTGTTGCAAGTTGTTAAAATATAGGTTTAATATTTTAATGGTTAAATCACGCTTAATGTTTACAAGACGAATAAGAAATAATGAAAAGTAACCTATCATTGACATGTAATGCAGTATTCAAAATGTCTAAGAGTGAAATAAAACCTAAAAGTTTTTAAATATAAATACCACCCGCACAAATAATCCCACTTACAAAATAATACTATAATTTTAATTGCTAAATTCCCTAAACTGATTCAGATTTAGATGTTTGATAACCAAATAGGGGTATATTCTCTAAACAACTGAAATTCAAATAATAAAATAAATTAAAAGCAATTTGCAACTCTGCTATGAGAATAGCTAATAGAAATGCTTGGATATGTTCAAAATCAACTGTTACGGGGTTGCTACGCATAACGACAAAACGACATTTACCCACTTGTAATAAAGTGTTAAGGTGCCGGGTCGTTCGTATAGGAGTGGTGTAGGTTCAAATAATGCTTAGATCAGTTAGTTATTACATCGATATAAGGTTGATGAAATAATGAGGGCGAAAGCCTTGGGCAAGGCGTACCGGTACTAAAAAGGGGTCTCTACTTGAGACGTTCGATACTTAAAGGAAAGGGCACCAGAGTCGTTTTCGCGGGAACGTCACGTGACTCTCTCGTACTCAATAAGAACCAACGACTCACGATTCTCAACATACGATTTTAGGAGCACCATTTCCAATATTGTACTTCGTACACTGAAAATATAAACGACCACAACTAAATAGTTATGCAAGAATATGCGATATTATTTACAAACGAAACTAAAGCACTTCATTGTTAATGTGTACTACACGGTAACTGTTAAATTCGTCAGAACCGTAATTAGGGTAAATGGATGTGACCTATTCGAAGAGGTCACTGTAACTTCACTCGAAAACTAGCCCATTGCTGTCACTTAGCAAATTGCTAACAATGAACTTTGCCGTAACGTGAGGGTAACTCTCTGGCAACACTCTACCGTCTCGAGTCTCTAGAGTCTAGAGGAACAAACTGAAAAACTACATCAAAATCGTAATTTGTACTCCAAAAATGTATAATATTTAGATAGGTCGTATAACCAAATACACGATGGAAAATGTAAGATAGATAGAGACGATATATATCCAACTCACCACATGTAGTACGCCATAAAATTTTAATTTATGCAAACAGAAAACATACTTGACGGTGATATTATTTCGAAATGCAGGTCAACTTGTACGAAAGCTAAAATATCAAACAATTTACATTCCAATAATTAGAAACTAGTTTCTTACATTAAATATAAACGAAAATCCGAATTACAGAAAACTTATGCCTGTTTTCACCAACAATTTATTTAAGAATTTCCTAGTAAAGAATTACTTAGCTAGGATTCCATAAATGTGATTGGTGAAATTTGACATAAGTATTGACATAAAAAAACTCATGTCAAATTTGACCAATCACATTTATGGAATCCTGGCTAAGTAATTCTTTACTAGGAAATTCTTAAATAAAATGTTGGTGAAAACAGGCATAGGTCACACAACGTATGTAAACAAATACTGATGCTAACATAAATTAGAATCCTGGAATCTAAACTATTTTAATTTGTTTATTATTTATTAAGCGAAATACATTTAATCCGAAAATGTACTATAGAATCTTGGGAATTACTCTGCAGATACTTAGAGGTAATTTTAATATGGATACTGAGTTACTTAATATCAAGAATGTACATAATATTATACAACCAAAATTACCAGTGGATAAATTATTTTGCAAATCAAGATGTTCGATTATGTTAGATGCTTTTCGTAGCTTTATTATTTATTTATTTTAACAATACATAGAATCCCGTGTAAGAAGGATTCTGAATCTTGTTTATCACCGAAAATTTTCGTGGTATAAAATTTATAAAAGTAACGTAGAAGTTGAAAACGAAATACGAAAAATTTCAGTGATGGTCAAGAGTAGTCCGTCTTACACAGGTAACTCGAACTGTGTTGACTGTATAAACACTGAATTTCAGAATTTCATGATCTAATAAAAATTAAACTTATCTAAGTATTTTATGAGCTTTTAAATCATCTTATAGAATATATATGTGTCTGACATTCAAAATTTATTTAGAACCTACAATTTTTTAATTTTTAAACACAACTTAAAATTATTATTTCGAGGTGCAGAATAGTGAATATTCGGTTCTGTTTACTATAATATCCCTTGTTTGTTCTTATTTGAAATTGAAAAATTTAATGAGGATTTATTATAATAATATAAATCTTTTGTAAAATAAACAATACAGTGTGTTCACGGAAAATGGTAACAGTGAATAATTTTTATATGCTACTAGATACAAAAAAAAGTTTAAATAGTTTTTTATTCAACTGGAAATTTACTATCGGAAACTGCTGATGTATATTTTTTTATACTTCAAATTCAACCGGAAGTGAACATCAAAATTTTTTTTCAAATGGCAACATGTATTTTTTTTTAACATTTTCGCAATCTGCAATTTTTTCTTTATAAATAGGTATAAAATTTTCATACGGTCACATAAGAAAATATTCGAGAAAATTCAAGATTTAAACAGACAATAATAATTTATTAATTATTTACACACAGGTATGTAGAGTGCTATGAACTTTTTTGGTAACTTTTTTCTATTGGGTCATTTAAAAACAGTTGTTTTTACGCAAATCCGCCATTAAATTTAAAAGATTTCAAAAAATTCTTCTTCTTCTTCTTAGTTTAAGCCTTAAGGCTTGTTATTAGAAAGAACGGAATTATATGAAATTTCATATCGTTAAATAATCATTGTAGAACCCACAATTCTTAAATCTGTGCGTTTTAGTGGTGTTTGGATTTAAAACAATACTAAAAAATATTCATATTTCATAATATTTCATTACTATTTTCATATTTGACTAATAATATTATATTAAAATACCAATATTTGCATCATATTTATTAATAAACTTCATATTTTCTTTAATAACTTAATGATTTTACCAAAAATTCATCTTTTAGTTTGTAATCTGAACTTATTGTTTATTTTACTTCCCGGTCTAGACATTACTCTGCAAGATTTTTGCTAGAACAGTTTAAACTTTAAAGAAATCTTTGTTATAACTAATCTAATAATTAGTTAGTCTTGATTTTCTTTGTGAGTAGAGAAGACATGTTAAATTTTTATCAAAATGCCTAAAGTTAGTAATGTACGTGAGTGGATTAAAGGATACAAATTTTATACCACCGATCAGGCCCGTAGCCAGCATTTCATTTCGGGGGGGGGGGGGGCACTTGTAAAAAGCCTTTTGTAAAATGTAAAATTTTCGGTGGTTCGCAATTAAATTGAATACATTTCACACATTTCGAGGGGGGAGGCACGCGCCCCCCTGGCTACTGGCCTGCCAACGATGGTCAAGTCTGACTCAAATCAAAACTGGACTCAATTGCACAAGTACTACAAGGTAACTTTAATGTTACTCTGAAAAATCAAATACTGCCCAGTAACATCTTGTGATGTAGAGAGAAGCTTTTCTGCGTATAAAAACGTACTTACTAACGAGCGTCATCGCTTGCTTCCAGAAAATATTGAAAAAATGTTGGTAATTTATTGTAATAAATAAAAAATCAAAACAAATCGTAATAAAAGTTTTGAATAAGTTTTAGTTTGAGCTGTTTACATAATTTCATAAAAATGCATACTATATTACACATTTCCCTTCATATTCTTAAATTTTTTTTTTCATATTTTATGAAATATTTTTTAAGGTTTTTCTTCATATAATTCCGTTCTTTAGTTATTACCAACATCTGCGTCGTTTCCTTGGCAGTGTTGGTTCTGTGAGCATATAAATATTTTACATCCATCAGGTAGCTTGCTAGACTTGCCGTCAGATGTGCCATGTATCCTGGTTTTTTATGTTAATGATGGCAATTCACTAACCCAGGTTTCAAAAACAAAAAATTAATTTAGCATGCGATCAAATATCACTAAATCAACAAAAAAAAGCATCTAATGATGAACTTCTGCGTATATTAGAATCATGTCTTGAACAAAACGGTGGCAATTTTGAAAAATTTATCCGATAAATGACAGTTGTGTTTTCTGTAACGTGATTTTTTGTTTTTCATAGCACTCTACATACGTTTATGTGTAGATAATTAATAAATTATTATTGTTTGTTTAAATCTTGTATTTTCTCGAATATTTTCTTATGTAACCTTATGAAAATTTTATATATATTTATAGAGAAAAACCTGCAGATTGCGAAAATTTAAAAAAAAAGACATGTTGTTTTTTAAAAAAAAAATTTATGTTCACTTCCGGTTAAATTTGAAGTATAAAAAAATATACCTCAGCAGTTTCCGATAGTAAATTTCCAGTTGAATAAAAAACTATTTAAAATTTTTATTGTATCTAGTAGCATATAAAAATTATTCACTGTTACCATTTTCCGTGAACACACTGTATTATATTATGTACCTCTAAGTTCTTAATATTTCAAAATAATCTTAATATTACAGAATAAAATGTAAATACATACAATTTTGTATATAATATTTTTTTATTAAACGAATGAAATATTTGTAGGTATTTAAATATGACTTATATTTACACAAATATAAATTACAATTTTATGTTGTCATACGCATTAAATTTATAGTATTTGATTGAAATGTAACTCTTGTAAAAGACGATTTGTCATATTATACGAAAATTTAGGGAAGTTATTTATCATTTTGTATAGATATAACATTTTTATATGGAACTTGTATTTTGCAATAAGGTAGAAACCACGGGTAGAAACATTTAGGAAGAGTAATATTATTTAACCCTATCAAGGGTAGAATGTACATAATAATATTTACAAAAAATTAGTAAATAATTTGGTAATTTGTATTTTGCGTAATAACTTTTATACGAGTAGTTCGAGTACTTTAAATTATCTTAATAATATATCAAACAAAACTGCGAAAGTATAGGATTAAAATTAAAAATTTTAACCAACAAAAATTCAAACCTCTCTATACCTTCAAAATAATGTTCTTTCATCTCAAAATCTGTTATCTAAGAAAAGCAATATTATATTATCTGTATTTTATTGGACCTCTAATCAGGAACCAGTGCCTTTATAGAGGAATCTATTTGATACCATTTTATCAGTAAACTTAAATTTTTACAATAATTTTACATGCAAAAAAAACTGTACTTCGAAGTCTCGTCAAGAATGCAAAACTACAATAAGTAGTATTTAATTCCAATCAATGGACTTTTGTTTACTCCCCCCCCCAAACTTTTGACTCAGTTGCGCCGTTATATGTATTAGGGTATATATCAAGGGTGGCCAATCGTCGACTGTATAAAAGATAATCAAAAACTTATTTAAAAATCCTTGTTTTCCTGGTTAATCTATATGGTAGTAAATAAATGATGATATATGATAGATGAAGATAGAAATGAATAATAAAAGCGGGAAAATAAAAATAACTTTACTACTTATTGAATTTTCTTTCAGCATAATTTACTATAACATTTTTACAGTAGTAGTGTTAATAGGTATCATGTGATAGCACAATTGTAGTAAATTTTCTTCTTGATAAGTGTAAATGTTATAAATTAGTTTACATTTCAAATACAGAAAGGCATTCTTGTAGTTTTGCAGCCATACACAAATAGGTTAACACATGAATAGCATCAAGTTTCACATATTATTGTTACTAGTTAATGTTAAGCCTTTAATGTTGTAATTTTAACATGTAGTAATTAATATTTTCTTGTGTAATAATTAAGTACGGTAAAATGTTTAGAAAGCATTCAAGCGATAACAATTGGTTTAATTATTTTTAAGTAGTGGATAATAATAATTGAATCTCATCAATAGAGACAGGGTAGTTAGGCAAAATAAAACACCCTGTATGGGTGCACAATAGAAAGCGTTTATTGACGCTAATAAACGTTTTATATTGGTTGATAAATTTTTTATTGGTGAGTTATATTAGGGTTTCACGGGGTTTTCTCCTAAGTCCTATCTGTTTTTACCTAACCATCCTGTCTCTACTCATCAGGCTAATATTAATTTCATAATAACACAAACAAGTTAGCATTGCCAAATTATGCTAAAACTTAATTATTAAACAAAGGTATTCAGTTCAGGTACAAAATTTAGTAATTACTATTAAAACAACCTTATTACTTAAAGTTAAGCTTAAATGCAAATAACTAAATAAAGAATTACTAAATTCCATCCTAATTTGAGTTGTATTTATTTGTACTTAATGGTCTTTGTAAGTGTTTAGAGCAAATGTTTGTAATTATATAAAATAGTAAACACTTTGTCACTGTGACTTGCACATTTTAGTTAAGAATTATGGTAAAATGTTTGAAACCTGAGCTGTTGTTTCTCATTGTGATTTGAGTATTACAGTACTTATATCGTTAAGTACAGCACAACTTTAACAATAAATATTCGAAGGATCTAAGTCTTTAGAAATCGTAGCTCGCAATTATAATTTTGTGTTTAAGGACAACTTCAAATAAGTACAGTTATGATGATGATTGTAGGATTTACTATAGCAGAACTAAATCGCAAATTAAGTAATTTGCATAGATCCAACCTGAAATCCAACTTTATACTAATCAATCATGAAACTATGGGCTTTTCAACAGTATACTTTCAAGCAGTGGTAAATTTAGCACTTGAGAGACCCCGAGCGCAATTCAATTTTGAGGACCCCCTCTAAATATTTTTACTACCCCTACACCCTACAGTGCACATGTGCGTTCTACGGACACCTTTCTTTACTCTGGTATGCACTTTACCGGTGGACAAAAAAAAGAAGGTTGAGGCTGGCACTGACGCGCACCTCGTGTTCCTGTTCGGAAATCTGCCACTGATTTCAAGACTTAGTTGCTATTAGAAAAGTTACGAACATCATGGATTCAAAATAAGATAAAAAATATCAAGTAAACATTCGCAAATGGTTACATTTTCAAACAAAATTATCTATCAATAAGTAGAAAAGTTTATAAAACACACAAAGCCCGAAACGGCTTATGTAGTACTAACTGGTGAAAGGCATTTGATATGAAAATATTTTTCAATTTTTTCATATTATGAACCAACGGATAGTACAGAAGCTCATTTTTTTCAGTATTACGAGCCAAAATGTATTTATTCCATGGTTCGTAGAGAGTTCTCGACAAGATTGAATATTGAAGGCTACTCTTCGTTTATCTTGTAGCAACATGTAACTATAAGTGATTTTTATTTCAGCGATTTATTCGCTGTGTGCATTCCTCCTGCTACCCTATGGTGGCTCAATAAAGTAAATGAATTAGGACTGTTTTAGCAATAACAACTGTTTTAATTAAGGATTTTTGAGGGAAATTTAAATTTTAACTTTGTTTAAGAGGTTCGTGGTATATTGGTGTGTGTGCTAATCACATAAGGCATAGATAAATAATAATAATTAATAGATAAATAAGTCCCGTTTCGTTTCTATTACAGCCACTCCAAAATGTTCCATCGGTTTTCGTATCACCTCTCCACCCACGCACATAGCGAATATAAGCGATTTCAATACTATAGGTCGTTTTATTCATAGTGGTTAATGGTTGCTGGCTTGAGCGGCAAATGTGGAGGGAGAACGTTTGACACCCAATTCCACCAATTGATACAAACATATAAACCAAAATTAATAATATTAGTTTCTGCACATTAGCCACTCCCAACTACTGTAAATGAAATTACCTATAATTTCTTGAATTTGTCAGTTAAAACAGTAATTAAGTATTTTATAATTGAGTTGAACAGAAAATATTGTATCTACCTCGTAAGTAAAAATTGTGTTTAGAACACGAGATGAAGAAATAAATACTTTTTGTGCTTTTTCAGAAAAGTTCGTAGGCATAGTTTAGTTAACGTACATTAAGCACGATATGTTTATACCTTTTTGACTCTATTTGATTCTTTCTTTTTGCAATCTTATCAATATAATTTAAAATAAAGGTGGTCTATAAATATAAAAGTGATCGTCTTATTTGATCGCCACATAAAGGCATTATAGAAAAAACATATTTTAACACAGCTAATACTAATCTAGAAAAGTAAAGCCTTTATGTGATGATTTGTTCTTTTGAAAAGGGATTGTTATCAAGGATATGCGTTCATTGCAACGGACAGCATAGTTTCAAGGATGACGAGGTGTGAAAGAACGTAAACCGCCATTTGGTTAAATAAATATAAGAAAATGTAAAATAAATGTAATTATGTTAAAATTTAAAAATGTCGAATTTGTATTAATTAACTTTATCTAACTTTATCACCAAATTATTAGGTGAACTTTTAAATAAGAAAGAAGTAGGTATGTTTAAAAAAAATCAACAGGATACCCAGGAGTAGTCGTCAAGAGTTCAATTTATTTTAGTTTTCGAACCGAGATGAGGTCGAAGAAGTCTTTGCCTTACACAAAAAGAAGGAAATAAATTTGTTACTTGGTGTATTTGGTCCTTCTAGGAAGAAGGAAATAAGAAAGCTGTTATTTTGGTCTTTCTGAAGTGAAGGTGTGACAACGAATCTCGGAGGTGCATGGAAACATTGTAACGAATTTTTATTAATTCTTACTTTGGTTTCCTTTTCATATCATTTCGCAATATTTCTGAGTACGCCCATGCATTTATTTTAAATGCAATCGCAAATTTAATGCATTTTGTTAGGCAGATGGTCGTGAATTGTGAACGTTCGAATTTGGTAGGGACATATTTCCGGCTTAGAATTTTGATTTTAGAACAGTTACCTGAGTACCTAAGAACCGAGCGGTTGATATTTTTGTTGCGTCAGTTTCTGAGTGCCGATTTGGAGTGTGTTTTTGTTGAACCACTGGTTGATCGGCCAGTTTGTTTCGTAATATGGTTTTCTGGCTCTGGTTATGTTTTTGGTGCTACTGTATGACAGTAGATAGGGTAACTCAAATGTGCAAGAATCGATTACAGTTTTTCTTGTTGGTGTGCAAGTAGTGCGACCATTTTGGATTTCTTCAAGTTGGCTACAACCTATTGTTATTGTTTTTGGATGGATGAGCACTTGGGAAATTCTTTCCATCGTTTGGAAGGTTCCGTCTTGTTGACATCTCTACACCATCTCTCACTGGGCCAGGTTCCAGCTACAAATCTACAAGCAGAATGTTTAGTGTTCGCGATTATAGCAATCGATTGTTTTCTTGTGTGATTTAACAAGTTAAAGATTCCAACCTTCAAGCCAGTGGTCAATGTCGAGTAGGAAGATGCGTTTGTCAACATCTAAGTTTGTAAACTTATGAAACGTTTATGTAAGTAAAGTTTATTCTATCATACTCGTCTGACCGATGTGCATTTATTTGGCTTTTGTATATTAATTACTGGTAGCCCATAGCGGTTACTGTGGGTTTTGGTACTTGTTAAATTTAAGCTGGGTGCACTTTTTGATTGTGACCGTAATCTTTCAGTTGCTACTGTGTGCATTGTTGCAACAGTAATTTACATTGCAATTGTTGAAACTGTTGATTCATCTCTCAAGTTCTGTGTGTTCAATTATAGCATTTGATTCTATTTGCGCTTTTTTTTTAGTTTTCCCAAGCTACCTGTCTTTTTTTCAGTAACCCATTGACCCGTGCCTTCGCATAAATATGGCTAGTCTAATTACCATCGTGGCAAAACAAACTGGAGAGGTTCTCTCCGGATTGTTGCAGATCCTGATCTCTGTAGGGGTCGACTCTCCAATTAGGGGTCGTGTTTGCAGAGGGATGATTTGTTTACAACAGAAAAGTTCATATTTTTGGATCTGTGAAGAAGGAAATAAAGCACCTAATCTATTAGGGTGTCACAGTTGTTTTTAAACCTTAACAATTTTAATTGATGATGGTGATGGGTGATGGGTAACGTCATCCTTCCATAACAACTGATTCATGTTTAGTTCTATATGAGAGATGTTACACATGTTCCATGTCACAGTTTCCATATGAGTAAATGGAGAGAGGAAAATCTTTAACCTTGATTCTCTACGCACTTTTAGGCCTACCTACTCTTTCTTTTTCGATTTTTCTCGTCTCTCTTTAGCAACACTTCATGCTGAAACGTAAGATCTTCATCACGTATAAGGTGCCACTAATGGTTATTTTCCTTTTTCTTTATTTTGTACTTCTGGTGTTTCAAAAGAGTCACAATGCTCGCTCAAGGTTAATATTTTAAAATGTAAAATTTCGATGATAAGATTTCTTATTTATAATTGCATATTATGAAGGTTTATTTTCTGTGACATCTTGATTTTTATGCTGATGTAGATATTTAGATGCCCTGCTTGAAGGGACGCTCATACTACCCCTAACACGTCATCATAAAGATACATTGCAATTGTGTTTTAAGTGTCAACGGTTTTTCAAATTTCTTTTGAGAGTTAAGAGGAATTAATTGATTTATATGTTCATGCACGAATATGAATCTGAGGAAGTTACTTTCACATTTATATGTAGATAAACCGAAACCGATCTCATTAAAGTAAATTAGAACTTATGTTTTAGTTGCTATGTTGCTACCTTCTATTTAATTTCGAATTAAAGGAGATACCCAATAACATGTACTTTTAACATGAGGTGATGAGTGATTATCTAATATCAATTCCATTTCTTTCTAAACCCAAAAAATAATTAAAAATCTAGTAAAACGTAAAACTTCATCAGTTTTAAAAGTGGAAAGCAAAACTTTGTGTAATGAACTAGGTATACATAAATATTTTTTACTATTAATTTTTTTATCTATACCCAAGAAACTAATTTCAATCCTCTCAAGATCTACCCGTATAGAATAGAGTAACATTATTTATTGTATTTGTTCATTAGAGGAGATTCCTTGAAAGTTACAGTGCTAATAGCATGACAACTAATGCAAGTACAACCCCAGCGAAGGGGTGGGAGTTTTCTTTCAGAATACGTGAAATGTCGCTCTACCGTTTAATTTCGCGTAATGCCGACATTTACTGGAAAGTTCTTTCATTTTGTTTCCAGACTAATTTTTAGGAAAAATTTTACATATTATAGGAATATAATAGGTAGATAATTTTTTGAAAATGCAATTCTGTGTCTTATTTTCCATATTTATTTCACAATTTATAAACCCAAGTTTAAAAGCTCTAGAAAATTTATAATTAATAAAATTTTCAAGTTAAATGCAGGTAAGTCCTGTTAAACCACTAAATAATAAAATAACTCAGTAGGTACTAAAATAATTCTCACCAAAATCTACAAAACCTAAGAGCTCTACGAATTTAACTGGATTTGCGATTGAAACCTTGCAATCCTAAAATATAACCCACTTTATCCTTCTATTGTCCTATTAAAGATAACTTGAAATTATTTTATCTTCAGACTGATGAATTGGCCTTTAGAAATATTAACTGAGCAATTTGTAACCTAATTAAGATTCTTAATTAATTTAATTATGTCATTTGAATGTAGCATAGGACCACGTGATTTGTTATTTTCAGACTATAAAGACTAATTTAGCGTAGAAAGATAAAACGTGCGCCTAGAAAACCGCATCAAAGAGAAAGTCGACAATATGCAAAACACGTTGACGAGAACGCTATGTTTAGTGGTAGCAATTTATTTTACCTTCGCTTTCTTCTATATGTTTGAACATCTCCAAGTCCAACCTTACTAAAGAGCTCGACATTAAAATCTTAATCGAAGCAAAATGCTTTTAGTCTAAAATATTATATTTTTGAAAGTGCAATTCGTAAATAAATAATGATTTCTTCTGATGTATTCATAATATAGTGTATTGCACTGTAAACTAGAAACGTGATCGTATTACCCGAAACTCAGTTCTAATAAAATTTTAAATATAACGCATATTTGTTTATATTGTATGACTGACTCGAAAACTTAATATTTAGGAAGTGCTCATCTTGCGAATGAATTTTTTAAAACCTAAACCTATAAATTAAGTATCAAATTTTCTTTGTTATAATTTAATATTTAAAAAAAAACCATTTGCATAATAGTCATAATGTACATTTTCTTCTTTTTTTTTCTATTATATTGACTTGCTAAGATTAAGATTAGATTGATAGATAAGATTGCTTCTTTTAAGAAAAGTAAAATAAATTTATCCAAAGAAATTTAATAAAAACTTTTCCTATTCTTGTCAACTAAGCAGATATTGAGTAAATTTTCGGAACTATTTTAAAACTTGACCGAAATATTTGAGGAAATAGGTTTACTATTTGCCAATTTGTGAAAATGTTGAAGTTCTGCTTGAAAACAATTTTCGATTAACTAAAGCCACATTGAAATTTTGACGTTGCGATTAAATTTGAATTATAACTTTTAGATAAATTTGAATTGAAATATATTTGCATCTTAAAACTAATATGTAATTATTTAATATATCTCAAAACGTCAAATTTTTAATTAAGATACATTAGTGTAACCTTGTATAACTTTTAGTGAAGTTCATTAATATTTCACCGAATCCTCTTGCTGCTTTGAGAGTTGGGATATATGTATCTATACCGGTAGGTATTAAATACCCTGAAGCAGTCTTGCACAATGGCACATTTGTATGAAAGTTTTGGGAATAAGTTAATGTATCAAGCCAAACTTTTAGAGTAATAAATACGAATCACGTAAATGATGGTTTACATAAAATTCCAATTTATCTCAAATCTATTTTGATTTTGTTTGTTAATTGTTTTAACGAACTAAACAATTAAAATGTAAAAGCTGTCATGTATAAGTGATTTGAAAAGTTTTGTGTAAAAGTTACTGAAAATTATGCAAAATATATTGAATAAAGAAGCGTTTTCATTATTATAATAATTTTAAGCTAGCGTAAAAGCATACGAATGAAAGAGATACTGTAATTTGATTTATAAATTCATTACTATTTTTTTATCGAGCATAATATACCGATGAAAACCAAATATAATAATAGTCAAAAAATTTACTTTTCTGTGAATTTTTATTTTTGAGTAAACATTTCAACAATCAAAAATTGCTGATATTTACATAAATAATATTATTTTTATTTGCCCTATGAATTTAAAATTATGCTGATAAATGAAAAATTGTTATAAAAGCATTTTGCAAGACAATAGAATTTGTCGATAATTTTTAGTCGCTTTTCATTTTATATTATTTTAATGCGATTTTCTGGGTAACTTGTAATGTTCAATTTTAATTGACTTTAAAACTAATACGATTGCTTTCGCGGGCCATGGTCAGGACCACCTGGACTTTTATTGTCGCCATTTGTCTTTTAGTTATCTTCACGAGGGTCGGGAGGGTTCTCTAGCTGTATTTGCTTTCGAGCACCACACCCATAAATGGATTAGGTACATAACACATATAAGAGAAAATTGGTTATTGTTTTTCATGTTATTGTTTATATTTATTTAAGATTCAATTTAGGATTATCTATATTGCGTTATCTAACAATTCTGATTCCTGATCATATTTACAAGTGTAAAGAAAAAGTTGTCTGTAAACACAACAACTTTTCTAAGAGTAAAAATATTTAAAAATATTTCCATACCTTGTATTATTTTATTATGTACATTTTCTATAAAGCTTTTATGATAATAACTTAATTGAATCGTTAAAAAAAATTTAATTTTACCGCAAGTTGAAATGCGTAATATAAATTCTGGTATTTAAAGTTATAATTTATTTTTTGAATTCGACGTCAGTGTATAAATAATTTCATTTGTTATCCACAAATTTTGGTAAATTAATTTAATTTGCAAGGGAATGCAGGAAGCCGAATTAATTTTGAATGCATCTTGTTTGTTATAAAACTTCTGATACATGCGACACTTTCATTCAAAATTGTTGAAGGTTAATTGTTTTCGAACTCGAAATGACGTTTTCTTCGCCTTTGATTTTTTCTATTTTAATGATGCTTCGAGCGATGTTTGAAATGAAATACAGTAAATTTCTTTAGGTTTCATTATTGTTCTGCTCGGGATCGAATATTGAAACTTTGGTTTTCACGGGAAAAAGAATGTAACTTCCAATAATTTTGGATGGCTTCAAGACTTTGTTTGTTCCATTATACGAGTTCAATTTTATTTTTAAATCAACGATATTTCTTTACTACAAATTCGAGGATGATTAATATTATTCCATGGAGTATCTCGATTTGTCACTAAGTACATACAATACTATTGTGTGGCAGTATGTCCACTTCATTTGTGGATCATCGGGGCAAGTGGTTTATATAAGAGTAATTTGTGCTTCATTCTTAAGCCGAAACAAAAATTATAAATAAGAAAAATTTTGATGATGAAAATTACAGAAAAACTAAAATGTATGAAGTTATATGACGCGAGGGTTAGAAATTGTCAATAACAGATATTGAAAATTTTTGAAACCATAAACAAAAGTTATCCAGCTGTGCTTCAATTTTCGACATCAAAAAAATTGTAATAGTTAATAAAATATATGAAATTTTTCATATATGGAGTGTGGGGGGGTGCAAAGGGTGAAAACAATAGTTATTTAAATTTTAAATGGTTATTATATTATTAAAACAGTTACTCTACACGTACTTATTTAACAGGTTTGTTTGAACTACAAAATTGCGACATTTTACAATTTTACCACATGTCAATAAAGGTTTAGTGCAGCTTTGTTAAAATCACTTTTTGAATGAAGCACGATGTGTATTGAGTATACACTACAGTAATTTGATTTATGTAGATAACTTCAATCATAATTAATTTATTTGCACTGTTAAGAATGAACATAGTAAGTAATAATAGTACCTGATTGCATGAATTGTAAATGTCACGAAACTCTAAAAATTTTAACTTTTGAACAAACACTGGGCTTTATTAAAGTTCACACCGGGAGCTGTTTGCTGTCAACAGCAATCCTCGTTATTTGCTATCCAGATCAGAACAGAAAATTCAAAAACAATGACGTTGTTGTAAATGACATGATAAAGAGCAGACAATTTTCCGAGAACCTTTGTGTATTACTGAAAGTTTTCGTTTGCATTTCCAAGTTTGGACAGATCCATTAATAGAAACGGACTTGCTATAAAAATTAACTTAACATAAGTTTACGTCAATTTATCAAATTGCCACCAAATTTAATTCCGATTTCAATCTTTGTCGACAATCAATAAATTTGATTTTAGGTAATTTTCAATCAAGTTTAATGTATAGCAGCGCTATATAATGGTTTTATTATTTTTATTTTATAAGGAAATGAATTTTCAGACATTTGTTATATTGTCCTTTTATGTAAATTCATAATTTCATTATGCAGTGTTTCCCGACAAAGAAATGAGTTCTGGCACTTTGGCATTTTGTCTATTTGAAATAAATGAAATTTAGTGAGTCAGTTTTGAGAAATTCAAAATTAGTAAATTTGATGTTTTAACAATAAAGTAGTAGGTCCATACACACATTGATTGATTAAATTTTTATGTGCACAGAAAAAAAATTGTGCTAAACGTAAGTAAAATTGTGCATACTCCAGGTAAAATTTGGGTTGAAATAGGTTACAAGTAAAACATTGTGTTCCAAGCAGGTAAACTTTTGGGTCAACCTATCTATACCTGCATACAACCCAAATTATGCCTTCTTATGGTAAAACCTTTTTACTAGTCCACAACATAATTTTGTGTTTTGTATAAGAAAATTTATTAAGGTTCTAGATCAATTGGACTAGATCATAAAATTCAACAGATGTCACTAGTTGCTTTATTATATTTTATTTTATCCAAGATACAAACCTTTTAAACAGGTATAATATTGTAATATAACATTTGAAAAATAATTTTAAATAAATGTACCCACAGTTGTTGTATACCTCAAAGTCATAGACCCTGTTATTACCTACCTGGCTTATGAATAATGGGTCATGGTTATGAAGTACCTGCGGTTAAAAATTTTCCGTTTTATAACAAAACTAGCTGGAAAGCCCATCCACGGACGGGCAGTTCGCCGAGGTTTAAAACTCGATTGGTGTGCTACTCGATCCCAGGGGGAAGTGATTTTAACTTTTAAGTTGGTAGTACCAACGACCAATCAGAAGGCGTTTTGTGTCCTAAAAGAATGACACGCCGGAGGAGCGTGCTGGCCTTTTATATGTATGATTATGTTTTGTCAGGATTTACTAAAAATAAGGTTCTCGAAAATATTAAATTTGTAGATTTTTAGACAGGGCCGGATCAGAGCTGGGATCTAAATCAATGCATTTGTTCAAGTGACGAAAATTTTGAATACAATTTCGTCTAATAGCAAAGGTACATTTAAGTAATTGGCGTTACCAATACAATTCGTATTTTGATTTTTTTTATTGAATTTTTGAATTTTCTTACCTAATTAAACAGTACTTTTAAATCTACTTTTTTCTAACCAATCACAGATGCTGCTTTATACATAAAAGTTGGTTTCGAAAAATACAGCATTCTAGTTTGACAAAAGAATACAAACATAAATCATTGTTATATGGGACTATGTAAACCAGGGGTGAGCAACCCGCGGCCCGCCACATTTTTTCGTGCGGCCCGCCAAAGACTTTTAGGTTGAAAATTTTTTAAATTGATAATATATTTTCCATAGATATATCATTGTAATAAAACAAGTAAGCACTATTTCTTTTGAAAATGAATTGTATCGACCAAAACTTATTTTTTTATAATAATTTTATAGACACTCCTTTGGGAAAATTTTTTTTGCCCCCCCCCCTATGTACGGCACTGCATCCGGCCCGCACAACATTTTTTTATTGATAAGTGGCCCGTTGCAAAAAAAGGTTGCTCATCCCTGATGTAAACTCTCCTAATTAGGGGGGGGGTGAGACAAAATTTAGGACATCTTTTATAATAATAATAAAAATAAGAGTCAAACTTACAACTGGATTACATATTGACCACAAAATTATTCCAAAAAAGAATAAAGTTTGACAAATAACCTTGGTGTCGTTCATAAAAGACGTCCGAAATGTTTTCTCCCCCCCCCCCCTAATTTGGGGAATTTATAGTCGCCGTCATAATATCAATATTCTATAGTTTAGTTATTATATACTTCTGGTTTTTAAAAAACTATATAGAAATAGAATTGATTCTATATCACAATTTTTCGAACCCCTTCCAAGTCTTAGTCGCATGATATCACGCTGCGCTAGGCAATTACCCCCCTTTTTTTGCATACGTATTTTATGGACAACCCCTTAAACCCGGTTCGCACTATATCGAGTCGAGTTTGACAACGCAACCACGACAAATCTAGAATTCATTAGGTCAATAAGTACAGACCTTATATTTTTGGGAAAATTTTGCTTCAGCTATTGAAATGTTATGGGCGGCACCAAAAAAGTTCTCATATGAGAAGTCATGTGACATGTCACATGAGAAATCATATAGTGTGAATCGGGAATGGACACTTATGTGACTCACAATTTACATCTTATTTCATACAAATGCCGTTTGTGACGTAAGCTTCATTATTCGTGCAAACAACTGTATAGTATAAATTAGTCCAGTCGTTTCCGTATTTGCAACGAAAGGGTGTCAATTTGAAGCATTCATCTGCTCTTCTGCGATCGACCCCCCCCCCTTGAAAAAATTAAACAGTATATTTTAAAACATAAAAACTAAAATTACTGGAAAAAATATAAAGGCGGTTAGCAGTTTTTATATTTTTCTTTTCAATCTATGGAATCGCCCCCCCTTGAAAAAGTTGCTGGATCCGCCCCTGGGTCGTAGTGCATTGAAATGATTTTTTTTATACCGGGTGACCGGCCGCCAATGTGAACATAGGAAATTAACATGGGAAATTAATTTTTCTTTAATTCCTGCTTCCCATCAGAAAGGAAAAGAATGAAAAAGGTATCAATTAAGTATTATTGATATTCATGATTATTTGAACTCCGCTATTATTAAAACAAGTACCAAAGAAAAATTTTTGTTGACCATTTTCACTTCGCTACAAAATCAAATTTAGAATTTATGTGCAAATATAATAAATATCTTTTGCACGTTTGCACCGATGTAATTTACAATGTATAAATACAATAAAAATACAAAATTAAATAAAGCATTGCAATCAGGTAGAGGACAGCTACGCGGTAACTTAAATGAATTTTACCCCACGATCTAGATAACAAGGTCTGTGGTTCGTTGTATGTTTTCACTCGTTTTCCGTTTTCTTTCGGTTCGGGTCGGTTTTCTCCTCCTGTACTCAGCGGCAACCATCTTGTTTGTTTACATTATTAACTTCGGATTTACATATCACTTTGACACATGAAAATGAATTGAAATGCACCTGTTTTAATTTAAAACACATTTTAAATTTGTTATTAATAATAATATATCAATTTTTGATATAATCTCCGGCATAATATTATATTACTTAAATAAAAATTTAAAAAAAAGTCATTCTTTCCAGGATTCGAACACGGGTTGACAAAATACGAGTTCCAGCGCTGTAACCACAGGCCTAGAAGGAGTTATAGAAAAATAAGTTTTAATTTGTCATATAAATTATTGATTAATAATAATTAGAATTACTGTAAATATTAATAATAGTAAAATGTAAAATATTATTAATAACAAATTTAAAATGTGTTTAAAATTAAAACAGGTGGCATTTCAATTCAATTTCATGTGTCAAAGTGATATGTAAATCCGAAGCTAATAATGTAAACAAACAAGATGGTTGCCGCTGAGTACAATAGAGAAAACCGACCCGAACCGAACGAAAACGGAAAACGAGTGAAAACATACAACGAACCACAGACCTTGTTTTCTAGATCGTGTTTTACCCTAAGATTTTACCAATACCTGCCAATACAATTGGGATCTAATATTAAGATCCCAGCGCCAGTGCGGATAAAATTTGAACTACTCCTGGAGACATCGTTCGTGTTTATGTTAAGGTTTATATGGAGGTTATGCGTTTTAAATTTTGTTTTTAACAATATAAAACAATCATTTTAAACAATTTAAAATGTTGTGTGTCGTAGTTTTGTTTATTGGTAACAAATTAATTTGAGTTTTGGTTATTGATAACGAATTTTGTACGATTTATGATTATGTAAACATACTAATGGAATGTAAGTAAACATTGTATTTGAGTTCATGTATTATGGATTGTAGAGATGAAACACATATTTCTGTTGTAGATTATTTTAAGGAAGTATTTGGCAATGAAAACTCGAACAAAAATTCAAGAAGTTTAATACAAGGCATGTAATTATGTTTGGTGTTTTAAATGCTTTCACCTGTTACAGGTGAAAAACACTTTACTGAGAGTGTACAAGGTATAATTTTTGCACTATTATGGTAATTTTTTACTATCTTACTGTATTAATGATTTTTAGAACTTCGATTAACAAATTTGAAGTAATATCGCAGGCAGACATTCAGTGTTCGTGGTCATTTTTTTGGTCAAATTTTCAAATAAATATACAGATTACGGTTTATAATAAGATCCACATCCTAGAAAACTCTTTAAAACAAGTACTGGATATAAATGAAGTTGTCGAAACAGGACTAGTAGTATCTCCGACTGACTGACGTCTCAGCTAACGGAGAAACATAATTTCTATGGCCAAATACAATTGCAGATGACATTACTTAGTTTTTCATTGTTATTTTGTATTTTATTGATAGTTTAGCTAAAGTATGAGAATTTGCTCACAAATTAGTCTTTAACATAAAAGAAGAATATTTTAAAATGTTACGATAACTACACAATAAAAGGCTTTTTTCATTTATTTGTTTTTATTATTAAAAATTATTATCATCTACATTCTTGAAACAATCTGAGCTCACATCTTGTATGGGTTCTAAGTTATAAAAGCATTCCTTTCTTGATTTTTAGCATCATTTTGAAGTTGACGATTGATGAACCAGCAGCTGGTCTTAAACTACATGGAAGCTGAAGTGATTGACAATAATTATATTGTGGGAATTGCCAATGGTTTTAAAAAGTTTTTATGACCAATTGTAAAACCTAAATAAAATAAGAAATAAGCATTTTTGATGTCAATAATTAGAATGTGCTTACCTTTATTGAATAGCTTCTTTATCAAAATGTAACAAACTCTCATAAAAGGGCTAATCATTTTCGTAACTTTTAAAGAATCTGGATTCATTGTCCTCCAAGTATTGCATTAAGATTCGTAACAATAAGTAACAAAATTAAAAGAAAGGTAACCCAACCTATAACTTGCTGGTATCTAACTTTTCTTATTTTCACTTTTTAAAAACTTCTTTGGCAAAAAATTTCACTAAATATACGCGACTATAACTGTACTATATACTAGTAATTTAAATATTATCATTACTATACGTAAAAACACAAATAATCTAAAAAAACGGTAACACAACCTATAACGTGCATGTAATTTTTGTTTGTTTATGTCTCCAGGAGTAGTTCTAAAATTCTCCGCAAGACGGCGTAGTCCTTAGCTGGATATCCCAATAGAAAATAATATGGTTTGTGTCTTTGCTTAAAATTTTAGTGCCGACCTCTTTTCGAAAATGCTTGAACTGCATGGTTACTTCTGATTGGTTAATGCCATGGCACCAATTTGAAATTTCAAGTAAATTGCGTCAATTCTAGTGTCAAGTTCAACTCAAAAACGAATAATCGTAGAAAGATGAAATTTTCAGAATATACGTAACAGATGAGTTTACTTAACGTAAGCTATTTTATATTTAGATCAAAAGTGCATTTTATGGAAAACCGAAAGAAAATTTTTTTTATATTAATTTTTTTGAAATAAAAAATAGCTTACGTTAAGTAAAATCATATTCTACGTATATTCTGAAAATTTCAACTTTCTACGATTATTCGTTTTTGAGTTGAACTTGACACAAGCTCAGCGCCTATTGATCTGCCACCTTAAAATAAAATTTTTAATATAATATAAATAAATTATTATTAGAAATATCTGTATTCACAGATCTTAATTTATTATTATACTTTCATTTTTAAATTGCAATAAATTTTAATTGCAGTAGGGGAAACACACTTGACAAATTTTACTTACCTTTTTTTTGATTTTGAAGATTTGAACCTGTAACCTCTGGATCTATAGGCGTACGCTGTACTCACTGGTCTACGAAGGGAATTATAATAATAAGCTTAAGTTATACTTATGCTTGGAGAATTAATTTTAAATTTAATAAATAAAATATATCGAGTTAACAAAAATGAAATAATTCAAAAATAATAAAATTTAATCAATGTTATTCTTACTGATAGTTAAAATTCTAATATTTTTGCGCTTATTCAAGTTTTTCTATATTTATAATTTTACAATATCAGATTATCACACTTCTTTAGATTTCTGTTTTATAACATTTAATTCTTTACATTAAAATTGTTTTAATTTTAAAATTTTAATATAAAGTTAACAAAACGTTAAGCAAAACTTTAAAATATTACATTACGTAAACGATTAAAATAAAATTTAAATATTTACCGTAACAATTACCCTAACTTATAGTTTTAAACACGTGGGTTATAATTTTATTTTAAAAATTTAAACTTAATAATTATTAATAATTCTGTTTGCTGAAAGTTCAAAATTTAAGATTAAAGAATTTTTCTGTAATTACAATTAAATGTTAAAAGAATAATCTAAAGAAGTGTGATAATCTTAAAATTATTAAAATTATTAACTTATAAAAAACTTAAGTAAAATTTTAAAATATTAAAATTTTAACCCTAATTAAAGAACAACATGCAAGTCATTTTATTTAGAAACAGTTTTAACCTTTTGTCACAAGAAAACCAAAAAATATGAAATAATGTCAAATACGGGGGGGGGGGGGGGATCTAACAACGTGGTGTTTTTTAAAAAAGTTGAAAAATATAGTGAAATTATTGTAGAATTTAAAAAATAAATACGATACAACGAAAAGTAATAAGATACTTTTGTAAATTATTCAATAATTTTACTATATTTTTCACCTTTTTTAAAAAACAACACGTTGTTTGACCCCCCCCCACGTATTTGAAATTTTCATATTTTCCAATATTTTCTGGTTCTATCTTGTGATAAAAGGTTCTAAATAAAATTTCTTGTATGTTGTCTTTACTTACGGTTAAAATTTTAATGTTTTAACGTTTACTTAAGCTTTTGTTGAATTTATAATTTTACAGTAAATTAATACGATTATCACACTTCTTTAGATTAAATTTTTAACATTTAATTCTAATTGCAGTAAATTCTTTAATCTTAAAATGTTCGTTAATTTTAAGCAAAGAGAATTATTAATAATAATTATTAAGTTTAAATTTTTACAATAAAATTATTATCCACGTGTTAAAACTATAAATAACGGTAAATATTTAAATTATATTTTAATCGTTTGCATAATTACGGATTAAATGTATATAATCTAAAAATGAAAATTTTTTTCAAATTTTACTGCTTTAATAATAATTATTCAAGTAAAATTTTACGTTTACAATTCGCACAATCTTAAGAACACAATTATTGGGTGGAACTTAAACAATAATAGTTACCATATACAATACAATTTTCCAGGTACAAAAATTTGCATATTTCTAACAAGCCCAGTACCTATCAAGAACTCAATTTGGGATTAACAAGAACACAATTTCAAGAACACAATATTGTGCGAATTTAACATCAAGGATTTTTTTCTGTGTGGAGGCACAGTGTTTTGCACGGATTTGACATTTTAATTTAAGATATAAGTTTTTTTTATAACATAAAGCTCAAAAGTATAAACCAGAAAATGTATTTTATTTCACAGTTTGTTGTATCAATGCAAAAAATTATTTACTACATCAGATTCTATCAACTTTTATATTTTAATTCCGCAATACTACATTTATGATTTTTAAAGTTTTTTTTTATTTATTTCAAAATATGCTATTTACTAATTACAAATCATACAATCATACAAGTAGTTTATAATAAATTTATATTTTTGTGTATTATTAACTCGTAAGAATCCAATTTTAATTTTTATTTATCCCTAACTTGAATATAAAATAATATAAGTTACAATTTAGTTACTATAATTAATTATATACAGGGTGAATGAGAGCACCCGTATCAGCAATTTTTTTAAAAAACGGCTAGTCGTAGAGAGTTGGGTTAAAAAAATTTATTATAAAAGCCATAATAAAGAATCGAATGGTGATATTATTATTTCTCGGAAAGGTCGTCATCCCGAGTAGTTTGCTCCAGAAACTCCAGGACTCCAGAATTTTAAATTTTATAGGTCGAAAGTAGTATTGTTGAAAATATCTTTAAGAAATAAGCAAGTTTTGTGGGAAAAATTATTTTATTACTCCCACCCATTTTAAGTAATGGTAGTGTCATTCACCCATATGCAATCGAATATTACTGAAAAGGGGAGGGAGTAATAAAATAATTTTTCCTACAAAACTTGCTTATTTTTGCAAGATCTTTTTAACGATACCATTTTCGACCTATGGTGCCATTTAAAATTATGAAGTTCTGGAGTTCCTGGAGCAAACTACTCGGGACGCCGACCTTTCCAAGAAATAATAATATCACCATTCGATTCTTTATTATGGCTTTTATAATAAATATTTTTAACCCGACTCTCTACGACTAGCCGTGTTTTAAAAAAATGACTGATACGGGTGCTCTCATTCACCCTGTATAATAAGTAAGCCACTCTCCCACAAAAGAACACTGATGCAATTTTTGTTTTTTGATAAAAAAAAAATGTAAGCCAAAAATATCAATAAGGTTCTTGCATGAATTTTAAAGTATATTATTTTCATAAAGTTTGGCTATTGTTAAACAGCATTGCATAGGTACATCAACAAAAGTCTAAAGGAACTTGAATTTTCTCAAAAAAATTTTTTTACAAGTTTATGTTTGAAACTTAGTTTTTAAATCAACTGGCAACAGAGGAGTATGGTTTCTGATCGTTGGTAATGTAGTTACCTATACTTTGCTATAAATAAATTTATTTATTATAAGCAAAATTTACGCCAACTCGATTTTCGCCTTAAGAACGACATTTAAATGATAGTTACTTGTCATTTAATATTTAAAAGTCAGTTTCCATTAATTACATAATAAATATCCTTTATTAAAGCTTCTAAAATTTTCGGTGCAATATAATACTTCTGCGTCTAAAAGAAATTTTTCATTTTTAAAAGCGTTTACATAATAGGATAATTAATAAGTGTTGCAAATGACACTTTCAAAATCAGCTTTAGCCTTCCAGCTAACCATTACTCATTATCATTACCATCTTATAGAACAAACAGTTTTATCATAATAAATTATGATAATTATTATTAGTAAAAAGTAGTAAATAATGTAATGGGTACAGTTATTAGACCTTTAACAGAATATTTTACTTAAGACGAAGAATATTTTAACATAATATAGAATAGCTAAAACGAATAGAAATATATTACAAGATTGAGCATGCATTTAAAATTTCATAATAGTTCGAAAATATAATATTGGATTGGTAAAAATGAATAAGAATTGAAAAATTATTTAAAGAAATGCAAAATATAGTTATTGGCATAGTAACTTCAATGTGATATTAGGGGATACAAACTTTAGTTTACCTGATAAAACGAAGATTATAGAGTTATTTCAATTATAGGTAATCTTAATATTTTATTTTTTAACATTAATTAGATACATATATAGATATATAGATACTCGTAGGCATCATACATAATTACAAATATGATTTTATATGGATTGTTAATTCTAAGATTTACCAATTCTAAAGCTTAATAATATGATAACAATACGGTGTAAATAATACACACAACAAATCCAGCACAAAAAAATGCTTTTGTTTAATTTTTTTATTTTCTCTCAAATTTAAGTTACTGAAAAGAATCATTGCAAGTGATCCTTGTATTTCTTAGTAGCAACTAAGAAGATTTAAGGATATTTTTTACTTAAAACTTTATTTTATTATTACATTTTAAATTAAATTTTTATATATTATAAATAATGCAGGTATGCATTCTGCCGGAAGGAGGAAATCTCGTCCGAGGCACCGCCACTTCACTGACTAAAAGCTCCCCCCCCCCCGCAGCCCCCTAACCTCAAGGAAACCGCTTCTAGGCATTACATTCACAGCTAAGGGGGGTTAAGATGGTATTCCTGCCCTTCGGGACTATGGTTGATTTAGGTTAGGTTACAAAATAGCCGCAAACTACGGAGTTGGGATCAAAATTTCAGCCATAGGAGATTTTCTCGAAACGATCATCGTTTTAGTTCTGCAAGAAGGGCTAATTTTAGGGTAACAATAGAAAACCTGTCTTCCCGAATCCAATGGCAAGACCTAAAAGATTTTGTAATGAAAGTTAGAAAAGTCATTTATGCCAATGCGCACAATTTATGGCTTAATCAAGGAATGGTTTAATTCGATACGTATGATGATATGAAAAGAGTCATAAAGGAATCATACGAGACCGAATTAAAAGGTAGGAAAGTGAAAATAAAAGAAACAACGCGCTTGTCCAGATCCAGATCGCGATCGCCAGTTGGTAGGCCTAAATCGCCTATTAGGTCGCGATCGCCTATTAGCAGGACTAAACAAGTTTTCCGATAGTGATCTCCTCTTGGTAAGACTAAATCACATGCTCGATTGCAATCATCTGTAACACGCGAAAATTCGAAAGAAGGATCGGAAGCGGAAAGCCTTCCTTAATTGCCATATCCATGCATAATTAATTAATTTTATGGTCGGGTATCGTTCATTTAATAAAATACAAATAAATTTCATTTAAACCTAATTAATCTATAGTTTAGCTCATGGTTTAGCTTGTAGTAAATCAAGCAAGGAATTCAGTTTTCTAAAATTATTTATTGATTCGTAGTTGACGTAGCAAAATAATTTATAACTGATAACAAAACACCACCTGATGTTCATGTAAGTTGCGTTAGACCCTCGCAACCAATGTAAGAAGCTGATGCCTAAGCTCACCGATTACGAGTCGCGGTTGATGACTTTATTAAAAATAAGTAGCAAATCTAATAATATGATAATCAACACTTCAATTCTCTCTGGAGGCAGTGCTATGTTGCGAAAAATTATTTGTTTAATAATTAGTTTATTGAAATTTTTTTCACAGAGCAGTACAACGGAGTGTGTTCGACAAGCAATCAAGGGAAGACTAAAATCCGAAGTAAAAGTCTGATAAGTTATAGTTATAAGGAGTCCGAGAACGTGAGTCCAAAACAAATATTTCAAAGCTCATTGTTTGATTACCTCAAATCTGAATAACATTGAATTTCAAAAGTAAACGTCGCCGTAGGAATTATATCAAAGAAAGGATATGCTTGAATAATCAAGATGCAATAGTGAATACAGAATATTATATGTTTTCTGCATTGTTTCAGGTAGTACACATGCATTATGGAAAGCAATCACTTTGAATTGTTATATAACAAGATCTGTAACATACACAATTCAGTTCATCTCCATCAAATCACTCGTGACGGTTATTTTGGCAATTTTTCGGGATAAAATCGATATCTAAAATCTAATATAATCTCAGCACCTAATTGATCTTTATTACGTTTAAAAGACTTCATCATATTTACATTTTTCAACTTACTGTAGGATTATTGTTCCGTTTACATGCACGAGTTAGCTCGAACTGACTCAATTCGAGCTTCTTAGTCCATTTAAGAATACACTCACACAAGGCGACCTAACGGTATAGTTCTGCCCGAGTGAGATCGAACTAAAAACGTGCACGAAGGTAAATTTAAAACCGAGCTTGCTTAGATCGACCTAACGTTAAGCTCGAGCTAGCTCGTGCATATATACGAGATATCGCTACCCTCATTCTAATACCACGCATATGAGACTAAATCAAAATTGTTCAGGAGAGTGAAAAAACTAATTATATCGATTTAATTTGATATTTTTTTTGCAAAGTTTTTAATGTTTCTTCATTAAGAATGTTTTAGAAGATATTTAAAATTGAAAAAATTGCGAACATTAATTGGATCAATTTTATAAATCACATACGTTCATACGTGGTATTAGAACTCTAATTATTGTAATAAATGGGTTCTAATACGTGGTATTATTGTGGTCGAAGTTCTTGTAAAAATTTTAATCAGGTACTATAGTCAAAAACAATGGAACCAATGGATAGAGGGTGAAAAATTGATTAAGAATCTATCAAAATCTATTTCTCATACGTGGTATTAGAATGTTATTAACAACAATGTCAAGTTCACTTGGCGCAATTATATTGTTAAAATTAAATGGATTAGATATGATGTAATGATAATTTACACATATACTTGCAAAAGCGAATAAACCAGTAATTGCCTCAAGGATCAAATTGAAAATTTAAATTAACTTGTTGAATAAATTATTAGTGTTATCAGTTTACCAAAGGAAAAATGGAAAACTGAACTCACAAACCTGTTATTGTATTGAAACCCTTTATGAATTATCCGATTTATTTAACCTAAAATCTGCACAGATAAACGTCGAACATAATATTAAAAAGCTAACATAAAATTATGCAAATGTGGCTATGTAATTATTATTATTACATTATATTTATAAGAAAAAAAATTTTATTCAAAATTATGGTGTACTAGAGTTTCTTTTTTCCGTTATGACTTCGACGCAGAAATGAATATTCGCCATTTCGGTTTACATTCGGTTTATGTTGGTGTCAATTGATGGAATTGGGTGACATGCATTCTCCCTCTACATTAACTGCGAACTGCCGCAGTCACTAAGGATAAAATGCATTCTACTAGCGTCGCCGTCGTGTATTGTAACAAATTTTTGTATTTGTTACGTGGTTCTTCCTTAAATTGCATTTCACGATATTCCTCGATGCGGTCCTGAATTTTTATTTAAATGCAAACTTCTATTGCAGGCATTTGATGCATGCATTTGAGGGTGAATGTGGATAACCTGGCATGAAAGAAGCGTTGAATTCGGTACCCTGACAACTAAATAGCACAATCGACTTAATTTTTTTTTAGTTACAATTACAACGATTTTCTAACTGCCGATTTAATTGCCTTGACAAATATTTTTGGTTCAACGGCTTCTGCTTTTTCGTACTACCTCCAGCATATGAATTTTTGATTTGCTTCTGTAAACATCTGGTAGCCATCGGGTTACTATTTATGCGTGATTAGCGCAAACTTCAGTGGTTTATCGAAATCACTTGCAAAATTGGAGTCGGTGGGCACGTAGTAAATATATTGATATAACAATCATTCTGAAAGATAAATGAAAATGAATACTGAAACACTGAGTGATGTTTTTAGTTTTAATTTAGATTATAATTTTTACATAAAAAGTTTATAAAAGAAAGTCAGAGATAAACGTCCGAGTTTAAATAAAGCTGGCAATTCATAAATTACTAACCCATTAAGAAATAATTATTTGACACTCCCAGTGATTATTAAAAATTCATTATTTTTGTACTGGTAAGTACTTATATACAGTGTACATAAGTACATAATCTAAATTAATAACAGTACAAATATTAAAAGTATATTAATTAGAAATAAATAATTTGTTTTCCTGTTAGGTAATTCAAATATAATCTAAAATAATTCGTTTTCTACTGAAAATTTAATAAATTATTCTACCAAAAATTTATATAAATTAGGCCGCTTTTGATGATTAAACAGTGGCTTTAAAATATAAAATTTAAATGTTACTAACTCGTTCTAAAACAAAGGATTGCATTTTTATCAGCTACGTGCAATAAATTACGTTCTGAATAATATAATAAGGCAATTTACAAATCAGTATTATTTTTTAGTTGATGAGATTAATTTAATGGTAGAGTGGATATAAAATGCTCAAAAGCAACAAAAGAGAAAATAAAAATTTGTCAATGCTGTAGGGAGAAGTTCAACATTAGAAAAATTCATGATATTCGCGTTTTTATTTAACTATTTAACTATTGCATAATTAAAAGTATAAGAGGAGCCCTGTAAAATAATTTCCATCACGTATTGAACATAATACATAATAGTATAATTCATACTTTGATTGAGTATACTTATATTTTGAGTACCTAACATAAAATTTAAAATTATTCAATTTTCAAAATTATATTATTTGAATTTGAATAATTGCTGTTGCACGATTAAAATTAAAATTATAATGTGCATAAACGCTGAAATATTTAATTCCAAAAGTTTATTATAAATTGTTACTTTATGGTAATAATTTATAGGTCATTTAACAAATTGGAATTCAATTTAAAATTCAGTAAGGCTTTCTATTTATGTACTACCATTTTCATTTCACTTTAAATATTTACTAATGACGTTGTTAATGAAAATATAATACCTTTGTGTTCCAAATCAAGTATATTTAAATTAATTATAACGCATGGGTTAATTTCTATTTCAAAGACACAAAACTATATAATATAATACAGGAATTACAAACTTTTTTTTTCAATTTTGAATCAAACAATTAATACATAATAGGCACATGATTGAAATCCATTTTTAACTAATAGTTTCATATCACTCACACTAAATTGCACCTGCTACCTTGTGATAAGTGATAACATAGGTATTATGTAGAAGTGGATAAAATCATGCTCAGATCGATTCAATCGATCCGTATGTGAGATCATCTTCGATGCTCTAAAACTCCAAAGATTTTGAAAGTTTATAAAACTCAACAAATCCAGAGATTGAAAAGAGAAAAGAGCTTGCTTCAACAGTTAGCACGAGATTAATCAAATTTAAAAAGATTTACAGTCCTGAAAATATTCGACATCTCAAGGAAGTTATTAATAAAATTTGAAACCAAGCATTGGAACGTTCAAGCATAAAATGCAATCAGTTTGAGTTCATGTGATAACCTTAAAAAATGCGAACCTATTTGTATTAAAATTTGAAACTGTACGAGGTGCGAGTATAAATTATTGAGGAAAATTTATCGTTAGTTAGCCTGGTTAGCTTTTAAATTAAAGTGGTTACTAATGGTAGGTTTCATATAATATGTATTGTCATGTTTAAGACGCTGGAATAGGCTACAGAGCTGGTTTTGTTTGGATGGTGTGTGCCGATGTGGCATTTCAAAGTTAATAAAATTAAAAATATTACATTTCATAAAAATTTACATTATAAAGTTGAAGTAAAGATCATTCTTGTTTAATTATACTTGAAACTAATTTGCATTAACGTAATTAAGAGTCCATATGACTATCAAGGAGTACCGAATATAGAAAGATGTGTTCCGATATCAATGTTTTAGATATTTGAGACAGAATTTGTTAATTTTAAGTATTGTTTGTTAGTAATTAGGTAAAAGGGCACTTGGAGAAGACATACAAGTGTGGGTAACAAAATATAATTCACCAGAGAGAAGATGTCAGCTTTTCATATGTCAAATTTTGAATTGCACGATGGGGGTTTATTTCAATTCCTTGACCGAATGTAAATATTGATATTGTTGTATTCTGTGTTCAGGATGATTTTTGTGTTGTCAAATCAAAAAAATAATGTTAAAATTTAAATTGATATAAATAATATTTTTTCTGACATTTACCAATTTGAAATAATTCTAGCGCTGTTGCTATTGTACTTAGAATTATTTCCTTTCTTCAGTGAGTATAAATAGGGCGTACCTACATGTGTCCAAAATTTCAAGAAGTTTGGTGAAGATTTTTGGAAATCGAAAACATCAAGTGATCTAAATTGCATAAATTTTGGTTTATCACAAAAATCAAGCTACCTTTTCGACCAAAAACTATAAAAGGCGGTGGAAAAATGCAGTTTTGGTCATTCTTGTCTAGTAGCTGCTACCGAAAGGTCACGTGCATTTGACTAAAACTTGACAAAACGATAGAAAAAGTTGTTCGTCGAAATAAAATTATTTTGAAATAATTTTTATTTACGTAATTCTTGTGCGAAATTAAATTAGTCCGGAGTGTTTGTGCTTCATTACCAGTTTCCACTGAAATTAAGGTAGTAAAATTTTTATTAGATCGATCTAAATAATTAAATAAACAATTTAAATAATTTACTTACGCCACTGATATTGTATGTCAGAAATATTTAAACACGTCACTGGTTTCTAGGTTATAATTTTCTGTGTTAACAAATATTTTCTAGTCTATAAGTTAATGTTCATTTTTGTATTCTCTAACATTTACCTGTCAGTAAACAAATTTTTTTATAACGTCACTCTGTGTTTAAATTCATTAACGTCACTATAAATATAATTAAACAGAATTAATTTGAGGTCTAGTCTATCGATGAACTGTTACTTTGACAGCTTGTATTTAAGAAGCCGGGCAAGGTAAAATAACCATACGAGCGGAACACAGCGAATGTCGGATTCCAACTAAGCGGCATCCATCTAAACGTTTAAATATAGAAAACGAGGGTGACATAGCAGTATGTAACTTAAAATTTAATAGAGGCTTAAATGTAGGTCATCAATAGTAATCGTTTATTAGCGCGAAGATTAAAAGATCTTAAAAGTTGAAATCACTTTTAAATTATTAGCAACGACGCGACACCAGGAATGCTTCAATATAACTACAGAAATATCGGTTTGGGGTTCTTCTATTTGTAATAAATAAGTAAATCTATAATTATTATGTAATTTTTTAAAATTTCACATTAAGATGGCTCTGAAAGAAATTGCAAAAAGTGGGTCAGCCTGAATATCGATCAGTCTTATCAGACGAATATAGGTGCAAACTATTTAAGATAATGTAATCATATATCAAAAATTTATTAAGAATTGACGTTTTTGCAATACATATTAACGAATATTCGGAAAGCATTTACCAGCATATGGCAGTTGTAAAATAGCTTTACTTCTCTCAAGAAATTGGCAGACATGCATTTTGTTAATATTTTACTAAACAAATTAACATAAAAAATATGTCAACTGCTAAAGCAGTAATAAAATATTTAATATATTTTCAAAATCATCTTATTAGTTTTGTGCTACTATATTATAAGGTATGATGGGGTGTTCCTTTCCATACGTAAAAATGTGTTATATTACATACAAACTGATAACTGTTGCTTTGTATGAAAATTTTAATCCCTTAATATTATATTTATTATAAATTCGGTGCATTTAAAATTAAACTAATATTTGAAACTGAAATGCTTGATATTCATAACAGATAAAAATTATATTTTAATAATAACATTTTTTTAATTTCTATAAATTTTTATGTTTTAATTTTAACTTTTTTAACATTTGAAAAAAATTGTAAAATTTAGTTGATGAAATTGTGCTTATTTTCAATTCAAATTCATAAATCTTTTAAGAAGCGGCTTTTATTGTTGTGGGTAATATTTAATATTTTTTGATAATGCCAGTGCCTAAAATATATCTTGATATTCACCACATTCACCATTCAGCGATGCATGTATAGAATGCCAATTTATTCAGCAAATACTCCATTCTGTGCGCACTCGGATAAATCGTAACAATACAAATTTGCAATTCCTCATCGAGATGTAAACGTGGTATCACTAAATTACTTGCTCTTTAAAATTTAATATTATAAATCTATCTAAGACGTGAGTAGGTGCTTTACATATTTAAATATTAGGTAGTTATTGTGCCTACCATAAATATGTTCGTTATTCATGTTACTGATATATTCAGGTGGTAGACAAAATGAAAAAAGTTGAAAATGTTGTAAGTAAATAGAATATTAAACAGCGAACTCCGATTAAAACTCGTGTTAGTATTTCAGTCGAAGACAAATTGACACAAACTGCTGTGGTTACTTGAACAATGAAAATCGACGCACCGATGGAGCCGTACAATTATTTTCTCAAAAGCTTTCGACAAAATACGTCACCATAACTACATATGAATTATGACTATAATAAATTACAATCGATGATTAAATAGCGTGGTGTCTAAAAATAAAACATTTCTTATTACTGCATTCTGCGATATAATTTTAAAAAGTTTTCTAAATTTTTTTAGAAAATCAAAATAATTCCATGAATAAATTTATTAAAATATAAAATTATACGCGTGGTAAATTTAAATTTATGAAATTCACTAAAATTAAAATACTTAATTTATACATACAGATGAATGTACCAGAAAGATAAAAATGAAAGAGGAAAATGCGCTAATTGTCCAGAAAATCATCATACAAACTACCAAGATGTACAGGGTGGATCATAAAGAATTTTCCCTTTTAAAACAGCATTGCGATCGAACGGTATGTCGTAGCGGGATGAGGGTGCTGTGGGGATTAATAACTTGGTTAATGGAAATTCAGTTATGATGGAGCTCTTTACGGGTGAGCAGGGTGCATTTTGTGTAAAACATTTTTAAAATTTTGTTCTGTTTATTACAGTTTATTTCACTCTGAATATGGATTATATGACTTAAATCAATGTCCCAGCGAAACTGTGATAGCACCAGGGGGATATTTTCCATCAATTTCTTACAATCCCTCATAGTCCTCAATGGACTTTCCATTCCATAAATGAATTTTTTCAATAAAACAAAAATTATATCCATAATCTTAATAATAATCTTTCACAAGTTTTCAAAATTTTTAATAACATATTTGCGTTTTATTTTCAACGTCAATTTTCTTTGAACATATTTGATAAAATTAATTTATTTACTTTGACGTGCTTATCAGAATTTCATATTAAGTTTCATTTATAATCATTTTAAAACTAAATATATAAATAAAATTTCCCGAAAAGACGCTAAAATATTCTTCAACTGCTGAATTTCTGGGGTCGTATATACCGTTTACCAATACTGCTTTCAGATTTTCCTATCTATTGAAATTGTGTGACGGGCACACAGTAGACCTATAAATTAATATAAATTCCGAATCAAAGGAATAGACAATTATTACGTCAATTCCAAACTAGGGATGTATTGAGGCCATTTATAATGTTACTTGGAACCATCAAGTAGACAAAGATGGTATGGCATGGGATTCAAATATAGGATATTGTCATGAGTAGCTAACACGCTAACCTCTCGACCATTTACTCACTCACAAATATAAAAGTCAAAATGTGAATTTACTATACACACAGTATAATATCGATGCGATGTAACATAGCTCAATAGTTTGAGCGATTTTCGATTCGATCAACAATTTTATTAATATAATAATATAAATATACAATAAATTACTTTTTATGTAAAACTTAGCTCTATCAAGTTATCGGAAATTGAAATCAATTAATAAAAATAAATAAATTATGACAATATTGTTTCGCTCCCATTAAAGCTCCTCAGATAATTATAAGGGTGGTAATTATCCGCACTTTAAAATAGATCAAAATAGCTTTAAAAAGAAATGAATACACATTAAAAGAAATTTTAAAACTTAAATGAAAGGTAATGCACGAAAAAAAAATAAATTCCACTTTGAAATATTTTAACACACTTTGTAAATGCCGTTTGCACTTAAAAACAATACATTGCACTTTGAAACGTAGGTAATACACGAAAAAAAAATAAATACCACTTTGAAATATTTTAATACACTTTGTAAATGCCGTTTGCACTTAAAAACGATATATCGCACTTTGAAACGTAAGTTATACCCCTAATTATAATATAAAGCCATAAATATCAATCTATAATAATTAATTAATTTAATGAGAGCGAAACAATATTGTCTGAGTTTATATAATGTTCAATATTTGATTTCAATTTTCTATAACTTGATACATCAGCTAAGTTTTACATATAAAGTAATAAAGTAATCTAATAAAAAAAGAAAGCTATAGGTATAAAATTTCAGTTAAAGTTTTGCATTTGTTCGACATTTACACAACACGCTGACATAACATTAGTCTACCACGCGTGAAGTCAAACATGGCTTACAATCAATTATTGTATTGATCACGCATTGACTGGTGTTCTTACAACTCAGTTAATACTAGTGAAGAGAAATGATTAGCCGGTATATGTTATATTAGCCAATAAGAAGGATGCAGCACATTATAAATACCACAAAAATACTTGAAATGAATAATTGAATACTTAATACATAATAATATTTAGAATAGAAACGTACCTGTATGTAATAAAGGCAAAAACAAGTCCAACCAAAGAGACACTGCTACCAAGAACAATCAAAAGTGATAATAAACTTTCTTGGTTTAGCGAAGGTTCCATTGCTGTTCTGCTTAAATTTGGAAACCCGTGTAATCTTGCTGTATAAAAGGTTTCCATTGTATCGATAGCTTAGAATTTGTTGTTATGTTGTATTGCAGCCAACCTGAAATAATACTTTATTTTAAAACTTGAAGTTATATTGAATTGTAAAACTCTTTTCAAATATTTTAAAATTAACATTTATTTAATTATGCACGAAGAATTACCATAAAGTCTTATGTTTAGTATTAGCAAGTTTAAAAATATATAATATGAGAATACTTTTTGATAACTTCTGTAATAACCATAATCGACATGTGAAGAACGTTTTGGTTAAAATTATGTGAAATAATCATTTAAAAAAATACAATTGGTGCTATTTAAAAGTATAGTCAATAAATTTATTACAAAAACAATTTTAAGTATATGGGGTATAATAGGTAGAACTGTATAAACAAAATAATTTATCATTTACAAAGGCTAAGAAATAAAATACTTGAATCGATTCCCGGATAACTTACAATACTGCATACTAGGTATACATATATATATATGTAGAGATCCTATTCTCAAGGAATACTTATTTTAACTTTTATTTATTAAAGACAATTTAAAGATCTAAAAATCAACCTTCGATAGCTTTCCTTCTATAAAACAGAAAGTATTGCTATTTTTTATGTAAATTTAATATACCTTCTTTTACGCATATTCTACAACCCTGCAACATTTTCACTACGGACAAATTCGCGACATTTCAATTTTTGCTCGATTCGATAGAAAAAGAATTCAATACGATTACAAAAAGTTTGTTATATTACGTGAAAAATACAGATTCGTTTTTAATATTTTGAATACTAAAACAACCTATAAAATCTATAATACTGACGTATTTATAATAATGATATAGAAGTATTTTTAGAAAAAATAATTTACAAATTTACATTATAATAATTATTAACAAAACTAAAAAATTATTTGTTTTACAATATTCAACAAATTTCTATTTATGATTGTTAAAATTGAATACTGCCTTAACATCAATATTTGCATTCCTGTTAAACTTAAAACTATTATTAGCCTTACATAATATTATTAATTTAATTTTATTAGAAACTTTTATAATTTATTCCGACAGTGTTAATAAATCAATTTAAATTTATCGAGCACGCGATATCTATGTATTATATTATTATTTACAAAATTATGTACTATGTAATTTTTCTTAACTTTCTAATAAATTTCAAATTTCAATTTCTTTGGTAAAACTACAATATTTTCTGTAAAATTACCTTTTACGATTTTAGAAGTACTTATTGACTACTTAAAAATGTTCCATAAACTATTTCTGGAACTGTTAGCCTTATATGTACGATATAATAAAGAAAATTTTTAGTTAAAATTGTGTGCAACAAAAGCTGTTACAGCTCTTAACAGTAATTTCATAGGTAATTTGATAGGATATAAACATGAAAAGCTTTACAGGAATTAAATACAGATCAATAACATTTAAAAAGTCGTAGTCGGGCACTTTTATATATGGTTAAATGGTATAGGTACCTACTACAATAAATTTTTTTATATCACGGTGGTTGTTAATTTATTCGCAGGCGTTAGTACTTACTAAAAATCATTTGTTTATATGTTTATATGTTGCTATTCGCGGATAATAGAGCTATGCAATAGTGAAAGTACAGTCAACGTGGGTTGAGAATCTCGTTAATCTATAAACGCGCGTTTTGTACACTTTTAGTTACTATACATAACGTTGATCAGATAAAGTATGATTATAGTCAATGTTACTCACGAATAAAAGAGTTAGTGAAAACCATAATTATAATCTGTCCAGAATTCAGACTTTAGAGAGATAATAAAAACACAGAATTTCCGCTCTGTAACTGAATCAGCGATCACATCACTCCCTCCACTCCTGTGTATGATTGATACTATCAAATTTAAATAATAATTTCAATAGTATTAATTTAATAAGTTAAAAGTAATAAAATAACAATACAGAATATATTATTATTTTTTATTCTTATATCAAGTTTATTTTTCTTTGAAATTAAGCACGACGTTGAAAGGAACGTTTTGCGATATAAAAAGTTAATTCCACGTAAAAATAACAAACGTTAATTAGACTGCTTAATTAATGAATGCTGTTAAAAATAGCAACTAAATCGTTGAAAATTATTAATCAATAAATAATTTACTATATCTAAGCTTGTTTTTGTAACTCTTTTGTGCAACATAATACCTACTTGCTTACCTTTTCACTTTTTGATAATAAATTAAATTTCATAAGCACGCAAAGTATTTACAACAAGAATAACTTACGATTTTTATAAAAAAGCATTCCTTCAAGAATTGCACATCTAAAGAACTTTTTAAAAGAATAAATTAATAATTAAAATTGCGTAAAAGTTTATTATTCAAGGGTTAAAATTTATTTCCTATGTATACTTTACAAAGTAAATGACATTTGTTTGCTGAACGTAATTATCTTTTATCGAAGAAAGTTTTTTTTTAAATACCACTTCATTTTGATGGATTCTATAAATTAATATTTAAAATTTCAATTTTAAATTTTTGAACAAGTACTTAAATTATTTCTAATTTTAGAAAAACATAACATTAAATTTGATGCACAATTTTCACTCCTTCATAATATTTATTTATTATAATATCCTACCTATATTATTATTACAGGCTATATGATGTGTAGTAGACTTTTAGTATTATAGTTTTGAAAGCGGCATTAAATAAATTTTAGAAAATTTATATATAAACGACGTAAATTTTTCATAAATGAAAATTAATGAGTAAATAAGTTTCAAATCTCCATAACTTTTGGTACCTAATGCGAAGATCCGGAAGAACGCAGAAGTAATAAATATTTAAAGTTTCAGAGGCTAAACCAATTTACTTTTAATTGCTTTGCAAATAAAGTTTAATATAATATTCTATCTTGAAATGAAATTTACTTAACCTCATGTTACTAACAATAAATTAGAAATAATTATCTTTAAATTGATTTTAAATAAAAGTCATTAAAACAATAATGCTGGGAATATTTTGATTGTATTAAAATGGTAATACTTTTAGATAAACAAAATTAATCACACAGGCTTAAAAAATAAAAAACAATTAGTTGAGTAAGAGAAGTACGGGAACAGCGTTACTTTGGGCTGTATAATCGGGTTGCGGCAATTTTTCGACGGCATTGGTTTAATAATTTTCCGTAGTTTAACATACTAAAAGTCACCGTGTTATACCAATTTCTAATCTGGAAAAATTAGCAACGTTGCATGTTAGGTGATTGAAAATAGCATTGTGACTACTTTAAAAGTTTTAAATTTTTTTGTAAGATATCGATACTTAATCACCTAAATACGCAAGTTTATTACTAGTTGTCCTTACATGGTAACTTATTTCTTCACGTTATATTTTTTTAATTTTTTAATTTATCTTGTCCCATGAAATTCTAACGTTTAATTACCCGTGCCTAGTGTTTATGTGTGCCTAGTGCCTCCTATATTGTTTTTATGAATAAAAACATGCGAATTCTACGTTTATATTATATTGAAGACTGGCGCCAAAACAACTTCTTCCAATTTAATTGCCTTATAGTTGTACCCACCAGCCACATCTATGCGACCCAATGTCTTGTACTGTTAGGGGTAAAACCTAAGTTAGTCTGTCTACCTCACCATTCGTGGCTAATCGACAAGTTATTCAAATTTTAACAGTGTGTGCTTCAAAATATAGGTCCAATATCGCTTTAATCATTTTTAATTATATTCTTTTTTATTTTTTTACCCGAAGGTCTTATAAAATAACTCCCTGAGTGCATAATCAGTTGAACTGCAGCAGGCGCCAAAATAAGTCACTTAACATCGGTAGAATTCATGGAAAACAAGCAATAAGTTCACAATTATCGATTTTATTAAATAATTCAAAAATTCAAAAAATATTTAATTTTGAAAGTAAATTATTAATTTTATTTGTTGATTTCGAGATTTACAAAATGTAGATTCTCCAGTTTTAATAAAAGTTTGCTTAGCGGTATGCAATTTTGAATCTTTAAAGTTTTTTATTCCGATGTTGGTTCAATGTTGTGAATAAAACATTAAATTTTAGTTTATCAAAGAAATTAACCTTTACTAAATTGGAATTACCTGTATCTACAAACTTCGAATTTTAAACATTTTACATTTCAAAATCGTGACTGGAAAATCAGAAACACAAGTTTAACCAAATATTTGAACTTGGCAATTTTACGAACGTACATTTAATATTAATTTTTTAAAATATCCTAACGGTTGATAATGAAATAATCCTACAATACAATAAACTAATAATACGCAACTGCGTTATGTCCGCTAATGCACGTTGAATGTCTTGTTGCAATAAAGTTGTTGATTTAATAAAGCGATGTTATAAAAGTTGCTGTTGTCAATTGAAATAACCAAAACTTTAATATTGAAAACACGTGAGTTAATTAAATAGTTCACATCTGACTAGTTGCTGTATATCCAAGTTTTCAACATTTACTTGGAACAAAATATATTAGGTAAATTTTCTAAACTTAATATTCGTTGTTGTAACGTTTGTGAATAATTTTAATTTTCTGGATCAAATTCCAAATCTATTGCTGTGTCGTGTTTACAAGAAATGGTTGAGTATTTCTCAAAAAATTTTACAAAAATTTTGATATACCCACATGTGACACTTTTCAATAAATTCCGTTACTTTGAATCTAAACGTTCACGACTCACAAAATTGAATCGTACTTCCAAGTGCCGACAAAATGTTTTCCTCAGTTCCAGAAAGCTATGTTGTGAACGTTGAATGTTATTAACTATTTTCCAAATGGATTAATTTTTTGACTAAAAATTTAAAACTGGCACATAATAAAATAATAGAAACTTTCTAACAAAGTTCTAACCATGTTCTTTCGATCTTTGGACTTTCCACTGAATTCAGCACAAATCGCTTTTGTAAGCTTCCTGGAGGTGTGAAGTTTCCTATACGTAAATAAATAATTGAATTGAAGCTATAATAGATACCAAATTTCCCTACTTCATACAATGCAAATATAATTTGACAAAAGTTTTATTTTGGGTTCTAGATAAATCCTCGTTACACTGACCTATTTTGAAATACATCATCTTGATCGAAGCTCTTGTACTGCACTTCATAATTCATCATAGAATTTGTAAATAGTATTTAAACTTGTGGACAATCGACCTTAACTGTTCTAATAGAATGAAAATGAACCTAGTAAACCTGAAGATGAAAAACGATATTATGATGATTCAAACTTCAACATGGAAAGTTGTAGTAAAACAAAACTGTATTTAAAATTACAATATGTTTTGAATTTTTAAAGTACTTAATATAAATATTGTCGTGATGCACTGCTCAATTACACCCCCAATTATAGTCGGCGGTGAAACCTCGCTTAATGTGATCCACTTCAACAAAATAGGTCCTGCTAACTTTTTGTCAAGTTCACAAATTTTGAGACCACAATATCTGCAGGTTGTAGAATTCAACGATAGTAAGTCAATCAATAGGCACAATAAATCATACGGTAATTTATTCAAATGACTCAAAAGCAAATATGAAGCAATTTTGGACGTCCTTGACACAATCGCCAAGCGATATTCAATAGGTGTGTAAATGTGTAGAAACATTCAATAAACAGTATCATTTATGTACAACACTTTAGCTATACTTTTATTAGATGTTCCATAAATGTGAAATAGTGTAACATCGATAAAGACAATTTACAACAATGGTGTTTTTATAAAATAATGTTCAATTTCTTACTCATTAAAATTTTGTAGTTGATACTTATTACGAAGCACCCAGTACATCAGACCGTACGCCGTTGCTCAGCATTCCCTTGACAAGATGACGTCCAGTTGGTAAAAACGGTAGCGAATTAACATCTGTGTTGATCCAGAAACCTTTTCATTTATCCAAATAAACAGTGAAGTGAACGTGTGGAAATCCTCCAGTGTAGTGTTCAAACCTCGAATGTCGGTTTAAACAAATCTTTCCAACTTCTTAACCAAATCGGAACCAAAAAAACATCTGGCATGAAAATTAACCTCCAAATTCCACATGTGGTTTTTTTTTAAACCACCAATATTAACGAACATCTATCTAATTCGGTGCGTACAATGAAATTGATTTGTGTAATTGTACAAATCATTGAAATTAAACTTCTGAACGTAATTTCAGATACGAAATTATCCAAAAAGCAAAATGGCATCAATAGAGTCGAGAATTGCTTGCGCCCACAAAGTGCACGTAAAAACTTTGATTTACGAAATAAAACGTTTCAAAAAAACTCACGTTTATCTCCTATCGCTGGTATAATGGTTTTTGTGGCTACGAAAACTCTCAAAAATAGTCTTCTTGGGTAAAATTGCGAGGTAATTTTTGCGACACCATGAAACGCACTCATGAACGGTCCGGTACCGGATTTTGTGTAATCAGGCAGGGGTAAGACAGGCTAATTAATAATTGATTTGCTTTAATTCCAGTGTATAGTTTAAAAAAACATTACAAAATATTTTATTTAAATTTGCCTTAATTATTTAGTGGCCATAATAATAACTTATAATATTACTAGATATAGTATATATAAAATAACGTATGTATTCATCTAAAGTTCAACCATAACATTTGATATCTGTAAGTTTAGGTCCATTCATTGCAATACATATTAACGTTTCCTCTAGTTTAGTATTTTATAATCTTTACTTCTCACGTTGGGCTTATCACATTAATTTAAATTAGTTGAAGCTACGTCCTTAATAACTTTAATGCCTGGTTTAATGCAAATAGGAGAATAACGTAATTTATATTGAAATTTTAAGTTTAGTGCTTAATGAGAGACAGCTTTAAATTTCAATCAAGTTTAAAACACACAATTATTTAAAGTTAGCTACATAAAACAAAACTAACTAAAATTATGTATTGTGTAAGTACATAATTGAATTGCAACCAACTTCCGAGTACTGTATTTCCTGGCTGAATGATACATCATAAGTTTAAAATACGCTCATGCTTTTCGTTAGTTATGTGGCAGTTTCTCGACAAACTCTTCGTCCCCAAAGTATTATATTTTTATTTCACTTCTAAGGTAAAATTATTTTTCTCGGAGCCAAACGGTTTGTCAAGAAACTGCGTCATAATTAACGATATATTTGACAGATATTCTTCCTTGAATAATATCGTTCGTAGTTTTTAAAATATTGAATTTTGCAAATTTGAAGATGTAAAAGCGATTATCGATCGCTCTAAATTTTAGAACATTCTTTTCACTGATAAGAAGTTGTGCGGTTCCTAAATTTGTAAATAAACAAAACAAACACGCATGGTTTTTAGTAGAGTAAAAAAATTACCCTTCCACCTATCAGCAAAGTTGATGTAGATAGTATTCTGAGCCTCTAGGCACACAGGATTTTCAAAAACAAGCAGCATGTTTCCCAACACCATTCTGGACTACACCCAAAACGCGTATGTTTGAACTAAACGTATCAGAGAAAACTATTAGTGGTAGTTTCTTCATGTTCTCCAATAGGTACACAAATTTGCACAGAACGAAACAAGCGTTTAATTTTGATATTAATAAATGTATTATGTTTATTGTAAAATTGTATATTTTAGCAATAATTGATATTACAAGTTAATAGCAGCATTTAATTCATGTCAAAGCGCATTAATCAAACAAATAATAAATTTCCATTATGTGTTACTATACTTGTTACATGCATTCAAAATAACAAAAAGAAGAGATTAAATAAAAATAAATATCCACAAATGAAAATTTTTAGCATTATTATACACACCACTGGTATAGAAAATAAAATAATGATCGAAGTCCGAGTTGTACATATTAAAATAGAGTCCATTTCGATACGAGATTGCGTATAGTAATGACTTTGTTTTAAACGGAAAATATAAATCTCTTTTAATTGTATAATGACATTTCTTCTAAGGTGAAGTGATGTGAGAGCTACCATAGTTTAATTTTACTTTTTGGACAGTACAATTGGACAGCACGATTGTAGACCAGCGGTGCTGAGAACTTTCAAATATTCTGATCAAAAATTTAAAAGAACTCCAGTTAGTTAAACACATGGTTACAAAAATTAAACCTTTTGAACCCCAATTTATTAACCCAGCTACTAATAAATTTATTGGAGCACACAAACAGTGTAAATATAGCTTCCATCACATATAAAAATGATAATACGAGTATAAGATGAATTCTTCCAGAAACGCACCAGTTATTTCAATCAATCACAGAAAATTAAATGATCGAAAGATGAGGTAAAATCCATTTAAATCAACTTGAAATAATCATCAAAATACTAGCAGGACCATCACATTACAATACCTCGATCGACACCACATGCCGATATGCAGTAATTTACTCTCAATCAATTTTAATATAGAATTAAATAAAAATATTCCTTTGTTTAAAAATTACTTTAATCAGAATTTTACGCAAATTAAATACCAATATTTAATATAATAGATGATATTTTTAAATTGTTTAGTTGTTAACTCGTGATCATAAATTAATTGGTACATTTTAAACAATTTTCCTAGATAGATAGATAAATAAATTAAATTATTAATATATTTTTATTAAGCATTTAGCACTAACTTGTATGCTCTTCTTCAGAATAATACCTAATGCTAATTTTTTACAATAAATGAATGTATACTTCTGGAAATGTGCATACTTTTTCATTAAGAAATATTATTAAATGCCCACAAAAATTGTTTATATTTTAAATTCATTTTTGGGATAAAATTCTACACAAAATTTTACCATAAAAATACCTAAATTGTACAGTTATTAATCTTCACAAAAGTGTTGATCCTATCCAGACCTAACTTGTAGTTAAATAATGCACAATTGTATATATTTTAAGTACGGCAGTGATGGTGAAAATTAACAACGGAGGATAATGTCATTTCGCACATAACAAAATGTTTTTTAAATAAAACTTTTGACACCTAATTTTATTCTAAGATTAAAGTTATCACAGAAAGTTACTCACTAGTGTCAAGTTGACAAAGTTTACTGTTGAAAAGATAATATGCAAACACGCAAACAGATTAATTTTATAAATAATTGACTTGAAAGATTGTTAATTTTATTATAAGTATTAGTACTATTGGGAAATTGAAAGAAACTTATATGTGAGCAACTAATAGATCGCTAAGTAAAAATCAATGTAATATCCTAATATTAAACTTAGGATGTAGACGAAACAATGTTTATGTTCAATATGGTTAACCAATTAGGACTTCCAAGTAAAAGTTAAAAAGCTTTTTGGTTATAATTTTTATTGCTTTAAACTATTTATTGAATTATCAAGCAAAAGTATAAAAACCGTGAAACTATCCACCATTTATGAAAGCATTGTTGTTTTTGTATTTTTCGAAAGAAAACTTCAGTGCGGACTTAGTGAGATCAACTGGTCATGTAAAAATAAGAAATTCACGTATGCAAACGACTTATGAACATTAGCATATCTGTTGTATGAAACCCAGATACAATTTTTATATTTCTTATAAAAGGAAAATTTGAAGGTTACAACTAACTTTTAAAATTATATCAGAACATCATTATAAAAGTTTCAGGTACAGGTAGTTTGACGTAGTAATTGGGAGTACAAATTTGAATTTTCGTATTCTTTACAGTAATATTTAGGCAATATTTTCTCTTGGATAAATAAGAAATTCAAAAACATGAATGGAAAATGTAACTTAATAATACCCAATAAAATTGTTATGACCTTACACGAAAACTTTTTTTTTTATAGTATATAACAATGTTTATTTTATATAGTATACCTATATATAATACACCTATTTGTTTTCATAAAGAAACTATTAGGTATAATATAAAATAGCATGAATTTTGATGCTACGCTAAACTTTCCACAACTGCATCAATAAATAATAAAATTAATTTATTATTACTTATTCTTTTTAAATTTTTTTAATTAGTTAAAAACTTAATAATTAAAAAAATTAGGAACAAGTTCAGGCATTGTAAGGAAATGAGTCTTGATTACGCGTATTTCAGGCAAAAGAGAAAATTTGACACAAAACGTTTTTAATCACTTTTTAAAGATTGCAGCTGTAGATATTGCTTAAACCGCCGATGTCACTTTTTTTATCCGTTAGCGTTCTCTCCTTCTAGATGCATTTTCATTATTATTTAACTATAAATCTTATATTTATTATTTAGTAAAATTTACTTATAGCTTTTCAATTTTAATTGGACAAGAAATGAATAATTAACAATCAAAATTTGAAGTTACAACAAAAGCTTATACCTATTATTTGCATATTTAGCAATTTAGATTAAAATTTTCGTCTAACAAATTAATAAAGGTTATTTTATATCAGCAAAAAAATTATTTAAATGGAAGTTTTTAGTCAAAAGCCATTATTAAGAAAATAAAACTCATAAAAACCAGTGATAAAAGAATCCGCTTTTACACATCATGAGGGAGTAACTAATGAACATCGTTTATCTTGTAAGGTTTTCGAGATGAAAGTGGAAAATCGTCCTACATAACATTCACGTTACTTCAAATACGTAGCTAGAGTTAACGGATTATTGTAGTGAATTACAAATATTGAGATTATGAATGCATATCAACTTTGTGAATTCTTAGTAAGATATAATTTTTTGATGGAAACTCATTAAAATAATTAGTAGTTATCAATATTGATGAAGCTATACTACTTTGTTTAACTTGTACATATGAGTACTCATAAATATAAAGAATTTCTTTTAAACATGTAGTACGTACTTGAATAAATCATAATGTTCTTTGCGATAGATAAGTATGAAATATCTAGGTATTAAAATTGCTGTCGACATTTTTGGATATTACAGTGGAAATCACGTATATTATGTAAGATAAGTTTTATGCACGACGATCCCAATTTAGTAGCGACAAAATTGGTTATTTAAATTAATGATTAATACAGCAAATGTGACAGTAAATTTCAGTACTCATTTATGTACCTCTATGGATAAGTGCGTTGAAAATGTTCAGCATTCCCTTACAAAATAATGTGAGACAGAAAAGATAATAATTATGAATTTTGTTATGTAGTAGAATATTAATAGTAGTATCTACTAGTTATTATTACTGTAAAGATACTTGTTTGACTTTCATTGCAGAATTCAAAAGATTTCCCTGTTTATATTAATTTTATTTCAATTATTCAAGACATCTTTTAAGAACTAATTCTTATTATTATGCCTAATGTCCGTTATAATTATGTTGCAGTAAAATCTTTTTCTTTTTTTTTTTCTGGTCTTGACCTGACTGTCTGTTAATGGAAAACTTTTCTTTTGTTATTTTACCTAAAACTCTGAAAGTTTCATTTTGAGCCAAAATATCTAAATTTTAACAGACCACCGTACTTGTATTTAAAGTATAACTATGTAAAATTTAAAGATTATTGGATTTTAATTTTGTAAAATTTGTCAAGTTGTAAATTGTGTGCCATTACGCCACTACACCTCTGGTTTGCAAAAGCCGTGATGAGGAGGAGTTTTTGTAGTTGATAAGGGACTTGCGTGTAATCTACAGGACAGCAAGAGAGCGTGTAAATTTTGAGCGAAAAATTATTATTATTTCTTTGTGAAAATTTGAGTACTTTTTTGAAATGTGTGATACTAAAATAAAGTATACATACACAAAAGTTGGTGTTTTCTTTTATGTACAATTTAACCCTCCAGTGGTCGCGTGGTCTACCACCGTAGACCATGCTTTTTTAAGCATTTTTTAAACCGCCATAGCTCGTAACAGTTCGAATTATATCGGTTGCATTTTTGAGTAGCTGACAAAAATTAGTCAATCTTTCGGATCCAGTAGTTTTTGAACTTTTAAAGTGGTAAATTATTGGTTTTATTAGTTCTGAAACAGGGCTTGTCTACAAGCGTAAATCACGCGCCTACTGGAGGGTTAATAAAAGGAAGAACTTGAAAAGTATAAAATGTAATGGAAAAATTTACGAAGCGATTGGAAGGAATAAATTTGACAAGGTCGCGCGATAACCGCTGTACGATAGATAAGGTCAACAGGGCTAGCTTGGTCCATCGTGATAGGGAATAATCCGACCAGTAAAAGTAATTTTTGGAATAAGTTTACTTGAATATTTGAAATATTTAAGGTGCGGATTTTTCTACTACAATATTATGGTACATTACATAATGACTATGGATTCTGGATTTATTGTGGAGGGTAAACTGAACTCACACGCACTTGGGTCTCTAAATTGGGCCCATTATACTACCTCCGGTTTCTCCAGTTTCACCCCGATCCTGTCACTTCCCGACAAGCCAATCCAGCTGTAGGATTGTATTCCACTTTTAACAATTTTTAACAAAACAAAAGTTTAATTTGTAAGTTTAATTTTAAACTTAAATTAAATAAAATAAATATTGTTATGAAATTAAGAATAAGTTTTCGTTAATTTAATAACAATTTATTTATTGTTATTTTTGGGTATGTGGACTATGAAATAATAAATTATAATAGATTCTGTAGTTTCCAAGTTTTGCTATTTTATTTAAAGCTTTGTCAGGAAATACAATTAATAGTAAAATAAAAAAATGAAAATCACAAATTAAAAAATGAAGTTATAAAATCTTTAAAAAAATTTTCTTTAATAATTATAATAATTAAAAAATTAATAATTATTAAATTAAAATGGTAATTTAACATTTAATTACTCGTTACTGATTTATTAATTGATTATAAGCATAAAAAAATAAAAGTATTGTTTTAACATTAGAAAAAATAAATTAAATTACAAAAGAAAAAATATGTTCCACAAGTAAGTTAAAATATTATTGTAGTATCCATAATGGGCGCCTTTCTTTCTGAAATGAGTACTATTCTGGAAGAGAGTGATTTGGTATGCTTCTGACACTCGATTGGACTAATTTTGTAACAAATTTCAGTAATGAAAGCCCGGATTCCGTCCAAATTTCTAGGTGCTTTCTCTATTATACGACGTTTTAGTAAATACTACAGGGTTTCAATGGGTGAAAAATCTTGACTCTGAGGGGACCAAGTTAAAACATTTGTACTTGTATTATTTAAATAATTTGCAACCACTTTGGCCTTATGTATTGGAAATTATCTTGTTGCAGTATAAATTGTTCACCAATTAACCTCTTTCATTCAGGTATTATTACATCTTTTAAGAGTTTTAAGTATACTACAGCGGTAACTTTACCTTCAAAAATTATATTTTTCTAACGCCAGCTGAGGACATACATCCCCAAACCATAACACCTTTGTCAAACGCCTTAAGGTGGGTTTTGTATACTTAAAAGACAACACTTCAGTTGTTTCTCGCCACACGTACATTCTCTCATGGCTATATTTTAATCGAATCATAGATTCATCGGTCCATAGCATCTAATCCCAATAATCTTTTGGCTTTAAAACATGTTTTGCATAATATTGCATCTTTTTCAAGAACTCCATCGTTCTTTTTATCTGCATAAAGTAAACGTCGCATCGTATGAGTAGATACCTTAATTATTAGGGACTCTAATTCAAGTTTAGAAAGAAGTTTTGGAGCAGATAAACTTGAATCAGTATTGGAAATTGCCTGAATTTTATTATCTTACCTTTTCGTGGCAATTTTTTTAGAAGGCCCTGGTACTTTATCGGTGCTACTCTACCTTCCATTCGAAAATCATGAATTACTTTCAAAATTGAAGTGGTAGATTTACCGAATAATTCAGCAATTTCTTGTATACTTTCTTTTGAACATGCAACTTGATGATGAATTGCCGTTCTTCTGTAGTTAAATGTTTGAATTTCCCCATTTTACGTAAACTCCTTAAAATAATTTCATTTGAAGGAAAAATAGCAAAGTTGTAAGTTTGTCAAAAAAAATTATACTTACCCTTCAGTAATACAGTGTATTCTGAATAAAAATTGATTGGGATAATAATTAATAAGGTATGATGCAATATGCAAAAATCTCGGGATATTGGAATGCAATAAAACAATAGGATTATTATTGGTCTACGTTTCAGCTATATTAACTATATGCCATCGTCGGGACTAAAAATGAAGAAGTGAAGAATACAATAATATAATAATATAGTACTAACGGTAAGAAATTATTTTTGTGGTCTCACACTTACCAAATTGTTTTATTGCATTCCAATATCTCGAGATTTTTGCATATTACATTACATTGCATTGGATGAGATTTTATTTCCCAATAAAGTATGATTTTAATAAAGATTATGTAGGTTTATATTGCGCTCTGCATAAGTAACTGATACAAATATGCAATTTTAACTTACTTAATGATACATTGAAATAAGGTGGGTGTACTAAAACTTGCAATAACTTTGGTTTTCCATATTTGCTTATTAACATCTCTGTACACTTTTTTGTATCAAATTGTAAAGACTTCGCAGTAAGCAAACATTTTTGCAAAATATCATTTCTTATAGGAATATACGTAAAAATACTTTAAATATCATTTTTTAACTTACTTATGGGAGAATGTTCAAAGTTTTGAATTCCCAAAAACTAAAAATTTTATTATGTCCCAGCTTCTCTCGACTGCGAAAAAATTTTTGATTCAAAGCATTAAAATCCATAACTACTGATAATTTTGTTTCAAATATACCTTTTTCTCGGTGTTAATTGAAAACACTTCATCTCAAGCTTATCTTTTTAAAATTGATAGATTTTCTAATTTGTTTAAAGCACCAGTTGCGTTTGCCTTTCTAATAAATGTAGAAACGTTCGCTACTCCCTTGATTGCTTTATGAATGATCTTATCTGCAGCTGGATTTGAATTCGTTTCGAGATGTTCCTTATCTGGATCTCATTATGTGATAATAAATGTTTGAAGTATTTTTAAATTTTAACTTTAGATAAATTCAAATTTTGTGTTTTTTTAATATGGAATACGGTACCTTCTCGTACAGTATAAGTGCGGTCAAGTATAAAATCACGACGGGAGAAAATTCCATGAAGATAAAGAAAATTTTTACAAAATAAGAAAGGATTGCTTGGTAACGTCAGAGCTTATATGCTATCTTCAGAATAATAGTGAATACGATGGGTTTGGATTTCTTAGATAAAAATGGGTCCTGTTAACGTAGTCGTAGGCTTAGTATTTTCTTGATGAAATAAATTGGACAAAATAGTTCAATTATCACATTCTATTGTCGAGATAATGTGTTGCGAGAATTTGTCTTGGCTGGATTTTTTCTCTGGCAGGATCGAAATTTTCGTTCATTTAGAATTTTAGGGAGTCAAGATTGTGGCTTTTGGGATTTCGTACCCAAACTTTTTACTTTGTGTATCATCCGTTAATAATTTCAATATATTGTAATATACACAAATGGAAACTTTTTTAGGTTATCAAGATTTTGTGCAGGCGTTCTTTGCAAAAAATAATTGTAAACTTCTTTTGTATTTTCTCCGACGCGCGACGATCCTTAGGTAATAACTCTGTTAAACCAATAATTGGTTATGTTGTCTTTAGCTTCTTAGTGGTCAACCTCAAATTTTTACCAACTTACTAATAAATAATTACATTTTAAAATTTTAATATTTATGTCAACAAAATCTTGACTGCAATATCCACGAAATGTTATACATTTTTGCTCTCATATATCTTAAGTACTTATAGAACATTTTATTTAAATCTGGTTACAAATCTCCATTTTATCAGCCCAAAGTTTGAACTTTTATTCCACTTGAAGTATTCAAAAACAATTTCACATTCTTTATTTTTAATTTAGGTGACTTTCTCTATTCTTATATTATACCTCTTAAGTTAACAACAAAAATTGATATTACAAATTATTCTATAATTTTGTTCATAGTAAAACATGAACTAATAGGAAATTGGTATTTTTTCTAACAATTTTTCGTTTGAAGAAGAAACATTCTTCATTTACACATGATGGAGTTGCGGTATCGTACACCTTTACTATTGACTTTAACCTAAGTCCCAAGTTTATATATGTTTGATAGGGGCTCTCATCTACTAGGTCCCTGTGTTTATTCTAAAAACACCTTTACGCTAAAGTGTACAAATTAACTGGAAAATTACTCTCGCTCCATAATATTTTTAAAACATGTCTCTTGGCATTATAAAATAAATGTCTCTTCAACTAATATGTAGACTATACAGGCAACCGATGTTGTAAAGTGTGATTATGCTTTTTTGTAATGCACACTTTACGGTAGAGGTTCCTTTAAGGATTACTTTAGAACTTATAGAATTATGGTTGTAAATTATAACCTTACAAATTAGTTTATAATAATAATATATTTGCAAATATTTCAAAGAATTTCATCTTAAATGAACTTTATCCTTATTTTAGCAAGATTCACAAAAATATTATCTCCTAAATCATTTATATACAATATTTAGGACTGATTTTCAAATCTGATCCCAGGAAATTTTAATTTAGCATAATTAAGTATCGAACATATTGTTTGCATAAAATGGATAATATTAGTTGGCTCAGTGTATCCAATAGTAGTCATACTCATAATCGATTAAACCGATTAATTACAGATTCATGCTTTCACATAATACAAACGAAGAGAAAAAATGGATTATAAATTTGTTTTGAATATAATAGTACAATAAATTATTTTAGCTTTAAAATTTTTCACATTATTACATTACAAAATAGGCAAGGATTAAATATTAATGGAATGAAATAATTAATAAATGCATAAGTAGAATTAATATTTATGATAGAGCCTAGACTATTTATGTCTAATTTAGACTGCAGAAGTAATAAAGAAAAACTCTAGTAATATAAATACCTACACATTTCAAATTATGAAGATAATTAATATTCAACACGCAACCATGGTAGTGCTAACTTATTAAAATATGTTTATCTGTTCTTTTGATTTCAATTAACTTATTACTGTGTATGTTACAGATAGGTACGACACGAAATTATTTTATTTTTATTAAACTTACTAAAATTGTATTAAATAAAATTACTCTGAAGTGGCTATTTAATTTATCACTAAATTACCTTCACTTAGAGCTATCGCTAAGTGTATCAATATGATAAATTACCATAAACTTGAAACTTCCATCAAAAATTTTTGAAAGTGAATAATTCAAATTAAGTCTAAACAACAATACTATTATTTTTTAAACTTAGAAAAAAATATTTAATTAAGTTTAATATTAAATTTTAATTCGAAAACTTGATGATAAATAATAATTAATATACTTAATAATAGGTACAACAAACCTGATAAAGTTTTTGTTGGATTTTATATAAAAAATAAATTTACGGCGAAAACGTAAATAGTCGAGTTCGACAGACCGCAAGGCGTCGTATACAGACTTTTGACGGGATGAAAGCATTGACGTCGCGGTGCCACTGAGGCTACCGAAACAGATCGACGCTTATACGTAAAATTTATTTAACGCCTGCGCTAAAAGATTTCCAAGTTGCATCTTGGTGCAATTATTATTTTACAAAATTATTTGTTTATTCGATTGCGTAATTCAAATGTAATTTTTTAAATTTTACAAGGTTATAACGGCTTACTTAATTGGGAAATTAAAAAGATGAACTATGGTGTTAAATACTTCAAATTTAATTTCAGGTAACTCCCATCCCTAATTTTCAAGCGTTTAGGCATAGTATAACTGAATGACTGGCCAAACTTTAACGTATATTGTACTCATCAAATTAACTAGTAAAAATTCTTAAAGCATTGTCTAGAAAGGCTTTCTTAAAAAGTTATGGTCACTTTTAGTTCAAATAATAACAAATCTCAAAATTTAATGCATTTATTTAAATTAAAAAATATTATTTTCCCTCAAACGGCAATAAAAATATCGTTTCGGTACTAAATACATAAGATTAAAATTTCATATTTTTGCCGTTGTGATTATATTACATAGTACTTTTTTTACCGAGCAATTGAAAAGGACTTTGTTTGTCGCCCCTTGGCGGTACACATAATAAAACTGCTAATTTTTGTCAAAAAGTGTAGGCTTTTATTTTTTTTAAAATAATTATTTAAGCGTTAAATAAAGTATTTATTCAACGTTTTAACTAAATTTCTAGGTTTGAAGAAAAATTTACATGTTTTATGCGTAACAAGAATGATATTTATTAGTGCTGATCTGTTACTTCACAGATTTCCTTCGATCTATCAAATAATTTAAGATTTTAAGGAACTATATACTATTAAAAAAAATTAAAAGGTAATACTAGTTATTATTTTTTAAATTTCAATTGCCCATAACTTTCAACGAATCATTTTAAAACAATATTTATGAAACATTTTATCATTAACTTAATGAGTAGAACTAACACACCCATGAAATTATAGGTAAAGTCATTCGATTACATCCTGTATATGGTGGACATTGATTTTTAAACTTTACATTGCTGAATTTTCTTTACCTTAAAATCCTTTGAAAAATATTTTTAATTTTATTATTTAACATGCATAATTAATTTTCAGTTGGAGCCTCTGCGTGCCCCATTATCTTTGCAACAGGATAACGATTTTAAGGTGTGTTGCCCTAATCACTCACGAGATAGTTGACATAAAAATTTATTAATTTAACATTTTTATTTCATTAATTATCACAAAAGTAATCACTCTAATAAATAAAAGAAAATAGAATTGCTAAAGATATATTCTGTATATCAATTTAATTCAAGGTGGCGTAAAATTGTGTTTAATATAAACACACCCGACTATATCGGAAACCATCAATCAGTGTCAAGTATAATATGAATTACTTTTTCTTACTATTTCTGCCTAAAAGTTCTAAAAAAGTTTCTATGTCATGATGGTATTATTTAGGTAGGTTAATTCAAAATAAATTGGTGGCTCATTGCTAATAATGATTAAATACAGGAAACCGCAATTGGAATTATTGAACTGCGATAATTACTAAATATTTACGTTTAGCTTTATAATAGGTAAAGTAGCTATTAACCTTTGTATTTATTCGAAACTCACCATTTCTGTTTTTTAAACGAAATAAAACTATTTATCTTTGTCACAAAAGAAATCAAAAACTTTGGGTTATTTTTTATATTGCTCAAATTGATTTCCAAGGATTTCGATTTATTGATGGGCTTGTCTCTAGTGATACGTAGGGTTTTATTTATAAAAGTGCTTTATTTTGTGTCAAATTTGCTTGTCAGTTTATTCTTGTTTATTTATTTAACTTTTTGTAACCGTCAGTGTCACTTTTACCGAGTAGTACGTCTAAAATTTTCTCTAGAGTTAATAAAGTGTTTTGTAATCAATCACGCATGCTAAAATTTTACATCATAATAATTAAAATATATTCATCGTGCAAAATTAAATTACCGATAAATTACTTGTACTTTCAAAAGAACACGAACAAATGACTGCTTGAGATTCTTATAAAAGTTGCGAGGCTAATTCCAATTTTTAAGTAAATTTTTTCCCAGCACTAATAAAATTATTATAAGAATGAAGCAATTTATACATACAGTATGTATTGCAAATTGGCTATTTATACATATGATATTGCTATTGTGACGTGTTTGCGTTGTCAATATCGTCGTATTGTCACCTACGCTCCAGACGCTCAGAGACGTTTAGACTAACGCTGTACTAATTAAAAATCCCGTCCAACTCGGCAAAGTAAAGTATACATACTACTGTATGTATAAATAGAAACTTTCTTATTATAAAATAGTTTTGAACGCAACTAAAAATAATAAGGCGAAACACGAGTTACGTTATTTATTGTTTATAATATAGTTACAAAGAAATTTACATTAAATACTTTACTTACAAGTACAAAAGTCAAAGAGCATGTCCCGTTTTACACTCTTACATCCGGTTCACTGCAAAAAGTCCTCGCATGTGTTAAATCAAAGAAGGCCGCTTGTTTCACGTTACATTTTCCACAATAACTATATGTATTTTTTTCATAATGCATCCATTCTCAATAGCATACCTATAATATCAATGGTATTCAACTTTATTTTATAGCGGCCGCTTTATACTTTGCAAATGTTTCGCCTATCAAAATATATCATTTCTGACACCTAACCAACGTATTTTACTTGTAAAAGCAGAAAATCATTTTCAACCTACAATTTGTCCAGAACAATTTTTAATCTTCAAACATGTTTTTAAATTACTACATTTTACATTATACATTTTTAAATTTCAGTTATTTAAAGAACATAGTTCTGTTGATAGAAAAGTGACACAATTCAAAATTTGTAATTTTGTCCAGAACAATTTTTAATCTTCAAACATGTTTTTAAATTACTACATTTTACATTATACATTTTTAAATTTCAGTTATTTAAAGAACATAGTTCTGTTGATAGAAAAGTGACACAATTCAAAATTTGTAATTTTCCAGGAAAGCTATATTTTAAAATTCTGCCTTATATAAGACTGTATATCAAAGGAATGAAATGTTTAGTCGCAAGTTTATAAGAAGCAGCAACCAAACAAATGAAATTTTTACAAATAAAGATAATATTACTGTTTTTAAGATTTAATATGATCTTAATATTTCTAATGCATTCAAAAGTAAACAGCGACATCGTTTAATATATTCATTATTAATCGATTATTCAAACGTAGATTACAAATTTAGCACTGAATGCATTCGGGGAATAATTAATAGCAAATCTTACAACCGCGAACACCAGGTTTTCAAGAATATTACATTCTTTCTGATATGAATGAAATCTTTCAATTTTATTTTCCAACTTACTAACAACAAATAATTAAGCTTACGATATTTAAAAAAATAGTAACCCCAAATTAATAAAGCGCCATCTATTTATCGGGAAAAAAGCATACCTACATATAAATTTGTATAGCGTTATCCATCTTTACAGCTCTTATATTATAATAATCTTTAAAAACTTATATGACAAATTTCCTTAATAATTTTACAATCCGTAGGTATTTATTTGACTTTGATTACTTCTACTGACCATCTCTACAGCAAAAAAATAATAGATGGTGATCAAATTTGGGTCTATGGCAATTGCCTACTCTATTTGCAGAAATTTGACTCGCTGCATAACATTTCTAATGTCAAATAAAGAGCTATTAAATCATCCTAGAAATTAATGTTTAATATTTTTATGTAATGAAGGTAAATGTAAGAATTACGCAACAAACTTCAATTTAGCATATCAATGTAGGTAAGTTTTAATGGCAAAAATCATATCTACATAATTTTTTAGATGGAGGATGGACGCATGTAAATTTCACCGATTCCCGCTAATGATCCCCTTCGTCGACTCATGTTGATGCAAAAATCCCTTTAAAGTGAAAAAATTGAAATGACTACTGAATTTTTATTCATTTAATTGAATTTATTTGACTTGTAAAACGAAAATTACTTTCAAAGTTTTTCGAATATTGGTTTAAAATAAATTCTTTACATTTTTCTGTAAATTGCATGTAAATTGGAATTGGTAATTATGTTGCTTTTCTATTATTATCCAATAAATAATTTATAACTATTATAGCTTTTTCATATCCCTCGAATAATTCATTCCAGTCAGTAGAAGGAAAAAATTACCAAAGTCGAATTGGGGTGAACAGTTTTTTTTTTGTTTCAATAAATTTAATTAAGTTTAATAGATTAATTTCAATAAGTTTAATTTAAGCGGAATTTAGGTACAGAACTAATGGTTTTGTGCGATAATTTAGTTTCTACTCGTCCTGTATATACCTACAATAGAGTTTAGGTATACAATATTGAAGCAAATTAAATTATCCATGCAGGAGGTCCTATATAATATATTTTTCCTCACACCAATACTTTCCGTGCAGTAGCTGCCCAAAATTTGTTATTTTTAAATTGATCATTAATTTATTGCAATTTGTAATTTGTTTTATTTTCAATTTGCTCAACCGTGATCAAATTTTGCGCGGCTATTGTTCAGAAAGTATTGGTATAAAAAAATATATGTGTAGGTCCTTTTTTATAGAGAATCTAATTTTCTACAATATTGTATACCCCATTTTGGATATAATATAATGATTAGAAATCAAAAGCTTTATTGTTGTACTGCATTTTCAAAATTAATGGTAGTTGCTAACCTCAGGGTAATTACATTTTTGGTATGTTTTTTTCATTTAATAATTCTAATTTAGTTGCCCACTTTACTAGTTTTTAATTTAGTTAGTATGTATCTACTACATTTGCTCAGGTATCATGCAGCTTTTAATCACATCGACAGACATTAAAATAATTTTAATTAATTAACAGTAGATTTAATTTACGAATATTTGCAATAATATGAACGAACAAAGCTTATATTTGCAATGGTAACATTTTCAAATTGGCATATTAATTCAAACCTGAGAAGTTTCTCTTAGTGCTTAGCGATTTAGAAAATGTCTTTGTTCCTGTACAAAATAATTTATTACAGAAAATGTTAACACAATTTAGAGGTTGACCTATTTACACCAAAAAGTTAATTTGCTTTCTCCGACCTTCCCAATAAAACTTATAGTAAGTAATTAGTTTTATCAAAATTGTCTCCGTCGTTTAGTACTTATGCTGTGATTAACACTTTAGTAACGTGATAAAAGAAAATTGCCAAAATCACCTCAAGCTTTTTTAATAATTAATTTCATTACTAAAATATTACAAACCCCACAAGGTCAGGCTCAGAGCAAATTTATTTGATACTTGAAAATTTGAAACATATTTAAAGAATGTTAAATAATCCTACTTCAAGTATACACTAATAAATCATATTATGCATTATGATGTAATTTGTGATATAATGACAATGCCAGAAAGCACTATAGCAGTTTAAAGTTAAAGCAAATGTCAGATTACTGAAACCTATCGTTTTTGACTTAGTTTTAATTACTTTATTAATTTAGTTTCTTTATCTTATAAGCCCACGAAATAAATATTATACATTTATTTGACATTTGGATTAATTGAGTTATGACAATTCGGAGTTCTGTATTTTTCTTAAACTCTATTGAAATACTCTTTCCATCAAAAATAAAAATTAGATACTAATCAAAATTTTTTGATTAAAAAAAACTTTCATTATTTCCGTTTAAGCTTCAACCATCGCATGTTTGGGTGGACTGTAGAACCACCAACTTTTCGATGAAATTGGTGCCAAACGTTTGGGTTTCATTTCAGCTTGAAAAACCTTCAATTCCCATAGTTTTACCTCAACAGTTGGGGAGTTATTCGCGAATATTTTGGGAGCAGTTAGGAACAAATTTTTTCTATTTTTCCTCCCATATTGAATTTTTGTGTTAATTCGATGGTGATCGATAGAGCTTCTTTGCATTTTCAATATGCTTCCATTCCCATAACTTTCATTTTCTAAAAGTTGTACTATTTCGTTATAGTATGCACCTGATACAAATAATCTTAAAAATTCATGAGCTATAAATTTTTAATAATGTTAATGTTGAAAAGTAATTCTTAAAAGTTAAAACAATTTAAAATTGTTGTGCACTAAAAATATTCAAAAAATAATCAAAAGATTTTCTATAATATTTTAAAATAAATTTTTATTTAGTTTGATAATTTTTAAAAGAAATTTTAATAATTTATTTTATGGGTCTAATAATATTTAAAATATTATTACGCCTAATCTGTTTTACGTTATGAATATAGATTCTAGGGAATAGAATGTAAACAAAATCGATTTGGTTTCATAACTTTAAAGCGCAATACCGACACAATTTCTAAAAATAAAACATTATTTTATTTTTATAGTTAATAATAATTGACTTCATAATAAAGATTTTGAAATTCAATCTCGAAATTCCTAAAGCAATCAACAAATATTGAGTAATCTAACTTTCGCAAACTCGGCACCTCTCAAAACTTCGCACAAACTCTACATCCGGTTAGCTACTTTATTGCAGAAATTCTAAATTTCACTTTTCAAATTTTGCATTTCGATAGATTTTAGCACAAAATTAGCATACGCTTTAAAATCATTCAGCAGAAATTATTTCAATATTTTTAACGCAATGCCCAAGGTAGTAATTGTAACGAACAAGATACATTAAAAAAATTATTAACAACAGAAACCTTTTAAATTTCAACCGCTAATGCTCTGCAGCATGACAAAATCATTTTCCAAATTAATGAAAAATATAAATCAATTGCGTGTGAACTTTTAAATATACCTGTAATAAATTTTATTGATAAATAGAAACCAATGAAAACCTTTCTAAGTGAAATAAATTAGGATTTATATGCACAATCACACTTTTGTAATCATAAAGCAGAAATGTTAGGGCTCACAATGCAATTAAAATAAAGCAAAATTTCCTAAAAGCATTCAACGAAACCTCTAATACTTTTACAAAAAACTCGAATTCAAATTATGCAATTTCAAGTAGGTATTTAGCAAAATTTTAATTATCGCCTTTTCCAATAATTAATACATAAACTAATTTAAAATTAAAATGCTTTTCAAATTATCGAAATTAGAAACATCTAGCAAATGAAAAATTTAATTTGAATCAACGGAAATTATAAATTATTAAATGCAAAGGAATTTATTTACGTTTTTAAGTAGGTACTATTTTGATAGTCTTTGTTCTCCTTCCTGATCAGATCCAATAACACCAAAACAAAGTGTTGCATTTTAAGTAGTAGATCATAAATATAAAAATAGAATTAAAAGTATGCTTTTCAAAAAAGTTTCTCAATTTTTAATTTTTAAGAAAATAACTAAACTAAAAGAAATCATAATATTATATCCAATTTAAAATAAAACAAATATCACCATTAGCTTTAATGGTGCACCACATGTACTACATATTATTAAAAAATCGATAAAGTACCCATTTGTTTCTTAAATATAGGATGCCATGTATCCTGAAAAGAGTAGGGTAAATTAGAGTTTAATATTTTTTTTAATATTATTTGGAACTAGGTATAACAAAGTTATCGAAAAAATTTTTACTAAAAAATTCGCCCTATAACCAGTATCGATAATAGCAACTTTGCGTGACGGAAATACGCTTCTCCAACACATAAATTTTGATTTTACTATTTTTTTCCTCAAAATTATTAACCATTTTTCTTACAATTACATTGATTTCTTCAAATTACCTTCAAACTTACCAATACATAAAATATTGTAACGACTTTCGTAATATTTAAATTAATTAAAATTATTTTGATTCGGAGTGTAATAGGTGCAGTATTTTGTCACAACCTACACTTCAGTGGAAGAATTTGTGTTAGAATTTTTCATGCATATAAACGAAAAAAGTGAAAAATGGTAATAAGTTTATTAAAATTGTGGAATTAAATAATTACAAAAATTCAAGCAATGTCCTGTGGTATCGTATATAACAACTGAAACTTGCCGAATACAGCCATCAACATGTAAGATAAGATATCACAAGAATATTATTATACTAACAGTTCAAGACCCTCAACCTCAAAGTTATCTCAAACTGGATCGATACAAAATAACTAACGAGGAATAGATATCCTATTACCAACCAAAGAAGATATTTAAAAACAATACAGGTGGAATAGGTGGAATAATGAACAATACTAACTCAAAATAAATAACTTAAGGCAGCATTCTGGTCTAGAATTAAAAAAAAATATTTTTTTTATTTTGCATATTCTTTAAGAATAATATCCTCGAGAGATAATTTTAAAATTCCAATAATTTACGGAATAATAGCTATATTTTAGTATAACGTACCATTCTATGTCTTATACCGCTGCAGCTACCTGAAACTTTTTGCTCAAAAACTTTACATGCGTTTTTCTCAAAATTACATTTTTCAACATGGTTGACATGATATCTGAAGTTCTATTTAACCGATTTACTTCAAATTATGTATCAACCTTCAATATTGTAACAACTTTTTGCATTCATTACGTGATACTACTTTTCATATCATTTCACAATATTCCTAGATACGGCTCTGCCTTTGTAATTTAATGCAATCTAATATTGCAGACATTTGGCGTTTGAATTTCTATGAACAGTTTGGCGTTGTAATATCGGTTACCTGAGAACAAAATAGCAGAGCGGACTTGTTGCGTTACAACAATTTTCTGAATGACGATTTGGTGTGTGTTTAAACATATTTTTGGTTCAACGACTCCCGTTTTCGTGTCAGATTTATTTGTAACAAGTTTTTCCGGCTCTGATGAATGTTTGTGGGGCCACTGAAAACATCTGGCTATAATTGGGTAACTCTGTACGGCGGATCTACTACGTAGACCTGGTGTGCAATTTGTATGATCATTTCCGTTCTCTTTTTTCGACTTTTGTGTTGCTGTTTGACAACCCGATCCTAACCTACCTACTTCGTGTTCCATAGGAAGACGGATCACTTGGGGAATTCCTTCTCCATCTAAATGGTCCAGCGTTGAATAACCAACGTTCAGATCTGCAAGCAGAATTTGAGTGTCGCGAACGCTCATCAAGTGCTACTATATTAAATCATAACAAATGCTCTAGTTTTCATGTTTTCAGCCACACGTTCTAATGCGATTGGAGACGAACACCTGTCACCATGATATTGTAAGCTTATATACGAACTGCAGGTAAACGATTTTAACTTTTCCAATTCTTATAAACCGACGTGTTTTTTGTGAAAAAGGGATTCGAGAGGTAATTACGAATTTTTGTCTAAAATTCGCCATTTTGACCCTCATTGGACATTTTTGTCGTAAAATCGACAAAGAGTGGATTTTTCTGAAACGCAGCATTCGAGAGCTGATTATTAGTACGAAGGAAGGCGTATCCGATTGATTGGTTCATCGATGATTCTGGAAATCAATAAATTTGCATAGATTTGGATTTTTGAGGTTAGGTTACTTGTTTAATGTGGTTGAGATAAAAATTGGATGAAAATTCACCGAATTGATTCTGTGAGCACCAAGATTATATTATGTGGAACAACACTATTCACTCCACAAATTACGTTGTATTTGGATCAAAAATTGGAAGAAATTGCAGCGGCGCACCATATAGAAACAAACTGTGGGTTCGTTAAAAACTTTATTATTTGTAATAACCCAATTATTTGTAAATTTGATAACTACACAAATAACAATAAAATTCATCAAAAGGTCACACAGATCTTAATGCAAATTGAATATTGTGACCGTTTGATTCAATTTTCACATATTACACTTATGGTTGAAGGACAATTTATGTCCAAAGGTAACAAGATTGATTTTTGCTCGTTGTATTTTTATATCATTATACTTGATCAAACGCTAACGGCGTTTTTAATTACTTTCTGGAAACTTAAATGTGAACCGACTAATAGCGGTCTGAACTTGATCGTTCGAGTGGAGAACACATCAGCGTATTCCATTACACGCATCAATAGGGGAGTGGACAGTTGGTTCGAAACACAACTATGTTGTAAAAAACTGAATGGTAAAAATATTTCTTGTTTCGTTTTTATTGAGCTCGACAAATCGCCCATTTATGGCTCTATACCAGAATACCACTTTAAATAAACTACCATATTTTATTATTTTATATTAGGCATATTACCACCGTGTGACTTTTTATTTTTACGCTTTTTTTTATTGGCTTAAAGTATAAACACTCCCTAAACTATCCAAGAATGATATAAAAAGTTGATTATAAGGGGGGTCTTCTTCTTCTTTCTAGAAGTAATTCTCTAGAGAATTCTCATCTAGTAGGCCAAGGCCTGTTATTTTCCAACACATGCGTCGTTTCCTTGGTAGTGTTAGAAACTTTGAGCATATAAATATTTTACATCCATCAGGTAGCTTGCTAGACTTGCCTTCAGATGTGCCTGTATCCTGGTTTTTATGTTAATGGTAGCAATTCACTAACCCAGGGGACCACCGGCTTAACGTGCCTTCCGAAGCACGGAGACTAGTCATAAGAAAGTTCCCTAGTAACATACACCCTCCTGGAGCGTCCCATGGACGTCCGCTAAAGATCCATTGGACGTCCAGGGACCATGTACCTACATTTGATCTCCAACGGACGTCCATAGGACGCTCCAGGAGGGTGTGTGTTCTTGGGTTTGACTCTCCCCAGGTTTAAACCCGGTGCTCCATATTCGCATCCAACTGCGTTAGCTGCAAGGCAATGACCGTCTCGAAGGGGGGTAAATTTCTAAAAGTTCCAAAAAGTTGATTTTCCGAGATTAGTCGTGAAACCTAATTATGGGTAATTTTAGTGCACTCAAGAGTAGGGCTGGGCGAGATCTAAATATCGATATTGAATATCGACAATTACAAAACTGTCGATAACTTCAATTAATGGATCCACTACGACGATAACTCAATCTTCTTTATCGGCCAACAATCAATGTGCTCCAGTGCGATTCAATTATTACTTCAAATCAACTCTTCGATGTCCCGAAAACAATGACTGCTGGGAAAGATCCCTTATCTTGGTACCATCTTATTTACGTGAAAATTCGAAGTCTCTACATCCTTATCTAGAGCGGTAAATTTTAAATTCTCTCAAATTGCATTTTCACTAATTAAATTCGATTTTAGGTACCACACAATTGAAAAGCTCACCAAAACAACTTTACAAAAAAACTATAGTTAACTTTCCCAGAAGGGTTAACTATCCAATTAGGAAGGACTCACTTCCTCCTTAAAACAATAAATAATTTGTTGGTAGAGCCTTCAAACCTTGAAAAACTCAACCTTAAAACAAAATTCATCACAATTTTTCAAAAATTCACTGAAACTTTTCAGTGGCATTCTTCGTCGTATTTGCCACTATTTAAGACGTCAAAATTACACGACAAATTATATTCGAGAAGACAGTAAAAAAATGATAAATTGACTTTCACAACAACATTATAATAATAATTATAAATATTACAATTTGTTCATTATAAATATAATGAACAAATTAAAATTTCACACCTTTTGCGATTTACAAATAAAATTGTTATTAATTATTATTAAAAATGTTCCACGATCTAGTATATGGAAAAATTAGGTGAAATAGAAGATATGAGTCCCGTCATTTTAAGCCAAAATGTATTAAATGCCTAGGAAGCCGTCTCTATAATTCAAAGTGATATACAGCCCCGTTCTCTCCTGATATGTGTAAACAGTAAAGACAACCATCAAGTCCATTTTAAAATATGCAAATTCTTTCAGAATATAAAGAGCAAAATAAACGATGAAAACCAACGGGTAAGTTCTTAGACAGAAGTCAAACCAATTTTATAAAACCAAACAAATAATTCATCACATAGTACAAGAAATTGCCAACTGCTTGAAAAACTTCAAATTCTTACGATGAAACAGTTTAATGAAGACTGTGTAAAAAGCCATTTGTTAAATTAAAAGACTGCTCTGGAAAGCAAAAACTACCCGGTTCAAAACAAAACGGCTTCCTCGAGGTAGTCCAATTTAACTGCAGTTGCATTTTTTTTTTAAATGTATAGCATTTTATTTTAGAATTATATCAAATAATATTTATGGTGGACAGAGTAATAGTTCGAGAATTTTATGATGTCAAATTCCTTTACTATGTACATATTTGAAAAACCATCAAACCTTCTTATTTATTTATTTAATATAACCGAATTTTCTTTTAAACCATTTTCACTAAATGCATTTAATCTTATAAATAAATGTTGTAAAATTTTTTAAGTGTTGTGTAATTTATTTGTTTTTAACAAATGAACTCCTTGAAGTTTTAATAAAGTAAGAAAATTTTAAGAAAAATTACATGAAGTTGGATCATCTGTCTTCTATAAAAATAATATTTGCTTTCAACTTGATTAATGGAGAAAATTTCGACCGCATATTACAGCATTACATCACAGACGCTGTGGTTGTACCACACATTTCTAACTTCCTCAAAATTAGTGAATGTAACTGACATTAGGATAAATTAAAGCAATGCTTATAACATTAGTTTGTCGTATACATAGTTACAATTTTGCACATCATTTGCTAATATATCACTTCTATGTTTTGGAAAACCATACAAACATAATACGGATTACATTATATTAAAATTTAAATTTTCGTGCAATTAGTGAAGAATGCCGCACCAGTAATTCAGGATAATAATTTATTTTCGAATATGCGTACAAGTAGAGATGTACTATTATTACCATTTTAAAATTTGTTTGTTTTTAATTATCGAGTGTTTTCTTGTCTTCAAAAAATTTTACTATTTCAACTACGATTCAATTATTACAGTTGGAGATATTTTCTGAATATTATATTTTAGCAAATTTTAAAGATACGATAAATCGTAATACTTGATTCACGTTCTTGAAAGGATTTTCAGTCTCTAGAGGTTGCTTATTACAGACGGCTTTTAGAGTAATCCACGGCAGGCAGTATGGATTAGGAACCAATCATGTAGCCATGTTCACGCTATGGTGACATTTTCTATAAAACCAGATTGAGTGAAATTGATTTGATCTTTCATATTTCCTAAGTAGGTACATCTTTTTAAAAATATTTAAAACATTTAGAAGCTTCCGTATATTCAAAATCAAAGTAGACAGCTAATATTTGTCTACTTATTCATTCAATTTAAGAAAATTCGCTGGAAAATGTAAAAATTTTAAAAAATTAAAAATGTTTTATGAACTTGACACAATTTTATAAAACATAAAACAATCGATATTTCTGTGTATTACAAGAAAAAGGAGTATTATCCGCTAATAAAAATTACCAGCCCGTTAATTTAATTTAGTACACCATTATATTTTTTATCTACATACATTTAACGTTATATAACTATTACTAGGTTATTAGCATTTTTAAATGTTCATTCTTTTTATTTTTAGTTTATTTTAAGTAGTTTTGGGTTGAATATTTTGTTCTTTTTTTTATTGGCTCAACAGGCGACTGAGGAATTCGAAACCATAACTAATTAAGGTTGATTTTCACCATACGTTCCGTTTCAGTTCCATACCGGAGATATTCAAATATTATCAGTTGACGTACGCACACCTTCTGTCTTCTGTCAGAAGCCAACTACCGGTATGGAACAAAAACGGAACATTTAGTGGGAATTAGCCTTTATTTGTAGCCGCTTACGTTTCACTTCATCCCACGCTTCTGGGTTATATTTTATATCGACCAATTATTTAAAATTCTAGAAGAATAATATACCTAAATACTTTCGGTAGAATAACTTTATTAAATCTTTTGTACCCTACAAAAGTTTTCTTGTGATTTATTTAGCATTGATATATTACTAATTCAAGTTGGTTCTTGATATCAATGTGTACGAAAAGGGTGGCTGTCAAAATACTACGCACACAATTTGACGTGAGTACAATTTATCGTCACATACAAAATTAATACCTATTCGACTTATGATCTTATAAATTATTAACTTGTGAAATTAATTTTAAATACTACTTGCTAATTAAAGATTGAATCTGAAGATTTATATTTTCTAAATCATTTATACGGGACATGTCCTCCAACCAAATTCCGAATGGCTATAATAATACAGCAAATTTATATTCAAAATCTTTATTGTTACAAGTACTACTATGTATTGTTTTGTACTCTATCGGAAGCCTTTTAAAAAAATTATAATAATAAATTTAAATGGTCGAGGAAGCTTCGAAATAAAAAGAGCTACTGGCAAAGACAATCCAGTGCTCCGGTTAGAAACGACTCTTAATGTTCTCTTCGGGTTCACTGACTATGCCGAAGGACGCCGAAGGATATTACAAAGTTCAAATTTAAAGCCTGAATAGTTAAAAGAAAATTTTATTATTAAAATAAAATAATATTTATGCTGTTAATTCTTTGATTATAAAACTAACAGATCATTTGATTTAATTTGGAATCTGGGACAACTACAAGTCCAGACTCACCACTTCCATCGTGAATTCAATGCCTTTACTAAATCAACTAAAAAAAAGCTTTCTACGCTTTGTATGCATCAAAGGATTCATTCAAAAATAAAGTTCAAATTATATAAAAGTTTAGGTACCTCGTAAACTTTTTATCGGTGTAACTTCACTTATAACATCACCGTAATTTACTTTATCGGCAAATAATAAGGAGACAATCCAGAAATGGCATCCAGGTGCTCCAATACCATCCAAATATCTTCAAGTTAACCTTTCATACGCCAAAAAAGCTAATTGTAGCGTTTTCAAGCAATTCCAAGATAAATTTCTTTTGCAACCATGCAAATAAACCAATAATTAAGATAAGATCAATCCTAACGTCCAAAACTTTTAATCTGCTTTTTTAAACGTATCCAATATCATCCAGAAAAATAACTACGAAAAATTATGACTTTCCACCAAACCGAATTCTACAAAATCTGACCATGGAGGTTACACTATGCAAATCTCCAAATTGTCGCTTTTAAAAATACAGGAAAATGCAAAATAAATCACTAAAATACTTCCAGAATCAATCCTGACTCCAGAAACTGAAAAATTCGTAAATTTGCAACGGACGAAAAATAAGTCCGTCCGTTTTTTCAAACTGCTCACCGAAGAGTCTCCTTCTTCGTACCATTAGACGAACATAAAAAATTTGTACATTCTTCAAAAATCAAAAATCGCACAATATGTTTCACCTTCACTAGGTATAAATTTATTAATTACAGGTCCTCACAATTGAAAAACCTACCAACATATTTCTAAGCAAAACTTCTTCTTCCACTTTCTAGAAATAAAAATATAAATCCAGCACAAAAATTAAAAATTTATCTTTTCCTTTTGAAATCAAAATAGAAAGTAACTAACGACAATATATTTTATCTGCTTTTCATTAGATGATTGCACTGTTAGTCCAGTCAAAATAGACATTACACTTTGCAAAAATTCGCATCCAGCTGAAAATTGGCATAAACCTTAAATGCACTATTACTACAAACAAAATATCAAAAGTCCCCACCGATCCCACGTCTGCTAAAAAAGTTATTCAAGGTCAACGGTCAACAATATCGGATTTTTACATTTTTCTCGTAAATGATAAGTGTTATCGTAAAAATAGGTTAGACAAAAATTATAGATCATGAAATTCTCTACAAAAATTATTTTTATACTTTTTTTCGTACGAATCGTTATTCATCAGATATCACGATTCAAAAGTTGGGAAGTTTTATTAGACAGTGTCCTATTGATTGAAAAAATGGTAATATTGGTAATAATTAGGTAATTTTCGAAATCGCGATATATCCGGAATAGCGATTCGTACGAAAAAAAGTATAAAAATAATTTTTTTATACTTTTTTTAATTTTAAATAATAAATAATTTTTATAATTTGTCTAACCTATTTTTACGATAACACTTATCATTTACGAGCAAAATGCAAAAAATCGATATTGTTGACTTTTGACCTTGAATAACTTTTTTAGCAGATGTGGGATCGGTGGGGACTTTTGATATTTTGTTTGTAATAGTGCATTTAACGTTTATGCCAATTTTCAGCTGGATGCGAATTATTGCAAACTTTGCACTTTTTTTTGTCTATTTTGACTGGACTATGTGGTAATATATTTGTTATGTTGTTAATTATTGTGCGAAAACAAATGAAACACAGATTTATTTTATTAAGGCATAACTTTTCATCATCGCATATTTAAAAACAAATTATTCTACTGTTCGACACCGCGTTGGGTTGTTATATCGAGCTAAAATATGCAGTGAAATCACTTAAGCCGTGAGTATTTATGAGAGCAAGTCGATTCTTTTATTTGGTAATTTATTTTTGTTTTAAAAATTTAAAATATTATGTGAAAAGTTCCATTATTATAATTTCACAGCCAACGGAAATTATTTCCCACATTTAGGTTGTAGCTAACATAAATTTTATCGAAGCTTTATAAAATTTTATCGACGTGTTAGAAAAATGGTGCAACAATTACAATTTGCTATAATTTCATTGAATTGGTTCTATTATTATTTTATGAATATTGAACTCTTTGGAGGATTCATCCCTATGAAAAAATTTAGTCGCAGCATTCGGAACAAATACGCAGGATTCGCAGCTTAGTCGTCGATTTTGGATATACAAAATTTGGATATAACTTGAAAGAACTTTAGGGCCATGGACGCCATTTGATATTTTAAGGTCAACTTGCTAATATATAGCTTTGGTATTTTTATTGTGTTTTAGAAGTTTTTTCCATATTGTACTAGGGTAGACCGGGGTCAGTTGAAACGGGGGGCAGTTGAAACAACGCTAATATTTCAAAAACTAATAAAGATAGCGGAGGGTGTACAAAGAGAAAAAGACGCGGATTTCTTGTCGGAATATGCCTGACAATATTTGGTTTCGCTTCGAGTCCATGTTACGCCTACAAGAGGGCACATTGTTATTTTGAGTGCAAAAGTAAGTATTTTTCTTGTTGTTAATTTGTTTTTAATACAAAACTATTCAATTTCGGTTATTATAGTTTTTAATGTAAGAACCTTGGTTGTCGGAGTACAAATAGGTGAAATTATTTTTTATTTAAATTGTTTATTTTGGATGTTATAAAGACAAATTTTCTAAAAGATGTGGTGGGGTCAGTTGTAACAATTTTTTCGGGGTCAGTTGAAACGCTTCAGCTCCTGTTGGAGCCATATGTTTAAACAAAATTTAAAAAAATTTTAGTTTTTAATTAAGTTTTATAAAGTTTAGGATTATCTTACGATAAACGTTAATGTTGTGCCTTTAATATCTTCCATAACATTGATTGTAACCCTTATTTTGTTCAGAGCATAATAAATTAAAAATCAAAATTTCTTGATATTGCGAAGACACCTCTTCTGTCTTCCCAATATCAACAAATGTTGATTTTTAATTTAGTAATATCCATAAATACTAACCATATTCTGTAATTTTGTCAATAAATAAGTATGTAACAACATTTATTTTCTTTATTCTGCTAGTGTTACAACTCACCCCATTCACTGTTACAACTGCCCCTTATATGGGGACAGTTGAAACACTTTCTCTGACTTTATAAATTGCCCTCTGGTGTTTTTTGTAATGCAGATAATGGCACTATAACCTTATCCATTTGTAGTCAGATAACTAAAGGTTCAATTAAGGCATAATTTCAAATACGTTTAGTTCAAATTGTTGTTAAAGGTAGTGATTTTGTCGAAATTGTTTCAACTGTCCCCGGTCTACCCTACCATGCCCATCTATTTGAAGATTAACAAATACTTTTTCACTTCTATTTTATTGGCATATGCCGCCTAATTATTGACACCTACCAAAATTCTCTTCCATAGTTACTTGAATCGGCCGAACTGTTAAAAATCTCACGACGAAATTTGGTTCAGTCCTTTCTAGAACAGGTGCAAAAGCATTGTTAACCGCTTACGAAGATCGGGTGGGCCTTCGTAGCAATTGTGTAAACTTTTAATCAGTGTGTGTTGCCAATAAAGAGATAAAGTTGAGGAAATCCTTTTCTATCGACCGGAGTAACCGGGAATATTAACCCACGTGAAATTTAACCCCCCGTAAAAATTTCCTAGAGAAATGTTACTCCCGGTAAAAATTCCCTAGAGAAATTTTACCGTCAGTGAAAAAAAATAAAGGAAATCCCGACTACACCGGCTTTAATATCAATGAGAACATCTGTCTTGGGGACTTCTAACCCAAAATTTACCACTTACCTTACACTTTACCTGCCAAAAGTCTTAAGTTCATCTTCTAATTGAAAAGGCGTGGGAAATAAGTGTCAAAAAGCAGATTAAATTAATTAATAAATCTAACTCATGTCAGATGATATTACCATATTATTGTAAGTTTACTGTAGCTGTTATTATTTAGTTTGCATTAGAATAAAAAAAACATTTTCTAAATTTATTGTAATGCTACATTACATGGTTTAAATTTTAAATAGAAATAGTAATTTGATGTTTAATATAATTATTATTAATGTTGTTTAATTGTCGCATAATGAATTTATTATAACTAAAATACATGTCTGAGTGATATTTGCATTAATAATAAATATTATTTACATACATTTGAAACTACAACAGTTTGTCATATCAGAATATCTTAATTTAAAATTGAACGATACTGTTATTACGTTATTAGTTATTTTTAGTTTAATTATGTTTGTGTACTACTTGGAAGTTTAGTTATTACCATATAGCACGGCAATAGATAAAAAGTTATATTTGAAAAAGATAACTGATTTTAAAAATATTATTTTCTGAGATACATAACGATAAATTGACTATTATGTACTACGAGTACTATTCTCCTTCTTTGCAAAAAAAAGTTTTGTTATAATTTTATTTTCAAAAGTATCCCCAGTTTTTTACTGCTAAACTATTTTTGTTTTCATATCTGTTTTGCAAAATTTAAAGTTAAATAAAAGTTTATAAATTATAAAAGCATAAGCTCATTTTTATTATAATTTCTCCAATAAAATAGAAATAAATTTACGAGGTGCATGGTAACGAAAAATTAATAAAATGCACTCGTCGCAAATATATATTATACGAGAAGAGTGCATTTTATTACTTTTTCATTATAATACCGATAAAATTTAAATAAAAGAACTAAATTTTGTAGTAGAGAAATATTACGTAAAAACTAGATTGAAAAGTTTATACGAGCATCCGCTGTTCTTCGACTTTTTTTTTATTGATGATGATTACAATTACGAGTAATTGGTTCATTATTTAATATTATTAAAAAAGCATAAAATTCTTTTATGGTAGTATATTAATTTTCTTTAAAATAAAGCTTTTCTATTTCAAAATAAGTTCTTATTGTATATTTTTCACATACCAAAATAGTGAACAACCACGAAAAAGTGAAACGATTCGACTGTAGTGCGAAAGCAAAAATGTTTTGCTATTGAGTTTCCCGCAAAAAACGAGACGAGAGTTGGTCATTCATTTTTCCATATCTGTTGTAGTTGTCGAGAATAAATAGTTTTATAATCCCTGCCTGCATCTCGAATTAATCAGGGAAATAGAAAATTTGCCACAGTTCTGATTTTCTAATTTGTTTTTTTGTGTCGCCTGTAAAATGCTCATTATGGAATTAACTCTTTTGTTCATATAATACTTTCACTGTGAAACCACCTTTTTAATAATTTATTATTATTATTTTGATGTAACAATATTATTGTTATTAAAAATAATTGCCGACTTGAATGGGTTAAGGAAATGGAATAGGAAAATGAAAAAGGAGTAAATGCACACTACATGATACTACTGTCACAATATGCATACCATTTCTTTTGGTAACACCCGAAGTCTCAACATTATTTAAAATTGCAAAATATAAAATCATACAAACATCAGTTAAATTTCCGAAACCATTTTAATTATATAAATAAGTTACAAATAAATCTTACTTCTTTCGATCAGATTCATATTTACTTTTCTAATGATAGAAATTAGCATTAAGGTAAAATTGTAAAAATTATCAATAAATAATTTAACATTGATTAATCGCAAAAGAAATTTATTCAACATTCAGTGTTTTTTTTTTAAATAAGTACACTTTATTTTATTAAGGAAGTACGAAAAAAGAATCGAATTTACTGCTGCATTGGAAATAGTTTCACGAATTTAAAATTGGTATGGAAAGAATTAGAGTGCATATTGCCTTGCACAGAACGTTGTGTTAAATCAGGAAGTAAACTAAAATGTACATTAAAATTTAAACCTTACTTTAAAAAAAAACATAGCAAAATGGAGAAGCAAATTTATCCTAATTAGAAAATCAAGATGAACAATTAAACTTAAGTTATTAAGTAGTATCAACACAAATACAATAATTAAAAATGAATATTATACACCTACGATATTTTATATTCCAATATTTTTTGTAATTAATAATTTTTTTAAATGTCCATAATTTATTGATAATAAAAACATTGTTGTTCAAGTCCACTGGAAATTCTAAAAATAAACCCAAACTTGAGACTAATTCCTGCATAAGCATTGCTTTGTTTATTTGAATGTTTAATCGATTTTCATTCAACATGCTAATCAAAATATGGAGCTATTTCATCTGGCAATTTTTTTCTATTTCTAAAAATTGGTTTCTGAAAATAACTTGCAAATTATAGATTTTACAAAAAACTTTTTAATACAAATTAATATATTCCTAATATTATCCCTGCTAGCCTGCTACTTACATATATCTACCTTTTATATTAGATGGTCGGAAGTCCGAAAATACCGAAGTCACTTTTTGTAAGAAAAATGTTTTACTAAGTTTCTGATTATTATTGGATTTTGAATGTAATCCATGTAAACTTTGATTGGTGTGAATTACAGCTTGTGCTCACACTGCAGAGTGCAGCTCACTCAATCAATCACTAAATTGTAACAATATCTAGACTGCAATAATGGAATCAACAAGAAATAAAAAAATGTGGCATCTGTTTCAGTGTGGAATACTATGCTTATGCATTCATGCGTAATAAGTTCAACCAATTTTGAGCCGAATCAAGTATGAAATAATATGTGTGTAAATGTGTCGTATCTACACAGTCTACCATAAATAAGTTAAAAAATTATTTTTTAACTTTGTAATGGTAATTTTCATATTTTTTGACAATTTTTTTAAATGATTTTAACATTTAATTACTCATTACTGTTTTATTAATTGATTATAAGTATAAAAAAATAAAAGTTTTGTTTTAACATAAGAAAAAATTAATAAAATTGAATTACATAAGAAAAAATACGTTCCAAAAGTAAGTTAAAATAGTACTTTTCATCACAAGGACGTAAAACGCGATTTTTCGTTCGAGGGGAGCGGGGGTTCCGAGGCGGAGCGTAGCGCAGCCGAGGAACCCGACCGCTTCCGAGGTGAAAAAGTAGTTTTACGGCAGCGTGGTGAGAAGAACTTTTCGTTAGCCGTCTACTTTCAACGTTCTGTACTGTGCAAAACGTAGAAGAGGATACGTGTCTGGCGTATGTGGTGCACCTCTATGGTTAAGTCGACCCTTATAGCACAGGATGGAATAGATATAAGTGGATTCCACAATGTGCGTAATATTTGCAGGAGGAACAATGATGCGCCGCGCGACATTAAAAAAGCTGCCGTGTTAGTGTTTACTAAGGAACACGTGCAGCAATTTGTCTCGACGCGACGGCGCCAAATAAGTAACTATTATATGCTAGCCAAACTAACAAGGGCAAGGCCAACCCTTCCCCTCACAGATCTGCACCAAAATTTGTATACGATTACAACCCAATTAGAAGTCAACTTGATGAAAGTTTAAAGTTGCGAAACTCAAAAATTTTTTTAAAAATTTGTAATAAAGTCAATGGGTAAAGTTGATAAAAGGTACCGTAGTTCAAATGTACCGAACTTAAAAATTTTATCAGTTATGTATCATAACCTCAAATAATAATTAATAACCTCGACATGAATAATAATTTATTCAATATAACAAATTTAGTATTTCAACTTTGAAGTAGTAGGTAGGTACCTAATTACACATGGTAAGCAAAATTGAGTGAATTTTGTTTCGATAATTTTTATTTACATTGCAGTTTGAAAAAATAGTACGATTTATTGCAACACTACAAAGCACAAATTATTACAATAAAAATTATATTCAACGCTATAGTAAGTAGGTACTATATATGATTTATTATTATTTATTCACTCTCAATTTCCTCAGTGACAAATTTATGCCAACTGCTGTTTGCCGATACAAAATTTAAGTTTCACCAGTATTGTCTGTAATTAGTTCTTTTGGCTTGTATCTTGGGTGTCACTACCAGTAGCGTGTCTTGTAGGATTCATCTATATGTACAATATGGTGGCTTACACATATGCAGTCATTATGAAGAAACCGTTGAAGTGTGTCGAATGACCCCAGGATTGACGACCGTGCACTATTCTTCGACTGTTGGTTTTATTCTTTGTATTGTAAATAGGGCTGTGTCTAGTGAAATTAGTAGGTTTTCAGTATTGTACCGATTGTTGTTTATTAGACGTATTTGTAGTAAACGTTATTCTTTTTGTCTTCGTTGTTTAGCAGTAGTCGATTTGATGCAAACCATTGTGCTGCAGTGTTTATCGCTTGTAAATAGCCGAGCATGTGCTTTGCTACTGTCCAGGGCTGACTTTAATGAGAAGATCGATGTTGACATGGCCAGATTCGGGAAAAAGCTGAAAATCAATAGTAGTACCTAAATGAGCTTGATTTGTATGTCTAATGCATGTGAATTTAACTTACCCTTCACAACAAATGCGCAAATTTATGGCCCTTCGACAATTGGAGAAAATGAAGATTCTCGACATAGTGAAATTTCAAAAGAACGGTTGAAATATGCAAATGATGTATTCCGAGTAGCTCTTTCCTGCAAATTATTTAATGGCACCAGAAGATTCTGCGATAATCACCGAAGATGCCATGGTAGTAGGAGAAGAAATGTACCGTAACATTATAAGAATGCTAAGCGAAAAAGAAATTGTGTCGGAGGGCATAATTTTTGAAGAAGTTGAAGAATATATGACCGACAAGCACAGAAAGAAACCGATAATATTTCACTGGATAACAAAATCAAGGTTGTAAATATTGCTAGACAACATCCGAAGTGGGGCGTTAAAGCTCTTCATAAAAATGGATGGCACCTACAAATTTTGAATGATTTGAAAATATGGGGACAACAAATTAAAAGGCAACTTTTCTCCCTTTTTGCATAATCTACTAATGCACTTTTTCTCAAATTTTGTAAATTAATTAAATTTGTCATTATTATAATATAAATTTTATTTAAATCTAAAACAGTAAAAACATTGTAATACATATGGGATCATGAAATAAGCTCAAGATTTTTCAACAATTTATGACCACGACTTCCTTAAACGACACACTTCAACCGTATCTTCATAATAACTGCACATGTGTAAGCCACCATATTGTACATATAGATGAATCCTACAAGACACGCTACTGGTAGTGACACCCAAGATACAAGCCAAAAGAACCAATTACAGACAATACTGGTGAAACTTAAATTTTGTATCGGCAAACAGCAGTTGGCATAAATTTGTCACTGAGGAAATTGAGAGTGAATAAATAATAATAAATCATATATAGTACCTACTTACTATAGCGTTGAATATAATTTTTATTGTAATAATTTGTGCTTTGTAGTGTTGCAATAAATCGTACTATTTTTTCAAACTGCAATGTAAATAAAAATTATCGAAACAAAATTCACTCAATTTTGCTTACCGTGGTAATTAGGTACCTACCTACTACTTCAAAGTTGAAATACTAAATTTGTTATATTGAATAAATTATTATTCATGTCGAGGTTATTAATTATTATTTGAGGTTATGATACATAACTGTCAATGACTGATAAAATTTTTATGTTCGGTACATTTGAACTACGGTACCTTTTATCAACTTTACCCATTGACTTTATTACAAATTTTTAAAAAAATTTTTGAGTTTCGCAACTTTAAACTTTCATCAAGTTGACTTCTAATTGGGTTGTAATCGTATACAAATTTTGGTGCAGATCTGTGAGGGGAAGGGTTGGCCTTGCCCTTGTAAGTTACACTATCACGTTCTAAATATTGTATATAGAAAGTAGTATAGAGGGACGTGACTCTATGCTTCTTTCCGTTTCTCTGTAAATATTGTAAATAGAAAGTACTATAGAGGGACGTGTCTCTATAATACTTTCCTTTTGTACATATTTTGTACTTATTTTGTACATAATACAATAGAAACTTATGCTTTTATACCATTTTTATTGTTTTTTTCCTGCAAATGTCGACGAAAACATACTCTTTTCGTACCTCAAAACGTACATGAAAAGTGCTCAAATACGTCCGGCGTAACGAAAAAATATTTATTATCCACAATAGGCACCTTTTCTGTCCGAAATGAGTGCTATTCTGGAAGAGAGTGGACTAATTTTGTACCAAATTTCAGTAATGAAAGCCCGGATTTCGTCCAAATTTCTAGGTGCTTTCTCTACTATACGACGTTTTAGTAAAGACTACAAGTTTTCATGGGTGAAAGATCAGGACTCTGCGGGGACCAAGTTAAAACATTTATACTTGTATTATTTAAATAATTTGTGACCATTTTGGTCTTATGTATTGGAGAATTATCTTGTTACAGTATACATTTTTCACAAATTAACCTCTTTGCTTCAGGTATTATTACATCTTTTAAGAGTTTTAAGTATACTACAGCAGTAACTTGACCTTCAAAAATTACTATTTTTCCAACGGCAGCTGAGGACATACATGCCCAAACCATAACACCTTTGTCAAATGACTTTAAGGTAGGTTTTGTACACTTAAAAGACAAAACTTCAGTTGTTTTCGCTACACGTACATTCTCCCATGGCTATATTTTAATCGAATCATAGCTTCATTGGTCCATAGGATCTAATCCCAAAAATCTTTTGACTTTAAAACATGTTCTGCATGATATTACATGTTTTTCAGTATATTTATCTTGTTTAAATACGGTATATTTAGTGGAACTCGATCTTTCTTTTTATCTGCATAAAGTAGACGCCGTATTACTTGAGTAAATACCATAATTAGGGACTCTAATTCAAGTTTAGCACGAATTTTTGGAGCAGATAAATTTGGATCGGTATTGGAAATTGAAGGAAAAATAGCAAAGTTCTAAGTTTGTCCAAAAAATTATGCTTACCCTTCAGTAATACAGTGTATTCTGAATAAAAATTGATTGGCTTAATAATAAGGTATAATTTAATAAAGATCATGTAGTTTTATAATGCGCTCCGCCCAAGTAACTGATACAAATTTGCAATTTTCACTTACTTATGGTACATTGAAATAAGGTGCGGGTGTACTAAAACTTGCAATAACTTTTATTTTCCATATTTGCATATTAACGTTTTTATACACTTTTTTTTATCAAATTGTAAAGACTTCGCTGTGAGCAAAAATTTTTGAAAAATATCATTTTTTATAAGAAATATACGTAAAACTATTTTAAATATCATTTTTTAACTTACTTTATGGTAGATTGTGTAAGTAAGTGGCATTTCTCAAGAGTTATGACATTAAAATACTTTACTACCCTAAAACACTAATATTTTAATGATCCCTAGATATTGTCAATATTTCTCCAAAACTTTTAACATTGACAAGATTTCTTCTTCTTCTTCTTGTGTGAAGACGGTCAGTATAAGATTCTTACTTTTCCCAAAGTCGGACCGGGTTTTCAGTATTAGTAGTATTATAATATAAGCTATGCTAATGAGTAATGACCGTCTCTTGACATGAATTATAAAAATGAAATGAACTATATTTTCTTAATTTCTCATTTAATTTTCCTTCTACAAACTAATTTTAATATGGAATTATGGTGATTATTGCTATTTTTTCTAATTCACAATATCATCAATGTTTACACCGAGTAACAATTCAACAGGTGACAATATCCACTACAAATTCTGATTGTGAGTGAATTATATATTTAAAAATACAAAATCTGCATATTATGTCCATTAACAAATAAAGTCACTGGCTCCGTGTTTATTTCCTGACATTACTATTAAATAATTAAAGGCCATTTGAATATTATAATTTATAATGATAAAAAGTTTTGAGACATTTCTGTACGCGCTTTCCCAATCAATTATGGTAGCCAGTTGTTTAGTTCACAGGCAGGAAACAATAATATTGCAAAACAAAGTATGTGGACCAATATTCAAAATAATGGGTTTCAAATAAAATCGCCAAGAAAATTGTCGACGAAGAATTCACAAATTAAAGCCACACTCGAATATAAATTCAAATTCATATTGAATGTTCAAAAACAATATCGAACGAAATATACTGGGTGACCGGCCGCCGATGTGAACATAGGAAAATAACATGGGAAATTGATTTTTTTAAATTCCTGCTTCCCATTATAACGGATTAGAATGAAAAGAGTAGCAATTTAAAGAGGCTTATTTTCCGCGTCTAAAGACACCCAGCACTTGATGGTTTGTTCTTTGATCATTGTTAAAAACTCAAAATAAAATGACAAAATAGCACTTTTAAATAGATATTAGATGCCTTGTTTAAAATTCATTGCAATTGTTTTTGCTTGAAAACTAATTTTAAACGCAAGTTTTGACAGTTTAACCATCCAAAACAGCAAAACATTTTTAATATATAATATTAAAATTGAAATAATAAATAATTTTACAAGTTAATTAAATTAAATTATATAATAATTTTATCAAGCTTTCAAGTATTATTCTGACGTAGAATACACAATTCCTTCAAAGCTTAAAAATATAATATTAGTATAACTTAATTTAATTAACTCGTAAAAGTATTTAAAATATACCAATATTAATTTAATAATATTGTTGGCTAAATTCGAAATCACTTTTTTTACTGCCAGGTATGCAAAAGCAAGCTTGTATTGCATCAAAACAATGACAGAAATAACATATCTTCTCCGAACGGAAGAAAAATGCATACATCTCTCCCTCGGGATAGAAATACACGTTTCTTTCCCGCTGAGAGTAAATAAAATGGCATTCATCTGACATTTTTTGTTACGTAAAAATAAATCAAAGACAATATAGGTGTAATAAGTATAAGATGTACTTTTGATAGATATTAATTGCCGATAAGAATCAAATCAAATATTTAGCTTCCATTCCTGACGGAATATAACCACTTCTCATCAGCAGTGCATTGGTAGTCATGAACTGAGGTTTCTCGTTCGGTAGCCTGTCGTTGTATGCTTTACTCTTCGTTTTTAATATCGAGATCTTGGAAAATATACATTATTCACTTGTATGTCGGTCGTCGCTCCATTCGGGCAATTCGGACTACAATTTTACACCTCGAGAAAAAATCATGGATTCTTCTTTGCTTTGGTGTGTAAGAATTATGCTATTGTAAAACCCACCAAACTGATTTTTACTTTTACAATTAAAATTAAGGTGTTAAATAATCATTTACATTTTAGTTTCCTGAATTTTCATCTTTCGGTAATTAGGAATGGAAGGAACTAAGTTTAATAGTTTTCAGCTTCACCTTCACGAAGATTCTTCTTCGTTTCGCTTTTAGTTCTTAACCGTGGTCCATGATACTAAGATATCTATATATATAAAAGAATAAACTGACTGATTGACTGACTGATTGACTGACTGATTGACTGACTGATTGACTGACTGATTGACTGACTGATTGACTGACTGACTGATATATCAACGCACAGCCCAAACTACTGGGTCCTTAGCGATGAAATTTTGCACAGAGGTTCCTGTTATCACGTAGGTGAGCACTAAGAAAGGATTTTATGAAAATCCTATCTAAAAGGGATTTATCACCTATTATCTAATTAGCGGTGACGCGCATGAATGGACTAACTAAGATTCCCATTGTCGACATCCCTCAATTTTCCAAAACACAGCCTAAACCGGTGGGTCTACGTTTAGAAGCATGGGATTTTCTTTATAAACAAAAATATACATAAATATGGGATTTATCACCCAATATCTAATTAGTGGTGACGCGCTCGAATGGATTAACGAGATTCCCACTGTAGGCGTCCTTCAAGTTTCCAAAGCACAGCCTAAACCGGTGGGTCTACTGTCCAGAAGCATGGAATTTTCTTTAGAAAGGAAAAGAATAAACTTTTAGAAATTAAAAAATAAAAGTGTGAGATAGGTTAGGATAGAACGAGAACCTCCGAAAAGTTGATTTGGGTTGTCGTTTCTAGCGCGAGTAGAGAGAGAGAAATGAAACGTCAAACGGAATGGAAAGAAGAAGGGAAAATGAGGAAGATACAAAGAGTACGAGAGGTGAAGGTAGCCGGAAATGGGAACTGATGGGAGTTGGAGGATGGAGTGCCACAGTAATGTTGACGCCAGGAGTAATGAGATATATTCTCCATTGGTTTGCAATGGTCCATTGATTGCAACTTATCGGTATTACTTTTTGGGCGACTTCATGTCCGCCAGCTTGATTATCTTGATACGTGGACGTCATTTACGTTTATTCTTTTTTGCAATTTTTATTGGGAATTTCTTTAGATTATTTTTTGAGTCTCATAATGGTATGTTGAAATCTAAAAATAGAAATTAGAAGTTTCTTACTCAAAAATTCAATTGGCACCACGTATTTACTTCAGTTTTTAGCATTTTGCTTTTCTACGACCACGACATACACGTTTGTTCAACAAATGTAGTGACAGCACTAAGGGGGCAATATTATGTACTTTGCCTGTCACTTCCTGCAATTTAATCTGTATACATACTACAAGGCAAAAGAGTCTCACTCACTTAAATTATTATAATAATAATTATAATAGTGCAATTCTTTTTTGTAAGTTGGAAACTTAAAGTAAGTATATTACTAGTAGTAGAGGCGGTCAGAGCATAGTGGTCAAGCAAGTTGACTATGAACTCTGAATACCCGGTTCGATTCCGGGTGAGGTATTCTGGCCGTCTCTCCCCACGAAGTGTGGGTTCTTCATCGGGCTAGCGACTCGGCATAGGTAAAAACATATCATGATAAAAACATATTACCTATTTAAAATGCTAAAAAGCAAACGCCAGCATCGGCTAGCGTTTGCGAACTGGTAAACCGCTCAGCGGTATAAAAGCCAGGATAACAGGATATTACTAGTAGTAGATACTATTTTATTTTGCGTTATTTTTAAAAGCCAACTAAAAAGAATATGGTTACATATTTTTAATTCTCTAATTAACAAAACTCCAATGGCTAGTATTAGTAGTATACGTAGAAGGTTAATAATACAACAGCCTGTGTAATGCATTAGTTATTTTACTTTTGGCCATTAAGGACCTACATTAAATCTATTAAAGTAATAGCAGGCTATAAGAGCACCCAAATTTAAGTACGGGCTGTAAATTAATATTTCCCCAAAATTTATCTTAATGAATTACAGTACATAATTCTCTATTTTACCCACTTACGAATGTTATTTTAAATGGAAAACAATAAATTGCATTATAATAGTAGGAATTATAGTTTTCTCACGTGTTTTATGACTAATTAAAAGTTACTTACAAGGGGACCTTGTCGACGACTTTTCCCCGATTGACACAATTTTTAACATACCTTTTAGGAAATAATTTTTTATACTTCAGGTTAAAATTTCAGGACCCGGATTTAAATAAATTTTGATTAAATCGATTTTAAAAATCCAATAAATTAGTATTATAAATTAGGTCTAATGCGAACTACGTCCAAGTTATTATCTAATTTAAAAAGGTTTGTTCAACTATTTAACCTCACTTTTTGTTACATAATTATTATAATAATTCTCGTAAAATCAAGCAAATAACTAGTTAATATGTTACTTAGACATGTTACAATTACTGAGAATTAATTTATCGTACTTTCTGTACGTTTTACAAATACTAACTAGTTAACATAATGGTTTCGTAGTTACAAATTGCTACGATAAAGAAATTTGCAAGTTTTTTAATTTCCCACCGATTCCAAGAACAAATGAGACGGAAAAAACATTTCAGATCAGATTTCACAGCGAACTTTGCGATATGAAACATCAGAAATTATAGTTGTGCAAAACTACTATTTTAAAACACATAGGTACCTACCGGCGAAAAACCATTTGAATGTGAAATTTGAAGTAAAGAATGCTTTATAAATAATGTAGATGATTGTGTTTGTAAATAGTAGATATATAGTTGACCTTTTAATTGATAAATATTGGATTTATAGTTGGGAAAAGATCTAAGTGAAACAATTTTATTAAATTAAATTGCCGACGTTTCGGGCCCTTTTATTGGCCCATTTTCAAGGCTAAAAATATTATAATAATAATATAATGGTAAAACAGATAAATTAACTATATACTAACCTTCTTTGGAGACCACTGTAAGTTTTGACTCCCTTTTATACATTTAAGAAACGGTGAATAATAATTGAAATGCTAAAATGAATAATGAATAGTAACAATAAACAGAAAAATTCAAAAAACAGAAAAACTTACTTTAGCTTTTTTCTTCCTCGACACAATTTCGGCAATTCAACCAGTGGCATAATTTGAATTTCCAGTTGCACCGTTTGGGTTACAAGCTCGCACTGAATTTCCTAATTAGCTTCCTTGTATTGCATTCAAAACTTCAACTCCCTCTATAGGAGGTCCTATAGTGGCAGTTTTCGGAATTGAATTTAAAAAGTGCGTGGGAGAAAAAAGTAACTTATTTAAAAAAAAAAAAAAAGAATTTTTCTGAAAGAACTTCTTCTTCTCCCTCTGCTGTACTGAAATTTACAGATCAATCAGAAAAAGTTTTATTACTTAACCCCTAAAGAGCGTATAAACCTATAGCTTTGTTCCAACAACGATTATTTCCAGTAATATTACTACAACGCAAGCGCAATAGATAAAAAGTCATGCGCAGAAGACAAAAAGTGTTGCTTTTTATCTATTGCGCTTGCGTTGTAGTAATATTCTGGAACTTCCTCGTTGTTGGAACAGCCCTTAATATGTAAACTACATTTTTATAATTTTTATAATAAATTATACTTCAATTTATACTTACAATCCGCATTTTCTAAGTAATTCAGATGAAAAACATTAATTAATCCGTTAAACGCAATATTTTTTGGTCAAACCGCTATTTTAGAGGCACCTAAATTTCACCAGTTATATTTCGCACAATAGCGGTTATGAAAACCGCTATTATAACGTTCATGTTATATATAGCGGTTTGTAAAAATGATACGTAATACCGTTTAGGGAAAACCGCTATAATAGCATCAAGGTCAACCTCTATAATAACGTCGTCGGAGCACTTCGGGTTGTGCCCGATTTGAACCGCAAATTAAAATATTACGCTCTCTTTCCAACACATGTAAGTTGCAATAAATGTTTCTCGCTTTAAAACTACTCAAAACTTTTTATCATTTTAGTATTACAAAATAACTTTGACGTTTCAATACTCTATAATAAACCGCTATAATAGCGTCTAGGTGATACAAAATACACCTGATTAACTAGTTATTTGCGTGATTTTACGAGAATTATTATAATAATTATGTAACAAAAAATGAGGTTAAATAGTTAAACAAACCTTTTTAAATTAGATAATAACTTGGACGCAGTTCGCATTAGACCTAATTTATAATACGAATTTATTGGATTTTTAAAATCGATTTAATCAAAATTTATTCAAATCCGGGTCCTGAAATTTTAACCTGAAGTATAAAATATTATTTTATTATTATTATTATTTATTTTTATTTTTATTTTATTTATTAATTATTTTAAATTACCGTAAAACGTGGTAACTTTGGGACTGCAGTATTACTTTGGGGCAGCCAGATTATTTTTTACTTCTCCCTCTATATACCAGTAATTCTAGTACCAATCGGCCCTTTTATCATTTTATCGCCAAAATTATAGTATTAACTCTTAATTTATGTGATTTAGCAACAGTTTATTTTTAGCAGGAATCCCCTAGAGGTGTAAAACTGACCTTCACAGAAACAGGTGTTTAGTGCATAGTGTGTATATTTTCTATCGGTGGAGTGAAATTAACAACATTAATTAAATTCGGGTAAGAGGATCGAAAAATTCAATATTCTGTCATAGTTTTACAATAAAGAAAAATCTTAAAAGTCGAAACACATGTGAAATATAAATAATTTTATAAAAAGTCGTAACCTTCAGGGGTAACTTTGGTACATGTCTTAAAGTAAAGAAACGACTCATCGGCCGATGTTCCAGAATGAATGGAGATTATTTAAGTTACCTAGGTGTTGTATCTACCTATATTATTTAAGTTTACCTAATTTGTTCCTTTTTAATAAAGAAAATGTTGTTTTTTGTTTTTTAATAAAACAAATTATGTGTTCAAGCACCATTTTTCTAATTTCCCGTTTCCTTGTCCCTTATCGATTAAAAAAATGCAACTTTTCCAACAAATCAAATTTTTAATCTACTTTATCATAGTTAGGTTTATAATTGATAAAAATGTATTTTAAACAAAGATATCCATAAAAAAAGACCCATTTTCTTAGTTGTGAAAACGATAAAGTAATAAATTCTATGTAGATTTTATGTAGTCCCAGTAGAACTTTTATACAATCCTACTTACAACTAAATTTGATAACTAATTACGATTTTATAACCAAAAAACTGTAAAAATTGTACCAAAGTTACCCCGGTTTACGGTAGTTAAAAATTGTGTCAATCGGGGAAAAGTCGTCGACAAGGTCCCCTTGTTAGTAGGTAACCGTATTAATAATTTCACACATATTTCAGTTAAGATTTTCCTCTAGATTTTATAACGAATCTGCATAATATTAAATGAAGCATTTCCTTGACTTGATCTTCAAAATTGAAATTTAATTTTCAAGCATCATTATCATGTTGCAAGATTCAAAATCAAGTGATTAAGACTTACAATAATATTATCTACTATATTACTATATTAGAATAATCCAAGATTATTAATATTCCAAGAGTTCAGATTATATTCTTAATCTACACCAGGTGGCGCACCTTAAATCCGAATATCGAAGATTAACATGGTAAGATAGATTTTCTGAGATTCCATGAATTCACCTTATTAATCTCTCATGTTCGAGTCTAACTCTATACAATAATTTTCGTTTCCAATTATATGCATTGGAAAAGTTGTGTATTTTGCAATCCCAGCAATCCTTACCGCCATCAGCACCATATACTTATAAATGTAAATTAGTTGTTTGTACGGTATTTTAACTTGCATTGTTATGTTGTGTATTATGGTATGTATTTTATATTACTAGGTTTATTCGCATTCGCATTACAATCTTCATTTCGAAAGGAAAATTTTATAATTAACTACCTCCACAAAAAGTTCTGCCAAAGTTGGTTAAGTCCTAATGAAAGTTTCGTTACAACCTATGTATATTAATTTTACATTATGTATTATTTTTGGCTTATTTTGTTTGAAAATTAAAATGGCTTATAAAATGTGAAAGCGATGTAAACAAATACGATATGAAAACACAAGATATTTAATATCAAACATAACTTCTAAAAGGCTTTTTTAATAAACCTAAAAAGATGTAGTGACAATGTTAGATAAGACAAAGAGAAAAATTAGATTTTAAAATGAAATTTTTTACTTCGAAAGGAAAGTTGAGTTGCTTAGAAATCTTGTAATTATAATTCTGATTTCCAGTTGATGCCATTATCCATTACTACCACTCATGCAATTACTAAATAATAAATCTCATCAAAAGAAATTTAATTTCTTTCATTTTATACTATACAACGTTGAAAGTAGTATTAAATTAGAAAAATTATGTAAAACGTGGTTTAATAAATTTCACTTTAAATAATCTTAACAAGAATTTTTCAATGGAAACTTGGAACGTATTTCCGTAAAATTTATATTTGCATCACTTACCCTTGAACCCAAACATAATTAGCTCAGGATTCTTTGCTTATTTTTATATCTCATATATTTTTCAAAAGCAATTTTACTACATTGTAGATTTCTAAAATGATGTTTACTGTGCCAACAAAAAATCCGTATTTTATGTCATTTTACCACAGTACACATTTATTATATTATTCTTAGTAAAAAAAGGGTATGTTACACAACGTTAACTATTATGATGGCGATAAATCATTATGAAATTCAGAACCATAAAATAAAGGAAAATATACAAATTTTAAATTGAAAACAACCGGGGTTAATAATATAGTATATTATTTATACAATGTAACATAGACGAATTTCAAGTTACCACATACTAAATGAAACTAGTCTACCAAGATTATAAGGTACTCTATATTTATATTATTATTTATTAATACAATAAAAGAAATAATTATTATATACGTTAAGAGAAATCTACTTAATAAATAATAATAAATCATCTTTTAGCGAAATTTCGCAACTAAGCTCATTTTCAGGAAAATGATCTCTTAGAGACACACATCCATCATTACAATGGACCAACACACACAATTGACAAAGTGTAATTAGTCAAAATAAACCATGTTGCTGAAACCGGCCATTAATGTTGCATATTTTTTTCAATTTGAACGGCGCCGGCGCCTCGAGTTTGCGTTGAAGCCAAGAGGAGGCCGGAAATTGTGAGAAAAAATTCCTGTTTTCGCCAAAATTTCTCTCCGAGTTTCTCTTAAAAAATGGGATCGAAATTGGACCATCCTGTACATTAGCTCTACATTTCTAGCAATAACCTACTTTACTTGCTTATGTTTGACTCGCTGCCTCGTCATTTTTGATGGTACCTTGGGTTTGAAAAATTAAGAACTAAATTTGCTACAAAATATCTGTTACTTCATCCTCCATCTACTCTCGCACTAAATTGCCTCCACTTGGAAGTAATTTTATCTACCGTAAGCATTTCTTAAATAAATCAACTTTTCTATATTTGTACCTTCCTGTTTGATATAAGTTCTCGTCAGACAGATTTATGCAAATGTAGAATTACTTTTTCTAGCATAGTATCCGGGGTCCACCGGATAGACGAGATGAGATAATTTCCTCTTTGTAACTCGATAATGGAAATACTTAAGTCACAGTTGTAATATATATCGTAGTATATTTATTAAATTATTAAAATTTATGAAACGAAAGTTAGAATTATGTAAGTATGCACTTTATCTTTCCCAAAAATTTTTTTCCACTGCAATAAACTATCTCAAAAGCTCTGTAAGTGAAATTTGTAAATTTCTAAACAAACCATACATATAAATTTAGTTATTTCTCATCTTAAATCTTTCCTTTATAGTATAACTCAAAAAATAAATGTATCATATATCACGTCTTAGCCAAAAAGCCCTTCTTAACGTAGCGTAAGGTCACGTAAAGTTTGTAATATATAGAAGTATTAAAGCTCTGCATTCTGAGAAGCTTCTGAGTAACATCCAAGAAACATATTTGCTGAATTTTTATTGAAAATTTTTCGAGTAAAAGAATGCATTTAGCAATTTTTCCAGTATAAACGACTGTCAAGTGTCTGTAATGTTGAAGCATACAGCGGTAAAACATCATTAACGTGCAGAAACTAACAAAGAAATGCGACGACACGCCACTCATTTTTACTGTCAGTTCAATTTAATAAGAGTTTTCTTTTTATGTCAATTTGAAAAATCGTGACTCGAGCTTAACATTAGATTCATTCGTTGTTTGCTTTAAAAAGTCTTATTTTACTTGCAAGTTTCGCAATTTTCAATTTTTGTATTTTGGATTATTCGTTTTTTAAACACGCAATTAAATTATTTCATAAATGTTTTTAAACAATTTTTTGATAAAAGCTGTGTAGGTAAACAAGACGCGTTTTGTAAAAGCTTCATACATATATAAATATTCCCGGAATGTTGAGCTTAAAAAAATGTATATTGCGTACATACCTATACCTATAATATAATTTTTAAAATTCAATTTGATGTTTTCATCAGCTTTTTTTAAAATTAATATATTCGTGATTCTTAGTGAAACTTGATTGTAAACATTTCGGAAATTTAGGATCATAAAAAAATTCACGATGCTATAACCCAGCGCTTCTCAAACTTTATTTTTAGTCCCCCCTTTTTCACCTTGATTAATTCTAATTCTATAAATATTTTTAGATTTCGATAAAGAAAACCACAATAAAAATAAGACTTTATATTTTATATTCTGATGCTTAATTTATCGATTGGATTTATAGTATGTACATACATACGTATTAGACTGTTAATCATTGTTAATTAATGAGTAGTAATTATGTTTTTCCGGCATTTTAAAAAAATTTTAACTTGAATTCATTGCGTGCTATATTCATGAAATATGTATGTCATTCAACAAAAATGCCGGAACAATTTATATTACATCAATTGAAACTTCCACATACCTGTGCCCATTTAAAAAATTAAGTAGTAGTACCTTGAAATGCTGAAATAAACCAAAGTTGGAAAATATTTCTAGAATGTTTCCAAGTTGGTTAAGTTTTATAATTTACACCTTTGAAAAGAAATCTTGAAATTTAGCAGTAACTTATTGATTTTAAAATTAAGACACTAAGATAAATGTGTGCTAGTAGGTGAGTGAGCATAATATAAAGATTTCTATAAGAAATAATTTAAAAGAAATTAAGTCGGCTTAAAGCGTATTTGTGAGAGAGCTTTTTTATGTTCATACATAAATCAATTTATTATTCAATGCGTTGATAAAGAAACGTAAAACTTAAACTTGCGAATAAGATGGAATATTAGGATAGGACAAATTTCAACTTACGCCTTTATACATTATTTAATGCTAAACTTAATTCTCTAATACTACCTTCTCAAATTTAAAAAGTTTAAAAGAAAGATCAACCACTCCAAATGCGAGTTGTCTGAAAGTAAGCTTCGCAATAACTTTAGCTATAGGTAAAGCTTTCTAAGTTTTAAGTGAAAAGCGAAGTTTACGATGTGTGTTTCTTTGATTTTGATTCTAAAGAATTATTTCTGCAAATGTGTATGAAATTCAAATATTAGATACTAAATTTAGAATATCTCATTGTACACTCTAATTCAAAAAAGTAAATTGAAATTTTATTTTAATGTACTCGTGCAAGTTATGAAAAAGTTATTTTTGAATGTCGTCTTATATAGAATAATTTGTGGAAATGACTGACGCTTGCAGGAAATAGCATTTCTGCTTCCAAGAATACTAACTTTCAGACTTATGAAATTTAATTTACATTAAGATTTCTTCTTACTTTATCGAGATTTTATCTAAATTATTATTTGAAATTAATTTATTCATAAAATTTTTTCTTCAAGATAGATGCGATTATTATTAAAATCAATCAGAAATCGTTTTACTGTTCTCAAACAATGCTGAAAAGTAAAAAATATCAAGAACAAGGTTTGTCAGGATATGATTTAATATCATATCTTAAAATAAGAACTAATTACGTTAATCTATCATAATTTGTCTACTTGATTACAGATGTGAAGAATAATAACATAAATAAGCTCTATATGCATTTCCTCGGGGAAATTAATTTTAACGGATTTTTATAGGTCCTAACCTCTCGTTTCCATTAGCGATAATGTAGTAGGTACATTATGAAGATATAGCTTTCCAGGTTTTGCCGGAATTACAGCTAATATTAATTTGTCTAGCTAATAACTCGGAAGCAATACAAGGTAATAAAAATATTCGTGTTTTTCTGGTGAATGTTTTTGGCTTCTTCAACATTATTTTATATCTTTCACCATTTTTGAGTTACGAACAAAAAACTGTTTGGTCTGTAAATTACATTTTACAAAAATTTGAAAGCCACTGGTTAGTTACCTATTGTTTAATTGATTATTTTCTTCTAGGTTTACAAAAAGGAATAAGTGCCTATTCTTATAAAATTTAAGTTTCCAAAATTTTACAAGGTAATAAATTATACTCAATTTAAATTTCTTTATTTAACTTCAAATTATTTAAAAAATAACAATAAATAATTTATTAATCTATTTAATATTCAATTTTTAAGTGCATTTTGAATCTTTCGAATTTTTATTGGGACCTTTATCATTTTTATAAAAAAATTTATTACGATATCAATTTAGTTATTAGATAAATGATGGGTTGTCAAAGCAATTGATTAATAAAAAAAAAATAAGAAGAAATTTTATTAGAAAACGAGTTTGATGTAGATTGTATTGCAATCTATTTGAAAATTATCACAAATAAAAAGTGGAACCACTATGGAAATCCAACTGCATCAGAAATATTACTGCCATTCGCTGCCATTGCAGGAAAAATAAAGAGAAGCGAAAGAACAATAACTAATTAGAATAGGGTGACCAAACGTCCCGTATTTTACGGAATTCTTTCTTATTTTCAGATTGCATCCCGTAGTCTCGACAAATTTTATACGTGACTAACTTCCCCGTTTTATTTTGTACATAAAACTGATTATTATTGATAATTCCACGCGTGTATAAAACTGTCTATAAGAGCGGTGGAATATTCAAAGTTTGCTAGCGGATAAACCACGATTTAGTAGGCCGTGAAAGGAAGCTACTCAAAATGCATCTGGATATTTTTAACCTTTAATTAGAGACGTGGAAATGTTCCCATTTGAAGTGTATGTGTATGAAACATTCACGTCACTAATTAAAGGTTCATCGGATATTTTGTTGTTTACCTTTTTCGCATTGTCAGTTCAAAAATTTTTTTAAAGTTTTACATAGTTTTATTAGTGTTTAAGCGTAGTTGTGAATATTTTGATACATAAATATATCCGCTGTAATGGTTATAATACGAAAATCTTATTTACAAGGTGAAAATATGATATCCGTTTATTTACGTTATATTTAATTTAATTTGAAGTATCTACGTTCATGCAACCGAACTTTGCCGAAGAAAATTAATAATTTCATCGTTTACTAGGTTTACTAGAGGAATTATCTTATCAAATACAACACTAGCTTTGATTTTAATCCTAATAATTTTTAATTTTCAATCACTCAGACGTTCTTTTAAAATTTAGCTCTAGAAAATTTGATCTGGCCATAATCACTCTAGCGATTTACGCTGCGCTAGATCGCTCTCGTGATTATGGATGATCAAATTTTCTCTCGATAAATTGTAGATCACGTCTTCGTTGAAATTAAAAATTATTCGGATCAATTCAAAGCTCTTGTTGTATTGCTTATGAATATTTTATGATAATTTTCAAAATAAATAATTATTAACAAACTTTAATTAGTTAATGGGATAGTGAATTACCACTATTAGCATAAAACAGCCAGGATACAGGTACAACAACACTGCAAAGGAAACGTCGCATATGTTGGGAAATAACAGGCCTTAAGGCCTACTAGAAGAGAATTCTCTAGAGAATTGCTACTAGAAAAAGGAAGAAGAAGCTTTAACTACAGAAAATGCTATATTTGCAAAAATAATTTTTTTATGTTGTGATTCTTCAGTCTTTGGTCTGATCGGAAAAGAAGCTTGATAATAAAATTAATGTTGAATTGCTTAGATTTAAATAAAGTTTAGCGTCGAGTTTAAATGAAATGATCTCATTTTTTATACATTTTGCAGTAAAAAGAAACATTTCACTTAAAAATGTGTAGGTATAATTATTAAGTTATGGACCATTAGGACTTTCGAGAAGCTTATTTAAAAAAAATAGTTTTCTGTCCCATAAAAACATAACAAGTATAGTACAGAAATATCCTTTTAAAATTTCAAACTTCTAATCTAAACACTATTAATCTTGAAAATCTAAATTTGGTTGCAAGTAGGTAACCTGAACTCGAATATATTAAATTTATTAATGAATACTCAACGGAATTAGATAGATAACATTAAAATTAAGCGTTTCATGTGAGGATGAATATCATAATATGTATTATATCGATTAGTTAGCTAATAATCGATTTCAAAATTTCTAATTTTACATGACAAGCGGCTCTAATGACTGCATTCTGTTACTAGTTCGCGCAAAGTTACTTGTGCTAGAGCTAAAATCACTGTTATGGGGTACTTTTGGCTTAAATTTTCCGAAAAAAAGAGAGATCCATCCCCTTCCTAGTAGTGCACTTTGCCGAGTTGGACGGCCCTAGAAGATATTTTGAATTGGTCTAGTTAGTTCAGAACCACGCATCACAAATTTCAGAGGTGTCCAATGTGAAGAGCTCTCGAAAAGTTCATGCAAAAATAAATTTAAAAATGGTTGTTTTTGAGTAGTTTCAAAGAAAGAAGAAAATGCGTAGCGTAATTTTGTGGTGAAATTGGTGTCAAACGTTTGAGCATCGTTTGAGCATCAATGAGCTTCCAAATTTTTCGTTTGAGCCTCAACCGTCGCGGAGTTATTCGCGAAACACTTGGGGGGGGGGCTGGAGACATGTTTTTCTATTTTCGTTCCTATTTCGAATTTTTCTGTGAAATTGATATCTATCGATAGAGATTCGTTTGAGCTTGAATGAGCTTCCATTCCCAACATTTTATTTTCGTTTTCTGCAAAGTTAGGAGTATTTCAAATTTCGAGTACTAGCTCCGAGCAAGTTCCGTTCAATAACTCTCAATTTTAAATCTATTTTATAAGATTAAAATTTTCTAGTCCTCTTCTAGTCCTAAAAGCCAACATTTTGCACCAAGTTTTATTGATAATCACCAAAGATATTCTATTAAACAGATTCTTTTCGAAAATTTCAACTTCAATATTATTCCATCAATCTAGTGATCACTTAACAGATTAAGCAGGATTAGTTTTCTTAATCGGATCGAAAATTTCAATCTTATAAAATAGATTTAAAATTGAGGGTTATTGAACGGAACTTGCTCGGAGTACTCGAAATTTGAAATACTCGTAACTTTGCACAATTATTCGTAACAATTCGTAACAATTATGTATGTTCATTATAATTTCGGCTACAAAATGCTTGTATGCAATTCTGACATTTTGTATGTTTCTTTAATTTATTGTAAACATTATGTAAGTAACTGGAATAGGGGAAAGTCGTGTAAGTTGACGAAGCGGGTAAGATGAAGAATGCTAAATATCTTCTTTAAAAACAAAAATTCAAATTTTCTAAATAGTGCTGCCGTCTAACCAGACGTAGCTAATTTAACTCGGAAATGCATTAGATGCACTAAAGTCGGTAGTTTATAAATTAAACACAGAAGATTGTATCTAGGCTATGTTTTGTAAAATTGTGATTGTGTCGCATAAGGTTTTTCAGGAATTGTTCTAGGTATGTTGACATTTAATTGTGTTATATTACTAGTAACAGATGTATTACAATGTATGCCAGTACTAATTTTGTTGATATCATGTTTGTAGTTGAAAATTGATTGTCGCCTTTAAAGTTAACCTCAATGGGTAAGATGACGCGGGAAAGATAACGAATAGGATTCAGTGCTCTCTGTGCTTGACATGGTGGCATGAATCTTGTAGTAATTATTCAGGCGCAGCATATAAATGCGATTTGTTAAATACTTCATCCAGGCCCGGGCTGGCCAGATCGGCGATCGCAGAGGGCCCCCAACCTAAGGGGGCCCCGAAGAGGCCACAAAAAAGTGGATTATACTTGGGGTAAAAGTGATTTTCAAAAATATCCGCTCTTAGTAAGGGGGCCCCTCCTCAGTCTCTAGCCGAGGGCCCCTAAAGGAGCCAGTCCGGGCCTGACTTCATCTTACCCGCATAGGTTCGTCATCTTAAACGACATTCGGGTAAGACGACGAATTTTTTAGAAAATATGTATTAATTTTTTTTCAATGTACCTTTATATTTTTTTCATACTATATTGTACTATTTTGTTTGTTATATGTGACCTGGTCTATGAAAAGGGGGCTTAGGTGTCAAAAAATTATTTTCCACTTTTTTACCGATTCGGATAGAGTATGAGACGCTCTTTCAGATGGTGAAAACCAGAAAGTCATAATTTGTGGAATTACCAGGCAACGCAGATAAACGGGAACACCTAATACAAAACTGATGCAACGAGTTGTTACCTTTGACTGCTGTTTTTTTGATAACTTATTTGATCATTTTCCACTTTTTTGCCAATTCGGATAGAGTATGAGACGCTCTTTCAGATGATGAAAACCAGAAAGTCATAGTTTGTGGAATAAAGCAGATAAAAGGGAGCAACTAGCGAAAATTATGCAACGAATTGTTACCTTCAACTGCTTATTTTTTCGATAGCTTGATTTCGCACGTAAGCTCCCTTTTCATAGACCAGGTCACATATCGTCGTTGCGCCTTTAAAACCCGACATGTGCACATTTTGAGCAAAATGCGTTAAGTACAGATTTCGATTAAGGGTTTCAAGCCGGACATTTCCATAAAAGAAATTTCTTTTTTTTCTGTAAAATAGTTGTTTAATGAAGGTAAATCAAAAAGCGCTACTATGTGTAAATAATAAAATGTGTGTCTTCTAAATACGCTATGACGCAACTTAAATCAGCTATGTGCACTAAATTTATTAATAAAACAAATTATAAGATTCATATCATTTCGTTTTTAATTATAATGTTATTAAATTGTCAATTAGGCCGTATAAAACGTAAAATTATACGTGGAGTCTGTACTTCAAACAGAAACAAAACAAATCAGTTTAAACCTTCTCCTGAACAATTTACTAAAATGCACATGTCGGGTTTTGCAGGCGCAACGACGATATATTAATGTTGGCTTACGAATAAAAACATTAATAAAAATCATTATCAGTTCATTTATAAAAATTAAATTTCGTTAACATCGTCAACTTACCCGACCTTCCCCTACATAAGTTACATACAGTGACTCCAATATAAACTCTGACACTCCTATGTTAGCAATGTAAATTGCACATTTTTAAGCCGTTTTTTGACATATAAAAATCGATTTTATAAGAAAATTTTTTAAACATTTTTTGTAGAAAATTTCATTATCTTCAATTTTATATCTATGCATTTTTTCATTTTGTCGCCCCGTTTTTGACTGAGAGCGACTTAAACAAGGTTCGGAAAAATACACAAAATATTGTCACCTGTATCTCGGAAACGGTGCCACAAAATAGAAAAATGTATATGAATAAAAATGTAGGGAACAAAATTTACAAAAAAAATTCCTCTTCATTTTTCTATTTTGTGCCACCGTTTTCGAGATACAGGTGACAATATTTTTTGTATTTTCCGGAGTCTTGTTTAAGTCGCTCTCAGTCAAAAACGGGGCGACAAAATGAAAAAATGTATAGATATAAAATTGAAGATAATGAAATTTTCTACAAAAAATGTTTAAAAAGTTTTTTTGTAAAATCGATTTTTATATGTCAAAAAAACGGCTTCAAAATGTGCAATTTACATTGCTAACATAGGAGTGTCCGAGTTTATATTGGAGTCACTGTAACTAATCAGCACTCAGCAGCTTCTTCTAAATATCTAAATGATAAGCATGTTCCAATTTTTAATGAAAAAAATTCTAAATATTTAAAAAATGAAGTTCTTTTGAATAACAAATTTGGTGTACTGGTGGTGTAATGTGCATTACACTTTTCAAAAAAAAATTCGCAAATACACCCTTGCTTTTCAATAATCATAATCCCTTGAGTTGTAAGATTAATTTTGTTAAAATTCAATGTTAATATCCTTCAACTGAAGTTTATAATCACGAATTTAAAAAATCAGGTATCAGAATTGCGAATTTATTTAATTAATTAAAATCAAAGTCTCTTTTGCTTACGTAATCAACTCCTTTGCCGTCACGTACATAAAAGGGATGCATTTATGTTTGACGCCTACAAAGCCTTCGTTTAATAGGAATGTGACCCGACCTCAAACTTAGCACTTTATCTTTGATGTTTGAATTTGACTCTACTTAACATAATGAGTACGCCTTACTACGTTCATTCAAATTATTCTTATTTACTTAGGTTACAGTTGTAGAAACATAATCACAAAACTCGTATTTTCAAAATTCAAGAGAAAAAGGTTATACAATATGAACGTTTTCATCAATGATCCGACGATAAGGCAGTGGTGGTTACGACATTCATTGTGGTAACGCAGTAGTTTCAAGAAAAAAATCTAAATAATTATACCTATATAATAATTATTCTATACATTTGTAATTCAAAAGTGATTTAGTCAGCAAGAACCCTTATGTTATAACAACAAACAACTATTCTACTAACAAAAATTAAATTTGGTTTCCAAAAACATACATATCTACGAAATACATTTCAAGTTAAATAATCTATTCATGAATAAGTTTATCCGTGGTCAGCAGAGTAAGTAGGCCGTTAATAAAAGAGGATGTTACATAGACCAGGATTGGAACGCTTCAAGAGATAATCGAATTGAAATATCAAAGGCTCTTTGAAAATCGGCACGCATCGCTTACTCGAGGGAATATTGCCGACATTGCATCTTTATATTGTCTATAGATATTCTTTTTCATTTATTTTCAACCCAACTCATCAATTTTTTTTTAGAATCTTAAGTTTTAGATTTCAGTTTATGAACAACTTGGTTACTGCGTTCTGCGGTTAAACAATGAGAATTTCAGATAGGATGTTGAATTTTAAGGTTATATCAACACGATAAAAGAGAGTAAATATTATATCAAGTTCGTACTAAATTTGTAAAAATATAACATATTTGCAAATATTATAATTATTTATATCAATTACTAAATTAGTAAATATAAAATTTAATTTAATTTTGATTATTTATTTAACGAAAGAGTTAGTTTGTTGTGTATTGCTCAACTATACCATCCTTTTTCCCCAGACATATTCTTATTTTTTATATAAGTAGGGTAAACCATATAGTTACTGGACACATTGTAGTTATTGGACATTGCACACATAAACCTTAAAAATAAGATTGTGTTTTAAATAAATATATTTCCATTGAGACGAAATGCTTCTGGTCATCTTTACCCTGTCCTACCACTGAGCCATAAACTGCCAAGAACTATTTAAACCGTCCAGTAACTATACATATTTGTATACTTTAATTATAATGTCTGTTTTTTAATTGGGTTGTCAGAATCAAAAATTTAAATACGCACGGTTAACATACAAGATCGAACTTACGTAAAAATAAATTTGGTGAAGAAATAACAAGAAGTCGGAGAGATACTAAATTTATTAAAAAACCAAATTTGCCTAACTGTCCGATAACTAGGTATATGGTTTACCTTGCCTATTTAAAATTAAAATAGATAGGTAACAGTAATTAAGGTCGAATTAATATATGAAAGATTTAAGGTTGTTTCATATGGAGTTTTAGGGTAGGTTGTACCGACCCTCATTCTTAGGGAAATTAAATGGTAGCTAATTCAGTTAAACTGACAAAGTTGAGGTTTTAATCATTATTTGTGTAACCGGCCCTTATTTCGTTTATTTCAAATATAAAAAATTAAAATTGATATGATAATAAAAAATGGTAAAGAATTAAATAAATCTAAATTTTTGTTTAACTACGTTATAATATTTTTCTACTTACGAGTAGGTACCTACTATTGAAAAAGGAAAGTAAAAATTTGCAAATTTATAAAAAATATTACAACAACTTTATACTATTTACTTTTATAAAAATTTCTGATTTTAAGGATATTCAAGGATTAAGTTTGTTAAAGTTTTAAAATATTAGTTTATTTAAGAAACTTAACGGAGTTGAAAAATAGGAGAACGTGAATGTAAATTATGCACGATTTTGGCAACAAGTCAAGTTTTCAAGTTTGTGATAGGTAGTATATAAACTTGAAAATGAAGTAGCAACAAAAGTTAACCCTAGATATCTTCAAACATACATAACGTAGTACTTAAAATTTTAATTTTACTAACTTAATCTAACCAAAATGATCTAAATCGGGATTTCTCAACATTGTAGTATTATGCGGCTGCTCTGACGAGCAGTCAACCAAGGAAAACATCAATATTCGAGTGCACCCAAAAGTATTATTTCATGAACGAAATTCACAAAAAAAAAATAAATAAAAAATTCTAAAAAAAATGAAATACAAATAAATGCGGACGTTTATGGTATTTTACGTTATACCCTGCGAAAAATACTTTCATTCAAGCGTGAAAAAATGTCAAACTTTATTTACCAAAACAAATGTCTATTTTTAAACTTTTTTGAAGTTTTTGAAGAAAAAATAATATACTTTTACAAATTGCTTTTGTTCCAATATGAAATAATAAATTTGAAGCAAAGTGAAAATATGTTAATGAAATTTGAATAAAAAAAGACGATTGTTGAACGTATAAATTAAAAAACGGAATTGATAAACTGGTTTGTGTGACGATTCTGCGATCTTCGATATTTGATTTGAAATTTTTGTCAGTATGTAGATACATACGACGATGGAAAGGCAGAAACTCTTAAGCCAGGCCCGTAGCCAGGGGGCGGCACTTGGGGGGCACGTGCCGCCCCCCCCCCCCGAAATGTTGAAAAGACAAAGAAAATGGAAGGGGAAAAACCGAAAATTTTACATTTTACAAAAGGTTTTTTACAAGTGCCCCCCCCCAAATGAAATCCTGGATACGGGCCTGTCTTAAGCGATATTAGCGTTAATGATCACTTTTATTGTGAGTAGACATTAATTGAATGAGTGAGTTGTACCTAAAAAGGTTAACATTTCAAAAATTTGAAAATTAAACTGAGATAGCTATTTTGTAAGTTTTTATATAAGTTCAAGTAACTGAACGCCTGCTAAGGACTCACAACTTTAGATTGAGATTCAACGTATACAAGGTGGTTACAGTTGTCAGATGCAAACAGTGTTAGGTACCCGGGAATTCAGCATTGACATGCAGGGAAATACACAGATCAAAGAAGTGCTGACAGTGCTCTGGAGTAGGACAAATAATGTGGACTTAATTTTGCGTTTATATCTATCGTGTACCGCAACAACCCTGATGGGTCTTGGCTGACCATTATAATATTAACTTTTAATATCAAATGGCATTCACAGCATTGCATTTTTTACCTACGACGGGGAGCCATCCCGACGAAGAACTCCCAATCTGGAGAACCAGAGAGACGGCCAGAATAAAGTGCTTACTTCACTCGGATTCGAACCGGGTATTTAGCGTTCATAGTCAACTCGCATGACCACTATGTTCCGACCGTCTCTTATTTTGCGTTTGGATTGCGTTATTTTTCTGGAGTCTCCCAGTATTGGAGACGTTATTAGGTCTTTTCCAACCACGAGAATTTCCAGTAATTTACCGCAACGCAAGCGCAATAGATAAAAAGTCATGCGCAGAAGACAAAAAGTGTTGCTTTTTATCTATTGCGCTTGCGATGTAGTAATATTACTGGAAATTCCTCGTGGTTGGAAAAGACCTATTATTTCCTAGAAAGAGTGTTTGTGTTCCTGGAAAAGATGGAAAAATTCGATATTTCAAATCCTAAAGCTGCTGAAGTACAACATCGTGGAGTTTCCTGGCATAGAAATCCCATAGTTTCACGTTAACTGGATGATTGAATGGATGATCCAACAATAATAAATAAATTCAAGTTTTTGAAAAGAAAATGTTGAATTCAAAAAACTTAAAAATAACGCGGTCTGCGTCCAATTGTTTTCATTTAAATATATATACTTCTGTACAAATTTTTTGAGTAATGAGCGAAATAACAGCGAATTACGAAAGTAACTTTTCCAACTTCGAAGATTCCTTTTAAAGGTTAAGTTTATATATTGAACACAATTTTTTAACTGCAAAAATTTACATTTTTCTAACAATCGTTCAGATATAAAGAAGAACAATTTGGATTTGGAGGTTGCACAATTTCAAATGCACAACGTTGAGTGCAAATATAACAACCAATTTCTTCCAAACAAGCAAAAAATAAATTGGTCTTGTAATTTATTTATAATACTAGACAGAAACGTGGCATCAAAGGGAGAAATGATAATTAATTAAGAAACAACTTGATCATATCTCACATACTTACAGAATGCCTAATACTCAAAATTCACTAGGATCAAGCTAAATATTTTCTAACAGACAGGGATATAATGAAGATGTTATCACTCTTGTTGTCGGTATTTTGAAGTTTGTATTGATAAATAAAATAGAAAATCGTTATGAAATTTCATTTCACTTATAACGTTTAGAATTTCTTTAGATAGCAGCTTTAGTGGTTGAACGTCTGACGAACTTGGAATCTGACGAGAAGTCGTAAAACTAAATATTAGACATGTTTTAGAAAAATTTGATTGAGTATGGTCTATAAAATAGGTAAAAGCTTATTAAAAAGTAATATTTAATTGATTATTATTTTATGCAAAAAACTACAAATTGGATGATTATTTTTATTTTTATATTAGTTTTTAACAATTTTTTTACATCACATCATTTCCTTCATGGGTTAGATTGTTGACCTGTTCCGGCTCATCTTTTCGTTGGTCGTCCCACATCTCTACCTCCTTGAAGTTGGTATTTATAGAGTTTTTTACAAAAAGGAATTCAAATTTAAATTAATATATTTGGTGATTGAGATAATTAATTGAATTAGAATAAAAGCAAACTTGATGTTCAAATACCTATGACATTTTAATTTATTCGTGTATTCCACTTTTAGAAATCATATTATTCACGATTGATGCTCTCAAAAACCAGTGATGTGATATTTTTATAAAAGCAGAATTCCATTTTATGAACTACTTGATAGTAGTAAAACAGTGAAATACGAGCGATATTTGTACAGAATGATAAGAAAAATGTACATTTTTTTACACGGAAAAAGTCCACCGAATCCGCTGTGTTCGAATATGACGGCCAAAAGATGGCTTTTTTTCAAGTATCTCATGAACGATGTACTAATATGTATATCAAAAAATGTTATAGATAAAAATTATTGCTTATGAATATAATCTCTCAAACAAAGATTATTATGATATTTGCTCCGTCCACTACTACTTACCCAATAAACCCTTATCAACTAATATGTCCATTTAGTCCTACCAGCCCTTTTATGCATCCTTTTCCTTTACTAGTAGTACGTGCTAAAATTATCATAACCGCACATTTATATCGAGTATTTGCTTCAAAAGTTTCCACTTCAAGTATTTCTTGAACCAAAAAAAAAACTATTACAACTGATTTTCAGAAAAGAGAAAGTAATACATATATTATATTTTGATTTCATAAATAATTTTACTTTTTGTAATTCCGGCGCCAGAATCATAAAATGAAAATTAAACCATCCTTGTTTGATCAGAACAGATTGTGAATTATGCCTACAGGAAAAACTACGTAATAAAATGCATCAAATACTTTACCGAGATTGTGTGGAAAAGAGTGCATATTATGCAGAAGCTGACTTCCAATTATTGAAATCGCGATATCTCATGAATGATGACTCGTTTGTCAGCCAGTTTGGTTCATTTGCATTTCCAAATGTATAATAATTACTGGACTATAAGGCCGAATGCAAAACAGTTATGGCCTACACGTATAGTTGCATTTCCTATCAGTGCGACAGGAATTCTAAAGATCGAAATCGAGTGATAATAATTTATCGATTAAAAGAACAGAAGTAGTCCACAAACAAGTTTCTTTTTCTTATTTTCTAAAAAGAATTTTTTTATATTCAATTTACAGAAAAACCATTTTAAAATCGGGTTATTCCGCAAGGCCGAATTACAAGTCTGAATTACGTAAAGCAAGGGTTCGCAGGTTTACGTGGAAACTGAACCACGACACGCATAATTATTGTTAGTAAGTAGGAATCGAATCTACAACTCTATCGACTGAAATTCAATTTCTTATCCCCTTCACTTTAGTACAAAAACTACCTGTACATCCAGCATAATGAATGAAGAGAACTTTGTAACTCATTACAATTTAACTAGTAAAACTAATGAAGCATTTAGGTTTCTATCGATATTCTAAATTTGCATTTAAATTAAAAAGCTTAAAATAGAATATAATTACATAAATTGGTATAAATTTAAACTTGGTGTATTTTCTTATTATTACTTTTCTTACAACATCAAACCTACTTGGCAGTGCATTAATTTGCACTATTTATATCAAACAATGTAAGTAGTTTGTCATCCAATGAAATTTGCTGTATTTCTTTATTTTGAACGAATCACCATGAATTATTTCGGAAACTGTAATAATCACAATATTGCAGAAGAAAATTGTAATACAATAATTTATTACAAACACGAATAGCTGGGTAATTTAATCAAACTTTACAATAAATTATTACAATCAAAATATAATTGAATTTTTTAGGGAGTATTTTGTTGAGCCATCTATAAAAGTAAATAGAAAAATAGCATCTAAAAGTTTTGAATTTTTTCAAAAGGAACACCCAAACTAACCATTGTATCTTTTCTACTTATTTCTGATAAGTTAAAAAGAAACTTCTCAAAAAAAAAACTGCGCACCCTCCAAGTAGTTTGACAATATTCATCTTACGAGTAGTTCACATATTTTATTATGAACGATGACGCCATAACACTAAAGTACCATGACAAGGACTATAGGTATAAACTATTTTGGAATCGATTATTTTTTTTCCACCAACAATATAATAATAATTATATACAAATTAATATTCTTGAACAGATATCCAGAACATCATAATAATTTGTGTCATTATTTTCTTTTATAATACAAGAAAAATAATTTATTACCCTTATAATAAATTTGCGAGGGTTGAATGTTAAATTTTTGTAGTCGAAACTTTCAACTGAACAAACAGCACAAATGCTGGAATGTCGTTCTAAATATTAATAAGACAAATTGCGTATACGCATATGTTTATAATATTTTATAAATTATTCTTATATGAGATTTGGGTACAGAAAAGTTTAGAAGCAATTTTGATTGTATACTTTATTTTCATAATAATGTGATACAAAAAACTTTAGAATTCTCTACTTTCCAACAAACAGAATTAGAATTTAATATTTTCCGCTGTATATTCGAAAAAGAGAAACAAAGTAAAAGTAATAATGAATAATTTAATGCTTTTGGAGGTTTAAAGCTGTAAAACAGTTTACTACATAAATTTACGTCACCATAAATAACATCCTTAAAAATACCTACCAAAAATTTATGCCTTTGCGAATACACATACCTGCAATTTTATTAAAAATAGGATCGTTAGGCCGGTACATTTGGCAATTAAAATTTTATTGTGTCACTATAAGTAATAAAACCACCACGTAATATACCTGCGATCAAATGTTAATCAATCAAAATAAAAATTAATCTAAATGTTAGCTTACAGTTTTTTAATTTAAAAATTGGTTTATAATTTTGTCATTTTCAATTTTTCGGGATTTTCATATTTTGTTAAAGGATCCATTAATTTGATGTCAAATTTTACACCACATTAATCAATAACGTGCAAAAATTGATATGAAGCTACAAATTTTCAATCAAAACTCTAACTTTTTGAATTAAAATTTGTGGATTTCATTAATACATCTTTTACACATTTTGTAATTAATAGCTATTACTATTACTTACTTATACTACGTAATGTATAATTCCAACTAATTAAATTAGAAATATTATAGAATAGTAATAGAAAACAAATTTCAAAAGTAATTTCGTATTATTATAAATAATTCAAATAATCTCCCAAGAAAAATTAATTCCACACAAAAAGCACATAAGGAAATAGGTCGACTGAAACATAAACCTCACCTGGGATTAATATGACTGGTTGAAATTTGTTGAAGCCTACAAATTTATTCAAATTGACTGCCATTTTATTTAAATCATTTTGTACTTCAGCAAAAATATTATAAAAATGTTTCGCTTTTGAATTGAGACTATTATGGGACTTGATATTGTAAAATTGAAATGATAAGTATGCTAAATGTTATTGTTTCGGATGAATATTCTTATTTAGTACTTATGTAAACATACCAAAGCGAGCACTTATTTTTCTATTGTAAATTTTTTCATTTTAAATTAATTACAGCTGGTATGTTAGTTCACTAGCGGTTAACCTTTATCTTCAGCGTCGACGATCGGGATCTTGTGGATTATTCACTCAAGTGCCTGCCTGGCACCTAATTTGAAAAAAAAAAGTTGTATTAAGTATTAAAAAATTACGATATATTAATTGTTTGAATAAATTACATCTTCTTCACTTAGTTTGAAATAGTTTGTGAAATGAGTTAAATAATGGTGAACATTTCCAAAAGCTCATTCATAATTTAGCTCGATTGTACGCCACTGTAATAATTAAAAATAAAGGAAGAAATATTGAAGGTTTAAAAATGTAGCTTTTTAAATTGAACAGAGAGTGCATGTAAACAATCTATACGGCTATAATGGTTGAAAATTCGCAGAAATTACATTAGTTCGAAATTTAATTAAGTAATTATACGAAATTTACAGCAATTATTTAAACTTTTTAAAGCAAAACCTTAGTTTTAGTGAAAGTGCGTTATAACGCCAATACAATAATTATAAATGCCAATATTTACATAACACTGATAATAATTGTAGGCGCTGATCCAGACTTCGGTATTTATTATTAAATATTAGATATAGAAGTTTTTATTTAATTTATATTTCACATAACACAACATACTAAAATCACACTCTATTCTTGAAAATTTTCTTTTTTAAGATCATATTCTGTATTAACAGTTAAAGGGGTTAATAGATTTATTAAGGTGACACATTAATTGAAAGTTATAGAAAGAAAAATTATTTAAAAATTTTGTTAGTATTTCAAGGTCAAACCACCTTAAACAGTTAGCCCTATAACCAACCGTAGACTGCCATAATTTTAAAGTTTAATTTTATCCAACTCAATATTTTTTAAGTAAAGAGTATGAAGAATATTTCAAACTTATTCTCTTGAAACTTTTTTCAATTATAAAATTCAATGAAAAATTAAAAAGTAAAATTAGTTTTACTGAACTGTCACACTTGGTTACAAATTTAAATTAAAAACTTATTTTGTGAAGGATCTTATAACCTCTTTGAAGAAAAGTAGTATAACAACTTGAATTTCTTTCTAGAAAATATTAAAATTTTGCAAAAGATAATGGCAGCTATCACTTTTACTATTATTTATTCAAAATATAAATTTTTAAAATAGTAATAATAAAATAAATTGTACAATAAATCACGTTTTGATTTAAACCATAATTGTGTAAGGTGGATCTAGCTATTTTGGAAATAAGCTCTTATTTAGTGTAACTCGGTGTTGGAATTACTTGAACCTTTACGTTATACGGTAAGAAATACGTGCAACAACTTCATTTAATTATTATAAAATATTTATACATTACTTGGTGTATATAAATTAACTTATTATAATAAGAAAAGAAACCAAACAAACACTGATTATTATTATTCAACCTTTGACTTTGAATACTTTATGCAATGGTAGGATCGATGAAGATTTTTGTTATCTTGTAAGGCGTGTACCAATTTTCACTTTATTGTGAATTTTTCTGAACTCTTTTTATCTATATTGACTGGACTAATATTGCAATAATAGCAGTCCTAATCAAATAAACACGAAAATTAGCTAAAATTTCAATTTAAAAAATCAAAATTCTCCAAATGGCTTAGTCGACCTTACATTGATAATAACAAAGATGATAGTTGAGGAATAGACCATATTAAGGAACCTGCCAAAAAAATCTTTTACGTCTAATGAAAAACTAATGAGAAAAATTATAAAATCTACCCATAAAACTGATTTCCTCCGACCCATGCCGATTACAAGAAAAAAATGCAAATTTCTTACTAGTTTTCCAAAAAAAGAACTCCGAATCCTTCTAATTTTGACTGTGCGATGGCGTTATGATATTGAAATGTAGATAGTTATTTGCAAACGACCCTATTATTTAGGGTATCAAGACTTACAAGTTTACCAACCTGAGGCAAATTGATAAATTTCATTTGACGCCGAACTTTTACTTTACTTTAGCTCTCTATTTTTTATATAAATTAAATAATTAACTTTTCTAAATTTTATAAAATGCGTCTCTTAGCTTGTTACGGGTGGGACAGCATTGTGTGACGGATGGGACAAGTTATAATTGAGTACACATCAAACATGAATAAAATGAACACTGCTTATTTTAGATGCATATTTATAGTATCTTTTAATAAATAATCTTAATAAGACAAAGGGAAATTAAAGAAATCTTACTTATTAATATGATAAACTGACAAAATAGACTTTTTTGTGCAAAGCATAAATAGCATCAGTAAACTCATAAAATAGTTTGTCTCCGCTTGTTTTGATGGAAAATCAGACTAAGGCTACGTTCATAAAGCGGAAAAAAATGGAAAATAGTAAAAATGTTGATATCTAATGAGTTTAAGTTTATTGGCTGTACTCTAGTTATAGATTTAAATACAAATGTAATTTCTTGTTTCGACCTGTGGTGTCATCTTCGCTGGAATGACCCTTGAGTATTTACATAATCTAATTAATTAACAGTCCACTACCCCCAAAATAATAAACAAATAAATTAATCTATATAACCGTTTCTTGGGATATTGGAAAATAATTAGAACAACAGAAGTCGCTAACCGGCCGACGTTTCGGTATTATATATATACCATAATCATGGCACTAAAACATATAGTACAAGTCAATATATGTTTTAGTGCCATGATTATGGTATATATATAATACCGAAACGTCGGCCGGTTAGCGACTTCTGTTGTTCTAATTATTTTCCAATATCCCAAGAAACGGTTATATAGATATATTTGTTTTGGATGAGATTTTTTCCTCTTAAATAAATTAATATTAAATATGTATAAGTATAGCAACTTTCTTAATAAAAAAAAGTGGTAGCGAGAGAACAGCCTTAACTAAGATTTGGAGCTACGTAGAAATGTTTAAAAGAAGAAGTGGAGATCAATGTATCTGCAGGATTTAAAATATCCTGATGTTGTGGTATTTGCTTTGTCATTATATCGATTGACTATAATACATGACACAAACATTATCTTCTTATTGTTTAAAATACCAATAATGTTGAATTTGATTTATCCTTATACTATAGGTATTAATAGAAACGCTTTATATTTCCTGCAACCGTTGCATGTTAATTTGATTTTAGTCCAAGACAAATACAGCTATATAATGGAATATTGAATAAAACTAATTTTCGCGATTTACATTTATTGTCTAAATTATATTGAAGTTGCCTACGGAATTGGATAGGATCTTATTGCGACCAATCGAAATTGTTATTCAATACCCCATTATCTACAAATTCCCCAATACTCCATAAATCTAATTTACTTCCTGATAGTAGTAGCATTATATCGAAGCAATTTCAGATTATCAACTTCTGATAAATTAAATAATTTTAAGATAAATACATACTAAGTGTTGAAATACTTAAAGATAAGTTCGGGTTTCAGAAAAAATATAAAATGCCTATTTAGGTTTTATTACATTCCTTAGCTTTATGTCGTAAACTGAACACGTTGTTCCCTTACTCACAACTTGTAAATGGGCCGCAAAGCATCGAGTCCCCAACAAAAAAACTCGGAAAATCCATTACAGAAAATAGAACACGGTTGAGCACTTTTTTGAACTTCGTAGTGTACTTGATGCTTTTCGCATATTTTGACGATTCAAATCTAAAACTTCGATATCCGTTTAGGCTATAAACTCAATACCTTTTTAACATTTAAATTTAAAATACCTATTATAGAGTGCATTCATCTAAGCAATTTTAAAACACAATATACGGCTTGCTTGAAGAAATAATTAATTTTGTGTAGTAAAATCGCTTTATTTGTTGGTAGAAGGCATTCTATCTCCTATGAAGATTATTTGTCGCTCGGGAAATCTACAAACTGAAATATATTGCACCCCTAAATGTATAAACTCTCTAGCAACAGAATAGGTACGTTTGTTTTACTTGACCGTTTCCAATAAATTTTCTCATGAAGCATTTTCCTCTCTAGAGTGTAAGAGGCAATAGAATTGTTTATATTTTATGGCTTCTATTATTTGAACATAGGTACCGAGTATAAAAATTGGTTGAAGGTATGAAATTTTAAAAGATTTTGTAAAGAGCAATCATGTATGTAGGAGGTATATAGAAAAATTGGATTTCGTGGGAATCTTATAAGTTTACTCCAATCAATATATAAATTTAATATTTTGTTGATTATAGACGAATTGAATAAAAACTTGTTTAAATGAAAAATGTACAAATTGAAACTATGGTTCTGATTGATGTCGGTTGAAAGGCTTAAATAATCGCGAGTATTAAAGCCATCAAATGCAAAAAGCTTTTCATAGTGACTAGCACGAAACTGAATTTATTATTGACGTTGATATTGAAAATTGATTTTACGTTACATCTAAAATATCTCGTTTAATTATAGATTGACCTTTTTATTCTTTTTTTATTGTTAGTAGTAATTCCAAAATAATTTAATTACTTGTGTGCTAAAAATATCTTGCGAAAATGTTTAGAAGTGTTACGTTTGACATTAAAAGCTCTCGATTTTCTTCAGTTTTGTGAGTTGGGTACTCTTAAGTGCTTCAGTTAAGTTTATATCACTACTAAACTTTTAGGAATCATAAATAATTACGAATGTGGTTATCAAGCACTACCGAATATTAAAAACGCTCAATTGCGTATGCCAGGACCCTACATTAATAAGTTAATAATATTTTTTTGATAGAAAATTTGAAGTTACATAATATTTATGACTTTATCATGGCTATACCATCATAAAAACGAAAATATACAACTAACGTTACATGGTGATTAAAATGTTGGTTTAAAAAGTCATTTATTGATTTATAATAGCAATAATTTCGTACAATAAAGACCGTGAACTCTCTAAAAAGGTTTTTTTCTTAGATAAGAACTGCGGTTGTTAATGTTTAGTACATAGCAAGAGTGGTCACGTCGTTTTTAATGCCAAACCCAAAGTTGGTAGTAAAAATACGTTAATTACTTTTTCACAAAAATGCGTAGCTCAGATCTAAATAATTATTCGTCATTTTGATTTTCTACAAAAAATCTTATTTCAAAATATTATTGAGAAGATCTCATAGAAGTTCTTCTTCATACATATTAACTATTATATAATTTATTGTCGTGGTTCAAAAAGTCTTAAATAAATTATAATTTGTCGAGCATTTCCTGAAAGTTCAATTTTATTTTTGAAAATGTTATAAAAAGAATAAATTTTACACCAAAGTATCATTATCATCCAGCTATAACATCCATAGTCGGATGTAAAGCCTCCACCATATTTTATGGGGGGGGGGGGTTGTTAACCATAACTCGCCACGGTGGCCAACCGGGTTGGCGAGTGTAGTCCACAGATCGATTTTGGACTTTTTAGATCACAGCACATATCCGACGCATATAATATCAGGATTAGAACTGCGGTTTCCCGTTCTCTAGTATATCCATGCTTGATTTACGCCAGACGACTGGTTACACCAAAGTATACTCGTATTGTTTAATTTCAGTTCTTGATTAGAAAGAGGCACGATAGGTTAGGAAACACATCTGTGTTTTTGACGAAGATTTGTAGTTTAAGGTTGATTGGCAGTTTCAAATTTTGATGTTTTGAATATTTTGTTTTTAGTTTTGTAAAAAATTCTTAAAATTTTCGCGGAGGGTCGAGGTCGCTGGGGAGTGAGGATTCCGGTAGAAGAAGATTGGAGGAGCTTGCGTGTAGCGGTCCAAGTCGTGGACAGTCGAATTTTCAGAGAAATTAATTTGAATTGAAAAAGTTGATTTGATTTTGTAATTAAATGGCAAGTGAAAATTAAAAGTGTGGTATTTTATTTTAGAATAAGAATTTAGAGGAGAAAATTAGTTAATAAGTAAAATTTGTAAAGTGGAAAATCTGCAGGTGAAATTATTTTAATAAAGTATCGAAGGTCGCCTGATAACGCCGGCGTTTGGAAAGTAGATAACCGATTTGAGCTGGCCGGTAGAAGACAATAGTCCGCCCGAGTGGTAAATTATTAAAGGGTGGAAAATTATACTTCAATATAATAAAATCAATTTTGAAATTGTGGGAAAAGTTAATTAATATTAATAGGAAGTACTTGGTGAAACTAAATTTTCAAAACAACTTAAATATTATTTTAATATAAAAACTACAGTATAAAACCTTTAAGTTAACAAACAAATTTATAGCTGGTAAAAAGTTTTAATTAAGTACTATAAGAAACGTTCGGTTTAGAATTTTTCTCATTTACTTATTTAGTTACTGAACGACGTTTAATGAATGTGAAAAAAATATTTGTTAAGAAGATTATTGTGTAGGTAGATATTCCAATATAGTACATATAATATTAAGTATGTTTGTAATAGCTTACGTATTTAAAACGAGGTAATATTGGTACGCATGTTGAAAAGTCCATCCAATATATTATCCAATCTTAATTTGAGTGAACTGCAATATGAACCTTCAGAAAACTTATTAATTTTTAAAAATAAACTTTTATATTTTAAAAGGTATTACATCAATATTGGATTGCGCAAACCATATTCCATAAAAGATTAGATCATAAAACTAAAAGGAATTCCACTAATGTAATAGAAAATGTAATAAATGTTTGACTTGGATAGATTTACTTTCTATTATAAGAAAACTCATCATTTTTATTTTCGCGTTCTAGATTTTACTGCATTTTTAGATTGGAAATATCACCTGATAAATAAAAGCAAACCCTTCAAATCTGCTAAGGTGTTAAATACGTGACTAATTTCTGTTTCCACCTGAAAGATTATTTAACGTGATACCGAAAGTTATATTATCTGTTTGAAGTTACGTTAAATAATTTAACATATTTAACAGTTTTTGGAAACTGATATTATATTAATTAACAAAATAATAAAATAAGTTAAAGTCAAGAAACCTATAAATGTTGTATTCAGTGACAAATTAAAAGAAATAAAATATAATAATTTTCAGCGACGCAGTAAATGGGGTGGTTAATAGACTTTAACTCCATTTGAAAATTTAAATATATAATACAAGTACATAGGTTTATTTTTGTTTAGAGATATCCGCACTACACCTTGTATAATTTTACAAAGATTATGAACGGTTAAAATGAAATGCTTACATTTGCACCCTGTTTCATGAACGTAATTCAAAAATCAACAGGAGACGGTCGGAGCATAACTGTCAAGCGAATTGACTATGAACGCTAAATACCCGGTTCGACTCCCGGTGAAGTAAGAACTTTATTCTGGCCGTCTCGTTAAAATAAATACATTTTAGCAAAGATAATAAGCAAAATTTCAACATATTTCATTCAAGCATTTGGCAGTGTAGAGGAATAAATTCATAATTCATAATTGGCATTATATTTAACTTGAATAATCAAATTTGTTAATAGTTATTTGCAGGAAAGGATGACAAAGAAGATTATTTAACTAATATACCTTCATAAAGATTTCATGCAGTAACCAAGTTTTAGGGAAAGTAGTTAATTTTACAGTAACAATAATAACAGCATGTTTAAATGCAATAAATTTTCATAGAGTTTGCAAGGATATAGGAAATATAAATTGGGTTAGTAAATGTATGTGGAAATTCCGTGACTAACTAACCTTGACACTCAAAATCTACCTGTGCATAACCTATTTAAACTGTTATTGTAGTATTAATTGACTTCAATAAAAATTTAAATCATTCAAAAATTAGTGTACTTTTAACTGATTTATATCTAAATTCTTGTAAATTTTCAGAAAATGTTTTATCTCAATATGTTAAAATTTAAAAAATTTATAAATTTTAAATTGCTATCGTGTCAAGTTTACAAGGCAAGAAAAATCATTCAAGAAAACTAATCTTAACTTCTAATATGAGTATTAACTTGCACGTTTTACACTTCAGTAAGTTTTCAAGTTGTTTTCCACTTACGTAAGTTAAAATTGTGTGTGCGCCTGTATGATTGCGGAAGCTACACTGTAATATAAACTTTTATAAATTAAATATAGTATCACATAAGATATAATATTACAGCACTTCATATAATGAGAAGAATACTTAAATGTCTAACCCGATGGTAAAAAAGAACCTCTGTTTTATACAAATTCGTACATGCGATGCAAAAATACTCTTATTTCAATTGGATCGATTAAAACATGCTTGAAAAACGCAAAGGCAGTAAAGAAAGTCTTAAAAAAAAATAATTTTTATGTGCAAATTTGTTCTCTTTTATTGATTTTACAACCTTACAAACAATATAGAAGAGTGCCTAATACAAATATCTTGAACACCTTAAAAGCTATAAAATGTAAATGCCTAATCTTGACGTTCCAATTATCGTAAATTAACTATCCTATTGCGATTATTCTGCAACTTTCCGAAAATTAGCAACATAAATTTTCAATAATACATTTTCCTAATAACAAATTTTATCGTAATTTTATTTTATCCAAGTTTAACACACATTTATGAATAAACAATATATAAATTACAACCCCTTTCAAATTTACACATTAATTATTATATTATAGTACAATTTGAAACATTACATAATATACTGTTGTGGTATTTTGACCAATTAAGAGTGACAGCAGGCAAATGAGAGAGTAATTTGTTTCTAATTAATTTTTAAATTCAGTAGTCAGTCAATATGACTAACAAAAAAATAAGATTTGCATCAAAAACAAAAACCATCCCATGTAACGATTAATTACACATGAGACACAATTTGAGTTTATTTGTGAGATACAAAACTTTTGTAACACCCTGTAAGTGATTTTTTTAAATTTAAAAACAACAACAGATTCCTGCAAATAAAGTGTTAATATCAGTTTGGTGCGCGAGCAATTAACAACGTTGCGTTACCTGCTAGAAAGACCATTTTGGTTGCCAGCAACAAGATCCCCACCACAAAAGCAAATTTTGAATTTTGGAAAAGGAACGAGAGACACGGCAGTTCCCGGGTGAAGCTCAAGTAGAGAGGAGTTTCTTAGTGGCCTCCAAGCGGAGAAAGGTTCCTTGGTGAAACTCAAGATAGGAACACGTGAAGTTCTTGGGGAGACGTCGATTGAGAAAGTGTAAATTTCTCGATAAAATCCCAATTAAGGAACTCAACTGCGATTCTTTGGTACAAAAATCCAAAGCATTAATTTACTTAATTAAACCGAAGTAAATGAATTTACGAAAATTCCGGTAGTTGATAAAGAAATTGTGTATCGTGAACGTGGCGAATCGGAAATCAACTTCACATTTGGTGACGTGTTTGTATTTGGAATACTGGCAGACGTGTGGAAATTCACAGCTTTAGACAGGTTGAAGCAGCTGGCAACTACTGGCAGGAGTTTCGACACATGCATCCAGCAACACACGGAGTTTAATGGAAGGTTATTAACGTGCAACAAGGTACAAGATTTATTTTCTATTTTTAATTAATCTAAATTGTGAATCAATGATTTGTGTTGATTTTAGATTAATTAAAGGACTTTATTGGATTTGATAATTATGATTTGTTTACATGAATACACCAATAATGAAATATCCAAATTTAGCTCCTAAATACAAGGATTTAAATGTAATTTGGATGCTTTAATTATTACACATAATAACACATTGGTTTCAGGCAAAATTGTTGTCCAAGTTAATTTGATGCAAATTTTTATTGATTCTTTATGCCACTTAATAAATTATGTCTACAACAAATTGCCCTCTTATTTCGTCTACTGAATCCACTGACTCTGAGGAAGAGAAAAACTCTACTCCGATAAAACGTTAGCTTTGAGGGTCTTTCTTTTTTTGGGGTGGTTATTCTTAAAGTAAGAATAATCATAACAATACAATAATTATTATTATTAGTATTAATATGGGGTCAAAAATATCAATTTCTCCTAATTCTATTGCAAAATGACAACTTCTTGAATGTTATTTTAGTTTTAGAAAATATTTCTTTTTATGACTAGTGATAATATGACAAAATGGAGATAGAAGCACTTCTGGCTATGACAGTATTCACTTTTATCTCCAAAATAAGAGTAAAAACGTCAAGCTATGGGTCTCTGAATTCTGTTCTGATATAGGTTATTGCGGACTGAGGATGTACGAAAATCATATCCGTGCTTGAGCATGGAAAACTATCGACGGATAACTTGTTAACTATTTAAATATTTAAAAATGTTTTCCTATTGGCTTGGACAGAGAAGTAGAGGCAAATTTTTCTTTAGTGGTTGGCACGTGACTTGGGCTTGCGCGGCAAATGTGGAGGGAGTCACCCGTGACACCTAATTCCACCAATTGACACAAACATATTGGGATATCCAGCTAAGGACTACGCCGTCTTGCGGAGAATTTTAGAACTACTCCTGGAGACATAAACAAACAAAAATTACATGCACGTTATAGGTTGTGTTACCGTTTTTTTTAGATTATTTGTGTTTTTACGTATAGTAATGATAATATTTAAATTACCAGTATATAGTACAGTTATAGTCGCGTAGATTTAGTGAAATTTATTTGCCAAAGAAGTTTTTAAAAAGTGAAAATAAGAAAAGTTAGATACCAGCAAGTTATAGGTTGGGTTACCTTTCTTTTAATTTTGTTACTTATTGTTACGAATCTTAATGCAATACTTGGAGGACAAAGAATCCAGATTCTTTAAAAGTTACGAAAATGATTAGCCCTTTTATGAGAGTTTGTCACATTTTGATAAAGAACCTATTCAATAAAGGTAAGCACATTCTAATTATTGACATCAAAAATGCTTATTTCTTATTTTATTTAGGTTTTACAATTGGTCATAAAAACTTTTTAAAACCATTGGCAATTCCCACAATATAATAAATTATTGTCAATCACTTCCATGTAGTTCAAGACCAGGTGCTGGCCCATCAATCGTCAACTTCAAAATGATGCTAAAAATCAAGAAAGGAATGCTTTTATAACTTAGAACCCATACAAGATGTGAGCCCAGATTGTTTCAAGGATGTAGATGATAATAATTTATAAATAATAAAAACAAATAAATGAAAAAGCCTTTTATTGTGTAGTTATCGTAACATTTTAAAATATTCTTCTTTTACGTTAAAGACTAATTTGTGAGCAAATTCTCATACTTTAGCTAAACTATCAATAAACTACAAAATAACAATGAAAAACTAAGTAATGTCATCTGCAATTGTATTTGGCCATAGAAATTATGATTCTCCGTTAGCTGATATTACTACGTCAGTCAGTCGGAGATACTACTAGTCCTGTTTCGACAACTTCATTTATATCCAGTACTTGTTTTAAAGAGTTTTCTAGGATGTGGATCTTATTATAAACCATAATCTGTATATTTATTTGAAAATTTGACCAAAAAACTGACCACGAGCACTGAATGTGTGTCTGCGATATTACTTCAAATTTGTTAATCGAAGTTCTAAAAATCATTAATACAGTAAGATAGTAAAAAATTACCATAATAGTGCAAAAATTTATACCTTGTACACCCCCAGTAAAGTGTTTTTCACCTGCAGCAGGTTTACAACACCAAACATAATTACATGCCTTGTATTAAACTTCTTGAATTTTTGTTGCAGTTTTCATTGCCATATACTTCCTTAAAATAATCTACAACAGAAATATGTGTTTCATTTCTACAATCCATAACACATTGAACTCAAATACAATGTTTACTTACATTCCATTAGTATGTTTACATAATCATAAATCGTACAAAATTCGTTATCAATAACCAAAACTCAAATTAATTTGTTACCAATAAACAAAACTACGACACACAACATTTTAAATTGTTTAAAATGATTGTTTTATATGTTTAAAAACAAAATTTAAAACGCATAACCTCCATATAAACCTTAACATAAACACAAACGATGTCTCCAGGAGTAGTTCAGATTTTATCCGCACTGGCGCTGGGATCTTAATATTAGATCCCAATAGAACCGAAATAACGAATATACGTTTCTGCGCATTAGCCACTCCCAACCGCTAAAGAAAAAATTCAGTCTACTTAAACTTTCAAGGAGGACTTACAGCATAGAACTTATCATAAAGTGACAGAGTGGCATCGAACAAATCTCTCTAAAGAAATTAGGCATGAAGCAGCAAAATTTTTTGTACAAATCTACACGAACGAAAATTTTAAAAATATTTCGTTTACAGATGAAAAATTTTCACAGTATGAGAAAAAATTTTTAAAAAATAGAGCGATCGCATGTAGTATATCCATAACTCTAAAGAAAACTTTGAAACAATTCCAAAGGTGGAAAGAGAACATTAGCGAATATCTGTCATGTTTGGGTGGAAGGTATCACTTGACGGAGTAATATAGCTTCATTTCTGTGAAAGGATCTAAAAATATCAGCTTCAGTATATCAGAAAATGTAAATGTAAATGAAAAGGTAGTGAGCTTGAAACGAATTTTTGCACTTCGTTACGTGTACTACTTGCTCATATCATTTCAATATTTCTAAATACGACCCATGCTGGCACATGGTTGCGTGAACCTTGAGCACTTGAATTCATAATATGAACATTATACTGATGACGTAGTAATTTGAGTTAATTACCCGAGAACCAAACAGCAGAGCGGACTTGTTGTGTTACAACAATCTTCTGAGTGCCGATTTGGAGTGTCTTTAAGCATGTTTTTGGTTTAACGACTTCCGTTATAGTGCCAGTTTCGTTTCTACTACGTAGTTCTGGTGTGCAAGTTGTAAGACCATTTTGAAATTCTTCGAGTTGGGAACATCCTATTGTTGTTGATTTTGGATGATCACTTAAGGAATTCTTTTGTCATCTGGATGGTCCAGCGTGGTGTAACATCTCCAACATCATCTCTCACTGGTCCAGTTTCCAACTACAGATCTGCAAGCAGTGTTTTGTGTTCGCGAATCAAGTGTTTCCTGTGTAAATTAACAAGTTACAAATTTTCATCTTTTAAGCCGCACGTCGTTTGGACAGTGATTGGACACGGAACACTTGTTACCATTATATTGTAAGTTTACCTAGCTCGAGGTAAGCAATTTTAACTTATCCAATTCGTGTGAACCGATGTGTTTCTGGGCTTTTGTAATCAATTTGGAGTAACCGTTAGAGGTTACTGATTTTATTGGGTACTTGTTTTGTAACGAAAATTTGTTAATATTATTAACATTGGTTTTCGTTTGCCTTCTTCCTTATTTTTCCTATTTTCTACCATCTGCATTTTTGCAGATTATAATGCACCAATTTATTTGGAACGGCATTATTTCTCAGGGCCAATTTATACGCAGTCTTATCTCTGTCCACCTGACCTGCCTTAACGAATAGAATATTGGCGCGTGGCTTGGCAGTGCTAGGAAATGCATTTTTAGACGATTCGATTCAGTCTTTCTCGAGCTTCAAAGAAAACCGCATTGATCCGTGGTCAAACTTTTAGTTGAAAGTTCATGACCTCGTCTTGTAACTACTGCGTTACCATGTGTGCAGTTTTAGTTTAGGCGGTTTTTACTTTGATACCAGTTATATGACTCGAGTATTTGAATATCCGAATATTTTGCTGAACACCGATGCATTTTCGTCCTTGGGAGTAACCGATATCTTTGTTACGATCCATGTGCAGTGGAGTTGTGGTTACGATCTTCCGATTGTCAATTACGAGAGATCTAAGCAGTTGCTTACTTCGTTGAAGTTCCTTGTTGGAATCTTCAAGTTCATTTTTCAAATGCGAGAAGGACCATCGTTTCAACCCGACTACGAATAGTTAGCAAATGCTTGCGCTTCCTGCAGTGAAAACCAACTATCGCGTTAAAGTGAAAAGTAGTGCGCCAGTCGTTTGTTTTGATACTAGTGCATTGTTGATCCCATTATCATTTATCAGGCACGGTCTGTTGCGAGAGAAAAACATCGATTGTCATATTTGATTGTGTGAGAACCGACAGATATCTTAAGGTAACATTTTTTGCTTTTTCTTTAGTGACTCAGACCATAATAATTGCCTTTGTTATCAAATTTTGATGTATAATAATTATTCTTGCACTGGTATAAATTCTTCATATGTGTGAGGCACTTTGCTATCGTTTCAAAATTAGCTGGACCATTTTAGTCCATCATTATAATAATTTGTATTTGCTTGTTGATAACGCGTCGTATATTCACATTTGCATTTACTTTATCAATAAACTTTGTTATTGTTGGATAACCTGTTTTATTTCGAAAGCTACTAAAATTATTTTACAGTTCCTACGATTCCGGCTCTCCCAACTTGTAAAAAAAGAAAGCTTAGCCTATATCAAAAAGGGACAACACTACTACTTAACCAGGATTTTTCTGGATTGTTTCAATCCAACTATTCTCTGTTTTTTGGTCAGCTCTCCCATTAGGGGCTGGAGATCAGAGGATGGAAAGTTGTGTTTCAGTTTATATTTGGTATGGGGTGTACTTTTTAATTATTAATATCATTGGCTACTGTGTCTTCTGTTTTGCACAGCCACACACATTGCAATTATTGGAACTGTGATAACATCTCTCAAATTCCTTCCTTCCTCTTCTTTCTAGAAGTAATTCTCTTCTAGTAGGCCAAGGCCTGTTATTTCCCAACACATGCGTCGTTTCCTTGGCAGTGTTAGAAACTTTGAGCATATAAATATTTTATATCCATCAGGTAGCTTGCTAGACTTGCCTTCAGATGTGCCTGTATCCTGGTTTATTATGTTAATGGTAGCAATTCACTAACCCAGGGGACCACCGGCTTAACGTGCCTTCCGAAGCACGGAGACTAGTCATAAGAAAGTTTGACTCTCCCCAGGTTTGAATCCGGTGCCCCATATTCGCATCCAACTGCGTTAGCTGCAAGGCAATGACCGTCTCATCTCTCAAATTACGTGTGTCAATTAAAGCATTTGTTTACTATTTGCGTTTTTTTGAGTTTTCCCAAGCTACCGGTCTGTTTTTCAGAAACCCATGACCTGGTCTTCACATTTAAACAGGAGCTGGTCTATTACATCGTGGCACACAAACTGGAGCGGTCCCTCCGGATTATGACGAACTCTTGTCTCTGTTTGGGTCGACCTTCTCATTAGGGGTTGCGATTCAGAAGATAGTATTTGTTACAAGCTAAGTGATACCTTATTCCATAGAAACCGTTGGGCATTCCAACAAGACTGTGTACCAGCGCTTATAACTACCCAACTGTGGCTTCCAAAAATTTTACACGATATTTTTCCCCCGGATGACTGGCCATCGAGTAGTCTTGATCTGAACCCTTTGGATTACAAATTGTGGTCGGTGCTCGAGGAGCATACATATAAAACACCTACCCCATATAATATCGAGTTGTACAGCGGGATTTGATCAGGATAATAGCGTCAATACCGATGGAAGTGGTGAGTACCACATGATGACTGGTCGCGATATTTAAGGGCCTATGTGAAAGGGAAAATGTGGTCATTTTTATTGCATCATGTTATGTCAATCGATTGTTTAGAATGTGCTTAATCCTTAATGAAACGTATTAAAAAAATTTTTATTTATATGTTCATACTTTTATGATCTGCTTATAAAAGTTTCATAGATTATAATATGGCACAACTAATAAGTATATGCCCATATAGATTTCTTTATAATTTTCTTTCTGTGAAAATCAAAAAATTCAGAAACTGAAACTGTCATGAAGTTGGGTGATATGAATAAAAGTGAGCATGAAGTATACACTCAAAATTTTGAAATTAATACTCAGATTATACGAACACATTTTAAAGGTAGATGCTCAGTGCAAGTAGATATGCTTTTTAGAAGAGTATCTACTCATATACCCACTTACATTTTATTTTCATTCATAGAACTCTGAGTAATTTTTCAAAAGTTGGTGTATATACTACATGCTTACTTTTATTCATATCACCCAATGTCTTGAAATTGTCAAAATAAAAAGCAATTATTTATGATTTGTAAGTTGAATATTAAATCATATTTCTAGTAATATTTCGACATTTTTGCTGAAACAGTAATTTTGCATATGTTCTTGTGATTTTACTTTCTGTAAAGCAGACAATTACAAATAATAACATATTCGATAAAATGGATCGTAACAGTTTTTGTGCAGAGCATAATAAATTAAAAATCAAAATTTCTTGATATTTCAAAGACACCTCTTCTATATCGGCCAATATTTGCTCAGGCTTGTGTTTATAGTCTAAGATACGAATAGGAAAAGATCTTCACCCATCTGTTTAGTTGATGAAAAGTATTTTATATCAAATTTAGTATGTTAAAAAATATATCGCAAGTGGGTTGGCAAAAAAATTCGTGGCCGCACTATTTTTAATTAAAAATTGAAAATTGACTTTTTATTTAACAGTACACTCATGAGTTTATCGAATAAATTTTATACCAACCGAAAGTACGAAGCCTATAGAATATGCAAACGTTGGGTTGGCTATTTTTTTCCTGGCCAAAGTACTGGGTTGGCAAGTATAAACAGGTACGTCGATTTAGTTACTTTCACCCATTTGTTTCTTAAATAAATCTTATATCAAAATAAGCGCTCTTTCATTGCAAACACAATCATATCGGGGACCTCTTTGTTGCAAGTTTCCATTCGCATCAAAATGTTACTTTTTAAAATTCGCCAACCCCCATTTAGACCAGATTTTTTGCAGCCAACCCGATATGATTGTGTTTGCAATGAAAGAACGCTTATTTTGATATAAGATTTATTTAAGAAACAAATGGGTGAAAGTAACTAAATCGACGTACCTGTTTATACCTGCCAACCCAGTACTTTGGCCAGGAAAAAAATAGCCAACCCAACGTTTGCATATTCTATAGGCTTCGTACTTTCGGTTGGTATAAAATTTATTCGATAAACTCATGAGTGTACTGTTAAATAAAAAGTCAATTTTCATTTTTTAATTAAAAATAGTGCGGCCACGAATTTTTTTGCCAACCCACTTGCGATATATTTTTTAACATACTAAATTTGATATAAAATACTTTTCATCAACTAAACAGATGGGTGTAGATCTTTTCCTATTCGTATCTTAGACTATTAGTAAAATACGACAATATTGTTTCGAAGGAATTTAACACAAATAAAATAAGTAAACGGTGCCTTAACTTGACTTGACTTAAAAACTTGATAAAGAAGTGATAAATACCTTCGAAACAATATTGTCGTATTTTTAATAAATTACAAACAACTATTGGCGATTTAGAAGAAATTTTAATTTACAAACAATAACATTATTTACTTTAAACTTATTTACAGTTCTTCTCTAAAAATAATCAGGGAAGCAATAATTCAACACTAAGAATTTGTTATTGAAATATCTATCCTTGAACGGAACCAATCCTTTATATTATACTCTATACATAATATTGCAATTTTAGAATTGTGATAATACCGCAAGAGTAATTCCCATTTTCATAAAAGATTGAACACAGCCAAATGAGTTGTTATTTCTGGTAATAACACAGTGGAATTTGTTCGTTACGCAGATATTAAAGTATAACTCTCGTTTAATTGTTTGAAAACTATTTATTAATTACCGCTGTATTTTACTATTAAATGCTCTCAGCAAAATATCGAATGGCACGTATTTTCCCGTTCCCGTAAAAATCTTCGTGAAGGAGATTATAAAGGTACGTGCAGAGTAAAAGCGGGTAGCCAGCAAGCTCATTTCAGCGAGCTTATTACCAGTAAACCGATAGCTTGTTCCGAGCAGAGTAAACGCCGGTTTTGCCCGCTTACATTAACTGTTATTTAAATATAACAAGCATCGTAGCATCTATCTTTGTTTTTGCTGCGTATTAAAGAAGCTAAATTGTAACACGTTCGTTGTGAATCTATTACATACAAATGCAACGTTTATTTCTGTAATTGAATACTTTTCATCAGCGCCAGCAGACAGACGGCCGCCGCGCCGCGCCCACGCCAAAGACGACAACTACTGCACGTGCACCTACGCATACTTGTAATCTAATACTATTGTATCATTTTGAACACATGCATTTCTTTATCCAAGTTTATTAACACTTTTTATGATTATTTAATTTTTATATAAACTTTGAAATAAATTACATTATTATTATGTAGATACTTAAAATTGATACGGTTTTTGATGTTTATTTAAAATTTAGTGCATACTAATTAGCGATGCAAATCAATTACATCTTAATTTATTAGAAGTGGAAAATATTCAATCAATAATTTTTACTTAAAAAATATTAGTAATATGCATGCCTATTAAGAAACTTGATACCGCTTGCTTTCTCGTTTGCCGACCAGGTCGTAGATTTAACTTATGTCTTTTCAAATTGTGTTAAATTTTAGGAAAAAGTAATTTGCAAATTATTGAAAATATCTACTAGTAGAAATTGAAACACTTATCGAATTTGTACTAATAATTATTATTGCACCTGTCACATGAAAATGATTTTTTTTATTTATTTCGGGTTTTTATAAAATAGTAACAATAAATTAATTTACGGTGTAGATAATGTACATATTATTACATATAAAGTTTCAAAATCAAATATTGAATTAATTTATTTAACGATTGAAAGCAACAAAGCGGGTACCTGCTAGCAAACAATGAACAAATCATTCTTTTAAATATAGGCAAGCAGGCTACCAGCGAGATTCGACCTTGCTTATAACCACGTGATCACTCCCATCTCTTTACATTGAATAATGAGCAAAAGTCGGCGCTTATACAAAAACCGCGTTTACTATGCGCACTGTATTCCGACAAACAAGCAAGCTGGTTCGAGAAACCCGTTCCGATATATCTGATTACACTGTGAGCACTTGCATTTAATTACTACGTGGGATTGTTGGTAGCGATAATCTGAAACCGGCAACCCGCTTTTACTCTGCACGTACCTTAACGCTGACTACTTTAACAACTCACAGTATTTCTGACTATATGTTAGATTATTTATTTATTTAATATTCATAAACAACAGATACAATGAAAACTTAGTATAAAATGTTTAAGGAATAAAAATTCAGTAAATCTGCTGTTCAATATTATTATTGAATCATATTATTAATAATATGTAGTGTATGGATTCCTTGCCTCAATAAATGAAAAATTTAATGATAAAATTAAACGGTTAACTTTGTATCTTGTACCTACTATATTGGTAAAAGCTAACTTCAAAACCATATTCTGTCGATGTTGTTCTAGTAAAACAAGAAAATTTTAATAAACTTATTAAGGCCATATTGAATTACTTTGACTATTAGATTAAAGAATGCAATAACCTTTTAAATATCGAATGACAAAACAATTTTATAAAGGCAAAAGAATATTGACTTTCAGCAAATTTAGGTAATATTTTAGTACTGAAAGGTATAATTTTCAACTAAGCTTTATGAAAATTAACGGCTGTAGATTATCACACCGCATCGTAATGAAAATTGAGGGCTGCATACTATAGATTATGTTCTGTCTTGAAATAACAATTAAAAGCTACAATCCATTAGACTTTTAATCGGTTCTTTCGGGGACTATAATAGTGATATCTCACATTTTATTTTTCGCGACAAACTTAAGTTAAAGTTATCAAGTTCTTTACCTGTTTCCAAACATAAATACTTGAATAATTACATGACTTTCCAATTTCTATTCGTTATTATGCAATTCAAATCTCATAATGTACTAAATTAATTTTGTCCCGTCAGATGTGTCACATAAAAAATAATAACTTTGCCCCAAATGCAGAAAATGTTTAACCCGATGTTGTCGAGGTGCATACTGCATATTGGTTGATTTATTTGTTTTTGAAGCGACTTGGCCCGCAAGCTTTTATATTTTTTAATGTACATTTTCGAGTTATTTAAAATATATATGCTTTTAACTATAATATGTACTTATATATTACATAGATGTAATAATATTTACCATTATTAATTTTTGTAAAAAAAATACTCAGAAGAATGATCAACAACTGCCAATTATGTACTATAAAAAGAGTTTTTGAAAAATAAATCCTCTAAAAGTGATTTCTAAACTAAATTAAATGTCTGCTGGTTAGATTGAAAATCTAACATGGTATTACTTAAAAATTAGAGACCTATCTTCAATCTTTGATTGAGCTTAACACTTGAAATTAATTAAATTCAGTTGTAAAACTTATAAAATTCACAAAAGTTAAAATTTGTTTTCTTCTAATAATAATAAATAGTTTAATTTTGAAATAAATTTGGGTGGTAGGTAAGTAACCTCAGCTCGGTTTTTTAAAATTTCCACTGTCAAGAATCATTAAAAACGGTACAAAAAGCTATTATAAAACAAAATATTTGCGAACCATTGTAAATAGGGCTCTAAAAAGTCAAATTTTAAAAATTTGTATTGTCCGATGCAGTCTTACGAGTTAGAAACGGTTTAGAACATTCCATTGGCTGCCGAAACCCCGCCTCTAACATATCCCACCAAAAGCTTATATAAGGTGTGTACTTCATAAAATGCTCTCAGTACATACTGGCGATCACAACAATGTGTCGTGTGTTGAGCGTTAAAAAACAGTTCTTTTTAGGGCCAAAAATACTTAGAAAGGGTTACGGTTTTAACGACGTTGAATCTCGCTTTTTTTTGAAACTCTGGCGGGGGTGGTTGTGTTGCCGAAATGGGCCTTTCGCGCGCTACGCTGCGCTCCGCACGCTACAGACCCATTTTTCGGCAACACTAAACTCATTAAAAACATCCCTCTAGGGTGATCCAACTCGGCACATTGTGCTATTAGCAAGGGGTAAATCTCGCTTTTGTTATGCATCTCTGGCGGGTGTGTTTGTGTTGCCGAAATGGGCCTTTCGCGCGCTACGCTGCGCTCCGCACGCTACAGACCCATTTTTCGGCAACACTAAACTCATTAAAAACATCCCCCGAGGGTGATCCAACTCGGCAAATTGTGCTATTAGCAAGGGGTGAATCTCGCTTTTTTTTGCTGCAAATTTAAGCCAAAAATACGTTGAAAATGTGAATTTACCTCGACATTAACTGTACGATGAATTTTCCCGTGTTTTTTAGTCAAAAATACCCCTAAAAAGTGAAATTATGTCGATGTTAACTGCGCGACGGACTAGGTACTACTGGGTGCGTAAGCGAGCTCCGGTCACACACACACACACATCATCATACTGATTCCTGAGTATCGTGGAAGCGAAGCTTCCGTGAACTCTTTGACATCTGAGTGCCGTCACGGTGATTACTAACAGGCCGGCTGGTGGAACCAGCCGGCGAGCGGTGATCGAGCGCAAGGCCTAAACGCGCTCGAAGTTTTGCTGAAAAACGCGAGTGGCATTTAACCAGCCTTCGGGAGTTAAAAAGTTTTATTTTCATCAAGGGCGAAAATAAAAGTTTTACTTTCTTTTCAGCAAAAATTCGCTTACGTCTCTTGGTACTAGCAAGCTAGTACTGCAGTGTATTCCGGTTCACAGAACAAAGTGTTCTGCTCCCCATCGATTTGGTCCCCTTGGGGCTGTTCTAGGTCGGCGTTGGTGCATCAGTTCTTATTACAAAGCCAACGCACCGACTGTGACCACGCGAGCTCCGGTTTTTCCACGTGTTAGAGTAACTCACACCACACGGACTGACGACAGAATGACTGTGACGTTTAAAAATCGAGTTAAAATTGGCAACTTTAAAATCGATTATTGGCCAAACTAATCGATATACGACTTTCATCCTCACCTTAATCGCTTCGTCTATATTTTTTCTATCTAAATCCGTCGAGTTTTTTTTAATAAATTTAATATTCTCGAGCTGAGCCTACTTACCTGCTACCTAAATTTGCAAATTACGATAAATTTAATATTACATACCTTAGTTTTAAATGAATATGATTTTTGTTTTTAGAATAATATATGTGAAAGGCATTGTATAGATATTTTTTAAAAATCAATATTGATGGATGTCGTTGAAAAGATCGTTTTTTTTCAAAACTTAGGAAACTAGTACTACCTACAGCATAAGAAATTTTCTAAAAATTGTCAGATTTTAATTTTATAATCTTAAATGAGTAGAACTCGGTAAACTGCAACTAATTTTTAATTGAAATTTTTGTACGACTTTATTACAGTAAATCAAATGATCCGATTTTAATTAAAAGGATTGGCTCAGTTTGCTCCAACCAAGGTTTATGTAGTCTTATTTTCCAATTTCAATGATTAAAAGAATTCGGACAGTTGTTAATTCATAAAAGTATCGAAGCTTTGTGCTTATGTACATATTATATTAAGCTAAATGCGGGTTGTCACAATCGAGTAAATGTAAGCTTCATTCAAAAGATTGAATTGATAACATTGAAAAAAGATGATTAATATTTATCATGGAGAAATAACATTTACAAAGCCAATTAAGGGATACATTTTAAAATATATGAAAGAAAATAAAAAGGTAAATGAAAATGAGAAGTAGTAAGAAACTATAAAATAAAATCAATATATCTGAACGGACACCGGTTGCTAAGCCAAGCTATGATTTATTTTTAACATGAATGTGTTTATATTGAATTTAGCGCAATTCGAATTTTGAATGCGAAAAAAACAGTATAGACTTTATCGCCAAAGTTCGGAAAGTGAAATGAAACTAAAACTAAGGCGCTTATCGAAGACGTAACGTTAAAGAGTTCTAAATGTATTAGTAAATGAAGTGCAAGTAAAGCCGATTTAGAAGAAGATAATATTATATAAATAATAGTAAATGAATTAATAAATTCAACAAGACCATCGTGATCGAAATGTAGCGAGTTTATACAAAGAGCCAGTGATTAGCAAATAATATCCATTCACCATTTTTTGATGATATATTCAATATTATAAAATTGCAATTTTGGAAATCAATCTATGGCTCGTGAAGTCATGGCTCAAATACAAACCAATTTTTCAGGTCTTTAAATTTCATTAAATGGAGTCTTCAATTAACCGGCTCTATCGTGTGAATTGGATTTGACACCATTTCATTACGTATACTTTAATTGAGATTACTCTAAAAGACAGGTCTATTTATTAATCCCGCAATTGAAAAATAAGATTCCACGCATTTATTAGTGAGATAGAGCAGACGATTTACAAAAACTGTATTCAAAAAACTCATATTAATAAATGTCTCTGGGGACATTTAATCAATACAATTTTTCATTCTTAGATGCAGTGTTGTAAATATAATTATGGGATTGATATACTAACAATAGCTATTTTTTTGATAAATGGATTCGACTCCGTTAATTTTAAGTATAATTATGTAATAGATATCTAATCAAACTGGAAACTTTCAACCATGTTATTTTGTTATTTTCAAATAATATTATCTTGTCTATTTAATTTCTAATTATGTTTATGCGTTTAGCTACGAACTAACTTTAAGATCAGTTCAATGCTTGTTATATTTGAGTAACGATTTGGTGACAGGTGGCCCTAAGCCACTTGGCCCTGCGACAACTCGCCTCGGACAACTGGCCTTGGCGAAAACTGGCCCTGGCGACAAGTGACCCTGGTGACAAGTGGCCTTGGCGAAAACTAGCCCTGGAGACAAGTGGCCCTGGTGACAACTGGCCCTGATGACAACTGGCCTTGGCCAGTAGTATATTACTGTTTTACCAGCGGAGAAATATTAAACTAAACTTACTAAACTTACCTACTAAATGTCTACTTTAATTAATTAATTAATTAATTAATCTTTATCTTCTTTAGCTTTTTTCTTTGTTTTACGCTTATGTACAGTTATTTTGTTTATATAGTAAGACAATAATTAATTTCATTACGTTAAATACCAACCCAAGAATAATCTCATAAACAGGGTCAGCATTACTCATAAGTAGAGCAGGGAATTATACAAACTAAGCAATAGAAAACGTTTATTAGCGCTAATAAACATTTTAAAATGGAAATTTACATTTTCTATTGGTTAGTTTGTTAGGGTTACCTTAAGACCGGTCTGTTGTTGCATATAATTCTGTGCTCTACTCATCAATATCATCATTCATCAATACTACCATTTGCTAACTTTTTCACATATTGTGTGGTTGGTAACAGCAAATACTTTACTTTACAATACGGGAAACTCATGCACATTTTCGGCGACACAAAATCGCAGCGTCACTAGTGGCTGGAAACGTGAATTAACGATACTTGACGAAGGTTATGTTGATTTATTAAGGGTATAGGGCGTTGTTTAAATAATAATTGAAATAAAAACTCTAATTATAACCAATACGGTTAAAATCGTACTGTAAATTATAGTAAATTACTAATTATCACCCACCAAATCTCGACAGTTTCGTTAGTATACGTCTTAAACCAATAGGTGGCACCCTTAAAAATGTCGCCAAAAATAACAATAGAATTTGCAAGAGTTTCCCGTATTGTAAAGTAAAGTATTTGGTAACAGTAATAATTTCGAATTTTTTGTTTTATCATCCACCCTGTATCTCGTTTTATTTCAACTCTGTCGTAGGTGGATGTGTTGCCAAAATTGACTCTTCTGCTCCAGAGCCATTTTGGCAACACTAAACTCATTAAAGACATCCCCCTATAGGGTCTTCCAACTCGGCAAATTGTGCTACTGGAAAAGGGGTAAATCTCGCTTTTTTTTTAACTCTGTCGGAGCGAAATTATATATTTCTGTGAACATTTTTAGGCCAGTTGTCGCAGGGCCACTTGTCGCCAGGGCTAGTTTTCGCCAATGCCAGTTGTCACCAGGGCCAATTGTCGCCAAGGCCAGTTGTCCGAGGCGAGTTGTCGCAGGGCCAAGTGGCTTAGGGCCATCTATCGGTACACCTTGAGTAACTTGTATGTTACAAAGACCAGCAGTCGGGCGTAAATCAAACACGGATAGATTACAGAGCGGGAAACCGCGGTTCTAATCCTGATTGCGTCGGATATGTGCTGGTGATCTAAAAAGTCCAAAATCGGATAGGCACCTGAAGAAGAAGAACTTGTACGTTTGAATTCAACCATTTTAGTTAATAATTCTTTTTTTAAATATTAATTGTTGCGTTGATTATATCTATATAAAATAAATGCTTTATAAAAGTTTATAAACCAAACTTTAGATATTATAATATTATGTAATGATTTAATAATTGAAATAATTTTAAACATTTTAAATCTGACAGAAGTCTAAAAATTGTTTGCAAAACGATGAAATATGATGAAATTTTAATATTTCGAATTAAATTCAAGTTTGACGTACCTACTATGTATGTGAGTTTCCATATTTAAAAATTGTTAAACTTTCTAAAATTGTCTTTTATCTGAAGTACATGCAATAAAGGAACAAATGTATGAGAGATTTTATTTACTGTGTACCTGTAATCAAATTATGGTGGGTTTTTAATTAAGTGAAAAAAGTAAAAGCACAAAAAATTTGCTGCGTATGGTTTTTATTTGCATCTTGAATTCATAAATTTAAATTGTTAATTATAACGCGAACAAACATTTCTGATGATATTCCATGTTGTAATGATGGGCTCATAAAATTAAAGAGGGACAAGATGTTATATAATTAATTTATTGATTAAAATTTGGGTTATTGGTGTGACATTTGATACAGAGCGGCTATAAGGGTTTGCGGGATTAAAAAATAATCTGGCGATTACAAACAAGTCGACATCTATTTTACTTGGATGACCGACTTATGAAATATGTAGGTTTGTATAAAAAAAATATGGAACTATAATGATGTGAATACGTAAAAGCAAACCTTTGTTCAAATACAACGCAGTAAAGATTTTGCAATAACAATGATTTTGGAATGCAATTTAAGCTTTATTTTTAAATTAATCACATTTTTTCTACTATGTAAAGATGTCAAATGTGCCAGAACATTTTTATGAAACATAAAACCTAGTAAACCCATATTAATAAAAAAAAAAGCTTTCCAAAGCCAAAGTTCACCTAAATTACGCGCTCGATAATTCCAACATTCTTTTCCTACCCAGACTTTTTGCAATTCTTCTGCTTTATTTTTTGCCCAATTTGCAATTTCCTACTTTAAAGAAGTTTCGATTTTATTTATAATTACTTTTACTTTTAATTTAAATCTTTTTAATTAATTTGTTTCTTTCGTTTAAGTTTTACCGACAAACATTCGTTTTGTTAAAAAAGGTTCTTAATAAATCAAATATTTGACCGTATTGCTGTAATAAAATTTGATAATTAAAATTTTACTTAATTAGATTTGTAAAATTCATAAGTGACAATTTAAAATATCCCGCTTGTAACAGAGATTTCATTATTTTTTATCTTGACAATTAAAGCTTAATTGGGGATTTTTCAAAGCATTATCGCGGATTCCTTCAATAATTTTAAGCTTCATCAAAACATAAACTTTTTCCACATTTTGTTACTGTAAGAGTATTATTTGATCTACAGGGTGATTCCTAAATTATTTTAAACATACAGTTTACTTTGAACTTTTTTAATTCAATTTAAACAATATTTTCTATTGACTATGTATCTTAATAACTTTACAATGAATCTAATAATTCTATTTCAAAATTCATATTATGGCTACAGTGGTAATATAATCCAAAATCTTAACTTATTGCAAAGTGTTCCATCTAAAAGGAATTATTTAGGACACTTTTATTACACTCTTGGCGCTAAGTAGATTTATTGCCAGTAAGGATTATAATGCAAATCATTTCCGGTGCAGTTCCACACTAATTATTCCCAAAGGTCTAGAACTTTTAAATGCAATGAACGTTAACCATTTTTATGTATATCAAGCAGACTAATACCTAAATCGGGAGTAAAGTTGAAACGTGTTGTAATCTATTTTGTTAACTATTAACTATTAGAAATTAAATTTTACTTCTTCATTTGACGGTTGAAAAGCCTTAGTTTATACACTGAGAGAAATTTCGGACTTTGAAAATAAAAGTTAACACTTTAAATTCAAAAGTTTTCATTTTTATTATAATTTGTCGCGTTTTTAAAAGCAACATTTTCAATTTTATAGTGTACATTATAAAATTAAGAATAACTTTTTAATATCAAAAGTTTCAATGTTAATTCAAAAATAACTTTTTCATATCAAAAGTTTCAATGTTAATTCAAAAATTTAAAGTGTAAAATTGAAGGTGTATGTGATACATTCTAACGGTGATATAGCTGCTGACACATGAAATTATACAATTCATGCGTGGATTGACTTGAGACTAGACTCGTTGATAATAAAACCCGGGAAGAAAATTATTTTATCTGCAGAATTGTTCATAATCGTGCAGTGTAGAACGTGTAACAGTGACGGAAGTGTTTCTTTTAGTTAGTTTCGAGTGCAAGGTGTAGAGAATTTTGTTAATTATTGTGATTTAAAATCCATAAAATGTTAATGGTAGAAAATGTGGATCAGAATGATACCGAGAACAAAATACAACTGCAGGCAAATCTGGAGGGAAGGAGTACCAATGTGATATTATTTATACCCTTGGTTGTGACGAAAATGATGAAAAATAATTTCAACTTTTACAAGAATTTGACTTGGAGAATTTGTATTCCGATTTAAAACGTAAGAAAACCCCGTGAAATCACACGATAAAGTGCGATGATGTATTAATTATTTTTTAAACTAATTCATTTTTATTTTCAGCATTTGGTGTTACATATCAATCATTGAGATAATATATGAAAAAGAGATGATATTGCCGAAATAATAAAACCGTTTGGTTTGGGAATGGAGTTCCGAGAGAAACTCCTTACCTGGAAAAGGAAAGAGGAAATAAAATCAAAAGGTAAACACCTATTTTAAAATTTTAAAAAATTGATTTCTGCTGTAGTACTTAAAGGAATTAGTGCAATACCGTGGACTTCCTTTAAGTCAAATTATCACTGTCATCTGTTAAACTGACAATTTGAGTTCTGCTGACTTAAGGGAGTCGACTGTATAGTTGTGACTGTTTATATTCTGGTGATTTTTAGTTTTTTAACTTTGAAATAATTTCATTTTAATTTTATTGTGTTATAATAACTTTTTCTTTTTAAACATAGTTTGGAACTGACGAAGAGACGATTTCGATTCGTTCTAAGATTAAAGAATGGTTTAACTATGAGGAAGGAGGTGCTGTAACCAATTTTTCATCCTCGTCAACTTCTTCGGCACAAAATATTCATCTGCGAAAGGTATCAACGTGAAAATAATTTAAAAAAGAACTGTGAAAAATGTATTAAGTCAAACATCCAAAGGACAAAAGTGAAATGATTATTATGTATGTTTAAGTATATTTTTTCTCTTTAACATGAGTGTTTTGTAATTTTATAATGTGTGTTTTATGTAATAATTTATAATTTTTGTAATTATCTGTAAAATAAATTTTTTAATTTATACGATTTTATTTGTATTCAAATAAACCAAATTTAAATTTAAAAACTGCATTTTTAATATAAAAGTCATCGTACTACAATCAAAAATTTTTCACTTTTGAATAGAAAGTTTTTCATTTTTGAGTCAACATTTTACACTTTTAAAATTATATATTCTACACTTTTGAGTTAACATGTTAACTCTTAATATGAAAATTATTCAATTTTGAGTCAATGTGTTACTATTTAAATTAAAAGTTGTTCACTCTTAATTCAATATGGTGCGTCTTTAAATCTACAATGCATTATGTTCAGTTTTCATATTAATATTAAAAGTTAAATATTCAATTTAAAGATTTCCAACCTAAGCTCCCTTTCATGTTTAAAAATGTTTGATTCAAGTACGTTTTCATTTATCTTTAAAGTGTTTTTCTCTGAGTGTAGGGAGTTTAGCGTGTTTACTGTAATAAGTTGGTATTTTAACCTAAAAAAATTCGAAATGCAAGCAAAAACAAAGTAAAAAGTTAGGTTAAAAGCTCTTTAACTAATAAGCTTACAAGTTGTTTATGAATACGGCCGTAAATTTTTAGACATTATTATGTTATAAAAACTTAACAACAAACTTGTTATATACTACGTAATAATAAAAACGGTTCTCTTTGGCTTACTATTTAGCTCGTTACTCTCTGTCCATCAAAATGATTAAACAAATTGATTAACAGGTTCATTTACTATGATCCCTAAAATTAAATATTAGGAAAAAGATTAAACAAGCAACGTCTAAGTTAATATAAATTAGTATTATAAAATACAAAATATTAATATAATTATTGGAAGCAGTTGTAGTACTTACAAGACGTTCCAGCTTAATCATTATTTAGAAATCGTTTCTGATTCAATTACTAAAGCATTGTATTCCCACAAGGTTTCTAGTTAAATTATTGTACAAGCAACTTTTAGACAAATTAAATTGTCTGCAAACTGCTAAAGAATATAAAAATCAGTATTTAATCGCATTTCGGTCTATGATTCGAGGTTTATAATTTGTCAAACGTTTATCGTTAAAAGTCACGGCTAAAGTTTTTAAAGTGTTAAAATTAAAGAGGTAGTAAATTTTTCACATTTTAAGGACGATGGAATAATATTTTTTGTAGAAGAAGAAAATGTGAAATAAAATTATTTGAAAAATAGTTATTATTTGTGATATCCTAGATACTGTTCCACCAAAAACTATTTTATCAGAAGATTCGTGTTCCAAGATTGGATCAAGTAAAAGTTAACAGTCTCGATAATTCACTGTGTAACGAATTTTTACACTTCGTAAAATTTGAATTAAAAAAGTAAATTACAAATTGCTTTATAATAATTTATTTAAAATGCTTTTTTCGGCAGTAAATACTTTTGTTTGTTTCTAAATTGAATCTAAGATAATATGAAAGTAAAGAAAGAAATGAAAGAAAGAAATAAGGCTATATAATATTTCGTTTAAATCATGATTGGATCCAGAGAGAGGTAGACAAAATATAAAATATAAGAGATGTACTCAAAATCACGAAAGATTTCAGACTAGGTTCCACTTTTAATACAATTTTAAGTAACCCCCTCCCCCTTCCTTCGGTCACATTTCGACATTTCAACGAGAGAAATATACCTGTGGCTTTACTCGACAAGAACCATCAATGTCAAAAATTATAATTTTTACTTTATTCTAAACAAATAGCAAATTGCGACAAATAACCTAAGCTCTACCGTATGGTACCTACCTATCCGTATGGATTGAATATTGACAACAAATTTGTTAAAAAAAAAAGAACAAAGTTTTATTTTTATTAAGCTTAATCCATTAAGCTATCAGTTATCGTCATCTTAAAAAAAAGATTAACTTAGCACCGAGTTAGCCGGTACCAAATTGGTTTTGGGCCAAGTTGTCGCATCCCGAAATATGAGAGCTCCGGCACAATCTTTCGCAATCAAACTGTTACCAATTAAGTGTATATTATTTATAGTTCCTCTGATTCGGAACTTGCATTTTAGATTCCCTATTATCCTAACGCACTTCATAGATATAAAATAAATAGTTCGCAAACTTAGCGGCAGGGTAACCGACAAGGTATTTGAAAGAAGCCAAAGTTTAAAAAGTAAAAGATCGCTTTTAAGTTATTTTAAGTAAACTTAAAGCAAAATTGAAAAACCATCACGTTATGGATTATACATAAATATTAAAACCATAAAACTGCTGTTTTTTTAGAGTCTCGATTCTTGAATTTAAATTCTTAAAATTAATTCATTTTTTTTTAAAGATATGACACTTTTCAAAACGTTGCACTATAGTAGCAGGTAATTCGAGAGATAATATTTTAAGAAAGAAATTAGTTAAGAACTAAACAAATGCCATTTATATAGAACTTTTTTTAAATTACATTTCGTAAGTGTGCACCAAGAGGTTGAGCACATTTTTCGATTCGTTAATGAAAATTACTCACTAATATTTTATTGAAGTTAAAAACAAAAAAATTAAAATTGTTAAATTAAACTATGTTGCTTAAAATAAAAACAAGACTGCCTGCAACACTCTTCTGCATCGCTACGCTCGGTTGGACCGCACCTGGAATATATCACGTACACCTGCAATATTGTGAATGATAAAGTCAATATACTGGACGATTGCACTTGAACTACATACTACGAGAAAATGTGTATTTAATGATTTTATAAAACTTTCCAGTTTCCACTCCTTCTAACCACTTATTTTTCAGTTTTCAAGATTATAATAATAATTCTTAGGGTTACAAATAATATTATAATGTTCTAGTACTTCTTGTAGTATTAGTTTATCTAAAACTTAATAATAGCATGCCTTATCAAAATGTAATTTAAAACATCATTAATTACTATATCCTTGGTACAGCTAAATACAATTTTCTTCAGTAATTACAATATAATTTAATATTGCAAATTTCTTGAGCAGAAAATTATTAATAGACTTGTAATTATTTTCTGTATGCGATAGAGTAAATTAAGTTAAGTAATTTTTTGTAGTGTAGATTTTGAAGAGTGAATCTTCATTATAAAGTTTGTTCGGAATAGCTTCATTAAAAATTTTAACAAATTTCTTGAGGATATCTTACGTTTTAATAAAGATTTTAATTAAAGCAATTTTCATTTCTTGTACCTACCTATTATTTTGTATTTGAAACTTTGACAATTTTAAATTAAAATTTGCGTAGGAATGCAATTTTGAAGGAATTTCAAATAGTTCAAGATATAGCGGCAACATTTATTTAATACTGATATATATTAAAACAGCATTAATTACTATATCCTAATATCAATATTGCATATCCTAATATTGCAAATTTTTTGAGCAGAAAATTATTAATAGACTTGTATGAAGGTACACAAAAAAATGTTTAACTTTTTATTAAGATTTAAAAATTATTTGGCGAGCTACTAGCGTACTATCAGGAACTTAAGTACTAAGCTGTATAACAAAATTACATAGAAATTTAAAAATTTGAATTACTAATATTGGGGTATAATAAGTAAATTGTAAATGTTGAGCTGTTAGGTAATACCTGAGAAAAAAATTAGTTAGTGCAAGTTGGGCTGCTCAACCAAAAGCGAATAAAAAAGTTGAACTTTGGTGATGATTTGATTCTACTTTAATGCAGATTTTAGAGAGTTATAAATATTATAGCAAATTTTACTCAAAAACGTCGTATAAGAAACCCTCGGGAAGAGGTTAAGCAACAATTGCGATAGCTCCCTTATTGCGATGCTTATATTGTAAATATTATATTCCCTACAGCCCTTATTTACATTAAAGTACATTAGAGCTGCGTAGAGAATAGTATTCTCTATTGTAACATACCTAATTTTATTTCTACTTAAACAACGATAGAACATTGCATTGCTTGCGCTTAATTAATTTTATATTATTATTATCAACACACTTATTAGTGGTAGAAAATATTGTTGATAAATATTTGCATAATTAGTTATTCAATTTGTGTTTTCGTTATATTAATGAATCAAAAGTTTACACTGAGTATTACCAAGGAAGTTTCTTATTTATTATTCTCCAAGAGTGTATAATTTAAAACAAACAGTCATTAATCATGTATACATAACTGAAGAGTTTAACAAGCATCCGATAAGGTAAAAAAATTAATTTGGCTGAAAACGTGGTAATTAAACCTTTTTAAGTATATACTTTTACTTTTCCAATAACTTTTAAAAATCTTGCTATATAAAAAAATATAAAGACAAGAGTATATATCATATTTCTAACTCGAATAAGCTCAATTTAAAGCTTATATGGTAATATGAACCACATAAATCCACAAAAATGCAAAATATGTACATAAAACAAAGGAAAATATGCAAAAGCTTTCGTACCTGTTATTTTTATTTAGTTTTCACGATAAATTTTAAATTAATTTATTTTGTCAAACTGCACAACTGAATAATTTAATGTACCTTCTACTGGTAATAACATTTTTGTTAAATATTATTTGAATTTGTTTATAAACTTAAATAGTCTTAATATACTGTTTAATATTTGTTAAGGATTTTTAACTTTAGTTATTAGAGTTTCAACGATACTTTTTCATTTTTTGGCGATTTTGAAGGATGTGCTTTATGTGGTACCTTCTTTTAGCTTTACAATGAAAATTCTAACAAAATTTTATTATGCAAATATATGTTTTAAGCACATGCTGTTACACCACAAATTGCTTATTTTGTTTACAAAATATTATAATACAGGGAGAGCACTTGCCAGCTTATTTTATAACATCATATAAATTGCTTATTACTTACAAGATGATACATAGCAGAGCAATGTAATTAATATTAAACGGTTGTTTTACATCCTGTATATGCCTACCTACAGTATAGCCTTTCAAAAATAATTTTATAATTCTCGAATTTGTAATTAAAACGCTTTTACTTTCAACATAGTAAAATTAGGTAAACTTGCTTTCCATATTATTATCATACATAATATAGCAAATAACTTTGAAAACAAGACATGGAATTTTAATTAAAGGGAAAGGAGAATTTTCCTTATTTCTTATTTTACGTATTGAGAAAATGGATTTTATTAAAAAAATCTATAGCGATTAGAGCCCTAACATAATATTTCACTAATTACCATCTAATAATGTATGGCATGATAATAATAACATTGATACAACAGAAAATGTCAAGAAAAGTTTAAGAATCAAGTCTCGTTTTTATATGGGACATTTTTGATCTCCAGCTGTGAAAGAGTTGATTTTATCCTAGAAATGCAAGCTATTGTATGTGACGTAATGGGTCAATAAAACCTAAAACGTATTACAGAAGAAAAGGCAATTGTATATTTAACTGTTCATACATACAAAATAAAATAAAAAATATACGGATGAGGATGGCAAAGTGGAAAATAGATTAACAAAACGAGTAAAAATTTAATTAAAAAATATCTCCTGGTGATTCAGTAACAACATTTTTTAATTCTTCAATAACGATTGTTTTTTATGCATGATAATAATTATCATGGTTGTATTTCTAAGGAAGTCTGATATTTTCATAATCTCCTTCTTCTCGGGCTTCTTTTTTTGCCCACTGCTGAATATAAACCTCTCCCATACTTTTCCATTTTATTTCTCCCTGTCCCATACCACTTGTTGCTAAAATTTACCCGCCGTTTGTTTGATGTAATGAGATCATCTTTCTGGGGTCTTCTAATGCTTGTTTTGTGCGCGATGAATTGACGCGCGATGAATTGACGTAGATTCGGAAAATTCTATATTATCGACGTCAAGATCCCCTGCACCAAATCTACGAAATACCTTAGCATCACCCTCGACAAAAAGTCATCTTGGGTAAACTATAACTGCACCAGCTAAGCACAGACAATAATGGGAACATTGACCACCTGATTGGCGAAGTCATGAAGTCATGAAGAAATGAACTATCTTGGTCAAAATTTCATTCTAAATCTCAGATTCTATAAGCATTTAAAGATTCATCTTTTCAATTATCCAAAAAGAATACTTTTGATGATAATTTCATCTTGGCGAAACCTGCAGTTTTCACTCAAAATTTAAACAGCACTTTTTTTGCTAACTTTAAAAGGAACATAATTTCTTTAATAATTTTTAAACCTAATTTCAACGTAACATTTGAAGTTATCAACAGGTTATCAATGAATCATCAAATACGGATGTTATGAATAGGTTGTTGTTGCCAAACAATAAAATCGTTACTGAAGGATACTATCAAAATATTTTGATCCTTTTATTCCCAAAGGAAAAGGTAATATCTTCTGATGAAAAATTATGATCGCATCGTTAAATTAAATATCGATATTAAAATCGGAGTAATTTTTTATATTAAAAGTTGTTTTTGATTTTTTACAAAAATGTAACAATTTAAAAAAAATTTATTGCAGCACTGCAACCCTGAGGTGTGTCTTGGATGACCATTATAATATTAACTTTTAATATCAAATGGATTTCATGGCATTGCAATTTTTACCAACGACGTGACGGGGAGCCAGCCCGACGAAGAACCCCCAACCTGGAGGACCAGAGAGACGGCCAGAATAAAATTCTTACTTCACTCGGAGTCGAACCAGGTATTTAGCCTTCATATTATTCAACTCTTTTAACCATTATGCTCCGACCATCTCTTGTTCTCTGTTGTTGATCTGTTTACCATAATCATTTTAAATTGAAGTTAATTAAATTAAAAATTGCAAGGAGGTATAAAAGAGTTTCAAATCAAAAATCTTTCTTGAACGCGTATTATTTAAACAGTATAAACAAATATTTAAATCTGCATTATCAAATAATATCGAACTAGTAAATAAAATAATTTATTGAACGAAGAAGTTACTTTTAGAGACGGTATAAAATGGATTCGCATTGAAGAGTGTGGTAGCTAGGGTAAGGTGCTCTAAGACTGCGCACTCCTTATATTTCGGCATGTGTGTTTGTTTTCTTGCTAATTTTAATTCCCACACATCACTGCCAATGCCGTGGTTACCCTTAACAATTTTTGTCGTAAAAAAATGGATAATAAACATTTTAGGTAAGTTTTACCATTTTACGCTGTTTTGATATAATAGCTCTATTCGCGCTAACAATTCGGGATAAGTTTTATCCTACTGCGTCTGCGGATTTATAATAAAATTTTCATTAAAGCTCAAATTCGATGATAAAAAGTATAAACCCGCAGACGCAGTAGGATAAAACGTGTCCAGGAGTGTTACCGCGAATAGAGCTAATAATTCGACATTTTGGAAATTGTGTACGGTCGTTGTTTTTGTGATTATCACCTGCATATTGCACTATCATGTTAACAAAACTCTTAACCAAGCGTGGATGATGGTATTATTTTCCAATTTAATTGGAGATGGCTACATTCGTGTCCTTTTTAAATTTATGGGGCGTGTAAGACTGCGCGGTGTGGTGGTTTGTAAGACTGCGCGCGTACTCTTACAAATCTCACATTTAATGCTTGTTAATTTTATTCTTTTTACCTAAAGTGAGGTTGATTTTATGGCTAGTCTGATGTTATGGCCAGAAACTACAATTCACGGCACATTTCAATAATTCATTGCCGACCTGGAATCAACCGATGGTTCTATGTAACCGCCTACTGCTACAATCGAATTGCCGACTGCAAACATTAGTTTGGATATTTCCAACATGCCGGGAATATCTACTGATTGGACCAATTCCCAAATATTAACTCAGATTGCCTTAACCATTATTTCGCCATTGCCCAAATGTACCATTGCAAGATTAATAAACCGGAAGGGTAAGAAATCCGATATTATAACTAGTTCTCCTTACAAATTAGAATTGATAGATGAAGAAGCGAGGAAGAAGTCGAAGCGCTTGTCAGATACATCAAAAAGAAATCCAAAAAAAGGTAAAAATAAGTCCAAAGAAAAATAAAAAAAAAAAAACTATTGGAAGCAAAGAGTAGTTGGGTTGTCCAGGATGCATAGAACAAAGTAAATGCCAATAACTGAAGATTGGATCGAGTGTACATCTTGCTCTCAGTGGTGGCACAAGAAGTGAACTGCATAATACTAGCATGTGATGTGATCTATATATGCTTGTAAACTGTATGCGCAGTCTTGCAGACCCAAGTTGTATATGTAATAATATATGTAATAATTACTAATTAAGTTTGTAATAATGTTGTTGAAAGACCAATAAGTTTTAATACAAATTTTTGAGTTTTTAATTGCTTTAGTTTTTTTAATATACCGGTTCAAACCTTAAGTGCGCAGTCTTAGAGCACTCTACCCTACATGTAGGTACATACAAAGATCCATCCATCTGAAAACTACTTGCTGCCTAAAGATTGCTAGAATTAATTCAAAACAGGAAACAAATTATGGCCATTTCTCATATGGTTACGAATCTTGTTGGTTCTTTAATCAGTGATTCGTTCGTTAAATGTAGATTTAAAAAACATTTACTAGTAGTAGGCACCTAACTTAAATTAAATCTGAAAATAAAAGTTAATTATTTAGGAGCATTTGAAATTTTCTTTTTACTTAAAAACCTAAACGTTTTCTAATTAACATCCGCAGAAAAACAACTCCTTCGGGTATATCAAAGTAAGGTATCATCAAGAAGGGCATTTATACTTTTTACCTCTCTACTACGATGAAAGAAATAAAAAGGAAGAGTAAAGTGCCTATTGAAATCGCTAACAAGCTGATGATCATCATAAAATCGTGCAGGAGATCTTTACATAATTCAGAATGTGTCAAATTATGTATGTGGTTTAAAAGTTGATTAAAAGTCAGTAGCGGCGTGACTTAATTTTGCAATGTAAGCGAAATAAATTTTGGGCGGGTTTCCTCTCAACATGGGGTCCGGGGGTAGTTTCCTAAAGAAAGTCATTGAAACTTTGGTACAAGATATGGTGATTTTTTCGGGCTAGGAAACTATTTATTAATTATTATGTATAATTTTACGAGGCTCGAAATTAAACGCGAGACCGTACGCGGTCGCGTACAGCGCGTACGCCTAAAGGCCGGGACACACTTGTCATACGCCACTCCAATCATACAGTTCAGATCAGATCAGATCATACAGTCGGACGAGTGTCTGAGAGGGAAATGATACTAGAGTTTCAACAGCGTAGTTCACACCTTTCCGACACGTGTCCGATCCCACTCCTACACGACTCCGATCATGCATCCGATCGTGTTCCGATTGTGCAGTCTATTGGTTTGCAGGACTGCAGGACGCGTGTCGGTTGGAATTTGTTTTGAGTTTTTGCAGTGTTTGTTTTTTTGGCAAAAATGTCAGGTATAAAACCGGAAGAGCTTATTGAAGAAGTGAGGAAGTATCCCGTACTGTATGACCAGACAAAAGAGACATGATCTGGAAGAAAGTCGCGAAGGAATTAAACGTCGCAGGTACAGTACAGAAATATGTGTCTTGCTTAGACAAAGTTTCTTGGAGTTTAAGTTCCAACAGGTTAAGCGCTGCCATCGACATTCTAAAATATTGGTAAAATTTTGTCTCGTCATCCAATAGATGAGGTAAAAGTGTAGAATACTCTCCTTCTACGGATCTTCTTTTCCAAGCAGAATGTACCCAAAATCTGCGTTTCTCTCTGTTTTCATCTCTCCGGTTTTCTTCATCTTCCTCTTCTAAACAAAGTGCCACCATGGATAAATCGCAGTTGCTAAAATTTTTAAACATTTTGCGCACAGAACCTTTCGCGATTGTAATTGAATCGAGACTGGCGAGAGTGGCGAATGTATCGAGCCGGAGCTGGAAATCGGAAAGGACTCGGAAGCGTGTAGGACATGTGTGCTCACCCCTTCCGATCTCGCACCGATCCCGCAAATCCCGCAAAATCGGACCGGAGTCGGATCGGAGTGGTGTATGACAAGTGTGTCCCAGCCTTTATACCGCCACTGTTAAAGGTTAGTTCTTAGTTTTAAATTAAATTTAGGGCCGGTCTTTTCACATTTTATAAACGTCAAGTAGTTACTTGACGATTATTTTACTTGAGTTTTTTAATGGTTGAGTAAGAAAGTTAGGTCTTTTTGTCGCATTGTATGCAACTATTATGCCAACTTAATATTATGCTAATAAATTTAGTAGCTAATAAGCTGATATGGCCGTATTCACCAAGCTCTGTTAAGTTGCTATCAGAGAGTTAAGTCATTAACAGTTTGTTAATGTGCACTTTCGTATTCACCAATGATTGTTAGTAGTAACAGTCTGTCAAGTCGTCCAATAAGTTAACAGATCAATATGGACCTGTTAACTTTGGTAACAGACTGATAAATATTATTTATGTGTCAATATTGTCAAAATGTAAAATAACATGATCTACACTTACTAGATCGTGATCTACCCACACTTTTAAGGTTAATTTAATAGCAGTGAAATTAGCTGGAGCGAGTTTTACCAACAATAATTTTAGTAACTTTTTAATAACCGCTAGTTTACTATTTTAACTTTGAAATGTGATGGTGAATACGAATTCATTTTAAGAGACTGTCAAGTATTAAACAGTTTGTTACTTATCAAACTGTTAAATTGAAAATGGTGAATACGGCTGTTAGTAGGTAAAAAGCTCAATTAAAAAAATCGTCAAGTAGCCACTTGACGTTTATAAAAGGTGAAAAGATCGGCCCTAAGATACCTAAACTAATTTATTTAATTAATATTATTGAAACGTGACGGTAATGCTAGCAACTTTTTTACACTCATATCAACATATGATTTTTTCTATCAAAAAATTTTAAAAATGTAATTTTCCTGAATTAAAGCGCAATGGTATAACCGTATAATAAAGCAAAAATTAAATAAATGGAATATAAAAGGGAGTAAATTAAGGAAGTGGCACACTTCCTAAACAAAACGAAAAAATATTTTAAAAGTAGTAATAAAAAAGTACTACCTCTGCAACAAGCATTAATTAATGTACTCTACCGAGGCACAATAAGGAGAAGCAACATATAAAATTCCCATTTTAAATGGAAGTAAAACTATATTCCATTAAAACAGAAACATTTTATGTTAAGTACGTAATTTAAATTATTTATATAAGTACAAGCGCTGCGAGACCCTCCGGGTCTACGGCGCTTGTAAATAACAAGAAAAATATACTCCATTTAAAACCGTGTAAGTAATAATAATTGCAAGTGAAACCTAATGTAATTTGTATTACTCTTGGTAGATACCTATGTATCGTCTACAACCCTAATGGGTCTTGGCTGACCATTATAATATTAACTTTTTTAATATCAAATGGCATTCACGGCATTGCATTTTTTACCTACGACGGGGAGCCAGCCCGACGAAGAACCCCCAACCTGGAGGACCAGAGAGACGGCCAGAATAAAGTTCTTACTTCACTCGGATTCGAACCGAGTATTTAGCGTTCATTGTCAACTCGCATGAGATACATAGATACGAGTACCTATGTATATTTAATGAAAACATAAAAGATACATAATAATTCAGTCGATTTTAGTGAATTAGGTTACATGTAATCGGAGAAGCAGCTAATCTTAAAGAAGAGAAAATATAAATTAAGGGAAAAATAGCTCATTGCGGGAGAAAAGAGCAGTTATGTAATAGCTATAATAATTTATTATTGTAAACCTATACAAAATTTTTTTTTAAATGTTTAAATTTAAAAAATGTTTCACAGTATTTTAAGGAAATTAATAACGAAATCACATTTGAGTTGCCTAAACATAGCCTTCAAATAGATACTATCTACTTACACTGTCCGTCAAGTTGTCTGCGTTTCATTCACATTAGCTTCAGGATTACCATAAACCTTAATAAGTTATTTATATTCATAAAATTGGAACTTTCTGTTGTCGCTGCAATGACTAGGCTGACTAAAAAAGAGTTAATATTGTGAGAAGAGAAGCTCAATATATTTAGTATCCATCTTATTCTTAGTTAATACATAAATCGAAGTTATTTTCTAAAGAGTGTCATATCTCTCCTACTTCTTGTTATTTCTTCACCAAATTTATATTTACGTAAGTTCGATCTTGCATGTTAACGTTGCGTATTTAAATTTTTGATTCCGACAACCAGATTTAAAAAAAGAAATGCTAGTAAACATTTGCAAATAATATTTTCAAATAATATTTGCAAATGTTACTAGACAGCTTTTATACTTTTTGGCAGGTTATGTCTCAATGGTAGGACAGGGTTAAAGATGACCAGAAACATTTCCTCTCGACGAAAATATATTTATTTAAAACATAATCTTATTTAAAGGTCTATTTGTGCAGAGTCCATTAACTATAATGTGTCCAGTAACTATATGGTTTACCCTACATTATTATAACTTTGAATTAATTCAGATCCTTAACAGATAAGCAGAATTTTATGATTTATAATAAATTATAATAAACACAATACTAGTCCTGTTACTAGATGTATTAATATTTATTATAATTATGAAAATTTAACTTTCATCAATCACTTTCGCGAAATGTGTTCTCATTTTCGTATCAATCTTGACTATATCGAGTAGATTTTTTATATATTTTGAAAGATGTATTATATGATGTACATTTAAAATCAGCCGGCGAAATAAATTTTATATACAAGATTGATTACCTTTCTCACTTACAATGGAAACACAGTTATTCTCTTATAAAAATGATGCAAATTTAAACATTTTCCTGAAAGAAAATTTTTCATTAGATTTAATTTTAAACAAGCTTTTATGCAAACAAGGTTTTTGTGAAAGTATCTACACATATATTTAATATTATATACCATTTGGAATCTAATTATCTAATAGCGATAGAATAGTTGGGGAAGTGAATCAAGGCTAAAGTTGCCGATATCGTACCGCCGGCGCCGCGCCGCCTAAATTGTACCAGCGGTGTTTTCCGGAACAAAAATATAATATCTTTTTTTATATTCTTCCTATTTATTGTTAACTTACTAGAACTCCGTGAATAGTATCCATTGATCGATATATTCTTTAAAGCAGGATATGTAGTACAAACTCCGCTATGGCAGTTGGTGGATGACTTCAGAAGCACGTCTTGTTGCGCTGCAAGAAATAGTTTAATCAAAAGGCTAAGACCCACTTTTCAAAATTTGTATTCGTTACTAAGTAAAAGCTTTGAAAGCTACAAAATTCAAATGATCAATTAAATAAGCACTCTCGAATCCGGTCGCTCAAGTTTTCCATAAACCCAACAATTGCATATTGAAATGAAATTTATCAATTTCTTCCTAATATTTTTCAGATTTCGAATATTAAACCCAAAATTTATGTAATCCTTGCTCTTTAGATACCTCACTTTCATGAAGCTTGTCTCACATAAAGACATAGATTATCTTATAATATGATGTCACCTCTTGTATGTTATGGGGTTATGGCAAATCAAAAAGCATCAACAACTTCCTTTGACATATCAGAAACTAAAATGTAGATGAATATATTGAACAAATTATTTTTTTTAAATAACCATTATTCCAAGTTTCAAACGTTCATAAAAGACTAAAGATAATTTATTATTATTAGTAGTAGGATCCCTTATAAATTTAAATTCATAAGAATTTAAAAAACAAAACTTTACAATAGCCAAATATTTTTAATTTTAAAATTAAACTTTAAGTTATAATTTTTTTAAAAGTTATGTAAAACTTTGTTGTCGAAGTCATTATAATATTATGATATAATTTAAAAATACTCTTTAAGAAAGATTTCTAAATCATTCCCTTATTAGTTATTACGCTGTTAAAGTTACTGCTGCTTTTATGATATTTCTAATTTATGACGATTTATATTCCGATGTATGGGGGGGTGGGTTAGAATGCCGGTAAAGTAAGTCACTATTTTAACCAAATTGAGTTACATATTGTGATGTAACTTGTCAGTCACCACTACAAGCTTATGAATGCATTGAGTTGTTCCGGTCAGCTTGCTTGTTGAATAGCTTTTAGTTGTTCGTGAAATCTTATATTTGAAGCGTGTAGAATCAAAAACGGACTTGTTCATAAGATTTTGCATGACATGTCCGATTTTGATTCTACACGCCTCATTTGTACTCTGCTCGTAGTATAAAACCTTCCATTACCTAAGCTCTCTCTCAACCTTCTTTCCCCAATTATGGTTGGCTCCTGGATTCAAATTTAAATAAATATTAATTATTTCATATTTAGATTTTTGCGATTTTCTAAAATAAATCTAGGGCATTTCTTACTAAAAATTTCAAATCTAAAAATATTTTGTATGCAGTTTGCTTGTAAAAAAAAACTTCAAAACGATCTCAATGTTCTGCGCTATGTCACTGCACTACTAAACGAAGTACCTACTCACTTTCTTTGAATCAAGATGTTACTATCTACTATGTATGTACTGTATAGCACGATATTATAATGCATCGTAAAAGCTCGATAATGGCTTTCTAACTAAAAGCATTACTTCGTAACCACTATTATTATTGTAAATGTTAAATGACAGTTTAATGTAATAATTAATTGGTGATCAAATTTGCATCTTATTGTAACAAGGTGCAAACAATTTGTTGAAATTAATACTACTAGTATGCTGTATACTAAAATAGTTCAAAATTTTGATTTTTTGTTATTTTCTTATATTGGGTGGCCACTGAACGACTAATATATTATGTAAAACAAAGATAATACTTACAGGCAAATTATTCGGAATCCAAATTGAAAATAAAGAATGATATTTTTTCAATGTACGTTTTCTTCGAAGTGAGCTAAGATAACTCTTTCCAAAACTTTCGATAGGGTACACAATAAGCTTATGGAACTGTAGCTGTCTAGTTTTTTCTTGTATTTCCTGGTTAATGAAATAGTAATATTTCGGCGTATTTCCATTGCGTCTGAAGTCAGGAAAACTAGAATTTTTTGAATAGGTTCTTAAGTATAATATTTGGTATTTAGTCGGGAGCAGGTGATTTTTTTGTTAAAAATGATTCGATAGTTAGTTTAATCTCAGCTGGTGAAGAAGATTTAATTCGAGAATGTGTATGAGAGAAAATATGTTTACTATCAAGTTACACTACATCGACCATACTATTAAATATTATACATAATCCTCATCAGTCCATTACCCTTCTGCAGGGCGTGGTGAACCTTTCAACAAAGGCTTTTCATGGCAGATTACACCCCGGTGGTTGGCCATTGCCTGTCGATGAGAGACGGCCATAATACGATTCTTACTTTGCCCGGAATCGAACCGGGTTCTCTATATTAGCAGTCTATGCGCTTAATCGCTATGCTAACGACCGTCTTAACGATATTATACATAATATCATTTCAAAAATGGTTATAATGGGTTCAGGATACCTCAAAACATGAAATTTTATGAAAAAGTGAGGGATCAAACATGTGCATGTACTCGTATGTCTGTAAGGACCATAGCGTCTAAACGAAGCATTGAAATAAAAATACAAATACTACATTATACGACTGGTTTACTTCACTTGAAATTACTTATAGAACCTCTTATTCTAAGTTATAATTTTTAAGAGGAATTACAAAAAAAATATTATTGAATTGTCACTCTAGAGAGATATTTGCATAAAATTTCAACGCGGTTTCTTATCTGTAAGTTATTTAAAAACTGTTTGCAAAATACACTCATAGAAACATCGCAATCCAAAGCAAGTTAAATAGAAATTTTTAAACAATAATAAAGACTACCAAAGTGACAAAAGGTAAATTCTTTTGCTTCTGCAATGATGTTGATTTACATAAAAATAGCCCGCATTCATGTTGTTCAAAATGTTATCACATTTTAAAACATTTTTGGATACTGTCTTCGGTGTTCCACCTTGGATAGAGTGACAATTTACTATTTTAAATTTTGCGAAGCGGTTTTGAATAACCAAATATATCAAATTCCGTTTTAACGGTTGACAACTAGAAAATTGCACAAACTTTAAAGGTCCATATCTTTTAAAATACTGAGAAATCAAAGTCGACTATGTAACACAAATTATTACCCTGGATACGCTTTATTGACTTTGCATAGCAATTTTTTTGTTTTAATTTTTATTAGTAATAATAATGGCGTCGAAACAAGAAGTCCTGCGCGAACGCATTGTACGGTTCTATAAATCAAATATTAAATTCGGGAAAAAGTTTACTGTAAGTCATTTTAAAGCGGAATCAATTTCCCAAAGAACAATTTAGTATATTTTACAAAACATGAAAGTGAAACGCGAAGGTTGCACCGGCCGTAAAGCTAAAATTATGACCAATAGGAACATTGTAAGCTTGAAAACGCTTTTTAACAACAAAGACAATATTAGTTAACGAGATGCCGCCCGAAAATATAATTGCACACAGCTATATGTTTCAAAAGTATTGAAAAGGTGTGAAATCAAAGTAAGGCATAAGCAGAGATCGCCAAAATATACAGAGGAGCAAATTCTAACCGTAAAAAAACACTGCCGTTGGATGACCCGAAATTATCAAGGAAATCATTATGTTTTGGACGATGAAAGTTATTTTGGATTAAGCCGCAGTCAAGTACCTGGAAATGATATTTTTTATACAGACAATATCGCGAATACATCTACCGATGTTAGATATAAATTTAAGGCAAAATTTGAGCCGAAGGTAATGTTATATATTGCAATATCAGAGAAGGGTATTTCAAAGCCTTGGTTCAAACCAAGTGGGATTACAATCAATCAAGCAGTGTATCAAAACGAGTGCTTGAAGAAAATATTGATTCCATTTTTAAAGGCACATCATGGGGATGATAATTATGTATTTTGGCCAGACAAAGCATCGTACCACTATGCAAAAAAGACATTGGAGTTTCTCCAACTGAATTCGATAAAATTTGTACCCAAACTGCACAATCCCACAAACTTACCACAGTGCCGTCCTATTGAGGATTTTTTTGGAGCTCTAAATGCCGAAGTATACAAGAACAACTGGAAAGCGAAAAATACCAATGAACTCATCAATAAAATCCGATTATGCATTAGAAATTACGACAAATCACGTGTACAGAGGGCATGTGAACGCATCTCGACTTCGTTACGCAGTGTGGCTGATAAGGGTCCATTTGACCAAGTACATTAATATTTTCTAAAAAAGGATATTAGGTGGAATAATTTGAGCCATGATTGAATTGTTTTGAATAAAAACTAAATATTTTGTTAACCATCAAAGTTTGTGCAATTTTCTAGTTGTCACCCGTTACATATTTCATTGTTTTATGTTTTCATTTATAAAGTACTTTTGAAAGTACTTATAACTCTAACCTTCGTTATACTACACCTACAAATGAATTGTGACAAACAGATTATAAATACAATTAAACGATTAAATTAAACTAACAATTATTAGTACAATTAAGCAAACTCAACTTTAGTGCTGTGAAGTTCAAATCGAGATTGTATGGAATCCGCTTTCGAATAGTTCAATTATTTCTTATTGTATACGAGTAGATCACCTCAGACCCGAATGTATGAGATTTACACGGTAAATTAGGTTTTTTAAGATTCCTACTTCCCATTGTGATGGATGAGAACGAAAATGATGTTGATATAAAGAAATTATATTTTTCTTCTTAAGATACCAGACACTTCATATTAACTCTTAAATTGTTTTTAAAAATATATAGTACACTTTTAAAAAATCAAATTTACTCTGGAAACTTTGAGTATTCAAATATCTAAATATATCTGATTTTTGAAAAATTGCCTATTTTAATTCTGCACTTTTAACAATAATTAAGAAGCAAATATATCTAGTGTTCTATATCTTAAGACGTAGAAAAAATTTCTTTCAGCTGATACTAGACATCAATCCAAAATGGTATAATAGGCCAGTCATAAGTAGATTAATTACCGGGTCAACCCTCCAATTAGTATTTTTACGTTGCAACCACCATAAACAAATAAATTGAACTTTTTAGAGTATAGGTTTAGCTTTTTACTATTTTTAGATCTTAGAATTTATTTAAGATGAAACTTATTATAAGCATCTTATTGGAGATTAAATTTGCAACAAAAACAACCCTTGAATATTTCATACGACGACCGCGGATGTTTTTATTGACGCTTGAAGTTATTCGAGAATGTGTATTATAGGTTGGATAACGTACTTCAAACGATTTTTGTAAAGTCTCCTCTTCACTACATTTTCTCATTTGTATTAATTCTAGCTTAATAAAAAAATTGTCGCAAGCAATCCAATTTGCAACAATTATGTAACTTGCAATACTTACATGGGTTTCTAAATGTGACGCTACCTATTTTATCCTACAAATTCAACCAGCGGGCAAAGCATGGACTTGGAAATCCTAACCTTCTGAGTTCATTGTGAAAAGTTAAAGCAATTTTTTTTAAATAATAAAAATAATGGGGAAAAGCCTTCTCTCACTTCGACTATCTCAAATTCTAATTAATCGAAACTAAAAATAAACTTATTTTCTAAAAAAAAAAAGAAGAAAGACTCTTTGAAAGTAATACAAGCTTTAATAAAATAAATTAAAGGATACATTTTTGTGTATTGTAAAATATGAAAAATAATTCAACACCTCGGTTATATTAATATTTGAGTAAATCAAACACAGTACAAAACTAACAATGGCCCTTAATGTACCTGTAAGCAGATATTTACCAATCAATATTTCCTGCCACTTTTAAGAACAAAAGAGAAAAATTAAATTTTTTACAAAAATCATAAGTAAACCGCCTAATCTTCACTACAATTATTTTACCGGTGATCGTCTGATTAGTAAGCACACGCGATAATAGTTTCTCAAATTCTCCTCCTATACATCGATTCATTGCGTGAAGGTCTTTGTAATTTGATTATCCTTGATCGCAATCGTTCTAATTTTCTAATAAAGTAAGTAATTTTCTTATCAAAAATTCTAACCTCTTTGCCAACACATCGTTTTAAAATTTTCAAAATGATTCATTATCTTACCCGCATCAAGCTAGCGCCGCCACTTTGGAAAAACAAAACAAAAATATTTTGAGAATTTGTGGCTAATTTGTTGCTAATTAGTTGCCGCAATCGTGAATTTGTTGCTCTTACCGTTCGAGAGTTACAGCCATTTGAGTGGTGGCGGTTCTAGATTTATATCAAGCCAGCGTCGCCACCACTCAAAAACTTACTAAAAACAAAAAATAAGTATACAGCTCCACCAACGTTAGAACCGACTTTAGGGGCGTGTCAGGCGCTGCTAAAATTAAAAATGTACACTCAAATGAAGAAGTTTCTCGGCGCGAATATTTGAAATCCATAAATTATTTTGTCAAATTGCAGTCACGAAATATGCAAAAAATGTTACCGCAAATATTAAATAAAGCACTTTTGGAATAAATTTAGTAAATATTAAATACAAAAAACAACGACAAATGTAAACACACGCAATGATTTGTAACTTTTACAACAGAATGTACTTGAGAAATAACTCAACGTTCATTGGTTCATTCAAATTTTTATCAAATTAGTTGGCATATTTACCGCGTCCTTTCTAAGCTTGGTGGAGCTGTATGTTAATTTGTGGCTATTTTGTTGCTAATTAGTTGCCGCAATCGCGAATTTGTTGCTCTTACCATTGGAGAGTTACAACCATTTGAGTGGTGGCGGCGCTAACTTTATATCAAGCCAGCGTCGCCACCACTTAAAAACTTACGAAAAACAAAAAATAAGTATATGGTTAATGTGTGGCTAATTTGTTGTTAATTAGTTGCCGCAATCGCGAATTTGTTGCTCCATACCGTTCGAGAGTTACAGCCATTTGAGTGGTGGCGGCGCTAAAATATCTAGAAAATATGGTTAGTAATCTAATCTAGGGTTAATATTAAGGTATTTACGAAAATTGTACCGTATAATAGAAATTAGAAATATTTTATTTAATAAAATTTAATTTGGGTTTATCAAAATTTTGTTTTGAGTATCAGCTCTGGCTTAAAATCAAGTGAAAACCGCCACTATTCAAATGGCTTTAATTCGCGAACGTTAAGAGCAACAAATTCGCGATTGCAGAAACTAATTAGCAACAAATTAGCCTCAAATTAACATAATAGGTTAATATTTTTCGTAAGTTTTTGAGTGGTGGCGACGCTGAATTATTGATATAAATCTAGAACCGCCACCACTCAAATGGCTGTAACTCTGGAACGGTAAGAGCAACAAATTCGCGATTGCGGCAACTAATTAGCTACAAATTAGCCACAAATTCCGATATACTTAATTTTTATTTTTAGTAACTTTTTGAGTGGTGGCGACGCTGGCTTGATATAAAGTTAGCGCCGCCACCACTCAAATGTCTGTAACTCTCCAACGGTAAAAGCAGCAAATTCGCGATTGCGGCAACTAATCAGCAACAAATTAGCCACAAATTAACATATACTTATTTTTTGTTTTTAGTAAGTTTTTGAGTGGTGGCGACGCTGACTTGATATAAATCTAGAACCGCCACCACTCAAATGGCTGTAACTCTCGAACAATAAGAGCAACAAATTCGCGATTGCGGCAACTAATTAGCAACAAATTAGCCACAAATTCCGATATACTTAATTTTTATATTTAGTAACTTTTTGAATGGTGGCGACGCTAGCTTGATATAAAGTTAGCGCCGCCACCACTCAAATGGCTATAACTCTCCAACGGTAAGAGCAACAAATTCGCGATTGCGGCAACTAATTAGCAACAAATTAGCCACAAATTCTCCAAATATTTTTTTTAGGCTTTTGAAAGTGGCGGCGCTAGCTTGATGCGGGTCATTATCTTAAATCCTCAAATAAGACGGACGAAATGGAATGGTAATAATAAAAAATGATCTGATTCATTCCATGTACCATAGAATTTCCAATATTTCTACGATGTTGGAAAATTTTCACAACTTCACGAACTTTAAAAAAAATCACTATTTACAGGAACATAAACACTTTATCCAGAAAACAATAAACTCATCTAACACTCTAAGTTGTCCTACCGGATACTCTAAAATTTAAGAACAACAACGGGCACATCTGCACTCGATGCCGTTCGACACCAGTCCCATTATTAATTAATTATTATAACAATAATTTCCTAAAAATAAATCATTAAATCATCTAAATAAATTTTTATATCACCTTCAGAATGGGGGTATCGTGTATTAGCGGGGCGGGGGGAGGGGGGTATTATTAACAATATTTTACAATGACAATTGATTTAAATCAGAAATTATTTTATTATCATATTTTCTTCATTAGCCCTTTTCCGCCCACTCCTCGACATAAGCTTCTCCATATTATGGAGGTATTTTAGCCATAACTCACCATGCTGGCCAGACAGGTTGGTGAGTAGTCCGCAGATCGATTTTGGACTATAGTTGTTTTACATCAGGTAGCAGCTTGCTAGCCTAGCATTCAGATGTGCCTGTAAGACCTGTTTTTTGTTAACGGTGGCCATTCGTCAACTCAGGGGGACAGCCGGCTTAACCCTCTTCCCCTCCCCGGGTTCGAACCCGGTACCCCTCATTTGCATCCAACTGCGTTAGCTGCAAGGCAATGACCGTCTCATATTTTATTCATAGGTGAATGGTTAGAGTAGTTGGCTCCCGTAACATTCAAAGGATCAGTCATGAGTTCGAATCTTGGTGTGGTATGAGGTAAGAAAAAAAATTCTAATTCTAATTTTCAGATTCACTGATGTTCGGTGCTACAACATATCCAAAGGACACAGGTAAAAATCAACTCGATCATTTTCTTCAAAAATGTACGAGCCGATGATTCCAATTCTTGAAATTGCACACCATACTGTTTTACCCTGTCGGAGTGCAGGGGTTTGTGGTGGAGCTCCCTGAGATTCGTATCATTCCAATACCGCATATTCTGATTATTGACACATTCACTGAGATGAAAATGTGCCTTATTAGAGAAGAAAACGGTACCGTCTCAAGGCAATGCAGCAAGCATGTTTTCACTAGCAAGTGCTCTGGTTTCAATTCTTGGACGACAACCATCTTGTAAGGGTGCAAATGAAGATGTTCTTGAGCGATTCATTGAATGGAACCTCTCGAAATGCCGAGGGCACCTGCCTTTTTCAGAACTGAATGCCTGGGAGATTGTTGAATTGCAGCTCGAACCCTCTCGAGCTGCATTTTCTGGGTTAGTGATGGTAAACTGATGCCCCCTTCCTCCGTGGACACATTTCCGGTATCCTGGAATGCATTAACACACGCAAGAATTCGATTTAGATCGGGAATTCGATCGCAGGGGGGCATATTGAACCCTAAACGGAAGGCACGTTGCACGAGGCATTCGACAAATAGGTCTGCACACAAAAAACACGGACCACTCCATTATGGCGACTGACACCGTTTGGAACATAAATTTCCCTTCCCCCTGTTTCGAAGCACCCCACTCTCAACCGGCTAGGATCTTTATTTCTAACGATTCTAACGGGAGAGGGAGAAATGTCCTCTTCAAATCCATGCGTCTGCCTCGCGTCACCCTGTGTAATTCTACGTACAGAGTGCACGCTGGTTGCCAAAACCTGCTTACCGGCTTGGATGTTTTCTTTGATATACCAGCTTCGTTTGTCCTCGTTTACATTAATTATTATTAATGTATATATTTATTATTAATTACTATAAATTATATTAATTAACGTAATCCAGCGTGCACTCTGTACGTAGACTAAGGATTTTTTAAGACCAACTTGCAAAATACAATTTTTGAAATTTCTGGTAAGGTGTAATCCCTTAATAAAGGCAGAATTATTCCTTCCACACACTGAAAATTAATTATCATTAACTATTTTTTACATCAAAGATCGGCGATTCATTTAATTTACTCGTTCATATAAATAACAAAATAAAATAATAATGATAACGTTGTGGCGACCCTGTGCAATGATTTAATTATTATTATTATTTAGAAATTTTGAATACTTTCACATACTTGATAATTATTTATCTGATTTTAAGATTTGACAGTTGTCAACCATTGAATTAATTTTGTTGAATAAACGATTTTCTACCAGTTTTAATTGTGTGTACATACCCCACACTGGTGACCCCACAACAAGAACGTTAAAATACCGTTGCGTAGAACCGTAGAAATCAATATTACAAATCAACTCAAAATGGTAAACAACGAAGATGCGATTGCCGATTACGAAAATCAACCATCAACGACGGTGGATATGGAGCGAAAAATTCAAGAACTACTTCAGCAAGTCACTGATTTAAAGGCCCAGCAGCAGCCCCTACCAACGCATAAATCATCACCACAAGACCCGGTGCAATACGAGGCTTGTAAAATATCAACAAAGGTTCCTCCGTTTCATCCGACGAAGCCGGATTTGTGGTTCTACCAAATTGAAGCACAATTTCGCAATAATGGAATCAAGGCGGACAACACTAAGTTCGATATAGTGATAGCTTCGTTAGACCCGCAATACCTTGAAGTTGTGGCCGACATATTAAGAAACCCACCTCCAAAAAATACGAAGCGTTGAAGAAACAACTAACAAATGAGTATGCCGAATCACAGGAGAAGAAACTAAGAAGGCTTCTACAAGGTATCGATTTAGGTGACAGCAAACCATCCACTTTGCTACGGAAGATGAAGGACTTGGCGGGATCATCCATGAACGAAGACGTTGTAGAGTCGCTATGGTTGTCTAAGTTACCTGAAACAACACGGGTGATAATCAGTTCACTGGACATAAGCTCAAAGAAGAAGGCCGAAACCGCAGATAAAATTTCAGATATGACAACGTTTGAAACATCCGTTTTCGCAACAACAGCACCACCGAATACAAGTTCCAATGACAGTTTGTCGAAGCAAGTCATGGCGCTTTCTAAGCAAGTGGAAGCTCTCGCATCAAGATTCGGTAAAGCAAATTCAGATCGAAGTCGTTCTCAATCACGAAACCGCAACGAATCACAAAGTAGAGATGGATCCACCAACAGAAAACACGACACTTGTTGGTACCACTATCGTTTTGGTGATCAAGCAAAAAAATGTACCGATTGGTGTAAAGAAAACGTAAAGAACCAAAAAAACTAGTCGAGCAACACCCATCTCCAGCAACCGATGAGGTGTTGTCCAAAATTTCAAGTAGGTTGTTTATAACAGAAAGATCGTTAAATATGAAGTTTTTAGTGGATACCGGATCAGATCTCTCAATTATCCCTCCAACTACTTCCGACAAAAAAAATCTCTCTACCAATGTGAAATTATATGCCGCAAACGGTACACCAATTCCGACATTTGGACAGAGGTTATTAACTATCAACCTTTTGGCTTACGTCGTTTATTCGCATGGCCATTTATCATTGCGGATGTAACAAAACCAATCATAGGCGCCGATTTCTTGGACAAATTTGAACTGCTAGTTGACTTAAGTAACAAGAAGCTGATCGATAAGCAAACTCAGTTAAAAGTTTCGGGTGAAATCGAAGTGGTAACAAACGCTGACGTAAACATCACGTCAGTCCCAAATGGTTCCGAATACGAGCAACTTCTACGTGAATTTGTGGATATCACTCAGTCCACCCATTTCAACAAAGTATCTGATAAAACAAACACATTTCACCACATCGAAACTCAAGGACCACCCGTTTTCGCAAAAGCACGGCGTTTGCCTCCACAGAAATACGAAATCGCAAAAAGTGAATTTGAGTTCATGGTACAGCAAGGCATCTGTCGTCCCTCCAATTCGCCTTGGGCTAGCCCACTGCATCTGGTTCCGAAAAAGAATGGCGAATGGCGTCCATGTGGTGGCTATCGTCGTTTAAACGCTATAACGGTTCCCGATCGATACCCCGTTCCACACATCCAAGACGCAACCATTAATATGTTCAACTCTGAAGTATTTTCGAAAATCGATCTGACGAAAGCATACCATCAAATTCCGGTACATGAAGAAGACATTCCCAAAACCGCTATTATCACACCATTTGGACTCTTCGAATTCTTAGTGATGACATTCGGGTTACGCAATGCTGGTCAAACATTCCAAAGGTTTATCGATCAAGTGTTAAAAGGTTTACCGTTTGTTTTCAAATACATTGATGACATTGTAATTGCATCCAAGACTCAAGAAGAACACTCGAAACACCTCCGTACTGTTTTCGAACGTTTTCGCAACCATGGTCTCAAAATTAACATAGGCAAGTGCGAGTTTTTCAAAACCGAAATTATCTTTCTGGGACACATCATTAACAAGCATGGTATTCGACCCTCACCAGAGAAAGTCGATTCAATTATAAATATCCCTCAACCCAAAGTCGCTCAAGAACTTCGAAGGTTTATCGCGTCCTTAAATTTCTACAGACGTTGTATACCCCATGCAGTCATCTCCCAGGGTATTCTGCAAAAGCTGATCAATGAAAACAGAAAAAAACGATAAATCTGAAATCAAATGGAACGATGAAGCCGTAGCTGCTTTCGAAAAATGTAAACAAGAACTATCCAACGCCGTCATGTTAGCCCATCCATCCGCGGACTCCCAGTTATGTGTATACGTCGATGCATCTGATACATCCATAGGAGCAGTAATACAACAGGTAATTGACGGAAAATGTCAACCACTAGGATTCTACTCGAAACGTTTAACTGACACACAAAAACGTTATAGCACCTACGATAGAGAGCTACTAGCTATTTACCAAGCCATCAAACACTTCCGATCATCTCTCGAAGCAAGACAGTTTACGATTTACAGTGATCACAAACCATTGATTTTCATGTTTAGTAAGAAGCCCGATCAAGCATCACCTCGTCAATTACGCCAAATGGATTATATCAGCCAATTCACCACCGATATTCGCCATGTTCCAGGTTCAGAAAATGTCGTTGCAGACATGTTATCACGAATTGAATCAATAAACTGTTCCGCAAACACTATTGATTACGAATTTCTAGCTGCACAACAAGCAAACGACGAAGAACTGCAAGAAATTCTCAAATCCGACGATGCGAAGATGTCATTACGGTTAAAATTATGCACCTTTCCCAACGTCAACTCACAAATATACTGCGACACGTCAACCGGAAAAATTAGACCTTTTATTACCAAGGCAATACGGAAAACAGTTTTTAATGCAATCCACAATCTTTCACACCCCGGCGTCAAGTCTACAATCAAATTAATAACAGATAGATTTGTCTGGCCATCAATTCGTCAGGATTGTATAGGGTGTTTTTTTAGCTGCATGAGAACTTTCAATAGGGATAACAATTGAACCAAGATTGCTATGGAAACAGTTTTTTGACATTTGTGTTTAGCAAGGTTTGGCATTTGATAATGCATAGATTGACCATTGAACAACGCTACCAAATTGGGCTCACAACCAATTGGAAGTGGATCCATTTTTTTTACCCTAAAATTTTGTTCAGTGACGAGGCACATTTCTGGTTAAATGGGTATGTGAACAAACAAAATTGCCATATATGGAGTGAGACCAATCCGGGACATTATCTTGAGACTCCATTGCATCCATTAAAATTGACTGTTTGGTGTGGAATACACGCCAACGGCATCATTGGTCCATATGTCTTTCGAAATGAGGAAGGAGCTACCGTTACGGTGAATGGTGTGAGATATCGACACATGCTCAATACATTTTGTTTCCAAAACTTCAAGAGCTAAACATTGACAACGTATGGTTCCAACAGGATGGTGCTACGTGCCACACAGCCAACGAAACCATCAATTTATTGAAAGGACAATTTGGTGACAACATTATTTCAAAACGTGGTCCTATCAATTGGCCTCCAAGATCGTGTGATTTGACACCTCCAGATTATTTTCTGTGGGGGTATGTTAAATCCATGGTTTATGCTAACAAACCAACAACTCTAGAAGCATTGGAGGCTAATATTCAGCAAGCCATTTATGAAATAAAGCCAGAAATATTGGAAAAAGTGGTCCAAAATTGGACTGAACGGATGCGCTTCGTAACCATTAGTCGTGGTGGTCACATGCCGGAAGTCATGTTCAAATCATAAATGCCTTTAACTGTACTTTCATAAAAAAATTATAAACAAAACATTCCGTCAGGTTTTTAATGTTTTATTTCATTATGAAGTTCTCATGCAGCTAAAAAAACACCCTATAGAAAAATGGCCCAAACCTGCCTCTCCTGCCAAAGATCAAAAGTACAACGTCACAACAAACCAGCGCTTTCAACATTTTTAGTTCCAGGGGATAGATTCAGCCACATTAACATTGATTTAGTTGGTCCTTTACCGTCGTCTCAAAATTATAAATATTGTTTAACCTATATAGATAGATTCACACGTTGGCCAGAGATCATTCCAATTCAAGATATCACCGCCGAAACAGTCGCAAGAGCATTACTTTCCGGTTGGATCTCAAGATTTGGAGTACCACATCGCATCACAACGGATAGAGGAAGACAATTTGAGTCAACATTGTTTAATGAATTAACAAAAATGATGGGAATCAAACACCTACGAAGCACCGCGTACCATCCACAAACAAACGGTTTGATCGAACGTCTCCATCGGTCAATAAAATCATCGATAAAATGTCATCGATCCAGCAACTGGGTTGATTTAATTCCAACTATTTTATTAGGCTATCGTTCCGTACTGAAAGAAGATATTGGTGCCACTCCGGCAGAACTAGTTTATGGTACCACATTAAGATTACCCGGTGAATTTTTCGAAAAGTCCAACGGCACATCACCCAGCGAATTTGTGGCGCAACTAAAGGAAGCTTTGGAAAACATAAAACCAACACCAACATCTAACCACGCAACAAGGAGACCAGTATTTGTGCAAAAAGAATTTAAAAAATTGCGAATACGTTTTCCTGCGCATCGACGCCGTCACTCCACCCTTAACACCCCCTTATGACGGACCATACAAGGTACTACAGCGTAAAGAGGTCACCTTCATAATTGAAATAAAAGGGAAACGACAGGAAGTGTCAGTCAACAGATTAAAGGCAGCTTTCATGGAGGATATGAGCAGGTCAGTTGAACCACAAACAAAGGAAGATACAATACACAAGCCACCAACCACCAAGAAGGTTACCTTCCAAGAACCGCAACCAACCACGTCACGAACAGGACGCCACATCAAACGTCCAGCTAGGTTTATCGCGACTTCGTCACTGGAGGGGGAGTAGTGTGGCGACCCTGTGCAATGATTTAATTATTATTATTATTTAGAAATTTTGAATACTTTCACATACTTGATAATTATTTATCTGATTTTAAGATTTGACAGTTGTCAACCATTGAATTAATTTTGTTGAATAAACGATTTTCTACCAGTTTTAATTGTGTGTACATACCCTACAACGTGAATATTTTTCATACGTCGCGTCGTGTATCTGATATATGAAATTTCGGCTAAAAGTGTCCTTATTATCATTAATTTGACGGTGTTTATTTGTTAATAATAATTATTGCAAATAAATAAGATTCCTACAATATAACGTTAAAAATGCAAAGAAAAATAATTTTATACCGGTGCGTGCTAATCAAAGTTAGTAGCAATATAATACCAACCAGCATTAGAATAACTAATTGAGTTACCAAAGCAATATTCAAAATATTTTACCAGAATGCGGTGACTATGTATAGAATAGTATAGTGATAGGTATTCTGCAATTTCCTGCTTTTGACGGTAACTTAGTGATGTGTATCGACATTGTAATAAATTGTAACACATTTAGGATTGATTAAATAGATAAATAGCACCACAAATTACCTTCATCAATATGAAATTCTTCTGCTGTAAATTTTTACTACTGCTCCGCAAATTATTATAGGAATTTACATTTTACCAAATTCAAAGTTATTAGCAAAAAAACTCAGGATTTATATTGTAGTCTCAATTTGATTGTAACTGACAATGAGACATTTCAGCAGGTGTCGTAAGAAAACTCCGTTAATCTTAAAAATACTTTTTATGAAAAACTATGCAATCATAAATCCAAATCGGCACGTTTACACCGGTATTAGATAAACGAAAACATGCTCGAACTTATGTCAATAGGAAATACGCGATATGTTTATAAAAATTCTTAATACTTTTATAAATTGCAAATGCATGCTATTTTATAACCAAGTTGCGTAAGCCTTTCTAATAATATTTTAATAAAATAAACTATTTTATGCTTATATTTCTAAATCATATACACTAGTTTATTCTATGAAGTGTTATTCTCTCGATCCACTTTCGATAATAAATTAGATTTGTGTATAAGGAAGGTTTATTTAGGCAAGAAATTCCAGAAGACCAAAAGCCAACTACTCCATTATCCACTATTAAAGGTCCTGTTAAATCTAAAGGTATGCATGGATATTTCAATTTTATTAGTAATTCAAGCATTAATTTACCCAATAAACTGCATTGCTTTGAAAATGCAATAACACAAATTAAATTAGTATTTCTCCGTAAATAATTTTTACATTTCCAATTTTCCCAGATAGATTTTCTTTGCTCAAGTAGTATTGTAAAAGAATATTCTAAAACAATGATTTTAATTAAACTTTACTACAATTTTTATTCACATATACCTTCAACAGCCCACATGTTCCACCCTACAATTGTACCTCTTTCAGTTCTAGGACTAAAATTTAATTTAAATTTTGTTTTCTTTACATTTTTCTCCATTCTTAAAGCTTTTTTTAGTTTCACTATTGCTAAGTTATTCTCCATAGTTGTAAAATTAAACTTATCGTTAATAAAGAATGTATCGATTTCGTATGTATATCCATCTTTGTTCCAATAATTACTACCAACCCTTATGGATAAATTTTGAAAATTTGTTGTGAAACAGTTGGCTCCAGTTAACAAGTATCGGTTTGTTATAATTATTAATGGGCATAGAAAGATAACAGGTTTTATTGATATTAAAGCACCAATAAATGGAAATTTGCTAATGGACGTAATATTCACGTTTACTTCTTTTAATGATTTGAACATGGCTATGCGTGTGGGATAATGTGGATGTACAGAATCCACCAATCTATGCCTAATACGTTCATGGCCAAGAAACACAATAGCGAACAATAATGCAAAGGATACAAAAAAAGCGATGGATATGCATACACCAACTTTCGAGCAACATTTGTAGCATCTAGAATCTGTGCAATCTCCTGTACCTAAACTCCAATCAGTTTGTTGACTAGCATTTTCAGTTTCCATTTTTATTGTAATCTGGTTATAGTTATTGTAATAACTAAATTATGTTTTGTCACATACTTCGATTTTATGTCAAAATTGAAGTAGGTATTTGACAATTGAACCAAATCACTGATGGAGTTTTTTTAACTGTCTTGTCGTTTTTCTTTAGTCGGAAATTGAACTAACCTTACTCAAACTATAACCTCATCTCCTGTTGTCGTTTTCAATTCTTCTTTGCCCGAAGGATAGAATTATTTACTTATTGACTACATGAATGATCATTAGTTTTGCGATTTAAAACCACTTGTTGGTAGATTTCGTAAAATTACCAACAACTCGCCATGCTATTTGTGAGGAACAATAAATTAAGAGAATTATTATTATAACTTTTTGAAAATTTATTATTAAAGACATTAATGAAGTCATGGGAAATTTTTATTTAACATTTTAATACAATTTCACTAAAATTCTTTAAGACTTAAGAAATCCTGGTGTCATATGCGAAATGGTTTACATACTGATGAAATTCGAAATATTTTTCAATCCAAATCCCTCATAATAATATAATAATTATATTTTAATAATCCACTGGTAAAAGTTATATTCATGATGTGATTCTGTCTTCAGTCACAAATACCATAATATACAAATAACTAAAGTGTGCTACTTAATCGCATCAGCGAAATGCTGAAAAAAATTGTTTTTGTTAGTATTTCGAGACCACTTAATTGCTTTTATTTATTTTTGTACCGTAACAGCATGGAAAATGCTATCAGTCTGCCTAATTTTGTAAAAACAGACGAATACAGTGTTATCAACGGATGCGTATACTTCATTTAGAAGTTGCTACATATTTATCATTTCTTTAGAAAAATTTAACAAGGCATTCCATACACACAACATTTTTCACCACTGTTATCATAAAATGTTTTGATTATATTTTATTGTGTTCTTTATATCTTTATGTTATCGTGTAAATTACATCCCATCTTTCATATTATTATACTATAGATAGATACTAGGTAAGTTTTATTTTCTGAAACCAATGTATAAGTAATTGTTGCGAAAAGCTTTTCATAAAATTTTCTTTCATTTCTCGAAAATAATATAAGTTCAATTTTTAAAATGTTCGTATGTTTTTCCAAGTATTGTACAAACAAAAATTAAAATTTTAATACCCATCACTTTTCAGATAAAATAACCACACAGGCAACTGAGTCGTTAAGTTGAGTAAAAAATATGATAAGCGTATTACCAACGATAGCGTTGAAAGCATGCCATATAATGCAAAATTAAAACAATTCAAATTTAAAAGAGTTTTAACCCTTTTATTATAAAAAAAACTTTCATACAATCAACTATGGAGACTATGCAGATAATAAAATTGTTTGACTGATATTTACCCTTTATTATTATCAATTGAAAATTTAAATTTTAAATTACTTTTGTCAATTTATGTGATATCATCTATAATAATGAACGGAGATATTGGTATTACGTAATTAAAAATGCATAGGGTAAACATGGGTAAGTGTGATTTTGGGGCAAGTGTGAACTTTCATTTTAAATTGACCTCCAAAAACGCAATCTTAGCGACATCTCATAGGAAGGTGCTTAAATTACTTGTCAACGCATGTCCATAATTATGAATACTTCTTCTACAATTTTTCTATTCATATTGAAAGTTAGTGTTTTTTAGATGCCAAGTGAGTAAATAAACACGTTTGTTTTGAATAAAAAGAACATCGTAGTAGTAGAGATTTATTGTGCAATATCTACATTAAAATTTGAGTATATCTACAATAAATAACTGTCACACTTGCCCCAACGTAAAGAGAAAGTGTGACCCACAGACAAAATTTAAAAAACTATTATTATTTTTTTAGCAATTTATAGAATCAAGTTAAGATATTTACATTTATAATTAGATGTTCTGGCATAATCCAAAAAAATTATGATCTATCTAAAGTTACAAAAAAGATGAGAAAGCAATACCAAAAATTAACTAAGTAATCGAAAATGCGGTCACACTTAACCAAGTTCAAATACAACTGAAATATTTTATTATTTTTTGTTATAGCATCAAGTTTAGGATCAAAGCACAAGAACGTTTTTGTTCAGGTTTCAGGATGAAATTTGTTACATGGATTAAAAAATACGTTCACAAGCTGAAGCTTTCTATTCTAATCTATTCTATTTAAAAAGAAATTGTATCTGCTTATTTACCGTTTAAAATTATCTAAAAATAGAAATATAGAAAGCAAAATTACCATAAATTTAATATAAAATTTTTAATAAATTTGTTTTTAAAAAATGCACTTATTATTTAAGAGTGGGTATAACTTTCCTTATTTGCAAGCACTCGAAAATGTCATCTTTCATATTCAAAATGCTGTTTATATTGTACGTTTTAATTCTCCCACCTTTTCATATTGAATTGAATGATCGTGACTTATTATTATTAGCTACTAATGTGACAAAGGATGGCAGCGTACTAATTACTATCAACAGTGCTATAAATATATCCAAGTTTGAGTTAAATAGATTATTTGATCAATATCATTTCATAGATATAATTATGTAGTAGGTATACGTAGAGTGTACTAGGTTACAAGATATTATATAATATTATCAAACAATTATTTTATGAATTACCTAATGATAGTGGATTATCTCCAATTAGAGCAATCTTGTTTATTAACCAGTAACTTCAATGCTCGAATGTAAGCGCCTTACTACTGCAGGTACTTTGGTACTTACCTATATTTTTTTTTATTATTATTATCAGAAAATTGCGCACATTTTCATAAAAAAGATTCCAAAATGGGGTCATGGAAATTTTTCAAAAGATTTTGTTATGTTATCCGTACTTTAACATAATAAAAGTTATTATAAATTGATCTTATTAATAATTATATTATATTTTATGGAATAAAACCATCCCCAACAAGATTATAGGATCATTTGGAGAAGAAGCGAGTAAAGGAAATGGAGAGACTTTGAGAGAATTCGCAACATTCAACGAATTAAAAATTACAAACATGTTCCATCGCAAGAAAGACAATCACAAATTTGCGTGGGCAGCCCGAAGTCTAAAATCACTAATAGACTACGTAATAAGTAGTTAGTAAAAGACTATCAACACCAAGTAATTGACACCCGCGCATACAGAAGATTCGAAATTTACTCTAACCACTATTTAGTGGTTTCCAACTTTACAAAATGGAAAACAAGAACAATAAGAAAAGAATCAAAATGCGAAGAAGTCTTCGAAGTAGATTTATTAGAAGAAGAAAGTATACGACACCTATACCAAAAAAGAGTAAATCATCATCTACTATTAATTAGATCTACAAGCAATGAAATAGAAGAGGAATGGAAAAATCTCAAATCAATCGTAACTCAAGCTGCTGCGGAAGCTATTGGTAAACGGAAGAAATACAGGAGAAAAAAGGTTTAAAAATATGGACCGAGGAAATAAAAGCAGCAATTGAAGAAAAACAGAAATACTACAAGAAATAGTTGTCTAATCCTACAGAAGAAAATAAAGAACAATACTACAAAATAAGAAACGAGGCAAAATAAATTTGCAAAATATTACACCAGGAATCTTGGGAAAGATTTATCTCAAGGATCGAACATGATGTGCATGGTCGCCAAAATACCGAATACAAATTTATGAAAACACTGAACAGGACAGAAAGAGTGACGGTACCTATAAAAGTTATTGAAGATGAAGAATGAATAAAACACTATAGAAACTTATGGTTTGGAAATAGGAAAACAGCGAAACTCCACAAATAAATAAAGATATTGATGATATAACAATAGAAGAAGTGATTAAAGCAATCAAAGATACGAAAAACAGAAAAGCTTTAAAAAAGGCATACTTTTGTGAATTTTTTTTCGACACAGTTAAAATCTATTTATTAAAACCAATGGTACATTAAAGTATAACATTCGAAGAATATTGTGTAATATTTTCGTGAAGAAATATTAAAAAATACGGCATTGGCAGCAATTATTCGGAAGCGGCTCGGAAAAAAGTAGAATTGCGGTGCCCCTCATAACTCGGTGCTGGATCATCAGAAATCAAAAAATCAAAGTTCTTTCGTTAGATAATCGTTTTCCCCAGGTAACTCTGGGAGAGTTTTTCGAAATTTCAATTTTTCACTTTTTGGGAACACTTTGAAGGGAAAAACACAAAAATCGGCTTATTTGTTATTGCAAAAAAAAATATTATTAAATTTAAAAAAAAATCTTCAGCGTTACCTCGTAAATTAAGTACAGATATAGGGTTCAAAATTTCAAAAGGATCGGTGTAGCAGTTTTGAAGTTATGAGGGGTACCGTAATTATTCTACTTTTTTCCGAGAAGCTTCCGAATAATTGCTGCCATTGCCGTATTTTTTAATATTTCTGAAAATATTACATGAAAATATTACACAAAATTCTTCGAATGTTATACTTTAATGTACCATTGCACAGTGGTTCAGACATAGGTCATAACTCCAAAAAACTCATAGTCACAAATGCTTCATCCATTTATATATTCTAATAGTGCATTATTTGAGCTATCCAGTGGTATAAATATGTCACTAATTAGAAGTCATTCTCACCTGTTTTTTCACCTTCAAAGTGAACCTATATTGCATTTGTTGCAACCGGCTTTTCGTTGACGCAACTTAGCTCAACTATTGGTGATTATTTCTCGAAATTGTATTGATTGTGTGGTATTCTGCGATATGGAAATTGTAAAACAATGTATCCTGACTACGATTTATTATTATTTTGACAAGGTTTTTGCCGAACTGCTTTTCTATTAACGTGCTACGCCGTCTATATTTTAATTTATTTTTTTATCATGAAGTTGATTTGTTGAGATATATAAAAAAGTCCAATCATAATCAACCATTCAGACATTGTTGAAAATTAAGGTTGAAGAGTTTACTTTTAAAATATGGAAGATCCAGCTGCTCAAGTCTGCTCCTCTGGCAACTAGGAGCCTTCTACGCTTTACAGGCGTGAGCGTAGCACGCTCATAATATAGTTCATAATATGAAGGCGTTCTTCAATTTGACTGAAATTTGGTATACAAAGGTTTTAGAGGTCGCTGATTACGAATAAAAAGTCAAAATTACAAAAAACAAAATGGCGGTTCAAATATGGCGGACAATGTCCTATGTATTTATTTTCGTTTTTAAACGATTTTTTAACATTCATAACCGTCAAATTGGATCCGCTACTTTGTAATTTGTCATTTTGATCTTGAATTCATTCAGTGGTGTGATGTACTTTTAAAATAATAACATAACGTAAATATGTTATGTTATTCTATAGTGTTTTTCGCGTGAAATAACGGGTGAAATTTAGGTGCATTTATATTTCGCACTATAACGGTTAGGAAAACCTTTATTATAACGTTCACGTTATAATAATAGCGGCTTGTTAAAATGATACGTGAGACCGTTTCGCGAAAAACACTATAGAATAACATAACGTATTTACGTTATGTTATTATTTTAAAAGTACATCACACCACTGATTATCAACAACCTTAAAAACGCCCAGTCACCAAATTTTGGCTAAATCTGATCATTTTTAAATAAATACGTCCGCCATATTGGAACCGCCATATTGTTATTTGTCATTTTGATCTTAGATTCGTTATCAGGAACCTTGAAAATGCCCATTCACCAAATTTGGGTTAAAACTGATAATTTCAAAATGAATATCCGCCATATTTGAACCGCCATTTTGTTTTTTGTAATTTAGACTTTTTATTCGTAATCAGCGACTTCTATAACCTTAGTGTACCAAATTTAATTCAAATTGAAGAACTCCTTCATATTATGACCGGATTTATGGCATTTTGAACCACTGTGCATTGGTTTTAATAAATAGATTTTAACTGTGTCGTCAAAAAGAAATTCACAAAAATGTACCTTTTTTTGCACGAATTAACGTTACCTTCCCCTTAAGACTACGACATCTTTTGAATATTTGTTGGAAATCACACAAGATACCAACAGAATGGCTTAAAGCAAAAAAAAAGGCTATCGCACTAAAACAAACAATTATTATCGAGGTATTAGTCTACTAGACGCATCAATAAGTAGAGGAAAGTAACCAAATATGGAATACCATTTTGTTTTTGTGGCATAAAAAAAAAACTATCTGATTTAAATGCAAATTTAATTATAAACACAGTCGGTTATACATTTTGGCTTATCTTAGTCACAGTCTTGTGTTGTAATATTAATCAACAAATTTTTTTTTATTGAAAAATCAAAGTAACATAATAGTAGCTATTTATGGAATCGGTACCCAAATATGGAATATGGAAATAAGAACCAAGTTTCTTTTACAAAAATTAACAAAAACAATAACGTCTTTTTATAACAGATCTTGAGACTTTTGTCAAAAATAAAAGTAACTTATTCCGTTAAAATTAACTTATTCTACTGCAAAAATCACACACCACCAGTGGCGGTTATTCCCTATGTGCTGCAGAGCTGCAGAACTGCCAAAAATTCTGACCTAAACGACTAAAATATAATGTATTAAATCTATGTAATATAAAATATAATAATGCAATAATATTGTCTATTTGTCTAAAATTATCCAAAATTATTATGTAATAAAATTGTCTAAAATACTAAAAGTAGTATTTCTATTATACAGCATACCAGTGGAATTATGTACTATCGTTCGCTAGCTTTATAAAAATTACGGTAAATATACGGAGTAATTATCTGGACAGCTGGGTTAGGAGCTGCAGTAGATGCAGATCCTATGTGCAGATCTATCTTGGGCACCCGCACCACTCCCTGCATACCCCTCTGAAACTTTACAATCGCATTTTTAAACAGGTATTAGAGCTGCAGATTGTTGCAGCTCCCTTGCAGCACGCACTTTTGAATTTTGAACTTGACTAATAAGAATCGTGATCGTAAGTGGTTGAACTGGTTGTTACTTTATCATTTATCACCATGGATGTTGTTTTTAATTTTTAACGTGAAAAGATTTTGTAAAAATATAGTTATGGAGAGAAAATTGAACTAAAGGAAAGGGGTCGACTTTTGCCCGATCTTTCTATAGATACAGCTGGTATTAATCGAGAGAAAACGTATACACGTAAATTTTCCAAAGAAATTTTTACAAAAATTTTTGGATTTGGAGCCAAGTAAACGAAAGCGTCCCGATGATAGCAGATTTGATAACCGTGTTGCCGCACTAGAAGTGTGTGATAATATTACGAATTCTGTTAAAGATCGATGTATTTTTACAAATCATCTAGTTGCTGCATCTCTATTTTTCTCAGAACAATTTAGAGATTATTGTGGCAAGTTTCCTGAAGATAAATTAACTACCATTTGTTGAGTTTATCCTACGCTTATTGAAAAACAACAACTCCGCACAGAGCTTTCTGTAATTTTTTCAAAGAACGACTGTAGAGAAATGAAGGGTTAATTACCCTTTCTGAAATTTTTGATAAACAATAATTTAGAAAAAACTTCTTGAAATTGTTGTGACAACCCCAATGACGATAGCTGAAGCTGAGCGTTGTTTCTCCACTCTAAAAAGAATTAAGAATTTTCTCCGCAATACAATGTCCGAAGATCGCTTGACAGCTCTATCGATGATTTCCATTGAAAAAAAAATTTTTATTTCTGAAATCGAGAAATTTAATGAGAAGGTTAATGAGAAGGCCATCGACAAATTTGCTAACCAGGAAGGAACGAAGAATAGAATTAATCTATAAAAAATAGATAAGTTTTCATTTTTATATTTAGTTTGTTATGTTTATTTTATATAGTTCTTTTACTATTAACAATAAAAATCATTTAAATAATTACTAAAAACAATTGCACCCCCCACCCTTTTTCAAGTTCCCTATTGCAGCACACCTGCTTCATAATGTCACGAGCCGCCACTGTCACCGACAGGCGCCCATTCCTTACATAAGATTTCCATATAATTTTCCCTATTCCATATTAGGAACTACGCTCACTTAAGAATAATGTTTTTTTATTGAAAGCCAGGTTATATTTTCCTGAAAAGTAACATACGTAATGTTATCAGTCATCCTTCTGCATGCTTTTAAATGTAGAGTAATTAACAAATTACTAATATTTACGTTATAGATCAAAATTTTCACCACTAACAATAAAGTTTCGCAAGTGCGTAAAAAAAATAATGTTCCGCCATGTGGATATTAATGGTAATAGAGCGTTGTAAAGTTTGGGGTGGTCAACTACTCTTACTAGGTTGTCATTTATCCTAGTAATGGCTAAATAGAGGCAGTGGTTTCGAAAATTTAATGGTATTCCACATTAGGGATACTATTCCATATTTGGTCACTTTCCTCTATATAAAATATTTAAATTGGTTAATTATTAATTCGTGAAAATAAATTAGTTTCGTATATTTTAATAAATTACGAATTAAGGAAATATAATAAATTATTAATAAAGTATTTGAGCTTTCAACTGCAGATGCAGTCATCAGAAATTATTATTATTATTTTGTAATAATAATACAGCAATAATAAATACAATAAAGCAATATTGGTTTGGAATGAAACACAAATCCAAAAATAAAACAGATCTGGAACGTCCAAAAATGTATCCAAAACATAAAAGTTACAAAATATCAAATTATATCTCAAAACTCAAATTTTAACTTATTGGAAACAATAAACTTTATCTTACAAAGGTAAATGTAATTTTTAAAAATTAGCAAACCGATACCTGCAATGCCATTTAACGAAAAATTATTAAAGCCATTTACAGGAATCTTTACAATATGGTAATCTACAAAATAACTGTAAAGGGTAGCTGCCTTAGACCTTAGACCATATATACCTATAGACCCGCCGTTTGCTATCTCTTATTTAAAAGAAACTGAGACAAATCGCACTTAGGCAACACACTGAGCATGTGACGTCAAGGAGCGGGGTAAATGTACGTAAAGCATAGGCTTAAATGAAGAAAACCGTTTATTTTAATTCACAGAAAACTTAAATCTGGATGTTTGAAGAGTATTTGATTAAGAAAATCACAACTTTCATACTTTAAGAATATTTGTTAAACAAAATCTGAATATAAATCCGTGTATTTCGTTTATAATCTTAATTTTTTAAAGACCGCTCAATTCCATTTACTATTTCCTAAATTCAAAAATAAAACTAAAATCAATTTGTGGTACACATTTATTATTAAGAAAAATAAATTGGATTTCAATAGGAAATGCGTACCTAATGAACAAGTTGCAACGAAAAATAAAGTAAGAATTATTATTGAATTAAAAATTTCTATCAAATATCACACAACAAATTAAAAGAAAAGTATAATGGTTAAATTGCAAATAAATGACACATCCAAAATAAACAATTACCTATAAATTTAATTAAAAATTACTATTAATTTTAATTATTGGAAAATTAGATTAAGTTGTAATATATCATCTAGGTTCTAAGTAAACAAACATTAAGTTAAGATGTTAGAAATAAATTAAATGAAACAATTTTGTTTACTAATGCAAAATAATTATTTTATATTTTTAATTATTGACCAGAAAACAAATTTTTTTTGTTTTAATTTGTTGGTTAATTAATTGTTGTTAATTAATTGTTATGAAAAAATATACCTAACTGCAAAAAGTCGCTAAAATGTGACCAAATGCGGCTGGATTATTGTAAGATGAAGCCGCACTTTCACAATTTCAGCAAATGTGTTTTGCACTTGGACAATATTAAGCGACAATAAATTTAATTGAAAATTAATTATTACTGTTAAATATTGTAAAATTATATTAAGTACTTGTATCATCTAGGTGAATGCATGAACAAACATTCAAATAAATTAAGAAATAAATTAGGTAGGTACATAAAACAATTTTGTTTTCTGGTCAATAATTAAAAATAGAAGATAATTTTTTTAAGTATTGAATAAATCAATTTATTTTTCTTAATAATAAATGTGTACCACAAATTGATTTTAGTTTTATTTTTGAATTTAGGAAATAGTAAATGGAATTGAGCGGTCTTTAAAAAATTAAGATTATAAACGAAATACACGGATTTATATTCAGATTTTGTTTAACAAATATTCTTAAAGTATGAAAGTTGTGATTTTCTTAATCAAATACTCTTCAAACATCCAGATTTAAGTTTTCTGTGAATTAAAATAAACGGTTTTCTTCATTTAAGCCTATGCTTTACGTACATTTTCCCCGCTCCTTGACGTCACATGCTCAGTGTGTTGCCTAAGTGGCCTGAGTTATGTTTGGCTCACTCTTGGATAGCAAACGGCGGGTCTATATAGACCCGCCGTTTGCTATCTCTTCTTTAAAAGAAACTGAGGCAAATCGCACTTAGGCAACACACTGAGCATGTGACGTCAAGGAGCGGGGTAAATGTACGTAAAGCATAGGCTTAAATGACGAAAACCGTTTATTTTAATTCGCAGAAAACTTAAATCTGGATGTTTGAAGAGTATTTGATTAAGAAAATCACAACTTTCATACTTTAAGAATATTTGTTAAACAAAATCTGAATATAAATCCGTGTATTTCGTTTATAATCTTAATTTTTTAAAGACCGCTCAATTCCATTTACTATTTCCTAAATTCAAAAATAAAACTAAAATCAATTTGTGGTACACATTTATTATTAAGAAAAATAAATTGGATTTAAATAGGAAATGCGTAATGAACAAGTTGCAACGAAAAATAAAGTAAGAATTATTATTGAATTAAAAATTTGTATCAAATATCACACAACAAATTAAAAGAAAAATATAATGGTTAAATTGCAAATAAATGACACATCCAAAATAAACAATTACCTATAAATTTAATTAAAAATTACTATTAATTTTAATTATTGGAAAATTAGATTAAGTAGTAATGTATCATCTAGGTTCTAAGTAAACAAACATTAAGTTAAGATGTTAAGAAATAAATTAAATGAAACAATTTTGTTGCTAATGCAAAATAATTATTTTATATTTTTAATTATTGACCAGAAAACAAAATTGTTTTATTTAATTTATTTCTTAACTGGTTTGAATATTTGTTCATGCATTCACCTAGATGATATAATCTAATTCTACAATAATTAAAAGTAATAATTTTAATTAAATTTATAATATGGTTATTTTCAATATCCTGGTCATACATGTGTTCTTTGTAATCGTTGAAAATTGTACCACGAACACTGCTTAGAACATTTATTTGCAATTTAACCATTAAATTTTTTTGTTTTAATTTGTTGGTTAATTAATTGTTGTTAATTAATTGTTATGAAAAAATATACCTAACTGCAAAAAGTCGCTAAAATGTGACCAAATGCGGCTGGATTATTGTAAGTTTCCTACTTTTATTGAGGTTTTACAATTATTACTTTATTCTTTCAATGAAGCCGCACTTTCACAATTTCAGCAAATGTGTTTTGCACTAGGACAATATTAAGCGACAATAAATTTAATTGAAAATTAATTATTACTGTTAAATATTGTAAAATTATATTAAGTACTTGTCTCATCTAGGTGAATGCATGAACAAACATTCAAATAAATTAAGAAATAAATTAGGTAGGTACATAAAACAATTTTGTTTTCTGGTCAATAATTAAAAATAGAAAATAATTTTTTTAAGTATTGAATAAATCAATTTATTTTTCTTAATAATAAATATGTACCACAAATTGATTTGAGCTTTATTTTTGAATTTAGAAAATAGTAAATGGAATTGAGCGGTCTTTAAAAAATTAAAATTATAAACGAAATACACGGATTTATATTCAGATTTTGTTTAACAAATATTCTTAAAGTATGAAAGTTGTGATTTTCTTAATCAAATACTCTTCAAACATCCAGATTTAAGTTTTCTGTGATTAAGCCTATGCTTTACGTACATTTACCCCGCTCCTTGACGTCACATGCTCAGTGTGTTGCCTGAGTGGCCTGAGTTATGTTTGGCTCACTCTTGGATAGCAAACGGCGGGTCTATAAGCAGTTGAAAAGAAACAAATGGTAAATAGCAGCTTTTAGTCATCTTCAAATCCTACTTGGGGACTACAGCCAAATTTACTGTGTAAAAGCAAAGAATAATAATTATTAATAAAACTCTAAATTTTTAGCATTATTAATTTTTTTTAATGAATTTATTCCCAATGAGAAAGTAGTTCTTTTCGTAAAAACAATCACATACTATGTCTCAAAAATTGATATACGTGAATTATTATGCACCTTTATTGTTAACGTACAAATTTAGTTAATCCTTACATTATACAAAAGAAAATTATAAAAAAATGTTAAAAACATAATAGAAAAATAATAAATTTAACAATTTAAATTACAGAATGATCATTAAAAGAGGTATAAAAACTTGAATCTTTTACATTTTTAATAGCACTTTTAATAGGACTTTCCATATAAACAATAGGGAAATGCTGAAGTCTTCCACTTGACCAAGCAATACTCAAGCATGAACCATGTTCAAAATTTTTTTGAAAGTTTACAGCAACTGGTGTTTCTCCGGACTTGCCCACAATCAGACCACTAAAAATTATAACATTCATTAGATTATAAAGTATACTAAACAAAACAAACACTTACTTTGGAATTAATTGTAAAATTGGATGAAAAGTAACTTTAAACAAAGCAATATAATCAGTATCCTCAAATAAAACTACTAAATTATTTCCTTTGGAATCCACTTCCATATTCTGAATTATTCCTCCGACAACTAAATTGCCAATTTCCACTTTGCTCACATCATACACAGGTATGGCTTGGTTTGCAGAATCTTTTGAATCACTCGTAAAAAGTAATTCACCACGAATAAATGTTAGTGCATATATAATTGTTTCTTCTGTTGTTGAAAATAAAACCGTAGAACCGCATGGTGACCAACAGGCACTTTGAACCCTACCTGAAAGAAGAGTCCAGCGTTCTGATTGCCATGTACAGCATTCCCACACCCTAATAAATTTAATTTAATAAATTCCAAACTAGGTAAAAAAATGCAGTATTCTAATACCTAAATGAAATTCCAGTCGTAGAACTAAACAGCCGACTTCCATCAGGTGACCATTTAATTAATGAATTTCCACCACCACCAGGTCTTTTCAGTGAACTGGTATCATCAAATTCCACATTCCATATTAAAATAGAAGAATCGCAGCCAGCAGCGCTTGCTAACAAATTACCTCTCCAACTCCAAGCTAAGCTAACAATGGGCTTATGGTTAATTCGATATAAAAGAACAGCATTACTGCTAGAAAAACGTGTAGCCTTAAAATAATAAAACATTATGAAATAAAAAAACTGGAGTAATATAACTGAATCGTACCACACTATTGGGGTCAACGTCCCAAATAAAAATTCCCTTTTCACAACCAACAGCTATTTCAGATATGGATAAAGGGCGCCAAGCTATACACGATATGTTCTTCTGTTGCTTACTCCTTAACTGAGGTACTATAGTTCCACCATAAATTCTAACACAATCATCTAAAGTGGCTACAGCAATTTTAGACTTGTAAGAATGCCAAGCTATGCAACGAATGAGACTGGTAGACCATAATCGACTTAATGAATAGTTTTCAATTAAAGATTTTGTATCAACAACAGAGTTCTGGGATACTGTACTTTCAACTGCATTATAAGCATTAATTATACTAAGAACTAATGAAGCACCAATTTTTATAACCATTGGACCTTGCTCAGAAGTATAACGAAGAACTTCCTCAAGTCCTTGTTCTCTGTAAATCTGAATTAAGCGTTTCAAAAATGGTTCTTCAACGGGTATAAATAAGCCTTGATTTTCATCTGCATAATTAACTTGAAGCATATCACGTGTAATGGTGACTTCCGGATGATTTAGAGTCTGAAATTTGTAGTTTTATAAGAATTTTCGGTTAATTATAACCTCAATTTCACTAACCGTTGTGGTAAAAGCGGCAATATTCGCGTACGAATAACTCATGGAATGAAGTTTACCGTCCACTTCACACACCGTTGTTTCCCCATCATTTGGAGTTTGGAAGCTTTTTAAATCTTTCATATTTGAAATTTTTACTTGATTAATTTCAAAATGTTTTAAGTTTTAACCGATTGAAAATTTTAAATCTATTTGAACTAAAATACATATTATGTCCGAGCAATCCCACCATAGAGCAGATGTCCCAGCGGTTATAACTTATACTTTTCAGTATGTGAGAAGTCCTAATAATTTCCATTTCCACAGAAGATCAAACCTACGCGTAATATTATGGATCCAGTGTTTCCCAAATGTCTCGAACTTGCGGACCCCCAAAATTAGTCACTATGGGGACCAAAAAGAATTTCGTTACAAATATAAAAATTAAAGCAACTATTGCGTTTTTTAAAATATGTAATTATTGTCCCAAAAATGATATTTTTATGTGGACATCAGATTTGGCTAACCTCCTTGGTATCACGTATCGCGACTCCCTCCACCAAAGTATGGGTCACTTTGCACATTTTTTTTAAATGCAAATGTGACATGAGGATCATGATTCATGAGCATAATATTATAATTTCCCCTTTTAAAAGATTCAACATCCTATCATATTTTCATTTTTGTTTAATAAAAACCAAGTTTTTTTAACGGACACAGAAATCTCGTTAATCCATTAATGCGTGTCTTTAATTTTAGAATTACTACAGATTGAAATAAATCAAGACATCTTTTTATTCGCTTCGTCGTTTCTTTACGTTATATTGGCACCCAACGTGGGGCCTGATTTTCCCCAAACGGAAAACGCGATCTGCGTTAAACCAAAATTAGCAGATCCAAAAATCCAGCAACTTTGTTTATTTTTAACGCAGAACCCGCAGAACCAATGATCATCTGACCAACTATTGTAATAGCGGTATTTCACATAAAAATTACTCTAATGTGCTTATTCTGCTAATAATTTTGAAGCCTATAAGGCTCCTATAGCGCTATAAAACTATAAATCTATTAGGGTTATAGACCTTAGGAAGAAATGGTATTCTGCTCATACTTATAGGGTCTATAACACTATATGAATTCTATAATTCTTATAGGCAATTTTTTTTTGCCTATAACGGCTATAAGTGCTATATATAGTGGCGTACATCTCACACCCCTTACAAAAACGACCCTGTTAAACATTGTATTTATGTATGATTGATAGAGATGGACTCTGGAAGGGAGACCAGACTTTTTAAGAAATATAAAAAGATAGTTTAGGAAGTTCCTAAACTTATATAACTGTGCCGTCTGCAACTGTCAATTTCAATCGAGTGTACAATTCAAACAGTTTTTATTGAATATTATAAAAAATGGATGTTTCTAATATTCATAATATTCCATTCTTTATTATGGCGTTACTTGAAAATGATTTTCGAAGGTAGTAAACTGAAATTTTTCCTTAGTAGCTAAGGACATCCAATTCCACCAATTGACACCAACATAGACCCGACCTGACGATTTTTCGTTTCTGCACACTAGCTCCGTCTAGTCACTAAGGAAAAAATTTAATTTCACTCTACTTTAAATTTATTTTTATTAACCTATGAATAACCAATCAAAGTTGTCCATTTACTTCTTCACACCACTGTTATTGCTGCCAACCTCAAGATAAAATTATTAGAATACTATAACACTATAAGAAAGTCCTTATATATACGCTCCTTACAGAATGGATAGCAGAATACCAATTTGTCGATTTCTATAACAAGCAGAGCTGTGACACACTATAGCTTATAGTTCTATAAGATTTATAGAGTTATAGGTGTTATTAGCAGAATAAGCACATTATGCTCAGAAATATGGGCGGTGGTCCGAAAGACTGAAAATAACTATATTATAGTTTACCCCGTTGTTTACCCATTATTATTCCATGTGATGGAAAATAAATAATTTTCTATATCCTCTTTTATTTTAGTTTAATCTTTTCAGCTTCCGCCTATTCGGTTTCTACAGATCCATCCATCATCTCATCTCAAACAAACACTTTTCTATTAGTTAGTTAAATTTAACGCTTTGTTAAATTCAAATCAAGTAAAGTACTTGAAAAATTATTATATCGGCCCTAAGTTTTATAAACGCGGGAATCAAGGAAGCTATATGGTTTATGGTTTACTGCACCCTTTACTATATTTTCCGTGATGCACCCCAACAACAAAAATTTTAAGTACGCCATTGAAATGATTGTATTTACCTGTGAAATGAAATACCTTCTTCGTTATTATTTAATCTTTTACATGCCACGCACCGCATAACTATTCTTCGTACAGCTAAATTGAGTTATATTACTGTTTAACAATATTTAAAAGGCACAAATATGAACACACCAACCTCACTTTACAAGACAACAACAATGAGACTGCCGAGGTACTGTTACAAACACACTTTCCTGGTAGCAAAACTGTCTCGGATCACCAGTGGACTGAGCTTAGCGCGCGGACACCGACCGAGGCGGACTGGGAAAGTGCAAATTTAACTGTGAACCCTAACAAGACGGAATGGGCAATTAGATCTTTCAGTCCCTTTAAATCGCCGGGGCTGGATGGAGTGTATCCGGCCCTACTCCAATGGGGCCTGGTATTCCTACTCAGTCTCATAGTGAAGGTGTACAAGGCGTGCATTGCGCATGGCTACACACCAAGGGAATGGCGCAAGGTTAAGGTAATCTTCATACCTAAGCCAGGGCGGAGTGACTACTCTCTGGCTAAATCATATAGGCCAATTAGTCTTACATCCTTCTTTTTGAAGGCACTGGAAAGACTGTGCGATAGAGAAATTCGGGATGGAGTGTTGGTGCATAGCCCACTACACCTGAATCAACATGCATACACTACGGGGAGATCTACTGAGTCTGCACTACACAAGGTGGTGGAGCGTATCGAGAGATCGTTACAATCTCAGGAATGTACCCTGGGAGCGTTTATTGATATTGAGGGAGCGTTTGACAATGCTACCTCTGAAAGCATCTGCATCTCCCTACATGAACACAATGTGCCTAACACCATCATCAGATGGATCAGATCTATGCTGAATTGTAGGGCTGTTGAGATAAGTGTGGGAGATGCGAATATTAGAGGGTCGGTTAATAAGGGCTGTCCGCAGGGAGGCGTACTCTCGCCTTTGCTGTGGAATTTTGTGGTGCATAGCCTCCTACAGCTACTCAATGATAACGGTTTCTACACTGTCGGATACGCAGATGATATAACCATACTGCTTAGGGGGAAATTTGAAGATGTCCTGTGTGAATTAATGCAGGGCGCTTTAAGAATCCTTGAGGTATGGTGTTCAGAGCAGTCTCTTTCGGTTAATCCAACCAAGACTAAGCTTGTACTATTCACCAAAAAAATAAAGCTGAGGAACATGAGAATGCCTCGCTTAAAGGGAACCCCTCTTAAATTGGCTTCAGAGGTCAAGTATCTGGGAATTACACTCGACTCGAAGCTAAACTGGGGCAAACACATCAGCACTAAAACGACGAAAACAAGCATGGCCTACTGGCAGTGTCGCAGGGCATTGGGAAGATCATGGGGTTTTTCCCCAAAGATTGCCCTCTGGCTGTACACTGCCGTAATAAGGCCTATGCTCTGCTATGGCGCACTCGTCTGGTGGCCCAGAACCAGACTGACTACGGTGGTGTCCTCTCTTGAACGGCTGCAAAGATCAGTCTGCGTAGCAGTGACGGGAGTGATGCGAACAACACCCACCGCTGCACTGGAGGTTCTCATCTGCCTTCCTCCCTTAGATCTCTTTGTGGAGGAGCAGGCGCTGAGAGCCGCTCTAAGAATGCGGGCATGGGGTCTTTGGACCCATAGGTGGGGAGCCAAGGGGCATACACGGATTCTGGAGGACTACTCTAAAAGGTTGCCTCTTCTGAGTCTTGATGCTGACAGGATCCCCCCCAAATATGTGTTTAGGAGAAATTTTACAATTCTGTTAGACACAAAAGGATCTGACCGTGCTGACATATGTCTGTACACGGACGGCTCCAAAAACAAGACTGGCTCGGGTGCGGGGATATTCTCCTCGGAACTGCAGCTAGATATGAAGATATCGTTGGGGAGGTACGCCTCTGTTTTCCAGACGGAACTCATTGGAGTGCTCCGCTGCGCAGAATTAGTCCAGGAAAGAAATATCCGGGGCAAAACAATTCAAATAATCACTGATAGTAGGGCGACCCTTGCGGCACTAAATCGCTGCAAGATCATCTCTGGTCTTGTGCTACAATGCATCGAGACACTAAACGTGATATCAATTCATAATGTCGTAACTCTCAGCTGGGTTAAAGGGCACGAAGGGAATGAGGGCAACGAGAGGGCTGATGAGCTGGCGAGGCTGGGTTCGGGAAATGCACCATGCGGTCCGGAACCTTTTCTCACACTGGCTGTTAAAACCCTTGATGCTATCATAAAAGGGGAAACCCGCAGATTGCATGCGGAAAGATGGGTGAATGTCGCTGGATGCCGTCAGGCTAAGGCGGCAATTAACGCACCGTCTGACAAACATGCAAGATACTATCTGAAGCTGTCTAGGGACAGCCTACGAATTATCGTGGGATGTCTTACGGGGCACTGTAAGCTAAACAAGCATTTACACACAATGGGACTGGTTGACAGCCCATTGTGTCGGGGATGTGAAGAAGAAGATGAAACAGTGGAACATGTGCTTTGCGACTGCCCAGTGTTAGCATCGAAAAGAGGATCCATGTTGGGTAGTTTCTGGCCTAGCATGGCCAGTATTAGTAGCACACCGCCTTCAAAAATACTCGAGTTCGTCTTGAGTTTGGGATGGCTTGAGGAATAGGAGGATGGGGGCTGCTGACACCGGAGGTAGCATAATGGGCCCGGTTTTGTGGCCTGAGTGCATGTAAACCTTGGTTTGCCCTCCACACTCAATCCAGAATCCAGAATATTCATAATATTCCATTCCTTATTATGGCGTTACTTGAAAATGATTTTTGAGAAGGTAGTAAACTGAAATTTTTCCTTAGTAGATAAGGACACCCAATTCCACCAATTGACACCAACATAGGCCCGACCTGACGATTTTTCGTTTCTGCACACTAGCTCCGTCTAGTCACTAAGGAAAAATTTTAATTTCACTCTACTTTAAATTATTTTTTATTAACCTATGAATAACCAATCAAAGTTGTCCATTTACTTCTTCACACCACTGTTATTGTTGCCAACCTCAAGATAAAATTATTAGAATACTATAACACTATAACAAAGTTCTTATATATACGCTCCTTACAGAATAGATAGCAGAATAGCAATTTGTCGATTTCTATAACAAGCAGTTCTATGACACACTATAGCTTATAGTTATATAAGATTTATAGAGTTATAGGTGTTATTAGCAGAATAAGCACATTAAATTAAAATTTGAGCTACCCAATTTTTTTCACCAGTTTAAAGGATGTTCAGAATTGAACAAGTTTAGAACAGGTATAGATCGTACATTATAATTTACTATATCATGCCTCTATCCCATCTTATCAGGAGCACAGAATAACGTGCTAGAATGCTCTACCTAATTTACACAGCTGACGTCTAAAGCGGCGTTCACAATGAAGTGAGGTCTTGCGTTGCTTCGGTAGAAAGCTGGCAAGCGCCAATTAGATTAAAGTATTTTCTTTTATCCTTTTCTATGATTAAAAAATGTTTCGTTTTGATTGGCTCTTGCTAGCTTTCTACCGAAGTAAGGCAAGACTCCACTTCATTGTGAATGCCGCTTAATGCCTTCTGGCAAATTGCTGTACCTCTAAATGAGTTAAATAAAAATAAATTTAGTAGTACTGTAGTATCTTGAATATCTTAATAACTTACTGTAGAGTGCAGAAAACTGATTAGTTCCCAACAGTGAGACAGGTTCCACAGTGAAAAATTAAGTTTCTCCCATTTATTGCGTGTCTGATTTTTCTACAGATTGGCAATTATAGGCCTAAATAATTTAGACGTACAAAGAATTTGTATAGAGAAATTTGACATGCAATAATGGGAGGAAACTCAATTATGAACCTTATCATTACCATAGGATCTCTATCTTACTATTGGACACTCTCCCCTATTTATTCAACTGATGAACATAAATAATAAATATAGCAAGAACCTTGCTTTTGTTCTCATTGCTTTCATCATTCACTTCGCCCATCTTCAATCATTTCTCAATTAAAATGTAAAATATCATCTATCATTATTTCATCAATTTTGTTTTATGTTATCTTCATATCATAAACTTCTTGAATTTATATAAAAAATTCCATCAATCAAAAAATCATATTTTATTTGTCAATCCGTTCTTATAAAATATTTCTAATAGCTCTTCGGCCTAAAAAATTTGCCAGATCTACTAACTAGCAGGGCAGTATAAGTACATAATAGGAATGACGTAAAAAACAATAAAGTTGATATGCTGATAAGAAAAATTTTTACTTCCTGATGGTACGCAATGAAATATTGTTATAATATTGTAGACAGTGGAGCACTCTCGTACTTTCGGTGAGTTTTAGTCAATTAATGTGTATTGCGATTAGTAGTGTTCTGTTCTCATCAAGATGTATCTGTCAAAATAATACAAATAGGACATCATTTGGTATGGTTAATATTATATAAGTTTATTAATATTGCACATATACTTACCATAATTATTTTTAAAAATTACAAAACTATTTAATAACTAACATTTTAACTTTTATTTCTATATGAAAAGAAAGCAATTGTGATAATGTAATTTATTAATTAACGCTTGCCGGACCGAAATAATTTTTATCATGTATGGGCCCAATACCGGGTCATAATTGACCCACAGTTTAAATGTTGATACTGATGCTAACAATAGTGATGGAAGTTTCCTGAATGCCTTACATAAAAAAATTATATTTTGAAATCCAACACCTGAATATCATTTGATATCTAAAAATATTAGAATTATAACAAAACAAGGAAATTTAATTAAAACATTTCCTGTGGATATTTACAAAAATGTAAGTTCTGGGTCAACGTAGACCCGGTTTCGGTCCGGCAAGCGTTTAAATAATTATAATAATCATTATTAAGGTAAAACACCCACTAGTTGAACAGTTTTGAAAGTAAAACCTATTTCACTCTAATTTAAGCAAATAAAATTCGATTAATTTGATTAAAATATGTTATTTATAAAAATATAGATAGTTTTGCATATAATAGCAAAGAAAAAAGGAATAATTAATAAAATTATCATATTTTTACAAGGTTTTTAAAATATACTTCAAATGCAGCAGTAATTGAACAATCCGGTGGTGGTAGTACTTGAACACGTGTGAAAATAGTCAAAATCAGTCAAAATCAAACAAAAATCCAATCGATATTCTAAAGATACATTTGCCAACATTGATTTATTTATGTATGACAAACGTAATGGACAAACGTGATCATTTTATGTTAGTTTTTTCGAGTTCAAGTTCATAACCTAAAAACTGTGATTGCGCGGTTTACGGTTTACTAACTTTCCATGGCAAAAGTAGCATGCTTATCGGCTATTCCACATGCCAACTTTCAAGTTAACAAAAATATAATTATTTCGATTTATAATTTAAAAAAATATAGAAATCAATTGCTAAATCATCAAGTAATTATAAAATACGGATATTACTTATTATGAATATTCGGTTTTTGCATTAATACAATTTCAAAAATCTGTTCAAGTACTAGTTCCATTTCTAGCGGTGTTCAAGTGCTGGGTGTTTTACCTTATAACGTAAATAAATAAAAAAGAAAATTATATATCGTTCAAATTCGTTTCTACTCTCCGGAGAATGAAACAACAACAAATGGCGCAGCTCTTGAAAACTTTTGTATCGGGTAAAATCAAGCAAACAGTAAAAGTCGCTACGTGCGCGCGTGCGCAGTTACTCACGTCGAATGTGCGCACGCGCAAAAATTCCCGGCAAATGTGAAGCGTATTTAAATGTTAAGTGCGCGCATGCGCCATACTCAGGTCGAATGTGTGTAAAAATTAAATTTTTAGTTTTATAAACAGGACCGGATCAGAGTTTGGGACCCAAATCAACTCTTAACGGTACTGTCATTAAAAAGCTTTTCCTAACATTAACCTAAACTCGACCGGTGGATCTCTCTTTTAACGGTTCTCCCATTAAAAAAATTCAATTCCTAACCCTAACCTAAGCCCAACCAGTGGATCTCTCTTTTAAGAGTCCCCTCAATAAAAGAATGGTTTCCTAACACTAACCTAAACTCGATCGGTGGATCTCTCTTTTAACGGTCTCCCCATTAAAATAAAAACGATTCCTAACACTAACCTAAGCTCAACCGATGGATCTAGCTTTTCATGGTCCCCTCAATAAAAAAATGTTGTTTCCTAACACTAACGACTAACCTAAGGTCCACCGGTGGATCTCACTTTTAACGGTCCCCATGGTACAACAAAATTATTATATCGTGCTCCCTCTCATTAAAATAGTCGTTTCTTAACACTAACCTAAACTTGACTGGTGGATCTCTTTTTTAACGGTTTCCTCATTAAAAAAATCGTTTCGTAAAACTAACCTTAGCTCAACTGGTTGTTAATTATTGTTGATTTTTTCAAGTACTCGAAAAAATTCGTACATTTGCAGCTTAATTCATAGCTTTAAAAGAGAGGCTTTAAAAATGTGTGCAAAAACAAACTGCAGTTTGAGAGCACCGAAAAGAACTGTACCCAAACCTTCCAATTAATGGTTGCAGAAGTACCAACTAAAGTTTAACCAAGTGTAACTAAATAATACCAACCGGTACAACGTCGCACTCGCCGAGAGTAACTGCGCACGCGCGCACGTAGCGACTTTTACTGTATGCAGTAAAATCATCTATGGGTAAAATTGATGGAAATTTTTGAAAATTAACAATTAGGAACAATCTAAAAAATAAAAATACTGAAATTCAAAAAATGAATACAATATTTGCTATAATAAAAAGGATTGTTTCTGTCTTGTTATAATAATCTCGTCAGACATGCATTACCTACAAAAAGATTTTATTAAGCAAGTACAATTTGAAAATAAGAAAATCAAAAAAAAGGCAAAAGAGGAAGCAAACTTCCAAAAGAGAAATGGCAAGAATAATATTAGGTACTATAATCTTTTGTAATAATTGTTGCCACTAAACTTCGATTTGATAGCAAGGATTCACTATTATTTAATAATAATAATAATAAATAAGTACAACAAACTTCATGGACAAATCATATTATAATTAACATACATTATTGTATACATAGCAAATCAAAGTTAATATTATTTCTATAATCTTGAATTTAAATATATGTTATAAATATTTTATAAGGTTTTTAATTTGAAATTAAAATAATAATTTTATTTTGAAAAAGTTAATTAGGAATCCGAAGAGCTCAAATATGAGCGAAACATGTTATAGTTATAATAATTATAATGCATTAGTTATTTCATTTCAAATAACTTGTAATTTATATAAAATAAATCATATTATTTCTATAGCTAATCATATCTTTATTTATTGTACTTACGATCATCTAGAAAAATTGCCATTAATTATTAAAAACCAAGTTATTTGTGATTTATTGGACTAATGAGCAATGATAACAGAGATAATTAGTTCTAATCTCTTTTTAATTTATCTTTTCTTATACTGGAATATGATCACGTAGACAAGTAGTAAGCATTATTAAATTAATTGTCTTATGTGAAAAAAGAAACCTTTAGTGGTCCCAAATTTATAATAGTAACTCAAAAGTATATCGTAAGTCCGAATCTACTTAAAACGGAAAAAAATTTTGCTCTCAAGCGGTTCTAGATTATACAAGTTTCACTGTTAATTAAATACCTGCAAATGACAACTAGAAAAAAAATTACTGAATTTTACAGGTGAGCTTAAAAATTGTTTAAAAACAGTGTGACTAGATCAAAAAATAATATAGTAACAAAAGTGATTTAATAAAAAATAATAAAATATTTACAAGAATTTATTTTTTTATATAAAAAGCTTAATTTGGTCTTAATCCTGTTTACAATATTATTTTATCATTTAACAAAATAAATTAAACAACTAAAGATTTCAGGCTTATTTGTTTTTATAAATATTTTTTACTTGTATTTTAATAGATAGATACGTATTATAAGTAAAAATATTACAAAATATTGATGTAATAATAGTAATTATTTTAAATTAGTTTTTTATATTTTAACTAGGGGGGCTTCGCCCCCCTGGCCGCTGACTCGGCCCAACCCCACAGGGCCGCCTCGCGGCCCTAATAACTTCAAGTTATAAAACTTCTTTCTATACAACATTTTTTATGTCGCCTTCACTTTGAATTTGTATTCCATCTTTCGCTCGACATCTTGATAATGCTACATATAACTGTCCATGACTAAACAAAGGCCTATTGATGTATATGTTACCGGAAAAGTACGTATACCGGTAAAAGTGCACATTTACCGGAAAATGTGCACTTTTTCCGGTGCTCTTGGTAAATGTACATACAATGTACCTTTCCCTATAGAATTAGGAATATGTGCACATTTACCAAGCGATGTTGGGAAAAGTATATTGAAACTTAACAACAAGTTAGTTGTCTAAAAGCGTGTCCCAAAATGAACGGACATTTTTAAATTTCGAACGATTAGAAATATTAATATTTATTTATTTAAATAATTATAATTTAAAATGCCCACTTAATTTTAAATTAATTTTATTATATTTAATTGAAATTTATAATAATAAATAAAACAATTTATCGTTTAAATTTAAATATTAAAATATTGATAGTAGTTGATACTTTATTTATAGGTTATGTTTATAGAGCGGATTTATATGCGATAACAGGCGGGTCTTAAGGTAACGCCCTATAAACAATTGGTTAAGAAATATTTATAACCAATATAAATTGTTTAAATTTATAATAAATTTTTCTTAACCAATTGTTTATGGGGCGTTACCATAAAACCCGTCTGTTATCGCATATAAATCCGCTCTCTAGTTATGTTTACAAATTTAATTTTAAAATTTATAATCCTCATAAATTAACAATTTGTTACCACATTGACCAGTAGTCCAATAATTATTTCAGACCAATATATTTGAAAGTACGCAAAAAATAAAGCGGCGTTCACAATGAAGAGTAGGGTCTTGCATTGTAGAGAGCTGGCAAGCGCCAATTAGATTAGAGTATTTTCGTCTATCCTTTTCTATGATTAAAAAATTGTTCATTCTGATTGGCTCTTGCTAACTTTCTGCCGAAGCAAGGCAAGACCCCACTTTATTGTGAACGCCGCTTAAGAATAACTTGAAATAATAACTTCCCTGAAGTAATAATTATAAAAACAATTTTTATATAGCAAACATAACAAGCCACAAATGTATAAAAACTAGAGCAAATTTCAATAAATAACCTAAGCTCTGATGTGCCAAACTTATCTGTGTATGGATTTCATATTGACAAGAAGTTTTTGTTAAAACAATAATTTGTTTATTAAAAAATAATTTTAATAAGAACATAGAAAGCTTCTTGAAACAACTACAGACCAATATGTTTGAAAATAAAAAATTTTTTATATGACACACATTTTGTGACCCTCCCCCCTAGACGTAGATGTTTTTTTTATGGACGACCCCAAAGCTCTGATGTTCTAAACCTGTCTGTACAGATTGCATATTGGCCACAAATTTATAAAAAAAAGAGCGAATTTCAAAAAATAACCTAAGCTCTGGTGTGCAATATATAAGTTGGTAGCAATATATTATTATCCCTAAAGCCTATCTATAAGCTTTATAATCTTATTGCCTAGTAATCCCTCGACGTTAGGGGAGTTTACAACCAGGATTATAAAAAAAATAAGCCCCATCTTAAGGGGAAGTGACATGTGCGGAAATTTTTAAGACAATAATTCTCAGCTATTAATTGTCAGAATGGCACCAAAATTTACAGAAGTACATAAAAACACATTAGCTAGAGCCAACGTTTACCCTTTTTTTTAAATTGAGAAAAAAAAAATTTTAATATGTTTATTTTTAATTTTTTTTTTAATACGGAAAACGTTGGCCCTAGACAATGTAATTATAAAGACATACCCAAAATTTGAAATGATTATTCCTTACAGTTTCCGAAAAAAATTGTCAGAAAGTTTTAGCCAGTTTTAGCTTGGTAAGGTGCTGCCCTCACTCATCTTTAGATATGAACTTATTATTCGTACAGTCACAGTAAAAAAGCAGTTCATACTAATTATAAATTATAACATTATAAGATTATACACATATACAATGCATATTGCGACGAACCCTTCTAGTCACCTTAAGGTGGGTCGAAATTAGCGGAGTTTACAAAACCCCCTATGGAAACAGTTTTTTGACATTTGTGTTTAGCAAGGTTTGGCATTTGATAATGCATAGATTGACCATTGAACAACGCTACCAAATTGGGCTCACAACCAATTGGAAGTGGATCCATTTTTTTACCGTAAAATTTTGTTCAGTGACGAGGCACATTTCTGGTTAAATGGGTATGTGAACAAACAAAATTGCCGTATATGGAGTGAGACCAATCCGGGACATTATCTTGAGACTCCATTGCATCCATTAAAATTGACTGTTTGGTGTGGAATACACGCCAACGGCATCATTGGTCCGTATGTCTTTCGAAATGAGGAAGGAGCTACCGTTACGGTGAATGGTGTGAGATATCGACACATGCTCAATACATTTTTGTTTCCAAAACTTCAAGAGCTAAACATTGACAACTTATGGTTCCAACAGGATGGTGCTACGTGCCACACAGCCAACGAAACCATCAATTTATTGAAAGGACAATTTGGTGACAACATTATTTCAAAACGTGGTCCTATCAATTGGCCTCCAAGATCGTGTGATTTGACACCTCCAGATTATTTTCTGTGGGGGTATCTTAAATCCATGGTTTATGCTAACAAACCAACAACTCTAGAAGTATTGGAGGCTACTATTCAGCAAGCCATTTATGAAATAAAGCCAGAAATATTGGAAAAAGTGGTCAAAAATTGGACTGAACGGATGCGCTTCGTAACCATTAGTCGTGGTGGTCACATGCCGGAAGTCATGTTCAATTCATAAATGCCTTTAACTGTACTTTCATAAAAAAATTATAACCAAAACATTCCGTCAGGTTTTTAATGTTTTATTTCATTTTGAAGTTCTCATGCAGCTAAAAAAAACACCCTATATAATTAATAATGTATTTGAGCTTTCAACTGCGGATGCAGTCATCATCAGAAATTACAAAATAATAGGTAAACCAATTTAAATGTAATTATTTTAAAAATGCTTATTGCGCAATGGAATCAGTTCTTGTTTCTCAATGATGTATCTAATATTGAAATGGAAGATAAAGAAAATAACGACCAGGTTACCTATTTCGTGATTTGAGAAAAGCATAATGACATCAATTATACAAAGGATCCACAAATTCAGACACCAATATTGTGGAGATGGAAAAAGATGAAGTCTGTAAAAATTAACTACCGATGGACAAAGAAAGAACAAAATTAATTGGAACCAAATCTTGAATAAGTTTTAAAAAGTCCTTTTTCACAATTGAAAATTATCAACATGACAACAAGAATTTTTCCAATTATGGAATGTAGATACCAATCCAATTTCGTACTGTCACTATGCACATGCAAGGCGGAACTGCAGCATAGAGGCACATAAGATTTATACTTGATTAACAATCTTGAAGCCATTTTAACTTGCAAACTGCGTAACCAATATTGTGGCTAAGGAACTTTAGCCCTCTCCCCCAAACATTTTGAATTAAAAAAAATATGTATTTATGTATAATTTGTTACACTAATTTGTTTTGGTATATATTCAAAATCCAACTAAATAATCCAATTACTTCACTGTTGGTTTAGCCACCCCAATATAGAAATCCTGATGGCTGCGTTTCACAATCCTCAAAGAATGTAGGCACATAAAATTTACAATAGAGTAAGTCCAAATTTAGTTCAACAACTGATATGATAAAATAGTATCGAATGGAATTTTTTTATCATTAATAATGAAAAACTTTAAAATATGAATGTTTAGTCCAAATAATTAATTGCACCTCGATAAATATCTTGCATGGAAACAACAAGAATATCTAATTAGCATTTAAAAACAAAGGAATAAACTGAAAGTAATTATTTTTGTTTTTTAAATGTAATCGTAAATAATATTTTGTTATTGTTTAAAAATGTTTTATTTATTTATCTTATTATGCCACATTTAGTAACGTAACAGCACCTGCACTCACGTGACGTGGCACCAATCTGTTCCTATAATACCAATCAAGGAATAGTTGTAAACTGAGTTTCAAGTTATAATACTGTAAAAATAAATTATGGTCGACCAACAATCTGACATTTCGTTCATCGATTTAAAAACTGAAAATCCATTTATTTTATTTCAAGAATGGCAAAATGAGGCTACAGAAAATGGAAATCCATACTTTCATACCAACAGCATGTGTTTAGCAACATCCTCAAAGTAAGTCAGCAAATATTTGTTTAGAAATAATCTAATTTTATATCTTTTGTGTACTCGTTAATCTTTTGATTTTCTTACTCTTTTACCTTTTTTTAATTAAGGGTAAAAAGTTAATTCCGTTTAATATTTATTATTATCAATTCATTTATATTGAATAATTTTATCAGTAAGTATCATTAATAAAAAGCTAACTTAAAACTACACCTACAATCTATAAAATTATAAAAAATTAAAATTTTAATTTGAGTTTTTGTTTAGTGTTAGATATAATTACCGATTTGATAGTAATTATTGTTAACTCAATGTCATTGTTATTTAATTATTTTGAATAGGAAATGATGTGTAAAGAAAAATAGGCGCAGAGCCTATATAAAAGAAAAAGAAGAAGAAGAAGAAATTAATTAAAAAAAATATTAAGACAATCAACGACTTGAAGCAAAATTTAGTACCTAATCTTGCATGATAGATCGTACCTAGAACAATCCGAAACTTTTTACAAGTCCATTATATTGATTTGAGCTAACATTTTATTGAATAAATGTTGACGCTTGCAAAATGCATCATAATAAAATGTCAATTCAAATAAAAATTATCGATTTCCAAAAAGTTATTAATTGTCGTAGATAAAATGTTATATGTAACACGCTGGTTAATACATTGTTCGGCTGTCACCTCGCAGTGCTGTCTGTCTAATGATTATATCTATCATTTGAAGGAAAGCTTTTGATAAGTTCAATGAATATACTCGTATTAGTTGGTAATTTTCTCAACACCCTGTGCATAAGTAGATACTTATATTATTATATGTGATATCTACTCAACACTTAACTATTAACATAATATAAAATTCAGAACAAACTAATTAGTATACATCAGAAATATGTTGACTTATAAATTTAATAATTAACGTAAAGGTTATTCGATAATGTCAAGAGTGATATTTTATTAACACAAATATGTATTGTTAGTTTATTTTGTAATACCAGATAGTTAACATAGATAAGAGAACACACAATATTTTAATATTTTTTTTATAAATTAACAAAAGCAAAAATTTGCATTTGTTTTTAGAATACATTTTATTATTATTTAGTTTAAATTGATTCCAATTTTGTATTATCAGGGATGGAAGAGTTGGCAATAGAACTGTCGTTTTAAAAGAAGTTGATGAAGATGGATTTATATTTGTTACTACCAAAAATGGACGTAAATATCAAGAAATTGTAAATGTTCTTAAAATATCAATATGTACATCTTTTTGTCATATTTATTATTTTAGTTGGATAACCCTATGGTTGCAGCAACAACTATGTGGAATTACGACAAAGATGGGGTAACTATTATGAGACAAGTAAGTAATAGTTTGCTATAAAATAAAATAAATAAATTTTAATAATTTCTTTTATTTTAGGTAAGAATAGAAGGTAAAGCTGTTGAAATAAGTCGCGATTTATGTCGAAAATATTATGATGCTGAACCGTTGTATTGCAAAATTCGTGCTTATGTATGCCATCAAGGAGATGAAGTAAATTGGGACGAGTTGAAGAAGAAGCATGATTTACTTGTGAATGATGTACTTAAAAATGATAAGGAACTTCCGATGCCTGATCATTTGTAAGATATTTTTGTTCTTGTACGCCCCTGATTTTTAATTATTTTTTATTTTTAGTATTGGATATAAAATAATTCCTGATCGCTTTGATTTTTATTATACAGTTTCGTATTGCATTGCAGATCGGCTTGTCTTTACTAATGATGAAGAAAATATGTGGAAGTGGATTCGTGTAGCTTGTTAATTTGATTTAAAAATATTGTTGGTTAAATTGTATTCGTTATACAAATTGTAATATTGGAAGAGAATAAAAATCTTGTAAAATATAAAATCCTGGTTTAATTTGATCAATATTAGTGTCGAATTTTGAAGTTTGTTAAATAAAAGCAGTAATGAAAAAGTTTTACTAAAATGTTGACAGTTGGTTTTATGTCAAAGTAATATTCTTATCGAAAACACTATTTGTTGCTAGCAAAATGATTGTACGAGCCACTACTCAAACAAAATTAGCCTGTGGTGCATTAGTATTAATTATTATAAATGTGTGCTTTTTGATCGGTATATTAACTTTTATATTAAAAGTTCCGTTCCATTATTATAAAACTTAATTTGTAGGCATTATATCAATTATATCGAAGGAAATAATGTGTAAAGTAAATAGGGATTTGGATAATAATAATCAACTTAAAATAAAACAACATTTACGCAAGGCATTTAAATATCCTGATTTAGAAAGTCATGATCTTCATATTCGAAGAACCCCATGGTTACTGTCATTTATAACTATTCCAGATAATTCTTTAATTGGTGGAGCAACAATAATATCCAAGAAATGGGCTCTGACTACCGCTTACTGTATAGAAAAAGTTGCCCACGTAAGCATCCCAAATTTTGAAGCGATCTATTTCCCACAATAAAATATTTCCAGTTTCCATTATCAAATAAAGGTTTTAGAGGAGGCAGTTCATTTTGGAATAAAGATGGACATTACCATTTCGCCATTAAAATTATACCCCATTACAATTTTGATCCATTAACTTTAGATTTTAATTTAGCTGTTGTTAAAGTATCGCCCGAATTTATCTATAAATATGAAACTCCCATTTTGATAGCTAAGAAGCATATAATAAATGTTGGTATAATTCTGACCCGTTTCCACGTAGTTAAAATAATATATTACATGTGAAGATCGTGTCAAATCTACAGATCCTATACGAAAGACGCAAACCGAACTACAGTCCTTGCCATAAAACTTTGGTGTTACGTCATCGCACACCGATCGTATATAAGCACCCCGTTTGGATAATTAAGCAAAACAGCCTCTATTATTGGTTAGATGAGCATTACGTAACATCAAAGTTACTTGTCAAGGACTATAAGAGGATAAATCGTAACAGTTATTGGACGACCAATTAAGATATTAGAAAATGCGCATTGTACAATCATTAGAATTGACAAAAACTTCACTTCTGCTGTTAATTTTAATAAAAATATATTTTAAATAGATAAATGGAATGTCTTCAGCAAAGATAATAGGTTGGGCTACAATAAATACGGACACCAAAATTAACGAATACCTAATTCAGGGCACCGTTGATATACTTTCTAATAAAATATGTGAACAAAATTTGAGAAGGTACCTGAATGAAATATTATAGACTCATATATTCATACATTCCTCAGAAATAATTCACCTTTCAGAATAGATACTAATTTTAATATAAATTTATCGAGATTAATCTGTGGAAATAATATCAGGAGTCAAGGTATTAACAATTGTTCGTTTGTTCATGGAACAACTTTAGTTAAAAATGAAAGTCTTATTGGTAAACAATTATTTTATCAACTACCATTACATGAATATTACGTATAATATATTTTGCACACAGGTTTTGCTTCTTGGGGTACAATTTGTAATGAAAAGAAATTTCCAGGAATTTATGTTTATATTACTACTATGGTTGACTGGATAAGTAAAGTTCAACTTAGAGAAGAAACGGTTTTACAGTGATCCAATTTATTAATTTAATTTATTCAATAAATAACTTGTTTTAGTATTTTTTTGTTTTATTTCATTTAATGTAAATTACAAAATTATCAATGTAAGAACAAATTTTGTTCTCCCAAGAATGAAATCAAAAAGAATAAGTCATCTGTGATGTTGAATGATTTAGAAACATCTCTTGTGTGCCATCACAAGCATATTTCCCCTAAGTGAAAAGCTTATAAAATACTAGGAATTTTGTAAAGCTTACCATCAGCAGGTTTATTGCCTTGAAAACTTAACAAAGTAATATACTAATTATATTAACTATAATTAATATTAACTTGATAATACCCGTGAGGGTGAAAATGCAGTGTTGCTGAGTCGGAAATTGTAATAAATTGTTACTGACAGAACAGTTTGGGAATCAATAATAATTGATCACCAAAGAATTGGAAAGAAGAATGGTAAAATGAATTTTTATTCATATAAAAAATGTATTATTATATTTGCAAAGGACCTGTGCGCCACTGCGATTGTTTACAACAGTTTGCAAAATATTATTATTTTTAATACTGACAAGTCAGTCAGTGACAGTACTATTTTTAATAATACTACCTGTTTATCTAATAAATAAGTATGAATTTCGGTTGATCAATGTTTAGTTAATATTTTTACTTGTCAGATAAATTTACTTACCTGCAAGATATTGTATTGGACTTGCTGGTCCAAGCAGGTGATAAATTTACTTGTAGGAGTTAAATCTCTCTCTCTCAGTATCCATCGTCCTGCGGAAGGACATAGTGGCATCATGATGACAGCGTCTTCAAAGAGCTGTTCCATGCTTCCCTGTCACGCGCAGTATGTGTTGCTTCATGCAGGGTTTGTCTAGTGAGCGATTTTATTTGGTCCTTGATCTTCAACTCGTTTAGGATAGACACATTTTTTGTACGGTGTGCCGTCCACGGAATTCTCAGCATTCTTCTATAAGTCCACATTTCGAAGGCCTCCACTCTTCTTCTATCGTTCTTCTTCATAGTCCACGTCTCGGCCGCATATGTAGCCACTGGGAATATAAGGAGTTAAATAGAATCCGACAAATCACAAATAATTATATTTTCAAGATAAAAGTAAAAATTTACCACGAAATCGTCATACAGGTTATATTGTTGTAACTCTTGTGCCAACACGAAATTTTCACTACATAAGGTAATAGTTTATTATTTGTAGCAAGAATAAATCAAAATTTTATCACAAAATTAATAATTTTTAGGGATGGCAAACTACTAGGTGAATTTATTTGATAGTGACGAAGAATTGATAGAATTTGTGGAAATTGTATACAGTGTGTTCACGGAAAATGGTAACAGTGAATAATTCTTATATGCTACTAGATACAAAAAAAAGTTTAAATAGTTTTTTATTCAGCTGGAAATTTGCTATCGGAAACTGATGATGTATATTTTTTTATACTTCAAATTAAACCGGAAGTGAACATCAAAATTTTTTTTCAAATGGCAACATGTCTTTTTTTAACATTTTCGCAATCTGCAATTTTTTCTTTATAAATAGGTATAAAATTTTCATAAGGTTACATAAGAAAATATTAGAGAAAATTAAAGATTTAAACAGACAATAATATTTTTTTAATTATTTACACACAGGTATGTAGAGTGCTATGAACTTTTTTGGTAACTTTTTTTTTGGTAACCATTAAATTTAAAAGATTTCAAAAACAAAAAATTAATTTAGCATGCGATCAAATATCACTAAATCAACAAAAAAAAGCATCTAATGGTGAACTTCTGGTGAACATCATGTCTTGAACAAAACGGTGGCAATTTTGAAAAATTTATCCGATAAATGACAGTTGTGTTTTCTGTAACGTGATTTTTTGTTTTTCATAGCTATTTTCTAATGTAACCTTTTGCAGATTGCAAAAATGTTAAAAAAAAAGACATGTTGCCATTTGAAAAAAAAATTTTATGTTCACTTCCGGTTTAATTTGAAGTATAAAAAAATATACATCATCAGTTTCCGATAGTAAATTTCCAGCTGAATAAAAAACTATTTAAACTTTTTTTTGTATCTAGTAGCATATAAAAATTATTCACTGTTACCATTTTCCGTGAACACACTGTATAGCAGACCATATGTGATTCGTCCTCGACTAAATCACATGGAGCTTTGGGATGATCACGATTTCGTTGAGGCTACCGTCGCGTCGGCTACCGCCTCTGGCTAAAAATTAGAAAATTACGTCTTACGCCATAAAAGCTTCTTTACGCCCTAAATACATAAATAACTATTATAGAAGTGACTAGCTAATTATTATATTTTAAATAGTTAAATGATTACTGTCTGAAAAATCATCCTATAAATTTTAAAACGATTTGAAATTACTGGTAGTTGTAGAGTAATTTGTTTTTAACATATTCAACATTTTTACCCCATCTCCACCCCGGGTGCGACGACTGACTCCTATTTTTTTGGTCGGTATAAAAAAGGTATAAAAGCACTAGCAAAAGTGCAACGCCGCCACCTCCTCTACATGGAAATTCGAATTTCAAGTTTAGTTACCACTGATTTAGTTAACCTCAAAAATCGTTCATTTAAAAATTTTCTAACTGTTAGCAATTGTTTATTAAAACTTGCAACAAATTACTGAAAAAAGACGATATAATTCAAGTTTAAAATGGAAATTTTTCTAGAAATACCGAAAGATATCAATAAAGTGTGTAGGGCTTGTCTCAATGTTACAGAAGGAAATGACAAAATGTTTAATTATCAACTTATATGTGATAATCAATTGACGAGTATATCTTCATTTTTCGAAAACGTGACATCTTTAAAGGTTGTATTCAATACTTAATTTATTGTTTGTATTTTATTGTTCATGTTAATTTGTAGGTTGCAGTTGGTGATGGTTTACCGGAGTCAATTTGCAGTGACTGCTACGAGTCGTTAGAAAATGCCTATACTTACAGGAACCGTTGTCAGTATTCAGAAGAAAAATTAAAAGTGCTTTTAGAAAGGTGTACTACAAACATAGAGATAGAAGAGAATTCAGACACCAAGGAATTAATCGAAAGTGACATAAACGATACTGTAACTGATGTCACGAGTCCTTTAAAGCAGGAATATTCACCTTATAATTGTCAGCATTGCAACTCAAATTTTTTGTCAAATTATCAATTAAGCAAGCATATTATTGAACAACACAATACCACCAAGACAATTTCAGAAAGGTTTTTAGAAAATTCTAATGAAGAATTTGAAGAAACTGATATTCATTTGAGTGGAGTGAACATGTTAAAATGTATTTTAAGACGTAAGCGAATTAATGAAAATCTTAACGATACAATCGAATTGATGGAGGATGATATAAACATGGAAGATTCAAAAGACGGTTATGATGAAATAAATAGAACAGATATTGATTGTAAGATATGCCGGCAAATATATCCTACATTAGAAGATCTAAATCAGCACTTGTGTGAACCTACCGATACCAAAACAAGTGAAATATTTTATAAATCGTGCATATTATGTTATAAATTATTTTCAGATGCAAGTGCTTTATCTTTACATTTTTTAAAACATGCTTTCATTATACAATGTACGAAAACTGTGAATATCCAATCCGAATTTTTGTTTTGTGAAGTTTGTGGTGAATTGTTCAATTGTCAGCAAAATTTAGATCAGCATTATGACAACCAACATGAAGGCAAAAGGTTATGGACTTGTAACGAATGTTGTACTACATTTATCACCGAAATGGAATTAATTAAACATAACTTGCATAATTGTTCATTAACTCCGATTACATTTGACACAAACTTTCCATGTGTTTTGTGCACCGAAATATTTCCATCCAAAGAAGAATTACTCAATCATTCCCCTATACATCTGATGAAAAAATACTCGTGTAAGAAATGTTTGCTATCATTTTGCACCCAAGATTCCTACAATGCACATTTAAAAATACATCCCGGTATTAAATTTTACGTTTGCCGCACTTGTGGGAAAAACTTAAGCACCAAGAGTTCCCTAAAGGTTCACATCGACAGTGTACACACCTTCAAACTGCTTCACAAGTGTACAATATGTGGTAAAAGTTTTGCATCGGCCAATCGACTAATGACTCACGCAAAAATTCACAGCAGTAATAAGAAATATGTATGTTCGTATTGTGGATATAACGTTCACACAGCTGGTGACCTTAAAGTTCATATAAGAACTCACACAAGTGAAAGACCATACAAATGTACATTTGTAAATTGTCAAATGAGTTTCAAAACGTCCAGTCACCTGTGCACCCACGTCAGGAGACATCTACAAATACGTAATTTTAAATGTAAAATGTGTTCTGCCAATTTTGGCACCAGTCACAGTTTAAAAATACATCAAATGCAACACACTGGAGAACGACCACATGCTTGCACCATTTGCCTTCAAACATTTAGGAGAAAGTATCACTTAAAAGTTCACATGAAGCAGCATGCAAAATGTGAATATTAGTGATTTTTAAGTTAGGAATTAATTTATTCAATATCGTTTATGTAAGGGTGGGTTGTACTAACGTCGGTTAAACCTTGTTCAACTTTGAACTCACAAGGAGAGATCGCCTACTCGTCATCACTGATTTCGTCCAAATTCACACTATATGTAGGGCTTGACTAGAAATGAAAGTGGCCCAAGTGGAATTACCAGATGGCCAAGGGTTTTTTAGAAAATAACATTTTTGTCGGGTAAAAATACCATAAGTTTACATACATAAGATTTCTAATACGAATTTTTTCTGTCAGATTATCTATTATTATGAATTTTATGTAGATATAGTATTACTAACTTTAACTTTAAAGAAATAAAGTCTTTATTATTATTATAATGACATCTTATGGCTTTTATAAAAATTTACGTAAGTACAATACATTGTGCATTATTCGGTTTATTTGAGGTAGTATATCCAGTAGGTAAAATATTTAAGTATTGTAAAAATTGAAAAAAAGTCAAAGAAAAACAAAGTTTCCTAACAGTTGAACTTTGTATTAAAAATTGTAATCAAAAAAGTTTCTTCGCGGCGGACTCTAATCACCGACTCTCGTATTAGAAATCTTATGTATGTAAACTTATGGTATTTTTACCCGACAAAAATGTTATTTTCTAAAAAACCCTTGGCCATCTGGTAATTCCACTTGGGCCACTTTCATTTCTAGTCAAGCCCTACATATAGTGTGAATTTGGACGAAATCGGTGATGACGAGTAGGCGATCTATCCTTGTCAGTTCAACCAATGAACATGATTAAAGAGGTTTAACCGAGGTTGGTACAACCCACCCTAAGAGGAAAGGAAAAGTGGTACAAATAGTCAAATTTCTTAAAATTCAGAAGAAAGCTAGATTTTTTGCTAAATTTTGAAAGTTGCTAAAGCCACCTTAATTTGTACAACATTTCATACTGGTGGTAATTAAGTTTGTTTAACAATGAAGTTATTCAAATTTGAACTAGAAAATTAAATAAAATAGGAACATTTTTAATTGCCACTAGAAAGAATTACAAAAGTGAGGTGTGTGAATTTCTGCAGTCTTATTAATTGGCTTAAACTACTTTTTCTTTTGTAAGTAACTTTAATTAAATTAGCTGGAATATTGTAAGGGCCCTTTCTTTCAAGGCCAAATTATATTGCTGGTTAACCATAACTGAGCATTGAAAAGAGCAACCCTAAATAGAATTATTTATGTTTATTTATTAGTTTGGAGAATTATTGTAGTTTTTTAATTGAATAATATATAATTAAATTTTTTTAAAGCCTTTATAAATAATTTATTTGCCACAGTTAACTCTTAATATACAGAATGGTATCGTAACCCATACAAAGATTTTAAATGCTGATAGAAGATACTTTTTTAATAAAAATTAAATTATTTCGTTGAGCAGTGCCCTGGATGCGCGAATTAGTTTTTTGTGAGTTGTCTTCAGATGGCGTCTGATTTTTTTTTCTTAGTTGCTAAACGATCGCCTGAGCAGGGGTGGATCGAGCAACGTTTTTAACGGGAGGCGATTCCATAGATTGAGAAGAAAAATACAAAAATTAATAACCCCCTATACTTTTTTCCAGTAATTTTGGTTTTTATGTTTTATATAATAATGCTTAATTTTTCTAAGTAGGGGGCTGTCGCCCCCCCCCCCCCATGGATTCGCCCTTGCACCTGAGTCACAACATAAAGCACCCACGAACATTACATTGTGGTGATGAAGGAATCATCAATATAAAAACAATCATCTATTAAATTTGATAATTGATTTATCAATACAATCAATTTGATTTCATCAATTTCTTTTTATCATGGTCACGAAACAATCATTATTAGCTTTGTTCGTGCAGCCACTTTACAATCAGTTTGCGGTAAAATACATACATAATAGGTTTGTTCGTTTGTATGAACTAACTTGAACTGGGTTATCTTTCGAGACAAAATACTCCCACCACAAAACTTAGATAGTGTTCTAACTTGCACTGCCTACTCCTCCTATGGAGGTCGAGCAAGAAATTCATGTTTGGTCATGAACTGAGCAGCCAAACGAACACAGTACATTGCACTAACTTGAACCGAGCAAGTTAGTTCATACAAACGAACAAACCTTTTAATAGTACAACATGTACAATTGTACGGACTCACGTTTAAATAAATTATGATGAACAAAGAACACACAAATGACGTACTGATTCGTCCTATTGATGATTGCATTCATAATTAAATTATGATGAACGTATTCATAAATGTGATGAACAAAATCATTACGGCCGGCTTCAAGGCCCCCAAGACTTCTGGACCCGGAGTAGTGGTGGATTTCTGAAAAGGCGCATGAGGCCTCAAATTCAGATCTTTTTGTACTACCGATATAATAATGCTAACCAGAGTAAAGAACGTGCGCGCAGAATGCATACTGTAGGATGTAAATAAGGTAATGAAAATATTTAGAGGGGGGGCCTCAAAATTAAATTTCGCTTGGGGCCCCTCAAGTGCTAATCCGCCACTAGCCCGAAGACGATAGTTCACTCTGCCAAAAGTCTACTTTTTACTGAAGACGTAAAAAATTACTTTTGCAAGGAAAATATTAGGAGCGATCTCCAGGAATTACGACATTTATGTCGTATAAATCAATTATCTACCTTTGCCTCTCTGGTTTTACCATGATTATTAGTAGATAATTATTAGTAATGAAGTACTTATTTGTAGGAATAATCCATATTATTTTAGATTATTTTGTAAAAACTTTAATTGCCTAAAAATTCTTCTCGTAATTATATAATTTCTTAAATAAATTGTAAATGCGTTTATTATTTGAATATTTTATGATATAACTTTTTAAAATATTTATTTTCTATCAAATCGTTTTAGCTTTGAATCGAGTCTGTAATTAGTTCGATCGCATTTACAACTTTTAAAAATCGGCGGCAAATTGAACGTTGGGTGTGCGCAAAAGCAAGTTCCGCGTTACGTCTGCGTACGTGTTTATTCAATGTCAATAAAATTTGCAAGAACATCTTTCGGTTCCGCATTCGTGCGCCATTCATTTTAGTTGTGATAGGGTGAACGACGTACGTTTAGTTCATCATTACGTTTGTGATTTCTAATTTTACACAAAATGGATATGACCCCATATCTTACGGCTCCTTTACAGCTAGACAAAATTTGTAGGGCTTGTTTGACCGAAAAAGGAGATATGCGTCCCCTTTTTGGAGCCTGCCTTGATGAAATGTTGGTTTCGTTTGCTGGTATTGAGGTAATATTTTTTTACCAGACATCTATAGATTTTCCATTTCTCTTATACGCCATTACTTGGCATGCATCATAAAGAGATGGAGCTATTTGTTGATATCTGATAAAATACACATGATGTGTTGTATAGGGTGCGTCTAAATTTAATTACGAATTGTACAGGGTGATCAACATTTTAAGTAATTTTCTTTTAAAAAGGTTAGTGAAAATGACGGCTTTCCAAATCTCATGTGCGTTCAATGCGTTCTGCAGTGCAGTCGAGCTTATACATTTAAACAGCAATGTGAAAAATCAGATAACATTTTACGACAATACCTGAGTGCAGAATTTCAGGTAAAAAATCAAGTGAAATATATTTATCGCGATAATGCCTCATTTTGTTATTCAGGAACAACTCAAGACCATTATGGTCAATAGTTTGAAGGAGGATCACATAGATAATCAACTTGCTTATGAAGATCAATCGGAAACTGTTATAACAGAAGAAATGCAAACTGAATTAGTAAATGTCAGTTATGCAGAAGATGGGACCTACAAAATTGAGGTAAAATAAATGTAAATAATAGTAAAATAATAATAATTTCAAAATAATACGTAATAATATTGTTGAGGGGTTGTAGTATATAAGCTAAATTATAGAAGCTACAGTAAACTATTGGTTTTTAAATAGGAAAAGTGCTCTAGTAAGCTGATTTCTCCAGTAGTTGACCTCCAAACGATTTTTTATACACTATATTCATTGGTGCTCTGTCAGATGTTAGGATAGAGTAGGCCCAAATGTAAATTATAAATCTTAAAAAAGAAATTGCAAGAGTATATGTGTGATATTAGTATGTGTTGTAAACAACTCGTATGTAGTTTTAGTTCTAAAACAATGATAGCACAAAATTTTCCTTTTATACACATAATTTACACAAAATTCTGGTACTTATATGTTTATTTTTTGCGTAGCATAACAGGTTGCAAAGTTATGCAGGTAGAGGTGCTAGCTTGACGCCAATCGGGCGTGTGAATCCCACCCTTAAGAGCGCTCTGCAAATAAACATGTTTCAACAGATGTCGCGGCCGTAAAATGTACAATTTTTTAATGTATTTTTAATTAAATGCTAAAGTATTGATTGATGCTATTGGTGAACTGATACTGCAAGATCGTCATAATATATGACTTATCGTGAGATTGAGGCATCCTTGGGCATTAGTGGGACTAGGTCACATTTAGGCATTCAATATTGCATGAACATTTGGTTGTCAAAAAGATTTGTTTGTGTTGGATCCCGCATAATTTGAAATCGCTTAAAACAAGGCTTGTGTTAATTGGTCGAAAGAAATGCTCAAAATATACGATCACGATGCTTCAAAATGAGTCTCGGACATAGCGACAGGTGACGAATCATGAATCTACGCGTATGAGCCCAAAAATAAACAGCAGTCGACTGTGTTGTTTTTTCAAAATGAGCCATCCAACAAAAGCTGAAGTACTTCGAAGCAAGTGGTCGTCTGTGTTTTCGGAAAAGCTGGCCATGTTACAACCGTACCATTGGTACAAGATAGAACGGTCAATTCTGAATGGTATACAACCATTTGTTTGCCAGAAATCTTCTGAGAAATAAGGAAACCAACCGTCCAAGACGGATCGAATGGATTAACGAGATTTCCTTGTATAAAAATAAAATAAAAGAATTTGCGACTCCTCAATATATTATATTGTTATGATATATTTTTTGCTATCACACGCCCGATGAAAAAAGTTACTACCGTCAAGACAAGAATGATATTTTTTATTTTTGCTACTTTACGCCGATACAAAAATAAGCTAGCGTCAAGAACAAGAATGGCTGCTTTTATCTCGCTCTAAAACACGAGAATTTTTGGTATACTTGATTGCGACCCTCAGATTGAGAAACGATGTCTTACAGCAGGGGTCGGCAACATTTTGTTGTAAGCGGGCCAAATATTTTACTTGAGGATTTAAAAATTCACTAAAAAGAGCCTTTTTTTTTTAAAAAAAAAAGATGTAAATTCACTAAAACGAGCTTTTTTAAAAAAAAAAAAGGTCAATTATTTTAGAGTCCAAGGGCCGCACTAAGACCCTTCGGGGGCCGCATGCCCTTCATTTTTGTAAATGAATTTACAAATATTCGTTTCACCTCAAGAAATGTAAATTGGTCCAAATCCGAAAAACAAATTTTTTGTTTAGGATAAAATGAAAAAGATGTTAATAGCTTGGTTCGCGGTGAAATTCAAGATGAAGAACCTAGCTAATAGTATAAGAAAATCTTAAATAGAAATCCTTTGTTGGAGTAACTTTTCTAACAAAAGTTTGACAAAAATTTCTAATTAAGTACTAGAATTGCCAGGCAATCGCTTGTACTTATACACTGCAATTACTTAATGGTCAACCCCTCAACTACTGTATTTTTTACAAGAATATTTACATTCATATTACATTACATTTATATTCTTCATCTTACATATTTAAATTAGCATTGGATATCATGCTTTGCTTTTCCTTTAGGTTAAAGGCGATATCTACAATGTAGCTCCAGATGGAACAAATTTAGAAAAACAAGAACCAGTTACTAATAAACCTGAAAGAAGCCAAAAATACAAATATCCTTGTACCAAATGTGAAGAGTCATTTCCACTTAAAGTTGATTTAAAGGTATGACACTTTTTATTTTAAAGTAATGATAATTAATTATAAAATTTAGGTACATATGATGAGTCACCCTAAGGAACTCGATCACATTTGTCTTATTTGTAATAAAGGCTTCCCTGAAGCTAGAATTTTGAAACGTCACCTCAAAATTCACTTGGATAAAAAGCCCCATCAGTGTGATCAGTGCGATATGTCATTTGCAGAAAGTTCAAATTTGAGTAAGCACAAAAAGAAGCACACCGGCGAATTACGTAATATCAAGGGAAAGCCACATTTGTGCTCCGTTTGCGGAAGAGCATTTAAGTGGGCCTCAAGTTTATCGAAGCACATGAAGTACCACACTGGGCATAAATTATTGACTTGCGAATATTGTAGTAATCAGTACGTAGAGGCCAGAAGTTTAAGGATACATATTAGATCACACACCGGTGAGAGACCTTATATTTGTGAAATTTGTCAGAAAGGTTTTACTCAAGTGTGTAATCTTGAAAAACATTTACGCGTACATACTGGAGAAAAGCCATTTTTGTGTCCGACTTGTGGTAAAGGGTATGTTAAATTTTTTAAATATTCACAAACATTGTATTAATATTAATGTGCTATTTAGATTTACTCAATCGGGTTATGTTGGGATACATATGAGAACTCACACAGGTGAACGGCCATACGTGTGTTCCACTTGTGGTAAAGCATTTGCTGGTTCTAATACACTTGCCATACATCAACGCATTCATACTGGTGAGAAACCTTACACTTGTAATATATGTGGTAAATCCTTCAGTAGGCACGAAACTTTGGTCATTCATACAAGGTCACACACCGGCGATAAACCTCATATTTGTTCAGTATGTAACAAGGGATTTACATCATCTGGACATCTTTCGAGTCATATGAGAACTCATACTGGCGAAAAACCTCACGGTTGTGAAGTATGTGGGAAAAGGTAAAAGTTATTCCCTTCTATTGCCTGTTCATATTTAATTATTCCTTTTTTAGGTTTGCCGGATCTAGCAGCTTAAAAGTACACATGCGGGGTCATTCCAGTGAAAAACCTTACATCTGCAAGTTGTGTAACAAAGGATTTGTACAATCGATTGCTCTTCAACAGCATCTTGGTTCCCATGCTATTATCGCCAAGTCTAAGTTACCTAAATCAGAATCTCTAGAAGTTACAGATTTAATGTAAGTTACTCATCTTTGTGATCATAAGGTATATTAATAATAATTCTTGTTTTTTATTTTAGAGCAAATGAAGCAATTCAAACTATTCAAGTTCACACAATTAGTTCAATGTAGGCTAATTAATTTAATTTCATTAACAATGCAAAAGTAATACCTCTTAACTTCATAAATAACATAAGTATTCACGCCGATATGCGTTTTTTTAGAATTGCAGTATTTATTTTCAGAATACCTAGTGACAAGTTAGTTACGAGGTACTGATCTTATGCTATCAATAAATATTTAACATAGCTATATCTACTATAAGAAAAAAATTTTATTTAAAGAAGTTTTGTTTATTAAATTGAAAAGGAAATTTTAGAAAGTCAATTAAAAAATTATATTTTGTTTTATTTTTATCAATTATTATTGTGTATTTCGTTACCAAAGCATTAAAAAAATTCTTACTGAAGAAATTTAGTTTAGGGGACCGATCTATCATTACGACAAGAACTTTTTAAATAGATGATGCAGTTACCTATGTATAACGTCTTTCGGTAGGTAGAAAGATGACGTGTCTTTTGAAATATGTCAAAACGAAACTACACTTACGTACATCTCTTACAAAACTTGAAAAAACTATTTCAATTAAAGATTACTATTTTAACTGTAGGTACTATAGCACATTTTAAAATTTAATTAATTGTGCGTTTTTCATATAAAATTGCTAATTAACATAATCAAAATGTTAATCCGTTATTAAAACTGATTAAAAATTACATCATGACCTTTGGAAAATTCTACTAGTTCCGTTCAAAAAAATCATTACCTACTGACCTCTAAATCACCACTTTGGTTCATTTTGGTGTGCATGCAGGTTGAAATGAAACTCGCGAAAATTTTACGACGCTCTTTTCAGTAATTTCCGAGAAAACGGGTGTTAGATTTTCGTAAATCTTTATTCTGATTGGTTAGATAAAGTTAAAAGTAGGTAGAGTGAAATTTGTCCTTAGTGGTTGGGAGTGGCTAATATGGAGAAATGAATATTCGTCATTTAGGTTCTGTGTTTGTTTCAAATGGTGGAATTGGGTATTAAGCGTTCTCCCTCCACATTTGCCGCGCAAGCCAGTCACATGCCAACCACTAAGGAAAAAATTCACTCTAATCCGAATGAGAGCAAAGATCATGAAAATTGATTACGCGTTTTTTCGAAAATAACTGGAAAGTACGTCGTAGAACTTGCACTCGTTTCATTTCAGGCCACAATCTGCACGCACAAAAAATATACCAAATCGATGATTTGGAGGATCGGTCCGGTGGTTTCCTTGTTAGATAAAAGTTTTGAAATTTAGTTTGAACAATTTCAATTCAATTTCCAGATCAACCATTTTACAATTGGGATAAATCCGCAAAACCGAATTACAGCTCAACATGGAATCTGAATTTGGTATCAACTAGGAATCGAACCTGTGACCTTAAGGTTAGAAACCGGGTTGTCTGAATAGGAGTGGATTTAACGCATTGTTCTAAATTCATCTAATTCTATTGGTTGTTCCCTGATAGCAGATTTCATAAGATATTAATCTTATGAGATTGTATAGACATAATTCCTGCATTTATTTGCTCATTATTAAGAGGACATTTACAAATAGACTGACGCATCATATCGTCAACAGGCCATACGTTAATAGAAAAGCAACAACAATTTCTATTTTCTATACATGAAAATCTTTGTACCAAGATAGAATTCATAGTACCCTATAAATAAGTAATAATAATTAATTTACAAAATGAAGTTGTTTGAGCTTTCAATGTTGAATATTTTGTGCGGTAAGTAAATTTTAGTGAGTAAATCTCTTGGGATAATATTGGTTTCAAAATTAACCCTGCTCTGCATCGTTTGATAATCAGGAGTCGCATACTACATTCTTCAGAAAATCGTGTTTTCATGTAACTAATAGTGGCATCTAATACTCGATAATAATACACATGACAGTGATAAAACCACTGTTGCTTCGTGGAACACCACCCCGAAGCTACAGAGACAGCCAGAAGTCCAAAATTGAAAAATTCGATTTTATGATGTCAACATAGTGCAATGATGATTTCTAATTAAAATATTGGGTTATATTCACGATAGTTATATTTTACAAAACACACTTTTGTTTTTTTTTAAACCTTTCATTTGAAATTCAAGCATATTTTCCATAACTATGCTAAGTCCATAAACCGTTTTAGTACATGATGATTTTAACATTACAAACTACGATCTACGAAAAGAGAATTCATGCTACACAATGAACCGATTGAGCTAGTTTATAGCATTAGTGTACCTGATTTGATCCAACAGCACAGAAATACCCTTAATTTCAAAATTGAAAGTTTTTTAATACCGTAGACCGAGCACAAAGTGAGATGAGAGGGCGTAGACAAAATCCGGCGCAGTAGACATCGCGTGACACCCAATTCCACCAATTGACACCAACATAAACACGATTATACGAGTTTTGGTTTCTACGCATTAGCTCCACCCTCTCATCTTTCTTTGCGCCTGCTCTAACATGCTACAACTTGGGACACTTTTGACATTCAACGATGTGCCATTCTTTTTGTACTCTTCCCTTCAGTTATCGGAGATAGCCATTTTTCCGGTATCTTTGAGTACTTCAACGATACGTTCTGACATTTTGAAAATATTGCATATTTCAGTCCTTTTTTAAAAAAAAACTAGGTGTCCCAAGTTACCTCACGGGTGTTACAACTTGGGACAGTAAGTTATTGAAATATTATTCAAAAAAAAAATTGTTTGAGCCGTTCACAACATGGAACAAGTACCTATATTCTTTTTAAAAAAGGGAAAAACTACTTACATTAGTAGCATATAAAAAAAGTATCCATGATCTAAAAAGTCACTAATACGACCTGCATTTCTTAGATATATGTAAAATCGGGCACTCGTTTAAAAGTTACGTAAAATATCCTTAAAACTCTTTAAAATGTTTTAAAATACTTTAAAAATAATCAAGTTGATGTCAACAAACTGATATCTTCCTATTTGATAAGAACACACTTTTATATCACAATTTATATTTTGTTAATGTAAAACGCGAATAGGTGTCCCAAGTTGTAAACGCAGGAAGTTTTTTTAAAAACACAAATTAATACAAAAAGGGGTTTAAAATATAAAAGTTCTAATTTAACCATTCAATTAACAATAACATTTGCTATAAACATTCCAAATATGAACTTACTACAATTTACAGCCACACCGCCGCAGTAGAAGTTTTCCAAGGTATAAAATTTACGTAATATTTTTCAATAACATTTTTCAACACACCGATGCATTCTTCTCAAATGATCACACGTGACTTAATCAAGGACCTCTGAAATACGCATAATAAACAGGTATTACGCACATTGAATCAAAAAACCTAGATACAACTTTGCCAGATTGAGTTTTCTGAATAGTGTGCAAACTGTCCCAAGTTGTAATAGTGTCCCAAGTTGTAGCATGTTACGGTACAATTTATTATAATTTTGATTCAATTTATTCGTGGGTGAAAAATTAGAAGACAATAATATGACATTAAAAATTACTACAATTCTAAAAAATCACTACACATTTTTATGTATTTTACTAGCCTACAATTTGTAGTACAAATTTCTACCAAGTTTTTAATTGATTTTTTTATTTTTTATTAGTTTGAAGCGCTCCTCTCTTAAGACTAGTCCAGACCTAACGTTTTGTCGACAGTTTTCGTGTCAGTTCAGGCAAGAAAAGACCTTATCGTACGTTTTACTCGTCAGTTCTAATCATTTCAAGTAAGACATTGGTGTTTTCTTGCCTGAACTGACGCGAAAATTGTCGATAAAAGTTAGATCTGGCATCCGTGGCTCCCATGTCCCATTCTAATGGCCCTGGTAGGGTGTCATTATAATATAATGACCGGGTGTTGGGATTAACGCAATATAATATTATTATAATAATATAATATTATAATAATAATAATATAAATATATAAAATATAATATTATTATATTGCGCTAATCCCAAATATTCGTATAAAAGATACACCGTTTATTAATCACTCAACGAAGCAAGCATCATTATTTGAATTTCGTCAAGTGTATCCAGTGTCTATTATGAAATAAAATTCAATCTAAAAGTGACTTAAGTCTAATTTAACAGCTGTTAACTACATACATAAACCGTTGATTGAACTATTAATCAATGCATAAACTAAGAAACGTATTTGTGTATAATTAGCAGCCCCTGGATTATTTTCCATTAGCTACGCCTCTGATGAATTAAATTCATAAACAGGTAAAGATTTTTTTTATTTGATCGTTATTGTATATAAAATTAATTATAAAAAGAATAAATAATTGATATGAACGTATATTTTAGCGATTTGTAAATGTAATTGTTGAAAAACGTTAAATAAAAATAAAATTGTAGTTTTGTAGTGGGCCAATGTCGCTATGTAAAATTCATGGGCGTTCAATAAAGTATTGTAGTAAAATGAACCTTATTTACTATTGCCATACGAGGACGTCATATTCGCCATTTTGCTGCGTAACTACATAAGCGATCAACAAGCCATTGTCACAATCGACCAGTTCAACAATCCATTTTCACTAGTGTTTATGTGTTTGTTTATTAAAAAAGTATTGTTTTGTTTACATTTGTGAATGCAGTGACATGGACATAAAAAATAATCAAATGCAACAGCCTGCACAATTTGATATCAACAAAATATGCCGAGCATGCCTTACAGAAAAGGGAGAAATGCGCTCAGTTTTCTTAGTCGACGAATCCATTGGACAAGCCATCAGACTCGCTGAAATGATAATGGGATTTTCTTCGGTTCAGGTTGGTTTGTTAATGTTTACAACATTGTAATTTTTAAACATTAATTTAATACAAATTAAACCGCTCATTAATATTTCATTAACCGCATTACAAAATTTAACATCTTCGTCGGTGTTTATAATTTTTAACACAAACAATTAATGCATATAAATTCTATACTCAATTTGTTACACAAATTAATTAATTGTATTAAACGGCCAATTTAAACTTTCTTCGCTTTAAGCTATTGAAAGCACGGTAAACCACCTTTAATTTTTACTAATAAAAATTTTGAAGACTAATAACTTAATGACTGAACTTAATTACATTACTCTACACACGTTTTGGATGATATTTAAGAGAAGGATGGCGAAATCCTTGAATTTGTAATACACAGATGTTCAGGGGCGTATTCACTTAAAATTCATAAGAAGATAGTAAATGCTATTTCTACAGTTAAACCTTGAAATTAACTTATTTCAACAGACAGCTGCACCCTTATCTACAAAAAATATGAAATTCAAAAATCAAAACTATGCAAATTGAACTCACAGGAAGTCTTCAAATTAATTTACAGATAACGAATAACCTGATACCTGAGTTATCGATAATTTTATTTATTTACAAATGTTTCAAGACATAAGCGTGTTTGATTACAACTGGAATAGAAAATTGTTAGAATTTTTCAGTAACATGCGGTAATAATATCCAGGCCTGAAATAAATACATTGCTTCTATGGCAAAATCACACCATTCGCATTAGATATGTAGAGCGAAATCACTTTGACTTGACTAGGCGGAGCTAATGTGCAGAAACGAAAATTCGTCCGGTCGGATCCATGTTTGCAACGAAGAGGTGTCAATTGGAAGCATTCATCTGTTTACTATCTGTCAAAACTAAATTAAAGGTACGACGGCACTGGGCATTGACACGTTCTGCCTCCACATCTACTGCGTAGAAATTTGACTCCGCCCAGTCAAATCAAAGTGATTTCACTATACCTGGCTTTAAGGTAAATGCACACTGGTTGCTAAGTTATACTTTCGACACACTACCAAGTTAATGATCATTAATGAGCTTGCAGACGAAATTTCACGAATCGGATCCCACATAATGAAAAATGCTCTTAATTGCCATTCAATCTGTTATTTTTACTCTGCTATTATTTAAGCTATTCAGGCCCAGTTTATTAATCCTCTAGTATCTAATTAGTAGGGTCCGGATTTGTAGGCATTTGCATGTTTTTTTTGCGTACAGGCACGTGAAAAATTTTAAAAGGAGAGCATGTTTTACGCCTTTCTGAATCGTTTTATATAGTTTTTATTTTGCCTATAATGCATATTTTGAGTTTAAGTGCATATTTGGCGATTTGTTGCCTATGAATGCTTATTTGCTTATATTGGTATATATTTTGCATATTTAGCAAATCCAGTAATAAAATTTTAAATAATTTTAATTATTCTCTATCTGATATTGCTGCCTTTTGTATTATTTAAAACAATAATTTTAATTAATATCTACTTTGTCAACTGTAGGTGATTCTGTGCAATAACTGCATATTCTATTAATATTACTGCTCTAATCATGTTACCAAAGAGGTGCATGTCCCTAGCCTCCCCCCCCCATTCCAAATTTTGACTCCAAAATCGTCTCAATCGTTTGTGTCTGTTTGTGCAACTATTATTTTCGTTTGTATCCAAATAGTTTTAGAGATATTTCAAAATTAAGCTTGGGGGTGGGCTGGAGACATGGGGGCCCCCCATTTCGAATTTTGACTCCAAAATAGTCTCAATCGTTTGTAATTCGGTTGTGCCTGTTTGTGCAAACATTATTTTCGTTTGTACCCAAATAGTTTTCGAGATAATTCTATTTTAATTTTGGGGGGGGGGGCTCAATACATGCTTTTTGCCTGTTTTGTGCCTGTTTTTAGCGTATATTTGAATGCTTATTTTGAAGTTTTTAGAGCATATTTGCCTGCATATTTTCAAGTTTTTTAGTGCCTACAAATCCGGACCCTACTAATTAGTGTCCTAAGTAAATTTATCTGACAAGACGGACCTTTTAATATAAAAGGCTTATTTAGGGCCTTTAAAATTTACTTGTCAGATAAATTTACTTAGGACACTAAGGGCCAGTTTATCAATTCTCTAGTTAAAGTGTTCGTTAGTTAACCAATAAGTAAAGTTACTTACCGAATAAACCTTCTGGTAAGTAAAATGGGTTGATTACTTTAACTTTAACATTTTTAACTTTTGGTTAACTACCGAAGAGATTACTTAACACTTAATGTTTATTTATGGTTCACACCATGTATAAACTAAAAAAAAAAAAAGATATGGTATCATTGTTGTGGTGTATTTAGTTAATTAACATCAGAAGTGGGATTATGCAAACAGATGCAAAAACATGGAAAGAAAAGAAGGAATAATGGGATGTTATCGCCAAAGAATTCAACGCTGGTAGCAGTGGTTGTCCACAAAACGCGAAATAATTGAAAATAAAATTTTATGGAATTCAGAATAAAAATGGAAAATGTCTTTTAAAATCCTTATTATAGTAACACATCTATGTAAGTTTTTTTAAAAATGACCTAATGGATCCCTAAAGAAAAGGATTGTTTCAAGCTATGGGTAATTTCTACCCCTCAGCTGCTATGGGGAATTCTCGCTACAGTCTCGGCCACCTTAAATTAATTTTATCTTGAAAATATAATTATTTGTGATTGGTCGGATTTTATTTAACTTCTATAAGTAAATTTAACAGCTGCTTGGACCGGCAAGTAACTATCTTACAGGTAAGTAAATTTATCTGACAAGTAAATTTTAACTAAACATTGATCAACCGAAATTCAGACTTAGGGCCGATCTATTCATCTCTTCGCAAAGCGCATCGTAATTACGAGCCAAATAAGTTTACAAGTGCCCTGCAAAAAATTTGGGTATATTCATTTTGTCGTATCTTGTTCTTAGGTATTGCGAACTTACTAAACAGGATCGATGTTTTCTTCTAGTTAGTATATGACAGAGTAGGATAGCGCTATAATATATTGTTATGAGAGAAAGAGATAAAATAGTTTTGGTCCAGGCAATGGTCCAGGTCATTAGATATGCAAGAAACCACGTCGAAAAACTACCTGAAACTACCCTCCCACAATCGCCTCGATTTCAACCCCGAGCATCCCTCCATATGTGCAATTTGTACATTTTAACAGTTTATTTGAGCCTATGAAAACCATAGTGGTCTAAGTCAAAATCATGTTTTGAACTAATAGCTGAAACAACTTCATATTATAGACTACTAGACTTACTGAAAAAATTTTAAAAATATAAGTCATCGTTTGTTACATTGTAAGTAACTTGACTTATATTTTTAAAATTTTGTCAGTAATGGTGGATTTATGCTCACCACCCAAGACCCAATCCCTAGACTCAAGACAAAACAGCCTACATTTTAAGGGTGCGTTCCACTTAAAGCCCACGACGGCCTCGGAATGGTCTTGTGGTTATTTGATTGGATTAAAGATCAAACGCTGTTATTTGATTGGACTGATGATCGACCGTGGTCGTCGTGAGCTTTAAGTGGAACGCACCCTAAGAAGTCGATTTTACGGTCCGATGTATGCTCAAAAATTATCACTTAGGGCCAGTTGTATATTAAATTACAAATTTAAAAAACCCCCAACCCAAAAAAACTCTAAAATTAAACCTCTAAAAAGTAAAATAATAATTAAATCGATCTAACCGTCGCGTCGTCGTGTCGGGGGACCGACGGGATTTACACAGAACGATTTGATATTGTTAATATTTGCTTAACGGCCCCCGACACGACGACGCGACGGTTAGATCGATTTAATTATTATTTTACTTTTTAGAGGTTTAATTTTAGAGTTTTTTTGGGTTGGGGGTTTTTTAAATTTGTAATTTAATTTTTATTTAGTGCTTTTTAAAGTTTATATATTACTCCCACCTATTATGTAAATAATTTTTATTTTTCGATGTTCAATATAATATATTAATTTTTACTCCACCCTGTATATAAAATAATGGTTTGAACTTTAAATTTTAAATGTAAATGTCAAATAATGAATGTAGTGCATGCGCACTAGATGCGGCTTACTGGGAATTCCTCGTTTATGTGGGCTATAAAAAATTATATTCTTTCTTTTCTAATTTTCCGGCCAACTTTTTTAATTTTTCTCTCCGTAAGAACCATCCTTGGACTATGGAGAACATTTTAAAAAAAAAATTAGCCAAATTGGTGAATCCGTTTGGGAGATACGTGTCCTCAAACAAAGAGCGCACACACACACACACACGTTAAACTTATAACTCCCCTCTTTTTGGGTCGGGGGTTAAAAAGAGGGTTAACTCGGGGATCAGCTGATCCTGGTTCAAGAGCTGACCCAGGATCGCCGCAAGGTAGATAGATTACAAATAAACCTATCAAGTAAATTTTTTTTATAAAATAAACCTATCAAGTAAATTTATCTGCCTTACGTTGATCCTGGGTCAGCTCTTGAACCAGGATCAGCTGATCCCCGAGTTAACCCTCTTTTATACAACTGGCCCTTAAAGAACTTAAGGGCGGTAGAACAAGAGTGTAATCCAGGTAGAACCCCTGGTGGGTCGTTATAAATAACCTACCCTACGCCTACTTACACCCTATTTCTTGAAATTTTTTTTTAAGGGTCCTACCCTTTTAAGGAGCCACTCTTGATATAAAATTATAAATATACAAGTTACAGATAGAAAGAGTGCATGATATAATTTTTAATTGGTTTCGATAACGGGTTAACATTTTGATTATATTAATTTATGATTCTATATCAAAAACGCATAATTATAAACCTATATAAAAAAGCAGACCTGCGCCAGAGGCATTTTGAAACACGTGGAAATTTGGTGGAAAAATTTTTAAAATAATTTCTTAATAATTTCGTGACAAATAACAGAAATTGTCCAATTTTTGTCAAAATGTTGAATAAAGATAGAAGTTTTCGGAACTTTCACTGCGACGATTTTGCGCATTGAAAACATTTCTTAAGTATTAACTGAAAAGATGAAATTTGTCATCACTTAAGAAGAGCCGAATAACCCCTGGTGATTTATGGCCTGCAGATGTACCTGAAAGAGGTCCCTAAAAATGCAATAATTATGCAAAGAAATGTTTCTTTTAAACGTCAGAATGTAAACACGTTAGATAAAGATAAAAGTTTTCGACTCTTTCACTTCGATGATTGTGCGCATTGAAAACATTTCTTAAGCGAAAAGATGAACACCCCTGAAGTGTGGGGTGTCTGATGATGGGTCTAAACTGACCAGTATAAATGGTTATACATAAAACTATTTGTTAATCTTCTTAGTTAAGTTTTGACTCTAGGGGGTTGGGTCTTAGGCTGTGAGCATAAATCCACCATAAGTCTAGTAGTCTATAATATGAAGTTGTTTCAGCTATTAGTTCAAAACATGATTTTGACTTAGACCACTATGGTTTTCATAGGCTCATTTATCCAAAGGAGTAAAGTGGATTTTAAAGAAATCATAATAATTAAACAACAAAACTTTTGTTAAATCACTTTGTTAAAAAAGTGATTACATTTTTACAGTCCCGACAATTTAAATATTATCCTATTACTGAACTCTGTTTTCGTCTTGGATAAAATTAATATCATCTAAAAGATTCGTTTTGATCAATTATTTATCAAAAATTAAATTTCTCATAAATACAACACTCACAATTCTAGAAATTTTAAGTTAAAATCTGATTTGTAAAACATATTTACCGCTTCATAGGACTCTTAAATTTATGTTAGCCGTAACCCATATTTACAAGGCAATAGTGGCTATTGGGATGTGAATAAACGTTTACGAACTGCTACCTTACCCGTAACGCTAATAGCTACTTTACGAAGAGATGAATAGATCGGCCCTTAATTGTCAGATAAATTTACTTGGGACACTAACTAGAGGTGGTAAACTGGCCCTAACTAGAGATTGATAAATTGGGCCTTAATAAAGTAAATTATTATTCTCGAATTTTCGATTTAAAAAGAAAGCTAATGATAATTAATTTCCAGTGTGTAGAAAGTATTAAGTTGAGATTTATCGTTTTACATTGTACTTAAATGGTATAATAATATTATATTGCCCGGAAAATTATCCTCTTTTTATTAAAAAGAGAAAGGCAAATTTGAATTTTTATGATTAACGAACAATAAATGCGAATTAATGTGCTTTTTCATTAACGCGAAAATATTATTTGCAATATTTAATATTAAAGTAAGTAATTATATTAAAAAAAAGGGACGCTCCTGACTTACTTTCGCTTCGACTTACTGAATAATTTGTGTTTTATGTCATTTATTTCCAGGACGTTACAAAAATTTAAATAATTGCTTGTATTATACAAACTTTCAACACTTTTTTATGTAAACACGCTAAAGGAAATTGATTTATTTATTGGAATAGCAATAAGTTATTCGAAAATTAGAATATGGGAATCTCCCCCTCCCCAGCAAACTCAGTTTTCGAATTATGTGATGTTCAAATATTATGTAAATCAATTTCCTTTAGCGAGTTTACATAAAAAAGTATTGAGAGATTGTGCAATGCTAGCAATTATTTAAATTTTTTAATGTCCTGGAAATAAATGACATAAAACATAAATTATTCAATGTAGCAATATACTCTTAAAACAAAATGACAAACTAATTGTTTGTGCTATTGTTTTGAAAGGGTAAAATGACTAATAGAGAGTAAACTGTGAAAAGACGCAGACCCAAAAAGACATTACATTGGCTGCCACTAGTTAGAGCCCCACCCTAACATTAGTTTATAAATATAAGCTCTGTACTTTGTAAAATACATTCAGATTTAGCGATGATGGATCTGATATTTGCCGTGGGTTGCGTTGTCAAAATCAACTCTCCGCGCCCTCCGCTCGGGTCCCCTCCGCTCCGAGCCGTTTTGACTATTCTATGGTTTTGACTAACGCTGTACTAACTAAAGATATCCCCTAGACCGGTCCTACTCGGCAAAGTGTGGTACTGGGAAGGAGATGGATCTCTCTTTTTTTTTGCGTCTATGGTATGCATCCTGATATAACGCTCGCGTCCTTTCGGCCGCATCCATTTGTCCGGCATCGCGACTCTGTCAGATCTAGTTTATAATAATTTTAAACTGTTGTTTAACCAATCGACACAGTTAAAATCTGAGTTTAAACTATGTATGCGTTATAAAACTGCACTGATGCGCTATTATTTTAACCGCAACTGTATATTTTTAAAAAAATTTCTTAATAATTCTAATTTAATTCTAAATAATTTATTTTTTTGTTTTAAAAATTTAAAAGTAGGAAAGTATTCCTTAAAAATGTTCTTTTAAAAAAAGATCCTTTTTACAATTTTTTTGAATAATAAATCTTAAGTCTTGTAGAGAATGAAATACTACTTTTTACCCGACTGCCAAAAAAAAAGAGGGTTATGTTTTTCGTGTGTATGTATGTATGTATGTCTATTTCTTTGACACGCTCTACAGGCTAAACGGTTTGACGGATTTTAACATATGAGGTGTCATTAGAATCGTATTCATTGTGGGAGTGACATAGGCTATAATATTTAATTAAAGCGTCCGCGAAAAAAAAATATCAGCACATTATCTATTGAGCTTGAATTATGTATACAGGGCGAAGCATCAAACATCTAAAACATATACATGGAGAATTCTGATAGGATGAAGTTTCATTAGTTTAAGGCGAGGGTACACCTTGCCGGCAAAAATTAGAAGTCCAACTTTGTGAATTTGTTCTGAGAAAATGAATGTATTTAGATTAATTTGGGTTTCGGCACATTATTGTACAAGTCTTGAAGAACATTGAACAAATTTACAAGTCAAAATATTACAAAATGGCCGCGTGGCAGCTGAACTCCAAAATGCACCTCTTAAAATGCGGTGGAAGATATCCCAATGGTCTCGATCCAGATTTTTAAATTTTTGTCTCAAAAATTTTTTATGACCGTTTAAGTGACGATGTTGACTTTTTGACTTTGAACCTTAATACCTCAAAAAAAATTAAAATATAAAAAATCTGGATCGAGGCGGACTGGATAAACATACATTAAACTAAATTCTTTTATTTCCGATGTTGTAGGTCTAACTACACCATTGGGATATCTTCCACCGCATTTTAAGAGGTGCTTTTTGGAGTTCAGCTGCCACGCGGCAATTTTGTAATATTTTGACTTGAACAAATTGTTAAATGTTCTTCAAGACTTGTACAATAATGTTTCGAAACCCAAATTGATCTAACTACATTCATTTTCTTAGAAAAAATTCACCCCCCCCCCGCCTTAAATACAGAAGCTGTATTTGAAACAAATATGACTAAAAATTTAAATAGAAATTGAAATAAAAAATTTAAAAAAAACCTTTTACCTAAAATGAAAAATGTGAACTAAAAAGCTTGAAATAAATAAATTATTAAAAATAAACAAAAAAACCCGACTGCGTTAAAAAACATCAACTGAAAAGCAATAAACTAAATTTAAAATAAACTAAATTATTAAAAACCTAAACAAAACTAAAAAGCGAAAAACAAGCTCTGCAGGGTGTGTTCCACTTCAAGCCCACGACGACCACGGTCGATCGCCAGTCCAATCAAATAACCGCGTTCGATCTTTAGTCCAATCAAAGATCCATGGGACCACGCCGCGGTCGTCGTGGGCTGTAAGTGGAAGGCACCCATAATCTATACAAATTTGTAAGATCAAAAGGTATTGCAGGCGGGGACAAGCAAAGAATTACAAAACACTTCACTTAAAGATCACCAACTTGGACTATTAGCTTGTCCCCGCCTGCAATACCTTTTGATCTTACAAATTTGTATAGATTATGGGTGCCTTCCACTTACAGCCCACGACGACCGCGGCGTGGTCCCATGGATCTTTGATTGGACTAAAGATCGAACGCGGTTATTTGATTGGACTGGCGATCGACCGTGGTCGTCGTGGGCTTGAAGTGGAACACACCCTGCAGAGCTTGTTTTTCGCTTTTTAGTTTTGTTTTTACATAAGGCGACATAAGATAAGAAACAGAGTTTCACGGAAACCATTGAATTTTATTTCAACAATAATTGTAAGGAACCATTGATTTTAATTGGTTCTGTGGACTATTCTCGGCTGTTGACTTCAGACACTGTGCACAGTACATGAGGTGTAGCAACAAAATTTTTCTTGTTTATTACTAATCCAGTTGTAATATCTTTATTTTTATCTGTGTGACTCCTTGATTACCGGGCTCATAGTTAGGTTTTCCTTTTATGTTCAGACACTCATGATGTTCAAAGAATTTTTTCAATGATGTTGAAGCCATCCATAGAAATAAATAATAATAGATTATTATTTACGATCAATCCAAATGCATACGTATTTTAATTTATTGTTTATATTATCGTGGTTTATATGATACTAGCTGAAATGCCCATCCACGGACGGGCAGTTCGCCAAGGTTGAAAACTCGATTGGTGTGCTACTCCAGGGGTGTCAAACTCATTTCGCCCGCGGGCCGTTTTCCGACAAGCCAAATTTTCGCGGGCCGCACACGAATGTCCTTTTTTTTTGTTTAGGTCATTCAGCTTCTTTTGTTACAGAGTTTTGTGGAAGCTTTACCTCCTTCACCTCTTTTGAACATCGCGTGGATGACTAATTTGGTCGCTGAACGCGCTCGAAGTTTTGCTGAATAACGCGAGTGGCATTAAGCAGCCTTCGGGGAGAAATATTAATTTTCGTGTAGAGCGAAAATAAATTTTCTTTTTTAACAAAATTTCGCTAACGTCTTTGAGCTTTGTGTTGAGCGGAGAACCATAACATCTGTCTAGTTCGCAGAGCAATACTAGATGCTGCTGCTCCCCATGTGTTGTGTTTCCCAATGGGACTGGTCTAGGTCTTATTAGTTGAGACATCAAGTTTATAGGTCATTCATTTTTTGTAATGATATTTTGTCTCCAACTGCACCTATACATCACATACGACTTACTACAGCCCTCGCGCCATCTATCGATATATCGTATAATTTATGAAAAAATCAAATTTTAATTTTTTTCAAATTTAAAAATTTATTGAGACATTTGGGCCATGGGAATTCGGGCCGCACAAATACACGCGGCGGGCCGCCAGTTTGACACCCCTGTGCTACTCGATCCCAGGGGGAGGTGATTTTAACTTTTAAGTCAGTAATCTAATTTCGCTGCCAATTTCAATGACACAATTTCAAATATACTGATATAAAAACTTGCGTATTTTGTACTAATAATCAACTTATTTTTTGTTTTCTATACATATTACGTTATTACAGATTGAAAATGGTGATGGTTTGCCTAATCTCATTTGTCTTCAATGTATTCACCAAGTTAGCAGAGCATTTTCTTTCAAACAACTTTGTGAACAATCCGATTCCAACTTACGACAATACTTGGGAAAGCCATTAAATCCAAAACCTAAACAAGAAATAGAAGACACATCAAATGCGGATTTGTATTCAACGAGTTTGTTCTTGGATAACTTTGGTTTAGACGATTCTTCAAACGATAGTGATGATTCTTTTAAACAAGATTTTACTCTTTTAAGTCAAAGTACTTCTGATAATCCCACCGACGAGAAAGCTATTGCACAAAAACAACTTTTAAAAGCTGCCAAATTACAAAAATGTAAAATGACAAAAAAGAAACTTTTAGCAAAAGTTGGTGGTAAAGCAAGTAAGTTATATCTTTTCTTGTGTGCTATACTTTTTTAATTATTTAGATTATTTAGGTGCGTTGAAAAAATTAAAACGAAATACTAATCAATGCAACGTTTGCAAAAAACAATTCATCAACTTAAAATCATTTCGTAAACATTTACGTACGCATATAGAAGATCGTCCGTATAAATGTAAACTTTGTCCAAGAGGTTTCACGGAAGAAAATTATTTAAACAATCACATGCGCACGCACATGCCAGAAGATCAAAAACCATATCAATGTAAACTTTGCAGTAAGAGGTTTATTCATACAACTCTTTTAAACAAACATTTGTTGAAACACAGTGGGGAGAAACCTTTTGTGTGTAAAATATGCAATAAGGGATGTTACGCCGAAAACAGTTTATTGAAGCACATGAAAATTCACGAAAAGAAAGAAGGGGATCCTGCATTACTTAAACACATCTGTGATTATTGCAAAAGTGAATTTCCTGATGCTAGTTCTCTAGATATTCACATTAAACAACATACAGGAGATCGTCCCTTCTTATGCAACATGTGTGGAAAATGTTTTCCTCAACGATTTAACCTCGAATTACATTTAAGAACCCATACAGGTATTAATATTCAGGTCTTTGAGTAACTGGTATTAATATTTTTCTTTCAGGCGAACGTCCTTTTACGTGCGAAGTATGCAAAAATGGTTATGTATCGAAAGCTAGCTTAAAAATACACATGAGAACGCATACAAACGAAAGGCCATTTGTTTGTGATTTTTGTGGTAAAGCATTCCGACAATCAGGAGATCTGACCAGTCACAAACGGTTACATGGGACCGAAAAGCCGATCGAATGTTCTGTTTGTCAAAAAAGGTATGTTATTTTAAGAGAAGTGATGAAACAAATATATAATATTATTAACCACTTAATGCACAATCAAGTACACTTTTCGGGTGTAAGAGGTCGTGTTAGACACCAACATGTGCATTAAGTGGTTAATGTGATATTTTTATTTTTCTAATTTTTAATATTTTATCTAATTTTATAGTTAATCTATCTAACTTGATTACAACTTAATTTTTTTTAATTTAATCAATTCATTTCGATAGCAACCCTTCAATCTTCATTCAACTTCAGAATTTTCATAGTAAAAATAAAGTTTATTTTTGATTTTATTAATAATTTTTATCTGTTCTGCGTCATACTTTTAACTAACATTATTACAAACTCAGCGATCCTATTTACAAAACAATAAAGCAAATCAATTTTCATACATTCAGGTTTTGCAATATTGAAACTAATTTAAATTTTCAATTCTCATTTTCTAAACAAATAAACTAAATTGCCTCTAAAATGTAACCTAATAATTTTGAAGCACATGAGTATTCGCTGGGTGCGTGACATTTGGCCACCTTTTTTGCACAATTTGTCCGCAGCGGACGCTGGTGTCGTTTATGCACCCAGCCAATGGGTGCGTGCCATCTGACCACCTTTTTTGCACAATTTGTCCACAGCGGACGCTGGCGTCGTTTTTTAATACCCCCACTATGCACTTCGCACCCAGCGAATATCTTTACATCAAGTTAGTTTACCTTGTACATACCGGGTCTTCATTTCAAAAGTAGCCAATCGAAATAACTTTTCTTTTTGAATTTTTTTAAGTAAATTTCAAGTTTGCTATTTTGAATAACTTTTCAAAGATATAGGCGAGGAAGGCTTGTAAATTGGTGTTATTGGTGACTTTAAATTTCTTCTACGCCCAAACTATTGAAAGTAGTTCATACTTGATTCTGTCGCTATCACGGACTGTTCTGTAGGAAATTAATTTCTGTTTGTCAATATGCGAGTCTTCTCCTATTATATTAAAATAACAACTAACTTCTTTTAAACAGATTTACCACGGTTATGAAATTGAAATATCACATGCGTAACCATACTGGAGAGCGACCTTATGTGTGTACCGTTTGTGGACGAGGTTTTACAGTAAATACGATTCTTTTACGTCATATGCGCGTTCATTCAGGAGAAAGGCCGTACGTTTGTGTAACTTGCGGCAAAGCATTCTCGCAGTCAAGTACTCTCAACACACATATGAAGGTAAGTTTTTCAAAAAGTGTGCCTAAGAAGTAAATTAAAATACTTTTCTAGGTTCATGCACCATCGCCCAAATACAACACGCAAGAAACTCCATCAAGAATGCCAAAATTTTCTGCAGTCAACGAAGTCAAATTTCACAATACCAATGATCAGCAAAATAATCGCCTCATGCAACCTCAAGATAACAGAATGATGCAACCTGAACCACCTCGTATGATACAACAAGACGGTAATCGAATGCTATCAAACGACGGTTCGAGAATCTTAAATGATGGCCATTTATTAACTGATAATCGTGTTCTTCTTAACGATACAACCCGTCTTCACTTAGTAAACGTTAGTGAACCACCACGATTGTTAGTCAACGATAACACAAGACTGTTAACCAATGATAATCGGTTATTAACAAATGATAACACACGTTTGCTTGCCAATATGACGGACAACAATCGATTATTAACAAATGATAATCGATTATTAGCCAATGAAAATGCCAGACATTTAGCGGTTATTGAAGGTTCGCGTATTCTAGCAGACAAATATTTAGCCAATTATGATCCGTATCACCGTGGACATCTTTAGAATACAAGATTTAACACCTAGAAGTAATTTTAAACTGACAATGTAAAATGTAATACCTATTATGTAGGTATTATTTTTAGGCAGGTAACTGAATATTACTTGAAAATTTAATTCATCAGATATTTTTACTAAATTTAAAACATTTAATTAACAGAAGTGACTGAAATAGATTTTCTTTTAACACAATTTATGAAAATTGCAGATTATAAATTATTTTACCACAGAGTTTTTATCAAATGTAAAACTTTTATAGTAGATAGACCTTGATTTTTCCTTGGTTACTAGAAGGAGCCAAAGTGCTGCGCAGTAGATGTGGAGGGAGAATGTGTGACACCTAATTCCACCAATTATTTTTTTTTATAGACCCGAATGAACGAAAATTTATTTCTGCATATTATGTCCGCCTTAGGCACTAAGGAAAAATCAAGGTCTACCTAAGATTCCAAGAAATTAAATGGTTACACAAAAAGATCGTCATTAAAATAACGATTGGTTAAGAAATTAGTCCCGTATTGTGATTATTTATTTTAAATTCAAGTTACAATTTCAACCAAAAAAGACATTTTGCTTCCACTATCAAATTATGAAAAGTAATTTTTAAAATTTCTTTTTGGCGAGTTCCTATTTAAAGCTAAGCTAAAGTACAATAAACCTGCACCAAAGATATTGGTTATTTAAAAAAATACGACGAGATCTGATAGATAACATTAAAATGAAGCGTTTTAATGTTACGGGTGAACGTCAAATATCGATTAGTTTGGGAAAGAATCGATTCTAAAGTTTCGATCTTTTAGGTAAGAACCGCCCAGTTGTCTCATTCTGTTGACGATCTGTGCACTTGGCGTAAATACTTATAGCAAGGTTTATTAAGGGGCAAATGGTCATAGCCGGTGCATTAATTTTGTAAATAAAACTCGATGCACCAGCGCCGACCTAGAACAGCCCCTGGTGGGAGCAACTAAGAATGGGGAGCAGGACTTTATTGTTCTGTGAACCGGAATAACACTGTAGTACTAGTAATACTAGTACCAAGACGTTAGCGAATTTTTGCAGAAAAGGAAATAATTTTTATTTTCGCCCTAGATGAAAATAAAAACTTTCTCACCCCGAAGGCTGTATTAATGCCACTTGCGTTTTTCAGCAAAACTTCGAGCGCGTTCAGACCTTGCGCTCGATCACCTATCGCCAGCTAGTTTCAATTAGCTGGCCTGTTCGTAATCAACGTGACGGCACTCAAATGTTGAAAGAGACGATGGAGGCTTCGCCTCCAAGATACTCTGACTCAGTGAGATGATGTGTGTGTGTGTGGATTAAGGAGCAAGGGTCACTGCTGGGATGTTTACAAAGCCCCAGCGCCGACCTAGATCAGTAAGTTCTTCTCAAGAAATTGCATTGGGCATGTAATGTGAAAGTAATTTTTCTGCAGTTTGTGCCTGCTTTTTGCTTCTTCTCGTCAGCGGTCCCTTTCCCTTCTTCGAAACCCTTTTAAAGTGCACGAACTCTGTGTTGGCAGGGGTACTGCAGACTGCATCTACTATCTTGCTAAAAAAGTTTTTTTCAAGTGAGCAGGCTTCAATTTTCCGGTTTTCGAGTTGTGTAGGCTTCAGAGATGTTTTTTCAAGTGAACGGTGTAAAGATCCCGGTTTCGAGTTTCATGGGCTTCAAGAAAGTTTTTTTACATCCCGGTTGTATTATGTAACCTTACTAGTGGGCGGAGCTAAACTTATTCAAACAGCCAATTCAATACTCTCGTATTATTTCTACGTTTCTGGCCTTACTTCGCCCAAATTTTTTAATGTTACATAAAATTTTTCAGTTCTGGTGCAAGTTTATCGTACTGTCCCTTTAAAACTATTATTATTATAAACAATTAAATTAGCATTTCATACATTTAAGATAATTTTAACGAATTCACGTAAAATAAGTAACTTTTTGATAATTCATAATTGTGATATTAAAATATCACCATTTATTCTTTTAAGCTTAATTTTAGAGTATTTTAGTTTATAGCATTAAAATATGATTAATGAATTGCGAAAGTATTACATTTTATAACATAAAGTTTAAATTAAGGATTTTATATAATTGAGTAAAATAAAATTTTTGTACAATTTTTTCCTTACATTACTTACTGCATGACTATGGAGTGGGGCTCTTCACAATAATTATAAGTTGTTCCTTTTTTATACCATTTCAGGCGTCAAAATGTAAAAGTCACTTTTTTACAATTTAAGTTATAAACGCCATTGTATTCCTTATTCAACAGAAGGGGGCAATGGGTGCAAGTGCCCCCCCCCTGACTCACAACAGAAGCACTTTATTTTGACCAATTAAAAAATAGATATTTTCGATACAAGTTAGGAAAATAGATATTTTCGATACTAGTGCGGAAAAGTAACATTTTTCCATTCGAGGCGAAGAAAGGCGAAGAACGAGGCCGAGTTCGTAAACCGCAGCTGAGAATGGAAAAAGATACTTTTCCACGCGTATCGAACAATATTTTTTCTAATAGTTTTTGAAAAAGAACCAACAACATACTTTTTATACCTAATTTAAAATAATTTTATATACTTTATGAAAATATATGTTAGCGTTAGCCAAAAATTACAGTAAAATAAAATAAAACAAGCCTTTTTACTTACTTTTTCGTACTTACGATTTATTACCGTTATTACTTTATTTCTATCTTACTTGTTATTACATAATTATTCTCCGGTATAGTATACCTCAGTTGATTACCGCCCTCATAATACCAACTTAGGTTGGTATTACTTAATCAACACTTAATTTAAAATTATTAGTCAGGACCGTATTCATTACAGGTCCGTATTCAGGTGGTATGGCTTAGTAGTCCTCGCTTATTCTAACGTACAGGTCCGGACTCAGGTTGTATGGCTTAGTAATCCTTGCTTATGCTAACACGGCCTTCCTGCAATTGTCGCGTCCTCGTGACATAATCTTGCTCTCATCCCAAATATTGTAAGGCCAATTTATCAATTTCTTGTCAATTAGTGCTTGTGAATCACCATTGTTGTCCTAGTCATTGCTCATTACCGTGTCACGATTTTACCGGCGATATAAGGAAAAATAATAATCAAAATTAATATTGCACAATAAATAATCAGTCATGCCGCCGAAATAATCAGTCTTGCAGTCGTAATAATAATCCTAATAATTCACCATAATAATCCTAATAATCCTGAAAAATAATCAAAGTTAATGTTATACAATAAATAATCAGTCGTACAGTCGTAATAATAATCCTAATAATCCTGAAAAATAATTAAAGTTAATGTTGCACAATAAATAATAAATTAGTCGTAAAGTCGTAATAATAAGTAGTTCGGCTTTGCCGATATAATAATAAGTAATCCGGCCTAACCGCCATAAAAATTTCGGCCTAACCGCCATAATAATTCCGGCCTAACCGCCATAATAATTCCGGCCTAACCGCCATAATAATTCCGGCCTAACCGCCATAATAATTCCGGCCTAACCGCCATAATAATTCCGGCCTAACCGCCATAATAATTCCGGCCTAACCGCCATAATAATTCCGGCCTAACCGCCATAATAATTCCGGCCTAACCGCCATAATAATTCCGGCCTAACCGCCATAATAATTCCGGCCTAACCGCCATAATAATTCCGGCCTAACCGCCATAATAATTCCGCCATAATAATTCAATAATAATTTTTTATTATCTTTTAAAATTAAGAAGAAAAATAAAATTTACAACCTTTTTGTTTTTTCAACTCATAATACCAATGCCTGATCCGATGGCCAAGTTCTTAATTGTTCATGTGCCGCAACTTTCGTCACTTTTGTGTTTTTATTACATCGTTTCAGTACGTACCGTTCATTAGGCAAAATCTTTATAATTTCATAGGGTCCCAAAAATTTGTTGCCTAGTTTTCCCGATCCCGCTTTTTGCGTGTCCTGAACTACTACTTTATCACCAATTTTAAAAAGAATCGCATTAAGTCTTTTTGTATCAAATTCTTCTTGTTGTATGTGTCTTCCTTGTACTAATTTTTGGTTTGCCTTTAATCTCATTGTATCCATACTTTCCAAATTCTGTTCCTTAATTCCTTTCAAAAATAGCTCCTCCGCCGGTAATCGTTTTCTGGTTCCGAACATGAGTGCATTTGGCGAGAATCCTGTTGCCGAGCATACCATTTCATTTAATACTGCTTCAATTCGTGGTAATATCGTAATCCATTTGTGTTCATCTTCATTATTTAAAGAGCTCCGCATTAGATTGAACAATGTTCGCATTACTCTTTCTACCTGACCATTTCCTCGTGGTACTCCTGTTGCTATGAAGTGTAATTCGATGTCTTCTGTTTTTAAATAGTTCTGAAATGTAATTGACGTAAATGCACGTGCCCTATCCGCTATAATCCTTTTCGGTTTCCCAATCTTTCTGAATAATGACTTCAGCGCTATTACTGATTGCTCCGCAGTTTTGTTTTCAATCGGAGTAAGCATACAGAATTTTGCAAACGCATCGATGACAACCAAAATTTCAGTACAGTTATTAGATTTTACCAATGGTCCTGCATGATCAATATGCCATACCTGCATTGGTTCGGTTGCTTTTTCACCTTCTTGATATTTCCCACTTTTTGATCCTGTATGAGATTTTCCAAGGGTACACGACCTACAGTTTCTGATGTACTTTTTAAATGTTTGTCCCATTTTGGGCCAATATATCTCTTCTTTCATTCGTATGATGGCCTTGTCCCATCCTATGTGCGTAGCTTCATCATGATATATTTTCATTGCTTTTAATCGAGCTGATATCGGTACATAACATTTTAACATGACTTCCTTTCCTTTGATTTCTTGATGATAAACAATTTCATTTTTTATTACAAATTTGTCATTAGGACTTGTAATTAACTCTTGGCAAAATGGATCATTTGCTTGATGCTCTATTATCGTATCAGCTTTCGTAGTTCTTTGTATCCTCCGAATTAGTGGATTCCTGCTTAGATAGTCCACATGTCCCATTTTGCACCCAGGTCTGTATTCTATTTCAAAATCGAAATCTTGAAGCTTCATCCACCATCTAGCCACTCGCGGATGTAAATCTTTCTTTAATGCAGTTGCTCTTACGGAATTACAATCTGTATAGATAGTAAAATGCAATCCGTATAAATAGACTCGAAAGTGTTCCGTCCCTTCAACAATCGCTAGTGTTTCTAAATCATACGAGTGATATTTAGATTCACTTTCAGTCGTTTTTCGACTGAAGTATGCAACTGGTCTTATTACATTTTCTTCCTTTTGCATCAAAATCGCACCGATTCCAACAGAACTTGCATCAGTATGCAATTCAGTTGGTAGCTCTGGATTAAATATTCTTAACGTTGGTTGGTTTACCAAAATGTTGATAATTATCTGCCGGATCTCTTCATGCTTGACTGTCCATTTGAATTCCTCATTCTTTTTTAGCAATTGAGTGATAGGGGCAGTAATTAATGAAAAATCTTTAATAAAGCGTCTAAAATATCCAGCTAGACCCATGAATTGTCTAATCCCCTTAACGTCATTTGGTGGTTTAGTACCAGCTAACGCATCGATCTTCCTTAAACTCGGTTTTATAATGCCCTGCCCTACTATGGCACCAAGATATTCAGTTTCCTTTTTAAAAAATGTACATTTTTCTAGGTTAAGTAAAAATCCGCTTTTAGATAGCGCTTCCAACGTGTTTTTTAAATTTTCGAATCCTTGTTCGATTGTCTCGGAAGCTATCATAACATCATCTAAATAAACCTGTGCCACTGTGTCCTTTAAATTTCCCAGAGCCTTATTTATAGCTCGTTGGTAGCAAGATGGTGCATTTGCAAATCCAAACGGCATTCGGTTGTATTCATAGTGACCGTCAGGTGTAACGAAAGCGGTGTATTTCTTGCTGTCTTCTTCAATCTCTATTTGATGAAACCCATCCTTCATGTCAAGAGTGGTAAAGTAGACTGCCTTTCCTAATGCATCGAGTTGATCTCTTAAATTTGGCAACGGGTAACGATCTCGAACAGTTTTTTTATTTACTTCCCTATAGTCAACACATAGCCGTAACGATCCATTTTTTTTTTTAACTAGCACGATGGGGCTAGCATAAGGTGAGGAACTTTCTCTAATTATATTTTGGTCTAATAAGTCTTGAATTATTGTCTTCAGCTGTGTTCGTTCGCTGTATGCTAGTCTCCTAGGTTGAAATGCTACTGGCTTATCATCGGTTAAAGTTATTCTTAATTTTCCGGTGGTTACTGCTTGCGGTATTTGGTTGCGAGTAGAGTCCAAAAGTTTCTGAATTTGTTTTTTCCATTTCTCGTCCAGTCCTGACAATTCGTTATTATTTAGTACACTTCGAATTTGAGGTTTTACTATTGGTGAAAGTTTTAAATCCAAACCATACTTTCTCACGACCACTTGTAATCCCGGACGTTGAATCGTCTCCCACCCAATCAATGCGTCTACACCAGGAATGGTATTATCCGGTACAACTAGAAAATCAATTTCAAGAGTGACTTCTTGAAGCGCAATGTATAGTCGGCAAATTCCCAAGGTCTCTACATCTATTCCAAATCCAGACAGGATTTGAGAACATATGATCATTTTACCATTAATTTTTTTTACTACGCAATGATGGATTATAGACTGATCTGCTCCGGAATCTATCAAATAGCTAAATTCTTGCTTCGTGTTGTTAGTTGATACCGTAGCGGTTGGCGTGATCTCGCATCTATTATTTAAACAAAATATCTTGGGATGTCCATTCTTTTTAAAACAATCAGATTCAGCATGCCCCAATCGTTGACAAAAATTACATTGAGGAACGATGTTTTGGTTATTAATTTTTTTTGCATGAGTTTGCGGGCTAATCAAATCTGGGGCATTTTTACAATTTTTTCTTTCATGACCTTTTTCTCCACACTTATAACATCTGTCTTGTATTGGACTTCTTTGTGAGTACCTTGAGTTTGGTAAACTTCTACATGCGTCTTTGAGATGTCCTGGTTTACCACATTTGAAACATCGTTTTAATCTTTGAGATTCATTATCCCAATCAGGTCGCGTGGTGTTTATCGTGTTCATCCTAGGTCGTTTTGTTCTTCTCCTCTGATCATCTTGGTTTTCATTATCGCATTGGCGTAGCAAAAGCATTAGTTCTTGTTGGTCTTTTGGTCGAAAATTAGCTATTTCTTTAAAAAATATTTGCATATTTTGTTCAAAATCCATCTGATTTCCACCAGGATTTTGGATTGTATTATTTGGAACATCCCCTGTATTTTGACCCATATTGAACGGGGGAAAAAAAAAATAAAACAACAAAACAAAATAAAATAAACACACACAAAATAAAATAAAACACAAAACAAAACACGAATATTTCGATCTGATTTAATCCAATCTGATCTCCTAAATCACCGTTTGTGGTTAAACGTATGCTCGAATCTCCACTTCTGATGTTAGCGTTAGCCAAAAATTACAGTAAAATAAAATAAAACAAGCCTTTTTACTTACTTTTTCGTACTTACGATTTATTACCGTTATTACTTTATTTCTATCTTACTTGTTATTACATAATTATTCTCCGGTATAGTATACCTCAGTTGATTACCGCCCTCATAATACCAACTTAGGTTGGTATTACTTAATCAACACTTAATTTAAAATTATTAGTCAGGACCGTATTCATTACAGGTCCGTATTCAGGTGGTATGGCTTAGTAGTCCTCGCTTATTCTAACGTACAGGTCCGGACTCAGGTTGTATGGCTTAGTAATCCTTGCTTATGCTAACATATATATAATATTTAAATTTGACGGTTGGTAGCCGTGGTATTATTGACTACCAACCGTACTTTGGTGATCAGTGTGATCAGTTACAAAAGAAAATAGGTTAGTGATCGCAGGTTTTTTTAAATTTGGTGCAAAGCTCAACTTTATTGAGCTGTTATTCCATGTTGCGATCGACATTGTCGAACTTTCTCTTTTCCGCACTAGTTTTCCTTCTCTTTTCTGTTTCCCACACAGTATTACTTTTCCACACTCTTTTAGATATCACAAAATAAGACTTTTTCAAACACTATTAGAAAAAGATACTTTTCCACGCGTATCGAACAATATTTTTTCTAATAGCGTTTGAAAAAGAACCAACAATATACTTTTTATACCTAATTTAAAATAATTTTATATACTTTATGAAAATATATATAATATTTAAATTGACGGTTGGTAGCCGTGGTATTATTGACTACCAACCGTACTTTGGTACACTATTGGGATATCCAGCTAAGGACTACGCCGTCTTGCGGAGAATTTTAGAACTACTCCTGGAGACATAAACAAACAAAAATTACATGCACGTTATAGGTTGTGTTACCGTTTTTTTTGATTATTTGTGTTTTTACGTATAGTAATGATAATATTTAAATTACCAGTATATAGTACAGTTATAGTCGCGTATATTTAGTGAAATTTATTTGCCAAAGAAGTTTTTAAAAAGTGAAAATAAGAAAAGTTAGATACCAGCAAGTTATAAGTTGGGTTACCTTTCTTTTAATTTTGTTACTTATTGTTACGAATCTTAATGCAATACTTGGAGGACAAAGAATCCAGATTCTTTAAAAGTTACGAAAATGATTAGCCCTTTTTGAGAGTTTGTCACATTTTGATAAAGAACCTATTCAATAAAGGTAAGCACATTCTAATTATTGACATCAAAAATGCTTATTTCTTATTTTATTTAGGTTTTACAATTGGTCATAAAAACTTTTTAAAACCATTGGCAATTCCCACAATATAATAAATTATTGTCAATCACTTCCATGTAGTTCAAGACCAGGTGCTGGCCCATCAATCGTCAACTTCAAAATGATGCTAAAAATCAAGAAAGGAATGCTTTTATAACTTAGAACCCATACAAGATGTGAGCCCAGATTGTTTCAAGGATGTAGATGATAATAATTTATAAATAATAAAAACAAATAAATGAAAAAGCCTTTTATTGTGTAGTTATCGTAACATTTTAAAATATTCTTCTTTTACGTTAAAGACTAATTTGTGAGTAAATTCTCATACTTTAGCTAAACTATCAATAAACTACAAAATAACAATGAAAAACTAAGTAATGTCATCTGCAATTGTATTTGGCCATAGAAATTATGATTCTCCGTTAGCTGATATTACTACGTCAGTCAGTCGGAGATACTACTAGTCCTGTTTCGACAACTTCATTTATATCCAGTACTTGTTTTAAAGAGTTTTCTAGGATGTGGATCTTATTATAAACCATAATCTGTATATTTATTTGAAAATTTGACCAAAAAACTGACCACGAGCACTGAATGTGTGTCTGCGATATTACTTCAAATTTGTTAATTGAAGTTCTAAAAATCATTAATACAGTAAGATAGTAAAAAATTACCATAATAGTGCAAAAATTTATACCTTGTACACCCTCAGTAAAGTGTTTTTCACCTGCAGCAGGTTTACAACACCAAACATAATTACATGCCTTGTATTAAACTTCTTGAATTTTTGTTGGAGTTTTCATTGCCATATACTTCCTTAAAATAATCTACAACAGAAATATGTGTTTCATTTCTACAATCCATAACACATTGAACTCAAATACAATGTTTACTTACATTCCATTAGTATGTTTACATAATCATAAATCGTACAAAATTCGTTATCAATAACCAAAACTCAAATTAATTTGTTACCAATAAACAAAACTACGACACACAACATTTTAAATTGTTTAAAATGATTGTTTTATATGTTTAAAAACAAAATTTAAAACGCATAACCTCCATATAAACCTTAACATAAACACGAACGATGTCTCCAGGAGTAGTTCAGATTTTATCCGCACTGGCGCTGGGATCTTAATATTAGATCCCAATATAATGTGATCAGTGATCACTATAATGATCATGATCAGTGTGATCAGTTACAAAAGAAAATAGGTTAGTGATCGCAGGTTTTTTTAAATTTGGTGCAAAGGTCAACTTTATGGAGCTGTTATTCCATGTCGCGATCGACATTGTCGAACTTTTTCTTTTCCGCACTAGTTTCCCTTCTCTTTCCCACACAGTATTACTTTCCCGCACTCTTTGGGATATCACAAAGTAGGACTTTTTCAAACACTATTAGAAAAAAAAAATTTAACAATTGTTCTGGAAGATAGGTAAAATCCGTAAAATCACACAAAAATGTGAACGAAATCCTGTGTCCGCGCCTGCGTTGGTTCATAAAATTCATTTAAAAAGTAACGTTTTATTTTAAATTTTTAATAGAGAAAAATGGGCTTCCATCTAAATTTCTAATCATAGTGGGGAATTTGGAAGTTAAGGAATCTGTTTCTACTTTACTAGAAAATACAATGTAGGTGTTGATATATTCCAAAAGACTGAGCTGTGGTCCACAAGCCTACTTTAAAGATTGCATAAGGGTGCGATTTTAAAGACTCTTCCAAATCTTCATTTACAGCTCAAAATTGGTTATAGATACAGCAATGAATTATTTTATTAATGGTAAGAGGAAAATTTTCCAAAGATTGTGACATAAAGGATAAAAGAAATTCAAATTTTCTAACAGATTAGGTACCTCAAAATATAAAAATTTGACTTTAGCTGTTATTCTAAATTACTATAGAAATTAAAATTCACTATATTTTAGTATTTTCCAAGTTCAAAATTTATTTACAATTTTTATATAAGTATACAAATTAATGATTATAGAAAAGCAGCAGTTTCTTAGCTGTAACAAAATGAAATTAATTTGTTTAGAAGTATAAAATACTTTGTGCGAATATTTCATTTAAATAAAAATTACTATCAGGTGATGTGAAATTACTATTCAGTTCTAAATCAATGGTCTTCAACCTTCTGCAGCTTGTAAAGCCTTTCTAGCAACCGTATCTTTGAAAAAAGTGCGGCAAGCAAGTCTATCCACCGATATTTTTCTGGCAATAGTTTTTTTAACACTTTTGCTACTATTTAATTGGAAGAACGGAATTTGCCATACAAACCATTTCCATAATATGGAGAATTCAAAGCTTGTAGGTTACAAGGTATCAAATTTACACAGTGAGGGAGTCGGTGATAAATTATTAATGTTACAATTTTTAAAACCCTACAAAGCACGGATTGAAGACCACTGCATCTAAACTGAGATTCTAACAGTGTTATACATGGATTTACAAGTTGTTTGCCCTGTGCAAGGGCAAATGCCTGAATCTTGTCTAAAACAGATATGTTTTGTGGTCCCAAAATAAAAGTAACCTGAAATTGTCCGTGTAAATCAGACCCTGCTTAAAACGGAACATTTTTTTGGTCCCAAACGGTTTCTCTGTATGGGTTGAAATTTGCAAGAAAATAAATTTAATCTATAATACATAAACACTCTGTATTATATATTTACTAATTTAAGCTATTTAAACATAACAAATCACGTGCATGTAGTATAAAATCTACATATTAAATCTAAAAATCGCTAACTCGACCCTTTCGTTCCCAATCGCCATACCTAGTTGGTTCAGGTCCTCTGGGGCCTCCCACTTCACCCGTGTGAGGATTTTTACTATCGGGCCAGGGTTTTAGAGGTTCTTTCTCTTCATAAGGATGCTTACCCACGATTTCATCTAATTTTTCAATTGGAGTTTTTTCTCTTAATTTTTCTTTAAACTCTTTCATACGAGGACTCAATGGTTTATCAGTTGATGACGAAGATCTTTGTACTATGTCTGCAAATAACGAAAACCAATTATTTTACTAAATTAATACCGTATGGTGAAGCTAAATTTGGAACTCGACCTATGCTATTGTTAATTATATACAGTCGATTTCAAATGACGTACCGTTTAATTGCACATATTTAGGAGAAAATGGAGACTGTTTCATATGGCGAAGTATATACATCATAATACTCATTTCTATTTTGTATTTTTTATTCTTGATTTTCTTTAATTTGATACTCTTCGACGTCAATCACATTTCAAAATAATAAATAATTTATCCGTTACCAACATTTTTAAGCAAAAAACACTAAATTGTTGTTGTCTTGTAAAGTGAGGTTGGTGTGTTCATATTTGTGCCTTTTAAATATTGTTAAACAGTAATATAACTCAATTTAGCTGTACGAAGAATAGTTATGCGGTGCGTGGCATGTAAAAGATTAAATAATAACGAAGAAGGTATTTCATTTCACAGGTAAATACAATCATTTCAATGGCGTACTTAAAATTTTTGTTGTTGGGGTGCATCACGGAAAATATAGTAAAGGGTGCAGCGGGTGCAGTAAACCATATAGCTTCCTTGATTCCCGCGTTTATAAAACTTAGGGCCGATATAATAATAGAAACGGTAAACGGTAGTTAAAACTTCAATTTGAATTTAACAAAGCGTTAAATTTAACTAACTAATAGAAAAGTGTTTGTTTGAGATGAGGTGATGGATGGATCTGTAGAAACCGAATAGGCGGAAGCTGAAAAGATTAAACTAAAATAAAAGAGGATATAGAAAATTATTTATTTTCCATCACATGGAATAATAATGGGTAAACAACGGGGTAAACTATAATATAGTTATTTTCAGTCTTTCGGACCACCGCCCATGTTTCTGAGCATAAATTTTTATAATGCCCCCCCCCCCCCGTTACTGAAATAGAGCTAAACAAAGGTCATTCGTATTTTTTAAATAAAAATTGTTCTATTTCTACCGTCCCCGACCACACCTGAACGCCCCCCAAATTCTTTCATGCCTGTTATCGCCCCCCTAGAACTGGATATCGCCCACTTTGAGAACCACTGCTTTAGGTAATAACTTTTTATACTTTGCAAATTACTTTTTAACAGGTTTTTAATGATTTTTATTAATATCTACCTGATAGAGGAACTTGAAATTGGGTGTGGAAGCTATTCGCTATGTGCGTGGTTAGAGAGGGGATACGAAAACCGATCGAAGCGTTTGGAGTGGCCGTAATAGAAACAAGACGGGACTCATTTATCTAATAACTAGAGACCGGATTTTAACCATTTTTCATTTTGTTCGATTTTATAAGCAGCTCTTTGAAATTTGAAATCTATACGAATTACATAAAAAGAAGTAATTTGACTTATACTTTTTTATGCTTTTTTTTTGCTTTTTTCTTGAAATTTTGCTTATTTGCTTTTTTTATGCTTATTTCTTATTTTAGTGCTTGTTTAGGACTTATTTTAATAATTTCATGATATTATGTCAATTAAATTCCCGTTAAACTGCTAAATGTAAAATATACTATTTTTTTAAACATATTTTAAACGATAGGAGACACCAGGACCGTAGCCAGGATTTCATTTCGGGGGGGGGGCACTTGTAAAAAGCCATTTTCGTTATTCCGGCCGTAAAGTGAGCGGTTTACGGCCTCATTTGAGGTACGAAAAGTGCCTTTTTACGTCCTAGGGAGAAAAAAGACGAGGTAACCAATAAAAATGACTTAGTCCCGAGACACAACAAAAAGCGGTTTACACCAACTCGGCCGTAAAGTGATTTTACACCCTCGGGTTCCTCGGCTTCGCCTAGTCTACGAAAACCTGCCCCTCGGTTGTAAAATCTCTTTTTACGGCCTTGTGATGTAAACTACTATTTTAAAATGTAAAATTTCCGGTTGTTCCCCTTCCCTTTTCTTTTTCTTTGTCTTTTCAACATTTCTGGGGCCCAAGTGCCCCCCTGCCTACGGGCCTGGGAGACACAATTTGACAATGCAACATTTGGAACAATATTTATAAGCTCTTTTTCAGCAATAAATTAACTAATTTATTTTGAAAACTTGCAAAATGCTTTTGAATAATTTGAAAAACAAAAAAGTGCTATTGTGTATGCTTTTTTTAAATAAAAGTTTATGCTTTTTTTGATCAAGTTGGTGCTTTTTTTAGTTTTATTTGGTGCTTTTTTTAGTATTATTTGGTGCTTTTTTAAGCACTTTTTTTTCAAAATTACGTTTTTATTTATCCGGTCTCTACTAATAACTATTATTACTTATTATTTATCTATTCCTTATGAGATTAGCATACACACCAATACACCACGGACCTCTTAAACAAAGTTTAAATTTAAATTTCCGTCAAAAATCCTTAATTAAAACAGTTACTATTGCTAAAACAGTCCCAGTTCATTTTATTGAATGAACACAGCGAATTGAAAAAAGTTATTTTATTTTTATTACAGTAAAAATGTATTTAAAATTTTTTCTTGTTTTCAGGTTCCCTAAAAATGCTAGACGAAAAATTAGTTGGATGACCTTGCTAGGAATTGAGGAACCAATTTCTGCAAGAGCACAAATATGTTCTGATCACTTTCAAGAAAAGGATTTTGTTACAAGACTTTCAGGCAAAAAGTGCCTTAGACAAAATGCTTTTCCAAAAATCGCTTTTCCAATTGCTTTTGGTAAAGAACTTGAAGTTTCACCAAGGTTTGTCTTTTTAACTATACTAATATAATTATTTAACTACAGCTTATATGTTTGAAGAACTTTGTGTTTCAAAAATTTGCATTTTTAATTATATTTCTGATGCTTTACAAAATGTACACACTGTTGCCAGCGGCGGTGCAAGAGTAGCTAGGGCCCGTAAGCAAATATACATAACGGGCCTCAAAAAAAAAAGTTCGTAAGTTTTCTACTTGTAACCTAGTAAAGCAAGGAAAAATAATGTAAAAATCTACCCCAAAAGTTGTCTTTAATTTCCGATGATGTGGTTTCGGAGCGATTTTTTATTTAAATTTTTGGATAAAAAATAAAGTTTGTTCAAATATTCTGCAACTGCATAAAACTATTGATTACAGCCTAGTAAATCCAGGAAAAATAATGAAAAAATTCTAAACCAAAAGTTGTCTTTAATTTCCGATGATTTGGTTTCGGAGCGATTTTTGATTTAAATTTTTGGATAAAAAATAAAGTTTGTTCAAATATTCTGCAACTGCATAAAACTATTGATTACAACCTAGTAAAGCCAGGAAAAATAATGAAAAAATTCTAAACCAAAAGTTGTCTTTAATTTCCGATGATAATATGGGCAGGTAGGATAGGGCCCCTTATGATCCCGGGCCCCTAAGCATAGCTTACATTCGCTTACTCATATCACCGCCACTGACTGTTGCATAAAGAAAAGCTCAAATCGATAGTATCTTTAGTTTTTAATGAATACCTACCCTTTATGTTTTAAAATTAGAGAATATTTATTAAAAATAACTAAAAACATTTTTGGGATTAATTCATTATTTTTTTTTTATCAAAAATTATACCTAGTAATAGTTTATATTTTAAAAATATAATGTTTATTAGGGGTACCATGTTATAAAATAATGCATGTGATTTTACTAGTTTACTCGTTACACAAAATGAGACATTTCTTAACTGATGACATAAATAGCTAAAAATATAGCGCAATTTGTTAAATATTCCCAATAAAACCAACCAGCAGTTAAATTATTATACTGTTCATTGGATGAATTGTTTAGTGAACCGTTGGTTAAGCTAATCGGAGGTGAACCGAGTATTGAAATATTTTAAGAATATTACAGGTATTTTACTTCCAATGGTAAAATTAAAAATACATCCAAGAGTTCACCACATATGCCAACAATTGAAAATGAATCATCAAGCACTTGGAGTGCTCCAGAGGTCGAAAATGAAAAATCTCCGAAACCTGAAAATGTACCCAGGTCAGTATAACATATTATTATAATTTCAGTCTTGACTTGATCGACTATATTCTTGCAAAGAAGATATACGATATCGTCCCCTTAGTATTACAACAAGGTAATTCAAAATTATATTATTTTGAGTCATATATCCTAATTTTGATCACCCGTTCTAGTGGCTACAACTAGATAAATTCTATTTTATTTTTAAAGCACAAATACCCACTTGCAAAATATTTGTATCATATTTTCAATTATTTTCGTATGCTTTATAAAATTTTGAAATCTATTTCTGAAATATTACTACTTTCAAGTTACCTAGTTATAGTACTAACATTATAATATAAGAAGGTGATATACTAGATATCAAATAAATAAATTGATACTTGCGTCACGGATTTATTCACTACATGTGAATATTAGAAGAACCGGTAACTATGCTTACAGTCCACTCATTAAAAACCTTTTAAAAACATAATCTGCAATTTTAATTTAAAGCGTATTTCTGGATCAGGTTTACAGCGCCATCTAGTGGTATACTTTGGGTTCAGTTTGTGGTTTTATCACAAACTGATTGCAAACTGGTTTCATGAACAAACCTATTTATGTACACCAGGTGTTCATTTCAAAAGTAGCCAGTCAAAATAACTTTTGTTGTTAAGTAAATTTCAGAAAAGCAGATAACACGGCGATTTTTTTGTTATCTGCAGGTTATTTCAACCCTAAGAAATTTCTAGTCGGGAATGTGATTTTCGTAAAAATAAAATAATTTCCGAATTTTATCTTTGTTGTTTTGTCTTGTTTTATCTTTCAATTTTTACATATATTTCTTAAGGTTACCACTAAATTCAAATTTTTTATGGCGTATGAACGAGAATTGTTTCACCTTTTAAAATGATGTATCGCAATGTAGGGGGTGCTATTTAAAATTTCGAAGTAGTGTTAGCTGGGGGAGAGGGCTGAACAACTTAATTGACATTTTTTCGCGATTTTTTCGACAATAAATGAATGAATGAACTAATCAGAGATACTATGTACGCTATTGTAGCATAGTGATAACTGCTAACTCTGCCTACCAGGACGCGCAGAAAAGTCATCCATATAATTAAATTTTAAAATTAGATAGTCCCTCTATGTACATGTATGTAATATACATTCTCATTGATTAGAGTTATAAACATGCATTACATTGTAAGTTATAGTTTACTATCGTAAAAATAGAAGTATATTGCAGATATTTTGTGTTAAAAACTGATGTGGTTCCAAAAGTATCTGAGCCTCAACCACTCCCAGTAACCAATAGCATCGAGCCGTCAAGTGATACTTCAACAACCTTATCAAGCAGTGAAGAGACTTTAACTGCCTCCGAGGTTGATGATGAAATGCCTCAAGAATGTCCAAATTTACCCAGGTCAGTTAAGCTCTTCCTAAATGTACATGTTTATTTATATGTTAGGCAACCATAGCAATAGTTGTTTGGCCTTTGGTCTCACTCGGGGGAGTTAACACCATACACAAATTTTTATGTTTCTACTGTCCAATATACACTTGGGTGCAAATAAATCGACTCACTTTACATGATGGATTTCGAATGCATTTTTTCAGACATCAAATTTACAAAAAATATTTAAGTTGTTCTAAAGGCTACAATAACCTTTAAAATCAGCCCAAAAAATTGAAAACAAAAGCAACTCGGTAATATTTGCATAATATCGTTAATACACCCATTTACAGTTTTGTTCTTTAGACATCATAAGTGGTGCTGGTGCAATTTCTTGAAAATCGAGGTTTTGGTTAATTATAAAATTTAAATTTTTATTTTTATTTCGGAAGATGAAATAAATCTTAATAAATTGGGTTCATTTTAAAGGTAATTAAACAGTCTATCAAACAACACGTATGGTTTTTTAATCTAATCTGATTTGTAAAAAAAAAGATACAAAGAAATACTGAAGTGAGTGTCTGAAATCCCGATTTTTTTATGAGTGAGTGAGGACTCCTTGCTTTATATGTATTTTACATATTAGGTTTATTCCAAACAGCCGAGAAACCGTACAATGTACGGTCACGCTCATGTGCAATAGGTAAAAATCATGCGCAATAGATAAAAGACGTTCCTTTTTATCTATTGCGCATGAACCTGACCATACATTGTACGGTTTCTCGGCTAGTTGGAACAAACCTATACTATTACACGTACAGTCAAAACTCTCTAAATCGACCTCTCTTAATTCGAATTATTCTCTAAATCGAATTATTTATTTGGCACGTCCAACTAACTTACAATCCAATTCTTACTCTCTAATTCGAACAAATTTTAATACATTATGAGAATTCGATTTAGAGAGTTTTGACTGTATTATGAATATTACATATTATATAAATATAATTTATTGTGACACTACCCCTACTTATTAGGAATTTAATACAAGAAATTTTTATTTTGAAAGTATTGCAGAAATGTTCCGTTCCCAAATGATGACAATGAAAGAGCGCAAGGCAGTCAACCACTCACATCGCCAGTTGAAAATGAATCATCAACTACTTTAAGTGCTTCAGAGGATGAACACGAAATATCTAATGAACAAACAGGTTCACCCCAAAGATACATAAGCATGAAACGGAAACGAAATTGTAGTGAAAAAAGGTAAGGTAATATACTTATGTGTATGATGTTTTTGTAGGTAAAATGATAAAGATAAAAGTAAATAATTAGAATAATTGTAAGAAAACTTTATTTAAAAATTGTATACCTACTTTACAATTTGAAAGCTTTAACTAAATAAATTCATGTCCAAGATTGTAGAATGCCACATTTGGATTTAAAATTTGAGATAAGTTTATTTTTACTTGTACGATTTCTTCTACAAGACTTATTCCTAAAATGCTAAATCGATTTTGAAACCATAATACAGCAAGCATGATTTTATCATTTGCCTTAAATTATCGTCAAAAATATAAGTTCCCAATTTTTAAATTAAACAATATGAAATTGCATGGTCATATTTACAGTGTTTGAATTAATTTATATTTTAGTTTATTAATAATTATTTTTTTCTTATAGATTTTCTAGATCTATTCGCGAGAAATATTTACAGGCATGTAAATTAAAGCAAGGCAAGATAACATCATCTTCAATATTAAGTCCTCAAAAACTTGTTTGTTATGATTTCAATGGACTAATAAGACCTGATCAGCAAGTAAAATCTACAGCAGTACCTTCATCATCATCAATGAGAGATTCTTCAACACATCATACTAAACCTGCATGCTCTGCCTTACCTTCTCAAATTATATCTACAAGTATGTATGTCCTTTTAAGGCGCCTCTCTCGTAGCTTAAAATTAAAGACTTCGACAAGTCAAGATTGTAGTGTTAATAGTAAATACGTTTAAATGATTCCAAAAAAAATTATGTAGGTAAAACTATTTTGGTACAGACTTAAAATTTTATGTGACCAGCACTATAAATGCTGTGATTGGTCATATTTGAAAACATTGCTTCAAAATTAATTTTAATTTTAAAATTTTAAGCGTGTACCAAAATGGTATTTTTCTTTAATTAATATTTTTTGAATCATGTAAAAATACTTATTATTATTTACAACAGTCTTGACTTGTATTTTTAACATTTTAAGAATGATTTTAATTAATAAACCAGCATCCCATAAAGCCCACTTTAACACTAAAGTGACTTTAAATATTGAATTCTCTCAAGTAGCAATGTACTCTCTCTCATTATCACTTAAGAAATGTCAATTTTTATCCAAGATAAGATTTAAATATTAAAATAAGAATATGGCCATACCAAAAATTTTTTATTAAGCTCTCCCTAGCCATCAAAGTTATTATTTATACACCATTATAAAAAGTACTTAACCGAAGTTTTCTTCTTAAAATGATACTCATTAATATTTTCAGATAAAATAGAAACTGATCCCTTGGATGATTCAATTAGATCACCTCTAGAAATGCAGTCTTCAGGTATATATTAATTAAAATTATACAAGTCAAACTCGCTATAATGTTAATATTTTCTAGATATTATAAAAACTGAAACCTTCAATAATTCAATTATTTTACCTCTTGAAACAGAATCTTCAGGTATGTCATTTAAAAAGAACTTGAACTCAAATTAATTAACCATTGTATATTTTTTTTAGAAAATTGTGATGTAAAGTTAGAAAGGGCTGCTGTAATAACTTCGAAAGTGAGATATGTAGGTGCTTTAACAGTGGAACATTTTAGTACACCTGCACAAGCTAAACGAAATCTCGCGTTGATGTGTAGTACAATTGAAAAACAAAGAAAGAAAATTAAGATGTTAAATCAACAGAAAAGACGAATGGCAAAAAAAATGAACTCTTTTAGAAGTCTGGTTCAACGCCTGGACAAGGATAATTTATTGTCAGGTGAAGCTTCTCGTGCATTAATGCATATTATTAAATTAAAGTAATTATGTAAGTTACATCAATACAATTTTGCAATTGTAGTTATTTTTGCAGGAATACTAGTGCTCATTGTGATCCTCCTGACAAAAGCTAACAGAAATACAAGATTTACTATTAGACCCAGCTAGAAAATGAGTGATAAAAAAAACATCAAATTTGATTTTGGGTGAAAATCAAATTTATCAACCTGCTAGCTGAATGGCAATGGAATATTTTGTGTTGAGGAAGAATTGGCAAGTGTGTTTGATATTTTAACTTATTACATTATAATTTGACTGAATCGTGTTTGTAAATAAATGTAAGTTAAATAAATTTGTGTAAAAATTATATTTTTATTCAATTAAGACATTGTTCTGTTTATTTTACATTTAATAAATATACATACACTAATAATAATTCTCACTTCTCTTTCTGTTTTATAGCACATGATCTTAAAGCATAAAAGAAAGCTAAATAGTTATTTGTAATCTTAAGATTATTGAAATGCAATTTCTTCTGTTTAGTTGTCATTAAATCACTTGCATTAAAATCTACAACATAATTTATTAGTATTAATCTTTTCTGCTGTACTGCTGTTGGTTGATGCAAAATTAAATTTAAAAACTCAGCTTATAAGCTTCTTTTTTTCTTAATTTCGCGCTAATCAGCAAGAGGACCTCTTAGTTAAAACAAGGACGAACTGACAACGAGGATAATATGGGCAATTTTACATAAACCGGATCCTTTTATTATTATTATAAAAATATTTTTAAATATGAGGACTTTCAGCTGTGTGAATTCATACCGTTTTTTTTTCAAATATTTTCTTCTAATTTAACAAGGATGTTCCAAAAAACTTCACCAATTGTGAGCCACCTTGTAAAATGCCAGGGTTAAAATATCTTCTACGCCATTTCAAGCTTAATTCAGAAAGCATCAATTATAAATCAGATAAATTAACTCTGAGGGGCCATTCAAAATTCAGTCTTAACCTTTCTGGATAGCTCTCCTAAACTGTTTGGTATTCGGCCTCGTACAGCTATTTAGATGGACAGCTGCAAATCCAGAAGTATTGGCAATTCAAGCTTACTGAATTAAAACTGGAAATAGTTGGAATGTATTTTAATTGTTTAATACTATCTCAAAACTTTAGTCAGTCCGCCCCTAATTAAAACAACTTACCTAACAGAGTGTCATTCTTTTTATCAAAAGTAAATTTTATTGGATGAGACAATGTTCCATCATCTAGATTAAAATTTATAATAACCGTATATCGACTTTTTCCAGACTTATCTTCAATTTTTATGTCGTACCCAAAATATAATTTGTAATTTTGCAAAACCTTTTTAAATAATTCCAGAGCAGAGCGACGATTCTTTTCATCAATTTTATTTGCTTCTTTTAACTTTTCCAACTGATTCTTAGATTTTTTTAGTAGATTTTCTAAATGCGATACAGATTGCCTCGTTTTTACATACTTCTCTTTCAAAGTCACCAATTGCGTTTGTTTTTCTTGTATGGTGTGCTCATTACTATTAAAATTATCAGTTATATCCACAACTTTTTTAATCAAATGATCATCGCTTTTGGGGTTACCTAAAAATTAGATTTATGTAACACAAATTAATGCAATGGTTGATATAATTTGTCTTACAAATTAAATGCACGAGTCCATTAGTGTTATCAATTATTTCTTTTAAATTCCTTTGTGAAATTGTTTTGTATGGCATATCTTCACCTTCAAAATTCATCAATTCTGTAATAGCATCTTTTATGCTTAACGGACTCGCAGAATCGTCTGAAAATAATAACAAGTGGAAAATAATAATACTTATGAAAAGTATAAATATTTACCTGGAGTATCCATGTTTATTTAAGAATTATTAATTAAATTATTATAATAAACTCAATTTTCTATTTGAACGGAATGAAATGGTATTACATGCGATATACAAAAATTCGTAACTGTCATAAAATTTGAAATTTTCAAGACAACACATCAGTGGCGGCACATCCATAAAATTTGCCGGCGCCTGTGAATTAAGATCGCATTCAGTTTGGAACTTTTCTCGCTTTGAAAGTTTGACGCGAACTTACACGCGCGAAATTTAAAAAATTTAATTTTGAATAATGTTAAGTCAGACCAACTTGAATAAGTCAATAAGTAGTTTCACTTGTTGTCTTTATCATTGATGTCGGTGACCAAGACTTGAACTCGCGCATTCACTTGTGCGCAAGTATTGAATGTATTAAATTTATCCTACATTTTTACTTCAGTAAGATATTTTAATAATTCACGAATTAAGGAAATAAAATTAATATTGTATATTTTAAGCTTTCAAATGCGTGTTGCATTCTTCATCAGAAATTACATAATAATGGGTAAACATGGAAACATATTATACAGTGTATTGTCATTTGAACGGTAACTGGATCCAATCCAATAACTGTAAGTTAGGAAAAACCTGGGTTGTGTTTAAAATTAACAAATTACAAATTTGGTAATTTTAACCATGCAAAATATAATTCAAACAGAATTATATTTTTAAACAATTTTGGCAGTTAATTTAAGATTCATTCACATTTGTAATGCAATTTGCAACATTTTAATTTAATAATGCAGACTAATGCATGTGTAATAAGTAGGGCAGACAACGAACTTAAAAAAATGTATAATCTTAACATAATTCAAATAACTAGTAATAGGTAAAAATCAAAGTATTATATTACTCATCAAATATTTTTAGCAAGATAATGAAACCTGTACATATTTCTTTGTTAAAAAACTGTATATAAACCGATAGTTTGTTAATAAAATTAAGTCAGATTTGAACGCTCTAGTAGTTATCATTTCTGGCTCCAACCATAAGTTATCTCCAGGTCGGGGGTAATTTATTCAGGTTGTGTTCCAGCAAAAAAGGAAAACCTAACTCCAACACGTAAAAGGAATTATATAAACAAATAGCTGTATAATGCTACTCAAGCCCTCTCAGGGACGTGCCCAGCCAACTTTTTTCTGGGGGTGGGGGGGATTTGCCAACTTAATTAATTCAAAATTGCCAACTTTTTGTAATTGTCTATTTTCCCTATTGTCGGTTTAGTGGGTTTTGCCAATTTGACCAAATTTTGAGTGGTTTTGCCAACTTTTTTCCAACTTCCTAAGATATTGGGGAGGAGGCTCCCCCCTTGGGTACGTCCCTAAGCCCTCTATATCTGTTTGACGGTTCATAGTGCTTTTAGTTTTCTTGATGCAAATCATCTCATGGAGCAGACGATCTTTGTAGTTTCTAACAGATTTAATAATTCTTGTGTTTTTAAAATCGGCAATCATGCCCATCGATTAGAATATGTTTGGCTATAGGATAGGCTATAGCGATACTTTCGGGTATGTTACATCTGATGGTAGAAATGTGCCCGCTTATTCTTTTCTTTAGGCATTGATTCGTTTGTTCAACATAATATACTAATAAGTTGCAATTAGTACAATCCGCTTGATTATAAGATCAGATTTCTTTTCGGTTGGAACTTATTAGTATAATATGTTATGTGTTAACGGTCCATGCGCTCAGCGCAAATATTTACACCAAGATTTGGAAAGGAGCGGAAATACAACACTATGTTTTTTACTGTTCTATAGTTTGACTTGAAATTTTCACATGCAGCTCAATGTTTTTCCTTCGTTTCCTTCCACCTTGCAGTTTTCATCTCATAAAAGTCTTGTAGGTATTAGGTATAGAAATATTCTTTAATGTAAACGTGGTAAATCAATATTAATCCCCTCCAAAACCGAGGTCTGAATCAGTGCTTAGAAGTTAGAAGCAAAAAAATAGGAAAATCTTGTAATGTAGATAGGGTAGATAGCGCTTCAAAGCCAGAAAAGTTTCAAACCGAACGCCGCTTGAATGTGCTAACCTGTTTATGTTCAATGGCATTCGTACTCCTCTTGTACTCCTATATTAAAAATTAAACGATTCTCGCGATTATTTTCTAACAGCTGATTTTACGTCAGTCCTATTCTTTTAGTTGTCAATTTTGTGTCAAAATATTTGTGAATTTAAAAAATGTCTCGAAAACCCAAACCTAAAGGAGATCGTACAAATAGAAGTTTAGCTCAAGTAAGTGACTAACAAATTTATAGGTAGATAAATAATTAATCAAATTTGAATTTTGTTTTAGTATGGTTTGTTTGACGTGTCAATGAACGAAGAAGGTGGCGATGACTCGGATGGAAATGACAGCGATTTAGAAGCTGAGTTACTAGCTTTGTCTAGTGGAGGAGGTACAAAACCCAAACGACCAAAGCCTAAAGTAGCGCCTGCCGTTGACTTGGATGCTATGGTAGCTGCAAGCTTAAAAGATATACCATCGGATGAAGAATTATCTGGAGATGATGATCCAGATTTATTAAACGAATTGAGTGAAATTCAAGGTTCTAATTTACATCTTGAATTAATAATGAGAAGTTACTTAGATTATCACTTTTAGGGGAAGAACCTGAACCTGATTCATCACCTGTCGAATCTAAGCCACCTTCAATAAATGTGGTTGCAGTATTAGAAGAACGGTTAAAAATGTATGAAGCTGCTGAAAGTAATGCTAAGGAAGCTGGCGAAACAAGTCGTGCAAGGCGATTTGGTCGTGGTATTAAAACATTGAAGGATCTTCTTAAGCAAGCTAAAGCTGGCCGAGCTATTAAAGAGGATGATATTCCACCAGCGGTGGCTGTGTCTGCACAAAAACACAATCAAGATAATCCTACACCTTTACCAACAGAATCTTCTCAAGAAACACCAGATTTGCCCGACCCAAAATTGGAACCCACCAGAGTAGCTCCAGTTGCCCCCTCACCTAAATCTTCTCCAGAAGTTGAAGATGCCACTCCTTTAACTCCAGAAAATGAAGAATTATTGCAATTATTGAATACTCGTAAGATCGAATATAAAACAGCAGCTTTGGAAGCAAAAAGATCAGGAGATTCTCAAACAGCAATAAACTACATAAAAGTTGCAAAGCAATTTGAAGCTGTAATAGCGGCTGTTAAAAGTGGTCAACAGGTGGATTTGAGTAACATGCCAGGCCCACCGTCACAAGAAAATGCAGGCATCGAAGAAAGTGAAGTGCAAACGGGAAGTACGTCGGCAGAAGAGCAACCTGAAGAGCCCTTACCTGAACCTACACTAATAACAGCATCTTCAGTCGCCGAGGCTCTACAACAGCGCCTAGAAGTTTACCAAAAACAAGTTGAAAAAGCAAGTGCTGAAGGTAATTCGAGCAAAGCTAGAAGAATGGGACGCATAGTTAAACAATTCGAAGATGCAATTAAGCATAACAAGGCTGGAAAACCAATTGCCGTTGAAGATTTACCAACTCCACCTGGTTATGCACCCATTCCTGTTGAAGGTGCTGCTAAAGTATCTCAACCAGCACCTCCTGCACCTAAAGCAGTAGCACCTACTCCTGTGGAACCTGAATCTAGTCGACCACATACTACCCGAACTCGAGTCGACAAACAAGTAGCTTTACTTTTAGCCAGGCAAAAAGAATTTAAGGATGCCGCATTGAATGCCAAGAAAAAAGGAGAGTTGACCCAAGCTAAGGAATTTTTAAGAAATGCTAAAAGATTTGAACCTTTGATCGATGCTGCACGTGGTGGATTGCCAGTTGACATTTTATCTCTACCAATTCCTCCATCGGCAAAATCTCAACTCGAAGAGGAGTATGTACTATTTACACTGGTATTTTGTCACATTTATCATACTTTAGGGTATCTAATATTTTAGGAATTGAATTATACAAGGTGATTCAAAATACGATGAAAATTTATATAACTTTTTCATATTTGTTATGGTTTTTGGAGAATTTCAAGAAGCCGTTGTTTAAAAATAGTTGATTGGTTCAGTTCAGTGAATCACCCTGTATATATTTGCAAAGAACTTTATGCAATTATTTACTTTTTCAAAGCATTCATTTAAATTCACATCACATCCGCTTAATTTAAAGAGTATTTCATAATGGTTAGTGTTAGTTTATGTCAGCAATCTATTATTTGGCTTTTATTTTAGCTACGAAGTTGTATTGGGTGAAGAGGTGATGGAAATGGACCCAGAACATATGGATATTATTGATCGCCTTGAACAGCAGTTAACAAAACAATTAAAATTATGCCTAACTACACGAGATCATAACAAAGCTATTGGAGATGTTGCTGGAATGAACAGATTTGAACATTTGGCTCTAAGCGTTACCCGAGATTTGGATATTATTCGTTTAACAAAAAGATCACCAAATTCCTCTGTACCAAAATATCATTACGAAAATAAAGACTTTTCTATTGTGAAAAGTTGTACAGATTTAAATGATAATGATTTAGAATTACAAATTGTGCGTGGTATAAATTTCACTTGTAGTAATCCCAAAGATGTTGACACATACGTAAAATTTGAGTTTCCTTATCCTCAAGTAAGTTGATATGTAATCTGAAGTCCAATACAAAATTATATTTATTTTTAACAGGAAGAACCGGTTAAAAATAAAACTGCAGTTATTAAGGATACGAATAATCCAGATTATAATGAAACTTTTGTGATACCAATTCAGAGAACAGCTAGGCAATGTCAGAGAGTATTTAAAAGGCATGGGATTAAATTTGAAGTATATTCTCGAGGGTGAGTAAAATTTATTTGCAAACTTAATGCATTTTGTTCAAACTCTTCGAGTATGAATGTGTTATGTAATTGCCCATATATGTTATCTATGTTACAACAAACTATTCATAAAAATATCGCATCTTCTTGTTTTTTTTTTATTCTGGTTTTGATATTTCTATTCATCCTTTCTTTCAAGATCTGCTTTTTCTATTATTTACAGAAATTATATTAATTTTTCATTTTGTGAGCTTACTGTAAATGCTGACTTCACTCAAAAATTTTAGCTAACGGGGAGCCTATAGCTATTTTTTTAAATTATAGTACATATATCAAAAATAATTAGGGAAATTCAGCATTTATTATTTCAGCCTTATTTTGGGAAAAGATCGCAGTTAAAGTTCGTTTTATTGTAATGTAGAGAAAATAGTGGGAGTGACAAACTCGTTACTATAACTAATGCAAATTTCCACCTAAAACGGCCTAAGCAATTTACAAATTGATCTGCCCGGGTCTCATCTTTAGGAAAATTCATTTTGTTGTTCATCAAGGTAGATAGATTATATAGAAATTGGCGATTTATGAGCCATTGTAAGTGTTCTTTGTTGGTAATTAATTATTCAATTAATAATGCTGACGGGCAGTAAATAGCAGTAAGCCCACAAATAAAGTTTATTTATTTCTATGTCTTGTAAATTGTAGTCAAAATAAAATCAGGTGAATAAGGTAACAAACAATTATTCCTTTGTTAATTTAAAAGCCGTTGTTCCCAGAACAATAAAGCTAGCTTTATCTTAACTTGAATATTATTTTTTGATAAAAGTCAAATTTTTTTCAGAAATCCATTGTCAGCGTTTTATCAAAATAAAATTATTTTCTGTTTTACATGTTTTATTAATTTACCATTTACTAACCATTGAGGATCATTTGTGCAAATATCTGCTTTATTTTGAAAAATATCATCAATAGATTTCTAAACAAAATTTGAAGTTTGCCAAAAAGTAGGTGACTTTAAACTGAAGCTACCTTTTTTTGCTCTGAGAACAATAACTTTAAGGCAAAGATTTTGAACTTAGTAGTTTTTTAGCATGCAATTTTAAATTACCCTTTAATTTTTTTTATTGGGGATATGAATAAAATTAAAATTACTAAAAGCTTAACTTTTTATTAATTAACCCATTTTCTAAGGTTTCAAGTGTTTCCTTAAAAGGGGAATTTACACGGCATATTATTATCAAATTGCCTGTGTAAATGAAAATAGAATAAATTAGATTTGTTGTTAAAAATCATTTTACCGATGCAGAATGCATTTCCATAAATTCATAGGTAAAAAAACCGGGGGGTTTAAAACATATAAATTTGTATGACTTTTTCCATCCTTACAACTCATTTTTAGATATGAGAGAACAGGTTTTTTAAAATTTGTATTATGTTATCATTGTCCGTTATCACTCAGTCACAGCTTACCACTTTATTTCTATTGTTTGTAGCATCTCCATAAATGGCAATGGCTTATGAGCAGTTTTTGCACATTATGTTCTATTTTATTGCGTTGCTCTTGAAATTCAATCACTCAATTTAATTTTTTATTTAATCACTTTAAAATTGCATAAAACAATGTTGGAAGATGTTCAAAGAAATACATTAATAGATAACTTTTCTTGCTTACTCTTATTTTAATTGTGAAGCTGTTACTAAAAGGATTTAATTAGGATAACGCAAAAAGTGTCTTACAAGTCATAAAATACCGTTTTTTGGGTATGCTAGCTGTTTTGCTAGCGACTATTTTTGTTGTTGCAGTGGTTTCTTTCGAGGAGATACATTACTTGGAACAGTAACGGTCAAATTGCAACCATTAGAAACGCAATGTGAGCTTCATGAAAGCTTTGATGTAAGTTTTCAAAATAAAATTTTAAAAACTTAACATAATTTTATTTTTTAGCTTGTTGAAGGTAGGAAAAAGATAGGAGGAAAATTAGAAGTTCATTTGAGAGTGAGAGATCCTTTAGGTGCGCGCCAAGTAGAACAGCTTTCAGAAAAGTGGCTGGTTTTGAATCATTAATAAATTGCTTAGAGCTTTTTTTTTGCATAAAAGTATAATTTATATAAGAACACAAAAATTAGACATAAGATTAATTAATAAACGCAAATTTTCAAATGAGCCAGTTTTAATTAGGGGTAGATAGACATATTGATGGTGCTAAACTTAACAACTTGAACTTCAAGATATAAAGTGCTTTTAAAGATTTTGCTTTTGTTTCATTTGGAAAATTTTTCAGATGAAGTGAATCCATACATTTGCAATTGCTTTGAGTGTTCATTTTATGGTTTCTTGTCGATTGATAATTTTATTTAATTAATAATAAAGAAATTGATTAAATAAAAGCTATGATATTCGACTTATTTTTATAGAATAACAAATCAATGGATTCTATTTAGAACACAAACAATAATAATTAGTGTTGTATTTGTATGTGAAGTTTTAACAATTTTAATTTTTAAAAGTGGAAAAAGTAAATTTTTGGTATTTTAAAAAATAATGCTTTGAATTGTTAGTCAATTACAGAAAAGAAATTCGTATGATATTTCATAAATTGCAGTATACCAAAATTATTTTAAAATCCTGTATAAAGATGTATTTATTTAAGTGCTTGCCTATTTGTAATTTTTATCACATGTACATTTAATAAATTTTTAATAATTCTTTTGTTCGTTTTTTTTGGTTTCTTCTACTGACGCTGAGTTAAGTGGATGAATTTTTGCATCAGAAATAATTAAGAAACAAGGTAGTTAGGTAGCTGATGAAATGTTTCAAGTTCTTACATATTTTTTTTAACAATTTATGATTTATTTTTGTGGTGCAAGTATATAGTTTAGCATTTGAATTGAAGGTCTGTCTATTTAAAGAAAGGACATTTTTTTAAATTAAGGTAAGTTAGTGCATCTTGACTAGTAGTAAATAATAATATAAGCAATGTGTTTTAGAAATGCTATTTTTATTATTTTCCAAAATATTCTAATTCATTCAATATAATTTATACGATTATAAATAATTTGATGTTTATGAAAATTTAATTAACTAATTAGTTTTTTTTTTAATATTATAAATAGCTATAATGGTGTATTTACATGCCACTTACTTAGCCTCAAGAAAAGAAAATTGTCATGATGTAGTTCAATATCTTGAACCTTGAATTTTTTATTTCTTATTGAAGCTAAACATTTGAAGAGCAGACAGGAATAATGATCATTGATCAGAGTCACATAAAGAGTCATCAAATGGACTCTAATAATTTTTATGTAGGGTTGAACTCAGTTTGAAATTTTTAAAACACCAATTGAAAATTCACATTTTTTCTCCCGCTATAGTGTGCGGTCTACCATAAAATGCTGCTATAGTGTGCGGTCCACGATAAAATTTCAATAGCTGAAGTTGTCAGAAATATGCTCAGAGCCGTTTTGACTAACGCTGTACTAAATAAATATATCTCTTATTAGACAGGTTCTACTCGGAAAAGTGTGCTACTGGGAAAGGGATGGATCTTTTTGGGAAAATTTTGCTTCAGCTATTGAAATTTTATGGTAGACTACACACTATATAGCAGCACCCAAAATGATTTTGGCAAATTATAAAATTAAAATTAATTTCGAGGCAATAATGTGACCATCAATATAAGCGCTGGGATTGGTTATATTTGAAGACATTATAATTAATTTTTTTAAATCATTTTTTAAACACAAATGGCACAGTCTTGACTTGAATTTTAAGCCAAGAGAAGCGCCTTAAATCTGAACGTATCCTGTTGTAGAAAAAAATTTAGTTGATAATGCGAATGTTAGTAATTAGTACTACTACTACATGACGAAGTATAGATTAATGTTATCAAAATTTATTGTATAATCATAACAGCTTAAATGCACATAAAATATATTTTGGGTTATTAACTTGTGAAAATGTACAATGAATTGTTTTTTAATCCGGAGTCGATTTTCTACGGGAGCTCTTCAGAACTGCAACCAGTGTTGATCATTATACAATGAATTACTTTAATATTATTTTCCTCTTTGTTTAATTTCAGTATTATATTTCCATGATTTATTGACGAATGCTTATATACCATTAGACTTCAATAAGGGAACGTAAGTTTTTAATTTCATTACATTATTTTTACATCATTTAGATTTCAATTAATTTTATAGATTGATATTTATGTTTTTATATTATAACTATCTGAGGAGCTTAAATGAGAGCGAAACAATGTTATTGTCATAATTTATATATTTTCATTAATTTGATTTCATTTCCGATAACTTGATGCAAATTAAATTTTAATAGGCTAATAGTATAATCGAGGGTTGGAAACGGAGTACTGGGTTTTTCTTCTCAACAAAAAAAATTAGAAGAATTATTAGGTACCTACACACAAAAATAATAAAATATTTTTTTTATTATTTTTTTTTTGAATTTTAAAAATTTAAAATAGAAATTGAGTCCAAGTATCGTATTTTAATTAGGTACTTATAAAAAATACTACCTACTCTTACAATTTTTTGTAGTAATAAGCAAATTAAGGACGAATTACAAAAGTATATTTTCGAATCTGAAAGTATTTTTCTTATTATTAGGTATTTCCTTCACTTTGTTTAGGTATTAACACCTAATACTAAATTGGTTATCACATCTTCTCCTCACGAATTCACGTAATATTCACGAACTTTCTTTCTCATTATGTCCACTGTCCTAGTCACGTCATCACAATCTTGATATCGAATCCCTAAGCTTTAAGTTAATTAAAACAAGCAAAAAGATACTATCGCGTTGTAATAGCGGTTGCTTATTTAAAAAAAATTCTATTTAATTATAGAATTGATTTTGATGTGTTGTCTACGATATGAGGGTCCTTATTAAGGCGAATGTTATTTTTCTCGTTATTAGATTACAACATCCTTTCAAAACATTTATTACATCAATGTTAACGGAAATATTTTGCAATTTTTTTATTAAGGTCCCTAATACTATAGTTGGGTTGAAATGATATGCAATTTATTAAATATTCTCAAATTTTTGTATAGGGTGTTTTTTTAGCTGCATGAGAACTTTCAATAGGGATAACAATTGAATCAAGATTGCTATGGAAACAGTTTTTTGACATTTGTGTTTAACAAGGTTTGGCATTTGATAATGCATAGATTGACCATTGAACAACGCTACCAAATTGGGTTCACAACCAATTGGAAGTGGATCCATTTTTTTACCGTAAAATTTTGTTCAGTGACGAGGCACATTTCTGGTTAAATGGGTATGTGAACAAACAAAATTGCCGTATATGGAGTGAGACCAATCCGGGACATTATCTTGAGACTCCATTGCATCCATTAAAATTGACTGTTTGGTGTGGAATACACGCCAACGGCATCATTGGTCCATATGTCTTTCGAAATGAGGAAGGAGCTACCGTTACGGTGAATGGTGTGAGATATCGACACATGCTCAATACATTTTTGTTTCCAAAACTTCAAGAGCTAAACATTGACAACTTATGGTTCCAACAGGATGGTGCTACGTGCCACACAGCCAACGAAACCATCAATTTATTGAAAGGACAATTTGGTGACAACATTATTTCAAAACGTGGTCCTATCAATTGGCCTCCAAGATGGTGTGATTTGACACCTCCAGATTATTTTCTGTGGGGGTATGTTAAATCCATGGTTTATGCTAAGAAACCAACAACTCTAGAAGCATTGGAGGCTAATATTCAGCAAGCCATTTATGAAATAAAGCCAGAAATATTGGAAAAAGTGGTCAAAAATTGGACTGAACGGATGCGCTTCGTAACCATTAGTCGTGGTGGTCACATGCCGGAAGTCATGTTGAAATCATAAATGCCTTTAACTGTACTTTCATAAAAAAATTATAACCAAAACATTCCGTCAGGTTTTTAATGTTTTATTTCATTTTGAAGTTCTCATGCAGCTAAAAAAACACCCTATAGTAGTCATGGTCATTCAGGGATAATAAAAATCGCTACTTTAATAAGTTAAATTATACAAAATTATTTTTTACTAAATTGTTTTATTTTAAAATAATTTATAAATAGATATAAAAATTAAATAACTATAATTATTACAAAAAAGCATTTAGTGTTCCATATTTATCGTACCTTTAATGTGAATACTACTATAGATACGTTTTTATAATACATTATAGTATATCGGTATAACGTAGTTTTATAATTATACCTGCTCATCAAGGCTACTAAAAAATATCTATATATTTATAATTTTAATTTTAGACGAAGGTTAAAAAATATTTTTTTATTAGATAGGCGTAGATATACTATATATCTCGCAAATTCTCAATAATATAAATATAATTATTAGGTACTAATTAAATATACAATTCTTTATTAATAAAAAAAAGCTTAAAGGAATTATTTGTATGGAGTAATTACCTATAAGTATATCCCGTTATCGGAGTTGTCACTTTTCTATAACATAAATTAATTTTACCAATAATAAGTGATTACCTATTATAGATATGTGTAGTAAGTAATATAATATATTATTATTATGAATACATTTTAGGAAGGTCAATGCATTTACTACATACGTAATTTAATTTTTTTTATGATAAAATAAACTGTTTAAATTTAAAGATATTTTTGATCAGTACAATACATTTTTTACGGTAGGAAGTAGGACATCAGAGGGGCGGATTTAGATGTGGTAAAAAACATCAATATAAATATTTAAAGAAATATTTTAAATTTAAATATTATTTTGTTTAAACTACATGTAATATCATGATAACCACCAGATTAACATTCTATTCAGATCCGTGGTTTGGATTCCACGTTAAGCCGCAAGTTATAGTACCACATAACTTGGACTGAATACAATTGCAACGGACTCATCATAGTTCAGGCTTGCGGTTTTATCCCGATTTTAAAATGGTTAATCCATAAAATGAATTGAATTAGTATTTCTCAATTTATTAATTTTTATTGCAACTAAATATCCATTGCGTTTTACTGGTTTTATCCATAAATCACCGCACCTAATTCCATCAAATTAAATATATGTGTGTGTTATGTTTTGGTTGATGAGATAGGTCTACATGTTGTGGTGATACATAATTATTATACTTTTATACTGATGTAACATTGCTATGGTTTACATGATCAAGTATATCAGTAGTTTAATGGTGCGGTAGAATTATAATTTTTCAATTAATTCTAAAATAAACAGATTGGATTTTTATACCTTACCTTGAAATTTGACGAATTACAAAATTTTTAAAATATACCTATGAAACCTTTAAACATCGAGGTAAATACAAATCAGAAATCACTTGAATACAATGCAATACTATCAGAAATCAAAATAGAACTTTGTTTAATTTCTGGAAGACCGGGTTTTTAGTTACCTACATATTATTATAACTGGGGATCTTAATGAATTATACCTTCGACACACTGAGAGCGTTGATCTTCATTAGTCCTAAATGAACTTCATTATCTTCAGTCTGTCAGGTCTCATTTATAAATTATTAATTTATAACTTCGTTTAAACTTAATTTTAGTAAATTAAGTTCCGCTGTCGGTTACACGAAGATCGATTTCGGCAATTCTCGTCTATGCAAATGACACTTGTTGGGATCAGCTGATTTTAGCATATTGTTTTTTAAGGCATTTAAATGAATAAATATTATTTAACAAATTATTTAATCAAGAAATAAAATAAAAATGACAATCTGCTAGATAAAATATATCCAAAATAAAATTGTCAAATTTTGTGTGGTTATATTAAAATAATTATTCTTAATTAGTGGCATATTTCCGAAAGAGTTTTCAAAACGTTGACGGCGGTGTTCGACAAGCTTCGGTCTTCATTTAAGTTTGATTTATTGAATGCTATGATGCCAGATCTAGAGAAACGTCTCTAGTTCTAGGGAAATTTTAGGGTTTTTCAAGTTTTTTTATACTGTTCTTAAAATAATTTGTTTGGAAGGTGGCGCCAATTTTAAAATTTACATTATTTCATTTTTTATAATAATAATTGTATAATCCTAAAATGTTATTAATTCTTAAAGTAATATATCAAATAGAATTAATAAAGTGTATACATTCTGAATTTGTTGTAAAGGGAAGATCTAATGTGGGCCCATTGTACTACCTCCGGTTTTCAGCTTCACCCGATCCAGTCACTCCCCAAGCCATTCCAGCTATATAATGAATTCCAGAAGCTTAGAAAACAGGGTGTTACTGATTCTAGCCATGTCAGACCAGAATTCCCCCAACACAGATTCTCTCATTGAAGTTAATGCTGGACAGTAACATCAAACGACATATATAGGGTCATGTGCATATCCCGTCAGGTGAAGGTGTTTATGTAATCTGCAGTTTCCAGTTACGATCCCTGTAATTGTCCTCAGATTGACTCCGGATAGCTTCAGGTAGTATCTCGTATGTTTACAAGAAGGCACAAGTAGCAAGCTGTTGCTCAGTTGTATGCAACGATACATTGTTGGTTGAAAAAAGCTTTTTAATTATAAATGTATAAAGTAAATTTAATTAATATTTTATTAATAATAATGATACATAGGCATTATTTTTATTCGTTGCCATCGTCAATATCTTGCACCTGCGGTACATACCAAAATCTCTTAAAACAGTGAGAAATTTAAAAAGAAAGACCAAGCAGATAACGATGACAAGTTCTTGTATGAACTTGCAAGATTCAATAATATTACAGAACGAGAACTTCCACCAATCAACCAAAGGCAATAATTGAGACACAATTAAGATTTAGTATTGTATCGGAAGCCACCATTAAAACAATTTTAGAAACCACTAAAAAAAATAATTAATATTATACTTATTAGTCTACCATCGGTATATCTCAAACCATCTCTTCAATATTCTGGAATATCGTTACCATTTTCATTATAAAAATTCTTTAAAATGGGACAAGCTTTATTGAGGTTATGATTATGACATCTTTATAATCAGTGGTATTCAACCTCTTTGTATTTGGCACTCCACACTAATTTAATCAAAATTTTAAAGTTTTTTTTACCTTGTTTTCATGAAAGCAAGGTATAAAAATTATACAAAATTCGAAAAAGAGGTATTTTAAAGAATATGAAAGTATCAATTCACTTTATCAACTGTTAACTCAATGCCCATTCGAGTCGCGGGTTGTGCAGCACTGTTTTAAACGAATGTTAATTTAAATATTCGCAGTCTGTCACCTATATTTCGTAATGAAGATATATTTAGAATGATCATTCTTATTGATGATCGTTAGTGGCAGTCTGTCGACGGTATTAGACTCATTTTAAAGGTAATTAAGTAGTCTGTCAAACAACATGTTTGCTTTTTAATCTCATGTCTGATTTGTAAAAAAAATGCATTCAAAGTTTAAAAGTATGAACTGGGTCAAATTATCTGCCCCCAAGTGTATTTATATTATACAGAGTGGCGCGTTTATGTACTCGTAGTAGGTTTTCGCTACAAGTTTTAATAAACAGAAATTTAAAAACAGACAAATTGGTTTTTTTAATTTTTAATACATATTTTATAATATTTTCTCAAATACTTTTTGCAATAAAGATGTCTCAAAATTCACGCAAGATTTGAATTTTGCGCCATTAAGTTAAATTAGTAGTAATTAAATTAATAAATTAAATACTAGTAGTATAGTATTAAAATTACCATACGAATATTGAACAGTCCCATTTTCCGTCCTAGAGAGATATTATGCTATTTTTCTTCAAATAAAACTATAGGTAACAAATAATAAATAATATACAATCTCTAATACCTCATGACTAGGGTCCGGATTTATAGGCATTTGCATATTTTTTTTGTGTACAGGCACGTGAAAAATTTTAAAAGGGGAGCATGTTTTACGCCTTTCTGAATCGTTTTATATAGTTAGTTTTTATTTTGCCTATGCATATTTTGAGTTTAAGTGCATATTTGGCGGGTTTTTTGCCCATAAATGCTTATTTGCTTATATTGGTATATATTTTGCATATTTAGCAAATCAAGTAATAAAATTTTAAATAACTTTAATTATTCTCTTTTTGATATTGTCGCCTTTTGTATTATTTAAAACAATAATTTTAATTAATATCTACTTTGTCAACTGTAGGTGATTCAGTGCAATAACTGCATATTCTATTATTATTACTGCTCTGAGCATGTTACCAAGAAGGTGAATGTCCCCAGCCGGGGGTTTCGGGCCCCCCATTTCAAATTTTCGAATTTTGACTCCAAAATAGTCTCAATCGTTTGTGCTTTGTTTGTGCCTGTTTGTGCAAACATTATTTTCGTTTGTACCTAAATAGTTTTCGAGATAATTCAATTTTAAGTTGGGGGGGGGGGTAGAGACATGGCTTTTTGATATTCGAATTTCGGATCAAAATAGTCTCAATCGATTGTACTTCGTTTGTGCTTGTTTGTGCAAACATTATTTTCGTTTGTACCCAAATAGTTTTTGAAATATTCGAGATTTTCGGTAATACGTATTAACATGTGGTAATATTTACAGTTTTTTGAAATTTGAATTTCGGATTCAAAAGAGGCTCTCAATCGATTATAATACTTCGTTTGTGCTTGTTTTTTAGCGCATATTTAAGTGCTTATTTTGAAGTTTTTAGAGCATATTTGCCTGCATATTTTCAAGTATTTTAGTTCCTACAAATCCGGACCCTACTCATGACTAAAAAAATAAATTTACATTGAATGGGAGTACAAATTTCACGAGTTTCGGGAATTAAGGATTGAATTTATTTAAATTGGTTAGTTTTTAATTCATGATAATAAATTAGTAGGAATATTTTAATAATTTACGCAATTACGAAATTACATAATTTCTGATGAAGAGTGCATCGCACTTGAAAGCTTAAAAATGTAATATTAATTTAATTCCATTAATTCGTAAATTATTAAAATATTCCTACTAATTGATTACATTTTTTATGTTAATTAATTATTTTTAAGTTATAATTTCAAAAAATTCCCTGTGAGAATTTTTGTAGGGACTGTGTCTATTGGCTTTATTTTTCATAGACAGAAATGATGATGAACATTTGACGCAATACAGAATACACCATTCGTTGTTAATCTGTTCAGAAAATGCACATAATGCGATAAAGATAAAAATATATGATGAATATTACAAATTTTGTTCATAAATGCAAATTTTATGTTTTCATTAATAAAATTAAGAAGATTGCAAATTTATTTGAAGTTTGAGTTATTCTGTAATATTATTTATTAAACAATTTAATTGTTTTCCATTATGATTGCAAGTTTTAGCAGATTTTAATTTAATATTTCACCTTAAAGTTTGAATAAAAATTCAGATTTTATGAGGGTAAAACAAAATTACCACCACTTCCATGAACATAATTATTTTTTTTCGCACAAGACTATAAGTACAAAGCAATTGTTTTAATATTGGCAAAAATAATATTTAAATTATTGAAATTATAATGCCGAAGAAAAGAAGTTTTTTCGGCTACCTGATGTATGCAAGAACTGTTCAACCATAATTTTCTATACCTAATTAAAATTAACAGGAAGCACGAAGGTGGCAAATGGTGATATAATAAACATTTTATTACAAATTTTTATATTATTTTCAATACGTCATCTACATCAGTTCACAGCATGAAACTCGCATGATACATTTTACAGTCTAAATGAACATTGATAATATTGAAAACCATAATAAATTATATAAATAAGCTTCACTCTGCATTATCGTTATTAATCACGTTATCACAGTGTGAAAAAGTTAATTTTCAGAATTTGTTTATGTTTTTTTACACATTATAATCTCTCATTTCGATATTCAGCTGTTTTTGAAGTGAAGAGCAAGATACTGAAAATTGAATATTTACAATTAATATTTTTGAATTTATTTCCCCTCTGTGTTGAAGAGGCATAATGAATTTTTATTATAAGTATATGTATGAATATTTTAAATTAGATATTATAAAATTGCACTTCAAGTGGAGGAGGCTCGAATTTATTTATCTTGAAAACTAATAATAACATTATCACGCTGCAAATGCCTGATTTTTGTTTGTGATGTTACATTTGCGTTATAAATACATAGTAGTATATCGGTATTCGGCTTTCCGTTTTTATATTATTATGTACGATAAAATTGATAAGCGACACATACAAACTACATATCTCTGGATAAATTTTGTATTAATTTAAAAAATTGTAATATTTAATCGAGGGAATCTTCAAATCTATTTATGAGTTATTATTTATTTATAGTCTTCTATATTATGAAATAATAATTCAAAATAGATATATGTATCTATCTACTTATGTACAAAATGTACAAATTTTTATGTATTATAAAATTACAACTAAGTATAATTAATTTACTGTTTAATTTATTAATTTAATCGGTAGTAGTATCAACAAAGTATAATAAACTGAATTCAATGGTTAATAGGTATATAAATTATAAACATTTCTACCAATTACTATGAAGGAAATTGAAAACAAATGCATATTACGAGTATTATACTGCTAATAAATATTTATTTACTTTTATTACTATAATTTTCTTTAATCGAAAAATCCCTTTATACTGAGAAACTCTTTTGAAGTGGACACTCATTTAAAACAGTATCAATTTTACAATTCGAAAAATTAGAATAATAACATTAATGGATATGCTGAGTTAACAACAGATCAGTATGAAAAATATATTTAAACTTTAGCATGTGATTACACCCTTCACCAAAAATATATTTATTGTTAACTCGATATATTTTTTAAATATTTTCATTTATTGAATTTCTAAGAGTTAGAACTATGACTTAAATAATGATGTTTACCTGATGACCTTATGATAAAATACGATCGAAACAATTATTGTTTTAAGCTATCATTTTCTAATTTTGATTAATTTCAATCCCCGCTCTTTCATATACTTAATTTTTCTTTTGTTTTCGATTTTCATTTTCTGATATGTTTTTATTCCTGTTCTGACTAAAACTTTATGTGTAGTATACACATAATATTATAATATATAAACTACAATTAAAATTAAAATTAAATTATTTAACATTGTTGTAAAATTATTCATATAAATTTATATCAACTTTAAGTTAAGCAACTTGAAGTAACTTCAATTTAAGATAGGCCCTTTGGTTATTTATATAAGATTGTTATAAATTATAACAGTTTAACTAACAATAAGAGGCAAAACTAATTCACCAATTGAATAGCAGCATGAATTTATTTGTCCACTTTTATAAGTTACAAAATTAGTCTGGTTTTTTAGATTTTCTTTTTTTAGAATTTTTAGAACGAACCATTTGAATATTATAATTAAGTAATATATTATTATAATGTATAACAGAGCAATGAATTAATTATTTGTCATTTTATTTAAATATTACTATACCTGGTGGTGCACATTAAACCCAAACATAAGAGAAGAACATGATATTTTATAGTTTTATCATTGATTTATTAAATCAAAAGTAAATTGGGTGATTTTTAAGATTACAGACTGCTTTAGAAAACAAACAAACAAAATATATCAATTAGTAAGTTAATGTACGAGAAACCTACACACAAAGTTACAGTTTCATTTTAATGTAGTCGTAATGTCAAGTGATACTTTATCTGTATCCAGGGTGGCCAAACTTTTAAGCCCCGCGGAAGACCATGTTTTTTAACAAACCTTTTCAATTCTTTATTTTTTTTTAATTTTTAAACGCTTTTAAATCATTTTATATTATTAATGGCTACCATAAATGGCTTAATGCTGTAGCCAATAGGGGTGTCTTGCACATTCCTAAATCCCATTTAACTAAACCTACTTTAAATATTAGTTTAATCATTAAAAGTTCCTTTTTAATGTTATGATTTAATATAAAAGTAATCAAGAAAAACATTTAAAATGGAATGGTAGGAATTGGAAATTTTTTTTTAACATCGAAAATAGTTGTTTATATAAAAAATTGTATTAATAGTTTCATATTGTGTTGGAATGGAAAATCCAAATTATAAATACCTCTACAACTCTGTACAGTTAATCAACAAGATCGAGTAAAGTCCAAAGAACATCTATTTTTTTTGGAACTTTGTCAAGACTTTTTTTTTGTTACAAATTTTATATGAATTACATTTTTGTTTCAATTTAATTATAAATACAGTATTTGGTATTATAGGAGTAATATTATTAGTATGAAATAATTTTATCTAATGCAGTTTTAAAAAGTCACAATTAGAAATTTCCACGACATAGTGCACTATTTGTCATATTATTGCGTTTCCTCGATTATAAAAAAGCACAATGAGTCATATCACCTCAAATTTCATAATTTATTATTTTCGAATTATTTTTGAAAAAAAAGGATAAATTTTATCGATTTGTGTATTTTGGTTTCAATTTTGGTGTCCGAGTTGAGGAGACCATTCCAACACTGCAAGAAGAAATATATGTCCTCGATAAAGTTTTGAATAACCAACAGTCATACGGGAAATTTTCATTTTATTAACAAGTAAGAATTTTCAATTGTGTGCGATGGTACCTGCTAAAATAAAGTGAAAATTAATGTAAAGGTAGAATAAATTGGAATATTTTTTTCCGGCAAATGTTAATTTTTATGGGTGGTAGAAAACCTCCGGATAATAAGGGGACTTGAGTGCGGGACGTCGAAGTGGACAAGTTTGCCGTTCGTTCCTTTTGATTCCAAATGTCCAATTTTGGCTTAAAATTTGCGTTTGGATTGCGTTAGTTCTCTGGAGTCTGTTTTCTAGTATTGAAGACGTTATTATTTCCTGGAACGAGAACGAAGAAAATTTAGATAGTAATCGTTTTTAATGGTAACGAAAATTTACTTCAAGTTAACAATATTTTTCGTTTATTACAACGACTGCACTGAAAAATCGGTGAAAACTTTAATCACGTGTTAACTCTTCGTCAAGCTACTATCGGCGTGCAGTGGTAAACCTTTTAAAATTCTAAGTGACAGTATTACAGAGGCTAATGCGAAATAGAAGATAAAAAGGTACCTAATAATTTTGTAAAATTTTTACTTTATCTCTTTTTGTTTCTGTAAGCGGAAGAAATGAAATTGATCATCAAATATCTCCTTACAGATGCATAAGGGCATTTGTTGGTTTAAATTGTGTTTTTACATTTAAAATTTTTTCATACTTGAGGTGTTGACTTATTTGATTTTTAATATGTTAAATGTATACAAAATTTATTTTTTTCTGATTATTAAAAGTTTCATAAAGTAAGAAAATCGGCCGTGACATTTTTTTTGCATTGAATATCATATTATTGTTGACAAAAATTTGCAAAACAAATACGGCCCACGGAAATTGCCAGATATCCCAGTTTAAGTTTTTTAACTATGACCGATAACAAGATGAGTGAAATTGCGACTCAAAATCAATAGTGTTGTTTTTATGAGTAAATTGGTACATAATATTTACTTTGTATAATAGTAGGTAGTATAGGTACATACCTACCTACATAATACTCATTTTTATATTTTAAATATACAAATTTTGAAAGTCACTTAATTTGCACGTTTGATTATAAAATTTGATATTAAAATTCGTTATTTATTAATAAATTTACTATTTAATTTATTAAATTTTATACATAATCTGTTGTTTGTTGTCTACCATACCTATATAAATTTACCATACCGTACCTTATAATATTATAACTAGGATTTCTCATAACCTTGATTATTTTAATGTTATTGTCCGAGATTCCATGGTTCATGGTTCCATGATTTAAGAAACACATTTTTTGTAAAAATCGATATATTGCAGATTCATCAATAAATGTCTCAAGAGTGCGAAGCAATATCAATTATATTACAGTACAACCTTGATAATCCGAACCCACAATAATTTGAACTTCCAGTAATCTGAATTAAATTACAAAATTTTTAAATGGAGTGTTTAACTTAAATAAATTTATAAGTATTAGATTATTTACAAAATTATGTATTTATGTAACTTATGAGTTACAATTCAAAAATTTAACAATCCGAATAGATGTACATTAATCTTATTGTTATTATTATTACATTAATATTATTAAGGGTACACTGTACTATTTAATACGTTTAATTTGGAGAAAAGCTTTTTGTATTTTTATTTATTCCCATGTGTAGTAGGTATTATGGTGATATTTCTAGGTTTATTAGTCCGGATGGATTGATGAGGAAGTAATTTGATTTAATTTGCTTTAAATTCAATAATCAGTTGATATGGCTGGTATGAGAGTGAAATTTGCATCAATTGCAAAAAAACAATATTTGTAACAAATTCTACACACAAAACAAACAAAACTGAATTTAATTGTAAAATACAAAATTTGTGTAACATCCTGTGAATAGTTTTCAAGTTTTAAAACAACGACAGATTCCTATAAAACAAAGTGCAAATAACAATTCAGTGCGTACGCAATTAACGACATTATGTTGCCTGTCAGTGGAGTCAATTTAGCTAACCAGGATGAAAAAACTCCCACTACAAAAATCCAATTTCGAAAACTAAAAACACAAAAGTCAGCGAGCGGAAAAAGCAGCCAGTCTCTTGGTAGAGCTCAAACTGAGAGCGTGTAAAGTTCCTGGGTGTTTCTCGAGCGGAAAACACAGGAGTTCTTTGGTGGTCTCCAAAGGAAGAACTCGTAAAAACTTCTGGTTGATCCGGGGATCAAAGAAGTGAGATTTCGTGATATCACTAAAAAGTGAGTAATTTGCGAGGATCGAGTTTTCGCGTAGTTGCTAATTACGGTCCATAATTAGTACAAAGTTTTGTATTTCGAACGAAATGAGGTATTAGCTAATTGAATACCTGTAAATGAAAAGTGATTATAAAATTCTACACGTGGTCCTGAAATTGGAAATTGACTTCACATTTGGAACATAGCCGGAGTCTGGAACATCTGCTGCTCTCAAGACGTAAGAACAGGAGGAGACTACTGATGACTCGACTTGCAGTGGCACAATAGTAAAAGTGAAAAATTACCAAATTATAAGGTAGAAAATTTGTTTTTTTATTTTAATGAATCCTAATTAGGACGACGATTTGTGTTGTCATTAGATTGATTAAAAAAAACATTGTTAAATTTGATTTATAATTTTACACGATACACAAATGATGAGAAATACAAATTTAGCTCCTGAATTTGAGGAATTAAATGTAATTTTGGATCTCTCGATTGTTACACCCTACACTTTTGGTTTGAGACAAATTTATTGTCTGTAAGGAAATTGATGCAAATGTTGACGATTGATTATTATCTTTTTATTTCGTCCGTTGAATCCATCGACCCTGTAGAAGAGAAAAACTCAACTCCGGCGTAAAACTGGTTTTGCGGTCTTTGTAGGTTTTAAGGGAAAACATCATCTCAGTATGTTAATATAGTATGTTGTTATTTTTTTCTTCCGATAACAAAACATGCTGGTGCAATTGAAATTTGTTGGAATTCTGATGATAAGTTCTTCTGGACCATTCAACGTGCAGTGTTTATAAAAATTAATCACGTTCACCCGTTGCGATTTGAAGTCCATTTACTCTTGAAATATTAAAGAATAAAGTTTATTTAAATTATTTTAAAATGTATCGAGTTATATTAATTAGATTATTATCAAATTAACTATTAATACTCCTATGTTTTTTATTAAGCTTTCAGACGCAAATGCGTTCTTCGTCAGAATAAAAATATTAATCAATTTGATTACTATTATTTATAACTCGATACATTTTAAAATACCTTAATTATTTACCATCACGAAGAACTTGATGTTCTTTACTATAATAGCACACGAAGATAAAAACTATTCCTATTATGCAAAAAATATCAAAGAAATTGATAAAAATAATGTTTGAAAAAATTTGAATTTAAAATATAAGAATTATACAAAAATACAAAAATCTACAAAACATTTTAGTTGACCATCCATTAAAATAATTAGAAAAATTATAGTTGAGAATGCGGTCATTAATGATCTAAATATAGATCCGAGTTTAGTTCTTACATATCATCATACAAAAATAGGAACAAACAGGTCCGTCTAAGGGACCTTAGACAGAAGATATGAATCTCTAATATCGATTGATTTAGGCAAAAAATTGATTTTAAAGTTTACATTTTTACGCAAATTTCGATCTTATTGTCGTATTCTATTAACAGTTCGTGTATTTTTAATTAGTTTTGTAAGAGGGCGTGGCTAAGGACCGCTGCTGCCGTAGTAGTTCTAGCCCTGTGTAGAAGTTAACATCAACATATTGCACCGCCAGTTCAATAGGGTTGCAAGTGCAAAATTTGTCTGTTTTTAGTTATTGCTGTATTGCAGTTGTTTGCAATCATAGCTATTGTAGAATACTGCCATATCAGCAAAATTTTGTTTAGAAACGAACTGAGGTAAGATAAGTTCCTATGGCATTATACAAAACAATTGTTGCAATATAGCCGCAACTGCAATATTGTGGCTACATTGCATTACACAGATAAAGCTTTAGCAGTTGTGGCAGTACTGCATGGGTCTTCCGCGTGAAAAGTAATTAATTTTAACCTAAAAAATCAAAGCAAACATTAAAAGCTGTGGTTTTATAAGTGTTTTGTATACTATTTTATAAGTAACTATGAAAACTGTTTTCTTGATTTCTCAACAATTACTCCTTTTGCACTTGCAACCCTATTGAACTGGCGGTGCGATATAATCTCACGGTTAGGAGTTCTGTTGGCTTAAAAATCCTGATTTAGGTTATTTGTTGGCCCTGGGGGTTAATTTTTAATGAATTGAACTGTCTCAAAGATCCACATTTTCTAGGTCCATTTCCCCAGCCCCCCCCATTTCGAATTTTGGAAAAAATTTTGTGTCATTCGTTTGTGCATCGTTTGTGTAGCTTTGTGCAAACATTTTTTTCGTTTGTGCAATCTCCGTTCGCGAATTATTTAAGAAACAAGTTTGGGGGGCTGGGGAAATGCCAGCCCCCCCCATTTCGATTTTTGCATAAAATTTTATGTTAATCGTTTGTGCATCGTTTGTGTACGTTTGTGCATTCAAAATTTTCGTTTGTGCAAATACCGTTCGCGAAATATTTACAATTTAAGTGGGGGGGGGCTGGGGAAATGCCAGCCCCCCCCATCGCGAATTTTGGGTCAAATTTGGTGTCAGTCGTTTGTGCATCGTTTGTGTACGTTTGTGCATTTATTATTTTCGTTTGTGCAAGCACGGTTAGCGAAATATCGTTAATTGAAATTTCCGCGATCATTTCTCCAGCCCCCCCCCCCCATTTCGATTTTTGACATTTTTTTGGGGTCATTCGTTTGTGCATCGTTTGTGTACGTTTGTGCAATAATTTTTTTCCTTTATACATTCACCGTTCGCGAATTGTTTAACAAATAAATATTTGTAAATCTCCGAGCAACAGTCGCCATAGTGTCTTAAGTTAGATCAACTTGAAAATAAAATTCCTGTTGTGGTGTCAAATGTACATGTATTGGGAAAGTGGTAATTTCGATTGTAAATATTTTTTACATCTTTAAGATCTAAAAAAGTACCATTTCTTAATCAGCCAATTGCATTTACTCAGGGGCGGCTCTAGCAAGATTTTCAGGTAGTGCGAGATTTCATTTTGATTAAAGGTAATATACATTTCTACATTATTAATAACTTGGATACACGAAAGGTTAGTATATAGTAGTATTTTGGATGAGAAACAATAACCGTAAAATGAATTTAGTCTCTGCAGGGGGGGGGGAGATATCAAATTACCTGAAAATATTGCTTAGGTCAATCATAACTAAAGGTTCTGTCATAGGATGATTACAAATTGGTACTTTTTTAGATCTACAGCCCGTATGGCACAACATTAAATTTTGCATACACTTTCCCAATACTTCTACATTAAACACCATAACACGAATTCAATATTTTCAAGTTGAGCTAACTTAAGACACTATGGCGACTAATGCTCGGAGATTTACAAATATTTATTTGATAAACAACTCGCGAGCGGTGAATGCAAAAACGAAAAAAATTATTACATACACGTTTACAAACGGTACACAAACGAATAACACAAAAATTGATACGAAAATCGAAGTGGGGGGGGGGGGAGAAATTATTGTGGTTTTTTCAATTGAAGATATATCGCAAACCGTGATTGCACAAACGAAAATAATAAATGCACAAACGTACACCAACGATGTACAAACGATTGCCACCAATTTTGACCAAAAAAGTATTTGCACAAACGAATGACACAGAAATTGATCAGTAATCCCCCCCCCCATTTCAATTTTTGGATTAATTTTTATTTCTTTCGTTTGTGTACCGTTTGTTTACGTTTGGGTAATAATTTTTTTCATGATGCATTCACCGTTCGCGAATTGTTTAACACATAAATATTTGTAAATCTCCGAGCAATAGTCGCCAAAGTTTAACTTGAAATTTAAATTCGTGTTATGGTGTTAAATGTAGAAGTATTGGGAAAGTGTAATTTCGATTGTGAATAATTGCACCTTTAAAGCCCGTATGACACGACAGTAAATTTTGCATACATTTTAGTACTAAATGGTAACTAACCAATGGAAAGACGTGTTAGTTAATCTACCAGACGTTTTCTATTGGATAGTTCTCATTTAGTACTAAATTTTGTGCAAAATTTAATGTTGTGTCATACGGGCTTTAGATCTAAAAAAGTACCAATTTGTAATCATCCTATGACAGAACCTTTAGTTATGATCGACCTAAGCAATATTTTCAGGTAATTTGATATCTCCCCCCCCCCTGCAGAGACTAAATTCATTTTACTGTTATTGTTTCTCATCCAAAATACTACTATATACTAACCTTTCGTGTATCCAAGTTATTAATAATGTAGAAATGTATATTACCTTTAATCAAAATGAAATTTCGCACTACCTGAAAATCTTGCTAGAGCCGCCCCTGAGTAAATGCAATTGGCTGATTAAGAAATAGTACTTTTTTAGATCTTAAAGATGTAAAAAATATTTACAATCGAAATTACACTTTCCCAATATATGTACATTTGACACCACAACAGGAATTTTATTTTCAAGTTGATCTAACTTAAGACACTATGGCGACTGTTGCTCGGAGATTTACAAATATTTATTTGTTAAACAATTCGCGAACGGTGAATGTATAAAGGAAAAAAATTATTGCACAAACGTACACAAACGATGCACAAACGAATGACCCCAAAAAAATGTCAAAAATCGAAATGGGGGGGGGCTGGAGAAATGATCGCGGAAATTTCAATTAACGATATTTCGCTAACCGTGCTTGCACAAACGAAAATAATAAATGCACAAACGTACACAAACGATGCACAAACGACTGACACCAAATTTGACCCAAAATTCGCGATGGGGGGGGCTGGCATTTCCCCAGCCCCCCCCCACTTAAATTGTAAATATTTCGCGAACGGTATTTGCACAAACGAAAATTTTGAATGCACAAACGTACACAAACGATGCACAAACGATTAACATAAAATTTTATGCAAAAATCGAAATGGGGGGGGCTGGCATTTCCCCAGCCCCCCAAACTTGTTTCTTAAATAATTCGCGAACGGAGATTGCACAAACGAAAAAAATGTTTGCACAAACCTACACAAACGATGCACAAACGAATGACACAAAAATTTTTCCAAAATTCGAAATGGGGGGGGGGCTGGGGAAATGGACCTACATTTTCTAGGATTCCAGTTCAGTTTGGTGGAAGGCCCCCAGGAGGTATTTTTAATGAGTGGACTGTCTCAGATATCCCAGTTAATTACTTCCATGCGTTAAAAATATTGCAACATTAAGAAGTACTTGAACGATGAATTTTCCAAATTTAATAATTGTATAAAATAATTATTGATAATGGGCATATAAAAGGGCCACCAGAAACGTCGTACATAGTAGTTTTATTAACCCCTAATTCTACTATTATTATTATTATTAAACATACTATAATTTCTAATAATATTATAATCTAGATATTTTTATTGAATTAATTTTTTTTAAAGTGTGTTAGCGTAACTTTGGAAGACGTTCCTTGGCGTCATTACAAATTAAGAGGGCGTAAGATTGCATAAATTGGTGCACTAACCCTGCACGTTACTTGAACGTGCTGTAATGTGCGTCAGCACTTATTTATAATAATATTAATGTAACATTTAGTTTTAAATAGTCGAAACTCTAATCTAAAGTAACGCTCATACTTATCTTTATCTTTCTCTATGTGAACGTTACTTTATACATTCACAAAATATTCATTCATATTCCAAAATTCAAAAAAAGGAGTGTCTCTTTTTTTGACGAATAAGAAAATTCACGAAAATTGGTGTACGGGAGTTAATTTATTATTACAAGTGCGTAGGTGGACTCGAGGGGGGTCCCCAAAGATCAGAATTAACACCCCCATTCACGAACGCGAGGTGGGCATTATAATTACTCGTATTTGGATACCTACTTGTTTTCATTATTGAATTAACAACATTATTTCATTTTTTAACTATTAGGAAGAAAGGGAAAGATGGTCCTGTTTCAGATCTACTTATTTGACTTTATTTATACAATAATTTTGTTAAATCAGATTGACTTAGTACTACTGAAACTAGACGTTAGGTTACTATCAAATCATTTTTAGAAATTCTCACAATACTACTACATACTATGAACAGTTTTGTGCCAAAATAGTATCATCGCGTGATGATGGTATTTATCATACTTCCACGTTTTCATTATAACTTTCGCTTTTCATTGGGAAACTCTTCAAATGACCAAAGGAAGTTTTCAATGTAAAATGCGAGTATCAGGAGCAGAAACGATAAAATTTGCAATCAGATTAATTATAATTATGGAAAAATTAATACATAACTAAAAATAGTTTTTAAGAAATATTTTATTTATAGAAGAATACTTTTAATTCTAATAACACATATTTAAACAAGTAAAAAATAAATAATCTACTTCTACATTTAGTATAAAAATCACAGATAATATATAAATTAATTAAACTCAAGTTGAAACGATTAAAAATGGAATGTATTTACAATGAAAATTGATGAAGTTTACAAATTTTACACTGGCGTAGGTTGTAGCGGTCGAAGAGGAGCGGATGTGTGACTAGTTTTTGATGCCGAAACAAGAGAACGATCTTTGGCGTGTCTTTTAACATGTTTCGCTAAATGATCTGACCGCATGAAACACCTCTGACAAATTTCGCACTTAAATTTTTTTTCGCCAGTGTGTGTTCTTTTATGTCGCGAAAGTTCATCAGACCGTGAAAATCGACGACCGCATAATTCCCACTGGCAAACAAACGGACGTTCGCCCGTATGAGTTCTATTGTGAGCTTTTAAATGTGACGATTTAAAATAGTTTTTCCCACAACCTTCATAAGTGCACTCGTAAACTCGTCTCCTTTCTTGTTGTATAGGTATTTGGGAAGTTGGAGCGACGAGTACAAATTGAGCTGGTATTATAGTGGCACCACCATCTGCCGATAGAAAAACTGTTTGTTGGGGATGACTGGGTGCCAAAAGTTTTGGTGCTAATGGAGGAAATGTGGTGTTGGGTAAAACTGGCTTTTCTTGATGGGTTCGTATTGGTACATGTTGGACTTCTCTAAACGTGTTTTTTGAATTGACGTAGATCAGTTCTTTACGATTTCCCATTTTAAATTTTAAACTTCTTAAAATGTTGATTTCTTCACGTACAGGTGAAAGTGGTATGGATGCAGGTGTGCAGGACCCATCCTTGTTTGCTTTCATGATGACTGAAACGGTTCGGTGTTGATCAGGCACTGTTGGGATCCTTTGTGGAGGTAAAATTGCCGTCGTCTCTGCATCTCTTCTGCAAATTCTTTTCTTTAATGGGTATTCGAGTTCTTCAGTTTCTGAATCTGATGGCTGTGGAGTTAAAGTACCGGATACAAATGAAGTTTTTCTTTTCCTTGTTATATCGTAAAATTGTTGAAACTTGGTTTCTTGTTCAGAGTCGGATACCTAGAATACAAATAAACCGTTAGTTAACTATTATATTTTTAAAGATTAGTAAAGTTTTGAATGAAAATATTAATTTTTAATCGTTACTAAATATAAAATAGAAATTTTGTATAAAAACAACACTAAATACGTTTTTAAATTGATACTTACATCTGTTAGGGGTGGTGTAGATGGGGGTGAAAGTAAATGTATTGTTGAATTCACATTAAACATTTTGAATACTATTATTAGTTGAAATAACGATTAAATAAAGTCAACTTGACATCGAAGTCACTAGCATGTAATTCGCCTCAAACTTTGTTGAGAAATGAGATTCATTTAAAGTAGCGCTTTTCGAGTCATTGCTGCAGCTTGGGGTGTGTAGAGATTTTCCGTCAAATCGACCAATGCGAAAGAGAGGCTCGTCTCTCTAGGCCAATAAGAGAATGGCTGTCACTCGGTCACCGCGTGATCAGCAGCATGGTGTTCACGTGCACACAAGCTGATATTGACGGCCACAATCGTGATGCTTACGTCACAAAGCGTGTAAGGGTACGTCATTGTCGGGCCCGCTCAACGGGTGCCTAACCTCAGCTGCGATCAATACAACTGCCGCAAGATATTATTAGAGTGGGTGTGCGTGTACTACTCGTGCACAATGTTTTTAATTTGTAACAGCAAATTAATACAAATAATCTGTTTACTTATCCTATATATTTAGATAATTTAACTTTCTACTAATTAATGTTTTAAACATCATTTAAAAATAAATAATTGGAAAGGTAAAAAAGAAGAAAAACAATTATTAAATAGTACCTAATATAATTTGATAAACGAATAACCTCTAATTATTGTGTTATTCAAATTACAGAATGCAATGTTGACAAAATTGACAGCATTTGATGTAAACATGTAGGTGTGTTATACGTGTCAATGAGATCATAGAATCTATATACGATTTAAAATGAAGGTTAAATGCCTGGATACGTAATGTTTGTTTGTAAACAGAAAAATAAGATAACGTTAATTTAATAGTTCGGGTAGCTATTGTTAACTTGTTGTGCCATCTATTGGAATCCATTCGTAACGTTAACATGTTTTCTGTTAACCTACAGACAACTTTAGATAACTCGCTATTAAAATTATTAGATGGCATAACCATTATACATTCAATTTCCAGATTTGATTACTTCTGAAATGATGGGTACATATATCAAAATGTTAACTCTTTTCTTTCATTGAGGAACATTCCAACGATTATGACTGCGGTGGCTACTGTTCCTCTTCAATAGTCATTGACTTTTGCAATTACAATAAAATCTGTATTGTCCGACACAAACGCAACCCATTTCTTGTCGTACGACAAGTTGTATGTTCGACAATACAGTGTAGGATTAGACAGGTTCTACTGTACAAGTAAGGGAGATTCTTATACTTTGGAAAAGCTTTGGAACGGCTTGTACAGATTGATCCCGTTATAAGTAAAAGAGCACAGTATCTCAAAAGTAGCTTTAAAAATTCCCTTTTAGCTTTTTAATGTTAGTTTCCACATTTTTAAGGATTTCAACCTTTAAGTACACATTATTATTTTATTAATTTGCTAGTCTGAGCATAGGATTGTCTGTGCCAATAAGTCCTTTTAATTTAAAGACTTCCCCGACCATTTAGATGTATAAATGTAATTTATTTCTAGACTACAGGTTAACAGTACAATATATTGGCCTCTTACCTTCCCTTAAACTTATAATCCGCTTCCCCTCAGCATCAGGAACAGGAACAAGTGGACTCGTTATCTACCCTAACTAGCTCAGTCCCACGTTGGGCGCCATTTAAGATGTCCTCTTAACTTTTTTAACTTACAATTTGCTTCCCATCAGGAACAGGAACAAGTGGACTCTTTATCTACCCTAACTAGCTCAGTCGTCTTAAATAAAACTTTGGAAAATTCTTTTATACCAACACAATTTATTTTCTTGTGGAAAGCAATGATATTCAATTTACACAAATTATATGCAAGTGAGCACCTTAGCATGACAGTTAGTTTGAGAAATTAATACAATTAATTCAACCAACCTAAAATCCGTTGATCACCGCAAAACTCCCATATTTAATTAATCAAAATTTTTCTATAATTTTGCAATGATCACATGAGAAATAATTAAACTTAATACTAAAATTACAAAGAAATAAAATCCATTGAAATTTTATCAGTGCTAAAATTTTAAATTATCGCCATGTAAAGTTTATGTTTCCTAGATCGGACGTACATCAATTGAAAACTTCGTCGCTTTTAGCAACCATGTGACTACGCCACAGCTGTATGTTTGTCGGACGCAAAATTATTTCGCGAACCAGATGTCAATTGAAAAGTTCAAAATTTTACCTTTTTGAGGTTGTTTCTGCTGGTTGTATTCAGTTTCCATTACTTCCCAGTGTTTCCTTTATTTAATTGTCCATAGACCGGATGATGCCTTGATTTACTTGACAATTTTGTTTCATAAAAATTTTTACCATGTTAAAAGACGCTCTTTTATTATTTACAATTTTCTGGCTTCTTCCTCATTTAATCTCCATCAAAATCACTCTGACATCTGACGACACTTTATATTCTTTCCCATGCTACTGTTAGCTGGAAAAATCTCTACGGTCGCACAAAGTTTCACTTTAATTTTATAATTTTTGCTCCAACAAAACGTCCATACAGAAACGCTTCAAATTTTCAAGAGACCGAACTTTCATTTTCCCCCCGCCGCGATCAAACACGCGACCTGCTCTCTAGCGCTCGTGGCGGTTTAGAGAACCAATTCAAATGATCAAATATTTAAATTACTCACACAATACACAAATTTATTTCTCTTATTAGTTAAAACTTCGGTTGATTGCTCAAAATCATAATGTTATGTACACATAATACGTACTACGCTCCTTGTCATGCCAATATTTAAGCTTTGTTCTAAATTAATTTTAATTTGACTAAAAAGATTTTTTTCACTTTTTATCGTTCCTTTTCCACAATTTAACCGTTTCTGTTTCAAAATACCACAATATATTTTACAATAATGTATTTTTGGTAATTAATTTGTGAAAATATACAATGAATTACTTTAATATGTAAAACTTAGCTTGTACCACGCTTGTACTATATCAAGTTATTGGAAAATGAAATCGGAAGTCTATAATTTTCCCATTTTTTATGAATTTCTATTGACGAATTCTTATATACCATTAGACTTCAATAAGGGAATATTAAATATTAAACGTAAGTTCTTTTATATTTCATTAAATTATTATTTCATTATTTAGATTTTAGATTATTGATATTTTTTATGTTTTTTTATATTATAACTATGCGAGGAGTTTAAATGAGAGCGAAACAATATTGTCATATTTTATATGTATGGTATATTTTCAATAATTGATTTCATTTTCCAATAACTTGATACAAGCCAAGTTTTAAATATTAAAGTAATACATTGTATAAGATTATTATTAAATATTTATTACAGGCCCGTAGCCAGGATTTCATTTCGGGGGTGGGGGGCACTTGTAAAAAACCATTTGTAAAATGTACAATTTTCGGTAGCTCCCCTTCCATTTTCTTTGTCTTTTCAACATTTCGGGAGGGGGGGCACGTGCCCCCCAAGTGCCCCCCCCCTGGCTACGGGCCTGATTTATTATAATACTCTTTAAAATTTTAATAAACTGAATTACGTAAAATTGTTTTACCATTAAGTTTGACACTTCAAAATTATATTTTAAACTTTTATTCCTGTAAAAGTTATCCAAGAGTCTAGTTCTAGTAAATATATCTAGGGGTCATTCCACCAATTAAAGTCCAACTCAAAGTCTCACCCCCGCGGATTTTTTTCAAATTTTGTGGAGTTATTCTCTGTATAAATATAATGACCCACTGAAGATATTGGCTCTTAAGATTAAGTACTTTCGTCGTAATGATTTTTTGAATTTTGACAAAATTTTTTTTTGGAACTTTTTCATTAATTTTTTTGAAGTAGAAACATTTTTCCTAAAAATTCGAACAGTGCGGTTTCTTTTGTCAAAAATTCTCAGCTTTTCAATGAAGATATTCATTTTTTATTATAAGCAACAAAAGCCCCTTAAAAATTCAATTAAAGTCAAAAAAGCGATTTTTCTGACAGTGCGGCAAGTTTTTTTTCAAATTTGATATTATTTTCTGAAAGCTGAGAATCTTTTACACAAGATATGTCATTTTAACGATGTGCATATTTTTTGTTTAAATATAAATAAATAAAATGTATGCACTATACCATTCAAAAATTCAAATTAAAGTCAAAAAGGCGATTTTTCTGACAGTGCGGCAAGTTTTTTTTTCAAATTTAATATTATTTTCTGAAAGCTGAGAATTTTTTACACAAGATATGTCATTTTCACGATGTGCATATTTTTTGTTTAAATACAAATAAATAAAATGTATGTTATACGATTAAAACACTTTCATTTTTGAAATTATTTCGGTTTTTGAAGTTTAATTTCAAATTTGATATTATTTTCTGAAAGTTGAGAATTTTTAACACAAAATATGTCATTTTCACGATTGACTTATTTTATTGAATAAAATATTTTTAATCGTATAGGGTATATTATACATTTTATTCATTTGTATTTAAACAAAAAATAAGCACATCGTGAAAATGTGAAAATTGTGTAAAAAATTATCAGCTTTCAGAAAATAATATCCAAATTTAAAATAAAACTTCAAAAACCGAAATAATTTCAAAACTGAAAGTGTTTTAATCGTATATAGCATACATTTTATTTATTTGTATTTAAACAAAAAATATGCACATCGTGAAAATGACATATATTGTGTAAAAAATTCTCAGCTTTCAGAAAATAATATTAAATTTGAAAAAAAAACTTGCCGCACTGTCAGAAAAATCGCCTTTTTGACTTTAATTTGAATTTTTGAATGGTATAAGTGCATACATTTTATTTATTTATATTTAAATAAAAAATATGCAAAATATGAAAAGCTGAGAATTTTTGACAAAAGAAACCGTACTTTTCGAATTTTTAGGAAAAATGTTTCTACTTCAAAAAAATTAATGAAAAAGTTCAAAAAAAAAATTTGTCAAAATTCAAAAAATCATTACGACGAAAGTACTTAATCTTAAGAGCCAAAATCTTCAATGAGTCATTATATTTATACAGAGAATAACTCCACAAAATTTGAAAAAAATCCGCGGGGGTGAGAGTTTGAGTTGGACTTTAATTATTGGTGGAATGACCCATAGATTTATATATTTTATCCAAAACAAGCTCAAAAAGTTAGGGGAGACCAGGGCAAATTGTTATAATTTTTACTTCTAATTTATTTTGTTTGTTTGTTTGTTTGTAAGAAGGTTTTGTTTCCTTTTTGATAGAAGCAAAAGAAAACTTCATATCTGTGTTACTATACAAGCAAGATAATGTACATCCTGGCACATTGGAGTTATATAAGTTCTACTGTATTTATATATTGGTGTCAATATGTCTTTTTATGCTGTCTTTTTCATTCTCACGCAACAGATTATTTGTTAACAAATACATTAATAAATTATTTGTTTTAAGTACATTTACGGATGCAATTAGAATTGCTAATAAGGATGTTATCAGAAATGCATTTATATAAAAAAAACATCGGATGATGTTTGCATTTTGTTAATCTATAAATTTGCATATTATCAATTAGTAATCTGTATTTTGCATAAGTAACAACCAAATTTAAAAAAGGTTAGGAAAAGAAAAGGAAGAAATCATTCATCATCAAATCACATATTTTTATATTGTAGTAAATTCATAATATATCATGTGTTATAACAGCATCAAAACTATTGGCTGCAGAAGAAAGTAGAATTTATGATTTCATGATTTAATGTTTTATTTATAAGATTTAATTCAATTATATAACAAGACCAGTATATAAAACGACCAGCAGTCTGGCGTAAATCAAACACGGATAGACTACAGAGCGGGAAACCGCGGTTCTAATCCTGATTGCGTCGGATATGTGCTGTGATCTAAAAAGTCCAAAATCGATCTGTGGACTATGGGGAAGGCAACGGGAAACCACCCCATTAACATTTCCCTAGTAAAGTCTTCTTGGCTTAGCCAGGAGGATCGCTAACATCCGAAATCGGATAGGCACCTGAAGAAGAAGATATAACAAGAATGAGACTTAGAGTATGACTTACAAGGGGATGACAAGCAATGGTAATTATACTGATTTGCACCATTATCATTATAGGTACATGTGGATCATAATTATTACGAGTTGTGTTCAGCAGAAAAAGACCAAGATGCTTTTAATTGAAATAGTTTTGATTTGCCGTTTTTGAGTTATTAGAGATACTCTATATTTAGTCATACTCGAAATCTTGTAGGACAGACTATATCGCAATATGTAGAGGAAAGTGACCAAATATGGAATACCATTTTGTTTTTGTGGCATAAAAAAAAACTATCATGAATTAAATGCAAATTTAATTATAAACACAGTCAGACATACATTTTGGCTTATCTTAGTCATAGTCTTGTGTTTGAATATTAATCAACAAATTTTTTTTATTTAAAAATCTAAATTAACATAATAGTAGCTATTTACGGAATAGACCCCCAAATATGGAATAGGGAAATAAGAACCAAGTTTCTTTTACAAAAATTAACAAAAACAGTAACGTCTTTTTATAACAGATCTTGAGACTTTGGTCAAAAATAAAAGTTTCTTATTCCGTTAAAATTAACTTATTCTACTGCAAAAATCACACACCACACACACTATCGTCACCGACAGGCGCCCATTCCTTACATAAGATTTCCATATAATTTTCCCTATTCCATATTAGGAACTAAGCTCACTTAGGAATAATGTTTTTTTATTGAAAACCAGGTTATATTTTCCTTAAAAGTAACATACGTAATGTTATCAGTCATCCTTCTGCATGCTTATAAATGTAGAGTAATTAACAAATTACTAATACTTACGTTATAGATCAAAATTTGCACCACTAACAATAAAGTTTCGCAAGTGCGTACAAAGAATAATGTCCCGCCATGTGGATATTAATGGTAATAGAGCGTTGTAAAGTTTGGGGTGGTCAACTACTCTTACTAGGTTGTCATTTATCCTAGTAATGGCTAAATAGAGGCAGTGGTTTCGAAAATTTAATGGTATTCCACATTAGGGATACTATTCCATATTTGGTCACTTTCCTCTATTAATTATGTCTAAAATGTACATACATAAATATGCATTTGTTTTTTAAAATCAATTTTCTCTAAATTGGATAAATATTTACTTTCGAAGTTTTCACCTGATTAAGTCCTAATTACGAATCACACGTATTATAATAATAATAGTAAAGATCTGTGATTACTAGTTGTCCAACAGTAGGTACATTCAGAGTAGGTACCTATCTTGATATTTAACTATATCTTCTTAATTTTTTTACGAATGGTGTGGGAGAAAAATTAGTGTATAAAAATCCCCCCATAACCCATCTAATCCGATGCGCGCTTCTAGTTATCCTCTAGTCTAGTGAATGGCGGATTCAGACAATTGCTACACAGAGGACAACAAAATAAAAATTTATTAGATAAAGAAAAATAAAATATAAGAAAAAGTGGTAGTACTACCACCGAATAAAATTTTTTGTCTAAAATAATCGATATTATTTGACGTTCGTCCATAGCTTAAAAGCTCCATTTTAGTTTTATCATTGAAATTAATTAAATAATTGTAAAGTGTGCTCAAAGCTCAAAGTATGAATAAATATGTGGTGAAAAGTTCGCAGTTGAATGTTTATTTAATTCGCTAAAATGAATTCCCAAAGAAAGCGAAAAAATAGAGCTTGAACTTACCCTACTGCGATGTTGAAGAGATGAAAGAGTACAAGGGAGTTTTGCAACTAACCATACTTCGGAAACGAAAAGAATGCTATGCTATGCTATGCTATGCTATGCTATGCTATATTTGAAATTATAATATAAATTACAATTACTTAATGGAAATTTTCACAACTCCCTTACGACCAAGGGTTTAGAGTAAATTATAGAACCGATCTTAACAGGGCATTATAACTTATAACGGAAGCAATATTTATGGCACGCCGTTTTACTTTTTATTACAAAATTTAAATTGCCCAAAGTTTTATTTCTAAGGTTCTAATTCAAATCAAATCGACGTTACTTCAAAATTTTTTTCGCAATTTAAGCAGTTGTTTAAAAATATATGTTCATTTAATACAATTGTTGAATTATTTTGTTTTTAAAATTTTTCATTTTTAAAATTATAAATTTTATTTTCTATCCTTTAAATGACAAACGCTCTAATTCTAATCATTTAAACGTTTGTTCAAATTGTTTATTCTAATTTAATCAATTGTTAAAAGAAATATTTGAATTTATGCAATAGTCGAATTTTTACAATACAATTTAAACAAATGACAAAAATTTTTATTTAATGATATCGATTTAAAGCAATACACAGAAAATTTTTGCCTAACGTTTTATTTGGCTCTGCCCATCGGTGGAGAAATTTTGAACTTCGCTTTAATTTTTTTGGCAACTATGTTCAAAATTCAAATCCATAAGGCAGGTAGTGAGTGGCGTGGGTTGCCTATGTAATGCGTAATTTTTACTTATTTATGTTTAAATTAGACAAGAGAATCAAAATTTCTTTTTTATTATTATTATTACCTGTTTTTATTAAGATATTATTGAATGGTCCAATTCCCAAAAAAATTAATTAATAAACGTAAAAATAGGAATTTTACATGGAGAAATAAAGTAATGTGCTTTACAGCATATAGGGAAACTTTGTAGATTTGGGTACGAATGAAAACAAAAGTTGCATAATATACGAATACGAAGCCTCTTGAAATAAGGTAATAAGCCCTCCTAACATAAACTATTTTTTGTCAAAAATCTATGTTTATTATATGCAGTGGGCTTTATTTATTTCGGATTCAAAATAGTCTCAATCGATAGCACTTCGTTAGTGCCTGTTTGTGCAAACATTTTTTTTTTTTGTACCCAAATAGTTTTTGAAATATTCGAGATTTTCGGTAACATCGCACATGGTAACATATAGAGTTATTTATAATTTCGGATTCAAAATAGTCTCAAACGCACCTGTATGAATGGATTAACGAGATTCTGGGAAAAACTTACAGCATGAAGACCAAAATAGTCTCAATCGTTTGTGCTTCGTTTGTACCTGTTTGTGCAAGTTTTACTTTCGTTTGTACCCAAATAGATTTCGAGATAATTCAATTTTAAGTTTGGGGGGGGGGGGGGCTGGAGAAATGCTGTTTTGAATTTCGAATTTCGGATTCAAAATAGTCTCAATCGATTGTACTTCGTTTGTGCCTGCTTGTGCAAGTTTTATTTTCGTTTGTACCCAAATAGTTTTCGAGATAATTCAATTTTAAATTGGGGGGGGGGGCTGGAGACATGCTTTTTTGACATTCGAATTATTTTTGAACATATTATTTTTAACAGACTGGGGATTTTGCTAATTGCTTTCATAAGAAAATTATCAAGATTTGTTTATTAGAAAAATGGATAATAATAAAAAAATTACTCGATTTTAACAATATTTATTAATAAAATTAATACAAAAATTATATGTGTAAAAATTATTTTCGTTTTTACCTAAATAGTATTCGAGATAATCATAAAAAAGAATGTTGAAAAGACAAAGAAAATGGAAGGGAAACAACCGAAAATTTTACATTTTACAAAAGGTTTTTTACAAGTGCCCCCCCCCGAAATGAAATCCTGGCTACGGGCTGACCGACGTGTAAGATTTTGATACCGAAATTTACAACAAAATTAAAAAATTTAAATTAATTTATTTTAATTATAAAAATAAAATTAAAAACATAAAAGCATAGACAAGATTATATTTACATTGGTGATTATAACGAAATATCAGGAATCCACGATTTCTTCATATATGATTGGTTGCGTCGAACCGCAAATTGATCTGGCATGCTTACCGAGGTGCCTAGCCCCTCTGGAAGAAACGCCACGAAGCCATTATCATATTGATGCTGCTCACAGAGTACACCACGGAGAACAAATTCCACGGGGAAGCGAAAATCTTTTAATTAATCCATGTGATATTTTTGGAGTGGTTAAGACATTGGGAGCAGGGGTAGAAAAAGTTTTCACGAATTGGGGGGTGTGTCTGCACTGACTGAGAGTTTGTAAAGTGTTTATAAAGATATTGCTCTAGGCCGCTCGCGAATTCAATAGATCGGACCGCACTAGACCCCCCCCCAACTTAAAATTGAATTATCTCGAAAACTATTTGGGTACAAACGAAAATAAAACTTGCACAAACAGGTACAAACAAAGTACAAACGATTGAGACTATTTACGTCATTATCCTGTAAGTTTTTCCCAGAATCTCGTTAATCCAATCATGCGCGTCAACGTCCTTGAAAATCTCAAAAACTGTTTGGGTACAAACGAAACAATTTTTGCACAAACGCACAAACTAAGTGCAATCGATTGAGACTATTTTGAATCCGAAATTCTAAAATAACAGTTTATGTTACCACGTGCGATGTTACCAAAATTCTCGAATATTTCAAAAACTATTTGGGTACAAACGAAACAAATGTTTGCACAAACGTGTCAAACGTTAGAGCCTCGTTAAAGCCTAAAGGCGCTTCCATCTTTTCGTTTGAGCCTCAACTGTTACGGGGTTATTCGTGAAATCTTTGGAGGGGGGGGGGTCGACTTGTTTTATATTTTAGCCCTTATTTTGAATTTTGGGGTAACTTTGGTGTCAAACTTAGAGCCTCGTTAGAGCTTAATGACTTTTCATTGAGCCTCAATCATCGCGGAGTTATTCACGAAATCTTCAGGGGGGAGGTCTGTAGACATATTTGACAAAATGAATTAGGTCACGATTTGAAAAAAATTTTATTTAGAAAGATACTAAAGCAGTGAAGTTTTCCAAATTTTTAAATAGTGATAATTTTTCAATAGAATTGCAAATTATTTAAATAATTAAAGTAAAATGTTATACATTTTTTTTGTTTATCTCAAAATATAATTACATGACTTAGGTCCTTTTAAAAGTAAAGGATTCATTTATGCTAAACATAAAATGGTTAAAGATTTAGTTATTTTTTAATAAAAATAAAAAATAAAAATTACGTATTACATAGGCAACCCACGCCACTCACTACCTGCAATCTTGAGGATTTGAATTTTGAACATAGTTGCCAAAAAAATTAAAGCGAAGTTCAAAATTTATCCACCGATGGGCAGAGCCAAATAAAACGTTAGGCAAAAATTTTCTGTGTATTGCTTTAAATCGATATCATTAAATAAAAATTTTTGTCATTTGTTTAAATTGTATTGTAAAAATTCGACAATTGCTTAAATTCAAATATTTCTTTTAACAACTGCTTACATTACAACAAAAAATATCAACAAACGTTTAAATCATTACAATTAAAAGGATTCTAATTTAAGCAATACAATTTAAATTTTGTAATAAAAAGTAAAACGGCACTCTAAAATAAAATAATTCAACAATTGCATTAAATGGACATATATTTTTAAACAACTGCTTAAATTGCTAAAAAAAATTTCAAGTAACGTTCTAAAGATTAGAATAAAAGCAATTGAAATTTAAAGATATAAAAATAAAATTTTGAAGTAAAAAGTAAAATTTAGATAATGTATCGTTTTAATATCAATTGCTTTTATTCTAATCTTTAGAACGTTACTTGAAATTTTTTTTAGCAATTTAAGCAGTTGTTTAAAAATATATGTCCATTTAATGCAATTGTTGAATTATTTTATTTTAGAGTGCCGTTTTACTTTTTATTACAAAATTTAAATTGTATTGCTTAAATTAGAATCCTTTTAATTGTAATGATTTAAACGTTTGTTGATATTTTTTGTTGTAATGTAAGCAGTTGTTAAAAGAAATATTTGAATTTAAGCAATTGTCGAATTTTTACAATACAATTTAAACAAATGACAAAAATTTTTATTTAATGATATCGATTTAAAGCAATACACAGAAAATTTTTGCCTAACGTTTTATTTGGCTCTGCCCATCGGTGGATAAATTTTGAACTTCGCTTTAATTTTTTTGGCAACTATGTTCAAAATTCAAATCCTCAAGATTGCAGGTAGTGAGTGGCGTGGGTTGCCTATGTAATACGTAATTTTTATTTTTTATTTTTATTAAAAAATAACTAAATCTTTAACCATTTTATGTTTAGCATAAATGAATCCTTTACTTTTAAAAGGACCTAAGTCATGTAATTATATTTTGAGATAAACAAAAAAAATGTATAACATTTTACTTTAATTATTTAAATAATTTGCAATTCTATTGAAAAATTATCACTATTTAAAAATTTGGAAAACTTCACTGCTTTAGTATCTTTCTAAATAAAATATTTTTCAAATCGTGACCTAATTCATTTTGTCAAATATGTCTACAGACCTCCCCCCTGAAGATTTCGTGAATAACTCCGCGATGATTGAGGCTCAATGAAAAGTCATTAAGCTCTAACGAGGCTCTAAGTTTGACACCAAAGTTACCCCAAAATTCAAAATAAGGGCTAAAATATAAAACAAGTCGACCCCCCCCCCTCCAAAGATTTCACGAATAACCCCGTAACAGTTGAGGCTCAAACGAAAAGATGGAAGCGCCTTTAGGCTTTAACGAGGCTCTAACGTTTGACACGTTTGTGCAAACATTTGTTTCGTTTGTACCCAAATAGTTTTTGAAATATTCGAGAATTTTGGTAACATCGCACGTGGTAACATAAACTGTTATTTTAGAATTTCGGATTCAAAATAGTCTCAATCGATTGCACTTAGTTTGTGCGTTTGTGCAAAAATTGTTTCGTTTGTACCCAAACAGTTTTTGAGATTTTCAAGGACGTTGACGCGCATGATTGGATTAACGAGATTCTGGGAAAAACTTACAGGATAATGACGTAAATAGTCTCAATCGTTTGTACTTTGTTTGTACCTGTTTGTGCAAGTTTTATTTTCGTTTGTACCCAAATAGTTTTCGAGATAATTCAATTTTAAGTTGGGGGGGGGTCTAGTGCGGTCCGATCTATTGAATTCGCGAGCGGCCTAGAGCAATATCTTTATAAACACTTTACAAACTCTCAGTCAGTGCAGACACACCCCCCAATTCGTGAAAACTTTTTCTACCCCTGCTCCCAATGTCTTAACCACTCCAAAAATATCACATGGATTAATTAAAAGATTTTCGCTTCCCCGTGGAATTTGTTCTCCGTGGTGTACTCTGTGAGCAGCATCAATATGATAATGGCTTCGTGGCGTTTCTTCCAGAGGGGCTAGGCACCTCGGTAAGCATGCCAGATCAATTTGCGGTTCGACGCAACCAATCATATATGAAGAAATCGTGGATTCCTGATATTTCGTTATAATCACCAATGTAAATATAATCTTGTCTATGCTTTTATGTTTTTAATTTTATTTTTATAATTAAAATAAATTAATTTAAATTTTTTAATTTTGTTGTAAATTTCGGTATCAAAATCTTACACGTCGGTCAGCCCGTAGCCAGGATTTCATTTCGGGGGGGGGGGGGGGGCACTTGTAAAAAACCTTTTGTAAAATGTAAAATTTTCGGTTGTTTCCCTTCCATTTTCTTTGTCTTTTCAACATTCTTTTTTATGATTATCTCGAATACTATTTAGGTAAAAACGAAAATAATTTTTACACATATAATTTTTGTATTAATTTTATTAATAAATATTGTTAAAATCGAGTAATTTTTTTATTATTATCCATTTTTCTAATAAACAAATCTTGATAATTTTCTTATGAAAGCAATTAGCAAAATCCCCAGTCTGTTAAAAATAATATGTTCAAAAATAATTCGAATGTCAAAAAAGCATGTCTCCAGCCCCCCCCCCAATTTAAAATTGAATTATCTCGAAAACTATTTGGGTACAAACGAAAATAAAACTTGCACAAGCAGGCACAAACGAAGTACAATCGATTGAGACTATTTTGAATCCGAAATTCGAAATTCAAAACAGCATTTCTCCAGCCCCCCCCCCAAACTTAAAATTGAATTATCTCGAAATCTATTTGGGTACAAACGAAAGTAAAACTTGCACAAACAGGTACAAACGAAGCACAAACGATTGAGACTATTTTGGTCTTCATGCTGTAAGTTTTTCCCAGAATCTCGTTAATCCATTCATACAGGTGCGTTTGAGACTATTTTGAATCCGAAATTATAAATAACTCTATATGTTACCATGTGCGATGTTACCGAAAATCTCGAATATTTCAAAAACTATTTGGGTACAAAAAAAAAAAATGTTTGCACAAACAGGCACTAACGAAGTGCTATCGATTGAGACTATTTTGAATCCGAAATAAATAAAGCCCACTGCATATAATAAACATAGATTTTTGACAAAAAATAGTTTATGTTAGGAGGGCTTATTACCTTATTTCAAGAGGCTTCGTATTCGTATATTATGCAACTTTTGTTTTCATTCGTACCCAAATCTACAAAGTTTCCCTATATGCTGTAAAGCACATTACTTTATTTCTCCATGTAAAATTCCTATTTTTACGTTTATTAATTAATTTTTTTGGGAATTGGACCATTCAATAATATCTTAATAAAAACAGGTAATAATAATAATAAAAAAGAAATTTTGATTCTCTTGTCTAATTTAAACATAAATAAGTAAAAATTACGCATTACATAGGCAACCCACGCCACTCACTACCTGCCTTATGGATTTGAATTTTGAACATAGTTGCCAAAAAAATTAAAGCGAAGTTCAAAATTTCTCCACCGATGGGCAGAGCCAAATAAAACGTTAGGCAAAAATTTTCTGTGTATTGCTTTAAATCGATATCATTAAATAAAAATTTTTGTCATTTGTTTAAATTGTATTGTAAAAATTCGACTATTGCATAAATTCAAATATTTCTTTTAACAATTGATTAAATTAGAATAAACAATTTGAACAAACGTTTAAATGATTAGAATTAGAGCGTTTGTCATTTAAAGGATAGAAAATAAAATTTATAATTTTAAAAATGAAAAATTTTAAAAACAAAATAATTCAACAATTGTATTAAATGAACATATATTTTTAAACAACTGCTTAAATTGCGAAAAAAATTTTGAAGTAACGTCGATTTGATTTGAATTAGAACCTTAGAAATAAAACTTTGGGCAATTTAAATTTTGTAATAAAAAGTAAAACGGCGTGCCATAAATATTTGTCTTTTTTAAATATAAATTTTTTGCGTGGCTGGTTGTGGCGTTAACCACCTGTTAAAGTTACATACGACAGTTGGATTATTTATCAAAAATAATTTTAGATTAGTTTACGTAAAATATGAAGCTATAATAACTTGAATAAAACTTTATAAATTTTCATTTCCGTAGTTAAACTAGATTAATTGTATTTGTCAGCCAAGTACAGTGAAAGTATACTAATTTTTATTAATATTAAGGATTCAACAAAATTAATCTTTTGAAACTAACAGTTAGCTAAAGAAATATGTACTATGTTGGAGAAGTACATGTGGACAGAGGGTGGATGTGGATGAATTTAAAAATAAAATATATTTTATACCTACATTTTACATTCTATTTAATTTAATTTTTGAACCAGTACTAGAGCTAGACCACGGTGTGGAGTGATGTGATCGCTGGTTGAGTTACGGAGCGGAAATTCTGGGTTCAAGTTGCGGACTTCGCAGAATTTCTTAGCCCGGCCTTCCGGTGGACATCCACACACTGTGGTGAAAAGTTGTAGTAAAAAACGAGTAGCAAAAGAGGATTAATCCACTTTGTGAAATGGATTGTAAAGACTTCAATAGAAGTGGCAATATTCCGACAGGAAGGAAACAGCCTTGATATCAAACTAGAGCTACCTTTAAGCAATGCAATCATTATCTAACTCAAAACCAGCAAAAATGGACATATTCACTTTCTGCATTGACAACAAAATGACGTTCAAAGTTTAGATAACACCCAAAGATGATTGAATTACTGAAACTCCAATTATTCTTAATTGATAACCTAAATTTTGATATTTTTTAAAGTCATGTATTTTTGTTTGACATTTTTTATTTGTACTTGTTTAATTACTATATTAGGTAATAGATTTACAAATTTACGTCACCCCATTTAAGTCAATCCGATTCATTCAAATTGTCTTATTAAAATGTGACAAATCGAAGCAGAATTATGAATTTCAAGATGTAAAACTTTTGGGTTTATTAAAAAACAAAAATTCAGGACTTTTATAATACGAAAAGAACAGCATCTACAAACAGGGGATGCTCTGAGTCTGTTGAAATTTTGTAATTGATATTATCTAAAACTCCAATAAAAAGCCTACATTAACAGTGCTGGAATTTTTAACTAACACAACCAATAATATTGTTACGTACAGTATTACGTACTGTGGACGTCCAAATGCAAGGACTGTTCGGTTTTAGTGTGTGGTATGTCCTACTCATGTTTTAGCATATTACATGTATGGAGAAAATCTACATGGTAAAATATAATAAATTATAACTATTCTTCCAATAACTATTGCTGTTTTTATTTTTTATTAAATTTTTTAATAAAATGGGATGAAATGAAATAATGTACCCCACATAATATACCTATATTATTATAATAATGATATATTATGATATCATTAAAAAGAGGATAATAAACGCTATTTAAAAATGTCATATTCAATTTTGGTTTTTATAAGAAAACAAAATACAACTTTATTTTTCGTCACTGAATTTCTCCCAAAAAGAAGATCGACGATGCCTTTAGTTATCAAGTCCCTCCTAACGCTGGGTATTAATTTCGATTAATCGATAGAATTGTGTAAAAACAATCGGTTTTTACACAATCGAAATACTTACATAAAATATTACATGTAGGTACAGTATAGCTTCGATAATTGGGACATGCGTTAACTAGGACACTCCAGTAATTAGGACATTGCTACAATTGGGACAATTTTGTTCCATTTACCTCTATAATCGGGACACATAAAAATTGTATAAATTACGTGCTTTAACAGTAAATAAACTTTAGGGGAATCACGGGGAATCCAATAATTTTCTGCATAAGCATCGAAAAGCATTAGATTTGCGTTTTATTTGTCCATTTATTCAGTTTGTTAACGTTAGTGAAGCTTTGTTCTCAAGTTCATATTTGAATAATTTACTAAAAATGAAGCGAATTCATAAAACGCTTACGCTTCAAGAAAAATGTAAAATTTTAGATTTTCTTGAGAATGATAAAAGTATTCGTCATGTAGCCGAAATATTCGGAATACCAAAATCGACAGTTTTTAATATTAAAAAAAATAAAAGTAAAATTAAACAGTTTGGTTCAACTACATTTCAAGGGCCAGGTATATTATGGTTTTACAGTTAAAATTTTGGAAAAATTAAAAGAGAATTTATATTTTATTAGGTTCCAAAAAAAGTCTTCGTCAAGGTGAACATCCTAAGGTAGAAGAAGCTTTGTATGCATGGTTCTTACAACAAAGAAGTCTTCATGTCCCAATTTCATCAGAAATTTTATGCGAAAAAGCTAAATTTTTTTATAAAGAATTAGTATTAGAAGGTAATTTTTTAGCAAGCTCTGGGTGGTTGGATAAATTTAAAAAGAGGCATGGAATTCGATTATTAAAAATTTGTGGTGAGAAAGTGTCCAGTGATACAACTGCAATAGATCCATTCCAAGCAAAGTTCCTCAAGATGGTTAAAAAAATGAACTTTTCAGAAGACCAGGTGTATAACGCTGACGAAAGTGCTGCATTTTGTAAAACTTTACCAACTACAACGTGGGTTCACCAAAAAGAACAATCATCTCCTGGCAGAAAAATTTCCAAAGATAGGATAACATTCATGCCTTGTTCTAATGCGACAGGTACTCACAAGCTACCATTACTTATTCTCGGAAAGTCTGTCAAACCCAGATGTTTTAAAAACATCGACCTTCCTGTCGAGTATAGAGCCAGCAAAAAAGGGTGGATGACCCAAACAATTTTCATGGAGTGGTTTAAAAACTGTTTTATTAAGCAAGTAACAAAATTTTTAAACGAGAAACATTTACCAGAAAAAGCACTGCTTTTAATCGATAATGCTCCTTCACATCCAACAGAAGATGCATTAAATTTTAATCCAAATTTCGTAGTTATGTTTTTGCCCCCTAACTGTACAGCAATAATACAACCAATGGATCAAAATTTGATTCAAAATGTTAAAGTGACTTACAGAAAAAAATTATTATCTCATTTAATATCTCAAGAGAATGATTTAACAACCATTTTAAAGAGTTATAATTTGAAGGAGGCTGTCATGAACTTGCATCAAGCATGGAATGGTATAACAGAGAGAAATATAAAAAAAAGTTGGGCGCAACTGTGGCCAAAAGGTCAATGGGACGAAGATGATGAAATTCCTTTAAGTCAGTTGAAACAAAAATGGGAATCAACATCAATAAATGCAGATTTAAACATCATGAAGCAAATGTTGAATTCATTTGATCCACAAATTAGTTATGAGGAAATCTGTAATTGGGCAACTGGAAAAAATGAAAATATGCCAAATTTTACAGATGATGATTTAATTGCAGAGGCTTTAAAAGCTGAAGATACTGTTTTGGCATCTTGCAATAAAATCTTGCATAAAGATGCTGTTTGGTCATTTTCACAATGCATTCAATGGGCAGAAGAAAATAATATTGCGATACAAGATATTCTTTTATTAAGAAGATTGAAAGAAAACGCCAGCACACATTTTTTTGAAAATATCAAACAGCATAAAATTAGTGATTATTTCAAAAAAAGTATTCCAGTATGAACACCTAAGACTTATTGTTTATTTCTAAAAATATGTAATACTAGATGATTAAAATATGTTTAAAATTCATTAAAAAAGTTTTTCTTGTGTTATTTAAATAGTTTTATAAAATACTTCTATAATCGGGACAATTCGAAAATCGGGACAGGCTGAACATTTTATCTGTCCCAATTAGTGAAGCTATACTGTACTATAAAACTTGACAAAGACAAACTGTCATCTTTTTAATATTACTATGAGTCATAATTTCGTTAATATTCAAAATATAATGACATTAGTATTTTTGGGACGAAGAAAAATCATTGTAGTTGGAATTTTATTGTAAATTTAAAAATTTGAATATTTGGTAGAGATTTAAGATTTATGCGAAGCCTCTGGTGTTTGAATAACTGAGTAGGGGTCGAAAAGGTTGATAAGGGACTCGCAAAAGACCTTCGGTGTTGAGAGGTCGTTTTAATTTTGCTAATGCCGAATTGAATGTAAAAGATTGACTTTTGGAAATTAATAAAATGCTAAAATAAAATTTAAGAAAGGTGTGTTATTTCTTTTCAGTAAAGACCTTTTGAAAAAAAGAATTTTGAAAAGGAAATAAATTAATGGGATCCGTTTTTGAGACAAAAAAATTTATGGTTTAAAGTTGCAAGGTCGCACGATAACCGTCCGGAGTTAATTGTTTTTCGGATTGAGTAAACTGAGATAAGCGAAACGTGACAATGAAATGCATGAAATGTAGAAGCAGTGGAATCGGGTGTGAATCAAAAGTCACATTGATATGAAGAATGAAGGGCACAGGAGAAGAAGGCGATTAGTCACATTTTGTAAAATTTAATTTTAATTTTTAAAATGCTATACAGTGTGTTCACGGAAAATGGTAACAGAGAATAATTTTTATATGCTACTAGATACAAAAAAAAGTTTAAATAGTTTTTTATTCAACTGGAAATTTACTATCGGAAACTGATGATGTATATTTTTTTATATTTCAAATTAAACCGGAAGTGAACATCAAAATTTTTTTTCAAATGGCAACATGTCTTTTTTTTAACATTTTCGCAATCTGCAATTTTTTCTTTATAAATAGGTATAAAATTTTCATAAGGTTACATAAGAAAATATTCGAGAAAATTCAAGATTTAAACAGACAATAATAATTTCTTTAATTAACATGAGTTAAAACACCACAAATAATCAAGAAATATAGCAGTTCTTTATGAAATATCAAATCTGTATTGTTTTATGTGTTGGAAGTAACAAAACAATCGCTTCCGTCATCTCAAAATTGCTTCAAATTAAATGTTTACAAATCGACAAAACTTAAATTTAACCAAAATCACAATTTGCTCATTTGATCGACTTTTTCACACTTCAATATTTTGGTTATAATTGACTTATTTTCGAATTTTTGTAAAATGTTCAGGAGAGCGCTTCAAAGAATTTAAGCCTCTGTGCCATTTGCTTCATTATGTTGTGGCTTTTTGATATTTCACACTGTATATCACTATAGTTTCTTTAACATCACTTTGTAAAATTAAAATGTTCAATGACCTCAAATTATTGAGAAAATTACAGATTTTCAATTTGACCATTAAACATGCAAAAAGGGTAATGTCAAGCAAATTCATACCCTTACGCCATAGTAAATAATTTTTTTTACTGATTTTTATAAATTGAATTTAATTATTATTTATAAAAATATAAAAATACAAAATAATAGTAGTAGATAGGGTAGAGTGGGGCACGGTCGGACACTTTTGGCTAACTTCATCCTATAACAACATTTAAAGATTTGAGGTTTTTAAACATACCTTAGCAGATTCTTTCACATGTTTAGCAACTCATTTCATAGTTAAAATTTTTGAAAAGTTAAGAGTTTTTATGTAATATCAGTTTTTAAAAAAAGTTGCATTTGTCCGAAAGTGCCCCATGGCGGGGCACTTTTGGACAAGCATGGGGTAGGTTTGGACACACAAGCAATAACATTAAAATCAAACGTTAACACATTTTATTTCATGTTCAGGGAGTCAAAATTAACATTGAACATTTTAAAACTAGAAGAACGTGAAATCCCTGGAACAGAAGTCGGTTTAGGCAATTTGGACACTATGTCTTTCTATGAAATCGTTAAGATGTTGTCAACTGGAGAGAAATTGAAATGGTTCGTTGAGTTCCTCAAAAATTTGACTACAAATTCCCCGTGTTCGATAATTTCTATCACTTGACCCAAATAGTGGTAAACTTTTGTGGGAAACTTTACCAGTCCGAAAGTGCCCCACGTTTATTTTCCGGATCTGCCCCACCTGTTCAAAACATACTCTAAATAACATATTATCTATTTTTCAATATTCTCGCCAATGTAAGCTAGGTTATATAGTGCACAAATATGTATTCTTTCACATGCAATACTTAAAACTTAAACTATTAGTTCATGGAAAAGTATATATAATCTTAGACATGATTAGTGCAATACTTCATTTAAAGAATATTTTTTAATTTATGTTAATAACTTTCTAAATATTGAAGCATTTAGTACGAAATTTTCACATATTAACCATTACAATTGCGTATTTCTACTTCTTTGGGAAGGTAGTAAATTTTGAATGTCCGGGGGTGCCCCATGTCCGAATGTCCCCCACTCTAGCCTACATACCATCGGTGATACATACATGAAAATATTTTTTTTTAAATTAATTTTATGTTCTCTTGCATTTTTTTGTTTTAGTTTCTGGCAACTTTTCTATTTTTTTTGTACAGCAAGTCGTCAAAGTACTTGACAGCTAATGGATGCTGGTAGAATTTTTTAAGACATTGCAGATCCTTGTATTTTTCATTAGATTAAGTTGACAATACGCATTCTTCCATTGTACCGCGTGGACATAACTCCTTTTTGCTTTGTACGGATTATTTTCAAACCCTTATAATTCCTGACTGGACATATGTTTGCTTTAAACATAATAATTATATAGTACTATTTCATAGTAGGTATTGACAAATACCGGGTAGGCGGTCGGAGCATCAGCGTTCATGCGAGTTGACTATGAACGCTAATCACCCGGTTCAAATGCGAGTGAAGTAAGAACTTTATTCTGACCGTCTTTCCCCTCGGAAGGCAATGGCAAACCACCGGGGTGTAATCTGCCATGAAAGCCTTTAACAAGCATTGTTAAAGGTCACTACGCTTCTGTCAAGAAGCAATACAACGGAGAAGATTGACAAATAGCTATAAAATAGCGTTAAAATCTAATTTTATCGTTTTTACAGATTTACCGCCTTTTTTCCCTGTGCCGTTCATATATCTATTCATGTAAAATTTGTATATCTACCCACAATATTAAAATTCAGAGTGATATTTATACTTAAATGTGCAAATTTAATTAATTATATCTAACAATTCTATAAATAAACTTTTTGAAGAAACAAACCAACATTTGTGGTGCTTTGAACGAAACAGCTCAATATTTTATAACAAATTATTCAACTTGCCAACTTTAGTAATAAACAAATAAAGTTGATTTACGTCCAGTTCTCAATGGGAGAACTGCATGCCGTTAAAGAATTCACAACCTACATATGTGAATGCCCTTCTGCGATTTTCGTCGCAAAGTGATGAAAAAGGGTGGAAAAAGTTAAATCTAAAATGAAATGAAAAATTCCACTTGTGGATGGAAATCATAAGTCATTCTAAGTTAAAATTAAAATTCCATTGCGTTATGCTGATACATTGGAATCAACCACGTTCTCTAAAAAATTAAGAATATTGAAATATTGGCGTGGAAACATTAAAATTATGTTGTTGAAAAATCACCTACCTGGTTAAGGTTTATTCGCTTCATCCCTAATAGGCTTCAACGATGGTGGTGTCGTTTATAAGTTTATCACAAGTGAATTTATTATCCTTACTATTTCCCTATACTAAAGTGCCAATTCGTATAGCGTGCCAATTCGTATAGCGTCCGACTTCTTTTGCTACTATAAATTCATTAGAATTGCAAGTACATAATAGAGTGATTAAATCTTTGTAATTTCTGTTTGTGGTTACATTTTTCTTTCAAGTTTTGTGTGTCATTGACGCCTTATGGCAGTTTTCTTTTTAAATGGCTTCAATAATCGAATTACATTGAAATTATTGCAATTTTTATTAGGTGTCCGAGGATTTTACGAGTCACTGATAAATATAATTCTGTGGCAAACATGTATTAAAGGCTCATAATTCGTTTTTTCTTTTACGTTGGGTATATTGACTTAAGCCACTTTATAGAAAAGATAAAAGTAACTTTGTCATCGTTTCAATATTTCCGGGTATGGATTTTTAGATTTTACATGTGTGTAAATCTACTTAAATATTTTTCACAAATTGTAGTACTATCTACAGATCATTCTGATGCCCTTATCACCTAAACCTCAGTTTTTGCAGAAACAGGCTTATGACCTTTTAAGTGTTTGCCACAGAATTATTATTATTAGCCAAGTTCTGCTTCTAACAAGAAGTACAGAAGATAACAAAACTAAGTTTTGTAACAAAGTCAGTCGGTGTGAAAAGAAATCTACCTATAATAGTTAGAAGACGGTGTTTTTCCATACAAATTGCAAATATGATAATGGCCTAATCAAGCTAAAAACAATTACATGTTTAAAAGTAGGTACGATAAGATGCATTGTTGTTGACAATAGAATGTGCTTACGTAAAAAATTAGTGTCTACAAGAATAACGAGAAATAGATTAATGCGCGAGTATCATCATGTTCATTTGAAAGCTCCGGGTTTGTGAAGCGCGCGCGCCGCTTCCACTACTGCGAGCAACAATCCATTGAGGAGGTATTTCCCACTCGGTGACTCAGATTGTAGCAGCAGTAGTTATTTGGCCATTTGGAGCGAATGTTGCGGTTATAGTCTTGATTTAGCTGTCAAAATCACGTGCGTATTCCCATATTTCTATCAAGGATTTTTAAAATGCTGAAACTGAAAATGCAGTTACATCTCTTACACATTTTGTTGGACCATCTTATTTAAGTTTGTTTTCGTTTTTGTGTTTTGTTTTTAAGTGTTGTTGTCCAGTGTTTTTATTTTGTGTTGTGTTTTTGCCATGTTTAAATTATGTGACTTTTTCGGCTTTTAAGTGTTCGTATTCGTCGAAGGAACTTAAAAACATGTCACGTCGAAAGCAAAGCAATCCCAAACCTTTAAAAAGTAGGTGGATGTTCTTATTATTGTCTATTTTCCATATTCAATTGTTTTTATTATTGCTTTTTTGCTCCTTGCTTTTATTGTTTATGCTTCAAAACGTTTCAATTAATGATGCTGCCAGCCATTACTAAGTTAACAATAATTTTACTATGTTTTTCCAATACCAATTATTTAAAATACCTAAAAAGATAAAATATTTCAATATAATAGGTAGTGGTTAGATAAAAAAATAATCTTATCGAAATTTGTACAGCGCAACGGTAACAATTACATAGAAATAATGTTTCTTGCTAAGTAAGTTAGTTGCGCTACTAAATTTTTAATGAGTTTTTATGTTTGATTAACAATAGGACTACGCTAATTAATGCAATGAAAAGAGGTTTATAACAAACAGAATGTTTTTATATTTTCGTGAATAATTACGATTATTGTATTGAAAGCGTTATCCACGTTCTAATGCATTAAAGGTCGGAGAGGGGTTTACAAATCAACGTTGCGTTGAAATCACCCGAGATCTTTAACCAGATTAACTCGTTGATCTTGAATTTGTGTTAATGTTTTTATATAATGTATTTACCGAATACCTACAATATTATTAAGTAAAGCTTAATGAAAAGGTAGTATCCATTTGTGAAAAAACAAACTACGTAGTTTAGATTTGGCAATGAAAAACCAGTAGCCCACATTCACGACTTAACCCTCAAAGGATGAAGAATATATTCGCATGTCGGAATCATATACTAACATAATAGCCTTGTTTTATAAAGTCGGCATATATATTATGTAAATAATTATATATCTAGAAAAGTAATAAATTTATGATTGACTTTTGATTAAGATAGTAACTCCAATTTATTGATAACAGAAGTTATAAGAGTCCAAAAGTTCAAAGAGAAATTATATTTTGTTCGGTATATTGGTTGTCGAATTATGTATTGATACTTTTTGATTTTTATTGATAGTACGATCCAGTACTCGGTTAAAATTTCCAGTTTCCATCACCAACAACGCAATCTTGTAACAAATTTACTCGTTAAATTGATTCGGGGAATCTTAAACTCAAACATTCATTTACCGCGGTATTCTAATCGGTAAATCAAATTTTTTCGTATTGCATTAATGGTTGTTTCAAGATGGACGCAAACTAGCGAATTTTGCAAGTAATAAGTAAATTACATAATTGCAGGATTAGTGAACATTATCTACTCACACCGGGATATAAAATATCTCCATTGCTTACTAGTTTCGTGTTTTACGCACATCATCAGAGCTATCTGATACAGGAAATTACATAAATAATTATTATATTACTCACGTCAGAATGTTATAAAAATTTCTAAAATCATTATAATAATATGCATGCAGCAGTCAAACCATACAAAATTGCAGTTAAATTAAATAACAACATAAAATAAGTAATGCAAGCGGGTTATTAGTTTTAAAATGGAATACAAAATATTTTTAGTCATAATATCGGTGAATGTAAATTTTTATACGCGCCCTAAGTTTTAAAGATTTGCAAGTTTTCGGAGTTAAATGGAATCTTGATGTACTTAGTATCCACGGAATCAGCAGAAGATACGATGAAACCTCTATATGAAACAACCCAAACGATCTTGTTAGCTATAGATTCAGTTAGGTTTCCTACCATCATTAAAATCGTTATACAACAAATTTCTTTAAAAAAATTATCCAATGACTGAAATATACTGATTAGAATTCACACACAACACTTCAAAAATAGACTTGTGGGATTAATAATATCCAAGAAACGGAGAGATTGTATTTACGAAATATCAAAGCTGAAAAGACAGGAAATAATATTAGTCACATTTTCACCTGATGATGAGGTTGTTTTTTTTTCACCTTGAGAACTGTTTATTTTAGAGGAATTGAATAATGCCCTGAATATTTGAATGTAGTCGGATACTATTATTGATATTCTTAAAAATGAATTTTGGTTTTGGGGAACCATAGTACCGGTTTTTATAGCAAAGTGGTGACCATTAACTGTTTCAACAAGATGTAGCTCCCACCCATATCTCTAATATTTCTCAAAATGAGAATTTAAATGATTTTTCTGCTAAGGATTAATGGCCTCTCAGTTCCCCGGATCTAAATCCATTAGATTTTATGTGTGGTCATACAAGCTATCAAGGTTGAATAAACAAACAATATAAAATTTGGAATAATCAGAGAAAATGTAAATATTTGGTATATTACTGATCAAAACCGTCCGTTCTGCGTGTGATGCTCTTTGAGAAACCTCTGTAAAAGCGAATGGAAGAATGATTAAAAAATATTTGGTGTGAAAATGAATATACAGATCAGGGGTGGCCAAGACGTCGCGTCATTTCATTACAGAAAATATTAATTAAAAAATTATTCCAAAATCTTTTATAAATAAAATTTAGCCTCTCTAACTCTTTGTCAGAGCTTAAAGGTTTGGCCAGCCCTGATATAGATGAAAGTTCTTTTAAATTGAAATAAAATATGAAGTAGCATTGTGAGTTTGAAACTGTTATGAGAATATTATAATATTGTACTCCAGATAGAAAGCATTTCACTGCGTGATAAGAACTTTTATCGAGGTTGATTAAAGATAGCAACCAAAATAATTTCCCATGTGAATCAGAGGCGCAGCACATGGGATGGCTAATGGCTTTAGCCTCCCCTCCCTCAAAAAATTTGAAATTTTGAAAAATACTGTAGGTTAGGTATTTATTAATCCAATTTAAGTAGGGAAGGGCACAGTTTGGAAAACCAAAGTGTATGGCCACCGAAATTGAAGTGTATATTCAATTTTGCAACAATGTATAAAAAAAACAAGTCCAAATATCGGTTTAGCCAACCTCGTGGAGAAATCATTTTGAATAAAAGTTTTTGGGATTTATGATTGTGGAATGTAATTATAAGGACCTTACTTATAAAGGAAATTGCCCATACAGTAAACTATTTACGTAAGACACTGTCAAACTCCAGATTAAATCATCAATTCCGGCGTATTATAGCAGGCGAAGTCGATGGGTACTTCCTCTAAATTTAAATGAAAAGTGTACCTACTACAAATTCAGCTGACATATAATCAGTTGATGATACGAATATCCGGTTATCACGAATTAATGGTTTATGTTCCCTCAAAAAACTATATTATATGATTAAAAGATATTTGCTAAGAGAATTATTCTACCTAAGCTAAATTAGTGTATGAATTGACGAGATCTGCGGTACTTATTACAAGAAACTAACAACAATTTTGTGCATAAAAGTTATCGTCTCTTAAACAATATCCATCTCAAGAAATTATTGGTGGATTAATCATATAGCACACTTAAAATTGAATTAAAAACAAAACCTTTACGACTCTAGATTATAACTAGCACTTAAAAGTTAATAGTTTTGTCTAATAAATTTGAAAGGTTTATATTTTAGTATAAACGTAGCTAACAAGAAGATAAAGAAATTGTTAATACCGATAATATAAACAACCTCCACATCGTGATAAAATATCATCCAGGAAGTAAAACATCACCCGCGCTTTCCCATATAAAATTATTTCAAGAGTTTATTTTGTTATTCTTATTATCTATTCCACTTAAAGTAAGGATAATAAAGGATATTTATAGTATTTAATCTGAAATCTGTCGTGATATCCTTTGGCCTCGAAATAATGTAGTCGATTATTTGATAGACAATGAAGTGAAAGTTCAAGTATTTAAGATTATTTTACGTATAGTATTCGTATTACGAGCAACTTTTAGTTTAAAAAAAGCATTCGTGAGAAACCTTAATAAGAATAGCTTCGATTAATATTTTACTTATTAGTTATTATAAATTTGTATAGTATAATATAATCTCAAGTACTGAGGTCATTTCCCCTTTGAACAGATTAAAAATTTGTAAAAAAAACAGAGATATCAAAGATGGTTTCCAAGACCGTAATCAAAAACTTTTAAATAATGATATGGTCTGTTTATATTTTTAATTATTGATAAATTAAACTTTATCAGGCTGGTATTTGTAATTACTTGAATATCAGTTAATCTTTGTACGTTGCAACATCAGAAACATTATAAATTATCGGAATTATCAGTGAGATACAATATCTACACGCCAAAATAAAACTTAATGGATAATTTTAAAATTTTAATTGTAGGATCTGGTTTCACATTTTACATTATCATATCATAGATGCTTAAAAAATTATCAAATTACTGCTCTAACAAAATTATTCTATAATTCAATCGGCCTAACCCATAATTTTTAAATCTACTATATTATCTCAAATTATTTCTGTTTATAAAATCTATTATTATACTTATTTACACATATTATAGACTAATTAGTAATTACACAGTGGTATAAATTAAAAACATGTTTTGTAGTCATAAATAATTATTATTAACGACGGCAAAGCACAAGAAGTAGTACTTTGATTATTAAAAATACGTTATATACTTCTAAGTAGTAACGCATCCAGTTGCACATAATAAATTCAATAAATATTTCACCAGTAGGTATAAGCAACAGTATTTTGCATAAATTATCAAATTGATATACAATTGAAATATTGAAGTTACTAGCGACTTGCACTTGGATGGGTGACCACGTGGTTACCAATGTCGTTGCTTCCCTAGTCAACCGCATCGAGTATAAAGGATTGGTCAATAACTGGCTAAAAGAAAAGAAATATTATTGGCATTGTTGGCATTTGCTAGAAGTTATACGAATTGCGACAAGTTTTCTAATATTAACATGGCCAAATGCCTTTCCAGTTTAACCAGAATTTTTTCGGAATCACCTTAAGACTGACTAAGGCAATGTCCACTATCTTGCAAGATTCCTTGCCTTGAAACACCGTTAAATTATTAACTATTTTGTCTTATTGATAAGGAAGCCACAGATTTTTATTTTTATTTAAATATTGGTATATCTAGAAATCTTATTCATGAGTTACGGTCCATAGTAAATAAATCTCCAATTAGTTGTGATCTACCGAGTCTGCAAAAAAAACTGTATTTGCAGACAAGTTTTGTGAGCTTAATTCTGCTTAGTTTTCCCGATACTTTCTGTTACCCGAATAAAAGTTAAATAAGCTTTCTACTTCTTGAAAGGTGATGGAATTTGTTTCTTTAATTGGTGAGAATTCCTTTTTCGCACTTGAGATTTACATTATGTATTGCTGTAAGTTTGAGTTTCTTTGCAGAATTTGAGCAAAATACTCGTACAATTAGAGATATTTCATAGAAAACAATAAATGGGTAGGTCCGTATCCAGAAAAAATATTACAAAAAATGTAGATTCAAAATCTTGAATAAATTGCAACGTTGTTTCAACCTCATATTTATTTTATTATTAAAATTGTTTACCAATGCAATACAATTAGCATTTATTTAATTTGCCTGTTTCTAAAAATGAGAAAATACTAGAATCCTTTTGAGAAAATATTCAATACCACACAAATTCCTATGGATAAACTAACTTGAAAAAGCTCACAGTCGTTACCGTTGTATATTCATCACACAAGAAATGCTTTATTATATATTATAATTTTAAATTCTATTATCCACCGAGAACTAATTGTAGAATAGTCTCACCATGGTACTCGTATGTATTTATAAGGACTAACAAATTTCCGCTACATTTAATTATGCTAATGCATAATGGCTATTGTATTATTTTACATAGTTATTAGAATAATCTATAAAATAAGGAAAAATAATTTATATTTTAGAGTGTTTCATCTAAATAAAAAGATCCACAGAACAACCAGTGATAGCCCGTAGATAATTTGAAATAAATAAATAATTCATGTTATTTTGTATCAGATGGGCGCCTTCCTACGCCATACAAACATTCCTTTGTCCAGGTGAATACAAGGAACAATAGAATGGATGTGAAACCGTTTAATAGGTCTTGAACATCGTTTAACACTTTAAACATACAAATTGCGACATGATAACAGGTAGAATAACCTAACTGCCTACCACACTTGTGTGTCCTGACGTTAAAACCTAATAGTAACGACAATAAGCACGTGTTTCTTCCGGTACTCGAGTACCAGATGAAGTTGTTAACTTCCTTTAATAGAAAGGATAGCTCAGATCTAACGACTCGAGAACTCCCCATTTAACAATTTGTTCTCCGCTTACACCTACACAAATTTATTGTTTTATGAAAGAACAATAAAGCTCTTAGCTTTCTAGTTTCCTATTCCCATATTTTTTTATTAATTAATTACAAAAGTTATCTTTTAAATGAAAGAATTTTTTCAACTTTACGACATTGAAAAATTAACTTTATCGGGAAATCGAAATTCTCCAACTCTACTCGGTTATATATTTTTTCCTCTGCCAACAGTCAACACTATCCTCTTTGTATAATTTTCTTATCTAAATCTTTGGATTTCAATCAGCAGTTAGTTGAAACAACCAAGTCTTTTTTCGTATTAACGAAGTTTAAAATTTTATTCAATAAAAACATTCAACTATTCCGTTTGTGATGCTTTTTTAATTTAATAGTTTGTTCAAATATTACAGAACGAATTCATTATTATTTTTGAAACTTGCATCGATGATAAGTTTAGTATTTTAATTTCTTAATTTAAATTGAATGTCGTATATTTGTTGGAGTTCTACGATCTATTTTGAATATTCTTTAAAAAACTTTCTTAATAAAATTAGTATTAGAAAACAAAACAGTTTTTTCTTGATTCAATATTGCACACATTTCTATTTCTTTTCGATGGAAGTGTCTTCTTAATTCCAAAGGAAGTTTTTAATGTTTCAAAAATTAATAGTTTGCAATTTATTATCTTGAATAATGGATTCCTACATATTATACATAATATATCATTATTGGAAATCTGAAAAACGTTTTTCTTCCTACGAAATTACCTTCTTGGTTCTCAATATCACGTTGGAATCTTTTATCGGAGTCCCATTTCATTGCTGAACCGATTCATCTCCAAATCAATAAATTACTGATAAATGTAGTCCATCAATTTAAATAATAATTATAGTGCATCATATTCATACAATTTAATATATTTTTTTTACTTTCTAACGTGCATCAATTACTAGGTTATTAGCACCGACCCAACAGACGACTGGGAATACGAACCCTCAGCTATTTATTCATTAATTGCCTACATTTCACTCCATGACACTCTGCTAGGTTAATATTTCTTTGCAATGAAAGATTATACTATTATACAGTTGTTTTTATTATCTACTATATGCAAGTTGTAGAAAAAAGCTAAAAATTTTAATTTCCGCACAAGCCAACATATCCCCAACGCGCAACGTGGCCTGGGTTGACCATATGAATAATTTGCGTTAGATAACTCCATGACGGATTTTACCTTAGAATGATTTTACAAATATGTTTTATGATATGGAGTACTAATTTAAAAATCAAATACATAGTATTTGAAAATAATTTTAAAATTAATATTATTTTGTTGTCTCAATTTCAATTATTAAAGTATTTTAGCTGAAAATTCGATCATTAATATTTTTCATTTATCCAGAATTAGAATCAACATAAAAATTAGTAAGAAAATATACCTAATAGTTTAAAGTTTAAAATCCTTAAAGTTTCAACCTTATTCACGATTTCACCCGTGATGAGACACTGGTCTCATCAGATCTATAATGATTTTTTTTCAGTTGTACAAAAAAAGGATCATAAATATAATTATCTATCTTAAAGAAAACAGTTGATGAAAATGGACAGATACATTTTTTCCTTAAACTTCAAATAAACTGAAAATGCAAATAGTTTATGCTTAAATAATGCGTTTTTCTTTTTTTTGTAGTTAATATGTATTTCAAATTTACATATTAAAATTTTTAGAATTTGTGGAATTACATGCTTGAGGTTACAAATATATCTACTACGTATGCTTTCATATCGCTGATATCTATTTTCCGCTAAGATAACAAAACCAAACGGTTGTGCATACAATTGCAATATAACATAATACATGTAAAATATTATACAAAGCATTGCATATGTCACATTTACTGATAAATTAACTGGAACACACGTAAGTTGACAATTTTACTTCACCGTCTCAATTTTTTTTTACTATAACAAATTTAAATAAAGCAAAATGCGGCACAATTTTCAAATGTAATATTGATACTTTTTGTAAAGCTGTACAAAATTGAAATCAATTTTAGCTGAGAAATAATTGTAAATTTTCCATGGTTGCTTGAAAATTAATGAGTATAAAATATGCAGGAAAATCCCAAGTACACAGTAAAAAGTTTTTAGTTAAATTAACTAAAAATTTTAGTTCCAGGAGGTCTACTACGAATTTGAAGTAAAATTAGTCAAGTTTTTATCAAATTAACGAATCGTATAAAACTACAAATCAACTAACTTTATTTTGTAAATATTTCGAAGAGTAGATGTAGAATTTGCAAATCAATGTTGCTGGAATCGAGATTTTGTGAATTTAATTATTACAATTTTTGTATGTAGATGTTACAGTAGTAAGAGTTATATTAATACAAAATATTTGTATAGTTTAGAAAGTTCCTCGGTTAATTTAATACTAAAACAGTGTCGATTTAATAAATAATTTTTGTAACTTGCACCAAATATTTTTATTATAGTGAATAATCTTCTTGGCGAATGCAACACTATACTAGTGTTGGTTTAACACACATTTTTTTGTAACTTTAAAAAAATATTTTTGCTTATGCAACATTCATTTAGTGCTCATTATAACATATGAAGTGATTGCAGTTTTAATAAAATTTATTAGTTGAAATATAAACTTCCAATGCAGTTTTAGTATATATTAAATAACTAAAATTGCAAAATAAAAATGTCAGTTGAACACAAAACTATATTAAATTTGATAAATCTAGAGTTAGAATTAACAATATTAAATTGTTTCTGAAAAAAATTTTAGTACAACGATGCGATCGACACGAACAAATTTTTTAAATCCCATTTTATAAATATAATATATTATGTCTATAAGATAGGATAAATAAAATTTATATAAATAGTATGTTGATGTGTTAAATGCACAATATTGTTATAATATTCCTTGCACCTGGAAAGTAAAAGATGAGGTGATACAATAAAGATATAGTTAAAAGGTTAAAACTTTATTAAATTTGAATTTAAAAAATTAATCATAATAAAAAATAATCATATAATAATAAAAAATAATCAAAATAATAAAAAAACTACATTTAAAAAACTTAATGGCAAAAAGTTGACAACAACAAAAATTATACATGTAATTTTTTTCCATCAATTTCATTCTCTATTTTTGTTCTAATCTCTCGCATTCTACTAGTAGTGTAGTTGATATCAATTTTGTAAAAGTAAGCCTGGACAAATTGAAAAAAAAATTTCAACTGCTCATCGTATTTTAAATCAAAAACATAATGGCACTTGAATAAACAATCAAAAGCTATTATGATGTTACCTCGCGGCGATGGAACTATTTTATCATCAAAGATGATGAAATAGGAAGTGATAACGCTTTTTCTTGTTCCAACGGCCAAAATGAAAGGCTGCTTTGATTTTCTATTTTCTAAAATTGTTTGCAATGGTGTCTGATGATGTTGAAACAATATTAATTTTTCCACTGCGGCTCGACTACTAATTTTCTTTTCTTTTTTCGACGACGTAGGAGGAAGAAGGTGTAATAAAATTATCAATAATTTTGTATCCGAGTCCCACTCTGTAAAAACAATGAAAACTATATTACCATGATGTGTTTACTGGGTACTTCCAAGCTAAAAGTTTTAGCGATGATTCCTTTTTTTATAGTATAAATTTAACTAGTTACCTATGTAACACCCTGTATAAACATATTATTATATTTCCATCATAACATCATTTTTTCAATACTTTGTTAATTTGTAACAGATTTTTTTTCTTTATGATTTATGACCATAAATTATAATTATGATTATAAAAAATTTGGATTATTAAATAAGTTGATAGATTGAGGTAAATGAAAATATTATTGATGATAAAAGAATTCTTACCATCACTAATATCTTCTTCTGTTCTTTCGTCACATTGAATCAATGTAGAATCGGGGTTTTTAACCGAAATCCGATACATCTTCCGAAGAATTTCTCCATAAATGTTGGAAAAGTTATTTTTGAAAGTATCCACCGCAGCAGGAAACATTAATTTAAATTCTAAGTCAATCTGAAAAAAAGATTTAAATACGTATAAATAAATAAGTATGATCAACTATACCAATCCATCGGTATCCAAAAATCGTGGAAAATCCTTCAATACATTTTTCCTGTTGTTGTTTCGGACATGAAACGTAGTTTCGTTTTTTTCAAAAATGATCTCTCGCTGCTCACTTGTAGCAAACTTTAACAAAATTATGTCGGCGTCGTAGTTTTTATCATTTACTTCCAAGTTAGTGGAGGTTGAGGGTCCAGGGGAACTACTATTGTTTACAGTTGTTCTTGCCAAATTACGAATTCTTGTCGAAATCCATCCTTTTTTTGTGTGAGGATCATAAAATGCTTCCTGAAATAAAAATAGTACAGCCTAATATTGCGCATTTTAACTATAATAATATCAACGTACAAATCCTCCCTCTGATAGGGGATCTTTCAGTTTTGGAAATAAGTAGACTATACATTTAGCATAGGCTAGTTTTGTTTCGTGTGATGGTAGAAGATCCGTGGGCATATATTGGAACATATGTTCTACCACAATATTCACCAATCGTTTTCTATTTGTATCGTCTAATGTTTTATGTTCCTTGTAAAACGATATAATTTCTTTTCCCCCTGAATGGGATAGTAAATAATTTTTTAAAACCTGTAATTAATACAATAAATCATGATTATTAAAAAATGTTAACTACTAGCTATATAATACCTCATTAGTAATTTCGAAAAAATTTGTATAAGAAGTTTTTAATTTCTTCTTTTTGGGGCACATTTCGAAGTCTTCGGAATCAAAATTTAACCATGAGTTATTAGAATCAACTGATAGACAATGCATGGTTTCCGTACTGCAACTATTGATACCACCAGTATATGCTTTGGAAAATACCGAAAACGGAGTATCACATGTTTTGTTACTACTAGATGTTACCGGTAAAATTTCTGTAATTAATTATACTTTAATAAATGATACTACATGCACATGAAAGTTAAAGCAACAAACCTAAGATTTCTTTTTCAGATATTTTCAAGACTTGGATAATAACTCCAACTTGTGAAATATTTAAAAACAAAGGCAAGAAGTCCGATTTAATCACTGCTCCCACCTCATCGGTAAACTTGATATCTTCACCAATTAAATGAGGAAATGTCTTACATGCTAAAAAATTTAAAATGAAGTAGTAGGTACATATTTAAATATTTTAATCAAGAACAAACCCTGTAACTTTAAAATTTCGTAGTAATCGTGACCAGATTCTAATGTAATCCATTCCATTTCTTCATTACATCGTAATCTGATATAATATTCTCTCGAAACAGGAGGATCCTTAATACAAATTCATTACATGTGTTTAGTAATTTTATAAAAATGAAAATTTTGCTTTCGTGAAAATAATTTATTATTAATAATTATTAATTTATTGCAAAAACTTAAAAAAATGAGAAGTAGGTACTAGTTATTCTTGGCTAGAGAATTTGCATGCATTTTATAATCTAGACGCCTGCAACATACCCACCACCTACACATCGAGATAACAAAAATGTCGTTTTATAGATTACGTAATACAATGGTAATACACTCTTCGATGACAGGAATACGACCGTAAGTGCAACCCGAATGTGAACATTTTTCTTATACAAATTCGGAAAGCTGAGGGTTATACATATATTACATTTAAAAAAACAATCGGAGGAATATTCATAACTTTGGCCACAAATCGAATTTGCAGTTAGAAACTTTACCCGTTGCAAGTGACCAGGGGAAAGCCCCTACATTCTATTGACGGTATAATAGAATCAGTTACATGTATTCTTATGGGTAAATTTTCTAACTTCAAATTCGATTTGTGACCAAACTTATGAACGATCCTTTAAATTTGTTTTTAGTGCACTATATCAACCTTCAGTTTTCCGAATTTGTATAGGAAAAATTAAAATCCGGGCCGCACTTAATGGACTCTAACCGTATAATAGGTACTAAAAAATAATATGTTGCTATGAACGGAAATGAAATAATTTTATTAGGGCAGATTGGGGTAAATTAAAAGTACCTATTTATATTATGTGATATATATACTTACCATAATGATGATTAAGGGTTGAAAACCAATAATTGCACAACACTTTAAAAAATTCACTCCTTACCAAGGATGTACTAACTAACGTAAGTTTAGAATCAACTGATGAACGAATAATAAGAAAATGTGCGTTTGTAGCTGCAAGCTTTCAATGGTTGCAGGAACTTGTTGCAAGTCGCAAATTTTGTCTATTTAGCGCATTTTGTCATCTTGCATAGAAGGTGTATTAAACTGACAAATTAGTTTGTTTATAATGTGATATTGAATGTAAATTTAAAAAAAAATAAAGTTGAAAATTTACACTTGATGTTTGTTAAATTTTACAAACTTTAATTTATTAATCTAGATTTTTATATTGGTTAAATATACATCGGAATACTTTTAATATCAACTATTAAAACAACTTCAACTAATACTTCAATAATGCTAATTCCTATGTATTTAATTTTACAAGTAATTATGTTAAATTTACTTCTGGCGTTTTTAACACTTTGAACATTTTTTGTAAGTGCTAAGTTTACTAATAATATTACTTAAATTTGGTTCTAATTAATTTACAACTTCAGTTTTAGTAATATTAACAATATATTTCTTACTGTGTAAGGGGCCCAAGTATTAGCCTAAGAGCCCAGCTACTATTAAATTAAAAATTATCGACAAATCCAGATCATCTAAAAAGACAATAACCAATAAGACTAAACAATTTTAATTTTATTATTGTGATTGTTTAATTTATTGATTTTTAAATTAGCATATTATTACCTTTTTCATGTTTTCATCATTGGCAAATATTTTAACATTGCTAAAAATTAATAATATCTATATTTTCTATATTTGTAGGCTTTTTGAATTCTTTTGCATTTCGTGCTTCCAATTATTGTTGTCCTTAATCGTTGTTAGATCATCTTTCATATCATTTTTCTGCCCTTTTTTTCGCACCATCAATCTCCGATATTCTGTCTATCAGTGATATCAACAATATTTGGTTCACCATTGATCTTCTTCCACTAATCAATTTACCAGAAAATGTCTTTTAACACTTTGACGTTACCTGTAGGATGTACAAAATTTAATTTTTAAATAGTATAGTATGTCCAACTCGGATTACTTATTGGACGAAATGAATCATTAAATTCGTGATCGATTAAAAAAATATTTGAGATTTAATCTAAAACTTTTTCCTATTTCAGAAACAACGAATGTCAGTAAAAAACACTAGCAGTTACAGGGTTATGGTATATTTTTATAAGTAGAAGCATCTGCAGCGGTTTCTTGATCTGTGAAAATTAATCAAGGACAGGAACCATCGCGCATAGGTTCCATTTTATTTTCTCTATGGAAATAAAAAAAAATTACTAAAGTAAATTTTTGTTTTGTATTTAATACATTCAAGACTACAATTTCTATTGAATGGTCAGCAGAGTGGTGTACCTTATTAATTTTTATAATTGCACTACATTTTTCCGATTAGTAGCAAAGTTTAAAGCAATAATTATACCGTGTCACTTAATGTTTTTATTTAGGCATGCATTGAGATGTTTTCTGCGCACATAATTATTTATCTAGTCTGGAAAGATTTTAATGAGTATCATAATGGTTAATTATGAAAGATGTGAATCTTAATTATCAGTAGTTCGAGGGCAAGAAAATATAATTATCTCGTATTAATAATCGCTCATATCACATGACAAGTGTTCTTCAAGGAACGGTCAATGAACTAATAATAATTAATGAAATTGCTTGTTTAGATATTGAGAAATAGATAACAGATTTAAAATTTGATTAAAGAATCGTTGTTACATCACAAGTGATGATTTGAATCTTAAAAAATATTATAAGACCTCATTTTGACCTAATATGGCATCTTCGGTCTAAACTTCAATGATGGATTGGACGTGATGTAGAATAATATAATATGTAATAAATAAATCAAAAAAGATACTTAATTATAAAGTATGTAATCTATATATCAAGAAAACAACACTTTTTATTTACTCGAAATGAAATTAAAAACATAGATAACCTTGACTGTAAGAGTAAATTTTAAAAATCCAAGTGACACTAAACAGTATTAAAAATTATTAAATGAAGAAGTTCCATTCATGTGCCACACTGTCTAAGTATTTAAATTGGAGTGATAGAAGTTATTGAATAGCAGTTAACTGCGGTGCTCGTGTTCTTCTGTAAGGAGATGCAGGAGAGGATTTGAGGGTGACAGGCAACAAGTTGTCCTGGCGGCAATTCGACACGATGTTAAAGCGTCCTCCAGTTACGGAGCGTATTGTGAAATCAACCCAACTGTTGTTTAGTTGACCAAAACGTACCTATTCAAGTGAATAGCCAGCCATACGCAGTCGTTCCTTATTTGGTCAAGTGACTAGAACTTTGTTCAAAATTTTTTCAAATCATTGCTATTTTTTTATTTCGTGGTCACTTATCCAGTGTAAATAAGTAAACAATAGATAGAAGAAATTTTTGTATTAATCTATATTTTTATTATTTTTGATAGCATAATAACAAGTTTTATCGTATTTATCATAAATTCCTCATGCAGACAAGAATTTTCTAAAAGCATTTATGGATTAATCTATTCTGATATTATTTAAGTAAATAAATTGTTTAAATGGAATGTTTGCTATTTTAATATCTTAGTAACTACTCACAAGGTAGATCATGTGATTTTCCAAAAAATAGTTTGTCAAAAAACTAAATTCGTTCAACTTTGGAATGATAATTCGTTATTATATTATGTTAACGCAATTCCTTTCCTTAATTACAAGGATGCTAGTGGGTTTTTATCGTTGTTTGTCATCAACTTCAAATAATTGAGAACAAATTCTTAAAAGATTTTAAATCCGTGTTAATCGAATACCTACGGAGTTTGTTTACACGCATCTTGTTATCCTAAAGACATTCTCTTGGCGGTGTAACAGAAAAACGATTAGCTACAACTAATGAAATGTCACTGGAAGATGCACCTTGCGTCGAACTTGACTATTTACTGCTCCACTAGTACTTTGATTGTGCACATAAACTTTTAAAACGAGTTTTTCTTTTTTATTTTTACCTATCCAGTTTACAGTATCAAGAGACCGTTTATTGCCAAAATTTTACCTCAATTGCGTTCAACAATTTCGCCTTCATTTCCAGTTTGGACAGTTATTGCTAATTTTTTTGGTATAAGACCAACGAATTAAAAATAAAGAAATCAAATCCGGTTGAAATATTACTTTTCGTTTTTATCATCTTGAAAATAGCTTATCGTATTATTTACAGTTTTGTGCAGGAAGTTAATCAAATTTATCTCAAATACATTTTTGTGATATAAAAATTTAAAATAATGTTTAAAATATTTTTTAAATTTTATCTCCACGGTTTACTGTTTATAAAGAATTTTTATTTTTCAAGATTTCATACATAGTATAATAAAACAATATAAGCGATTACAAAAATGTATAAATTATAAAAATAATTATAACACTGAAGATGAAACTACTAATTACAAATTGTTTCCAAGTTTAGATTAAATAAATATTCAGAACATATATTCTATTATGAAAGAAATTTATAGTTTAATATTTTATAAGATTTGATAAGATTTCTATTATATTATCTTAAAATTTCCTTTTCCAAGCAACAGCATTTTATTTTTATAATTTCAATTAAGTAACAGCATTTATTATTATATTGTTCGGTAATAAGAATGAAGTAACATTTAACAATTTCAAGGGTATAATCGTAAGTAAGCCTAATAATTAATTAGAACTTCAAAAACATAGTTAACGATCTTCATTTTTGTATTTAACCTTGCCATTATCGTTTTATTTGATAATTTAGCATGATAATGAAAAGTAAAACATATTTCTTAGAATAAAAATTTTCGAAATAAATATTCTACTACCAATATACACAGAAAGAAAAATCTACTTTCAGAATGAATAATTATGCTTTCAACGTGAAAATAAAAGTTTTGCTCTTATAATAAAAGCATTGCATTTAATTTGAAAGAATCGTGTGAAACTCTACTTTCAAAATCTACTTTCAATTTAAATATTGTTAAATTAAAAGTAAATTTTTCTATTTGAAATTGAATACTTGTAAAATGAGTTGGGTAACATCATTTCAAAAGTATACACTTTTGATAAAGGCTTGAAGTCAAAATGAAAACTTATAATGTTGTTTTGAAAGTATAAATAATATTCATTTTGAGGTACTATTTTATAATGGAATGTGCAAAATTGCAAGTTGTATTTATATAACAGACCTTATAACATGCGCACTACTATTATCTGTGCTTGTTGATGTAATTCCATTTGTAAGTGAAAATATTTCATATTAAACAATCAAAGGCAACTTAAACATTGGAAAGCCACTGAAGTAGGTAAGTAGTTTTTGGAATGTATTTTTTTTTAATTTATATTTTTAACATTGAACTATTTTTTTATTTATAATAAAGTTGTTTATAGAATATAGAAAACATTTTACAACGGGACCGCAATGGCAACCTTATTGAGAAGAAAACCTTTTCTGCAGCGAAGACTGGATCATTATTGACTACATGAGATTGAATAATATAAATTTAACAAAGACGAAATTTGACTTATTAACCCAGCAAATCGTTAAATCTTTTCCCAAAGAACATACGGTAAGTTTACTTCATATTTTAACTTATATAAAAATAATTGTCTGATGTTATATTATGTTTTGCAGGAATATAACTATAATTGAAGCTCAAAATCAAAACGACAAAGTGCAAATAAGGAAGGAAAAAGGAAGTAACAAAAATTTACAATTTTGGAAGGAGCTCAAAGTTCGTGCTGTAATAGTAAAAAGTGTTATGCCCGTTTTCACCAACATTTTATTTAAGAATTTCCTAGTAAAGAATTCCTTAGCAAGTATTCCTTAAATTTGATTAGCTAAATTTGCCATAATAATTTATTATGTCAATACTATGTCAAATTTGACCAATCAAATTTATGGAATACCTAGCTAAGAAGTTCTTTACTAAGAAATTCTTAAATAAATGTTGGTGAAAACGGGCATTAGTGATTTTAATTATTAAACTGTCGCAAAAATAAAAAAACAGTTTTAGTTTTGGTTTGTTTAGTTTTAGTTTCTTAAAAATATAATAATTAAAAAAAAAACTATAATAGTTTTATTTGTTAATTTGATGTCAGATTATTGTTAAAACGAATATAAACTAATATTAATTTGACAGTAATTACTTTTGAATTAACAGTAACATCAATTAAAAAAACAAATTAATTCACTCTCAATTTAAATACCTAATATTTGATTTGAGAGCAACTGCTTTTGAAACTTGATATTATTTATAAAAGTATAGTTACTCTCGAATTGACAGTAGTATGAATTCAAAATGAAAGTAGCTCTACTTTCAAATTAAAAGTTTCGATGTCTACGCCCTTTTTAAAAGCAAATAATGTTGATTTTAGTGCAATGCTTTCATTTTTACCGCAATATTTTTGTGTGTGTACCAAATTTCTTCGTTTTTCCGATTTGTTCCGGCTTTCCGCTTTAAATAATAGCAGAAGCTAAAATGCCCATGACTTAATTACCAGGTTAAAAGATTACAGCTATATCTTACATTTTTTTAATTTCTTTTTTTCAAAAATAAATCAAAATAGGGAAAGCAAAATTTACATTTTCAAAATTCTGTTAGTGTAGTTAATGGTAGATAGACGGAGTTAATCTAAGATCTATGTTATTATGTTTTTACTAATTCACATTTTGTATTGTTCTGTGTTTTGTTAAAATTGTCGATTGTGTTGAAAGATTGGTTTAGTTTGAATATTATATAAAAAAAAATACCTGACAATTGGCCTTCATGTCGAATTTACAGAATCAAAATAATTTTTTTTTTATCTTGGTATCATATTTTAATATGTTTGTAATAATTTGGTAATGAACGTCACGCAATCCTCATTTAAGGTCAAAATAACTATATTCTAAATTTTATTCCACATTAAGGTTAAGCATTGTTTTGTACACTGATACAAGGTTTTTAAAATTTTATTATAATTTGGGACTATACAAATTTTGAAGTATCTTTTGGCGGGTGTATATTATTTTGATACTAAATAACTACAACAGCAGAGCCGTGAAGAGCGCACAAAGAAAATGATTACCTACTGCATTTGAAAGGGTTAATAAAACATTTTAGGGTTAATATTTCTTGTACATTAAAAATCACTTTGGGTACTTGTTTTTGTAACGATATCGTTAAATCAATATAATGGGGTATTTTATTACATCAATTAAAAAAATCATAAAAACTGTAGTTTTTATGTTTTAGAAACAATAAATACGTAACTAAAAACCGTAAATTTTTTTGCATTAGCAGGCATTTAATTTAGATTTTTATCTATAAATTATAATTTATCGAGATTTTGCTGTGTTATCTCTAAATTTTACGACATGGGTAGGTGGTAATGAATCCACCTCTCTGAAATTACTTTTTGTTATAGTATTGATTGAATGTATACTGCTTTCTACATATTTATTTGTGAGCAATATTTCGAAAAAAAAATTTACGACTTGGTACCGTAATAATAGCATAACTTCAACAATTTTGAAATCGACTCCCATCAGTCAAAACTTATAAAAATTATTGTAATATCCATCATAACATCACTACATAATAATATAATATAATAATTATACTATCTATTATAAATAGTATAATATTAAATTAATATGTTTTTTTTACAGTACTTTTAAATGTCTTTTTTTAAATAATACCACTTATTAGATGTAATTGATATCTTACATTTTATTATAATTAAATTAAATTAAACAAGCTTCAAATTTGTATGATAAGGTCAACTAGGTACAACAATGCAAAAAATTTGTAATGACGCTAATGGTTCAGATGTAAGATTTTATTTGTTGATTTTAGGTGTGGTCTATAATTCTAACCTGACAATACTTATTTAAATTGTTTGAATATATTTATAATATAATGTGTTATACTTAATAAATTATTATGCAATAGACAAATTTGTTGACAAGCCATAATTCAGGTTTTACGAACTTTTTATTTCGATATTTTGATTTTATTTGCAATAAAATTAATTAATTAATGCTTTTCGTAGCAATTGTACCAATTTAAAAAGTTGAACATTTTGATATGTTCTGCTTTACTTAAACAGTGATACATAAGCTTTATTCTCATACATTCGTCAACTTCTACCTCCATGAAGTTAGCCCCGCTATAGGTAAATAATCTTAATATAAATTTTTTGATAAAGAAAACACAAATAAATATTCTAGTAGGGAAAAAGTAGGGCATTTGATCGTTAGGGAAACTTGTACCTTTGTTATTCCTTTAAAGTTTTTACGCTTGTTTCTTTACTTGTGGTTTATCATGTTTAGAATACCTATATATGATTTCTCTTTTTAGAATATAAATTTTGCTTACCCTCACCACTTGACTATCTTTTCACCCAATTGGTTACTTACCCAAATAATAAATTGTGTTATTAAACCCGGTTCACACTATCTGATTTCTCATCTGACTTGTCATATGACTTCTCATATGAGAAATATTTTTAGGTTCAAACTATATGATTTTTGATATTATAGAAGTTATGGCTTTTATGATTGGCTGTTATGATGGTATGACTTTAGCCATGACTTTTCTTATGACTAAGTCATATGAGAAATCATATAGTGTGAACTGGCTTTTAGGATGAAATCACGCATTTACCAAGACCGATGATCAAATATCCCACGTATGAGGGATACTTGATCATTAGGAGTTTCTTAACATTTTTCGTTCTATCAACGTTTTATTTCATTATTGATGTATTATGTTGGAGCTGTAATTCCTATACTTTTTTTTTAATATTCACCCCTTCTTCTCAAGAGCAAAATAAGAAAAATGGATCAAGTGGTCCACTTCTCCCATACATGTTATATAGTTATTATTCAATATACCACAGACCATTTCAATATTTTGAATTTGACAGATGTTTCGTTCAGTTGTATGTACTATATTTGCACAAGTTAAGGAATTTTAAATTTTCGTTAAAAATCAAAAATATTAAATGATTATAACATTAAATTATTAACATCTTGATGGTCAATGCTACATGATATGATAATGGTGCTGCGAATGGTAAGAAAAACTTGAAAATCGTGCTTCATGGGCGTAGATGTTACTTCATAACGCTTGTTTGAACGTGCGTCTTGTTAACCTTTTGATTTATGATTAAACTTATAGCCGGTTCTTGACGAATTATCAGATTATTGGCTTGATCGTGTAACACCTAATATTATTTTTATGTGAGATCCAGTTGTAGATATTGTGAAGTTGTAACAAAAGGTAGACTATGCTACTTAAAACTGATATATTATGCTTACAAAATATAATATTTAAGTATCGTTGAAATATTGATTTTCAATAATTAAAATTTAATAAAATGGTATTGCTTATAATATGTATGTGTAATATAACCGAATATCTCATATCAACTTTCTTATCATGTAACTTAATATTTTATCTATAAAATAGTAGTCCCTAATGCTAAATGCATAAATCTGCAGATGTGTATTAGGTACATAGATGACAGATAAATAAAGGGAAAATTGAATTATCACCATATGAAGTACTATATATGTTGTTTTCCTATCACTACATACATAGTACATACTATTTCAGAAACGAAATTTATATTTCACAATTTATATTATTTAAGAAGAACTTTAATTTCGTACAATTTATTGATTGTATAATAAGAAATGGCATGCAAAGTGATATTATGAACAAACAACTTGGAGGGAAAATTTCTTCGTAACAGTGGGGGAGAAGCACTTCTTTACAACTTCGTAAATCGGTTGAAAAGATGTACGATATCATATCTGCATTTTGCAAGACCCAACCCTTCGACATGCGGACATTATATAAATACATGATGATATATATATCCGATATCTCGCGTGGGAGGTTTCCTAGTCTATCGAACGTGAGATACATAACGATAAAATAACTAAAAAATTGACTGAAAATGAAACTTATTTGCGATATTGGTTTTATACGCTGATAGGATATTTTAAATATTTTATTTGTGATTTTATCTTGAAAATGAAATAACAATCGTACATAAAATGATATTTTCTATTATTATTTTAAATGTATTGTAGTAATATTACAATTTTTGTAAAAGAATGTTTCATGTGTTTTAAAAAACTTTTACTCCCTGAAATCTACCTAAAATTTGAGAGCCGGCCGTTTTACACCATACATATAGTCTAATTTTAATTAATTTTACACGGCCGAAATTATGTGAGAAAAAATCACCGTGTTTGAACCTTCTGGTACCTTTCGGTTAGCAATTGGTTAGCAAGTATAGTCTAGTCCTTTATTATCTAAAATTAACTAAATGGATTGATATTTTTTTAAAGTTAAGTGGACTATATTTGTAGCCCATTAAATTTACTATCCAGAAAGAAAATTTTCTTTAAAATACAGTATTTTCAACGGCTTTTTCCTTACTTAAATTACCCCATAACTCAAAAGCTGTTGATTTTAGACAATCCAGGATTAGAATTTAGTTTGTAGATAATTGCACACTTTTTAGAAAGGTACTGAACCATCTTTACTGAAAAATCATTAGTTTCGGTGCTATAGCCATTTGATGATGAAAATTAAAATTTGCTTTAAAGATTACCCAAGAATAGTATAACTAATGGTTGGAGGCTGGTGGTCGCCATAATTTGTGTTGATATTTAAAGAAATTTTAGTGAAATTTCCAGTCCAAGCTAAAATATGGAAATGCAATGGTAACAGTGAGCAATAAGTTGACCAAAAAATATATTTGAAACAAAGTGATTACACAGTAATATCAGAAATACAATAGATATAGCTTTATAGTAGAGTCGAACTTTAAACGTTACAAAGAAACTCTTTCAAATTTCATTTTTTGAACTACGAATACATAGAATAGCTTTAATAATACAATCGAATTCATCTAAAACCTGGCTTTCTTGGAATTTCCTTTTTTTTTTTTTTTTTTGGAAAAGCGGTCTCAGCTACTAATGCAATCATCATAATTTCGATATAACTGATTGGTACACCGTTCTCCATTGCTGGTTAGTAAGATATACTCAATGAGGAGTCGATTTAACACTATTATTTCCGTATTTACATATTTTAGTACTTCTTTTTTTATTATATAAGAATTATTTTTTCTTTTAATCCAATTTATTTACATCATGTTTACGTGTTGTGTAGATTGTGAAAACTATTGTATAATTTTATGTTAATTTTTGCTTTTTGTTTCACAGAAAGGTGGTTTTACACAGAAAAAGTTTTAGGTATGTAAAGGGTATTAAATATGTGGTCCTAACTTTCCCTAAATGTTTGAGTCAATTGTAAGTAGAATCGGGACTTCGAAAATATATAGGTAATTCAGGTTTTTCATTGATTGCAAAAAAGTTTGCTTACATTTTCTGCAACTTCAATTTAACACGATTTTAATTGAGGTCAACTACAGCTACCTACCTAAGTCTTGTTTAATACTTTGAATCTGGATATTAATTGTAAGTAATATTTATTATTGTAGTGTTATGTGTTATCATAAATGGAATCGCATAAATCTAAGAGAAATAATCGTAGATTAGAAGAACCATAAACAACGAGTGAATTGTGCGAATTGCAAATAAGTAAATCATTGAATGAGGACGCCATGCATAACGAATGTATTTAAAGTGTCCGGTTTAATCCTAACGAACATTCCTGCAAACCTTGTGTGTGTCGCAAAAGGACGTGATTAGTTTATACACGTTGGTGCATATATCACTTGCACTGCACTACAAATTACTACCACACACTGTGTGTTCGTGTGCCACTTTTATTAATGCAATCTCAAATCTAGGCGATTTTAAAAAAGCAATTGCACCGTGTAGGTGTTGTTTTTAATAAAAATAAAAGAGCGCTGCGATTTTGATTTACAAAATTAACATAAATTTTGTACTTGAACGAGTGAAATCCTTCATAGTTTAATTATTGGATCATTAATTTCCAGACTACATTTACATGCAAGAATCACTAGTATATCTGTGCAATCGCCTTTCTATGCTATGATGATCTTGTTTGATGATGTCAACGTATCAGAATACTAACTCTACATTTTGACATTAGTATACATTAACATTAGTTAACATTTGTACAAATAGGTAGGTATCAGTCAACTTTTTGAAGGATGATATGAAAGATCTACATATGGGTAATCTAGTTTTCATTCAAATCCATATTTTTCTTCGTTGAAACTCATACAGCATAATAACATACTGAAATCTCAGTCACTTCATAAAAGAGCACCTGCACGCAAAATATCTTAAATATTTTTTTGTAAAATAAAGAAAACATTGACAAAATCATATAGCAATTTTTATACCTCTGCCACAAAATCAGGCAATGAAATCTGCAAAGTTGCTTGGCAGTGTTTCCATCTAGTCGAAGAGATCTGTGCACACCAGTATAAACCTGGTATGGGATAAATAAAATGTGATTAGTGGAAACATTGCCAATAGCTAGGAATCTCTAAGGTTTTACTTTCAGGAAAGATTCATGTTTTGTTATAAAATAGGTTCGATTGCACACTTATTCCAATTTTAAAACCGTCGTTTTTTGTACAAATGAACATAATCTAAACTTTGATATAAATAATTCCAGCCATGCAAAAGTCTATTATATCTTCTACATTGTGGTTACTTTGTAATAATAATGATTGGAAGCTATATATTATGTATGCAACAACCATTTGCTTTTTATTCATTGTATAGGTTCCATATTTTAATTTAACTACTTATCACTTAAACAAAAACCATCGATCAATAATTCTAATCTGATGTAGACCCAATGTACCTACATCGAGTTATGATTGGATCTGTTATGATTTACATCTACCAGTTCTTTTCAATGTACAAAAATGTGTGTATAATATGCACTCAAACAAAATTTTAATTATAACACTTAGAATCTGTACACTGTTGTTTTTTTTTCAAAAATGTTATGAATGACGATATTGTTTCGTGTGAATTAATTTTTTATCTGTGGGAATTAATTTGCTCTACCTCATTTATGTTTTCTTTGAGCTTATCTACGTTTAAATCGTTGCAGCCATAGATGTTTTACATGGAGGAAAGAGTTATGTTACACATATTGTAGACATTTTATGTTTATGCAGAGATTATGTCCAAAAATAGTGACGTAGTTTTATAAAATATCTATGCTTCGAAAAGGGTCGAACGTGGAGATAAGCAAACTAGACCGAAGTTTATACGTGGCTTGAAGACTGGGCCATCAACATCTGCCAAGCTGATTAATGAGCGATCTCTTTCTCTGTGCTTGGAATTAATTTCAACAAACAAACGCCAATAGATAGCCGAACCATGTTGTTATCTCATATTCTCGCTCGCAAAACGTGAGAATACGCAAATCTGATAAAAATATTGAATACGAGTCCGCTAGATCCCCGACCCTCTGATTGTTTGCTCGTAGATTTTTCCGATAATATAAGGTGCGCCAGACACGACAGTATATTTCTTAAACAATGGTTCTTTTTGTCTTAAAAATATAAACTTTTTATTTGTTGTTATCTGAATATCCTACTTTTAAATTGATTTTGATTATCTAATAATAATTAGTGATAATATGGAGGAGAGTTACTTTAGTGCGGTAGCGATAAGTCATCATCAAAACATTTAGTACGTCAATCAGTTTGCTGCCGAGTTCAGATTGTTTATTTTACTGTGAGTAGGCAGGCAGGCGGTAGGAAGAAATTATAGCGTTATCTCAATTATTTTATTTGAATTAAAGTTAAGTTTTATTTAGAAGCTTCCAAATTGTTACTACCATTAGATATTTCTCCTTTAGAACAACACCGGAATTGGAAAGTTCATTATTTGATAAGTATAGAACTGATTATAACTTCCTTTGCAGATATAGATAACGGTATATATCCGACCTTACCAAATCTTAGTTTCTTAACGATAAATTTAGTAGATAACTTCAAAAATGTTAAAAAATCATTGGTAGTGGTAGGTTATTTTGAATACTCGCCATTAACAACATGCGGCAAGTGCTATCGTGTTATGACCCATTGTTTAATATTGCGGGATTATCTTAAAAACGTGTTTAAATTAGTCATATTTTATGCAGAAATACTGATTTTCATGTGATAGTTTGTTGATGAGATCACATACATTTGATAACGCCGTGCTTTGTACATATTTTAAAAGAAATTTGTGCCATGCAGATAACACTTGTAAATTTTTGCTAAATAAGGTACAATTTTTTTAAATATAGTTCATTAGAAAGTAACTATAAATTTTTAATTTTGATTTTGTATTATAAATTTTAATAAAAACTTAATTTAGCGCTAAATTATTAGAATTTTAACTGTAAGTAGGACATACATAATTATTTATATTATAATATTACGAGTACTTATTCATAAGTCACTTGAAACTTTGTAACAGGATAGGGCTAGAAATATTTCTATTAAAATTTTTATGAAATTGGCCCCACTTACAGTTAATTAAAATATTAATTATTTATAGGCCATACCATAATATTTATAATATTATGTTTATGAATAAAAATAATGAATGTTATGTAATTTTACAATAATTTATTACCATACCTAATTCATATACCTATCATAATACATAACATATCAAAATTACATTTTTATTTAGAAGAAATAGACAAAGCCTTTAATTTTTAATCAATTAACCCTTAATCTCCTTATCCTGATTTTCAATGTGGTTCTGTTACGTTCTCAAAGATTTAAGTGTACCATTGCATTTATTATAAATTCACTTATTTTGCAAACTAAACGTCTCTCTCAAATGTTGGTCAAAAAATTACATCAAAAAGTAAATTTTCTGGTTGTTAATAAAGTTTTTAATAAACAATTTTCAAAAATCAAATAAATATAAAATATTAACTGATGATTTTCAAAATTACTTATAGGTATGTTGATGGAGCTTTGGGAGCGTAAGGGTTAAGTAAGATATACTATATTATATTACCTTTTCTTATATGAGATCATTGATTGTAGCAACTTGAGAAATCCTCTGAGATATTGAAATTAGAAATCACGATGAAACTATAACCAATATTTCAGCGTTGACAAATAGTTGGGATAAGTTCATAGTATACTTTATTAACTTTTACAAAATACCACCTTGATTAATTACAATATTGTGAATTGTGACTACTTCTGAAAAATTCTTGTATCAATGTAAATACAAATTATATTATACAATAATAGAAAACAGATTAACCTTTTCCGACACCATTAATTCATGATAATATTTATTTAAGGTTTAACCGGTTATATCCTGAATTCCTGATGGAATATCTCCGAAGTCCAATTAACTCTAATTTTTATTATAATATTTACAAACAGTAATAAAGCTAAAATATGTTCCAGTCTTGATGAGACTTTGAAGAATAATTTTTGTTCCGTATAAATTGTACGTATCGGTTTTTTGAATTTTATTTTATTCCTCAACCTAATTGCGACATGATAAACAATCCTTAATGCATTTTACTTTTTTTAAATTTAATAGAAAATCGTGATAAGGGACTCAAAGGGTTAAATTATAAATGAATCGAAAAGTCAATAAAGATATTTAAAGTATGCCTCTTATCGTCATAAAATTCAAACAATAGGCAATTATAGGACTCACGTACCTATAGGTCTTTAAAACTCATGGCGAATTCAGAAAGGAAAATTCAAATTGTAAAAATTATAAATTAACCAGATTATAAAAGATCGGGTTAACAAACTTTGTAATGAAAACATGTTTAAAAATCATTTAATAATTTTATTGTTTGTATGCCAAACTTTAAAAGGATCATAATATGAAAACCGAAAAACTTGAAAGAATTTTTCAAGTTGCGATTTAAAAAAATTATTGATGACCCCTAAAAAAATAAGTTAAAGGAACAGGTGGATCCTTTTAAATAGTTCTTTTTAAATAAATAAAAAAATACCAGGTTTAAATAATTTTGCGAAAAAGTTGTTTTTCAATTTCATGAATTTTATTCCATGTTTCTCGACCTCACTAAATAAATATGTAATGTACATACGTGTACTAATATTGCAGATTTATTTTGGTAAATAATTCATAAATCCTTATACGAGTATATTTGAGATTGTTAAAAACAAAACTTTATAAAACACCTGCTAACTGATTCAGTTGCGTCTCGATTTGTATTTACCTGTCTTCGGCTATTTATCACCTACCCATAAGATTTGTAGTTATTCGTGTCCTATTCTTTGTACACCTTGTGTTAACAAAAGAACGAATGCAAATAGCGTTAGAAACGGGACATGTAAATTATTATTTAAAATGTAAAAAAAATGTTGTTAATTTATGCAGACAAAAATTCTAAGAAACTCATTTAATAATATAAAACAATTTTATCAGATTTTGATTAAGTCATTAACGAAATATAGTCATACTAATTCAGTAATTTAAATAAGATGTTGCTACAACTATAAAAATACCTACTTTTACCTTGTAAATAAATTTTTAATAATTTTTTTAAACGCAGGTGCAATTTTTAAAAACTGAAAAATTATAATTGTCGTTCAAAGATTTATTTTTCTTGAATAGAATTTTAATGTAATTAATTTTTAATGAAATGTTGATTTGAATGCCTGATATTTTCTGCCGTATTTTTTGTACCTAAATTTTAACTTAAAATTGCTGTTTAGGTACACTAGAAATGATTTCACTATTATGTTTCAGAATAACAGAGTAAAAAATTTTGACCATTCCAAATCTAATACGAAACTTAAATTTCAAGATCGAATTTTTTGTTAGTTTTTTAGTTAAGTTCGAGGGTTCCTTTGTGGTTTTCTTATTTTATAACTTCAGTATAAAAAAAAATTTAAAAAGATGACCATTATAATATTTCGTTTTTAAGATGCAGTAGTTACATTAAATAGAATAATGAATGAGAAAAAATCTTAAAAATCAATTGTGAAACGCATTTGAAAAATAATACAATATTAATATAAATAATGTATTATAATAATGCCAGACATAATTTTCTATTGATTTTTCGCCTACTCTTTATAAATGTTAACATTTCCCTAGTAAAGTCTTCTTGGCTTACCCAGGAGGATCGCCAACATCCGAAATCGGATAGGCACCTAAAGAAGAAGAAACGTAAAAGTAACCCATAGATGAGTTGAAGTAGACTCAATTGTTAATAAATTATCGTGAAGAATAACCTTTTAGATCCAAAGAGGCTCGAGCTGTGAAAGTTGCTCATTTTTACCCTATCTGAAGGAATTTTGCAGTATCTCGGTTGTTCGATATTTACTCGTTTTCGATGCATCGCATGGTAAAAATGTATAAGCTAAGAATAAAGTAAACAAAATCCTGCATAAAAATAATTTATGGAAATGGTTATTTTATCCTGAGTAGTTTTACAAAACGCCCGATAGAAAAATACATATTTTGTTAAAAATATGGTATAAATTAATTTTTTGGAATTATTTTTATTCATAGTAACAAATAAAAGTGATAGTATGAAGTTGTAGAAGACATAATTCCGCGCTAATAAGTAGAAAAAACAAGTTTTCAGGTGAAATATGTAGTTCACAAGATCAATCCTTCCTTTCTTCCATATAACTTGATGAATTGATATAGCTGAACATCTAAATTAACACTATCTATGTACCTGCAGATGTAAATAAACGATTTTAAACTTATTTTTATATTATTGTGTAAAAATGCATGATGATAACAAAATTCGTCTAGTGATTACTACATGTACCTACCTATATTTATTATTTAGGATTGCATCTTCACAAAAATCATGAAAATTCACAACAACTACTGTAAATAAACAATTGTGATAGTTAACAAATAATGAATTTTAAGTGATACCAGGTTAATAAATACCAAATTTTTTTCGCATATTAAGAAATAGTTTCTTCACTTGCAAAACTTCTAAATGACATTTGATTGGTCGAAATGAGATACATTGTAAATGTTGTTCAAATAGGAATGTTAGCATCCACGAGTCATAATTTCAATCAAAAATAGAATACCTCTTGATTTGAAATCACAGTGACAAGAAAGCATAATATTACGTTATACGAATTTAATATGGGTCATTCATAACGTGATATTTTTGGGATGAATGGTGATCGCTTGGAGACGTTCCCTAACCTCAACCTAGAGGAGGACTGCAACCACGCAATGTTTTGCTCTGTATTTGGTTGAATTTAGAGGAATCATCCATTTTGAACTGCCGAATCTCAACAAAATTATCACTGTTAACCTCCATTGCGAGGAATTGAAGAAAAACGGCAACTTTTGAACAACCGACGAGGCATGCTCTTCCACCTAGGTAATATTATACCACATATGGCAAGAAAGACACAAGAAAAGCTGGAAGAGTTGGGTTGGGATAATAATAATTTACCCAGCATACTTTCCTGACATTGCACTTTTCGACTACAAAGTATTTTGTAGTTTACACAACTTTCTGAATTTTTTCACCGAGATTTTTTAAGAAATCATTAAAAATTTAACTGAACATTGGAAATCTACTATTGTAGAAAATGATGGAAAATATATTATTGATTTGTAATAAAAAGCTTGTTTTCATTTAAACTTAGTAAAACAAAAAATACCGCATTACTTATAGGATGACCTGATAGAACTTAGCAAAATGTCAATTCACGATTCTATGATTTTTGGAACCTTTTAGACAAATTTCACCCTCGTCTATAGTTTGAGCCTAAAAGTCGAAAACTTAAGGGTTCTTTTTCAATGCCAAATTAGAGAGTTTAAATAAAAACAATAAATTTCATTTCCTAGTTATTTCCATTTTTACCCCTTTTCACGGCACGATGTGATGACAATAACTACAGTCTAATTTGTTGATGTAAGTATTATAAAGTTTATCTGAGAACACAAATGGAGTAACAAGAAATTTCGGTTAAAAATAAAATTGGCAATCGACCATGGATCCATCCAAAAGCAATGTAAATGCACACTGGTTTGAAATTAAAAAAAATCAAGTTTTTGTTTTTTGGCATATTTTTAAAGTTTAGACCTTTAAGAATATATTCTCAAGAGGAAATTTTAACATTCCAACAGTTTACCACGTTTTAGCTATTTTAGTGACGCAGCAACTGAACCTGCAGCGAACAACTTACCGAAGGTCGTAGTAATTATGTATTTTATGAAATTTTAACATTTTTCAACATGGTTGACATAATATCTCAAGTTCTATTCAACCGATTTGCTTCAAATTTTGTATCAACCTTCACTATATAACTGTCTATCGCCCCTACTACTTTTGTATCAAAATTATTTGTTTCAATGGCTGAAACTTTTGCTCAAAACTTTAATCGAATTTTTCTCCAAACTACATTTTTCAACATGGTTAACGTGATATATCAATTTTCATCTGACCGATTTACTTCAAATTTTGTACAAACCTTCAATATATAACTGTCTATTGCCCCTACTACTTTTGTATCAAAATTATTTGTTTTACTAGTTGAAACTTTTGCTTAAAACTTTAAACGTGTTTTTCTTAAAACTACATTTTTCAACATGGTTGACATGATATCTCAAGTTCCATTTTACCGATTTGCTTCAAATTTTGTACCAACCTTCACTATATAACTGTCTATCGCCCCTACTACTTTTGTAACAAAATTATTTGGTTTACTATTTTAAAAAATTAAGAATTGTGAAAAAAATAGTCAAAAAATGAATTTTTTTCTTCAGACAGCCGCCATTTTGCGAAAAAATTTTTGTCCGTTTTCTTTTTAGTAGGGGCTATAACGACATTCTTACTAATTAAGAATCTTTTTTTAAATCTTGTTTTTGATGACCAGAAAGGTTGCAATCGTGTCAACCAGCACACCCTCAATTTCTTTTACCCCCAACTTTACCAGCTTATAGCTTGTTTAATTTTAATTTTTTTTTGTTAAAAATTTTTCTGTATATTCTCGAAATATCAACAATTATATTGTAAAAAACTGAATGGTAAAAATATTGTTTGTTTTGATTTTATTGAGCTCGACAAATCGCCCATAATTTATGCTTTTAAACCAGAAGACGGCCTTAAAAGTAGTACAATTTTTGTCTAGATTGTCTACAAGTACAAATTGTGTTAAAATTAAGTACAATTTGTGTTAGAAAGTAGTACAATTATTGTTCTAAAATTAGTTATATTGTGCTAGAAAGGAGTACAATAATTGTACTTAATTTTAACACAATTTATACTTGTAGAGTTTTTCTCTGTGTGCTGTAATTAATCTACATGGAATGTCAGCCACGCACTACACCAAAAATTTAACGTATGGCCAAAAACTGAGATAAAATCCAATGAACAACTCACAGCCATCCAAATTATAGCAGAGCTGCAACCTTGCACAATAAGCTAAATCGCTTGCAATAGTTGATATCTCAACTGTCTTTCTCTGTCTCTAATTTTTATCCAGAATCAAAGCAAAATATAGAAAATAATATTCGACAGATAAAAATCTGTAGAACAACGGACGACCATCAAGGAAAAATCGTTAATACTTACTTACTTCCGATGGCCAAATAGCTCTTTTAGAGCTTTAGCCTCCTCAATAATGCCTATAAAATCTAATAAAATCGTTAATGCAGAGCTACTTTAATGCATAGTAACAAAATTGAAAGACTTTTTTAGAAAGCAACTAACCTCAAATATCAATATTCCTAGTAACCTAACCATAAAAACCAGCACATGATGTTGCAATATAAATATTCAATTTGAAATAAATTCAATTTAATGAAAAATTGAAATATTTTTTTATATAGAAATTACGCTTTATAATTATACAGGGTGTAAAATCATTTCACGGCCATAATATTATGATGTACATAATCATTCAGCATTTAGTATCACTCAGGTGTATCCAGACGAAAAATATCTCGTAACAACCTCCTATCGGAGCGTTAAGTCATTGGCATGATTAGGTTCCTCTTGAAATGTAAGACAACAGAAGAAGAAAATTATTTTGAAAGGTAGAAAAGCTTCTTATCAAATAATGTAGTATGTTCTGTAAAGTTGCCGTGGACAATTTTCTCACTGTATTTTTAAAAAGTTTCTTAAAAGTTTTTAAGTTCCCCGGGAAAGTCGATGCCGAATTGCCACTTTACAGCTTACCAAAAAGTACAAAATCCGTATTATATTAGAGAAAGATTAATGAATTTGCGGATCCTTCATATTGTCTCGTACAAAAAAAAACGCATTATTACTCGTATGTACAAAGACGCATTGTAAGTAGATACTAGTAATAAAATGGATAAAATTCCGATTGTTTCTAATAACAATTGTATCGTAATCTTAATATTTCTATTATTTAATAATTGCAATTAACTCAGAATGAACCCGAACCACTATACCTTTCATTTATAGTTACATCTCTTCGAGGGAGATCTAAGGGCGACAACTATGACCCTCACATTCTAAATGAAACTTGAAACTTTTTCCTTCGGTTTTTTCTAACCTATCATGAGTTTATCTTCTCTCTACTTGTATTGTACTGTTCTTATTGAACTTTTGGAGACGAATAATTATTAGAGAATATTGGATGATGATGGAACTCTGAGATCAGTAAATCTAAATATAAAACAGCTCCATCAAAAATCACATTAATAATAATTTACGCTAAACTGTGATTAAGTCTAGTCGTCTTGATAGAAATACCTATTTTACCCACTCTTACACGAAAAGCTCAATTTACATATTTTGTAAAAATACATGAAATTTATTTATCTATCTGCTTGACACACTTGCCTATTATTATAAACTAAAAATGCTGATACTGATTCAATTATAAATCACTAACAACTTGTTTTACCATTTTTGATATAACTGGACATACACAACTGTACAGGTGTGGGCTATTGGTTACTACAACTTTCATGATTACCATCTTTATATAAAAGCATTAAAAAATATCAGTGAGACGGTCGGAGCATATGAACGCTAAATACCCGGTTCGAATCCGAGTGAAGTAAGAACTTTATTCTGGTCGTATTTCTGGTCCTTCAGGTGGGGGTTTGATTTGATATTAAAAGTTAATATTATAATGATCAGCCAAGACCGATCAGGGTTGTAGCGCTGTAGTAGATACATAGATTCAAAAACAGCAACATGTCATTTTGATTAGGCCAAGATTTCCTCCAAGGAGATCATGTTTTAGGCTTTTTCGCCTTCATCGAAATGGGAAATCAACCAATTTTAAACCAAACCCTTTTGATATTACAAGCCTTATCGAAATAATCACCATAGCTTTCAAATTTTAAGTAATTTTTCATTTTTAATGAACAACGGAATAAAACATTTTCTCATATAGTTCCAATTTATAAAGACTTAAATTTGTATAACAAACGCGTCCTACATTATCATTCAGTTGAGATTAAACTAACAGGGTGTTTTAGTATAATAATGACTTTTCCAATACACTTTGGTCATTTACATTACGACATACGTATATCATTCTATGATTGTGAATAAATATGCAGATTCGTTCTCATTTCGTTTATGATCTGTCGTCGGAAGGAGCCAACATCTACAAGGGATGTAATATCCCGCTGTCTAAGTTCTTGATTAATGATAAATGCGATGACAACTCCTATTAAATTCAAGTTTTGTCAACTCACGATTCGATTTTAAATTGAAAATGGCGCTTGATATTTAAACACTTTATAATATCTGCCGTGAATAGGTATAATGGAAGAACCGATACATATTGAAATTAATTAATTAATAGGTACATGGGTGCAGTAAAAACATTTAATTCCTTCTTTCACTTCTTCACCCACTCACTTTATTATCGATACACAGATCATGCTTTTATTAAATTTTGTGCATAACCATTACTTTCGCAAGTTATCAGATAATGATAATAATTAACGTAAAATTTGATCGAATTTTCATCGTTAAGTTTCAAGTGTAGAATAATTAATTTTTAAGAACCGCAAGTAGGTAAATATGATTTACATTTCATTAAATGTGCGGTGTAATAAAAAATAGTTTTGCGTGTAAACACGTTAAAATCTTATTTGAATAAATAATTTGTACGATTAATATAAAAGTCTTGCATTTATATCAGTCCGTAATCTAAATAAACATCTTTACACTGTTTTTTTTAAACAAAGCTTTAGGAGTTGAATATGGAGGGCCGGTTTGAGATATGATTTGATAGGTACAAGGACGGCAGGAATTTAATCTTACACTTTAATGGCATAAATTATTCACAGTGATAACCAAATAGGTAAATCGTGCTGTAATCTTGCCTGTTAAAAACTAATTTTTCATTTATACTTAAAGTAAAATTTAGTAAGATCAAAGGAAGACGCATTTATTCACTTGATGGTAATTTAAGTTGAGAAATTTCCTAAAAATAATGTCTCACTCAGATTAGAATCGTAAAGTTATTGTATGTTGTTCTGATAAGGAAACTAATAACTTCCATTATCAATGCTTCAAAACAGCATGTTAAAATAAATTTCTCTATACTTTTACTCGAATTATAAATGCTTAAATTATACAAATTGTAATTATTTTTAAATTGAAACATTATTCAAATAATTTTAGTAATTAAGGAAACTTGTTAAGCGTTGTGTTGTATAACATCAGTATCTATAATAAATACGGTAAATACGTAATATATTTTTGTGATTAAGATATTATAGGCAACACATATGAAAGAAAAAGCTAATTCTATTTCCTAGATCTGCACATTTGATTCGTTTCAAAATTAATAAAATCGTGTGTATTTATCTCGAAAATGGAATTTTGGGGAGTATATTATATTTTATTCAAAATTAATCAGAAAAGCGTCGACTTTATCGCGTTTTGCTGAAATTCATGTGTTGATGTATTCGGCTAGATTTATTAAAATAAATTGAAAGCCTGGTTTATATTCTGAAGCTGCCGATAAGTGCAAGGAGTAAAACGTAGTGAAACGGACAGCGTCTCATTTCCTGCGAGGGCCGCATCGATGCAGCCGCTCCTGCTATCATCTCCTGCAGCCTCTCCGTATAAATCACATAGTATAATCCTGTTATCGATGATGTTTACGTGTAGTTTGTGAATACACATACATATATCATTAATAATTATAGACTTATAATAAATTCAAACAAATATAACTAATCGGGTGTAAATAGTAAAAAACAAAATTAGTTTCTTAGCTTTGTAATAGTAATTTTATTTTCATTATTAATTTTAACCTGATTTTCTTTAACAGGATACATTTTTCTTCTTTATATTTTCTCTGTTATCAAATTGAAAAAATGAAAATTAACTTTCGCTTAATTTTAGCTTAAACAAGTGGTTAGAGCCACTTAAACAAAGTTAAAAATGCGATTTTAAAATGTCCGAATAAAAAATTATAATTATTTTTCTCATTTCTTCTGAATATACCTGGAAGCAAGTGATATTTTTAACTTATCACAATGATATAAAGTCCCGCAATTTTTGCATAAAATTTTCCGCTACAGTTTTATATTAATCTAAGTTTTTATCTTAATGATTCTTGGTCTGGAGTTTTTACAAAACTTGCGATTGTATCGCTTTATCTATTGGTCTAGACTTGCATAAGTTTATTAGTTATTATAGTTGCATAAACGTGTATTTAAATTTGATGAAATTTTTCATAAATAATTAACAAAAATGGATGCAACTGTAACCGTTAATGTAAAGACAAACAGGTAGGAATGTGTTACAGCAGATTTTACAATAAGATTGGTTACGGATTTCAAAAAATTTGCAGTCGGTTAACCTCGTATCGGTTTTCTCGACGTTGAGAAACTTGTTTTATGGTGTTCTGCTTCATTTATTTATTTCTTTTCCTTCGCCGTTTTCAAGGAAGTACATTATAAATGTGTGAAACTTGTCTATGTTTTCAAACTTGGATTAATTCTCACAATAAAAAAACAAGTTTTGCAACTTATTAATTGGATTATGAGATTACATTGATTAAGACGTACCTACCCATTCAATGTTACGAATAATTAGGTTATTGTTTCAAATAATTTTTAATTATAATTTTATTAACCAACTTATTGAACAGCATTTTCATGGGTAAGATAAAGGTTCCTTTGATCTTACTTTTAATGATACTATGTTGTCTTAGATAATCTTAATCTCCCTGAAATAAGTTTAGTAAAGTCCTGTAGGGAATATGTTCAAATTTCAAAACCCAAATATCTAATAACGAATTTTTCATATCACCTTTTATTTTCGAGATAACGAAAGTTCGTGGTGAAAAATCATAACCTGAATATAAAAAAACATTACAGTATTTTATATTTAGTGTTTAAAAGATCAAGTCTGTTGATACTTTTCGGAGAGAATGGAAGCCCATCATTACAAAATAAAATAGTACCTAGATGAGCTAGAAAGAGTTAAGGTAAAATCCAACATACAACATAAATTATTTCTCGAACACGTCAGAGCAGTCTCCAACAAACATAGTAAAAAAGTTTATCAAGGCAGTACTCAAATGGAAAAGTAATGCAGAAGAAGATGAAGTCAAAGTGAGGAAGTTGACTGACTACTGTTTGAATCTCCTAATCTTTATTGGGTTCCATTATCTTAAAATTAATGAGGATTACCAATTTTTAGAAGAGATAAATTCTGTTTCTATTACGTCTTCATATCCATAAAAATAGTCGAACAATGCAAACGTCAAAAAGCAATCATCTAGTAATTCTTGAGCAATTCTTTCTTATTTTATTGGTGTGGTGCAGAATTTGTTTGTATAGAAAATCTTATTTGAGAAAGGAAATACGGTCATTCCATTGCAGATTAAATACATAGTGAAATTTTAAAGGAATATGCTTTTTTCTGTAAGAAAATTTTGTACCTATATAAAAATTCGAATTATTTCAAGACTGCCAAAAATAGTTCTTTCAACTGATGCAGACTTGTTTGAGTTTTGAGGAAATAAATTACTTATATTTTTAAAATTTAAGTAACAAAAGCTCAATTTCTTACATTAAAGATTTTAAGCTCTTGGGGCTTATTTTTGCAAAGAGCCAAGGAACTCATTACATTTTTTGAAAACGATTGAACCTGTTTTTATTAGTCTCTCTGGAATTTCAATGCTTATTCTTTGCTATTGAAATATGGTTTTTCCAAAATGCTTTACACTTGATACTGTATAGTTTTCCAGTGGTTAAAGCGGCACCGACGATAGAAAGGCTTAGCTTAGAGGAAGCAATTTAGAGCGGTAAGGCTAGGCGTATTAGGACTGAATATCGAATACGATTTTGAATAAACAAATAAAGGGACTTTGCCAGTGGCGTAGCTACCATAGGGCAAAGCGGTGCAGTGCACCGGGGCCCCCCTTGGGGGCCCCCCGAGCTGTTTTTTTTTAATTTCTAATGCAAACATGTGGAAAAAGGGGGAGGGGGCCGATTTTTTTTCTATTTTTGTCACTATTAAAAGATCGTAAATTTGTAAATTAACAAGCGAAAAAGTTTATAGATAATTTACGTCATGAAATATTTATTGAATTAAAATACACTAAAATGAATCGAAATATTAATAAATTGGGTTGTTACAAATTAGCCGACTATACTAAAACTTAAATCTTTGGGCGTCTTCCTGTGCGCATATTTAAATAATTGCCAAAAATACTAATTTCTGTAATGTTAATTAAAAGAACTCAGCGAAACAGACCAATTAATGTAAGTACATCATAGAATTAATGGTTGTGGATTTATCCATATAGTATGATTATGAAAATAATCTCATCAATTCCTGTAGTTGCACAAATTATATAAATTTTTAATTTAACAAAATTTTTGTTTTTTTGTCGGCATTTGATCATATCAATTTTAAGATCAATCTTATAAATAGATACTGCCTCTATATAACAACATTCATGACAAAATTTTATAATCAGGTACGAGGGCTTCAGATTCGAAATTAAATGGAAGGCAACTTCTTTAAGTTGATCTGCATTATAACCTTAAACAACTATTTAATGCTCCAAAACGGTAATCGTTAGAGGAAGAACATTTATTTAAATAATATGTTTAAACATTTTGTTTATTTGTAAAATCAAATAAAATTGCTCCAGATTTCCGTAGACACTAACATCAGCACAGCTAAAATAGTAATAGAAATAATTCGCTATAATATTATTATTTTTATTCATTAAAATTACTAATATTTTACTATAGAGAACGGAAGTTAATTTTCACTTATTTTTTTATCATTTTTCAAACGGGTATAGGAAAAATAGTATGCAGGCTTCGAGGATAAAGTAAATCTGCGAATTTTGCAAAATTTATAAATTATATAATATTATGTCCGAAGTCCACTTAAATTTATTTACCCAAATTCGTAAATTTTACAAAAAGTTAAGTACTATTCCATAAATATTAATAAATCAAAATGTTTAAAACTGATTTTAACCATTTGCCTCTTTAAACAAATATGCTAATCTAAACATTCATAAAATTGTACATACCATGTCAAGTTTGATTGGAACGAAAGGCTGTGCGACCTGAAGGCCGCAATGGAGATATAGTACCTGTTTAAGTTAGTAATGAGTGAACAAACCTTAATTACCCAAGCTCTTATAATATTTAACGATATTAGGATTGAGATAGCAGTCACGTAATCTATCAAAAAATAGACTAGATCTCTTACACAATATTCATTACAAGAACGATGCATCCACAGATCCAAAATGTGGAACGTAGCAGCTAAGACATAAATTCAAATTAACCTTAACCTTAACGAGTGACCGATTTCGATATTATCTACACATTGTCATAGTGTTTACTTCCTTAGACCCATACTGGAATCAAAATAGGAAAAAATTCGGAAAAAATAATAAAAAATGTATATAAACTATAAAAAAACACGTAGAATATGGAAAAAAAGTTAATTTTCTTACATAACAGAAATAATAATACATAGTACTACCTGCTTAAAATAAATTTTTGTAATTAGACAATGTAAATTAAAAATACAGAATTTTTTGCTTTTTTTTATATATTTTGAAGTACCTAATTATATTTGTTTCTCAAAATATGTTTCTAATTTTTGGAAATTTATAATGACTTCTTGAATTTATGAAGTCACATTCATTAAAATGAAATTCCATTTATGGAGTGGCGAAAACATGTAAATTGAGATCAAATGCCTAACATTGGATTTGATTTAAAGAGAGTTCGAATTAAAAAATTCGAATTAGAGAATAATTTTTACACACAAAACCCTATTTAGTTGGACGTGCCAAATAAATAATTCGATTTAGATAATATTTCGAATTAAAGAGAGGTCCTATTAGAGAGTTTTGACTGTGCCATTAAAATTCACTGCTAATTTATTCTAAACTTCTAATAAACTTCATGGCAATGATGGATCTAACAAGGGGAAGGCGCGATATTCGGGAAACAGATTTTTTTTATATTAATCGTACTGAAACATCAGTACCCCGACTTTATTTTGTGAAAGTAGTAAATCGCAAAATTCAGCCATTTTCGAGAAAAAAGCGTTTTAAGTAAAAGGTCGATCGAATCCCGACAGAACCAATTTTTTTTTCTTTTGTTTTTAATTTTTTTTGTTTTGATACATACTACACTACATACAAAGATAAAATACACATAATTAATTTTAGATATATTTTACTATGCGATAGAGAGATTTTTATGAATATGAACGAAGTATGTTTGAAATTAGCATATTAAAAAAGTTTTGCAGCATAAAATAGAAAAAAAATTAATAACGTGTATTTTATTTTTGAATGTAATGTAGTATGTACCAAAAAAAAATTTTAAAAATTAAAAAAAAAAGAACTTGCAAAAAATAGCTAATAAGGTATTTGAACCTGCTCTGGTCGCTTCGTTGTTCTCAATCCTCTGTTCCTAACACCTCGGCCAACTCGGTTATTGCATATTTTGTTATTTTGCAAGATATATAAGTAGCACTTTTTATCTTGTAATATGCTTGTATTATACTGAACTTGACACACTCTTTTTTCGACAATGGCTGAATTTTGCTATTTACTACTTTCACAAAATAAAGTCGGGGTACTGATGTTTAAGTACGATTAATATAAAAAAAATCTGTTTCCCGAATATCGCGCCTTCCCCTTGTAAGACCTCATGTTTCGAAGCTGCAGAGTAAATATTTTTACATTTTATTGCTTTTTATATTTACATAGAATACAGTGAGCAATTATTAGATTTATCTGATTCTAAAAATCACATGAAAGTGAAAGTCCTTTAATAAAATATTGACAGTTCGCTATTAGATGAAGATGAAGCATAATATCATCAAATGGATAAAAATATAGAAACATTTTATTGTTTGTAATGTTTTGTTAATATTATTTAATTATTATATTAACACTGTTTCACGGTATTGGCATTAAATAGAGCGATTATATCTACTGTGAAATATGCTTACTTAAAGCAGTCTGGCGTATGTAAGTGAAACACGGATAAACTAGAGAGCGGGAAACCGCGGTTCTAATCCTGACTGCGTCGGATGTGCTGTGATCTAAAAATGCCCAAAATCGATCTGTGGACTATGATCCATTCCAACCCGCATTAGGCCAGCGTGGAATGATAAGGCCTCAACCTTCAAGTTCTAAATTGAGAGAACTTGAAGAGGCGTATATCCAAAAATGGATGTAAATAAAAACGCTAATGAAGAAGAAGAAGAAATATGCTTAAGAGGTAGCTTACGATATTAGTATTTATCAAATACAGTTAAAACTTGCGTAGGTACGTAGAAAGATAACATAATATGTACGTAAAAAATCAATTTTTTTAATAAATTTTTATGCGTAGGTAATGGTTTTTTATATAAATTATATAGTTTTCAAATAATGAAAAATAATTACCATGAAATGATGATTACTTTTATTAAACATTTTTATGTTAAAAGTTTTTGGTTTATAATATTTAACCCAAACTTGAAACGAACACACATGAAAATTCTGGTGACTTTTCACAATTATTAGCAGTAGTATTCCCTAACCAAAAATCGTGCAAAATCGGCACTAAAATTTGTATATAAAATGGACAGAAAAAGGCAGATTCCATAAGGGCCAATTTAATAATTTACATTAATTAAAAAAATAAATTTGTAATAATAATATGTTGTACTGTCTAATCGTAGGTACATTTAAATATTTTAGCATGAATAATACCATATTATCTTCATTCATAAGTAGAGCAGGGAATACTATGCCCAAGGATATTTCTTTGAAGTCTATCCGAATTTTATAAAATAGAGTTCAAGAACTAAATTTTATAGGGCATATAAATACATATTAATTTAACACGTTGCTGCATATTTTTTGTGGAAATTGTTGATATAAGGGCATAATGTACAATTGAACCAACATATTTGCAAAATGTGGGGTGAAATTTATTTAAAACACGGCATTGAGCAATTAAAGATTTTAATGAGGTTATTTTGCATGAGTTAAATCTGGTTAGGCTGAGTACAAAGTAAAAGCAGGTTCTGATCGGGTTTACCCGCTTCAATATTTGCATTGAGAGATTTGTCCGGCTACCACCCTCGTTTGTTTTCGTTTACATTAATTAACATTAGAGGGATATGAGCGGTAAACCTGCCTTCACTGTGGAAGCACCCTTAGTCTGCATACACAGTGAAAGTTGGTTTCCGACCAGCGTTGATCATTGCATTGAAATATCTGTCCGGTTGCCACCTTCATTTGTATTCGTTTACATTAATTAACATTGGAGGGAGATGAGCTGGTAAGCCGGCACCGGTAACCTTACCTTCACTGATGTGGAAGTAGATTTGTACTGTATGAGGCGAGGCGTTGTTCACTCCTTTTTGGAAACATACATGAAGCGAACCACCCCGGTGACTTCTATATTGTAAAAAGCGTTTGTCGATAAAATTTATTCAGATGTGATCAACTTTATCAGAGAAGATTTAAAGGACTCTTGTTCATGGATGTCTGTAGACAAAACTACAAATGCTAAGGGGGAATATGTCGGCCACAAAAATTGATTCCGACTGTAAGCCATACTTGTTGCGTTCATCCACATTAGAAGCAACTAATTTCATTTTAAAAATTCGAAAAGTGTTTAGTTTACTGTAATATTTCGGATATTATTGAACAAATTGTTGCATTATAATAAAATGAATGTGCATATGCCTTGAATTTTTAGTGCATATAGGTAATTCCCTGTTCTACCTACATAATAAGTACTACCAGGATAAAAATTTTGTAGAATCTTTCCATAAGATCAATGGTTATTGTACCTGTATGAAAGTTTTTGTATACGATACATAATTTTTGTTGTTTTGAAATCCTACAGCAAAAGACGAACATTATTTGCATTGTTATTTGTATTGCCGTGCAAAACCAAAATCGTGCAATTTGAGTACCGTGCAAATCGAGAATTACGTGTTATGTAAAGATATTCTGATTTAATCAAAAGTATCGTTCCATAATTGAGAAGAATTTATGTTGCACTTTATTAATAATAATAATTCTACAAAAATATACGTATTCTTAGCTGTATCGTTGCAAGTTTATCTTAAAATATACATGTAGGAAATCTTCGAGTCAGTGTCTCTAGTTACTTGATAATTATTAATAAATTATAACAGTCGTAAACTCAGGTGTATTTTATAGCTTTAGGATAATAAATACCCGTATTCTCTTTTATTAAGCTAAGTTACAGCAATATTGTTCATGAGCTGAACAGAATCTACGATTAAGCAAATAGTAACATAAATTCGAATCTGTGTAGTTGTTTGGTTGAATATTAGTAGGTATATCCTTTAATCAGTTATTTCAGTTACTGACGCCATTCCAAATTAACTCGATTTAATATTAATTTAATCTATGATATAATATTTGATTTGTGGAAACTGCATTAAATTATAATACCGCTTCAAGTTAACGTTGGTTGCATTCGCGACAATAATGTACCTATATAAGATTGTCCGTGTATTCTGAAGACAATAGTCAACATGTAAACGAACCTACAGAGAGCACTCAAAGATGATCTGATAGTAACACTAAAAGGTATCAGGAACAAGGAGCAAGCAATGATAGCACACAGCAGGGACTATGAAAACAGAAAATTCAATTTAAAGTCTATCCGGATATAAAGACCGCCGCTGAGATTCAATCACGACCGCCTTTACCAATTACACATTACTATCAGTTTTATAATGGGTATCCCATCTCAGATAACTTGTGTCTATTTATGTATTATTGTATATTATTAAATTCATTTGTGCATGATAAATATGTGAATTGTTTTGGCGCTCGAAAGGAAATTGTGTTTCTTTGAAAGTATAAATTGAACAACTCTCTTTTAGATGAAAGCCTTTGTATTATAATTTTAATTGTATTTGTAAAAACAATTACTTAACTCGTAGTATATTTCACAAATTCGCTTTTCGATTATGTTTTATACTTGACCATTATACTAAAAAGAATATAGACCTCTACAGTGTACTATATTAGAAAAGCAGATAAAAATCGTGAATAAGACCGAAACATGTCGTTTTTTATTTACCGCTTCTGTTTTTGGAATGGGGGTATGGAGAAAACATTTTTTTTTTGTAGACTGCATCAATGACCTTTTCTACGATATTACAATTAAACGAGATTTAATAAACATACATTTTTATTAGACATTTGCAGTACTTGGTACCTACTGTTGAGTTTTATTGCACGACAATAAAATGTACGTTTCATAAATTATTCGTTCAGTATAATGATATTTTATACTATTTCATTATAAATACTACTGTATGTTCACGACATTGCAAAAAGTAAAGAATTTTTGGAGCAAAATATGGAAAGTAGTTACATTTTGATGCGAAACGGAAACGAAAAGTCATGGACTGGTCACTTCTGATTGTTATAATTGCATGACTGAGGGAATATCTGAGATATTTCGATAAATATTAATATATGGCAAACGTGTATAAAAAATCAGAATTAAGTAATTTGATTTTATTTTAATAATTATCGTTTCAAGTTAGTAACGATACAATCTAAATCGTTTCTTAATCGCCAAAAAATTTTAATTTCTGAATTTTTATATTACGGCGCCTTTTATATCGAATTATTAATGGAAACAAGTTTTTGATTTTGTTTCAAGCTGTGTACTATATTATTTTAAATTAAATAAGAGATATCCCTGATATAATTTTGAGTTTAGGTAATATTAATGTAGCGTGATGGGAAACTCATGCATGGGAGCATCAACGATAAGTAGCTGGAGAGCTTTGTTTTCCATTTCGAGTGCTGGATTCGTTTCCTGATCAGCGCTGTGGCTGAAGACACGGCGGCCGCCAGGAAATGAATTTTAGCGCGACCGTGCCAGGAATATGTTATACTTGCTGTCTCTCTGAAATAAATCGTCCAATGTCCTTTTCCTTTACACCATCTGTATTTTGCTACTATTTACATTTCTCACTTTTCATTGCCCCCTTTGATTGTATTACACTACGTATTTTGATAATAATGAAAATACAATTCGGTTTTCTCAATGTTTTATTTTACATTTTTGTCTATTAATTATTTTTTGTATTCCAGGTGACTCGCACGAAAAACTTACAGTAACCGTAGATTATGAAAACGATAACGAAGATATACTTAAAGGTGAGTCTTGCATAAGATTTTAATTCTTCCTACTTCTATGGGATATTTTCCCCATTTCGGTAAACATGTAAAAGTATTTTGAGAATAAATTTTAATTTATTACTTTTGATGTATTTTTAACGTTTGTATCTGGCACCTTCTGCTAAATTATACATGCAATTACTGTACTTATTACGACTGATTATATTCATGACCGACCTTGGTGCGATAAAAAGATCCTTATTTCCACTTATTAGCATTAATAAATATTCTGCTATTGATGTTATCTTTATATGATTCAGGAATTGTTTTATACTTTAGTTTGCAGTATTATAAATTTAACATTTTGGTTGATGAAGATTTATTTAGCGATTGTCGAAATTATAGTGCGAGTATCTGGATAAATTGAAAAGTTGTGAAAGTAACTACCTACACATGGTATAATTTAATTTTTACATATCAAATAATGACAGTTAACGGAGTCATAAACGAATAAAATAATTTGTTTAACGGCTGGTCAATCGCCTTGTCAACACGGAACACTTCATCGTATCTTGGTTGTTAGTTTTATCTATGGTTTGGCAAGGGTAATTTCTTTTCTCCCCGCTAAATTGTGATATGGAGCGATAATAGTTGGGGTTTATCTCATGCTGGTACCGTCACCGCTTTTCTATAACCCCTTTTGATAATAGTTAAACTTTTCTATAAACTTGAAAGTGATTTTGTCAAGTACACTGCTTGTCACTTTTAATAATTGAAAAGGTTATCGAAGACTAATTTTTGTAGTTTTTGCATACCTGCTTCTGGGAATCGGAATAATAAGGAATCGACTAAATTACGGAAACTGTGTCGGGGGTGAAAGTTGTATTTTATTCTAAAATATTTGCTTTATTTGGCATAATATCTGGGAATCACGCTATTAAGTAAAGACTAAGCTGGTTAAGTAAGAAAATTGCCAGTTGAAAAAGTTATCGCGTCATCTAAATAAATTCCAAATTTGTATTGAAAATGTTATCCAGATCTTATTAAGCTTGCGTTGAAATGTTTTTTTACCACTATCACGCAGACAACTGGTTTTTATGTTTGTAATCTAAACATCTCTCGACACGAATATACTGCAAAATTTTGATAATATTATTAGTATGTTAATAATATAATGCTAAAATAGAAAATTTTTTATTATACAAGGAACCCATTCAAGATTTCAGAATAGGTATATTATACTATATCTCATAGATCTGTTTTGCATTCATTAATGGTAGGCTTGAACATTCAACATGTTGTGTAATTGGAATGAAAAGTAGCTAAACCAGCCAGGCGTACCATGTTAAAGATTTAAATTGTTATGCTATCATCGAATAGCTACCTAATTTGGATGTTCTGGAAGTTCTTATATGCGGGAAAAATAAATCTTTCTACAAGAGACGGTTTGGACTTTGATAAGTGCACGATTGTGGCGGATATCGCGAAAGTGCAATTTTTCTTGGCTTTTAGCCTTATTTACTCTGCCAATTTATAGTAAAATTTTTTCTTCAAATAACACACCTAACATTGCATGTATACATTACATGTAATAATTCTGAGTGTTCTTACATTATCGAGTACATCTGGCATTGGAATTTTATACGCTTTAATGTTGGTAGTAAAATGAGCCTGGAAAACATGTCTGTCTCTGATATGATCGCATATACGATCTTATCAAGGTGGCGACCGCCATCAAAATAAACATGATGAACTAAGATTAATTATTTAAATTTATGTGTCATTATACTGATACTATCTACAAAAATAAAATATTTATACACATATCATACATAAAATCTAAAATTCAAAGTTTAAAATGAGCGCATACATTTTATGAAATGAGAAAAAAATTAGTAATAAAATAAATAGCATGTGGTTTAAAATTAAACGTCAGTTGTTAAGAAAGCAAAAAATCATAGCAACAAATTATAACGGATGTGTTACGGTAAGTTACTGTTAAGGTATTCAATGCGACAACAGATTTCTTGAAGCGCATAAGGCATCATGTCCCGTATTCTATCTCTCATCTAGATTAATTCAGTTTGGACCGGAATCGGAACTCTCTGAAGTTTGCGAATTGTTTGGCGTCGTAGAAAGATAAGGCTCCACCTTACGCTTGATTTGCTACCAAAAAAATTGGCAGCACAGATGACACGTATCATATAGCGTTATAAATACGAAGTGTCACAAGACAAGTTGTTTTCTTCCTTTCGAGTATTGTTGCGTTCTTTTTATCGATAACTAAAACTAAACGATTCTATCAACATTTTACATTTCAAAACGAAATCCCCCAATGAATTCTATTTACTTCACAAAATCCCTCTCGGGATTGATCCATAAAGCCATTAAAAAGTTGGTTTATTTTAATGTCATCTAATCGTATCAGGTGATAATCGTATAACAGTATCTGGACTAAATCCAAAATTTTATTCTCTTAAAAATTTCAATTCTGCAGTTTATGCACAACCAAACCACAAAATATACCTACTTAATTTTTTATTATAAATCGGATTTAAGTCAAAGCTCATATTGAGACCATCCGATGAGGAGCTTCGTTTACACAAGAATATTAAAGAATATTAGTTGACTTCTTTTTTTTATAAGAAAATATACTAGCTACCATAATATATAATTTTCACAAGTTGAAAATCTTAAATATTTTATTTCATTCATAATATGAAATAATAATTAATATTGATATGATAGAGGGGTGCACAATTTAATTTTTGATTTCTTAAACAATGTCGGTTATAATCATACAACTTCAGCTTTCCGACCTTATTCTCAAATTTTTATAAAATAAGCATTTTTTTCAATGTGTATGGGAACCCAAAGGACCTACCACGTAAATTATAAGTATAATAAAAAAATTGGCATTACCTGCTATTAGATAAAGTACTACATAGAAACTTGGACGCTCAGGATTTTTGTTTTTTAAAATTTGCAAACTGAACCCAGAAATATTTTTGGAAAAAATTATATAGAATATGAATGATTGATACTATGGTATTTTATAATATAGTACCAAGGTTTTTTCTGCAATATTATGTAGGTTAGGTATTATCATTGCAAAGGTAGGACTATAATAATAATAACACTACGTAATTCATTATTATTATTATATTATTATTACCTATACCTATTCTCTATCTAGTATTCAACGTGTAGGAAATTATTAATTTTTATTAATAATTATTGTAATATTTCATAATAAAATTTATATTATAAAAATAATATAAAAAAATATTTTCCTCCACTTTTATAGTCTGCTAATTTTTAAAACCGATACATACATAGCAGATATCTACTCGTCGAGTAATATTTGGTTGATATCGATGATCTTGGGCGAATCACGTAGCATGATCCTTCAGGCAACGGATGGGTCATAAAGAGGATATGTGTCGCCCGGGTTACATCTTCTATGTTAATACAACCCCCGTGCTTTCGTAAAACTCGCATATCGTGCATTTGCACACCATTACCTGTCTGATATTACACCAACTTTGATAATGGATGTTAGTCCATCTCAGTTTACTTTATATTTCTCTTCATGATGTTCAGATTTACTACCATTAATCTAGTCGGCATGGTTTAATATTAATATAAATGTTGGTGATTTTTGTATAACTTTGTGTTTCTTTTTTAAATTTAAAATAAACAACGTTCGCGATGCTCGCAAACTGTAATCATTTGGATCAATTTACCATACATATTGGTATTATAATGTCCATCAGTCTCAATTTAAATGTAATCAGCGATCTCATCATGTTGTACTGGATTGATGCAAAACAGACAACTGCGATCTCGTCTAGAAACAAACCATCCATTAAATTTAATAATAACGACATGATCGATATCGGATCTTTCGTTGTAACTTCAGATTGCTTTCCATAATCCAGATGGACTGGCTTATTTGATAATATGGAATAATATTACATCAGGCAGATGCTACTACTTAAATACATCTATTTTGGTTTAATATTTAAATTAAAAGCAACAATTTTATATGCAGCTTCGAGTATAAAATGATGAATGCTGGTTGGTAGATTTATGATGCTTAAAACTGTCAGGAGCTTTTAATGAAATAATTTTTGCTTGAAATGTGTTTGATAATGGTATCGTTTTTGGTTCGGTCGCGATCTCATAATGGCCGTCTCTGGCACTGACTGATAGCGCTACTAGCCAACTGGAGCTTTATGAAAACATATGAAATATATTCAATCTGCGAATGTGCGATAAGCCGGTCGCCGCTGCCTCTATTACAAGAAATCAATTTTGTTCCCTCTTCCTCGCACCACCTTTCAGTAAACTTTGGAATGCAAAGTTTGTGTTAGTTACTAGTTTTTACACATAGCGGATCTCAGATATCAGGAATATAAAATTCAGCAGGTGCCGAAAAAATGATTAATGGGTAAAATTTTAATCTATTTAAATAAATTGGAATATAACACAATTTAATTAAAATTGTACCAAACGATCATTTTTATTTGTCTCCTATTAGTGTTAATAATTTTGAATTTTCAACTTTACCTACTAATGTGAAATTAATGATATAAGGTGCATATGTGTAGGTAACTGTGTATACCACATTATTATCTTATTATGATTGAATTCTGGATGAATAACATATAAGCTGCGATAATATCATAACGTTGTTGCTTATGAAATCCCCCCCATCAGTTATCCTTATTTGCAACATACTTTATACACAAATTTTGCGTTTCATCTTTTAACGAAAGCTCCATAATAACGAAGCTTAAAAGTTGTGTATTATTATAACACAAGACTAACTTGAAAGCTTCTTTAAAAATAGAAGATATACATTGTTGATTACTTAATTAACTTTAAAGTTTGTTGTGATTTACATACTTCATCTTATTGGCTCATGCATATGAAATTTGCAAGTAATATTAGTGAGAAAGTTGACATACTTGCACATAAATAAAAATCCAAAGTAATCTTCCATGTCCAACTAGAAGATTGCGTTGACATTTATTTCAACATACTGAAATATAACTTTATACGAGAATTACAAATTACCATTAAAATGCTATTTAATTGTTGTGTTATCATATTCATGATAGTAACTAACTATAGTCACTACGAGTTAGGAAATTTCTTGATAGTAGTGAATTACAAAGGACGATAACTAATAATCTTCACGTTTTAACATTAAGTGATTTTTATAATTCATTTTAAATGGCGATAAGTTTCCAAGTCTTTGATGTTGATTATCAAATTAATTTCAAGTAACTGGAAATTTCGTAACAAATAAAACTATGATTATGTAAATTTTCTTTTGAAAAAAAAGTCAATCAGATACCTGTAAAATTTATAGCCCATTTTGTCAATCTCCTCGATAAATAATACACAGATTAGGTAATGTTTATTTTATCTTTTGCAACTTTTATTTTTTAGAGTCTTATTCCTAATTCAGTATTGCCATTGGAAGAGAATTACGGTTCATTAAGCAGATCGGTTGCATGTTTACCGTACGCTTTGATGGCTTCGCATACCTACATGCAATAATTAATTTGCTTTTATTCAAATAAAATTATAAAAAAATTTTATCTATGATTGATGTTGAAATTGTGTGAAATTGAAATTTCCTCCTGAAAAAGTAACAAAATTTGCATAAAACTTTTAAGGCTCTTCGCTCGTGGTTCTTAATTTGACAAAATAAAATGCAATACTGTAAACTTCTAACAATATTCTTATACCTATTATAGAATTACATATTTTCGGTTAATATTTGTTAATTTCGTACGTTTTATACGATCTACAATAATAATTAATTATCGTAATGAATCCTACAATGAATGAAAGAATTTTTATAGTAGTAAGTATGATTTGATGACTAAATAAATTTCATTATGTAATAAATTAACAATGTTTTTGTTATTATTTCCAACTCTACATCTAAATTCAAATTCAACCAATGGCATGCTTCTATTTTGTCCTGTACAAAAAAAATGCAAAAATGAACAACATTATTTTTATTATTTTTATAATCGATATTCTTCATGGATTATATGATTATTTATTTATGAACCTGGTCGCATTATTGATTTCTGTGCCAGTGCAAATACTTCGATTAAAATTCGTCACTCGCATTATTTATTTTAGAGATTTATACAATATTAAATTAGGAATAATAAAAAAAAATTGCAGTCTACGTTCCAAGGACGGAAAATCAAGCTTTTTGTAACACTGTAGCTCGATTCATTGAAATTACTGGGGTCAGTAACTGCAAAGTGATTATCACCGCTTGTACTCTAATTTTCTTTCCACAATCAAAATAATATTTTGTAAAAATACAATTTGGATCACTATTGATAAAAAAAACTATTATACTTATTCATAATCGTAGTGGACAGATTAAGAACTTTTAAAATGTTAGGAAGCAGGCCCGTAGCCAGGATTTCATTTGGAGGGGGGGCACTTGTAAAAAGCCTTTTGTAAAATGTAAAATTTTCGGTGGTTCGCAATTAAATTGAATACATTTCAGGGGGGCCCTGGCTACGGGCCTGTTGGGAAGTAAATCATTACAGATCGTAATTATTGGAAAGTGGAAAATTTTTATTCACTAGCTACCTTTTTTTACCAAAAAGGCAATAATAAGCCCAATTTCTAAAAATAATTGCGAATAAAATATTATAATTGGATGAAAACCTTCATTCCAGGTTCGGGCTATAGATAACCTCAGAGAGTTTCGCATCTTGGTAATCAATTTGCTCTCAGATGTAATGAAGAACGTTACTAAGGATGGTTTTACTTTTCGCCCGTTGCTAAGAACAATTATTTTGTTTCTCTGTACATCTGTAGTTGTAGTACAAAAGAATATTAAACGAAAAACATGGGATTGGCATTTCATGAAGAACCAAAATGAATTATTGTTACATGGCATACGATATCAGCAACTAAACTAAAAAAATAAACAAAAAAATATAGAAAGAAGTAACATCTAGACCGCGAGAGCCAATTTGCAATGGCTACAGCACTCTCATTGCTTTATTCTTTTTTTACTCTTCCATCATAATATCATATTTGCTTCGTTTTTTGTCATTATCACTCGATCCACGCCTATTCTCTCAGCATGCTAAACAACCATAAGACGTTTCATTTGCAATAACCTATGAAATATTGAATTCAATTTGAAATCCCACACATTCATTACTGATTTTGTCCACACATTATACATTCTTAAATATTATCTCATTCGAACCGTATTCGTTTTGATTTTGTGTTTCTTCTGACATAATTTCCATACTTTGCATTCGTACAAAAAAGTCTGAATGGTGGCGTTAATACTTTGTTCTTTTCAATAGATCGCATTCTTCAAACTACGTGCCTATCATTTTATCATACCTATACCTACTAAAATCATTCACATGTTCTAAAGTTTTTCGTTTCCCTTTCTATGTTCTTTTCAGTACGGTGAATATTAAAATGCATAATTACATTGAAGTTTTCTAATATGAATAGAATATAAATATTGAAGATTCTATTAATTGGCAATTGGGTAAATTGGACAATATTAAATTTGATTTGTTGCAAGCATCATGTGAAGTTTAATAAAAGCTTGCAATTAAAAATAAAGGTGGTACAAAATAAATAAAAAATCGCTTTTAAATGTTGTAAAAATGTAAATATTGTATTGTCATGGGAATTAAGCATCTGTGCAAAATTTTAAGACTATTGGACATTCGGGAACAGGAATTACAAGATTTGTAGCAAACACGACGTAAAGTTAAAAAAAAGCTTGTGATAATAATAATAATAATAATAAGTATGAAATATAGTGCTCCAAACAAATTCAAAGAATGCCTCAACAATAACCCCTTTATGGGGTATACGGTGCACTGCAAGTTAAAGTGCATTAAAAAAATAAAGAAAGAAGACAATTAATTTAAACAGTGTACCACCCAACCGCAAGCAGTCTCTCCAAATTCAAATTCGGATTAGATGAATATCTGGCTACAATATTATCAATTTTTTTTTGTTCTTCTGAGTAAATTATAAAGGAACACCATATAGGTATACTACATTATTTATTTTTTAAACTATATTATGTTAATTTGTTAATCTATAAAGTACGTACTTCTAATAGATATAATTCGCTTTGAAGGTTGAAGGATTCAAATGTACCTACAATAAATCATGATATAGTAACTACGATAAATAAATTATGAAAAGTGACATTCATCATTAAGAAACTTCAAATACATATCAATATTATACTCAAAATTGAATGTTAAGACCTGAACAAAATTTATAAAGGCCATTTTGAAATTTATCTAAAAAAGGAAAGAGGTTCATGAACATGATACATGCGAGCAGAATGAAACCTAAATGCATAGAATTTCACATTAATTTTATATTATCTACACATTAAGCCATTGAAAAGTTCTTTTGTTAGAATATAATTGAATATATTATATTTTACTATCAGATAATTACTTTGAGATAACGCAGTAGCTGTATTTTAATTTTGATTTTGTGATACAGTAAAATCGAATAATTTAAAAAAGAAAAATTTCAGAGTTTAGATCAAAGGAATTGTTATAAATGTATCACTGACAACACATCTAGAAAATTTTCACTTTCTTTATTTACTACACAATTAAAAAAAATTATGTAAATTCATAACACGCAAATCCAGAGTGGACCTCCATAGACCTCCGAGAAAGTTACGATTGTGGGTGATTGTTTTTTTTTTTAGTTAAAATACTGTATTATAAATAAATTCTGAATGATTGTACTATACAGATTTTTTCTAAATTCTATATAATTTTTGCCTTCAATGGTCTAGTCTGCTACAATTGAAGTGATACTATTTTAATTTAGAATTAGCCATTTAATCAGTGCTTTATCATTTGATTGATTCATAATTCGCGTATTATTTAACAAATTTAACTTACTGTAATTTTTCCAATTATTCTACTCTGTAACGAGTTTTTGCGAAAAGTATTTATTTTCAAACTATCCATTAATTCGTTTTTATTACTGAATTACATGAATTGGCACTCCCAAAAATATGAAATTCTAACTTTGGTTATCGAGAGGTGGAATAAAAAGAAAAAATATAAAAACATACCTTTAGTAAGGAACTATAATGCCACAATGTATTTTCAAAAAGCAATAATATCAATAATGCCTTTATTTAGCATCGGTTTAAACATTGGATTAATTCAGATTCCAGAACTTGAAACTCCATAGTTTGTACATATATTTTTTTAGGGTTTTCGGCAAATGAGTTTCTTGTAGTGATATTTTATTTTGCTTGTAAACAAATTTGACATACTCGAACAGAATACAGGAGCTTTCCAGTTAAACATTAAACAAGATTTATTTGCATTTGTTACTGCTTAAATTGTATTTGATAATATTTATAAGATTATAATTGTTGCAATAATATCCCAAATCTTTAAAGCTTTAATTACTTTTATTTTTATTAATACTAAAATGTAGGTATAATAGTAAAAAAAAACTGAATAACTAGCAAGGCGAACGATTGTAGCCGCGGGCAATCACAATGGCTTTGTTGTGTTCTAACTGATAAGAAATCTGCGTTGATAAGAGCGCGAGCGGTCGTGTTGCGATAACAATTTCAAAATGGAATATTCGTGCTGTTTGTGTTTATCGTTATCGGTAGATATCGGGAGCGAATGACTGGTTTGGTCTTATCTTTTGGATAGGTTTGGGTTGGTAATACGTTGTTAGACCTTGAATTTGACATGTTCCAATTTTTCTTTTTAAAAAATAGGTGCCATGTATCGATTTATTTACTTTAATTTGTGGTAATTAACTGAAATTGTAATTTATTGCTCAATTGGTATATAATTCGGTAGGTATTTAATTACATAATGGTTATACACTGATAAAATTGTATTAATTTCATTATTATTATTATTTTTATTTAGTGTGGTTATCATTATCAGTCGATCTGGATATTATTTTATTTTAAATATTGTTATCGTATTAGCGTCCGGGAAATTGACCTCGGCGAGATTTTTTTGTGATTTCATTTTTAAATGATACAAAGTTGCCAAAAATATAAAAGCTCTTATAATCAAAGATTTCTTCCATTATATTAAAATTTACTTCAATACCGTATACAAACAGCAGATGGTGATTATTATGAGCATATTAACTATATTATACTCATCTGTCAATAATTAAATTGAATAATTAGCATCTATGGATAGATTTAGCGATAAGTTTGTGATTAATTTCTCCTGCAAATTGTTCAGTTAGAATTATAGATTTTTACTACGCAAAAATAGTTAATTTAAGTTGTAGTTAAAATGAAATAAACCTGTTAATATTGATAAATTACAATTTTTAATATAAAAGGAAACAAAATAAAATTAGATAACTAAATGAGAGAAATTCACCAATTGTCGAGTTTGGTGAACGATGAATATTGGTACCTAGTAAAATTTTGAGTCGACAATTAGATTTTATTAGGTAAAAGGCATACAAGCAGTTCGTGCCTCCCTGTAATCACGTATTTGTGATAATAAAAATAAATATAGTAGGTAATTAGTCGAGGAGCTGTCTGTGACTGAACTATGTAGGTCTGCGGATGAGAATTTCCGGACTAATTATCCGTTGTTTTGTTAAGAATTTTTTAATTGTGTCAACTTATACCGACTTATACTTATAGGTATTCCCGGCCCATAGTTTTATAAAATTTATTATCTACATATAGTTTTTACCTATTATGATTCAAGTTATAAAAAAAGTCTCTTCGTATGTACATAATTATAGTACCTACTATATTGGATAGATTAGTAATATAAAATAAGGATAAAATAAGGATTTTATAAAATTGCAGAAAACTTAACTTAATAAATTCAAAATAATATGCTGTAATCGTTTACGGCACTCAATTTGTAATAATATTTTATTTCTCAAAATATGTCCGTAATTTATTATTTTATATTTTAATATTTTCTCAGTAAAACCAAGATTTGAGTATTGATAAAAAGTTCACGTTATCATTCGCGCTATAGTACGGCAAATTGGCCGCATTAAGACACGTAGGGTAGTTTGTGGTTGTACTGAGCCGACTGATGGAGCTTTTTTTTATCAGAACACGGGCATGGTCTAGTGGAGAAGATAGTAATTAGATTGGTTAATTATTAATTCGTGAAAATAAATTAGGATTATATTTAATAATTTACGAATTAAGGTAGATAATAAAAATTAGTAATATTGTATTTGAGATTTCAAATTCGGATGCATTCATCATCAGAAATTACATAATAATATAGGTAGACATGGAAACATTTACAATGTATTGTCATTTGAACGGTAACTGGATCCAATCCAATAACCGTGAGTTAGGAAAAACCTGGATTGTGTTCCACGCAAAAAAGGAAAACCTAACCCCAACACGTAAAAGAAGTTAAACAAGCAATTGGTTGTATATAGTATCTACTACTTAAGATAGTAATTAGAGAATACAAGCCCTTCCCACCCTTCCCATGACGCTCTGGAAGGAAATGGGAAAAAAAAATTTTAAATTTTAAAAAAAGATTAAGAGGAATCCTCAGAATTGGAAAACACACTTTCATAATTCGCTGTTATTTTACTTATTACTTATTATTGTACAAAAGTATATATTTTTTAAAAGACGACACTTGGACGCAGGCCGTGTTCTTAATTTTTTTAAATTCAATTTTTTTCAACACTTTTTTCAATTTCAATTTTTTTTGTGCAATTTTTTTGAGTAATAAGCTAAATAACAGCGAATTACAAAAGTGTGTTTTCCTACTCCAAGGATTCCTTTTAAGCTAGTCAGGGAAATTAAAACTCCTGGGAATTTGATAAAAATGTGAGAAACTTAACAAAATAAGAGAAAGATTAAATTAGAAAAAATATAGTAGATACCTACATGGTGGGGTAGAGTAGATAGCGATTTTGAAAAGGCTGTAAAAAATACCATTAATTTTTCGAAATTGTGTTTTTACCATCTTATGTAACATAAAAAAGGATTCAAGAAAATTAAGTAAATATAACTAACAAGGGGACCGCCAACACTGGTCATCACTATTTATGCAAGATTGCAAAGTGATTTATAGTGACTTATAAAACTTTCTGCAAAGTGCATTTATTAGTGATCGTTAAACTTATGGCGAGGATCACTAAAGTCAGTTAGTTTATCCTCCTGCTAAATAGTTGGATATAATTGTTATCGTGTAAGTGGAACTTTGACTAAATTTGATGTTTAATTTCCAAACGCCATCTGTCATGAACTGAAAGTTAGCATAGAATCTCGTGTAAATTAGAAAATAATTTACTTTGAGCTTTTGTGAGTGATTTATGTTAAATTTGAATTCGAAACAGATGGCGTTTGGAAATTAAACGTCAAATTTATTCAAAGTCCCACTTACACAATAACAATAATATCCAACTATTTAGCAGGAGGATAAACTAACTGACTTTGGTGATCCTCGCCCTTAGTCTATTAATAAAAATTTAAAAAAATCTATCGAAAACCGAAATGTGGTTTCACGCTGGAACTACCTTAAAAAACAGATTAGGTGAATCATCATCATCCTACTGGAATAATTTTTAATATTTACCTACTTAATTTTCCCGAATGCTTATTGAATGCGTAATATAAGATGGTAAAAACCAAATTTCGAAAAATGGATGACTTTTTTTAGGGTCCCCCTTTTTTTAAAGCTTTTTCAAAATCGCTTTCTACTCTGCCCCACACTGTACTAGGTATTTAGTTACACACGAGGGGTAATTCACTAAGGTTTAAACCGTACAATGGATTGCAGTCCCTAAAGATTGCACAGAGATTTTTAAAGATTTTAGAACTTGTCAAAAGATTTAACAAGATTTTATAGATTATAATCTGGATTTTGTCTGACAACAATGCTAAGATTTTTGGGATTGTTTCGAAGATTTTAAAAATGTTTCTGAGATTTTACAGATTTTTATTAAGATTATGAAGATTGTTCGGGATTTTACTGATTCTTTTAGTGAAGATTTTATAGATTATAATCTGAATTTTGCCTGACAACAATGCTAAGATTTTTGGGATTGTTTCGAAGATTTTAAAAATGTTTCCGAGATTTTACAGATTTTTATTAAGATTATGAAGATTGTTCGGGATTTTACTGATTCTTTTAGTGAAGATTTTATAAATTATAATCTGAATTTTGCCTGACAACAATGCTAAGATTTTTGGGATTGTTTCGAAGATTTTAAAAATGTTTCTGAGATTTTACAGATTTTTATTAAGATTATATGAAGATTGTTCGGGATTTTACAGCTTTTATAAAGATTATAGAGATTTTATAGATTGAAACAAGGATTGGTAAGATTTTTACTGGATTGTAAAATCTATGCGATTTTTACTGAAGATTTTATAGAAAGATTATAATCTGGATTTTGCCTTGGTGTACAAAAGATTTTTGTAGTGATTTACCCCTCGGTTACACAGTAGTATAAACTGTAAAGTAACGCATACACACCGACAGGCTATGGAGTGGAAAACCTCGGTTCTATGCCTGGTCGAACCGACTACTACAAACTGCACTGCTGTGATCTTACTTCGAGGTACAACATAGTACCTACATGAAAAAGGTGGTTGTAGGCTATAGAAGAATAATCCACCTCAAAAGATGGATTGTAAAGACTTCAAAAAAGAAGTGGTTATAATCCGTCAGGATGAAAGCCAGTGATTTGATTTGATATATTTAATTTGTTTATTTGAATTTACAAAGTTTTAAAGGTCATGGAAAACAATAAAATTTGACATGGAAAGTAAAGAAAAGTCAGGAAATCTTATTTTTGTAATCTTGTTTTGAAAAATTCATTCAGTGGCAACCCTAAACTAAAGTACATATTTATAATTATTTGGAATATATCCGAGTCTCTAAACCTTCGGGCCCTGGTACGACACAACTATTATATCCTTTGCGTTTGCAAAAAGCACTCGTGGTACGCTTTCTTGCTATTTAATAACAAGCACTACGAATTTTCGTGACTAGTCGACTAATTTTTGATTACTTATATTATTTTAAGTGCATATTTTTTAATTTTAGCTTTGGTACTTAAATGTCATAAGTCGTATCTACATAATCATACATATTTCGCAATAACTAAAAAATATCTTGTATTACTTTAATATTCTTATTGTAGGTTCAAAATAGTTTACTTCATGGGTTATTACAAATTCGTTAATTCTCAATAAACATAAATTTTCAGATACGACTTCTTGTCTTGTCTGCCGGACAAATGCAGCTACACGGAAAGAATGAAATGTGACTGGTTACTATGCTACATGATAATCGACGAAAAGTATATGAAAAAGTTTTTAGCACTATACTAGTTCGTATTATAATAAGAATGGGTAGTTTTTACATACGACTGAGTATCTTTCAACATAGTAACCATTACTATGTTGCATAACATGTCGAAAATGCGAGTGATTATCATGTTAACAGTCGCTGTTCGTTTTTAGGATAATACAGATTCCCTTTAGCAGTAGAACCCTTACTATATAAAATAAGTATAGGTGTTGTGTAAAGAAACGAATGATTCACTTAACAACACGTCTCACATTCGCCTCTAGCATAGTAACCAGTCCTATGTTACATAGCAATTGGAACTGTTTATTAACAAGGAGCCATTACAGTCAGTAATGTCAGTATGAAAAATCGAGATCCCAATTTTTTTGGTGATTCTAATGAGCTAAAAAAAAGTATTGGTTTTTTTAAATTTTCGTCCATTGGGCCTTGGTTAGAATGAATTAGGGGTAACCACCGGCACCGTGGCGGGAACTAATTTTGTTGCCTATGTGACTGACAGCAACAGTTCCAATTGCTATGTAACATAGGACTGGTTACTATGCTAGAGGCGAATGTGAGACGTGTTGTTAGGTGAATCATTCGTTTCTTTACACGACACTTATACTTATTTTATATAGTAAGGGTTCTACTGCTAAAGGGAATCTGTATTATCCTAAAAACGAACAGCGACTGTTAACATGATAATCACTCGCATTTTCGACATGTTATGCAACATAGTAATGGTTACTATGTTGAAAGATACTCAGTCGTATGTAAAAACTACACATTCTTATTATAATACGAACTAGTATAGTGCTAAAAAAATTTTCATATACTTTTCGTCGATTATCATGTAGCATAGTAACAGTCACATTTCATTCTTTCCGTGTATCAAGTCTAAAATATATGCCACTTATTTGGACTAACACAAAATCTCTTGCTGGTAAGCAGCGTGCAATGGTTTCAAACACAAATTGAACTTTGGCAGATAATACAGTTCAAAGGAAAATACACGAAAACGGAATGTTAATAATTTTGAACATATTTCAAACGAATCTAAATAATTATAACATAAGGTTTTCAGTGAAATGTATGTTTTAAAAGTTGCAGCTCCATTCAACCACCCTGAAATTAATTATAGAAATGGAATAAATTATAGAGAGTAATTAAAAAGAAAAAAACAAATAAAATAACGCGGAATATTTAAAATACAATATCTTCTATTTTTCTTGAAATTCTACTTAACCTCTTCTTTTATTGTTGAATTTAATAATTCAATAATAATAGAATTAAATAAAACACAACTTTTCGGAAGCATGGATATCGAACACGTTAAATCACTGCTACACGTAACCTTTGATATCCCTTTGTAAACAAGCCACCCGCTGTTGAAATGTGTAGTGCAACAAGTGATTTCACCCTCCCTATACTTTATGCAATGCCTTACTGACTGTGGGCCGAGGGATTATATCCCTCTACGTTCACGCTTGTTTTTGACAGATATGGGTGCTCTTTGCTAGGGTTTCTAGGTAGTATTATACGTTAGTTCGCGTAGGGTAAAAGACTGCTTGCAAATTCTCCTATTTTTATTGTTGCAATTTAGTGACTTTTTACTTGAGGATTTCCAGTGCCGTTTGTGAAGTTCAAGAGTCAGTGTAAATGGTTGTGTTTGAAATGAATTTAGGTTAGTTAATTAAATTTAAACATGAATAATTTTATGACGTATTCTGATCATAATAATTATTATTATCACAAATCTGTGATAATAATTTTAATTTTGCAAATTTTTCATATTAGTTTCCATTTATTATTCAAATTAATGTAGATTATTTGATTTAAAATATGTAACTTTGTAACTTCTGAAATAAATTTAAAACTATTAAAATAATTAACTAAAAGCTCAAGAAAATACTATTGATTTTTATTGCGTTAAATTAACCTAAGAATTTTAATTGTTCAATTTAATTAAAGAATTAGCTTACACGTGGCTTACACCACAAAAATTGAAGGATATTTATTATTTGTATAATTTGTAGTTCAGATATTTTGTACAATTTGATAGTAACTAAATCAGTATTTTATAAAATAACCGTCCAACGAAGTCATTATGATGATACGTTCCCAGATATTTCACTCGTTTCAAAGTAAGGTATTTTATTAAATAAAAATATTTTGTGCAGTTTTCGGTCATTCCAATTGTAACGATTGAATATCTTGGGTCCTCGATTCAAAGTATTTCCTTTAGAATTTTTGGTAAAATTTTTAGATGACAAGAGATAAGATTACACTTTAGGGACTACATTACGTGAAGTTTATCAACTGGTTAATCTCTTTTAGGTAAAGGCTTTGACATTTCACTTTATCCAGTTTGAAGCAATATCGATTTACTTAACAGGAATCTCTGCGATCTGAAACAAAATTTCGGTATCTGTGACGTTATCAAATTTAATTTTATCAAAATTATCGAAATCGTCAAAATTAACTTTATAACTAATATAGTTAATAGTAGACATCGATTATTTTGCAAAATTTAATAAAGTTTAACCACGTTTGAAATTTTTCTTGAAATACTATTGAATGATCATGATCAGTAAGTTTTATCAAGTAACAATAGTTTCGTAACTTTAAGTTTTTAAACTAATGGATCTTCCTTGTAACTTATAAGTTATAACATTTTGATGTTAGCTGCATAATAGAATGGTGTATTGTAGGTACGTACATAAATGCAAGAAATGAAGTCGATTCGTGTGCAAGCAACTTTGTTTACTAATTTAATTGAATGCATGTACAAAACTGCTATATGAGTTTGGTTATCTTTTTACTCGAATGCTCCCACATAGTTTGTATTTTGTCAAGAAAACTAATCCAGTTGATGTAAATTAGGATAAGTGTTTGGTGCGGGCTGATGGCATGTTTAGTGGCGCGAGAGCGACTAACACGGGGAAATGATGTGTAAGAAGTGCGGGCTGAATTACAATGAGATTCCTCTTACTTATTTATTCGCTAACCACTTTTCGAATGCTATCAGGAGGCTATCAGTTTTGAAAAATTATAAATGTTATGAAATATTTTGATATTAAGTACCCCAGTCAGAAAATAAATATTTAAAATAGTAAATTGCATTTTCAAGAAAGTTAGGTAATTTCATAATTGCGGTTTCTAAATTATTTAAACTTTACTCGCTTTTAGCAGTTCGTGCTTAAATTTGTGCCGTGTCTGAGTTTAAGGTGTTGGGTGTTGATTTTTTTAAGATTATGAAATGTTACTTAACGAGTAGCCGTTTGTTATGACAAATGATTCTAGGTGCAACAATGATTTATGTTTAACATTTTATGAGAAATATTAGTTCCCCGTTCGTCGATAAGATCTCTGTTGGGCCAGGCAAGCTAGTTAAAGCGATAACATCAGTTCTATACAGGCCAAATAGCTCGATCTGAAATACGATAAGGGATAAGCGAGTAGGGTGCGCGGGGAAGACCGAAAGATGCATGCTGCTGATAAGAGTCGGGCTAGGCGTTATCACTGCTCATCAATCAGTCAGTAACTGATAAACAAACTCCGCTTGAACGCTGGGGGACCGCTTATCAGGACCGACGGTTTCAATCTATAAAGTCTGGCTCGGTTGGAAATTGCGTTCTTCTGTTGTTGGTTCTCGATCTCCAAATGAAAGAACTCTACTGTTTACGTGTATCAAGGTTTAATTTATTTTTTGCTCGTTTTATTTTTGTTACAATAGATGTTTCTATAGTGTTTCTCTTATCGATAAATAACTTAATGCATTACCGATAATACTGTTTCTTATTTTTACAATGTTAACCGTCAACTTTAAATTTAAAACCGTAATGAAATTTTTATCTAGCCATTAATAGAAATAATTGATTTCTTATGGATTAAACTATAAAAATGATAACCAAAGTTCACCTCTAGGCGAAACTGTTTGTCATACTCGAATGGATCTTCGCTACATCAGCTAAATCCGTTGTCAAGATGATAAAATCATTCTTTATTTAGCGGTATCTACCATCTCTGTATTATCATTACTTGCATCTTATCGCATACATCTTTCTTTTACATTTTTCATAATGCAGCCGGTATAGTCGGTCATTCTATCTTCCATCCAAAAGTTTATTGTCCTGCTTGGAATTATGCATTAGTATTTTTTTTCGTCTCAACTTTTGGTATTGCCAACCGCATATAGTTTATCAATTATTTTTAAAATAGCTTTTAATACACTTTTTTACGAGACCGTTACGATAAAATTTGAGATAAATATAAGTATGTAGCAAAGCTTTTTAAATGTATTATTTATTCACCTTTTAATATCAATAAATTACATAAAATATGAATAAATATCAACATAAATTTTTATTATGCGAGTATTTATTTCGTCTTGGTAGCCTTTGCATAATAATGCACTTTGTTGGTTTATACCTAAAAGACTATCCCAAGTGAAAAACCTATAACGATACGTTGTTTGAGTAACATTTATCTGTGATTGAAATCTTATACTGCTTTCCGTTAACATAATATCTCTTGATATTCTCTAGCTGCATCTAAACAATAGGTATCACCTTTATACTTCTGAAGTTTATCTCTATGAAAAAGTTCATCCTCCGAAGTTAACACGAAGTTAACATGTGTGCCGTACTGATGAGCCTCAAAAATTCGAAACGAAAATGAATCTCCATCTCGATATTTACTTCATAATTATTTTTAGAAGAGTCTCCGAGTCATCCACATAGTTTTATTGATATCTAACCAAAAACATCTCAAGCTGAAAGCTTCTAGAAATAAACAATTAAATAGAACCGTATAACGATATGACAAAATGTTGAAAGCATTATAGTTGCCTGCAAATATCAGAAAATTAAAATATGATTTACTCGAAAACAATAGTGGGTGAGAAAGACTAACAATGCCTGAAGCTGAGAATGCACTCGCGCTAGAAATAAAAGATAAATCGAGAATATAATGTAATCTTAACCAGCTCATCTGCTGGATTCAGCTTCAATGCCTTCGAAATCTGCCCCGCAAAAAGCTTATGAGTATTATGGCCGTCTTTTGTTCGTCCTTTCGATGATGCTTATGTTTAATTTTGGTGATATCGTTTAATTATTATAGCCTTAATCGATTACCATATTAGAAAACCGTACGAAGCCATTTTTCTTTATATTTGGATTTCGCTTTTATTTATTGCGTCATGCAGTCCTTTTTAAATACCAACTCCTATTTGAAGTTAAAGCAGAGATAATTCATACAATGCGTGTTGGAGTACTCAAGAAGATGTTAATTCTGATATTAGGTAAGTAAGAGATAGAAGGATCAGAAGCGTAGGCAGTGGACTCGTCGTGAGTTTGCAAAGATATCTATTAACAACTGATCTCGTAATTTATCACCGGTAATCAGATTAAGTGTACATATCGCTCTTATTATGTAGCTCGATCGGCAATCGTGCATTACCAACGAGGTCGAATGGAATAATAAACTTAGCCAATTGGGCTCATTCTCACCTACTATGTGTTGATTAAAACTTTTAATGCATTCTACTTTCATTAATACGATTGTTGATGATTAATAACGTTGTTTTATAGAAAGGTGCACCATAACGATTTATTTCATTTTTGACTTTTGACATCGAGAAATTTTTCTAATAATTATAATGAATGGAAAATAAGAAGCGGTCAGAGAGTGATGAAATCGGCGTCTGTGAAATTTCACGTTTCCCGTTAAAATTGTATTTTGGGCAATTACTTTTCTACTCGCTGAGGAGAATTTCTAGATTGTCTTCGAGGGAGGGGCGGTTGAGTCAGATGAACGTAAAATTAAAAACTCGCTGTAGAAATATTACATGGATGAAATATGAAGTTGAATCCGAGATGAATTGGATCTCCGAGTGTCTTGTTAGTGATGGCATGTTACAATTTACACCAATCTCAACCGTTTTCTAATAATTTAATATTATTCCTGTCACTTCTTTGATATCTGCATCAAAATCACAATTTCCTGTCCTATGTGGAGATGAAACCCCTGAAGCACGTGAGTCGAATGTCAACGCTAATTTTCAAATTCAACTATGTTGGTAACCTACTATAATAATTAATGCAAATAATGAACTAATAGGTTTGATGTCTTAAAATTGTGTTCACTAAATGAAAATTTCAAACTAATTGTTAAACAGTTTAATCGGATGATAATTATGAAGACTCGAGATTATTAATGTGGTTACAAGTTCGACATTTAAGGATTGATAATGTCGGTTTAGCGAAAGGTTTACTACATCTCTTTATATTAGTAGTCCTGTTAGACAGGTTTGGTTCTATCATTTTTCCACACGGCTGGCTGACTGGCTAGCGCCTGCCAAACTCTGATAACTGCAGCTCACAGTCGCCTTGCGTTGTATTGATAAGCTTGCGCAGGGAAATGCGATTTCACGTGACACCCACAACTTCACCCCATACTTCTAAACGTCATCATCCCCTATTACCAAATGCATAATGGCTGCTAACGCATGATATGTCACTCACTTGATCACACGTGACCGACTTTTATTAGAGACAAAAGTGTCGAACACTGAAAAAAGTTAACATTTACTGTTCGCTTGATTGAACCGATAAGTGCCATCGAGTTCAATGAGAATCAGAATTGACAAGTGGCATTTTTAACGCATCATTTACAATCTTTTTGTTATTTCATCTTAATGAAGGTGATAGCGCACAATTTTTGTCTTTAGTCAATAACTTTTTATTACTAAAGCGACTGACTGTTGGTGATTCAACTTTTCCTTATTTTTTATTAATTTATTGCAAAACTGTACTTTTTAAATTTTATTTTAAAATCAATGTAAATTATATTGAATACCTTGTTCATTTTATGAATTTTTTATTAACTACTTCATGGGATATTAAAATTTTCATTTGATTATTTAATGCTTTTATCTATAATTATGTCTAGGTTTAAATTATTATAATTGAACTTTTTTTTATGTACCTACCTGGAAGAATCCAGAATAACATAGTAGCAGCTAAGTATTTCTAATATTTAAATATTTTGAGTAAAAAAATATAGATAGGTTAGTAACTTATTAATATAAAATTACTGTCGAGTGAGATGTATCTTCAATTTCTTAGGTTCGGTTCGAACAACCTTAATTTGCAAAACTTATAAAGGCACTTTTTAATTTCATACCAAGTTTGATTAAATTCTGATTGTAATAAAAATTAAATAGGTACAGTCGAGGGATAATTCACTAAGGTCTAAATCGTACAATGGATTGCAGTCCCTAAAGATTGCACAGAGATTTTAAAAGATTTTTGAGAATGTCAAAATATTTAACAAGATTTTATATAGATTCTAATCTGGATTTTGCCTGACAACAATGCTAAGATTTTTGGGATTGTTTCGAAGATTTTAAAAATTTTTCTGAGATTTTACAGATTTTTATTAAGATTATGAAGATTGTTCGGGATTCTACAGCTTTTATAAAGATTGTAGAGATTTTATAGATTGAGACAAGGATTGGTAAGATTTCTACTGTGGATTGTAAAATCTATGCAATTTTTATTAAGATTGTGAAGATTGTTCGGGATTTTACTGCTTTTATAAAGATTGTAGAGATTTTATAGATTGAAAAAAAGATTGACAACATTTCTACTGGATTGTAAAATCTATGCGATTTTTAGTGAAGATTATAATCTGGATTTTGCCTTGGTGTACAACAGATTTTTGTAGTGATTTACCCCTCGGGTACAGTACAACCTTTATCCAATTAAATTATGAAATATTTTTATTTCAATTCTCAAAATTATAACGCACTCTATAACTCACCAATGAAAAGGTTAGGTCGATTTTATTACAAAGAATTAGATATTTAAATTCTCTACAAAAAAGTTTCCATACCTTTTTTGTTGAACCAGTAGTTTTTTCAAAAATAATATTCAGACGGAAGGCTTTTTCAGTGGTGTTTAAAACGTCGATAAAATCAATTTATTTCAGAATTAAACAGTTTATATCCTAACTACAGTAGAATCCGATTATAGCGACGGTCAAGGGACCGTCGTACTAACCGGACGACGCACAAAACGGTTTGAAATTATATTTAATTAAATTATACGAAAACCAAACGTGAGGTTCGCTTACGTCGTTAAAAGCGGTCGGTCGTTATAAACGAAGTCGTACTATTCGGATTCTACTGTATATGCATCTTATTTTATTTTTATATAAAAAGGAAAAACTGGGAGAAGGTGGAGTGATTAGGTAAAGTGAAATTTGCCTGTAAAATTCGTATTTGTGATACAATAATTTCCAAGTTGCATATTGACCACGATACACTTACTAACTACATTGATAAGATCATATTGGTAATATTGACAAATTTTAGGCATGGCCTTGGTCTGACATGGTGTTTGAATAATCTACGAAAAGAGATTTCAAAACAACTGGCTGTTTAACACATAACAAAGCACCTTAACCAAATGGACTTTATTTCTATCTACGGTGCAAGAGATATGTAGCAACAGTTTAGCTTAAATTTGACCATCCGTGAATAACATACCGACTGTAGAGATCATTAAGAAATGATGGAAGGTACTGGAAATCTGTCGGAATGGCTTTACTCTTATCTTCCTTGTGCCATAATTAAAAATTTAATGTTAATTAGCTCTAAAAGTATAGACTGGCATGGTAGTCTACAATTGGGAACGAAATTATTGCAAAAAAGTAATTACTCACAATGATAATGACGACCTAAAGAAATATGAAATTGCTCCAATTTCAGTCTCTATTTAACCATTTTATGCACACAGTAATTTATTGTGGGTGGTCAACTTACAAAGACAAAGGGAAGTGGATGTATCAGATACGACCATATGGTTGAAGTGAATATTACCATTTTTTCAATCAATAGGACACTGTCTAATAAAACTTCCCAAATTTTTGAATCGTGATATCTCAGGAATAACGATTCGTACGAAAAAAAGTATAAGAATAATTTTTGTAGAGAATTTCATGATCTATAATTTTTGTCTAACCTAGTTTTACGATCATCATACAGTCGTTATGCTTCTTAACAGAAGCGTCGTGATCCTTAAATGTTGGTGGGGTGGTTATTACGCTTCCCCATAGTCCACAGATCAACTTTTGGACCCTTTAGATCATTAACATTTAAGGATGCTCTTGGCATATTACTCTAGGTAGGTTGCCATTGCTTTCCGAGGGGAGAACGGTCAGAATAAAGTTCTTACTTTACTCGGATTCGAACCGGGTATATAGCGTTTACAGTCAACTCGCGTGACCACTATGCTCCGACCGTCTCCTAATGAGTTTTACGATAACACTTATCATTTACGAGCAAAATGTAAAAAACCGATATTGTTGACCTTTGACCTTGAATAACTTTTTTAGCAGACGTGGAATCGGTGGGGACTTTTGATATTTTGTTTGTAATAGTGCATTTAAGGTCTATGCCAATTTTCAGTCATATCGAGTAATTTTTGGAGCTTACCTACATGAAATGTCTACGTAGAAAAATATTACAGAAAAAATTCTCAAAACAAAACTGAACAACTTCGACATTCTACGAAATAGAAAAGCATAGATATTCCGTTCAACGAAGATATGATTGCAAAAGTGGTTTAAAAAGTTTTTAATAAATAAAAATAGCAGTCAACTCTTCTTCGCGGAGAATCATTTAAGGTTCTGTTATACACATTCCACATTTCAATAGAAAATTGAGGAGCTCGCCTTTGTCTTCTGTTTTTTCGGCCTATGTAATAGTCCTCAAAATAATCCACAATAGGCACTAATTATAGTAGAAATTAACACAACGTTTGAATGTATAGTGTAAAACCATACTGCATAACTTGGGGGCGAAACGTCTCCTTTCAATAGGGCAAATTGAAATGTTTACAGTTGTTGCAAAGAAATATTTGTTACAATTTATTATAATCTTCAATAGCAAGTAGAGTACGCAAAAAGATATTCTTAAAGCTGAAGAGGTAATATTTTTGGCTATGCATGTAGCACGAAAAACGTAAACTTCCTTCAAAATACGTCGATATAATCAGATAGCAAACGATAATTTAATTTAGCCACCTTACCATGATTTTCATCTGCTCCGACACAACAGCACTCTTTACTTCTACCACCAAATTACAAAATGGTATGGGAATATTTTACCATATTACCAAATAATTGGAGTTGGAGAACATCTATGAGCTTTATTACATTATCGGCGCCGGTCCCTAATCATTTTCGATGTCATGCATAAGGAAGAATACCACTCAGAATTAGAACACACCAAGATTGAAGAGATATAACGATGTAAAAATAACTGAAAATATTTCATTTGGGGAAAATGTCTATTTCTTTTGGGGAAAATGTCTATTTCTTTTTATTTACATATAACAGGATTATAACACCAATAAAAAAATCTACTAGAATAGAAAACATACTAAATTATACATCTTTATCGTGAATTTGATTGATTCTATCGATATTACGAGTAAAATTAGAAGTAGCCCATCTTAACCTTTTTTACGTAAAAACTATTAATCTCAAGAAAAAGTATAAGTAAAATTTAAGTTACTAGGACGAGAAACCGGTACAGAAGATATTAATTTTATTAATGAAAACCCAACGGAAATTGATAGATAACATTAAAATGAAACCTTTTAGATATGGAGGAATGATGAGTATCGACATCCGCATCCTTGTTGCTATATGCGTGTACTTTAACGTTGCTTATTTTATAAAATTAATAAATATATATATCGTCGCATCAGGATAAGAGTATTCTATCTCCAATTTTTTGAGAAATCGAGTTATTTATACCATTTTAATCTATGTTCATTTCTCTACAATTTAATGTAATAAAATTGCTAAAATATTTTAAAATACGCGTTAAAACAAGAGTCAATTTTATTCTATATCCATTCATCTTGTTAATATTCCGAATCAGACTATTCTATATTACAAAGAACCAATTAGCATGCAGTATGTGGTTGGATATAGAATACTCTGATTGTAAAGCCAGTGTCTCACTATCAAATTTTCGTCAAAATTATCATAATATTTAGTATACAAACGGTTTTGATAGTGTGACAGCGATGTAGTTGTATCAAAATGACGTAAGCTACATACTTTTATATGCTGCTTCTATTTTCATGACGTCACGGATTCGATTTGATACAAACGTTTTGATAAAAAGAATTTAGAACAGTTTCTATAATTTTGATACGATCAGGCTTCCCATAGGCTGTTCGATATCCCACTCTTATATCTTTGACACTTTGACATAACGTGGACATTACCATACTTTCAGTTTTATTTTTTAATTTTAACGCGGTTTTTAATTAGGTCTAAAAGGTTAGCAATTATTATGGCTGGTACCACAAATCAGTTTCCTAATTGATTTGTATCAGTTGGAACCAGTATAACCAGTATATTTGAACGTATAAAACTAACTCTAACCTTACTTTTCACAGCTGACCTGTGGCTGCCATCGTTATTATACAAACTTGATTTGATAGTGAGACTTGCCTCTGCATGGCTTTGACATATTTTTACGTAAATGACGTCACATCGTTTGTATAATAATTATTATAATAATTTTGATGATAATTATTTGATAGTGAGACACTGGCTTAACGTTATCACTGCACAAGTTTTCATAGTAAGAAAAGAATATAAATGCACAGCGTTCTTGATCGAAACTTAAAAAAATTAGAATCTCGTTTTGTTAACAAAATAAGCTTTTTTTGTATTTCAACATGTAGTTAATAATAAAAAAATTAAGTTAATCAATGCTTAAAAATATCTTATTTTAAAATTATACAATGGTTATAAATCCAAGTGTTGGACATAGAATAAAATGACTTCAGAAATATTTGTTATTGCGTGCAAATTTATTCTATCTCCGTTTTTCATATTTTTTAAATTGGATTTATTTTGAAGGTTATAATTAAAATTTGTGAAATAACGACGAAAAACGATTTGTAGGGATATCTGTCATTAACTTTTTCGATTGAAATTTTATCAAAATGTTATAGTGAAGAGTGGCAATAGAGAATCTTTAAACAGCTCTATTGTAAAATTTATATAAATGGAGATAGAATACTCTGATTCTGATGCGACGATATATTATATATTTATGGGTTATTAACTTGTGAAAATTATAAATAAAAATTAAAAGAAAACCAAGTCAAAAACCAAACTTGGGATTTTTGAGGTTACAAAATGTAATACCGAAACGATATCCGAGTCTACCGAAGCACACTAAAGAAAATGTATCAATTTGTATTATTAGTTATTACTAGAGTCCGGATTAGTAGCTATTATGCTTTTTGTGAAAATTCGAAGCAGCTGAAAATTTTTAGAAAAATTTTGTGTTTTAACTGAAAAGAAGTCATTTTGTATCAAGTTTTATATGCTTTTTTTGCTTTTTTTTTGGCTTTTTGTGCTTTTCGTGCTTTTTTATACTTCATTAATGCTTATTTTACAAAATATTTCAAAGTTTGATCTTTTAAATGCATCTTTCTCTTTTAAAATGCAGAAAATTTTGAAAATTTTAAAAATGTTGCTTATGAATTAGAAAATTCGGATAGCAAATTTATAAAAGATTGCCAAAATGTATTAAAGAATCCAGAACTTAAAGCAAATTTAGCGTTTATTAAATGCCACTGTAACTTTGTTACTGATGTTATAAAATCTTACGAAAAGCAGCGAATGCGACAACATAAAAAAGAAATTGAAAGATGTGTTAGAGAAAAATTAAGGATTAAAAATCTTAAATAATATACCTAGCTAAAACAATAGCTGGAGAAACTATTGAAGATTTTGAAATGGAACCCCACTTGTAGCAAAATTCAAATGTTGAAAGAAGTTTTTCTGCCTACAAAAATCTATTAAGTGACAGAAGGATGAATTTTACTCAGAAAATTTGGAAAAATTCTTAATTGTTTCAAAAATTAAATTAATAGCTACTTTTGTTTATGATTTTTTTAATAAAATTTGTGCTTTTTTTGACAAAGTTGATGCTTTTTTTAGTATTATTTGGTGCTTTTTTAAGCACTTTTTTTCTCATTTTTTATGCTTTTTTATCCGGACTCTAGTTATTACTTATTATAGTTTAAATATAAAATTTACTACCTATAGAACAAAAATTATTATTATAAATAACATAAACTAAAATGTATAATTTTACGTGTTTAAAATTATTAGAGGTAAATTAATTCGCAAAATAAGCTCTATTCATAAATAATTAAATATGAATTTACCATTTGTCAATTTACTAGGCCAATGTTTCTCAAAGTGGGGTACGGGAAGAGTTTTGCGGAGGTACGCGCTGCACTGGGATTTGGTTAAATTTTAATTTTCATTTATTTAAAGTGACCAAAGGAAGACATCCGAAACGGATATAGGGTTAAAGAAAGGTAATTTTAATTTTTTCTGGACGAGGGGTAGCCGGTGATACAAAAATTACAGAAGGGGTACATAGATGTCGAAAGTTTGAGAAACACTGTACTAGGCGTATGTAATTTGTTCGAGATTATATTTGGTAGCTATTATAATTTGATAGAAATTAAATTTGGTAATTACCAAAAGTTTGATAGAGATCTAATTTTATTCGTAGTTTATAGTCTCGGACATTAGTATCGTAGTAATAATTTCTTTTGAATGGAATTCGCTAATCTAAAAACTCAATACTCCGAACAATCTTCCTCAACAAGAATAGCACACATAATATTACTTATAGCTATGCTATGTTGCTATAGTATCTAATTATCATATTTATGATATTGTTGGAATATTAATAAACTCTTAAACTTAATTAAGTTGTTAATAATTATTAATTTAAGATTGCACTTAATTTCTAGTAGGTATGTTTGCAAATTCTCTATCAGGCTGTCTTTAATTTGTATTATGATATATTATTATATGGTTGTTTATATTAATAGTAACAAGATCGACTTTGTTGATTAATTAGACGATCAAAATTATTACTTCAGATTTATTGATTAAGCGTAACCACTTATTTTCCGTTAAATATGTGCAGTTTAAATTAAGTTGTTTGGCACATTAATGCCGGGTTTTGTTTGCTCAAGGTGTGGTACCACCCAGTTGAACTTAATTATACAATGAAAACAAGTTACAACATCGCGGCTAGTAGTTTATAGCTGGAATTACTGTTTCAAAACTGTATTATAGTTTAGTTGTGTGATTTCCAATTATCCTCTTTAGCCGCCAGAAATTTCCGTAGGTATGTGTCAATATATCAAGCAATTTGTTATATCGTGGGTGGTCGGGGTATAAAGATAACATTTTTTAGACAAAGTATGTAGTTGATTTTTAATTTCCTACTACATCCTATTATGGGATAAATTATTAAGGACTCTTGAAGTCAACTTTATAAAAATTGCACTTGATATCAGATTTCTCGTTTAAGTAGGAAGAACTTTATTTTTTGTTTTACAAGATATTGTTAAGATAGTTTTTTGAATTCAGTTAGCCAGTGTTATTCTTAGAATTTTGGGAAGCTAGCGGTTTTATTGATATTTGGTATAAACCATCTGTCTGACTGATCGCGATTCTAGATGAACGGAAACGGAGTCAAAATATTCGACATCGTCTAAGAAAGGTTTTTGTTTAAATTCGTTGCATGGTTACAGATGATGCTGATTGCATTCAATCCCTCAATGTTTTTTTAACCAAGAGTTGGTTTATCAATATTAGGTTTTGTTTTCTGGAAGGAACGTATGAGAGGGTTGCGGACCCATTCATGATTATTATCATTTTACCTTGATAATTAGCCGACTAACACCAAAAGTTTCAGTTTGCCCGGGGATCGAAAGAAGTTAATATATTGTCCTGTATCGGAACTATTCAATTGGTTAAATCAAAGTAGTAAATTACATAACGAAACTCATTTTCTATTAATAAAATTATAAATTAATACAATTATAAGTGTCTAACTCAACTCTTATCTGGTAAAGTTATCTTTTAATTTAATATTTGCATAAATTAATAATTTTGTATGACGCTTTTATGTTATATCAATTTGAATCAACTATATTTTGGTTTTGACATTTAGATTTATATCTCTGTATAATTTTATAAATAATTTATTTGCATTTTTAATAAAATCACACAAGAAATTATCGTTGATCTGTGACTTGAAAGTTTGGAATCTATTAATGGTCAGTGGTGTAGGCGAACTTTAAAAAATTTTACACTTAGGCTGTATACGTTTCATCTCGACTGGGTAATCTTATTTTTTTTTTGGAATGGAATATTAACACCAGATAACTAATAAAAAAAATGTAACGAAATAATTTGATTTATTTTATATAATTATAATTAGTCGTTTATAATTATCTGCCAACAGTTGACTATATCGCCAAGACTGTTGAAAAATACTTCCAAGTAGTAGACAACACTACTTGGTTTATTTTGTTCTCACACTTAGAAAACGCCTCTTTGATCACAGCGAGATTAAAAACTCAGTGCTTGTATTTAATATCACGATTTGGGAAATGCTTATCTGTAGCAATAATCAACTGTACCTGTTTATTTTAATGTTTACGGGTTCATAATTTGGTCGAACCAGTTCATAGATGTTATCGCTTCATGTAGGTGGCGTGTTCTTGTTTCTCGTAAGTCCATTTAGCGACTCAAATATTGCTGCTTTTTAGTGCCTCGAACAAATTGAAAATAATCTTAAGACTCGATAAATTTGCTGCGAATGGTTGGGTTTCACGAAGTGACTTGAACCAGATCACGATTTTAACATATTTTGCAATATTCATTATATATTTTTATTTTAATTAGCGAGTTATCTGATAAAATAATAAATATTGTTTCTTATTGTTTTTAGGTAAGACATACCGATTCTAAAGCTGTCGCGAACAATATTAGTAAGTACAATATATTAGAAATAGAGTTATAATAATAATTATGGTAAGATCTAATCGGATCGAATGTAATTCTTGGTTTATCTTGTGTTTAATAACGGTATATGCGATGCATCTGTATGTAATATTACTTAGGGCTTGAAGGGTGGTGCTAATTATTAATGATAAGGGATGACCATTTTAGCTTAAGGAAATCCCTAAACAGATACAAGGGGAAAACGAACTTATCATTGGTCAGTTAATATGACATCAAAGCTTAATCTTAGGGATCCTAACATTTAGTTTATATTACACCAGAGAACCTCCATAATTGCACCATTATAAAAACAGTTACATAAAATCCAACTTTACAAATTTTCTGTAAGCGTAACCAAGTTTTTTAATGCAACTTAAATTATCTTGCACAAATATCTGCCTGGAAACTTTACAGCAATAAATTTTATGTTACTTTATAGGTAACAAATTAATCTTACTATCTTTTTCAATTCGCAATTGAAATGCAGAAACAAATTTATATTTAATTTATTTTTTACTTTCGTAATATTACCTACTTATTTGAAAGTTCGCTATTTGAAAATTATTATAAATGAATTTGGAAGATTTACGAGGTAAATGATGACATAAATTTTAATTAAAATAAATTAATACCGGCCTAAATATTTTTTTTACAGCGTTATAGAAATTATATTATGTGAATAGCATTTTTTCGGTTAATTAATTCATGGTGAGATATAAGATAGTGAAGAGAATTGTATATTTTCAACAATTTGGAAGTACCCACCGACTTCTATCTCTTTTTTACTAGATACTAAAAATAGGGCACATTAAATAAGAAACATAGACAATATTATGATAATGAAGTTTGAAATAAATGAGCAGATTCTAGATAAAATATTCTCTGGAGCCTTTATTATTTAATTTTATCTGATTGAACTGGCGTGCTGCTTATCAGTGGCTGTGAATCTAATCTGGGCCTCATCTATTTGTAGAATAAAAGTTTACCCTTTTGGTTAATGTGTTAATACAACTATAGATTTTTTTTGTGTTATCGTATGGAAATATTATTTCTATAAAAGATTTTTTTAGACCTTGCGTATACAAGCAGATTATTGTCGATGTTACAAAATATTAGTCATGGAATGTTACCTATCCAGTTAATATAAAAACATTGTAAATTCCTTCAGTTTACTACTGCCCCAAATTCAAACAATTTCGATAAACATTTATTATATCATAACAAAATAAGTATTCTTACATATTTCAAAAATTTATGCAAATTTATGGCTAATTAAACCTCCTTCCGCCACTTAGCAAGCCAGACAAAATTGCAATGTTTTACTGTATTTATCCACACGAATAAGCCAAAGGGTTGCAGTGTAAGTTCACACGCGCATTTGTCGATCTTATATTTTAATGTTGTATGTAAAGTGAATCAGTCAATGTAGTAGAAAGTGAATATGTCCATTTTTTGTCGATTTTGAATTGTTGTGATTGTGCTGCATAAAGGTAGCTATAAGTATTTTTGTACAAATTATTATTGGTACCTGCATTTTTATGTTCAAAATTGTAACCCTATTAAGCATTACAGTGTAGAAACTAAATATGTCCAAATTTCGATAGTGACCTAACTTTTCTCCTCTTTCCCTTATAAATTTTTTACATAATTTTTGCTTGCTATTTACAAGAAATATTCCATAATGACTTGAAATAAAAAACAAAAAATAAAATAAAAAAAGTATGAGTCGCTATCGAAATTGGAGTTCTAGTAGAATTTCTATAAAGGATTATTTTAAATTGGCTAAGGAACGAAGGAGAAAAAATTGATAGTAATGTAGTTTAAAGTTTAGTGATCTAGATAGTATTAACCATATTTCACAACTTTTTGTTGAAAAACAATTCATAACTTTGTGTTTAATCTTGCTCAATTATTGTTTTTTGTTTGTACTGACCGTGTTCCATGCAGAAACAAATGTGTCCACGATTTTAATATAATGCATTTAATTCCTACATTTCCAAAAAGAATTTCAGTTATCAATAATAATATCTATTACTTCTTCTTCTTGGAAGTTATTTTGGCTTTATCGACTGCTGATCTAAATAAGCCATTTCAGTTGTATTGAACCAAGTACGCAGATTCTTTAGCCAGGATATTCTTCGTCTGCCTACGCTTCGTTTTCCCTGGATTTCCCTTGAATAATAGTCCAGTCATTATAGACATTGTTTGTTGCAAAAGGTGGCGTAGAAGATTTTATTTTTTTAACTTGTATATATGGGTGCCTACATGTAAAAAACAAAAATGCTAACACGGGCGACCTCGGGAGAACTTTTGACCTCCAAAAAACCTCCAAATTTTAGGACATTTCTTCCTTTCTTGTCCATAACTCCTAAACGGTGCATCCTAGCAAAAAAGAAACAGTATAACAAATTAAAGATTATTTAATTCTGCGTCGAATGAGTACCACAACTTAATAATTCGGTCAAGTGATATGGTCGAAAACCACGGTCAAAAAACGACTACTTTTTCCAACATTGTCGAAAACTGAGATAGAGTACTATATATGACTCTGTAGTTTAGAGATGAGTACTCTATGAAAAAAACTCATGAAATAAAAGTTATAGAGCGTCAAATTCTACGTCCAATGAGTATCAACATTTTTAAATTCGGACAAGGTACACCTCTCCAATTTGGCAATCTCCCAATTGGCAAATGAATGTGCATATGAGTTATAACTAGAGATATTGTTGCAAAAGGTGGCGTAGAAGATTTTATTTTTTTAACTTGTATATATGGGTGCCAACGTGTAAAAAACAAAAATGCTAACACGGGCGACCTCGGGAGAACTTTTGGCCTCCAAATTTTTGGACTTTTATTCCTTTTTTGTCCATAACTCCTAAACAGTGCATCCTAGCAAATAAGCAACAATATAATAGAAAAGATTATTTAATTCTGCGTCGAATGAGTACCACAACTTAATAATTCGGTCAAATGATATGGTTGAAAACGACGGTCAAAGAACGACTACTTTTTCCAACATTGTCGAAAAGTGAGATAGAGTATTATACATGAGTCTGTAATTTGGAGATGAGATGAGTAAAGTTATAGTTTTCGGGATTTTTTCCTTTTTTATTAGTAGAAACTCTCTTATTTGGTATGAGAGTGGATGTATGGGTCTGTTCCTATCTTCAAACAGTTCCCTAATGTATTCTTTCCATATTGCCATCTTCCTTTCTTAAGGCGGAAATCTCATTTTATAGATTCCAGCCGTCTCTTTTATTTTTTTATGCATATTGAATGCGTCATCGTCATGTTTCCCTCTATCAATTCTATTTCCGAGCATTATGCAGCTATCCAGTTCTCTTTTGATTCTCTTAATTTTTTCCTTATTTCCTTTTGTGTATCCCTGTAATTGAAGCGTACGCAGAAACAAAGATCTATGTTACATTTTAAAAACTTTCAAGAATCAGCAAAAAACGTCGTAATTCATAGATCATTCTTACCTGTTAGCCAAATTTGAAATAACTCCTACATATGTTGCTTCTAACAAGGGCAACGCCAACCCTTCTCCTCACAGATCTGCACCAAAATTTGTATACGATTACAACCCAATTAGAACGTCAACTTGATGAAAAAAGAAAGACCCCAAACTCAGAAATTTTGGAAATAATATTTTCGAAAGACCACTGGAAAAGTTAGTAAATGCACGTAAAATGTACTTTAGTTCAAATGTACCGAGCATAAAAGCATATAATCATTATATTATATGATATATAATATATTGACCAACTTTTCCAATGGTCTTTCGAAAATATTATTTCCAAAATTTCTGAGTTTGGGGTCTATATTTTTTCATCAAGTTGCCGTTCTAATTGGGTTGTAATCGTATACAAATTTTGGTGCAGATCTGTGAGGAGAAGGGTTGGCCTTGCCCTTGTAAGTAAAATATGACATCATTATAGATACGTATGCATTGCTAGTGGCTTATAGAACATTATTCCATATGTAACTCAATATTACCAAAAATGTAACATAGATCATTGTTCCTACGCATGCTTCAATTACTCTCTTCGTTCTTGGCTATCCTTCTATCATGCACGAGATGCAATATCTCACTTGTCGTCCATAGTTTCCTCTTCTTTTCTTCGCTGGTCAGATATTCATTACCCACTTCACTGAAACTTTTTGCCATCTCATCGAGGGATGTATCAATAAACTTGTGTTTCAGTGTTTAATGTTTTGGTCAACTTCATTTTTGTTTCTTCTTCTTTCAATTTATCCATATCCCATTTTTTGTTTACTTATTCAACCGACTAAATATTGGTTGAAATTCCGTTTTCTGTTATTAAAGCCTGCAGAGTTTTATGTAATTTACTCAAAACTTGTGCCATTGGAAAAATTCACTTTCTGCATTAACTGATTCAATTTAATATTGGCTTACACACAGCACTCCAACTTTATAGTAGTCAAAATTACACTGAAATCTGGAAGCGGAACCCTGGACTGTTTAAGTGTTTGTGCCAAATTAATTGGCACGTGCGTCATCTTAAGCTATAACCAATTATGAAGCTTATTTGGCTGCATAACCAATAGCGATACTTAACACTAAAAACTCGTGGGGTTATGGGGGTAAAATTCAGATTTTACATGTGTTTAGAAAATTCAAACCCTGTAACCTGTAACTCTGTATATTATGCTCGTATGCTCGTAGAGTATTCCATACTTCGCAAACCTCCCTGACACAAAAGGTAAAATTTATACAATTTTTAAATGTACGCATATACTTTGTCAATTAAATCTTAATAAAAATTATCCAAATAGAATGGATATTCCAGATATTATTATTGATGTGGCTGTTCGGTCTTCGGTTGCACTTCTTACTCATGGGAAATGTTATACGTGAATGCTATAGTTGTTCGGCTTCCGGTCTCACTTCGGCAAATTGTGATAAATTAGATAGGTGCGTTTATTTTTTAAGCTATCTTTAGGTTGAAGAGAGGAGCAGCTTTCTAGCAAGGCAATTATTGGATAAATTGGATAATTATTGGTATTGGATAAATAACATACATTAATTTATTGCTTAAGTGGAATACTGTCTAAAGCAAACACGGGGAGGATATTTTAACTTTTATGCGTGAATATTGCATATCGCATAAGGCAAAAGTTAGATTGAGTTGAAACAACACAATTAACCAATAATTATATTATAATTAATTTATTTATAGAAACTGTGAGGTAGTACATCACGGCTAAATTTTTATTCAGATATTAATTCGGTAGAAAATAGTAATTACTTCGTTATTATCGCAATTTCCGTACTGGTTATGGAATAAAATGCTCCGCACAAGACAAAAATATAAATTACACTTGCCTAATTATGGGAAAATAAAATATAAATGGTATTTTATATCAAGTAGAAATATGTATTATTCAAGTTGTTGTTTGCCATTAAAATAAAATTCCGTTTTACAAAGGTTTTTCCGCCTAGACAGTGGAATTGGTAATAACGTCAGAACCTGATAGAATTGGAATATTTTTCAATCCCGAGGGATTCTAACTTATAAAGGTTTCACTGACTTTTAGAAAAATTTTGTATTACTGTAAATTTTTAATTAATTTAGATGCTTTAGCGTTCAGCATGACTATAACTAATTTTTGTTGCACAGCTGTTATATTGTGTGTATTCTTATAAAAAAATTTGAGCATTTCATAAAAAGAGAAGTATGTGGTAATTAAGGGTGTAAACAGGGTAGGTCCAATGATAAGCGAGATAGGAATGTTATTTGGGGAGATTACTTGAACCTTGGGAACAACAGATGATATTACTGCATGATAACACACCAACACGAAATAACAGAAAATAAATTGAATTTAGCACACCCCATGTCTCATAATTACACGTTTTAACAAAATAACTGTGAAAAGTGAGCTTTTAATATTAATAAGATTTTCATGATTAATTTAGGATTCTTATCGAATAATAAACCTAAATATTTTTATTTTATTGTTAATTAAGTTCTTCATGTGCAAACACAAATTTTAATGAATTTATGGGAACCGCATAAATTTAGTAAGCTGCCCTAACCGAAATCTGGTATAATTTTTTACAGGTTAAAAAGTTAGCGTGACTCTTGGGTGTTACAACATTAATATTTTATAGACTGAATTAAATTTAATTAAAATACATAGTAAAAATCCGAATTAAAACACAGTACGCTGCAAAAAATGCGATTTTTCAAACTAAAGCTTATTCAAGTGCAAATCGGATATTGGTATAAATGGTCGATAGATTAATTTAAGCAACTGGTCTACTCTTCAATATCCCCCAATGTTTTCTGGCGTTCCGATAATACGAATTACATCGAGAATATGAATGATCTTATATTATAATGTAGTGTTTCGATTACCGATGAACAAAATAATCCAATTATGATGTCGATTTCACTTTTTAATTTATAAAATATTTTTTAATGCATGGTAATCATTATCGGACCCTTTTGTTCGGAAGAGAAAATCATAGTTCGTGAAATTAAAATTTTAATTACTATTAATATTGCCTATATTCTCTTAACACTTAGGGGCCAATTTAAATCTTTTCTAGCACTCTGGTGTTGAAAATATCAGTAGGTAAATGTATCCCAGAGAAACCTTCAATTTATCAGCATTACAAATAAATTTTACAAGCACACCATATAATTAAATTTTATTTTAACGATGTGATGCAGATTTTAATGGTGAATTTTATACAATTATCATTCAATGCTATCTATTGTACAAATAATAACAAGGCTACGGCGGGTATTATCTAAAATTGCATCATCGCAAACATACAAATTAATTTTAGATTTTTGTATTATCTAAAATCTAATACAAATCTGATAAGAAATTGATATTTAATCATTCAGTACAAATTCTAAGTTATTAAGTCAAAAGTACAAAACTCATTTTATCATTAAGATATTTAAATTTTAGTGAGGTCACTTTTTAACGATCACCGTGTGTATACCAATTAAGTGTTGTTTTTGTACGTCAGAGATTATAATGATAAGAAACAATCTCTATTACAAAGCCAAAATACATAGGTTATCGTTCTGTATTGAATAAGCAAACAAAAATATACTTTATATTATACATTTTCACTTATTTTTTTGGTGCGATTTAATAAAAAAAAATGTTGGATTGATGGTTCGACAAGAGCCTTTCCTTCCAGTCAATTTCTTTTTTTCTTCCATGCGAAATACATCCAGAATGTGAACTATCGTGGATATTGTAAATACCGAGGAAAAGGAAATAAAATTTAATATTTTAAAAATAAATAAAATGTTTGCATGTATTTACAGATTTGCGTATCGAAATCAGTTTTTGATTATTTCAATTTTGCAGTTCTTTAGAAACTAAAATAGGTCGCTTAAAACAGATCTCATCTAACATTCGTTCTTATCGCTCACATTATCACTTATCACAAACTTGCAGGCCGATAAGGGTTTTAAAATACCTCTCCGCAAGTCATTTATGTTCAGTTGTCGCGGTTTGAATAACCTACGTTTCTATTGTATCCTTTAGCTTTACTTATTAGTGCTTAGTGCAACGACGCGCGTGTTTAATTTATCGGTGCCTCCTTTTTTGGAAAATCGTTTAATTTCAATAAACTAATTTTGTTTGTGACACAAAATGTTGGAAGCTGCTACTCCGTACATTTATTACTCTCCAAATAAACTCATGATTAATAGATACATGAGGGACGAAACCTGGAAAATCTGTAAAATAAAAAATGGTGAGTCTATTAACGCTTTTCAAAATAAAACTGTTTTCTTCATTTAAAAATTTAGAATTATAGCTTTTTACCTTTACGCAGATGCGCAGTATTTTAATAGAAATTCGTTTAATTGTATATTTAGTGATAATCTAATGGTAATCTTGTTTGCTATTTTCTGATATTGCTGTTTGCTTATTGATATTATAATTCAAAAAAATTTTCAACAAAATTTACAAGTAGGTATATTACTAATAAGTCAGTTGGTTTTTATTAATATCGATTATTATTTTTCCATTTAATATTTAATTATCTCCTAATACCAATAGATTCTATGATTATTTATTGCTTTCGTACTGGTTTAATGTTATCTGTAATTGTATTTCTTGTAGTGAATCAATTATACCGAGAGATGAGATATCGTTTGTTATATTAAATTTGTGCTAGTATGTATGTGTATATTAACACGAAACCAAGATTTATGTCAGTTCTATATAAAGGTATTTGCAGCAAAATATATAAATCAGTCGCTAAAGAAGCAAATGTAAGAACCGGGAGAGCGTGATTCACATTACCGAGTTGGTGCGATATAGGAAGGAACATCTCTCATAATCATTTTTGCTATGCCATTGTGATATGATATATTCTCATACTTATCTGATCGTGGCTTATCATTGTCTGCAGGGTTGTTATTACACTACCTCACACTTTTCTTGAACATGCCTCAAATGATCTCCGTTCAAAAAATATAGAACCAAGCCCTCTTTAAATGCTTTTAATATATTAAAATATTTATAACATATTGGTAAAACAACCCATTCGGTATTAAATAATTTAACGGGAATTATTGAATTAATGTTAAAGCTATACACAGAAGAGCGGGCAGTCGAAGTTTTTCCATGCGCCCGAAGCTCGTAATGGAGGATCATTAAGCTCAGGTAATCTATACTACTTTTTCTAAGCTCAAGATAAAAATAATAAATCATTGTGGTCTCCATCGCATTGCGTCTTCATGCAATTCTGATTACACCAGTGCCAATAGATAACAACTCGTTTTACATTTAATAGATACCGATAAGTCGATGAAATATTTTTCCATTTCCAAATTTATTTTTAATAAAAAATTTAATTATCATACAACCATTTCGTTATTATTTTAATCGCATTTACATATTTATTGGTTTTCTTCATATGTACTTCAAATATCGCATCTGATAGTTTCCAACTTAAGTTAATTGAACATTACTGCATAACACTTTAGAAAAACTATCTTACTTGTCGGTTGTGTGATATTTTACAGCAATTAGTCTGGCCAGAGTTCCATCAACTTGAGATATCCTCTTGCTGCTTTACTTTTATATCTCCCACTAAAGCTAAGATAGCAGCCGTTGCTAATGCGATTCAGAGATAACGAATACTGACTGAACTCATGGAACTTTTATAAATCTGACAGACGATAAGTCAATGTATTTACATGAACGAGTCGCTTCTTATATCTTTTTCAAAAACGATACCCACTTTTGATAACGTGCGACATGTTCTGGGTGTGCATTTATGTTGGAATAAAAATTTTCAACCTTTACTTGATAAATCGGTACATATTATGTATTCAATGTCATTACTACACTAGACTTTTTGTGCATAATTTTATCTCAAATAAGTCACGAATCTATAAATAGCTATCTTATGTAAAGTTTGGCAAGTTTTTATTAATAATACAGAAATAATTTTATTAATAAATTATCAAATAATAACACTATACTGGAAGTTCCTGGACGTATGCATAATTTGCCGAAATTAGTTCATTAGGAAACATTGTTTTGATTTTTTCTGGTTGCTTATCTGTTATGTATGATACTAAATTAAGCAAGTATTATAATAATATCGTTTTTTGTAGGTATAGAATACTTGAATATTTAAATGTAATTCAGTTTTGCTGAATCTTATAGTGTACCAAGTACCTACTAACGTTTGATTTTATTTTGACCTCCACAATTATTGTTTGTAAAGGATCCATATTTACATATCGTCGTTGCGCCTGCAAAACCCGACATGTGCATTTTAGTAAATTGTTCAGGAGAAGGTTTAAACTGATTTGTTTTGTTTCTGTTTGAAGTACAGACTCCACGTATAATTTTACGTTTTATACGGCCTAATTGACAATTTAATAACATTATAATTATTAAAAACGAAATTATATGAATCTTATAATTTGTTTTATTAATAAATTTAGTGCACATAGCTGATTTAAGTTGCGTCATAGCGTATTTAGAAGACACACATTTTATTATTTACACATATTAGCGCTTTTTGATTTACCTTCATTAAACAACTATTTTACAGAAAAAAAAGAAATTTCTTTTATGGAAATGTCCGGCTTGAAACCCTTAATCGAAATCTGTACTTAACGCATTTTGCTCAAAATGTGCACATGTCGGGTTTTAAAGGCGCAACGACGATATATCTCTGGTTGTAGGTATACTTTTTCGTTCGTGTTGTACTACAAACAGTAGTAGGTTTTATGCTTTGTATGGGCACATCTAGTTTCATAAAAACCCAATTACCTATCGCAAAATGTTTTAAGCAAAACTACTTCCTTATAATACAAATTATGTTTATAAGAATTGGATTACATTTATCGAGTTTTAACTGTTTATTGTATAAATCGTTTGTTCTTACACATGTGTAGGTGACTATAACAAAAGGTTTGGTGGAAAGCATTTTTGTGTGGTAGATGTTAATATGTAGAATATTTATATCGTCAATAAATAAGTCTTATTGCTTCACCAGCAGATATAAATTTATTATTTGACAGGTAACTTACATGTAAGTTGTAGGAAGATAAGGAAACTGCTTGGGTGGTTTGGAAACTGTGGAGATTTGTAAAAGATATCGTTGCGTATACGTTCACAATGTATTGTACCTATGAATGCATAAGTAAGAATGTCAGAATTTATCAGAATATCAGAATCCATACAATGATCGTAGTGCATTCCCTCAAAAGATATGTAAAATACATTATTTGCTGGCCCGACAAGTAATACTGCGGTAATTTTCAAATTATCATTTTATTTGTGGAACTAAACGAGGCAACCGTTAAGCTTTCTTATTATTTTTTGTATTTACCTATTGAATACAGTGAACTCACGTGTTATGTTTCCTTATGTCGATCACGATAGTATTAAATTTCCTGAAATATAAGACATTTGGGCAATCTAAAATCTGTCTGCATCTGATATCGGTATGAAATAGAAAGCATTTGTTTTCTTGTAAGTTAGATCGACTCGATAACAAATGGAAAATTTCATCTAATTTTTAATATTTGATTTATTTTAATTATTGTTCTTAAGTTCAAGAATTACAGTAGTTTTCTTTCTCTTATTTAAATGTATAGATACGATAAATTTTTCATAGTATTATTATATTACTGCGTAATGTATGAACAAGCAAGATTAAATCCACCTGTTGTGTACTGCTGAAGAGCTGATGTTAGTTTGGGACGCACCCTCCATTATCTTGCACTTTATTATTATTGGGAGGCAAACAATGCATGGTATTACATAAAGCATATGGCATCCTGTAATCTTGTTTAATACCCTGTTATTACTTATTTTATAAATTAAGATAGTTATCAACTTTGAATTCATAATTGAACGACCAAAGAGAACGTGCGAATTTAAAGAATTGATCGTATAGATCTTAATTTGTTTTTACCATTATATTGTAAATAAAGATCTTTGTAATTATATATTTAGACATGATTGGCTCTTCTTGGTACCCTTGTGTAATCTAGTTTCTCATACATCGGGTGCTAACTAGAAAACACATTATCTATCACAATCCAAACTCAAGTCTTGGAGAAACCATCATTTATCGACTTGGTTATCGTTCAATCTTTCCACAAAAACCAATTTCCTCAGGCAATACGTTATTCATAAAAATTTTGTTATATGCGTTAAATAAACAATTTCTCTATAAATAGATTAGAACGACAACGATTATTCACTGTTAATCTTTCTGCGATTGTAATAACAGCAATAATGATATATAGGCATTATTTAAAAATTGAGTTTGCCGATCCACCTAGTAATAAAATTTTCGTGGAAGTGTTTCAGTCTCAAGTTTCATTTTAATCGTGTACGCACTACTATAACTAGTAATAATTATCAAAGTTGAAATCTACAATAAATGATTAATTTATTGTACTATCATGTAGTGATTTGGTGTGAAAATTGGAATGGTGACCCAATTAAATTCCAACACAGCTTATGCATTTATTTAAAAAAATTTACGGTAAGATAATAATATTTTATCAAAGTTGTTAAAAATTATTTACACTGTTTGCAATATAAGAATAAGCATAATAATATTGTTATTAACATTATTCTTATGATCAGCGAATTTTAAATATCAAACGTATGATGAAAATCGTTTCAAAATCAAAATATTAATTCGATAATTAAATTTTTTAGTTCATATATATGCTATAAATAATTATTATAATCATTGAAGTTAACTATCGATCAAATTGATTAACTTAGTTGATGATTGAATCGATGAATATTTTGAAAAATAGTTCTGAATCATAAAATTATGGCATTACCACATTTTTACGTAGTAAAATAAATTATCCAGCATTTTGGTATTTTTGATCTCATTTCCGTAGGGATGAATAATACTCTTTAAAATAACTTCCAAATAAACTGATCGGTACAAACAATAGGTATTAATATCGAGAAAGCTGCTAAGATGACTATGGACGTCTGTTAGTGGGTCAATGTTGAAAACCAATTATAGTATTTATTAAAAATTATGAAGTATGTATAAATAGTTAGGTACCAACAGCAAGAACGTAGATTATACAACAACACGCATGCAATTGTTTATAATATTTATTAACAAAGTTCAGTTCATTACTAGGTGAAACTGATATTTAACCCAGTTTCCCTGCAATAGTTGGGTTGATAAATTGGTACTTCCTTCATAAATTGTATCACCATCCACATTTGTCACCTTTTTTCAGCCACAAAATAATATTATGATTTCATGTGTTATTTATATTTAACGAGAGAATATAATGAAGAAGAAACCGATTTAGTAATATATTGTCAATTATTTTTGTTTCACAAGATTTAATTTGAACTGGAAAATCTTGTTACGTTGCGTTTGAGTGATTAATTTTCATGTTTTTCATTATTTTACATTGTAATGCCGCGTTGTTTAAAAACAGATCGACAAATCCAAATCGATTTATTTTTATTTGTTATATTATTTTATTTTTAATATAAAAATCATAATTATATTAATTTTTGTGTATTTTTGATATAATTATTTTGGAGCCACCCTCTATAATAGCATCAATTCAAGCATAAATTAGTAAAACAGCTTTTCCACTATTCAATTGTAAAATTTGACAAATACTTTATTTTTCCAATTAGTGCGTTAAATTGAGGTTTACTGTATTTTAATAACATATATTTTTATTTATTTAATAACAAATTTTGTAAGATGTCAGTTGAAAACAGCATTCATAAATTCTTATATTTAAATAAAAAAAAAGAGACGGTCATTGCCTTGCAGCTAACGCAGTTGGATGCGAATATGGGGCACCGGGTTCAAACCTGGGGAGAGTCAAACTTTCTTATGACTAGTCTCCGTGCTTCGGAAGGCACGTTAAGCCGGTGGTCCCCTGGGTTAGTGAATTGCTACCATTAACATAAAAAACCAGGATACAGGCACATCTGAAGGCAAGTCTAGCAAGCTACCTGATGGATGTAAAATATTTATATGCTCAAAGTTTCTAACACGTGTTGGGAAATAACAGGCCTTGGCCTACTGGAAGAGAATTCTCTAGAGAATTACTTCTAGAAAGAAGAAGAAGAAGAAATAAAATTTAAAAAATGTTTAGTAAAAATGCCAAAAAAAAATTGAATGGAAAATTTAATATATTTTTCTGGGCAACAAGTAAAAATATATTATTCGATCCATTTTTATGCGATTACTAATTTTTTACACGATTTTTTTTCTCAAAAAGTTTTTAATTCAAAAATAAGTTTTAATCTTGATCTATAGCACCACAAAGTGAGTTTTAATTTAGTATCACTTTTTGTATTATTAGTTTTATATGTGGTTATTCAAGGTCGTCGCGAAACAATTTATTTTCGGCACCGATAGTGAAAGCAACGAGTGGCTCCATCAAGCAAATAATAACAAAATTGTTTAATGCATTCGCTGTTTGATAAAGTTTTATAATTTAGAATTTTGCCAATTTTTTTAGGGTTCAGGAGTTTTTAAGATAGAGTGGAGAGAAATCAACATTTTTAGCTTCTTCTATTGTGCGTACTAGGTTGTTGATCCTTCAACATTATTTGATTATTATGAAGCTTTAGGTTTGTTCGTCTGTCTTACTCTGAACTACGCCAAGTAGATCAGAATAAAAGAAACCAGTGTAAAATAGTGTAGGTTGGTGTAACGTACACTTGCGCTTGATAAACGAATGCGTTTTTGATATTTTTGACATTTTAAGTGTACACATTTTCTATAGGTACTAATTTTAAATATTTTATAATTTTAAATTTGCAATAATATTAGTTTCTTCCATATCAGTTAAAATTTCTACAATTCACAGATATTTTCTATTCCTACACCACTTTACACTATTATACACTAGCCTTGACAGTTGAAAGTTGGTGTAACGCTGAACTGTTTGGAGTATTGCACGACAAATGAACACGGTCAGTTTTCTTACACCGGAACCGTGACAAACGAACGCAATTTTTTACACTAAACTACTCGGTGTAGTTCGGAGTAGACAAACGAACATACCTTTTGCGACCAAACTAAGATATGGTGCAGATTTGCAAGTTTCGCTTCGCGGGTCGTTTTCTAAAGAGATTTCGTTCGATAAAAACGTGGATTATGAAACTCGTTGTTTAATATACTATTATTGGTAAGATCATTTAAATTGTCCCTTTTATTCGGTAAGGTATCATTATCCATTATCAGACCAGCAGTCTGGCGTAAATCAAACACGGAGAGACTAAAGAGCGGAAAACCGCGGTTCTAATCCTGATTGCGTCGGATATGTGCTGTGATCTAAAAAGTCCAAAATCGATCTGTGGACTATGGGGAAGGCAACGGGAAACCACCCCATTAACATTTCCCTAGTAAAGTCTTCTTGACTTAGGCAGGAGGATCGCTAACATCCGAAATCGGATAGGCACCTGAAGAAGAAGAATCCATTATCTAGGGCAGTGATTCTCAACCTTTTTTTTGTTGCGGCACACTTTTAACGATTTCAAAATTTGGCGGCACACAAAGAAAAAGAAAAGTTTAAAAATTATTTACTTACCTATAACACACTGCGTAAAATAGTTTATGATAATAATTTTAAATGTGCGAAATAAAATAATTTTAAATCATATTATTTAATAATATTAACATAATTAAATATCTAAAATTTCGCGGCACACTTTTAGAATTTCCGCGGCACACAAAAGTGCCGCGGCACAGTGGTTGAGAATCACTGATCTAGGGGCTAACTGGTACCCTCAAAATAAGCCACCATCTTCATAAAATTTGAACTAATTAAAAAAGGCACAATTTTGGCAATGCAAGGCAATGAAACAAAAAATTATTGAACTATGTTTGAGTTTGGTTTTAAAATTGGCGGTAAAGTGGTCTAGTGAACATATAATTGGTATAGATTAACTGAAGATCTCTATAAAATTAAGTCTCGGTCAATAAAAATTAACAAACAATCTAAATTAAGGAATGAACAACGGCGTGTGCCCAAAACTGTCTTAAAAATCCAAGGAAAAATACTTTCAGCATTCACAATGAAAAAGTAGCTGTTTTCCTAGCGTAAATGAATGGGAAAAGATGCTGTCTTTAGTCGTTGTTTTCGTTATCAGCTGAATTTGCTGTTTATTGTGAGTTTTTAGTGCAATTAAAAAAGTTATTTGCTAAAGCCGAACGAAGGCGCTGGTGCAAATTTTGAGAAGAAAATGAAGAAACTCCAAAAACGCTATGAATTTTCGTTTTGACAGCTTTTTGTAACTGTGAAATTGTAGTTGTAAGGCAAAAACCTATAGATAGCATGAATTATTTATCTAATGTCTTTGTGGCAAGTTTTCGTAACTCGGACGAATCCTAGTTAATGTATCTTGGGCAACTTTTTTTTTATCTTTGGAACCAGTCTATCAAAAAATGTATTTCTTACGCAAATTTATGGAACCAATATCAGCGTTTTCTTAAGTTCTTAATAGTTTTTTACCTTACGGGACTTTATATCTACATGATATGAAGCAATCTATCACATATATCTAACAATAATGTATTTTTTTAAGTAATTCCTTGTACACGTTCATTACCGGAAGCCACCTATTGCATAAAAAGGTTCTCGTGGAAGTTGGTTAAAATTCTGATGTGATAGTTGTTCAATTATGATATGAATAGGGTCAAAGCAACAATAGCGGTTAAACGTTATCTGCATATGTCGTCGTCTCGACGTTGTATAGCGTGCAATATCAACCTCAAGACGTAAAGTGTACAGCTAAATGCAATACACCGGTGTATTATAAACCTGTAAGGTAGGTAAGGTATTCACTACCGGGTGCTGTACTAATAAACATTTCTGCTTATAACTGATAACACGCCATTGATGAATATAAATAAGGCAAGTGCCGCTTATCGTGAACGTACATAGCTCGATCGCGGGGAGGATGGCGACGCGAGCTAAGGATATTTAGATATTCTAATAGTGGCGGCGCTGCCTGATAACGTGTATGCTAGTGCTGGCCTGGCTCGATAAGCGCCACGACGGAGAGGTCTGCTGCTGATAAAGACGCTCTGCGTCGCTGTTCTGTTTCCCCGCTGAGATAACACTTGATATCGGTCGCGCCGCAGAAATAATAAAGCAGAGGGAATAAGGAATAAGCTGGCAGTGTTGTATCAAGTGTTGTGAGTAGCGGCTAATCTTTAGAATAATTGAATTAGAATCCACTTATTGCTTGCACTATGCATCACCAAACAAGGTTGTGCACTGTTGTATCGACACTCGTAATATGTAGTGATCGTCCAGATGAACTAAATGAGCATAATATGTTGTACATATTCCATTACCATGTCACAAATTTTAATCAGATAAGATTGTTGTCGATTTTTAATGTTTTAACAATGGGCATTTATGCGCTACTGTGACACGTATTTGACGTTCAAATTTTTTATATCAAAATAGTAAAATAAAAAGCAATTATCATTATCTGAACCTATACAAATTTTGTATTGACCATTACTCTTTTTAAGTTTGTGCTAGGTAAACTAAATAAGGTAAACCTATTTTCTAACGTCGAGTTTCTAATTCCAATTTTGGATTGTACAATTATGATTTATTATTCTGTCTTCTGTCTACATTATTTATAAAAAGTATAATATAGTAAATACATACATATACGAGCTATCAGACTGTGTGTATATGTGTAAACGTGTTCAGAATCACTTAGTTTGAACACATAAAGAACAATACTCGGAATATATAGTTATAAATTCGGGTCATGTATAAACCATCCCGTTTCTGCATTTCCTGGCTTTTGATCAGTAATCGCTTCTGTACATTCACAATAAGAATATTATGATTATGTGAGGATGGCATATCTTAATAATTAAATAAATATTATTACAATCAGTACTGTTCTCGAAAAGGGTCCCATCTTTATCGGTGAAATGGTATCTTATACATTCTTGTTATATAACAATATTGTACAAGTCATATCATTGAGTGCTCCATAAGATAGGTGCATGCGTCTTCAGACAACATAATATAATAGTTAAAGATATGCAGATAAGGGAGCATTTAGAATGGTGTCCGTGGTGTATTCAGCATTGAGCGATGATAATATAATATACTCGTGGCTGGTAGTAGTAAACTTGGAACTTACCTTTAGATAAACTAAATATGAAAACTTGCAGTTATACAAAGTATAATCTTCCGCTTCTCCGACATTAGGTACGCGATAAAAATTTAGAGTTTTATCTCTAAACTTGAAAATTTTTACCTCCCTTATAAAGTTTAAAAGCATTGACCGACTGACACATGAGTTATAATCTAACATTCTACTTTAAGATTGTTTGTGTTTGCGGTTATAAAGTTCTTGCAAAAGCATTCTGTATCAGATAAATTGTGTTTTGAGATGTAGGTCACTGATTACATTTTGTGATAGAACCATAGAGTTTATATTGCGCTTATACGATAAAAGTCTGTAGCGCAAGAAAGCAACTAGACATCTAAACTTCAACTTACTTTTTAAAAATATATATAAAAAATTTAATATGAAATGAAATATTATGTATGTAATGTAAAGCGAAGCGAATACAAAACTCGTGGCTATACTATGTACTTTAGATTTTAGAACAATAACCATTCACATAACGACAAGTATAAAATTAATCGAAATTTTCAGTTGCACACTTAAAAGATAATGAAACCAATATAATGCAACTGCATCAAAATTATGAAAAATTGAACAAAAGGAAGTGTGACCTATCAAAAATCGGCGTTAATGGCATAATTAAATACGTTTAAAACTCTTGTTTATAAACGCCACTGTAGAGATTGACATGCAAACACCGGAAACAATTATTACGCTTAATAATAACAGGCTGAAGCTTTCTGATACGAGCGTTGTTTTAAAATTTTCCGTAAAAATTAATATATCGGTTTTTTATTTTTTTATGGCTGTGCGTTACTTGCTTTTGAATATCTCATAAAAACGTTTATTATTCATTGTAGCAGATATTACCTACTAACTGAAAGGTAATTTTTCATTTGGCGTTGGCGATCTTTAATCGGAAACGGAAGATTGGAATTGTTTGAGGTGACACGATAGCCGTAATTGTTGTCGACAAATTGAGTTTTTTGTTCCAAAATAATTTTAATTTTGAAACTCTTTTGCATCCTTAATCGTTATTCCGTAAAAATGGAAAAATTGATGCAGTTACGAATCTGTGTTCACCCAAATTCTGTAGTACGTTTACGAGAACCACCACTTGGAAAAATTGAGTATGTCCCCAGATAACAATCTTGGTTAATCAATAATTTTAAGTACCATTTCCGTTTTAGAAAACTTTTATATCTGCATAATTTAATCTACCAACTATTGAATTTTTCCTAGAATAGAAAGAAGTTTGGTAAAAGTTGTAATCACAGTTTATCTCTTGGTTTGCATATACGGGGCTAATAATTTGGTATGATGGTACTACAAACTGGGCCGGGCGGGTGTATACGGGCCTGTACAACGCCCGATAGCGTTCGAGATACGACTTGGAAGTAGGAAACGAGACACGTAGATAAGAATGTAACATGGCGGCTGCAGCAAAGAGATAACGTGCGATACGACCTGCACTGTGCACCGTGTTATTATATCAAGAAAACCTGAGCTTTTCCTTTATTTCATTGGTAATTTAAATACTTGATGCTTTTATTATGTAAGGTTTTTCCATCAAATTGTATATTTTGGAACCGTAAATTTGGTCTTATCAACCTAAAAACTATTTTAGATATGGATTATGATTATAATTTTTATGTCAAACACAAGTTTGTTTTCATTTAAATATGAGTAATTTGGAAATTATTAGTGATATCTTATCGTATTAGTAAATTTTTACGTGATATGTTAAAATATCTGGCGGATGTTTTTTCCATAAAAAGTAATCAAATAGATATTGGATCAATTTATTTGTATTCGAGTAGAATGATAATAATTTAGTACGTAGTACATCCTACCGAATTACAAAGATATTAAATTATTGTTTAATTTATTAATTTAAGATATAGAAGAATTTTATAATCGTATTAAGTCCAGATTTAGCAACAGCAGTTCTCGAAAAAAAGTTAGTTTATAATATCTAATTCTATTTTTATCGAATTGGCGAGTAACTAGACAGTGAGACTACAAAATTACTGTTCAATTAAATAAGCAGTGGATGAGCACGCCTAACTGGCCCCACGATTTAAAATTGTTTTTCAATAAAATTTTGGTAATTAAGAAAATGGCCTACATAAATTATAATTTGTCGAGCATTTCCTGAGAATTGAATTTTGTTTGGTTTAATAATTTTATAAAAAAGGATAAATTTTGTATCAAACTGGAAGGAAATCTGTGTTTTTCAAAATTTTGGGTGGTCAATAAAGGAAAACTTGGTAAATTTTATAATTTTGTATTTGTAGATGTAAAATTTTGAATTATCAATAGGTGAACGTGGTTGTAATTGCCAGAAATCTTGAACTTTTTGAGTTTTTTGGTTGGTGGAAGCACCGGACAAGATGCTCTCTCTTTCAAAATGGCAGTAGAGCGGGGTAGACGCCTAATTGAATACCCCAAGTGATTTTCGTTTTTGAGTCCAAAATTTGGGCAAATCAGATGCGGTTTTGATTAAGAAATATTTGCATTAGTATCTTCGAACGTTGGCGATTGCTTTCAAGCATTGAAAAGTGGTAAATGTGACTTCAAAATTCATAAGAAAACGACGCGTCAATTTTGGAAAATTTGATGATCCAAAAATGTAATCATCTAGTAAATTACGAATCATCCTTGCCGTAAGATAATGCTGTTATACCCTTTTACACTTTTAATAAGAGAATTACAATAAATTAATTAAATATTTTACTCACCGTAAAACTTAAATTTACAATTCACATAGGTATTATTGTAGAACATTAGATGGTTTTAAAAGCAATTTATCTTGATAAGTTTTTTTTGATAATTTAATGCGTTTTTAAACAAATTCAAAATAATTGCACGCCTTACTGCAGGCAAGCCAAGCGCCCGAGTTCCGTAGGGTCTCCTAGTAGGCGAGCGGTTTATAGCTATTTTCAGTTCACTAACCGACCAACTAGCGTTCTAGTGGCTGGAAATGATTTTATTCGATTTCTTATATTATCGCGAGAAAAAACTTCTATATACACTTTTTTTTGTATGTCGTCCTTTAATAGTTATTAACAATCTTTTGTTTTATAAATCTAAATGTCGAGAAAAAAATCTGAAAAAAATATATAGGCTTAATCGAACCAAGATAAACATTTTTTGTCTCTTTAACTTTTCTCGTAAAATCAGTGGTTCTTAAGATAATATTCGATAAATGGCGAAAAATGCCTAACTTTATGAATTTTTTTCTCGGGAACCAATTGTCCAATCAGAATAAATAAAAACAAAAATATTCACCCAACCTTAACCTATCACGACATATTTTTTTCTTTTTGATTTGTGGTGTTAGTAACAGTGAAAGCTGTATTGGAGTAGAGCTCTAACAATTTTAATTCTAAATTAAAATTCAAAATTTTTAAAAAATATCCGGACCTTCGGGTGAAACCTCTCCATCAGCCCTTGGCTTTGTATAACTAAGGAATATGTTCACATTGATTCTAATTTTCACTGTGATCATATCGACGCAGATACACGTCTTGTTTTTCAAGTCCAAAAGATTCAAGAACGTGGACCACAAAATCAAACGATCATCGTAGAATCTCCGGATACAGATGTTTTCGTTTTACTTTTAGCACATTACCATAACTTCAAATCACAACCTCAACTACTATGGTTTTACACAGGCAAAATATCAGCACGTGTCGATCATCGTCGATATATTCCAGTATATGTTCTCGGAAATACACTTGGTTTCATTAAATGTTTGTCCATTTTGAATCTCCATGCACTAACAGGTTGTGATACGACTAGTTCAATCTTTGGAATAGGTAAGAAAACAGCATATTTAACAATGGAAAAACTAAACGACGAAGAACTAGAACAACTAGCTAATTTACATATTTTGTCTACCGATGATACGTTAGACATAGTTAGTACGCTATTTGCTTTCATGTATGATCCCAGTCTTAAAAATATGGCAATTCGAAATTGCATTAATTTATTACGATTCAATTTAGCCGTTGAAAAAAACTGTTCGATCGATAAATTACCTCCATCGCGACCTGCTCTGCTTCAACATATTCTTCGATCTAAATGGCAAATTAACGAGTGGATTCAGGCACCTCTAGCACATATTGAATCTTTAAAAATTAAAACCATCTGAATGTGGTTGGTTAGAAGAACAAGGTCTTTTATATCCAAATTATTTTGACGGTGATTCAGCAATGCAATTGTTACAGATATAAAGTATTTTTGTTCTTGTGGCGGAAAGTTTCCTTGTACAGCTAAAACATGCTCTTGTTTGGCTTTAGGTTTAAAATGTTGTTCGGTTTGTAGGTGTTCTAATATTAAATGTACAAATAAAGATAAAGACAATGATGATGATTAATATATTATTGTATCTTAATGGCTAATAAATAGTTTAAATTTGAATTTAGAATTAAAATTGTTAGAGCTCTACTCCAATACAGTTTTCACTGTTACTAACATTAAAAATCAAAAAGAAAAAAATATGTCGTGATAGCTTAAGGTTGGGTGAATATTTTTGTTTTTTATTTATTCTGATTGGACAATTGGTTCCCGAGAAAAAAATTCATAAATTTAGGCATTTTTCGCCATTTATCGAATATTATCTTAAGAACCACTGATTTTACGAGAAAAGTTAAAGAGACAAAAAATGTTTATCTTGGTCCGATTAAGCCTATATATATTTTTTTCAGATTTTTTCTCGACATTTAGATTTATATAACAAAAGATTGTTAATAACTATTAAAGGACGACATAAAAAAAAAAGTGTATATAGAAGTTTTTTCTCGCGATAATATAAGAAATCGAATAAAATCATTTCCAGCCACTAGAACGCTAGTTGGTCGGTAAATGTAGTTTCTAGACGAGTTTTAGAGAGGAAACCGCTCGCCTATAGGCACTTGTATAAACATACAATTTTGGAATCATGCATCATTCAAAAATGGGTCGAAATGAGATTACATATTATACAACAAGGATTCTTCAACCCACAGATTACGTTTATGTTCTTAAGTTGAAATTTCACTATAATTAGCGATATACAATTTAAAGTAAAAATTTTGATGTTGTCAGATGCACAAGTAATCGGCAATTGCGGTGGGCCCCTTAATGGGCCCCCTTGAATGGGGTAACTAAGCGGTCTGACGTGAAAGATCGAAACTTTACAATCGACTATTTCCTAAATTAATCAATATTATTTGACGTTCGCCCATATCTTGAACGCTTCATTTTAATGTTTTCTATCTAATCCTGTTGCATTTTTGGAAATTACTATAATATCTTCTGAGCCCAGTTATCTAACTGGAAGCTAGACTTCAATTAAATTACCTCCTCGTGGAACTCAATCGTCACTAAAAATATTTTCACGTTTTTTTTTTTAATAAGCCATCATTAAAATCAAATAATTTTCATTAATACCTACTAATTAATGAAATGAGGCTTATAGTCATCTTTAGATCCATCCGAACATCTTAGGCGACAATTATTGTGATTTCGAGTAATAATGTTTCCTCATGTTTAAGAAGTTAAGAGTTTAAGCAGCGGAAATGAGATTCTTGCGTTCCGTGAAAGGACGCATAATAACTAACAAAATCCGAAACCAGGACATACGGGAAGAGTTGAAAACAATGCCCACAGCAGTAAAGAATACATCAACGCAGACAAAAATGGGAAGAACACCTCCAAAGAATGAATTCTGCAAGAATACCTAGAAAAATGCTACTGTACAAACCGAGAACCAGAACTGAAGCCAGGGTAAATTCCTGTTAATAATAGCTTCAAGCAAGGACTGACTGTAGGTATAACTATGCAGATAGGAGCAAGGAGAAACGGTCACTAACTGAACACATCAAAGAGATGTGCTCTGGGACTGTTAGTATTATTATTTACATCTATTTTGCTGGCCAAAGTTGGCCGAAAATACTGTAATAGTGCCAAAACAAAGTCCTGGGCTTCGGACTAAACTTTGCAGCGGCACTGCTTCATGTTGGACTTAAAAGGGACAATAGACTTTAACCCATACAGCTGGGACCTCGAACCACCTTGGTCTTGATGACCAAATTAAAAGTGGAACCTGGAAACCAAACCGTCATGGTGTAGTAGATCTGCCCATTTAGGGAACCAACACTCAAAGGTCATTGACCTTTGAAAACCACAGAACCTAAAAGAGGGATGCCGTGGCAACCATTTAGCGGGAACTGGAAAAACCCTATGGGCCATACGACCTTACCTCGTGCAAATCAAGACTTCGACCCACCTCATCTTCTATAGATTGAGTTAAAAGTGAGACCTGGCTAACTTGAGGAACACGGCGAAGTAGGCTGGCACAAAAGGTACCTGATGGGCCAAAGGATCTTAACTCATGAGAACCGAGACCTAGTATCGCCTCAGGCTTAATAATCTGAGTTAACAGTGAAACCTGTAAAGTTGAGGAACATGGTGCAGTAGATTGCCACAGAACGGAAACAAACAAAAGGGACACCTAGGGGGAATATTAGGTCTTAACCCATACTTGGATATTTGCTGTGATGCGCGGAAGGCCAAGACCCTGGGGGACTTCTATAGCGTTTAAATATTTAAGATAAGGTAGCTACTTAATTATTACTGTATGTAATAGTATCGTACTAGTAATACGTAAATAGTAGAATGGGGATTGGATCAGGGCTAGATCCCATGATCTTTAGGGTACAATTGCAATACGACCATTACTACGTCACTGCATCAACCCCATACGTTCCTTGTAGGTATTACAATCTTTTGGGCGACTGGTCTTTACATTTAGTTCTTCTTTTCAAGTTAAAATTTTCTGCCAAAAAAACAGCGGTGCACCAATAGATCACTTATTAAAATTAAGAAGTCTGAAAAGCTAAAAGATGAAATAATAAAAAGGATTTTATGAAAGTTTCTAAAATTAAACCATTTGTACATGCGGGTCATCCATTTTATGAACTGTAATAATGTTTTTGAAGGATTCACTTACACATTTTTTTACAATTGCCTCTTGAGTATCCTTTATGTATATGGCCTCTTGTTTTGTTGCTGATAGCTTAGTGTTTAGTGCAGCTATGTCCAACCCGCGGCTCAATTGAGGCTTTTCTGTGACTCTTGAAGTTTCAAATACTTGAAAGTTTAAATGAAAGAAAGCTAATTTAAAAAAATTCCTTACATTCAAAATTTTTTGTTACCTGTTCTTCAAGTCAATTTTGAATAAACATACTTGGTGGTATTATGTGTAATACCCCAAGATTATAAAAGCGAAGCTGACCAACCGAGCAACCAGATCTAGCTATAGTCTTTACATAAATTAGTAAATATTCAATTGGTTTTGTTAGAAAATCAGGAGTCGCGATTAAAGTTTCTAAATCGACATTCCCACTGAACTTTCGAACGCCTGGTATTTATGAAAATAAAATTTTAGATTTTTTGGTTCTTCAAACCTTCCCTATATAGCAGAACATTTGTTCAATACTGAAAAAGCAATAAAACTAAAAATCTAATCGTTGTCTTTCTTTTAGGAAATTTTCATTTCGAAATATCAACTATAGGTAATAATGTTTTAATAGTTAACCGTAGTAAAAAACATGCAATAGTTTATATTGTTTGCTTTAGTTTACTAATAATGGTTGTTATTTCACGGTTGCTCGTAGTTCAAATATAATGAAGTTTATCGAACATCATACAAAGGCTAGTTAACTATTTTATCTATCGTGATTCGATACAGGGTTGGGCTCTACACTGCAACATCGTTTTACCCTTCATGAATTAATAAAAAAGATATTGTTAAAGCTTGGGCTGTACCTATACCAGCTACCGGTGAAAGTATTATTCTGTATTAATTGTGGGAACCAATAATTAAAGTTCATGAAAAAGCATGTGATGATCTTATGATATTAACCCAGTGCAGTCATGTGCAGTTTTTGATTAAACGATACGAGCGTGCAACTTCTCTTATCAGGAGATTTTTCACGCGAGTTATTATGGTATCGTTATTCGTTTACACATGGTGGTTAATACAATAAATTTTCGGTTATTTTTAAACTTGATAAGTTTCTAAATATGTATAGCTATTATAGATATTTATGAGTTTGTATCACTTTATAATAACTTTTCAATAATTGAAAATCAAATCAAACTTATAAGATTTTCGGCTTTACGTTGAAATTGGATTCGAAGTTTATTTTAATTGGATCGAAATTCAATTTAGAATAAAAATTAAATGTTATTTGATGTTCAACTTAAAAACAATTAATTCTTTTAACCATCTTCACAGGTTTGCATGTGCTATGTTATGGAATACCTACTTACTGGAAAAAATTCGGTGATACGTTTTCAATTTGTTAGAAAGTTTAATAATTTACTGGGTCTAGCACACATGAATACTTTTCAATTGATAGCTATAAGATATTGGATCAAACATTTTGGTGAATGTAATTAAAATATTTTAAATCGATCGATATTTTTATATCTAAAAGGATTAATATTTTCATAAATATAAATTTGTTGTTTCCATTTAATACGCTTATACACGAAATCAGATTAAAGGCTTATCAATAAAATAATCTCGGACGTCCACTAACCTAAAATTGTGTAGCAATTGTATATGTCCATCAGTAATGACTTCAGCATCAGATCATTAATTATAATGAAATATTTAATGAGTAATGTGTTATCTTGGTTAGCCCAGCACACATTTAAAAAGGTTTTTTGAGCTGTATAATGTCGCCGATAAGCATAGCCGAGCGATTAGTATCAGCTTTAGAGCGCTGGCTGGTACAGCGAACATACTGATAACAGATCTGAGTTTTAGTCAGGGACGGATTTTCGTATAATCGAGTTTTTACCGGTCACGTATAATTTGCAAATGAACACCTTTCTTATCATAATATTTCAAAATTAAATTGGGTTAAATTTATGAAGTTGTCGTTTTAATTTATCAAATTTCTTACCTTTTCTACAATATATAAATTGATTAACCGATAAATAATGGTAGTACGGGTCTGTATAGCTTCAAAGCGAAACTCCCACAACGTACTCTGATAAGAAACTCATTTTTTAACGTGACTATGGAATGTTAAACATACGTGATTTATAGTTTGTTTAGTTCCCTAAAGCTAAATCGTTTATATAGTTAATGATTTTTATACATTGATTACCTATACTTATGCATACAATAAACCACAATCTGATAGTAAATTATACGTAATGCCATTCCTAACTTTAAATGGTATCGACTTTTGATATTTATCTGTACAGTTGAAATTTTTTTAAATAATTTATCTTCATTTGTGCACTCGCATTAATATTGCAAATTTTCGCTCGACTAGTACTATCGTAATTCAATTTTGAAGTGGGACTGTTTTCTTGAATTCATAATATTATCAAATATAAACTAATTTAAAGATCTTTTCGATTGAACGAGCAACTGGTGTAGAAATACCACCATCGTGATAAACTTGGCACAATAATGAGCACCGTCTGGGAGCTGTCAGACGTCTTGTGCTTCTGTCGCATCTGAAAGATAGTCGGTGACTATCTTATTCCACCATGGATTCTTTAATGAGGCCACCTTCTTCAAGGTATACCTGTGTATGTTATCAACAAAAAAACTATATTGAAGAATTTTTCATAGTATCGAAAAAATACTGACAACTGTTTTGCTGTTGGATTATAAAATTAATTCGGATTTCCGGTTAAAATTTTGTATTTTTTTTATAATATAAATTTGGAGGTTGATCATTCAAACTAGTAGGTATACGTTTAAAATCAAACAAATACCTACCTATCAAGTTCATTTATCCAAATATGTAATATATCATGAAATGTTAACGTGTCGATATCAAAAACATGATCTGGTTGTACTATTCTTTTCTTATCGGATTTCTGAAAAGCTTGGACCAATTAACATAATTATAATTATTCTTGAGCGTCAAGAGTGTCACAGTGATTACGCATCTTGTTTAGTGAATCAGACCGAGGTAAACTAACAAGGTTGTCCACACCTGCTGCACTTCTTATCAATCTGCAATCGTAAGTCGTACTCGTTAACTCGAACATTGCACCTTGGCTCCGCGTTAAAATGTCTTATCTTTGTCCCAACAACTTCATAAATCTAACTTTGACTCTTGATGTCCCAAAATAACATCTTAGATTTTTTGATTGCAAAAACACCAATTCATCTCTTTCAGTGTTTTTGCTTATCTTGGAGCGCAAATCAAAATTCCACTTCAGGTGACGGTTATCCCAAGATCTAAAAATATTGCGTCTCCAATTTTGGAAACTTGATATATTTCTGTTTAGTTTTAGTAGGAAATATATTTTTGACGATAAGAAGTACAAATTACAAGGAATGCAATTACTTAAACAATGTAGTATACTTGCAGGTGGTACGCCATACGACGATTCAGTACCGTAACTCTCGGCAGATCCGACCATTACTTTTCTCGTACAATTACGAAGTCTGGGAAGAGTTTGCATCTCAGATCAGTTTAGTTACAATAGCTATTTGTAAATAGCAACTGGACCAAGATGGTAACGCTGATAAGTAATCTTTATCCTGCAGGCAACATTAAAAATCGAAACCCTGTATGGCGGTGCGTCCATTGTATGCTAAAGGAGTCGGACAATTAGAGTTGTGTCGCTTGGTGTGTTGTGCACTTTACTGTCATCTAAATCGTTTCAATATGTTTTTCTCGTTATTATTGTTACCTTCAAGTGCCAGAAGAATTTAGTACTTTTCCATTTAACTTCATCTTAAACAGATAGTGCAAAAATAAATGGTGTTAAAATAAGTATCGTTAGTTGTAGTCACGATTAGCACGCTTTTACTATTTATCCACCGATATTAATTCAATAGCTTGATTACTTCACCTGCTTAATATTAATTTACACTATTTCAATACTACGGTACATTCAAAAAGTTGAAAGGTTTGATTAATTGGTTATATCGACATGGGCGGATAAGGTGATCACACAATAAAGTGCAAGAAATGCTTTCAATAATTGGTTTTTATTTCGCAATTCTCGTTTACCGACGTTAAAAATGTTAGTTTCTCAAATGCACCAAACGCCTTTCTCTCAAAGACTAAAAAATTTGAATTCTGCCTTATTATTGCAACAGTTATTTATTGCTTTTTCGATAAAATTTATTTGGTAATTTTAAAATCAACGAAAATATGATGTCGTTGACTTAAAAATGGACATTTAAATTGAAAATTCATAATAAAACGTGTTATCGTGAGTGCGAGATAAACATTTATTGAAAGTAAAATTAATTAAATTAAAACATAATTGATATAAACATTAAAGTAACTTTAAGATATAAATAAATCAAATAAAAATAGAAAATATAATTGGAATGCCTTATCTAAATGTAAAATAACACTAGCGGTACTAGACGCATTATGATTAAAATTGGTTTCATCTTGTTATCGAAATTTTGAATTGGTTATCGTGAAGCTAACATAAAAGTTTTCTGGATACTGTCTATGGCACTTAAAGAATTATACAGATTTACGGCGCCATTTCAATATTAGAAAATTAACAAAAAATTAAAACCAGTTCGTTATTAACTTGAAGTTTTTATTTTAATCAATCGGGATTTCATTTTCAGATCATTTTCGATAATTCGTAATTATGATAAATCGATTCGTATAATAAAAGTAACCTACATCAAAAGAAGTAGTACTTATTAGGAATTATAATAATAATTATTATTGTTATTGTACCAGGACGTGGATTTTAGAAATTGAAATTTAAATTATTATTTTTATGAGTCAATATTTATCGGCTTCCGAGATCAAGTTAAATAAAAATCCACCATTAGTTGCACACAAATGACTTTGATTGTTGATAAAAATAAAAATAATGGTGTATTAACCGAAGAATATGACAAATGCGCAATGGATGCTGGAGGGTGAAACTGTGTTAAAAGAAGATGTTGTATAATATAACAAGAACAAAACTGCGTGTTAATAATAGTTGTAGCGACGTGCTGTGGCTTAATGGCCAGCTACTGGTTTGACCGCCTACTGCCTCCGGATAGAGGCATGCAATTAGAGTTTTATCATAAAGCTCCAAAATTGAGATTTAAGTGTTTGACGGAAGCAGCAGGAAATGATATTTGTGAATATCTAGGAGAAGTGCTTCCTTGATTTCTTGCAAACTACTTTTTTATTGAAGCATCATATTTATGACAGATATAATAATGATCGCATGAGTTAGTTGCATGTGGGTTATATTAGATCGTAATAATAACATAATGGTATATAAAACAGATCCACCTAAGAGGTTTCTTCTGTAAAAGCAGCAAAATGAAAAACGATTCCCATTAACTGAGATATGAGATATGAACTATGAATGCATTTTCTGTGAGGATTAATTCAACAAAAAACGTTATCATTATTGAAGCGGTAGCTCTCGGTTATTATAAGGAGGGATGTCGGGGCATGGAGCCAGGTGATTAGTGACTTCCAGAGTGAGACAGACTAATGATTGAACGTTATCGAGATATGTGCGACAGAATAAACTATACCCGCGTTATCTGCGCTGCCAGCGTCGCTCTAGCCTTTTAATCATCCCTTAACACATTTCTCACCTTATCTCTCTAAAAGCTTTAAAAAAGTTTCCCTGGAAAACTCGATAGCGCATAAAATGTCTGCAGATGACAGAGGTGTGCCCACCGATTTAATGTGGATAGAATTCTCAGATCAATTTTAGATTTCAAACGATTTATAACTTCCTCTTATATAACAGTCAATCTTGATAATATCTATCGATCACGCTACATTAGCATAAGACATTGATTTATAATTAATCCGCGAATCTTGAACATTATCGGAAACCATCGACATATTAAGGCACTTCCTCGAGTATGAATACTTCCTTCCTTAATACAAAATGAAATTTTACGGTCACACATTTTTTCCATCCACTAATATTCAAAAAATAACGGTTGCTAGTTAAAACTGATGTCTTTCAAGGAAAAACTCAATAATAAGTTATTGATAATTTGATTAGCATCAATCCAATTGTAATCAATCATAAAATATTTTGATAGAAATCTACGTTATTCAACTTAGAATAAGTATTCAGACTTGTTATTTTATTTTTATGTTGTGATTGACAAGTGTAGTTGTGATGATAATAATTAATCGTAGACATTAAAAGATTAATTAATCCACACTCCAATTATTATTAGATAATGTGCAATCAAAATAATATTTTATTATTGCATTTTTTGCTCTCTTACAAAATTTTATCAGTTACAAGATTACTTCGTGCCGAGAAATTATTTATTTTCTAAAATTAAATTGAAATATCTAATTCTTTGGATGGGATTAATTATTGAAAGAAAGATTAGGTAATTTTATCGGCGCTCCAGACTAATGCAAGTCGAGGAATTTACTAAAAATAACTCATAAACTCGTACGGCAACATAACCAGATAATTAGACTTAAGATAAAGTAAATATCCGATAAAATTGGATAAAATATACGATGCTTCAATTTGTATCGAAACTGATAATGCCTAATGGCTAATAAATACGTGCAGATAATAGCAGTTGAATTTATACTGTGAGAATGCGTTTTTATTTCTAAATGCGAAGGGAGATATCTACATCGTTAAATTGGATTTTATATCTTTCAAATTTGTCAAATTGAGCCTATTTAGTAGCATGCAAGCTGTAAAAACACAGGATTTAAATTATACACAATAACAGGTAAAGTTATAGATTGTATTGAAAATTGATCAATTATAATGCTGATTATTATTATTACCTGTAAACAAAATGGATGTAGTTTTTCCGTGCATTACTTTAGTTTTTCCTACCAAGTCGTTAAACAAATAATCGGGGGCGCAGCGAGCGGACGTTTACTTATCTAGCATTGAAGTCACCAGTTTCTCGTGACGTCTTCACCACTAGTGTTATCACATTTGCGTATAAGTGCATCATTCTGAGAAGTTGCCGTGTATAAATCGAGTTGTTAAAGAAACTGATATAAATCTTAATTGATGTATTTTAAACTTTCGCGTTTTACATGATTTCAAATCAACCTGCATTAGGATATAAACTGCAAAACGAAAATATTAGCCCTACTATTATATACCACATACGTTATGTGTCGGCACAACCGGTCAAAATATAATAAAAGTTTCCACTAAAAACACAGTCATACCCCAGTCAAGAATTGTCGATATGCAAATCTGAAAGATCGTGAGGCACGACACAATATACGTTGTGCCTTAATTAAAGTCAAATAGATTCAACACGAGTTCTAATCATTCACTTGCTGTATTAAAAATATTGTGTACTAAGGAAATGAAGTAATTTAGATTGTTAGTGGTACTAAAATTACGATAGGATCAAAAACGTGAAACATCGATTAATCTACTTTATTTTACAATTTAAGAGTATTTACACTAAAGTTACTTAAGCCCTATATTTTTCTTATTACCTACTTGGAAATTTTAATTTGATTACTCGAATGGGAATATTATGCACAAATAAGTAGTAATATTTTCATTGGGGGCTATTAAGAAAAGCCATATATGAATCGCACTGTCAAATGATGCAAATGAATCTCATAAAAATGGTTATCATTTGGCTGCTCCGACGTCGACTGCTGCTTCACTTGTCGGAAATGGAACGGTCAGGTAAGTTCAACTGTGAAAAAAAGAAATGTGTCGACGCCAAATACAGGGAGGTTCTACTTCCAAATAACATGGAGATGTTAAATGATGGTAAGAGAAGTCGCTGATTCTTAACTGTGTTAACCTACCTATGTTAACTGTGGAAACTGTATCCTCGAATTAAATTCCTCCACGTCGAACAAAAATATACCACAGTTGATATCGAACTATGACGGAGGCAAAGCAAGGTTGACACAAGTGGAACCTATAAAATCATTTAGTTGCTAAACGTCCATAAAGACCAACCATATTAATAAATCAAATTACGTCGGTAATTAAATTAATCAGTATCAATTCGAACATCCAATAGAATTCCATTCAAAAAATTGAAAACTAAAAATTATACATCACAGAATGAACTCGATAAAAGGCTACTACGTATTAAAAAATGTCAAATTTCATCTTAGGACGAGGGGTACTATTTTTTGAAAAGTAAGATATTTTCAAAAATTATTTATAATAAGTTGAGAATTTAATGAATGAAGAAATTTAAATGGTTTACTGTTTTCATCATTTACCTATAGGTGGAATATATTGTGCTGTATCGTAAACAAAATTTATTTTTCATGTTTGCGCATAAATTGAAAATTTATCCAAATTTTTCGTTCTAGAAATCATATTTTTTTTATTTTTGAATAATTCTCAAAATGGTACAAAATTTTAACATTTTTACACGTTGCTTTATAGTCTGCACTCTCTGCGATAATTCTCAAGGTAAAACTTTCCTATTATGCGTCCAATTTATCAATAGAATCAGCTAAATATAATTATTTAATTAAATTAAAAAAATTCAAAATTTTAAAAAATCATTTCTTTTGTTTTTTATTTTTTGAAATTTTGAGTTATAGTCACCTTCCTCGGAAAAAATTGTACCTATAATATTATATTTTTGATTTATCATAATTCTAATTACGAATAATATATTGTCGAGGATGTAGATAATAAATACAATAATAAATTATATTTATTCCATTGCTTAGCAGTTATTTACAAAAATTAAAACATTGAAGAATTTCAAATCGAACAAATAAACTGTATCTGTTTTTAAATTCCCAAAGTAAGATAAGGCTCTGAGTGGGCGAAAATGGAAGCTAATCGATCAAAACAATCTCCTTAACAAACATACATGTAGCGTTTTAGAATAATTTTTTATTTTGATTAATTAATTTATACCACTACCCACTACATTTTGATTTGTATTTTTGATTAGCGAGCTAATGGCGGTTGAATGTAATAATGGCTAAGTAGGTCTTCACATAATTGCAAATTACAATTTACAATACTTAATGCATAAGATAAACTTATCTTAAAATCGTCTGTTTTGCAATGTTTCATTATAAAATTTTAAGTCGTTGACTTTTTGTTAATTAGTGCTCAGAAGTAAAAAGAATGGAAGTTCGTGCAAATAGCAATTATAAAATTTCAATTTTGGTATAATATGTAGATTTGCTTTTTCTATTTTAATTTAATTAATATTGCTTAATTAATCGTATAAAATACCATTCTTCGTTACAAATGTATTAATTTGTATTACATTCCCACAATTTAATTGCACTTAAAAATTTTAATTAATTTCCTTGCATTACATTTCTTAAAATTAATCTATGTATAGTTCATTATGCGGACTTGTAGCAGCTAAAAAGATGTAATATTTATGTCAAGTGGAATACTGCGATATATTAAATGCAATTTCTGGCTAATGTAAAGTTTTTCTATCATATTTTGACGCGTAACTGATATTTAGATGCCATCGATTTGTAAGATAAGGTGGATTGAATTAATTATTATTACTACAATTAATCAGTTTTGTAATGAGAATCAAAATTATTTTCATATATTTTGATTGACAGTGGATAATGAGCGATGTGACGTATGGTATTTAATGCACATTCAAATCACTGGAGGCTGTATAATTAATAACATTAGCAATCTGATCTGACAAAGCACACTCGCACCAGCCCTAAGCTATACACACAGTTTGATCTATATCGTTCTAGACGTTCCGAACTCTAATTAAAGATCTTTATCACTCGCGAGAACTCCCATCCACCGTCTTATTAATTTCCAATATCTTTAATCTACCTAGATATCGAACTTTTTTGATTCTTCTCTATTGATTTTAAGCGTTGTGCGTTTTTTAGCCATAATTTAAATTCTTTAATTGGATGTATGCTGTAATTAAATTCAATCAACAATTAACACTTTTCGCTTTCGTAAACTTTTCTCAAGCTAAACAAATCTTAATAATTCGGTTCATTTAAGGGTAGCTTTAATAATACTAACAGGTGGCACGAAATCCTAGTTAATAATGAATATTGATTGGTGTGAAGGTGATAGGCGCGTATCGTGGTGCTGATGTGATGTATGGAGAAGCCACGACAAGCGTCTGTGTCGCGTAGGCCGTTGAAGAACTGCTTCATTAAAGTTGAATCTCAACATGCTCGGCTCGTGTACTACCCGTTCTTATCATCTTGTATTTGTAACCTACCTGTTCTTCATCAATCCCTTGCTTAACATATAAATTACATAGCGTTATATTTATAACTAGTTAATAAGATCATCATCTTCTTCGAAATCCACGTTCGATTATATCACATTAATTATTCTCGTTTCTTGCCATTTCATTTATTTTATTTACTTGTACTACATATTACAATATATTTATATTTTTTGTTTTGTTTCAGGAGAAGACGAAGAGTGGAGAAGTAAAGATGCGGACTCGATGGAAGTCGATGACGGTTCTGAGCGTGAAGAAAAACATACCATAACTGAATGTGATAAAATTTTTACGAATGTTAAAGAAAATAAAACTGAAAATAAAAACGATAACAAAAATTTAGACGAAGGACCTAGATTACGGTTGAGGCTTAAAACGAATCTCGCAACCGATCCCGCTTTACAACCTCAAGCAACCTCTCTAGCAAATGTCAAACTTGAACAAGAACTATCAGCATCACCACCATCTACATCAGAATATATAAATTCTTTACCACCTTCCTTACAAACTGTGTTAACTAGTGGTAGATATTTTTTACCACCTCATTTGAATTTACTCGAGACCACTGTAAGAACCGAGTCATCTGAAGCTCCTCGACAGAATGCGGCACCAATTTATATGTGTGCCCCATGTAGTATAAAATTTTCATCTTTAAGTACTTTAGAAGCACACCAAACTTATTATTGTTCACATAGGGCTAATAAAACTTCAAGTGATGCTGAAGATGGAAAATCTGTTGCTGGTGGCGATAACTGCGGAAATCAATCCGACCAGGATACGTCAGAAAATCCATCAAAATCAATACGAACCGGAAAGCAGTACACGTGCAATCAGTGTTCATATAGTGCAGAAAAGAAAGTTAGTCTGAATCGCCACAAACGAATGCACACGGTTTCTCCAGAATCAATAAATCCACCTCAATCGCTTTCCAACGGAGAAGTTAGTCAGGATAATAACGATCGATATTGTACCGATTGTGATATATCTTTTAGTTCCCAGAAGACTTTCAGAGCACATAAACTTCATTATTGTAGCTCCAGGCATGCAAATAAACCATCTGCTACAATTAATCCTACTCCAGTATCTACAATTGTAAGTTCCAAAACCACGTCCAGCTGTACTTCTAGTTCTACGTCGGCTTCTCCGGTAGATACTACCAGTTGTAAAACTCCGCCGTCTCCTGCCTCTGGTGTATCGTCCCAGCAACCTTTACTTGCATTACCAACAAATCCAATATTGATAGTGCCATACTCTGTATTTAGAGCTGCCAGTTTAATACCTGGCATTTTACCCAACTCGACTGGATTACCCACACACGATACTCCATGTTTTCTGTTACCTAACGGAACTTTACAACCGATGTCTCAAGCACTTCCATCTGGTATAACACCACAACAATCTGAAGTTCTTAAATGCGTTAATAAAAATAAAGAATCTAGCTTAAATCGAGATCTATCTGCACCGTTAGATCTTAGCATTCGTAAATCGCCCGAACTAAAAGAATTGGTTATTCGTGTCGACGATCATGAAAAGGAAAATATTAAACATAGATCTCCTACTCCTGAACAGATTATTTGTGCTCCATCTCTTCACGGTTCTCCACCATTGACTCCTTCATCTTTACGAGAATCATCGCCTATCGAAATAGTATCTCCCAAAAGAAAGCACGACTATGACTCCTCACGAAGTAATAGTCCCAGATTGTCTAAGTTAACTCCAAAATCAATGATAACAGAATTAGAAAAATCTCAATTGAGTCCAGACGGAAGCAAAAATTTAAATCATCTTGGCATTCCGTCATCTTTACATCCGTTATTATTAAGAGCTGGATCTATGTCATTGTTGCCACCGGAGTTACAAATTAGATTAGCGGCTAGTGAAGTACCCACAATTTCTTCTGCTACACCTCAAGTTCTTGTGAAACAAGGTGTATCAAAATGTAAAGAGTGTAACATTGTCTTCTGTAAACACGAAAATTATCTTGTACATAAAAAGTTGTATTGCTCGGCACGATTGCAAGAAGGTGAAGTGTCTAAAGTGGTAGGGAGTCCTCCTGTTAGTCCTGGAAGTACCGGTGCTACTAGTCCAGCAGGTCAATATCAACAATTGATATGTCTTGCGTGTGGAATAAAATTTACTTCGCTGGACAATTTAAATGCTCACCAGACGTATTACTGCCTGAAAAGAGGAGATGTGGAAGTGAGAAGGTGCGGTAAATGTCGAGGAATTGCAGAACCCGGCCATCACTGCATACCTTCAGGAACTTTTGCCGGTTGGAAGTGTCCTTGTTGTGATGTAGTAAGTGCAACTGCCAGTGCTGCTCAAAGACATATGGACACTCATACAGGCGTCAAAGCATATCGCTGTACAATATGTCGATATAAAGGAAATACTCTGAGAGGAATGCGAACGCATATTCGTATGCACTTTGATAAACGATCTCCAGATTTGCAGGTAAAGATAAATAACATTGTATAATACTTTTGGTTATTGTTGATTAGTACAACTTAAAATGGCATACATAGAATGGTAGGCATTTCAGCTTTTTAATTGATTGTGACAGCATGTTATTTATGTCAGAACCAATTCACATATGTTTCGCTTCCTTACTGTTCTATTGTTTCAATATTTTATTGCTAAAAAAATAATTTGCTACTACTATAAAATTACAAATAATTATATACTGCAATGAAAAGTGATTTTAATTGTTTTGTTTTCGATTTTTAGGAAGAAAAGTACATAAGCTACATCCTGGAAGACGATAGTGCTAATTTGGTGGAAACCAGCATGACTTCATCATCAGCAACACTTCCCGTTGTTACCGACGATCGGGCAGTGTCTCCCAGTTCTGAAGGTCATTCTGAACCACTGCATCATTGTACTCAGTGTTCCTATAGTTCTGTTTATAAGTCCAACGTACTGCGACATGCAAAATTAGTTCATAGTGTTGTTGAAGATGAGCAACTTTCAAATGGAACAAGTGATAAAAGTGTCAAGTCAGTTCCTGTGGTTGACAATGTGATTATTAAAGAAGAAGTTATTGATTCTGAAGTTGTTGTTGAGTCGGTAGACGATACAGTAAAAGTTACAGAAAAAGTTACGGATATCGAATGTGAGGATAAAATTAAACAGGAATCTAATCCCGATAGTGTTCAATCTAACGATGATTCGAAAAATACAAATAAATATTGCAAATCTTGTAATATTGCCTTTAATTATTACACAACTTATGTGGCCCATAAAAAGTTTTATTGTTCAAGTCACGCAGGTGAAATTACAAATGCAAATACCAACAATAATAACCCAACAAATAGAGCAGCCGAAACTTCTGTACTTTGAGTACAAACTCTATAAAAACTTTAGATAGGTCTGACAATTTTCTCATGTGGATTAAAAATCTCATTATGGTGAAGTGAAAGTGACCATTTAATATCTGTGTTAAATATTGGGCCAGTTTCATATGTATACGCGTCATATGTGCATAATACTGTTTAACATATTATGTATTATTATTGTAATTAGCCATAATTGTCGCCGGCTCCAGAGTCGTGTGTTCAATTTTAGTCATATGTCACTTTGCAATATTTTCTCGTTTCTGTACATTTTTGCATTATTGTTGTATAAAAAATTTATTGAATAATTTTAAATATATTAGGTTTATTAAATGTAATATAAATTCGTATATGCCAAAGCATTAACTCACTATTTGAATAATTTGCATTTTATATTGGTTTAAACTCGAATATAGCATGTAAAAGCTTTTATTCATATCATTTAGATAAGCGGTTTCTTTCTCACTTGTAATTCAACGGTTAATGTTCAAGTGAATAAATGTTATAGTTGTTTGGTGTTATAAACACCATTTAAACGTATGCAGTGATTATACTTGGAGACAATAAATTATTTATTTGTATTTGTTTTCCATTGTTTCATTTCTTAATCTTCAAATTTAATCAATAGGTGAGAAAAGCAGATTGAGTGAACCCATTTTGCACTAATGCATAGCACTTTAAATGGTTCGTTGATTTTGTACTAAGGTTTATTGGTTGGAGGCCAAAGAATCAAGATTTTTAATTATAGGTACATAATCTACTCGGCACCTTAATAAAATGTATCTAAGCTTTCTACAAAAATTGTCTGCCAATATGGTATGTATATGTACGAGTAGATTGGCGTGAACGAGATAACATGAGTAGAATACCCAGGCCCGGACTGGCTAGTCGGTGATCGCCGAGGGCCCCGGACCCAAGGGGGTCCCGAAGTGGCCTCAAAAATAGTAGTTTATACTTGGGGTAAAAGTGAACTTTTTCCAAGTGTTCAAAATAGCGGAAAATGTGCTTTTTAAAAATCTTCTCTCTTGGTAAGGGGGCCCCTCCTCAATGTCCCCCTGAGAATACCCCAAGTCCAAATTCAGTTTCATCGAATTCAAATTACTGTTTAAATTGCATGTTCACTTCTCAACAAGTTGAGAAATTTCTATTCCAAATAAACAGTAATTATTAATTTAATAAAAAATATGTAGGTAATAAATCAGTTGTCAGTCAATAAATTAGTACCTACTCTGTTAGTACCATAATCAAAATAGTAATAAAATACAAAAAGGGAATGTTATTTTCTCATGTCAGATCGAAAATTATATATTTAAAAGAAAATTGCTACTACCTACTACTTGTAGAAATAAATAATTTGTAGAATAAAATAACAGTAATGTTAACTATTTTAATTAAAAGCAATCAAGAGTAGGCAAATTCATGTTAATGAAGTCAGAAAAAAATCGACATCTTCAACACGTATAAAAGACCCTCAGTTAGTTTAACCTGACAGTAACCAACAATTTTAACAGCGGACTATAGTGTGTAATTTGGATGACGCAGACAATTTTTATATTAAAATGGTAGGATTATCTCTTGTGTGACGCGCTTTCGAGGGATGAAAGAAAAAGTTCAAGAAATCTTTAAATTTTCTAGTTTTTGAACCCTTTCAAGCATACATTAATTGTTGGTGGTCAACGTTGAAGAAGAATGCGACATATACATTAATTACATAATTACACCTAGAGTACAGTTACAGTAAACAAGGACACGGCGAACGTGGTAGTGGACGTGTCAGATGCGACGCTGTACTTCAAGTGGTTAATCAACTCAAATTTGTGCTATTAAAAAACAATTTTTTATGGTATATTTTCTTTGTGCAACAACAAACTATTATGCAGCAAAAACGGTAAAATAAGAAACGAATATGAGAGAGAGAAAATATTTTGAGGATGGTTATAGTTATAACATTTATAAAAAGATTGCATTTTAGTCAGAAAATTCGACCATGGTAAAGAATTATGAACGAAAGACTGAGTCGTTCGAATATTTTTTCAAATATATAACCCAGATACAAAACGAAAAGCTCTAGTAGAAATATAGATCATGACTAGAGACAGGATAGTTAGGCAAAATAAAACCTCAAAAAAGGCAGGCAAAAAGGCATTAAAAACAAGCAAAAAAGGCAAAATAAAAGGCAAAAAGGTACAAAAAAGGCAAAAACGTTTTTTCAACAAAAATCATACAAATTCAAATTAATTCTCTTTATTTTTGTACCAACTGGTTACCAGAAATTTTTCGATATTATCTACAGAAGCTTAAATTTGTTCTCCGGTCACTCAAAATTTGTTTGAATGTGGAGAACGATGTCTCCACATCGCAAGACGTGCTAGGGGCAAATTTCAATGAACTTATCTGATCTGGAGTTAGCTCTAAATCAATATCGTCATTCGAAATTCCTTGATGTATTTTATGAATTTCCTGTATAATTTTATACGATGGATTTTTTTCTAAAACATTATATTAATTTTTCATTAAATTTTTTCCCTAGTGTCGATTCTCTGCTTCACTGGAAAGCTAATATAACAATAACATCTCAGTCAGTTTGGAATTCGTCAAATAAGCATAACGTCGCCGAATCGTAGTAATGTGATAACGCGAGCTTCATAATCGAATGGAGAAGAGGTTTTGTTTTACTAATTACGTCTAGCATAACCAGATTTCATTTCAAGAATCGGATTCTACCGATTAGTAGAATTTGAATTTAAAAATTTAAAATTTTTATAATTAAGTAAATATAACATTATTTAGAAATTTTTAAATAAAATTAAGAAATAAATTTTAAAAAAGCAAAAAAGAAATATTTTGGTTCAAAAAGCACAAAAAAGGCAAAAACAACCGCAAAATAGGTGAAAAAGGCAAAAAAAGACTGGAAACCCCCCAAAAAGGCAAAAAAGGCAAAACAAAAAATGAATTTTTGAATAGTACATGCTCTGAAACGGATTTTAAATTGGGTCTGCCTGAAATATTTCAATTTTTAAAAAAAGGCATTTTGCCTAACTATCCTGTCTCTAATCATGACCGTATATATGGGGGACGGCAAAAATTCCGTATTGCATATTATTTAACCTTCCTTAATAATGATAACGATCAGAAAGATGGAAAATTTGTTGAGGGTCTCCTACACGTGTTCAACTTGAGATTTCACTTGAATGCAGTATGATATAGAAAATGTGTCAAGATTGTTTAGATAATCTGGGTAACAATTAAATAACGACAAAGATCTTTGTTTCATGTAATAAAAGCTAAGAGCCAAAAGTGTTCGCAGAAAAAAGTTCATTTTTCCAAAACATTTAGTTACGAATAATAATGAAGCTACATTTGATATTTTTTGGATATTGCTCTTTCATTTCATTTTTCTTATCATTTTATACTAATTTTGAAGTTTCTTTTGAAATTTATATTTTAAATTAAGTTAATAATAAAATTTACTTGTACTTGGATTTTATTTCATAAAAATAGATATACATTGTGATCGAATTTATCGCAATTTTCGGAGAAATTCGATCATCATTTACATGCTATTAAATTCAAACCGATTGGGGTATATTACACCGTGATTGGTAGTTGTGTTCTACGGATAAAAACATACCAGAGATGTCTCGCCATAGTTGTGTAGTTGGTAGAGTTAATTCAAAATAAGATAACCGGGCGGTGTTAATGTACAGAAACAAAAATCCGTTTTTGCAACGAAAGGGTGTTAGGTTGAATTAAACCACTGGCTATTATCTGTCAAAAGTAAATTAAATGCACGACTGCATTGACACGTTCTCCCTCCACTTCTACTGCGCAAGAAATTGGATTCACCCAGTCATCTTATATTGAATGAACTCTACCACTGTTAATTAATTTTAACCTTATATATCTCAATGTTTTTTCATAATGTAAATAGAAAGACATACGATCACTAGAAGGACTACCTTTCAGGACACTGCAAACCATTATTTCAAACTCATTAGGATGGTAGTCACATCCACGATACAAGACAAAGGAATTGACCAACTACGGACAACGCGGTTCAGACTTCAATGTTGTGAGGACAAGAACTTAGGCGTTAAATTTTATAACAACTGCCAGAAAATATCAAAGACTTTCTTTTGATGGGGTTCAAAAGGAAAATCAAGGAACTTCTGCTTGAAAGAGCGCTATCGGATTCCGAAAGTTGAGAGGAAAACCAACAGCACTGCAGCAGCTGATCTCCACTCTTTTAATCGAAATCTTGTATTTTATTATTATGATTTTATTTCTGATTAAATAAAGATTATTATTATTATTATGTACGCCAAACCAGCTACCATTCAGTTTTGTGTCTTATATTTGAAGATAACAAGATAAATCTTCTTCTTTTTCCGGTACCTATCCGTTTCGAATGTTGGCGATCATCATGGCAATTCGAACCTTATCCACAGCAGCTCTAAAAAGGCCCACCGTCGTAGTGTTGTACCATGTTCTTAAGTTCTTCAACTATGATATGCGTCTTCTTCCCGGTCCTCTTTTTTCATTCACCTTTCCCTGCAGGATCAATTGTAACAATTCATATCGCTGGCTGTTTCTCATTATATTTCTTTACACATTCTTTCCAGGACAGCTTTGTTTGTGATTCTATCCGTCCATGATATCTTTAGTATGCGCCTGTACAGCCACATTTCGAAAGCCTTCAGCTTCTTACAAGAGGCTTTCGTCGGGGTCCAAGATTCCACTCCATACAACAGAACCGGGAAAACATAGCACCGTAACATTTTTATCTTTGTTATCAGTGACAGATCGTGGCATCTAAACAATCTGGACATTCTTAGAAACGCGGCTCTGGCCTTTTCTATCCTGCATTTTATTTCGATGGAGTGGTCCCATTCTTCATTCAACGTTGTTCCCACATATGTGCATTTCTGGATATTTCTAAGATAAATCAAATTTATATATTTATTTTACGGAAATATCCTTTTTACAACTAACCAAACATTACAAGATTACAATATTAAAAGCATACAAAATAAAATCCTTGATCATTTACTGACATCTAACGACGACTCTTCAAATGGACGCGACATCTAACGACGAATCTGTGAATAGTACAGTACGGGATAAACCCAATGTTCTATTTTCTATTAATATTATATCTATGGATAGATGATAGTTTAAGTTTAACGTGTAATTCTAAACACGGCACAGATAAATTTGGGAGTGATCGGGTTTCAAACCTTTAGATCTATAGCTGCATTCCCTAACTACTACAAAAAACTACATGTACTTTGCCATATAAAAAAAAGTTTCATATTGAAGTTATAAAGAAAATTATTTTATTTTTTTAGACGCTTGGGGTTACATTGGGATTAGAGTCGTCCAAACTATCCCCTGGTCTATCCAAAGTAAACCGTTGTATATTTGATCCATTTGGAAAATTCTTTGGTGAACACATAATTGCATAAACCCCAACCAGAGATTCAAACACAACACTAAATATCTGCACACTTCCAAAATTATGCAGATCTGCTAGCATTGTTCTTTTCAATTGGGGCATTTTTAATGGTAAGGACTAATGATAAGGACCTGCAGTGGGAGATCATCTTCTTCTCTCGCTGAGAAGTGAAGATACCCCTGGCTACAGCGTACTAACAGCTGACAGAAATTCTATGTTAACTCTTGGAACAAGTTCTATAGCAATAGATTCATTCTTGTCACTGAAATAAGTTGCATTCATTCAGTGGCGTAACTACCGGGGGTTCTGGGTGTGCGAAAAACACGTTCCTATGGAATCAAGGGACCACGCTCCAGAGAAAAAAGAGATTTGCAGGCCAAGACATCCAAGGATAGAATTAAACAAAATCGTTACATGTTCCTGGAATATTTATTTCATTTCATTCATTTCGCCATCTATCTTATACTTATATACCTGAATGTGGGTAAGTACAGGCAGGTACAGGGGGCCCAGATTGAATAATTTCACACGGGCCCACGGAGACACAGTTACCCCACAACTGCATTCATTCCCAATGGGGAGAACCTATAGCCATTCGGCTTCATCTTGAGAATAAACTTTTCTGATTAGTGTCACTTTGCTCCCTTGATATTATATAGGGTGTTTTTTAGCTGCATGAGAACTTTCAATAGGGATAACAATTGAATCAAGATTGCTATGGAAACAGTTTTTTGACATTTGTGTTTAGCAAGGTTTGGCATTTGATAATGCATAGATTGACCATTGAACAACGCTACCAAATTGAGCTCACAACCAATTGGAAGTGGATCCATTTTTTTACTGTAAAATTTTGTTCAGTGACGAGGCACATTTCTGGTTAAATGGGTATGTGAACAAACAAAATTGCCGTATATGGAGTGAGACCAATCCGGGACATTATCTTGAGACTCCATTGCATCCATTAAAATTGACTGTTTGGTGTGGAATACACGCCAACGGCATCATTGGTCCATATGTCTTTCGAAATGAGGAAGGAGCTACCGTTACGGTGAATGGTGTGAGATATCGACACATGCTCAATACATTTTTGTTTCCAAAACTTCAAGAGCTAAACATTGACAACTTATGGTTCCAACAGGATGGTGCTACGTGCCACACAGCCAACGAAACCATCAATTTATTGAAAGGACAATTTGGTGACAACATTATTTCAAAACGTGGTCCTATCAATTGGCCTCCAAGATCGTGTGATTTGACACCTCCAGATTATTTTCTGTGGGGGTATGTTAAATCCATGGTTTATGCTAACAAACCAACAACTCTAGAAGCATTGGAGGCTAATATTCAGCAAGCCATTTATGAAATAAAGCCAGAAATATTGGAAAAAGTGGTCAAAAATTGGACTGAACGGATGCGCTTCGTAACCATTAGTCGTGGTGGTTACATGCCGGAAGTCATGTTCAAATCATAAATGCCTTTAACTGTACTTTCATAAAAAAATTATAACCAAAACATTCCGTCAGGTTTTTAATGTTTTATTTCATTTTGAAGTTCTCATGCAGCTAAAAAAACACCCTATAATATACTTTTAAAAAATATAGCCTCCAAGAAAAACTCCTTTGTTTCCCAGGATAAATTAAATTCATCTTCTTAATAAACTTTTCGATCGGACGGAAAATAATCTGTTTTCCCGCTATACCTCAAGTCGGTTATCTTCAAGTACGCCGCCCACTATCAAGCGACCTTGTAAAAGTTTCCTTTACTAACAAATTTCTATAATGTCTATTTTCCAAATCTCCAATTAATTTTAAAATTAATTATTCTTTCTAAAATTTATTAACCAAAATAATTTACACTTCCAAATTTTTCACTCTCATTTATTTCATAAATCACAAATTAACTTTTTCAATCAACTTTTATAATTCACATTCATACAAATCAAAAACGACCGTCCACGCTTGGACACCGTAGGCAAGTCTCCTTCTTCTGTTTTCGCGCCGGAATGTGCGCTCCGCAGCGACCTCGAACCGCCGCGAAATTTAAATTAAAAATTCCCAGAACAAACTTTTCACTATTATTTTGTTGAAATTTCTTCAAATTATTGGATAATTTCACTATAAATACCTTTATCATTTACAATATTATCGCAGCTCTATGGGGATAGTTTGGGAACTTTCTACTTCTATCCTTTTCGTGTTCCAATATAGTACCAGAGAAGTGTGTATCAAAACAGTTTTTTTAAGTTACGTGGAATATGAAGTAAAATCAAGTTCCTCTAGCTGTTGGATTACATGTGTGTAAACAAAAGGGCGATGGCGATTGTATACAATATTAAGAGGAATCCTCAGAGTTTCAAAACACACTTTCGTGTGTTTTTTCTCTGGTCTCAGTAAACACTAAAATTCGCTTTCTACCCCTACAGATGATGGAAATAATGTGCACTAATCATAACTTCATCGTTTATTACATGTGATATCTTTCACTTTTTGGAACTGTATTCAGTCTACAACAGACACAAACTAACGCAACTCCCAGATCCTCACGCAACCAAAGCCTTTCTACGATTGCAACAATTAACCTGAGTGCGAGTTCACTTCAGCTAATTATTTAAATATTATAATATTTTAAAAGTAGTAATACTTTAGGGAACCATTTTGAGATAAGAATATGTCCCCCTTCATTTGAGATTATTTTCAGTTAGTAGCATTTTATTAGCGGATTATAAGCAAACGGTCAACTGGCAAATTCAAGCTCTTCTGCTAAATAGAAAGTTTCTAATTCAAATCTCGATATATTTGATAATAAATCAGTTAGTGAGAGCTTCCATTCTGGTTTCAGTGTAAAACTATCATATCGCTTTACCGAATTCCATAAATAATAAATAAATTGATAGATATCTCCATGCATCAGAATACATAATTAATAGAATATTGAGAAACTGAAACTAGTAATTAGATTTCCATAAGTCGGTTTAAAAATTTAATTTATGTATTTCATGCAGCACGTAGGTGGGTAGGTACCGCGATTTAACTATTTTTGAAAAATAATTCGCATACGTGTGCAAGTTTAGGCAAGCATGAACTGTTAAACGCGGCCGTGGGCAGAAACTGGGATATATGCAGTTATCGAATCTAAGTAATCTGAACAAGCCGTGCATATATTCCATGCACCTAGATAAGTTTGCTTATTTATTATGGCCTTATGCAAATGATTCCACTATCTCGGTAAAAATGCACGAACGGCTGGTTAGTGATAGCTGCGATACCGGCCAATATTTCGCGGCGACACGATAAGGTAAATAGAACTAAAACCCACATAAATAGATATACCTTTTTTATTCTTTTGGATATCTTAAAGTTGATGGCGAAATTAAAATTTTGAATGAATTTTAATAATAATCAATTACTTATAAATGCCTTTATTGCTGTAAGTAAGTAATTTATCGCAAATTGCCTTTTTAAAAAATAATCACATTTATCATTATGTTAATACACATGGAATAAAAACTTAATTGCATGGCTATTTATTGCAATATTATTTATTTCACAAATTAATCTACTTATACAATCTTTTAAAAATCTCCATAAATTATAATATTTATCTCAATTCAAAATCAATAAAATACAATAAGTTATTTAGGCATTGGGAAAACTAATCACAAATTATCTACTTTAAAAAATAGTGACAATGCCACAATCACAATTTATTTTGAAAAACTATAGAGCGTTTATAATCTATTCAAAGTCACTTACTAGGTAAGTTCAGGTAAGATTGCGCAGTTTGCAAGATTATGCCCCTAACAGTTATTATATAGTTGCAATACGGTTCATGTGTGTTGATAAGCTTTTTTTTATTAAAAATTTGAATTAATTGGTAAGTGCTTCAATCCTTGTAATTTTTCCAGTATAGAAAATAAGCGATTGATCCTTTATTTTGTTATATTCATGATTCGAGACTAGTTTGTTAAGTTAATTATAAATCAATTAATTATTTAAAAACATAATATTTTACCTAATAAAGTAGAGGAGAAGGTAGTAATATGGAACCGCCTATTGTTTTTTTCGATTAACTCTACAATTTAGTAAAAAAAAAAATGAAAAGTAATGATATGTACTGAATCCTACACTAATAACCTATCACATTATGAAGATTGCAAAGTAATAAAACAGATATTTTTCTAAATAAAACGTTTAATTTAAAATATGAAAATTGACAAGGTATTTTTTTTATGCCTTTAATTTTTTTGTTTGTTTTTGTTTACATAATTAATAATTATGATATAAAGGACCCCGCAACGGTCTTATGGGAATTAGGTCCCGGTCAAATTTCACAAAAATTTAGGATATTGTAGTTCATAACATGCTGATAAAAAGTGTCCATGGGCACGAAGCCAAAAAATGGACAGTTTCCGAGATAAAGGCATTCAAGAGTGGAAAAATTGGAGTTTTAGGTTAACAGATGCGCACTGTTTTTCAGCTTTGAATGATGTTATATATCTGTTTATAACATTTATTTCCTTATGTTAACAGTAACATCACGTAATAATTCGCAATATTGCATATTTTAAATTTAAATCCCTTATAAAGTTCAATTATTGCAACTGTAGTATAAGTGTAATTCACAATTTAAGTAATATTATATTTAATCAAGTAGTAGTATATCAATATACAGGGTGTCCCCGCACTCGCTTTACATAACTTAGGTGGTGATAGACGACACTTTTCTAAGAACAATATTTAACAAAATTTTTTTTCTAAATTCAAACCCTCGAGAGTTAGGCCTCTTTAAAGAATTTTTTTTAATTTCCATCTTGACGTGGCCATGGCTCCGAAAATAATGATTTTTCAGTAAAAATGGTTTAGTGCTTTTTAAAAGAGCGTGAAATAATCTACAAACTAGATTTACACCTTTTATTGTCTAAAATCAACGGCTTTCGAGTTATGAATTAAAGTAAGCTAAAAAATGTCGAAAAATTTGAGCTTTATTTTTTTTGGGTTTTTTTCGGGTTTTTTTCAAAACCCTGTATCTTTTAAACGAAACATTTTACAAAAAATCTGACGCCCCATTCCGGATAGGAAATTTAACGGACTACAATTTTTGTCTAGTAAAAATTTTTGAGAAACCAATCCATTCCACAGAAAATCAGAAAATAATAAATAAGGCAGCGACAAAACAAAAAATTAAATTCACAAAATTTTTATTTTTTTTGAAAAATTATTTTATTAATTAATTTTAAACTATTAGATTATTTAAGTAAATATTGAAAATGACCACCCTCATTTTCAATACACAGTCGTGGTCGTTTTAAAATATGCTTTATAGTATTATTTATAAAATTTCCTTTTTTGTTAAGAGCCATTATAGCAGGGGTGGTCAACAAGGTCGAGGGATTGACCGGTCGATCACGAAGCCAATTTTGGTCAATCACTGAGTGTGAAAAGTGTCAAAAATTCGAATTTCTGCGATTGAAGTGTCGAAAAATCGACTTTTTTCGATTTTTTTCGACAAACATCTTTTAAAACAATCACGACTGTGTATTGAAAATGAGGATGGTCATTTTCAACAATTACTTTATTAATGTAATAATTTAAAATTAACTAATAAAATAATTTTTCAAAAAAAATAAAAATTTTGTGAATTTAATTTTATATTTTGTAGCTGCCTTGTTTGTTATTTTCTGATTTTCTGTGAAATGGATTGATTTTTCAAAAATTTTTACTAAACAAAAGTTGTAGTCCGTTAAATTTCCTATGCGGAATGGGGCGTCAGATTTTTTGTAAAATGTTTGGTTTAAAAGATACAGGGTTTTGAAAAAAACCAAAAAAAAATAAAGCTCAAATTTTTCGACATTTTCTAACATACTTTAATTCATAACTCGAAAGCCGTTAATTTTATACAATAAAAGGTGTAAATCTAGTTTGTAGATGATTTCACGCTCTTTAAAAAAGTAGTAAACCATTTTTACTGAAAAATCAATATTTTCGGGGCTATGGCCACGGGAAGGTGGAAATTTAAAAAAATGCTTTAAAGAGGCCCAACTTTCGAGGGTTTGAATTTAGAAAAAAATTTTTGTTAAATATTGTTCTTAGAAAAGTGTCCTCTATCACCACCTAAGTTATGTAAAGTGAGTGCGGGGACACCCTGTATAGGTACTTTTCATACATTGCAAAAATTCACATTAAGTAAATGATTCTTGCTTGTTGTACATGTTATTCGATGCAATAACATTATAATTAAGTTTGGTTTGAGCATTGACTGGACCTTAGACAGGACTATGTGTACAGGCATTCTGTGCAAAAGTATAATTCATCCAGTAAATTCAGTAACCTAAAACTTCCATTTTCCACTCTTTAATGCCTTTATCTCGGAAACTGTCCATTTTTTGGCTTCGTGCCCATGGACACTTTTTATCAGCATGTTATGAACTACAATATCCTAAATTTTTGTGAAATTTGACCGGGACCTAATTCCCATAAGACCGTTGCGGGGTCCTTTGTACAGCAAGAAATACAATAAATTGTAGGTAGACATCAGGCATGGGCATTGCTGCAGTGGTCACTAATGAGGTCGATGGTGCCGGGAGGATTAATTCATCTCCGGCAGCTACCAATAATGTCCAGTTGGCCGTTGCTCCAGTGGTCACTAACGATGTTGATGGTGCCATTGTTGGCACACAGCGTTTTAACAGTGTCGTGGTGGAGACTCTCAGAGCTAACACCACTAATGTTGCTTCTAGGTCTAAACCTGCTGTTCGAAAGATCATAGGTCGAGGTCTAGATGCAAGTATTACTCTAACTGCAGCCCCTAAACAGCAACGACGATGGGTTTTCGTTTCTGGGGTGGCAGCTAATACTTCCCATCTTACACTGGTAAAGTATATTAAGGATAAACTTAATGTGAACTCTATCTGTTACAGGATCTTTTCCAACACACACAGCTCTGCGTTTAAAGTTGGTGTTTTTGAAAATGATTTCAATACTCTTTTTAACGAAGACGTTTGGCCTTGTGGTGTCTCAGTCCGCGAGTTTGTAATGTACAGTGGACGAACTCCATCTAGAAATTTTATTCGAGAACCTGCGAATCCAAACCAAACATAAACAACTTAAGCGTTTATTTTCAGAACTGCGGTGGCATAAAAACTAAGATTTCTAATATTAGTAATAATGTTAATTGCTCTTTTTTGACATAATCATCTTAGTCGAGACCTTTTTGGATCACAATATTTTATCCAGTGAACTCAATTTTCATGGTTATAGTGTGTTTCGTTGTGATCGTTCTTCGAATTCTAGTAATAAGGTTTGTGGTGGTGGTGTGCTCATAGCAGTTCACAATAAACTTGGCTCTTGTAGGCTAATTAGTACACGTGATACTATTGAAAACGTCTTCATTCAAGTTTGTAACACGATTATTGGTGCTGTTTACATACCACCTGATACTAATGTCTCAACGTATGAAGTATTTGGTAACATTATTGACAATGTCTGTGACTGCTTCCCACAGTCAAAACTTTTGATTTGTGGTGATTTTAATCTTCCTAAAGCTAAATGGGCTTATGATGGCATCAATGTAATTTCTTCTGATTACTCTTGCACTAAATCTCAGTCACTTAGCGACTGCTTGTCGTTCCATGTGTAAACAAATCATCCCTCTGCAAACACGACCCCTAATGGGAGAGTCGACCCCTACAGAGATCAGGATCTGCAACAATCCGGAGAAAACCTCTCCAGTTTGTTTTGCCACGATGGTAATAAACTAGCCATGATTTATGCGAAGGCACGGGTCAATGGGTAACTGAAAAAAAGACAGGTAGCTTGGGAAAACTCAAAAAAACGCAAATACAATAAACAAATGCTTTAATTGAACACACAGAACTTGAGAGATGTATCAACAGTTTCAACAATTGCAATGTAAATTACTGTCGCAACAATGCACACAGTAGCAACTGAAAGATTACGGTCACAATCAAAAAGTGCACCCAGCTTAAATTTAACAAGTACCAAAACACACAGTAACCGCTATGGGCTACCAGTAATTAATATACAAAAGCCAAATAAATGTACATCGGTCAGACGAGCAAGATAGAATAAAATTTACTTACATAAACGTTTCATAAGTTTACAAACTTAGATGTTGACAAACGCATCTTCCTACTCGACATTGACCACTGGCTTGAAGGTTGGAATCTGTAACTTGTTAAATCACACAAGAAAACACTCGATTGCTATAATCGCGAACACTAAACATCTGCTTGCACATTTGTAGCCGGAACCTGGACCAGTGAGAGATGGTGTAGAGATGTCAACAAGACGGAACCTTCCAAACGATGGAAAGAATTTCCCAAGTGCTCATCCATCCAAAAACAATAACAATAGGATGTAGCCAACTTGAAGAAATCCAAAATGGTCGCACTACTTGCACACCAACAAGAAAAAAAACTGTAATCGATTCTTGCACATTTGAGTTACCTATCTACTGTCAGATGTTATACAGTAGCACCAAAAACATAGCCAGAGCCGGAAAACCATATTACGAACTAAACTGGCCGATCAACCAGTGGTTTAACAAAAACACACTCCAAATCGGCAATCAGAAACTGACGCAACAAAAATATCGACCGCTCGGTTCTTAGGTACTCAGGTAACTGTTCTAAATACAAAATTCTACGCCGGAAATGTTCCTATCAAATTCGAACGTTCACAGTTCACGACCATCTGCCTAACAAAATGCATAAAATTTGCGATTGCATTTAAAATAAATGCATGGGCGTACTCAGAAATATTGCGAAATGATATGAAAAGGAAACCAAAGTAAGAATTAATAAAAATTCGTCACACATGGGCTATTTCAATTTAATCAACTTCCTAATAGTCGTGATATTTTGTTGGATCTAGTCATTGCTAACTTCGTTGCTTTAATTTCTACATCATGTGACAAACTGTGTGATTCTTCTATCCATCATGAAGCATACGCTATTGATGTTCCGATTTGCAATTCAACTAAGGCTAATCTTCCAGTTGATAAATTTGTCTACGACTTCAAAGCTGCCGATTATGATAGTATCAATGATAGTCTGTTGTCAGTCGATTGGACTACCATCTGGGAAATAAGTGATATTGATAAGGTGGCTAATGAATTCTATTCTATATTATGGAATATTATTTATGCCCTTGTTCCTCTAAAAAGGATATGGACTTCGAATTATCCCGCCTGGTTCTCAAGCAAGCTACGTCGTCTAATTAAAGACAAGAAAATGGCGCACAAAACTTATAAGTGTACTAGAAGCGCTGAAGACTATTTCGTGTTCAGCAATTTTCGTGACCAAGTTAAGCGGCTTCATTCCGAGCTTTATGCATTACATATTGCTAAAATTGAAGGTGATATCCATGCTTGCCCTCGTGCCTTTTGGAGGCATGTTAATAACTCTAAAAACACTAGAGGTTTTCCGGCTCGAATGTTCTTGGAGGACAATATTTCCAACACAGGTCAACATTGTGTAAACCTATTTGCGGAATATTTTTCGTCAGTGTATGCTGATCGGGACTTTTCGAACTACTCATTCTCCTCAGAAAACGCAATTGATTTTAATTTTCAAAATTTATCTGAAAGTATTATCTTTGACGCTATCCTTAAGTTGCCAGATAATCTCAATTCTGGTCCGGATGGTATTCCAGCATACTTTATTAAAAAGTGTTCGCTCTCGATGTGTGAGTCTATTTATAACATCTTCAAGTTGTCTCTGGACAGTGGCTGCTTTCCTCAAATTTGGAAAGAAAGTTTTGTTACTCCTATTTTCAAAAAAGGTGATCGAAGTGATATTTCTAACTACAGAGGAATCTCAATTCAATCTGCTATTCCCAAGATGTTAGATAAGCTGGTATCCGATCAATTAAGCTTCGCATACAAACACCTTATCGTCAAACATCAACACGGGTTCTTTCCGGGCCGCTCTACATCGACCAACCTGTTATCCTTTCTTTCATTTTGTCTCGAAGCATTTGAGGAACACAAACAGGTGGATACTATTTTTACAGATTTTTTAAAAGCATTTGATCGAGTCTCATTTGCTGCACTTTTGGCCAAACTCTACTCTCTCGGCTTCAGCTCAATCGTTTTACAATGGTTCAGCAGTTACTTGGTTGGTAGAACGCAAAGGGTTAAGATCGATAACTTTTTATCTACAGTTATCCAGGTTTCATCTGGTGTTCCGCAGGGGTTTCACCTTGGTCCAATTCTATTTTTATTGTTTATCAATGATATTAGCAAAGTTCTATCAAATTCCTTCTTTTTGTTGTTTGCCGATGACCTGAAGATTTTTAGACTAATTTGCTCCACCAGGGACTGTCTACTTTTGCAGCAGGATCTTGTCAATTTGAACAGCTGGCGTGTATCTAACAAACTGGATTTAAACTTTGGAAAGTGTTCGGTTATCTCCTTCACTAAAAGTCAAGGTATAATTTTCAGGTATTGTTCAAATGATATGGAATTAAATCGCGTTACCGAAATTGATGATCTCGGTGTACGTTTGGATGTTGGCTTATCATTCAAGGGTCAAATTTTAAACATTTGCTCCAAAGCCTTTCGTAAGCTCGGTTTTATTCGGCGTCAAGCGGTACATTTCTCTGCTAATACGGTAAGGCTTCTGTACTTTACTCTTGTCAGGTCTCATCTGGAGTATGCGTCGTGTGTCTGGACTCCGCACTATCAAGTTTCCATAAAACAACTTGAGCGGGTTCAACACAAGTTTTTTAAATACCTGCATTTCAAACGTGGGCTCTCGGCTGACGATTTTTCTGATGCTGAGTGCCTTTTATTTTGTCGGACAAAGTCATTGGTTGATAGGAGATTTGTCGCTGACCTATGTTTCTTGCATGGGCTTTTTAGTGGTAGGATTAATTGATTGCCGGATTTTATTGGATAAGCTACATATTAGGGAACCCGAAAGATTCACACGATCAAGGAGGATGTTTGTAATCAAACACCATTCTACTAACTATGGACTGTTTAGCCCTTTTACTCGAATGGTTCGTTTTGCCAACTGTTTGAACGACAAGGGAATCGTCGATTTGTTAAGCCAACCTCTGGCCAACTTCAAGACGATGTTGAATGACTTGGACATTGCTGCAACTGCTGCTTATGATTTAATATAATCTACTTTTTGTATATGTATGTTTTTTTATTTTTATATCTTTGTATTTAGTTGTAAAATGGTTTTATCCGTGAAATAAATAAAATAAAATATGGGACACCAGGTGTCTTTAATATGGACCGGGGGAAATATAATATAATATAAAAATAAATGAGTTCATAGATGTATCCAACCTTTGTGGTTGGATACAATGACTAACCCTAGCTGAAAAAAATATTCTAAATGTTCCAATTTTATGTGTTTTAATGCCTACAGTAGTTGGCCTTCACGCCTTGCCCTCGTAAAATGCTCATAAATTTTTTAACATAAAATTCAACATATTTTTCTTAAGAATTCAATTTATTTATTCATAATTCGATATATTTTAAAATTTCTTATTTATTTATTATCAAAAGTTAATTGCTTGGATAAATGCGGTTCCATAATAAAAGCACCAATGTGGACCATAATAAAAGCAACTTCATTTTTAATTATTTTCAAATTTACTTCAAAATTATTTAAAATCAACTGAGCTTACCATCACTGTAGTCTAAAACAATCTTTTATACTTCGATTTCATTCTTTCTTTAACTGAAAATGTTTATTTAGCACAAATAAAACGATCACAACTTATACACGCACAAATCATTGAAACTGTGGGTAAACTAAAACTTGTTAGAGGAGCCCTATAAACAAGTGTGGGTACACTGTTTCAGTTTACTTCACCCTTTTAGTATCACTTAACATTTATTTTGTGATTTTTGGGCAGGGGGAATGAATAGGTTCGTTGTAATTAGGGTAGTCCATATTAAATGCTGGTTCCATATTACTACCTTCTCCTCTATGCGTGGATTGCGCAATTTAATGTTTACAAGTTTGCGCACCGTTAGGATTGCGCTTTTAATATTTTTACATTCTATTTTTTTAATACAAGTAACCCACGATGTCTTCATATCAAAGAAAATCCAACAGGGAACTCATATTTACTGTGAAAATTTTAGAAGAAGTTTTAGAAGAGTTTGCAAGTACTTGCATATCAATTGCAATAGAGAAATAGTACTGATCATCCCTTCAATAAAAACAAACAATGAGCTAGAAGAACATGGGTTAAAGAATTTTGTAAAAGACCTCACCTAAGTAAAAGACAGCCCAAAAATATTCATTAGGTCGAATGATGGGTTTTAATAGACAGCATGTGAAACTTTTTTTTTGATAATTTGCGCATTTTATACGATCAATATAATTTTACTGCAAATAGAATATATAATAATTATGGATGAATCAGGAATATCCACCGTTCCTAACAAGTTACCAACGGTGATTTCTACAAAAGGCAAACGATTGATCGGAAAATTTTCGACTGCAGAAAGAGGTCAGTTTGTTGTTGTAAATGCATGCAGAATTTTTCTGCCCAGGTTGTGAGGAACTGTACCAAGAACCCCCTACAGAAGAGTGGATCCAGTTCTTTGTTTGTAAGAATTGGTGGTACGAAAATTGTTCTATATATTTAGGCACAGGACAGTTTAAATGTGGCAATTCTTAAGTGCGCAAACTTATAATCAAATATATAAATAAATTTTCTGTGAAATGGATTGGTTTCTCAAAAATTTTTACTAGACAAAAGTTGTAGTCCATTAAATTTCCTATCCGGAATGGGGCGTCAGATTTTTTGTAAAATGTTTCGTTTAAAAGATACAGGGTTTTGAAAAAAACCAATAAAAAGAAAAGCTCAAATTTTTCGACATTTTTTAGCTTACTTTAATTCATAACTCGAAAGCCGTTGATTTTAGACAATAAAAGGTGTAAACCTAGTTTGTAGATTATTTCACGCTCTTTAAAAAAGCACTAAACCATTTTTACTGAAAAATCATTATTTTCAGAGCTATGACCACGTCAAGGTAGAAATTAAAAAAAATGCTTTAAAGAGGCCTAACTCTCGAGGGTTTGAATTTAGAAAAAAATTTTTGTTAAATATCGTTCTTAGAAAAGTGTCCTCTATCACCACCTAAGTTATGTAAAGTGAGTGCGGGGACACCCTGTATATAGCACTTATAGCCGTATAGGGAAAAAAAAGTGCCTATAAGAATTATAGAATTTATATAGTGTTATAGATCCTATAAGTATGAGCAGAATACCATTTCTTACTAAAGTCTATAACCCTAATAGATTTATAGTTTTATAGCGCTATAGGGGCCTTATAGGCTTCAAAATTAATAGCAGAATAAGCACATTAATATTTAATTTTCTCTTTATTTATATAAATTTCAAATATTTGTGCTATTCTTTTCTCAATATAGATATATATTGTCATAAACTTTTCAACTCTTGTTTCTTTTTACTATTTAATACAACTTTATTCAAATTATTACACGTTCATTTCATCCACACAAAAAAATGACCTCCTCAACAAAAAACTGAACTCCCTTGTCACTCGATTTTTTTATTTTTAAATTTCACTTTTACCACGACAATATGAATGTTTTTTAAAATTTTTACATCCATATTTTGCGAAATTAATCAATTACACGTTAAAATATTTTAAGTGCGCAATCTTGGACAATATTACCCTATACCTACATAATATATTATATCATAGGACATAGGACATAGGTAGACCTTGATTTTTCCTTAGTGACTATGGAAATAGTCTATCTATGTTGGATATAATGTGTAGAAACGAATATTCATCCGTTCGGGTCTATGTTGGTGTCAATTGGTGGAATTTGGTGTCACGCGTTCTCCCTCCACATCTACTGCACAGCATTTTGGCTCGTCCTAGTCACTAAGGAAAAATCAAGGTCTACATAATATTATGTAGTGATGGGACCATAAAATTTTAATACCCGTATTCACAAAGAAACGTATAACAAACGATTATGTAACGGATCGTTTACGTAATGGATTTTTAATTTTAATCTTCTTCTTCTTCAGCCCATCCTAGTCCACTCCTGGACCATAGGCCTCTCCAGTAATGGAGGCTTTTGCCATAACTCACCACGCTGGCTAGACGGGTTGGTGAGTAGTCCGCATATCGATTTTTGAACTATAGTTCTTTTACATCCAGTAGCAGCTTGCTAGGCTAACCTTCAGATGTGCCTATAGCCCTGTTTTTTGTTAACGGTGGCAATTTGTCAACTTAGGGGGACCGCCGCGCCGGCTTAACGTGCCCTCCGAAGCACAGAGACTTGGTCATAAGAAAGTTTGACTCTCCCCAGGTTTGAACCCGGTACCCTGCATTCGCTTCGCATCCAACTGCGTTAGCTGCAAGGCAATGACCGTCTCTAATTTTAATCGATTAACTTTAATTTTTAACAACCATTTTGTGACATTGTTTTAACGGACCGTTATTTTAATTACGTTCCAAAAAGCTTTCGTTATTATTACGGTCGATTATGAAATAAAATATCCGTTTTCCGTTAAACGTTACGGACCCATCAATTCAATTACAAACGTTTGAGAACACGAGTATAATTATTTGAATAGTTAGCTCTCTTAGGGACTAAGAGTGAGCGTGGCTACCGGGGTGCGCGGTGTGCGAATGCACACGGCCCGTCAGTCTTAGGGGTCCAAAGGGCCTGAAGCTATCGAAAAAAATTATAAGTAAAAAATAATAATTGGAGAAATTCAAAATTACGAACTTGAACAATTTTTAATGTAAAAAATAATAACTGAACAAATTAAAGATTACGAACTTTAAAAATTTAAAACCATAATAGTAAAGATGGGTTTTGTAACGTAGCTCCCTTTGTTAATTGTTAACAGGTAGGTAGATACTTTATGAATAGCTATGCAGAAGGTTTATTCTTTATTATGTAAAATGTACAGTTATTGAAATTACCTACTTTAAGATTACCTTTTTAAAATTTTGTAAAACTTTCGAGAATAGGGATATAATTAAATTATTTAGCGCACGTGTACTATTTTTTTTTACATTTTTTAAAAATTTAAAAAAAAATTAGTAACTACCCATTGATTGGGTGAACAATTGAATGATTGATATAAGATATAAACGATTGAACAATGGACTGTTACAAAAAAAAAAAAAAAGAAAGTAAGTACACGTGTCCCCCCCCCCCCGAACGCAGGGTAGTATATCTCTTATAATATATTATATCAAAGAATGGAGTAAAAAACCAAATAAGAGTTTATATCGCAAATAAATTAATAGTTCTGGTAACACTAACTTTATCTATCAAACTGGTAAATTTTCTATCTTTTCTTAAATCGCGTTGACCTTGAAATTTCAAAAAAAATTGCCTGTGGCGCTTGGAGAAAATCACACCAAACTCCCCCCCCCCACCCATAATACTAAAATTTTCCCGGTCATACAAACCGTTTGCCCTACCATTTTCAGTCTGGCTACGGGCCTGAATCCGCTCATTCATATTCGAGTTCCTCGAGTATTGCTGAAGTATAAGATAGAGTAATGGCAAGCAATCAGTGCAATTCAAATTTAAAATTTTTGCCTGCGGCGCTTGGAAGGATTCCACAAACCCGCCTCACACCCATGGCGCTAAAATTTGCCCAGCCATACAAACTGTTTATCCTACCTTCATTTTCAATTTAGCTACGGGCCTGACGGAACCAGTGTGGCCAGATTGGGCGATTTATCGCAATTTGGGCTACTTTTGCCATAATTTTGCGACCAGTTTTTAGTACAAATCGCAAGTCGCCAAATTGGGCGACTTTTATTATTGAATGGGTGATTAATATTTTAAGCCTGCCATCCTCGAATGCAGTGGTAGACAGAACATTTTCTATAATGAATTTAGTTAAATGTAAAATAAGGAACCAAATGGCTTTGGATTTGTTAAATTCAATAATGACAATTTGCTATCACTTTTTTGTTCATAAAATTTGCTGCAAAATTTTCGAGCCAACAGCAGAAATGTTTTCCAGGTTCAATTCGAATGTAATGTATAATACATCTTCATTAAAAAATAATGATGAAGATTCTTCTAATCAGTGGCGTAGCTACCATAGGGCAAAGCGGTGCAGTGAACCGGGGCCCCGGACCCCGGGGGGCCCCCTGAGGTGTTTTTTTTTAAATTTCTAATGCAAACATGTGGAAAAAGGGGTAGGGAGGGGGCCGATTTTTTTTTTATGCACCGGGGCCCACACTGGACGGGACTACGTCGCGGTCGTCGTGAGCTGTAAGTGGAACGCACCCTTAATAAATGCTTCATTTATATATCGATATATCGTCGTTGCGCCTTCAAAACCCGACATGTGCATTTTAGTAAATTGTTCAGGAGAAGGTTTAAACGGATTTGTTTTGTTTCTGTTTGAAGAGCTTTGCACAGTTCAATAAATTAATACAAAACGCACCTGAATGCTTTTTATTTATTTTTGAATTAAATAAAGTTAAAATAAAATTTAATTTGACTTTAATTTTTTAATACTTAATTTAATTAGTAATTTTTTTTTCGTTAAATAATATTTCTAAGTAAAAGATTCTGAGTATGGGGGGGGGGGGGCGTTCCACAATTTGACACACAAGAAAATTTCACGTTGTTACGCCACTGGTGTGGCATCTGGAGCTTATTTATAAAATCAGGGAGATTAATAATATCCCATTATTCAAACAACAAGGTCTATAAACATAATCAAGCAGATTATTAGATTAAAATAAAGCATTAGGCGCAGATGGAATAATGCCATTCCTGCAAATTACCAAAATTGTAGAAAGAGTATCCAGAAGGCTAGAAAAATGCTAAATTATTCCTCATAAATCTTCGGAAAATGGAAAGTCAGTCAACTGCAGTTCAGTAACACAGAGTTGGGAATAACTATAGTGTCTCTTGGGCCTCATTGTTGGATTCGCTACTATGGAACACTAAGTAAGTACAACGAAGTCATTCGACTTCCAAACTAGGAATACATTTGGGTTTGCGGACGACATCTGAATAAGTAGTACAATCTGCTATGCTATGCTGATTAGCAAGGCTCGGGACTTTATGAGTAAAAAAAAAAATCATCTGTGGCGGCTCTGTGCCAACTCCAAAATCATTTGGACGACCACTTTTTCAATTCCTGTCACCTCTCCTGTGGTCTATCGTGGTGGACGACCTACTGAAGAAATTAACTAACGATGGATTCTGCGTATTATGGTATGTAGACGACATTGTCATTATAATCAGAGGCAAGCATGAAGGTATAATTTCAAGCATAATGCAATTGCCCTAAAGAAAATAAAGGATTGGTATAAAAAGGAAGAACTTAATATGAATCCTTCAAAAATCATCATAGTCTGGTTTTGGATCTGCCACCACTTCACTTACGGGTGAGAAGAGAGGGTCTACAAATAACCCAAATTAAGAAATTCAAAGCAGAGGACAAAACAGGTCATCTAAAGATACTGAACAGTCTGAAGCCAGATCTGTTTGAAAAATCTTTGGATATCATTCCGAGAACTTTTAACTTTCAGACACCATTTGTGTTAAAAACGGCCTCAAAAAAGTCCATCCATACGAACGACGGACGACGCTCACACCAAATTAAATAAAAGCTTTTAAAAATAAAAATTGTTCGATTTCCACCGACCCCTAACCATACCGGAAATCCCCCCAAATTCTTTTATACCATTGCCTCCTATACTTACAAGCCGTGAAGTCGCAAATTTGGCAACGTCGCCGGTGGTCCTAATTTTCAAATTCTTGTATTGATGTTTATGTGCTTTATGCATATTAAATTTGTGTAAGAACACTTTGTTAGTAATAATTAACAACTAAAACTAACTACAATCATAGGTAAGTGTACAAGAACTGTATTAAATAAGTCTGTAGCCTAAAAATTGATTCAATTCCTTATTAAATAGTTGAAAGGTAATACGTTACTTTTTGTAATTCGTTGCATATTGAAGAAAATTATTTATTAGTACACTTTATTGACATTGTTAATAGATCCTAGATGCTGTGTGCCAGATTGCACATCAAAAAATTACCTAGAAAGGATCCGGAACAAGGAAGAAATGAAGAGTTAAAAAGAACTACAAAAATTTAAGAATTTTTAAAAACGACAAAATAGAAAATTATAATTCGTTACAAGTTTTACAAACAAGCTAAAGTTTGAAAACTGGAATTATAAAATTTATGAAGAAAAGTTTACGTTATTTTACAGAATGAATATCAATTGTGAAATTTCCAACACTTCTTGTCATGTCGAAGATGAGACAATATAGTGATACGTGTTTCAGTTTCTTAAAATATGGCTGTCAAAATTCTGCAATTTTCAAATTTCGCAAAAATGCGAAAGGTAAATGTTAATATCTATGATAATTATTATCAAAGTGGATTTATTTGCAGAAGGTGAGGGGTGCAATTACTTTACTATGCTATTAATATGGAAAGTGATTTAAAAATTTAATTATTCAAATGTACAAATCGTTTTGTTATATTCACTTAAATAATAACAGAAAACTTACAAATGATCAATTTCAAACTGTTGAAAATTTAACAAAATAGAGAAAATTACATACACTTTTGCAAACCTAGAAATTGCTTTTATTAGTTATATTTGTGTTTATATTGTAAACTAAGTACTTTTTTATAATACTTTACAACTTTTTGAAAATAAAATTGTATAATTTATTAAAACTATTTATTAACATAAAATAACAAATAATTTGTATATGAGACACTTTGCAAGTAGGACCACCAAGTGCTGCAAATGCGACGTTGCCAAATGTAACTTCACGGCTTGTAAGTAAAGGAGGCAATGTTTATACCCGAAATCACCCCCCCCCCCCTAGAATAGGAAATCGTCCATTGGTGGCGAATCACCGCCTTTGAGAACCACTGATTTTAAAAGTGGAATTCAATGCTTAAATGTTGGCAACATTTTCATAATCATAAGCCGTTGTCAAATCGTTTAAGTTATAACCTAACCTAAAAATATTTGTATCTCTATTCTTTACAATTTATATAATGACTGCTACTATTATAAGATTAAAACGTCGTTTAGATGATGATTCAGTCGATTCCTTCCTTGTAAACACTAAAAGAAGGAAAGTAGATGCTGTCGAATCTGATAATGATGGATTATCTACAATTTTTAACTTTATAGGTAGTGGCAAAAATCCTGTAAGTATAATTTTTTTATATTATACTGTTACTAAAAGAACTATTTTAACAGGAAGATGTATTTGAGCACATCAAAAAGCCTGCACAAAGCGAAGTGAAAACACAATCAAAATTTGAAACTACTAATATAATTAAAAAGTTAAAAAATGAATGGCAAAAGAATTCCAAAAGTGATCGATTTAAAGTTGTCAACAGTTTTAGATTTTCCAACGATACAGAACAAGCAAGTTCCACAGATGTAAATTGTACGATTGTTGATGTCGAAAGCAACGGAAAAAGTGTTTCCGGCAGTGAACTGCCAAGTTCAGAAAATGTTGTGTATGATTTTTATACAACTAACGAGCCTGATGCAACTGCAGAGTTATATGAAGATGCGTTGGAGAATGTTTTGAGGTAAATTATTGATCATGCAACTTACATAGAGTTGTCAGATTTCCGGTTGAGAAAGCCGAACAAAACATTGTTTTTTTTTTGGGTATATCTAATTCTTTTGAAATGTTGTCCGGTCTTTTTTCAACACATTTAGCAACCCTAAATTTATAGCATGACAAATTATTCCAAATAAATGCACCCCATGTAAACGGATACTATTTTTACTGTAATATGCAACAATTTTCTTACCTAGTAATATTTTGTTCAAGAATTTTTTAATATTTTTAGTGTGTGTCCTTTGAGTAAGGACATGTTTTGCTTTCGTGATGAAGGGGATATTGATTCTGACGAATCCGAAGATTCAAATGCTGAAAATTATTTTGCAAATGATTACCCAGATGAATCTGAAGAAAGTGATGAGGAAGATGATGATGAAGATGGTGATGATGAAGATAGTAAACATTTTAGAAAACAGTTTAAACAAGTCAATTTTGATGAATCATATTATGATGATTATGATGATGAAGACAATGACTTGACTAGATCTGATTGTGATGAATATGATGGTTCATGTACTCCTTAAGTGCTGATAATGGTTTAGTAATTAAGTTAAATAAGAAGGATCATGCAGATAATTAATGAAAAGTCTTTTTGTACATTTTTGTTATTTTTATTGTACTTACAGTCAGGTAAATTATTTTGAAAATGTTTCAAATGTTGTTCAGTACACAGTTGGAATAAAAACTTGAAGAATCGCCTTTTTTGTTATGATCTTGTTCACTACACTTAAGGTTCAAGCCCACTTGGACCACGCGACACGACAGACGCGCTTAGAATGATTTACATAGAATCAAATGCAAGTCCGCACACTAAGACCACGCGACAGCAGGCCATAACACCAGGCTACAACAAAAGTGTACCTCGGTGTGGTGTCGCGTCGCGTGGTCTAAGTGGGCTTGAACCTTTATGGGAAATAAATTAGAGACCGATCGGGATTTGAACCTATAACCTTTAGGCCTATAACATCATTCCCTAACCACCACAGCAAACTACTTATACAAAAATCAGTGTTTGTTTTTTAACTAGGAAGTCCTGTGTGGTTTGCGTGAAACCCGTTTGTGAAGAAAATATATAAAAAAAAGTATAAACTTTGTTTTATAATGTAAAATAATTTATGTTTTACTTTTTTATAATATTCGCTGGGTGCGAAGTCCTAACGTTCGTAGTTTATGGAAGTGAATATTTTTATTAATTAATTACCAGAGTGAATACAGTTGCAATATTTATAACATGATCATAATAAGTAAACTTATTTTAATTATTGAAGTGTTGATGAATTGTATTGATTGGTTTTACGAATTAATAACACTTACGTTAATTACACAGACGATTTGATTTTGTTGTTAATATTTGCTTAACGGACCCCGACGCGACGGTTAGATCGATTTTATTATTTTACTTTTTAGAGTTTTTTTTGTGTTGGGTTTTTTTCTAAATTTGTAATTTAAGTTTTATTTAATGCTTTTCAAATGTTTATCTTATCCGGTCTGATGGGAAGCAGGAATTAAAGAAAAATTAATTTCCTATGTTCACATCGGCGGCCGGTCACCCGGTATTCGCTGGGTGCGAAGTGCATAGTGGGGGTATTAAAAAACGACGCCAGCGTCCGCTGCGGACAAATTGTGCAAAAAACGTGGCCAAATGTCACGCGCCCAGCGAATAAAAGAACATGATAACAAATTGTTATTAACGTATTTTATTAACTCTCATCAATTTTATGATGGGATTTTATAATTTTACTATGCAATTCAATCCCGCTTAGAGAACCTCTGGATTCTGGATTGAGTGTGGAGGGCAAACCAAGGTTTACATGCACTCAGGCCACAAAACCGGGCCCATTATGCTACCTCCGGTGTCAGCAGCCCCCATCCTCCTATTCCTCAAGCCATCCCAAACTCAAGACGAACTCGAGTATTTTTGAAGGCGGTGTGCTACTAATACTGGCCATGCTAGGCCAGAAACTACCCAACATGGATCCTCTTTTCGATGCTAACACTGGGCAGTCGCAAAGCACATGTTCCACTGTTTCATCTTCTTCTTCACATCCCCGACACAATGGGCTGTCAACCAGTCCCATTGTGTGTAAATGCTTGTTTAGCTTACAGTGCCCCGTAAGACATCCCACGATAATTCGTAGGCTGTCCCTAGACAGCTTCAGATAGTATCTTGCATGTTTGTCAGACGGTGCGTTAATTGCCGCCTTAGCCTGACGGCATCCAGCGACATTCACCCATCTTTCCGCATGCAGTCTGCGGGTTTCCCCTTTTATAATAGCATCAAGGGTTTTAACAGCCAGTGTGAGAAAAGGTTCCGGACCGCATGGTGCATTTCCCGAACCCAGCCTCGCCAGCTCATCAGCCCTCTCGTTGCCCTCATTCCCTTCGTGCCCTTTAACCCAATTGATATCACGTTTAGTGTCTCGATGCATTGTAGCACAAGACCAGAGATGATCTTGCAGCGATTTAGTGCCGCAAGGGTCGCCCTACTATCAGTGATTATTTGAATTGTTTTGCCCCGGATATTTCTTTCCTGGACTAATTCTGCGCAGCGGAGCACTCCAATGAGTTCCGTCTGGAAAACAGAGGCGTACCTCCCCAACGATATCTTCATATCTAGCTGCAGTTCCGAGGAGAATATCCCCGTACCCGAGCCAGTCTTGTTTTTGGAGCCGTCCGTGTACAGACATATGTCAGCACGGTCAGATCCTTTTGTGTCTAACAGAATTGTAAAATTTCTCCTAAACACATATAAGGTTATTAAAATTTTATCGATAACAATAACCAATTCTGTTTCTCTGTAATACAAAAGTTTTTTTATTAGACACTATTTACATTATTTACATTAACTATTGCAAAATTACCTGTAATACAAAAGAAACAACAATTAAGTTTACTATTATCTCTACATAAACTACAACAATTAAAATTCATTCACTAATACACTTCTTAACACAATATTCTAAAATCTGTCATAATCTTATTCGTTCCTCCATATTGCGAGCGCAATATGGAGCGCGGCAAATTTAAATTAAGAAAGCACTTTCTTTACACACATATTTGGGGGGGATCCTGTCAGCATCAAGACTCAGAAGAGGCAACCTTTTAGAGTAGTCCTCCAGAATCCGTGTATGCCCCTTGGCTCCCCACCTATGGGTCCAAAGACCCCATGCCCGCATTCTTAGAGCGGCTCTCAGCGCCTGCTCCTCCACAAAGAGATCTAAGGGAGGAAGGCAGATGAGAACCTCCAGTGCAGCGGTGGGTGTTGTTCGCATCACTCCCGTCACTGCTACGCAGACTGATCTTTGCAGCCGTTCAAGAGAGGACACCACCGTAGTCAGTCTGGTTCTGGGCCACCAGACGAGTGCGCCATAGTTAGAGAACCTCAAAGCAAAGTGATTTTTGTAACATTTACATTTTAAAATTTTCGGAGATTATTTTGAAAATTTGGTTCACAATAATGAATTTTGAGGCTTATGTCTAATATGACTGGCCTAATTATTATGCTTTAAAGACGAATTTACATTAAACAATGGAGCCAAATGTACAAATCCTTCACTATTGGGCTGTGTAAAATTCAAGATTAAATTGAATGACCTGTTCACAGTATTCTACAAAAATTAATAATTGGGCTGGCATTTATAATAATCGCATTATTGGTCCATTTGAAATAATTGCAAATTTAAATGCACAAGTGTATTATATATCTGCTTATAAATAATATTGGCCCTGAGTTAGATGAAATAGCTCATGAAAACCAGGAGGTCTGGTATTAGCAAGACAATCCAAATCGATGGATTAGTCGTGAGGGTGTTATAAACTGGCCAACTATATCTCCTGATTTGGTACTGTGTGATTTCTTTTTGCAAATGTACAAGAATCCTTTTATTATAGATAGGGTTACTGTTGAATGTAGGTTTAATAAAATAATATTAGAATCGTATTGTTTTTGTTTGTATGGAATAACAGTTTTTAAGGGTAATTAAAATCTCCTTAAATTGATACCTTTTTTATTCTTATCCGTTATGATGGAAAGCAGGAATTACAAAAGAATTAATTTCCTTTGTTCGAATCGAACCTGTGTGAAAACAGCGACTAATTTGCCTTGTAAAACTCATTGTTTTCAAAAATGGACTTAGATCGTTCTTTCCCTGACCTCTTCACATGTTATGAATTTGAAGTTTGGTCCGATAATAATAAAGTATTATCTTTTGACTTTGGTGCCAATAGAACAGCTTGCATATCCGCAGTCAAGACGAAACTCTGCTCTTTCTTGTCTTTTTGCTTTTCTATTCTTGCCTCCTCTTTCTTATGGGTTAGGGCACCAACTTTGTAACGACCACATTTTTCACATTCGTCCTTTCTTGGTGTGAACAATGCCATATTCTGTTGTTGAAATTATAGGGTAAATTTTGTTCGTGGTTCATAGCTTTGCGATTTACACCAATCTGTAGAATAAAAATTATAAAGTGACTGTATTGACAACCACTCTGGCAAAAGATAAATGTTATTGCTAGAAGCTCTGCAATAATGCAACTCCATACATGACAGTATTTAAAAATGCATTTAGTTTTTCATAGATTTCATCAAATGGTTTCTCAGGTTCCTTGTCCAATGCTCTCAGTGCGCTTGGAGTCTTCATATTTTTAATGTTGTTTTTCAAAGAACTACCCACCTTCCGATATAGAACGTGTTCAAAAACATAATTTTACAAACCCAAATGTTGGCGTCATCAATCTTTAAATTATAATTTAGTGATTGTTTTCTTTTAGACTTACCTGCTTCTTTCCTGCCCATAGGCCCTTTTTGTTGGAAGAACTGTTATTGTATTATTGATGTACACTTTCTTTTCTCCCCAATTTATTACATCAGTTGGATATAGCTGTTTTTCAGCCTGTAATTTAAACCGACTGGAGATAGCAGGTTAATAAGCAGATAAGGAAAATTCTACCGAATTTTACATTTAAACGTAGTTTAGCTACTTTTTTTTTTACTAATAGCTTATTTTTTTCTCTTTCTGACAGTATATTAAATTCATAATGCCCTAAAAGTGGAGTTAGCAGGTTAACACATTTCAACGAAGATATTTTCTATTAAATATTACAAAATACAGAAATTTATAAAACAATACACCTTTGATAAAAAGTCAGGTTGTAGTTACTTTTTGTATAACTTTATTATTTGACCGTTCCATTAAAGTCCGGCTTTCGTTACAAACATTAAATCTTATCTAATATTAAAATTATTATTTAAAATATTTACAATCCCATCAATATAGCAGTTGTCGATATTGGTACATCAGAATTACTAGACGCTTGTCGAACGCTCATTTCCCAAGTATCTAATAAGTGTGAAACAGAAAAATACTTGGGCAATGTCTTTATTCGTGCCAACAAAGCATTTTGAACAGCTTTAAGAAACTTAGTTCTGCTATATTCATGATCTGCCATAATACACTGCGGAGAAGTGGTCGGATAATCTTCAGGTACAATTATGTTTATAGGAGGAACACATGGAAGATATTTATCATCTAATCCACACAAAAGCTGAATGATTTTTGAGCCACGTTGTTGGTTAGGATCTAGAGAAACTCTAAAACGTGGATCTAATCGTGCAATTTCTCCTTGTAAAACTTCAGGTATTTCTGACTCTGGCTCTTCAACTCTTTTACGTTTTAATGGTGGAACCAACCTATTCACATAAACAAATTGTAAACTTGTAAATAAAATCAGTTCACACTTTACCTTATAGGAGGTCCATAAAGTGCATCTAAAGTTGGCCCAAATGTTCGATGCAAGGTATGATTAATAGCGTTACATTGAAGATTGTTATTTACAGCTTCCAATAATAAGTTAAATGAGTGGGATTCTTTACCAGTCATTGTATGGACTGCAACACTTCCATCATTTCGTTTGAAATCCAATTTTTCTAGTACCACTTCACACTTGATCAATGTTTCTAAAGGCATCCGCTGTGTTGGATTGGATAATATTTCAAGCAATTTTTTCATTTTACTTAACTTTTCGACATCTGAAACGTTTAAATATTTGTTTTTAGGTATAACATTAAATAAACATTGATAAAAATTACTTACGTTCACCATCGTTTCCCATTCTTGTTATCATTTTCCTCAACGGTTCAATATATTTACTCAACTGCCGCACTTTTTCTCTATAAGCTTGATCTTCTTGCATTCCCATGGGACTTTGACCGGGCTGACCAGGCGTATTTAAAGAACTACTTGGACTTGGAGCCATCCCGACAGACCGTTGGGGGCCCGCCATTAAACTCATTTGTGAACCAGGTGAATGAACTAAAGCTGGTGATGCTACCATTTGGTTAGGAGGAGGTGGTCCATTCAACCCTGCAGGAGATTGAACAGATGGTGTAGGACTTTGAGTCAAGAATTGGTTTGGTGTGGATTGTCGAGAAAAGCCAGTGGTAGCAACATTCATCATAATATTTTCACTAGGTTTACGATTCATTTGTTGTTGTAATTGTAGCATTTGATTGGGAATTGGATTTTGTAGTTGAGATGGTATTTGATTACCTCCGCTCATTGTTCCAGGAAGACCACCTTGCATATTAGTACCTGTGCAAAATGTCAATGTAATCATTATTGTAAAAATTAAAGTCAATAGTTACCAATTTGATTGGCCAGTTGCCCTTGTAATTGATTTGGAACTTGATTACCCATGGGGCCACCAATTTGACCTTGAATATTTAGCTGATTTTGTAATTGACTAGGTATTGGTCCCATTTGTACCATAGGACCGGTCGATATTTGATTCTGCATTTGATTTGCCATTTGTCCAGCTAATTGGTTATTCATTTGTGCGTTAAGTTGTCTGCCCATTTGATTTGGCATGGGTCCATTGTTTCCCATCACCATATTAGGTCTAGAGGGCATGTTATTTTGTAAATTATTAATTCCTTGACCTGGTCCTCGATTTAATGTTTGTAATAAATTAGCCGCGGAAATAGGTGGCATTTGCGGAGGTCCTCCAATTGGTACAGATTGTGGCCCATTCATTGCCATCATTTGGTTATTACGTGAACCTTGACTGGCTAAATTTTGTAGAGCATTAATAGGATCTGGCATACCAGGTACGTTTTGACCTTGTCGGCAATTATTAATTTCATTTCCTTGCTTTGATTCTGTAAAAATGATAGTAATTAATATTAAGGATACATTTTCGGTCATTTAATGATAATTAATTTAATGATATTTTTGGGGTAGTGGGCTAAATAATAATTAGATTGTGTAGATCTTCAACGTTTCACTATATTTATTTTAAACTTTGTCAGGAAATACAGAATTAATAGGTAAAATAAAAATGAAAAATATGTAGTAATAACATTTTCCCTCTTAGATTTTGACAAATTTACATTCCTTGAGGTCCGACGAGTTAAAAGAAACCAAACATTAAGAAATTATCTCCATTAATCCGATGATCATCCATCCAGAAAATTTAATATTCGACTTTTACATTTTCAATAAATGTAGAGTGAATTTTATCCTTAGTGACTGGGAGGCAGGGCCGCCGCTAGGGGTACTTCCGCCCGTGTGCAAAGTTTAATTTGGCCGCCCTTGTAGCCGATTTTTTGCAGTTTTTTAATACAATTTCATAAAATTTCTACTACTTATTCCCTGCCGTAAAGTAAATGACCTTTTCTAAACCCCTATTTTTGGGATTTTGGCCGCCTCTAATTTTGGCTGCCCGTGTTTTGCACACTGTGAACAATAGGGCGCGGCGGCCCTGCTGGGAGGAAACAAAAATCAGCGCAGTAAATGTGGAAGAGAAGCTTGCCAGTGCAGTAGTAAATTTCATTTCCTTCTGACAGATAATATACGCAGTTTCAATTTTATTATTAGTAGAATAACTTAATAATACAAATTGATTTGATTGAAACGAAGATAAATATATTTCAATTTTATAGCAATGTAGATATAAAACTAAGAACTTAACCTTTTACGAACATAGAAATAGTAGTTATGAACGCTAAAATTTAACAACCCCTGCTTGCAAACATGGATTTGCCCTGACGAATATTCGTTTCTGCACATTAACTCCTAATAAGGAAAAAACAAGCTCTATTAAATTATCATCATCATTTTTGACTGTGAGGACGTCTGAACGCGAACGATTAAAATTGCCAGTATTAGGAAACAATTTTTTTAATTAAGACCGTTAAAAGCCGCTAAAGAGATCTACTGGCTAGCCACCCGTCCGTAGACGGGCTTTCCAGCTAGTTTACAGAATAAAATACATTTAAATACCTGATTGTGAAAGATCCTCAAGATAAACACAAGAAAACAACTTAACTTTAAGTTAAAAACAATAAATAAAATTTATATATAATTTAAATTAAAAACAAATAAAAATCGGTAACACCAAAGTTTGTAATGTGTGAATTTGATGTTTTTGAAGGACATTTATTTCGAATCTAAACTAAAAAGATTTTATGAGGCGCTTTTCAAGTCAGATGTTCTTTTCTATTATCAGGTGGTTTACATTTCTTGGGCCTTTTGCATCTCGCAGATTTCCATAATACTTATGCCTTCCTTTTATGTACACTCCCCATTGGCATGGAAAAAGCCCCAGTGATGATGTGGCTTTAAAATTTGTTCTTTGAGTCGCACCTGCAATTGTCTACAAGGAGTCATGTTTTATATTCGCAGATTTTACGTTTTAATTGGTAACACCGCTGGATATTTGAATGTTCTTGTTTTATTTCACATTGCATAAGTACCTATCAGTTGTTTCTTTGCTAATTTAAACGTAATACGTAATATTATATTTAAAGCAAATTTTGCGGACCACCACAACCACTTTGATTACTAAATTTTTTTTGAATGACTTCTTTTAACCCTATGTCATAATTAACATAATTTATTGAATCCTACGCTTACATTTGCTCCGAGCACCATGCAAGGAACATATTTTTAAGTAATATATACGTATATTACAGTCAGTGGATATTTGAGCACTTGTGAGGCCTCCCTCTAAATATTTTTACTACTCCTACAACCTATAGCAATGACTTTTAATCTCCGGCGCACGGAAGGAGAGGGCCCGTTGTATTAAGCCACAACTTTAATGATAAAGAAACATTATGGCACTGGTATAAATGAAATTTGGTAAGCTTTATTTATGTATTTTTCATTTACAACAATAAAAGGCTGTTCTGAAATTTTGAACTCATTTATCTCCATTTTATGAGTTGGAGCCATCAATTTTTGTTATACATTCTTAATATAATTCAGATTTAAAATATATAAATATATTTTTTAGTTATCAACTAGTGAAAATTATACAATGAATTATTTTAAATGAATACAAGTTATCATAATAATAAGTTACATTAATAATTCATTTATACTAAAATTTTTTTTTTAAAATAGCAGATAGTTTTTCAATTGGCTCTCATGTAAAATTAGCATGCAGAATTTTAAAATTTGTCTTTGTTTTAAATATATGGATTTACTATATTATTCAAACATTGTTAAATAATTAGATTAAATGGGAATTTAAATTATGTTTATAGTTTTTTTAAATTAACTAATAATCGTTATTCTTCATTCGTTGACTGTGGTGGCCTACCTTAAATAAATTATGAAACAAATATTTTAAATTACTAATAATAAAAAGCAATTCTTACTTATTTCTCGAACATGGAGTATAAGTCGAGCTACAAATCCTAAATACTCTTCCTTAGTTTTTGCTTTTTGAAAAACATGATTTTCCATTTCCATGCTATTACGTTGACTTTGTGTTCCTGCTTGTCGTATTGCTTCTTCACTATAGAAAGGTAACAATAGATATAAATTAAAGAAATTTAAAACATGTGTTTGAACAACTTACATTTTAGATACAACACTTTGACGGAATGTTTGGGTTCTCCAAGAATCATCTGCCATGTCTTTTAGGATCTTTTGACTACTTTACTAGATAACCCACAGATAACCTATCTATCACAGTCTATAGATAATAACCGGGTATATAACAAGATTAGTTAATTAATTAAAATAACCTTTATTCATTTATTGTACCATTTAATTATTGGTACTTTTATAAACTAAATATTAAATGCAAAACACAGAACTGTCACTTAAGGTTTCCACACTTCATAAGCAGGCGATACCTAGTGCGCTTGCGTTTAAAAAACCTCTCCTTTAAATTTTACCCGCTTTTTTTAGTTTGAAAGTTATTGATGTTTTGTTTAAAAAGTAAAATTCTTTTAAAAAAACCTTTTATTTAATTTTTAAAAGCTTTTATTTAACTTGGTGTGAGCGTTGTCCGTCGTCCGTGCATTGGACTTTTTCGAGGCCGTTTTAAAACAACTTCCCGAAGTCCTAGAGAGCTGAAATTTGGAACATAGCTTTCACTTGCAGCTAATTTTCATATATTAATTTTTTGTCCCGAAATTCCGCGAAATATCGGGAAAAAACTGAAAATAATAAAGCGCATGCGTGGCTGCGCATTGTACAGTTTCACCATACAGGGTGAAAAGTAATATTACTAAATCGCATTCTCATTATTATTAAACTTATTATTTATTATTTAACTTGGTGTGACCGTTGTCCGTCCCTTGGACTTTTTCGAGGCCGTTTTTAACCAACTTCCCGAAGTCATAGAGAGCTGAAATTTGGAACATAGCTTTCACTTGGAGCGAATTTTCATATATTAATTTTTTGTCCCAAAATTCCGCGAAATAAGCGAAAAATCGGGAAAAAACTGAAAATAATAAAGCGCATGCGTGGCTGCGCATTGTACAATTTTACCATACAGGGTGAAAAGTTACATTACTAAATTGCATTCGCATTTATTTTTTGTTTTAATGATGTATACAGGGTGGAGCATCAAACATCAAAAACACATACCAGAGGAATTCTGAGGTCCATTCCCCCCCCATTTCGAATTTTTGAAAATTTTTTGTGTCATTCGTTGGTGCGTCGTTTGTGTAAACATTTTTTTCGTTTGTGCAATCTCCGTTCGCCAGCCAGCCCCCCCCCTATTTCGATTTTTGCATAAAATTTTATGTTAATCGTTTGTGCATTCAAAATTTTCGTTTGTGCAAATACCTTTCGCGAAATATTTACAATTTAAGTGGGGGGACTGGGGAAATGCCAGCCCCCCCCCCCCGCATCGCGAATTTTGGGTCAAATTTGGTCAAGTCAAGTTGGGTCAAGTTTGTGCATTTATTATTTTCGTTTGTGCAAGTAATGTTAGCTATATGTTTGCACAAACCTACACAAACGAATGACACAAAATTTTTTCAAAAATTCGAAATGGGGGGGGGGGGCTGGGGAAATGGACCTGGAATTCTGATAGGATGAAGCAGGAGCTCTATTTGACAAACATGACTAAAAAATTAAAAATAATAAATAGCCCCACGCTTTTATATTGATATGTGTATATCCTAATATAAAAGCGTGGGGCTATTTATTTAGATGTAAGAAGCAATTGATATCCCCACGCTTTTATATTGATGTTTTCAAGAAGTTTTCTTTATTCTTATTAAAATTATTTTTTATTTTTTAGTGCACCTTTTTAATTTTAAATAAAAGGTTTTTTTTAAAAATTTTTAATTTTTTATTTTTAAGGACCGCATTCAGGGTGAAATTTTTTGTTTTAATGATGTATACTACAGGGTGAAACATCAAAAACACATACCAGGGGAATTCTGATAGGATGAAGTAGGAGCTGTATTTGACAAATTATATGACTAAAAAATTAAAAATAAAAAATTTAAAAAAAAAACCTTTTATTTAAAATTAAAAAGGTGCAATAAAAATTATGTTAATAAGAATAAACAAAACTTCTTGAAAACATCAATATAAAAGCGTGGGGCTATTTATTTAGAGGTAAGTAAGCAATTAATAGCCCACGTTTTTATATTGATGTTTTCAAGAAGTTTTGTTTATTCTTATTATGTTATTATATTATTGAAAAGAGGATAATAATAACTTTGTTTAAACATGTCATATTCAACTATGGTTTCTATTTAAAAAAACACAACTTGATTATGATAACTTGAAAACTAAATTAAGATATTTAAAATCTCTATAGCCCATTTTGTTAACTTCAAAAACAACCAAGATATCGACATTTATCAAAAAGTCCAATAATAATCAAACTTTTGGCTATAACTCGAAAACAAAAAAAGATATAGCGATTTCCGGTTTTCGCCATTGAGTTTTTCTCAAAAATTTCCTATAGTTACCAATTTCCCCATAAGCATCGAAATTGAGCAAAGAACTTTTTTCAAATAATATAATATTGAAATTTTGATAAACTCCAATTTTGAGTAGATACCACGGTGTAGCAACTTCATAGGAAAATATTAGACCCTGATTTTAATGGTATTTTAGTTGTCGGATTTTCTTAAGATGGCGCTGTTTCAATATTTATTTAGAAAAGTAAACAATACCATAACATTATATCATAAAATATCCTATAAGTTGGAATTGTAAGACGATTAATAAATTATAATGGTGAAAAATAGTTAAATTGAATGGAAATATAGTGGAATAATTTAGTTTAGTCTGATTTAGTTGACCCATGACACCCAGGGGGCGCAACGAAAAGACAGTGTAAGACTGTCTACAATTTTAACATGGAAGTTTCCCTTCTATTGTAATCTTTTATTCTATGGTAGATACCTACATTTTCTACAAACTTCACAGTTGAAAAATAAGGAAATTTAGCAATACTGTTACCTTTTAGGTAGAAGTCACAAAAGAGGGGTAAATATTTATTATGAAAATTTAGACTAATAAAAGATCCACAATATTATGCACCATACAATTTAATTTTATTCAAATTGTATGTATATTTCAAAAATTTAACATAAAAATTTCAAAATAATTGATTAAATCTAAGGCCATTCAAATACACCAAAAATACAGAAGTGGAGGGGACCCAATATTAGTTGTAATACATGGATAAAAAAAGATCTGATAACATAAGAGCTAATAATTAGCATTCCACATGAACTTCTTTTTTAAAGTAATTAATTCATTTTAAAAGTAATAAAATATTATTAACTCAACTTTAATACATGTACACATTACAAAATAATATATCAAATACTTAATTACTAATTAATCCTAAATAATCATCCATTAATGTCGCTATGGCAAACTAAAAAAGACAAAAAATTAGAAATAAAGACAATTTACAAAGCAAGTAATCCTACTATTCCAGTAGCATCCACTCGAGTTCCAACGATTTTTAATCGAATTTCATCTTCTGCGTGAATGACAACATCTTCATTTTTACTTTTGTAACATTGTGGATTTACATTTGGGCAAAATTCCATTTCAGATGGAATAGACTGTAACATGTTATGATATTTTAAATAATTATAAATGTAACTTACATTAACTTACGTGGTGTGAAATGAAACATGACAGAGGACCAATTTCAACAAACATTCCAACCTGAAATAAGGAAAGTTAATTATGTTATACAATAGGGGTGACCAAACTTTTATCTTCAGCGTGCGACCACGGCAGTGAAAAATAGACAACAGTTGAAAATGTTCCTAATTATAGCAAACATCAATAAAGTGGAGCTAAAACTTAGACGAAATTTTACTTTAAAAAGACCTTTTGACTAGTTTTCTAATTCTATATATCTAGGACTGCTTTTTGCATTGCAAGGTAAATAAACACCTCACAACACATCAAGCTACAGTTAGTAACTGCTTATCCGTTCCCATTTGCCAAGTCTCTTTTGAGGTTCAATGAGCTTTTTTGTTTTCTTTACAGGTGATGAGCTGGCCCATCGACCCAACCCCCAACCTGGAGGACCAAACAGACGGCCAGAATAAAGTTCTTACTGCACCCGGATTTGAACCAGGCATTTAGCGTTCATAGTCAACTCGCGTGACCACTATGCTCCAACCGTCCCTCGTTTTCTAATTAATATTTTAAATCATCAATGAGGATGGTGGCGGCTGTAAACTGCTATGAAATCGATATCTCGGCAACCCCTGCTATACAAGCTTGTTCACCAAATAACTTACTTTATTAACTTGTCGAACGACTGCATCGAGTATTTCACCTTTAAAAGGTCGAAACACTATTGCTTTGTATTTAACCAAATAGACAACGAAACCTTGCCCGGGTAATATTAAACCAGATCCAATGCTATCGATTGTTGTTACAGCAATTACAAAACCATACCTAACAAGAAAAAATAATAATTAATAACTAAAGTTGAGGTAAAACAATATACTTACTTTCCGGTACAGGTACCCTCCACTTCAGTATACAACTTGGTTTTCACTTTTTCTAATAACTGAGGTCCAAAATATTGGGGATGTAAAAGAATTTCGTGCTCTAACGATATCTAAAAGCCAAAACATAAGGAATGTCTATCACACAACTTCAATAATATATAAAATTGCAGGAAAGTAACCGAAAAGTTTAATATTTCTTATAATAAATATTTTATGCTTACATGATAGAACATTTTGTTAGTTTTAAAAAAGAAAACTTAAAAAAAATGAGGTTATGTAGCAAAACTGATGCCCTAACTTTTGTAATTTTTCCGAATTTGACAACTTTTGACAGTATTGTTCAGAGGTTCCCAACAATAATTATTACTCGGGGGTATTCAATAAATATTCACAAACGATAAATTAATACCAGTTACCAGAATACGTTAACTGTCATCATGGTATAACGAATTATAATAAATTATAACAACATTATAAGGTATCTTTACCTGTTCTAAATTTGTTCAGTTCTGCGCATCTTTCAAACTGGTGACAAAAATTGAGCTCAAATTTTTAACCCCCGACCCAAAAAAATTCTCACTTGAGAACCCCTGGACCAATTTGGCTAATTTTTTTTTTAAATGTTCTCCATAGTCCAAGGATGGTTCTTACGGAGAGAAAAATTAAAAAAGTTAGCCGGAAAATTAGAAAAGAAAGAATGTAATTTTTAGTTGCCAATAGATGGCGCTACGGTTAGCTAAGCTTATTCGCTGGGTGCGTAACATCTGACCACGTTTTTTATACAATTTGTCCGCAGCGGACGCTGGCGTTATTTTTTAATACCCCCACTACGCACTTCGCACCCAGCGAATACCGGGTGACCGGCCGCCGATGTGAACATATAGGAAATTAACATATGAAATTAATTTTTCTTTAATTCCTGCTTAATTACTCTAAAAAGTAATATTATATTATACACCGAGGGAAGTCACTTTAATCCCGAGCGCGAATATACTATTTTTTGCCTTTCCGAAAGCCGAAAGAAAGAAAAAAATTCAAAACAAATATTTGTTAGAATAAGCGAGAATTACCAAACCATATAGCCTAAAGCCAGACCTGTACATGGCATTAATGAAGTACCAACTTAAGTTGGTGGTATTTACTTTTCCTCCCGCTGTTTTACTTTTCCTTCCGCTGTTTTACTTTTCCTCCCTCTGTTTTACTTTTCCTCCCGCTATATTACTTTTCCTCCCGCTAATGTACTTTCCCCCCCTCCTAAGAAAAGTGGCACTTTGCTCCCGCAAAGGCAAAAAATAATAAAATCGATCTAATAACCGTCGCGTCGTCGTGTCGGGAGCCGTTAAGAAAATATTAACAACAAAATCAAATCGTTCTGTGTAATTAACGTAAGCTCGAACGGTGGATCTCATTTAAGGGGCTTCATTAAAAAAAATTAAAAAAAACTGATAATTTTAATTGTTCGCATTCAAACGTCCTAACGTTCGTAGTTTATAGAAGTGAATATTTTTATTAATTAATTACCAGAGTAAATACAGTTGCAATATTTATAACATGATCATAATAAGTAAACTTATTTTAATTATTGAAGTGTTGATGAATTGTATTGATTGGTTTTATGAATTAATCGTATGGATTGGCATAGGCGCAACTAGGGGAGGGCTATGGGGGGCTAAGCCCCCCAAAATTCAAGTTAGCCCCCCCAAAATATCCCAATTTTTCGTTATTTTTACTCCACCGTCAAAGAAAATGTTTGAAAATATTTTTTTAGCCCCCCAAACTTTTGACCTTAGTTGCGCCAATGTGGATTGGAGTTATGGATAGATTTTATTGATAATTTGTTGTGTGGGGTTGGCGTTTCATGCCAATTAAATAAGTAAAGTTAAGGAACAATTTTTGTATTTCCAGAAAAGTATAAATCAAAATTTAAATTGCTTGATTTTTTTAATTAAAATTATGATTAAAATCAAATCTTATTGCTTTTAAAAAAAAAACCCAAAAGGCAAAATGTAAAACTTTATTCTAAAATAAACAAAAGAAAACAAACTATACTTTTGTTACTTACATCTTTTAGGCATAAATCTCAGAGCCGTTTAAGTCGAACAGAAAGTCCTTGAATTTCCTTGCTACATTTTTGACACTGCACGAGAACACGGTTTTCGGTTCACTGCTCTTTTTTTCTTTTTTTAATAAAATGTTGCCAAATGGGTATCCCGATTTCTTCCAGACATTATATTTAGTTTTAAATTAACTTCTTCTTCTTTACCTTTTAGGCTTTGGGCCGTTACGTCACCTCGGATTCCATCGGATCCATTGATTTTTGGATCTCCTCAGATTTCGTCTTCTAAAGTAGGTAACCTAAAATTTATTTATAACCAACCGTAAAAGTTTCAAATTGTGCTATATAAGTGATTTCTCCATATTGATTAATTTGTAAAACGTGTTAAGCTCTTTTGGATATTACTTGCGATTTAGTTATACAATCATGGCAAAGTTTGATTTAACCCATGTAATGGGTCAGTATTTGGATCGACATTTAGTATTTCCTTTATTGGAATTTTTATCTGCGAAAAAGATATACAACGATAAAGAATTACTTAAAGCTAAATTGGACATCCTTAGTAAAACTAACATGGTCGATTATGCAATTGATATTTTGAAACAACTGCACCCTAATAGCGAAGTTCCCGAGGACCTAAAGCAAAGGCGTGTTCATGTTGTTGCCCAATTGGATGAACTACAACATGCGGTAGAACCTATATTGCAAATAATGGGCAATGACGAAGTTATGAAGAATATGGAAAATATGCGAGATTCCAAAGCTCTTATAAACTTTTTAGCAAAGGATTACAATTTTGAAATCGATATGATTGAAAGTTTACACAAATTGGCCAAGTACAGATACGAATGTGGCAACTATTCTATTCCAACTTCATATTTATATTTTTGCATGTTGGTTTTGCCGCCCAATGATAAAAATTATCTAAGTATTTTATGGGGTAAATTGGCTTCAGAAATTTTAGTGCAAAACTGGGAATATGCTCTGGAAGATCTAAATAAACTGCGAGAATATATTGACTCTAGCCTGAATCATTTTGGAGGAAATAGTTTGCAATTATTGCAACAGAGAACTTGGCTGATACATTGGTCTTTGTTTATTTTCTTCAATCATGAAATGGGCCGTGAACTTATTATTGAGATGTTCTTATACAGACCTGCATATTTGAATGCAATTCAAACAATGTGTCCTCACATATTGAGATATCTTGCAACCGCAGTGATTATCAATCGGGGTCGTCGATCTGCTCTTAAAGATTTATTAAAAGTAATACAACAAGAAAGTTATACATACAAAGATCCCATCACCGAATTTTTGGAACATTTGTATATTAATTTTGACTTTGATGGTGCTCGTCAAAAATTGCACGAATGTCAAACTGTTTTGTTTAACGATTTCTTTTTGATTTCGTGCTTGGATGAATTTGTCGAAAATGCTCGATTAATGATTTTTGAGACTTTTTGTCGTATTCATCAATGTATTAGTATTGGAATGTTGGCGGAGAAATTAAATATGAGTCCAGATGAAGCCGAATGTTGGATTGTCAATTTAATCAGAAATGCTCGCTTAGATGCCAAAATCGACTCGAAATTGGGCCACGTTGTTATGGGAGCACAACCGTTATCCCCTTATCAGCAATTGATTGAAAAAATTGATTCTTTGTCAGTGCGATCCGAAACGCTTGTAGGATTGATCGATAGAAAGCTCAAGGCCAAAAATGATATTCGTTGGGGAACTCAGGAGTTTTAATTTTTACGGGCTATTTCTTTTTAATGACATGTATATCAAATAAGTTGTAGTGTTTACACTTTTAAAATTGAATAAATTCAATAATTAAAAAGAAAAAAAAAAAAAACTTTGACTTTGGTCTTGTATGTTATCCCGGCTAGTCCAAATGAAAGATCTATTCAATTGACTTTCCTTACCCATTTAGAAAACCTAACTACATTATTCATATTAATGGACCACACAAATGTATAGTTACTGTTGTGTTGATTCCAATAATGTCGTATTGTTAACGGAAGTTAGTTGTCTTTAATAATATTGATTTTATTTTCAATCATTACAGGATTAATTTTAAATAATGAGTTAAAAATTGAATAAATTTAAATAATATAATATTTTATTGATGCGTTAAAGTTATTTATGAAAAACCAACCTGTATATAGTATACTATACATTTTAATTCTGTTGAAAGGAAACAGATTTGAAAGTCACCAAAACTTTTCTTGAATTTTTTATGTTAAAATAAGAAAGAGCGTAATTTTGGTAATAAAAGGGATTGATCTATTTTAGAGAATCGATTTTGTGGGTATTTGTAAGTCGATAGAATGTTAAAATATTTTCTTCCGATTGAAACAATATGGAGCAATATCGCCTTAGTTACCATATGTCATAACACACCCATATTTCCCAAGGGAAATATGAAACGTCATATTATGTCACTATAAAAATGTTTTAATTTTTAATTAAAGCAACAAAATAGTCTATGATTTACAAAACCTCTGATTTTTTGGGAACATATCCGTCATTTTTATTCTTCACCAATAATGCTTCCAAGCATCGAACATTTTAACATCAGTTTTTTCCTTTAAATGTAACATTGACCTTAGTATCGATAATTTTGACCACAACGTGTTTGGTGAATATTTCTGCGACCACGGATAGAATACATTAGTCATACGTCGAAAAAAAAAGAATCAGAACAACATACCTACAAATCGTCAAAAATCGTTAGCAAAATATTTTCTTCGACAACGTTCACCAAAATTTTTTCTTTCTTCTCCACTCCTGACAGTCTTCATAAGCTTTAGTGTAAGCAGCTTTAGATTTCGCCGAAACCAAATATTCATGGGCTTTTGCTGCCTGAGTTAGCACGTAATTTACAAGTTGACATTTCATCAATTTTATTTAAGACAAAACGCGAAAGTCAAACCAGCCAACCATGATTTTTACAAACACGGCTCTTAGAAACGCTGCCAATCCAATTAATTCAAATATTTACAATTCAATTTATCAATTTTCAGAAAATGATTGTTTCAATCAGAAGAAAACTATTGATTACAACACGGGAAATATGAATATATTTCCCTTGGTTGTCTATACATCCCTCGGGCTTCGCCCTCGTGATGTAACAAGCCAAATACTATCCATATTTCCCTAGTTGTAATAATAGCTATATAAATTTAAACGTTTTGTGAAATTTATTTCATTATTAGCCGAGATTATAAAGCTCTGATAAATTTATCTCTAGTTTAAATATTTAATAAACTTATAGGTGTTCAAAAAATGCACTTTTCTTGTAATTAATTGAATCGGTTATTGCTGAAACAACCTAAGTCACTTTTTATAGATGTTCAGGAAACGTAAAAAACGTTTCACTGTTAGGTAAGCAACCTGCTAAACCGAAAATTTCTAATATCGTTTTCTGCCATAAAGGATATACTTTCTTAAGTTTTTTTAGCACCAAACGATGCGGAATTGTCGAAAATATGTTTTCCATGTGTTAACTCAATTTGGCCAAAAAGTGACTTAGGTTGTTTCTGAAATAACTGATTCAATTAAAGAGCTTTTAAATTATCCTCACAGTTGTACAATTTAATAAACTTGTTGTGGTGTAAGCTATGCTTTGAAATGAACTTGACATTTAATTTCCAAACGCCATTTGTCATTTGAGCTGTGAAAGTTCGAGTATCGAAAGTAAAAATTATAAAATAAATTTATTTAGTGCTACACGTTGTTTTTATCTTTTTATACGCGTTACGCCAACTTTCACAGTTCAACAGATGGCAGATGGCGTTTGAAAATTAAATGTCCAGTTAATTTCAAAGCACAGCTTACACCACAACAAGTTTATTAAATATTTAAACTAATAGAGATAAATATATCAGAGCTTTATAATCTAGGCTATTAATGTTTCAAGGTATAGCAACAGGCTTGATAACAAATTGGATATGTTAGCAGTTAATTTACGGATAAATGCAATTGGCTATTTTTCAAGTGGGAACCTAGAAACATAGAAGCCAAATGAAAGCCATTTTTAGGGAGTCAATTGGTGTCTGTTGGCTACCCGACTTGCGCCAGGTTAAAGCGGCGTTCACAATGAAGTGGGGTCTTGCCTTGCTTCGGTAAAAAACTGGCAAGCGCCAATTAGATTCAAGTATTTGCTTCTATATTTTTCTATGATTAAAGAATCGTTCATTTTGATTGGCTCTTGCTATCTTTCTACTGAAGTAAGGCAAGCCCCCACTTGATTGTGAACGCCGCTTAAGGGTGTTTAGCCACCTCCGGTTGGCATTTTAATATCTTTTACAGCCTCTTGCAACCGGAGGCAAAAACATAATGTGATTGGCTGACAGCGACTCAGTGCCGTAGGTACCTACCTACTTGTTTACACTTAATATTTTAATTTGGAATTTTTGTTTGACATTTCATTTGTCACCTAATTTCATTTTTTCATAGGTGTTGCTGGTTCTCTAAAGTAAAGGTCTTGAACGTTACAGTTATTAATAAGTAGTTAACAAATTGTTTAAGAGCAATGTCCAGTGCTACCCCCCTATAAGTGTGAATATTTGTGTTTTCTGTCATTTATTTCCAGGACGTTCCAAAAATTTAAATAATTGCTAGCATTACAAAATCTTTCAACACTTTTTTATATAAACACGCTAAAGCGCTAAAGGAAGTTGATTTATTTATTGGAAAACCATGTCATTCGAAAATTAGAACATGGGAATCTCCCCCCCCCCTCTTCCAACCGTAGTTTTCGAATTACGCGATGTGCAAATAAGTAAATCAATTTATTTTAGCGTTTTTACATAAAAAAAAGTTGAAAAATTCTGCAATGCTAGCAATTATTTAAATTTTTGTAACGTCCTGGAAATAAATGACATAATACATAAAACACAAATATTCACACTGTATAGGGGGGTAGCACTGGACATTGTTCTTAATTAATAACTAAAACTTTCATTATAATTGTTTATTAACATTAATTATTTAAAATAATATAAAAATACTTAAAGAGTAAATTGGTAATGTCCTGAGTTAGTGCGAACACATTCCGAATGTTCTAAGATATTTCCACAACACGACCAATGCCTTTTTCCTGGATGACCATCATGACCGTGACCACATCCTTTGTACCCTCCAGGCATTTTACCATTGCATCCACACGCGGCTTCTTTACTACCTCCACTTGAACAAAAACTACAGCAATGATACGTTCCATGATGTGGTCTGGTTGTTTGTATTACAATGGTAAAGGGGCTATTCTGCAAGAAAAATGTATGTATTTTATTGAAAACTCGTGGAAATCAGAATGATATTACTTTAATTGGTTGACCTTTCACTTTAACCGATAAAAATAGTTTTCCCGAAACGTCAGGTATGAACCATATATTGTAAGTTCCATTTCGCCGGTCTTCCACATGAGATAACAATAAACGGGATACTCCACCATCTCTTTGTCGTAATTCGACGGTGACATTATCGCCACCACGTTGAAGGGGAGTATTATTAAAATCTCGAGCTTCTAGTAGAACTTCTACTTTTCTACCAACCCTTAGATGTTGTAAACCTATAATTTTAAGAAAATCAGTGAAAAAGAGGAATTCTTCAGTATTTTAAAATTTATTAAAAAAAATTTTAACTTTCGTACTAGTTAGGTAAGTTAAGCAATCTTGCCTTAAATATATTTTATGTTTAAAATATTGACTAGGTAATTAAGTTGACGAAGGAGCTAGTTAGTTTATTTAACGAGATAGATTGTCGACACACCGCCGACAGTATATTATATGTATGGTTCAGGAGAAGTGAAATAGTGCTGATAGGTTGGTGGGAGACAATAAAAATTAAATGTTTGTGTAAGGTGTTATAAAAATACATTTTGTATTAGGTACATTTTTTCTATCTCCTACAGTCACCTATATAAGAATAAAACTAATCGAAGAAGCATCTGTTCTTTTACTAGATACTGATTATATTTTGTTATTGCGGACCCTCTATGTCTATGTGATATTGTAATCTAATGTACTAACAAGGGCAGGGTCGCATGTCGAAATCACCAATTTGATCGATTGGTCATGATTAATACTTCAACGAGTGCAAATTGTAAAACTACAGCTCCACCAACGTTAGAACCGACTTTAGGGGCGTGTCAGGCGCTGCTATAATTAAAAATGTACACTTAAATGAAGAAGTTTCTCGGCGCGAATATTTAAAATCCATAAATTATTTTGTCAAATTGCAGTCACGAAATACGTAAAAAATGTTACCGCAAATATTAAATAAAGCACTTTTGGAATAAATTTAGTAAATATTTAACACAAAAAACCACGACAAATGTAAACCCACGCAATGATTTGTAACTTTTACAACAGAATGTACTTGAGAAATAACTCAACGTTCATTGGTTCATTCAAATTTTTATCAAATTAGTTGGCATATTTGCCGCGTCCTTTCTAAGCTTGGTGGAGCTGTATATGGTCAGCTAATATTGGGAAAATCGATTTTGAAAACTACTGCGTAATTTCAAAAAATCAATTGACAAGTCAAGTTTTCTGGATGTTCAAAAAATTTCTTCTATTAAATCTTGTTGGTTACATGTTGTGTTACTACGTAATAAAGTAAATGTTGGCAGCTTTAAAAAATTACGGAAGTTCCACCAGGAAATTATTATGTAATAGTGTAATAATATAATAATAATAATAATAATAAAAAGAAGTTAAATATACCGAGAAAAACAGCTTTATCAATCATTTTAGAATCACTTATTTTTAACCGGTGGGTGCGAGAGATAGAAAAAACAGTAACTTAAAATTAATATTATGGGCAGTTCTCAACACTTTGTAAGATAAGATCAAAAACTGGAGAAGCAGTAGATGAAAAATTAGTAAGCTATTTATGAACTACCCCACGGTAGATACGCTTTAAGAAAAATAAATATAACTTATAGGTAAATCACCGTGAAGTTTACTTAACTGACTGGTATTTTTGAACGGCATATTGCTTATAATTTAAATATTTTCGTTAATAGTTCATTAGTTTACACATATTTCAAAGCATTTTCGTGATACCTTTCTAATGTATATTATCTTTGTATATATTTTAGTGAATTCAAGTAAATAAACTGTTTTAAGTTTTTAACTTGCAATTTATTTAAAATAATTCATATAATAAAATATTTTGTACACTGTTAACAGTAATAATTATTCTTACCTTCTTGATTAAGCAAGCAATGCTTTGGAGAAACGGTTTGAGTGGTAACAGCACCATATAAAGGACAAAGACTATCAGAATAATTTACAGTTTCTTTAGGTAAAAAATATAAATTATCCAAAGCTTCGGTATTGCTAAATTGATCTAGATTTTCGTATTTTTCTAATTTATTTGAGATCGTTTTTACAAAACTTAATAATTCAACATCGGTTCCTTCGTTTAAAAGTTCGTCAGTAAATATAACAATATCTTTAATTTCCTTTATCCTTTTTTCCATTTCTATTTGATGATTTTCAATAGTTTGTAACTTTTCTTCTCTGGCATGGTTGATTTCATTCTCCAGTTTTTTACGATGTTCCTCTACCAAGCGAATGTATGAGGTCATAAACTTTTCGACTTCTTCTTGAACTTGATTGCAACGATTTTGAACTTTTTTTGAGTTTGCTTGTAAACGGGCCGAAGTCCTCGAAGCTTGTTTGCTAATTGATCGCACTTTTTCTAATGCTTCCTTTAAGTTTAAAGTAAAGGATTTAGCTGCACGTGATGCTAAATCCGCTGTATGACCTTTATGGAAGCCTGACATGCATTCACGACAGATTACCTGTAAATTTAATTTAGCGCTTTAAAAATAGTAGAAACTAGAAACAGACGAGCAGGTAGATAATATAATGGAAATGCATTCAATTTAAAATTAATACTCAAAAATAGTTTGGCAGAATGGCAAAAATTTCTATTACATTATTTGGAAAAGATTTTAACAGAAATATGTTCATGTAAATATTTAAGATCGTTTTAAAGATTAATTTAAGAAAAACCAACATGTGGTATACATCAATGTGAGTCTACTAGCACGTGTATCAGCATACATTTTTTTATAATTGAAAATTTCTTAGGTTACGCAAATTACTTAATAACCACACCTGACAACATGTTGAACAAAAAAGACTCAATTCCTGCTCAGGATGATTAGTGCACATAACTAGACGTTGCACGCGGTTAATTCCTTTTTTTCTGGCTTCTTCTAAGTGAAGTACTTCATGTTGGGCGTAACTTTTTTGACGGCGATGCATGTCTCTACACAATTTACACATACTAATTGCACATTCAGAACATCTAAATATAGCCTGCAAAAGATGAATTATAAGTAAGTAATTAATTACCTAATAAATTGTCTTACTGTTATGTCATCTGAACACAAGTCACATAAAATGTGAGTGGAGGATGAGTTAAGAGTAGCTAAAATCATTCTATGTTGCAGTAGGTAATTTGGAGGTAGATTTGAAACACCACCAGAAGGAAGTATGGAACGAACCCCACAAATTAGACATAATATAAATCTGTCTAACGGTTTCTCTTCCATTGAATTGTTAAGCACATCGCTTTCAAATTCCATTTCTTTATATTTTAGACTTGAATTCTTTTTGGAGTTTTGCTTACCATCATCAAAATATTCTAAAATTATTTTTATTTTCAATTCTTTTGAACTAATCGTTTAAAGAATTACCTACCAATATCTTCGTCACGATTATAATCATTTGATTCTATTTCGTGTAGACATCTGGTACAAAATGTATGCAAGCAAGGCAAAACTCTTGGTTCAATAAAATGCTTTTTACACATAGGACATTTAAATTTATCATCGTTTTGTTTTGCTATGCATAAACTTTTCGTTCGGGATTCTAATGTTTCCACAATATTGGAAGTGTGAGGATCAGATTTAGAACGATCGTGTGAAATTGTTAATGTATTTATCGATCGTCTTTTTGATTGACCAACTTCTCGACTTTGGCGGCGTCTTGAAAAGCTTCCAAAGATATACGAAATATGATCTACTTCCATCATAATTTTTGATGAAAATGATGAGATCATCTATCCTTTATCTGAAAAGTTGGAATATTTTTAAATACTTTGTGTAAAAAGTTGCATTGTTATTTTAAGTTAACCATTAATAACATTACGATGAGTGCTTGCCAAATAGTATTTACTGTGCGTTGACACGAATATTGATAACGTTGCTCAAATGTTTGGAATTATGACTGACATTTTGGACAACTTGTTCAACGTGTGTATAATAATTAATAATTATTCAATAATGTAAATATCTACAAAAGTATAATTTCATTTTTCTTTTTTGATTATTATTAGATAATTATAATAAAAAATAAATATTATTAACCCATATAAACCTACCGTTCTTTTATAAGGACGGACGGCAGAAATAATAATAATAAGAATAAGAAATAATGTAAGATGTAAAATGAAATAATAATAATGAATAACATTTTTTTATGTCAAGGTTGATCAAATAAAAAAAAATAATAGTAAATGTACAATCTATTTTCAGATTCTATCATGTATGTTTGGTTTTGAAATATACTATATTATGTATTATGCTATAGCATAGTCATATAGCTTTTGCTAGTTATACTAATGAGATAATTTATGAACTGTTTTTGTTTTACTTATTTCAAAAATACATTGTATAGACTTTTCTACATTTATTTGCAATTCTAACAAGTGAAAAAGGTATTAAGAATAGCAAGAGTAATAAATGTGTGCGGATAATTTCAACATTTTTGTTCCCAAAATAGATACCTTACATGTAATGAAAGAAGGGGTTAATGATCGCGCCCATTGTTAATAATTTTTTTATATTATACTAAAATGTGATATGATATACCAGTATTATAATGGTGACATACGAAATATAATAAGAAAGATCAATTTACTTTATATTAAAATGCATGTTTCTAAACTAAACGTAAATGTCATATTTAATATCCAGGAGAAAGAGGATTAATTTATTTGATAAAATTGATCGTAATATTTGCAAATATTGGCCGATATACAAGAGGTACCCGCAATATCAACGAATTTTGACTTAATTTTAGAGGATTAATTTATTTACTATTAAAATATGAATGCAGCAATCAATCTGCCAACCCTGAAAGATTTGTGCTTTTAAGCTTGTCATTTTAATTACAAACAAGCATTTTTTGTTATATTTTATAAAATGCTTATATTATCATGAAAAACGACATAAAAGTTAAAAAGAGTTTGAGTTCCTAAACTCTTTAAAATTAAAATACAATAAAATACGAATTGTTGAATTTTTGTCAAATATTGCTTTGGCTTAATAATTAAAATATAGTGGCATTGTGAGTTTAGAGAACATAAAGAAGCAACACGGAGCTAAATCTGATGGATACGGTGGGATGTCAAACACAATAAATTGTGTTTGTGTACACTAGAATGTAATTATTGTGACTAAATATTTAAAGCTAAAGATTAGCTTCCTCCGTGAGATTTTTTCTGAATAGTGCTGTTATATGCTCCAATAATCTTTACGATCATCCTGATTGTCACATTTCGATCGTCAACAATGCACATTTGGATGTTCAAACGTGCAAGACGTTAGAGGCTTTGAATGGTGTTGCTTATCTTCCATCAATTACCTATCTTTTTTATTAAACAATTAATAAATTTATTTTATTTTATTAGTTTATTTCGTAATAAACGAAACAATTAGCTTATCAAAGGTATATTATTGTTGAGGACGTCAAAAAATTGACTACAACCAACGGTTATCAATTAGGTTGACTGAGAACTTTTGAAAAACTAAATTTTGTAGTAAAATAATGTTTAGTGGCAGTCATAGTAAAAAAAGGTCTCAGTGTACTTTTCTAATCAGAATTTACATAGATCTTTAGCTCAGAAATGGCAAATAGGATTTGGTCAATATGCTAAAATAGGATAATGGTTTACGTCATTTAGTATTTAATGAGGTATTCAATGTTTGTATTGCTTTTACGATGTTGTGATTATTTCTGCATGGACATCAAAGAAGTTTATGTCGTCAAGGAAACGACTAACCGTTTTACTCCTTACTTTCTTCATGTAACAGCAATTCTAAAATTAAAGACGCACTTGAAAGGATTATCAAGGTTCCCGTTGTCCATTCAACAGCGTTTATTTTTATTAAACCAATGCAATTATGAAAGGATGTTGAATCTAAAGTTAGCTAAATCTGACGGCCGCATAAAAATCCCACTTTTAAAATTTGTAAGAAAATTGTGCTTGAATAGTTTTGATTATATTTTGTAAAAAATTTGATTTAAAAAAAGATTTCTTGTGTTTATCATTTCTTGAGTAATTCCAATTTTAATTAACCATAAAAAAAATTAAAATAACAAAAATAGTTCTTGCAAAGTTTGATTTTAGGGAAATAAGAGGAGGATTTTTGATTTGTGACCATCGGACGTTCTGAGGGTTTCCTTTTACAGGGTGGCCATTTTGTTGGTAAACGTGAGCACTGAAAAACGACTACTCTTCTTATCTATACCATTTGCAGCTGTAATTCAGAAAACGTCAAGTGATTAGACGGATTCAGATTAGCCAGTACTTTCGACCTTACAGGCGTCTATCGGGCTAATTCTACGAGATTGAATACCGAGCAGTATCGCAAAGCTATAGCTATAGGGGTTAAGACTGAACTCTGCTAAGTTTCGCACATCTACCCAAAATGGCGGCCGTGAGGCCGTAAATACTAGCTAATCTGAATTACACTTGACACATTCTGAATTACAGCTGCAAATTGTGTTGTTTCCTGAGGCCGCCTTCCATCATCACAAAACATAGGTCGGCCTCCGGCCTTGCGCTTCTGTACTTGCTATATATAATATCATGTAACATAGCTCCGCTTTCAGCCTCGCACTTCACAAGATAAAAATTAAATATGAAGACATAGAAAATTTAATTGTAGATATAAAACAAAAAATAATTTGAAGTGTGTTTATTTTATTAATTTGAAGTAGTACAATTTTTTATGCTCCGGCTCCAGCTTAGAGCAAAAACGATTAGTCAGCAGAGAGTACTTACTGACTGATACATTCATAAGAAATCGGGATTAATTTGATTGCAAGACAATTGAGGATTAAAATGATAAAGAATCAGGGTAGAGAAGTGCGAAGGCCGCAGACCGAGCTATGTTACTCGGGGAGCAGACTGTAACGACGGGGAGTGGAAGTGGTAAAAAGGCAAGAAAAGTTGCGAACGTTCTTATTGAAAATTAATTTTGCCAATTTGACGCTTTTTTTTTGTTTTTGCGATACTGTGATTAATTTTGAAAAAGATAGCCATCTTCTATACACTAAATTAGTGTAATGCAATCAGCAATTAGCATTTTTAATGAATTTTGTTTGCAGAATCCAAAGATTTTGGTGGGGTAATAGCGCCTTGCCGCCCTGCTTCTACCTGTCTGATTATAACATTATAATATATGATTTTTATAATAAGATTCATGTAAAATTAGCCAAAAGCTAAGACTGCTTCAAGTAGTCTAATTTTTCTTGTTTACCTAGCTACAAAGAAACAATAAAGTTGCAGCCACCACAAAAATTATTCTTTGAAATTCTCAGATAATGTTATGATTTTTGTAAATTTTCAATTCTATTTTAAATGATCGAAATAGATTACGCGGAAAACAACGAAATTGGTGTGTTTCGAGCTTCAAAGTTTGAGAGCTTGGAGAATCTAAAGTTTAATTTGATAATAAATTCTTACGTTAGATAATTTTACGTTCTACAAAATAGGTAGGTGTAGTTTGTTATCTTACGTATCTTGCCTAGTTTTCGACATATTAATTTGAGAAAAAAACTAAAAAGAAATAACTTCTGCTTCTGAAATTGTTAATAATTCATTAAGCTCCGTCAATTTTCGGAAGCAAAATTATATAGCCCGAAAACAAAGCCATTCATGATGTTTGCGATATATAAACAGTAATTGCAGTATCTGACATCTTCCCTTGGTGCGTGTAGAATTCTAGTACCAGTGGTATGCTGGTGTAACTACAAAAATAGAAATTTGGTTTCTATGGACCTAATGGTTTCAGTGTCCAATAGGTGTGGATATGTTTTTCTTGAGCAATATCTACCAAATTCGATTTATTCAGATTCAATTAGGAAATTCCTAAACTCTTTATTATTGTAACTATGTACTCGATACTTTAATAAGCAAATTAAATTTTTCATGTTTGTAAGAACACATATTTCAATATTGTATGTAATTGTGATTTAACAAAAGTTATTAAAAATTAAGGCCCATTCACATATTATGTATAACAGATCAATGACTTTCTTTTTTCATCTTTCAAGACGTAAAAACTTCTGTACGCTACCCACCAAAGAAAGACACAATGGAAATTATTCATCTGGAGGAAGGTTCTGATGAAGAAACACCCTACAACTTTTTCGTTACTAAGCTGCGACAGAAATATATAACGCCCCTATACTTAAAAAAATTAAGAAAAGTTATAAATATTAGAGAATTATAGAAAATCAAGAAATTCTACCATCTTAATTAAATAAAGAAAGGATTAAAAAATTGACAGTATTATTTCTAGTAATTAATGATGATTTAAATAATAACTGAAATCTTGACAAAATAAACACATCTGTATTTTGAACTTGGCCCCATTCAGCTACCCTAGTTTAATAAAAGTTATATTTAGAAAAATCACAAATGTTAATTTTATGAATTGCTAAAATACATCTAACGATGTTTTCAGTTGTATTTTTACCCTTATAATATGTTAAAATTAGTTCTAAAATATAAGGATTTTTAAATTTCTTGTAATTGTTGCAAAATTGGTCTCGCGTATTACCAATAAGTAAACTAAGAAGTTATATTACTAGAAATATGATATCGCGGAAGAATAAAAATACAGCATCGTTTATACAAAATTATCTACATAAATAAAATACCTAAAATTAAATGGGTGGTCTGGTTTCAAGTATTTAAACGTGTTTTAAATGTTCTTAATTTATTTCCTTAGAATCGAGTATCTACTTTTATAAATATCCCAAAACATAATTTTCTTTCAAAATTTCACCATAATTTATGGATTTTTGTTACCTTATACTTACTTATCGGATTATTATAATAATATATTATTTTAATGTAAGCATATGCAAATATAATATCTTCATATTCATTTCACAGCAATATGTTATTAATTTTATTACGTTATTGTCAACATTAATTAATGAGGGTCGATATATTAAAAAATAGGAAGAAAGAAATTCAAAACTTGATTGTTAAATAAAAACACAAAAGAAAAACCACATTAACTTGTCTTGACCAATGATGGTATATTCCATAATATTTTATATTTTTAATATTAACTTTTTTGCGGGTTTAGAAAGTCGAAAAGTAATCTCAGATTTTCTTGGCAACAGCAATTATAAAAAACTCGATGAAAGATTTTTAATTTAATTGTTTACAAAAGAAAAAAACGTTAACGAATAAAACATCCGTCATTGAAATAGATTATGTACATTTGCATTATACACTACATCACAGTTCATACAATTGCAGCAGTAAACAAAACAGTTGCAACTGTTTCTCTAAATTCAAATGTAATCTATTTTGTACATATGCAGAGAAAAAGAAAAATATGGTATATAAGCTTTAGAATTCGTTCCCTATTTTAAAAGGCAATATAACAAATAGGTCTGTGATCCCGGAAATGCGTGGGATTTTTTGAGTAAAATTTGTTTCCAAATTTTATTTACTTGCTGTATTATACTCCTATTTTATTGTATAATTTAGACGCTCAAAATACTCTGCGTAATTGATAAAATAATGTAATTCGATTATAAAATAATAAAATTAAATATTATTCGACAATAATTAATTTTGGAAGAATATTGTACACAATAATGCTTTAATGATATATAATTATTTTTAGTTTATATTAAGTTTTCTTAAACAGCAAAGTAAATTGAGAAGATATTTGAAACATTATCGTAAAATTACCAGCATTATAATAAGAAAGAAGTGAAAAGAAAATAATATGAAAATCATTTATTTAAGAAAAAATAATTAATTACTTATTGAATAAACAACCTACCTCAAAAAATGCTTGAAGTTAAAATACCATAAAAATATAATTTTGAAAACTTAAATTATTGCACTTGCCACTAAATCTTGTACGACACAGTAAATGAACTGCATAATATAGTATGCCATCAATTTACACTTTTTAGTAAATTTAAACTAACACTGCAATAGCACTCTAATTATTATTAAATGGCGCCATTAATTTATCAATCATTAGGTGCCAATGCACTGCGCTAACTGTAAAGCAAAGTTGCTGTCACTTCCTTTGGTTCATTATTTTTGCATAGCAAATTTTTATTAGCAAATTTTCTTTGAGCTATTTTAAACTAAGAATTTCAATTATGTGGTTTTACCGTTAAACAAGTTGTTCATGCATATTGGTTTATATATTATTTAAAAAAATGTCTGAATTATTTAAAATAAATAATCTAATTATTAAAAGTGCATTGAGAAATGATCAAATTATAAACAATACAATTCATACATTTCCGATAGTCGTATAAAGAAACGACGTTATAGTATATTCGACGTCGACGTCGCGATGGTTGGAAACAAACTGCCTTGAGCGTATTATATTTATTTGTAGAATGTTGAAGCAACGTGCACACCTTGTTAAAAGAATTAACATAGATTTAAATACGCCAGTTAAAAATTAAATAGATTATATCAAAACAAAATAAATATTTGGCATACGATCAGTAGAATGTTTGTTTGTATTTGGACAATGCAGGTGGTGAATGGAAGAAAAGATTTTAAGTATGTAAACGTAAACGAAGTGATATAAATATAATATTATTATATATTTTAACGGAAGCTTACCTTCGACGATTTAAAATGAATTTCGTACTAATTCAATTTTAAATTTTACGTCATTCAAATTAAACACATATCTACTACATGTTTTAAGATGGAAGAAAACAGTTAGTTACTTTTATTAATAAAATTTATAATTTCTATAGTTAAGGTAAGTTATAGAGTATCCCAACAACCCAAACAAGCACACACCAACTACCAATTTGGATTTAGTAGCATCATTATATCATTAAGCATACATATTGCGGTGATAACTGACCAAATGGTGTTCTGCGACCATAATCAAAATCATGGTCAATCCACGTAAACCAGAAAGGCTTAAGAGGAAGAGGCGATCAAATGAGGGCTTTATGATTGAGCACAGTTAAAAACTAAAGTCGCAAAGTAAAGCCTAATGATTGATCCTTTTGAAAAGGGTTCGTCACCGAGGGCATGCTTTCTTTGCCATGATTCACGTTTTCAAGTTAATATTTAAGAATCCCAAGACATGCAGGGAATTTAAAAATGAGCCATGTTTGGCATGCTTCTTATCTAGAAACACACAAAAAACGAGAGACACATAATGGCCGTGAAAAAGTCCCTGGATAGTAAATAATTGAGTAAATAAATCCGCACAATAGCCAAATGCACTCCAGTTTGTGGAACTAAAAATACAAGAAGATTCGAATGTGGATTATTGGAAAACAAAAAATTTTTACCTCGAGCAGTTTTCACTTCCATCTCTTTCAGTTTTTCACGTACCTCTCCAGTATCATTTGGAAGACTAGCTACAGTTTTGCGTCGCACATTTCCGTAATTTATTTTGGCATATGACAATGAGGAGCAGTTGACGGATTCTATCCATTAACTGAATAGATTCAATCAACCTTAAGTTTCAAGCTTTTTGATACGTAAAATACTGTAAATATAGCCCGAAAATATTCATTATCACTACTTTTTAGTTAAAATATGCAATAACCGGTGAAAAGGGGCTAAATATGCAAATGTATATGCAACATGCAAATGCATATAATCCGGTCTCTACTTATTACGAAGCTTAAAAATAGAATGTCGCATTCGACGATAGCATGTTTATATTGAAAAAAATTGTACGAAAGTATACATTTTTTGAAAGAGGATACTTGAATGCATCCCGACTTCTTGAGATTTTTTCAATATTTAATATAATTATTTTGCAATCTTCTACCAAAGTTATAGTAAAATTAAATAGAGAATGATGGGCGGAGCTAATGTGCAGTAACGAAATTCCATCCGGTCCGTTTTCACGACGGCATCAGTACGTTCTCCCTCCACTTCTACTGAGCCTATTATTCTCTATTTAATTTTCTATACCTTTACTTTACTAATTAATAATGAAAGAAAGAATTAAAAAATTGAAAAATCAAAAACAACTGGGTAAGATTTGAAGCTTTTTATTATATTCAATTTCAAAACTTCATCCATTTTGCTAATGCCGTTTCGTTGTTATTACCGAATTACAAACATGTATTTCATTAAATATTAATTTTAAATAGTTATGCAACCAATATTACGTACATTCAAAAAAATAATGTACCGTAAACCGGGGAAACTTTGTGACTGCAGGATTACTTTGGGACAGCCGGCATATAATTTTTCTTCTCCCTTTATCTATCAGTAATTCTATTAGGTGTAAAACTGACCTTCACAGAAACATGTGTTTAGTTATTCAATTCAACAATTAAATTCGGGCGAGAGGATCGAAAAATTCTATTCTGTCACATCAGTTTTACAATAAAGAAAAATCTTAAAAGTCGAATCACATGTGATATATAAATAATTTTATAAAAAGCCGCAACCTTCAGGGGTAACATTGTCATAAAGCAAAAAAAGTAGTCTAGCTGCTTCTACTAACTATTAGATAATTATTTTCTCTATCTGAAGAACAAATCGAATGTAGGGGATGATAATTTACCGGTGGTAGAGCCTTTTTCAAAGGAAAATGATAAGGCTGTAGGTACGTACGCAGTTGTAAAATACAACAGCAAGTATTATCCAAATGAGATAACAAAGTTCGTCGGTCAAGTTGCAATTGTAAATGTTAAGGCTTCATATTATGGAAAACAATGGAAAAGGCCTGAGCGCAAAGATGAAATATTTTATAGTGACAAAGAGATTATTATGACCCTGGAAACGCCAACACGACGTGGAAATCGGGGATTGTTTGATGTTCCAGAATTAATGGAGTTTATTTAAGTTACCTAGGTGTTGTAAAGTGGTCACAAAAGAAGATGAGAGGGTGGAGCTAATGCGTAGAAACCAAAACTCGTAAAATCGTGTTTATGTTGGTGTCAAATAGTGGAATTGGGTGTCACGCGATGTCTACTGCGCAGGATTTTGTCTACGCCCTCTCATCTTCCTTTGTTATCACTTAACCTACCTATATTATTTAAGTTTACCTAATTTGTTTCTTTTTAAGGCCCATTTTCTCAGCTGTGAAAATGATAAAGTAATAAATTTTAAAGGTGCATGTCGCCAGCCCCCACCAAATCGAATTTTGGGATGAAATTTGTGTCAAACGTTTGAGCATCGTTTGAGCATCAATGAGCTTCCAAATTTTTCGTTTGATCCCCAATCGTCAAGGTATTATTGGCGAAATACTTGGAGGGACTGTAGACATGCTGCCCCCCCCCCCCAAGTGGAAAGTTTGTGTGAATTTGTAGCCAAACGTTTGAGAATCGTTTGCGCCCCAATGAGTTTATACATTTTTCGATGCCCATACTTTTTACACCAATTTCACATAAATATTCGACTTGTGCATGCTCCCCCCTCCCAAACCTATTTTGCCAATAACTCCGTAACGGTTGCGGCTCAAACGACAAAATTTGGTTTTGATCCACAGTTTTGTTCTAGGACATTAAAAAATTTTAATTTCATTTTATTATTTTGTTATAGGTAGTACCTGTTCTTTATGAATTACATTTTTGTGGTACAATTAATTTTTACAGATTTATTCCATGAAAATACTGAAGGTAATTATTTACAAATTTAAGTAGGATTAGCTTTTTAATCGGTTCAAAATTTTAATTTAAAGAGAAAAAAATTAAAATTAAGGGTTAACGTACGAAACTAGCTCGGAGGACTCGAAATTTTAAATACTCTTCATTTTGCAGAAAATGAAATTAAAATGATGAGAATGGAAGCTCATTTAAGCTCAAACAAATCTCTATCGATAGACATTGATTTCACAAAAAAAACTTTGAAATATGAACGAAAATAGAAAAACATGTTTACAGCCCCCCCCCCCCAAGAGCTTCGCGAATAACTCCGAGACGGATGAGGCTCAAAAATACAATTTGGAAGCTCATTGATGCTCAAACTATACTTAAATATTTGACATAAATTTTAACAAAAAAGTTCACTTGGAGGCATAGATGCTTGGAGGAGATAAAATAAAACGTGTCTAGCCCCCCCCCCCCAATTCATTCGCACATTAACCTGCGACGGTTGACGCTCAAATAAAAATATTGAAAATTCAATTATGCTAAAATGTTTTTCTCACAAATTTTTCTGAAAAATTCAATTCGATTTAAGAGCCGTCAGCTACATGTTTTTTTTTCTTTTTAAATTCTTAAATTATTTTAAACAATTATTACATTGCTTAAACATTTAATGAGTTTTTCTGCGTTACATAAACTTTTCCCAACTCTTCTAGTCCTAAAAGCCAACAGTTTTCACCAAGTTTTATTGATAAACACCAAAGATATTCTATTAAACAGATTCTTTTCGAAAATTTCAACTTCAATATTATTCCATCAATCTAGTGATCACTTAACAGATTAAGCAGGATACGTTTTCTTAATCGGATCGAAAATTTTAATCTTATAAAATAGATTTAAAATTGAGGGTTATTGAACGGAACTTGCTCGGAGTACTCGAAATTTGAAATACACGTAACTTTTCAGAAAATGAAAATAAAATGATGGGAATGGAAGCTCATTCAAGCTCAAACGAATCTCTATCGATAGACATCAATTTCACAGAAAAATTCTAAATAGGAACGAAAATGGAAAAACATGTCTCCAGCCCCCCCCCAAGTGTTTCGCGAATAACTCCGCGACGGTTGAGGCTCAAACGCAAAATTTGGAAGCTCATTGATGCTCAAACGATGCTCAAACGTTTGACACCAATTTCACCGCAAAATTCCACTTGGGGGGGGGCAGCATGTCTCCAGCCCCCCCCAAGAATTTCGCGAATAACTCCGCGACGGTTGAGGCTCAAACGAAAAGTTTGGAAGCTCATTGATGCTCAAACGATGCTCAAACGTTTGACACCATTTTCACCCCGAAATTCCACTTGGGGGGGCCAGCATGTCTCCAGCCCCCCCCCAAAGTTTTCGCGAATAATTCCGCGACGGTTGAGGCTCAAACGAAAATATTGGAAGCTCATTGATGCTCAAACGATGCTCAAACGTTTGACACAAATTTCATCCCAAAATTCGATTTGGGGGGGGGGCTGGCGACATGCACCTAAATTTTAAGTAGATTTTATGTAGTCAGAGTAGAACTTTTATGCAATCCTACTGCCAACTAAATTTGATAACTAATTACGATTTTATAATCAAAAAACTGTAAAAATTGTACCAAACTTACCCCGGGGCCCGCAGGTTTGAGGTATCTAATCAGGGAAAAAAGGAAAAAGTATTAGTACAATTTTGCGCAAGCAATGAGTAAAATTGTGCTAAAAAAGAGTACAATATTGTACTAAATTTTCACACAATTTGTACTTGTAGACAATCTAGATACAAATTGTTCTACTTTTTTTCTCTGTTCCCCTTTTGTTCAACACTTCCGTCTCATATGCTTAAGACACCCTTATTTGCAAGTCCTTCGTCATTCGGAATAAAAATAGCTAAAAGTAATGTTTCTGACTGTGATAACATGAAATTAGATATTTAACTATGACATTTACCATAATGTACTTATCGGTAGTAGTTATAATTATGTTGAATTATGTAAACATTTTAATTCTTTACAATAATTACACCTGAAATGATGTCACAATATCACTATAGATCTGTATTATAGTATAACAGATCTATTCAATTAAATTATTTTGTTATCGTAAAAATTTACGGTACATCAATTTTGTTTGTCGCAATATTCTTAGGAAGCAAACATTTTTATACTTTTAATAATATTTCTACCATGAAACTTAGGTAGTATTTTCTAGCAATCAAATTTTTTCGATTTGAAATATTAATTGAATTACGTCATACACAATTAAGTGACTAGGTACTTGACAATTGACTACCGCAACAACACTAAAATTATGGACTGCGTTTTTATGGTATGCGTATGCAGTATTATTACTGCAGATTTGTCATTATATTTTTCTGAAATTGAATTTCAGTTTAAACCTACCAACCTAAATTGTTAAAATAATTATAATTGGGTATAAGTGAACTTCCGTCCAAGTTGCTACACTTTCGTGGGCGCTTCAATTACTGTAGTTCACTATTAGTCAGCATGATTGTATTTTTTAATATTGGTAGTGGAATCCTATATTTTATTCCGTGAATTAATGTAGATATTTTGTAGTGTGTTACATATTATGTAAAAAGGTGTGGATTACGTCATGTGATACAATTATTAAAGTAAGTGCAAGTTTAAAGGCCACCATCAAAAACTTTTCACGATATAAAATGATGCTAAATAAGTTATGGAAAGCACTATTAGAACCTTTTAGATTTCGAAATTTTTTAATTATTTGGTAAATTAAATTTTTCTTCAATAATGTATTGCGGTGCAAATGTTAAAAGAGAAACAAATCCAAAAGAAAACGCAAGTCTACTTTCAAAATTTTTGTTTTTGTATGTATTCGTATTTATTCAACCTTATATCGTATAGCATTTCAAATTTCAGATTTGCTTTAAAAACAATACGAAAAGGGATTTGCCATGATTTCAAAGAGGAGGATATTTACGAAATTATGAAAGATTATAGATCTGAAAGACTAGGAAAACATGTGGAAGAGTTGTGGAACATCGAATTAAAAAAATCTAATCCATCGTTACTCCGCTGCTTTATTAAAATGTTTGGAATTGAATATATGTTATTGGGCATTGCATTATTCACTTATGAAACAACTACATTGTAAACAAATGCTCATTCTAAGAGCTTCTATGCATTTACTAAAATCTCACTTTTAGAATACTACAACCAATGTTAACTGGAAAACTGATATCTTATTTTGAACCAAATACACAAGTAACTCGAAATGAAGCAACTATGTATGCGACTGGTGTATTGGGATGCATATTAATATTTTTCTTAATGGATCATACTTATTTTTTATTGCTGCATCAGATCTGTTTAAAAGTTAAAATATGTTTGTCCGCTTTGGTTTATAGAAAATGCTTAAAACTGAATTTATCTAGTTTACCTCAGTTTGGTAGTGGATTGGCCGTTACTCTTATTACTAAAGATACAATGCAGTTTGATACACCTCTAGATTGCGGGCACATGTTTTTTAATGGCAGTTTACAGTTCATTATTATGACCACACTTATGTACAGGAAGATTGGAATTTCTGCTTTAGTCGGAGCTGCATTTTTATTTATTTTAATACCAATTCAAGGTAAATGATATTTGTCCACAACTTTTAACAATAATTGTTGTTCAAATCAAGTACTGAAAATTTAAACCAATATTTTAGTATTTTTGGGACATAAAATTTCGAGTTATCGTATTAAAACCGCATCTAATACTGATCAAAGAGTTCGAATCACACAAGAAATACTAACTGGAATTAGAATAATCAAAATGTATACCTGGGAATTATTCTTTTTAAAAGTTGTGAATAAATTAAGGACGTAAGTTGTTCTACTGTAGAAGCTCTTTTAACCGTCATTGACTGAACCGACATCTGGATTATCCGACGATCGAAATTGCAAGTTTAGCATATTACAAATAATTCTGCTAATCTAATCTGCTTGGTTTATTTTCGTTTTAATCAGGTTGGTTAAGAGAGTTTCTACTGTAAACTCAAAAATGTTGCTAAAAGTATTTTGGTTTTGTAGAAATGAATTAATAAATCTTCGAATATTATTTTTTATAAAAGCCATTTCTGCATCTATTGGACAACTGAGCTCTAAAGTAGCATTTTATTTATGTGTTATGACATATATTGGATTAGGAAATCATATAACCGCAGAAAAAGCCTTTTTCATAACTGGATCCTTTTCAGCTATAAATATTCTTTTCAACGTTGTCATTCCTGTGGGAATAGGACAGGTAGCAGAAATCAAAGCATCTTTTAACAGGTTATGTTCATTTCTATTGCTAGACGAAGTTCCATCAGATATGGATACTATTAAAGCAGACGCTAACGGACATGTGGTTGAATTTGAAAATGTATCGGTCCAATCAAATCAAAATATTTCCGTTCTCCAGAATATAAACTTAAATATTAACACTGGCTTAACGATATTAACTGGTTATACTGGTTCTGGAAAATCAACTGTCCTTAAAGTAATGTTAAATGATATCAAAACTACCAAAGGTACAATTAAAGTTTTTGGAAATGTATCTTATGCTTCCCAAGAACCTTGGGTGTTTCCTGGTTCTATTAGGCAAAACATAATTTTTGGTGAAAAGTTTAATCAAGAACGCTATGATGAAGTAATAGAAGTTTGCGCTTTAAAGCAAGACTTTAATAATCTTCCAGAGGGTGATCAAACTTGTCTAATCGATAAAGGTCTTAATTTAAGTGGAGGCCAAAAATCAAGAATTAATTTGGCTCGAGCAGTTTACAAGGAAGCCGATATTTATTTACTTGACGATTGTTTGTCTGCTGTTGATCCCCTTGTTAGCAAACATATTTTTCATAAATGTATTAAAAGTTACCTATTAAATAAAATCTGTGTGTTAGTAAGTAACAAACCCCAATTATTAAGTAAAGCAGATAATATTGAAGTATTGAGCAATGGGATGGTCATATTTAATGGAAATTATGAAAATTTTCAACGGTGGAATGATATATCCAAATTTATACTCAACCATGATAAAAGGAAAAGTGAAGTAGTAGGGAGTTTTGATACCGTAGGAGATGATGCTAGTGACAATAATGAAATTCCTGAGAATGAAATTACAACAGTTACTAAAAATATATATAGTGAAAAGGGAGAATTTGGATCTGTGAAGAAACGAATTTACTTTGAATTTTTTAAACAAGGCGGAGGCTTTAAAATGATAACTTTGCTATTAGTTGTTTCTATAGCATCACAATTTGCCTCGACTTGGGCTGATTATTTCGTTAGTTTCTGGTAATTACTTACATAATAAATTATTACTTTATTTGTTCGAACATAACATTAAAAATATTTTTATTTTATGTATTCTAAATCGGGTCGAATTTTACCCAGTTGTTTTAGTATGATAACTTATATTAATTTAAATTTACAGGGTAGATATGGAGCAAGACAATTCACAGTTTGCATTTAATAATACAGTCCAATCAGAAGAATACATAAAATTGGAGGAATCTCGCAAAGATATAATTATGAAGTATTCTTTAGTAATTTTTGGAGCCATACTTTTGAAAGTACTGACAGCATTTGCTTTCTATATATTTGGAAGTAAAGCTTCATTAAATATTCATATTTTATTACTAAATAAGGTTTTAAATGCTGGAATGACATTTTTTGATGAAAATTTATCAGGAAATATTCTTAACAGATTTTCTCGAGATCTTGGAATAATAGATGAACAAGTACCATTTGTAATGTTCACATTAACGAATGTAAGTCGATATATTAAATTTAAAATTGTGTCAATATTATTTCTTCAAGTTTTTAGTACATCTTAACTCTCATCGGTACTTTATGCATTGTTACATCAATTAACATTTATTTTCTGGTACCATCCTTAATTATTTTAGTAATATTAGTTATCGGACAAAAATTATATTTACTCACTGCAAGAAATATTAGAAGACTAGAAGGGTCAAGTGAGAAAAAATTTGTTATTGTTTTAAGCAAATAATAATTTATAATTAATTTTAGCTAGAAGTCCAGTTGTTGGTCATCTCAACGCAACTTTGGAAGGTTTAACTACCATTAGAGCCAATAAAGCTCAAGAAATTCTAAAAGAAGAATTTGATCAACATCAGAATCTTTATAATTCGGCTACTTATATGTCCATAAGTACCGCAAGAGCGTTTGCTTTCTATTTGAGTATATTAGGCTTCTTATACATTTTAACTGTAACATTTTCTCTATTATTTCTGAAAACAGGTAAGTTTGGCATTATAATATTACGAAGTAGTTGATGTTGGAATTTTAGAATCAATGGCCGGAAAAACAGGCTTAGCTATAACGCAGTCATTCTCTGTAGTAAACTTGTTACAATACAGCGTTCGTACGATGGCAGAATTGGAAATTCATATGACATCAACTGAAAGAGTTGTAGAATATATAAAAATGAAATCCGAAGATCGTAGTGGAACTAAACTACTTAATTGGCCTAAAATTGGAAAAATTGAATACGATAACGTAAACTTACAATATTCATCAAGTGCCGAACCAGTTTTAAAAAATATATCGTTTATTTTACAACCATGTCAAAAAATTGGAATCGTTGGTCGAACAGGTGCAGGAAAATCTTCAGTTATTTCAATTTTATTTAGGTTATATAAATTTGAGGGAAGAATTTCTATTGACGATATTGACATAACTGATATAGAAGCTACGTTTTTACGGTCAAAAATATCCATTATACCACAAGATCCTGTATTATTTTCTGGAACAGTCAGGACTAATTTGGATCCATATGGAATTTACACCGATGAGAACTTATGGAATGCGTTAGACAATGTAAATATGAAAAGTGTAACAGAAAGTTTAAGCAGTATCATACCAGAAGGAGGGTTAAATTATAGTGTTGGTCAAAGACAGTTATTTTGTATGGCACGGGCACTACTCGGTAAAAATACCATTTTAGTGCTAGACGAAGCAACTTCAAAAGTAGATTCGTATGTAAACGAATTAATTCAAAATATTATAAAGACAACATTTTCAAATTATACGATAATTACATTAGCTCATAGACTGAGTACAATTATAAATTACGATAAAGTTCTTGTGATGGATTCGGGAAAAGTTATCGAATGCGATAGTCCTTCTCTATTACTAAGTAATAAAAATGGAATGTTTTTCAAAATGGTCCAAGAAGCAGGGTTACTGTAATAAAATATTCTTATTTTAGTACACAAATAGAAATTTGCTAAATTACAAATGAAAATGATTTTATTATTATTAATTTATTATAGTAACAAATTCAATATAAGGGATTACACCACTCAATTATAAGTTCATTTTTCTGTCTATCTAATCATTTTGATAAAAAAATTCCCAAAAAATCATGCAGTTCTACGAGCTCTGGAGTGATGTAATCCTCTAAGTTTAGTTTGTAGGTTAGATTTGTAGTTGTTTATTATTTTTATTATTACTTACCATCTTAATTAATTTATTGCTATTTGAAAAATAATAAAATTAGTATTAATTAATTAATCTTTGTAACATTATTATTTATTATATTATAATGTACAATAAAATTGCTTTCAAATTTATAATAATTTATATGTAATATAAATTCACTCTTAATAGTGCATAAATGAACTGAAATAATAAATAATATGTAAATGAAAAATATAATGGCTTCCTTTTATAATAAACTGTATTATTTTAATATTCATTAGGAGCATACTGTATAATGTATGCGTAATAACTAGAGACAGGATAGTTAGGCAAAATAAAACCTCAAAAAAGGCAGGCAAAAAGGCATTAAAAACAAGCAAAAAAGGCAAAATAAAAGTCAAAAAGGTACAAAAAAGGCAAAAACGTTTATTCAACAAAAATCATACAAATTCAAATTAATTCTCTTTATTTTTGTACCAACTGGTTACCAGAAATTTTTCGATATTATCTACAGCAGCTTAAATTTGTTCTCCTGTCACTCAAAATTTGTTTGAATGTGGAGAACGATGTCTCCACATAGCAAGACGTGCTAGGGGCAAATTTCAATGAACTTATCTGATCTGGAGTTAGCTCTAAATCAATATCGTCATTCGAAATTCCTTGATGTATTTTAGAAATTTCCTGTATGATTTTATACGATGGATTTTTTTCTAAAACATTATATTAATTTTTCATTAAATTTTTTCCCTAGTGTCGATTCTCTGCTTCACTGGAAAGCTAATATAACAATAACATTTCAGTCAGTTTGGAATTCGTCAAATAAGCATAACGTCGCCGAATCGTAGTAATGTGATAACTCGCGCTTCATAATCGAATGGAGAAGAGGTTTTGTTTTACTAATTACGTCTAGCATAACCAGATTATTTCAAGAATCGGATTCTACCGATTAGTAGAATTTGAATTTAAAAATTTAAAATTTTTATAATTAAATTAATATAACATTTAGAAATTTTTAAATAAAATTAAGAAATAAATTTTAAAAAAGCTAAAAAGAAATATTTTGGTTCAAAAAGCACAAAAAAGGCAAAAACAACCGCAAAATAGGTGAAAAAGGCAAAAAAGACTGGAAACCCCCCAAAAAGGCAAAAAAGGCAAAACAAAAAATGAATTTTTGAATAGTACATGCTCTGAAACGGATTTTAAATTGGGTCTGCCTGAAATATTTCAATTTTTAAAAAAAGGCATTTTGCCTAACTATCCTGTCTGTAGTAAAAACTAATAACATAATTTTATTTTTGGTAATTTAACAGGATTTAAAAGATTTCCTTCCCCCCTATAATGAAAAAGTAACCCCGAACTAGGATTTAATTAAAAATTATGCATATTACGAGCTGTCAAACCAAGCTTTTTTTAAATTATGTTCATTTGGAACACCTTACAAATATTTTATTGGGTTGCTTCTGCGAGTTATTACCACAATGTTCTAGTATAAATCGTCCCCTTAGTAATATAACTAGGTAACTTGAAATTACTCATATTGAGAAAATCAAGTTTAAAGTTTAGAATAGCAATTGGCAGGATAGACTTAGGTATGATTCTAGTTTACGGTTACAACACCGATCTTCTTCATATTTGGTGTGGACATGCTCCATGATGTTCTGAACACGAATCACTAAAAATTTTTGCGCGGAAACTATTTATTTGCCCGTAAAAAAATAATTTCTAAATTTGGATTAAAATGTATCTACATTTTGCAAGTGGATATTTAATATTTAGAAACATAATATAATTTTTTTAGTTGTAGCACTAAATGAAGCGGTTAACATTAGGTGATTACATGTAGCTAACTCAAAACAGCCAAAATTCGAGTTACCTAGTTATAGTACTAAGGGGACGAAATGCTATGACTGACCAGAATATCAAAATATGAAATATGACCTTATTAAAAGATCGTTAGTATTCGATATATTAACACTTTTATGAATTTCGTGAAAATCGACACGATACAGTGGCGTAGCTAGAACTTATGCCGCCCGGGGCGGAAAATGTTTTTGAATGAGCTTTTTTTAAATCCTATTTCCTAATTGATAAAATTTCCAAACAAAATTTCTTTTGCCGCCCTTAATGCCGCCCCAAAACATTTTTGAATGACCTTTTTTTAACCCAATTTCCTCTTAATGCCGCCCCTAAAAATGTGCCACCCGGGGCGGTCCGCCCCTCCGCCTCCATTAGCTACGCTACTGCATGGGTACGAAATTTCATATTATAAGATTCTAATTTTGGTTAAGTAACCTTTAATAGCCCTGCTATTGATCATAGATTACAATAGAACTAATAGGGCCTTACTTTCAGAAAAAAAAAGGTTTTGACCTACTCAAAATTTTCTATTTTTGATAACTCGACCCTTAATACTGTAAAAAAAATGTACCACACTAACCTGTGCCCAGCCGTGCAGTGCTGTTATCAATAGCCAATCATTATGAAAAAAGAAAAACTTCAAAGTTCATTCAACAACCGGATTACTACTCCAATATTCTATACCTACCTCGCGATTACCACGGTTTCTTGAAATAACAATAGTAATAGCAATTAAACCACCATGTCTATTTAAAAAAATTTTTAACTAAAAAACTAACGGGCAATCGATTAAACGCAAAGAAAGTGATTATTTTTTAGCACCTAGAATCACCAAGAAAATAGGGATCCCGATTGTTGAATGTTGATATACTACAACATGTAATGTCCCCTTGTAAGTGAGTTGAATTATTGTATTATAATAAAAGCCTATTCTGACTGACCGAATTGAATAAAAACTACTACGCGTTTATTAGTATGATGTATGTATAAATATCGATGCCTTAGATATTTCTTTAATTTTTGCAAAAATATCTAAAATATTTCTTAAAATTTTAAAATCGTAATAATTGTGTAGATTTCAACTTCCGTTGCAGTGTAGTGGGAGCTTCAATTACCCAATTTGTATTACATACATTAGTCAGTGAATTTGCAACTCCTTTATAGTGATAGTATTTAATATTGCAGTCTAAAGAACAAAAATAATTGAATAAAAATGTGTTTTTTAATTTAATGTGAGGTGAAGTTGAAATTATTAAAAATTTACAGGGTATCCCTGAATAAATTATTTGATTTAGTGGAAAATTAATTTTTAATATAACATACTTAACTAAATTGTTCCTGATCCTTCAAAAGTGCGATATAGTAAGTAATATGCACATGATTAATACAATGTTATCATTATAATTAAATAAGGTAACACTTAATAAAACTTCAAAAACATATATTTTGCACTGTATGTCTAATTTTACATAAATATGAACAATTTTAAATTTATCGGTAAATAACAATCAGAGCATCAATAACAATAATATTATATTTTCGGAACCATTTTACAAAAATTCAAAATAAAAGTTTACAAAAATACAAAACTAATTATAATAAACAATAATTTATGGACAGACTGCTAAAAAGTCCATGGACTTTAGATTACGCTTAAACACCGCTAACGACACTATAGATAAATCGAATGATTTATCGTCATTTAGCGATTAGCAGGGCGTATCATTCTATTACTTGGGCTGTAGAATCTGTAGTTAGTCCTATGATGGTTATCTTCAAAAATTTTCATTGATCTAATAGTGAATCTAGGCGGATTCGAAATTCTAAAACAATCGTGGAGATAATTGCAGTCAATTTTGCGATTCATTAACCTATGGATAAAACTAAAATCTGAAATTATTCTTCTCTCCGCCAGTGTTCGATTGTTGCAAAACTTGAGGCAACTATTATCAGAGAAGTCGTCAAGTTCAATATTTATGCTCTTAAAAAATTAATTACTATTTAGATAATGTCGCTCAGATATTTAGGTGCATTTTAAAGCTTTTCATAAATAAAACTTCTTTTCAATCAATTTCAGAAATATTCCTACTCTCAACTTAAAATATGGATAGCGGAACAAAAATTGATAGACATAAAAATCCAAAGGAAAATGCAAGCTTACTTAACAAACTGTTCTTTTTGTATGTATACCAAACGTAATTTTGTGTAATTTATTTTTTTATATCTCTGTTATATATTACAGTTTTGCATTAAAAACGATACGGAAAGGATATCGTCATGAATTTCAAGAAAAAGATGTTTACGAAGTTATGAAAGATTACAAATCTGAAACATTAGGAAAACGCATAGATGAGTTATGGAAAATACAACTGAAAAAATCGAATCCTTCGATAGCCCGTTGCTTACTTAAAATGTTTGGTTTTGAATATATGTTACTGGGTTTGGGATTCTTTACTTACGAAACAACTACCTTGTAAAGAAAAATATTATTATACTGTTATGTACTTATTATAAAATACTTAATTTTAGAATAATTCAACCAATATTAACTGGAAAATTGGTATCTTATTTTGAACCAAACACTCAAGTTACCCAAGAACAAGCAATCTGGTATACGGTCGGCATTTTGGCGTGTATATTATCATTTTCGTTTTTAGATCAAACTTATTGGTTATTGCTTACTCAAGTATGCTTAAAAGTTAAAATTTCCTTATCTGCCCTGGTGTATAGAAAATCTCTGAAGTTGAATTTATACAATGCACCCCAATTTGCTAGTGGAAAGGCTGTAACTCTTATTACTAAAGATATAATGCAATTTGATACACCTTTAGATTGTGGACACATGTTTTTCAACGGATTTTTACAACTCATCATTATGACTACACTTATGTACAGGCAGATCGGAGTTGCTGCTTTAGTTGGCACATCATTTTTATTTATTTTAATACCAACTCAAGGTATAATTATTATAGTACATAGGGTAGAGTGCTCTAAGACTGCGCACTTAAGGTTTGACCCGGTATATTAAAAAAACTAAAGCAATTAAAAACTCAGAAATTTGTATTCAAACTTATTCGTCTTTCAACAACATTATTACAAACTTAATTAGTAATTATTACATATACTTTATTAATAAAAACAAAAAAATCAGAAAAAGTCATTTGCGCAGTCTTACAGACCCCGTCATGTAAGACTGCGCACTTGGGTCTGCAAGACTGCGCATTCAGTTTACAAGCATAGATCACATCACATGCTAGTATTATGCAGTTCACTTCTTCTGCCACCACTGAGAGCATGATGTACACTCGATCCAATCTTCAGTTATTGGCATTTACTTTGTTCTATGCATCCTGGACAACCCAACTACTCTTTGCTTCCAATAGTTTTTTTTTATTTTTCTTTGGACTTATTTTGTGTGCCGTGATTTGCAGTTTCAGAGATTTCCCTCTCCGTCACACGACTGGCCATAAAATCAACCTCATTTTAGGTAATATGAATAAAATTAACCAGCATTACAATGTGAGATTTGTAAAAGTACGCGCGCAGTCTTACAAACCACCACACAGCGCAGTCTTACACGCCACTCCATAAATCTAAAAAGGACACGAATATAGCCATCTCCAATTAAATTGGAAAATAATACCATCATCCACGCTTGGTTAAGAGTTTTGTTTACATGATATTGCAATATGCAGGCGATAATCACAAAAACAACGACCGTACACAATTTCCAAAATGTCGAATTATTAGATCAAAACAGCGTAAAATGGTAAAACTTACCTAAAATGTTTATTATCCATTTTTTTACGAAAAAAATCGTTAAGGGTAACCACGCTATTGGCAGTGATGTGTGGGAATTAAAATTAGCAAGAAAACAAACACCTATGCCGAAATATAAGAGGTGCGCAGTCTTAGAGACCGCGCAGTCTTAGAGCACCTTACCCTACATAATATACTGGTTTTGAATTATTTACAACATTTTTTAGTACAAAATTGTCAACAACATTATTAATATTATTAACTTTTATTTTAGTATATCTGGGACATTTAACTTCGGCCTATCGACTTAAAACTGCAACACAAACCGACCAAAGAGTTAGATTCACCCAAGAAATTCTTACTGCAATTAGAATAATAAAAATGTATACATGGGAACTATTCTTTTCAAAAATTGTAAATAAGTTAAGAATGTAAGTTTTTTGATTTCTTATCAAATAGTTTTTAAAAAATTTTTCTTCTTAGAAACGAATTAAAATATCTTCGAATATTATTCCTCATCAAATCTATAGCTTTATCTGTTGGTCAACTAAGTTCTAGAGTAGCATTTTACTTATGCGTTATGGTTTACATAGCTTTAGGAAATCATATAACAGCCGAAAAAGCCTTTTTCATAACTGGATCTTTTTCGGCGATAAATATTCTTTTTAATGTTTATATTCCTTCAGGAATAGGACAGATAGCAGAAATTCGAGCAGCATTTAATAGATTAACTTCATTTCTATTACTTGATGAAGTTCCTCTGGATGTTAACACAGTTGAAACAGAGGATACGGTTCCTTATGTCTCAATTGAAAATGTAACCATAAATTCAAATCAACGTTTAATCGTAGAAAATTTGAACTTAGAAATGCACGGTGGTTTAACAATTCTGACCGGTTCTACCGGTTCGGGAAAATCCACAATCCTGAAACTAATTTTAGGCGATACAAAAATTGAGAAAGGAAAAATTAACATTTGTGGCAACGTATCATATGCTTCTCAAGAACCTTGGGTATTTCCTGGTTCTATTAAACAAAACATATTGTTTGGAGTGGAGTATGACCAAGAACGTTATGATGAAATTATAGAAGTATGTGCATTAAACAAGGATTTTAAGAATCTCCCAAATGGTGATCATACCATCCTAACGGATAAAGGGCTTAATTTAAGTAGAGGTCAGAAAACAAGAATTAATTTGGCCCGAGCAGTGTATAGAAAATCTGATATTTATTTATTTGATGACTGCTTTTCAGCTGTGGATGCACTTGTTATGAATCACATATTTTCGGAATGTATTAAGCGCTTTTTATTTAATAAGATATGTTTATTAGTAAGCAATCAAAATGCCCTATTAAATAAAGCGGATAGGATAATTGTATTACGCGAAGGAGTAATACAATTTACTGGAACTTATGACAATTTGCAAAAGTGGGATGATGATCAATTTAAAACTGATTACAAAACTGACCATTCAATTGACAATGCACACACAATGGAATCTGAAAAATGTGACAATCTTGCAAATACATTTGATGAAATTAAAAGTCCAATAAATATTTATAGTGAAGATTCAAAAATTGGATCTGTTAAGAAAGAGATTTTCTTTCAATACCTAAAACAAGGAGGTGGAATCAAAATGTTAATTTTTTTATTAGTTTTTTCTATTGTATCACAAGTTGCTTCTAGCTGGGCTGACTACTTTGTTAGCTTCTGGTAACAATATCGAAATAATTTAGATACATTAAAATGAAATATAAATTTATAGGGTAGATATGGAACAGGATTTATCAGGGTATAGATTTAATCAAACAACCCATTCAATGGAATTCAAAAAATTAAAAGGAGAACATGTAACTATGATGATACAGTATTCCCTTGTGATTATGGGAGCCATTATATTTACAGTATTAACAGCACTTGCTTTTTATATTTTTGCAAGTAAAGCTTCTGTAAATATTCACATTGAGCTATTAAAAAGCGTTCTAAATGCGACAATGAATTTTTTTGATACAAATCTATCAGGAAATGTTCTAAATAGATTTTCTCGAGATCTGGGTATAATAGATGAACAAATGCCATTTGCACTCTATGAGTTTACATTTGTAAGTTACTAATAGTTCTGGTTATTAAGTTATTTAACGATATTAAAATTTAATTTTCAGAAATTTTTGGGACTATGTGGCAGTCTATTTGTGGTTACATCAGTTAATTTATATTTCTTAGTACCATCCGTTTTTATTGTAGTAGTATTGTTTCTCGTGCAGAAAATATATTTACCTACCGGACGAAGTATGCGAAGATTAGAAGGATCAAGTAAGAAATAAAATAAATCGTTATATTATGAAACTATTTAATTCTTTTCAGCCAGAAGCCCAATTGTGGGCCAATTTAATGCAAGCCTAGAAGGTTTAACTACTATTAGAGCCTCTAAAGCACAAGATAAACTTATAAATGAATATGATATGCATCAAAATCTTTACAGTTCCACTTCCTATATGTATTTTAGTACAAAAAGAGCATACAGTTTTTATATGGACATGATAAGTGGTATTTATGTTTCGATTGTAACATTTTCATTTTTATTTATTAAAACAGGTATACCTGAAAAAGTTAAACGTGGTTGGAGATTTTTAATTATTTATTTTAGAGTCGTCGGCTGGTGAAATTGGTCTAGCCATAACGCAATCCTTTGGCGTTACACATCTGTTACAGTATACTATTCGTTTGTGGACAGATTTGGAAATTCTAATGACATCAACAGAAAGAGTTGTTGAATATATAAAAACAAAACCTGAAGATCCGAGTGGAAATAAAATTGATAACTGGCCAAAGGCGGGTAAAATTACATATGAAAACGTTAACGTACATTATTTATCAAGTGCTGAACCAGTTTTGAAAAATTTATCTTTTACTATTGAACCTCACAAAAAAATAGGAATTGTTGGTCGAACTGGCGCAGGAAAATCTTCAATCATATCGGTTTTGTTTAGATTATATGATTATGAAGGAAAAATTACTGTAGATGGTATTGACATACGCAATATAAAAATTTCACACTTACGTTCAAAAATATCCATTATACCACAAGATCCTGTATTATTTTCTGGAACAGTTAGATCTAATTTAGATCCAAATGAAGAATTTACCGATAATGAACTCTGGAATGCATTAGAAGAAGTCAAAATAAAAAGTTTAATAGAAAATTTAAATATTACGATATCGGAAGGAGGTTCAAATTTTAGTACTGGTCAAAGGCAATTATTTTGCTTAGCACGGGCATTAATTCATAAAAATACTATATTAGTGCTAGACGAGGCGACAGCAAATGTAGATGCACACACTGATGAATTTATTCAAAATACCATCAAAACAACGTTTTCACATTGTACAATTATTTCAATAGCTCATAGACTAAACACTATTTTACATTGCGATAAAGTTCTTGTTTTGGATTTGGGAAAAGCGATGGAATTTGATAATCCTCGAGAATTATTAAAGAATAGAAATGGAATGTTTTATAAGATGGCATGTGAAGCAGGATTAGTGAAATCAATATTATAATATTTATATTATAATATAATAAATTATAATAGTATAATTATTATAGTATAATTATAAATATATTATGATATTATACCGGGTGACCGGTCGCCGATGTGAACATAGGAAATTAACATAGGAAATTAATTTTTCTTTAATTCCAGCTTCCCATCAGAACGGCTAAGAATGAAACAAAAACAATTGCAATGAATTAAACAAGGCATCTAATATCTATTTAATAGTGCTATTTTGTCATTTTATTTTGAGTTTTTAACAATGATCAAAGAACAAACCATCAAGTGATTGGGTGTCGTTAGACGCGGAAAATAAACCTCTTTAAATTGATACTCTTTTCAGTCTAATCCGTTATAATGGGAAGCAGGAATTTAAAAAAAATCTATTTCCTATGTTATTTTCCTATGTTCACATCGGCGGCCGGTCACCCGGTATAAATAATTATAAATACAGCTCCACCAACGTTATAACCGACTTTAGGGGCGTGTCAGGCGCTGCTAAAATTAAAAATGTACACTCAAATGAAGAAGTTTTCGGCGCGAATATTTAAAATCCATAAATTATTTTGTCAAATTGCAGTCACGAAATACGTAAAAAATGTTACCGCAAATATTAAATAAAGCACTTTTGGAATAAATTTAGTAAATATTTAACACAAAAAACCACGACAAATGTAAACACACGCAATGATTTGTAACTTTTACAACAGAATGTACTTGAGAAATAACTCAACGTTCATTGGTTCATTCAAATTTTTATCAAATTAGTTGGCATATTTGCCGCGTCCTTTCTAAGCTTGGTGGAGCTGTATATTATAATAGGTTTTATTCGGGCAGCAGTTTGAAATCAGTTTGCAATCAGTTTGAGAAAAACCACGAATACACGCATTAGTTACGTATGTCAAACCTTAGTTACCATTAACTCAAACTGCCGTAACGACATACGTGTATACGTGATTTTTCTCAAACTGATTGCAAACTGATTTCAAACTGCTGCCCTAACAGATATTATTATGTTCAATAATAGAATATTATTTTTATATGAACTACGAGTATCTATTAAGTTTTAACTCGTCAAATTCAATAAATAAAAGTTTTAAAAGTAAAAAATTCGAAAATAAGTCAATTATAACCAAAATACAACAACGATAGACATGTTTCGATCTTGTTAGATCTCATCAGTGACGTACAGTTGTGAATTTGGTTATAATTTGACTTTAAGTTTTTACGTATATATCTATCTATATAACTTATAACTTATAACATATATACTTTTAAAAGTATTATCAATTTAACAAATAAGTCAATTAATATCCGCAAGCTAAAATAAAATTTTTTAATTGATTTAATAAAATGTTAACTCGATAATATTTATAAAATATTTATTTATTTATTATTTTTAAGATAGTACAAGTATTATAATAATATGAATTATTTTAAATGAATTACAAGTTAACGGATATGAAATGAAAAATTATGAAGTGAAAAATATACATTTCCAATAACTTGCATCATTTAAAATAATTTATATTATATTTTCACAAGTTAAAATCTATAAAATATTTATAAATTTTATAACTTATGTGGAGAAATTGGTTTAGCCTGTTTCTGTACTACAGTCTGTAATGGCTGACGAAACTATTTAAACAAAATTTTAAAACAAATAGTGAAGTAAATTTTATATAATCCAAAAATATCGGATGTGGTTTTTAGGCCTTCGGCCTCACTGGTTGTCAGTTGTGGCCAAATTATTAATTTACAATGTATTACTCTTACAGAATTATAATAACGTTCTATGTCTTGCATAGAGTAAAGTGGCCATATAAGGAATAGGCTCCTAATGTGGAATACTATTTAATTTTCAAAACCACTGCATCCATTATGCCATTACTAGGATAAATGACAACCTAGTAAGAGTAGTTGACCACCCCAAACTTTACAGCGCTCTTATTACCATGAATATCCTCATGGCGGGACATTATTCTTTTTGTGCACTTGTAAAAGTTTATTGTTAGTGGTGCAAATTTTGATCTACAACGTAAGTATTAGTAATTTGTTAATTATGCTACATTTATAAGCATGAAGAAGGATAACTGATAACATTACGTATGTTACTTTTAAGGAAAATATAACCTGGCTTTCAATAAAAAAACATTATTCTTAAGTGAGGGTAGTTCCTAATATGGAATATGCTCTAGAATATGCGAATCTTATGTAAGGAATGGGCGCCTAGTGGTGGTGATAGTGTTCACTTGGTGTGTGTTTTTTGCAGATAACTAAGAAACAACTTTTTTTTTTATAATTTACTTTGTATGTATCTATGTTTTGTTTTTATTAAAACATTTCAAGATCTTCACTGACTGTAGTTATATGATTTATGATGTATTCCATATTAGGCATACTATACTCTGTTTACCCAACAGATGCAGCAAGGCTCCTCCCCAAAAATGTAAGCCAATGAGCGCATCAACCAGTTTTACACGCTAAAAATTTCTACATAAAATTTCAAATGATTATTTGACATTAAAAATTAATTTATAGGTTAAAAAAACTATGACGTTAGTGTTGTAAACGGGAGTTTCAAAATTCGAGCAATAGAAAAATTCTATTCGAATATCCAGCGCGTTTTTAGGGAGGAGCTTCGGTGCACCTGTTGGGTAAACAGAGTATAGTATTCCATTATCATTCGCGTACGAGCACGCGTCCTATGACAACGTGTTTTGTACAGCTCCGTGTACATGCAGTTTCAGTGCCGTTTCTTTGTTAATCTGTTATGTTGTTGCCGTTGGTTGGTTAGTTGAATTTTCCTTTTCACGCTGATTGCTCGAAAAGAACTCAGAGTTGTGTTGTAGTTCCATAGTTTGCAAATTTTGAAGCTTTAGTTTGAAGCTGTCAATTTTTGACATATATTATTTTGAAAATTAAATTCCGAATACCGTTTAATAACGATATCATTTGGCATCACGAGTACGTTAACTACTAATCCATCAAGTTCTGATGGACCAGTCATCAATCACTTCCAAAATCGAATGTCAAACCGTATTAAATTAAATACTCTAAAGAAAACAAAAAGGCTCATCTCGGGTGACGGATTAGCCCCAATTCCAGCTAAAATCGCAGCAATCAGACAAGCAGCTAAAACCATGGCTACCAATCCAGACCCAAACACAATCATGGTCGACCCTGCGATGGTCTTCAGCCCAACTGTATCTCCTGCAACCGCCACTCCTGCCGACCAAATGGAAGTCACTGAACAAATGCACACACTGTCAGTGTACGAGGTCGTTGCGCCAAATATCGAACTTTACAATAGGTTCGGTATTTTGGCAAAGGCGCCGGAGCAACCACCAAGACCCGCCACACCAGAACCTGCCTGGCGAATTGTGCCCCAATCGCGACGTCAGCGACCACCCGTCACCCAGGGGGTCGCTCCCTCAACTCACCCACCAGCAGCTGCCCCACGTGTCCAGAAGCCACCTCCAATCGTACTTGCGACACCTATTGGAGACCTTCGGAAATTTATGGCGAGTATCAAACCACTTATTTCCGATAACGTACGCATTCAACATGTCCGAGGGCAAACATGGGTGTACGCAAGTACACGAGCAGATCATGAAGCCCTAAAGGCGAGCCTCCTTATACCTGGAGGAGCCCAAGGCTTTACATACGGGTATAAGGAGGACCGCACAATCAAGCTCGTCCTTAAAGGCTCCCCTTACATGGATACCAGATATGTCCAAGAAGAATTAGATATGGAGTACAAAATTAAAACTACGAAAGTAACGCAACTTAAAAACAAATACCAGGACCCAACGTCTTCCTTCCTCATAAATTTTGCACCTGGAACCACCATGGCCGACATAAAACAAGTACGAACAATTGGGCCCATTGTTGTCCGTTTTGAGGAAGTCCATCAAAAAACGCATCACCTGCAGTGTTTCCGCTGCCAGAATTATGGCCATGGCAGCGCGCACTGCAATATCAATCCCAGATGCGTCAAATGCACCATCCCTCATCCAACAGCAATGTGCCCAAGGACCTCCAAGGATGATGGCGTACGCTGCTGCAACTGCGGTGGCAATCACGCCGCAAATTGGAGTTCGTGCCCCAAATATGTCGAATATTCAGAGAAGGTTAGTAGTGCAAATGCCAGGCGCCAAGTAACACCACAATCAAACAACCCTCTACCCACCCCCGCGCTAAATATTGCTAGCACCACCTCCTTTCCCGCTCTTCCAGCACGCATCCCAATCCCCCAGTCCGTCACTCCACAAGTGACGAGGCAACAGTTCACTCAAAATTTAAATAAAAAAAAACGACGAAGAGGTGGATTCTCCGGTAGATATCCACAAAGTACTCAATGCAGCCAGAGCCCTTGATGAATTAATTAACCTCGAACAAACTTACAAAATGATAATTGAAATCACTCAAAAGCTAACAGGCGTCACAAACTCCATTCAAAAAATTCACATTTTAAACCAGATCGCCTTAAAATACGATGTCTAGACAATCCAACCTAAAAATCATATCCTGGAATGCTAACGGTATCTGCCGGAAAATCCACGAGCTGGCGGTCCTTGTAGTTGACAAAAAACCTGACATTGTACTTATACAATAATCCAGACTTAACAAGAGACGTCCACCAAAATTACCCGACTACGTGACGTACAATAAACCTAAGAACGCAGGCGGAGGTCTTTTAACATATGTTAAAAGTACCCTAAACCCCGCCATGACTAACATTACAACTAACGTAGCTGACTCGCAAACCATTCAAATTGACGACGTGACAATCTCAAATTACTACCTTCACCCGGAAGACAGACACGACCGCGGTGACCTAAACAAAATACTTCAAAATTCAAACAAAACCATCATTGCGGGTGATTTCAACTCAATTCACCAGACATGGAGTTTGGGGACGACGAACGCAAACGGTCGCAGCCTGTTTGAGTTCATCACCGACCACCCGGACCCGATCGTACTCCAATACCCAGGTAGCCCCACGCACATCCCCGGTAACACCGCCCACTCTCCTTCTACGATCGACTTGGCGATCAGTAAGAACTTAACCGTTGCAAACATCTCGGTGATGAAAAAGTTAAGTTCCGATCACCTCCCAATCCTTATCGAAATAAATGCAATCTCCTTACCTTTCACTCCACCAAGACCTCGAACGAAAACGAACTGGACCGCTTTCGGAATCGATCTCCTCGACGTTGAAATCATCCGCGAAATCGACACAAACGATGATATCGACGGGGCTATAGCCAAATTTTCGAACACCCTGATAAAAACCTACAATAGAAACACCAGAGACCTTCCCAAACCGGACTACAATGTTAAGATTACCCCTGAAATACGAACCAAAATTACCAACAAAAACAAACTCAGGAAAATCTACCAAAGACACCACTACCCCCAAGTTAAACTACAGATAAATAAACTCACGAACGACATAAGCAATGACATCGCAAAAATCAAACAAGCCAACTGGGACAAGACTTTAAATAACATAACATCGTCAAACCTTAAAAAAGTTTGGCGAATAGCAAAGACCTTAAAAAACGACGAGCCCAACAAACAATTTCCTGTGCTTCAAACTCCTTTAGGACAACATATTTTTGACCAAGACAAGACAGACGCAATAGCCCAAGAACACCTCGACCACCACAACCTCACTAACCATACCATCAATCCTGACATCGACAACATTGTTAAAAATTCCATTGACGAAATACAAAACACCGAGTCACCCACCCCAGCATCCTTTTTAACCTCCCCCACTGAAATAAAACAAATTATCAAGAAATTCAAAAACCGCGCACCAGGTCGCGACAACATCACCCCGCAAATCCTAAAAAAGCTCCCAAAAAAGCTCCTAGTACAAATTTTTTATATCCTAAATTCCTGTTTAAAAAACCAATACTTTCCCCGAGCCTGGAAAACCGCCATAGTCATTCCCATTCCAAAACCAGGCAAGCCGAAGCACCTACCATCCAGTTACCGTCCCATCAGTCTCCTATCCACTATGTCGAAAATCCTTGAAAAAATCCTCTTAAACCGAATCCTCGCCCACGAAGTCCAAAATAACATTCTCATAAAAGAACAGTTTGGATTTCGTGCCAACCATTCCACCACCCTCCAATTAGCTGTCCTAGTTGACCATATCACCATAAATTACAATAAAAATAAATCCACATCCACCGTCCTTCTAGATATCGAGAAGGCCTTCGATACCGTTTGGCACGATGGCCTTATCCACAAACTTTTCATACTAAAATTCCCCATCCACCTTTTAAAACTCCTTATCAGTTTCCTCAAACATCGAACATTTCAAGTTAAAATCAACGCGTCCTTATCAACCCCGCAACCCATTCCAGCAGGAGTCCCACAAGGCTCCATCCTTTCTCCCATCCTGTTTAATTTTTACATAAACGATATTCCAAAAGACGACGACACCATCATTTCACTTTACGCCGACGACACCGGTATCTCCGCCACAGAAAAGACCAAAAACCAAACCATCGACAAAATACAAACTCATGCAGAATCGCTACTTGACTACTATGACGACTGGCGACTTAAGGTTAACCCCACAAAGACGACCCTAACGACTTTTTCACACAAACTCGACAATTTAACCACAAAACTACGACTAAATGGTGTGGAGGTTAACCCGACAACGAAAACCAAATACTTGGGGGTAACCCTCGACAAAAGACTAACTTTTAAAGATCATATCATTGAAACTGCAGGGAAAGCCGCTCGAGCCATGCACGCCCTTTACCCGCTCCTCACATCCCGCAATAAACTACATCCAAAAATCCGCCTTCAGCTCTACAAAACCATGATACTCCCCATCCTGCTTTATGCATCTCCGATTTGGAGCAAAGCCGCCCGTACCAATGTAAAAATCCTTCAACGTGCTCAAAACAAGTGCCTCCGGTTGATCACCGGAATGCCAAGAAACACAGAAATTTACGATCTACACGAAATTGCAAACATACCACGAATTCCCACATTAATTCATCACGCCGCAGTCAAATTTTTCGAAAACACGGTCAAGCGGAACCAATCTACAGCCCACATCAACACAATTCATACCAATAATATGCCCTTCAGGCGAATAAAACATAAACTACTTCATCAAATCATGTTATAAACTACAAACACTAACCACACACACCTAATTACCATTCGCCTGGTTTTTGTACTCGTTTTCCAGGAACAACTTTCAACGGGGCCGACTCCAACTAATTCCAACACCATCCGATGTTGCTGATATGCTACCGCAGGTGCAGCGAAACGAATCAATTCAACTAATTATGTGTTAATGTACTTAGTGCAGTAGCACAAAAATTTTGTAAATATTACTGTAAATACACGAGTTGTTAATCTAATCTAATCTAATCTATTCCATTATAGGTTACAGTTTTTTTGAAATGGCAAAAACACAATTTTTACATTTTTACTAAAATCGGTTTTATTTTTCAAGCCATTTTTACGAAAATGCTAAAATTGAATAATTATGTAGTAGTCTGTCTTAACACGTTATGCAGTTTTTTCCAGAATTTTTTAAAAGTACCAACTTTTTTTGCCAAAAATGAAAGTGGTATTCTATATATGGCCACTTTACTCTACTAATTCAATACAGTTTGCAAAAAACAGTTAATGTTTTTCCCGCCCTTATGATTCGGCGTCCATATACGGTGTACTCAGTGCACGTATGGCTCTTGAATTACAAAAAATAAATCTATTTAAAAAAATACCAGTAGCATCTCATTAATCCATTTAAGTACGTTTCCTGACTACAACAGTCCATGTTTCCATGGACCGATTTCATCCAAAATTTAATCAACTCTAAGTCTTAGTACTAAATACTAACAGTGCTATTCATATAAAACTTAAAACATTCTTGTAAGCCTGTTTTAGTTAAAGTGCTCATTAAATCATAACCTAACTTTTTTTGCTTGCATTTCGAATTTTTTTAGGTTAAAATACCAACTTATTACAGTAAACGCGCTAAACTCCCTATAAAATAGTTTATTTTAACCTTACATATCTTTTATAATATTTACATAATAAATATAAAAACTGTAAGAAAATTTCTGTTGATTATAATTTAATATTCTTATAATAACGCACAGCCAGAATATTACAGTGTAATAATTATTGTGAATAAACTAAAATTTTCCTCCAGTAACTTATAGATGAAAAAAAAAAAATCAAATACTATTTTAGTAATAGATTATTGCTTTCTGGAGATGCTTTAGAGTCGTATTAAGGCCGTCTTCTGGTTTAAAAGCATAAATTATGAGCGATTTTTCGAGCTCAATAAAAATGAAACAAAAAATATTTTTACCATTCAGATTTTTACAACATATTTGCTGATATTTTGAGAATATACAGAAAAAATTTTGAAAAAAAATAATGAAAATTAAACAAGCTATAAGCTGGTAAAGTTGGGGGTAAAAAAATAGAGTGTGTGCTGGTTGACACGATTGCAACCCTTCTGGTAATCGGAGACAAGATTTCAAAAAATATTCTTAATTAGTAAGAATGTCGTTATCGTCCCTACCAAAGAGAAAACGGAAAAAATTTTTTTCGCAAAATGGCGGCTGTCTGAAGAAAAAAATTCATTTTTTGACTGTTTTTTTCACAATTCTTAATTTTTTAAAATAGTAAACCAAATAATTTTTATACAAAAGTGGTAGAGACGATAGACAGTTATATAGTGAAGGTTGGTACAAAATTTGAAGCAAATCGTTTACATAGAACTTGAGATATCATGTCAACCAGGTTGAAAAATGTTGTTTCGAGAAAAACACGTTTAAAGTTTTAAGCAAAAGTTTCAACCCGTAAAACAAATAATTTTGATACAAAAGTGGTAGGGGCGATAGACAGTTATATAGTGAAAGTTGGTACAAAATTTGAAGCAAATCGGTCACATGGAACTTGAGATATTATGTGAACCATGTTGCAAAATGTTAAAATGTCATAAAATACATAATTACTACGACCTTCGGTAAGTTACTCACTGCTAGGTTCAGTTGCTGCGTCACTAAAGTAGCTAAAACGTGGTAATTGGAATTTTGGAATTTTATTGTTTGGAATTTTAAAATTTTCTTTTGAGAATATATTCTTAAAGGTCTAAACTTTAAGAATATGCAAAAAAACAAAACCTTGATTTTTTTTCGTTCCAAACCAGAACACGGCCTTAATTTTTAATGTTTGGAAAAGGTTAAATTTAAGATATTATAATATTAAGGTATAGTTTAGCCACTCTATCTTGACCAGGAGTGACTAATGTGCAGAAAAGAAAATCCGTCCGATCCATTTACATGACAGCACTGGCATGCATTCCTTCCAACTCAACGGCGCAAGAAATAGACCACACCTGGCCAAGTAAAAGTGGCTAAACTTTAAATCTCTATTCGCTTTCATAATACTGGACATTTTACAGTTTCTGTTAAGGAAAGTGATACCTATGTTAGTTTATAATTAATTATTATGGCCGAAATAATTATTAATATTTTATTTTGTTTACATCAGCAATAGCTAAATGGTATCTACCTTTGTAATAGTAGTATGATAATAAAATTTGTGCACATTTGTAAACTTTTTTGTACCAATGCTATCACAAACTTTTGTTATTATAATTTACGATTTTAAGGAATTATTAAATGTGAAAATTAAATAAGTTGAATATAATAAAATTTTGGGAACGATTCGCCGAGAGACACGATTCGCCGAGAACGATTCGCCGGAAAAATTCGGCGTGAGTAATTTTATTTGTTAGATCTTTAACCCATATATGGTAAACCCAAATAAGGTTTAAGAAGCAAAAAAAAGATTTAAAGAAAGGAAACTCAAACTTTTTCTTTCTTTTAAAATCAAATAGTAGTTTCATAATTAATTTCAAGGTAAATAGCTTAGTTACATAATGTAGATTATTTACTTATTATTTACTCCTTACTTATTAATTAAGAGGAATCTTGTAAGATGGAAAACACACAACTTTTTTTTCTTCAAAAAATTAAGAACACCGCCTGCGTCGAAATGTCCTCTTTTAAAAAATATATACTTTTGTGTAATTTTTTTTTGACTAATAAGCATAATAACAACAGCGAATTACGAAAATGTGTTTTCCAACTCGGAGGATTCCTCTTGGTAGGTTTGTATTATTCTTATCCATGTATTCATTATGAGTTCATACTTATCGAAAACATGAATTATAGACTATTGTAATTATGTTTAAAATATTTTCAAAAAATATTCATGTAAGAAATAAGCATTTAATAAAATATAAATGTAACATCTGCAAAATTAAAAAAAAAGTTAATGGAAAGAATTATTATTTTTATTATGAAAACAAAGTAAACTATAAAAACCATAGCTTTCGGTCTATAAAACATAAAAATTTTATAAAAAAATTGTTATTGTTAATATTTTTTATAAATAATAAAACAACAATGTCGACCAACTAATTTAAATAATCTAACTCGATAGCCGTTAAATAACAAGGCGGACTTTGTAGGAAATGAAATTTGCTATTAAATGAATTCCTGATTTATTAGTTCCATTTCAATGTTAAAATCAATCTAATTTGACTGGCCGGAAATGTGTTCACCAAGTATAAATAATATACTTATTCAGTAGTACATCTATTATACCACCTGATTCAAATGGGTAACTAACCGTCACATCATTTCATCATAGCCGGGTTAATTATCCAAATACGAGTGCCGATCAAGAAGTTTGGTAAAAACTGTATAAGGAATCAATGTTAACTAAATTTTATTTTTTGACATAATCTTCTAGAAGCTGAAGACACTTGATACTTTTTTGAATTAATTTTTCTAAACCACTAAAAACGCATTGGTGGGTGATTTCTTTCTTCAGAGCCATAATACTTCTTAATAGCAGCCTGTAAAACATTCGAGTTGTGAACTGTTGCATTGTCCTGCAGAAGCAACAAGTTTAGTTTTACTTTTTTTTAGTTTTATGGGTTTACATAAATATGTATGTACATTAAAAATATTTTTGTGTGAAAACGAGAATAAATATTTATTGTCAATCTACTTTTCCTGACCCGCTTTAGGAAAAGTATACATTCACTAGGTATTGTAGACTCTCACTAGTAAAAGTAGATTTTTTTGGCGAATCAAAAGTAAATTGTCTACTATTCCTAAACAGTCTAGTGAATGTCTGCAGTCCCTAGTGATTGTAGATTTTCACTGCATTGTCCACTTTCACGGTAACATATATTTATATATCTATTAGGACTTATTTTTTGCATTGTAAGGTAATTAAACACCTCACAACATATCAAGCTACAGTTTAACTGCTTATGCGTTCCCATTTGCCAAGTCTCGCAAGAGACTTGGTCATGGTGCCATTAGCTATTTTTTTTTCTTTACAGGTGATGAGGAGCTGGCCCATCAACCCAATCCCCAACCTGGAGGACCAGAGAGACGGCTAGGATAAAGTTCTTACTTCACCCGGATTTCTGTAATAATCCTTTATATGATACCTGCTATATTCTCTTTATGAGATATATCCTCGGGATCCACAGAAATTGTGGATTTAATCTTGCTAGCGAACGGTTGAGAGATTTAAATTTTTTAAAAAAAATTCAACGGATTTAGTTAGATAATATTGAAATGAAGCGATTAAGGCGAGGAGGAATGTCAGAATCGATTAGTTTGGATAATAATCGATTTTAAAGTTTCCAATTTTCGCTCGATTTTCGACCTTCTCGGGCATTCTATCATCGGTACGTGTAAATTTAGTTGGTCTTACGCGCAGAGAGTAATGGTTACAGTTGGGGCGTTATTTTTGTAAATAAAACTTAAGGCTCCAGCAACGACCTAGACCAGCCCCAATTGCGTGGGTGATACTACATGGGGAGCAGCAACAACTTGTTCTGTGAACCGGACCCACACGCACATTAAGCACTACTCTGCCCTGCTTAGTTAAATAGTCTTAAGTGCAAATTTGCTTAGGTAAAAAGTCCTATCTTTCAAGATATCTACATATATCTCTATCTATCTATCCATACCCTATCTTTCAAGATAGGACTTTTTACCTAAGCAAATTCGCACTTAGGACTATTTAACTAAGCAGGGTAGTACTAGCAATACTAGTACCAAGACGTTAGCTAATTTTTGCAGAAAAGAAAATATTTTATTTTCGCCCAAGACGAAAATAAAACTTTTTTCACCCCGAAGGCTGTTAAATGCCACTCGCGTTTTTCAGCAAAACTTCGAGCGCGTTCAGGCCTTGCGCTCGATCACCACTTGACTAGCTAATTTTAATTAGTTGGTCAGTTAGTAATCACCGTGATGGTCCTTAGATGTTGAAAGAGATGATGGAGGCTTCATATCCAAGAAACTCTGAATCAATGAGAAGCTGTGCTGTGCGCGGAGAGTAGAGATTGCCGGTGCAGTACTTGTTGTACCTACAACATCGTATAGTTTATATCGAGCTAATTTCACATTTTAAGTGTAATTCTGGCTTAAATTTGCAGAAAAAAAGCGAGATTCACCCCCTTCCCAGTAGTATATTTTCCGAGTTGAAAGGCACTAGGGGGATGTTTTTAATGAGCATAGTTTTGTCAAAATGGCTCTGGAGCGTCCAGAGCGGAGCGGTGGCCGGAAGGGTCAATTTTGACAAGACATCCACCCTGAACAAGGATCCAATGTCGTTAAATTAATTTATTAAAACCTTTTATAAGTATTTTTGGTTCCAAAAAGTACCATTTTTCATATCCAACGGATGTGTTGCAATATATTTTGGAAGCGGTCACGATGTATCCGTCCAAACATACGTCTCCACAAAAATTGGTCCATGTGGCTAGATAGCATACGAGAATGCATAACGCCTAACCGTCGAAACCAACCCTTCATTGCCGACCAGTAACCTTCCACTCCATTTGTGCAAACCCTGGTAAGGGGATCCACAAAATACCGGCTATGGTTTAAAGTCCTATATACAGGGTGTCCCCGTACTCACTTTACATAACTTAGGTGGTGATAGAGGACACTTTTGTAAGAACAATATTTAACAAAAATTTTTTTCTAAATTCAAACCCTCGAGAGTTAGGCCTCTTTAAAGCATTTTTTTTAATTTCCACTGTCGCATTCAAAATGCATATTTTGAATATGCTCTTTATATTTTATTACGACGCACTCTGTACGTTGGTAGATATTGGTTTATCAATTTTTAACGGCCACGATTGGTTATTAAAATTCAAGGCTTTTTGAATCGATTATCGATCAATGGTGGTTGCGAGTTTTTGGTGCGCAAATTAAATTAGTGAATTTTATACCCAACACGCCAATTTTAGCGTATTTTACCAGTTTTTCTAGTATATCCCATATTCACCGTCGTAAGGGTGTGATTTACGAGAGACGAGGTAGTCCTTCCCGCGTACAGAAGCTGCACCTGTGTCTGCAAGATAAGGATAATTTCAATTTCAAATAATTTGTGAGCCGACAATACGTCATCTAGCGGTATCCATTGGAACTCCGAAAGTAAACATTGGAGGACGTAAAACGTAAATATTACCTGCTAATTGTCAATTTGGGTTGGATTTACCTGACTGGGAGTGACTATCATTATCCACCTCAAAACGCAACGATTTCCTTTTATTTTTGAGCCCATCGAAGTTATCCTTGTTAAGCAACGCCGACGCCTGTTCATGTGCGTATTGAACTGACTTCGTCATAGTGCCAATATTCATCTCCACCATCGTAATTAATTAATTATTGTTTGGAACAATTAATTGTTATTTTCAATTATTACTAGCATCTCAGTGGCGTGACATTCGGGTTTCCTTTCTCAATTGAATTTGAATTCAATTTTAACGCTCGAGGTGGAACAAACTTTTGTGAATTTAACGGTCATGAGTGGTGATTCTGTAAGGAATATGTTAATTTTAACGTGCGTTAAAATATATTAATTTTTAACATAATTTTGCATTCTGTAAAACAGTAGATAACGTATGTGTTAAAATTTTTAAATTTAACATCATGCGTTAAAACGTTCGGTAATATTCGTTAAAAGTAGTTGCAAATTATCAAATTAGTTCCAATACCGCTCAAACAAAATTATGAACGTCAAAACACCTATGTACCTACTAATAATTATATAATATAAAACTATAAAAGTAATTTCATTTATTACAAACAAAAAATGGGAACATTAAAGAAAAGCAGGAAGTAATTGATTTTGAATTTGAACTCCTTGATTACACCATTCCATATTATTGGGCGGATCATTCTGGTGATTAAATCTTGGTGGGGGAAGTAACTGGTTGTTATCAGGAAAATGCAAAATTGCAAAACTATAAATAATTTTTGCAACTCTGAATGGATTGTAATGTAAAGCTCTATGGCCATGAAGAGCTCTAAATCTTCCTTTTAATAACCCAATTGTATGTTCCACTATAATTCTTTGGTTTGAAAAAGCAACATTAAATCTTGATTGAGGGCTATTTTCTGCAGCATTTATAAATGGTACCAACAACCAAGGTTCTAATGGATAACCACTGTCGCCAAGTAATAGGTAGTTAAAAGAGCCGGTATCTACATAATTCCTTTCTAAGACTCTTCTTGCACCACACGTCTAAAGCAGCCATGATCTCAGGCTGTTTACGTAATATTATATGGTCCAACAAACACATGTCAATCGAGAACAAGGCAAGAATATACAAAACATGTGTACGACCAGTTTTGACATACGCAGCCGAAACAAGAGCCGTTACATCAAAAACGAAGCAAATAATGAGAACTACAGAGATGAGAACGTTGAGGTCGATAGCGGGAGTGACGTTGTGGGATAGAGTAAGAAGCGAGGTAACGCGCGAAAAATGCAAAATCCAGGATGTTGTCAGATGGACTAGAGCAAGGAGAAGGTTTTGGAGAGACCACGTCAACAGAATGGACGACGAACGAATCGCTAAAATTGCCATGACAGAGAGACCTAAAACCAAGAGGCCCCCCGGAAGACCCCCAAAGAGATGGAAGGACAGCTGGACGTCAGAATCCCAAGAAGGCAGAACATGATTAACGAACAGGGCTAAGCCCTATTAGAAGAAGAAGAAGAGAAGAACAAGACTGGGTTCAATTGTTCAAATCCTCTCTTTACTGTTAGCTGTTCGTCTTCAGATTTTTGAAATTGTATCCATGTATTAAGAAGATGCCTGGTCCTGGTCATGAGATCTGAAACTTCTACTATGCAGCGACTAACAGCATGTTGACTTTGTGCTATAGAAAAGCCGTGGCCAGTTCCCACTTGGTAACTACCCTGATCTAAAAATGCAATGCTGCTAGTATTCTTAAGTGAATAATTTGCGGTTGTTGCATATATGGCGAAAGATTGTCGATCAAAATTTGAACACATACCTTGTTCAAACGGAACAATCTTAAAAATAACTTATTGGATAGTTCAAAGGGGTTACTAGCATCTCTTAATTGCCTTTGAATCGTTCGAACTTTTCGTTTAAATTTTAAATGTATTAATAAAACACAACTAAATATTTATAATATAAAAATTACGTACTGTCTTTGTTGATTATCATGATTATCAACAATCATAAGATGAATAAACCCATCCAATACCATATTTTTAACAAAAATTCACAAAATAACTTTAACAACTGTCACAAAACAAGAATGAAAATTTTTACCATGTACTACTTGGGTAGGCTTTAAAATCAAACAATAAACGCCTTGACTTAACGCATTATGTTAAAAATTTAACGGTTCCCGATCTTACAGAATCGGTATTTATGTTAAACTTTTAACATTATGTTAAACTTTTAACATTATGTTAATTGTTGTTTATAGAATTGGAATTAAAATTAACATCACGTTAAAATTTTAACACCCGTTAAAATTTAACATTTTCCTTACAGAATCACCACTTTTGTGTGCTTACTTTATTTTTAGCAATTTCATTCATCATCAGGCACTGGACTAGATAATTTTCCAAAGAGATCTCGGACGAAAGGAATCCAGTTGAACGATTGTGTCATTACCAATTAGGAAAGGACAAGTTGGATTTAAGGTAGGCCACTTGGAAAGTTTTTTTTCAATTGATTTGTTTTACCATTTAGAAGCGTAGTTTTAACGTCAGGCATACCCGTTTGGGCATTGTTATTCAGTTGAGAGGAGTGACCTTTTGTCGCTTCCCATTGAGATTGCATTTGCTATTTTTTTAGTAGAGTCAGCCTGTTGCTGGGGCAACCGACCAGCCACCTGGCGGTTTTTTTCTTTAGTAGCCCTCAGCTACGAACTGCACTGTTTGGGACTTCAAGTCCAGTTGACTGTATTGTTCTGTGATAGCGGTACACATTCCATCTCTGTGTACTTGGTTGATCTGATCGACCACCTTTTTTGTGTCTCAATAAAGATTGTAATTTTTTTATCTTTTGATTCACTGGCGCCCAACTCTTTACTTCCAGCTAGCAGTGACTTTAAGCTTGTTTCACAGAGTGAGGTAAGTTCTAGAAGTATCCACGAACCGCGTACGCGTGACCCTGCTCTGGAACTGGACGGAGGTGCATCCCTCTAGCTAGCCACCCGTAAACATCGCCGGGGCATCGGGGCATTGGCGGCGTTTGTATTCGCAAACTACGTTACACCACCTTCACGTGGCCATAGCCACGAAAATACTGATTTTTAAGTAAAAGTGGTATAGAGCTTTTTTCAAGAGCGTGAAATATTCTACAAACTAGATTTAAACCTTTTATTGTCTAAAATCAACGGCTCTCGAGTTATGAATTAAAGTAAATTAAAAAATGTCGAAAAATTTGAGCTTTCTCTTTTTTTGGTTTTTTTCAAAACCCTGCAACTTTTAAACGAAAGATTTTACAAAAAATCTGACGCCCCATTCCGGATAGGAAATTTAACGGACTACAACTTTTGTTTAGTAAAAATTTTTGAGAAACCAACCCATTTTACAGAAAATAAGAAAATAATAAACAAGCAAAACAAAAAATTAAATTTGCAAAATTTTTATTTTTTTTGAAAAATTATTTTATTAATTAATTTTAAACTATTAGATTATTTAAGTAAATGTTGAAAATGACCACCCTCATTTTCAATACACAATCGTGATCGTTTTAAAAGATGTTTTATAGTATTATCATTGGTATTATTTATAACACTTCCTTTTTTGTTAAGAGCCACTATACCAGGGGTGGTCAACAAGGTCGAAGGGTCGACCGGTCGATTACGAGGCCAATTTTGGTCTATCGCTGAGTGTGAAAAAGTGTCAAAAAATCGAATTTCTGCGATTAAAAGTGTCGAAAAATCGACTTTTTTCGATTTTTTTCAACAAACATATTTTAAAACGATCACGACTGTGGATTGAAAATGAGGGTGGTCATTTTCAACATTTACTTAAATAATCTAATAGTTTAAAATTAATTAATAAAATAATTTTTCAATAAAAATAAAAATTTTTTCGAATTTAATTTTTTGTTTTGTAGCTACCTTGTTTATTATTTTCTGATTTTCTGTGAAATGGATTGGTTTCTCAAAAATTTTTACTAGACAAAAGTTGTAGTCCGTTAAATTTCCTATCCGGAATGGGGCGTCAGATTTTTTGTAAAATGTTTCGTTTAAAAGATACAGGTTATTGAAAAAAACCAAAAAAAAAGGAAAGCTCAAATTTTTCGACATTTTTTAACTTAATTTAATTCATAACTCGAAAGCCGTTGAGTTTAGACAATAAAATGTTAGAATCTAGTTTGTAGATTATTTCACGCTATTTAAAAAATCACTAAACCATTTTTACTGAAAAATCAATATTTTCGGGGCTATGGCCACGTGAAGGTGGAAATTAAAAAAAATGCTTTAAAGAGGCCTAACTCTCGAGGGTTTGAATTTAGAAAAAATTTTTTGTTAAATATTGTTCTTAGAAAAGTGTCCTCTATCACTACCTAAGTTATGTAAAGTGAGTGTGGGGACACCCTGTATAACGGGTGAAACCCGCCTGAGGTGTTTAAATTGCGAATAGCCGAGAATAGTTCATCCGCCCACCCACATAAAGATGGACCTAGTTTTCTATGATCTTCTTATGTTTATAGGGTTTGAGAACGTGTTTATCGGACCTAAATGATATTTTATAGTTAAAAGAACACTCATTGGGGTTGGCGTTCCCCTTGTAAGCTATCGGCTAACGTCAAATTTATAGATTTGAGTAGGCAATAGATCAAGAACTCCCCTCCCCGAAGACCTGCTCTCTCCTCAAAAAATTAAAAAGTACACCTTCGGCAATTTGATTTTGAAAATAGTTTAAGCACACAAGAAAAATTCATCAAGTTACTTTGACATATTATATTGTAATTTTGGGTAACAATGAACGCAAACACAAGTTATTCTTAACTTATAGGAAATTATTGGTTTTCATGCAAAAACAATTGCAATAAAATTCAAACAAGGCAACTAAAATTTTTTTAAATGCCCTTTTTATTAAAAGCTTTTTTTAACTTGGTGTGACCGTTGTCCGTCGTCCGTCCCTTGGACTTTTTCGAGGCCGTTTTTAACCAACTTCCCGAAGTCCTAGAGAGCTGAAATTTGGAATATAGCTTTCAATTCCAGCGAATTTTCATATATTAATTTTGCCCAAAATTCCGCGAAATAACCGAAAAATCGGGAAAAACGGAAAATAATAAAGCGCATGCGTGGCTGCGCATTGTACAGTTTTACCATACAGGGTGAAATGTTACATAACTAAATCGCATTCGCATTTTTAAGGACCGCATTCAGGGTGAAATTTTTTGTTTTAATTATGTATACAGAGTGAAGCATCAAACATCAAAAACACATACCAGAGGAATTCTGATAGGATGAAGCAGGAGCTGTATTTGACAAACATGACTAAAAAATTAAAAATAAAAAATTAAATAAAAAATTAAAAATTTTTAAAAAAAACCTTTTATTTAAAATTAAAAAAGTGCACTAAAAAATAAAAAATAATTTTAATAAGAATAAACAGAGCTTCTTGGAAACATCAATATAAAAGCGTGGGGCTATCAATTGCTTACTTACCTCTAAATAAATAGCCCCACGCTTTTATATTGATGTTTCCAAGAAGCTCTGTTTATTCTTATTAAAATTGTTTTTTATTTTTTAGTGCACTTTTTTAATTTTAAATAATAGTATATTATAGGCCAAGGTTGTGAAGACATGCATTATAGCCCTAGCGCCAAGATTATATTCCGAGGTGCAAAGCACCGAGGAATATAAGGCGCGGGGGCTATAATGGTCTTCACAACCGTGGTTATATATACGATTTTTTCCACTACTAGGTTTATTACAATTCTTTTAATTTTTGTTAATACAAAATATTCTAATTTAAAATATTTATTTTAAATAAATTATAAAACAAATGACAGTCTTTTGTTTTCTTGATTTGACATTCTTGAAAATTTTAAATTAATTGTGATTAAAAGTTGAAATTTGAAGTTTATGAGCCGTTTAGTGAGTTTTTTTTTTAACTGTTTTGTAATAGAAAATCTACTACCGGAAAATCCTTTGTGTTTTCGCATTGAATTTTATTAGTAAATTAAATAAATCGTGGTTCGTCAAATTAACAAAAGATGGCGCTGTCACTATCTGTCACATTAATTCGAATTTAATAAAAATTTTAAAATTCAATTAATCTGTTAATAAAGCGTTTTTAATAGTTTAAATACAATTAAATAGCATCTCTTGATTATTCTAAATCATCTTATAACAACATTTTTCTTTAAAATAGTCCCCAAATTATCGAAAAATATCATTTTGTTCATTATTAACTAGTAGTTAATAATGGAAAAATTGTTAACCACTAGTCTATAACATGTCACTTCTGGAGCTTCATACCTAAGTAAAAATTATAGCCTATATTACTAGTAGTGGAAAAAAGGATTTTTTAAAAAATTTTTAATTTTTAATTTATTTTTTTTTTACATTTCATTAGTGAGGTTTAACAGTAATTCAAGAGCAAAATATCAAGTGTTAAGTATCTTTAGAAGCGGAATAAAAATCTCTTCAAATTGATTCCCTTTTCATTCTTATCCGTGTTGCTTGGAAGCAGTAATTAAAGAAAAATCAATTTCCCATGTTAATTTCCTATGTTCACATCGGCGGCCGGTCACCCGGTATAATGCATTTAGTCCAGTCATTATAGCATCAAAATAGGGCTGTTTGTTGCAAAATATGGCGTAGAAGATTTTATTATTTTAACTTGTATATATGGGTGCCAACATGTAAAAAACAAAAATGCTAACACCGGCGACCTCGGGAGAACTTTTGGCCTCTAAAAAACCTCCAAATTTTAGGACTTTTCTTCATTTTTTGTCCATAACTCCTAAACGATGCATCCTAGCAAAAAAACAACAATATAATAAATTAAAGATTATTTAATTCTGCGTCGAATGAGTACCACAACTTAATAATTCGGTCAAGTGATATGGTCGAAAACCACGGTCAAAAACGACTACTTTTTCCAACATTGTCGAAAACTAAGATAGAGTACTATATATGAGTCTGTAGTTTGGAGATGAGTACTCTATGAGAAAAACTCATGAAATAAAAGTTATAGAGCGTCAAATTCTACGTCCAATGAGTGTCAACATTTTTAAATTCGGTCAAGTACACCTCTCCAATTTGGCAATCTCCCAATTGGCAAATGAATCTGCCTACGAGTTATAACTAGAGACATTGTTTATTGCAAAAGGTGGCGTAGAAGATTTTAGTTTTTTAACTTGTTTTTTTTTTTTTTTTTAAATTTTTAAAATGCTAACACGGGCGACCTCGGGAGAACTTTTGGTCTCCAAAAAACCTCCAAATTTTTGGACTTTTCTTCATTTCTTGTCCATAACTCCTAAACAGTGCATCCTAGCAAATAAGCAACGATATAATAGAAAAGATTATTTAATTCTGCGTCGAATGAGTACCACAACTTAATAATTCGGTCAAGTGATATGGTCGAAAACGACGGTCAAAGAACGACTACTTTTTCCAACATTGTCGAATCATATATTAAGAGTATTATAATATGAGTCTGTAATTTGGAGATGAGTACTCTATGAGAAAAACCCATGAATAAAAGTTATAGAACATCAAATTCTACGTCCAATGAGTACCAACATTTTTAAATTCGGACAAGTAGACCTCTCCAAATCGGCAATCTCCCAATGTCCGGCAATTGGCATAAGGAACCCATGAAGCTGAATCGGTCATTCCAAAATCTCTGATTGCCAATTTCGAGAGGTATACTTGTCCGAATTTAAAAATGTTGGTACTCATTGGACGTAGAATTTGATCTTCTATAACTTTTATTCATGAGTTTTTCTCATAGAGTACTCATCTCCAAATTACAGACTCATATTATAATACTCTATCTCACTTTTCTACAATGTTGGAAAAAGTAGTCGTTCTTTGACCGTCGTTTTCGACCATATCACTTGACCGAATTATTAAGTTGTGGTACTCATTCGATGCAGAATTAAATAATCTTTAATTTGTTATACTATTGCTTTTTTGCTAGGATGCATCGTTTAGGAGTTATGGACAAAAAAGGAAGAAAAGTCCTAAAATTTGGAGGTTTTTTGGAGGCCAAAAGTTTTCCCGAGGTCGCCCGTGTTAGCATTTTTGTTTTTTACATGTTGGCACCCATATATACGATTAAAAAAATAAAATCTTCTACGCCACCTTTTGCAACAATGTCTATAATGACTGGACTAATTTGTCTTGTGATTCAAATTAAATGATTAGCATGTTTGTTTATTATTTATAATTATAACAGTATAAGCCCTAATAAATATACGCCCAATAATATTTATGTAAAGTTGCAGAAGTCAAAACATTTCAAAATCGTCCTGAAGAATTAACTTTACTTTGAGATTGTTGTGCGGTATTTAAAGAAGAGCCAAGATTTTACGTTTTCTTAAGTTTATTAGGCTGCAATTTGATTTTTAAGTGGATTTCTTTGTATTAATTTAAATAAATATGACTGAATTGTTGATAATTGCTTAACAGTGTGGATATCTTCTGTAGAATTGACAGTTGTGCGATAGCTAATTTATCCGTAAAGGGTCGTCGTCCTTTTATTATTTGTTATTGTTATCTACTTGTAAAAAGTTACTTGAGTAGTGAGTAAATTAGATCACCACCTTTTTGTCATTATTCCTTGATCTTGCTAGTTCAACAAGCTGCGTTCAGCTAACAAGCTATCTTGCAATATTATTCTGTTTCAGATTGTTATTAGTTGTACTTCAAAAATCTTAAATTATTGAAGAATTTTTGTTATTATCTTCTAGCTATCACCGAAATATTATAACATCTCAACTTTTGATATGCTTCATGTATACTTCATGTTAGGTAATTTTGTTGTAATATTTATTTAGATTCTTATGTATCGTAATTAATTAAACTACTCACAAATCTCCTACTTCAAATAAGGTTAATGATAATTAATTTTCAGTGCGTCGCAGGTATAAGACAGAGAATGGAAAAAACTATTAGCATCGTAGATGTTAATCTGAATAAATTGAAACATTAAGATTATTATAAAATTAAAATTCAAATTAAGAAATTTTGAGTTTGTCCTGGTTACGGTAATTATAATTAAATTCATAAACTACAATATACTTCGCCGTAATAATTTAAATAATTTCAAAATAATGACTTACATCCTATTTCATTCTTTACTGAAAAGTTATTTACCAATTGCGTAGATTTAGTTTAATATTCCAAAAACCTCCTATCAGTCAAGAAGGTACATTGAGCATTACAAAGTACCCACATATAAATATAGGAAAACAGGTATGCGCTTTTATTCAGTAATATACCTTTAAAATAAACGACAAATGTAAGCTTTTCGAGTTTCGTAATTTCAAAATGAAAAACATAAACATTTTTTTAATTTCTACATAATTAAGTTCAAACATTTTTTCAGCCAACATTTTTAGTGATTCCTGTGACATGTTTTAGTTAAATTTAGGTAATGATAAGTCTGTTTACTGTTATAAAACATCTTATTCTTATTATCATTGTTACTATGTTTTAAATATTAAAATTTGCAAACTTACAAAATCACATTTGCGCAAAGCCGAACATATTGATTTTATTTTCAACTTTAGAGGTTATTAATTCAATTTTGTATTAAATAGTTGTTTTGTTTAAATAGAAAATTATTAGTTTTAAAATTATGAAGTCCCTCAAGTTAAAATATTTATAATTGTAACTCTCAGAAAGTGCGTGTAAAGGAGTGCAGTTTAAAATAATTACAGTGCGCATGCGCCAGCTGGAAATATTTGAAAATTTGAAGGTAAGAATTTGTAATAATATAATAAATAGTAAATTACGGAATTAAGTATCTACTTATTTATTTGCAAGTTTAACTTGAAATCAAGCTCTAATTTTGTGTGTAATCACTTCAAAACAGCATTTTGAATGTATGACATTTCCTAATTTAAACTACATTTAGGATCCTTCGAAGAGAAAATACAACTTAAATTAAAATCCTTTGATATAAAGATATTGCTTTTAGATTATACAATTTAGCTCTTATTTATAAGTATACAAGTTGCAAATTATGGAAGTTGTATAATATTAATTTATTGTAAAACCATTTAATTTGAATTACTTACTGTAATAGTTTCAATTATCAATTATGACAATAATACCAGAAAAATACACGGAAGAAAAATTATTTCACTTTGAGGTTATTCATTACTTAATAGGTTAATCGTAAGAATAAACCCACATACAACGTATATTTAATATGTAATTAGCCACTTGAACTACAATAGATAAGGAAAACTGCGTCTAATAGTGGGCCTCAAATACACCGAATAACTGCGGGCAACAATAGAACAATTTTGACATAATTTTTTTATCACAAATAATGGATTGTAAAGTGCGTTATCAAAGAGATGAAAATCCTAGAGAAAAAGCTAACTGGATATCAATTTTATGTTATTTGTAAGTACAAAATTTTGTCCTAGCCAAATTACTTGTTAACTTCTGAGTTATCTTAGCTTTGCATTAAAAATGTATACAAGAACATCGTTTGGCGAAATACAAGAGACTCAAGTTTATAAAATATTAGATGAATTTAGTTCCCAAAAAATAGGAAATCAACTCGAGAGAGAATGGAAAATTGAATTAAAAAAACCTACTTTGTATTTTTTACGACCTCTGTTTAAAATGTTTTGGCTTAGATATTTAATTTTAGGAATTGTGATATTATGCTTTGACACGGGAACAATGTAAGCACCATTTGAAAGATTTATAGCTTTTTAGTTGTAGTAAATTCTAGGGTATTATATCCGATACTCATGGGTAAAATCGTATCGTTTTTTACACCTGGTCAAAAGGAAGTTTCTTTAAACGATGCGTTGTTGTATAACGCAGAGATGGCATTGCTAGTCTTTTTTTATACTATGTATTCAAACGCTTACTATCTATTCATGGCGGAATTGTGTCAGAAGATAAAAATTGGATGTACAACATTACTTTATAGAAAATGCCTAAAGTTAAGTGCAGCTTCTTTAGATGCATTTGGAAGCGGACATATTGTAACCCTGATAACCAAAGATGTTATTCAATTCAATTATGCAACCGAAATGTTTCTGTTAATAATTACAGGACTTTTTCAAGCAGTAATATTAACATGCATGATGTATCAAGAAATTCAAGTTGCTGCTTTAATTGGAGCTTCGTTGTTATTTGTGATGTTACCACTGCAAGGTAAATTTACTGTTTATTCGTTTAGTTTTTAATATTCGCTACAAATATTAAATTTTCAAATTTAAAAGTGCCATCTACATTGTGTAGATAAACAAATATATAATTCCATTCCTTAAACCACAAGATAATATATTATTGCGTATACTTATTTTACATTCCAATTTTTTTCTTATATCAACGGATGACTGCTCTTCTGTAGGGAAGTTCTTTTGGAGAACAATGCTTTTGGTAATTTCATTCAAATTTTTGTGCTTTCAATCTATTCAAGTAGGTACCTATTTGTTTCTTTTGAAAATAATTCAAAGACATGCAAAACATAGTTATTAGCAGGTCTACGTTAGTTATGCGGTCATACATACAGACAGTTATTGGCATAATAATTTCAATGCGAAGCTAAAGCACGAAAAAATGTTTTGGATAATTTTTTTTCTTTTACCATTCTAACACTGTTTTTCATTAACAAAACATACCTTTCAATCCAGTACAGGGTGGCTCAAATTCGCTTCTTCTTATGGGGAAATCGGTAACTATAGGAGATATCGAAAAATGGATGGCGCATCCTCGATCTCTTTTTTTGAGAAAAGCTCAATGACGAAAACCGGAATTCGCTATCTTTTTTTGTTTTCGAGTTATAGCCAAAAGTTCGATTATTGGACTTTTCGATAAATGTCGATATCTCGGTTGTTTTTGAAGTTGCCAAAAAAGTGTTGACACTATTTTCAGACACTTTTTTAAGGGCAACAAAATAGGCTGAATTGATTTTAAATATTTAAGTGAGTTTCCGAGTTATAATACAAAGTTGGGTTTTTTTAAATGGAAACCATAGTTGAATATGACATTTGTAAATAGCATTTTTTATCCTCTGATGACGATGTTTTAGATGTCAATAAAGATTTGGTAGTGTTTCGTTTTGACAAAATTATAATATTGAAAATAAGGGACTTCAGTTTGAATACTTACTTTAAATTTTGTATTTATTGTTTTATTTTTTTTTTTTTTTTTTATTTTATTTCAATTAATATTTACAATCTGTTTAACAACAATAAGTAAATGTGGTGATGTAATACACGTCATGTGAAAAACATTCCAATGAATGTTTTCCTAAAATATATACAATTGTCTATTTGACTCGATTAGGCAGATCAGTAGGTCTGAATCTTTTTAATCTTCTTACTTCACCGGTAGTGTCCATCAGTTTATTAGCCAGTTTGTTGGGATGTAATTCTATTCGGTGTTGGTAACTCTTATAAGATTTTTGTATTTGTTCACAGACTGCTGAGACCTGCAAGTCTTGTTGGATAATATAGTTAGGCACATACCACGGAGCATTGACTATCATTCGCAAAACTTTGTTTTGGAATCTCTGCAGTATTTCAATATTGGATGTACTTGCAGTTCCCCACAGTTGTATACCATATGTCCATATCGGCATTATTATGGACTTGTAGAGTAGTATTTTGTTTTCGAGCGATAATCGTGAATTTTTGCCAAGTAACCAATACATTTGACTTAATTTTATTCCTAGCTGTTTTCTTTTTGTAAAGATATGTTTCCTCCAAGTCAGTCTTCTGTCCATATGAATACCTAGATATTTTGCATCATCAGACTGGGGCAAAGTACAATTGTTCAGCTTTACTGGAGGACAAGTTTCTCTACGCATTGTAAACGTCACATGGATAGATTTCGCCTCATTCGCTCTCATTCTCCATTTTCGGAGCCAATTTTGTATTTTATTTAAATGGTCTTGAAGATTTTTGGAGGCATGGATAGGATCAATATGTGATGCCAATATTGCTGTGTCATCAGCAAACGTAGCCGTTGTTGTTAGTCTTGAGGTTGGTAAGTCTGCCGTGTACAACAAATATAGTATAGGCCCCAAAACACTGCCCTGGGGTACTCCTGCGCATATTGGTTGAAGATCGGTATATTCTTCCTGATATTTTACCAAAAAATGTCTATCGCTTAAATAAGATTTAAGTATTTGATAGAATTGATATGGAAGACTTTTCTTCAGTTTGTAAAACAACCCCTCGTGCCACACTTTGTCAAATGCTTGACTGATGTCGAGAAAAGCAGCAGAGCAGTATCTTTTGTTTTCTAGGTCATTGTTGATTTTTTTTGCAATTCTATGTACTTGTTCGATCGTAGCATGTTGACCTCTAAAACCAAACTGGTGATTTGGTATCAGCTCTTTACTATCTAGTACTGGCTTGAGTCGTTTGAGCAAAAGTTTTTCAAACACTTTTGAAAGTAATGGTAACAGACTGATTGGTCGGTAAGATGTTACTTCTTCCAGCTTTTTTCCTGGTTTTGGGATGACAATAATTTGGGCCACTTTCCACTGGTTTGGAAAATATTTTAACCGTATGACTGCATTGTAAATAAATGTTAATAATTGGATGCATTTAGGTGTTAGTTGTTGTAGCACTTTTCCAGTAATCAGGTCAAACCCAGGTGCCTTTTTTGGATTGACCTCTTTGAAGATGACTCGTTTAACTTCTTTTGCTTTAAAATTTTTAAAAGGGATGGAAAGATCCATTTGGAATGGTGCTTCCAGATAATTATAAACTTCAGAGCTTTCTTCTGTTGTAAGAGTAGAAGGGTATGGCTTGAATACATTTGAAAAGTGTTCCTTAAAAAGATTGGCTTTTTCATTGTCGCTTCTTGCCCATTTCCCATTAGCGTCTCTAATTGGTGGTACATGTTGTGGTTGACGCTTAATTGTTCTTGTAGCTTTCCAGAGTGAGTAGTCATTTGCTTCTGTAGGTGATAAACTAGCAATATATTCGTTAAACGATTGATTTTTGAGGCTAAGAAGTAATTCCTTTAGTTCTGTTACTTTGCGATTAAACTTACTCTTGTCTTCAGGTGACTTTGTAATTTGCCAGTATTTTCGAGCTCTCCGTTTTTCTGCTATTTTTTGCTTGATTATTATTGGGGGTGATTCCTTTAGAAATGTTTCATTTGAGTCGGGGGTTGCTTGCCACGCCGCACTCTGGATTGTTTTTGTTAGGTATTGTACTGAATTCTCCAGATCCTCTTCTGATTTCAATGTTACATCTAGGTGTATTTGATCGTCCAGTGATGTTTTGAACATTTCCCAATTAGTGTGCTTACTGAAAAGTGATGGTTGCTTCTTCTTATAGAGGATCTGAGAATTCAATGTCAATAGAATGGGTGTATGGTCCGATGATAAATCCAGTGACGACTCGATTCTGAACTTCTTGACATCCAAGCCTTTTGTGACGCAAAAATCAATAACATCTGGAAGCTTCGTTGAGTCGCTGGGCCAGTAAGTTGGTTGCCCTGTCGATAAACTTGTCATATTGTTATTATTTATGGTTGCAAGTAGTTCCCTTCCTTTTGTGGTGGTGAGCCTCGAACCCCATTGTAGGTGCTTTGCGTTAAAATCACCCCCCGCGATAAATTTGTTCCCCAGTGTGTTGAAAAACTGCTGATAGTGTTCTCTTTTATTATTGTGTTTGGGTGGACAGTATATTGCTGAAATTACTAATTTTCCTAATTGGTCTTCAATAATTATGCTAGTTGCTTGCAAGTAGTCATGCTGGTATTTCTCTACTTCGTAGTGTTTAATAGTTTTTCTAATAATTATCGCTGTTCCACCATGAGCAGCTCCATCGGGATGATTAGTGTTGTATATATCAAATTTTGGGAATTTTAGGTGACTTTTAGATGTGAAATGAGTTTCTGAAACTAACATCACATCTACCTTGTGCATTTCTAAGAATGTAATGAGTTCTTGTGCTCTTTGGCACAAGCCGTTGGCATTCCATATAGCTAATTTCAGTATTTCGGCCATTAAGCCATTTTACTGACTAGGGTGGTCAGTAAGTTTAACATGGTTCCCATTTGTTCAGTTAATTTTTTTATCATTATTTTAAGCTCTTCGAAGTCGTTTGATTGCTGTACCGGAATGGTTTGACTTTGGTAGTTAGTAAATTGGTTTGGTATAGGTTGATTAACTTTTTGGGCGTATGATTGCTCGTGTTGTACAATTTGAGGAGAAATTCTTGTATGTTGTAAATAATTATTATTGTTTAGAATATTATTTTGGTTTGGTTCCAGATTTCTTTCTCTCAATGCTGGATATAGTCGCTGCTGCAGTTGTTTGTGTACTGTGCATGATCTGTAATTTGCAGGATGTTCACCACCACAATTAACACATCTGACATTTTTGTCCCTTACTTTTCTTGGGCATTCCTTTGTCGAGTGATCACCTGTGCATTTGACACATCTTGGTTGTCTGTAACAGAAGTTTTTAGTGTGACCAAACCTTTGGCAATTTGCACACTGCGGTATTTCTCTCTTAATATGTGGTGCTTCAAATGACACGATGGTATTTAAAAGACGAGTAATCTTATAAACTTCCTTATTATTCTCATTTTGTTTAAAGTCGACATAAAACATGGATAATGCGTTTTTAGTAACTCGATTTCTTATGTTGCTGATATTAAGTACCGTGTGGCCCATTTTCTCCAGCTCGGATTTGACTACACTAATATCTGTAGAAAAATGTAAATTCTTTAGTACTGTTCGAAAGCTTCGCTCCTGTTTAGGTTTATAAGTGTGAAAGTTGGTCTTTTTTTCCTTCAATGTTTGAATAATGTTAGTATATTTTTCTCCGGTTACAGTTTGTATTTTGACTTGTTCTCCATATAAGGTTTTGATAGTATAACTGTCTTTAGCTACCTTATCTAGTGTTTCGAGAAGTGGTTCTATATTTTGTACACCTTCCACAAATATTGGCGGTGGTTTAGGTTCGGTGGTATCTACTTCTTCGTGGTTTTGTTCTGCTTGCTTATTGTCTAATGCATCAAACTTGTTGACAGTTTTTGCTCCGAGCCAGTAGTCCTTTATTTTTGCTTGTCTTAGGTATGTATTGTTAGTTTCCGGACTTCTTTGTCTCTTCCTATTAGTGACTAATTTCCATCCTTCTTCGGTTGGTGCTGGTAGAGGTGGATATAATTGATTGAGGTTAGTTTGATGCATTAATTGCGTACCGATTTCTGGCTGTTGTTGTTGATATATGGGTAGCATATTATTTGATAGTACGATAGGATATGAGCCTGTTACAGGCTGTGTGGTAAAGTTATTGTTTCCCACGGGTACATATTGAAGAGGTTGGGCATATTGTTGTGGGTTTATTGGCATATTCGCTGTTTGTTGGCCGTAGTATGTGACAGTATGTGGAAAAATACTTTGAGCTGGCATAGTGTGCTGTAACTGCACCTGCGAGTTCTGATCATTTATGGGAGCATTAAATGTCGGTGGTGATGTTATTCCTGGTTGATTTGATTGTGATGGGTCATTGTGGGACACTGTCGACCCATTGCTCCTTTCAAGGGGCGGTGTTCTGATCATTTTTAATCACATCCTCTGATAACATAACCTCAAATAATACTCTGTGTAGACTCACGTCTTTTTGTAAAAATCTCTTTCACACCTGGTTTATTGGTCCTTTGGATTTCCTATTAGCACTATTTCACCTATTAAAAACTATATTTTACGTATATTTTAACTAATTTGCAACCAGCAGATAAACAACAAATGTCATTCAATGCAGGGGCGTACTCGTCTTTTATTGTTTTATTTGAAAATTGTTATTGTTATTTACTAAAAATGTTATTAAATCTTTGTTTTTTTCTTATTTTTATTGCATTCTTTAATAAAATGGGAATTATTTGAAATAATGGACCCCACTTATTATAATCATTGAAAAGAGGATAAAAAATGCTATTAAAAATGTCATATTCAACTATGGTTTCCATTTAAAAAAACACAACTTTGTATTATAACTCGGAAACTCACTTAAATATTTAAAATCTATTCAGCCTATCTTGTTGCCCTTAAAAAAGTGTCTGAAGAAAGTGTAAACACATTTTCGGAAACTTCAAAAACAACCGAGATATCGACATTTATCGAAAAGTCCAATAATCGAACTTTTGGCTATAACTCGAAAACAAAAAAAGATAGCTAATTCCGGTTTTCGCCATTGAGCTTTTATCAAAAAAAGAGATCGAGGATGCGCCATCCATTTTTCGATATCTCCTATAGTTACCGATTTCCCCATAAGAAGAAGCGAATTTGAGCCACCCTGTACACTGCATATTTGTCTAAATCTATGTGGTAAGTATGTAGTCCATGTTTAACTTACAAGATAAATATTGCATTTTCGTTAACTATGACTTATGACTTCAATACTGACCGTTTGGAGCTTTGAAGCTAGATCCTTTTAATTTTTTCCTTTTGATTTATTCCAAGCTTTTGCTTGGTACATTGAATGCCCGAGAGAGGGGATTTCTTCTTAGTAAAAGAGGATTAAATTTAAGAGGTATTCGTTGCTGGGATTTTATTTTATAAATTATTTTTATTGGTTGTACAGGAGTGAGACGGGAGATCACTCATCGTAACTTTTATTTAGGCTGGTCGGAGAAAACAACAATAATAAATTTTGGTGGTTATCATTTTAGGAAAATTACTTCACATTAATAAATAAGGCAAACGAACGTGGGTCTTTAGTAATTATCATTTTAGTAAAATACATCACATAAATAAAAAGTACGCACGAAAGTGGGGGTCTCATAATTAGCAAGAAACATCACAATATAATATAGAAGTTTTCAACTCGTGATATGAATATGATGATAATTAATATTTAATTTAAAATAATTAATTTTTAATTTTAAATTATTATTTAAATATCTCTTTTATCTCAAAAATAATGCAATGAAAAAATTCACTGTAAAAAACTTGCCACTATAAAAATGTTAAAAGTTGCAATGGATAATACTTAATTCTAAATGGGCAGACATTAATGCAATTAGGTAGATGTTTATTGTTATATAGTTCTCAATTTCATTTTGAAAACTCTTCAAGTAGAAGTGTGTCGAAATATTCCATCAGGTATGATCTTAAAATTATTTATAATTCAATTAATACATAAAAAAAGACATGTATAAAAAATAATTTTTTATAATACTTATATTTAAATTTTCTTCTTAAATCAGTATAAAAGTCTTAACATTAAATTTAAATGCAAATATTCTTAATCAGTCAGTTTCTTGTAATCTTTAATCAAGTATCTGTTTAAAAGTATATATTTAATAGTGGAGATAAGATAGCCGAAACGTTCCTCATATTAATAGTAATTGTGATATTGGTATACCAGTGGTGAATTATTTTTAATGGACGTTAAAAAAGAGCAATGCAGAACAGTAAATCCAATAGAAAATGCAAATATTTTATCAAAAATTACTTTTTTGTAAGTATTCGATTTGAAATCTTATTATTTCTTAAAAAATAATTCTTCAGTCACACTTCCACGGTATTTCAAAAGGGATTCAAAAAGGACTTAATTGAAAGCGATGTATATGAAATATCATCGAAATTGGTTTCTAAAAAATTAGGCAATCAATTAGAAAAGGAATGGATGAAGGAAAGCTATAAACCTAAAACTAAATTGTTAAGATCGTTATATAAAATCTTTTTCGTTGAATATTTTATACTCGGTCTTGCATCGGTAACAGTTAATACTAGCATTTTGTAAGAATTTAAGGTGAAAATTTTCATTTTATGTAATTCCCCTATTATTTTTATAGAATTGCAACACCTTTACTGATAGGAAAGATAGTAAATTATTTTAGTGCACCCGAATTAAGCACTCAACTAACTTTGCTCGGGAATAGTATTGGTTTGATTATATGTGTTTTTGCAAGTGTTATATTTCTACATTCATATATGTTTTGTATTCAACAATTATCTCTGAAAATTAAAATTTCTATTTGTACTTTATTGTACAGAAAATGTTTAAAATTGAATACGCTATCAATCCAGAAAGCAATTAACGGTAAAATCATAACATTAATGACAAAAGATGTTAATTGTTTTGATTTGGGCATACATTTTTTGCATCAATTATGGATATGTACAATTCAAACTGCAATAATGACATATTTAATGTACACACAACTTGGAGTTTCTGTATTATTTGGAATTGTTATGTTGGTCGTTTTAGTTCCAATTCAAGGTAATATAATATTATTAATTATTGGAGAATTGATTATGTAAAATATTGTGGTTTAAGTAGTGAAATTTAATTTATTTGACCTATCATTATCTCTCACTGCTTTATATTTATAATGAATATTCTAGATTGTATTATTAATTTAAGGTTGTTCAGTCGAGGTTCAGAATTAGTGAGGAAAAATGCGATGTGGTGAAATTATAACGATATTCTTATAAAACTACATTTTTTAAATTTGAAAATAAACTCTATGGTGTACATATACATACAACAGATATTTTTAGACTTCTTTATTATTAATATTAGATACCTAAAATATGTATTCCTGTAAGGTTATTATTGTAAATTCACCATATCGCATTTATTTCTTCAAAAGTACGAACCCTGACTGATTACTAAAAAGTATTATCTATTAAATTTAACAAAGTAAAAAAATTGTTTATAAATTTTTAGTATATTTTGGGAAAAAGACTTCATTTTACAGACTTAAAACATCTGCTTATACTGATCAAAGAGTTAGAATTACACAAGAAATTTTAACAGCCATAAGAATTATAAAAATGTACACCTGGGAATTGTTTTTTTCAAAAACAGTAAAAACATTGAGGAAGTAAGTCGTCAATGAAAAACATAGGTACTTCATAAATACAAATTTGCTTTTTCGTTTTAGAAAAGAAATAAAAAATTTAAGACTTTTATTCTACATCAAAGCTATTGCTTTATCTATAGGACAATTAAGTTCCCGATTAGCGTTCTATATATGCGTTATGTCCTATATAGCTTTGGGAAATCATATAACAGCTGAAAAGGCATTTGTGGTAATTGGATGTTTTTCGGCATTGCGATCAGCTCTGTCTATATTTATGCCTTTGGGAATAGCACAAGTGGCTGAACTGCAGGCGTCACTTAAAAGGTTAACGGAGTTCTTATTGCTTGAAGAAGTGGTTCCCAATCAAGGAATTAATATCGATGCTCAAGTACCACTTATTTGCATGCAAGAAGTAACCGCGAAATCAAATGAAAATATAATTTTAAACCAGATTAGCTTAAGAATAAATCCAGGTTTAACAATACTTACCGGTAGTGTTGGCTCAGGAAAGTCCACTTTCCTTAAAATAATTTTGGGAGATCTAAAGAAATGCAACGGGACCATTTCCATTTCTGGAAAAATATCATACGCTTCTCAGGAGCCTTGGTTGTTTCCTGGTACAGTGAAACAAAATATTATATTTGGAGAGCCTTTCGATGAAGAACGTTATGAAAACATTGTTGATGTATGCGCCCTTAGAAAAGATTTTTCTCAGTTTCCGTTCGGGGACCAAACATGTGTAACCGATAAAGGTCTAAATTTAAGTAGAGGGCAGAAAACCAGAATCAATCTAGCTCGGGCAATTTTCAAAAAATCTGATATTTATTTATTAGATGATTGTCTATCTGCGGTAGATACTCACGTCGGACAACATATTTTTCATGAATGTGTAAGAAGTTTTCTGAACAAGAAAATATGTATATTAGTTTCTCATCAAAGAAATTTACTTAGGGAGGCAGATAATATAATTGTATTAAGGGATGGGATTGCTGTTTTTGAAGGAAACTTTGAAAACTTTCAGAAGCAGAATAGCACTTTAAAGTTACTGTTAGAAGCGGATGAAGGGAATGATAAAGCTGAGTATGTAAAAGAAATAAGGCTATTAGAAGATGATGATGAGGTAGAAGACGCTGATGAGAGAAGTAAATTATTGAAAACAAATTCAAACCTTGTTAAAAACATTTATAGCGAAACCAAGGAAGATGGTTCAGTAAACATAAAAGTCTACTATAAATATTTTACACATGGTGGAGGATTAAAGATGTTAATATTCATAACAGTTGTATCAATATTGGCTCAAGTTACGGCAAGTTGGTCTGATTACTTTGTTAGTTTTTGGTAAGTACGAAAGATGATGTAAGATTTTCTAAGGAAGGTACATTAAATTTATAGGGTAGATATGGAACAAGATATGTCAGGATTCAGGTTTAATCATACAACAGATTCGTCGGAATATAAAAAACTTGAAGAGTCGCATGACAGTGTAATGAAACAGTATTCATTTGTAATTCTTGCAGCTACGCTTTTTACTGTACTTAGAGCATTTGCATTTTTCATTTTTGCAACTAAGGCATCCATAAATATTCACACATCAATTTTAGATAGAATTTTAAATGCTGCAATGATATTTTTTGATACAAATTTATCTGGAAATGTGCTTAATCGATTTTCTCGCGACTTAGGAATAATTGACGAACAAATGCCATACACAACATCTGAAGTGATTAGAGTAAGTATTGGATATACTAAAATAATTTCAATATTATATTATAAACTTACATTTTTAGACAACCCTAACATTGTTTGGTACTCTTTTTGTAGTGACTTCGGTTAATTTATATTTTATAATTCCATCTTTAATATTTACGATAATCTTATATTTTGCTCGAGTATTGTATATGCCAACTGGTCGTAGTATTAGACGATTGGAAGGCTCAAGTAATGTTATCCTATAAAATAGTTTGGGTGATTTCAAATTTTATATTGTATTTACAGCTAGAAGCCCTGTAATTGGACATTTAAATGCAACTTTAGAAGGTTTGACAACTATAAGGGCTAGTCAAGCCCAAAATATTCTTAGGGATGAATTTGATAAACATCAAGATCTCTATAACTCTGTTTCCTACATGCAACTAGCCACAACAAGAGCATTTGGATTTTATTTGGATACGTTGTCATCGGTGTATATTTCCATAATAATATTTTCCTTTCTGTTTATTAAAAACGGTTAACTGGTTAAATAGTTTAAAATTATAAAAATAATTAATTTCGTTTTAGATGCACAAGCTGGTGAAGTGGGATTAGCTATAACGCAGTCGTTTACTTTAACAGGACTTTTACAGTGGGGAGTACGTCAGTGGGCCGAATTGGAAAATCAAATGACATCTGCCGAAAGAGTTCTAGAATATGCTAAGATTGAAACAGAACATAAAATTGGAAAGAAATTAACTGATTGGCCTAAACTTGGGGAAATTGTATACGACAATGTTAATTTGAGGTATTCACTAACGAGTGAAAAGGTGTTAAACAATGTATCTTTCGATATAAAATCAAGGCAAAAGATTGGAGTCGTTGGTAGAACAGGGGCTGGTAAATCTTCAATCATATCGACGTTATTTAGATTCTATGATTTTGAAGGAAAAATCACCATAGATGGCGTTGATATAACCAGCGTTGAAGTAAGTTTACTACGATCGAAAATATCTATTATACCCCAAGATCCAGTATTATTTTCTGGCACGGTAAGAACAAATTTAGACCCAAATGAAATTCATACCGATATGGAACTATGGGGTGCATTGGAAGAAGTCGAAATAAAACACTTGATAGTAGATTTACATGTTAATATATCAGAAGGAGGTACGAATTTTAGTGTAGGTCAAAGACAGTTAATTTGTTTAGCTAGAGCAATAATTCACAAGAATAATATTTTAATACTCGATGAAGCAACAGCTAATGTCGATCCAAAAACTGATGATTTAATACAAAGAACAATAAAAACAAAATTTTCTGATACTACAGTAATTACAGTGGCTCATAGATTGCACACTGTTATGGATTCAGATAAAATTCTCGTAATGGATTCAGGAGAAGCTATAGAATATGACAATCCTCAAGTTTTGTTAAATAATAAAAGAGGATTGTTTTATGAAATGGTTCGAAATGCTGGGCTATTAGAAAAGAAAACAAATTAAGATATACCAATAGTGTAATTAAAATTATCTCAATTGTAAAACGAATTTAAATAAAAAATATAAAATGAAAATTTATATGTTTTATTAAATAATTACTTATTAGCACAATTACATTGAATAACAATTGAATAGATACAATTAATATAGATTTCGTTTCGGCAATGTGGTTGCGAAATACTTCGTAAAAAATATAAATTATATTAGGACACGATACTTTGTTGTGAGGGAGTCACTTGAGACTATACTTGGGTGAATATAATTTTAAATTTTTATGGAATTGACTTCATTAGTGATGACTGATGAGTCATCATATAGTCGGTTTTGAAACGTCTTCGACGTCGTCCGATCCCAAAAACTATCAACCTCGCAAATTGGCGTTTGGTTTGTTAGCATCTTACATTTTTAAATTATTTTAAAATAATTAAAAATTAAGTCTATGGAATATTTACATATATTTATCTATTTTTAATAGAATTATATTTTGTTCCTATATTTCATGTAATTATTTTTTTAAAGCCATAGTAGAATCGCTCCATCAATGGCATCTTTATTATAATGCAATTACAAACTTGCAGTTTGTGATTTTATATACATTTATGGAAAATTATGGATTCCAGTAAAAAAATTAAACGGAAACCAAATCCTTGGCAAGATGCGAATTTACTGTCTAAGTTACTATTTATGTAAGAAAGTGTTTTCATAAAAAACTTAAATATTTTCATAATGTGCACTACTTCTAGATTTGCATTTAAAACTTTTCGTAAAGGATTACGTAGTGAATATAAAGAAAATGATGTGTACGACACAATGCGAACTAACGATTCAACCAAACTAGGAGATTCTTTGGAAGAGAAATGGAATCAAGAGAAATTAAAAAAAAATCCAAAGTTTATTATTCCAATACTTAAGACCTTTGGTAAAAAAATAGTTTTTCTGGGTATAATATATGTAATTATTAATACGAGTATTATGTAAGTATCATTTACAAAATAATTTAGTATACAACGAGTAAAACGTAAGCGACTAAAGTACTAGTACTAATAAGTAGTTCTCGGTTAAAATTCTCTTTTTTAGCCTGTTGGGCCAATAAAAAAAAAACATATTCAACCCAACGCAATATAATATTTGGGTTGGGTTCAATTCACCCAGCACTATTCTCTGGGGCACAATTCGTCGAGAGCTTGATTTTATATGAACGGTTTTACCATGCAAGGTGGAAATAAGTAACGTTTCTAAATAGTATTCTTAGGGAACGCATTCAAAGTGAAGATTTTTGTTTTAATGATGTATATAGGATGAATCATAAAACACATACCTAAGACACAGACCTATCTTTTAACTCTTTTAACGGTTCACAAATAAAAAATATCGTTTCCTAACACTAACCTAAGCAACACCGGTATCTTTTAATGGTCCCCTTATTAAAAGGATAGTTTCCAAACACTAACCTAATGTAAGCTCGACTGGTGGATCTCTCGTCTCTAACGTCTGCTATATTGAATTATTAAGCGATAAGGGAGCTGTCGATGGGTGTCTATTTCAGTCTGAATCCGTCCGCCATATTGAATATTTTTACGTTTAAAGATGAGCAGTAACCTTGAAATTAATTATTAAACTAGTATTTGATTTTAAAAGAAAGAAAATCTTTGAAATTTTTTTTTCCCTTTTTGTTTTGCTTTCTAAAAATCTATCTAAGAATGATCGACACGTAGGGTTAATCGATGGATTAAAACACGAAATAAAATTACTCCCGGCGAATCGTGCCCGGCGAAATGAAATTTATATTTCAGTTTACGTTCCTCTGTAGCAAAAGTGCTACTATTGATTTAATAGAATTTATCGTTGTTAGTAGTCATAGTTAGGTTAGGTTTTCTAGAGTACTCTATTTATAGAAACATACATCATAGTTTAATTTGTTTAAAACTGGGTCGTGGATCACAATAATGAAGTTCTTGCTTATCTTTATCTTAATAAACTAATATTTTTTTTTAGGATAAGCACTCCCATTTTGAAAGGAAAAATAGCCGCATACTTTTCTCCAAATCAAACAAATATTAGTGAAGACGACGTATATACCTATAGTTTTATTTTAATATCATGTACCTTTATAAACGTTACCTTTATACACTGGTATATATTTTGTATTGAACAAATAACGTTGAAAATTAAAATATCAATCTGTGCATTAATGTACAGAAAACTATTAAAGTTAGATGCCCTTTTAACATCTGAAGTAGCTAATGGACACTTAATTACCATTATGACAAAAGATATTAATGCATTTGAACTTTGTATATTTCTGATAAATAAGTTATGGATAGGCGTAATACAAGTCGGAGCTATGATCTATTTAATGTATAAACAAATTGGTATTTCGGCCGTAATCGGTTTTTCAGCTCTCTTTATCGCTATACCAATACAGGGTAAAATATTTATATTAATTACTTTTATGCACTTTAATATTTACTTGCAGCTTATTGTGGATTTAAATCGGCTACTTTCAGAAAAAAAACTGCCGAGAAAACGGATGAAAGAATCAAAGTAACTCAAGAAATTTTAACGGTTATGAAAATTATAAAAATGTATACATGGGAATTATTTTTCGATAACTCTGTGAGCAATTTAAGGAAGTAGGTCATTTTATCGATTACCGATAATTAAAGTTAAAAAAATCTTACATAAGTTAATTTTTAGGGCAGAAATAAGAAATTTAAGAATTGTAACATATCTTAGAGCATCGATTATCGCTCTGGGAACACTAAATTCCAGGTTAGCTTTATACCTTTGTATAATTAGTTATGTAGCAATGGGAAATCACATAAATGCTGAACAGGCTTTTACAGTCATTGGAAGCTTTTCAGTACTGCGGTACCTTATTTCAATATTTTTTCCATATGCAATTGCAATATTTGCTGAACTCAATGTTGCTCTTACTAGAATGACAAAATTTTTATTGTTAGATGAAATCGAACATAAGAGTTCTAATGATAACATAATAGAGGAGGGAAACCATTCCAATATTGTGATTGAAAAAACTTACGTGGAATTTAAGGATATCAGTATTTTAAATAATATTAATTTAAATATTAAACCTGGAATGACAATGTTGACAGGTTCAGTTGGATCTGGAAAATCAACATTATTAAAATTAATATTAGGTGAATTAAAGCAAACTAACGGAACAATCAAAGTACCAAAAAAATTGTCGTACGCATCTCAAGAACCTTGGTTATTTCCAGGAACAATTAAACAAAATATAATTTTTAATCAACAATATGACGAACTGCGATATAGTATCGTTGTTGATGTTTGCGCATTAAAAATAGATTTTGATGATTTACCAAACAGAGATGCGACGATTGTAACTGATAAAGGAATGAATTTAAGTCGGGGGCAGAAATCGAGAATTAATTTAGCTCGTGCTGTTTACTGTAAAGCCGATGTTTATTTACTCGATGATTGTTTATCTGCCGTTGATTCTCACGTTGGCCAACATATATTTTATCACTGCTTCAAACAGTTCTTAAATAATAAAATATGTATCTTAGTATGCCATCAAAATAATTATTTAAAAGATGCGGATTCAATAATTGTCTTGCATCAAGGATGTTCCATATTTGAAGGAAACTACAAATCTTATGAAAGCTCAAATATTAGTTACATAAATTCTGAATCAAACGAAAATGACAAAAAAAAGTTTGCAATTGTTCAAAATAAAAACATCGATGAAGATGATGCTATGGAATCAACTGAATTGTTGAGCTGTAACACCAAGTTGGAAACTAAAAACGTTTATGAAGAGAAAAATGAAACGGGGTCTGTTAGTAATAAGGTTTATTTGGAGTATTTTAAATTTGGAGGAGGTTTGAAAATGGTAATACTATTGACAATTTTATTTATTACCACTCAAGTTATGGATACTTGGTCAGATTATTTTGTGAGTTATTGGTAAGTTGAAAATTAAAATAATTAGGATTAAACATTTAGATGTATAATTTAAGGGTCGATATGGAACATCAAATATCGGAATTTAAGTTTAATGGGTCAACGAATACGTCAGAATTTAAAAATTTGGAAAATTCATACGGCAATGTTATGAAATTATATTCTGGTGTAATTTTACTATCAGTAGTGTTTCTTTTACTGAGAGGATTTTTCTTCTACTGGTTTACCAGTCTAGCATCAGTAAATGTACACAATTCAATATTTGCAAAAATTCTTAACGCTGGTATGATTTTCTTCGATACCAATCTATCTGGAAATATAATTAATAGATTTTCAAGAGATCTTGGTGTCATCGATGAACAGTTGCCCAGCACTATTTCAGAATGTGCAAGAGTCAGTATAATAGCAATATTATAAACTTTTGAGTTTAGCACTGTTTTTGATTTTAGATCCTGTTAGTGTTACTAGGAATATTGTATGTAATATCATCGGTCCAAGTACGACTTTTAATTTGTACATTAATATTTATGGTCATCGTCACATCTTCTCGTTACTTGTACATTCCAACATCTAGAAGTATACGACGATTGGAAGGCTCAAGTAAATTTTGAATATTAAATATTTTAAATTCGTTAATTATTGTTTTTATAGCGCGGAGTCCAGTTGTGGGACATATTAATTCAACTTTGGAGGGATTAATAACAATACGATCCAATCAAGCGCAAAATATTTTAAAAAATGAATTCGATAAACATTTCAACCTATACAATTCGTGTGTTCACATGCATATATTTACAACAAGAGCCTATGGCTATTATTTAGACTTTTTGTGTGTCATTTATATTTCGATGATAACGATGTCATTTTTGCTATTCAAAACTGGTATAATATATCTTATAATTTACTGAAGAATTCCGATTAATATATAAAATTTTTATTGTAGACACGCTTGCTGGTAAAGTAGGGCTTGCACTAACACAAGCATATTCCTTGACAGGTACCATGCAATGGTTAGTAAGGCAATGGGCCGATTTGGAAAATCACATGACGTCTGTTGAACGTTTCCTCGAGTACGGTGATGCTAAACCAGAAGATAAATCAGGTAGTAAATTTGATAATTGGCCAAAAACAGGAGCAATAAGATATCAAAACCTACATTTGAAATATTTTGAAAACAGCGAATACGTTTTAAAAGACATCACCTTTACAATTGAATGTAAACATAAGATTGGAATTGTTGGCCGTACTGGTGCAGGAAAGTCTTCGATTATTTCAACATTATTTAAAATGTACGATTTTGAGGGAAAAATTTTAATAGACGAAGTAGATATTAACACTGTGTCTGTTGAACTGCTACGATCTAAAATATCAATTATTCCACAAGATCCTGTATTATTTTCTGGAACTTTAAGAAGCAATTTAGATCCATATAATAAATACAGTGACAAGGTATTATGGGACGCATTAGAAGATGTGGAAATGAAAACCACTATTACCGACTTAAATGTTGCTGTTAACACTGGTGGCGTAAACTTTAGTGCCGGTCAAAAACAATTACTCAGTTTAGCAAGAGCAATTATACAAAACAATATAATTTTAGTATTAGACGAAGCAACTGCCAATATAGATCCAAAGACTGATAGCATAATTCAAAATATTATAAGTACAAAATTTGCAAATTGTAGTGTAATCACAATTGCACATAGAATTAATACAATCCTTAAATCTGATCGCATTCTTGTATTAGAATACGGAGTGTTAAAGGAATACGATCATCCTGATAATTTATTAAAAGATAAAAATAGTTTGTTTCATAAGATAGTACAAGAAGCTAATTTACAAATACAATGATATATTTTGTAAAATTAAACTACAATAAATGAAATGAAATGATGTCGACTTGATTTAGTCTATAAAAATGATACTCATTGATCCAATTCGCAGCTTTTAACATACACATTTAAAATAACTGAAAATGTGACTTCCAAGTAGGAACTGGTGGTCACAAAAAATATTACTCGCATTAGCAAAACAATCGTAGGTTTCGGATTCGCGTATATTGGAGAGGGCTAAATAAGGTAACAATCAGATTGTCATTCCCTTTTGTTAGACAAAGTTGTTCTGTTCGAGATAAGTTGTTTTTGTTTATTTATATAATAATTATATTATGATAGTTAATAAGAATATTTTAACAATGGTATTTTTAATACAATAAATAATTTATTACTAATAACAATTAACACTAATTAGTTTATTATTTTAATCAAACTATACTTATAAAAAGTTAGCCTCATCCAATCCGCTTCCTTTAGGTTAAAATTCTTAAAACATCGTTCCGGTAGATTGTAACAATAAACCTACAAAGACTCACCAGCGTATATTGAAAGAAAAAATTTTTATGTTGTTTTCAATGGCCAGTGATGATAAGTAATGTAAAATTCCATTTAATATTCCATTAAAAAACGCTAAAACTAATTAATCAACTAAAAACAATTATTCCCTACTTCCGCTAATAACTTTTCCAACATTACTCTAAGTTGTTACGGATAACTACGAGAAATTGTCGTATACTAATTAATTAAAACTTTCTCTTTTTTCTGATTGAAGCACTACCGAAGATGCTACGAATTCCAATAACTAGTACAAATCAAAAATCAAATAATCTCTTAAGAAAAATTTAAAGCACTTGACTTTTCGATTGTCTATCATTTCTTACGAGATTCTCAATCGATTTCATGGTAAAAAGTGTGTAACGTGTTCTTTTCCTACAGGAACTCAAATTAAACAAAACTATCATTCATGTGAGAGCTTCTGACTTAAATTAACTCTTTAAATCTCATTATTAAATAAAAGAAACCCGATGTCTCATTTATTCTCTATTTTAAGGGTTGAATTTTAAATATATAAATAAACCCCGTTTAAACGAACTACCGTTTCGCACAGCGGAGAGGATGATACTTACCAGGGATGATTGGAAATTCGGATATCCTTTCATTCACACAAATACTTGTCTTACCTTCACAAGTTTCCTAAATAAAAACAAAAATAAGGTAGGCATGCATACAATTCCCCAAGGATATTAATGAGAACTCCAATAATAGAAAACACAGTATAATGAAATCAATAATTTTCATGACAGTGATATAAAATATTATGTAGTTATATTTTTTCATAATACAAGCGCTATGAGATTCTACAGATCTCTGGCGCGTGTTTCATAATATTATACGATCATTTTTTAAAATCCAATTGTTATCTTAAACTTTATCTTAAAACACAAATTTTGTAAGACTTGAAAATTACTATTATCTAGTACAATAATACAAATACGTAATGGATTTTTGGATTTTTACAATCAATCTAAGAATTCTAAGAAGAAGGGATTTTTGAATTTGATTAGATAATAATAAAGTAATAAGTATACGTATAAATAATTCTATTTCAAATTTGTAGTCTGTGATTGTTTATATTATACATTTCTGGAATATTATGGATTCAAGTAAAAAAATTACACGGAAACCAAATCCGCGAATATGAATAGTAGTTCTGGACACAATTCCTTATGTACCTATTGGGCCAATAGCAAAGAACAAAATATCCAACCTAACGCAATAAAAGATTACAGTCGATTACAGTAAATAAGAAATATTATATTTAAAGGTGATACTAACCTATGTAGTTATTCGAATAGATAATTTCGACGACAATTGTTCGAAAGAAGAAGAAAGAAAAACCATTTTATTTTCAAGTGTTAATGCTAAAATTCGTCTTTGAAATTTTTACAATTTTATATTTTAGTTTGTATTGCTGTGAACTAAAACGTGTGAATATGTATAGAAACAAAATTAAGATATTCAAAATGTTGTTGTAATGCCCGTTTTCACCAACATTTTATTTGAGAATTTCCTTTCTTCTTCTTTGGAGAAGGAGTTCTTTACTAGGAAATTCTTAAATAAATGTTGGCGATAACGGGTATTAGTTACCGGGTTGGGTACATTTCGCCGAGAACGATTCGCCGATAACACTTCGCCGGGAACGATTCGCCGAGACACGATTCGCCGAGGCACGATTCGCCGAGACACGATTCGCCGAGAACGATTCGCCGAGAACGATTCGCCGAGAACGATTCGCCGAGAACGATTCGCCGAAGCACGATTCTCCGTGACACAATTCGTAGGTGCTTCTAGCGCCATTAAAGATGCATATTAATATTTAATGCTTATTAATATTAAAATTTATAAATATTTTCTGGTTCTACCTTGTCATTGTTAAGAAATAACAATGATTTTAAAGTGACATTAAATATAATTTCTTATATGTTGTTCTTTACATACTAGTTAAAATTCTAATATTTTAGCACTTAGGCCGGTTTAATAATAAAAGCTTTAATGTCCACTTATCTAAAAGTTCCTAATTAACCAATAGAAAACGTATGTTAACTCTAACAAGCCAATAGAAATCCACCTTTACTTTTAACGGCTCTTTAAAAGTTTTATTAAATATATTAGGCGGTTAAAAGACTGAATTTTGTGATTAAATTTCAATTTTTAATTGGAGCTAATGCGCAGTAACGAAAACTCATACATGCGGGTTTATGTTGGTGAGATTGGGTGTCAAGCGTTCTCCCTCCACATGTATCTACGACCTATCTAATCTGAATACACACCATTTCGCCGCCCACCCATTTCGCCGCAGTCAAAACCTACTACTAACCTAAGCTCGACCTTGGATTTTTATCGGTCCCCTCGTTAAAAAGAAATCGATTCCTACCACTAACCTAAGCTCGACCGGTGGATCTCTCTTTTAACGGTCCTCTCATTAAAAAAATCGTTTCCTACCACTAACCTAATTAAGTTCGACCGGTGGATTTCTCTTTTCACGGTCTCTTCATTAAAAAAAAAATCGTTTCCTAACACTAACCTAAGTTCGGCAGGTGGATATCTCTTTTCACGGTCCCCTCATTAACAAAAAATGAATATTTGGACTTTATGGATATTTGAATTAATAACTGTAACTAAACTGTAAATTTATTTTTATTATTTTAAATAAAATTTTAAATAATCTACATGTGTAACTAATCTATCTACCATGAAGTTAATTATAAAACTACTATTTGATTTTAAAAGAAAAAATTTTTTATTTTAAAAATGTAATATAATATTATAAAATTACTCTCGGCGAATCGTTCTCGGCGAATCGTTCTCGGCGAATCGTTCTCGGCGAATCGTTCCCGGCGAATCGTGCCTGTCGGCGAATCGTTCTCGGCGAATTGTTCTCGGCGAATCGTTCTCGGCGAATCGTTCTCGGCGAATCGTTCCCGGCGAATCGTACCTGTCGGCGAATCGTTCTCGGCGAATCGTTCCCGGCGAAGTGTATCTCGGCGAATCGTTCTCGGCGAAATGTACCTTTCCCTTAGTTACCTATAGTCATAGTTAGGTTATGTTTTCTAGAATGTCCATTTCATAGAAATAGAAACATAATAATTTGATTCAATACTTACTGGGTCCTGATCATAATTAATGAATATCTTGCTTATTTTTATTTTAACGACCAAATTTTTGACTTTTAGGATAAGTACTCCCATTTTAAAATGAAAAATAGCTTCATACTTTACTCCAAATCAAACCAAAGTTAGTGAAGATGATGTATATACCTATAGTTTCATTTTAATATCATGCACCTTACTAAATATTACATTTGCCCATTGGTATATATTTTGTATTGAACAAATAACATTGAAAGTTAAAATATCAATCTGTGCTTTAATGTATAGAAAACTATTAAAGTTAGACGCCTTTTTAACATCGCAAGTAGCTAATGGACATTTAATTACCATCATGACAAAAGATATTAACGCATTTGAAAATTGCATCTTTATGATAAACAAGTTATGGATTGGAGTAATACCAGTCGGAGCAATGATCTATTTAATGGGAAAGGTACATTTCGCCGAGAACGATTCGCCGAGATACACTTCGCCGGGAACGATTCGCCGAGAACGTTTCGCCGACAGGTACGATTCGCCGGTAACGATTCGCCGAGAACAATTCGCCGAGAACGATTCGCCGAGAACGATTCGCCGAGAACGATTCGCCGACAGGCACGATTCGCCGGGAACGATTCGCCGGGAACGATTCGCCGAGAACGATTCGCCGAGAACGATTCGCCGAGAGTAATTTTATATATTAAATTTTTAATATTATGGTAAAATATAAGGTTTATATAAGGTTTAAGAAGCAAAAAAAAAAAGATTTAATAAAAGGAAACTCAAAGTTTTTTTTCTTTTAAAATCAAATAGTAGTTTTATAATTAACTTTAAGGTAGATAGATTAGTTAAATGTAGATTATTTAAAATAATAAAAATAAATTTACAGTTTAGTTACAGTTATTAATTCAAATATCCATAAAGTCCAAATATTCATTTTTTGTTAATGAGGGGACCGTGAAAAGAGATATCCACCGGCCGAACTTAGGTTAGTGTTAGGAAACGATTTTTTTTTAATGAAGAGACCGTGAAAAAAGAAATCCACCGGTCGAACTTAGGTTAGTGGTAAGAAACGATTTATTTTAATGAGAGAACCGTGAAAAGAGAGATATACCGGTCGAGAGGAGGTTAGTGTTAGGAAACGATTTTTTTTTTTAATGAAGAGACCGTGAAAAGAGAGATCCACCGGTCGAGCTTAGGTTAGTAGTAGGTTTTGACTGCGTCAAAACCCCCTGGGTGGGCGGCGAAATGGTGTGTATTCAGATTAGATAGGTCGTAGATACATGTGGAGGGAGAACGCTTGACATCCAATCTCACCAACATAAACCCGCATGTACGAGTTTTCGTTACTGCGCATTAGCTCCAATTAAAAATTGAAATTTCATCACAAAATTCAGTCTTTCAACCGCCTAATATATTTCATAAAACGAAATTTTTAAAGAGCCCTTAAAAGTAAAGGTGGATTTCTATTGGCTTGTTAGAGTTAACACACGTTTTCTATTGGTTAATTAGGAACTTTTAGATAACGCTTTTATTATAAAACCGGCCTAAGCGCTAAAATATTAGAATTTTAACTAATACGTAAAGAACAACATACAAGAAATTAATATTTAATGTCACTTTAAAAATTGTGTCACGGAGAATCGTGCCTCGGCGAATCGTTCTCGGCGAATCGTTCTCGGCGAATCGTGTCTCGGCGAATCGTGTCTCGGCGAATCGTGTCTCGGCGAATCGTTCTCGGCGAATCGTTCTCGGCGAATTGTTCTCGGCGAATTGTGTCTCGGCGAATCGTGCCTCGGCGAATCGTGTCTCGGCGAATCGTTCCCGGCGAAGTGTTATCGGCGAATCGTTCTCGGCGAAATGTACCCAACCCCTATTTAATGTATAAACAAATTGATATTTCGGCCGTAATCGGTTTCTCAGCTCTATTTATTGCTATACCAATACAAGGTAAAACATATAATCATGTTTATCAATTTTTAAAAATTAAAAATATTAAAATATATTTTGGGCGATTAACTTGTTTCATAATAATATGTTTAGTTGCTAAAATGTAACAATTAGTTTTTATCCAGTTACAATGAAATTAATATTATAAATGAAAATACATAATATTATATAAATCATGACGAATTTGTTTCGCTTTTGAGGGCTTTTGAGAGCGGCTATATCCATTCTCCGATTTTTCAGATAAATGAAAAACTGTTTTAAACTAATAATAATTATTGTATGGATATTAGTCGATGTGCGTGAAGTTAGCACTGTCATTTTCGAAAATCGTAAATTTTTTTATTGTGCTGAGTTGTGCCCGGTGTGTGCCGCGTTGTGCCGCGTTGTGCCGTATTTTTTTTTTAATTTTTTATTTTTCGGATTTTATGGACATAGCCGATTTTTAGGATAGAAGTTAGCACTGCCATTTTCGATAATCCTAAATATTTTTAGTGTGCTGAATTGTGCTCGTGGTGTGCCGGAGTGTGCCGTAATTCATAAAATTTTATTTTGAAAAATAAGACTTTTATGGCCCAAAAACGAAAATCGAAAACGAAGTTAGCACTGCCATTTTGGACAATCCCAAAATTTTTTAGTGTGCTGGATTGTGCTCGTGGTGTGCCGTAAATCATAAAATTTTATTTTGAAAAATAAGACTTTTATGGCCCAAAAACGAAAATCGAAAACGAAGTTAGCACTGCCATTTTCGACAATCCCAAAAATTTTTAGTGTGCTGGATTGTGCTCGTGATGTACCGGAGTGTGCCGTAAATCATAAAATTTTATTTTGAAAAATAAAATTTTTTGGGCCAAAAACTATTTTTTTGACGCGAATGAATGGATTAACGAGATGCTTACTGTCCCAACCTACTTTCTAGCGAAACTACAACCAAGGGAACGGACTTGGAAAAATAAGTGGGGAAAGAAGACCCCGTTGAGCTTGACTCTAGTGTGGCATTGTAAGGATACATGAGAAGTGTAGCTGTAATCAAATACCAAATGTGATCAGGCATTATGGACCGACAGTAATGGTTGATACTGGCACTGGCGATCGCAACTTCACTAAATTGCAAAATATACCACTGCAATTAGAACTATTAGATGGTGTGCGGTGAAAAAATTCGTCCTGGCAGGTGTAATAGCATAATAATGGTTCATTCAAAACAGGATCTATCGGCCACTACACTGCATACATGCAAATATATGAAATATGGGTGAAATTTGATGGAAATTACAAGACAGGAAAGTCATTTAACGTTGCAAATTCTGCAAAAATTCACGCACATATGTGTATTTATACAATAAATTAAATTTATAAACTTCTTGAAAATCAACAATAGTGTTATTAAAAAATATAAATAACTATTGTTTGAAGAGAGAAACAACCCCCATAAGGAAGATTCCCAGCCTGCCAACTATTATGACTTCCTAAATAATTGACCCAAATCTTGTACGTTGTAATAACCTTAAATCCTTTCCTGGAAAGTAGGTACATACGTAACTCGTATCGCAATTGGAGTGTAATGGGGAAATTTACATTTACTATCTGTAAAAAGCACCCTGTATAATACAGAGTGACATAAACACATTGATTGAAGGAATTCTTCTATCAATGATAAAACTTGGTGTTAGCAATGAGGCTGCAAAACACAGAATCTGTAAAAAAGGAAAGTTGGTATACGACTTAGAGCGTTTTAAAAAAAATACGACGGAAATGGTCTTCGATAGTATATTATACACCGAGGGAATAAAGTGCTACTTTTCGTCATGAGGGTAAAGGTTTTTTACACGAGGCGCAGCCGAGTGGAAAAATTACCCGAAGGACGAAAAGTCACTTTAATCCCGAGCGCGAATATACTATTTTTTGCCTTTCCGAAAGCCGAAAGAAAGAAAAAAATTCAAAACAAATATTTGTTAGAATAAGCGAGAATTACCAAACCATATAGCCTAACGCCAGACCTGTACATGGCATTAACGAAGTACCAACTTAAGTTGGTGGTATTTACTTTTCCTCCCGCTGTTTTACTTTTCCTCCCGCTGTTTTACTTTTCCTCCCGCTAATTTACTTTTCCCCCCCTCCTAAGAAAAGTGGTACTTTGCTACCGCAAAACTGGGAGTAAAGTGACCACTTTACTCCCGGAAAGGCAAAAAATATGATATTTTGGTGCCGAGTTTTCCCGGTGGCATATAAACATTCCTTACCCTTCTCGACACTATTAGGGTCTCTGCGCAGGCGCCAACTCATGTTGTGATTGGCTGACATGCATACGAGCGTTTTCGCATACCACCAGAGCTCAAGCCGAATACAAGAAACTTAGCAATAAATATGTTGTAATTATGTAATTCTAATTATAATACGAGATTATTAATTTCATTAAACATTTTTTTGTCAAATTGAAATCAAATTTGTTAAACTCCTGTGAAAATCTCGCATTTAATTTTAAAACAATGAGGTTAAAAAGAGCGGCATGTTAAAATCACATGTTGTTTGACGTTTCGAACTGTCAAAATCTTGAAATGTAAACAAGTTCATATAGAAAATAAAAACAAACAGTCTAGGCATGCACATTAATCTTACTCTGTCACGTTTCGTGCATTCCCGACTAGATTCGCTTCTGCTCTGGTGGTATGCGAAAACGCTCGTGACATGCATGGCGTCATTTGCTCATTTGACATTTCATTTGTCACCTAACCTAACCTTATTTTTTCATAGGCGTTGTTTGTTCTATTCTTAGACCATTAAACGGTCTTATGTTCTATTTATATAATATTCTATTATGTTTTAATTCATTATTATTCATTTAATTCATTAATAGCAATAAACTTTTATGAAATAAATTTATGTTTACAAAAAATATACGATGTATATAGTTACTTAACCTGGACCCGAGAGTTTTAAAGTTTTTAAAGAAAGCTAACGGATTTAGATAGATAACATTAAAATGAAACGAACTGGATACGGAGGAATGTCATATATCGATTAGTTCGGCTAATAATCGATTTTAAAATTTCCAATTTTCGACTTTATTGGACATTCTGTTCTCAGTCCGTGTTAAATTTTTAGGTCTTGAGGCGCGGAAAGTGGTAATCGACGCAGCACTGCTGGTTGTACCTACACCATCGTACAGTTAACATCGAGCTAATTTCAATTTTATCGGTATTTTTTGTTTGTTTAAATTTGCGACAAGACAAAGAGAGATTCACCCCTTCCCAGTAGCACAATTTGCCGAATTGGAAGACCTTAGGGAATATTATTAGCTGGTATAATCTCGTCAAAACGGCCCTGGAGTGTCCAGCGCGAAAGAGTCAGTTTTGGCAAGACAACCACCTTCCACTGTGATTCAGCGTCGTTAAATTAATTAAAAACCCTTCCCTAATATTTTTGGTCCTAATAAAAATGCTAAGTTCTAACAAGTACCTACAGCGCCGGCGCAATTTTCAGCCAATCGAAACATGTTTTATGGCGCCTGCGCAGAGATCCCGGTGTCGAGGAGGGTAAGGAATGTTTATATGCTTCCCGGTGCCGATGCCGGATTAATATAACTGACCATCGCATCGGATCGAAGATCGACGGAAGTTTTCCTATAGAGGGAGACCAAAAACTCAAATTAAAATTTTTAAAACTATTACCGATTTAACTTCCATCGATATAGTTTTTGGTCCAAAAAAATTTTATTTGTAAAAGTAAAATTTTATGATTTACCGCACACTTATGGTACACTTCTCATGTATCCTTATAATTCCAGACTAGAGTCAAGCTCAACAGGGTCTTCTTTCCTCACTTACTTTCCCAAGTACGTTCCCTTGGTTGTAGTTTCGCTAGAAAATGGGTTGGTACATTAATCCATTCATGCGCGTCAAAAAAATAGTTTTTGGCCCATAAAAATTTTATTTTTCAAAATAAAATTTTATGATTTACGGCACACTCCGGCACACCACGAGCACAATCCAGCACACTAAAAAATTTTGGGATTGTCCAAAATGGCAGTGCTAACTTCGTTTTCGACTTTCGTTTTTGGGCCATAAAAGTCTTATTTTTCAAAATAAAATCTTATGATTTACGGCACACTCCGGCACACCACGAGCACAATTCAGCACACTAAAAATATTTAGGATTATCGAAAATAGCAGTGCTAACTTCTACCCTAAAAATCGGCTATGTCCATAAAATCCGAAAAATAAAAAATTAAAAAAAAAAAATACGCACAACGCGGCACACACCGGGCACAACTCAGCACAATAAAAAATTTTACGATTTTCGAAAATGGCAGTGCTAACTTCACGCACATTATTAGGTTAATATATTTTAATAATAGTGCTTTTTTACAATTAATGTAGTAACAACTAAAACTAATTATTTTATTATTTGAATTAACATGTAGGTGAATGACGGGCAAAATGGGGTACCTAAAATTTAAAATAGCCACAAAGACTTTATAATGTTAGACATAAAAAACCAAATTTATTGTATTAATAACCCTTTATTTATGTGATTTTTGTTAATAAAGAAAAACACAAATGACCTACGAAATGACCTACATCTACAAATATGCACTTTACGCCGTTTTGCTCGTCCATAGAGGGCAAAATGGGGTAGTCGAATTTAGGCCTTAGAATCATTCTGGTAATTCTTACAAAAGAAAAACATTGCTTAGTCGTCGTCTTGTTCTACATCTGCACAGGAATTGTGTGTTCATTTACGACAGTGTGAACAAGAGATCCATCCTTCTGTTGATGTTGAATAAAAATCTCCACAGTATAAACGATCAGTGTCGTTCACATCACTGTCTGTATCAGATTCTACTTTATGATTCTTGCAATTAATTTTTTGTTTGTTTCGATTTACTTTGAAGATCTTGTTATCTTTCTTTTCACCCCTTTCGGTACCCAGTTTTACCCTACCCCATTTTGCCCTAACAGCATATTCTTAGGTTCGTTCTGATTTATATATTAAAAACTTATTGTTTCTGCAATTAATTTATGAAAGGCATTTATTATATTTTACTACTTGCGGGGGTAACAATAATAATGTACAATAAAATAATTTATTAATGGTTACATTGATTTAAATCTGAATTAATATTGTAAAGTCACACAAAAACTAATGTTCATTCTTTATGACGATTCAACAAAGATTGCAGGTCCAGCCGGTAATGTACCTGTCTAGTGACGCAGTAATGAAGAATTGAAATAATACAATGTGATGAATGCAAAAAGTATTTTCATAAACTATGTGTACCTAAAATACCTTTTTTTTATTTTAATTATACCTTTATAGTCCAACATTGTGTTTTAAATAAATATATTTTCATTGAAAGAAATGTTTCTGGTCATCTTTAACCCTGTCCAACCACTGAGCCATAACCTGTCCGATAACTATAAAAACTGTACATATTTGTATACTTTTACTATAATTTCTTTTTTTTAAATCGGGTTGTCAGAATCAAAAATTTAAATACGCAACGTTAACATGCACGATCGAACTTATGTAAAAATAAATTTGGTGAAGAAATAACAAGAAATAGGAGAGATATGAATTTTATAAAAAAAATTTGCTTAACTATATATGCTATATATAGCTAAGCTATATGCTTTTCCCTGACAACATAATATACGTACTACTTTATTATTAGCGTTGTTCGTGGTAACAATCCCAATTACGTTCTATCCTACTGCGCGTGTGGATTTATAATGCCATTAAAGCTCAAATTAGATGATAAAAATTATAAATCCGCAAGTGCAGTATAGGGAAACATGTCTCGGATCGTCTCCGCAAACAAAGCTATTATCAACATTTTATCATTTAATTTCATGTGTGTAATGCAAAACTAATGATCGTGAATCTAATCTCAGTTATAGTTATATTTATTACCCAGCTACTCGGAATTATTTACCTAGTTTGGATTCAAAGTTTTTCAAACCGATCCAAACCATAAGCGTACCTATATCGTATCGTACACTTTCTTAGAGCTTACCATTTATAAATAAAATGGTGTATCCGTAAACAACTGTATACAAAATATCATGATTCATCATCATCTATTAATTATAATTATACATGATCCGCTACTTCTACCTAGCTATCTCGATATTATCTCTCTTGTAGTATATGAAAATTTAAGTAGCACTTAGAACAACAATAGAGAATGAAATATCTATGATTAATTATTAAAAAATACAAGTTTAATCTTTTAACTTATACATTTATTGTTAAATATTTTGATGTTTGGAAGTATTTGAAACTATCGATTATTATCATCTGGTTATTTTGATTGACAAATTTCTACGAATCAAAAAAATTATATTTTTCCTGTTAAAATGACTTCTACTAGGAACAATAAAATATCGTAAGGCTAAGTACAGAGTGGACGTTGGTCGCCGAAATCTGCTTACCGGCTTGGATGTTTTCATTAAAATACCAGCTTTGTTTGTCCTGCAATCGAGGACAAAAATTATTATTACGTATTACAGAAAATTTTGTTTTTTAAAGAAGGTGAATGTTCTATAATTTGTTACCTTAGCTGGCATAGTTTTTGAGATAATCGCGATTGAATGAAAAAAGTCATATCTTTTGGAGAGAAAATTGTTAATACCATACATGAATTTTGAAAGGCAAAATGAATTCCTCGTATAGAACCTCAAACGAAAACCTAAAGACTAATTTGGAGGGTTTAATGTCTAATATGACTGGCCTATACATTTTAAATTTGAAAATATACTAATAATAATTACTATATTTTTTAATCAAGATTAAGTTTGTAGAATATTTATATCTATTTTTAATAGAATTATATTTTGTTCTTATATTAGTTATTCTTTCTTTAGGGCCATAATAGAAACGCTCCATCACTTGTATCTTGCATCTTCATAATAAAGTAGTTTTATTTCATAACACTATACGATCATTTTTTAAAATCCAATTGTTATCTTAAACTTTATCTCAAACAACAAATTTTTTAACACTTGAAAATTACTATCTAGTTCAATACAAATACGTAATGGATTTTTACATCCATTTAAAAATTCAATATTCATGTAAGTCAATGGAAGGGATTATTTAGTCTGATTAGATAATAAAAAGATAATATACGTATAAATAATTCAATTTCAAACTTGCAGTCTGTGATTGTTTATATACATTTCTGGAAAATTATGGATTCAAGTAAAAAAATTACACGGAAACCAAATCCTTGGCAAGATGCGAATTTACTGTCTAAATTACTATTTATGTAAGAAAATTTTTTAATAAATAACTTAAATTTTTCACAATGGGCACTACTTTTAGATTTGCATTTAAAACATTTCGTAAAGGATTACGTAGCGAATATATTGAAAATGATGTATACGACACAATGCGAACTAACGATTCAACAAAACTAGGAGAATTTTTGGAAGAGAAATGGAATCAAGAGAAATTAAAAAAAAATCCAAAATTTATTATTCCAATACTTAAGACCTTTGCTAAAAGAATAGCTTTTCTGGGTATAATATATGTAATTATTAATACGAGTATTATGTAAGTATCTTTTATAAAATAATTATTTATACTACAAATAATATCAATATTAAGAAGTTCAGACTAGCAAAACCTAAGCGACTAAGAATAACTAGTTTTTAGCCCTGTTGGGCCAATACAAACGAACAAAATATAAAACCTATCAAATTATAATATTTAGAGCAAATAAAACTACATGACAAACTTTAAACGAAAATATATGTATACAAAGGCGATAATAACCTATGTTGTAGGTCATGCATGTTAAATATAAGAAGAAACTAAAATATAAACGTTTGATAATTTCTGAATTGGTTAGTTTTTAATTTGTGATAATAAATTAATTGATATATTTTAATAATTTACGAATTAATAATGCACTATTATATAATTTCTGACGACGGACGAGTGCATTCCACTTGAAAGCTTAAAAATATAATATTAAATTAATTCCATTAATTCGTCAATTATTAAAATATCAATTTGTTTGATAATTTCGAAGACAACTGTTTCGAAGAGATCTACCACTTAATTTTCAAGTGATAATACAAAACAACGACAGAAAACATTTGTTTTCGAAATTTTCATGATAGTCTATACTAAGGCTGGCCAATAGATTTTCCGGGTGGGCAAAATTTCATAGAGTGCGGTGGCGCCGGGCCAAATACCATATTCATACAAAGGTTTTATATAGGCCCGGCCCGAAGCAGTGCCATCGCTCGCCGGCTAGCTGGCCGACCGAAGTTCGGGCGGGCAAATTAAAATGTCTTGGCGGGCCACTTTGTGGCCCGCGGGCCTGGGATTGGACAACCTTGGTCTATACCTTATATTCTATGGTCTATACCTACTTGTACCTTGTACAATTCATAGAAACATCCTAGCTCGATTCAAAACTGGGTCTTGATCGTAATAATGAACTTCTTACTAATCTTTGTTTTAATAAACAATTTTTTGCTTTTAGGGTAAGTACTCCCATATTAAAAGGAAAAATAGCATCATACTTTACTCCAAATCAAACCAAAGTTAGTGAAGACGACGTGTATACCTATAGTTTCATTTTAATATCATGCACTTTTCTAAACGTTATCTTTATGCATTGGTATATGTTTTGTATTGAACAACTAACGTTGAAAGTTAAAATATCAATTTGTGCTTTAATGTATAGAAAACTATTAAAGTTAGACGCGTTATTAACATCTGAAGTAGCTAATGGACACCTAATTACCATCATGACAAAAGATATTATTGCATTTGAATATTGCATCTTTATGTTAAACAAGTTATGGATAGGAGTAATACAAGTTGGAGCAATGATATATTTAATGTATAAACAAATTGGTGTATCGGCCATAATCGGTTTCTCAGCTCTACTTATTGCTATACCAATACAAGGTAAAACATCTACATCATGTTAGTCAACTTTATGCACTTTAATATTTACTTGCAGTTTATTGTGGTTTTAAATCGGCTACTTTCAGAAAAAAAACTGCAGAGAAAACTGATGAAAGAATTAAGGTAACTCAAGAAATTTTAACGGTTATGAAAATTATAAAAATGTATACATGGGAATTATTTTTTGATAACTCCGTGAGCCATTTAAGAAAGTAGGTCATTTTATCAATAATTAAAGTTAAAATATCTTATATAAGTTAATTTTTAGGGCAGAAATAAGAAATTTAAGAATTGTAACATATCTTAGAGCATCGATAGTCGCTATGGGACAGCTAAATTCCAGGTTTGCTTTATACATTTGTATAATTAGTTATGTAGCAATGGGAAATCACATAAATGCTGAACAGGCTTTCACAGTCACTGGATGCTTTTCCGTACTACGGTTCCTTATTTCGATATTTTTTCCATATGCAATTGCATTATTCGCTGAACTCAATGTTGCCCTCACTAGAATGACAAACTTTTTATTATTAGATGAAATCGAACCTAAGAGTTATAATGATGACATAATAGAGGAGGGTAACCATTCCAATATAGTAATCGAAAAGACTAACGTGGAATTTAACGATAATAGTATCTTAAATAACATTAATTTAAATATTAAACGTGGAATGACGATATTAACAGGTTCTGTTGGATCTGGAAAATCAACATTATTAAAATTAATATTAGGTGAATTAAAACAAACTAACGGAACAATCAAAGTACCAAAAAAATTATCGTATGCATCTCAAGAGCCCTGGTTATTTCCAGGAACAATTAAACAAAACATAATTTTTAATCAACAATATGATGAAAAACGATATAATGACGTTGTTGATGTTTGCGCATTAAAAATAGATTTTGATGATTTACCAAACAGAGATGCGACGATTGTAACTGATAAAGGAATGAATTTAAGTAGGGGGCAGAAATCGAGAATTAATTTAGCTCGTGCTGTTTACTGTATAGCTGATGTTTATTTACTCGATGATTGTTTATCTGCCGTTGATTCTCACGTTGGCCAATATATATTTTATCATTGCTTTAAACAGTTTTTGAAAGATAAAATATGTATCTTAGTATGCCATCAAAATAATTATTTAAAAGATGCGGATTCAATTGTTGTCTTGCATCAAGGATATTCCATATTTGAAGGAAACTACAAAACATATGAAAGCTCAAATGTTAGTGATATAAATTCTGAATACAACGAAAATGATGACAAAAATAGGCTTGCAATTGTTGAAAATATAAACATCGATGAAGATGATCCTACCGAATCTACCGAATTGTTGAGTTGTAACACCAAGTTGGAAACTAAAAATGTTTATGAAGAAAAAAATGAAACGGGATCTGTTAGTAATAAAGTTTATTTGGAGTATTTTAAATTTGGAGGAGGTTTGAAAATGGCAATAGTACTGGCAATTTTATTTATTAGCACTCAAGCTATGGATAGTTGGTCAGACTATTTTGTGAGTTATTGGTAAGTAGGATATTATAATTAAAAAGATTAAACATTTACTTTGTAATTTAAGGGTTGATATGGAACACCAAATATCGGAATTTAAGTTTAATGGGTCAACGAATACGTCAGAATTTAAAAATTTGGAAAATTCATACGGCAATGTTATGAAATTATATTCTGCTGTAATTTTGCTAGCAGTAGTGTTTCTTTTACTGAGAGTGTTTTTCTTTTACTGGTTTACCAGTCTAGCATCAGTTAATGTACACAATTCAATATTTGCAAAAATTCTTAATGCTGGTATGATTTTCTTCGACACCAACCTATCTGGAAATATAATTAATCGATTTTCAAGAGATCTTGGTGTCATCGATGAACAATTACCCCAAAATATTTCAGAATGTGCAAGAGTCAGTATAACAGAAAGATTATAAACTTTTGATTTTATTATTATTTTTAATTTTAGGTCCTGTTAGTATTACTAGGAATAATGTATGTAATATCATCGGTCCAAGTACGACTTTTAGTATGTACAATAATATTTATGATCATCGTAATATCTTCTCGTTACTTGTACATTCCAACATCTAGAAGTATACGACGATTAGAAGGCTCAAGTAAATTTTAAAAATTAGATATTCTAAAATTTCTAAATTGTCCTCTTTATAGCGCGAAGTCCAGTTGTGGGACATATCAATTCGACTTTAGAGGGATTAATAACAATACGATCCAATCAAGCGCAAAATATTTTAAAAAATGAATTCGATAAACATTTCAACCTGTACAATTCGTGTGTTCACATGCATTTATTTACAACAAGAGCCTATGGCTATTACTTAGACTTTTTGTGTGTCATTTATATTTCGATGATAACGATGTCATTTCTGCTATTCAAAACAGGTATATTTATTTTATAACTTACTAGAGAATTCCGATTAACTTATAAAACTTTTATTGTAGACACTCTTGCCGGTAAAGTAGGACTTGCACTAACACAAGCATACTCATTGACGGGTACCATACAATGGTTAGTAAGGCAATGGGCGGATTTGGAAAATAACATGACGTCTGTTGAACGTTTCCTCGAGTACGGTAAAGCTAAACCAGAAGATAAATCAGGTAGTAAATTTGATAATTGGCCAAAAACAGGAACAATAAGATATCAAAACGTAAATTTAAAATATTTTGAAAACAGCGAATACGTTTTAAAAGACATCAGCTTTACAATTGAATCTAAACATAAGATTGGAATTGTTGGCCGTACTGGTGCAGGAAAGTCTTCGATTATTTCAACATTATTTAAAATGTACGATTTTGAAGGAAATGTTTTAATAGACGAAGTCGATATTAACACTGTGTCTGTTGAACTGCTACGATCTAAAATATCAATTATTCCACAAGATCCTGTATTATTTTCTGGAACTTTAAGAAGCAATTTAGATCCATATAATAAATACAGCGACAAAGTGTTATGGGACGCATTGGAAGATGTGGAAATGAAAACCACTATTACGGACTTAAATGTGGCTGTTAATACTGGTGGCATAAACTTTAGTGCTGGTCAAAAACAATTACTCAGTTTAGCAAGAGCAATTATACAAAACAATATAATTTTAGTATTAGACGAAGCAACTGCCAATATAGATCCAAAGACTGATAGCATAATTCAAAATATTATAAGTACAAAATTTGCAAATTGTAGTGTAATCACAATTGCACATAGAATTAATACAATCATGAAATCTGATCGCATTCTTGTATTAGAATACGGAGTGCTAAAGGAATACGATCATCCTGATAATTTATTGAAAGATAAAAATAGTTTGTTTTATAAGATAGTGCAAGAAGCTAATTTACAAACACAATGAAATAGTTTGTTAAATTAAACTGCAATTAAACGAAATGATTATTTTTATTAGCAATCATCAATATTATAAGTTTTATTATTGATGTATATGTGATATAGCATAGAAAAATGATACTCATTGATCCAATTCGCAGCTTTTAACACAATTAAAATAACTGAAAGTTTCACTTGAATGTATTAACTAATAATACATATTACTTATTGCATCAGCAAATTTAATCGCTGATTTCGAACTAGCGTATATCGGAAGGTGGAAAATTAGCTAACAATCAGATTTCTACACTTTATCATTCTTAAGTTTGATAGATACAGTTTTACTGGTCTAGATAAATTGTTTTTGTTGTTTTATATAATATTATGATAATAATAATTAAGTATATTTTAACAATGGTATTGTTAAATAATAAATAATAAATAATTTACTACTAGTGACAATTAAAACTGATTAGTTTATTATTTAAGCTTCCAATCCTCTCTCTTCTTTATGTTAAAATTCTGAAAATATCATTCCGGTAGATGGAAACAATAAACCTACGATGACTCGCCAATGCACACTGAAAGAAAAAATTTATAAATTTACAAATGTTTTCCATGGTCACCAATGCGCATCAATAAGTAATGTAAAATTACATTATATAGGGTGTTTTTTTAGCTGCATGAGAACTTCAAAATGAAATAAAACATTAAAAACCTGACGGAATGTTTTGGTTATAATTTTTTTATGAAAGTACAGTTAAAGGCATTTATGATTTGAACATGACTTCCGGCATGTGACCACCACGACTAATGGTTACGAAGCGCATCCGTTCAGTCCAATTTTTGACCACTTTTTCCAATATTTCTGGCTTTATTTCATAAATGGCTTGCTGAATATTAGCCTCCAATGCTTCTAGAGTTGTTGGTTTGTTAGCATAAACCATGGATTTAACATACCCCCACAGAAAATAATCTGGAGGTGTCAAATCACACGATCTTGGAGGCCAATTGATAGGACCACGTTTTGAAATAATGTTGTCACCAAATTGTCCTTTCAATAAATTGATGGTTTCGTTGGCTGTGTGGCACGTAGCACCATCCTGTTGGAACCATAAGTTGTCAATGTTTAGCTCTTGAAGTTTTGGAAACAAAAATGTATTGAGCATGTGTCGATATCTCACACCATTCACCGTAACGGTAGCTCCTTCCTCATTTCGAAAGACATATGGACCAATGATGCCGTTGGCGTGTATTCCACACCAAACAGTCAATTTTAATGGATGCAATGGAGTCTCAAGATAATGTCCCGGATTGGTCTCACTCCATATACGGCAATTTTGTTTGTTCACATACCCATTTAACCAGAAATGTGCCTCGTCACTGAACAAAATTTTACGGTAAAAAAATGGATCCACTTCCAATTGGTTGTGAGCCCAATTTGGTAGCGTTGTTCAATGGTCAATCTATGCATTATCAAATGCCAAACCTTGCTAAACACAAATGTCAAAAAACTGTTTCTATAGCAATCTTGGTTCAATTGTTATCCCTATTGAAAGTTCTCATGCAGCTAAAAAAACACCCTATACTTGTAAATCTTCTACATCTACATCCATCATGTGAAATTACATATAATATCATTATTACATGTTTTTGTATGTTTATATAAACAATGGATTTTACTTTGGATTAAGTAGGTGACTTTACTTTGTCAATTCATATTGATTATGTGTAATTTCGCATTAAAAAGTAATTTTACTTTGTGCCTTTCGTGTTATAGGTATAGATTTTCATTGTTATTGAAAACCAATTTCATCACAATATACATATAATTTTGAATTTATATTTATATTATATAAATTTGAGAAAATAAATTATTTGATAAACATTATCAAAATATTTATTAAATTATTGTTGAGAGAGATAGAACAAAACTTAATAAATGTTAATTAAAATATTAAAATTTAACGATGAGCGAGAAGTTGAGAGCTCCTGCTTCAAATAATTAATATTAATATGACATTGCAGTGATAGTTTCGTTGTGGTTTTCAACTTGTTAGTTGCAGAAAAACATTAGAACTTCTTTGAATGAAAATTTATTTTTTTTAAATTTACAATTTAGAATAAAACTTACTTATAAATGCGGTTAAAAACTATTTATAATATATTGTAGGTACTCTAACACCCGATATTAAATAGTTGATAAAATTAATGGGGCCAAATTGCGGTGATAAGAGTGACATTTCGTTTACCTCTGATCTAATCTCAGGATCAGGGCCGCCGCTAGGGGTACTTCCGCCCGTGTGCAAAGTTTAATTTGGCCGCCCTTGTAGCCGATTTTTTGCAGTTTTTTAATACAATTTCATAAAATTTCTACTATTTTTCCCTGCCGTAAAGTAAATGACCTTTTCTAAACCCCTATTTTTGGGATTTTGGCCGCCTCTAATTCTGGCTGCCCGTGTGTTTTGCACACTGTGAACAATAGGGCGCGGCGCCCCTGCTCAGGATATACCTTTGACTCGAACTGAAATTGTTTAAATCTATCTGAAAATATTGAGCTTCATTTGACTGCTCCTTTTGCATTGTCCTTTTTTTTCTTAGGTCTCCTCTGTATGTAATCCTTCTTCCATTTTCAAATATATATATGGGTCATTACACCAATTAAAGTCCAACTCAAAGTCTCACCCCCGCGGATTTTTTTCAAATTTTGTGGAGTTATTCTCTGTATAAATATAATGACTCACTGAAGATTTTGGCTCTTAAGATTAGGTACTTTCGTCGTAATGATTTTTTGAATTTTGACAAAATTTTTTTTTTGAACTTTTTTATTAATTTTTTTGAAGTAGAAACATTTTTCATAAAAATTCTAACATTACAGTTTCTTTTGTCAAAAATTCTCAGCTTTTCAATGAAGATATTCATTTTTTATTATTAGCAACAAAAGCCCCTTAAAAATTCAATTAAAGTCAAAAAAGCGATTTTTCTGACAGTGCGGCAAGTTTTTTTTTCAAATTTGATATTTTTCTCTGAAAGCTGAGAATTTTTTACACAAGATATGTCATTTTCACAATGTGCATATTTTTTGTTTAAATATAAATAAATAAAATGTATGCACTATACCATTCGAAAATTCAAATTAAAGTCAAAAAACCGATTTTTATGACAGTGCGGCAAGTTTTTTTTATCAAATTTAATATTATTTTCTGAAAGCTGAGAAGTTTTTACACAAGATATGTCATTTTGAAGATGTGCATATTTTTTGTTTAAGTACAAATAAATAAAATGTATGCTATACGATAAAAACACTTTCATTTTTGAAATTATTTCTGTTTTTGTAGTTTTATTTCAAATTTGATATTATTTTCTGAAAGCTGAGAACTTTGTACACAAGATATGTCATTTTCACGATGTGCATATGTTTTATCTAATTACAAATAAATAAAATGTATGCACTATACCATTAGAAAACATTTATTTTTGAAATTATTTCTGATTTTGAAGTTTAATTTCAAATTTGATATTATTTTCTGAAAGTTAAGAATTTTTAACACAAAATATGTCATTTTCACGATTGGCTTATTTTATTGAATAAAATATTTTTAATCGTATAGGATAGAGTATATTATACATTTTATTCTTTTGTATTTAAACAAAAAATAAGCACATCGTGAAAATGACATATTTTGTGTAAAAAATTCTCAGCTTTCAGAAAATAATATCAAATTTGAAATTAAACTTCAAAATCAGAAATAATTTCAAAAATAAATGTTTTCTAATGGTATAGTGCATACATTTTATTTATTTGTAATTAGATAAAAAATATGCACATCTTCAAAATGACATATCTTGTGTAAAAACTTCTCAGCTTTCAGAAAATAATATTAAATTTGAAAAAAAAACTTGCCGCACTATTATAAAAATCGCTTTTTTGACTTTAATTGAATTTTTAAGGGGCTTTTGTTGCTAATAATAAAAAATGAATAGCTTCATTGAAAAGCTGAGAATTGTTGACAAAAGAAACTGTAATGTTAGAATTTTTATGAAAAATGTTTCTACTTCAAAAAAATTAATAAAAAAGATCCAAAAAAAATTTTTGTCAAAATTCAAAAAATCAGAAAAAAATCCTTGATGTTAAATTCGCACAATATTGTGTTCTTGAAATTGTGTTCTTGTTAATCCCAAATTGAGTTCTTGATAGGTACTGGGCTTGTTAGAAATATGCAAATTTTTGTACCTGGAAAATTGTATTGTATATGGTAACTATTGTTGTTTAAGTTCCACCCAATAATTGTGTTCTTAAGATTGTGCGAATTGTAAACGTAACATTTTACTTGAATAATTATTATTAAAGCAGTAAAATTTGAAAAAAATTTTCATTTTTAGATTATATACATTTAATCCGTAATTATGCAAACGATTAAAATATAATTTAAATATTTACCGTTATTTATAGTTTTAACACGTGGATAATAATTTTATTTTAAAAATTTAAACTTAATAATTATTATTAATAATTCTCTTTGCTTAAAATTAACGAACATTTTAAGATTAAAGAATTTACTGCAATTAGAATTAAATGTTAAAAATTTAATCTAAAGAAGTGTGATAATCGTATTAATTTACTGTAAAATTATAAATTCAACAAAAGCTTAAGTAAACGTTAAAACATTAAAATTTTAACCGTAAGTAAAGACAACATACAAGAAATTTTATTTAGAACCTTTTATCACAAGATAGAACCAGAAAATATTGGAAAATATGAAAATTTCAAATACGTGGGGGGGGGGGGTCAAACAACGTGTTGTTTTTTAAAAAAGGTGAAAAATATAGTAAAATTATTGAATAATTTACAAAAGTATCTTATTACTTTTCGTTGTATCGTATTTATTTTTTAAATTCTACAATAATTTCACTATATTTTTCAACTTTTTTAAAAAACACCACGTTGGTAGATTCCCCCCCCCCCCGTATTTGACATTATTTCATATTTTCTGGTTTTCTTGTGACAAAAGGTTAAAACTGTTTCTAAATAAAATGACTTGCATATTGTTCTTTAATTAGGGTTAAAATTTTAATGTTTTTAAATTTTACTTAAGTTTTTTATAAGTTAATAATTTTAAAATAAATTAAATACGATTATCACACTTCTTTAGATTGTTCTTTTAACATTTAATTCTAATTACAGAAAAATTCTTTAATCTTAAATTTTGAACTTTCAGCAAACAGAATTATTAATAATTATTAAGTTTAAATTTTTAAAATAAAATTATAACCCACGTGTTTAAAACTATAAGTTAGGGTAATTGTTACGGTAAATATTTAAATTTTATTTTAATCGTTTACGTAATGTAATATTTTAACGTTTGCTTAACGTTTTGTTAACTTTATATTAAAATTTTAAAATTAAAACAATTTTAATGTAAAGAATTAAATGTTATAAAACAGAAATCTAAAGAAGTGTGATAATCTGATATTGTAAAATTATAAATATAAAAAAAGTTGAATAAGCGCAAAAATATTAGAATTTTAAGTATCAGTAAGAATAACATTGATTAAATTTTATTATTTTTGAATTATTTCATTTTTGTTAACTCGATATATTTTATTTATTAAATTTAAAATTAATTCTCCAAGCATAAGTATAACTTAAGCTTATTATTATAATTCCCTTCGTAGACCAGTGAGTACAGCGTACGCCTATAGATCCAGAGGTTACAGGTTCAAATCTTCAAAATCAAAAAAAAGGTAAGTAAAATTTGTCAAGTGTGTTCCCCTACTGCAATTAAAATTTATCGCAATTTAAAAATGAAAGTATAATAATAAATTAAGATCTGTGAATACAGATATTTCTAATAATAATTTATTTATATATTAAAAATTTTATTTTAATAAATTTTCTTATACAAAACACAAAATTGTGTTGTGGACTAGTAAAAAGGTTTTACCATAAGAAGGCATAATTTGGGTTGTATGCAGGTATAGATAGGTTGACCCAAAAGTTTACCTGCTTGGAACACAATGTTTTACTTGTAACCTATTTCAACCCAAATTTTACCTGGAGTATGCACAATTTTACTTACGTTTAGCACAATTTTTTTTCTGTGGGCGAAAGTACTTAATCTTAAGAGCCAAAATCTTCAGTGAGTCATTATATTTATACAGAGAATAACTCCACAAAATTTGAAAAAAATCCGCGGGGGTGAGACTTTGAGTTGGCCTTTAATTGGTGGAATGACCCATATGTTAACGTGAAAGTGGATTATTAGGAAAGGTATACAATTCCTAGTGATTGTATACTTTCACTGCATTGTCCTCTTTCACGGTAACATATATACATTGTTTACCGAAATGTATTTTTATTTTTATACACAAATAATCAGCGAAGTTCATTCGGGGCACAAAATTGTACGCGACGGACCGCCAGTTTGATACACCTGCTCTAATTAAGACATGTAATTAAATCTCGTTTTTGAATCATTCAAATTTTAAAAGAAAAGTGCTTCTATCGTAAAATTAATGTGAAATTAGCGTTTTATTTCCGTTCAAATAAAAAATAGTTAAATATCTTTTCAATGACAATTAAAATATTTTCAAACTTGGCGCTAACTATTGAAGAAGGGTGGGGAGTAAGCAAATAGAAAAACAAGTTTCAAGTGAACAGACCACTCAAAGAGCACTGCTTTGATTATAAATTTATTTTTATGTGGTACATTGATATAATTAAACAGATTATACTAGATTAAAGTTTAAATTTACAAGTAAGTAACTTTATAATATTACTTTTGATTAATTTTTCATTAGTGTGTTTGTTAACAGCGAGCGAAGGCATTCAGTTTATTCCCAGGTAACATTTCAGTTCTGGCAATTGCCTGCCAAGCCTGGCTCAGGATTGGCAGGTAATTTCAGGTAATTGCCAGGATTGAAATGTTACTTAATAAATTAAAAATTTTAGTTTATTTAAATTTGTCCCGAGGCTAATTCACTAATCTTCTTTATTTAAAAAATTTAAATTTAATTTAATTTTTAAATAGCAATTTTATCGTACACTTTATTATTTCATAATAATGATATTTTTGTTTACCCCATCAATATCCAATTTCAAATGAATAATAAAATTATCAAACTTATAACTTAGTAATTTCGGGAAACCTTTATTATTATAATAATTGCGATTGAAAGATAAACAAATTGAAAACAAATCTAAGAATATGATTCGATTACTCTGTAACAATTTATATCAATAAAAATATCAACAAATTGGGAATTATCGTTAATTTTTTTAGTTTAAATTTTTGATAGCATTTTTTTTTGACGTACAAAGATGTGTTGATTAGCTTAACTCATAAATGCCTACTTTATATTCACTTTTCATTCAAAATACTTAATTATGATCATGATTATGATTAATACAAGAAGACTCCCTGGCTACACTTAGTAGTAGAATTCAAATTGAAAATAAGAAATGCTTCAATAGGTTAACACGTGAAATTAATGATGCCATGGATGGTTGTTTTGAAAGGATAAAAATTTTTTAATAATGTATGTTCCTTGAATTAATAAATTTGCAATAGATAATAATAAGAAATAAACATAAATAATATTATCTTATGTAATGATATAATTATCTAATGCGCCAATATCGTCGTCATTCAATTAAGATCATGCAATAATATTACTGTTAATAAATTTTACTTCTAATTTACTTATAAAATTACAATACTACAGGAAAAATTTAAAAAATCGATCTAAAATAATTACTTAAAAATATATGTATTTTTTTTTAATTTATAAATTATATGGAAAAAATACATTACATAATATTTCATGGAAAATTACAAGTACATTAACGTAAAATATTTGTAAAATTACCTGCACTTTTTTCAGTGTTCTACAGTGTAACTTATAAGAAAAGCTATTATTGCTGATATACAGACCCATAGTAAGTTCAGTTATTTAGTAAGATATAATTTATTACAACAATAAAAAATCGGTACCAATATAAAACAACCAATTGGTTGTTGAGTCTGGACATCGCAATTCGAGTCTTGCTTACATTATGGAAAATCATTTCAAGGTGACTTGGATATATTCCAGTCGATTCAAATGGAATGCTAAACATAAATCGGGTCAGCATTATGACATTCGTGGACAAGGATGACCTAAGTAGTCGAAAGTTTCACCAGTAGCTATAATTTTCGCACACAATAGAAGGAGAAAAATCAATCAGAGCAAGAGGGAAGAGGGCGTCAATAATAGAGGGTAGATTATGAGAAAACATTTTTATTTCATAGGAACAGAGGGAGAAACTCCCCATGTCTAGAAGATACATTGCGACTGGTACGGAGGAGAAAAGAAGTAATTTATAAAGAAACCTGGAGTTTACTCTCTGATGAAGATAAGTAGGAAGGGTAGACCATAGAATAAAAGATTACAATAGAAGGGAAACTTCCATGTTAAAATTGTAGACAGTCTTATACTGTCTTTTCGTTGCGCCCCCTGGGTGTCATGAGTCAACTAAATCAAACTAAACTAGATTATTCCACTATATTTTCATTCAATTTAATTATTTTTCACTATTATAATTTATTAATCGTCTTACAATTCTAACTTATATGATATTCTATGATATATGTTATATTATTGTTTACTTTTCTAAATAATTATTGAAACAGCGCCATTTTAAGAAAATCTGTCAACTAAAATACCATTAAAATCAGGGTCTAATATTTTCCTATGCAGTTTCTACACCGTAGACGATTGGAGTGTTAGAAAAGGAAGAGGAAATTATCGTTTTAGAACAACAAAGGAGTACAAGACATATTATACTGTGGTTTCTTGAAACAAATTCTTTAAGGCTAGGATATTACAGTGTACTCGTGGTAATACGTAGTTAACTTGAAAACGATTTGATGGATTGCGATCAAATTTTTAGATTAGGTGTATGATACCTTAAGGAACATCCGCTCCTATTTCTTTTTTTTTAATTAAATTTTTTTTAATTAATTTTTTCAAAATAGCCCGTTTGTAAATTTTTTTGAGAAAATCAAGTTGGTGGAATTAATTACTTATAAACAATTAAAATTGAAAATGGAAATAAAAATTTGCCAGACTTAAATCGGACACTAATACGTAGTCATCTCGAAAACGAATAAATGGATCACTTTGAAATTTTGAGGTAATATTTATAATACCAATACGAAGAGCACCTCCTATTTTTAAACATAATAATTTTATTTATAACAATAATAATAATTTTAATATAGTAAATAATTTATCAATTAATTAAATTTCTTTAATTGAAATAATATATAAGCGAAAATGAATTCATATGTAAATTTTTGAAAGTTTATTTTACCTAAAACGTACTAAAAATGTAATTATAATAATAATGTACTGGATACTCCCACCAAGATCAAATTCAAATATTTAGTTCAGCTAGTAATATGCAGGCGAAACTAATTTTAAAAAATTTTGCCTAAGAGTTATCTGTTTTACCAGCACATTTTACTTGGCGCGTGCGCTTGAAGGTTAAATGCAAGTTGATAAGATTGTTCTTATGTGTAATACAAGTAGTCATCAACCTACGGCAGTTCGCACTTACGATCTTGTGTTTGTCTCTTTCCTACTAAGCATATTAGAGAACTAAAACCAACAGTTGCGGGGATTTCTCGACGGATGTCTAGGAATTTATTTCGGTCGAGGAATGCTATACATTCGAATGTAATCATTTTGATAAACCGTATTTTTTTTCTAATATTTTATTTAATTAGGGTTACGCTAAATAAGCTTTTGTAATTTTTGCTACCTTGGCAGTAGGTAAGTGTATATTTTCATAATTTAAAATAAAATGAGTCTGCAAAGTAATTGCTTACACTAAAATAAAATAACAATTTATTTACGAAAATTGTTTCGAAGGGATTAACCACTTTTTTTTTCAAGTATCAAAGCCACATAAGTAAAAGTTAAACAGATTGTAATCAAAACTATATCGTAAACGATACGGCTTATCATTTCTAAGATATGTATGCACAGCTAGTCAAAGCCTTGTGCTATGCGCTAAATAATTTCGAAAATATTTAACCTTCATCCGCTCGCGCCTATAAAAGTTACACTTCCGATCGCGTATGCGGCAATTTGATGGCCGCATATGATTTTTATCGTTTTCATGAGTTTTTCTTCATTCAAAGTGCATGATTTAAATTGTTTAGGACTTATGAACTCTGACATAACATTACAAGTACATGTTTGGACAAAAAAATCTATATTAAAATTTAAAATCAAAGTTATATTTAAAATTTAAAAAAATTACAGGAAACTTAACTTAAAAATTCAAAATGTACTGTAATCGTTTACTACACTCAATTTGTAATAATATTTTATTTCTCAAAATATGTCTATAATTTATTATTTTATATTTACTAATATTTTCTCAGTAAAACCAACATTCGAGTATTGATAAAAAGTTACGTTATCGATTGCGCTATACGGCAAATTGGTCGCATTAAGACACATAGGGTAGTTTGTGGCTGTACTGAACCGGCTGATGGAGCTTTCTTATCAGAACACGAGCATGGTCTATTGGAGGAGATAGTAATTAGAGAATACAAGCCCTTCCCACCCCTCCCATGACGCTCTGGAAGAAAATGGGAGAGAAAATTTAAAAATGCGGCCAATTTGCCGCGTACGCGAGCGGATGAAGGTTAAGAAAACATTTTGCATGTATCTGTCAGATATGCCGTGACCTCGGGAGAGGGCTAAAGAGTCTATGAATGAATGGAAACAGACGTCTTTATTTTTCTCGATTGATTAGATGAACATTGAACAAGTGATAACTGATAACAATGTCCGTCGTTGTCGGCTTTCTATAGATATTGAATTCTAATGAGAAATCCACGTTCCTAGATAAGCTAACGTCCAAGAAATGTCCCTTTCTTCCTCCATTTGTCGTAAATAAATAAATTGTTTTATTTTAATTAGTGTAACAGTGTAAGCCAGGCCCGTTGAGCAGGCCAGCTGAGCAGAGTGCGGCTGAGAAAGATAGTAGGACTGTTTCCGGACACTGCTGTCTTAACAAACACCTTAACGCAATAGGTGTTGTGGAAGATCCTACATGTAGATTATGCGGGATGGAGGAGGAAACTCCGCACCACATACTATGTGTATGCATAATTCTAGCCCCTAAACATCTTGATTGTCTATATCAGACTCTCGGTGAGATAAATCAGGTTCCCATAGGTCGAATCCTCAATTTTATAGAGGATACAGAACTATTGGAGTAAAACACGGAACGCGGGTGTTATGTTCCCACCATAACGGAAATGCAACAATCTTACGAGGATGGCTTTCCCATAAAGGTTATGAGCCTGGGACTGCACAAACAAACTGATCTAATTTCAAATTATTGTAAACTAGTTAGTAAGCATTTGTTAGAAATAAAACTTTATGTAACGTAAAAGTTAAAGCAGTTCACATGCAGTTCACATGTAGTTCACACTGAGTTCACATTGTATTGTCAAGCAGCTAAAATCGTTGTATTTTCAATACAATAAACGTTTGAAAAAACTCGAGTTTGAGTTTTTTTTGAGTTCTTCTTTGGCACTAAACGTAATTCGGGGTACAATAAGCCAGGAGCTTCAGTGCAAGTGGTTCGAAAGAAAACACACCCGTTCAGCAATAATAATAATAAGCCAGGCCCGTAGCCAGATCGAAAATAAAGGTAGGGCAAACGGTTTGTATGGCCTGGCAAATTTTAGTGTTGCGGATGCGAGATGGGTTCGTGGGAATTTTTTAAAGCGCCGCAGGCGAAAATATTTTAAATTTCAAGGTCAACGCGATTTAAGAAAAGTTATATTATCGTATTATAATGGTATTATCGCACAGCCACACGCCAGGGGCAAATGGGCTATCAAAATTTATGGTCGGTGCTCGGTCGGTGGGCCAAAAATGCAATGTCACAGGGGGAAAATGCCTTTATTTGGGGACCCCTCTCCCCCTTTGAAAAAAATTTATTACATGTACCCTGCGTTCGAGGAGAAGCTACTTTCGCTACCAAACATTTCTTTTCTTCCTTCTTTCAAGCTTCGAGACGCTTCCAAACGCTTTGGCTCCGCCTTTTTCAGTCGCTACAAACATTTTGATGGGGAGCCAAAGCGTTTGGAAACGACTGGAAGCTTGAAAGAAGGAAAAAAAGAAATTTTTGGGAGCGAAAGTAGCTTCTCCCCGAACGCAGGGGTACTGTGATGAATATTCAATTCTGCAAATTACATATTTTTATTTTAAAAGGTTGGGCAAACATCCTTAAAAGGTCGGGCAACGGCCGCCCCATGCCCCATTGTCACCCCATGGCTACGGGCCTGTGTAAGCAATTACTTTGCCGTATCATTTTATTTTAAATTATATTCATAATGCTTCACATCAAAAAATGAATCACGAAAAACTTCGTTGATTGTATATTTTCAAATCAATAATTAATATACAATAATATAAATAGCAATACTTATTTATTGTATGTTATCAATAAACATGAATAAATAAAAATATAAAAGAAGAATTAAAATTAAAAGCCAAAAAATTATTGGAGTCTTGTTTGAATTGTAAATTCAAAGGCGTCTTTATTAATTGCTTGTGTGTGTACATTTCACGAATACCTACATTATCACTTATGTACGTTTAGTAATTTTATCGCTTCTTAGAAATTTATTTCAATGTCCTGAAAAATCTGATACAAAAAGAGAGGGAGAGACTTTTGTGAAATAGATATATTATTCGTAAAAAGTAAAAACAACATAAATTCTGTATAAAAATAGATTTCTTTATTTGAGCGGCGACATACTTTAATGAAAAGTTGAACTAAAAAATGCATGTTTATTGTGTTGCCTATCTATTTAATTATAAATTCACAATCCTATGCGCCACCACACGAGCCAAAACGAACTCCTGCTTGGCGAATTCCAGCCTTAAGATAGCAAGTGGGTGTTTGTTAAAATAAGATTTCAATATTGCTTTCTTGTCCTTGTCGAAAATATACTCCAGTAATCTAGGACTGCGCTCATCGAGCACAAGAGACAAACATCGTTACTGTTTGAGTTTTCACAAGCAAGAAACTATTAATTTGGGGATTTACCCAATCTCTTAAAAGAGATTTTCCAAATTCAACGTGGCCAGTGAAAGGCTGTACCATCTTGAAGTTGACGAGTTCGTTTTGGGGAGGAGGTACCCCTGGAAAAAAGTGATTCCACCATGTAGGGAGTTTTACCAACTCTGTTGTCATGCCTGATTGGTACTATTTATCAGGGATTCTTAAATTAATGATTTATACTTGAAATGAGATGGATCAATTTCTTGGACTAGAAACTTCACAGGGTTGCACTTTTTAAGGTTTCTACACGCATTAAGCCTGGAAACTTATCTTTTTTATACCTATATTATGTTAATATAATAAATTTTTTATGTTTTAAATTTATAACCTGTAAATTTATGTGGCGATTATGGTTGTATTTGCCGTATATAAATCTATATTATTATAGTGGATTGAAACGTTTTGCGGAGTTATCAGACGCCAAACTATCAACCTCACCTAATTGGCGTTTGGTTTGTTACTATTTTACAATTTTTACCCACATACAAATTACTTTTTACCAATTACCAACAATTATAGAAAAATCCTTGACAACCCGGACGTAGTACTACGAAGCACATTATAAATTATGTAATATAAAATATATAACAATATTGTTTGAAATGTTTTTATTACTTTTAACCTCATTATGTATTATTTACTTTATAATGTGATTTATTGAGTATGTATCGTTGTGGTTTGTACGATTTAATTAAATTTTTTAATTCCAACTGTGTCGTTCTTGTAAAAATACACAATAGATTTTTGTTTAAATTGGACACATTTAAAACTTTAGAATTATAACATTTTTCTCAGTGCGTTATTACTCAAACAGACAAAATCTAATTTTTAATCAAGTAAAAGTTCAGGATAAGAAGAAGTATTGAATGGAGATCCTAAGGTGAAAATGTGGTTAAATGAGAGGAATTGTTCACAATTTATGAAATATGAACATGAACATAAATATGAACTTATCTTACAAGGGGAAGGCGCGATATTCGGGAAACAGATTTTTTTTATATTAATCGTACTTAAACATCAGTACCCCGACTTTATTTTGTGAAAGTAGTAAATCGCAAAATTCAGCCATTTTCGAGAAAAAAGCGTTTAAAGTAAAAGGTCGATCGAATCCCGACAGAACCAATTTTTTTTCTTTTGTTTTTAATTTTTTTTTCTTTGTTTTGATACATACTACACTACATACAAAGATAAAATACACATAATTAATTTTAGATATATTTTACTATGCGATAGAGAGATTTTTATGAATATGAACGAAGTATGTTTGAAATTAGCATATTAAAAAAGTTTTGCAGCATAAAATAGAAAAAAAATTAATAACGTGTATTTTATTTTTGAATGTAGTGTAGTATGTACCAAAAAAAAATTTTTAAAATTAAAAAAAAAGAACTTGCAAAAAATAGCTAATAAGGGATTTGAACCTGCTCTGGTAGCTTCGTTGTTCTCAATCCTCTGTTCCCATAGATGTTTATATAGAAGGCTAGATACGCGACTCCTAATACATGCAATGTTATAGAAGTGAAGCCTCAAGGTCGCTGGCGGCCATTTGTTGGGTTGGCAAAGTCATAATACATTTCAACGTCACTTGTTGTAACATGAGTAAATTTATAGTATTCAAGCAGGAATGTAATATTAAATTTATTTATTAATTGAATAATACAGAATAACAGCAATAAAACAATTCAAAATATTTTTTACGTTTTATTGATTTTCAAATATAATACTAATTTATTTAATTTAATGGCCGCCAGCGACCTTGAGGCTTCACTTTTGTGCACGAGTTAGTTATCTAGCCTTCTATATAAACATCTATGTCTGTTCCTAACACCTCGGCCAACTCGGTTATTGCTTATTTTGTTATTTTGCAAGATATATATAAGTAGCACTTTTTATCTTGTAATATGCTTGTAATATACTGAACTTGATACACTCTTTTTTCGACAATGGCTGAATTTTGCTATTTACTACTTTCACAAAATAAAGTCGGGGTATTGATGTTTAAGTACGATTAATATAAAAAAAATCTGTTTCCCGAATATCGCGCCTTCTCCTTGTTAGTAGTACATTTGACATTTTTAAAAACTTCTGGTGTTTATCATACTACTACAATTATTATACGTCCGGGCTTTAAGAAAGTTGATCCACATTATATTATATCAACTCTCTCTTTTTTTTATAGTAGAAGATTTATTTATTTATTAATTTACGAAAATATCCTTTTTGCAGCACAGATAAATTTGGGAGTGATTGGGATTCGAACCTATGATCTTCAGATCTATAGTTCCACTAACTATTACACCAAACTACCCGTAATGAATGATAAGATAAGAAGCACTTTATATTTCTTCGGGAAGTAGCTAACCAACGTCGCATTCGGAATGAAACCAAAAATAGACGACAATATTTTTTATCTCGCTGCTTAGTCGCCTGCCCTATTTTTGCGATTTGTACCAACCGGTACCAACTAATGACGACTTCATCGACTGAAGAAGTTTAGCAAGTGGTAGTGATGTGAGAAAATGATCGGTTGTAATATTTCAACAACCTTTATAAATTTTACAAATTCTAAAACTACGTTTTGCTTTGCATTGACTTGCCCTTCACTGCTATTTGTTTCATTTCCAGTATTATAACATTTCCAATATTCCTTTAAGTGGTATGCGTTTATGGAGTCACATATAATCCAAAAAACTTTGATTCTATATTTGGCAGGTTTTGAAAGAATAAATTGGGTAAAAGTAGTGCGTCCGCCATATGGAAAAAGCTGTTCATCAATCGTTAGATTTTCAAATGGTTTGTAGACCATTATAATAGATTTTCATTCAGCATAATCCAGATGTCACTAATCGGAGTGGCTTTATTTGTTTTAAGGCATTATTTAATCTTTCGATCCAACCTTGCTCATTGCCCTATTTTCGGAGTGGATGTTTAATAATTTTATATTCCAATAATTGACATCTTTTAATAATTGATATATTATGTGAATATTTATGCGAGAGTATTACTACCATGTAACGTAGTTACATTATTTTACACAATCACTACAATAAATATCAACAAAGATATCGACATAAATTGATTCCAAATAGTGCACTATGACATAATTACTCTTAAAAACTATAAATTGCAAAGCACAAATAATTTCGGGAAAAGCTCAGAAAAGTCTTATTTACGTATAAACTATGCCAAGCTACCGCCGAGTACCTCATTCGGGTGTTATGTTGTTTTTTCATACGGGAACATGAGGCTTAATAACGTCGTATATTAGTAGGAATATTTTAATAATTTATTTTCACGAATTAAAAACTAACCATTTTAAAGTCATATAATATGTAATATAGAAGTTACGATTGTTTTTCTTTTAGTACAACAATAATCGTTGATTTCTTGACATAATCACATAATCTACATGTGGATTGATATGAATACTAAAAAAACAAAAGAAAACGGAAAAGTTGAACACACATAGAACTTCCAGCAGTCATTATAGTGCACTTTTATAAAATGCATTGCTAATTAAAACTACCTAACTGCTGACATTTTATTTTAACATTTAAGCAAAAATTTGTCATAGGCAAACTTCCGTTTAGATTATGAACTTTAACGTAATGGTGGGCGATTCAATTGAGTAAGTGTAATGGTTAAGTACGCATGTGATTAAAATCTTTAATACTACCCGAGGTTGAAAGGATTATTCTCAAACAGAGGAGAGTACACGCGTGTTAATTGTAAAAAGAAAATAACTAGAAAAATGTCCAGGTAAACTTTCCAAGTTTGTGTATTGGTAAATGTTTAATCACAAAAACTATTTCAGAAATCAATTTATATTATTTATATATCAATAACAAGTGGTACTTAATGGCATAAATATCAGTTAAATTAATAACAACAGTTCTTTAACTCATTTATTTCGAGAAGTCGTATTTAATTTAGTATTCAAAAATGGATTATGGTGTAAAAATGAAACGGAAAGAAAATCCTAGAGAAAAATCCAATATTCTAGAAATTCTTCTATTTATGTGAGTATTATAAAGTTTAAAACATAAATTAATAATTCAACTTGTTTATTTGCAACATTTATTTCAGCACTATGTAATAATTTGATAATTTGAAACGAAATCATACATAGGTACAATCTAGGTACAATATTTTAAAGGTTCTACTTAACGCAGTGTTTCCCAACCTTTTTGGTGGGGAAACTCACCTAAGCCTTTCTAAAATTCGTATGGCGTCTATGTAATAGTACATCATTTTTAATATTCAAAATTAACAATTAACATTCAAATTGTCCCCTTTGGGCTCCACGTTGAGAAACATTGTATCTAACGCAACCCGGTATATTCGCGGTTTGAGTTGAATCTTTAAAACAGAAACTCCGAATTTCAAGTTATCAACAAATTGAAGGCAGTTTTATAGAATTGATTCAAACAAATGAAAAGAATTATCAGCGTATAGTTTATGACGGCGTTCGGGTTCCATCCGAACTGGTACCATAATTTGAAACCACTGAAATTAGAAAAATTATCCTTACCAGTCGGAGAAAAATAAAATAAAAATTATTAATAATTAAACAAAACATTACCGTACTAAAAAATGCGTAATTGATGCATAATATTGTGCATAATAAATATTCAGGATATTCAGAGGCTATTGATATAATCAGCAGTAGATACTATTCGGGAACATTCTCAGATATGAAGTTGGTCTTTAATTGCACGGTAATGTACTTAATCATAATTACATATCAATCATGACTCATGAGTGCTTACCATCTTACCTTGCATTATGGACATATCCATACCTGATCGCCAACTACATCCTTAAGATTTAACTTCGTGTGACTATATTTTGCTTTCTCAACTCAAAATTCCATTAAAAAGGTGCTATGATGTGAACAATATAAGGTACAAAGGTCGTAAAACATTATCTGTAAGTTACATCAGTAACCTAATCGCTTTAATTGCTTTTCAATCGCTTTTACCCTTGTGTAGAGTAAAGAGGAAACCATAATAATATCTAATAAACAAATAGGTATATGAAAAAATAATAATCAAGGTTGTTACTTTATTGCATCACTCCGGATGGAATCCAAAGGCACCGAGTTTATTATTGTATAGCTTTTCGCATAGATTTAATTTTTGATGTACAGGGTGGCTCAAATTCGCTTCTTCTTATGGGGAAATCGGTAACTATAAGAGATATCGAAAAATGGATGGCGCATCCTCGATCTCTTTTTTTGAGAAAAGCTCAATGGCGAAAACCGAAATTCGCTATTTTTTTTTGTTTTCGAGTTATAGCCAAAAGTTCGATTATTGGACTTTTCGATAAATGTCGATATCTCGGTTGTTTTTGAAGTTGCCAAAAAAGTGTTGACACTTTCTTCAGACACTTTTTTAAGGGCAACAAAATAGGCTGAATAGATTTTAAATATTTAAGTGAGTTTCCGAGTTATAATACAAAGTTGTGTTTTTTAAATGGAAACCATAGTTAAATGTGATATTTTTAAATAGCACTTTTTATCCTCTTTTCAATGATATATAACATGTGGGGTCCATCATTTCAAATAATTCCCATTTTATTAAAAAATGAAATAAAAATAAGAAAAAAACAAAAGATTAATAACATTTTTAGTAAATAACAATAACAATTTTAAACACGATAGCAACTAAACAAAAGTTTCCTACTGAAAAACAATTGGTGACGATGTTTTAGGTGTCAATAAAGATTTGGTAGTGTTTCGTTTTGACAAAATTATAATATTGAAAATAAGGGACTTCAGTTTGAATACTTACTTTAAATTTTGTATTTATTGTGTTATTTGCAAATTGTTATTGTTAACTTTTTGTTTTTTTCTTATTTTTATTGCACTTTTTAATAAAATGGGAATTATTTGAAATGATGGACCCCACATGTTATATATCATTGAAAAGAGGATAAAAAATGCTATTTAAAAATATCATATTCAACTATGGTTTCCATTTAAAAATAAAAACTTTGTATTATAACTCGGAAACTTACTTAAATATTTAAAATCTATTCAGCCTATCTTGTTGCCCTTAAAAAAGTGTCTGAAGAAAGTGTCAACACTTTTTTGGAAACTTCAAAAACAACCGAGATATCGACATTTATCGAAAAGTCCAATAATCGAACTTTTGGCTATAACTCGAAAACAAAAAAAGATAGCGAATTCCGGTTTTCGCCATTGAGCTTTTCTCAAAAAAAGAGATCGAGGATGCGCCATCCATTTTTCGATATCTCCTATAGTTACCGATTTCCCCATAAGAAGAAGCGAATTTGAGCCACCCTGTACATTACCTGCTTACTTATCAATTAAACTAAAAGTGGTTCTAACTATTTGTGCAATTTTCTGTAGATTCACCTTTGATACCATTCGCAAGGGAGTGCGTAGTGATTTAAAAGAAAGAGATATATACGCAACCATGGAGAAATATAAATCTGACACATTAGGGAATCGTTTAGAAGTTTTATGGCACAAAGAGTTAAATAAACCTAAACCACGATTAATACTTTGTTTTTTTAAGATGTTTGGTCTCGAGTATATAATATTAGGAACTGTGATCTTTTTCTACGAAACGACAGTATTGTAAATAAATTATTCCTTTTCAATTGTAAATAATGTTATAATTCAAATTTTACAGAATGCTTCGGCCAACGTTTTCTGGTAAACTAGTATCTTATTTTGAACCAAACACAACGGTTTCCAGAAATGAAGCCATTTTATATGGAATAGGATTATTACTATGTTCATTTACATTATCATTATTTAATCCTAGTTATTTAATGGTTCTGCAACAAATTTGTTTGAAAATCAGGATTGCTATTTGTTCATTGCTGTATAGAAAGTGTCTTAAATTAAATTTGGCTAACTCTTCAGAATTTGCAAGCGGAACGGCCGTAATTCTTATGACTAAAGATATAGCTCGTTTTGAAGCAGCGTTGGATCATATACACATGTTTTCCGCTGGAATCTTTCAATTAATGATACTAACTTACCTCATGTATCGAGAAATTGGAGTTGCAGCTTTAACAGGAACATCACTGTTATTTATTATGGTGCCAATACTTGGTGAGATAAATGTTAAAATTACTATTAGTATATTTTGCTATTTTATTGAGGTTATATAATAGGCCTGTTACTAAACTAGTCTGAGTAAGCTAGTGTAGAACATCGTTTCTCAACCTAGGGGTCGTGAACAAGTATACAACTAGAACCTAGGTCTCCAAACTCCATGGGGATTGCGAACGGTAAATATACCATTTTATTCGCTTTTTAAAGGTTAAGGGGAAAAAGGTCACTTCTGCTCCTGACGGTACGGGAGATTTTTGTTTCATTTTAGGGGATCGCAAAACGTTGGTGTATAAAATTGCGTTCGTTTGTCCAGTGTAGGTTGCCCCGAAGAGTTTAGAGTTACTCGGAGTTACTCTAACTTACACTGTCCAAGTGTAGAATAGTGTAAAGTGGTGTAGAAACAGAAAATTGCTGTCTTTTGTATAATAATTTAATTGAAATGGTGGAAACCATTATTGTAAATTTAAAATCATAAAACATTATTAATATTTAAAAACTTTAATTCAAGTTTTTAATTATATTGCAACTATTATTATTATAAATTTAAAATTAATAAATATTAATTATTTTAAATTATTGTCGCAAATTTGTTACACTATAAAACGTCAAAATCGCTTTTGTTGGTCAATCTACACTGTGTTACACTACCTACACCAGGTTATACACCAGGTTACTTTACACCAACTTACTCAGAATAGTTCAGAGTAAAACAAAAAACACCAAACTAATGTGTAATAATTATATTTTATTACAATTTTTAGTATGCTTGGGAAAAAGGGTTGAAAGCTATAGACTCAGAACATCAGAAAATACTGATGAAAGGATAAAAGTTACTCAAGAAATTTTGACAGCAATAAGAATTATTAAAATGTACACATGGGAAATATTTTTTTCAAAATCGGTGAAAACTTTAAGAAAGTAAGTGCGCCTTATCTTTATTATTATTTATTAGTATCATTATGTCTATAATGGAAGAGATATTTGTATGATATAATTTATTAAATAATCATCATAATCAACATTGAAAATATATAATTATTTATTATTATTTAGTGATTTTAAAATTATTAATAGATAGATGTAATAATACCTAATGGTAAATTATATCATATTATTATTATTATACCTTACATAAATATTAACGTTCCCAGTGTCGTATGCAAAAATAAAATTTAGTTTTAGTAGTTCTATGTATCTACGCAGGATAATTAAACAAGTTATGATTTTTCAGCAAAGAAATAAAAAATTTACGAATAATATTTTATCTGCAAGCTATCATTTCATGCATTGGCCAATTAAGTTCTCGAGTGGCATTTTACATATGCGTAATGACGTATATTTTGCTAGGAAATCATATAACAGCTGAAAAGGCCTTTATAGTGATAGGATGTTTTACTGGATTGAATACAGCCTTAAGTGGATATTTACCAGCAGGTATTCCATTCCTGGCTGAACTTGATGCTTCTCTTACGAGATTAAAAGATTTCTTATTGCTTGATGAAGTAACTCCTGATCATGGTTTCATTAGACCGCATAACAAAAGTCCACTGGTGCATATTGAAAATGTAACAATAAAAGCAAGCGAAAATATAATTTTGAAGAATATCACCGCAAAAATACATAAAGGTTTAACAATACTTACTGGAAATGTAGGTTCCGGAAAATCTTCCTTCCTTAAAATTATTTTAGGAGATGTGAAGAAAGAAACTGGAATTGTTGCTATTTCAGGAGAAATATCTTACGCTTCTCAAGATCCATGGCTTTTTCCAAGTACAGTAAGACAAAACATTATTTTTGGGGAAGAATTTAATCAAAAACGTTACGAAGAAATTGTCGAAGTCTGCGCTTTGAAAAGGGATTTTGCTGCGTTTGAAGATGGTGATCAAACGCTCGTAAGCGATAAAGGTCTTAATTTAAGCAGAGGACAGAAAACAAGAATTAATTTAGCGCGGGCTATATACAAAAAGGCAGATATTTATTTACTTGATGATTGCCTATCTGCAGTTGATGCTCATGTCAGCAAACACATTTTTTATGAATGTATCAGAGGTTTTTTAGTGGATAAAGTATGCGTTTTGGTAACTCATCAAAAGGATTTACTTAATGAAGCTGACAATATTGTGTTGTTAAGTGAAGGTAGTATTCAATTTATAGGCAGCTATTTGAATCTAGAAAATTGTGATAATACACTTGAATTGCCACCAAGCAATCAAAACATTAATCAGAAAAAGATATATTTAAGAGAAGACAGTCAGTTAGAAAACATTTATGAACAGACAGAGAAGAAAAATAGTTTGGTAGAAGATGGTCCCAATTTGAATAATAATGTTTACAGTGAAACTAAAGAAGAAGGTTCTGTAAAAATTGAGGTGTATAGAAAATATTTCTCTTACGGCGGAGGATTAATAATGATAACGTTCGTAATGTTTATTTCCATAATTACTCAAATAGCTTCTAGCTGGTCAGATTATTTCGTTAGTTATTGGTGAGTAAAATTGGACATTTTAAATTTAAAAAAATATTTATTATATTAAAAAGAAATTCGATTTAAATTATAGGGTCGATATGGAGCAGGATCTGTCAGGATTTAGATATAATCATACAACCCATTCATTGCAGTACAAAAAATTGACAGACTCGTATTCTACCTTAATGATTCAATATTCATTAGTAATCCTCGGAGCTACACTTTGTACAGTACTTAGATCGTTTGCGACGTACATCTTTGCAAGCAAAGCATCGGTGAATATACACAAGTCAGTTTTTGAGAGAATTTTAAATGCTGCAATAATATTTTTTGATATGAATTTATCTGGAAATATTCTTAATAGATTATCTCGAGATCTAGGAATAATAGATGAACAACTGCCTTTTACTGCATTTGATGTACTTGAGGTAAGACCATTGGAATACAAAAATTAAGCTCGTTTCTACAATATTTTGATTAGTTTGAAACTGTTCCGAAACTGTCGACCGCATAAGCATACTAAAATTCGAAGCTGCTCATGCGAATGATAGTGTTCAGACCATTATGCTTATAACGTCGCGCGTCGTTACTATGTATGATAAGATGAGAACTTACAGGTAACTTTAGCGCTAGCCGGAACTCTTTTCGTTGTATCTTCGGTCAACTTATATTTCATAATACCTTCCATTATTTTGTCTGCAGTCTTAGTTGTTGCTCGCTATTTATACATGCCAACTGGTCGAAGTATTAGAAGATTGGAAGGCGCAAGTAAGATAATTGCCATAATATAATTATTTCTCTTTAGTAATAATTGAATTTAGCGAGAAGCCCAATGATTGGTTATTTAAACGCAACACTAGAAGGATTGACGACCATAAGAGCTAGCAAAACACAAGATTTGCTTAGGAAAGAATTTGACGAGCATCAAGACATTTACAATTCCGTTTCTTACATGCAACTAGCTACTGCAAGAGCATTTGGATTGTATATAGATGTATTATGTGCTGTTTATATTACCATTATAACATTTTCCTTCATTTTTGTAAAAACAGGTTCGTTTATTGAATAATATTTCACGATATCATTAAATTTATTCTATTAATTTTAGATGCTCTGGCTGGTGAAGTAGGATTAGCTATCACACAATCCTTCGCTTTAACAGGAATGTTACAATGGGGTGTACGTGCTTGGGCTGAATTAGAAAACCAAATGACTTCAGCTGAAAGAGTTTTCGAGTACAGTAAAATAGAGAGTGAAAACAAAAGTGGGGATAAATTAGAAGATTGGCCTAAAAGTGGAGAAATTGTGTACAATAATGTTAGTTTGAGATATTCGCCAACCGCTGGAAGAGTTTTAAAAAATGTTTCGTTTTCGATAAAATCTAACACTAAAATTGGAATAGTGGGCAGAACGGGAGCCGGCAAATCTTCACTTCTATCCGTTTTATTTAGATTATATGATTTTGAAGGAAGTATTACTATAGATGATGTTAATATTACTGGAGTCGAAGTAGCTCTAGTACGATCAAAAATATCTATCATACCACAAGATCCAGTATTATTTTCTGGCACTGTGCGAAATAATTTAGATCCAGACAGGAAATATGACGATAAAGAGTTGTGGGATGCATTAGAAGAAGTCGAAATTAAACCATTAGTAGAAAGTTTAAATATGAATATAACTGATGGCGGTAGTAATTTTAGTATTGGCCAAAGACAATTATTTTGCTTGGCTAGAGCAGTAGTGAACAAAAATAATATATTGGTCCTCGATGAAGCTACTGCCAATGTAGATCCTTATACCGACGATTTGATACAAAGAACAATTCAAAACAAATTTACAAATACGACAGTAATTACTGTGGCACATAGATTACCTAATGTTATGGATTCAGATAAAATTGTTGTGATGGATAATGGAGAAGTAATCGAATATGATCAACCCAGTGTACTGCTAAATAATAAAAATGGATTGTTTTATAAAATGGTTCGAAAGGCTGGATTATAATAATTGTAGAATTAGTGTCGGGTACATAATTAGATATTTAAATTTTTAATAAATTTAATTTAATATAAAATGATTGAACAAATTTTATTCTAAATATTTAATATAATTTTGAGAAAGTGTTCAGGATTATCTATGTTGAAGATCGTCGCTCGTGCTTTCTGCTTACAATAAATGCTGTATCTACAATGTAGAGGCTAATCACATTCACCAATTAAAGTAATAGTACGTTAATTTAAATGATTTCATTATGATTATGTGATGAATAAGGGGGTTATTCTGTAACTCTTAAGGAATCCTTTAGAGCCGTACAGAATAACCCCCTTAGTCGCATACTGCCCATTGCTGGCTTTGTAACTTTTATTAGGCTGATTGTGATATGCAGAGATATTCAAAATATCTCAAAGTATAGGTAGATACTAATTATTAATGTTTATTACTTGTGCACTAATTTATTAATAAATAATTATGAAGCAATACTTAATGTGATTATGATTTCTTTCGGTCTGCTATATAGAAATCATCCTTTAATTGTGTAACATTTCAAATGCTATTGTTTTTACTTTGTTTTCCCTTAATAAATTTTTATATATTTATTAACAACTCTTGGAGATTTTTATTTTTATTTCAACATCTCAAGTAAAAGTATAAATTAGCTTGAATTAATACATCCTATAGGTATAGTTGTATTTTTTTATTAGCGGTTGGGAGTGGCTAATGTGCAGAAAGGAATATTCGTTATTTCGGTTCTATGTTTATGTCAATTGGTGGAATTGGGTGTCACTAGTGTTTCCCTCCACATTTGCCGCGCAAGCCCAAGTCATGTGCCAACAACGAACGAAAAATTTACCTCTAATAGCACGAAAAATCTGACTTAAAGATGTTATATTACCTAAAGAAAACTCAACGGAATTTATAACAATAAAGTTCTTATCTCTTATGAATTCACAGTATAAAATTCATCAAAATGATATAAAAATTTTTCATAGGAACGCAAAAATAATAGGTACAAGAAATTAAAAAAAAATTATATAATAACAAAATTAAAATAACCCTATGAGAAAACGGTGAAGTTCAGATTGACCCATAAGAGAGCCGCCTGCTCTGCTACTCAACTCTAAAATTGGTAAGCCAAAATCCGGCTCAGTAGAGATCGCGTGACACCCAATTCCATCAATTGACACTAACATAAACACAAAAATAAAATAAAATTATACAAAAAAATCACTTCTTGTCTTTCCGTGAATCTAAGAGGTCAAGCAGATAAATACATACGATGAACCTATTTCGTTATATTATTTTACGTACAAAATAAATGTCAATATTGTGATAATTAAATTTAGTTTATTTTCTGTATAATTAGAATAGTTTAATAGTTGGTAAAGATTCTCTATTAATCTAACACCACCATTTCGAAGCGCATCTGTTCTTGGTCTTCGTTAAATCAGCTGCTTCTTTCCACTGAATATTGAGGTAATCAGTTTTTCTTACATTCTAATAATATAGTAAAATCCTTGACAAACCGGAGCTAGTACGAAGTACATTGTAAATTGAATACCGCTGATGGATTTCGATAATATCTATTGCTTATATAATATAAAAAATATATAAAATTGGTTTATTATTAATTCGTGAAATTAAATAAGTTTTATTTTTAATAAATTACGAATTATGGAATAGTATATTTTAAGCTTTCGATCGAGCATTTCAATTATTATTTGTAATAATTTCTGAAGAAGATTGAAATGCTCGATCGAAAGCTAAAATATTAATATAATTTCCATAATTCGTAATTTATTAAAAATAAAACTTATACGATAAAAAATATATAGGTACCTACCAATATTATCAGAAATGTTTTCATTACTTTTAAACTCATTAGTACTTCCTTTATTATGTTCTTTATTGAATAACACCTAAATCATTGTCGTTTGTAGGATTTAATTAAATTTTTTAATTCGCGCTGTTATTCAGGTTAATTTAATTATACAATAAATTTTTGTTTCAATTGGTCATATTTAAAATAGTTTCCTGTCTGTTTGAACAGTGCGTTATTACTCAAATACACTAAATCTAATTTTTTAATTAAATAAAAGTCTATTAGACAGTGTATCAAAGTAGAGTCAAGGATAACAAATAGTACATGGGTATCCCCTTACGTTAATTGAGGGGAATAAATTGTTCAACTTTATTATGATAATTTTTAAAAACTGCAAATTTTTCACAATAATAAAATTCCCCCAATTTAAGTTTAATAATATATTTCAGGTAGTATTACATATTATTCAATTTTAATTAAAATCTTAACAATAATAATTAAATTAACCCAGAAGTTAATGTTTTGAATTTTATGAATTTCTGTAGTCTTAATGAAATAAACCCACGTAGGTAGATGTCATTACCAAAGAAATTGAAATGTTAAATTGCTGAGTCGACAATTTTGGCAGTAAATTAAATATTCCTTTAGAACTTCAATTTATAAATTACATGTCATAATAAATACTCACTAAATAAGAACGAAAAAGTTTGACATTATAACCTAATATAATAGTACTTCCAGCAGACATACGTGTACTTTTATAAACTGTACCACTAATTATTAAACTAATATATCTACTTACATTTTATTTAAACATTTAAGCAAAAATTTGTCATAGGCATACTTCCGTTTAGGTTTAGATTATCAAATGCAGCATAATGGTGGGCGATTCAATTGGGTAAGTGTAATAGTTAAGTACGCATGGGATTAAAATCTTTAACACTACCCGAGGATGAAAAGTACTAATCGTTCATCAGAGGAGAGTATTACGCATGTTTATTCCAAAAAGAAAATAGCTGCAAACAATTTTAGGTAAGCTTTCCAAGTTTGTGTATTGGTAAATGTTTAATAATAAAAACTATTTCAGAAATCAATCTATAACTATTTATATGTGGTACTTTAATGGCATAAATACCAGTTAATTTACTCACAACAGCTTTTTAACTCATTTATTTCGAAGAAACGTTTTTAATTTAATTTTCAAAAATGGACTACGGTGTAAAAATGAAACGAAAAGAAAATCCTAGAGAAAAATCCAATATTTTAGAAATACTTCTATTTACGTGAGTATTATGTACAAAGTTTAAGACATAGTAGATTAATATTTCAAGTTGCTCTTCTTGTAACATTTATTTCTTCAATATGTATTAATTTGATAATTTATTGCTCTTATACAGGGCAACAAAGTAAAATTTTTGTCTTAGTGCCGGATAAGTAAGAATGATTTTGTATATTTTTGATGTGCTGATTTATAAAATACGTGACCTTTTTTGTAGCAGCTTTAGTTTTTGAGATACATGCTAATACATTGATTTTGATAGATCAAATCTGAAACGTATATAAAAATAATAACACAGATTTTCGCAAAGACTTAATTTTTGAAATAAATTAGCCGAAATTGTTTTAACTATTATGCAATTTTCTCTAGATTCGCCTTTAATACAATTGGTAAGGGAGTGCAAAGTGACTTAAAAGAAAAAGATATATACGCAACTATGAAGAAATATAAATCTGAGTCGTTAGGCAATCGTTTAGAAATTTTATGGAAGAAAGAGATAAAGAAACCTAAACCAAAACTAATCCTTTGCATTTTTAAAATGTTTGGTCTCGAGTATGTAATATTAGGAATAGTGCTCTTTATCTACGATACGGCAATATTGTAGGTAAATGATTATTTTGCAATGATAAAAATTCTATATTTTATATTTACAGAATTCTTCGACCAACATTTGCTGGTAAACTAGTATCCTATTTTGAACCAAACGCAACCGTTACCAGAAACGAAGCTATTTTGTATGGAATAGGATTATTACTTTGTTCGTTTACGTATTCATTATTTAATCCTACTTGTTATTTGATTTTGCAAGAAATTTGTTTAAAAATTAGGATTGCTATTTGTTCATTGCTGTACAGAAAGTGTCTCAAATTAAATTTGGCTAACTCTTCAGAATTCGCAAGTGGAACTGCTGTAATCCTTATGACTAAAGATATAGCACGTTTTGAATCAGCATTGGATTATATACACATTATTTCAGCTGGTATCTTTCAATTAATAATACTAACTTGTCTCATGTATCAAGAAATTGGAGTTGCAGCTTTAATAGGAACTTCACTTTTATTCATTATGCTGCCAATAATTGGTGAGATAATAGTTAAATTATTTTCTTCCAAAAAACTGTTTTCCTATAATTCCAATTTAGTATGCTTGGGGAAAAGGGTCGAAAGCTATAGAATCAAAACATCAGAAAATACCGATGAACGAATAAAAGTTACTCAGGAAATTTTGACAGCCATAAGAATCATTAAAATGTATACGTGGGAGTTATTTTTTTCAAAATCAATAAAAAAACTGAGAAAGTGAGTACCTACCTATAGATTATTTTATTATCATTACACTGTATTATACTGAGCAATACAAGAATAATCGAAATTTTTTTAGCAAAGAAATCAAAAACCTACGAGTAGTTTTTTATCTGAAGGCTATTATTACTTGCATCGGGCAATTAAGTTCTCGAATTGCATTATTCATATGCATAATGACGTATATATTACTAGGAAATCACATAACAGCTGAAAAGGCCTTTATAGTACTAGGATATTTTACGGGATTAAATACGGCCTTAAATGGATATTTACCAACAGGTATACCATACCTGGCTGAACTTTATGCTTCTCTTACAAGATTACGAGACTTTCTGTTGCTTGAAGAAGTAACTCCAGATCATGGTTTTATTAAAATATATAACAAAACTCCCCAAGTTACTATTGAAAACGTAACAATTAAAGGCCACAAATCTGTAATTTTGAGTAATATCAACTTGGAAATACATAAGGGTTTATCAATACTGACAGGAAATGTAGGTTCAGGAAAATCTACCTTCCTTAAAATTATTTTAGGAGATGTGAAGAAAGAAACTGGAACTGTTGCTATTTCCGGAGAAGTGTCTTACGCTTCTCAAGATCCATGGCTTTTTCCAAGTACAGTCAGACAAAATATTATTTTTGGAGAAGAATTTGATCAAAAACGTTACGAAGAAATTGTCGAAGTCTGCGCTTTAAAACGAGATTTTTCTGCCCTGGAAGATGGTGATCAAACGCTTGTAAGCGATAAAGGTCTTAATTTAAGCAGAGGACAGAAAACTAGAATTAATTTAGCGCGCGCTATATACAAAAAGGCAGATATTTATTTACTTGATGATTGCTTATCCGCAGTAGATGCTCATGTCAGTAAACACATCTTCTATGAATGTATAAAAGGCTTTTTAGTAGATAAAGTATGCGTTTTGGTAACTCATCAAAAAGATTTACTTGATGAAGATGACAATATTGTGTTGTTAGGTGAAGGTAGTATTCAATTTAATGGCAGCTATTTAAATCTACAAAAGCATGATAATACATTTAAATTATTGCCAAGCACGAATAATGTTAATCAGAAACTGCATCAGTATTTAAGAGAAGATAGTCAGTTAGAAAATATTTGTAAAACGACGGATAAGAAAGACAGTTTGGTAGAGAATGGGTCCAATTGGAATAACAATGTTTACAGTGAAACTAAAGAAGAAGGTGTTGTGAAAATTGAAGTATACAGAAATTATTTTACTTACGGAGGAGGATTATTAATGATAATTTTCGTGCTTTTTATTTCTATAATTACCCAAATAGCTGCTAGTTGGTCTGACTATTTCGTGAGTTTTTGGTTAGTATAGCAGAAAATTGTGAATTTAATAAAAATTATCTTAAAATTTTAGGGTAGACATGGAGCAAAACATGTCAGGATTCAAATATAATCATACCACTGACTCATTGCAATACAAAAAACTGACAGAATCGTATTCCACTTTTTTGCTTCAATATTCATTAGTAATTCTTGGAGCTACTCTTTGTACAGTACTTAGATCGCTTGCGACGTACATATTTGCAAGTAAAGCTTCGGTTAATATTCACAAGTCAATTTTTGCGAGAATATTAAATGCTGGAATAATATTTTTTGATACTAATTTATCTGGAAATATGGTTAATAGATTATCCCGAGATCTAGGAATAATAGATGAACAATTGCCTTTTACCGCATTTGATGTACTTCAGGTAAAACCATTAGAATATAAAAATTAGGCTTGTTTCTGCAACATTTTGATTAGTTTTAAACTGTTTCTAACCACCAAACGCATGAGCGAACTAAAATTCGAAACTGCTCATGCGTGTGATCGTGTTCAGAGCATCACAGAAGGTTGCAGAAATAGACCTAACAAGCCTATGATATTATCGTTATAATACTGAAAAAACCGTTATGTTTAAAAACCTACAGGTAACTTTAATGCTAGGCGGAACTCTCTTCGTTGTATCTTCGGTCAACCTATATTTCATAATACCTTCCATTATTTTGTCAGCAATTTTAGTTATTGCTCGTTATTTATACATGCCAACTGGTCGAAGTATTAGAAGATTGGAAGGCGCAAGTAAGATAATTACCATATTGTAATGTTTCACTTTAGTAATACTTGAATGTAGCGAGAAGCCCCATGATTGGTCACTTAAATGCAACACTAGAAGGATTGACGACCATAAGAGCTAGCAAAACACAAGAATTGCTAAGAAAAGAATTTGATGAGCATCAAGATATCTATAATTCTGTTTCATACATGCAAGTTGCTACTACAAGAGCTTTTGGGTTTTATGTAGAAGTATTGTGTGCAGTGTATATTACAATAATAACATTTTCTTTTATACTAGTAAAAACGGGTTTGTTTATTGCAAAACATTTCTAAATTACATTACCTTTATTCTATTATTTTTAGATGCCCTGGCTGGTGAAGTAGGATTAGCTATTACGCAATCCTTCGCTTTGACAGGAATTTTACTATGGGGTGTACGTAGTTGGGCTGAATTAGAAAATCAAATGACCTCAGCTGAAAGAGTTTTCGAGTACAGTAAAATAGAAAGTGAAAACAAAAGTGGGGATAAACTAGAAGATTGGCCTAAAAGTGGATCAATCGAGTATAATAATGTTAGTTTGAGATATTCACCAACTGGTGGAAGAGTTTTAAGAAATGTTTCATTTTCGATTAAATCTAATACAAAAATTGGAATAGTAGGCAGAACGGGAGCCGGAAAATCTTCACTTCTATCCGTTTTATTTAGATTATATGATTTTGAAGGAAGTATTACTATAGATGATGTTAATATTGCTGGAGTCGAAGTAGCTATAGTACGATCAAAAATATCTATCATACCACAAGATCCAGTATTATTTTCTGGCACTGTGCGAAATAATTTAGATCCAGACAGGAAATATGACGATAAAGAGTTGTGGGATGCATTAGAAGAAGTCGAAATTAAACCATTAGTAGAAAGTTTAAATATGAATATAACTGATGGCGGTAGTAATTTTAGTATTGGCCAAAGACAATTATTTTGCTTGGCAAGAGCAGTAGTGAATAAAAATAATATTTTGGTCCTCGATGAAGCTACAGCCAATGTGGATCCGTATACCGACGATTTAATACAAAGAACAATTCAAAAAAAATTTACAAATACGACAGTAATTACTGTAGCTCATAGGCTACCTAATGTTATGGACTCAGATAAAATTCTTGTAATGGATGATGGAGAAGTAATCGAATACGATCAACCTAATGTACTGCTAAATAATAAAAACGGAATGTTTTATAAAATGGTTAGAAAGGCTGGATTATTATAACATTTGGATTAATCTCAAGTACTTAGTAAATTTTTAAATATTTAGTAAACGAACATTAATAAATAATAGTTTATATTGAATGAATTTCAGTTAATTAATTTTTATTCAAAATATTTTATGTATTTTCTATTGTGGGCCATTTTCGCCGTTCGTTCACCCGCAATAAGCAATGCCGGTAGCTCTGTCGCGAAGGGGTGGGTTTACTAAATAACTTAAACGAATGATGTTTCTATTCGGCTGGGTATATGTGTCGGGGTTGTTTGTTGTAATCGGTAAGAATGCTGAATGCTGACTTAGCGTACGATGGAATCAAGAAGGAGACGACGGAAATCACCAGAGAGAATGACGACGTCTCACCTTCTCGCTCGCCCCCTTGATTAACTTATCGCCTTGTTGAAAGGTACAATTCGACAATTTTTACATCATAAACTTAATCTAGAACAAAATAAAAAGCACAAAAGCAACAGACAGATCGCACCGAAACTTCAAATTGTATACAGGGTGTCCCCGCACTCACTTTACATAACTTAGGTGGTGATAGAGGACACTTTTCTAAGAACAATATTTAACAAAAATTTTTTTCTAAATTCAAACCCTCGAGAGTTAGGCCTCTTTAAAGCATTTTTTTTTATTTCCACTTTCACGTGGCCGTGACCCCGAAAATATTGCTTTTTCGGTAAAAATGGTTTAATGGTTTTTTAAAGAGCGTGAAATAATCTACAAACTAGATTCACATCTTATATTGCCTAAAATCAACAGATTTCGAGTTATGAATTAAAGTAAGTTCAAAAATGTCGAAAAATTTGAGCTTTCTGTTTTTTTGATTTTTTTCAAATCCCTGTATCTTTTAAACGAAACATTCTACAAAAAATCTGACGCGTCATTCCGGATAGGAAATTTAACGGACTACAACTTTTGTCTAGTAAAAATTTTTGAAAAACCAATTCATTACACACAAAATCAGTAAATAATAAACAAAGCAGCTACAAAACAAAAAATTAAATTCACTAAATTTTTTATTTTTTTTGAAAAATTATTTTATTAATTAATTTTAAATTATTGCATTATTTAAGTAAATGTTAAAAATGACCACCATCATTTCAATACACAGTCGTGATTGTTTTAAAAGATGTTTGTTGAGAAAAAATCGAAAAAAGTTGATTTTTCGACACTTTTAATCGCAGAAATTCGATTTTTTGACATTTTTTCACACTCACCGATCGACCAAAATTGGCCTCGTGATCGACCGGTCGAACCCTCGACCTTGTTGACCACCACTTCTATAGTGGTAAAGAGGAAATTTTATAAATAATACTATAAAACATCTTTTAAAACGATCACGACTGTGTATTGAAAATGAGGGTGGTCATTTTCAACATTTACCTACATAATGTAATAGTTTAAAATTAATTAATAAAATAATTTTTCAAAAAAATAAAAAATTTAGTGAATTTAATTTTTTGTTTTGTAGCTGCCTTGATTATTATTATCTGATTTTCTGTGAAATGGATTGGTTTCTCGAAAATTTTTACTAGACAAAAGTTGTAGTCCGTTAAATTTCCTATCCGGAGTAGGGCATCAGATTTTTTGTAAAATGTTTCGTTTAAAAGATACAGAGTTTTGCAAAAATCAAAAAAATATAAAAGCTCAAATTTTTCGTCATTTTTAAACTTACTTTAATTCATAACTCGAAATCCATTGATTTTAGACAGTAAAAGATGTGAATCTAGTTTGTAGATTATTTCACGCTCTTTAAAAAATTACTAAAGCATTTTTACTGAAAAATCAATAGTTTCGGCGTTATGGCCACGTGAAGGTGGAAATTAAAAAAAATGCTTTAAAGAGACCTAATAACTCTCGAGCGTTTGAATTTAGAAAAAAATTTTTGTTAAATATTGTTCTTAGAAAAGTGTCCTCTATCATCACCTAAGTTATGTAAAGTGAGTGCGGGGACACCCTGTATAATTCGATATAATGAGATAAAATAATCAAAATACATTTGGACCAACTCTAAATAGCTGTACCAAATATCATCTTGATATTTATTAAACAAGTCTAATTAATTTTTATACGAGGTGAAAATAAAAAGTCTTTCAGACAAATCTTAACAAAATAAGCAAAAAGAAGGTAAATTTCAAAATCATCAGCTAACCTATCATCTTATTTTTTGAACCAGGGGGGTGTGAATTTTTGTATGAAAATTATTATACTTGAAAAATTGTTGGGAAGCCGAGATTGGAGAGTGAAAATTTGTTGAGAAGGAGTTAACTCGTTGCATGGAATTAATGGAATACATCATTTCTCTCTCTTTTTCTATTCCACAGTAATAATTAAAATTAATTGATAAGAGTAACTTAATATTCAATATATCATAAGTTTAGAATAAAAGATGTGTGTTTACAGTTCGATATGTTTTCTTAAGAAATGTATTATGTAAAAAAATTTGTATACCTTCCGTTGTCAAACTTATTAATATAATTTATATGTTAATATAGAGCTACGAATTTCTAGCAAATGCCAATTCAAACGTTTTTAATTAAATTGAAAATGGTAACCTAAAATCAAGTGTCTAATCACTGTATTAAAAATATTATTAAAATTCTATTATCGGACTCCCGTCTAAACAGTAAATTAAAAGCTTATGTTGTTGGTACATGTGTCTTTCCAAATAACGTTATATTTCCATTTCCGGCTAATAGTAACATTTGCGTACCGATGGTAATCGTAAAATCCACAACAAAATTGTAAAATCTTCTCAATGGGGTGTTGGCCGGAGCAATAATGGGTGGATAACCTCTGATAAGTTTTACGAATACATGGCCAATGTATTTCATTCTGATCTTGTGCAAAATAACATCAAACTTGCAATCATTTTTTTTAGAGATGAAAAACTATACAATATACTGCAATGAATGGAAAAAGTATTTTGATACCATAGAAGAAGATAACATAAATAAATTTAAATTAGCAGTGCCGTTAAGGACTTTTGGCGTCTATGGCCAAGTGCGAAAAATGCGCCTTAAACGGAAATAGGTGGGGGTGGGGGATTCAGCCCTCAGCGAGGGGGTCACCCCGAGTAGGTAATAATATTTTTAGCTTCTAGAATCTCCAAAAAATTTGGGACCCGATTGTCGATATAGGGTAGAGTGCTCTAAGACTGCGCACTTAAGGTTTGACCCGGTATATTAAATAAACTAAAGCAATTAAAAACTCAGAAATTTGTATTAAAACTTATTGGTCTTTCAACAACATTATTACAAACTTAATTAGTAATTATTACATATACTTTATTAATAAAAACAAAAAAATCAAAAAAAGTCATTTGCGCAGTCTTACAGACCCCGTCATGTAAGACTGCGCACTTGGGTCTGCAAGACTGCGCATTCAGTTTACAAGCATAGATCACATCACATGCTAGTATTATGCAGTTCACTTCTTCTGCCACCAATCTTCCAATCTTCAGTTATTGGCATTTACTTTGTTCTATGCATCCTGGACAACCCAACTACTCTTTGCTTCCAATAGTTTTGTTTTATTTTTCTTTGGACTTATTTTTTGTGCCGTGAATTGCAGTTTCAGAGATTTCCCTCTCCGTCACACGACTGGCCATAAAATCAACCTCACTTTAGGTAAAAAGAATAAAATTAACCAGCATTACAATGTGAGATTTGTAAAAGTACGCGCGCAGTCTTACAATCCACCACACCGCGCAGTCTTACACGCCACTCCATAAATTTAAAAAGGACACGAATATAGCCATCTCCAATTAAATTGGAAAATAATACCATCATCCACGCTTGGTTAAGAGTTTTGTTTACATGATATTGCAATATGCAGGCGATAATCACAAAAACAACGACCATACACAATTTCCAAAATGTCGAATTATTAGATCAAAACAGCGTAAAATGGTAAAACTTACCTAAAATGTTTATTATCCATTTTTTTACGAAAAATATCGTTAAGGGTAACCACGCTATTGGCAGTGATGTGTGGGAATTAAAATTAGCAAGAAAACAAACACCCATGCCGAAATATAAGGGGTGCGCAGTCTTAGAGACCGCGCAGTCTTAGAGCACCTTACCCTACTATTGAATGTAATGTCCCCTTGTAAGTGAGTACCAAAATTTAGTTAGCCTTGAATTATTATAGCCTATTATAACTGACAAAATTGAATAGAAACTATTACTTATTAGGATGATATTATATAAATATCGAAGCCTCAGATATTCTTTAAATTTTCGCAAAAATAACTGAAATGTTTGTTAAAATTTTAAAATCGTAATAATTGTGTAAATTTCAACTTCCGTTGTAGTGTAGTGGGCGCTTCAATTACCCAATTTGTACTAGGTACATACATTAGTCAGTGAATTTTGAACTCCTTTATAGTGATAGTATTTAATATTGCAGTCTAAAGAACAATAATAATTGAATAAAAATGTGTTTTTTAATTTAAAGTAAGGTGAAGTTGAGATTATTAAGAATTCACAGGGTGTCCCTGGATAACAACTTATTTGATTTAGTGGAAAATTAATTTTTAATATAATCTCCTTAACTATTAGGTATATATTCTTGATCCTTCAAAAGTCCGATATAGTAAGTAATATGTAGGGGAAAGGGACATAAGATGACGAGGTGGGTAAGTTGACAAATTGGTTAAAATTAAGTAATTCTGATAGGTGGTGCAACATGTGCAAGAAGACGTGGCCTTACCAGTACAGCGCCAAAGGTCTATCACCAATATTCAATCAAAAACTATCGTAATTTTAAATGAAAGTTAACCTAAATCGTGCAACATGCTGTAAAATCGAGTGCTCAGAAAATAGTGTTTATCATTTTTTGAATAAGAATTGTAGTAGGTACTTAATTTGCTGATTTTACAAGATAAAATGTTGTTTTTTGTTGTTAACTTTATGTCATTTGGTTTCTACAAGATCATGATTTACTAAATCAAAATAATCATCATAATATTTGAAATTTTATTTGTAGCTAAGATGCCGAACAGCAAAGGAGGATAAGAAAGGATAATTAATAATTTTATTTCATTTTTGTAGTCCGTTTTTACTTTCTTATATCGCACCCCCAGAAAGAAAGGGCTGTAAGTCTCAAACATCATTTTGAGCTACAAAAGTACCAAATTCAACTAATGTAAAAGGGAATATATTATGGTGTTTGTTTAGCGGTAATAATTAGACTATCGATAAGATTTTTTACAAATATAGCTTGATAAGACAACCTTTTTGGTATATCTAACTCATAATGTCAGTTTTTGGACTTATACCATTATTTTTGGGGTTGCGATATATCTCGTCAACTTACCCACCTGCCTTCGCTAACTTAGGCTATTGTGTGTAAGATTGCACACAACAAGCACATTGGCTTGAATATAAGAGGTTGAGGAATCTTACCACTATTTCAATTAGAGCAGATAAACGTGCATATTTATACGATATAGTTACTAAATGTATAACGATTATTTTATTCAAGTTATAGGAAATATAATCTATAAAGGAAAAACTATAAACCATGACAAATTTGTTTCTATATCTTATTATTAACAAGTTAATAACCTAAAATATATTATTATATATTTTTAATAGTATATATTGTCGTGAAACACAGCTCAATCAAACCCCCAAGTAATACTACCGGGAATAAAATCTCGCCTAATGTGCACACTCGAACAAGTGAATCCCAGCTAGCTTTACGTCGGTTTGCGAAATTAAGGCTACAGTATCTGCAAGTTGTAGGTATCGGCGAGATAAAATCAATTAAAAAGTGCAAAGAGTCAAGTGGTGATTTATTTGAATTAGTTTGATATAAGACTGGAGCAAATCGAGACAAAATAGACACAATTGTCAAAGAGAATGTAAATTTGTGTACTTGTGTGCACAGTATAAACTGGATGGTATTATTTAAAAGCAAACAATATTCTATACCTCCAATTAACACTGTGTAAATGTTTAATGTGTAATAAAATAATATAAAATCAAAAATGTTCACAAATATAAAATTCAGTACCTTTTTCATTAAATTCTTGGTAAGACACAAATCTTTGAATCACCTTGTATCTCGTAGTCTGGATTATTGTGGTAGAACGGTAGGCAAACAGTACGGCAATGTGGCTTCCGGCTGGAACGCACATGTAGTATTCAGCTCCCGTATTTTGCTCAAATCTTCTTTATTCGCAAGAAAACAGTGAAAGTGGTGTGTGATATCTTCTCAAGTGGTATTCAAATCTCGAAAATCGATTTAAATAGAATTGCACGGCTTCTGTGTCGTACAACAAAAATGTGGACATGTGTTGAGAAACTTAACCTCCAAATTTTAATCGTGGTTAAAATCATCCAATTTCTTAAGCATCAAAATCGGTAAATAGGATAAATCTTGATTTATCTAACGCAGCATTCATGAAATAATCAATTTTCAGGATATTTTAGACGCGATGGCATCCAAAACGTGAATTTTATAACCAAATCGAAAAACGTGTTCGATTCACAAAATAGTGTAAAAACCTCAGTTTTACACAGTAAAATATTCAACAAACTCACTTGTTCTATTAATCGCCAATATAATAGCTTTTGTGGCAACAAAAGCTTGCAGGAAGGTTTTCTTTGTAAAATCGCGAAGATGTTCGCAATTTACAAACGTCTCTCTTCACTCTCGGCACAAGACAACCAGCTCGCCACAATTCTTGCTCAAAAAGTCCTTATTACCATCCAAATAACAATAAATTATAGCAACAATAAAATGTGAGTATGCACGATCATTTTGCCGCCTTAATTCAAAAAATCACTCTCCACTTTTCAGAACAGATCACAAAATTCGCACCAAGTTACAAATACAAAAAATCAAGTTTGTTTGTTTTATGTGTCATGGGTTACAAAATATCTCTTTTGTGTCGTCAACTTGCATCCAGCTTTGATGTCTTCAATTTGACACAATCAATTTAAAGCAAAATTCAACAGGCAAAATCCACCGACCTTTTGCACACTTCAACTTTGCCCCGCTGTTTCAAAAATTGCATCGTGCGTAAATCGTATAATCATTTGCAAACAGGTAAAATTTTTTAAACATCAAAAAAAAAACCAACAAGATGAACCCATTCAAAAGCTAAACTGGTAACTTATTTCGTTCTCGTTTCACTAGCTTGACTCTGTTATTCTTTCCTAATTTAAATAAACAACTAACAATCCAAATTAAAATTAAACACCCATACTATTTAACCTAAATCGTTCATTTGAAACTGACAAAATCGTCATATAAAATAAATTTTTTTTTTTTTAAAAAATTAAAAACTTTCCCTTTTTTATATTCAAAAATGCAGATTAAATACAGGGCCGGATTAAGACAGATTCCTTCGTTAACTATAAATTTTAATTATAAAAAATTACACGTGGACTTCTTAGACATGTTATTCCAACTGATAAGTTGTGGCTTGCCTGTGATTTGCGTCACAACCATGCAAAATTCTACACTTCTTAAAAATAAAGCTCAAGTCATAACAATCTAATTTACAAAATGACTTGCAATGATAAAAGTAAAATTAAAATCCCCTTATACTAATAAATTTAACAAAACTAATCCCTTCCTTAACCTTAACTATATCTAATCTTCATCAGGGCTTAAATCAAATTCGTCTACCAACTCTCCATCAAGAAACTTTCTATCTTCGTATGAATAGATAGAGTCGAGATGAAATTTTCCACGCATTCGATTTGAATTGGGATATTTCAACGTGTACGAATTCTCATTTCTCTCAACAACAATGTAAGGACCCTCAAATGGAAGTTGAAGCTTTTGGCAACGATCCTTGGATCTCAAACCAACTCGTAAGCTTCGAATAATCACAAGATCCCCAAGTGCAAAGCTACATTTTTTTTTAATCTTACTATTTACACCCTGTAAGTATCTATCACTCCTTTTTTTAAGGCGTTCTCTAACTTTAATTAAATGTTCTCTGTAGTTAATCTCGTGATCAACAATCCAGGGTCTATCAGGCTGTTTCCCGAACATGACGAATACAGGAGGCAATTCCGTTACAGTGCTAGGGGTTTCATTGATGAATCGCTCCACCAGAGGAATGTATTGGGACCATGAAATTTGATCTTGGAAAGTCAACAAACGAAGGAACTTGATCGTTTCCTGCACGTATCTTTCACTCATATTCCCTTGAGGATGTCTAACAGAACAAAAAGTTACCCTGATCCCCTTATTGTGCCAGTGCGTTTTAAATTTTAAACTTTGGAAGTACCTAGCGTTGTCAACCAGAATGGTTTGAGGCGTGATAACATCTTTACAAAACTTTTCCAAACATTGGATAGTGACATCAGTAGTGCAAGTTTGTGTAGGATACAACTTTATGAATTTTGAAAAAGCATCAACAATTACCAAGACGTTTTTGTAATCTGCCCCGCTGGGTATCAGATTTCCTATATAATCTAATGCTATAAGTTCTCCAGGTTCTGAGGTTTGCACGCTTTTATAATAATTTTGGTTATGAAAATTTTTGTACTTCCCTAAAGCACACAAGTTGCAAAGATTTATTGTTCTCTTGATGATTTTGAGGTCTTTTTTGCAAAAGTAATTCTCCCTGAAAATTAACCACACCTTTCTAATGCCAATATGTCCGTATTTCAAATGTAGATGTTCACAAATTTCAATGGTAGCAGTTTCGTTTACCACATATAGTTCTAATCCCCTTAGCAATTTTACGATAAATCCATTAATGATTTTAAATGACTTTAAAATTTTAGCATCCTTTTTATTTATTTTATCTCTAAGTTCGGCAAAACATTCATCCCCTTGTACATTTCTAACGTAATCATTCGTGTGCGGGACCTCGTTAGTGTGAAAACGGTTTAAAGCGATCAAAACATTTTTAGCACAATCTCCTAAGTCTTTTCTGCTTAAAGCATCAGCCACTACATTACTTTTCCCCTTGATATGAGTGATGTCAAAATCAAACTCTTGAATCAACAAAGCCCATCGATAGATACGGTTATTCGTGAATTTAGTTCGCATTAAAAAAGTGAGAGCAGAATGATCGGTCTGAATCTCGAATTTATTCCCTATTAAATAAAATTTCAATTTTAACAAAGAGTACACAATTGCAAGCATTTCTTTCTCGGTAGTAGAATATCTAATTTCGGGCCCCCTTAATGTTCTCGATACGAATGATATTGGCACCTCTAAATCGTCTTTAAATTGTATCAAAGCCCCTGCAATAGCTTTATCGCTTGCATCTGTGCGCAGAATAAATTTGCTTTTGAAATCGGGATGGATGAGTTTTAAATTTTTATACATGGCTTCTTTTATTTCCGAAAATGCAAGCTCTTTGTCTGGACCCCAAGTCCATTTTTCCCCTTTTTTTAATAATTGTAATAGAGGTGTCGTAGCTTTTGAGTAATCGGGTATGAACTTTTTGTAATAGTTCATTAACCCTAGAAAACCCCGAAGTGTGCGCAAATTGAATGGTCTTGGAAATTCCTTAATTTCCTTCACACGACTCTCATCTATCTCAATTTCAGATCCAGAAATAACGTACCCCAGATAATTGATTTTAGCTTTAAAAAACTCACATTTGTTCAAATTTAACTTTAGACCGGATTCATTAAGGACATGTAGGATAATGCGCAAATGCTCCCAATGATCTTCCTCAGTATCGCTAAAAATAATGATATCGTCTATGTAATGTCCACTAAAATGACAATACTTGTCTAGAATGCCTTGCATCGCGTTCACCAATGCTGCCGAACTCGTAGATAAACCGAACGGTACCACCTTGAATACATAAGTAGACCCGTTTATGCAGAACCCTGTAAACTTTTGCGAATCTGGATGTAATTGAATTAACCAAAAAGAGTTCTTCAAATCCAGTTTTGAAAAATAACGCTTGTTTCCCAAACGAGAAAACAAACTAGTCATCTCCTCTGGAGATTCATGTTGTGGCTTGGTGATGGCATTTATCCCCCTAGCATCTAAACAAAGACGAAAACTTCCATCTTTCTTCCCTACTACTACGATAGGACTAATATAAGCGGTAGATGCTTTTTTAATGATATCATCCTTCAACATCTTTTTAATTTCTACCATCACTTTATCCTTGTAGGCGTGTGGTATTGGGTATGTCTTACATTTGAATGGCTTGTCCTCTACCACCTGGAGTTTATGTAAATAACCCTTGGCTACCCCTGATTTTTCATTTACCAAGTTGCCGTACTGTCCTAACAAATGTTCTACTCTCGCGAGGAATTGACCATCTACATCTAGAACTTCCCCTTTATTGACATCGATATTATTAACCCTGCTTTTATAGAAGCATGTCTCCAGTGATAAACATTGATTTACCTGGCATTCTTTTTTCCTATTAACATTTAACTTCCCATGGCCAATATTATTAATTATCCCCTGACTAACAAACCTTTCCTTATTCATTTCCTGAACCTCATTAACATTATTAACTTTCAAAACTGGTTTAATATCATCCCCTATTAATGAACCTCTTTCCCATGGAAAACTTTCCTCTCCAATAATTATCCTTCTACAAGTAGCATCAATTATCATTTCCAATTTTTCGATAAGGTCAATGCCAATAATACACCCCATTGACAACCCTTTAATAATTAACAAATTTTCTTGCACCGTGACTTTACCAATTTTAATGTCAGCCATAATACTTCTATTGGCTTGGGCAAACTTTTTGTTATTGGCAGTAACTAACTGTACTTGCTTTGTACTGACCACCAAATTCTTAAAATTTCTCACATTGCTTTCAATTAGTTCTGCAGAAATTAGAGACAGTTCCGAACCTGTGTCCACTAAACTGATGAAATTGACATTGTTTACGTTCACTGTAATAAACGGTAAACTGGACTTCCCCTCAGCCTCCGAAAGCTGATCCTCGTCATTTAAGATGAATTCCCGTGGATGCTGATAGGAATTCACCCTCAACGCAACTGAACTGTCTCTTACTGAAAATCCTCATTCCCCTCAACTACTGTAGCTGCAACGTCATGTGTGATGTTGACATTGTTCACACGAACATTCCCTCTGTCGTTGCCTGAATTCGAGTTTCCCGGAGGCCTATTAAATTGTGGCCTCGCGTCCGAACTACTATACTGTCTATTCTCATGGCTAGACTCACCTTGTCGCTCATTCCCACTGCGATTTCTCCAATTCTGGAATCCCCCACGACTACCTCCGAAATTACCTCCGCGTCCCTGGTGAGGACTATCGCGATGATGCCTGTTCTCACTGTTTTGATTATGCGGAGTTCCGCGATTACCCCCGGCATTTTGTCTTGGAGCACCCCTAAATGTTCCCCCATTGAATCTATTGCCGCTATTACGATTTCGCATACCTTCCTCGTTACGTTCGGGATAATTCCACACTCTAGCCCCGAAATTCTCCTCCTTGGCCACATTAGGTTTCCCCGTGCCATCCAACCTTCTCAGGACAGTGGTCAGCCCTTCTATCGTCGTAACATCTTTAATAGCAACGATATTCAAGAAATCTTGCTCAAAATGTTTCGATAAACACCTCACGATCTCACTTTCGGGATAAGGTGGATCCAATTGCAAGGCTACATTTATTACGCTTTCCGCATATTCATTTAGACTACCATAGCCCGGATATACACCTGAAACTAGTTTTTGACGCACGCACCACTGTGTATCCTGATCCCAATATCTATTTAGGAACATAGTACTAAACTCGTCAAAACTGTGGAAGCGATCCTGTACGATCCCAAACCATTCCTCTGCGTTGCCCTTCATCATTGAATTTAGAGCGCTTTTTAATTGGTCAATGCCAAGGTTTTCAACCGCCACCTTAGCATGTTTTAAAAATTGTCTAGGGTTAATTCCCTTTAAACCCTGACCGTGAAATCTTAATTTCAAATCTTTACTAATGATCGCAGAAACCTCCTGCATCGATCTGTTCATACTATGACTACCCCTGTCATACACAAATGTCTGATTTGTTACGCTCGACTCTAAGTTGTGCATACCCGATTTTACCTCTTCTAATTTTTCATTGATGTCGTGCACCTTTGCATCAACTGTTTGCTTTAAGATTTCTACAACTGTTTTTTGTATACCCACATTTTGACCTAGATTTACAATTTCATCCTTATTTTGATTTACATGGGCCCTAACTTTATTATTTTGTATAATACAACTTTGTAGATCCCTTTTAACAATTTCTAATTCTCTGAATTTTTCACAGACTTGTGACTCAGGATCAAGAGTTATATCCAAAGCCTCTCTATTTACCTTATTCAAAATTTCAATTTCTTTTGCCTGCAATAATTGTGTGAAATTAGTATTACATTTTTCAATACTTTCGTCTACTTTTGCCTTTGTAACCCCATCTTTAAGTAACGCTTCTAAACCAAATTCTACATCTTCGACACGTTTGATAGTTTTATTTAAACCTTCCCTTATCAACCTATTATCACCCTCAAATTTCGCGTCTAGACTCTCAATTTTATTATCAAAAAGATCTTTTGTCTCTTTGTTGACCTCATGTAAATCCTTTAATAAATCCTCCCTTAAGTTTACCATTTTATCAGTTATTTCCACGGACATATCACTCATTTTTATGTTTAAATTTTCCATTTTACTTTCCAACTTCCCATCTAAATTAGTTAAAACCTCCTTAGTTTCTTTATTTTCTATTTTTAAATTATCTAAAGCCTCCTTATTTTCTACCCTTAATTGATCAAATTGCATCGACATGCTTCTCAACATCGCCATTACATCATCATCTTTTTTTTGTTCTGCCGTCCCTGTATTTATTCCTTCCGGCATCTTAACATCCCCCATTTCCACAGTACCCCTTCTTGTGCTAGTCATTTGCGGTGAATCTATGGTACCAATATTGAGTTCCCCTTGTAGGTCCTCAACTGGATCATGCCCATCGTGCACCCCTTCTGTACTCATGGCTATGGGTTCGTATTGCTGTTCGTCAGCCATATCACCCCTAAATTGACTTTACAAATTCCTAACTGACCTATAAATCGAGCCCCACTTCTGGTCGCCACAAAAACTATTTTTTGGCGCCACACTGAGCTTTACTACCCCTAAATTAACCCTTTCTCGAGTCCCACGTTCGTGTGCCACAAAAACTGTTTTTTCTACCCCTATTTAGCCCCACTTGGGCGCCACAAAAACTGTTGTCGTGAAACACAGCTCAATCAAACCCCCAAGTAATACTACCGGGAATAAAATCTCGCCTAATGTGCACACTCGAACAAGTGAATCCCAGCTAGCTTTACGTCGGTTTGCGAAATTAAGGCTACAGTATCTGCAAGTTGTAGGTATCGGCGAGATAAAATCAATTAAAAAGTGCAAAGAGTCAAGTGGTGATTTATTTGAATTAGTTTGATATAAGACTGGAGCAAATCGAGACAAAATAGACACAATTGTCAAAGAGAATGTAAATTTGTGTACTTGTGTGCACAGTATAAACTGGATGGTATTATTTAAAAGCAAACAATATTCTATACCTCCAATTAACACTGTGTAAATGTTTAATGTGTAATAAAATAATATAAAATCAAAAATGTTCACAAATATAAAATTCAGTACCTTTTTCATTAAATTCTTGGTAAGACACAAATCTTTGAATCACCTTGTATCTCGTAGTCTGGATTATTGTGGTAGAACGGTAGGCAAACAGTACGGCAATGTGGCTTCCGGCTGGAACGCACATGTAGTATTCAGCTCCCGTATTTTGCTCAAATCTTCTTTATTCGCAAGAAAACAGTGAAAGTGGTGTGTGATATCTTCTCAAGTGGTATTCAAATCTCGAAAATCGATTTAAATAGAATTGCACGGCTTCTGTGTCGTACAACAAAAATGTGGACATGTGTTGAGAAACTTAACCTCCAAATTTTAATCGTGGTTAAAATCATCCAATTTCTTAAGCATCAAAATCGGTAAATAGGATAAATCTTGATTTATCTAACGCAGCATTCATGAAATAATCAATTTTCAGGATATTTTAGACGCGATGGCATCCAAAACGTGAATTTTATAACCAAATCGAAAAACGTGTTCGATTCACAAAATAGTGTAAAAACCTCAGTTTTACACAGTAAAATATTCAACAAACTCACTTGTTCTATTAATCGCCAATATAATAGCTTTTGTGGCAACAAAAGCTTGCAGGAAGGTTTTCTTTGTAAAATCGCGAAGATGTTCGCAATTTACAAACGTCTCTCTTCACTCTCGGCACAAGACAACCAGCTCGCCACAATTCTTGCTCAAAAAGTCCTTATTACCATCCAAATAACAATAAATTATAGCAACAATAAAATGTGAGTATGCACGATCATTTTGCCGCCTTAATTCAAAAAATCACTCTCCACTTTTCAGAACAGATCACAAAATTCGCACCAAGTTACAAATACAAAAAATCAAGTTTGTTTGTTTTATGTGTCATGGGTTACAAAATATCTCTTTTGTGTCGTCAACTTGCATCCAGCTTTGATGTCTTCAATTTGACACAATCAATTTAAAGCAAAATTCAACAGGCAAAATCCACCGACCTTTTGCACACTTCAATATTTATAGTGTGTTGTTGTTGGTCGTAAATCTAAGCGGTTGCGGAAGACACTAATGCCTGTTTTCGCAAATATTTATTTAAGAATTTCCTAGTAAAGAATTCCTTAGCCTAGGTATTGGTTGCCATAAATTTGGTTGGTTAAATTTGACATAGTAGTATTTAATTTATATATAAATTAATATGTCAAATTAAATAGATAATATTTTTAATAAATTAAAATTTTAATATTTTAAGGGCGAGAATCACCAAACTCGTTTAAACTAACTCCAGGATAGAAGTTGGGATAGAATTATTGTTATCGTGTAAGTGGGGCTTTGAATAAATTTGACGTTTAATTTCCAAACGCCATCTGCCATCTGTTGCATAGCGCAATAATTCATATATGCGTGCAAATTGTAAAATAATTTATATAAAAAGCTTACTATTTATATATGTGTTGGTGTTGATAATACATAATAGGTATAATATAGCGAATTCAAAATTTATTAAATTTCCATCTGAAGTATAAGTTTAGTTTACTACTAAAAATAAAAGTTTACTATAATATAGCATTTTATATAGCACTTACACGATAACAATTCTATCCCAACTATTTTACCAGAAGTTTATTTACTACAGTTTGATGGTCCCCGGCTCCGGCCTAAATGAATTACAAATTTTATTTTAATAAATTATATTAGCTCTATTCGCGCTAACAATCCTGGTTACATTTTATCCTACTGCGTCTGCGTATTATACTTTTTATCATCTAATTTGAACTTTAATGACAATTTTATTATAAATCCGCAGACGCAGTAGGATAAAACGTAACCGGGATTATTACCGCGAATAGAGCTATTATTGTACAAAATACAAAATTTTGTTGTGAAATAGTAAAAAGGTGTATGATAAGAAGGCTTAATTTGGGTTGTATGCAGGTATAAATAGGTTGACCCAAAACTTTATCTGCTTGGAACACAATAATATTATACTTGTAACCAATTTAGACACAAATTGTACCTGAAGTATGCACAATTTTACAAATTTTCAGCACACATTTTTTTGATAACATTTCTGGGGGTGCATATGATGGATGAGTCTCTTTCGTGGAGGGACCATATTCTGCGCCTGAACGCCAAGTTGTGTTCGGTGAGTCTTCTATGAGGGTATTATCCAAAATAACGTCGAAACAAACCATGAAGACTGTGTATTATGCAAACTTCTATTCGCGATTGCAATATGGTATCACCCTGTGGGGTAGCAGTTCTGCAGTCGAGGATATTTTTATTACTGTCATTTGGGGTGGAATTAATCATACTGGGGGTGAGATTGATCAAAAATCATCTGTATAATATATTTGAATTTAACATCAAAGCTGCTAATCTAGCTCGTTCATATCGACTAGTAAACTCCTAGTTGATAGAGCGAGCTCGGAAATTTGATTATGTCGCTAAATTAAAAAAATAAAAAGTGATCAATCTCACCCCCATATGATCAATTACACCCCAGTTGACTGTACTCAAAAGCGTGCGATATGCCTCATGTGTGGAATGCCGGGGGTAACTTCATGCCGTGGAATTTTCAAAAGAGAAGATCTACTTACAGTACATGCCATACATATATTTATAAGAGCATAATGTACTTGATTACAAATGAACTCCACCTACAACATACAATCGAAACAAAAACCTATAATACAAGACCTACGGCGAAGGTACCAGCACATCGATACCAGCACATCGATTAATTGCTTTCGAAAAAGGAACCTACTACAAAAGTATCAAATTTTACAATGCTCTATCTGATGATCTACATAGGGTGGTGAATAATAGATCTGTTTGGTATCACAGTCCTAGTGCAACCTGAACTGCACTTTTCTCTAAATGGCGTTTGGCATGAATCGGTGCAAGTGGTGCAGGTAGTGGACAACCGTTTGGTACGAAAATCAGAGTAGTTGCGAACAGTTTGGAACTGCACATTTTACTCCACCTAAATAGCTAGAGTAGCGGTATCCCGTCACTTGGCCGAAATTTTTTGGCCGAAATTTATTTGGCCGAAATTCAATTGGCCGAAATTCATTTGGCCGAAATTCATTTGGCCGAAACTTCATTTGGCCGAAACATCATTTGGCCGAAATTCAATTGGCCGACACATCATTTGGCCGACAGTCATTTGGCCGAAATATTATTTTTATTACCGAAAGTGAATAGAAAAATAAATCTTAAATGAAAAGAAAAAATATATTGACGGTGCGTCGAAAAAAGCGAGATTCACCCCCTTCCCAGTAGCACAATTTGCCGAGTTGGATCACCCTAGAGGGATGTTTTTAATGAGTTTAGTGTTGCCAAAATGGCTCTGTAGCGCTGCAACGCGGAGCGGTGCGGAGCGGCGGCGCGGAAGAGTCAATTTTGGCAACACATCCACCTACGACGAGTTGCAAAAAAAAGTGAGATTCAACGTCGTTAAATCAGTAACCAATAATAAGAGTGCAGAAAAAATCCGCGGCCACCGTTAATATAAGTGTAACCTAACAGTGTAACTAAACAAAATTAAACAAGAGATGTTGAATATATAAATAAAAAATTAATTTTTGTCTACTTATAAAATTGTTAAGAGGGCTGTATACCTAACTTTTAACGAATATCCATATAGCTCTTTTATTAATGTATGGAATTTAATGCGGTTTGAAGTAAACGATTAGAAAAAAAATCTAGTTTCACGGAAAGTCATTAAGAAGTTAAAAAAATTTTTTTTCATTTTTTATTATAATAATTAATCACTCCAGTGACCTGCAAGTGACTTTCCATGAATATACAAACTATTTAAATTAAAACTATTTTTAAAATATCTATATATATAAGACAAAACCCTTATATATTTGCTTTTTAAGAAAGTGCATTTAAATCGTAAAATTTGGTTTACACCCATAACATTGCCGGTTTAACGAATTATTTAATTCAATTATGAGTGTAAACCAAACTTTATGTTAGGTATAAAGTCCTCTTAAGAAACTTAACAATTATATATAGGGTGTGTTTTTAGCTGCATGAGAACTTCAAAATGAAATAAAACATTAAAAATCTGACGGAATGTTTTGGTTATAATTTTTTTATGAAAGTACAGTTAAAGTCATTTATGATTTGAACATGACTTCCGGCATGTGATCACCACGACTAATGGTTACGAAGCGCATCCGTTCAGTCCAATTTTTGACCACTTTTTCCAATATTTCTGGCTTTATTTCATAAATGGCTTGCTGAATATTAGCCTCCAATGCTTCTAGAGTTGTTGGTTTGTTAGCATAAACCATGGATTTAACATACCCCCACCGAAAATAATCTGGAGGTGTCAAATCACACGATCTTGGAGGCCAATTGATAGGACCACGTTTTGAAATAATGTTGTCACCAAATTGTCCTTTCAATAAATTGATGGTTTCGTTGGCTGTGTGGCACGTAGCACCATCCTGTTGGAACATAAGTTGTCAATGTTTAGCTCTTGAAGTTTTGGAAACAAAAATGTATTGAGCATGTGTCGATATCTCACACCATTCACCGTAACGGTAGCTCCTTCCTCATTTCGAAAGACATATGGACCAATGATGCCGTTGGCGTGTATTCCACACCAAACAGTCAATTTTAATGGATGCAATGGAGTCTCAAGATAATGTCCCGGATTGGTCTCACTCCATATACGGCAATTTTGTTTATTCACATACCCATTTAACCAGAAATGTGCCTCGTCACTGAACAAAATTTTACGGTAAAAAAATGGATCCACTTCTAATTGGTTGGGAGCCCAATTTGGTAGTGTTGTTCAATGGTCAATCTATGCATTATCAAATGCCAAACCTTGCTAAACACAAATGTCAAAAAACTGTTTCCATAGCAATCTTGATTCAATTGTTATCCCTATTGAAAGTTCTCATGCAGCTAAAAAAACACCCTATATTATTAAATTATTTTTATAGTCACTTTATCTAATACTAAAAATAAAATTTCGGCGAAATGACTGTCGGCCAAATGATGTGTCGGCCAATTGAATTTCGGCCAAATGAAGTTTCGGCCAAATGATGTTTCGGCCAATTGAATTTCGGCCAAAGAATTTCGGCCAAATGAATGTCGGCCAAATGAATATCGGCCAACTGACAGTGATTCAGAGTAGCGAGTGCAGGTATACCATGACAAGCAGTAGAATTTGTGGGTGGGTAATAGAACTTGCGATTGAAAACGACATATTTACTTAATTTGTTCTTAATAAAAAAATTTTATTATAAATTATTATAATAAAAATAAATTATAATATCTAATAATAAAAATAAATTTTTTGAAATTCTAAAATTTGTTTTGAATTCCTTTTCGCTGTAATTGGTAACGTCCTCAAAATAATTTTTTTTATCATTCTTAATCACTTAATAATTCAAACGTATGTACCAAAAAACTTCTTATAATAATTAGAAAAATTATAGTTGAGAATGCGGTCATTAATGATCTAAATATAGTGTTATGATTATTCTTACTTTAAGAATAACCACCCCAAAAAAGAAAGACCCTCAAAGCTAACGTTTTATCGAAGTAGAGTTTTTCTCTTCCTCAGAGTCAGTGGATTCAGTAGACTAAATAAGAGGGCAATTTGTTGTAGACATAATTTATTAAGTAGCATAAAGAATTAATAAAACTTTGCATCAAATTAACTTGGACAACAATTTTGTCTAAAATCAGTGTGTTATTTTTGTGCAATAATTAAAGCATCCAAATTACATTTAAATCCTTGTATTTAGGAGCTAAATTTGGATATCTCATTATTTGGTGTAATCATGTAAACAAATTATAATCATTAAAATCAATAAAGTCCTTTAATTAATCTAAAATCAACACAAATCGTTGATTCAGAATTTAGATTAATTAAAAATAAAAAATAAATTTTGTACCTTATCGCACATTTGTTACATTCCACTAAACTCCGTGTGTTGCCAGATGCATGCGTCGAAACTCGTGCCAGTAGCCGCCAGCTGTTTCCACCTGTCCAAAGCTGTGAATGCTTCACACGTTTGCCAGTATTCCAAATACAAAAAAGTCACCAAATGTGAAGTTGATTTCCGATTCGCCACGTTCACGATACACAACTTTTATCAAATACTCGAATTTTGTAAATTCATTTACTTCGGTTTAATTAAGTAAATTAATGCTTTGGCCTTTTTGTACCAAAGAATCGCAGTTGAGTCCCTTCTTCTCGTGGAGACTTCCACGCGCTCTCTCTTTGAGTTTCACCAAGAGACTGCTCTCGGCTTGGAGGCCACTAAGAAACTCCTCTCTGCTCGAGCTTCACCCGGGAACTGCTGTGTTTCTCGTTCCTTTTCCAAAATTCAAAATTTGCTTTTGTGGTGGGGATCTTGTTGCTGGCAACCAAAAATGGTCCCTCTAGCAGGTAACGCAACGTTGTTAATTGCTCGCGCACCAAATTGATATTAACACTTTTACCTTTTGTTTTACAGAAAATCGCGGCTGTTATCAAATTTAAAAAAAAAGCACTCACAAGGTGTTACAAAACTTTTGTATCTCACAAATAAACTTAAATTGTGTCTCATGTGCAATTAATTGTTACATGGGATGGTTTTTGTTTTTGATGCAAATCTTATTTTTTTATTAGTCGTATCGACTGACTACTGAACTTAAATCATAAATTTACCAATTATCTGTCTACCAATCCATCTGGATCTCTTAAACAAGGAAATATCACTACAGCTTTACCCCCTTGGAAGTAATGCCATCAGCAAACGTTTTCCCAAAATAAGTGCGGCCTGTTGGTATTTCTTACACAAAATAGAGGTGATATTTTGAATACCATCCACCTCATAATAAGTCTCAGCCTTAATCACAATCAAATCTACAGTAATAAAATAAAAAACAAACTCTCCCTTCAATGATTCACGTAAGTGAAATCATCCCCTAAAATTTAAATGGATGCAATCTTCCCTCAAAGTTGCGATTCGGACAGACCCCTTCGTTAACTAACTAAACACGTGGGTTTCTCCATTCTAATTCCAACATCTAAGTTGTGTTTTGCCCATGATTTGCGTCCCAAAAATATCAAAATCTCACACCCACTTAAATTTCCTACTAATCAAATTTACATTTAAATCTACTTCAAATAAATCCTTTCAAATTACATTTCTAAAATAATATCATCCCTTCTATTAAAAAATCTCGCTATCGTCACCAACCCCTATCATCATCAATCAAAATTTTCAAATCTATCAAAGCTCATGCGCACAAAATTTAACTACCCCCTATCTTCTTAAATCTTGGTGACTCGACCAACTTCTTTTAAAACTTTCAGCAAATCTTTCTTTTTTCCAATCTTCAAATTTAATTTTTCAAAACAGTAATTCTTCCTGCATGAACTTTTCAACAATTTCAATTTTCGCGTACCGTAGCATTCTTCTTAATAATTCTTATCTTCATTTAAATTTTCTATACTCAAATCCTTTTACTATTATTAACTTCTTTAATTCTTTTCAAATTTTCATTACTTAATCAATTCAATTACAATCTCTAAATTGATGCCCTCATAATGGAGTGGTCATCTGCGCCAATTATTTTAAATTCATTTTATAAATCATTAAATCCTACTTCAATTTCAAATATCATTCTTATAGCAAACAAATCTTTTTTATTTGTTTAAATTAAATTTCCAAACATCTTAAATTACTGCTCAAATACGCTTTATAAATTTCGAATCGTTGATCGACGTCGCACGCTCATTTTCAAATTTTCCCTATTGGAAAAACCATTTCTTGGTTAAATTTCCTCTTAAATTTTCAAAATTCCAGATTCGCTTCCGTTTCAAAATTGTTTTCTAAATTTGCTATAAATTTCACCTTATTTTAATTTTGTGATTATTTTAAAAATTTTCTTGTGCGCTGATTTAATTTTTTGTTTGTTAATTATTAAGTTATTTAATTTTAATTGCTTTAATTTACTCATGATTTAAATTTCTTCTTTTGGTGACGATTCGCGTTTAATTATCTTATTTACATGTCCTTATTAACTATTATTTACAAATTTATTTATTTACACTGTCCATTTCCATCGCGGTTGTCATTAAATTTTCAATTTCCCATACTTCTTTATTTATTGGGGTGGGTCGTCTTTATCGGTGCATTTCCAACGACTTCTGCGATACCCCCACTTCTCCAAAGAAGCCTCCTGCATCTTTACTACCCCTTCTTTCCTCTTCCTTATTTGAAGACCTCCAAAAATTTTTCTCATTTTCGAAATTTTCCTTTTGTTAATAATTTGTCCAATTTGGAAGAACCATAACGCTTTACTCGCTGGAATGGCGTCTTCGTCAGCAACGACCTCTTCTAAATCATCATCCCTTTCAGAATTTGGAGCACTTTCCACTTCCTCATTCAACTTACTCGAATTAACTTTTATTTTTATTTCACTACATTTTTGTTGTTTATTTTGCCAACGAAATCTTCTTTTGTTTTTCAATTTTTTCCATTTTCTTCTCCTTACTTGTCGTCTCGAATAACTCAGGACTTTTTTAATAGTGGTGCCTACACCACATCTTTCAATTTTAATTTCTTCTTGGGTTTCTACCCCCTCATTTGGTAAAACTTCCAGGACTTCATTACCAATGTCGCCTGCGACATCTTCTTTCATCAGGGTTGCTACCCTCTCGCTCGCGATAACTTCGATCTCTTCATCTTCCTTTAAAATTTTATTTTGCTCTTCCTTGATAATTTCTTCAATTTTAAATTCTTCCGTTTTGTTGACTTTAGCTTCCGTTTCACTTTCAATCTCTTCCTCCAGGACTTCTTTAAGTTCAATGCCGCCTGTGACATTTTCTTTCACCAGGGTATCTACCCCCTCGCTCGCGATAACTTCTTCTAATTTAAATTCTTCCGGCTTCTTCTTTTCTACCGTTTTATTTTTAGGGTCCTCGAGTTTATTATCAAAATTTTTAGTCGTAGCGTCGAGGTTATTATGGAGGTTTAGGGTGCATTTTTTTATTTTATTTTTGAAGTCCTCGACATGTTTATCTAATTTATTGTTGAATTTATTTAAGTCCAGGGCATTTTCCCCCATTCTATCTTTAATATCCCCGAATTCATTTTTCATAGCGGCCCAGAGATCATCCAAACTCATATCCGAACTATTTTGTTCACTGTTTTCCATTTTATTTTTAATTGTTGTTTAATTTAAATGTGCAAATTATTTTATTTAAAATTCATCCACTTGGCTTCAGAAATGTTGAAACTTTTGAGCATGTGTTCCTCAAATTTTTGTTTTGTTCAATTTATCAATGTTAAAATTTCGCAGCTGCGATTTTATTGACCTTATTTTTCGAAGTTTGAACAAATCCACGTGTTCCTATCTTTTTAAATTCAATAAATGCGCTCTCTCTAACACATTAGAATCAATTTTATTAAAAATTTTAAAATTTTTATTTTTCAAATTTTTGATTTCTATTTTCAAATCTCTACCTAACTACCCCTAATTTATCCACTATAGCCCCACGTAAAGGGATGCCAATTTAGTTGTTAGTTACTACCCCTATTTAGCCCTATAAAGCCCCACGTGCAGGTGCCAACTACCCCTAATTTACCTACGCCGTAGTAGGGTTTTTCGAAGAGAAAAAGTTGATGAGTTCAACAGACAAAATAAGAGGTGAATTCGTTGTAGACATAATTTATTAAGTAGCATAAAGAATTAATAAAACTTTGCATCAAATTAACTTGGACAACAATTTTGTCTAAAATCAGTGTGTTATTTTTGTGCAATAATTAAAGCATCCAAATTACATTTAAATCCTTGTATTTAGGAGCTAAATTTGGATATCTCATTATTTGGTGTAATCATGTAAACAAATTATAATCATTAAAATCAATAAAGTCCTTTAATTAATCTAAAATCAACACAAATCGTTGATTCAGAATTTAGATTAATTAAAAATAAAAAATAAATTTTGTACCTTATCGCACATTTGTTACATTCCACTAAACTCCGTGTGTTGCCAGATGCATGCGTCGAAACTCGTGCCAGTAGCCGCCAGCTGTTTCCACCTGTCCAAAGCTGTGAATGCTTCACACGTTTGCCAGTATTCCAAATACAAAAAAGTCACCAAATGTGAAGTTGATTTCCGATTCGCCACGTTCACGATACACAACTTTTATCAAATACTCGAATTTTGTAAATTCATTTACTTCGGTTTAATTAAGTAAATTAATGCTTTGGCCTTTTTGTACCAAAGAATCGCAGTTGAGTCCCTTCTTCTCGTGGAGACTTCCACGCGCTCTCTCTTTGAGTTTCACCAAGAGACTGCTCTCGGCTTGGAGGCCACTAAGAAACTCCTCTCTGCTCGAGCTTCACCCGGGAACTGCTGTGTTTCTCGTTCCTTTTCCAAAATTCAAAATTTGCTTTTGTGGTGGGGATCTTGTTGCTGGCAACCAAAAATGGTCCCTCTAGCAGGTAACGCAACGTTGTTAATTGCTCGCGCACCAAATTGATATTAACACTTTTACCTTTTGTTTTACAGAAAATCGCGGCTGTTATCAAATTTAAAAAAAAAGCACTCACAAGGTGTTACAAAACTTTTGTATCTCACAAATAAACTTAAATTGTGTCTCATGTGCAATTAATTGTTACATGGGATGGTTTTTGTTTTTGATGCAAATCTTATTTTTTTATTAGTCGTATCGACTGACTACTGAACTTAAATCATAAATTTACCAATTATCTGTCTACCAATCCATCTGGATCTCTTAAACAAGGAAATATCACTACAATAGATCCGAGTTTACTTCTTACATATCATCACACAAAAATAGGAACAAACAGGTCCGTCTAAGGGATACGAAGTTAATTGAAAAAATTAGCAAGAAAAAGATTATAAAATCAAAAGACACCTTAACGGATTACATATGTTTCAATCTTAGGCACATTAAGTTATCTTAGACACGTTAAGGTGTCTTTTGATTTTATAATCTTTTTCTTGCTAATTTTTTCAACTAACTTCGTATCCCTTAGACGGACCTGTTTGTTCCTATTTTTGTGTGATGATATGTAAGAAGTAAACTCGGATCTATATTTAGATCATTAATGACCGCATTCTCAACTATAATTTTTCTAATTATTTTAATGGAACGGTCAACTAAAACGTTTTTGTAGATTTTTGTATTTTTTATTTTTAAATTCAAATTTTTCAAACATTATTTTTTTCAATTTCTTCCGGAGGTTGGCTAAACTGCAAGATTAATTGCCGTAACTATATTAGGCACTTGCATACTTACTTCTTACATATTATTATCACAGAGATGGGTGTACAGTCAGGACCTTTGGGATCGAGTTTTTTGAAGGATTTGGTAAGTAAAGTTGTATTTTCATTAAACCAGTACGGATCTGATGATATCAGTGGCACGTGTAAAAACGTCCTAAGATTGAAACATATGTAATCCGTTAAGGTGTCTTTTGATTTTATAATCTTTTTCTTGCTAATTTTTTCAATTAACTTCGTATCCCTTAGACGGACCTGTTTGTTCCTATTTTTGTGTGATGATATGTAAGAAGTAAACTCGGATCTATATTTAGATCATTAATGACCGCATTCTCAACTATAATTTTTCTAATTATTTTAATGGAACGGTCAACTAAAACGTTTTTGTAGATTTTTGTATTTTTTATTTTTAAATTCAAATTTTTTCAAACATTATTTTTTTCAACTTCTTATAAGTTGAACAATTTTAGGATTAGGAAACTTTTCATCAAAATGAAATGAACTCATAAATTTGTCCTCGTTTTTAATGATGTTATTGTTGAACTATTCTCAGAAATAATTGTGCTCGACTTTCTGTGATTTTTTACAGTCTACCCTTTGGCACAAATTGTTTATTTTGTATATTATATTGACGTAAAATTGGGCCCACCGATAATTCCTGAAAACGGAATTATTCCAAAATTATTCTTTTCGTCCGGGCTATCAATTTCGCTCCCAGCTGCTCAGCCAAAAATACTTTACACTTCTAAAATAATTAAGCACCAACTACACTATTTAATTAACTTTATTTCTAAAAAAAAACAATCTCTTTATCACTCTAAATCGCAAAATCCCAAAACCGCAACCACCCAACTTGGTGGTAGGCGCGCCAACTTCTTTTCCTTCCGGCCCCTTGCCGTTTTCGCCGAGACCCCTAGTGGCCGCGCGAAACATTCAAAAATTTAAAATTTCAAGGTACAAAAATTAATGCTCCTTCAATAATCAAATTTTCTGCTTCTTCATTCAAAAAAAAATACGACAATATAATGCTAAAGTTTAGCATTGAGTTTGTCGCTACAGAGTGAACAGCAAAATAAAGGATTTTAATAATTTTAATATAAGACTTCTTTCTTTACTTCTGTTTTAACTACTATGGAAAATTGGGAAGTTGTGATGGGTGAAAATGATAATGGTTACTAAAAAAAATTGCACTAAAGTCGTTTGTTACAGTCATGTGCACTAGCGAGTTCTCGTGCAGTTCTGGCTGCCCTGGGCTGCCCCGGGCTGTCCTGCCTGCACTACACTTTTATATGTACCCAACAGAGCTAATGGCAAGTTGTTCAAGAAAAAACTGCTCAAATACTTGGTAAACCTGGAACCGTATTCAACACAAGAATTCTTCATGTAGAGAATTTGAATTTGAATTTTCATTGATTCACAATATTTATAATAAGTTTATTTGTTGACGATTTCGAACACGATGCAATGTTAATATATTGTTTTGTAACGTTTTGAAATAAATGCTTATTATTATTATTATTATTATATGTGTAGATTACGCTTAAACACCGCTAATGACGGTATAGATAAATTGAATGATTAATCGCCATTTAAGCGATTAGCAGTGCGTATCATTCTATAATTGGGGTTGTAGAATCCATAGTTAGTCCTATCGTGGTTATCTTCAAAAATCGTCATAGATCTTGTGAATCTAGGCGGATGCCAAATTCTAAAGTAAATAATCGCAAATATAATTGCAGTCAATTTTACGAATCTTTAACCTATCGATAAAATATAAATTTGAAATTATTCTTCTCTCCGCCAGTGTTCGAGTGTTACAAAACTTGAGGCAACCACTATCAGCGAAGTCGGCAAGTTCAATGTTATGTCCTTAGAAAATTAATTAATATTTATTTAGATAATGTCGCTTAGATATTTAGATACATTTTAAAGCTTTTAACAAATAATAATTTTTGCAATTAATTTCAGAAATATTCCTACTTTCAACTTAAAATATGTATAGTGGAATAAAAATTGAAAGACATAAAAATCCAAAGGAAAATGCAAGCTTACTTAACAAATTGTTCTTTTTGTATGTATACCAAACTTTGTAATTTATAATATATTATATATCTTTGATATATTACAGTTTTGCATTAAAGACTATACGGAAAGGATATCGTCATGATTTTCAAGAAGAAGATATTTACGAAGTAATGAAAGATTATAGATCTGAAAGATTAGGAAAACGTATAGATAAGTTATGGAAAATTGAACTGAAAAAATCGAATCCTTCGATAACCCGTTGCTTACTTAAACTGTTTGGTTTTGAATATATGTTATTGGGTTTGGGATTTTTTACTTACGAAACAGCTACTTTGTAAGGAAAATATTATTATACTTTTATGTAATTACTTATAAAACAATTAATTTTAGAATAATTCAACCAGTATTAACTGGAAAATTGGTATCTTATTTTGAACCAAACACTCCAGTTACCCAAGAACAAGCAATCTGGTATATGGTGGGCATTTTGGCGTGTATATTATCATTTGCATTTTTAGATCAAACTTATTGGTTAGTGCTTTCTCAAGTATGCTTAAAAGTTAAAATTTCGTTATCTGCCTTGGTGTATAGAAAATCTTTGAAGTTGAATTTATACAATGCACCCCAATTTGCTAGTGGAAAGGCTGTAACTCTTATTACTAAAGATATAATGCAATTTGATACACCTTTAGATTGTGGACACATGTTTTTCAACGGATTTTTTCAACTCATTATTATGACTACACTTATGTACAGGCAGATTGGAGTTGCTGCTTTAGTTGGCACCTCCTTTTTATTTATTTTAATACCAACTCAAGGTATTATTATTAGTATACTATTTTTGAATTATTTTTGACATTTTTTAGTACAAAATTGTCAACAACATTATTAATATTATTAACATTTATTTTAGTATATCTGGGATATTTAACTTCGGCTTATCGACTTAAAACAGCATCACAAACCGACCAACGAGTTAGATTCACCCAAGAAATTCTTACTGCAATTAGAATAATAAAAATGTATACATGGGAACCATTCTTTTCAAAAATTGTAAATAAATTAAGAACGTAAGTTTTTCGATTTCATATTAAATAATTAAAATGAAAAAAATTTCTTCTTAGAAATGAATTAAAATATCTTCGAATATTATTTCTCATCAAAGCTATAGCTTTATCTGTTGGTCAGCTGAGTTCCAGAGTGGCATTTTACTTATGCGTTATGGTTTATATAGCTTTAGGAAATCACATAACAACCGAAAAAGCCTTTTTCATAACTGGATCTTTTTCGGCAATAAATATTCTTTTTAATGTTTATATTCCTTCAGGAATAGGACAGATCGCAGAACTTAGAGCAGCATTTAATAGATTAACTGCATTTCTATTACTTGATGAAGTTCCTCTTGACGTTAACACAGTTGTTGAAACAGAGGATACGGTTCCTCATGTCTCAATTGAAAATGTAACCATAAAATCAAATCAACGTTTAATCGTAGATAATTTGAACTTAGAAATGCACGCTGGTTTAACAATTCTGACCGGTTCTACCGGTTCGGGAAAATCCACAATCCTGAAATTAATTTTAGGTGATACAAAAATTGAGAAGGGAAACATTAATATTTGTGGCAACGTATCATATGCCTCTCAAGAACCTTGGGTATTTCCTGGTTCTATCAAGCAAAACATATTGTTTGGAGAAGAGTATGATCAAAAACGTTATGATGAAATTATAGAAGTATGTGCATTAAATAAAGATTTTCAGAACATCCCAAATGGTGATCAAACCATTCTAACTGATAAAGGGCTTAATTTAAGCAGAGGGCAAAAAACAAGAATTAATTTGGCCCGAGCAGTGTATAGAAAATCTGATATTTATTTATTTGATGACTGCTTTTCAGCTGTGGATGCACTTGTTATGAATCACATATTTTCCGAATGTATTAAACGCTTTTTATTTAATAAGATATGTTTATTAGTAAGCAATCAAAATGCCCTATTACATAAAGCGGATAGGATAATTGTATTACACGAGGGAATAATACAATTTATTGGAACTTATAAAAATTTGCAAAAGTGGGATGATGATCAATTTAAAACTGATTATAAAACTGACCATTCAATTAACAATATACACACAATGGAATCTGAAAAATGTGACAATCTTGCAAATACATTTGATGAAATTCAAAGTCCAGTAAACATCTATAGTGAAGATTCAAAAATTGGATCTGTGAAGAAAGAGATTTTCTTTCAATATCTAAAACAAGGAGGTGGAATCAAAATGTTAATTTTATTACTATTTTTTTCTATTGCATCACAAGTTGCTTCTAGCTGGGCTGACTACTTTGTTAGCTTCTGGTAACAATATCGAAATAATTTAGATACATTAAAATGAATTATGAATTTCTAGGGTAGATATGGAACAGGATTTATCAGGGTATAGATTTAATAACACAACACATTCAATGGAATTCAAAAAATTGGAAGAAAAACACCGAAATATGATGATAAACTATTCCCTTGTGATTACGGGAGCCATCACATGTACATTATTAACAGCACTTGCATTTTATATTTTTGCAAGTAAAGCTTCAGTAAATATTCACATTGAGCTATTAAAAAGCGTTCTAAATGCGACAATGAAATTTTTTGATACAAATCTATCAGGAAATGTTCTAAATAGATTTTCTAGAGATCTGGGTATAATAGATGAACAAATGCCATTTGTACTATATGAATTTACATTTGTAAGTTACTAACTAACATAATTAAGTTATTTAACGTTATTAAAATATAATTTTCAGAAACTATTGGCACTAGGTGGCAATCTATTTGTGGTTACATCCGTTAACTTATATATCTTAATACCATCCTTCGTTATTTTAGCAGTATTGTTTCTCGTGCAGAAAATATATTTACCTACCGGACGAAGTATTAGAAGATTAGAGGGATCAAGTAAGAAGTAAAATAATATTGTTATATTACGAAACTATTTAATTCTTTACAGCCAGAAGTCCAATTGTGGGCCAATTTAATGCAAGCTTAGAAGGCTTAACCACTATTAGAGCCTCTAAAGCACAAGATAAACTTATAAATGAATATGATATGCATCAAAATCTTTACAGTTCCACTTCCTATATGTATTTTAGTACACAAAGAGCATATAGTTTATATATGCATATGTTAAGTGGCATTTATATTTCGATTGTAACATTTTCATTTTTATTTATTAAAACAGGTATACCTGAAAAATTTAAAGGTAGTTGAAAATTTTTAACTATGTATTTTAGAGTCAACGGCTGGTGAAATTGGACTAGCCATAACGCAATCCTTTGGCGTTACGCATCTGTTACAGTATACTATTCGTTTGTGGACAGATTTGGAAATTCTAATGACATCAACAGAAAGAGTTGTTGAATATATAAAAACAAAACCTGAAGATCCGAGTGGAAATAAAATTGATAACTGGCCAAAAGCGGGTAAAATTACATATGAAAACGTTAACGTACATTATTTATCAAGTGCTGAACCAGTTTTGAAAAATTTATCTTTTACTATTGAACCTCACAAAAAAATAGGAATTGTTGGTCGAACTGGCGCAGGAAAATCTTCAATTATATCGGTTCTGTTTCGGCTATATGATTATGAAGGAACAATTACTGTAGATGGTATTGACATACATAATATACAAATCGCACACTTACGTTCCAAAATATCCATTATACCACAAGATCCTGTATTATTTTCTGGAACAGTTAGGTCAAATTTAGATCCAAATGAAGAATTTACCGATAATGAACTCTGGAATGCATTAGAAGAAGTCAAAATAAAAAGTTTAATAGAAAATTTAAATATTACGATATCGGAAGGAGGTTCAAATTTTAGTAGTGGTCAAAGACAACTATTTTGCTTAGCGCGGGCATTAATTCATAAAAATACTATATTAGTGCTAGACGAGGCAACAGCAAATGTAGATGCACACACTGATGAATTTATTCAAAATACCATCAAAACAAGGTTTTCGCATTGTACAATTATTTCAATAGCTCATAGACTAAACACTATTTTACATTACGATAAAGTTCTTGTTTTGGATTTGGGAAAAGCAATGGAATTTGATAATCCTCGAGAATTACTAAAGAATAAAAATGGAATGCTGTATAGGATGGCATATGAAGCAGGATTAGTGCAATGAATATTTTAATAGTATGTTCAACATTAGAATATTATTGTGAATAAACTAATTCATCTAGTAACTTACAGATGAAACACAATAATTAGATATTTAGTAATAGGTTATATGGAGATGTTTTAAAGTTGTATTAATTTTTATTGTTTGCATAGCTTAAATTTAAGATATAGTTTAAGGTAGAATTTAGCATTGACCGGATGTGGCAGAAATGTACAGAAACGAAAATTTTTTCAATCCTGCGCAAGAAATGGTTAAGTTAAGTTAAAGTTAACACGTTAAAACGGTTCTTATATGCGAATACATACTAGACATTTTTTTTCTTATTTATATTGCAATTTGCAATTTGTTGAGCTGCAGTTACAAGAAGATTACTTTGCCCATGGTCAACTTTATGTAGGATCCTCAATGGTTGGAACATATAAAAAACTGTTTCTGTACTCACCTCTGAAAAAAATAACCAATGTAGTTTATAAAGAAGTTTTGTAGTTTTTGCAATTTACTATTACTAAAAGATTGCTATTAATACTCAGATTTCAGTTGGTAAAGTATAAAATACAGCGAAGATTAAAATGATACTTTTAAATAAATATCTCTTTCTATTCCACAGTAATAACTAAAATTAAATGATAAGAGTAAATTAATTCAACATAGGCCCAAGACTATAACGGTGGGAATAAAATTAGTCTTGGGGATAAATTTATCTAGGAGATTAATTTATATTCATGCAACTTCGGATTTACATTTATTTTTGACACATGAGATGAATTAAATGCCATATTTTTAATTTTAAACACATTTTCGTATTTGTTATTAATTATAATATCAATTTTTGCTGTATGATAACGTACATTTTACTATTATCAATATTTATAGTAATCATATTATTATTAGTTAATACTTTATATTAGTGATGGGCATAACCGGATTATTTCAAGAATTGGATTCTGCCGATTAGGTTATTCTAATAACCGGATGATTTTATAATTCAAATTATTTTTAACTCATTTCTTTCTGAACAGGTAATGACGTAATTAGTGAAACAAAACCTCTTCTCCATTCGATTATGAAGCGCGCGTTATCAAATTTCAAAACATTTATGCTTATTTGACGAATTCCAAACTGACTTGATGTAAATAATATTAGTTAATGTTAGCTTTCCGGTGAAGCAGAGAATTGACTCGCGCATTAGGTTATAATATACGGTTATTTATTACGATTTTTCACTCGGTTCGGTCAGAAGGTTCTTAAATACCGGAATTTCGCGATTTATTATAAGGTTATTTTTAATTCGAATTATTCAATTTGATAATCGAATTATACAGGTTATTTCAATAACCGGATGACAGGTTATTTTTAATTTGAATTATCCCATCACTACTTTATATGACAAATTAAAATATTGTCGTGAAACACAGCTCAATCAAACCCCCAAGTAATACTACCGGGAATAAAATCTCGCCTAATGTGCACACTCGAACAAGTGAATCCCAGCTAGCTTTACGTCGGTTCACAAAGTTAAGGCCGCAGTATCTGCAAGTTGTAGGTATCGGCGAGATAAGATCAATTAAAGAGTGCAAAGAGTCAAGTGGTGATTTATTTGAATTAGTTTGATATAAGACTGGAGCAAATCGAGACAAAATAGACACAATTGTCAAAGAGAATGTAAATTTGTGTACTTGTGTGCACAGTATAAACTGGATGGTATTATTTAAAAGCAAACAATATTCTATACCTCCAATTAACACTGTGTAAATGTTTAATGTGTAATAAAATAATATAAAATCAAAAATGTTCACAAATATAAAATTCAGTACCTTTTTCATTAAATTCTTGGTAAGACACAAATCTTTGAATCACCTTGTATCTCGTAGTCTGGATTATTGTGGTAGAACGGTAGGCAAACAGTACGGCAGCGTGGCTTCCAACCTGATCGTATAGACAGTAGTCGACTACCGTATTCTGTTCCAATCTTTCCTTCTTTGCAAGGAAACAGTGAAAGTGATGAGTGAAATCTTCTCAAGTGGTATTCAAATCTCGAAAATCGATTTAAATAGAATTGCACGGCTTCTGTGTCGTACAACAAAAATGTGGACATGTGTTGAGAAACTTAACCTCCAAATTTTAATCGTGGTTAAAATCATCCAATTTCTTAAGCATCAAAATCGGTAAATAGGATAAATCTTGATTTATCTAACGCAGCATTCATGAAATAATCAATTTTCAGGATATTTTAGACGCGATGGCATCCAAAACGTGAATTTTATAATCAAATCGAAAAACGTGTTCGATTCACAAAATAGTGTAAAAACCTCAGTTTTACACAGTAAAATATTCAACAAACTCACTTGTTCTATTAATCGCCAATATAATAGCTTTTGTGGCAACAAAAGCTTGCAGGAAGGTTTTCTTTGTAAAATCGCGAAGATGTCCGCAATTTACAAACGTCTCTCTTCACTCTCCGCACAAGACGACCAGCTCGCCGCAATTCTTGCTCAAAAGTCGCTGTTACCATCCAAATAACAATAAAATATAGCAACAATAAATGTTAGTATGCACAAACTTTTTGCCGCCTTAATTCAAAAATTCACTTTTCAGAACAGAACACAAATTCGCACCAAGTTACAAATAAAAGAAATCAAGTTTGTTTGTTTTATGTGTCATGGGTTACAAAATATCTCTTTTGTGTCGTCAACTTGCATCCAGCTTTGATGTCTTCAATTAGACACAATTAATTTAAAGCAAAATTCAACAGGCTAAATCCACCGACCTTTTGCACACTTCAATATATTTATTAATGACTCCGTTGGCCTTGTGCTTAGCAAGTCGGCTTTCATTTTGTCATTGCGAGTTCGATCCTCACCAGATTCATATTTTTTTATTTAAATTTTTATTAAGTATTATATTATTATAATAAGGGCCGACCTAAATGTATCTACTAGACCAGTGATTCTCAACCTTTTTTTTGTTGCGGCACACTTTTAACGATTTCAAAATTTGGCGGCACACAAAGAAAAAGAAAAGTTTAAAAATTATTTACTTACCTATAACACACTGCGTAAAATAGTTTATGATAATAATTTTAAATGTGCGAAATAAAATAATTTTAAATCATATTATTTAATAATATTAACATAATTAAATATCTAAAATTTTGCGGCACACTTTTAGAATTTCCGCGGCACACAAAAGTGCCGCGGCACAGTGGTTGAGAATCACTGTACTAGACTAATAATTAGTTTTTTAATTTATGAATCTCCTAGTTAAATTTGTAGTTTGTGAATGGTGCTTTACCTACGTACAAATTTACCTAGGAGATTCATAAATTAAAAAAACTAATTATTAGTCTAGTAGATACATTTAGGTCGGCCCTTATTATAATAATATAATACTTAAATAAAAATTTAAATAAAAAAATATGATTCTGGTGAGGATCGAACTCGCAATGACAAAATGAAAGCCGACTTCCTAAGCACAAGGCCAACGGAGTCATTAATAAATATATTTTAATTTGTCATATAAAGTATTAACTAATAATAATATGATTACTATAAATATTGATAATAGTAAAATGTACGTTATCTTACAGCAAAAATTGATATTATAATTAATAACAAATACGAAAATGTGTTTAAACTTAAAAATATGGCATTTAATTCACCTCATGTGTCAAAAATAAATGTAAATCCGAAGTTGCACGAATATAAATTAATCTCCTAGATAAATTTATCCCCAAGACTAATTTTATTCCCACCGTTATAGTCTTGGGCCATAATATCATAATTTTAGACAACTAAAATTGCACTAAAATACTTTTAAACTAAAATGTATAGTTGTTGTTACAATGCAATTTGCAATTGCTAATGAAATGCAGCTTTGCAGATAAGAACTAATAAGCAGTTATGGATTCTAGTTTTCCAGTCCCCTGTTGGGCCAATAAAATAGAGAACAAATGTACAACTCAAAATAATAATTGCAAATAAAGAATATCCAAACAAACTGAAAACGAAAATAAAATAATTCATTCAAAAGTACTAATAGTTGAAGTTAAGACACTTTCTTGAGTTAAATAAAGATTGATTTAACACCAAAAGCATGCTCATGATAATAATTACTACTAGTAGTACTAATATTGATACTCATACTACAAGCTTTATTAATGTTTTAATTTTGCAAATTTGAAGGTTTTTGATAAGAAGTATAATAATGAAGAAAATATGTCCAATAATAATGTAATTGATAAAAATTATAAGGAATTATAAAGAAATATTATTTAATTGGTAATAGTTTGATTTGTTGGAAAATGCATAATTGCATTTATATCATTGTCGTGTGTTGAAATGTTACTTTGTAATTGATTTCAAATATTGCTTCTCATTTAACAGTAAACGTAACTCCAATAATCTAGTAGTTGATGCAAAAAATAATTTTTTTTTGCATATTACGCATGCTTCCTTTAGATTAAGAAATTTAACAGAAATTTGGTGCTTAAATTGGGTAAGTGTTATAATTTAACTATAATTATTAATATTTATAGTACAAGTTATTTTATTCGCTATCGGTACCTTTAATGTAGATGTCCACGAGTTGAACTAGCACATTTTACTGTGTGCAAATATTTATGTAATATTATGAAAAAATATGTAAATTAGTTAAAGTATAGACCAATGCAGTCAGTCTGCAAATATATAAATATAATTGCAGACAAGTTTGCGATTCATTAACCTATCGATAAAATATAAATTTGAAATTATTCTTCTCTCCACAGTGTTCGAGTTTTATAAAAATTGAGGCAACCACTATCAGAGAAGTCGCCAAGTTCAATGTTATTTTCTTAAAAAATTAATTACTATTTAGATAATGTCGCTTAGATATTTAGATACATTTTAAAGCTATTCATATTATAACAATTTTTGCAATTAATTTCAGAAATATTCCTACTTTTTCAACTTAAAATATGTATAGCGGAATAAAAACTGAAAGACATAAAAATCCAAAGGAAAATGCAAGCTTACTTAACAAATTGTTCTTTTTGTATGTATACCAAACTTTCTAATTTATAATACATTATATAGGGTGAATGAGAGCACCCGTATCAACAATTTTTTTTTCAAAACGGCTAGTCGTAGAGAGTTGGGTTAAAAAAATTTATTATAAAAGCTATAATAAAGAATCGAATGGTGATATTATTATTTCTCGGAAAGGTCAGCGTCCCGAGTAGTTTGCTCCAGAAACTCCAGAACTCCAGTATTTTGAATGGCACCATAGGTCGAAAATGGTATCGTTGGAAAGATCTTGCAAAAATAAGCAAGTTTTGTAGGAAAAATTATTTTATTACTCCCACCCTTTTTAAGTAATATTCGATTGCATGTTATGGGTGAATGCGACCACCCGTATCAGTCATTTTTGTCAAAAACGGTAGGTCGTAGAGAGTTGGGTCAAAAATATTTATTAAGAGCACGACCGCTGCGAATTTTACCGCTACGAGCGCCACATGTACAAAATTAGACAAATTTTTGTGGATGTCCAAATGTTCAACACTTTAAAATTTTTTGCTTCTGATTGAAAATATATAAAAACAACAGATCTATTTAAGTCATGAAGAAATTTCATTACAAAATTCCGTCGTGGTGTATTGTTTATTGTTAATTGAAATTTGAAAATTTACGAATTTTTTTGTTAATAAAGTAAACTTTTTTTATCTCGCACCCAAGCTATCATTATAAATGTGCTAATTTAAAAAAATAAACGTTAAAAGTTCGGTAATAAAGTTTTTCCATATGTTTTTGCGAAAATTAAAATATTTCAAATTTAGATCATAATCTCGAGTAGCACATCCAATTTTTCTAGTTCGTCCATTACTTCATAGGGTAATAATACAGAATTCTGTACTTTCGGCTGTTGGTTTTTATTTTAAACGAACTTGTTTACATAGCGATTTTGACAGTTCGAAATTTTCATATTATAATTTAACGGTACGTTTCAAATATTTTATTTGTTAATAACAAATATTATAATAATATCGACGGTTGAAAGGAGAAATGGCTAATACGTGATATCAAAAATACCTTACAAAATACACATTTTGTGTAAAAATTCAAAATCTCACCATGTAAACAAGTTCGTTTAAAATAAATACCAACAGGCTAGGGATGCGCATGCATGCATAAAAGTCATATGCCGCAGTTTGGCTTAACGTAGCCTAAAAGATATAGGCAGGTATTTTTTTACAATATTGAATATAAAAAAAAAACAAAGGGCCACTTTTTCAAAGTATAAAATAAATACACACAATTTAAAATTAAATTCTTTATTAATAATCGTATGTTCGCGGATGAGAAGCAGCCCAAGTCAACCCTTCGGAGGCCACACAAAATGAAACAAGGCGATTTTTTATAGTTGTACTACCTTGCATTATTTTCTGTAATTGTTTTAACACTTTTTGGTAATTTCCTTTTATTATTTTCAGCAATAGCATCTTGAATGTATGGTGGATCTACACATTTTTTGTTTTTCTTTAAATTATTGCGAATTAATTCAGGAGCTATACATTCAGTGTAAAATTGTTGTAATTTGAGCAACATAGAATTATTCCACAACTGTTCATTTCTGTAAATTTCTTCTATGAAGATTGGTATTTTGTCGTTGATATAAACAACGAAATAACATTTTTCCTTTTTGGTGATATTTAGTTGCCCTTGAACCTAGAAATATTTTATTAGTATTGTGACATCTATAAAGTTTAAAAGTAATGTTGTACCTGATAATAATAATTGTGATTGCGATTTAATTGTATCTCATTGTTTTCGTTTTTTTTTAAATAAATCTTTGATTTCTTTATCTCGATTAGCTCTAACAAAGAAGTAGCTTGTGTATCAGGTGAGTAAATGCATTTGATTTCTTAAATTGCATTTTCTCCTATCAAACCTGTTATAATAAATTAAAGTTATGTTATTTCTTTGAATAGCTAATACTATTATCTATTTTTACCATCCAGTGAAGCAGCTAAGAAACCATGATCTTCATCAATCAGAGACCCGATTTATGAACTTTCTTTCCAGTTGCTTTCTCAAATAGTGATGCAGCCACAGTCTCTTTTGATATACCATATTCGGTTGCCAGAGAATAAAATGAATTGTGATTTAAGCACGATTTGACTAACAAGGGGTCACTACAGTGAGTATGTCGCCAATCGAGATCCCAATTTTTTTGGTGATTCTAGTAGTTAAAAAAATTATCACTTTTTCGAATTTTAGTCGATTGCCTCTTAGTTCTTGAGTTATGAATTTTTGAAAAGGCAGATTTTACCATAAGTTTAGCATTATGGACGTTGTAACGCGTAGATACTGGGTTCTAATCCCAGTCCCGGCAAATTTTTTTTCTTTAAATTATGTAATTTATTATCGGAATTAAAAAATTAATGACCTACGAATTACCATTACAAATTATTAACCGCTAGACCACCATGGTTTTTTGTAATAATAGCTAATAATAATAGCAGTTAACCCACCATAGTATTTTTAAAAATTCATAACTCAAGAACTAAGGGCCAATCGACTAAAATTCGAAAAAGTGATAATTTTTTTAGCAACTAGAATCACCAAAAAAATTGGGATCTCGATTGGCGACATACTCACTGTAGTGACCCCTTGTAAGTTATGGCACGATGTATGTTGCCGACGTTTTACAACATTTCCAAATATTGATGCCGTTAGTCTGGGATGTCTTTCGTACTCATACAATTTGTTTCCAAATTGCCCCACAGTCTCACTTTGGATACGATTTTTTTCTTCCGTACTAACCTAGAAAATCAACAAAATCAGAACTAGCTTATAAATTTTATTATGTTAATATTTTTACTTGTAACCGTAGTGTTTGCTGTTTAGCTTCCTTCAGAATAAATTCTGAATCCTCAATATCCTCCGGTTCATTTGCGAACTGTCCGTAATCTGTGTTTTTACTCACACTTGGTGTTTTACAGCTCCGTTTCCTTTTTTTAATTGCAGGAAATAAATTTTTTCGGCAAGTAACCTTTTTTCGTTGGTGCTTTTTAATAAAGTTTTTAAAGTGACGGCCTGGACTACTTCCAACGCATTTCTTCCACGGACTCACATGCCACGCAAAACTTTTATTGTATCTCAATCCTGATAAATTCACTCTTCGTTCATATGAACCGCGTTGAATTAAATTTAACCTTTTTCCCATATTAAAACGAGCCACAATATTCATTAACCTTTCAGCACGATTATTGTTTTCATTTTGTATTAATAAGTGTGCCTTCCTAACTAGTAAGTTGAGTACACCTACAAAAAAATAGAAAATTAAAAAAATATTGATGTAAACGAAGAAACTGATGACGTACCGTATAAATGATTAAATATGCCCGTAGCTTCTAGGTCAGGAACTAAATTATGTTCTGTATCACCAATATTATTACATGTCCCTTCAGTGCACTGCAAATGATTTCCAAATCCAAATAACATAATAACATATTATTATAATCTCGCAATGTAAACAAGTTCGTTTAAAATAAAAACCAACAGGCTAGGCATGCGCATATGCATGCATAAAAGTCCGTAGCCTGAAAACGGATATAGAATAATTAAAAATTTTGTTAAATTTCATTTACCTCGCACTTTCAGTATTCAAATTATCAGCATTCGTATTAGATGTTCTATTATCATCAATCACCTCATCACAATCATCAAAAAGTTGTGAAGAATTCCCATTTCTTTTTCCTTCCCAAAGAAGTTTCGAAATTTTAGCTCGCTTCGTCCTTTTAGCAATTCGACATAAACTTCTACCCATTTTAGTCAAGTTTAGAAATTTACAATAAAATACTTTGCGATGTTAACTAAAATAATTTGATTAGTAAATTATAATACCAAATTTTACTTACTGTATAATGAATGATGTGGTAATTATACTGTTCTTAACACTTTAAATGATCAAATTATAATTTTTTTTATCAAAAAACTATAGTATCTTATAGAAATTTTATTATATTTTGTACTGCAATAATATCTGAAATATCACCAGACAGAACAAGAGAGACAGATAATGCTTGCTATAATTAATAGCTCAAATTATCTCAAAAATATTACAGTTTTAAAGTGTATATAGTTTCCCCCTTGTGATAGATAGCTTAAGGTTGGTGGTGATCCTAGCTAACCTCTTTAAAAACTTGGCTAAAGTCGTCCTCTTAAAGCCATAATAAAGAATCGAATAATGATATTATTATTTCTCGGAAAGGTCGTCATCCCGAGTAGTTTGCTCCAGAAATTTATAGGTCGAAAGTGGTATTGTTGAAAAGATCTTTAAGAAATAAGCAAGTTTTGTGGGAAAATTTATTTTATTACTCCCACCCCTTTTACGTAATGGTAGTCTCATTCACCCATATGCAATCGAATATTACTGAAAAGCGGAGGGAGTAATAAAATAATTTTTCCTATAAAACTTGCTTATTTTTGTAAGGTCTTTTCAACGATATTATTTTCGACCTATGGGGCCATTTAAAATTCTGGAGTTCTGGAGTTTCTGGAGCAAACTACTCGGGATGACGACCTTCCCGAGAAATAATAATATCACCATTCGATTCCTTATTATGGCTTTTATAATAAATTTTTTTGACCCAACTCTCTACGACTTACCGTTTTTGAAAAAAATGAATGATACGGGTGGTCGCATTCACCCTAACATGCAATCGAAGATTATTTAAAAAGGGTGGGAGTAATAAAATAATTTTTCCTACAAAACTTGCTTATTTTTACAAGATCTTTTCAACGATACCATTGTCGACCTATGGTGCCATTTAAAATACTGGAGTTCTGGAGTTTCTGGAGCAAACTACTCGGGACGCCGACCTTTCCGAGAAATAATAATATCACCATTCGATTCTTTATTATGGCTTTTATAATAAATTTTTTCAACCCAACTCTCTACGACTAGCCGTTTTTGAAAAAAATTGCTGATACGGGTGCTCTCATTCACCCTGTATATCTTTTATAATAATATATTACAGTTTTGCATTAAAGACTATACGCAAAGGTTATCGTAATGTATTCCAAGAAGAAGATGTTTACGAAGTAATGAAAGAATATAGATCTGAAAGATTAGGAAAACGTATATATAAGTTATGGAAAATTGAACTGAAAAAATCGAATCCTTCGATAACTCGTTGCTTACTTAAAATGTTTGGTTTTGAATATATGTTCTTGGGTTTGGGATTCTTTACTTACGAAACAGCTACTTTGTAAGGACAATATTATTATACCTTTATTTACTTATAAAACACTTATTTTAGAATAATTCAACCAGTGTTAACTGGAAAATTGGTATCTTATTTTGAACCAAACACTCCAGTTACCCAAGAACAAGCAATCTGGTATACGGTCGGCATTTTGGCGTGTATAATATCATTTGCATTTTTAGATCAAACTTATTGGTTAGTGCTTTCTCAAGTATGCTTAAAAGTTAAAATTTCGTTATCTGCCCTGGTGTATAGAAAATCTTTGAAGTTGAATTTATACAATGCACCCCAATTTGCTAGTGGAAAGGCTGTAACTCTTATTACTAAAGATATAATGCAATTTGATACACCTTTAGATTGTGGACACATGTTTTTCAACGGATTTTTTCAACTCATTATTATGACTACACTTATGTACAGGCAGATTGGAGTTGCTGCTTTAGTTGGCACATCCTTTTTATTTATTTTAATACCAACTCAAGGTATTATTATTAGTATACTGTTTTTGAATTAATTTTTAACAATTTTTAGTACAAAATTGTCAACAACTTTATTAATATTATTAACTTTTTTTTAGTATATCTGGGACATTTAACGTCGACTTATCGACTTAAAACTGCATCACAAACTGACCAAAGAGTTAGATTCACCCAAGAAATTCTTACTGCAATTAGAATAATAAAAATGTATACATGGGAACCATTCTTTTCAAAAATTGTAAATAAATTAAGAACGTAAGTTTTTTGATTTCATATCAAATAATTAAAAAAAAGTTTTCTTCTTAGAAATGAATTAAAATATCTTCGTATGTTATTTCTCATCAAAGCTATAGCTTTATCTGTTGGTCAGCTGAGTTCCAGAGTAGCATTTTACTTATGCGTTATAGTTTATATAGCTTTAGGAAATCACATAACAGCCGAAAAAGCCTTTTTCATAACTGAATCATTTTCGGCAATAAATCTTCTTTTTAATGTTTATATTCCTTCAGGAATAGGACAGATCGCAGAACTTAGAGCAGCATTTAATAGATTAACTTCATTTCTATTACTTGATGAAGTTCCTCTGGATGTTATCACAGTTGAAACAGAGGATACGGATCCTCATGTCGCAATTGAAAATGTAACCATAAAATCAAATCAACGTTTAATCGTAGATAATTTGAACTTAGAAATGCACGCTGGTTTAACAATTCTGACCGGTTCTACCGGTTCGGGAAAATCCACAATCCTGAAATTAATTTTAGGTGATACAAAAATTGAGAAGGGAAACATTAATATTTGTGGCAACGTATCATATGCCTCTCAAGAACCTTGGGTATTTCCTGGTTCTATCAAGCAAAACATATTGTTTGGAGAAGAGTATGATCAAAAACGTTATGATGAAATTATAGAAGTATGTGCATTAAATAAAGATTTTCAGAACATCCCAAATGGTGATCAAACCATTCTAACTGATAAAGGGCTTAATTTAAGCAGAGGGCAAAAAACAAGAATTAATTTGGCCCGAGCAGTGTATAGAAAATCTGATATTTATTTATTTGATGACTGCTTTTCAGCTGTGGATGCACTTGTTATGAATCACATATTTTCGGAATGTATTAAACGCTTTTTGTTTAATAAGATATGTTTATTAGTAAGCAATCAAAATGCCCTATTAAATAAAGCGGATAGGATAATTGTGTTACACGAAGGAGTAATACAATTTACTGGAACTTATGAAAAATTGCAAGGGTGGGATGATGATCAATTTAAAACCCATTACAAAAATGATCATTCAATTGACAATGTACACACAATGGAACCTGAAAAATATGATAATCAAGCAAATACATTTAATGAAATTAAAAGTCCAGAAAACATATATAGTGAAGATTCAAAAATTGGATCTGTGAAGAAAGAGATTTTCTTTCAATATCTAAAACAAGGAGGTGGAATCAAAATGTTAATTTTATTATTAGTTTTTTCTATTGTATCACAAGTTGCTTCCAGCTGGGCTGATTATTTTGTTAGCTTCTGGTAACAATATCGAAATAATTTAGATACATTAAAATGAATTATGAATTTCTAGGGTAGATATGGAACATGATTTATCAGGGTATAGATTTAATAAAACAACCCATTTAATGGAATTCAAAAAATTAGAAGAAGAACACCGAAATATGATGATAAAGTATTCCCTTGTTATTACGGGAGCCATCATATTTACAGTATTAACAGCACTAACTTTTTATATTTTTGCAAGTAAAGCTTCTGTAAATATTCACATTGAGCTATTAAAAAGCGTTCTAAATGCGACCATGACATTTTTTGATACAAATCTATCTGGAAATGTTCTAAATAGATTTTCTCGAGATCTGGGTATAATAGATGAACAAATGCCATTTGCACTATATGAATTTACATTTGTAAGTTACTAATAGTTCTTGGTATTAAGTTATTTAAAGGTAATAAAATTTAATTTTCAGAAACTGGTGGCACTATGTGGCATTCTATTTATGGTTACATCAGTTAACTTATATTTCTTAATACCATCCTTCGTTATCTTAGCAGTATTGTTTCTCGTGCAGAAAATATATTTACCTACCGGACGAAGTATTAGAAGATTAGAAGGATCAAGTAAGATTTAAAATACTATCATAATAATCTAGAGTAGCGTGGTTTAAGTAGTGCAATTTGATAGTAAACATATGATAATTTTTTAGACACACTAAAAATGTAATAGACACTTTTAGCACTAAAAATATGAAATTGGCACAGATGTAAATATACTGAAAGTATATTATTCACGATCGATGTACTTTCAGTATATTTACATCTGTGCCAATTTTATATTTTTAGTGCTAAAAGTGTCGATTACATTTTTAGTGTGTCTAAAAAATTATGATATGTTTAAAATACCATCGTCATATTATGAGACTATTTAATTCTTTACAGCCAGAAGTCCAATTGTGGGCCAATTTAATGCAAGCCTAGAAGGATTAACCACTATTAGAGCCTCTAAAGCACAAGATAAACTTATAAATGAATATGATATGCATCAAAATCTTTACAGTTCCACTTCCTATATGTATTTTAGTACAAAAAGAGCATACAGTTTTTATATGGACATGATAAGTGGTATTTATGTTTCGATTGTAACATTTTCATTTTTATTTATTAAAACAGGTATACCTGAAAAATTTAAACGTGGTTGGAGATTTTTAATTATTTATTTTAGAGTCGTCGGCTGGTGAAATTGGTCTAGCCATAACGCAATCCTTTGGCGTTACGCATCTGTTACAGTATACTATTCGTTTGTGGACAGATTTGGAAATTCTAATGACATCAACAGAAAGAGTTGTTGAATATATAAAAACAGAACCTGAAGATCCGAGTGGAAATAAAATTGATAACTGGCCAAAAGCGGGTAAAATTACATATGAAAACGTTAACGTACATTATTTATCAAGTGCTGAACCAGTTTTGAAAAATTTATCTTTTACTATTGAACCTCACAAAAAAATAGGAATTGTTGGTCGAACTGGCGCAGGAAAATCTTCAATCATATCGGTTTTGTTTAGGTTATATGATTATGAAGGACAAATTACTGTAGATGGTATTGACATACGCAATATACAAATTTCACACTTACGTTCCAAAATATCCATTATACCACAAGATCCTGTATTATTTTCTGGAACAGTTAGGTCAAATTTAGATCCAAATGAAGAATTTACCGATAATGAACTCTGGAATGCATTAGAAGAAGTCAAAATAAAAAGTTTAATAGAAAATTTAAATATTACGATATCGGAAGGAGGTTCAAATTTTAGTACTGGTCAAAGGCAATTATTTTGCTTAGCACGGGCATTAATTCATAAAAATACAATATTAGTGCTAGACGAGGCGACAGCAAATGTAGATGTACACACTGATGAATTTATTCAAAATACCATCAAAACAACGTTTTCACATTGTACAATTATTTCAATAGCTCATAGACTAAACACTATTTTACATTGCGATAAAGTTCTTGTTTTGGATTTGGGAAAAGCGATAGAATTTGATAATCCTCAAGAATTATTAAAGAATAGAAATGGAATGTTTTATAAGATGGCTTCTGAAGCAGGGTTAGTGCAATCAATATTATAATATTATGTTCAACATTACAATATTATTTCTAACTCGTGAAATTCAAGAAATAAAAGTTTTATACCTAAGTATTGTAAAATTAATAAATAAATCAATTAATATTCGTAAGCTAAAGTGAAATTTTTAAATATATTTAATAAATTGCTAACTCACTGATATTAATTTATTGGATTTGTATTATAATATTATTTTTAAATTAGTATTATATTTTAATAAATTACGAATTATGGTAATAAAATTAAAAATAATAATTTCTGATTGAGGAATTAATTTAATTAATTAATTAATAACTCACGAATTAATAATTAACCAATTGTTAAGAGTTGGAACATCTAAAAAAGTGTTTGTGTACTTTCCTCTTAGAAAAGCAACCAATGTAGTTTATAAAGAAGTTTTGTAGTTTTGCTATTCACTATTACTTAAAGATTGCTATCGATACTCTTAGATTTCAGTTGGTAAAGTATAAAGTACAGCAAATATTAAAATGATACTTATAAATAAATATATTATTAAATAAACAATAACTTTCTAAATTCAAATGATAAACGAAAAAACCAGTTTTAATATTTGCTGTTCCAACCCGGGCGAAGCCGGGTGTCCTGCTAGTATATAAATAACTAAAAAGAATTAACAATTAAAAGTACTACTAATAGCCTAGTAGTTGATACATGTTAAATGTAGATAAAAATTAAGCTAAATTTTAATATGCATGCTTTTATGTCGATTATCAAATTTAACATAAACGGTGGGCGCTTAAATTGGGTAAGTGTAATAGTTTAACTACTTACTATATACATATTATGTGCATATGTGATTAAAATCTATTATCCCGAAGCGAAGTTCAAAAGTACCAATCTAAGTGGTGTATGTGCGTTTCTTGTAAGAAGAAAAGAGTTAATCTAAACAAATTTCTAAGCAAATTTTCAAAGTTAAATTAATAGGGGTTTATAACACTAGTAGTACTTGTGGTAGCACAAACATCAATTGAATTTGGTTAGAACCGCTCTTGATAAATTTATTTATTTCGAGGGATCGTTTTTAATTTAATATCTATTCTAAAATGGACAACGGTGTAAAAATGAAACGAAAAGAAAATCCTAGAGTAAAATCTAATATTTTAGAAATTCTCCTATTCATGTAAGTAGATTAAAATAACTATAAGATACAGTACTATATTAATATTTTCTTGAAATATTTATTCTGCAATATTTATTTTCAATAAATACCTAGATCTAGTTATAACGTATTAGATCAAAATTGTCTGATAAAGAATAGGGTCAAGTTTTATATTATATCAAGGAACATATTTTTAGATTTTGCTAACTCAAGAAATAAGGAAGATAAATAAAATCTATAAAACTGAATTTATCAGACACAGGCAGAAAATGTATGCGCCGTTTTGAAGAAGGAATTAACAAAAGTTGTTAGTTTTACAACAGATTTCTGTAGTTTTACTGTCCCTTTAAATTAGATTACCTGCAATAATAAAAAAAAATGTTTGCAATTAATATACTAATATATTATTAATTTTCTGTAGTTTCACATTTGATACTATTCGCAAGGGAGTTCGTAGCGACCTACAAGAAAAAGATATATACGCAACTATGAAGAAATATAAATCTGATTCCATAGGTGATCGTTTAGAAATTTTATGGAAGGAAGAGATAAAGAAACCTAAACCAAAATTAATCCTTTGCATTTTTAAAATGTTTGGTCTCGAGTATATAATATTAGGTACTGTGTTCTTTACGTATGATACGGCAATATTGTAAATAAATGATGACTTTGCAATGATCAAAATTCTATATTGTCTATTTACAGAATTCTTCGGCCCACATTTTCTGGTAAACTAGTATCTTATTTTGAACTAAATTCAACCGTTATCAGAAATGAAGCTATTCTGTATGGAATTGGATTATTACTTTGTTCATTTACGTTAACATTACTTAATCCCACTTGCTATTTGATTTTACAAGAAATTTGTTTAAGAATTAGGATTGCTATTTGTTCATTGTTGTACAGAAAATGCTTAAAATTAAATTTGGCTAATTCTTCGGAATTTGCAAGCGGATCTGCCGTAATCCTTATGACTAAAGATATTGCACGCTTCGAATCAGCATTGGATTATATACACTTTATTTCAGCTGGGATCATTCAATTAATAATATTAACCTACCTCATGTATCAAGAAATTGGAGTTGCAGCTTTAATAGGAACATCACTTTTATTCATTATGGTGCCAATACTTGGTGAGATAAATGTTAAAATTATTGGTTTGAGTACGATAAGCTGGCACCGAAGATCTTGTAGTCATTTAGAAAAACTTGACGAAATCCGATAGATAACTTTAAATTTAACTGTTTAAGGTGAGGATGAATGTCAAAATATCTCTTAGTTTAGGCAATAATCGATTGCAAAGTTTCGATATTTTACGTTTGATTGGTCCCAGTTGCTTGCTTTATTCTGTTACGTACGCTGGATGTAAATACTTACAGAGAGTCTAAAGGTACGTGCAGAGTAAAAGCGGGTAGCCAGCAAGCTCATTTCAGCGAGCTTATTACCAGTAAGCCGATAGCTTGTTCCGAGCAGAGTAAACGCCGGTTTTGCCCGCTTACATTAACTGTTATTTAAATATAACAAGCATCGTAGCATCTATCTTTGTTTTTGCTGTGTATTAAAGAAGCTAAATTGTAACACGTTCGTTGTGAATCTATTACATACAAATGCAACGTTTATTTCTGTAATTGAATACTTTTCATCAGCGCCAGCAGACAGACGGGCGCCGCGCCGCGCCCACGCCAAAGACGACAACTACTTGTAATCTAATACTATTGTATCATTTTGAACACATGCATTTCTTTATCCAAGTTTATTAACACTTTTTATGATTATTTAATTTTTATATAAATTTGGAAATAAATTACATTATTATTATGTAGATACTTAAAATTGATACGGTTTTTGATGTTTATTTAAAATTTAGTGCATACTAATTAGCGATGCAAATCAATTACACCTTAATTTATTAGAAGTGGAAAATATTCAATCAATAATTTTTACTTAAAAAATATTAGTAATTTGCATACCTATTAAGAAACTTGATACCGCTTGCTCTCTCGTTTGCCGACCAGGTCGTAGATTTAACTTATGTCTTTTCAAATTGTGTTAAATTTTAGGAAAAAGTAATTTGCAAATTATTGAAAATACCTACTAGTAGAAATTGAAACACTTATCGAATTTGTACTAATAATTATTATTGCACCTGTCACATGAAAATGATTTTTTTTATTTATTTCGGGTTTTTATAAAATAGTAACAATAAATTAATTTACGGTGTAGATAATGAACATATTATTACATATAAAGTTTCAAAATCAAATATTGAATTAATTTATTTAACGATTGAAAGCAACAAAGCGGGTACCTGCTAGCAAACAATGAACAAATCATTCTTTTAAATATAGGCAAGCAGGCTACCAGCGAGATTCGACCTTGCTTATAACCACGTGATCACTCCCATCTCTTTACATTGAATTATGAGCAAAAGTCGGCGCTTATACAAAAACCGCGTTTACTATGCGCACTGTATTCCGACAAACAAGCAAGCTGGTTCGAGAAACCCGTTCCGATATATCTGATTACACTGTGAGCACTTGCATTTAATTACTACGTGGGATTGTTGGTAGCGATAATCTGAAACCTGCAACCCGCTTTTACTCTGCACGTACCTTAATGGAAGCTTCGTGGAGGAGATACCAATTTGAGAGTTGAGTCGCATCGCGAGATAGTTTTAATCAACTCCCGTTGTTTCGAGTTCCGTTATCTTAAATAATAGAAACTCCTAAGCATAGTATTATTTTTGACCCTAAAAAAGACCCTTAAAAGTTGGATACCTGCATGATTATTGTAAGTGTATTACTAAATAATCTAATTTGCATAATGCCCTTGTATATAAAAGAGAAGGACATTGGTGGAGCTAAACTTATACCAATACAATACTACCATTTTATTTTTAATGTTTGTTGTCTTATTTAGACCCAGTTTTGAATAATCAGCACATTTTTATTTTTATATTTTTTTATATTTGCACCCTCATCTACTATAATGTTATTAAAAAATGTTTAAAATCCGGTGTTAGGTTATCGTACGCACTCCAAATTATTTAATGATTTATATGTTTTTTCATAAAAAAGTTTTTTTTTTGCCAAAATTGTCCTTAAAATGTGCAGTGACTCAGTGACAGTAATTTATTGAAGAATCATTCGCCCTCTCTGCATTTTATTTTTAACTTGCGCAACGGACACGCCTACTTATATATGTTACCGGCAATCTGCGAAATCAGTCAATTTGCACAATGCCTAGATAATGTGCAAACCCACCAAGTCGTAAGGTATTGTGCAAATTCACTAGTACTTTAGGCAATCTGCAAAATGGCTACGGTCTTTCAGCCAATGTGCACATTGTCTATATTGTTAGTTAATGTGCTTTTTGAAAATGTAACAGACTCACATTGACTAGGCAATGTAAAAAACGAAATTTAATTATTTTCCAAATTTAATTTTGTAACATTATATGAAATCATTCGAAATCATTATCGGAATCATAATTAGGGCAAGTGCAAACACTAAACCGCATATCAGCACATTTTGAGCGAACGGAAATGTAAAAAAAAAATCACCGAAAATATCAGTAAAATGCAATAAAAACACTTTACTTTTGATTTGACTCAATAAGAATATTGTAAACAACAAACAATCATAAAACTTGCATATGAGTGTAAACAAGCGAAGAAAAAGAGGTAGCAACTTGCAAGCCGAAAAGGGTGGCAACCTGCATTTTGACGCTACTTTAGAATTATACAGAAAAAAATTGCCGATTCATGATATGTTTCAAATTTTGTCAGGATTATGTAAATTGAATGAAAAAGAGGTGCATGTCGCCAGCCCCCCCCCCCCCCAAATCGAATTTTGGGATGAAATTTGTGTCAAACGTTTGAGCATCAATAAGCTTCCAATATTTTTGTTTGAGCCTCAACCGTCGCGGAGTTATTCGCGATAACTTTGGGGGGGGGGGGCGCTGGAGACATGCTGGCCCCCTCAAGTGGAATTTTGGGATGAAATTGGTGTCAAACGTTTGAGCATCGTTTCAGCTTCCAAATTTTTCGTTTGAGCCTCAACCGTCGCGGAGTTATTCGCGAAACACTTGGGGGGGGGGCTGGAGACATATTGACGTTGATTTGTCGATAAAAATGTTCAATTTATCAGCACAGAACAAAAGCAAAATTTCAATTTTTAATTTTTTACTTTTTTTTTAACTTTTAATAAGATTTCAAACTTTCTTCAACACACACTATCTTATTGGCTCTGTCCGCTCCAGAACTAGTTTAAAAGTGACCACACCCCTTAGGTTTCGATTTCAGTCAAAGTTTACTTTATGACATTGGTCCAATACCAAAATGTAGCTAAGGTAGCAACCTGCAAGCGGTGGCAACATGCAAGCCTCTCCCCTACTAGTTTACGCATCTCGCACAATGTCTAGTCAATGTGAGTGTGTTACATTTTTAAAAAGCACATTAACTAACAATATAGACAATGTGCACATTGCCTGAAAGACCGTAGCCATTCTGCAGATTGCCTAAAGTACTAGTGAATTTGCACAATACCTTACGACTTGGTGGGTTTGCACATTATCTAGTAGGGCGGAGCACAACGTATAGGAGAAAAAATTTAGTTTTGAATTTGAATTGCCCTGGGTGCGCGATAGTTGTCTTTTGATATACCATACACAATCGTAAAATTTTTTTTAAAAATATGAATATCTTCAGGTTCCTTTTTTCATCTAAACATATAAAAAAAAAAATTAATATCAACTTTTCTATGCAGCTCTTCGCTTGATTTCTTTTTAAATAAGCTTCTAATTAAAAGAAAACAACTCAGAATCCGCCACGAGAAGGTGGCTGCATGTCAGATCCCCCCCCCCACCCATTTATTTAACTAAAAAGTTACTTGACAAAATCGTTCTTTGTCTCTAGCTTTGGTAGTGCCTTTTGGGAAGAAATTTTTTCAGTTGTAAGGAAACATTGCCTTTCCTTGTCGCCATACAAATCTCATATAAGTACTTTTAGTCAGTACTCAAACCGCTAATGTTTACTGCAGGAAACTCAATATTGTGATCAATTTCTTGAAAAGGCACAACTGGCATCGTCTCACATCTACTGAGTTGCTTGCCTATAGGACCAGCAAAGCCCTTTGGATCATTGGTTTTTCCATCAATTTTCACAATTAAGTGACGAAGAGGAAGTTCGTTCATATGCAATAGGCATATAAACCAATGCAGCGATTTTCCCAAAGACATCTCTAGCCGTTTTACGACACCATTCTTAAAACCTGTGTTAATAACGGTCCCATCACATCCCACAGCTGTAATTTTGTTAAAATTTTCTCCCAAAAAATTTTGGAGAAAGTTAAAAAGATTCGTACTAATATCACTGGCGCTTCCGGATGTCAGATGTCCTAAGTAAACAGAACCCGGTTCTGCAACAACTACTATATGCTTTTCAGTAACTTGCTTGGTGAGATAACTGGTTCCTATTTTTACATTTACAAGTGTCTTATCTTTTCTTCCGTCAAAGTAAATTCCATAAATATCATCCTGGTTTTCTTTCATTTCATTAAATAGGTTTTGCTTCCATCTTTTTCTTTCTCGTCTAATTTTACTTCTATCAATGATTAATGATGAATCTTCGCCACTAGTAAGACCGAAATCTTTAAGCACTGCATTTACAAGAAGCGATGCACTTCTGTCTGAAACTCCACTTCTGTCACAGGCTTCGGCTAAGTTAGGCAAAGCTCTTTTGCAAGACATTCTTGAAGACTTTGATGTAGAAGGCTCTGAATGTGAAATAATAGTACCGCCCCCTTCTATTTTTCTTTCTTCGTCGTCGTCTTTTTTTTCTTCTCTATTCTGTTGAACTGTAGTACAAATTGGAGTTATATTTGCGATTTTTTTTCAGTACGTTTTCTGTCTAACTCCTTTCTTTCTAACGACTTTACGATTTTCTTTGTATTTTTCACGTCGATACCGCCAATCATCATTTTTCGTTGTGTTCTCTGATCTTGTAGAAATTCTCGTTCTATTATTGGTACTTTAATTTTGCAGCTACATAAATCAAAATTGACACATTTGCAAGGACAAATATCAAATAGTCTTAAACTGTGTGATTTGAATACATTAGTTTTTTCCATAGATTTATTTTTCTTTATATTCTAGTAGTACTCATTATACTCTTTTATTTTTTGGATTATACGTTGGTCAGAAATCATTGGAAGAGAAGCTTTTTGCCAAATTTTTTTAATGTCGACAATAACTTTCTTAGAAATATCTAGTATTACACTAGGGTCTTTATCACTTTCAGCTTTAAAAAGCTCACGATACCACAAAAACAACTTCATAACGTCAGAATATGTTGGAAGGCCATTGCCACAAAGTTCACTAACTTGGTGTCCCAAATATGTCACAATGACATGTCACTCGGGTTCTAGGCATCATGTAATCTCAAGTTTTCGTTTATACACTAAATCGCACAACACAAAATCGCGTCTAAACACTCAAATAAAATGGAGTGTTTTTTGTTAAAATTTCAAAATTTCAATTTCGAAAAGGAATTGATATCATCACACATGACTGAAATTTTTTATGGTATATTTTGATCTTAAAAGGCAACTATTCCACACCCAGGGTTTCAAAATTTCCAAAAAAAACAACTACTATTTGTTTAATAATAAAATGGAGTGTTTTTTGTTAAAATTTCAAAATTTCAATTTCGAAAAGGAACCTGAAGATATCATCACACATGACTGAAATTTTTTATGGTATATTATGATCTTAAAAGACAACTATTCCACACCCAGGGTTTCAAAATTTCCAAAAAAAAAATTTACACTCCGCCCTATTATCTAGGCATTGTGCAAATTGACTGATTTCGCGGATTGCCGGTAACATATAGATCCCGAACGTTAGACACTTTCGCGGATTCTACAATCGGTTCTCTTCTCCATGACTTTTTTTCAAACCAAGTATTTTTGAGATTACATATATTGTCGTGTTCCAAAATGGTCCTGACTTCCCAGATCCTAAATTGGACTCTTGGGGTAGTCGACATCCACCGGAACAAAATGACAGTTTTGAGTTCCCGGAAGCTTAACGTCGGAAACAATATTTAGACCACAGCTCTACAGATAGTCGGTTCAGGGAATTTAAATGAAAGGTCGTGGACGTCGATTACAAAACTTATTGCACCAATAAAACAATAAAAGAAGTCGTGGAAATCAAAAAGTAATTTATTTGCATGAATAAGGTCAAAAACGAGAGCAATTTTGGATGTTGTTGACACAAACGTCTAGCGATAAATAATTTAGTGTATTAATTATGTACAGCCCCAAGTAAAGCGTATCATTTACTTTTAAAACAACAGCTATACGTTTACTTGATGCTGTTATGGTGTTAATTAGTGTGGCAATTATGAAAAATTTACAAATTTTGCTATTATAATAAATTGTTCATAAACTTACGTAGTTCAATCACTTGATTACACCCGGTATTCATATGAAATTTGAGTTGTTGATGCATGCACATGACCCAAGATGGCTTCTCCAGTAGCAAATGTAGTGGCAATGATGACACCTGCCGAAACCAAATTCTCGCTTTTCCAAATAATTTGAATGAAACCTCGAACGGAAAATTTCCAGTGCTGTGTTATACACCCCACAAGTGTCAGTTAGAACGAATTTCCAACTAGTCCAAAGAAACAGATGCTTGAACACATATGGTCCAAACTAACCTCAAAATCGTACAATGTGCAGATAAAATCGCAGGAATATCAATAATCCGCCTTCAAATGTAACATAAATCAAATCTATGATTTACAAAAATCACCAGGATTACGCTTTCGTAATTATTTCAGGTACCTTAGTACGTAAAAACCAAAATTTATCGATATGGTCGATAATTGCTCGCAAACACTAAATTGTTGTAAAAAGTATGATTTTTGCAACTTACGCGGTTCAAAACATTCGCAAACACTTCCAATTAACTCGCAAATTCGCTTCTGAATGGATCAGAAATCCTCAAAACTAAAATTTGTCGAAATTTTACAATAATTTTGTAAAATCGACCACTCTCTGTTGAGACCTGCGAGCGTCTGCTTCAAAACGGCTCGCCCGTTCTCTGCGACCTAATCTCACCTCCCAACACTGTCCATACAAATTTTCATAACCAAAGCAAGTTTCCGCTTTATTGGCGCTATTCATTCGAATTTCAAATGTTCTTGTTATTGCAGATAAAACACTCATTTCTCGCACAAGTATCACCAGTATACCAAACATTGATAATAATCAAATAAAATGTGTCATTGGGTGTGGGGTCATTCCATATGAAATCAACACACTTTTTAGGGTGACCATCTCAGATTTGGATAAAATATGGTATATCGATAGAGTGTATGGAGACTATCAAAAATACAAATTTTTATTTAAATATCTCAAATGGTTTCCAAAATAACGCTATGTAAAATTTTCAAAAATTGGCTGCCGGAATATTTTCAAATCATTATAGCAGCTCTCCTAATTAAGCTACAGAGGTGGGCGTGGTATCATTTAACTCAGTTTTTAATGCCCTTTAAGATGATATACAGCACAGGATGCTTTCTTATAAGCATACTTTTCAAAACTCAAAATCAAAATTTTGAATTTAATTTTCTCAAAAAGTGCATCTTCAAAATTTTTCAAAAAATTTTTGGGAGTAGTCTACTTATGGTAAGTGACTGCCAAAATTTCAAAGTGGGATGGTAATGGCTTCATAGTTAAAATAATTTTTAAGTACAAGATGGTTTTAAAAGAACGATAGACTTTATATTATTATAGTAAGTGAAATACCGCAGAAATTGTTTGTGAAAAATGAAATTTACAATATTTTATAAAAAATATATGTTAGTTTTACGGAAGTGAGTCTTGCCAAATAATTTGGTGCCTTATGGGGGAGGGGGACACCCCTTGCCGGCAAAGATAGAAAGTCCAACTTTGTGAATTTTTTCTAAGAAAATGAAATTATTTAGATCAATTTGGGTTTTGACATATTATTATACCAGTCTTGAGATATATCTAAAAAAATTTTCAAATCAAAATATTTCTAATTCGAGATTCTAATATGCCTACACAAAATTGGTTTTTAATTCGATTACAATACTTTCCTGTACTATGTAAATGGGAAAGTAATACACTGATAATCCTATACTAGGTAAAGTTTCTATCCATTATTTGCTATTACCGCAGTAAAGCTAAGTGTCGACAAACCTCTAGGAGAGGGCTCGGCTACCTATGACCCGCGGGTCACCAAGTGACCCATTTGATAATTTCAAGTGACTTATATAAGTATGGTATGCAGGTCTTTATAATATGTAATCTTTTCCTTTTGTCCAGGGTAAAATTAGTTAATTTTGACCCGCATCCAAAAAGGGAAAAAAACACCAAATGAAATATTTCCTTGTTAGGATAGAATAAATTCATTAAAATGTACGGGATTGTCATGTAATTAATAGACAAAGAGTAGTAATGTGGCTTATGGGTTTATTATTACATTATTATCGTACTTTTTGTAACGCAATAATAAGTAATATAGCGCAAAGTATGCAAATATCTTCTCATATTAGTACTACCATATAGTTATAACATATTTATTCTAACCTCAAGCTAATCGTATTCCTATAATATTATTTTATTACATTTTTAGTATGCTTGGGAAAATGTGTTGAAAACTATAGACTCAAGACATCAGAAAATACCGATGAAAGAATAAAAGTTACTCAGGAAATTTTGGCAGCAATAAGAATCATTAAAATGTATACATGGGAGTTATTTTTTTTTAAATCAATTAGAAAACTGAGAAAGTGAGTATAAACTATTTTATTATTGTTTATAATATGCTATAAGAGGGGGTTTTTGATTTTCCCTTCGCCTTTTCGTGATCTTCTCGAAATTTTTGGGTTTCTTCCTCTCGGAATGTTTGCAAGATCCAGATTACCATTTTTGGGATTTCATATTAGACCAATATACAATTTTATAGAAAGTAAATCTTCCTACATAAACCTCACTGGCGCGGCGTTACGAGGGAAGATTTTTAAGTTCGGGAAATGAGTCAAAAGGAAAGTTTTTTTTATACTTATAATTTTTAATATTATCACTTCGAACATCAAAGCAATATTGTTAGATTTTACAATTAATTTTTCTATACCGTAAGAAAATAAATTTATTTTTCCGTCAAAATGTTCATTTACCGGCGATTGATGTTATTGACCGCTCTCAAGCCTTCCACAAAGTTATTTGTTAAATTTTGAACCCACTGGTAAACACTGGATGCCAAATGATGGAGGACTATATGATGGGTGACCAATTTCTTGAAAACCTTATGACGTCTAAGCTCTCACAGAAATTCTCACAGGTGAATTTAATGTAATTCTTACATTTAATTCTTCTTTTAAACTACCTAAAGTATCAGTTTAATATGCGCCTATGATGGTGACACTATCACCTCCTCTAAAGCAGTCTATGGTTTGAAATTGCATAATTAATATGATTAAAGGTTTTGGGGCTTAAAATAAATTAATTTTAATAGTTTTAAGTATAGGCACAGTAATTAAATTTTAACAACTTTCTTTTAGCAAAGAAATCAAAAATTTACGAGTAGTTTTTTATCTGAAGGCTATTATTACATGCATCGGTCAATTAAGTTCGCGAATTGCATTATACATATGCATAATGATGTATATATTACTAGGAAATCACATAACAGCCGAAAAGGCATTTATAGTATTAGAATATTTTACGGGATTACATACGGCCTTAAATAGATATTTACCAGCAGGTATTCCATTCCTGGCTGAACTTTATGCTTCTCTTACCAGATTACGGGACTTTTTGTTGCTTGATGAAGTAACTTCAGATCATGGATTTATTAAAATTTATAACAAAGTTCCACAAGTTGCTATTGAGAATGTGACAATTGAAGCAAGTAAAAATGTTATTTTGGGCAATATTAATGTGGAAATGCATAAGGGGTTAACAATACTGACAGGAAATGTAGGTTCAGGAAAATCTACCTTCCTTAAAATTATTTTAGGAGATGTGAAGAAAGAAACTGGAACTGTTGCTATTTCGGGAGAAGTATCTTACGCTTCTCAAGATCCATGGCTTTTTCCAAGTACTGTGAGACAAAACATTATTTTTGGAGAAGAATTTGATCAAAAGCGTTACGAAGAAGTTGTCGAAATCTGCGCTTTGAAAAGGGATATTGCTGCGTTTGAAGATGGTGATCAAACTCTCGTAAGCGATAAAGGTCTTAATTTAAGTAGAGGACAGAAAACAAGAATTAATTTAGCGCGGGCTATATACAAAAAGGCAGATATTTATTTACTTGATGATTGCCTATCCGCAGTAGATGCTCATGTCAGTAAACACATTTTTTATGAATGTATAAAAGGTTTTTTAATTGATAAAGTATGCGTTTTGGTAACTCATCAAAAAGATTTACTACAAGAAGCTGATAATATTGTGGTATTAGGTGAAGGCAGCATACAATTTAAAGGCAACTATTTAAATCTGCAAAAGTGTGATGAAACATTAAAGCTATTACCAAGTAATAAGAATGTTAATCAGAAATTGCAGTATTTAAGAGAAAATAAGTTAGAAGATATTTTTAAAACGACGGACAAAAAAAGTTGTTTCGCAGAGAATGTGTCCAATTTGAATAACAATGTTTACAGTGAAACTAAAGAAGAAGGTGCTGTGAAAATTGGGGTATATAGAGATTATTTTACTTACGGTGGAGGATTATTAATGGTAATGCTAGTGATTTTTTTATCCATAATTACCCAAATTGCTTCTAATTGGTCTGATTATTTTGTGAGTTTTTGGTTAGTAGATATAGTAGCAAATTATGAATTCAATAAAAAATAGCTTTAAATTTTAGGGTAGACATGGAACAAGACATGTCAGGATTCAAATATAATCATACCACTGATTCAGTGCAATACAAAAAATTGGCAGAATCGTATTCCACATTCCTGGTTCAATATTCGTTAGTAATCCTGACAGCTACACTTTTTGCAGTACTTAAAGCGTTTGCGAGGTATATGTTTGCAAATAAAGCATCGCTAAATATACACAAGTCAGTTTTTCAAAGAATTTTAAATGCTAGGATATTATTTTTTGATACGAATTTATCTGGAAATATACTTAATAGATTATCCCGAGACCTTGGAATAATTGATGAACAGTTACCTTTTATGGTATTTGATGTACTTGAAGTAAGACCTTTGAAGAATAAATATGACTTTATCTATAAAGAAAAACAAATTACAGATAACTTTAACGCTAGCTGGTACTCTTTTCATTGTATCTTCGGTAAACTTATATTTCATAATTCCTTCGAGTGCTTTATTGACAATCTTAGCGATTGCTCGTTATTTATACTTGCCAACTGGTCGAAGTATTAGACGATTGGAAGGAGCAAGTAAGATAATTGACATATCATCGGTGAAATACCAAAGTACGAATGTGTTTTCATGGTTTCTAAGTTATAAAAGTCTTGAAGTGCTATATATAAAATCTATAAAAAGAGTTCTAGTATTATAGTACGGGAGGCAGCGTAGTATTTTGGTTAGTCATTTGATCAGACACAATTTTTGTGTTAAATGATAGTTTGAATATAGCTATTAATCAAACCCTGCGTCAGCTGTTTGCATCTTGTTGCAATTGGCTACGCCGAAATTGCAAACATGTCGAAAAACAAAAAAAAATAAACTTATTTGATCAGGCTTGAAAATTTGTAAATCTTTAGTTTAAATAATATTAAACATAAAAATAATCGTCAGCTGCACTGAACATGATGCCTTATACGTCAGCTACCCCTATATATGAACCCGAAATAAAAGTGGTGGTGAAAAATGATTTAATCCCTTACCAAATTTTTACAGCGTGTTTATTATGTTATTGAAATGATAAAAACAATAATCAGCTGAGCTTCCAATAATGGAAAGACCGTCAGCTTAGTCCAGTCAAATAAGCATTTAACCTTGGAATGAAAGATAATAAGCTAAAAATTTGCACAAGTCTTTGTTTGGACATTATAAATGTTGGTCCAAAGATCTCATAAAATCTCGCGCCGGCGTCTTGAGATATTAAAGGTCAAAGGTCACAAAAATCAGTTTTTTGCAGATATCTTGTTTCCTTTGCTCTAAATAACATTTTGGGTTATTACAAAAGTTGTAGAGCATAAAATTCTCTACAACTTTGGTATTAAACAATATTTTATACAATAAACCGTTATTGAGATAGAGCGCAATAAGTGGGAAGCGCTTAGCTGTGTATTACGTATGTAACAGCGCGCTAGGTCAGCTGCGGAAACCAATACATAGTACGGTTTATGTGGTTAATTATTTACTAAAAATATTATAATTATGAAAAACCTTAGTTATAAATAAAATTATAATTAAAATAATTAAACGAATGCCTTATTTATGAATATTTAAAATTGGTTTATTATTAATTCGTGAAATTAAATATGTTTTATTATTAATAAATTACGAATTAAGGAATAATATTTAAAGTTATATTTGAGCTTTCGGTCTTGCATTAAAACCTTCGTCAGAAATTGTATTGTATTTTTTGTAAAATTATTTGTAATTTCTGACGAAGGTCCTTAATGCAAGAACTCTACAACTTTTGTAATAACCCAAAATGTCATTTAGAGCAAAGGAAACAAGATATCTGTAAAAAACTGATTTTCGTGACCTTTGACCTTTAATATCTCAAGACGCCGGCGCAAGATTTTATGAGATCTCTGGGCCAACGTTTATAATATCCAAACAAAGACTTGTGCAAATTTTCAGCTTATTATCTTTCATTCCAAGGTTAAATGCTTATTTGACTGGACTAAGCTGACGGTCTTTCCATTATTGGAAGCTCAGCTGATTATTGTTTTTATCATTTCAATAACATAATAAATACGCTGTAAAAATTTGGTAAGGGATCAAATCATTTTTCACCACCACTTTTATTTCGGGTTCATATTGTCCTATACTACCGCTATTTTTCCTAATGAAAAAAATCAGAAAAAAAAAATAACTATCAGCCCTTAGTATAGACGATCCCTACACCTCGGCTTAGCTCAAGAGACTCGAAGATATAAAAAAATATTTTTTTTATGCTCACAGGTAATGGATGTTTCCACCAATTGATAAGTTGTATCTCGTTCAATAAAAACCAAATTTAGATTTTAACAATAGAACATTTAATATCAAACGGATTCTGATACAATTTAAATGAAAATGGTCAACAATTCTATTAAATTTTGTTGAGAATATAGGATACAATCCAAAATCGAAACAGGTCGTTTTGAAATCACACCACCGATATTTACTTTTAAAATTGTCTCTGCAATGGTGTAAATCCAAAAGAGGAAAAAATTAAACAAAATGATATAAAACCCATAATGCGCAAAAATTTTAATTATCAGTTCAAAATTAAAATTAACTTTTCGAAATTCACTTTTGCATTATCATGCAATACGCGCCCGACCGATAAGAAACCAAAATTGTACGTTCAATTTTTAAAACAAATTCTGACCTTGCTACTGTGGTGATCGAAAGATACAGCTTTTCCCATATAGGTACCATTCCTTGTTAAATTCGTAAACATCTTCACTTCTTCCATAATAAAATTTCATGTTTACTGCTACTTGATATCCAATTTCCATCAGGTGCATGCACATTTCACCATAATTCAATAAATTGTGCAATCTCTCGAATATTACAACTTATCCAAATCTTCACAATTTTATAATTTGGCACCTTCTAACTCGAAATAACAATCTAAATTTTCCCTAATTGGGACTCTTGGATAATTATCGCACAAATTACTCATAAAAATATCACTAATTGGTACTCAATTCCAAAAACGACCTCCCTCTCATACATACGGCGAGGAAGTCCTTATCTTCATGTAGCCAACCTTTCTTCACCAAATTTTCTAATTTCCTCCATGTTTCCGGTTTTTCACCTTTTCAAAACACCGCGCGAGCGCGTAATAAATCCGCACAGAATCATTGTTAAAATGGGCCAAACCTATTACAATTTTATTGTTTATTATTCCCTTCTCCTGCCTGGACCATTCGATTTATCTCAACACATTCAGGCACAATGCACTTTTCTAACAAAATTGTTAACCCGCTCCTTTTGAGTGTACAATGAATTTAAGTATCCAAATATTGAATCCGTTCGACAAAAGGAATGCAACTTTCACTGAATAAAACCCGACAACTTATCAATTGATTTTTTTTTATCCTCCAAATTTACACAATATCGCCAATCAATTCACCCTTACAAACGGAAGACAACAATATATAGGGGTAGCTGACGTATAAGGCACCATGTTCAGTGCAGCTGACGATTATTTTTATGTTTAATATTATTTAAACTAAAGATTTACAAATTTTCAAGCCTGATCAAATAAGTTTATTTTTTTTGTTTTTCGACATGTTTGCAATTTCGGCGTAGCCAATTGCAACAAGATAGAAACAGCTGACGCAGGGTTTGATTAATAGCTATATTCAAACTATCATTTAACACAAAAATTGTGTCTGATCAAATTCTTTTTCATTTACTACGCTGCCTCCCGTACTATTACAAATACATTTTATTTTTAAACTATAAGCTATTGTGTTCTTTGGAACAAAGAAATTATAACCTAAAATCAGTGCAATTTGAAATCGATGAAAAAAAAATCACTTGCAGTGTTTTGGCATTCATTTTACCGACGATGTAATTTTAACGTTTCACTTTAAATAATATTTGAATGTAGCAAGAAGTCCCATAATTGGACACTTAAACGCAACATTGGAAGGATTGACGACTATAAGGGCTTGCAAAGCACAGGATTTGTTGATTAAGGAATTTGATATGCATCAAGACCTTTATAATTCTGTTTCATACATGCAATTTGCTACTACAAGATCATTTGGCTTTTATGTAGATGTATTGTGTGCAGTTTATATTACTGTGGTTACATTTTCTTTTATATTTGTAAAAACGGGTATGTTTATTGCATAGTATTTTAAAATCACAGTTGATTTGTTTTATTTATTTTTAGATGCTCCTGCTGGTGAAGTAGGATTAGCTATTACAAAATCTTTCGCCTTAACAGGAATTTTAAAATGGGGTGTGCGAGGTTGGGCTGAAATAGAAAATCAAATGACATCAGCCGAAAGGATTTTAGAATACAGTAAAATAGAGAATGAAAACAAAAGTGGGGATAAATTAGAAGATTGGCCGAAACGTGGAGAAATTCTATATGAAAATGTTAATTTGAGATATTCATCAAGTGGTGAAAGGATTTTAAAAAACATATCATTTGGCATAAAGCCTACAACAAAAATTGGAGTAGTAGGCAGAACTGGAGCAGGAAAATCTTCACTTCTCTCCGTTTTATTTAGATTATACGATTTTGAAGGAAGTATTACTATAGATAATGTTAGTATAACTGGAATTGACGTAACGTTATTGCGCTCAAAAATATCAATCATACCACAAGATCCAGTTTTATTCACTGGTACAGTACGAAATAATTTAGATCCAAACATCAAATATGACGACAAAGAATTATGGGAAGCATTAGAAGCAGTCGAAATTAAACCATTAGTAAAAAGTTTAAATATGATTATAACCGATGGCGGTAGTAATTTTAGTATTGGACAAAGACAATTATTTTGTTTGGCTAGAGCAGTAGTGAACAAAAATAATATTTTAGTCCTCGATGAAGCTACTGCAAATGTAGATCCGTATACCGATGATTTGATACAAAGAACAATTCATACAAAATTTTCTAATACTACAGTAATTACTGTGGCTCATAGGTTACCTAATGTTATGAACTCAGATAAAATTCTTGTCATGGATAATGGAGAAATAATCGAATACGATCAACCAAATGTATTGTTAAGCAATAAAAATGGAATGTTTTATAAAATGGTTCGAAAAGCGGGATTACTATGACAGTAGTTTAAAATTTGAATGTTTGTAAATTGAAATTTTATAATAATTAATAATTATTATTGACTAAATTTATATGAAGGTAGAAAATTGCAGAGGTTGTATTGGTTTTCATTCTTGTGTGAAATTACAAATTTTATACATTTTCTTTTCTAATTTTGTAGTTGAAACAAATTCTAATTGAAATTAATTCAAACCCGTTTAATTTAATCGTATTATCAATAATAGTTTAGGAATAGAATTGCCAAAATTAGCATAAAAACTATGGTATAGGCACATCTGCAGGGTAGCCCAGCAAGCTACGTACCAGATATAAAACAATTTATTATATCGCACCGCCAGTTCAATAGGGTTGCAAGTGCAAAAGGAGTAATTGTTGAGAAATCAAGAAAACAGTTTTATAGTTACTTAACACTTAATGAGTTCATAGGAACTTATCTTTTACCTCAGTTCGGTTCTAAACAAAATTTTGCTGATATGGCAGTATTCTACAATAGCTATGATCGCAAACAACTGCAATACAGCAATAACTAAAAACAGACCAATTTTGCACTTGCAACCCTATTGAACTGGCGGTGCGATATGCTCACAGTGGTAATAGTGCCAAGGAAACTTGACACAGTTCCTTATAGAACAGATCATTGATCTACAAAAAGTCAAAGAAGGAGAAGTTTAAGGGGGAATATACACCTAGCAGGTTGTAAAAGATCGATGTATGATATTTATTAACTTTGACATTTTCTTAAAGTTTAATATGTTTAGAATGTCTGGTGAAAATTTCAAGTCAAAATTTCAAAGCATAATTTTGTAAATCGGTACCCAAAATATCTCGGAAACTACTGTGTATTTCATAACGTTTTCTTTATTTATTCTTAGTTGGTTTTTTCTTATGCAAAAAGCGAACGAATTTTTCTTTTTGGCAAAGAAAAAACCCCGATCCAATAATTTCAATATTTCCCCAAAAAAGATTCCCGAAAATTATCTTGATTTTGCACTGATTATGGTGTGATATATTATTCCCCCTTTATTTTTTGTATATAAGAGCATAATAAGTTGCATACCTTGTACACTTTACTTACACTTTATACTGATAGTTTCAAAGTATTTTTAGGTAAACGAATTATTTCCATTTCCATTTCGTGGTGATTGAAATGCAAGTTCACACTTAATCATTTGTTAGAACTTAATTAGAACTGGGTAAAGCTTAACTCAAAATAAATTCTAATGAATAGTTGTACAAAAGGAAAACTATACCTCGCATGACCCAAATGGATTAATTATTAAATTTAAAAATAAAAAATTAAAAATCAAATAATTTATAAAACTTTTGGAACAATTCGAATTTTTCATTTATTTGAATATACCATACATAGATTTCTTATAAATTGAACAAAGTTAATGTAGATATAAAATTATTTTAATCATTTTTGAATGAATTTTGCGAAATTCAAAATTTTATTAATTTATTCTAGATAAGTGCCAACAGAGGCACTGTAGTCAACTACCTATGTATTATTTATAAAATTAAGCGTTCAAAGAACTGAAGCGAAACTCCACAGCGCAAGGTCAAATTCAAAATTCATTTGGATATCAAAATTAAACATAAAATTGTGGTGTTACAATATTGTGCAATAACAATACATTTAGGTATATATTGCATAACTTTTGTACAAGTTTGGTAACAAAATAATAAAATTGTAATTTATATCGATTAAACACTTATAGTACTATGTATTTTAACACTTTGTCACCCAGTCTTCGTGTCATCAATGCAATACAGGTCTACATGTGTATAACCAATGTAATCCATATTTTTGTATACACTCAACGTGTTAAAGCAATATTAGGCTCATCATGAGTTATCTATAGTGACTGTGATGATTCGTCATACTAAAGCGATAGTACAAAAATTATTTAAAGTACATGCCACCGATGCCGCGCTGTTTAGTGTAAATGAACATGCGGGTATAAACGGTGAAATTTATCGATGGCAAAAATTAAATTAATTAGTTGTGAACATTAACGTTAGTGTAATTATCTTTATAGTGTAATTTAATTTTGTACCTGTAATAAAAAGTATTAAACATGGAAAGTGATATTAAAATTATTAGAAAACGTAATCCAAGGGAAACAACTAATCCAATTTCTGCCCTTTTATTTCTGTAAGTTTGTTTAGAAATTAATAAAGTTTTCTTTAATTTTATAAATTATAATTTGCATAATAACATTAACTGTACTACTTCTCAATAAAATATACATACAAATGTATGTTGACCCCAATTGGATTTTTTACATATTTAAACAATTTAACATCTTAGATTATTCTCATATTTGTAATTCATAAACGGAAGTAATTATATAAACTCCAAAAGTAACTTAATATAAAATTGTAGAACCTATTTAGCTATAAAAATAATTTCAAACATATTATTTATACAATATCCGACTTTGATAAAATAAATGTTAAATATGATTTCATAACATGCGGTTTTACAAGTTACACAACATTACTGGTATTACATCGATTACAATGTGCACAACGAATTCATTTAAAAATTAATTTTAAAGTGGCAATTTCTTTGTTGTGGATAACTAATAGAACAAGATGACTATGTAGTGTTATTTCACCTATTTTGTGATTTTTTCATTTACATCTTTAACCCTTATGTTACCGAATAGGGGTACCCGGGTACTTTTTTGACTTTGCAGGTGTATATCTCAGTTTGTATTTTTCACAGCGTATTGGGACTTTGTTACATCCTATAAAATATAGTTCTAAATAAATTAAAGCAATTTAAAAAGTTTTTCGATTTTTAGAAATGCAATTTTTTCACGATTATAACAGACTATGCCTATATTCCCGAATGGGGTACCCGGGTACCCCTTATTGAAAATCGCATATTATTGACCTAAACACGGATGATTTTATTGAAAACAAGTGATTTATTTTTTATAATGCAAGTGATAATGCCTACAAAACACTAACAATCTCGAAAAAATCACTAAAAACATAAATTCGCAAAAATTATGTCTGGGTACCCCTTATTGAAAATCGCATATTATTGACCTAAAAACGGATGATTTTCTTGAAAACAAGTGATTTATTTTTTATAATGCGAGTGATAATGCCTACAAAACACTGCACCACAACTTTTTTTCTCGAAAAAAGCTCTAAAAAACGTAAATTCGCAAAAATTATGTCGGGGTACGCATTATAGAAAATCGCATATTATTGACCTAAAAACGGATGATTTTATTGAAAACAAGTGATTTATTTTTTATAATGCAAATGATATTGCTTACAAAACACTAACAATCTCGAAAAAAGCACTAAAAAACATAAATTCGCAAAAATTATGTCGGGGTACCCCTTATTGAAAATCGCATATGATTGACCTAAAAACGGATAATTTTATTGAAAACAATTGAGTTATTTTTTATAATGCAAGTGATAATGCCTGCAAAACACTAACAATCTGGAAAAAAGCACAAAAAAACATAAATTCGCAAAAATTATGTCGGGGTACCCCTTATTGAAAATCGCATATTATTGACCTAAAAACGGATGATTTTCTTGAAAACAAGTGATTTATTTATTATAATGCAAGTGATATTACCTACAAAACACTAACAATCTCGAAAAAAGCACCAAAAAACATAAATTCGCAAAAATTATGTCGGGGTACCCGGGTACCCCATCCGGGTGATATATGTTGTTTTTTTATTCGGTAACATGAGGGTTAAATCCAAACAAGATATTGTTTTCAGGATACCTAAGCACGCCCGCTCTCTTTTCATATTGTTATATTGGTACTATTATTTATTGTCAATATCTAATTGTATACCAAAACCAAATTATATAATATATCAGATACATTTATGTACGTTTTAATGCACCTTAGTTGGTTTTGCCTATAGATACCTACATGCAATATTACCAGAGTACACCATAGCCCGGGTAATATGCATACTATACAGTCCCAGTAATACAGGACAAACTGATAGTTTCTTTGAAGTTTTCAAGTGTGGAAAAAGTTAAAGTACAGCGACGTTCACAATGAAGTGGGGGTCTTACCTTGCTTCGGTAGAAAGTTAGCAAGAGCCAATCAAAATGAATGATTTTTAATCATAGAAAAGGATAGAAGAAAATGCTTTAATCTAATTTGCGCTTGCCAGCTTTCTACCGAAGCAAGGCAATACCCCACTTCACTGTGAACGCTGCTTACGGCCTTCAGTTCTAATTTTTGTCGACTAATCTCTAATCTTCATGAAAATACTGATAATACCATTCTGATGGAGTTAATCGACAAAATTAAATTAATAAACTGTTGAGTTACTTTTCAACCGACGAAAACAAAAGATGTATTTTGATTATTATTTCTTATTTATTGGATAGGGTATACCTAGAAGTTGGTCTCATTTAAATTTTAATTTGAATCCCATAAAAATTCTACTACTGCTAAGGGCCGGTTTTACAATAGAAGCTTAAGCTCAGCTCAACTTTGAACCAGCCTTGAGCTTCAAATTTTACAAATTATGGGTTTTACAATGTGCGCTTAGTACTTGAGCCGAGCTCAACTTGAAGCTTTACATAGGAAAGCATAGGTGCGGTTCAGCTGAGCATCGGCTTAGTTGAGCCGATGCTAAACCTCCAATTGTAAAACCGGCCCTTAGAGTACGTTTTGAACAGGTGGGGCAGATCCGGAAAATAAACGTGGGGCACTTTCGGACTGGTAAAGTTTCCCACAAAAGTTTACCACTATTTGGATCAAGTGATAGAAATTGTCGAACCCGGGGAATTTGTAGTCAAATTTTTGAGGAACTCAACGAACCATTTCAATTTCTCTCCAGTTGACAACATCTTAACGATTTCATAGAAAGACATAGTGTCCAAATTGCCTAAACCGACTTCTGTTCCAGGGATTTTACGTTCTTCTAGTTTTAAAATGTTCAATGATAATTTTGACTCCCTGAACATGAAATAAAATGTGTTAAGGTTCTAGATCAATTGGACTAGATCATAAAATCCAGCAGAGGTCACTAATTGCTTTATTATATTTTATTTTATCCAAGATACAAACCTTTTAACCAGGTATAATATTGTAATATAATATTTGAAAAATAATTTTGAATAAATGTACCTACAGTTGTTGTTATGCCCCCTCATAGACCCTGTTATTACCTACCTGGCTTATGAATAATGGGTCATTGTTATAAAGTACCTGCGGTTAAAAATTTTTTCTAAAATTAAAATAAAATTATGTTTTGTAAGAATTTACTAAAAATTAGGTTCTCGAAAATATTAAATTTGTAGATTTTTAGACAGGGCCGGATCAGAGCTGGGATCCAAATCAAAGCATTTGTTCAAATGACGAAAATTTTGAATAAAATTTCGGCTAATAGCAAAGGTACATTTAAGTAATTGGCGTTACCATTACAATTCGTATTTTGATTTTTTTTATTGAATTTTGAATTTTCTTACCTAATTAAAAAGCAATTTTAAATCTACTTTTTTCTAACCAATCACAGATGCTGCTTTGTACATAAAAGTTGGTTTCGAAAAATACAGCAATTAGGACATCTTTTATGGACAACACCTTAGATGTTTTGTCAAACTTACAACTGGATTACATATTGACCACAAAATTATTCCTAAAAGAATAAAGTTTGACAAATAATAACCTGAGGTGTCGTCCATAAAAGACGTCCGAAATGTTTTCTCCCCACCCCCCCTAATTTGGGGAAATTTTAATCGCCGTCATAATATCAATATTCTATAGTTTAGTTATTATAATTATACTTCTGGTTTTTAAAAAACTATATAGAAATAAAATTAATGTATCACATTTTTTCGGACCTTCTTCCTATTCTTAGTCGCATGATATCACACTGCGCTAGGAAATCTCCCCCCCCTTTTTGCATACGTATTTTATGGAGAACCCCTTAAACCTGAAAATATCATTTGCACCACAAATTGTACTAATTATTGTATAAGGTATTGTAAGGTAGTATAATAGTATAAATTAGTCCAGTCGTTTCCGTATTTGTAACGAAGGGGTGTCAATTTGAAGCATTCATCTGCTCTTCTGCGATTGCCCCCCCCCCCTTGTCGTAAATCATGCTGGTATGTAAGGATTTACTAAAATGAAATACCTAAAATAAAATAAAACGAACTGACAGATTTTTGTGTAATATAAATAATATAATTTATTTTTGTGACTTTTGTTTTTTTGTACTAGACTTCTGTGTTTCTTTTTCCGATTTTTGTGAGATAGATAGTTCGATCCACGGCGGATAGAAACACTTCATATTTCTGAGATATCGTCTTCTGGTTATTTCCTCCAATATGCAATCGAGATAAAATGTTGTTAACTTAGGAAGCATGACGTCATTCCACAGCTTCCGATCTATCGAAATTTCCTCTACAAAGGTGTCATCGTCGGTTACATACTACATAGACCACGAAATAACATTTTTCTCTCCCAGTTATGTTCATCTGGCCTTGGATCTGATAATAAAAAGCATAATCCCGTTTTAATTCCATGAGACCATCATCGTTTATTTTTAAACACGTAATTCTTTTTTCTGTGCCTTGTCTTAGAGTAAGATTCTTTTTAATTAATTTTGGTATGCATTTTACTTCGACACAATGTAGTGTTTCCTAACACTAACCTAAACTAGACCGGTGGATCTCGCTCTTAACGGTCCCCTCATTAACAAAAATCGATTCCTAACACTAACCTCTCTCCCCTTTTTTTGGTAATAATTTTTGGTACCCCCCCCCCAAACAATGCCAACAGTTTAAACCAGGCCCGTAGCAAGGGGAGGCACGTGCCCCCCCCGAAATGTATTAAATTTAATTGCAAACTACCGAAAATTTACAGTTTACAAAAGGTTTTTTACAAGTGCCCCCCCCCCTAAATTAAATCCTGGCTACGGGCCTGGTTTGAACAAGTTAAAAGTATAAAAGTAGAAGAGTTTGTAGCTGGAAATGCAATATAACAGAATAAAAGCTTTTAAGAAGGTATACATAACATAATTGAAGTTATACTTGAAGGTTATGCTAATAGAACAATTTTAGAATTTTTTTCTATTTTTTTTTTTAGATTTTTTTTTATGATTATTATAAATTTAGAATTTATATATATAAATATAGGTAATAAATTTTTGTTTGCGCCAATGTAATTTACAGTGCATAAATACAAAATTAAATAAGCCCAGGTAGAGGACAGATTATAATTTACGGTAGCTCTATTCGGTATTTTCCCAATACCCACTTGCTACCTGCCAATACAATAGTAGATGTTATGGTTTGTGTCCTTGCTACAAATTTGAGTGCCGACCTCTTTTTGAAAATGCTTGAACTGCACGTTTACTTCTGATTGGTTAATGCCTTGGCACCAATTTGAAATTTCAAGTAAATTGCTTCAATTCTAGTGTCAAGTTCATCTCAAAAACGAATAATCGTAGAAAGTTGAAATTTTCAGAATATACGTAACAGATGAGTTTACTTAACGTAAGCTATTTTATATTTAGATCAAAATTGTATTTTATGGAAAACCTAAAGAAAATTTTTTTTATATTTTTTTTTTTGAAATAAAAAATAGCTTACGTTAAGTAAAATCATATTCTACGTATATTCTGAAAATTTCAACTTTCTACGATTTTTCGTTTTTGAGTTGAACTTGACACAAGCTCAGCGCCTATTGATCTGCCACCTTAACGTTTGATTTTAATGTTATTGCTTGTGTGTCCAAACCTACCCCATGCCTGTCCAAAAGTGCCCCGCCATGGGGCTCTTTCGGACAAACACAACTTTTTTTTTGAACTTATATTACATAAAAACTATTAACTTTTAAAAAATTTTAACTACGAAATGAGTTGCTAAACATGTGAAGGAATCTGGTAAGGTATGTTTAAAATCTTCAAATCTTTAAATGTTATAGGATAAAGTTAGCCAAAAGTGTCCGACCGTGCCCCACTCTACCCTACTTTTTTAGTCTTAATAACTAAGCTCCTAAACTAATATAAGTAACTAATTTTGAGTCAGAGCCAAACAAACACTCAACGAAGATCATTAAATTACTTTAAAGAAATAATAATAATCAAAACAACTATATAATAGTATAAAAATGCAACGTGAAATCTCCATCACATTCCAAAAATGCACTCTTTGCACGATTACTTAGCAAGTAATCTAATGACAGTGTCGACTCAATCAGAGACCAGAGTCCGTCACAATTCGGGGATGACCTTTCCAGTTTGTTTCACTACGATGTTCATAAACTAGCTCCTAATTAAGTGCGGAGGCCAAACCGTGGATTTTTGAAAAAAATACCGGTAGCTTAGGGAAACTCCGAAAAATGCATTTAGTAAGCAAATACTTTAATTGACACACATAATTTGAGAGATGCTATCTCAGTTCCAATAATTGCAATGTAAATTACTGTGGTAAACAGACATACAGTAGTAATGAATGATTGCGGTGTTATAATCAAAAAGAGACGGTCATTGCCTTGCAGCTAACACAGTTGGATGTGAATGCGGGGTACCGGGTTCAAACCCGGGGAGAGTCAAACTTTCTTATGACCAAGTCTCCGTGCTTCGGAGGGCACGTTAAGCCGGCGGTCCCCCTGAGTTAACAAATTGCCACCGTTAACAAAAAACAGGGCTACAGGCACATCTGAATGAACTATAGTCCAAAATCGATCTGCGGACTACTCACCATAACCCGTCTCTGGCCAGCGTGGTGAGTTATGGCCAAACCAAACCTCCATAATATGGAGAGGCTAATGTCCAGCAGTGGACAGAAAAAGGCTGATAACGAACGAATCAAAAAGTGTACCCAACTCAAATTTACAAGTACCAAGACACACAGCAACCGCTATGGGTTACCAGTAATTTAAATACAAAAGCCAAAAATGCACATCAGTCAGACGAGTAAAAAATAGTTAATTTACTTACATAAAACGTTTTTTTATGTGAACAACTTATCTGGTGACATAATGTCTGCTTCTACTCGACTACTCGTTAATTTACACAGGAAACCACTTGATCGGCGTTCGCGACACTAAAGCACTGCTTGCAGATCTGTAGCTGAAACTGGACCAGTGAGAGATGGTGTTGGACATATTACGCAACGCTGGACTATCCAGATGATCAAGGAATTCCACAAGTGATCCGTCTTCTCACGGAATACGAAGTCAGGTAGGTTCGGATTGCGAACAGCAACACAAAGTCGCTTCTAACCGTAGAAAATTGGAAATAATTGTACAAGTTGCACACCAGAAGTACGTAGCAGATTACCATTTTGAGTTACCCAATATCAGCCATATGTTTTCAGTGGCCCCAAAAACATTAGCAGGAGCCGGAAAACTTGTTACAAACGAAACTGGCACGAAAACGGGAGTCGTTAAACCAAAGATATGTTTAACCACACACCAAATCGGTATCGGTAACACAACAGGTCCGCTCCGCTATTTTATTCTCGCGTAACTGAAATTACTACGCCAAAATGTTCATATAAATTCAAACGCCAACGTTCCCAACCGATAACCTGCATTCAATTGCAAGCCTAATGTTTGCAATATAAAATTGCATTAAAATAAAATGCATGAGCCGTACCTATAAATATTGTGAAATGATATGAAAAGTAGTAAGTACCATGTAACAAATTGCAAAAATTCGTTACAATGTGAGCGGTGGCGGTTTGTTTGTTTCAGGGCCAGTTTATCCACCTCTAGTTAGTGTCCCAAGTAAATTTATCTGACAATTAAGTCTGAATTTCGGTTGATCAATGTTTAGTTAAAATTTACTTGTAGGAGTTAAATAAAATCCGACCAATCACAAATAATTATATTTTCAAGTTCACTTAAAAATACTAAATCCGCTAGGTGCCGCGACTGTAGCGAGAATTCCCCATAGCAGCTGAGGGGTTGAAATTACCCATAGCTTGAAACAATCCTTTTTTTAGGGATCCATTAGGTCATTTTAAAAAAAACTTACATAATAGATGTGTTACTATAATAATGATTTCAAAAGAAATTTTCCATTTTTATTCTGTATTCCAAAAAATTTTATTTTCAATTATTTCGCGTTGCGTGGACAACCACTGCTACCAGCGTTGAATTCTTTGCCGATAACAACCCATTATTCCTTCTTTTCTTTCCATGTTTTTGCATTTGTTTGTTTATTTTCGAAATATCACCGTATTTTAATACTATCTTTGTAAGGAGTTTGTTTTCGCTAGGAGAAAAATTAACTCCTCCTTGTTTACTATCAGATTGCATTGTTTAGACTTTAGACCACGCTACTATAGACAATTCTATTTATTTTGTATCCAAATTCGATATCTATTTGTCTTGTATAGTATTTTATATCTTTTTGGATTATCCGCTAATTATCCCACTTCTGATGTTAATTAACTAAATACACCACAACAATGATACCAATATTTTCCTTTTTTTTAGTTTATACATGGTGTGAACCATAAATAAACATTAAGTGTTAAGTAATCTCTTCGGTAGTTAACCAAAAGTTAAAAATGTTAAGGTTAAAGTAATCAACCCATTTTACTTACCAGAAGGTTTATTCGGCAAATAACTTTACTTATTGGTTAACTAACGAACACTTTAACTAGAGAATTGATAAACTGGCCCTCAGTGCAATGTATTGTGACGAATTTTAGTTAAATTGTTACTTATTTTCCTTCTCATATTATTTCTCAAATTTCCTTAGTACGGCCCTTACATTCATCACAATGCATTATTTTATATTCTGAAACTGACCTTGGGAATTGCATACCTTTTGGATGCACGTGACGTGCTTGGAGGTTGAAGGGAGATGCATTGGTACGGGGAGTTGGTTCCGATGCGATGAAGCAAGCGGTCGACTGCGTGAGCAAAGTTTATAAAACATCATTTTGTGCGGATATAGTGGGTTTTCGCTAATAATTTTTAGCACCCCGTGTTCAGCGAAATTTGGCGGTGCTGTGTATACAGGGTGAATGAGAGCACCCGTATCAGCAATTTTTTTTCAAAAACGGCTAGTCGTAGAGAGTTGGGTTAAAAAATTTATTATAAAAGCCAAAGAATCGAATGGTGATATTATTTCTCGGAAAGGTCGGCGTCCCGAGTAGTTTGCTCCAGAAACTTCAGAACTCCAGAATTTTAAATGGCACCATAGGTCGAAAATTATATCGTTGAAAAGATCTTGCAAAAATAAGTAAGTTTTGTAGGAAAAATTATTTTATTACTCCCTCCCCTTTTCAGTAATATTCGATTGCATATGGGTGAATGAGACCACCCGTATCAGTTTTTTTTTTCAAAAACGGTAGGTCGTAGAGAGTTGGGTCAAAAATATTTATTATAAAAGCCTTAATAAAGAATCGAACAATGATATTATTTCTCGGAAAGGTCGTCATCCCGAGTAGTTTGCTCCAGAAACTCCAGAACTCCAGAATTTTAAATTTTATAGGTCGAAAGTGGCATTGTTGAATATATCATTAAGAAATAAGCAAGTTTTGTGGGAAAAATTATTTTATTACTCCCACCCCTTTTAAGTAATGGTAGTCTCATTCAACCATATGCAATCGAATTTTACTGAAAAGGAGAGGGAGTAATAAAATAATTTTTCCTACAAAACTTGCTTATTTTTGCAAGGTCTTTTCAACGATACCATTTTCGACCTATGGTGCCATTTAAAATTCTGGAGTTCTGGAGTTTCTGAAGCAAAGTACTCGGGATGACGACCTTTCCGAGAAATAATAATATCACTATTCGATTCCTTATTATGGCTTTTACAATAAATTTTTTTGACCCAACTCTCTACGCCTTACCATTTTTGAAAAAAATGACTGATACGGGTGGTCGCATTCACCCATAACATACAATCGAATATTAGTTAAAAAGGGTGGGAGTAATACAATAATTTTTCTTACAAAACTTGCTTATTTTTGCAAGATCTTTTCAACGATACCATTTTCGACCTATAGTGCCATTTAAAATTCTGGAGTTCTGAAGTTTCTGGTGAAAACTACTCGGGACGCCGACCTTTCCGAGAAATAATAATATCACCATTCGATTCTTTATTATAGCTTTTATAATAAATTTTTTTAACCCAACTCTCTACGACTAGCCGTTTTTGAAAAAAATTGCTGATACGGGTGCTCTCATTCACCCTGTATAATTTTGAAAAGCATCCAGCGAAATACAAGTAGCCGTGCAAATACCATCTGGAACGCCGCGTACTTTGGTACGCGCATGCACTCGACGCAGGCCAGATTTTGTTCGGGACAGCGAGTGAACTCGAGAGGTTGCTCGGTTCTTTGTTTACAAACACAAACACCAGTCTTAACCTTAGGGTTATTTTACGGTTAATATTATGAAGAGGTTCAGCAGTTTTCAACATCTTACTCCATCTGTATCTGCACTCTCCTTCAGTCAATACCAGCTACAAGTGAAAAGAGGTCGATAGCAGTGTTTTTGTGTACCGCGCTTCTGTCAGGTGCATCTCTATAAGCCTTTACAAGTGCCAGCTTTACATCAGCATAAGAACACGTCGGCTATGGGTGAACACATTTCACCTTCCTGTAGGTTACCTGAGAGCTTTGAGGTAAGCCATTTTTTGTTTCATTTCGTAGGTCTGACGTGTGTTGTTTGTCAGACCATTTTTTGCTGTGTACTTGTAGATAATTGTATAGAACATCTTTTGATTGATTGTCGAGTAGAGTCAGTGTGCTGCGTATTGTCAACCAGCAAGATACGTTGCATTGTTTGCGAGCGTCAAGCACGTCTGATCTTATATTGTTATCATTATACACTTGTTACCATCAATTGTGTTTTTATTGTACCCCATAGCTACCTGTTATTTTCAGAACCCCGATCCAGCCTAGACAAGAATCGTGGCTAGCATATTACCATCGTGGCAAACGAACTGGAGAAGTTCTTTCTGGATTGTTGCAAACTCGGCTCTCTGATTGGGTTAACCCTCTCATTAGGGATTACGTTTCAGAGCGTGGTTTTTGTTGCAATATAATCTTATTATTATCATATATAATTTCTTATTAATACAATATTATAATTCCTCGATCTATGTTGCAAGAAAATCGTAGGTTAGGATCTAAGGGTCATAGGTTTGAATCTTATTAGCTCCAAAAATGTATCTGTGCCGGCATATTGAAAGGCATATTATGGAATATTCCCAATTATGGGAAGTACCCCTACCCTACCCTACCCCTGTTTTATGTAATTGGGTTCGCCTATAGATGAAAGATGATTATTATATTATTAATGATAGACATATATTATGTATAAAGCTCCAATTTCCGCAAGTAACGGAATAATAATGGAATAGAATTGAATAATGCAAATGATGATTCATTTGAGTGGACTCAAGTATCTATATTGGTGCCAACAATGTTTGTATAAATGGATAAGTACTCGTACTAGATATTTTTGTAATATTGTTTATTCAAGTGATGAAATTTTTAATATTAAATATTATATTAACGGGAGGCATACCAAACATAAAGAAATTATAGCAACGAAGAAAAAAATCAAAATTGCCTAGAAATGTATAGGACTTGAAAGTTTTTGTAATGGAAATTGAAAGACCCCATAATTATGCAACTGGCGAAATATTGAAATCTATCAGTTAAGTTGCACCTGTAACAAAAATATATCAGGTAGTCTGTGGTAGAAACTTAAAAACTTGCTATCGGAAGTTTGAAAGGACCCCATAATGAAGCAACCGAAAAGTCTAGAAATTGAAAAATTACTAACAAGGAACCCCCCTTAAAATATTACCAACGAGGAATTGAATTTTGCGGGCGGCCTATTGATAGTTTTGCAGAAAATCACGTAGGATGACTGACATTCTATTTACTAATCACAGTCACCTAGCCTTTTATTTTGGCTTATTTATTGAATATCTTACTGCAGGTAACTTTCAATGTAAATTTATAATTGAACGTAAAATAAATTAATATGAAAGCATTTTTATTTTATTTTGCATTTTTCATGGTATTTTATTGCATATCATTATTCTTTTAATTAATATCGTATTGCGATAGTAATATTATAAGTTTGTTTAGTTGTTTATAGATTTTGTTAATATTTAATACTGATAGCATGTGCGTCAATTTATAAATAAAAATTCATTAATTTACAATTACTTAATATAAACGTTAGTTTGCTGAACTTTTAGATATAATTTCTCATGGTCAAAATGTGTTATATCCTTACCTTATATCTTGTAGCACAGTGGGTCGGATTAAGATATATTTGGCTAAAATTCTGAAACGCACGAAAGATTGCAAAGATAATAGCATTCATTTGGGAATATAATATCGTACATTATTATTATTATTTTTATTATTATTATTAATTTTATTAGGCAATATTAAAATACATAAAATACATTTTAGTACATATTACCTAAAAGGGTGAAGGGTCAGCAAAGCTGTTTTTCACCTAAACCCTCAATATAGTTTGACCATCAACCTCGCTTTGAACGACTCAACATTCCGAGACACCGAGTATATGTCAGCATATTTGTTAAATATATGTGACGCTAAGTATTGGAATGAACCTTCGAATTTGGAACCATAGTGTTGTGGAACCGACAAAAGCAAATTGGAGCGAAGATCTCGGTTATGTACTTCCGACCTTCTGATGAGGAGATCCTTAAGATATCCTGGTTGACCAAACTTTAATATTTTGAAAATCAGCACTGCGAATCGGAATTTGAAGCGAGTATCAAGTTTCATTATTCCTTGGGCAGAATAATGAGGGGTAACATGGTCCCTATACCCGACGTCATAAGCAAAGCGGAGACAAGCATTTTGCAGTACTTGGAGCATATTTCTTATTTCGTCCGTCAGATTTCCATAGTATACAGTGATACAGTAATCGACATGGCATAGTACCAGGCTCTCGACGATTCTCCATTTTACCACGGACGACAGGAAGTTCTTGTATCTATAAATTGTCTTAAGCTTGAAATAACATGTCCTGACGATCTTCTTGACATGAGCAGAAAAAGACAAATATCTATCCCATATCACTCCAAGGTTTTTTACTTCGGTGCACCACTTCACTACGCACCCGTTAACATGTACGTCGGTATGTTTAGCTTCCTCAGCTGTCTGGCAGTGATGAGGACTGCCCATACACATTGTAAAAGTTTTGGACGGGTTTAGCAGTAGCCCATTTTTTATACACCAACGTTGTATCAAAGACAAGACAAAGTTCATTTCGTTGATAATACGATTTATGTCGAATGGTGAGCCAGATATGTAAATCTGTATATCATCGGCATACATATGGAAGAAGCAGAAATCAGGTAAAATTTTCGGAAGATCCGCAGTGAAGATTATAAATAATAATGGCCCAAGGAGGCTACCTTGAGGAACTCCACGTCTGTTTTTCCTTTCATCGGATACCTTACCATTCAGCTTGACCTTCTGGGTACGGTTTGTAAGGTAAAAATATAGCAGATTTAAAGCCATTTCGCTAAGGCCGTAATATTTGAGCTTAGCAATAAGTAGGTCAGGGTCAATGACATCAAAGGCTTTGCTGAAGTCCAAAAACGTGATTAGCGTTATTTTAGAGGCATCCATATTAGCAAGGACATCTCCGGCCACTTTCAATAAGGCAGTTGTGGTGCTAAATCTTGAACGAAAGCCTGATTGAGCGTTAGGTACCACGTGATTCAGTTCAATATGATCGAGAAGTTGTTTTCGAATAAAATATTCCAGTACTTTGGATAGAGCTGGAAGAATGTTTATTGGCCGCAGCTCGCCAAAGCTGCAGGCAGTACTAGATTTTGGAATTGGCAAAATAATCGATTTTTTCCATAAGTCAGGCACCGTCGAGTTTACCAGACAAGAATTTATGAGATCAGTTAAACTGGGCAAGCAATACGGCAGAATAAGCTTCAACATTCTGGAGTTGATTCCATCGATACCTGTGGCATTAGACTTCAGCCTACAAATGGCGTTAGCTACCTCTTCCCAACTCACAGGGCAGAAAATCAAGGTCCCAGTCCGTAACGGATGGTTGCTACGCGAAAAATCATCCAATGTGGCATCGTCAATAGCTGTGTTAGGGACAGCATTTATAAAAAATTCGTTCAAATCATTCGCATCATCTTCTTCTAGGGTTATTACTTTCTTGGGTTTAGAGTGTATATTAGTACGGTCAAAAAATTTCCATAGTTTCTGTGGATTGTGAAGGTTACTTTCCACTTCGTATTGAAAGTAGGCTTGTTTTTCCTTCTTAATACTTTGTGTCACCAGGTTACGGAGTTCTTTAAAATAGTTGAAATCCATATTTAATTTAGACTTGGAATACTTTTTGTATGCTTCCTCACGTAACTTTATCATACTTTTAATCGTTTCGCTTAGCCATCCAGGTCTCGGAGTATCAATTTTAATTGTATGCAGCGGAGAGTGAAGGTCAAACAGTAGGGTAATCTTTGAGTTAATAAATTCGAGTTTCTCATTTATGTCCACTATAGCTTCAGAGAGAGACCAATCTACGTTATTAGCATCTCTAGCAAAATCTTCCACATTAATTTTGCTAAAATTTCTAAACGTAATTGATTTAGCTTGATGTTTATCTACTGGAAACGTTAAGTTACAATATACAAGTTTGTGATCTGATATTCCATTTACATCAAGTGTCCCGACATTGTAGAAAGAGATGTTCTCACTTAAGCAAATGTGGTCGATTAACGTAGAGGTCAGGTCAGTTATTCGAGTAGGTTCGTTCACTATTTGTGTTACATTTAAAGATGACAGTATGGACTTCAACATCTGGGTGGGCCTACAATCCGATAGCCAGTCAGCATTAAGATCACCTAACATTATTATGCCAGCATATTCCACATGCAATTTAGTTAGCACTTCTTCCAATTGTTGAAATGATGAAACAGGGGCATTTGGAGGACGGTATAAAGTGCCCAGTGCATAAAATTTGCCTTTTAGTAACACACGTAGCCATAGTTGTTCAATAACACCATCATTATCAATGTCAATGATTTTACATTTTAAGCTGTGACGAACATAACAGCAGACACCACCACCACGGTTTACTCGATCCTTTCTATATAGGGAATATCCTGGGATTGAAATCAGAGTAGATGGAAAATCGGGAGATAACCAACTTTCTGAAACAGAGATTACATGGAAATTTTTTACATTGACTAAAGAGAGAAAATCGTCAAAACTGTTAATTAGCGATCTGATGTTCAAATGCCCCACCACCATGTGAGTTGACTTAGTTAGATCGCTATTTCTGTTTGTTAATGATTGCTGTTTGCGTTGGTCGTAGCCTGAAAACTTGAAGTGCTACGAAGTGGTACAGGATTTGCTCTTTCGAAAAACGTTTTCACCGCCATTCCAGCTGGCCAAAAGGAGTGATCAAGTAGTTGATTTGAGTACCTTGAATCGACAGATATTTTAAACGAGCTATAGTGTTCGGGATATTTAGACATCAGTTTTACAACCGTAACTTTAGGTTGGATCTCATCTGAAGTTATATTTAATGAACTATCAATATAATTACTATCAATATAATTAGAGAGCGGATTTATATGCACAATAGACCGGTCTAGAGGTAACACCCCATAAACAATTGGTTAAGAAAAATTTGTTACCAATAGAAAACGTTTATTAACGCTAATAAATTTTTCTTAACCAATTGTTTATGGGGTGTTACGTCAAGACTGGTCTGTTGTGTACATATAACGCTCTCTAATTATAATACTATACATATCATATTATTATGTATATTCTAAATTATTAATTTGTATGAATGTGTAATATTATTCTTAAATGTTGATATTTTGTATTGTTGGACACCAAATTCAACATAAAATTCGTGAACCAAGTTATGTACACCAAAGTTTAACTATTCAAATCTCCAAATTTTACAACTATAATTCCAGTTTTTGAAATGATTTTGTTCTACAGGCACATGCTACCCGTATTTACAAGAAATTGGAAAAAGTGCATGGAAAAAGAAGATTTGTGTGAAGCATTGAAGGAGCATAAGTCGGATGCTTTAGGTAGTAAATTAGAATCATTATGGAGAAAAGAATATGAGACACACAAAGAAACTGCATTACATAGAGCCTTACTTAAATTGGTAATAGTGGAATTAACGATATCTGGAATTTTTAAAGTACTTGAGGAAATGATCTTTATGTAAGTTACGATATATTAAGGGCTCCTTCTGAGATCATTGCAACTTAGAATTAGAAAAGCAACGAAAATCGAAAGAACATTGCTTAGTAGTAGAAGAATGCATTGTTTGTTATATAAAGCAAATTATTTTTTAACGTTACCTTTAAGTTAAAAGTTTAACCAAATTTACTTAAAAATTTGAATTATTATCAAAAATTTCATTCCTGCTTTAGATAACAAATTTGTTACCTGGAAGCATTCTACTATTACTAACAACAATCATAATATAATATCTCTTTTTGAACATTGGTTGTTTTTCTAATACTAACTTGTAATATTCGAAGAGATGACCATTAAAACTGGAAATTAATGTCATTGTATTTGTTTTTAGTGCCGTCACTCCGTTTTCAATTGGTAGGTTAGTTGAGTACTTTTCCAGTCAAAATTCCAAAGTGGATAAAAATGAGGCTTACTTACACGCTGGTATTCTTATAATTAGCATTGCAGTTGCTACACTGATTAGCCATCCCACAATGATGTTAACTATGCATATTTGTATGAAAATGAGAGTAGCCTGTTGTTCTTTAATTTATAGAAAATCATTAAGATTGAGCAACACTGCTTTAGGTAATACTACAATTGGGCAAATAGTGAATCTGCTAACAAACGATGTTAGTAAATTTGATCAAGGTTTTGTTTTGTGTCATTATATTTGGATATCCCCACTGCAAACTGCAGTTGGTACCTATTTACTTTATCAGGCAATTGGAGTATCAGCGTTTGCTGGAGTAGGCTTTCTTTTAATGTTTTTTCCTCTTCAAAGTAAGTTTAAAATAATTTTTATTGATCTGATTTTAATCAAATTGTATTTTAGTTCTTTTGGGAAAACAAACATCAGTTTTACGTTTGAAAACAGCTTTACGAACTGATGAAAGAGTACGTCTCATGAACGAAATACTCAATGGAATACAAGTGATTAAAATGTACACTTGGGAAAAACCATTCGCCAAACTTGTTTCATTCATTAGAAGGTTTTGTAATAGTAAGTAATCACTTATTTTAATATAACATTTATTTTCATTACAGATACGAAATTAAATTCATTCGCTATCATTTCTTCTTGCAAGCAATAATGTTTTCTCTAGAAATGTTTATCACCAGAACTGCACTTTTTATCAGTATTATGGTATATATTGCGTTAGATAATAAATTGACTGCCGAAAAAGTATACACTATTACCGCAATTTACAGTGTCATGAAACCCGTAATAACCTTTCTTTTCTCAGTTAGTATATCTTCTTTGGCAGAAGTTAATATAAGTATATGTCGACTTCAAAAGTTCATGTCCTACGAAGAACTAGCCAGCTTACAAACTGATACAACGATATTTAACCCTATGCTACTTGAAAATGGAAACAAAATTAAACAATATGAACAGCAGCAATCTATCTCACCAAAAATATGTTTTAAAAATGCTACCGCCAAATGGCAGGACGATGTAACTGATAATACATTATCCGATATTAATTTAACAATTGAAAATAAGCAGTTAGTTGCAGTAATCGGTTCTGTAGGAAGCGGAAAAAGTAGCTTATTGAATGCAATTTTACACGAATTACCATTACGCGATGGATTTTTAGAAATACATGGAAAAATTTCATATGCGGCTCAAGAAGCTTGGTTGTTTTCAGCGAGTGTGCGACAAAATATTTTATTTGGAGAGCAATATGACGAAGATCGTTATAAAGCAGTTATTAAAGTTTGCGCTTTAGAACCAGATTTAGATATGCTACCGTATGGTGATCGAACACTGGTTGGAGAGAAGGGTAAATCTGTAAGTGGAGGCCAAAAAGCTAGAATAAATTTAGCTCGATGCGTTTACAAACGTGCCGATATATATTTATTGGATGATCCTTTATCAGCTGTTGATACAAAAGTGGGAAAGCAACTGTACGAGGAATGCATAAAAAGATTTCTTTCTGGTAAAATATGTGTACTTGTTACCCATCAACTGCAGTATATAAAAAATGTGGATATAATTTTTATATTGGAGGATGGAAAGATTATCGGAAATGGATCATACGATTCACTAGAAGGTAGCAGTTCTAATTTTGCTGTTCTTTTAAGAAAATATAATACTGGAGAAATCAATGAAGACGTAAAAAAGAAAATTAGATCTCGGCAGAATTCAGAAATGGTTGAAAATAACTACGAAGCAGGTAGTGAAGATGAAAGTGGTGATAAATTTGAAGAAACTGCTGCATTAGGTCACATAAAAGCCAAAACTTACGCCGCATACTTTAGAGCTGGTGGAAACTTTTTTGTTTTGTTTGGATTGTTGCTTATATTTGTATTGAATCAAGGTGTTGGAAATGGAGGTGATTATTACGTAGCCTACTGGTATGAAATAATAAAAATCGCCTAAAATTGTTTTGATAAATTTTTATCTTATAGGGTTAACTTAGAACAAGATTTAAGTGAAAAAAACCAAACTAATGAATCTACGGAAGAATTTGACCGAAATCCTATAATTTACACTTACTCAGCTATTATTGCTGCAACTATAATTTTATCTTTAAGTCATGCAATATTCTACTTCATGTTCTTTATGAGAGCATCTATTAATTTACACGATACCATATTTGAAAAAATTTTGAATGGAGCTATGACATTTTTCAATGCTAATCCAACTGGAAGAATATTGAACAGATTTTCAAGAGATATGGGTATAGTTGACGAGTACATACCTTTTGTGTTAATAGATTGTGTGGAGGTAAGTTCTGCAAAATTAAAATAATATTTGGTAAACGTTTCAACATTTTTTTTTTATTTCAGATTGCATTGACATTAATTGGAGTTATTACATTAAGCGCTATTGTAAATCCATGGTTATTGATTCCGTCCTTTATTATGATGATTTGTTTTTATTTATTAAGAGTATTCTGTCTGCAAACTAGTAGAAATATTAAACGTATCGAAGGAATTAGTAAGTAAATTATTTTTCAATGGAAATTTTACATCCGGGGATATAAAGTATAATTATTTCAATTTTAGCTCGTAGTCCAATTTATAGCCATATCACAGCTTCAATGCATGGTTTGTCAACGATTAGAGCGTTTTCAGCTCAAGAAACGTTAATAAAGGAATTTGATCGCCATCAGGATCTTCACAGTTCTGCTTGGCATTTATTCATTTCATCTAGTAGAGCATTTGGATTTTGGTTAGATCTTATATGTACATTATTTATTGGTTTGGTTATAATAAGTTTATTAGTGCTAAATAGAGGTATCACATTTATAATACTACCCAGTAAATAAATTTTTAATTTAAATAATTTTTAGATTATTATGGTGGAGAGGTAGGACTTATAGTGACCCAATATTTAGGTTTAATGGGAATGCTTCAATGGGGCATGCGACAATGGGCAGAAATGGAAAACAATATGACTTCTGTGGAACGCTTATTAGAATACACGCAAGTAGAAACAGAACCTACAAGAAATAGTATTACAACTCTTCCCAAAAATTGGCCGGAATATGGAAGAATTGAATTCCGAAACGTTTCAATGAAATATATTTCTAATGAAACTCCAGTTCTTAAAAACTTAAATTTTGCAATCAATTCCTGTGAAAAAATTGGAATAGTAGGACGAACTGGTGCTGGGAAAACTTCTACCATTGCTGCCTTATTTCAGTTGTACGATATTGATGGTTCAATAATTATCGATGATATTGATACCACAAAATTACCATTAGACGAACTTCGTCCAAAAATTTCCATCATACCGCAAGAACCAATGCTATTTTCTGGAAGTATGAGAAAAAATTTAGATCCGTTTGAAGAATTTAATGACGAAGTAATCTGGAATGCACTAGACCAAGTTGAATTAAAAGATGTTATTGCAGAAATGCCCCAAGGATTAAATTATACTGTCTGCGAAAGTGGTTCCAATTTTAGCATAGGGCAAAGACAATTAATCTGTTTGGCAAGAGCTATAATTAGAAATAATAAGATACTGGTTATGGATGAAGCAACTGCTAATGTTGATCCCCATACGGATACGTTAATACAAAAATCAATAAGAAAAAATTTTGACAATTGTACAGTTATTACTATTGCACATAGGCTTCACACGATAATGGATTCTGATCGAGTTTTAGTAGTGGATGCTGGAAACATTGTCGAATTTGATCATCCTTACAATTTGTTGCAAAAGCAAAATAGTGTATTTTACTCTATGGTGCAAACAGCAGGAGCAAATGCTTCTAAGAATTTATTGTCCATTGCAGAAGAAGTAAGTGAAAATAAATTGAAATATTGTACTTTAAGTCATTAATGCAATTTTGTTTTAGAATTTTGAACAAAGGAAAAATACTTGAAGAATTATAAAGAGTGATGGTTAAATTGACTTAAAATTTAAAGTGTTGCCACTCTTCGTATTAGATAGATAGTTTATAGATTGGCGATTTAAAAAGTTTTAGATGTTGGTATTAAAGTGATATTTTGAAATATTTTTTTATTTAAAAATATATTATATATTTGTACTTACCGAAATTTGAAGTTAAAGCAAATAAAAAGTTTTCCTAAAATTATTTTTTATTTTCGTATAATACCGATGATTCTTGTAAAAGTTATTAGTTAGTTATATTGAAACACTTTGTTTTGAATAATTGCCATGCGTTTATTGTCTCAGACAAACTTCGACTTGCATTAAAATTGTTTTCAAGACTATGAATTTTTGTAGATGTAATGACTAATGAAGACTGATTCGTTCGAAACCAGCTTAACAAATATATTTAATTTTGTGAAACAAATCTAGTATCTAGTGATCTGTTCACTAGAACTTCTTCAATTTGTAGTGAGCTACCGTAGTTGGCCGTACGCTATGTTACACTGATCATCAAGCTATATCATGGTTTAGGAGTTGTGTTGGCTTAAATATCCCGATTTAGATTATTAACTAGCTTAGGGATATATTTTTGTAACTTGAACTGTGTCTCAGAGTTCCCGATTTTCTATGAATCTGATTTAGGAATTTCGTGGACCATGGAGGATATTTTTCAGATATCCTGGTTATTTAGTTCCGTGCATTAAAACAATTCAAACTCTTTTCAAGTATTTTTGGTCATAAAAAGAACCTTTTTGTCATACCTCATATCGAATATTCGTGCCACAGAAAACTTCAAACGGAGTAACGATCCGTAATATGTAGCAACATGCTGTTGAAACGGTCCAACATATATCCGGCTAAACATGTCAACCCGTAAAAACTGTCCCGTGTTTCCAGGTTAGTAGAATGGAATGCATAGTACCCAACCGATGGCAATACATCTTTAATTACGAACAATAACCCTCTACCGTATTTATACATACCCCGGTAACCGGATCCATAAAATTACGACGATGGTTTACATCTTTATGGGTGTTGGGTGCGACACCTCCGAGATGATTTAACCCGGAATAGCGTCTCCAGCTATTCGTACAAATTTCGGTCCCAGGTTTTGAGAATTGCAAAATCAGCCATGTTAATGTTTCGGAACTGTAGTTATCGACGTATGAAACAATATCACGTCTTTCAGTAGCACTGTACATTTCCAAAATCCATTGTTGGCTCCTGGTAGGTTTTCTGTTTAAACAATGATATTATATTTAATATCTCCATTTCTTGGGAACCTTATTTAGTCTACATCAGGCACAAACCAATTTTCAGATCCTAACAATTAAAGATTGTCCATTTCTCAACCAGTCTTCAACAACCCTGCCGGAATACCTTCTGGAGCCGGAGACCTACACTTATTTTTGAATATTTCAAATTACATCTTACGTCTTTAAGCCTTATGTTCATCTCTTCATTTACCTCACCACGATGGTATTGTCATAGTGTATTAATGAGGAATTCAGTTCTATTTTCTCTAAACATTCTCCAAAAACTCATCAAGTGGCTCTTCCATTTCGGGCACGATTTTGGTTTTTAGATCATTTTTAAAACATTTGTTTTTGTTGTGTAACAAATTAATGCAAGTTAAATATATTGAAGTGTTATTTTCCACCCTTAAACCCCCCAAGAAAAACTCCTTTATTTCCCAGGGTAAATTAAATTAAATTCCTTCCTTTACTTTCAAATTGGCCGGAAAATCCTCTTCTATCCGCTAGCTTAAGTCGGTTATCAATTTTTATAAAAGCCCGCCTTATCATTGACCTTCGATACTTTCAATACTAAATAAATTCAATAGCAAAATTTACCACTTTGCAACTTTATAATTTATCGGATTGTCTCTTCAATTTTATTCTAAAATAAAAAAAACCACTATCTACTGTTTCACTGTTTCTATTTTTTCAAAATATAATTAACTTTTCAATGAAAATCTGCACAAAAATTAAAGCCGACCGTCACCGACTTGGACGCCGCACGCAAGCGATCTTCTCCTCACCGGAATCTCCCTCCGAAGCGATCTCGAACAGCCGTAACATTCAAATTTAAAAATTTTCAAAATAATAAAAATCTAAATCTACACTTCATCTGTATCCAAAATTATACATAACAATATTTGTACCGGGTGACCGGCCGCCGATATGAACATATGAAATTAACCTGGGAAATTGATTTTGCTTTAATTCCTGCTTCCCATCAGAACAGATAAGAATGAAAAGGGTATGAATTTGAAGGGATTTTATTTCCCTTCTGAATATAACACTTGATATTTTGTTTTTTAATGACTGTTAACTCACTAATGAAATGTAAAATAGCGCATTTAATAGTATATTACGTACCAAGGTGGAAAATGCTTCATTACAGCGGAGCGCTAAGTTAGTTGACTGAGGTGCGAAGCGCCGAAGTCAACTGTAAGCGCGACGCTGGAATGAAACTTGACACCGAGGTATGTATACAATTTTATTCAAAATCAATTTGTAAATAATTAAATCTCAGCAAATTTTATTTTATTTATTTAAAAATAAAATTTTTTGTAGTTCCTTTTCTTGCCACACTGCGACATTGCAGGTCGGGAAGTGATCACTTCCCAACCTAAGGTTTGAAAGTAAAACAAATAGCTTTCTGATTGGTTGGCAAGTGAAAGTAAATAATAAACTGCTTCCCAACTTTTTAAAAGTCAGGAATGTGTCGATTACTAACTGGTTGTGAATAAACAAACTTTAGTTGCCTTGTTTGAATTTTATTACCTTATCATCAACTCTCTATATTAATATAACTATTTATAAAATTATTTGTGCACCCGCACATAGCAACTATTTACAGATGCAAAATTTTTATAACAATATTTCTGGTGCTCTTACTGCGATGCCGTATCAGTCGCCTTGGATGGTGGTTGTTGGTCTGGAGTCCTCTGCATGAATGCTTCCTGGAAAAGGAGTGCAAGAACCAGGGGACATGATTTAGTGTATTGTGTAGTTTTTATAAACATAATATTATGAAGTAATTTGTGTTTTATATTCCTGAAGGGCTTATTCTGATGATTGATTGTGTTCATGTGGAAAAGTTGACTGCGGTGCGATGAATGAGTAGGCATTTGTATTGAACTCTCTGAAGGATAAGGATTTTGGAGCGAGCCGCCTTGCTCCAAGCGGGGGAAGCTTAAATGATGATAGGAAGGATCATGGTTTTTTATAGCTGAAGGCGAATTTTGGGATTTAGTTTACTTTTGTGGGAAAGTAAGGGAAAATGGCGTGCATTGCACGTGTGGCTTTATTTTAGCTGTTTCGTTGATGTGACGTTTGTCTGTTCTGTTCCGTTGAATTTTAATTTGTTAGTCGAATTTGTATGAGAATATTGTCAGTGCAGTCTTGTCTCATTAATTTTGAGTCTTCAGTCATCGTAGTGATCTAAAATAATGTCGGCGTGATTTTGAATTTTTGTGATTGTCTCTCCTTTTTCCTCCCCTTCAGCGGAGATACCGGTGTCGTCGGCGTATAAGTTTGGTGTCCGGTGTCTTGGGAATGTCATTAATGTAAAAATTAAAAAGGAATGGTGAAATGATAGAGCCTTGTGGTACTCCGGCTGGATTTGGGAGTTGATGATAGGGAATTTTTTATTTTAACTCGAAAGGTTCTGTCTCGTAAGAAGCTGGCAATTAATTTAACAATGTGGAGGGAAAATTTCATGATAAAAAGTTTGTGGAGCAGGCCATCGTGCCAGACTGTGTCGAAGGCCTTTTCCATGTCGAGCGTAATTGTGGGCGTTGATTTTTCATGGTAGTAGTTTAGTGTAATTTCGTTAATCAGGATGGCTAATTTGGAGAGTCGTGGAATGGATAAGGATATTATTTTGGGTTTCGAAAGTTTGAATTCGGTTTAGGATGATTTTTTCTAGAATCTTGGTCAGGGTGGGAAGGAAGCTGATGGGACGGAAACTGGAGAGGAGGTTTTTGGGTTTACCAGAATTTTGGATAGGGATAACAATGGCGGATTTCCTATTTTGAGGAAAGTATTGATTTTAGAGACAGGCGTTTAGGATATAATAAAGGGTCTGGCCGGTTAAGTATGTTAAAAATGCCTTTTATGAATTTCATGATGGCAATTTTTTTCAAAGTTTTTTATGTAAAAAGACAGTCATGTACAAAATTTCAGCTTTTCAATTTACTTCCTGCGGATTTTAGAAGGAAAAAACTGCTTTTTCACATTTCTTCATTTTTCTTGTACTAAAAGATATCCGAAAAATCTCAAAAATTCAGAAAAATCAAAAATCACCTAAGAAATATGAAAATAATTTTTGGAATTCCTTCACAGTTAAATTCAACGAAATACGAATTTATCAACTTCAAAAAAAATTATTTAACCATGGAGGAATTTTCCGACTAGAACAAGAAAATTTGACAAAATTCTACTTTGGAATCCCTACAAATTAAAAAAAAATCATCTCAAAATTCCACCTGCAACACTATCAAAATTGCAAAATTCTCTTCAACGTTGTGACGTGATTCAACGAAATTCGAATTTATAAACTTTAAAAAAAATTATTTAACCATGGTAGAATTTTCCGACTCCGAAAAAAAATTCTCAAAATTCCACTTGCAACACTATCAAAAATGCAAAATTCTCTTCAAAGTTGTAACGTCACACTAATAAAGTCAAATTACTACATTGGTAGCTGTCAGAATACTATAATTTATAGAAATTTTACTTCAATAACTTCAACTATGGGTGCTTTTCACGGTGTTTTATGATTTGAAATGAGAACCTGTATATTTCTAGATGATCGATGAAAACTATTCATAGTGACCGGGTAATACCGGGTCATTTTAACAGAACACCTCACAAACCCAATAATTTCTGCATTTTCAAATTTTCGCCAAATACCGCGTATGCTATCAATACTTTACTAAAACATTAAAATTGAACAAACATTTTTTTAAATAAATTATGTTTAATTGAGCATACCATGTAAATTGTGTTGAAAAGCACACTTTCGTTATTCGCTGTTATTTTGCTTATTACTCAAAAAATTTCATAAAAGTAATATTCTTTAAAAGAGTACACTTGGACACAGACCGCATTGTTTTTGCGAAAGAAAAAGTTTTGTGCAATTTTTTAAGTAACAATCAAAATAACAGCGAATTGGAAAAGTGTGGTTTCCAACTTTGAGGATTCAGTCATTGCATAGCCTTTTAATTGAAGCCCAATCCACATTAATCTTCTTCATTGTCATTGTTAATGACTGCATTCACTTCTTCCACACCCAACAGTCTTGTGAGGATCGCGACTGGCCTTATAATTCTGGATAAATATCGAGAATTTGCTAAATAAAAAATCACGGCTACGATTTGCGAACAGCATCCGACAATGTGTCGATTATTTGGACAATCACAAACGTAACACCGGATTCCTGAAAGACCTTGTGAATTCCGAGCATAATCGATGTAGCATTTATATGTCTTGCTATTGATATGTCTCGACCTCACGAGAATCTGAATGATGGAATTACTCTCATTTTTCAAGTTTTTTTAAATAACTCATGATAATATTTTCATCTTCATCCATCATTTCGATCAGATAGGATACAGCTTGGGGTAGTTGGAAGGAACTAGTGAAGAGAATCTTCAATTACTGATCAGGTAATTCTGGGAAATCGAGAATTTCAGCTGATGTTAATTTGCGAAATTGAATTTGAAGAGAATTTTGCATTTTTGATAGTGTTGCAAGTGGAATTTTGAGATGATTTTTTTTTTAATTTGTAGGGATTCCAAAGTAGAATTTTGTCAAATTTTCTTGTTCTAGTCGGAAAATTCCCCCATGGTTAAATAATTTTTTTTAAAGTTTATAAATTCGAATTTCGTTGAATCACGTCACAACGTTGAAGAGAATTTTGCAATTTTGATAGTGTTGCAGGTGGAATTTTGAGATGATTTTTTTTTTAATTTGTAGGGATTCCAAAGTAGAATTTAGTCAAATTTTCTTGTTCTAGTCGGAAAATTCTACCATAGTTAAATAATTTTTTTTAAAGTTTATAAATTCGAATTTCGTTGAATCACGTCACAACGTTGAAGATAATTTTGCAATTTTGATAGTGTTGCAGGTGGAATTTTGAGATGATTTTTTTTTAATTTGTAGGGATTCCAAAGTAGAATTTTGTCAAATTTTCTTGTTTTAGTCGGAAAATTCCCCCATGGTTAAATAATTTTTTTAAAGTTGATAAATTCGTATTTCGTTGAATTTAACTGTGAAGGAATTCCAAAAATTAGTTTCATATTTCTTAGGTGATTTTTGATTTTTCTAAATTTTTTAAGATTTTTCGGATATCTTTTAGTACAAGAAAAATGAAGAAATGTGAAAAAACAGTTTTTTCCTTCTAAAATCCACAGGAAGTAAATTGAAAAGCTGAAATTTTGTACATGACTGTCTTTTTACATAACAAACTTTGAAAAAAATTGCCATCATGCAATTCAAAAAAGGCATTTTTAAGATACTTAACCGGCCAGACCCTTTAGACAATTTGTTTTTTTTTGAAGTTTTTTAAGCATGAAAGGAAATATGCAATCATGACCCGGGGTTTATTTTTAAATATTTTAATGATTTTATGAATTTCTGAAGGGGATGTACTCTCTGCTCCGGGGTTAGAGGGGTGTGAGTTTTTAATTAGGTCAAAGGATTGTTGGACTAGGGGGTCGGTATCAGGATTTAGGGTATAATTTGTTAGGTTGTGGTTTTTCAAATATTCTTGGGCTATTGCTTTGGATTTTTCCAGGTCATAAAGTACTTGTCCTTTTGCAGTTTGGGTAATGGAAAATTACTGACTTTAGTCAGTAAGTCTTGGGTGGCCCGTCTTTGGTTAAGTTTGGTCTTAACAAGTTAAGAATAACTTGTGTTTGCATTCATTGTTAACCAACTTTATTGTAATAATATGTCAAAGTATAACTTGTTGGAAATTATTGGTTTTCAAGCAAAAACAATTGCAATAAAATTCAAGCAAAGCAACTAAAAAATGTTTAAATGCGCTATTTTGAAATTTATTAGTGAGTTTTTAACAGAAATTAAAGAACAAAATATCAAGTGTTAGGTATCTTTAGAAGCGGAATGAAATTCTCTTCAAATTGATATCATTTTCATTCTTATCCATTATGATACCAAAATTAAAGAAAATTCAATTTCCCATGTTAATTTTCTATGTTCACATCGGTAGCAGGTCACCCTGTATATAAATAAATATTGATACTATGATTAAAAAATAAAAAAAATGATTCCAATATAAGTACGATATGATAAACCCACCGTCAGCAGTAGACACTTGTATTCAGTTGGGAAGCATTTTTTGTTATATAATATGCTTGTTTTTCACCTTGTAGAAATATTGATTTGAGATTTTTCAAAAACTGTTTCCTTGAAACTTCTTTGAAAAATGTATGTAATATAAATGTTTTAGTTTGATATTTGTAATAATATTAGAGAAAAAATTCATTGTAGATAGTGTGGTACATAAAATTATAATTATATCAGATAGTATAAACTACCATAATTATTTTATGTGTCTATTAATGCAGTTCGGTTCAGTGAAACATTTATACTGCCAATAAATGTTAAATTTAAATTGAATGCCCGTGCATATTAATTTTTAAAAGTTCTTAATTGAATTATATTTAATTAAACTCTTACATTAGTAGAAAATTTAAATAAGATGGAAAGTGAGGCAAAAATTACTAGAAAGCGCAATCCAAGAGAAACCGCTAATCCACTTGCTGCGCTATTTTTTGTGTAAGTTTTATTAGAATTATTAAAAGTATATTTTACAAAAATTTATTTAAGCAAAATGAAATAGTAACAATATTGTAGATATTAAATATAAATATATGACCTTCATTCTATTGCAATTAACTATTTGCGTACATACTTTCTTTTAACTATGGGAATTATTATTTTCAGTTATTGGGAAGCCGTAATGTCATAAATTGCGTCCATAGTAATCAAAATAAAAAAGATTATTATAACGATATGATAATAATTGAAATATTGTTATATTGGGATTGATATTACTATTTCTATCAGCAAAATTAAAGGGTTAATTCTTAATAAAACTCCATGTATTTATTTTTTTTTAAATAAGGAAACGAATAAGTTTTTTTTATAAAATTCCATTTTTTTAGAATTGGTTAATTTAAGTAAAAATTTATTACCAACGTACAAATTTGGGGAGGTTGAAGCTGAGGTAACCTCTATCGACTACGTCACTGCTTCTTTTCAAATATTATTCCCAGATACTTCATTCCTGATTAGGCATTCTCATACCTTGCAGTTTTCGATTTCTAGATCGGCAAGGATCTGCTTAGTTCACAATTCTTCTAAACTTCTGAGAGCATTCTGAATTAAATTGCATGGGATATTTTTAACTAATCCATAAACACGAGCCATACTAAAATATATGATCTCAATCTCGTATTTAAGATAAAGTAAAAAGTTCTTTTATCTATAGGCACATGATCCCTATATTTATACAAAACTATAAAACTGGTATAACAGCGGAAGATTTATATGAAACATTAGAAGAAGATAAAGCCAGTGTACTTGGATATAAATTAGAAACAACATGGAAAAATGAATATAAACAACATCGAAAGGCAGCTTTACACATAGCATTATTCAAACTAGTTGGCTTTGAATTAATAATTGGGGGAGTTTTGAAATTATTTAGCGAAATGGTGATTTTGTAAGTTAATTTCATTTTAGAATATATTATCGTCGGGTTGTTGGTAAAAATGACCAACTAACATAGAAATCCTATACATTTGGTCATTTTTTATTTATTTTAGAGTTGTAGGCCCATATTCAATAGGTAAGCTAGTTGAACATTTTTCTAGTATAAACTCATTAGTAACAAAAAATGAAGCCTACATGCATGCTGGAATTATTATCGGTACGATTATAATCCAAGGAGTAATTGATCACCCAGTAGGGATGTTACTAATGCATGTCAGCATGAAAATGAGGATTTCCTGTTGCTCTCTAATTTATAGAAAATCCTTAAGATTATCTCAATTTGCTTTGGCTAATGCTACAGTTGGGCAAATCGTGAATTTATTATCAAATGATGTTAGTAAATTTGAGGAAGGAATTGTTTTTTGTAATTATGTCTGGATATCTCCACTTCAAGCAGGCGTTGCTACTTACTTACTTTATAGAGAAATCGGTGCAACAGCTTTTGCAGGGATGGGTTTTCTTCTTCTATTCATTCCAATTCAAAGTAAGTACCTACTATTATACTAAGTAATGAAAAGGTTGCTATATACGAATATTTGTCATATTATATTATACTAAAAAATTACAAAAGTTTTAAATTACTAAATTTTAGTATATTTTGGGAAACAAATGTCAGTATTACGGTTAAAAACTGCCTTACAAACAGATGAAAGAGTACGCTTTATGAATGAAATACTTAAAGGAATACATGTGATTAAAATGTACACTTGGGAAAAACCATTTGCAAGAATTATTTCTTACATTAGGAGGTGTGATTTTTAAAACAATTTTCTAAAGTAATCTTAAAATATTCAAATTTTAGATTAGAAATTGCAACAATTCGACATAGTTTCTTTTCGGAAGCTATAATTGTATCTGTCCAATTATTTGCATCAAGAGCTGCAGTTTTCATAAGTATTATAGTATTTATTTCATTTGGAAATAAATTAACTCCTGAAACTGTGTACATTATTATGGCTATTTACAATGCTCTTAGACGAACTGTTACATCCCTTTTTACTGTTAGTATAGCTTCATTAGCACAACTTAATATAAGTGTATGTAGGCTTCACAAGTTTATGAAATATCAAGAATTTCAAAAACCACAAGATGACATGATGACGAGAAAATTCTTGTTAAACTACAAACAGTTAGAGAAACCAGCAGACATTCCAGCACAAATATGTTTTAAGAATGTCAGTGCCAAATGGCAAAGTGAGAATGACGATTCCACATTATCTAATATTAATTTAACAATCGATAATAATCAATTAGTAGTTATAATTGGATCAGTGGGGAGTGGGAAAAGTAGTTTATTAAACGTAATTTTAAGGGAATTGGAGTTACATAGGGGTTTTCTAAGGATTACCGGAAAACTTTCGTATGCTGCTCAAGAAGCTTGGTTATTTTCTGCAAGTGTTAGGCAAAATATTTTATTTGGTGAGCAATATGACGAAGATCGTTATACAGCGGTTATAAAAATGTGTGCATTAGAAACCGATTTAAAATTATTACCTTTCGGGGATCAAACTATGGTCGGTGATATGGGTAAATCTTTAAGTGGAGGTCAAAAAGCTAGAATAAATTTAGCTCGATGTGTTTATAAGAAGGCAGATATATATTTATTGGATGATCCATTATCAGCTGTTGATATAAAAGTGGGGAAGCAATTATACGATGAATGCATAAAACACTTTCTGTCAAATAATATATGTATACTTGTAACCCACCAATTGCAGTTTATTGGAAGTGCAGATCAAATTATAATTTTGGATAATGGAAGGATAGTTGAAAATGGTACTTATGATTCATTACAAACTAGTACTTCCAATTTGGCACTTCTGTTAGAGAAAATGAATGATGAAAAAGAAGATGATGGTGTTATTAAAAATAAAGCTAGATCTAGACTAAATTCCGAAGTGGCCGTTAAAAATAATTGTAAAGTTGATAAAGAAGAAACCCAAGATAAATTAGAGGAAGTTTTAGAAAGTGGTCACATTAAATTTGATACTTTCGCAGCCTATTTTAGAGCGGGTGGAAATTATTTTGTTTTGTTTAGTTTGCTTCTTGCATTTATTCTGAATCAGTGTGTAGGAATCGGTGGAGATTATTTCGTAACTTATTGGTAAAAGTTTAGGGTTTTGGTGTATGTAATTTGATTATATTATTTATTGATTGTAGGATGAATTTGGAACAAATTTCATACGAGAAACGTCAAAATGCATCAACTTTTGTTGAGGAATTTGATAGAACACAAATAATGTATATTTACGCTACTATTATTTTTGCTACTATAATTTTAGCTTTAGGACACTTAATTTTAAACTTGATATTTTTTATGAGAGCATCTATGAAATTACATGATGATATATTTGAAAGGGTTATGAGCGGAACTATGGCTTTCTTTAATGCTAATCCAACTGGACGAATTCTGAATAGATTCTCCAAGGATATAGGAATAATTGACGAGCATTTACCATTTATTTTCATAGATGTCTTGGATGTAAATATGATTATACAAAAATTTTCTTAATTTATTTTATATAATTTTTCTAGAAAGCACTAACATTGCTTGGTGTTTTAACTATAACCTGTATCGTAAGTCCATGGTTATTGACACCTTCCATTTTTCTGGTGGTTCTTTTTTATTTGATAAGGAAAATTTGTCTGGAAACTAGCCGAAGTGTGAAACGTATTGAAGCAATTCGTAAGTATTAGTTCAAATGAAATAAATACACTTTATTCGCATTTTCTTAAAGTATGATAAAGAGAACATGTAATGTAATATTGCAATTGCTTTTGCTTGAAAACCAATAATTTCCAACAAGTTACTTTGACATAGTATTACAATAAATTTGATTAACAATGAACGCAAATACAAGTTATTCTTAACTTGTTGGAAATTATTGGTTTTCAAGCAAAAACAATTGCAATAAAATTCAAACAAGGCAACTAAAATTTTTATAAATACGATATTTTACATTTTATTAGTGAGTTTTTAACAATTAATTATTAAAGAACAAAATATCAAGTGTTGAAGCGGAAAAAGATCTCTTCAAATTGATACCATTTTCATTCTTATCCGTTATAATGGGAAGCGGGAACTAAAGAAAAATAAATTAGTAGGTTAATGTCCTATGTTCACTACCGCGTAGTGTTATTGGGTAAAATTTTATTAATAAGTATATTTCACTAATAAGTTACTAGCATTAACTTATTTTTACCCCCCGGTAAAAATTCCCTAGAGAAAAGGTGAAAAAAAATAAGGGGGGTTAAATATATGGGGGTCAAAAATCGCGGCTACTCCGGAACCAGCTACCAGCTGCGTTAGACCTTACTTGTAACCTTGCACGTGGTCACTTACATATCTTTGCATTGATTTATGCGCTTCAGTCGGCTCTTTAAACAAAACTGCTTGCACTGTGAACACATAATTCCGATAAATACCAACGCCGACAGCCACTCTCGGCGCTTATTTGTCTGATTATACTTCCATTTATTACTATGTAGGATTGGCGGTACCGATAATCTAAAACCGGCAACTTGCTTCTACTCTGTCTTTAACTTAGGACTGCAAAGCCGATAACAATCTAGTTATTCTGTATGCCAGCATAATGACTAATCTAACATAATAATATTGCACTTGTAATATATTCAAGTAACTCTTTATTACCTGCATGTTGAAAAATATTTTAGTACTCCTGGAATTAGTAGTATGGGTTTAAGATTGGCTTGTACATTTGAAACATTTTCATTATATTCTATTAAATAACCGCAAAATATTTTAATTTTAGATCGCAGTCCAGTTTTTAATTATATAACTGCCTCAATGCATGGTTTATCAACAATAAGAGCATTTGGTGCGGAAAAAACACTAATAAGAGAATTTGATAATAACCAAGATGTTCATAGTTCTGCTTGGCATTTATATATTTCAGCAAATGCTGCATTTGGTTTTTGGTTAGAACTAATTAATGTTACCTTCATCTCATTGGTGATAATTAGCTTACTAGCATTAAATAATGGTAACTGTCATATCTGTTTCTCATAAAGCAGTTAAAATTAAATTAATTCACAGAATATTATGGTGGCGATGTTGGTCTTATTCTGACACAATATGTAGGTTTAATGGGAATACTTCAATTTGGAATGCGAAGTTGGACAGAAATGGAAAACAATATGACCTCTGTTGAACGTGTATTAGAATACACGAAATCTGAAAAAGAGCCCATCAGAAAAATGATTGAAAATGTTCCTAACATGTGGCCAGAACATGGAAGAATAATTTTTCAGAATGTCACAATGAAATACACTACTAACAAACCCACTGTACTTAAAAATTTGAATTTTGTAATAAATTCTTGCGAGAAAATTGGTATAGTAGGACGTACAGGAGCTGGAAAATCTTCCATAATAGCTGCATTATTCCAACTGTATGATATTGATGGTTCCATTATTATTGATGATCTTGATGTTACAAAACTACCATTGGAAGAAGTTCGCTCTAAAATATCCGTCATACCTCAAGATGCAGTTTTATTTTCGGGAACTATAAGGAAAAACTTAGATCCATTTGAGGAGTACAACGACGAAGTAATCTGGAATGCTTTGGAACAAGTTGAACTAATAGATATTGTTACCCAAATATCCCAAAAGCTCAATCACATTGTTAGTGAAAGTGGAGCAAATTTCAGTACTGGACAACGACAATTACTTTGTTTGGCAAGAGCTATAATTAGAAATAATAAAATATTAGTTATGGACGAAGCAACTGCTAATGTTGATCCCCATACGGATACGTTAATACAAAAAGCAATAAGAACAAATTTCGACAATTGCACCGTTATTACTATTGCACATAGGCTTCACACGATAATGGATTCTGATCGAGTATTGGTATTAAATGCTGGCAATATCGTAGAATTTGATCATCCCTATAATTTGTTACAAGATTCAAATACTTTATTTTACTCTATTGTACAAACTACTGGTGCGAATGAATCTCAGAATTTATCTGCAATTGCTAAAGAGGTAAGAAAACACAAAACTGGAAATAATATTATTAAATTGAATTTAATTACAGAATTTTGAATGCCAAGAAGGAACTTAAATTATAATTGGAAAATCTATCGACAAAGAGACAATAGCAGAAATGCGGTTTCATAATAACTCTATTCGCGGAGAAAATCCCGGTTACGTTCTATCCTACTGCGCGTGCGGATTTATAATAATATTGTCATTAAAGCTCAAATTAGATGATAAAAAGTATAAATCCGCAGACGCAGTAGGATAAAACGTAACCGGGATTGTCTCCGCGAATAGAGCTAATATCTCAATGGGAAAATTATGTAACTGGATAAAATAAAACTTCATTGGATTACTTTTGATTTGCTTGAATTAAATATTCTTTCTCGATTATTTTTGGCAAACAGGATAGATATCTAAATAATCTGTAAATTATATTTGATTTGAGGTTATAATAAATTAGTAAATTGATTTTTGAACATTTTGGGAAACTGTGTTAAAGTTATTTGATATTTTCCACTTTTTCTAATAAAAACAGTTTTTCCTACTACATATTTTTTGATAATGGTTTCTAGTAAATAGGCCTAAACAGTCGACAAATTTAATAATTGTTTTATTTTGTCCACAAGAAAACCAAGATTTCATATCCTATTACATATTTATACTTCAGTATTAGTACTAGAGTGATCACAAAGGAAGATGAGAGGGCGTAGACAAAATCCGACGCAATAGACATCGCGTGACACCCAATTCCACCAATTGACACCAACATAAAAACGATTGTACGAGTTTTGGTTTCTACGCATTAGTTGCCACCCTCTCATCTTCTTTTGCGACCACTTTACATTATTACTTGTAATGCACTATTTGTGCATCATGATGATGATTTGATGATTTATGATCTAACTATATGTATCTAGTAAGTTCTTACACTTTTAATGTTATAAATAAATGATAAAATCAGAGTTGAGTGTAAGTTTTTGGTATAACTTATGATCGGATTCATATTTTGAATGTAAACACACATAAATTCTTTCGCAGAGTCAGAAATCGTTTAGTTTTAATTAACTCGCTCGCTGGTTTTAATTAAGCTTCATTGTTCTATATTAACCATTTAAGTCCAACTTATTATATTTGTTTTTTAAAGTAATTAATATTGTACGTAGTTATGCAATTTCAGACATTTTATTGGATAATTTAAGTATCCAAAAAGTTGAAATATTCTACGTATACGAGCATTAGTATTTGCAAAATTTCCTCCCAAGTCGGTTTGTAAACTTATTCAATGAATTTTACAATTTTCCAAATTTTTCCTTTAAAATATTATCTATTCAAAGAAAAATGCACCAATTTTTGTGAAGACTTTGTTTTCCTCAAACTTTCAAAAAAATTAGTAAGTTTTACAGCATAAATAATACTCATTCAGCCATTGAAGTCACCATCTTATCATTTTCAAACAAAACAACCCCAGAAAATGCAGAGCTACTCCATTCTTTGCCAGTTCTAGATTGGGAGTGGTATCACTGCACCATTACAAAAAAAATTAAGATTGTTATGTACAGGACACCACTCACATTTTATCAACAATGCGTTTCCTAAAACCAAGAATAAATCAACCAATTGGGAAATACACTGCCACCTTTACTTTACATTTGAAAAGTACACCGATGAGGTAATCTGGAATGCTTTGGAACAAGTAGAACTGAAAAATGTTATTGCCCAAATGATCCAAAAGCTCAATCATACGGTTAGTGAAAGTGGAGTAATTTTCAGTGTTGATAAACAAGTACTTGTATTAGTTATGGAAGAAGCAACTGCTAATGTTGATCCCCATACGGATACATTAATACAAAAATCATTAAGAAAGAATTTTGACAATTGCACCGTTATTACTATGGCACATAGGCTTCACACCATAATGGATAGTTTTGGTAATAGATACTGGAAGTATTGTAGAATTTGATCAGCCTTATAATTTATTACAAGCTTCAAATAAATATAAATTTAACAAAAACTTAACTAAACGTTAAAATATTAGATTTTAACTGTAAGTAAAGAATAACATACAAGAAAATTTTATTTAGAAACACTTAAAAAACATTTATTTTAAATTTAATACTGAATTCTGAAGCAATTTGAGTTATAATTGGAAAATCAATCGACAAATATCTGAAAAGTGGTTTAAAAATATCACAATAGGATGTTTTTACAACAAAATAATGTAACTAATGAAATAAAAATTTATTAGATAGCTTATGATTTGTTTGAATCAAATTTTTTTTTTTCGATTATTTATGGCAATTATATTTGAGTTTAGGGTATAGTTAGTAAATTGATTTTTGAACAGTTTAGAAACTGGGTTAAGGTTAACTGATGTTTTCCACTTTTAGTAATAAGGACATTTTTTCCTTTTATTTGTACTTCATCGAATAGGAAATATCGAATAGGGGAAGGACTTAGGGCAATGACCTAAACTAATATTATAGGCTCTATATATTTGATGAAAATTATATGTAGTTTACCTGGTGGGAAAAATTGTAAAGCATCGAAAATTTACCTTCTGGGAATCTAAAATTTGAAAGTAAGTTAAAATATAAATATTCACTCATTTAAATATGTGCTATTATAATACGTAATAGAAAATCACTAGATGATTAATTTATGATCTAACTATAAGAGTGGGTTCCTGCACTTCTAATGTTATAAATTCATAATTTTCAATATTTAGTCAACATTGTATTTTCCGTAATAAGAAATATTAATGAAACGCAAATTATTTAGTGATTGAGTAAAATCAATACTTTCAAGCAAGTCTAATTACATTATAGAAGTTGATAATAGTAAATTTTGGATGTCAGTACTACAACTCGATGCTTCTGCGTGAGAAAAAAATATTTAGGTTATACCTCCGGTTGATTTCAATATGACAGTGGCGTAACTCTTGCCGAATCAAAGTGGTCTAATTTGGTCACTCAAACATTTAAAAAATATTTGATTTTCTTTTAAAATGTTGGTAGTTCATGAGACCAAATCTCAATTTAAATGGGGAGTTTTTTCAATAAGAAAAACATTTTATACGACAGTTATTTTGTTACAAATAAAGATGAAGAGGTTACTTTCGTATTCTAATTATTACTGGTAATAACACCGTTGATTGAAGAACTTATAAGATACGCAGCCTTATGAACAAAAACGTGTCGAAAAAATATGGGTCGAGATGTATAGGTGACGTTAGCATTGATTGGTAGAATAGAATAATTATAAATATTCCTTCAATCAACGCTAACGTCTACATCTCGACCCATTTTATTTCGACACGTTTTTGTTCGTTAGGCTGCTTATCTTGTTAAATTCTTCAATGAACGATAACACTGACTGAGATTAACCCCACGTTTCTCAAAACATCTCAATATTTGACAATTTTAGTGAATAACAGTATTTTTATTATGATTGTGTTCAATTTGTGATTCAATATCATTAAGTTTGAGATTTTACTACAAGGAAAGATATTACAAGTGCAAATTTTTTTAAAAATCAACATAGTATTTTGGCCGAAGGATCTGTGCATGTTTTGAGGAGAAGTAAAAAAATTCTAAAGAAAGCCATTAGCTGCTCATTCTGACAGTATTCGTAGTTGATTTGGAAGATTTGGAACGTTCATAGTTAACAAGTAACAAGCAATAACTACATCAAAATCATTCCTTGGTATACGAATTCTTTCATTGAGTCACAAATTGTTTAGTTTGAATTAACCCGCACGTTGGTTTTAATTTATCTTAATTGTTCTACATCAACTATTTTTTCTTGTTCTACATCAACAATTTTAATAGTTTTTATTAAAGTAATTGATATTATGTAGTTTTGTAATTTTCGTCATTTTGTTGGATGATTTAATTATTCAATAAGCGTATTTTACTCATACGGGTATTAGTATTTTTTATCTTGGCAATCTTTAAATTTAGTATATCTAATACTTTGCAATAAATGTTTTCTTACAACAAACTAGAGTTTTAACTATTTAGGGGTCCGCGATTGCTAGGAGTTCAAAAGCACTTCTGTGTAACATTTCTATAAACAACAAACCGCAAAAGAAGATTTTGCTTCAATTCCTCAGATCTACACTACTGGAGAACCCCTACGAATACATTTATTTTCTGAAAAGCTTGTTACGATCTTTAAAAATAGTAAACCAAACGTTAGGTAGTACAGAAAAATTATTTGTGCCTTCCCAAACTTCTGTTGTCATTCACCTGCCTGTTGTGATTCACCCCATTTTACGGTAATTGATGTACTAAATTGCTTTATAACAAATACTCCACATAACATAAACCAAGTGATGTATCACGATGAAACACGAAATTTACCAAAACTCAAGGTAGCATTTATTGTACATACATCAAATTACAATATTATTTATGTGTGTATAGTACGTAGTATATAAAATTATATAGAAATAATTGAAAAGTATTTATTATTATTTGTTTGTATTCAAGCTATAGGCTACAAATGAGCTTATACATTTTTCACGTTATTATCTACATCACATAGTACCTAATTGACTGATAAAAATATAATATATTATGAATTAATATTGTGTAATATTAGAAAATACTACTTATTTTTGCGCTATATAGGTAGCAGCAGTTAATTTAAGTACCTAACTTGAATAACAATCTGTTTATTTAGACGTTTTCCATATACGAAATATTCATCATCATGAATACATACAAAGAACTGGAAAGAAAAAAAAATCCAAGGGAAAAGGCAAATCCTTTATCTGCACTGTTTTTTACGTAAGTACATTTTTATTTTATTGATTAAGATTATAAATAAATAGATAATACATTTGGCGCAGCGCCTTGATGTCATACTTTTAAGTATATTATAATTATATAATTTTAATAACAAATTTTTAAATAGAAAAATTTTTTGAAATGGGAACATGTTCCAAAAAGAAATTTAACGAATTAAATTTAGTCAGTTATTTGTTAAATATTTAAACAAATAATTCGAAAATAAACAAATTAATGGTTAAACATTTGGTAGTCCTTTGTTAAATATTTATCACTTCTTAAATCCTTTTCTGATGATGTCCTGATTATGATCTTCCCGTAGGGCGATAATGAATCAAATAGGTGAGCACAATACCTGGTGGTTCTCTTGTAAATGCATTTACTACTTTTGTAGTTTAGATTACATTTTCTGATTATTACTATTACAAAATTGAATACAGAATTATGATATTATAGCTATGTCATACGACCCCGGTCTCCCCTATGTGTGTAATTTTATATTCTTTCAAGTATGATTACAATCTTATTTTAAGTCGTGCATGATACATCGAAAATTTAGTATCTATATAATGCATATCCTACAGTTCCTTCAACTAAGAAATCTAATCACACGAATATTTATTTATTAAATGCAACTTTTAAAATAGACGTTGACAGTCTATTTAATTTACATTGCAAGGTTACCCCGAATTATTTTTTATTTTCTGTCTATTTTCTAATAGTTTGGTTTCACCCAGCTTTTTCAGATTGTTATAATAAAATAATAAACCATTCACAGGTGGACTACTGGGAGACACATTAGTTGTGTACTATCTATAGGTCGTTTTATTCATAGTGGTTGGCACGTGACTTGGCCTTGCGCGGCAAATATGGAGGGACAACGTTTGACATCCAATTCCACCAATTGACACAAATATAGAACAGAAATTATGAATATTAGTTTCTGCACATTAGCCACTTCCAACCACTATAAATAAAATTACCTCTACATAAGTTTTTTTCATTGTGACTTATGTAAAATCAGCTTTCTGTAATTAAGCGAAAAAATTTTAATTTTTAATAATTAGGTTATTTATTAATAATTAAGGTATTTTAAAATGGTTCGAGTTATATAGTAAATAATCAAATTACTTAATATTTTTTATTAAGATTATTAATATATGGTTATTAATTATTCTCACGAAGGACGCTTTTGCGTCTGAAAGCTTAATACAAAAATATTAATTTATTTGATTATTTATAACTCGATATATTTTAATATAATTATGTACCTTAATTATTTATTATCACGATTAATAACCTAACAATTTAAATAATAAATTATGTTATAGATATATGGTACCCATATTTATTAGAAATTATAGGAAAGGTTTACAAGAGGAAGATCTGTATGAAGTATTGAAGGAGGATATAGCAACTTCTTTAGGCGATGATCTAGAATCAACATGGAACAACGAAGTTAAAAAAAATAGGAGCCTGCCTATGCATCGATCTCTATTTAAAATATATGGATTGGAGCTACTTTTTTATGGAATTTTTAATTGTCTTAATGAAGTTAGTTTAATGTAAATATAAAAAATCTCAAACGTATCTATTACTAATTAATTTTGCACACAACTTTAGCGTATTGATGCCTTTTGCAACTGGTGGCTTCATATCATATTTTGAAAACGAAGAAATAACCGATGATGACCTTTACATGTATGGTGGCGTATTAATTCTAACCATTATATTGGATGCTATTCTAAACCATTCAGTGGCTATGGGCTTGATGCATTTATCTTTAAAAATGTTGACTTCTTGCTCCTCACTTATTTATAGAAAGTCTGTAAATTTAACTCAATCAGCGATAGGAAAAGCCACCACAGGCCATATTATAGATTTACTTTCAAGAGACGTTGGAAATTTTGAAGGCGGCTTTGTCTTAATTCACTATATTTGGATAATGCCTCTTCAAATTTGTATAGGTACATATTTTTTATACCGTTTAATTGGCGCAGCAGCATTTTCTGGAATGTCTTTACTAGTTTTGTACATTCCACTACAAGGTAAGAAAGTTATAACTAACAAGGAGAGGGCCAACTTTGGTCATCACAGATCTGCACCACTACCCTTTATACCTTTTCAACCCAATTAGAACTTCACTTGATGAAAATTTAATGACGCAGAAATCAGAAAATTTTGAGAAAATAATTTTGATTATTAATTATTAATATTATTAAAAATAATTTAATTAAAATTAAAATTTTTAGTAGTTCAAACGTATCAAAGTATTATTCCCTTCCTAAAACATCAGTCGACACTTGACAGCTGCTCGATGTAACCTCCTCGAAGGGAATAATACTTCGATACGTTTGAAGTATACTAAAAATTTTAATTTTACATTACTTTTTCAAAATTATTTTCTCAAAATTTTCTGAATTCTGGGTCGTTAAATTTTCATCAAGTGACGTTCTAATTGGGTTGAAAAGGTATAAAGGGTAGTGGTGCAGATCTGTGACGACCAAAGTTGGCCCTCCCCTTGTAAGCCGCCATAATAAAAATCAAACAATTTCATAAGCATTTAGCAATAGGTTTATAAACCTTTTTTTAGATGTTTTTCTTTTAGAAAAAAACTAAAAGCTTATTAAAAAGTTTAAATTTTATTGCATTCGTAGTTTGTTAAATTGAAAGTTTTAATATTTTATTTTAGTATATTTTGGATACAAAAAGTCAAAATTACATTTAAAGAGAACTTCAAAAACAGATGCAAGAGTAGGACTTCTGAATGAAATACTCAATGGAATTAAAGTAATTAAAATGTATGTATGGGAAAAATCTTTTGGAGAATTAATTGCATTAGCACGAAGGTATTTTAGATTAAAATATATTTAAAAACTGATTATCAGAGCATATATTTACAGGTCTGAAATTAAAGTTCTTCGTACTACCGTAATTATCGATACAATATCTTTCTGCTTTGAAATAATTATATCTGGATTTGCTACTTTCATTAGTATTATAGTATATATTTCACTTGGAAATACTATAAACGCTAAAATAATGTATTCAGTAATAATTATTTACGATGCTATTAGACCAGCGATATCAATGTTTACCAATGGAATTTCGGACGTTGCTGAGGTTCATGGTGCTATAATCAGAATAGAAGCATATTTAAGAAAAGATGATATAATCTACGAGACACAAAGCGATATATCTAATAACGGAAACGATTCCAACATTACGAAGAAAATTCTGAAAACTTCTGAACACTTAATATCACTAACTGAAGTTTCTTGCCGATGGGATTCCAATTTATCAGAGACGACCTTAACAGATATCAGCATTGAACTACAAAACAGTCAATTGATTGCGGTTGTAGGTCCAGTAGGCAGTGGTAAAAGTACTTTATTTAATGTATTTCTTCAAGAATTATCGATTGAAATGGGTACTATGGAAATTATTGGAAATATTTCTTATTCATCTCAAGAGCCATGGCTATTCTCAGCCAGTGTTAAACAAAACATACTGTTTACAAATAATTATGATGAAGAAAGATACAAAAAAGTGATTAACATTTGTGGGTTAGAATCTGATTTGGCTATATTTCCAGATGGAGATAAAACTTTGGTTGGTGAAAAAGGAAAAGTTTTAAGTGGTGGTCAAAAAGCCAGAATTGGATTAGCTCGTTGCATTTATAAACAAGCCGATATATATTTACTGGATGATCCATTATCGGCTGTGGACAGTAAAGTAGGAATACGATTATTTCAAGAATGTATTTCAGAATTTCTTAGCAACAAATTATGTGTACTTATTACACATCAATTACAATACTTGAAAGCGGCAGATAAAATTATAATACTTGATGAAGGAAAAATTGTTGCCCAAGGTAGTTACGAGGAACTAGAAAGTTCTGATCTCCACTTTGCAAAAATATTCAAACAGTTTGAAGCTGAAAAGGAAACGTTTAAAGGAGATGAAAACATCTCCATACGTGATCGTAATTTAGCTGTACCCGAAGACGACTTTTTAGAACCTGAAGTAACAAAAGAAACTATAAACAGTGGAAATATCAATGTCAACGTGTATCTGGAATATATTAAATCTGGAGGAAATTATTGTATAATGTTTCTCATTTTAAGTATTTTCCTAGTTTCGCAAGGAGTTTCTAATCTTGAAGATTATTTTGTTTCGTTTTGGTAAGCCTTCATGAGATATTATTTTTAACAATAATACAATATTTTTGCTTTTTATTAGGGTTAACTTGGAACAACACTATTCAGAAATGGAAAAAAGTAATTCAACATTTTTTAATGATACCATGGATAGGGAAACTATAATAATTATTTACTCGAGTTTAATAATTATCTCAAGTGTTGTTGCATTAGTAGGATCTCTCGCTTTTTTCACATTATTTTTACGAGCATCAATAAAAATTCATGATATAGTATTCGCTAGATTATCACAAGGAATCTTAAATTTTTTTAACCAAAATCCATCTGGCAGGATTTTAAACAGATTTTCAGAAGATTTGGGAGAAATTGATGATTATATACCTAGTCTTCTAGGAGATGTAGTTCAAGTAAGACAGACAATCTTATATTTAAGTATAATAATATTATACCCAAATTTTATTATATTAGATTGCCTTACAATTTTGTGGAACAATAATTTTAACTTCTATAGTAAATCCATGGTTAATGTTACCGGCAATGGGCCTAATATTATCATTTTATTTCTTAAGGATCGTATATTTGGAAACAAGCAGAAGTGTTAAAAGAATTGAAGCAGTTAGTAAGTACTTACTAAATTTTGACCCTAGATACCTATAATAATAATAATCCTTTTATTTTAGCTCGTAGTAATATCTTTAGTCATATGACTGCTACCTTGCAAGGAATCTCAACAATCAGAGCATGTTCAGCCCAACAAATTTTAATTGAAGAGTTTGATAAATACCAAGATCTGCATAGTTCTGCTTGGGTCCTATTTATTTCATCTGGTTTTGCATTCACGTTTTTCTTAGACATTGTATGTGCTGTTGTGATAACCATAATAATTATAATATTTCTTGTTTTTAGAGAAGGTACTTGGAATATATTATGCGTAACTAAATTAATTTTAATATTTATATTTTTTAGATTACCGCGCTGGAGATGCTGGTCTTGTAATAACTCAGTATTTGTCATTAACTGGTATGCTGCAATGGGGTATGCATCAATGGAGCGAATTAGAAAATCATATGACCTCTGTTGAACGTTTATTTGAATATAAAACAATACCAATTGAACCAATTCGAAAACCTATTTCAAATTTACCTATTAATTGGCCTGAATATGGAAAAATTGAATTTAAAAATGTTTCTATGAAATACAACCCCGATGATCCTTATGTTCTACGAAATCTAAATTTTTCAATTCGTTCGAATGAAAAAGTGGGCATAGTAGGTCGTACAGGTGCAGGAAAATCTTCTATTGTGACTGCTTTATTCCAATTGTATGATATAGAAGGTTCGATCATTATAGATAACATTGATACTACCACGATGCCATTGCAAGACTTAAGGGAAAAAATTTCCATCATTCCCCAAGACCCGGTATTATTTTCTGGTACTGTTAGAAAAAACTTGGATCCGTTTGAATTATACGGCGATGATATCCTATGGAATGCTCTAGAACAAGTAGAACTGAAAGATATAATAGAAGACATGCCGTTAGGATTACAAAGTAGTGTAACCGAAAATGGTTCAAATTTTAGTGTAGGGCAAAGACAATTAATTTGTCTAGCTAGAGCGATATTAAAACACAACAAAATAATAGTAATGGATGAAGCTACAGCAAATGTGGATCCACAAACAGATGAATTTATTCAAAATACTATAAAAAGGCAATTCAAGAATTGTTCAGTTATTACAATAGCTCATCGACTTCAAACAATCATGGACTCGGATAGAATTATAGTAGTAGAATCAGGGCGAATAACTGAATTTGATCATCCCCATATATTATTGCAAGATAGTGAAAGCCTTTTCCATGCTATGGTAAAAGCTACTGGAAAGGTATCATCAAAAAATTTAAAAACAATTGCGGAAAGCGTAAGTACCTTTGGAAGCCCCGTTCTCACGAATCAAATTTAGTTGACCGATTGTAGGTGATCAACAAATGTTGAATGAAATCTGTAGTGAGAACCTCTGTTTCAATACAGTTGAATAACGTTTTAGTTGATCAAAAAAGTTTGAACCAGTCGAACTTTATCGTTCAAGTGATGAGTCGCTTGAAAATCTCTTTCAAGCCTGACACGTGTGAACGTCAGTTGATCTTCAATTCGACGCCATTTTCAACTGAATTAAATTGAAACTGTCATAAATTGAATCAGTATCTATTGACATGTTTGAACAAAAACACATTGAAGTCATATTCCACTGTGGTTGATCAACTATAATCGGTCAATTAAACTTGATTCGTAAGAACGCGCCTTTGAGAACTTTTAGGAACTTGATTAAACATTTATATTTTTAGAGCTTTTTAAAATTGAAAAATAGTTGAAAATATAATGGAAAGTAAATGAACTAACAAATGATTTCTGAAAAAATACGAAAGAGGAAGTTAAGAATACTGACAATTTTAGAATGTAGATGAGTTTTGTGAATCAATGTCAATGAAGAATTGAGAAATTAAAATAATTACTATTAATTACATTATTTTGCAAACTTTTCATGTTTTATTGACTATATTTCCCGTACAATAATGGACCCCAGATTTATACTTCTGTTAAGTGAAGAAGTAAACAACCATGCCATTCGCAAAAAATTTTGAATTAAAATAACATTATATTTTTAAGCTTTCAAGTGCATGATACACTCTTCATCAGAAATTATATAATAATCATATCATCATTCACTTGAAAGCTTAAAAATATAATATTATTTCAATTCCATTAATTCGCAAAATTAAAATATTCCTACTAATAGATAATTTTGAAACTACGAAAATTGTATAATATTAATAATCATCATCATCATCATACAGTCGTTATGCTTCTTAACAGAAGCGTCGTGATCCTTAAATGTTGGTGGGGTGGTTATTACGCTTCCCCATAGTCCACAGATCAACTTTTGGACCCTTTAGATCATTAACATTTAAGGATGCTCTTGGCATATTACTCTCGGTAGGTTGCCATTGCTTTCCGAGGGGAGAACGGTCAGAATAAAGTTCTTACTTTACTCGGATTCGAACCGGGTATTTAACGTTCATAGTCAACTTGCGTGACCACTATGCTCCAACCGTCTCAATAATCAATTTATTATAATATTAATGATAATAATCAGGGCTTTACTGATTAAATTCTATGTATTATTCATAAAATTTGATACAACCTTTTCTCAACACTATAAAATAAAGAATATTAGTTTCGGTATATCAAAAATATACTAGGTATATTATTTAAATTTTTATTTAACTTTTGATTTACTCAATTCATTTATTTCATTTTAATGAATCTTAAATCATTTTTTCTAATATTGTGCAATATAATTAACAAAATATGACAACTTGTATGTTGCCTGAAATAATTATTATATTTTATAATAACATCCTGTAGTTATCAAATATTTACAAATATTAACTATAAAATATTATACAATTATTGTAGAGAATATAATTTTTTCATATTTTTGTAAAATAATTTTTACTTTCAAAAGTTGCACATATTATTACTACGTCGTTTTAGTAGTATTCGATGAGAATCGGTTTGCAAATAGTGAGTTTTTATTTACCGGAACTGTGAATTACCAGGTGATGTACAAAATTAAATTTAATTATATTCCAAAGTCCATGAGACGGTCATTGCCTTGCAGTTAACGCAGTTGGATGCGAATGCAGGGCATCGGGTTCAAACATGGAGAGAGTCAAACTTTCTTATGACTAGTCTCCGCGCTTCGGAAGGCACGTTAAGCCGGTGGTCCCCTGGGTTAGTGAATTACCACCATTAACATAAAAACCAGGATACATGGCACATCTGAAGGCAAGTCTAGCAAGCTACCTAATGGATGTAAAATTTGTATATACTCACAGAACTAACACTGCCAAGGAAATGACGCAGATGTTGGTAATAACAAGCGTTACTGCTTAAACTACGAAGAAGGAGAAGAAGAAGATTCCAAAGTCCTAAAACCAATCCTAGGTTTGGACGTTTTTACTTCGACTTTGGACTTTCGGACAAATTTAAAAGTGCACGGGTTCATTTTATGTGTCTACTATGACTTTACGTAACGTAAAGAAGACACTATGATTATACACTGCTTAATTTATAATAATTTCGAAAACAACTAAATATGCCAAAATCTCTCTTCTCCTTGCTGGTTAAATCCGTTACCAAATCTTTATTTACCTTTGTGTAATTACATTTGTCTCCTGTATCCGAAGCATTTAATCTAAATTCTTCTATACAATCTATAATGTTTTTGCCAACTTCAATTTTTCATCTAATTTCTTCATTTCTAATATGCTCTAATCTAGACATTCTGCAATTTCTTTAAGGCGGTAGACCGAATTTACTTCAAAAATACTAAACATCAGTCGATCAAAGAACTGATGTTACAAACAATAAAAAGTCCTCTTATTCAGAATGTTTTCATATTTCTTTTCAATATGCAGTGAGTCAATGTAAATGTGAATATCAAGAAACGTGTGCCACGCTGAAAATGCGGCAATGTGGTGCGGCTTCGCACCTCCAGTCTACCTCAGGGCGACTGGCTCGTAGTAGGTAAAAGATAAAGTGATGTGCCAATCTCCTTCCTTGGAAAACTATACGAAAATATGGCGTCCTGGGATAATGAAAGGTGGAGGGGATCGGGTAAATCACCTTCAGTAACAAAAAGTATCATTTTGTTTCACTTTAGATGTAATGTCATGTAAAATTTACAAACCTTGCCCAATACTATTGAGCTTACCCTTACAAAAATATAAATTATGATTATTCTAAAAAAGAAGAAGAAGAAGAAAGTTCGTGTAGCCACTATCCGATCAGGTGGTCAAAAACTTGGGACGCGTTAACTCCTTTAAAAATGATGATAAGGTTCTCCTAGCAAAATTACTCCGATACAGAGCCAGGACGGTAACTAGGAAGAATCCAACTGACATTACATTTGTTTCAAATCTGTTTCCATTTGGTAAAAGGTATAGAAGCAATTCTCTAGAGAATTCTCTTCTAGCAGACCTTAAGGACTATTATTTTCCAACATCTGCGTCGTTTCCTTCGCAGCTAGAAACTCTGATCATATAAATATTTTACATGCATCAGGTAGTTTGCTAGACTGGTCTTCAGATGTGTCTGTATCCTGGTGTTTTACGTTAATGGTGGCAATTCACTAATCAAAGGTTCCTTCTTCCGCTATCTTACTCTAAGTAAAAATATTAGTAGCCTGAAATGTACGCATTATTCTAGGTATATCCACGCGCAAACACTAAATTTCAAATTTATCAAGGTTCATTCCTTCGTTTATCGTATTAAAGATGTAAGTTTTGAAACAAAAACTACCCTGTGGATTGCAACCCCTAATGAGAGGGTTAGTCACACCAAAGGCCAGAGTCTGCAACAATCCGAAGAGAAACCCTCCAGTTTGTTTTGCCACGATATTAATTAGACCAGCTCTTATTTGGGCGGCGGCTGGATCGGGGTTCTGTAAATAACAGGTAGCTATGATGGTAAATGCGCTTTAATTCAATGATAACAGAATCTGAGATGCTCTTACAGTTCCAAACAATTGCAATGTATAAATTACTGTGGTAACATCGCACAGTGGCAAATGAAAAAATGAGCGGTTCAATCAAAAAGCGCTCCGTCGTAAATATAAACAAGCACCAAAAAAAGCAACAACACCAAGGCTGTTCAATTTGAAAACAAAGCACACACACGTTGATGCTTACGATATGGAAAAATAAAAACGCTTACCTCGATATCTCGTTAAGCTTACAATATTAAAGATGACAGGCACTTCCAATCGAGACCAACGGTGCTATACAGGTGAACCTGGAACTTGTTGAACTATCTAAAACAGTAGCACTTGACAGAACTACGCGCACAGATAAACACGGCTTGGAGTTGATGGTTGTAAATTGGGAGCAGGTGTAATTGCTGATCGAACGAAACTTCGTTACAGTTGGAGAATCCAGGAATGCAATCGATCGGTTTGATGTTATAAGGAGACCAAAACATCACAACTCGATACTTGTCAAAAAGATAAACAAAAACTGGCTTGCGCAAAACTTTGCGTGCGGGGAGAAATCGTGCAATATGCTGATAATGGTGAATTTTGTAAATTCCACAGGTGGTATACTTCCAGAGTACAAAAAACTGTGACGCAACAGCGAATGGCTTAAAGTAATGCTCAATAGAAACAGGAACTGGCCGATTTAAAATAATGGATAAAGCACCAGTAATTCGGCACTAAAAGGCACTTTAAAACTCAGTACACGAAGGTCGATCGTATACACATTCAATATCTCAAACCCAACTGATACGACTCAACCGCGTCTGACAGCAAGCCACATCGCGTTCAAAAATTGCAAGGTCAATGCTAAATGCATTTAAAAATGCATACAAGGCAATGGGCCGTACTCAGGGATATTGTGAAACGATATGAAAAGGAGAACAATATAACAAAGCAAAAATTTGTTACAGTTTCAATTTTTCGTTCTGTATAATGTTTAAGTTTAAAAGCCACAAGCTGCTTTGCTTTAGTTTATAAGATATAAAGTAGGGGAAAACCGGGATGATTCGTACACTTTTAACACTAAGTCATGTAAAAGAAAAACTAATAGCTATTTCAAAATAATTTTAATGCTGCTGAATTACCTACACATCTGGCTTTAATAATAGCGTAGTTCAGTATTGATATAAAGTAACATGGAAAAGCTATGATGAATTTTCCAAAAAATGGAAATCGTACGAAGGCACCCCACACGTGGGGTAGATTCGTACATAGAGTGGGGTACATTCGTACATAGTGGAACATAGTAAGAACTTTTTCTTAAACTTATGTCAGTCTCATCTTCACTATCAGTCTCTACAGTTTTCTTCTGTTTCTTTGGTTTGGTTTCTTTATTTGTGTCTAATAGAAAATTTAACGCGCGTTTAAACTCTTAAGTTTTTTGTTTTCTCTCTTGCTCCTGTTTCTTCATTTCTTTTGCTATTTCTTTTTCTATCAGTCTATTTTTTCGGGAGTATATGTATATATCCTTGATTTTCCTGGAAGTTTTCCTTTCTTTATCTTTTTAGGTGCATTCCTATCCACTTTACGTAGTACGAATCCACCTCACTCGAACTGTACGAAGGCACCCCAACCAAAACAATCAACAAATAAATTCAAAATAAAAAAAACGGTTAAGGTTATCCCAAAATTTATGTTTATATATTAATCTAAGGTACTTATTCAAAAACTATTATAAATTACTTTAACAATTTTAGCAAAACTTATTGCGAATGAATGATTTCAAAGATGAATCTAAAAATTACTTATGTGATGCAAAAACACGTTTCGACTTGTTACAACGAAGCTGACTGTTGCACTGCCACCGCACTTAGGTGTTAAACTATGCCCTTAAGAAGGCCTTACACACACACAAATACAAATGCGTCATCATCTAGAATATTCTAGATATGACTGCTGTACGAATGCTCCCTCTGTACGAATCATCCCGGTTTTCCCCTACTCCTCTTTTAAACTTCAGTGTTAATTTTATGGGTTAGCATTGCATATTTTCTATCTTGAACAGGTTTGACTTTGATAATTTTTATTATTTTTTTTACTTCCACGTCAATTTCTGTATTCGTCCATTTTTGGTTCTCAACTTATAATTATCGTTTTCTGTGCGGTGCACAGTAGTCAATCGCTTATCTGGTTATTTCTATCCACCAAACCATATGGTATGGATATTCTTTTTTGAATCCACCAGCAGTTTTGTTATATTATTTCCACCTGTGGTAACCTTGATACCTGCGTCGAACCAGCTATGACGGCCATATTTACCGGTGTTGGAAATTCTATTTTGAGTTTATAGTACCATTCCTGTATGGAATCAATGAAAAGTACAGGACTGGATCAACGTTTATTTATTCCCATCTTCATCACATATTTGTGCTTTTATTGAGGAGTGGTATAATAAGTTTTTCACTTTGGTCGTCTCCCTTGACGATTTCTCCGTATCCTTTTTGGGAAGCTGTGCTATCTCCATTCCACAATCAATAGATTCTTCTGTCACAGTGGTAGCTTGAGTTTACAATACTATTCCATCTCTAGTGGTTAGAACAGCACGAACGTCGCGAGATGGCCGATACACCATTAATTATTTATGTAGTTACGCGTTGATGAGATTAGCTTGCCTCAATAATTTACTTCGACATTGAGATGCTACCGTTCGCAGATGAATTGATTCTTGGTTAGTTATTTACAGTTTTTGCTATTTTTATCCCTACACATAAAGCTCAGTTTGAACGATGAATCATTAATATTCCAGAGGTTCCAAAAGAATAGACGTGTTGAATTGAACGAATTGTGGTGGAAGAGTAAGTTGAAGGGCAATTACTATATTTAATTTTACTTGATGATATCTCTCGCGAATGTGTAATTTGTAGTCAATCTTTACCCAGGGTATTTCTTCAGAGCATGCTGGATTTTACTTGATTTGTTGTGTGTTTTGTGGAGTTTTGGAATCAAACATTGTCAAACCCACCTTTGATCTGAACTTAGTTTTTTTTTTAAATAAAACCATCGATTCTCTTTCTTTCGTAATATTGTTTGTTCTTAGATAGTTGCCAAACAGAAGAACCCACGAACCGCGTACGCGCGACCCAAGCTTTAATACTGGACGGGGGGTGTAATCTCTTAGCTGGCCTGTCTACCATTACATCATAGATCCGCGAGGCAGGTGGCAAAAATTTGAGCAATTTGTGTTACAGTATTTACACTATTTTACACTAACAGCAGTGGAGTGATGTGATCGTTGGTTGAGTTACAGAGCGGTTATTCTGAATATGAATCGCGGACTTCACAGAGTTTCTTAGCTCGGCCTTCCAGTGGACATCCACATGCTGTGGTGAAAAGTTGTAGTAAAACGAGTAGCAAAAGAGAAGTAATCCACCTCATGAAATGAATTGTGAAGACTTCTAAGAAGTGGCAATATTCCGACAGGAATGGAAAGCCTTTTATTGATTGATTTAATTTACACTATATTCATCTCTTGTTACTTATTTCTACAATATGACTGTAGTATTTAACTTATATTATCCAATCATAGATATAATTAAAATTCGCGCTTCTCGTGTCAGTTGTACTGGTTTTTCAAGCTCCTACTTTACCATACGAAAGTTCAACATTCTCTCAGAAATTTACTGTTATCAAATGGTATCTAAAATTACTTCGGTCTACCGCCTTTTAGCAGGTGAGTTTTAGTAAACCATTAAATCGTAAAGAAATATTATAATAATAATATTTTGTAATAACAATGTTAATTATTATCTGTAAGTCTCTTGCCCGAAATTCAATCCTAGGTCAAGTATCAAGCAACGAGTATAATGGGCATTAGAGATAACAATATTTTTTAGCTCGTCTTTAATAAATAATTAAAATCATCTATAAAATATAATTTAAAAAAGATATAATAGAAATTTATTTTACAGTTTTAAGTAAATTATAATAATCAAAAATAATCACAATTTCACTACTATATACTAATGTCGTCAATAATTTAAAAAATTTATTGCCACTTTATAATGAAGTTTATAGTATAATATAAGTTAAGTATTCCTTGAAAACTGTAGAGTGGAAGAAAAGTTTTATATAAGGAATTGTGCAATAAGTTGAAATAGCCGAATTTTTGCATTTATCACAAATAGCGGTTCTAATAAGAATAAAATCATTATTAATATTATCTACGTATCAAATTAATCAATTGAAGTTAAGTAAAAAACCAGATAGATAAATTTTACACAATGTTATGAAAATATTTAGTATCTGTTGTTCATTATTGAGTAGTACACATCTATCTCACCATAGTGTAGTAACATGACAAAAAAAGTATTATTATTGGTGAGTTTTAATTTTGGTTTAAAATTATTTAAAACAATATCAATGTTTAAATTTGTCTAAATTCGTACGCAATGCATATAATAATTACTGACCATGTTATTAACCTATAACCAAACAACATACACAATTAGGTACAATTACTTTGAGATAACCTTAATTGCTTTTATTATCTTTCAATGTTAATAATAATTACATATTCATAAATCAGTGTAAAATCTTTTTGTTTGTAAAAAAAACTTGAATTAATTTTATTTTTATGACTTTATTAATTTTTCGGCTGCTATTCCAAATTTAATTTATGATGTTAATTTTCAATTTTGTGATTTATTAGTTATTATAATTATTATCAAGTTATTAATTAGATTTATGAAATTGATTTTATATTTATTATTTTAACAATTTCAATATTAAATTCAAAACAGAAAGGTAAAAAAAATAAAATTAATTTAATTTGTTCAACTGATACTTTATTATTTACAAACTGTGTGCACCTGATGTTAAAATTTATATTATGTTAGTTCCACTTTCTTTAGCTTTTATAGATTTTCATATAATTTTCTACTTAACCCTTACGCTCCCAAAAGTCATAATTTTGAGGGTTGTATTTATACAGTAGGAGTAACATAAAGTACATAATCGGTTTTCCAGCTGTGAATCCCGAGTCAAATGATTGTGGTTATTGTGAATAATTAGATGAGTGGACAAATTCCTCTTAATTTAACAAAATGATTTGTTTTTAATTGTTGAACAACAATTGCGGTTTTATATTCCATAGCAAGTAAGTTCGAAGTATTTTGTATTTCGGTAAATAATTTTGCTGTTCTTAAAATAAATACCTATTAGTTTCAAAATTTTGAAAGAAAAACTCTAAAACAAAAGCTATGGCGTCAGTTAGGGGTACACATGAACTCAAAAAAGTATAAAAGACGAAAAGCATTGTTATAATTTAAACTTCTATTTTAACATTCAATATGTAATCATTAATCACTTCGTCATAAATGTTCATTTATTAATTTTTTCTAATGTTGTCAATGGCAACGTACTTTATAGAATTATAATGTAAATGTTGTCAATGACAACGTACTTTATAGGATATAAAATAAGTTAAAATTCTAATTTTTCTGTTAGTGTTAGAAAAAATATTGAAGACAACACGTGTTTTATAGATTAAAAATCTTTGCCTATTAAATCCTCACTCCCTACGGTCGTTCGAATTAGGTCCATTTCCCCAGCCCCCCCCCATTTCGAATTTTGGAAAAATTTTTGTGTCATTCGTTTGTGCATCGTTTGTGTAGGTTTGTGCAAACATTTTTTTCGTTTGTGCAATCTCCGTTCGCGAATTATTTAAGAAACAATTTTGGGGGGCTGGGGAAATGCCAGCCCCCCCCATTTCGATTTTTGCATAAAATTTTATGTTAATCGTTTGTGCATCGTTTGTGTACGTTTGTGCATTTATTATTTTCGTTTGTGCAAGCACGGTTAGCGAAATATCGTTAATTGAAATTTCCGCGATCATTTCTCCAGCCCCCCAATTTCGATTTTTGACATTTTTTTGGTGTCATTCGTTTGTGCATCGTTTGTGTACGTTTGTGCAATAATTTTTTTCCTTTATGCATTCACCGTTCGCGAATTGTTTAACAAATCAATATTTGTAAATCTCCGAGCAACAGTCGCCATAGTGTCTTAAGTTAGATCAACTTGAAATTAAAATTCCTGTTATGGTGTCAAATGTACATGTATTGAGAAAGTGTAATTTCGATTGTAAATGTTTCTTACACCTTTAAGATCTAAAAAAATACCATTTTGTAATCAGCCACTGACATTAACTCAGGGGCGGCTCTAGCAAGATTTTCAGATAGTGCGAGATTTCATATTGACTAAAGGTAATATACGTTTCTACATTCATAATAACTTGGATCTACGAAAGGTTAGTAGTATATAGTAGTATTTTGGATGAGATACAATAACAGTAACATGAATTTAGTCTCCAAAGGGGGGGGGGCAAAATGAGATCTCACGCTACCTGAAAATATTGCTTAGGTCGAGCATAACTAAAGGTTCTGTCATAGTATTATTAAAAAATGGTACTTTTTTAGATCTAAAGCCGGTATGACACAACATTAAATTTTGCATACATTTTCTCAATACTTCTATATTAAACACCATAACACGAATTTAATATTTTCAAGTTTAGCTAACTTAAGACACTATGGCGACTGATGCTCGGAGATTTACAAATATTTATTTGTTAAACAATTCGCGAACGGTGAAAGCAAAAACGAAAAAAATTATTACATACACGTATACAAACGGTACACAAACGAAAAACACAAAAATTGATCCGAAAATCGAAGTGGGGGGGGGGAGAAATTATTGTCGTTTTTTCAATTGAAGATATATCGCAAACCGTGCTTGCACAAACGAAAATAATAAATGCACAAACGTACACCAACGATGCACAAATGATTGCCACCAATTTTGACAAAAAAAGTATTTGCACAAACGAATGACACAGAAATTGATCAATAATTACCCCCCCCCCATTTCGATTTTTGAATTAATTTTTATTTCTTTCGTTTGTGTACCGTTTGTTTACGTTTGGGTAATAATTTTTTTCTTTATGCATTCACCGTTCGCGAATTAATAAAAATTTAATGTCGTGTCATACGGGCTTTAAAGGTGCAATTATTCACAATCGAAATTACACTTTCCCAATACTTCTACATTTAACACCATAACACGAAATTAAATATTGTGTTAAACAATTCGCGAACGGTGAATGCATAAAGAAAAAAATTATTACCCAAACGTAAACAAACGGTACACAAACGAAAGAAATGAAAATTAATTCAAAAATCGAAATGGGGGGGGGGGGGGGGGGTAATTATTGACAAATTTCTGTGTCATTCGTTTGTGCAAATACTTTTTTTGTCAAAATTGGTGGCAATCATTTGTGCATCGTTGGTGTACGTTTGTGCATTTATTATTTTCGTTTGTGCAAGCACGGTTTGCGATATATCTTCAATTGAAAAAACGACAATAATTTCTCCCCCCCCCCCCCACTTCGATTTTCGGATCAATTTTTGTGTTTTTCGTTTGTGTACCGTTTGTATACGTGTATGTAATAATTTTTTTCGTTTTTGCTTTCACCGTTCGCGAATTGTTTAACAAATAAATATTTGTAAATCTCCGAGCATCAGCCGCCATAGTGTCTTAAGTTAGCTAAACTTGAAAATATTAAATTCGTGTTATGGTGTTTAATGTAGAAGTATTGAGAAAATGTATGCAAAATTTAATGTTGTGTCATACCGGCTTTAGATCTAAAAAAGTACCATTTTTTAATAATACTATTACAGAACCTTTAGTTATGCTCGACCTAAGCAATATTTTCAGGTAGCGTGAGATCTCATTTTGCACCCCCCCCCCCTTAGGAGACTAAATTCATGTTACTGTTATTGTATCTCATCCAAAATACTACTATATACTACTAACCTTTCGTAGATCCAAGTTATTATTAATGTAGAAACGTATATTACCTTTAGTCAATATGAAATCTCGCACTATCTGAAAATCTTGCTAGAGCCGCCCCTGAGTAAATGTCAGTGGCTGATTACAAAATGGTACTTTTTTAGATCTTAAAGGTGTAAGAAACATTTACAATCGAAATTACACTTTCTCAATACATGTACATTTGACACCATAACAGGAATTTTAATTTCAAGTTGATCTAACTTAAGACACTATGGCGATTGTTGCTCGGAGATTTACAAATATTGATTTGTTAAACAATTCGCGAACGGTGAATGCATAAAGGAAAAAAATTATTGCACAAACGTACACAAACGATGCACAAACGAATGACACCAAAAAAATGTCAAAAATCGAAATTGGGGGGCTGGAGAAATGATCGCGGAAATTTCAATTAACGATATTTCGCTAACCGTGCTTGCACAAACGAAAATAATAAATGCACAAACGTACACAAACGATGCACAAACGACTGACACCAAATTTGACCCAAAATTCGCGATGGGGGGGGGGCAGGTATTTCCCCAGCCCCCCCCACTAAAATTGTAAATATTTCGCGAACGGTATTTGCACAAACGAAAATTTTGAATGCACAAACGTACACAAACGATGCACAAACGATTAACATAAAATTTTATGCAAAAATCGAAATGGGGGGGGCTGGCATTTCCCCAGCCCCCCAAACTTGTTTCTTAAATAATTCGCGAACGGAGATTGCACAAACGAAAAAAATGTTTGCACAAACCTACACAAACGATGCACAAACGAATGACACAAAAATTTTTCCAAAATTCGAAATGGGGGGGGGGCTGGGGAAATGGACCTGTTCGAATTTAAACTACGACATCGATTTTTAAACAGTCTATAAAACACTAGTTGCCTTAATAGCTATAATGTCATAATAATCAATTCGCAATTATAATATCGTGAATCAATACCAATCCCCCCCCCCCCAGAAATAATGCAATAGCTTTAACTCGATATCATTTCGTAAAAATTATATGCCACAGATAAATTTTTAATATTGAAAATTGTGATCTACTCATATGATGAACTCACTGCATTGTTTCATAATTAGTTTTGTTCGAGATACCGATCCTGAACTAATTCAGGCATCCCGCGCATGCGCATTTACAATTTAATCTTTCGCTATCTCCAATGCGCATGCGCCGAATGCCTGAATTATCCTTTTATAGTATTATTTGGAACGATTGAAAACAAATTAGGAGCCAACGAAAACGGATTTGCAGCAAACGAGAACAGATTTCCATCAAGTGAAAATTATTACAAACAAAGATATATTTTAAATTTTAATTTTGTTACATTTCAACAAGATCCCCTCAAGAGCATCGAACGGTATTATTCTGCATCATTGTGACAGGACGACCTTCTTGAAATTAATTTAAAATCAATTTCATTTCAGAACGTACGAAACAAGCATAAACAGCGTTATATTTCATCTGCGAAGCTTCTAGAACATTATCATAATTAATTTTGAGGTTAAGCTCTCAAATCAAAGTGATTTCGTACGGCAGCAAATTTTCTTTTCTGTGTATATCTTTAGCACGGATGATCTTTAGTTTTAGTGATGGTTATTATTATTTACACCCAATACAAACACTGAAATATTTTTCAATAAACAAAAATATTTTCTAAGCGCTTATGGAAATATGTCAACGGCAAAATATGTCATCAATTATTTACAAACGTCATTTATTTAATAAGTTAACTTTATTATAAAATTTAAGTATTTTGCAATTAATAAATTAAAGCCTATTTATAGAGATGATATACCTAATAATAACCTACCAAATAATTTTGCAGTTATTTGTTCTCAATTGAGTTAAGCAAAAATATGGAGAAGGAACGTGTTAAAAGAAATCCTCATCCAAGACAATCAGCAAACATATTTTCAATTTTAACCTTTGCGTAAGTATAATACAAACAACATTATTTAACTGTCGCATTTAACTTTTCCATTTTTTAGGTATACAGTACCATTCTTTACTCAAGGTTTCCGTAAAGATATAAATGAGGAAGATATACCTGAACATTTAGAAAATCATGCTTCTGCAAAGTTGGGAAACAGATTAGAAAATATTTGGTTAAATGAAGTTAAACAAAATAGAAGTCCTTCATTGGTTAAAGCAGTGCTTCAAGTGTTTGGTTATCCTTTTATGCTTCTGGGATTACTGCTTTTCTTTGTAGAATTTATAGTGAAGTAAAAATCTGATAAACTTTTAATAGAAAATGTTAATAATCTTATTTTTCAGAATATCTCAACCTCTAGCGTTGTCGCAATTAATTATGTTTTACACCAGGAAGGACTATATTAGCATTAAGGAAGCTTATATGTATGCTGGTTTAATTGTTACAGCATCTTTTCTCAATGTCATTGGTGGACACACTTATATGCTTCAAGTCCAACAATTGGGAATGAAATTAAGAGTAGCATGCTGTTCTCTAATATACCGAAAATCGTTAAGATTAAGTAAAACTGCTCTACAAGATACAACTATTGGTCAGGCAGTAAATTTGATATCCAATGATGTCAGTAGATGTGACCAAGCACTGTTTCATCTTCATAATCTATGGGTTACTCCAATTGAAATCTGTGTCATTGTTTATATTTTATATGTGATGACCGATTTGTTATCAGCAGTTGGAATATTATTCATGGCATTGTTTGTTCCCTTTCAAAGTAAGTACCTATATATTAATCAGATCTATTTTAAAATGATAACAAAGATTATTTAAGATGATAATTTTAACTATATTTTATTATGCGTATTCTACTATATTAAAAGTATTTATTTTGCATTTTTAGTGTACCTGGGGAAAAAAACTTCCACACTTCGTTTACAAACTGCTCTTAGAACGGATGAACGGATTCGATTAATGAACGAAATTATTTCCGGAATTCAAGTAATTAAAATGTACACGTGGGAAAAACCATTTGCAAAATTGGTAGAGATAACACGAAAGTATATTATAATTATTAGAAAATAAAATATCAAGATTATATTATAACTTTTTTACAGATTAGAGATTAATTTTATAAGAGGTACTTCATACATAAGAGGACTGATATTATCTTTGGTAATATTTTTAACTCGATTTGCAATATTTTTAACAATATTGGTATACGTTCTAAATGGAAATAATATAACTGCTGAATATGTATTTGTAATAAGTGCATTTTATAATATTCTTCGGCAAGCAATGACTATGCAGTTTCCACGTGGTATAACCGATATTGCTGAGTTTCTTATATCCATGTCCAGAATACAAAAATTTCTCCAATACGATGAAATATATTTAGAAAATTTAAGTAACCCTCATATGTTTTTAATTTCAACTAATAAAAACGATAGGCAAAGTTTTGACCTAAATAAAAAAGATTTAGATTCCAATATTGCAATTGAAATTAAAAATGGATTCGCAAAATGGTGTCCCAATAACCCTCATTACACATTGGATGATTTTAATTTGCAAATTTCTAAAAAGCAGTTAGTTGCTTTAATTGGTTCCGTAGGCAGTGGAAAAACTAGTTTCCTACATGTTTTACTCCAAGAATTACCACTGGAAAGGGGAACTCTGGACGTTAACGGAAAATTGTCTTACGCATCACAAGAACCATGGGTGTTTGCGGGAAGTATTCGGCAAAATATTTTATTTGGACAACCTATGGTGGAAGACAGATATCAGAAAGTTATCAGAGTTTGTGCATTAAATAATGACTTAAATCGTTTTCAATATGGTGACGAAACTCTCGTGGGAGAAAGAGGAGTTACGCTGAGTGGAGGACAAAAAGCAAGAGTTAATTTAGCACGAGCAATTTATAAAGAGGCAGATATTTATCTATTGGACGATCCTCTATCGGCTGTTGACACGCATGTGGCTAAACAATTGTTTGAAGATTGCATCGAAAAATATTTATGTAATAAATGTGTTGTTCTTGTTACTCACCAGTTGCAGTTTTTGAGCAAAATTGATTGCATTTTTGTTATCGAAAATGGAAAAATTGTTGAAAGGGGGGCACTATCTGATTTAAAAAATTTAGATGTGAAGTTTGCGGCACAGTCAGAAGAAAGCGAAGAATTAGTTACGGCTGAGAAACAAAAGAGTAATGACAGTTTACAGCAAGAGAAAAATATTGGCGATGGACCTGTTTTAATTAAAGAACAAAGAAGTTCTGGAACAATTGGAGGTGATATTTATATTTCTTACTTTCGAGCAGGAGGATCCCTCCTAGTTGGCATCACTGTAATTTCACTATTTATTTTAACGCAACTTTCAGCAAGTGCTACTGACTACTTTCTTACATATTGGTAAGATATTACCTAATTTAATATAATTTGTATTTTTTTACTTTATTTCTAGGGTAAATTTGGAACAGAGGTTAAATCAGAATACAAATATTAATCCGAATGATGAATTGTCTAGAGAAACGTGCATATATATTTATTCTGGAATCGTTGCATCTCTTATTATTTTAACCTTACTACGATCATTCTCTTTTTTCAAATTTTGCATGCAAGCTTCTATTAATCTACACAATAATATGTTTTCCAACATTGTAAATGCACCGATGATTTTTTATAATATCAATTCTTCGGGAAGAATACTAAACCGATTTTCTAAAGACATGGGTACTGTTGACGAAATTTTACCGATGGTTACAATAGATTTCTTTCAGGTGATTATTTTAGCTCTATTTTAAAGTATTGAAAGCAATAAAGCATTTTGTTATTTATGTATATAGGTTGCATTATCAGTTGCAGGTGTTGCGCTGGTTATTTCAACTGTAAATCCTTGGTTACTCATAGCAACTTCATTTATGGTGCTGTTATTTTATTTAATGCGAATTGTGTATTTAAGAACTAGTCGCAGCTTGAAGAGGTTGGAAGGAATAAGTAAGATTCATATTTTACATTGCCAAAGAGATAATCTCCAAGTTTCTTTTTTCAGCCAAAAGTCCAGTTTTTGCACATATAAGTGCAACATTGCAAGGATTAACAACAATACGGGCGTTTAATGCTCAAGAAATTTTGAAAAAGGAGTTCGATTCACACCAAGATTTTCATAGTTCAGTGTTTTATTCCTTTATTATATGCTCAAGAGCTTTTGGATTTTGGATAGATGTATTAACTGTTTTTTATATTGCAATGGTCACATTTAGCTTTTTTATAACAAATTCTGGTAAGTAATTTTATTTCTATAATCTTTTCTATAATAATGAGTTTATATTATAATCTCTTAGAACAATACGGTGGTAATGTTGGATTAGCAATAACCCAAGCTATTAGCTTAACCGGGATGTTTCAATGGGGAATGAGACAATGGGCGGAACTAGAAACACAGATGACGAGTGTTGAAAGAATAATAGAATACACAAATCTTGAATCTGAAGAAGATCCACAAGAAAAAGTTCCGCCTCCGAGTTGGCCGAGCGAAGGAAATATCCAGTTTTCATCAGTTTCGTTAAGATATTCGTCCAGTGAACCATACGTACTTAAAAATTTAAATTTTGCAATTCATTCTAATGAAAAGATAGGAATAGTTGGTAGAACTGGTGCTGGAAAGTCATCACTTATTTATGCTATGTTCCAATTAACTAAAACAGAAGGAAAAATTATCATTGACAACTTTAATATTACACAAATTCCGCTTCACAATTTAAGATCTAAAATTTCTATAATACCTCAAGAACCTGTTTTATTCTCTGGCACAATCAGGAAAAATTTAGACCCGTTTGATGAATATTCAGATAACGCGTTATGGAACGCACTTGAAGAAGTGGAATTGAAGATCGTTATATCTGAATTGCCACTTGGTTTAAATTATAAAGTATCTGAATCTGGTAGTAATTTCAGCGTGGGACAAAGACAACTTCTATGTTTAGCGAGAGCAATAATACGAAAGAATAAAATTCTTTTGCTAGATGAAGCAACAGCTAATGTGGATCCTCACACGGATAATCTTATTCAGAAGGCAATAAGAGCAAAATTTTTCAACTGTACAGTCTTAACAATAGCACATCGACTACATACGGTAATGGATTCAAATAAGATTTTGGTTATGAATTTTGGAAGGGCAGTTGAATTTGATCATCCATATTTATTATTAAAAGACAAGACCACCTTGTTTTATTCAATGGTTGAACAAACGGGTGCTTCCATGGCAGAAACTCTTTTTAAAATTGCCAAAGATGTAAGTTACATAAATTCACTGAAAAATATTATGAAATTCTTAATTTTGTTCTTTTTCAGAACTACGAAAAGCAGTATTAAATTTAAAATAGTGAGACAATTATTCGTATTATAAGCATTTAATAAATTTCTTAAATAATTATAAAAATATTGTAATTTATTATTTTCCAAACTTCCAACTCATTTGCAATCATAACCTTACATTTTTGCAAATTCTTTACTATGATGCCTGTTTGGAGGAGTTTATTGATTTATACAAACCCTTTTCTCCACCTATTTTTTAAGTTTTAAAACGCCGAACATATTCGTATCAGTGAAGGGGGACATGATATATAAGGGGCAGCTGTTCTGGGTCTCACAAATTTGGGGCCTCAATTTCAAACTATTTATCGGCTATGGAAATAAAAAACCTTTTTGAAGGGTTCGAAAAAGCGAAAATAATATTTTTGATCCCTGAACAGAAACCAAACAAAATCTTTTGGGTATCTTTCATTATCAATTATTAATCAAAATAAACAACAAATATATAAAATTACAGTTCATTTTGTATATGTTACGGGAAAAGTACATATACCGGTAAAAGTGCACATTTACCTGAAAATGTGCACTTTTTCCGGTGCTCTTGGTAAATGTACATACAATGTACCTTTCCCTATAGAATTAAGAATATGTCCACATTTACCAAACAATGTTGGGAAAAGTATATTGAAACTTAATGAACGGACATTTTTAAATTTCGAACGATTAGAAATATTAATATTTATTTATTTAAATAAATTTAAAATGCCCACTTAATGTTAAATTAATTTTATTATATTTAATTGAAATTTATAATAATAAATAAAACAATTTATCGTTTAAATATTAATATATTGATAGTAGTTGACACTTTATTTATAGGTTATGTTTACAAAACCCCAAAATTTAGATAATTTAAAGGGGGGAACTTGGGGGCACTTGCCCCCCCCCCGAAATGATAAAAGAATAAATAAATAATGAGTTAATTTAATTAACCACCGAAAATTTTACGTTTTACAAAAGGCCTTTTACAAGTGCCCCCCCCAAATGAAATCCTGGCTACGGGCCTGATTTATGCTTTGTTTCATAAAACTTGTTTCATTCAACGTGTTAAATTTAACTAACCAATAGAAAGCGTCCGTTGTTATAGCCCTGCTTTTTGTTAACGGTGGCAATTCGTAAACTTAGGGGACCGCCGCACAGTAGGCTGAATCCCTAAAAAACGAGAAATTTGCTTTTTCCTCTTTTGCTTTTTTTCACAATTTCTTATAATACTGTTTGTTTGCGGTTGGTAAATTTTTAATGGATTAAAAAAAATGAAGTCGAAAAAATGCTTAAAAAGGCATGTCCTAACAGGTTTTTTGCGTGCAAAGAACATATTTATACTAAACATGTTTAAACGAAATGATTTTAAAAGTCGCATTATGGATTTAATACGTAAAATGATGATTTTAAAATTTATCTCCTTATGAACTTTTCTCGAGTTGTAGGAATATCATACTCGTGAAATTTTGTATATGTACTTCTTAACTACATATCTACATCATATTAAAATTTCTCTAACAAATGCCTGCCACCTTCCGAGATATTAACATTTAAAAAATTGCTCTTCCTAATCTTTTAATCTTGGTTTAACTCTAGTTTTTAACATAAAAAGCCATGTTCTAACAGGTTTTTTGCGTGCAAAGAACATATAGCTATACTAAACATACTCAAATGAAATAAACAGCACTAATTTTAAGAGGCCCATGATGGATTTAATACGTAAAATGATGATTTTAAAATTTATCTTCATATATGAACTTTTCTCGAGTTGTAGGAATATCATACTCGTGAAATTTTGTATGTGTACTTCTTAACTACATATCTACATCATATTAAAATTTCTCTCACAAATGCCTAAACACTTCCGAGATATTGACATTTTAGAAATGGTCCCTCATAATAAGATACTTAAATTTTTTGTACACCCTGTATACAGTATCTTATTATGAGGGACCATTTCTAAAATGTTAATATCTCGGAAGTTTGTAGGCATTTGTGAGAGAAATTTTAATATGATGTAGATATGTAGTTAAGAAGTACACATACAAAATTTCACGAGTATGATATTCCTACAACTCGAGAAAAGTTCATATTATATGAAGATAAATTTTAAAATCATCATTTTACGTATTAAATCCATCATGGGCCTCTTAAAATTAGTGCTGTTTATTTCATTTGAGTATGTTTAGTTTAACTATATGTTCTTTGCACGCAAAAAACCTGTTAGAACATGGCTTTTTATGTTAAAAAGTATAGTTAAACCATGATTAAAAGATTAGGAAGAGCAATTTTTCAAATGTTAATATCTCGGAAGGTGGCAGGCATTTGTGAGAGAAATTTTAATATGATGTAGATATGTAGTTAAGAAGTACATATACAAAATTTCACGAGTATGATATTCCTACAACTCGAGAAAAGTTCATAAGAAGATAAATTTTAAAATCATCATTTTACGTATTCAATCCAAAATGCGACTCTTAAAATGAGTGCTATTCATTTCGTTTAAGCATGTTTAGTATAAATATGTTCTTTGCACGCAAAAAACCTGTTAGGGCATGCCTTTTTAAGCTTTTTTTCGACTTCATTTTTTTTAACCCATTAAAAATTTACCAACCTCAAACAAACAGTATTATAAGAAATTGTGAAAAAAAGCAAAAGAGAAAAAAGCAAATTTCTCGTTTTTTAGGGATTCAGCCTACTGTGCGCCGCGCCGCCGCCGGCTTAACGTGCCCTACGAAGCACGAAGACTTGGTCATAAGAAAGTTTGACTCTCCCCAGATTTGAATCCGGTACCCCGCATTTGCATCCAACTGCGTTAGCTGCAAGGCAATGACCGTCTCTCCTCAGATTATACCTCAGATTATACGAATAAAATTTATTAGAAGATGCTCAGTGTGAGTAGGTATATTCTTAATAATAAGAGTATAATACTTCTCAGAGAAATATTTCAAAATTATGAGTAGAGTAGAATGGGGTCAAATAGGTATGGGGGCATAGTAGGTCATTGGCTTTGACGTCGCCATTTTATTACATAGGCCGCCCGTTTTGCGTGAATTAGATACATAGTGGCGAAAAACGTTCACGGCAAAATTTTGGCTGTCGCCATGCATCTGTCAGTTTAGTTATGGTGTCATTCATTTTGACGTGTGTTCTTCTGTGAAAAAGCATTGTTTTCTCTCTGACATGCAGTGCATTAAATTAACGCAAATAATTGTCAAATGAGTTTATTTTTATGTAGAATTTGACGCTGAACACGAATATTGTGTTGGTTTTGAGATATTTTTGATTTTGAAAAAAATACAGACCCCAACATGAAACATGTGCTTGGGGGCAACATAGGTCACTATTTTTAACGCTCACGGAATTTTTTTTTTTTTTAATTTTTCGGAAGATGATATCATACCGGCATCGTAACCCGATCAAGAGGCTGGTCGTCCATTGAATGCCGATCAAAAGCCCGGTCTATTAAATCTCGACCCGAAAAATTGCAATTGAAGACACGGCCGTTTCCCAAAGCTCCACTGCTCTAACCATCGCATTATTATTAGTGTTACTAATTTTTATAACATTAGGAGTATTCATACTCTTCAAATAAAAGCATTAGAGCTAATTTTTTACATGTGCTTGTAGTTTTTTTTCACCTCGAATATCCGTGACCTATCATACCCCCAAATTTTTAAAATATCAAAAAAAGGTACCTTCGCCTTATAGAATGTAGCTTTCAAAATATTTATGCTTAATATTAAAGTTAGTATGGCGAAAATGTTGCCAGATAAATAACCTTTCCAACGAATGCTTATTTTTCGAAATCGGTATAAAAACACCGTCGCAAGGGCTCTTCAAAAAAAAACCTACCTACTTGACCCCACTCTACCCTATATACTAACATATTCCATTTTATTTATATTGCCCACTGTATTCACTATGTGGGTGGGTGAAGAGGGGATACGAAAACCTATCGAAGCGTTTGGAGTGGCTGTAATAGAAAATGAAGCAGAACATATTTATCTGTTAATTATTATTATTTTTATATGCCTTATGTGATTAAAATACAATAAATTTGATACAACGCTGGTGTATCTCCAATAAGCTTAAATTAAATATAAGCAAATGTTTGGTGATGACATACTCGAGAAAATCTAACACGATTACATATCGTCGCGTGAGGATCGAACTATTCTATGTCCATTTTTTTTTCAAAATAACATTTTTGCACCAATCTTATGTGTGTTCCGAACTTTATTATACATTTTATTCCATATTCACATGTCTGACTTAGTTTCGTAGATACAGAGAGACAATTTTATTCTTTGTCCATTCAACAGGACAGAAAACGTTAAGTCCCATGCTTTCAAATGAGCGCCACCTCACCCTTCTCGGAATAACTATCGCTTCAGGGCGAACATTTCAAATAAAAAAGTTTTCTTGCCGCACCCTGTATGTTTTCTTGTTTATACATTTCAAATAAAAAGTTTGAAAAAATTAAAATTATCATCTTTATTTTTCTAATAAAAAAATTTATTTATTTGTCCAAGCACAAAATTATAAATAATTTTTTATGCTAAGAAAGGAGTTTTAAAAAATAAATATGATGTTGCTTTCCAATAGTGAATTAACACCAACACTCAACAAAAATATTAAAACACAAAAAGTTTATTAGTTGTAGACTCTACAAACTTCCAAACTTTAAAAACGCTCTCCTGTAAAATTTTTAAAAATGGACATAGAATAGTTCGATCCTCACGCGACGATATGCTTACAAAATTGGTCAAAATACTGTTATCAGATGTAATGAATTTAAAGACTTGGGTATTATGTTTGACAACCAATTAAGTTTTGGTAGACACATAGATGCCATTGTCAATAAATCTCTAAAAACGCTTGGTTTCATACTTCGTAATTGTAGAGACTTTTCGAATTTAAGTAGCATTAAAATCATCTATTATGCATATGTTAGGAGCATTTTAGAATATGGGTCTCTTATATGGTACCCAATCTACAATAAGCATCTAACTCAAATAGAGGAAGTTCAGCGTAGATTCTTGAAATACCTCCATCTGAAAGTATATGGGACATATCCGGTAAGAGGATTCGACAACGATATCCTTTTAAGCCTTTTTGATTTTCAATCTTTAGCTAATCGTAGATACGTAACATCAATTTTGTTCCTACATGGTTTGATCCACAATAAAATTCATTGTGATGAAATATTGAGAAAAATTAAGACTCTAGCTCCCAGGGATGAACGCCGTAACAACGACATATTTTATCATACCAATAATATTGTCATGTGTTCTAATGCAAACGATATATCCGGTCTCTGTGATATACATATACCACGATGGTATTGTTAAAACTAAAAATGCAGCGTATGAATTTCTTAAAGGACAGAGTTAATCTGTATCTTAATAAATTGAATGACCATATTGCAAATATTTTTACTTTTGAATTTCAATTGTATTTTATTTTTTCCTGTTATTGGGCTCTTGCCTGTTGGAAATAAAGTGTTATTATCTAATACACCACGGACCTCTTAAGTAAAGCTTACAAAATTTCCTTCAAAAATCCTTAATTTTTTGTTAATCCTTAACCTTAAAAGCAGTCCCAATTCATTTTCTTTATTAAGCCACCAGAGGGCAGCAGGAGAAATGTACACAGCGAATATAGTTATACGTTAGTTCATGTTAGAAAAAATAAATACTAACAAGGGGTCACTACAGTGAGTATGTCGCCAATCGAGATCCCAATTTTTTTGGTGATTCTAGTAGCTAAAAAAATTATCATTTTTTCGAATTTTAGTCGATTGCCTCTTAGTTCTTGAGTTATGAATTTTTGAAAGGGCAGATTTTACCATAAGCTTAGCATTATGGACGTTGTAACGCGTAGGTACTGGGTTCTAATCCCAGTCCCGGCAAATTTTTTTTCTTTAAATTATGTAATTTATATTCGGAATTAAAAAATTAATGACCTACGAATTACCATTACAAATTATTAACCGCTAGATCACCACGGTTTTTTGTAATAATAGCTAATAATAATAGCAGTTAACCCACCATAGTATTTTTAAAAATTCATAACTCAAGAACTAAGGGCCAATCGACTAAAATTCGAAAAAGTGATAATTTTTTTAGCAACTAGAATCACCAAAAAAATTGGGATCTCGATTGGCGACATACTCACTGTAGTGACCCCTTGTAAGTAAAAATATATCCAAATGATATCAGTGTCATTTGGTGTCAAACACAATTTTCGGATGGAAAAACAGTGTAAGAACAATTTAAATATCGCCATGAATGTGACCCATAACATTAAACAATGAAGATAGGGTTAAAAATAAGATTTTCCAATATTAAGTTTCTTGAGTTACCTACTTTGACATTTCGGAAAATGGAAATGTTAGTATGTAGATCGGAAGTGCTTGATCCGAATGCAATGAATGAGCTTTGCGATTAGAGCGGGACAGTTGAGTTCTAGCGAACCTGACCATTATGGTTCGAACTTTCAATTTTGTTCTCTCCAAATTTGCAAATATTTTCCTTGATGAATTAATACTTACAATTTTTCGATTTTTAAAGCTACCATCATCAGTTTTGCATAGAAAACTTCAAAGATTATGAAGGTAACGTATTCGAAAGGCGTAGAAGACTTGCTGCACAAGTGTACAATTTAGCCATATCAGCCATTTGGTTAAAGCATTCATCAGGCAAATAATTCAGAAAATAATCAGGAGGGTTCAATTCCTCTTCATGTTTGTTTCTTTTGCTGGTACTTCTAAAAATTTGTAATTTAAAAAACTGCCCTTTTTAAATTTTTAAAATTTTTAATTTTAATTTTTAGTAACATTGAAACCCTCTTGGGTTTGTTCTTGTTATTGCTATTAGTCAAAATATGTCACTAATTTATTGTTGTGTTAGAGTGGTGTCAAATAAAGAAGAAAAGGTGGAGCTAATGCGCAGAAACCAAAACTCGTACAATCGTGTTTATGTTGGTGTCAATTGGTGGAATTGGGTGTCACGCGATCTCTACTGCACCGGATTTTGGCTACGCCTTTTCTTCTTTATTTGACACTACTCTAAATAATAGTATGTCTAATGAACTGGGCATGAACCTGAGGTTAATATCGGGAAAAAACTCATTGTCAGTAAGTGAATAGAAAAAAAATATTATATTTGATGTCCATTGTAATGGTCACAGGGTCTTAAAAGGTTAAAATACTGTAAGTTGTCTAAATATAAATAGTCAAGGTTGATAAGAATTTGTATAGCCTTTCATAAACTGTGGTGTACGATCTGAAATGAAATTTGATTTTACATTAAAAATAAAATAAAATGATTATACTGTTGCTAAGAATTATAATTTTATGTTTTTGTTAACAATTCATTCATTTTATAATTGTTAAGATTAAGATAAATATTAATTAAATAGAATTCACATTACAATATGTTATGCAATAATACCAAAACTGACACTGCTGATTACTATCATTATTACATAATATTGTATAAGGTATATCCATTCATAACTATTTAAAGCGTGCTTCACGTTGATTAAAATTATCTTATTGGGTAGTCACTTATAGTGAATAGATAATTTCAAATTTCAGTATTATATTGTTTCATTATTTACTAATAAAAAACTACATCCATACTGCATAGGAAAAAACAAACCGAAGTGATGTTAAGATACATTTTACAGTAAGTTGAAAATTTCTCTCTTATTTATGTATTTTTTTAAGTTCAGTTTTTTAAGATGATGCTATGTTTAATCACATCTATTTTGTAAATTATGTTGACCTAATCCTAAACTGTAATTATTTTACCATTATAAGTTAAGGCCAACCACGAGTAAAGTTGTCTAAAATTTTTGAGTTTCTATAATTTAACATTTTAACGCTTTATTGTGTTATTGTAGATTTTACTTCCATAGTTTATTGGTTTATTGCCTTGAAGTATTTCAAACTAACCAAAATTAATTATTGCACATAGTGCGCTAACAATTCATTCAAGCTTCCTTTCTGTATTCATTCACCTTGAGTTAATTTTAAAAATTTATCAATAAATCCTATATATTCTATATTTCTTACTTCCTACTGTGTATACTACACGGTTTTCAGTTTTTCCCGATCTGTACCTGTTATGTTTGAAAAGTGCAACAGATACAGGGGACCTACAGCTTTACAGCATAGTTGAAATAATTTACTTTGCATAATATTAATGAGTAGGTACTTTATGATTAGATTTGACATTCTGAATGCAATTTTAATTTAAAATAATATTCAGCAAGGCTTAATTTAGTTGAGAGTCAACTCTCTATGTATAGCTCAAAATGTCTGAGAAAGTGTATAATATCAATTTCGAGATGGAAGATTGTTTATCAAAATATTCATTTTCAAAAAAATTGTTAAACGAATCATATTTTCTTATATTTTTCTTTTGCGACTATTTTGATCATGTCCATATGCTGAACTTTAATTAACACAATCAAGTCAGCATATCCTTATAGGTTAATTCAATTAGTTCTTAGATGTGCACATATATTTAATAGTATACTAATAAAATAATTTTCCAGTTATTTCTTCGTCATTAAATTAGCGAAAAATGGAAAAAGAACGTATTAAAAGAAATCCGCATCCAAGACGATCTGCAAATATATTTTCAATTTTAACCTTTGCGTAAGTATTAATAATTTCGAGTATTCTAATTTTTATGCTAATAACTAATGTTGCATCTTTTAGGTATACGGTACCTTTATTTAAGCTAGGTTTCAGTAAAGATATAAATGAGGATGATGTATCTGATCATTTAGAAAATCATGCTGCTCAAAAGTTAGGTGACACGTTAGAAAATGTTTGGAAAAATGAAGTTAAACAAAATACAAATCCTTCTTTACTAAGAGCAGTGCTTAAAGTGTTCGGATTTTCTTTTAGTCTTTATGGATTACTTTGGTTTTTCTTAGAAGTAGTAGTGAAGTAAAAATATTACCAAGTTTTAGTAGAAAATTTTAATAACTTGAATTTTCAGAATGATTCAACCTGTGGCATTGTATATGTTAATTATGTATTACACAAAAGAAGACCACATTAGTATTAACGAAGCTTATATGTATGCTGGTTTAATTGTCATATCATCTTTTATGAATGTTGTCTGTTTCCACATTTATCTGCTCCAAGTACAACAATTGGGGATGAAACTGCGAGTGGCATGCTGTTCTCTAATATATAGAAAATCGTTAAGATTAAGTAAATCTGCTCTGCAAGGTACAACTATTGGTCAGGCAGTAAATTTATTATCGAACGATGTCAGTAGATGTGACAATACACTGTTTCATATTCACAGTTTATGGATTTGTCCAATTCAAATTTGTGTAATTGTTTATATTTTATATTTGATGACGGATTTGTTGTCAGCAGTTGGAATACTTTTTATGGCTTTATTTGTTCCTTTTCAAAGTAAGTACTTTCAAATTTCATTATGAGCTTTTAACTACTATACTAACTAACACCTAACTGCATAGGTGTTGAAAGCTCATCCTCGACATATTATTTGAAATGAAATTTTTTTGAGCTTATTCTGGTTTTTAATTTTTAAAATAGTCATTTTCTATATTTAGTGTACCTGGGAAAAAAGACTTCCACACTTCGATTAGGGACTGCTCTTAGGACTGATGAACGCATACGATTAATGAACGAAATTATTTCTGGAATTCAAGTAATTAAAATGTACACTTGGGAAAAGCCATTCGCAAAATTGGTGGAAATAGCGCGAAGGTAATTAATATTCATATCAAAATAAAAACATTCAAATGTTTGTCTATTTTCATATAAATTAATTTTATTCGATAAACTGGTTTGATATTACAGCATTGTCAGATCCAACGTGTCTAATTGTACTTTTGAAGAATGAAGAATAAGAAAAACTTGCTGTCAAAACTTTTTTAAAGCTTTGATACATTGGATCTGACGATGATATTCTATTAACAAAACAGGTTATACAACAAAATTAATTAATATAAATATGGAACCATAGTACTATTCCTTGACAGAATTAAAATTATTAGTAATATCTTTTTTTATAGGTTAGAAATTAAATATATACGGGGTAGCTCATACATCAGAGGACTGACCTTATCTTTAGTAATGTTTTTAAGTCGATTTGCAATATTTATAACAATATTAGTATACGTTTTAAAAGGAAACAATATAACTGCCGAATACGTATTTCTGATAAGTTCATTTTACGGTATTCTTCGCGAAGCAATGACTGATGATTTTCCTCGTGGGATTACAGATATTGCGGAGCTTTATATATCGATATCCAGATTACAAAAATTTCTACTGTATGATGAAATATATTTAGAAAACAAAAACAATCATCTTCTTACTTTATCTCCAACTCATGAAGAACCAGAACAAAATTTTGACCTTGATAATTTACAAAATAAAACTAATTTCGAAACAAATATTGCAATTGAACTTAAAAATGCCTACGCAAAATGGTGTCCCAACAATTCTAATTTCACATTAGACGATTTCAATTTGAAAATTTCTAAAAATCAGTTAGTTGCTTTAATTGGTTCTGTAGGTAGTGGAAAAACTAGTTTCCTACATGTTCTACTTCAAGAATTACCATTAGAACAAGGATTTCTTGGCATTCACGGAAAATTATCTTACGCATCACAAGAACCATGGGTGTTTGCGGGAAGTATTCGGCAAAATATTTTATTTGGAAATCCTATGGTAAAAGACAGATATCAGAAAGTTATACAAGTATGTGCGTTGACTAATGATCTAAATCAATTTCAATATGGCGACAAAACTCTCGTGGGAGATAAAGGAGTAACACTTAGTGGAGGACAAAAAGCACGAGTTAATTTGGCCCGAGCAATTTATAAAGAAGCAGATATTTATCTTTTGGATGATCCCTTATCGGCTGTAGACACGCATGTAGCTAAACAATTGTTCGAAGATTGCATCGAGAATTATTTATGTAATAAATGCGTTGTGCTGGTTACCCACCAATTGCAGTTCTTACGCAAAATTGATTGCATTTTTGTAATAGAAAATGGAAAAATTGCCGAAAGGGGAGCATTTTCTGATTTACAGCATTTAGATACAAAGTTTATAGAACAATTAGAAAATGAGAGAGAAGAATTAGTTATAGCTAAAAAACAAACAAACAACGTTAGCGTACAGTTTGAAGAAACTATTGGCGATGGACCTGTTTTGATTAGAGAACAAAGAAGTTCTGGTACTATTGGGGGTAAAGTTTATATGTCTTACTTTCAAGCAGGAGGACCATTCCTAGTTGGCTTAACCATAATTTCATTATTTATTTTAACGCAACTTTCGGCAAGTGCAACTGACTACTTTCTTACATATTGGTAAGATACCGACTGCGTTCTAGTATTATTTATGTTTCTGTACATTTTTTGTAGGGTAAATTTGGAACAGAGATTAGATCAGAATACAAGTATATCAGAAACCATAGACGAATTGTCCAGAGAAACTTGCATATACATTTATTCCGGAATCGTTTTGTTTCTTATTATTTTTAGCTTACTGTTGTCGTACTCCTTTTTTAAATTTTGTATGCAAGCTTCTATTAATTTACACAAAAATATGTTTTCCAAAATCGTAAATGCACAAATGAGGTTTTTTAACACCAACTCTGCGGGGAGAATCTTAAATCGGTTTTCTAAGGACATCGGCTCTGTTGATGAAATTTTACCAATGGTGGCTATAGATTTCTTTCAAGTGATTATTTTATTTAAGTTTGAAACTGTTACGAAAAATAATTCATTTTATGTATTTTAGGTTGCATTATCAGTTGTAGGTGTTTTACTGTTGATTTCAACTGTAAATCCTTGGTTATTGATAGCCACTGGATTCTTGGGGTTAATATTTTACTTGATGAGAATTGTTTATGTAAGAACAAGTCGCAGCTTGAAGCGCTTAGAAGGATTAAGTAAGTTACAATGTCTAGATTGTATTAAAAATTATAAAACATTCTGTTAGATATTTTTGGTAACAATGGTTTCATTGTTTTAATATCAATTTTCATATAAATTCTTGCCACGGATCTTTAGTATTACGTTGTCTTAACCTAGCTACTTATGCAGGAAGCCGTGAAAAGGAATTTTTCTGATCTACTTATTTAATTGTTAAATTTAATTTGTTTCAACATAATTTACAAAAAAAATTGCAAAGTAATTCGTACAAAAATTACCTTCCAGTTCATTGTTTTAGCCAAAAGCCCAGTTTTTGCACACGTAAATGCAACGTTGCAAGGTTTAACAACTATACGAGCGTTTTCGGCACAAGAAATTTTGAAAAACGAGTTCGATTCACATCAAGATTTTCATAGTTCAGTATTTTATTCTTCTATTATATGTTCGAGAGCTTTTGGATTTTGGATGGATTCAATGACAGTCTTATATATTGCAATGGTTACATTTAGCTTTTTTATATCGGATTCTGGTAAATACGACAAATAATATATTTTATAATAATAATTTATAAATAATTTACTATTTTAGAACATTACGGTGGTGATGTTGGATTAGCGATAACTCAAGCTATGAATTTAACAAAAATGTTTCAATGGGGCATAAGACAATGGGCGGAATTAGAAACTCAAATGACGTCTGTTGAGAGAGTATTAGAATATACAAAACTTAATTCAGAAGAAAATCCACAAGAAAAAATCCCACCTCCGAGTTGGCCGAGCGAAGGCAATATCGAGTTCTCATCAGTTTCTCTAAGATATTCATCCAGTGACCCATACGTACTAAAAAACTTAAACTTTATAATTCATTCTAATGAAAAGATAGGAATAGTTGGTAGAACTGGTGCTGGAAAATCATCCCTTATTTATGCTATTTTCCAGTTAACTAAAACAGAGGGGGAAATTATAATTGACAATTTTAATATATCACAAATTCCACTTCACAGCTTAAGATCTAAAATTTCTATAATTCCTCAAGAACCGGTTTTGTTTTCTGCAACAATTAGAAAAAATTTAGACCCCTTTGATGAGTATTTGGATGATCAATTATGGAACGCACTTGATGAAGTCGAATTGAAAAACGTTGTATCTGAATTGCCACTTGGTTTAAGTTATCAAGTGTCTGAATCTGGTAGTAATTTCAGCGTGGGACAAAGACAGCTTTTATGTTTAGCGAGAGCAATAATACGAAAAAATAAAATTCTGTTGCTAGATGAAGCGACGGCCAATGTGGATCCCCATACTGATTTACTCATACAAAAAACAATAAGAAAAAACTTTTTCGACTGTACGGTATTAACAATAGCTCATCGATTACATACTGTAATGGATTCAAATAAAATTTTGGTTATGAATTTTGGAACGGCAGTTGAGTTTGATCATCCATATTTGTTACTAAAAAGCAAAACCAGCTTATTTTATTCAATGGTTGAACAAACGGGAGCTTCGATGGCAGATTCTCTTTATAAAAGTGCCAAGGATGTAAGTTACTTTAATATTCAAGTGATGTGAAATTTTTATTTGTTATCTTTTTCAGAACTATGATAATATGCAACATTTTGGTTTTAATTAAACAATGAAACGGTTAGCGATTTTTGATCAGTCCCCGCCTAAAAGGCACTCAACAAGTCGGTTTAAGCTAAATGAAGTGAGGAATGGGAATCAACGGAACAGGATTCCTTTTATAGAAAAATGAGAAAAAGAGTCTTTTGATTGTAGCTTTTCGAACCCTTCACGAGCTCTTGGTTAATTTATTATGTCGTTCTTAATAAAATATTATTAGAAAAGATAATTTTTTGGTTTTAATTAATAAACATTTATCGATTATGTAACACTTAAATAATAATTAGTAAAATTATTAAACCATCAAAATAAATTTTGAGTACCTACTTCCTCGAGTAAAAAATGTAAAAACTATTGTGTTGGTATCGTGGTTGGTATGTATAATACTACACACTACGGCAAACATTATTATTATACTATTTATATTATTATAAAATTAATATTATTTTCAATTAATTATTATATTTTAATAATTTTACGAATTAATTGAATTAAATCAATATAATATTTATAATCTTTCAAGTGCTTACGCACCCTTCGTCAGAATATAAAATTATTAAATTATAAGTTATTAAAATATAACAATTAATTTTTTATCATTAATTAACAACGAATCAATTTTAAATAATTTTATTTTCTACACAGTTTATAATTTTCAATAAAAAGAAGCAACATAATACATTTTATTAAAATTTGTATTTAAAATTGAGTATTCCTGTAGATAATTATAAAATTTAAATCATTACTAAACGTCCAATGATCCCCTTTATTTTCTTCCATTAATAAATTTATTTTTTATTTTTTTAATTTTATCACACATTAATATAATTTAACTATGTAAAACTTTTGAATAAAGGTTTTCCGAAGATTATCAATTTTATTACAAAAAAGAAAAATTGTTAATTATTAAAATTTACGATAGGTACAATAAGGCCCGGACTGGCTCCTTTGGGGGCCGTCGGCTAGACACTGCGGAGAGACCCCCTTACCAAGAGGGGAGATTTTTGAAAAACACATTTTTCGTTATTTTGGATACTTGGAAAAAGTCGACTTTTACCCCAAGTATAAACCACTTTTTGCTAGTGGCCCCCTTAGGTCCGGGCCCTCGGCGATCGCCGACCTAGCTAGTCCGGGCCTGGGTACAATAATTATACAATTATATTACTTGGTCGACCATTTGTTATTAACCTTGCTTCTTACGCTTGGAAAAGTTTATTTTAAAAACTAGTGTAGTATTATATCGTAGTTCCTTATATTGCATCTATTGTTTGTTTAATGATAAATAAATTTTGACCTCTAAATTCTTAATTGAATTAAAATTATATATTCATCTTATTTTTGCTCATGACTATTATCACGAGCTAACGGCTATTTTGAGGTAGTTAAATCGAAATTTCTTAAGGGGGTTTAGTATAATGCCGACTATAAGTTTATTCACAATATTATTTTTAATGATTTCAAACCTACAAGTTGTGTAATCATTGTCAAGGTTGATAAGAAGTTGAATAGCCTTTCCAATGCCATTAACTGTTTGTATAATCTGAAATTAAATTATATTGATTTTGCATTATAATATGTATAGACAAGTGTTATTTTATTAATTAAAAAAAATTATTTCACTACACAAATTTAAAAAAATTTATTTTGCTGATAAAATGCATTAATTTTATCTTTTTTGAGATAAATATTGGTTGACTAAATTTTATATGACATTATATTGCGCAATAATATTAGGACCACACATTCTCAATTAATATTATCATTGTAAAATATTGTGTAAGAGGCAGGTTAATATTCAAACATAGTAGTTAATAATTCATAGCAAAACGTGCAATATAGTTGATAAAATTTACCTTATTAGGGAGCTACGGAGTACCTAAAGTATGTAGAATACCTCAATTATCAGTATAGTATTAGATTGTAGGTCATCACAAACTTACACTTTCCGTAATTTATTATAAAACAAATAGTGTAAAAAAAATTAAAAGTAAAATCACGAATCGTAACTAAATTTAATCAAATATAAATTTGCAAAAATAATTAACTAAACAGTAAGTTTTTTAAAATTTTTATTGCTTATTATTTATTTATTTTTTTAATTGCTTTCGTTAATACTTTATTTAACTGTTCACACATTAGAATCTTTCAACGAGGGTAAATGTCTTACATGTATCTTATCTTGCAATTACTAAAATCTCTAAAGGATTACATATTATGTTAAGTACAGTGACTCGCAATTGTCCTCGGACAACTAATAAAAATTGCAATAATTTCAATGTAATTTGACACAGAATTAGCAAGGGTTCAATCATTCTACAGTTACAATTCTATTCAAATTAAAACTGCAATAGTTCTCGGACACTACAAGATTTAGCACTTTAGATAAGAGAAACTGAGAAAATATGTCATTGTTTAATATTTGACGGGGTATCAGTTTTGTTCTATTACTTTTCTTAGTCGACTAGGCATGTTACAAATGATTGTTTTTAAATATTTTTCGCTTATAAGAGCCCATTCCTCTTGTAAACGTCGAATCAATTCTTGTTTATTATTTATAGCTGTGATAGCGATACCTTACGATCTAATTTATCCCATAGATTTTCTATGCGGTTAATGTCGGGTGACTGAGGGGGTAGATATTAACTTTGCGGCATGTATACAAAAAAACTCTCTTTTTTTTGGCATAGGATCATTATTCTCGTGATATTTAAAAGAGTTTTGAATTCCCATTTGAGCCGCAATTTGGAACAATTTCTTTTTGAAGTAACTGTAAATATTTAAAACGGTCCATTATGCTATCGAACATAACTAAATTACCCACCCCCTTAGATGAAAAACAACCTCATACAAGGACATTTCTTACAAGGGCAAGGCCAACCTTGGCTGTCACAGATCTGCACCAAAATTTGTATACGATTACAACCCAATTAGAACGTCAACTTGATGAAAGTTTAAAGACCCCTAAGTCAGAAATTTTTGAAAAATATTTTGAAAAAGAATGCAAAATAATAAAAATTTTATTTCGAATGTACCTACACATATAAAATCATTTGACAGCTGCTTCTGATTGACTTGACATATTATAACCTAAAATTGACGTACATTTTTAACCAACAAAACTCTTATAATATTATGCATAATAATTATAATAATTATGAATTGTTACAATAAATTTAAATTATTAAATTAAACACTGAAGAAGCGTGGAATATAGAAAGTGGACTTGTCACTTGCAATTTTTTTGGTTAGGATAATGGGATATTCATGGGATAATGGGATTTAATTGTCTTAAATCAAAACTTGCCTATTTGGTGTTTTTAAGCTACATTGTGCTAAATATTAATTTTCATGATTAAAACTGAGCGTTCATGTTATATTTTGTATTTACAAGGTTGCTGCAAATGCATTTTAATTCACACAATTCTAAGAAGCGTTAAAATAATACAATGTAACTTGTCCGCGAATTTTTGCAGTTTTAATTTCATAAGAATTGCAATTATAGAATGGTTAAACCCTTGCTAATTCTGTTTGTGATTGAATTTTTTGAAACTTTTTTTTGTTACCGATGACCCTAAGGGATATTTTATAAAATCATAAATTGATATAGCTATTTTCTTTTTAAAAGTAAAATTACATTAAAATTTTTGCAATTTTTATTAGTTGTCCGAGAACAATTGCGAGTCACTGTAAGTCGCCAAACAACTCGAGCACCTAATAAAATTGCAATAATTTCCATTGAAATTCAATTATTAAAAGGAAAAAAGCGTTTTATTACGATGTAGAACTGAAATTGTAAAAATATAAGTTTGGATTTAATGCGACTCGTGATATATCATCACGACAAGGGTAAATCACCACTTGAAATTGGAAAACTACTAAATATAAGCAAGAATACTGTGTGGGATATAATAAAACGTTATAAAGTCGAAGATAGAATTGATTTTAGAAGAAACACTGGAAGTTCACGTAAATTAAATTGTCGAGAACTAAAAAGCTATGTAGTGAAGAAAGATTAAAAAACTTAGAATTAGTGCACGAAAGTTGCATACTGAAGTAGTACTAGGAAATAAATTCGGAATCAATCAGCAGGGTTTAATAGAAAAAGAATTACAACGGCCTAATTGCTAGAAAACAGCTCTTGGTTAGTGAAGTCAATAGAATAAAAGGGTTAAAATGTATTTGATACGCAAATACTTCCAAAATAAAACATATCATGGTAGAACAAATTTGGAGCTCCTAGAAAACAATTTATGGCGAAGTGCTGCCCAAAACGGTATTGATACAAGTTCTAAATATTACCAGGACAATATTCCAAACACAATTCTCCTTTAGTCCAAGAATATCTATTATAAAAGGTCCCAAAATTTTAAATCCGCTTTTCACGTTCTGCTTACTTTAATCAACAAAATAAGGACCGTTCTCACACAAAATCTCTAAGGCAGTTCAACTTATTAAAAATATACCTCTATCCCAATGCAACTTATCAACAGCAATCCTAGAAAATGTGGATCTCTGAGACAGTTCAAATTTTTAAAATTATTCCCCTGTGCCAACATATAACCTAAATCGGGATATTTAAGCTAACAAAACTCATAAGCCGTGTTATTGCTGTGTTGTTCACTATAACACCTGGTGCTGGGGCACAAATGTTTTGTAAATATGTAGATAAGAAATATAGAGTTGTTAATTGAAATTGCGTAGGAGCAACTACATCAGCTGCAGCTGCACTCTATTGCCACGCTCCGTAACAGAGAGTAACCGAAGTACACGTACACTCATCAGAATGCTGCAATAAGGTTGAAATTTGCGTAATAATGTAAACTTTAAACTCGAGTTTTGGTTAAACTAATCGATATTTGATATTCTGCCTCACCTTACGCTTACTTTTAAAGTTGTCTATAAGACTCAATTGATTTTTTTTTAACTAATAATAAGCGTTAACTTCGGGATCCCTCTTTTTCGTATACTCAAACCGACATTTTCTTTTTCAATATTTTGGTTTACACTAGCACATTTAAAGATATTGTATTTAGTTCTAGATTTGACTTTAATTCCAACTAAGCAGGAAATTTAAAGAATTAATAATAATTCTTATCGTAATTATTTAATTGATACAATTATGGAAAGTATTCAGAAAAATAAGAAAAAACGAAGCCCACGGGACGGTGCTAACATATTTTCGATTTTAACATTTGGGTAAATAGTTAATTATACCTACTGGCAACTCTTAACTTACACTTTAAAATATTTTTCAGTTATACCATACCCATATTTCGAGAAGGATTCAGACGAGATATAAACGAAAACGATATAACAGAACATCGAAAATGTCATGCATCACACAAATTAGGTAACCAATTAGAAAATGTATGGAAAAAAGAAGTAAATGAAAATAAGGACCCATCGTTATTTAAAGCAATATTCAAAGTTTTTGGCGTGCAATTTATTTTTTTAGGGTTACTACTTCTTATTTTAGAGCTAGTGGTGAGGTTGTAACTTTTATCTAACGATTTCAATTCTTCCTTAACACTACAATTTTAGGTTGTCACAACCATTAGCTCTATCTCAATTAATAATCTACTATACACGAGATAATGAAATAAGTCTCAATCAAGCCTACTTGTATGCCAGTGTAATTGTAGTATCTTCTCTACTCAACGTAGTAATGAGCCATGTATACATGTACCAAATGCAACAATTAGGGATGAAATTAAGAGTCGCATGTAGTTCGATAATATATAGAAAGTCGTTAAAATTAACCAAAACTGCACTTGGAGATTCAACGGTTGGTGAAGCAGTTAATCTACTTTCAAATGATCTAAGCAGATGTGATTTTGCACTTATGGCTATTCATAGTTTATGGATTTGTCCAATAGAAATTGTATTAATTGTTTACATATTATATGCAATGACTGGTCCAACTTCAGCAGTGGGCGTTTTATTTATGATTATATTTGTTCCATTCCAAAGTAAGTACAACATTGGTTCAGAATTGTATTACTTAATTAGGGTGTTTTGTAAATTCCTTTCATATCCAGCCTTAGAGCTAGGATTTTGTGGGTTCCTTGACTCAGGTAGTTTTCGTACAGTTAACTGTAAAAAAATATTGCAGGGAACAACCAAACTGTTCTTTCAGATGATCAAAAGTACCGATTTCGATATCTAATTCGAGCATACGGAGCTAAAGTACAACTTTAAGCAAATGTTTAAAGTGAGGGGAAAATATTTTTAAAAAAATAGTTTTATTCAAAGATTTTCTTTCCATTTGCAATACTGACTTTTATTTTTTAGTGTATCTTGGGAAAAAAACGTCAGGATTTCATCTAAATATTGCTTTAAAAAGAGATGAGAGAATTGGATTGATGAACGAAATCATATCGGGTATTCAAATAATCAAAATGTATACCTGGGAAAAACCATTTGCTAAGCTAGTTGCAACAGCCCGAAAGTAAGTTTTCGTTCTTCATAAATTTTAGTATACAAAAGTAATGAATAATTATTTATTGTTAATATATTGGGTAATCTTTTAGATTAGAAATAATACCAATCCGAGGATCGTCGTATATCAGAGGCATAATCCTATCATTTGGAATATTTCTGACTCGATTTGCATTATTTTTAACAATATTAACTTACGTCTTAATTGAAAATAAATTAGCGGCAGAATATGTCTTTGTTGTAAGTTCATTTTACAATATATTTAGACAAGTTTTCACCATGCATTTGCCTATGGGGTTTACCAATTTTGCTGAATTTCGAATTTCAATTAATAGGTTGAAAAAATTTCTGTTATATGACGAGATTTACAATACTAATTTGGTTATTAACAACAGTAGTAATACTGCAATTAATCTTGAAAATGCAACTGCCAAATGGAATGAGGATAGTTCAAATAACACATTAAATAACATTAACTTGAAATTAGCCAAAAATGAAATAATTGCTTTAATAGGTCCTGTGGGTTGTGGTAAAACCAGTTTGTTGCATGTTATTTTAAAAGAACTTCCTCTTCAAACGGGCAAAATAGATGTTAATGGAATAGTTTCGTACGCTTCACAAGAACCGTGGGTTTTTGAAGGAAGTGTTAAACAAAATATTTTATTTGGACAACCATTTATAGAAGAAAAGTATCAAACAGTTATTCAAGTATGCGCATTAAGAAATGATTTTTCGGAATTTCGATATGGAGATGAAACTCTTGTGGGTGAAAAAGGTGTAACACTAAGTGGTGGTCAAAAAGCTCGAATTGGTTTGGCAAGAGCAATATACAAAGAAGCAGATATTTATCTCTTAGATGATCCTCTATCCGCAGTGGATACACATGTAGGAAAGCAATTATTTGAAGAGTGCATTGAAAAGTATTTAAAAAATAGGTGCGTTGTACTAGTAACTCATCAACTACAATTTTTGAATAAAGTCAAGAAAATTTTCTTAATTGAAAATGGATTAATAACTAATGAAGGAACCTACGATGAAATCAGAATTCTCAATTTAGAGTTCACCAAACAATTCCAAAGTAATAATGAGCAAGAAGAATCTTCTGACACTGAAGGAGAAGAGGATGAAAAGCAGTTGAATAAGAAAAAACCTAGTACAGAAGTTCCGATTGCAAATAAGGAACAAAGAAGTTCTGGTACGATTAAAAGTCAGGTGTACAGTAACTATTTAAAAGCTGGAGGATCTTTTATATTTATTTTAAGTGTATTTTTATTATTTATTTTATCACAACTAACAGCAAGCGCAAGCGATTATTTCATTGCATATTGGTAACATGGCACAAAACAAAACTTATGAGTTTTTTTATAAATTTAATATTTCAGGGTAAATTTAGAGCAAAAATTAGACCAGAATATTGTGTCTCAAGAGGAAACTCTAACCAGAGAAACTTGCATTTATGTTTACACTGGAATTATCGCATCAATGGTTGTGCTAACTCTGCTAAGATCCTTTACATTTTTTGGATTCTGTATGAAAGCTTCTACTAATCTGCATAATAATATGTTTTGCAATGTAGTTAAATCCCCAATGACGTTCTTTGACACAAATTCGTCTGGAAAAATATTAAATCGATTTTCCCAAGATATGGGAAGTGTCGATCAATTCCTGCCCATGATTGCAATAGACTTTTTTCAGGTAAACTGTTTCTAGTTGATGATTCACAGAGTTCAATATTTAATATTACAGATTGCACTAACTGTTGCTGGTGTCGCAATTGTAGTCTCTATTGTTAATCCGTGGCTATTAATTGCAACTGGAATTATATTACTAATATTTTATTTATTGAGAATTGTATACATTCGTACAAGTAGCAACGTACAGAGATTACAAGGAATTAGTAAGTTACAATAATTGGATTTAAATTTAAATTAGTAACAACTAAGTTTAGCAAGAAGTCCAATCTTTGCTCACATGACCGCATCTTTACAAGGTTTAACAACAATTAGAGCATTTTCCGCGCAAAACATTTTGGAAAAGGAGTTTGATAATCATCAAGATTTCAATAGTTCAGTTAACTATTTAATTATTATTTGTTCAGAATCGTTTGGTCTTTGGGTAGATGTAGTAACAGTTATTTATATAACTATTATAACATTCAGTTTTTTCATGTCAGGTTCAGGTAAGATGGAGCATAAAAACAAGTGTAGTGTATAATAATTTTTTCTTTTAGAACAATATGGTGGAAACGTCGGATTAGCAATAACTCAGGCCATAAGTTTAACTGGGATAATTCAATGGGGTATAAAGCAGTGGGCTCAATTAGAAACGCAATCTACATCGGTAGAAAGAATAATCGAATATACGAAAATTCAACCTGAATTTGATCCAAATGATATAGTTCTACCTCCAAGTTGGCCTGTTCACGGAAATATTGATTTTCTTTCAGTTTCGTTACGATATTCGTCGTCGAATCCATATGTCCTAAAAAATCTTAATTTTAAAATTGAATCGAAAGAAAAAATTGGAGTTGTGGGAAGAACCGGAGCTGGAAAATCATCTCTTGTCAATGCAATTTTTCAATTAGTCAAGACGGAAGGTGAAATTACAATTGATAATATTAACATCGCAAAAATTCCTCTTCAAATTTTGCGTTCTAAAATTTCGATTATACCTCAACAACCAATGCTATTTTCGGCAACTATTAAGAAAAATTTAGATCCATTTAATGAGTATTCCGATATTGAACTATGGGATGCACTTGAACAGGTCGAATTAAAAAACGTGGTAGTGGAATTACCACTAAGTTTACATTATAAAGTATCAGAATCTGGTAGCAATTTTAGCGTAGGGCAACGGCAACTTTTATGCTTAGCTCGTGCTATCCTCAGAAAAAATAAAATTCTGATATTGGATGAAGCAACAGCTAATGTAGATCCACAAACCGACTATTTAATTCAAAACACAATCAGAATGAAGTTTTCTGACTGCACAGTATTAACAATTGCTCATCGTTTAAATACGATAATGGATTCAGATAAAGTTTTAGTAATGAGTTATGGCGAAGCGATTGAGTTTAATCATCCTCATCTGTTGCTACAGGATAAAAATAGTTCATTTTATTCGATGTTGCAACAGACGGGAAGCTTAACGGCCAAAACTCTATCAGAAATTGCGGAAAATGTAAGTTTGCACAGAACGAATAAATATATTTAATAGTCATATACAAATAAATTTTTAGAACTACCGAAATAAGCAGAGTTTCTAATGTTTCTAAAGTTGTAATTACAGGTATGATAAATAAGTCTTTTATAATTAAAGAATTTTTTTAATATAGTATTATCAAATTTTTAATTATTTCATTTTATTTATTTCATCAAATATTTCATAAAATATTTATAAATCTATGGTAATTTAAGATTTGTTCATTAATAATTGTTAATGTGTATGTCGCATCTTTAGTTAGAGTTGTCCACCCACAACTAATGTTGGCATAAAGTGGTTAACCCTTCACTGCATGACATTTTTTTTTGCCTTAAAAAAAATATATTTTGTTTATTGTGGTTTCCTGATATATGGAAAAATATTTAAAAAAATATTTCTTGCAAGGAATTTTTTTTATCGAATAAAATGATGTTTTTTTCTAAATATGTTATTTGCTATAAAATTTTTTCTTTTGAACTAATTTATAAAGAAATTAAATAAATGTGTTACTCAATACCTTTCTAAACTAAATATAACTTCACAACAATAAAAAAAACAATTTAAAACGAAAATAATTAATAAATGAATACGGAGCGAAATATGCAGTAACAAGCAATCACATTAGATTCACGACTTCGAAAGAGTAATCTGCTGAAATCTGCTTATCTTTTGAAATTTATACCTTTTGCACGTGATAGCAAGAATCTCAGATATATCGTGGCATTGTTTAAAGAAAAAAGTTCAAATAAATCCAAAAGTTTAAATTTTTACAGGTGATTTAAATTTATGTTGTTTATAAACATCACGATGCAGTGAAGGGTTAATGCAATATTTATATTTGTCATAGACACCTAAGATTAATTGAATTTGCTCTGGAATGCTATATACACATAACGAACAAAACGTATACTATTTTATTATAAGAAACAAAGCTGAAATGGAATTCATTTGTAAATCGTGAGTTTTCTGTACAGTCATAACTTTTGTGACACATGGCACTATAATAATATTTATCATCAAATATGGATTTTACTTTAGTTTCGTTTACATTTTACAGTTTCGTAGTTTCATTTCTAAATTTTACTTAGGTAATAATGTTTTCGTGTAAAATACTGCAATCACCTCCCATTAAGGGTAGTTTTCTCTAGGGTAAGTCCGGGATAGTTAGCCATAGTTTTTATTTTGGCGAATAAAACAATCATGAATAGACAAAATGATGTTTTCTTTTTTTTTAATTGGAACTTTAAACATTAAGCAATTTATAACAATTGATAAAAACAAATTTACTTTATAAAAGTACCAAAAAAATTTAAAAAAAAAGTGTTGTTGGCCATATCTCTCCCAAAGTGTGCCGGAGAGATGGCCATGTTAACTTAAAACAATAATTTCAACTCTTTTTACTGTTTCCTATCCAATTTAACTTACCACACCTCTAGTATAAATTGGAATATGTGGTGCAAGTTTCATGAAGCCAGAAATGACACAGATTACAACGAATCCCATCTAGTTTTTGTTTTGTTTGGTTGTAGTGTTAGTAGCGATTAATAAAATAACGAAAATTATAATAAATAATAATAATATTGTTTAAATAAAATTATAATTATTAAAAATTACGAGTAAATATTATGAACTTATGACTATGGCCATCTCTACCGATTTTATGGGGAGAGATATCCAACCAATTATTATAGTTTAAAAAATGTTGTTAATTTAGAATTTTAGGTGAGAACTTCTCGCAATGATTCAAATATTGACCTCTGCAAAGTTGTTGTTTAAAAAACATACATCACTTATAATTACAACACAATATATCTGAAAATTAACTAAAACTATTCACTAAAAATTTTTAACCGATTGCAATTGCATTATCTTTAAACAGAATTTTATCAAGTTGCAACAATTTAAGGTAACATTCCATCATAATTGAATACAAAAATTGGTCTGGTATCGCAATCTATTGGTATTTCTAAAAACTACTGACTATGGCCATCTCTTACGTATGGCCATCTATCCCGGAATTACCCTAGTCTAGAAATTGTATCTGTCTATCTAATGGTATAATATAATATAAGCTCAACGAATAAATAAAATTCAAATACCTCTTAAAATAATTTTCTAGCCACAGCAGTGGAGTAATGTGATCAGTGGTTGCTTTACAGAGCGAAATTTCTGGTTTCAAATCACGAACCTCGCAGAATATCTTAGCTCGGCCTTCCAACTGACATTCACACGCTGTGGAGAAACAAAAAATCCAACCCAAGAAACGTATAACAAGCAAAATTTACAGTTTCGTAATTTCATTTCTTAATTTACATTAATTAATAATAATGTTTTTGCGTAAAATGCTGCAATCACCTCTCCTTAACCAGGGTCTCTCCGCGAATTAAGTTCATCGATGAACTGCTGTTGACAGTGGCGGATTTCCGAATAGGCGCATGAGGCGCGCGCGTGGAGCCCCACAAATCAAGGGGGGCTCAAAATTCAGCTTTTTTGAATCACCAAAACATGTTGTGATTGGCTGAAAAGTATGGCATCATTTGACATTTCATTTGTCATATACCTAACCTCATTTTTTCTTTCAGTAATTTCGTCGTTGAGCGAACTACGCCCACAATTGAATTAGATTAGTAACCAGCGATAAACACTGGTCCTTGATGGTGCTTCATCGTCAATAGTCGAATTAAGTTCATCGATGAACTGCTGTTGACAGTGGCGGATTTCCGAATAGGCGCATGAGGCGCGCGCGTGGAGCCTCACAAATCAAGGGGGGCTCAAAATTCAGCTTTTTTGAATCACCAACTTTGAATTTATAGTATAGTAGTCAATAAGGCGGTTTGGCCTAGGAAAATTTTAAGGGCCGTTGAAAAATAGTCATCCTAGTTAACTATTTTCCCAATGTCCTGTGTACCGTCCCCATGTACCGTGCGCGTAGAATGCATACTGTAGGCTGTAGGGGTAGCGAAAATATTTACAAGGGAGCCTCAAAATTAAATTGCGCTTGGGGCCTCGCAAGTGCTAAATCCGCCACTGGCTGTTGAGTTAATCAACGTCGAAAGTTGTGAAAAATAATCACACAAAAATATTCACTATTTAATTTAATTTTTTGGACGAATTTATTTCAAAAATTTTTTTAACAACACAAATGACGCCCATTGCGCCATACCATCAAATATATCAAACTTTACGATAGAGACGTCATCGTTAGCTGCCGGATGGCAGCACTAGGGTTCTCGAAATATAAAAGGCAACCCTCGTATAAGTCCATTGTGATGATGGATATGTGTCTCGAAGAGATCCTTTTCCTCCTCATATAAGTGTATATTTAAGAACAGTTAAAAAAAATTCAACACAATAATATAAAATATAGAGTCCCTGAAGCTAACTCCCCCATTCTATATTCTTCCACAATTAATGTATTTCAGATTTAAAACCAACAACCATAACAATAATAAAATAAGTTTACATGATATATGTACTACATTCAAAATCCAAAATGCAAAATAAATTAGACTTTGCAGAAGTACACTAAATTAAAAAAAAACAAGATAAGAATCTTTTGGTATAACATTTAATAATAGTTTTGCACTAAGTTTCAAAAAGGTAACTACAAAAATCAGTAATTATTCAAATTTGGATATTAATTAGTAGTAAACAATTTCTTGTCCAATTATTCATGATTATACAGTCGTTTTGGTTCTTGACCGAAGCGTCGTGACTAGGGTTGCCACCCGTACTTTATAATAAAGTATTGTACGTTATTTCAGGTAATTGTACTCTATACTTTATGAGAACAATAAAGTACACGAAAATACTGTATTTCGCATGATTTGATTTCTTTGGGATTTTGTATCTTTTCGTTAAACGAAATTTTTCTATTAGTGCTGAATCGATGTCGCAAAATGTCCCGCTTTTTAGAAAATATCTGCATTTCCCCGGTATTTTTGTCAAAAATTCCAAATTACCTTATTATTTTTTAGTTTTACTAAAAAAAAACACGTTGACCACGCCCCCTTTAAAAAAAATTTTTAAGCGAGCTTTTTTTGGGGGGGGGTCCCGCTTTGTCTCAATGACAATATGGTCACTTTATACTAATTTAATACAAACTGCAAAAAAAAATTCCCCTCCTAGGGGGAGCCTGAAACCCCTACAGGACGCGTTCCCAGGTGGCGGATAGGGAAAAGCTCGCTAGATATAGAGGGTAGGAGGGAAATAAAATACCTCCCGCGGACCAACAGGCAAACAACAAGCTGCTGCCTTGCAGTGAAGCGTTGACTAGCTAAAGGCTAAAGGAAGAATACCTTGATTAAAAATTACCCGATCCTCCAGGTTGGGGGTTGAGGCGTCAGGCCGGTTCCCTGGCACTTGGAAAAAACGTACAATACCAAAAAGCCTAATAATAATAGCCTCGGAAAGGATCGAAATCAACGGAAACGACTTCAGCAAAGGAAAAGGATTATGAGTTTTGGAACATGGAACGCTCAAGGATGTAGAGGAAAATTGCACGAAATCGCCCAAGAACTAAGAAATTTTGACATCAATAGCAATACTCACTGAAACTAAAAAGAAAGGCAAAGGAAGTGAACATATTGGTGACTTTATACACCTGTTCAGTGGAGTGCCCAAGGAAGAACGAGCCAAGAGAGGAGTGTCTATACTCATCCACAAAAAACTAAAACAAAAAATTACAGATTGGGAGGCAATCAGCGAAAATATAATTAAGATTAACTTAAGCATAATGCAATCAAAAATAACATTATTTGGAGTATATGCAGTGTCGGAAGATACACCAATTTTAGAAAAAGAAGTCTTCTTCAACAATCTTAATAGCGAGATAATGGCAATAGGAAACAGTAGAGATATAATTATCTTAGGAGATCTAAATAGCAGAACGGGAAATTCATCAAATAGTCGAGTGGTTGGTCCTTATGGAGAGGTAACAAAGAATGACAACGGAGAACGCTTAATCGAGATATGTGAACAAAATAAATTAAAAATAGTTAATGGGTTTTTCCCACATAAGGAGATACATAAATTTACATGGATTCAACATACTCGGAATCTTAAATCTATCATAGACTATGCCATTATAAAACAATCAAGTAAAATATACGTTACGGATATTAGAGTCCAAAGAGGAGCATCCAAGATATCAGACCACTGCCTGCTAAAATTAAAAGTTTTGTTCCCTTCTATAAGAATGAGCAAGGAAACGCAAGTCACAACAAACATCGAAATTATGGAACACGAGACGTATAATTTAGAAAGCCTGCAACATGACAGTACGAAACTGTTGTATCAACAAAGACTCGATGGTAAGCTGGAAGACGTTACAGAGCAAACCTCAATAACACAAATATATGAGAACATGATTAAGAGTATAAGGGAGGCTGCCACAGAAGCACTTGGATTAAAGAAAAGGCTTCAGAGTAAGAAATACTGGTGGGATCAGGAAATTCAAGAACTTGTTGAAATGAAGAAAGAATTGTACATAAAGTGGCTAAATACTAATAAAAACGAGGATTGGCAGTACTTCAATGAAATTAAGAGAGAAGTACGTAGAAGGGTTATGGAGAAAAAAAGAGAATCTTGGGATAGAAAGTGCAGAGAAATAGACACCTATATTGGGGGGAAAAGATGCACGGAATCATGGAGATTTATAAATAAAGTCAAATCACAGCAGAATAATAATGTTAATATACAAACAATTCCAGTCGATAAATGGATACAGCATTATAAGAGCCTACTAACAGAAACAAGACACGAGTATGAGAATGAAGAGATACAAATCAGAGTGGAGGGAGAAGAAATAACAGTAGATCTGGAAAGAGTAAAGAAAACGATTAGTAAGTTAAAAAATGGAAGATCTCCCGGACCAGAAGGTATAAATGCTGAACTATTAAAAAATGGAACATCGAAATTATACAGTATCCTTACATATCTTTTCCAAAAATTTATAAACGGGCACGAAGTCCCAAGGGAATGGAAATTAGCGTATATTATATCCATATATAAGAAGGGGAACAAACAGGACTGTGCTAATTACCGTGGAATATCTGTAACAAGCACTCTCAGTAGAGTATATGGTAGAGTGTTGAGAGATATGTTAGAAGAAGAATTCAAAAACGAAGAAGAAGAAGAGCAGAGCGGCTTCCGAGCAGGTAGATCCTGCGCAGACAACGTATTCTGTATTAAACAAATAATAGAAAAAAGAATGGCCACTAATATTTCAACACATCTTCTGTTTATTGACTTGTGTAAAGCCTACGATAGTATCCCTCTTGTCAGGTTATGGGAAGTTCTCCAAAGCACAAATATCAATCATACATTAATAAAAGCTATACAAAATTTATACAAAGATTCACAAGCCGCAATAAAAATTGGAAATATCGTCTCCGAGCCATTCTGCATTACCAAAGGCCTCAAGCAGGGGTGCTGCGTTTCACCTACATTATTTAAAATATATATCCGTCATGCTCTAAAAATATGGAAAAGAAAATGTCGAGGAATGGGCATCGAGATAGACGATGACCTGTGCTTATATACTTTGCAGTTTGCAGATGACCAGATTTTATGTGCAGGTGACAAAGATGATTTACAGTATATGACACGCAAACTGATAGAAGAGTATGAACATTGGGGGCTATCTATGAATCTAGACAAAACCAAGTATTTGTGTATAGGAGAAGAGGCTACGGATATTATATTGGAAAATCAAGAGAAGATAACATCATGTAACCAATATAAATATCTTGGAGTATTATTTGACAAGCAAGGCACAGATGAAATAGAGATTAAAGCACGAAATATCCAAGCAAGGAAAATGATTGCAATCCTCAATGGAGTATTATGGAGCAAAGAAATGGGGAAAAAGCGAAAAATGCAGATATACGAGGTTGTAATAAAAAGTGGCCTTCTATATGGATCTGAGACGTGGAGGATGACAGAAGCAATTAAAAGAAAACTAGAAGCAACAGAAATGGATGCATTGCGACGAGCTGCAAGAATATCACGTCGGGACAGAATAAGGAATGAGGAGGTTAAAAGAAGGATGGGTATTGAAGGCACAATAATTCAAGATATAGAACAAAAACAACTTATTTGGTATGGGCACATAAAAAGAATGAACAACGATCGATTGCCAAAGAGGATCATGGACTGGTTTCCGAGAAGAAAAAGAAAAAGAGGACGACCAAGGAAGTCATGGAGTGAGGGAATAAGAAAGGCGATGAGTGTAAGAAACCTAAAAGATGAAGATTGCGAAGACCGACGAGGTTGGAAATTAGGCATCGGACAACGTCGCAAGTCGTTTTAAACCGACTATATATATATAAAAAAAAATAAATTGTACTTTATTTTGATACTATGTACTTTTTTTTTCTTACCTATAATAACCAATGTACTTTAACTACAAAAAAAAAAAGGTGGCAACCCTAGTCGTGACCCTCAAATGTTGGTGGGGTGGTTACCCTTTCCCATAGTCCACAGATGAATTTTGGACTTTTTAGATCTAATGTTTGTATTTGAGGATTCTCTTAGCATATTACTCTCGGTGGGTTGCCATTGCCTTCCGAGGGGAGAACGGTCAGAACAAAGTTCTTACTTCACCCGGATTCGAACCGGGTATTTAACGTTCCTTCATAGTCAACTCGCGTGACAACTATGCTCCCACCGCCTCTTTCGCAATTTCTTGTCCAATTCTTCTTCTTCTTCTTCTTCTTTCTAGAAGCAATTCTCTAGAGAATTCACTTCTAGTAGGCCATGGCCTGTTACTTTCCAACACATGCGTCGTTTCCTTGGCAGTGTTAGAAACTTTGAGCATATTATTTTACATCCATCAGGTAGCTTGCTAGACTTGCCTTCAGATGTGCCTGTATCCTGGTTTATTATATTAATGGTAGCAATTCACTAACCCAGGGGACCACCGGCTTAACGTGCCTTCCGAAGCACGGAGACTAGTTATAAGAAAGTTTGACTCTCCCCAGGTTTGAACCCGGTGCCTCATATTCGCATCCAACTGCGTTAGCTGCAAGGCAATGACCGTCTCCAATTATTATAAATTAATGTAAAAAATCTTATGTAGTTTGTATAGTGGATGGAAATAAAATAAATTGTTAACAGTTTCAGAATATTTACTAGTACCATCAACAGGACTACAAGACGCAAAATTAATAATAATAGTTTAGAAACGTCCAACATATTAATATTTAGTCATGAGCGAAAAACAAATGTAGTATATGGTCATTCCACCAAATAAAATCATTTTTAAAGTGCGACCCCTCAGATTTTTTTCAAATTTTGTGGATTTATTCTTTGCATAAAAATAATGATTCACTGAAGATTTTAGCTCTTATTATTAAGTAGGGGAAGGTGACGTACCTTGCAACCATTTTTGCAAAAGTGTTCCTAAAATGGCATTGAAATGGCATTTTTAATTAACAATTAATAAAATATGAATAACAATAAGAGTAAATGTCTATTATGTATCATTGTTCCTTTTATTAAAAATTTGTATATAAATTGGCAAAAGTTAATTACAATATTTATTCAAAACAAATTTCATTTTTACGATGAATCGCTATCTTCACGATACTTGTCTTCTACTTCCTTTATTAAGGGGTTTTACAAGTGCCCCAATTGTTTAAAGTCTATACGACAATGATTACCTGTAAAGAAAAGCAAATTACAAACACAATCATCTACATTATTTATAAAGCATTCTTTACTTCAAATTTCACATTCAAATGGTTTTTCACCGGTAGGTGTGTTTTAAAATGGTTTTGCAAAACTGTAATTTCTGATGTTTCATATCGCACAGTTCGCTGTGAAATCTGATCTGAAATGTTTTTTCCGTCTCATTTGTTGAATCGGTGGGAAATTAAAAAAACTTGCAAATTTCCTTATCGTAGCAATTTGTAACTACGAAACCATTATGTTAACTAGTTAGTATTTGTAAAACGTACAGAAAGTACGATAAATTAATTCTCAGTAATTGTAACATGTCTAAGTAACATATTAACTAGTTATTTGAGCGATTTTACGAGAATTATTTCTGTAACAAAAAGTGAGGTTAAATAGTTCAAATATTCAAATCGAAATAATTCAAATTTGGGTATATCTACTGCATTGAAACTTACCAGTTATATTCCTTATTAGTGCATTGTTGGTGCTATATGAATCTCATAGCTAAGAAATCTCTCGTTTTCGAATTATTCTTTGCGCTCAGTATTTTCCCATGTTAATTTTGCATTGTTTGGATTCAAACATGGCCGCAATGAAAGCTGCTAGCTGATGCCGCCATGCACTAATGGCCCGTATTGGTAACATAATATACAGGGTGTAAAATATTAACTGTCGCACTAAAAATATTAAATTAAAAGAAAAGTTTTGTATGAAAACATAAAAATTTTACTACAAATTACTTATACATTTCTAAAGTAGTCTTCAAAATTTCATTCAATTCTTTTTCATATTTGTTTTGCAATTTCCTTCAGATTCTGTTAAAATGATTACACGCGGCACGCACCACTTCGTCCGTTTTGTCGGTTTTCATTCCATACTTTGGTTAAAACTTTTTTAAACTTCTGCAAATTTATATTTTTTGGATTGCCCAATTTGCTAAGCATTTAACCTCAAATACAACAATCCAAAGGATTAAGGTCTGGAGATACTGAGATGTAATTTTTGCATAATGGGAGGGTGCCGAATCTTTTTGGAAACAAATTCTTTTTACATCAAATAAGATTTGAGCATGGAGTAGTAGATGATCAATTAAAATATTGTTCAAATAATAAAAAACATTAATTTTCACACCCTTTTTAATAAATTGCAGTGAAAACTGTCTATTTTGGAAACCTACCCCCAAACCAATAATAGCGACTTATTCTGGAACCTATTGACACTTATTTTGCTTCTAAGGATATTATCCATACTAGCAGTACACAATCGGTCATTCTGGGGGTTTTCTGATTCTTGAAGTATAAGAATCTTTACATCTGAAATGATAATTTCACAATAACCGTGCCACCGTAACAATGCTTTGCATTTTTTATGTCTATTTTCTTTTTGATTTTGTGAAAGACCATGAATTTTTTTTTCTTGTATGCCTTTAGACCCAGATCGTTTCTTAAAATTAAATGGGCTGATTAGTGACTCATATTGAGACTCTAAGCCAAGTTTTCTTGTCAAAACTGCACAGTATCTGCGAATTCGTTCCCGTACAATTTTTATTTTTATTTTGATTCTAATGATACGATTTCAACCAGTCTTTTTTTAAATTTTAACTCTTCCCGTATCCCAAAATCGAGTGAAAGTTCGCAAAACAAAATCTTCTATTAATTTTTTGGTTTTTTAATAACTTCACAATTGCACAAGTTATCTTTCCATTCAAGTATAAATTTCGGACAAGCTCGCGTTTTACGTCCATCGTTACAAAAAGTTTACTAATGAATATATTTAAATGCCTTTTGCAGTATTAGGACATAATAAATAGATGATGCAATTGTAAATTTTAGAATTTCTCTAAGCATGTTATCACTGCTGATATTGAATTACTTTCAAGTGCGACAGTTAATATTTTACACCCTGTAAAATACAAAAGTTTATAATTTAACCAAATTATATCTGCAGTTAATAATTGTCTTTATTATTATCTCTAATTTACAGTTAATTAAAACGTTTATTATAATAATTATAACAATTTTTATAGAGGAGGTACTGGAAAAAAGATATTGTACAAAAACTGATTTTGGACGCCATTTTTCTAATATGGCTGAACGAACGGCAACGCACCAAGGTCGCATATTTAGTACGTTGTTCTCAATATCAAACTATAGTAGATACTAAATTACCAATTTGCAAGTTTCCGCCATTTTTTTTTCAGGTAAACCCCGTTTCAGCCTCCTTTTAACTACCTTATGATTTCATTTTATCTGTCAGTATCTTTCGAAGACAGTTTACTAATTTTATTTCTCAAGATTTATCTTACACCGATTATGAGGTGTGAAAGTTTTAAAAATTTGACTAATTATGTTAAAAAAGAAATTAAGAAACTTATTTAGTTTTGGGAGCTGGTTATTTAAGATAATCAAAGAAATAGAACGGCAATTGATTTAACGTGAATGTATCTTTTTTTATGAAATTATATGTATTGGCGATTAAAATATATTTTCGTCTTTTACTGGTGTACACTCGCACTGGCTTTTTTAAGAAGAAGAATCCCTGATAAGAAGAATGAAAAATTAAACATTTGGTTATGAAATCAAATTTTTTTATTATTAATGTTATATAAGTCTTATTAGTAATACATCAAAACTAGACAAAACTTTATAGAGAGCAAAAAATATTACAAAACTTGATCAAATAATCTTAAACCTAAATATCTCAAAATTCATGTTTTCTACATTATTTGCATTTATTTGCCACATTTTTATTAGAAGAAAAACTTTAAATAACAACATAATAAATAATAACAAATAATATAATATTTTGTTATCGGACAATAACCCACATACTGAACTACTCTATTCTGTAGCTCTATAAAGCAACACGCTGTGTCTTCTAGTCAATCGACTGGCCTATGAAGCATAATGCTGAAGATTACATCAAAAACGCATTTTAAACGTACTTTTGCAAACGGTAACAAATGTTTTTATTGCTCGTTCCCATTCGACAAATGTTTACAAACAATAATTAGTTTTTGAACGAAAACATTAAAAAATGTTTAGTAATGATATTGTTTGTACGCATTTTCTCGTCTCCACTGCAAATGAATGAAAATCTTATGAAACGATTGCAAACATTTTATGCGATTGATGGAATTCTAGCAAAGCAATAAAACCAATGTATTTCAAATACATTCAACCATGTGGTCTACAATGCGTCAATAACGCTTGCATGAATCCACTTGTCGAAGTTTTTCGAAAATTGACTAGAAAATTTAGAGCCCAAAATCTGGGAATTTTTGTATATTGTGGTTAGATGTACCTACTATACATAAATTATTTGAAATCTAAATATTAAGATAAATTAATAATATAATAGCAACAAAAATAAGAAACCTTAAAAGCTAAAAGCATCGGCAAAGGATCCACCGAAATCTATTTACTTTGATAATATTTCATCACATTTGAAATAGCCGCATGTGCGAATTCAGATTCACAAGGATTTGAATCCCAGAACGCACCGGTACATCCTAGTTGTTCAAAACAACTATAACTTATTTTATTAGAAGTAGCTGAACAACATGATACTATTGCCCAGACACACTTACTAGGTGAATCATGCTCACTAGGTACGACAGGGCGTGGTGTAGTGAAAGTATGCGCTACGCCATGCTGATTCTCAAGATCAGTATCATGCGAATTATGTATTAATGGAGGAAATGTAACAGGTCCTTGGCCAGGTCTACGCGTGGGTCTTGTAGGTTTCATAGCTACAGTATCCCAAACTGGGCCATCTTCGTTAAATCTACCATCTGTACTCACTACTCCGGTACCTGTGCCAGTACTTGGGCAAGGTCTCGTATGACAACCTTGTTCGGGTGGTGAGTGGTCAATAGGAGGATTATCGATTGGATATCCAAAATTATAATATACTGGCTGAGGTTGGAAATATGTTGGCATTCTGTCTATACTGTTCCATGCAGGATAATAAATTGGACGATTCTCTTGATAAACGGGCGGATTTTGGTAAATTGGCGGATTTTGATAAACTTGAGATTGCCATGAAGGATACATTGAATAAGGAGAAATTTGTACTGCAACTGCTGGTTGAGGAAACCGTTGATTATAAAAATAATCATAACTTAGCTGATTTAATTGAGAATTTGCAACGGCTCGTTTTCTTAACTTATTTGAACTTTCATCTTGTTCTACAGAAGTTTTGAAAATTCTCTCTAAAAGTGATTTCGGTGGAAGTTGATCATTTGAAATATTTTCGTCAGGTATTTTATCATGCGATGTGTGTTGCTCATTTGCTGATATGATTGTTGACCAAGTCAATAAAATTATCATCAATCCATATGGTACAGAAGACATTCTGTAATAATACAAAAGAAATAATTAGTCAAGGTAAATTGTTAAATAAATAACTTTTAAAGTTATTGGTTGATCTTAAAAATATACAATAAATTTCAATTAAAAAAACAATACAAATAGCTTCTGTGTAATGGCATAAAAATTATTGATGTAATAGTTAATTATTCTATTCGGTTAATGTGTAATTTAACAAATAATTACATAGTTATTGTAGTAGGATGTAAACATTATTTTATTACATAGACATAAAATTGTTGAAGCGTACCTGGTGTAAATAGTAATAATGAATCTCGATCGATTTTATGACAACTTTAGGCTAATTTACAAGAAACTACCGTGAGTTTTTGGTACTAAAGTATCTGAATTAAATAATTAACTGTGTCATTATTAGAGACAGGATTGTTAGGCAAAATGTATTTTTTAAATGAAGATATTTCAGGCAGACCCGATTTAAAATCCGTTTCAGAGCATGCACTCTTCAAAAATGCATATTTTGTTTTGCCTTTTTGAGGGGTTTCAATCTTTTGCCTTTTTCGCTTATTTGCGTTGTTTTTGCCTTTTTAGTGCTTTTGAACCAATATTTTATTATTATATTTTACTTATTTTTCATTTATTTCCTAATTTTAAAATTTAAGATTAAAAATTCGAATAATGATTTTCATTTAGAGATAACTTTATAACAGATAAGTTCTCTAAAATTTTTCCCTATCACTTCTTGCTAAGCGGAAATATCGTTTTCCACTTTCAAACAAATTTTGAGTGACATAAGGAGAAACTTCTAATAACTATAGTTGGTAGCTGGTACCAGAATAAAGAGAATATAATATTTTGCAAATAATTTTTTTATAATACTTAACTTGAACTTGTATGATTTTGGTTGGAAAAAATATTTTTTTTTCGCGGTTTTTGTGCCTTTTTTGCTGTTTTAATGCCTTTTTGCCTGCCTTTTTGAGGTTTTATTTTGCCTAAATATCCTGTCTCTAGTCATTATTATTCATCAACAAAATTTATCAGTAATGAGAAATTTATTACATAATATAAAATAATCTTTTCAAATACAAAATGGAAATAAATTTATTATTTAATATTTATTTATATAATTAATAAATTTTGAGTTTATTAAATTGTAAAAATACTACCGTATTGGCCTTTTCTAACAACATAATTTGGTCTGAAATTTAACAATAAAAATTTTCGTTATTTATAAAAAAAAAGTAGGATTGAAAAAGACTTAAATTATTACAGATGCATCAGATTTTATTTTATATTCTAATTAGTAATTATAACTATGATTGCAAAGAACTATATTATAATATGGTAAAATAAATATGCGTACATAAGAATTTTAATAGGTTACCGACAAGTTAAATAAGAAAAGTATTTGATGTATTATTTTTTTCACTACTTATTTGATGCTGTTACAGAAAGTCAAAGTCTGTTTTGAGTTCAAATGAAATGCTGAATGCCAAAACGATAAATATGATAGTTATGCAGTTCCTAAAAGATTACTGATATCGTTATCATATGATAAAAAATTAAATTGTGCTGTACAGTATGGCCCAAATTCCAAATTATCGGCTATATTGCAAATATTTCATATCTTGACAGAATTTTTAACCGTCACGAGTAACATCATTAATAACGGTGGAGCAACGTTGCAATCTCTTTAAGATTTCGAATTTTACATAGCTCTGTGTAAATTTTTGAATTTATATTAGTTTCCTGATAATTTTCAGTAGAACCCCGCTATAAAGTAAAATTCTAAATTTTTAGTTCAAAAAAATTGGTTTAGTGTATATTCAATTTCGCAAATGTTACATTCAAATGAAATTTTAAACCATATTAATTGAGGTCAAGAGTAAATATTTCACTATAAGTAATCTGAATAAATGAATAATTTATAGACATTTAGGTGTGTAATAAACAAAATTATTAATAGTAATGGAAGTAAAAACTACCATAAAAACTAGATAACTGGAAAGAAACATTATTGGGAAATTGAGAAACGTTCCAATTTAAATTTAATCGAATATAATAATTAATAAGTATTATAATTTAATATTATAACTACTGTATAATATCACTATCAGGCCCGGACTAGCTTCTTTGGAGGCCTCGGTTAGAGACTGATGAGGGGCCCCCTCACCCAATAGGGGAGATTTTCAAAAATCACATTTTACTCTATTTTGACACTTGGAAGTTATTTTAATAGTAGAAACTATCTTTTTGAGGCACTTTCGGGGCCCCCTTGGGTCGGGGGCCCTCAGCGATCGCCGACTAGCCGACCTAGCCAGTCCGGGCCTGATCACTATAATTAAAATTTAAAAATTATCTAGTTAATTAAATCTATTAAAACTAACTATAATATTTTTAAGCTTTCAATGAGGTTAATAATATAAAGCTATGAAGAAGCTGTGTAAACTGTAGTCAGATCTGTGCTCTTATTAAGTACTCTTATGGCCGTTTTCACCAACATTTATTTAAGAACTTCCTAGTAAAGAATTCCTTAGCTAGTTCCATAAATTTGATTAGTGAAATTTGACATACCGTCGTATGACAAGAAAAACTCATTAAGTACATTTCAAGACAACAGAGATAATGAAGTTTAAACATTTTTTATATCTGATAAATCGTATTTAACAGCAATTGTTTTGATATTTAAAATGCTAATGAATCCTCATTCATATTATAAATTGGGACATAATTTTTTTTCAGGCAAGCATAACCATAAAATAACGCACTTAGTGAAACATCTCGTTTTTGTCGAAAACTGCACTTAATAAGTTTTTCTTGTCATAAGACGATACGAAACTCATATGTTAAATTTGACCAATCAAATTTATTGAATACCAAGCTAAGTAATTCTTTACTAGGAAATTCTTAATTAAAATGGTGGTGAAAACGGGCATTAATGTACTCGGTACTTAATCTAGTCTTGAGCATCGTTGCTCAAGCTGGGGGTTGCAAAGTAGTCTATTGGATTTTTAGGGGTTAAGAAGTAAAAAAGTTCATTCCTGTTCCTCTTTCTGTAGCTTTTTAGGGGATCGCGATACAAAGATTGGAAAACGATGCTCTAGAGCAGGGGTGTCAAACTCATTTTGCCCGCGGGCCATTTTCCGATAAGCCAAACTTTCGCGGGCCGCACACGAATGACCTTTTTTTTTTTAGGTCATTCATTTTTTTAATGATAAAAATGATAAATAAAAAATAAATAAAATGCTATTTTGTCTCCATTATATATCACCGACTACACCTACACATCACAATACGACTTGCAGCCCTCGCGTCATCTATCGTTACTTATGAAAAAATTACATTTTAATTTTGTTTTAAATTTTTTTAATTTAAAAATTTATTCGGACGTTCGGGCCGTGGACAAACGGGCCGCACAAATTAGAGCAGGGGTGGCCAACCCGCGGTCCGCCATGAATATTTTTGCGGCCCTAAAGATTCATCACACTTTAACAAAATATATTTATTTTATAATAATAATTATTGTAATAATAATTAATAGTGTAATAATTAATTAAAATAAATAAATATTAACAAATTTTAATTACGGAATATGCTATAATTTGCAGAGATTGTTTTTGTTATTATGATACTTCAGTTTAGTGGAGAAAGAAACTTGAATTCATTAGCAAACGATATGGTTAGCGTCGAAGGCAGGGTTTTCGAGAAGTTTATTATTTAAATTTCTGCTTTCTGTTTTCTGCTCCTGTAATTACAAATATTAGCAGAAATACATCTTTTTATAATTTCTAACTTCAAATCTAAAATCTTTTGACCTTGAAAATCTCCTTGAAAATCTGAAAAATTTTGCTTGCGGCGCAATTACCCTCGCCCTTCAAACAATGGTTTGAAGACGTGTTTTTAGTTCCCTCCTCAAACTTTTAACTCTAGTTGCACCTATGATAGTGTATCTAAATCTAACATAGGGATATATAATTTTATATGCGGCCCGCAGAGTTATGATACATTTCCAAAGTGACCCGCAAGATCATTTGGGTTGGCCACCCCTGCTCTAGAGTACTTAATTTTAATTATACCTAAAACCAAGAGTACATTTTTGGAATACTCTAGTCTAGTATATTATTTCAATGGTTTTTACAATAATTAATAATATTACACCCTTTGTACTACTGGTACTTTTTTTCTTAAACCACTGCTCAACCACTAAACCATAACCATCCAATAACTATAAAAACCGTCCAGTAACGATACATATTTGCATATGTTTACTATTGTTTTTTTTTGTAAATCGGGTATTCAGAATAAAAACTTTTAATATGCAACATTAAAAGATAACGTCGAACTTAGATAAAAATTAATTTGGTGAAAAAATATCGAGAAGTAAGAGAGATATGAATTTTAAAAAAAATCTGCTTAACTGTCCAATAACTGTATAAATAAATAATGTGCTAGTAGCCAGTTTCATAAAACTCTTGATCAGCCGACCCTGATCACCGATCAGCTGATCTCCGATCACGTTGATCGGAGTGTCAAAATCAACGGGTTTTATAAAGCTTTCTCCGCTTAACAGTAACATTTGACTTTGCGCTAACTTCATGTTTATTTACTTATGGTTAACATTCAATTATTTTTGTATATTATGTGCCTTTTTTGTAATATTAACCCTTGTTGATAACGGATGAAATGATTTTAAATCAAAATATCTCATTTTTTGTTGTTCAAAACAATTTAAATATGTTTTATCAGTACTTTAAATTTTAGGTTAGAATATCCATGTTGATCTCTGATCAAGCGCTTGATCCTAGAAATTCGAGTGATCAAGATTTGACAGCTGATCAAGTGTTGACAAACCTTTATGAAACTCAAATGTGCACCTAACAGACGATCACCGACTGATCAGCTGATCAAAAGTTTTATAGAGACCGTGCGCGAGTACAAGTAGCACTGCATAACGGCGCTTTTTGTAACTAAATGGAGGAGAGCTTAACGCAGTAACGAATTTGAATTTATGGTACGAAGTGTTTTTTTTTTAATTTTAACTATGGCAAATAAAGTTAACAGAAAAGAAAATGGTAATTGTGTGGTTGGATGTACAAATTACCTATGGTAATACGGAATATAACATTAGTTTTTATAAATTTCCTCCTAATAGTAACATAGAAAGCATTCGTCGTACTCAAAAAGGATTGCTTCTATAAAACGCCAAAAGTATAAGTAAACAGTTTTTAATTTCGTTTTAAAAGTTTAATTTTATTTAATGTTCATGCATTTACTTATAGCTTACATGGTACTACATCGTGAATTCCAACAAAAAATTCACTAATTTGTAGTGAAAATTTTATCGGAGAAAAAAGACTGAACATCTAAACGTAATAATTTATCTATAATAATTATTAAAAAGAATAAATATTGCTAATAAATTATTTTATTACAAATTATAAGTGTGGCACTCAATAAAATAAAACTATTTCTTTTATCAATGGATTATATTCACAGGAAAATAATTTACAACACAAACGTAAATATTAGGTAAACACACTAATCTGTTGGCTAAATAAGGGCTAAAGTTTATTGCACTTATTGTACGTGTTCGAAACAAGAATTTCCAAAATAATTAAATAAATAAAACCTCAAAGGTTTTATGATGAGAAGTGGCTAAATTTTCTAAAAATGTAGTACTATCTCTTTTGATTTCAATCAATAAAAATTTTTTGGAATAAATAAATAGATTTAATTTTTCTAACTTTGTGACCAACAAAATCATCTGGCATTGTGTGTAATATTGATGAAATTTTTTTAATACAAATTGATATTCATCATTCCATTTTAAATATTGCAATTTAAGTACTACATTTTTCAGTGGTTTCATCGAAAATCTCATTTTTTGCCGATAATGGACATTTTATTTCCAATATTTTAGTTCATAAATATTGCTATGTTTTTCAATAATAATGCCATCTGGGCTTGCACATAACCACGGATAATATCAAGATATTATTAAACCATATTCTAAAATTTCTACATTGTAAGTGTCTTCATATATTTTCCTTGGTAAATTTTTTTATTTGGTGTGCTTTTGAGCTTGCATAATATGTTCTTATATGTCACTCTTTATGCCAAATATTGTTGTTTCATTGTATAATAATTAAATATAACTACAAAATTACTCCGTTTAGTAATAGTTTTAACGTAAACTACGCTATTTTGCTATTAAAGACTCCTCGGAGTTAGTCGGGTTCTATCCGCTAGAGTCGAAATGGGCGCTGGCGCTAATTTCACGCACGGCGGTCTCTATAGGTGTACCATTTCTCCCTAGATAATCTTGTCAATATCTTTCTTGTAGGTTCTTGCAAATTGGTACACAAGAAATTGTATTATAAAACCAGTTTCAATTAAAAGTAGCATTGACTTGAATAACATGGATACCAATAAATTGCTATGGATTTTTGAGAAATTATACAACACAATAAATTTCAATATTCCAATTTCTTTATCAATAATAATAATTAGACATAATTTGTGCAGATCTAAATTTATGAATAAATAGCCATTTTTAAACTTAACTCGGCCAAAAGAATCGTCACGGGTCATATCACTTTATTGATAATATTTTCAATTCACGGTATTAACAGAATAATGAGGGTAAAAATTTGTGTGCATGCTTAAACTTAAATTCAGAAAATGTACTTGGTACGTATTATAAAATGAAAATTACGTCACACAAAATAGGAACGTAGGTATTGAAAACAGTCATATAGTTGAAGTAGTTCTTGTTAAAATAACAACGTGTTTGTGCAGGTATGTTTTTCTTCCTTTTACTGTATTTTGTATTACACCGGTTCACATATTGTAGTGTATTAAATACTTATATTATTTGGATAATTATTAACCAAATCTAATATGGCAATATGTTTAGGATTAGTTTATGCCATAAAAAATAGTGATGATAGTTTATAATAGCATAATAAAATACCTACACTAATTCAATGGGTACAATATAAATGAATTCACTTTTAATGTTACTCGACCTTATCAATTATATACCATGACAATAAACATTTAATATAAAAACTAGTCATTTCCATTCAAAACAATTTTGCAATGAGAATTTTAAATATCAACGAAATAAGCGCTTTTCTAAGTAATAAAACTAATGGATTTCAATTATTCCATAAATGAAAAAACAACATTAAAAAAATATGCAAATGTTTCCTTTAATCTCTAAATTTTAAAACTTGATAGAAATATCAACTCCTTTTTTATTAATTTGCACAAAGAATAAAAATATGACCTGATATAAGGTTAAACAGCATATTGACTATATTATACATTATAGTAAGTAGCTAATATTTAGTGGGTACCAAAGAGACGGAAGTAAGATTCAAACAGCATTCGAAACTGTTGCGGTTTTTCCAACCAATTGTTTACTCGAAATTTACGTGATTTTTTTTTATATTGATTTTGTACACAAGGTCATTTTCATACTAAATGGGAAAATTTATAATGTTTCGTTCCAGAAGCAACGATCGTAGAAAGAAGTAAAAAGTAAGTAGGTACTGAAAACCAAAATTTTCTCATAATATGTAAACAGGTACCTATATTATAAATTATATAGTTACATATACCTAATTTATTCAATTTTGAATAATAATCATTGTTTGGGAAAGATAATACAATTTCTTCCTTAAATACAGAAAATATAAATTTTAATATATCGACAGCACTTGCGACTTAAAACAGTTAACATTAAAAACTATATAGATAACAATTGAACCTTTAGAACAAAATGATAAGAAATTCAAAAGTATAACAAAGTTTTGTTTAGTACTTCGACTTGATCTGCCAAAGATTTTCTAAAATTAAATAAACAAAACTTTCAGATTAAAGCAGTTCATCAAACTACCACAATTCATAAGTGAAATAAGTATTTCGACTAAATAAAAGTCTAATATTATTTTACCTCATATTTTAAACAACATGAAAAGTAAAATAGATATCGATAACGAAATTACAAATCCTAGAAAAGATGCCAATATTATTTCTATTCTAACATACTGGTAAGTTATAAAAATTAAATTTTTTTTTAATATTGTTATAATTCATTACCATAATATAATAAAACTCGGTCAAACTTGATCATTACTGCACAAAATACCTTTGTGAACTAACCAACATTTTAGAAATAAAAACTATATTTTTTCACAAGCATTTCCATTATGCATAAAATACATACAATACTACATACATCATCAGATGATGAATTAAACGGAAAATGTCGAGAAAATTTGTTCAACATTTCAAGTTTAAATTTGAATTAATTATTATTCGTTTAATTTATTGCCCGATGATATAATGATAACAAAAATGTATTCTTAAATACAAAAAATATGGTTAATAATAATTTCAATTCATTGACTTTAATATAATAATTATTATTATTATTGAGTTTTAAACTTTGTAACAAAGTCGTTGATAAAAATCATAAAAGTTTTTTGTTTGCTATTCTACATAATAATATACATATACCGAGTCTTGACTATTAAATTTTATTTCAATATTATGTTAAATTCAATTACATTGATATTTTGTAAAAATATTAAATAATTAATTATACAAAATAAATAACTTTTGTGAATATTACGAATTTGTTTGCAGTTAGTTTTATTGCAAATTATTGTTATAATAATAATGTATGTAACATATTAGTAATATTCCCAAGAATTCTTTGGTTTTTCTACTTAAAAATATGATAGTATAATTCATATAATGTTTCGTGGTAGGTGGACTTTACCTATATTTCTTAAAGGTTTAAAGAAAGAAATAAACGAAAAAAGTTTATATAAAACTTTAAACGAACATAAATCCAGTATATTGGGAGATGCATTGGAAAAAGAATGGGAAAAGGAAGAAAAATTAGAAAATCCTTCCCTCTCTAGAGCTCTTTATCGAATTTTTGGATGGAAAATGGTTTTGTATGGTGCTGTATTTGTATGCAATGAAGTTTTTTGCAAGTATATTAATTCACGTATAAAATTTATTAGTTACTTTCTATTTAAATTTTTAGGATAAGTCAGCCAATTGTCCTTGCAAAATTGCTAAGTTATTTTGACAATCAAAACGTGATTGAAATGGACAAGAATGCGATTTTAATATGTGCTACCATTATTTTTCTGACTGCTTTGGTGAATACGTTTCTAGCTCATTGGTATTCATTCACGTTACAACATCTTGGAATGCAGATTAGAGTAGCTTGTTGCTCACTGATTTACAGAAAATCTTTGCGATTAAGTAGAAGTGCCATTGAAACTACAAGTATTGGCCAAATTACCAACCTACTTTCAAACGATGTGAATAGATTTGATAAATGTGCAGTGCATGCCCACAGTTTATGGTTTGTACCAATAGAAATTGGAATTATAATCTTTGGATTATATAAATTTTTGGGAATTCCATCAATTTTTGGTATTACTATTATATTTCTATTAGTTCCATTACAGAGTAAGTTATCTTTTACCTAAATTTAATGAAATACAAATTCATAACTAAAACATCTTTTTCGTATAGTATATTTGGGCAAACAAACAATTAATTTACGCCACAAAATAGCATTAAAAACCGATACACGTGTGCAATTAATAAATGAAATGATTTCCGGTATCAAAATTATTAAAATGTATACGTGGGAAAAATATTTTACAAAATTAGTAACAACCGCTCGACAGTAAGTTTTCACAATATTTTCGAACGAAAATTATTAATGGCTATATTTTAGGTTAGAAATAGATAAAATTCGGCAATCTTTGTACATAAAAGGTGTACTATTATCACTTTCAATCTTTTCTACAAGAATTTCCATATTTATAATTGTATTAGTGAGTGCATTAAGTGGAAACGCTTTAAGTTCCAAATACGTATTTGTCGCCACCGCTTTTTACAATATTTTGAAACAATCCATTTCACGATATTTAATACAAGGTATTTCTCAAGTTGGTGAAGCTTGTACATCCATTAAAAGAATTGAAAAGTTTCTTCTGAATGAAGAAGTAGCAAAATTCGAAAAAACTTTTAATTTTAAGGTTGAAAATGAATCCATTAAAACAATCTTTGAAAAACCGAACGTAATTTCAACTCGAATTGTGTTAGAAAACATACAATTGCAAAATAGTTTTCAAAATGTAAGTAACATCAACTTAGAAATAAAATCGCCTCAGCTGATTGCTCTAACCGGTCCAGTCGGTTGTGGAAAATCCAATTTTATTAAACTAATATTAAAAGAATTGCCATTACACAATGGTAAAATAGATATTGTTGGCAAAATATCATATTGCTCTCAAGAACCCTGGATTTTTACTGGAACCATCAGGGAAAATATTGTTTTCAATCAAATATTTGATATCAGAAAATATATGCAAATAATAAAAATTTGCGCTTTGGAAAACGATCTAGCAATATATCCTCTGGCTGATCAAACTGTTGTTAGTGAAAAAGGCACAACGTTAAGTGGAGGACAAAAAGCCAGAATAAATTTAGCCAGAAGTATTTACAATGACGCCGACATATACCTGCTTGATGATCCGTTTTCCGCAGTAGATATCAATATCGGAAAATTTGTGTTTGAAAACTGCATTAAAAACTACTTAAGAGATAAGTGTGTGATTTTTGTAACCCATCAGAAGCAATATTTGCACGATGTTTCACAAATACTATTACTCGAAAATGGAAAAATTAGTGAACAAGTAGATAATACAGTTAATGAAAACGAAGCAGATTTGGATGATGAAAACAAAAAAACTGTTTGCATTAAAAACGATTTTAACTACCAATACTTGAAAAAAGGAACTGTAGCAGCTAATGAAATCCAAGAAGTACAAAATACAGGAACCATAAATAAAAGTGTTTATATGTCGTACGTAAGAAGTGGAGGTTCAATTTTTGCAGCAGTTTTCGTATTTTTATTATTCCTTCTTACTCAAATATTTGCAAGCGGATCTGATTATTTTATTTCATATTGGTGAGTCTACTTTATTGCTAAAATTATGAATTCTATTTTATTTATTTTAGGGTAAATATGGAAAATTCTCATCCAAAATTGGATCCCGTAAAAGAACACAAAACTTTGTCACGAAATACTTGTGTTTACTTATATTCCTTCATTATAGGTTTTATGATTATTATAACCTTAACAAGATCGTTTAGTTTCTTCAGGTATTGCACAAAAACGTCCATTAAATTACACAACAACATGTTTCAAAGTATTATTCAAGCACCTCTAGACTTTTTTCATACCACTTCATCTGGCAAAATTCTAAACAGATTTTCGAAAGACTTGGGATCGGTGGATGAAATATTACCATCAGTTCTCATGGATTGCGTGCAGGTTTATATTTAAAACTATTTTATTTCATTTATTATTTAACAATTTTCAGACCGGATTAAATGTATTGGGAGTATGCATCATCATTATTTGTGTCAAGCCCTGGATGCTACCGATAACAGTGGTTATATTAATAATGTTCTATATGCTAAGAAGATTTTACATAACAACCAGTTGCAATCTTAAACGCGTGGAAGCCATATGTAAGTAAACATTATCAGCTTTTAGTTTTGTTTTAAATTTTGATAATGTAGCTCGTAGTCCAGTTTTTGCACATGCAAATATATCTCTGCAAGGAGTGACAACCATCAGAGCCTTTGAAGCCCAACGCACTCTGCAACTCAAGTTTGACGAATATCAAGACACCCATAGTTCAGCCTTTTTTATGTTTCTTTCCTGTTCAACTGCATTTGGATTTTGGCTCGACTTGATTTGTGTAGTTTATATTGGTGTTGTAGCATTTGTCACTAGCACTGGTATGTATAGTGTACAACTTTATGCCAAATAGTAAATTAAATTTTTTTAGATCAGTATAGTGATAATATTGGCTTATCCATAACGCAAGCAACTAGTTTAACTGGATTGTTTCAATGGGGTATGCGTCAATGGTGTGATCTTGAAAATCAAATGACTTCTGTAGAACGAATTGATGAATACATTAAAATAGAAAGCGAAATAAGTCAAAACGATACGATAGTTCCTTCTGATTGGCCTACGTCAGGCAATGTTGAATTCAGATCAGTTTCGTTAAAATATCCTACGGGAAACACAAACGTATTGAAAAACATAAACTTTTCTATTAAACCAAAAGAAAAAATAGGAATCGTCGGAAGAACAGGAGCAGGGAAAACGTCACTCATAACAGCTATTTTTAAGTTAGCAGAAATAGAAGGCAATATTATAATAGATAATGTTAACACATCTAAAATTCCTCTGAAAACCTTACGGTCTAATATTTCCATAATTCCACAAGAATCTATCCTTTTCTCGGGGACGATAAGAAAAAATCTGGACCCTTTTTATGAATTTCAAGATATGGATGTATGGAAAGCACTTGAAGAAGTAAAATTGAAAGATACAATAGCAAATTTATCACTTGGATTGAATTCAAGCATGTCATCGGGCGAAACAAAATTTAGTTCGGGACAAATTCAATTAATCTGTCTAGCACGCGCTATACTACGAAATAATAAAATTCTTATATTAGATGAAGCTACAGCTAGTTTAGATTCAAATACCGATATGTTAATTCAAAAAACAATAAAAGAAAAATTTATAGATTGCACTGTATTAACAATAGCCCATAGAATTCACACCATAATGAATTCTGATCGAATTTTAGTGATAGATTACGGAGAAGTTATCGAATTTGATAAACCGGATAAATTAATGCAAAATAGTGATAGTATGTTTTATAAAATGGTTCGTCAGTCTGAAATTAATATAAACGATTCTACTTAGTATAAGTTATGATTTAATCAACCAATGTGATTTTAATAAAAAAGTAATTAATCGAGAGAAGTAAAAGAAGTCCTAGATGTACGATATGTACGATATGTCCGTACCATACACATTATAAAGTCTAAAATGCATAGCTTTACGTGTGAGATATTATGTAAACTATTAGATCGCTTCTTTAGAAAGTCTGTTGTTTAATCACAAGACTTTTATCATGTATTAATTCATAAATCAAAATTATTGCAAGATACATAGATTTCTAACGCGTGAAATTAATATTAACTAAACTTTAAATTAAATATTAATACATTTCTGATAAAAGTTGCGTTCAAATAATATTGACATTGGTTTTATTGTGTTCAAGTTAACTCGACAATAATATCTTAAAATTTGTATTTAATGTTAATATTATTTCGAATATTGCAAACAGAATAAAAATTATAGTTGTAAAGGTTTAACTTAATTTGAAATCTGCTCAAAGATGTAAAGAATAAAAATAAATTTATTTATTTAGATATATGAAATGTTTCCTTTTTATTTTTTCAAAATTGGCTGACAATAATTGCATCTTACAATAAATTTGTTCACTCAATCGTTTGTACTCAATTGTACAAACAATCAACAAATCAACTCAGGCTTCAACATTTTATAAACCAAAATGTGATTCCACAATTAAAAAATTTTTTTAATTTATTTTGAATTGGATATTTTGCGCGATTTTTCTTGGCCCAACAGGCGACCGTGGAATTACCTACAAGTACTTTTTACTACTATACGGGCCATTAGTGCAACTCGTGTCTAGAGACAGTATATTTTGTTTTTGATCCTGAATCCTTACGCATGCGCATTTGTTTCTTTTTTGTACTTAAGAAAATCAAATGTAATTTTGACAGCTGTCAAATTACGTCAAAGTAGTACGTTTATTATTTAAATTATTTCCTTCCATAATAATAGACCGTAAACGGCAATACTACTAATTGTTTAGTAGTTTCAGTGTAAAATTTGTGATTACAAATGTAAATAAAAGGACCATTATTAAAAAAATCACTTTAAAGCTCATATAGGCGAAAAGTCGTCTTTAAATTACCACATTTAAATTATTTCCTTCTACAATAAACTGGCGTTCATAATAATTAATATAATATATTTAATATTATTAAATATAATATATTTAATATATTATATTAAATAATTAATTTGTTAACTTTAAGGACGGCTTTTCGCCTGTATGAGTTTTAAAGTGATTTTTTTAATAATTGTCCTTTTATTTACATTTGTAATCACAAATTTCATACTGAAACTACTAAACAATTAGTAGTATTACCGTTTACGGTCTATTATTATAGAAGGAAATAATTTAAATAATAAACGTACTACTTTGACGAAATTTGACAGCTGTCAAAATTACATTTAATTTTCTTAAGTACAAAAAAGAAACAAATGCGCATGCGTAAGGATTCAGGATCAAAAACAAAATATACTGTCTCTAGACACGAGTCATTAGTGCATGGCGGCATCAGCTAGCAGCTTTCATTGCGGCCATGTTTGAATCCAAACAATGCAAAATTAACATGGGAAAATACTGAGCGCAAAGAATAATTCGAAAACGAGAGATTTCTTAGCTATGAGATTCATATAGCACCAACAATGCACTAATAAGGAATATAACTGGTAAGTTTCAATGCAGTAGATATACCCAAATTTGAATTATTTCGATTTGAATATTTGAACTATTTAACCTCACTTTTTGTTACAGAAATAATTCTCGTAAAATCGCTCAAATAAACTAGTTAATATGTTACTTAGACATGTTACAATTACTGAGAATTAATTTATCGTACTTTCTGTACGTTTTACAAATACTAACTAGTTAACATAATGGTTTCGTAGTTACAAATTGCTACGGTAAGGAAATTTGCAAGTTTTTTTAATCTCCCACCGATTCCAACAACAAATGAGACGGAAAAAACATTTCAGATCAGATTTCACAGCGAACTTTGCGATATGAAGCATCAGAAATTACAGTTTTGCAAAACCATTTTAAAACACACCTACCGGCGAAAAACCATTTGAATGTGAAAGTTGAAGTAAAGAATGCTTTATAAATAATGTAGATGATTGTGTTTGTAATTTGCTTTTCTTTACAGGTAATCATTGTCGTACATTTTAAACAAGAAATATTGCCATTTGGTGGTGTGGACTCCCAAAGAAACCCAAATTGTAATTATTTTAAGATCAAAAAGCTGGGAAATCAAGATTGCTATTTTGGAAAACTTTTATGTTAACAAATTTATACCAAATATTAGTGTTGTTTATACAATTGCTAGTTAATTTGTTTTTAAACTTTTGTGTTTGTTAATAGTAATTTATTCAAAACATGCGACTCGATGCGAAATCGATAGATCCTAGTTTTCCCTAACTGCATTTTTAATTAACAATTAATAAAATATGAATAACAATAAGAGTAAATGTCTATTATGTATCATTGTTCCTTTTATTAAAAATTTGTATATAAAAAATTAGAACACATTTCATTTTTACGATGAATCGCTATTTTCACGATACTTGTCTTCTACTTCCTTTATTAAGGGGTTTTACAAGTGCCCCAATTGTTTAAAATGTACGACAATGATTACCTGTAAAGAAAAGCAAATTACAAACACAATCATCTACATTATTTATAAAGCATTCTTTACTTCAACTTTCACATTCAAATGGTTTTTCGCCGGTAGGTGTGTTTTAAAATGGTTTTGCAAAACTGTAATTTCTGATGCTTCATATCGCAAAGTTCGCTGTGAAATCTGATCTGAAATGTTTTTTCCGTCTCATTTGTTGTTGGAATCGGTGGGAGATTAAAAAAACTTGCAAATTTCCTTACCGTAGCAATTTGTAACTACGAAACCATTATGTTAACTAGTTAGTATTTGTAAAACGTACAGAAAGTACGATAAATTAATTCTCAGTAATTGTAACATGTCTAAGTAACATATTAACTAGTTATTTGAGCGATTTTACGAGAATTATTTCTGTAACAAAAAGTGAGGTTAAATAGTTCAAATATTCAAATCGAAATAATTCAAATTTGGGTATATCTACTGCATTAAAACTTACCAGTTATATTCCTTATTAGTGCATTGTTGGTGCTATATGAATCTCATAGCTAAGAAATCTCTCGTTTTCGAATTATTCTTTGCGCTCAGTATTTTCCCATGTTAATTTTGCATTGTTTGGATTCAAACATGGCCGCAATGAAAGCTGCTAGCTGATGCCGCCATGCACTAATGGCCCGTATTGTCTAGTAAAAAATTGTCACCCACAGTTTGAGTATCACTGCATTATTCAACATGTAGGAATGTCAATACTTGGCAACACCGCGATAAAATTATGAATTTCGTTGTGTCGCGAAATGATGGGATGGTTCTTTGCAATTAAACACATAAAATTATGTATTTAACTAAAATAACATTAAACTTTCATTTGCCCTGAATAATAACACATAAATTTTAAAAATGTTACTATATTGAATAATTTTAATGTTAATTTAGAAGTTATGACGAATTTAAGGTTAGGATGGTTTTTAACAATCTTTTGTGTTAGCAGTGTCATATTATTTTATCAATTACAATTATCTAAACTTTACGACGAAGTTCGTAAGTTGGGTAGGTAAACTTGTTATTTTCTTCCATTCAATTAAGTACTACCTTAAATTGTTTGTTATAGAAATTTCCCAAACCGAACGATACACCACATTAACTCGAAAATATTATCGAGAAACGTTATCACTAGACGATGATCTGGTAGTAATTTACAATAGAGTTCCTAAAACTGGCTCGACCAGTTTTGTTGGTGTTGCTTACGATTTGTGCAAGAAAAATAATTTTCACGTGCTTCATGTTAACATAACTGCAAATAATCATGTATTTTCGTTACCTAATCAATATAAATTTGTCCAAAACATAACACATTGGACTTCAATGAAACCTGCACTTTACCATGGCCATTTTGCCTTTTTAGATTTTTCTAGGTAAGACAAGAACAACGTAAATTTTTGTTAATAGTAAACTTTACGAAATGTTTTAGATTTGGCACCAAGAAACCGTTATTTATAAATATAGTAAGAAAGCCGTTGGATAGATTGATATCGTATTATTATTTTCTTCGTTATGGAGATGACTTTCGTCCTTACTTACAAAGGAAGAAGCACGGTGATAAAATGGTAATTTCTTATTGTGATATTTAAATTTTATGTATTGATAATGTAAATTTGTAGACGTTTAATGAATGTGTGAACAACAACCAGCCTGACTGTGATCCTAATAATATGTGGTTGCAAGTTCCATTCTTTTGTGGACATGCTGCCAACTGTTGGTAAATATTTTTGTGTAAATCGACCAGACTCAAACTGATCCTTACCAATTTCATTGAAATCGAATGCATAATTAGATCATGGAAAAGCAAAATAATTTCCAAATCTGTGAGGGTCAGGTTGATTTGTCATGGAATGTCAAACAAAGTAGTTATAAAATCGTTTTTTATTTAGGAAACCAGGAAATAAGTGGGCGTTAACAGAAGCCAAAAAAAATCTTGTAAATAATTTTTTATTGGTTGGTGTAACAGAAGAGTTGGATGATTTTATAAAGATATTAGAACTGACTTTACCTAGGATATTCAAGGGTGCCACCGATCACTACTTTCATAGCAATAAGTCACACTTACGACAAACTGTACAAAAGGAGTTACCTAGTGAAGAAGCTGTGAAAAAGATAAGAAAAAGTGTGGTTTGGCAAATGGAAAATGAACTGTATGAATTTGCTTTAGATCATTTTCATTTTATGAAAAAACAAACTTTGGGTGATAAACTTCAAAATTTTATTTACGAAAAGATTAGACCCAAGTGATATATGTTTAATCGCTTACTGTTAGCATTTTTCTAGGAACTCAAAGTAACTGTTAGCCTTACTAATTTTATTTTATTTCTAACAAAAAGTATTTAAAATCTGTTTAATAATTTTTTTATTATGATTTGTTAAAAACTCAAATAATTAGTAACTACCATGGATATGCTTTCTTTAATGATTCTGGGCAATCAAAGAAGAATGATTTAATAAGTAGGAAACTTAATTAATTCTAACGAATTATAAGGTGTACTTGCAAGACTATACAATATGAAATAACACTATTCATTTTGGTTTTAAATTTTTTTATACCACAGAATCACATGCATCCAATCATTAATTTTCAAAATATATTATGAAATCAGTGAGCATCTGCCCAGATCAACCCTTCTAAAGGACATGGGTACTATATTGTGATTTTCTTATATTAAATGAAATATGTGTAAAATTATTGTGAAATTACACCGGGAACACCATTATTTGATTTGGCTAAATTATTAGTGAAGTATTATTATTAATTAAGTTTTCACATTGCACCGAAAATTTTTCTTGAAAATTGCACATTATATGAATGAATTAAAGAAAAGTGCCATTTAATCTATAATTCTATACTAATGTTCTACGGGTAATTTAGTTGTAGTTTTGATTTTCTGATGTTTAGTTGTAGAGACTCCTATTTTATACTTTAGAATGTATGAAACTTCTTTAGTGATACTCAATAACAATTGAAAATATTTTTTTAGATTGCACAACAAAATTTAATTATTGACCATTGTTATCCTGAAATAATGAGATAGTTGAAAAACATTTTTGTAAATAATTTTAATTATTTTGTTATTTTTACTTAATTTTTTTTTTTTTAGTTTTTCCAACTGTAGGTTTTAAATTTCAGATGGAAAAACTAGTCCTGGTGGTTTTGTTGGAATGACAAAATATTTGTATTCCAAAAATATCACCTTATAGTCAGTTATGTACTGTCTAATTCCAAGAATTTGTGATTTAATCTTAACTCTAAACCTATTTTACTACAACATTTTTTTTTAAATCGTATAGACTGAATAAACTTTACTTTACCTTATTTTCTATATGTGTAAAATAAACATTTGAATGAATTATTGATTTCTTACTATAAATTCATCTAAATCACACTGAACACCCAGTCAGTCATATTCCAAACAGAAAATGCACGTTTGTTCAGTCATCACTTCCTTGACCCTATTATAATAAATTAATTCAAGATATCAAAAGAAAATGTAAAGCCTTTACAGTATTAAATTAATAAAATGTAATAAAATTTAAATAATAAAACGTAAAAGAAATAATTGGATGTGACCATCGCCAGACTTTTGATACTCTTATAAAGAGTAATGTACCTGGAAAGGTTACGAAAATTAAATAAAAAATTTTCCTTGCAAGCGAATGCATTCATTTTCATCTGACTTTGCCACAGGATGCACAAACTTAAGTTCAAAGTTTTGAATTGCCATTGCTTCATTTATTGTACGTTAAAGAATTAAGAGCGCGCTGCAAATTTTGATGCAAAAACATGTTTCAACAGATGGCGTACCCTAAAATATTAATCTTTTATAGTTATCTTTCCACCAAAACAGAATTCCAATAATTTATAAAAGTCATATGAATAAACAATAACTAAGCTAGGCAATAAGGAAGTTTGAGCTTCCAATGTTGAATATTTACAAGTATATTCCAAAAAGATATGCACATGTGAAAATATTGAATATATTTAAAAATATTTATCTTTGGAAGTTCAAACTTCGTTATTGCCTAGCTTAGTTATCGTTTATTTATATGACTTTTATAAATTAATAGAATTCTGTTTTGGTGAAAAGATAACTATAAAAGATTAATATTTTAGGGCACGCCATCTGTCGAAACATGTTTTTGCATCAAAATTTGCAGCGCGCTCTTAAACAAAAGGTGAGAAGTCTAATTTTATTTTACAAATTAATAAAATCTTCCAAAAGTAAAATTTTATTTTACCATACATCTAGTCTTGTGTGTGTGTTTTATGATAATTAAGGGCCCGATCTATCATTTGAACGACAACTTTTTCAACAGGTGGCGCAGTTATCTAGATTTAAAATTGAAGACATTCATTGGTTGGAAAGAATGAAAGAAAAATTTCACTGGCTTCAAAAGGCGCGTCTTTTGAAATCATTCAAATTATGATCGAAACAAAACTTAATTTAGAGAACTTACAATACTTGAAATTTAAACAATTTTAATGCAACATTAAAGATTGCTATTTTAACTATGCCATGACATACTTTAAATTTTAATTAATTGTGTGTTTGATATAAAATTGCCAATTAACATATTTAAAATATTAATTCGTTATAAAAACTAATTAAAAATTATATTATGACTTGGAAAATTTCTCCTCTTTCAATTAAAAAAAAATTCATCGCTGTATCTATAACCAATTTCGAACTATAAATGAAGTTTTGGAAAAGTTTTTAAAATCGCACCCTTAACTGGTTCATCACTGTCACTTAACTTTTGAAATCGACCTCTACACCTTTTTTTGAAGGTTTTTGTGAGCGAGTACCTATTAAAATTTATTATTGTCTGCACTGTTGTGTATATTATGGTTTATTACTTTTTGTCGAAATTTCTCTGGCCGATTTTAATTTATTTTGCAATTAATTACAATTTTTCGCTTTTCAATGGTTTTTATAGTTCTCCATCCCATTGTTACTGTTACAAAATTTATCTCATAATGTTTCTGAAATTGCTAAGGATATAGGACAAAGTGGCAATGTTGTTGTCAGGCTTATGTTTTTGTTGTGCAATATTTCAAAAACTATAAATCATCAAGTTTATTTCGATAACTATTATACACCTTCTGTATTAAAAAAAAAAAGGGATTTCACTATGTTGACTGCGAGAAGAAACAGAATTTCTAATTGCTCACTGTCGACAGACCAAGATTTTAAGAAAGAAAAAGAGGCACTCCATGTGAATTTTCTGCTATGATTGAGACAACTAAAATCATTACAGTTTCCTGGAAGGACACAAAACCTGTGGTATACTGCTCTGTACATTTTGCAGTGAGCTGCCGAAAGATGAAGCAAACCAATTCGATAAAACAACCACTAAGGAAATTCCAGTGTGCCCTCCCAAAATAGTCAAGAAATACAATCGTCGCATATCGCTACCTGAAAGCAACAGTGGATGTCTCGCAAAAACGCGATTTTGAGATAAATATTGAATAAAATTTCTGATGAACAATTTTAACTGTCAGATCGAGATAATTCAAATTAATTGTGTTTTTTTTGTAAATGGTTCTTTTAAGTTTTGCATTTATGTTTAAATGCAACATTAGTAGGTATATAACCCGGTATTCCGCTGTCTGTAGTATACGTTAGGAAACGAAGATATAGTTAGGGTAATCAAGTCGCTGGGATTGAGATGGTTTGGTCATATCATGAGAAAAAATAAGAACGAGGTGATAAGGCACATTACTGAATGGAGGAATGCGGGAGAGGAAGACCAGACCTAAAATGTGGTGAAGGATTTGAGAAGCATAGGGATCGTAGACTGGAGAGAAAAGGTAAAGAACAGGTTATCCGACAGATTTTGTTGTCCCGTAACAAACCGATTTCGTACGTATTGGCAGATTTCTAACTGCTATGTTATCCGTTATAATGAATATATCAGCACAGAACTAACAATATAGATATCAGTATTGGGTTTGATGGGTTCAATCGTTGAGTTACAGATGAAAATTGCTATGGGAATGATGAAATATTTATCAATATTTTTCAAATATTGAAATTATTGTTTATTTTAAGGTGTAACCAAAGATATAAGAACTGTAAAGATGGATAACGCTATACAATTTATATGTACACTTTCTTCTCCGGCAAATTCTCTCCCTCATTTGCAGATGGCGCACCTGATTTGGGGTTATTACGTTTTAAAACTATCAAATAAACTCACAATATTTTTACCTACAAGTACAACATTCGACAAAATTGATTGTAACATGTTTTGTGCAGAGCATAATAAACTAAAAATCAAAATTTCTTTAAATAATACATTAAATGAATATAAGCTTGAACAAATTGACCGATATCGAAGAGGTGTGTCTTCGTAACTATCACGAAATTTTGAGCTTTAGTACAAGTAGGTACAATTATTGTTTTAAATTTTTAGCGGGCTTTTAAAAATTATTCATATAATGTTATATTCTCATTTTTTAAGCAATTTTGAAAACCATAATAATTATTATTATAATTACTAACTTTATAATTTTCGAACTAATGCATCGAAGTAGAATAAAATTTAAAATTATATGGGCATTTATTTGTATAGGTTTAAAAATTTATTAATAGTTTTGTCCCACCTTGTATAATGTTGCAGATTTAATGTAAGTACAACTTCATTACAATAAATTTAATTGTATTTCTCAAGATAATCGAAATTGTTACGGCATTTCAAAATTTAAATAATAGTTAAGTAGTAAGTACTTACTTTTTTGCAAAATTACAACAGCTCTCGTAAAGGTTATAGTAGCATAAACACAAAACTAGTGTATGACTTCCAATCACATCAACAACAAAATAATGGCGAAGTTGTGCGGGAAGGCTTATAAATATGAAAGATTATACTATTTGCATAAAATATGATGTAAGGGTTTTTGTTCGCATATGTAATAAATTTTTATCAATGATGTAGTCAGTGTCTACGAGATAATTTTCTGACTAAACGTGCTAGATAAGTATCTATGACATACACGGAAAACTTTTTTTATGGTGATTTCTAAGAAAAGTTTTATTCATTTTATGAATGATCATGACTGATCCACAATCAATAGTGGGATCCCAAGAAATGTTTTACAATTTCCAATAATACTGTACCTACTATAAATGTACTATAAATGGTTCTTTTTATCAACCTCGCATAACTTTTTAAATTAATTATCCAATATGAGTAACATTGAGGATTTTCTGGTCACGATTTTTTTGTTATCTTGGTGTGTGTCAAATTCCTTACAGATTTGTCACATAACATAATGTACGAGTATACAGTTATTATATTATGTATAGTAAAAGTTCAATTTATTTCAGCATGATGTGTGTGTAATAATAATTATTAAGATTATTTCAGTGCTTTTCAAACTTTTTCGTGTAATGGCCCCCTAAATTTGGGAAATAAATTTCTAAAGTCCTCCGTTTATTTTATTTTATTCTAATAAAATAAAAACTTTTTCATTTTTATTGGCCAGCACAGTATAAATATTTATTGATCTATGAGATTTGTCAAAACTTAATTGCAAATGAAATGAAAATGAATATTGTGAAACTAATTTTATTTTTCCTATATCCCAACATAAATTTTAATTTTCTATTAGAAATTCAAAAATTTTAAGCTAATAGTTGGACTGCTAATAAATTATCGCAAAATTGCAGCTGAGGAATAGGTCACTATAATTGACTTGACAGATTATAATGACCTTTATTTAGCTACTATATTATTAATGACTAATTTTTTTGGAAATTAACTTTTTGATTATAATGACCCTAGTCGTCAACTATAATTCTACGATTAATGAATTATTTTTTGTCTTGATAACCAAAAACACATAACAATACAGTAAATTTATTAACAAGTTACTAATTCCGTGTCACAAATAAGGAAATAATTTCTTAAATTATTCATTTTATTAATCCGTTTTTCAGTTCATATTTTCACTATGATTATTTAATAAATATCCCGGATAATTACAAATTCGATCGAGATTTTCCCCGGAAATCAATTTTATCGGATAAAAGGTCAACTTCCTGTGTATAATTTTTGACAAAGAAATCGGAGTAAATATAGGTTGGGTACATATTATTTTTTCTATGCTTTTAGACTAATTAGACTAATTCAAAAATAATTTATATATCTAGCAAGGGGACAACCAACTTTGGTCATCACCGATTTGCACCATTATACGTGTGGATCATATAATAATTGTTAATGGATTGTTAATAAATGTAACAAAATTTGGAAAAGCTATGGACACCAATGAAGACAATAAAAAAATTCTAGAAAATGTTGGTGAGTCCAACATTGAAAGAAGAAGCAAAAATGCTCCAAGTACAAATAAAAATGCTGATGAAAGTGAAGATTTTACCGTACTATAGATCTATATTGCTGAACATAAAGTGAAAAATAACTTTGAACAAGTAAGCAAAAATATTGATAACAACGTAGTTGGTGAAACCGGTTGAAATCGTACTATTAGAACCAAAATAAAAATTGTACGGGAACCAATTCGCAAAACTTGGCCAGAATCTCAATATGAGTCACCAATCAGCCCATTTAATTTTAATAAAAGATCTGGGTCTAAAGGCATACAAAAAAATGCAATGCATTGATTGTGAAATTATCTTTTCAGATGAAAAGATTCTGATATTTCAAAAACCAGACAAGCTCCAGAATGACCGTTTCTATACTGTTAGTATGGTTAATATCCTTAGAAGCAAAATAGCTGTCGAGAGGTTCCAGAATAAGTCGTTGTTTGGTTTGGGGGCAGGTTTCCAAAATAGGCAAGCTTCCACTGCGATTCATTGAAAGAGGTGTGGAAATTAGTGTTTCTTAAAACTTGAACAATATTTTAATTCACCATCTACTACCCTATGCTAAAATCTTATTTGGTGTTAACAAATTCTACTTCCAAGAAGATTCGGCACCCTCCATAAGCCAAAAGTGACTCATCAGATGTGTCAAGAAAATGTACTTGAATTTATGAGTACTGAAGAATGGCCTGCATCATCTTCAGATCTTAACTCCTTGGACTTTTGTTGAGGTTATATGCTTAGCAAATTAGGCAATCCTAAAAATATAAATTTGCAGATATTTAAAAAAGTTTTAACCAAAGTATGGAATATGAAATACCAGACAAAGTGGTGCGTGTCGCGTGTCCTCGTGCGTGCCGCATGTATTCATTTTAACAGAGTCTGAAGGAAATTTAAAAAACAATAAAGGGAAAGAATTGAATGAAATTGTGCAGTCTACTTTACAAATAATGTATAAATAATTTGTAATAAAATTTTTATGTATTTATTCAAAATTTTCTTTTTAATTTAGTGTTTTTAGTGTAACAGTTAATATTTTCCACCTTGTATTATAATATAGGATGTTCTTTTAGCTGCACGATAACTTCAAATTGAAATAAAACATTAAAAAATTGATTAAATGTTTTTTTATAATTTTCTTATGAAAGTTTTAATATAATTTTTTAAATGATTTCCAGCATGGGACCACCATGACTAATCATTACGAAGCGCATCCGATCAGTCCAATTTTTGACCACTTTGAAACTAATAATCTTATACCTCCTTTTCCCCACCGTTATGGTGGTCCAGGAAGCGATTATTGCTCACCGGGTAGAGAGCTACCTGTTAAAATGTTGCCCTCTTTTTGACAGCTTAGCTCCGACGGTAGGCTAGGGGGTGAATTACCCTGAAAATTGACTTCAAAGAAAACACTTGAAAATCAAACCACCAATCAAAGTTAACAAACGTATAATAAATACTTATTACAAATAAAACTATTTTGGTACAGGCTTCAACTCACGACGGATCTGGACGATGTAAATTACGTAAATATGAAAAATCAGTCAAAGGACTGCACTTCCAGTCGAAACTATCCAGTTAAAAAAATTAAGGCAAATACCTTCCACAATTGAGTAAACTTAGCAACTTGCAGAAAGACGAAATTAAAATACTAATATAAAAATCTTACCTTCACGTCCAAAGATCTGTGTAGAAGGAGGTTTACAAAATTCTATCTTATACAATTGGTTTAGTAATTAAATCGTCAACTGCAATCGCTCTGGAGATGTTGACAAGCAGATTTCCAAAACTGGTAGTGACGCTACTGTATGGCGAAGTCCGACTTCCGGAACCAAAAAAAACTATCCAGTACAGACTTGTATAATTGCAGGATGCACTAATAGATAAGGCACTACTATGATGCGTTGAAAAACAACAATTCTGATAACCACCAAACAATAAGTTTGTACGAGCAATTTGGCGATATTGATAAGTCACTGATAATAAATGTACGCACAATCAATGACGGCCGTAGAAAAATTGCTTGCTATGTTAGGAACTCACAACGACAAGCCAAAAAGGAATTTCCAAGCGTAGTAGACGTCGTTACTATTGTGAATATTTAGATTCTGGTGTAATTAACACGATTCTAATAATGTAATTGGTAAATAATTACCGATGTTCGAAAACACGTCATACTCGCTCAAAATGGCGTACCCGTCCCTTATCAAACGTGCGCTCTAAAACGTCGCAAGTCTGCGTCGTACCTATTGCTAAATGCAAATATATACAAGGTGCTGCAAAATTTAAGTAACGAATTAAAAAATTCGTTACAACTTTTCCAATATTTCTGGCCTTATTTCATAAATGGCTTGTTGAATATTGACCTCCAATGCTTACAGAGTTGTTGGTTTGTTAGCCTAAGCAATGGATTTAACATACCCCCAAAGAAAATAATCTGTAAGCATCAAATATCACACGATCTTGGAGGTCAATTGACAGGACCATTAATTTCTTGAAATAATATATTGTCACCAAATTGTCCTTTCAATAAATCTATGGTTTCGTTGCCAATGATAATGTCCCGGATTGGTCTTACTCAATTTATACTATACTATACGTCAATTTTTTTTATTCACATTCCAGCAATTTTTTAGTGTTTTTTTTTTCAATTTGAAGTTCTCATGCAGCTAAAAAAATATCCTTTACGTATTCATGGAGGCAAAATTTATTACCAATATCTTTCAAAAGCTCCTATTCCATATGTTTATTTTTTAATTTGTAATCAAATTGCAGGCTCGTAAGTCAATATTACAATTATATGCACATAATATAGATGTAGTATACCTAATACCTATCTGTTATCTTGTATTTTATAGTAGGTACATACGAACATAATCAAGTATAGTGTTCAATTTATTACCAAGGTCGAGGGTAATTTTTATTCTCTGGTTTTGAAATAAAATTATTAATTTAACCTTCGTCAGGCGGCATAATTTTACAACGCTAACACATCTTCATACAAAATAATACGAAGGTACAATTGTACATATGCCGCCTGTTATGGGTGTAAAAACAACTCAAGCCCCTATTTCGGGAGGGGATGAAGATATTATTCTGAAATTTACACTAAATATTCTAGACCAAAAATGTAGAGATGTCACAAAATTTCAGCACTCAATGACTTCTAGAAAAAAAGTTATTGCAATTTACACTCTTAAAAGTTACAATTGTACCTATGCCGCCTGACAAGGGTTAAAATAGTTGAATCACTTATTTGAGAAACCAGATAAGTCCCATAATGATAGTTCTGAGATAATCAAAAAAAAGTGTCTAACTATTTTCAGTAGTAACTTTTTAAAAGTTTTGTTATTAGTCAAGGTCAATGTGAAGTAGTTAAAGAGTTTTTTCACAAAAAAACAAAAATATTCGAAATCAAAGTCAAAGACAAAAAGTCGACTTTAAAAAATGGACATGTCGACTTTCTCAAATAAATTTCTTTATTTTTTCAAATTTTATTCAAAAAAATTACAAAATAGACATTAACATATCAAAAACATAATTTTATATAATCTCTGGCTCTAATTCACCATCAACGGTGGGCCATAAAAAGATTTCATTAGAAAAACTTTTAATTTTTTTATTGAGAAACCCGACATATCCTGGATATATCGGGTTTTGAAAGTAAAAACAATGCTTAATGACGATTTTTTTACAGACGAGTGCATGTATTTGTCTAGTTTATAAAGTAAACGATGCGTCTTCATATTAGGAACGAATTTTTCGTAAAATGTCAAAATACGTCATATGTGGATTTATCGGGTTTCTCAAATAAGTGATTCAGTTGTAATAATAAAATAATGTAATATGTAATAAAAACAATTTATTTTTTATGTAATCTAAATAATCAGGACCGTAGCTATGGGTACTTACCGCCCGTGTGCAAAGTTGACCTTTTTTAACCCCTATTTTTGGGATTTTGGCTGCTTCTAATTTTGTTCTTCAATCTAACATTGTGAACAATAGGGCGACGGCCCTGAATCTAATTACGCATTTGTGGACCACAAACCGTATATTCATGCAACCATTTTCTACTCCAGTCCTATGAGTATACTACATTGAAAAACCGATGCGGTCTTTGAAAGGTTAAAGTACTATGTTGTGATTACATCCGATTTCTGTTGTATAATTTTGGGGTTTTCCAATTTTTTGTAAATATCTTCTTAAAATTTAAAGATTAGAATAAAACCAATAGCATCAATAGCCGGAAGTAGGTAATAGGTATTACCATACTATCAAAGAGGATGTAAACATAATATTATATTATAATATCCTCTTTGTCGCATTACGTACTAGTGTGCCGAAAGGGAAGTGACAAATAATCTAAAATTAAGATAACAATTTTAAACAACTTCTTAATAATTTACATTAATTTTTAAATTTATACAGCCTTATGCATAGTCGTACTTTTAAAATGTTACTTAGTAGCTACTAGTTAGTAGCTACTAAAGTGTTGCTATGCATAATTCTTTTAAAATTATTATTTTAGTTAGTATCATACTAATGTATAATTTTATAAATATTTATTTGGCAACACCGCAAAATATCAGATTATAACCTAAAAATATTAATATGATGACGTAAGTCAATTTTTCAACCAATAATATTAGCGAAATTTGAAAATTTATCATTGCTATAATCAGGGACGTGCCCAAGGGGGGCTGGGGGAGCCTCCCCCTCCCAATATTTTAGGGCGTTGCTAGCATAGCGCTACTACTGTTATATTTAGTATCCAACTAAGAAAACCGTATGCATAGTCGAGTTAAAATGATACTATCCTTAGTAGGATACTAAAATCCTTGGTTACCTAGTAAAAATTTTAGTGGCGATCTTGGGCATGTTTTAGAGACCATTTTAAGCTTACTTTTAATACAAAGTAAACAATTTTTTTGTATTATATTTTGTCGAAGATTAATTTATTGGTTCTAAGTTGGTAAATTAATTCAGTTGGTAAAAATTAAAATACTCGATTAGTACGCCGTGTATTGAAAATTAAATTTTCTTCTTCTGCACGTATTAGGTAAGTATCCGTTACGACAATATCAATCACGGGTCCTTCCATCTTTTCCTTGGTCCTCCGACATTACGCCTTCCTATAGGTTTGTACAGGATAACTACTTTGGAAGTCGTGTATCGTTCATCCTCATCAGGTGTTTTCTCCATGTTTCACGGTATTCTTCTACTTTATCGCTTAGATTGAAGATGCCCAAAGCATTTCGAAAAAGCTTTGGACATCTCATCCGATCATATCCTATCGGATATCCGTGTTTCTCTCTCTATCTCTTCGAGTGTAGCTGTGTAGCCCATAATAATAATGGAGCTCTACGGGCCTTGTAGACCCATGACTTGAACAATCTGTCTCCATCTCTTTCGGTCTCCCACTATAACTGTCCAGTCTTCTACTCCCATTGTCCTCAGGTCCTCCTCCACTGCATCTAACCATATTCTTCTTGGTCTTCTTCTGCTACCTATCGTACCCTGCCTTAGGACTTTTCGTGTCGTTCTCTCTCTCGGTTGTCTTTCCACATGCCTCAACCACCTGATCTTTTGGGCCTTAATTACTTCAATTATACTCGACTCTCCGTAAAGACCCATAACCTCATTATTTTCCAGCCTGCGCCATACGTCATCTATTTGTCATCCACCATAAATTCTTCTAAGAATATTTCATTCCCATCGTGCTACCTTTGCGATGTCGTTTTTATTCAATGTCAACGTTTCACTACCATATTGTACCGCCGGCCTTATCACTGTTTTGTACATTTGTATCTTTGTTCTTCACGATATTTGCTGTTGTTGAGTAATACGTAATACGTAATATTGTTTCTAAGCTTGCAGCACTGTTATTTCCTCTAGTTATTCTTACGTCAATTTCTGTGCTGTTGTTGAGGTTACCTGTAATTAAAGTTCCCAAATAGATGAAGCTTTCCACGTTCTCAAAATTACTCGTATATATTCCTTCACTCCTACTTTAACCGTAAGTCTTCTCTCAATTATAATAGTTCCGCTGCCTTTTGCGCCCATAACCATGTATTTTGTTTTTGTTTCATTTATCAGCATTCCCATTTTTTCCACTGCCTTAATGAGATTTCTTACGATTTTCTGCAGTTCATGTCGGCTTTTTGCAACTATCACAAGATCGTCCGCATATGCCAGGCATTGGTGGTTTGTATTGTATATCGTTCCGTTTGTGTTTATTCCACTATCTCGGATTATTTTTTCCAGTACCAAGTTGAATAATATCGCCGACAAAGGCTTTCCTTGTCTCAACCCGGTCTTTACCTCAAAACTCTCAGATATCTTGTTGTTCGACTTTACATAGCTTTCGGTCTTGTTGAGAGTCATCCTTGCTAACCTTATAATTTTATCCGGTATCCCCAAAGATCTCATTGCGGCATACAACTTGTCTCTATTTACCATATCATAATGCTTGTTTGAAGTCTATGAAAATCGCGTATAGTTCTACTTTATGTAACATACTTTTGACCAACAAACTTTTGACCCTAGTTGCGCCTATGTTTATGTTCATAGTAACTCAGCTGTATTTGTTTCAGGGTGAATATTTGGTCCATTACAGATCGATTGCTTCTAAAGCCTCATTGGTAGTCACTGATAATTTCTTCGGCAAAATCGTTTGTTTTTTCTTTTATTTTTATTGCAAGTATTATATTATATACCGTGTCTTGTAAAGCTATAAAAAGTGTATGTGGATCATATAAATCCTTTGATTTATTATAGCCAGGGAGGTACCCAACCAAAATCCCAAATTTTCGATGGGAAATTGTCCAACTTAATTAATTGAAAATTATCAACTTTCTGTAATAAATTGTCTATTTTTCCTAATGTGGGTTTAGCGGCTTTTACCAACTTTACTAAATTTTGAGTAATTTTGCCAACTTTCTTCCAATATCCTAAAATATTGGGAGGGAGAGGCCATGCCATCCCCCCTTTGGCACGTCCCTGATTATAGCAATGACAAATTTCGCTAATATTATTGGTTAAAAAAATTACTTACGTCATCACATTAATATTTTTAGGTTATAAGCTGATATTTTGCGGTGTTGCCAAATAAATATTTATAAAATCATACATTAGTATGATACTAACTAACATGATACTAAAGTTTCTTTATGCATACCAAAATTTTAGTAGCTACTAAGTTGCCACTAACTAGTAGCTACTAGTATCATTTTAAAGCCATAATGCTGTTTTACATTAAGAACATCTTGAATCATTTGAACTTCTTCGATTCTTTTATTAACTCTTGTAATATCTTTCATTATTTTATTATTTACAAACAGCCTTATTATTAATTTTTAAATTAATGGCGTTTCTGAGACAAGAATATATTATACGATCTAAAATAGTATTAGAAGATTCACCTATCAAACAAGTAAGCAACTTAAAAATTTTGGGCTGCACGCTAGACCTGCATTAGGAGAGAGATATACAAGAAAAAATCGAGAGGTTTAATTGAGTAAATGCAAAAATAAAGCCACTCCTCTAAAATTTTATAAGGTAATGTCCGTACCTAATACAGTTACTTATGGCAACGAGACAAGGGTGATGACTAGAGAGCGTAGAGTGGTGTCAAATAAAGAAGAAAAGGCGTAGCCAAAATCCGATGCAGTAGATTGCGTGACACCCAATTCCACCAATTAACACCAACATAAACAATATTGTACGAGATTTGGTTTCTGCGCATTACCTCCACCTTTACTTCTTTATTTGACACCACTCTAATTATATGCACAACACACCGATCTTGAGGTAACACCCCATAAACAATTAGTTAAGAAAAATTTATTAGCGCTAATAAACGTTTCCTATTAGTAACAAATTTTTCTTAAATGTTTATGGGGTGTTACCTCAAGACCGGTCTGTTGTGCATATAAATCCGCTCTCTAGTGATGACAAAGAAACTGGAAAGTAAATTACAACGCGCTGAAATGATGTTTTTAAGATCTATCATGGGCTACACTCGAAGAGACCAGGGAGAAACACGGATATCCGAAATGCTTTGGGCATCTTCAATCTAAGCGATAAAATAGAAGAATACTGTGAAACGTGGAGAAAACACCTGATGAGGATGAACGATACACGACTTCCAAAGTAGTTATCCTGTACAAACCTATAGGACGGCGTAATGTCGCAGGACCATGGAAAAGATGGAAGGACCCGTGATTGATGGTGTCGTAACGGGTACTTACCTAATACATGCAGAAGAAGAAAAATTTATTTTCAATACACGGCGTACTAATCGAGTATTTTAATTTTTACCAACTGAATTAATTTACCAACTTCAAACCAATAAATTAATGTTCGACAAAATATAATACAAAAAAATTGTTTACTTTATCGGAAATAAAATTTTTACTAGGCAACCGATTATTTTAGTATCCTACTAAGGAAAACGACTATGCATACGGTTTTCTTAGTTGGATACTAAATATGACACTAGTAGCGCGTTAGTAGCTACTAAGGTGACTATGCATACGGCTGATAATCTTTTTAATTGGCAATTTGTTGTCATACAAAAATGTAATTTCGAAGTCGAGAAATAATTAAAAGATTTAATATTGGTGAGATTTTGCTGGACCCCTATTTTTACCTCACGTAATTTATGAACGCCCACTTTCTTCAAAAAGTATTTTCCGGTGACCATCAGTTTATGTAAAACAAATAAACAAAACGAAAATTGTTAATTTAATAAGTTTATCTCTGACCGGTTGGAAAATTTCTTCTCTTTATTTTTTTTTTACTTTATGTCGGACAGAAATTCTGGCTCTCTTACTGTCTCTTATTTTCCGAGTCTTACTCTTACTGTCTTTTACTGTCCGACATAAAATTCGTGCAATAATTTTTAAATGATTTCAAAAAATTAAATAGGTAAAATATAAAACTTTTTTGGAACGTGCTTAAAATTTTGAATTTCGAAGCAATAATGTATCCAATAATTTAAGCACTGTGATTGGTCATACTTGAAGACGTTATTGCTTCAAAGTTAATTTTAATTTCAAAATTTTAAGGGTGTACCAAAATAGTTTTATGTTTTACCTAATTAATATATTTTGAATCTATTAAAAATATTTTTTCTTTAAAATAAAAATACTTTTCTGCCAGGCCCCGGGCCACCGAAGCGCTGGGCCCGTAGTATTTGCTACTTCTGCTACTGTGTTAATCCGACACTGCGTTTTCTTCTGCCAACCATCGTGCTTCCAATTTTTGTTTATTTGGTTTCAGAAATTTTACTTCATTTTTTTTCTAGACATTTATTTAATTCATATATTTATGTAATTCACAAATTCGGAATGCAAGTAGATATTTTTTTTTAACGGTTTTAACTCATCTGTATGTTTATTTTTCATTACTTTTATTACGTATAATTATTACGTAAAAAAATAATAAATATAATATACGAGTACAATAACTACTGATGAGAATAATATTATTACACATTAAGGTAAGTTCACAGTAAAATCGGGTAGCCAGCAAGCAGGCAACAGCTAGCTTATACCAGCAAGCTTATATTTTTTTATACGCAGAGTTAAAGCCGGTTTTGCCCGCTCACATTAACTGTTATTTAAATAATATTATTACAATCTCTACATTTTTCTATCTCATCTCATTCACGTCTTATGTCTCATTTACTTTCATCAACTTCATTTCTGTCTCATTCCCAATTGGGCTTTCTTATACAGGGTAAGCCATAAAAAATTTACTATTTTGAAAATTCATTGAAAAGTCAGTATTTCGGAGCGTGGCGCGGGTGTTGGGGATTAGTAAGTTGGTTCATGGAAACTCAGTCCATTTTGTGAGCAGCGTGCATTTTGTGTAAAACATGTTTACAAAAATAGTAGCGAAATAAACACAAGATGCGAGCCATTTTGATGCAAGCACTCTTCGAATCTGTCTCTTAAATTTGTGAAAACTCGCTGGCACATGCTTCCGTAGTCTAAAACTTTCTAAGACCACACCTAAGACCAAATCACACTTTCGCTGAGACTTGATTTAAGTCATGTAATCCACATTCAGAGTGAAATAAATGTCGAACAACAATGCATGAATCGCTTTTATTTTAAACAGGTGCTACAAGATTAACAAGGTTACTCGATGATCTGGCAAAAAGTCTCCGAAAGTGGAGGCAACTTGACTTGATGAATTTTTTCAACCCATCTCTCTCAGCCTCTCACGTTCTTGTTTTTCAAAAGCTTTGCGCTTGCAATTTTGTGAACCAGATTGATTTTTGGGGTCATTTGAACTTATTTATACTTGTAAGTTTTCACTTTTACTTTAGTTTTGTGTGTTTCGAGTAGCAAAAATGTCGACTCCCAACAACTTAACGTCACAGTTGGCGGTCCCCTTGTTAGTAAAATAATTTTTAGCTAAGAATGTTTTAAGAAATAAAATTCACAATCGTTTTGTATTTCAAAATTATAATGTATTTAATTTAGGGTGGTAATTATTCGCACTTTAAAATAGATCAAAATAGCTTTAAAAAGAAGTGAATAAACATTAAAACAAAATATTAAAACTTTTATAAAATATAATACACGATAAAATATATATTCCACTTTGAAATATTTTAACACGCTTAAAATAAATCAAAATAGCTTTAAAAGAAATTAATGAACATTAAAAAAATTATTAAAACTTTTATGAAAGGTAATACACGAAAAATAAAAGAAATTCCACTTTGAAGTATTTTAACGCGCTCTCTAAATACCGCTTGCACATAAAAACGATACATCGCACTTTGAAACGTTGGTATACCCAATGAGTAATACTTTGAAGGCGGTTGAAATTTAAAATTTCACCGCTTTCCAAGTTAATACCGTTAATACCTTTTTAGTTGAAAAATTGTCATATAAACTCAATCCAGAAAACCCAAATCACAAGCCATTTGCTTCTACTATAAAATTAACGACAAAAATTTGGACTGATGCTTACCAGTGGGTGAAACTGAAACCAAAATTGTTCGAAGAAAAAGAGGATGACAAGTCTGTCTTCTATGCTAAATCAACACAGAATACTAAAGACGTCTTGACCCAAGGGGACATACAAAGCTGGAAAGATACTCAATTGAAATGGGAATCTTTTGACAGTTTTCATAAAGCTCAGAACATTATAAAAGTAACCTGCTATTCCGAAAATGATAAAGTTACATCTCGGTGCACTTGTTCAAGTTTTCTGAAGCAATATGTTTACAAGCATTCTTTATGTATGTTAGTAATTTTAAAACAGGCAAATGTGCCCATGGAAGCAAAAACTGTACCTCTTGGCACGAAAAGGAAGAGAGGACGGCCAACCAAAGCAAAAAAGGCACTAATAGTTCAATAATAATTTTTCCTTGACATTTATTGTTCTACTATTTCATACATATTTATTGCTTATGTAAAACTGAATTTTTTAAATGAAAAGATATACGCAATATACGAATAAATTAGTACTTCTCTAAACAAAGTGCGATTGTATCATTTTATATTGTAAGTTTAAAGTTTAAGTATACCCAATCCAAAGTGCGATTGTATCATTTTATAGTGGGTAAGCTTAAAGTTTAAATGTGCCCAATCCAAAGTGCAAATGTATCATTTTATAGTTTGTTAGTACAAAGTTAGGAAGATTTTTTTAAAGTGCAAATATATATACCCCTTTAATTTATAAGTCGCTGAATGGATTAAACATACTAAAAATACTAGAAGATGTAGATTTGTTAGATCTTAAATTTTCTATAGACCGGTAGTTATCATCTTCCAAAAACCAATCTCTATAACTTTCAATTTTATTCTTCCAATATTCTGAGTTAAAACAATAATTAGCATTTAATAAATACTGCAATAAGTTTTATTTCACCTGTAAGCTCATCCAAACAACCATTCGTTCCTCCAAGCTGTTGCGGCATATATTTTTTATCCAACAAATTGTCCAATTTTTTTGAACTTTGCTTACCATAAACAAAATACTAAAAAAATATTTGTTATTTAAAAGTTCTATCGTAAAAAGAAAATAAAATAGTGAAATTAGATTTTTGTAAGTCAATTTTTTTATGCTCAAACATTTGACATTTGGAAACTGTGTAAGTGCGAGACAATCTCTCTCTCGAAGAAACTTGTTTCTTAAAAAAAACCATTTCATAACTGATAAAGAAAATATTTAGTATTATTACTCACTCTACTTTTCAACTTTTCCGACAAAAACGTTTTTAATAAATTAGTAGCTGTTTCAACTCCTAGTGGAACATTTACGTTGTAAGCTTTTTTAATTCGTATGGGGTAGCAGTCCAGGAAACCGTAAACAAATTTTTTTAAAAGATTTGGAGTAAGTTCTAATAAACAGCTCAAAGGAAATGCTTCACAATCAGACCATGCAACCATTCCACATATAGTAAATCTATCATCTTCCAATATTAAAACATCCAGGAACATAGAGTACATTTTAATTAACAGTAAAACATTTATTTTAGCGTTAAAGTGGCCAATAAGAATTCGAGGTTCTGCTGCCTCACTACTTATTGGTAGCGGCAGCATTAACCTAAAATGAAAATTAGGCGATTAAAATTGCAAATTTGTTAATTATGCAACTAATTGTGATAAAATTAATTATTATTATCGCGTAAAAAGAATACATTTTTTACAAGTATTGCATACAAAATTTGATATTGTTTGTTGCGGTACTGGAAGAAAGAAAGGCGTAGCCAAATTCCGGCGCAGTAGAGACCGCGTGACACCTAATTCAACCAATTGACACCAACATAAACACGTCTGAACGAGTTTTCGTTACTGAACATTAGCTCCGCCTTTCTTTCTTCCAGTACCACTACTCTAACGCCATCTTGTGTTAACGGAATATTAATAGTTATTTGTGCAACTGGTGCAAAAATATGTATTTATTGGGTATGGTGCAAATACAATTTGAAACGAAGTCCAAAGCTAAAAGCCGACTAAGCAAAATTAACAAGCTTTTTGCTCGAGTTACACACACTATTTTTTCTCAGATCTCCGAAAATCTACGGAAATAAGAAATAAATGTCATGAAATAAATTTGACAATCACAGTAGTAGCTTAATGTGATGGCTGTTTGAGCTACAGCTCGGAAATTCTACTGGATTCGAATCGCGGATTTCACAAAATTTCTTGACTCGGCCCTCCAGTGAACATCGACACCCTGCGAATTCAAGAATTGGTTCTGTTTTCATAAATGTAGCTTACGATAAGACAAAATGTCTAAACCGAAAAAGAAGAAAAAATTCTATTTTAACCAGTAAAAGTATTTCACACTATACCTTTTGCAGTATAAGTTGGAACAACTGGAAACAGATTTGGTGCAAATGATAACAGAGTTGGTGCAAATAAACACAGATTTGGAGCAAATAAAAACAGATTTGATGCAAATAAAACCAGATTTGGAGCAAATAAAACCAAATTTGGATAAAATAAAAACATATTTGGATCAAATAAAACCAGATTTGGATCAAATGAAAACTTATTTGGATTATCTCTTTAGTAACGTAATTTGCTTATATAGGTTAAATTTCGTCAACTAATTTATTGTAATTAATTTTGATATAATTGTTCCAACATGTCTCGTGGTAAATATAATACAATTTCGCTTAAGGACCGATCCAGGATTTTTAAAGCTCATGAGGAAGACAAAGATTGGAGAGCAACAGCGAAAGCTTTAAATGTGAATTTAAGCACAGCATACAAATGGCTACAAAAAGGACAACATTTTCCTAAACAAAGGAACGGTCATGCATCTACAAAAAAGACTCCTATAATAGAAGAGGCACTGGTAAGGTGGATTGAAGAAGATAACACATTAACATTGAAAACAATTTGCGATCGTGTTCTTAACGATTTCCAAGTTCGTATTTGCTGTAGCACTGTAAAAAATTGGTTGGATGGAAAATTATTATCAGTTAAAGCTCTTAGACCGCATATTGGAAATATGAACAATGATGAAAACAAGAGAAAGCGAAAAGATTATGTCTCTGAATTTCATATTGGCGCTTGGTCAAGTTATGCATCGCGATCCAATTATATGAAAATTAATTACAATAAATTAGTTGACGAAATTTGACCTATATTGACAAATTACGTTACTAAAGGAGGTAATCCAAATAAGTTTTCATTTGATCCAAATCTGTTTCCAGCTGTTCCAACTTATACTGCAAAAGGTTAGATGCATGACCGTCCATTTGCTCCAAAACAGATTTGGAGCAAAGGAAAACTGATTTGAAATAATTGAAAATTATGATTTAAAATTTAAATATTTATTTTTATGAAATTTCAACAATGTCTTCTTGTCGTAATGATGCACTATAATATCGTTCCACATGGTTTGCATATCTAAGAAGATGTTCCTGTCGCATCTCTTGAAATGCAATATCAGAGATGTCTTCCAGAATACGCATTCTAAATTCTGAAATGGTTGGTTCTTGGTTGTTGTTACGTACGTAATTCAATACTTCAGGCATTTTGTCTTGCAATTGATGTTTTACTGATGATTTAAAGGAACTCCATAACAATTCGATTGGATTTAATAGGTAGGAGTAAGGAGCCAAACGTACTATTTCAATGTCATCTTCTGGTGTAAGCACACTCTCAAGATTCGAATGCACAGGAGCATTATCAATTATGAATGTGGGATGTTGAATTTCTTCAGTAGCACATATTTGGATTAAATTCCGCAACCATGCTTTGCAATCATCTGCTCGGTAAGAACCACGTCGGTGCTCAAATGCTAAAATTTGGGAGGAACTCATTGCTCCAATGCAGTGCAAATTGCTTCCTTTACTGGCTGGCATGATTATTCTGGCTCTTTCACCAATTTTTGATCTGCCTTCCTTTCTGCGACAATAAAGATTAAAATTTGTTTCATCAATCCAAATTAATGTTCGACCATTTGCTCTGCTTTGCAAAATTTTGTCGACATAATCTTTTCGCTTTCTCTTGTTTTCATCATTGTTCATATTTCCAATATGCGGTCTAAGAGCTTTAACTGATAATAATATTCCATCCAACCAATTTTTTACAGTGCTACAGCAAATACGAACTTGGAAATCGTTAAGAACACGATCGCAAATTGTTTTCAATGTTAATGTGTTATCTTCTTCAATCCACCTTACCAGTGCCTCTTCTATTATAGGAGTCTTTTTTGTAGATGCATGACCGTTCCTTTGTTTAGGAAAATGTTGTCCTTTTTGTAGCCATTTGTATGCTGTGCTTAAATTCACATTTAAAGCTTTCGCTGTTGCTCTCCAATCTTTGTCTTCCTCATGAGCTTTAAAAATCCTGGATCGGTCCTTAAGCGAAATTGTATTATATTTACCACGAGACATGTTGGAACAATTATATCAAAATTAATTACAATAAATTAGTTGACGAAATTTAACCTATATAAGCAAATTACGTTACTAAAGAGATAATCCAAATAAGTTTTCATTTGATCCAAATCTGGTTTTATTTGATCCAAATATGTTTTTATTTTATCCAAATTTGGTTTTATTTGCTCCAAATCTGGTTTTATTTGCATCAAATCTGTTTTTATTTGCTCCAAATCTGTGTTTATTTGCACCAACTCTGTTACCATTTGCACCAAATCTGTTTCCAGTTGTTCCAACTTATACTGCAAAAGGTATAGTTATGCAATAAAAGAAGTTTTTGCACTGAAATTGAATATAAAAAAATACGAACTTTTTGCACTATCACACACACTTATTATTTACCCAGCTTTTAAAAACTCTTGAATTTCGGGCTGGAATGGATCTCTATTTTTAAAAAACTCTGGCAATAAAGTTCTCATTCGATAAAAATTATCAATTTTTATTTTAGTCCTTTCTAAGTTAAATTTGCAGCCTCTTAAAAAACTAATTAACCATTGGTCATCTAAAGGTAAAAAAAAAAAATTGCATGGAACTAAAAAGTGATAACTTATTAACATACCTGTTCTACATTTTAAATGATTTTGAGTTAGCAGCCATTGCCGAATATTGTCTAAATCCTCAGCTCTGCGAGATGGTACTTCACCAAGTTCATTTTCAGCTGTCTCTTGAAGTTCTGGCGTTAAAGCCCTAATGACCATTTTATATATTGAAGTCGAATAAAACAACCCTCAACGTATTTCAAAATAAAAAGTTTCCGAAAGTTTTAAGTAATAAAAATTTTTTACAAAATTTTACCGACGCGACGGCGACGTGTTGAATTTTCTCCTTGCACGTGCCACAGCTCGCTCAAGGAATTTATCACTATGGGTATCGCGCGAATTGTATCTAAAAGAAAATAAAATACCCTCGATCACTCTTTTATTTTCAAAATTTTAAAAATAAAACAAAATTATCCACTTCTACAAACATCTAATTTTAAACACAACCTCTCGACTTGGAAAGTCGCAAATTATTTATCAACAATTTTTCTATCTAGCAAATTATTTATCAACATTTTTTTCTATCCCACCTCGGTTATTACCAGGGGCGGTCCCATACATTTTCAAATGTACAGAAAACCAAAATTAAAATTTTACAATCAAATTTCCAAACTGAAAATCCTGTTCATTCCAAAAGAATACGACAATATTTATTAAATAATTTAAATTATTATATCAATGTGATTTTACAAAAAAAAATGTGAAATTTATATTTTTGCTATCAGAATATTATTAATCGGTTTTAACTGATTAATGTTTCATATTAAGAATTCAACTAATGAAGCCAATTATTGTGTTTTTATCAATAATTACTTTTATAAATTAAACATTTATTTCAAATTATTTTATACCTATATTATAGAAATGTTTATTAATTATTTGCAAGCAGATAGGTAATAACTTTGTAGAACGATAAGATTAATAAATTAATAAATAATAGATAAGATTATAAAATACAAAGTCTACATGTTATTCCAAATATATCGACTCAAAATGAATTAATGTAAGATTTGCTCGTCTTAAACTTGAGCATATTTTCGAAAATGACTATCAACTACATATTTCTAAAAAAAAAAATAATGAAGAAAAACTAGAAAAAGAAAAAGATTCTACTAACGAAGCAAACGATTTCACGCTGAACCTCCGGGCAGTTTTATTGGCCCCCAAATTTAATGTCAGCGCAGTTTAACTACAAGATAAAATTGGGTGTTCATAATCATTGTTTTTACAATTTACTTTACATATCAATACCAATGACGGCTACTGCCACATCCGGCATGAAGCTGACACTTTCTTTTTCAAATTTTGTCGCCGATTTCATTTAATTTTGATTTATTTAAAATAATCAATTTACAGTTTAGTTACAGTCACGATGTTACAGTAATTAATTCAAATATCCATAAATATGACTAACACCGTCCAAATATTAATTTATTTTTAATGAGGGGACCGTTAAATGAGAAATCCACGGTCGAGCTTAGGTTAGTGTTAGGATTGTTTGAGGGCGACGAAATGGAAGGCGGCGAAATGGAAAGCGCGCAATGGGGTGTATTCATATAAAATACCGCCCAAATTTAGAATTAAATAAATGTAATTAAGCGGAAAGTAAGTGAAGAATTATTTTATGAGACATCCAAACTTAACCTTAGGCCGTAAAAATTGAAGGAAGTAATTTTGTCAGATAATTGTATATTACTAAGAAGATGTGCCTTCCTGTTGTTTAATAATGTCCTCACTTTTATTTTCTCTATTTAATTTTTGTAAAGTTAGTTTTGACTTTAAAACAAACGGACAAGTGCGATTATCAAACTTTAAACGACAGATTGCTTAAGTACTACAACTATTGTATTACTTAAGATAAGAATATTGTAATATTCTTATTATACAGGGTGAATGAGAGCACCCGTATCAGTCATTTTTTTTCAAAAACGGCTAGTCATAGAGAGTCGGGTTAAAAATATTTATTATAAAAGCCATAATAAAGAATCGAAGGGTGATATTATTATTTCTTGGAAAGGTCGGCGTCCCGAGTAGTTTGCACCAGAAACTCCAGAACTCCATAATTTTAAATGGCACCATAGGTCGAAAATGGTATCGTTAAAAAGATCTTGCAAAAATAAGCAAGTTTTGTAGGAAAAATTATTTTATTACTCCCTCCCCTTTTCAGTAATATTCGATTGCATATGGGTGAATGAGACCACCCGTATTATAGTCTTTTTTTTTCAAAAACGGTAGGTCGTAGAGAGTTGGGTCAAAAAATTTATTATAAAAGCCGAAATAAAGAATCGAATAATGATATTATTATTTCTTGGAAAGGTCGTCATCCCGAGTAGTTTGCTCCAGAAACTCCAGAACTCCAGAATTTAAAATTTTATAGGTCGAAAGTGGTATTGTTGAAAATATCTTTAAGAAATAAGCAAGTTTTTTGGGGAAAATTATTTTATTACTCCCACCCCTTTTAAGTAATGGTAGTCTCATTCACCCATATTTAATCGAATATTACTGAAAAGGGGAGGGAGTAATAAAATAATTTTTCCTACAAAACTTGCTTATTTTTGCAAGATCTTTTTAATGATACCATTTTCGACCTATGGTGCCATTTAAAATTATGGAGTTCTGGAGTTTCTGGAGCAAACTACTCGGGATGCCGACCTTTCCGAGAAATAATAATATCACCATTCGATTCTTTATTATGGCTTTTATAATAATTTTTTTTGACCCAACTCTCTACGACTTACCGTTTTTGAAAAAAATGACTGATACGGGTGGTCGCATTCACCCATAATATTCAATCGAATATTACTTAAAAAGGGTGGGAGTAATAAAATAATTTTTCCTACAAAACTTTAAAATGCGAAAAAATACAAAATACGAAATATGAAAGAAGCATGCGCAAACAAATATAATCTCAGATCTGAGGTTCAATCCTGCCACTGGGCAGGATTAATCCCGAATCTGGTATTATTGCGACTACTGTAGGCATTTAAGGTCAATCCGAAATTTAATCCTGAATTTCGGATCAATCCTCGACTATTAATACTGTGTGTGTGATTATTTGTTAATAAATTTGCAAAAATCATAATTTAGGGTGCCTGTGAATCCCGATGGACCCTGAATTTTTTTGTGTCTGAGATATATATTATTGATAATCATAATTATAAGCTGGCTCCGTGCAATATAATAACATAGGATCATTCAAAATTAAATGAGTTTTTTTTTCAAAAAAAGGGAATTTTTCAAATGCTTTTTCTTTTACAAGAACTTTCACAAATCAAATGTGCCATTAAAAAAAAGCAAGTCAGTCAAAATAAATTTCGGGATTATTATTTTTATTTTTCTCAAATTTTTTTTGGATGTCTCCAGATTGCCTTTTATAAAAATGGTCACCCTATTATTATATGAGGCAATGACTTATATTGAAACTTACCAGTAATATTCCTTATTCTTATTAGTACATTAATTGTGCTATATAAATTTCATAGCTAAGATATATCTCGTTTTCGAATTATCTTTTAAATGTTAATATTCCAATGTTTGGATTCTGAACCGTGACCTTCCGTAATAGCTTAGTAGTGGTCGCAGGTGCAACGCAGCGCTAAATGAGCGCTAAACGTCCGTATTGACTGAATCCACCCATAATGAAACAAACATAACACATAACCTAACTCATCTGTCTGATTTTGTGCGAATTTTTATCCCAGTTTACTAGATTTGTAGATTTTGTTGTAGTTTGTTTTAATATCTGTTTAATCGTGAAAATTTTAGCACTTGGTTGTGTGAATTGCTTTATAATTTCATCATAACATTTTTAACATGTAAGTAGGTGCTTGGGTTTTTTCTTATAAGAGTTAATTTTTTTTGATTATATTAATCTGAAGATGTGCATATTAAGACGAAACTAGTTAGTAATCTGTAAAGTTTTTGATTTGAGTAAAGAATACTTACAATACTCTGCTCTGAGGCAATGTCGTTCAATCTTGACAATTGACATGTTTTTCTTTTCCCAATAGTATCGCAAAATTTTTGTTTTCTTTTGCATTAGTATTAATAATTTATAACATATTTTATTACAAAATACTTGTTTTTTTGTTTAGTGAATAATGGGTGACGCCTATGATGCCTGGAAAGATTCCGATTCAGAAGGTGAAGGGGTAGTAGAGGAGCAACCTGTAACATTCAAACCATCCTATGTTTTGATAGCTATAGATACACATAAATCTATGTTTATAGAGGATGATTCAGGAAAATCGTCTTTTATATATTGTCTAGAAGCCTGTTACCAGATTGCAAACTCTCTCATTCTAGCCGATCGTGGTTCTGTAAAAGGACCCCTCGGAATCATTTTTGCTGAAAATAAAATGACTAAGGCGAATTTTATCGAGTTTGAACAATCTCTTCCAGAAACCATAAAAATATTAAAAGAATTGAAAGAAGAATCAAATGAAAATTTAAAAGCCAAGTATGAGCGTTGCGAAGATTTCGATTTAGGAGATTTTTTCTTATTTTGTAAAAATAAGTTTTTATCGGTCAAAAGTGAAGCTTATAAAAGAAATGTTGTTTATTTAACAAACAACGATGATCCAGCTGAAAATGACCCAAAAATGAAATATAAAATTAAAAACGAAGTTCTGAAATTTTCAAATTTGTTAATTAGTTTGTATGTATTTTCATATAAAGTTAATTTTGATAACAGTTCATTTTACGGAAAAGTATTAGAAGAATGTAAGAGCCCACCAGTTGAAATATTTATCGATAAATCAAAAATTATTGATACGTTAACAAGTTTCGTTAGACGTAAGTATCGAAAGTACCGTCACAAATTGTATCCATTTCATGGCAACACGGAATTGTATATTGATGTAGTAGACAATAAGTTTATTAATACTACTTCTTTATCTAAAAATATGCATGTCACACGTGATACTAAAAAGGAAGTGAAAAAGTCCACATTTCGACAACAATTTGTGCAAAATTATAAATTACAGTATTCCAAAAAAAAAGATTTGAGCTTGCTTTTCAACCAACTTGAGAAAAACAATATCGGAGAAACCAAAGTACCCATTGGTTACACATTAGTTTGTGTTGGAGAAGAGACTTACAGAGAAGGATGGATAATAGAGGCACCAACTTTTATTGAGAAACATTTCGAAGAATCTGAATTTGTGTTCAATAGCTTTTGGCAATTTTGCAAAGAAAAATCAAAATGCTTGGTGTGCTTGCGAAAATTTAAATTTGGTGGTGATATTAGAATTGTTGAAATGGTACCAAGATTTGTCAATGGTAGTCGTATGTTTTTGGTTCGAGTTTTACCTTTTTCATTGGATGTCGGTTATATACCTCCAAAAAAAGGTAAAACTGACTTTAATCAAGAAGAAGAAGCAGCAATGACCGATTTGGTTAATGCATTAACTATTTCATATAAACCCAGCTGTTTTAATGATCCAATAGAAGAAAAATTAGAGGCTTACATTAAATCGCAATTATTGGATCAGTCATCTACACAGGATATTCATAACAGCTTCATTACAGATCAAGAACTGAACGAAAAAATTGGCCCTCATGTTGAAAAACTGAGAAACCTGAATATACTTGATAGTGTAGCTTCTGTTAAGCCTAAAAGACAACGTAAACCAAGAGGTGGGAGTTCGAAGAAGTTTAAAGCAGAGTAGTTTCTGCAATTTATTTTATAAAATAATCAATAAAACTTTTATATTTTAGAATATTGATATACATTGTTGTTTGAAAACGCTTGGCACAATAAAATTTAAAAATGTTACATAATAGTTTTATCTGTTATTTTTAAGAGCAATATACACTGCTTACTGAATAATTATTTTTGCTTTATATCATTTATTTCCAGAACATCACCAAAATTTAATAATTGCTAGTATTACACAATTTTTCAACACTCTTTTATGTAAACTTGCTAAAGGAAGTTGATTTATTTATTGGAATACCACAGGGTGGAGGGATAGTGGGAATCTCGTAAATCCATTCATTTTTTTCTAAAAAGTCACCATGTTTTGGTCATTTACAACATTTTCATAAATCCCTTTTGGATAAGATTACCGTAAAATCTGTTCTTGGTGCTCTCACCTATAATGCATCATATAAGGAACTCGTATGCAAAATTTCATGCTTTTAGAATCTAGACCCACTGGTTTAGGCTGTGCGTTGTCTATCAGTTTTGGTTTTTATTCAGTGGGATTAGAATTAGACTATTCATTTGCAGAAAATAAAAATATGTTTAAAAAAAAGTTTTAATAATTAAGTACATAAAAAATAATAGCTGTTTTGAACAAACAAATTTTTTATTTTATTTATTTATTTTATTTTTTTATTAACCCTTATGTCAATACCCGGGTACCCTTTTGCATGTTCTTACTTAAGAATGCTATGTATTTAAAGAGATATCTTCAAATCCGGTCAGATCCTCGTAATTTGAGTCAATTCATATAAGTTGCGATATTTAAATATTCAAGAAAGTAGAAAAAATTAGGCGTTAAAGTTGATTACCCAGTTGATCAATACCCGGGTACCCATATACAGGGTGTCCCCGCACTCACTTTACATAACTTAGGTGGTGATAGAGGACACTTTTCTAAGAACAATATTTAACAAAAATTTTTTTCTAAATTGAAACCCTTGAGAGTTAGGCCTTTTTAAAGCATTTATTTTAATTTCCACCTTCACGTGGCCATAGCCCTGAAAATATTGATTTTTCGGTAAAAATGGTTTAGTGATTTTTTAAAGAGCGTGAAATAATCTACAAACTAGATTCTAACATTTTATTGTCTAAACTCGACGGCTTTCGAGTTATGAATTAAATTAAATTAAAAAATGTCGAAAAATTTGAGCTTTCCCTTTTTTTGTTTTTTTTTCAATAACCTGTATCTTTTAAACGAAACATTTTACAAAAAATCTGACGCCCCATTCCGGATAGGAAATTTAACGGACTACAACTATTGTCTAGTAAAAATTTTTGAGAAACCAATCCATTTCACAGAAAATAATAAACAAGGTAGCTACAAAACAATAAATTAAAAAAATTTTTATTTTTTTGAAAAATTATTTTATTAATTAATTTTAAACTATTAGATTATTTAAATAAATGTTGAAAATGACCACCCTCATTTTCAATACACAGTTGTGATCGTTTTAAAAGATGTTTGTCGAAAAAAGTCAATTTTTCGACACTTTTAATCGCAGAAATTCGATTTTTTGACACTTTTTCACACTCAGCGATCGACCAAAATATTGGCCTCGTAATCGACCGGTCGACCCTTCGACCTTGTTGACCACCCCTGGTATAGTGGCTCTTAACAAAAAAGGAAGTGTTATAAATAATACTATAAAACATCTTTTAAAACGATCACGATTGTGTATTGAAAATGAGGGTGGTCATTTTCAACATTTACTTAAATAATCTATTACGGTTCAAAATTGACCAAGTGAATATTTCTTTGCATTCAAATTTAGTGTTGAATTTTGAATAGAAATCTTTCTATACTTTGTTTGTTTGCCGTGATATGGCATTACCAGCATGGTATTTTTAATATTTTTGGAGAACCATCTGGGTGAAGGCATAGATTAGATTGCTTTTTTAGTTGTTGAAAACGTTAGAAGTTTGTTACACCATTTTATGTTCGATCGACATTTTTTACGATTTTTGTAATACTTTTTGTGGATTGCTAGTGGATTTGAAATTCTTATTTTTGGACATTCGTCCTATCCATATTTTTGTGGGATTTTGGTTTCAACCGCTGTATTTATGGATCGCTTCTGGTTACCGTACCGGCTCCTTTATCGGGGCAATTTTGCTGGAAGGATCCTATCTTCGTTCTTGAAGGATTTAACGCGTCCCATGTTTTTACCATCTCGTCGAATAGTGGCTGTTCAAACTTTGACATACTATTATTGGAACCCTCGACCATCTGAGGTAGTATTCGCATTATCTTTGATTTGTAAAGTTATTTGACTTTGTTTCCTTTAGGGTTTTGTTTTTGTTCCGAGTTTTTCTTTATGACGAGTTTTGTCCGTATGGTTTTTCGTTGTATGGACTTTCATCACTTCCCTACGAAGATATACCTTTTGCATTCCTGCAAAGAGTTGCATCATCCCTTGGCAACAACATCGACCAAGCTGGCGACCATCTGCCATACCTATGATTGTTCCAATCGATAATTCCAACGATTCCTCAGCATGAACATCTTGCACCCCCTACTTTAACATCTTGGACTAGAAGACATCTTCAGGCTAAGCATACTTTGAATTTTGTATATACTTTTTATTTTACTGCGCGTAATATTTTGGGCCATTTCTTTACAATTTAATTTGAGATATCATATAATAATCTGTTTATTATCTGTGGGTTTTTTCCAAGTGCGTTTATAACAACTGTACGCCGAATATAGCTATACGAGGTACCAGTTATTTTTATAACTTTACAAGTATGATTTTTTATAAGCTCAATATTATTACGCAATGTTTCTAAATTTGGTATTTAAAATTACAACCTGAATGAAACGAGATAGCACGCTTTTTGTTACTGATGGTGATTTACCCAATCTCCTCTACCTTTTTTATTTCAGTACGACATATTTTCGTAGTTTTCACTGGGAGTACTTGCTGTGATATACAGGGTGGACCAAAACTACGTGGCGTCCATTTTACCATCTGATATCGCCTTGCTTTTTGAAGCATAACCTTTCGGCGCCCCCTCTGTATCATCCAATTACCACCAAGGAAGGAGATTGGCACATCACTTTGCCTCTCGTGTACTCCGAGCTAGCCAAAGGGGCATTTTCGACCTTTATATTGCTACAAGCCCTGAGTTGTCGTTTTTTCCCGGTAGCAATAGTTTAATCGTCCAACATCCGACGTAATAAATCTAATAGTTTAAAATTAATTAATAAAATAATTTTTCAAAAAAAATAAAAATTTTGCGAATTTAATTTTTTGTTTTGTAGCTACCTTGTTTATTATTTTCTTATTTTCTGTAAAATGGGTTGGTTTCTCAAAAATTTTTACTAAACAAAAGTTGTAGTCCGTTAAATTTCCTATCCGGAATGGGCCGTCAGATTTTGTGTAAAATCTTTCGTTTAAAAGTTACAGGGATTTGAAAAAAAACCAAAAAAAGAAAGAGATCAAATTTTTCGACATTTTTTAATTTACTTTAATTCATAACTCGAGAGCCGTTGATTTTAGACAATAAAAGGTTTAAATCTAGTTTGTAGATTATTTCACGCTCTTGAAAAAAGCTCTATACCACTTTTACTGAAAAATCAATATTTTCGGGGCTATGGCCACGTGAAGGTGGAAATTAAAAAAAAAATGCTTTAAAGAGGCCTAACTCTCGAGGGTTTGAATTTAGAAAAAAATTTTTGTTAAATATTGTTCTTAGAAAAGTGTCCTCTATCACCACCTAAGTTATGTAAAGTGAGTGCGGGGACACCCTGTATGTAAAAACTTAATACTTCTACAGATTTTCAAAATAATAAATAATTTAACTAATCTCTAGTGGTCAGAAATAATATTTTATATACAAATAAACGTAGACATTTAACTTTTAATTATAAATTAATTACATTTAACTATAAATTGAGGAGTTAGGTGGAAAAAGGGCACTTCTGTGAAAACATCATTTTGAAATAGGGAGCTTTGAAGATTTATTTAAGTACTAAAACCTATTAAGCAAAGATTTTGTGAACAATATTGAATAGGATAATGGGAATCTACCATTAGTGAGTTAGTTTCTTATTTTAATAGGGCGACATGTGGCTTGGAAATAATGGCACTCTTCGAGAAGTGCCCTTTTTCCACCTAACTCCTCAATTATAATATGTAAAATATCCTCATATGAACGACGAATGACGATATGAATGACAACGGAGACTTTACTGTTTCCCTTCCTCCTTGCCCTTTATTATTCCATAAATTAACAGGTTTTGTGGCAGTAGGTATTCCCACTGTGACTCCCAACAACATAGAATTTGAAAATAAAAATTTCCCAATTCCAATTCCTTTTGTTGACGAAAATACCCCGGGTATTGAACAACGTAATAAAGACTGGGTATTGACATAAGGGTTAAAATGATTTTTCCTTGTGGATTTTTTTATTTTAAATAAAAGTTTGTTTTTTATAATAATATATGGTTGCAAACTTTTATATGAAATAGTATTACATACTTTTGTTATTGATTTAAACCATTATATTACATGCAATTTATCTACATACAACACGAAAAAATATCAATAATGTTAATATCAGGTATTTTATTTGTTACCCATTTTTAGTTAATTATATACATAGGCTTCAAAACATTTGCATAATTAATGAATGTTTTGTAAGGTAAATTTTCATACTAATGCTATAATTTATTATAACAATGAATACATCAGTTACTTTTATAATTTGAAAATATTAATTTGGATTAATGGATTCAATATTTTTGAATAACAATGATAAGAATTTATGAAGAACTTAAATACAAAGAAACTTGGATAAACAAGGCGTTATTTAATTGGGAGTGTTTAATATAATGTATACAATTTTATATTTACCAATAATTTATTAATAAAGCTTGAATATAAGGTAAATTCACTCAGTGAAAATTATCTATAAGTTTTATTACAATTTTTGTGAAAGTAATCGTTTGTTGTGGATTATTTAGTTATGAAAAGTAAGAAAATTATTTTTACGATCAGTCCTAATGTTAGTACGTTAAATGTTAAGAATGGGAAAAGCGTTCACCAGTCTTTGAAATGGGTGTTCGTCATTGCTCAATGTTTTGGACAAATGCCAGTAACTGGTGTAACCAATCCTGATTCAAAAAGTTTAAAATTTACCTGGAAATCATGGAGATTTTTCTACTGCGCTATTTACTGTATTTGCGTTGCCTTCATTAATATAATTTTCTTACAAATAATATTAAAAAATGGGATAGATATTTTCATGTCAAGTAAGTAGTATTGGTATTTATTGATATATTTCATGTTAACGATATACTTTTTCTAAAAAATTATTAATATTGCTTTACAATTTTACATGAATTATTTTGACCAATATTTAATAATTTCAGCAGTACTTGTTTTTCATTCAAGTACTTTCATGATAACATTACTGTTTCTAAAACTGGCTACCGAATGGTCAAAAATAATGAATACATGGAGTTTAACTGAGTATGAAATGAGAAGTTATGGACATCCACCACATTTGTACAGAAGAATTAGTATCCTGGCTGGAATCATGCTAACAATAGCATTAAGTATATTAACAATAATGAAAATTAAAAATTTATCGAGTTAATTAAACGTAATAAAAGCAATATTGTAGGAGTACTATTTATGTTTGAGTTTTTAGCTTGGCATAATATAGCATTCATCAAAGAATTTAATAATAATAAATATTTCACATGGAAACAAATATTGAAAGTTATTGTCAGTTCATATACGATCTAGGTATAGATTAAAAGGTGTTGAAAAAATTGTGGATCATGATTTTCAAAGTTATAATATTAGATTTTAGATAAAAACCAATCAGATTGGAGTATTTTTAACTATTATAGAGAGATAGAAACAAAATTCTTCAATTTGTTTAGTTCTTGCCAGCTTCTACCTAAGCAAGGCAAAACAAGAACCTCGATGTGAAAATTATTAAAATGCTATTAATATAGGGTGTTTTTTTAGCTACATGAGAACTTCAAAATGAAATAAAACATTAAAAACCTGACGGAATGTTTTGGTTATAATTTTTTTATGAAAGTACAGTTAAAGGCATTTATGATTTGAACATGACTTCCGGCATGTGACCACCACGACTAATGGTTACGAAGCGCATCCGTTCAGTCCAATTTTTGACCACTTTTTCAAATATTTCTGGCTTTATTTCATAAATGGCTTGCTGAATATTAGCCTCCAATGCTTCTAGAGTTGTTGGTTTGTTAGCATAAACCATGGATTTAACATACCCCCACAGAAAATAATCTGGAGGTGTCAAATCACACGATCTTGGAGGCCAATTGATAGGACCACGTTTTGAAATAATGTTGTCACCAAATTGTCCTTTCAATAAATTGATGGTTTCGTTGGCTGTGTGGCACGTAGCACCATCCTGTTGGAACCATAAGTTGTCAATGTTTAGCTCTTGAAGTTTTGGAAACAAAAATGTATTGAGCATGTGTCGATATCTCACACCATTCACCGTAACGGTAGCTCCTTCCTCATTTCGAAAGACATATGGACCAATGATGCCGTTGGCGTGTATTCCACACCAAACAGTCAATTTTAATGGATGCAATGGAGTCTCAAGATAATGTCCCGGATTGGTCTCACTCCATATACGGCAATTTTGTTTGTTAACATACCCATTTAACCAGAAATGTGCCTCGTCACTGAACAAAATTTTACGGTAAAAAAATGGATCCACTTCCAATTGGTTGTGAGCCCAATTTGGTAGCGTTGTTCAATGGTCAATCTATGCATTATCAAATGCCAAACCTTGCTAAACACAAATGTCAAAAAACTGTTTCCATAGCAATCTTGGTTCAATTGTTATCCCTAATGAAAGTTCTCATGCAGCTAAAAAAACACCCTATACTATATAATATACTAAACCGTCCGTTGATATTAGCTTTTGTCCATAGTATTATTTTCTCTCTTTGAATTATAATTTAAGAATTGATTTCATTACTGACATTCCATTAACTGAAAAATTTTTAAATTTTATTTGTTATTAATTTTTCGAGTTAAAACTTAATATTATATCTATTTATTACTCTCCAACGATAGGTTTGTTCCAACCAACCGAGAAACCGTATAATGTACGGTCACGCTTGTGCTCAATAGGTAAAAATCAGGCACAATAGGTTCTTTCTTATCTATTGCGCACAAGCGTGACATTACATTATACGGTTTCTTCTCGGTTGGTTGGAACACATCCGTGGTTGGAACAAACTTAATATTAAAATGTTCTATTATTTTCTTTTATATTGTAGCAGAATTCTTGATGGTCAGGATAAGCAAATTAATTGTTTCTAGTAAATGTAAAGGATCGATAGAATTTTTCGAGTACTATTGCACAAGAACCTTATATCCTGAATTATTCCAGTTTTTGGGTTACAGTATTTGGTGGGGAATTCCATTACAAGTAAGACATATTATTTTGGTTTACTCGAACGTTGAAATATATTTTAATCATAATCTCAATTATAGATAATAAATGTTCAATTAACATTTGCTTGGACGTTTAATGATTTGTTTATTATGCTGGTAAGCACAGCTGTAGCTCTAAGGTTTCAGCAAGTAACGACCCGTTTAAGATTTTTAAAAGAAAAGGTAAACTTGAACTTCTAAATTTAATTTAATTATTTCTTAGCAACCTACTTCATTTTCTATAGGGATCCAATATTGAACTTTGGCGTGAAATTCGAGAAGATTACAACAGACTAAGCAAATTCACTCATAATTTAAATGATTCTATATCCTACATGATTTTGATTTCCTTTGCTAGCAATTTATATTTTGTTCTCATTCAACTATTTAATAGCATGAGGTGAAATCTGATATAATATCACAATGATCATTGATATTTAAAGGTTTATAATTTTAGAATAATGAAGGATACCCTCGAAAAAGTATATTTTTTCTTTTCGTTTGCATTTTTAATTCTACGAATTGTTTGTGTAACTTTATATGGAGCTTGGATATACGATGAAAGCCAGGAACCTATGTTTATCTTAAATTCAATATCTACTACTGATTATAATATGGAGGTATAACACATAAATGATAAATGCTACTTATTCTAAAGGTACGAACAAAAAGAAAGTAGGTTCCCTGTTAATGGTTCCAAATGCTGAAAATTTTCACATGTTAGTAAGTGTAACCGCACAGAGAGGAAGCAGGTAATTGGAGAGATATTTAAATTCGAAGATCAGCGCTAGCAAACCGGTGCACAAAACTTGATTTCTTTGTGTTCGCTCCTTAAGGGAAGAGTCTGGTCCAGCCGCGGTTTTTTGACATATGAAGATATGTCATTACGACAGTACTAAATATGCTGAGGATAAACCATATCAATCAAGACCCTTCGCGAGGTCAAAGTAGCGCAACTTAACTACTATCGGAGTAAAAAGTTCTGACCCCTGAGTTTGAAGCATACTTGTTTGAAGTAAAATAAAATCAAAATTTAGCAGTGAAAAAATTTGAAAAAAATATATGATATCAATTGATTGTCATATTAAAATTTTATACTTCTAACTAGCGCTGTTTTGAAATTATTTAAAAAAATGTTCAAAAAGTGTAGTGTTAGCACTCATTTCGAAAAGTTGCAAGTTAAAATACCTACAACTATCGTATTTTCTTCTGAAATTACATAAAATTTATGTAGTACATAGACAAAAGTATACTCTTTTAGCAATATTAAAATTTTATTTGAATTTTGTCAAATTTCTGTTAAAAGTGGATTTCTATAAATCGATATTATCTTTGTACATAATAATTGTTGCTTAAATTGTGCCTCTTTTGTTAAGTATCTGCATAACAGAAAGGCACTATAAAACCTATAACTTTGAAATTTTAATATGTTATACAAAATTAAATTCTTTATCTGTATCTTCTTAGTGCATAAAATTCCATCAATTACTTTTTGAAATATAAGACTTCAAACTCAGGGGTCAGAACTTTTTACTCCGACAGTAGTTGCTAAGAAATTGTAAAATAAATTCGAAAAGAAGTCAAATTATAACCAAAATACAACAACGACAGACATGTTTTTCGATCTTGTTAGATCTCATCAGTGACGTATAGCTGTGAATTTGGTTATAATTTGACTTTATGTTTTTACCCTTATATAGCATTTTATAAATAAAATTAAACGGATAATCCGATAAATCAGAGTTATCCAAAAAATAAAATTAATAATTCGCGCAATGCTAATTGGTATAAAACGACCCGTTTTATAATACAATAAACACACTGATGTGTTGTGGAAGCACTTTTCGAGAGGTTTTCGAATTTATTTTACAAGTTTATTTTCGTTCACTAAACTTTTGTTACATGTAAAGGTACATTTGAACAAAAAATAACACTATTGATTTGATTAGAATATTTATATTGTCCTCTTATTTTCCCTTACCTCAAAGTATGCTTCTCATCAGCATTAGGAAGTAGAATAAGTGGACGCCTAATTCACCACAGCTGCTCAGTCGGTCCAAAAATACACTTTAGAAAATTCGCTTCAAATTTAACAAATTTTATTTGTTTGTATAAAGAACAGACTTGGTCTACAAAAAATGACTGTACAAAGAAATATTTTAGCATGACAGATTTTTCCTTGAAATCTTGGAACAATTTTGCAATCAACACACAAATTTGTCGATCACTGCCAAATTCACACATTTAATTAAATAATATCCCCTTCTATAATTTGGCGGTGATCCAACAAGAGAAATTATTATCAAAATTACAAAAGTACACAAATGCATAAAAGAAATTTTTCATCGATGTTTTATTATTTAACTTTAAATAATTTTGCCACATTAAGTTTATGTTTTCAGTACTGATCGTACCTTTCTTGAAAAGTTGCGTTCATATACCCGCTCAAAAATCGTAGCATGTTGAATGTTTTTAGAAAGGTCGGGTCACGTGTCACAGATGTGAAAGTAATTTAACAAAATTTTACCTTATAGATGGTTACAGCTGGTAATCGAATTTGTTTCCAAAATTATGCCATCCTCTCGTTTGCCTTTGATCTACAGGATACTGCATCGGATCCTTGTACTTCATAAAAATTTTCTACCATCAGCCATATTTCCGGACAAAATTGAGTCTTCATTGGTAACTTTTCTGGATTTCCAATGCTTCCGTTTTATCATCGGTATACGACCTTAATTCATCACAACAATTTGTTGTATTCCACTGTCGACTATTTCGTAGTAGAAATCTTCATTATTGCACTTAAATTTTCACTTATTTTAACTTTTAACGCTCTACACACGTCCTCTCAATACAGGCTCCATTGTTCAAGAGGCCGACCCTTCTCGTTCCTTTTACAACCACGTGAGCACTTACTACCGCGTTCCACCGCGCTTGTGGCAGAAATACAAAGTTATTCAAATATGCATACAATTCAAATTAAATAACCAATTCTTCACAATTTTATATTTCCTCTTTATAATTCATGCTATTGATTGTTCAAGCGAATCATTAAATGCACTAACTCATACATTTTTTTCTGTTCATGCCAAATTTATCTCATAATTTCAAAATTAAAATTTTATTGACCAACCATAAAATTTTCCCTTTCTCTTTATACAAATTTTTCTCTATAGTTTCAAAATACTACAATATATTTAAATAGATATTCAAATAAAATTTCAAAATTAAAATCAAATAAAAAAAATGCGTCGGTTGGACTAGATTCCCCCCTTAATATATTATAATAATTTAATAATATAGGTAGGTATATTAGGCATTTACGAAAATTGTACCGGTAGATACCGCTTCAACAGGTGGCGTTTGAAAATTCAACTATATCTTCATCACACCTTTCTTCAATTTTCGCTAGGGTCGCCTAATATTGGATAGTTGCCTAATTTTGGATACTGCATTATCTCAAAACCCATTGACAGTTTTTTGTAATTGAGTGCACAAAACAAAAGATTTCTAACATAAAATGATCCTGTGTATACTGTATACCATATAGTTCAGTTATTCACTGTAGGTGATACCATATAAAAACATGTTTATTTGTGACAGAGTTTTTTGTTATTCCGGTTAAAAATTGTTATTATGAAAAGGTAACTATTGATAGTATGTATTAGGCACAGTGAAATTTGGCACGGATGTACTAGAATAGTTGTAGAATAAGTCGAAGTATTTGAATCGAACATTTCTGCCAAGCATTCTTTTGTTTTGATCACATAATCTTGAACATGAAGGTTGCCTAACTTTGGATAGATAAAGTGGACATTATTCAGAGGACTAACATGGAGAAAATTGGGTACAGTGTTCAATTTGCTACAGATGGTCACATGAAGATTGTGCTGGTAGTGACAAGAAGAAAGCTTACGTGTGTAATTTTTGCTTGGATAAATAGTTTCCTAATTTTGGATAGGGTATCCAATTTTAGGAACCCTTTTTTTTATTTTGAAAAATTGCCATTTTTTATTTTTGCGAAGTAATATGCATCACGTGTTTTCATTAAGGTGATAGCACATTTTAAGCACAAAACAAATAATTACAAAATGTTTCTGTATGTATAGATCCGGTTTATACTGCAATACGCAGCTTCCCGGTTCTCAAACACCAAATTGGCTTTTGGATTTTGTTAGCATTTTACATTTTTTACCTACGACGAGGAGCAAGCCCGACGTAGAACCCCCAACCTGGAGGACCAGAGAAGCGGCCACAATAAAGTTCTTACTTCACCCGGATTCGAACCGGGTATTTAGCGTTCATAGTCAACTCGGGTGACCACTATGCTCCGACCGCCTCAAACAACAATTCAACATCAACAAAATGTTTCTTCCGCCCTAAAAACATTAATTTCAAAAGGTATCCAATATTGGGCGACCTTCCTCTGTACTTGGTTGATAATTCGTAAGCTGACACATTAGGCATTTAATTTTCGAATTTGGGACGACGACGCGACGGTGCGATTGAATTTTCAAACGCAATGGGTTAATGGGGTATATAATAGCTCTGTTTGGTACACATAAAAGTGTAGTGCAGGCAGGATAGCCTAAGGCAGTCCAGGGCAGCCGGAACTGCACGAGAACTCGCTAGTGCACATGACTGTAACAAACGACTTTAGTGCAGGCGGTGCAGGATTGAAACGTCACTCATAAAAGTTGAAGTTTTTTTTTATAAAAAAATCAAAATATATTAGTGTGCGAAAGGGTAGTCTCTAAAAAATCAGAACAAATCGAGCACAGTTATTTCTGAGAATACTTAGTTCAACAATAACATCATAAATGAGGACAAATTTCTGAGTTCATTTCAAGAAGGCAGTTTACATTTTTATGGCCTACGACAAGTTAGTATCATAAATATCGTTCTTCACCCTTAATTATTAGATATTTTTTTATCAAGTTTCCTAATCCTAAAATTGTCTAAAATTGAATATAATAAAATTATATTCAACCTATAAGAAGTTTTTTGGTACATACGTTTGAATTATTAAGTGATTAAAAATGATAAAAATGCAATTTTTATGCAAATTTGCATAAAAAATTATTTTAAGGACGTTGTACCCAATTACAGCGAAAAGGAATTCAAAACAAATTTTAGAATTTCAAAAAATTTATTTTTATTATTATTATAATTTATTTTTATTATAATAATTTATAATAAAATTTTTTTAATTAAGAACAAATCAAGTAAATATGTCGTTTTCAATCGCAAGTTTTATTACCCACCCACAAATTCTACTGCTTGTCAGCTACCTGCACTCGCTACTCTAGCTATTTAGGTAGAGTAAAATGTGTAGTTCCGAGCTGTTCGGAACTACAACAATTTTCGTAACAAACGGTTGTCCACTACCTGCATCGCTTACACCAATTCATGCCAAACGCGATTTAGGAAAAAGTGCAGTTCAGGTTGCACTAGGACTGTGATACCAAACAGAGCTAATATACCGGTATAATTTTCGTAAATAGCTATCATAGTTCTAATGTTAATTTTCCCGCAGATAAAACGATTTATTGAACAAATCAAATACGATACTGTTGCACTAACTGGAAAGAAATTCTTTTATGTTACTAGAGGATTAATATTAAGTGTAAGACCTACTCCGTAGCAGACATTTATTCAAATACAATGAAAATTCAAAATATGCCCATCCATTATACCTTCATTACAAAATTAGATTCAGTTTGGTTGCATATTGCATACTTTGAAATTTCACTGTAGTCATGTAATTTAGTATACACTGCTATTATTTAAAAAATTTTCAACAAATTACCATTAGTTTTATTTTTGTTTAGATGGCTGGAGCAGTCGTTACTTACGAGTTAGTACTGATTCAATTTAATGGAAAAGTTTTACAAGAAAGTGCTCATCAAGCCAATCAAACCCTTACCTGTTAGATTAGGTGACGAAGTTTGGGATTCATATTAGTGGAATCAGATATAATTATCACAAAAGATAGAATTATGAGATAACTAGTATGTATTTTTTATCAAAGCATGGCTCAAAATGCAACAATCCCAAAAATAAGATCTACAAATAAGTTGGGGTGTGGCTAGGAGAGACTAGAGTGGTTTAACCCACCCTAGAAAATGGAAAAAAAATTAAATAGTATTTTGCGAATAAAAATTGTAAACTTCAAATATTTAGTGTTGCTTCTTATTCCTTTATTAAATATTCTTTGCTGTAATACAGTCCCATATAGTACATGCCCCCTCCCATAAATTAAACTTTTGGTTTATCAAAAAGACACATTTCATTTCATATATTATATAAATCTGTTGTTGGTTAAATTCGCTGAATTTAGTCAACGGACAGGCATCGAACAGTTGACTAACAAGCAACGAACGGGAAATGAACAAGAAATAGACAATCAATGGATAGATAACCGTTAGACAAAAAACAGACACATGCCCAACCGAAGATGGTCAGACAATAGGCTGATGACAAATAATTGTCAGTGAGCAGGCAAGAAACATACAATGATCAGAAAATGGACAAATTTTAAACTGCTGACAGAGAGATAACTAACAGAGGTATCCGGACTTTTGGCCCCCGGACGATTGATCCCCGGGCGATTTCATTTTTTATTAGATTATTAGTATGATGCGTAGCTATGAAATAGTACACTTTGCCGAGTTGGAAGACCTTAGGGGGATGTTTTTAATGAGTATAGTGTTGGCAAAATGGCCCTGGAGCGTCGGGAGCGGAGCAGCTCGGAGCAGAAGAGTCAATTTTGACAAGACATCCACCTTCTGAGTTGCAAGAAAAGCGCGATTCACCCCTTGGATCAATCGTACTGGGATCAACCGTCCATGGATCAAACGTCCTATAATCCTAACAGACGATGGCCGAATAACAAGCTGACGATAAACAGGGACATACAATGATCAGACAAACAATTAATATTGCAGCAAATGAAAGACAATGAATTTCGAAATGCAAAACTGCGGATCCAATATTTTCGTATTTCTACTTTAACTAAACTACTAGTAGAAGTAGAACTAATGGGATGTTGGGAACTTTACTTAGAGACAATACAAAAAATGCTACCTTACTTTCATGTCAATGGGCATTTTCTTAATGCAAAATGTTGTAATCAAAAAATTAATCAAACTATTTATCCAAGGATAATTAGTGGAAGAGGTGAAAACCTCTCTTATGTTATTCTTAAAGATAATTCAAGAGAATTACATCCATCTTGTGTTACTGTTTGGTGTGCATTTTGAGCTGGTGGTGTCATTGGTCCACATTGTTTTGAAAATGAAGATGGTCGTACAGTTACGTAGGTTGCCTTTTATATTTCGGGATTTGAGAACAACAATAAATATTTTTCATCAAAAATGACTTTATTAGTTTTGAAAATACTCTTCATGAAGATCAATATACTTTTGCATGCGTTAAAAGCAATTCTTGAAGCCCTTTTTCCGCTCCGATTGAGGTACCTCCAAAACTTGCATTTTGAACGCACCAGCCGCTCCTTCAGGTGTCGAAAAACGTTGATCTCGCTATTTATTTTTGACGTGCGGAAATAAAATGAAGTCATTGGGTGCTAAATTTGGAATATACGACAGATGGTCCATTAAATCGACGTTTTGCGTGCTCAAAACTTCACTTGTTCGAGCCGATGTGTGAGAGCTCACATTGTCATAGTTGAGAATGATCCGTCTTGGCGGTTAGTTTTCCTTATTTCTCCGAAGACTTCTGGCAAATAAATGGTTATGTACCATTCAAAATTTACCGTTCTACGTTGTACCAATGGTACGGATGCACCATGTCCAGTTTTTCCGAAAAAAACAGGCGACCACTTGCTACGAAGTGTTTCGTGCGCGAACAGCTTTTGTTGGATGGCTCATTTTGAAAAACGCACACAGTCGACTGCGGTTTATTTTTGGGCTCATACGCGTAGATCCATAATTCGTCACCTGTCGCGATGTCATAGACTCATTTTGAAGCACCGCAATGGTATATTTTGAGCAGTTCTTTCGACCAATTGACAAGAGCCTTTTTTAAGCAATTGTGAAATTATGCGGGATCTAACGCAAAGAAATCTTTTTGACAACCAAATGTTTATTCAATATTGAATGTAAGCTGGTCCCCATAATGCCCAAGGATGCCTCAATCTAATGATAAGTCATATGACGATCTTGCAGTATCAGTTCACCAATGTCTTCAATGACAGCATCAATGTCTTCGGGAACAACAACATATTTTGGCCGACCTTCACGAAATTCGTCGTTGAGAGAACTACGGCTACGATTGAATTCGTTTAATCAGCGATAAACACTGGTCCTTGATGGTGCTTCATCGCCAATAGTCGAATTAAGTTCATCGATGCACTGCTGTTGAGTCAATCCACGTCAAAAGTTGTAAAAAATAGTCACACAAATATGGTTCATGATTTAATTCAATTTTTTGGACGAATTTATTTTTCAAGAATTTTTAAACAACACAAATGGCGTTCATACGGCAAAAAGTTTTGAATACAAATAACTGCCATCAAATATGTCAAACTTTACGATAAAAATATTAGTTGCTAGATGGCAGCACTAGGGTAGCTGAATCCCGAAATATAAAAGGCAACCCACGTACAATCAATGTAGTGGGCTACAGACATGATAACTAATTTTTATGGCCTATTTTTGATGATATGGATACTGATCACTTGTGGTTTCAAGAGGGTGGAGCAACATGTCACACAAGTCATGAAATAATTTATTGATTTACTGAAAGCCAAATTTGATGGACATTTACTTTCGCGTAGAGGTGATGTCAATTGGCCACCAAAAACTTGTGATCTAACACCATTGGACTCCTTTTTGTGGGGCTACGTAAAAGATTAAGTTTATAAGAAGAATCCAACAACAATTTATTATTGATGAACTTAAAACCAACATTGAACAAGAAATTCGTGCAATGGAACCTGAATTATGTCAAAATGTACTAATTGAAAATTTGCCAGCAAATGTGGTCGCGGTCAACATTTTATTTGTCCAATATCATTTTTAATTTATTAGCAAATAGTACAGATTTCAATTAAAATATACCAAACTTTCATTCAAATTGTATGTATTATTTAAAAATAAAAAAAGTCCTTATTGAAAGACACTTTACTTATTACGACTACGAACTTATTAATGTAAGAATAATGCCTAAGATTGTTTGGAATCTAAACTACAATTAAATAAATATTTGTACTTCAGTTCTTCATTTATTACGTAATTACTATATAAATGATTATTATAATATTAAATATTATTATTATTATAAATTATCATATAAATCTACTATCACTTTGAAGCAGACGAGAATACAGGGTTTCAATCAGGGGGGGGGGCAATTTTTGTGTGATTTTACCTATCTTTCAGAAAATTTAAAATAAAGCGCTTCGGTTGTGAGGAAGGGGGGGCAATTGCACAGCGGCTAATTGTCCACCCTTCTCTAACATAGCAGGTGGCGTTTGTGGACCATGCGATAAGCGCCTGTAAGCTCACCTCTCTTATTGTATACATCCGTGCGCTTTACTACCCCACAAACAAAGATAACACGGATATTTTGTTTATCCACCCTGTAATCCTTTTAAAAATCCCATTTTAAAATCTCCAATGAACTGCCACTTATACTCTTAATTTTTAAAGCGTTGCGAGTAAAATTTAAACACTTTCATACTTTTCTTTGAGATATACAGAATGAGCGACTGGAACAGATAGAAATTTATTTCCGTTGTGCAGTAAAACGGCCTTTAAGCTTTCCTTAGCGCTGACAATAAGTGTATTTTCGCGAGGATCCCGGTTAGTACCACTCGGTTACTTTTGGTCAACTTTAGTTAGTCCCCCACCACAATTTCTAATTTAACATAACCTCAAATCCTCGTCTTTAGAACGTTTAGAACCACATCCAACTTTAAAATTTAAATTGTGGCGCACATTTGTACTAGCAAAGCAACCGCAAAAAGTAACCAGTGATTTTGAGCGGTCGTCTTTGGTTAACTTTGGTTGGGTAACTTTTTAACCAAAAACTACCTCCCCTCTAACCGTTCGTCGCGAAAATAACATAAAATCTAACCGGTTACTTTTGGTTAACCAAAATGCCTCGCGAACATACGCCTAATGTAACAATTCCTATCTTGCTTTTTTAGCGGTGTATTTAAAAATATACCAAAATTAGTTAGGTATCTACTGTTTATATAAAATCGCAAAAATCCATATTATTAGCAAGTATTACAGATATTTTTCTTTCATTTTGGTGCATGATAAATAGGAAAATCGTGAAATATACCTAACGAGAAGGAAATTTTTGTTCTAGTCAAGATGTGTTATTTTTATTTATGTTATCGAATTTTTTGCTCAGCTAATTTTGATTTTACTGTTGTAATCTCGTTTAAGTTAAGGAGTTATAAAATAATTACAAATTGTTAATCACTAAACTTTAAATTAACTTACAACCATACATAGTTTCAACTTGATAATTATCTTTTATATTAAGATCTTCATTTAATAAAGGACTAAATTGTAAGAGCATAAGTTCAAATGTAACAATAGTTCCAGCAATCTAAAATTAAATATTTTAATAATCGTTAAAATTGTTAGGTAGATACCTATGTAACTTACTTTCATAATAAAACTTCTTGAAATTAGAAAAAATTTAGAACCTGTTATTCCAAGTGGACTTGTATGAATTTGCTGTATAAATCTTTCTATCTGCAAGTAAATGCACAATATGTACAACAATACATAAACATCCCATATGACTTGATAATCGGTGTGATTCTGATGTGATATAACAACCTTGTTATGGTAACAATTTCATTATTGTGTAGCAATATCCATATTATGTATATTTGCAATGATTTGGTATTCTGACTTTAAAGATACAACAATAGGGGCGTGCATTTTTAACAGTAGGTAATTGTTATATTTCATTACTAAATATCATAACAACATTTTAGTGCTTGTTATGCCATTGCTATACAATTACCAAATTGCAAGTGGTGAAAATTTTAATGAGTTTGTCGAGTTTTAAGATGCCACAAATATGTAAGTGCCTAATAGCTCTAATTTAATCCAAATTTTCAGAATAATAGAACGAAATATTTACACGTGTACTTTCTCGGTAACATAAAGGTTAAACAAGTGTACAATAATTCGGTTATAATGTATCTACTAATTCTTTTGGTACATAGGTACATAATAAGTGGCACACATTGTAAAAGTTATCAAAATGATATATTCCAGGTTACCTTTTGGCAACTTACTTCAACACAGAAATTTTCGGATGGAACGCTATGTAACATTTTTAGAGGTTCTCTACTTTCATCATTTATCCATGCCGCATATATTGCAACTGCAATAGTTCTGGCTAATAGAAAACCAAACGAGTAAAAGAAGTATATGGATTGAATAATACCATATCTAGGCCTAAAATGTGTTATAATAGTTGACTTCGTATAAATGCATATTTTGAACTCACTTAAAACTGTTAAATAGTTGAATGCATATAAAAAATATGTTGCTTGTAAATGAAATTACCACCAATGGACTGATACACTTATCTAATGTCGAACATAAGAAACTTAGTCGATTATAATCTTCACGTATTTTTTTCCAAAACGATTCGCAACCTGTCTACAAAATACAACACAAATTAAACTTAGTTAAGCTGGGTTGACATGGGATGTGAGTCACGGCCGTAAGCCACGTTTTAGTAAAATACTTTCCGTGTAAACTTAAACTTAAAACCGTGTATACTGTTTTTAAACACGTTTGATCTCACCACGAACGCAGTTTTATCAGTTTGTGGCAAGAAATTACGATTCGTATTTCAAGAAACGGCAGTTTACAAGGTGCGTATTTTATAAAAACGTGGCTCACGGCCGTGGCTCACATCCCATGTCAACCCAACTTTATGCTACCAAATTTATAAATTTTATTTGACGCCACTCTACTTTATACATACTGCATTAGCGTGGATACGTTTGGAAACTTGTTGAAATCGTAAAGCTAAAGCAGAACTCAACAACATTATAAATAAATCCATAAAGTTCCAACAAAATGTTGCAAGAATGTTTGTTATCTAAAATGTAAAGAAGTACCTACTAATAAATTTTATTTCTATAACCCATTTTGTAATACTTACTTGCACCAGCACTGCTTTCCAAGGAGAGAACGATATAATGGAAAATATTTGTGGAAATGCGAAAGCAAAATATACTTCGGTAGTTTGATGTTCACAATTCCATGTAGAATTGAGTGCATTTAAAACAAATAATAAGTGTTCAACTGAAATTTAAAAATTAGAATCTTAATCTTATAACTCCGACAGACTGAAAATTAATGAATTATTATTATTTTTAATCCGAGATTATTTCATTAGCTAAATTATTATAGTTGAATAATTCAGACTGAATAGTAATGTCAGTACATATTTTTTGCCTTTCCGGGAGTAAAGTGGTCAATTTACTCCCAGTTTTGCGGGAGCAAAGTGCCACTTTTCTTAGGAGGGGGGGAAGTAAATTAGCGGGAGGAAAAATAAAATAGCTGGAGGAAAAGTAAATACCACCAACTTAAGTTGGTACTTCATTAATGCCATGTACAGGTCTGGCTTTAGGCTATATGGTTTGGTAATTCTCGCTTATTCTAACAAATATTTGTTTTGAATTTTTTTCTTTCTTTCGGCTTTCGGAAAGGCAAAAAATAGTATATTCGGGCTCGGGATTAAAGTGACTTTTCGTCCTTCGGGTAATTTTTCCACTCGGCTGCGCCTCGTGTAAAAAACCTTTACCCTCATGACGAAAAGTAGCACTTTACTCCCTCGGTGTATAATATACTATTTTATAACTGCATCCGATTAGTGATATTCCCTCTGAGATTATCGTTATGCTTGCTTGCACCAATCGTTTTAATTGGTAATAAACTTTCTCTATTGGAGAGTTATGTTAGGGCTTCTCCTAATTCCAATCTTTTTTTGCCTAACCACCCTGTCTCTATAAATAAAAAAGTTAAAGAGTTTATCTTAAAACCACACGTTTTCAAATCGGTGACCTAAATATTTCAAAAATTTGTGCACCGATCTATCTAAAATTTTATGTGCTTTTTTTAAACATTTAAAACTTTTGAATGCGTATTTTCTATTTTATGTCAAAAATGTTGAAAAAAATTTTGATTTTTAATAACTGCATATTGACAAATTTAAGTGTCTTGCAAAATCCCTCGGTTAAAGATTAGTTTTGAATGTTTAAAAAATGCACACAAAATTTGAGATAGATTGGTGCACAGGTTTTTGAAATATCTTGGTCGCAGATTTGAAAATGTAGTTTTGAGGTAAACCCTTTAACTTTGTTATTTATTAATATTTTATAACAAAAAAATTACCAAGGCCTCGCTAAATAAAGGTCTTTTAAATACTTAAACTGTTGTATAAAGATATACATACACTTCTCCACAAAAAAATTGAAAACATTCGTCGTCCTAGGTGGGTCTATAAGTTGGTAAGTGACCCTTATTCATTATCTGAATAAGTAACACTTAAAAGCAATATCTAGTGCTACATTGAATAATTTCTAGTTTATATAATTTATTTCCAGGACGTTACAAAAATTTAAATAATTGCTAGTATTGCACATTATTACAACACTTTTTTATGTAAACACGCTAAAGGAAATTGATTTACTTATTTGAATATCTCATAATTGGAAAACTGAGGGGATTCCCACATTCCATTCCAATTTTCTAATAACGTGATATTCAAATAAATAAATCAGTTTCCTTAATTGTAGCGTCCTGGAAATAAATGATATAAAAAAACAAATGTCTTTAATTTATATAAATACTGATTTGTTATTTGAGATAGGTATCTTGAAATTTATTTTTCCGTACAATTCGAAAAACAGGAACTAACCGTTTTTCATGCGTAATGTACCTAATCTATGGTACATCATTTACGAGTACCTAATTATAATAACCAAAAACACCACCAAAACTTACCCAGTGCAAGACTTAAAATAACACTTGTCATAATTTGGAATCGTAATTTTAAGTTTACTAGATCACCATATTTTTTCATAGAAGATTCAACTTTTGACCATTCTCTTATCAGGTAACTCCAACTTCGAGCAACTCGTACAAAATATAGAGCCCCAAAAAAATTGCAAATATAAAAAGAAAGCGTAGCTATAAAAATAAGATATGAACAAAATAGGTAATCCTGTACGACATTTTTTGGTCAATACAATACATTGATTTTACTTACCTATTTTATCAATCATGAAACTTATTAAAAATAATTGTGCACAACAAAACATTCCAAATGCGAATGCTCCAAATATATTAATAACTGTGTATACGTATCGAATCGATTTCCATTTAAACTTTATGCTGTGGAAATCTTCTCCATTTATTCCATAAACCGGCATTAAAGCAAAAATTTGAGCAAAAATTAAAATAAAAGATATATTATTATGCAATGAATGCAAATTTGATGAATTATTATTGTTTGATTTAATTTTTATACATATATGTGCTTTTACTATATCCATTTTCAGTAGTACTATTACAATTTTTAGTACATGAAACGATGAAACGTAAACAATGTGTCGAAAGAACTTTTACAAGTTTTAACGATAAAGCTTTTTCTGCATAAACACCTATCAGATGTTTCTATCTGTTTGATTGATTGTAATTCTAAAAATTTCAATATTTGATAGCACTCATAGCTTTATCTACCGCTTTATCAAATCAAAACTTAAAAAAGTGAGGTATTTTCAATCCACTCTTATATTTTATTTTACAAATATATCATACATGACGCATGTTCAAATTTTTTTGCTTCAAAGTAAAATTGATTGATGGTTTAACGATATTATTTAAAAGCTTAAGAAAAATAACACCCTAAAAGATACATAACACACTTAATGAAAACAGCTACTAACATAAAGAGTTTTTTTGAAGTGGTGTACTTACTGTCAGTAATGTAGGTACATAAATAACAACAATATTTAAAATAATTTTGTTATTTCGAAAATTTGAATAATATAAATATACGTGTGTTTAAGATTAATTAAGTTGTTTTTGTGGTAAAGTATTTCATGTTCTATTAATTTTAGGTGCCAGTTTTGTAAATATTTTTATCCAAAAACTTTTAAATCTATAAATTGAACTAATACCAATTCATAAGTTAAAATAATTCCAAGTAGCTAAAAGGAAAATATTTGTATAAGAGTATAAGATGAATCAGACCTACCGTTTAATTGGCTTACATTTAAAATTAAGGATCTATTCATGTTAAACATGTTATTAAATGTGAAAACAATTTCATCAAAGTTAATTGTCATGAGGAAGCGTTGAATCTTAAACAAATATTTACAATAAATTAAACAATACGTACATACATCTAATTTATAATATACCTCGGTATTATATTGAGAAGATGATATGGAATTTAAAATTGAGACTGGTTGTTTGCTTGTTTCATTGACACTAGCTATGCATATCAACATAATAAGAGTACGGATAAAAATAATACCAAAACAAATTATATTGTATAATTTTGTAACGCCCATTCTAGAAAAAACGAAATATATTAAAACTTGAAAAATTAAAAAAAAATTGCTCCTATTTTTTAAGCTAAACTAAAAACTGTACAAATATTATAAAAAGCTTTTTTGGGTTTTTACACCCGGCATGTTTCCAAATAGCATTTTCTCCTCAAAATTTCAGCTTTCAAATCTTATTATTTCTCGAGTCATCGACAAAAACGTGATTGTTAGTTTTGATTTTTTTTACCAGGAATATCTTAGATAAGGCCCTTATTGAATGCATACTAGAGAAGCATGCGGGACTACTTTTTATAGTAATTAAAGTAATTAATTAATTGAAAAATTAATACACTATTTACACATGAAGGAATCATGGGTGGCATTATTTTTATTTCTATTAATTAAAATTGAATTCAAAAGAAAAATTGATTACTAAAAAGTTTGGTACAAACAAAAAATAAAAGTTTTCTTTAAAACTTAATTAATTTGTTACATATTATGTACCAATACTGAAAAACTCTATTTGATAGTGATTAAATATCGTATTATAACAAATCCATGTGATAGATATGATCGTTTTAGGAACAAAGAAATAAAAAACAGTTTGAATAAGATACATTCTTGCATGTAATGAACTAATTCCTTTATCCTTTGAAGTCCATTATAAACGGATTTATCTTTAAAGATTCAAACAGTAATAAAAATATACTGGATGATATACATTATACATACATTTAATTATAACATGTCTGTAGATTATGGCATTACAATGCGCAGATTTAAGAAAAATACAAAGCAGATTCCGCTTATAATGAACTATAAATAATCGATTTCAGTAGGTACATTATAAGTGAAATACGGGAGTTCATTTCAAGCATAAATAATTAATATACTGCTAATGAGTAAGTTTAGTTAAGACAGACAATTCGTCCATTACATGCGGGTCTTCGTTTACAAGCGAATCCATAATCGATTAATTTTAATCTACTATTTTGAACAATAGCAAAAATAGTGCTTGATGGAAGAAAAATAAAAACTAAAAATCAAGTTTTTGTCGATTATATTATTCAGAAAATAATAGGATTTGGGAACTGAAATTTTGAGAAATAATCTTTTTTTTTTATAATAAGGTAGTGGATAGATCAAATGACATTGGGAAACTTGCAAGAGGCAGTTTTGGTATGCTTATCCATCAGCTATGCCTTTGGTCTTGGAAGCAGGGATTCGAACGATGTAAAGTCCTTTACCTCAACCCCACTTTTACATAATATACAGGAAGCTTGATACATAATAATATCATACTACTTATAATATAACAGATATGGTTCAAACTTAAAAAAATAATAACATTATTATGCTAATATTTATACTCACTCACTAGCTATCGTGCTGGTACGCATATATGTTAGCATTAAAATTAAATTTGATGTAAAATTTACAAAAATTACATTTGAGAGGTAACTATTAGTTACACGAAATAAATCACAAATGCTATTATAATCTTCACGTACTTCCCTCCAAAATTGCACAGGTTTTTTCTAAAACAAAAGACAATCTTGAAGCTAGATCAACATCGTGCCATATATTAAAATTCTGAAATTCACATATCCTTATATTTCCAATAAAAAAATATACGATACCTCTATCTCACCGCGTAACCGACACCGCTGTTATTTTTAGTTTTTAAACTCGATTTTCTCCAAGTTGGTTGAATACTTAGTTTTTAAATGTTTACCTGATAAAGTTCTAATTATGATTCACACGTAATATGGTGCAAGTTTGTGATAACTAAAGTTTGCCTTCTCCTTGTAAGATTACGCGCCAATTGAGGGTGGAAGACAGCAATTATTGAAAAAGTGGGTAATATAAGATAATCATTTACCAACAAATGATTTGACAAGAGCGGGTAGTCATGCTTAATTATCATTAGTCAATCATGGTGCTCAGTTTAAATACTCTTTAAATTTCAAAAAAAAGACGTAAAAGAATTGTCATCATCATCTACTTCATGGATTAGGCCTGTTGGCCTGTTCCGACTCAAGTCGCCATCTTGATAGTGGTCTTCCCACGTCTCTCTTCCCTCTGGGCTCTGGGTCTGTAGTATTGTAATTTTAAAAAATAAAAAAAATGTCGATATCCATCATTGAATGTTGACAATTTTCTGATTTATATCATTCACAGAAAAATAATAGCCATAAAATACTTACACAGAACTACATAAAAACGTAATCAAATCAAAAAATGAGTTTTAAAATAAGCGAATAGCGAAAGGAGGCAAAATGACATTGGACACAAAATTGTGCCTCTATCCTTCTAGAGTAAAAATATTAAGGTCTTATCGAAATAAAATATGTGATTCAAATTTCGGGCACTTCAAGTTTACAGTTTCTTACTTCTTTATACTTACTCGATATTTCAATTAAAATTTATTATTTTCTTTTCTGGTCATTTAAAATCCCAATTTTCAAATTACTTTTTTTAATCCTCAAGTTTTTTTTTAAATGTTTATTTTTGTGACTAATTTAGGTAATTTTAGATTTTAATTTTTCCAAGTAGGTGCATTATTATATTTTTGTAGAACATGATTATTTTTGTTTTTATTTTTATTGCTATTATTATTGAATTAGCAAAAGGCGGCTGAGCCGATTAACTCTTACAAAATAGTACAAAAGTTTACAAAACAAAAGCAGAGCACAGAATTGCAAAAAATTTCTTTTGAAATGTTTGTGGACTAATTTCCCCATTTTGATTTGCTTTCTATTCGAATTTATCTAAAGTTATTAAATATTTACTAAAGTATACTTAAATGTTGATAAAATACAAGTCAAAGGAGCGGTAGCCGTAACCTAAATAATAATTATACAGTGAACAGCACCTTTGAACAGATAGGATTTTTGATATCTTAAGCCGTTTTTGAGATACTATATTCATTTTAACAGAAAATTGAAAATTTTTTGGGGGGTTATCGATTTTAAATTTTGTATTGTGCATTTTGAATTACATCTTAAATTTAAAATCAGAAGTAAGGTTTAAAATTGGGTGGTGGAAATAAGAAACAAATGACTCAAATAAAATGACATGTATAATGTGTATGTCATTTTATCTGTATATGTAGTGTGTGTGAAAAATTTTCATCTGTTACATCAGTCAAGTTAGTAATTGTTAATATGCGAATGGTAATATAATTTATGTAAAAAATATTATTAATAGTTCTTAAATTTCATGGAAGAGTTAAAATGACCTCTATGTCATTTTACCTGGGTATATCATTTTAGGTCTTTTCTATACTATTGTAAGATATTATAGTACATCAAGATTTTATGTGATGATTGCTTTTATGTACTTAATATAAAGTTTTTCTAATGTTGTCAATGGCAACGTACTTTATAGAATTATAATGTAACGTTGTCAATGACAACGTACTTTATAGGATATAAAATAAGTTAAAATTCTAATTTTTCTGTTAGTGTTGGAAAAAATATTGAAGACAACGCGTGTTTTATAGATTAAAAATCTTTGCCTATTAAATCCTCACTCCCTACGGTCGTTCGGATTTAAACTACGACATCGATTTTTAAACAGTCTATAAAACACTAGTTGCCTTAATAGCTATAAAAATAATATAAAATAAAAATTATACATTATTTATAATATTTATTTAATTATTTAAAAATTACTTGGTTCAATGCAGGTCGAAGTCTTTCAGAGATTTGTTTGAACCTCTCACTAATAAACGAACTTGTTAAGGAAACAAATAAGTCGGAGTACACAAAGCGTATGTATGTGAATATGTAGTTAACCTAAAAATGAAATTTTTTTATTAATATAATAATTTGAAATTATTAGCTACATTGGCATGCAACATACAATAATAACATGGATGTAACATTCATTATAGCAATAATTTTACCTGACAAATAATACCAATCCATAATTTGTATGTTACAAAAGTAAAGACCTGTGAAAAGCTCAGTGTAAAGTACGTTGCATCTTCATTTTTCCCCTGCTTATCGGTTCGTACTATGTTAATATAATAATTATAACCAATGTAAAAGCCAATTTGCGCTAGATTAAAATAATTATTATAAAAAATTATCTCAAGTATTAATAATAATATACACATACAGATTGCGTACAAAAATGCAAATATCGTCCAAATCTTAATTTTTTTAAAAATATCTTTAGAATATTCATATCGTGGTTCCATTATACTATCAATTTCATTCCAAACTTTCATCACTTTTGACCATTTTTGTGCTAATCGAAAATATTCAAGTAAAATCCATAAGTTGCTACTATAAAATGTGACTTTTACTGAAATAAGTACGGTTTATGAAAAATACCTCTTATTATGTTTTTATTAAATTTATTACTTATATGGCGAAAATTAAAACCTTTGTGATAGCCATAAAGAAAACACATAAACACCATAATTGATTGTAGTATTATGTGAAAAATGCTGTACATTGTTGTAAAAGAAAGTATAGTGAACCCTACTTTGTGCTTATCTTCTTTGTTGATAATATTAATTGGAACTGGAAGAAGTCCTAGAAATTGTCCTACCGAAATTAAAAAGTTGAAGTTTTGTTGAGAAGGAAACTGTTTTTCAGATGGTTTAGCCATTTATGTATAGGTTTTATTGACTTTCTTATTGCACTAACATAATGCAGTAATACAATAAGGTGCGTGCAATGTAAATCATTTTAATCTCCTTGTTATAAATGTTTTGTTTGCAATTATATATTAATCCATCATTACACACACAACTAGAAATACATGTACTCAATAGAAATAACAACCAGTAGTACCTATAATTTCGTATACTTACTTTGAGTTAGTAAATAGAAATGTTATAAAGTAGTAATTTAGCATGGTTGATAGAATAGTTTTATATAATATGAACATTGACATGAATTCATTGAAACTCATAAACAGAATAAACACTTCATGTTTTTAGAAACCATTTAAAGTAATTTATTATTTAAATGTTCAATTACAAATTAAAATTTTAATTTTAAATTTTTAAACTTTTAAATTTTCAAACAAGTTAGAGATGAATTTATAATTATCGTTATCAATTTCTGTCTCAAAGGCAACAAACAAACAAAATATTAACAAACAAATTTTAATTAATATTATAAATTAAAAATGCGTAACAATAACTCAAAATCAAATTGAAAATGAAATAGTCAACCGTTAAATTAAATAAAATAAAGTTAAATGGCCTTTTGGGACCAAAACCGATAACAATAATTATAAAAATAATACACAATTTAATACTAATTTATCAACATTTTTATTCTCCCTGCTCCATTGACTTTTCTGACACGTCCACTCACATGCGCACCGTGTCCTTGTTTAATGTACTATAATTGTAATTAATGTATATGGCCCACCCTTGTTTAACGTTGACCACCCACAATAAATTAATTTGAGCATGAAGTAGTTAAATCCATTTTTACTCCACAGATGTGAAGAACTATATAGGTCATACGAAAAAGAGACGAAAGCAAAATTTAAGTTGCAGAGATGCAATTCTTGATCAAATGGATATAACATGAAACGTAGATATTATAATAAAAACAACTTAGTTTCCAACTTCTGCAGGAATCAATTAACCACAAAGCATTTACATTGTGTTGTGAATAATTGTGATGGAGTTCAACTATCTGGGAGTAAGTGTCACAAGTGTGAAAGACCTGAAGAAGGAAGTGCAACAACAGGCAACAAAAGCGAAACATGTATTAAATTTATGAGAAGAGAGGCAAAGGTGAGAATGTATAACACTATGGTGAGACCGATACTGACCTATGCGATTGAGACACGCGCGGACACACAGCTAACAAAGCAAAAACTGAGAGCAGTAGAGATGAAGGTCCTCAGAGCTACTACGATGGGATACACTCTACGAGATAAAAGAACAAGTGTATCAATAATATGAAACGAATGCGACATACAGGACATCATAAAATGGAGCAAAGTAAGGAGAAGAAATTGGAGAGATCAGGTCGAAAGGATGGAGGACGGCAGACTGGCGAAAATTTGTAAAAATGGACGACCTACGGAAAAAAGACTGCCGGGACGACCACCCAAGAGATGGGCACAGAGCTGGTTCTCCTCATCCACTGAATAATCCGAAGGCCAGGCAAACAGGGTTGATCCTAGCCAAAACCAGAAGAAGAAGAAGAAGACATTGTGTTTGTGCGAACATTTAGATATAATGGATAACTTTAGACCACCAAAGCAAACACCAAGATATAGCCCTAAGGAAAAAAGACGCGTGGGTTGACTTTAGCCAAAAGCCCTACAGGATCTAACCTAATTCAGGCTGTGTTGATGATAAAAATTCATTTCTTCTTTTTTACTTTTTGTTAATCTTTATACTATTGAGCATCTAACTATCGAAGCGATTTGATAAAATTTATTAAATTATAGAAATTAAATAAAATAAAATTTCTTTTTATAAATTGGACCCCTTCTTCAATAACGAACCAACCGACATTTCATCAAAAAATGAGTTCGGTCCATATTGAAAATCTGGAGTTCGTACTTCATCAGTTTTACAAAAAAAATTAAAGTTGGTTCTTAGAAGCAATTTCAAAATTATGAAAATTTTGTAAACCGCCAAGTGTAATTAGCAAAAGAGAACCACGTGTTTTTTTATGTATAAATAATATTATTAATAGAGAAATAGAATTTAATTAGAAAATCATTTAAATTTGAAAAAATAAATAGCAAAAATTTAATTTTAATTTTTAATTTAATTTTTTAACATAAAGTTATCTACAGTGTTTAATTATTACTTCTCTATGGTCCTTCGAAATCTACAATATTTACATTTCAACAGTTACCTCAGAATTTGTCTCTGTTCATCATTTAGGCAAATTCGCCCAATTAACTATACGTACAGATTAGGAAATCCGTGCATTGAAATATTAAAATAATGTAAAATACTTTCTTATATTTATTAAGTTACAGTTTCTTTCAATAAACCTACAACAAATAATACAAATTCCTTATTATAGGTACAAATAAATTACAATAATATAAATAATTAACAAGTTTGGGTTTCATTTGCCGCTTTTGCACTGTCTTTTAAAACGTTTCCGTTGAATTGTATAAGTACTAACTCGTAAGTTACAACAGCACCTGCCATCTAAATACAAAAATTTAACAGTCATATTAAAAATGTATTAATACACTCACGCTTAATATTAAACCTCTGGTAATATAGAAGAATCTTTTCCCTGTCAGTGCCACCGTATCAAACTTAATTTGCTCAATAAATCTCTTAATCTGAAATCCGTTAACAAAGTTTCATATGTACAACTTGTGATTATCATATTAAATATGTTTACCTCGATGTTGTACACGCTAGAAGGAATAGAATTCAATATAGGAATGGGTTCCTTACTTTCATCATGTACCCAAGCCCCATAGATGCATACGCATATAATTCTCATTATTAAAAATCCAAAGGAAAAGTAGAAGTATATCTTTTCTGCAGTATCTTTCATTATTCTAAAATGTTGTTTCATTTTAATAATTAGTCTCTAAATATTTTCACTACTACCTAAAACTATTGAATATCTGTATAAGGACAAAATATAAATTGTTGGCAAAGGATAACAAAATTATGTAGGCCAAATAATCGTCCATATGCCTCGTCAATGCGCTTAACCTATTATAATCTTCTCTAATCTCTTGCCAAACTTCAATATTGGAATTCTGTACAAATTTACGTCATTACAAAATTATTTAATATAAACAGCTTAAGTTTTACCGTTTTCCAATTTTTTTTCATTATTCTCAATCGGTTTGTTATTTGTTGAAATCTTAGAGCCAAAGCCGTACTTATCAACATTATGAATAAATCATTAAAAGTCCAAGCAAATGTTAATTGCACACTGATTAACTATTAATTTAATATTTTAATTAGGTTCATTAAAAATTTACAAGTCTTACTTGTAATGGAATTGCTAACCAAACACTATAACCTATCGTATTATATATTTCAGGATACAATGTCATCCTAAAATAAAATTCTAAAACTTCCGTCCCTCCTCTGCATTCGATGGACAGAATTAATCTACTGATTTTTACAATGAAATGTTCCACTACAATTATCAATATTTAGTACAAGAACTAGAAAAAGTGGTTCAACTTTTATACTCAGTGCTAAAATCAGCAGAACTGAAGCCATAATTCCTATTCTTCTTCCCAAGTGAAGCGGATGACCATAACTTCTCATCGAGTACTCTATTAAACTCCATTTTCGCATTACTTTGGACCATTGGGATGCAAGTTTTATATATAATAATGTTATTGTAAAGGTACTCAAGAGGAAAGTAACTGTGTCTGTAATTTAAGAAAATAGATAACTGAGATAGATAGATAAATGAAATGAAAAATTTCAATAAAATGGGTCCGTGATATGAGTCTAAGTCCAAAACAAATCTTTATTGCTATCGTAAAACACAGTTATGAAACTCCACCCATTCAAATAATGAACGTGAACCCATTTCTGGGATCCCAGTGTGCCGTTCTAGGGTTAAAACTGAAGAATTATGTAATGTTACGATGAGGGGGTCCGTCGCAAAACTCGTTAAGTCCACTTTAGGTAATTTTACAGGAGAAGCAAAAAACTATTTGGCTCACTTCGCTCAATATTTTAGAACACGTAAATAATTATTTATGTGGAGACATACTTAATTTTCAATTCCTTATCCTTTTTAGGATGGATATTGCCATATTCTTCATATTATTCAATTTTAATTTGGCTAGTTTTGGCTAGTTTTGCTGCGACTACTTTTAACAACGATTTTCTATGCTTTATAGCAAATTTGGCAGCGTGAAATTTTAACCATTACTAGAGTTAGGTAAATGCAATCTGACAGCATGCTTAACTCATTTTTGAACAAAAGTGGATTTAAAGAGTTTTGCAATGGACCCCCTCGTATAATCTGTATAGTGACTAAAATTATTAAGACAGGACTAAAAAAATTACAATGGGAAAACGAACCCTGCGTTCGGGGAGAAGCTACATTCGCTATCAAACCCTACCAAGCATTTCATTTTTTCCTTCTTTCGAGCTTCCAGTCGCTTCCGAACGCTTTGGCTCTTTGTAGCGACTGAAAGGGGCGGAGCCAAAGCGTTTGGAAGCGACTGGAAACTCGAAAGAAGGAAAAAAAGAAATGTTTGGTAGCGTTTGGTAGCGTTTGGTAGTGAAAGTAGCTTCTTCCCGAACGCAGGGCATGTAACATCAGAAAAGTTATCTTCTTTGCGATTTTAGTATACTTAGGTTAACTATTATTAGTTAATGTGGCTATTATTTAACGTCAACTACAAGCTGAAGGGTCGCCTGGTTTTAACCAACCTTGAGCAACCTTTTGTCAATTAACAACCAGTTCATATTAACTGCAGTCAAAAAAGTTTAGAAAGTATGTCGTTTGCCACATTGTGTTCCAACGTTTTTAGGTTGCATTATTTAAGTAAGAATTCTAATCTTACTTTTTCAACGGCATTTGTTAATTTTTTTAAAAATGTTGTTAGATTCATTATGAATTTACCAAATATTCAAGGTTTTAAAGAAAGGGGAAAGGTTTTTTCACTTTCCGAAACTTTTAGTTTCTTTATCGAAAACAGAAATTGAAAATACTACCCAAGTAGCATTTTGATGCTGAATTGCAGCAATTTGCTAGCAATTTGCAATTAAAAATTGCTATAGGCGCTGCCGCAGCCAACTAAATTGCTGCAAAATTGCCGCAATATTGCAGCAAAATTGCTAATTTGGCCCCACTATTTTTGAGCAAGCAGCTAGCAACTTTGCTTGCTGACAGCGCGCAAATTGCAAGCAAGTATTTGGTAGCAACTTGCAAGCAATTTAGGTATGCAATATTGCTGCAAAATTGTTGGCTGATATTTTGCAATATTGCTTTTATAATTTTACAAAATATTGCTGGTTTTTTTTTTTTAATGAAAAAGAAATTTTGTGGGCGAATAAAAAATTATTAATTAAATTTAAAAATATATTTTTATTTTTAATTCAGATATTAATTTGTTAGAATTTATTTTTAATTAACATTTTATTATTATTATTAACATTTTATTATTTAATATCTCAAATTATACCTACCTTTTTATTTTATTAATTAATTTTATTAATCTATTTTTAAATTATACCTACATTTTTTTTCCTACACGATGAATAATGCTGGAAATGTAGTATCTGTAAAAATCACATAAATTAAATAATTTTTAAATTAAATTATACTCTTACCTAAAGGCTGAGGTGAGATTCGAACGTAAGACCTACCGCTTGGATGTATACACATATAAAACGCTTAATCGATTCGACCACGCAGGCTTACGTTAAATTAAGTTTAAAATGAAGACTTTATAAGTATTTTAAATTTACTCTTGCTTTAGCAATAGAAACTGTTTTAATTAAGGATTTTTGAGGGAAATTTAAATTTCTTCTTAATCTTTTTAAATACATGTTAGTAAATGGCTGTTTGGATAAATCAATGTTAGGAAAACACTTTAGTATAGGTAAATGGAATTAAAGAATTCTTACATACACAAATCAAACAAAATACAACTAAAATCGTAAAAATGGCTAACTCACGATCGTGGGATAACTATATAATACAAAATGCGTGAATCAAAAGAGCTAAATTGATAAATAATATCGATTTTATCAGTCTTCTCAAAAAGTTTAAAAGAAGTGACACATATAGAAGACATGAAAATCATACAAACAGATATTCCGACGGTCAATCCGACAACACGTGACAATGATAATATGAATTGTTTGCATGTTATTTCAGCTTGCAATTTACTATAACAATTTTTAGGCGCTATTTGCAAGCAATTTGCTAGGAATATTTTTGGCGCAATTTGCTAGCAATTTTTAGGCACTATTTGCAAGCAATTTGCTAGCAATATCTTTGGCGCAATTTGCTAGCAATTTTTAGGCGCTATTTGCAAGCAATTCGCTAGCAATATTTTTGGCGCAATTTGCTAGCAAATTTTTAGGCGCTATTTGCAAGCAATTTGCTAGCAATATTTAGGCGCAATATGCTAGCAAATTTTTAGGCGCTATTTGCAAGCAATATTTTTGGCGCAATTTGCTAGCAATTTTTAGGCGCTATTGGCAAGCAATTTGCTAACAATATTTTTGGCGCAATTTGCTAGCAAATTTTTAGGCGCTATTTGCTAGCAATATTTAGGCGCAATATGCTAGCAATTTTTAGGTGCTATATGCAAGCAATTTGCTAGCAATATTTAGGCGCAATATGCTAGCAAATTTTTAGGCGCTATTTGCAAACAATTTGCTAGCAATATTTTTGGCGCAATTTGCTAGCAATTTTTAGGCGCTATTTGCAAGCAATATGCTAGCAATATTTTTGGCGCAATTTGCTAGCAATTTTTAGGCGCTCTTTGCAAGCAGTTTGCTAGCAATTTTGAATCGCAATTTGCCAGCAATTTTTAAGCGCTATTTGCTAGCAACTTGCAAGCTATTTATGCACCGCTGTAGCAATTTTGCATATTGCGCCAAAATAGGCAGCAATTTGCAAGCAATATTGCAGCAATTGAAAATTGGTAGTCAAAAATGCTACTTGGGTAACGTCATTCGAAAAGATTCGGAAAGAATGAGAGGTTACGTTTTTTCCTCAACTACTAGTTGAAGGTCTTGACTACCAGAAAATCTACTAGTCGATGACGTCACATTACTTCGACTATCGATTGTAAAATGACAAAATGTTTGTCGACTATTAGTTAAGCGTTAACAACCACTTAACAAGAGATTGTAAAGCCGGCCTTAATTTTCAAATATAAGATTTTTAAGGGTTAATGAAAAACATAATAACGTGTATGCTGTGCACTTAGGGCGAAGATCACCAAAGTCAGTTAGTTTAACCTCCTGCTAAATAGTTGGATATAATTATTGTTATCGTGTAAGTGGGACTTTGAATAAATTTGACGTTTAATTTCCAAACACCATCTTTCATATGTTTCGAATTCTAATTTAATATAAATCACTCACAAAACAGTAAAAACAATTAAAACTGTAAGCTCAAAGTAAATTATTTTCTAATTTACACGAGATTCTACGCTAACTTTCAGTTCTACAGATGACAGATGGCGTTTAGAAATTAAACGTCAAATTTATTCAAAGCCCAATTTACACGATAACAATTATATCCTACTATTTAGCAGGAGGATAAACTAACTGACTTTGGTGATCCTCGCCCTTAACCAGTTAGTTTTATTAATATACTTACTTGCCAAAAAGAAATCTAGCCCATGTGTTGCAATTTTGTATAAATAAAGTATGTTAATCAATGCAGCACCGATAGTAACCAGGAAACAGTAAAAGCATCTCCACGATCTCCAAGTGAATCTCAAATGTTTTGGATCAGGATTAGTTATACCAATTACTGGCATTTGCCCGAAACATTGTGCGATAACCAGTATCCATTTCAAGGATTGGTGGATAGTGCTCCCTTTTTTGATATTTGGTGCGCCACTATGAAAATTAATTACAAAAATGCTTTTCTTATTTTTCATATTTGGTTAATTTTGTAAAATCCAAATATTAAAACTATTTTCCGATAAAATAGAATATCAAAGTGTAAACAAAAAAGTAAATAATTATTATTAAGTAGAAGTTAATTAATGGAATAAAATGTAAATTATTTATTTAAGTTTAGCTCTCGAGTTTAACGAGAAAATAGTAGTAAACACTTGAACGCAAATTACTTTCTGTGTACATATTAAACACCTTGAATCTAAATAACTGCTTGTTTACCGTACACTTGTTTGTTTATACTTTCATAGAAGTCCTACATATTGATTAAAATGCAAATCCATTAAGCTTTTACTTATCTGTTTTATCGATTTAGCTATTTAGCTATTTAGATGTACCTAATATAGGAAATGAAAATGATTTATGTTACTATTTTTACTGCAATTACCTACCGTGAAAAATTATTAGAAGGGTAATTTTGAAATACTTGACACATCTCTGCTGATGTATCTTATCAATAAAAAGAATAAAAGTTCCTACAATATCTTGTGCTAAGGTTCTTTAATATCCATTTCTTTCGCATATCATATTATCCTTATCTACGATCGTTTATAAACAATTATTGCATATCATAAGATTTATAACTTCCACCCATTTAGATGATTGTAAATTGTAACTCAAAAACTTACTATGGATTACCTTCCTTCAACCAAGAATTTGGTAAACAATTGCTATAAAAAACGAATAAAATTTCTATACCATAATTTATTAGGTATTATAGAACCTTAAAAAAATTAGGGTGCTATAATAGCCCTCGAAAGAACATTTCCAAAAACATAATATTAGGAACTTCTTTGTCTTTTTGTTAATAGAACAGGTATATCAGTAAAGTTTGGTTAAGTATTGCAGAAACACCATGTATAAGCATAATCTGAATAAAAATTTAATAATATTATTTATAATCGAAAAGTACACAGTTTATTTTATTCTTTTATTTGTGTGAACCAAAATTATTTTGCACCTGCTCTATAGTAAACTAACTATAGTATCATTATTACATCAATATCGTGTGTTTTTATTATCTAGTACCAGTAAAACAATTCTAGTAAAAAATTTGTGACATAAACAATTTATTACCATTATTACAGCGTAAATGCAAACAAATACCTATAAATCTTGAAAGCGCTTTAAACTTCAATATGACATTGCGTTGATGTTGAGTTATAGGCAGTTATTAAATATTATTTATATCAATCGATTTTAATTTTCATGTTTTGAAACAGGAAGAAATAACATCATTCATATATGACAATTTTATTTTACAAAGACAAGGAACAATACAATTAATATTACTTTAAGACCCGTCAAATGTTCTCATTACTTCGATTTTATTACGGCAGGTTCTCGATTTTCAAGTGTTCCGAAATAGATAGGGAGAATGGCAGAGAAAAAACTTATCCTATTATTAAAAACCATAATTATAGACATAATATTATATAGATATACTCTTGAGTACCTGGTGTAATTTAAGACGGAATCGTAGGCATGGATGTTTGATGAAATGTTTTTTTCTCCCTTACATTGGCTAAAAGTTCATAACATTTCAAAATAATAAAAAGAATTAAAAGGATTTGGATATAAAAGAAGAAGAAATCAATAATGATGGGGACAATATATTGCAACGAAATTCCAGATCACATAAGCAATTGAAAATTTCCTTACACCCAGTTAAGACTGGTAAATTTACGTGTGGTGGCCCTGATGTAAAAACTAGCTATTGGTCAAATGGCGTTAGAAGGTACGTGGAGGTACCAAAGCAGGCCATAAACGGACTAAAATTAACCAAACACAATCGCAATACAGAGGAATAAAAAACTCACCTCAGATCTTTCGGTGTTAACAAAAGTCTACCTTATACAGAATTCTCTGTACGCGATCGATATATAAAATTACAACAAAAAGGTATTCCACTGTCCTCTTCTGCCAGTCCTAAACGAAAGGATCTCCTGGTATACGGTTGCCAGCTGGAAGTTGCAAAGATGGTCTCAAAGATATAAATCGGCCAATATGGAGCCACAAGGTCACAGGTTGGATACTCCAACCCAAAGGTATAGAAGGTAAAAAAAGACACTGCACAGCCTGGAAGTTCACGTTGGAAATGTAAGTAATCCCGATAACGTGATAGTCTAAGCATAAAGTTAATTAACAAGGTACAGAAAATCCGCAAAAGAGCGCCCGTCGTCAATTGCTCAACCCAGCACAAGGAAACAGTTTCTTTATGCCTATTTTTCAGTGGTAAAACTAAACAGTACTCGGTAAATTAACAAAAGTTAAACGGTTAAAGTTAAACAATCGCTCTTTTCTTATCCAAAAACAAAACCCACCGATATCTTTCCCATAGTTGTAACAACGACATCAAAGGTATAAATTCATAGGCGTGCGAATGAAAACATCAAATGGCGATTTTACATTACAAGATTAGAAAAAAATTAAGACAAATTTGAAGAGGCGAAATGGAAATAAAAAGGAAAATAGATGAAAAGTTAGAAAAAGTAGTCACAGAAGAAGTAAAAGAAGAAGTCATGGAAGGAAATCCAATAAAGCAAGTGTCATACAGGTAACACTTCTAGAAAAGCCCTGAGAATCACAACAAAGAAGTTAAGACCAATTAAGTGGCGGAAACTGCAAACTACAAGAAAATTCAATTTGAAAAGACGCAGAGAAAATTACAAGAAGAGAGAAACTAAAACTAAAATTAGAGCTACATCTACGGGAAGATTTTCCCGCAGGCAGGGCTGTATATAATGGGGGGAATGAATTGTTTGATAGTCTCCTTCTTCTTAGTTTAAGCCGTAAGGCTTGTTATTACCAACATCTGCGTCGTTTCCTTGGCAGTGTTAGTTCTGTGAGCATATACAAATTTTACATCCATAATTTTACATCATTAGATAGCTTTCTAAACTTTCCTTCAGATGTGCCATGTATCCTGTTTTTTTATGTTAATGGTGGCAATTCACTAACCCAGGGGACCAACGGCTTAACGTGCCTTCCGAAGCACGGAGACTAGTCATAAGAAAGTTTGAATCTCCCCAGGTTTGAACCCGGTGCCCCGCATTCGCATCCAACTGCGTTAGCTGCAAGGCAATGACCGTCTCTTTGATAGATAATTTGATAGTAATTTTAAAATTGAAAATGAGTAGCAGCGGAAAATTTAAAGAAAAATAGAAAAAATTTAGTTCAAGAAGGAAATTGCAAAAATACGAAGTAATAAAATTATAAAATATCCACGGAAGAAACAGGAAGTTACGTAAAATTATGGAGGATGGGTTAAAGTTGAAGGTTTGCTGTTATTTCGAAGAAAACTTTTGTTGAATCATAGAAATTTAATTGATGATTATAAATAATTGACGATAGCATTTGAATTGTAAATAGTTGATGACTTGTTTGTTACAGTTAAGTATTTTCCGAAGATTTTGAAATGTTGTTCTTCATTGCAAAGGTATGACGTCGGGTAGCTTTTTCCAATGCCATGGGGATTTTCCGAAAACTAGTGAGGAGATGTCGTATTACTTTGGGATGAAGAAGATTTGTAGTTTGTAAATTTTATTGCAAATTTTTAATTTTGTACATTTGGGAATTGATAAGTAGATAGAGATGAGATTTTTGCCTTTTTTTTATTTTAGCTCCTATTTATATGTTATTAAATAAGACACCGCTGGTGCAATAACAGAGGTGGGGATCAAAAATTTTTCATAAGGGACTTGCGTGTGGCTTCCCAAGTCGCGAAGTTGTGTCAATTTTAATGATCGTGAGATTTATAATATACCGGGTGACCGGCCGCCGATGTGAACGTAGTAAATTAATCTTTCTTTAATTCTCGCTTGCCATCAGAACGGATAAGAATGAAAAAGGTACCAATTGAAAGAGTTTTATTTTCCGCGTCTAAAGACATTCAACATTTGATGTTTTGTTCCTTAATAATGTTAAAAATGAAGCATTAAAATAAGCGATTTTTTAAAAATCAGACCTGCTTTGGATGGTTGAATTGTCAAAACTTGCGTTTAAAATTAGTTTTCAAACAAAAACAATTACAATGAATTTTAAACAAGGGATCTAATATCTATTTAAAAGTGCTATTTTGTCATTTTGTTTTGAGTTTTTAACAATGATCAAAGAACAAACCATCAAGTTCTGGGTGTCTTTAGACGCGGAAAATAAACCTCTTTAAGTTGATACTCTTTTCATTCTAATCCGTTATAATTGGAAGCAGGACTTTAAAAAAAATCAATTTCCCATGTTATTTTCCTATGTTCACATCGACGGCTGGTCACCCGGTATACAAGTTTGATTTTTGAAAAATCTTTGGGAAATAATAAAGAACAAAGGTAGTGGAAGGAAAATTGTTTTGAACCCGGTTTGAACCCGGTACCTCGCATTTGCATCCAACTGCGTTAGCTGCAAGGCAGTGACGGTCTCTGGTAGACCATACCATACCATATCTTCTATCATATAATTCAACATAATTTTTTCAAAAAATTTGAATTTAAAAAAATTTAAAAAAAAACAACACGGCCTCTGCGTCTAAGTGTCCTCTTTGAAAAAATATATACTGTTATGAAAATTGTTCGAGTAATAAGCAAAATAACAGCGAATTACAAAAGTGTATTTCCCAACTCTGAGAATACCTCTTATTGCCAATGAAAAGTTCGTTAATAATAATTATTGTTGAAATCAAAATGAATTTTTTTGGAATTGGATGAAAAGCACGCCTTACAATTTGCATCTATTGAAGTCCTAATTATTGTCTTCACATAATATAATGTAGGTAGTAAATAAATATAGATAAAATCGATGGACAACACCCGATAGTATCTCTTTAGCTTTATTATTTATAGATTTATTATGTATAGATTAGGAAATTCTTGCATTGTAATTTTAAAATAATACTACAAAATATTTATATTTATTAAGTTACAGTCTCTTTCAATAAACTTACAGTAAATTACAAAAATATAAACAATTAACAAGTTTGGGTTTCATTTGCCGCTTTTGCACTGTCTTTTAAAACGTTTCCGTTGAATTGTATAAGTACTAACTCGTAAGTTACAACAGCACCTGCCATCTAAATACAAAAATTTAACAGTCATGTGAAAATGTATTAGTAGTACACTCACGCTTAATATTAAACCTCTGGTAATAGAGAAGAACTTTTTCCCTGTCAATGCCACTTTATCAAACTTAACTTGCTCAATAAATCTCTTAATCTGAAAACCGTTAACCGAGTTTATATGTACAACTTGCGATGATTATTATGTTTACCTCAATGTTGTACACGCTAGAAGGGATAGAATTCAATATAGGTATGGGTTCCTTACTTTCATCATGTACCCAAGCCCCATAGATGCATACGCATATAATTCTCATTATTAAAAATCCAAAGGAAAAGTAGAAGTAAATCTTTTCTACAGTATCTTTCATTATTCTAAAATATTGTTTCATTTTAATAGTTAATCTCTAAATATTTGTATTACTACCTTAAACTATTGAATATCTGTATGATGACAAAATATAAATTATTGGCAAAGGATATCAAAATTATGTACGCTAAATAATCGTCCATATGCCTCGTCAATGCGCTTAACCTATTATAATCTTCTCTAATCTCTTGCCAAACTTCAATATTGGAATTCTGTACAATTTTACATAATTACAAAATTGAATAAAATAAACAGCTTAAAGTTTACCGATTCCCAATTTCTTTTCATAACTCTTAATCTGTTTGTTATTTGTTGAAATCTTAGAGCCAAAGCCGTACTTATCAACATGATAAATAAATCATTAAAAGTCCAAGCAAATGTTAATTGCACACTGATTAGCTATTAATTTAATATTTTAATTAGGTTCATTAAAAATTTACAAGTCTTACTTGTAATGGAATTGCTAACCAAATACTATAATCTAGCGTATTATATATTTCGGGATACAAAGTCATCTTAAAATAAAATTCAAAAAGTTCCGTCGTTCCTCTGCATTCGATGGATTGAATTAGTCTACGGATCTTCACAATGAAATGTTCCACTACAATTATCAATATTAAGACAACAACTATAAAACGTGATTAAAATTTTATACTCAGTGCTAAAATTAGTAGAACTGAAGCCATAATTCCTATTCTTCTTCCCAAATGAAGCGGATGCCCATAACTTCTCATCGAATACTCTACTAAACTCCATTTTCGCATTATTTTGGACCATTGGGATGCAAGTTTAATATATAACAATGTTATTGTAATGGTACTCAAGAGGAATATAAGTGGGACTGTAATTTAAGAAAATAGATAACTAATGCAATTTGATGTTCAACCTGCCAACGAGCTTCTATTAACTATGAAATGAAATAAAAATGAAAACATATTTCAATAAAATGGGTCCTTGACATGAGTCTAAGGGCCGTTATATGCATCTCTTTGTAGAGTGTCTAATAACGCGATCATGTAAGATGGCTGTTAGTTTATTCTCCGTCCAATAGCAACTTTCTGTCGTGCAAATATAGAATAAAATCTTAAAAAATGAAATTTCAAGAATATACAAAAACATGGTGTTTTTGTTTTACTGAAGTTGAAAAATATAGTAAAATTATTGAAGAATATAGAAAGGTAATCGTAATAAGAAACTTATAATTTTACTATTATACTTACTTGCCAAAAAGAAATCTAGCCCATTTATTGCAATTAGGTATAAATAAAGGATGCTAATCAACGCAGCGCAGATAGTAACCAGTAAACAGTAAAAGCATCTGCACGATCTCCAAGTGAATCTCAATTGTTTCGAATCAGGATTAGTTATCCCAATTACTGGCATTTGCCCGAAACATTGTGCAATAACAAGTATCCATTTCAAAGATTGGTGGATAGTGCTCCCTTTTTTGATATTTGGTGCGCCACTATGAAAATTAATTACAAAAATGCTTTTCTTATTTTTCATATTAGGTTTATTTTGTAAAATCCAAATATTCAAACTATTTTTCCATATACCTAATATAATATCAAAGTGTAAACAAAAGTGAATAATTATTATTAAGTAGAAGTTAATTAATGGAATAAAATGTAAATTATTTATTGAAGTTTAGCTCTTGAATTTAAAGAGAAAAATAGTAGTAAACACTTGAACGGAAATTACTTTCTGTGTACATATTAAACACCTTGAATCTAAATAATTGCTTGTTTACCGTACTTTGTTTATTTATACTTTCATAGAAGGCCTACACATTGATTAAAATACGAATCCAGTAAGCTTTTACTTATCTGTTTTATCGATCTAGCAATTTAGCTATAATATACGAGATGTCCGTATATAGGAAATGAAAATGATTTATGTTACTATTTTTACTTTAATTACATACCTTAATAAATTATTATAAGGGTAATTTTTAATTTCAGAACTTAAAAAAATTAGGGTGCTATAGTCGTCGAAAGAACATTTAAAAGGGTGAAGCTTGCAAACAAAGCACTTCTAAAAACAAATTTTTATTAGGAACTTTTTTGGCTTTTTGTTAGTAGAACTGGTAATACATCAGTCAAGTTTGGTTAAGTATTTCAGAATCACCATGTATAAGCATAATATGAATAAAAATTTAATAATATTATTTATAATCGAAAAGTACACAGTTTATTTTATTCTTGTATTTGTGTGAATGAAGATTATTTTGCACCTGCTCTATAGTAAACTAACTATCATTATTGATACCAATATCGTGTGTTTTTATTATCTAGTACCAGTAAAATAATTCTAGTAAAAAAATATGTGACAAACAATTTATTAGTACCATTATTACAGCGTAAATGCAAACAAATATAAATCTTGAAACTGCTTTAATACGTTAGCCGCCACATGCATTAAATTTAACTCATACTAACATTAAAAACAATAATAGGCTATTTATAAGCTTGGCGGTCTACGTGTTAAACTTCAATATAACATTGCGTTGAAGTAGCGTTCTATGCGGTTATTAAGTATTTATATCAATCGATTTTAACTTTAATGTTTTGAAACATAAAGAACTAACATTTTTCATACATGACAATTTTATTTTAAAGTAAGAACCGTCAAATGTCTTCGGTTTTGATACGACAGGTTCTCGATTTTCAAGTGTTCCAAAATAGACATAGAGAATGGCAAAGAAAAAATTTATCCTATTATTCATCATCATCGACACGTCATAGATTTGTAGTAAGTTACGCTACTATTAATTTAGTCCGCCTATTTCTACTTTGGCCGTCCAATTTTTTCTTTAGGCTTGTATTTAAAAATTTGCTGCGGTGTACGGGTGTCATCCATTCTTTCTAGGTGTTGTAGCCAATAGTTTCTGTATTCTTCAACGCGTTCATATTATCTTATTATTAAAAACCATAATTACTGACAAAAATAGATATACTGTTGAGTACCTGTTGCAATTTAAGAGGGAATCGAGGGGATGTCACGGTGAATGGTTTATATTTTCTCTTTGCTGGTAGACCTCAGGCGGAGGTCCATACTGTATACAATATGCAGTACGCCATTCTACCGTCCTTAGTTAAAACGTCTTATCTCCAAATTTTTCGATTTTGAGTTAGCGGCATTGTGGGTAAACAGACCCATATCTATCTAATGCACCAACTTAAAATTCCTAATCCTATTTGGGCGGGAAATTCGCTAATAAAAATTAAAATTAAAAAAATAAAAATTGTAATAAAAATATCTCCAAAAGTGATACGTCATAGTAGTTTAAAATGTCCTATCCAACTGATGAGATAGGACACCTCATAGGACAGATAGGACGTCCTGAAATGATGACGGCGTTATAACATTTACTACAATCTCACCCTATTCTCGAAATTTCTTTTTAAATATTTTATTCTATTTTCTAATAGTAATTTTTCTCCAAAGTGCCAAGTTGGTAGTTAGGACGTTTTAAATAAGGACGACAGTATTGTTGGGTATCTCTATCAACGAAATAGTTGATAGGCGAAAATAGAAAATATTATAGGTAAAATTTGATAAGTTTAAATACTCAATTTTCGCTAACATCCATTCCTGCAAGCATTACATTTCTTCACATAAATTTATTCAATTCTTCTCCGGTTACATAAATAGCTATTTTGTACAGCTCAATAACTAATTCACCGATTTTAAACAGTATACAGCCTTAACCAAAAAATAAATTATTAGATTAATAAAATCATAATAAAATTATAAACAATAAATAATACCCATAGTTCATCATTATTTAAAACTTTCCGCGCCTCTGCTCCGCTCCAGACGCTCCAGAGCTATTTTGACAACACTATACTCATTAAAAACATCCCCCTAGGCCCGTCCAATTCTGCAAAGTGTGCTACTTGGAAGTGGGTGATTTTATAATTTTTATTATGGACGTTAATATATTATATATTATCGTATTACAAAATCATACCTTAATTTACAAATTTTCATAAAGTTGACCCGACGCGACGTGTCATTTTTCTTGAAATTCTGAAACAAACAATTTTAGTTTTATAATTTGTAAATAATAGTTGATTAAACAGATGATCTTATACCTTATTTAAGTTATATTTTTGTAATTCACAATATTTTTGAATTATTCCTTAAATAGGAAAGACTGGTAACGTTCGAATAAACCAAAACAGAATTGTATGCTATATAGAAAAATAATTTTATATGGCAAAGGGGGTTGTAAATAGAAAAGGTCGAAAGCACAACTGATGTAGATTTTATATTTTTATTCCAATATTGTACAATTCATAATTTGAACAACAATTTTTCATTCGAGAAGCCAGTCAATCCTAGAGGCATGCTGGAATACTCGTTGGGTTAATTTTCCCATTCCTCTTACACTATATTGGAAAATAAAAAGTTACAAACTTTTACAGGTTTGAAGAAGGTGTAGTATGGTTGGCTACTGATGAGGCTTTAGTAAAATCATAAATATGAAATTGAATTAATACTAATTCGTACGTGATAATAGCGCCTGCAATCTGATTATGCATTATTATTTATAATATGTTTTAATTTAAATATGGAGCTTACATTTAAAATAAGTGCATTGGTGACTCGAAACAATTTTCTTCCAGTAAATGAGCATGGATCCACTTGTATCTTGTACAAAAGTCTTTCAATCTAAGAAATTTATTAAAAGTTAATTACAATGATAGAACAGTATATTCTGATGTTACCTCGACATTATAAACTTCAGGCAATGCAGATAATAAGAATCTAGTAGGTTCTTTACTTTTTTCATTAACACTTGCAGCGTATATGGATACAGCTGCAGTACGAACTAAGAGAAATGTGAACGAATATATAAAGTACAATCGTTCTGCCACATTTTTCGATTTTGGACTGAAATTGTATCAATGATAAGCAAACGTAAGTACACTGGGATACGTGGAACATATGGGTAAGTGGAATTTAGCAAAGAAAATTATCCTTAAAATAGTAGTATTTTGACTGTCATCTTCTGGGAAATAATGTGAACAAGTATGACACAACCAAAATTCTAAATATAGTTTCAAAATATTTATTATTTTATAGATGATTTTCGCTGCTGGGTTCCACTTACACCCTATACCTACATTATGTTCCACTTACTCCGATATAGGTACATTACATTATTAATAATATTAAAATATTATATTATAATTATTTACCTCAAACTGTTAAATAATTGAATTAAAATAACAAACAAATTATTTGCAAATGATAAAAGTATTATGTCAGAAATTGAATTATCAACATAACTGCAAAGAACTGTTAATGCATTATAATCGCTTCGAATGCATTGCCAAACTGCTGGATCTTTAAACTGAAATATAAATTTGTAATTATTATCACTGTTGCTAGTACCACCAATCTAAATTTATTTATTATTCATACCTTATTTTTCAATGCCATTTTAATTCTTACAGTTATTTGTTGAAACTTACTGGCCAATGCTATACTAATTATTATGATAAATAAATCCATATAATTCCATGTCACAGTACAAAGTAAATTTATTACCTATAAGATGAAAACATATTAATCGAAACTTATTAAACTACATAATACAGTGCAACCTCAATAATTCGTACATACAGTAATCCAAAAGTCTAGTAACGCAAACCCGATTAAATTAAGAAATATCTCGAATTACATTAATTTTTCATCTTAAAAAATTCAATAAATAATACTTGGTTATTTTGTAGTAACGCAATAATTGTTTTAAATAAAGTTTGTTAATACGAACACAGTTTATAATTAGTTCGAATTATGAAGGTTGCACTGCAGAATATACTTACAAAAAATATAACTCCTTTCCACAAAGTAAAAGAAATGTAATTAAATATGTATGTAAAGTTACTGTATAGAAAATAAGTAAAAATTCCTAATCCTTCCGTATTTTTTATATTTGTAAAAGCTGTGGTTAAGAATAGTAGATGTTCTACTAAAATTTAAAAGTGCTTGAAATATACTTATTTGTTTACAAATTCCAAGGTATAAAATGCACATTTGTCTCTCCAGAAGTGAATACTATTCCATGCAACGTTAATCGATTCAAAAACTATTCATTTCTCGGTTTGAGCGACAAAAGTGCACTTTCCGCCCTTGGTACATACAATTTTTTTACGAGCTATAGAAATTATAACAACTTTGTTAAATTAAATTAATGGATTTAAACTTAAAAACAATTTAAAATTTCATTGTAATTAAAATCAGAAATAGAACAAACTGTTCATACTGCTTAAAGGTAAGTACAGAGTAAAAGCAGGTTGCCGGTTTCAGATTATCGGTACCGACAATCATACGTAGTAACAAATGGAAGTGCTCACAGTGTAATCAGATAAATAAGCGCCGAGAGTGGTTGCCGGCGCTGTTATTTATCGGAATTATTAAGTGTTCGCAATACAAGTAGTTTCCTTTTAAGCGCCGCCGCCGACTAAAACACATAATTCAATGCACAGAGATGTAAGTGAGCACGTGGTTAAAAGCAAGGTCGAACGCAGCAGGTAACCGGTAGCGAGACATTCAGAAGAATGATTTCTTCATACCTAGCGACAGGTTATCTGCCTAACCTTTCTACAATCTTTAAATAATTAATTTTAATGTTTGATTTTGAAACTTTATATACACTTTAAATGATTATTATTATTGTTACTATTTTATTAAAACCCGAAATAATCAAAAATCATTTTGACGTGAGAGGTCAAGGCCTTGTAATAATTATTGCAAATTTGATACTGTACATAATACTATATACCGCTAAGCTCCGACCGCCCTTATTATTATAAGCTTAGCGGTCGCGTGAGTTGACTATGAACGCTAAAATACCCGGTTCGAATCCGAGTAAAGTAAGAACTTTATTCTGGCCGTCTCTCCCTCGGCAGGCAATGACAAACCACCGGGGTGTAATCTGCCATGAGAAACCTTTGTCTTAGGATAAAAGGACCTAGTACGAAACATATAAAGTACATAAATCGTCCCCAAATTATAAGGTTCACCAAACCCTCTTTAGGGTAATACTATACGTGTATCAAATTCTACTATTAGGTATTTTCTAAAATTTGCAAGAATCACGTTTTCCATAAATTTGAAAATATATAATTTTATTATTCTTAAATTTAAATTTATGATTTGTCTGTAATCAAACGCCAGCAAGATCAAATTTCAACTAAGGTGACAGTTGGTTAAATAACACACAGAATGTAATATCAAAAATACAAAATATATATGCAGGATGTTTGAGTTTCAATTATCTATGGATGTTTTTATGGAAGATAACAGCTAAGAGCAATAAATCCCAGATTGCTTTATAATTTATTGCCTTCTAACTATTTTAAGTAAAAATTATTGATTTCATATTGTCCACTTCTAATATTATGGATTTAATCCATTTTAAGTTTGTCGTAAATTCACAAGTGCTAATAACTTGGTACTTGATGCATGTTAAATATAAAAAATAAATGCACTTGTAATTAATGATACAATAATATCAGATTTAATAGAGGCGGTTCGCGGTCGGAGCATAGCGTTAACGCGAGTTGACTATGAACGCTAATCGCCCGGTTCGAATCCGAGTGAAGTAAGAACTTTATTCTGACCGTCTCTCCCCTCAGAAGGAAATGGCAAACCATCGAGGTGTAATCTGCCATGAAAGCCTTTAACAAGCATTGTTAAAGGTCACGACGCTTCTGTCAAGAAGAAATACAAAGAAGAAGAAGAAGAAGAATATCAGATTACATCTACAATAATTACGTATACCTTTCATTTTACATTTTATAAATTATGCCGACATTCTGGTGCTTCCGATGACGCCATCAAGTTGTTGAAAAGTATTCCGCGCCTCGTTGCAGTTGTTTGTAATAAATACTTCATCAATTTAGTTTCTTAATAATACACTGCTTGTTATATTTCAATTACAGTTAGTAGCAAGCAGATAAAACCTGCTTTAACCAGCGTGTACTGTGCACAGATATCTTGGACGTAAGCGCCGACTGTCCGTACTGATAATCAGCAAGCAGGTTGCCTACTTTTACTGTGAGCATACCTTAGGGGTGGTGGGGTGGAAAAGTATTACGTTCTTTAGTCTTTACTCCCGTAAATGGAAGTGTAGGTACACTGAATTTTTTCTTTAGCGGTTGGGAGTGGCTAATGCGCAGAAACGTATATTCGTTATTTTGGTTCTATGTTTGTGTCAATTGGTGGAATTATTAGGTGTCACGGGTGTCTCCCTCCACATTTGCCGCGCAAGCCCAAAAGTCACGTGCCAACCACTAAAGAAAAATTTACCTCTAGCATAATGCTAGCTCGTAGAAAAACTTGTACATAATATATTAATAATTAAAGTTAACATATTTATTATACTTACAAAATGCCGTTAAGAATATAATTAATGATGTTATTTTCAGACAAAATGATAACTTTGTATTTGTTTTATACGCTCGCATTCTACAATCAATTTCATCCCATTTTTGAGCTAACTTATCAAATTGGAATGCTAATTTTAAAAACAAAATAGTAGTTGCAAATGAACTCCCATAAAATAAAAGTGTTACTGAAATAAGAAATTCAATTAAAAAAATGATTAACTTATTGCATTTTGAATAAAATAATATAGGGAAGTGTGTTCCCTATTATAAATAATAAAGTCGTCAGAAGTTAAAGTGGTCGCAAAAGATGATGAGAGGGTGGAGCTAATGCGTAGAAACCAAAACTCGTACAATCGTGTTTATGTTGGTGTAAGTTGGTTTAAAAAACACGAAGTGAAGTTAAGTAAAAGCTTGTAATTTATTGTATTTTAATTGTAATTACATTAACGCCACCATACGGAATTATGGACGTAATATAGTGGCGCCACCACCGGTAATGTAAAACGCGAATAAGATAGATATATTTATCTAATTTAATTAATTAATTTGTTATTTAACTAGTAATTAATTTGTATTTTTAATTTCAACAATAAAATAAGTTATTGAAAATACATACCAAAATGGCCTAGGGAAAGATCAATTACATGAGCCATATTATAAATCTGAAATCCCATATTAACTGTTAAAGCCATAAGGTATGCAAATGTATAAAGAGTTTTATAAGATATCCAACGAAACTTGAAATATACAATATTTGAGTTCATAATGGGATCAATTGGAAATAATGCAAAACATTGTCCAATTGATATAATAAACGAAAAACATCTTAAAGTCGAATATTGAAAGTCTTCACATCGAGGACGTTTATGCTTGACCATTTTTCACCTACAAATTTTATAATAAGTAGAATTATAAATTAACACAAACTGTAATATTTTTGTGTGTTATTAAAAACATTGTTTATTATCATGTGTACATATTTTTTATCTGATAGTTTTTATTGCTATAACAACAAGGATAAAAAGAGCTTGATACTAAGTGAATCTATCAAATAATGATATACATGCAGAAAAACATTATTAATACCTTTTATCTTTATTATTTGTGAATAAATATTTCAATTTTTTTTTATAAACTAAAACTGTGCGAAGTGAGTGGTATCTAGTGAACAAGTCATAAAAACTAATAAAGAGTAAACTATTTGAATAATTCTAAATTCAAAATAAATGTTTGTATTTACGTCGTATGTACCACATTATTCATATAAACTCAATCAAAAATTTTGTTTGTAAATAATAATTACCGATTATGATCATCGGATTCAATTAGATTTTATTGCTGTAGTAGCTTTTAACCTTAATATTTTATGTAATAATAAACTGATCGTAATCAATTAATTCATTACTAGAGGTTTCCAAATAATAAATAGGTATACCTAATCAATTAAATTTCACGAACGAAAATTCAATATTCAAGTCCCATAATGGGTTCTAGCATTTACTACCTTATACTTAATATATTATTATGTTATTTTTTTGGATAAAATATCGATTGTCCATAATCAATATATTGTCATGTTGCGTTTTTATCTCTTTTAATTAAAGCACGTTGAGTGATTACTAAAATTTTGAAAATTCAATTTTTGGTTTTATAAGAAAAGGAATAAAATTTCACTTTTTAAGTGTAGTTTGTTTTCAATTTTAATTCTTATTTTGAAGGAATTTTTGTCAACACGACATGTATTCGCTATGTGCATTCCTCCTACTGCCCTCTGGTGGCTCTTTAAAGAAAATTACTCGGGACTGTGAACATTTTATGTTCACTGTGAAAATAGTACGCCATGAGAAATTTGAATATTTTTGCTGTCATAAAATTTGAATACCAACTGTTTTATAGCAAATAATTTAATTAATTTTGTATGATCACGTGTTTACGACATAATGCAAGTTCCGTTGAAGTTCTATTATCAGCCACTCCGAACGCTTCGTTCGATTTGCTTATCCCCTCTCATACCTTGCACATAGCGAATAGGTACCGTGAGACGAATGTGATGTCATTTAATAAAATTGAAATAGCCAACTAGAATGATAACTATAATGTAAAAGTAATATTAATTTTAGAATAGTTGGTGAAAGTGCATACTTTTACGAAAATGTTGCAGATTTTTAATTTTTGTGGTGGCAGGAAACATCTAGAAAGAACTCTCTTCTAGCGTATAGGTACTAGAACAGTGATGGCGAACCTATGGAACGCGTGCCATTGATGGCACGCGACACAATATTTTGGGCACGCCACCGATAAAAAAATATACTATTAAATATTATATCTAATTATCTGATGGCACGTCTATGGCCTCATTAAACATTTCTTTAGAAAAAATGGCACGTTGATACATAAAGGTTCGCCACCCCTGTACTAGAATATAGTACTACGGGTGTAAAATATTAACTGTCGCACTAAAAATATTAAATTAAAAGAAAAGTTTTGTATGAAAACATATAAAAATTTTACTACAAATTACTTAGGGTAAAGTAAGGTAATTTGGTGATATAGTTAATTTGGTGATACTTTTTCAAAAATTCACCAACAACTTACCGATTATCAAAATAATTTAAAATTGTTATCATATACTTCATACAGTTTCATCTGACTATTCAAGAGATTACAGGCTCTTATCTTATGTAGTTACTTGCCAAAAAAAACTTTTAATGTAATATGGTGTTATTTTTCATATTTACTTCAGTGTTATACGTGCTAGGTAGTAAATGTGTTCTAAATCAATTAATAAATAAGCTAATATAGTGTTTTTTACATTATACTTTTAGAGTAAAGCCTACTTTTCAAAATGGCATAAATAAAATTACATGTTATTGTTTATTAATTAAATTAACCCTTACGTTGTAACGGTGTTTTCTTACCATGTGCGAATGCAATTTTACCGAGTTAAAATTATGTTATTTAAATTATTTTTTTACGGCGTTAATATAAATTTTTTATATATACAATATTGTCAAAAAAGGCGGTCAATAGAGAATACTTTTTGAAAATAATTTTATTTTGGCATTTCAGGCTAATCACCAAATTACCTGTCCTTCAAATTACCAAAGTTCAAAGTATTATTAGTAATCAAAAATATAGTACATACACTTATGAAAATATGGTGAGAGCAAACCAAATGGTTTTACAGGAAGGTATGTCAATTTAGAAAGCTGCAGCACAAGTAAATATTCTTTGGACCTCGTTTAAAACGCTTTATTTAATCGTGCTAACAAGGATTTTTTTGATTTTTCGATTTTTAATACGATTTCCTAAATTTCTATTATTTTTTCCTTGTCGCAACGCAAATTATATTTTTTTAAACCCTAGCTCACTTTTTAGGCATTTTATTTCCATTTGCGCCTCTTCCCTCGCTTGCGTTTTTGGTCACTAATTTTATCCGCCCCTGTGTTTGCACATTATGCACAAAGGCTCTGACTACAACTACCATCAGCAAATCAGTTCACCGAATACCAAAGTCAAACAGAAAGCAGAGATATTCAAAGGCAAAATTATTAACAACACTACAGGATCTTCAGAAATCAGGATGTTCTACGGCTCATGAAGACCAGAAGCGAAAAAAATTCAATAAAGGTTTAAAGAAAAATGATGACTGGGAATGTGGTGTCTGTGATAAAAGTTATAATGAGGATGTACAAGAAAAGAATGGTGCCAAATGGATTCAATGCTCCTTCTGTTCTATTCCATACCACATCACTTGTCAATGACAGGCAAATGAAGACGAAATCTTTATGTGCGATGGTTGTTCTCTTTCAGATTTCGAGTAATTATGTTATGTTTAAAGTATTTTAAGTTTTAAATTAAGTTTTATAACTAATTTTAGTTTTTTTAATTGTCACCAAATTAAATGTCCTATATCACCAAATTAAATATCTTTATCACCAACTTACTTACCTTTTTTTAAAAAGAAAGATGTTCGTTTTTAATTAAGAAAATGGAATTCAAATAAAACAAAAAACCTCTCAATAGGCAGGTATAAAGTGATTCTATTATTATACCAGCAAAAATCGGGAAAAACTTTCAAATTAATCAAACTGTATCCATGTAAACAAAATTATCACCAATATACCTTACCTTACCTATACATTTCTAAAGTAGTCTTCAAAATTTCATTCAATTCTTTTCCATATTTGTTTTGCAATTTCCTTCAGATTCTGTTAAAATGATTACACGCGGCACGCACCACTTCGTCTGGTTTTCATTCCATACTTTGGTTAAAACTTTTTTAAACTTCTGCAAATTTATATTTTTTGGATTGCCCAATTTGCTAAGCATTTAACCTCAAATACAACAATCCAAAGGATTAAGGTCTGGATATACTGCAAGCCATTCTTCAACACTAATAAATTCAGGTAAATTTTCTTGCCACCACTGTTATGTAATTTTTGCATAATGGGAGGGTGCCGAATCTTTTTGGAAGCAAATTATTTTTACGTCATATAAGATTTGAGCATGGAGTAGTAGATGATCAATTAAAATATTGTTCAAATAATAAAAAACATTAATTTTCACACCCTTTTTAATAAATTTCAATGAAAACTGCCTATTTTGGAAACCTACCCCCAAACCACTAATAGCGACTTATTCTGGAACCTATTGACACTTATTTTGCTTCTAAGGATATTATCCATACTAGCAGTACACAATCGGTCATTCTGGGGGTTGTCTGGTTCTTGAAGTATAAGAATCTTTACATCTGAAAAGATAATTTCACAATCACCGTGCCACCGTAACAATGCTTTGCATATTTTATGTCTATTTTCTTCTTGATTTTGTGAAAGACCATGAATTTTTTTTCTTGTATGCCTTTAGACCCAGATCGTTTCTTAAAATTAAATGGGCTGATTAGTGACACATATTGAGACTCTAAGCCAAGTTTTCTTGTCAAAACTGCACAGTTTCTGCGAATTCGTTCCCGTACAATTTTTATTTTTATTTTGATTCTAATGATACGATTTCAAACAGTCTTTTTTTAAATTTTAAATCTTCCCGTAACCGAAATCGAGTGAAAGTTCGCAAAACAAAATCTTCTATTAATTTTTTAGTTTTTTAATAACTTCACAATTGCACAAGTTATCTTTCCATTCAAGTATAAATTTCGGACAAGCTCGCATTTTACGTCCATCGTTACAAAAAGTTTACTAATGAATATATTTGTATGCCTTTTGCAGTATTAGGACATAATAAATAGATGATGCAATTGTCAATTTTAGAATTTGTCTAAGCATGTTATCACTGCTGATATTGAATTACTTTCAAGTGCGACAGTTAATATTTTACACCCTTATACTAGCGTCTTAAAGACGTATACCTATTAGAGAAAGGTTTGTTAATAATAAACAAATTTATGTGGTATAAAGAAATGGTAGGTATGGAAACAAAATATTTGTTTAATATAAACATAGCATTTGTTTGACCAATATCTTTTTACAGTAAATTTATATTTATTCCTAACCATTAACTTATGGGAGTGTTAGAGAAACAAAATTTAAATCAACACAGATTCAACTCTTTCTTTTAGTTTGGGATTATTATTTTTTATTTATCATTTTAATTACATTTTCCTATCAGTTCCCCCTTTAGATATATTGTAGCATCGAACTCTTGTGAATCTAAAAAGTAAAAATTTTTTAACTGACCTTATAATCCTTTGAACTCTCAGTCTAGATCTAATTCACCCATTCACCCTTCTAGACGGAAATATTCTCGCGTAAGTCCACACATCCAACCTCAGAAGGTGAGGAATATACCCGCCTTCAATTTAAGGGACAGATGGTTGACACCCGAAACCCTGTGCTCATTAAAATCTAGGTTGAAAACAGAAAGAAGGTCCAAGATCCAAGATCCAAAAGTAAAGAAACCCTAAGTGAGGGGACCTTACCACTTGGGTAATGATCTTGGTAGGACCTGCAGACATCTGTGCCAACTAACCTGGAAAAATCCAGGTTAGATATAACTCCACATAAAGACTGTTCGAAAGGACAAGAATGTGGAGAGAGTGCGCTTGTGTAAGGACAAAAGTAATACTGTCCCTATGCTTACGGGCACTAATATAGCTACACGCATTTTGCTAGGTCTAGAGGGCAGACCTAAGGAAACTGAGCAAATAAGAGCCGGGGGCAACCCAAGGACTAAGAAGTATTGTGGTGTGTGCTCCAAGACTATGGCACGACCTAGTCTATCAGCAGGACTTGGTAAACTCGGTATCACACTGAAACCTTGTCCTACCTTAGTGCTGGTATAGTCTAGCCATAGTCCGGTAAAAAGGGACACGGCACAAAAGTATTCAATAGCGGCTGAACGTGCCCAGGAATCTTATGAATCCTTGTCGAATTGAAACAACCTTCTCTGAAACCTAAAAAGCGCGAAGACCTCAACCACCGACTTGTCGGAGGCGGATATGTACGTCTTAGCGAAAATCAGGAGCAGTGTGGGATTTACGTACATGCTACACAAGCTATAGCTTAGGGCCCCCTTATGTTATAAGCTTATATAGGGGCCCCCTAAGCTCTGACATAATAATATCTGGACTTATAAAGGGTCCCATATCTCAAATAGCTTAGGGCCTTATCAAGTCTAAATCCGGCCCTGATCAGGAGGACCCAATGGGCCAAAAATGACCTTAACCTGTACAAATCAAGAGACCTTGTCCCACTTCATACAGCAGTATGAGTTAAAAGTGAGATCTATAAACTTGAGGAGTATGGTGCAGTAGGTCGGCATAAAAGGTAACCCGATAATCACCTCAACCTCTACGGTCTGAGTTAAAAGTGAGACAAGGCAATCTTGAGGAACATGGTGCCGTAGGTCAGCTCAGAGAGAAAATAAGTAAATGACACCAAAAGGGATCTTAGGTCTTAACCCACACTTGGAAACTTGCTGTGATACGCGGAAGGCCAAGATCCTGAAGGACTCCTAATGCGTCAGCTTAAATTTGAGATGTGCAATGTAAATCTCTAGGGGTGCCCAGAAGTGCATCACTGAACCGGATGGTTCGAGTTGAAACTTACGCGGAGTGGTCTTAGCGCAATTCGAGCGAAAGCTGACTTGGTTCTACCACCGTTTGGTGATGAATTCGTGGTGGCTGTGTGTTTTTGAGAGGGGTATAAAACAAATAGATTCACAATGGAAGCTCGGATCCTTTCGGGGAACCTAGTTTCCGGACTTAACCTCAGTGACCAGTCTGGTGTACCGGCATACTTGTATGCCGATACGCAACTGGGGAGCCCCCCACATAGGGCAACCATCATCTTGCAGTGATGATATTTTGAATAGGTACCTCAGCTCGCCTTCGGTTAGCCCTTGGCATGCCAAAAAAACCGCTTATGAAAGATCCATCTACGGGAGAAAATCCGTGGTCATTCGTTTTACCCCCGAGAGGAGGGATGCAGGATATATCTTAAGTTAACATCCAGCATCTAAAACTAACAATACTAATCATCTACGAGGGCCACCTTTTAAGTTTTTACAAACGACCACTAGATGGCGCTATTGAAATCTGTCATTACTATTTTCGTAAAATTTGACATTTTTTATTGTGACACCAGTGAAGGGTTAGAAATTGACGAAGTAGTTCGTTTACAGTGAATGTTTAAAAAACAATTTTGTGAGAAAAATGGAAATTTCACGTGAAGGTTTTCGTTGGATGATTTTCTACGATTTTAGCAAAGGCCTAACTCAACAACAATGCATAGAATCGCTTCGTTCCACTTTTGGTAACGAAGCATTATCAGAAAAGACAGTATATAATTGGTTTGCAGAATTTCGTCGTGTTCGTGCGTCTGTCAGTGACGAATCTCGTGAAGGTCGACCAAAATCTGTTGTTATTCTAGATAACATTGATGCTGTGCGAAACATGATTGTAGAAGATCGACATGTGACATATGGTGAAATAGAGGCATCTTTAGGCATATCGAAGACTGCAATACATTCGATTTTGCATGAACATTTAGCGGTAAAAAAGATCTGTTGTCGATGGATTCCGCATAACTTGACTGAAGCACAAAAAAAGGCTCGTGTTAATTGGTGTAAGGAAATGCTTCAAAAATTTGACCGAGAAACATCAAAATCCGTATACAACATCGTCACAGGTGACGAAACTTGGATATATTCATATGAACCGGAAACCAAGCAGCAATCCACAGTGTGGGTGTTTCAAGACGAACCGAATCCTACAAAAGTTGTTCGTTCACGAAGCACTTCCAAAAAAATGATCGCTTTCTTCTTCAGTGTCACTGGACATGTCACAACCATTCCTTTGGAGGACCAAAGAACAGTGAATGCTGAATGGTATACGACAATTTGTATGCCAAAAGTCATCGAGGAAATCAGGAAAAACAACAAAAAACGTCGCATCATTCTTCATCATGACAATGCCAGTTCTCACACAGCACGTCAAACAATTGCTTATTTGAAGGAGAAAAAACATCGAATTAATGACTCATTGCCCGTATTCACCCGATTTATCGCCTAACGACTTCGTTTTGTTCCCCAATATCAAACAAAAAATGCGTGGACAAAAATTTTCATCACCTCAAGAAGCAGTTGAAGTTTTCAGAAACCTGGTTTTTGAGATACCATCTTCAGAGTGGAAAAAATGTTTCAAAACTTGGTTTTCACGTATGCAAAAGTGTATTATAATAGATATAATAGACGGTCGGAGTATAGTGGTCGAATAAGTTGACTATGAACACTAAATGCCCGGTTCGAATCCGGGTGAAGTAAGAACTTTATTCTGGCCGTCTCTCTGGTCCTCCAGGTTGGGGGTTCTACGTCGGGCTTGCTCCTCGTCTAGTTAAAAAATGTAAAATGCTAACAAACCAAACACCAATTCGCAAGGTTGGTAGTTGGGCTCGGATAACGTTGTAATGCGTTTCAAAAACCGATTAGTTCAAAAGTGTATTAATCTTAAAGGCGAATATTTTGAAAAACAATAAAACAGTTTGTTCCAAAAAAATCTTTTCTTTCCTAGTTTTTGTAAAAACTTAAAAGGTACCCCACGTATACTCATTATTATTGCAAGCATTTTAAATAATAATTACGTTATATTCAACGTTGTTATATTATAAAATTATAGTGATAATAAATATATAAAATTGGTTAATTATTATTAGGTAATTCGTGAAAATAAATTGTTTTTATATTTTAATAAATTACGAATTAATAATGTATTTGAGCTTTCAACCGCGCGTTTCGATCATCTTCAGAAATTACAAAATAATATAAGCTATTTGTTTGTTTTTGTTTCGTATGTTTAGAGATCACATTACTTTTCTCAGAAACTATTGCAAAAGTCACGCACACAGTCTACAGTGGAATGAGAACCTTGCATTTCCTCTAATATCATTTCAATTACTTTTTGAAGATACTATATCTGTCAAGTGGACGCCGTCATTGCTGATGACCATTTGGGATGTTTTTACCGCATAACTTCAGGCGATAAGTTCGGATTCTCACTCTTGTCGGATATTCTCTTTAATAGATTCCAGAGTCTGTGGCTTGTTCACATAGACCCGTGATTTCAAAAAACCTCACAGAAAACAGTACGGAGAGGACAAAAGGCGTATTTTCGCGAGGCATTTTGGTTAACCAAAAGTAACCGGTTAGATTTTATGTCATTTTCGCGAGAACGGTTAGAGGGGAGGTAGATTTTGGTTAAAAAGTTACCCAACCAAAGTTAACCAAAGACGACCGCTCAAAATCACTGGTTACTTTTTGTGGTTACTTTTTGCGCCATCTGTGTGCGTCACAATTTAAAGTTGAAAGTGGTTCTAAAATGGATTTGAGGTTATGTTAAATTAAAAACTAAACAATCATTATAAATTAATTTTCGAAGTTATAAAATCGTTTTGATTATTATAAAGTTTGGTAAAGTGAAATAAACGAATATAATTTACACTAAGGTGCGAAGGTGTATCTTTTTCTTGGTGAAGAATGACATTGCAAATCATTTTGCAATCGTGGGTAAATGTAAGTAAATAAAATTCTTTTTATGTTTGAACATTGTATTCATATTAATTTACAGATCTTGAAGAAGCAATAAAATATATAAAGGAACTGTATTCAGAAAATCAGGGATAATTAATCGACCTTACAAGTAGGTAGATCCTACGTTGTAGTTTGAAGTTAAACTTGAGAAGAAATTGATAATGATAAATATACTTTAATGAGTATTAATTAATTTATTGTTACAATTTACGGTAATGGATCAATCAAATGAACTACAAAGCTAGAGATTACTCGGTGGCTGATTTACCTTATTTTTATATCATATTTTGCATATCAGTTATATTAGAAAGGTAACTTTTGTGTTCTTTACGTGTTTAAAATTTAATATTTTTTTTATAATAAATTTTATATTGTAACTTTTTGCTAGAATAATATTGATTATTAATTTTCAGGTCGATGGAAAAAGCAAGGTGATCGATTACTAATATCCTAGAGTTGGAAGAAAGTATTAATTTGATTATGAAGCTGCGGATATGCATTTTTACAATAAGGTTGGAACAGCATAGAATAATTGAAAATTAAGAAAACGAAAAAATGTGAAAACATAATTATTATTTCAAGTAGTACACACTCTGATATAAAATTTATTTTTATTTAATAACATTTATATTAACCATTGTAAATAAAAATTTTAACAATTGAATTATTAATATTTAGATTAATCTTGCAGCTATCGCATTTCTTTTTGCTTCCGCTCTTCTGTAGGCTGCTCTTTCGTTTTCCTGTAGTTCTCTGCATGGTGGTCCTACAGCACTAGCTATAGTATCGTTATTATTATTGTCTTCCAGTTGCCATTCATCGTTGCATAAATAACAAAAATTATGCAAAACACAGGCAGCAGTAGTTATTTCAATTCCTTTTGAAACTGTGCCTGTGTCTATATAATGGAGTCTTGCCCACCTCCCTTTTACTAAACCAAATACGATTTCAATACATACACGATCTGAACTTAAACAGATGTTATGACTTTTGCACTTGTGTCATATTGTAGGATTTAGGAAACGGTTTCATGAGCCACGTTTTTAATGGAAAGGCACTATCACCTATTATATGAAAATCTTCATTCGGAAAAAATTTTTGTTTTCCAAACTCTTCGATGTATTTCACTAACAATGAGTTTGAAAAAACTCTTGAATCGTGAGCCGAACCAGGAAATCCAACAAACACGTAGGTAAATATTTTATCTGCAAAACAGATTCCCATTAAATTAATAGAATGGTTTTGATGCCGATCAATGTAGCTATCTTGCTGGCTGGCATTGATTTTAACGTTTATATGGCTCCCATCAACGGCAACAACAATTAAGAAGAAAAAAAGAAGATATACTTCCAGCACGGACTCCGATAGTTCAGAATCTGACGAGCGAAGAAAAAAACCACGTCGTCGTTCCAAATAACATTGTTATACAGGGTGTCCCCGCACTCACTTTACGTAACTTAGGTGGTGATAGAGGACACTTTTCTAAGAACAATATTTAACAAAAATTTTTTTCTAAATTCAAACCCTCGAGAGTTAGGCCTCTTTAAAGCATTTTTTTTAATTTCCACCTTCACGTGGCCATAGCCCCGAAAATATTAATTTTTCAGGAAAAATTGTTTAATGCTTTTTTAAAGAGCGTGAAATAATCTACAAACTAGATTCAAACCTTTTATTGTCTAAAATCAACGGCTTTCGAGTTATGTATTAAAGTAAGTTAAAAAATGTCGAAAAATTTGAGCTTTCCTTTTTTTTGGTTTTTTTCAAAACCCTGTATCTTTTAAACGAAACATTTTACAAAAAATCTGACGCCTCATTCCGAATAGGAAATTTAACGGACTACAATTTTTGTCTAGTAAAAATTTTTGAAAAACCAATCCATTTCGCAGAAAATTAGAAAGTAACAAACAAGGCAGCTACAAAACATAAAATTAAATTCACAAAATTTTTATTTTTTTTGAAAAATTATTTTATTAATTACTTTTAAATTATTACATTAATAAATTAATTGTTGAAAATGACCACTCTCATTATCAATACACAGTCGTGATTGTTTTAAAAGATGTTTGTCGAAAAAAAAAACGATTTTTCGACACTTTTAATCGCAGAAATTCGAATGTTTGGCACTTTTCACACTCACCGATTGACCAAAATTGGCCTCGTGATTGACCGGTCAATCCCTCGACCTTGTTGACCACCCCTGCTATAATGGCTCTTAACAAAAAAGGAAATTTTATAAATAATACTATAAAGCATATTTTAAAACGAGCACGACTGTGTATTGAAAATGAGGGTGGTCATTTTCAACATTTACTTAAATAATCTAATAGTTTAAAATCAATTAATAAAATAATTTTTCAAAAAAAATAAAAATTTTGTGAATTTAATTTTTCGTTTTGTGGCTGCCTTGTTTATTTATTTCTGATTTTCTGTGAAATGGATTGATTTCTCATAAATTTTTACTAGACAAAAGTTGTAGTCCGTTAAATTTCCTATCCGGAATGGGGCGTCAGATTTTTTGTAAACTGTTTCGTTTAAAAGATACAGGGTCTTGAAAAAAACCAGAAAAAAAGAAAACTCAAATTTTTCGACATTTTTTAACTTACTTTAATTCATAACTCGAAAGCCGTTGATTTTAGACAAGAAAAGGTTTGAATCTAGTTTGTAGATTATTTCACGCTCTTTAAAAAATCACTAAACCATTTTTACTGAAAAATCAATACTTTCGAGGCTATGGCCACGTGAAGGTGGAAATTAAAAAAAATGCTTTATAGAGGCCTAACTTTCGAGGGTTTGAAATTAGAAAAAAATTTTTGTTAAAAATTGTTCTTAGAAAAGTGTCCTCTATCGCCACCTAAGTTATGTAAAGTGAGTGCGGGGACACCCTGTATATTTTAATAATAAATAATATTTTTAAATATAGATTCTTAGTTACTTTTTTATACCCGTCCACCATTGCTATGTAAATCTATATCAAATTTTAATATCTATCAAACAGATTAGTCCTTACAAGTAATAAATAAAAGCAAACAACTTGAAGAATAAATCATTGTTTACATTATTTCACAAAAGTTTGGTTAGTTTTCATTTCAATTTTTAACCAAAAGTAACTTTTTGCATTTTCGCGACCACAAATGGTTATTTCAAAAATTGTGGTGGGGGACTAACCAAAGGTGACCAAAAGTAACCGAGCGGTACTAACCGGGATCCTCGCGAAAATACGCTTTAAATTTTTGGGTAACACCTAAAATTTATGGTTACGCTACGCCACTGTAAATCAGCAGTATGACATAACCACAAAAATAGAACAAAGAACAAAGACGTTTTTGGCGCTTAAGCCGGCGTCAGTAGTAATCGGTAGTAATGGAGAATTTTGATAGTTTAAATTTAGAAAAAATATGTCGCGTATGCCTTGAAGAAACACAAGATATGAGATGCTTGTTCGAAGGAAGTGTTGCGGATATGCTTCGTAATGTTACTTCAGTACAGGTAATAATAAATTATTATGAATTATTTTAACCCATGTTTAAGTTAAGTATATTTGTATAACCGTAATGTTTTGCCGGTAGGTTGTTGAACACGATGTTTTACCTAAACACATATGTGATGTTTGCATACATGAAATAAGTCGTTGGCATGCATTCAAAATCAAGTTTATGGAAAACGAGTCTACTTTGCAATCCATCGGGTTAGAAAGAGAACGGAAATGTAATTTAGAAGATAGTGATGCATGTGACCAAGACGAAGAATTTTTAAATAATAAAGTGGTGGATACAAAGCATAAGAAATATTTTGACAATAACCCATCTACTCAAACAATGATAATTGTTAATGACTGCGTAGACAGAAAGGATAAGTTTGTTTGTGAAATATGCACAAAGCAATTAAAGACGAAACACTCATTGCGGCGTCATTTGAAAATTCATTCTGGTGAAAAATCTCACAAGTGCTCCCTCTGTGATAAAAGTTTTGTCGAACCGGGAAATTTGACTAAGCATATACGTAAGCACAATCAAGATAAGAAGCATCAGTGTACAGAATGTGGACTTAGGTTTTACGAAAGGAACATATTAGTGATACATATGAGAACTCATACTGGCGAGAAACCCTACAGTTGCAGTGTATGTACGCGGTCATTTGCAACTCCAGCACAAGTGCAAATACATATGAAGGTTAGTACTTTTTAATCTAATTATTTATCTATTTGAGTTCGAGGTCATTATTTTTAGACGCATACAGGAGAAAAGCCATATTCTTGTGATATTTGTAACAAATCGTTTCCTTATAGTAGTTCATTAGACACTCATAAAAATATTCACTCGGGGGAAAAATCATACGTATGTCCTGATTGTAACAAATCATTTTCTCAAAAAGTTAATTTGGATGGTCACATTCGTGCTATGCACACACACGAATTTCCATTTATGTGCAGCGAATGTGGAAAGGCTTTTCCTAAAAAAGAGCAGTTAAAAATTCACTGTAGAAAGCATACTGGAGAGAAACGTCCTTTAAAATATACTTGTACATTGTGTCAAAAGCAATTTAGCACATCGGCTGAATTGCAAATTCACACCAGAACGCACACCAATGAACGACCTTATCAATGTGATTTTTGCGGTAAAAATTTCAAAGCATCGTCTCATATGACATCGCATAGAAGAATTCATACCGGCGAAAAAAACCACATTTGTCGTTACTGCGGTAAGGCATTCAGAGAATCTTCAACGTTAAAAATACACATACGAATCCATACCGGAGAAAAACCTTACTGTTGTCAAATTTGTGGAGTAAGTTTTACACAAAGTAATACATTAAATACTCATATTAAAATACATAGTAATCAGGGATATTTGTAAATAATAGATTACTTATTAGCTGTATTATAGATTACCTAATTTTAAACAAAATAATGAAATATTTTAATTTATTAGTGTGTATGTGATAGTTTGTTGTAATTTAAGATTATTTTAGTTGAAGGGTAGATATAACGATACCTCAAGGTAATAAATTTACAACTAAAATTGGATAGTTTCGATATTGGTGTTGTCAATATTTACAGGAAAACATTAAAACAGTACATAAAATTCTAAACACCTAATATAAATGAAAATTGATGTTATTATGATAGATATGTAATAAATACGCTTTCTGGAAAACAAAAAAAAACATAATTTTATCTTAATCAGTTTTTATAGACAAATTTGGGAGTTAGCAGCATAAAAACAAAAATTTGTGCGGCATGTTTCGTGTTTATTTAAAAAATATTAATAATACTTGAAGAGGACCTGGGAATAATGATCTAAGTTACAAATTGTACAAACTGAGATATAACGATTTGAAATTTTCAAGACTTTGTGTTGGTTTACTTTATCTAAAGATATTAGTGTTCTTGCTGTAGAAGCAGATTTGGGTGGCGGCAATACACAGACCACGTCTGATAAGTCAACTGTTCCTTTGTCTTTGGTATTAAGAAGAACAAATTTTCAGCTACCTATAGAGACAATGGGTGATACGAATAAAAGTGAGCATGTAGTATATAACTCCAAATTTTGAAAAATTACTCAGAGTTCTATAAATGAAAATAAAAGTAAGTAGGTATATGAGTAGATACTCTTCTAAAAAGCATACCTACTTGCACTGAGCATCTACCTTTAAATTGTATTCGTATAATCTGAGTATTAATTTCAAAATTTTGAGTATATACTTCATGCTCACTTTTATTCATATCACCCAATAACTTATAATACCCCCCCCCCATAAAACTATCCAGAGTACACCACTGTATGAATGCGTTACAGAATATAGAAAGACAGAGTTACATTGAATTATTATTATTTCCTTGAGCGAATTAGCTCTCTTGGATTATTCTTTGATCGTTGATTTCGTAAAGTACTACGTTTAATCACATCTTCTAAGGGCAATTTTTGGACTTTTGTGGAACTCTAATTTAGAAACACCTTCAGAGAAAATCTGGACAGGTTATCTTTAGCTTTTTCCTTCATGGCTTTGCCAAATTTGTATCCGTTTTATTTAAAATGGTTTTCAAAATTGCTCCACACTTCAACGAAGAAGCTTTCGTGCACTTACAGCGAAGAAAATTCTTACATTGAACATTCATAACATACCTGTAGCCATTTAAACATATCTTACAAAATGTTATGTCGCTGACGAGGGCTGCCAGCTGACCGGTTTTTTGTGTTCTTCCAGTACGTTTGTAAACTCGCGCTGTTTCTTGAAGAACCCTCTCGAACGATGTTTTGAGAGGCAAATGCTGTGGTTTAAATTAAGAATTTAAAACCACCCCACTAAATGTTTTTAAAAGTTCGTTTCCTTTATTCGATTGAATTATTTCCATGATCAAACACGCCAACCAGTAATTGGCATTAAGCTTGACTTGAGAAGTTGAAATAAATTTGAGAAAAGGAAAGCACCACAGGTGCTTGCCTGTGAAAATTCTGATCTTCAGAGCTGCTGGAAGGACCCCGTTGCATAAAATCTCAACATTAGTAGGAGTTGGAGTATCCCGAACAAAGATTTGTTCCATGTTGCCTAATCGGTTTATTAGGTCGATCACACTTTCTTTGCGGAACCTTGTTTATCAGGAATAACACGTATTTCCTCATCATCACTACTTGTTGGTAAATCAGAAAAATAAGATAAATCTGATAAATCAGACATTTTAAACAACACTTTTTAGTTAATTTAATTTAATTCGTTACCAAATTCAAAAAAATTTATAAAAAATGTAAGCACTGGCTGGTCTATGTCACTTTAATCACTGGTCAACGAGCAATTAAATATTTTGGGTATTTAACATGTGTTAACGCTTAACCAGTAACCACTGTCATACATGTTTTGGGACGTAGTTTTTGACATGCGGACTCTCATACCGCTTACTTTTATATCTGTAATCTTTTGCCATGTCATTTGTTGAATCCCATTCTTCATACCTACGAAAAGTAAAAATTCACAATAAATAAAATTAACTTCATTTATTTAATAAACAGTAAAAGTCCGCATAAATTATATAAAAACGTTAGATGTTGATTAAATGTATAAAACCTACACTTTGGAAAAATTTAAGAATTTTTAACAATAAATAGTAAATAAATTACAAATTTAAGGCGAAGCATCACCACGTGACTAAATATTGGTGTAAAACGTTCTTTAAAAAGATTCGTTAAACATGTTTTTTTCCCCAATCGAATTTTGGGATGAAATTTGTGTCAAACGTTTGAGCATCAATGAGCTTCCAATATTTTCGTTTGAGCCTCAACCGTCGCGGAGTTATTCGCGAAAACTTTGGGGGGGGGGGGCTGGAGACATGCTGCCCCCCCCCAAGTGGAATTTTGGGGTGAAAATGGTGTCAAACGTTTGAGCATCAATGAGCTTCCAAACTTTTCGTTTGAGCCAAATCGGGTTGTCAGAATAAAAAATTTAAATACGCAACGTTAACATGCAAGATCGAACTTACGTAAAAATAAATTTGGTGAAAAAATAAGGAAGTAGGAGAGATATGAATTTTATAAAAAAAAAAATTGCTTAACTGTCCGATAACTATAATATGCTTTGCCCTAAAACTTTTAAAAATTGCACTTCGAGATAGAAGAATTTATGAACTTTCCAAAGTCTTTGGAAATATTTTCTAAAGACTGCCATTCTTCTATGGTAATTTGATATTTCCTTCAGGCATGCAATTTTTTCTTTGTAATAATTTTCCTTCATTTCTACTTTTTTTTTAACATTTCCTCATATGCCTCTACACCATCGGAAACTTTCTTTGGTCTTCTTTTTGGCAAACTTTTTCTTGTATTTTCTACAAAATATATTTTTTTATTTTTTCCTAAATTAAAAACAAATCAAATCCAAATTTTTATTTACCTTTTCCAGTTGTACCCGTGACATCGCCAATCATTGAAGGCACGACCGTAACAATCAGTTCTATAATGACGCTTATATTTTTGGCCATAGTGGGTTCTACAGTATTGTGCCCCGAAATCATAACTGGCTTAATTAAACTTATGATTTGCATTAGAGAAGAATGCGGGATCAAAAAATTCCCGTCCCGTCCCGCGCGCGGGACGGGGCGGGACGGGACGACAGTTGAATCCCGCGCGGGACGGGATTTAATTCAGTCCCGCGCGGGACGGTGCCAATTTAGTCCCGCGTTTGATTTATAAATTTATTTTACTTAAGTAAAAATTTTAAAAGTTATTAAAAAAAATAATAAAAAACAATTAAAATTGTTATTTTTATACTATTTATAAAATAAAACAGTGCTCAGGGGGTGGATGCGCGGGACCTGCGGGACGCGTGGGACCCGCGGGATATGCGAGACCCGCGGGATATGCGGGACCCGCGGGATATGCGGGACCCGCGGGACGGGACTGCAGGACAAGGCCGCACCGCGGGACGGGGCGGGACGGGACAAGAAAAAGTAGTCCCGCATTCTTCTCTAATTTGCATATCTACACCATCCAAACCACTCGCAGCAGCAGGCCCTCCGCCAGTTTGTTGACGGCTCTTCCGTTCTTGCGCACATTTTTGTGTAGTTCTTGAGCGCAAGTGCTGCCAAGTCTATAATTTAACAATTAATTAATTACTTTATTATATATTTATTTCAGTATTATTTAAAATAATTTTGAAAATGTTGAGTAAAGATAAATATTATTTTATGCTTACCGCTCTCCAAGTCTTCCAATCTTTTGTGCACCTGGGAATGCTGTTTAATGTACTAGCAATTTCTTGCCACTCGCTTCTCGCATGGGAGAAAGTAAATTTCTTGTCAAATTTGCCGCTGACTAGTTTGGGCTTTTCCCTCATAAGTTCTACTAACGTAGACTTCTGTTTTTCAGTAAGTCTCATTTCGAACTCAGGAAATGTCAGAAAAACGTATTTGGAAAAACTTTTAAATTAGACAGTAGCCCAGGTTACATAAATATAATGCAACGCTGCCTCATTTTATCGCTCCGTTTTTAAGAACACGAGTGGAGCGGTACATGAGAATACAAAATTATCACTCCACTCGCAATCAAACCACTCACTTTCGTGGAGCGCTCGTTTGGAGTGGAGCGAGTTCAGAATCGCGGCCCTGGTGATTGAAGTTCAGCTTCAATACAAAATTTTTTTAAACAGTCGTGTCCCCGCATGTGACTGCTGGAAGAACTTGTTATAGAAAATATATATGGATTGTCACTAGCAATTCCTCATTTAACTCGATTTAATATTAGCAAGTCCACCGCTTCCTTCATTTCATTTTTTGTTAGAATAACTGGCACTATTCGGCCACGTTTACCAGTTATTCTCACAATTGTTAATTTTGAAGCTAATTTATTTTCAAATAGAGTTAATTGTCTTTCATTTCCTGAGTTCCAGTACTGTCCCACACTGGTCGAGATGCATAATCAGTCATGGCCATTTTCGCTGCTTCTCCTGAACGCCTTTTATTAAAAAGAATGATTCTTGTTAAAGTTAAACTTGCTAATTTAATCCACTTTGTAAAATTTATATTCGAAACATTACTTTTAATTTTTTTTATTTAAGTATTGATATAATTACTTACAAGGGGTCATTAGAGTGAGTATGTCTCCAATCGAGATCCCAATTTTTTTGGTGTTTCTAGTTGCTAAAAAAATTATCACTTTTTCGAATTTTAGTCGATTGGCCCTTAGTTCTTGAGTTATGAATTTTTAAAAATACCGTGGTGGGTAAACTGCTATTATTATTAGCTATTATTACAAAGAAACGTGGTGGTCTAGCGGTTAATAATTTGTAATGGTAATTCGTAGGTCATTAATTTTTTAATTCCGATAATAAATTACATAATTTAAAGAAAAAAAATTTGCTGGGACTGCCGTTACAATTTCCATGGACTGCGTTACAATTTCCATAATGTTAAATCTATGGTAAACCTGCCCTTTCAAAAATTCATAACTCAAGAACTAAGAGGCAATCGACTAAAATTCGAAAAAGTGATAATTTTTTTAGCTACTAGAATCACCAACAAAATTGGGATCGGCGACATACTCACTGTAGTGACCCCTTGTTAGTTTGACCAAGTCGCTGGTTATTGGCAGTAAATCAGTAGCAGTTTTCTTTCTCGTATATAAAGTTTGTAAGGCATTTGATGATATGCGTACGCTCCACTCGAGATCAAGTAAGGTTAAAAATCATGAAAAGTTTTTATCGCTTCTCCTGCTCTTAAAGCTTGTCCTCTTTCAATAGATATACATTTACGTAAAGCGTACCTTATCTTTAGAGCTAAAGAAGGTATTCCAAACTCCGGACGTTTGGTTATTTCTTTTGTAGCAATGTGTAGTTGTTTCGTTGCATTGACAATACAATCGAAGGTTTTCGGCACAAGATATTCTTTTAAAGTCACAAAATTTTCATCTCGTTTCTTTAATTCCAAAGTCAATCGACCCAATTGTCTCATGGACTGGCGAATAAGTTCGCTTTGGGTAACGTCATATTTCTCATACATGAAAGCACCAAATTTCATAATAGTGTCGTCTTCCTTGCATACTTGCGCTATTTCATCATTTTTAAATTTATTTATGATATTAGTGATAAATTCAGTTGTCACATTTTTTCCTAAAATTCCGTTTAGTAACGCGGTGCTTTCCGCTAACGGTTTATTTTTATTTTCATGTGTGTCTTCTTCGTTTTGGTTTTGCTTGGTTTTTACTTTACATGAATATTTCAGATGGTGCCAAATATGTTTCTTAACCATAAAACCCAAACATTCGGGACATGGGGCAAAGTCGGTTAATTTAAATGCTTAATTTCGGCTTCGGTTGGTCTTCTTGCTAAAAAAATTAATTCGCCACTTTTTATAGCCAGAGTATTACAATTGTGGTAAAAATCACCACACCTAGATAATTTCAAAAAAGAATCTCTTCGTTCTTTGGAACCTTTTGCATATGATAAAATTCTCGCTACTTCCATTTCATTTTTATGATTTACTTCAAAATGGTGAGCTAAATTATTAATTACCAATTTGTGACAAAAATAGCACGAATGGCTCTTATCTCTCAATCTTTTCCCGTTTAGTTTTTCAGCTGCCCTTATTTTCACATGTAGTGGTCTTTCTGAAATTTTAGGTTTTATTGCCATATCGTTTAAGTTTGTATTTTCAACAATACTTTCTATTTCATCAGAAATACTTGATACAACGGAAGGAACATATTCGCTTCCTGAATCGGAATATGGGTCAGGAATGTCACTTATTGAATCTGAAATAGATGATACCAATTCGTTTGAAATCTGAAGAGAAGGAAAGGTCTGAAGAGGTGTATCTTCATTAAGGTATATTCGGTAAATATTCTATTTAAATTTACTCGGGATCTTGAGTAGTTTGGGATAACACTCATATCTTGATTAGTTTCTTTAACTTGTGAATTCAATGGTTTCACCATGCAAACCGGTTTGGGAGATAGTTCTGAATCTGATAAAAAAATTTAGTATATTACAGTGACATATTAATGATGAGCGTACTTAACGTACCTCGGATAGCACCTGTGTCAAGCTAGCACCCCCACTTTTTCCAAATTAAAAAAATAATAGTTAGGAATTTTGTGTGCAAAAAAAATTTTTGTGCTTTCATTGTTTTAAAATTATGACCATTTTAATGGTGGGGGTGCTGGCTTGACGTCAAGCTAGCACCCCCACCTTCATAACTTTGCAACCAGTTATGCTACGCCAAAAATAAACATACCAGAATTTTGTGTAAATTGTGTATACCAAAAGAAAATTTTGTGCTTTTATAGTTTCAAAGTTACAACCATTTTAATGGTGGGGGTGCTGGCTTGACGTCAAGCTGGCACCCCCACCTTCATAACTTTGCAACCAGTTATGCTACGCCAAAAATAAACATACCAGAATTTTGTTTAAATTGTGTGTACCAAAAGAAAATTTTGTGCTTTCATAGTTTTAGAACTATAACTTTGGCGCATGGTGGCGCGGTGCCGACTCCCAGTAAGTTGCATCGACCAAGTATTTAAGTATTTCAAGCCGTAGTCGCGCACTGATATTGAAACAGTGCCAAGGATACAAAGACAATATTTCGTAATGCTTTACTGCATGAGCATTTAATTAAAAATACATTAAAAAATTGTAAATTTTACGGTCGCGACATCTGTTGAATCATGTTTATTTGCAGAGAGCTCTTAAGGGTGGGATTCACACGTCCGATTGGCGTCAAACTAGCACCCTCACCTGTATAACTTTGCAACCAGTTATGCTACGCAAAAAATGAACATATCAGAATTTTGCGTAAATTTTGTGTACAAAAGGAAAATTTCGTACTATCATTGTTTTAGGATGATATAAATGAAGTATTGATTATGGGATTATCGGATAAAAAGAGATAAATCGGGTTTGTTTAAAAAGATTCCCAGCTTCGAAGAGACGTTGACTTGTGATAGTCCCAAATGTATGTCACGAATTATTGAATTTCAGGTTAAACCAATTAGCGAAAAGGCTATTTTACATGAAGACTATAATTTACATATAGAAAATGAAATATTGCAAAGAAGGCACCGCCCATGCGCACAACCAAACTGTTCAGGCTTTCAAAATGTCACAATATCAATGACTGGAGATATTGTGGCTCTTGAAATTTTTAATTCCAAAGATTATAATCGGCCTCCCAGCGTACTTCAAAATCTGCCCATCTAACTTTTGTGTTAATCCTAAATTTACAATTTCCTCTTTAAATAATGTTCCATCACTAATAGAAGTAGTTGGAGCATCTTTATTCTTTGCAGCACAAAAATCAGTAGCCTTAATAAACTTTAAGGAAGTGCCCACAGCAGATAATCGCGGTTTCGCCCAATAACAGGTCACATCGGTTGGAGAAGGATCTTCGCTTCTACGGTGCACCCACATTAAAAACGCAAGTGCGTGCTTGCATCCCCCTACAATAACAAAACTTATTAAATAGCTATGCAGCAGCACAATCTTTGCAAATGACATTTACAATCTTTTCTTCCGTCTCATCGACAATAAGACAAACGGTATAATTTTTAGAACAAATTTTATGTTCCGGACATATTTTGCATTGTAAAGTGCACAAAGAACCCTCTCTCGACAGCTCTACATATCCTATCGCATTGTCTCCGTAAGTCTCACGAATAGCCCTATAAATGTTATCGATGGCATTAACATTATTTCAAATTATAAGAAAGTGTTATTTCTGACAAATATGAACTAAGATTTTTAGTTAAAAGTGGTAAAAAGAATACAACTATTGAATCATAGTAAAATGCATTATTTAACCTCAAATTAACTTAAAATGAACTTTAGAAATATATTTGGGTATTAATTACAACACTATGTATAGATACACATAATTATTATACTTACGCAGTTGCATTTCTAAACTCAGCTGCATTGAAACGGTCGTCTATTTTAATAAATTCCATTACCATGAACATATATCTACTGATGGTAAATTATTCGAAGAGGCCTTCACAAAACCTTCTGACGGCATTCTTACGATAGATACACAAATATTTCAATATACACAAAACGAGCTAACAACAAACTGATTACAAAAGCAAAATCAACTGTTACAGACGTAAAATATTTATTTGATATATAATTTTGAATTCGGTAGTATGAAAAGTTTAATACATCACATGCTGCTTAAGTTTTTTTTTTGGGCAAGGAGAATTACGGGCCTCGGCTTCACCTCGGCCCTTAATTACCTCCTTGCCCAAAGAAATTCACTTACGCAGCTAGTGATGTAAATAACTAATAAAGAACTACGACATTAATATTATTTTACGAATATCGACGTCACGATTGACTTGACCAATCAGAAGTGTTTCAATTCTCGTTTGAAATAATGCATCTTTAAACGCCATAATACGTTATAAAGAGTAAAATATATGGGTTTTTAATACAATTAGGTCATTATACTTACATTTATTTATATAATAACGCACATATTAATTAAATACGAACTTGGTGATAATACCCTATAATATTGTAATAATCAAATTTTTAATAAACTGCTTATTTTAATAAATTACCAATCCTGGTGTGTCCAAATATCTGGGATATTTTTTTAAATTATTATCGGTGTTTCGAAATGGAAAGGTATTTTTCATTTTTTCGAAGATCACATCTTTCTGGGTCTTTGGATCTGCATTTTTCAAAAAATTAATCTCTTCGGAAACTTGTTCGTCGGTTAGATTATTTTTAAGTTGTTAGTAATAGAGACATTTTCTGATTTTCCTTTTTTGGATGACAAGTTATAATCTTTAAACTTTTTTGAAATCGTGCCAATACGATTGGCAATAAAGCCGGTTCCCGTGTTAGGATTAAAGAAAGTTTCCTAGAATAGTACTTTTTTTTATTTAAAGACTGGAATAAAAATTATTACTTACGTATCCTTCTGATGATTCACTATCTTTTAGTAGAGGAAATAACTCAATAATAATTTTGGCTAAATTTATTTTATCAGTTTTTCTTGGTTTTGAAATCGTTTCCAGTAAATATGAAACACTTATATTTACTAACAATTTCCGACATCGATCACTCAAATAACCTTTGGTTTTGTATTCGCAGAAGATATGGTCTCCACCACTGGAATTATTTAGTTTTCTTTTCAGGTCCTTAAACACAAAATGTATAGAAAGTAAGTTTAGTTTAATAGGTGAACAAGTAAATAGGTCATATTAATGTTTAAAATTTACCTCAGCAGTTAATTGTAAGGAGGGTGTAACGTGGTTTTCACTATCAAATTTTCTTTTTAATGTTACTTCTAGACTATTCTCACTATCAGATACTTCAGAACATAAAAGTATTGGAGAAGGTTGGGAAGAATTTAATGAAGACGAATAGTTATCCAAAATTTTATAAACTATAAAGAAAAAATGAATTATGGAAATTTTAGTAAATAAAACAAAATTACCGTAGAATGGGGTCAATAGGATCACTTCTGAACTTTGGAGCTTTGTAGTTCTCTAACTAATATAGATAGATAATTCTTGCGCATTCCAAAACATCAGTCTGTATCTTCACTATTCATTTCCGGTACCCATTTATTTGATTGATGACTAATTTGTCATATATACATATTTTCATTCCCTGATCCTATTCACCTGCCAATGTGGTGAATAGGATCAGTCATATTTTTATAATGTTAAAACCAGTTTGGCTACATATGGAGTCAATAGAATCATGTAATTTCTTTATGGGTAGGTTTAATAATGCGTTGTCCTTATCCTTGGTGTAATTTGGTTCTGGAATAGCCATTAATGGGCCTCCGACGAGGAAATGACCGGGAGTGAGTGAAGTTAAATCCGTGGAATCACAGGATAGTTGTGAAATAGGACGGGAATTCAAACAAGCTTCTACTTGAGCTAATACAGTTACAAATTCATTTTCAGTTAATTTTGATTCCCCTACAATTTTGTTTAGATGGCCTTTCGTGGCTCTAACCCCTGACTCAGCAATACCATTAAAATTTGGGCTCCTTGGAGGTGACCAATGCCATTGAATCTGCTCTTTTAAAAGGTACGAATTTATCTCTGTTTTATTTGACTTGAAGAATTTATATGTTTCTTGAAGAATGCGATTTGCGCCCACGTAATTTGTTCCATTATCTGAGAATATGTTTAAACATTTTCCGCGACGTGCTATAAAGCGTTTTAAAGTATGTTATCGTATTTCTTTTTCAAAACAATTTGATTACGATAAGATCCACTATTAATTGAGTTGAACTTCTGTTCGATTAACCTCCAACACTTGCCTTTCTCAGTATTCATATTAGTGTCCGAGACCTTACATTCGATTACTTTCACGTACTCTTTCACCAGGGACATTAGAAGGGATTCTTCCTGTCCTATGAAATCCACAGAACGTTTTTTTGTTTCCATTATTAGTATTAAAATAAAACCACCACCTACAATTTAATACATGCAGTTAACCACTACTAGTATAACTCGGTATAACTACATAAGCGATTGAATTATACGAGGGGAGATTTTTAAGTTCGCGGAACGAGGAAGAAAAAAAAGTAAATATATTTTTTTATAATTTTATTTTTCAATATAATCTCCTCGGACATCAATGCATTTATTACTTGTATGAATTAACTTTTGTAAACCCTCAAAAAAATAATTTTTATTTTTGCTTGTAAAATGCTCGTTTACTGCTACCTGGAGCGATTCATCGCTATCGAAATGCCTTCCACGAAGTTCTTTTTTCAAATTTGGAAATAAATAGTAATCACTTGGTGCCAAATCTGGACTGTAAGGCGGATGAACAATATTTTCGAAACCGCATGACGCCATGGCAGTCATCGCAACTTTTGCCTTGTGAACAGGTGCATTGTCGTGCAATATAAGCACGCCTTTTGTCAACTTCCCTCTTCTTTTTGATTTAATTTCTTCTTTTAATCGGCGTAAAATATCAGCGTAGTATGCACCTGTTATGGTGGTATTTTTATTTTTGTAATCAATTAAAAGAATTCCCTCAGAATCCCAAAAGATTGTCGCCATCACTTTTCCAGCAGAAGGCACAACTTTAAATTTTTTTGGTGCTGGACCACCCTTTAAATGCCACTGCATCGACTCCCGCTTCGATTCAGGATCATAAAAATGAACCCAGGTTTCATCTCCTGTGACAATTCTTTTGATAATTGCAGTTGGATCATCACCACACATCGTTAAAAACTCCTTACAACATTCAACACGGTATTGTTTTTGATGCGGTGTGAGCATTCTAGGCACCCATCTCGCGCTGACCTTTGACATACCCAGATGATCTTTTATAATCTTTAGGGTTGTTGATTCCGATATTCTGAACATTTTCGCAACTTCTTTTACTTTAAGGCGACCATTTTCTCTGACGATATCATCCACTTTTATGACCATTTCATGTGTTATAACGTCACTTGGCCTACCAGGGCGAACGTCGCACAGAGAGGTATTTAAACGATCTACGCGGTCAAAATTATTTTATGATCTAAATCGATTCTAAACGATATTACTAAATAGCAAAAGCTTCTATTATTGTTCAAGACATATTTATTGACAAAAAAAAATGCATTACAATTTTTTTTAATTAAATATTCTTCAAATAAAATATGTATTAAAAAAATTAAATATACAAATAAAGAAAATAAAGAAAATTTATTGATAAGAAATACATTAAACAAAAATAATTAAAAATGGAACTAAGATTCTTCAGATAAATGTCCATTATCGCTTTCTGAAGAATAACCTGCAACATCAACATTAGGCTTCGCCGACATTAGCAGAGAAATTGTTTCTGGCAAAAAGAAATTTAATTGCCTTCTCTTCACACTTCTCATGCTACTTAAGAGAGGGTCTGAAGTTAATAGTAACCTATAGACCATTTCACGCAAACTACAGCGCTTGCGTTGAAGCACCGTTGAAGAGCAGAATGACGCGAGAAATAGAATAAGACAGCTAGATGTTCGGACCACAATCTAGTAAGTTCGGACCAACTTACTACTTTTGCTACTTTCCCTATGCTTTTACGTGTAAAGACGTGCTTAGATATTGTGTTATAATTTTTACAGAGTAGTTCAATTTTGATGATTCTTTTTTTTATTGGATAGGGTACAGTTCGACGGTGGTCCCACTTCCAAAAAAATTCCAAAAATTCCACCCTTAACGGTAGAAAAATCGAGTTAAGAGGAAGAATGCACTAGCAAAAATTTCTGTTTTTGAATTTTTATATTTTATTTACCACACAAGATACTAAACATTTCTTCTGAAAGTTCTTTGCGTCATCGAGATTACTGTCCAGCAAGAAGGGACCGAAAGGTACGTGAATGTTTTGGTTTGTGAAATATGATCTGGCTGTCGAACGTGCCGTGCACTTAAGTGTGCCGTGCCGCCTGTTTATTTTGACTTCGTATTTTCTGATTTACCATATTTACTATCGCTGAATTATAAAAAAAGATGTAAAATACCATCAAAAGTATCTAACCCTTTAATTATTACACTGGTCAACAAAATCAAACTTTTTTTAATTATCAGATGTATAAATAAACTTTTCTAAACCAATTTTCTGCGCTGATTTCAAATTTGTATTTAGTTATTTTCTAGCACGTCGTGATTTTTAGTTACGAGAGTTTTATTATTAACAATAATTAGTATAATATTTATAATTTTTTTTTTTTTTAATTATAAATTTAAAAATTATATACTAATATTTAGTCAATGGTAATTATTATAAATATAATACTATCGAAATCAAACTCGTAGTGAAATTTTTCAAATTGTTAGTGATATTATCCGACACCCAATTCTTTGGTATGCATTTAGAAGATTTTTATTCCATCTTTGAATGTACAAGTATTATAGCCGTCTGATTACCCAAAAAGTTTTTACATGTCTATTTGAAAGCTTTCCATGCTTCGTGCTCATTTATATCAAGATGATCCACAAAATTTTGGTTTTTGAAAAGTACCTGATTGGGGAATTTGGGAAATTTTGATGACTCTCATTTTTAAAACTGATACGTAGTACTACTAGAAAAAAACTAAAAGCAGATCTGAAATTAGCGTAAAAAAATCTATTGAATGTAGTTTAAATCATCTCTGTTGAAAATTTGTTGTTCACCAGTGTTATTAGTGAAAGTTATTGCTCAAATTTTCCATGCAAGTGTTTTACTTTTGAAAATTATCAATTGCACAGTTCTCAAATAATACAATCTTTATTTACTACAATATTTTGTTATTATAATTTAATTTATACATAAAATAAGATATTTAAAAATTAACAGTAAAAAACTCAAAAGGAAGTCCTGAAAAAAATTAAGAATTAAATATGGAAACTAAGTAAGTTAATAAGAAAATTAGAATACCTTTTTTTATGTATGTACTTTATTTGAAATACGTTTGCTTTTCCATTTTTCTTTTTACAAACAATTATTGTCAATTTCTTGTACTTGGTATCGTCCGAATTATAATCCAATATCTAAATTGCTAAGTTTTTTTAATAATAATAATAATATAATTATTATAATTATTAATAAATAAAATATTTAAAAATATATCGAGTTAACAAATTATATAAAAGCGTAATAAATAATTTAATTATTTCATTTGTTAATTCAATAGATTATTTGAATCCTTATCTTGTGATCTTGCAGATTTGCATTTTCATCATTGCGTTGCATTTTCTTCTATAAACCTAATGGCTATATTTGATTATAGTAGTTCTTCAGATGCTTTCACGATTAATAAATTTTCGGATTCTTCAGTATAAACTTACCTGAAACAAAACCTAACACGCACTCTTCTTTCGTACATGAAAACCCTATGTGCATGCTAACAAATGATTTTCTTCACACATTCGCATTTATAAGTATGAATACAAATGGAACACACATTACATGGTTTTCCCTCACAGTTACACACACCAACACCACCATAAGTCAAACTCAGGTTGAGATAGTTTTGAATACTACAACTACATACCTACATTACACCAGTGGAAGTTGAAAGTGGAGCCAGTGTTATTTTAAAATCCCCGGTGAATTAGGGAAGGTAACAAATGGTCAAAATAAAAAGTCTTTAATTTAGGTAAAACCGTCTCATTCCAAAAATTAACGTCTGCTTCAATTCTTTCAAATTCCATTCCCTTAGGAGTCCAAATTACAAAATAGCAATATTTGCGACCGGTTATACAAAGTTGTCCTTGAACTTGATAGTAATAAGCGTGTTTCCTCTTTAGTTTAATTACCTCATTTTCTAAAACAGCAAATTTTATAATTTTATTAGATATGGCTTCTTTTGGTGTTAATTGTTTGCTGTTGTATGGACATTTAATTTCTATTAAACCTTCATCACCAATCACTCCATCTGGACTTGCTGCTAAAAATGGGTAGGCTTCGGAAATAAATAGTCCACATTCACTTATGTCGTTACCAAAACCTAGAAAAAGAGGTGACAATTAATAAATAGCCTGCGTTGTACAAGTAATTATTTCTATACCTTGTTGTAGTAATAATTCCTTTATATCACGTAATGCATTTGGCTCATTATCAATTCCATATTGTGTATATTTATTGCCAGAGAAATTGGGAACCAAAAGTTGTTTGATAAAATTTGAACGGTTAGTTGAAGATCTCATATTGCAAACACGTCCAAAATTTGATGCAGTCAATCTTATGGCTCTTTCCTCATACCATTGCGTCGAATCTCTCTGCGTTCTCGTGGATTCTTCAATATTCAAAATTTCTTGCTGACTTTTGTTTAGCTTCAATATAAATTGGCTTCGTAGTTTTTCCATATCGTCGAGATCAATTTCTGGTCCACCTTTCTCCGCATCAGGGCCATAATCTTCTTTCTCCTTTGATGATTCCTGTACAAAATGCAACTTTTTTCTATACACATATTTTCTTTTCCTCTTTTGAATCTGGCAAAACTTCTTGGCGTAAGCTCCGGGACTATTTCCTGTTATAGATTTATGGATAACACCAAAGAAATCTCCACCAGAATTTCTCGATATGGCAGCAGCTTTACACCTATTTGAAAAAAAAAACATTGAAAAATTTGAGAGAAATAGATTAGTTGAGTTTGGTTACCGCAATTCGTAGTTCCCCCTTTTCGAGAAGTCGATCCTTTTTCCTCCAACAAATTTTGCTACAATACTATTAAATTGCTCGGCAGTATTATTGTTGACGTTTTTTAAAAGACTTTTAGCATGAAACTTTAAACGATAACCCGCTGAATATACATCATCCAATAGTCCACATTCTAGCATGTTTTGAATTATGCCTGATGTATCTGCAGAACACGACGGGGCGGTTTTCTTATCACAAAAGTACTCTGAACAGTTCGTGTGATCTCCAAAGACATGAAGTGGGGTGTTAGCGATGTCCTTCTTTAACTTGGCAATTTTGAGATTTTCTGGCATATCTTGCTTGATGTAGTGCATTAGGGCAGAATTAACACCAGTTCTCAACCTTAAAATATTGGTTTTCAAACATTTTCTGGAGACAATAGGTACCAATTTGCCTTTGGAACTAAATCTCTTTGTTGAAAGTTCTCGCAGTTTTCCACAGTAATTCCGTAAGAGATGGTTCTTGCACTCAATTTTCTCCACAGTATAATTTCCGTACGGTCTACATTCAATTATTTTTTTATGGACTGTGCTATCTCCGTCAGCAATCAAATATTTATATCGCAGTCCATGTAATTCCATGCTCAGCTTGAATCCTTCCACGATAATCGAGCTTTCCATGGCAGTAGAAGAACCGTTCCAATTCTTGAAACACAGGTGGGCTTTTTCTTCTCCATACCTCGCGCATACGACACAATATTTGTTTTTAACTCCTAAAAAGAGTACTTTCTTTGTGTAATGTCCTATTATAACACCAAGTCCAGAATGAGAGCCGTAGTTGGTTTTGTAGGACCTCTTACACCAAGCGCCATCTGCAATTACGGTAATTTCGGGTACACCGTCTGATCCAACTTGCCCGTTTTTGGTAGCATAATCGGTTTCCAGAATGCCAGCTTCAATCATACTTTCTAATGAGGTTTCATCTATTTTTTCAAAATATTCAGATTCTAATGTTTTAAATCGCCGTACTCCCAAAGGCGGGACATTTAAGTTGCTAAAAAATTCAGTCAATTGTGTATTACCAATACCAATTCCAATGCTAGCTGCGACTACTCCTCCATTGACGTTTAATTTATTTAATTTAGTATTTTCGGTATGTACTGCATGAGTGACGTCACATATCACACAATGAAGATTAAATGTCGACATTAAACCTTTTCTTATTTCATTTTCCACTATCACATTGCTTCCAGTACACGAAAATAAACCATGATGTGGAAAATTCAAAATTTGCTGAATGAAAAATTTAACATCAACTATTCTTCTTCCTTCAATTTTTTCGACCTTTGTAAAGGACTTGAAAGGATTTTGTGAATTTTCCTCGTTTTCCACAATTTCGGCATTTTGTACTTGCATCTCTGCCTCTACTGATGGAGAAACACAAAAAGAACTTGGCTGATTTCTCACGTTTTCAACAATTTCAGCATTTTGGAATTGCATCTCTGCTTCTACTGATGGAAAAGCGCAAAAATAACTTTGTGGATTTTCCACGGTTTTGACAATTTCAGGAGTTTGCAGTTGCATTTTTGCTTCTAGCGATGAAGCAACGCAACCATCAACAGTTGCAGTTTCTACATTTACATCAACTTGTTTTTGGAATTTTTTTGATCTAAAATTGTATTATTTCGATAAAAATTAACTTGCCAACATAAGTAGCATTCCAATAAATTGAATTTTGCATCACCAATAGTTTCTTAATAATAGCTCTGTTTGGTATCACAGTCCTAGTGCAACCTGAACTGCACTTTTTTCTAAATCGCGTTTGGCATGAATTGGTGTAAGCGGTGCAGGTAGTGGACAACCGTTTGTTACGAAAATTGTTGTACCGAACAGCTCGGAACTGCACATTTTACCCCTCCTAAATAGCTAGAGTAGCGAGTGCAGGTAGCTGACAAGCAGTGGAATTTGTGGGTGGGCAATAAAACTTGCGATTGAAAACGACATATTTACTTGATTTGTTCTTAATAATAAATTTTTTGAAATTCTAAAATTTGTTTTGAATTCATTTTCGCTGTAATTGGGTACAACCAACGTCCTTAAAATAATTAAATAATTAAAAATGCAAATTGCATAAAAATTGCATTTTTATCATTTTTAATCACTTAATAATTCAAACGTATGTAGGTACCAAAAAACTTCACATTTTACAAAAGGTTAGCAATGAACACTTGTTTAAATGTAATGGTAATTTAAAGTTCTTATAAAAAAAAATTTTCAACTTTTATGAGTGACGTTTCAATCCTGCATCGCCTGCACTAAAGTAATTTGTTATAGTCATGTGCACTAGCGAGTTCTCGTGCAATTCTGGCTGCCCTGCCTGCACTACAGTTTTTGTGTACCAAACAGAGCTAATAAACGGTAAGGTGACCAGATTTTATCATTGCTGAAACGGGTCAAAATTGACGGGGGTGAGGTGTGGTTGCCTTACTGAAAAAATTTGTTCTAAAGCGACAACATTTTATTATCAAAGAACGTAAAAATTGTATTGTTATATTTTTTTAAATTTCAACATAATTTGAATAATTTACAAATATAATTGGCAAAACTGCGGGGGAAAAAATTGTTAAAAATCGGGATTGTCCCGCCAAAAGCTGGACGTCCGGTCACCTTTCTGCTGTTGTCGGTTCAATTTTGCAGATTTACAACATTTATTTCCAGGAAAATAATAAAACGTAACTATTAGTGACAAGGAGACCTCAATTTAATCGAATCCAGATTCAAATATACGAGTGTAAATTTATATAGGTAAAAGTACTTACCTTCTTGCAAGATTCATTTTTTTTGCCATTAGGTGACGACTTCTCTTATGTTTAGACAACCAACGCGTTTTAGAACCCATAATTTCGAAGTAATTACAGTAAGTACTGACTTGATTAAAAAATTAATTCAAAACAGAATAAATTAATTAACAAAAGTAATACAAGAACACTTTTGGAGAACCACACAGTAGGAGCACAAAATATGTACAAGAGTTTCAACTAAAGAATATTTGAAACTTAAGACGATAAACACATGTTGACAAGGGTGCATGGTAATAAATTAGCTTTCAGTCTGTATGCGACGGATACAGAAAGATAGAGCAAATGAACAAAATTATAATATTAGCGGAAATTTAAAAACAACGCCAGACTAGTAAAGGTTTTCCTATTGACTGGTAAGATAATATTAATTTATTATTGCGGCATTACTAAGTTAAAGAATCGTAATATGTGAAAACGCAAGTTTAAATTTTCAAAATGTTATTATATTAAGAACTACAGCTTTGAAAAGAATAGCATTTTTCTGCATTTTCAAAAAATTCCCATTAAAAGGGTAATCAAAAAAACAAAATTTGAAGTCAATAACTACATTCTAAGAGATGAGCCAAATTAAATTACACAAAGAATAATATGTAAAAGTACTTGTAGCTCTTGTAAAACGCTTACAAATATGAGCAAAAACCGATACGAAATCACAGTGTATTCTTCCTCTTAAAATTGTACAAATTATTGGCACTATTCGCTCTAGTATTAGAGCTCAAATTTAAACATCATTTTAAACACGTCACACATGCGCCACAGAGTTTTCTTTCGTGAAATGGTCTATTAAAAATATCTCGGTTACAATTTTCTCTTGAGAATTTTCGCGAGAAATCTTGCCGGTACGACCGGAAATGTTTATTTCGCGCTTCGGCGGCTTCTTCTGAAAGCTGTCCAATAGGCAACAATGCGTTTTTTATTATATCTGCACCATGTATAAGAATCTTGTGCATTGTTGGGGTCATAGGGTGCCAAGGGTACAGATTGACATATAAGCGAGCAGTATCTAACGCGTATTTGTCGTATTTTTCCGGATCAATTATATGTCCGCTCGAAATAGTTTCGAGTATGACCTTTAGTCTATAAATTAGTTCATAACTGATGCCCGTTATTTCGGAAGCCAATTTCGGGTCTTCAAAAAATCTCCTGCTCGTGTTACCATCATTGGTATTGCCGAAGTTTGCCTTTGGTATCCAACAACAAGCCAGTTTCTTTGCGAAATCTGGCCTGAATTTCCATTTTCCTTTCTGATTCCATTTTTTTTTCCGTTTCGGTTTTCCTCTCTCTATATTTTTTTACTGGCAACTTATAAGCTAAATGGAGAATACTTTCTAAAAGGCGAATTCTAGCATGTAAGACTGAAAGACCAAATTCGATTGCCTCAGAATTGGTCTCTTTTTCGAAATCTAAACGGTTAAAATCCTTAGAACTTGCACCACATATGTAGCATCGGCTTGTGGATTTCGTGTCAGTTGCAGCGTTGCAGACCTTGCCGTCTACCATTGTCATAATGAAGATATGTTTAACTGAAAACTTCTTCCCATTTAAGTTAACCTCTGTTGCGTTTAGAGACTTTGCAGAATTTTTCACGTAATTTATTTCTTCTTTCGTAATATCAGTACTCTCTTTAACGAAACGAAATCTTATAGGTCGGCAATACCGTGGAGAAGAAGGTGTTGGGTTTTGCCATATTATTTTTTCATCTTCTTTACCAGAAACTAATCGTAGAGGGACAAAGCAGCTTTGAAATATGTTCGCGTCTGAATCGTCATCATTTTCAAATTTTTGTTTAAATTGAGATTGCTGAGATCCGTCACAACCCCATTTGCAAATAATCTTCAGGTTATGTCGTTCTTGCTTTTTCAATGTTACCAGAACCTTTTCTAGAGAGATAAACAAACGCCTAATGGTAAGATCAACCAAAGGTTGTAAATCGCTTTCGGCGAAGGTACTCGTTACTCTGCATGATTCTCTGGGTGGGTAACATTCTTGTTTTGCCTTTTGTAAAAGGCTATAGCAAGGGAAGAACTTCTTGTTGGTATTTCTAATTACTTCGTACTGTCGACTAGTTAAATCAGCATCTACAAACATTGATAAAGCTTGCATTGGCGTAAGAGAGCAAGTATATTCTTCCCTTGTTCTAGAAAATGCTCTTTTATATTTTTTTGCACGTGTCGGAGTACTAGTGATTTCTTTGAGTACATCAGAAGCATCACGTTTTCCAGCTTTCCGCAACTCAACCTGTGCAGCATGAACGATAACTTCCTTTTCCAAAGTAGACCGAACCTTCTCAGTTTTCCTCCTTTTAGTTCTTTCACTTGACTCTTGAAATAACTTAGAGGGTCGGCCTGGTCGATTTTGTGCAACCACAGGAATATCAAAAGTTCCTTGTAGCCATGTAACGTTATTTTTCAAGAATTTTTCTTGTATTCTGTTTGCCTTTAACCACCTTTTCTTAAATTGATCTTTAAAATTTGAAAACTTATGTTTTAAATCCTTTCTTTGTGCTTCAGAATAATTATCAGATGAAAGATAAGTTAATAAATAATTAATTTTTTCATCAAAATTAGGCAAATTTTGTTTTTGCATTATGTCGTACAATGATCTTCTTGTCACAACTCTATAGTTCGATCCACCAGGTAATTCTAAAACAAGATGACTCATTTTATTGTTTACTCGAAATATTTTACATTATTTTATTGATTAACATTATCTATAGATAATATTCTTCTGTAAGAACATCAGTGATTAGTACAGAACTAATTCAAATGTAGATCAAATAATTCCACTTGTTATTACCTCACAATTTAATAGCCGGACCGTCACAGTTTAAAAAGTTAAACCCTTAAAGCGAGCACCTTTATTTTACAAAACAGATTTTATGTGAAATATAGCAAACTGAACCTTATAACATAGGGGAGTTGAACAAAGATTTTAATTAATTTTATAAGTTATTGGACTTTTTTCTAAATCGAATAACTTAAAAATTAGGATATGCAAACGGTGGAAAATTTGGTTTTAAAACAATAAACACACCACAAGTTGAAATAAGGAGGGCGAATGTGACATAAATGAATGCAGGTCTCAAAATTTCAAATCATTCAAGAGCAAATCTTTCCTACAAAAATCAGTCTTAAAATTTTATTTTGTCTATTGATTTAATCACTTCTACCGTGGACCCCAGTATACCATTTACGTTACTAAAATATAATAATTAATAAGTCTATCATGTGCAGGTTAATAAAGAGCTACATGTTTAACCCGCAACTGCACTGTACATATTTAATATTTACTGCTACCGCAACCAAAGTGTCGATATATTGAAAAGTAGCAAAAAGTAGCACCTAAATTTCTTAAATATTAGAATAATGAATGTCTATTCTACTTCACAAAAAAAAATTTTTTCGGGGAAACACGGGGAAGTGTAACTAAAACCATTTTGAATAAAAACTAATATAAAAAATCGTCAAAATAAAATGTTTTTCTCCAACCGTATTAAAAGCAGTACATTTTTAATAGCATTACCTCAACTAAAAGTTGACGTTTTTGTTATTAACATAAAAATGCGAACATTGCTAAGCAACACTTTGTTTTTACGTGCACTAAAAGTACTTTTTTGGGCTAAACCTAAAAGTGAATTAGAGATAGGCATTTGTTAATGTCAATAATTTATTGGCTATACAAAATTTTACATAATATTTTAATGAATAACAATAATAATAAAAAAATAAACTTGTTGCTTTTTTCTTTTGTGGATTTAGTGGACAATTAAACTCTTTATTCTTTTTTTAATAGATTTTAATTGTTCACTAAACCTACAAAAGAAAAAGCAACAAGTTTATTAAAATATGGACGCAATAAAAGAAATTAATTCAAAAAATACTTAATACCTTAATCCTTCATGTTAATATTAAATGTACAGTTTACACAAGATTGATAAAAAGTAAGCAAACCCGTTTTGTTACCAGTATTGGAATTATTAACAATATCGGTGAATGTTACGCTACTGGTACTCGGATCTTCAGAGTGTAATTCCTGAGGAATAGGTTCATCTTCATCAATTTGTTGATTATTGACGCTATCGGTAATATTATCAATAATGGGGGCAGTGGTTAAACTAGTACTAACTTCATCAAGTTGAAATATTTTTTTGGCTATGTCTTTTTTATTCTCTAAAGAATCTTCTATATAGCCCTCGGCTACAGTATTAGATTTCCAACCTCCATGGCGTTTAAGGCAGGTAATGTCACTACCAGAATCGACCAGTAGTGTAACCGAAGTTCGGCGTAAACTGTGTCCAGTATATTCCTTTACGTTATTTAAATGTAAATATTTTGCCACTTCTTGTGGAACACTACTAATTTTATGTATAGGGGAGAGGCTGGGACAGTGGCCACCTTTTCATATAATCCTTGATAAAAAGTCTTACATTTGAAAAATCAGAATAACACTTTTGGTTTTGAGACAAGCTAGACGAGTGCTCTATATTACGTCGATTTTGATATAAAATATTAATCCAAAAAATTTTAGTGGCGTTATTTTATTTTCTTGATTTTGTGGCCACTGTACCTGACCAATAGGTACAGTGGCCAGTTAAGTTAGGAACACTGGCCACCGCTTTTATTTATTAGACAAAAAAAAGTAATACATGTAAGTCTTTGGTGAAACTGTTTTAATTGGTAAAATATTAAAAAAAATTTATAAAAAACAAAAACTACAACTTAACATACATTGTAAACAGACAAATCAAGCGAAAAAGTGAAAACACTTGCAGTTCTGTTGGTTCCACCAGCTTTCTTCGGCTGAGGCAAATGTAGAACTACATCTTCTTTAGATACAGCAGCACAATCTGGGACATGTGGATAGGAAAATTTGCTACCATGTCTGCGTAAAAAACTTACCATATATTCGTCGGTAAGAACTTCTGTAATTTTTCCAATATAAAACTTGGTTAATTTCTTTGCAGAAAATTTGACCAAAATAAAGGAATTTATATTTATATTGTCTATAACCATTTCTTCTTCAGGCTCTGAAAAAATGCTGACGTTGTCAGAATCTGTGAGGTCACTCATTTCCTCTTCACTATTGCTGCTACTGCTGGAGGCAGATTTTCTCTTCTTCTCTATTGCTTCACATATCTTATCATTTCCATAAATTTTTCTCTTAACGGTTTTCTGTTTTTGTACTACAGCTTGTCTTTGTTTTTTTATTTTATATTCTTCTTCTATCCTTTTCAAAACTGGTGTGCTGGTCAAAATTTCTGTTGTTTTTTTATTTCGCTGCTTCCTATTTGTAGAAACTAACGTCGCCTTTGGAAATGGTTTGATTATATCTGGAGAAACGAATTGTTTCTCAGGAGTCGAATGGATAAGTTCAATAGATGTGCCGGGGTCTACGTGATCAGGTTCGGGTGTTTTCTCACGATACGATGATGTTGATGGGACATTATTAATGTCTTTGTTTTCATCTTGTCTTGCATCATTTCCGTGTGTTAGAGGCACATCAGTTACAGTGGCAGCCATGAAGTCATCATCGCTGAAAACTTGGTCATTGTATGGGTAAATACCAGTCGCTTTGAATGATGAAATACAGTTCTTGGGACTGAAAGCAAGTGGGTAGGCTTCGTGTAAGATATCTGCGATGTCATAGATAGTTATCCTTTTACCGGGGTTGTTTAGCAACCATTTTTGGCATTCGTTGCTATAAAACTTTTTTAGAGGCCCGTAAACACCTCTGTCTAGTGGTTGAAGCCGATGACTTGTATGAGGCGGTAGAGTTAGCAAAATTATGTTATTCTTTTTAGCTAAAGTGATAGTCGCGTAAGACACATGGCTTTCATGATTGTCCATGATGAGTAGGACGGGAGAGGTTTCTGATGGGTTTGCATGTCGAATGAAATGTTTCATCCACTGGATAAACAGTTCCGTGGTCATCCATCCTGACGGTGAAGCAACTCCTACTGTTCCTGGAGGTGCATTTTTTAGCATGTGGTCTTTAAAGTTTTTCCGTGGAAAAACTAGGAAAGGTGGAATGGAGTTTCCTATGGCATTTATCGCACCACACATGGTTACTAGAACTCCTCTTTCATTAGAAACAATGTGACCTACTTGTTTTTGACCTCTTTGTGCCAATACTTTTCCTGTTTCTTGAACTGTCGTTAATGCTGTCTCATCAACATTATAGATACGACTTGGTTCCAGATTTAATTTTTCATAAGTTCCTCGTAAGTTTATGAAAAATTTCTCAACAACTGGCTTGTTAAAACCCATAGCTCTTCCAAGTGACGTCGCCTCAGCAGATCTTAGTGATAAATCTTTGTTACGTTTCATGAAACTTGTAAACCAAAATTTTCCCGCTGTCTGTTTTTCTTGCCATGATATTGGCATTTTTTTATTATTGGCGACTGCCAAATCGAATGCAAGCTTTCTTGCGCTTGACGGATTGAGCCCATGATGTAGTTTTGTCATAGTTATTAGATAATTACTGAACTGCTTTTCTTCATAAATGTTAAAAATTTGATTAACTTTATAATTAGGAGTCATCCGAGGTGCTCCTTCTAATCCGGAATCCCAATCTATTTCCTGTTGACAATCCCGACATTTCTTCAAATATCTCCTGAGAGTGGTACGTGGAACGTTATATTGCATGGCAGCGGCTTTAGTTGATAGCCGACCCTCGATAATATCATGAATGGCTTTTTTCATTACTTCAGCAGTTGTTTTCCCAATACCTGTTTTTTTAGGTTGCGGTCGTGGCATGTTTCTTATCTAAAAACAAAATTATTTGTCTTATTTAAAAGTTTATTGAAATTTAGATTAAATAATATGAGGAATCAACACTGGCCACTGCATTTTTACTCGAGCAATCAGACCCATAAGGAACAGTGGCCACTTATAAAAGCAGTGACCACTGTTCCTTTATTCTACATGGCCACTGTACCAAAAATCAGACATTTTCAAAACATAGCCTAATGTCAAAACCACACATGTTACTTCAAAAATCCTAACCATACACTTAAGCCCAAAAGAAAACTGCTGCCTATATTGCATAAAAGTAATAAACAATTCTTAGTGTTTGTGTTTAAAATACTATTCTAACTTACCACATTAATTACGTACGGACGCTTTAAACACAACGATTTCACAGCACACGCTACAAATTGGTTAGAAGCACTAAACTGATACACAATGTTCTATATAAGGATTGTCACCATTTTCACTAGGTGGCACCACCATTACTACCTAAATACAAATTTAATTTGAATGTGGCCACTGTACCTGACTGGCCACTGTCGCAGCCTCTCCCCTACCTACTACTGCGCGAAAACATTTTCCACCTTGGTATCTTATAAATAAACGTCTTTCTTCGTAATTTTTTGGACGAAGAGCAATATATTTTCTATAAAAATTTAAATAATTTACACCCATTACCGTGAAAGACCGAAATTTGTTGGTTTTACTTTTTAAAATTTTTATGATGAGCGCAGATTTAACATCTTCGACGTCATTAGTAGTTAAGTGAACTAATTCGTCGCAACGGCATGCACCGGCAATTCCAAATATTAAAACAACCTAAAAACGTATATAAAATTTAGGTGCTATTTCAATTTTTAATATTTTAAATTTACCTTAATCATTAAAAATTTATCATCATTTGCTTCGATTAGAAATGCGTCCACTTGTTCTTTTGTTAGAACTCGAGATTTTTTAGGCGTGTAACCGTTATTTTGCTTTTTTAAAAACGCACGTAATTTTGAAAATTTTCCAATATCCACGTTATTTTTTAGGTTCAGTGTTGCTTTAACCATGGAATATTGTGACCAAAGCGTTGAAGACTTCATTGTATTAGACAAATTCGAAAAATATACCAATAAAACGTTCTCCGAATAGGATTTTATATTTTTTTCATTACACCATCGCAAAAAACGGTTGTATGCGAATTCATATACCTCTCTTGACTTGGATGGCAATAAGTCTAAAACCACACCTTTCGCTATTTCATTTATATCTGCAGGTATATTAGAGGAATCGTCTTCAAACATTATTAGAAAAATTAATTCAATTTTACTTTGTTTAATAATATTATGTTGTAAACAAAACTATGACAACTTAATATAAAAAAACAAAAATTCCAGTTACTAGATTTTCGTTTCACGAATATTCAAACAAAATGTTTGAAATAATTTAAATTTTGAATTTCACGTAGTATATAATTTTTGGTTGGAGAAAAAGTAGTATGTCTCATTTGGATTAAAAGTGTCTTTGTTTGACGTGCAATTATTGCATTCGCTCGGCTCCGCTAGCGCTCCGCCTTGCAAATGCAAAAATTGCTTGTCAAACAAAGTTTCACTTTTAATCCGAATAAGACAATATACTATTTTCCATTCCATTGTTATTTGATTTACAAATATTAAACATAAATAATACAAAATTATATTGTTCTTACCTAAATTATGATAATCCATAGCAATTTTGATAACGAAAAGTACCAAATAAAATATTATTGAGTGTTAAACGCAGCGTAAAAACAGTATGTCACAAGTATGTAAATAATCAACAACCAACTTTCGACTTCTAAGTTCTTGTGAAGAAATACATGTTAGGGAGGGGAAAAAGGTCGCTTTTTTTTAAGCAATTAATTGGCTAATAAAGGGTAGGTTTGCTTTTTTTTTAAATTAATTTTGAGAAATTGGACTTTTGACCGGCTAGATCGTTTAAATACCTCTCTGTGCGTCGTCTTCAAGTAACTCTCTACCGTGCTTAAATAATTTGTGCCACTTATAAATCATTGTTTTGCCAGGGCAAATGTCACCATAAACTGCTTCCATTTCATTTTTAATGATTTCAACATTTTTTCCTTGTTTTGTGAGGAATTAATAACTGCACGTAACTCGAAATTTGACATTTTTTTAAATTCTCACACTATCACTTGTCATTTTATTGATTGCGATTAACCTACTTGATATAAATGCATAAAATTTTTAGTGTATATTTAAGAATGAAGAAGGATATTGTAAAAAAAAGGTTTTTGAAATGGCCGCCTCCTTCTGATCATTCCGCGAACTTAAAAATCACCCCTCGTACATACCAAAGTAATTTGTATTTAATACAAAACAACACAAAGATAAACACCACATTTATGAAACTGGCTATATCTTATTTACTAACCTGGTGGTTAGGGTGGAACGAAAAATGTTTTTTTTTGAATTTATGTATGAATCACTTTTAAAAAGGTGCCTTTTACAATTAAAAAAGAGTGTGCAAAATCTGAAACGGATATTTTATCATCTTCAGGTTCCTCACGGCAGTCAAAGTTTTGGAAAAACGCTGCTTTTATCAATGCATATATTTTTCTATATATTTTCACTTTTTAAAGTAAAACTAATGTCAAACTTACCAAAATGTTCCTTTTGTATTTGTAGAACACTATGCAAAAAGTGAAAGCGACATTTTGCCATCCTCAGGTTTCTCAAAAGGCTCCAAATATGCGTTGAAAAGCTGATTTTGACGAAAATGTAAAGAACAAACAATCAACACAAAAATGTATTCTGCAAACTTACATACATTTAAAATATCAACTAAAACAAAACTCTATAATAATAATATCTTTTTACTTATGTTTAAAATAATCTGATTTCGTTCCAAACGATGGTAACGTAGCTCTGGATTTGATACGGGCTTGAATAAATCCCTCGCGGTTTTCACGGCCACTTACAGCTAGAGATGCTTCCGTGGCATGGAAATTTTGGAAAATCAGGAAAACTTGCTTCTGAAGCGCTAAGTAAACTAATTTCCATGTTTGCAGTCATAAGTCATTCCAAAAAATTAAATCGGCGTAATGAGCTGCATTAAAATTTATTACAGGTACAGAAAATTCGCGTATTCCTGTTGTCTTAGTGAGCCGAGCCTTCAGGATACGTCGAATACCGAGTTCTCTGTATTTTTGGTCTTCGTCCGTCAGTAAGGACGACGTAATGGGTTTTTTCAGATCCCGAAAATATATTGCTTTCTGAGTATTGCAAAATGTCGCTTTCACTTTTTGCATAGTGTTCTACAAATACAAAAGGAACATTTTGGTAAGTTTGACATTAGTTTTACTTTAAAAAGTGAAAAGATATAGAAAAATATATGCATTGATAAAAGCAGCGTTTTTCCAAAACTTTGACTGCCGTGAGGAACCTGAAGATGATAAAATATCCGTTTCAGATTTTGCACACTCTTTTTTAATTGTAAAAGGCACCTTTTTAAAAGTGATTCATACATAAATTCAAAAAAAAACATTTTTCGTTCCACCCTACTGCTGGTGTCACTAGTTACAATTATTTTTCATGTAGCACTCTTAAGTTTGGAGATTTGGATAAAGTTTTTACGACTATAAAAACCGTTGGATAAATCAATATTTTTTTTTTTTATTGTCTCCACAAATACATTACAATCTGTCTACCTTCTATAGCAGGGGTGGCGAACCTTTATGTATCAACGTGCCATTTTTTCTAAAGAAATGTTTAATGAGGCCATATACGTGCCATAAAATAATTAAATATAAAGCTGGGTTGACATGGGATGTGAGCCACGGCCGTGAGCCACGTTTTCATAAAATACGCACCTTGTAAACTGCTGTTTCATGAAATACGAATCGTAATTTCTTGCCACAAACTGATAAAACTGCGTTCGTGGTGAGATCAAACGTGTTTAAAAACAGTTTACACGGTTTTAAGTTTACGCGGAAAGTATTTTACTATTACGTGGCCCACGGCCGTGACTCACATCCCATGTCAACCCAGCTTAATATTTAATAGTGTATTTTTTGATCGGTGGCGTGCCCAAAATATTGTGTCGCGTGCCATAGGTTCGCCATCCCTGTTCTATAGCATCGCAGTCAGCGTCGTTACTGCCTCCACAAACTGCCAAGGTGGACAAATTCTGTATTCTGACAGAAACGTCGCTGACTTCAATGGGCTTAAATTCACCACCCCCCGTTTTATAAGCATCTTTCCTTAAGTTAGCGTATTGTTTTCTCGCTTCACGCTATAGCATATTGTACTTATTGACTAATTGTACACTAGTCCGGGGTAGTCCAACTCCCGCAGCATTGAAATTCAGCGTTACCTATCAATTTAATGCAAATTATTGTATGTATTGTAGTACAATACTTCAAGGTATTAAAAAGCTATAAATAATTTTTATAATTACCTGTTTCCACGTCATTTCTTTCTCTTTCCATGTTTGGGAATCAGACGTCTTGTTTTCTATAACAAGACTATTTTTTTCGATTTCAGACATTAAAAGGTTAATTTCTGGTCGTGAAAAAACCTTACCCCTTTCTTTACTATTTTTCACATTTGGAGAACTTTTTGTATTTGGTGAATTCATAATGAATCTAACATAATTTAAACAAAAATTAACAAACGCCGTTTGTTATAATAAGGTTAGAATAGTACTTACAATATAAACTACACAACCTGAAAACGTCGGACTCGATGTGGTAAACGACCTACTTTGTACACTTTTTTAAAATAACAGACTGTAGTTTATATGAACTGCATTTATTTTACATTTACATTGTTGATTTTATGTAGTATCAAGAACTTAATCCCGCGACTACTTTGTCTATAGGGTTGCGGCGAAGCCGCAAAATGTCTGAATTGTTTATGGAGGGTGAGCCCTCAGATGTTTGGCGCTAGGCCCGTCGTGGCTGTCGCGACCCGCTAGGGTTTTGACAGGGAAAATTAAGAAAGGAGCAATCATTCGTAGTGGTGTATACGTACATCGCTGAGTTCTGAAATTATAGTTAATTACACATAGATTGAGAAGAAGTAAGGCAGGAGGAGGAATTTGTTATGGCTTTTTACATATATGAAATGGTGATGGCTTTTTGCCGGTTAAAAGCACTTTCACTTTTAACTTTCACTATTGTTCTTGGTGTGGTTTTTCACTGTTGTGAGTGATGACTTATCACAGGATTGAGTAACTCGCACTTACGCGGAAATGTTTTGTTAGTCACTTGGAGCAAGCATGCCGCGAGCATGAAGGAGGATGAAATATGTGGCACTTATGGAGTGTTCATGGCACTAGTCGTCGAGAAGAACTTATTTGAATTGTTTTTTACCGGAGTGAATATGAACTGCTTGTTAACTTGACTAGAAGTTGTTTAAGGTTGGTAAAACCGAGCGACCCCGTCAGCTACTGGTCGACATTAACCAATAGTCGAGTTAACTAGTAGTTGACCATTCAATTGTAAAACCGGGCCTTAGCCGACGTTATAATATAAAGAGAATTTACATATTTAAATTGGTAATTGAATAGCACTTTATGTTTTTCAATACTCATAATAAATAATAATGTAATAAATAGAACATTGATAAACCAGCTAAAAAATAAGTGAAATTATAACAATGGATGGCAATGAAAGAAATTTTGTCTATCAAGATTGAGAAATTTATCAAGTAATATTTTACCAGTAGGTAAAATTTTCAAATTAAGTGAAATTGACTAAAATATTTGGGGAATTTTACCATAATAAAAATACCAATGAAATAATGAAAGTTTATTTATTGGTTCTTTTTACTGTGTGACTGGAGGAAGGGCGGTACCAAGGGCGTTAATAACGCAGCATGTAGTTATAGTATCATGGCATGTAGTCACATTTTGACCTCTTTCCCCGCTTGTACATTTGTTCACCTGCTTGATTCCTTTTCCAGCAATTATTTTCCTTGGATTCTGAACTGTCGTGGTTGAGGTTTCGTCCAAATTGTAAACTCTTGAACCGTTTTCAACTTGTTGAAGAACGACTGTACATTATGTTGATTGAATGATGTCATTCGTGATAGACTGCAACCCTCAGGTGAACGTAATACTAGGGTGGCGCTTCCTGAAACCTCTGAACCATTCCAAACCAGCCTCTTTATTTTTATTTACCCAGTTGTCAGGAAGCTTTAGTTTATTTTGTTCACCCATATCATAAGCTAATTTTCGGCATTCGGTTACAGTCAAACCGAAACCCATTTTAGACAGGTTTAAAATATATTTAACCAGCTCCTTTTCTTTATCTATATCAAAAATTTGTCTGCAATTGAGTTGGGAGTAAGTTTAATATTCTCCAAAGGATTCTCTTTTTGTTTTTTGGCATAGCGAAAAAGTGTAACGTAAGAAACTCCTGTCATCTCAGATACCTTTCTTAAACTTAAGCCTCCATTGAGCAGATTCAGAGCGTTCTGCATTGTTTCTGCAGATGTTAGACCCATGGCAGTCTTCTAAAGGAGCCTAAAGGAAATGATAAAACAAAATATGGGGCAGACTGAAACATCGATGGTCCACAATGTAACACCACTGTTTCACTGTGGACCATGTTTAACTTCAAACAAAAAAGACATTTATATGCAAACAAAAAATATTTTAAAACATCTTAATGCCTACTTACATGACCTAATTATGGTACTTCCTTTTGCTCCAAAAATATTTAAAAAATATTAAAGACTAAGCCGGGAATTGTTGGTTAAATTTTGACCCACGTGTAACTTTGGATGCCTTTTCTGGACTGAAACGCTGCCATGAACAAACCGCGCTCTGTGCTGTGATGTATTTTGTGGTGGGAGTTCGAATCCTAGTCGAGCTACTATCCACGAGATGGTGGAAGTTTTACGTCTGTTGATTTATTTTTAAATGGGAATGTTTCACTGTGGAACATTCTCCCCTACTATTTTCTTTTCGTACGCGGGCTGTTTTTTGCTCAACTGTGTTAATCATGCTAGCAACAAAACTGATTCTTTTATCGCGACTTCCCAACGCCCAATATTCTTGAAAAATGTTGGTTCGGTCTTCATAATTGCAATATTAAATGACATTTTTTTTGGCACTCCTTTAAAGGTTTTAGTTCTCGTGCTTGAATCGCTTTTCCACTAACATTTACGTATGCTTTCCCTGTATTGTGCAAGTTTGATCTTAATTTTCGAACAGATACTGCCCATTTTTTGATCGGTTTTTCAGAATTTACGTCTTGGGAAGTACTAGCTAAAAAGTTTGTTCATTCAACTAACAAGTTTGTACAATTTGATTTATTTTCCTTACCTTGTGGCTGCTCAGAAGTAGACGCAGAGGGCTCTTGATTTTCTTCATAAATATTATTGTGCGAAGACGTAGATGGGCAATAATTTTTATCTTTTATGCTATCATCAGAATTGAACATTTCTTCTAGGGAAGAATTAATTGAAGGAGGAGATGACTCTCTTGAAGTGATTTCATCTATTATGAACAGGTACTATGTATTAATTATTTATCATTACAGTTTAAAAATAACAATTCGTTAAATTACCCAACAATAATTCTATTGGTAGGTATAACAAGAAGGACTGTTCATTTTACTAAGCGGACAAACATTTTGTGACATAACTTTTTTTTATTATCAATAGAATGGTGTATAATTTACTGAAAGTGATGATTATAAATTGTAAAATCTATTATTTTTTTATGGTTGCTGTATCTTCACGTGCGGTAGAAATTTCGAATTTTTACGCGGACGCGTCGCATAAGCGTTCGCACATGTTCTGCAGTCACTTTCCGGCTAGCTACGTTCCACATTTTTTTAAATTCTTCTAAATTTTTAGCTTCCCGGCCATCCTTTCTTAAATGTCGCTTAACAATATCCCAATATCGCTCAATAGGACGCAGTTCAGGACAATTTGGAGGATTATCCTCTTTTTTGACAAATACTAAATTATTCGAATGTAATAGTAGTAGCACCAGCATAATGAGCAGAGGCTAGATCTGGCCAAAATATCGGGGACACATCATGTTTCCTATACAACGGCAATAAACGTTTTTTTATGCACTCTTGTCTGTAATTTTCACCCCCCAAGTATCCCAATTGAAAGAAATGTTGCACTTTTCAAGCCACATGAACAAATCGCTTGCCACACAAGAACTTTTTTTCCAAATTTGTCCATCTGGACCATCTTCAACTCATTGGCCACATCCTCTCCTACCACAGCATTATAATATTGTGGGCCTGGTAATGTCTTGGTGTCCATTTTGACGTAAGTTTCATCCATTAAAGTGCACCGATCCTTGTTGTTCAACAAAAAAGTGTACAACTTTCCGCATCTCTTTTTTGATCTTTCCTGTTGTTCTATTGACCTTTTAGGCATTTTTTGTTTTTTATAATGTTTTAACATTATTTCTTTTTTTAACATTTTGTACTGTACCTACACTAACTCCTGCTTTTTTGAAATTTGATAGAATTTATCAACGAAATAGTATATTAAACAAATTAAGTTGTACATTAACAATTTTATAGTTTCTTAACTAATTTTTTGTTATCTAACAAATAAAATGTTGCTTAACTATTTGAATAGTTCTTGCTAGTTGCTGAACGAAGATAATAGTTGTTTAACACTTTATAGCTACTCTTTAACTATTTTAATTTGCGTCTTACCTACAATAATTGATAGTCTTTTTAACCCCCGACCCAAAAAGAGGGGAGTTATAAGTTTATTACAATTTTCATTGTTAGGTTATTTTCATACCGATTGTTGTAAAAATAATAAAAGTTATTTAAGTTTGAACATATAATTTATTACAAATATAATAATTATATATATGTTAGCGTTAGCCAAAAATTACAGTAAAATAAAATAAAACAAGCCTTTTTACTTACTTTTTCGTACTTACGATTTATTACCGTTATTACTTTATTTCTATCTTACTTGTTATTACATAATTATTCTCCGGTATAGTATACCTCAGTTGATTACCGCCCTCATAATACCAACTTAGGTTGGTATTACTTAATCAACACTTAATTTAAAATTATTAGTCAGGACCGTATTCATTACAGGTCCGTATTCAGGTGGTATGGCTTAGTAGTCCTCGCTTATTCTAACGTACAGGTCCGGACTCAGGTTGTATGGCTTAGTAATCCTTGCTTATGCTAACACGGCCTTCCTGCAATTGTCGCGTCCTCGTGACATAATCTTGCTCTCATCCCAAATTTTGTAAGGCCAATTTATCAATTTCTTGTCAATTAGTGCTTGTGAATCACCATTGTTGTCCTAGTCATTGCTCATTACCGTGTCACGATTTTACCGGCGATATAAGGAAAAATAATAATCAAAATTAATATTGCACAATAAATAATCAGTCATGCCGCCGAAATAATCAGTCTTGCAGTCGTAATAATAATCCTAATAATTCACCATAATAATCCTAATAATCCTGAAAAATAATCAAAGTTAATGTTATACAATAAATAATCAGTCGTACAGTCGTAATAATAATCCTAATAATCCTGAAAAATAATTAAAGTTAATGTTGCACAATAAATAATAAATTAGTCGTAAAGTCGTAATAATAAGTAGTTCGGCTTTGCCGATATAATAATAAGTAATCCGGCCTAACCGCCATAAAAATTTCGGCCTAACCGCCATAATAATTCCGGCCTAACCGCCATAATAATTCCGGCCTAACCGCCATAATAATTCCGGCCTAACCGCCATAATAATTCCGGCCTAACCGCCATAATAATTCCGGCCTAACCGCCATAATAATTCCGGCCTAACCGCCATAATAATTCCGGCCTAACCGCCATAATAATTCCGGCCTAACCGCCATAATAATTCCGGCCTAACCGCCATAATAATTCCGGCCTAACCGCCATAATAATTCCGCCATAATAATTCAATAATAATTTTTTATTATCTTTTAAAATTAAGAAGAAAAATAAAATTTACAACCTTTTTGTTTTTTCAACTCATAATACCAATGCCTGATCCGATGGCCAAGTTCTTAATTGTTCATGTGCCGCAACTTTCGTCACTTTTGTGTTTTTATTACATCGTTTCAGTACGTACCGTTCATTAGGCAAAATCTTTATAATTTCATAGGGTCCCAAAAATTTGTTGCCTAGTTTTCCCGATCCCGCTTTTTGCGTGTCCTGAACTACTACTTTATCACCAATTTTAAAAAGAATCGCATTAAGTCTTTTTGTATCAAATTCTTCTTGTTGTATGTGTCTTCCTTGTACTAATTTTTGGTTTGCCTTTAATCTCATTGTATCCATACTTTCCAAATTCTGTTCCTTAATTCCTTTCAAAAATAGCTCCTCCGCCGGTAATCGTTTTCTGGTTCCGAACATGAGTGCATTTGGCGAGAATCCTGTTGCCGAGCATACCATTTCATTTAATACTGCTTCAATTCGTGGTAATATCGTAATCCATTTGTGTTCATCTTCATTATTTAAAGAGCTCCGCATTAGATTGAACAATGTTCGCATTACTCTTTCTACCTGACCATTTCCTCGTGGTACTCCTGTTGCTATGAAGTGTAATTCGATGTCTTCTGTTTTTAAATAGTTCTGAAATGTAATTGACGTAAATGCACGTGCCCTATCCGCTATAATCCTTTTCGGTTTCCCAATCTTTCTGAATAATGACTTCAGCGCTATTACTGATTGCTCCGCAGTTTTGTTTTCAATCGGAGTAAGCATACAGAATTTTGCAAACGCATCGATGACAACCAAAATTTCAGTACAGTTATTAGATTTTACCAATGGTCCTGCATGATCAATATGCCATACCTGCATTGGTTCGGTTGCTTTTTCACCTTCTTGATATTTCCCACTTTTTGATCCTGTATGAGATTTTCCAAGGGTACACGACCTACAGTTTCTGATGTACTTTTTAAATGTTTGTCCCATTTTGGGCCAATATATCTCTTCTTTCATTCGTATGATGGCCTTGTCCCATCCTATGTGCGTAGCTTCATCATGATATATTTTCATTGCTTTTAATCGAGCTGATATCGGTACATAACATTTTAACATGACTTCCTTTCCTTTGATTTCTTGATGATAAACAATTTCATTTTTTATTACAAATTTGTCATTAGGACTTGTAATTAACTCTTGGCAAAATGGATCATTTGCTTGATGCTCTATTATCGTATCAGCTTTCGTAGTTCTTTGTATCCTCCGAATTAGTGGATTCCTGCTTAGATAGTCCACATGTCCCATTTTGCACCCAGGTCTGTATTCTATTTCAAAATCGAAATCTTGAAGCTTCATCCACCATCTAGCCACTCGCGGATGTAAATCTTTCTTTAATGCAGTTGCTCTTACGGAATTACAATCTGTATAGATAGTAAAATGCAATCCGTATAAATAGACTCGAAAGTGTTCCGTCCCTTCAACAATCGCTAGTGTTTCTAAATCATACGAGTGATATTTAGATTCACTTTCAGTCGTTTTTCGACTGAAGTATGCAACTGGTCTTATTACATTTTCTTCCTTTTGCATCAAAATCGCACCGATTCCAACAGAACTTGCATCAGTATGCAATTCAGTTGGTAGCTCTGGATTAAATATTCTTAACGTTGGTTGGTTTACCAAAATGTTGATAATTATCTGCCGGATCTCTTCATGCTTGACTGTCCATTTGAATTCCTCATTCTTTTTTAGCAATTGAGTGATAGGGGCAGTAATTAATGAAAAATCTTTAATAAAGCGTCTAAAATATCCAGCTAGACCCATGAATTGTCTAATCCCCTTAACGTCATTTGGTGGTTTAGTACCAGCTAACGCATCGATCTTCCTTAAACTCGGTTTTATAATGCCCTGCCCTACTATGGCACCAAGATATTCAGTTTCCTTTTTAAAAAATGTACATTTTTCTAGGTTAAGTAAAAATCCGCTTTTAGATAGCGCTTCCAACGTGTTTTTTAAATTTTCGAATCCTTGTTCGATTGTCTCGGAAGCTATCATAACATCATCTAAATAAACCTGTGCCACTGTGTCCTTTAAATTTCCCAGAGCCTTATTTATAGCTCGTTGGTAGCAAGATGGTGCATTTGCAAATCCAAACGGCATTCGGTTGTATTCATAGTGACCGTCAGGTGTAACGAAAGCGGTGTATTTCTTGCTGTCTTCTTCAATCTCTATTTGATGAAACCCATCCTTCATGTCAAGAGTGGTAAAGTAGACTGCCTTTCCTAATGCATCGAGTTGATCTCTTAAATTTGGCAACGGGTAACGATCTCGAACAGTTTTTTTATTTACTTCCCTATAGTCAACACATAGCCGTAACGATCCATTTTTTTTTTTAACTAGCACGATGGGGCTAGCATAAGGTGAGGAACTTTCTCTAATTATATTTTGGTCTAATAAGTCTTGAATTATTGTCTTCAGCTGTGTTCGTTCGCTGTATGCTAGTCTCCTAGGTTGAAATGCTACTGGCTTATCATCGGTTAAAGTTATTCTTAATTTTCCGGTGGTTACTGCTTGCGGTATTTGGTTGCGAGTAGAGTCCAAAAGTTTCTGAATTTGTTTTTTCCATTTCTCGTCCAGTCCTGACAATTCGTTATTATTTAGTACACTTCGAATTTGAGGTTTTACTATTGGTGAAAGTTTTAAATCCAAACCATACTTTCTCACGACCACTTGTAATCCCGGACGTTGAATCGTCTCCCACCCAATCAATGCGTCTACACCAGGAATGGTATTATCCGGTACAACTAGAAAATCAATTTCAAGAGTGACTTCTTGAAGCGCAATGTATAGTCGGCAAATTCCCAAGGTCTCTACATCTATTCCAAATCCAGACAGGATTTGAGAACATATGATCATTTTACCATTAATTTTTTTTACTACGCAATGATGGATTATAGACTGATCTGCTCCGGAATCTATCAAATAGCTAAATTCTTGCTTCGTGTTGTTAGTTGATACCGTAGCGGTTGGCGTGATCTCGCATCTATTATTTAAACAAAATATCTTGGGATGTCCATTCTTTTTAAAACAATCAGATTCAGCATGCCCCAATCGTTGACAAAAATTACATTGAGGAACGATGTTTTGGTTATTAATTTTTTTTGCATGAGTTTGCGGGCTAATCAAATCTGGGGCATTTTTACAATTTTTTCTTTCATGACCTTTTTCTCCACACTTATAACATCTGTCTTGTATTGGACTTCTTTGTGAGTACCTTGAGTTTGGTAAACTTCTACATGCGTCTTTGAGATGTCCTGGTTTACCACATTTGAAACATCGTTTTAATCTTTGAGATTCATTATCCCAATCAGGTCGCGTGGTGTTTATCGTGTTCATCCTAGGTCGTTTTGTTCTTCTCCTCTGATCATCTTGGTTTTCATTATCGCATTGGCGTAGCAAAAGCATTAGTTCTTGTTGGTCTTTTGGTCGATTTGTTCGCATTCTCTGTCGAATTGTATCATTTGTTATCCCACCAATCACAGGACATAAAACTTTCTCCCAGATCAATTGTGGCTCGTACTGATAAATGCTACGAATTTTTTTTATCGCATATTCGCATAAACTATCGAAATCAGCACTTTCCATAGTCGCGGCTTTAACTAACTTCGTGTGCCACGTTTCTTGATTTGGAAAATTTATACGCAGATCATACGCGAAATTATCCCAACTCCTGTTGAAAGGTTTCCAACCATCAAAAAATTTCTTACCGTTTCCTCGTAGAGCGTTTCCCGCTTTCAAGATCATTATATGATCGGGTACTTGAGACAGCTCCTTCAAACTGTTTATGTGGTCGATCCATTCGTCCGTTGAAAATTCGCTACTATCTGGATCATGATCCGGTAAGGTAACAGGGAATTGGTTATTTTCACTTGTTGACTTTTGTCGAAAATTAGCTATTTCTTTAAAAAATATTTGCATATTTTGTTCAAAATCCATCTGATTTCCACCAGGATTTTGGATTGTATTATTTGGAACATCCCCTGTATTTTGACCCATATTGAACGGGGGAAAAAAAATAAAACAACAAAACAAAATAAAATAAACACACACAAAATAAAATAAAACACAAAACAAAACACGAATATTTCGATCTGATTTAATCCAATCTGATCTCCTAAATCACCGTTTGTGGTTAAACGTATGCTCGAATCCCACTTCTGATGTTAGCGTTAGCCAAAAATTACAGTAAAATAAAATAAAACAAGCCTTTTTACTTACTTTTTCGTACTTACGATTTATTACCGTTATTACTTTATTTCTATCTTACTTGTTATTACATAATTATTCTCCGGTATAGTATACCTCAGTTGATTACCGCCCTCATAATACCAACTTAGGTTGGTATTACTTAATCAACACTTAATTTAAAATTATTAGTCAGGACCGTATTCATTACAGGTCCGTATTCAGGTGGTATGGCTTAGTAGTCCTCGCTTATTCTAACGTACAGGTCCGGACTCAGGTTGTATGGCTTAGTAATCCTTGCTTATGCTAACATATATATTATTATGTAGGTATACATACTATTATAAATTTCGCTATCATTTTAACTTCCTTTTAAAAGCGTACAATTTGGCATCCACGAGAAAGAACAATGATAGCTGATAAATTAAATATAATTTGTTCCTTGTTTAAGTTGTTTACATATTGCGATGTTCCTCGCTAATTATCTGCTCTTATATGGGTGACAACACAAACAAGATGTGTCCTTACAAAAATAAACTACCTAGTGACATGCGTATCAATTTATCCTTGAACTTATTTAAATTTTTAAGTATAAACTCCTCATTTATTAATGAGATTTCTACTCCCGTATCGACTAAACATAAAACAACTAAATCATCTAACCTAATTTTAATCTTGGGTAAAACATTTATATCCTCTAATTCTACTTTATCCTCTTTGGTATTGATAAACTCCCTAGGGTGCCGATAAGAGTTTGTGCCTGACCTAAAAATGTGCCGGCCTTTCTGTGGTCGTGTTATCATTGCCTATATCTGTATCATTAACTTGTTCCTCTACATGATTTATTTGCCTACTGTCACCTGTCGTCTGCCTCGCATCCTGACTTGGCCTTCCACTTCATCGATATCCTCCTCTGCCTCGGTTTATATTGTTATTTTGGAAACCCCGATTAAAATAACCTCCCCTATTATTGTTATTGTTACGATATCCGTTATTTTGCCCGTCTCTATTATCCCGATTTCCTCCTGGATTTTGCGTAAATCCGCCTCTATCTGAGTCACTACCTCTATTAATCATATTTGGGCCAATGAACCGAACCGTTACATCAAATCTTTTTAGTAAATCCATGAATTCCTCTATGGTTTCTAGTCAAGAAAGTCTAAATAACCTCCAAATTGAAGATCAAAATTTGGCTTAAGAAGTGGTGATATCTTCTCAATGGTGAAATCATTTTTGTTGCCAACATTTATATGTCATCCTTATGTACTCCTTAACTTATTTACTAATATAAAAATCTTAAAACTAACAAATTTACATTTTTATCTTCAAATATTTACATCGTAGCAAAATCTATCCTTCTCCGTTACTCTTTATTGGTCATCGGGACCCTCATTACGTTAATGCAAACTATTAAATTTAATAATAATTTAATAAACTATTAAATTAATATCAAATTAAGTCAACGCGGACCTAAACTTTCATCTTACAACCTTCAGTTGCATCTTATATTGAATTTTTTTATTGAAAACCTAGCTTCGGTTCTCCTCGTCAAACATGAACTAGCTGTAATCTCTGTCCCTGACTTCCCGACATGACAATATATTCACACTTTATTACAATGAATTCTACATTTTTAAGCCGTTGTATATTTTTCTTACAAATAACTAACATTTGTAGCTCCTTTCAAAGTGTGACAATTTGACGTCCCATGGATATTACTTCTACTACTTTCAAATCGCGTACATTTTGGCTACCACCTGTATATTCTTGTTCAATTCGGTATGCATATGACGTCCAACAGTGTTGCCGTCTTTTTGTTTAACTCAAATTGTATTGTCTTTGTAAATTATGTATTATTTATTATCAAATTATTCAAGCAATCGATTATCTTTCATAATGAAGTAATGCAACAGTGAAACAAATTAGAAAAGATAATATTATAATTACATAATAAGTAATTATAGCTTAGGATCCGGATTAAGAAATTTTTACCACTCAAGAAGTTGTCAATTATTTTACTAAAGTAGCTGCGAGTTTTTTCAAAGACTTCCAAACGATTACGAACATATTGTCTGCATCGATTAATAAAACGTATCAATAATGGAACCCCACTCTCAAGAATATTATTTTTGAAACTTGGAAAAGGGAAAAATTATTTTTTCCTTTTTTGTTCTTTTTTTGAAATTCACTAATTTTTAAAAGCTTGTTAAAAATGTTAAAAATATTTTTTTAGATAGGAATCCTATATCTAGTCTTACTAGATCGTATAGTGCTGCCTTGGGCGACGATACCGTGTATTGATACACGATAAATACTGAACGTATTCCAATGACTAAAAAAAGATTGCAGTCATATTCTGCAACGCTACAAATGATTGAAATGTATGTGGAATTCTAGAAACAAAAGACATAAAACATAAATTTCTTAATGGCGCTCTCCTGGGTATTGCTCAAAATATTCACTAAAGAATAAAAAAATATTTTCAATTTAAAATGAAACTTTATTATTAAATTATAAACACATCTTTAAACTTATAAAAAAAAACGATAATAATAATTAATTATTCCGAACTATTAGCAATAATGTTGTCTGCATCGATTAATAAAATACGCCATTATTTGGAACCCAACTGGCTAATCTAATGTTAATTTAGGCTACTAATAAAATGCAAGGGTATTTTCCTGAAACAAATAATAATTTTAAAGTAATAATAAAATAAACTGTGGGAATCTATGACAACATACCTATATTATTTATATGTTTTATTTTTTTATAATATTATTTATATTTCTTTGTGTACTTGTTTTGAACGTAAACCTTAATTTTTAGCCACGACTAATTTTGTAAAACTTCAGGATATTTCTTAATCAATTCTTCACACTCCGATCTCTTTGGTGGTTTTTTCCCATCAATATTATTCTTAAAATAACTCTGTACTATATTATTTTGCTCATCTGTCCATGGAATTAGTCCATATTATACACATTTTCGGGAAAGAAATTATGCAGAGTGAAAACTTCTTCGAGTTTTTTGAAGTAGGCTGCGATATTATTTTGATTGAATGCCTGAGCCCGAGCAGCACTTGTATTTTCTGGCGTTCGCAAGCTTATTGTTGGATTACGTTTTATGAATTGATGTAACCATGCCCATCCAGCTTTTTCCGTAGTGCGATTAAGTTTATGTGGAATATGATTCTGTTCCGCAACTTGGTATGCCAGTGACCTAACAGCTGCAGTTGTCAATCCCAAAAACCTGGTTTCCATGCTTGTGATGTGAGAAGCAATCTCATCCTCGATTTGTTTAGGGAAAGTTGGACGGCATCCTCCAAGATCTCCTTTCTTGTAGCCCATATTCCTAACTCTTCGCCGCAAAGTGGTGCTGGGTACATTGAAAGTTTTGGAAGCTAGCTTCCAGCCCATATTCTTTTTTTGCACGTTCTCTACGGCTTCCTGCATGTTTTCTTCACTTCATAATTGGCGAGAAAGCTTGAGACTTTTAACTTTAGGCATTTTTCAAGTTGAGAATTTGCATTAGACCTGTAAAAAACCATCACCTATTACCCAACCACCACCAACTAAACCATCACGAAATACATTAAATTTCAGATCCATTTGGTATGAGGCACCCTATCATAACAAACATTTGGGGTGCCATCATATCAAAAATAGGGAATTTTAAACTTTGTTAATTTGTCACATTCTAACGGAAAATTGGCTTATAGAGTTAATCATGTTTAGAAAGCTTAATGTTCCTACTATCATATGAATCTATCACATTTAGCGAAATATCTAAGCATGCGACTAAAAATCATAGTGACATAGCACCTTATGAACAGATGCTAAAAAACAGGTGAAAATCTTTTATTTCTAAGGAAAGTTAAGACTCGCCAATTTCACCACTTCCTGCACCAAATTTACTTCCTCTCCCTTCAATTGTAAGCGATCATTGTAGTGTACTGCAACCAATTTGTCCAGAAATTAATCAAAACAAGAAAAGACCACTTGTACCAAACGTTGGGTCTGCAAAAAAAAAAATTTAAGGGTCCTCAAAAGAACAATATATCTCCTGTACGATTTTGTTCAATAATAAGGAAGGGAAAAAGAAACAGATACCCACGAAACAGGATTATACCATTGCAGCCATCCAAGTTCAGAAATAATTCAAGTCATGATTACATAGTTTCATTTATCTTAAATTATTGGCCAGAAATGAGGGTTTCTAATCCCCATAGCATTTCAATTACACAATCTTATAAAAAAAATCAAGACTTTACGACCCAACAGTACATTCTGAAATAAAACATAGACTTTACGACCCAACTGCATTCTGAAATAAAACATAGACTTTACGACCCAACAGCACAATCTGAAATAAAATACAAAGATTTTACAACCCAATATTTTAGTAGCATTTCAACTACCCAATAATTGTAGTAGTCATTTTAAGATACAATCATTTGGGTAGCATTTCAATTACACAATCTTATAAAAAAAATCAAGACTTTACGACCCAACAGTACATTCTGAAATAAAACAGAGACTTTACGACCCAAGAGCACATTCTGAAATAAAATACAAAGGCTTTACAACCCAATAATTTGAGTAGTGTTTCAATTACACAATAATTTTAGTAGCATTTCCTCTACATTTGATATAATACATGTTAATATGGTTATTCCGCCAATACTCGGTCGTCAGAGCCTACTTTGTTTTCACAAACAGGTAAGGTTGACATTTGAATAGGAGAGGCTGTAAGTTGCGCTTCACTACCCCATTAGTAACTTCCAACATTAATTTTGCACTATCTCTTTCTCGACTTTTGAAATATTTCTGCTGCTTTCTTGTATACAGAACCAGCTTTACCAAGACTTCTCCTGTCTTTCCCTAACATTATATTATTTAAAGTCTTAATGTTGTGAAATAATAAAATTTGTATAAAACATGTAATTACAAAATTTTCCATATCTTCATTATGATCACAGTCATTAGTAGCAGGGTATTGCACATTCTGCTTGATAACTTCAGTAATTCTTTGCACTATATTCCCCAAATGACAATTATCAGGAAATACCGTAAAATGGGGTGAATCACAACACTTTTTATTCTTTCCGATCAAATATCTCCGAAACCATTTGACATACAAAAACCTACTATGTCGCAAAAGTCTTATTTGAACGTTACCATAATACTTGAGAAACGAGAAATTACAAATTTACTTTTAACTATTATTTAAAAAAAAAAATGCTTCGTGTTGTGATTCACCCACCACTCGGGGTGAATCACAACACTATGTTTAAACTACTAAATTAAACATACAAAAGTGAAAATAAAAGTTTTATTCTATTATAGAGGTGGCATACAATAAATGAAAAGTCATTATTCATGTTGGAGGCGTTTACTGAAAACCTTATTACTCCTCTTCTTTCCATTTTCGGGGCCTCCAGTGCACCAATAACCTATATTATCTTCGTTCTCTTGCCCAAAGTTTTCATTCTTGTGTTCAGATTCAACATTGTCTTTTTCGAATTGATTATTGTGCTGCTCAAACTCTTCACTGCTATTATACTATCCTATATAATGGGGATCTTGGTCATCTCTATCGCTAGTTTCACTGTCATATCCTTGAACGCTTTTTCCAACTTCAACTTCGGATTTCTTCCTTTTTCTTCCAGGAGAAAGTTTCTTTGGGGAAACCCCAGCACGGGTTCGCTTTATATTTGGACTAATGCGTTCAGATATGCAATCTTTGAGGCGATGAATGAAATTTACAACAAATGGACTGTATGATCTACACCATGAGCTTCTGCTGCCAGTCTGAAGCTTATTCTAGCCCTGCCACTTTCTATGGCCACTTGAATTGTGTTTGTATGATATTTTTTGTACCTTTTCCCATGAGGATCGGGTTTATATACACGAGGCATGGTGTTGTGATTCACCCCGTTTTACACCCAATGTTGTCGATTCTGAAAAATGCTTAGAATACTAAATGAATGAATTGAACAATCTTAATCCAAATGTACCATGACTTACCTCTATAGTAACCACTTCACACACAATATTAATTTATTTAAAATATTTCGTTGTTTAGACACAACACACCAAGTTTTGAAGCAGCTAATTTTTAACGGTTTCTTGGTGCATGAAACAAATGACGGTTTTTGTATTTTTTATCGCAGCTAGCGGTATAATAATAGAAGATTCTAAAAGCTTATTACCTAAGGAACGTTTGCTGACATAACAGATTCCTTAAATATTCAATGTTGCAGAACAAAAAAATTATTTGTCGCTTCCCCGACTTCTGTTGTGATTCACCTGCCTGTTGTGATTCACCCCATTTTACGGTACATGGTTAAAAATATTATAAATGTTGTTTAAATATTCGATAAATTTGGTACTACAATATTTTAACCTTCGTTTTGCATCATATTCGCTGGTTTCAGTGAAGGCTCGTACTTCATTATTCATGGAAAGTTCTTCTTTTCCAGCTAAAATATTTTTCTTGCAACTTTCACAATTTTTGACTTTCGGTAAAACCTTCTTTGAAACAAAACCACTGACGTAATGCAAAACCATTGCTTCCAAATTTCTTGTATTTTCGAAAGCTTCAGGAATCTGGATGTCTCCTAAGCCGTGGAGTACTGGCTGAACTGGATCTATTATTTTCTAAAATAATTACTAAATTAGTATAGAACTTTGCTTGAAAATACAAATAATTACCTGTTGTAAAAACCCTTTCAAAGATACTAAAATATTCCCGTCATGTTCATCACTTTCGCAATTGCTGCCTGCCGAATGACCCTTGGTTAAGTTATTTACAAATAGGCTTGTGTAAAATGGAATAAATGCAGCGGCCGTTGGATTTATATATCTTACTCCCCTCTGTCTAATTTGGCCGAAGAAGTTCTCAACTGAGTCTTGGTTGAACGTCCTAGGATACATTTTTGTAAAACCAACTTTTTTCATTGTTGCATATAGATCAATGAAGCCCTCCAGTATGGCGATGCAATTTTTTAATGTTGGTATATTATTATATTCCCTTAGTACTTTTGAGGGTTGCGTTTTGTCAAATTGTTCAATAAACTTCATGCTCTTTATAATTTTAATGGCTCTTTTCCAAAATGCAATATGAGGAGATTTGTCAGTTACACAGGCTCGCAAAGGCTTCCCTACGGTGTCAAACGCAAGATGACCGTTAACGCTGTCGAACAATTCGTCAAAGAATTCAATGACCTTTGCAGTTTGTACAGCTTCTGGTTCTAACTTGATTTCATCGTTATCTCCGCCAGTAATATTTTTTTCAGCAATTACTTGAATCCCAGAAGCTACCCTCTGGCTAAAGACCTGGGTGCAAATTGAGACCTTTATCTTTTTTAAATGGCTTGCAAGAACGTGCCATTCGGTGATTTTTGGCATCATCCTAAGTTTGCCAAACTGAGAATCTATCAAATAGGCATTTTTGATATGTTCCCATTTGGAAATTAAATCAACCCCATCTATAGTGCATTTCAAGTCTTTAGTAAGAAGATTGTTTCTGAAGCACTTTATTAAATGGGGAGGGTCAAAAAGAGGTGTAACACGAATACCTGCAACTTCAAAAAATGTGCCTCGTATTTCCTGGCCTCGTCTTATATAATCTGCTCTAGTGTCATTAACTAAATTGTTGATCGCAGCTGAATTATTAGATCCCTGATCACAAACTGTTCCAAGGACAATTAAACCAATTTTAGCCAGTTTTGTGATCAATAATTTTAAAATATGTTCAATTTCTGAATGATTTGTAGCGCCATTTACGAAGTTATAATAGAGTGGCTGTTTCCATTTTGCATCGATATTGCGCAACATAAATACCTGTACATGATTTGCTACATTTTGGGTCTTCCTATCTCTAAAATCTTCAAAACCTCGCAAAATATCATCCTTTTGATCATAGGAGAAATTAGGGCATATCGACATCTCATCAAACATTATCATACAATATTTACTAGTTTTCTTATGGTTTTTTTTAGTTGCATTTTGCAAACCTTCAAATATATGCTCATTAATACCTGGTCGCATTGGTACTCTGTTTAACAGTTTCATTAATGTTGGTCTGGATGGTAATGAAAAGAGTTTCGATAAAAACTTATAGGCAGGACCACTTTGCTTAAAGAGTGCAAGAGCTAACACTTTATCATCATCGGAAAATCTTTGACCACGAGGTTTCTTTGCAGCATTTTCCGACTGAGATTGAAAAAATCTTGACACAATTGCGGACATGGTTGAACTTGATGTATTAAAAATTTCTCTCTTATTCATTTCATTTGCATAATGTAATTGTCTCTTATAAGAAGCTTTGCCAACTTTCTCTTTTCTCAATTTTCGTTTTAATAGAACTGCTTCTTTGTACATACATTTTGCTCTTGGGGTTAGTTCAATATTGCTCTAGTTACATTTTAACTTTGAAGTAGTGATGCTAATAAAAATTTTAAAATTAATTCTCGATAAATATGAATTAAGATTACGTACCTTTTCCTAATTGTTTAGGAGTAGCAGGTGAAATTGGTAACACGTTATTCTGCTGCTCGCTTGTTGGAGGACCATACAAAGTTGGTTGTAGTGATACTAAATATAAATAAATTAATTTTCCAGTCAGGTTATAATAAATTAAATTGCATATACACAGCATTTTGTAGCAGAGTACCACATTGATTTATCTCCTCGGCATCCTGTTCTTGTCCAAACCTGCTAGTAGAGGGACGATTAAAATCTTCTTGAAAGGATGCTAGAAAAATGTTAAGTTAATTCGCCATATTTTAGTTGCATATAGATAAAAACCTTGTGATTGTGGTGGTACATCACATTCATTTATCTCATCGTAATCCAATTCTTGTTCAATGTTGATGTCACAATCTTCTTCTTCTTCTTCTTCTAGATGCATATTAACTAAAATAAAACGTTATTTTACAACCAAAACATAATAAAACACAATATTTACCTGATAGAAGCAATGTAGGTACAGCGTCAGGTTGTAAGTGGTTATTTGCCTTGACGAAATGCTCTTCAAAATGATTGTGACATATGGTTCTCCATTTATACACCAAATGAGGATCCGCCGATTGCACTTCTGTATTTCCTGACACGATTGTCCAATAATGAAATCTTGCGGGTTCAACTTCGGGATTTGGAAAGGTATGCAGCGGGTAACCCTGTTTTAGGAGGAAAACACGTAGGCACACAACACTGCCTAACCATGGTAAAACAAAAAAATTAATATATCTTAAAATATTATTAAAGAGAAACTAGACAAATTACTTACAATTAGATTATAGAATTATTTACTTAGAAAAATTAAAAAACTATGATGAAAATTAACAGGAAACTAAATACTTACAATAAATTTAAGAAATTACGTGTAAAAAAAGTTCGATATAAAAAATCACAGCGTTATCTTATAGTACCACAACCCTTTAGATATGTAAGAATAATTATGAAAATTAACAGGAAACTAAGTACAATAAATTTAAGAAATTACGTGCAAAAAAAGTTCGATATAAAAAATCACAGCGTTATCTTATAGTACCACAAACCCTAAGAAATGTAAGAATAATTAATAAAAATAGAAAATTTAGAAACCTTTATGTTGTTTTCCAATGTTGTATTAAAAAATACAGTTCGCCTTACTACAAAATTTGTAAAAATGCCACTTCGTAATCGCACAAACGCTCATCTATTTTGTGCACTGATTTTGTGCGCAGCATCCAATTTTGTGCATGTTAATAAAACCCTTGAAAAGTTTTAAATTGTTTTAAATTGCTTGTTAGACTAGACAACCAGCAGAACAGAGATGACCTCGCGTGATCTTGAAAATTTAAAAACGATAGACAATGCCATCTATCCGCCGACGAATACATCTCGAATTTACCCCCACTTTTTCAGTGTGTGTGTGTAGTTTCAGTGTGAAATTTGTGAATACAAATGTGCACATAAAAGAACAATAATAATTAATAAAATCACTTTAAAACTTTTTTTTTAAGTATATAATTTGTGACAATAAATGTGCACATTAGGGAAGTTTAAAAATGAGTTTATGAGTTTTAAAGTGGTTTTATTAATTATTATCTATTGTTCTTTTATGTGCACATTTGTATTCACAAATTTCACACTGAAACTACTAAACAATTAGTAGTAATACCGTTTAAGGTCTATTATTATACAAGGAAATAATTTAAATAATAAACGTACTTTGACGAAATTTGACAGCTGTCAAAATTACATTTAGGGCCGATTCTACAAAGCAGGTATAAAGTCCCGATTAGTTATTCGCCGTATAACTTATTCGAAGTATAACTTATTCCTTATTCCAGGTATAAAAGCTTTTGCGTTCTACAATGCTCGTACACGGTCGGTATAACTATACCTGGAATTAGTTCCTCCGCACCAATTATAGGTCATTTGCGCAGCATATTTGACCATAGGATAACTATTTGACATCGTTGTGAAGCGTTCATTTATTTGTTGGTTATAGTTTTTGTTGTAAAAGATGTTTAAACAGAAAATTAAACAAATTCTCTCTTTTTTTTTAATTATTTTTAGCAATGGTTATTGCTATTAGATCTTTTTAATATTAAAAAGAGTTAAAATTTTTTGTAATAATTAATTTTTATTTATAAAATTTTACAAATTACTTTATAAATAATTAGGTACTACATACATAAAAATGTTACTTATTAGAATGAAACTTTGAAAAGTATGGGTCGAGAATGAAATATCCAAAAACCATAAAAATGACAAAAAAACCTTAATAAATAGCAATAAGCAATAACAAGAATTTTTACAAAAATTTTAAATTCACTCACAAACCTCAATTAATTAATTAATTATAAATAATCAAAGTAATGATTTAATAAAATAACTTTATAGAAGCACTTGAAATACAACAATAAATTGAATTTCACATTTGAAATAAATAAAATTGTCATTCAACTGTCAAACTCTAAAATCTAAAATCTTAAATAAATGATAGTTTATATTAGATTTGACATGGATTTGACCAATAGAAAACAAGAATAACTTATCCGAGCAGGTAGGGTAAAGTAAGGTAATTTGGTGATATAGTTAATTTGGTGATACTTTTTCAAAAATTCACCAACAACTTGCCGTTTATCAAAATAATTTAAAATTGTTATCATATACTTCATACAGTTTCATCTGACTATTCAAGAAATTACAGGCTCTTATCTTATGTAGTTACCTGCCAGAAAAACTTTTAATGTAATATGGCGTCATTTTTCATATTTACTTCAGTGTTATACCTGCTAGGTAGTAAATGTGTTCTAAATCAATTAATAAATAAGGTAATATAGTGTTTTTTACATTATACTTTTAGAGTAAAGCCTACTTTTCAAAATGGCATAAATAAAATTACATGTTATTGTTTATTAATTAAATTAACCCTTACGTTGTAACGGTGTTTTCTTACCATGTGCGAATGCAATTTTACTGATTTAAGATTTTGTTATTTAAATTATTTTTTTACGGCGTTGATATAAATTTTTTATATATACAATATTGTCAAAAAAGGCGGTCAATAGTGAGTACTTTTTGAAAATAATTTTATTTTGGCATTTCAGGCTATCACCAAATTACCTGTCCTTCAAATTACCAAATTTCAAAGTATTATTAGTAATCAAAAATATAGTAAATACACTTCTGAAAATATGGTGAGAGCAAACCAAATGGTTTTACAGGAAGGTATGTCAATTTAGAAAGCTGCAGCACAAGTAAATATTCTTTGGACCTCGTTTAAAACGCTTTATTTAATCGTGCTAACAAGGATTTTTTTGATTTTTAATACGATTTTCTAAATTTCTATTACTTTTTCCTTGTCGCAACGCAAATTATATTTTTTTAAACCCTAGCTCACTTTTTAGGCATTTTATTTCCATTTGCGCCTCTTCCCTCGCTTGCGTTTTTGGCCGCCCCTAATTTTATCCGCCCCTGTGTTTGCACATTGTGCACAAAGACTCTGACTACAACTACCATCAGCAACATCAGTTCACCGAATACCAAAGTCAAACAGAAAGCAGAGATATTCAAAGGCAAAATTATTAACAACACTACAGGATCTTCACAAATCAGGATGTTCTACGTCTCATAAAGATCAGAAGCGAAACAAATTCAAGAAAGGTTTAAAGAAAAATGATGACTGGGAATGTGGTGTCTGTGGTAAAAGTTATGATGAAGATGTACAAGAAAAGAATGGTGCCAAATGGATTCAATGCTAATTCTGTTCTATTCCATACCACATCACTTGTCAATCACAGGCAAATGAAGACGAAATCTTTATGTGCGATGGTTGTTCTCTTTCAGATTTCGAGTAATTATGTTATATTTAAAGTATTTTAAGTTTTAAATTAAGTTTTATAACTAATTTTAGCTTTTTTAGTTGTCACCAAATTAAATGTCCTATATCACCAAATTAAATATCCTATCACCAACTTACCTACCTTTTTTTAAAAAGAAAGAAGTTCGTTTTTAATTAAGAAAATGGAATTCAAATAAAACAAAAGATCTCTCAATAGGCAGGTATAAAGTGATTCTATTATTATACCAGCAAAAATCGGGAAAAACTTTCAAATTAATCAAACTGTATCCATGTAAACAAAATTATCACCAATATACCTTACCTTACCCTATTCGACCATTTTCAGAGGGATAAGTTAAACCAGGTATAACCACAATTTATACCAACAAGAACGTTATACGACAATTGTAGAACGCAATCTGTGTGATTTATTCTCAGTATAGCTTATTCGTACTTTATACCTGCTTTGTAGAATCGGCCCTTAATATTCTTAAGTACAAAACAGAAAGAAATGCGCATGCCTAATTTAGCGTAAGCGCACAAGACCTAGCATGGTTATGAAGTTTACAGTAACTTGATCTCGACTCCCTTGTCATTGGTAATGTGTGCTTTTTATATGCATAAATGGAATGCTGACACTTCCTGTCAACATGAGTTCATTTACTCATTATTGCATAAAGTGCTGATCCATTTCCCTTCAAGACATCAAACCTGCAAGCGCTTAGTTTGCATTATTAATTAATTATTAGCTAACTTGCAAGTTTGCTTTTCTTAGGGCCGATTCTACAAAGCAGGTATAAAGTCCCGATTAGTTATTCGCCGTATAACTTATTCGAAGTATAACTTATTCCTTATTCCAGGTATAAAAGCTTTTCCGTTCTACAATGCTCGTACACGGTCGGTATAACTATACCTGGAATTAGTTCCTCCGCACCAATTATAGGTCATTTGCGCAGCATATTTGACCATAGGATAACTATTTGACATCGTTGTGAAGCGTTCATTTGATTTATTGGTTATAGTTTTTGTTGTAAAAGATGTTTAAACAGAAAATTAAACAAATTCTCTTTTTTTTTAAATTATTTTTAGCAATGGTTATTGCTATTAGATGTTTTCAATATTAAAAAGAGTTAAAATTTTTTGTAATAATTTTTATTTTATAAAATTTTACAAATTACTTTATAAATTACATAAAAATGTAACTTATTAGAATGAAACTTTTAAAAGCATGGGTCGAGAATGAAATATCCAAAAACAATAAAAATGACAAAAAACCTTAATAAATAACAATAAGCAATAACAAGAATTTTTACAAAAATTTTAAATTCACTCACAAACCTCAATTAATTAATTATAAATAATCAAAGTAATGATTTAATAAAATAACTTAATAGAAGCACTTGAAATACAACAATAAATTGAATTTCACATTTGAAATAAATAAAATTGTATTCAACTGCCAAACTCTAAAATCCAACCTTAAAATAAATGATAGTTTATATTAGATTTGACCAATAGAAAACAAGAATAACTTATCCGAGCAGGTATTCGACCATTTTCAGAGGGATAAGTTAAACCAGGTATAACCACAATTTATACCAACAAGAACGTTATACGACAATTGGGAATTTACATTACCGTTGGTGGCGCCACCGGCACTACCAACATGGCGTGGTTGATGAGTACAGTTGATGTTGTTTATATGGGTGTTGGTGTGTTTTGTTCATAAAATCTGTGTTAAATATGTAATGGTGCCTTAATAATTTTGTGTTTTGGACAACTCTGAATTAGTCATGTGTATGCTAATCAGATTATATCATAAATCATAATCATATTAAATCATTTTACGGTTGTCGCTCGAAAAATGGAAGAGAATGAAGCTTACATTTTCAACAATTTCCGCATCCAAAAAGTGGTTTTTCTATTAATAAAAAATGTGTTTGGCATTGAAGAGAAGGTGGATAGTAGGAAAACTTGGAAGAATCTACTACAAACTCTTTATCGGAGAATGAACAAATGGCAGTAGATAATTTACTATGCGAGTAATGTACTATAGTAATAACTGTAATTTTTAATAAAATAAAATGCATTATGATAATAATGTTAATATTTATTTATGTGTACATATCACATGTAACATTTTATTAAAGTAATTATTCTGTAATCGTTGAATTAATTTCATTTTCATAGTAAAATGTACAACGTACTTCACAATTATATTAATAAATGACGAATCAAAAGAAGCAAAGGTAACGAAAGAGCATTCATTTAAGTTTAATAGTGCCATTCCAAACTGGAAGTGCATAATGTTTTTTTGAACAAAATTTCCCCATCAACCGTAACAACATATTTACATGTCGCGATGCAGTTTATACCATCGTGGGTGAATCTCAACCAGGGCTGATGTTTATTTATTTAGCCTGGTTTGTGTGTGAAAGATAGGTAATATTTATTACTCATAATTGATGACTTGCTGAAAAATACCTACATGAATTTAAACAGAAAAATATTAAGATCAACATTTGACTTTTAGGTTAAGTGTACCTAAAATTAACGTTTTTAATATAAATTTTAAATAAAACTATTTACCAACTTAAGGCGAAGCATCACCACGTTGGTGTAAAACCTTCTTTAAAAAGATTCGTTAAACATGTTTTTCAAGAAATGTTTATATATTTTTGGAATTTTATAAATTCAGCTTCGTAGCTCAATAGAATAATTGTTTCTTGATACTGTCAACTTTTGGTAATTCTATTTAGTAATACGTATATTAAAGAAATCTCGAATTCCAATATTCAGAATTTTCAAAAAAAGGAATGTCAAATTTCTTTTCAAATGTAGTAATAAAGACAATTATTGTAATACTTTAGTTTACAGAAACGATCATTCTATTGAGCTACGAAGCTGAATTTTTAAAATTCAAAAAATATCTAAATATTTCTTGAAAAACATGTTTAACAAATCTTTTTAAAGAACGTTTTACACCAATATTTAGTCACGTGGTGATGCTTCGCCTTAAGTAATACATGAATATATAATTAACAAATTAATTATTTGTTAATTTTAACACAAAATAATAATACACTAATCATAAAGATCATACAAACAATGTAAACAAACGATCTGACAGCTGCAGGTGTACGCATCGACCAAGTTCAAATTACCGACGAGTGGTGGCGTTTGGTTAATGTAAATTCCCAATTGTAGAACGCAATCTGTGTGATTTATTCTCAGTATAGCTTATTCGTACTTTATACCTGCTTTGTAGAATCGGCCCTTAGAAGGTCTGGTATTTGACCTGTACTATCCGACCTGGTCATTGTCCTCTTTTCCGGTGTGAATACTTTTTATGTTTTACTAATTGATACAATTATGCCTTATAAATTTGATAATTTAAATTACGCGTTTTTAGGCGCGACACCCTCCTTCCGGAAAAGCGACTGACCCGAGTCGAACAGGACGGTGGCGGTTCAAATTTAAAATTACAAAATTTCACACTTATTACTAAAATTGTTTTTAACATATTCACTTGCACTTTACATAAAATTACGTTCTTATTAAAAAAAACCTTTTTTTAAAAATTTGTATTTTTATTTATTTAATACACAACCGTTCGGGTTAAATGCAAAACAACAACTGGATTTTAAAAATGACTAAAACTAAAACTAATATTTAAGTGAGGCGTTTTGAACCTGGTTTTCATTTCTCACACTTGAGTCAAGTTCAAGACGTCTCTTACAAGCTAACCTTTTTAAATCTTAAAATTTAATTATATCATAAACAAGTTACAATTTTGGGTACCACTTTATAGTTACTTTAATCTTACGTTAGACTTAACTATATTTTTATTTTGTCAGTGTCTGTTTACATATAATGTATTTTTGCTCACTTGAACTGTTATCCTTATTTCTTCGGTGTAGTGTTTATAGTTTGAGTTTTCTATCACTTTTCGTCTTTTATTTCACTAAATTTTTATTTATTGTTTTTATTTGATAATTCACGTATTTTTAAATGGCTTGATTTTACTTTAGTTCTTGTCACATATTTTTTTAATATTATCTTGATACCTTATTTAATCCTAAATTTACATAATAAATTCATAAAAAGTTATGACATTTTCATAATTCCATTAATATACTTATTATTAAAGCAGAGGCTGTGTGCTTCTGAAAATATTCTCTACTTTCAAAAGTAAAATATTTTTGCTCTGCTAAACATTAAAAACGCTAACTAAAAGACAATAACAAAACCGAGACAAAACTTTAAGAATTGCAAATTTCTACGATCACTTCCAAATCTATCTATAATTTTATTTATATACATCATTTCAGTTTTCTGTATCCTCTCTCTATGGATGCTCATTAACGCTAAACCATCCAAACGTGTTGAGCCCATTGTTGATCTTAACCATGTTTTTATTCGACGAAGGGTACTAAAAGATCTTTCAATTGTACAAGTCGTTGCCGGAATGGTTAAGGCCAATAAAAAAGCCTTTTCTATTGAAGGAAAAAACGAACAGTGGTTGATAATTAGGTCTTCTAAAGAAGTATCGCCAAAATCAGAATCACTTTGTTTAAGATAGTTCTTCCATGAACAAGCTTCTTCCATCAGATTATCGATTTGATAGATATTACAAATTGTTGCCAATTATTGTTCTTCAGTTAACTTTTCTATATTTTTAGGATGTAAGTTAAATAACAAGTACGCATTTTTCTGATTATCGGAAAACCTTAAACTTAAAGAACTAATTAATGAGTCTATATAAGGTATAAATAAGCTAACTCTAAAATAATCTTCTGGATATTGCACTTGGTAATTAGACCGATTTTTTTGAGTTCTACAGACTCTCGGTACTTTAATATCTATTCCTAACTCGCGGCACTCTTTTTCGGAACTTTCAAAAATATTATGGAAGATTGTATCTGCATTTTCCGTATCCATTTTAAAATTATTAATTAACACTTGAATATGATTGTGAACTTCGAACAAATTTATCGAAACTCCTTGCAATATGTTCGTCACTGGTTCTAGTTGGGCAGAATATTTTGCTATTATTTTTAAGCAAATAATAAAAACAGAAGAACTTATTGCTGCGTGCAATTGATAAGCCTTGCTTCTGGTGGAAGTATTGCATTGTTCTTCTCCAGACAACAAATTCTCCAACGCATTATGTACATTTTTAAAACTTTCGTTAAAAATTCGAATGCTTTTATATTTAGCAGACTAGCGTGTTTCACAAAACATTGGAATATTTCGTATTAAGTTTCTACGTAAAACGCTTTCGCGAAAAAAGTTTATAGCGTCTTTAATAGTACCGTAAACTGGGTGGTGGCTTTGCTTTTTTATCGATTGGCGTAATAAAATATAGCGTACAACGTTCAATATGCATCCATATTCAATAAAAAGAGCTGATCAAAGCTACCCAGCGGACTGGGGTGTCTTTGATCACGGGCTAGAAATTGCATAGATTTGTTCCTGAGGAGATATTCGATAAATTAATAAATAAAGACTTTGTACTCACATTTTTCTGACTATTATAATAATACGGAGATTTTTTGCAAAACTTTATTGAACTTATTCACGTGCTAAGTAAGATCATAACTGAATCTCGTAGGCGGAATTGCGGGAATGGAAGCTAGATAATGTTATCACTTGTCTCCCAACAATAATTGAAGGTCAACGAAGAAATAAACACTAGAGAGGCACATAACTGCAAAATTTCATGTTTGATCAATGACACCCCTTATGTTCAAACTCACCCCTGTTTACGGTACCTATAGTGTTTCTGATTTTATTAATTTTGTTTAAATCATTAATTACCAAGTTTAGTTTATGCGAAGCACAATGAAAATAAAAAGCGCTAGGATATTTGGCATTTATAATGCTTTGCACACCACCGATAACACCAGACATTGTGGTACAGCCATCATAGCCCTGACCTATAGATTTCGACATTTCTAACCCTGAGTTTTCTAAAAATTCTAAAATTGCTGTAGAAATTGAATGAGCGTTCATCCCTTCCAAACTAACGAAACAAAGAAATTCTTCTTTAACTGTCAACTGTTTTTCTTTATATAATATGTAACGAACCCCAATCGATAATTGTTCCTTCCCAGAAATATCTGCTGTTTCATCTGCGAGTACTGAAAAATAACTCGACTCATTCACTTCTGAAACAATTTATTCTCGAATAATTTTGCCACATATAGTAATTAGTTCGTTTTGAATGCGATGAGAAGTATATTTGGATTTGCCTTGATGAGTCCGAAAATGTTCTTCTAGTACGTGATCTCCAGAATCCACTCGAAATTTTAATAGATCGTTAAAATTACCCCCATCAGATTTGCCACGAAGAGCAATATCGTGTGTTCCACAAGATATTAAACTTTTTATAATTGGAACAATTTTTTTACTATTAGTTTCGATGTCTTTGTTTGCGGTATGATCAATTTTTTCTATAATATTCCCCTTCTTCGATGAGCTAGTAAAATTTTTAGATTTTACTATCGCTTCGGAATGCCATTGTGAAGCCATGTGATGTTTGGCACAATTATGAAAATCTTTAAATTTTGTGAAAACAGTCGAAATGAAGCTTCCTAAAGTGGAACCATGTCTAATAGCAGGACGGAATAATACGCAGTGATTGCATAAAGCACCTTTTAAACTAGGCGAATAAACGAGCCAGCTATTATACTATTCTAGCCATTTGTTCAAAAATGGGCGTTTATTCTCGATTACATCTTTTTTAAAATTATAGGTTATATCAGTGCAGAACGGGTTCTCTAATAATTCGATTTTTTTGCAATTGTCAGAATATAGTGGGTTTTAACGTCTACATATCGCCCGACGTCCAATTCTAAATCGACATTTTCAGATTCCAAGGCAGGTAGTTTAGAGGTAGAAGGCTGATTAGCAGGAACAGGAGGCTCATTAGTGCCATCAGACAATTTTGGCTTTTTAAAATAATTTCGAATATCCATTGATATAGGTATTGATAAAATGATAACTGTTAAATAAATAACGTTAATTGAATTCGTTTGGCACCTATTTTTTTACCTTACCTTTTTTAGATGTTTTCCAAAAAAAAACGAATTATGATTCCCCCACACACTTACTCTTACACACAAGAAATTAAAAACACAAAAATCGGCACCAAAAATACTTAAAAAAATTATAACGCGAGTCACAAATTGATTTTCTAAACATTAACGTGACCGTTAACGTGACCGTTAACGTGACCGTTAACGTGACCGTTAATGTTCGGCCCTCCTGGGGTGAATCCGACTCGGATTCATTATCTTCTTGGATGGTGATCCATGGCTTCAAATACTCAGCGCATGTGGTGATCTTATGCGGTCCTTCATGTTGGCCTTCTCTTACGACGTCGTATGTAGCCTTGGGTTTCTTCTTCGTAGCCACATATGGTCCCAAATATTTTTTCTTTAACTTTAGACCCGGTCCAAATTGTGTTCTTTTGATAGCAACTAAGCTACCTACTTCGTACGTCTTTGGTGGTCGTCTTCTCAGATTATAGCCATGGCGATTTTCTGCCTGAATCTTCTGAATCTGACTCTTCGCTGCTTCTCTCAGGTCGCCTCGTCCTTCTTCAAATTCTTTTTTAGTTTCCTCATCTAGTTAGGATTCTAAAACTTCTTTCATTCGTAGGACTTTTTTATTTTTCATCTTAACTCCCAACATTAATTCGAATGACGTGGTGTTTATGCTTCGCTGAATTAATTAATCATTCGCTGCAAATGATCTACGTCCTTGTACCATTTGGTTGGTTCGTCACTTGATAATTTTGAAAGAACCGGAATTATTATTGAATTTATTCTTTCAACTTGCCCGTTGGCTCTCGGTAAACCAGTGGTCACTTTGTGGTGTACGATGCCTTCTTCCAGACAATAATTCTCGAACTCCCCGGCTGTAAATGCTGTTCCTCGGTCGGAGATGAATCAACTTGGGTTTCCAAATGCCTTCTTTTGATTTTCCAACCTCTCTACGACTTCTTTGGCGGTTGTGGACTTCGTGGGATATAACCATACAAACTTAGTATAGTTTTTAATAAAAGTACGATTTCACTGGTTAAGTTTTTATAAAACGGACGCTTTGTTATGCAAAAATAACCTCTATTGTCTTGCTTCGGCGCAAACTCACTGACGCTCGATTTGCGAAAGTAACGAAAGTACTCTATTGTACTGCATTCAATTCTAGTCTTTATTGTAATAGCGATTACCGTCTTAACTATATTACACTGGTGCACGTAATTTTTATATTTGATGTTTAGCTAATTATTCCGGAGGAGTCCCCAAAATTGTGGGTTTTCTTTCGTTGTCTAGGGTTCGACTGAAGAAAAACACACCGGTCAAACAATTTTAACGTTTTAATATAACATAAATATGAATTACTACACAGCACATCAAATCAGTCATACGTCGGGGTCAAGAAACATTACTCGACTCGTGAGTCGTGATTAGCGGCTTCTCGTCGCATAGCTCGGAATTTCTCCCACAAATATCTGTTTAGAATGATTTTAAACTTTAAGGCCCTTCGTCCACCGGACCGATACGATTGCGATACGATAACGATGCGATTTTTAAAAATCGTAAGCGATAAGTTGCCAAGTGATAAATTTAAGTTTGTTCGTTCACCAAAATGATATCGCGACAGAATCGCGACGATATTTATGTTCAGTACCTTTCAGGATGTCCTCAGATGAGGATGATGTTGTCGCTGCGTACTGGTACCTCCAAACGAGAGACGAAAAAAACAAACTTTTAAGGGATTACTTGTCATTTTATTTTCTAAAACCGTTAGTGGCATTGCCTTGGCAATGGAAATATTGTTTACATGAAAAAATAATAATAATATGTTGTATCAATAATACTGTAGTAAAAAGTTATTAAATTACATACCTGTTTCGTCTACTTCAGCCGCAACCTCTGCCCATTAGAGAAAAATGCGGGACGGAAAAAATCCCGTCCCGTCTCGTATACTATAGCAGCACCCCTATATAAACAAATTTGCGGGACGTGCGGGATTTTCGAGACCCGCGGGACGGGGCGGGACTACAGGACGAAGCGGCTCTGCGGGACGGGACAAGAAAAAGTAGTCCCGCATTCTTCTCTACTGCCCATGCTTGCTCAACCACGTCCCTTCTAGAGTATTCCTGTAGCTTATAATTGTACAAACAGGGGTACCCAGCAAACAATTTACTGATGGGCCGGCAACGGCAAAGCGTCGAAACGCCTGAAGTGACCGTGCTGGGCCAGTGTCTGTTATCTGCACTGGGCCGGTACCTATAGGAGAATGCGGCCGTCAGCCGGGCCAACGCTGGCTGTCTGCCTGTAACATGCACCCGCCCAGCAATCTGCCGTACATTAATTTTGGTACTTTTCTGGGGTTCTAGGTGTAGTTATTGTGCTATTTTGTAAAAAAAATAATCTGATATAGGCGATGTACAACTGTAAAATCACTGAAGTTGCTAGATAGCTAATCTATCATTTTATAGCTACAGCGCCTACATCCCGTAATTTTGTTTTACAGAAAAGCATAATTAAAATTCATACACAGTTTGATGTACACATAATATATATTTCTGTATTTATATTAATTTTTAATTACAAAAAAACTTATATAATATAGTCTATTTATTTTAAGAAACGAGTAAAAAATTTCTGATAGAAATTTTTTACTCGTTTCTTAAACAACACTCCCAAATGCAGACACCAAGCACTCCATATACCTCTTCTTCAGCTCCTATGACTGGATTAATGACACCTAATCGTACGAGTCAGGTCAACAGCGCTAGCGGTACTATTTGCAATTGTTGCAAGAAAAATGAAGGTAGATATAAATACAGTTCAATTTGAATTGGAATTAAGATAAGAATTATGTTACACAGCTATATTCACCAAACTTGTACAATTAATTCATGATCTCAGAGATGAGAAAGCAAAATAGAAGTATTGCCAAAGAACACGTTAATGACGATTTAAATTTCTTACCATTCACAACGGTGCAACAGCTGGAAAGCTTCAACACTAATCTAACAGATGACGAGAACAATATGCCACAAGTGGTAAGTATTTGCATCCGTATGTAAATGAAAAGGTATTGTAACAATAAATTTTTCATAGTGCTTGGCCTTATCATCCATCGGAGGGAGGGATACAATAGACACCATACAATAATAGATACATGGATACAAAAAAACAAAAATTAAATTTAAATTAAATTAATTAAAAATTAAATTTGATCATCAAAATTGAAACAAAATTTTAAATTTTTCTTTTATACAAGCCTTCGTCTTTTATTTCGCCCACCTTCCCTGTCAGGGGCATTTCGAAGCCACGTTTTAATTGTATGTTCAACTTCCGTTTGTGTGGCATCCTTGCAAAGACGATTTTTTCTAACGACTCCTGAAATTAAAGTGTATAAGTATAATTTTATTGAAACAATAGAAATCGTAGAACTGATGTAGCTAGGACGAGAATCAAGACGCATAATAAATCGTATAACATAAGAGTTTTTAAAATTTTTCAGTTTTGATATCGATATTAAATTTTTCAAATCTGCTACATTTATAGATTGACGCAAGCCGTAACGCAACTGCTCCGCAGACATGGACTTGGTTCATCTCTTGTGCTATGGCTACGGATTTGACTGCAATCTGCCTACGGAGCGGTGATTTACGTTACAGTATCTAACGTACGGTTATAAACAGTAGCGCCGTAACGCAAGAAACAAGACAAGCACATGTTCGGAGCGGCTACGTTACGGCTTACGTCATACAAAGCGCCATACATTAGTCAAAAAGCTTCAGCCTTCAATTACTTGCTCATACCTAAACTTTCACTTCCTCCTAGTTACATAAATAAATATTATTACTTTACCTATGATCAAAGTTATAACGTTCTTCAGATTGCAGAAAGCGGGCTTATCATTTCTGCCCGACCAGTTGTAAATAAGTGCCAACTGATTGGTTATAATCTTCTGCATCAATCTCCGTGTGGTGTCTATTGTATCCCTCCCTCCGATGGATGATAAGGCCAAGCACTATGAAAAATTTATTGTTACAGTACCTTTTCATTTACATACGGATGCAAATACTTACCACTTGTGGCATATTGTTCTCATCTGTCAGATTGGTGTTGAAGCTTTCAAGCTGTTGCACCGTTGTGAATGGTAAGACATTTAAATTGTCATTTATATCGTGGTTTTCGGCAATACTTCTATTTTGCTTTCTAACTTCATCTCTGAGATCATGAATTAATTGTACAAGTTTGGTGAACATAGCTGTGTAACATAATTCGGTGGTAGGTAAGTAACCTCAGCTCGGATTTTTAAAATTTCCACTGTCAAGAATCATTAAAAACGGTACAAAAAGCTATTATAAAACAAAATATTTGCGAACCATTGTAAATAGGGCTCTAAAAAGTCAAATTTTCAAAATTTGTATTGTCCGATGCAGTCTTACGAGTTAGAAACGGTTTAGAACATTCCATTGGCTGCCGAAACCCCGCCTCTAACATATCCCACCAAAAGCTTATATAAGGTGTGTACTTCATAAAATGCTCTCAGTACATACTGGCGATCACAACAATGTGTCGTGTGTTGAGCGTTAAAAAACAGTTCTTTTTAGGGCCAAAAATACTTAGAAAGGGTTACGGTTTTAACGACGTTGAATCTCGCTTTTTTTTGAAACTCTGGCGGGGGTGGTTGTGTTGCCGAAATGGGCCTTTCGCGCGCTACGCTGCGCTCCGCACGCTACAGACCCATTTTTCGGCAGCACTAAACTCATTAAAAACATCCCTCTAGGGTGATCCAACTCGGCACATTGTGCTATTAGCAAGGGGTAAATCTCGCTTTTGTTATGCATCTCTGGCGGGTGTGTTTGTATTGCCGAAATGGGCCTTTCGCGCGCTACGCTGCGCTCCGCACGCTACAGACCCATTTTTCGGCAACACTAAACTCATTAAAAACATCCCCCGAGTGTGATCCAACTCGGCAAATTGTGCTATTAGCAAGGGGTGAATCTCGCTTTTTTTTGCTGCAAATTTAAGCCAAAAATACGTTGAAAATGTGAATTTACCTCGACATTAACTGTACGATGAATTTCCCCGTGTTTTTTAGTCAAAAATACCCCTAAAAAGTGAAATTATGTCGATGTTAACTGCGCGACGGACTAGGTACTACTGGGTGCGTAAGCGAGCTCCGGTTTTTCCAAGTGTTAGAGTAACTCACACCACACGGACTGACAACAGAATGACTGTGAAGTTTGAAAATCGAGCTAAAATTGGCAACTTTAAAATCGATTATTGGCCAAACTAATCGATATACGACTTTCATCCTCACCTTAATCGCTTCGTCTATATTTTTTCTATCTAAATCCGTCGAGTTTTTTTAAATAAATTTAATATTCTCGAGCTGAGCCTACTTACCTGCTACCCATAATTCTTATCTTAATTCCAATTCAAATTGAACTGTATTTATATCTACCTTCATTTTTCTTGCAACAATTGCAAGTAGTACCGCTAGCGCTGTTGACCCGACTCATAAGATTAGGTGTCATTAATCCAGTCATAGGGGCTGAAGAAGAGGCATATGGAGTGCTTGGTGTATTGGTGTATTCTTTGTTCCGTTCCGACAAAAAAGAATTTCCAGCATCCAATGTTAATTTGCTGCAGTTATTTAAATCTGATAAGTTCAAGATCTTGGAGTTGATCTTCTTTCTTGGCTGCAAGTTTGGAACATCGCTTCCATCAGAGTCCGAAGTAGAGATAACTTGTATGTCATAATCAGGGTAGGTTTTTTTTTTCATTGGTCTTTTTATTTTAAAGTTCTCAGCTTCACTTTGCGAAACAGAGGATTTTTCCTCCAGGTCCTTCATTTTGTTGGAGACCTTTTCGTAAGTATCTGTGAAATAAAAGTGTTTTATAATAATCTATTCTTAAATAATTGAATATAATTTTATTACTTGATTTGTAAATTATCTTCACTCTATTTAGAGACGTATTTTTTGAGGGCAGTTTGTGCTTGACTATCATTTGATGCCTTTGCAAATCTGATGCCATGTTAGGCCAGACACAATAAAGTTGATCCTCATGTTGTGAGACCCAGGTATTGGAAATGATGCTCATTGGTGTCGTACCATCAGCCATCTCATCGGGAAACTCGACAACGTAGAAAGTTTTGGAGCTGAAAAAATTAAATAAATCAAAACATGTAAAATTAATTTAATAAAGATTCAAATATTCAAAATATCACCTAAAATGAAAATGTAGAAGTTGTGGATGGTGAGGGAAAATTAAAATATTTAAAAAAAATGCAGCAATGGGGAAAAGAAAAACGATTCATCGGCATCACACTGAAGAAGTAGACCCTTATGGGCGATTTCATTGACTGAAAATTTGAAATTCTCCCCATTCAGCTGAACCCGGAACATCGATAATAATTTGGAATCGGTTGGATAGTCACAGAATGAGCCAGTGACGATCAGCTTCTCACAAACTACGCTGATGTTATCTTCGTGTTTAAAAAAATACAGTATTCGACCAATATCGTTGGATTCAGTTTGGACACAATTATTACCACATTTTGTGGACAGTATGGCACCTCGAAAATACAGTTTTTCGAAGGCTACTCCAACTTGATTGTCCAGTGAGTGATAGTCTGCAATGGGTCGACCCATGACGGAAATCTTCCCAGATGTCTTTTTCAACTGTCTATTCACATCATAATTTTGATCATGCTCTTCTATTCTTCGTACAACTTGTTGTAAGGGCTGATTCGATTTTCGTAACATTTTTTTCAACATTTGTAAATAATTTTCAAATGGAAAACATGTTACCTCATAAATATTTCCAAATGCTTCGGCGTCGTCAGGCAGATGTATTAAAGCATGGGTGTTGTAAGTGCAGAATTTCGAACCAAATAACTGTACAGCATGTTTTACGAACCCCTTGAGTAGTTCTCTTGCATACTCGTTATGTGTTTCGTTTAAATCCGAAACTAGCAAAATTGTAATTGCAAATTTTAAGATCATGAAATTGCAGTACAACTTACGAGGTAAAACATCTTTTAAAACAAAGGGTCCAGAATATATGAGAAATTGATGCAGCTCAGTTGCTTTCCAACGCTCCAAGTCGGCCAACCCCCTAGGTTTTCTATTAAAATCGTCGGGCCAACATTTTCTTAATTCAATTAGACGGGCATTGAGCAGTGAAAGCTTATCTTTCGAAATATTACACTCACGGCGTCTATCACGATATGTAAATAAGAGTTTTCTCATTACTCCCAAGCACACGCAATGCATGTAATCAACAGGAAACTTCGATATCAAACCTATGTCAAGTTTGGTAAGGAGGGTGTCTCCGTTATGATGAGCTGCATCATTCTTGCTGGAAAATTCATCATCTGTTCTTTTAGGTGCCCCTAAGTCTAAAAAAAGCATTCTCCGCTCTTTCGACACACCTTTCACCCAACATTTATCGCATCCCGAATATCCATTATGGCCTTTAATATTTTTTATAAACGCTCTTGCTGGGGTATCGCAACAAAAAGATCGAACTTCACATGGAATAACCTGATCGTGGACTTGTACACCAAAATTTACTAATCTACATAACTCGGTTACAAATTTTTCCAAATAAGTTTTCAACAAGGGTTTACCGGGCCCACAGTAAATTGCAACAGGAAAAATATACTGTTGATCATTATTCTGACTTACAATTCTGCACAGAATAGGCCAAACGCGGTCCTAGTACTTTTATGTAGAGGGATACCATCCACATTAAAATCTAGTTTCAATTTATCAGTGCCGTTACATTCATACCGAATAACAAATTGTTGTAATTTTTCACGCATTCCAAAATAATAGAATTGCCCCTGACCATGTTCTTCAACAGGCGTTTCCTTTGGCATTTTAAGAAGAGTTCTTGCATCTCTTGGGAAACTTTCAAGATCTGGTTTCGTAGACAACCAGTGGAGTAAGTCCGTTAATGCTAAATGAGTGATATTGTGTTTAATTGCCCACATTGCAACAAAGTCTCTTGAATTTATAACTTGTTCTTCCTCTTCTGAGGTAACGTTGTTTTCACAATAATCGGTTTCTACAGAAATTATTGGTGTCTCAGAGAGTGTCTCATGTTGATAACCGTTTTCCTGGTTACCGTAATCTTCATTGTTACTAAAGGTAGAGGTCCTAGATTCTTCGTCGTTATAAGCTTCCACGTTATTGTCAGGATGGCTGCTGATATTCCCGGAGCTGGGAGTACTTGTTGAAAGGTCTGTATTTTCACTATTTCTCAATCTCATAAGTTCATCAATTTCTAACAAACTAGTTGATTGTCTCACAGATTTTTTTATTAATTTGTATCTGTAACTTTTAGAATAACGTTTTAATAATGAATTTTGGCGGGGCATCTTTAACAGTGTACCGTCCGGTACTCTCACGAGTAGCGCCGGTTTACACTTATGCGCACCTGTAATTACACCTGTATTAAATAAGTATTGAATGTCACCTGTAGCTTATTAATACATCAAATATTCATATAAAAAAGTTTCATTAAAATTAGTATATAATTAAACATCATAAAAAACACTCGTAAATCAAAAATTAACAATTTATTGCAAAAACTTTTGAGGTTATGATCAAGTCTCAAGACTTGCAGCAGCGCATAATATTATAATCTTAGAATTATAATACATATTTACTATTCATACACACACAATAAATATAGATTCATGTAGTAATAGGATTCTACTTACGTATTTTCGGAATCCATTCCTGTGGTGGTGGTGAAAAATATCAAAAATATTAACGTTTTTATCTTCATTCGCTTCACAAATGCGCTTCTTTTTATAAAAAATGGCAGTTGGTTGAAGCGTAGCCAACCTAAGTTGTACCAACATAAAAGTAATAGATGACAAATCTTACCAAAATCCATAAATAAAAATAAGATATAATATCATATTTTTTTATTATAATTGGTGCCCGTAATTTTTGAAAATACAAAAAACACATAGTGATCTGACCAACACAATAATAATTAGACGTAAAAATTATGCCTAATATATTGAGATGATGCTGGAAACCTGTTGAGGGCCTACCGGCGGGCCAATGCACGTATTCAGACAGCGTTTCCATGACTCTGGTCCTGCAGCGGCCCGGTAACTGTAGCCCGTGGCCGCTTTGCTGCCAGCACTGCCGGCATAGTGCCGCCTTACGGCCGACGGTGTAGTGTTTGCTGGGTATTTTTCCACAGCTTCCCCGAGCTTTAACGAAAATTGCTGTTCGCTTTTATTTATAGGAGCCATGGTTTACAAAGCACAACCACCACTTGTCTGCGATAAATACTAAAATATCGCAAAGAAACTGACACAGCGAATCGCCAGACGATAAGTCGTTTGCAAGTTGCTTATATTATGTCGCAACGTTATCTTATCGGTGTACGAGTTTATATTAAATAGCATGTGTCCGACAAGAAAGTGATATCGCGACGATTAACAAGTGACATTTTTGAATATCGCATCGCAATCGTATCGGTCCGGTGGACGAAGGGTCTAAAAGTTTAAAACGTTAAGTTAAAAAAGTTTTTTCGCAATAAGTTTATAAACAGTGCTGACCACGCCTTAGAAGACCACGCGCGCAACTTAACTAAATCGAAAAATAGACTGGATTCTATTTTACTTACCACTTATCAACTTAATTGTAACTTGAATAATGAAAAATTGAATAATGAACAAATAAACAATAATCTACTAGAATTAGGAAGACGCGCTCGTAATAATATTATTCAAAATAATTTTGTTTGACGACAAAAAATATAGTTTAATAATTAAATAATAAGTTTAATAATGTTATTTATTGTTCCTCCATAGTAAAGTCTGGATACTTAAAAGAAAATTTCAATTTTTCAAATTTTAATCTCTCTTTTTCGCAAGCTAAGCGTTCTTTATTGCAATGTAATCTTTCCTTTTCGAGGTTGACCAAGGATTCCAACTTGTCGTCAATACTTTTCAGTATCGCATTATTGGAATCAGTACTTGCCAATAGTCTACATTGCGATTGTAAGGTATTATTGTACCTACGAGGACGAGGCAAAGGAACTGAAGAACCTAAAATAAAACAGAAAATATAACTAACAGTTAAAAACCTTTTATTTCCCTTACCTGAAATTGTAGATGTTGCCTTAGACAAATGTACCTCCTCGTCTCTAGCAATCAATTCTTCTTCATTAGCAAATGTAGACATACCAGATATAACCGGGACTGGACCTAAACTAGTGGACTGTTCCGGGAATATAGGATTCTCTGAAATGAAAGAAATTAGAATTTAAAAATTAAAAAAAAAATTTGTGTCGATTTTGGCAGTTAAAGAGAGCAAAAACATGTCCCATCTTAAAAAATATTTTTAAACTATCGTTACTTTTCCTTCGATTCCTAATTCTGACATATTCATGCTATCTACCACAACATTACCCGAATAAAGAAGTAACTTCTCTTCCAGACTAGTTAAGGGAACTTCAGGAGGCAAAGCATTTCCAATTTCCCGGTAACTATTCTTGATTGCTCGAGCTTTCGCCCGAACACCACTCTTCCAATTGCTAAAAGTCTGCAATGGAATATAATACGATAAGTTTTATTTATAATTATTTAAAAGAATACTAACCCTTTTCCAAGTTTTCAGGTCTTTACTAGGACCACCCTAACTGTTCAAATCTCGAACCAAATTTTCCCATTTTAATTTTAACACATCGCTACCTTCACCTGGTTTAAATGCATTTTCGCGAAAATAAACGTCGCTCTCAAGCAAATTAACATACAACTGGTACTGTGGTACCGCAGTTTTTGAACCACGACAACGTTTACGCTCATTTTCAGTAGTCGTCATATTAGCCTGGTCGAAAAATTCACAAAAATACAAGTCACAATACGGAAATAACGATATCACCTTAAATGACACTCAATTTTAAGTTGTCAAACGTAAAATATTTTATAGGTTATATTTTCAAATCAACCAATGAGAATAGTACTCAACGTGTACTATTACGATTAAAAACATTCGCCTTGCCTTTACGTAACGACAACGGACGAGTTAGAGAATGCGTTTTTTAACGGATCCTTTCAAGTACCCTGCCTTTACGTAAAGGATCTTTATTTAAAGGATGAGTTAGTGAATACGACCCTTAATCACTTACCACTAAATAAACCGTTACACATGGAATTAAGTAAAATTAACTAAATCACTTACCAACTTGCCTCGTCTGAACGGCCCTTTACTTCTTTTTCTTACGTTCTGAATGGTGACTGAAGTTGACATTGTAATTGGATGAAATGTAAACTGGTCTCTGAAATTTACCTTTTTTCAATTTTGAATAACCTTTGATATTTTTTTCTTTAGCAATATTTTTTAGTGCTTCGATTTATTTTTTAGTGCAAACTCATTATTCGGCTCTGGTGATAATTCATTCATATCGTTCCTAAAACTTGGCTCTTAAATATTCGTTGAACTCGAAGCCGATTCTGGTTTATTAAGTTGTTCAAGTATTTCAACCACTTTTTTAAAATCACCCTTAACAAGTTTTATGATTTCCTCAACACTCATCTTCAGTAGTTCAGCTCTCGGAATATTCATTTATAAGGAAATAAATTTTTGAGAAATAAAGATTTTGTTTATTTTAGTACAATACAAAAACAATTGACCACAATTAATATAACAAAAGTTTTTTATTTTTCTTACAAATTACAAAAATAAGTAATGTCCACTGCAGTGGCCACTATGCGCTAACTAAGTAGAGTGAAAGTATTTGAAGCAATCGGGACAGAGCGGCTCATTACATGCTTTGCATAGATATTTCGTCTTTCGTTTGCACAAAGACGAATGACACCTTCGTGCATTTTTTATAATGGAAAGTTGCCCTTTTCCACTGGTCCGTACCTCTAATGGAGCGTGGTTGTTGGGCTTTCTTTTTTTTTTAATATGCCTGGAGGTGTAGAAGACCGTGGTCTACCTCTCTTTTTGTCGTTATTTAGGCCTATATTTATTAATGATCTTGCTACACTCGCCTTAAATTCTAAAAGATCCATTTTATTATTTTGATTTCCTTTACTAAAAAGAATCCATGCATTTGCTACTATCATGTCAACAAAATGCATAAATACTTTTATATACCACCTCTTATTACGCCTTCTCAAAGGATATAGTGCAAGAAGCTGGTCCATTAAATCCACACCACCCATATTTTTATTATAAAACTGCACCGAAAATGGTCTATTTACTTCTAAAGAAGACTTGGACGCTTTGCACCACCGTTTTGTTATATTTTGGGGTTCTATACCAGCACAACTGGAAGCTATATGAATTATTGTCTAACCATTTAGTGATTGTAACATTTTCGCATTTTGTAGTTGCCACAGACACGGCTCCTCGGCCTTCACGTTTTAACTCTTTATCTGACTTCAGAACTAAATTAGCATCTTGTAAACGATTTGCTCTAAGGGTACCTGTTCCCCATATCCCTTTATCTTTTAATTCTTTAATAAGAGGAATAGAGCAAAACAGGTTATCGAAAAATAATTTATAATTATGACTTTGCAAGTCATCGCTGAGTCGGAGAATAACGTCTGCACACGCACCAAGTTCACTTATTTCATTTCGATGTCCTGCCGCTCCTTGATATATTTCAAATCTATATACATAGCCAGAAACTCCAGCTCTTATCCACACCTTGATTCCCCATTTCTTAGGTTCTTTTGGAAGGTACTGTTTTATACCAAGTTTACCTTTGAGTGGTATAATTTGCTCGTCTATAGATTGATATTCTTCAGGCTCTGCTGCTGCTAAGAATTGTTCTTGTAGGCTATCTAGGAAAGGTCTGATATTTTTAAGTTTATCTGTATTGTTGTTATCTAAATCATCATTATTTACAAAATGTAAGTATCTCAGTATCGCTTCATATCGATTAACGGACATCGAATTACTTATGAGTAGAGCGCGGATTCTATGCATTTTGCTTATTGCTGTAAATTATATGCAGAAGATATTCCTTTTGGATCTTTACGTTTCTAAAAAATTGCGGTGATTTGACGTAATGTTGATAGTGCATATTTTGCTTTTTTCTTAATAATTTGCATAAAATGCATATTTATGCATATTTGAGCTTTTTTTAATGGATTTTGGCATTTGGAATATTTTTTTTTAATTTTAAATTGTCACGTATTATTTACAAAGTTGTGCGGCAAGTAATCTTTTTTATTTTTAAACTACACTTGCAAGTTTACAACGTCTTTCAACATTAGTCACCTAAACACATGGGAAAATAATGCATAAATGCATATTATTTTATAATTTGTCGGATTCAGCTGCAGTTAGTAGCAATTAAAGATCGTCAAGAAGTTTTAAAAATGACAAACTAAGGACAGGAAAATTTGGAATTTCTGAAAGCTAATTATTGGTACGCAGGTGAATGTATTAAAAAAAGAATCCTGTACTGCTAGATTCTGTAAAACTTCTTTGTAAAAATGATGTTTTTCAAGTGCTTGCTAACAGCAAAATTATTAAAAGGAGAAACGATCGAGAATATTACTCTCATATTCCCAGCAAATGTATTTAAATATGCGCCGATAACGTCAGTTGACGTAGAAAGAAGAAGAAAATTTAGGAAAGTATTTTATTATTTACTGTTTTCCTTACAACATCCATAATTCTGATTAATTCTATTTTGTGTAGGCCATTCATCAGGCCCGTAGTCAGGATTTCATTTCGGGGGGCACTTGTAAAAAACCGTTTGTAAAATGTAAAATTTTTGGTTGTTCCCCTTCCATTTTCTTTGTCTTTTCAACATTTCGGGGGGCACCTGACATTCATGTATTAAGAATACATTTATTTTTGGTGTAGATTAAAAATTAAAATTTTGTATATAGCTGTTTTGACTGCTTATTTAAGGGGGAAGGATACTGTGGACAAGCGTAAGACAGTATGAATTTTGAAAATTAATTCCAGAAAAACTACAAATGCGATTACCTTAATTTTTGGGCATATAATAACATCAATCTTATTGAGTATGCATGTAAAATTTTATTGCAAAATATTTATAATTGTAGAAATTACGGGAGTTGGCATACAACGGTGTACGTTCGCACGTACGGTGACGGTGTACATCGATTTTCAATTTGTAGTGAATGAATTTTGTTGAAATTTGGAATATAAGTTCACAGATGTAGTAGTTATCGTGTATAGAGCCATTTTTCCAATTTTCGTTTTAATTACTGAAAAAAAAAATTTTTAATTTATTTTTGTAAAAATTGTGCATATTTTATACGGTATTTCTTAAATAAAAAATTAACGGAAAAGAAATTCAAAAAAATGGCTCGATACACGAGAACTACTATATCTGTGAACTTATATTCCAAATTTCAACAAAATTCATTCACTACAAATTGAAAATCGATGTACACCGTCACCGTACGTGCGAACGTATGCCAACTCACGTAATTTCTACAATTTTAAATATTTTGCAATAAAATTTTACATGTATACTCAATAAGATTGATATTATTATATGCCCAAAAATTAAGGTAAATGCATTTGTAGTTTTTCTGGAATTAATTTTCAAAATTCATACTGTTTTACGCTTGTCCACAGTATCCTACCCCCTTAAGATTTTATTGTGCTTTTTTTTCATTTTTTAGTGCTTATTATAAGCGCTTATTTTCTAAAAATAAGTGCATATTAATCCGCGCTCTACTTATCAGATTCATTCTCAAACCTTCATCACTGGACCAGCACAAACGTATCCTAGGATACCTGATATAGGACATGACAAGATTTACTCCTAAGAACACGTATAATTCACTGTTGGTAAAACTAAAACTTTGTTTATTGTTTTGACCGGCGTATAAATTTGTTTGAAATACGATGTTGTCCATAATCTCTTGCGTAAAAAGTGATAAAAAATATTGGACAGGAGTGGCTTCTGTAATATTAACATTTTCGGAGCCTAAGAAAGGTGGAAGCGAACCTGGACCATACATGCTGTCCTTATTATGCCATCCCCAGTCTCTCTTATTTTTATTCTTAGTTTGATTCTTCTTTGGTTTGGTTTTATTTTTTCCAATTAGCTGCGCTAAAGGAATATCGTCCTCACTGTCAAATTGATCATCTCCATTATCTTCTTCAGGAGTAATATTATTTACAGGAACATGCTCATCATCAGAATCTAAGTCTGACCCATCCGGCAATTCAAAAATTATATCATCATTCTCAATTCCCACATACTGTTCTCTTTCTAAATTCTCAATTTCGTTATTTGACTCATCATCATCATCAAAAAGGACTCGCTATAATGAAGAGTAACATTAGAATAACTTTTAATTTTTATTTCATTTAATGAAAATGTGCATGATGTCCACTGAAGTGGACATGTATAAATTTTCAATTTATGTAATGTCTAAAGTGTTTTTTTCTGAACCCATAATAACAGTTGCTTGCATTATACATTTATACATTATGTAATAATTTTCTTACCTTTTTTCTGCTACGTCCATAGAAACATTTTGTATTAATAACACTAAACATACTTTCACCGTGCTTTCACCCATTTTGACACAACTACAGCATATTAAAAATACCAACCGTTTTGTTAGTTTAATAATTTTGCAACAGGTGGACATAGTTTGTACTTCATTGGTGTCCACTGGAGTGGCTTCTATGAGCTTTTGGTAAAATTTGTAAAATAATATACAATTATATGGCATTTAAGTAGCTGTCCACTACAGTGGACCCAATGCATGAAAGGGTTAATATTGGCATTAATGAATTATTTTGTTTAAAAAAGGATGCGTTAATGGACATCATTAACGCACTCTTTTTCATTTGTTTACTTGATGAATTGGAGGAACTTGCCTGAAACTGATGGGAAGAATGCGCCTTCGGCGCATTAAAATCGAGTTGGACGGAGTATGGCCTACTTCCACGTATATTTGATGATATTGTGATAAAAACAACCAGCTATACTCCTTATATACTGATTGCCTTATAAAAAAGGCAATCAAAGATTAACGTCATACCGCGTCATACACTTTAATTAACTTAATACATAATTATTTTTGGTTATTTATAATAATATTCTGGATATTACAATTATTGTTCAAATTTAAGAACGGAACAGATACATTGTTTGTGTTGTGAACGTCATGATTAATATTCATGTTTAAATCATTTTGGATATTTTCCAAGTAGTTTGAGGTTATATTGATGTTATCTGGGGGTTTGGAAGAAGAGGCTGTCTCGTTTGTGCAAAATAATTGTTTACAAGTGTTTACTTTATTTTGGATTGAATCCTCAATGTATGCCTCCGCAACACTGGTTGATTTCCAGCCCCCAAGTCTCTTTATTGCTGCAAAATCTGCCCCTGAATCGGACAATATTGAGGCAGAAGATCTGCGGAAGCAATGTCCTGTATATAGCTGTGACTGATCCAGTTTTAAAAATTGTGCAACTGTACATGGTATTTTGGAAAATGTGTTGATGCCCACAGGGTTTGTATTGCATTTATTGTTTCGATAGTGTACAAAGAATCGTGTGTGCTTTGTATGCTGTGGTCTCAGTGTTATATATTGCCTGATCGCAATTTTAAGAATGTATTTTGATCATCATCCACAACCGTAAAAATTCTTTTCTTCTTTGTTTTTGTTTTTGATCTTGGGATAGTGACTAGAAATTTTGATTTTAGGTCGTCAACATTACCGGTTTCCAACTCCAGAAGTTCATGCTTAACGCTCCAGCTATTCCAAAAATTAGTGCGACCTATAGAGTGGTTTACTATTACAACTTTAAATTTAAACCCTTTACTTACCTTGGTCATTAAGAACAAATTATTAGGAGCATCAAGAATGAATTGTTGCACCTGTTCTTTTTCCAAAACTTTAGATTTTTTGGGGACGTGTCCTTCAGTTTGTCTTTTAATATACATAATCAATTTGTTAAATTTTCCAATGTCAATATTTTTCTTCACATAAAGAGTTGATTTCAACATTGAGAATTTTGGCCAAAGGCTTGCTATTAAGCCTCTTTGAGCAATGCTTAAAAAGTATGCCAGGAATACAGGATCCGTGTAATTGGTTATATTTTGTTCAGTACACCAGGTGTCAAATTCATTATAAGTTTTTTCGTAAAGTTCACGACTTTTAGCTGGTAACAAACTTGAACATGCAATATTTGCACTTGCCAGCACTGCAGCAGGTAATTCATCAGGGTTTTCTAGCTCCATAATTACGAATTTATAATCACTTTTGATAATTTCATTTATATTTGGTCATAAAAATGACAATGCTACTCTCATATCGTCTTCTACATTTAACAATCTTGATCTTTTTTTAGTTTTAATGTTGGTTAATGCTGAAAATCCGAATTCACACAAATAAGATGTGGAAAATTGTAATAATATGTTTAAAGCTTTTTTGGCTATCATTGGATAAACGCATCTAATGTTAATCCAAAATGAATTAATTGATTCTTCTGAATGTTTTAAAATTAAATCTCGATTATTGGAATATTATAATTAATAAACACAACTGAAAAAACTAAAATTTATTTATTATTATTATATAATTTAACAATTTCTTTTATTTTCTATTTATCTCATTGCAATTCTTTCTTTCAGTTTCAGTTCCTTCAATGCTAATCGTTCCTTCATTTCTAATTCAAGCAACTGAAATTTTTCCCGACTTTCTAATTCTCTTTCCTTTAGTTCCAGCTCTTTTGAAACCCTCCTTTGGTCTAATTCATGTTTTTCTTGAATTATTTTCATTTCTTGTTCTCTTATTTGTAATTTTTTTTTCTTTAAGAATATATTCCTTGTCCATCCTTTCCTTGTCAAAATCTAAATTTCGTCTTTTTATAGCCAAAATATTATCATGAACTTGCAGAATATCTGCAACTGCAGTGCGAGAATAAATTCCCTTGTGGCTACTCGGTGTACTAGTTTTACCACCGCTAGATGAAGGACGATCTTCAATTGTGCCTAACCTTTCTGAAAAACAATCTTCAACGGTATCTAAACTTTCTGAAGTAGGGGGCAAAAAAAAAACATTCAGCATTTTCAGTGTCCACGGTGATGGGCTGAAATGTACTTTGCAGTTTGCTGCCAAATGCATCGTCCAAATCATCATATTTTGGACACATTTTCAGCAATATGTCTAAAATGAATAGCCGATTACTACAATAAAACCAAATTTATAAATTATATTATTTTACCTTTAATCGATTCTCCTTCTAAACCACCAGCACCTGTTGACGATTCCCAATTTTTCGCTGTTGTGTATGAAGTTTTCAAATTTCTTACTTTGTATCTCACAAGAGACCATTCTACTTCAATTGGATATTCGTTTAAAAATTTGTTATAAAAAATTTGGGCAGTTGGTTTCTTTAAAACATAAACAAATAAAATAAACAAAATATAACTTATTATCCAACGATTTACCTCAAACTTGTCTCTATTATCTTTTAAATAATTTAACAAATCATTAATTTCGTACTCGTTCCATTTTTTATTTGATCCACTTATCCTTAACCGTGTTTTTTTATCTATAAATTACAAATTAGTTGTATTAACAAAATACTTAGGTGTATTAACTTTTTCATCATTTGATAAATTATTATTGTTCTCCATAATTTATTTTGTACTTACTCCAAATAAATGTAATAATAAACGCAAAACTTATCAACATCAACAACTTACAATAAAACAGACTCGTGTCTAGAGACAGTATATTTTGTTTTTGATCCTGAATCCTTACGCATGCGCATTTGTTTCTTTTTTGTACTTAAGAAAATCAAATGTAATTAGTAAGTAGTACGTTTATTATTTAAATTATTTCCTTCTATAATAATAGACCGTAAACGGCAATACTACTAATTGTTTAGTAGTTTCAGTGTGAAATTTGTGATTACAAATGTAAATAAAAGGACAATTATTAAAAAAATCACTTTAAAACTCATACAGGCGAAAAGCCGTTTTGAAGTATATAATTTGTGACAATAAAAAAATGTGCACATTAGGGAAGTTTAAAATTTCATACATAATAATTATAACAGTTTTACTTTATATCATGTATACATATTAATATTAGTAATTAAAAATATTGATAAAAGCATTAACTTAACAAAAGGTAAAGGTAAGGTAAGCTTTTGTCTAAGCTAATCTTATTATCGTCGCTAAGTCAGTTTATTATATAATTGAGCAATACGAAAGCGCCCTCCAACACAAAAAATCTGAACAAGCATTTCTGACGTAATTCAGAATTGGTTTGTAACATGAATATCACGAATTACATAAAGTAATTATTTTAAAATTCAAAAATACCTACTTATATCCACTCAAAAAATTTAATATTTGGTAGACAAATTTACATACGCATACAACTCACGTATATATGCAAAATATTAAAAAATTATAATTTTTTAATATAAAAAAATTAAAATACTATATTACTTAAAACAATATCATTTTAAAAAATATGTCATTTTATAGACCTTTGCTCCATAAATGTTACCCTCAAATTTGAGATCAATCGGGTAAGCCATTTTTACGTGGGTTACTTTCCAAATTTTTTACTTTGTAATTAAGAACAAACTTTTAGTTTTTAATTTTTTTTAGTTTATCACGTCAATCATTATCAACTATGCATTATTTTTATTTGAATAAAATAAATTAGAAACTAGATATCTCGACAAACAATATGTTGTCTTTAAAAATTCTAAGATATATAAAATATGTCATTTTGTGCCTAAATGTGTTTTGTATATGTTCCCAAAATTTCAAGTCAATCCGTCAAGCCGTTTTCAAATGCATTACTTTCCTAGTTTTGCATGTGTGAAACCCTACCCTTAATGACTAAAATTTCTGTATAAAAAATAATTGTGCTTTTTATTACTTTTAAAGAACTGATCTAACTGCATGGACATGATTAACAATTTTACCAAATTTTAAAATAAGACACTATAATATAATAAAACAACTAATCATTTTAGTTCAAATGTGAGTATAATAAATTATTAAACTTTACGAATTGATTAAACAATTAAAACTTTCATATTTTAGATTTGCTGTTGATATTCGAAAATCTGTCGAAATGCCGTATTTAATCACTACAATCCAACGAATTAGGTTACATAAGAAGTAATACAACGAACCAAACAAAAAATAAACTTATTTCTTTTACGATTTTTAGAATAAGATGTAATATTAAATACTAAATAGAAATAAACTTAATACGAAGAACTAACTTAACAAACAAAACGGCTTATTTAAAATTAATATGAATGGGGCAATTTGTACAATTGGAAATGTTTATTTGGGGTAAATTGGTGTCACTTAATTTTACCACATTGGAACTTGAACTTTGTACATTGGTAGAGGTTATATGCGTTGGATTTTGCACTGCACTGCCTGTTATTGAATTAGCTATCGCTATTTTAGCTTTCAAAGAATCGTCGATGTAGCTTTCTGCTACCGTGGTGCTTTTCCAGCCGCCATGTCTCTTTAATGTAGTAATGTCTGCTCCGTGACCTGCCAATGCGGTAGCACTGCTTCTACGGAAACAATGTCCTGTATATTGTGTTGGATTTTCTAATTTTAGAAATGTGGCTATATTTTAGAAGGCATGCTACCAAAGGAGTGTACACCAACAGCTTATTTGGTACATTTATTTTTGCCATAATACAAAAAGAACCTTGTTGAATCAAATCCCGGTGGTCGTAATGATTTATAATCTCTAACTATTTTTATCCAGGAAGGTTCTGTAATGCATGAAGTTCGAGGTTTTTTGGTTTTTGTGTCTTTAATTGAAATTATAATCACATCGACTTGATCAACCACATCGTCAATTTTTAAATCGGCTAGCTCATGTATTCGACATGCAGCGCACATACCTACTATTAATGCTGCCTAAAAGAACATAATTAAAATCAAGACGATAGAATCAAATGAAGATACTCACTTTTATTAATAAATAGAGCTCGTTTGGAGCTTCCTTTATAAACTTTTCTATCTCTTCTATTTCTAATACTTTAGATTTTTTGGGAACGTACCCATCGCTCTTTCTTTTTAAAACGATTTGAGCATTGAATAACTAGACCACAATGTAGATCAGCGATTCTCAACCTGGGGGTCGCTGATCAATTTTAGGGGGTCGCAGAAAATTTAGCGATTTCTTTCCAAAATTAGTTTTGAATTTGAATTGGAAATTAGTAACCTGAATTAAAATTCTTAAATTAAACAAACACTGAAGGTTACTTTGTTGTTCAAACAATTGAATATAGGATTGATATGCCCCCTCCCAAATTCAAGTTAGCTCCCCCAAAATATCCCAAAAATTATTAGTTTTTAATGGCGATATTATGAAAAATCGATTAACTTAATATTCGCAACCCTTAGCCTCTTAGTAAACACTGAATTTCCACAGAAATTTTATTTTTGAGTTGGCAATCCACACACTTAGTTGATTTCTTAAGAAATGTTAGAAGTAATAGTGTGGTAAGTTTTGAAAATAAATAAATATTAACAAATTTAATTACCGAATATGCTATATATGTGCAAAAATTATTTTTGTTATTATGATATTTCAGTTTAGTGGGGAAAGAAATTTGAATTGATTAGCAAAGGATGAGGTTAGCGTCGAAGGCCAGGCTTTCGAGAAGCTTATTATTTTTCAAAAAATAGTTTTCTGCCTCTGAAATCCCAAAAATTAGTACAAAAACAACTTTTTATATTTTCTAACTTCAAATCTAAGCTCTCTTGACCTTAAAAATCAAAATTTTTTGCCTGCGGCGCATTTTTCGTTATTTTTACCTCCCCCCCACTTCAAAATTGTTTAAAAACATTTTTTTAGCTCCCCCAAACGTTTGACCCTAGTTGCGCGTATGATTACTGACATTGTTGGGGTCGCAGAAAATAAACAAGAAAATTTGGAGGTCGCGTCGTAAAAAGGTTGAGAACCACTGATGTAGATGGCTTGAGACTTTTTGATTTAAAATCGAAATATGCCAGCACTACATCTTCATTAAATGCAGTGATAAGATTGTCATTGCACCATTTCATAAATAATTCATATTCATGCCAGTATCGGGGTGCGGATTTTTCTGGCAATAAATTGCCAATGATCCTTTCTGCTGCTTCTTTAATGTGAGCTGGAGTATCCATTATCACAGTCACAATTAGTACAATTTTATAACAATTCAAAATAATTGAATTCAAACGTCAAATTTTGAATTCAAATGTTTTACTACCAACAACAACAACAAAATCGCTAATACGAAATATTTAAAAAAATAATTAAATTTTATGTAACAAATTATAGAAGTCTGTGTAAAAAATTAGGTTTATCATGCGGCAGGAAACTGTTTTCCGAGTACTCGTAAATACAGGCCTCGGCTAATCCGCCTCGGCCTGTAAAAAATCTCGCACTCGGAAAAATTCAGTTTCCAGCCTAATGATAAAAATAACTATTATAGATTACTAAATTGCATGTAAATTATAGATTCTAATTAAAATATAGTTAAGAACACAGTATTGTGTTGTTTATAAAAAAATATGTTTTATTGAGAATATAATTATACAAGTTACTTAACATAGAGCAAATCATAAACTGAACCTTACAACTAATTCTATTCTTTTTGTTAACATTTATGATAAGATTAAATTATTTACAGTATAAAGGTTTAATTATAAAGTTCATGCACTTCGTATTTGATAAGGTGCTTATCATCTTGTTAGTCACATAATTATATATAATGCAAAATAGCACATTGGAGGAATTGTTTGTTCCTAAAATGTCATACATGGGAGATATTTCTACTGAGCGATGCACATGGTTGGTAATACCATCTCATTGGTGCAATATTATTGTAATTTATACAAGGTACATAATAATAATACAAGACGTTAGCTACAACTTGTTGATTTTTTTATTCTTCTTTTCCTCCTTTCTTGCATGTGGTAATGCATCGTAAAATGGGTGATGATCTTTCTCAATAACTGATTTCATTTCTTGCAGGTGTGCAAATTTATCATCAGAAATTGGTAGCTGTTGATTAAAACGATTTACATTGTAAACATTCATGTTTTGATTTATTCGACGACGGCGATGGGGCAATGATTCCCAGTTTTCAGAATAATCTAACGTATAAAATAGTTCACCGTTGGGTGTAGATTTTAGTTGTCGAATATCAACAACCACTGGATCACCTGCTCGATTACCTGGTCTAATTGAAACAAAATTTGACGTGAGTTCGTATTTTTTTAAAAATATGTGATCCAAAGCTTTTATGTTGTATGGAAGGTTGGGACGAGCCATTCGCAATCGTGCCACATAGTCCATTGGCGAATTTATAGGTGGATGAAAATAATGCTCGAGAGCTGAATGTACACAGTCTGCTTCCATCATGGTATGACCTTTTTCTAAGTACAGTTATTGAATTGTAACATCGTTTTCTTTTGCAAAATCACTTATGCCCGTTTGCACCACCTATCCTTAACCTTAAGGTTCACCCTAAATCGCTAAGTACCACCCTATTTCATTGCACCACTGTTTTAGGTGTTCCTTAACCTCTTAAGGACTACCCAAATTTAAACTTCAAAAATCTACGACTTAAACTGTCATTTAACCTAAGGAGTGGATTTCTTTAAGTTGGTACAATGATGAAATGTTATTTATGCTATATTAGCGAAATAACATTTCAGATTGAACAACAATTCCTCAAACAAGATTAAAAATTACAAAACAATTAATAATGAATGACTTATTTGAAGACGATTTAGAAATTTTTGAAATTATTGAACATGGCTTTCCCAGACAAATTTATGAAAGAAAAGATTTCATTCATACTATGGATGATGTATCATTTTTTGAAAGATTCCGACTTCGAAAGGAAACGGTAGTGAAGATTGTAACAGAAATTGAACCACAGTTGGAATATCCATGTGACAGGAATAACGCTGTATCTCCTATAAACCAAGTTTTACTTACATTAAGATTTTATGCAACAGGAACTCACTTGTTAGCGATAGGTGATTTTAATGGAGTACATATATCAACTGCTTGCCGAATTGTTAAAAGAGTCTCAGAAGCGATTGCAGGCTTATATGAAAAATATATAAAATTTCCAACAAGTAATGACGAAATTATGCTAGCCCAGAGAAATTTTTTTGATATTGCAGCGTTTCCTCGAGTAGTGGGAGCGATTGATGGCACCCATGTACGAATTCAGTCACCCGGCAGAGAAGACGGAGAAATATTTCGTAATCGGAAAGGTTATTTTTCTATTAATGTTCAGGGTGTAGGAAGTGCAAACTTAAAATTTTTAAATATTATTGCACGATGGCCTGGATCGACACACGATGTCACTATTTTTAATAATTCAATGTTAAGGACGCATTTTGAAAAACTCCTCTTCTGCGTCCAGAAACACAAGCTGAACAAAGATACAACGAATCTCACATTCGTACCCGCAATACAGTGGAAAGATTATTTGGAGTATGGAAACGAAGATTTCCTATTGTGGCATATGGGTGTCGTTTGAAATTAGAAAATACGTTAACAGTTATAATTGCAACAGCTGTTTTGCATAATATTGCACGAGATATGAATGAAGATATGCCACCATGCCCAGATGCTCTCAACCCACATGAAGTGGATCGATTAATTACTGCCGGGCAAGTTCCTCCAGTTCCATTAGTTAATAATGGTGTTGTTATAGCTGCAAATGTTCGCACTAATTTTATAAACCAATATTTTGCAGCTTTGTAAAATAAATTTATTTTAAAATAATATTGCAATATTTTTTAACTTTATTTTAACTTTATTTTATTTAAAAAATTTAAAAACAAATTATTTATTCTTTAAGAGCCTTCGCTAGTTCAAGCTTCTTTAATTCTAATTCAATTTTCAGAATAGAGCTAGATAAATTTAGATTATCTTGTCGAAGTTTGCTTTCGATCAAGAAAGATTTCTTTTCATCTTGCAATTTTTCAATTTGTATTCGGGAGCATTCCAACTTGAGCTTAGCTAAAGAGGAATACTCCTTTGATAATTGCGATGCGTTTATGGTACTGGCAAAAGGCCTCCTCCTTGCAGTCCAACTTTGATTAACTGGTGCAGCAATTCTTGTTTGCAAATCATGATGTAGTGGGGTATGCAGATGACTTGCACTAACATCTCCCCAATGCAGTTCTTCATTTTCAGCATTTTGTAATTCCTACAAAAAATTATGTGCATTAGAAATTAGAATTATTAAAAATAGTACATTACTAGATTCCTATTTTAAATATCAATGAAAAATATAAATTATTATAATTATAATTAATTACTTACATCATCGTCGTCATCTTCTCTTCCGGTTTCTTCCATCATTACCTCGTTGACTTCTACATCATCTTGATGTTGTACATCAGTATGTACATGAACTCTTGACGTATCTTGATGATGTACATCAGTATGTACATGAACTCTTGATGTATCTTGAACTCTTGATGTAGATGTTGATGCGATAGCATCTGCACCAAATTTAGCAGGTATACCTACTACCGTCTTGGGGTTCATACTGCCATCAACCCCTAATCCGGTAGTATTTTGTACCCTGCTAATATCGGCACTTTTCTTTCTCACATCTGTTTTCCTATTGTCATATACTTTCCTTAACGAATCCATTTTTCGAAATTTATCGTTGCTTGCATTAAATTGTTTATATACTTCAAACCAAGCATCCTCCTTCTTCCTCCAAGTTATTGCATCGGTTTTTTTATTTTCGATGATATGCTTAAAATCGGCTACAATGCCGACAAGAAGATTTACTTCGTCAGGCGTGTAGTTGGGTCCTCGATGTCGCTTGCTACTCGGGTCTACTCTACAAAAATATTAATAAAATGTACTTATCCATTCTACAAAAATATTAATGAAATGTACTTACTTGCTAGATTTTTCGGTATTATTATTCACCTTGTTGTTCTCTACTCGCTTGCTACTCGGGTTCATTCTACAAAAATATTAATAAAATGTACTTATCCATTCTACAAAAATATTAATGAAATGTACTTACTTACTAGATTTTTCGGTATTATTATTCACCTTGTTGTTCTCTACTCGCTTGCTACTCGGGTAAATATATAACCGCTTAAATTTTAAAGTTTAAATTTTAATAACAAAATATTTTAAGTTACAAAATTCAATGACATTTGCAGATTTAACCATAAATGTAACCAAAGTTACTGAAAGTTACTATACAATCGCGACGTTGCTACATTTATGTCCACCTTTACTAAAAGGAGGTGAAATAAGAGTGGTGCAATGGAATTTAAACTAAGGTCCACCTTAAAGTTAAGAGAGACTTAGCTAAATGTCACCTTTAAGGATAGGTGGTGCAAACGGGCATTAGAGCACTGGAGAGTGTTTTATTTCGGTTTTGATAGTTGCAGCCATCAGATATTATAATACATGTTTTATATTTCTCCACTACGTTACCTAAATAGTCGATCAAACAGGAACTAAATTCATTGGCAGACACACCACCATTTGATTCATGCCATACGTATAGATCGACATTTTTGTCATTTAGGGCATATATGGTAAAATTATGCACTTGCAACTTTAATTTATAGTAGCTTTGCGAAGCTAATAATTTTGGACAAGTCAGTACACTTTGTAAATCTACGGTAATCAGGGCTCGGAAGTTCTAGCAAATGCATATTTTTTCTGGAGAGTCCTAGAATATTCGAAGTAAGACACAAATTTGTTTCACACTTCCCTGATGCCGTATACGAAATTTTATAATGCTAATTTTTGCATATTTAAGGTTTTTAATGCTATTTTGCTATTTTTGCGTTTTACGTGCTATTTACAGGCATATTTTTACATATTAATTGAAGAAATAAGCAGAATGTTAATGAAAAAAATTTTTTTGGCCGCATACGAATAGGCCAACGAAAACAAACATGTAATACTATTTTAACACGTATTATGATTTTCAAATAATAAGGTATGTACATATTCCAAGAATTTGCTTATTTTTAAAATTATATCAGACGTATCGTATAATCGGATTCGAATCGGTAGAATCGGAAATGTTCCAAAGCCGGACCAAGTACCTACGTGTAGTAGTTCATAAAATCCTTACCATCATATCATCAAACATATAAAAGACCCGAACGCTCCGCCGCCTCCGCCTCCGCCGCCTCCAGCGTGTCAATTTTTTAGGACACACAACGCATTCTGATTGGTTGTTCGTAGTACCAACTTAATCATCTCCCCCTGGGATCGAGTAGCAAACCAACCAGGTTTTGTTTTTCAAAATTTTTCAAAAAAGCAGCGTGTCAATTTTTAGGACACACAACGCATTCTGATTGGTCGTTGGTAGTATCAACTTAATCGTCTCCCCCTGGGATCGAGTAGCACACCAATCAGGTATTGTTTTTCAAAATTTTTCAAAAAAGCAGCGTGTCAATTTTTAGGACACACAACGCATTCTGATTGCTCGTTGGTAGTACCAACTTAATCGTCTCCCCCTGGGATCGAGTAGCACACCAATCAGGTAATCAAAATTTTTCAAAAAAGCAGCGTGTCAATTTTTTAGGACACACAAGGCATTCTGATTGGTCACGGATGATGGAACCGGTAATAATTTTGTTGATGTACTAAACTATGAATATGAAATGCTGAAGCACAGGACATATGGAACTACCTGCGAATTGAAAGCAGCTTTTTCTTCTTAAAATAATTCTTTAAAGTGAGGACGTTTGAACACGAACAATTAAAATTGTCAGTATTAGGAATCGAGCTCAGGTTATCGTTAGGAAATGACTTTTTTTTTTAATTAAGACCGTTAAAAACCGCTAAAGAACAGCTCCACTGACTAGCCACCCGTCCGTGGACGGGCTTTCCAGCTAGTTATTTTATATAATACAATGTACCTATTCTATAAAATTTATTAAATTGAGAAAAATCTAAAATTCATTTAACCCTACAGAACATACGTGAGGCTTGACAGGCATACGCTGTTTCATTTTTGTGTACTTACATGCGCATGTTACGTAATAAGGCCATTTGTATTAATTTGTAGTTACTTTATCACAAATATTAATAAATATTTTGTTTATAAATGTCAATTATCGATTTCTATATAAAAATTTTTTTAAAAATTCTCAAACTATGAAAAGAAGACCAGTTAAAGTATGGGCCTGACAAGTCTCACGTATTCACTGGTGGGATTTTTTCACGTGTGCTCTGTAGGGTTAAAAATAAACAAAATTTTGATTAATTTTGATTAAAATTTTTTAAAATTTTGTTGGTTGACAATTTTATTTTGCATATTTTTTATTTTTTTAGTGCTATTTATAGCGCTAATTTTGGTGTTTTTAAGTGCATATTAAAGCGCTAAAAGTACACTTTTTTAGTGCTATAACTTCCGAGCCCTGGTAATAACTAACCTTTCATCACTAGCACTTTCTTTCATTTTTTCTTTAGCATCTCTTCCAGCATCTTTTTTAATTCGATGTGCATTATATTGTTCTTCAGATACGTTTCCAGTTTTGAATCCTACGCAAGTATCGCATTGGTCTTTGCGAAGTTTATGAATGGAAATTTTATTTTCATTTAAAATACTCTTAAAGTATTTTAAATGTGGTGGACAATAAGAATTTTCGGTACACCAATTCTTAAATATGCGGTACATATTTTGTTTGGAAATGAACTCATTGTTAACATATTGCATCGTAGACGAAGCTCTGCAGTAGTGCGATGGAACTTTTAGTATTAAATCAAGCCAAATTTTAACTATACCACGCTTCTGCTCCATTTCAGCAGCTTGTCGAGAAATTCTTGATATTTTTCAAGAACTTGCAATGAAGCTTTCATTGCCATCAATGTGCCATTCATCATCTCTACAAGATTCCGCACTAGTTGATGGTTTATTAGGCATTGTATATTTTGTCCAACGTTTTACAGTATCTTCTCCCAAACTTAAAGTATTTAAAAACATAATACGACATACTTTATAACGGTTTCCACCAATACTTTTCAAAAAATAGTCATGACCTTGTGTCTTTTTGAATTTCTCTTTTTCTACTTCTTGTTTTTTGCGTTTTTTAACTGATCTACTTTGGACGAAACCTTTAACGAAAACTTTTTTTTCGTCCCACGACCCCAACTCCCATAAAGTATCGAACATGTTCTTTCTGTCCTCCTCCGACAGCTTGGTGCATAAAAGTTTATTTTTTTGTACAGTTTTAGGAGGTTGATGCTGACATCTTTCTTTCAGCTCTCTACATTTTTGCTTAGTTGCGTGAGTTACAACTTTATCTTTATTTCTCTCATAACCAAGATATGTTTCTCCATGCATCCTACTAATTTTAGCTGCATTTCTCTTCTTAGTTTCACTAATTTGTTTGCTCTTGTTTTCAGTTGATTGATCATGATTTTCACATTGTAATTCAATTTCGCTTTTCTTGTCTAGTTGCACACCTACTGCAGTTTCTAAGCTTCTAGTATTATCAAAATTCGTTGTTTCCCCCAATATTATAAAATCGCATTCGTCCAAGTCCAATAAAGTACCTACTATTACTCATTTGTGGAACATGGACTTTGGTCATGTTGCCTATGGTTTTGTATATTGAATGTTTTACCAATCTATGCAGAATTGATTGTAAAATAACTCTAATACAAGAACCTGATTTTGAAAATTTGGCACATTGAAGGTATTCGCAGCTCGGCGACGATATGGTAAAGCTGATGTATTGATATTAGATATGTTTACTACGGGTAATTGGCCGGGGACTCGTCCTCGTGAAAATTTTTGATTATCTTCATGATTGTTAAATTCCTCATCCTGATTATTGGATATTTCATTGCTATTAACTTCTTGTTGAAACAACTCTTCGGTCCCAAAATTTGGAGTACTACGTGGTTGAAAATGATTTTGTGTTTGTCTCGTATTACCGGATGTTTACCCATTGGTTCCGGACGATATTGGTTATTATAGAGTTATTAGATACTTGTCTACTAAAATTAGGACGGTACGGCATTTGAAACGGATTAGAATTATTGTTGAATCTAAAATTATTGTTATTATAGCGCGAATTTCCTGAATAGCCGCTATTAAAATTATTATTAAAACGGGACCTTTCGAAATTATTAAAATTTGGCCTTCTTTGAAATTGATTCTGATTAACCGCCGGTGGTCTATAATTATTTTGATTATTATTACATTGGCTTGCAGAAAACATGGGTTTATGCGAGTTCAAGTTATAATTAGAATGTTGTGATAAACTATTTTTCGCGTAAGAAAAGTTGTCCTCTTCAATATTTAATGAAATTGCCATTTCTAAATTTAGGGGTTTTTGCAAACGGATAGCTAAGCTATTATTTAAACCTCTCAAATACGCATCTAAAGCTTGACTTTCGTATATTTGTGTTTTTGCCCTTCGCACGTTTTCATCGGTTTCAGTTAATTGTAATTTCGTTAGCAATAAACTTAACAGGTCTTGACACCTATTCCCAAATATTACCGCGTTCTCATTTTTCTGTTGCTTTACATGCAACAAATCACCTACCAAACTGTTAGATTTGTAAAGGAAAATAAAACTCACATTTAAGGGTAAAACAATATAATTAAAATATAGCTCTCGTCACTCGTTGTTTTCACATCGACGCGACAGTACGCTACGTGCTGCTTGCAAAAATTATGAGTTAAGCACATATTATGCATGGTGTGTTAAAGTTCCAGGAAGAAGTAACTGAACACCATAGTCATAAGTAAATAGTCTATAAAAAAAATTACAAGTAAATAGCTTTATTATTACTTACCACTGATTAACCCAAAAGTGCTATCAAAATTGTTTGACAATGTGACGTCCATATGTTGCGACATCAGCAACGAGATCCAGCACTGGATCTGGTATTGCTTTTTCTGCAATACCTCCACCAGTTATCAGAGCCTGATGCATTTCAAACGTCGTTTGCTTTCGTTTTCTACAAGTTAGAAATAGTTTCATTTGCTGGTCTCAAGCGGTTAACGTGTTAATACTAATAAAATACTTGCCTTTGCTTCAAATTTTTCCACAACGTCTTTAATTGTTTGGAATCCCTGTTCGTCGCCACTTCCGGTTGTGTATTGAATTCAGCAGTCAGGTGATCCCACTCCAATTGCTTCTGCTGTACAGAAGCACAGTCGGTCTTTTTGTTTTCTATTGCCGGATGCTCCTTTACCAGCATGGCCAACAACATCTTCTCATTTTCTGTGTAATGATAATTATTTTTCTCCATTCTAAAAATAAAATTAATGAATAAAATAACAGTGCACTGATATTGTGTAAAAGGCCAGTCATTGGGGACTTAAAAAGTGAAAAGTTAGATAAAAATTGCAAAAGTTTTTATATTTTGGGACATTGTAACAGGTCAAAAAATTATTAATTCGATTTTTGTTCCCCGGAACAATGTAACAATGTTCCTGGGGTTGGTAAAGGGTGCAAAATAGGATGTATTATTTTTTTACCTCCTCCAATGTTGTCTCAAAATTTGAAAACTTTCGGAATTTTTGATACCTTTTTTGCTACAATGACTGGCAAATACTTACTTATGAAGATTTTTCACTTTAAACTTAATATTTTTACAAAATAAACTCAAACAAACAAACTTTTTACAAACAAACAAACAAACTTTAACTCAAACTCAATCTAATCCTCGAAACTGGATAACGGTCTTCTTTGGTTTCAAAAGTTTTAACCAACATGTAACTCAAATATCACCAAATATTACTAGATATATTACCAAATCTAAGATCAAATCTAGGGTTCACCGATCCTACCCGAAGCCGGGACTATTGGATACGCCAAGATCGTTGCTACGATCCGGGATTGATGGATCTCGGATTGATCCGAGAATTAATTCTCGACTATTAGTACGGGCATGAATAACTCATTTTAACTTGGTCCTATTAATATTACACTCCTCGTTAGTTAGATTTCTGTCATTTGGTCGTTTCCAGGATAATTTCTATTTTTCTGATTTAGTTTCTATAAGAAAAGGTACAAAAAAAATAAATTAAGTATTACCTACTAGTTATATTCATAATTTTATTTGTCAATCGTTCATGTAATACCTAGTTTACACGAGCTTAGTAGCTAATGCTTAGTACTAATGCTTAGTACTAATACCTTGCGTGTAAACATGCTGAAATAGTGCTTAGTATTAGTGCAACCGCCAGTGCAAGTGAATAGAAGTCGGTTCTATTTACTAACGACAAGTTGACCACCTCCACCAAAATTTAACGTAGCATTTGTCGCTTGTTGACGTCATATATCTTGCTACTAACAAGATCGTGGCTACTAATACCTTTTTACTAATACCAACGTGTAAACGATTACTTCTTACTTTGTCACGGCAAAAATTTGCTTACGACATAAAATAACCAGTCGAGTGGTTCTTCTCTCTTAAAGCAAGTGGCTCGCTAGCTGATTCAGTGGAGAGGGCGTGGATCAAACGTCTACTGGCACTGCAATAAGAGAGGGAGGGATGGTCGTATTTGATAACTAGTATCATGGGGTTAAGTAGGGCGCCACCAGCTAAAACGTTCCGTATCGACTCACCTTTGATTTTACCAGCTGGGAATATGTCGAAGGTCACGAGTCGCACGAAAGGGAATCTTAATACTAATGAACACAAATAACTAGGTGCAAGGAACAGAATTATATAATAAAGGGCAACAAAACAACAAGATGACCAGAATATTGCCACTCGGTTGAAGTTAGACTCTACAGTCTCGCTTTGAACGACTGGTGTGTGGCCAAAGCTCTTCAACGAGTGGTCGACTGCAATTACCACCGATTTAAAATATGTTGACGTTAATACTAAAGTTTGAATAGCAGTCGTGACGGGTGTACTCGGTAGGATCTGGATCCGGACTAGTCGATGCCAAATGCGACCGAGGTAGAAGAAATTGCAGCCGAAGAAAACTACTAACTACTTGAACAATGAACAATAAATTACAATATTTATATACACACAATGAGTAACAGTATTAGAAAGTTTGGGTGTTTTACCTTATTCGGTGATGTTAATCTCTCGAGTATTAAACCAATAACGATAACGATAATAACACGAGGCTGAACGGATGGTAACAATAAATAAAATAATGGTAAATAACGCCACCACTGGCGGGGGAAAAAGGACTAAAACCTCTTCCCACGACGTTTTCTTGGATATTCAAAAATATGGCTTCCGCCTTTAAATCAATTATGGGTATTTGAGCTTTACTTCCCAAATCACTAAACCCAAATTAATCAGTTCTGAACTCCCAACGTGAAAACCAAAATTATTTTACAGATTAAAATTCACTACCCGCGTATTACTTATTTACTTGACAACCCAAAAATTAAAAACAAAAAAAACCTAAAAAAACTTAATCTGCCTACCCTGATTTTAAAAATAAAAATGCTCAAAATATCAGGACTCGTTCTTATCGGCCAACAAGAATTTCCCTAAAATTCTATTAGAGGGCGCGTAAAAATTTGGAAAGGAATAAAAAAAAGTTACTTGTGATTTCACTGAACATCACAACTTGTCACTATACCGATTCTAGGCATTATGCCTAGTTTACACGAGCTTAGTAACTAATGCTTAGTACTAATGCTTAGTACTAATCGGTATAGTGACAAGTAACAAGTAACCGTTTACACGTTGGTATTAGTAAAAAGGTATTAGTGAGTAGCCAGTAGCCACGATCTTGTTAGTAGCAAGATATCTGTTCGAGATGGAACATCGCAGCCACTTTGTTTTGAAAAAAAGTGTGTTCAAACACTATTCCAACATTATTTTATCTTCGATTATAGAAGAACTTGAAAAAGAGACATTAAAAGAGAAACGATTATGGACAAGACCGTGGTTGTTGCGAAGAGATAACGTTGGCAATTCGGCTCTACTTTTAAGAGAGCTAGCAACCGAAGATCAAAGTGAATACAAAATGTTTATGAGAATGTCAACTAATCAATTTAATGATTTGTTACAAAAAGTTACTCCGGCGATTCAACGACAAGACACTAATATGAGGACTGCAATACCAGCGAAAATAAAGTTAGAGCTTACTTTGTCGTTTTTGGCAACGGGAAACAGCTATTGCAGTTTATCACATTTCTTCAGAATTTCAAAACCAGCTATTTCAAAATTCATCCCTGAAGTGTTGGATGCAATTTACAATCAACTTTTGGATTATATAAAGGTAAATAAAAGTACAATATTATACATCTTTAATCAACTTATTAATTTAATAAGAGTATTCACTTAAAAATAAATTAACATTTAATATTCAAATATTAACACACATATTATTGTGTTTCATGATTTTGAAGTGTAGCGATGGCGTCTGATAAAATATTGTCACCTGAATATCCAGAATGCAACATATTAAAACCTGGTGTTGATCTTTCTGATGAGGTTGACGTGTCAGTGCAAGCGAGCATCTGTTCACACCTGTAGTTTTCGATCGCCAGCTCAGTTAAAATATTTTGTATCCTCGCTTGTCCGATCATCCCTCTTTCAAATGACAAAGTTCTTAATTGCATAGCTACGCTTTTCCCAAATATATCGAATCTGTCTGCTGTATCACTCGGTACTGGTACCTCGCTGTTGATGGCTTAATGTAATTTTTTTAATTCGCCAATAGCGCGAAATATTCCCTTCCGCTTTGACCCGCTTTTAACTCCAGATCGTGAACTTTCACCATGAATTTCTTCTGGAACACTGCTTATGCTAAGATTTAAATCTTCACTTGCAGTCTCTTGTGTATCAGAAGCAGAACCCACAATGCTAACGTCATGCATTTCGCTATTGGCAGAATTATTAACCTAGAACAAAAACAATTTTCAGATTCCTGCTTCACATGAGGAGTGGAAGATAATAGAAAGAGGATTCAATACACGTTGGAATTTTCCAGGGGTTTATGGTGCTATAGATGGCAAGCACGTGTCCATTCGAGCACCACCTAACTGTGGCAGTGATTACTACAATTATGAAGGATTCAACAGCATCGTACTAATGGCTGTCGTTGATGATGATTACTGCTTTCGATACATCAATATTGGAGCAAATGGCCGATGCTCAGATGGTGGCGTTTTTCAAAACTGTTCGATTTTTCGCGATCTTGAAAATAATCTGCTGCCAAACGGTGGATTTTTTGTGGGAGATGATGCATTTCCACTAAAGACGTATTTGTTAAAACCTTACAAACATAGTCCTTTGACAAACGCACAGAAAATTTTTAATTATCGACTCTCAAGAGCCCGAAGAATCGTCGAGAACGCTTTTGGTATCCTAGTGAGTCGCTTCAGAATATTTGAAAGAGCCATACCTACAGATGTCAAAGTTACGGATAAAATTATTCGTACAGCATGTGCTTTACATAACTGGCTCAGAAAAACATCACCCACATACTTGACAAGGGGATGTGTCGACAATGAAGATCTGGATACTGGAGAAATTATAGAAGGATCATGGAGACGATAGAATTTAAATTTATTGCATAGTATGGACCAAAATATAAGTAGCAATCGCTCATCAAGAATGGCCCGTGAATTAAGAGATACATATGCAACGTATTTTGCAAATGAAGGTGCTGTCTCGTGGCAATCAAGAATGATATATTAGTTTAAACTACCAAGTATAAATAATGTACTATTTCTAATAAAAATAAGATGATATAATATAAATGTTATGTTCTTATTAGGTACTTACATTCTCTATAGTTGTGCGCCTTTCATCTATATCTTTCAATAACCCATCCATTTCCTTGTACCATGGTATATTTGGTACGTATAAAGTATCACTTCCACTTCCTGAACGTTTAGAATTCTCAATCTTTTTTTTTTCTTGATAATACGTTGATCTCAAGGCTCGCATTTTAATTTTTGCATCAGGAACCCCAAAACCAGTAATTATCATCTCGTCAACGACTTTCTGGAATGCCGCTTCCCTTGCGTGTTTATTTTTATAAGTCTGGGATTTCTGATTCCATAAACATTCGTACGATTTAAATTCTTGGATGAATTTAATCGTGGTTTCTGAATTCCACCGTTTGGCCGCCATAATCACAAAATAAACTTAATAATCAATTAAACAAAATAATCACAAAAAAACAAAAACGAACGTACACGTATTTGCGGGCCCGTATTTGCTTTGTCACTAAACACTTGTTATGACTATTTACACGACGCGCGACGTCAGCAAGCGATGTGTTAAATTTTGGTGGAGGTGGTCAACTTGTCGTTAGTAAATAGAACCGACTTCTATTCACTTGCACTGGCGGTTGCACTAATACTAAGCACTATTTCAGCATGTTTACACGCAAGGTATTAGTACTAAGCATTAGTACTAAGCATTAGCTACTAAGCTCGTGTAAACTAGGTATAACTCAAACGAAAGTGGTTTAGTAAATACTATCGTCAATTTGATCTTTAGAAGATATCCAATTAATTTTTATAAAGTTACGTTCTACACACTCTTTAACATAGTGCTCTCTTGTTTCTGTCATATGACGTAATTTATTACCCCCACTCGTTTGTGCACTAGCTTCAGCTGCTTTGTTATCGCACCATAGGTTGCATAGGGTAGTAGAATGATTTATTTAGAATTATGTTCAGAGAATTATTCATAGCAACTAATTCTTGACAAGCCTCACTCATTGCCACATATTCTGCCTGACAAGTCGACAAAGCAACATAATTTTGTTTATGGGTTTTCCAAGTTACAGTATCTCCGTATAACTGAATAACAAAAGCACATGTCGTCAAAGAACCTTTGCAATCAGAAAAGCTTGCATCCGAGTATGCTTGCATATCGTTTCGCTGAGATACGTAGGTCAAACCTAAGTGTTTAGTGCCCCTTAGATATCGAAAAACTCGTTTGACTATTTTCCAGTCGTTTTCTGTCGGATTTACCTGATGTCTACTCAGGACGTTGACAGCATATGAAATGTCAGGACGAGTAGCGCCTACCAAACAAAAAAAAACAAACAGCCTAAAAACTGCCTACTGCTTCACGATATGGTATGTTATCACTCGTTTCGGTAGAACGCAATAACTCATCATTACACTCTTCTTCTCTAAGTTTTCGTTCTCTATTGGCAACTTGGGTGGTGACCATAGGTATTATTTGAGGATGAGCATCACTCATCTTAAATTTTGTAAGTATTTTCTCAACGTATCGCTTTTGACTAAGAACTATGGTTTGATTTTTCCGGTCTCTTTTGATACAGATACCTAAGAACTCCTTTGGTTCTCCTAAGTCGGTCGTTTCAAATTCACTCTGTAATTTGATTTTTCATCATCATCATCATCTGCATGTCCAAGACCGGTGGTCCGTTACGTCACTCGAATAATTTGATTTTTACCTCTCTTAATTTGTTCTCATCGTTACTTGCTATCAAAATATCGTCCACGTATAACAGTGGACTCAACTCGTGTTGAGAAATTTTGGGATTGAGTTTCCACCACTTTTGAAATCCATTTTCCGAGATAAAACTTGATTTACAATGATTTGAGAAAAGTTTACAGCAAAAGCAGTAAATACTTTTCTTCAATGGTGAATACACCATCCACGATCTTAACATTTTTTCACCATTTGACATAATTTGAAAAAACCAGTCGCGAGTAAGTTTTCTGGTTTCACCCTTGGTTGTCTAACCAGAACGAACTACACCTTCGCTGAAGTCAGAATCTAAATTTTGGATTTAAAACGGGCCTTGACGTACTAGGAGGACTCTTATATTGTCTTCAATATTGGTAGGCCATCGTCCAACATCTTTCAAGGAAATATTGGATATCAGTTGCTCAGGGCACTCTTCGTTAGAATCAGGTGGTAAAGGATCTACTTCTTCACCAGTACTTGAGACTTCAATATTGGTAGGCCATCGTCCAACATCTTTCAAGGAAACATTGGATATAATTTTCTCAGGGCACTCTTCATCAGAATCAGGTGGTAAAGCATCTACTTCTTCGCCAGTATTTAAGACAGGTATTTCCTCTTTTAATTCACCTCAAAATTCTTTTATTCTTCACTTCTTCTTCTTTCCCAATTTTTTAACATTCTTCTCATCGTTATATTCATAGAAGAGGGTCTTTAGATATCTTCTATCCACTTCTGGAATAAACTGAAATAGTTTATAGAGGTGATACACTTTGTCTTCAGTAAGTAGGCACTTTGTTGGTATTGGAACCACACTGATTTTGGGTAATATTTCAGCTTTTTCACTTCTTGTGTTCCTCGTTTTAGGTGTTAATCGAACTCCTTTAAACTCAACGTCTTCATCTGAGTAATCTAATTTGTAATGCACCCGGAACGGTTCCTCTTGTTTGTATTTTAATTGTTTCACTGAACATAAGGTACATTGGTAAAATTAAATACCTTTGCGCATTTCTCGTAGTCCTTAAAGTCACTTAGTTGTAATGGAATTATTTTAAATGGTTTCTTATTGTTCACAGTCTTTAGAGCCCTCAGAAGACCTATAAGACTGTAAATCTTTACGTGTTCTAATTTCCTCTCTATCTGCGAATGAATATTGTCCACTTCTTGGACTTGTCCATGACCCGGTTCTGAAAATTTTTGAATGATTTCTTTTATAGTTGGATGTTCTTCAAGAAACTTTTTTAAAGCTATGGTCATAATCGAGTTGCGATTCTGTGGTACGCACGAGTCTGACCATAATATCATCTTAAGCTACGTTTAGATCTGATACTTATTGCATGAACTTTATGTCGGACAGAAATTCTGTCTCTCTTACTCTCTCTTATTTTCAGAGTCCTACTCGTACTGTCTTTTACTGTCCGACATAAAATTCGTTCAAAAAGTGACAGATGTAACTGCACCTTGAGTGGTATCCGGAAATTCTTGGAACACATTCTCCAATATTTTTATTATTGAAGAAGCTATATCTCGCCCATTTCGTCCATGCATTCCTTCAGACCAGACCGCACAATAAGCTTTTCCATTTAAATTACAGTGGGCTGTCATATTATAGCAATTTAATATTTTGCTATAGAAGAAGCAAGAAATTCCTGTTTTTGGCAATGCAAAAACATTCTCCATATCAAAACAAATTATTGCAGTCGTTTTGTCGATGCTTCTTCTTTTAGCTAATTTTTATTGTAAGTACCATCGCTATCTTTTTCAATCCCTCGATCCTTTTGTCTATTTTGATAGCATGCTTTTTTGAGTTCCAAATGCTCCTCAAACTTCGCATCTACCTCTTTACCTTCACGAATGCTTAATTTGTTTTTTTCGCAAATATCACATCTGTCAGTTTTTGGCTTCCAAAATGAAATATTAAATTGAAAATTAAAAATATTCCTGTAATAACTGAGCTTCACAGGGTCGAAATATTTCTCTTTGCACCATTCTTTGTATAGCTCATAGAGTTTATTAAGATTTAAACCAGGCTCAAAGTACTCTTTCTTAATAGTGCGTTGTCTATTATAATGAGATTCAATTCGTGGAATACTGTTAATGTGATCTATTACTCCCTGTCTGCTTTCTTCTTTAATTCTCCTCTTAATATGTTTCCCCGTTTTAATTTCTATTGGATTCCCTGTCGTGTCCTCACGGTTATTTGAATGAAAGTAGGATATTCTTCTTTGGCTTATATCTAGCGTAGCTAAGAAAAACTGCTTGCAAACTTTAATGGACTCGTCTTTCAGGTAAAAGTAGTATGCAAAAGTAAATTCGCGTCGAGAAGTCTTTCCAGATTTTATTGTCGTTCTTTTCTTAGGTATACGCTGGGTATTTTTATGATAGAAATGTTGCTTACCTTCATCAGATAATATCCAAAAACTCTTAATTTCTAGCCTCTCTTCATTTGAAATTTTTGTTCGACTTTACTTTTTGAACTTTTTCGAGCACTTTTTTCTTCTTGCTCTGCCTTCTTCATTTTAAGTACTTCCATAGCAGGGGTACTAGTAGCTATAACTGTTTTTCCCTTGCGTTTACGACCTGTTTTTGCTGTCTTTCGGTGGTCGGATGCATCATCATTTTTTTCTGTGACATGCGGAATGGGTAAAATGTCTTGAGGAGAAACAAGTTTCGTCAAACTTTCTTTTGAAGTTGAAGCGATTGGAGTTAATGTTGATGGCATCACATCTCCGTTGGAATGATTAGTTAGAAAACTATCCGTTGTGGTGGCAGCTGAGAAGGCATCCTCTGGGAAAACTCTTTCGAAATGATAGATGCCAGTTTTCTTAAAGCCGGACACCGCATTTTGTAAGGTAGCGGCCTTCGAATACGCATTTCCAAAAAGTGCTCCTATATCATGAATTGTAACCACTTTACCAGGATTTTCCCGCAACCAAACTCGGACAGCCTGTTCATAATAAGCTGAGAGAGAATACATAAAGGACACATCAAGCGGTTGCAATCGATGAGTGTAATGGGGAGGCAATACTAAAATATCCACATGGTTCTCTTTAGCCAGTATTAGCACTTCAAGATTGTTGATATGGGTCGCATGTCCATCAAGGATTAATAAAACACGCTCTTCAGGAGTAGGTTTTGAATATTTAAGAAAATGATGAAACCATTACACAAAAATATTGGATTGCATCCAACCAGATGCATGCGTAAAAATCTTTGTGTTTGGAGGTACGCCCTTTTCAAATAACGGGTTAGCTCGAACTCTCGGGAAAATTAGGGCTGGTGGGATATAATTTCCACTAGCGCTGATGCAGATTTCCGCAGTGACTGTAGTTCCTCTCTCTGCTGATGACAATACACCCACCTGCTTCTTCCCTTTACGGAATATAATTTTAGAAGGTCTAGTGGGTACTGTAGTGATACCAGTTTCATCACAATTGTAGATTCTATGTGGAGTATAGTGGTGATTCTCATACAGTTCTTCAAGAAGGTCAAACAATTTATTAGTCACTTGATTAAAAGCTGAAGCCCGAGCTGCAGAGGTGTTTTCCGGAAGCCGTAGCGACAATTCTGAATGCCTTCGAATAAATCCAGCCAACTAGTTTTTTCCGGCTTTCTTGTGTACCTTATTGAACGAGTGTGGTATTTGATTTCTTTCGGCAAATTGATAGGCTAGATATCTGAGGTCGGATCTTGTCAAACCGAATAGGCGCTGTTCCATTTCCAGAACATATTCTACAAGAAGATTTTCTTGTTCTGCACTAAACACTGGACGAAATCGTCCTAGGCCTTTTTTGCAGGTTCTCTTGCAGGTTTCTTAAGCCTTCGAAATAATGTGGCAACTGGAATGTTGTGCATCTTTGCTGCTGCGTTAATATTGTTACACCGGTCTGGACAGATGCCAAAGCCATCTCCATCTCATCTTCTTTCCAGCTCTGTTGACTTGTTTTCCGTTTATATTTGTGTACCATATTGCCTGTTGGACATACCTTTAAGTAAGAAAACATATCTATACGTGACAGTCATGACAACCATTTAATATTTGAAAACATGCGGGCAAAGTGAAATATTTCGCTTTACCCGACGAGGTGAAACAAAATTAAGATGTGGCTAACTTTTTGGCATAGATGTTTATATATAAGGCTAGATACGCGACTCCTAATACATGCAATGTTATAGAAGTGAAGCCTGGCGGCCATTTGTTGGGTTGGCAAAACCATAATAATTTCGTACGTAACTTGTTGTAACATGAGTAAATTTATAGTATTCAAGCAGGAATTTAATATTAAATTTATTTATTTATTAAATAATGCAGAATAACAGCAATAAAACAATTTAAAATATTTTATTGTTTTAGGTTAGGTTATATTTATTTGCAAATAATACTAATTTATTTAATTTAATGCCTTTTGGCATAAATAATTTATCTATAATCCTATAAACTCACACAAAACAAACACTGTAACAAGCATTTTCTTACATTCCTTGCCAACCTGACAAATGGCGGACCAGGCTTCACTTCTGTGTACGAGTTAGTTATCTAGCCTTCTATATAAACATCTATGCTTTTTAGTAAACAAACATAACCAAACTATTTTCACTAATTTGATGCTCTAGACTATGCTTCATAGCAATATAAATAGCAATAAAATATAATGTCAAAAACATGCGCTTTATAGCTTACAAAAAGTATACAATTTTTATGGTAAAAACACTAATTTAAATCGTAGCTTTCCTATAGATGACAGATCGCGGCCATATTTTACCCAGAAGTGCCAACTATGGAAAGCTACTGGTATATGCTATAAGAATAAACGCCCGCGAAAATACAAACTTTTTTATCGATTTTTCACTTTGCCTGCCTATTTCGCTTTGCCCGATGTTCCTACTCAGCTCGCGATGCTGTTGGTAACTTTTTTTTTTTTTTTTGTGCTTCAATAGCACGACGATGTTTTTCTGTTCCAATATGTTGCGTAACACTAGATCTTCTTTCAGGATCAACTATCACCTCACGAAGTTTGCAAAATAAAATTTTGTCATTGACCAAAAACACATTTTCACCAAATTCCGAAATTACAGATTTAAGACGACAAGACAATGGGTGATATGAATAAAAATGAGCATGAAGTATAATATACTCAAAATTTTGAAAAATTACTCAGAGTTCTATGAAAGAATATCAAAAGTAACTAGGTATATGAGTAGATACCCTTATAAAAAGAATACCCACTTGCGCTGAGGATCTACCTTTCAATCTTATTCGTATAATCTGAGTATTTATTTCAAAATTTTGAGTATATACTTCATGCTCATTTTTATTCATATCACCCATTGACTGCTTAACTTTAGGCATTTTCGTTTAGGTTTATATAAATTTTTAATAGAGCACGAGCGGACTACAAGTAGTGATAGACTCGACTAGTAACTAAAGTTGATACTATGCAATTCTATTTTCGTCGATTATATTTTATTGTATCATGGTCTAGTCTAGATACTCCAGACCGTCGGCGTCATTTTGCTTCCGTATGCGCAATACACATAATAGTAGTTTTCATACCTAGGCAGTAAAACGCCATTTTAACATCCGAGGGGCGGTAGTAGGGAAACCAAGGCGTAGCGTAGCGGAGCCGCGGCGACCGACCGCCCCCGAGAATGTGAAAATGGCGTTTTACTGCCGCGGAGGAAACGTTTTTTTCGTTACTTTACAGCCTAGTAACGAAAACATATTTTTACACCTTCAACTAACATTTTCTAGGTCGTTTTTAATTATGTGATCGAGTACAATACAATTAATTTAGATACGAATTTTTTTTTTTTCTCTTTAAATCGCCAAAATATGCAATTATATGTTCTTAAACTTAAAATATGGGAGTTTGTCCAAAAATTAACAAAATATGCAAAATTATGCGACAAAAGCTTTTATCGTCAGTGAAGTGACAATACCTTCTATCTAACGTTTACCTAATTTTACAGGGCGTTCTAAAAACTGTGTAAATATGTAAAAAACCCTGATTTTCTTTGTGTATTTGTAAAAACTACATTAAAAGATTGGGGATTCTCAGAAAGCAGTATTTTTTAACTATTATTTTTTACTTAAAATATAACGGAGATATGAGATATTGGCATGTATAATCCTATCAGATAGATACCTGAATCTGAAATCGTGAATTTAGTAAGTAACAACATTAACAAGCAAAAATAGGTAGTAAAAATTTTATTGATAAAATACAGAAAATAACTTAAAACACTTTTTCTAAAAAAAATTTAAAATAAATAAAATACAAAGAAAATAAAACGAACAAAATACAATAATATTAAATTTTTTCGTACGGAAGACTATCGTAAAAAGTGTGACAATCTTTTGGAATTATGCTTTTTAATGCTTGCAAATGCAACCATTTCTTTTTTGTTATTTGTAATGGCGCATTGTGAGCTTTGGGATAATTTAAAATGGGATCGATATTTTTTTCCCTTAATGGTAACAAATCCCAGTTATTGCTGTGATCCAATTTGATCTGCAACATACCATCGGAATATTTTATGGCCACAATGTCCGTAACTGTTGGATCCGCTGCCTTTTTACCAGGGCTTATAGATTTATACCGCAGATATTGATCGTTTGAGTAATCTCTAAAAAAGTCGTACTCCAGTTTGATTTCATTATAAGCTTCTGGGTGCTTTCGAGCTTCTGTCGCTTTAAAATAATCACTTGGCAGGTGGAATTTTCGGTTCTTTAATTTTCTCTCTGCAGCTATGAACAGCATCGACCTCCATTTGCGTGTGTCCCTTTTCAAGATACTTTTGCATTATAGTGATCTTGTGAATAATGGAAAAATTTAAAAGTGCATTGGCCATAACAGCATTACGATTTTGGAAAGTACATCCATCGCTGTAAATGATGATTGGTAGATTGAGATGTAAACAATGCTTTTCTATATAGTCGAGAAGACAGGATACAAAAGTGGAAGCGTTTAAATTTCCGTATTTAGGTTGCTCAACTTCAAGCATTTTTTCATCTATAACGTTCTCACTATATCATTACCACCGGATTCTTCTCTATTCTGTTCTGACTCGTAAACAGATCCTTCAGAAGAGTTAGTATCATTATTCTCTGTGGCAGTTTTCAGTAAACTAGGACTTTTTGATACCCCCGATGTAGATGGGATGTTACTCAAATTTGAATTGAAGTCCAGTAATTCATCTTCAAGCACAATCGGAATGTCTTCTATATTGAATGGAATAATATTATGTGGCAATTCCTCCCCCTCGTTATTATCTAAAGTAGCTAATTCCAAAATCTTCAATGTGCGTGAATTCATGGCGTATTTAAACGCCAAAAATAAAATATCTCCTAAGTACTTGTTCTTATTGCTGTAACTGTAGATCAATAGCTGCTATCTACATTATATTTTAAGGGGGTAGGATACTGTGGACAAGCGTAAAACAGTATGAATTTTAAAATTAATTCCAGATAAACTACAAATGCGTTTACCTTAATTTTTGGGCATATAATAATATCAATCTTATTGAGTATACATGTAAAATTTTATAGCAAAATATTTATAATTGTAGAAATTACGTGAGTTGGCATACAACGGTGGACGTTCGCACGTATACGGTGACGGTGTACAACGATTTTCAATTTGTAGTGAATGAATTTTGTTGAAATTTGGAATATAAGTTCACAGATGTAGTAGTTCTCTAGTTTTATGCACGTTCATCAAGTAAATTAATACTGTTCATATTATAGAAGTTTTTGTAATTCACACTACAGAATAGTTAATGGACACAATTTGCTGTTCACATTACTGAATAGTTCATATTTGCGCGTGTTCACATTAACGCGATTCTACTGTATTTTCTGTCAAATTCCGTTTTTAGTTCATATATGTGACCTGGTCTATGAAAAGGGTCCTTACGTGCGAAATCAAGCTATCGAAAAAAAAGCAGTTGCAGGTAAACAATTCGTTGCATCATTTTCGCTAGTTGCTCCCGTTTATCTGCTTTATTCCACAAACTATGACTTTCTAGTTTTCATCATTTGAAAGAGCGTCTCATACTCTATCCGAATCGGCAAAAAAGTGGAAAATGATCAAATAAGTTATCAAAAATACAGCAGTTAAAGGTAACAACTCGTTGCATCAGTTTTGTATTAGGTGTTCCCGTTTATCTGCGTTGACTGGTAATTCCACAAATTATGACTTTCTGGTTTTCACCATCTGAAAGAGCGTCTCATACTCTACCCGAATCGGCAAAAAAGTGGAAAATAATTTTTTGACACCTAAGCCCCCTTTTCATAGACCAGGTCACATATATAGTTTTGGATAAACATCCACACGCTATCCACTTCTTTGGGATATTCGGCATTTAATGCGTGATAAAATTTGAAGCACGTATCCACAGCTTTCAAAGGTGTTTCCACTTTATATTTAATGTTTTCGTTTACAACGTAAGATTGTAAGTTGTGTAACTCACCAACAACAACTGGCAATGGCTGGCATGTTAGATTAAATCAGCGTATTTTTCTCTTCTGCGTTCAAGGGCTACTTCTAAATCTTGAATATCCTAAAAAAAATTATAAGTCAGTTATAAAGCATTGTTTAAAACATATCTTACCTTTACATGTAGAATAAATGCTTCTTTATGTTCTATTATATTATAATGGTCATAAATTATAACCGCACAATATCAAACTTACTCAAAATAACTTCTGCGAGATATAAGTGTGAGAACACATTTTTCTTTTTGGCGCCTAGCCAGCTGTAAAGGGCTGCAAGTTTATCAGTTAACAATTTTCTTAATATTAATTTACATATTTCATCCACTTTATATCCTCCGATGCAGCTACAATAATGGATCTAAAAACAAGAGTAGCTGTATTGTACATGTACATATTGTAAACCCATAATTATAAATAATATAAATATTTAAATTCTACAGTAAGATTCTAGATACTGGATTAATATAGTCTTACCAATTTCGTTTTGAACGCAGGGTCATTTCTTAATTTTAATTCCATTTCTTCAAGCTTTTCGCACGTTTTAAGCGGGAACAAGTTTTTTGTAATTTCTTCATATTTGTCCAATTTTTCATTGCCATTTTCTTGTACATGTTCACCCAATGGCCTTTGAACAAACAGATCTAATTTCTGATTCAATTTAAGTAAATTAACTTTAATAAATGAAAGATCATGATATACTCTTTCTTTAAAATCTAAAACAAAAAATTACATAACAGAATATTATCATAAGCAATACAACAAGAGCTTTGAATTTATCCGAATAATTTTTAATTTCAACGAAGACGTGATCTACAATTTATCGAGAGAAAATTTGATCATCCATAATCACGAGAGCGATCTAGCGCAGCGTAGATCGCTAGAGTGATTATGGCCAGATCAAATTTTCTAGAGCTAAATTTTAAAAGAACGTCTGAGTGATTGAAAATTAAAAATTATTAGGATTAAAATCAAAGCTAGTGTTGTATTTGATAAGATAATTCCTCTAGTAAACCTAGTAAACGATGAAAATATTATTTTTCTTCGGCAAAGTTCGGTTGCACGAACGTAGATACTTCAAATTAAATTAAATAATAACGTAAATAAACGGATGTCATATTTTCACCTTTTAAATAAGATTTTCGTATTATAACCATTACAGCGGATATATTTATGTATCAAAATATTCACAACTACGCTTAAACACGAATAAAACTATGTAAAACTTTAAAAAAAATTTTGAACTGTCAATGCGAAAAAGGTAAACAACAAAATATCCGATGAACCTTTAATTAGTGACGTGAATGTTTCATACACATACACTTCAAATGGGAACATTTCCACGTCTCTAATTAAAGGTTAAAAATATCCAGATGCATTTTGAGTAGCTTCCTTTCACGGCCTACTAAATCGTGGTTTATCCGCTAGCAAACTTTGAATATTCCACGGCTCTTATGGACAGTTTTATACACGCGTGGAATTATCATTGTAATTATTTTTCCGAACTTACCTTCATTAGCATCGAAAGGCTGGCCTATACGGGATGTTATTTTATTATAAGGAGTGACCCCTAATGGTGAATTTATTGCGAGCTGATGTAGTGAGAGTTCCAATTGCTGAATTGCGAGCTGATGTAGAAGGAATTGCATTATCATCATCATCGCTGCCCAATTCATAATTGTTATGGCACTGTGTTTCACTTGGTTGCTGTAAATTTTTCGTTTTTTTTTCTTGCAAAATAAGAATCTTTATCTATGGGCTGTATTGGGAATGGATTAATTTGCAAATGTAGAGAATCTTCAACGTCATACACTTCTTCGTCACTGTCAGAAATAACTCTTTCGTCTAAACTTACGGTTGTTTTTTTTGATTGCTCGTTATCTGTGCTTAGATATTATGGATATTTATAAAATATGCATTAGATATGTGTTTAGTGCTAGCAATGACTTGATTTTTATTAAATCTTCTGGATTAAGTTAGTGAATACGAATTGAATGATGAAAATAATTACAAAAAAAATTAGAGTAATATATTACACTCATTACACTATATGTATTATTCAGTTTCCCAATATCCCTGCCATATATCCATTAGATATACAAACAATATCTTGGATGGAGTGGACCTTCTATGGATTTTATAGACATCCATTGCACATCCAGTGGATGTTTAGTGCTGTGTGGGAGGCTACCCTGAATGACTATTATAATTTTGAATGAGGTGTAAAATAAACACAAATCAAAACTTGACGCATCATGGTAACTGCACGAAAGTGATTAAGGGTCAATACCTAAACCGTTGTACAAATTTATGCATAGGGGAAACCGGTATATAGTGGGACAAAATATTTCATGCACCGTTTTTAGTACTACAGTTTTATTTGTTTTAGCAACGGTTTCCATGGAAGGTAGTAATTGGTATTAAGTTTATACTGTTATCGATGAAAATCAATTTTTATTACACACATTTGATTTTTTTCAATGGTCCCGATATAGACCATATGTCCCAGTATATACCACTGCCCGGTATATAGTGGGACTTAACCTGGTATATTATGGGACCAATTGAAATATCAAACAAAAAATGAAAACTTATAATATTTATTATATTATGTCAAAAAGAATAACTGTAAATACATAGCTTTACATCAATAAACATTAAAATCAGTTAAATCAACATTAAACTTAAACTTTTTGGAAGCTCGTTTAGTGCCCCCTGATATTTCAGGTTTAGGTAGTTTCATTACCTTATCTTGTCGTGTTTTTACATCATTATCTTTCTTTTCTGGATATGTAAAAGTCCATCCAACTCCTTTTCTGAGATAGGTTAGATAGTAGTCAACATTTTCAATCTTTTCAATTTTGGCAATATAGAATCTAATACTTTTCTTTGTAGAGAATCTTACTAATACAAAGTCTCCTTTGGATAAATTTTCAATTTCAACTTCGTAGTCTTCTGTAATGCTATCATCTGTTGAATCATTGCAGATTTTCTGTAGTTCCACGTCACTTTCCGAACTTGAAGATTCTGTAAATAATTTTCTTTTTAAGTTGCTTTTATTTCGTTGCCCAGTTTTATTCGCTTCGTGTTCTTTTTTATTTCTCTTAATCGAATCTTTTGCATTTTCTTTCCGTGGGCCAGCTCTATTTCTTTTTTATTTGGGGTATCAGTTAACACAGTAGATTTCGCCTTTTTCCTTCCCTTTCTGATGCCCTTTCTTGCCTGTGCCTTAAGGTGTGGTCGAACTGCTGCAGGAGATATTATATTCGTATTTGCCTTATTAGTACAATGTGGCGTCAATACATTGCTGGGACCAGCGACAACTTCATTACTAGTTGAAGGTCCCGGGACATCGGATGGTCCTTCTGGTTTTTGTACTCTATCTGTTACGTACGATGACAGAAAGTGCGATTCATCGAAAATATCAGAATTAAATGGATAAATTCCACTTTTTTCAAATCCTTTTATAATATTGGTTGGCGTCAAAGCTAATGGAAATGCCTTTCCGACTGCACCTGCGATATCGTAGATTTTCATAGGGATCCCCGGATGGTTCAACATCCATTCATCAACAGATTTGTTGTAATATGATTTAAATGGACCAAAACAGCTTATGTCCAACGGTTGCATCTTATGGCTGCAATGGGGCGGAAGGGTTAAAAGTATAATGCCATTTGTTTTACACAGATTTAACACTTTGATATCAAGATGACTCTCATGATTATCTAAAATTAATAGTATTTTATTCTCGATAGAACACCGCACGTTTTTAATAAAATGTTTTATAAAAAGTACAAAATTGTCAGAGGTCATCCACCCAGATGGGTAAGCCGCGCTACTAGAACCGTTTGGAGCTCCGCTCAACATGTGTGGTTTAAAATTCTTCCTAGGAAAAATGAAAAATGGAGGAACAAATGTTCCATTAGCACATATAGTAGAGCACATCGTAACTAATGTACCTCTTTCTGCACTTGTAATCTTTCCTACTTGCTTTTCTTTTTTACCTGCCAGTATTTTTGGAGGTTTATGGACGTTGGTTACGGCGGTCTCGTCGCAATTATAAATTTGATATCCTTTTACCTGGTGCTTTTCTATCACTTCTTGCAAGTTCGTATAAAAAATATTTACACTAAATCTATTAAAACTAGTAGCCCTGCTTAAGCTTGTGGCTTCAGGAGTTCTAAGGCTTAAGTTAGGATGTGGCTTTCTAAATAAATGAACCCACTCAATTCCTGCCATTTCTTTTACCGTCCATGACTGAGGGATATCTTTCTTATTTGCTATTGCATAGCGGTACGCTAATTTTTGAGTGTCTTTCAACGTCAATCCATAGCACATTCTGGAAGCCTCGAGTAGATAGTCACTTAACAGATTTTCTTCTTCAGTTGTAAATACGGATTTAAAACCGTATTGCCGTTCAAAATGAAAGTTTTGGGGTTCATCACCAAAGGCTTTATATTTCAAAACTTTACGATGAAGGGCTGATTTGCTAAGACCAAATTTGATCGCTTCTGATCGTATTGAGAGCCGGTTCTTCATAACATCATGAATGGCATTTTTCATTGCTATTTCATTCTCGATATGGGCCAACTGGTTATTTTCCATCGTTTCCGTAAGATTCTGTCTTGAATTCTTCGGCATCTGCAAAAAAAAACAATAAAGTTATTATACTGGTATATAGTGGGACAACCTGAAATAAGTCCCACTATACACCATCACAGAATGTCCCACTATATACCACAACAAATTCTTTAACATTTTAAATTTCCCTCGTCTATGTTGGTGTGTTTCTGAGCTTAACAACAGAAACCGTATGCGTTAGTGAGGTTACGATAAAAAATTTAAAGAAATTTAAAACTTAATAGCTAATATTTTATGAAAAAACCCAACCCCATAATAAAAAGTTTTAGTGTTACCTTACCTTGACTTTCTTAATTCTCCAAAACTGTATAATATTTGATTTTGTTTTCACTCTTGTTTCACCTCTAATAAACTCAAGGTCTCACACTCAACTGATGGTAGTGGTAGATAACTATTTGGTAGTTGAAAAATGCGATGTCCCACTATATACCGTGTCCCACTATATACCGGTTACCCCTACACTTTTGTTCCAGCGTCTTATTTTCTCTTTTAATTTAACATAGGTAGTAATTTTTCTGTAAACATCGTGACATTTATTGGTAACTTACCTTGGAAAATGGAAATTAGTTGGGACAAATTCCACTCATTCAAAATATCTTCCATTTTTCACTGAACTTCACAAAAACAGCACCACAGCGAGAAAAAGTTTCAAAACGCGAATGTTAGCAGTATTTAGCAAAATTTATTAAAGATTTTATTCTCTCTCTCCTCAGTCCATAACCCTTCTGCAGGGTGTGGTGAGCCTTTTTAACAAAGGCTTTTCATGGCAGATTACACCCCGGTGGTTTGCCATTGCCTGCCGAGGGGAGACGGCCGCAATATGATTCTTACCTCGCCCGGAGTCGAACCGGATTCTCTGTGTTAGCAGTCTATGCGTTTAATCGCTATGCTAACGACCGTCTAACAGATAAAGATTTTATTAAGTTATTACATTTACTACAATTGTGTAATAATTGCTAATATTTAAAATTACAATATGTCTCATGCCTGTTTTCACCAACATTTATTTAAGAATTTCTTAGTAAAGAACTTCTTAGTACAGACATACTATGTCTTAGTAAAGACATAGTATTGACATAATAAATTATTATATCAAATTTGACTAATCAAATTTAAGGAATACCTGCTAAGGAATTCTTTACTAGGAAATTCTTAAATAAAATTTTGGTGAAAACGGGCATCAAACAACTATAGTAACTTAGATCAATAAATCCTACTAAAATTTATACCAGATTTTCTTCTAAAATTTAACAGATATTATAAAATAAGCTACTACAAATAATGTGAAGACCTATTTACTGTTGACTGCACGAAAATGTGCGACAAGGTATTAAAATGTTTCTAATTAATATATTATTACTTTTTAATATAGTCATTTTCCTACAAAAATTCTTTAGATATTGCAATTTTAATTTTTTCCGTGTACTGGTGAAATTACACACAATTTTTTTATACTACAAAATTTTTCATAGTCTTGACTATGTATAAAATTAAATTTGTCCAAAACGTAGGTCAAAATCGATAAGTTTTTTTATTTGCATCACACTCTTGATGCCAAACAACAAACAGGTCTCTTTTCAACGACATGGTGCCTAATAAAAAATTAAATATTTAAAAAACTTGCACTTTCTAGCAGCTAATTTTAAGTTTAATATGAAGTTATGTTAATTACCTGATAAGAAAACAAAAAATCACTGCGAATAAACGAGAATCCTAGAATTGCAAGACTAAATTAGTTTTAAAACAGAATAATAAGTAAGTCATTGAGAGTAACGATATTCAATAGTAGTTTTTTCACAATTTGAACAAAATTATATAATTAGAAATTATTTACAGTACAAATACAAAGCTTGGATACGAATATTCAACGGGAAAAATTATAACCACAGAGTCACTTGTAAACTTTTAAGTCAGACGCGTAAAATACAACTCTGGACTATAAAAGCACAATGAACGCTCATTTAGCGCATTCTTTATGTCGTCACTAATAAATGTGTGGACTAAAATTAATTATTTTTACAATATCGACTATCCAACTATGTTCCTTTGAAATAAAATAAAAATTAATGATATTGGTGACGGTAAATTTTTGGTATTATTAATTCCTAGATTAAATAAAATGACCACTGTGCGTCAGGGTGCAATGGTGCAGGGTGCTCTAACAGCGCTAAACCGGATCCAATATATTCTGTCTTATTCCACTTACACCAGCTCTCGGCTCCAAGGGGACAGTATCCATGCCTTGGATTTTCATCTGTTGAAATAATGTGATAGTAGGTCGCCAAAATACCTTTCCCCATATCTTCAATATTATTGATGTTCCTCCGAATCGCAAGACCATAGTAATATATACTCAATTTCTTAATTAAGGACTCTGTTAATTTGCCTCTTCCACCAAGTTTGTGTTGAGTTCTCGCATTTCTGAGTTCTCCCATCCTTTTCGCGACATTGCTGATGCATTCGCTTTTGGTAACTGGAAAATCTTTGCCATAAATGCACTTAAATGATTTTCGCTGAATAAAAGGAGAAGTAAATTCAGAAAATAAAAATTAACAACCTTAAAGAAATAAAATTTATTTAATAAGAATACTAATATTTAATAATAACACAAAAATTAAAAAAAAAAGTTTACTCGTCAGAGTTATCTGATTCTGTGTCTTCATCTGCGCATGGTTCTGGTAAGGTCTCCTTTTTATTACACATACTGATTACACGTTGGTAAGTTTCGATACCATCCATGAAACTCTTCAGGAATCACATTTGTTTGGCATAGTTTTACTAAATCTTTCTTTTTTGCTAAAGTTAGGGGCAATTGCTTTTGGTATATATTTTTTAATTTTTTTGGTATTGCAATAATTAGACTACTATTAAATGCATCGATTGTGCTGTACTATCGGTATGTTTATACTTACTTATAGGTATTGTATTTTACCCCAGTTTTCTTTCTCGTATTTCAAGCTTTTAATTTTAAGCCACTTTACAGTTTTGCCATTTTCATCTATAGTTCTGGTTTTTATTAGCCTCCTGGACAAATCTTGTAAGTCAAGAATGCTATTGAACTTTATTTCGTTGACTAGGTATGCAGAGCTGACTTTATTGCGTTGTCTTTTAGACCTAGGCAAACGAAATATAGTTAACCAGTCTTGTACAGTGTATACACGGCCATATTTCTTTGCTTTCTCTATACTGCTGTGCATGGAATCAACCTCCATGTAGCTGTGTCCACTCTCTAAGAATTTGCGTTCTAAAATTTTCAGATTGGTAATTTGTACTACATACATAAGCAGAGCTGTTACATGTTGGTTGCGATTCTGACCTCCGCACGTATCAGAGAACATCGAAACTTTCGTGACATGGTCTGGTAGATTTTTGGTTAGGTATTGAAAAAGGCAGCCGCCAATTTCTGAACTGCCTCTTTTTCCATTTAATTCCGCCCAACAAAAGCAGAATGCATTATTTGGAACCATTGCTTCGTAAACTGTTAGATTATACATACAAATCTTACGGCTATAATACATAGGACTTACATCTGATGATGGAATCTGCAACACGGATTTTAAATCGAACGTTAAATTTAAAAAATTTGGATTGGTTGCTGCTTTTTCTTTATCGATTCTTTTGGCTTCATTACATTCCTCTTTCCTTAATTGATGTTGATCATATTCTGCTTGCATATTTATTTTCACATCTCCTAATGCTTCATTAAATTTCGTGCAAAGTGCACACTGATCTTTCTTGGGGCGGAAAAATGATAAATTGTAATTATTACCGAATATTCTTCGGTAAGTTATAGCTGAACAATATTTTTTCTTTTCTGTTTTACAGAGTTCAACGTACAATGCGTACATTTTACTATGCTTAGCTTACTATCCAAATAACTTCTCTGGCTCGATTGTACAGTAGTGAGCTTCTACCTTGGAAAAACTTTCAATATGGCGTTTTACAAAATCAAACATTTCAGTGCTAGTTTTATTTGGTGGTGAGTTTCTTCCTCTGCCATCAATACCATTGTAAGTTCCCAATGGTCCTTTATGTGTAAAGAGCCGGTGCCGCCACCTGTTTATGTTACCGTGTGGTAACGTGGTAATGCCAACCACAATGTAGGAGACGATATTTTTTCCACTTGCATAAAAGTGCAAGCAAATTAGTAATTTATTGTTGCATCGGAGCAATTGCTGCATTTCTGTTTGTACGAAAACGTATTAAATGCTCAATTTGTTGCAGTACAATCAGGGCCGTCGAGAGCCACGTCGGGCCCCGTGGCAAAATTTTTCGCGGGCCCCTTTCTTTCAAAAACTTTGTATTTTTATTTAGGAAAAATAAGTATAGAATATCGGAAATAGGTAAAATAAAATAAAAAAAATAGAAATCAACATCTTTTTGATATTGCCTTATATTATTTAGTTGGTACATTGATTTTTTAAGAAAGAAAAAAACATGAAACCAAATATTCAACTTTTTATTAATTCAAATTTCAAAAATTCGCTTTTCGTGCCTTTTGTTGTGCAAAATCTTCAATTATGTCAACGTAATTAATTTATTATTCTCGCCGATTTGCTTTCAATAGCCAAAATAGCAAGACCGTTTAATCTTTTCTGGCCCATGGTGGCCCTGCAATGATTTTTTATTCGAGCTAGAACGCTGAATGAGGGGTCGGGTACAGTTCGGCGCAGCTGTTTCGGCGCAGCCGTTTCGACGCGAGGTCTTTTCGGCGCAGCCGTTTCGGCGCGAGTACAGTTCGGCGCAGACCCGGTTCGGCGCGAGTACAGTTCGGCGCAGACCCGGTTCGGCGCGAGTACAGTTCGGCGCAGACCCGGTTCGGCGCGAGTACAGTTCGGCGCAAACCCGGTTCGGCGCGAGTACAGTTCGGCGCAGACCCGGTTCGGCGCGAGTACAGTTCGGCGCAGACCCGGTTCGGCGCGAATACAGTTTGGCGCAGGACATTTTAGCGCAGTAATTTAACTATAGTACGGCATAATTACTGTTTCAAAAACAGTTTAATAAAAGAAGAACAACTTTACCCTGAATGTGGTCCCTAAAAATGGCAACATGTCTTTTTTTTAATATTCTCACAATCTGCAGGTTTCTCTCTATACAGTTCAAATTTTCATAAAGTTACATAACAAAATATTCAAGATAATCAGGTCTATTCTGTAACTTTAGCAACTTGCTAAAAATGAGCAATAATATTGCTAAATAATAATTTTACTTAATACCTATTGGAGGAAATAATTTTGCTTAATACCTATTGCTCCTACTGGAGCAAAATTAGCTATTAGCAATATTGCTTATTTTTAGCAAGTTGCTAAAGTTACAAAATAGACCTGATTACCAGATTTAAACAAACAATGTGTACGCAGAAGTTAATCATTATTAGTTGCTTTTTTTATTTGATTTGGTGATAATAATTATTGATGGCATGCTAAAATTAATTTTATTTTTTTGCGTACTCGTACCTGTGGTTAATAATAATAATAATGAATAAATTTTTATTGTTTGTTTAAATCTTCAATTCAGATTATTCATTTAGTAGGCCGTTGTATGTTCAATTTTGTAGATTTTAAATCGAGCGCTTATTTTCTCGAATATTTTCTTATGTAATTTTATGAAAATTTTATAGTATGTATTTATAGAGAAAAAACTGCAGATTGCGAAAATGTTAAAAAAAAGACATGTTGCCATTTTAAGAAAAATTTTAATGTTCACTTCCGGTATAAAGAAATATACCTCTTTATTTTTACTTAAACTCTTTTTTGTATCTAGTAAGTTATAAGAATTATTCACAATTACCGCACTATCGTGAACACACTGTACATAGAGTGAAAAGTAACATTACATTTCTAAATACCATTTTTAGGACCACATTCAGGGTGAAGTTTTTCTTCTTTTATTAAATTATTTTTGAAACAGTAAATTTTAAAGTTAAATTTCTACGCTAAAATATCCTGCGCCGAACTGTACACGCGCCGAACCGGCTCTGCGCCGAACTGTACTCGCGCCGAACCGGGTCTGCGCCGAACTGTACTCGCGCCGAACCGGGTCTGCGCCGAACTGTTCTCGCGCCGAACCGGGTCTGCGCCGAAATGTACTCGCGCCGAAACGGGTTTGCGCCGAACTGTACTCGCGCCGAACCGGGTCTGCGCCGAACTGTACTCGCGCCGAAACGGGTCTGCGCCGAACCGGGTTTGCGCCGAACCGGCTGCGCCGAACCAGCTGCGCCGAACCAGCTGCGCCGAAACGGCGGCGCCGAACTGAGCCATTCCCCTGAATGAGCGCTCGCTACCGTTAAGGGCCGTTCACACGAGGCAAGTAGGGAAGTGATTTAGTTAATTTTAACTTAATTTTAAGTTAATTCCACGTGTGGACAGTTGATTTAGTGGTAAGTGATTAAGTAACAATTTAGTTGGTAAGTGGTAGGTAAAATAGAATCCAGTCTATTTTTCGATTTAGTTAAGTTGCGCGCGCATCTTCTAGGCGTGGTCAGCACGGTACTTATAAGCTTATCCCGTGTAGACACTAATAAAAACTTTTGAAGTTTAAAATCATTCCAGTTTAGATATTTGCTTGAAAATGTCGAAATGGACGGAAGAGACGACAATTAAATTTGTTGAAAATTATGTACTCCATGAATGTTTATGGAATTATAAAAGTAAATCTTATAAAAATAAGCAAGCAATTGAAAAAAATTAAAGATTCTAATAAATCGGGTGCAGGTTTGGAAGACTCATATAAGCCAAATGTGAAGTGGTTTTTCATACTAGACAATGCATTAAAATCGGTTAACATCACTGATGCAATAATTACACAAGATAATATGGTAAGTAATTTTTATATAATTTTAGTTAGCTATACAAAAACAAGTTAGCTGTACAAAAATAAAAAAAAACAATTACATTAATTTCTTTTATAATCAAACAATATGTTTTTAAATAAGTACATGAGCAAATTCTGCATTGTACATAATGAAGGTGAAATTGTTTAGTATATCATTCTAGTCTGCCAGCTAACTGAACCTTCACCAACAAAGTAATCTGCATACTACTTATCACGAATCATGCGAGCATCGCGAGATGAATGATTATGTAGATTTCTAGGTAGATTTGATAATAATAATAATAATAATCTTTATTAGGCTACAAAAAATAGTAGTAGTTTAATACAACAACAACAAAATTTTCAGTAATCCTAACTGGTGGAGATCAGCAGTTGCTGGTTTTCATCTCAACTCGGCCTGGAAGAATTCTTCCACATCGTATAGCGCGCATTCGGTCAGTTGTTCTTTTATTACCCTTTTGAACCTTGCAAGGGGAAAATTTCTGATTTGTTCAGGCAACGAGTTGAAAATTCTGACTTGAAGATTTATGCCATCAGAGCACTTCAGTCGGCTTCTCTCAATTCGTATCTCGTTTCTTTTTCTGGTTTGATGATGGTGTGTTGCAGTGTTTTCCAAAATTGTACGATCGGTCCTCACTCTTACTGCACTAGCATAAACATAGGCAGATGAGATCGTTGGAATGCGCAAACTCCGGAAGATTGGCCTACAGTGTGTTGTTGACGATACTCCCTCTAGTGCACGTATAGCTCTTTTTTGTAGTAGGAACACTTTCTTTAATTGTGTTGCATTACCCCAGACCAAGAGTCCGTACACCATTCTAGCATGAAACATTGAATAGTAGACCGCTTTAGCAGCATCTTTTCCAACTGCTTCTCTAATTCTCCTTATAGCATAAATATTTTTGCTTAAGGAGTTTATTAATATAGCCACATGATCATGCCAAGTTAACAAAGTGTCCATTATAATTCCCAAGTATTTTACTGCAGTCTTATCCTTTTGGTCAATTCTCCTAGATGCAGTGAATTTAACCTTTTGAGTCTTGTCCACATTTAGCATGAGTTTGTTAGTCTCAAACCAATCCGTGACTTCCTTTTGTCGATCATTTGCTTGGTCATTCTCTTCCATGACTAGGGCCGTATCGTCTACATATAAGGTGGTGTCACATTTTACATTATGTGACAGATCGTTAATGTACAGAACAAAGAAGAAGGGGCCCAAGATGCTTCCTTGCGGTACACCACAGTTGACTTCCCACTTTTGTCCTAGTTGTCCATTCCAAAATACTACCTGTTTACGATTTCGGAGGTATGACTTGATTATTTCAAATGCCTTCCCTCTGAATCCATAGTGTTGAACTTTGTCCAAGAATATATTGTGATTCATCATATCAAAAGCCTTTGCCAAATCATAGAAGATAGCTTGGCACTTTAGTCCACCTTCCAGCATTTTGTAGACGATTGATGTCAGCCGTAGTACTGCGTCGATGGTGTTTTTCCCTTTTTGATAACCAAATTGCTCCTTCGTGAAAGATGCATTTTTTTGTAAAAAATTTACTAGGCGACTATAAAGAATTTTTTCAAATACCTTGGAAAAGATTGGTAATATAGATATGGGCCGATAGTTGTTTGTCTCACTTTCGTCTCCTTTCTTATGTATCGGAATTACTTTTGATACTTTCAGGGTGTCCGGAAAGATGCCTTTGCTCATACATTCATTAATAATATGACAGAGTATTATCGATATTTCATTTGTAATTAATTTTATAATTTTTGTGTTTATGTTGTAGATATCAAACGTAGCTGTGTTTTTAAGTTTCTTGATTATATTGCTTATTTCGATTTCTGTTGTGGGTTGCAAAAACATTGAATTTACAGTACTTGGTATGGCAGAGTTTAGGTATTTTATGTGGTTTTCTGTTGTCTGCGGATTTTGAGCGATTGAGTTTTGAGCTATGCTAGCGAAATATGTTCCGAAGTTGTTTGCTGTGAGAGTATTATAAGGTTTGTTCGTTTGTATGAACTAACTTGAACTGGGTTATTTTTGGAGACAAAATACTCCCACCACAAAAGTTAGATAGTGTTCTAACTTGCACTGCCTACTCTTCCTATGGAGGTCGAGTAAGAAATTCATGTTTGGTCATGAACTGAGCAGCCAAACGAACACAGTACATTGCACTAACTTGAACCGAGCAAGTTAGTTCATACAAACGAACAAACCTATTGTTGGGTACGACATTTTTCCTGCCCAGTTCTTTATTGATGATCGTCCATGTTGTTTTCGCTTTGTTATCAGATTCGTGGATTTGTTGTGCCTTTACTTGTTTTCTGTGTTCATTTAGTTTTTCAATAAATAATTTTCTCATACTGTTGTAGTATGTTTTGACCTCTGCATGACCACTTTTATATTGTGAGTGCAAGGTTTTGACTTGCTTATTCAGCTTCAGGAGTTCAGTTGTGAGTTTGATTTTTTTGTTCTTGGTTTTAAAAGTTCTTATTGGAAATGCAGATTCAGCTTGTTCTTGTACAATTTCATTAAACCTTTGGAATTTCATGTTTGCATCGCTTTCATTATAAATTGGTGTCCAGTCCATATTTTGTATAGATTGTTTAAATTTATCTATTCGCTTGATGGAAAACTTTCTTCTTTCTAATGTATCTTTCTTTTTAGGTTTATCATTTTTCCATTCTATGCAGATTGCTTCATGATCAGATATATTTGCATCGATAAAATCTGGCAAGCAACCGAAATTAGTGAAAATATTGTCAATGCATTTTAAAGATGCACTACGCGTTGGCTTGTTTATATTCTTTTCGAGATTGAATGATTTCATGAGAGCTATTATGTTTAATTGTTCGCTTGAGTTTTCATTGAAGTTAACATTAAAGTCACCCGTTACCACTAACTTGGTTGATGGATTATATAGTTTATTTACCTCCTTTATACTATCTTCGAGAAGTTGTAAAAAATTATTGAAATTGCCCGAGGGCGATCGATAGGTTGTTATTATGGTCGTGTTAATTTCTTTGATGTAGCAAGCTGAAAATTCGCCATCGATTTCAATTGATTTGTCCGCAATACAATGAAGAGGTGTGCATGTCAATTTGTCATTTGCAAATATTCCTACCCCTCCGTGTGAATGTTTTTTTCTTGTAAAGTGGGTTATCAACTTGTAGTTTGTAATATTATACATGTTTATGTTATCCGAATTAAGCCAATGTTCATTTATGCAAGCTATATCAATATTTTCTTCATGTAGGATGTGTTCCAGTGCTGAAAGTTTATTGGTAAGACATTGTACATTGAGGTGCAATAATTTTATTTTGCCTACATTACTTTTTGCGTTTGTTGTCGAGTTTCTTAGTACATAATTTTTGTTGTTTTCGGTTTCTTGGGTAGTTTTTTGGATTTTTGTTATGTTGTTTACTTCATGGTGTTTTCTTCTTCGGCTTTCTTTAAAAAATGTCCACCTCTTTGGAAGTTAAATCGAGAGAATCGTATACCTACTGGCCAGAAATTCTCTTCGTACACTTTTTCTTTGTTGGCTATGTCAACACCCACTATAAATGATTTATGGTTTCCCTTTGTATTTATGCGATCCACTCTAGCTTCTGCTCCGTCAAGTTTATTTGTGACGTAGTTTCTAACTTGTTCGTCTGTAACGTGTTGCTTAATCCGTGTGAGGAATAACCACAATTTGGGTTTTTCTGCACCTGCAAACTCCAAAGCTCTTTCATCGGTGTTTTTTCCCACTGAAGACGCTGGTCTCGGCTTCCTCCATTTCTTATAGCTCACCGTTTTGAACTCATCGTCCTTGTTTAGGTTTATTATTTTTCCTAAAATTGAATTATTTATAGCATCTTGAATACCGTTTTGTACCTGTTCTTTTGTTGCAATTTCGTTTTTCTTTCCACGTGTGTTATTATTGTTTGCAGCTTTTACACTTTTTGAATCGTTTTGCTTTTTACCAGTATCGTGATCACCAGAATTAAGTTCACCTTTCTTTGCTTCTATTTCAGCTTTTACACTTTTTGAATCGTTTTCTTTTTTACCAGTATCGTGATTACCAGAATTAAGTTCACGTTTCTTTTCTTCTATTTTTAGGTTATGAGGGTTTACCTTGTTTGGAGCGGTTAAGGCATGCGACACACTGAATTTGTCATCTACTTGTACAACTGGTTGCCTATTTCCATTAATTAAATCAATAATCATGATTTTATAGTTCACCATTGCTTCCAACGTATTGATTTGGATTTTTAGACTTTGAATGTATTCGATATAAATTTCCACGACTTCGCCATTTTTTCGTTTGCTCATTTGTACAAATTCGCATAAAACTTCATTTTCTGCATGTTTCTCCGGTAAATTATTCGTAGTTAGCAGTTCAATTAGTTCACTTTTTGATAATTTACTCAATTTATTTTGGTATGACTTCATAACCTCACTTGATATAGGTGTGTCCATGTTGGCGTCCATGTTGGCGTCCATGGTCGGGATTTACTGTGCAGCAAACAGGAAAATAATCTCCTAAGCTGTTTTGCTTTACCAAAACGTCCGTAGCTTTACCAAAACGTCCGTAATCCTTATCCACACCTAAAACAAATATAATCCCTCCGATGGGATTTCTCTCCAGTTGCCGGGTACAATACGTCCAGTTTGAATGTCCTCTAAATCTACTGTTGAAGTATTAACATTACTTCCTGTTTTTCTGAGCCAGTTGTGTAATGCGCAACAAGCTCTTACTATCTTGATAACTTTCTCAGGATTAAATGGTATAGGTCTTTCAAATATTCTAAACCTACCAACTAAAATCCCGAAGACATTTTCAACCATCCGCCGTGCTCGAGATAAGCGATAATTAAACACTTTTCGTTTCAACATTAAATTGTCTCCTGGATATGGTTTTAAAAGGTACGGTTTCAATGGGAATGCGTTGTCTCCAACAATAATATGATTATCAGGAAGCATGCCATTTTCCAGAGCACTACTTAAACTGCAATTCTTAAAAACTCCCCCATCCGAGACTCTGCCATTACAGCCCACATCAATATATGTAAAACAATAATCATCGTCTACCATAGCCATCAGTACTATACTGTTTGTATGCTTATAATTGAAAAAAGAGCTTCCAGCTTCTGATGGAGCCTTGATTACAACATGCTTGCCATCAATAGCACCACAGCATCCCGGAAAATTCCATTTAGTCCTAAACCCGTTTTCGATTGCTATCCAATCATCAGCAGTTGATGGCATCTGAAATTTTAAATATATATAGATATTCATATATCATTTTAGGTAGTTATTAATTAGGTATTTGTGTTTATAAGAAATTATGACAATTTATTCACTATTGGGAATTTACATTACCGTTGGTGGCGCCACCGGCACTACCAACATGGCGTGGTTGATGAGTACAGTTGATGTTGTTTATATGGGTGTTTGTGTGTTTCGTTCATAAAATCTGTGTTAAATATGTAATGGTGCCTTAATAATTTTGTATTTTGGACAACTCTGAATTAGTCATGTGTATACTAATCAGATTATATCATAAATCATAATCATATTAAATCATTTTACGGTTGTCGCTCGAAAAATAGAAGAGAATGAAGCTTACATTTTCAACAATTTCCGCATGCAAAAAGTGGTTTTTCTATTAATAAAAAATGTGTTTGGCATTGAAGAGAAGGTGGATAGTAGGAAAACTTGGAAGAATGCTACTATAAACTCTTTATCGGAGAATGAACAAATGGCAGTAGATAGTTTACTATGCGAGTAATGTACCATATTAATAACTGTAATTTTTAATAAAATAAAATGTATTATGATATAATGTTAATATTTATCTATTTGTCCATATCACATGTAACATTTTATTAAAATAATTATTCTGTAATCGTTGAATTAATTTCATTTTCATAGTAAAATCTACTTCGAACTTCACTATTATATTAATAAATGATGAATCAAAAGAGGCAAAGGTAACGAAATAGCATTCATTTAAGTTTAATAGTGCCATTCCAAACTAGAATTGTGCATAATGTTTTTTTTTGAACAAAATTTCCCCATCAACCGTAACAACATATTTACACGTTGCGATGCAATTTACCATCGTGGGTCAATCTCAACCAGGACTGATGTTTATTTATTTAGCCTGGTTTGTGTGTGAAAGATAGGTAATATTTATTACTCATAATTGATGACTTGCTGAAAAATACCTACATAAATTTAAACAGAAAAATATTAAGATCAACATTTGACTTTTAGGTTACGTATCTAAAATTAACGTTTTTAATATAAATTTTAAATAACACTGTTTACCAACTTAAACAATACATGAATATATAATTAACAAATTGATTATTTGTTATTTTTAACACAAAATAATAGTACACTATTCATAAACATAATACAAACAATGTAAACAAACGATCTGACAGCTGCAGCTACTCATCAACTAAGTTCAAATTACCGACGAGTGGTGGCGTTTGGTTAATGTAAATTCCCAATAGGTGTGTTATTATTTTTCATTTTTTTCAGGAAATTTCTAATGACACTGTTACTGTCAATGATCCCGACACTGCTGTTGAAGAAACTATTGATGATTCTAGTGAATTAATAAATCAATCAAAAACTCCAAAAAACCCACGAAAAAGAAGACTACAGGATCTTACTGCAATAGTGGATAAAGTAGTAAATGTTAGTCAATTAATAAATAGTAGTAGAGGTACACCAGTAAATACATCAGTTAATGAGCACGAATTCGATATATTCGCGAGATCTATTGGAGCGCAATTAAAAGCTATGCCTGTAGGAATGGCACTAAAGGCTCAACAACACATTCAAAATTACATATCCCAATTAAGAATACAACATGTGTCTGGTTATTCGCAAACTGATAATTACAGACACTCTCCATCTCCAGTTTATTACTCATCAGTTAATAGTTATGAGCCTTCTCCATCACCATCTACTCATTCATTAATTATTATTCATCACCGTCTCCTCATTCATCCCATACTCTTCCAGTTGATTTACCATCAAATTCAGAAAACATTCTTACACAAGCTGTGGCTTGTATTAATGACAACATATAAATAATGTAAATGGATTAATTGGAATTAAATTGTAAAAGTTCTCAATTAATATTTTATTTTCTGAATTAGTTTCGACTGTTCCTCTTTTTCACTGTAATATTAATTTTAATTTCAACTTTTATAAATAATGTTACAGTATCTGTTTTCTGAATTCTATCTTCCACTTTACTAAGTAATACATTGAAAGATGACTCCGACATACGTAAAGCATTGTAATATTCTTGTTGATCTTCTGCAGATAATTCTGTTAATAGACATGTACTTGCACCAAATTCATTTCTTCTACTTGATCACTTTTTTTCCCAAAGACGTTTTGGCTTATTAATCTCTAAATTAACTTCACTTTTAATTTCCTCTAAAATTTCTTCCAGTAAAACTTGAAGAACACCATTCAATTCACGACGTGTTAGTTGAACATCCATCTTGTATACAGCTACTTACTGGTCTACTTACCACTAAACAACTTAACGCGTGTGGACGGACAGCCACTAAATTTTAACTTAAAATTAACTTAACGATTTAGTTACCACTTATCAACTTGCCTCGTCTGAACGGCCCTTTACGGGCAGCGTTAGGAAAATTCGTAAGACGATACAGACATTCGGAAACAAATTATTTAATTTGAGAAAATTATTTAATTTAATTTAATTCAAAGGTTGTCCAATATTTGAAGAATGAATCGATTTCAATGGAACGATTTCATCTATAAGTTCAATAGAAACATCACAATTGTAAATTTCTTGAAATTTCTTCGCAGACGCTATTAATAGTTCTTCATTTTCTGTATTAGCATAATTCCACGAAAAATAGAAATTTTCATAAATTTCAGTAATTGAAGAGCTCCCTAGAATAACGTTGTTACCAGCAAAACTTGTTTTTTCAGTAGAAGGAAAAAACTCTTCATGTCTTTTTTAGACAAAATTTGGTATACTTTACAGCTCAGGTAACTTTTAAAACTTATTGCATAATACTCCAAATATATGTTACACATTATATTTCAAAGAGTTATTCCAATTTTTTGTTAAGAGAAATGGAATAAAGTTGTATATTTTACACTTACAACGTTATACTACAATTTTTTAATAAGAAAAGCTTCTAATAAATTGGTATATTAAGAAAAACTTTCCAACGAGAAATTTATATAAAGTATTATGATACATTTTCAAACGACAAATTCTTATAAAATTCTTGAATTTCTTTGTCTTCTATGTATTTAGACATTTCCATGACATTGTCCCATTTAGGTTTCTTAAGAGGAATAGTATTTTGATACAAGAGTGGCAACGTACTTGGTATAGATAAAGGTGTGGAAGACTTCTTTTTGCTGCATGAGGTTATGTGATTTTCGCACATGAACTGAAGTAAGACCATCTTTCTTAATAAGAAGCCACATTGCTTCAGTGATTTTAAATCCTTTAGGTCTTTCATTTTGCTTTTCTAGATTGGATATATCTCGAAAGTCAGTTTGGTTCATTACTTTAACCATGAAAGGTTGGCTTCTACGTGAATTCGCTATTACCTCGACCCATTGGAAAGGATGTAGACTCGGACAGTTTTCTTCTTTTTCTCAATCAATGCAAAATTGCGGTCACAAGGGAGAAAGCTGAGGCCACTACACAAAAATTTTTGTTCTACCTCGGTAAAGTAGCTCCATATTACAAAATGCTGTAATAAAATCAGAATTTTGAAATTGTTATTTTGACCAACACATCGGCCTGACCAAACTATTAATTTCCTAGTAATTCCTTCCTTTAAGAGTGTATATCTTCCTAGTATAAGGTGCCTGGGGGTTATAAGGCCCACCTAAGGGAAACTTGTCACAGTTATATAGGGTGTTTTTTTAGCTGCATGAGAACTTCAAAATGAAATAAAACATTAAAAACCCGACGGAATGTTTTGGTTATAATTTTTTTATGAAAGTACAGTTAAAGGCATTTGTGATTTGAACATGACTTCCGGCATGTGACCACCACGACTAATGGTTACGAAGCGCATCCGTTCAGTCCAATTTTTGACCACTTTTTCCAATATTTCTGGCTTTATTTCATAAATGGCTTGCTGAATATTAGCCTCCAATGCTTCTAGAGTTGTTGGTTTGTTAGCATAAACCATGGATTTAACATACCCCCACAGAAAATAATCTGGAGGTGTCAAATCACACGATCTTGGAGGCCAATTGATAGGACCACGTTTTGAAATAATGTTGTCACCAAATTGTCCTTTCAATAAATTGATGGTTTCGTTGGCTGTGTGGTACGTAGCACCATCCTGTTGGAACCATAAGTTGTCAATGTTTAGCTCTTGAAGTTTTGGAAACAAAAATGTATTGAGCATGTGTCGATATCTCACACCATTCACCGTAACGGTAGCTCCTTCCTCATTTCGAAAGACATATGGACCAATGATGCCGTTGGCGTGTATTCCACACCAAACAGTCAATTTTAATGTATGCAATGGAGTCTCAAGATAATGTCCCGGATTGGTCTCACTCCATATACGGCAATTTTGTTTGTTCACATACCCATTTAACCAGAAATGTTCCTCGTCACTGAACAAAATTTTACGGTAAAAAAATGGATCCACTTCCAATTGGTTGTGAGCCCAATCTGCGAACTCACGACGCAATCGATGATCATCAGGCTTCAGTTCTTGAACCAACTGGATTTTATAAGATAGTAAATGAAGATCTTTCCGTAAAATTTTCCATGTAGTGGACGGACAAAGCCCAAGTTGTTGAGCACGATGGCGAATTGAAATGTTTGGGTCCTGTTGCACACTTTCACTCACAGAACTGATAGCTTCTTCGGTACGCACGTAATTTCGTCTTGCTGGTGTTTTTATATCACGCAACGAAGAAGTGGTACGAAATTTGTCTACCACCGCACGAATAGCTTGCTCAGAAGGTCGAAAATGTCTAACATAAAATGGGCGAAGGGCTCTATATGTTTGGCGAACAGAGCTTTGATTTTTAAAATATATTTCTATAATTTGGTAGCGTTGTTCAATGGTCAATCTATGCATTATCAAATGCCAAACCTTGCTAAACACAAATGTCAAAAAACTGTTTCCATAGCAATCTTGATTCAATTGTTATCCCTATTGAAAGTTCTCATGCAGCTAAAAAAACACCCTATAGAAAAACTTCAATATTTTCACAAAATTTTAATTAAACTTAACTTAGGCACCATCTTGGTAATATAATTTTAAAAGAAAACAATAAGAACATTAAAAGAACATTATTTAAAACAAAATTTTAAAAAAGGTGCGTTTGGGGGCTATTGCCAACAGGTGAAGGTGATAAGGCCCAGAAATTATTTTATATTTAATGGGTGCAATCCGGGCACAAAACCTCATCAGTGTCTTCGGAAACATATCCGATGCATTCCTCATGCAGATGTGACACTGAACACATTGCCTCATATCTGTCATGAAGTCTTCATTGCAGACAATGCAATACCAAGATTCTCCATCGTTAGCTTGAACAGGTGAAGACGAAATGGACAGAACGTGACTAACTGATGCTTCAGCAACATGAGGTGAAGAAGAGCGGTGACAAGTTGATGCATTCTCCTTTTTTTTTTTTTTTGGTTTCCAACGTCAGACGGTCAAATTATTGTGGGCCTTATCACCGTCATTGCACATTTTTTACGTTTGAGGTAATATCGTGTAAAATAGTGATTAGTTTTAGCCTATATTTTGACAATAACATCATTAATGAATAATGATATACTTGTCCATACCTTTCCTTAAATGTACGCTGTACTGTCAGGTTTTTCAGTATTTTTCTTCCAGTCCAGAGAGTTTTTATAATTGGGCGCGTACGAGGGGTCCAATTACACTTTTCCGTTATCACTTCAAATGAATAGATGGTCAGCCGCACCCACAGAATCCTACACTTCCTTGATTCAACTAAGAACATACTGATGGTGCTCTAAACCCGTTTTCTTAATTTTATTCTTATCTGGCACATCTGGGTCTTATTACCATCATGGGCCTTATCACCCCCAGGCACCTTATAAGATAACAAGCATGAAGCAATATCAGCAGAACCACGTTTGGCGATTGTTTCATTCCACAGATGCATGGTAAATTCATTTGTGCCAGCATCATTTACACAGAAGTTGTAATTTGAAAGTTGTCTCTGATAAAATACATTAGAATGTGTAAGTGTGGGACAAAATAAAACTTGTTGTAAATCAACGCATAAGACTATGGTATTTGAGTCGTTTTTTGCACATTCTGTGTCGTCTCTTAAAGATTTATATGCTGCTTCGGCTTTTCTATGGTGAAACTCACTTTCAGTTTGGATTATTCGGGATTCTTCTTCACTGTTGCTATTTACTAGACACACATAGAATGCATCACACCTTACACAAGTTTCGGATCGAGGAGCACCAAATCGAAAATTAAATTCAGAATGAAATATTTCTCTATATAGATGTAAATTTCCCCTTTCTTCAACTGAATACTTGATTTTAAATAACTCACACATCTATTGAACGTTTAGATCGGCGGACAAAAATTTAATATTGCCATTTTTTTGCCGGCTATAGTGACTCTCCTGGGCAAGTATTGAATTAATGTGTTCACGAATATTATCTTTTATTTCATCTGGAATTTTATGAGGACGATTAGCATGCTGTCCTCTCATATCCTTGGTACACACATTACTCTCTTTCATTTTAACTTGTATCATCTGTATACGTCTTGGCGTTATCGAAAAGATTTTGCATAACATTTTTAAACAAATTTGAATTTTTCCTACATTACTAGATTTTATGTAATATTTGAATGAGCACTGACGACGAGAGATATCTTCAGATAAATTTCGACGGTTTACATCACATATGACCACGCATTCTCTGATTAGGTATTCAGTTTGTTCTGAATGAGACAATTTGTTGTATAGCTATTGAAAAAGTTAAGCATTTCAGTAGTTTCTAATATTTATTTATTTTGCACTTGCGTACGCTTCCCTACATTAACACAGGCAGACATAAAAATTATTTTACAACGTTATTCCACTCACCGGTTCTGGTTCCTTTTTTGCCTGTCGTTCAGTGCTATTTCGACTTTTGTATGCCTGACCACTTTGTTTTAATAGTAGTTTAATAGTAGTAGTCGGCTAGTTAAATCAGCATCTACAAACATTGATAAAGCTTGCATTGGCGTAAGAGAGCAAGTATATTCTTCCCTTGTTCTAGAAAATGCTCTTTTATATTTTGTTGCACGTGTCGGAGTACTAGTGATTTATTTTAGTACATCAGAAGCATCACGTTTTCCAGCTTTCCGCAACTCGACCTGAGCAGCATAAACGATAACTTCCTTTTCCAAAGTAGACCGAACCTTCTCAGTTTTCCTTCTTTTAGTTCTTTCACTTGACTCTTTAAATGACTTAGAGGGTCGGCCTGGTCGATTTTGTGCAACCACAGGAATATCAAAAGTTCCTTGTAGCCATGTAACGTTATCTTTCAAGAATTTTTCTTGTATTTTGTTTTCCTTTAACCACCTTTTTTTAAATTGAGCTTTAAAATTTTAAAACTTATGTTTTAAATCCTTTCTTTATAAATAGCAATGCATTTTTGTGCCCAATCGATATTCATATCCTGCGTAGCTTCAAGGAACATGTCATGCAAGCACTGACCTGTAGTATTTGTGGGAAGTGCCTTGCAAAATAGTATTTCTTCCATTACTTTTTCATCGGATTCAAAACGCACAAAAGCTACAAACTGCGCACACCCCGCAATATCCGTTGATTCATCCAATTGCAAGGACACAAAGGTGCTTTTCTTTATTTTTTCTATGACTTGATCACGAACGTCAGTCGCCATATCGCTTATCCTGCGTTGAATGGTATTGTCAGAGAGAGGTATACTTTTGAGCTTTTCGACCTCTTGTTTGCCAAACATAATCTCTGCTATATCTAAAGTTGCTAGTAAAATCAAATTTTCGGCAATAGTGTTAGGTTTTCCTGCTTTAGCCACACGAAAAGCTACTCGATAACTAGCGAGCAACGCTTTCTCATTTAGGTTGGACATTTTGTACTATAGCACTTTTTTGATGTTCACAAGCTTTTAATTTTCGCTCAAAAAATTCCACGGGTTTATTTTTTTCATTAGGATGTTTTGTGTTTAGGTGGCGTACCAACTTCGATGGCTTCATGCTTTCTTTTGACAAAGTTGCAAAGCAAATGACGCACTGCGGTTTATTCTCAATCACAGTAAACCCAAATTTCAAATTATTGTCGTCCTTAAGACGTTTTTTCTTTATTCCACTACTCCCGCTAGAAGTTGATGGTTCTGATGATAGTTTCAGGAATTTATCCATTTTTAATTATAACAAACAACTCAAATAAATACGTAAAACAAGTGACCTACGTTTCCACTTATCACGGTGTCGATTCCAAACTCAACTGCCGTGGCCGCGGTCGACCGCCCAATTTATAGGCCAGCGCACTCTAGCGAGAATCATCTCCAACCTTGTTTGTGGTACTAGTAAACGGTAAGATGGTAAAAAAAATAATATGTTTTTGTTTCACTGGTAAGGATCTTATACTCGAAATCATTGGGTCTGATGATACCAGTAAAATGTTGAAAAGATCCTCATTGGCTTTTCTGGACATTTTTCGAGTATTATGCTCTCTATAATACCTAACATCTTTGTGGCCACTTTCTTGTGCATCTTCTCACAGCATTCCAATAGGTAATAAGAAATGTTCTATTATATCCTTACCATGTATTAAGATTTTATGAACGGTTGGTGTCATAGCATACCAACTGTATTGTTCAATATATCCTAAAGCTGTTTCTTTGGCATATTCAGAAAATTTAGCGCCATCAATTTTAAAGGGAGAGCTGAGTGTCTTTAAAATAACGCTGAATCTTTCTATTAAGATTTTGTCAATGCCAGTAATACTTGCTGTTATAGAAGGGTTAGCAAAGAATCGTCTAGCCGTATTTCCATCGTTCGTGTTGCCAAAACTGGGCTTGGGAATATCTATCAATAAACCTAATTGATTTCGAAATTCAGTTTGTATATGTTTTTTTCTTTCGTTAACAATTCTCTTGTTCTCTTCACCACGAGCTTGTTTTGATTGTAATGGCATTTTATTATTAGGACACATGTAAAAGACACAAATAGAAACGTATTTTGCATCACATGCAGTGATGATAAGCCAAGGTCTAAGCTTTCCGGATTATACGATCTTGATTGCAATTCTTCAATATTATTGAACTGTGAAGAAGAGGCTTTACATATGTAACACTTATGAGTTGATTTATTAGCAGATAAAGTATTACAAACTTTTCCGTCCACCATTGTTTTTAATAAATTATGTCGAACTATGAACATTTGGCCATTTATTTCTACATGAACGGTAATAATTTTTCTATCTGGTTCTGCATATATGTGAATTCACCGTTAATTACGTCATCATTCTCCTTTACAAATTGCATTCTTATTGGTCTACAATACCGTACGGAATTAGAGCGTGGGTTTTGCCAATATATTTTGTTGCCATGATTTACCGATCTTACTTGAATAGGAACCAAAGAAGTCATAAACAAACTAGAATCAAACTAGAAATCCGGTATTATTCAGAACATTTACCGTATTCGATTCTACCGATTCAATGATGTTTAGCTGATTAACAATATTAACGCCAATAAAATCTATGGGAATATCATTTAAATTTTCCACTGGTGTAAACAAAACGTTACTCTGCCCACATGCTTGGATGTTATCGTTTTGTTAATTTTTGTCGTATACTGAAGTAGTGCTTGTGTCATAGTTGTTAATAACAGGTTAATTAATTAATAATAACGTTTATTTAGCCTCTGGCTATACATTAACACAAACAGAAAACAAAAGAAACAATAATATATAACAAAATAAATCTAAAATGCATATTATATACAAAATACACTATTCATCAAAGCTTATCGTCCCAAGATAACTCTTCAATTGTTTCTTGAACCCGTTGATACTGTCGCAATTCCGTAACTGCTCAGGCAACTCATTGTACCGTACTGCACCTCGAAAAAAGATTGTATTTCGGGCAAAAGCAGTGTTCACTCGCCCCAATACAATCCTATTCCCGTTCCTGGTATCATGCTGATGGACCTCGTTAAACGTCCTTATAATGCCATCAAAATATTGGGGCATCATTCCCAACATGACCTTGCGAATAAATAAAAGCATCTGGTAATCTACCATTTGCTTTATGTCCAACCACTCGAGTTCCCTCAGCATATCACTAATTCTGGTATGCCGATCCACCTTCAAAATAGTTCTCATTGCCCTATTCTGAAGTACCTGCAGTCTATTTAGTTCCGTTTCATTTGCCATAAAAAACACAGTTCCTATATACAGAAAATGCGGCAGAACAATCGAATTATAAATGGTTAATCTTGTCTGTCTAGATGTGAAGGTACTACATCTACTCAGTACACCTAGTTTCCTTGCAACTTTTTTGCAAATATAGTCAATATGAGCTTTAAAATTCAATTTATTGTCAATGACTAGCCCCAAATATTTCATACTATCCACTATTTCCACATCTGCTCCTTCACAACTAATTCCCAAATTCTGCCTTCTAAATGCTTCCTTCAATTTTTCTTTACCCAATATCATTCCTTTTGTTTTATTAACGTTTAACTTTAATTTATTCCCGTTTAACCACCTAACCAACCATCCAAGTTCGGTATTCAGTTGCTCGATTATTGCTCTTATTTGGAATTCGCTACCTGTCACATACACCAACGTATCATCTGCAAATAGGTGGAATCTTAGTTTATTAAAGATTGTATTCATATCATTTATAAACATTATAAACAATAGGGGACCAAGTATGCTTCCTTGCGGTATCCCATCTCCTACCTCCATTTCTTCCGATAGAGCCGATTGAAACTTCACTTTTTGTTTTCTATTCGATAGGTAACATTCCATCCACTTTAGTACCTTACCCGACAGACCAAATAATGTTTTCAGTTTTTTAATCAACAGCTTCCTATCTATTGTTTCGAAAGCTCTCATAAGGTCCAAAAACACCACTATTATTAACAGATCCTGATCAATATCTCCCTTCCATTCCTGAATTAATAACTGGATTACCGTTTCACAACTATAACCTTTTCTAAATCCCGATTGGAATACTGTTAACAATTTATTTTTCATTATGTGCTCTCTGAGCTGCAAATATACTACATTTTCCAAGACTTTGCCAATGGCATCCAACATGTTGATTGGTCGAAACTCCTCTGCCTTCTTTGTATTTATAATTTTCTCAATAGGTATGATGGTGGCAATTTTCCATACATCGGGTACCGTTCCAGTTTCCAAGGAACTATTGACAATATTCAACAATGGGTCACTTACTTCTTCCCAAAACAATTTTAGAAACTCCAAATCAATTCCATCCGGGCTTGACTTGTTCTTCATTGTCATGACTATTTCGTAAAGTTGGTTTTTATCTAAAAGTTTAAAGTCTTCAAATGTTGTCCCCATTTGTATGTCATTCAATTTTATGTCCACTTGAGGTATTGAGTCCACTATCTTTCCAATGCTACTAATAAAGTAATTGTTAAATTTTTCTGCAATGCTGGTTTCTTCCACACATATTTCACCGTTGAAATAAATTTCATTAATTTTATCTTTTTGTGGGGACGATATCAAATTCTTCAAAGTTTTCCACATTTTACGTGTATCACCCCGACATTCATCTATTGACATTGCATAAAACTCGACCTTCGATTGTCTAACAACTTTTAACGCTTCGTTTCTATTTGCTTTATACACATTCCAATTCTCTTCATTTCTTTGAAGTCTAAATCTTTTATAACTTGCATCCCTTTCTTTTATTGCTTTTAGTACCTTTCCATTGAACCAATAGTTCCCATAATTATAAATACGTTTTTCTTGGATTGGCATGTGTATATCAATTACCGACTTGAGTTGACTGCACAAGTGGATACTTCGAGTATTAATATCCAACCTATAATTGTGGCAAATATTTTTTAGGTCTTCTCTAAATTTGTTTACGTCACTAACCTTTGCTCTTTTCTTAGTAACCTTGAACCTTCTATCAATCTTAAAATTGGTTTTTATTTTTATACACCTATGGTTACTAAACGTGGGTTCATCCATCATCTCACATTTCATCCATGCTGCATTATTAGTTATTATTAAATCGATAATCGATTCATTGTCCTTGTTCGCAAAACATGTCGGATCTGAAACCAACTGCGCTATACCTCTGTCATTTATACATCTTCTAAGTCTAACACTATAGTGTTCATTACTAGTCCAATTTATATTAAAATCTCCCATGATCATGCACATTTTGTTTGTATCTACTAAATATCTATCACATATACTTTCGAAAAAATCTAGAAAACTACCTTTTGAACCACTTGGTGACCGGTATAGATTTCCTATGATGATTGTTTTCCTTTCCAGAACTACTTCAGCTATAATCATCCAATATTGCTGTTCGACTGCATATGATTCGACTATTTTAAATTTCAAATCATTCCTTACATAACATATGACTCCTCCTGTATGTCGACTAGTTGAGTCGCATCTTGATAGGTTGTAACCTGGTATACGTATTTCAAAATCTTCAACATTTTCCGTTACATGTGTTTCCGTGCAGCAGAATATTACTGGTTTTGTTTTCGTTATAAAGTAGCAAAGTTCATCAAAGTGGGCTATTAAGCTTTGTACATTATACATAAGTATATTATTTGTTATATCTAATTTTTTACATTTATACACTATATCACTATTATTGTGATTACTTACATGTCCGATTTTGAATTTTTTGCTGTAGTCACTGTTTCCGTCTTCTCGGATAGTAGAGTCGGGTGACCAATTGTCGACTGCGAGCGTCAAATCGTTAGTTATAGGTTTATTGACTCTTTGGTCCACGAAAAAAATTAAAACGACGTACCATTATACCTTTGGGCCAAAATTCAGCTTTGAGTAATGTATCACAATGTGTGAAGTCAGCACTTACTTTAAACGAAGAGACTCTATCATACGAACCTAATCTTTGACACGTAAAATTGTGACTATCTGGAAATTTTGATTTCAGATAAGACAGTATTGCTTCTTCGGTTGCTTGGGATGAAACCCGACTAATATGCAACCAACATTTCTTGCTAACACCACAAAAATCAACAGTACCATCAGATGAACCGACAATCGCCTTATTATTATGCTCTTTACGTCTTCTATAACGCACAACTTTAAATTCATTATCATTATCATCAATAATATCATTATTAGTAAAATTAGTTAGTAAATCACCTTGATTGCCAATGTTGGACACCACTAACGCTTCTTGTTTATCATTGTCGACTAACCTATCTTGATCTAGGGCAATTTTTATACAATCAGCTACATGTTCACTCGTTAGACTGTTGGGTACAACGGTAGTTTTAGCTTCAGCAGGCTTGGTTTCTATTATCACTTCATTATTCTTCGGTACAGCGGTAACATTCCCCTTTGTATGTTTAGCCTCTCTCGATTTAAAACTATGGTTAGTTTCGATGCTTTTGTTTGTCTGTATTGAAGGTTGCCGATATGTGGTTTCTTTTAAGGCAGAGAGCCCACTGGTAATTTTTTGTCCATTTGCGTTCGTTTTCTTTCCTTCAATTGTTTCGATTTTGTCTAACAATAACTTGTTACACAAAGATTTTTCAACTATTAGCTCTTGCATCAAATTTATTTGCTCCTTCAAGCTAAGTATAAGCTCGCTGCGTTCCAATTCTAAGTCATCTTTGGTGCCACGTGCATTTACAATTCTTGAATTAACAAATTCGGACAATATCGTATTGTCCTGCCATTTCTCCACTAAACGTCCGTTGATTAATAATTCTATTAATTCTTCTTTCAGTAGCCTTTTTAGCTCGATAGCAACTTTATTATTTTCCATGGTAATTAACTTAATCTGATTAAACTTAATCAGATTATCACACTTCTTTAGATTTCTGTTTTATAACATTTAATTCTTTACATTAAAATTGTTTTAATTTTAAAATTTTAATATAAAGTTAACAAAACGTTAAGCAAACGTTAAAATATTACATTACGTAAACGATTAAAATAAAATTTAAATTACTATAATTTAAAGATCAAACGAACTTACCTAAGTGAAGTTCGATCTTAATTATACGTAGCGTTTTCTCCGAAGATGGATAACTATGTAGTATTTCATTTCCCCGCTACATGTCACATATTTTCCAACCTAAAGCTTTCTATTGTACTCGTGCTTCCTGTAATACCGACCATTGATATCACGTCAGTTCTTTTAAAGCTTTGTGTCGCAAGAAGTTGATCTGGTTTTTTTTTTTGGGATGGGTGGGGATCATCTTCGGAGGAAACGCTACGTATAATTAAGATCGAACTTCACTTAGGTAGTTCGTTTGATCTTTAAATTATACTTTGCGTTTTCTCCTTCAGATGGATAACTATGTAGATGTTTAAAGTAATATTTGCGACACTTGACTGAAACAATATTATATTATAATACTTTGTTGAGAACAAATTTAAGTTAACATACCAACTAAAAACTATATTATTTTTTAAATTTTTAACTGAGATTTTATAATAAGTTTTAACAAATAGTCTTAAGTTAAATTGTAAATGCTTTCCGCAAATGCATTTTTGTGGCAAACAGGTCGATCATAAAAAATTGCAAAAGTCTTGGATTGTTCCGTCCAACCTGCAGTATTTCTGATTGTATCTAGACTTATACCGTTCCTTTTGGCGGTTGAAGTAGACGCATGCCTTGTGCTGTGAAATACATTCTTTTTAACTTGTTTTGCCTTTGAATATTTCGAAGCTTCTAATAATGCATCCTTCACGGGGGTATCTGTCAAAATGGCAGATTTTCTCTTTCTTCTGCTACATTTTGTATTTTTTCTTTCTCCAGCTTTTGGAAAGGGACGAATTTCTTCTGGCGATAATACCGACGCTACAGAGGTTGAGGTACTGGCTTCTTGTTGATAAGCACAAGATGTAGAAGGTGTGTCAGCGGGTGGTAGTTCAACCTGATCGTTATATTCTATTGCTGGTGCTGGACGATCTGTGACATAGCTGGGTAGAAAGTCAGCCTCAGTAAAAATTTCTCTATCAAATGGATAAATCCCGGTCGCTCGAAATCCTGCCATAATGTTAATTGGTGTAATTGCATGTGGCAATGGATTGGCGACAATTCCAGGAATATCATAAATAGAGATAGTTTTGAAGGATGATTTTTCATCCACGAAGAACAAGCAGAATTAATAAATTTTTTAAGAGAACCAAAAACACTTCTGTCCAGTGGTTGGAGTTTGTGGGAGCAGTGAGGAGGAAACGCGTAAGGAGATAAGTGTATCTAAGCCTGCAATTTGTGCAGGAGCACCTTTGGTGTTGTTAGAATAGCACTTTTTTCTAGTTATGTCGATATAAAAGTTCCAAACATTTTTGTTCTATGATTTGCATATTTGGCAATTTTTGAACTAAATATAAAAGCAAAGCACAGATATTTTGATTTCGGTTTTGACCGCTACATGTATCCGAATATAAGATTACTTCGTCTATGGTATTTGGTAACTGCATGAAATACTTTAATAAACAAGTTCCTATTTCCACGCTCCCTCTTTTACCATGCAGCTCAGTCCAAGTGTAGCAATAAGCTTCATTTGGTGGCCTTAATTATTCGTACACTGTAAGATTATAAGTGCAAATTTTCCGACTATAAAACATCGGACTTACGCTGCTTGTGGGTATTTGTAAGACACATTGTAAATCAAATATTAGATCAAATAATAGAGCATAGAACATTATTTTCCTTCATACATCTTTCTTTATCTCTATTTTTAGCTGCATAACAATCTTCTTTACGAAAAAGGTGAGATTGGTATGTTTCTTCTAATTCTGTTTTTTTAGAAACAGCTAATTTATATTGGGTACAAATTAAACATTGATCTTTTTTCGGAACGAAAAAAGATAAATTGTATTCCGAACAAAAAATTTTTCTGTATGTGTAAAGAGATAAGATTGGTTCATGATTATTTTCAATGCATTCTTCCTTATATAAAGCATACAGTTTAGTATTGCTTAACGTTGGATCTAAATATTTACGTTGGGTGGAACTTCTTGTGTAATGGCTTTCCATTGTTGGAAAAGCCTCAATGTGCCTTTTTACTCTCGCAATATCTTCTGGTTTGGTTTTATTGTATGGTGTATGTTTGCCCCTTTTATCATCACCTGTAAATATACCACTTTCTCCCTGATTTTTAAAAGCATATTCGATTACTTCTTTGCTAATCGAAAGAGTTCGAATAAAAAAGTTTTTACAAACTCGAGTTTTTGAATTATTAACTTCCAAAAAATATGATTTGGAATCGTAGCGAAGTATTTTAAGGTTTCCTAACTTATATCTACGTCGTTCAGGAATGCGACTTGTTACGTTACTTAATATAAAGTCTTTCTGTCTTTTAAAATCACAACTCCAAAAATTTCTACAAAGCGATAACCTATCTTCTTTGTGTATTTTAAAACACTTAAAGCGACACTTGTCACAATTAACAGATTTAGGTCGTTTGGCTGCCCATTTTTCTTCTTTTGTTATAGTTTTCTTCCACTTATTACGATTACATTTTCTCCATCGTTTTGGACCACCATCATTTTTTTTGCTCTTTAGAAGGGCTCCTGATCAAAAATCTAAATTTTTACTATACGTAATCTTACCTTAATTACTATTTCTTACCTTCCTTTGAAGAAGTCTCGCTAGAAGGTATATAATTTCCGCCTCGTACAGAGCAATCTGAATCAACCTCTTCCATTTCTCTTGCAATTTCTTCTTGTGTAGAATTTAAATTAGATGAAAAATCATCCTGAGATACTGGATTCACAATATTTGACTCTAATAGAGGCACTGTAAAATCGTTGTCTTTAGAGCAACCAGGTCTTGATTCAGGATTACCTATTGGAAAAATTTGTAATAAAAATCCATGTAATCGTAATTTTTAACTTTAACCCTTTGGATGCGCTAAACACAAAATAAAAAAAAAAGTGAAGAAAAGCTAACGTTTTTTACACGCCATGGCTTAAGATCGATTTTCGCGTCGAAATGAAACAAATTTTTTGGTCGACTTTAGTCGATAAGCGTTCAAAGGGTTAAAGATAATATACAATTTTAAAGTTTAAAGGAAATACATAAATTGATTTATTCAGATATTAACTGATTAAACAAATAAAGTTTACTTTTTAGTAATACATTGTATATAATTTTAAAATAACTTACCGTCATTAAATTTTTGTAATGCTAGGCCAACTAGCAAAGAACATCTAGAACTCATTTTGTTAAGTATAAAACACTAACCACTTATATTTAACTTTGAAATATAACTGATTCAAATAATTAAACGAACAATGTGAGCTTGTGGTGGTAAATTCTTATCATTAAAAAAAAAATTGCAAGTCTTGTAATTATGGTCAGAATGAATCGAGCATCACTTATCTTGTTTTAGTAAAACTTCAAACGTTGTATCATTTTATTCTAAACAAGATAACTGCACTTAACTTATTTTAGCGTTATTCGCTACAAACAAGTTGGAGTTAGTTAAAAATGAACTTCTTAATAACTCCTTTAATATTGAACTTACAGTTATCTCGTTTTGCCAGAATATACTTTGCGCTTATATTAATGCAATCATGATTATAACTCATTTTGGTCAAAAATGGAGTTATCTTGTTTTGGCAATAAGCCGACGATATATTATGTATTTTTTGTACATAGTTTTCTATATATATTTGCAAAACTTTAATTTTAAAACTTTTGTTTTTTGTATAGCCTACTGGCTAAATAAACGCTTTATTATTATCCTTTGCAACTATGTGGGTTTAAATCTAGTTTCAATAGCACTTTTATCATTTGCAGCATATTATAAACCAAAAAAATCCGGCACTCATCCTTTCTTGGACGGTGAAACCCAAGGTTATATTCATCATAGACCACTTTTCTGTAAATAGCAGAAGTGGCTTCTGAAAGATTTAGTTTTTCACATTTTTCTTTGTACAATGAATACATAATGGTAATTGGTAGAACTGTTGTCCGTTGAAAAAGATGTGGTTGGTTGATCAAGTTGAGGATTACTGTATTATTCTTATTTTTCACCTTTTCCTTGCTTCGTTGTAGTGGACTGTATTGTTGATATGGCGAATAGAGGATTTGGTTTCCTCGTATTCTGTTTAATTATTATACCTGCAACTGCAAACCAAGAAGTGGACAATTGTTTGAGCTAGTAAGCATAATAAGAGTGAAAGTTAACATCTACTGTGGGCAAATCATCGTTTGATATTATGGCAATGTTATGTAGCACTGCACATGCCAATAACCATCAAGATTTTATTAAGATGACTTGTTATGTCAATTGATAAACAGGGAAATCTAAATTTTGAAACCCCAAATGGCGGTTCAATTAATTTCTCAATTGCTTATGTGCAGCATTATACCCGGTTTTGTTAGTTTTGGCTTGGAGTTGTTCGTTGTATTAACGGTGTTATAATAAGAATGACCTACAAGGATATCTACTATTTGCAAGCAAGTATTGTCCTGGTAATCCGCACGAATAGACGAATTGCTAAATATTATGATGATATCATGAACTACCCCAGCACATCTTGCTATATCCACAAATTTTAGATCTACATCACAAACAACTTGAACATTGACCTCAGCCTTTTCTATTTCTAAGTAACTCGCTATTTTCTCCTGCAGTACTTTGAATACGCATGTGTGTGTAATCTATACATCCTGATAAGGAAAATTATTTTAAAAGTTTCCTTGAACTTATCGCAATTCGTCTTTAGTGGGCGGAATTTTAATGAATTGCGGCCGCAATAATGTGAGTAACTCTTGCAACGATCCTACACACCGTTGATTTATAAAATATTTATATGGTCTCCTATTGTCATTTGGAAGTATCATCCTGTAGCGTAAAATCTTAAATTCACGCATAGTTGATTTATTTCAGATACAGGCAGATTTCTTTCTGATCCATATGCAAGATGCTTTCCAATAATATTTAAAACAACTTCCTTCTTGAATCTAAAGCGTATCTTAAAATCGACCTTGGTCATAAATTTCGTAGGGGTTGCGGTGGGATCTCAGAATACGAGGACTAGGTAGCACATTCGTTATTATATTTACATCTTCATCTGAACTATCCGAAGAACTTGGTGATGACATTTAATAATAATATCCCACAAATATCATATAAAATATCAATGATTATCCGTCATTGAAAGTAATAACAGCGATGTTAGTGGCTATGTCGAGCACTATTTTGCCACTCCATGAAGTTTTCGGTGCGATCGCCCATACGATCGAATTGAATGATTAATTTAAATTTTGTGTATGCTCTCCTAAGCAACGAGAAAGAAGATCGTCCGAAGAGAGCTCGTCGTATATGAGTTTTATTACTTTAAAAACATCTGGGTTCAGTGTAGGTTATGTTAGTAAACGTCGAGAGTATTAGAAACTTTTGCTTGTTGCCAAGAGAACCAAGAATCGATTCCGGTTGGGCACTTCCCATGCTGTGGCTTTTCATTTGTTGACAGCTTATGGTACAAAGTTGCATAAATATCATTAGGAATTTTTTCTATGCCATTGGAATTTCTTCTTATAGCAAGTCCATAGAATATCGATGAGCTTGCCTGTTAATTTGCATCGGCCGCCAAGATTGTTTTCTTTTTTAAATTTCGAAGTCCGGGTGCCCATTCTCTTCTGTACATGAAGTATGCATTCGCATTTCGTCACTACTAAATCACGATAAGGTTTTGCGTCAACTATACCCTTGTACGCCTTACAATCACTATCGCCAATAATATAGTTTATGTACTTTGCATTGTGGAGGTTTTCGGGGCGCTTGAACATTTCCACGACGGAATCAACTTCCATTTTTCCTGCTGATCCTTCATGATTGGCTTGGCATGAAGATTTATGAGCAAATAACCATTCCTCGAATTCAATAGTATCCTGCCTTTTGTTCCAATACTCTCGCAAGCTTTGCAATACTTTGATTTCACGCATACTTCTAATACTTTTTCAGCAGGTTTTTGTTTTATATTAAAAAATTGATGTCTTTCTATAGCAGTATTCTTTACTAATTTACTTTTCCTGCTCGCGATCACGTAAGTGTGTCTTATGTGCATGGCTACACCCGACGTAAGTTGTTCATTGCGTTTGTTTATTAGTTACCGTTGGCGACGGAACTTAATAGTGTCACTTATTTTCCTAGGAAAATAATGAACGATTTTCATACAGATTTAATTTATGAAAATTAAAAGTACAATATTGGAAAATGAAGAATTTTTTATAATAAAATGCTCATTTTCTAAAACATTTTTTGTTTCTTCATTATTTAACGATATTGCCCTTTTCGAAGGTGTCGAACTTGTAGCTACTTCATCAGTAGGATCTTGATGAATTATTGATAATGCTTCTGATGTAGAATTGGTATCATACAATATTCTCTTGGCAACATCTAATTTGTTACTAACAGATTCTGCGACATAACCTTCCGTTCGGTGGTGGACCAACTTAAAGTTTCAACTTTATTTTTCTTGCAGCTGTGAGCCTTTGTGCGGCCTCCTCGCTGGTTAAGAACAGGCTTCTGATAACTATTTCCTCATTTTCGCCTACTACTAGCTCCTCCGAGATGCACCAGGATTTCTTCTTAGGATTTGTGTAGCTCCGTGATAAAATTGCTCAGGTAGTTGGATACTGAGTCTTCTTGTATTGTTTTTATGTTGTTTCGATGAGATAGTATGTTCACATTTGTTGAATTTGAATGTTGTTTCTCAATTGCCTTGATTTTGTGATTATTATTGATCGCATGATAAAGGTGGATTTGCGTAAACTACCATTTTTAAATGACATCATAGAAAAAAGTCTAATGGAGTTATGTCTGGTGATCTCGGTGGCCACTGCACTGGCCCATTAGTTCCTATCCATCTTCTTTCAAATGTCTCACACAGATAATAATTTTTTCAATTCTGGCAAGACATTATTTAAAAACTCCAGATACCTCACGGCGTTAAGGTTACCATCGTAAAAGTAGGGTCCCCAATAGTTGATTTTCTATTAAACCATACCAAACGTTCGCACCCCACACGGTTTGATTATTTGTTTCCATTGACCAATGTGGATTTACATTGGACCAGTAACGGTTGTTTTGTTTATTAACAACCCCATTGTTAGTAAATTTTGATTCGTCTGTCCATAAAATAGTGTCTAAAAGTGATGGATTGTCATGACATTTTTCCAACAACCAAGCAATAAAAGTTAATCTACGATGGGGATCTTACGGACGTAAACGTTTTACTAAATCGACTTTGTAAAGAAACAATTTGTATTTTTTTCTATCAGAAATTTAAGCAAATCGGTCCAATTTTCATGTCTAAATTCTGTATGAACCTCATAACACTTAAAGGCCATCATTATAGATGCCTGCAGCAATATATACTGCGGTATCAAGTACGTGTTTGCCACTGGAGATCGATTTCGAAGCCTAAGCAATCAGACAGTCGAATTGAAGCTCTCGTTGCTATTTTGCTTAAACCCGCATTCAACGAGTAATTAGCAGATCATTACTGCTTAAATCTTCATAAATTGGGGAAATCGTTTTAAAAACTTCTTCTGATAGAGGTGGCTTATGTGTATAATCCAAATCTCCAGTGGCCTGTGCCTTTAACCACAAGCATCACAAATTTTCTCCGCGCGGGCATTTAATTTGTGGTGTAGCGTTGCGTAGATTTCATTACGCATTTTTTCTATAGAATCATGATTTCTACGTATTGCTAGACCATAATAAATTGACAATTCGTCAATTAATTTGCCAGTTAGCTTTCCTTTTCCTCCGAGGCCTTTTCTTTGTTTTAATTTGCGAAGACGAAAACCTATTCGCTTTTGCACGTGGTGGATACTTCTTCTTAATAGTAAAATTTTCATAAATTTTTTTTTTTAGATTTAGCAACTCTATATTTTATCTATTTTATATTACAAACGTATTGCATTAGCAATTAGCAATTAGCATTAGCAAAAAAAAACGAAAGGAGGGTGTTAAGGGGGATATTTGGCGGAAAGTGGGTGGATGGACAGTGGCTGCGAAGAACAAACGAAGAGTTATATGAGTTGTACAATGATCCTAACATAGTAGGTGTTATTAAGGCGCAGAGAATAAGGTGGCTCGGACATGTCTTAAGAAGAAGCGAAGACAGAGTGATATACCAGATATGGGCGTCCGAGATAGACGGTGTAAAGAGGAGAGGAAGACCGATGAACAGATGGAAGAACGAAGTGCAAGAAGACCTCAAAGTATTGGAAGTCTGTGATTGGAAAGAGAGAGCAAAGAACAGAAAGGAGTGGACCAAAGTGGTCAACCAAGCCAAGGGCCTACTAGGCCTGTAGAGCTGCTTATATATATATAATTGCATTAGCACTAAAAAATATATACAGGTAAAAAAGAAGGTAATTTACAGTTTTAAATATACACATTATCAATGCCGATGCTTGTTCTTTGGAGGTGGCCAGTTCGCTGCTCCTGCGGTAGCATATCAGCGACGTCGGATGGTTCGAGTTCTGGAATTCTGCCCCGTTGATGGGTTTTCCTGGAAAAAGAGTGCAAAAACCAGGCGAATGAAATTTTCATAGGGCTCAGAATCTATGATACCTTTAAACGTTTTGGAATTTCCGTCCCCCACGCAATTGGCATATTTTAATCTGTTTAAAGATTCTGAGCGCTGAAATATTTCAATAACTACGTTCACTTCCATCTTTCCCGCGGAGCCGTCGTGGTTCGCTTGGCATTCCTTTTTATGGGTTTGGGCCTATTCCTCGTACTCGTCGATGTCACTTTTTTCTGCCAAAATTCGCAAGCCTTACAATATTTGGACTTTGCTAAAATATCGACCACTTTGTCAGTAGACCATCCAATTAGAGAGACAAATCCGTAAAGTGACGAAAAACCGCGTTTTCTCCACGAACCATCACCGGATGTAGTAATGTCATTCTCATCACGTTTTTTCCTTCTCTTCTTGAGCTGCAGTTTTCATACTGAGCTGACAACCGTCTCTGCTCCAATAGCGATCCTCTGTACAATTTTGTTATAAAATGATTGAAAGATTGGCCGCGAGAGATCCATGAATATGGAATTCTACTCCCAGTATAGCCGCATAGCAAGAACAATTCTGCGATTAAAGTTATCCTTTTTCAATAAATGGTGCACTAGGAATGGAAATCTTATCACAGTTTTGACACGAAATCACAATTTTGAAACCCAGGCCGCGCTTTCCATATTTGGTGAATGTCACATCAGATTTGCATTTTTTGCACACAACAGCTTGGGATATAGAGGATATAGGATATAGAGAGAGAATTTGTAATTTCACTCCCAGTGTGATTATATAGAAAGCTATCATTTAATTAACATGGCAAATACATAGTTCAGCCAACATACATCCTTTTTACATGCATAACTCATAATAGTGCAAAATTCTTGACATACAACCTTGTAATATTAGGGTGATGAGATGGTGATTTATGGTAAAAAGTCTGCCATATACCATTGTACATATTCCCAATATTATCAGAATGACGACGAATTGCAAGACCATAATAATTAGTTAGCTCATTTACGACGTTGTCAGTAAGTTATTTCTTTCCACTAAGACCTTTTATTTTTTTCTTCAGTGGTCTGAGACGGCTACCCATTCTTTTCTGTACATGATTAATGCATTCTGTTTTTACTACCTGAACATCACAGTAAGGTTGGGCGTCAATTATGCCTTTGTATGTTTTACTATCACCGTCTCCAATATAATTAACGTATTTTACATTATGTACTGACTCAAAACGTTGAAACATTTCCTTTACTCCATTAACTTCCATTTTTCCAGCTGCACCGTCATGAGTCGTGGTGTCGTGAGTTTGGAGTCCAGTACCAAGGTATTTTTCAAAAGTTGCATGTTAGAGCAGGATTTACAGAACTTGGATTTTATAACAACGTCCAAGACTTTACCAGTACAGTAACCGATCAAAGATGCAATACCAAATAAAGATATGAAGCCTCTCCTTTTCTAACTGCCATCTCCTGATACAGTAACTCCAGCAATGTCTTCTTTGCCCAATTTTTGTTTTGTAATAGCAATTTTTTCTTCAGCAGCTTGTAACATGACTATCTCATACTACTTTTGCTGCAACTTGAATCATATTTGAAATACGATCGTAGAAGCTCTGAAAGATTGGTCGTGGTAAATCCATGTATGCACAGAACTTTTCGGCGCCACATAATCCCACTCCAATTAGCCTCATTGCAAATATAAAACGTTTGTTTATCTCATATGCATTGTTAATTAGTGGACAAGAGTCTATTGTCACTGATTCACAGCACATTTTACAACTAATTTAAATCTTAGTCCGCGAGTACTGAGTTCTAAAAATTCGGTATCACTACCGCACTTTTTACAACACAAACAGTTACTCAAAATTGAAAAAAAGTAAATGAGCCTATAACTGATATTAGCATGAACGTCTCAGTTATAATCACCTAGCATTTTTTTGGCAGATGCACTGGAACCATGTTTGGAGGATTTACCTTTTTCTACTTCTATTATCTATTGAACAAACGTTTGAAGTTCTTCCCGTTTCTTGCTTGGATTCTTTATATTTGTTTGGTACTTTTTCTATCCATATTATCTATCACTCACTTTTGAACGATATAATATAGGAAAACGATAAAAAATTCCTTTGCTAATACAGTGTAGAAGGTTGAAACTGTTACCATTAAAACACAAGATATCTAGGAAGGGGAATTTATTTTTCATCTACAAATTGATATGTATTACATTTAATTAGTTTTCTTGAAGATTTTTTACTTTCATTCAAATCTCTGACCCATCTCTTCGATACAGGCTCTGCATCGCTTGAAAAGGTTTTCGCAAGCGGCACGCACTTGATTTTGAGGCAAATCATCCCAAATTTGTAGCAACACTTGCTTGAAATGGTCCAAATTTGTAATCTTGTATTTGTCCAGCTCTTGCAACATGTAGCCCCATACATAAAAGTCCAGTGGGTTCAGATCTGGACTGGAAGCAGGCCATTCTTTTGTGTCGATGAAATCAGGAAAATTTGCCTTGCAATAATTTTGGACGATTATTGCCTTATGGGCAAGGGCAGAACCTTGCTGAAAGACATAGTCTTCATCGCCGTTACACTTCCCCTACAATTTGGGGTAAGTGTAAATCCGATGCATAGATTGCACTAAACGCACTAAATAGAAATTTGGTTGATGCTAGTGTAAAATAAGCAACAAACAAAACTACATCAAATTTTTTATTAAAAATATCAGATTTAATTTACATATGCATCAAATTCGATGTCAAAACGAAAGCGGCCTCTCTTATCAAAAGTTGGCGGTGGCAAGTAGTTTTGAAATTGATTTTCAGTGGTTATTCAAACATCCGTTACGTTTTGGCTAATAAAATTGGGATGTTGATCCGACTCTTCTGGCAAATTTCACCTCGAAACATGGCTCAACCGCTATTATCTGGCCTACATAAAATTTGGAGGCCTTCTTGGTGGCAAATTTAATAAGAGCCCAAGCTTGCAATTTAGGGCCGTTTTCCAAGGACTTCACAAAATCGTTTTCTTCTTTGTCATCTAAGACTTCATTGTCTAAATCGATGTCATCGTCAGTATCCTCCAGTGTCAACTCTTTCGCACCCTCGTCATCCGTTTCTTCTATTTCATCAATTGGTTTTCGTTTCTTCATTTTTCCACGTTTATTGAGGGCTTTCGCTACTAATTTCTCCTTCAATTTAGCAAGGGCATCCTCAGACGTAATGACCTCAGCCCCTGTACACACCCTTTTCCTTCCTGCTTTCGCCAATTTCGGTGTTTGTTTAATCTGTTGCAAAAGAATGGACTCAAAACTTTTGAGGTGTTTAGACGGCGAATCTAGTGATGTTGAAGAGAACTGTGCGCCAATAGTCGGTGTCTGGATCGGTGGGGCATTAAGAGTGGTTGATGAAGTGAATGGTGTAGTAAGCATTGATGTTGAAGTGGATGGTGCACTAAGATTTACAACTGAAGTAGATGGTGTACTAAACTAAGCATTGTAGTAACCTGCTCTTCTCTTGGTTCTACTACATCCTGCTGCGGATTCTTACTTCGGCACTCACACCACCTGCTGTACACTTCTGGGTCAAACTTTTCAACTGTGATAACTTTGTTATTGAAGGGATGTATTCCCGCCTTTTCAAATAATCCTTTGATAAGGAGTGTAGGATTTGCTTGAGCTCAAAGTCTGGAAATTATGGTACAAAAATTAGCTTTTGACAATTTCGTACCATAATTTTGCCTTTGCCACTTAACGACCTCTGCATCCCATGCCATTTTTAAAGACTTAAACACTCACAAATCCATAGGCTGGAGTAAATGCCTAAAATGAGGTGGAAGTTTCACGATAACCACATTATTGTTCATTGCTTTTTCTATCAAAGAAATACTAATGTGGGACCGGTGACCATAATAAATATTAATATTACAGGTCTTTCCGGCCAATGTTACGCAAAAAATTATTTTCTAAATAATTTTGGAAAGTTTCCGCTTCCATCCAGCCATTCTTCGTCGCGGAATAGATCATACCAGGAAACTCCTTACTTCAAATCCAAGAGTCCCAAATATTTTTGCAATTCAAAGTAACTAGTTGTAAAACAAATATTCACAAGTTCTTGCATTTCTTCCAGTTAATGTCAGCATTATGTCGTATTAGACTTTTGTATTGGATGCTACCACAATAATAAAAGAACACTTAGGTTTAAGTTGTTTAATAAAGTAAACGTGAGTTACAAACTATACTGAACAAAGGCTCGCGACTTACTACTGTCATGTATGATAGGCACACATGCGCAAGTAAAAATTTAGAATAACTTTTCAACACTAATACAAAAAATTCAATTTTTTAACAGCCATAATATGATTACTTCCGTTAATAACAACACTGTAAACTGGTATAAGGTTACTTGATACTGTTCATTCGGAAGTAACAAAACTGTGAAATATAATATACCATAATATTTTACCGTATGAGTCAATTGTATAATATATCGACATAATACCAATTCTCTTATGTTAAAAAATTTACGAATGCCAATTTGCCAATATGTAGACATACACCAGAAAAAGATAATTTTCAATGGCCCAAGTCGACATATACATTTTTTACGACAGTAAGATTGAGATAAACCATTATACACCCAATAGAAACTGGAAATCAGGGTTTGATCGACTTATACCACCTTTCACTAAGTTCGTATGATTACTAAGAAAATTTCTCCACTATAAACCCAAATTCGGTATTACAGCGTGACCCACAAGAACTCGGACAAACGTTTTAAAAAAAAAACTTATTTAAACGCAACAATTCAAAAATTTAAAAATGGATAACAATTAACAACATCCTTATGTACATCATAAATTATAAAATTTCAAAGTGACTTCCTTCTGCGTGGATACAGAGCTTTAAACGTCGAATGAAATTTTCGGCCGTTTTTCGTACCTCTTCTAGGGAAATTTTGTCCCATTCCTGACGCAAAGATTGTTTTAGTGATTCCAAACTTTTGTGGGGTTTTGCACAGGCCCTGGCCTCTAAAATTGACCATATGGCGTAATCCATGGGGTTGAGATCTGGTGAGTATGGAGGCCATTCAGCGGAACTGATAAAATCTGGAAAATTGATTCGGCACCACTCTTGTGTAGTTTTCGCCTTATGGGCAGGTGCAGAGTCTTGTTGAAAGATCCAATGTTGGTCACCAAAGTGCTGTTGGGCCCACGGAAGAACTACAGCCTCTAAAATATCCCGGTGGTAGATTTCCTTGTTAATTTTTACTCCTTCTTCCACAAAAACTAAAGGTGTTTTACCGGTAGCACAAATACCGTCCCAAACCATGACAGACTTATGGCCAAAGGTCCAGGTGCTTTTAATGACCAATACCTATCATTTTGACGATTGTGAAATTGTTCAATAGTAAAAATTTTTTCATCAGTAAAAACGAAATTTTCCCATTGTTGAGCAGCGGTGCGATGTAAAAGAGCACGGCATCGTTGAAGTTGTACTCACTTGTTTTCATCAGTTTGCATTTGGGCCTTTCGCAGTTTATAAGGCTTCTTCTTAAGTTCATTTTTAGCTATTCGTCGAGCCGACTCCCGCGCGATTCCAGTTTCACGAGCCACTTTTCGCATCGACAGTCTCGGATTTCTTTGAATCCGAAGTTTGATGATATTGCGATTCCGGCGAGTGTTGGCAGAACATTTTTTTCCTCTTCCGGGTCGGTCTTCCATATTACCAAGTTCTTTGAATCGTTTGATGGCGTCGGAAACGGTTTGTCGAGGAATTTTAAGAATTCGAACTATTTCACATTGACGATTTCCATCTTTAAATAACGATAAAATTGCGGCGCGACTTTTTGACATCTTGTCACTCACAAACTTATTGTTTGATTTGCTTGCTCTTTTGTTTTTCTGATCTCCATAGTTCTTAGAATCGGATTACTAGATTATTTTTCAGTAAAATTCAGTGATTTTCGCGAAAAGAGGAAAACATGTTTGTCCGGGGTCTTGTGGGTTACGCTGTATAATGTCTTTTCTGTTCGTTATTCTATCGCGTGTCACTTAATTCTCCATCTTGTTATTTTTTTCTCACCTACTTGATTTTTTGAAATATGCCTTTCCGTTCACCACATTACCCCCTTTCCAGTGTTTTCAGTTTTTAAACTGTGAAGAACGATACGTATTTCTGAGGAAAGTGAACTCTTTTGCCGTATCTCGTAGTTTGTGCCGGTGGTGCATGCGTAACCGCTTCCTTTCTGTTGACTTCCAGTGGCGTGTGCGTAACCACTTCCTTCTTGGTTTCAGATTGTTCGCTTTTTGACATCTCCCCGTTCGTCATCATGTAAGCTGGTTTAAGTCGATCAATTGAGATGGAAGTTGTTTTACCTTTTACATTAATCCTGAACCTCTTTAACCTCCTGGTCAAACTGGTACGGTTGTATTGGATGATCCTCCAGCTCATTGGCCTATCCTCGCTCTGGATACACGGCGACCCATGTACACCTCACACCTCGTAGCACTTTGACCTAACACCAGTTTCCGAACAATTCACTTCCTAAATGAAACTTATTGCTTTCTAAATTAACTTGGCCCCCGAAATCACTCGTCGTTCCCCCTTCAGTATAATTCTTTACTATTTATCGTTGACTCCGAATTTTTATTACGAAAATCGGAGTTCCCGATCAACACTTCTTTACTCATTCAAGGTCCTTGAGTAACTTTATTATTTATTTTTTCGTTGCCCAGCTCCTCTGGTTTTTCATTTTTTTCTCCTCTCCAGTATTCATGTCGTCCTGCTTGATTGATAATTTTATTTACCGACCGTCGTCCGGGTGCCTGGTTATCAACAATACACAACAATACATAATTTCTACAACCAATAAATAACAAAATTACAAACTACTCAATTTTTATATTACTGTTTCAAACCGTTCTCGCCTGATCCGTTTTATTGTATAGTGAAACATGCAGTCTTTGAAACAACTGCAAGTCCAACTTACCACTCCTTTCAAAAAGCAAATCGTAATCACATAAGGATGCATTTATTCAACTTTCCACTTTTAAATGTTCATGTCGCTCTTTCATTGTTTATGCCCTTATGTGACGATGATCCGATTTCCTCTCCGGGCATATTCCTTCCGGATGGTTATCTTGCTCGTAGCGTCAGGCTCATGGTGCACAATAACACCGCAATATGCAGACATTTCTTCCCATTGTGCCTCTTGTAAATTCCGACTTTTATAGTTTTCATGTTCGGCAGTCCACAATAAGTCCCACTCTTCAACAACAGAAATAAATTTTGCTATTGATTCTTCCTTCCATTCAACTCTCAACTGCCACCTTATTTCTTTTCGTTTTCAACGAAATATTCGAATTCATCTCTAAATTTTCAGAAAAATCTTGATTTACCATTTTGACATTTGAAAATATTTGACCGTGTTTGATTGTATATAAAATCTAGTAATGCCAAACAAAATATTTGGCACATACGGATAAATTTATTTGGCATGTTTGGCACACGCCATAGTCCACTGTTTGGCAAATAACAAAATAATTGTTGTGGCAAACAATAACCAAATATTTACCTAGCGTGTTTTAGCCAAATTTATTTGGTCAGTACACTATTTGGTGTACCTTTTTGGCAAGGTAAGACAAATATTTGACCGTTGGTCAAAGAGTGTACTACTAGCTTCATCAGTTTCAGTTTTCCACTTAGAATTTGGTTTTAAAAACAATCTGTTGGTTTTTATTGAGGTGCTCTTTTTCGACATTAATTTATGGAATAATCGAACTGGGCACTTACATATCTTGATCTTCATTTCTGACAAGCCACTTACTACTTGCACAATTACTTGCACCATCTTAACATGTTTTATTAAAAACTGAATTGTATTCAATAATTCTACCAGTGACTAATCCAGCGGTACCTTTTTCAAACTGTAAATAATCAATTAAACAATTTACGGTTTCTCCTTCCCTCCATGCCAATTCGACTGCGAAATATATTTATTTATTTTTTTTTATTTTTTTTCAATAATGAAATAATAATGAATGTTTTCTTAAAATATATACAATTTTGGACTAGTTAGTTGAATCGATTAGGCAGATCAGTAGGTTTGAATCTTTTCAGTCTTCGTACTTCGCCGGTAGTATCCATCAGTTTATTAGCCAGTTTGTTGGGATGTAATTCTATTCTGTGTTGGTAACTCCTGTAAGATTTTTGTAACTACTCATGGACTGATGTTACCTGCAAATCTTGTTGGATAATATAATTAGGCACATACCACGGAGCATTGACTATCATTCGCAAAGCTTTGCTCTGAAATCTCTGCAGTATTTCAATATTGGATTTACTTGCAGTTCCCCACAGTTGGATACCATGTGTCCATATCAGCATTATTATGGATTTGTACATTAGTAGGTACTATTTTGTTTTCGAGCGTTAATTCTGGTGATTTTGTAATTTGCCAATGTTTTCGAGCTCTCCACTTTTCTGCAATTTTTTGTTTGATTATTATTGGTGGTGATTCCTTAAAAAATGTTACATATGAGTCGGGGGTTGCAAGCCATGCCGCACTCTGGATAGTTTTTATTAGGTATTGTACTGAATTTTCCAGATCCTCTTCTGATTTTAATATGACATCTAAGTGTATTTGATCGTCCAGTGATGATTTGAAGATTTCCCAATTAGTGTGCTTACTAAACAATGATGGTTGCTGCTTCTTATAGAGGATGTGAGAACTCAATGTCAATAGAATGGGTGTATGGTCCGATGATAAATACAGTGACGACTCCATTCTGAATTTTTTGGTATATATGCCTTTTGTGACGCAAAAGAAGTCAATCACATCTGGAAGTTTCGTTAGGTCGCTAGGCCAGTAAGTTGGTTGTCCTGTCGATAAGCTTGTCATGTTGTTATTTTTTATTGTTGCAAGTAGTTCCCTTCCTTTTGTGGTATTAAGTCTTGCACCCCATTGTTGATGCTTTGCATTAAAATCTTTTGTTTGCCAGTTAAGTTTACGGCTTCTCCTTCCCTCCATGCCAATTCGACCAATAATTGAGGAGTTAGGTGGAAAAAGGGCACTTCTCGAAAAGTGCCATTATTTCCAAGCCACATGTCGCCCTATTAAAATAAGAAACTAACTCACTAATGGTAGATTCCCATTATCCTATTCAATATTGTTCACAAAATCTTTGCTTAATAGGTTTTAGTACTTAACTAAATCTTCAAAGCTCCCTATCTCAAAATGATGTTTTCACAGAAGTGCCCTTTTTCCACCTAACTCCTCAATTTTTCTCTTGTCATGTTCTTGAAAGGGTATGGTTTAAAAATGTGACGTTTTAAAGGAAATGCTGCATCAGCTAAAATAACATGTGGAAGTGGATTTTCCATTTGTGGCAGCGGTTTGTCGTGTGGTAGATTTAAATTTTGTCTATTTAATTCGAAGGCAAAATCACATTGTTCAAACACACCTGAAAATTAAATAACATTAACAGTTAATTGAATAATATAAACAGAGAAATTACCGCCATCACTGATCCTCCCGTTCGTACCAATGTCCACATATAAAAATTTATAATTTGCATCTACTATTGCCAATAATACAATGCTGTGGGTCCCTTTGTAGTTGTAATAGTGAGAACCTGCACTTCTGGGAGGTCTAAAAACAATATGTTTCCCATCGATAGCTCCGATAGTGTTCGGGATGTCCCACACATTATAAAAGTCATTTGCAATTTCTTGCCAGTCTTCACTTTTTTGAGGCATCTACATTTAATTAAGTATATTATATAAATATAGTACAAAAATAGTATAATAAATATTTATTACCATTAAATATATTGGTTGTAAAGCATTGTAAATAGCATTTAATACTTCTGGTATAAATTTTGAAATTGTGCAGGCTGCGATTCTTGAGCTATATGATAAACTTTTGAATGTTTCTCCTGTGGCAAGAAATCTTAATGTAACCATCAGCTGAAATCTTGATGAAATGCTACAGCGGAATGATGTATCCATTTTTTTAATATCGTTTTCGACAAGTTGATGTAATTTTTCAAAAGTTTCTCTATCCATTCTTAAATAGTTTCTATATGAATGCTCATCTTCTACTAACAATTCGTTAGTCACAAAATGGCAAGCACCTAATAATAAGGCATCCCTTCGCAATAGCCAATTTCTACTCCACATACGCCTTTTTCTTCTCTTCTTTTTTAATTGTTCCACTACTTTTATAATTTTAACAATTTTTTTAATTTTTTCAGCTTTGTTATTCATTTTCAACACTTAACCTCACAACATAAACAATATACAACCACAACACTAGATTTTTACTTTTTTTTGCAGTGGGTTGGTGATTTTGTCGTCCGTATTGGCGCCATCTATACTAAAGCAAATTAAATAAAAACTCTAAACAAAATCGAATGTAAACTCGAACGAGAAATCTAGACGAAAAAAGTATAATGTAATTCAAGCTTAATAGTACGTACCTATTCTATTATTTTTTACTTTATTTTTATTATTATACGTATAGTATAATAATAAAAATAGCTCTTTCTAGTACAGACACGTGATTTTTTTACTTTCTAGTACAGATCTGTCACCACTTCAAATGTCATTTATATAAATTTTAATAATTATTTAATATTAATAAAAAAAATAATAATAACTTTATTTGGTAGATAACCATTATAAAAAAACATTATTGTAAAACACACTTTACATATTATCATTAATTAAAATTGACGCCTACATAATCTTTAATTTTTCTCTTAAAACTAGAAAATTTCAAGCCATTATGTCAAATTAGTCTCGCTTAAGCACACAAATTCCGGATCACACTCCTTAATCTTCAGTTCCATTCTCACAAAAGTTTTTGATGAAACCCTAAATGTTTAAATACACACCCTCGATACTATGCAACTGCTAATATGCAGTTCTATCTTTTGCAATGTTAGCTTTTCGTTTATAATCGGACAATCAGTGCTACACGTGCTATGTTTCACATCAATATTCTTTAAATTTAACTCCTTAGCTTTATAGCAATTTACACACCTGGCCTGTTACTCCTTCAACCTGCGTCAATAGTTCAAAAGATTTACCATCCACCTCCAAAATTGCATTAAAAACTTTGGAATTCTTGAATGATCTGTACACCTTTAAACAACTCAAATCATGAAAATGTATATCATTCTGAGATTTAATTGCTTCCAAAATTTCTTCTTTACTTAACTCTTCACTCATTCCCACTACCAAAATTTTTGGCTTTCTTAAATTAGAAACTCGAACTTCATAATCTTTACCCATCTTACTTACAATTTCTTTTTCAATTCTATCAGCTGACTGTTTATTATTGCAACTTATTGAAATCGCACCATCCTTCTTCAACTGCACAATATTATTTACTTTCACAGAAATCGATGACAGGTTAATATTTTTCTGAACAGCTTCCAAGGTTTCCACAACACTTTGTGTTTTTTCTCTAGGTTTACAGGCAATCTAAGCTTATCTGCATATGACTCTATCGCTCCACTATCTTCAAAACTCGCATTTATTTTCCTCAAGTCAAATTTTTCAATTTTTAATTTCACTTTTAAATTCACTAATTGAATCGGTTATTGCTTAAACAACCTAAGTCACTTTTTATAGATGTTCAGGAAACGAAAAAAACGTTTCACTCTCAAAAACAAAGAATAAGTCAAATTTTCATTAATTCAAATTTTTAATTGGTTATTTGTATACAGAATCGAATAAATCGTATTTTATTAGAACTTTTATTATCATATCAAAAATCCGTTTTGAAAATTTTGACTTAAGGTGTTTCTGCAACAAACGTAAAACTTCAATGCAAATAGTACATTATTGAGGAGAATACGTCTTTATTTTACGGTGGTAGCCTTCTCTTTCCGCTTCTTTGTTTTGTTGTAGTTACTAATATCTTCATAAAATGGTTTATTTTCCTTATCAACCCACTGTAGTATGGTTTTAAGGTGTGTACAAATTCAGAAACCTTAACATAACCAGGTTTTGTATATACATGTACGAAATGGTGGAATTTTGAGATGGAAAATGATACCCGTGCAGCTCTAGGCGACTTCTCTGCTTCCACGGAAAGCGTTTCTTTTTTGTAGTAGACTGGCCCCCAATTTAGAAGAAAAAAATTTAGGTCATGAATGAGATGATATTGCGATGTCATAGCAGAAACACCCTAAGTCAGCGAGTTAGGTTGTTTAAGCACTAAACCGAAAATTTCCAGTATCGTTTTCTGTCATAAAGGCGATAAAGGATTACCTTTTTAAGTTATTTAAGCACCAAACGATGCGGAACTGTCGAAAATATGTTTTCCATGTCGCTGTACTAGAATAATAGTGAGATAACTTGAAAATGATAGTTTTAAGTAATTGTAAGTTTAAAGTTTCCAAAGCATATAAAATTAGTTTGCTTCAAAATTTTTAAGTTTTATGAAAATCTTAGGTGGCTTATGCCTGTTTTCACCAACAATTTATTTAAGAATTTCCTAGTAAAGAATTACTTAGCTAGGATTCCATAAATTTGATTGGTCAAATTTGACAAATGAATTTTTTATGTCAATACTATGTCAAATTTCACCAATCACATTTATGGAATCCTAGCTAAGTAATTCTTTACTAGGAAATTCTTAAATAAATTGTTGGTGAAAACAGGCATCAGATAGCTATTAATACGTTAGTATAGATGGTTTGTCAAAATAATATTTAATTATAGCAAAAAAAATTAAATATGTGAGAATATTTAATAAAGAAACTCGTTAAATGAAAATTAATTTATTGTGTCATAATAATTGTGCAAAACAAACTTAAAATAAACTGACATCGAATGTTATAATTCGTTGACCGCTCGTTACATACTACTGTTCATCGCTTTTATTCTTGTGTTTCGTGCGCATATCCTTTCCGCACCTCGACATTAGCGTCGGCGCACTCCTCGTGCGATCGCACTTCGCTTATATTTTTCACATCCTCCCGGCCAGCAATTTGAATCTCCAGCGGGTACAATAATTGTATTGGACGTCTTAATAAAGTTTTATTCGCTAACCGCACTTCACAAGCACGAATTTTTCCGTCTCTGCCAGGGTACACTTGGCTTATTGTTGCCATCTTCCAATTTAAACGCGGCGCGCAATGATCGTGTACCAACACAACGTCATCAATCTTAAATGGTTTAGTTGATGATGGCCATTTATTTCCGTGGGCGATCCGCAACTGTTGTAAATAATCAGCAGACCATCGTTTCCAAAATTTTAATAAAATTCTTTGTCGTTCATTCCATTTTCGCATGATAACATCACGTTTTGAGTTTACGTTAGAACTTGGTAAATTGCATTCTTGTTGATTACCCAACAGAAAATTCGAAGGTGATAAAATTACCAAATTTTCCTTGTCGTCATCTATATAAGTTAAAGGTCGCGAATTTACCGTTGCTTCTATTTCCGTTAAAATTGTTCGAAGCTCTTCAATATTCACGAGTGATTTTCCTAGAGCGAATTTTAAGCAATCTTCTACTACCTTTATCATTCGTTCCCAAAAACCTCTCCACCATGCAGCTCGCTCGACTATAAATTTCCAACCTACGCGTTGTTTTGTTGAAAAATTCATCATTTCTTCGTTTGGCAGCATATCGTATAGCCTTGTCAATTCAAGAGAAGTTCTTTTGAATGTTTTTGCGTTATCTGAATAGAAAGTACTGGGTACTCCTCTTCTTGCGATGAAGCGTCTTAAACCTCTAATGCAACTTTCAGTGGTAATATCTAAAACCAGCTCTAAATGCACTGCTCGCGTCACTGCACAAGTTAACAGCATTAAATACGACTTCCGTTTTTCGTTACCTTCATTAAGTACGTACAAAGGTCCTGCGAAATCTACACCGGTATTTTCAAAGGGTCTGGACGTCAAAATTCTCTTCCTTGGCAAGGGTGCAAAGGATTCGTGTCCGTGTTTGCCACGCAATTTCTTGCAAATTACGCATTTACTAATTGTAGTTTTTATTTTTTGTCGTCCGCGTATTACCCAAAATCGTTTTCGTAATTCGGCTAACGTCAAATTTATTCCACTGTGAAAACAAACATTGTGAATTTTCCAAATTAATTTTTCAACAAATACCGAATTTTTGGCTAAAATAATCGGGTTTGCGGTGTCATAGGAAAGCTCAGATTCCTGCAAACGACTCTTGATTCGTAATAATCCGTCTTCATCTATGAAGGGCGTTAATTTATAAATAGACGAATTTTTGTTGACGGTGTTATTTTTCTTCAAATCGTTGATTTCATTTTTGAAAATACGTTGATCCATTTTGATCCAATAACGTTCGGCTTCTTTTATTTCTTCAGCAGTTAATGCCAAAGGCGAACTTTTAGTTTTCCGAAACGCGCGTTTCACGTATGCGATAATGCGTAAGCACTTTTCTAACTGTTCATATTTGTCCAAAGAAAATATTGGTTTCGTTTTACAATCCGTTTCACTCACGTTAATAGCACATAAACTTTCTTCGTTAAAAGTTTCATTAAAGTTATTGTGAATTAACCAATCATCATTTAAACATGATAAAAATTTAGGTTCGTTAAGCCAATATTCGCAATGTAAAAGTTCATTAGCGTTCACTCCTCGCGTTAATAAATCCGCAGGATTTAATTTGCCGACACAGTGGCGCCAAACAAAGTCTTTCGTTATGTTTTGAATTTCGGTAACTCTATTTTGCACATACGGTTTCCATCTCGCCGCGTCGCCGGTTATCCAATACAACGTTATTTTGGAATCCGTCCATAAATTTACACTTTAAAATTTTATATTTAAATTTTTGATAAGATAGTCTTTTAATCGAGACGCGCACAAAGCCGCTGTTAATTCTAGCTTCGGTATTGTCAGTCCGGTAGAATCATTTCCTTTTAGTGGCGCGACACGATTTTTCGCGATCAAAAGGTTTACGCCGACCTCATCGTTCATAATTTCGCGGAGATAAGCCGCTGCGCCGCGCCGTACGCGGTTTGACTGGCGTCACTAAAAACATGTAATTCAAACTTTGAATTCGTATTCGACACAATGTTTCTTGGAATTACGTAGAAATCTAAATTTTTTAGGTCATTGCACCATTTTTCCCACGCAACCTTGTACTCGGACGGCACTTCGTCATCCCAATCGTTTTTTAACTTCCAGATTTGTTGTAAAAAAATCTTTTTGCTTTTATCGTAAATGGCCCCATTATGCACAGTGGATCGTAAATTCTTCCAATGGCTCGTGACACGTTTCGTTTAGTACAACTTTTATTTTTCATTAACAAATGAAATTATTGAGGTCAAATCTAAATACAAATTATCGTTGGTTGTATCCCAATATAGCCCTAAAACCTTTGGACATATTGACGAATTATTTTCGATTTCGTTTTGTTTAATGTAGTTTTGAAAATCCACATCATTCGTATGCCATTTACGCAAATTCATACTCCCCGTTTTAAGTATGTTTTTACTCTCGTTATACAATTTAATTGCATCGTTCAAAGAATTCACTGTTAAAATTAAAAATTGGTTTATTATTAATTCGTGAAAATAAATATGTTTTATTATTAATAAATTACGAATTAAGGAATAATTATAATGTTATATTTGAGCTTTGTAAATTATTTGTAATTTTCTGACGAAGGTCTTAATGCAAGATCGAAAGCTCAAATATAACATTATAATTATTCCTTAATTCGTAATTTATTAATAATAAAACATAGTTAAAATTAAATCATCCACGTAGAATTAATTTAATAAGCGTTTTGCTGTATCTACGTAAGTTGATTCCGAAGAACACATTTTTTTTAATGTTACCGATAAAATAAACGCGCTGCTTGTTACTCCGAAGCAAACTCGCGTCATTCGATACTCTTGCAGTGGTGGCAATATTCGCGTATCCGTAATGGAATGTTCATACCACAAAAATTTATGACAGTCTTTATCACGTTCACTTAATTTAATTGGTAAATATGCCTTTTCAATGTCCGCTATTATTGCTATTTTTCCGTTACGAAAGTTTAATAAAATGCACATTAAATCGTTCACCAAATTTTCACCCGAATGCAATAAATGATTCAACGATGGGCAATTTTGCGAATGGTTGGAAGCATCAAACACTACCCGAACTTTTGACGTCGTTTTATCTTCACGATAAACTGGTCGATGGGGCATGTAGTACATTTTTTCTGGTAAAATTGTAGTCGTGACCTTTTCTGCTATTCCGTTGTTATAAGGTCGCGTATGGCTTGATCGTAAGTAATTATTTTTGCTTCCTTGGCAAGTTTAAATGTAAGACTTCTCATTCGCGCCAAAGCATTATTAAAATTGTTATGCAGGGGACAATCAATTTTCCACGGTAAAGATGCCTCGTAACGTTCGTTTTTCAAAATTATTTTATTTTGCATAAATTCGTTTGTGAAATCGCTCTGCGTTTCCCGGTCGTTTATTCATATCGTTTCCAGCTACCAGAATTGTTGAATACTTACATCAGCGTTCTCGTCGAGTCCTTGAACATTTAATGCAGATACGACAACAGCTGCGATGGTTTCGTCTTCGTTTTCGTTATCAATGTTTGGTCCTTGTAGGGTCCAACCTAATTTTGTATTGATTGCTGTTAGATCTTCAGCCAAACGAATAAATTCACCTGTCGCGATTTTCCAATAATTGTCTGCTCCAATTAAAAGAACTATTCCGTTTATCGTTTTTATATTTCCGATTGAAGCGTCTGCCATGTTTAGTGTTGAAATTAATGGATGATTTACATTTGGCGTTTGAAATGCATCATAACAAATTTCTAGTACTTCGATTGCAATTATCGTTATTGATTTATTTTCGTATTGCGACGTTAACGTTATTTCAATTTTGTTGTATATTTTAGGAGTTTTCCTCGTTTCGCTCCCAAACGGCTTAACGATCAACTTACGCGTTCCTATGATTTTTAAGTTCAATTTTCGTGATACGCTTTCTTTAATGTATGATAATTGCGAACCTCCGTCAATAACCAAAAGAATGAATGCGTTTGAACTTGTTTCGTTTAAATCACCTATGTAAGCTTTCGCCGTTTGTAAGAATACACTATTTTCATTGTTTTTCTTAAACAAGCTTACAGCGTTGCTACTTTCGTTAGTTTGTTCCTTTACGTAATTCGGATCACACATTGAAGTTACGTGTCTTATCTTGCAATTTCCACAATTAGATTTCGATCGACAAAATCTCGAATTATGACTCGATTTTGTACAACAGAAACATCGTTTTTCTTCTTTCAGAATATCCTTTTTTTGCTGAATTGTAATGTCCTTGGAATTACAATTCTCAGTATTATGTTGTTTCGATTTGCAAAATAAGCATTCATTTACTGTTGTCGTTAGCAATCTCGCTGTGGTATAATTTTTCTGTGACTTGTAATTTTCGTTCTTATTGTCACGCCGTTCTTGTTTTTTAGTAAATTCCGTTTCTTGCGTTTTATTCGTTGTTGGTTGTGCAATTTCTATAGATTCTACTTCGCGTTTTAAATAATTTAATAAATCATTTATTTGTTTTCCGATAGTTATTTGAGGGTCTATAGGATGCATCTTGTAATACTCTATTTTCATGACATACGGCATTGTGTTTAATAATACGGATTTTATCATTATGCCGTATTCATTTTCTTTTACACCTGCTGCTAGCAAACTTCTTGATATTGCAGATATCGTGTTATATAAATTTCTTAAACTTGCAGCGTCTAATTTGTTTTTAACTGGCGTTATATTTAATAGTTTTTGAATATGGTGATCAATGATGCGTTGTCCGTTACCGTATTCATTTTACAGCAAGTCAATTGCATCATTGTAGGATTTTTCTGGCGGCGTAAATCCACTTATCGTGTTTTTGACTTTCCCTCGTAAGCATTGATCGAGGTAATTATATTTCACTGATGGTTCAATGGTATCGTTTTCGTGAACCGCAGTTCGAAATTGCTCCCAAAAAATGGACCATTCAGATATATCTCCATTAAATTTTCGGAGCTCTAACTTAGATAATTTAACGTTACTCCTACCTTGGTAATCGTTGCTTCTTGCGGATCTTGCTTCATCTTGTGGACGATCTTGTTTTCCAATTTTGATGTTTAACCTCGCAAGCATTTCACTAATGTTGTCCTGATAATCCAGCATTTTTTCGCATTGTTTTTCTATTTCATTCACTTCCAAAGTTGGTACCATTTTTTGATTTGCAATTTCTAGGTTTTCGTTTGCACTTATCAATCTGTCTCGCATCACTATTAGTTCGTTTACGTTCTCGTTTTGTGTTAAAAGGTCTTTTGCACCGTTGATTAATTTAGTAACTAGAGTTCTGGAACTCTTTACCGCTACACGCTCCATCTTTACTAAATTTAATAACACAATATCGTTTGATTACTTCAATTTAGTTACTTTACTCGTTTTTAAAGGTTCCTGGTTTCTGCACCATGAGAATATTTAATAAAGAAACTCGTTAAATGAAAATTAATTTATTGTGCCATAATTGGGCAAAACAAACTTAAAATAAACTGACATCGAATGTTATAATTCGTTGATCGCTCGTTGCATACTACTTATCGCTTGTATTCTTGTCACCTCGACATTAGCGTCGGCGCACTCCTCGTGAGATCGCACTTCGCTTATATTTTTCACAATATGAAACTTATCCTTGTATTTCTCTTGAAATGATCGTCACTTTAAAAGTTGTCTTATTTTTTCTGTAACTTGCCTTACTATTGAACTTGCAATTTTAATAATATTTTGAAGTTATTATTGATTTTAGATTTTTTTTTTTTTAGATTTAACAACTCATATATTCTTTTTAAATATTACAAACAATTTGCACTAGCGCTAAATAAAATATGTACAGTGAAAAAGAAAATTAATTACAGATTCAAAATACACAAAAATCTAGGTGCCGGTGCCTGTTCTTTGGAGGTGGCCAGTTCGTTGCTCCTGCGGTAGCATATCAGCGACGTCGGATGGTTCGAGTTCTGGAATTCTGCCCCGTTGATGGTTTTTCCTGGAAAAAGAGTGCAAAAACCAGGCAAATGGAAGTTATTATTGGTTTTTGTCGAAGTTGTCTGAGTATTACAGAATTTATTTTTAAATAACTAAACTTATGCCCGTTTTCACCAACATTGTATTTAAGAATTTCCTAGTAAAGAATTACTTAGCTAGGATCCATAAATTTGATTAGTCAAATTTGACATAATAGTTTATTATGTCAATACTACGTCAAATTTGACCAATTAAATTTATGGAATCCTAGCTAAATAATTCTTTACTAGGAAATTCTTAAATAAATTGTTGGTGAAAACAGGCATTAAGCTTGAATTACATTATACTTTTTCGTCTAGATTTCTCGAATAGAAATATGCAGCCCGTCCGAGTTTTCGTTCGGGTCGGTCCGAGTTCGGGAGTGCCAACATCCCTATTGGCGTAGTATAGGTAAGAGGTCCGTGATAGGTAGTCCCTTTTGGCGCCACCTATACTAAAGCAAATGAAATAAAAACTCGAAACAAATCCGAACGAGAATCTAGACGAAAAAAGTCGAAAAAAGTATAATGTAATTCAAGCTTTAGTCTTTTTTTTAAATTTTATTAGTTACAAATGGAATATAAAAATACTTAGGAAATTATAACAAACGAAACATGAATTCTATAATATTTAAATGAAAAACTAATTCTAATCACTTTCTTCTTCACTTTCTACTTCTGGTACATTTTTTTTGTAGGATTGGATGCTCTTGTAAAAATTATGATGTTCAAGTGAGATGTGCGGCAACAATGACATCAAGGATTCTTTTTTTTTTGTAACTCATCTTTGGTTTTTCTGAATAGGCTCTATTGAGGTTTAGTTGTTTGCCTTTTTTTACCGATAAGCGGACTTCCTTAAAGTTGATTTCTTCGTAGCTTTCCTTATATTTTAAAGTATCTGGATTTTTCTTGTCAACTTTAATGACTTTAATATTGTTCCAATTTATCTTCTCCCGTTTTGTATTAATGTTAAGATTTTTATAATTGTTTGCCAATGATTTCCAGTCAAGTACATCAATGCATTGCAATTGATTGACTGTGTAAGGTTTTCCATTTTTCTTAGCCAAACGTATTATCATTTCTATTTGTTGAGGAACATAAATTGGCCCACTCAACAACGCTCTCTTTTTAGCAGTTTCAATGCACGAATGCATAGAGTCGCCTTCATTTTAAGTGTGGCCAACAATGAGGAACTTGTGAGTGATAGAAGGTAGGGGAAGGTCGGGTAAGTTGGCGATGTTAACGAATTTTAATTTTTATCAATGAACTGATATTACTTTTTATTAATGTTTTTATTCGTAAGCCAACATTAATATATAACAAACAAAATAGTACAATATAGTATGAAAAAAATATAAAGGTTACATTGAAAAAAAATTAATAAACATTTTCCAAAAAATTCGTCGTCTTACCCGAATGTCGTTTAAGATGACGAACCTATGCGGGTAAGATGAAGTATACAGGGGAGACGGTCCTGACTGCGTCGTAATTCCGCTATTCTAGATTATTAATAAAAGAAAAAAATTGCTTCTAGTAGTAGTTAAATGTATAAAGAAAACATATCATAAGTTTTAGACATATATTGATTTAATCTTTCATTATAAAAAAAATTCATGAAAATTTTAACATAAATCGCATTTAAATGCTGCGCCTGAATAATCACTACACGATTCATGCCACCATGCCAAGCACAGAGAGCACTGAATCCAATCCTCTACAGGTGGATCTTCAAAACGTTCACTGCAACCTGGACATAATGGTTTCTTCATCTTTGTTGTCATTCCTGGGTTTGCGTTGTTTTATAATTTTATTGGATTTTTTTTCCTCCTGCTTTTGCTTCTTCAAACATTTACGTTCTTGCTTCTGCTTTAAATTTCCAATTTTTCCTCTAGCTGCCTTTTTACAGGAGTACTGGTAATTACACTTGCAGTCATTTTTCTACCTTTTTTATTAACTGGTCTTTCATATTTTGGGAAAGGCCGTATGTCGCACAGCGAAATCGTAATATTTTTTACTTCTTTTTCCTCGGCAGGCCTTTTGCAACATTCTGCTCCGTTGTGGGATGGAGTCTTACGTTTCATTTGGATTCCGCTTGGGCCGGGATTTTCTTCAAAAATGACTTTTAATTCTTGATAAAGCCGGCGTTGAACAATGTTCCTCGTCTTTTGTTGGTGTTATAAAACCATGTATAAGATCAACTTGCTTTGGTATAGGGTTATCAGCATTTGCAAAGCAAATTAAAGGTAACTCATCATCCGTTGAATCATCTGTTGAATCATCCTTTGATTTATCCGCTTGTGAATTGAGTTTTTTCTGTTTTGATTTTACACCAACAGCAAGTTCTTGCGGCTGAGTTTCTTGTGGATAATTTTCCCGCTCTATCGTTTTAGCTGCGTCAAAATCTTCATCGCCAAAAATAAAGGGGTCAAATGGCTCAATACTAGGGCTGGGAATTTATTTCGATTAATCGATTATTTAATCGATGATCGATTAATATTTTTGAAATAATCGATTAATCGAAAAATCGATTAATCGATTGTTCGATTAATCGATTGTTCAATTAATCGATTGTTCGATTAATCGATTGTTTTCGATTAATCGATTGTTCGATTATTCGATTGTTTTCGATTAATCGATTGTTCGATTATTCGATTGTTTTCGATTAATCGATCGTTCGATTATTCGATTGTTTTCGATTAATCGATTGTTCGATTATTCGAATGTTTTCGATTAATCGATTGTTCGATTAATCGATTTTCCGATTAATCGATTGATCGATACAATCGATTGTTTTTACACAATCGATTTTCGATTGTTAAATTTAACAATCGCCCAGCCCTACTCAATACCGCATGCTCTAAATCCATTAACGGAATTTCCAACAGTTGCAGCTTTTAGATATGCATTATTAAATATTCTGCAAATATTTTTGTCAGTTACTGCTTGACCAAAGTTATTGACAACAAACGAGTCACATTCCCGTGAAAAAAAAGTTTTTAATGGTCCAAAAAACGCAACATCCAAAGGTTGCAATCTATGCGTCGTATGGGGTGGAAACCCTACCATAACTATGCCGTTTTCTCGGCAATAATTAATTCCTTGTAAAGAAATATGTGAACAATGATTGTCCACAAGTAAAAGCACTGGATTTTCGGGTGTAGGGTTAGTATGCTTTTTAAAATGGGCCAAGTAGTTTAAAAATATTTCTGTACACATCCAACCGTTTTTTTGGGCACTCCCTGAGGAACCTGGTGGTGCTCCAAATAGCAATTCGGCCTTCATTCGTACCCTATTGAATATAAAATAAGGAGGCACGTAATTGCCAAGTGCGCTTACGGAGCAGACTACAGTAGTATTTTTGCCACGCTCTGCTGTAACTATTCTTGCAACACGTCTGGCTCCGGTTGGACTCAAGACTTTCGGCAACTTAGTGGGCACAGAAGATAAACCACTTTCGTCTGCATTATATATTCGGCTTGCATCAAAATTGTATGTTACATGGACTTCTCTGAGAATAGTAAAAAACTTATCGACCGAAACTTTGTTGAAACCCATAAGGCGCCCTATTGATGTGGGTTCAGTAGTTCGAAGACTAATCTTGAACTTCATTAAAAAGCATTGTATCCAGTCCTTACCAGCCATTTTTGAAGTTCTATTAAATCGATGAGGTATATTGTTCTGCTCTGCATAGTCAAAGGCTAATCTCCCCAGTTGAACTTTCGTAAGGCCAAATGCTCTTTTGTCAATATCTATTATATAATTTGCAAGAGATTCACTCTGACTGAAACTAAAAGTATTACGGTATCTACCACCGTGTTCCGGAAGTACTACACCGGCACCTTTCTTCTTTGAATACCGACGTAAAGTTGGTTCTGGAATTTCATATCTTAATGCCGCACTATTGCAAGATTCACCCCCAGCTATTGCATCTAAAGCTGCAATTAAATTAACCTCCGACCAACTTCGCCTATCAGACTTTTTCACATATTTTTGGGGCATGCTGTGAACAAAATTTTAAAATTTAGTTACAAAATACGTGAACGGGTAAGATGACGTACTTCGTTATCTTACCCGCGTCATCTTACCCATTGAGGTTAAATTTTAAGGAGACAATCAATTTTCAACTACAAACATATCAACAAAACTAATACTGGCATACTTTGTAATACATCTGTTACTAGTAATATAACACAATTAAATGTCAACATACCTCGAACAATTCCTAAAAAACCTTATGCGGCACAATCGCAATTTTACAACACATAACCTCGATACAATCTTTTGTGTTTAATTAATAAACTACTGACTTTAGTGCATCTAATGCATTTACGAGTTAAATTAGCTACGTTTGGTTAGATGGCAGCACTATGCAAAAAATTTGAATTTTTGTTTTTAAAGAAGATATTTAGCATTCTTCATCTTACCCGCTTCGTCAACTTACACGACTTTCCCCTATATCAAAATTTTTTATGGCATGTAAATACATTACAATCACAAATCGATTTTTATTTTGGCCTGCACAATTATCGGAAAAAAATGTTACATTTTTACCAATGCAATTTAGTGTAGTAGTAAAGTAAATGCAAACCCTTCTTTGTCTATGATATTAAAAATCGTAAAATTCAAAACATTTAACTTACTTTTATAATAGAAAGTAGAAACATTTCCAGATGGTAGCGGAATAACTGCTTGAAGATCAAAACAAAGTAAAACTGCAGTATCCTTATGTTCTGTAGCATATTTAACGTCATCTGCTTTTTCTTTCCTAGATAATTTTTTTTCATTTTGGTGAATATCGTATTTGACTTGTAGTAGTTCTTTATCCTTTAGATTTGCGTTTTCATACTGATCACAAAATGATCATAAATCCTTTTTAGGTTTAAAGAAACCAATATTAAATTTTGTGTTGAAGATGTGAGAGTACATGGAAAGTTTAACGATTGGCTCTTGGTGTTCCTCTTGTTTTTCTTTGTACAAGTTGTACATAGCAGAAATTGTGAGACCTCCGTCAATAAATTCACGTTTATTATCAGTTCGGCAGTAATGGGACTCAATTCTGGCAAATGAATTTATGTGATTAATCACCCCCTGCATTGGGTGTGTTTTTAAACTACTCGAGTAAGGTGGTGCATTTGCGCAGAACTTCGTGAGCTTGTTCGTACCCTATACCCCGCGTGTTTTTAAACTGTACCTGTTGCTCGAGCAATAACTTTTTATTTTTTAAATATGGATTCTTCCCATTTGAGGATTGAGAAATATTTGAACAAAATTAAATTTTTATTCAAAAATTTAAATCAAAAATTGCATTAAAATCCAAATAACTGCAAATCTAAAGCATCTTAGGGCTTAGAATTTTTTTGTTATTTTTCCTAAGTTTATTGACTTGAGAGCAATACATCTCTACGTAAGTTTTTTTGTACATATAATATAATTATTTATAACACTTTTATAAATAATAAACACGAATTACAGGAACGTGGAGATTTATTAAATGAGAGCAATACATCTGTAGGTAACTACTGATACTAACTACTGATAGATGGCGATAAGAAACAAACTTTTGCGTTTTTAAACTACACCCTGTTCTAACAGTTCTAACCTGCTCGACTTTAGTTCGAGCAATTATTGCTCGAGCAACCGGTACAGTTTAAAAACACGCCCATTATTTCACTGTTCAGTTTTCTATGTTTGCTATGTTTGCCACGAAAATCCGGATTAATTGTGCCATCTGTAGTCTTTTTGGAAGTAGCAGTACTTATGGTAGTATTACTTATATCTAAAGTAGCTTTAAAATATAGTTTACATACTCGAACCCTCACATTGTTAATGTCAAACCAATAAGAATAGTTTAATCCGCGCTTGCTATTGGGGTTTGGATTTCTGTACTTTCTCTCTTCAATTATGGTCATACAGGCGTTTATAAAATTTCTTTGCAGAGTTTTATCTCCAAGATTATAAAAACTGTTGAAAATGCTCAGCCCGTTCTTGGTCTATATTTGTGCCACACTTTAACTTGCACTTTTCTCCACAGGCCGTCTGTAGCATTTTTTTTCTCTTTGAAATACCTGATGCTGTACTATATTCTTCTCCGGTATTAATTTTTCGTTTTTTTATATTCTGCTTCCACGTTTTTGGTTTGGGAACGATTTTCTTTGCTTTTTTGTTTTTTTCGTCCTCGGCTCGTCCTTCGTTTATCTTAATAATAAGATGTTGTTAGTAAAATGTAAATATAGTATAAGATCTTGTACGTTGTAAAAATCACACAAAACCAGCAAAGAATTAATTATTGTATTATGCTCATTAAACGAGCAAACTTTGTTTACAAAGTACAAGTTGTCTGGATTTCAAAGTTAGTGAATGCGCGTTATCTGAGGTTATGTTTTTACTTACATTTTGGTTTTTGGACACCATTGATTGATTATTAACATCACCAAGAGCTAACATGATCATACGTCTTCCCCTAGATTCGTTCATAGTAACGCTTGCCTTTTAAGCTGAGTTTTAACACTTATTTTTTCACAAAAATCAACAAACACAGTAACACGTTTTGTTAGCAGTATTTGTGCTAATATAGTAGCATAAGTCATAACTTTAAAAATAGGATATTTTACAATTCAAAGCCAAGTGATCGTAAAATACTAATAAGATATATTTCGATAAAAAAGACATCTTAGAAAAAATATTAATTTCTAGTGAAATAGAAGGACAACGTTTACAGTAAAATACAAAGACAAAATCAAAAATAAGGACAACTTGAAATTTTTAGATCAGATCTGTTATAAAATTGAGACATATTCAAATGTCTTCGTATTATTATACCAAGTTTTAGGTTCCGAACTGATGAATTTTATAGGAAAAGAAATAAGACTTTTCGAGATGTCTCAGTAGTTTACTAGAAACTGTAATAAATTGCAAAATTCAAACAGTGAGACATCGTTTGAAGCATAGTTTCTATTTGGAAATTACGTTATCTGACTCTTTTACCAGGTAGAGGACCCCTCAGAGATACATAATTTCAATTTATCTCATTTTCGGAAATTTTAAGTTATCTTACTATCATTCTAGTACAGCGATGTGTTAACTCAATTTGGCCAAAAAGTGACTTAGGTTGTTTAAGCAATAACTGATTCAATTACAGTTTCAACCTTTTGCAAAATGATTTTAAATGATTTTTAAGTAATATTTACATTTATGGTACAATTGGTGTTATTACTTATACATATTAACATTTCCGACAGTGTAGAAGTAGTTCCGCTAGTACCAACAATATTTCCACCAGAGAAAATTTGATTTGCAATATATTTTTTATTTTCCAACGAATTTTCTATATAGATTTCTGCAACTGTGGATGATCTCCATCCCCGTGGCGTTTAATAGTTGCTAAGTCAGCTCCTGCATCGGCTAAAAATGATGCAGAAGACCTTCTGAAGCAATGGCCCGTGTATGATGATTGATAATCAGTCTTCTAGTTTTAGATACTCCGCTATTTTTGTTGGTAACTTCCCCATAGTATGCACGCCAACTGGCTGAATGGAACACTTTTCTGCTTTGTAAAGGATAAAAAAAAACGACGATGTTGTACATGTGCTGGGCGAAGAGCTGCATATTTCCGAAAAATATCTATGTTATTATATAAAGTGGTTTGTTGTGTAGTAATGGTGAAGACTCTGTCCACCTTACTTTTGGTATCTGGCACCTTTACTATAATTGCAGATCCCAAATCCTCGATGATGTCTATTGTCATAGATGATAATTCCTGTCGACGACAAGCTCCGCTGACGCCCATTATTGCAACCACCTAACAGTGAAAGTAAATTTAGTAAAAGGTAATGAACTGTTTTACTTGACTATTGCACACATGTATCACATCAAGGGCGGATCCAGGATTTTTTTCTGGGGGGGGGCACAAAGGGGCGGACGGGCAAAAAAGTCAACAATAACTGTTATCATATCACACAAAAATATACATAAAAATATACCGTCTGTGGTGGGCACGTGCCCCCCCCTGGATCCGCTAGTGTATCACATGACTAACATGAACCAATGATATTTAGCGATCCGATCAATTCTAACCAATGGCGTTAGAATTAAGCGATAATTGTTCAAGTTGCTTTGATAATTGCACATATGCAATTTGATAATTTTTGATAATAATTGTGTACGTTGCTCTTATTTATAACGTAATAACCAACAGTTATATTTATCAATTATTATTATTATAGGAAATTATATATTTTTATTCTTGGATTTTTGGACGTTTATTAAGAATTTAGAGTTAAAGTTTGAGCAGTGCAAATTTTCTGATGTGAAGTTACAATTTGAGTAATTAAAATAATTATTTGTTTGGCCATTATTAGAGGTATTAGTTTCATTGCAACTTTTAGTGTTCAATTCGGTAGTAGTAATAGAAGAACAAATGTTCCCTTTTCTTAGATCATTAACAATGTTGCTATGGTGCTCTGCATCTAAATTCAGATATGGTTTCAATGAATTGGTATTACTATGACCCGTTAGTTTGATCAGTTGTTGTTCTGCAATACCAGCTTTAGCAAGATGTGATAAAACAGTCGATCTATTTGAATGATTCGTAATCTTCTTATTTATTGTATCAAGCCTAATTTTTTCTGCCGCATACTTCATCCACTTAGCTAATTCGTTACGTAATATAGGCATATTTTTGTACCATTTGTTTGATTTTTCCCAATAAGGATTAACTGTTAAAAATAGACGGTCCGTTTTAATTTCGTCACTCCTCTTACTTATCATTTTCTTGAACAATCTGAAATAATAAATAAAATATCAATATAATTATTATTCGAGAAAAAATTTTGAATAGTTACCTTACAGGACATCTCTCTGGATTAGAATAATTTGTAGTAAGCCACTTGCTTTCTGAAATATTTTTTCCACCTCCTTGGGTGGTTTTAGTAAAGACTGGATTGTATTCTAACCGACCAGTTGGCTTTCCTTCGTTATTTGTTTCCTGCTTAATATAAGTAGTAAGGCATGTTACAGCTTCTCCACCCCTCCACGCTAATTCATACGCAATTACGGATACAATTTTTTTTGTAATCCAAAATGAGTTTCTTCATTCCATAAGTCGATCATTTTCTTGTATTCATCATTTGACAATGCTGCTGAACTAGATTTCCTTTTTTTTTGGATCGGCTTGCAGTTTGCGTCGTTTGGCATTTCTAGCACTTCTAACTTTTTTAAAAACTATGTCATTGGCAGTGGTTTGCACCGGTTGTAGTTAAAGGTGAAAATTAACTAATCTGTAGTTTTAGTTAACTAATAATTAAATTTGAAATGCTTTGCACCGTCCGTCGCAAACTATGGCTTAAGTAATTAATAGTTTATCTAGGGTGGTAACACTGAAATCCGTAACTTTGTGTTGTTATAACCTAAAAGTGGGTAGTGGTGGTTACTTTCGTTACTAAAAAATATGTTCGAAAACAAACAGTTGTATTTTATTTGTGAGAGAGAGAGAACAAAATTTATTTAGTATTAACATTACAATTTTATTATTTTAAAACTTATAATAATAAAATTTAACGATGAGCGAGAAGTTGAGAGACCCTGCCTATGCGTAAATTGTATTATTGTAAATACCTGGAGATATAATTTTGAAATGAGAACAATCGATGGCCCCTATAACTCGAGGAAATGAAGCTACATTAAAAAAATCTTGCTGAATGTTGGCATTTTTATGTATTACATAATTTGGCTTTAGACTTGCTATAACTTTTGATACTTTTCGAATAATTCTAGACACAGTAGAGCTGTGCATACCAGCAAAGTCAGCCACTGCGTCCAAATAACCACCCGTTGAATACAAACGAAGGGTGGTTAGTAATTGATTCATCGGAGAAACACAATTATTTCTAAAAGCAAAAACAAATCGGCAAAAATAATATCATTGTGTGTATATTCATCTTACAAATAATAATGGTCATATGGAAATGTCAACTTATCTTCTATTTGTCCTAAAAGTTTACGAACTGTTTCCTTTGAGAGTCGAAATCTTTTTCTAAAAGTAGAACTGTCCATATCATCAAAATAATTGCCTCTTTATAAATGTGTTTAGGAATTCCATAATAAATGAATTCTAAATAATCATCGTCCAATAATTCAATATCATTTATTAATTCTATTGATAGATTCGTTTTTTTTACTTCACTTCACATTTACTACAACGCTTCTCTCGAAGTCTTCAGTCGGGTGATTGGTTTGAAGCAGCTCTCCATTCTTCTCGATTGGAAGCCAATCTCTTCATTTTCTCATAACTATCAGTTTTAGTGTCTTTCTGTATCTGTGTTATATATCTTAGGCGGGGCCTTCCTCTGGAGTTCGTGCCTTCGATTTTATCCTCCACTATAGTCTTCAGCAATCCATCTCTTCTCAATATGTGCCCAACCAACTGATCTCTCCTACTGACTCTCTGTTTCCACATTTTTCTTCCCGCTTCCATCCTTCTCAGAACCTCATCGTTCGTTGTCATTTCCACCCAGCTGATCTTTAGCCTCAAACAACTCAAACGCCTCCAATCTTCTCCTGGCTGCCTTTCCAATGGTCCCCGTCTCACACCCATACAGCGCTACACTCCATATGTATGCTTGTATAAACCGTTTTTTAGTTTTTATAGGAATGCTGTTGGCGATTATTAGTCGTTTTTGTTATAGACGGCTCTCTTAGCTTGTGCTATTCTTCTCCTTATTTCTCTGCTGCTCCTTCCATCTAAGGAATGAGGTCCATTATTAGGCTAGGTATGGGAATTCATTCAGTTCTCCTATAGCTTCACCGTCCACAAATATATCGCCCATACTCAGTTCGATCTATCCGCATTCCATCACTCGGGTTTTTCTCTTGTTTATTTTTATATCATATCCCGTCTGCAGCACCCTGTCCATATCAGTCAGAGACCGTGTCAGTTCCTCCTTTGTTTCCGCAAATAGGACTATGTCGTCTGCATATCTTATCGTGTCGATTTACTCCCCGTGTATCGTTATAACTGTCTGTCTTATTTGCCGGAACTCCTCCATTGCTTTTTGTATGTACAAGTTAAACAGCAATAGGGAAAGGGAGCACCCCTGTCTCACTCCTCGCTCCTAGCTTCTTCCATCTCTCCGTTTTTACTACAACGCTTAACTACCACTTAATCCATACTAAAAGCAGGGATTAAATTTAACTATTAATTAAAGTATAAACTAATAGTTAATGCGACGGTGCAAAGCAAACTTATGTTTAATTAATAGTTAACTTTAACTAACACTTAACTACAACCGGTGCAAACCACTGTGAATGGATCAAATTTAATATTGAATTCATTATAGAATTTTTCTTGCAATTGTTTGGCGGTTATATTCCACATAGTTTTCACAACGTTTTCCTTGTAATCTTTTCCATTACTTTTTTTCATGTTGAACGCCCAATTTTGTAAAATATTACTTACATCTTGTATGGATGTCGATTCTTCCATTGTAAAATTTTTTTCATTACAAAATTTCATGAATTGTTTCCAAACTGAAGCTTGTGAACGTTTGGTATTCATTGGAACCGTATTTTCCACTTCTTCTTCTATATCTTTTACAGATTTATCGCCAAACCGTTGCAATGCAGACATTTTCACAGTACAATATTAATTACGATTACTTAATCGTTATTATTTTCAGGCTTTTGTTTGTTGTCATAGTTATAACAAATCAAGGCACCTACTATATTTGAATTATATTTTTCCGTCGACCATGACAGTATTTTTTAAATATTATTTACTGTTACATTGTGTCTAATTCTAATGTGTGCAATAGTCTTACCGAATTTATTACGTGCATTATTGATTATCATCCAATTTGACTACGTTACTATATTTAAACTTTGTTGTCATTAGTAAATGTCATCATTAGGAAGTCCTTATCAGGTGCTTCTACCATGAATTTGTCGATTTGTTCTTTTGAGAATATTTTAGATTTCTCAGCCTTAAATCCATCTGAGCGACGCGACGTTTTAAATATGCAATCAATTTTGAGAAATGTTTTATGTTTATATCTTCTTTCACTATTAGTACAGCCTTTATCATTGAATATTTTTACCAAAGAGTAGAGGCTTTATAGGTCTTGGTTAATTCTGAAAAATAAGCCGAAAGGACCTCTTCGTTTATTTTTGTTGCTTTTTTGAGCATACACCATTTCTTGAATTCGTTATAAACTTTTTCATAATGAACCCTAGATTTTTCGGGCAACAGATTTAACGTAGCTTGTTTTGCAGCTTCGACAATATCTGGTGGATTATTATCATTTAAAACACAAACATCCTCACCTTCCATTTTACAAATCAATTGAAGGGCTCAGAGGAAAAGTGGTACAAGTGCATCTCTAATTGTTTCGAGATAATTAATTAAGCATTGACAGCTCAAAATTTCAAAATTAAAAAATATGCTGGTTTACGCGACCACTTTGAATTTTTAGGCTTTGCGGTGGAGACACTTGGCACATGGTCATCGGACTCAAAAAATTTTGCTAATGAGATTGGCAAAATTTTAATTGAAAAATCTGGTGATCGTCGTTCCAAGTCTTTTTTCATTCAATGTATTAGCCTGAAAATTCAAAGGGGTAATGCGGCCAGCATTTTATGAACTTTCGGAAATCCGGCCGGGTTCGATGAAATTTTTTATTTGTAGTTTTAATTATTGTACTATTATACTGTAAAATAGTGCTGAATGTCCTAAATTGAAAAAATTAAATACTTTCAACATTATTATAATGAATTTTTCTTAATTTTGTAGGAAAAATACATCTACTTAATTTCACAATAGACAAAACTTCTTAAAATTTTGGTGGTAGTGGTTAAGAAGAAAAGTTTGTACTTGTACCATTTTGTTTTTATGTTTTTGTTTTTGTAAAAATGGTATAATTGAATAAGAATATACAAATCTGAAGTTATGCGTATTTATTATTGAAAATAAAGAACAAGACACCAGTATTTAAGTCACATCAATATTAAATTTTAACTTTATTCATCATAATCACTGATTAGTATTTGATCATTATCATCTATGTCGGACGCATCATCTGTATAATTTTTAGAGAGGCCTGCTTGTGAGTTGCTAGTACTACAATAAACACACGGAGGTGTTGTGGAAAGCACTTTTCGAGAGGTTGTGAAGACATGTCATTACGACAGTACTAAATATGTTGAGGATAAACCATCAATCAATAAGACCCTTCGCGAGGTCAAAGTGGCGCAACTTAACTAGTTGCAACTTAACTAGTTAATTTGACTTATTTTCGAATTTATTTTACAGTTGCTAGTACTTTTCTTCTTGGGGGGGAGGAGATCCATGCTTCAAATTATTAAAAAAATCGTGGTAAATAAGCGGAACATATGGTAATAAGGTTTGCAAATTCTTCCATTTTTCATATTTAATGGATATTGGCATTCTGTAAAGGTGTGAAAGATGTACGTGTTGAGGTTTCCTACCAGGTGTTTTCTTTCCACAGTCAACAGTATAAAAGCCCGCTTCTTCATTTAAAGTACATTTATATTGCATAATGAATGGACTTTTTTTTGCACTCTGATCCATTTAATTTCCCTCCATTTGATTTGATTCTTTTCATCATCTTTTTTTATATCCTTTATTAGAATATCCAAGTAACTTTCTATAGAATAGAAATCGTCCGATTTCATTTGAAAACCAGAAAATGTTTTACAGCATTTCTGTACAGTTGTTATCCACTCTGTGGGTGGGTTATCCACACATATGGAACTTGTTTTTTTATATTTTTCAATGATACCAAAATCTTCATCACATTCCATATATGTATGCCCCGGTTCCAAAGATTTGTGATCTATTGTTTCAACTGGCATTTCTCGTACAATATGCATCAAAAATTTAACCAAGTTTTTATTTTTATTTTGACCTACACAAGAATCACTAAATGCTGTAAGGTGTCTAGTATTTATCCTTGTTCAAGTTCGATGCAAATTTAAAAAGACATGACCCAACTTCCTGGGACCCCCTCGAAGCAATTGACTCATCCCACATAAACATTGAGGAACACTTTTGGCCCAAATTGTGAATTCCCAGGTTGTATGTCCATAACGTCCGCAGGTAAAATACTTTATTTGTTATCAGTGCTAGTGTTGGCAGAGTTTTCTGTAAATCAAAACATATTGAAACAACAGTGTCTTGAGGTGATGAATTGTTTGCCAATATTTTTGCGTTTCGTTTAGCCTGTACTGCAGCTTCAGCTTTCCTAAGATGCAGTTCTTTTTCTACATTAATTAAAGCCTTTTCTTCTATATTCTCACAGGCTTCAAGGGAGATTTTAAATCGATCACATTTATCACACGTATCAGAAAGTGGTTGGTGAAAACTTAGATTAAAACTCTGTATTGAACATTTTTCTGTAACACCATTCCTTTTGAGGTATATGAATATTTTCAGAACAGTATTCAACATAACACTGGTACATTTTCTTTATTGTAAGAAAATATGGAAGATTCTTTTATTGGGATTGTTATGCCTGCTGTAATGGCTTTCATATTTAGGAAATAAATCAATATGATTTTTAAGAATATTAATAGATTCTTGTGACACCTTATTCGGGCAAGGAGCTTTTCCCCTAGCATCAACAGTAGAAAAACCCAAATCTGTCTTTTTGTTTACAGCCCGAGAATATCGACCATTGCTGATGTCTAATATTTTCAAATAAAACATCTTACACCACTCTCTTGTTTAATGTTAAAATAATACTTTTAAATGTCAAAGTTACTGTTTCGTGACACGTTATTACATTGCGTTAATGGACGCGAGGGGTTTCACATTGATTTAATAGTATATTGTTTGGCAAGGGATGAAACAAGACGATTTCAGACGAGAGTGGATTGCCTTCCCGAGCGAAAGCGAGGGCTGACATCACCCCGAGTCTGAAATCGTGTTTCATCCCGTGCCCAAACATACTATTTTTCATATTACCTGTAATGAATCTGAGAGTTTTCATAAAATATAAGAATTGTCAGCTGTCACATTAATTATTTACAATAAATTAATAAATTCAATTCTGACAGGTTTAAAATGAAATCAAAAACTGAGTAAGCGGGCAGAAACTTGACGCTTTCTTTCCTAGCGCAAAAACCAATTTAGTTTCTGACCAACAGTCGCGTTGATCTGCAATTATCGTGTTTCGACTGTCTCAACATGCAATGAAACTCGTAGTTTCATGACAGGTAATATGAAAACGTCATTAACTCTGCAATCAGGTGCGTCACCATTACCAAAAATCGCCACAATATTTATGAAGGTCTTATAAATAAGTGTACTAAATTTTAAGAAAGTCTACCTTTTAGTTTCTGAGAAAATTAAATTATTATGCTAAAAAATGATACAAATTTAATAAATCGTCATTACGTTTGGCAACGTCGCCGCTTCTCACTTTTAAATGCACTTTCTTTGGTTATGTTGACACCCATGACATAGATATGAAATGTAAACATAAATGTAAATACCAACAGCTGAAAGTACACAACCATTGACATTTTTTTAACAACAATTTTAACATTTTTACACATTTTTCCTTATGTTTTTTGAATGTTATATAAATGTTTCTCGACACCTTTATTAGTATGGTTCATATCAGAAAAGTTCACAATTTTGCGTTAGCAGTTAGTCGTACAGCAGCAATGGTACTACTATCATCATCGCCAACCAAAACTCCAACTTCAACACAAACATTTTATAGTATACAACTTTTAGTTATCAGATCTACAGCCAAATTAGACTCCATTTCCTTTGAACTTCCAGAATAGTTTAAACGACAATCATGACTCTCTTTGCTGTAACCTAACTCACATCGTCGACATTTTCGATTTTTAGTGCCATAATCAAGTACGCTACCACTTAAGACACCAATTAATGCACCGTAACCATTATTACTATCATAATTTCGTCCAGAACCTCTTTTACTCCAACCCATATCATAGGACACCATAATACGAACATGATCAGTTGCTTTGACGTCGTATATCTTAATAGGAGATAATTGATACTGATCGGATTCAGTATGTAATGATGATGTCGGGGTTTCAACAGCAGGTTCTTCAGAGTTAACCAGGAAATGTGACAGTTTTTCAGATGAGGTATTAATCAGGGAATTAGGTAAAAGGAAATTTTTCTCCAAGCCATCAGGTCTATACAATAAAAAAAGGTCTATAAAATAAAAAAAAAAGGAATATACAAATAATATGGAGCATAAATAAACGAATAGTCTGTTTCCTTTAACAACTCTATTAGGTATAGGGTGTTTTTTTTAGCTGCATGAGAACTTCAAAATGAAATAAAACATTAAAAACCTGACGGAATGTTTTGGTTATAATTTTTTTATCAAAGTACAGTTAAAGGCATTTATGATTTGAACATGACTTCAGGCATGTGACCACCACGACTAATGGTTACGAAGCGCATCCATTCAGTCCAATTTTTGACCACTTTTTCCAATATTTCTGGCTTTATTTCATAAATGGCTTGCTGAATATTAGCCTCCAATGCTTCTAGAGTTGTTGGTTTGTTAGCATAAACCATGGATTTAACATACCCCCACAGAAAATAATCTGGAGGTGTCAAATCACACGATCTTGGAGGCCAATTGATAGGACCACGTTTTGAAATAATGTTGTCACCAAATTGTCCTTTCAATAAATTGATGGTTTCGTTGGCTGTGTGGCACGTAGCACCATCCTGTTGGAACCATAAGTTGTCAATGTTTAGCTCTTGAAGTTTTGGAAACAAAAATGTATTGTTTTTTACAATTTAGTAACTATAATTAAATAATCAAAAATGTATTGAGCATGTGTCGATATCTCACACCATTCACCGTAACGGTAGCTCATTTCGAAAGACATATGGACCAATGATGCCGTTGGCGTGTATTCCACACCAAACAGTCAATTTTAATGGATGCAATGGAGTCTCAAGATAATGTCCCGGATTGGTCTCACTCCATATACGGCAATTTTGTTTGTTCACATACCCATTTAACCAGAAATGTGCCTCGTCACTGAACAAAATTTTACGGTAAAAAAATGGATCCACTTCCAATTGGTTGTGAGCCCAATCTGCGAACTCACGACGCAATCGATGATCATCAGGCTTCAGTTCTTGAACAACCAACTGGATTTTATAAGGTAGTAAATGAAGATCTTTTCGTAAAATTTTCCATGTAGTGGACGGACAAAGCCCAAGTTGTTGAGCACGATGGCGAATTGAAATGTTTGGGTCCTGTTGCACACTTTCACTCACAGAACTGATAGCTTCTTCGGTACGCACATAATTTCGTCTTGCTGGTGTTTTTATATCACGCAACGAAGAAGTGGTACGAAATTTGTCTACCACCGCACGAATAGCTTGCTCAGAAGGTCGAAAATGTCTAACATAAAATGGGCGAAGGGCTCTATATGTTTGGCGAACAGAGCTTTGATTTTTAAAATATCTACTCTATATATATAAAAAGATAAGACAATATGCAACGTTTTTATGCAACGTTTTTGTGCAACGTTTTATGCAACGTTTTTATGCAACGCTGAGAACAGCTATTGGACGACACCAAATCAACATTATAATCACATCAACGGATGAATCAAAGCAAAGCAAAGCAAAGTAAAGCAAAGCAAAGCAAAGCAAAGGCAAAAGCAAAAGCAAAAGCAAAAGCAAATGCAAAAGCAAAAAGCAAATGCAAAAAAGCAAAAAGCAAATGCAAAAAAGCAAGAGCAAAAAGTAAACGCAAAGCAAGGCAACAAAACCATGCGACGCAAAAACACAAAGATTGAAAGATTTATGTAAATGCAAAAATCCGTTTGGTGGCAAATTTGTTATTTTCGGTGGTGACTTTCGTCAAAATAAAATACGTTTATTTATAAAATAAAATATAAAAATAAATATAAAATATGTTATAAAATACGCTTCACCTTTGGAAATAGCCAATTTTACTTTATAGTCAACATCAATTTGGCCAAGCAGCATTATATTATTGAAAGTACCGAATAGCTGGAAATCTACAAATATAATTCAGGACATTTACAGCAATTCAATTGCTTCTAATGCCGATCTCTCCGACAGAATTATATTAGCCTGCCACAATGATGATGTTCGCACACTTAACAATAAAATATTAAATTTGGTCGAGGGCAAGATTCATATACCTACTTAATTGAAGATACAGCTAAACATCGAGGGGTCGATCAAACAGATGAGGACATTCGGTTGGAATATGAAGTCGAATATTTAAATTCGTTGAATTTCCCTGGGTTTCCGGTACACAAATTAAAACTCAAAATAGGATCTGTTGTTATGCTAGCAGAGCTTTAACAAAGTTGGTTTGCTGTCGTGTAATTTTTTGAATAAGGAAATGGTTTGCTTGAGTTTTTGTAAATAATTTGAATTTTGTATGTTTCGCGGTTTCGGAGAAGCCGAGAGAGCGCGAGCAGTGAAGAAGAAGACTTGCGTACGCCGTCCAAGTCGTGGACGGTCGACATTTTGATTTCTGACGATTTTTAGTTGTAAAAATTTGATTTATTTGAGAATAAAAAACAAGTAAAGTTTGAAGGAGTGTTATTTCTTTTAGATTGAGAAATTAGAAGAGAAAATTTTGTGAATTATACTAAATGCAAGTGGAATTATTTCGGAAAAGGTATACAAGGTCGCTTGATAGTGGGCGATACTGAAAGATAACCGATTGAGCCAGCCGGGTAAGAAGGTGATTTCTCCGCCCGAATTGGAATTTTACGAAGAAGTTTTGAAAATTCGATATTTAATATTTAAGGGTGGAAAATAACACTTCAATATACATCGATAGGCCTTTGTTTAGTCATGGACAGTTATATGTAGCATTATCAAGATGTCGAGCGAAGGATGGAATACAAATTCAAAGTGAAAGCGACATAAAAAATGTAGTATGGAAATAAGTCTTATAACTTGAAGTTATTAGGGCCGCGAAGCGGCCCTGGGGGGTAGGGCCGCGGCAGCGGCCAGGGGGGCGGAGCCCCCCTAGTATTTCTATAATTTGGTAGCGTTGTTCAATGGTCAATCTATGCATTATCAAATGCCATACCTTGCTAAACACAAATGTCAAAAAACTGTTTCCATAGCAATCTTGATTCAATTGTTATCCCTATTGAAAGTTCTCATGCAGCTAAAAAAACACCCTATATATAAAATTTAAATATTTACAAATATTTTGTTCACATGCACCAAGGCAACAAAGTACATAAATATTGAAGTCTAAAAAAACCAGCCTCGAAATATTGGAACAACCTTCCAAAATTCCACCTTTAATTTTAATAAATTTTTAATCGGGCGGAGAATTCACTTCTTTACCCGGCTTGCTCAATCGTAATCGTCCAGGGCGCCCACTATCAAGCGACTTTGCAAAGCACTCAAACAAATCTCTATCGATAGACATTGATTTCACAAAAAAAGTTTGAAATATGAACGAAAATAGAAAAACATGTCTACAGAACCCCCCCCCAAGAGCTTCGCGATTAACTCCGAGACGGATGAGGCTCAAAAAAACAATTTGGAAGCTCATTGATGCTCAAACTATACTTAAATGTTTGACATAAATTTCAACAAAAAAGTTCACTTGGAGGAGATAAAATAAAACGTGTCACAGCACCCCATTATTCGTCGCATTAACCTGCGACGGTTGACGCTCAAATAAAAATATTGAAAATTCAATGATGCTAAAATGTTTCTTTCACAAATTTTTCTGAAAAATTCGATTTAGGAGGCGTCAGCGACATGTTTCTTTTTCTTTTCAAATTCTTAAAATATTTTAAACAATTATTACATTGCTTAAACATTTAATGAGTTTTTCTGCGTTACATAGACTTTTCCCAACTCTTCTAGTCCTAAAAGCCAACATTTTACACCAAGTTTTATTGATAAGATATTCTTCTTTCAATATTCTTCACCAAAGATATTCTATTAATCAGATTCTTTTCGAAAATTTCAACTTCATATTATTCCATCAATCTAGTGATCACTTAACAGATTAAGCAGGATTAAGTTTTCTTAATCGGATCAAAAATTTTAATCTTATAATTTTTAAAATAGTGTAGTGTCCTCCGGGATTTGTTCTTTTGTCACCGAAGAACGACCACACACTTACCTCCTTAATCTCAACTTATATGAGATAAGAATGCTCAACACTCGTTCGCCCCCATCCTGCAGCTCGTCTCAATTGCAGAAAACGTTGTTATCAAATGGCAACCTTGAGTTGAGATCTTTTACTTTCAAACTGATAAATAACACGACGGTCACAATAGTACTTTTCATCACTAGGCTGTAAAACGCCGTTTCCCGTCCGCGGGAGCGATAGTAGGAGCCGAGGCTTCGACCGCTCCCGAGGATGTAGCGGCGTTTTACCAGCCGAGTTGAGGAAATGCACTTTTCATCAGTTTCTCGTCCGGAGGGATGAAAAGTTGATTTCGACACGATTTATTAATTTCCCAATATTCCCCGTATTTACACCAATTAAATTTATCCCCAAATTCTTATTTATACAACTATCTACCTAGGTATCCTCCTTTAAAGCTGGTTCACACTATATGATTTTTCATCTGACTCCGTCATACAAGAAGTCATGGCAAAAATCATACGAAACTCTTTTTTCTCTCTCTTTTCATACGACCAACAATTTTTATGTTCACACTGTGTAATATTGCTTGTGACCTTTCTTATTACTAAAACGTCAAAATGGCTGTCATATGTCAAAAAAATTATAATTAACCTAAGTTTATAGCAATAAGTGGTTGATTTTGAATTGAATTTTATATCTAATAGAAATTATTCTGTCATCGGTGTCTATTTCTTATTTTTATCCAAAATTTTTTTAAGAAATAATCATTTTTGACGAAAAATTATGTTGACCAAATTTTTAAAAATTTTAAGAAAATTTGTCTAAAATGTTCGATAAATTTTTGTTCAAAAATATTTCAGATTTTGTGATTATTTCAATAATAATCATTTGTTATAAAAAATTTATATTTTAAAATTTCGGAAAAAAGTCACTTTTTTGAAAAATTAACGATATTTTGAAAAATTTAAAGAAAAATTTTCTAAAATGTTCGATAAATTTTTGTTAAAATATATTTCAGTTTTTGTGATTATTTCGATAAATAATAATTTTTTATAAAAAATTCAGTTTTTGAAATTTTGTAAAAAAATCTTTCAAGAAGTCATAGCAAAATAGACACCGTCCTATTCTGAAAATCACTTATTATTTTGCTATGACCGAGCTTATTATTTAGCTATGACTTCTATAATAGCAAAAATCAGATAGTGTGAACCTAAAAATATTTGTCATATGACAAAGCTTTTAAAGCTGGTTCACACTATATGATTTTTCATCTGACTTGTCATATGACTTGTCATATGACAAATATTTTTAGGTTCACACTATCTGATTTTTGCTATTATAGAAATCATAGCTAAATAATAAGCTCGGTCATAGCAAAATAATAAGTGATTTTCAGAATAGGACGGTGTCTATTTTGCTATGACTTCTTGAAAGATTTTTTTACAAAATTTCAAAAACCGAATTTTTTATAAAAAATTATTATTTATCGAAATAATCACAAAAACTGAAATATATTTTAATAAAAATTTATCGAACATTTTAGAAAATTTTTTTTAAATTTTTCAAAATATCGTTAATTTTTCAAAAAAGTGACTTTTCCGAAATATCAAAAACTAAATTTTTTATAACAAATAATTATTGAAATAATCACAAAATCTGAAATATTTTTGAACAAAAATTTATCGAACATTTTAGACAAATTTTCTTAAAATTTTTAAAAATTTGGTCAACATAATTTTTCGTCAAAACTGATTATTTCTTAAAAAATTTTTGGATAAAAAGAAGAAATAGACACCGATGACAGAATAATTTCTATTAGATATAAAATTCAATTCAAAATCAACCACTTATTGCTATAAACTTAGGTTAATTATAATTTTTTTGACATATGACAGCCATTTTGACGTTTTAAAGCTGGTTCACACTATATGATTTTTCATCTGACTCGGTCATACGAGAAGTCATGGCAAAAATCATACGAAACTCTTTTTTCTCTCTCTTTTCATATGACCAACAATTTTTATGTTCACACTGTGCAATATTGCTTGTGACTTTTCTTATTACTAAAACGTCAAAATGGCTGTCATATGTCAAAAAAATTCTAATTAACCTAAGTTTATAGCAATAAGTGGTTAATTTTGAATTGAATTTTATATTTAATAGAAATTATTCTGACATCAGTGTCTATTTCTTCTTTTTATCCAATAATTTTTTAAGAAATAATCATTTTTGACGAAAAATTATGTTGACCAAATTTTTAAAAATTTTAAGAAAATTTGTCTAAAATGTTCGATAAATTTTTGTTCAAAAATATTTCAGTTTTTGTGATTATTTCAATAAATAATCATTTGTTATAAAAATTTAGTTTTTGAAATTTCGGAAAAAAGTCACTTTTTTGAAAAATTAACGATATTTTGAAAAATTTAAAGAAAAATTTTCGATAAATTTTTGTTAAAATATATTTCAGTTTTTGTGATTATTTCGATAAAAAATAATTTTTTATAAAAAATTCAGTTTTTGAAATTTTGTAAAAAAATCTTTCAAGAAGTCATAGCAAAATAGACACCGTCCTATTCTGAAAATCACTTATTATTTTGCTATGACCGAGCTTATTATTTAGCTATGACTTCTATAATAGCAAAAATCAGATAGTGTGAACCTAAAAATATTTGTCATATGACAAGTCATATGACAAGTCAGATGAAAAATCATATAGTGTGAACCAGCTTTTAGTAATAAGAAAAGTCACAAGCAATATTACACAGTGTGAACATAAAAATTGTTGGTCGTATGAAAAGAGAGAGAAAAAAGAGTTTCGTATTATTTTTGCCGTGACTTCTCGTATGACCGAGTCAGATGAAAAATCATATAGTGTGAACCAGCTTTTACGGTAGTCTTCCAAACACAAGCATATCCACTTCGGAACAAATAGACTGCACCTCAACACCGCCAATGGTTCTTCCCGTTTGTCTGCTATTACCACAGTTGCACCAACCTTGGGTCCAATTCTCGTCCAAATATCATCCACTTAATTACATTTACTTGTTTAAATACCACATCCAATTTCCATATGCTAATCCAAATAATTATTGCCTTAACCAACTGTCCAATCATTTACCACATGCATCCACTTGGTTCGATTCCGTCCAAACTTAAATTATCAGATCACCAAATCCTTCACTATGCATTCATTTATTTATTTATTTATTTATTTATTTATTTATTAATTTATTTATTTATTTATTATTAAATACGGGCAATTACCCTTTTACAATTTTCATAACAGAGCACTACAATCACAAATACAATTTACTATATTATATACACACATAATACAAGTTAACTATCTTTACAAAAAAAAAAAAAATCCATAATACCAGGGCTAAAACATCAATCCGCAATATAACAAATATTGGCCCAAAATTTAGCGGTCACCATCCAATCTCTGGCCCAAAAATCTCTTAAAACCGCGCAAGGAGGAATTAAACAAGTCAAGATCTACCCCGCTCAAGTGAACATTGCCCAATCTTTGGATTCTATTTAAGGGAGCGTTGTAGCTGTAATTTGCAGAAGCAAAGTCAATAGAAAACAAGGAAATATGTCTAACCCCATACCGGGGAACCCGAAAATTGATCCTCTGTAGAAGTTCCGAACAATCATAGTTGCCATTTACAATATTATAAAGACAGGTCAAGTCGGCAATAACCCTTCGATCGTGCAGGGTTAACAAACACAACAGATCTCGCATAAACTCCTTGACGCATACATCTCGCTCCAAATGGAGTCTATATGCGACCAAATACAAAAACTTACTCTGAACTCTCTCAATAAGATCAGAATCAACCGCATAAAAAGGAGACCAGATTGGAGAATCATACTCCAAAAGCGATCTAACCAATGACATGTACAATATCTTTAAGGTATTAATGCTCTTAAAGTTCCGAGTATTTCTATTAATAAAGCCTAACATTCTCATTGCTTTGGCCGATACATGCTCCACTTGATATTTAAAGGTCAATTTAGCATCAAAAAATACCCCCAAATCACACACTCTGTCGACCGTCCCAAGAACTGCACCCTCCAATGTATAGCCGAACAAAACCGGCGACTCGACCCGATAACATCTCATCACACAGCACTTGCTAATATTCAGAAAAAGTTGATTATAGGTGCACCACTTCGAAAGCGCACTCAAAGCATTCTGAATCCTAATAGAATCCTCATTGGATCTTATCAAAGAAAATATCTTCAGATCATCAGCAAAAATCAAATAAGGAACACCCAACCCCAGAGCCTTGCCAATATCATTGATAAACAGAATAAAAAGCAATGGGTCCAAATGTGCCCTTGGGGTACTCCAGAAGTCACCTCTATTGGTTGGGATAATTGCATTCTGATTCTGACAAACTGGATTCTACCAGATATATAGCTTACAAGCCAACACAACAATGAACCATGCACACCCAGGGCCTCAAGCTTAGAAAACAGGACAGAGTGATTAATTCTGTCAAATGCCTTACTGAAATCCGTATAAATGGAATCTACCTGATAACCGTTCTCAAAACACCTAAAAATGTAGTCCTCATACAACATCAGATTTGTTAAAGGGGACCTTCCCCGCAAAAATCCATGCTGCTCAGGAACAACCAGATTCAAAAGATCAGATGGGATAGCATCGAGTACCAAGCTCTCAAATATCTTAGGTATAACAGACTGAATTGAAATGGGACGATAATTCGACATTCGACACATCAGACCTATCACCCTTCTTAAAAATTGGAATCACAAACGACTGCTTCCAAACCCCCGGCAGAACACCAACCGACAGCGACTTGTTATATAAAATAAACAATGGAAGACTAAGGGAATGCATACATGACTTTATCAAAATTGGATGAATATTATCCGGACCAGGACCCCTTCTAGTTTTAATATTTTTCATCTTTCCCAAAATATCCTCAACAGATACATGGCAATGACTTAGATTCGTTGTTTTTTCATATCTAAAATCTCTTGAAAACACAGTCCCATCCCCATAAGTATCAGAAAAATAACTTGCGAATAACTGCAACACCTGATCAGGCGAGTCAGCACTTAAGTTGCCCAGAAACATAGACCCAGGAATACCCCCAGAAGATCTGTTTGCATTTATGTAATCCCAAAAACCTCCCACATCAACAGGTATAGAATCCTCTACAGACGCAATATATGACTGATAACATTCACGAGCAAGTGCCTTGCACCTCGTTCTCAAATCAGAAAACCCCAGATAATCGCTGTACAAGTTGGATTCTTTAAAGGATCTGTGGGCCCTTCTCTTTTCTCTAATTAGATTCTTTAATTCTCCGCTAAAATACCTTGGGAAAGAATTACCCCCAGAAAACACAGTTACAGGTATAAATAATTGCATAGCACAATATAAATTCTCATACAAATACCGGATTCCAGCTTCTATATCCAAATCTTGCAATACACACCAATCAAGACCATCCAAATATTCTGACATCGCAACATAATCTCCCCTCTTAAAGTTGAATAATCTTGTCTCAATCGAATCGATGCTTCCTCCACTCCGCAACAACAATGACACCATTAATACAGGATGATGATCATCAACAGGCAAAACGCTCTCCTCGCATGGGGCTACAGTCGCACTAGCAACATCGGTAAGAACAAGATCGAGCACTCTTCCATTACCATTCAAAACTCTGTTAATTTGATCCAGACTCAAAAATTCCAACAAATCCACCAAACATCTCGATTCCTCATCAAGAATTCCATCACCACGACATCCAGAATCACAATACAAAATCGGAAGATTATAATCTCCACATATCATAAACCTTGCTGCAGGAAAAAGAGAACGAATGCGCTCAACCTCACGACAATGTAATTCATAAACCTCAGCACTCGATCTTGGGGGAATATACACGCAACCAACCACCAGCTCTACATCGTCAATTTTCATCAACACAAACTGTTGTTCGACCCGATTACAGGACTCGATAGCTCGAGATGAATACTTAGAGTCAATACCTATTAATACACCACCACCGGAAAGTTTCATGCTACTTAAAACCGACCTATCGGCACGATAAACACTATAACGATGCATACCCAGTTCAGCATCACAATAATCAGGAGTCAAAGACGTTTCACTAAAACACACAATATCAAAATCAACAAGCGACATTTCGGTTCTCAACAAATCAAGCTTACTTCTAAGTCTATTAACATTTTGATAATACACTAAAACTTGACTCCGTCTTTCACATCGTTTTTTGATTGTCCCGACTTCACTATCTTAGGCCGCCCGAAACTATATTTTATGGTCAAATCGCTCTCACCACTATCTATTCTCGATTTTAATTGTCCTCGCAACTCGGTCAAATACTTTCTCTCAGCCACAGTCCTATCCGATCCAATCGACACGCCACTCCCCCGAGGTAACCTATGAGAGGAAGCAAGAATGCGCCTTGCATCAGCTGAATTATTCAAAATCACCTTCAGTGGTCTGGGTCCATCCCTTGATACCCTTCCTAGACGGTATACCTTAATATTCGATGTTGCCACATCATCCCGATAAACATCAGCAAAAATCTTCGAAGCACTGGCTTTATCGTGCACTATCCTATCTCGGGAGGAAACAGAGTCGAGCTCGCTAACTCCATACAATATTACATTTGACGATCTTAAATCACGCTCTCTCAACTCCTCGATTACATCCTCCATACTCGAGGGACCTGCATTACAATCTCTATTTATTAATTTTCTCAGGTCTGCTATCTCATTTCTGAGTTCAACAAACTGCAACTTGATGTCATTCAAAATTTCCCCTATCGGTCCCATACTTTCAGTAACAGATAAACAAGCCTTACATACAAATCTTAACTGTGAGTCCTTTTCCAAGATGGTCGAAACAACTTTTCTAGATAACCCCGTACAATGACCATGGAAACACTTTCTGCACTTATCGCACTGAATACTTTCAACATGGGACACTTCCTTATCGCAGGACACACATGTGCTGATATCAACCACTGACATAATGATTTACTATTTATTACACTAAAAACCAAATAAATTTTCGACGAGCAAAAACTTGTCTCTTCCAAACATGGGTTCAGCACTTCCAAATTCCAATTATATTTTTCTCTCTCTCAAAATGCGACTGGTCACATCTGGTGATTTATGTTCATTCACTTAACGTTCCACCCAAAACACGTCTTCTCAGTTTGGGTGTTCTTTATTATTTGAATTAATATCTACCCAAAACACGACTGCTCAGTATGGGTGATCTTGCTTAATTGATTTGTTTACTTCTCCCGTTCCCATATCGAATTTCGTCTTCACTTGTTTTTTATGTTTGAATTTTCCTTACCATCTTTTCCATGGTTCATTATTTGATGTCGACTGCCGTAAATAAAGGATACCTATCTGGTTTCATGACAACAAATTAACATTAATATCTTATAATACATTTTAACAATTTAATTTAATTTATACACAGTATCCCGATCCGTTTTGTTATCTTTTAATTATGGAAACATGCAATCTTTGAAATAATTGCACGTCCAATTACCACTCTTCTCAAAGTTACTTTTCTCAGCTCAGGTCAACTTAACTTCGTCATATTCTGAATTTTGTTCCAAGTTGTCCTGAACTGAGTAATCCTCTCTTTGTCGCGCACAGTCTGCAAGACCGTGACTTTAACCGGTGTTAAGCATTCTTATCCCCAGGTTTTCACCGCAATAGATTTAAAATTGAGGGTTATTGAACGGAACTTGCTCGGAGTACTCGAAATTTGAAATACTCGTAACTTTGCAGAAAATGAAAATAAAATTATGGGAATGGAGGCTCATTCAAGCTCAAACGAATCTCTATCGATAGACATCGATTTCATAGAAAAATTCGAAATAGGAACGAAAGTAGAAAAACATGTCTCCAGCCACCCCCCCAAGTGTTTCGCGAATAACTCCGCGACGGTTGAGGCTCAAACGAAAAATTTGGAAGCTCATTGATGCTCAAACGTTTGACACCAATTTCACCCCAAAATTTCACTTGGGGGGGCCAGCATGTCTCCAGCCCCCCCCCCAATAATTTCGCGAATAATTCCGCGACGGTTGAGGCTCAAACGAAAAGTTTGGAAGCTCATTGATGCTCAAACGATGCTCAAACGTTTGACACCATTTTCACCCCGAAATTCCACTTGGGGGGGGGCAGTATGTCTCCATCCCCCCCCAAAAAGTTTTCGCGAATAACTCCGCGACGGTTGAGGCTCAAACGAAAATATTGGAAGCTCATTGATGCTCAAACGATGCTCAAACGTTTGACACAAATTTCATCCCAAAATTCGATTTGGGGGGGGGGGGCTGGCGACATGCACCTATCTATACTCATAATCACGAAATACCAGCACAAAATTCCCCCCCTTGTGATTTTATAAAACGTATTTAGTCAGCCATTTCCAAATTTTGAAATTTTCTTTTGTAGTTTTTTAATTAAATAAAATAATGTTAAATTGAAAACAAGGTTATTCATTTGATTTGTAGAGAGAGAGAGAACAAAATTTATTTACTATTAACATTACAATATCTATTATTTTAAAACTTATAACAATAAAATTTAAAATTTAACGATGAGCGAGAAGTTGAGAGACCCTGCCTGCGCGTAACTCTCTTTGCTTAAGTAATTAGTGCCGAAACATTTTTAAATAATTAATATTAGTGATAAATTGCATTGATAGTTTCGTTGTGGATTTTAAATTGATTAATTTGGTAGTTGCAGGAAAAACTAAACCTGCTTGAATGAAAAAGAAACAAAAAATTTTTTTTTTTTTTTTTTTTTTTTTTTAAATTTAGAATTTAGAATAAAACTTACTTACTAAATGGTTAAAAATACTTGATAATATATGGTAATTTAGAGGTAGGTATATCAGTTACTCCGTACCGGTGGCGTTGCCATTGTTAATATCGTTGTGGTCATCTTCGTCGTTGTCTGCCGTCAGTGTTTGTCGGAATATAGGTAAATTTTGATATGTCAGTTTGTGCTTAATTCTAAAAGGAGCGTTGTCTCGTCGAATGTTAGTTAAGTTTCTTGTTAGTTTGCTTTTCGAAATTTGGGTCTCGTAAAATTTTGTAGATAGTCTGTTAACATGATCTTGAAAGTATTCGACGTCGGTTAGTTCATGTAGTCTCGTTATTCGCGTGTAACGGTCGCATCCTGTTATAAGTCTTAAGTTTTTGTTTTGGAATACCTGTAGTGGCTTGATTGCCGTTTTGGAAACGTTACACCAAGTTGCCGATGTATATGTCAGTATAGGTCGTAATAGTGTTTTGTAAAGTAGCAATTTGTTCTTGTTAGTCATCGTTTGTCCTTTCATCAGTGAGTATATTTTTCGCATTTGTTCGTATACAATTTGTTTTCTGTATTGTAAGTGATTTCGAAAATTAAGTCTCGTGTCCATGTTCATTCCTAAATATTTCACATTTACTTTCGGTTCAATTTTGTGTCCGTCTACCGTAAGAGGTTCAAAAATTTTGTGGTTAGTCCGTTTTCGTGTAAAAATGATTGTCTCAGTCTTTTGTGGATTTAGTTTTATTTTCCAGTGTTTAAAGTATGGTTTCAGTATGTCGACGTGTATCTGTATTTGTTTGTTTGCTACCTGTGCGTAGAACGAGTGGGCATAAATTGCGGTATCGTCTGCGTACAGAGCCGTATTCGTTTTTTGAAATGTCGGTATATCGTTAATAAATAGGTTGAATAGTTTCGGTCCCAGCACGGAGCCTTGGGGAACCCCTGCGTTAATCGTCTTTATCGTAGATGTTGAGTTATTAACTTTTACAGTCATGGTTCGTGAAGAAAGGTATGAATGTATTAATTTTATTAGGTGGGCCGAAAATTTGTAATATATTAATTTATACGTCAGTCCATCGATCCAAACTTTGTCGAAAGCCTTTTCTATGTCAAATAAGGCCATGACTGTTACTTTATCTTTGTTAAAATTTCTTAATATGTCGTTGACAATTCTTGTTATTTGTAGTGTAGTGTTGTGTCCTTTCGTAAATCCAAACTGGCAGTTATTGGTAATTTTGAGGTCGTCCTCTTCCCGTTGCAGTCGGTCAAGTATAATTTTTTCAGTCAATTTCGAAAGGGTGTTGAGCAGACTGATAGGTCTGTAACTAGTTGGTTGCGTTGCGTCTTTGTTGGGTTTGTGGATGGGTATCACAAGGCCAAGTTTCCAGTCCATAGGAAAATGTTGTAATTTGAAGATAGCGTTTATTATATAATTTAGTTGAACAATTGCTTTGTTCGAAAGATTTTTTAAAATTAAGTTTTCTATTTGATCCGGTCCCGGTGCTTTTCGGTTTGGTAGATTTTTTATAAAAGTTTTAATTTCGTTAGGATTGGTCAATAATTTTGTATATTGGTCGGTCGTTAGTGTGTATGTTTTGTCTAAAAAATCTTTGACGTCTCTTCTAATTTGTTTTTGTTCGTCGGTGTCCGTAGTGTCCGTATTATGAACTTTTTGAAAAGTTACAGCTAGCGCCTCTGATTTTTCTTTATCGGTCATGGCGGTGGCGTTATTTTCTAAGTTTAAAGCCGGAATGGGTTTAAAAGTTTTTTTACGATTTTTTGTCAATTTCCAAATGGAATTATCTTGTGGCTTTAATGTCGAAAGAAACTCAGTCCACATTTTATTTTTAAATGTTCGGATCTTGTCTTGAATGTCTTTCGTCATTCGGGTCATAGTAATTTTATTGTTAATGTCAGCAGTTCGCTGCCACAAACGTCTAAAATAATTTCGGTCGGTAATTAAAGGGTATGACCGTGTAAGCATGCAAAAACTGCCCCCAGCGATTTTTAAAAATCAAAATGGCCGATCGATTTATAATCGGAAAAAAACATTTTCTTGAAAATTTCAGCTTTCCAACCCCTAGATTTACGAAATAGTAGGGAAAAACGTGTTTTTTGGTTTTTATTTTATTGTGCCTATTCTACTGAGTATTTTTTAATGAAATTTTTTTTTGTAAGAAATATTGATAAGAGACTTTAAAAAGTAGTTTTTTTGAAAAGTTACAATCATCCCCCTTTTCAAAAAAAATTCCAAAAGTTTTGGCCGCTTTATTTAAACATGTTCCTTAAAAGTGTCAATCACGAATTTTTTTTAAAAAACTTCCCTATGACCTTTCTGTACATGGTAAAATTTTCAACTTGATCCATTTGGTGCAACACAGTGAAAAATAATAAAATAGATACGAATTTGATTACAAGGGTATTTTATACATAGTAGGATTATGCATTATATTAGCTCTATTCGCGGTAACAATCCCGGATACGTTTTATCCTACTGCGTCTGCGGATTTATAATAAAATTGTCATTAAAGCTCAAATTAGATGATAAAAAGTATAAATCCGCAGACGCAGTAGGATAAAACGCATCCAGAGGTGTTACCGCGAATAGAGCTATTATTATACATTACTTAATATATTAGTTATTTATGTATTTAGGGCGTAAAGAAGCTTTTATGGCGTAAGACGTAATTTTTAGCCCGAGGCGGTAGCCGAGGGCTAAGAAGACGTCGAAGGCCATAAAAGCAAGTTACGCCCGTGGTACATACACAACTTTATGCATGGATGAGGATTTTTTAATTTCAAAGTATTTCTAAAATAAATTGAATTTTTGACACAAATCTAGTGTTACTTTGATTAAATTTGAGTTTTGAAACGTAACTATGGTAGCGAGTAAATACCGGTACTGTCATTAAAAGGTGAAAAATGAACGAATTTGATAAGGCTGCAGAATTTCTAATTTATTTGGTTAATTATTATTGTTCACATAAATTACCCACAAGAAATTTTCAATAAAAAGTACTACAATTTTCGGTTTTTAATAAAAACTTTTAATTTTGCAAGTATTTAAACTGTTTCTATTAGGTACCTATGATATCGTTGTTTGACGTTTCATTATAGCCCGTCGGTATAAAGAGGTCCGTGGGCTATAAAGAGACGTTTATGACAAATAAATTCGTGTATAAGTGTCAATTTATGATACATCCGTGCATAAAGTATTTTAGAGTATATCTCAGAATTTTATTACATATTTTAGAATGAATCATGTTCAAGAAAAATGCTTTAGGTGCAATATTATCTACGGAAGGCAATGATTATTATTTATTATCAACCAAATACGCATGAAATATCCGGAATTGCTCGATATTGTTGTGATTGTAATAATGGTAAGCGCACTGTCATGTTCTGCTCTCACATTGCAGCTATTATATAATTATCTTTCTCATGCTCGATATTTGGCTAAAATAATAAAACCAGCTGAGATATTGAGTCATTTGCTTACAAAAATAGAAGTGAACGCAGTAGTGAATGATGACAGTGACGAAGATTATCGATGTTATTTGAAACAATTTTATTAGAAAAATTCTTATATTGTAATTAGTTACTTTTATTATAATTATTATATTATCTTGTAATATTTAATTTTTCATTACTTATGTTGAAAACGAATCAATATATTTTTTGTGAAATAATTTCATTCTTCATCTTCTTTATCAGCCTTTTTCCGCCCACTGCTGGACATAAGCCTATCCATATTATGGAGGATCTGGCCATAACTCACCACGCTGGCCAGACGGGTTAGTGAGTAGTCCGCAGATCGATTTTGGACTATAGTTGTTTTACATCCGGTAGCAGCTTGCTAGGCTAGCATTCAGATGTGCCTGTAGCCCTGGTTTTTGTTAACTGTGGCAATTCGTCAACTCAGGGGGACCGCCGGCTTAACGTGCCCTCCGAAGTACGGAGACTGGGTCATAAGAAAGTTTAACTCTCCCCGGGTTTGAACCCGGTACCTCGCGTTCGCATCCAACTGCGTTAGCTGCAAAGCAATCACCGAATTATTTCATTGCATATAAATAATTATTAAGAATCATCATCAGCCTCAGCGATTGTCATAAATCATAATAGTTTTTTTAAAGCCCATTGCCTTCCGTAGATAATATTGCATACCTAACGCATTTTTCTTTAACATAATTCATTCTAAAATATGTAATAAAATTCTGAGATATACTCTAAAATACTATATATTAAGTAATGTATAATAATATAATGCATATTATACGTTATACTACTATGTATAAAATACCCTTGTAATCAAATTCGTATCTATTTTATTTTTTTTCACTGTGTTGCACCAAATGGATCAAGTTGAAAATTTTACCGTGTACAGAAAGGTCATAGGGAAGTTTTTAAAAAAAAATTCGTGATTGACACTTTTAAGGAACATGTTTAAATAAAGCGGCCAAAACTTTTGGAATTTTTTTTGAAAAGGGGGATGGTTGTAACTTTTCAAAAAAATTACTTTTTAAAGTCTCTTATCAATATTTCTTACCAAAAAAATTTCATTAAAAAATACTCAGTAGAATAGGCACAATAAAATAAAAACAAAAAAACACGTTTTTCCCTATTATTTCGTAAATCTAGGGGTTGGAAAGCTGAAATTTTCAGGAAAATGTTTTTTTCCGATTATAAATCGATCGGCCATTTTGATTTTTAAAAATCGCTGGGGGCAGTTTTTGCATGCTTACACGGTCATACCCTTTAAAATTTCGTCCGGGAAGTTTTCTTTGTTTGTATTAATTTTGATTAATTTTGAATTTCTGTTTTTAGCGTCGGTAATGTTTAGTGTTAGGTTCCTGACTTCATCTTCTAATGTTTCGATCGAATTAATATTGGGGTTAATTTTGATGATTTGGTCAAGCTCAGTTCTAAATTTTTTCCAATTCGTGTTCTTGTAACTGGTGATTGTCTTTGTGTTAGTATTGTTCTTGAAATTGCCAAAATAAAATTGTATTACGTTATGGTCGGAGCTTAGTCTTGGCAGTGAAAGTGGTTTTGTCACATTGTTTACGTTTTTGTTAAGTAGTATGTCGATCGTACTGGGCGTCATATTGTTCATAGGGTGATGAGTATGTTCGTCAGAGTAAAGTATATCTAAGTTGTTATTGTTGCAGTAACGTAGCAGACAGTTTCCGTTGGTATTGTATGTATCACAGTTCCAGTTGTTATGTTTCGAGTTTAGATCGCCTGCTAACAAAATTTTGTTACCAACTCCAAAGAGTTGGTCAAGGTCATTATCGTTAAAATGGTTTCGTGGTCTATTATATGCCACTATAAGTACCGTCTTGTCTTGCAATTTGATTCCCAAAGCTTCGATGCTGGAATTTGGAATCTCAATCTGTACATGTGGTATATTAGTTCTTATTATTATTGCAACGCCGCCTGCAGAAACGTCGTTATGGCGGTCTCTGCGAAGTACGGAGTAACCTGGAAATTTAATAGTTTTATTTGAGTTTAATTTTGTTTCGCTTACCAAAAGAATGTCGATTTTATTCGACACGATATAATTTTGAGTTTCCGAAAGTTTATTAATTATACCATTTGAGTTCCACAAATTTACTTTTAATTTAGAAGTCATAAGTGTCAATTTTGTTAAAGAAGTCTAGTGTTGCCTGAAATTTTTGCAGTTTTGTCTTGCAACCATTTATTAAGTTGTTATAATCGCTAAGGGCTCTAAACATCTCACTCATGTTTATATTGGAATTCAGTTCTTGAGTCACTTCCATTAAATTAGTAAAGTCACCTGCTGGAGTTTTGATTGATTGCTGCTGGCTTGATGTACTCGTATGTTGGCTTGCTTGGATCATGTTTCTTGTCTCCGAACGTGCCGTCCATGCGTTTGTCGTTGGTAATGGTGCAGGAGTAAAAGTATTTTGTTTCAATATAGGAAATCTGTTTATGTTATGGACATACCCCACCCGAGTGGCTGTCCTTTGCTCTTTTCCTTCGTTTACTTGTTTTAATTTTGCGATATATACCGAACAGTTGGTGCTATTTGCCGGGTGACTTTCTCCGCAGTTGGCGCATTTGGCCTGGGTTTCAAGGGAAATTTGACACTCTTTGGTTAAGTGCCCCAGCCCACACTTAAGACATTTTGGCGCATGTCGACAGTGCGTTGCATGACACCATTGTTGACACCTGTGGCATTGTATTAATTGTTTATTATTCAGGTGCCTTTCCCAAAACACGCGAACATTACAGATGTATTTTAACATATTGTTTAACCATTTTTCGGTTACGAAGTCATCTGTTACAACCATGTACAAAGGTCTGCTTGTTTTGGTCATTAAGAAAATTTTCTTTACCTTAAGGCTTTTGTTTTCCAGTTCTTTGTACAATTCCTCAGTAGTAGGGTTCGAATCTAGTCCTTTCAGGACAAACGCATGAGTCTTCTCATCCCGAGGAGTATAAGTATGGAACTCACATTTCTTTTCGTCTAATTGTGCTTGGAGCATTGCCCATTCATCCCTATCGTATACGTAGAATAGTTGGATAGATAGGCAAAAAAACATCAGCTTGCCATTCTAAGCATCATGTCTACCAACCAAATAGGCGCTGAGCTTGTGTCAAGTTCAATTCAAAAACAAATAATCGGAGAATAGCATATTCTGAAAATTTCAACTTCCTACGATTATTCGTTTTTTAATTGAACTTGACACTAGAATTAAAGCAATGTACATGAAATTTCAAATTTTAACCAATCAGAAGTAAATATAAATAAATTTCAATTAAGCATACCAATGAAATATCATAAAACAACTAGTTGTTGAATTTTATGATTTATTCTTATTTATTTTTTTGGAGCGGCGAATGGGAATTTAATTTTTGGCGGTGGCGAAATGGGAAGTGGCAAAATATAAGGCGGCGAAATGGGGTGTATTCTTTCAAATACCTTTGATAACCTGAGGAGGTTTACCTGGTTTGAGTATTATTATTATCTGTGCAGCCTTCCATCGCATTGGATAAACATGCAGAAGAAGAATTGCGCTAAAAATAATGGTAATGAATTTCATAACCTTATCCGGTAACTCTTTTAATACTCTACCGGTGATAAGATCATAACCAGGAGCTTTTTTTGGATTTAAGTTGGTTTTAATGGTTTATTTCACTTCTTTAATATTGAATAATTTACTATGTTACTTGTAATTAAAGGAAGCTTTCAGAAGCTCACTCATCTTCTTTTCCTCATCTTTGTAGATTTCCGATGGGAAGGGTTGAAAAACTTTTGCAAAATGCTCTGAAAAGGTATCCACTTTTTCTTGATCACTCCTCGCTCAAGTTCTATCTACTTTTCTAATTGGAGGTGTGTGCAAAGTTGATTAGTTCAGTCTTTTGGTTGCTTTCCATAAAGAGTAGTCAGTTGCTTCTTCAGCGGATAAATTTTTTAAATATTTTTGAACAACTTTATTCTTTAGATCAGATAAGAGATCCGCCTTACGGATGTTACTAACAATAAGCAACACACTGTCGTAAATTATTACCTAAAATTATTGCTTGATTATCATCGCCCTTGGTACATTATTGCTGATAACTAGAGCACGGATTTTAGGACGTAAAAAATGTTAAAAAAGGCACAATTTTAGGCTATAAAAATCATTGAAATAGGCGCAATAATTAAGAATTTAGGGGTTTTAGGCAATATGTATTTTTCATTACAGAAACTTATAAACGTAATATTTAAAAAAATTAGTTAAAAAATTTTTAATAACGATATAAGAGCTATAAGGATGGAAAATACTATACAAATTTTTATGTAAGCTTTTTTCCCTCCTAAATATAGGGTGTTATTAATTTTCTCATCTATATTTGCATATGGCGCTACTAATTTGATTTTTTTAAGTGTTTGGAAAATTCACCCCACCCCTCTATCAGTCCTGGAGAGCCTCTGCCATTTATGGTTTTGTATTTAGAGGGTACCTATATAACTTAAAGCCATTTAGGATTTCTGAAATCTGTCGCCACCTCTTGGGCTAAAGCAACTTCGACAGTTTTATTAATACGCGTGGATACGAAGCTCTGACTCAACGACTACTGCCAGTTCTCTATCTATGCTGACTTCACCGAAATAAAATACAAGAACTCATAACAACTCAGATTAATTTTTGAACAGTGGCGGATTTCTGCACGCTTGGGGCATCATAAACTAAGGGGGTCTCAAAATTCAACTTTTTGAGATCACTGGTATAGTGTAAAAAACATAGTAAACTGTGCGCATAGAATGAATACTGTAGGGTGTAGGGGCAGTAAAAATATTTAGAAGATCTATAAAAACAGTTTCTTGAGATTTTGAGGAGGACCTCAAAATAATTGCGCTTGGGGCCTCTTAAATGCTAAATCCGCTACTAACTGAGAGATACAAATTTTAAAAAACATAAAAACTATTATTTTTTTTAAGTTTTTGTAACGTAAACGGGATAAATCATTGGTTTAGGCTTTTTAGGCATTAAAAATCTATTTTCGGTCAGTGACATCGGAAATAGGCATTTAGGCAAATAAAAGTAGTGTTCAAAATTTTCAAAATCGTTTGAACGGCATTTCTGTATTTATAATTTTGAATTGCCTAAATAAAGGACAAAAAGGCAAATTGCCTAGAATCCGTGCTCTACTGATAACAAACTAAAATTTTATCAAATTTTTTGTTTAGAACGAATTTTCTGGAAGATAAGTAAAATCACACAAAAATTGACCCCCCCCCCCCCCTAAACGAAATCCTGTATTCTGTCCGCACCTGCTTCAGGCAGAGCCATCATGATTTCCGGGCACGGTAACGATTGCCCATTTTGCTTCCGGGTAGTTACGCCACTGAAAGTTTATAATTTTGATATTGAGTATTTGCTTGGTCTATTGGATTATTTGCTTCGATTTGATACACTGTTGACGCTGTCTCTGTCTGCTACGTACTCAACCCATTAGCCATTACTCGATTCCGAGTTGTTTGTTTTATCTAGTTTTATCTGTCAATCATAATTCATAACCTATTCAGTTTTCAGTAGTTACTAAATTAATGACATGGCAGTACCGGGTCCTTTGAAGGAATTATTTGAGTAAGTACATCCTATAATATTATTTATTCATGTAGTACAAATCTTTTACTAGACAATGTTGTAGTTTGTCAATTTATTGTCATACTTTTTACGTATTACCAAATTACCTAGTTCGTTTTTAAAAAATATTTAAAATTCAGTAGGGAGTATAAGCAGCACTTTAATTTATTATCATCTAATATAGCACTTGGACAGATAATAATTGTTACAATTTTAGAGTGTTGGTTTGGTATTACCACAGATTACTGTTACAAAAAACAAGATTTTCCTTATACATTTTTTTAAATAATTTGCATTTAAGTATATTGTATTTTAGGCACTTGTTTAAATTTAATAACGATTAATTAAACTGCAAGTATTATAAACAGATAAGAAAATGTACCTAGTACATTGGAGTGGATTATTATATTTGTTTATCCAAATTGGAATAATTTGAATGATAAAGTAGAAGATAATAAAAATAAATTTACCTAATTATTAAGTGTTTTGTAAATTTTGTTTTCAAATGGTACAATTACATAATTGCAATTTAAAGTTAGCTTGTACCAGTTTTCATTTAAATTACTGGGTAAATTGAGTACTTATTTCTTCTCTGGCTATACCTAATTATTTTCTTATGTCTTTCTTTCATTGTTTGCCAATAAAATGCATCTCATTGTCATCTACTAAAGTGCAGTTCATTTCTATTAATATTATTTATCTTTTGTTGGTGCTATAAATGAAATAAAACAATTTTAATGATGTTCCATTATTATTTACTTGAATTGTAATCTTTCCATTTTGTATTTTTTTCAAGGTACATTGACGAACACAAAAGTCAATATATTGAAACTCTTAAAGAATCTGTTGCTATTCCTTCCGTATCAGCATCTGTAGAAAATCGTGGTGATGTCAGTCGCATGGTAACATGGACAGCGGAACGTCTTAAAAAGTTAGGAGTTGAGATAACTTTAAAGGATGTAGGAAAACAGAAGTTACCTAATGGCAAAGAAATTCCACTCCCAAATGTAATTTTTGGTCAATTGGGAAATGATCCAAACAAGAAGACTGTCTGTATATATGGCCATTTGGATGTTCAGCCTGCAGCTATAGAAGATGGTTGGGATACTGAGCCGTTTGTTTTAACTGAACGTGATGGAAAACTGTATGGTCGAGGTTCGTCCGATGATAAGGGACCCGTGTTATGTTGGATGCATGCCGTTGAAGCATATCAAGCTCTTGGAGTGGATGTTCCTGTTAACATCAAGTTTATTTTTGAAGGAATGGAAGAATCTGGTAGCGAAGGTTTGGACGATTTGTTGTTTGCAGAGAAAGATAAATTTTTGAAAGATGTTGATTATGTCTGCATTTCTGATAATTATTGGTTGGGAACTGATAAACCATGCATTACTTATGGTTTAAGAGGAATTTGCTACTTTTATATTGAAGTGGAATGTGCAGCCAAGGATCTGCACAGTGGTGTATTTGGAGGAACAGTGTAAGCTTTCTTTTTTTAGTTTCTCTTGTAATGTCTGTGATAATGATTATTTTTAGGCATGAGGGAATGACTGATTTAATTTATCTGCTCAACACTTTAGTAGACACGGATGGTAAAATTTTAATACCAGGTATTGAGAAAAATGTTGCATCACTACTACCAAACGAAAATGAAATTTATGCTCCAATTCATTTTGATGTTGATGAATATCGTGAAAATGTAGGAACGAAACAACTTCTTCATAAGGAAGATAAAACACAATTATTGATGCATCGTTGGCGTTATCCGTCGCTATCGATTCATGGCATTGAAGGTGCATTTAGTGAACCTGGTCAGAAGACCGTTATTCCAAGGAAAGTAATAGGGAAATTTTCAATCAGAATTGTGCCAAACCAACAACCTAAAGAGATTGAAGCTTGCGTAGTGGCTCATGTAGAAAATATGTTTAAGAAGCGTGGAAGTCCAAATACTATGAAAGTTTGTTTGAGTAAATTTAATAAAAATTAAAGTTATTTTAATTGTTTTGTAGGTATCTATGCCTCACGGTGGGGAACCATGGACTGAAGATCCAAATCATCCTCATTACGTTGCAGGAAAGAAGGCCACGAAGCATGTATACAACATTGAGCCTGATCTAACTCGTGAAGGTGGTTCCATTCCTGTTACTCTTACTCTTCAACAAGCTACACAAAAGAACGTAATTCTTTTACCAGTCGGTGCTGGAGATGATGGTGCTCATTCTCAAAATGAGAAGATCGATATAAGAAACTATATACAAGGGGTAAGTAACTTTAGTTATTATGGTATAGAAATTTTATTCAAGTTTCATACATTTAAAAAAATTTGTTATAGACTAAACTTCTTGGAGCTTACTTGTACGAAGTCTCACAATTATAAATGTTTAGGCTTGGAAATTTGAAGTGCCTTGAAGCCAATACCAATTTCATATATATTCCATTAATAATTTTGTATTAATAGTAATTAGCTTCATAATAAATTCAGAAACAATATTAAAAACGTGTTTAATTTCCCTTTTTAGCATTCAATACAATTGTCCTGTATTTTAGCTGGAGTTATCTTTAATACCCAACCCCAATCATTCAAAAGATTTTTATCTGGTAGTTGCACTACAACTGATTTATTGGTAAATATCCACTGAAAATGAAAAATTATTTAAAACGATGTAGCAATATTACTAAAAACTTACTTTTAAATTTTGTTTGATGCCCAATATGTTAATTTTAAGGGAACTATTTTGAAATACGTTATAGATATCTCCTAATTCCACAATATTTTGTGAGGGCCATTTAAGCATAATAGCATAAACAGCCGAACTTTTTGTAGTGTACCAGGTATCACTAATTGAATCATTTTGATGTTTCCAAGGTGAAGTTTTATAAATGGCTTCACCATTTATATCTAACCATGTACCTAATTGTAGCAGTCTCTCTTGATAAATTGGGGCAATCATTCCATCATGTGTTGGTCCTACATTTAATAATAAATTTCCTAGAACAGAATAAAATAATATACTAAAGTTTTGTAATCTAATAAGTATCCATACAGAATTATTTGCATTCTCAATTTACCTCCACAACTAACAGTTTCTGCAAGTATTTGTATTAATTGTTGGATTGTATAAATATCTTCTATATTAGTGTTTCTTCTGTATCCCCAAGAATTTTTATCTATTGTCATCGCATTTTCCCATTTATGTGACTGAAGTACACCTAAAATTTTAAATGTTGCAGTAAAAATTGATTTGTATAAAATTATACCTATTTACCTGGATTGTATCTATCTGAACAAGTATAAAAGTCCCCGTGATGACACATAATATTCTTTCCCCACCTATCATTTACAACCACTGTATCTTTAACAGGACTTTCATTATAAAGCCAAGACAAAAAATCCGTTGATTTCCAATAAGTGTAATTAGCCTCCCAGTCACCATCAGACCACACAATTTCAGGTTGATAATTTTGCACCAGTTCCACCATTTCTGGCAATATTTTATACACCACAAAATTATCCTTGGTAAAATTAGCTCTTTTGTCTGCTAAATAGAGGGGATTGAACCACTCATAAAGTGAATGGTACACACCAAATTTTAGAGATGTCTGTTTAACCGCCTTAGCAAGTTCTCCTAAAATTTAAATTAAATATTTTTCTACCTAAAAATCAATTTTAGTAATACCTACCTAGTAAGTCACGATGTGGACCAACATCCATTGCATTCCAACTGTAAGCATACTTAGAAGGCCATAAAGTATAACCCTCATGGTGCTTACTAGTCAAGACAACATACCTGAAATCAACAAAAAAAATTTAATTTTTATCAGCAACATAATTATAATTTTTACTTTGCACCAGATTTTTCAAACAATTTTGACCACTGCTGGGCATCAAAAAATTCTGCGGTAAAATCACGAGCAAAATCTTGATATGTAAATCCAGGTGGATAATTATTTTTCATGAATGATACAACATCTTTCTTTCCATCTAAAGCAAAAATATTTTTATATGATCTAAAAAAATTTTGATTCTTACCGATCCAATTACGCCAAAACCATTCAGAGTGAAAACTAGGAACTGAAAAGACCCCCCAATGTAAAAATATTCCAATTTTTGCTTCATCATACCAAGTAGGTATCGGACGTTTGTCCAAGCTCTCCCATGAAGGATCGTAGCGTTCACTATTTACAACAGCAATTAGAAAAGCAATGTCGATTGCTCCAAAAAACACCAAAGTAAACAATAATTTACTAAACATTTTTTAAATTATGACTTCTTGATTGTGGTAATAACATTGGTCAAGTACTGCAAATAAATATATTGATAAGTAATCATCGAACTTTGATATGTATGTATGTGGCACACAATTATTATGTATATAACAACTATATGTACATATTTATGAATTACGATTATAAAATTAATTGTATTTAATAACAAGGACTGCCTGCAGCTGATGAATTTCCAATTTTGATAATTTTTTTTTTAGTGAAAATAAATCAAAAATAATGAGATAAGCGTTTCAGCATTATATTATAATACGCCCTATTTTGAAAAAAAATAAACATTTCAAATTCATTTTATTGCAGAATTAGCATTAGTTGCAGTACAAGATTATCACTTCCACTATTTTCTCCATTTAAAATGCGATGTTTTTCGTATATTTTTATTTTAGATTTAAAAAAGAAATATCACCGAAATTGGCTTCATCAGGTGCAGGCATCCCTTGTAAGTATAATAGCTGACCACCCAACAACTTTGTTGAATTAAAACCTATCATATTTTGTATAATGTTCAAATCAGGTATTAAATTAGTTAGCTAGTTAATGGCCATATATTTAAGCTTTTCAATCTTGTGTAGTTTGGTGTCAAAGTTTAGTTTGCTCTCTTCAATACAGCTAATATTATTTTTTGAATGATTACTATCTGAAAAATCATCATGTAAATTTTAAAAACGTTTGAAATGACTTGTATTTCCACTCCCGCTGCGGCGATTAACTCCTATTTTGGTTTTTACTGATTATTCGTTGCTAATTTACTACTAAAAGTAAGAATTGGTCGGTATAAAAAGCAGAGATCAACAGAGATGAAGATATTACGAAGATTGCTTGGGGTAAAATGGTCAGACAGGCAGACAAACAAAAGCGTTAGAGACAGGACTAACGTACAAGACGTCGGCGTCGTAAAGTGGATGAAAACCAGAAGAAGAGAATGGAATGAGCATGTTAGCAGAATGGGTGAAGAAAATATAACACGGGCGTCCAGAGATGGACGACCTCCAGGCAAAAGACTTCCGGGTCGACCACCCAAACGATGGGCCCAAAGATAGTTTTCCTCTTCGACAGAAGACAGTCCGAGGTCAAGGCAAACAGGAGATATCCTAGCCTAAAAGAAGAAGAAAAACACTATCTACTACCAAAAATGCAACTCTATTTCCCCTACTAATAGGTTCAAATCCCGGTCATTCCTAAATCTATCTGTGCCGTATTTAGTCAGCAAAGTAAAAGCTGCCGAGTTATAATTCGGCTTTGACCATCATGGTTTCAGTGGATTTATCTCGTGTTGCAGTCGTCGCTAGATGTCGCATTATTCGGCCGTCTTGACTCTATGGTATTGACCTCCTACTAAGTAAGTTAAGTATGGTAAAACTCGATTGATATGAGAGTGGATTGTGATCTAATCTCAAACGATTTTTATTTACGTGGGCCCTCTCTTATGAAGGGGGAATCCCCCCGTGGGATTCTTTTTAATAGAGTATTGTTATTTCTGTGTCTTTAGTCCTGATGATGGATCTAGTAAATAGTTCGAAACTGTCGGGAATTTGTTTTATTTCCGTCCATTAGAACAGGGGTCGGCAACCTTTTGTTGTAAGAGGGCCAAAAATTTTACGTGGAGATTAGTGCGGGCCGCACTTCTTGGCAAATCCACTAAAAAGTTTGTTTGTTTTACAGTCCGCGGGCCGCACCAAGACCCTTCGAGGGCTGCATGCGGCCCGCGTGTTGCCCACCCCTGCACTAGAACCAAGATTTTTAGCTAAGTGTACAAATTACTTACAAAGTGTATAAATTACTCAAATTAGTGTTAAAAATAACTGTAAACTGTGTTTAAAATTACGGTAAGTATAACTGGCCTCCGCCTTCAGCACACTTTCGATATCTAATTATAATTATTAGCCAAAATTATTGCGTGATTATCACCGAGCTTGGTACATTATAGCTGATATCTTCACAGTATGAATGAAATAGTTTATTTTTATTGAATTTATGAACTTGTTCATTGTATTTATGAAAGTTATAAATTCAGCGAATTTCAATCAATGAATGCGAGTTCATCATAGACATTACAAACATTATGCTTTTCAATGTTTGGTATTTTTTTTTAGTATATAAAGTTAGAGTGCAAATGAGGAAATTCGTGTTTCGGCGTTTGATCTAATGTGCTCTATTTTCGAAAAAAATCGCATTTAAAATTTTTATGTAATGTTATTTATATACACACCCGTAAATGTTTGTACTTTATGATAACATAGAAATACTATTTTTTTTCAATTAATAAACATGTAATTTTTTAAATTAAAATAACACCTTTTGTTGAGTCACCCTTTATAAGGTTTCAAACAAATTTTGTAAAGCCCTGTAAAGACAAAAATATAAACTTTTATAATTTCAGTTTTGGAACAACTGAAAATATCTGGAACATAAATATTTTGAATTCTACTTTTTTTTAAGTAACTTCAATTTTAAAAATATATCGACTAATATTAGTAGGTACATAACCTTAATTTGAGAATCGTTAACCCATTTCATAAAAATGTATGTACGATGTTATGTTATTAGGGTAAAATACATCTTTAAAACTGTAAAATAATATGTTTACGTTTCACATTATTAGGTAAATAAATAAAACGTTTCTTTAATTTCGGTAAACCTTCATTTGTTAACACTTGATACATTTTTACCGAAAAATTACTACATTATAATGATGAATTTGTAAATTACCTTTATTCTGCACACTTTCTATCCAAAAAAACCAGTGGTAAACTGTCTACTTGATTTAAAAATTTATAAAGAAAATGTGACAATGTGCGCACGTATGAGACGATTCAAAACTATTATTGTACATGGCTGTATAAACAATATCACCTTCAGATAATATTATAATAACAAATATTAATGTCTTTGTTTTGTATTATAGGTTCTTGATGCCTTTTATCGAAAAATGTTCATTTTATAGTTTTAATTATCCAGGTAGGTCCCCCATAATTCTTACATGAAAAAGATAATAATGATGATTAGAGAGAAGGTAGAATAATTATTATTAGATTTATTTATTCGTACATCCTATGATTTCAAATGCTCTACAAGTCAAAATAAAATGTAGGTATTTTCAAACTTTGATATAAAGCGAGTTATTTTTATAAAAATTTAAATAGACAACAACTACTGTTGATCTACTTTCCAGAAGAATCTGGAAGTGGATACTAAATCGTTTTCTGCATGAATGAATCTATGGAGGATCCCACCTCCAATATTTTTAGGTACTCAAAATTAGCAATTTTTACGTTATTTTGCCAACAAAACAAACTGAGGATTTTGGGCAAATTGAGGATTTTCCTTCTTTAAAGGTTGGTTGGATTCGTTCTTGTTTTGGCTCATGTCAACCAAGGTATAATGTAGATTATACCTAATTAATCCATATAGAACGACGTTCATTTTACTTTACCATAGATAGTATGGGAAAATAAGTTTGATTTTCTGATTTTGATGAATTCCTTGACCAAACCTCAAGAAATGTCTATGTGTGTATGTCACTGAATTTGTGTGCACTCTAGCTCCCAAACCAAATTTCATATTTTGGTTCAAATCGGTCATGGAAATTTGAGAGTGGAAGTGACGCGCACGAATATATTAACAAGATGCTTGTTTTGTTTGTAATTTAGGGCAAGTACATGGGTACATTTTGCAAGGCACTAAAACAACTATTTGTTTTGTAAGCTGTATTGAATTAGTATGCAAGACATAGTAGGTATCATTCTGATCTCTTACCTGGTAAGACCAAACAACCTCATCCAATCTCCTAAAAAACAATCAATGTTTGAAAATAAAAATTTAATGAAGTTTGCTCTCTTCTTACAAAACAAAAAGTTGATTATACTAGCAACAGTATAACAGACATCCAAAGGAATACATTGGCCATAAGTTCTAAAACTCAAAAAAAAAATGCCATTGGACCTTATAGAACCAAGTCACAGAACTTTAAAGGGTTTTATCTTTTTGGAGATCTTATAGCAATAATACAATTATTAATCTTCATGCAAATAAAAAATTATTTTAAGCTTTTTAAAACATTCAAATTAAAATATTTAAATTGTGAATTTTGTTAGTTCAAAAACAGAACAAAGTTAATAAAAAATTTATTTAGTAAGTTATAGCTAGAAGTTATTTAACATATAGAAAAATATAATACATTTCAGAGCAAGGCATAAGTCGTTGTAAGAAATTAATAAATTTCACTTGAAAACTATTTATTTACCAAAACTGTTTTATAAAACTGAGTAGCAGCTTCTGTAACATTTTTAAAGACGTGACCTAATTCAGAAAATATTAAATTAACACTTTCACTACTCTTGAAATCATTAAAATATTTTACTAAAATTACAATTCCCTGACCAGTTAAAACATGGCTATATTTTACGATTTCACCAAATTTTAACCCATAATCTTGAACATTAGGAGGCAACAAATTTACGGTATTGTTAAATAATTCTACACATTTGTTTTCAATTATATCAGCATACGGAACGTTCGTAGCAGTCAATACAAAAATTGTAGAACAGAATAGAGCAATTGTCAAGAATAAGGTTTTAAAAAAGTCATACATAATTGAAGATTTGCCAGTATTTGTAGTTTTGGAATTAAATTTCCTTCCATTAAGACTTGCATTTACTACTTTCTTTTTTGTTTCCTCTTGAGGTAATAACTTTTCAAGACTTTTATTTGCCTTAGCCTTCTTTTTCTTGTTCTTTTTATTCTTCTTATTTTCTTCACTTTTTTGTGCCTCTTCTAAATCTTTCTGTAGTTGAAGTTTCTCTTCTTCCACTCTATTAGTTTCTTCCAATTGCATTTGTAACTTGGAATAAAAAGTTACAACATCTCGAGCACATTTTTGGCATTGTTTAACTTCTAAACAAGGGCCTGCAATGTTTAACAAAGCTGGGTGCAAAGGATTATCTTTCAAATCTAGCCATTTTAAGGATTTTATTTTCCCAAAACTTAGAGGTAAAACGTGTAGTTTATTTTTGTATAAATCAAGATGTTTCAACTTATTCAAATCACCAAAATTGTCAGGCAGTTCTTTTAATTCGTTTTTGCTTAAATCCAATTTTACCAACTGAGTTAATGTTGCAAAGTTTTTCTGAAAAGTTGAGTCCATGTTTTAGCAAATTTTTAATTAACAAAATTATACAATATACTTACAGGCAAAATGGAGAAGTGATTATTGGATAAGTCCAAAGTATGTACTTTTGTCTTGCTCTAAAAAACACAATGTAAAGTAAATTTTTGATAATTACTCTGAAACTTTTTTAAACAAATTTTTAATTTTGTAGGTCTGCCAAAAACTGATATGGTAGTTTTCCTAATCTAGGTATGTTATCAAAAGGTTCCTTTATGAATTGACAAAAATGTATGTGTACAGGGAATGTGATAACTGATAAGACTTGACAAGTTAAAAAACATACATCAGGAAAAGAGATAATTATTGAAAACTATCATTTTAGCTTTTCGCAGAGCCACAAAATTACTCTTTCTTTCCTTAAGAACTGGAACTCAATAAAATAAACTTGATTCAAGTATAACTTGGGGTTTGTTTAATATTTCAATGACAGCTGTGATTGATTATTTTAATTAAATTGTAAGTTATTTTACCAAACATATTAAACTTATCAGCATCATCATTCATCACTAATAATTTTTGTATAAAAGTTCAAAATATCAGAATTCGAATTAAATAGAAAATATATGACACTTACAATATCTTTGACTGGAATTTCTTGCAAGTCTGACATACTAAGGTCTATTTCTCCATCTTCAGCTTTAATTTCAACTTTCTTTTTTTGAGTTGCTGGAGCCATAGGTAAGCTGCAAAATTGCGGTATTACTTCTACTGAAAATTTTGTTACTTTACCCATTCTTGTGTAAAAAATTTAATTAACCTTAAATAATATGCATACCTGATTAATGAAAATGTTTATAAAACAAAAATATGAAAGCTGTCTATGCGGTGACTGGCCGGTACAAAATTTAAAACACGTCGACAGCCAACTTTACAAATCGGCACATGAAAAAAAGGTTTGTCGATGGTTGGCCCGGTTTCTTTGGAATAGATAAATATTTATAATGTGCATTTTTTATACTAATGAGCAAATTTCATACTTTCCCAAAATGTAACAGTGTAGCACGGGCTGCATAGGCAATTGGGGTGGCCAGAATAGGAGTGAATCAAGTTAAATTTTAGAATTTTTAGAGTTATATGGTTCCAAAACGTCTTAGGCTCTGGCCAGACGTGCAGTAAAATGACGCTAGCTTCAGCAGTAAAATGAAGCTGCAGTAAGGCAGTAAAAACTTTTATTTAATTAATATTTTTAAAAAGAAACAATGTGAATGAGTTAAATGCAAATACCATACTGTTATACTAATGCGTTGCGCTTCACGCAAATAAATAGGTCCGAAACCATCCGTGCAGCGTGAAGCGGCGTCATTATCTGGAAATGCACCTTTTCGCGTTTTTCAAGCGACATTTCTAGCTCCGTCTGGCCAACTACGCTTGTTTCCATAGAGTTTATTTATAAACCTTACTGCAGCTTCATTTTACTGCTGAAGCTAGCGTCATTTTACTGCACGTCTGGCCAGAGCCAAAGTGCATATTAACTTACTTGCTTACTTCAGTTCAAAAGTAAATCAAGTCACATTTTGGTATATTGTATTGGCTTTGCCTTTCTTTGCTGCCTCTAATATCACATGATTCAGTGTTGTACTGAATAATAATATATAATCAATGATGTAGCAACAGGTGGTGCGAGTGATGCCAGGCATCAGGGCCCGGGCCCCGTTGGGGCCTAGTACGCATATTAACATTCCTTACCGTCTCTATACCTACACCATCGCACAGTTAACATCGAGCTAATTTCACTTTTTAGGGGTACTTTTGGCTTAAATTTGCCGAAAAAAAAGAGAGATCCGTCCCCTTTCTAGTAGAACACTTTGCCGAGTCGGACGGCCCTAGGGAATATTTTTAATTGGTATAGTGTTGTCAAAACGACTCTGGAGCGTCCGGAGCGGAGCGGAGAGAGCGCAGAGAATGCATCATAGATTCGCTTTCGTATTATTCTTCTAGTCGTACTAACGGTTTTTGCTTTGTTTTTTGGACTTATGTATTGCCTAATTAGTGTTACACCTTTGAAAAGCAATCAATACTACTCTATTAAGCTATATCAGTAAAATATCCAGGAATACGCAAAATGCATTACATCTATGCGTATGTTCGTTATTATCTCCAATACAATAAGTCCAAATCACTAGGCAATAAATAAGACCAAAAAACAAAGCAAAAACCGTTAGTACGACTAGAAGAATAATACGAAAGCGAATCGATGCACAGCAAACACAAAATCACATTCTTTGATTTTTATTGCTGCTTTGTTTTGTTAGTGTATCGTTTTATTAGTGTTTTGTTTAGTTTTTAGTAAATACCTGTCACTTTAATCTAGAAATATTATTTCTATTGAATTCTTGATTATTGTAATAATTTCACAATGAGCTCATTTTTCAGTAAAATAGCTATATCTTTTCTTCTAAAGTATTATTATAGCAAATGTTATAGCTACCATTTTGAAAACTACACTAAATGAGCAACGTTTTAAAATAACTTGCCAGGTTAGTGTAGTACAATTTTTTTTACAGTATGAAGAGTCGAAGTTAGCAAATAAAATAAAAGAAAATTTTGAGTCTCGCAAGAACTTTTTTTTTCAAAAAGTATGGCAATATTAGTTCTGTTTAATATGTGATCAATAGCAGGGCTATTCAGGGTTATTTAACCAAAATTAGATTCTTATAATATGAAATTTCGTACCTGTGGCACACGATAACTGATTTAATGTGTCGATTTTTACAAAATTCATAAAAGTACCAATATCTCGAAAACTAACAATATTTTAATAAGGGTATATTTCGATATTTTGGTCAGTCATGAGCTGGCCTATCATCCCTCCAAGGGATGACGTTGAGATTTGGGACACACTGTATAAATATTTGCTTATTTGAATTGACTTGTAGGGTTATTGATTGTTACTATGAACTACGTTGATTGTTAAACAACCCCTACACAGTAAAAAAAGCCAATAAATAAACTTTCATTATTTCATTGGTATTTTTATTATGGTAAAATTGACTAAATATTTTAGTCAATTTCACTTAATTTAAAAATTTTACCTACTGGTAAAATATTAGTTGATAAATTTCTCAACCTTGATAGACAAAATTTCTTTCATTGCCATCCATTGTTAATTTCACTTATTTTTTAGCTGGTTTATCAATGTTCTATTTATTACATTATGATGAGTATTGAAAAACATAAAGTGCTATTCAATTACCAATTTAAATATGTAAATTCTCTTTATATTATAATATGAATGTTTTAGATCCGTTGGCGTTGGGTAAATAATCTCATTTATAATAATATTTATCAAACTTTAATGGTAAATTTATTACAAATTTAACTGATATAACAAGAGATTTAAAGTATTTTTGCTTACTTCAGTTGGTGAAATTAACAAACCGCATGTTAAATCAACAATGGCTACTTAGGATATTATTTATCTTAATTTAAAGGTACGCGTTGCCAACTCAGGTCGTTGTCGATTTACCATTATTATGAAGTGGACCCTATTTGCCATGCGATTTATGGCAAATTAACATTATTTAAGTTAAATTACCAAATTTTTTTTTACTGTGTACGCACAACATTTATATGGATAATATGAATCAAGGGGTTTTAGTAAAAAACAGTTAGTTGACATAAGGGTTGAAAATAAACATATAATTTAATCGACTTATGATTTATTAATATAAAAGCAAGTTAAGACTAACGGAAATAATCAACAACGATTATACAGTCTTACAAACTTCTTTAAATCGTATTTTAATCAAGTTCCACACATCCTAGACTAGAGGGTTATAATTGGTACACAGACTCCACTTGTTTTTTTAAAATTTTGCGCCCTTTGTATCGATTTTAAATCTCTTTCATGAATTGCCTGTAATTCAGTATAATAGAGGAACCCCTGCTTTACTGGGAGTATATAAAATAATGTATATACCACAGGACTAAAGTGCAACATTAATCCTGATCCTTTGTTATATAATATACTATTAATTGACAGGGTAATTAGCAGTTCAATGTTATAAATTGCGCTAGGGTTCTTATCGGTTCGAGTGGCATTGAGAGTTAAAGTTTGTGCGGATTAGTCAATGTAACCCACGTGATTAGAAATGAAATATTTTGATTGGTATAATATAAATGTAGGAAGTTATCTTCATAAGATTATAGATTGTATATTATTTGTACCTAATTAACACCCTAAAATTAGTAAAACACGAGAACAATTTTTTAATTACATTTACTACTTCATGAAGTTTAACGAACCATAAAATAAAGATGCAATTAATGACACACAATAATTAGCTGTGTAAATTTTTATGCCTACACAGTGACAAGGTTTCGTGACAATTTTTATAATTATAAATTTTAATAACATTTTTCCTATAATTTTTAAGCACGCATATAAATGTAAACAAACGTGTGAATCTAATGTAAGTTATTAAATTTTTTAAATTTTAATAATATTAATTTTAGCATTGAGTTATTTTACCCGGACAAACCTCGAATAGATAAATAATTATTATGGATGGTATATAATTATTGAAAGTAAATCACTTGACAAAAAAACAAACTCCTGTTATGTAATATTTATACCAAATATTTTACTGATAATTAGGGAAAAAGTGGAACAGGCATACAAATGAATTAATTACAAAATTGAAAGCGCCATCATATTCTGTATAAATTTATTTTCAATTAGGTATGTAAAAATTTGAAATATTATAATCTTCCTAGTTGTACTGTAGAGTGTAGATAACGCCTTTTCGTAAGTTATCTAAAAATATATAAAATTACTAGCATTTCTTGTTGTACTACAATTTCTCTACTACTGAAATATAAATTGAAATTTTGGATTTATATTAATGTTGCACACCGAAAATAGGTCAAAGATGAGAATGCCTTGTTTATTTTATTTTTTTGATAAAGTGCATTTTTACAATATTAAATTAAACTTTTGGGAAAAAATGAAACAGTAATCAGAGAAAATATGAAACAACTGCAGGGAAAATATAAACCACTTTCTGCACTTCAATGTAAAATTTGTTATCATGGTAAGCCTTAAATTGCATGTTTTGATTGATACCGTGATATAGGTATCTACCGTAAACCGGGGCTACTTTGAACAAATTTTACGTTCTTCTGTGTGTATCGCAAAAAGCTTTTAGATATTCAAAAAATACTTTTATTTTTCTTAAAACAGACAAGTAGTACCAGGTAAAAATAAAATCTCATTCAAAATAAACAACAACCTTAAGACATTAAATTAATTAATTTTTTCAATTAACTTCGTATCCCTTAGACGGACCTGTTTGTTCCTATTTTTGTGTGATGATATGTAAGAAGTAAACTCGTATCTATATTTAGATCATTAATGACCGCATTCTCAACTATAATTTTTCTAATTATTTTAATGGATGGTCAACTAAAACGTTTTGTATATTTTTGTATTTTTGTATAATTCTTATATTTTAAATTCAAATTTTTTCAAACATTATTTTTATTAAGACAATTTGTCTAAATAATTTTCTATTTGTTTGGAACACATAATATAACCTCCTCGGCGAGCTTCTATGGGGGTTTCTAACATAACTTCGAGTTGCTCAATATCTACCATACTTTTGTCAAGCAGTTCTGACCATACAAATTTATAAGGATTTTTTTTTGGATGTTCTTAAAAATTAAAATCGCATGTACGGCGTTATAACTTAACATTTTCCAACATAGTATTTTTTTATCCTATTTGTCAAAGTAAAAAATATCATCAGACACTTGATGATTATCGTGTTTATCGTCATTATGGTCATGTCCACTGAAATCTTCTGAATCTGATGCTTCAATCGGAATATTTGTGGATTTGGGTGTTTCAATGTAACCCCGATTTTCAAATAAATTTGAAGGCCAGTGTTCAAAGTAGCCATGGTTTACGAAAATGCCATGAAATTATATAAATGGTATCACGCAAGAAACAAACTGAATGGAAACAATTTGAAGATTTGCTGCTTAAGAAAGTTTGCAAATCTACCTCCTCTGCAAAGAAAAAGTCGAAAAATCGAGTCATATGCAAAAGTAATTATTACCTACAAGTGAAGAATTTATTTCACAAATAACTTAAACTGCAATTAAAGAAACAAGTTTCTACCAAAGTTTGAAGACTGTAGTTTGAAGTTTGACATACGAACTAAGAAATAAAGCTCCAAGTCCTGCAAAATGCTTGCCTTCGCTTTGCATATGACGTCGGGTATAGGGACCATGTTACCCCTCATTATTAAAAATTATAAATATAAAGAAAAAAATAAAAGCGCAAAGGAAAAAAAAGTTTACTGAATCCGAAATATCAAGTGAAAAATAAGACAAACTAAATTAAAATAAAAAGTTCCTTATTTATCCATTTATCTATCTATCTAATGATATTATATAAATTACCTAGATTTGCATAAGTGTAATTAGAATAATAAATAATTAATTAAATACTGTAATAATTTATACTATTAGTAGTATGTATAAAAATTCAATCGGTGTTAGATATTGTGCAATAGATCTTCATAAAAAAAATAATAGAATAATTGCAGTAAAATTATTGTTTTAATTTTTAGTTAGTTCCAAAATTATTGAATTGTCGATAAGACTAATTATTATGTATCTAGATCAATTTGATAAGAAAGCGTTACATCATTTTTTTGTCGGTTGAAAAATATTATACTTCGAAAGTATTATATTATTATTGTCAATATTATGAATGGGTAAAGTCACTACATTAAAAATGATAATTTATGTACTTTTAAATGGAGTATAAATAATTATTTATAGGACGATTCCCACTATACGTTCCATCTCCGTTCCATACCGGGTCCGTTCAAATGTTTTCGACTGTAGTAATTATTGGCTTCTAAACTGAAGGTGTTAGTACGTCAGCCAATAATATTTTAATATGTCCAGTATGAAATGTAGATGGAATATAATATACTGGAAATCAATCAGTATTTCATAATCTCGTTATCTATATTTTATGCGCATGTCATTAACCTGAACGAAAATACTGGCGGTTATCATTCATTTACAAGTCGCAGCTATACTAAAAATTTCAATATAATAACAACTTTTGTTAAGTTTTATGTTTTAAAGTGGTTGTTTTTAACAAACTACGTGATAATGAGTTTGCCTGAAGATAATGTGCGTCGCCACGCCATACCCATCCTTTACACCAAAGGTACACATTACGATGTCGGCTTCAATGTGGTATGTGATTTAATTAATTCATTAATGATTAGTTACAGCGCTTCTCAAACTATTGGGCTTACCCACACAGAGGGGGACAAGCTGTATAAGGGGAGGGGCGAATAAATGAACAGGGCATCAAAGTTAATTTTATGCATTTATATTTATTTTCATATTACTTACTTTTTATCTGAAATAAGAATATAAAAATGACTCATATTTGGAAGTTGTGTAATTGTAATAAAAAAAGGTCGTTCTTGTGTCTGGGAGGAGGCAGAGTTATTCAATGTAGAAAGGGGGGCCGCAAAATTTGAAAGTTTGAGAACTGCTGAGTTAGTAGTTAGTTTTAAGTGATAATTAAATAATTGAAAATTATTTTAGTATAGTTATAGTTAATAATAAAAAAAATATGGTTGGAAAGTAGTGGTCATGCGAGTTTTATTTTAAATTTAAAATTAATAATTTATTAAATTAAATAAATAATAATAATAAATATAATTAAATAAATATTTAATATTTTTATTTATTAATTATTTATTAAGAATACTATTAAAAAATTTAAATACGGAAACATTTTCTTTTTAAATTTTTAGGGGAGAACATTTGGTTCTATTATACGGAGCTTCCTTGAAAAATCTAACGCATTAAGGGATCAACTTTTGCCTGCTTATAACACTCCAGAAGGAAGAAAGGCATATGAAGATACTCTAACTACTTTAAAAAGCAACTTTCCTCAATATATTCGTGAATTACAAGGTACATCAGATGGTGCAGAAGTTCCTTTCCATAAGGTAAACTAATATTATATTTTTATTAATTTAATTGTATATGTTACGTTTAATTTTAGCTGTTCTTATTACATATAGAGAGAATAATCATTTCTGCGGCCAAAATGGAAATTGACCCTTTACCCGTTGGTTGTTCTACTATTATAGTTAACGAACCTGGAAATGTAAGAAATTTAAAATATACTAGAAATTAAAGCAAATGTTTGGGTGGTTTCTTATTAATAATTTCTATTTGGCTATTATATAGGGTGTTTTTTTAGTTGCATGAGAACTTTCAATAGGGATAACAATTGAATCAAGATTGCTATGGAAACAGTTTTTTGACATTTGTGTTTAGCAAGGTTTGGCATTTGATAATGCATATATTGACCATTGAACAACGCTACCAAATTATAGAAATATATTTTAAAAATCAAAGCTCTGTTCGCCAAACATATAGAGCCCTTCGCCCATTTTATGTTAGACATTTTCGACCTTCTGAGCAAGCTATTCGTGCGGTGGTAGACAAATTTCGTACCACTTCTTCGTTGCGTGATATAAAAACACCAGCAAGACGAAATTATGTGCGTACCGAAGAAGCTATCAGTTCTGTGAGTGAAAGTGTGCAACAGCACCCAAACATTTCAATTCGCCATCGTGCTCAACAACTTGGGCTTTGTCCGTCCACTACATGGAAAATTTTATGGAAAGATCTTCATTTACTACCTTATAAAATCCAGTTGGTTCAAGAACTGAAGCCTGATGATCATCGATTGCGTCGTGAGTTCGAAGATTGGGCTCACAACCAATTGGAAGTGGATCCATTTTTTTACCGTAAAATTTTGTTCAGTGACGAGGCACATTTCTGGTTAAATGGGTATGTGAACAAACAAAATTGCCGTATATGGAGTGAGACCAATCCGGGACATTATCTTGAGACTCCATTGCATCCATTAAAATTGACTGTTTGGTGTGGAATACACGCCAACGGCATCATTGGTCCATATGTCTTTCGAAATGAGGAAGGAGCTACCGTTACGGTGAATGGTGTGAGATATCGACACATGCTCAATACATTTTTGTTTCCAAAACTTCAAGAGCTAAACATTGACAACTTATGGTTCCAACAGGATGGTGCTACGTGCCACACAGCCAACGAAACCATCAATTTATTGAAAGGACAATTTGGTGACAACATTATTTCAAAACGTGGTCCTATCAATTGGCCTCCAAGATCGTGTGATTTGACACCTCCAGATTATTTTCTGTGGGGGTATGTTAAATCCATGGTTTATGCTAACAAACCAACAACTCTAGAAGCATTGGAGGCTAATATTCAGCAAGCCATTTATGAAATAAAGCCAGAAATATTGGAAAAAGTGGTCAAAAATTGGACTGAACGGATGCGCTTCGTAACCATTAGTCGTGGTTGTCACATGCCGGAAGTCATGTTCAAATCATAAATGCCTTTAACTGTACTTTCATAAAAAAATTATAACCAAAACATTCCGTCAGGTTTTTAATGTTTTATTTCATTTTGAAGTTCTCATGCAGCTAAAAAACACCCTATATATTATGTATAGTACTTTTTCTTGAAGTAAAATCTCTAATTTTCGTTTAAATATTATAAAACTTCCTGACTTTCCGTGACAAAATTTGTATATTTTCAAATTACTTGATTTTTCCAGGTATTCATTGTAATTATACAAACAGGACCACTTTGGGTTGTAAAACTCATGTTAAAAATTGTAGCTACTTGAAAATGTAATATAGGAAATTTAAAAATTAATTTTTAAATATAAAATACAGTAGTATATTCATATTGTATGATATCTTTGTTATTTTCAAAGTTTCGGTTATATGGTCAAATACTTGAAATTAAAGGATCCGAAGATAAATATTATATTGTACTATATCAGAAACCTTATTAATAATTTTTATAAAATAAAAAATATCGGGGAAGTTCTCAAAATAACAGGACTCCCGATACAGACGATCCTTTTGCAACGAATAGCTACGACTCTTTTCTTCTTTCTTCGGGTTCAGAAAACACACCGAATGACGCCTTATAAATTCAATAAAACTCGAGATGAAAAAGATAACATTTTCGTGCTATTTCGATTACTAATAAATACTAACAGGTTATTTTTACACCTTAAAGTGGCAATTGCAGTTCTATAGTTGTTTAAGCACATACGAAAATAATGCTACGTTTTTATTATTTTATTATATTTTTAAGGAAACGTTAGGTCACACTGAAGATGCTTCCGCTGAAACATTAAACCACTGTTATTTTGTGTCTGCTCATATCATATCTGATGAACCAGAAGGGCGTTGGGGTGTAACCGAAGAAAAATTTACTTCACTTTGTTATGCTGGTCATTTACCTGGGTGGACCATGAGTTACAATCACCATGGACTAGTATACAGTATTAACACTCTAAGTGCCACTAATCTGTTTCCGGGAAAAACACGTAGGTTTCTATAAATTTTGACCTAAGCAAAGTAGTAATATTTTGAAAAAAATTGTATTTTTCAGCAAGAGCTTTTATTACGCGTGCACTTCTTGCTGCCGAAAATTTTGAACAAGCCCAAAAAATAATTAGAGATGCAGGGGTTGGAGCTGCAGATGGTTGTTCCATAAATTTGACATTTTTAAGGCAAGAAGGCAATCGCTTACTTCATAACATTGAAATGGGTCCTCCAGTAAATGAAGAAGAGTCCCAAATGAACATTTTAACATTAAGTTCGGGCGAATACGCGATGCATCTTAATTCGTAAGAAAACAGTCAAATTTTTGTAAGAAAGTACTTAAATAAATTTTAGGTATTTACGTTTATCGACACCAGAATTGGATGGACTCATGCGAGAAAATAGCATTGCAAGATTGGAAACACTAAAAGTTTACCCTCAACCTAAAAACAAGAATGATGTTACTAATATGCTTGGCGATACAAGTGGAATCAAACATAGAGTTTATCGTGATTTTCCTAATGATAGAATTAGAACTATATCAGTAGGTGAGTAAATTTTTGATTTGGAGGTAAATACGTACTCCAATCTACAAAGTAGCACATATTTGTGTACGTATTCTTTTTACATGGTAAAAGCAAATATCTTAATATTAAAGTAAAATTATGTATAATCGTCTGATGGCCTAACATTTTTAGCTACGATTAAACAAATCTCTTAAATCTACGTGAAAAGAATGCACAATAATTTAATAACCTCTTTAATGTAATTTTAAAATAATTTTGTAACAGGAATTTTTGATTTGGCTGAGAAAACATGGAGTATCTATTCAGACAATCCAAGAACAGCTGAGCCTCTAATAGTCCTGCCTCTCGTGTTGAAGAAATAACGTTTTTAACAGTGCAATATGTTATAAAATCAACGCACCTGTTATATTTTGAATATTTTTAAAATGAATAGAACAATATTAGTAGCATTCTGCCTTGCTAAGCAAAAAGGCAGTATCTCTTCAATTTTGGTATAATACTGCCCGTGGCAGTATCTCAAATATAATACGTTATTTGAAATACAATTTGTATGTTATAATTTGTATTTCAAATACCATATTTTCATGTATTTTTCCCACCCCTGGTTATTTGATTTTTTTATAAGAAAACTAATTCGCATACACTGCATTTCCACGACTTGCTGCTACCGCTAAAGTTCATTTCAGAAAACACCTCTGAATTCTGTCGTGATTCCCATCTGCCGAATGTAAACTGAACCACCACAATCCCAAAAGCAGCTAATAAAATCCTTATAATATATTGTCATGCAATTTTGACGCTTAGAACAATGACGAATTGATGAAGGATGCCCAGGAAAAAGTTTTTGGAAAAGATACAATTTTGAAGAAGTTCTCTTTATTTTGTAGTAAATTTGAGCTTTATTCTGTGTTGGGAAGACTCGACCAACAAATTGTCCTTCTTCCCATTTGGATGGTTAACCCTCCTGGGAAGTTTAACAAATGATGTTTGGTTTTTCTCTTGTATGGTACCTGAAAAACTAAGTAATTAACAAAAGTGCGGTTTGTGAAATTCGAATTTTACCGCGATAGATAAATTCGCTGATTTTGAGTAAAGATCATCGTTTTGGTTGATGATTGGCTGGAGGATCCGCATGACATGGAAAATAACGACGATAATAATTGATTTGAAAAATCTGAGGTTAAGATTCCACTTACTGTTTATCAGTTGTGATACGCCGCCAGATAATGGAGGTTTATTTTGAATTTACGAGCGAATGGGTCCATGATTAAGTTAAATTGGACAACGACGTTTTTATGATGATTCATGGATCGTTGGAACTCGCGCGAGCATTTTGGATTCCTTCGCGTGTGCAAGGGGTAGGACGGTTTTGATTAATAAATGTCCCCTTGCACTAACGAAAGAACGTTTGACCGGGATTTACATTTATCCCAAATTCCAATTATTACTACATTTAAAAAGTTTTTTGATGTGAATTTAGATTTTAAAGGTTAAACATTTATATTTTCTAAAAATAAAAATAGTTTTGTTCTTTATCTTAAATTTGATTTTAATTATCTAGGTGTCTTTCAGAGGATTTTCAGGAGTGTTCATTACTGCATTGAGATACCGAACTAGTCGTGGTATTGGAGTGTCTGTTTTTGGGAGCTGTTTTATTTCTGACTTCCCCAATTTTATAAAATTATTAAGAATTCAAAATAAACATCACGTTACAGTACAATATAATATAGAATGTTCCATCGCATTGCATCGCATCGCTAAAACGAAGGTTTTTTTACATAATCGCATCACTGAATTACTTTAAAAATTAAAATTATTTTTTACCTTTTATGCCAATCTAGGCTAAACTAGAAAAGTCAAGTACATTTATACTAATTAGAAATAGTGCGTAATTTTATACTATTATATTAGTATAACATCTGTCACTCAACTTTCAAACACTGTAAAAATTATATTAATAATTGGTATTTATATTAATAAATAATTAATATTTTATCAATTAATTTATTATCACGAGTTAACAACAGCTAAACAATGTAAAAATTATAGAGTTAATATTTTTTAAGAACACTAGCTTAGCTTACAGCTTACAGGTGCCCTGATTTTGAGTAAATATTTATACTATCAGTTTTAAGTATCTAGAGTATGTAGTTCACTGGAATTTGGTTAAATATTTAACCTTATAGGTGTAATAGTAGTTACATAGTAACTGAACCAACTTACATAGTTGGAGACTGCTAATATAAAGAACCCGGTTTGACTCCTGGCGAAGTAAGAATCATATGATGGCCGTCTCCCCTCGGCAGGCAATGGCAAACCACCGGGGTGTAATCTGTCATGAAAAACAGTTGTTAAAAGGCTCACCACACCCTCCAGAAGGGTTATGGATTGAGGAGGAGGAGTTACATAGTAGGCAATTATGTACTATAATAGGGTAAAGTGCTCTAAGACTGTACGGTCTCTAAGACTGCGCACCTCTTATATTTCGGCATGTGTGTTTGTTTTCTTGGTACAATCTGTTTTGATACAATAATTCGACATTCTGCATATTGTGTACGGTCGCTATTGTTTTTGTGATTGTCGCCTGCATATTGCAGTATTATGTTAACAAAACTCTTAACCAAGCGTGGCTGATGGTATTATTTTTCAATTTAATTGGAGATGGTTATATTTGTGTCCTTTTTAAATTTATGGAGCGGCGTGTAAGACTCCGCAGTCTGTAAACCTGCCGTTTGTGCTTACAACCCTAATACATGTAATCTTACGACAAGATTACATGCTATTAGGGAAGGCAGGATACAATTTATCGAGTGACTTTATTTTAATTACCATCACTGTATAACACGAGCGTCTGCAGATCCCACGGAGGCAACAAAATTAATCCAATCGGAAATTTACGAAACTTGAATGCTTTTTCAAATATGACAAGTGCTTTAAAACACTTTTTACATCATCAGGTAGTTTGCTAAACTTGCCTTCAGATATGCCTTGTATCCTGGTTTTTATGTTAATGGTAGCAATTCACTAACCCAGGGGACCACCAGCTTAACGTGCCTTACGAAGCACAGAGACTAAGTCACAAGAAAGTCTATGACTCTCCCCGGGTTCAAACACTCAAAAAAAAAGGTACATAATATCAGTAAAAATGTTTATTAAACCAACAACTATAATTATTAAAATTTGTCCAGTTACCAATTTAATTGTTAGAACAAAACGATGTTTATTAATGCTATAAACGTAGTTAATTCTCTCAGTAAACATCGTTTATTGTCATAGTGGAGTTAATAATTGTGAGAGTAACTGATGTATATTGTCGCACCTTATTTTATTTGTTGGACTCATTAATAGGTTTGTTTTATCAATTACTACAGTTATTGGCTCAATGTACATCGTTTATTGCCAAAATTAACTTAGTAATTGAGAGAGCTATTGATATACATACTTTGTTTCTTGCCTTTTCCTTTGCGGGTTTAGTGGACTATAATTATTAAACTCTATATATCTTTTTTTAATAGATTAGCGCTTCGAAGTTTTTTTTCCTCTTCGTCGGAACCGTCAGAAATTAACATTCAAATATTTATAATACGTATTTAAATGAATTATAAATATTTGAATGTTAATTTATGACATATTATTAATTGGTTCTGACGAAGAGGAAACAAAACCCCTCGAAACGTTAATCTATTAAAAGAGATATTATAGAGTTTAATTATTGTCTACTAAACCCGCAAAGGAAAAAGCAAGAAATTTAGTAAAATATGGACGCAATAAATGAAATTGATATACATTGTCTCACCTTATTTTATTGGTAGGGCTCATGCCAAAATTGATAGGATTGACGGAATTGTAATTCAAACAACATATTAAAAACTAAATTTTATTTTCAGAACACAATTTGAAATTAATTTAAATGTTTCTAACCTAAGTATAATACAGAATTAAAAAAATTTAAAACAAATATAAAAAATACATATTTATTTTTGATAAGGGTGCCGACCCTTTTGTCGCCTATTTTTTGAATACTTAGTGTTGTAGGAACGAAGTAGCCATGATGTAATGACCAAAAAATAGCGGCATTATGTCTATCTGAAAAGAACAATTAAATTATTATTTATGAATTTAACTATTTGCAAGTGAAAAATCAAATAAGTATAGCACGAATTAATGTATGCAAAACACTCACTTTCTTGTAAATCAGAGGTATCCCTTACTGTCTCTAACAATCCTTTTATTTTTTTGTCCTTTACGTTGCAGAATAAAACTTTTACCAGCTTGCCACGGTTATTATCCCAATTCATAATAAGACCATCTTTGTCTTCGAATGCAATTTTAAAATCACTATCAATCTGAAAGGAAACTAACAATAATTAACTGTAATTTATAGTTAATGCAGTGACGTACCAAACGATATCCTGAAGATGTTTTATAAAAAGGCCAAGCGTCTAAAATAGGGTAAACTTTCTCCATCTACTCCAGGTTCTAAAAAAATGCAGGTTATAAATCTCAAACGCACACGAATATTTCTAAAATGTTATACCAGGGTCTTTAAACCTGTCAAAATTGATTTTCAAAATAAAAGCAATAAATTGTTTGCAAGCCACTTACCAAAATCCTTCTCGTGTCGAGATTTTCTTTCATCAGTTTTTAGCTGTGGCGGTAAAACATGGCTAATTATGGCTGATTTAAGCGAAGCTTTCATGTTGCAATATTTATTATAAATTTTGCCTCCTTTCGAAATACGATAATATGCCTGTAATAAAATGTGTTAAAAATTAAAGAATTAATCTTTGATGATCAAATAGATACCAATTTCTCTGTTGGGAATCGTTCCAAAATTTCCCTTTCTAGACGGTGACTTGACGCTAAGCGATACAACGGCCGTATTCCACAAAAAACATGTATAAATCAAGTGATAATTTACTTGTAATATATTAATATCCCAACTTACCTTATTTTAACAGTAAAAGTACCAGACAATGTTTAATCTCTTTCAAAATTTACGTGTTCACTCACAGATTTCACTAAGTAAATGACATCACACCAAAGAAATCGACAAAAACATGATGACTTCATTGCTGTTATAGTAATAACAACTATAGTTGTTGTAACAAGTAATAGTTTTCATTAATCAATTAATTTTTTACATTATTTAATAAATGTATTAACTATCAATATAAATGCATTCGTTGTCTCGATAAATTGAATATTTGTATATACAAAAATACTTTTTATTGCGAGAATTAAATGTTTTAATCAAATACATAAAATTAGTTACTGGCTGAATGAATTTTCTGTTATTAATCAGTGTTAGACCATTTATTCTTACAATGAATATTGAATTATTGTACCAATAAACAGAGTTCTTAAATAATTAAAAAATTTCGTCCTAACAATAAATATGATTATTGTGACAACTAAATACAAGTTAGTAACCACTGTTTATTAATATTATGAACAACATTTTTTTGAGTGAACCTGGTACCCCGCATTCGCAGTTGATCGCGTTAGCTGCAAGGCAATTGCCGTTTCAAGTAAACCTTACATTACGTCTAATTAGTCTTTTTAAATAAAATTTAGTTTTTACTCACTTCTATTATTATTATTATTTATTATTTCAAGCTATATACATTCGTTAGAATACAGCTATCCCTTACCGGGATTTACAGATCCGTTTGTCGAGGTGGATCAGTCCTCTTGTTACATGTTTGCCATATCAAATTCTTTATTCATTGCTCATAAGTTTTCGTGTGTTGCGGCGACCCTGACGACTTCCCTCCAGTTCTGTCTACTTTGCATCTTTCTCACCCAATCCCTCACTCCCATCGCTCTCAGGTCATCCGTCACCTGGTCCCACCACCTGGTCTTCCTTTCCCTCTATCTTCGACCGGACTCCACACCGCTATTTTCTTTACAATGTCACTGTTGTTTTTCCTCCTTTGTATGTCCGACCCATCTAATTATTGCGATTTCATATGCCTTATAATGTTCTCGCCTTTAATTTCCTCATCGATCTCGCAGTTCATCAGCGGTCTTGTTACGCCGTTCCCACATTTTTTCATCCCAATAATGATGCGTAGAAGTTTCCTTTCGAATGTTTTCAAAGTTTCCACTTCACGTCTCGAGTAACATGCCGTTTCCGCCGCATACGTAACTACTGGCCTGATCAGGGTTTTATAAATCTTCAACTCAGTTTCTCTGCTTAATTTTTTGTCTCTGATGATGTTTTGTTGTGGTAGAATGTTCTGTTCCAGGCTTGTATTCTTTTCTTTATCTCTTCTTCCCTTTCACAGTTTCTGTTTATGATTACTCCCAAATACACAAAGCTTTCTACTTCTTTGATTGTGTGGTCGTCTATAATCACAACACCCTGCTTTTGTTTATTGTTCTTGCTGCATGTACTTTGTCTTTGATTGGTTCACCAATAACCCCATTTGTTTGGCTTTCCTCCTCAGCTTCTTGAATATCTCCTCCATCCTCCTTTGTGTTTTTGCCATGATGATGATGCAGGCCCGTAGCCAAATCGAAAATAAAGGCAGGGCAAATGGTTTGTATGGCCGGACAAATTTTAGTGTTGCAGATGCGAGATGGGTTCGTGGTTTTTCTTTTAAAGCGCCGCAGGCGAAAATTTTTTAAATTTCAAGGTCAACGCGGTTTAAGAAAAGTTGTATTATCGTATTATATGGTATTATCACACAGCCACACGCCAGGGGGAATGGGCTATCAAAATTTATGGTCGGTGCTCGGTCGGTGGGCCAAAAATGCAATGGTCACGGGGGGAAATGCCTTTATTTGGGGACCCCTCTCTCCCTTTGAAAAAAAAATTATTTTCAGTCGCTACAAACATTTTGGTGGGGAGCCAAAGCGTTTGGAAGCGACTGGAAGCTTGAAATAAGGAAAAAGAGAAATTTTTGGTAGCGAAAGTAGCTTCTCCCCGAACGCAGGGGTACTTTGATGAATATTCAATTCTGCGAATTGTATTTGAAAGCATACCGAACTAAAAATAAAACAATTCTTGTACAAAAAGGACCAATGTTGAATGGGAAAATTTTCTGTTAATCTATTGTTACATATTTTCGTTCGTTATCAGCCTTTTTCCGTCCACTGCTGGACATTAGCCTCTCCATATTATGGAGGTTTGGTTTGGCCATAACTCACCATGCCAAACTATTGGCACACGTTAATCTATTGTTACATATTTTTATTTTAAAAGGTTGGGCAAACATCCTTAAAAGGTCGGGCGTGGCCCGACCTTGCCACTCCCTGGCTACGGGCCTGTGATGATGTCGTCAGCATAAGCGAGTATCTGTCCCTCTTTTGTTGTTATGTAACCCTTGGCGTCGATCTCTTTCACTATTTTCTCTATAGCTATGCTAAACAGTTTAGCGGATAACTCGTCTCCTTGCCTCATGCCGCTATTTATTTCAAACCTTTCCGTCTCGCCCTCTTCTGTTCTGATGTATGACACGGTTCCTTCCATCATCATCCTGCTCAAGTTGATCAGCTTTGTTGGTATCTTTTTTAAATTGATACGATTTTGATTCAACAAACATCATTCTATGGCGTCAAACCGTTAATAATAAAAATGTTAAATGATTCCAAAAAAAATTAATTATGTAAAACATACACACAAAATTTAGTTAAAAATCTAAAAATGAGTTTAATTAAATAACTACGAGTATAAAAACTATAAAGTATACAACATTATAGAATGTTGTGGTAATAACTCACAAAAGCAAACCAATAAAATATTTGTAGGTGTTCCAAATGAACATAACCTTAAAAAAACTTGGTTTAAATCAGCTCGACACCGACCGACGTCGCAAATTGCACGAATGCAAACCATATTCATATTCTTTATTACCAAGGTTTCAACAACCAAAGGTTTCATGTCTCAACGTTGGGAATCAATCAAATTTGGAATATTAGGTGCATGGGTATGCAATATTGAGTTGCGATAAACTATCACAACTCTACCACGTTTTACATTATTTATTGTTGTTTTATTTGAAACTTAAGCTCACTTACGTATAACTGTGCGCCTTTCTTCTGCTAGTGACCGTTCAGAGTAGTCTTTCCCGTATGAAGCTCCTGATAAAGGTATGTAATTGCTGTTTCATTTTCAGTTCAGGGAGCATCTAGGTTTGATAGAAAATTAACCATAACAACGTTTCGTCATTGTGTTGTTCCCTTCCCTCTCTATGACTTAGGTCTGACGATTATTGACAACCCACGCCAGTTACGGTTGGGTCCTTTCATTTAGTTTGGGACGTGACAATGCTAAAGAGTCATTTCATAATGAAATCTTAAAATCGAAAAAGTCAGCATATTTTAGATTTTGCTCAAACCTTGTGGGAATGTTCTTTAGGGTTCCAAAGACGAAAATACAGAAGGATTTAATTTTTTCACGCGCCACTTCCGGTCATTATAAAATAAATTAATTGAAAAGTTTTATTTCTGTGTTTTGCAGTTTTAGCTGTAAAAATTTTTCTATTGGAGACGTCTACTCGACCAAGGTGGAATTTTTAAGCTGAAAGAGGGTAGTTTCTAAAAAATATATAATTTATATAATTTTTAAACGAGTTTATTACGAGAAAAAAATTTGAAATTTACAGGATACTTACTTAGTTCTTACCTTTAACTTAAAAAAACTTCAAAGTCCTTTTGGGGTATTCGTCCTCTCGCGGATGTACAGGCGTTTAAGCGATTAGGTGCACCCAGAGGTGTGAAAAAATGGTAATTTTCAAGAATTTTTTTTTGAACTGTTGTACAGTGTTTTTTATTTAATCCTTCCTTCTCGGTCCTTTTACCCTAAAGAGGGTTTGGTGAACCTTTTAATTTGGGGACGATTTATGTACTTACTTTATATGTTTCGTACTAGGTCCTTTTTTTTACCCTAAGACAAGGTTTCTCATGGCATATTACACCCCGGTGGTTTGCCTGCCAAGGGAGAGACGGCCAGAATAAAGTTCTTACTTTACTCGGATTACTTTTACAAAAATTTCAGATAAAAATATTTATTCTGCATCAAGTTATCAAGTTAATTGTAGACCTCTCATTAAAAAAGGTGCTTTGCGGTGGCCATCAGAACTTCATAATGGTTTATCCAAAATCAATGAATAAAAAAGAATTTATTAGTTTAATAGTTAATCTCGTACCTGAACGAAGAATTTCTGTTTTTTTTTTCAAATTTCGCCAACCCAGTCAAACCAGCCTCTGGAATTCGATTTTATGAATTTTGAGGAAAAAATCGCTCGATGATAGTTAATGAAAACCACAAATTTCGGTTAATTGCAAAATCCTTCGTTCAGGCACGGATTTTGAATGTTTAGAATATGCTGTATACATTTCATCTAAATCCATCCAGTGGTTTTTGAAATATCGTGGCCACCGGTTTGAAAATATAGTTTTGAGATAATTACATTTAAAGTTTGAATTAATCAATGAATTACTTACTTAAAGTTCGAATAACAACAAGATATCTTGAAAACTATTTATCGGATCGGTTTGAAATTTTCACAGAATATTCTTGAAACATTGTACCTTAGGGAAACGAACGAAACCCAAAACTCATTTTTTGAAAATCCTGAGTGCACCTAACTCCTTAAAGAGAAGCAAGAAATATAGCGATTTGTTTATTTATTCGGTTTTATTTTTTGTTTATTTTTTTTTTTTTATAAACTTTTATAAAATTTTCATACTGACCTCAGTAGTACTCAGGCCAGTATAAAAATATATATACAAATAAACAAAAAATCAAACCAAGTAAATAAACAAATCACTGTTCAAGTTGTCTTAAAATTGACACTCTCATAATATTCATTTTTTCAATTTTATTGGCAGTTAAATATTCATATATTATTTCCTACATTTTTAGCTCTATCCTAAATTATCCACATAGAGCCACACAAAATTTTTCTTATTATTGCTTTATAATTTCTGTTGATCAAAGAATTATGACGAATTGTTTCAGATTTATCAAATAAATTATTAAAGCAAACATTTGCATATTAAATTATAATTAATACTATTATTAATTAATTAACAGGTTGTTAATAACCCTGAAGTAAATACTATCAATTTATTATTTCTATAGGGTCAAGTGGGGTAAATATGAAACAAAATGTAAAACTTTCTATTTTTAAGGCATTAAAATGGATAAATTAAAATTTTTAGCATCACTATCTGATGTAGTTTTAAGCCATCTTGTTAATTATGTATGATTTTTTAAAATTAAATGCTGAGTAAGTACAAAAATAATAAAAAAACAGTGTTTCACTTTTAACCTTCATTACGGGAAAAAATGAAACAGTTACGGGAAAATGTGAAACAGGTCTGTTACTCCCACGCTATAAGTAGTATTGAAATGTTGTGACAAAAATGAAAAAAGCGGAAAAAACTGCATAGAAAATATACGCTGCAAGCCCTCATTTTTTATATTTCCGCACAAAATAATATAAAACACAAAACAAGGTAATGAAAATTATAACAAAGCTGAAATTAGGTAAAAAATACTTTACTCTACATTTGTCAAAATAATCAACCATTCAAAAACTATGAAAAAAATTTAAAGCCAATCAACATAAGATTATTATTTACAAAAAAAAAACAAAAAAAAACAAATAGATACGTATTATTTAAATAAAAATTAGAAATATGACAAACAAAGGGAAAAAATGAAACAATTTAATGGTTAGTTACATCTCAATCACTGGCACTAACTTTGAAAATAAACTTTTTATATTAACTTATTTTGCCTTATTTTTCACTTTTTTATAATTTCATACCATTTTTAAATATGAACTAAAATTACTTTTAATGATATAACACTAATTTATTATTGTACACTCTTATAAAGTGACAAGTTAAACAAAAATTCCGAAAGTATTTATATTTTGGAACAACATTGTAGAAGGTCAAAAAATTATGAATCCGATTCTTGCACATTTTTCCGCCCCCCGGAATATTGTCAAATTATTAAAAAAAGAACGTAAATTTGTAATAATTATGAAAGAAATTCCAAAATTTATGCAATTCTTGGAGAACATTTTAATAATTTTTACACATTTTCTATAAAGTTTCCACCCTGCTACGATGACCGGAACACTGCAAATAGTTGGGATTATTAATTTGCCTATATGACTGCATAAGCAATTATTTACATACTTTTACAATTTTTTTGAACAGGATATATACCAAAATAAAATTGATAAGCTACCATTTGCAATGTTCCGGTCATTGTAGCATATGGAGCAAAACTTTATTGAATATGTGTAATAATAATTATTATTAAAATGTTCTCAAAGGTATGCATAAATAACTGAATTTTTTTCAAAAAGTTATTGCAAATTCACGATTTTTGTTAATTTAACAATGTTCCCGGGGGCGGAAAGGGGTGCAAAATCGGATTTAATATTTTTTTACCTCCTCCAATGTTGCCTCAAAATTGGAAAACTTTCGGAATTTTTTCACACCCATTTTGCTACAATGACTGGCCTATAAACTTAAGACTATTCAATGTATAAAATGCAAGTCAAACTAATTGAAATGTGATATTGCAATCAAGATAATGTACTTACCTACCTAGTAGTATTCTAGTATTTATTGGATTTCTAAGTAATTTCTAAGCAAACGTAGGCGTAGAATATATCACGATATGAATCAAAACATGCAAGTTAGGATTACCATGCTACCAAATTTTACATTGAAGTACAGAAAGTGGTTTATATTTTCCCTGCAGCTGTTTCATATTTTCCCTGATTGCTGTTTCATATTTTCCCAAAAGTTTAATTTAATATTATAAAAAAGCACTTTATTAAAAAAATAAAACAAGTAAGGCATTCTCATCTTTCATCTATTTTCTGTGTGCAAAATTAATATAAATCCAAAATTTCAATTTATATTGCAGTAATAGAGAAAGTTATACAACAAGAAATGAAATTAATTTTACATATTTTTAGATCGTTTACGAAAAGGCGTTATCTACAGTACTCCTAGGAAGATATAATATTTCAAATTTTTATATAATTGAAAATAAACTTTACAGAATATGATAGCGCTTTCTATTTTGTAATTAAGTCATATTGTTTATTAATTACATGCCTGTTTCACTTTTTCCCTTATTTTGAGGTGTTTCATTTTTTCCCCACTTTACCCTATAAAAAATCTCTAATAAGAAAACGATTTGAAAAACGAATGGGTTTACTTAGGTATAGTAATGGGTCGAATGTGATTACTGATTATGTTCATATTTTGACGAAAATATCAATTTTTATCTACATAATAAAACCGTCATCCTAGCGTGACTTTAGAATAGTTTTTTAATTGTTTATTTATGGAATTCTCACTAGGCTCATCTATTTTCAACAATAAAATGTTTTCACAGTGCAGATTATTTTTTTACAAAATTATTTGTCATCAATTTACTGTTAAGTGTTGGAATGCTAAATGCATCTTCTAATCTTGTTTACAACATACAAAAAAATTTACACGATCAAGTACCTACTACATTTTTATCGTAAAACTTTATCTTTACATTATACCTCATGCTTAGAAAGGTCAATAAAGTTACAATTTTCTGACTTTCGATTTGAGGTGAACTGGAATAGTATATTATAGGCCAAGGTTGTGAAGACATGCATTATAGCCCTAGCGCCAAGATTATATTCCGAGGTGCGAAGCACCGAGGAATATAAGGCGCGGGGGCTATAATGGTCTTCACAACCGTGGTTATATATACGATTTTTTCCACTACTAGGTTTATTACAATTCTTTTAATTGTTGTTAATAAAAAATATTCTAATTTAAAATATTTATTTTAAATAAATTATAAAACAAATGACAGTCTTTTGTTTTCTTGATTTGACATTCTTGAAAATTTTAAATTAATTGTGAATAAAAGTTGAAATTTGAAGTTTGTGAGCCGTTTAGTGAGTTTTTTTAACTGTTTTGTAATAGAAAATCTACTACCGGAAAATCCTTTGTGTTTTCGCATTGAATTTTATTAGTAAATTAAATAAATCGTGGTTCGTCAAATTAACAAAAGATGGCGCTGTCACTATCTGTCACATTAATTCGAATTTAATAAAAATTTTAAAATTCAATTAATCTGTTAATAAAGCGTTTTTAATAGTTTAAATACAATTAAATAACATCTCTTGATTATTCTAAATCATCTTATAACAACATTTTTCTTTAAAATAGTCCCCAAATTATCGAAAAATATCATTTTGTTCATTATTAACTAGTAGTTAATAATGGAAAAATTGTTGACCACTAGTCTATAACATGTCACTTCTGGAGCTTCATACCTAAGTAAAAATGATAGCCTATATGACTAGTAGTGGAAAAAATACATTATATTTTATTAAAATGGTATTTGCTTTCAATGTATCTGCATATAAGTATATGATTAATAATAACAATTAATTAACCTTACACTCAACGGCAGCGGCGCGGCGGTGCAAGAATAGCTAAGGCCCGTAAGCAAATATTCAAAACGGGCCCCTAAAAAAAAGGTCCTAAGTTTTGTATTTGCATACAAAATCTTTTATTTTTGTACGTTCTGTGTAGGGCCCCTTATGGTCCCGGGCCCCTAAGCATTGCTTACATTCGCTTACTCATATCACCGCCACTGCTTAACGGGTAGGTTGAAAATTACACGAGTCCACGGATGAAGCTTTTCAGGCTTATACTATATGTAGATAAAACATAACAAGATCGCAATAATTTAACATTTTTTTATACTTTCACATACTATGTTGGTAGAGTGGTTCCAAAGAAAGAAGAAAAGGTGGAGCTAAAGCGTAGAAACCAAAACTCGCACAATAATCGAGTTTATATTGATGGAATTGGGTGTCACGCGATCTCTACTGCGCCGGATTTTGGCTACGCCTTTTCTTATTTCTTTAGAACTACTCTACTATACTACGTATAAAATTGTACTATGTAGAGTTCCGTTACTGAAAGAAAAACAGACGTAGCCAAAATCCGGCGCAGTAGATGACACGTGACAACCAATTCCACCAATTGATATAAGAACCTAAAGTCGAACGGACTAATTTTCGTTCCTGCACATTAGCTCCGCCATTTTTTCTTTCAGTGACAAAACTCTACCTATGGTAAAGTAAAAATGAACTGGAAAGCATTGAATATGTTTATTAAAGTTAAAATTTGAATTATAATTTAAAAATTTGAATTTGAGCAAACTTTTGTACTAAAATAATTCTTTATTAGAGAAATACATTTTAAACATAAAGTTACTCGAATCAACGGGTGAAGCATGTCAGAACAAAACGTGTCCTAAAGCACATATTTTCACAGACAATTTGAAATGTCTGATGGAGATATGACTTATTACAAGTTAGAAAGATACCTGTATAAAATTTCACAGTAACAAATAATTTTATTTTTTAAATACAGAGAATTTTTACTTTTGCTTGCACTCACAGGCTTCACCCGTTCTCTAGAGGGTTAATTAAATACTGTAATTTTTATACTGTGTATAAATTCAATCGGTATTAGATATTGTGCAATTGATCGCTATAAAATATTATTATTAGAGTAATTGCAGTAAAATTACTGTGCTAATTTTATATCAAAATTAGTAGATATCGTTAAAATTAGTTTTATCAAAAGGACGTTACATCTTTTGTCGGTTGAAAAATATTCTACTTCGAAATGATTATAATGTCAATATTATTATAAAGTCAATATTTTAAAAATGACAAATTACGTACTTTTAAACAGAGTAACTCCTAAGTATTCCATAATCTAATTATCTTTTTTTATACACATGTCATTAAGTTGAACGACAATGGAGTGGGGATTATCATTCATTTATAAGTCGGAGCTATACTAAAAATTTCAATGTAATAACAACGTTTGTCTAGTTTTATTATTTAAATTGGTTGTTTTTAACAAATTACGTGATAATGAGTTTGCCTGAAGGTAATGTGCGTCGCCACGCCATACCCATCCTTTACACCAAAGGTACACATTACGACGTCGGTTTCGATGTGGTATGTGATTTAATTAATTCATTACTGATTAGTTAAATATTCAAATAAAAGAGTAATATATAAATATTAATTTAAGCTTAGCCAAGCTAATATATTTAATTAATTTTTATTTATCTGATGTTACATAATATTCGTGTTGATTTGTATAAATGCTGTTCTTCACCTTGACTATACTTTTATTTAATTTCTGCACAAATTTACATAAAGTAACATAAATGATACTTTTTTTTTTTTTAATATTTTCATAATATAAACGAAAACAATAATATATTTTATTAACTTATTTTAGCAGGATTATCAACTTGTAGTTTAAGTACAAAAAAGTAATTTAGCCTGTTTTTTATATTAGCAATACTGACTGACCTTATAAAAATTATATTGGCAGAAAATATTGAAAGTTTTATTTCTTTGTTTTCGCTAACTTTAATTACAAACAACTTATAGCGCACTAAAATGTAATTTGTATAAAAATGATAATTAAATAATTAAAAATTGCTTTTAAGTCTACTACATATTATTTCATGATAATATAAGATATTATTTAGTGTTTATAGTAACAATAACAAAAAATTGTAATAACTAATTTTAACATGTTCAAAATTTTCTTTTTAACAAGATATTACGTAACAATCTAATTTTAGTATTTTCATTTTTACACAAGTAGGTTATCGACTTTATTTTAATTTTTTATAATAATAATAATAATGATTCAGCTGTTGGGTTCCCAGGAATCAATAAGTATAAGTAGGAAATATACAAAGTTCCTATTATCGATTAAAATATACCTATATACTATATACCAATCTCATCTAGTAGTAAGTACTACCTAATTCTACCCAATATTTCCAATTTGTTATTTTTCTAAAAAATGACATAGTAAAATGAAAGAATTCCGAAAAAGCATTTTACTTTTAAGTTCAAATATAAAAAAATTTAAAGGCAAATATAAGTAGATACTATTAAAATTATTACGTTCAACTTTTTTCGCAATTATAATTTAGAAATAATAATAATAATATAACTAACTAATGAAATGAATAATAAAATAAACACACGGATGTGATGTGGAAGCACTTTTCCGAGAGGTCGTGAAGACATGTCATTACGACAGTACTAAATATGTTGAGGATAAACCTTCAATCAAGACCCTTCGCGAGGTCAAAATGGCGCAACTTAACCAGTTGCCAAGAATTGTAAAAATTCGAAAATAAGTCAATTATAACCAAACCACAACAACGACAGACATGTTTCGATCTTGTTAGATCTCATCAGTGACGTACAGTTATGGATTTGGTTATAATTGACTTTAAGTTTTTACCTATATAGCATTTTGTCGACAAGATTAATTGAATTATCGAATAAAACGTCGTTTTATACTTATTAGCATTGCGCGAATTGTTGATGTCATTTTTTGGATTATCGGATAATTCAATTAATCTTGTCGACAAAATGCTATATAGGTAAAAACTTAAAGTCAATTATAACCAAATCCATAACTGTACGTCACTGATGAGATCTAACAAGATCGAAACATGTCTGTCGTTGTTGTGGTTTGGTTATAATTGACTTATTTTCGAATTTGAAATGAATAATCATTATTACTGAGGTACCCACTACCTATTCAAGGTTTAAAGTTTAACTTTTTCCTTAGAAAATAATAAAGGACGTGTTATTTTATGTATAAGTAAAATATTGAAATGTAGTACAATAATAATTTAGCTTAATTTCTAAAAAGCTCAATTCCTTCTATCTACGTCATAGACACCTACTGAAAGTTGTATGTAATAATTTATAAATTCAAATCATCGTGAGTAGTAAAAAACTAAAGCATAATCAATATTTAAAATCTTCACTTCTTTATTTCAATACCTTATGAATGTTTTGGAAATTGTAATTTTGTTTCTTTTCTTTTTTTACTTATTAGATACATTAGCATAATATAGTATAAACTTATACAGGGTGGCCCTTTGAAAACGAAACAGACGGGATTGTGGCCAGCAGAATTTTTTTTCAAGAAATGCAAAAACACGTCAATTTTATCATCGAGGGGGACAACTTTTGCGACCAATGTCACTCCCGTATTGTTTCATCCCTTCGCGCTGTGATGACAACCGCTGAAATGTTAATAGGGATGATATGTCAAGTGACACCTCATTTGAAAGATCTTGCTTCCCTGAATTCAGCGCTATAATTTTTTTTGAAGTTTTATCAATTATTCAACAAAAAAATTGAAGCTGCAAAAATGCAAAATAACGATATTTTAAGGTGGCAGATCATAGGCGCTGAGCTCGTGTCAAGTTCAACTCAAAAACGAATAATAGTAGAAAGTTGAAATTTTCAGAATATACGTAAACTATGATTTTACTTAACATAAGCTATTTCTTATTTTAAAAAAATTAATATAAAACAAATTTTGTTTCAGTTTTCAATCAAATACAATTTAGTCATAAATATAAAATAGCTTATGTTAAGTAAAATCATATTTTACGTATATTATGAAAATTTTAACTTCCTATGATAATTCGTTTTTGAATTGAACTTGACAAGAGAATTTAAGAGATTTTCATTATATTTCAAATTTAACCAATGAAATATCATAAAATAACTAGTGACATATCGCACCCTTGCGACAAAAGTGACACAACTCAAAAAACCTGACTTTTAGTTATTACCATTAATGATTTCCGCATAAAGTACTCCATTAATCATCAAAACCATATTAACCTAGCTTCACCGTGCACCCGACAGATGGAACTAGTGTCGCTTTTGATGATATCTGTAATTGTTTTTAGTATCCACAATAGTGGTGTATTGTTAGTTGTGACGCAGTAGTTGATGTAAATGTTTATGCTTATTAACATTCCAAAGTGTAGTATTTTGAGTTAATTTACTTTTGTTGATAAAACCGCAATGTCAATAAGAAACATTTGGAATTGTGACAGTTAAGTTGATTGAAATCTAAACAAGAAATTGCTTCAATTTGAATTGCGTCATTTCAGCCGATTATGTATTTTAAAAAAATTTATTGAAACTATCACAACTCAAAATAATCCAACTCTATGTTAGTGAAACAAAAACTAAGAACGTCACAAGTCAAAAGGGTGCTTTCTTAAGGGTGGTAAACCTAAAATAACTAATATGACATATAATTGTTTACTTTAAGACATAATTCTGTCTAACAGTTGATTTTTGACTCCTCTGCAAGTTTTCCTTTAGTTGGAAATAGTTTTTCGCTATTTCTGCAAAACTAACATTTTTACTTGTGTCACTTTTGTCGCAAGGGTGCGATATGTTGAATTTTATGATCTAGTCCAATTGATCTAGAACCTTAAGACATTTAAGAATAAAAAAGTGAAAAACGCTTGGACAGGTTGATTTTAATTTCAAGGGGGCTACTTTTACTGCTATTCATAAACTTTGACAGTTCAACCCTGAAGGTAAAGGGCAAACCACCCTTACAGTCTTGAATGCAATGAGGAATTGAAACAATTATTCCATTGAAGAAGCTGGTGGTGAACAATTTGAACATACAATTTGATTAAACTGATCTTTTTATCAGACCCATATTTTCATTTAAAATTCTAAGAGTGGTTTGCCCTTTACTTTAAGGGTTGCACTATCAATGTTTATGAATAGCAGTAAAAGTAGCCCCCTTGAAATTAAAATCAACCTGATCAAGCGTTTTACACTTTTTTTATTCTTAAATGTCTTAAAATATCGGATTTATTTCGCATTTTTGCAGCTTCAATTTTTTTGTTGAATAATTGATGAAACTTCAAAAAAATTATAGCGCTGAATTCAGGGAAGCAAGACCTTTCAAATGAGGTGTCACTTGACATATCATCCCTATTAACATTTCAGGGGTTATCATCACAGCGCGAAGGGATGAAACAATACGGGAGTAAGATTAGTCGCAAAAGTTGTCCCCCTAGATGATAAAATTGACGTGTTTTTGCATTTATTGAAAAAAAAATTCTGCTGGCCACAATCCCGTCTGTTTCGTTTTCAAAGGGCCACCCTGTATGTAATAAGTATTTAATTTCTATCGATTTTCAAGAAAAACAATTATTAATTATAATTGCAAATACACAATTTTTTGCATTATTATTATTAAATTATTATAGATATTAAATTTAATCAATTTATTAATAACTTCCTGTAGTAACCATACCTGATGTGTAATGGCCTATTCGCATTATGTAGGCCTAGTTTTAAATCATCGTAAGCAGGCCCGGACTGGCTAGGTCGACTTGTCGGCGTTCGCCTAGGGCCCCCGACCCAAGGGGGCCCCGAATGCGAAAAAATGCGAAAAAAAGTGGTTTGTACTACTCAATTAACTTCGAAGTGTCAAAATAGCGGAAAATGTGATTTTCAAAAATCTCCCCTATTGGTAAGGGGGCCCCTCATCAGTCTCTAGCCGAGAGCTCCCAAAGGAGCCAGTCCGGGCCTGCTCGTAAGTCAGAAAATGATTTCAAATTTAGTTGTTAGCATTTTATTAGTATGAGTCATAATTTCTACTATATTTGAAAATCTTGTACCTACTAACCATCTACTCACTAAGTCATAATAATTATTATGTTTGATTATGATGAATATCCTCAATAGCAAAATACAAAAAAAACGTTTGCAATTTATTTACTTAAATATTAATTAAATAAAAATTTAAATAATAGGGCAGTAAAATTTTAATAAAAATAAACTGGTTGGGATGAAATGCAAAATAATACAAAATTATCACCATAATGAATAATGGGCATGATCAAAACATCAAAGAATTGGGATTGCACGACAAATAAGATGCGAGTTATTTTTTTGAACTTTAAATATTCAAAATTGTATTCAGTTAATTTTGCAAACGAAAATGTACAGTTGTAATCACGAATAATGAAGCTTACGTCACAACCATCTGAATTAAGTACAGACAACCTTTTTTTTTAAATTAATTGTAGTAACATATGTGAAACAAAGACACACTATATTAAATTATTCTTATTTGTCTGATCTTAGAAATCTTTTACGTCGAAAATTATCTGACACCCAACGTATGAGATAGAAAGAGATAGATACAATAGTTCTTAGCGTGCATAATAATTTTAATGAAAGTAGTTTTTATAGTGACTGTTGCTTTAATTTGTTAACAAATTAGTTTGATTTTAGGTTATATTTCCATTTCATTAGAGCAGGGTTTCTTAAATTTTTTGATTTCCCAAAACATTTTTGGTATGAATTTGACCGTGGACCCACTTATTTCATAAAAGTAATAAATATTGTTAAGAATAAAATTTTAAGCTTAATTAATTATTAAATTTTATGATTTAAATTTATTATATCGAACACTTATGTGACTCACAATTTTCGTATTATTTCATACAAATGCCGTTTATGACGAAGCTTCATTATTCGTGCAAACAACTGTATATCGTTTATCTGGTTTTGTTTTCATTATTAAATAGTGCACTGACGTTCAGTCAATTATGGCAGCGAATGTGCTTGATCTCAATAGAATCAATATATCGGAAGGCAGGTTAATGAAATATATTATAATAAATGACCTTATGTCATTTTACTTGGGCGTGTATAAGTGCCACAGTCCTGTAACAAAATTTTGTAAACAAAGGAATGTCTATAAAACAATCAACTTACTTGAATTGTTAAATTTGGGCGAAACAAATAGTTTTGTGGTGGAACGTGGAAATCTTCGGAATACCAACTATGGAGGCTTTGCGTGTAAGCTGTCGCAATAATAAGAGCCAAAGTGGCTTTTCTCCTCTTAAATTACAGAAACAGTACTTTTTAATTGCCAATTGACTGTGAGTCAAGTATTTTCTAAAGAAGATGTATTATTTGAGTTCGATGAAGCAAGGTTACGAATCAATATAAGTGTATACATGCGGTAAAATAAAAACCACTGAGCTAGCTAATAATTATAGTGTATCTGCATTTGAGCATTTGCCACCACTTTTATCCTGTATTTCCACATACATATCACATATCCCTCCCTCAGGGCTCAGTACCTAGACGTTTGACCTTTGACATGTTTGGCTGTCGCCCTTTTGACTGCTTTGTATGAGTGATGGTTGTCGACAGTGTTTAACGAGGTTTGCCTCGGAGGACTCCTAGACTCAACGGTATGTACCGTAAACCGGGGTAACTTTGGTACAATTTTTATAGTTTTTTGGTTATAAAATCGTAATTAGTTATCAAATTTAGTTGGCAGTAGGATTGTATAAAAGTTCTACTGGGACTACATAAAATCTACATAGAATTTATTACTTTATCGTTTTCACAACTAAGAAAATGGGCCTTAAAAGTGTCAGGAACTTTTTTTATGGATATCTTTGTTTAAAATACATTTTTATCAATTATAAACCTAACTATGATAAAGTAGATTAAAAATTTGATTTCGGTAGGGAAAAGTTGAATTTTTTTAATCAGTAAAGGGACAAGGAAACGGGAATTAGAAAAATGGTGCTTGAACAAATAATTTGTTTTATTAAAAAACAAAAAACAACATTTTCTTTATTAAAAAGGAACAAATTAGGCAAACTTAAATAATATAGGTAGATACAACACCTAGGTAACTTAAATAATCTCCATTCATTCTTGAACATCGGCCGATGAGTTGTTTCTTTGCTTTAAAACATGTACCAAAGTTACCCCTGAAGGTTACGACTTTTTATAAAATTATTTATATTTCACATGTGTTTCGACTTTTAAGATTTTTCTTTATTGTAAAACTGTGACAGAATATTGAATTTTTCGATCCTCTTACCCGAATTTAATTAATGTTGTTAGTTTCACTCCACCGATAGAAATTATACACACTATGCACTAAACACCTGTTTCTGTGAAGGTCAGTTTTACACCTCTAGGGGATTCCTGCTAAAAATAAACTGTTGCTAAATCACATAAATTAAGAGTTAATACTCTACTTTTGGTGATAAAATGATAAAAGGGCCGATTGGCACTAGAATTACTGGTATATAGAGGGAGAAGTAAAAAATAATGCGGGTGTCCCAAAGTAATACTGCTGTCCCAAAGTTACCCCGTTTTACGGTACCACTATACCGGGTGACCGGCCGCCGAGCGAACATAGGAAATTAACATAGGAAATTGATTTTTCTTTAATTCCTGCTTCCCATCATAACGGATAATAATGAAAATGGTATCAATTTAAAGATATTTTTATTCCGCTTCTGATGATACCTAACACTTGATATTTTGTTCTTTAATTACTGTTAGAAACTCAATAATAAAATGCAAAATAACCCAAATTTAAAAAATTTTAGTTGCCTTCTTTGGATTTTATTGCCATTGTTTTTTCGTGAAAACCAATAGTTTGCAATAAGCTACTTTGAGAGATTAAACAAATTTAAGTTAAATTTAAAATTTAAATTTAATACAAAATTTGTATGTAATAACTGCAAATTACTACGATAGATACCATTATACCAAAACTGTTTCTTCAACAGGATAAGTTGTGATTGCTTGTGTTGATTGTTAAGGCTAGGATATTACAGTGTACTCGTGGTAATACGTAGTTAACTTGAAAACGATTTGATGGATTGCGATCAAATTTTTAGATTAGGTGTATGATACCTTAAGGAACATCCGCTCCTATTTCTTTTTTTTTAATTAAATTTTTTTTAATTAATTTTTTTAAAATAGCCCGTTTGTAAATTTTTTTGAGAAAATCAAGTTGCTGAAATTAATTACTTATAAACAATTAACATTGAAAATGGAAATAAAAGTTTGCCAGACTTAAATCGGCACACTAATACGTAGTCATCTCGAAAACGAATAAATGGATCACTTTGAAATTTTGAGAAAATATTTATAATACCAATACGAAGAGCGCCTCCTATTTTTAAACATAATAATTTTATTTATAACAATAATAATAATTTTAATATAGTAAATAATTTATCAATTAATTAAATTTCTTTAATTGAAATAATATATAAGCGAAAATGAATTCATATGTAAATTTTTGAAAGTTTATTTTACCTAAAACGTACTAAAAATGTAATTATAATAATAATGTACTGGATACTCCCACCAAGATCAAATTCAAATATTTAGTTCAGCTAGTAATATGCAGGCGAAACTAATTTTAAAAAATTTCGCCTACAGTTATCTGGTTTACCAGCACATTTTACTTGGCGCGTGCGCTTGAAAGTTAAATGCAAATTGATAAGATTGTTCTTACGTGTAATACAAGTAGTCATCGACTTACGACAGTTCGCACATACGATCTTGTGTTTGTCTCTTTCCTACTAAGCATATTAGAGAACTAAAACCAACAGTTGCGGGGATTTCCTGACGGAAGTCTAGGAATTTATTTCGGTCGAGGAATGCTATACATTCGTACGTAATCATTTTGATAAACCGTATTTTTTTTCTTATATTTTATTTAATTATGGTTACGCTAAAAAAACTTTTGTTTTTGCTTTCTTTACATAGATACATTATATACCAATCAAGATTATTTTAAATTGTTTGCTACCTTATTGGAAGTAAGTGTATATTTTCATAATTTAAAATAAAATTAGTCTGCAAAGTAATTGCTTACACTAAATAAAATAAAACAATTTATTTACGAAAATTGTTTCGAAGTAAGATTTTAAAATACATGTAAGTAAAATCTAAACAGATGTTTGCTTACAGTAATTAGTCAGAATCTATTAGGGCGTGCATAAAAATGCGCAATGCACTGTTGTAATCAAAATTATATCATATCGTAAACGATACGGCTTATCATTTCTAAGATATGTATGCACAGCTAGTCAAAGCCTTGTGCTATGCGCTAAATCAGCGATTCTCAACCTGGGGGTCGCGGATCTATTTTAGGGGGTCGCAGAAAATTTAGCGATTTCTTTCCAAAATTAGTTTTGAATTGGAAATTAAAATTCTTAAATTAAACAAACACTAAAGGTTACTTTGTTGCTCAAACAATTGAATATAGCAGGGGTGGTCAACTTTTGTGTACACAAGATCTACTTTTTATCTTAAAAATGTGTCGCGATCGACATTGTCGAAAATAAACCGAAAAAATTTGATTTTTCGACACTTTTAAAAATTTGATTATTCGATACATTTTCACACTCAGCGATCGATCAAAATTGGCTTCACGATCGACCGGTCGATCGCGATCGACTTGTTGGCCACCCCTGGAATATAGGATTGATAAACTCGTATCAAAACATGAAGATCAAGGAAGTCATTAATAAGTAAAAAAAAGTACAAGTGAAGTATTTGTGTGTTTTTTAGATATGTGTATCTTTTTTTAATATAAATTTTAAACAATAGTTATTTATGACTATTTTTGACTACTGACATAGGCGCAACTAGGGGGGCGGGGGGGCTATGCCTCCTAAAATTCAAGTAAACCCCCCAAAATATCCCAACAATAATTATTAGTTTTTAATGGCGATATTATGACGAATCGATTAACTTAAAATTCGCAACCCTTACCCTCTTAGTAAACACTGAATTTCCACAGAAATTTTATTTTTGAGTTGGCAATCCTCCCACTTAGTTGATTTCTTAAGAAATGTTAAGAACTGCCCTTTTATTTTTATAATTAGTTTTGTTATTATGATATTTCAGTTTAATGGGGAAAGAAACTTGAATTGATTAGCAAACGATGAGGTTAGCGTCGAAGGCCAGGCTTTCGAGAAGCTTATTATTTTTCAAAAAATAGTTTTCTGCCCCTGAAATCCTAAAAATTAGTACAAAAACATCTATTTTATAATTTCTAACTTCAAATCTAAGCTCACTTGACCTTAAAAATCAAAATTTATTTGCCTGCGGCGCAATTTTTCTTTATTTTTACCCCCCCCCCATTTAAAAAATTATTTGAAAACATTTTTTTAGCCCCCGCAAACTTTGTTGGGGTCGCATAAAATAAGCAAGAAAATTTGGGGGTCGCGTCGTAAAAAGGTTGAGAACCGCTGCGCTAAATAATTTCGAAAATATTTAACCTTCATCCGCTCGCGCCTATAAAAGTTACACTCCCGATCACGTATGCGGCAATTTGGCCGCATATGATTTTTATCGTTTTCATGAGTTTTTCTTCATTCAAAGTGCATGATTTAAATTGTTTAGGACTTATGAACTCTGACATAACATTACAAGTACATGTTTGGACAAAAAAATCTATATTAAAATTTAAAATCAAAGTTATATTTAACATTTAAAAAAATTACCGGAAACTTAACTTAAAAAATTCAAAATGCACTGTAATCGTTTACGGCACTCAATTTGTAATAATATTTTATTCCTCAAAATTTGTCTCTAATTTATTATTTTATATTTACTAATATTTTCTCAGTAAAACCAACATTCGAGTATTGATAAAAAGTTACGTTATCGATTGCGCTATATGGTAAATTGGCCGCATTAAGACACCTAGGGTAGTTTGTGGCTGTACTGAACCTGCTGGTGGAGTTTTCTTATCAGAACACGGGCATGGTCTATTGGAGGAGATAGTAATTAGAGAATACAAGCCCTTCCCACCCCTCCCATGACGCTCTGGAAGAAAATGGGAGAAAAAATTAAGAAATGCGGCCAATTTGCCACGTACGCGAGCGGATGAAGGTTAAGAAAACATTTTGCATGTATCTGTAAGATATACCGTGACCTCGGGAGAGGGTTAAAGAGTCTATGAATGAATGGAAACAGACGTCTTTATTTTTCTCGATTGATTAGATGAACATTGAACAAATGATAACAATGTCCGTCGTTGTCGGCTTTCTATAGATATTGCATTCTAATGAGAAATCCTAACAAGGTTAGGTTAATAGATAACCTAACCTCCAAGAAATGTCCCTTTCTTCCTCCATTTGTCGTAAATAAATAAATTGTTTTATTTTAATTAGTGTAAGCAATTACTTTGCCGAATCATTTTATTTTAAATTATATTCATAACTAGCTGGAAGGCCCATCCACGGACGGGCAGTTCGCCTAGGTTGAAAACTCGATTGGTGTGCAGGGGGAGGTGATTTTAACTTTTACGTTGGTACTACCAACGACCAATCAAAATGCGCTGTGTGTCCTAAAAAATTGACACGCTGGAGGAGGCGGCGGCGGAGCGTGCTGGTCTTTTATATGTTTGACTAGCTGGAAAGCCCGTCCACGGACGGGTGGCTAGTCAGTGGAGCTGTTCTTTAGCGGTTTTTAACGGTCTTAATTTAAAAAAAATGTCATTTCCTAACGCTAACCTGAGCTCGATTCCTAATACTGACAATTTTAATTGTTTGTGTTCAAACGTCCTCACTTTAAAGAATAAAGATAATTTAATATATTTATTGAAAATGTAAAAGTCAAATATTAAATTTGCTGTATATGATTATCGCATTAAGAGGGCGCCTTTAAAAAACAGGTTACAACAGATGGCGCGCCCTAAAATATTAATCTTTTCTACTCATCTGTTCAGAAATACAGAATTTTAATAATTTATAAAAGTCATATAAATAAACGATAACTAATTTAGGTAATGAGGAAGTTTGAACTTCCAATGTTTAATATTTACAAGTATATTCCAAAAAGATATTCATAATTGGAAATATTGAATATTTTTAAAAATATTTAACTTTGAAAGTTCAAACTTCCTCATTACCTAAATTAGTTATCGTTTATTCATATGACTTTTATAAATTATTAAAATTCTGTATTTCTGAACAGATGAGTAGTAAAGATTAATATTTTAGGGCGCGCCATCTGTTGTAACCTGTTTTTTAAAGGCGCCCTCTTAACGGATAAAGTTTTATTATATAATAAAGAAGATTAATACAGCTGGAAGGCTCATCCATAGAAACTCAATCCAAGGAGTGATCATATTAAGTTGGTACAACCAACAACCAATCAGAATGCGTTGCGTGTCCTAAAAAAATGACACGCTGGAAGCGAAGGAGCGTGCTGGTCTTTTATATGTTTGACGATCCCTTATATACTGCCCAGTAGAGTGAGTGTGGACAACGTTGGAAAAACAAATTTTGCTTTTTTGAAAAATTTTGAAAAACAAAACCTGATTGGTGTGCTACTCGATCCCAGGGGGAGATGATTAAGTTGGTACTACCAACAACCAATCAGAATGCCTTGTGTGTCCTAAAAAATTGACACGCTGGAGGAAGAGGCGGAGGAGGAGGCGGCGGAGCGTGCTGGTCTTTTATATATTTGATGCTTCACATCACATGTGTCACGAAAAACTTCGTTGATTGTATATTTTCAAATCAATAATTAATATACAATAATATAAATAGCAATAATTTATTGTATGTTATCAATAAACAATATCTTTTATAAAAAATTAAATTAAAGTGTCTTTTTATTATTAAGAAGTAATAAAAGTCCTTCGAATGAATAAATAAAAATATAAAAGAAGAATTAAAATTAAAAGCCAAAAAATTATTGGAGTCTTGTTTGAATAATTGTAAATTCAAAGGCGTCTTTATTAAACAATATAGACTTGCTTGTGTGTTTTACGCATACCTACATTATCGCTTATGCACGTTTAGTAATTTTATCGCATAGCTTAGAAATTTATTTCAATGTCCTGAAAAATCTGATACAAGTGACACCTCATTTGAAAGATCTTGCTTCCCTGAATTCAGCGCTATAATTTTTTTTGAAGTTTTATCAATTATTCAACAAAAAAATTGAAGCTGCAAAAATGCAAAATAACGATATTTTAAGGTGGCAGATCATAGGCGCTGAGCTCGTGTCAAGTTCAACTCAAAAACGAATAATAGTAGAAAGTTGAAATTTTCAGAATATACGTAAACTATGATTTTACTTAACATAAGCTATTTCTTATTTTAAAAAAATTAATATAAAACAAATTTTGTTTCAGTTTTCAATCAAATACAATTTAGTCATAAATATAAAATAGCTTATGTTAAGTAAAATCATATTTTACGTATATTATGAAAATTTTAACTTCCTATGATAATTCGTTTTTGAATTGAACTTGACAAGAGAATTTAAGAGATTTTCATTATATTTCAAATTTAACCAATGAAATATCATAAAATAACTAGTGACATATCGCACCCTTGCGACAAAAGTGACACAACTCAAAAAACCTGACTTTTAGTTATTACCATTAATGATTTCCGCATAAAGTACTCCATTAATCATCAAAACCATATTAACCTAGCTTCACCGTGCACCCGACAGATGGAACTAGTGTCGCTTTTGATGATATCTGTAATTGTTTTTAGTATCCACAATAGTGGTGTATTGTTAGTTGTGACGCAGTAGTTGATGTAAATGTTTATGCTTATTAACATTCCAAAGTGTAGTATTTTGAGTTAATTTACTTTTGTTGATAAAACCGCAATGTCAATAAGAAACATTTGGAATTGTGACAGTTAAGTTGATTGAAATCTAAACAAGAAATTGCTTCAATTTGAATTGCGTCATTTCAGCCGATTATGTATTTTAAAAAAATTTATTGAAACTATCACAACTCAAAATAATCCAACTCTATGTTAGTGAAACAAAAACTAAGAACGTCACAAGTCAAAAGGGTGCTTTCTTAAGGGTGGTAAACCTAAAATAACTAATATGACATATAATTGTTTACTTTAAGACATAATTCTGTCTAACAGTTGATTTTTGACTCCTCTGCAAGTTTTCCTTTAGTTGGAAATAGTTTTTCGCTATTTCTGCAAAACTAACATTTTTACTTGTGTCACTTTTGTCGCAAGGGTGCGATATGTTGAATTTTATGATCTAGTCCAATTGATCTAGAACCTTAAGACATTTAAGAATAAAAAAGTGAAAAACGCTTGGACAGGTTGATTTTAATTTCAAGGGGGCTACTTTTACTGCTATTCATAAACTTTGACAGTTCAACCCTGAAGGTAAAGGGCAAACCACCCTTACAGTCTTGAATGCAATGAGGAATTGAAACAATTATTCCATTGAAGAAGCTGGTGGTGAACAATTTGAACATACAATTTGATTAAACTGATCTTTTTATCAGACCCATATTTTCATTTAAAATTCTAAGAGTGGTTTGCCCTTTACTTTAAGGGTTGCACTATCAATGTTTATGAATAGCAGTAAAAGTAGCCCCCTTGAAATTAAAATCAACCTGATCAAGCGTTTTACACTTTTTTTATTCTTAAATGTCTTAAAATATCGGATTTATTTCGCATTTTTGCAGCTTCAATTTTTTTGTTGAATAATTGATGAAACTTCAAAAAAATTATAGCGCTGAATTCAGGGAAGCAAGACCTTTCAAATGAGGTGTCACTTGACATATCATCCCTATTAACATTTCAGGGGTTATCATCACAGCGCGAAGGGATGAAACAATACGGGAGTAAGATTAGTCGCAAAAGTTGTCCCCCTAGATGATAAAATTGACGTGTTTTTGCATTTATTGAAAAAAAAATTCTGCTGGCCACAATCCCGTCTGTTTCGTTTTCAAAGGGCCACCCTGTATGTAATAAGTATTTAATTTCTATCGATTTTCAAGAAAAACAATTATTAATTATAATTGCAAATACACAATTTTTTGCATTATTATTATTAAATTATTATAGATATTAAATTTAATCAATTTATTAATAACTTCCTGTAGTAACCATACCTGATGTGTAATGGCCTATTCGCATTATGTAGGCCTAGTTTTAAATCATCGTAAGCAGGCCCGGACTGGCTAGGTCGACTTGTCGGCGTTCGCCTAGGGCCCCCGACCCAAGGGGGCCCCGAATGCGAAAAAATGCGAAAAAAAGTGGTTTGTACTACTCAATTAACTTCGAAGTGTCAAAATAGCGGAAAATGTGATTTTCAAAAATCTCCCCTATTGGTAAGGGGGCCCCTCATCAGTCTCTAGCCGAGAGCTCCCAAAGGAGCCAGTCCGGGCCTGCTCGTAAGTCAGAAAATGATTTCAAATTTAGTTGTTAGCATTTTATTAGTATGAGTCATAATTTCTACTATATTTGAAAATCTTGTACCTACTAACCATCTACTCACTAAGTCATAATAATTATTATGTTTGATTATGATGAATATCCTCAATAGCAAAATACAAAAAAAACGTTTGCAATTTATTTACTTAAATATTAATTAAATAAAAATTTAAATAATAGGGCAGTAAAATTTTAATAAAAATAAACTGGTTGGGATGAAATGCAAAATAATACAAAATTATCACCATAATGAATAATGGGCATGATCAAAACATCAAAGAATTGGGATTGCACGACAAATAAGATGCGAGTTATTTTTTTGAACTTTAAATATTCAAAATTGTATTCAGTTAATTTTGCAAACGAAAATGTACAGTTGTAATCACGAATAATGAAGCTTACGTCACAACCATCTGAATTAAGTACAGACAACCTTTTTTTTTAAATTAATTGTAGTAACATATGTGAAACAAAGACACACTATATTAAATTATTCTTATTTGTCTGATCTTAGAAATCTTTTACGTCGAAAATTATCTGACACCCAACGTATGAGATAGAAAGAGATAGATACAATAGTTCTTAGCGTGCATAATAATTTTAATGAAAGTAGTTTTTATAGTGACTGTTGCTTTAATTTGTTAACAAATTAGTTTGATTTTAGGTTATATTTCCATTTCATTAGAGCAGGGTTTCTTAAATTTTTTGATTTCCCAAAACATTTTTGGTATGAATTTGACCGTGGACCCACTTATTTCATAAAAGTAATAAATATTGTTAAGAATAAAATTTTAAGCTTAATTAATTATTAAATTTTATGATTTAAATTTATTATATCGAACACTTATGTGACTCACAATTTTCGTATTATTTCATACAAATGCCGTTTATGACGAAGCTTCATTATTCGTGCAAACAACTGTATATCGTTTATCTGGTTTTGTTTTCATTATTAAATAGTGCACTGACGTTCAGTCAATTATGGCAGCGAATGTGCTTGATCTCAATAGAATCAATATATCGGAAGGCAGGTTAATGAAATATATTATAATAAATGACCTTATGTCATTTTACTTGGGCGTGTATAAGTGCCACAGTCCTGTAACAAAATTTTGTAAACAAAGGAATGTCTATAAAACAATCAACTTACTTGAATTGTTAAATTTGGGCGAAACAAATAGTTTTGTGGTGGAACGTGGAAATCTTCGGAATACCAACTATGGAGGCTTTGCGTGTAAGCTGTCGCAATAATAAGAGCCAAAGTGGCTTTTCTCCTCTTAAATTACAGAAACAGTACTTTTTAATTGCCAATTGACTGTGAGTCAAGTATTTTCTAAAGAAGATGTATTATTTGAGTTCGATGAAGCAAGGTTACGAATCAATATAAGTGTATACATGCGGTAAAATAAAAACCACTGAGCTAGCTAATAATTATAGTGTATCTGCATTTGAGCATTTGCCACCACTTTTATCCTGTATTTCCACATACATATCACATATCCCTCCCTCAGGGCTCAGTACCTAGACGTTTGACCTTTGACATGTTTGGCTGTCGCCCTTTTGACTGCTTTGTATGAGTGATGGTTGTCGACAGTGTTTAACGAGGTTTGCCTCGGAGGACTCCTAGACTCAACGGTATGTACCGTAAACCGGGGTAACTTTGGTACAATTTTTATAGTTTTTTGGTTATAAAATCGTAATTAGTTATCAAATTTAGTTGGCAGTAGGATTGTATAAAAGTTCTACTGGGACTACATAAAATCTACATAGAATTTATTACTTTATCGTTTTCACAACTAAGAAAATGGGCCTTAAAAGTGTCAGGAACTTTTTTTATGGATATCTTTGTTTAAAATACATTTTTATCAATTATAAACCTAACTATGATAAAGTAGATTAAAAATTTGATTTCGGTAGGGAAAAGTTGAATTTTTTTAATCAGTAAAGGGACAAGGAAACGGGAATTAGAAAAATGGTGCTTGAACAAATAATTTGTTTTATTAAAAAACAAAAAACAACATTTTCTTTATTAAAAAGGAACAAATTAGGCAAACTTAAATAATATAGGTAGATACAACACCTAGGTAACTTAAATAATCTCCATTCATTCTTGAACATCGGCCGATGAGTTGTTTCTTTGCTTTAAAACATGTACCAAAGTTACCCCTGAAGGTTACGACTTTTTATAAAATTATTTATATTTCACATGTGTTTCGACTTTTAAGATTTTTCTTTATTGTAAAACTGTGACAGAATATTGAATTTTTCGATCCTCTTACCCGAATTTAATTAATGTTGTTAGTTTCACTCCACCGATAGAAATTATACACACTATGCACTAAACACCTGTTTCTGTGAAGGTCAGTTTTACACCTCTAGGGGATTCCTGCTAAAAATAAACTGTTGCTAAATCACATAAATTAAGAGTTAATACTCTACTTTTGGTGATAAAATGATAAAAGGGCCGATTGGCACTAGAATTACTGGTATATAGAGGGAGAAGTAAAAAATAATGCGGGTGTCCCAAAGTAATACTGCTGTCCCAAAGTTACCCCGTTTTACGGTACCACTATACCGGGTGACCGGCCGCCGAGCGAACATAGGAAATTAACATAGGAAATTGATTTTTCTTTAATTCCTGCTTCCCATCATAACGGATAATAATGAAAATGGTATCAATTTAAAGATATTTTTATTCCGCTTCTGATGATACCTAACACTTGATATTTTGTTCTTTAATTACTGTTAGAAACTCAATAATAAAATGCAAAATAACCCAAATTTAAAAAATTTTAGTTGCCTTCTTTGGATTTTATTGCCATTGTTTTTTCGTGAAAACCAATAGTTTGCAATAAGCTACTTTGAGAGATTAAACAAATTTAAGTTAAATTTAAAATTTAAATTTAATACAAAATTTGTATGTAATAACTGCAAATTACTACGATAGATACCATTATACCAAAACTGTTTCTTCAACAGGATAAGTTGTGATTGCTTGTGTTGATTGTTAAGGCTAGGATATTACAGTGTACTCGTGGTAATACGTAGTTAACTTGAAAACGATTTGATGGATTGCGATCAAATTTTTAGATTAGGTGTATGATACCTTAAGGAACATCCGCTCCTATTTCTTTTTTTTTAATTAAATTTTTTTTAATTAATTTTTTTAAAATAGCCCGTTTGTAAATTTTTTTGAGAAAATCAAGTTGCTGAAATTAATTACTTATAAACAATTAACATTGAAAATGGAAATAAAAGTTTGCCAGACTTAAATCGGCACACTAATACGTAGTCATCTCGAAAACGAATAAATGGATCACTTTGAAATTTTGAGAAAATATTTATAATACCAATACGAAGAGCGCCTCCTATTTTTAAACATAATAATTTTATTTATAACAATAATAATAATTTTAATATAGTAAATAATTTATCAATTAATTAAATTTCTTTAATTGAAATAATATATAAGCGAAAATGAATTCATATGTAAATTTTTGAAAGTTTATTTTACCTAAAACGTACTAAAAATGTAATTATAATAATAATGTACTGGATACTCCCACCAAGATCAAATTCAAATATTTAGTTCAGCTAGTAATATGCAGGCGAAACTAATTTTAAAAAATTTCGCCTACAGTTATCTGGTTTACCAGCACATTTTACTTGGCGCGTGCGCTTGAAAGTTAAATGCAAATTGATAAGATTGTTCTTACGTGTAATACAAGTAGTCATCGACTTACGACAGTTCGCACATACGATCTTGTGTTTGTCTCTTTCCTACTAAGCATATTAGAGAACTAAAACCAACAGTTGCGGGGATTTCCTGACGGAAGTCTAGGAATTTATTTCGGTCGAGGAATGCTATACATTCGTACGTAATCATTTTGATAAACCGTATTTTTTTTCTTATATTTTATTTAATTATGGTTACGCTAAAAAAACTTTTGTTTTTGCTTTCTTTACATAGATACATTATATACCAATCAAGATTATTTTAAATTGTTTGCTACCTTATTGGAAGTAAGTGTATATTTTCATAATTTAAAATAAAATTAGTCTGCAAAGTAATTGCTTACACTAAATAAAATAAAACAATTTATTTACGAAAATTGTTTCGAAGTAAGATTTTAAAATACATGTAAGTAAAATCTAAACAGATGTTTGCTTACAGTAATTAGTCAGAATCTATTAGGGCGTGCATAAAAATGCGCAATGCACTGTTGTAATCAAAATTATATCATATCGTAAACGATACGGCTTATCATTTCTAAGATATGTATGCACAGCTAGTCAAAGCCTTGTGCTATGCGCTAAATCAGCGATTCTCAACCTGGGGGTCGCGGATCTATTTTAGGGGGTCGCAGAAAATTTAGCGATTTCTTTCCAAAATTAGTTTTGAATTGGAAATTAAAATTCTTAAATTAAACAAACACTAAAGGTTACTTTGTTGCTCAAACAATTGAATATAGCAGGGGTGGTCAACTTTTGTGTACACAAGATCTACTTTTTATCTTAAAAATGTGTCGCGATCGACATTGTCGAAAATAAACCGAAAAAATTTGATTTTTCGACACTTTTAAAAATTTGATTATTCGATACATTTTCACACTCAGCGATCGATCAAAATTGGCTTCACGATCGACCGGTCGATCGCGATCGACTTGTTGGCCACCCCTGGAATATAGGATTGATAAACTCGTATCAAAACATGAAGATCAAGGAAGTCATTAATAAGTAAAAAAAAGTACAAGTGAAGTATTTGTGTGTTTTTTAGATATGTGTATCTTTTTTTAATATAAATTTTAAACAATAGTTATTTATGACTATTTTTGACTACTGACATAGGCGCAACTAGGGGGGCGGGGGGGCTATGCCTCCTAAAATTCAAGTAAACCCCCCAAAATATCCCAACAATAATTATTAGTTTTTAATGGCGATATTATGACGAATCGATTAACTTAAAATTCGCAACCCTTACCCTCTTAGTAAACACTGAATTTCCACAGAAATTTTATTTTTGAGTTGGCAATCCTCCCACTTAGTTGATTTCTTAAGAAATGTTAAGAACTGCCCTTTTATTTTTATAATTAGTTTTGTTATTATGATATTTCAGTTTAATGGGGAAAGAAACTTGAATTGATTAGCAAACGATGAGGTTAGCGTCGAAGGCCAGGCTTTCGAGAAGCTTATTATTTTTCAAAAAATAGTTTTCTGCCCCTGAAATCCTAAAAATTAGTACAAAAACATCTATTTTATAATTTCTAACTTCAAATCTAAGCTCACTTGACCTTAAAAATCAAAATTTATTTGCCTGCGGCGCAATTTTTCTTTATTTTTACCCCCCCCCATTTAAAAAATTATTTGAAAACATTTTTTTAGCCCCCGCAAACTTTGTTGGGGTCGCATAAAATAAGCAAGAAAATTTGGGGGTCGCGTCGTAAAAAGGTTGAGAACCGCTGCGCTAAATAATTTCGAAAATATTTAACCTTCATCCGCTCGCGCCTATAAAAGTTACACTCCCGATCACGTATGCGGCAATTTGGCCGCATATGATTTTTATCGTTTTCATGAGTTTTTCTTCATTCAAAGTGCATGATTTAAATTGTTTAGGACTTATGAACTCTGACATAACATTACAAGTACATGTTTGGACAAAAAAATCTATATTAAAATTTAAAATCAAAGTTATATTTAACATTTAAAAAAATTACAGGAAACTTAACTTAAAAAATTCAAAATGCACTGTAATCGTTTACGGCACTCAATTTGTAATAATATTTTATTCCTCAAAATTTGTCTCTAATTTATTATTTTATATTTACTAATATTTTCTCAGTAAAACCAACATTCGAGTATTGATAAAAAGTTACGTTATCGATTGCGCTATATGGCAAATTGGCCGCATTAAGACACCTAGGGTAGTTTGTGGCTGTACTGAACCGGCTGGTGGAGTTTTCTTATCAGAACACGGGCATGGTCTATTGGAGGAGATAGTAATTAGAGAATACAAGCCCTTCCCACCCCTCCCATGACGCTCTGGAAGAAAATGGGAGAAAAAATTAAGAAATGCGGCCAATTTGCCACGTACGCGAGCGGATGAAGGTTAAGAAAACATTTTGCATGTATCTGTAAGATATACCGTGACCTCGGGAGAGGGTTAAAGAGTCTATGAATGAATGGAAACAGACGTCTTTATTTTTCTCGATTGATTAGATGAACATTGAACAAATGATAACAATGTCCGTCGTTGTCGGCTTTCTATAGATATTGCATTCTAATGAGAAATCCTAACAAGGTTAGGTTAATAGATAACCTAACCTCCAAGAAATGTCCCTTTCTTCCTCCATTTGTCGTAAATAAATAAATTGTTTTATTTTAATTAGTGTAAGCAATTACTTTGCCGAATCATTTTATTTTAAATTATATTCATAACTAGCTGGAAGGCCCATCCACGGACGGGCAGTTCGCCTAGGTTGAAAACTCGATTGGTGTGCAGGGGGAGGTGATTTTAACTTTTACGTTGGTACTACCAACGACCAATCAAAATGCGCTGTGTGTCCTAAAAAATTGACACGCTGGAGGAGGCGGCGGCGGAGCGTGCTGGTCTTTTATATGTTTGACTAGCTGGAAAGCCCGTCCACGGACGGGTGGCTAGTCAGTGGAGCTGTTCTTTAGCGGTTTTTAACGGTCTTAATTTAAAAAAAATGTCATTTCCTAACGCTAACCTGAGCTCGATTCCTAATACTGACAATTTTAATTGTTTGTGTTCAAACGTCCTCACTTTAAAGAATAAAGATAATTTAATATATTTATTGAAAATGTAAAAGTCAAATATTAAATTTGCTGTATATGATTATCGCATTAAGAGGGCGCCTTTAAAAAACAGGTTACAACAGATGGCGCGCCCTAAAATATTAATCTTTTCTACTCATCTGTTCAGAAATACAGAATTTTAATAATTTATAAAAGTCATATAAATAAACGATAACTAATTTAGGTAATGAGGAAGTTTGAACTTCCAATGTTTAATATTTACAAGTATATTCCAAAAAGATATTCATAATTGGAAATATTGAATATTTTTAAAAATATTTAACTTTGAAAGTTCAAACTTCCTCATTACCTAAATTAGTTATCGTTTATTCATATGACTTTTATAAATTATTAAAATTCTGTATTTCTGAACAGATGAGTAGTAAAGATTAATATTTTAGGGCGCGCCATCTGTTGTAACCTGTTTTTTAAAGGCGCCCTCTTAACGGATAAAGTTTTATTATATAATAAAGAAGATTAATACAGCTGGAAGGCTCATCCATAGAAACTCAATCCAAGGAGTGATCATATTAAGTTGGTACAACCAACAACCAATCAGAATGCGTTGCGTGTCCTAAAAAAATGACACGCTGGAAGCGAAGGAGCGTGCTGGTCTTTTATATGTTTGACGATCCCTTATATACTGCCCAGTAGAGTGAGTGTGGACAACGTTGGAAAAACAAATTTTGCTTTTTTGAAAAATTTTGAAAAACAAAACCTGATTGGTGTGCTACTCGATCCCAGGGGGAGATGATTAAGTTGGTACTACCAACAACCAATCAGAATGCCTTGTGTGTCCTAAAAAATTGACACGCTGGAGGAAGAGGCGGAGGAGGAGGCGGCGGAGCGTGCTGGTCTTTTATATATTTGATGCTTCACATCACATGTGTCACGAAAAACTTCGTTGATTGTATATTTTCAAATCAATAATTAATATACAATAATATAAATAGCAATAATTTATTGTATGTTATCAATAAACAATATCTTTTATAAAAAATTAAATTAAAGTGTCTTTTTATTATTAAGAAGTAATAAAAGTCCTTCGAATGAATAAATAAAAATATAAAAGAAGAATTAAAATTAAAAGCCAAAAAATTATTGGAGTCTTGTTTGAATAATTGTAAATTCAAAGGCGTCTTTATTAAACAATATAGACTTGCTTGTGTGTTTTACGCATACCTACATTATCGCTTATGCACGTTTAGTAATTTTATCGCATAGCTTAGAAATTTATTTCAATGTCCTGAAAAATCTGATACAAAAAGAGAGGGAGAGACTTTTGTGAAATAGATATATTATTCGTAAAAACCAATGAATTCTGTTTAAAAATAGATTTCTTTATTTGTGCGGCGACACACTTTAATGAAAAGTTGAACTAAAAAAAGTTTATTGTGTTGCCTATCTATTTAATTATAAATTCACAATCCTATGCGCCACCACACGAGCCAAAACGAACTCCTGCTTGGCGAATTCCAGCCTTAACCTTTATTTTAATCTGTCAAAGTAGCTTATTGCAAACTATTGGTTTTCACGCAAAAACAATGGCAATAAAATCCAAACAAGGCAACTAAAATTTTTTAAATTTCTGTTATTTTGCATTTTATTATTGAGTTTCTAACAGTAATTAAAGAACAAAATATCAAGTGTTAGGTGTCTTCAGAAGCGGAATAAAAATATCTTTAAATTGATACCATTTTCATTATTATCCGTTATGATGGGAAGCAGGAATTAAAGAAAAATCAATTTCCTATGTTAATTTCCTATGTTCACTCGGCGGCCGGTCACCCGGTATATCCATAAAGTAGTACATTGACATCAAAGTACATAAAAAGATCACCGGAAGACTACGGAAAGATGATTGGATGTTGGATGATATAAAGAGAACAGAAGGAAAGTAGTTTAGGAAGGCGGAAGAAAGAGAATTTAGGAAATAAATAAAAAAAAAATTCGGAATTGGACGATCATATAAATATGAACAAGAGATATGAAATTTCGCCGTACATAAATATTAACTCTTGAAGGTGATATTCATTAAAAAAATGAAAAAATAATGAGGTCAATAATGAAAAACAATTCGCAATTTGAATCAAAACCATAAATCTTGGCACAGAAAGTTATAACCTCTTGTGCTATTCGCTACCCCTTTTCAGAACTAAAATGCAACAAGTTTCATATACAAGGTGTATTTTAAAAGTTTCCACTTAAAATATTTTCTAAACCAAAAAAAATTCAATACGAAGAAAATAAGATGATAATTTTTAAATTTAAGTTTAATATCTTAAATAGCACCTTTCCAATATAATAATATAACGTTAATAAAATAAACAAAAATAAAAAAATTTAATTGCCTATATACATTTTTTAATATCCTAAAACCAAATATGTATTTCTCTTTACCGTCATTTTTATTTTAGTGTTATCAATAATATTCTTAAATTTTAAATAGTTTACAAATTTAGGTTTAGAACTAATTGGATAGCAATTAATATTTTTTTAACTAACTATTATGTCATAATAATTATTGATAACACATTAATTTATGATTTACAACTTTTTTTTTAAATTTCTTGAAACCATTAAGTAGAACACAAAATGTTTTGAACGAAATTATTCAAATACTGAGGACTTTTGGTTCTACACCGGGCAAAGTAAAAATTTTAATCTGACAGTCTCGCTCGAAAGGCAAATGGCAAGTTGCAATCTTGTGAGTAAAACGGTAAAACTTTCCAAAATAAAATGTATTGTACTTTCCCTAGTTCGAAGTTCACGTTATCAGTGTTTCTCAACCTTTTGGTGACCAGGCACCATTAGACAAAAATTTAAATTGTTTAAGGCCCCATACAAAATATCTTAAAATTTTCTTAGTGCTTCTGCTCCTAATTCAGAATTACTTTTATATACTAAATATTTTAGTTGACGAATTGCCACCGTTAACAAAAAACAGGGCTACAGGCACATCTGAATGTTAGCCTAGCAAGCTGCTAACGGATGTAAAACAACTATAGTCCAAAATCGATCTGCGGACTACTCACCAACCCGTCTGGCCAGCGTGGTGAGTTATGGCCAGATTCTCCATAATATGGAGAGGCTTATATCCAGCAGTGGGCGGAAAACGGCTGATGAAGAAGAAGAAGACTAAATATTTTATTAAAATCTGCAGTTACTACTAAATAATCGTTAATTATAAGATTTGATTTGATACATCACATCGGTAAATAAAATTACTAACCATAAAACAGGATCATCCTATTGTCACCAACTAAATAACTCAAAAAGTGCATATAAGCGTCAGCTGAGTCAACTAAAACGATTCTGGTTGGATAACAATGGAGTTGCTAGCCTGTGCGTTAAACAGTAGGTCCCCTTTGTATGTGATAAAACTTCAAAAATACGTTACAATAAATAATTGTACTACTATGTATACTGCTCACCATAATATGGTTCCTAAAAGCAATATATCATTCAATTAGCTACTATGACGTACATAATCACTTAGTTATGTATATTGCTAATTAATAAGCAATCAATTAAGTTAATTACTATGCATTTGGAACGTACTTTATATTTATTATAATATAATATTTAAAAGAAATAAATTAATGATCATTTAATTTTTCATATTTTAATAAAAATTATAAATAAACTCCAAATTTAATGACATAATAGAGAAGCCAATATTAAAATTCAGAAAATCTGCAACGGAGTTTCCTATGAATGAGTAAATTTTATTCTATAATTATAATCAATATTGTACAAAATATTTAAAAAAGAAACTGTATGTAATTATTATGTAGATTCAAGTGCTGTATGCATAATACGTGATAATGTTTTATCTTGTTTCATTACCATACTACTCCAAATAAGTTATATCTTATAATAATATGTAAGTGTTCCACTTACATTTATATCCATTCGAGCATGGATTTTATGTCCTATAATTTATGAAATATTTTAATCGAGTAGTACTGTAAAATAGGATTAAGGTAACTGATCTGAAACCTTCAAATACAACAAATCTATGTATGCAGAAATTGATTGGATATTTGATTTGCTTCTTGAAATGATTTTATTAAAATTTGGGACAGAGTTACCTACAATATCAATAAACATTACTGCTTTACGTTATTATTAGCAAAAAGGGAATTTCGAAAGTTCAAATGATAAATAAGGAATCACATTTCACATAAAAGACTCTAGAAAATTCAGAAATTAGATCTTTCACTCTTCACTGTAATATTTTGAAAAAAAAAACAGAAATAATTAAACTTATTATTAAACTAAAATTCAAAAGTAGTCGTGTACACTTTTCCATAATTTTAGAATTGATATAACATAGGCACTAAGGAAATTGTAAGAAATAATCCTAAAAAGAACAGCAAATGTCATATATTTTACTTTTAAATAAATAAATTTAATAAGCACTAAGTAACTATCGAGGAAATTTGCAATATTTTCTTTAAAATTGTGATATTATTTTATCTTCTTTATTACCTGATAAGTGATTTAATGATAACAATGAATAATTTTTTAGTATAAATAAGTAAACTTAACTGTGCTAATTTATTATCAGATATTTTTAATTTAATTCTTAGAAAATGCGTAACATTTTAGGAATTGCAATTTTTTAATATTCGTGAAAAATATGGGTTTGCAGTGAAGCCAACAACTTTTTTTTACTTATCAGCAGTCGTTTATGTTTCACTCCAGGCCACTCTGCTGGGTTTACAATATTTTGAAAACTATGATAGTTAGATTACACAAAATAAACATGGGTACCTAATTCTTTAATAATTATCTATGACACCTAAGGTTTTTGAAAGTTGTAGTAATACAATACGAGCACAAACACCAAGAACAAATATTTAAATATACCTACATAAGTTAAAGTGAATTGTTGAAATATTAGTAAAACTTATAAACTAACTTTATTTGTAAATTTAATTATTTTTTTTATTTATATAATTTCAGAAATTTCAGGTACCTAGGTAATAAAGCTAGGAGTATCGTAATTTTTATTGAAAATGGAGACCGGAATTAGTTGGCTTCCAGGGATAAAATACTTCAGTTCAATTTTATTATTGATACCTGTCTACTTAAAATGTCATATTTGTATTGCCTAATTGAGATCTGTAGATACTATAATTTTAGTTCACTAGAACATCGGCAGTAGACTTATCGTTACTTTTAGTTATCATTAATAGTATTAATAGAACAGTAGGTATAGTAGAGTCATTAATTTATTTAAACTTTTTCAATTTATTTATCAAAAAGTTTATTTATACTTACTTTTTACACTTCTTTTATATAAATTTATATTTTTGCAAAGGCTATCCAAATATTATTATTTCTCTTTCATACTAAACCTATTTCTATTTCCTCCCTCCTCCTCAGTCCATAACCCTTCTGCAGGGTGTGGTGAGCCTTTTTAACAAAGGCTTTTCATGGCAGATTACACCCCGGTGGTTTGCCATTGCCTGCCGAGGGGAGACGGCCACAATATGATTCTTACTTCGCCCGGAGTCGAACCGGGTTCTCTGTGTTAGCAGTCTATGCGTTTAATCGCTATGCTAACGACCGTCTCAATTTCTATTTAGGATATCCAATTTTTAGCTTAAATTCCATTTTTCTCTAAATCTATGCCAACTTTACCCATTTGTGTAACCAACTCACCTCATAATTGGGGTAACTGATACACCATTTTCGTTGCTTTTATTTTTTCTTTAGAATTTTTATCTTGTAAATAATAATTTATTATCTGTAACTAAACGAAATTGTATTATGTAGTGTGAACTTCCTAGCTAAATACAAAATCAGGTTTTGAAATTTGGAGAAACCTTTTCAAAAAAATAATAAAATTCAAAAGTAAACATTTTACCAACTATCCCCAGTCTCCTATTCATGTAATGTCTATTTTTACATGAGTAACTTCCTACACTAACCTTACATACACTAATTTATTATCGATCAATTAGAACAAATTGGAAATGACAGGTCAATAACATTAATCTGTAAGTGACTAATCATAATACAAGCAAAATAAATATTATCTACCTATATCATAAAAAATTGTAAATGCGAAATTATGACACATCAAATATTTTTTTATGTAGATACTATAGGGTGTTTTTTTAGCTGCATGAGAACTTTCAATAGGGATAACAATTGAATCAAGATTGCTATGTAAACAGTTTTTTGACATTTGTGTTTAGCAAGGTTTGGCATTTGATAATGCATAGATTGAGCATTGAACAACGCTACCAAATTGGGCTCACAACCAATTGGAAGTGGATCCATTTTTTTACCGTAAAATTTTGTTCAGTGACGAGGCACATTTCTGGTTAAATGGGTATGTGAACAAACAAAATTGCCGTATATGGAGTGAGACCAATCCGGGACATTATCTTGAGACTCCATTGCATCCATTAAAATTGACTGTTTGGTGTGGAATACACGCCAACGGCATCATTGGTCCATATTATGTCTTTCGAAATGAGCTACCGTTACGGTGAATGGTGTGAGATATCGACACATGCTCAATACATTTTTGTTTCCAAAACTTCAAGAGCTAAACATTGACAACTTATGGTTCCAACAGGATGGTGCTACGTGCCACACAGCCAACGAAACCATCAATTTATTGAAAGGACAATTTGGTGACAACATTATTTCAAAACGTGGTCCTATCAATTGGCCTCCAAGATCGTGTGATTTGACACCTCCAGATTATTTTCTGTGGGGGTATGTTAAATCCATGGTTTATGCTAACAAACTAACAACTCTAGAAGCATTGGAGGCTAATATTCAGCAAGCCATTTATGAAATAAAGACAGAAATATTGGAAAAAGTGGTCAAAAATTGGACTGAACGGATGCGCTTCGTAACCATTAGTCGTGGTGGTCACATGCCGGAAGTCATGTTCAAATCATAAATGCCTTTAACTGTACTTTCATAAAAAAATTATAACCAAAACATTCCGTCAGGTTTTTAATGTTTTATTTCATTTTGAAGTTCTCATGCAGCTAAAAAAACACCCTATATATAAAATCTAAATAATAATCTATAAATCCACTATAAATCTAAGTTTTTTGTGTTAACAAGTTTAGTTAAGAGTCAAGAAAAACATTTAAAAAATGTGATTACCCCTCAGGTCGGTAACTACCATGACCATATTATAAGAAGGGGGTTTTGGGGATTCAAACTCAATTCAAACAAGTAATGAATAGATATCAAATTATTGCAGAAAAACTTTATATTTTATTTTTAATTTCCAAAATCAAGGGTAGGGAGAAGGTCCGAATATGGGCCCCCATTTTGTTTTTTATTAACCATTTTTATATTTTTTGGAAAATAAATCTAAAAATCGGCATGCACCTAGCCTAAAGACTCTTCTAGAATTGTAGAAGCAACAAAGTTTCAAACAGGCAAAAATTATTGCGATTTGAGAGGAAATATAAAATTATGTCAATTTCACATAGGAAGGCAGACTGTGTGAAATATGGGCCCCTATCAGAAATGACACAAAAAGCTAAGAAGTAACAAAATAAACTTTATTTTTAAAAATGAACTTATATATTAATATATTTTAAATAGAAACGATAAATTATTTGCAAAAATCACAAACATAATTGTCTTTCTCTGCCCCCGAGCATTGCTCATGTGCCCACATATTGCACATATAGGCTAGGGCCCATATTCGGACCCGCAAAGGACTCATATTACCAGCAAAGCGTCTCATTCAAACAAAATGTTATATTATTTTTTGAGATTAAGTGACTCAATATCTACGTGAATATGACAAACCTTAATCTTTATACAACACACTGTTGCGAATATTTGAAACCTAGTCAGCTAATAATATACAAAATATTCTTACGCAACTTACCTTTAAATATATTGAGATGATGTTTCCCTTTAAAAAACCTACAAAGACCGCAAAACCAGTTTCACGCCGGAGAAGAGTTTTTCTCTTATACAGGGTTGATGGGTTCAACAGACAAAACAAGAAGGTAAATTTGAAAAACCCATTAATTGTGGAAATTTGCATCAAATTATTCTGGACAACAAACTTGTCTCGAACCAATGTGTAATATTTAGTGTAATGTTACGATTCAGAAATCCTCACCACATTTAATTTTTCAATTCAGAAGCTAAGTTTGGATTTCGAGTCGTTCGTGTAAAAACATGTGTAAAAAAATCAATTATAATCAATTTCAATAAAGTTCCTTTAATTAATCTGACGACAACACAAATCGTTGTACTTCAGTCAGATTCATTAAATTTAAAATTTAAATTTTCTACCTTATTGCGAACTGGTAAAATTTCACTAAACTTAGTGTGTTGCCGGATCCATGTGTTCAAGCTCCTATCAATAGTCGCCAGCTGTTCCAATTTGTTCAGATTCTCCAAATGCTTCACACAGCAGCCAGTATTCCAAATCCAAATACGTCACCAAATGTGAAGTCAACTTCCAATTCGTTATGTTCACAATGCACAATTTTTCACTAATTATGGAATGTAATTAATAATTACTTAAAACGCGACTCTCGCAATTATTCGCTTTATTTAAATTACGAACCCTGTTTCCTGATTTCGTATCAGAAAACCCGATATGAGTTCCTTAATTTGAATTTGTCCAGGAACTCCACGCGAGTTCTCGCTTTGAGTTTCACTCAGGAACTTCACGTGTTCCCGGTTTGAGTTTCACCAAGAGACTGGCTGTGTTTCTTGCTCGCCGACTTTCTGTGCCTTTCAGAGTTTTTCAAAATTGAATTTCTGTGGTGGGAATTTTGTTCCTTGTTAGCTAAAATGGCCCTTCTAGCAGGCAACATAACGTCGTTAATTGCTTGTGCACTAAATTATTATTTTCACTTTTGCTTTACAGGAATCTGTCGTTGTTTTTAAAATTAAAGATCATTCACAGGATGTTACACAAATTTTGTATTTTACAAATAAATTCACAGTTTATTTTGTGTGTAGATTTCGTTACATGTAGTGGTTTTTTGTAACTGATGCAAATTTCACTTTTATGTCAGTGAATCAACTGACTACTGACTTTGAAATTAAATTAAATTAAATTACTCCCTTACTTGTCTGCTTATACCCTTAAATTGGTCAAAATATCACAACAATATATACAAATTCACCACCACTTGTTGACAACAGAATAAAATTTCTATAGCAGACTATTGGTAAAATAGTTGAGTATCTAGTAAGTGTATTTTCAGCTAGTTTACATAGATCTCACTTGATGTCCTTCTGAAATTTTGAGGAGGCCCATATTAAATGCAGGGCCCATATTCGGACCTTCTCCTCTAGTTGCCAAGTATCAACCTCGAAGAATCACATTTTTTATTGACTTTCCTGACTAGGACTGGGAATTATTTTCGATTAATCGATTAAATAATCGATTAATTTTCGTAGTAAAGTGAGGCTTGTTTTTATAAAAATGTACATAAATGTACATATGAATGAGCTTTTTTGTTTTCAGTAGTATAGTTTAACTGTAAAAAATAATCGATTGTTCGATTGTTTTCAAATAATCGATTGATCGATTATTGATTGTTCGATTAATCGATATAATCGATTGTTTTTACATAATCGATTTTCCATTGTTAAATTTAACAATCACCTAGCCCTATTCCTGACCCTTAATTAATTCTATTGAAACCAAGAAAAAACATTTTCCTCCATTTGGTTTTCTCAAAATTCCCTTATCTTCTGGACTACTTATCAGTAAAATAATAATAAAAATACTATAACTTTTTAACTATTGAAATTTTATTTAATATAAGTATGTAGTATAATATTAAAAAATTTAAATAAAGAGACAATCATTTTGTTAATTTTTAGGGGAGAACATTTGGTTCTATTATACACAGTTTCCTTGAAAGATATTCCCCATTAACCAATGAACTTTTGCCTGCCTATCACACTCCAGAAGGAAGAAAGGCATATGAAGATACTCTAATTACTTTAAAAACTAACTTTCCTCAGTATATTCGCGAATTGCAAGGTACAGCCGATGGTGCAAAAGTTCCTTTCCATAAGGTAAACTACTTTCTGCTGTTTCTCAGTCTATATAATTTTATATTGTCTGGAAATTAATATTATATTTTTATTAATTTATTTAATTGTACATTTTTAATTTTAGCTTTTCTTATTACATCTGGATAGAATAATCACTTCTACGGCCAACAAGGAAGGTGACACTCCACCCATTGGTTGTTCTTCCATTAGTGTTAACGAACCGGGAAATGTAAGAAACTTAAATTAATATGAAAAATTGAAACACCTTAGCAAAACATTATCATAATTATTATTTAGACCAGTGTTTTTCAACCTTTTTCATGACGGGACCCCCATAGTATGAAAAAATATTTCGCGACCCCCCAACCCTTTATTGCCACTCGCGGCAGAGATCCGGAGGAGAGTGCCGTGTGGTGTTTTTACTGAAGTACCTAGTTCTCGCGACCCCCCTACAAAGGCTTCGCGACCCCCCAGGGGGCCGCGACCCACAGGTTGAAAAACACTGATTTAGACTAACTAACAATGCACTAAAACACTTTTAGAACCAAAACTATATAATTATCAGTTATCACAATGTAAATATAAAATTATAATTTATTCACAAACATTTTCGTTATATTAGGTATGCTAAAAAGTTTCGGGCCTAATTAGATCGTTTTTCAAACACCAAATTTTTATGTTTTGAAATTCTTTATTTAAACTAAATATGCTCCATCTTGTTCGGTAACCTTTTGCCACTTTTCGGGCAAAACCATTATTCCATCACTATAAAACTTCTTTGGTTTATCGGTGAAAAACTTAGTCAAGTGAATTTCACAGGCTTCTTTTGAAGCCAATGTTACACCATTGAATTCTGGAGAGACCGAAACAAATGATAGGCTGATGGTGCAAGGTCCGGGCTATACGATGGATGCATCAAAACTTCCCATCCAAGCTCTTCCAGTTTTTCTGGGGTCACCAAAGATACGTGTGGTCTGGCGTTGTCATGGTGGAACACAACACCCTTCCTATTGATCAATTCTGGCCGCTTTTTTTGAATTGCTTGCTTTAATCTGGTTCATTGTTGACAGTAGCGTGCAGAATCAATCGTTTGACGAGTTGGTAACAACTCATAATAGAGGATACCTTTCCAATCCCACCAAACAGACAGCATCACCTTTCGAATGGTGATTCCGGGCTTTGCCACCGTCTGGGGAGCTTCACCTCGCTTCGACCATGATCTTTTGCGCACAACGTTGTCGTATATCATCCATTTTTCATCTCCAGTAATTTCATTACGTTTCAGCAACGATTCGCAGATGGAAACTCGGTCGAGCAAATTCTTATGCGTCAAATCATGCGGCACCCAAATATCGAGCTTCTTTTTGAATTCAGCATTTTTCAAATGGTTTGCAACTGTTTGGCGATTGATGTTTAGACTCTTGGCGATCTCTACAGTGCTTATATGACGGTTTTGTTCCACAATTTCTAGCATTTCATAGCAAACTCAACTTTTTCAATGACTGGCCGACCAGAGCGTGGTGCATCTTTGACATCGAAATTTCCAGAACGAAAACACGCGAACCATTGTTTTGCTCCTGTTTTCGATAGAGCATCTGGACCATAAACAGCACAAATTTTTTCACAAGCCTGCGCAGCGCTTTCTCTATGATCGAAGAAAAATTGTAAAATGTAGCGAATTTTCTCTTTCCTTACTTCCATCTTTAATCAGCAATTTTTCACAACTGCATGAGCCGAATCGAATGATTCTACTTTTGTTTTTTTAGCTAAAAGTGTCATTTTTCCAATAACATTATAATTATGCGATCAGATAAGTAGTTTTAGAGATAATCGACTTTAATGTCATTTATTGTCTAATTAGGCCCGAAACTTTTTAGCATACCTAATACAATAACATCACTAGGTGATTAAAACAGAAAGTATCGATAGAATTATTTTATAAAATTAATATTTTATCATAAAATATGAAGTTTTGTATAAAAACATTACTTGATCTGTTGCCATTTATAGATCCATTTTATCACGATTTTTAATATTATATTTATATTTTTAAGGAAACGATAGGTCACACTGAAGATGCTTTGGCCGAAACATTAAACCACTTTTATTTTGTGTCTGCTCATATCATATCCGATAAACCAGAAGGGCGTTGGGGTGTAACCGAAGAAAAATTTACTTCGCTTTGCTATGCTGGTCAATTACCTGGATATACCATGAGTTACAATCACCATGGACTAGTATTCAGTATTAACACTCTAAGTGCCACTGATGTATTTCCTGGAAAAACACGTAAGTTTCTATAAATTTTGACCGTTGAAAGTTGTAGTATTTGAAAAAATTGTACTCTTCAGCAAGAGTTTTTATTACTCGGGCACTTCTTGCTGCTGAAAATTTTGAACAAGCCCAAAAAATAATTAGAGATTCAGGAGTTGGAGCTGGAGATGGTTGTTCCATAAATATGACATTTTTAAAGCAAGAAGGTAATCGCTTACTCCATAACGCTGAAATGGGTCCCCCGACAAAAGAAAAGGAGTCTCAGCTTAACATTTTAACACTAAGTTCAGGAGAATCCACGATGCATTTTAATTCGTAAGATAACAGTGGTTTTCTTTCTATAAGCAAGTAATTAAATACATTTTAGGTATTTACGTTTATCGACACCAGAGTTGGATGGATTCATGCGAGAAAACAGCATTGCTAGATTGGAAACACTAAAAGCTTACCCTCTGCCTAAAAATAAGAAAGATGTTACTTATATGCTTGGAGATCAAAGTGGAATCAAACATAGAGTTTTTCAAGATTTTGGTCCTCACGATATTATTAAAACTATAGCAGTGGGTGAGTAAAATTTTGATTTAAATGTAAAAACTCAAATGTCTATTTTACAATGTGCACTTAACACATGTACACATAATTTCTGAAAATTCTGTTTCGATTAATTTTTTTTGGTTAGATACGATTGAAGATTGACACGAATCGTGAAACAACGTTGTAGCGTATTACTTTTTATATTTTTCAATAATTTTACTATATTTTTCAAGTTTTGTAAAAAAAAATACAACGTATTTTGAACCCCCTCCCCACGTATTTGCAATTTTTTCATATTTTCAAATATTTTCTGGTTGTATCTTGTCACAAAAGGTTAAAAATGTTTTATAATGTGTTTCTAAATAAAAGTTCTTGTATGTTGTACGGTTAAAATCTAATATTTTAAGGTTTAGTTAAGTTTTTGTTAAATTTATATTTCACAACAACACATAATACTAAAATCACACCATATTCTTGAAATTTATTTTTTAAGATTTTATTCTGTTATAAGAAAAAGTCTGACTTATTACAACTTTACATAATATGTAATCAAAATTATTATATAAATAATATATTATGTACTTCACATCAACTACATTTTTAGCTACAATTTAAAAAAAATCTCTTAAATCCATGTGAAAAGAACACACCCTAAACATAGGGTGTTTTTTTAGCTGCATGAGAACTTCAAAATGAAATAAAACATTAAAAATCTGACGGAATGTTTTGGTTATAATTTTTTTATGAAAGTACAGTTAAAGGCATTTATGATTTAAACATGACTTCCGGCATGTGACCACCACGACCAATGGTTACGAAGCGCATCCGTTCAGTCCAATTTTTGACCACTTTTTCCAATGTTTCTGGCTTTATTTCATAAATGGCTTGCTGAATATTAGCCTCCAATGCTTCTAGAGTTGTTGGTTTGTTAGCATAAACCATGGATTTAACATACCCCCACAGAAAATAATCTGGAGGTGTCAAATCACACGATCTTGGAGGCCAATTGATAGGACCATGTTTTGAAATAATGTTGTCACCAAATTGTCCTTTCAATAAATTGATGGTTTCGTTGGCTGTGTGGCACGTAGCACCATCCTGTTGGAACCATAAGTTGTCAATGTTTAGCTCTTGAAGTTTTTGAAACAAAAATGTATTGAGCATGTGTCGATATCTCACACCATTCACCGTAACGGTAGCTCCTTCCTCATTTCGAAAGACATATGGACCAATGATGCCGTTGGCGTGTATTCCACACCAAACAGTCAATTTTAATAGATGCAATGGAGTCTCAAGATAATGTCCCGGATTGGTCTCACTCCATATACGGCAATTTTGTTTGTTCACATACCCATTTAACCAGAAATGTGCCTCGTCACTGAACAAAATTTTACGGTAAAAAAATGGATCCACTTCCAATTGGTTGTGAGCCCAATCTGTGAGCGTTATTCAATGGTCAATCTATGCATTATCAAATGCCAAACCTTGCTAAACACAAATGTCAAAAAACTGTTTCCATAGCAATCTTGATTCAATTGTTATCCCTATTGAAAGTTCTCATGCAGCTAAAAAAACACCCTATAGTAACCTCTTTAGTATAATTTTAAAATAATTTTTTAATAGGAATTTTTGATTTGGCTGAGAAAACATGGAGTATCTATGCAGACAATCCAAGAACAAATGAACCTCTAATGATTCTGCCTCTCCTATTGAAGAAATAAAGTTTTTAAAGTGCAAAAAATGTCTTAAAATCAACGCACCTGTTTAAGTACTATGTTGTTAAAGACTGACATTACAATAGAAAATAATAGTAGGTATGTATTATTTTGTTTTATAAGGAGCAAAAAGGTCACTTTTTGTAGCAAATCAGTAATTTGGTGGTCGACCGAAAGAAGTCCACCAATTAATTAACAGATAAGCCACAAAAGTCTTTGATCCGAAAAATCATGTTATTTTTTATTCAAACCTCAAAAAATAATTTAGGCATTTAAATAGTAGTTAAATTTTTTAAAACAACACTTTTTATGAGAAAAGCAAGCCGTTTTATTTTGTCTGCTCCCCCCCCCCTCGCTAATAAAGTCCCACATTACATCACGCAACGAAACTTCAACCTTATGTACAAGTTACGACAACAAAACGACTTGCTTTATCGCCGTTTAGGGAAAAATTATTTTGGAAATTCCATGTATATGGTCGCGATCCAATGATGATGTATCTACGCCTTTTATAACTGAAATGTTTTCAATTACTTCTAATAAATAATATTGCGTTTCAATGCATAGGTGGTTTTCTAAGTACTTTGAAAAATTATTTCTTTCAAATAGTCATATAAAGAAAAATGTTTGAAGATGACTTGGACTGGAAATATTTCCTATTTTATGTTTATATTTCCCACGTCATACGTGGGCTGAAACTTGCCGACCATTTTCATCTTTAAGGAAATATACCACTGCCAAAAAGTGACTCTTAATGGATAAAATGTAACAAAACGACCACTTTTATAAAATGTTTCAAATGTTATGTAATGTTAAATATGAAAATCTCATACAACAAAAAAAAAAGGATTTAAACAGGTGTGTTTATTTTAGGACACACTATACATCCTAAATAAAATATTATTCAGTATTAATATTATTTATTGTATAAGATGTATATTATAATGTAATAATTATTACTAGGGACAATTCCGCCTACTTTAGAAGGCAACAGAACTAAATATTTATTTCTGAAAAACAAATTACCTTTTTTTAGTTACCCACGTAAAATATTTGGCCCGCTTACAACAAAAGATTGCCGACCCCTGTAAACCATTAGACTTTTAAAAATCGGGTCAATTTAACCCTTTGTATCTCCGTGTTGCATATCTGCAACATACTCATCATAAAGTCTATGTCCTCTCAACACCGAATTTTCAAAAACAATTTTATTCGTTGCTGCATATTAGCTACATTGCAAGTAATACAAATTATTAGTAGAATTCTCGCTTGCGGCGCTTCTACGCTGTTTTTTCATTCCAAAGAGAAGTCTCATTCTGTGTTTCGCAGTTGCATGGTAGAAGTTTACTTTGTATTTAGTGAAATAGAAAATACTGGTGCAATTCAAAAAATATAAAAATGTGGTTTGGAACTTTGTTATAAGAATTATAATATTGTTTTAAGAATTTTCATATCAACTATTATTATTACATTAATTATTATGATGCAGCAATATGCAAACACAATTTTATCAATAAATTTTTATAATAATAAATGTCATATTCTAACATTTGGTAAATTAATTCTCAAATCGGATTTGTTGGGATATAAAGGGTTAAATTTAAGACAAGAGTTACAATGCAGATGGTGTAAATCATTATAAACTTTATTTTTAAATAGTATTTAAAATATTATGTATTATAAATCCTGTATTACATTATTATTTACAATAAAATTAGATAAAAAAATAATAACACTCCATCTCATATAATTCTTTGTTTACTTCAGTTAAACCTCCCCTCTTTTAAGGTTTATAGGTTCAACGTCATACTTATAAACTTATAATTATATGATGCTACAAAGATGTATGAATAAATCAATTACATAGTGCACTGATTATATTGCAGCAGATGGAGGAAATGCTTTCTGTAATAATATTACATTATTACCGAAAGCTTTAACGTGCTCATCCACCTCCTGGTATAGAACAATCTTGAATAGTGGTTATTCTTCCAATACGTCTCGGTCCTCCTCCCCGACCTCCTCCAGGCCTTTAAGATAAATTTAACATAACTAAATAGCAAATAAAATAAATTTACTACATACCCATTTCCACCACCACCACCATATTTAGATCCATTTCTTCCAGTATTACTGGTATCGCCATCGAATCCTACCAATGTCCTAAAACTGTAAAAAAATAATTAGCAAATCAAATTTATAGAGCATATTCAGAAACGCTTACAATAGTACAATGCCAGCAACTACACCCCAAAATAAATTTATTAATCGTTGGAAACTCCAGGGTTGATTTTGACTAACTGTTCCATCTGAAATACATTTAAAGACGGTAAACATGATCGAATTTATTATTTAAAAAATATTACCTGGTCCTATATACACCATATTTGGAGTTTAATTATTATCGATCTAAATAGTTATCTAAAATTACAACATTTTGCAATATCTCGTTGAAAAATAATAGGTTAGTGTGTCGAAATCGGAATAGACAATCATAGACAATAGACAATTTACGTCATTTTGGTTACTTTTGCAAATCATACACAGTAGCGTCGGGTTTGTAGAGTATACAAATTAATACACCGGGTATTTAAAAAACAACGATAACAGGAATACATTATTGTGTTACCCCCAGCCGTAGTTGCAGTGCTTATTCTCCACGTTAATTTATTTTTACAGATAGATATCAAGGTAGATGATGGGCTAGAGGAGTCCCATCGCCAGCTACGTCACTGGTGACGATTGATATTGAATTTTTAGGTTAAAATTTTTTTTTAAATAGTAAGGTTTTAATATCTATTTATTAGTCAAATGAAAAGCTAACGATCAAGAAATTAAAGCACTTACAATGAATAACATAAAACCTTGGAAAAAGAATTTGTACGAAAATCAAGACTATCCTGATAATTATACGAATCGCGAGACATTTTTAAAGGATCTGCGTGTAAATGTCAATTTTAAGCCCCTTTCTTTTTACGAATGTGCATCAGGAGCGACAACATTGGTTCAAGAATTGTGTACGGTGGTGGTTTTCTTGATAGCTTACGTTTATTTATACAATCAGTGGATCGACTACAATTATTTATTATACCTTACCAGTGCGGCAACTGCTTTCGGATTTACAGTTTATAGAGTTTTTTTTAATAGTGGAGTAAAGAATATTCTAGGCCAAGACTTACGTACCGTGTTAATATTTATAGTTTTTGGACAATTATTTTCGCCGGTGTTACACACATTAACAGACACTGTTAGCACCAATACCATCCACACGGTGACTTTTTTAATGATGCTAATTCATTTAGTATTTTACGATTATGTAGTGCCAGCCGATGTTGTATCGAGCAGTTTATCATTAACTGCTGCAATATTTGCTTCCATTTGTCTGTCTTCACGTTTAGCATCACGCCAAGAAGCTTTTACATTAATGACTATTTCGATAAATTGTTTTGTTTTACTTCCATTGCTACGACACAAATTTAAAAACCACATGTGCGTAACTTTACTGTTGATTATTTTTACTGTTTATATTTTATTGAGTGTATCATTGCTTTTAACTTGGTTATTTATATTAGCTATAATATTTTTAAACATAATTTGTCCCATCTTGTTCATCAAGTATCAAAAATATAAAGACAATATTTATGGGCCATGGGATGAAGCCATTGTACACGATACAGATTAAAACTCTTAGCTTTGCTGTATCAAATTTTTTTTAATTTAAATTACAAAAGAATTATTTATGTATAACAAATAAGAATCAATACAATCAAAACCATTACATATAAATATTGTATTTATTGAACAGGTACGAATTGAATCAATCGTTTGATTTTCCTTAGTAATATTTCAATAAATCGTTTGTTTATGTCTGATCCTCCCTGTAAATAAATATAAATATTAAGAATAAATAAATTAAATTATTTTCTAAAGAAAACTCATTTAAAATAAAAACAAGGTGAAGTTTGGGCTTACTATTATACCTAACTAAAGCCTAAAGTGCACTTAAAAATAAAAAACTTAAGAACAATAGGCAATTTACATTAATTAAACGCCACCACTCGTCGCTAAGTTGAACTTGTGAAATGAGTATACTTTGGCTGTCGGTCCAATTTGTGGTACACATTTATTCTTAAGAAAAATAAATTGATTTATTCAACACTTAAAAAATTATTTTGTATTTTTAATTATTGACAAGAAAAGGATTCCAATAGGAAATGCATTCCTAAGTTGCAATGAAAAACAAAATATCAGTTGAATTAAAAAATTGTATCAAATATCACAACAAATTAAAAGAAAAAAATATAATGGTTAAATTGCAAATAAATGACACATCCAAAATATATTATATGAGTATAATAATATAATGTACGAGTTTTAAATTAATTTTTAAACTTCTCTTATGTGCACATTTATGAATCACAAATTGCATATTTGAACGGGTTTTCGCCAGTGCAAGATTAAATGATTTTTTTAAATTGTCATTATGTGCGCATTTATAATAATCATTAATCACAAATTTCACACTGAAACTACTAAGCAATTAGTAGTATATTACTGTTTGTGGTCTATTATCGTAGAAGAAAATAATTTAAATAATAAAACGTACTTTGATGTAATTTAACATCTGTCAAAATTAAATTTGGTATTCCTATTTCTAAGTACAACACAGAAACAAATGCGCATGCTTGGATAGATGAAAGTCTAACCCAGCGGTTCCCAAATGGGGTTCCGCGAAAAAATTCAAGGGTTCTGCCAAAAAGAATTTCAAAATGGCGTAACAATAAATTTTGCCGCTTAAAAAATATTTTTTAACTTTTTTTATATTTTGAGTACCCTGTATGCTTATACGCTTATATGATCCGTGTCCGAATATCATTCTTCTCACTAATAGATATTCGGGTCTATTCTGTAACTAGAAATTATCCTAGCAACTAGCTAAAAATGCTTAAAACTAGTTTTTGAATTAATAACAAAGTAAAGTAATAAAATAAAAATTAATAACAAAGTTTAATTACCGAATATGTTATATTTAAAAAAATTGTTTTTGTTATTATGATACTTCAGTTTAGTGGGTATAGAAACTTAAATTGATTAGCAAACGATGAGGTTAGCGTCGAAGGCCAGGCTTTCGAGAATCTTATTATTTTTCAAAAAATTGTTTTCTGCCCTTAGAATCACAAAAATTAGTACAAAAACATCTTTTTATAATTTCTAACTTCAAATCTAAGCTCTGTTGACCTTGAAAATCTAAAAAAATTGCCTGCGGCGCAATTTTGCCCCCCCCTTAAAAAATATTTTTTTTAATTACTAGTAAACAAATCAACTTGGGGTTCCGCGAAATTTTTTACATCACCCAAGGGTTCCGCAGCCAAAACTAATTGGGAACCGCTGGTCTAACCCATAGAATAAAAGATTACAATAGAAGGGAAACTTCCATGTTAAAAATTGTATACAGTCTTATACTGTCTTTTCGTTGCGTCCCCTGGGTGTCATGGGTCAACTAAATCAGACTAAACTAAATTATTCCACTATATTTCCATTCAATTTAACTATTTTTCACTATTATAATTTATTAATCGTCTTACAATTCCAACTTATAGGATATTCTATGATATATTATGTTATTGTTTACTTTTCTAAATAACTATTGAAACAGCGCCATCTTAAGAAAATCTGTCAACTAAAATACCATTAAAATCAGGGTCTAATATTTTCCTATGAAGTTTCTACACCGTGGTCTAACCCAACTTCGCATAAATAACCTCACTGCCAGTGTCAAATGTTCTAAGAGTTACATAGATGTCGCCACAGTCACAGCCAGGTTATTACTGTCACGAGATACTCGTTTTTATTGAGGTCCCTCACTAGGGGCATGTACAAGTACTGCCCTCAAACAATTTTGCTGTCTTGTGCAAGCAAGTGAGTGTAGAAAACTACGCACCAGAAAAAAAGTCTGATTTGAGCAAGTGTACTATTATGCCCGTCCTGTCACTAATTTTAAATAGTGGCGCACTGAGTGCAATAAAAATTAGATTGCAATATGCCAATGAATACCAGAAACAAAAAACATGTCAACAAGAAGTACTTATATAAATTTACCTGTGTTGTTTCCATTAACTGTCTACTAAAGCTGTCGTTGAAAACTGAAACCAGTCCTTGTTTCAAATTACTGATATCATTAGTCGAAACTTTCCATGTCGCTTCTGATGCAGATGATAAAGTTGCTAAAATAATTTTTATCAATAATTGAAAAAACCTTATTAATTGAAAACTTACTTTCTAAATTCAATGTTGCACTCAAATTTGGCATTTCCCCTCGTTTAACTTGTGGTATTGCCTTCAACATGTAGTAATCCAGATGTGACCATAAAATGTACATCAAATTATCAATTATATATGCACAGTATTCAAATTCCTGCTTCTTTTTGTTTAATCTATTTGATGCAAGTTTGAGTGCAGATTCTTTGAGATGTCCAATATCGTACACTTGTGAAGATAATTTCAAAAATTCTTTCAAGTCGTTTGTGCTCATATCCGGAATTTCATTTAATTTGCGTTGTAAAAAGTCCGCGGTTCCTTTTTCCGCATGATAATAACTCACTGTGTTAATTAAATGCTGAACAATCACTCCTAACGATGGAGGTTGATCATTGAATCCAACTTGGTTAATTCCCAAATTTACAAATATGCCTGTCATTGTTGGTTGGAAAATAACAGCAAAAGTGGAATGATTTACATCGTTACTAATTATAATATTTCTCGAATAAGAAATCAAATTTGAGAGAATTTTAAAAACATGCAGTAACCTATCAGAAGTTTGATGTGCCGGATCTCTTTGATAAGAACTTTCAATCAAATCTTTGACAAGATTTTCAGTCAATAAAAATTTTGGCAACAAATTTAACATCAGTTTCTGTAGGCGACCCAAGTGCGCCTTATTGTCATGAATATTTTCCTTATTTTGCAACATAAAAGTCATGTCAGCATCGGAGGTTCTGCTTATAATCGAAGTTAAACAGGACAATTCTTCCAAAAAGTTTTTGGATAACAACGGACTTGCGGAGCGCAAAATAAATTCGATGATATCCAAACGACCAAAAATATAATACATGATTTGAGCAACTGCAGAACAATTTTCTGAACTCATACTTGTTACTATTGCATCACACAAGCGCAGAGTTGGTATGAATATTTGCAGGTATCTGTTTTCTACAGGCGGAATAAAATCTTCTAACGTTTCAGGAGCAATTTGTGATTGTTTTAAAATTTCTGGATGAGAATGAAACACTTTCATGTTGTTGAAGCACGGCAGAAGACGTTTTTCTAACAGTAACTCGGCACCAACACGAGTTGTCGCGATTTGAGATAGCAGAGTCATTCTCGATTGATAAATATATAGAGGTTTTAAATTTTCAGGGACGGGTTGCAAAACCGACACCAGATCATCGTCGTTGTTTAGTATACTTTGAATAATGTGCCTAAGATAGCCTCTACTTTCCATGTAAACAATCCAGTTAACGTTTCGAGACATGTTAATCAATAAATTATAAGTTGAAATGGCGAGCATTTTTCCGACATCATAACCGTCTATGCAATCTTGACAAATCATATCTATTAGTTTTTCCCCGAATAGAGGAAAGACGTCGATAGCGGTGCTGATTGTAGAAGAATCTTGTGACAAATTTAATTTTGAACTATCCAAGCGACTGACATAAAAACTGCTATCAGCTTGTAAGCTTTTGACCGGCTCATCTTTGTTAACAAGTTCTAAGAATATAACCAAAGCAGTGTATAAGTTAACTCTTAAATTTTGTGATCGCGAATCGGACGCCATGACCCATTCCACGAGGTAGTTCAGCACTTCTTTGAAGAGGGGTACACAAAATTGAATAAACTCTTGAAAAGAAGTTTTATCTTTGTTAAATAACTGATTATGTTTTTCTTTAATGTAACAGCGTCGAATGCTCTCCATTAATATTAACACAGTTCCAGATAAGCGGGTTGCAACGTCTGGTAAAATATTATGCTTGGATACCTTCCGGCATATGTTTTCCAACATAATAATATTCAAAAACTGTTGATCCATGGCAGAGACAACTTGGTAAGGCATATAAATGGAAAACACCTCGACTACTTGCCTCCAAGAATCGATAAATCGCAATATGGCGTGAGCAGTATTACGCATATTGTTGATGTTAAGGGCATGCAATAAAACTTTTTCAATTTCTTGCATGATTGTTTGGCGTTGGCCGACGTTTGCGCTTCCGTGAATTGTTCCAATTTCGTCTATTAAAGTATGGTGAAGTTTCTTGATGTCTATTAGTTTGAGATTACTGTTAGTTTCGCAATTTTTCAATAAAGCATCCAGTACATCCACGTTGAAGTAATTCCACTTTGGACTAGTAACTTCTTCAACATACAGTTCAAACTTATTCAGCAGTCTAATCAGCAACTTCTCATGTGAAAATTTTATATTTTTCTTGCCAACACTTTCATTTGAAAATTGCGTACCGCTTCTTGAAATAAATGGAAGATATCCGCTTATTCTTTCTTGTTTGGACGACCCCATAAGCAATCCAGTCAATTGTTGAAGGTAAGAAATTTGGTTACGATGGCTCATCACTTTCAATTCGATAGCAATTGTTTTCAAAAGCCAGGATAATTGGTTGAGTTGACTGACGCCGTCGTTGGAACGCTCTAAACATTGGTACAAATGCTTTTCAAAAAAGTTTTGACTTTGACGCAAGAATCTTAATACGGGCTCGGAAATTTTGTAATCGGCGCAAATGAGATATAGCATTTGATAAGTGGATTCAAGCAGTTGAGGTGGTTGAGATATATGTAAATCAGGAGAAACTGATGACTGAAATATGACAAAAATCGAGTGGAGACAAGTCCTAGGAAAATTTAATACTCCTGGTTGTTGAAATATTGTTGAAGAGAGGTCTTGTTTTAGGTCAAAGCCCAACAGGAAGTGAGTTAAATTTGGACTCGCGTACGGAAGGCACTGTTTTAGAATTTTCAAGATCACTTCTTTAATTTTCATGGCTAAATCGACACCTTGAGAAGTTGATATGGAATCTAAACATTCGACAAACGAATTTCTGATCGCTTTGCTGTCTTTTTCGTTGGTTAACAAAATGTTCAAGTATTGGACGTGTAGTGCCGGCCAACTTGTGATGTGGCGCAATATTTTCGCAGCACTTAAAGCATGTTGCGGAAATGAGAATTTATATCCTAAATATTTGGAAATATACAGGCAATGATCGGGCTGACCACTTCTAGGATTTATAATGAGCAATAATTTGTTTAAGTTGGTTAAAACCATAGGATTGGAAGAAGCAGACATCAACTTGGAAAATATATTTTGTAACGCCAACGCGCGCTCCAGGATATTGAGACTTCTCAAAGTACATTCGCTTGCATACTTTTGAATAGATGGAGAATCTTGAAATAATTTGTGACCTTCTTCTAGGATATACAAAATCAAATTTAGAAATTCAGACTTTGTATTTAATTGCAACATTAGATGAAAACCAGGAGGCGAATTAAATTCATTTGGTTTGGTCGAATTTGGAAAATCTGAAGCTTGAGGTTCGTAATTTAACAAAAACTTTTCTAGCAGCTTTAAGCACATGCTTCCAATAAGCCAACGTTCTTGTGGATTCTGATAGGATCGAGTATTAAATTTCAGAAAAACTGAATTAACTATAAAAGTTAAATAAGGATCGAAACCAGGCTTTCTGGGACCAGCGCCTAAAGTTCTAGGGATTCCAAAATCGGTCAGAATATCTAAAAGTTTCAAAATAGATCGCGTTAATGGGTATTCTTCCATACGTGATTCAATTTCGTCCAGTTCGGCTTGAATACCTCTGGATTGATACGTTGATGTGGTCGGAATGGTTATCAATATTTGCGAAGCTTCAAGATTGTTCCACATTTGTGATGCCGTTTCAGGTGATTTAGATAAAGCACACAAAGTAAGCAGCAAGTTTGCTTTGAAGGGTATGGGAACAGAACAACTTACTAAACCAAGCAAAACAGTTAATGGAGCCCATCCTGGATGTTCACAAAGCGCTAGACGTGCAAAATCGTCGTGCTCTGCTACCGTCTTGATAAGTTTTAGAACCGCTTGCAAGCCTTCAATTTCGTGAGGGGTTATACCCTTCTGCTGAACACTTCGACGAAATGGATCAGTCAAAACGGAAGTTTCCTGCCTCAAATTGTTGTAATATTGATTAAATGACATGAAAAAATGATCCCAGGTCACTGTATTGCCGAAACCAGAACTTGCTTGTTTCAATATATTGAAGCAATTACGGGCGCCTTGAGAAGAAGTGGAAAAGCTGCTTAGCATATTTAAAAACGATACAAACAAAGTTGAAGGTACCAAATCGCCAGCAAGTCTCACAAATTTAAACAGATTAACAGATCTAGATGAGGCTTGTTGAGTGAAGGATTCTAAAGAATTTGAATCGGTTGGGCACCAATATTCCAACGAATATTGCAAATTTAACGGATCCTTTGAGTAAAACTTAGCAATGAGCAACATAAATTGTTCAAAGTGTCTAGGTAAAGTTGTGGGAGGATCGATGCCTTCATTTAAATAAATCTGCATAACTCTTGCAGTTTCGTCTGCCTCTATTCTCAATTCCTTAACTTTTGCAAACAATTGAATGATAAAATCTGTTAGTAAATAATGGAAGCGTCTCACAATGATTTCGTCTTTATACACTTTCTCTTTGGTGAAGACTTTGAATTGTAAGAAATCAAATACTTTCATGTGCATAGCATACGAATACAAAGTGACATCTTTGTCTAAACCGTTCTGTATGTTTGCACCTTCAGGAAGAAGTTGCAAGGATGCGATCGTCACGGCTAGACCAAACAAAGCGGTAGCTTGCAAACCTTCATTCTCCCATTTACATTTTGCTGGAGATAATTCAGCATTTAACATTTTAATGTATTCCTTATCCGAAATTATCGGCAAGCATTGAACTACATCTTCGCCATCCTCTCGAATATGTAAAATACTTAAATCCATGGCAGCCAGAAGAGACATCAACAAGAAGAACGAAACGTTATCCATTATGCCATTGGAATCTTCTTCAACTTTCGTTTGCTTCAAAAAATTAATCAAACTTAATGTAGGTTCTCTAGGTAACCCACACTGTGCCGACCACAAGAACACCGTTTCGGCAAGACATTCCTTAATTTCTTTGAAAGTGTTTATAACCTGCCGCCGGTGATTTGCCCCACCCAGAGCGAGATTTTCTTGCAACTTCTCAATTTCCTTATTTATATCTAAAGTGCTCAACAACTCGAAGATTCTCTTAAATAAGCCACCTTCCATCAATTGATTTGTGTACACTGTTATAAAATTAATTAGGTCCTGTTTAACATTCATATCCCACGAAACGCCTTTCCGAGCCTGCACTAACAAACGAAGCGAAGCAGCTAAGCACTTTCGTCCATCGTAATACAATAAAACGGCAACCAAGCCTCGAGGTAAGCCATAATGATAAGGCATCTGTGCTTGAGCCGCACACAACAAATCCAAAGCTACAAACTCGTTAAGATCATACATATCTGATAAAGTAACCGCTTCCTGATACAAATCTTGTGACAACACCTGATGTCCAATCTCTCGAACTGTGATCCCATCTTCCATTCCCTTCTTCAACTCTTGTCGACTTTTAGCATTTTTTGCCTAAAAACAAAAAGGGTTAAAGTCCCAACGATTCAATACCAGTCAGAAACACTTACTGGATTTTGTAAAAGGGAATGAAAATTTTGCTTGTATTTTCTTAAGATGCCTTCAAATTCGCCAACATTCACGTTTTGACCTTCTTCGCACAAATGATAATTGACCAAACTGTACAAATCCTTGCAGGACGTCCACAAATCTTGAGATTTTGTTGCGACTAAAAATATTATCAAGAGTTTAATTATACGTTACATTTAATAAATATAGGATTTTAGATTTATTACCTTCATTGTTACTTTTATTTTTCCACATTTTAATGTGACGTTAAATTTACAAACATCAAATCACATTAATTGCTTTTAAGGTTAAAAGTTGACCGGTAAACAGTTGAAAATGTGAAATACTGCCAACGGTCAAATGTTGGTTGTTTCAAAAGAAACTGTGTAGCAGAGGTTCTCAACCTGTGCAATACAAACGTATGATGAGTTGTCTTTCCAATTTCTTCTATTATTTGCCAAAATTTTCAAACACAAATTAATATATCGCACCTGGACAGCAATTTTGGAGTTTTCCTGAATCTAGTTAGTAAATTAAGTATTTTATCATTTGCAAAAGTGGCGTAAGTTTAGCTTTCAAAGAAAACCACAGATGACACTAATAATATATCAGTTTGAATCATGCTAAGGAATCATGGACTTAGAAGGTTTTAAGTCCATGGTTTGCATACTTTGTTTTGCTGGTTTTCATTAAGATCACGGTACAGAAACTCGTATCTATTATTGAGATCTATTATTCTATGATCGCAAGTAAAAAATCAAACATTTGAATTCCCTCCGATTTTACCGCACGATAGCAGCACTGGTTGTGGTACTGGTTTGAACTAGCACATTGTCACCAAAATAAGTGGGGAGTCGTCGAAAGAAAAAACAAGAGTGGGTTAGGATTGGTTAGGATTTGGAACGTGAGAAAGAAAAATCGTAATAGTGGTAAAGCTTATATACTAACAAGAAGATAAAAAGCAATGTTCGAAGAACAGATTTTAAGCTTTTTAACGCCTTGTACAGAAAAATGCATGTTTAAATGTGTAAATGAAATGAAGCAAATTGAAAGAAAAGACATTTTTTCAAAATACTGGACATTATCTTATTTACAATTCCAAAGACAGTATCCTGAAGTGCCTATTGTTTTTTTCGATTAACTCTACAATTTAGTAAAAAAAAACTAAAAGTTATGATATGTACTGAATCCTACCACTAATAACCTATCACATTATGAAGATTGCAAAGTAATAAAACAGATATTTTTCTAAATAAAACGTTTAATTTAAAATATAAAAATTGACAGGGTATTTTTTTTATGCCTTTAATATGGGACACAGGTTTCTTTAATATGGACCGGGGGAAATATAATATAATATAAATATAAATGAGTTCATAGATGTATCCAACCTTTGTGGTTGGATACAATGACTAACCCTAGCTGAAAAAAATATTCTAAATGTTCCAATTTTATGTGTTTTAATGCCTACAGTAGTTGGCCTTCACGCCTTGCCCTCGTAAAATGCTCATAAATTTTTTAACATAAAATTCAACATATTTTTCTTAAGAATTCAATTTATTTATTCATAATTCGATATATTTTAAAATTTCTTATTTATTGATTATCAAAAGTTAATTGCTATGGATAAATGCGGTTCCATAATAAAAGCACCAATGTGGACCATAATAAAAGCAACTTCATTTTTAATTATTTTCAAATTTACTTCAAAATTATTTAAAATCAACTGAGCTTACCATCACTGTAATCTAAAACAATGTTTTATACTTCGATTTCATTCTTTCTTTAACTGAAAATGTTTATTTAACACAAATAAATCGATCACAACTTATACACGCACAAATCATTGAAACTGTGGGTAAACTAAAACTTGTTAGACGAGCCCTATAAACAAGTGTGGGTACACTGTTTCAGTTTACTTCACCCTTTTAGTATCGCTTAACATTTATTTTGGGATTTTTGGGCAGGGGGAATGAATAGGTTCGTTGTAATTAGGGTGGTCCATATTAAATGCTGGTTCCATATTACTACCTTCTCCTCTACCTATATTGTATTCTCTCCAAATTTGCGAACCTGCAATTTAGGGATTTAATTTTCCTTGATGAATTTAATACTTACAATAATAATTTTGTTCTTAAACTTGTAATTTGATTTTAAAAGCTGCCACCAGCAGTTTTGTGTCTAAAACTGCAAATATTGTGAATTTTTTCCTTCCTGACTGATGAGTGGAGCCAAAATCTTGCGAAGTAGATTCGTCGAAATGACTAATATTCACTTCTGCACATTATAGTTCCTCCTAGTCACCATGGAAAAAATACACTCTAACGCTAACGTATTCGAAAGGCGTATGAGAAAGAAGATTATTAGATTATTACACTTAATAAACTTCTAACATGAGAAATGATAGAGTTTAAGTTAATTTTATTTTGGTTTATTAAAAAAGAATTAATTTAAATTTAATAGTACAAACAAATCCAGTTTATAAAACATAAAAAAATTGTATGTAGAAAATATTAGTTTCGAAGTTATCCAAAAATAACAAAAGGCCAGTACGCTGCTCCTCCTCAAGTGTGTCATTTTTTAGGACACTAGTATAGAACAAAGCCAAAACAAAATAATAAAAGACCAACACGCTCATCCTCCTGGTGCTTCCCCAGCGTGTCATTTTTTAGGATACGCGTAGAACAAAAAAATAAAACAAATACAAAAACAAGACAAAAATAAATCAAAAGAAAACAACACAAAATAAAACAATAATGAACAAAACAAACCAAAGACAAAACAAAACCAAACTTTTCTTTCATTAGTAGACTGTTTCAATCCAGTGTCGGACATAGACCTCCCCTGTCTGTCTCCAGGTGTTACGGTCCACCATCATTCTCATCCAGAAAAACCCGGCAACCCTCTTCAAGTCATCTGATCATCGCATCTGTGGACGTCCTCTTCTCCGTCCATGGTCTCCATTGTTGAATCTCTCTGTTCCATCGTCCGTCCGTCGTTCTCATTATATATCTACTCCATTTCAAAAATGCAATAATATGTTTTGTTACTACATCGATTAATTTTTTTTGTCTGATGTGTTCATTTCGTATCTTGTACTTATCTTGTACTTTTATGTGTAGCATTTGCCTATAGCACGTTGTGCTTTGGCTAACTTGTTTACGATATTCTGTGTAAGGGTCCAGGTCTAAGCATCGTATGTTAGAACGCATTAGTTGTATACTTTTCGTCTCAGGATTAATGGTATTTTACTGTTTTTTAGCATTCTACTTTGTTTTTCGAATGCAATTAGTACCATATGCTCAATTTGATAAAAACGATAAAATAAGGAGCTAATTAAAACGTCCCCTCGAGTAAATTCTTTGAAGTTCAATTAATCTAACATTATAATGAAGTGGCCATTAAATATTTGAACATAAATAACAAAGTATTATGTAGATAAATAACGAGTAAGTACTTATACTCAAAAATTCGCAAGTTTGATTAAAACGTTTTCTAATGGTGTAGTATACATGGTGGTGAAACGTGAAAAATCAAAATGAGAGGTTTTTATTGGTATCTGAGACCAATTTTTATGGTGGCAAAATTATTTGGGGTTCTGCCACTTCAAAATATTCATTGTGCTGATGGATTGAAAATACATTTTCGATATATAAGTTTATCACATTTGTATAGCACTGTTACATTCATTTTCATTTTAAGCACATTTTTATATACTTCAAATATAATTTCTCACACTTTATATTTGCCAAAAGAAAACCAAGAAGTTCATATTTGGCATCTTGTAGTTATATATGTAATGACAGCGCGTTCTTCGTTGTGCTTTATATTTTGCGTTCATAATTCTAAAAAGTTACCGAGTTTAATACAAAAATTGGAGATTTACGAGAAAAGGAAATATCAGTTAATTAAAAAGAAGAATTTCGCCATAGAACTTTTCAAAAGAAGCATTTTTCCATTCCTAAATGGGACCTTCTATGTATTGGCATCATATTTTGAAATGCAAGCATTTATTAAAAAATCGCTTACTTTAATCACAGGAGATTCCATTCAAAGTCAGAAAGCTGCAATGATATTTGGAATATTGTCAGATTGGCAAATTGTACCATTACTTTTGTACTTGTACTTTGCCCACATAATAAATATTAACTTTAAAAATATAAGCAAAGAACTATCTTCTCATTGTACTTTCGAAGAAATTGAACCAAAAATTGTAGAAAATGACGTAAATTTATTCGAGGTGTTAAAAAAGGCCCGCAATTTACACACATTGATGTCGTCGGCAGTGATAGAAACAAGTCATTGCTATGGTAGTTTCATGGCAATTGATCAAGTTTGCATTATTATTATGTTCGTAGTAAACCTATACGTTTTCATTTTCGTTTCGTGGGAAAATAACCATCTCTTAATTTGTACTTTACTTAATGGATTGATTGTAATAGGTGTAATTATGATTTCTCATGAAATCAAAGTTTCTGTAAGCTTACTGTTTTTAATAAAATATGAATTCCTAAAATTTTCAACTTTGCAGGCTTTGTCGATTGCAGAAGTTCTAAAACAAATAAGCTTATTGGATCAGGATCCTAAAATTCAAGCAGAGGTAAGATGTATTACGATTAATCCCAACGTAAACCTTTTTTTTTTTTAGGTTCAATTGTTTATGACGCAATTAGCATGCAGGCCAACAGCCATTTCAGCAGCCGGTTACTTTATTATGGATCGCGGCCAAATACCTTCGGTGAGTTAAAATTTACTACTTAAATGAAATTCAATTAAAAATGTATAGAAAATTTTCTTATAAAATTTTATTATAAATATAATAACTAATACATAATAGTGTGGATCAATAAATTTGTTTTAATAAAATAATTTCACAGTTAATCAAGAGCAATTAAATTGCCAAATAAAACATTGTAAAAAAATATATAAATTATAAAAATCCATTAATAATAAAATTATATTCAGACTGTTGAGGTTGCAGCAAGTGCATTTACAACTTCTGGGGTGTATATCTGACCCTAGCTTTAGTTGAAAAGTTCTCATAAATTTGGATTGATTTGCATTATAAACTTATTGAATTTTAAATAATAGCAAGAACTTTTCCAAACTTGAATTATATTTCGGTACTACTCTTTGCTATAGGAAGTAAAAAATTAAAGCTTGTGAAAATTGCTAAGCTATGATTCAGTAAAAAAAAAACAAATTAAAATTTTTTGAATTTTTCAAGTCTTAAAAATCATTTGTGTGATAGCATAGTGGCAACACACTGACTTCATGGTAAAATAACTTTCTAAGGTAAGATATGCTTCATACCTTGCACATGTTAAGATTTGTGTGATGTCACTGTGCAAAGGTGAACGCTTTTAGCACACTAGCAGTCGTACCATAGAAAGTTATTATACCATTGCACTGAAGTGTTCTACGTCATTAAGTATAACTTTGTGAAGATTTACGTGGAGAAATCACATTAAGTATTTCTTATATTTTTAAATTAACCCAGTTACACACCCCAAAAGCATGGGGCATACTTATATCTAGTACATCAACAACCTGCATTTTTATAGAGCTACAGGAAAATATTAGGCAATGCATGTCATTTACACAAACTTTTTCTTTGTTTCTTCTCGTTTGAAATTATCTAATATACAAGCTGCTGCTTTAAGTGGCTTGACTGGGAGATATTCCATTTATTATATTATATTGATGGAACCCTAAGTCCCGACGACTTGACAAAAATTACCCATATTTAAAATGAAATAAAATGACTCAGTTAGGTCTAATCTAAGGTTAGAGTACTCTCTTATTGAGACAATCGTCAAATCAGCTGAAGAAGTAGGAAGATCTTGAGGTCAGTAACAAATTCACTTCTTTTTTATGTGGCCTCGTACGGACTGAAACTATTACGATTCGTATAACCTGAAACTTGCGAACAATCAGCTAAAAGCGGCATGGAATCGGCACTGGTGATAGCCATTATACCATTCATATGCTTACAGATTAAAACAAGATCTATAAATTGCATCAGGGCCGAAAAGACGCAAAAATGTCTTCTTAGAAAGGAAAGGGATACGAAATATGGAATTATTTATAGGATTGGATGTTCACCCATATACTGGAAAAATGGATGAATTATGGTAAAATACGGCCTACCATAAGCTCCTTTAGCTTCTATCTAGAAAAGATCTACAATCTACGAATACAGCGAATTCATTTAACTGGAGGGCGAGATATTTTTATTAAAAGTGATGTCAAATTGAAAGTAAAGTGCAGGGTGTTTGATAGTTATATCAGCAATATTCTCATGAACAAGAAAGTTGCAAACCTAGTAAGATTAAGAAGGCACTTTTGCACTGGTAAAGGATTAAAAAGAAAAAATCGCTATTCCCTTCATTGGATTGCTTTCAATGTAAAAAGCTATCAAAGATGGAATCCTAAACTCCTAAACGCCAAGTCAGTGAATGAGGAATCTGATTCGCGCCTAGACACTAAAAACAAGTCAAGTTAGGTCATAAATCATAAAATAAAAATTAATTTCTAGAATGGGAGAAAGGGGAACAAACATATCTCTTCAAAATATGGCAATACTTAAGGAATGGGGCGGAAAAGGAACGATAGATATCGCCATCCCAGAGATCAATTACCCTGCTTGATGAGATTCCTAATTAGAAATTTCTTTTCGGGTCGTTTTATTGCAAATTTTTATCTCGTTTAACCCCAATGATCTCTATAATAAACCACTTAAAACAGATCAGATCACCCTAGAGTCTGTAGTATTCATTAATCACAGCAAATAAAGCAGTACAAAATCATTTTCCTCTACCTCCATTACATTTGAACTTAATTACTATAACACATACGAAGTTAGGAAAACAAAATGTTTTAATTTCCATTTTTTTAAATATGTAAACTATACTTATGAAAAATCTATCACATATTGCAAAACTTACCTAAATACAACTAGCGTAATGTTGACTAAACGGTAGGCACTCGACTTCCCCTTAAAAAATGTAAAATCCTTCTAGTCCAAGACCTGCGTCGTTTTGGTTTAGATTTTTGTCCACGCCATTTTGAGTAAAAGTATAACAATAAACAAACCAAACATAAAAATAATATTGCCGTTATATTTGTACTGTCTTCTGCATCCGGTAAAGGTTCTGGTTGTTTATTACGCCATCCAAATAAATCATTAACATTATTATCCTGATACGCGTCATCTGGAATGTGTTATTCTATAGTTAAATTGCAGTAGTGCTCTTTTATAAATAAAAATTTAGACCCAATTTTGTCCTAATAATATTTCCATTAAATTTTGAAGCCAAATTCTTTCTTAATAAAAAATTATTCTCGGTTACTAGAAAATGACCCTATTTACCTCTCAAATCGTTGTCTACATTTAATAATGGAATTTCTTCGGGAAGTGCCAAAAGCTTTTGTGGTTGATAAAGGTTAATAGAAGCAGATATATTTAAAGGCACCGGTTGAACCCAAACAAGATGCGGACATTGCGGTAGAGCTCTAGCTTGATATTCGCCCAGATGATCATCCAAAACTTTAGAATACCTGTACAATTGATTGCCTTCCATTCTTTGAGGAACTTCTGTTTCTACTTGCGCCGATCTGTCTTTCATTTCGTTATGTGTAAAAATTGTGGCTAAGTGTGACGTGGAGGTGTATTCTAAAATAGCATTCAGCATCCAATAGCAAGCTTTTTCTAAATGACTTCCATCTAAACAATTCGAATCTCCATACACAACAACTCGGCCACTCTTTTCATTCGCTTTACTTTGAAGCAAACCCAAAATTGGTACTAAATGTTTTTTGCTAACTTCTGTTGCCTGTAAAAATATATTAAGTACTTGTTAACAATAAATTCTAAAACTTAAACAGTTATTCTTACCGGAATTGCCTGATCTTTCAAATATTTAGCTATAAGCAAGCCATCGTCAGGAAATTTTGCAATATTTGTTCCAGAAGCATAATACATTTCATGATCACCTAATTTAAATTCTCCTTCAAAAACTCGATCCCCAAACTCGATACCCCACGAAGCTAAAAGGTCATTTAATGCAGGTACATTAGCTCCACCGGTGTCGGGCATCCACCACCGCCTGGTATTTTCATCATAAAATTTAACTTTTTTCATTATGGTTACATTGTACCAATCAGCAAACACAATAATTGACAAACCAGAATCAACATCTCGTTTCAATTTTGCGATTTCCTCCGGAAAAAATTCTTCTTCTGGATCAACTATTAGCAAAGCACCATATTGACTTGCATCAAAACAAGTAAAAGGTGATCCCAAAACTTCGACGTAATACCCTGAATTTCGTAAATTTTGATACATGTCTTTAAAATTTGTGTGAATGTGATCGCCGTTCCAATCTAAAGGATCATTTTTTACTTTTAAATTGTCTCGTGGAAAATAACCAGGTGGATATCGCAAATTGTGGTATTGATCCCATAAGATTCGCTTGTGACGGGGTGGTGTGGGTGTTATTTTTACTCTAAAATTAAAAAAAATAAAACAATTAAAAATTACAATAATTCTTGTACTAACCTAATAGGTAAAGTAACAGTACTTTGTCGAGGTTCACGTTTGCCATTGATGGGTGGAGATTCAACGGTTAATGTGATATGTCCTTGAGCAAGTCCTTCATAAGTAGCACCTTCTCCACTAACAGAAAAACTCACAGCCAACCATCCAGACCATGGCCAAAGAAATTCGGAATATGATAAAGCAACGTCCAGTAGTTGGCCATGCTGAGGACTGTAGGGATGCCATTGTGGTTTACCTACGATGTGTCCAGAAACATCCAAACCATTTAAAATTGTGACATTTACTATAACCGGTAAAGAACCATAATAAAGGGGTTGGGTGCAATAAGGCCACATATAAGGACATTCACTTAAATCGATATAACTCGGACTTAAACTTGCCTGTAATAAAACATAATTTATTTTTATTGTACTACATAGGCCAATTAATTTAGACATGCAATGGTATTAATTTCAGATTCAATCAAATCTGGGTTTGAGAACATGCTAAATAGGCCCAGAAAATATTTTAGTTATTAAAAAAAACTCGGGATCTGGAGTTGCGGTACTGGGAGAAAAGAAGGCGGAGCTAATATGCAGTAATGAAAACTCGTACAGACGTTTATGTTGGTGTCAATTGGTGGAATTGGGTGTCACGCCTTTTTTCTCCCAGTACCGCAACTCTGACATTAAAAGAAGCGTTTAAGGTGAGGATGAACGCCAAATATCAATCAATTTAGGCAATAATACAATATTTCACGTCTGATTGACTCTGGTTGCTGCATTTGCGTGACCCAGGGGGTTATTATTAATAAATGAGTGCGCTTAGAGATCCCAGTTTTCTAGTTGTGTAGGTTAAAATAATTGAAATTCCTCCTAAGTATTTTCGGCTCTAAAATAAACCGGTTTACGATTTCAAACAGACGTACGACATACAAATTCAAAAAGTCTCACAATATCTTGGAAGTTTAAAATATAGTCGATGTATGTAAGAAGGCGCGCATGACTCCCTTATTGTAGCGCACCTATTAGTTAAGAAGTAGTAAGTAGTTAGCTATCGCTCGAAGAGTACGTAGTTATCTACCGCTCGAGGCGAATGTATGTTTTGTGCTAATAAATTTATGAAAACTTATATCCTTTTATTTATGTTACGAGCCCTGGTTACGAGTAGTTTGAAAGAGTGTCGACTACAGATTTCAGAAGTGGGATATACCAAATGGATATACCAAGTGCGATACTGCAAGAAGCCTTTTATGAATAAACTTTATGTTAGTGGAGAAAAACTTTATGTTAGTGACGGTTAGTGATTAAGAACTTTATGAACAAACTTAGTGATTAAGAAATTTATGAACAAACTTTATGAACTTTATGAAAAAATTGACTTTATGAACGAACTTTATGGACAACCTTTATGTTAGTGAGTGATAAATTATTTACGTTTTAAAAATATTGCTCAATTATGGAAAACTTAGGACAGATTGATTTTGTGAAAGAAAATATCAAGACCGCATCAGTGAAGGTCATTAGGGTATTTCACGAGTTAATTTATGGAACAGCTGGGGACAGAAAAAATCGTCAGCGATTACGCGAATTTAAGGGTTTTGAAATTATGGAAGGCACGCAGGAATTCGATGACAAAGTCGACGAAGTTTCTGGCATGTTGTTGGGAGATTTAACATCAATTTGTAACATTTTAAACATTGATTATGTGGGAACGGTTAAGCAAATTAGTAGAAGGTTATGCAAGGCGTTAAGTGACATAAAATCACTGGAACCAACCGAATTAGACGAAGATGAAGACGAATTAGAATTATCGGAAGCGGAAGATGACAACATCAGTGTTAGATCAAATGCTTCGGCCAGATTGGTGGCACCAAAATTTACTATATCGTTCAAAGATGTAGAAGAAACTATTCGTTCTTTCAACGGAGAAGATAATTATCCGATTGAAAAATGGGTAGCCGACTTCGAAGAAAACGCGATTCTGTACAATTGGAGCGATTTGCAAAAGCTTATTTTCGCGAAGAAATCACTAAAAGGAATTGCAACGTTATTTATTAGGAGTGAAGTAGGTGCTACTACCTGGAAAAAATTAAAGAAATTATTGTTGGAAGAGTTTTCGAAAAAGGTAAATAGCGCGGAGCTTCATCAAATGTTGTCGAGGCGTAAGATAAAAAAGGAGGAGTCGCCGCAAGAATACTTTTTAATCATGAAGGAAATGGCCAACCGAGGGAAAATCGACGACGAGGCCTTAATGCAATATATAATTGATGGGTTGCCGGAAAATTCTGCAAATCACAAGACGATGCTATATGGAGCAAGAAATTTACGAGAATTCAGAGAGAAACTTATGGTGTTCAAGAAAATTCAGTCGAAAACAACTAGTCAACCACAGTATTTGAGGAACGTGTCGGTGAAAGGTGAACCGGGTCAACAGTCAAATACCGCAACAACTAGTTCGACCAGTGTTAAAAATTTAGAAAAAAGTGAAGTGCAATCAAAATTAAGGTGTTTTAATTGTAACAATTTAGGGCACTACGCTTCAGCATGCAAACAACCAAAACGAGAGAGAGGCTCTTGTTATGTCTGTGGCAGCAAGGAGCATAGGAAAGCCGATTGTCCGAAGATCAAAACGGAATCAACAGCTTTAGTGGTAGAGGAATGTAAGCATACTTTGATACCATGTTATGAAATTTTAGCAAAATTAAGTAAATGTGACTCTTTTGTAAATGCTGTTATTGATACAGGGAGTCCAGTTTCTTTATTAGTTGATAAAGTTATTCCATTGAATGTTGTTATTGCCCCTTATGAAAACCAATTACAACTTCAGGGAATCAACAAAAGTAAAATAAAAATTATTGGTCAATTAAGGCAAACAGTGCAAGCAGAAAATTGCAATGTGGATATCAATTTTTATGTCGTACCAGCAGGTACCATGGCCTTTAATTGTTTGTTAGGCAGAGATTTTGTGGCCGATGAGAGTATCGACATAAAATTCGAAATCCCTGTCAAAATTAGAAGTAAGGTTTTAGAAGTAAGCAATTTAGAAATACCCGAAATTTTGAGTATAACTGTTGAAGAACCTGATTTAATTGAGTCTTTAGATATTAACGCTGATATTGGTTGGGAAGACCAAAACAACATTAGACAAATTATGGACCAGTATTATGTAAATGATGAGAGGCCTAGTGAGCCAGTTACAAATTTAGAAATGAAATTAATTGTTAAAGCGAATCATCAACCATTTTATCGTAATCCGAGACGACTTTCTTATAGCGAAAAAGAATCGGTTAGTGTTATTATTAACGATTTACAAAAACGAGGTATAGTTAGACCAAGCGATTCACAATACAGTAGTCCTATTGTATTGGTTAAAAAGAAGTCGGGCGACCTTCGAATGGCAGTTGACTATCGCGAGTTGAACAAGATAACATTACGAGACAATTTTCCCATTCCAAGAATTGACGATCAGATAGACAGCTTACGCGGCAAAAATTATTTTACGCGACTTGATATGAAGGATGCATTCCATCATATTCAGTTACATAAAGATTCGATTCAGTACACCTCATTTAGCACTTTTATGGGTCAATTTGAATATACAAAACTTCCTTTTGGTCTGACAAATGGTCCATCTTTTTTTATGCGATTTATTAATTCAGCATTTAGGGAATTATTAGCGAAAAACAGTATTATGATTTATTTAGATGACATATTGATAGCCACTCAGACAATAACGGAAAATTTAAATATTTTAATTGATGTGTTAAAAATTTTAGTTTCAAATAAATTAGAATTGAAGTTTGCAAAATGTACGTTTTTACAAACGGAAATAAATTACTTGGGTTATTTAATTAATGCCAATGGAATACGTCCAACTACCGAAAACATTAGCGCCGTTGTGGAATATCCGATTCCAACAACTTTTAAGCAACTACACAGTTTTTTAGGTCTCATATCATATTTTAGAAAATTCATTTACGATTTTGCAAATGTTGCTAAACCCTTATACGACTTACTAAAGACCAAAGTCGAATTTAAATGGAGTGAACAGGAATTATTATGTTTTGAAGAGCTAAAGCAGATTTTAGCGTCTGAACCATTATTAGCTATTTATTCTCCTAAAGCAGAAACCGAATTGCATTGTGATGCCAGTTCTTCTGGATTTGGTTCATTAATGATGCAAAAGCAACCTAACGGGAAATTTCACCCAATTAGTTATTTTAGTAAAAGAACTTCTGACGCGGAATCAAAATACCATAGTTTCGAGTTGGAGGCACTTGCCATAATTTATTCCTTAGAACGCTTCAGAGTATATTTACAAGGAATTCCATTTAAAATCATAACCGATTGCAACAGTTTAAAACAAACATTAGAGAAAAAAGAGGTTAATCCAAGAATATTAAGATGGTCACTAATTTTATTAAATTATGATTACACGTTAGAGCATAGGTCAAGTGAAAGAATGCGACATGCAGACGCTTTAAGTCGTCAAAATAGCATTTTTATAATCTCTGAAAATAGTTTAGATAGAAATTTGTCAATTTTGCAAGGTGTTGATAAGGAAATTCAAGCACTTAAGATTAAGTTACAGAAACAGAACGATAAGCATTTTGAAATGTGTAACGGGTTAGTTTACAGGAAACAAAAAGATAAGCTATTATTTTATGTCCCTGATAGCATGGAAAATGCTATAATTAGAAATAGTCATGAAGCAATAGGACACCAAGCCTTGGACAAAACATTGGAATACTTATTGCGAGCATATTGGTTTCCAATGGTTAGAAAGAAAGTTTGCTCATTCATTAAAAATTGTTTAAAGTGTATAACTTTTTCTGGGAATCCAAACAAAATCGAGGGAAAGTTACATGTAATTGATAAGGGAAATATTCCATTTCAATGCATACACATAGACCATTATGGACCCCTGGAAAGAACCAGGTATAACAAAAAATATGTTTTCGAAATAATTGATGCATTTACTAAATTCGTTAAATTTTATGTTAGCAAAAGTACGGACACAGAAGATGTCATAAAACATTTAAAAAGTTATTTTATTAATTACAGCAAACCATTACGAATTGTATCCGACCGTGGTAGCGCCTTTACGTCAAAGAAATTTGAGGAATTTATGCAACAGGAGCAAATTAAACACGTATTAATTGCTACTGGAACCCCACACGCGAACGGTCAAATCGAAAGGATTAATAGATCTTTAACTCCTATTTTGGCAAAATTATGTGATTCACCAAAAGAATGGGATCGCGCGATTACGGATGTTGAATTTGCAATTAACAATTCAGTAAACCGAGCGACGGGAGAAACCCCATCCCGATTATTATTTGGGATTAATCAGTTAGGTTCGATAGGTGACAATTTACGAAGGTGTATGCTCACCCGAGAATATGAAACCGTGGTTACCTGAAGTAACACATACTTAATATTTTATTGTTAATTTAAGAAAATTTGTAAACTTAGAATTAAGCTTTTTTTGTTAATTTTAGTAAGTACCTACATTGATTGAGGACAATCAGAGTCAGGATTGCCGAATTATAGTCGATGTATGTAAGAAGGCGCGCATGACTCCCTTATTGTAGCGCACCTATTAGTTAAGAAGTAGTAAGTAGTTAGCTATCGCTCGAAGAGTACGTAGTTATCTACCGCTCGAGGCGAATGTATGTTTTGTGCTAATAAATTTATGAAAACTTATATCCTTTTATTTATGTTACGAGCCCTGGTTACGAGTAGTTTGAAAGAGTGTCGACTACAAAAACACACATGATCACTGCAAGAACTAGAGCACGGATTCTAAGCAATTTGTCCTTTATTTGGGCAATTCAAAATTATAAATACAGAAATGTCGTTTTTTGAAATTATTCTGTGTTAGTTCCTGTTCACAAAAGCAGTTCAGATTTGATGGAATTTGAAATTACATAGTTCCATTGCAAAGACCCTAATTTAATTGACCTAAAAGTTTACTTTCATACCTGTGGTTTATAACTGCTTAATATTTGATATGCTTTAACTAAATTTAATTTTCCATGACCCTGTTCAAACATATTGATTCCCGGTAGTCGTCGTGCCGATGCAATTAATGCTTGTTTCATGCTGGCAGGATTTATTATTTCACTACGATGTAAAATACCACTTGCTAATAATGTAACTGCTCCGGCTACAACAGGAGAAGCAACACTGGTACCTGATAACGAACGGCAACCACCATTAATGTTGGAACCTCTTACTGCTGTTCCAAAGGTTACTATATCGGGTTTAATTCTACCATATCCTGAAAATATAAAATATTTCAATTCCATATTATATAAAAGTTAAAAAATTAAATAACCTTGAGGCAATTCCCAGGTAGTCATGCCACGAGAAGAAAATTTGGCAATTTGATCTTCAAAATTTATTCCACCCACACCTATAACGTCCATTTGATCAGCTGGATTATTTAGAGTGCCATACAGTGGACCATCATTGCCAATAGCAGAAACCATTATAACTCGATTTGCAGTCAACTCCCACACTTTATCAACAAAGGGATGATCCTTAAAATCCGGACCTCCTATGCTTAAATTTAACACATTCACCTTTTTCAAAATAGCATAATTAAAAGCATCTAAAAACCAAGAAGTGTACGAAACTTGGTTGTTGGTGAAAACACGAAAAATGTATAACTCCGAATCGGGAGCAAAACCTAAACATTCCTTACTTGATGCTATAACACCAGCAACAAAAGTTCCATGTCCTAATCCGTCATCTAGAGTTTTTTCATTGGTCCAATTTGTTCGTTCTTTAATTTTTCTAAAATGCGGATGAGTTTTTGATAAACCGGTATCGAAAATGGCCACTTTTATGCCTTTCCCTGTTATACCCATATTCCACAGTGAATCGGCTTGCAAAACGGATGTAATTTGTCGTGGAATAGCTCTCAGCAATCGTCTACTTGTATGGCGACCCGTGGCTTGCCAAAACTGATTATTCTGAATTCGTCGCAAACGCCAGCCATTACAGCCTGCCCCAACACAATTAATAGGTTGTAAGTAATCATCTGAATTAATAAATTTTAACGTTCGCAAGACCATTCGTTGAGCAGTGACACTCTTAATAGACGGGTGTTCGTTTAATGCTTCTATTCCAGCTACATTATCAGAACCTTCGAATATTACGACATCGAAATCGCTGGGATAATCGCTTGCGGGATTTTCTCTCGATAAAATTTTCCATTTGCCTATTCCGGTATTATTCAGCGCCGAATTAATGTAATTAGCGCGAGCTCTATTTTTATAATAACCATTGAATGAAACTATGTATTCATTTTCAACAACTTTAGAGACGTACTCTACTTGTACGTCTTCGTTCGATGTAAGATTGCAGCACAGTGGTGACTCCAAATTATTTTCAATTCCATTATTGTCACAACGAATTAAATTACGGGTAGAGTAAACAACAGATAAAAGTAACCATACATACAGCTTCATTGCAGAAAATTCACGTCGTTTTACTTTTTCGTTTTCTGCGATTCATTTTTAACAAACACGAAAGCTGCACGACTATCATAATGCTATACACGCATTGTTGTTATTATATTAAAAATAGTCTGAATTTACAAATGGTATAAATTGTTAAAAATATAAAAACCATTAACCAATAACCACCAATAACATCATACACTTTTGACAGTTCTTTAAATTTTTGATTGTCAAATGACTGTCATTTTTTGTAATATTTAAATTATTTTATGTACAAAGTTGGGCAAAGGTCAACTGTATTACAATATTGGTTATATTAAAACAGTGTTTCTCAAACTATCAGCAGAGGCAGATTATTATCAAAATTTAACTAAATATTATCGTAAAATATTAAAATAGAAGTGTGGGCTATTCTAATTCAAATTAAGAATAATTTATTTCAAAAATAAATAATATTTATTAATAAATAAGTAATTTTATTTATTTTTTTTATTTTTTTTTTATTTATTTATTTCACGGATAAAACCATTTTACAACTAAATACAAAGATATAAAAAATAAAAAAAACATACATATACAAAAAGTAGATTATATTAAATCATAAGCACCAGTTGCAGCAATGTCCAAGTCATTCAACATCGTCTTGAAGTTGGCCAGAGGTTGGCTGAACAAATCGACGATTCCATTGTCATTCAAACAATTGACAAAACGAGCCATTCGAGTAATAGGGCTAAACAGTCCATAGTTAGTAGAATGGTGTTTGATTACAAACATCCTCCTTGATCGTGTGAATCTTTCGGGTTCCCTAATATGTAGCTTATCCAATAAAATCCGGCAATCAATCCTACCACTAAAAAGCCCATGCAAGAAACATAGGTCAGCGACAAATCTCCTATCAACCAATGACTTTGTCCGACAAAATAAAAGGCACTCAGCATCGGAAAAATCGTCAGCCGAGAGCCCACGTTTGAAGTGCAGGTATTTAAAAAACTTGTGTTGAACCCGCTCAAGTTGTTTTATGGAAACTTGATAGTGCGGAGTCCAGACACACGACGCATACTCCAGATGAGACCTGACAAGAGTAAAGTACACAAAACATACATTATAATAGAAGAGTATCTTCCATAATAAAGGACGGAACAGCGATCGCTGCGCCGCCAAACGACAATGGAGTACATATATTTAGTTCCAAAAATGGCCGCTAGAGGCATAGGTGTAGCTTTTTATACAAAAAAAATTTGAATTTTAAATTGCTACTTTATAATCATCGATATTTCATAAATTCTCAAAGTAATAAAATACACTTTACTAAAAGTGATTTATTACCTTGAGAATTTATGAAATACAGATGATTATAAAGTAGCAATATTTTAAGATGAACTTTAAAAAAACATTGTAAAGTTTATAATAAAATTTTATTGCTCTCTAAATAATCATAACATAATATTTATCTAACAACTCTATATTATTTATACAACTATTTACAAAATTATTTGTGAATCTGCACATAGCAACTATTTACAGATACAAAATTTTTATAACATATTACAGTCAAACTCTCTAAATCGACCTCCCTTTAATTCTAAATATTCTCTAAATCGAATGATTTATATGGCACGTCCAACTAACTTACAATCCAATTCTTACTCTCTAACTCGAACTCCCCCTAATTTGAACAAATTTTAATACATTATGAGAATTCGATTTACAGAGTTTTGACTGTAATATAATAAATAACTTATTGGTATATTTCAAATAATTTTAAGTTATTCAGAATAATACATGAGGCTATTAGATGCAACTCTGTGCTTGGAATTTGCTGGAAAGTAAATAGTGCATTTTGTAATTAATTTAAAATTGCAAACACAGAGTTTTGTATCTAATGGCCTTACATAATAGGTCAATACGGAAACAGATACATTGCATTGTCATTTGAACATTAACTAGATCTAATATATACAAAAACAGTGAGTTAGGAAAAACCAAAATTGTGTTCCGGCAAAAAAGGAAAATCTGACTCCAATACGTATATGGAATTAGATGAGTAATTGACTGTATATGTTACTCAAGCTTTCTTCAAGTCATAATGCAAGACCTTTGCTTCCCAATCTCTTGTTTTTTCGAAAGTTGCAGGAATCTGAATGTCTTCGTTACTGTCGAGTACTGGCTGAAGTGGATCTTCTATTATTTTCTAAAATAATTACTAAATTAGTATAAAACTTTGTTTGCAAAGAGAAATAATTACCTGTTGTTAAAACCTTTTCAATGATAATAAAATATCTTCATTAAGATCATAATTTTTGCAATTCCTGCCTGCCGAATGACCCTTGTATAAGTTATTTACCAAGAAGCTCGTGTAAAATGGAGTAAACACAGCAACCGTTGGGATTTGTAATTCTTACTCCCTTGTCTAATTTTGCCATATAATCCTGGTTGAATATCCTAGGAAACATGCTCTTAAAACCAAAATCTTTCAAATTTGTATGAAGGTTAATGAAGCCCTGTAAATTACAAAATATTAAACATGAATTACTTGTAATTTAATTACTTTATAAATCACCTCCAGTATGTAGTAATCCAATTTTTATGGTTGCTGGCGTAAATTCCTTTATTATCTTTCTGGGTTCCTCATTTCATGGATGAATTCAATGGATCGCAACCATTTTATCGTGGCGGAGTACCAATTCATTTATCTTCCCATCATTCGTTTCTTGTCCAAAAGTACTCTTTGAGAGACCATTAAAATCTTCTTGAAATGATGCTAGAAAAATGTTTAGTTAACTTTCAACACATTTATATTTTAATTGCATATAGATACAAACCTTATGATCGTGGAATTTTCTCACATTCATTTATCTGCTTCAAGCTTAATCCATTGTTGAAACTGGTTGAATGATGTTGTTTATTATTACTTGTATTTATAAATCCAGTTATATTTTTGTCTTAATAGAATTTATAGCTCGCAAAAACATAAAGTAAACGAAGTAAACACAGCACCACAGCACTTGAACAAAACCACAAAACAAAACCGTTAAAAGCTTGTTTGAGAATAGACAACCAGCAGAACAGGATGACGTCGCGTGATCTTGAAAATTTAAAAACGAAAACCAGTGCCATCTATACCCAATGGAGTACATATCGGATTTACCCCCACTTACGGTTCCGTTGCTCCTATTCGAGTTATCACACCGTGGTAAAGTACAGAAGCCTTACCGTATTAGCAGAGAAATGTACCGATTGACGCCGAATAAAACCGAGCATACGAAAGGCTTTGGAGCAAATGTTTAAAATGTGACCCTTGAATGATAAGCCAACATCCAAACGTACACCGAGATCATCAATTTCGGTAACGCGATTTAATTCCATATCATTTAAACAATACCTGAAAATTATACCTTGACTTTTAGTGAAGGAGATAACCGAACACTTTCCAAAGTTTAAATCCAGTTTGTTAGATACACGCCAGCTGTTCAAATTGACAAGATCCTGCTGCAAAAGTAGACAGTCCCTGGTGGAGCAAATTAGTCTAAAAATCTTCAGGTCATCGGCAAACAACAAAAAGAAGGAATTTGATAGAACTTTGCTAATATCATTGATAAACAATAAAAATAGAATTGGACCAAGGTGAAACCCCTGCGGAACACCAGATGAAACCTGGATAACTGTAGATAAAAAGTTATCGATCTTAACCCTTTGCGTTCTACCAACCAAGTAACTGCTGAACCATTGTAAAACGATTGAGCTGAAGCCGAGAGAGTAGAGTTTGGCCAAAAGTGCAGCAAATGAGACTCGATCAAATGCTTTTAAAAAATCTGTAAAAATAGTATCCACCTGTTTGTGTTCCTCAAATGCTTCGAGACAAAATGAAAGAAAGGATAACAGGTTGGTCGATGTAGAGCGGCCCGGAAAGAACCCGTGTTGATGTTTGACGATAAGGTGTTTGTATGCGAAGCTTAATTGATCGGATACCAGCTTATCTAACATCTTGGGAATAGCAGATTGAATTGAGATTCCTCTGTAGTTAGAAATATCACTTCCATCACCTTTTTTGAAAATGGGAGTAACAAAACTTTCTTTCCAAATTTGAGGAAAGCAGCCACTGTCCAGAGACAACTTGAAGAAGTTATAAATAGGTTCACACATCGAGAGCGAACACTTTTTAATAAAGTATGCTGGAATACCATCCGGACCAGAATTGAGATTATCTGGCATCTTAAGGATAGCGTCAAAGATAATACTTTCAGATAAATTTTGAAAATTAAAATCAATTGGGTTTTCTGAGGAGGATGAGTAGTTCGAAAAGTCCCGATCAGCATACACTGACGAAAAATATTCCGCAAATAGGTTTACACAATGTTAACCTGTGTTAGAAATATTGTCCTCCAAGAACATTCGAGCCGGAAAACCCCTAGTGTTTTTAGAGTTATTAACATGCCTCCAAAAGGCACGAGGGCAAGCATGGATATCACCTTCCATTTTAGCAATATGTAATGCATAAAGCTCGGAATGAAGCCGCTTAACTTGGTCACGAAGATTACTGAACACGAAATAGTCTTCAGCGCTTCTAGTACACTTATAAGTTTTGTGCGCCATTTTCTTGTCTTTAACTAGACGACGTAGCTTGCTTGAGAACCAGGCGGGATAATTCGAAGTCCATATCCTTTTTAGAGGAACAAGGGCATCAATAATATTCCATAATATAGAATAGAATTCATTAGCCCCTAATAACTACTGATATTAAAATTTTCATACAAAACAGACAAGAACTTGATTATTAATTTATTAGACTAATGGACAATAACACTACCTCCTGTAGGAGGCAGTGACCGAAATGGACTGTTTATGCAAGAAAAGTAATTTAATTTACCTAATTTAATTTATAAAAGTTAAATGTAGGTAAACTAAAATTTATATTTTAATTTAAAATATTTTAGTACTAAAAATGTTTTTTTGTGAATTTTTTTTCGCCTTGCGAAAATACGCCTTATGTTTAATAATAATAATAAATTATTTTTTTTTTAATTTTTAAAATATTTAAAAAAAATTTATTTCCTAATATTGTCAATATTTCCCCTAAAACTTTCAATGTTGTTTTATTTCTTGTTTTATTTTTATTAATTATTTTTAATTTTTTAAATGTTTTAGATATTTTCTTCAGTCGCCACTTATTTTATCGTGATAATTCAATTCAAGTTGAGATTATCAAACAATCAGAAGTCAGGGATGTGTTAGAATAAGGTAAAAAGTTAATTAATATTTTATGACAACTAATTTTTTGTTCGGTATTTTTATCATTAAATGGTCAGTATTTTTTAAAATAAATGGTCAGTATAAAATTTCAAACAAAAATTTATTTTATTTTATATTGTTAATTTATATACCTATCTACTAATTAAATAATTTAGATAATAATATTAATTTATTTATTCGTATATTAAATTGTCGTCTTCATCTAAACATACAAAGTACGTAGGAAGATTTCCTTTCCCTTTTACAAAAATAATATCACGATAAGAACATTTTATTCCATTTTCTTTTAAAATTAAAGCAGTAGCTTCAGATATTTGTATTTTGCCAGGCACTCCCGTAGAATCCATTCTTGATGCTAAATTTACGGTATCACCCCAAATATCGTAAAGAGGCTTCTTCGAACCGACCACACCTCCCAAAACTTCCCCATGCGAAAGTCCTATAAATCATTAAATATTAACAAAATACAATTTTTACAAGGTATAATACGAAATACAATGCAAAAAGAATTTAACTTTATTGCTTACCTATTCGCAGTTTACAATCTGAAAGGTCGGCATTAAATTTTTTTATCGTCTTAATCATATCAACTACGAATTTTAGCATGGTTACTGCGACATGCTCATGTGATTTAGCCCTGTATCCGTTAAGAACAGAATCTCTTCTTCTGTAATCTAAACCACACGCCGCCATGTAAGTTAAATTGTTAACTTTAATTTTTTCAATTGGAGTTCTTCTATCCTTCATTAATAACTAAAAGATTTTGAATGAATTTGGCAATATAAAGTATTAAAAATATTACATTATCGAAGTCTTTTATTATCATGTTCATGAAACTTAAAAAAAACTTTTCAGTCATTGACTCTGTTGGATAATCCACAACCGTGGCAAATATAACTGCTACATTTTTATTTTCTTCTGTGTATACTTCTTGACTGTCTCTGCTTAAGTCTAAATATAATTCAGCTATAAAAATTAAAAAAAATATATTAGTCAATTTTTTCCCCAATGATGAAGAACTTTTACATACCAACATGTGCAGGAAGAATATTTTTTAAAAGCATTTTGGTAATTTTGTGCATAGTATTTACTTTTTGTTGTTCCAATACTAAAGTTTGATTCCATTGATAATCTAATCTGTTTAAATAATCGGCTTGTCTATCTATTAGATGCAAAGTAAATGTCAAAAACGTCAAATTTAAAATGTGTGCTATTTGTGGTTTCATCATGTAGTGAAATGTTTCACTATGCTGAAATATAATTTCATAATTTTTAGATTTTAATTATACCCGGTGGCCTTCTTAAACTCAAATGTAGGAAAATATCATGGTGCTTCCCATTGTAAAGGATATGAATAAAAATGCTATCAATCTAAAGAGATTTTTTCCGCTTCTGAATAATTTATTCAACATTTAACATTTTCACTTTTTAATTATTGTTATAATATTTAACGCAAAAGTAAATAAGCGATTTTAACAAATTCAGACCTGCTTGAAAAGTCACATTGAATATTGTTATTTTGATCCTGTTAAAATGATTTTTATAAAGCGATATCTTTTTTGATTGATACCTTTTTTTTTGTTTCTTACCCCATAAAAATCAGAACTAAAGCCCCATACAGTAATAGAATAGAAAATGGTAATACCAGAAGCTATAAATAATTTAATCCAAATGTGAATGCGTAAAAAGGAAAATTCTGCTAAAATTGCTAAAGATAATGTATGACTCATATGCTAAAACAAATGTTATAGAATTATATAAATTTAATTTTTTAAGTATTACCCAAGGAATAATACATTCTTCTTCTTCTATATCATTTTCATTTGAGTTTCTTAACAAAATTGACAACAGAGGTTGCAAACTGTATGATACTTCTCTTGTGTTGCCACCACGTTTACAATCAACCTGTAATAATAATAATATTACATTTTGCAATTGTCATAAACGGGAAAATAATTCAAACTTACAAGTTGTGCGAAAATGCAGAAAAAAAATAGAGAACAAATCAAAAAGTATAATACTGTTCTTATTAAAAAATGTTGTGTTATTTTATATGATATGTTGTACAAAAATTTTAAGACTGTGTTTCTTGGTGCTGCACTTCCATCGAATCCTTTTGGTTCGGAATATTTATTCCATAAATAATACATCCAAGTTAATGGAATTAAAATAAATATGAGAAACGATACTGTACCATATGTTAACCACATTTTATGTCTCCATCTAGAAGATTATATTTTTGTATAATTTTTCTTCTTTTTTTTATTATAAATAATGTATACTTACTGTCGCAAAGTAAGATTTTGTATAGCAATAACTGCTATTAGCAATACAACATAAGGTATTAAATAATATCTGTATAAAGGGTCTAATAATTGATGAAATTCGCATTCCATTTCTAAATTTCTAAATGTTAGGAATAAAGGATTTATATCTTTAACTTGAATCCACTGCCTGCAAAAATAAAATTTATTTTGGCGTTTTACATTATGTGAAGCGTCACGTAGTATCCTTAATAGTAACTAAATTAAGTAGTATTTGGAGTGTACTTATCAATACAAATAAACAAATCAGAGGTTATATAATTAATTAATATGAACTAAATACGATTTCCAAGGTAAGCAACGCAAAATGCAATGTATAACGTATCAGATGTATATACTACCTATGTCGTTCTATACGTCGTCGTATAGTATAGTATAGTATAGTATAGTATAGTATAGTATAGTATAGTATAGTATAGTATAGTATAGTATAGTATAGTATAGTATAGTATAGTATAATATAATATAATATTAAATATAGTATAGTATGTAAAACAATAACTATAATATACTCACTCAAATTTCGTAAGACGCATTTCTTCGATAGCAGATTTAATACTCTCATCTGTTTCATGTAATCTCTCTTTGTATCTATGAATATTGTTGTCCATGAATGCAGTACGGCGGGGAATATAATTGGTACTACTAAATCGTGTTCCCGTGCTTATCTGCTGACCACTTAATCTTCTTTGTATTATTGCTTCAATTGGTGCACCCAGACTTCGTGCAGATGCTCTTCGTCCATAATGGTAACTTATAGCATTATCATCATTGTGGTTTGTTGATGAATTATCAACCTCAGTCTGATATTTGTTATTGAAGTATTGTCTAATATTTAAATTGTGATCGTCTTCCCTTTGAGCTTCATTTGCTAGATCTTCGACTGTTTCGGAAGTTAGATCTATTTCTCCAATTTTACTTAACCTTTTCTTCCTTTCGGTATCTTTTGTTTGTGTTGAATTGTGCAAAGTTTCTGATTCCTAAATTAACATTCATGTAATTAAAATCATAACTTTGAAATTATTATTACCTCGGGTATGTTTGGAGATATCAAATAAGTAACAACATTGTAAGGTTGGAGTTTTGATTCTTTACCACCTCTATCAGTAAGTTCAATATTGTATATTTTTGTAATCAATTTGTTAGTGTCTCCAGTTATGTGAACTTTACTGAAAAAATATATTGTATTAAAAAATATACACAAGAAAAAGAAACTGTATATCAAATAATATAAATTAAAATTACTAACCCTGGGTCACCCGTACTTTCCATAATATTAGCAAGTAGTACGTCTTTTGACCAAATATCAAATTGCCATTTTGCAGATCCAATTATACCGCTAATGATTTTCCCAGAATGAATACCAATTCTCATATCAATCAATAAATTTTTACTTTCTCTAAACAAAAAAGTCTAATTTAATAATATCATTGCTTCAAAAATGTATACCTGCAAAGATTTATACCTACCTAACTTTCCCAATTATAGATATCATTTCTAAACCAAGGTCCACGCAAGCTTCGGCATGGTTTGGTGCAGAAGTTAGAGGTAATCCTGCAACACAGTAGTAACAGTCGCCCAAAAACTTAATTCTAAGAACACTGAGCCGCTAAAAATTGTTTTTTAAATAAATAAAGAAATTTATTAAAAATATTACTTCTGATGCAGCGTCAAATCCACTAAATAGATCATTTAATGTCTCCACAAGTAATTTAACTGGTAACTTGCTCGTCATGGAAGTATAATTTACGATGTCCGCATATAATATCGATACATTATCATATTCTTTAAAATATGGAACTCTATAAAAAAAATTATGTAGGTAAGTAGAAATTTACATTAATAATATTAACAAAATTCCTACTCCATAGGATCGCTGGTAGGTAATCGAAAATTTTTTTCAATATATTCAATTTTATTTAAAATATCTTTTCTAACTTCTTCAATCGCATGTTCTGGTATAATACTTTTCATTAATTGTTCCTAAAAATTTCTTTTTTATTTTTGCCCATCTTTAATTAGAATAATTGATAATAATATTTACCTCTTGGCGTTTTTCGAATTTAAGTCTCAGGGTAGATTCCACGCAACCTCTGTGGTCTAAGAATGATGTTCTTTTTATTACTTCGGTAGTAAATCGAAAATATAATCCGATAAAGTTTAAACATAGTAAATAAATTAAATCGGTTCCTAACTAAAACAATATTTTTGAAATGAGAACAAAAATTATAGTTAGTTTCTTTTTACCCTTTTCCACAAGTAGTCTTGATCGCTGTAAGTTACAAAACTTAATGTTAACAAATAAATTGTTGTGGTGCTAATACCAACAAAGAAAGCAATCCAATGGCTAGTAATACTGCTAAATATGTACCAACATATCATTACATGTGTCATGTTAGCTGGTCTTAAGTTGTCAGTGGGAGTAAAATAGTAATAAATAGGAATTATGAGATCTACTAAGAATACAAGTAATATAATTGTAATGGACGCAATTTTAAATATTTTGGGATTTTTTCTTGCATATTTTTCGTTTAGAAATAATAAAGTAATAGAGCTTAAACAAAGTAAACTGTAGAGTACGAGATCCAATATTACAAAATCTAAGGTATTTTCTTCCTAAAAAATTAAAATACTATTCACTATCTCTAAAATATAATAATCAGTGGCGGATCTAGGACTAAGGCCAAGCCAAATAAATATTTTACAATTTTTATGCTAATTTTTAGGCATTTTCTTATTTGTGAAGTTGAACCCTTACAGCCCACGACATATATCCGCCACTGTGTACAACTTATGTTAGGTACATAATAAATTTTTAAACAAAGGTTACAACTACATGTACGATATAGATTTTAGAGGTTTAGAGCTCTCGCAAAAATATTAATAATATCAAATTCAAAATTTATAATAATGAAGTTAATATTTCTTTATGTAACCAGTCATGAAATGTTAAGTTTTATGCAACGAGTGTGAATTTTCGGATGCTAGTGAAACGATGGTTTACTAAAATATTGTCGTATTCCAGACTTCCCAGTTAAATTTGAGACTTCTTGTTGATATTTTTGAATTGTGGAATTGTACCATAATATTAAAATAATTTACTTCTGGTGAACCATTTCTTCATATCCAATAATTAAAAGCATAGAACAAGGATTAATTGGTAACAATTTTATGTTTGAAGCCAAGTGTCAGACCAATTATCGGATTCAATCTAGATAACAATATTCAGTTTAGGGTATAACCATTGTTGATGTTTAAAAATTAATGTGCGTTGGGTGATTTATCTTATAAATTCAAATATGTGGAAAGATTCAACAAGGAGTTGAATTGGCCACGGATGATTGTTGTAAATGGAGGTCTTCATCCATACACAACTGTCACTGGTACCCCAGATTGAATTTATAAGAAGTGAAGGTACGTCTATAGTCTTAATGCAGGTAAAATCGATCTATAAAATCTGAACTTGTCCTGAAGTCGTCATAATAAAAAAAAAACAAATTGGTAGACTCAAATAATGTATTATAACCTATTTGAGATTGTACTACTGATGAGTACTCCTTTTCAAATTTTTCTTAAACAATTTCAAATTTCTAGATATTCTTCTGGAAGTAATTAACTTGGACAATATAAATTTATTTACAAGGTAGGTATATTGATTTCATCATCGTTAGTTTCGAGGATACAGCAGAACATTAGAAAACGTCTATTCGAGCTAATAAACATTTGCTATTGGAGAGTTAAATTTGAGCTTCTATAAATGAACTATAAAATTTTAAGACGCGTCATTTATAAAACGCATCATTATAGTTAAAGCGTTGCTGCTAGCTTATTTGTAGCGTCCACTAATAGCTAGCAATTGAATCAATCCGAATGATAACAACTATTGGACTTGTATGAAACCCACAATGAGTGTCTGGGAGTGGTTAATGTGCAGAAACTAATATTTCTCATTTCGGTTCTATGTTTGTGTCAATTGTTGGAATTGGGTGTCAAAGGTTCTCCCTCCACATTTGCCGCGTTAGCCAAAGTCACGTGCCAACCACTATGAATAAAATGGTCTATACCTATCTATATAATAAATGGGAAAGGTACATTTCGCCGAGAACGATTCGCCGGGAACGATTCGCCGAGAACAATTCGCCGAGAACGATTCGCCGAGAGTAATTTTATATATTACATTTTTAATATTATGGTAAAATATAAGGTTTAAGAAGCAAAAAAAAAAAGATTTAATAATAATAATAATACTCTTTATTACAATTTTTTAACAAATTTACAACTAAATACAGTTAATAATAATATGTAACACGTGGAGATCAGCTAGTGCCGGTTTTCATCTCTACGCTGTAAGGTCACGAATCTGGGGTGATTTAAAATTGACCGCAAAGTAGTCATCCATGCTATACAGCGGATTGCTTACCAGTATCCCTTGCAGCCTTTTTTTTAATTGATGCGTTGGGAGCTCACGCAGCTTCACAGGTAAGCTGTTATATATTTTGATTATTCGCACCTCAGCGTTTCTTTGTATTCTACTTGAATACGTGCTAGGTGGAACCAGGTCTGTGCAGTGTCTTGTATGATAGGCGTGGCTTCGACGAGCTTCCATAAAAAGATCTGAATTATTTTTGTAGAATAATATGCTTTCGATTACGTATATCGCTATAACTGTGAGTATCTGTTTTTCTTTAAAAACAGGTTTGCATGTTCCCATAGATGGTATATTAAATATGTTTCGGATGATCCTCTTTTGTGCTTTGAAAATTCTTTGTACCTCTACCGAGTCACCCCAGAAAATGATCCCATATCTTAAGATAGATTCAACATAACCAAAGTAACCCGCTAGTGCTGATCTTGTAGATACTAGGTACGCTATACTTTTCAGAGCAAAGGCCATATTATTCAGTTTGCTTGCAAGTGTTTCAATATGATCTTTCCAGTCCAGACGAGAGTCGATCCTTACTCCCAGGAAGTTCGTGGAGTAGCTGCAGGTAACTTCTTGTGTGTCTGTTAATTTAATCCTCAAATTCTCATCTTTCCTTGCAGTAAGTGAAAATTTAATTATTTCGGTTTTGTCCATATTTAATGTAAGGTCATTTGATGAGTACCACTGAATCAATCGAACGAACATTTGTATTAATTTGTTTTTCAGTTTGTGTTTGTCACTGTCGTGCAGGATAATAATTGACGTGTCGTCTGCATAAAGAACAGAAAAGAAGTCGATCCATTTGGGCATATCGTTTATGTATAGGAGAAATAGTAGAGGCCCTAGAATTGATCCTTGAGGCACTCCTTTCTTCACCTCCGATAGATGTGATTTAATGGTGGTTTGACTTGCTTTGTCATAATAGGTGGTACATTGCTTTCTTCTGTACATATAGGAACGAAGCAAATCCAATGCTCTTCCCCTTATTCCATATCGATATAATTTGTTGAATAATATCTCATGATTTATTGCATCAAATGCTTTATTGCATAAGTCTAAAAACACTCCGATTGTGCATAGCTTCTCGTTTATACCTTCAATTATTTTTTGTAGGCCCTGAAATATTGCTCTAGATGTGGTTTTTTTGCTCTGAATCCATTTTGAACATTAGATAATAATTTGTGTTTTTCTATGAAGTTTATTAGTCGTTCATAAAAAATTCTCTCAAATACTTTAGATATATTCGGTAGGATGGCAATCGGTCTGTAGTTTGCACAATTCATTTCGTCTCCTTTCTTGTACACGGGTTTCAGTTCGGATGTTTTTAATTTTGTTGGGAATGTGCCTGAGCTTATGCTACTGTTTATTACGGAAAGGTACATTTCGCCGAGAACGATTCGCCGAGAGTAATTTTATATATTACATTTTTAATATTATGTAAAATATAAGGTTTAAGAAGCAAAAAAAAAGATTTAATAAAAGGAAACTCAAAGTTTTTTTTCTTTTAAAATCAAATAGTAGTTTTATAATTAACTTCAATGTAGATATAGATTAGTTAAATGTAGATTATTTAAAATTTTATTTAAAATAATAAAAATAAATTTACAGTTTAGTTACAGTTATTAATTCAAATATCCATAAAGTCCAAATATTCATTTTTTGTTAATGAGGGGACTGTGAAAAGAGATATCCACCGGCCGAACTTAGGTTAGTGTTAGGAAACGATTTTTTTTTAATGAAGAGACCGTGAAAAGAGAAATCCACCGGTCGAACTTAGGTTAGTGGTAAGAAACGATTTATTTTAATGAGAGAACCGTGGAAAGAGAGATATACCGGTCGAGAGGAGGTTAGTGTTAGGAAACAATTTTTTTTAATGAGAGGACCGTTAAAAGAGAGATCCACCGGTCGAGCTTAGGTTAGTGGTAGGAATCGATTTCTTTTTAATGAGGGGACCGTTAAAAATCCAAGGTCGAGCTTAGGTTAGTAGTAGGTTTTGACTGCGTCAAAACCCCCTGGGTGGGCGGCGAAATGGTGTGTATTCAGATTAGATAGGTCGTAGATACATGTGGAGGGAGAACGCTTGACGCCCAATCTCACCAACATAAACCCGCATGTACGAGTTTTCGTTACTGCGCATTAGCTCCAATTAAAAATTGAAATTTCATCACAACCCAACCCATAATAAATGTATATTTAAGCTAGATCTTGTATTTAAGCTCCTCGAGGTTTGAGTTTTGAGATTAAAATTTAAAATCTATATACAATACAGTAGCCACGACAGTAGCGAGATTCATTCGTTAAGCCTAATATAATTTAAAAAAAAATTACTTACCGAATTTAAAATTAACACTAAAATAAAATGTGTAAAACTAAGACAGGTTTGCAGTAATAAGAACAAAGAGAAATATGCTTGATTAATTCTTTCCGTATATCTGCTGAATAATTTTTCCAAATCATTGACAATATATTGTTGCTAAAATATTAATCACTACAGGTAAATAAAACATAAATAAACAAACAATTTGTAATTACAATACAGATAAGCATGATAACTCTAATTCAACTTCCTGAGTTTTGAAGTTAATCAAACAATGTGAAATAAGTACTAGGTACTTGGTTTTGCTTCATATTTTTCAAGTTGTAGCTACATATTATTTATAATAAAAAATTTACGTAATTGCAGGGCCGTAGCTAGACATTGGTTATGGGGGGGGGAGAACACTATAATAATGATAATAATAATATTTTTTTAATATTAACAATAATTCTTTAGAATTACTTATTCCATGGGGGCATTTGAACCCCCCCCCCACTTATATACGGCCCTGCGTAATTGTAAGACGAAATATACTCGTTAAAGTACAACGATAGTAAGAGTAAATTGAGACAAACTCTGTAATTTAAAATAATAGTCTTGTGGTGTCATTTATATTAAATTTGAATTCTTTTTCACGTTCGTTGATGTATTCTGATATATTTGTTAAATAGAACATTATTGATGGTGACAGTCATGCGGCTATATTGTTTACAAGAAGTTCATTGGTATGTAGCATGTTAAAATATGGTGTCGGTGGACAATAAAATAAACTCATTCACTAATTAAAAAGAAAGCTATATAAGGTAAGATTTTTCATTTAATTATTTTATAAACTTTAACTATTATCTATCTAAATTGGATTACCATTCACTTTTTATTTTGTTGTTGTTGTTGTTGTTTACTAGATAAAATTATTAACAAATGCAATTAATATTAATTTACTAAATGAAGTATCCTATTTTATTTGGCGTTATGAGGAGATTTATTCTCACATCTCCGTAGCTCGCTTACCTGGCGGGATTGGTTCGACCGCCGATTGGAACTGTTAACCCTTTTCTAATCAAAATCAACATCTAAGTGAACCTGGTGGCAGCTGAGTAATTGTTTATTTAATTTTTCCGCAAATGACAAACAAATTAAACAATTACCAAATTTTAAATAACAAGGTAAGGATAAACACAGCTGGAGTGTTACAAAATAAATGTATGAAAACATGAAATTCCCGTTTCTCATGCAATATGCCTTCAAAAAAATTTACCATAAAATAGTGACTAAAAAAGATTACACTATTATGAAATAAGAGAAATTATAAAGTTTTTTTGTATTTTTGTTTTTTAAGTTTCGATTTGTCCAAAAATGTGTCCCAATTTACTCCAACCTACGGGTACATTGAGACAACCGTAGAAGTATTAAAAGCAAAGAAAATATTCACAATATTGTTGTTTTGAAAATAGCAGGTCGTATTTTCGATTTCATAAATCAAAGTTTTAATATAAAATGGGCATTTTCCTTTTTATGATTATTGAAAACAAATAAAACTTACTCTTAAGTAAGTCAATGGAAAAATGTTTTCAGTATCGACGTTTGTTCCAAATAAACTTTCTTCGCTAACTCTTCTTATGTTGTGTAAACTTTCTCTTGCTATTTCCAAATCAACTGATATAATGTCTTGAGCTTTCGATATTTGCCGTGAAAACATTGTTAATTTATTATATTAATTTCAGTTGTGTAGAAAATCCAATTATAATTTAAAGAATCATACCATTGAATGCACGATGATTTGAATTTGCTTATAATAATCGTTTATAAATTGTCCTAAAAGATGAAATTTTAGTATTTTTATTTTGTAGGTACTGTAAAATTCGTATATTAATATATCGAGTAATAGATAATAGCGAGATACCGGTTGTAGCGAGCATAATATGGGCTTGGGTTTAATTGCACTGTTTTATAATGTGAATTCATAAATCGCTTTTAACAAACTTCGATTATAACAACCAACGGTTCCGTACATTCTCATTATAACCGGATTGCACTGTAGCCAGGCCTGGACTGGCTCCTTTGGATGCCCTCGGTTAGACATTGAGGAGGGGCCCCCTTACCAAGAAGAGAGATTTTTGAAAATCACATTTTCCTCTATTTTGAAGCTTGGAAGGTATATAAAAAATACAAACCACTTTTACCCCAAGTATTATAAACCACTTTTTCTTAGGCCTCTTCGGAGCTCCCTTGGGTCCGGGGCCCTCGGCGATCGCCGACTAACCGGCCTAGCCAGTCCGGGCTTGACTATAGCCACATCTAATACCTATCCATTAAGTATTTAATAAGTTTATAGGATTGAAAACTTCACCTTTAGTGTATTGTGTACTGATTGGGATTTATATTTATATAATAATTTTTCTAGGTATTGACGTGGATCATATTTTTAGCAACACTATAAAATTGTGGCGATTGATAAACATTTTTAAGGTTCCCTTAAATGCGTACTTATTTTATACATTGTGAACATTTTAGAAAAAATGTGCTTAACACAATTTTGTGAGCAGGATTCAATTTTATTCTTATCGTTAAACTTTATCTTTCATATATAAACCTACTACCACTTTTTTCTTTATAAATCAATAGTGTGAGTAATAACTAATAACTAATAACTAATAAATATCGTTAATTGCCTAACTATCATTAATGCAACTGCAAAAATTGAAAGATTTCCCTTTTCTAAAGATAATCGAAGTTAACCTTCAGTTAAATAAAAACTGTATGAATCATTATTATTAAACTTTCTTTCAAAAACAAATGAAAAGCAAACTTTTTCTACAATTTTCAATTTTTTTAACGACTTAAAATATTATGTACCTATAGGCAGGGCTGGGAAGTATCTCAAATACATGTATTTGAAATACGTATTTGAAATACATTTTGTATTTTGTAATTTATATTTCAAATACATATTTTCAATGTATTTGTATTTTGTATTTCAAATACCCAAAACAAATGTATTTTGTATTTTTGATTTCAAATACAATTTAAAAAATACTGTACAAAATACATTAAAATCGATAATTAATTTAATTTTGTTTTGATAACGGGTTAACATTTTGATTATGTTAATTAGCGATTTTATATCAAAAACGCACAATTAATTAAAATTCTTTAAATTTAAAGAATTTAAGTGCTATAAATGAAATCTCGCTTCGACCATAATTTGAATGATTTCAAAAGATGCGCAATATGAAACCAATGAAATTTTTCTTTCATTCTTTCCAACCAATGCAAGACATCATTATTAATTAAATTCTAAATATAAATCGATTTACCAACATACTTAAAAAAACAGACCTGCGCAGAGGCATATTAAAACACGTTCAAATCTGGCGGAAAATTTTTCAAATAAATTTTTTTTATATTTAAGAAATATAATTAAATATTTCAATCTAATGTATTTTAAATACATCATTATTTAATAAAGAACGGCTTTTGTTTGTAAATACCTCGAAAACATGAAAATCTGAAAATGTAATGTATTTTGTATTTTAAATACTGTATCTTGTATTTGAAATACAGTATCTTGTATTTCAAATACTCGAAACAAATGTATTTTGTATTTTGAATTTCAAATACCCACAACGGATGTATTTTGTAATTTGTATTTCAAATACATATTTTCATGTATTTTGCCCACCCCTGCCTATAGGTAAGTATGATTCGAGTTAGCATAGCGATTAAGCGCATAGATTGCTAATACAGATAACCCGGTTCTACTCCGAACGAAGGAAGGATCATATATTATGGCCGTCTCTCCTCGGCAGGCAATGGCAAACCACCGGGATGTAATCTGCCATGAAAAGCCTTTATTAAAAGGCTCACCACACCTTACAGAAGGGTTGGACTGAAGAGAGAGGTAAGTATACATAATATTTAATTATTATTATCTATCTGTACATAATATAAAGGTCCTCTGACACTTTGACACTATAAATTTTGTACAAAATTTAGTATTAAATAATAGTAACTAACCAATGAAAATGTCTGATGGATATTCTTTAGGTTAATTACTATTTTAGTACTAAATGTTGTACAAATTTAATACAAGTGTCATACGGCTTTAAAGCAAAGAGTCCTCACTCCTCACTGATAAAAGAATTGGGATTGCCTGAGCATGTTCACCATGAACCAATCAACAAGCTTCAATTGCTTTAGTGTTTAGTATTTAGTACTTACTCTATTATATTACCAATTGTTATGAACATTTATGTATGGTTTTAATACGCTCGGATGACACCGAAATCAGAGCAACTGCTATGCTATGGCCTGCACGTATGATCGCATTCCTCCCGAGTATTTTTTCATTTAATATTTTGACATACGTATAACGATAATGGTGTAAATCGGTGATAGTCATTATTGGCAGTCCCCTTGTTAGTGTGCGATGTATTTGGATGCAGAGTTTTAGGACCGAGACTATAACGGTGGGAATAAAATTAATCTTGCCGATAAATTTATGTAGGAGATTAATTTATATTCGTGCAACTTCGGATTTACATTTATTTTTGACACATGAGGTGAATTAAGTGCCATATTTTTAATTTTAAACACATTTTCGTATTTGTTATTAATTATAATATCAATTTTTGCTGTAAAATAACGTATATTTTACTTATAGTTAATAGATTCGGTCGTCACCTGGTGAAAATTCATTATGAAGGAATAAAATAATAACGAGTCTAATTTTCACAACTGTTTATTAATATAACGACTAGTTTCGCTCTCTCGAGCATCTTCAAGTTACTGAAGTTTACACCACAAGTTACATGATTTTATTTCCCAGAAGGGACATTCCTAAACTAACTACATACATATGTTGTATTTTAAAAAAGGTTCAGAAGTGGTGATTTGTTCAGGTCAAGTTGGTTATTAAACAAACTAACTCCCGAATTTTTGCCCGCTTTATTAATTTCTAGTGCTTCTAGATAATTCAGCTGAAGGCCTTTATTGCATATGTGCAAAATTTCCGGAGTTAGATTGTCGGGGAATGGATGGTCTGTATCAAGGAAGTGATTGCTGAAGTTTGAATCGGATTTTTTATTATTGTAACTCCTTATATGTTCCTTTGTTCTAATTTCAAAGGATCTACCTGTTTGACCGATGTAGATCCCGTTACAGGTTTCACATTGTAACCGGTAAACACCGCTCTTTGTCAATGGTGGAGTGGTTTCCTTATGGTTAAAAATGAGGCGTTTTAAATTGGAATTAGTTTTATACGCAATCCGGGAATCTTCAGAAAGCTTAGCAATTTTATTGCCCAGTTTGTAGGAAATGTTACCAACATATGGCAAAACTTTGTAAAACTTATGCTCCTCTGTCTTTATATTGGGGTAGATGGAATAGGTTAAAATGTTATTTAGTTTTTTGTGTATTAGATTGTCAATGATTTTTTGAGGGTACCCGTTATTTTCACTTATTGTTTTTATAATAGATAATTCTTTGGCACGATTTTCACAAGAAAGGGGAATGGCGAAGGCTCTATGGATCATAGATCTGTAAGCCGCTAGTTTATGTTGATAAGGGTGGAATGAATGATATGGGATGGAGGCGTCACTGAAGGTGGGTTTTCTAAAAATATTGAATTCCAAAGTGTCGTTATTACGTGATATGGTTAGGTCTAAAAAGTTGATTTTTGATTCTATTTCGGTTTCACAGGTGAAGTTTATCTTCGGGTGTATAGTGTTAATGAAATCTGTAAAAATTGTTAGTTGTCTGTGACTACCTTTGAAACCTACTATTATGTCGTCTACATAACGGTACCAGAATGCGATGTGTTTATGGGACATTTCCGAGTCTAGTATTTTTTCTTCTAGCGCACTCATGAAGATGTCGGCTAACAAAGGGCTAAGGGGAGACCCCATAGCGAGGCCTTCTTGTTTGTAAAAAGTTTTTTGGAACATGAAAAAGTTTTGTTGGATACAGATTTCTAAAAGTTTTATGATCTCTTCTTTAATTATCGGTAGTATTTTATTTTTTTTCCAAAATTAGGTCAACAAGTGGTAAGGTTTCCAATGCGGGTATATTGCTAAACATACTTGTAACATCGAAAGACACAAGTTTCAGAATATTAGTATTGTTGACGAGGAGGAGTTTTTCGGTAAGTTCTATTGAGTTTTGGATAATGTGGTTCGGCCGGTATTTTAAAGTATTTTTGAAAAAATGGTTAATATGTTTTTCTAAGTTGTATGAAGGTGAATTGCTATAGGATACCACCGGTCTAATAGGGTGGTTATTTTTATGGAGTTTAATTAAACCGTATAATTGAGGGGGGCTTGGATTCATCACCACTAGTCTCTTATACCCGTTAGGATCAATAAAATTGTTAGCTTTCTGAAGACTCTGATTGATTTGAATATGAAACTTTTTTGTTGGGTACGTTTTATATGTATTGAAATTTTCTTTATTAATGAAATCCTTAATCTTATCGATATAGTCCTGTTCATTAAGAATGACAATGGTATTACCTTTATCCGCTTTTGTAACTGTTAATTTATGGTCCTTAATTTTAGTTTTTAACTTATTTATTATAATATTATTGTTTATATCTAAGGGGGTTTCACTACACTTGTCCGATTTAATACACTCTGCAATTATATATTTGTAAGCGGTGGGTAGGCATCTAGTGGCTATTTCAGAGTAAACACCTAGAACTTCTTTGTCTTCTCGCGTAATATTAGGCCCTTATTATAATAATATAATACTTAAATAAAAATTTAAATAAAAAAATATGATTCTGGTGAGGATCGAATCCGGAATGACAAAATGAAAGCCGACTTGTTAACCACAAGGCCAACGGAGTCATTAATAAATATATTTTAATTTGTCATATAAAGTATTAACTAATAATAATATGATTACTATAAATATTGATAATAGTAAAATGTACGTTATCTTACAGCAAAAATTGATATTATAATTAATAACAAAAACGAAAATGTGTTTAAAATTAAAAATATGACATTTAATTCACCTCATGTGTCAAAAATAAATGTAAATCCGAAGTTGCACGAATATAAATTAATCTCCTACATAAATTTATCGGCAAGATAAATAGTTTTATAGTCGTCGGCCTTAGAAGAGTAATTAAAATGAGCGTATCTTTCTCATGTGACATGGTCGGATTAACTTATTTACATGTAATTAATTAATGAAAACCGCACAGTAAAGTTGTTACGTCCAGTTAAATTAAAGGTATTATACATTAGAGATTAGAGACAATAAAAAGATCGGCAGTTTTGTGAAGGAAAAATCAAAAGTAGACTGGTTCCAAAACATAACTGTAAGAACTACATAATATCGCTTTGGCAAAATTTTAATGCATTTTCAAACTGGAAAAGAGTTATTTTTAGTTATAAAAAAGGGTCGATCTGGATAGTATCGATGAATACAATTATTATATTGTCGTGACTAACAAGGGGAATCCCAACATTGGCCTTCACTGATTTAGGGCCGATTTCATAATCAAAACGTTAATGGAGACTTAACTAAAAGATCATTGCTAAGCAATAGAAAACGTCCGTTCACTCTAACAAGCCAATAGCAATCCACTTTTATTTTTAACGACTCGTTAAAAGTATTATGAAATCGGCCCTATGACCATTATTATGATAATTAAAACTTCATCACGTGAAAATTAAAAATGATGAATTTCAGCCAATTTGGAAAAAATCGATTTTGAATAATTTCCCAATTTCTTTCCTTAATATTTTTTATAATAAAAGTGTTTTACATCCATTCAAACCTCGTAATTAAGAATAAGAATTTAAGTATTGTAATTAAAAGAAAGCAGTAAGAAAGTTGAATTTTAATTTACTGATATCGTATGTTTCAATTTTTACATAAAAATTAAAAAATTTAACAGCAAAGCCAATTCTTAATTACTTTATAAATTATAACACATCGATCTGTGATTTTACGTTTTATATTTTGTCAAACTGCTCTTTTAGATGAAAATCTGTGAAAAGTCAGATCAGTGCTTAAAATCGTAACGGTATATAGTACTCATAAATTTTTCCAAACTTTTGAGACCCCTGTATTTTTAATATTATATTCAACTACTTACTTATCTAATTTTCTAATTGTTAGTATTAAAATTTTATATGTCTTACCTTTTTTTTTAATATTTAAAGTAACTAAAAGGAATGGTTTTCCACAGAGTAACTTCAGAAATTGTTAAATATTTGCACTAAATTACTTACAATGCAATTCACAATTTGATAAAATGAACACTAACTTAAAATATTGATAAGTTATCTATCTTTAGATATTTAGATATTTATCAAACAATTCAAGTTTTATAATAATTTATATACCTATTCACTTATACGCCTAAATAAATTCTACTGTTATGAAAACTTTTTCTATAAAATACGGGATGAGGCAAAATAAAACTGAAAATTTTACTAAATGTAGATAATATTCAAATTTTAATGTAGTACCAGCTGGTAACAATAATATTTATTAATTGATAATATGAAATTTTTTTGATATTGAGACTCAATAATTACGTACCTCAGTAATTAATCAGTAATTACGAATTACGTACCTACTATAAGCGGATTGTAAAAATAGTACGATACATACACTCAAAAAAATAGGTACATAATATCTGTAAAAATGTTTATTAAACCAACAACTATAATTATTAAAATTTGTCCAGTTACCAATTTAATTGTTAGAACAAAACGATGTTTATTAATGCTATAAACGTAGTTAATTCTCTCAGTAAACATCGTTTATTGTCATAGTGGAGTTAATAATTGTGAGAGTAACTGATGTACATTGTCGCACCTTATTTTATTTGTTGGACTCATTAATAGGTTTGTTTTATCAATTACTGCAGTTATTGGCTCAATGTACTTCGTTTATTGCCAAAATTAACTTAGTAATTGAGAGAGCTATTGATATACATACTTTGTTTCTTGCCTTTTCCTTTGCGGGTTTAGTGGACAATAATTATTAAACTCTATATATCTTTTTTTAATAGATTAGCGCTTCGAGGTTTTTTTTCCTCTTCGTCGGAACCGTCAGAAATTAACATTCAAATATTTATAATACGTATTTAAATGAATTATAAATATTTGAATGTTAATTTATGACATATTATTAATTGGTTCTGACGAAGAGGAAACAAAACCCCTCGAAACGTTAATCTATTAAAAGAGATATTATAGAGTTTAATTATTGTCTACTAAACCCGCAAAGGAAAAAGCAAGAAATTTAGTAAAATATGGACGCAATAAATGAAATTGATATACATTGTCTCACCTTATTTTATTGGTTGGGCTCATGCCAAAATTGATAGGATTGACGGAATTGTAATTCAAACAACATATTAAAAACAAAATTTTATTTTCAGAACACAATTTGAAATTAATTTAAATGTTTATAACCTAAGTATAATACAGAATTAAAAAAATTTAAAACAAATATAAAAAATACATATTTATTTTTGATAAGGGTGCCAACCCTTTTGTCGCCTATTTTTTGAATACTTAGTGTTGTAGGAACGAAGTAGCCATGATGTAATGACCAAAAAATAGCGGCATTACGTCTATCTGAAAAGAACAATAAATTAAATTATTATTTATGAATTTAACTATTTGAAAATGAAAAATCAAATAAGTATAGCACGAATTAATGTATGCAAAACACTCACTTTCTTGTAAATCAGAGGTATCCCTCACTGTCTCTAACAATCCTTTTATTTTTTTGTCCTTTACGTTGCAGAATAAAACTTTTACCAGATTGCCACGGTTATTATCCCAATTCATAATAAGACCATCTTTGTCTTCGAATGCAATTTTAAAATCAATATCAATCTGAAAGGAAACTAACAATAATTAACTGTAATTTATAGTTAATGCAGTGACGTACCAAACGATATCCTGAAGATGTTTTATAAAAAGGCCAAGCGTCTAAAATAGGGTAAACTTTCTCCATCTACTCCAGGTTCTAAAAAAATGCAGTGTTATAAATCTCAAACGCACACGAATATTTCTAAAATGTTATACCAGGGTCTTTAAAACCTGTACAAAATTGATTTTCAAAATAAAAGCAATAAATTGTTTGCAAGCCACTTACCAAAATCCTTCTCGTGTCGAGATTTTCTTTCCTCAGTTTTTAGCTGTGGCGGGGTAAAACATGGCTAATTATGGCTGATTTAAGCGAAGCTTTCATGTTGCAATATTTATTATAAATTTTGCCTCCTTTCGAAATACGATAATATTCCTGTAATAAAATGTGTTAAAAATTAAAGAATTAATCTTTGATGATCAAATAGATACCAATTTCTCTGTTGGGAATCGTTCCAAAATTTCCCTTTCCAGACGGTGACTTGACGCTAAGCGATACAACGGCCGTATTCCACAAAAAACATGTATAAATCAAGTGATAATTTACTTGTAATATATTAATATCCCAACTTACCTTATTTTAACAGTAAAAGTACCAGACAATGTTTAATCTCTTTCAAAATTTACGTGTTCACTCACAGATTTCACTAAGTAAATGACATCACACCAAAGAAATCGACAAAAACATGATGACTTCATTGCTGTTATAGTAATAACAACTATAGTTGTTGTAACAAGTAATAGTTTTCATTAATCAATTAATTTTTTACATTATTTAATAAATGTATTAACTATCAATATAAATGCATTCGTTGTCACGATAAATTGAATATTTGTATATACAAAAATACTTTTTATTGCGAGAATTAAATGTTTTAATCAAATACATAAAATTAGTTACTGGCTGAATGAATTTTCTGTTATTAATCAGTGTTAGACCATTTATTCTTACAATGAATATTGAATTATTGTACCAATAAACAGAGTTCTTAAATAATTAAAAAATTTCGTCCTAACAATAAATATGATTATTGTGACAACTAAATACAAGTTAGTAACCACTGTTTATTAATATTATGAACAACATTTTTTTGAGTGTAGATACATTCCTGAAATATAATAAGCAGGCCTCGACAATATCATACCACACATTGTGCGAGGTAACTAATAATTAGAATTTTAATTCGGTAAAACTGATTTGAATCTTTATTCGTTAAGGGCCACGGGCCAGTTCTACAAAGCAAGTATAAACTAAGAATAAGCTATACTGAGCATAAGTCTCTATTTTCTCTCTCTAAATTGCGTTCTACGCTTGCGTACAACGAAATCTGTGTGACGTATTCTCAGTATAGCTTATTCCTAATTTATACTTGCTTTGTAGAACTGGCCCTAAGTCAGACACAGAATTTTGTGAATTTGTGAGAAATGTATTCAAAAATCGAAATGGGGGGCTATTCCTTAGCTCCCCAAAATTTAGTTCTCCTGTTGGACGGGTAGAAATTTCATGTCTAATTTTTATTATGTAGGTACACTTTCATGGTGTTATTTCCCGAGTTATAATTATGTTGGCTGTTTTGGGCGATGCGATGTTACATATTATTCAGGTCTATTCTGTAACTTTAGCAACTTGCTAAAAATAAGCAATATTGCTAATAACCATCAAATTTGCTCCAATAGGTATTAAGCAAAATTATTATTTAGCAATATTGCTCATTTTTAGCAAGTTGCTAAAGTTACAGAATAGACCTGATTATTATCCATATATTTATTGTTATTTACATGTTATACATTTTAAAATTGGTTTATTATTAATTCGTGAAAATAAATATGTTTAATTATTAATAAATTACGAATTAAGGAATAATTATAATGTTATATTTTAAACATTATAATTATTCCTTAATTCGTAATTTATTAATAATTAAACATAGTTATACATTTTAACTTATGATCTATGTGACTTGGTTGAAAAGTGTCGCCCCATCTTGATGCCATTGTTTGCCTTCACATGGATTTTTTCTTACGCCGAAACATCTTATATCTTTAGTTGTTAGGTGAGAGAGTAGTTTGTTTAATTTTGTTGCCGTTTTTACATGATCAATTTTTTCCTCTTACAGTCCTGAGGATGGTTTTCAGTAAATAAAACCGAAACGTCGACTGACAGCTTATTTATTTTATTTGGCGTCTCTAATATCCTGCGAATCTTTCGTATTCAAAATTTATGAATTATGAATACGCTGCGCTTCGCACGCTACAGACCCATTTTTTAGCAATACTAAACTCATTAAAAACATCCCCCTAGGGTGATCCAACTCGGCAAATTGTGATACCAGCAAGGGCTGAACCTGTTTTTTTTTGCAACTCTAGCGGGGGTGGTTGGGTTGCCAAAAAATGGGTCTGTAGCGTGCGAAGCGCAGCGTAAACTAAACTCATTAAAAACATCCCCCTAGGGTGATCCAACTCGGCAAATTGTGCTACCAGCAAGGGCTGAACCTTGTTTTTTTGCAACTCTAGCGGGGGTGGTTGTGTTGCCAAAATGGGCCTTCCGCAACATAAAGGGTGAATCTGTTGTTCATATCGGTATCAGCTCGTTATGTATATGCGCATTTCGAAATGTGTCAAAATTCACATAGTCCGATGCCAGATTTCGGCATCTAGTATTTCTGTCACGGGCATATCCCAATATGTCCAAATAAATCGGCCATGGCCGAATTCGCCATCTGTCTCTAACACATACAAATGCAGGGTCGGATTGAGGAATATTGTGAAATGCTATTCAAGAAGAAACTAAATAACAAATGCAGAAATTTGTTACAATTTGACCAGGGTTTACAAGATCTTTCAAATTTGAGTTCAGTTGATTATTAAACGTTCAATGAAGAAATATGTTGGTTGATAGTAGCTCATTATTGTGGCCCACATTGAAACAGCAACAATGTTATTTATTATCTTAAATTTTATTATGAATTTTTTATTTTCTTCATTTTATAAATGGCAATTCGTTATCAATACATTGAAGTTCTTTTATCATAGCTCAGTTTTCTTGTTTGTAATTATATTGTCGTGTTAATTTTGGATAAGGAAAAAGCAATATTGTAAAGTGTAGAAAGTTTATTGTGAAAATTTAAATTTGAATTTTGCGGCGGTTCGATGTCGCTGTGGAGTGCAAGAGAAGAAGAAGACTTGCGTACGCCGTCCAAGTCGTGGACGGTCGACATTTTTGATGATGAATAATTGTAAAAGTTGATTTTTTTAGAATAAAAGACAAGTAAAAATAGAGATTGTGTTATTTCTTACAGAACAGAGTTTGGAAGAAAAATATTTGGAAATTACGGCTAGAAAGCGTAATTATTTTGATTATTAATTTTACAAGGTTGATTGATAAGGGCCGGCTTTTTAAAAATATATAACCGATTGAGCTAGCGGGTAAGAAGTGATTCTTCGCCCAAGTTACAAAAATTATCAAGAAGAATTGGAAAATTCTATAATTTCTAATTAAGGCGAAGCATCACCACGTGACTAAATATTGGTGTAAAACGTTCTTTAAAAAGATTTGTTAAACATGTTTTTCAAGAAATATTTAGATATGTTTGGAATTTTAAAAATTCAGCTTCGTAGCTCAATAGAATAATCGTTTCTGTAAACTAAAGTATTACAATAATTGTCTTTATTACTACATTTGAAAAGAAATTTGACAATCCTTTTTTTGAAAATTCTGAATATTGGAATTCGAGATTTCTTTAATATACGTATTACTAAATAGAATTACCAAAAGTTGACAGTATCAAGAAACAATTATTCTATTGAGCTACGAAGCTGAATTTATAAAATTCCAAAAATATATAAACATTTCTTGAAAAACATGTTTAACGAATCTTTTTAAAGAAGGTTTTACACCAACGTGGTGATGCTTCGCCTTAAGGGTGGAAAATTACACTTCAATATTAATATTAGCTGTCCAATAAATCCAAAAACCAATTTTTTGTTTCACTGATTGTAGCCCTCCTCTCGCTCTTATTATAATAATAAATATTATTTTTGTATTGTGTAAAGAGGTAATCTGTTTATATTAAAATAAATAGTGGTATAAAATATTACAGATTTGATTTTATTTTAAAAGAGAATAAATAAAATATTATTTTCAAAGTGCATAGATTACAACATAAAAATTATTAATAGTAATAGGTAATAAAGTACAAATGCTATGAACTAATAGGTGTATGTAAATTGTTTATAAAAAATAGTGAGTCAGTAAAAGCTTTATTATAAAAGCATTCTAATGATCCAACATTAATAAAATATTTTTTAAAAAATATAATCACACAAATTTGCTAGCTATAAATAATTCCAGAAAAACATAAAATAATGTAAGTTGCACAGCATGATGTTCTTATAAATACGCTGATTAATTACCAAGTTACAACTTTTGTAGGAAAAAAAACTGTAGGTATTTGAAAAAGTAAAAATAATTGGCATCTATTTTTTTTATAATTATAAATTTAACAATTTCAAATCAAACATGAACTTACTTTTATTACATAAGTTAAATTTCAATTTTTCAACAAGTTTTATTTTAAGTTATTACAAATTTAATTAACAGGTTAATAACAAAATATAGTAAGCATAACAATATTTAATTGTATATTTTGTAACAGACTTAATAATTTATGTAATAAAAAGAAACTCTTAAGCAACAAATATTTTTTCACAAATTGATTAAAATAAACTTTTTTTTCAAGTTATGAACTCAAAAGTTTGTGTAATTTTTCAGCTGATGCAGGTTCTAAAGAAGTTAGGGATTTTGAAAATTCGTCGTTAAAATCGTTATTTACAATTTTTAAAAATTGTTCTGATAGACCAACAGCATCTAAAATTAAAATATCTTTGGGTTATTTAAAGGTGATATTATAATTATGTATGTACCTGTATTTTCGTTGCACTGATAACAATATAAATGAACAACAACTTGAATTACTTTAGTTAAATGTTGTTTGAGTACTGGACTACCTTGCTGATACAATGCATAAAAACATCTAACAATTGACATGTTTTCTTGAAAATCTTTTTTTAGTGGAAGACGATCCATGAGTGATGAAAACACCTACAAAGTAATTTTTAATAAAATAAAAAGTAATCTAACTATTAATTTTCACCTGTTCCAAAGGCACTAAAGCAGAATTTACAGTTATTAGTTTAGCTATGACAGAACAAATATTGTCGGTTATTCTTTCATGGGCTTCCGCAATACTTAACGAAGAGAGTGATTGCAAAATTTCTGGATAAAATCTGTGTGAAGCTAAGGAAATGTATAGAAGATTAAGTAAATTGAAATGATCAACTGAAATGTTAAGGATACGGAAATACACTAGTCTTTCCATAATAAACCAATTCGCCTATACCGTACACTGAATTGCTTCTTGCTTCCCAACTTTCATCTCTAATTCCAATAGACCAAATTTTAATTAATGTTACTACAAACCTATCTAAGTGATCTTCCAATGGTTGCATGCATTCTGCTAATATTCCATAAGAAAACGATCTTTGACTTTCACTTCTTTTCTTGTTCTAAAAAAATTTAGGAATAAATTTTTTTTGAACCAAGTGTGTCACCCTATATAATATAATAAATTATTGTGACTTACTGTTCGTTTGTTCAATATCATGATGATATTGGGAAAATATAGAAAAAATTCAGCAGGTTGCATTGCTTTTCCAAATTGAGGTATAATCTCTCCTGCATGTTCCACCAATAATTCAGCTTGCTCAGAGTCAGATTCTTCCTCTGCATCAACATCTGGTTCTTGACATGTTGTCTGAAAAAGTTATTAATTTAGGGAAAATTAAAAAACCAAGCAAAAATCACAAACTTTAAGATTGTACACATCTATAACACAATTCATGATGGCTTCTTTATGACCTTCTCCAACTAGAATGTCACCTTTAATTTCTCGTAAGAGAATTTCATATGTATTAAGTGCGCTCATCACAACTTCCCTATCAGTTTCCAGCCGAATTATTTCAGAACATTTAGGAATTAGCATTTGTAAAGCAGTGTAGAGAGATTGTTTACCATTTGGCAAATTTGAGTTATGCAGACTAATGCAAAATTGCTGCAACGTCTCCAATGCTGCATTCTGAATACCACTTTCATCTTCAGTTAAACTTTTAAAAACTTCCATAAAACAGTTCTCTAAATAAGGAAGAAATGCTTCCCTGCGAAAAAAGCACAAATATTTTCACACCAAATGTTTAATTCCCATAATCTTTACCTAACATTAGCGCAAATTTCTTTTAAACTCTTACAAATTTGTTCTTTTTCTTCAATAAAAGCTTTGTTTTGAATATAAAGTTCTTCATTTGAACTTTCTGATACACTGGACTCACTGCCAATATCTTCTTCATCATCTAAATCACCTTCAGATGCATCATAGACATTTATTAGACCTTGAATATCGTCTGGAAGTTTTTCCTTAAAACAATTTTTAAATAAATTCTAATTGATAATAATTATTAAAATATATTACATCCAATTCAACGGAATTTTGTAAAGCACGTATCATTTTTTCAACAACTGTAGGTACAACCGGTGTAAAATCACTTTTCATAACAATTGCCAGGGCTCCAATTACCGCATAAGCAGCACGATTATTATCAGCATCGTAACACTCAGCATTTAATATCCGCAGAGCCAATTTCAAAGCATCCTCTGCCACAGGTTTAAAATTTTCATTGCCTATTGTTACGGCAAGAATTGCAAGACAATCTGAAAATTTCAAAAATAAATTTTATTAATTTTAACTAAAACTATTAGAAACGTACCTAATGCATCACACACTGCATGAACATTATGAGATGTAGATTCAGCTTTCATATACACATCAATCAACGTTAAAATTCTACTAAAATATGGAAGTATGGATTCTTTTACAGCACTGGCCACCGCGCCAATTGTATTGAAGCACATCTTTTTTATTGGAATATAAACATAGTCGGGATTAAGCATCAGGAATAATTGTTCCATTAATACGGGTACATAAGGTTCCAAGTTACTATTCAAATTCTCACAAAATGTTTCTAATGCATAGAATAAGCGATCTAAAGATGTCGGTTTCAATTGCTTTAATTGTACTTGTGAATGAATCTCAGTTAAATTTTTTATTAAAAGTGGTAACACGTCGGATGCATACTTGCTTATTTCGGGCTGCCAAAATTGTAATAAATTAATTTCAGATAGTAACAACTGAATGACTTACTTACTTGTAAGTGTTCTGAAAATTGTCCAAAAGCAAATAGTGCTGCATTCCGTACAGCTACAACTGGATTGTTAATACCATCATAAACACATTTCAAACATGATTCTATATATTTTTTACGAATATAATCCGAACATCCTTCAACAATAACTGCTAGTGCTAAATATCCTGCTTTCTGCCTGTAGGGATCATTATGTCGAATAAATATTTCTACACGATTTAAAAATAATGGTATAATTTTTTCGGGTGGTAAATTTAAAGAAATGATATCTAAAGTCTTTGCTGCAGATGTCACTGGCATATATTCATCGGAGTTTACATCAACCTCTTCATCTTCTATATTAGGATTGAGAGACATTACTGTCATCATTGCATCGACTATTGGTTCAATTAAATTCTCTCTTAACATAACCTGTTGAACAAAATCAACAATTAAATTAAACAGCAACTTTAGAAATTGTTAAGAAAAATATGAACTCATCAGCAATAGCTGCAAAAGTGAATAATATTGTGTAGTTAAAGAAAGATTGTGTGATTTCAATAAGTAGCAATAATAAACAGTTAGCTGATGGAATTAAAAAAAAATTGGGAATAAACTGGGTAGATTAAAGTTTGAGTTTCTAACTTGAGAAAGCCAAAAATTTTAGTGGTGGGGATGAGTAAAAAGGTGGCCAAGGAGAAAACGACATCATTGGGAGATTCTCCACCGCATTTTAAGAGGTATTTTTGGAGTTCAGCTACCACACCGCCATTTTGTAATATTTGGATATGAAAATTTTTTTAAATATTTTTCAACACTTGTACAATAATGTGTCGAAACCCAAATTGATCTAAATACATTCATTTTCTCAGAAAAAATTCATAAAGTGATTTTTTATTTTTCCCTACAAGGTGTACCATAACCCCCCTCTTTCTTTCTCTATAATTTGCCGGTAAACATTAAGGAGGAGACTAAATTGTTGATTTTTAAAAGAAAGATTAAGAAGTATGCGGGTATGAAATTTATTTAATGATTTTGGTTTGGTTTCTTATACCAAATAAAGTTTCTATTATTATTAAAGTTGTATAGCACAAATTTGATTAAAATCATCAAAAAATCGATTAATTTTAACTCATTTGTAATTCTAATTTTAAACGACGCCAGGAGAATTCGGTTTAATATTATTGTTAAAATATAAAATGCAAAAGTGAAATAACCAATTTTCAAAAATTCAGATCTGCATTGGAAAACAACAGTCAAAAATATAAATTAGAAATGTTATTCAGATCTATTAAATAAAAGAAAAAAACTATCATAAAAATATGTTACACAAAAATTAGGACTCACCTTACTTTTAGCTTCAATGAAAAAACTAAGAGCATTTATTGCTTTGTTTTTAACATCCTGATCAGAAGCTGGGCTAACAGCAAGTGATAAACAAACATTAGTAGTTAAACGAATGTGAGGAAGCAAAGCAGTTGGTACATATTCAACCAATTCTTCAATCATTTCCAGCATATCGCAGGTCCTTTTAACTTCATCTTCAACAGCAAATGCACTAATTATTTCTAGTACACGAGGTAATGTATTATGATACAAATTTACCATCTGCAAGCAAATTATATAGTTAAACAAGTACCAGCAGTAAATTACTTAAACTACCTGTTGATTGCCATTACTCTTAGGTACAAAATTTTTTAATGTAATTACAACATAATAGGCCACATCACATTTTAATACAGTTAAACCACCTAATATATTATTAAATATTAGAACAAACTGATCAAAATATGGAAAATAAGATTCTGCCGAGTCTTCAGTCAATATTGATATAACGTAAATCCCCAACTAAAATAAAATAACTTAGCACAGAAAAAAATTGCCGCTATATAAAATACCTCTTTCTCTACTTCATTTTCACTATTAGCACATCTAATGATAAAATGAAAGATTTCCGACCAACAAGCGCTATTAATTTCGTGCTTTCCCATAATGGCAATCAAATGTGCAATTGAATTTCTAACATATCCAACTTTTTCGTTAATTAAGGCTTCCATCGTGCCCTTACGAATCCTAATTAAAACAAAAAATTATAAAATATAAAAGGGTGTCGTTCCCTCTTCAATACCTAGTCCGCACGGCATCCTCTACTCTCATCCACGCATTACGCTTTGAAAACCTCCTTCGTAATAGGACAGCTGCCGTTTGTCTGTATTCTGATTGAGTAGAAGAAATGAGAACATCAAATAAGGCAGGAACAGCTTTGGGATGTTTAAAAGCTTCTTTTAATTCAATGGTTCCCTAAAACGTGAAATGTATGATCTCGTATTTTTAAGTGCAACAACATGCTAAAAGATAGGTTAATAAATGATATTAAAAAGTTAATTACTTCTTGGATAACTTTATTATCCGGCATCACCAATTTTGCAATAATTTTCTCCATGTTTTGATGATTTTTATATTGCACTACTATATTACAAACAGCAAAAATTACATTTAAATAATTAAATTCTACCCACTTTAATTATACAAAATTAAAAAAGTTCTGTTAACGTCAATTAACGTGAAACTGTCAGAATATGCCGGCATTTAACTACATTTGAGTGAGATCTAAGAGTGAGATGGATGATGGAAAGGGTGAATGTTATACTGGACATTCTTAATACAAAGGGGTATTTTTACGAATTAGCATATTTTACAAAAGACAGTTTCCAAACTTTATGTTACTACGGATTTTTGTATATCTTTTATTTATGTATATTGTTGTGATATTTCAATAGTTAAGTAATCTAAATGAATTATTAAGGTGATAAATTGAAAATTCTTTAATTAAATTCAATAACATTACCAACTGGCAGGAATTATTTTATTTTTCTTATTCAGTATTACATGTGACCAACGAGAAAATTAGGGGTAAAAAGATATCTTTGACAACAAAAATAAAGCAAAATGTAACTGATTATAAAATGCCAAGTATTTCAGATTCAAATATTCAAAATTATAATACGTCAATATATAGAAAGGCTGAATTAAAATTATACGACGGGGACGTTCGAGGAGCCGTACGCCTGTTATCTTCAGATGATACCATAGCTCCCGACAGCGACGAAACACTCGCTTGTTTAAGAGAAAAACACCCACTTCCATTTCGTCCTATTACCACTTACGATGATCAATCTGAAATTTGGCCTCAAGTAAATATAACAGAGAAAGATGTTTTAGAAGCCATTAAATCATTTCCTAATGGTTCTGCTGGAGGTATGGATGGTATTTCACCACAGCACCTAAAAGATTTGCTTGCGACGTCAAACGGTGAATCTGCAACAAAATTACTTGAAGCTCTATTGAAACTGTCAAACTTAATGCTAGAAGGAAAAATAAATAAAGAATTCATTCCATATTTATACGGAGCAACTTTAGTCGCGCTCAAGAAGAAAGAAGGTGGAATTAGACCAATTGCTATTGGTTGCACATTTCGGAGAATAACTTCAAAAATTTTGTGCAAGACTTTAAAAGATTCTCTAGTGAATACATTATGTCCTTTACAATTAGGTTTTGGTGTAAAATGTGGTTGTGAAGCAGCGGTTCATTCAGTAAGGACATTTATTCAAAATGACAGTGAAGCAGAAATTATTTTAAAAGTTGATGTCATTAATGCTTTTAACTGTTTAGATCGAGAATCAATTTTAGCTTCAGTTAAATCCGAAATTCCACTTGCATTTCCATATATTTCTCAAAATTATTCTAGCCCTTCAATTCTTTTAAAAGGGAATCATGTTATTTCATCTGCAGTAGGTTGTCAGCAAGGCGACCCTTTGGGCCCTCCATTGTTTAGCCTTACTATAAATTCAGTCGTAAGATTACTAAAATCTAGTCTTAACATTTGGTACCTCGACGATGGAACGATAGGAGGAAAATCCGACGACGTTTTAAAAGATTTAAATTTTTTAACGCATAAATTTGCTGAAATCGGTTTGAAAATCAATCCAATTAAGTGTGAAGTTTTTTTTTTCCCATCAGTGTCCATAGCAAAAAAAAACGACATCATCGTTCACCTCAATAACCTTATTCCAGGATTTCGTGTTGTTTCCAACGATAACCTATTTATATTGGGTGTTCCTGTTTTTGAAGATTCAATGAAATCTCTTTTTGAAGAAAAAATGACCAAATTACAATTTTTTATAGAACGACTACAACATATTCAACCACACGCGGCATTTTATCTTTTACGTCACTGCTTCCTGATTCCACGCTTAACATATTTTCTAAGATGTAGTCCTTTTTGGGAAAAGAAACCTTTACTTTTTGAAATGGACAATTGCATTAAAAATGCAATAGAAAAAATTATAAATGTTAAATTGGACGATAATGATACGTGGCAACTTGCTAGCCTTCCCATTAAGTTTGGGGGAATAGGTATTCGTCGTGTTTCTGACGTTACTCTGCCCGCTTTCCTGTCTTCGTCTCATAATAGCTTTGATCTCATCGGTAAAATTCTTTCTCCGGCACTTCACAATGTCTTTGAGATCAGCTATATGGACGTTGCTGTGAAGGCTTGGCGAACATTGTGTCCAGGTTTGGACTTACCTGCTCTCCCGAATTTACAGAGTAGTTGGGATAACTTGAACATGAAAAGAATTTATGAAAACTTATTAGAAAAAGGCTCCGAAATCGAACGTGCTCGTATTTTAGCTACATCTCAATTTGAAGCTGGAGCTTGGCTTCAAGCGTTTCCATCTCCAAATCTAGGTACTCTTCTAGACAAGAGCGTACTACGCATCTGTCTTGCTTTACGAGTGGGTGCCAAGATTTGTCAATCACATATGTGTATTTGCGGTCAAATTGTGAGTTCGTTAGGAATTCATGGTCTCTCGTGCCAGAGAAGTGCTGGTCGAATCTCAAGACACAACGGCCTCAATAACATAATAAAGAGGTCTTTAACATCGGCTAATATTCATGCTGTGTTGGAACCGCCGGGGATGTCACGCGACGACGGGAAGCGTCCGGACGGTATGACTTTAATTCCATGGTGCCGTGGGAAAGCACTTGTGTGGGATGCTACATGTGTGGACACGCTAGCTCCATGTCACCTTAAATCATCATCGAAGTCGGCAGGAGCAGCAGCATTGACAGCTCAAAATTTAAAAATTAAAAAATATGCTGGTTTGCGCGACCACTTTGAATTTTTAGGCTTTGCGGTGGAAACACTTGGTACATGGTCATCGGACTCAAAAAATTTTGCTAATGAGATTGGCAAAATTTTAATTGAAAAATCCGGTGATCGTCGTTCCAAGTCTTTTTTCATTCAACGTATTAGCCTAGAAATTCAAAGGGGTAATGCGGCCAGCATTTTAGGAACTTTCGGAAATCCGGCCGGGTTAGATGAAATTTTTTATTTGTAGTTTTAATTTATTGTTCTGTGTTAATTTTATATATCTTTGTATTTATAATTAATTTTATCACATCAATACTAATTTGATAAGGAAATAAAGGGATTAATTGTTAATTTGACTGATAAAAATAGACTTTTGCATCAAATTAATGATAAACCACTGGATGTAACAAATTACACAAAAAACCATACAGATTTAAAATGATTTATGTAAAACAAATATTTTGCAACACTCTGTGAATATTATTAAACTTTTGAAATGACAACAGTTTCTTGTGAAATAATAATTTAGTGAACAAACAATTATAAACGCCATGTTACCTATAAATAAGTGTGATATTAGTGATCAAAAATGTCGATCCCCACCATAGAAGTATCCAAATTTCGAATTTTGAAAAACGAAAAACGGCGAACAAGTAAGAGAGGGGCCAGTTCTTTGGTGGTCCTCAAAGAAGGAAGAACTCCTAAGACTTCTTTTTGATCCGAGGGTCAGAGAAGTGTAATTTCGCGGTTTCACTAAGAAGTGAATTTTTTGCGGAAGTCGAGTCATCACGTAATTCCTAATTACGACTTATAATTAGTGAACGGTTGTGTATTTCTGACGAGTTGAGGTATTAGTAAATTGGATACCTACAACAGAAAGTTGATGATTAAAATTGTAAGCACATGTGAAATTTGGAGGTTACTTCCACGTTTAGTGAAAAATTACGATTGATTACGGATAAGTTACTTACCGGAAACGCTGTTTCAAGTAGCAGTTGTTCAATCAACAATTGCTGAGAGGATTGAACAGAAGATTGGCGATTTTATCAAAATTGGATGCACAAGGTTACGGGAGCAACACACTGGAACGCATATGGTTCCTTACTAAATGGTTGGTAACGCAGATGTAGACGATCGACTAGACAGTGGCGCACAAAAACTTAAAGAAGTTTATTATTTATAAGGTAAATGAAATTTGATTAAAAATTAGTGAACTCAAATAAAACAATGATTTCTGTTAATAGTGAGTTTATTAATTAAAATTGTATTTGCTATTTTATAATATTACACTTATTACATGAATGGACAGATTTACACGTACAGTGTTAGAATTTAAAACGTTAAATATTACGTGCATGTCTGAGCCATTACATCAGAACACTTGTGGTTTGAGACAAACTTATTGTCCTTATGAAATTTGATGCAAACTGTCTATGAAAAATTTTTACGTTCAGATAATAAATTATGCTTATCACAAATTTACACCCTTTTATTTCGTTTATCGAACGCATCGACTCTGAGGAAGAGAAAAACCCATCTTCGGCGAAAAACTAGTTTCGAGGGCCTTAGTTATAGTTCGTTTGACGAGAAGATCATAACAACTAAATTGGCGTCCAAATGTGGGGCTGTAATTGACGAAATAGGGGTAGTACGGGTAAATAAGTTCAATTAGGGGTTGTTAGTAAACAACTAAATTGGCATCCCTTTACGTGGGGCTGTAATAGACGAAATAGGGGTAGTTAGACGTAAAAATCAAAAATTAAAATCAAAAATTTGAAATCAAAAATTTAAATTTTTAATAAAATTAATTTCTAATGTGTTAGAAAGAGAACACATTTGTTAAATTTGAAAGGTTTTTGAACACATGAGGTTGAAAAGTTAAAAATAAAAGGTCAAAATATTGCAGCTGCAAATAAATCCATTGTTAGGTTTAACAAAATTTAACAAAACAAAAATTTGATAAACACATGCGTGAAAGTCACAACATTTGTGAGGCCAGGTAGAAAATTTAAATAAAAATAATTTGCACATTTAAATTAAAATAAAAATTTGTTAAAATGGGTGATAGCGATCAGGATAATACAGGTGTACCAGATTTAAACGCACCAATTGTAGACACAGGGTTAATCCAGGGCATCGAAGACACAGGTACTGAGACTCAACTCACACAGGGTACGATTTTGGGAGATGCATCCCAAATTTCAGATACAACTCCGGAAGTTCCGATAGCTACTAGCACACCAGTAGCAGGTTTGCCACAAACGCAAACAATTCCAATTCCGAGTACAGACGTGGATGCTATCGTGGCCGCCATAAATAAAAACTTCGATAAAAAATTAGATAGTAAATTTGGAGACCTAAATAATAAATTAGGGAACCTCGATAATAAATTCGGGAACCTAGATAATAAATTCGGGGACCTCAAAACAAAACTGGGGGAAAACACCCAAGACCTCGATAATAAATTAGATAGTAAATTCGGGGAACTCAATAGCAAATTAAACGCTATGAATAATGAATTTGATAATAAATTTGAAGCCCTGGACGTAAAATTAAGCAATGAAATTAAAAACGTTGAGGTTAAATTAAATAAAAAAATGGATGAAATTCTGGTTCGAAAATTTTATAATTTGGATTCTGAAGCAAAAGAAGACAAATTAATAGAATCCGTATTAAGCGAGGGGGTAGATACCCTTGCGAAAGAAAATGTCACAGGCGGCATTGTAAATAAAGAAGTCCTGCAGGAAGAATTTGAAAAATTAAAAAAAAATAAAGTTAATAAAACGGAAGTTAAAGTCGATAAAACGGAAGAATTAAAATTAGAAGAAATTGTCAAAGAAAATGAAACGATGAAAGAAGAAAAAGAAGATAATGTCACAGGCGACATTGCAGATAAAGAAGTCCTGGAGGAGGAAATTAAAAATTTCAAAGAAAAACAAAAAGAAACTGCAGTTGAAACAATTGAAATGGGTTTAGAAAATGAAATAATTGTAAAATGGGAAGAAGTAGAAGACCTAATTTTGGAAGAATACCCCATCGAAAAAGTCCTGGTTATGGAAAATTTTAAAGTTGAAGAAGTCCCAACAATAGAGAAGGAAGTTATAATTGCAGAGTGCGAAGAAATAATCGTAAAAAAAATTGAAAATAAAAATTTGGAAAAAAATGAAAAATTAAAAGAAGATGAAGTGATTGAAGTTATCGTAAATGAGGGGGTAGTAGCAACCCGGATAGAAAATAATGTCACAGGCGACATTGCAGATAAGGAAGTCCTGGAGGAGGAAATTAAAAATTTCGAAGAAAAACAAGAAGAAATAATCGTAGAAAAAATTGAAAATAAAAATTTGAAAGAAAATGAAAAATTAAAAGAAGTTGGGGTGATTGAAGTTATCATAAACGAGGGGGTAGTAGCAACCCCGATAGTAGAAGATGTCGAAGGCGACATTATTAAAGAAGTCCTGGTAGAAGTTTATTCAGACGAGGGGGTAGAAATCCCAGAAGAAATCGAAAATGAAAAAAATGGTGTAGGCGGCACCACTGCTAAAAAAGTCCTGGTTTACACAAGAAGGCAAATAAGAAGAAAAAAATTTGAAAAACTGCGAAGGAAAAGAAAATTTAATTGGTTACGTAAACAAAATTATTCGACTGAAAATAAAAATGAAATTAAATTAAAAATTAATTCTAATAAGACAAATAAAGAGGTGGAAAGTACTCCGAGTTCAGGGGGTGACAAGTTAGAAGAAATTATTGCGGACGAAGACGTCATACCGTCTAGTAAAATGAGATGGTTCTTTGAAATGAGGAAATTTTTTAAGAAAAACAAAATTTTGAAAGTTAAGAAAATTTATGGAAATTTTCAAATTAAGAAGAAGATGAAGGTGGTAGAAGAGATAGGGGTAGTTATTCCCTCTAAATGGCAATATCGGCGAGTACGTTGGAAATTCACCAACGAAGACAACCCACCCCAATAAATTAAGTAAAATGGGAAATTGAAAATTTAAGACAACCGCGAGAAAATGGAAAGTGTAAATAGAAATTAATAGTGTAAATAATTAGTGAATAAGGACTTGTAAATTTGATAAATAATTAAACGCGAATCGTCCACCAGTAAGAAGAAATTTTTAAATCATAAATAATTAAACAATCATGTTAATTAAACAATTAATAATTTTAATAATAACAAACAAAATTTAAAGCTACGCACATGGAATAATTTGGATTTGAAGAATAAATAAGAAACTTTAAAAACAGTGAAATTTAAATAACGCGATAAATAATAATCTTCGAAATAGAAGCAAATTAACAATTAAAAATTTTATAAAGTAATTAAAAATAAATAAATTTTTCGGAAAATTAAACATGGACTAAATGAAAAATGGAAAATAAAAGTTGTACTGAGCAAGAAGAAAATGGAATTATTTAAGAATGAATTGAAGTTTTAGAAAATGATTTGCCATTGCGAAAAATTAAGATAATGATAATTAAGAAGTTTGAAGATTGAATGGTTGAAGTAAAATGAATTGAATAGAATTGAAGTATTGCTACCGCTCATGGTATGAAGTAGCCAGTTAATGAAGAAAAATTTAATAGAAGAATTGTTGAAGGTAATGAGTTGCTACCGTTTTCAAGAAAGAAAATGTAGCCAGTTTTTGAAGAAAATGAATTTGAAGATTAAGAAATTTAATTCGCAATGGAGGATTTGACAATGAAATGAATAGAAAAATTGAATGATAAAATGGAAATTGTGCAAGTACGATGTTATAGAAAAGTTTTTTAAAGGTCCACTCCACGTTCGAAAAATAAAAAGTTTGAAAAATTATTGAACGAATTTTGAAATGAAAAGATTTGAATTTTTGAAGAAAAGTTTATCGAATCACTGCAAGTGAAGATTTATGAAACTATAAGGGGTAATTAGAATTTTGTGCGAATTGACTTTGAAAAGTTTTGAAATTTGATTAGAATGACAAAGATTGGTGACGATAGCAAGATTTTTGATTAGGGGATGATTTTATTTGAAAGATTTTATTTGATTTAGTTAGTAGATTTAAGTTAGGATAGTTGTAAATTTGATAAAGTTTTGATAGATTTGAATGAGGGTGAGATTTTTGAAATTTTGAGACACAAATCATGGATAAAACACAGCTTAGCTGGTATAAGATGATATTGAAACCCACGTATTTTATAGTAATTAACGAAGGGGTCTATCCTAAATCGCAATTTAGAAGGGAGATTGCACTCATTTAAAAGAAGGGATTGGTTTATTTAATTTTTAAGATAATTTTAGAACTTAATACTCACCAATTAGAAATTTTGATTGATTTCATATCACAGCAGGTGAAATGAATTGGTAAACTCGTTTGATTGGACTGCGTTTATCTGCACTTGGGTTTACAATCCATTGGCGGCAAAAGCTGTTGTGATATTTCAATAGTTAAGTAATCTAAATGAATTATTAAGGTGATAAATTGAAAATTCTTTAATTAAATTCAATAATCAGTTAATTTGACTGATAAAAATAGACTTTTGCATCAAATTAATGATAAACCACTGGATGTAACAAATTACACAAAAAACCATACAGATTTAAAATGATTTATGTAAAACAAATATTTTGCAACACTCTGTGAATATTATTAAACTTTTGAAATGACAACAGTTTCTTGTGAAATAATAATTTAGTGAACAAACAATTATAAACGCCATGTTACCTATAAATAAGTGTGATATTAGTGATCAAAAATGTCGATCCCCACCATAGAAGTATCCAAATTTCGAATTTTGAAAAACGAAAAACGGCGAACAAGTAAGAGAGGGGCCAGTTCTTTGGTGGTCCTCAAAGAAGGAAGAACTCCTAAGACTTCTTTTTGATCCGAGGGTCAGAGAAGTGTAATTTCGCGGTTTCACTAAGAAGTGAATTTTTTGCGGAAGTCGAGTCATCACGTAATTCCTAATTACGACTTATAATTAGTGAACGGTTGTGTATTTCTGACGAGTTGAGGTATTAGTAAATTGGATACCTACAACAGAAAGTTGATGATTAAAATTGTAAGCACATGTGAAATTTGGAGGTTACTTCCACGTTTAGTGAAAAATTACGATTGATTACGGATAAGTTACTTACCGGAAACGCTGTTTCAAGTAGCAGTTGTTCAATCAACAATTGCTGAGAGGATTGAACAGAAGATTGGCGATTTTATCAAAATTGGATGCACAAGGTTACGGGAGCAACACACTGGAACGCATATGGTTCCTTACTAAATGGTTGGTAACGCAGATGTAGACGATCGACTAGACAGTGGCGCACAAAAACTTAAAGAAGTTTATTATTTATAAGGTAAATGAAATTTGATTAAAAATTAGTGAACTCAAATAAAACAATGATTTCTGTTAATAGTGAGTTTATTAATTAAAATTGTATTTGCTATTTTATAATATTACACTTATTACATGAATGGACAGATTTACACGTACAGTGTTAGAATTTAAAACGTTAAATATTACGTGCATGTCTGAGCCATTACATCAGAACACTTGTGGTTTGAGACAAACTTATTGTCCTTATGAAATTTGATGCAAACTGTCTATGAAAAATTTTTACGTTCAGATAATAAATTATGCTTATCACAAATTTACACCCTTTTATTTCGTTTATCGAACGCATCGACTCTGAGGAAGAGAAAAACCCATCTTCGGCGAAAAACTAGTTTCGAGGGCCTTAGTTATAGTTCGTTTGACGAGAAGATCATAACAATATGTTATAACGCCATGTTATGAAAATTACATTGCTGTTAAAGTTTTCGCTTCTCCCTTTCACTAGTTCGCGCCTTCCCATTTGGAAATCGCTGATCTAGTGCATAATGATAGATGTAATAGATCTATTATGTCAATTTTATTCATATAGAGACAATACATTTTGTTAGATTGCTTGTCTAGATTTTGTCCCTTCTTTGCAACTTTACGGTTAGTTACCTGTACCTGAAAAAAAAAAAGTTGGCTGGGCCCAGTATAATTAATAATTATTTACTACGCTACTTAACCCGTAACTACTACTAAGTAGTTCATTGAATATAATATGGTAATTTGGGTCCTGAGGACCCGATAGTGGTAGTTACGGGTTAAATGTGTTTCCAAATAATCGCTTCATATTCCGAATTATGTTTTATTTGTTGCCTTTTTAGACATCTGGTGTAATCCGCATCCCGTCTTCCTGAAGTAATGATGTAATAAACAGCATATAATTAAATTAATCAATCCGTAGCATAAAAATAAGTTGAGGTACGTAAAAGTACGCGTCTCGTGATGCTAAATAAGCATAAGTTATATTATATAGGTATTAGTTACGAGTAGTTAGTCATAAGTTAGGGTACGTTTCTGCAATTTGAAAAAAGTGGGGGTATGCCATACCCCCTCACTTCGACCACTGGATTGTATCCTCCTGATCCAATGCAAAACTAATTTCAAATGATGGATGCCACCACGTGATTGAATAACAATTTAAAATTTTTTTAATTTAATAATTTATTTTAACTAGAAATTAAATCTTGCCCGCGTAATCGGCAATTCAATATACAAAATTTTCCTAAATTATCGTTCAACACAAAAATTTCTAAATTTAACACACACAAATAAATAAAAAAGAATTTAATCTGGTATCCCAGAGTCGGTCCGGTCTTCTACCAGCAACGATTTTCCGCAACCAATAGTCCAGCCTCCTTCACCAAAAACTTTCTAATTTAAATTTTATTCACCCATCCGATCTTCACCTCTTAACCTCTTATCCAAATTTTTCTCTTATTTTTTTTGTTAGGATTCACTATAAACTTTTCTACCCCCAATTCTCCGCACCACCTTCACCTTGGCCAGATATTTCAGAAATCCTTTCCCTTGAAGGGATAAATTCAACCACTACCTTCCCTCAAAAGGATAAAATGCATGTGGTTGAAGTTAGCAACGGATTCAGATTTGGATTTAGATTCAGATTTACAATTTAATAGTGGACCAACTAAACCAACATAAAATAAATTTTTGTAAAAAGGGCATTTTTAAGGCAATTTCTGAAACGAAACAAGGTATATAATTTCAAATATGTGTTCTAAAGTCGGTTAGAAAAGTTCTCTTCACCGGGAAGCTCTGAATGGTATTAAAGCTCATAACTAAAAATTAAAGAAATACTAATTTATTGTGCTTTAGTTTAACCTGGTCTAACCACTACCAAAAAATCGATTTTGTTTAGTAACATGAGTGTACAAACTTTCAACAAATTTTACAACATATAAAAAAATGCAACCCCCTTTCTCTCGAAAGGATCAACTTCAACTTTACTTTTCACATGATTTTCCTCTGAAACATAATTTGCAACTTCTTCTCTTGGCAAGATACTGAACAACTAACTTTTTCACAACTTTAAAAATTTAAAAATTAAAATTAATTACAAAGCAATAGTGTCTTCAAATATGACCAATTACAGCGCCCATATTGCTGGCCACATTTGCTTCGAAATTAATTTTAATTTTAAAATTTTAAGCCTGTACCAAAATAGTTTTATGTTTTATAGTTTTACCTAAATAATAGTGTTTTAATCATTTAAAAATATTTATTATTGAGAGCCCAATCTTGACCTGTTGGAGATCTTCATTTTAAGCTACTAGACAAGAGCTCACTATACGTTCCATTATATAATACGTTCCGTCTCCTTTTCATAACTGCGAAATTCAAAAATTGAATTATTATTGGTTAGTATACACACAACTTCTGTTGGAAGCCTGCAAGAATATTTGAACGGAAGCAATATGGAATGGAAACGGAACGGATAGTGGGAATCAGCCTTTATTATGAAAGAGCCCCAAAATGTACAAAGTCATAAAACATTAATATTTATAATAATAATCAGTTAAAATTCCAACAGGCGAACCCAATAACAGGAAAGTCAATTTGATATATTGTAATGATATTCGCCCTTAACGAATAATCACCCCAAAAAGACCTCAAAACTAACGTTACGCCGGAGTAGAGTTTTCCTCTTTTACAAGGTCGATGGGTTCGACAAACAAAATAAAAGCGTAATTTGCAACAAACATAATTTATTAAATGAAAGGAAATTTATCATAAACAAATTTGCATCAAATTGTAATGGACAATAAATTTGTCCTAAACCAGATGTGTTAATGTGTAATGACTCAGATATACAAGCAATATTTAATATTCCAAATTCTGAAGCTAAACGTGGATATCTGTTCATTTGTGTAGCAGATGTAATTTTAAAATAAATTGTACAAATCTTATCAATAAAATCATTAATGATACAAATTATCACTCAGTTTGATTTTATTAATTTTAAATAAATTTATTTACCTTACAAATGGTAAAACTTTCACTTTGATGAAATACGTCCCAGGAGACGCACTGGTGACCATGTGTTGATCCAAATAATCCAGTATCCTTGGAGTTGCAAATGTTCCAGTCCACTACCGGAATTCATGTGCTCGCTTCATTCACGATGAACACTTAATTTTCACCTAATACACGCACGTGATTATTCACTACTGTGAATTTACAAATTGATTCCTTGATCAAAAAGAACTTGATACGAGTTCCCTAATTGGAATTTATCCAAGAAACTCTCGACACGTTCTTCGTTTGAGCTCTCCCAAGAGACTGAACTCTTCCCTGCTTGAGTTTCACCCAGGAACTGGCTTCATTCTCGCTCGCTCGCTTTTTGTGTTTTTCAAAGTTCAAAATTTGGATTTTTATGTAGTGGGAGTTTTTTCATCTTGGTTAGCTAAATTGATTCTACTGACAGGTAACACAACGTCGTTTATCGCGTACGCACTAAATTGTTATTCACACTTTACATTTTCTAGGGCTAGGCGCAAATTTCAAATGAACCTCATACACAAGGCGTGTCACAAGTTTTGTATTACACAAATAAATTCAAGTTTGTTTGTCTTGTGTGTAGAATTCGTTACAAATGATGGTTTTTTCTTAATTTGATGCAAATGTTTCTTTTTTGTCAGTCAAATCAACTGACTCATTGAATTTAAAGCAAAATAATACAAATTACTCCCTTACTTGTCTGCTTTCACTCTTTAATGATCAAAATATCACAACAATATTACTATATTTTTCTGAGCAGTGCATAAGCACCGCTCAACGGGAACGACAGTTTTTAAGGTGGAGTCCGAACCACTAGGACAGAAAGAAGGTAGGACAGAAAGAAGGAAGGAAAGAAGGAAGGAAGGAAGGTAGGTAGGACAGAAAGAAGGTTCCGAGTAGGATTCGAACTTAGAAATTCTACTAACAAGCCCAGCACCCACCTTTCTAGACCAACTTCCTGCCTCTTTATTTATGCAAGGTAACATTGATTATTGTAACATTGTTCTCGGGGGAGCTTGAAACCCCTAGAGAACACGTCCCCAGGTGGCGGATAGGGGAATGCCTCCCAGATATGGGTGGTAGGAGGGAAATGAAATACCTCCCGCGGACCAACAAGCAGCAGTGTCTGTCTCAGATTGGGCGACTGCAACACCCTCGTCGAGGCCATTTAGAAACATAAATAAAGGCTCAACAGGGAAGGATATCCAAGGGTAGTGGATATGTTAAGGGTTGGCAATGTAAAATTAAACGGCGGCAACCAAAGTCCCGGTTAGGAAGACTACTATCCACTCGCCAACACGTTCGGCAAGCGTGGAGAGTTAAATGCCAGTACCTCTTATGAGGATCCAAACCAAACCAAAAGCATACTCTTATGATGACGATTTTAAAAAATGGAATACCCCAGGTGAGTAGAGCTAGTAGCTCAGAATCTCACACTGATTGTTCAGTCTGTCCCGCGGATTCTGGGGGGGGGGGGGCAAAAACTCGTCAACAATACACCACGAAATGAAAATCAACGAAACGAAAAAAACGGGAAAAAAGGACACCTTACTATATGTGGGAACGTTCAATATTCGCACAATGAGATTAGAAGAAAACCTCACCGAACTAGAGGAAGAGCTGAAAAACATCAAATGGGATATCCTGGAGCTACAAGAAACACGACTAAAAGGAGAAAAAGTAACGGAACTGAAATCTGGAAATGTCTTATACAAAAACAACTCCGAAACTGAATATAAAAATGGGGGAGTAGCGCTCCTAGTCAACAAAAAGTTAAAAAATAACGTAATAAAATGGGTTTCCATCTCAGAGCGTGTAGCATATATAACAGTAAAATTAAACAGCAGATATCAGCTACAGGTTGTTGTGGTCTATGCCCCGACAAGTGCGGCGGAGGACGAAGAGGCTGAAAAATTCCTCGAAGACATAAAGACCGCCTTAAGATCGGACAAGTCGTGCTTCAGGGTTGTTATGGGGGACTATAACGCAAAGATCGGAAAGCAGGAAACCGTACACTCGGACTACATTGGGGAATTTGGCCTTGGGGAGCGAAACGAGAGAGGAGAAATGCTAAACAACTTCGTAAATGAAGAAGAGCTGTTCTGTATGAACACATACTATAAAAAGCAAGCTCAAAGAAAATGGACATGGAAAAGTCCTGACACAGAACAAAAAACGAAATCGACTACATTATGTCCAACAATAGGAAAATGATTAGAGATGTCTCGGTTCTAAATCGGTTTGATACGGGAAGTGACCACCGATTGGTAAGAGCAAAAATATCGGTAAACTTTAAGCAAGAAAGAAAAAAGCTCATACAGAAGCAAAAGTTTCCAAAAAACGAAACACTAAGGCTAAAAATGGTGAAGTATCAGAGTGAGCTATGTAAAAGACTAAGTCATCCTGCGGCAAAAATGAAGCATGCAAAAGCAGAAGAACTGGCGGAAAATTTGACAACGGCTATTCAAGTGGCTACGAAAAAGATCTGTACACAGACCAGAGCACCAAAGGAAAATAAGCTTACGGAAAACACAATAAAACTGTTAGAGAAGCGAAGAAAAACACATAGAGAAGCAGACTCTTATAAAGTAATTAATAAGGAAGTTAAAAAATGCATTCGTAAAGACCTGAGAAGCTACAATACTAAACTAATACAAGAGGTAATAGAGATGAATGGAAACATGAAGGTGTTGAGAGCAAGATTGAATACAGGCAAGATGAAAATAGTCAATATGAAAATCAAACACGGTATAGTTGTAACAGATAAGAACGGAATAACTGACATCATCTATGAATTCTACATCGAGCTCTATAAATCCGAAATGGCAAGAAAGAAGGTTGAAAAGAAAATAATAATGAACATAGGGTCGGAGGATATGCCCGAAGTGACAAAAGAAGAAATCAGAAACACCTTGAAATTCATGAAAAACAATAAAGCACCAGGCGAGGATCAAATAACGACCGAAATGCTAAAGTTGGGTGGGGACGTTGTAGAAAAACCATTGGCAGTGCTCCTAAACAAGTGCATAGAAGAAGGAAACATTCCAATAACATGGAAGAACGCAGAAGTGGTCCTACTATTTAAAAAGGGAGATAAGACCAACATCGAAAACTATAGACCGATAAGTTTGTTGTCGCACTTATACAAACTCCTTGCCAGAATAATTACAAATCGCGTAACATAAAAACTGGATTTCTACCAACCAGTAGAACAGGCAGGGTTTCGAAAAGGTTTTAGCACCACTGACCATCTACAGACATTACGCTTACTAATAGAGAAATGCACGGAATACAATGTCCCTATACACTTAGCATTCGTTGACTACAGCAAAGCTTTTGATTCAGTAGAAACATGGGCATGTCTCCGGGCACTAGATAACGCCAGGATAGACTCAAGATATACAGAAGTCATCATCAAGAATATATTGTCGTCTTCCGTTTGTAAGGGTGAATTGATTGGAGATATTGTGTAAATTTGGAGGATAAAAAAAAATCAATTGATAAGTTGTCGGGTTTTATTCAATGAAAGTTGTATTCTTTTTGTCGAACGGATTTAATATTTTGATACTTAAAATTCATTGTACACTCAAAAGGAGCGGGTTAACAATTTTGTTAGAGAAGTGCATTGTGCCTCAATGTGTTGAGATAAATCGAATGGTCCAGGCAGGAGAAAGGAATAATAAACAATAAAATTGTAATAGATTTGGCCCATTTTAACGACGATTTATTTAGTGAACGATGATTCTGATTTGTTACGCGCTCGCGCGGTGTTTTGAAAAGGTGAAAAACCGGAAACATGGAGGAAATTAGAAAATTTTGGATAAGAAAGGTTGGCTACATGAAGAGAAGAACTTCCTCGCCGTATGTATGAGAGGGAGGTCGTTTTTGGAATTGAGTACCAATTAGTGATTTTTTTATGAGTAAATTGTGCGATAATTATCCAAGAGTCCCAATTAGGGAAAATTTAGAGTGTTATTTCGAGTTAGGAGGTGCCAAATTATAAAATTGTGAAGATTTGGATAAGTTGTAATATTCGAGAGATTGCACAATTTATTGGAATATGGTGAAATGTGCATGCACCTGATGGAAATTGGATATCAAGTAGCAATAAACATGAAATTTTATTATGGAAGAAGTGAAGATGTTTACGAATTTAACAAGGAATGGTACCTATATGGGAAAAGCTGTATCTTTCGATCACCACAGTAGCAAGGTCAGAATTTGTTTTAAAAATTAAACGAACAATTTTGGTTTCTTATCGGCCGGGCGCGTATTGCATGATAATGCAAAAGTGAATTTCGAAAAGTTAATTTTAATTTTGAACTGATAATTAAAATTTTGCGCATTATGGGTTTTATATCATTTTGTTTAATTTTTTCCTCTTTTGGATTTACACCATTGCAGAGACAATTTTAAAAGTAAATATCGGTGGTGTGATTTCAAAACGACCTGTTTCGATTTTGGATTGTATCCTATATTCTCAACAAAATTTAATAGAATTGTTGACCATTTTCATTTAAATTGTATCAGAATCCGTTTGATATTAAATGTTTTCTATTGTTAAAATCTAATTTTGGTTTTTATTGAACGAGATACAACTTATCAATTGGTGGAAACATCCATTACCTGTGAGCATAAAAAAAATATTTTTCATATCTTCGAGTCTCTTGAGCTAAGCCGAGGTGTAGGGATCGTCTATACTAAGGGCGGATAGTTATTTTTTTCTGATTTTGTTCCATTAGGAAAAATAGCGTTAGTATAGGACAATATACAGGGTGTCCCCGCACTTACTTTACATAACTTAGGTGGTGATAGAGGACACTTTTCTAAGAACAATATTTAACAAAATATTTTTTCTAAATTCAAACCCTCGAGAGTTAGGCCTCTTTAAAGCATTTTTTTTAATTTCCACCTTGACGTGGCCATAGCTCCGAAAATAATAATTTTTCAGTAAAAATGGTTTAGTGCTTTTTTAAAAAGGGTGAAATAATCTACAAACTAGATTTAAACCTTTTATTGTCTAAAATCAACGGCTTTCGAGTTATGAATTAAAGTAAGTTAAAAAATGTCGAAAAATTTGAGCTTTCTTTTATTTTGGTTTTTTTCAAAACCCTGTATCTTTTAAACGAAATATTTTACTGAAAATCTGACGCCCCATTCCGGATAGGTAATTTAACCGACTATAACTTTCGTCTAGTAAAAATTTTTGAAAAACCAATCCATTTCACAGAAAATCAGAAAATAACAAACAATGCAGCTACAAAACATAAAATTAAATTCACAAAATTTTTATTTTTTTTGAAAAATTATTTTATTAATTAATTTTAAATTATTAAAGTAATTGTTGAAAATGACCACCCTCATTTTCAATACACAGTCGCAATTGTTTTAAAAGATGTTTGTCGAAAAAAATCGAAAAAAGTGGATTTTTCGACACTTTTAATCGCAGAAATTCCAATTTTTGACACTTTTCACACTCACCGATTGACCAAAATTGGCCTCGTGATCGACCGGTCAATCCCTCGACCTTGTTGACCATCCCTGCTTTAATGGCTCTTAACAAAAAAGGAAATTTTATAAATAATACTATAAAGCATATTTTAAAACGAGCACGACTGTGTATTGAAAATGAGGGTGGTCATTTTCAACATTTACTTAAATAATCTAATAGTTTAAAATTAATTAATAAAATAATTTTTCAAAAAAAATAAAAATTTTGTGAATTTAATTTTATGTTTTGTAGCTGCATTGTTTGTTATTTTCTGATTTTCTGTGAAATGGATTGGTTTTTCAAAAATTTTTACTAGACGAAAGTTGTAGTCCGTTAAATTTCCTATCCGGAATGGGGCGTCAGATTTTTAGTAAAATGTTTCGTTTAAAAGATACAGGGTTTTGAAAAAAACTAAAAAAAAGAAAAGCTCAAATTTTTCGACATTTTTTAGCTTACTTTAATTCATAACTCGAAAGGCGTTGATTTTAGGCAATAAAAGGTGTAAACCTAGTTTGTAGATTATTTCACGCTATTTATAAAAGCACTAAACCATTTTTACTGAAAAATCATTATTTTCGGAGCTATGGCCACGTCAAGGTGGAAATTAAAAAAAAATGCTTTAAAGAGGCCTAACTCTCGAGGGTTTGATTTTAGAAAAAATTTTTTGTTAAATATTGTTCTTAGAAAAGTGTCCTCTATCACCACCTAAGTTATGTAAAGTGAGTGCGGGGACACCCTGTATAGTGGAGCTAGCTTGCAGATTAAACTAGACGAGTATGTGAAAACTGATAAGATTACCATTCACAGAGGGGTACGCCAGGGAGACCCGATGTCGCCAAAATTGTTCACCCTGGCTCTCGAAGACGTCTTTAAGCAACTGCCATGGGAGAGAAAGGGCATAAAAATAGACGGAAAATATCTAAGTCATTTACGTTTCGCGGACGATATAGTCGTAATAGCAGTACGGCCGAAGAACTGGAAAGTATGCTTCAGGAACTAAATCAAGCATTGAAACGCATAGGGCTAAAAATGAACCTGGCCAAAACAAGAATTCTATCAGACGAGGGAGAAGCACAAGAGATAATAAAATTGGACGGTGTCGTAATAGAAAAAGTCGATGAGTACATATACCTAGGCCACAAAATCAGATTGGGAAAAGGAAACCAAGAGGCTGAGATTGGAAGGAGAAAAAATCTATCATGGGTAGCTTATGGAAGGCTGCGGCACGTGCTTGGAAACACAGAAATCCCAATAAACTTAAGAAGAAAAGTGTTCGATTCGTGCATACTGCCGGTGATGACTTACGGGCTGGAAACAATGACTATTACCAGTAAGAGTGGGGAAAGGCTTAGGGTAGTCCAGAGGGCGATGGAGAGGTCGATGTTGAACGTAAGCTTGCGAGACAAAATAAGAAATATCGAGATAAGAAAAAGAACTGGAGTTGTGGATGTGATGGAGCGTGTGGCGCGTCTGAAATGGAGTTGGGCTGGGCACGTGGCGAGGCAGGACTATAACAGGTGGACAATAAAGATAATAGATTGGAAACCAAGAATGACGAAAAGGAGTAGAGGTAGACCCCAGAAGAGATGGCTCGACAATGTCAAGAAAGTGGCGGGTCGGGAGTGGTTTCAGAGGAGAAGATTAGGAGAGGCTTATGTCCAGGAGTGGACCGTGAAAAGCTGACAAAGAAGAAGAAGAAGAACATTGATTATATATAATATCAGCACTACAGGCCTAGAAGGCCCATTGCTTAGTGGCTATATTAGCCCACATCGAGGGGTAAATCACGCGGGTAGTCTGGTGTACAGTATCATGGAAGTCCGGGGAAGTCTTGGGTAGTCCGGGGAAGTCTTGGGTAGTCCGAGGAAGTCTTGGGTAGTCCGAGGAAGTCTTGGGTAGTCCGGGGAAGTCTTGGGTAGTCCGAGGAAGTCTTGGGTAGTCCAGGGAATTCTTGGGTAGTCCGTGGAAGTCTGAGGTAGTCCAGGGAATTCTTGGTTAGTCCGTGGAAGTCTGAGGTAGTCCCGGGAAGTCTGGGGTAGTCCCGAGAAGTTTTAGGTAGTCCTGAAAATTTCCTAGTAGTCTGTAGAAAATTTAGAACAGAAAACGTTCGGAAATAGATATTTTCGTTACAAGTTAATTAAAAGATACTTTTCGATGCGTATCGAACAATATTTTTTCTAATAGTGTTTGAAAAAGAACCAAAACCATACTTTTTACACGTAATTTAAAATAATTTACTAAAATATACTTTATGAAAACAGATCGGTTGGTAGCCGTGGTATTATTGACTACCAACCGTACTTTGGTACACTATATTATTAGGTCCATTTCCCCCCCACCCATTTCGAATTTTGGAAAATTTTTTGTGTCATTCGTTTGTGCATCGTTTGTGCAAACATTTTTTTCGTTTGTGCAATCTCAGTTCGCGAATTATTTAAGAAACAAGTTTGGGGGGCTGGGGAAATGCCAGCCCCCCCCATTTCGATTTTTGCATAAAATTTTATGTTAATCGTTTGTGCATCGTTTGTGTACGTTTGTTCATTCAAAATTTTCGTTTGTGCAGATACCGTTTGCGAAATATTTACAATTTAAGTGGGGGGGGGGATGCCAGCCCCCCCCCCCATCGCAAATTTTGGGTCAAATTTTCAATTTGTGCATTTATTATTTTCGTTTGTGCAAGCACGGTTAGCGAAATATCGTTAATTGAAATTTCCGCGATCATTTCTCCAGCCCCCCCCCCATTTCGATTTTTGACATTTTTTTGGTGTCATTCGTTTGTGTACGTTTGTGCAATAAATACGTCAATGCAGTGGCCCACTTTCTATCCACAATCATAATTTGACGCAAAATAACGTGGGCGAGAACACCACGCGAGAATTGCTAAATTCTCTTGATATTTTTGAAGGTTAGGTCTAATACTATAATAAGGGCTATTTGCCCTATTGAATTCGATGAAGAACTCGTGTAAATCACGATAACGAATAATTCGTATTTGTCAAATACAGCCGATACAGCTCCTGCTTTATCCTATCAGAATTCCCCTGGTATGTGTTTTTGATGTTTGTTTGTGCTTCACCCTGTATACATAATTAAAACAAAAAATTTCATCCTGAATACGGTCCCTAAAAATGCGAATGCGATTTGGTGAATGTTACTTTTCACCCTGTATGGTAAAACTGTACAATGCGCAGCCACGCATGCGCTTTATTATTTTCAGATTTTCCCGATTTGTCGCTTATTTTTCGGAATTTTGGTAAACAAAATTAATACGAATGTTTCGCGACAGTAATAACCTGGCTGTGACTGTGGCGCCATCTGTGGATGGGATAATCCTGTGGAGAGAGATGAATCCAAGCATGCGCATTTGCTTCTGTTTTGTACTTTGAAATAGGAATACCAAATTTAATTTTGAAATGTCAAATTAATGTAATGAACTTAATCCGACTTAATCCTTTGTAGTTTGGATGAACGTACATCTACGAAAATTAAATTACTTTACGTTAAAAATATTCTAGTATATTATTAATAATGATCATTAATTTATTCAGTCGGTTGAAGGTATTAGTTGGTTTTCTGGAAAGTCTTCAAAAATAAATAATTAATAAAATACATTCAATATTAATAAGGGCCGATTTCATAATTCCACTTAACTAAAAGATCCTTGTTAACCAATAGAAAACGTCCGTTCACTCTAACAAGCCAATAGAAATCCACTTTTATTTTTAACGGCTCGTTAAAAGTATTAGGAAATCGGCCCTATTTCTCTTTAATTTAATTTTAAATTAAAAAGTCGTAAAAAGTGAACAAAACAATTATTCAATATATTATAAGATTATAACCTCAAAATGAAATTATTCAATTTTTAATTACTATTAATATTAAGGTAAAATAAGTAAAACTGTTGTATATGAGTATTATAATGTATGACTTTTAAAATGAATTATTAAACTTCTCTTATGTGCACATTTATTCTTAAATATGTGTAAATTACATACTTCAACGGTTTTTTGCCTGTATGAGTTTTAAAATGATTTTTTTTAAATTATTATTATTATATGCACATTTGGAATCCCAAATTTAACACTGAAACTACTAAACAAATAGGTAGTAGTATTACGTTTTATGATCTAGTATTGTAGAAGGAAATAATTTAAATAATAAAAAATGTACTTTGCAATTTGACATCTGTCAAAATTAAATTTGATATTCCCGGATATTCCTAAGTACAAAACAAAACCAAATGCGCAAGCTTGGATACATAATCCAACTTCGCATAACCTCACTGACAAGTCAAATTTTCTATCACCACACATGGCGCCACAGTCACAGCCAAATTTCAAGTTAAGCTAACTTAAGGCACTTTGGCGACTGTTGCTCGGAGATTTACAAATATTTATGTGTTAAACAATTCGCGAACAGTGAATGCATAAAGAAAAAAATTATTACCCAAACGTAACCAAAAGGGTACACAAACGAAAGAAATAAAAATTAATCCAAAAATCGAAATGGGGGGGGGAATTACTGATCAATTTCTGTGTCAATCGTTTGTGCAAATTATTTTTAGGTCAAAATTGGTGGCAATCGTTTGTGCATCGTTGGTGTACGTTTGTGCATTTATTATTTTCGTTTGTGCAAGCACGGTTTGCGATATATCTTCAATTGAAAAAACGACAAAATTTCTAAATGGAAGTGGGGGCGAGGGTGGGGGGCTGGAGAATTGATCGCGGAAATTTCAATTAACGATATTTCGCTAACCGTGCTTGCACAAACGAAAATAATAAATGCACAAACGTACACAAACGATGCACAAACGACTGACACCAAATTTGACCCAAAATTCGTGATGGGGGGGGGGGCTGGAATTCGCCCCCACCACTTAAATTGTAAATATTTCGCGAACGGTATTTGCACAAACGAAAATTTTGAATGCACAAACGTACACAAACGATGCACAAACGAATGACACAAAAAATTTTCCAAAATTCGAAATGGGGGGATTGAGGGACTCTGGGGCGTCGCCCCCCCTAGCGATATCAGAAGAACCGAGAAGAACAAAGAATTATAAAATATAATTATAATAACTAATAAGATATCAAATTAAATTACTACTAATTTTTTTTTTAATTTGGTAACAAACCAATGTTGGAACCGATGTTGATTGTTTAACCAATCAATGGGCTGTTACTTTTTTTTTTACTTTTTTTAAAAGTTAATACACGTGTCACACGGCCTTTAGACTTGAGTCCCCCCATAACCACTGAACATTGCTCTTAAATAAAGTTTTAGATTTGGGTCCCAAACTCTGATCCGGTCCTGTTTATAAAACTAAAAATTTAATTTTTACAAACATTCGGCGCACATTATTTGACTTGATTATGGCGCATGGGCGCACTTTACATTTAAATACGCTTCACATTGCCGGGAATTTTTGCGCGTGCGCATATTCGACGTGAGTAGCTGCGCACGCGCACACTTAGGGGAAGTCTGAGGTAGTCCGAGGAAGTCTGGGTAGTCCGAGGAAGTCTCGGGTAGTCCCAGAAAGTCTCGGGTAGTCCCAGGAAGTCTCGGGTAGTCCGAGGAAGTCTCGGGTAGTCCGAGGTAGTCTCGGGTAGTCCCAGGAAGTCTCGGGTAGTCTGAGGAAGTCTCGGGTAGTCCGAGGAAGTCTCGGGTAGTCCGAGGAAGTCTCGGGTAGTCAGAGGAAGTCCGGGGAGTTTGAAGTCTGGTGTACATAATTTATGCCCGTGATTAACCCCTCGGCCCACATCTTCCCACTCTCAACCAGATATCTCTGTTTAATCTGTCCCAGAAACTTTACATGTATGACGCAGCCGCATTTACGGTAATAACGTCGATACAACAGATCCTGTACAGATAACACCAACAGTATTTGGATGTCCACTGGAAGGCCGAGCTAAGAAATTCTGTACGGTCCGCGATTTGAACCCAGAATTTCCGCCCTGTAACTCAACCACCGGTCATATCACTCCACCACTGATGCTTAACATTGATTATAAATTTGCTAAAGATGAACTTCTAAGGCAGAATCGTTCAAGGTAAAAAAGGGGGCACAAAATAAGAACGCTTGAGAACCGCTGCTTTAGTCATACATTTTTAAAGCATTTAATGCTGATTGGTTCTCATCAGGACTATTTATCATGTTTTTTTGAAGATCAATAAAAGATTTTTATTTTTGTCGCATCTTGAAGAGTTTTTATTTTTTATTATATTTTAGTAATATTTAAATTGGTTAGTTTTTAATTTATGATAATAAATTAGTAGCTATATTTTAATAATGTACGAATTAATGAAATTAAAGGAAATTGGAAAAAATAACTCTGGTCGGTTAAGTATTTATGTTAAAAAATGCCTTTTTTTAAATTTATAGCGAGATTTCTTTACAGAGGTTGTTATGTAAAAAGACAGTCGTGTGCAAACTTTCAGCCTTTTAATTTAAATCCTGTTAACTTTAGAAGGAAAACTGCTTTTTGGCATTCCCTCACAGTTAAATTCAACGAAATAAGAATTTATCACCTTAAAAAAAATGATTTAACCATGTTAGAATATTCCGACTAGAATAAGAAAATTTGACAAAATTCTGCTAGGGAATCCCTACAAATTAAAAAAAAAAAAATTCTCAAAATTCCACTTGCAACACTAGGTATCACAAATGCAAAATTCTCTTCAAAGTTGTTTTTTTGAAGGGTGGTAAAAATTACGCCACATGCAAAAAATTTAGATTTTCAAGGTCAAAAGAGCTTAGATTTAAAGTTAGAAATTATAAAAGATGTTTTTGTACTAATTTTTGTGATTCCAGGGGCATAAAACTATTTTTTGAAAAATAATAAGCTTCTCGAAAGCTTGGCCTAATGCAATAATTGTATGTATCTATATATTTTGAATTCAAATCTTTAATGAAAACTGTAAATTGTATAAAAAGTGAGATCATTTTATTCAAACTTGACGCTAACCACATCATTTGCTAATCAATTCAAGTTTCTTTCCCCACTAAACTGAAATCGATAGTGGGTGACAGATTGCGAACCCAAAAATAACATTTCTGTGGAAATTCAGTGTTTACTAAGAAGGGTTGCGAATATTAAGTTAATCGATTCTTCATAACATTAGTTTTTTTAAAACTAATAATTTTTGGAATTTTTTGGGGACTTTTTTTTAAATTTTTTTAATTTATCAACAAATTTGTGCTCGCATCAAGTGGCTTTTACGTATATTTTGAACGCATATTTAAACTAAAAATAGTATCTACCTATTATTTCCTCTATTGCTACTTGAAGAAAAATTGCAACTTTTAATCAATCGATGCGACGGGAAATTCTCTTCCGCCAAGATAATATTAGACCACATACACATATCACATACGGTAAGACAAGAAAAACTGGAAGATTTGGGTTGAGAAACAATAATTCCTGACATTGCATCCTCCAACTACCATTTGTTTTGTAGTTTACAAATTACCATGCATGGTAATGTTTTGTAGTTTACAAAACAAATGGTAGTTTACAAAACTTTGTTGATGGTAAAAATATGGTTGACGTAATTGGTATATTAAATGTGTAATTAACCAGTAGTTCGAAGCATAGAAACCTAATACTTAGGTTTCTTAAGAATGCATTAAAAATTTACCTGAATGTTGAAAAACCATTGCAGAAAATAATGGAAAATACATTATTGATTAGAAATAAAAAAAATAGCTTGTTTTTATTTAAATTTTTAAAAAGATAAATATTTTTCCTATGTGATTCCGATTCGAGAAATTCCATCTCAAAAGATCCTTAATGATCATTAATGTGCAAGTGCATGCATGGTAATGTGTTGTGGGTATTAGGAAACTTTTATCATTTAGCCTATAATTTAGTTAAGAGAATATCATTTTATTGAATTATAACGCATTTTTTATTTTTTTATATTTTCGATAACTTATTGGTTTTTATCAAAACAGCAAAATAATTTTTTCAGTGGCGTAGCTACCATCAGGGTGCGCGGTGTGTGAATGAACACGGTCCGTAAAATCCTAGGGACCCGAGGTAAATGTAAAATAAAAAATAATGGCACCGCGCAAATCTTCTTCAGACGCGAAGCACCGGTCGATTAAAATTTTTCATAACTTTTTATCTCAATATAATAAACCGTTAACAAGTACCTACTAGGTAGTACCTTAGTATGATTAGGATTACTTAATGGTACTTAGATATTCTGAAAAAGTAAGTACTTTTTCTTAAATTCGCGCTCTGTATCATAGCCACCCACTATCGTAGCCCCGTAAGACCGTCCTGTGTACATTTTTGGTCTAAAAATTTTACTATTACTTCAGAATATTGCATTTATAGAGTTCAGTATTTTTCGACTATAGCAATAGCATTAACTAAATGAACACACATGTGCAGTCTTGTTCATTGGAATAGCATTTCATCGGTACCCTGAGTGCCATCATTGACAGCTCGTATAAAACAGCAATCAGTGTCGTTCTTCGCTCTTCTTTGCTCAATTGACTTATTTATAGTAACCATTTTAAAAATGTATTTATATTTTATGATAACTACTAGCATTATCGAATTATTTTTCCAAAATTCCAAACATATTTTCTGAATCACGTAAATAGATTTACTAAGTGAATAGCGTTTAACTGAAAAAATTATAAACTATGACTTGAAAATAAGTAGCTATGAAATATGATTTCGTAAACAATTTTGAAATTACATTTATACCAACAAGTTGTCTCATAATAAATTTTATTAATTATTAGTATTAATATTATAGAAAATAATATTACACCTTTACCTGGAATAATTTTACAATTTGTTAGTAGAAAAACACTGATGAAAAACACAAAAAATATGGTGGTACTAACCTTTCAAGCGGATAATATATTGAGGAGGTCAGTAATCATTTTCTAGAGTAATGTAAAATTAACCTAAGGAATCATGGCTGGGTGGAGCTAATGTGCAGAAACGAAAATTAGCCCGTTCGAATTTATGTTCGTGTCAATTGGTAGAATTGGGTGTCACGTGTCATCTACTGAGCAAGATTTTGGCTCCGCCCGGCCATGATTCCTTGGGTTAGCTTTACTACGCTGAGAAAAATTAGTAAAAATAAAGTGCATATCAATAGATATTGAAACAAAACAATAAAAGAACTGAGAACAAACTACAATAAAAATAAGAGAAATCTTTATGAGAAATTATAAAAATTTTCTGTAACTATAAGTGTAAGTTTTGAGCCAGTTTGAATTATAATAGATTATAAAATTCAAAAACACCATGTAATTTTGAAAAATGATTAGTTTCATTATGAAATCGTTAAAATGTTCCTTTGTATGGACATAAATACAATAATTTCCTGTCTGTCGCAACGACAGCATTACAATATTTGCACCACAAATCAAATCATGAATATTTAGTAACCTATTAATTATGAACCTAAAATTTTCATTTTTTTTAAATTTTTTGAAAAAAATTAAGTTATTGTTGAGCAGATAGATACTTAAATCGCTCTATTGTACTCAAATGTTGATTATTATCTAGGATATAATAAACATTCAGGTTATTTATTAAAAAAACTTTATAATTTATTCGAAGTAGTTCACAGCAGACACAAAATTAATTCTTTATTATCTATTAACTGCAAGAACCTCCACTTTAAAATGTCATATTATTGAAAATTCATTTAAAAAACGTTCACTTGACATATTTATCTTATCATGTATTTAAAATTAGAGCAAGTGGCTTTTTGGTTACTTTTGATTTATATATTGCCAAACTTCGAAAGCTGATGTGCAGAATAAGAACTATATTCTGGCTGTAATGACAAACTGGCACTCGTGGTTCGGAACCCACGTTAAAAGTATGTCTTGTGTGTGTGTGTGTGAACTCAAATTTCTTCTTTCATCTATCGTGTCCACTCTTCCTGACATCGGCGACCATCTTTATCTGTCATTATGTCATAGAAATTTAAATCGAAGTGAAGCATAATAAAACCAAAACATGGGAGGTACAAGAAAGTTTGGTTGTTAGAAAAGTTGCTTTGCTATACATTTAAATCAATTACCTACTTATTTTTTCTATAATAAATAATTTTTTTAAGAGTGTGTTACATTAGTGTACGCTTATGCTTATATGAAGTGGTTTTACAAATTTTTTTACCACTTACTATGCTTTATCAGCAAGAGATGACTGGATAAGTGACCTCTTTACTTTACTTTTTAGTACCACTTGATAAAAAAAATTGGATCTCTTATTTAGTTAACTTACCTAATTAAAATTCACTTAAACTGAAATTGTTGATTTATTGCAAAACTTTTAATTTTTTATTTTACTTGGGTATTAATGTTCATTATGAAGAGGATACCGTAAAACACCTAACTTCCGATAAATTCAGATTAGATTACACATTTTTCTCAAGTTCGGATGTGGTAATTTAATTACTATCTTACTTTGTAAATTTCGAAATTCGATATAAATGACTATTTTGGTTTATGATCTTTACGCGTTATAGCGAGACTGTATGGCATTTTATCAAAAATGAGCAAATTGTTTCTGCGAATTACCTAACAATTGGGAAGAAATACCTACGCTAGTATGGTTAAACTTCTATTTTTGTTACATTATGTCAATTTTTAAAGAGATAAAATAATTGCGGCAAATAATTTATTCAGCGCAGTTAAAATTATCTCGATTAATGAAAATTCGAATACTTCACCATTTCTCACTTATTAAAAGTTGCTTTCAAAAATGCAAAGTTTATAATATAATTTTTTTTATTAATTTACACCCTGTACATTATTAAAACCTACAACAGAAATTATAATCTAATGTTAATTAATTGATTATTAAATCGAATAGTTGACTGCAAAATATGCAATTAAAAAAGTACAACTGCCTTTATAAGATTTTATAAAATAATACGTTTTGAAAAAATTAATCAGATTAAAAATATTGATCACATACTGTATTTAATATGTTCGTAGTAAGTATGTGCTGGATTTGGAGATGATAATGACGTGGAAATTGCCGGCGAATTTAAGTACGGTTTTCTATCACAGTGTAGGGGTTGAATTTGTCCACCAGCAGAACGCATAACTGAAAAAAAATATATTTTATAGTACTAAAATGTGGTAAGTTTCTTTTCTATATATTAGGAAAATGGAAAGCAAAGGTTTTTAACACCAAAGAAAACTAGCAGTTTTAAAAAACGTGATATCTGAAAAATTCTGTTACACCACATAAAAATTTTTAAATTTCGTCATATGACAAGAAAAACTCATTAAGTACATTTCAAGACAACAGAAATAATGAAGTTTAAACATTTTTTATATCTGATAAATCGTATTTAACAGCAATTGTTTGATATTTAAAATGCTAATGAATCCTCATTCATATTATAAATTGGGACATAATTTTTTTTCAGGCAAGCATAACCATAAAATAACGCACTTAGTGAAACATTTCGTTTTTGTCGAAAACTGCACTTAATGAGTTTTTCTTGTCATACGACGATTTGTTAATTGATAATTTTACAATAGCAGCTTTGAATATCAGCAACTGGATAACGATAAAAGTGCGTGATAAAAGCATCATGTATTACACGATTATTCTAATTTAACAATGTTTGCAAATTTTCAATTTATCATCTTGGAAATAATCTAATTTTGCTATCAATAAAAAATTTATTAGTATAGCATCCTACAACTGATATATCAGAGAACATGTATTTTTTGGCAGGCGCCACACGACCACCCACTGGGTGAGATAATGTGGCTGCCAAGAAATGTCAAATGTCACGTCAACTGTCTTGTAAAATAGTTAACTCTGTGATCTGGTTACTAAAAAAATATTGATTTTTGCATGAACAATACAAATTACCTAAAAAATAAAAAAAAATGGACTTACCACTATTTGTTGTGGAAAGAGTCGAAGGTAATCCGTATTGATAATTAAACGATTCTGTGTGAGGTGGTGTCAACGCATCTTGTTGCTCTTGAACAGGACTAAGTTTCAAGTACGAAGATGTTAAGGACGGATCCGAATAAGAAGGTAAGGAACCAGGAGATGATCCCCAATCTCGATCACACTGTTGCTGATATACCGGATAATCGTAACTGGTAAAATGCGACGCGGTTACCGCAGGAACTTGTGCTGGTGTCGTCGGATAAGCACAAGTAGAAAAATCTTGCGACGATACTAAACTTTGGTGTTCATATCCACTAGCTTGATTAATTATTCCACTCATGTTGTTACTAAAAAAGTTAACTGGATGATATTGAGATTTCATTGTTTGGCACTTTCGCCGAAATCCTCTGGGTCGTCTTCTGAAAGATCCTTCTTCAAACATATATTCACTCGCAGGATCGATCGTCCAATAGTGCCCTTTTCCTGGTCTGCCTAATCCTTTCGGTAATTTTATAAAACATTCGTTTAATGAAAGATTGTGTCGTACGGAATTTTTCCATCCTTGATAACTTCCTCGAAAAAATGAAAACTCTCTTTGCAGAAAGCTGTAAATTTCACTAAGGGTTAATCGTTTCGAAGGCGATTTTTGAATAGCCATCACAATTAAGGCTATGTAAGAATAAGGAGGTTTTTCCTGACGCCGAATGCCCGATTTCTTCTCTGAACTTGAAGGTTTATTGGTTTCCACATCGGGTGCCGAACTTTCGGGTAAAACATTTTGCGTGTCTAATAGCAGTTGTTGTTGTTGATCCGTTGACAAAATAACGCTGTGTTGGTTTGGATGAAGATGCAAGTGATGAAGATGGTGTTGAATGTTGCTCACTGGTTGTAACTGTTCCGAACCACTAACTTCTGACAACTGTTGTTCCTTCATCATAGTATATGCAAACTTAATAGATAAACATTTACTTTAATAAGTTTAAACTAAATCCTTGTCCAAACAATTTAATTTTCAATGACTTAGTGCCTGGCGTCTTTATATTACAAACATTTAATACGCGTAGCGAGTTGTATACACAAATATTGTATATACAATTTATATACAAACACACGCGACGATTCGTACACAATTTACTTTTTTTATATACAAATGTACCGACCGTAAATTTAAATGATATTAAATGGTTTCAGTTGTTTGGTAGCACTCTTACTAGAAGTTACTCTGAAAAATCACGGTTACTTCAGGAGCTGTTGAAAACGAAGTGGTGCTCCTGACTGAATCAAGTGAACTGTAAAAGTTGTGACGTGAGTGCGTGGGATGGAGCTTCCCGGCCCCCCTCATGTAAAATCTCCTTAACACTGAAAAATTATTAAGCGAAAATTGTGATTATTATTTTAATTCTTTAATTAATTATTGATCATAATGTTTTTAATATAATTATCTAATAAAAAGAAGTTTTTAAATCATACGCTGACGTATAACTTTTTCGCTCTTTTATAAATAGTTGCAACTATTTTGTGTTAACCATGGTTGTGCGAAATTCAATATACAGTAAAGCAATTAATTCAACAGTCAACAATTTGGATTTCGCATAATATTTTGATTGTTCAATCTTTTTTACAAAAATTTATTGAAGAATGATCAATTTTTCAATTAATTCCTATAAGTTTTAACTTAATTAATTTATTTTATCTCTTAACCACATGTACAACTTTTAACATGTACCTACTACCTATATTGTTTGTATAAACAATCTTTATCTTCGCATTGCCCAGATTATCTTCAAATTAAAATTTGCATCGTAAGGGATATATTATCATCGTGTGATAACAATTTTAGTCATTCATGGGAACAAAACTTTTATTCGTTTTCACGGTTACTTATCACAAATTTAAGGAATTTTTACATTCACCAATAAGTTTATATTTAAAAGAATTTGATGTTTATTTTTTATTTCATATCACCACCTAAAAATTAACTTACATACCAACTTTGCTGAAAGTTATTTTTTAATCATCTCTTCGATATTTTTTATTATAAAGCATAAAAAAGCTCCAAATCATCAATAAATCAGGTCCTATACAATTAATCATTTTTAAGAAGTTTTCAAATTTAAAAGTATAGTAAGCAAAACGAATGGCTGAATTAATTGGTGCAATGTAGGTGTTTTTGATATGTATAAAATAAGGTATCTTTTAGTATCCTATCTAAAAATAATCGGAACATATGTTAGTTAAATGAAGAACAAATTATTTTTTAAGAGTTTTTGGGCGGGAGCTTCTAATTTTCAGGCGGAGCATGCTGACATGTGGGTGTGCTTCATTATTATATGTTACAGATGCAATATTCCTGAAGACATATTTTTTCTCCTGAAAAATTACTGCATACATCATTAATATGTTAAATATTTCAGCACGAAATATTTCAGTTTCAAAATCGGATCAAAAAGCAAAAATAAGAAAACCCAACAGAACAACTCAAATTTTTTTATACAGAATTTCCTCAAAATATTATCTAATAATAATTTCAATATTACTTTACAAGTTAAAAAATAATGAGGGATAAGATAAAAATATCGTAAAATTAAGTAGAAATAAGCGAAGTAAACGTCGACTTTCCTTGCTAATTCATTTTTTCATTATTTTCTTTTACCTCTGAACTCTTTTTTCTTTTACCTTTAGGTGTCAAGGTTGCTATATTTAGTTTTCTGCAAATTTTCTTCACTTCATTCTGTTCTTTGCCATTTCTTTCGCATTATTCTATGATTTTCCCTACCCAGAACTGTCGAGACGCTAATTAAATAGAAACAAAATATTCTGATAAAATTGCATAAACAATAATTTGAAAAAATTGCAATTTTGGGAACTATTATTTATTATTATTATTACAGTACTTATTGCAAATTCAATACTGAAATTGTCAGAAAATATAAAATGCCCGAACTATTCGCAAGCAATTCCTCAGGCTGGTGTAGGCAGCTATGGGGTCTAAATCTCTAAATGTCTTTCTCTAACTCATCAGTTGTTCAGGTCCGATTGCAATTAGGAAATAGAAGGAATTAATTTTTTTGTATATCGCTTTAAAGTCGCTTTTGGCCATCTTCATCAGCCCCCTTTCCGCCCACTGCTGGACATAAGTCTCTCCATATTATGGAGGATCTGGCCATAACTCACCACGCTGGCCAGACGGGTTGGTAAGTAGTCAGCAGATCGATTTTAGACTATAGTTGTTTTACATCCGGTAGCAGCTTGCTAGGCTAGCATTCAGATGTGCCTGTAGCCCTGTTTTTTGTTAACGGTGGCAATTCGTTAACTCAGGGGGACCCCGGCTTAAAGTACCCTCCGAAGCACGGAGACTTGGTCATAAGAAAGTTTGACTCTCCCCGGGTTTGAACCCGGTACCCCGCGTTCGCATCCAACTGCGTTAGCTGCGAGGCAATGACTGTCTAACCCTTTTTGCTCACCCTTATGGCTTTTGGCCATAATGGCCATTATATAATGACACATAAATCGGACAGAAAAAACTACTTTTAGATTGATTGGAGAAAAATATGGTTATTTTAAGCTGTCGAAGTAATTGGTAGGTACCCAATACACACATACATACGAGGGCGGTATGATAAGTACCCGTGTGTATCACTGTCGCAAAATTTGCTTACTATAGTTAATAAGTGCCATCTATCAAACGATCAGATCAGATCACGGGCTATTTCATTCCTGTCGGAATATTGCCACTTCATTAGAAGTCCTCACAATCCATTTCACGAGGTGGATTACTCCTCTTTTGCTACTCTTATTACTACAACTTTTTACCACAGCGTGTGGATGTCCACTGGAAGGCCGAGCTAAGAAATTCTGCGAAGTCGCGATTTGAACCCAGAATTTCCGCTCTGTAACTCAACCAGCGATCACATCACTTCACTGCTGTGTATCTATCAAACGATACTTGTCTAAATTTCAGACAGACTTACCGAGTAGTTTTGTTTTGACTGCTGTTGAAAGGAGGAAATTCTTGTTTGTTGGCAATTATAAAGAAAGAGCAATATCAGTTAGTGATTCGATTTCTATTTTTATAGGACCATATACCTACCTTCGAAAACCACGATCAGATATTGGTTTAACGAATTTAAACGAGATCGATCATCCGTTTTTGACAAAATAACACCCAGACCATCCAATGAGGTGATACAGAGGAAATGGTCAACAAAATCCACGAAATCGTGTTAGCAGACCACCGAATTAAGATGCAATAGATTGCTGGCATTATAAACTTCGCAATAGAACACGTACAAACATTTTACACAATAAATTAAATATGAGAAAGCTATTGGCGAGATGGGTGCCGATTTTGCTAACAGCTGAGAAAAAAATGGAATTGTATGACATCTTCGGAGCAGTGTTTGGATAAGCCGAACGATCTTTCATCATGACCCTGATTGTAAAAACTGAATATATTGATAATAAAACTTTTTTTCTGATTATTATGTAAGGTGTTACTTTTGGCATACTTTTCATAATCATTCGTGTTACGAAACGAACGAAGAAAAGTAAAATATTGCATCACTATTCACTAGAATATTCATTAGGGGCATAAAACTTTATTCCTTTTTTTATTTTTTTCTTAATTTTTAGAGCTTTTTTTACTTGTAATTACTAAACAATAGTTTTTATGGAGGTCTGTTCAGCGAAGGGTGTTTTTTATGAGGTTTGTTTTCCTCTTGTTGGAAAAACAAGAATGAAGTGCAATCAACGAAAATTAATTTGTCATTTTTATCAAAACTAGAAACAGTTTTCCACCAAACATGTTAATAAATTCTATTTTGAGTAGGGTTGGTCACTCAAGTAGAAGAGCAGGCGATAACAGCAGCAACATACTCCTACCATGTAAAAGAATCTCACCTTGCGGGGGTCATTCTGAACTTCTCCTTTTTCTCATGGGGTTATTTTAATTTTGTTATTGGAAAATTTTCTATCTAATTTTTTTATTTTTGTGTTATTATTATCATGAATTTTGTATTTTGTTACTCCATAAGAAATAAAGACTCTATTATTATTATCTTTGTGTGATTTGTGAAAACTCACTGCTCTTATTCCGAAAACATCCACAAGTTAGACAATATTTTGCTCTTCATAACTGGTTGGTTGTTTGGCTATTAAATGGCTATTATTAATAAATTAATGTTGGGGAAAATTTGCAAAATTTTAAAAAGTTAAAAAGTGCAAAAATTTTGTTAATGTTTTTTTTACAAAAAGTTATCCAACTAAATGTTCGCTATTGTTTACCTATACCTACTAGATGTTTGTAGTGTACAGTAGGCGGGATTTATTATACTACATCAAAACAGGAATTTCGTCTGTTTTACATTTAGATTTAACTTCCGTTGGAAGGGGTTACTTTAAAAATACTCTTGATACTCCTACCATGTAAAAGAATCTCACCTGTAAAACCTCTTTCGAGAAATTCATACCTACACATAAATGGCGGTTTATCTTCCATTGACAATAACTTACTATAGAACAGACAACTTCAACTAAACTTGCATCATTTCTTGCACCTTTACTATCAATCAATTTGGATTGAAAAATATGGAAGTTGGAAAAGTGAAATTTATTTCGTTATTCCAATCGAATAATTAATTTTTTAAAATTAATTTATAATTTATACCTTCGACACACTGCAAAGTTAATGATTTTAGAAATTTTTGGTTTCCAAATGTGGCAGAAAACGTTCGGAAGATAAAGGACGTGGGTACGGGCATCGAGGACAGACGTCTCTTGCGTTCTTCTGATGGTTTTCAAGTATCCAAATTTCGACTTAATTTTTAGGTTTTCCACTGCGTTATTCCTGGATAACTGGAAAATTGCTTTTTTCTGGCATTATAGTATAGCGTGGGGGATGCTAAAATTTCTAGCAGGTGTTAAAATTAGTACATCGCCATCGTGGCAAATCTGGAGAATCAGATGGTTTTTGGAATATATCACTTCGTTTTGCATTATTGCCAGCCGTTTTCATCATTAATGTTGGAAAATTGCAGTGGATGATTCTATTTTAGAAAAAAATTAAGACAGGTGCTTAAAATTTTTGGAAGTTAGGATTGATGAGAAAAGCACTTACTGCATTATTTTGGCAAAGCGGTTGGAGGTAAATTAGATTGCACTTACAACGATTACCTGCTGTTGTTTTTGGATTTACTTGGAAAATTGTCAATTCTGCAAAACACGAATATTTGGGTGTGTAACGAAGAACTACCGGTTTGTCTATGGTGATCACCAAGCGGACAATTACAAAACCATTAAATACAGTAGCGAGACAGAAGAAATTAAGGTACTCAACGTTTTATTTCCATTATTATAATTTTCTTCCCTGTGTTTTTAAGTGGGAGGTTACTTTGAATTTTAAATATCCACTTGTAGGCACATGAAGAGTATTGTTGGTTTATAAACATTGTTTATGGGTAGAGAGCGGATTTATATGCGGTAAAAAAACATAAACATAATATTATGATGATGTTTGTTCAAAAAAAATCGACCCTTTGACCTTATTGACCACCCAAGCTATTGTGGCTCTTAAAAATAAGGAAATTTTATAAATAAAATATCTTTTAAAACGATCACGACTGTGTATTGAAAATGATGAGGGTGGTCATTTTCAACATTTACTTAAATAATGTAATAGGTAGTTTAAAATTAATTAATAAAATAATTTTTCAATAAAAATAAAAATTTTGTAATAGTATATTGTTTGGCAAGGGATGAAACCAGATGATTTCATACGAGGGTGGATTGCCTTCCCGAGCGAAAGCGAGGGCTGACATCACCCCGAGTCTGAAATCGTGTTTCATCCCGTGCCCAAACATACTATTTTTCATATTACCTGTAATGAATCTGAGAGTTTTCATAAAATAAGTATAAGAATTGTCAGCTGTCACATTAATTGTTTACAATTAATAAATTCAATTCTGACAGGTTTAAAATGAAATCAAAAACTGAGTAAGCGGGCAGAAACTTGACGCTTTCTTTCCTAGTGCAGAAACCAATTTAGTTTCTGACCAACAGTCGCGTTGATCTGCAATTGTCGTGTTTCGACTGTCTCAACATGCAATGAAACTCGCAGTTTCATGACAGGTAATATGAAAATTTAATTTCTTGTTTTTTGTAGCTGCCTTGTTTATTATTTTCTGATTTTCTGTGAAATGGATTGGTTTCTCAAAAATGTTTACTAGACAAAAGTTGTAGTCCGTCAATTTCCTATCCGGAATGGGGCATCAGATTTTTTTTTAAATATTTCGTTTAAAAGATACAGGGTTTTGAACAGAACAAAAGCTCGAATTTTTCGACATTTTTTAACTTACTTTAATTCATAACTCGAAATCTGTTGATTTTAGACAAAAAACGGTTTCAATCTAGTTTGTAGATTATTTCACGCTCTTTAAAAAAGTACTAAATCATTTTTACTGCATAATCAATATTTTCGGTGCTATTTAGAAAAAAAATTGTGTTAAATATTTTTCTTAGAAATATGTCCTTTATCACCACCTAAGTTATGTAAAGTGTATCCGGGGACACCCTGTATATGTGCAAATTTTAAATACGTTTTTCTCAAAGCAATATTTTTCCAACTGGCGTGCACGATAACTAATAACCATTTATCGATCAGTCTGATATTTGGTTAAATTCTTCGACACAACAATAGGCCCAGTATCAACTAGAATGAAGAAGATTTATTAATTTTATTCTTAATTTTTAAATTTGTTTTTACAAAAAATGTATTATTTTTGAGAGAACTAACTTTAGCTGTCCGCTATTTTGTGAATTTTTGCTCAAACAAAATAATAACTAAAATAATAAATAATTAAAATAAATAAAATAGTCTGTATATTGGGGCCATACTCAAAATCAAGGATTTTTCTTTATTTTCAGACGTTCCAGCGAGCCGCAATCGTGCCCGCCAATGGATCAAGATTTTTAAAACGTCCATCGTGTAGCTACCTAAAATCCCTTTAATGAAATTTTTTTAAATTATTAAAAAATATTATCTTGTATGAAGTCTTTAAAAAATATAATATCAAAATAATCCCGAAGTCAAAAACTACTTTTTTATTAATTTATCAGTCCTACAAAACAAAAAATGGTAATCTACAATAAGGTGTACCTTATTTGTAGCACTTCATCCCCAAAATAATTCAAATTCATTTGAACGATTACATACTAATAATTAACTTATCCGTGAATTAGCACACGTTTACGATTTTGGTGTTAGTAAAGTGATTGTTAATGTTTAGTGGCCAAAATTGCAATAGTTATTGAAGTTTCAAATTTGGTGTTGGATCTTCACGCATCATCATCATATTTTAATATTTTTGAAAACTTTTCTCATGAATCATTTTCTGCTTATCTAGAGTAGACGATAATTGGTGATTTTTGAAGTTTGGTGGTCTAATTTACAATAGTTTTTGAACTTTGAATTGAAGGTTTGCACAAAACATTTTAATAATTTTGATCAAAAACACATTGAAGATAATATTATGAAAAGCTTTTCTTTCAAAGTTCAATAACAATTATTGTACTTTTGAAGTGTAATTTGCAGCTATGAAGATGGTTCACCAATTGCAAACTTTAATAATTTTTGACCACCAAGTTCCCGCTATGCTAAACCTTTCCCCATCTTTTTCTCCTTTTCAAGTCAAGCTTCAAGGTTAGAAAAACCTCAACGTCATCAGACGAATGAGACAAACTACTCCGATAATGCTATTTAAATTTAAGTCAACTCAAATCCACCAAATGATTTTAAAAAGAAAGTTAAATTTTTAATGGATGATGTGCTAATTTAATAAAGTTCATTCTGTAATGGATATAACAATAATAATAATAACCTTTATAATCATTTTCTAATACATTTTTATCTTATTCTCTGTTTTTCGTATTTCAATGATTTCTTATAGAAATTATATTTCGATTTGTCTCTAACCCTGATGTGGAAGGTTGGTCTTGTATTGAAACTGAAGATTTTCGTAAAACTGAAGTAGATTTCTTTACCATTTTCTTTGCTATCTCAAATTACGCACCTATCTCAAATTTAGGTATCTTCCTCTACTATACGTAGAGTTTTTCAATAGCGCATCCCCGTCGCAAAAGAGAGACTGAGTATTGACTCCCTAATGTATAATTATTACATTATTAAAAGACTAAAATAATCTCTTCAGTTGAGCCTTTTCAATACACAAAATTTCATTTAATCGCTTTTTGCTTATTGATAGTATAGATTTGATATAATATTATTATCAAAAAATTCGCAAAATGCTTCTCACAAATATAATAAAAATTACACGCTGTAAGTATGACTGTATTTCAAAAATGTTTTTGCTATAATTACTATGACATCATCAGGCGAAATGGGTATATTGCATTTTCTATATACCAATGTTGATAAAAAGCATCATGCTTTCTAATTTGACAGTTTGGCATTACATAGAAAAGTATATAAATTTCTAAAAGAAACTCCTTTGCCAGAAGAAAGCAATTAATGCAAGTTCAGAGTACTGCGGCATTGAAAACTCCTTTAATCTTAAACATTAAACAAAATGTCTTATTCTGCGGTAGACCTCCCAAGATGTCGCGGCTTCTTTTTAGCATATAACCCAAATTTAAAATAATAAACATTATTTACATAGGTATTACTAATTATTATCTTATAGTGTTTTTAAATATAAATCTTTTGCAATACATTAATTTATAAAACTCGTACTATTCAGTTAAGAAAATAAGTGTCATGTTTATTTTATCAGAATTGCCTTTCAGAAGCCGCAAAATAAAATTTAATGCAGTATTGGCATTATATTAGCATTCTTGCTTATATTAATTGCTTATCGGAAATAAATAAATATTGCAGACTGCGTGTCTGCTTTACAATTTTGTTTTTCTTACTTACAACGCAAACGCAATAAATGATTTCACATGTGCTGGATTTATCAAGACCCAGCACATAAAATAATTTAGAAAAAATTTTAGCCATAAACTGGTCAAGTGATGATCGACTGAACAAGGTTCTATTAAGAACAAAATTGTAAAATCCAAGACAACATAAAAACTTCCACTAGCTTCCTCTAGTAAAGTAATAAAGTAAGTCATAAAAGCAAAATTTTAACTTTAAAAAGGAAAATGAAACGATGACTGCAACATGTGCATATTTAAACATAAATATTGAGATATCGAATAACAAATTTTACTGGCGCTTTAAACCACCCATGATGTTAATATTGCCGAAATGGGTTAAAAGGATAGTAAGTTGACCCCCTAACGTGTGTAAACTAGGGAACACCGATAAGTGTGCTTCTGGTTTTGCAAATAAACAATCAAATACGTATTTATTGCGAATACATTTATTATTTTCTGCCTATTGCTTAATTTAGATCTTTATGTTGCAATACAAAATTTGAAAATTTAGTTCAGAAATACAAATAAACCGAGAACAACTATTGTTTTTATTTTAACTATGATTAATGATTTAGTACTGCTGAGGTAGGTATCTAATATTAGTATTATCGTTCTATCAGATGGGCAGATAAATAAATAAATTGCATTCGATATTTTGGAGTTCAGAAATTCAAACAATTAGAAAATAATATAGGTAAAAATTATTTTTTAACAAAAATTGTTTGCCATAAGTATAATAACCTAGGTTCAAAAGTTTTCCACCATTTTCCTCAACGACGACACGTCAATAAGTCGGTAAGTAGGTGAACGGACCCTTTACCACGGTTGGTAAAGCGTATCAAATTTTGGCTTTGTTTAGTTAAAAACTCTCCGCTCTTTCATTTTATCAAAAATCCGACGGTACTCCGGACACTCGACGGAAAACACGGAGTGATCCCAATCGCTACCGTACTTAGCACAATTGCTACACTTCAAATGTTTTTCCTTACATTCGTTCATTTGATGTCCAGATTCTGCACACTTTCCACATATACGCTCTTTCATTTTGCAGTCTCTTGCAATGTGACGATAACCTAGGCAAGTATAACACCTCTGAACCATGTTCATTTCTTTCACCTTAAACGATTGAAACGATGCGTAGATTCGTCCTTGATCAATGAGGCGCATCGCCACAACTGGCGGCACCTCAAGGATCACATTACTCTCGCCTCTATCACGCATAGCTCGCCTAAATACTCTGGTTTCTTTTAAATAATTTGCTTCGTCGATATCTTCAGCACAATTACGTTCATAAACGATCTTCTTAAATTCATCACTTGAGATGTTATTTGGCACATCAAAAACGCATAGCCGTTTGCGTCTCGCTGTAGGCAGTTCTACGGACAGTCCCTCTTTACTAAAACGCGCACTATCTTTAACCTTGTCACGATCCGCCTTGGAGGGCATTTCAATAAGTACCGCTCCACCTCGTTTGACTCGTATAGTCTTAACACGCGCGTTAATACTCTTCGCCACACTACTCATAATACGCTCTTTAACTTCCTCGCCTGAAACGCCTTCCGTTTTTGAACGGACGACAACAGCATAAGTTTTTCTACTCGAAGGCTTTACAACTTCTGGCCATTCGCACTTTCCAGTCGTCTGGTTAGGGCATTGTTCCAGATATTTCTCACTTTCTGGCTTGTTAACAGTTATTTTCAAGCTCTCAGTAATCAGGCGCTCTTTCGTCTTTATTGCCTCGCTTGCAACTCCTCTTATCCGCTCATTATCTATAATCAGATTATACGCCAAAGCTTCCATGTCTTTATACATATTTAGTAGCTCAGATGATTCCGCTCTTGTTATCCGGATCACACCGGAGTGCACAAAACTAGTGAACTCTTTACTATAAGCTTTTATCGTATCCATAATACTCAGTTTTGTTCCGCTGTTACACTCCGGTATCATCGAGCAATCCTGATTCCTAAGTTCACCCATGAAGCTCGCATGATCTATAGATTCCACAGTACTACTTTGTCTATTACTTTCGCTTGCTGTGTCACCACCAATAGTTTCGTTGTACGTTTTGTTGGTTTCATTAGAACACTTCCTTCTTCTGTTTGTTGGAGTAACAAGAACTTTATTAATCTCGATATCAGAGTGTTCGCTCTCGCATCCACTAATCACATTTTTTACAATCGCCGGGGCCGTTTCTTTCTGTTTCTTCTTCGGAGGTGTTCTAGGGGTAATGCTTGATCTTCTGCTGGCATTCTGCCATTCATCACTACCCTCAGCTGCATACCTTCTTAATCGTTGAGTTTCTTCATCCTCTTGCCTGTTGTTCAATTCCATTTCTCTTTTCATCTGAACATCTGCTTCAAATACTTTTCTCTTCTTATCATCCTCGCTTCTGTTCTTCTGCATCTCGCGTCTCCTTCTGAGTGTGTCAAATTGATTATTTTCTTCGCCTTGACCCTTCTTCATCTTTTCTTCTTCATTTTTGTTTCTTTTATATTCGCTCATAATCGTTCCCACGCAACGGGACCAAAAATACCCCTAGGTCAGTGGGCCCGTACACCTAGGGGGGCTCTTATACAACTTCCGTGTGCCTGATTCGGAGAGGTTGGAACGCTAAGAATCGAATTACTTTTCAACCACTCATCCCATCGGCGCGTTCCATCCTTAGGATTGAAGGGTTTATTATAGAGGTTTGCTCCTCGTGGCCAGCCAATGAAGGCAAGCCCCCGGTGCGGTTTGGGTATGTGACACCCCAATACCACCTTACGGTATGACTTCGATCCGTCTCGTCTTGGATTAACAGTGCCACCACGAGAAGGTGACGAGTACGGTCTAGGAGGTTAAACAAATGGGTGCCTCCTTGGGAAATAGTTCTACGGTTTGTGTGCTCGAATTGTTGCTTTAAGCCCGGAACGGAAACCCTTTGGACCCCTATCAGGCGTTAGCCGTGACGGAGCGGCCGTGCTCACTGCGGGCACAAGCCCACCAGAGAATTGTAATATTAAATAATAATTAAAAACCATTATTTGTAGTTTATTTCTTATTTTTATGATAATAATTGACGTTGCACAGAACACAGTGGAAAAGCAAGATTGATAAACTTCACGCGGGGGATCTTAAAATCCCACAATGCAATTTTCTTCCGGTCAGTTGCAGTCACCAATCTTGGTCACTATATCCTTTCAAATAAGCAAAAACTTGTCTAGATCCTTGTGCAACAAATATATTATTACAAAATATGAAGTTCCCTTTAAGATTTTCTTTAAAAGTCCAAAAGCGAGTAGTTTAAAGCAACTCAAGAAATTTAAGAAAAAAGGATATTTTTTATGGTATCTTCTCGCATCTCGACAACGTTCGGAACTTTCACGTGTAATTTTTGGGCCATATAATGCAATCACAATTTATTAGTTCTTCCATGACTTTTTCACGATGATGCATTTTCTTAACTGCCATGTTGAATGTCATAATCATAACATTATTATTACCTGTCAATATTTTAAACTTTTTCGCATCAGGTTGGTAGAAATAGAATAGCCCCCTTTCAGTACTATTGTATTACAACAGATGGCATTGGTTACTTATACTGAAAAATACTGAAGTTCTGGTCAGTTCTGACTCTGGAAGAACCTAAATGCAATAGTGGCAAAATTGTAAAGAATTAAATATGGTAAAATTCAAGTACCATTTACCTACTATCCCTAATGAAGATGGAAAGACGACAAGGTTATATAGTAAACTTATAACGCAATTTTCTAAAAGCTTAAATTTAATAATAAATATAACTAACTATACAACGCAAACTTAAATGCCCAATGAAGTTTTCCGTGTGCAGTATAAAGTTTAATTTTGCATATTATCTAAAATCCAATTCATTAATGTTGGGGTAATTAATAACCCTATTACTGAATTTGTTTCAGTACAATCCAATTCTGATGGTTGCTCATGGATTGAAGTAATAATGGCTTCCACATGCCAGTTATTGAATGATGGTTCGTACATAAGTGGACCTCCAACATCTTGCTTACAAATGCTACCATTATTAATGTTTTGCGGAGGTGTCAAGCATATTAAATTTTCGCTCAAAATGGAACAAACAGAGTTATTTGTTATATCACTTCTTAATTCTTTCTTAATACCGGAACCTATTTATTATTATAACAATTAGTTACCGTTATAGTAAGAACAACATAAAACTTTCTTAGTAAAGGTAAATTTTTCCTTAGAGGTTGACACGTGACTTGGGCTTGCGCGGCAAATGTGGAGGGAGAACCCGTGACACCCAATTCCACCAGTTGACACAAACATAGAACCGAAATGACGAATATTCGTTTGTGCACATTAGCCAGTTCCAACCATTAAGGAAAAATACAACTATACAAACCTAACATTCCCCATCCAGTTAATGTTAAAATAGTATTATCAGGAAATCTTTTGGATCCATGCACTGGTAAACAAATTGGTCTAACGTAATCTAAAAGAAATTAATTTAATATAACATTTTTACATTATTATTAATGAGATGACTAACCAGTGTATGTAATAGATTTGTTTATCCTTATTAATGATAATCCGTACATTTCATTTTCCAAAGGTTTGAAATCGATTATCGATTCTACTGAAACCTCAAACGAAGGTTCTGCACAATCAGTAATCTGGCCATCAACGGGATCAATACCTTCAGCACAACTTGTGACTTTCGTGGTATCGTATTGTCCAAATATGACTTTCTTTCTGAAATAGGTGATACAGATGATATAATTTTTGCTGTTATAAAAAAACTAAGAGGGTATAAGTTACTTACGCTTTCAGTCCACATTCTCGATCTGTTAAAATATATCTACGACTAATTATAAATCCGTTACATCTACTGTTTTCTAATTCAATATCGTTGTGCTTAATTTGAACCAACCAAGTATATTCGTCCAATTCAACTGAACCCGGAGGTGTAATTCTATACGAACTATGTTGTTGTCCACATACATTGTTGGCATGTAACAAATTCTTTTTTACATAATTTCTTCGAGATTCTATGGCTACGGTTTTCTTTGTTAAATCTGCTGCACTTAGTTGCCCATTTTGTGAAAAATCATCGTAGATGTGAGGTCTTGTACAGCAAACCATAGTAGTATTTTTAGCTGCACATTCCATACAAATAGATTGTTTTGCATAAGCAACTGCCGAAGGTTCCATATTATATAAAGATCGAATTAAGTCTGGACAGTCAAATATCGAAACACAATATCCACTTGTATTATCTGGAGTCACACATGGATATACTAAAATTTGGTTTCGTTATTAGTAAATCTAGTACCTATTTATTTACGACTTTATTAAAAAGTATCCTGGCTAGAATACTGTACTATTAATAAATTAATTATGGCAATTATAATATAGGAGTATAATATAGAAAATATATTTTTAACCTACTCACCTATATCGCCTACAACATTTGAACTATTAAAATATAAAATAATGATCAGAACAGATAAATAAATTAATGTTGCCTCTGCCATTTTAAATGGTTGTTGATTAACTGTTGAAAGATAACAAATACTTATGTGGTCACTATATTTATACATTTTTTTTCAGATAATTTGATACACAATAAATTTTATACACAGTGGATACATGGAGCAACAAATAGCACAAACTAAGGATCATGTAGTTATACAATTGAAAAAATTGAGTGAAATTTTCAGTTTTCATATCGTCAGTACAATATAATAATTACGAAGTAGATTGACGAAATAAAATTTTTCACATTTGGAAAAATAATTTGATATAAAGTGAAACATCCCGGTATATTGCATATTTACATTCTGAAAATGTTTATAATTAATTATTTATTGGGAATTCCCTGATACGTTAATTATAATATTTTTCTTTATAGTCATACATTTTCGCGAGAAAGTTGAAAATGTGTAATTATTTTAACTGGAAACAAATATGTATTTACAATAATCTCTTTTGTATATTTGCAAAAGTATTGTAAGAAACGTATATTGGTATACCAATACCAGAAAATGAAACATTAGTTATATTCGATAAAGTTCATCGAAACACTTTTTGTGTAGAGCATGATAACTTACTTAGATATCAAAATTTGTTGATATTCGAAAATACCTCTTCAATATTTTTTGCTCAAGCTATATAATCAGGCCCGGACTGGTTAAGTCGACTAGTCGGCGATTGCCGAGGGCTCCTGACCCAAGGGGGCCCAGAAGGGGTCTCAAATAAGTGGTTTATAATTGGGGCAAAAGTAGTTTGTATTTTTTATATACTGTTTAAGTGTTAAAATAGCGGAAAATGAGATTTTCAAAAATCTCCCCTCTTGGTAAACGGAGCCCCGCTTCAGTCTCTAGCCGAAGGCCCCCAAAGGAGCCAGTCTGGGCATTTTAATTTAAAGCACAGCCCTAATGAAATATTGCACTTGAAGGACAGCTCTGATGCAGAAATTATATATTTTTTATGTTATTTGCTTACTACGAGACACATTAAATTAAAATTTCAGTTTACTGTCATCGTAATAAAATAAGATACTATACTTTGTCTACCTTTGCAACAAAAGATTTTGTCAGCCACTGAGAAATACAGATAAAACCAAATTGTGTTTGCCGTAAAAATTATACGCTTTTTTTTATTTTAATTATTATTTTTCTTCAGAAAAAATAATTAGTTATTTGGCATTAACAATGCGATAATCCGTTGCTCACAAGTTCTACACTATTCATCCTGCAGATGTACAAAAATCAATAATCTGAAACTTATTTTTACTTTATTATGATTATGAGGCATTTGTATATTATTATGTTCGTCGTACATTACAGAAAAATGCATAACCAGAGAAATTTGCTTAAATAGCTAACTTTTGTTGGTTACTATAGTCTTTTTATATTTTTCAATTTCAATAAGTTTGGTTAGAGGTCAAGGTAGTATAAAAATAAATGTGATTATCTTCGGGGATTGGAAACTAATATTCATTTCGGAAATTAAGTACCAAAATCTTGCTTCTTCTCACTCAGTTTTTCCTGCACTCCTTCTCTTAGTATTTTCTAAGCAATAACTAAGCTAAGCAATTACAAAAGGTTTTGTAAAAAACCTTTTGTAAAATTTTCGGTTGTTTCCCTTCCATTTTCTTTGTCTTTTCAACATTTCGGGGGGGGGGCACTTGGGCACGTCTGAATACGGGTCTGAATGAAGGTACGGGGCGGTTACATAATATTATTTATATTGAATGAAAAGTTCGCCATTTGTGTTGGAAAAATTGTAACTTAGGCCGTGTGACATTTGTGTAAATTTTGTACAAAATTTAATACTAAATTGTAACTAACCAATAGAAAGCGCGTGTTAGTATCCATCAAACGTTTTCTATTCTGGTTAGTTACCATTTAGTACTAAATGTTGTACAAAATTTACACAAGTGTCACACGGCCTTTATATAATATTATATTTGAATGGTTTGTTGCGAAAACGTAAGTATTACAAAATCTACATTTCGAGATAATCGATTTAAAGTGTCTGCTTTGTGTAATTGATCTCCAAATTGTATTTTTTTTCAGAATCCTTTAGAAATATAATATGTTCTTTATTTGAAACGTTAATAAAATGCCCCTACATAATAATAGTTTTTTGGCAATCTCTTTTTTTATATTATGAAGTATACTTACGTTTTTGCAACAAATCATAATTTATTGTTAAAAAAGACAAAATATTTACACAAAATAAAATGTTATGCTTAAAATTAAAGCATAATTATAATTTTAATCATCTTATTGAGGTCCAAAATCGAAAATTATCAAAAAAAAAAAAAAAATGCAACTGAAGTTAAAATCTTAATTACAATGAAACTTAGTAAATTTATGTGGCTGGTCAGTCAGCAAGCATTGCATTTGCTGCTTTTGGTGCAAAAAAGTATACCTTTTTGCACTAAACGGATATTTGATATAGTAAAAAATTTGATAAAACTTGAAAGCACATTTTTTATTTTTGCACCAATCGATCGGGCTACCTCAAAACTATAAGAAAACATGTATTCTCAATATTGCCAAAAAATGTCAGTACTTACGTTTTTGCAACAAACCATTCATTTATGCATGGTTGTACCATTTTTCCCTAAAATTTTAAGAGTTTTTATAACTGGGTAAGTACCACTTCTATTATTAATCGGTTTTTACCTCTTATAAGTACCGCCATACATTTTAAAGGTAAGTGGTGCAATCGGGCATTAATAGGTAATATAAAAATAAGATTCAAAACGATAACGTACATCCGCAGATCGAATTAGTGTTAATTTTATTTTTTCTTTCAGTTATGGCTGCTGCAGTTATATTATCTGCAAGTGTCTATTTCGATAGGTTAATCTTGCAAATAGATTCACAAATTGACATTATTTTTTATTTTATTTTAGTTTCCACAGAATTAAGTCCTCCGCAAGTTTCTTTTATAATGTTTTTTGCATAAGATTCCCAGGAAAACCTATTTCCAAAAAAAATTTTAAAATTTTTAACAACAAAATTCAGATTTTTTGGAAAGCCTAAAACAATTGCAGTTATAAATGGAAGTAATTTAATAATAGTAATATCAAATTTATTTAGTTAAGGTTAACTTTGTACCTCAGATACACTGACTATTTGAGCTATTTGAAAAACTGTTAAAGTTTCAAATAAAGTGTAAAAAATTATCAACTTTGAACGCCCACAGCTAAGAAGGCCCAATTTGTGTTAAAAAGTTATTCTGTTTTGAAGTATATTGAGAATGGAATCCAGTTTAATTCATCTGTGGTCCACTTTTGCGTCGGATGCGAAAAGAAAAAAGTCTACATAGAAAAATCGCAAAAAATTGGGATATTATGGATGGTCATATCTTTGATTGCGGTTTGAAGTAAATGATTAGAAAATAAATCTAGTTTCACGGAAAGCCATTAAAAACTAAAAAAAAAAAGATTTTCATTTTTATTATAATAATTTATCACTCCAGTGACCTGCAAGTGACTTTCCATGAATATACAAATTATTTAAATTATACTATTTTTAAAATATCTATGTATTTAAGACAAAAACCCTTATATATTTGCTTTTTAAGAAAGTGCATTTAAATCGTAAAATTTGGTTTACACCCATAACATTGCCGGATGGATCAACGGATGTATTTAATTCAATTATGAGTGTAAACCAAACTTTATATTAGGTATAAAGTCCTCTTCAGGACCTTAGCTCTGAAGTTAAAAATTGAAGGGCTCCTTTCAAATATTAAAGTAAAGAGTTTAAGCAGAATAAATTTAATTTCTTAATGATTTTCCATTTTTTCTCCCTTTTCGCGACGTGATGACTGAACTATTATTTTTAATTCGAGTAGGTTAGGAAGCAAACTATTAGAAAATTATCATTTTCCAGAGCAATAAAGTAACAATAAATTTTATATGCATATAAGTACATGTTTATTTTTTTGTAGTATGACTCGTTCATTTGGTGAATTTTTAACTTGTAAAAGTTATAATATTAAGAATTTATTATTTTATAATATAATTTCCGGTAAATTGGAAAACTAAAATGATTGCTGGTTCAATTGCAAATTGTTATTGTTTAGCGGCAATGCAATCGCAATACATAGTTGCAAATTATATTATAGTTTAGCCTCCCAATTTCAGAATGTCTATTTTATTAATTTATTTTCTACTTCCCCAATCCCTTAAAATTGTTAGAAATGTATTAAAACGCGTCGTTCGAATCAAATTTATATATTAACTTCATAAATTCATAATACTTTAAGTTTTAGTCAAGTTCATTTTTAAGTTATTATTTTTGTATGGATTTCAAAGTTCACCTTAAAATTTTATCAGTATATAAATTAACTGATAAAGCAATTAACCTTATAAATTAGTTACTTATGCAAAAAGCAAAGTAGGTATATAATTTTGAAGATAAATCCAATGGTTTTAAGTGGATCACTACAAACAGGCACTGCTAAGCAGGTCAAATAAAAACCACATGTAAAGTAAAAGATATGAACCAGATTTCAGGTATTTTGTGGTATTGGCAGACAAGTGAAGAGGTGGCTACCGAAAACAAACATTGATAATTCAAGTAGGTGACAGACATGGGATAAGCGGAACCCGAAATTTGTCCGATGAAGGGTGCATTACGTAAACTGTTACTAAATAGACGGTAAACACACGCACGGTGCTAATTTGTTACAACTTTTTATTGGAAGTTACTACGTCAAAGTAATTAAATTAAAGGCTAATTTCATTTTAATTAAAAAAATAAGATCATTAGTCGCACTTCTTACAAGGTTATTTTAAATAAAAATTAATTTAAATTTATTATTCGTTATAAACAAATTTTAATTAATTTGCAAGTCTTTCGTTGAGTCACTTAGAAATGTTTAGGCTACTGTTTCTCAAAATATAATCATTCAAAAATTAGGTGCACGCACTTCTACTAGGGTATCATTAATAAATCAACCAAACAACTACTTTTCACATCAAAATGAAAACAAATCCATGCTTTTCTTTTATGCACATATTTATAATTGACATTATACAAACCAACGACATTGAATTTAAGAAATGTAAACAAAATGTTATTTTGTAGAACATCCGTGCCGACAGCGTGTGGTCCATCACATTCCCAAGAATCGTTTTCATATTTATTTATCCAAGGCGCAATGCAGCCTCCAAGTGTATCCATAAATTTCCTGAAAGAATTTATTGCCAAGAGCGTTCTATTTCACACAACTTTTATAATAGTAGATATGTTAAAATTTTAATGCTTTGTTCTTTTAATAGTTTAATTGCGCTAGTTGATTAATTATATCGTAAAGTTAAATTTTATCATTAATCAATTCACAAAATTTACGTTCAAGCAAAAATTCGTAGGTATATGTTTCTTATCTTTCAAGTCGAAGCTATTTTTTTTAAATAGTAAATTTAAAGTACCTACAATACCTAACCCACTCGAACCATCTAACCCTATGAACGACCCGGATGCTATAAATCCTAAATTTAAATATAGCAAAAAAAACGTGAACGAGAAGATATTGTTTACATCTATCAACACTTTAACACATCTTACAAGCTCTTAATTCATTTTCTTTGGAACATTTTGGACTTCGAGTAACATAATTTTTCTGGTTTTACAAATTGACGTACATTCGTATTACCAGAATTATTTACAAAATAAGTAAATCAATTTAGTATTAAAAATGATGTAGTAATGTGCAGAATACAGTTAAAATTGTTAACATGCAAGTTTATGCCAGTTACACAAATTCACAATTTGTGAATATAATTTTAGCTCAAAAATTGAGGTAACCTAATTGCTATAAAGCTACTTCGATACAGATCATCATTAAATAAAATCAGCAAAGCTTGTGTATTATCTAATTGTAACTGTGCTACTTCAAATCAAAAGTAATCATTTAATGGAATTTAAAAAATTTTTGGGCAAAAATTCGGACTAATTAATTACAAATTGGGACTAATTCATTTCAAATTGAAAACAATTTAAGAAAGCAGTGTATTATAATGAATTCGCTAGTTTTTGCCTTTTTATATGTTCCCTTTGAATATTCTTCAGTCCATGTGCGTACTAATATAATATTCAAAATGTTTCCGCAATTTCCCTTACATCTGCTGAATTCTAGGGTTTTCTTCAATGTATTGCATTAAATTATTTTTATTTCATTAATTGCTCATTGTAAAGCATTAATATTTTTCTTGGTAATTCTTTGAATTGTTGAAATTTAATTTAACATTTTCATAATTAGATAATAATAATTGATAGTAGTACCTATGGAATAGATAATTAGGTACTAATTTATTATAATTACTATGTAAATTTGAATTTTAAACTTTCTAAATCGAAAATAATGATACTTGCAGGCCAAAAGTTATTAATCCTCAAATACGTTCAGTTCTTTCTTTCAAATTTATCTTATCATTATTATTTATCACTTCGAACTTTTAGACTGCGATAAGAAAATATAGGGTAAGAAAAGGAATAATTATCATCATCTTTACATTTGGTAGTTGTGTCCGTTCGAGTGTATAACATGGTATGTGCTCTGTGGTAGTATTGAAAATGTTATTATAATTTTATAAATTAATTTATGATATAGTGATGAATGACAGGTTTTACTAGGTAATTTAAACTATAATATTTTATTATATTATGCTTCTTAAATAAATCTTATCGGTATATAACTAAACTTGTGTAATTCTTTTTCAGACAGCCCATAAATTGTTCAGTTCATAGATTTTCAGAGATGACGACCAAAATTTTCAATACTGAATGACTGAATATATTGGATTTAATTGGCAAACAGTAATGGATCACGGTTCAATATTTTTTCTATGTTGAGAACAAAATTGCATTCCTGTAAGTACTGAATATTTTATTATTAATAATTACTAGTAGTTGTAATATTTTTGTCAACATCAAGTATTTTTCTATATCTACTTAGATATTCTAAATTTATATAAAATTACATTCAGTGACGATTTCAGACAATTACTATAAGGGGGGGGGGAGACAAAATTAAAATTTTTTAACCAGTTCACTCTTATGACCAAAAAGTGATTATGATTAATTAGCATATCATGGACAACATTAACCTGGTTGAATACGGTGAAAGTGTTGATAAGGATAAGGGAATTTTAAAACTAAATTTTGCAGTTAACGATTGCAATTGAATGGGGTGAAAATAGCATCGCAAGGAATTTTTTTCATTTTTTCATGGTCAAGCGGCTTAAAATGAATTTAAAAAATTTTAATTAGCGATTATGTGATCATCAAATTTGCGACATAAATCTAAAATTTGTGTATGGGCTTGGAAAGGGACATATTGGAGCAAAAAAGTTAAAAAAACATTGTATTTATATAAATAAATACGAAACACAACAATTAATATTTTAAAAAAGATTTATTAATTATTAAAAGGTTGAATTTAAGACATACAAGTAACTTGCACATACAGATAAAGAAATCCTAAACTAATTTTAAAATTGGTTTGCACCCTAGCACAAACTTAACACTAATTAAATAGATAAGATAATATTATTTTAAAATAACAAAATAATAAATTTGAAAATACCCAAGTCGAAAGTTATAAGTTTGATTAGTTTATCTATTACTACTTACATAATTATACTTAAAATTAACATAGTGATACATTATCAAATGGTCATTAGTTTATTAATTCCATAATAATTCTTCTTTCCTTAGGGGTCACTACAGTGAGTATGTCGCCAATCGATATCCCAATTTTTTTGGTGATTCTAGTTGCTAAAAAAATTATCACTTTTTCGAATTTTAGTCGATTGGCCTTTAGTTCTTGAGTTATGAATTTTTAAAAATACCATGGTGGGTTAACTGCTATTATTATTAGCTATTATTACAAAAAACCGTGGTGGTCTAGCGGTTAATAATTTGTAATGATAATTCGTAGGTCATTAATTTTTTCATTCCGATAATAAATTACATAATTTAAAGAAAAAAAATTTGCCGGGACTGCCGTTACAATTTCCATAATGCTAAACCTATGGTAAAACCTGCCCTTTCAAAAATTCATAACTCAAGAACTAAGAGGCAATCGACTAAAATTCGAAAAATGGATAATTTTTTTAGCTACTAGAATCACCAAAAAAAATTGGGATCTCGATTGGCGACATATTCACTGTAGTGACCCCTTTAAGATTAAACGATGTCCTCATTGTTTTGTTGCTTCAAGTTTAATTCTACTGGTTTTCTTTAGAAATTTTGATAATAGTCCATGTGTTCCTTTTTCATTTGAATTTCGTATATTTCGTACAAAAAGTCTGTTCTTCAGATGTTGTATTTGTTGATGTTGTGATTGCAATTTTTGACGATTTCTTCTGAAGGTTCGAAACTTGTGATTATTCCTGTGTTTATTACGGCATGAACGTTGTGTTGTCCATTTGTTTGAGCTAATGAGCAATTTTGCAAATTTTGCAATTTGCTTTTGTTAAAATGGCTCACCAAAGCATCTTTTGGGTAAAACGACCAAGAAAAACGGGAAATCAAAATTTGAAAATTCGAATTTGGCATCGGATAAATTTTCTTGAGTGAAAATGGGATCGGATTTTATGGAAATTTACTATTGCATTATTACTAGTGATCATTAATGTAAATTTTAACATGTCTAAAATTTCAAAAAGGTATGCATCTAAAAAAAATAAAAGTCGGTCGTCTGAATAAGTTCTTATTAACAGTTGATAGATTTGCTGTAATTCTGCAAGAGTTATTATTAGTTTAATATTAGGAGTTACCAATTTTCAATTTATAGCTAAATTGATAGTTCTTTCTATTACTTATTTTGAGCCTTTTTGGAATTTCGAATATAGTAAAACTAAGTCTAATAATCTAATAAAAATAAGTCTAAAAGTCTAATAATTGATTAACATTTAGCCACCATTATGCAAAACTAGCGAATCTGCAATTTCGTAATTGTTCAGAAGAGCTAAAACAAACTTGGGCTCTCTGTGTAAAATCCATTTGTTTACTTTGTGGTCGTTTGTACCTGATGTTAAGGACAACATTTATCATCATGTTTGAAGGTACATTTGAGTTTTACCTGTATACTTTTCACTTTGTTTAAAGGCAGTAATTTCACTTTCGTTACTTTGGCAGAGTGGTTTTAATTAAAATAATTAAGTACCTCAAAACTCCTGTTTTTTTTTAAATTATAATTCAATATTTTTACTGTACTATGTTTGTGATATTATGAAAAACAAAACTTTTATTAATACAATAATCTTCTTCTGAGTCATCAGAAATGTAAGGTTCAACCAGAACATCTCTCACTTTTTCTCAATACGGAAGTTGTGTATCAAAATGGTATGCCGTTATAAGTTGTAAATCATCGCAAAATTTCTTGAGGTTTGGCATCAAAAATACAAAATCTTTTTGTGTAAGGTTTCACTGGATCAGACTTTAATGAACGACCATTTCGAAGCTTTAAAACAAATTTTTGGAAAGTGGCATCTTTGTACGCTGTCTTTATTGATACCACACTTGGTTCATCCTTGGTGTATCGAATCAACACCGTTTTCCTAAAAGGCAACAAATTTTTACCTCCAACAGCCATAAAGTTGTTCTTCTTTGGATTAAAATAGAGAACATCGTCGTGCACCTATGAAGAAACATTAAAAGGTGCTGGTTTCTTGAGTGTGTTTCTCATTTTTTGGTGAATAGTTCACATTCAATAGAGTCACATTTCATTAAACCAAACTGTTTATTAAAAAAGATTCGCTACTTTTCCATAGTCAAATATACTCATTATGTAGTTTGGTAAAACAAAGAACAGTTGACTGTACCTTTGCCAAACGAGTTAGAAGTAAACGACTTTGTCAGATTGTACAATGTAAATCTATATGAAGATGTAAAATCTATAACTTCAGTGCAGATTAGCTAGTTTTGCATAATAGTAGTGACGATTTGTTGAATCCATTAAAGTTTTGAATGCTTTAGCCGTTTAATTTTGAAATATTTGGCAAATGAAGTTTTCATCATCATCATCATCTAAATTGCCAGTAATGAATTTTATTGTTTTTCGTAAGAAATTTATTAATCCGCGCTTTTGTTTAAGGTGCAAAAGTTTTTCTAATGTGTTTTCTGCTGATATTAATTCTAACTTTAATTGAAGTCTTAATGGTATCATTTTAAATTGGGTGAGAGTATGAGAAAATAAAACTTAGAATCATGAGATTCAGTTTTCGCCACTCTTCAGGTTTTCACCAAAATATCTGTTAGACTGAATCGGTGTTACTTGCATTGGAATTGCGAATTTCACGAAGCCCAGGTTCAACAAGGTCGTACAAAGATATATTATGATTGCTTAATCTTTTCACTTTACTAATGTGTGAGCTTGTTTGGTTACCCTTTGCCCGATTTTCCTTTTATTGTATTATCAGATTTTTTTGTAATTTTAATTTTATTCATAAAAGGTTAATTTTTTCCTGTTTTTTTTTTTCGAATAAAAACGGTTTACGTGCTAATAATGGTTCTTGAAATTTTACATTGTAGAGTTGTCTTTCGTATTTTGACATAAAGCACATATCATTCAATGTAGCACCAAATATTGTAACTCTTAAGCACCGTTTTTTAAAACATGTATTAATTTTATAACAAAATATGATGAACGAAAAATAAGTGCATACAAGACCAGTGTGATCAGATCAGCATTCCTGTTGATGCTTGGTTGGTGAATTTTCCTTGCATTTTATCACGGTCAACTTGACCCATGTGGACTCCTTCTTGACGAATTTGACAAAACAGTGGAATTTTACACAGTTTAATTTTGATGCCTCGTGATTTATTAGTGAATTTTTCGTCTAGTCTATTGTGTTTGAAATGTTCCAAGTAATTCACTGTAGTGGAACTTCTTGGCGATAGCTGTAAAGTTGCATTTTTTCACTGCATTATTAATTTGGTTCGTATGATATTAAGGTAAGTACTTCAATAGAACCGCTTAATTATTCTCTTCTTCGCAGCGTCAGTTATGGTAATTGAAAAGAAAGTTATATTTTTAATAAAAATAATCTTTATTTCAATCAATTTCACTAATAAGGTGTTTATCATTCGCGGCGGCACTATACGGGAAGACGAAATGGTTCTAGTTCTGGTGCCGATTGTTCTATAGTGGAGAATGGGCACAAAACTTCACTTGGTCTATGATTTACTTTTTTCCTTCTGTAATTTGTTTTTCCACTTCCAATAACACATAATGGTTAGCAAGATTGTTATTACCGGTAAACAGATGAACCACGGGATATATTGATTGGTAACTTGTGACTGGTCTCTTCTAGTAGTGGTTTTAATTTTCATCATGCGGTCTTTTATTTTATCTAGAGCGTCGAGATTAATATGTTTGAGTTCCAGCGGTTCTAATTTTGACGGTGCTTCCATTTCTTCTGTGTTGAGTTCTCTTAATGTAGCGGGTAATTCCAATTAATGTTTCCCTTATTACGGCTGTTAAATTTCCCCTCATTATTTCTCCCATTATAGTTATTTCCCCAACAAATATCGAACAATCGGGCGTCGTCTCTAATATGATTGATTTCTCGACAGTTAAATGAGTAACCGGAGTGTTTTCGCAAGTTTCAGCTATAACTGTGGGTTCTACAATCTACAATGAATATAAGCCACTCCCCGTGACGTAGTCTTTGTATCTTTTTTTGCTTTGGTCTTAAGATCACTTGGTTTTCTTCACATATTGCGTAATTATTGGTGTGCAATATTTGTTGAACCTCACAAGGTGCCTCTTTATTTATTGGGTGTATTGAAGTAACTTCGCATATTAATAAGTCACGTAACATAATATGTGAGTAGCATCAGTGGTGGCGTGATGTAATCGCTGGTTGAGTTACAGAGCGGAAATTCTGGGTTCAAATCGCGGACTGGTTCTAAACCAGTGACAAAAAACATCGTTTTAATGCTTATTTTTAATGGAAGTTTGAGGGTCACTGTTTTTACAAACTTTCTATGCAATTTCATGTTATCATAATTATCATACTTGATAATATTATGTTGAAGAGAGTTATTATAACTATAACTTTCTCTTGCTAAGTAAGTTATGATAGCGCAATTCGCTTATTACCAAAATAATTACAGGGTTGGATTTAGAACAAAAGTAAGGCGGGTTACTACAACTTGTAGTAAAGCAAGGCTGGCCAATAGATTTTCCGGGTGGGCAAAATTTCATAGGCTGCGGCGGCGCCGGGCCAAATACCATATTCATACAAAGATTTTATATAGGTACACATAAACTTCGCGCCGGCTAGCTGGCCGACCGAAGTTCGGGCGGGCAAATTCAAATGTCTTGGCGGGCCACTTTGTGGCACGCGGGCCTGGGATTGGCCAGCCTTGTAGTAAAGGATTTATATGGAATTCATTCTTTAAAATGAATCTTTCTTTTTTTCAAATTTGATAAGTCCTCCATGTGTTTTAATTGCAAATTTATAGTCGATTTTACTTTATAATTACTACCGATTTCGAGCGGGCCCTAAAACGTGAAATTACTATAAAATTTTTTGAACGTTTGATTATATACATAATGTGTTCCTTGATACGTTGTCCATCTTCGGCATTTAAATTTCCAGATATCCATTTTATGGCTGACCTTAAAATGTTTATTAAAATATCTACTTATGATATTATTACTTATTACTCTACTTATTACTTATTATAACGACAAGAGAGAAGAAATCTAATAGACAATAGAGTGTCTATATTTATAAACTATAATTTATACTTTTGATAAGATGTATTGAACTCGTGAAGCAATCCTGTTCGCAGCGCCAGTTAAATACTGTAACGCCTCAGGTCTCTTTGGGATAGAGAAAAGAAAAGACACAAGTTTTTTTTCTCGGTTGCTAATTTTTCCTTCCCCAATTAGTAGCAAAATTTATTGGTTCGACTATCGATGACACCACAGCAGACTTGGTTTCTTTGAGTTCTGATGAAACTCAATTTATTTAGTAGCGTGGATCGTTCTTCGTAGGCGTAGGAATGGTAATTAAGACTTTTCACACAACACAAATAAAAGAGAGATTTGAAGACAAAAGATTATTTTATTACTTAACTCTAATATAAAATAAAGTAAAACATGTATAAATGAATGATTCCCTTAAAATTACAGAAAAATCTAATTCAATAAAGAGAACTAACGTGGAATTAAACCAAATCTAGGGGGGTTAAATTTATAATTAATATAAGCAGGAAACCAAAGTAAATAGTTATTTAAAAATAGGACACACAAATACAATAAATACCACAACAAAATACAAAGAACATACATGCATAATCGAGTTTTGAAAGATTTCTGATTTCAAAAAGATGAGTATCATTAATTTAAAACATTAGTATAGATTTCGATTAGCTGGTTGTAAATTAATTGCATTTCAGAAAAGCTAAATAATTCTATGTTTGGAATTTCAAGTTTTGCTAAGTTAATTGTTCTTTGTAAGATTTCTATTTGTTTGTGGTAATAATAAGACCCCGGTACTTTTATTTGCTGTATTATTTGCTCTTCTTTGGATTTAAAATACTTACTATTTGCTTTTAATATTTAATTGATTTAAAAATGATTTTCGCTACCACCAGTTAGAATTTTCTTAACAGAGCTCTAACGACTCCGTAAAGTTTACTTATTTATTTGTAGACGTGATTATTCAGAAGCGTAGGAAATTTAACTTATAATTTGTCACTGTAAACTTTTATGAATAAATGAATTGAAATTTAATTTACTCAATTTATTTAAAACAAAACAATTAAATTAAACATATACAAACAAAACAAAATAATAGTAGGTAATAATCCGGTTCACAATTTATACAAAGTTAATAATATAAACTTTAACTAAATAAAATTAAATAATTCGTATTTATTTAATTTTATCTTCGTTAAATATAAAATTTTGAAAAAGGTTAAAAATTGTTAATATAAAAGAATTTGAAGAATAAAAATAACATTTAAAAATTTACTTACAATAGTTGAAATGAACACAACACTGATTTTAATTTGAAATGAAGATTAAAAAATGCAAAAGTAATTGGGTTTCGCTTAATTGATTCGGAATCTTCTCCAACTCGTTCAGAAAAATATTTGATTCCATTATAGAAGGATGAAACTTATTTATAATCGTAAAGTTGATACGTGTAGGTACAACTCGTATAAAATAATTGTATAATATGCTTCCTGTCAGGGCCGTTCCTACCGGGTATGCAGTGCATGTCCCGATGCAGGCGGCAAAAGTAAGGGGCGGCATTTTGGAGAGAGATAAGAATTTTTGTAGATAGATTTTTTTTTTCTCATCAGACAATTTCCCGGTTGATTTTTCATAGCCCATCTAGCATAAAGGGCGGAAAAAATTTCTTGCATGCAGGCGCAATACCCCCTAGGAACAGCCCTGCTTCCTGTAGTTGAGTTAAAATACTCATAACTTGTACATGAGCATCTGTATAATTTTGATCTACTAATACATGATTTATTGTAACTATTATTTTATCTTGAGTTTCTTTTAATTTTTCTTCATTTATTTTAAAACTGTCCATAGTTTGATTTACGGTATTAATGGTATTTATGGCTACTGAAGTTTGATATTTTAATAATTTTTGTATACTTTTATTATTTTCTTCTAGTTTATGTATATTTGTTTAATTATTAATAAATTATTAATAAATTCGTAATTTATTAATAATTAAACAAATTTATTTTCACGAATTAATAATAAACCAATTTTAAATAGTTTATGTATATGATCTTCAATATGTTTTCCATCTTCGGCATCCAAATTTCCAGATATCCATTTTATGGCTGATCCTAGAATATTTATTAAATATCGCCTTGGTCTTTTCTATTCTTCAGGTGTTATTTCCATTAATTCTTTTAAATAGAGTTACATTTTTCATTCATCAAATTTAATGTTGCTAACTGTGGTAGAAGAGGGGTGGAAAAATAATTTCCTATATCTCTAGCATCTATTTTAGTTTGTATAGTTTTACTTATTTTCATCAATACATCCTCATTTTGTTTCTGAAAAGATTTTAATTTTTCCATATCTACGAAATGAATAATTTTCCAATGAGAGGTAATTATTAGTGCACTAGATTCTTTTTCCACGTATAATCCCGATGAAAAATCCACTTTCTGTTGTTTCAAACTCCATGAGATTTGAATAAGGGACATTATTATCGTCAGAATTTCCATTTTTCTTTCGAACGACCTTGTTTTTGTTTTCTGTTAACTTTATGAATAAAATAGAATTTACAGTAATAGATATAACTGATGTAACAAATAAGTGGTTAATAATTAATCTAATCTAATAGTAGAAAGAAGAGAGAAAAAAAATACATTCAATATTTTCTTTTTCTTAAATTGAGTTTCTTTTATTTTTCATTTTATTTACTCTAACCGAACTACTAATAATTAATTTCTCAATTTAAGAAAATTAATAATTAAAAAAATGTTACTTATTATTTTTTTTTCTTGTTGTATAATGCTGAAATAGAACTTTATATTAATGTATTAGTGATTAATAGTATTAATTTTTATTCTGAAAAAAAAAATCTTTAAGGTCCAAATCTACGAAAAAAAAATTTCTTTAAAAAAAAACTTTTCATTTTATTTCTTCTACTAAAAAAAATCTACATAATTATTTTATAATCTCTTTATTGATTCTCTTCTTCTTCCTCATCCTTTTTCTTTTTCTGATATTCTTTGTATTTCCTATCAGCTACCTGATAGGGAGTCTCAATTGGCGACGGACGATATTTCTCCGCGGCGCTCTCCAACGACATTATTTCGTAAACCCATAAACTTTTTCGCATTGACATAGGATGCAACTCCCATCTACATAATTGTTACATTTCTCGCGGTCTTTCTACATATGGGACATTCTCTTTGAATGTCCGCCCACGGAATTACACATTCCGTACAACACAAATGTTGCCCACAATCGACATGAGCTATCTTCGCCTTCCTCTTCAAATTTGTTCCACACATGGAACACAACAGTTTTTCGTTGATGGATTGCATATTCTAGTTTAAAATAATTTACAGATTCAATTTACTATGGTATTTTTTTATTTATGTTTTTCAACTACTACTATTTTTAGAGTTACGTGCGAGAAGAAATCTAATAGATTATCTATTTATCTACAAAAAAGATCTAAAATACTTTCAAAGTTTACTACTTTTCACAAGAAAGGAAGAAGAGTCTATATCTACTTTCTACTTTTTGTCTGTATAATCTGTAATTAAATTTAGCAAATTTTAATAGACATTTTAGTTTGTTAATAATATTAATAATGGATTTAGGTAATTTAATTTATTAGTATAATTGTGGTATTAATTTATTATTGGATTGTTATTAATAATTTTTAATATTGTTAATAATATTGGAAATCAGGAAGTAAGTTTCTTTTCCTTATCCTCTCTGAACGTCTGGGTAGTGAAGTTTCAATTTGTGGGGTTTCTGAAATTGGTGGTGATAAAGCAACTGCTTCTTCTAAAGTAGGTTCCAAAATTTGTGAAGCTGAAGTTGTAGCTTCTTCTAATTCACTTTCTAAATTAGGTATAATATTTTGATTTATTTGACTTTCTTGATTTGTTTCTGGTGTTTTAACATTTTCAGGAATATCTTGTTCATTTTGTGATCTAATAATTTCAGGGGATTTATTTGGTTGAATGTTAATATTTGGTGGTGGTAAATAATATGGAATTAAATTTACAAGTGGTTGATTTTCTGCTTCTTGATCAAAACTATCATCAGAAATTTCTGAATCTTGTCCAAGCGCAATTCTTGGATTTTCTATTTCAGTTAATTCAAACGATTTAAATGTACTATCTGTTCTTGTCTCGTACCAATCTTACGAATACGATATGTAACTGGACTAATTTTCTCTAAAATTCTATAAGGTCCTAAACCAAGGTTTAGTCAATTTCTTCGATATGCCAATTTTTCCAGCAGGGTCATATAAATAAACTAGTTCGCTAATTTGAAATTCTCGCTCTTTCGTTTTTCTATTAAAATATTTTGCTCGAGTGTTACTGCTTTCTTCCATAGTTTTCTTTACTTGTAAAAATACTTTATTTAACCTAGTCATCATTTCTGAAGGATAATTTGTACTAACGTCGTATTTTACTCTAGTGTATTTCAGTATGTCATCAAATGGTAATGTAATATCTCGTCCATGTAATAAAAAGAAAGGTGAATAACCTGTTGAAGAATGAATATGAGATCTGTAAGCTAAAAGTACGAATGGTATCCATTGATCCCAATCGCGTTGTGAATCTGACACATAACATGCCAAAATGTCTTTAAAAACTCTGTGACTTCTTTCAATTACGCCATTTGACTGAGGATGATATGCTGTAGTTTGAATCCTTTCAATATTTAAGAGTTTACAAGTTTCTTTAAATATTTTTGACAAAAAATTTGCACCTTGATCTGTAATCAATTGTTTAGGAGTACCATGTCTAGCAATAATCTGAGTTGCAAAAGCTTTAGCAATTGTTTCAGCTGTTTGATTTGGTATTGGAATGGCTTCAGGATATTTAGAAAAATGATCTTGGAAAGTTAAAAGGTATTTATTTCCATCATCAGATGTGACAAAAGGTCCTACAATGTCCATTGCAGTTCGTTCAAAAGGTTCTGAAATTTGGGGAAAATTTTGTAAAGGAGCAGGTTTAAAATGAGGTGATGTTTTACGTTGATTACAAATATGGCATGATGAAACATAATTAATGATGTCTTTTCTCATATTTGACCAATAAAGTCTGCTTTGAATAAATTTTAAAGTTTTAATTTGACCTGGATGTCCAGCTAAAGGTAAATCATGAAAATCGTGAATGGCTTTATTTATAAAAGATTTTGGGATAACCATAAGATCTTTTCCTGTTTCGCTTTTATATAAAATTGAATTATTGTCTAAATAATATGGAAGTTCGTTATCTTCTTCTTCATCTTGATTGTTAATCTCTTGAATTAATAATTTGCAAAAATTGTCTTTACTTTGTTCTGACGAAATTAAATCTTTTACCATGAAGGACAAAATGGAGGTTTTTCATTAATTACTAACATTGAATGAGTTGATTGAATTTGATCACATATCTTAATTTTTATAGAAGTATTTTTAAATATAAATTTTATCATATGAAAAATGATATTCCAGTCTAAGTCGTCAATTTCGTGAGTCAGTTTGGGTATAGCTAATTTAAAATCTTTATTTTGTAGACACAATTCTAATAAGTTACTGATTGAATTAAACATATTTTCGTACGATGCTTTACCATAATGTTCGCTTTTAATTATTAAGAAATAAATATTTTTCTCGGGTAGATTTAACATTGCAATTTCTCCTACATCTTTACCTTGTTCTTTTATTTCATTTGTACTTCCGTAAGTTTGTCTAATTTCTTTTTCAATTTAGGAGTTCATATCTAAATTTTTGGATACGCAGAGAACTAACGAATATTCCTCAGGGATTATTAATAAATTTACTGATTCAATAGTTATATTTTTACTTTCTGGGATACTTTTATTTTTGAAGTTAGTGAAAAATTCTTGTAAAGTTGGTTTATCAAACATGTACATTCTGCTGAGAGCATCAACATTACCATGTTTTACTCCTGGTCTATGTATAATTTCAAAATCATATTCTGTTAATATTAACGCCCACCTACTAAGCCTACTCGTTGCAATACGTAAGCCCATAAGCCATTTTAACGGACGGTGATCTGTAATTATAGTAAATTTCTTCCCATAAAGAAAACATCTAAATTGTTTTACTCCATAAACAACAGCAAGACATTCTAGTTCAGTAACAGTATAATTTCTTTCTGCTTTTTTTGTAATTTTCTGCTCGTAAATGCGATTGGTTTTTCATGTCCATCCCGTTTTTGACTTAAAATGGCGCCAATTCCTGTTCCGCTGGAGTCAGTTGATAAAATAAAGGGTTCATTAAAATTTGGAAAAATAAGTACGTCATCTGATTTTACTGCTGATTTTAATTTTTCTATAGATTCTAAAACTTCGGGTGTAATAATAAATTTATTTTCTTTCTTAGTTAAATTTGTTAATGGAGCTGCTATATCTGAAAAATTTTTAATAAAACGTCGGTACCAACCAACAAGACCTAAAAATGACCTAGTCTCAGTTACGTTACGTGGTATGGGGAATGTTTCAAGTGCTTTTAATTTTTCGGGGTCCGGTTTTACTCCTTCTTTGGTAATAACATGTCCTAAATATTTCACTTCTTCTACTAAAAATTTACATTTACTTGGTTTTAATTTAATATTTGCAAGTCTCAATTTTTCAAAAACGGCTTCTAGTCTACTCAAATGTTCTGGTATGTCATCTGGACTGAAAATTATAACGTCATCTAAATAAACTAAGCATAATATGCCAATTAATCCTGATAAAGTTACATTCATAAATCGTTGAAATGTCGCAGGACTATTTACAAGACCAAAAGGTAATTTATTGTATTCATAATGACCAAAAGCTGTGGAAAATCCTGTCTTTTCTCGATCGGTTTCATCAACTTCAATTTGATGAAAAGCTTGTGAAATGTCTATGTGAAATGTCGCTAAATAAAGATGATGCATGGAAATATTGTTCAATTGTTTCATGCAAATCTGGAAGTGGATAAAAATCTTTTCTACTAATTGCATTTAATCCTCTATAATCTATGCAAATTCTAACTTTAGGAGAACCATCTGGAGCTGGCCTGGTGACGATAACGACAGGTGCACTCCAGGGCGAATTTGAATTAGAAATAATTCCTGATTTTAATAATTTATCAATTTCTTCCTTTAAAATTTCTCTATGATGATATGGAACGCGATAAGGTCTCTTCGCTATTGGGGCTACATTTTCGGTTATAATTCTATGTTTAACATAACAAAGCAGTGGTTAAAATTTCATTATCTAAAATAAAAGTTTGTTCATATTTCAAAATTAAATTTGTAATTAATCCAGTCGTATGTTCATCTAAATGATTAAAGTTAAATTCTGATAAAATATCCCTATTATTATTCGTATTATTTGATTGTAACCAATTTATTTCGTACCCTGTATTATCATTTTCAATTTCGTTTAGTATTTCTATATTATCCGATAATTTTGCAATTTGTGTATTCGCTTTTAAAGTTACGTCAAAATTATTTGTATTAAGAATTCGCGTAATTACATTTTTATTATCATTGTTAACTATTGAACGAGCTATAATTATTCCTTGATGATTGTTACCATCTTGTTCAATTAATCAAATATTATTTGATTTTACATAAATTTGATTCATTATTACCTGAAATTTTTATTTAAAAACATTGTTCACTTTCTGACCTTTTAGGAATTATTATATCTTTTTCAATTACTAAAGTTCCTACATAATTATTATTTTTGCATTCTTTTAAATTTTTGTTAATTTTATCGCTTTGATTTATACCTAAATTTTTATTTAATCGTATTTTATTACTATCCCAATTATCTGTAATTAAATTTAAAGTTTCACTTTCATTAATGATTATTTCGTTTTCTTCAATTGATATTGCTTCCGTACTTGTTGATTTATATTTATTTTTCTTTACCTCTTTACCTAATAATTCATAATTAATTTTACTTTGTTGATTTTCCATTGATTCTGAATTCTGTTTATTTTCTTTGTTTAATTTACAATTATTATTGTTATTTTCATTTGTTTTTGAATTATTTGTTACGTTTATTTCATCATTATTATTTTCAATTTCCGCGGTTTTAATTTTATTATCCTTGTTTATTTTTGTTTTTACCTTTTTATTTTTGGTTTCCTTCTCCTTTTCTTGAGATTCGGTATCCCAACTATTTACACAATTACTGGTTCGATCTGTAATACTTTCTTCTTCTTCACTATTGGCTTCTGTGTTTTCATAGACGGTTATACATATCGCAGTTTCTTGAAAAATGATTTTAATCATATCTTCAACTATAGTTCAATCTAGTTTGTCTAGGCTACATGCTAGTTTTGGGATTGCTAAATTTTTGTCACCATTTTCAAGCATCCTTAGTTTGAGTTTTACTAGTGAATTCCACAATGAGTCATAAGTTGGTTTCTGGTAAAAATATTTCTTAGTTATTAAATAATAAATGTTCCGATTCTTGAATTTCAATTCCGCTACTTCTCCTACTGTTTTTCTTTGGTCTTTTAATTTTGATATTGATCCAAAAATTTTCCTAAACTCTACGGCTATTCCTTTTCTCATCTCTAGATCTTCCGACACACAGTGGGCTAGAGCGTGATCACTTGGTGCTTCAAACAAATCACCTCGTTTTATCTCGTACCGAAACGTCTTATCAGGTTCCGTGTTTGTTACGTTTCTGAATTTATTACCTTTATTTACCTTTTTATTTTTAGTCGTTAATAAGTGTTGTTGATTTTTATTTATATTCGTTTCAATTTCATTACTTTCGGTTTTCTTTAAACTCTGTTTTTTTTCATTTTTGTTAATTCAATTTGATTTTCCCTATTTTGTGGGTAGCTATGTTGGCTAATAATTTCATTTAATTCAATTTCATCTAATTCTCTTTTATTTCTTCTCGTTTCTTTTGTTACAATTTGACTTTTACCTTCTTTTAGATAACAATGTTCGTTATTTATTTTATTTTATTCATTACTATTTATTAAGATGCCATGTTCGCATATATTTTTATTCGATTTACTTTTGTTCGTTCCATTTATTGGATAGCTCTGCTCGCTAATTATTACATTATTTGTCTTATTTGCTTCAGTATTTTGTTTACCTTCAATGACCGTAATATTTTTGTTTAATAATTCATTATTTTCTTTTAAACTTGAATCAACTTTATCCTTTAATTTAGTACCATGTACTTTAGAACTTTGATTTTTATAATTAATACGTTTACCGTTCTGATCAAAAAGTTTGCGCGCATAAACTTTTTCATCTTTTACCTGTTCAATAAGTTTAGTTTGATTAACAATTTCTTGTCTTCCCAAAGGAAGGGTTCTTGACTCGCGATTTTCAAGTTCCTTTTTAGAATTTGGTAATAAAACTTCAACCTTTCTGTCTCCATATGAGTGCTGGACGGTGTCGATGTCAAATTTGTCATATACCTACCTATGATTGATCTTTCGTGACGTTCACGAAGTCCCTTTTTAGATTTTGAAATGACTCTACTTGATTCGACAACGTCGCATTCATCTTCAGACAATGAACCGTACTTTTTAACGATAACGATTGGTTCGACGTAATTATTTTGAATTTCATTTTCATTTTTATTTTGATTTAGGCTTATGTTTACCTTTTTATTTTTATTAATAAAATTTTTGTTAATTATATTTCCGCTTGTTTCACTTTCACATATTGAAATTCTATCGTAATCATTTTTCCTTGCATAATCGAGTACTTTTGTATGTACTTCATTTATTTTTCCCTTATTTAAATTATAACAACTTCCATAATTATTATCCGACTGTTTGATTATAGGAATGATTTGATCTAACAATTTTAATTCATTTGTGTAATAATTTATACTCGCTTTATATTTGTACAACAAATCCCTACCAATTATTCGATCTGCGCTTAAATTGATATTTTCACAGACAATAAAGTTGAATTTAAATAAATCTATAAAGTTTGGGGTTCCTACTGATGCGTTTAATATACCTAAAGCTGTTTGATTTACTCCTGCAATACCTGAAAAAACTATGTCTTCGGTTGATTTCTCTAAATTATTCAGGTTGAGTATATATTTGATTTGATCACAGATAAGCAAGCACCTGTGTCTAAAAGTAATCTGCAATGAGTTTTATTTAAAATTAATTCAATAATACAGGGAATTTCTTCTGAATTTTAATTTACGTTAGGAATGAAAAATTTTGAATTTTGTTTATTGTCTGTGTGGGAACGAGTATTTTGATTGTAATTAATTATTGTGTTGTTACATTTGGTGTCTCTACGGCGCGGGATACCGTCGTAGAGTGTTGATCGTTTAAATTGCTGCGATCATTTATATTATAATTTTGAGTATTTCTATTTTGCGTCGAATTTTAATTCGGCCGATTACGATTTCCAGTATCGAAATTTCTATTTCCAAAATTTGATCTATTAACGTTTTGATATTTGTTATTTTTAGAATCGAAATTATTTCTATTATTTAATTGATTATAATTTGATTGATAATAATTAGAATAATTTCTGAAATTCCTTTGATTCGGATTATTTTGATAATTAAATTTTTGTTTATTAAAATTTGTTTGATTTCTAAAATTATCATTATTTGTTTGTTTATAATTATTGTTTGAGTTGTGTCTTGGAGTATTTTCTGTTGCATATATTGAATTCATACGCTTTTTTAACAAGGTATCATTTATTTCTTGAATTTTTGCGAGGTTTTCCGCTTTTTCTATCGTGAGATTTTCGATCGACATTAAAGTAACACCCATTTGTTTTAAAAATTCTTTCTTTAGTCCAACTTTAAATTGGGTTAATGTTGCTTGCTTACATTTAATTTTTATTCCTGGTATTTCATCTGGATTTGCTGTTTTCAAATCTTCCTCTAGTACTTTAGGCGCAATACTTTTGAGGCGAATTACAAAGTTAGATACTGTTTCGTCTTGTTTTTGAATACACATAATGTAATTGATTTATTGCTTCACCGGGGATTCGTGTTTTACTAAATTGTTTTATTATTTGTTCTTTGAATTCTAGATAATTTAAGTTTTTAAGATCATCATCGGCTTTAAAAAATTTTAATGCTAATCCGCGTAATCTATATTTAATTACTTTTAAACGTATTTCATGATTCCATTCTTCCAGTTCCGCCCTTTGTTCAAAAAGTTCAAAATAATATTTTGGATTTGATTTACCATCATATTGTTCTACTGACGATGCCAAAGCTCCTAATGACGTAAATGGTATTAATGTTTGATTTTGATTTGATTTGTTACCTGAGGTTTTAGATGGTGTTTTATTTGTATTAAAAGGATTAAGACTAGTATTCGGTGAATTTTTACTATCACTGTCGGATTCATTTCCTTGTAGTGGCATTTTTTAATATTAATTTAAATTTACGGGAAAGTTTAAATACAGGAAAATATACAGAATAATTTACATGCACATACAAATATTTGATGTTATATGGTTAGTTAGAAAATTTTACAATTTATAGCTGAAAAATAAACACAAAATTTTTGTAAACGGATTTTTATAATTTGAATAATGAAAAGAAAATTTTACATTAAATTACAACAAAACAAAATTAATTTTTAATCAAAAATGAATTTAAGTTATTTAATAAAAGTTCAAGAATTTACGTTAATGATTTGAATTTTTTATATAGTTTAATAGTGCAAATTATTTTGTTAAATTTATGAATTCATGAAAGAATTCTTATTTTAATCGAAATCCCACCGCTGCCACCATTGTAAGACCCTGGTACTTTAGGGTTATCTTTGATTATTTTCTCTTTCTCTGAATTTGAAATACTTACTATTCTGCTTTAATATTTAATCGATTTTCGCTACCACCAGTTAGAATTTTATTCGAGATTCTAACAAACTCCATCAAGTTTATTTATTTATTAGTAGACGTGTTTATTCAGAAGCGTAGGAAATTTAAGTTATAATTTGTCACTATAAACTTTTATGAATAAAAGAATTGAAATTTAATTTACTCAATTTATTTAAAACAAAACAATTAAATTAAACATACACAAACAAAACAAAATAAAGTAATAATCCAGTTCACATTTAGTACCAAATTAAATAATATAAATTGTAACTGAATAAAATTAAATAATTCTTATTAATAAGAATAAAATTAAATAATTCTTATTTATTTAATTTTATCTTCGTTAAAATATAAAAGTTTGAAAAAGGTTAAAAATTGTTAATAAAAAAGAAGGTGAAGAATAAAAACATTTAAAAATTTACTTACAATAAAGTCGAAATACACAACACTGAATTTAATTGAAATGAAAAATTTGAACTCCTCTGGTTCAAAGTTAAGACACAACTGATTTAAAAAGATGCATTAATCTTTACTCTTCCCTTAAAATTATTCCTTATCATTTTACTTAATTATGGAAAATTTCCAGTATTTTGTAATATTATACATCCCATATGTTTATCAAAATCTATAATTGAAATTTATAGTTTTGTTTTTCTCAAAAAGATTAAAAGTTACGTAAGTTTAATATATTTCAATCATCGCTTTCCGAAATTATTACCCTTATCTCTAAAATTCCGATGTAAGTTAAAATATTTAACATGTGGAAATGATTTGAATTATTAAAATAATATTTTAAATAACTAATAATTTGGTTAAATAATTTTGCTAACCTAATATAACTAAATTAAAATACAATTATAATAAATAAGAAGTTTAATTTGAGTTTAAATTAAATTTCTTTTTATTCAAATTTACCAACTTAAAATTTATATCATTTCAATAATGAGATAACAATATAAAATTATACAGGGTTGGCTTTAGAAATATAATTTTTATAATAACTAAATTTAAAACTTTTGACAATTGATAATTATTTATATATCAATATTTAATTTATATGTAAAAATAATTATATTTCCAATTTAACTGTTAAAGGCGGTTTACTACACATGGAGATCATTAGAAAAATATATAATTACAACTGCATTAATGAAAATTAATTTTTATTCTGCAAAAAACATACTCTGAAAGGTTGACAAAATAGAAAATATAGAAAAAATGAAGATAAAAAATTATTTTTTTCTTTTGTGAATGCTATCATCTTCCCTCTGCAGGAACCAGCAAAAGTCTCCCATCATTGCTGAATCCCACCTTCCTTGGTATCGATTTTCCATTATACTAATGTCTTGGTGAAACCTTTCTCCTTGCTCGTCACTTACTGCACCCAAATTTTCAAGGAAGAAATTTAGATGGGAATGTAGAAAATGAACTTTAAGCGACGTACGGCATCATAACTCCTTATAGTTATGTAACTGTTCTTCTATCATATTTTCGTAGTGCACATGTTTTTTGTTGCCTAAAAACTGATCTACAACTATTTTGAAAGATGGTACCCCAAATGGCATAGTACTTTTCTTTCCCTTAAACCACTGAACTAAAGTTACATAACACGATATACAACATATATGTGGCGCCCAGGATTTCTCTTGATCTCCAATATGACAGCCAAAATAATCATGATACGCTTGTTTTACTAGATTTGTAATAATTCTATACGTTGCGATTTTATTGTAAATTTACCACACACATAACAAAAATTGTCCGGCAAATTAACACAGCTACGATAACGTCTCATCATTATAATGGTATGCCGTTATAAGTTGTAAATCATCGCAAAGTTTCTTGAGGTTTGGCATCAGAAATACAAAATCTTTTTGTGCAAGGTTTCAATGGATCAGACTTTAATGGACGACCATTTCGAAGCTTTAAAACAAATTTTTGGAAAGTGGCATCTTTGTACTCTGTCTTTATTGATACCACACTTGGTTCATCCTTGGTGTATCGAATCAACACCGTTTTCCTAAAAGGCAACAAATTTTTACCTCCAACAGCCATAAAGTTGTTCTTCTTTGGATTAAAATAGAGAACATCGTCGTGCACCTATGAAGAAACATTAAAAGGTGCTGGTTTCTTGCGTGTGTTTCTCATTTTTTGGTGAATAGTTCACATTCAATAGAGTCGCATTTCATTAAACCAAATTGTTTATTAAAAAAGATTCGCTACTTTTGGCATAGTCAAATATACTCATTATGTAGTTTGGTAAAAAAAAAAGAAGAGTTGACTGTACATTTGCCAAACGAGTTAGAAGTAAACGACTTTGTCAGATTGTACAATGTCGATACATCTATATGAAGATGTAAAATCTATAACTTCAGTGCAGATTAGCTAGTTTTGCATAGTGGTGACGATTTGTTGAATTCATTAAAGCTTTGAATGCTTTAGCCGTTTAATTTTGAAATTTTCGGCAAATGAAGTTTTCATCATCATCATCATCTAAATTGCCAGTAATGAATTTTATTGTTTTTCCTAAGAAATTTATTAATCCGCGCTTTTGTTTAAGGTGCAAAAGTTTTTCTAATGTGTTTTCTGCTGATATTAATTCTAACTTTAATTGAAGTCTTAATGGTATCATTTTAAATTGGGTGAGAGTATGAGAAAATAAAACTTAAGATAATGAGATTCAGTTTTCGCCACTCTTCAGGTTTTCACCAAAATATCTATTAGACTGAATCGGTGTTACTTGCATTGAAATTGCGAATTTCACGAAGCCCATCAGGTTCAACAAGGTCCTGCAACGATATATGCCGATTTTCCTTTCATTGTATTATCAGTTTTTTTTTGTAATTTGAATTTTATTCATAAAAGACGGTTTACGTGCTAATAATGGTTCTTGAAATTTTACATTGTAGGGTTGTCTTTCGTATTTTGAGATAAAGCACATATCATTAGCACTAAATATTGTAACTCTTAAGCACCGATTTTTAAAACATGTATTAATTTTATAACAAAATTTTATGATGAACGAAAAATAAGTGCATACAAGACCAGTGTGATCAGCATTCCTGTTGATGCTTGGTTAGTGAAATTTCCTTGCATTTTATCATGGTCGACTTGAGCCATGTGGACTCCTTCTTGACGAATTTGACAAAACAGTGGAATTTTACACAGTTTAATCTTGATGCCTCGTGATTTATTAATGAATTTTCTTCTAGTCATTGTGTTTGAAATGTTCCAAGTAATTCACTGTAGTGGAACTTCTTGACGATAGCGCGTAAAGTTGAATTTTCACTGCATTATTAATTTGGTTCGTATGATATTAAGGTAAGTACTTCAATAGAACCGCTTAATTATCCTCTTCTTCGCAGCGTCAGTTATGGTAATTGAAAAGAAAGTTATATTTTTAAAAATAATCTTTATTTCAATCAATTTCATTAAGGTGTTTATCACTCGCGGCGGCACTACGGGAAGACGAAGTGGTTCTAATTAGTTCTGGTGCCGATTGTTCTTATTAGTGGAGTATGGGCACAAAAGTTCACTTGGTCTATGATTTACTTTTTTCCTTCTGTAATTTGTTTTTCCACTTCCAATAACACATAATGGTTAGCAAGATTGTTATTACCGGTAAACAGATGAACCACGGGATATATTTATTGGTAACTTGTGACTGGTCTCTTCTATTAGTGGTTTTAATTTTTATCATGCGGTCTTTTATTTTATCTATACCTAACCATAAAATAGTTACTTAATTATTTATAATAGTTATCTAGCTATTTATTGGTTCAAAATAACAATTACAATTGTTAGTTTCAAACAAAAGTTGATAGTTATTTCATCTAATAAATAATTGTCGCACAACAAAATGAAGATCTACATAAAAAATAGGTCGATTTGATTATTGTTTTGTTGGCTAACTATGAACTTAATAAAGAATATTAGTAAATGATTTATTTCTAACAAAAATGCAGTTTATTGCATACAACTGGGATTACAAATGATATTTTTTTAAATATTAATTTTTATTTTAAACAAAATTTTAAATTTTAAACTACGAATTATTTTCCGAGTTCATAAATTTATTTATTTAAATTAAAATTTGAAAATCAACAACAACCAAAATTTAACAGTACAACCTCCGTAGGCTTGGTAGCTAAGACGGTATACTCGTGGTATACTCGTGCAATGGATCGCAAGTATGGTCACAGGTTCGATACTCCTGGCTGCAGTGTACGTTGGTAAAAAAAACAGTAAGTTATATTTAATATTATTCAGTTATATTTCAGACATGGATGCCAAAGAAATGGATTAGGTAACTTATGATTAAATACAACATGGGACATGGCAAACAAATGGATAATTGCAATAATAGGCATTATGTAAATTGTGATTAAATATGTATCTATCTGTAGACACCCAACATAAAATAACAAAATTACAATTAAAATTGTATAGTAACAATTATGGGTTTAACTATTAATTTTTGGTTGATTTCACTATGAAACTGGGTAGACGCCGTTTCATATGCTCTGTTTAGTTGATTCTACCTATTATTTACTATGAAAATAGTTGTCTAACTATATTTATTGGTTCAAAATAACAATTAAAATTGTAGAGTAACTATTATGGGTTTAACTATTACTTTCTGGTTGATTTCACTATGAAACTGGGTAGACGCCGTTTCATATGCTCTTTTTAGTTGATTCTACCTATTATTTTCTTTGAGTGTAGAGCATCGAGATTAATATGTTTGAGTTCCAGCGGTTCTAATTTTGACGGTCCTTCCATTTCTTCTGTGTTGAGTTCTCTTAATGTAGCGGGTAATTCCAATGTTTTCCTTATTACGGCTGTTGAGTTTCCCCTCATTATTTCTCCCATTATAGTTATTTCTCCAACACGTATCGAACAATCAGGTGTCGTCTCTAATATGATTGATTTCTCGACGGTTAAATGAGTAACCGGAGTGTTTTCGCAAGTTTCAGCTATAACTGTGGGTTCTACAATCTACAATGAATATAAGCCACTTCCCGTGACGTAGCCTTTGTATCTTTTTTTGCTTTGGTCTTAAGATCACTTGGTTTTCTTCACATATTGCGTAATTATTGGTGTGCAATATTTGTTGAACCTCACAAGGTACCTCTTTATCTATTGGGTGTATTGAAGTAACTTCGCATATTAATAACTCACGTAACATAATATGTGAGTAGCATCAGTGGTGGCGTGATGTGATCGCTCGTTGAGTTACAGAGCGGAAATTCTGGGTTCAAATCGCGGACTGGTTCTAAAACAGTGACCAAAAACTTATCGTTTTAATGCTTATTTTTAATGGAAGTTGAGGGTCACTGTTTTTACAAACTTTCTATGCAATTTCATGTTATCATAATTATCATACTTGATAATATTATGTTGAAGAGAAAGTAGTTATTATAACTATAACTTCCTCTTGCTAAGTAAATTATGATAGCGCAATTCTCTTATTACCAAAATTACAGGGTTGGATTTAGAACAAAAGTAAGGCGGGTTACTAATACAACTTGTAGTAAAGGATTTATATGGAATTCATTATTTAAAATGAATCTTTCCTTTTTTCAAATTTGATAAGTCCTCCATGTGTTTTAATTGCAAATTTATAGGGGAGGGGCAGGCGAGTTGGCATATCCAGGCAAGATGACACATCAGGTGTATTGGACAACCTATGGTGCTATTTTCATTGATAATACTATACTACTATTGTAATTGTCGGTAAATCAGTGGTGAACTTAATCTATTTCAAGAAAAGTGTACTGTGTGAGTTTAAATTGATATTTTGTGAATTTTAATCATCTCAATTCAATGTAGCCTTTCCTTTCTTAGCCTCCAGTTTCACTATTGATTTATTAATTGATATGGTTTCCACACACACATTCTTGCACGGCTTTTTGCGTTATATGCCGTAAAAAAATATGCATTATTATAGGTTAAATATTTCTTATTGACGAAATTTCAAATTCACATCCAACCAGGCAAGATGACATAGTGCTATGTCATCTTGCCCATCCGTGATCTTGCCCGGATATTTACCTCACTTACCCGGTTGCTTGTATTTCTTACAAAAAATCTTGTAATTCTACAAGATTCAACTTCACATGAAGAAGCTGTTGCTGATGTAGTTTTAAATTCGGATGGGTAAAGTGACTGCGGCTGTATATACTGCAATGATTTATACAGCTGTTCCAAATCTGGTGAGTACTGGCTAAGATGCCAGTCTTGCAAAAATTGGTCTCGCGCCGCGTGTGCTGGACTTTCAAAGCAGTCCAAGACTTTCATTTGTGAATTGTGTAATTAATTTTACATTGTTTATGCTATATGTCATCTTGCCCAATAGGGCCGGGCAAGATGGCTTTTGTGACCTTTTAGTTTATTGTTTAATTATAGAAACAGTTATAGGAATATTCACTTGATATTTTTTTATTCAATGGTGTATGATTTGAGCTATTTAAAAAATATGCGCAGCTTCCAAAATATTTTGTATTTTCAAAAATAAAAATGTTAAAACACTAAGTATGTCAACTTGCCTGCCTCTCCCCTAGTCGATTTTACATTATAATTACCGATTTCGAGAGGGCCCTAAAACGTGAAATTACTATAAGATTTTTTGAACGTTTGATTATATACATTTTCTCGAAACGTTGTGCATCTTCGGCATTTAAATTTCCAGATATCCATTTTATGGCTGACCTTAAAATGTTTATTAAATATCGCCTTGGTCTTTTTTCTTCTTCAGGAGTTGTTTCCATTAATTTCTTTAATATGGAAGTATATTTCTCATTTCTCATTCATCAATCTTAATGTCACTAATTGTGGTAGAAACGGAATGGAAAAATAATTTCCTATATCTTCAGCATCGATAGTCGTTTGTATTGTTTCATTAAATTTAATTAATACTTCCTCGGTTTGTTGTTGAAATGATTTTAACTTTTACATATTTACTTAAATAAGTATTATTACTTATTATAACGACAAGAGAGAAGAAATCTAATAGACAATAGAGTATCTATATTTTATAAACTATTAATTTATACTTTTGATAAGATGTATTGAACTCCTGAAGCAATACTGTTTGCAGCGCCAGTTAAATACTGTAACGCTCCAGGTCTCTTTGGGATAAGAGAGAAAAGAAAACATATATAAGTTTTTTTTCTCGGTTGCTAATTTTTCCTTCCCCAATTAGTAGCTAAATTTATTGGTCCGACTATCGCTGCCACCACAGCAGAATTGGTTTCTTTGATTTCTGATGAAACTCAGCGTGGATAGCGATTTTCTTTTAAGTTTCAAAAATTTTGAAAACATTTACTCATACGTTTCTTCAGACTTTAGACTTTAGAGAGAAGAATTACAACTTAACCGAATACCACTTAATTGTTTCGCACATTTTAATATTTTCGCAGTGAAGGATAATATTTTTTTGCACATTTCATAAGTTTTATAATTGACTGTGCTGAATCGCTTCCAAATATTTTTTGAATATCGCAATCTTTTAATAATTGCGCAATCTCGGTTTTGATAATATACACATCTTCTTTCAATAAATTCATTTTTACTTTTATTTCTTTTACATCTTTTACAGTATTGATTAATTCTATATTGAAAGTTTCTACGCGTTCCCCACTCTCAACGGTTTTTTCTGCAAAAGCAAACAACAAATCATCTTGGGATTTTACACATTCTTTAATATTTTTAATTTCGCCAGAATGTTCAATCGTTCGACTATCGATTTGGTTTAACTTCTTTTCGTGCGCTAATATCATTTTGCCTAATGCAATATTGTTGTCATTGTTGTATTTTCGCACTTTCTTATAACTTCGGATATTTTTTTGGAGTCGCTTAGTTTGTTTATTTAAAATTTCAGATATTTGTTGATAAATCATATTTAATTCGGAATATCTACTAGCATAATCGTTCGTATTTAATTTAAACATTGTTAATTTTGTTACTAAATTAAACGACTAACTTTAAACGCTTTAAATTTCAATTTTGTTATTATTGTAAAAAATATGGTCATAAGGCATATACGTGCACTCAAAAAAATGTTGTTCATAATATTAATAAACAGTGGTTACTAACTTGTATTTAGTTGTCACAATAATCATATTTATTGTTAGGACGAAATTTTTTAATTATTTAAGAACTCTGTTTATTGGTACAATAATTCAATATTAATTGTAAGAATAAATGGTCTAACACTGATTAATAACAGAAAATTCATTCAGCCAGTAACTAATTTTATGTATTTGATTAAAACATTTAATTCTCGCAATAAAAAGTATTTTTGTATATACAAATATTCAATTTATCGTGACAACGAATGCATTTATATTGATAGTTAATACATTTATTAAATAATGTAAAAAATTAATTGATTAATGAAAACTATTACTTGTTACAACAACTATAGTTGTTATTACTATAACAGCAATGCAGTCATCATGTTTTTGTCGATTTCTTTGGTGTGATGTCATTTATTTAGTGAAATCTGTGAGTGAACACGTAAATTTTGAAAGAGATTAAACATTGTCTGGTACTTTTACTGTTAAAATAAGGTAAGTTGGGATATTAATATATTACAAGTAAATTATCACTTGATTTATACATGTTTTTTGTGGAATACGGCCGTTGTATCGCTTAGCGTCAAGTCACCGTCTGGAAAGGGAAATTTTGGAACGATTCCCAACAGAGAAATTGGTATCTATTTGATCATCAAAGATTAATTCTTTAATTTTTAACACATTTTATTACAGGAATATTATCGTATTTCGAAAGGAGGCAAAATTTATAATAAATATTGCAACATGAAAGCTTCGCTTAAATCAGCCATAATTAGCCATGTTTTACCGCCACAGCTAAAAACTGAGGAAAGAAAATCTCGACACGAGAAGGATTTTGGTAAGTGGCTTGCAAACAATTTATTGCTTTTATTTTGAAAATCAATTTTGTACAGGTTTTAAAGACCCTGGTATAACATTTTAGAAATATTCGTGTGCGTTTGAGATTTATAACACTGCATTTTTTTAGAACCTGGAGTAGATGGAGAAAGTTTACCCTATTTTAGACGCTTGGCCTTTTTATAAAACATCTTCAGGATATCGTTTGGTACGTCACTGCATTAACTATAAATTACAGTTAATTATTGTTAGTTTCCTTTCAGATTGATATTGATTTTAAAATTGCATTCGAAGACAAAGATGGTCTTATTATGAATTGAGATAATAACCGTGGCAATCTGGTAAAAGTTTTATTCTGCAACGTAAAGGACAAAAAAATAAAAGGATTGTTAGAGACGGTGAGGGATACCTCTGATTTACAAGAAAGTGAGTGTTTTGTATACATTAATTCGTGCTATACTTATTTGATTTTTCACTTTCAAATAGTTAAATTCATAAATAATAATTTAATTGTTCTTTTCAGATAGATATAATGCCGCTATTTTTTGGTCATTACATCATGGCTACTTCGTTCCTACAACACTAAATATTCAAAAAATAGGCGATAAAAGGGTCGGCACCCTTATCAAAAATAAATATGTATTTTTTATATTTGTTTTAAATTTTTTTAATTCTGTATTATACTTAGGTTATAAACATTTAAATTAATTTCAAATTGTGTTCTGAAAATAAAATTTAGTTTTTAATATGTTGTTTGAATTACAATGCCGTCAATCCTATCAATTTTGGCATGAGCCCAACCAATAAAATAAGGTGAGACAATGTATATTAATTTCATTTATTGCGTCCATATTTTACTAAATTTCTTGCTTTTTCCTTTGCGGGTTTAGTAGACAATAATTAAACTCTATATCTCTTTTAATAGATTAACGTTTCGAGGGGTTTTGTTTCCTCTTCGTCAGAACCAATTAATAATATGTCATAAATTAACATTCAAATATTTATAATTCATTTAAATACGTATTATAAATATTTGAATGTTAATTTCTGACGGTTCCGACGAAGAGGAAAAAAAACCTCGAAACGCTAATCTATTAAAAAAAGATATATAGAGTTTAATAATTATTTTCCACTAAACCCGCAAAGGAAAAGGCAAGAAACAAAGTATGTATATCAATAGCTCTCTCAATTACTAAGTTAATTTTGGCAATAAACGATGTACATTGAGCCAATAACTGCAGTAATTGATAAAACAAACCTATTAATGAGTCCAACAAATAAAATAAGGTGCGACAATGTACATCAGTTACTCTCACAATTATTAACTCCACTATGACAATAAACGATGTTTACTGAGAGAATTAACTACGTTTATAGCATTAATAAACATCGTTTTGTTCTAACAATTAAATTGGTAACTGGACAAATTTTAATAATTATAGTTGTTGGTTTAATAAACATTTTTACTGATATTATGTACCTTTTTTTTTGAGTGTGTTGGTATAAGTCTGATAACACTCGAAATAATTTTAACAAAAATTTTGTATTAATTAATCATGTTAATCATAAAAAAGCAAAATTTACGGGAAATTACGTAAATATACATGGAAGAAATTATTTTTATGGCAATAAAAATTCAAGGTTTAAGAAAAAATATAGAGGTCCTGGAGCTTATAATAGTACTGCGTTTTTCGATCCCCGAGAGAGGAAGAGAAGACAAAAAATTAACGTAAAAAATTGCAAACATAAATTCAAAAATCCTATAATGGCAATTTCTTGTATGACGCAACTCAAAAACATAGACACGAAGATCTTAACGATTCCTAGAAAAGTTAATAACAAAAACGTAGACGTAATAATTGATACGGACTACTCAAAAAATATCATTTCCAGTGATGTTGCCAAGTTTATTAAAATACAATGGTCCAGATCAATGTGTTAAAGATCAGAATTTTTTCAAGAAAATAATATAACTATTAAAAAATGTGAAAATAATAATGTTACGTTACAATATAATGACAAAATTGCATCTGAAAATTTTTGCGCAAATATAAAAGAGACAAAAAATTATTATTTGAATTCCTTAAACGCACCAGAAAACATATCTTTAATAACAACTTATGAATTAATTGATAATCCTAAAGATCAGGTATGTGAGGAGGAAAATCAAAATAATTTACCTTATACCCCTTTGATTTTTCTGAGATGGAAACTATGCAAGCGATTTCATTATTAAGGGAAACGACAAAAGCCTACTTACAAAACCCAAATACACACGAATTTGATCCGATCAACAATATGGAAAACAAAAACGAAGATCAACTTACACAATTACTTAATAAAATGCCAAAAAAATTTTCTGATTCTCCCCACGGTACTTACGAAAATTATTTGTTTATAGAAAGCATTGTTAAGGGAAAGGGATTTTTTAAGTGAATAAATGCTATTCAAAAATAACAGGAAATTTTAAACGTAAAATCAAATTAAAACAAAAATTATTTCACATCTTAATATTTTTTTATAATCGCTTCCGCACATAGAGCATAACATCTTACTTTGAATCGACTGCATGTTCTAATTTCAAGAATTTACATTATTCAATTTACTATATAAATTGTTATTTATTTTTCAAGTACTACGACTTTTATAACGACAAGAGAGAAGAAATCTAATAGAGTATCTATATTTATAAACTATAATTTATACTTTTGATAAGATGTATTCAACTCGTGAAGCAATCCTGTTCGCAGCGCCAGTTAAATACTGTAACGGCTCAGGTCTCTTTGGGATATACGTTTTTTTTCTCGGTTGCTAATTTTTCCTTCCCCAATTAGTAGCAAAATTTACTGGTCCGACTATCTATGCCACCACAGCAGACTTGGTTTTTTTGAGTTCTGATGAAACTCAATTTATTTGGTAGCGTGGATCGTTCTTCGTAGGCGTAGGAATGGTAAATAAGACTTTTCACACAATACAAATAAAAGAGAGATTTGAAGACAGGATTATTTTATTACTTAACTCTAATATAAAAAAAAAAGAAAACATGTAGGTACGAATGAAAGATTCCCTTAAAATAAAAGAAAAATCTAATTCAATAAAGAGAACTAACGTGGAATTAAAGCAAATCATAGGGTGGTTAAATTCATAATTAAGGTAAGCAGAAAACCAAAGTAAATAGTTATTTAAAAATAGCACACACAAATCAATAAACACCACAACAAAATATACTCCCACCAACATTATGAACTAAACTAATACCAACAAATCTTGGTTGGTCGAAATTTGACAATTTGATCGTTAATAATAATTTATTATGATGTCGCAGTGAGATTTCAGAAAGTTAGCTCACTTGATTTTGTACTTATTTACTTTGTAGCTGCAGTTTTCGATTACTTCATCCATTGGATTACAACTAGTAATTTTTCCGTCGTTTAATACGATGTAGACACTATGTTTTCCTTCAGTACGTGCTATTGGACAATTTTCCATGTCTTTAAGTTTGCAAGAAGTTACAATTGTGTAACACCCTGGTACTTTAGGGTTAAATTTTATGATTTACTCTTCCTTTGATTTTGAAATACTTATTATTCTGCTTTAATATTTAATTGATTTTCGCTACCACCAGTTAGAATTTTATTTGAGATTCTAACAAACTCCATCAAGTTTATTTATTTATTTGTAGACGTGATTATTCAGAAGCGTAGGAAATTTAACTTATAATTTGTCACTATAAACTTTTATGAATAAAAGAATTGAAATTTAATTTACTCAATTTATTTAAAACAAAACAATTAAATTAAACATACACAAACAAAACAAAATAAAGTAATAATCCAGTTCACATTTAATACAAAATTAAATAATATAAATTGTAACTGAATAAAATTAAATAATTCGTATTTATTTAATTTTATCTTCGTTAAAATATAAAAGTTTGAAAAAGGTTAAAAATTGTTAATATAAAAGAAGTTGAAGAATAAAAATAATATTAAAAAATTTACTTACAATAAAGTTGAAACAAACAACACTGATTTTAATTTAAATGAAAAATTTGAAATCCTCTGGTTCAAAGTTAAGACACAACTGATTTAAAAAGATGCATTAATTTGCTCTCTTCCCTTAAAACATATCTTATCTTTTTCTTATAATTATGGAAAATTTCCAGTATTTTGTAATATTATACATCCCATGTGTTTATCAAAATCTATAATTGTAATTTATAGTTTTGTTTTTCTCAAAAAGACTAAAAGTTGCGTAAGTGTCATATATTTCAATCATCGCCCCTAGAATTTATTACCCTTATCACTAAAATTACGATGTAAGTTACCCAAAAATATTTAACATGTGTAAATGATTTGACTTGTTAAGATAATATTTTAAATAATTAATAATTTGGTTAAATATTTTGCTAACCTATAAAACTAAATTAAAATACAATTACAATAAATAAGAAGTTTAATTTGAGTTTCTAATTAAATTTCTTTTTATTCAAATTTACCAACTTAAAATTTATATCATTTCAATAATGAGATAACAATATAAAATTATACAGGGTTGGCTTTAGAAATATAATTTTTATAATAACTAAATTTAAAACTTTTGTCAATTGATAATTATTTATATCAATATTTAATTTACATGCAAAATAATTATATTTCCAATTTAACTGTTAAGGGCGGATTACTACAATACCCCCACGAAGGAAAAATGGAGGAGTATTATTAAAATACTCGTACCTTTTAAAAAAAAATAAAAATAAGAGTACAATAAGTATAATAAGAAAAAAATTTTCAAATGTTTATATAATGCTAAAAAAAAAATTGTTAAAGAAAAATAATTATACGATAGTAGATATAATAAAGTAATAAAAAATAGTATATTATAGGCCAAGGTTGTGAAGACATGCATTATAGCCCTAGCGCCAAGATTATATTCCGAGGTGCGAAGCACCGAGGAATATAAGGCGCGGGGGCTATAATGGTCTTCACAACCGTGGTTATATATACGATTTTTTCCACTACTAGGTTTATTACAATTCTTTTAATTTTTGTTAATCCAAAATATTCTAATTTAAAATATTTATTTTAAATAAATTATAAAACAAATGACAGTCTTTTGTTTTCTTGATTTGACATTCTTGAACATTTTAAATTAATTGTGATTAAAAGTTGAAATTTGAAGTTTATGAGCCGTTTAGTGAGTTTTTTTAACTGTTTTGTAATAGAAAATCTACTACCGGAAAATCCTTTGTGTTTTCGCATTGAATTTTATTAGTAAATTAAATAAATCGTGGTTCGTCAAATTAACAAAAGATGGCGCTGTCACTATCTGTCACATTAATTCGAATTTAATAAAAATTTTAAAATTCAATTAATCTGTTAATAAAGCGTTTTTAATAGTTTAAATACAATTAAATAGCATCTCTTGATTATTCTAAATCATCTTATAACAACATTTTTCTTTAAAATAGTCCCCAAATTATCGAAAAATATCATTTTGTTCATTATTAACTAGTAGTTAATAATGGAAAAATTTTTGACCACTAGTCTATAACATGTCACTTCTGGAGCTTCATACCTAAGTAAAAATGATAGCCTATATGACTAGTAGTGGAAAAAAATGTTTATAGTACTATAAAAAAAAAATTGTTTACATTTATATCTAAAAAAAAAATTTAATAATAAAAAAAAATAATATATTCAAAAATTTAACTCATAAGTCCAAATATTTACTTGAAAGTTCATATTCGCGCACTATAACTTTTCGTAGTCCATTTAAAATTTATAATTGTCATCGTAATGTTTTTAGTACACGCACTATTGTTTTTAATTAGAAGTTACTTACTCGCGGCGCGGCGGCACTATAGGAGGTCGAGGGATTTCCAGTTCTACTGTTGAATGTCTATTTGAGAAACGCGCACTAGGATTTACCGTATCCGTGGATTCACTTTGTTGTACTTCTCCTGTAGTGGTTTTGAATAGTTTTCTCAAATATGTTCTTTTTATGTAACAAAATACCGAAATAAGAATTAATGATGGAATTAATGCTATGTAGATTAACCAATATTGATGTTTCACTTTCGGTGTTTTTTCATGATGATCCATAACATCTTTGAACTCCAGAAGACGATCCTTTAAAATACGTAGATCATCCAAATCAATATGTTTAAATCTAATGGATTTAATTTTGGTACTTCTTCTTTTAAATGATTTTCAGAAAAATCCATTAATATTTTAGGTAACTCTAATACTTCACTGGTCACTGTAGATTGTCCATCCTTTTCTCCAATGATATTAATGTCGTTTATACGAAGAGAACAATCTGGATCTAACTTTAACATAATTGAATCTTTAATTTCCCTATATAATTTTGGACTGTTTGAACATGATTCCACTATTGCAGTATTTTCTGCTAGAAAAAGTAACCATTTTCGTTGACGAATTTTCTGCAATTTGTTCTGATAAATTTTTAACATCACCGTATTTTCTTCACACTTTTCATAATTCTTCGAACGAGTGTTTTTTTGAACTTCACATGGAGCCTTCTTATTGATTGAATGTATTGAGGATACTTCACAAAGTTGTAATCCAGGTGTTATTGGTATAAAATATTGTGGATTGTCATCTGCTACTACTAAATAAGGAGATTCTGGTATTATCGTTGTGAAAAATTGAGGAATTTTTGTTTTTGTTGGTAAGGAATAAATATGAAAGTAGGAGTGAATCTTATTTAAAAAAGAAAGATTTTAAATTTTTTCGAAATAAGGAAGATTATTTTTGATAGGTTTTAAAGGTAATTGAGTTTCACTTAATTGATTAGGTATCTTCTCCAACTCGTTCAGAAAAGTATTTGACTCCATTATAAAATGATGAAATTTATTTATTTTTGAAAAAGTGATTGCTTTGTTAAGTTGATCCAATTCGTATAAAATAATGGTATAAGCTTCCTGTAGTTGAGTTAAAATACTCAAAACTTTTACATGAGTATCTGTATAATTTTGATCGACTAATACTCGTACATGATTTATTGTAACTATTATTTTATCTCGAGTTTCTTTTAATTTTTCTTCATTTATTTTAAAACTGTCCATAGTTTGATTTAACGTATTAATGGTATTTATAGCTACTGAAGCTTGATATTTTAATAGTTTTTGTATGCTTTTGTTATTTTCTTCCAGTTTATGTATATGATCTTCAATATGTTTTCCATCTTCGGCATCCAAGTTTCCAGATATCCATTTTATGGCTGATCCTAGAATATTTATTAAATAACGCCTTGGTCTTTTCTCTTCTTCAGGTGTTATTTCCATTAATTCCTTTAATATAGAGTTACATTTTTCATTCATCAAATTTAATGTTGCTAATTGTGGTAGAAGAGGAGTGGAAAAATAATTTCCTATATCTCTAGCATCTATTTTAGTTTGTATAGTTTTGCTTATTTTCATCAATACGTCCTCATTTTGTTTGTGAAAGGATTTTAATTTTTCCATATCTACGAAATGGATGATTTTCCAATGAGAGGTAATTATTAATGCACTAGATTCTTTTTCCACGTATAATCCCGATGAAAAATTCTCTTTCTGTTGTTTCAAACTCCATGAAATTTGAATAAGGGACATTATTATCGTCAGAATTTCCATTTTTCTTTTTCTTTCGAACGACTTTGTTTTTGTTTTCTGTTAACTTTATGAATAAAATAGAATTTACAGTAATGGATATAACTAATGTAACAAATAAGTGGTTAATAATAAATTAATCTAATCTAATAGTAGAAAGAAGAGAGAAAAACAATACATTCAATATTTTCTTTTTTTTAATTGAGGTTCTTTTATTTTTCATTTTATTTACTCTAACTGAACTACTATTTAATTTCTCAATTTAAGAAAAATAGTAAAAAAAAATGTTACTTATTTTTTTTTTTTTTTATTTATTCCTGTTGTATAAGGCTGTAATAGAACTTTATATTAATGTATTAGTGGTTAATAGTATTAATTTTTATTCTGAAAAAAATAATCTTTAAGGTCCAAATCTACAAAAAAAAATGTCTTTCATTAATTAAAATTTGTTTTTTTTTCATTTTATTTCTTCTACTAAAAATCTACATACTTAGTATATGATATTTTATAACTTTTTATTGTTTTATTGTAACGCCTCAGGCCTCTTTGTTAATATGAGAGAGAGAGACATATTATATTTCTTTCCTGCTCGACCAATTTGGTAGCTAAATTGGCCTAACTTCCGCTGCTACCACCTGGTGTGGTTTTGAGTTCTTTGAGCTCTGGTGAAACTCAGTGAAATCAGTAGCATGGAATCGTCCTAGTAGGCGTGGGAATGGTAAACAAGTCCCAACACAATTAAAAAGAAACTTAAATACATATAATTATTTATTATTTACCCCAAGAAACAAGAAAAGAATTAAAAGTAGGGTACACCACTACAGTGAGCTCTGTAAAACACATAATACATAATTGAATAAAAAAAATAATTATTAAGTAAACTTACGATTTGATGTTGACTTGCGTTCAACTTTCTCCAACTAACATAATATAACGGACTGACAAATTTCCTAACAAGTACACTAACATTAACTACTAGTTCTCCTTTTGAGAATTGGTCACCAACTGTTATTGACCGACTGACTGACTTGCACTGACTCCTCTTTACTGACTAACATCTACTGACTGTCTGACTGCCTTTTTATGTATTGATTATTGAAGTTCACCGATAAGGGTTGAACGATGCCCTTATCGGTTGAACTTAACCCTCTTGCTTTCTAAGTTTATTCTTATCTTAACATTAACCCAGAGGTTCTAAACCAGTGACTCAAAACTTATCGTTTTAATCCTTATTTTTAATGGAAGTTGAGGGTCACTGTTTTTACAAACTTTCTATATACAGTTATCGTCTTTTATAATATGTTGAAGAGAAAGTAGTTATTATAACTACTTAACTAACTAGTTATTATAACTACTTTCTCTTACTGAAGTTCATTACTGATAGCGCAACTATCTCTTATCTCTTATTATCAAAATAAAGCAGGGTTGGCTTTAGAACATTGTCTATACTAAATTTACAGGGTTGGCTTTATGACCAAAATAAGGCGGATTACTACATTATTGTTCTCCTTCTTCTTTCTCATCCTTCTTAAATTTTTGATACTCTGTAAATTTTCTATCAGCTATCTGATATGGGGTTATACATGGGCCATTTTTGTCTTTTTCTTCAAATTGCTTCCACACATGGAACACAATAATTTTGCGTGGCTGGATTGCATATTCTAATTTAAAATAATTTACAGATTCAATTTACTATAGTAATTTTTACTTTTGTTTTTCAACTACTACGGTTTCTAGAGTTACATGCGAGAAGAAATCTAATAGAATATCTATTTATCTACTTAAAAAAAAACAAAATCTAAAATACTTTCAAAGTTTTGAATACTACTTTCTACAAGAAAGGGAGAAGAATTTGTATCTACTTTCTACTTTTGTCTGTATAATCTGCAATTAAATTTGGGATTTTTAATAGACATTTTAGTTTGTTAATAATATTAATAATGGATTAGGTAATTTAATTTATTAGTATAATTAATTGTGGTATTAATTTATTATTGGATTATTATTAATAATTTTAATATTGTTAATAGTAATATTGGAAATCGGGAAGTAAGTTTCTTGTTCTTATCCTCTCTGAACGTCTGGGTAGTGAATTTTCAATTTGTGGGGTTTCTGAAATTGGTGGGGACGAAGCAACTGCTTCTTCTAAAGTAGGTTCCAAAATTTGTGAAGCTGAAGCTGTAGCTTCTGGCGTTTTAACATTTTCAGGAATTTCTTGTTCATTTTGTGATCTAATGATTTCAGGGGATTTATTTGGCTGAATATTAATATTTGTTGGTGGTAAATAATATGGAATGAAATTTACAAGTGGTTGATTTTCTGCTTCTTGATCAAAACTATCGTCAGAAATTTCTGAATCTTGTCCAAGTGCAATTCTTGGATTTTCTATTTCGGTTAATTTAACGTCATCATTAAGGTATGGTTTCAAACGATTTAAATTTACTATTTGTTCTTGTATCGTACCAATCTTATGAAAATATGTAACTGGGCTAATTTTCTCTAATATTCGATAAGGTCCTAACCAAGGTTTAGTCAATTTCTTCGATATGCCTATTTTTCCAGCAGGGTCATATAAATAAACTAATTCGCTAATTTGGAATTCTCGTTCTTTCGGTTTTCTATTAAAATACTTTGCTCGGATTTTACTGCTTTCTTCCATAGTTTTTTTTACTTGTAAAAATACTTTATTTAACCTAGTCATCATTTCTGAGGGATAATTTGTACTGATGTCGTATTTTACTCTGGTAGATTTTAATATGTCATCAAATGGTAAAGTAATATCTCGTCCATGCAATAAAAAGAAAGGGGAATAACCTGTTGAAGAATGAATATGAGATCTGTAAGCTAAAAGTACGAATGGTATCCATTGATCCCAATGTTTGATTGATAACATGCCAAAATGTCTTTAAATACTCCGTGACTACGTTCAATTACGCCATTTGACTGAGGATGATATGCTGTAGTTTGAATCCTTTCAATATTTAGGAGTTTACAAGTTTCTTTAATAGTACTTTTTATCACTAGGATGTAAAACGCCGTTTCCCGTCAAATTTTTAATTTGACCTGGATGTCCAGCTAAGGGTAAATCATGAAAATCGTGAATGGCTTTATTTATGAAAGATTTGTGTATCATTTGTGTACCAAACTGAATTATTATCTAAATAATATGGAAATTCGTCATCTTCTTCATTCTGATTGTTAATCTCTTGAATTAATAATTTGCAAAATTTGTACAAATTGAGTTTAGAGTTCTGGAGTAGTAACAAATGGATTTGGTGTTTTGGCTCAATACGGCTCCGACCGCTACATTTAAAGCGTCAGTCGTAAGCTTAAATGGTTTTTCGAAATCGGGGTACGTCAAGATTGGTGCATTACTTAGTAATTCTTTACAATAAAGTTGAAAACATTCTTTGTAGTCGGGATTTTCTATGTCGATTTTACTGTCCTTCTTGAGGCATTTGGTTATGGGTGATACCAATTTTGCGAAGTTTGCAATATGTCAATCGGCGATAGTAACCAGTGAGCCCTAAAAATGATTTTATTTCCTTCGTTGTCTTTGGGATCGGATAATTTTGAATTGCTTTAATTTTGTTAGGGTTTGGCTTAATACCTTCAGGTATAATGAGGTGTTTCAAAAAGGCAACCAAACAAGAATTCAGATTTGTCCTAACTGTACCTTGAGGCTATCGTCCTTTAGACTTTGCAGTATAATTTTAAGGTGTTCTAAATGTTCTCGTAATGATTTTGAAAAGATTACCACATCGTCCATGTAAACGAAACAGAACTTGTGTAAAAAATCTTTTGAAACATCGTCCATCATTCTCTGAAAAGAGGCTGGTGCATTTTTGAGCCAAATGGCATTCTTAGATATTCGAAATGGCCATTGTTTACCGAAAATGCAGTTTTCTCCATGGATTCGGGATCTATTTCGATTTGATGAAATCCTTTTGCCAAATCTAAAGCTGTGAAATAAACGCATCTGCCAAGGCTATCTAGAATTTCTTCAATTCTCGGTAATGGGTATTTTCTTCAATGGTCTCTCTTCAATGATGGTCTCATTTAGTTTCCTATAATAATCGATTACCATTCGGTGCTTTCTTTTTCCACTAGCATCCATTTTCATTATATAATCTACCTAGTGCTTTGAAAATTTTCGGAAATATACTATCGATTTTGTTTTTGCCGTGGAAATCGGATAGAACCCCAGGCGAGGTCTTTCGAGACTTACAAAATCCTTTTTGAGAGGAAAAGAAATGAAGCTACCAATTAATTACCTAATCTGGAAAATATTAACCAATTAGTTACAGAGTATAGAATAAAAATTTTGGAGAAACAAAAATGGAAAATAGTTAGGAAAATGTTTCATTCGTCTAATAATTTCCTGATCGCCTTGTGCGTAGAATCATCAATTGTTCTGAACTGAAGCTTCGAGGTAGTTAAGATTTCTTCAACTTCTTTCGTCTTAACGGTTCCTTTTAAATTTTTAAATTCCAAAATCTCTGAAATTTGCTAGATGCAATGAATTTTTTTTTCAACGATCGATTGCACGCACTATCCGCACTACTGGGCTACTTATATTTAAAAGAGATCATAAGAAATGTTTATGTTATTTCTTATTGTATAAAATGTAGACCAACATCGGTACCTTTCATAAAATAATTGATGGATAATGAATAAATTTCAAGAATTTATGCCTTTAGCTTATCGGTAATAAGCTAATATTCAAGGATCAAAGCTCTTAGACAGGGTTTGACTAGAGGTGTGACTCCTTTTAAATCGTTATGTACAATTTCGTAACTTCTATACTATAATCTCGACCATGGGTTATTCTTTTTTTGAGTTGTTTTACTCTTTTTAAATTTATTTCTTTACATAAGTCTCCTTTCAGCTCCATACGCTTAGCAAAGCAATATTCCAACTTCTTTAACCCATCCAAAAAATATGATTCGTCAAATTCCACAAATAAATTTCTATTTCGGCGATGACGTTCTCATTTGATGTAAACTTCTTTCCACCAAGCCATGTTTTCTTGTTTGGAAGCAAAAGGAAACACTTGGCCTAAATCTGGGAAATATGGTCGATGTGGTAGCAATTCATAATGTAATTTGAACAGTTTTGCTGACCCGCGATGTCCTTCTCTTCTGCTATTAGTTGGTAAAGATGATACCTCGCGAATCCCAAAAACCGATAGCCATCATGACCTTTCCGTTCGATGGAACCGTTATTTCGTTTTTTGGTTTAGGTTCGCCAAATGAAGTTCACTGTTCTGAAAATTCTTTCATTTCTGGCGTATAATAATGAATCCATTTTATATCAACAGTCATGAAACGTCGCAGAAACTCTCTCGGATTATGCTTAAATATATCCAAACAGTGCTCCAAAGTTGTCATAAAATTCCGTTTTTGTTCTACTGTTAGCAAACTTGGCACCCATCTTGTAACGCCTCAGGCCTCTTGTCAATATGAGAGAGCGAGAGAGACATATATTCCGTTCCTGCTCGACCAATTTGGTAGATAAATTGGCCTAACTTCCGCTGCCACCACACCAGTTTTGAGCAGTGAAATCAGTAGCGTAGAATCGTCCTAGTAGGCGTGGGAATGGTAAACAAGACCCTACACAAATAAAAAGAATTTTAAATACATATGATGTTTATTGTTTACCCCTAACATAAAATAAAAGAGAAAAGAACATATACCAATATATAACCTAACCTAAAAAACAAACAAATGATCTAACAATATAATTTGACCCAAGTCAAAAGGAGGGGTCAAATTTACAAATTAATTAAAAATAGGATACACAAATATAGTGAACCCCATAATAAAATGTAAAGCACAAACATGCATAATTTAAGGGCTTACGTGCAGTCAGCATTTTCAAAAACTCGATTGTTGGTTTGTTTCATTTTCTTAATTTACAATATTTCAAGAATATTGTGTAAAAATTTCAAATCGATCCGATGAATAGTTTTAAAGTTGTCGCACAATAGCTGTAGACATATGTTCTCGATTAGTGCTGGAGTTGAATGCTACAGTTCTATTTTTAGACCTGTTTCGGTAAGATAAATTTTTTAATTTGTGTAGATTTAAAATTTTAGTGGCAGTGAAACCGTGTGAAACTGAGCAGTTCATAATTTTTGTGCGTGCATATAAAATAATTAATTAAATTATATTCGTATTCAAACCTGGTTCAAACCTGGGGAGAGTCAAACTTTCTTATGACTAGTCTCCGTGCTTCGGAAGGCACGTTAAGCCGGTGGTCCCCTGGGTTAGTGAATTGCCACCATTAACATAAAAAACCAGGATACGTGGCACATCTGACGGCAAGTCTAGCAAGCTACCTGATGGATGTAAAATATTTATATGCTCACAGAACCAACACTGCCAAGGAAACGACGCAGATGTTGGTAATAACAAGCCTTAAGGCTTAAACTAAGAAGAAGAAGATATTCGTATTCATAATTTAAAGGTGAAACTTCAAACGCTTGTAGCTCATAACTACATTTTCAAATCGGTGCCAAAAATATTTTAAAAACCACTCGATGGATTTTTATTAAATTTATACTGCATATTTTAGACTATTAAAACTAGAGCCTGATCGAAGGATTTGACTTTTGACTGAAAGCTCTATCTTTTATTGACAATAATCGAGCGATTTTACACTCGAAATTCATAAAAAATTTTTCCAGAGGCCGCCATTTTGCCAAATTTGAAAAAAACCAAAAACCCTTCGATCCGGCTCTAGATTAACTATTTAACTAATAATTTATTTTTTGTTTGTGGATTTTAGATAAACCACTTTCAAGTAGCAGTTGGCACCGCAAACCAATATTTTAAAATAGAGGTCTACAATCGAGTCGATTACTGGTCCCACAATTAACTTTTTTTGTTGAAATTTTCCTTAAAGTTAGTTGAAACATAGTGTAATAACCTCGGTAATAACATAGTATTAAGTATTAAATAAAAAACACTGTCAAACAGTTCAAAAAAAATTCTTGAAAATGTCTATTTTTTCACGTCTATGACTGCACGTACCCCCTTAACTAAAAATAACATTAAATACACACAAATACACAATACACGCTATGATTAAAAGTTGACGTCTGTTTAACTCCTTCTAACCAACATAATATAACTGACTCACAAATTTTACTAACAAGTACACCAACATTAACTATTAGTTCTCCTTTTTAACGCTGACCATCAACTGTCACTGACCGACTGACTGACTTCTACTGACAAACTTCTACTGACTCTTAACTGACTGTCTGACTGCCTTTTATATATTGTTCACCCTTAGTTCACCGATAAGGGCTGGACGATGCCCTTCAGTGACCCAAAACTTATCGTTTTAACGCTTATTTTTAATGGAAATTGAGGGTCACTGTTTTAACTACTTTTTATATGCAGTTATCATCCTTGATAATATAATAAAGTAGTTATTATAACTACTTTCTCTTACTAAAGTACATTACTGATAGCGCAACTATCTCTTATCTCTTGTTATCAAAATAAAGCAGGGTTGGCTTTAGAACATTGTCTGTACTAAATTTATTTATTGATATCTTCGTTTTTTATCGAATCACTTTTGATTGTTCTGAAACCAACCCTTAATTATATAGGGTGAAATAAACATGTTTAATTTTTATAGTAGGTTTAAGCAAGGCGGATTACTACAATCTCACCGATAGCTTTTTCATGCATAATTTTTTGTATTATGATATTTTGTACGTATTCTATTGGGATATTTATAATGTGTAGCAATCTCTCTGAATCTCCTGAACTTTTATCTCCTCAGTCATGTCAATTGGACGGTTTGGGCGTTCTTCATCAAAAAAGGATGGTAGCAGTTCCTTTTCATATACATAGGTGAAAAGAATTTCCACTTACTAGTATGAATATTTAGCAGTAATAAATAAATACAGAGACGTTATGTACTTAAAAACTTTATAATTCTAATAATGTTTATAACAGTTTTAAAAAGAGAATAAATTATAATGATCATTATGACGAATCGAATATTTACTAAATAATAATAAATAATAAATGCAGGTACTTTAATGCTGTCAAAATGAAATGGGCAAGAATATACAAATTTGTATGTGAATAATTTGAAATTTTGTTTGTTTGAGGATAATTTTGTTTTCTTAAAATTGTATCTTATAAGGCTATTAAATTAACAACCACTGGGCGAGATAGAGAAGGAAGCCAATGAATAAATTTAATTAATGTGAAGAATGGTTTCAATGATTTTAACCCCATGTTTACAAAAAAAATGATGGTTACTGCATTGGTATTTTATGGTCAAATTATATGATTTCTATTAGGATTAGGATATAAAATCTTGTTTTCTTTTCTTTCTTTTTTATATTTCGGAAAATAAATTTATGTATGGAAGACAAAATTCCACATCTCAAATCCGAAAATGAAGGTTATGGCATATGGACAGAAATCGAACAATATGGAGTTTTACGAACAAAAATGTTGGAAATTAGGAAGACCAAATTTGGATCGATTTGGAGGGCTTCGTTTGTCAAACCAAGGACTGGCCAACTCCACGGAGGACGTCGGTCGGTTGTGTGTTCTTTTCAACAACCAATTTATGCTTGTAAACAGGGCCGTGCATAAGTCTGTTTTGGGCATTCAAACTCCTCCCATATCATAAGTAATTGTAAATAATCAATAATTATTATTATTAATATTAAAAAAATTTCTAGAAAACTTTAAGTGATGAAAGAAGATTTAAAAGTATAAATTCCACTTCTGCCCATAATCGAACCTTCAAGGCATAAACCACAATCAGATATGAGTTCTAATGACACTTTAGGTGCAAACAATCTGCTTGAATCGGAAATAAATAGATACCCAATCACTTTATGAGGTATACGTACACAAATTTTGTAAAAATGTAGGTAATAAATTTTACAAAAATTCGTTATAGTTGTTCGGCCTATACGACCAACATAGCAGGTTTACTATCATCGCTGATGGGGATGCCACACCAACCTTTGAATTGCAGTTGAGAACGAATGTACTGTTGATACAAATAGCTTCCTCCCACAATTCCGATGCCAACTACTATCAATGCAGTTATTAACAAACATAATTGTTGGTGGCAGTAGCGTAAATAGAGTTTGAATTTGGGGGGTGATGAATCTGGTAGGAGACACCACCGGGGGTCTGGGATTTTGAAAATTTTTACTTTTAAATGTATTTTTCTGGATTATTATTAGCCTTTGGGGGGTGATTCATCACCCTGATCATCCCCCTTATTTACGCCACTGGTTGGTGGTGATATGCGACGTACACGTGCAGGTATAAACACCATACGAACGCTATTTGGTGATTGAGCTTCCAAATCATTGTTTGGTGTCTAACAAGAAAAACAACGTTTTTATTATGTTTATAAATAGGACAACTGAAATAAAATTAATCGGGTTTTTATAAAGGTTAAACCGCTGGCGTTTTAAGGTCTTTCATTATGAGCGTAGTTAAATAAAGTTAAATACAACAAAAACTATAATATAAGGTATCAATGAAATTCTTTTTATTTGAAAGCTTATTCAAATGATATAAATGATGGAATATAACATTATTCAAGTGTCCACCACGTTTGCATGAATGAATTTGTTGAACCCAATTTTCCATGACTTTCATCACAGTCATAATAATATGATCTGGAAAATATTTGAAAGTTTCAAGTTAAAATTACAATTTTTTAACAAATTATTATAACTATTCAAATTTTCTTTTAATTTATTTTCAATTATCAAAGAAGTATTGTGTAAAAGTGTTAACCGTTTTGTGTTATTTTACAACTTTTATGTTAATTTTCCAGATTCACGATGTTATTAATTTTAAACTAGTTATGTTAATGATTAGGGAGAAATTAGAACAAGATTGAGCAAAATTGAGTCAAAATGTCCCACTCGTCACTTTGGAATAAACCTTTGGTAGAATTTTTTCTTTGCAGGTCGAGTTATTTATTAAATAAATTCTTCACTTGTAATAATTATACTTTTATATATGGGTTGATTTTTCGATGGGTTTTTTTGCAGAGGGGGTAGATTTATCAACTTTCTTGTAGCAAATCTTCGAATGAGAATGATTCATTTGAGTTTTTGGAATAGTCTAGCTCAGCGGTTCTCAACCTTTTTACAACGCGACCTCCAAATTGTCTTGCTGATTTTCCACGACCCCAACAATGTCAGTAATCAAAAATAGTCATAAATTACTTTGTTTAAAATTTATATTAAAAAAGGATAAATATCTAAAAAAAACACAAATACTCAACTTGTACTTATTTCTAACTTATTCTTCCTTCCTTCCTTGATCTTGATGTTTTGATACGAGTTTATCACAGGCACGTAGCCAGATCGAAAATGAAGGTAGGGCAAACGGTTTGTATGGCCGGGCAAATTTTAGTACCATGGGTGCGCGGAAGGGATCTCTTTCAAGCGCCGCAGGCGAAAATTTTTGAAATTTTAAGGTCAACGCGGTTTAAGAAAAGTTAGAAAATTTACCAGTTTGGCAGATACATAAAGATAGTTTTATGCGAATGTGTAACATTAAAAAATTAAAAGAATTCTTAAAAAATTATAACAATTTTCAATAGGAATAATTATTAAAACACTAAAATGTACCTATATCAAAATTAAGTATTTAATAAAGTTGCAACTTTCTGTTCAATCTATTATTGAATGTTTTCAGACAAAAGGACCAATGTGGAATGGGCAAATTTTCTGTAAATTATTAAAATATATCAATTAATTTATTATCACGAATTAGAAACTAACCAAATGACATATTTTTATTTTAAAAGGTCGGGCATGCCCGACCTTGTCACCCCCTGCCTACGGGCCTGGTTTATCAATCCTATATTCAATTGTTCGAGCAAGGGAAATCCTAAGTACAGGTTCCACGTCAAGTCGATTTTTTGCCTTGTTTTTAGTAATGCATAAAGCTGAAAATCCTGCCTCCCATAAATAGGTCATGGAAATTCAGGTTACTAATTTCCAATTCAAATTCAAAACTAATTTTGGAAAGAAATCGCTAAATTTTCTGCGACCCCCTGAAATAAATCCGCGACCCCCAAGGGGGTCGCTACCCCCAGGTTGAGAATCGCTGGTCTAGCTGAGATTCTACAAATATAAGAAAAATAAAACAAGCAAGGCATTCCCATCTTGCATCTATTTTTTGTGCGCAAAATTAATATAAATTAAAAATTTTAATTTATATTGCAGTAATAGAGAAAATATTATATAATAAAAGGCGTTACAATACAACTAAAAAGATATAATATTGCAATTTTTTGTATCATTTATTGAAAATAAACTATACAGAATAATATGATAGCGCTTTCAATTTTGTAATTAATTCGTTTATTAATGGCCTGCCTGTTTCACTTTTTCCCTAATTTTTGCGTGTTTTATATTTATACCCCACTTGACCCAATAGTTAAAAAAAAACTTCCCCAATTTTTATTATAAAAGTGGGTACCAGGAAGTATTATCTACCAATTACATATTTAGTTCAAGGTTGAAAATAAAACATGTTTTAAACAAGAAAAGAAAATAAGAAAATAATAAACAAGGTAGCTACAAAACAAAAAATTAAATTCGCAAAATTTTTATTTTTTTTGAAAAATTATTTTATTAATTAATTTTAAACTATTAGATTATTTAAGTAAATGTTGAAAATGACCACCCTCATTTTCAATACACAATCGTGATCGTTTTAAAAGATGTTTTATAGTATTATTTATAACACTTCCTTTTTTGTTAAGAGCCACTATACCAGGGGTGGTCAACAAGGTCGAAGGGTCGATCGGTCGATTACGAGGCCAATTTTGGTCGATCGCTGAGTGTGAAAAAGTGTCAAAAAATCGAATTTCTGCGATTAAAAGTGTCTTTTTCTTTCGACTTTTTTCGATTTTTTTCGACAAAATTTTTCAAAAAAAATAAAAATTTTTTAATTTAATTTTTTGTTTTGTAGCTACCTTGTTTATTATTTTCTGATTTTCTGTGAAATGGATTGGTTTCTCAAAAATTTTTACTAGAAAAAGTCGTAGTCCGCTAAATTTCCTATCCGGAATAGGGCGTCAGATTTTTTGTAAAATGTTTCGTTTAAAAGATACAGGTTATTGAAAAAAAAGAAAAAAAAAGGAAAGCTCAAATTTTTCGACATTTTTTAATTTAATTTAATTCATAACTCGAAAGCCGTTGAGTTTAGACAATAAAATGTTAGAATCTAGTTTGTAGATTATTTCACGCTCTTTAAAAAATCACTAAACTATCTTTACTGAAAAATCAATATTTTCGGGGCTATGGCCACGTGAAGGTGGAAATTTAAAAAAAATGCTTTAAAGAGGCCTAACTCTCGAGTGTTTGAATTTAGAAAAAAATTTTTGTTAAATATTGTTTTTAGAAAAGTGTCCTCTATCACCACCTAAGTTATGTAAAGTGAGTGCGGGGACACCCTGTATAATCAGCTATAATGAACCGAGGGCGATGATAATCACGCAATAATTTTGGTTAATAATTTACGAAAGTGTGTTGCTTAGTAACATGTAGTTCAAGCAACACATTTGAAAGAATTATTAACCAAAATTATAAGGATTTATTATTGACCGAGGTACATTCGGTGAGATAACTTCCTAAATAAGCAATGTAATGTACTATAATTTAGAAAAAGAATAATAAATGAGTTATATTTCTACATCACAGGCATTTACTGTCAAATATAATTCAATAGTTACCCATGAAATAAAATTTGGATTGTCAAACCTATGTCTAATTCATGTTATGTTTGACAGTACAAAATTTTATTTCATAGGTAACTATTGAATTTTAATTTAGCGGGTAATTATCAGCTCAATTTTAACAAATCGCCCGCATTTTGCGGGTACTTATCGCTTCGAATCTGGTTACCATGTAAAGTTTGTTTGGAGTAGTCAATGTAACTCACGTGATCAAAAATGCATTATTCTGATTGGTATAATATTAATGTAGGAAGTTATCATTATAAGATTATAATGAAAAATATACATTGGTAACCTACTTTTGTGAGTAACTGTATGTAGCAAAAGCAAAAAGAAAATATAGTGCACCAAGATTTGGACTCTAGCTTATCACGTCCACCGATTCTCTTGCTCGTTGATCGTTCCAATGTGATCGAGACGTATCGTACCTAGTAAGCATAATATGTAATAGTCACGCGTTTGGACTCTCGGATTTACGCCCAGGAGTTGCAGTTTTCAGTAGACACGGTTTGATTTCACACAGAAGTATCGATATTTTTTATTTAATCCGGTATTTATTATATTTTAATTAATTAATTTCTCTCTTCCTAGACAAAAGCACAAGTTAAAAATGTTTTGACTCTTACAATCAGATTTGCGCCCACACCCCAGTGTTTACTGCGAAAAGTAAGTTTTAAAAATCTCGAAAGCAACGTACAATAAAAATAATTGACAATTGGTTAATTATTAATTCGTGAAAATAAATTAGTGTTATATTTTAATAAAAATAATTGACTATCTTGATTTGACATCTATTTATAACTGCAGTTTTGAAGATCATCCACTAAAGCCGGATCCACACTATGTAACAAAATATGTTAAATAACAAGTTATACAACAAATCTGTTGTACAACATTGTTTTATAACTTGTTATAAAATAGCAGAGACATCCAGACTATGTAACAAAACAAAACTAAACAAAATGAGTGTACATTACTAAATTCAAACGCCGCTTAGACCAGGGTCGATAATTTTTGAAACCAAAAAAAAATAATAGTAGGATGAAACCCATTGGAAAAGGAAGAGAATATAAGAAAAATGAAATGAAAAATAAATTACGGACGATGTGAGGTCGGGAAGTGGAAGGGGGTGAGTTTTTAAGGGTAAAAAACGGTTTTATCTCGATTTCCGGCAAAACTATAAGTCCTATGGAAAAAAGTTAAATAGCAAAGTTGTAAGTAATAAAAAGATCTACAACTTTTGTATTTACAAAATTTTTTCACATAACCTCAAAATTTATGTGAAAAATTCATATAACCAAGTTTTTGGTTTTTTATTTTTTTCTATTACAACAAAATTTTTTTTTCACGAAATTTGGTGAAAAATTACCTTTTTATGTCCCAAACACACTGTAATTTTTTTTATTTAAAATATTTATTTTTTTACCTTATTTTGACTTAATATCGAAAAAGCACTTCCACTTCCCGACCTCAGATCGCCCGTAATTTATTTTTCATTTCATTTTTCTTATATTCTCTTCCTTTTCCAATGGGTTTCATCCTACTATTATTTTTTTTCACTTGTTACCATTTTCAAAGGTTTCAGCCCTGGTCTAGCTGCGCTGGTGCTGCAGAAAATGTTTAATAACACAAGTGTGGACAAGTCGCAGCGTGTTATAAAACAAAGTTTTATAATTTTGTTATAATTTACCCACACCTAATGGATAACTTAAAATATGCTATACAACAAGAAAATTGTTGTATAACATTGTGTTTTATAACTTTTTTACTTGAATTTCTCTAACAAGTTATAAAACTTTGTTATTTAACATGTTTTGTTACATAGTGTGGATCCGGCTTAACAGGTGCATGTAGCAGCCCCCCTCAAATCGAATTTTTAAGTAAAATTATTTGCATATATAATATGCATATTATATAATTTATGTGGTAAATAAGGAATTGTCAGATTAAAATTACAAACTCCTCCAATAAATTTTGGTTACACTACTAGTAAGATTCCAATGTTGAGGCACTTAAAACGGGGCACCCTATTATATAAAAACCGAGGGGTAAAATCACTACAATACTACAAAAATCTGTTGTACACCAAGGCAAAATCCAGATTATAATCTACAAAATCTTCACTAGAAATCACATAGATTTTACAATCCAGTAGAAATCTTACCAATCCTTGTTTCAATCTATAAAATCTCTACAATCTTTATAAAAGCTGTAGAATCCCAAACAATCTTCATAATCTTAATAAAAATCTGTAAAATCTTAGAAAAATTTTTAAAATCTTCGAAACAATCCCAAAAATCTTAGCATTGTTGTCAGGCAAAATCCAGATTAGAATCTATAAAATCTTGTTAAATCTTTTGACAATCTCAAAAATCTTTTAAAATCTCTGTGCAATCTTTAGGGACTGCAATCCATTGTACGGTTTAGACCTTAGTGAATTACCCCTCGCTTGAAGTATATTTTCACCCGTAATTAGTTCGTAATTTGTAAAGAAAAGTTACTTTCCATAGATGAGGATTCAACTCAAGAAATGTAGCTAGAGAAGCAGCTTCTGCTAATTCAAAAAGTGGAGGGCAAGGCTATACACGTTGTAACTGCAAAAGGAAGTGTTCCACGACTAAATGCAGCTGTAAAAGCAAGGGCCTTTTATACAATTAAAAGTGCCATGGTAGTTTAAGTTGTTGCAATAAATAAGATTTTCATGCATTTTCTTGTTCTTTTTATATTCTTTATATTTTTTACATAAATTAATATTTATGTGTAGGTACGTTTTATTATTACTGAAATACAAACCAATTGTTCAGCACGAATATCCTTTAAAATTGGCCATTCATTAATAAACTCTTGCACCGTTTGTTTTTCCGATTTCTTTCTCAACTTTGCAGTTTTTTTCCGTTTATGTAAGATTTCCTCCCAAGGTTCGGTGAAATGTTTTTCCCTTTTGGTCGTTTTCTAAAATTAATAAATAATTCAGGGATAATGATTACATAATACATTTTTAATTCAAACATTTACCTTCAGACGCTACTCCAGCAGACGTTGATGGTTCTTCTTGAGATAATGTGTTATCTAACTTTCTTTTAGATTTATATTTTATTGGAGTTTCACCACATTGATAAAGTATATTTTTTACTTTATCGATCAATCGTCCATTTGCTAAAATACCTTTAGTAGTACCTGTTTCCCTTTTCGGTCCATAAGGAATTACAATTGAAGATTCTGATGAAATGGAGGATGGATTGATTGATTCTGAAACCGTTTGGCTATTCTAAAGAAAATAATAATTAAAATTTTGAAAACTCCCTAGGGTTTTCGAACAAGTAAACAAAAACCTGACTCAGTAGTTCTACTTACTTGAATTTGACGATAAACTTTGAATTTTGCTGAAAATGTTTTTCGTAAACCTAAAATTGGAATCAATTCTTTAATATCCTTTTCATCCAATTGATTAAAAACAACCTCATCGATTTGATTTTCTTAAACAAAGCAAAATTATTATTTAATATTTATACATTAATTACCGGTACATTATTTTCTCTATGTATAATATTATAATATGTACTACATTAACAAAATTATAAACAAAATCAAAATAATTAATTTATTAATTTATAACATTACAATCGTGTTATTTATAAATTAAATGAGCCAACGTTAAAAATGCAAAATAGCAAGATCTTATGTTATAGTTACAAATGACGTAACTGGCGTCATCCAGTCGCACGGGGATTCACACAGGAATTTAAACCGACTATTTTTGCCAATAAATGATACGTTTTGTTACCCAAAAAATATTAAAATCATTTTACATATTAAATAATAACGAAAAATAAATTAATGTAACGTTTACTTACCTTCAAAAGCCGTTTGTAAATTTCCAAACCCCATTCTAACAGTTTTTCACTTACAAATTTATCCATAATATTATAATAATAGCTACAAATAAACACTAAACTAGTCACAAGCAGAAGGATTACCCAATTTTTAAATAACTCAAAAAGTTGTACTAGATAACAATACGACGCATAAGAAGTACAACATGTAATGGGATCAGGCAGGATCAGGTACATTAATATATTTGCGCATGTGTGTAGTTAAGTTTTTTCTCTTCTCAGAATTATAAAATGTATTTTACAACAATAAATTACTTTAATTAAGAATATATTAATATTCATATAACTAGAAAATGCTTTCCTTCGTTTAAGCAAAACTTTCTTGGATCAAAATGATATTTTAAGTAAATTATATTCTTTCTTGAAGAAATCACACATTCTTACTACAAGCATATTTTATTGTGTGAAGAAAATATATTTTTAAACGAAATAAATAATTTCAAGAAAATATTTATTCTTCATTTAAGAAAACCTTTTTTTCCGTGCGGTGTATCTCGACATTCACCGGATTTCGATCTTTCACAGTAACATTATCTACTTTTGTCTTCTAAATAAAAAATTATGAAATACAGTCGAGTCGCGAAATAGTGAACAACCCCGAATAAGTGAAATGTCTTTGTTATATTTAATTCACTATTTTGCGACTCGACTGTAAGAATATTTTAAAAAATGATAACAAAAAATAGTTAAAAGATAAAGAGGTGGGATTACTATAACAACTGCATTTGCTTTTAATTGCTATTATTATTTTATTAACTTGTGCATGTAATGGATTTCTCTCTTTATTGGATGAACAAAATTTTGTTACATTTCGTCAGCACGGTTTTCCTTCCGATATTTAAATTCATATCTTCAATTTGTCTGTGCAGATCCATCTACATAATAACCATGCAACCACCATCAGTTAAATTGTACAGTTTTCTTATAATATTCTTGTTTACTTTTTAGACCTTGGTTCTGTTTTCAACTAAAGCGATTTTAGTTACCGTCTTCCCACTATAGAGAGCAGGATTAATGATTTCTTTATTTAAATATTTTGGAATGATTTTGAAATTAGACCTATTGTAAATTAATTATTTTTTTTACATTATTGTACTATATTTAGTTCGATGTAATATAATAATAAATAAATAATATATTAAACAATTTCTTACATTAATTATTAAGTTTTAGTACAATTCTTTTTCTTTTTTAGTTGAGTTAGGTACTATATTATTATGTGGTAGGATATTTTCTATTCGATGCCCTTTATAACTAATAACAATCAGTCAATAATAACCATAACGATTTAAGAAAAAAAGCAGTTATTCTTGTTTTATTAATATTGATTCAATCATCGTAGGAGAGCAGAATGCATTGGAGATTGGAGCGGCGCACCCTTGGCTAAGATTTTGAAAGTGCAAGCAGCCCAAGGAATTAATTCTTTTTTATTTTTTCGTCCTGCTTGCATTATCGCCGATAGCGTCCTTTTCCTTTCCGTCTTGAAGATAATAGCAATATCACCATATTCATTGGTTGGAAAGAATCTTCGTAGACTAAAATTTTTATTTCGATATATTGTTGCTATAAAATATATAATGCAAGACTAGGTTATCGTGAAATGAAATTTAATTAAAACAATAATAAAAAAATACATGATCTCATCAACATGATTCCCAATAATAGTTAAAAGGGGAACGCAATGTAAGTTACCGCAAAAATCCTGCAGAGGCGCTACAATCGAAAATTTGTAATTAAAATATTAATTTTTAATACTCCAAGTAGTGGATAATGCAGTTGGTGTTAGCTGGTGTTAGCATTCCATTTGTTGGTGATTCAGGCTATTGAAGAATAGGTGGCGCGCTATAACGACTCTATTATCAGTAATAAGTAGACGAATGCTTAATCGGCAGGTGCATATTACTAGTTTGTTGATAATATGATCTTTATGACGTTGCAATAACAACTAACGGATGTCTGGTACATTTTAACAAAAATTCTAATTAATTTTTTTTAAATAATACTACCACTTTACAATATTAATTTGATAACAATTTTAAATTGTATATTATATTGTCATAAATTAATCCAGACCACAAACTTTCCAAAATAACAACTTTCTAAAATAAAATATGGACCATTAAAGTTTGCAAAATTCCATCGGCCGGATTAATTTTATACACAATTATACCAAGCCAACCCAGTCGGAAATGTCCTTATGGCCCGTACGGCGGTTATCCTACAACCTTGCAATTTCTATCCAAAATGTACTTCAACGAATCCAATAAATTTCGAAATCGTTCTAAATTTCTTTTTTAAATGCTTTCTAAAAGAAATAGAACACTCTTTTTTTTCACTAACCTTTGCTTTTTATTCATTCGCAAAATTCTTGATACAAGCCAATAATTTATACGCTTAAATTTTCACAGCCGCTCGCGACTTCCCGTCGGCGCGGCGTAAGTCTCCTTTCTTTCTCTCTCTGCCGAAATCTTCCCGCAGAGTTCCACCTAATATAATAACCCGGGCACCTAATACTAAAATTGCAATCTTTCCCACATAATTCAATTATTTGAAAAGAAAACTCTGGTTTTATTAACAATTTGGTTCATGTTCTCCTTAGGTCACGGAAAACAAAAAAAGTTTGAAAAAATATGGTTACAAATAGAAATTTTTGAAACGGTCATTGCCTTGCAGCTAACGCAGTTGGATGCGAATGCGGGGTACCGGGTTCAAACTCGGGGAGTCAAACTTTCTTATGACCAAGTCTCCGTGCTTCGGAGGGCACGTTAAGCCGGCGGTCCCCCTGAGTTGACGAATTGCTACCGTTAACAAAAAACAGGGCTACAGGCACATCTGAATGGTAGGCTAGCAAGCTGCTAACACCCCTCTTTTCCTAAAATTGTCAAACAAAGAGCAATTAAAGAAATATGACGTAGTTCAACTGGGTTGAACCATTGGTTGAACACAACACCCATATGAAAAGTTATCGATCACACATGGGTCGAATTTACAAGGAAGATTGTAAAGAAAATAATTAACAAAGTTTTTAATTAATTAGTTTCTCACACATTAACCTTCGCATAGCATACTTATATTTTAGTTACTTAGATGGCATACTGGGGTCCTGTGGACCCCAACGGTAAAAGGGATTAAATCAAGAGAGAAAATAAAATTTTAAGACTGATTTTTGTAAGAAACACTAAACTAGTGTATTTGTCACTGAAAAGTATAAATAATCCACCTAAAAAAGAAAAACTTTTAATTATATTCGACATTTAGTAAAATATGGCAAATTTCATCAATCAAAAGCAACCTTTTAGTATATAATTTATTTACACAAAAATGAAAAAGAATTTAACCGAAAATTATTTTATACTATAAACTAGACATATGGTTCTATAAAATAAAAAAAAAATCATCATAATGTTATCACAAAAGTCTTATATGACATTTTTAAAATTGCGATTTATTCAATGTAATCATCGCACTCCGCACGTATGTAAATGAAATATAAACTCTTATATTTTGAAATATCTTATTAATTAATTATCTGAAGTTAAAAACTTAGCAATTTAGGTAATATTAATTCACTAAATTATGGTTATCAAAGACCAAAATGACTAAAAAAAATATTTCCATATTAACAAAATAGTTACGTAAATGGCATACTGGGGTCCCACGGACCCCAAGCTCGCTTAAATCATATAAAACTTTAAGGGCATACCACAACTAACAGTAGCATAGTGTGTAAAATGTCGAGAGGGTTATGATGCTAAATTACAAAGGTGTCGATTTGCCAAAAAAAAAAATATTAGAACATTCTACAGGCTTTTTAAGATATCGTGGGGTCCCAGGGACCCCAGTATGCCATGCGAAGGTTAAAACAACGGCGCATATACAGTGACTCCCATAATAACCCGGGCACCTAATAAAATTGTAATCTTTTTCACGTAATTCAATTATTTAAAAAGAAAACAGTGGTCTTAACTTATCATTATCAGAACTACCCCTTTATAAGAGGAATGAGTTGTTTTGATAAAGATTTTTTGAAAAAAATTATTTCTAATATGCCCAAACGTTTGAGTGATGCTATCAAACAAAATGGGTATCCCACAAAATATTAAACAATGTGCCTAATCGGTCAAATTATTAAAACGTTAAAATTTCTATTTGCGACCATATTTTTTCAAACTTTTTTTGTGTTTTCCGTGACCTAAGCTGTTTTCTTTTCAAATAATTGAATTACGTGGAAAAGATTACAATTCCATTAGGTGCCCGGGTTATTATGGGAGTCACTTTTACAGTCAATTGGGGTGGAATTGATCATTATGGGGGTGAGATTGATCACTCTTTATATTTTTAATTTAGCGCCAAAATCAAATTTCTGAGCTCGCTCTTGGAGTTTACTAGTAGTGTACTCACAGTCGATATGAACGAGCTAGATTAGCAACTTTGACGCTAAATTCAAATATATTATACAGATGATTTTTGATAAATCTCACCCCCAGTATGATCAATTCCACCCCAAATGACGGTACTAATAAGTAATAACTCACTCCCCCGGTCTACATTCTACATTGGGCTTGTTAAATTATAGAAATTTGGAAAAATAAAAATAATAATTTTATTTATTTTTGATATTATTTTGGAATTACCATTGTTTCGGCCATCTTGTACAAAATTATTAAAATTAAAATCAATTTAGAAATAAATACTTTTTGTGTTGTAGTACCTACCTACATTATAAAAGATTATAATATAAATGCAGTTATGTTCTTTACAATTATGACGACATTCTGTTACTAGGCGATAATCGCGATATATTTTTGCAACTCTGCAAGTATAGCAAACTGACTTCTCAAGAAGTAGCGTCAGTATTATGTACAATAAAAGTTATAATAAAATTAAACTATAATATAAATTTTACTGTATTTAAAAAATACCCTTTATGGAAAATCGAAAACGTAATAAAAATTTATTAACTATAAAATTATAAGATATTTTTGAAACATCTCATGTGTAGTTTTCATTGCATTTTAAGGGCCAATTTATTCATCTCTTCGTCAAGTACATTATCTAATAGCGTTACGGGTAAGGTAGCTGCAATACCCCAATAGCCACTATTGCATTGTAAATATGGGTTTACGGCTAACACAAATTTAAGAGCCAAATATGTTTTACAAATCAGATTTTAACTTAAAATTTCTAGAATTGTGAGTGTTGTACCTATTTATGAGATATTTAATTTTTGATAAATAATTGATCAAAACGAATCTTTTAGATGACTCCTAGCGATCTGTTTGGGTAGTTGCGTTGTAGATGGTAACAAAGTTACCATTTTTATTTGTAATTAAAATAAATTATAAATTTTTCGTTGAAGCTTCAGCGCCAACACTCGGATACTTGCCACACTTCTCCACCCACGCTTTTCTATTGTAATGGATGGCCCGCCAATTTTATGTAAAAGTTGTTATTTGTATGGAACGTCCTGTCGTTATTATTGACAATTTCTACTTGGTACTAAGTATATTTGTTTCTTTTCATGCTGGTTTGGTATTGAATATCTTAAATTGCATCCACATTGAAAAAAATTATCAATCTGTAATTTCGAAATTTTTTTTATAAATTGAAATTATGAACCCAAAAAAGCTTAATACCAAGAATATTGTTTATAGAATAGTATTATCTCAACGAATTTGCTATATTTTAAATATTAAAGCCGGGCGGTTCCATGTAAAAATAATTAATTGAGAATCATCAGCGCCATCTTTTGAGATTTTTTTAGGCGCTGCCCTTTTAAGTTACAGCGCGGAAATTACGGATGCAAATCTCGGAATTGTTTGGGATTTCTTAGTCAGTCCAACATCAAAAAGTAGAGAAGGAAATACAGAAGAAGAAAATCGCATGAACTTTTTGAGTTTTTTATTCTTTACGAATAAAGATCGTGCGGTAAGTCAATTCATTATGCTTTTCAATATGAAAACTTTAAAAACAAACACCTGGTATAATGTATAGTTTTTCGTTTTTTTTTAAATATTATAACCGCTTGGCCCACCTTAGTCTTGAACATAGGAGATTCACATGGTCAATTAGTTATTTTAAGATTCCTACTTCCCGTTGTAAAGCATAAGAATGAAAATGATTATTTTCCCTGTCTGAAAATGCCCAAACACTTGATATAGTAAACAAAAACGATTAAATAAGAACTTTTCAAAGTATTCCATAATTGCACCCCTTTTTTTCAATTGGTTATTTTGACAATTCTGTCGACGAACCAAATACAATAATTTTTAGAATGAATTTGATTGAAGATGTTGAAGATTAGAGATGAACTGTTCTGGGTGTAGTCTTGTGAAATTTAATTTTGATTCGATCAATTTTTTCGGAAGTTATTAGTATAGAATTAATTTAACAAATTGGTATTATTATATATTTGCACCTTCTTCTATCAATAATAAGTAGTAAGCTTATTATTATTAGGTACTAATGATCAAGTAAAACTTGAGATGAAATAGGTTTTTCATAATTTGATTGAAGACTATCAGTCCGAACCATATTTTTTAAATTAAAAATCTTCAATGTAAGTAAATCCATCTCTTTTCAAGAATTCAATTGTTTCTCCAAATAGTTCTGTTGTAAATAGACAAAAGGACCTAACTCCACAACGTATCATATAATTCCATTCTTATTTTTTCTCTTTGTTATGTTTTATCACGAATTAAAAGCTAACCAATTTAAATGTTTTTAGATTTAGTAGAAAAATTTAAAAACGCCACCACCAAAAATTTGAACGAGGAATACACTAGATTTTAGAAAAATTGCGTTTGTAATTCAGGAGTTATAAACCTCGCACATGTGGGCGGCGGCCAAATCCAAAAAGAAATTTCATAAAATCAGAATGAAAACGTGAAAATATAACGACTGATCGTTGTAATGATACCATAAGATCTCTCATTTAGTGAGGTCGAAGGCCGAACAACAATATCCAATAATATTCTTTAATTTATTGTATTCTTATACAATTGAACTCATACACTAACAGCATAATGAAAAAAGTAAAGTGGTTATTTTAAAAATATTTACTTTATAAATTAATAATTTAATCGTTCAAAATAAAAATAAATATTTTTTAAAATTTAGTGCCGTTCCTGTAGCGGCCGTCACTGTAAATTGTTATATTGTACTTATTAAAGTTTGCGTATAAACAGTAAAAGCCGCATTTGATGTTAATTTCAAATTTTATGAACACGTATAAAATTTAATTTGGTTTCATGTTTATTTTCATACTCTTGTGAGTTAAAATGCGCATAAATAATTTTTGGTTTAGTATTATTAGCGTTGACTATAGGGTTAGTATGGATATTCTGCATTATAAGATAGTAAAAATATTAATGTACATAATAAGCTGCCTGTCTTGCACAAAAGTTTTCGTTTTTATCTTCTATAAAATGATTTTTTTTATTTTGATGCTTTGCCAGTTTAGTTTAGTTACTGTTTAGTAACAAAATAGTTAAAAATAATAATTATGTACTACAACGTGTTTCAAACTTATTTGATTTTGATTCTATCCTACAGCGCTTTTAGTTAATATTTTTTATTTTTTAAGGAACTTTAATTAATTAGAATTAATTTAACAATTTTTTGCTTAAAATAACCCGATACTTTTATTACCTTCGGGGTGTTTATTTCAAAAGACTTCACTCAAAATACTTCATAAAAAAGGAAAAATGGGATAGATATGTTATTTTCAAACATTTTAGTCCTTACATCCACAATCCGTAAATTTAAAATGTTAATAACACCTCACCTTTTGCAATATATCAACAAAAGCCACAAGAAAATGTTATATTTTGAAGCAAAATTTCTTAAAATGTGTCGATTTGTTTCTGAATTTTTGCGGAAGATGTTTTATAAAAACGATTAAGTTTTTTCCTAAAAAATATTAATTTCTCCCAATGATATCTTTTGATGCAAAAATAATTAAAATTCTTTAATGAATTTTCCAATAATTATAAAATTGTAGTACCTACGTTGAAAAGGCACATTTCACTAGACAAGAACAAGACAAGAGCTTGCGGAATGAGTTGCAGCAAATAATACCTTTATATTGTTCGTTGGAGCAAAAGTTCTTTTGTATAAATTTTTGCAAAGATATTCAAAAATCTTATCTTCTAATGCAGGAAGAAGAAGCAAAAGTCGATTTATATTATTTTTAATTCCGCAGGACGCAGCTCCTGATGGAAGGTCTGATATGGTTTTATTCTGAATCAATCTATTTTTTTATTTATGAGAGTATAATATTAAGACCAATTAGGTAACATTATTAAGGAATATTCACTATAGTAAAGTAAGATTATATGAAAATGGAAAAGATAAATTTTATTATGTATTAAAATAATAGAATCCGTAATTTAATATTTGCAAAAATGTAAAATTTTGAATTAAAATATCATCTTAGGAAATTTAACTTCACAGAAGAATGTTCTTTGCAATTTGCCTTGAAGCAATTTACCAAGTTTCTCAGAGAACCAACAAAGTTTATCTTCATAAACATAAACAATAACAAACTTGAAAAGAGCATCCAAGATGGCTCTAACTTCAGAAGTTGTGTAACATTTTATTTGCAATACCTTGGGGTCTTACCGGTATACGGTAGATTATGTAATTTATAATTAGCAAAGATTTTGTTAAGAATTAATTAAATTTTCATTACGGTTCAGGTAGCTAATTGTAATAAGTAACAAATCGTTCATCTGTATGTTAAATTTTAAATATCCTCGTGAATTACGTTACATTAAATATTAATGTTTTTTCCTTTAACGCCTACTTTTTAATTTTACAATGCGTTAATTTGTCAGCACAAGAATTTTAATGCTTACTTAGAACCACATGTTTGGTATTACTAGACTTCCAGGCACCAAAAGGTTGCTTTCAGACCGTTTAGTTCACATCTTCCCTCAATTTTTAAAAAATTTCTAGTTATGGTAATAGTAAATTTGTACACCCAATCACTTTGTTAAATAAAAGAAAATTAGTTTTTCTATGTATCACCTCATTTAATTTATTATTTTGTTTCGATTGGAATGTTAACGATCGAATTACTTTCCTGTAAGTTAATACCAGACTAGTTCCGTGTTTGGGTGTATCCCCATCATCGTTAGGGATGATTTAATAAGCAGTTGATAAACGAGTGATGGGAGGGTCACTTCCTGTCTTTGTGTGGTGCCAAGCAGTCTGGTTCTGGTCCCGGGTAACCCGGCTACACTTGATGTCTACCCATGTCAATTTATAGTGCCTTAAAATTTACTCGAGCGTCTGTGGTGGTCTTTTTGTGCTTGAGTACCAAGTTTAAACGACTTTAAACATAAATTAAAATTATTCATCTTACAGTGAAAATAGTAATTAAGACTGTGTGTTATTTCTTTGCAAAATTTAAATATAAATACTAATAAGTGTAATTGTTATTATTGTACCTATATCAATTTTGCTTATATGTACAATAAACATCTGTAAATTTAAACGAAGTTTTAAAATTATGCTATTTATTTTCTTATTTTTTATTTATTTTTTAACAAATTTTTACACATATTAGCAATTTTTATGGTTGATTGGAGTTTATTTTAATTAATGATTTTATCATATTGAATCTTCACAATAACACAAAGTATTGACATATAATTAGAAGAAAAAGAATAAATAATGTAAACCGAAAACGTTAATTTTTTATTCATAAATTAATTCAAAATTTATAAAATTAAAAACTGGGGGTGGTTGACAAACTAAAATGGTGTTAAATTGCGACCCTACCCTCTCTTGCATTCTCTAATAATAATTAATAATGTTCTATCTGAAAAACTCAATAGAAAGTAGGTGTTGTTTATTTTGTTCACTTTTTATACTAAACGAACTTTTTAATTTTGACCAATAGAAAATATAATTTTAGTGGTGGTATTGGGTGGGTTTGCAAGTAGTCACGTTTTGAATGTCACCTTCAGATAAATTGACATTTTCAAGTATGTATACCTTCTTTATGTATACGCTTTCCATTAATTTTAATTAAATGTTGTTTATTTTCGTGTATTGTTGTATATTAAATTTATCAAATACAAAAGTAGCGTCCATCACATACCCAACTTTTTGTAATAATAACATAAACTTGACAAATATTCATTTTCAAATTTGCATCAAGTATATTTGCACTTCATTATTGGGTAAGATACTACAGAATGACAAGAATTTCAAGTATACTCCTGCCTACTCGTTTTTATTTATGCCTTCGTGTTAGTAATTAATATGTTACTTGAAAATAATTTCCAAAGCATCATTGAGATTTATGACTTAAAATCAGTTAGGACCAGTCGACGTCTTTTCATTGGCAGAAAAGACTTCACATATTATTGGATTTACTTGGTAGATGAGCATCAGAGAGTTATTTTATTATTAACTGGGAGATTGATAAACTGATCCTTAATGTTTTTGTGAACAACAGAAAGTAGAACACCACAAAACAAAACATCAAGTGGACCAAGCCCATAAATCGTTATTTTTGAACTGAATTAATATAATTTTATTTTATTTAGGTGATTTTGATAAATAAATCACCCGAATAGAAATTAATTAGAATTATCGAGTTAAGGAATTTTTACATAAATACAATGATATATACCAAAAGTAAGTTAGCATGGTATATAATATTTTATTTAAATCATGTGCTTTACAGTAATTTCTAAATTTCGAAGCAAAAAATAAAGCGTAAAACTTAAAAATATAAATTTGAAATATCAAAATAAAAATAGAAATTATACGATAATTTTATAAGATTAGATACAGAAAAGATTCAAATTTATCATAAACTAATGAAAATTTGCATTCCAAAAATAAGTTAACAAACACAAAACTAAATATAAAAAATGACCACAATACCCACCATTTTTGGAGTAATTTTTAAGTCATATTTCTTCAATTAAAATTCTATGATTGGCCAAATTCCGTGGTAACTTTTCTGCAATTCCCATTCTTAGAAAAGCCTATAGCTTTTTATGGGTGAAAGATCTGGGTCTGGGCTGTGCGGTGGCCACTCATCTTTAACATTAATATTGGTCTTTTTAGACAATTTTAGCCCTATGAATGAATGGGTGCGTTATTCTACTGTAGAATGAAATCTTTCCCAATATTGATATTTTACCTTCAGATATAAGTAGTACTTCGTTCAAAAGATTCAGATGTAATGCAGAGTTAACTCTTCCTTTTAAGATCACAATTTTTCCAACTCCTGCTGAGTAGAGTGAAGGTTTTGTGCATTTACATGAGTAGATTTCGTTTGTTTTCCGCCAAACATAAATCCTGCCATGCATGACTATTAGGTATACTTATTTAAGAAGAATAATCGATTCGTCAGTCATAAGAATGTTCCAAAATTCTAAAGGTTTAAAAGCTTGATTGGAATGAAACTTGATTCCATTTTTTATTAAATATTTTCCTTGTTGTTTTATTTTATATTATTTACCATAATTTTAAGCTGTCGTGTTCGAATAAGTGTGGCGGATATGACACAATTTGAAGAAGAGCAAGATCGAATCATTATATTTTCCCGTTTTGTGGTAATTGTCTTTTAGTTCGCGTTATTCTTCCTTCCAATTTATTTATTAATTAAATATTGCAGTCGAAGATTTTCCAAATAATTTCGTGAATAGTTTTTCCACATCCATACATTTTCAATACTACATAGCTGTGTGTACGCACGTTCTTCTTGAGTTAAATGTTTAAATTTCCCCATATTGGGAGGTGATAAAACTGATAAAACTACTGTAATAAGCGACATTTCGTCGGCCAGGTATTGTACTGTTATATTATGTCTATTTGGAATTAGGATATCCAGTCAAAGGCGGATCATAACAAACACAAAACATAAAAATTAAAATTACTACTGGAAAAAAATATAGAGGGGATTATCAATTTTTGTACTTTACTTTTCAATCTATGGAATTGCCCCCATTGAAAAAGTTGCTGGATCCTCCCCAGTATCCAGTGGATATAGAATAAAACAGTTTAATTTCTGGGCAACAATTTGGATAATGCTAAATCAAAATCTATTATGAATATCTAACTGTTGATGAGCAACTCTTTCCCTCTTGTATAGAAGAACTAAGTTTGCTCGAATTTACAAAATGTACTATTATAGCGGGGGCTTCTTACATGTGTCTCTTGAGCACACAGATCAAAGGGTTAAATGTCTTCCATGTAAGAATAAAGAATTTATAAAAAAAAACTAACCATCCAATAAAATATTACAAACACCATCCATTGTTTTCCTGTATAAAATACACATGGTACCCGGGTACCACCACCCGCTAGAAGACATTAATAGTTCCTCTGGGTAAAATAACTTCAACCCCAATATACCCACCATAATATCTAAAATGATTGAAATATACACACACACAAATATTGCAGTAAAAATGAAAGCATTGCACTAAAATCAACATTATTTGCTTTTAAAAAGGGCGTAGACATCGAAACTTTTAATTTGAAAGTAGAGCTACTTTCATTTTGAATTCATACTACTGTCAATTCGAGAGTAACTACTTTTATAAATAATATCAAGTTTCAAAAGCAGTTGCTCTCAAATCAAATATTAGGTATTTAAATTGAGAGTGGATTAATTTGTTTTTTAATTGATGTTACTGTTAATTCAAAAGTAGTTACTGTCAAATTAATATTAGTTTATATTCGTTTTAACAATAATCTGACATCAAATTAACAAATAAAACTATTATAGTTTTTTTTTAATTATTATATTTTTAAGAAACTAAAACTAAACAAACCAAAACTAAAACTGTTTTTTTTTTAATTTTGCGACAGTTTAATAATTAAAATCACTAACACTTTTTACTATTACAGCACGAACTTTGAGCTCCTTCCAAAATTGTAAATTTTTGTTACTTCCTTTTTCCTTCCTTATTTGCACTTTGTCGTTTTGATTTTGGGCTTCAATTATAGTAATATTCCTGCAAAACATAATATAACATCAGACAATTATTTTTATATAAGTTAAAATATGAAGTAAACTTACCGTATGTTCTTTGGGAAAAGATTTAACGATTTGCTGGGTTAATAAGTCAAATTCCGTCTTTGTTAAATTTATATTATTCAATCTCATGTAGTCAATAATGATCAAGTCTTCGCTGCAGAAAAGGTTTTCTTCTCAATAAGGTTGCCATTGCGGTCCCGTTGTAAAATGTTTTCTATATTCTATAAACAACTTTATTATAAATAAAAAAATAGTTCAATGTTATAAATATAAATTTAAAAAAAATACATTCCAAAAACTACTTACCTACTTCAGTGGCTTTCCAATGTTTAAGTTGCCTTTGATTGTTTAATATGAAATATTTTCACTTACAAATGGAATGACATCAACAAGCACAGATAATAGTAGTGCGCATGTTATAAGGTCTGTTATATAAATACAACTTGCAATTTTGCACATTCCATTATAAAATAGTACCTCAAAATGAATATTTATACTTTCAAAACAACATTATAAGTTTTCATTTTGACTTCAAGCCTTTATCAAAAGTGTATACTTTTGGAATGATGTTACCCAACTCATTTTAAAAGTATTCAATTTCAAATAGAAAAAATTTACTTTTAATTTAACAATATTTAAATTGAAAGTAGATTTTGAAAGTAGAGTTTCACACGATTCTTTCAAATTAAATGCAATGCTTTTATTATAAGAGCAAAACTTTTATTTTCACGTTGAAAGCATAATTATTCATTCTGAAAGTAGATTTTTCTTTCTGTGTAATACCTACTTGGAGATGTCCTAGAATCACATGTTGATTATGTTTACTAGAAATTAAATAAGTATGTCACATTTGATGCACATCAAAAAGTACCTGGGTAGTAGGTACCACCTTCAGCCATATGAGGGTTAAAAAATGTGTTAACTTATTTATGTAATATGCAAATCGACACATTCCTGGAATTGCATTTATTACTCATTCATTTCGTCAGTAAGAAAAATGTCACTCCTTTTTGGTAAACCCAGAAATGCATAAGAAATATAATCAAACAAACAATTTGTTATGTGTTGAAATTTTGAGTTTGTTAATTGTTTTCCCCAATTTCCTTACTTGTTAACTTACTTTTGATAGTGAATTATATAAGAATAAGGAAATTGGATCAAGTTGGGGGAGGGGGATTGCTCTATGCTCTATCACAGCGGTGGCCAACAAGTCGATCGCGATCAACCGGTCAATAGCGAGGCCAACTTTCGTCGATCGCTGAGTGTGAAAAAGTGTCAAAAAATAGAAATTTTTCGATTTGTTTTCGACAAACTCGATCGCAATACATTTGATAGAAAAAAGGTAGATCTTATGTACACAAAAGTTGGTCGCCCCTGCTCTATCAGAGGGGCACAGGAAGGACAGATGCCCGGAGTATGACAATTTTAGGGGGCCTCAATTTTCAAATACTTATTAAAATAAAAATGTTAATTAAAAAAATATATATGGTAATACATAGTAGGTACATAATATGCACATAATTATACACAATATATTAATACTCTTTTTTTGGTAGTTGGGTAAAAACAACTAAATACGCGTAATCCTTTCCCGTTTTCAAAGGGTTAATTTTTTTTAATATTCAGTAGCTTCGCATTGTCGTGTCGGTGCCAATGCTTATTTTCTATTTTAAACAAATCCTGAAATATTAGATTGTACAGATTGAACAGTTAACGAAATAATATTTATTTAATAAAGTTTAAGTTTAGATCAAAAAGTTAGATCACACAAAACTATAAAAATTTCAACACTTGAAATATTTCAAGTAATAAATAAGTTTTAATTTTGAGAAGTAAATTTTAATTAAAAATTTGTAAGTATTCTTCTAGTGCCCATGTATGGTCTATATGTGAAAATTCTGAATCGACATTTCCTTGTTTTCTTTTATTGAATACATAGGATATACGTACCGAAATAGAGCAGATAAGAATCTGTCAATCTGTCGTCAGTTTGTGGTAAACAAAGATAAAATCTTATTATGTCTGATTGACAACTATTTCACACGAAATAAGCGTTAAACATAATGCAATAAGTTTTACACCCAAAATACCTGTTAAACGCTCTCTTTATGCTCCCACAAAGGTGTCCTGCAGACACAAGTCACACTTAATCCCCAAACAGACAGCAGCATTTAAAAGATTACCCGGATTGTGTATAGACCATTGATTAAAAACATTTGTTGCTTAATTTGGTGAAATTCTAAGTGAGATGAATATAATAGATGACAGATCATAAATGGCAAAGTCAGTATATGAATGAAATGAATGAAGCATTCATGGTGGAATGTGCTGTATAATACAATCACGATGGTCACTTGTGTGTGCGTAGGTACGTATAGAATATTGGTAAATTTGAGTTTTTAATGAAATTAAAAAAGCTTTCAAAGTAAAATCTTCGATGACACAAAACGAAGAATTAATTGTATTATTAAGGTTATATCTTATTTTGATAGACTCCTCACCATTTCATTATATTGATGTGGGAACCAAAAAATAGAATGTTTTCTTCTCCCACTTATCGCTATTATTAAATTGAATTAAAAGCCTATCGATTAATTATGCCTTCAAAACTCTTACAACAAACACTGTTATAATCACCCAATATTATTAATTTGTTGGTATAAGGAGTTGCCAAGATGATAAATTTACAAGCCCTAAGCTAAAATTATTTTCAAATTTATAATTCATATTATACGCAGTTCATAATTTTATTCACAATCGGTTACAGTAATCAACTACTGATTATAAACTTTCAAAATGTTTTAAAGTAAATTATTATTATTAACAATATAGTGGTATGTTGGTGGGAAGTCAAAATCATTCCAATTTAATAACATAATTTGGGTTCCTTATCTATAGGTAATGATAGAAATATTTGACCAAAAGCGCAATAAATAAAGTTCAATTACTAAAATATTGTGAAGAAATTAGTATACATACTTCCTTGCGTCCATCACAATAGGAAGCACAGGAACCCTTTCAGACCCACAATTATTTTTAACATTATAATAAGTATAAGAATTTTATTCACATTAAGACCGATATATTCACCTCTGGTTAAAGTGTCGGGTAACTATGTGTTCAGTAAATTTATAAACCTCCTTGTTGATTGGTGATTTTACTGAAATGTGAAAATGTGATTGGTGACAGTTTATTTATCTGTCAGTTACGCTATTGAACACTTTACTGGGAGGTGAATATATTGGCCCTAAAATAGAGTAACAATAATAAATAAACAATAGATAATTAGAAAGTGGTTTTATAGTAAAACCGCACTGGGAACAAAAGGGTTAAAAAATAATGTTCTGCAGTTCAAGTCTAAGGTGGACTACCCGGTATTATCATAAAATTATATTATTTATAAACCAGGAAAAGTTTACTCAATTTCTTCTTCGGGGTGTAAGTAATCTTTTTTCCTGGCATATCTGAAATGATATGTTTGTATAATTTAATAATACTGTAACATAGTGCATAGTTATTTAAATTTTCGATGCTAATACCAGATAGTGCATTTTTTGTGTTTCATATTTTCGCATATTATCAAGTCATGGTGGTCTAACTTCTAACACACCTATTAAGTATATCACCTACATCTACAGTTGCATAGAGTGAAAGGAAAAATTAACCATTTTATTAATCCAAAACCCAAATTTTTGAGCACTTTGTCCTTCTGTTCGTTCGACTTTTTATAATATGATTCAACTCCACTCTAACTTCCAGTTCAAGTATAATGGACACATTATCCAAAGGGAATTTACAGAATGTCATAATAATTCCAACTTCATGAACATGAATGAAAAATATAAAACTTTTATAGCAATACTTTAATATTAAAGGTATGCACATAATATATGGTTTGTTTATATTATGTCATAAACCTTACCAGAAACTAAGAAGTTTTACGGATAAATTAACTTTTATCGTTTACCTACAGATGCTCGTGAAAAACACATATCCTATAAAATGGTTCTATATTTAGATACTTTTAAACTTACTTATATTTAAATTTACAATACTCATGATTTGGTGAAACCGTTAGGTAGATTAGGTTAATGGGCACAGTAGCTGGATATCTGCCGATGCCGGTCACTATAATCCCCGATATTGTAATCGCTCACTTCGTTTGGAGTCAATTTTCAAACCATTTTTGATAATATTTCAAAATAACACTCCAAGTAGTACTCATAATGATTGTCAAACTGATAAAATTTATTACATCCATTTTTCAAAATCAATTTTTTTTTAACTAATATAACCTTCTAGTTTAAAGTTTTATGTATTCAATGTGTGTACTACTAACAAATATGGTCACTATTAGTAAAAGAATATTTAAAATTTGTTTTGACATTTTTGTTGACCCATAGTAGTAAGATTTGACAGGTAAGACGTGAGCGAGAATGAAGTAGAGGTATTACGAGTCTTCATTGTTGTATCTTGATTGCTCGAGCTGCTACATTTTGTTTGAGTGACTGGCATTTGCTAGACAATCACTCCGTTATGTTGCTACCAATGATAGCTTGTATTGTATTAAATGACAGCATCTGTATTTTGTGCATACGATTTGCTGAGTTGGAATACAAGATGAAGCACTTGAATATTAATTTAATCATATTTGATGTCAAGCTTTACATGTAGGATGATCATCAAGTAACTTTCATTGATTATTAAAATTACAAAGGTTTATACTCCTACTACCCCCAACTTTCGTATTTTATAATTTTCTATAACACAAAGTGGGAAACTAACAAAAGTAATGATGTGGTAGTTTGTCATCATCAAAGCTAAACATTTCGGCAAGGTATCGCCTCGTTAACTGCAGCATTTCCGCAAAAGCGCCCCTATTTCAATAGATCTATTTCACCGCATTATGCGGAACAAACTTGCTTGTTTTATGTTTTATTTACTTAACGCGTACGTAATTATATCTGGAAAAATTTAAAAATAACTGGGCTAATACAGAGTGTTCTCCAATTGCTGACCCAAAATTTCCCATTCAAAAGCTGTGAGTTTTGTAATTATTTGCGTTAAATTTTTAAATTTTTAGCTTTTTTCAACAATTTTGTTTATTAGTTATTTTAAAACAATCGGGGAAGTGTTGGAAATTAACGGACAACAGGTTTAATATCCTATTCGTAGTCCTATTTCCACGACTAGCCACGACTCTTAATGCTCTTCAATTAACGTCCTAGGAGTTTTTTTTATCGATCCTGATAAATCTATCCTCAAAACGGAAGTTGTTCCAAAAATGACGCTCCAGTGCGATCATCGACATACTAAACCTCGATATCCTAAAAGAACACCAAGCATCCAAACCAAGAATAAACCTCTGATATCTCCATGAAAATCCAAACACTAATAACGAGATGATTGAGGTCTTAACCTCCAAAATTGCAATCTTCTTTTATTAAAATTTTCTACATTCATCCAGAAACAACCACTCAAGAGTGTCGATCATTTATTCAACTAATTCTTGATGGTCGTCTATTTATCCAAAATTTATCAAATTGTACAATAAGTAACGAAACCTGACCACGCTATCGCTTTTTAATTTAATATCAAGAACATTTTCTTTATCCAGGAAACACGCAAATTAATACTCAAAATACTTCCGGAAAATGACTGCAGAAACTCAAAATATTTGCAAAATAAAATCGGACAAAATTATCACGTCCGTTTTTCCAAAATTGGTCGCCGGAAAGATATACCCTTTTTCTTGGTATCATCCTCGCACATCAAAAGTTTCTACATTCTTTTATCAAGCTTTGCGGTGATTTAAAAGGGCAGCACGTCGCACTTTCATAAAATTAAATTAATTATTTCAGGTACCACACGCGAGAAACCCATTCATGCAACTCTTAAAAAAACTATAATTTGTAGCATTTCAAATGCTATTTTTATATTTTGGCGGAAATCTATGCATCACCCTGTGTGTGTTTCAAACACGCGCAATCGTATTGAATTTCGAAAATTTGTCAAACGTTCATTCTTCGCTTATCTGCATAAAAGATAGAAGTTTCATTTTTCGTTGTGTGCAATTTTATGTTTTTAAAAGCCACAAATTGTTAGTTTATTGAAGTGATCTTTTTTTATTTTACTTTCTGTGCTACATTTGTGGGTAAGATTGCATTATTTCCTATCATAAGCGGAAGTTTGACTTTGATAAATTTTAGCTTTTTCGTATTAAAACGTCAATTTTATGTGACGTTCATTTTTTGGTTTCCAATTTTAATTATGGTTTTCTGAGCGGGTACACATGGTGATCAGTAGCTGATTGTCCATCTGGCTGTTTTTATACACCAACCATATGGTTATTTGTATGGATATGGGCCAGCAGTTTGGTTATCTTGTTTCCACCTGTGATAACCTTGATTCCTGTGTCGAACCATCTGTGGCAGCCATTTTTACTGATGTTGGAATTTCGGTTTTTGGGTTCACCATTCCCGTATGAGATCAATGGAGAGGGCAGGACTGATCAACATTCATTTATCCCCAGCTTCACCGCAGTTTTGCGTTTTTGATTAAGAAGTGGTGTGATAAGTTTGTCACTTTGGCCATCTCCCTTGACGATTTATCCGTGCTTTTTGGGAAGACGTGCGAGCTCCATTCCAACATTGTGGGATTTCTTGTCGCAGCGGTAGCGTGAGCCTATACCACTATTCCATCTCTAGTGGTTAGGACAGCACCAACGACGTAGGATGGCTGGAAAACCAATAATTAGTTGTTGTTTTTTTGTGGAAACGCATTTAGGAGATTTGCTTGTCTTAATTATTTACATCGTTATTGAGATACTATACCGTTCGCAGGTGAATTGATTCTTGTTTAATTGTGCAGTTTTTGTTATTTTTAGCTTTACACCTGAAACTCAGTTTAAACGATGAACCATTAATATTCCAGAGGTTCCAAAAGAATTGAGATGTTGAATCGGACGGATTGAGGTGGAAGGGTAAGTTAGAAAGCAATTGCTGTATTTAATTTTACTTGATGATATCTCTTGCGAATGTGTTATTTGCAGTCAATTTTACCAACGTTTTATGTCTGCGTTGGGCAATCTCCTGGATGCGCGGATTATTTTTGTGAGTTGTTTTCAGATAGCAACTCATCTGTATTTTATTTTTGATTTGATTGTCCCAGGGTATCCCCTCAGGGTATCCTGGATTTTACTTGCTATGTTGTATGTTTTGTGTCTCCTATTGGAGTTTTGGAATCAAATATTGTCAACCCCATCTTTATCTAAACTTTGTTTTCTTAAATAAAATCAACTCTTATTTACTTCCGTATTTTATTTAGAGGACTGGCGCCCGAAAGGTTTTTTTTTTCTTAGTTAGTTGCCAATTGATCGCCTGAGCCAACAGAAGAACCTATACGAACCGCGTCCGCGCGACCCATGCTCTGGTACTGGACGGGGGTGTAATCCCTTAGCTGGCCTGTCTACCATTCCATTAGTAGATCAGCGGGGCAAGTGGCCCAAATAAGAGCAATTTGCGTTACAAATTAACATTTCCAGAAGGGTTAATCTTCCAATTGTGAGAAGGGCAAATTTCATCCGTATACAAATTAATAATCTGTTGGTAGAGTCAGAAACTCAACCTTATAACAAAAAAAACTACAAAATTTTAAAATTTATCTTTTCCTTCAAACATTAAAGTACAGAAAGGAAAATTTTTTAGTATAACGTTCTTTCACTTCTTATTCAGTACTGTTAACCATCAAAAATGGACGATGATATTATAATGTAGTATGTGATTCATAAATAAATGAATGAATCATTTTTGTTATGTAAATTCCCACATATTATTCATCAACTGCCTGACGTGGATTCAGAACCACGAGTCAAATATTTATACTAACTCATTTAAAAAAATTGAATGATCAATAATTCTATATTTATTAAAATCTATAATAAATACGTGGAAGAGCAGGAGGCCCACGGGTATCATTCTGAATATGAACTTTGCCCTTTCTCACAAGGCAATTTTAATATTATAATAATTTTTTTTATTTATTGATTTGTATTATTATAAATTTTTTGTAAATCTTACTGTTGTATCATGAAAAGTAAAGTCTTATTATATTATTATACGACCCAATTAAGCGGTAGGCCCAAATATGGGAAGTCGAGTTGGAATTAACCGTAACGGACTGTATTTGGTGTATATTGCAGTATTATAAACCTTTCTTTATAAAATTACCCTTAGAAACAATTTTCAATAATCCCCAACCACGGGAAAGCCAGATTCAATCCCATAAAACATTAAATCAACAATCAAATTTTATGTGGTAAAACTTTTTCCAAAATTAAATTCAATCTCAAAATCCTCCAAATTATTATCGGGGTTTATCTACGTATATGTCCACTAGCCCAGCTTCAAAAGCTTTTATCTCTCCCTCGCTCGCACGGGCGTTATCGCACGACCTTATAAGACTTTAATACAAAATTCTATTCGCAAAGTTATTCACAACATATTATTCAATTTTGTCCATATTTTCCAATTCTTTTAATTGTTTTTGAATGTTAGTTAAAAGAATACAACACTAACGCACTTCTAGCACTCCTATTCAGGCCCAACTAGATGGGGGGGCACTCGGGTATTTGTCCCCGGGGCCCGGGCATCCTCAAGGGCCCGGAAGGGTCCGGAAAAATAACTGTATTAATTTGATAGAAGCTTTTTTAAAATGGTGCAACGTGCAAATAAAAATGAAAATCTGTACGTACATTTTTTTCTTTCTTAAAAAAAAAACAAATGTACCAACTAAATAATAATATAAGGCAATATCAAAAAGATGTTGATTTCTATTTTTTTTATTTCATTTTACCTATTTCCGATATTCTATACTTATTTTTCCTAAATAAAAATACAAAGTTTTTGATGTTTTCTTTTTATACATGAAATTTTTAAGAGCAAGGGGCCCGCGAAAAATGTTGCCACGGGGCCCGACGTGGCTCTCGACGACCCTGCTCCTATTCAATTTCTCAATCAAAAAAATTCAACTCTTTTTCAAAAACAAAAACCAAATCAAACTCACCACCGTCTTCTATGGGATCTCGTGCACAAGCTCCTTTCCTACTTCCGGGTTCCTTTCGGCTTCATAGAAACCCAGAGACGCCGCGCAAAATTTATAAATTCAAAATTCTCAAACTTAAAAGACTTACCCCTACTAAGACTTTCTTCACCCCAAACGGAATACGACAATAAAATTTGAAAAAATCTTCGGTTACATTTAAATTGCTATACCTTTCATTTCTGATAACTCCAGGAGAGATGCACATTTAGAAAAGAAATCTTAGATTTTGTAATATTACATTTTAAAATTATATATTTTAAGAGAATAGCATAATTATTATTAGACTTATAAAATCTAAAAAATTTAAAAACAAGTTGGCTAAATAAATTATTTACTACTACTAGGACTACGCAGAAGCGTATCTTGCTTATTCCGAGATTTTCTAGACCTGTACATCAAAATTGCACTGTGACTTACCCCCCTCGGGCATAAATATACATAAAATACAGTTCATTTTACAAACTACAGTATTGTGTTAACCAACTCCGATGTGGGGTACAGAAGATACAGATGTGTAACTAAGAGATTAGGGTCCTGATGCGAGATTTAAAAGCGGATCCATTTTCAGACAGAATTTCGCTTACTTCTTAAATTACAAAATTTCGTGATCAATATCAGGGATGCAGCTACTCGATGCAGATACTCGAGTGCTAAAGGCAGCTACAGTCGTTCAATATAGAGTAGAGTTGCTGTACTGGAAGAAAGCGTAGCCAAGATCCAGCGCAGTTGTAGCGACCGCGTGACAACCACTAATTTACACCAGCATAAATACGTCTGTACGAGTTTTCCTTACTGCACATTAGCTCCGCTTTTCTTTCTTCCAGTACCGCTACTCTACCTTGCGGAATGTAAAGAGATGGATGTGAGAAACCAGGTTGCCTGAGGGGGGGGGGGTATGGAACCTCTTAGAAGTAAAGAAGTAATAAAAATACTTTTCAAAAGTGATTATTCAAAAATTGCCTTATTGCTTACTTATTCCCCCCCCCCAAGAGTTTCTGAGAAAACTTTATAAGGGAGAAATGCCATATATCATGTATTTAATTGCATCACATTTTTAAAATATTTTTTTATTTTCATAAACGATGCCATTTTATGCAATATTTTCAAAATTTGCATAATCAAAAATAATTACAAAACATAGGGCGGCTATATTTATCATGAAGAAATCGGAAACTTCCCTTAATAATATTGTGGCAGGGGTTTAACCAGAACTCATCAGAATCTTATTTATGTAAGAAGGGCTTGATTTCAATCATGACAAAAGTTATCTCACACACTCATTTATTAATTACCTATATCGAATACATTGCAACTAATTTTATTTGTTCAATAAATTCTTAGGCTCCAAAACTTTTTAGACCTTCTCACACTGCAGAATCTTATAGCTATGACGCTGCTGCTATATTGGTTCTCCGTTTGTACTTATTGCTTACCATGGAATGACCAGGGCTCGAGGCCCTCTGATATTTGGGGTTCCCATCGCCATAATCATAATCCATCATCCATAGATCTTATTTCACCCGAACTCGAATTGGGTACTTTCGCATTTGCATGAGTCAATGCACTAACTAATAATGTTACAATTTCTAACTGTTACATCCTTCTCTATTTAAAAACAGAAAAGAAATAATATGTTTATTTTAAAACTTAATATAAGTTAGTAATTCTGAAGATTTTGCTTAATCGGGAGACATATTAGGGCTGGAACTTTTGACCCAACTAGACGGCTGGTTAGAAATATACAAAGTTGATTTGCTTTCTGATCTTAAAATTTAACCGGTGGTCAAATTTGTCCATCAAACTATCGATACTCAATAACTAAAAATAACTTATATAAAAATTATAGTATTTTGAGTAGTCCATCAGAAATATTGTGGTAGCTCTGTATCCTAGAAGAGGTTTAGGGACACCATGCATATACTGTAAAATAAAGATGTCAATTTTAAATATCCGTTAAAAGGTTTGCACTTAAAGTTACAAAACATATAAATAAATTAATCAATCAAGTAATCCACGATCACTTATTAAATTATTTTTAAAACGAAGCAAAAAAAAAACTACTGAATTGCGATTCGATTTTTCTTATTAAAAATTGGAACTTGTAAGATCCGAAAGAGGAACATCCTGTCAAGTTTGATGATACCCGGCATACAAGAGATTACCCTAAAGATGTGAAAGGTGTAGAATTATTAGGTTTCGTATATAGTTCTAAAAAACTATAAAATAACAGTTTTCTGAAGCGTTTAATGAATTAATATAAACGAATGGAATTTGATTAGAATTTCATATTATTTGTAAGTATAGAGTTCATTAGTATTTTGTAATGGGGTGCCGAAATTTGATGCTATCATTGACCCCGATATACGAAAATTGTTATTTTTTGAAATTACAATTTCATCATTCCTTTTTTCAATTCTATTTTAATTACCAAAACATAGATCGTTTTAGCTGAAAAAAAAACTTTTTTGTTACTATAAATCCATACGTACGTTTTGATACAGACAGAAGTTACATGATTCATTTCGTCTTTCCTTATTTAATATTGCAAACTGCAGTATAGCAATCACATCAATGATAACATTTTTATAACATCCTGAAAGCTTTACGAAGTAGGTTTCCATCGACTGTGATAAAACAAACAACACCTACAGTTACTAATTTTTACTTACTCTGAAATGTGCTAATGTAAATATTAAAATGAAATTGCAATAACTCATAATAATATAATTATTTTCGATTCCAGATGGGTGTACGCATCAAGAGCATTGCGCTACATTTCCTCCACTTTGTGAACGGTTAACACCTCGTATGAGACCAACTGTGTCCGCCACATCAAAGGATGCGGCGTTAAAAATATAAACAGGGCTTGATAGTTTGACGTATCATAGCGGCAACCTTTGATTTTTCCGGACGTGGTTAATGTCTCATTAGATACACATTTGTCTATCAGGAAGTATACATACAAGAAAGTTACTGAAGATTAAATGAAATTGCTGAGAAATGATTAGTTTCATCGATACCGGTAGCGTAAACAAAAATGTTCTGGGTATTTAGATACGAAAGTAACTATCACACGTTCATTGAATAATGAAAATAGCTCACCAAATACCTCCTAAGAAATTTAGTAAGACAAACATGTAACAACTTAATGTTCTACTAATTACTGTCAATTTCTAGTTTTTCTTTCAGACAGCATTTAAGATAATTTTAAATCTAAAAAAATTGCAATTTATCTATTTATATTTACAAACCAAACCACATTAATAATAGTATAGAGGCCACATAAATGAAATGTCTAAGAATGATGGATGCCGCTAATGAGGCGTCTGTTCTTACCCAATCTTTAAAATCAGCTGTAGTTATTATGACAGGCCTAAAGCCCGTCAAGTCAATCTCGAAGTTATTTTTGACTAGGTATTGGAGTTTTAATTTTCAGTAATTTCATATTCCATTAAATTTTGCAGATAAATGGAACATAACTTAAAAAACAAATGCAGCAGAAAAAATTGTGAAGGAAGTGAAACTTATATAATGCATGTTTACACAATTTGTAATTGACGCTAAACATATTTCTGGTGTTATATGAGTATTATAATGTTTAACTTTTGTTAAAAATGTGAAAAAAAGCTTGATTTTTTTTAATAAGACGTAATAGAACCCGATGACAAATATGTGTTTACAATTCAATAATGGCCCAGGAAACTAAAGTTGGGCCACACAGATTGAAGTTGCTTTCTATCTAAACAAATCCTAAACCTTTCATCGCTTTTTCAAAACTGATCATTTTGACCTTTTTAATTATGTACGCGAAATTTTGAATTAACATTATTTATTAATAAGAACTTCGAGAAAAAAATTCTTAGTATTATGGGTGACCCCCAACTTGCTCGGAAATATTAAAATGTTTTCCAAAATAATTTCTTTCAACTTAAAAATAATATTATATTGGAGAATAGTGTTTCATTATTACAAGTAACTTCAAATTGGATATGCATTGCGTTAAAATAGATGATGATGCCAAGCTGGATTTCCTCGACTCCCTTAACTGGGTACAGATGATAATGTAAAATATCTCCATAACAATGACACTTGTTCATCCTCGAATCGCAGTATCTTTGATATGTAAATTAACAGATGCGGTATCGTAATGCCCGCGGACATATAATTCATGTATTGTTCGTAAGAGCAAAAAATTACTTAGAATAATTGCATATTAAATTTAATAAGACCAGCTAAACATTGTCACAATAAATCGATAGTGGTAACCTTAAGGTATCAAATCGATATAATAAAATCTTAAAGAACCACAGTCCGTTTATTTTATTGAATGTAACAATTTTTTAAGCTCTTATTTTTTCAGGAGCCACAAGACAGATAATAGTTTTTTAAAAGTAATAAAACGAAGGTATAAGCTACTGATTGTTGCTAAAAGTGTCCATCAGATTTAAATCGAGCATAAAACGATTGATCACATATAAAAAGAAGGTTGCAATGTTGTTTCACGTGGCGTTGGGGGTTGCTCATTTCATACATCGTTCCATTCATCTATTGTCGTATTCCCACAACCGTACATAATACAACCTGTGCTCGGATGCATTCAATTCTTAACGTTCCACTTTTCAAAAATTGTAACGTTATTTTAACGGATTAAGTTTTGTTCTAATTGTATCAAATAGAAAAATGTGTTATATTAGTATTCCGAGCTCAGTTTAGTTACTTGGCCAATTACGCCAAACACCCCCTAATTTATTCTCACATCAAACTTTGCAAAATTTTACTGGTTCTTGGTTATCATGTTTACACGTTTTGTAAAGATTTAAATTTACTTTCTTAAGAGATCTTTTATCTCAAATTTCATCTCAATAGGTACTTCCGTTTAGGATTTTACTTACAAGATTACCGACCTCATTTTGACTTAAGTGACACTTTCCCATAAATATTTCTGAGGCATTTAAGAACATTTTTCGCAAAAGTGAAGTGGCAAATTACGATGCTGTTAAATCTCTAATTAATTTATTTATTTATATAAAATATTTTTAATTTGTTGAACTAAAAGTTAAATAAACTTTTGCATGATTGCAATAATTAATATTGAGTAACTAAAGTTCAATTAACTTTAATGATTTTTTTAAGTGTTGTAAGTTTTTAAAAACAGTTTAATTTGCGTTAAAGTGGTTTATAATTTTGACAAATTTTAGTATCATAAGAAAGATTAAATATTTTTTATCACACGTAGTACAAATATTATGAAGACATGTATTTTTATTTGTTTACATCAGCTGCCTTCAAATCTATTGTCCAAATACCACGAGTGTGGGTGGTCGGTCGGTTTAAAGTATAAGAACTGCATACTTTTGAAGATTATCTTTATATTCCCGACTTTTTTGCAGATACTTAAACTGTAGTCGTATTATATTTTCTATTATGTATAAATTTAGCGTAAAAATGTAACATAGCAAATACAATGAGCAAATAGTTTATATGACCACTTCTATAATTTTCAACTTGATTCAGGTAGCTCTGTAGGATTGAGCAATTTTTTTTTTAAATTAGAGGAATGTTAAGAATGTTAAGATAAAAATAATCAAATTTTTCTTTATTATTTCTCTGCTATTTGCACATGAATAGAATCGCACGTATTGACTGATCGCAATAAAAAAGATATATTGTAGTAAAATTTCTGTATTGTTATAGGTATATATAACAATTGCTCTTTATTATGTATGCATAACCTTCGATTTATAAAAATAATATAATATGTATATACTCGAAAATGCAGTCCTTTTAAATCGGAGCAAATGGATTTGATTGTTCTCTTTTACGCTAATGTAATGGATATAATAATTGTATATCTATTATATCTTAGAGTATTATCAATCTATGATTACACTTCAATGTTTACATGAACCTCTGAGTTTATAAATATACATCACCCACCCTCGTAGAAAAGTTTTAAGAAGTAATTTTCTAAACAAATCTAACTATTTCCGTCGATTGTTTTAATGCATCCTTACATCCATACTTACTATGTTACTGTCAGACAATAATAATTATTGTCACATTACATATTGGTATATTATGTTTATTTGCTATGTAAAAAGGTAAAATAATCAAATGTTAAGTTAGTTTATTTGTTCGTGGTGTACCGTTAATATTTCACGCTTAAAAGAATCAGTATTTTAAATTAAGTATTGTGTAGCTCCAAAATATTTAAAAATTTAAAGTGTATTATACCATGTTAAACAAATAATCTCTTTCATATTGATATTTAGAGTTAGAAACATGCGTTAAAACATTTTTTTATTCAAGATTCATTCATGTTTTATTTACACAGTATTATGCATAGAGTATGTACTATGTAGATTGATGGAGAGGGGACACTCCAGATATTGTTAATTTTTAATTTTTGAGTAAAGGGGACTTATTGACCAGATAATAGTCTTAGTCACTGAACTTTGGTGTTACGTAATTATAACCTAAACAATTATATTGTTTATTATAACCTCATACAGCCTCTTTTGTTTAAAAATACCTAACGGGAGTGCTTATATTATATAAAAAGGTATTCGCTGGGTGCGAAGTGCATAGTGGGGGTATTAAAAAACGACGCCAGCGTCCGCTGCGGACAAATTGTTTCAAAAAAGGTGGCCAGATGTCACGCACCCAGCGAATACGATGACATAACATCAAAGTTTTCACTCGCACCATTTAACTTTCAATTATCAGGTGTAGAATACAGAGAATACGAGTACATAGAAAAGAGAAATAAATTTGACATTTGAATAATTGACATCAGGTTTGGATGGACACCAGAACAACATAAAATTGGTGTAACAATCATATTAAAATGTAGATCAAATTAACAGTGACTGAGAAATAGCGAAAAAGTAAATAAGGTTGTAAATAGATACCGATTGCTTTTATTGTTTCTTCAGTACACATTTTTTGTTTCACTTCCATATAGAAGAATTATTGTGAATCCCACCAAAAGCCTACTATGAAAGTACATAGTTAAAACAAATAATCTTATCAATTAAAGCAACCCGCATTAAGATCCCACCTTCCTTTGAATAGTTTTGAGCAGACAGACAAACATCTCTCATTTTTGAGTCGGAGTTTATGATAAAACGTGATTTTGGAATATTGAGTTCAGTCCAAGTGATTGGGCTTGATTGAAAATTATTATACAACTGACATCAAATTTAAAATCTAACATTTGTAATGTTACTGTTCATACAGTTTTGACAATTATATTCGTGGAATGAATCGAATATTTTACTTCTTAAATATCGAAGATTTTTTAAAGCCTTTCAAGAAACCATACCTAATGTTATCTACAAATATTTGAATACGGGGGTCGTTCGGAAAGTTTCTTAAGTTAGACATTTATATTATGGCGCGAAATGTATAAATTTCACTTTGATCTAAAAAGTAGTTTATATTTGGTGGGCTTTTTTAATAGAATTGATATAAACTAAACTTCGATGATTACAATTTTGGTAGAAACACCACCAATAAAGTAAAATCCCAGTTAGAACATTTCATCGGGGCTCCTTACCTTTACTTCGGATATTGAGTTTTTGGTTTTGGGAGTTTAAGTTTGGCTGTGCAAGCACAAATGCTAACCTACGTTGTGGAAATCAAAAAATAGCAACATACAAAGAAATGCTCCAAAGACATAAAATGATTTTGAGAGACAGTGTGTCTAAAAGTGTACGAGATAGCTAATGATTTATTCATAGCATATGACAGGATGTACATAATTTTAAGTGAGAATTTGGGTATGAAAAAGCTATTCGCGAGTTTTAGGTTTGGGAGTTTAAGCTTGGCTGTATAGTAAAAGCACAAATGCCAAAAGACATCATGAAATAATTTTTGGAGACCGTGGATAAATATGCACGAGATAGCTGAGACCATAAGACATAATATCATTATTACAAGATGTAGGTACACCATTTTAGGTGAAAAGGGTATAAAAAATTACTTACTCACACCAGAGCAAAAACACTATGAAATAATCTATTTCAATAAAGAATTCCTTGCAATAAAAAAAAAATCCAAAAGAAATACCATGATTAGTATGCAACTTGATAATTATTTAGAATCACAAATAGGTACAAACTTTTTAGATGAATTTCATTTTACTTCATCGCTTCACCTTCCCCTACTTTTAATTATATTACCTATATAGAATAATAATATGCATAGTTAGGATAAAACTCGGTTTTATTATGAATGAAAATGATTAGAAAAACCAAAAACAGTCCCGCCATCTTAACCGCATTTATAGAAAAACTACTAATCAAACGAAAAAAATGTATAAAATCTTTCTTACAGAAAATTTTAAGAACAATATTTTTTGTAAGAACTTTTATTTTTTTAAAAGAAAAAATGTTAACCTTTGGAGGAAAAAAATAGCAAATACATTTTTAAAAAATTAAAACTAAATTTTTCAAAATATGTTTTGTTTTATTCGCTGTAACAAATTTTTAAATTTGATAATTAGTTCCTCCTTAAATTGATATTTCACAATATACCTCGATCCGACTCTGAACTTTCATGTGAATTTTATGCATGCATTTTGTGCAAATATGGATAATCTTTTCGTGAACGCCGCGACCTAAAATTCATTCTCTTTATAGCTACGACGACAATCGGACCTACATACATTATTTCGTCACAAAGATTTTCTTAAGTGCCTCTAGTTTTGTGTGGGCGAATATTTTTTGGTTTCGACGTTACAATTTTTTGTGCCAAGTCGTGTATTACAAGCAGTCCAGTTGTCGTTTAGCCCTTTGGCCCCTGAAAACATCTCGCGAGCAAAGATAAGAGAGGCTCTTTTATGTGCGACCATGCCCGATTTCCTACGGCTGGCATCCTCTTTGGTGTAGTTGTTATTGACACACCAGAACAGCTTAACATTCAAACTTCGTTCTCTCTTGAAGGCTACAGATCACTTTGGGTGATCTAGGTGATCTAGTTTTACTTTATGTCACTGACAACAGTTCTCTCACTGGTCCAGCAACATCTCTACAAGTTCAAAGTGTTCGTGTAACAACAGTCAAGTGTCGCCCGTTCATTTGGAACAGGTTTACCATTCTTCACCTTTCAAGCCGCAAGTCAACATTCGATTAGAAAGGAGCGTTTGTCACCAACAAGTTTGTAAACTTACTAAAGCTCAACGTAAGTAATATTTGTTTTCTTTTCCTATTTGTGTACTGTATACTGAGGTGTCATTTCAGTTTTAATATTCATTTTTGGGTAACCATTAGAGGTTACTGTGCGGGTGGACTGCCCAGAATACCTTTCCTTTCAGGATTCTCGACCTCGCTTCTCCCAAAAAATTGTGGGCCAGTTTACAAGATTGTGGTTACATAAACTGGAGAACTCCGTGGATTGCTACAGAATCTGGATTTTTGTCTTGGGCGACCCTTTCATTAGGGGTTGAGTCACATAGGGCAGTTTGTGTCTCATCGCAGGAATAATTGCATAGTATTCAACAAAATTATATTTATATCTTAAAATGACATAGTAAATCACAAATTGTTGGTGCGGTTTTAGTTTACAGGGTAATCTTTTAGTAACTTGATTATTACGTTTTGGGAACTTGATTATGTTAGCATAATATGTCTACGTGTTTAATTTAATAGCACAGTAATTATTATTGCATTTTCGTAATTACTTTTGATTGGAGATAAAATTAAAATTATTATTATAAACCAGGGGTGGTCAAATTTTTAAGATATGGTAAATTCATAAGAAACAAGAGAAGAACTGATGAAAAATGTATCATGAAGTTTTTTTTGACTATCTAAAAATGCACTAAAACACTTTTAGCACTAAAATTATATATCTATAACAATGTAAAATATACCTAAAGTATAATTTATTTACAAATGTAAAATAAAATAATGTACCTAAAAATATAAAATATAATAATAATTATGAGTTACACTATAACAACTTCAATTCAATATTTATCTTACAAAATTTACAATTTTATCAAATTTATCCTTGATTTTTTAAATAGTTTTATATTTCATGTCTTATGTCGTTAAGTGGCGCAGATGAACACTAATGGCTGGGCAGTAGACGTTTCGACCATCCCTGCTTTAGACAGCAGAAGTCTCGTTAATCCGTTCATCTGCGTCACTCCCACTAATGTAGTACAAGTACTAAAGATAGTGAGAGTCTCATTATTGAACTGTCAATGGTTTCCATGCAGATGTAGTGAAAATTAAATTTCCCCAAAAAAAGAATACTCTTTGCTCCCCGCTCCATGACTCCATATCAGCTAAACAATAAATAAATTAAGGAACTTAGAAAACTTTTGTACAGAAACAAAAAAAGAATCTTGATGAACCAATTTTCAAGCCAAACCTATATAACATCTCCAAATTAAGACAAAAATATTACACAATTTGCGACACTTGTAGGGTTTTCCAAAGACAACACAGTGTAATTGTTAAACGTTTAGATATTTAAACCTACCTCAACATTCTGTCTCTCATCAAATGTTGACATATTGGTAATTGTTTAGCCCACTATTTAGTGTGTTTAAACTGGCTCGCGAGGTGTTTACTGTACAAACAACCAGCGTCAGATGATACGAAATTAGCTGCTTTCAGTTCGTTTAGTATTTAGATATCGCCACAATTTCTTACAGGTGCTCTTGAAACAATTCTATTTTGCTTTTAAATTATTTTGTCATTTTTCTAATACTTTTATGTCATCAATAATTTATTTTACCACTAATAAATCGATATTTATTAATATTTATTAAAATAATTTTTGCTATATTTTGAATTCTTTATTGCATTATTTATTGTTTACTAGAGCTATTATACATTTTATCCGTTATATTTGTATCTAACATCATTACATATTAAATACAACATTTTTTGCGATATTATAGCGAATATACAATTATTAAAATATTACATGTTATTTTAAATAAGTACATTTAATAATGTAGTTGTTCAAACAATAAATTACTCACATTTAAATTACTCTATAATAAGTATGAAGGACGCTTGGTGCTGGTGGGTATGCATCGAATTTCATGATAGGTAAATGGACTTGTGCAGAAGTAGTTCAGTGGCTTCCCAGTTGCTGCATCTATTTCGCAGGTTTGCACGTAACTTGGTGGACACAGGCAAAATAAGGTAGCGGTACATATTCGGTTAGAATGGATACAATGTAAACTCAAAAATACTGTTGCCAAAAACACGAAACACACTTGAGCTTTCATTTTTGATTTCAACTTTCTTTCTCTAAATAATTAAGGTATTTTCGAACGTTTATACCATACTATTTATACTACCAACGTGTAATTTTACTATGCAGTACCAACCACTAATTGATCATAAAAGAGTCCACAATAATAATTTAGTAATTAATTAATAGGTACTTCTTTCGTAATCCTAATTTAATCCAAATAAAAACTATTGTATTCAATTTATTACTTCTCGCTAATTTATTTTGCTAATTGGACTTGGGACATAAAAATAAAATTATACTTTTAATATACTAATAATAAATTAATGTTATTAATCTTTTGCAATATACAATGTGATTGGCAAATGTTATGATATTAATATTTTTTTATTTTTAAATATATTCATAATATGACGGCCAAAATGTTCCTTAAACCACGGCATGCATTTTTCTAACACCCATAATATGCTGATCTTAACTTTCTTGGTGAACTTTGTAAAAATGATTAAATATAAATTTTTACTACAAATTATAATTATTATGTAGTTTAGTAAAATTATAAATAAAATACTCACTTTCAGAAAACCTTTAAATAAATTATGTCTAGAATGCAAGGTGTGAATAGAAAACTTCCAGTAGGTATTCTAGTTTAGGCTTTACGCCAAAATACACAAATCATTTCATGTTTGTTTTACGATAACGTCTTTTGTTATTAAATATACAATTCTACCGAGTTGAGTAGCCCGACGGAAAATATACCACCTAATTTATTAATATCAAGCACAAATCAATAAAAAATGAGTCAGTTAAATAAATTAGTTCAGAAGTAATAAATTTTGCAAAACTTAAGCGCTAAGATATTAAAATTTTAACTGTATCCAGCATTTTTGAATATCTACATATTTAAAATAATGCAAAGAGGAGAGAGAATGAAAAACGTGAAATTTAAAATCAAAAAGTGCCTAATACTCCCGTCGTGGGATCACGATCAGTTATATAATAATATTTTAATAATATTATTAAACAAAACACTTTTCCAATTTTTAAGTTTTAAATAAATTTCCTCGTCCTATAATTATAGGACATTATATTATAATAATTACTATATAGGATATTATAATTATATTATAATATGTCCTTTTTACTTTTCTACAAAGCTGACAAATTCCACAAATTTTAAACTTAGTCCCATTTTGGGAATCATGTTTGGTTATAATAGGTTCGTTCCAACCAGCCGAGAAACCGTACAATGTACGGTCACACTCGTGAGCATAGATAAAAGGAACGCTTTTTATCTATTGCGCATGATTTTTACAAATTGCGCATGATCGTAACCGTACATTGTACCGCTTAATCTATTGTATGTTACTGCGAAAGTCCGAATATAGGTAAATCTCATAATTGTAATATTTAAATCCTGGGATTTACCAATGTGGGGTGGTAAAAGTCTGGAAATTTGCGTAAATATATTTTATATGTTTATTATAAAAAAAGTTCAATTTTAGAGAAATAATAGGGGGTCTTTTTGCAGGGACGTAGCAACGGGTGGTGCAAGTGGTTCCAGGCACCAGGGACCGGACACCCAAGGGGCCCGGCAGCCCTTTGCCACAATTTAAAATGGATTCAGTTTCAGTTTATACAATAGAAACTCAAAAGCAAAGGAAAAGAACAAAGAAGAGAAGAGGAAAGAAGAATACAAAAATCAAAGGCACACCAACTGAATTTATTAAAAAAATTCAAGTTTGAGAAGTTTGTACTTCATAGCTTGAGGCTTCACTATCGGGAAATTTTACAAGTTTTGACAAAATTAGCCTTAAAAAACTCGAAGGTAACTGAACGAAACAAAGCACTTGGATTTAAGAAAAAGCTTGAAAATTTTGAAATAGTTGTAATGGTAGAGATGGAATATAAAATCATGGGAATCACAAAAATTGTATCCAATCCACTGCAGAGTAAAAACCAAGATATTCAAAGAACTTCAAAAGTTTTGGAAACTAATAAGCGAGATGTTGCAGAGATTAGGGGAAGTTTCGATGACATTTTAAATGAAGCAGTTGATTTAGCTCGTAGTTGTGGAATTTATACAAGTTTAAAAAATCACAGAATTCTCAAAGTGAAGAAATAATTTGATGAGTTGTCATGTGACGAACGACTATCCAATATGACTTCCATATGTCCATCAGATCACTCTGATGTAGATTTATTGTTAGAGTGAATTTTTTCCTTAGTGGTTGGCACGTGACTTGGACTTGCGCGGCAAATATTCGTTTCTGCACATTAGCCACTTCCAACTACTAAGGTAAAAATTCATTCTACTCCTATCTCAGAATATTATCAACATGTTTTATTCTAATGATTTATCGGATTCGCATTTATAAAGATCAGATCAACTAATTATTTGCTATCAAATTAATGATCTCTAGGTCATTCAAATGATTTTTTTAAGTTTGATTGGTAACTATTTTTCTGATCAATTTCTTCATTTTTTAGTATTTATCTGTTTACATGTGACTGACAATAGCCAATAACCTTGAAATAACGTTATATCGCATTATCAAGATAGATTCTCTAATAATTTTACTACATTTTTCAACAAATTTTTTGTGTAGGTAATAAAATTGTTATTTCAAATTGAACTTTTTTTGTAAAATGATGAGTTTTGCACCAGGATCCGGTTTTGACTTGCTACGTCCCTGGGTCTTTCATTTATGACCATCGTAAACGTGCGCACTGAAACACTGCCACTTTATTTATCAAGCTTCCTGATCGGCATGCCAGAACGGCCTTCGAGCTCGCACTTTTGCTCCGCACTTATTAACATACCTCAGACTGATGCTGCCTTCACACTGCTTATACCAGTGATGGCGAACCTATGGCACGCGTGCCATTGATGGCACGCGACACAATATTTTGGGCACGCCACCGATAAAAAAATACACTATTAAATATTATATTTAATTATCTGATGGCACGTCTATGGCCTCATTAAACATTTCTTTAGAAAAAATGGCACGTTGATACATAAAGGTTCGCCACCCCTGGCTTATACCGTGTAACATAGCTCGACCTTCGGCCTCGCACTTCACAAAATACAATATCATAAACATGAAGATTGTAAGAAAATTCCTCCTTGCCAAAACAGATTGAACTTTCGCACACCCAGTTAACCCGATAAGTTTTGATTGCAGTGCCCTACAATGTTAAAACCAGCTCGTTTGGTACTTCGGAGGCTAGGAGAGATGACCATAAAAAGGAAACTACTGCAATATCCCTCGTGATCCACAACGAGTGAATGATCGTAATTCGCAATCTAAATTAAAGAGAAAGTAAGGACCGAATAAGAATAGAAATCAAGTGGAGTGAATTTTTTCTTTAGTCCCACTTGACTGGGGCTTGCGCGACAAATGTGGAGGGAGAACCCGTGTACCCGTGACACCCAATTCCACCAATTGACACAAACATAGAACCGAAATGACGACTATTTGTTTCTGCACATTCGCCACTCCCAACCGCTAAGAAAAAGATTCACTCTATCTACAACGTAGTAGTGACAAGGTCAAATCCGTAATAAATTCTTTGCAATTCGCAATCGAGCGATGTCTAACCAACCAATAACCAAACGTTGCAGTTGTCTTCTCTGAATATTTATCAGTATCTAAAAAAAGAAAAGCACAAAAATGCGGCTGAACGACTTTTTAAAAAAATGTCAATCCATTTTGAAAAAATGGCAGTTCCAAGGTAGTTACAAACTTCACCACTTAACATAGGCGTGCGGAAGCTTGAACAATGTCAAATGATGATTTTACATTACAAGATGTCGTGTAAAATTTAATTGAAGATATAAAATAAAATAAAAGAGACGGTCGGAGGATAGTGGTCATACGAGTTGACTATGAACGCTAAATACCCGGTTCGAATCCGAGCGAAGTAAGAACTTTGGAAATCTCTCTGGTCCTCCGGGATGGTGGTACTTCGTCAGGCTGGCTCCCAGTCGCGTCGTCGGTAATAAATATAATGCCATGAAAACCATCTGATGTTAAAAAGTTAATATTATAATGGTCACAGCCAAGACCCACCTGCCACCTCAGGATTGTAGCGCTGCACGATATAAAATAAAAAGATCATTTGGTGGATTACCTTTTTTTTGTGCTCCTGTTCCAGCTACGAGGACCAACCATTAGTTAGCAAAGATTTCTTACTACTGATAACTATATTCATAAAAAATCAAGATTGCTTCAATTGCAAGAAAATTGATAATTAAAATTACAAAAGATCAGGGTACAGAAATGCGAAGGCCGTAGGCTGAGCTATTGTTATGTGATATAAGATGTATAAAGGGCGCAAATCGAGCTATATTAATCGGAAAGAAGACCAACTGTGCCAAAGGGCTGTGGGAATGATCAAAAGTCGGAAAAAATTGCGGACCCCAAATTCCAAAGTTAGTTTGAAAATTACTTTTGCCAATTTAACGCCTTTTTTGTTTTTGCGTTACTATGATTAACGTATTTGCACATAAATCGACAAAAAGGTAATTTTCTACACTACATTAGGGTAATGCAACCAGCATTAGGATTTCCAATGTATTTCGCCTGCAGGACTTAAAGAGTTCGGGAAGCTAATGCCCCTTGGTCCCCTGCTCCTACACGTGCCTATCTCCAAGGATGAGAGTGTAAAACAGAAATAAATAAACTCATCAAGATGGAAACATTTAATAATATCCAACCAGCATCAGGGTAAAATGTGGGTTTAAAAACGTGGTAAAACTTTACTTTCTGTATAGCTGAAAAACCAAACAAAAACGTCTACTTTTTGAATGGTTGCAGAAAAGATATTTTTAAATATTTTCATTCTGAATCTTCCGATGTGATTATTTTAGATGAAAACCAAATTAGCGTTTGATGTTAACACAACAATTTATTATTGAAACATTTCATAGAATTGTTTAGTCTTATTCTTGTTGCAATGTAGTGAAATGTTTTAAGAATTTTTGTTTGAAGACTTAGGTGTATTATTAAATATTTAAATTAAACTAAATAAGTGCTGAGCTTAAAAAATTGCTAAAAATTATATTTAGCACAAGGGTGAATGTATTTCTTTTTTAAGATAAATGGTTAAAAGGTTTTTTAAAAGCTTTGAAAATCTAAGAAGATATGGAGCATTTCGTGAGAATTAACCAGCCGTTAATACTTGACAAGGAGAATTCTAGTATTATAAAAACAACTGGAACATTTGAATAGAGAAATAATTTGGAACTTGTGCTTACCGCGTGACATCAGTTGACAAATGTGCTAAACGCTTAAGTCTCGCTCACGTAATGCACTTTTTATTGTGTTATTAATAGGTAAAAATTACAGGACAATTATATTTAATAAATTTAAATATTTATAATAACTTTCTCTCCAAGCTATTAAAATTATTGTTATTAATATAAAGCTTATGGATAAAAATTGATTGTTGTTTAACATTAATAATTCAAATCCACCCTGTGCTATTAAATTGCATTTCTCTGTCACCCCTAACCCAGGGGCGTGGTAGGTTTTATTGTGTTGATACTAGGGCCTAACGCAAGTGCTTTGCAAATATACATTTCGTATTAACTTACCCCTAAAACCGCACCTCTAAATGATATTGGTTTATTTTGCAGAAGCAATTCGCATTTTTATACAATAAAACAAACACCGATTAAAAGTTCTATTATAAAGGGTACCTACTTTTAAAATTATTGCTGTACTATTTACGTTTTCAATTTTTACAGTGTACAGAATTATTACTCTCGAAAATTGTGTTTATTGAATGACTACATAAAAATAATATTGATTTATTGATGAACCTTAATTAAATCATATTTTTTTAATTCATTACGATTATAATTAACAAGTATTCTCAGAACTTCTTCAAGTACTTTAAATTTTAATTTGAAAATACAAAGTTCAAAATCCAGCTCCACTTAAAAACAAGAACTCAAATCCATAAAATTTAAACTTCATATTTGTAGCAGTTTTGTATAATTTGTGCATTATAATATTATGCTCTCCGCTATTTCTTAAAAAATATTAAAAGAAGGAAAAACTATTATATTCAGGTTGTTGTTCACTTTCGTAACTATTCTACCAACTACAGGGTTTTATAATTGGACGGAAATCAATTAATAATTTATTGAACTTTTAAAATGATCGAATATTAACTTGAAAAGTTAAAAAATTTTTAACTCTTAGAGAAAATCTTGCAATTAATTATTAAACGATTTTGGTGCGGAAATAAAAAAAAATTATTATAAACCAAGGTCAATAATAAAACTTTTCATTTGAGCTGTTTGTTTTTTAAAGCTACTCAAACTTTAAATTTCATTTATTAAGCGCAGGAAAAGTAATTTTAGTACCTTTTTCATACAAAACAAAGCATAGTAAAATGAAAGTCCGAAACAAATCATTATATCAAATAATAATTCAATGTCAATCATAAAGAAATAATAAGATTACGCGTCTATTCGACATCTACCTATTTGGAGATTCCCAATCTTTTTGTAGAAAGGTTATTCAAAAGTTTACAAAAATGGTGTTCTAAATCATACAACCATTTTATATTCCTCGGTGAGTTGTTTTGTATTCAAAATCAATAAAAAAATAGATGGACGTCAATGATGAATGAAACCATATTCTTCACGTTCATGTTTCTAACTAGGAATACTAAAAGGAGCTTATTTCCAAATACTATATTAAACCCAATATTGAGTTAGGTTTTCAGACTTGGCTCAAAATTGACCGTAGGAAAGTACTTCTTGCAATTTTTGCAGTTTGAGCAAGAAGACATTTGATAATGTCGCTCTCTGTTTTTCCCTGTTAAAATTGAGACATTATGCAGACGTAATATTTATAATTATATTTTCAAAATGTAAAAATTATAAAAACTATATTCGGAGCAAGAAAACCGAACCAAAATGCAAAAAAAATGATGTAGGTACTATGTCGTAGAATCTGAACAAGCAAGAGAGGTTGCTAATAGAAGCTAGAGAAATAATTGTACAAAGATGGAAAGAAAATGTAAGTGAATTACTATATAAAGCAGATGGAGGTAGCCTCATACCTGATATCACAATAAATGAAACAAGAGGAGGAAAGACAATACCAATTTGAAAAGAACAATAAGCCTTACTGGACATGTCACGATATTTGTTATAAAGATTGTTCAATTAGATTGAAAGGAATAATTGAGAAGTTGATAAAAGACCAACTTGGGTTCCAAAGAAATATGGAAATACGAAAAGTTATTTTAACACTGAAGGTCATAATAGAAAGAACAATTTGAGAGGGAAACGAAGTAGGAATTGCATTTATTGATACCGAAACGATTTTTCATAAAGTGACCTGGAGAATATTGTTGAAAATAACTGGAAAATGCTAAATAGAGGAAACAAAAGGAACATAAAGACGATACAAATTATATAGATTATTTAAATCAAACTGAAGCATAAAAAACTAGTTTAGATGAACTAGTCAAAAGTCAAACTTCTATAATCGAGTGTAATGGCCAGTAGATGATGATGCAAGAATTGGAAGAAGCTTGAGCCTTATCTCCAACACTATTTGTCATAATAATTGTTTATATTCAAAAAAAAAACAATGGATTTACTGTATATCGCCAAATGAGAGTCAAATAAGGCGATATAATTGACACTAACAAATATTATGTAAATTACATTGCTAGAGAAATCAAAACGAGGGTTATATGTAAATCCCCTAATAATTTATGCAATTAATTATAATATTAATAATAACAAAAGTGATAATATGCATAATATGTACAGTAAGGACGATCTGAGTACTATGGGGGAAATTCGCAAAGATGTTCAATTCAACTACTTTTTTCTTTTTTGATACCCCCATATCCTGACATAATCATTGGTGCATGTCGCCAGCCCCCCCCCAAATCGAATTTTGGGATGAAATGAGCATCGTTTGAGCATCAATGAGCTTCCAATATTTTCGTTTGAGCCTCAACCGTCGCGGAATTATTCGCGAAAACTTTTGGGGGGGGCTGGAGACATGCTGGCCCCCCCCAAGTGGAATTTCGGGGTGAAAATGGTGTCAAACGTTTGAGCATCGTTTGAGCATCAATGAGCTTCCAAACTTTTCGTTTGAGCCTCAACCGTCGCGGAGTTATTCGCGAAATTCTTGGGGGGGGCTGGAGACATGTTTTTCCATTTTCGTTCCTATTTAGAATTTTTCTGTGAAATTGATGTCTATCGATAGAGATTCGTTTGAGCTTGAATGAGCTTCCATTCCCATAATTTTATTTTCATTTTCTGAAAAGTTACGAGTATTTCAAATTTCGAGTACTCCGAGCAAGTTCCGTTCAATAACCCTCAATTTTAAATCTATTTTATAAGATTAAAATTTTCGATCCGATTAAGAAAACTAATCCTGCTTAATCTGTTAAGTGATCACTAGATTGATGGAATAATATTGAAGTTGAAATTTTCGAAAAGAATCTGTTTAATAGAATATCTTTGGTGTTTATCAATAAAACTTGGTGCAAAATGTTGGCTTTTAGGACTAGAAGAGTTGGGAAAAGTCTATGTAACGCAGAAAAACTCATTAAATGTTTAAGCAATGTAATAATTGTTTAAAATAATTTAAGCATTTTAAAAAGGGCATAGACTAAATAGGTTAAAACGGTATTTTTCTCTAAAAAATTTTTCGAAGCCCGAAATCAAGCGCAACTTTCAATATTCTGAAAGTGTATGTTTATACACGTACATAGACGGGGCTGACGCCCCCTAAATCGAATTGTTCAGAAAAATTTGTGTCAAATGTTTGAGCATCAATGAGATTCCAATAATTTTGTTTAAGCTTCAACCGTCGCGTCGTAGGTTTATATGCGAAAACTTTTGGGAAGGGGGGGGGGGCTATAGACATGTTTAACTTAATCCCACCCAAATAGAATTTTTGGGTGAAATTGGTGTCTAACATTTGAATATAGTTTGAGCCACAAGAACTTCCAAATTTTTCGTTTGATCCCCAATCGTCAAGGTATTATTGGCGAAATACTTGGAGGGACTGTAGACATGCTGCCCCCCCCCCCCAAGTGGAAAGTTTGTGTGAATTTGTAGCCAAACGTTTGAGAATCGTTTGCGCCCCAATGAGTTTATACATTTTTCACATAAAGATTCGACTTGTGCATGCTCCCCCCTCCCAAACCTATTTTGCCAATAACTCCGTAACGGTTGCGGCTCAAACGACAAAATTTGGTTTTGATCCACAGTTTTGTTCTAGGACATTAAAAAATTTTAATTTCATTTTATTATTTTGTTATAGAGGTAGTACCTGTTCTTTATAAATTACATTTTTGTGGTACAATTAATTTTTACAGATTTATTCCATGAAAATAATGAAGGTAATTATTTACAAATTTAAGTAGGATTAGCTTTTTAATCGGTTCAAAATTTTAATTTAAAGAGAAAAAAATTAAAATTAAGGATTAACGTACGAAACTAGCTCGGGGGACTCGAAATTTTAAATACTCTTCATTTTGCAGAAAATGAAATTAAAATGATGAGAATGGAAGCTCATTTAAGCTCAAACAAATCTCTATCGATAGACATTGATTTCACAAAAAAACTTTGAAATATGAACGAAAATAGAAAAACATGTTTACAGCACCCCCCCCCCAAGAGCTTCGCGGATAACTCCGAGACGGATGAGGCTCAAAAAGACAATTTGGAAGCTCATTGATGCTCAAACTATACTTAAATATTTAACATAAATTTTAACAAAAAAGTTCACTTGGAGGCATAGATGCTTGGAGGAGATAAAATAAAACGTGTCAATAGCCCCCCCCCCCCAATTCTTTCGCACATTAACCTGCGACGGTTGACGCTCAAATAAAAATATTGAAAATTCAATGATGCTAAAATGATTTTCTACAAATTTTTCTGAAAAATTCGATTTAGGAGGCGTCAGCGACATGTTTCTTTTTCTTTTTAAATTCTTAAATTATTTTAAACAATTATTACATTGTTTAAACATTTAATGAGTTTTTCTGCGTTACATAGACTTTTCCCAACTCTTCTAGTCCTAAAAGCCAACATTTTGCACAAAGTTTTATTGATAAACACCAAAGATATTCTATTAAACAGATTCTTTTCGAAAATTTCAACTTCAATATTATTCCATCAATCTAGTGATCACTTAACAGATTAAGCAGGATTAGTTTTCTTAATCGGATCGAAAATTTTAATCTTATAAAATAGATTTAAAATTGAGGGTTATTGAACGGAACTTGCTCGGAGTACTCGAAATTTGAAATACTCGTAACTTTTCAGAAAATGAAAATAAAATGATGGGAATGGAAGCTCATTCAAGCTCAAACGAATCTCTATCGATAGACATCAATTTCACAGAAAAATTCTAAATAGGAACGAAAATGGAAAAACATGTCTCCAGCCCCCCCCCCAAGTGTTTCGCGAATAACTCCGCGACGGTTGAGGCTCAAACGAAAAATTTGGAAGCTCATTGATGCTCAAACGATGCTCAAACGTTTGACACCAATTTCACCCCAAAATTCCACTTGGGGGGGGGGGCAGCATGTCTCCAGCCCCCCCCAAGAATTTCGCGAATAACTCCGCGACGGTTGAGGCTCAAACGAAAAGTTTGGAAGCTCATTGATGCTCAAACGATGCTCAAACGATTGACACCATTTTCACCCCGAAATTCCACTTGGGGGGGGCCAGCATGTCTCCAGCCCCCCCCCCCAAAGTTTTCGCGAATAATTCCGCGACGGTTGAGGCTCAAACGAAAATATTGGAAGCTCATTTATGCTCAAACGATGCTCAAACGTTTGACACAAATTTCATCCCAAAATTCGATTTGGGGGGGGCTGGCGACATGCACCTCATAATCATCAGCTGAGTATTATTATAGACGGTATTAGTTTGTTCCAAGTCCATGTAAATACATATAAAATTCAACTATGAAGTTCATATTCTCATTTTATATTTTTAACGGATATGATTAATTTTATTATTCAGGAACCTTTGTAGCATAATAACTTTATATTTTTACAAAATGGCCTTGAAACAATCCAATACTCAGCCGACGATAATGTATTATCAAATTATCATGATGTTCTCTTGAGACAAAGGTACATAGAGATCAGGTATAGATAGATAACGTTTATAAAACGTTTTATTAGAATAGGGACAGTCCACACCACAATTAATCGGGAAGTTGCCAAGAGATGAATCTAGTAGACTTGACACTCCAAAGTTCAATTTCCATCCTCTACAGTTCTACACCAATGATAAACAACCATTTATATATTACGAGCGACTTTTCATTGAAGGTGTAACTATGGGTAACTACGCTTTTTATAAGGATAAGGTACTTTCTAGGTACTCACTATAATTTGTCGATATTCAAGTCAGCTTCACGCGAGACTTCCAGAGGTCTTATGTAAGAAGAAAGATGATATAGAAATAAAGTACAGAATAAATTTGACAAAAGAAGCATTTTGTAGGTGCTATTAGCAATAGCACACAGAATTAATCAAGAAAAATTTTTTATACAAATACTACTAATAGTATTTACAATAAGAAGTGTGGCTCTCTATGGATGCTAGATGTGAACTGTTGGCATCGATGCTGATAAAATAAAAGGAAAGTTGGAAGATGAGCCTTCAAGATCTGTTTGAAACAAAAACTACCCTCTGAGCTGCAACCTCTAATGAGAGAGTTGACCCGAAACCAGAGTCCGTCGTAATCTGGGGAGAACCTCTCAGTTTGTTTAGCCATGGTGTTAATAGACTAGCCCTAGATTCGTGCGGAGGCTGAGCAGTGGAATCTGAAATAAAATGGTAGCTTGGGGTAACTCCAAAAAAACGCAAATGGTAATAAAGTGCTTTAAATGATAAGATAATTTGAGAGAAATAATTAATTAATCATAATTCCAATAATTGCAATGTATGGACTGTGCAAGAAATATAAAAACAGTATCATTGATTACGGTGTCACAATCACAAAGTGTACCCACCTCTAATAAACAAGTACCTACCCAAAACAAACAGTAACCTCTATGGGTTACCCACAAATGATATTCAAAAGCTAACAATAATACATCGGTCAAACGAATTGAAAATAATAAAAATTACCTACGTAAGCGCTCTGGTAAGTTTACAACTTATAAGGTAACAAGCAGTTTCTTCCACTCGAAATACGACGCGTGACGTGCGGCTTCAAAAGGTAAAAATCTAGAACATTTGTTAATTCTCCACAGGAAACACTTCATTGACGCTCGCGACACACAAAGGGCACTACTTGTTGATGTTAACCTGCTGGACCGCGAAAGAGACGATGATGGCGTACAAAGTAATACAGACCTCTGATGGTAGAATACTCCCTGGTAGCAAACTTTACGTTACCAAATAAGAACAGAAGTTATTTTGTAATTGGAGGTTATGTTGTTGTTGCAAAATAATAATAACCATATACGTCGCTAATCGAATGGAGTCGGATGAGATCGTAAAACTTGCATACTAAAATCTTACGCCAAGTAAAGATATAATTAGCTTGAAGTCTACGTATCATCTGAGTATCTGATCATACTCCAGTTCTAGTAACCGTAAGCACAAATGTTATTAACACAACCAAATCACTATCACTGTGCTCTAAAAAGACCGAATGGAACAAATTTCGAAAACTAGTAGAGGAAAATTTGCAACTACAGGTTCCACTAAAGACAGCTAATGACAACAGCTGTTTTGCAAACACTAAACAAAAAATAAAAGATAAATGACAAATAAGAAAAGAATGACAAACCACAAGAAGCCATCGTGACAAAGCAAGACTTAACAAAGCAGTCAAGAGCTGAAACAATTATTAAAAGAAGATAGAAATCAATGTATACAAAACTACCTGGAAAACCTCAATGCTACACAGCAACATAGTTGGAGAGCAACAAAAGCTCTTAATCGACCGCAACTCAAATACCTCCATCGAAGAGAGAAGATGGAAACTGGGCCAAAGATGATAAACAAGAAGCGGAACTATTCGCAGACCATTTAACTAAGGTTTTCCAACCACATGCATTTGACAGGCATGATGAGGAAGGTGAAATCCATCAGTTTTTGGATGCTCCAGGACAATCTGATCTACCAACAAAGAAATGTAATAAGTGAAATTAAATCAATGATAAGCAAGGAGTTAAAAACCGGAAAAGCTCCTGGATATGACCTCATCACCGCTGAAATATAAAAAGAACTTCCACGTACTGGCCTAAAATTTATAACTCAAATTTTTAATGCGATACTAAGAACGGGGTATTTTCCAAGACAATGGAAAGTCGCGGAAATAATAATGATTCAAAAGCCTGAAAAACCACGCGAGGATGTGAAGTCATACAAACCCATCAGCTTGCTCCCAATCTTGTCCAAATTGTTCGAAATAATGTTCTTAAAAAGAATTTTACCAATCCTAGAAGAAAAAAAACTACTACCGGACCACTAGTTTGGGTTCAGGCGTGAGCACGCAACAGTGGAGCAAGTCCACAGATTAGCTTCGGAAATAAATAAAAACTTCGAAAAGAAGAAATATTGTACTGCAGTGTTCATGGACATAAGTCAGGCTTTCGATGAAGTCTGGCTGGCAGGCCTACAGTATAAATTAAAAAAAGCGTTACCTTACAATAGGTACTTAGTACTTAAATCGTACCTCATATGCCTGTTTTCACCAACAATTTATTTAAGAATTTCCTAGTAAAGAATTACTTAGCTAGGATTCCATAAATGTGATTGGTGAAATTTGACATAGTATTGACATAAAAAAAACTCATGTCAAATTTGACCAATCACATTTATGGAATCGTAGCTAAGTAATTCTTTACTAGGAAATTCTTAAATAAATTGTTGGTGAAACAGGCAATAGAGAGACATTTCTACGTATAATTTCGAGAAGAGTGCACCAGGATATGTCCAATTCAGGCTGGAATCCCGCAAGGAAGTTGCTAGGACCTATCCTCTACCTGATTTATACTGCTGACTTGCCTACCAATGCAGATACCACCATAGCAACATTTGCAGACGATACCGCCTACTTAACTGCACACGAAGAACCTGATGTGGCCTCCGAGATCATGCAAAAAATCTTAAACAAAGTGATATATACATACGACCTACCAACAACCGACAATACAGAAATTGCCACTTTTGCTGACGACACCGCCATAATGGCTTCTCACCAGAAGCCTGAAATGGCTTCTCGTCTGCTACAATTACATTTAAATAAAATTGAAGAATGGCTAAAACTGTGGAGGATTAAAGTCAACAATAGCAAATCGGTCCACATTACTTTCACGCTACAGAGAAAGACATGCCCCAGCGTGGCGTTGCATGGCAGTCCCCTCCCTCAAAAAGAAGAATTAAAATACCTAGGTATACATCTAGACAGCAAACTCACATGGGCTAAACATATCTGGTACAAGAGACTCCAACTTGGGTTAACCTATCGAAAAATGCTCTGGCTCATGGGGCGTTATTCTCAGCTTGGATTGGAAAATAAACTTTTACATATCAACTACGTCTACGCGACCATCCCAACACCCTAGCTGCGGATTTATTTGTAGCTCCCCGAATCAAGAGACTGAAGAGGATTGACCCCCTGGACCTACCTTTAAGAACCTGAGTGCCATAGAGTAATTATTTGTTGCATTGCTTATGGAATAAGCCAATGGGCTTATTTCCACCATGTCATTGTTAAAACTATTATTTATTGTCCTCGGACAGCTTGTAATAACCTAGGAAGTTAATAAAAAAAAAAAAAAAAAAGCCATGGACCAAGAAATGGAAAATTAAAGTAAATGAGAATAAATCAGTGCAAGTGACATTTACTTTGAGAAGAGGTACATGTCCTCAGGTTAAATTAAATAAACAAGAAATTCCTCAATCCGATGATGCCAAATACTTGGGCATTCATTTAGATAAACGATTTGACTTGGCGCAAGCACATCTTCATGAAGAGAAAGCAACTTAGGCTGAAGTTGAGTAAATTATACTGAATGATAGACAAATTCAAAAATTACCCTTGAAAATAAATTATTAATCTACAAGATTATCCTGAAGCCAGTGTGGACATACTGCATTCAACTATGATGGGGATCAGCATCCATCTCTAATATTGAAATATTGGAAAGATTTCAATCAAAACAATACGAATAATTACCGAAGCTCCATGGTTTGTCCCAAATGTAGTTATTCAACGAGACCTGCAAATACCCACGGTTAGGGAAGAAATCGTAAACTACAGCAAAACTTATTATACAAGGTTGTGCGTCCACCCGAACAGGCTAGTTGAAGAACTGAAAATTGGTGTCAATAGTAACGACAGACTAAAGCGACGCAACATAAACGACTGGATGAGTCGACTTAAGTGATCTGTTATATTTGTCAATTCTAACAATCATTATGACTAAATGTATGAAAGGGAGATGTCACTGGATGATCCCTGCATGTTTTGTAATGTCATTTGTATTATTTATTATCCCTGGATAGATTGTAATAGAAACTATTAATAAAAAAAAAAAAAAAAATTTTTGTTCTATGTAATGTTTAAGTTTTAAAACCATAAACTGGGGTCCGTTTATTTAACCCCCCCAAGTTAATATTTTTTCTCAAAAAGCTAGCTCCCGAAGACACTTAAGTACGCGGACGGTTTTGCGGCGAGGAAGATAGAAGATTCATTATCTTCTTAATTATTCTATTTTGTTTGAGAAAATCGAAGCGAAAGTTCCGATTGTATGATTTTTGTACGCTGAATCAGATCTGACGCGGAAACGCGGTACTTGAAAATTTCCAGCTACGCCTGACCAAATTACTGTCGATTATAATTGTTATTACTTTGACCACCTTTTTGTTTCCATTTATTAAAACCATCATCTGTGCGCTGATGGAGTTTTATTTCATTCCTTTCGTGCTTTCAACCCTCACCAACATCTGATCAGCGGCGATAAGCACGTGGCTCCTTTAGTTTTTTCTTTGTGTAGTATTTTTGATAAGATCGAGGATCTCCTCGGCTTGCAACCCCCCCCCCCACAAAGTGTTCTACGCTGAACTGAGCCGTAGCGCCGCTTGAGAGACCCAGGAGTGCAGGTAAGGTCGTAAGGTTTGATAAATTGGAGTTTTGTGAACTCAGATTGAGGGTCAGAATATTTAATAATTTTATTTTTTCATTGGGTTCAAGTAAATTTAGTTAAATTTTAGTTGTAATATTTCACAAGTTCTATGCTTCAAATAATATTTAAATTTTAAATAACTGTAAAATAAAATAATATCTAGGTATTATGTAAATAATTTTGGTATGTTTATGACAGTTCTAGTATTAATTTGTTCTAGTCGGAAATCTAAATTAAGAAAACAAGTTACTGTTTTAATCATGCGAAATTTTCTTTAACTTTTCTTAGTTACTTACTATGTTAATTGTTTGATTTATATTTTTTAGATAGCTTTGAATACAACAAAAAAATGCATATTTTACATATTATTATTATTTAGAAAATCGATTCTAAATAATGAAAGAACAATAATCAGTTTCGCTCTTCACAAATATGAAAAACTTACCGATACAATATAACCGAGTAGATACATAATTTGTCAATTTAAGAAGATGTAAAGTTAATAATGTGAAAAATTGCTCTTACAACATCTGCTTCTTATTATTATGAAATCAATTATGGACGTGCTATACCCTCAACTTCCAACAAATACAAAACGATTTTCGATTAAGCGTAAAACTGTCCATTTGTTACGCCACTTCGTCGGTTCAACTCCTTCCAGATTTTAACAATGACAAGTCAATTGTAAGCTGCAAGCATCCAACTACAGTGAAATATCATCTTTTGTCAATTTTTCTAACATATTTTTAAAATAATTGCGATATTTTGGTAGTAAAAAAAAATTATAAATATTCTGCTGTGACCGTACATCATGGTAATTTTGTCCATATGTAGCGAACGACCACATGTTTAACAATAAAATGCCTTTAGCAAAAAGGGGTAGTGTGATGCGCTTGTGCGCTCGAACACTTTCCTTCGGGGCTGGCAAATACATTTCCTATTTTCAGACCAAACAAAGAAAGCTATTAATTAAAAGCTCCATTTAAAGGTTTACTCGTTATAAAAACAAACTCGAGCATAGTATTGTCTTGATCTTTAATTTAAGATTTTTATACTGCTCAATTCGAAGTTTATTTTTTCTCTAGTAAACGTCGAACGAATTTAGTTTTTAAGTGATGATACTTCCAGCAATAAAAATGTCTCATTTATTTGAAAGTTATAGTATCTTAATAGAAAAATTCCAAAACATTTGGTGGGAAGTGGACAAATTTTTAATAGATTTTAAACACTTGTTTAATTTTCAAATTGGTTGTTTCTTATTTTACTTTTTATGGGAAGATAAATTTTTGAAAGTATTGTGAAAATTCCTTCTCGGATTCAAACAAAAGCAGTAATTTTCCGGTTAATCTTGCGGACTATTATTTCAATTCTTATCATTTTTAAATCACCCCAAATTTTAAATGTATAATTTTAATTCTAACATCCAAAAAAGTTTTTTAAGCAAGCGTTATAAGCTGATGATGCATTTTCCTGGTAAAAAGAAAATTTATATACATTAGACGTCAGAGTCACAGCCTAGAGCAATCTGCGGTTCATACATTTTCATCTTGAATTTTCATCGGCTCCTCAAAGAAAATAAAAAGAGATCTATCCACTTAGTTTTATCTTGTTCAACAGATTATTACTTTTATAAACTTTTTTCATTTAAAAAAATTCTTAATTACTAAATTCATCAAGTACTACTTATTCAACGACAAAATTAAACGATTAGAAATGTTAAAATTATTTTCTGATATTAATGAAATTAGAAAATTATAGGGATAGGTATCTTAAGCATACAAACGCATTATAAAAGTAATTACAATAATTTATATTTAAAATTATTTTTTAAGTTAAAACTTTTAAAACACATTAAATTCGAACCTAACGTTAAATAATTTTCATCCCCCTTGAATTCAAACAACGCACTTGGTTCTTCCCATGATACTGTGGGAAGAGCAAGCGTTTCCAGGGCAACTTATAAAATGTTACACGATTGTATTCACGAACTTCAGTTTTTCTTTTATCAATCATGTAGAATGTGGATAGTATTGCTCTGCATTATGACAAAAATAGTGAATGCATTATAAATGTAAATGCAAAACCAGGATAAAAATTGTATTATATAGATATATTTTTAATTTAAAATCTTTCTAATAAAATTCTATTAATTTCTAATAAAAATATAATTAATATTAGACAAATTAACATTAAAAAAACATTGATCTTATAATAATAATTCGTAGATATCCTTTTATATCGCAATGATAAGACTATTAACAATGTAAAGATGACCGTCATCAGAGTATCAATGTTCAATGAAAAATTGGTAAGAAAAATTATAAGCGTTTTGCAAGCATCCTATAATAGGATATTATTGTTATAGATTGTATGACGCTTATAAACATTTTTCAAAGGGCTTCTGACATTCAAGGTCTGAAGATTTTAGGTTCAGGGCTGATTGTCACATCGCTACCTCAGAGTCAAAGTGTACTATGTCAATAAATTTTAAAATTGAGATATCAAGCCAATTTGTTCTATTATGACCTTCAGGTCGTGCATCACTTTATATATTTTGTCGTTTGCTTCATCACTCTGTTGATTTTTGAGTTTTTTTATTCTATGTCCATAACAACTGTTAATTTCCGAGCAAAAAAAAACTTATTTTCCCTCTAGTGAAAAATTATTATCGATTATGGACATAGAACACTTTGGCTCTGAGGTAGCGACATGTAGAACCGTAAAGAAGATCGAAACATGTAATTCTTTAAGTTTCTTTTAATTTTATAATTTTTCACCGGATTGATTTTTGATGCTTTTGTCATCTATACTATGTAGAAGCATATTTATTGATATAAATTATTATTAACGACTCATGCTCGACCACCTCGAGAATTATTAAATTACAGACAAAAAATCTAATTTTGGGTATTATGCAAAAATATGGTGAATATTTATGTAAGCAATATTAATGAATTACTTACATTAAAATATTTTCTCAAGTTATTAAAAAATTTTATACTATGCATTCAAAGGAAGTACATCCGTGAAGTGCTATTCAACTTGAAACAGATTTTACGCAGTATAAATATAATACAGTTTATATTAATTTTTTTTAAATTGCGAAAAATACTCATAAAGTATTTACGAACATTAATGTTTCGAATATAAAATTTTGTTTGTTATGCTAACCACCGTAGATTGCAACTATACAGAAAGTGCAATCCATAGTTTTTCTCCGTCTAGAAATCATCCAAGTGCAGAACGTAGAACATCAGAAGCAATGAAAATATAATCCAGACATCACACCATGTTTATGAAACTCACCCGCATCTCTTCACACTCGTTTCATTTAAAATGAATGATTCAGAGAACGACTGACTTGACTTGCTTTTGCTCTAAAATTAACTTCTCAAAACAAATTAGATGTTAATCTTTGAAAATCAATTAGTAGAAGATTTTTTAAAATGTGACTTTTATATGTGCACTTATTTAGATCTTCAATAAAAATCACTTCTAAGAAGTGTTAATTGAATTAAATTGTGTGAATTAATTTCATACTAAATTATTGATACTATGGGCTGCGCAATGCGTCGGTACAAAGGGGTCACAGTACCCGGGCGCAAGACGTCAGGGGCGGAAAAATTCACGATAAAAAAATAAATTAGGATGTTGAGAATACATGGTAGGTAAAATAATATGGTCAGAAACTCACCATCAAACAAAAAGGTTTTTTGCAATGCAATAATTAATAATTTTGCCACTTTCATGTGTAGGAAAAAAAAGAAACAGTTACAAAATATTTGAAATAAAAAATTGTTAAACTTTCAGTTTCATATTCAATCTGGTCTTATGTGTACATTTAGTAAAATAATAATTCTTAACCTAGCCATGCAAGATTTTTATTTCCTATCTCGGAGAATTTTTCTATAGAATATTTACTTATGTTTAAATATATTTGCATTGCTGATATTTTATATATTCAAAATTCTTATAACATTGAATTATCAAAAATTGTATTTAGAAATAACAAAAATAACCGTACATGCCACATTATTTTGTAAGATAAAAGATTATTATTAAATTACCTATATTATATCTACATTTTTATAATATAAATTTTTTGTAATATTCCGTTTAATAAAGGGAGCAGAAGAAAATTGACGTAAATCTTGATTAAACTTGGTAACTCGACGAAAATAACAAGAAATTTAAAATTGTAATTAGGTAGTCAGATTCTCATCCATCTACTTGGAAATCTAAGCTTTGGAAAATGATTTTAAGAGGAATCGTTGATCTTGAGAATATAACTGTGCTCTAATATTAAGATAATGCAATGCATTTATACGAAACATAATATTATTGTTTCTTAAAACCTTAAACTCTCTGTGATATTTCTTTTGTTGTGTTTTTAATAAACCATTGATATTAGATTTGCATATTTTAATGTAAGCAATTTCTAAAATTATAATTTTATTTGTAATTTCTTCTATAATTTAGTAAATATATATGTTTATGAATATATTATACCATGTCGATTTTTACATACCTACACCTGATCTTCATATACTTGCACTATAAACAATAATAATTATAGGGTACTATATTAGCAGTTTTAAAAAATTGAGTTATCAAAAATAATGTTTTCCAAAAATTATATTAAATTATAGTCAAAAGAACAATATCAAATGGTTCAATGTTTTGGATTGTCTGTTTTTCATGCATTTTTCAATACACATTGCATTGAATTTTTTACAAGCAACAAATCAAGAAATATTTATTAACCAGACCTAATACAAGGGTAGATTGAACAATTCCTGGCCTAACAAAGCAAATCCAACTATTTTTTTTTCCAAATTTAGTTTCAAAACTATAATGTCCTTGATGCTCTTTCCGACTTAATCTAATTAAGATCTAAAGCGCTTATAACACTTTTAAAATTCAAAACATTTATATTTAACATATTTTCAATGGATATACGAGCTAAACTCTGATTCTTTCTTTAGGTGCCTATCCAATTTCGGATGTACGGCGATCCCCCCGACTTAGCCAAGCAGGCTGTACCAGGGAAATGTTAATGGGGGTGGTGGTTTGCCTTCCCCTTAGTCCACAGATCAATTTTGGACTTATTTAGATCATTAACATTTTAAGGATTCTTCTTGGCATATTACTCTCGGTGGTTTGCCATTGCCTTTCGACGGGAGACCGTCAGAATAAAGTTCTTACTTCATTCGGATTCGAACCGGGCATTTAGCGTTCATAGTCAACTCGCGTTAGCACTATGCTGCGACCGTCTCCTAAACTCTGATTATATAAGATTTATTATTATTACAGTTGAGGCTATCGAGGTAAAAGCTTTTTTAAATTTTAAGCAGCATGGCTGAATTTAACGGGTTTTGGTAAAATAAGAAGGAAACAGAATTTATTTATTAACTTCTAGTTTTTTCAAACTCGCCTGCCTAAAAATAAATGTTTCAGAATTTTAAGGTATATAAGGTCTATAAGCAACCCTCGAAATTTCTAGTCGAAATCGACTCGCATATAAAAATATCCACTCGCTAGAAAAAATAAATAAAAATGGTGGGAGTCCCACCTACCTACCTACAAATCCGCGACAGCCCACTTGCGTTTATGACCGCCAACATGCCCCTTGCCAGGAGCACTGAAGTACCATTTGTATTTTATTTTTTTGGATTTTGTGTTTTACCCACTCGCAAAGACCTAATTTTCACTCGCAAATTGCGAGCTTGTGAGTGGGATTTTCGAGGGTTGTCTATAAGGTCTATAAAGTTATCTGTAAGTTCATTTTTAGTTTATCCTTTTTATATAGTATATCACTACAACAAAAATAGCAACAAACAGGTCCGTCTTAAGGATCTGAAGTTCATTGAAAGGTTAGCAAAAAAAATTATAAAATCAAAGAATACCTTACCGGATTACATGTTTCAATCTTATCCACTCTTCTATACGTGAAACTGATTTTACGTGAAACTACAATTTAACCTTCCAACTTTTCAAAAAACGCGATCCCTATTGTTTGGTCCTGTTTGTACAACTACGCTTGTGATAATAGGTCGGCAACATTTTGTTGTACGGGTGCCAAATATTTTACTTTGAGATTAGTGTGGGCCGCACTTCTTGGAAAATCCACTGAAAAGAGCTTTTTTTTTAAAAAAAAAAAAGTGTAAATTCGCTAAAAGAGCTTTTTTTTTAAAATGATCATTTATTTTAGAGTCCGCGGCTTAGACCATAAGCTTATATGGTCTAAGGTCCGCGGGCCGTACTAAGAACGTACGGGTGCCGCGGGTTGCCGACCCCTGGTTTAAGGCAATAAACCTGCAGTTTAAAAACATAAGTTTTTAAAAATTTAAAAACGATTATGTGTAATTATTAATATGTATGTAGGTTATGTCCCGTCCATATTTACCATACTTACCACCCCCCAACTAATGTGGGCTCAAGAAGCAGTTTCAATAGGTCCGTTAGTTTAAAAAAAATAATATAATTAAAATGTGATAAAAAAATGACTTTCATGTAATTTTTAATTTTTAGGAAATGTTGTAAGGGAATAGAAAACTACATAATTCAGTAGGTGGCATAAAGTGAAAAGTGAGCGACTGCAAATGAGTAGGAGTAGTAGTGGATTTGAATTTGTTGAGCCAATAACAAGGAAGAACAAATTTCCAAATCAACCTAGTAATACTTTGTAAAAGTAAAAAAAATTAATATTCAAAAGTGATAATAACCTAGTGGTAGTTCATGCACGTTAAATGTAGAGGAAAAAATTACATGATTATCATCATCTGTTGTCATGTTTTAATTAAATTTATTTGTAATTTCTTGACGTATCTTTCAATAAATTAGAGTGAAACGTTAAAGAAAATACATTATAATGGAATTAATTACTACATACCGTCTACTAGGTACCTCAAAAATATTACATCATCATCAGTTTAAAATTGGTTTATTATTATTATTAATTCGTGAAATTATATATGTTTTATTTTTAATAAATAACGAATTAAGGATATATTATAAATAGTTTATTTTGAGCTTTCAATTGAGGTTATCCAATTATTATTTGTACTTTTCTGATAAAGATTGAAAAACTCAATCGAAAGCTCAAAATAAACTATTTATAATAATATATCCTTAATTCGTTATTTATTAAAAATAAAACATACATCATCAGTTTATTATATTATAACGACGAAAACTAAAGCTGCGTTCACAATGAAGTGGGGTGTTGCCTTGTTTCGGTAGAAAGCTGGCAAACGCCAATTAGATTAAAGTATTTTCTTCTGTTCTTTTCTATATGATTAAAAAATTGTTCGTTTTGATTGGATCTTGCTAACTTTCTACCGAAGCTTCTTCATTGTGAACGCAACTTTTTGCTACATGGCCAACGTCTGTTTTGTACATTTTGTTTGTTTTTCTATAATAACTATAATATTATAGTATGAGTTTCTTGGTAAACACTGTATTGATGTTCACCGTAGGCACAAACTTCTAAAGAAATTGTGTCATCTCAGTGATTCGAACCTGGAATTTCCGCTTTGTTACTTAATCAGCAATCTCATCAAGCCAATCCTGTGGAATATTTCAATTGTTTTAGAGCTTACTCAGCATAAAATATTTCAATGGGGAGGGAGGGGGGGGGGTTACTTTGACTATTCAACTTTTCATTTTTAAAATTTTACTTTTCAGGTGTAAGAAAAGTTTATGAATGAAAATTTTATAAAATTTTGTTTTATATCATATCTTATACTTTTTATATCATATTATCTTATATGATATAAATCATATTTTATATCATCGAAAACAAAATTGCTTTTATAAGAATAGAAACTACCTGATGGAAAATAGAAAGAAGTGAAAAATTGAAAAGTGAAAAGTTATAGGTACAAGAAATTCTCCAAGTCTTCAATCAAGATACTCAAAACTAATACAGAAGCAAAAATAAACTAAAGAAAAAATAGGAATATAAATATGAAAATTGTATCCTACGATAGGTCAGAAATGACAGCGACTTTTCGGGTATTTCGACTGTTTTCTATTTTATATGTATAAATTTTTAATCAAAATTAAATAACCACGGAAAAGTAATATGACTAGGTAAATTAAGAGAAGTTTGTATAGATGATATTGTGAAAAGATATTTAAAACTTGGCAAGGAACAGTTTTTAATTAGGTATCAATTAATACCTACGCAATGTCTGAATAATATTTATCGTGATGCCGATGTATTTAGTGTGTATAATAAATTAATAAACTTAATTTTTGAAACCGGATTCATATCGCTCATTTGCTAAAGCACTGTCATTACTCAAAAATAAAATTGTTCTTTTCGAGTTGTATTGAAAACTTTTACTGACAACACAATACAATGAGTTTTAAAAAATTGCTTCAAAACTGATGCTGTTGTGTCAGTATTGCATCAACGTATTTTGCTAAATGAGATATTTTTCAATAAATGTCATATCTAATCAGTTATTACTTGTTTTCTTTTATACAAGAACATTGGCATAAGTATGCCTTATCTACTTATTTGATGTTAATGCAATATTGCCGTAAAAGTATGTAGGTTTATTATATTTTGTTATTTTATCATAAAAGATGATGTAACTCAATAAAATAAGTGTACGAAAAATAATTAATTTTTGAATGATTATTATTATAAATTTTTGAAGTTTAAATAATAAAAATTAATTGTGTGGGAAGAGTTGCTTAATTTTTAGAAGCTGGAGAAAATAAAATTTGAATATTATTAGCACATGTGAACCGACTAGAGCTGGCACTATTGTACGTTAGTAAATTCTCATTAAGTTTTGGATAACATTTTGAAAAGTTTTATTTTAAAACTACGGGCAGAAATTTTCTACGTCCAGTAGGTACCTATATTATTTAACATTAACTATATACCTACTTATTACAAAATAATTCTTATTCGAAAAGAAAAAATATTCTTAATCTACTAAAATCAATAGATTAATAACAAATTACTACATATAAAATTTTATTTTTAAAATAACATTTTGTTCATTCAAATTCCTTTTTCTAGAAAATGACAATTTATTAGTTTCGACGTTGATCCAGCAAATGAGTGATAGGTATTGATTAGAATGATGTGATCAATAATTAAAAAAAAAACTCTTGAGCTGCTTGTATAATAATGAATACGGCACGGATAAAAATAGGAGAAAACAATATGATTGAACGATTGGGATGGATATACCTGAAAATAGATCTAGTAATTTTCAAATTATAATTAAATTACACCATTTTATTATTATGTATTAATTTATGGTAGGTATTATGTAGAGACGGTCGTTAGCATGGCGATTAAGAGCATAGACTGCTAATACATCAGAGAACTTCCGGGCGTAGAAAAAATCATATTATGACCGTCTTTCCTCGGCAGGCAATGGCAAACCACCGGGGTGTAATCAGCCATGAGAAGCCTTTGTTAAGGCTCACCAAACCCTCTTTAGGGTAAAAGGACTGAGAAGAAGATTATGTAGTACATGTTTCGATCTAAAGAGATCTCGTCGGCGGCGCCGCATTTCAGATAAAATACTTCAAATTGACTGAATTTGTATTTACTAAAAAAATTGGTCATTTCGCACGTTGGCCGGTATAGTGGCACAAGTCAGAATATAGGTGATTTTGAGTAAACAGCGCAAATTTAGTTGTTATTTTAACAGCAATAATATAGGCATATTTTGCAATTAAGAATGCAATTAAGAAATATGCAATACGAGTATTATCATAAGAATCTAACCATATAACAACACTTTAGCATCAGTACCTTTATGACCTAATATTTTACACCCAGTAATTTTGAATAAAACATATTTTCTAAGTATTCTAGGTAGGGTATAAGTCCGGGATAGTTGGCCATAGTTTTTATTTTGGCGAATAAAACAATCATGAATAGACAAAATGATGTTTTCTTTTTTTTTAATTGGAACTTTAAGCATTACGCAACTTAGAGCAATTGATAAATTTAACAAAACTTACTTTATAAAAGTACCAAAAAACTTTAAAAAAAAGGTGTTGTTGGCTTTCCTATCCAATTTAACATACCACACCTCTGGTATACATTGGAATATGTGGTACACGTTTCATGAAGCCAGAAATGACACCGATTACAACGAATCCAATCTAGTTTTTGTTTTGCTTGGTTCTAGTCTTAGTAACAATTAATAAAATAACGAAAATTATAATAAATAATAATAATAGTATTATTTAAATTAAATTAAATTATAATTTAAAAAAATTACGAATAAAAATTACGAAATTATGAGTATGGCCATCTCTACCGATTTCATGGAGAGAGATGTCCAACCAATTATTATAGTTTAAAAAATGTTGTTAATTTAGAATTTTGTTGAGAACTTCTCGCAATACCTCTGCAAAGTTGTTGTTTAAAAAACATACACCACTTATAATTACAAGACCACGGTGTGGAGTGATGTGATCGCTGGTTGAGTTACGGAGCGGAAATTCTTAGTTCAAGTCGCGGACTTCGCAGAATTTCTTAGCCCAGCCTTCCGGTGGACATCCACATGCTGTGGTAAAAAGTTGTAGTAAAAAGAGTAGAAAAAGAGGATTAATCCACCTCGTGAAATGGATTGTAAAGACTTCAATAGAAGTGGTAATATTCCGACAGGAATGGAAAAGCCTTTGAATGAATGAATGAATGAACTTATAATTACAACACAATATCTGAAAATTAACTAAAACTATTCACTAAATATTTTTAACCGATTGCAATTTCATTATCTTTAAACAGAATTTTATCAAGTTGCAACAATTTAAGGTAACATTCCATCATAACTGAATACAAAAATTGGTCTGGTATCGCAAACTTTGGTATATTTCTAAAAACTATACTGACTATGACATCTATCCCGGAATTACCTTATTCAAACAAAATTCTCTCGGCTCACTTAAAATTTTAAAATAAAATTTTATTTTATCCAAGTTTCTGATACCAGCAGTTGAAGAAAAAAATTTTTCCGACTATTTTATAGTAGTAGGTATCTATACAGTTTGGAAGATCTTAAAATTTAAATAGATATTATAAACTATAGTACCTATTAGGTAGGTAGTATACCTACTTTAGTATTATACTTTAGTATAATTTAATTTAATTTATACTTTAGTATTATACTTGCACTATTTTATATTTATTCTTGAGAAAATATTTTATTTCAAAATTCGAGCTTGGATTGAATTGAAAATTGAACAGCGGGCAGAATAAAAATTTTAAATAACAAACGTAGGCAGTGCACAAACTTTCAAATAAGAATTTAAAATTTTTACAATTAATATTTTGAAAATATCGGCATAATAATTATAACTTTTTAGATTTTAACAATTAATTATGGAAATTTATTAAAATTTCTATAGACAAAAATATTTTAAAAAAGTGTTTGCTTGCAAAAATTTAGAAAATAAATTTATTTCATTTGATTTAGGTACTACATCCTTTAAATTTGCTACCGAATTCATTATAACCAAGTTGAAGAAAATAGTTAAAAAATATTATAATTTTAAGGAAGTGGTTTTTGAATAATCTTCATTACAAATAGTTTTTCTGACAATGAAACCGAAGCGATATTTCAATAGGTTGCTTTCCAATATACTGGGGATAGTTTTTAATCAATTTTATAGTATGGCATAATTTAATCATTATTATACGAAATGCTTTAGTATTTTTATATCCTTTGTAATACTAATGGAGTTTTTAATAAAAGAAAAATAAGAAAAGTATGTATGTAAATAATTATTATATTTATTTTTACAGTAGATATCTTCAATAAATATACATGCGTGCTTAGTGATACATTCAATTGTAAAGTAACACCTACACTATTATATTACAATCAAAATTTTATATACAAAACTCACACACAGTTACTCACATAGAGATCTCACATCAGACATTTTATAAATGCATATCTAATCAATTTATTTACATTAAAATTATAAAAAGGAATGAAAAATAACGTACAATTATAATAGGAACATAAACATCATAATTTATTCAAAAACGCTAAATCAACTTACTATAGGTAGGTATCGTACCTATTTATTATAATAAATTTTAAATCGTTGAAATGTTTAAATTGCAAATAGTGAAACACATTTTTAAATTCTATTATATTATCACAATTACTATCAATTAAATAACTAGCCTGCGAAAGATTAAATTTAAGATAATTGCAATGCCTTCGCATATCAGCCTTTCATTTAATATAAACACAAAAAATTATATTTTAATATTTTTGTACCACACAATCTTGCTGATGATGATAATAGGACGCCGGTGTAGGTCTATAACTCGGTGGACTTGGAGAAACTCCGGCATGCCGAAAACTTCCCAACTGACAACTGGGCGGTACATTTTCAAAGATGATATCTCTGTAACCCGGCGTTACTGAAGAATCAGGAGAAGTTTCCGGGCTATACCAAGGACTATTGTAGCGCGGTGTAACATCGTCACTAATTGTATATTGCTGAGAGGGTGCACTAGGACAATAAGGATACATCCCACTTGAAGTATGATGTAATCTTGGACTTGAATAACTGTAAGATTGTTCACGATTGGTTATTAAATTATCAACACTAAACGCTGCCGTCGAATCTATTGCTTGTAAAGATGCAGTAACGTCGGTCATGATATGATCTTGATGCACTATAACCGATTTTCCTTCTTGATATTTATTCATGCAATGGCTAAGTTCCAAGTTTGGTTCTCTTTTTGGTTTACACTCGAGTTTGGGCTTGGTTATTTCTAGTGGCTTTTCGTCGCGTTTTGAAATGGACGATGAATCCGGATTAAGCTGTTGTCGTTTTAAAGCTTCTTCTTTTTCTCGTAAAGCGTCCTTTTTCTTGAAGCGCCGTCGGCGTCGCAAATAAGAACCGTTGTCGAACATATTGTAAGAATCGGGATCTAAAGTCCAATAACTACCTTTTCCGGGTTTTTTGTCATCGCGCGGCACTTTCACAAAACATTCGTTAAGACTCAAGTTGTGCCTAATGGAATTTTGCCAACCTTGCTTATTTTCCCGATAATAAGGAAAGTTTTCCATTATAAATTGATAAATTCCGTTTAATGTTATTTTGCGATCGGTTGCTTTTTGAATTGCCATCGTTATTAAAGCTATATATGAGTATGGAGGTTTTACCATGTCTTTAGGATTTGTAAGTTGATGTTGTTGAGGCCATCCTGCATATCCATATCTGGAATATTGTTCGTAGGAATAGGGTCCGGCGCTAGCTGCCACGGCTGCCGAGTAACCTCCAGTAGCGGCCGCATGTCTGTAGTATGTACTTTGGCGTTCTCCGAAGATACTATGCATAATTGTAAACAAATAGATGCACTTCCTTTAGAAAAGGTACACAAATCGCGATTTAAATAAACACAAATTATTTATGTTTGATACCACTTGTTACATAAACAAAGATGTAACATAAAAACAACAAACTCGAAATGACTCGTGCTAAATTTGAAAGTGTTAAAATTTTGCAAACAAAAACAATTGTGTTAGTTTAGCAGTGTATGTTTAGTGTTTTCAGTCCAATCTATTTCTAAAAACAAGTTTGCGTTCACTTAATATTATGATACACAACATAGGGCAGTTTACACAGAGATTAAGTAAAAACAGAGTATGTTGCTTCTTGCCGAGGCACAATGTTACTAGTGAAAACAGATGGGCCGCACGGTCGACGAATTAGTGTGAGGTCTGGTGCGGGGACCCCTGCGCAGGCAGCTCGATACCCGCCACGCCTGCAGGAGTACCACCAATCCTGAATATCACGAACCGCCTTCTTCAGATCAATTTAGCGTCACCAGACTACCATCGCGATGCGGCATTGTTCGACGTCCTCACTTTTGTCACCCCATGCGTTAACACCCACGCCTACTAACGTAAACCCTAATTTTTTCTCACGCGAGTACAACGGAAATGGAGAAAAGTCGGAAAAGCCTCTCCTAAATCGCGACAACTTTGTTGCATCGTATAAATTTAATATCAACATCACAAATCAAATTCCATCCCTCTGTAAGAGATTATATTGAAAGAGCAACGTCCTCTACCTAGTATATTTTTACGTGAGGTGCAATCTATAGATACAAATATACGTTAGTGTTGTATACCTTGGCAAGCTACGACACCGTAAATGCTTTACGGACGCGCGCCAGTAAAAACAATATCGAGATGGATATTCAAATTGTAAAGCATCGCGATCGTAGTTTGGTTTCGTACGCGAACATATCAGAATGCGAGAAAATTATCTAAGAAGTAGAGAGTACATGTAAATCTCTTCATCCATTATATTGTATACACGTGTTCTGTGCTAAGCAGATTATTGCCATTGAGTGAAAAGTTGCAAACATTCCCACGCATTCAAATGACAAACGAAAGGCAAAAGATTAAAGGATTTAAAAGTTATATTCCATTCGTGTACCTTCTAGCCACAATTCTGTAAGTAAACAATAATGTTCATTAGAAGTAGTAACTAGTATTTAGCTAAAAAAATTCCTTCATTTTAAAACGTGACAGGAAGTGAACAGCCATGTCGGAACTTCTTTTCACTGTTTCAGCAAGGAAATCCTTTAATCTTAGGGCGAGCTTTATTATCTCTCGTCGCTCTACATGTGAATATACATATAAATCAAGATTGATCATTTCAAAAGATACCGCAATTTTGGTGGAATTAGTTCCCTCACTAATATTTTCTTTAATAAACTCATCGATGTGGTATATCAATTAACGAAATATAACTTCCTTGTAGGTTTATTTTATAGTATACGCGTATTATTCTATGCTAAATTCCTTTTGGCTAAAATTATTTTCATATTATATTACCTTTAAGGCGAGGTTCTCGTGAAACTAGATCCAAAAATCGATTTTTTGTTTATATCATTTTTTGATAGCCTATTATATGTAGAATATATTCCCCAAACCGTTTGACTGAAATAAATTTCATAAAAAAGTTATGGTATAATAAGTCGATCCACCTTTTTGTGCGAAAATAAAGTTAGTGCAGTAGTATATACATGTATTCTACATTAATACTTTGTACTTGTACTTTGCGAAAATGCGTTTCCTGAACAATTACATTTTTTACATTTGCAGCCACGATAACTCAAAAACTACTGACTAGATTCACTTTTTTTTTTTTAATTTGAAGATCATTAAATTTATTGGGGGATGAACTACAATGAAGGTAATATTCGCTGATTTGTTTGTTTTATACCACTTTAAAGAGCGAAAAACTAGTGAAAAACCGGTATCGAAAGTTTGCATGTCCGCCATTTTTTTAATTTTCGACTTTTTTTGATGATTGTAGTTCATCCCCCAATAAATATTATATAGTTTATAAAAATATTTTGTTTTTTGATTTGAGATAATTTTTACGAGTGCTAGAGTGGCTGCAGTGAAGGCACCTTTTTTAGAGACGGTCACTTTACAACACTTCTAGACATTTCCCGTGAGGTCATTTTTCTTTAAAAAAATTTTTTTTTGTAGTTAATAATTCAATAAATAAGTGTCAAAAATTTTAAGTTGCTTATATTTACTTTTTTCCATGAAAAAAAAAATTGAAGAAAATCTATTGGAACTTTAGGCATATTATTCATAATGAATATTTTTACTTTTAATTTAGGTATACTATTATAATAGGTTTGTTCGTTTGTATGAACTAACTTGCTCCGTTCAAGTTAGTGCAAATGAACTGTGTTCGTTTAGCTGCTCAGTTCATAACCGAACATGAACTTCTTGCTCGACCTCTATGAGGAGTAGGCAGTGCAAGTTAGAACACTATCTAACTTTTGTGGTGATAGTATTTTGATCTCGAAAGATAACCCAGTTCAAGTTAATTCATACAAACGAATAAACCTATAATGTCAATCAAAACAAAATAAAGCCATACATTTTAACTTTAAATTTATTGAGGGTTATAATAAATTTCTGAAGAACAGGCAACCTAGCAATTTGCAATATTCAACAGAGAAATTTCCGACGCACGGATAAGAAGAATAGTACCTACAGCCATAAAATTACAATAACTAAACCAATTATTTTACATAGGTAAATATTGGTAGGATTTTTACATTACTCGTATAATGAATAGGTACAATTTGGTTATTTTGAAAATATTTGCCTAATTTTGGTAATACTATATATCGTAAATTTAATTTGTGATAGCAGATAGAATACCTATTATTAGGTCATTTTCTTGTTATTATTTATTATATAACTAGGAAGGCGTCAAGAAAATTTCTTTTTATATCCAATTGACACTTCAAAGTCGCAAATACCAGCTGCAATTGACAATTGCGACTTTTAACTCTCAATTGACACTATGAAGTCGCAATTGCCAGTTCGCTACCTCAGAGTCAAAGTGTACTATGTCCATAAATTTTAAAATTGAGATATTAAGCCAATTTGTTCTATGTCCTTCAGGTCGTGCATCACTTTATATATTTTGTCGTTTGCTTCATCACTCTGTTGATTTTTGAGTTTTTTTTGTTCTATGTCCATAACAACTGTTAATTTCCGAGCAAAAAAAAACTTATTTTCCCTCTAGTGAAAAATTATTATCGATTATGGACATAGAACAATTTGGCTCTGAGGTAGCGAGTTGCAATTGTCAATTGAGACTTTGAAGACACAATTCTAAATTGCAATGATCAGAACCACTCACCATGACTAAATTCATAGTATATTTTTGCAAAAGAGCAATTCTGCAATCAATTATATTGAAAAAATAACACTGTAAATTTGTATTCTTAACCGTAACAATGAAAAACAGGAAGTATTTCGTATATAAATAAGAAATTATAATAGGAAGTTAAATTTTCCTATGTTGGAGTTTTAGTTGGACCACCAAAAATAATATGGTTGTGGATTCATCACCAATGTTCTTAATCATAATTTTGTTATACATAGAAAACTGATCATCGGAAAAAAAAAGGTTTGAAAAGTTTAAAAACGATCTAATACTATAATTATTGAAAAAATTACATCCATTTTTTTTTATCAAATTTATTTAGTCTGAGGATGTTGTTCCCCACTGTTTCCAGAAGGTCCCCAATTTTTCGACGTTCAAACGAATCGAAAACCAGCTTCAAGTAGGCACATTACAATTTCGATTGAAAGGTATCATTTTATATTATGTATGTGAGTGTTTTTTCTTTTTCTTCTTTTTTTCAGTTTTTTCTGTTTGGATTACGAACAAACGCGTGCACCCAACTTACTTGAAATTTTGCACAATAGTTTGAAGAAACTATCTAAAGAACTGATTTCATTTTTATTACCCTCTCTTCACTAAAACCTCCTTTAATTAAGTTTCGTTGATGTTTAATGACACTCATGACTGAATTCTGGATTAACGAGATTCCATTCGTCTCAAAAACTTCAAGCCTTTATCAAAAGTATATACTTTTGAAATGATGTTACCCAACTCATTTTAAAAGTAGGTCAATTTCAAATAGAAAAATTTACTTTTAATTTAACAATATTTAAATTGAAAGTAGATTTTGAAAGTAGAGTTTCATACAATTCTTTCAAATTAAATGCAATGCTTTTATTATAAGAGCAAAACTTTTATTTTCACGTTGAAAGCATAATTATTCATTCTGAAAGTAGATTTTTCTTTCTGTGTACTACAATTTTATGCATAGATTTGATGTTTATTTGGCTTTTAATTACAAATTTTAATTATTAAAATTATCAAAATTACACAATATTGTAGGTGATATTTACTGTTAATGTCAAGGTACCAGATTTGATACCAGGTGCAGCAAAAACTTTACTGTAACTGCCTCTATTTTTTCTTTCTCCCCGGAAAGCAATGACTAACTATCGTATAATAATCTGTCGTGTGCACCGTTCCCGAAAAGAGATGCATTGCACTTTCAATGATTTGGAATTTAAATGAATAAAAGAGAATGGTTTCCATGAAGAGGAAGACGATTGGAAATAGAATTATAGTTAAACGTGGAAAAAATTATAAAACGTGTGTAAACATATAATATAATACATTTATGTTTAATCTGTCCCAGAAACTTACATGTATGACTCAGCTGCTTTTGCGGTAATGACATCGATACAAATATCAGATCCTGATGTACAGATAACACCAACAGCGTGTGGATGTCCACTGGAAGGCCGAGCTAAGAAATTCTGTTCGGTCCGCGATTTGAACCCAGAATTTCCGCTCTGTAACTCAACCAGCGGTCACATCACTCCACCACTGAGGCTACGTTGTAAACTACTGAATCAATTTTAATTTCAGTTTAACGAAATTCTCTATTTTTTAAACTTTTTTATAAGAACTTTGAAACCGAATTTTTCTCATACTTTCTTGATTATTAGGACACATCAGACATCAATTAACAAATTTAACCACGAAGTTGTTTCATAATAATCAAAATAAGATTGGAAGGAATGGAAGCAATTCAAATAAAATAATATTCCACAATTTGAATTTTTCCTTAATTATAGCATGCGAGGTCGAAAGGTTAGGTTGACAGATGCGTTTGAACTTCGACAGCCAACAGCTCTGACGTCATAAACATAAACACTCCGGTAGTATCTTCAGTTCGTATGTAACTTATAGCATAAGCGCTACACTTCTAACTCGCTTTTACACAAAAGAGTACACTTTTGTACTGAATTTTTTAATTGTAAAATCAATTATTGCTGTATTAGATCAAAAATCTTCAAAAAAATTTTTAAAAAAATTACATTTAAAAAATAAATATGAGTCTAAAAATTATCATAATTCTCATATTAAAATATTATATTATTATAATATTATAATATAAATAATTCCAGAGGTTAATTTTGAAGTGCCTAAAAATGTATATAAATTGGGAAAATGGGCCGCAGAAAGTGCAGAATGCACCGGCATAGCGCACGAAATAGCCGTATACTTCTATGCAATTGTGTGTAACTGTTGGGTGTTAGATGCGAAACGATATGTTTATGACGTCACAGCTAACTATCTCGCGACTTAAAAACGTTGTATCTTCGGAACGATACATCACAGAGATATGCGGTTTGAAAATTTGTTCTTAGAATTTTTTGTACTATAACTTTCGTTTTTAGTTCACACCCCCTTTAAGTTAAAATAAAATTGAGTAGGTTAGGTATGTAGTTTTAAATTTTGGGAGTGACATGTTTTTTGTATGGCAGTTCCTATACAAAAACTATAACAAGAACTTTCTAGCGTTGACATTGATTATTGTCCTTAAAGTTCACAAGATATAAAAGAAAAAATAATAATTAATGTCTCAATATAAGTATTTTGTTTATATTCGGTAGATTAAAACGAAAGTTATTTAGATTCTTAGGACCGAAATACCTGCCATTATAATTATCTTTATAATAAGGTATACAGCGATAGCTTCATGCAATAATCGTACCAGGAAATATTATATCATTGAACACAAGTATTTTACTTTGAAGTTACATATTTCCCGAAGAATATAAAAAAAATATATGAAATGTTCTTCTTGTTCTTCTCCGCTTCATGAATTAGTTTATATGTTTCCCGGCACCCATCTCTTCCTCAATCGGCCAATACTTCTTCTTCCTGGTGGTTTGTACTTCGGGCTGCTAGTCAGCCTTTCTTTTGTCAGTCGTTCCAGGTGATCATTCCATCTTTTATTGTTTTTCTTAATTTGATCTTGTATCATTAATTATCTCTCGCTCACATTAAAACCGAATGAATGAGAATAATCTGGCAAATTAATTTTTTTCCTGCTCCTCATTGTAATGCATACGAAATAAGAATGAAAATGAAAAAATTTCTGTGAACTCCATTTTATTTTCGGATATTTGCTTAAATCCTGTTGTGCAGTACTGAGGAAAAGTTGGGTGGTATTTCTCTCCTATGATTTTTTATGTATGGTTTCATACATAATGGTATTAACCATCTTGCCGTTCGCATCTGGGTATTGATAACCACCTTTACCATATTTTCCTGCAATAGGCAACTGCAATATACCAGACGATTTTTCATTGTGAAGGACTGGGCTATTGGAGAAGACGTCGGTGTATCGATTTTTACGATTCAGGTAGAATACTATCACAAAAAGAGATAATTTAATGGACTAAAATAAATTAAAACAGATTAATTTTTGCTATAATATCGGAACTTCTCACTCCAAAAATATCAATTTAAAAGAATATAATATTACGTACAATAAACTTTTTACAAGATTGTAATTTTTGTAGTAGTAATGAATTTTCAAATCGCTAATTATATTATTAAATTATGAATAAGTACAATGAATATAATAATAAAAAAATGAGGTCGATAAATTTGGAAATTTCTTATAAGTTGTTAAATATAGATTATAAGCATGAGCCTTAAAATAACTTATCAAATTACTCCTTTCAAATAATGCTCCAAATGCAAAGCTTGAATGTCAACAAATCTTGAAAATGTCCAGCTTTGACATTGACATCTAACATCTGCACACAGAAATTTCTTACTTGAAACAGCGGGACATCCGGAGTTTCTAATATGCACTAAAATTGGCTTCTCTGTACAGATTTCTGGATAATTTAATGAGAGAATGAAACTCAATAATTTCGTATAGAAAAAAATATTACCTTATAGTTTATAAAAATGAAAGGTTGCTTTTAAATTACAAAAATTAAAATTGGAAGCGGTTGCATTACACTTTTAGTGGTTTAGTTATTCTTAAAAAAGTTAAAAATTGAAATCGTTCCTCAAAGTGAAAATGTAAGGTTATAAAAAATTTAAAAAGTGGGTTCCGATTTCATTACGTTTTACAACGTACGTATTGTTTAATAAATAAATAAGAACAGCCATATGATATATTTATAGAGGGTATTTTAGTATTTGTATAAGAGTAGATCCTTCTAACTCACCATTTGGACCACGTCGGCTGCCTGCCAAATAGCAACGGGTTTGTTTCTTCTACCTCCTGTAAAAATACACAGTCTGTCAAGTAATCGCGCTTATAATCATTTGCATTGTTTTCAACAATATTTGGTTCAATTAAATATTAGAATTAACGTCTTAAGAAGGCAATAAAAAATTTCTAATTATTGTTTTTAAAAATTTAGGAAATTTAGAAATAATGGAATTATTTTTGAAATTTATCAATTTTTTATTTTCATCATCCTTTAACCTAATATTAGTGATAGTACCAATAACAATAATTATTATTATTACAATCAATGTAGCTATAAACTATCGATGATCTTCAGTTTAGTAGATTGTAAGCTTTACAGAAGTTGATTAACAATTTTTTTTTAATTTAAATTATAACTAATATGTTCTCTTTTAATTTTTTAAATTTTATTTGTTTGAATTTTACTAAATATTGTAAAAATTGTGAACTCATGTCGACTGCTTTGAGCTCCCACTCCCACATTTTTGTTGATTCAAAATTAATATAAAAAAGATATAATAAAATTGGCTTTACATCCCAAAAATGTTTGACATGCACAAAAAAAATTTATATTCACTTTCATATATTTTTTACCTTGATGATCCTTTATTTTTAATCAGTCAAACGTTTTACAGATTTTAGAAATTTTAGAAATTTGCCGCAAAAAATAACGTTCCCCAAAAATCGTTGACTTGCAGTAAGTAAATAAAACACATAACGACTAGTATAGCCTGTTTTTTTTAAAGAAACGAGTAAAAAATTTCTATTCCACGTGGATAACTTGAATGTTAACCAATGAAATTGGTTGAAATTAAATTTCAAGCAAGGTTGAACCCTATTCAAGTTTGAAATTAAATTTCAAGCAATTTCATTGGTTAACATTCAAGTTATCCACGTGGAATAGACATTTTTTTACTAGTTTCTTAAAAAACAGACTATAGGTACCTATTTGAAAAATAACGATTTTTTTTATTAAATTAAATGATTTTATGGGATGGGAACCGTAACAGGAATTTAAATGCCTAATACGAAAAGTGCAGAAGAAGAAGAAGAAATGATTAGATGGTCCCTAAGTTAAAGAATTGCCGCACCGTTAACAACAAACAGGGGGCTACAGGCACATCTGAAGGCTAGCCTAGCAAGCTGCTACCGGATGTAAAATAACAAACTATCCAAACTATAGTCCAAAATCGATCTGCGGACTACTCATCAACCTATCTGGCCAGCGTGGTGAGTTATGGCCAAAAACCTCCATAATATGAGAGAGGCGTATGTCCAGCAGTGGGTGGAAAAAGACTGAGAAGAAGATCAGATGGAATACCTTCGATACACTGACAAGTTTGTAACCCAAATTAATCTATTTTGGGCCATTTGTACCGCTGATCTGTGATTCTATGATAGATAGGCCAGCTAATGGACGACACCTCCATCCAGTAGCGAGCTTGGGTCGCGTTTGTGCGGTTCGTAGATTCCTATGAGGCGATCGTTTCAACTAAGGAAAAAATAATTTGGGCACCAATCTTCGTAAATAAATAAACTTAGAAATAAAAGAAGAGTTGGTTTTATTCAGAAAAACGAAAGCCGAGAATTGACATTGTTTGATTCCAAAACTCAAGTATATTAGAAGACAAGCAAAACACACAACATAGCAATAAGTAAAATTCAGCATACTCTGAGGGAATATTTGAAATTAGAACGCTTGCGGTCGGCCATAAACTCTTCAATCAAAGGACAGGACGATGAGTCGACTTCAAGCTAATTATATTTTTACTTAATCGTAAGATGATTAATAGTCTTAATTAGTAGATGACGCTGACCCAACAGGCGACTGGGGAATTCAAACCTGTGCTTACTTATTCTAGTCACTTATTACGTTTTTGGGTTATTTTTAATCTTTAATTTTATTAATTACTAATTCAGACTTTATAATTGCAAACTTCATGTAAAATTGAAACTGTGATGTTGGGAACTTATTTTAGAATCTCTCATGAGGTTTCTTATTATAACTTTTTGCTATAAATCGTTATCAAAATTTTGTATAGTCTTCGAGCTTTAAAAATTTTTCAAACAAATATTTTGATTATAAAAAATAATGGAGGTGCCGGGCATCGATCCCGGTACCTCTCGCATGCTAAGCGAGCGCTCTACCATCTGAGCTACACCCCCTTTTTATGATAAATTTGTAATTTCTACTGTGTTACAAATATATTTATATTTTCTGAATTTGAAATTAAATAAGTACAGTAGAATCCGCTTAATGTGATTACAGATAATGTTATCAGTCGGTTATTGTGATCATTTTGACTGGGAACCGGCCGATTTAATTACTGTACGTTTCAATTCGCTTATTGTTATCAGTCGGTTAATGTTATCAAAATTTCTTGGCCCAAGTGATTACATTAAGCGGATTCTACTGTATAAAAATTTAAACTTACTTTAAAACCTAAACATTATATTCACAGTTCAAACATCAAAAGTATATCTGATTTTTTAAAATCGATATAATATATTGTCTTTGTATTTTTAACATAAATTAAAGGGAAAATAAATATCAAGAGTGTTAGGATAGCTTCAGAGCGGAAAAAGGCTCTATTTGTCTAGGTTCGTGCAGGCGTGAGCTGGGAAGCTTTTAGGGACCGGGAAATTCTACATTTTTATCTATATTATTAATAAAATTTTTAGGTTTTTACTAATTTTTACCATACAGGGTGTCCTCGCACTCACTTTACATAACTTAGGTGGTGATAGAGGACACTTTTCTAAGAACAATATTTAACAAAAAAATTTTTCTAAATTCAAACCCTCGGGAGTTAGGCCTCTTTAAAGCATTTTTTTTTAATTTCCATCTTCACGTGGCCATACTGTTAAGTGATTTTTTAAAGAGCGTGAAATAGTATACAAACTAGATTCATACCTTTTATTGTCTAAAATCAACGGCTTTCGAGTTATGAATTAAAGTAAGTTAAAAAATGTCGAAAAATTTGAGCTTTCTGTATTTTTGGTTTTTTTCAAAACCCTGTATCTTTTATACAATTTTACAAAAAAATCTGACGCCCCATTCCGGATAGCAAATTTAACGGACTACAACTTTATTTTATTAAAAAATTTTGAGAAACCAATCCATTACACAGAAAATCAGAAAATAATAAACAAGGTAGCTACAAAACAAAAAATTGAATTCACTAAATTTTTTATTTTTTTTTTTAAAATTATTTTATTAATTAATTTTAAACTATTACATAATTTAAGTAAATGTTGAAAATTACCACCCTCATTTCAATACACAGTCGTGATTGTTATAAAATATGTTTGTCGAGAAAAAATCAAAAAAAGTTGATTTTTCGACACTTTTAATCGCAGAAATTATATTACTTGACACTTTTTCATACTCACCGATCGACCAAAATTGGCTTGCTGACCGACCGGTCGATCCCTCGACCTTGTTGACCACCCTTGCTATAGTGGGCTCTTAACATAAGAGAAAATTTTATAAATAATACTATAAAACATCTTTTAAAACGATCACGACTGTGTATTGAAAATGAGGGTGATGGTCATTTTCAACATTTACTTAAATAATGTAATTGCTTAAAATTAATTAATAAAATAATTTTTCAAAAAAAACAAAATTTAGTGAATTTAATTTTTTGTTTTGTAGCTGCCTTGTTTATTATTTTCTGTGGAATGGATTGGTTTCTCAAAAATTTTTACTATACAAAAGTTGTAGTCCGTTAAATTTCCTATCCGTAATGGGGCGTCAGATTTTTTGTAAAATTTTTCGTTTAAAAGATACAGGGTTTTTAAAAAAACAAAAAAAAAGAAAAGCTCAAATTTTTCGACATTTTTTAACTTACTTTGAGTCATAACTCGAAAGGCGTTGATTTTAGACAATAAAAGGCATGAATCTAGTTTGTAGACTATTTCACGCTCTTTAAAAAAGCACTAAACCATTTTTACTAAAAAATCAATATTTTCGGGGCTATGGCCACGAGAAGGTGGAAATTAAAAAAAAAATGCTTTAAAGAGGCCTAACTCTCGAGGGTTTGAATCATCAGGGACAGGGACAGAACAATCACTCACCTTTATAAAAAAAATTAAATAAAAAGTTGCACTGAAATTAAAATAACTTTAAATCTAAGGTAAAACAAAATTAAGGTTTAGAACTTTTTCGTTAGATTTCCGGTCTTAATTAGAATCATCATCATCATACAGTCGTTATGCTTCTTAACAGAAGCGTCGTGATCCTTAAATGTTGGTGGGGTGGTTATTACGCTTCCCCATAGTCGGTAGGTTGCCATTGCTTTCCGAGGGGAGAACGGTCAGAATAAAGTTCTTACTTTACTCGGATTCGAACCGGGTATTTAGCGTCCATAGTCAACTTGCATGACCACTATGCTCCGACCGTCTCCTTAATTAGAATAGCATATTGATAAAGTTCCAGAATATGAACAAAATTTAATTTTTATCAAATAAATTTAAATAAAAAATCTCACTGAAATCAAAATAACCTTAAAACAAAATTAAATACGTAAAATTTGCGTTTTTAGTCAGGAATAGGTAAAAAAAGGTCTTTAAAAAAATAGGGGAACCCCGCGACAACATTTGCTACAGGCCCCGCGCTGGACTGGCTTAATCTGCACTGCTTTAGAGTCCCACTATACAACCCATATTACTCATTTGAAAAAACTCCAAAGAAAATTCGTGAAGTTCCTCTGTTTCAAGTTTTGAATTTACTATGACAGACTACAATTTGCTGCTGGGATACCTGAATTTATCCCGATTGGACACTAGGAGAAACTACTTAGATTTGTGCTTCTCTTATTTAATCAACTGAATTGATTAGAGTTTTAATTGATTATCCTGCTCTGCTGTAAAGAATTAACCTCTGGGCTCATCCATTCCCAGTTCGCTAGCCGGACCTGTAACGTACTAATTTTCACAAAACAAAAAGTTATGGGATGCACTAACCGGTTACGATAAGACTGCAGAATATTGCAAACAAAGTTAAAGTGGACTTTTTTATTAGCTCTTTAGCTAGATTCAAATTGCAGCTACGACTGTTTTGTTTTTTCAAACATCATTTGGAAAAATTGAAAAAAAGCACGCAGAAAACAGGTTTTTTACAAATTATTTTGTATATACTGTCCTCTTACCTTCCCTTAAAACTTAATGTTTAAAACGTATACTCTGCTTTCCATCAGCATCCGGAACAGGAACAAGTGGACCCTTTATCAACCCTAACTAGTAGCTCAGTCGTCTCAATAAAACTTTGGAAAAATCTTGTTTTTAAATTAATTAAATTTATTTGTCTTTGAAAAGAAAGGAGGTTTGATTTACAACTATTTAATTTACACGAATATATTAGCATGACGCTTGTCGTTTGATATTAAGGAAACAATTATTCCAATCACCCTATAAATTCGTGGATCACGGCAAAATACACAAATTTAATTAATTAAAATTCTTCTATAATTTTGCTGTGATTCAACGAGAGAATTAATTAATCTAACAATCAAATTTACATAATTATGTACAAAAGAATCTAATTCATTTAAAATTGTGGTATTCAAATTAAATTTCATGCTGCATAAAAGTTTATGTTTGTAGGTCCGGCCATACATTCGCTGAAAATTTGCTTTAAATTCCCCACTCGACTCTCACAGCGAATTATATTTTCTTGATAATTCCGCACGTATAGCGAAACACATGTAGAATTAAAAATGTTCAAAATTTCTCGAACCAACACAAATTTTTGTACATTGAAATAAATAAATCACCCTAATTCATAATAATTGTTCTCTCATATTTCTTGGTTGATTGCTCAAAATGTTATTTTTGTACTCATTTGTACTACTCCGTTCATGCTAATATTTGTTTGAAATCTTTTAACAAAAATTTCATTTGATTAAAAAAATTAGAATCAATAAAAATTTTCCTTCCTTTTCCGCAGCTTAACTTGTACTATTTCAAAATACCACAATACATAATATAGGGGAGAGTAAATTAAGTCACATTGATCAACACTATTAATTTTAATAAAATAAAATTCAACATCAAGAGAGTTTTTTTGTTGAATAAAACTTATAAAGCAGCTTTTATAATAAGGTGAACATTTTCGGTTTCCTCCACCAAGCAGTTATAATTTAAAAACAATTTATACTAAAAAAATTGCGACAGAAAGATACGATCTGAATATTTTGAATATTTTGTGATATTTGTGACTACAACAAAATGTGACATAGCGATTTTTAAAAAATATTTATATAATAATTGTTTTCGCTGCATAGAGTAAGGCTGCCTTAATCGCACTAGTTTGTGTAGAATTCTGCAAAAGGTACGATTTACGATACGCGTTACTTAAATCGTACCGGGGGGATTTCAAAATTTGTCACATATGTTATTTAAAGTATACCACCCTTTCGTTAAGCGATTTTATTCATTTTTAGCTGATTTCCTGCCAAGTCAGGCATAAGCGTCACTTTAACATATTCTTAGGTATAAGGTATCCTGCAATGTCCTCTCTTTTACGTGCAGCTCTCTCATGAATTTATATTCAACAAAAAACTTTCATTTAGATCTTGTTTATTCAAACTAATTGTGTGGATGTTCTCAGTGCGCCATAATGTTACGTTGCCCTGTGTTTATACAAGAACTACCTTAAGATTAAATTCACAAAACCATGATTTTCCTTGCGATTCTTCAGTAGAATAAATTATACGTACATACGTAATCATCTGCCAATTCAAATGTTGCAGTTGCTTCCAATTCAACAACTTCCTTAAATATTCTTTCGTTTTACTTTATTATACCTGCAATTGACTGTACAATTTTTGTTGTAGTCTTCCATAATAGTTTTATTTTTATTTATAATTATTTTCCAATGGTTTTCGATACAATCACATCAAACTAGTTCTTTGGCTACCGATCTTCTCTTTTTATATATTTCTTATTAATTGCTTACTTTTTTACTACCTTGACAATGACCTAATTTATCTGGCTAGATTTATATCATCATAAACAATACGAGTACATACATGCATGTTAGCATAAGCAAGGATTACTAAGCCATACAACCTGAGTTTATCCACAACCGGACCTGTACGTTAGAATAAGCGAGGACTACTAAGCCATACTACCTGAATACGGACCTGTAATGAATACGGTCCTGACTAATAATTTTAAATTAAGTGTTGATTAAGTAATACCAACCTAAGTTGGTATTATGAGGGCGGTAATCAACTGTAGTATACTATACCAGAGAATAATTATGTAATAACAAGTAGAATAGAAATAAAGTAAGAACGGTAATAAATCGTAAGTACGTAAAAAGGCTAATTTTGTTTTATTTTATTGTAATTTTTGGCTCACGCTAACATCAGAAGTCGGGATAATTACCCACGTTTAACCACAACAGGATAAGTACAAATTTTTTTTTACGGTTTACTGCTAAATTTGTTTTAGAGATTAGATTAGAATTAATTCAAAGTATCGTATTGTTTTTTTTTTTAAATTGATCAAAATATAAAATAACCCCACATAATGAAGAAAACGATCCTGACATGTCGAATCTTCAACGGTGTATGAAATTGTTCTTTGAGTTGTTCTAATGGCCAATTTTGGACAACGGCCAACAGATAATACAGAAAAGTTTTCCTTTAATCTGTTAAGTCATAACCCGTACGAGAGTAAACATTCCACCGAAGAATGTACCAATCAAATAGACGAAATAAGAAAACGTGCAAAACACTATCTGATCATAATTTTGAAAACAGGAGATGCGCTTAGAGGAATCGGTCGAAAATTTTCGATAGTTGAAGCCACATGAGCGAAACTGGGAACATTTTATTTGAAGATGTAATAATTTTTCCAATCAGAAAACGTGGTATACGAAATTTGTAAGGTCTGCAACCAATGAGTAACTACGGGCAAAGTGGAAGTGATACAGAGTGATGATAAAACCGAAAATTCAAAGTTTATACCGTTACCAACCACACTTAGCCTAAAAATCTAGTTTTATCGTACGGGATAGGTGAAATAGAGTCAAATTTTCGTAAAAGAGTACGCATGGCTAATCCGGGTAATTAAAGAAAATTGATGTTGATACTTCGCGAATATGACAATGAGCCAGAGACGACCTGCAAAGACAAATAAAACTGTTTAGGCTAAAAAGCAATCAAGAAAGCAGTAATTCATGGCTAAGTTGTTCCAATTGTGGAAAAGATGAGCATTTGAAGAAAGATTGTAGAGAATCACCAAAATTGAACGCTGAATGTAATTTCATCCAGTTAAGAAGATGTTTGGGAAGTGGCGAAAGGGGTCTTCTAGAGATCTAAGACTGCATTAATACTTCAAGTTTGACTTGCTGAACAGTTTCTAAAAATAAAAAGATTATGACGAGCAAAAGAGTATGTGGAAATGTGATGTTTGTCAACGATTAGGACATAACGAATCAAATTACTTTAAAAAAAATAACAGACAAGAAGTTGTACGGGGATGCCAACTACAGGATAAAAACAAAACTAGTGATAATACGAACCAAGGGGTTTCCCATATAAGAAATTACAACGTATGTTGATTCTGTAAACGTATTAGAGAAACGAGAGGGAGAGACTAAAAAGCTAACTATTTCAAAATTTAGACTAATCTAAGCGAATTGGAAAGAAAACTATTCAAGCGCCAGGACGATATGGCACCATCTTCAATATCGATGCATTCATTGGTTAAGAAATAATTCAATGTACTGGATTATAATATGGGTCAATACAAGAGAGTGTGAACCGAGTCTCAGACTATCATGGTATTCAATAAAAAGAAAAGCAAACGATTTAACAGCTAATAGGTCAGGATTGGACGAGTGGTTGAAAGATTGATTTATGAAGTTATCACGTTTGAAGATTTGCTGAATCAGGGAAATTGAAAAAGTTCAAGCTAACAATATGAGATTGAAGTTCTCTAAATATTTACCCAGATGCAACGGACAAGCGGAACGGCTAATGAGAACGATATTGAATTCCATGAGAGTCGTAAGAAAATGAAAAGTCGATGACGAAATACACTAATATTTAGAAATAAGCAACAATTAGTAGCGGGAAACAAACCACTAAAGGGAATACCGAATGGAGAGATGGAGGATCTGAACTATGTGAGAATACTAGTCAACGAAGAGTTTGAAGGAAACAGCGTTAAAATTGGATGAACGTGGATTGGAGGCAATATCTTTGGGATTGGAGAAATAGTGATGAATGATGATACAGGATATACTATCTATGGAGCGTTACGTATTGGGAGGAGCTATTAGAGAAGATTATTGGGATTCTGGCCGTTATTGGATCAAGCCAATGAACAGTGAAGGGAGTAGTAAAGTTGCTATATTATTTTCTTTTCGCTATAAGTTTCTTTATTCAAGATACTCTTAATATTTAGTGTAGAAGTTACAGATTTTCGAATCAATATTAAGGGTTGCTGTTTAATTATGCCGAATTAATATTGAGGGTTATGTAAAGAGATTTTCGAATCAATATTAAGGGGTGCTGTTTAATTACGCCGAATTAATATTGAGGGTTATTATGGCGGTCAGGCCGGGATTATTATGGCGGTCAGGCCGGAATTATTATGGCGGTCAGGCCGGAATTATTATGGCGGTCAGGCCGGAATTATTATGGCGGTCAGGCCGGAATTATTATGGCGGTCAGGCCGGGATTATTATGGCGGTCAGGCCGGAATTATTATGGCGGTCAGGCCGGGATTATTATGGCGGTCAGGCCGGAATTATTATGGCGGTCAGGCCGGAATTATTATGGCGGTCAGGCCGGAATTATTATGGCGGTCAGGCCGGGATTATTATAGCGGTCAGGCCGGATTACTTATTATTATGTCGGCAAAGCCGAACTACTTAATATTACGACTATAAGACTAATTATTTATTGTGCAACATTAACTTTGATTATTTTTCAGGATTATTAAGATTATTATGGTGAATTATTAGGATTACGACTGCAAGACTGATTATTTCGGCGGCATGACTGATTATTTATTGTACAATATTAATTTTGATTATTATTTTTCCTTGTATCGCCGATAAAATCGTGACACAGAAATGAGCAATGATTAGGACAACAATGGTGATTCACTTCATTCTAAGCCAAGAATAACTCCCCTGAAATCCACACATCTATGGGGTTTGAGGTGGTTCGTGACTTTATATACCTAGGCTCCACGATCTCTAACTCAGAAGGAAGTACGCCAGAAATAAGGAGACGACTGGCTATGGCAAGAACAGCGACCACTAAACTCGTCAATATATAGAGAGACGACCGTTACCAGAACAACGAAAATTGTCGGCACTGATATTCCCTGTAGTCACATACGCGGCCGAAACGTGTACAATGAAAAAGGACGACAGAAGACGAATTGAAGCCTTTGAGATGTGGGCATACCGGCGCATGTTGAGAAAACCTTGGACGGCCCACCGCACAAACGTGTCCATCTTGAATGAGCTGGGGGTCAAATCGCGGTTGTCAACTAAGATCAGCCAGTCCGTCTTACGATATTTCGGACACATTGCAAGAAGACCAGAAGCAATGGAAAAATTGATGATCCAGGGCAAGATCGAAGGAAAACGTCCGAGAGGAAGATCCCCAACAAGATGGGTAGACCAGATCAAGACTCTGGCGGGACAGACTATGCATGTGGCGACTCACGCAGCACATGACCGAGAAGCATGGAGCACCTCACTGAAGGCGCTATCATAATAATGATGCCACTATGTAGAACGATGGAACCTGAGAAAGCACTAATTCACAAGAAATTGATAAATTGGCCTTACAAAATTGGAGATGGGAGCAAGATTATGTCACGAGGACGCGACAATTGCAGGAAGGCCGTGTTAGCATAAGCAAGGATTACTAAGCCATACAACCTGAGTTTATCCACAACCGGACCTGTACGTTAGAATAAGCGAGGACTACTAAGCCATACTACCTGAATACGGACCTGTAATGAATACGGTCCTGACTAATAATTTTAAATTAAGTGTTGATTAAGTAATACCAACCTAAGTTGGTATTATGAGGGCGGTAATCAACTGTAGTATACTATACCAGAGAATAATTATGTAATAACAAGTAGAATAGAAATAAAGTAAGAACGGTAATAAATCGTAAGTACGTAAAAAGGCTAATTTTGTTTTATTTTATTGTAATTTTTGGCTCACGCTAACATGCATATTATACATGTTAGCATAAGCAAGGATTATTAAGTCATACAACCTGAGTCCGTACCTGTACGTTAGAATAAGCGAGGAATACTAAGCCATATAACCTGAATACGGACCTGTAATGAATACGGTCCTGACTAATAATTTTAAATTAAGTGTTGATTAAGTAATACCAACCTAAGTTGGTATTATGAGGGCGGTAATCAACTGAGGTATACTATACCAGAGAATAATTATGTAATAACAAGTAGAATAGAAATAAAGTAAGAACGGTAATAAATCGTAAGTACGTAAAAAGGCTAATTTTGTATTATTTTATTGTAATTTTTGGCTCACGCTAACATCAGAAGTGGAATAATTACCCACGTTTAACCACAACGGGATAAGTACACATTTTTTTTTACGGTTTACTACTAAATTTGTTTTAGAGATTAGATTAGAATTAATTCAAAGTATCACATTGTTTTTTTTTAATTGATCAAAATATAAAATAACTCCACATAATGAAGAAAACGATCCTGACATGTCGAATCTTCAACAATGTGTGAAGTTGTTCTTTGAGTTGTTCTAATGGCCAATTTTGGACAAAAGCCAACAGATAAGACAGAAAAGTTTTCGAAGAATGTACCAATCAAATAGACGAAATAAGAAAAACGTGCAAAAGACTATCTGATCATAACGTGATTTTGAAAGAAGGAGATGCGCTTAGAGAAATCGGTCGAAAATTTTTCGATAGTTGAAACCACATGAGCGAAACTGGAAACATTTTATTTAAAGATCTACGTAATAATTTTTCCAATCAGAAAACGTGGTATACGACATTTTTAAGGTCTGCAACCAAGGAGTAACTACGGGCAAAGTAGAAGTGATACACAGTGATGATAAAACCGAAAATTCAAAGATTATACCATTACCAACCACACTTAGCATAAAAATCTGCATAAAAAGCAGATTTCGTTCGTAAAAGAGTACGCATGGCTAATCCGGGTAATTAAAGAAAATTGATGTTGATACTTCGCCAATATGACAATGAAGCCAGAGACGACCGGCGAAGACCAATAAAACTGTCTAGCTAGACATAAAGCAATCAAGAAAGCAGTAATCCATGGCTAAGTTGTTTCAATTATGGAAAAGATGAGCATTTGAAGAAAGATTGTAGAGAATCACCAAAATTGAACGCTGAATGTAGTTTCATCCAGTTAATAAGATGTTTGGGATGTGGCGAAAAGGGGTCTTCTAGAGATTTAAGACTGCATTACTTCAAGTTGGACTTGCTGAACAGTTTCTAAAAATAAAAAGATTATGACGAGCAAAAGAGTATGTGGAAATGTGATTTTTATCAACGATTAGGACATAACGAATCAAATTACTTTAAAAAAATAACTGGCAAGAAGTTGTACGGGGATGCCAATTACAGGATAAAAACAAAACTAGTGATAATACGAACCAAGGGGTTTCCCATATAAGAAATTACAACGTATGTTGATTCTATAAACGTATTAGAGAAACGAGAGGGAGAGACTAAAAAGCTAACTATTTCAAAATGATGACTAATCTAAGCGAATTGGAAAGAAAACTATTCAAGCGCCAGGACGATATGACACCATCTTCAATATCGATGCATTGATTGGTTAAGAAATAATTCAATGTACTGGATTATAATATGGGTCAATACAAGAGAGTGTGAACCGAGTCTCAGACTATCATGGTATTCAATAAAGAAAAGCAAACGATTTAACAGCTAATAGGTCAGGATTGGACGAGTGGTTGAAAGATTGATTTATGAAGTTATCACGTTTGAAGATTTGCTGAATCAGGGAAATTGAAAAGGTCCAAGCTAACAATATGAGATTTAAGTTCTCTAAATATTTACCCAGATGCAACGGACAAGCGGAACGGCTAATAAGAACGATATTGAATTCCATGAGAGTAAAATAAGCAACAATTAGTAGCGGGAAACAAACCACTAAAGGGAATACCGAATGGAGAGATGGAGGATCTGAACTATGTGAGAATACTAGTCAACGAGGAGTTTGAAGGAAACAGCGTTAAAATTGGATGAACGTGGATTGGAGGCAATATCATTGGGATTGGAGAAATAGTGATGAATGATGATACAGGATATACTATCTATTGAGCGTTACGTATTGGGAGGAGCTATTAGAGAAGATTATTGGGATTCTGGCAGTTATTGGATCAAGCCAATGAACAGTGAAGGGAGTAGTAAAGTTGCTATATAATTTTCTTTTCGATATAAGTTTCTTTATTCAAGATACTCTTAATATTTAGTGTAGAAGTTACAGATTTTCGAATCAATATTAAGGGTTGCTGTTTAATTACGCCGAATTAATATTGAGGGTTATGTAAACAGATTTTCGAATCAATATTAAGGGGTGCTGTTTAATTACGCCGAATTAATATTGAGGGTTATTATGGCGGTCAGGCCGGAATTATTATGGCGGTCAGGTCGGAATTATTATGGCGGTCAGGCCGGGATTATTATGGCGGTCAGGCCGGAATTATTATGGCGGTCAGGCCGGAATTATTATGGCGGTCAGGCCGGGATTATTATGGCGGTCAGGCCGGAATTATTATGGCGGTCAGGCCGGAATTATTATGGCGGTCAGGCCGGGATTATTATGGCGGTCAGGCCGGAATTATTATGGCGGTCAGGCCGGAATTATTATGGCGGTCAGGCCAGGATTATTATGGCGGTCAGGCCGGAATTATTATGGCGGTCAGGCCGGATTACTTATTATTATGTCGGCAAAGCCGAACTACTATTATTACGACTTTAAGACTAATTTATTATTTATTGTGCAACATTAACTTTAATTATTTTTCAGGATTATTAGGATTATTATGGTGAATTATTAGGATTATTATTACGACTGCAAGACTGATTATTTCGGCGGCATGACTGATTATTTATTGTACAATATTAATTTTGATTATTTTTTTTCCTTGCATCCCCGGTAAAATCGTGACACAGGAATGCGGCAATGATATGAACAGCAATGGTGATTCACAAGTGCTAATTCACAAGAGATTAATAGATTGGCCTTACAAAGTTGGAGACGGGAGCAAGATTATGTCACGAGGACGCGACAATTGCAGGATGGCCGTGTTAGCATAAGCAAGGATTATTAAGTCATACAACCTGAGTCCGTACCTGTACGTTAGAATAAGCGAGGAATACTAAGCCATATAACCTGAATACGGACCTGTAATGAATACGGTCCTGACTAATAATTTTAAATTAAGTGTTGATTAAGTAATACCAACCTAAGTTGGTATTATGAGGGCGGTAATCAACTGAGGTATACTATACCAGAGAATAATTATGTAATAACAAGTAGAATAGAAATAAAGTAAGAACGGTAATAAATCGTAAGTACGTAAAAAGGCTAATTTTGTATTATTTTATTGTAATTTTTGGCTCACGCTAACATACATTACATTCAATATCCTTCCGAAAATAATAAGAATTGATTCAGGGAACCACAAAGCTCAAAGCATGAATATTAATACGTTCCTTACCTAAAGCTAAAGGGTTCGAAAATTGAAAATAATTTTACAGTATGAATGTCAGACATCATATGACCCGGCTGACGTACTCGAACCAAAATATGCGCTAAAAACTAATAATATTCCAAAATTGCGGTTTATTAAGCATAATATTAAGCATAAAACGATCACATTAATTTAAGGAAGCTGCAAAAATGTTCAATATATCGGAATCAATAGCTTTGAAGATTATAAATGATTACTGGGTACCAATTAAATTTAGACTACGGTGAGTAACCAATATTTTGCAAACCTCATGACGTCTAGGCACTCATTGCAATTCTTAGTTTATGAACAAATGCAGTATAAAGATGTATTTGATCAATTTTCACCTTCTGTTTGATTTACTTTCTTAATTTAAGATTTAAGCTACCTAAGTGATCAGCGTAGAATGCGCCTACTAAGTGGTACCTATACTTTTATAATAAATTCAAAGAATTTCTTAAAAATCACAAAATGGTGAAACCATTTCCTTTCCAGCAGAAACAACATCTTAAAATATATTTGGTGGTGGAACACCTTATAAGTTCCACTCATCAACTCCTGCTTTCTGCTTAGAATCAGTATCATCAAAATGAACCCAAGTTTTATCTTCAGCAAGAATTCGGTTGCTAATATCGATTGAATCATCGTCACACATTGTTAAAGACTTTGCAAAATTTAACACGATTCTGTTTTTATGTAGTTTAAGCTTTCTTGACACCCCAGATTTGAATAATTTGAAAAAATAACTTTGTGGAATGCATTTTGAGAGCGATGAATCACTTCAATCAATGAGAATTTTATACGCAAAACTAAAAATTACCTAAAATATACATTGATGTTCAAAGAGATAATACTAAAAACTAAACTACTGGCGCGGTGCAATAGAAAAATTAATAAACGCGTTTTCCACGCGATCACAAGTCTTATTATTTTGGGAAAAAGCATTGCCTTTGAAAATGTACATCCTTTCGTATTTAGAGCCACATTTAAGTTTTTAATTAATAATTTCACACCTTGAACCAACACAGGTGGTCGTCACTTACATTCCAAGACACTTGAAACTACTCGAAGGAGCTTATGTAGTCACACGTATTTACTTTCAGATCGTTCGCTTAGTATACCGAAACTGGCTGAAAAGGGCCGCAACTGACCTAATATATTCTACATTATTTGTGGTAAGTCGAAATGTTTATTTTATTCCAAAGTGTATAATTGTGTACGGACTTCTCTATATACCCACTATTTTGCCTGAATAAATACGATTTCATAGATTTTCTAAAGAATAATGCCATTACTAAATCCATTTTCTAATTTACTACGTTTGCATTTAAAGAATTACTTTATTGTATATAAATGTAGCTGAAATAACATTTAGTCAATATTTGACTTTCAAGTACTAATTCTCTACCATTGTATTTAAATCCACAGCTACAATAAAAGGAAACTTTTTATTAAGAAAATCGTTCATAAAAATTCCTTTGAAATAGAAATAAAATTTTATGGTTTTCAACATAATTTACGACGAAAATGAAGTAAAAATAATGATTACAAATATCTGGCAATCAATATAAATTATACTTTTTATTAAACATCCGCAATTTATGACTTCTATAATATCATCAAAAAAGTTCGACTGTTATACTTACTTAAGCAGCATCCCCACAGCGTCGGCTTTTCCAGTACGGAGGCCGTACGTAAATGCCAGTCCAGTGATACAAAAAATACTATCTTATTATTTAAAATATTTTTTGTAAATTTTATAGTTAAGTATTTAACTTAAAACTGCACTTTTGTAGTTGGACGCTTTACTGAAGAGTTATAATACAAAATTGTAATTTTAAGATATGCAATTGAAGTTATAACTAATGGAATCAATTATATTATAAGGTAAATCTGTAGAACGATTTTTTACTCACCGAATGTCTTGCTGACTCCAGATAATATTAAAAAGGTCTTAATATTTTTCTGGTCTGGAATTAACAATGCAAAAATTATGTGTTCCCTTGCTTCGGAATCCACGTTAACATTTTCAATGCCCAACGGATATACAATTAAGGAAACAGAAAAGCTGTAACACTAAAAATATAATTAAATATTATGTAACAATTGTAATAAAAAGATTTCGTTCAAATTACATTTGGCAATATCTATGAACAAACCCGACTAAAACAATATTTGACACCCTAACGAACTAACGATCGATACGAAATAGTGGGGACGTGGCTTTATACATATTATGAAATTTGTAAAATTTACTAAAATATTAAATTTATGGAACAGCTTGTATTGTGTTGACATAAACCATAAACAAAGCAAAAAGGTTGCTTGTTCTTACAAACTTTGAACGTTCCGAAAATACCAAAATGAAAAAGTTTCATCTTTGTTAATAGTTTGATCCTCGAATTTAATTTTTAATGATATCTTTATTTTTCCGAATGCGGCAGCCACTTCTGTCGAAGTGGCTGATATTTTTTGTCAGTTTTTTTTTAAATGAAAGATGTTCCTAGTTCGATATAAGGATTATAACAACCATAATAGATTATAGAATGTTGTGGTATCATAAATAATATTTAATAAATTTTTAACAGTAGTTTTGTAGCAAATATGTACGTTTTATTTTTCAAAAGTCATAAAATTCTATGTCGCTTGACAGTGAAATACATTTTAAAACGGTACTGGCCATCAGTTTAGCTAACTTGTTCATCGTTCCATTTTACATCTGAGATGCTATAGTTTTCAAGAGTCATTTTCCAAGTTACCGGGGTAAACCGAGACTGTGTTTATAAGTTTCATCTTTTTTGTTTTTTAATTTTAGTCACATCATTTCTATGTTTTAAAGTAATCATTAAAAAATTATAATTTTTTCAAAAAAACGTTCATCCTTTAGTCATTCTGCCATATATTTAGTATGTTTTCCTTCAATTTGTCCATAGTGGTAGTGGTAGCCCAACAGGAGAATATTTTTATAATTCAAACATTTTTTTATACTTTTGGCAGTATCGCATGGTGCATCATCTTGAACAACTCGGAAGACCTTCTTGTATTGGTCTTGGTGCAAAATCCCATCCATAAAATACACGAGATCAGGAACTTGACCGTCAATAACTGACCAAATCATAACAAATTTGAAATATTTTAGTGTTTTTATTCTGCTTTATATTTTTTATATAGGCGCCTGCAAACGAAATGCTTACAGTGGGTTATGTACTGACGCTAATTTAAAACTCACTCGTTTTCATTGTTCTGATGGTGAAAATATTATTTGATGTAGTACCATAATCGATGCAAGTCGTTTAATTTTCATTTTTGCAGTAAATAATGGCCTTTTTACTATAGTTGGCGGATTTAAAAACCAAATTCGTACAATCGTCATCTGACGGTGCAGTTGAAATTGGCTGTTTATATTCTTAAAAGCGACTCTATAAAATATTTTCTAATGCAACTAATTTTTTGAGTATTAGGAACCTAGGAACTAGTAGGTAATAATAATAATGAATATAAAATAAATTATAATAGGAGCTCAAGTTCCATTAAATAAAAATACTTAAAAATTAGCTTGGAAATAGGATATCTTTTGTCATTGTGAAATGGTAAAATTTTTAAGCTACTCATTTTTTTTAGCATGTTTCGAATAATATTGTTAATGGTAAATAACTGTAGATGGTTTTGTTTTCAGAGATATATTTAAGTATGATTTTAATTAAATTAAATTATGGTACTTGGCTAGGATTATCATAATACAGTCCTTGACAGGGAATTTTGGTGTTACGTCATCTTAACCCAACCAATCACGGAAGCTATTTTGGTTGCAAAACGAATGACGGTGCTTATATACTATGACCAGGTGTGCGATGACATAATAGTACCAAAGTTTCCTAGTATCAAGGACTTTAAGTAGTAGATACAGAAACTGTGATCTAATTTACGTTGTGTAAAATCGATGTTCATAACATCTTTTTTAAGATTTTTTATATTTTAATAAATTCCAATTCATATCAATAATCGCGAAGAACAACCTTGTTAATTTTTTTTAAATTTAAACAATGCTATATTTAGATTATCTGCTTTTGATAATAACTTTTTTTAAGAATGTACATAAATTTCGGTTAGGTGTTTCAGTTAATGCTAAAGAGAAATTTAAAGCCTCAGATTGACATTCGAGCAAAATAGATTCATCCTTCACCACTAATGTTTATTCAGCCGTACCGACAGTCCTTGCTACGTCTGGAAAAGAAGATATTGGAAGTTATATTGTATCATAGAAAATAAATCTGATGATATGTTGATCAAAAGTTATAATTTTTATTTCTTTATTATAATACCGAAACTTCATGATACGTAATAATAAAATTGATTTTAGGTGGTACTTTAAACTTTTGAAAACGTTTTAAATTAAAATAATAAAAAGACGAATTAAATGTATCGAGGACGTTTAAGCAATAATTAAGTCGTAACATTTTCATTTTAATTAATTTTACTTCAAATTAGAAAATAAAGCGAAAGGTATCTATTGTATAAGTATAACATTAAATTGTTCGATTACTGCGTCGGCTTTGTAATGGTAATATCCAGAAATTAAGTCAAAAATAGTATCTACTTATTGAAGTGGTGTTATATAAAAATACAAAATTAAACTAAGAAAGTTAGAAAGGGGAAAATGCGGGGGAGAAGAGAATTAAGAGGTTTTATTTGCGAGTCGTCGGATCGAATGAGAGATCGTCGGTTGGATGGTTAATTCCCGGGGCTCTGAATAAACAACAGCCCCTTGCGGCTTCTCTTACATAAACACTGAACGTTAATGCCATTCTGTATTTGCAATGCAATTTGCTCCATAGAAATTACAATTAACTAGAAAAGCCTAGTCTTACACATCAGTTCACTTCAGTTCTTCTTTGCACACATCAAAGTTAGAGAGGTACTTAATTTTGTATATGATTATTATAATTATTATTATTTAGGTATTATTTGAAGCTTAAAATTATTTTATAAATTAAGTGTTTTAGTAATATTATTCTGTTTCTCTCGTTCTCAAGTAAGTAGTAACGATCTACCTTTTGCATTATGATATATTCTTTGTATTATTTATAATATGCAGTTTAGATTTCGATCCACTAAAAAACTATAATAAATTCTTTTTGTTTTGCATAAATTTCATCTCTCATTGACGTAAATGCAGTAAAACTGATCCAATAAAAATATACGCGAATCAAAGAAGGATATGCTTACACGAGCAAAACAATATTTCACATATTTTTATTACCGCAACCTACTGCTCGCTATTATACAGAGTGGCTAACTTATGACGAATTTTTCTATTAGATTATTTAATTATATTATACTCAGGAAAAAATGTATAAAAATAGTTTATTAAATACATTTACCTATCAAAAAAACCAAATGACGTACATTGCATAACTTTCCCATTTTCACTATGTTCATTTGCCTTTAAAAATTCTAAGAGGTGCAAAAATTATATTTTGTCGAGTCTGGAACTCTCGAGTCGAGAGTATGGAATCATCCATACTAAACCAAATTTTGATACCTAATATAGTTCAAGTATTATTTTCTAAGAGATAAAATTGAAAATTAAATTTTTGAAAAAAATTTCACTTGAATGATATTTACAACTAAATGCTTTATCAATATACGACACTCGTAAAATTTAACATATTGATAGGAGCATGTATTGAATAGCCTACCCACATCTTAGGGTTCACAATCAATTTACTAATCTAAACTTCACACTTCGTTGTCATGTGCTTGCAATTGAATAGAGAAGGATTAAAGTAAGCTTCCATACACATTATAATGGGTACATATAAGCCAAATCTGTTATACAATTCTATTTACCATATCCTTTTAAATTGTGTGCAAAAGTTTGACTACTGGCAGACAAACTGTGAGATCGAAATTTGTTTGTGTAATAAATTAAAGTGATTTTATAAAACCAAAAATATAAGACAAAAAATGTGTTAATTTTATTTACTGTTAAATATATGGTTAATTTTCAAAACAAAAAAACCGTTTTTTTAACGCAACAAGTACACAATTTTTATAAAAAATTTATTTGAATTATGTCAACTATACTTCAGTTTTAACGTTTATCTCGGAAAAGGATTTTTAGACATGTTACGTTTTGAAAATAACCTCGTCATGTTGTATAGGATTCATACGTGGTAATTTTAGTGAATGTTACTAAAGGAATATCTACAATAATCTAGGATCCACTTTTACTGCAATATACCTAATTTCGATATATACTTACAGTGACTCGCAATTGTCCTCGGACAACAAATAAAAATTGCAATAATTTCAATGTAATTTGACTTTTTGAAGTTATTTAAAAAGAAAATAGCAATATCGACTTACGATTTTATAAAATATTCCTTAGGGTCACTGGTAACATAAAAAAAGTTTGAAAGAATTCAATCACAAACAGAATTAGCAAGGGTTCAATCATTCTACAGTTAAAATTCTATTCAAATTAAAACTGCAATAGTTCTCGGACACTACAAGAATTAGCACTTCAGTATTTAATATTTGATGGGTATCAGTTTTGTTCTATTAGTCGATTGGGCATGTTACAAATGATTTTTTAAAATATTTTTCGCTTATAAGAGCCCATTCCTCTTGTAAACGTCGAATCAATTCTTGTTTATTATTTATAGAGGTGGTTCATACCTTACGATGTAATTCATCCCATAGATTTTCTATGGGATTAATGTCGTGTGACTGAGGGGGTGGATGTTAACCTTGGGGCATTTATACAAAAGAAACTCTTGACTAAACGGAATTTTTGGCGTAGGATCATTATTCTCGTGATATTTAAAAGGGTTTGAATTCCCATTTGAGCCGCAATTTGGAACAATTTCTTTTTGGAGTGTAAATATTTAAAACGGTCCATTATGCTATCGAACACAACTAAATTACCCACCCCGTTAGATAAAAAACAACCTCAAACAAGGGCATTTCATAGTCAATGCTGGACCGTACCACGTAATTTTTTAATATTAAGCTATTTATTGGCTTTAAACCATATCAGGATTCGACTTTTAGAAACGTAGATGTTTATATTTACTTTCGCCTGCGAATATAACATCATTCCAACATGTTAATTCTTTTTGTAGGTACTTTTTACTTTTTACTAATAACATAATTTACAAATAGTTTTTTTCTAGCCATCCAACTATTGTACCCATTTTTTTTTTTAAATATTGCTGATTGTATCTACAGACACACTCTTCCCCCAGTTCGTCAAGCACTATAGATTTTTATTTTAACGCACTAAGGTCTTTTTGAACTTTTCTTAAATCATAGTTCTCAAGTCTATAAGTTAATTTACGTGGTAGGTCACTTTTCTCCTTGAAATCGATCCGATCTTCTTCCTTAAAATGCATAATAATATGTGCCGCAGTGTTATTGTCCATATTGAGAGACTTCCAATTTCCTGATGCGATGTAAATTTCGATAATGAAAAATTACTAATTGTCTTAAATCAAAACTTGCCTATTTGGAGTGTTTAAGCTCCATTGTGCTAAATATTAATTTTCACGATTAAAACTGAGCGTTTAATGTTATCTTTTATATTTACAAGGTTGCTGCAAATGCATTTTAACATTATTGTTACACAATTCTAAGAAGCGTTAAAATAATACAAAGTACTTAACTTGTCCGAGAATTTTTGCAGTTTTAATTTCAAAAGAATTGCAACTATAGAATGATTAACCCTTATTGCTAATATTCTGCTTATGATTGAATTTTTTCAAACTTTTTTGTGTTACCGGTGACCCTAAGGGATATTTTATTAAATCGTAAGTTTCATATTGCTATTTTCTTTTAAAATAACTTCAAAAAGTCAAATTTCATTGAAATTATTGAAATTTTAATTAGTTGTCCGAGGACAACTGCGAGTCACTGTACATATATACTATTTGAAGTTTTTCTGGAGTGGATGAAGGTGAACTAAATTTAAGTTGATAAATTATTGTCTTAATTTTATAAAATTAACATTATAATTACTACGATAAACTCAACTAAATAAAATAAATCTTAAACATTTTCTTATAATTATACTCGTACCTACCATACGACCTGATTTTGCTTGAAATAAGAAAATGAAGTTGACGCTGTTCAACGAAAATATTCTCTAACTTAATATAATAACAATAAAATAAAAATTAACTTTTTGATACCGGAATAATATGTTTCCATCTGAAATTTTTTTGAAAAAGATTATTACACTCAAAAAGTTTCCTAGATTCTCAAACACAAAATAAACCCAATTTTTCGTGAATCGTAACTATTTACATAATACTGTAGTATAGTGTACCTATATCCTTAGAACTTATTTTTGTTTCCAAAAGTTTTTGACTCGAGAGTGCTAATTTAACATCCAAATACCTAAGAATTAGGTTTTATTTCAGTTTTTCTTTCAAACCACTAATTTGTTTTCAAAAATAATAAGACACATTACATTCAAACAATTTCATGATTAACATTTTTATAATGGGCACCTCATAAATTAATCAAGAAGAAAGAATGGACTATATCTACACCTTCTGTACATAATATTATATTAGTTAGCAAGCTATGTACATGCAAACTGATGTGCCCCATAGAAGCCGAGGCTACATACCGGTTTCATTATAAAATTGTGTATCATTCTGGACATTTATGTTATAATAGGTTGACATATGAATATTTTATGTTGCAGTAATGAAGTACCAGAATTGAGATGACAACAAAGAAGAGTTTTCAACATGGCGGTTCTGACCAATCCGGTCGAAGTTGCTACAATGCCTGGGCAGAACAGGGGACTCCTGTTATACTTCACGCGGCAGCTTGTGTCAATATTATTTTATCGCCCCTCGCCCAATTCCATACAATGCTATTGTCCAGTTAATATGCGAACCAATTCACAAAATCCATTTACTACAATTTCATCCTACTTTGACAACTACATAAAGAAGAACAGAGAGATTTCTATAAATTATAATTTGAGCGACCTTAACTTTCATACAACGAATAAAAGAAGTTGTCAGCTCATTAACGAATATGTTTTTGTAACTGTTGAATTACTCAATTTGTTAAGTAGTTTAACTGTTTTTATTATATTTAACACAATTAATTTAATCTCCTTTTAAATTATAACTTACTTTACCTACCCATAAGTGAGTGAGGTACCTACCTAAATTTTTTTCTATATCTACAGTTAACTGTCCTTGTTCTCAGAATATTTTTTATAAATTAATACATAATACTTATAATAATAGTTAAGTATTTATTATTACTAACAGAATTTATATTATGATTAATAAAAATGTCATTTTTCTTTTATTGTGTATTTATTATCCAACTATTAGATGCATCAGATAAGGAAATCTTATTCCTATTTGAAGTTTTAATACGATTCTCCAATATTTCTCATCAACCGTTATCATTAATTTGGCGATGAAAGGGTTAAGATAAATTAATTATATTCTAAATTAACAATGTTTTGCCTTAAATCTCAAAAATATTATTAAATTATTTATAGATATCAATAAATCCAAAACAGATTTTAAAATAGTACTACTTGCTAGGGATAATTAGAGGAAGAGAGGATAACAGTTTTAAATATTCACAGAAATGATCATTTAATTTAGGTAGGCTGAACGATCCCATCTCAATCCGATTCAGTTTTTGTTTCTCCTTCTTTAGGTGCCTATCCGATTTCGGATGTACGGCGATCCCCCCGACTTAGCCAAGAAGGCTGTACCAGGGAAATGTTAATGTTAATGGGGTGGTGGTTTGCCTTCCCCTTAGTCCACAGATCAATTTTGGACTTATTTAGATCATTAACATTTTAAGGATTCTTCTTGGCATATTACTCTCGGTGGTTTGCCATTGCCTTCCGAGGGGAGACGGTCAGAATAAAATTCTTACTTCACTCGGATTCGAACCGGGTATTTAGCGTTCATAGTCAACTCGCGTGACCGCTAAGCTCCGACCGTCTCTAGTTTTTGTTTATATCTTGCTAACTTTTCATTATATCATAATTGGACCCCCTTTTACAATAAGGGAACAATGAACATAAGATTAAGTTGCGAGTAGTAAATTGAGGAAAACACTTTTCAATTGAATATTGTAAATCTGCCTCAAAATTACATTTTCGTAGTTTTCTTCAAAATAATTTTCAAATTACATTATATCCCTCATCCCTCATCCCTCATTAAAAGCACATGGTTCTTTTGCTAATTTGCACACTAATTTAAATAAATGGTCTAAAGCTGATTAGATTTTCGTTAAAATCCCTCCGTTTTATTTCGTCCCTCGTTTATCTTCGTTTCGTTGATTTTTAATGACGCGCATGAACTGATTAACGAGGTTCCCTTGGTCTCTAAAAATTCTTGTATATAAAATGACAGATTTCATTTTCTAAAATTTTACGGGCATTTCAAATTTTCGATTCCTCCGAGCAAGTTGCGTCCGATAATCCTCAAGTTTAATTTTATTTTACCAGATTAAAACTTTTGTTTAGATTTTACTACTAGTAAATTAAAGAAATTAATCCTGCTTACCATTATAATCTTAATAATAAATAAAAATGGAAAAATTTATTTTACAAAATTTTTCATAATTTTTCATAATCAGTTGATATAATATAGTTTAAAACTTTACTAACATTATAAAACATTACTTTTAAAAGTAATGTTTTATAGTTTTCTTCTATAATTGATCATTAAACCGCTTCAAATTCAGGTTTTGTCTTTAATCTTTATAATGACCTGTAGAAGGCAATAACGAAGTTTCATCAAAATTGATTTTTATAAAAATTCAAAATTGTCCGTGTTCAAAAATTAAATTTACCTGTTTATTATTAATTTAAAGCACTCAAAATTGGTTATTGCCTTCAGCAGTCTTTTGTTATTAATATAAAAAAAGAATTACACTGATACAACGTTTAGTTTTTGAAAAAACTATAAAAGATTGGAGGCTCCTTTTTAACGTTATATATGGCCCTTGCTGAGGCGCGCTCTTAAGATGTTGGAAATAGAAGCTCATTTAGGCTCTAATGAAACTCTAACGTCTGACTCCAATTTCACCAAAAAATTTAAAAATATAACGAAAATAGAAAAAGATGTCTGCCCCCCCCCAATATTTCGCGAATAACTCCGCGACAGTTGAGGCTCAAACGAAAACATGGAAGCTCATTTAGACTCTAACGATGCTCTAACTTTTGACACCAATTTCACCAAAAAATTCAAAAATATAACGAAAATAGAAAAACATGCCCCCCCCCAAATTACCAGCAAGAAGTTAATTGTTTGTGAAAGGAGGCAAAGCTGAAGTTGACCGATAAGAATGCTCTATATGAAGCAAAATACACGAACATATCAAATTATTGATTATTATTAATTAATTAATTTAAAAATTATAGGGTAAATCTCATGTGAGGGGGAGGGTGGTCCCACCACATCTTACCAAATCTCACCAAGCGGGAGGAGGATATCCAAATAAAAAATTTGATTAATTTTGGAAGCATTTTCTCGTTCCAAAATTTTTCACCTCTTTGAATTTCTTCAAAGAAAATTTCAAATTTCATCATTTATGTAAATTATAAAATAACACTACGGTCAAAGTGTATCTGAAATATTATAAAAGTACCTACTATTTTAATAATAAGTAGGTACCTGGATTATACTATTATAATAGGTACCCCAAGGGCCTAAGAGTTTAAAACCGGGTTTATGTACGATACTACATGCTTTTACAGCCAGAATAAAAATTTCAACAAAAAGTGGAATGACTTCAAAATTGTAAGAAAATTTTCAAATAATGAAATGTTATTTATTTTTATTTGAAATATTATAAAATATATAGGTAGATTAACAACTCAAACTTCACACTTGAAAAGAAACCATATCAGATAAAAATAATCAAAATCATTGTTGTCGTATATTTTAGATGCCATGATGCCATAAAAAAATAAAACAGATTCTTTTTTTAATGATAATAATATTTATAATTTGTATAAGGGCCCCTAAATAACTTATTTCCTAAATATTTATGAGTGCATTGATTGTGTAAAATTGTAAATATACAAAAGTACAAAAGACAGCTCAAAGTCAAAATGTAATAGCTTTGACGGGCCTCACGAGAAATTTTGCTCGTAATTAGATACTGAATGCAGGTACTTGAATATTGAAGCCTACCTAAGGCACCATAATTTGGGCAATTGCGGACTGCACCGATGGTCAAAGGGTCACATAATCTGACATGTGGATTGCACCGGGTTCGGTTAGGGTTAGTATGTGGACTGCACCGATGGTCAGTAAGTAATCTTTTTTAATTCCATTAAAGGATTGAGGTATTTAATTTACTACAGAGGTATGTAAATAATACAGATTGTATTTACATTTTCTGGTTTTCATTGCTTGATAATGTAAAACTTATAGCAATAATTTATGGGAAACCCTCATTTCATCCATGATTTAGGTTTAGGGGACCGCTAAAAGAGGGATCCACTGGTCGAGCTTAGGTTATTGTTAGGAAATGATCTTTTTTTAATGAGGGGACCGTTGAAAGAGAGATTCACCGGCAGAGCTTAGGTTAGTTAGTTAAAATTTTACGATTTGCTACCATTCTATTGGTCCATAATTTTTTAAATAAATTTTGATTGGCTTGAATTACACATTTGTGATAAAAAAAATTTTAGAAGACTGCGCTTATGGATTAGGGGTCGTTCATAAATTACATCACGCAATTTTAAGCATTATTCAACCCTCCCCAAATGCACAAAAACCTAGACTTTTATCTCCAAATATTACGTTATGCACCCTTCAACCTCCCATCTTTCAATATTTTTTTTTTATTAAGCAAAACACAAAGAACCGTACCTATTTTTTATTAGGCAAAACAAACATCGTTAGTTATGTTAATCGTTAGTTATGTTCTAAAAATGATTTACTTTTTAAACCAATAACAGCAACCGTTGATTTTGAACTTGCTATTCATGTAAGCATTAAGAGCAATGTCCAATGCTACCCCCCTATACAGTGTGAATATTTGTGTTTTATGTCATTTATTTCCAGGACGTTACAAAAATTTAAATAATTGCTAGCATTGTAAGATCTTTCAACTTTTTTTTATGTAAAAACGCTAAAAGAAATTGATTTACTTATTTGAACATCGCGTAATTCGAAAACTACGGTTGGAAGGTGGGGGGGAGATTCCGATGTTCTAATTTTCGAATAACATGGTTTTCTAAGAAATAAATCAACTTCCTTTAGCGTGTTTATATAAAAAAGTGTTGAGAGATTTTGTAATTTGTAAACGTCCTGGAAATAAATGACAAAAACACATTTTAAGCCAACAATTTAAGCCAAACGTGGTATAGAAAAATTCAAAAAGTAGGTTTGGTCGCAGAATATTAAAACGATTTTTCCTAAATTGGTCAATGGTTGCTCTTCTCGTTTGGTTTGCAATATTTACATCCAAACGAAGTTGATGCCGCTTATAGTGAAGATTTAATATCGATAATGCCAGACGATGCACGACTGAACACCTATTCCGATTATATATTTCGAACCTATATTGATGCAGATTCACTTTTTCCATCAAAGCTCCGAGCAGCACGCACATCAAGTATATGCCGGAATACGAATGCCTGTGAGTCGTTTTATAACGTATTTAGTTCACATTTTTATAACTTCACCCGCCGATTTACACCTTCTTGGAGATATTAAAAATGATGCAAATTAAAACATACCTAAGAATAGAAAAGTATTGGCACAGTTAATGCCGTCAGCCCGAGATCTATGATTTTTCCGAACCCGGGCAAGAACTTGACATTGGCGCCCCTTTCCTCCAGTATTTGAGTTTAAAGATATCAAAAATCTCACGAAATATAATTTGGTGCTCCCTTCAATTGCCTCGCGGGACAGGTGCCCTGGTTAGCCCCCCCCCTAGATCCAGAGCTAAATGCCATTACGGTTAGTAAACAAGCCAAATTACAACATTTGATCGACTTGTATGTATTTTGACAAAACAATTACCAGGATGCAATTTATAAAAACTCGAATTTTTTTCAATAAAATAATAAATTAAAATAAAATTAAATATTTTGGCCATCTATTAGTGTTATTTTAAGTTTTTCAATAGTATTTGGGGCGACTCCTTGTATACGTCCTTGTTTCATTTTCAGTAAAAAACATTACGGGCAAGCCTTATTACAAGATTACTGGTAAGTCTTTGACTTACAGGGATTAAGTATTTATATTGGTGCAATCCACATGTGGATCGGTGCAATCCACATCTGACCATCGGTGCAATCTACATATGACCCTCGGTCAAAACCCAAAAAAAAAAGGATTAATTTCTTTCCATCGGTGCAGTCCACATACGTCCCATAATTTACTTGCGCCATCTAAAAGGGAACCCTTGAACACTATGTGCATTCAGTTGATTATATCTAGTGTAAAACTTCACTAACATTACTTTTTGGTTCCAATGTTTTGTTGTTTTCTTCTATAATTGATCATTAAACCGCTTCAAATTCAGGTTTTGTCTTTATAATGACCTGTAGAAGGCAATAACGAAGTTTCATCAAAATTGATTTTTATAAAAATTCAAAATTGTCCGTTTTCAAAAATTAAATTTACCTATTTACTATTAATTTAACGCACTCAAAATTGGTTATTGCCTTCAGTAGTCTTTTGTTATTAATATAAAAAAAGAATTACACTGATACAACGTTTAGTTTTTGAAAAATCAACAAAAGATTGGAGGCTCCTTTTTAACGTTATATATGGCCCTGGCTGCGGCGCGCTCTTAAATCCATTTCATGTCCAATGTGACTGTCCACATAACTACTTGAACACATTTTTTGTCAATTATGCAACATGAAATTAATAATAATAAACCATGTTTTACTAGATTCGACTTCGTTGAAAACTCCTTTTTACAAACAGTGCATGTTTTTTCCTCAACTACCCCATGTTTCCATTTACGCTTAGGCTTAGATCAGGAGATGAACCCAATTATTATATTATTGCATTATGTTAAGGCAGGCTCTCCATTGACCCCCGTCGATCATTACACGGACCCCAGGTTAAGAAACTCTGATTTAAGGTGTAGAAACTTCATACAGAAAATATTAGACCGTAATTTAGTTGGCGGGATTCTCTTAAGGCGGCACTGTATCAATAATTATTTAGAAAAATAAACAATGACATATTGTAACAAAACAAGAAGATATTATGATATGACTTTGTGCACAAAATTTTGGCTGTTAATTTATATTTGTAAATAAATGTTGTTTAATAATATACTACTACTACTTATATTACTTCGAATTTAATTTAATCTTATAATTTTTTTTAAAATAAAGTTTTATGGTTTAAAGTTTTCAATTTATCTCTTTTGTTACTTGTGTTACATATTCCTACTTTATTAGTATTATGAAATATGAATTAGTTAATTTAGTTTTATACTTAAAAAATGTAGTATAAAAAAATTAAATTCCAGTTATTCTTTAAAATCTTATTTAAAATTAAGATAGGCAACACATCAAACAAATGTTGATTTCCTTGCTAGATATGCAACCAATTAAGCAGATATTTTATTTCGCTACATCCTTGTCTAATTTCGTTGACCACTAGAATCCAGGGGACCGGGCAGTGCACTTGGACAATATTAAGCGACAATAAATTTAATTGAAAATTATTACTGTTAAATATAATAAAATTAGATTAAGTACCTATAATATCATCTAGGTTTCTAGGTGCATGAACAAACATTCGAATAAATTAAGAAATGAATTAGGTAGGTACCTACATAAAACAATTTTGTTTTCTGGTCAATAATAAATTGAAAATACAAAATAATTATTTTCTAATAATAACAAAATTGAGGTGATGCCAGCACTCGCTTTCGCTCGGGAAGGGAATCCACTCTCGTCTAAAATCGTCTTTTTTCATCCCTTGCCAAACAATATACTATTCATTTAATTTATTTCTTAACATCTTAACTTAATGTTTGTTTACTTATAGAACCGAGATGATATATTAACTACTTAATCTAATGTTACAATAATTAAAAATAATAATTTTTAATTAAATTTATAGGTATAGTCCTTGCCAAATATCTGTGCGTCTACGTCATAGTTGAAAATGGTATGAATCAAGCTGGAAAACATGAGTCAAACGAGTGCTTTTTAAAATGCATCTTTTCTTTTTAATTTAATGTCTCTCTTCACCACAACTTGTCATAATGTAAATGTCACTGTAATAACTACGTAAATCAAATATTTTTACCCATTATTTATGGTAATAGCTCAGACATACTAATTTTTTATTGCTTGTTTCTATAATGTGCAATATTAGTAACGTACGACTTTTATTAGTTTCGGTCAACAAGATATGCAAATGTTTTTGTACTCTTTTTACTAAAGCTGAATGACGTCCTACATTATATTCAGTACGTCATTTCTTAATCAGAAATTAGTGACGTAGACGCACAGATATTTGGCAAGGACTTTAATTGTTTATTTTGGATGTCATTTATTTGCAATTTAACCATTATATTTTTCTTTTCATTTGTTGTGATATTTGATACAAATTTTTAATTCAATTGTTATACTTTGTTTTTCATTGCAACTTTAGGAACGCATTTCCTATTGAAATCTTTTTCTGGTCTATAATTAAAAATAGAAAATAATTATTTTAAGTATTGAATAAATCAATTTATTTTTGTTAATAATAAATGTGTATCACAAATTTATTTGAGTTTTATTTTTGAATTTAGGAAATAGTAAATGGAATTGAGCGGTCTTGAAAAAAGTTAATAGTTCTAGCATTTTTGGTAAGATTATATTATACAGGGTGTCCCCGCACCCACTTTACATAACTTAGGTGCTGATAGAGGACACTTTTCTAAGAACAATATTTAACAAAAATTTTTTTCTAAATTCAAACCCTCGAGAGTTAGGCCTCTTTAAAGCATTTTTTTAATTTCCACCTTCACGTGGCCATAGCCCCGAAAATATTGATTTTTCGGTAAAAATGGTTTACTGCTTTTTTAAAGAGCGTGAAATAATCTACAAACTAGATTCAAACCTTTTATTGTCTAAAATCAACGACTTTCGAGTTATGAATTAAAGTAAGTTAAAAAATGTCGAAAACTTTTAGCTTTTTCTTTTTTTGTTTTTTTTCAAAACCCTGTATCTTTTAAACGAAACATTTTACAAAAAATCTGACGCCCTATGCCGGATAGGAAATTTAACGGACTACAACTTTTGTCTAGTGAAAATTTTTGAGAAACTAATCCATTTCACAGAAAATTAGAAAATAATAACCAAGGCAGCTACAAAATAAAAAATTAAATTCACTAAATTTTTTATTTTTTTTTTTGAAAAATTATTTTATTAATTAATTTTCAACTATTACATTATTTAAGTAAATGTTGAAAATGACTACCCTCATTTCAATACACAGTCGTGATTGTTTTAAAAGATGTTTTATAAGGTAAAACACCCACTAGTTGAACAGTTTTGAAAGTAAAACCTATTTCACTCTAATTTAAGCAAATAAAATTCGATTAATATGATTAAAATATGTTATTTATGAAAATATAGATAGTTTTGCATATAATAGCAAAGAAAAAAGGAATAATTAATAAAATTATCATATTTTTACAAGGTTTTTAAAATATACTTCAAATGCAGCAGTAATTGAACAATCTCTTTGAATCGCAGTCGTAATTGAACACTCCGGTGGTGGTTGTACTTGAACACGTGTGAAAATAGTAAAAATCAGTCAAAATCAAACAAAAATCCAATCGATATTCTAAAGATACATTTGGCAACATTGATTTATTTATGTATGACAAACGTAATGGACAAACGTGATCATTTTATGTTAGTTTTTTCGAGTTCAAGTTCATAACCTAAAAACTGTGTTTGCGCGGTTTACGGTGTAGTAACTTTCCATGGCAAAAGTAGCATGCTTATCGACTATTCCACATGCCAACTTTCAAGTTAACAAAAATATAATTATTTCGATTTATAATTTAAAAAAACTTATAGAAATCAATTGCTAAATCATCAAGTAATTATAAAATACGGATATTACTTATTATAAATATTCCGTTTTTGCATTAATACAATTTCAAAAATCTGTTCAAGTACTAGTTCCATATCTTGCGGTGTTCAAGTGCTGGGTGTTTTACCTTAGTATTATTTATAAAATTTCCTCTTTTGTTAAGAGCCACTATAGCAGGGGTGGTCAACAAGGTCGTGGGATCGACCGGTCGATCACGAAGCCAATTTTGATCGGTGAGTGTGAAAAAGTACCAAAAAATCGAATTTCTGCTATTAAAAGTGTCGAAAAATCAACTTTTTTCGATTTTTTCTCGACAAACATCTTTTAAAGCAATCACGACTGTGTATTGAAATGAGGGTGGTCATTTTCAACATTTACTTAAATAATGTAATAGTTGAAAATTAATTAACAAAATAATTTTTCAAAATAAATAAAAAAAATGAATTTAATTTTTTATTTTGTAGCTGCCTTGGTTATTATTTTCTAATTTTCTGTGAAATGGATTGGTTTCTCAAAAATTTTTACTAGACAAAAGTTGTAGTCCGTTAAATTTCCTATCCGGAATGGGGCGTCAGATTTTTTGTAAAATGTTTCGTTTAAAAGATACAGGGTTTTGAAAAAAAACAAAAAAACTAAAAGCTCAAATTTTTCGACATTTTTTAACTTACTTTAATTCATAACTCGAAAGCCGTTGATTTTAGATAATAAAAGGTGTAAATCTAGTTTGTAGATTATTTCACGCTCTTTAAAAAAACACTAAACCATTTTTACCGAAAAATCAATATTTTCGGGGCTATGGCCACGTGAAGATGAAAATTAAAAAAAATGCTTTAAGGAGGCCTAACTCTCGAGGGTTTGAATTTAGAAAAAAAATTTTTGTTAAATATTATTCTTAGAAAAGTGTCCTCTATCACCACCTAAAGCTACGTTTAGATCTGAACTTTATTCCACGAATTTTATGTCAGACACCAGCTGTCGCTAATGTAAACGATGCAAAATTTCTGTCAGACATATACGCATGAATTTCCGACAATAAGTGTAGACACTTATAGATGGTCAGATGTAAACGCAAAATTTTACGATGCAAAATTTCTGTCGGACATTTATGATGCGTTTAGATCTGACACTTTATTCCAGAAATATGTATAAAGGGTCGGACATAAATTCATTTTGACCGTTTACATTACAGGTAGAAATTTAGCACTACAGTTATGTCCAGAAGTATTATAAAGTGTCTGCCATAAACTTGCTTTGACCGTTTACATTACAGGTAACAATTTAGTACGACAGTTATTTCCAGAAATATATTATTATAAAGTGTCTGCCATAAACTTGCTTTGAGCGTTTACATAACAGGTAGAAGTTCCTTGATTCCTTCATTCTGTAAAGATTATTTGACCGGAAAAGTTCACAGTTCACAATGAAAATATTGAAGAAAAAAATTGCTGCTAGTTTGATTATTATTCATTTAAGAAAAAAGAAGAGAAATCGTTCTGTATGGATTCGAGAGTGGATTTTAAGACGTGAAGAACAAGGTGCTTATAAACAACTAATGTCTGAACTTAGATTGGAGAATCCAGTGCAATTTTTTAAATTTTATAAATATGAAACCAACGGATTTCGAGCAGTTGATTTGTAAAGTGGGTCCTCTTATAACAAAGCAAGATACCAAATTCAGAAAAGCCATTAGCGTAGGAGAACGTCTTGCTGTAACTTTACGATTTTTAGCAACAGGTAAGTACATCCAAATCTTTATGTCCCATTTCATCATTTTTCCAAATTTCGATTTTTGGAAAAAATTGGTTTGTACATCGTTTGTGTAGGTTTGTGTTTTAGGGACAAAAATAATACACTAATGCCTGTTTTCACCAACAATTTATTTAAGAATTTCCTAGTAAAGAATTACTTAGGTACGATTCCATAAATGTGATTGGTCAAATTTGACATGAGTTTTTTTATGTCAATACCATGTCAAATTTCACCAATCACATTTATGGAATCCTAGCTAAGTAATTCTTTACTAGGAAATTCTTAAATAAATTGTTGGTGAAAACAGGCATTAAAGTATGAAAATTGTGATTTTCTTAATGAGATAATCTTCAAACATCAAGATCTTTACATGCATTCACCCCGGCCTACGACGTCACATGCCCACTGCCCAGTGTGTTGCCTAAGTTCGATTTGCTTTAGCAAAAAATTTGGGTATATTCATCTTGTCGTAGCGTGTTCGTAGGTATCAAGAACTTAATAAACAGGATCGATGTTTTCTTCTAGTTAGTATATGACAGAGTAGGATAGCGCTATAATATATTGTTATGAGAGAAAGAGATAAAATAGTTTTGGTCCAGGTCATTAGAAATGCAAGAAACCACGTCGAAAAACTACCTGAAACTACCCTCCCAGAATCGTCTCGATTTCAACCCCGAGCATCCCTGATATGTGCAATTTGTACATTTTAACAGTTTATTTATCCAAAGGAGTAAAGTGTATTTTAAATAAATCATAATTAAACAACAAAACTTTTGTTCAATCACTTTGTTAAAAAAGTGATTACATTTTTACAGTCCCGACAATTTAAATTATCCGATTACTGAACTCTGTTTTTGTCTTGGATAAAATTAATATCATCTAAAAGATTCGTTTTGATCAATTATTTATCAAAAATTAAATTTCTCATAAATACAACACTCACAATTCTAGAAATTTTAAGTTAAAATCGGATTTGTAAAACATATTTGCCGCTTCAAGAGGCTCTTAATTTATGTTAGCCGTAACCCATATTTACAAGGCAATAGTGGCTATTGGGATGTGAATAAACGTTTACGAACTACTACCTTACCCGTAACGCTAATAGCTACTTTACGAAGAGATGAATAGATCGGCTCTAAGGGGCATAATGATAAGACTGTCTAGACTCTTTTAACATGGAAGTTTCCCTTCTATTGAGATCCATTATTCTATGTTATATTATACTTACCATTAATAAATAAATAACATAACTACATCAATAAATTTATTTCATGCTATCCATATCAACCTTTCCTTAGTTGTTCAAATTGGTACAGTTCACACTTCACAAGTACAATTATTATTTTTAACGCTATTATATTATTTTTACAAACAAGTTTGAAAAGCACTGTTGTAATAACAAAATTTGTACACGTTTGTGGACTGCTGATGTTACAGCCAGCTGTCAAAATGTCAAAATTATAACCCTGTTTCTAGGTGAAATTCAAATTCGTTGTATAATAAAAAAAATGCACCGATACATAGATAAATTACCTAATTTTGTATTAAATACGTTTTTAAAATCGAAATATGGGAACTGCGCCTCGATTCCTACATGTCAACCAAATATATTGCTTCAAAATTATTTAACCAAGAATTATTGCACCAACAATAAGGTACTTATTAGTAAATATTGTGAAATATTTTACTAAACGAATTTTTTAGATTTTAAAATCTGTTAGAAAAGAATATGCGGCTGTTTGTTTGTTACTTCAGCGCTCGGGCTTGAAAAATGTTGAACAATTAAGCAGACATATCGGAAGTCGAGAATTTCACACTTCGCCTTTTAGACAACAGGATAAGAAGCCAAGCACTGGCGGCGATAAAGATCCAAAAAAAGATAAAGATGATAAAGACGATGATAAAGTTTCCTCTTTACTAGCAAAGGCTTTTTTATGGATGCTATCTGTCTACATGGCCGTAGCAATTTTAACCTTATTATTTCCAAGTTCAAATAAACCAGAAGTACGTATAAGTTGAAATCTTTTTTAAAGTTAATCTTGCTTATTTTAAGGTGGTAAGATATGTCTCTTGGAATGAATTTTTGTATCAAATGTTGGCGAAGGGAGAAGTGGAAGAGTTGATAGTACAAACCGATCTCGATATTGTTACTATTATTTTGCACGATGGAGCAATAATAAAAGGAAAAAGGGTTAGTGATAACTATTTTAGTTCTGAAATTAATAGTCCATTTAAATAAGAAACAAATGTCTTTGAAAAATGATAGAATTGCTTATGTTGATGTCTTGAAAATGATACTACATTTTTTTGTTCAAGGTGGGTGTTGCTTATGGGGTTATGGGTAAAGAGGGGGACAATGCCTAAAACGATTTTGTTTGCTTTAAGGCTTTTTCACTGTTTTAATACTGTCTGTTAATTATTAAATTTTATATTGATTAATTTAAAGGAAATCAAAAAACGATACAAAGCCATTGTAGGAAATTTGCAAAGCTATATTTTTTATAATAACTTCCTTCCATCTATCTCTTGTCTTAAGACATCCCCACAAGCTACTCAAGCTTAACTCAGAAAATATAGTATTGATATTATTCAAGACATCAATTTGAACAACTCCACCAAGTTTCCTATTATTTCCTAAAATAAAGTCTTATTTGACTGTATGTACTGTTAGATAAATTGAGAGATTACATTTTAGGTTGATCATAAAACGTATCACATGAATGTCGTCGATGCTCAAAAATTTGAAGATAAATTACGAGAAGCCGAACGTAGACTGGGTATTAAAGAGGGTGTTCCTATTACATACGAACGTGGTGCTGATGCTGCTGGCAAATTTTTGTTGACACTCTTGTTTGCTTTGTTATTAATGTTTTTGCTTGCAAGGAGTAAGAATATTCGACCTCCAATTAGTATGGATACTTTTGTAAGTAGTAAATTTAATTATTATTACATCAAGGGTGTATAAAACGGTCATATTTTTTTATCAAGACTCAATTAGGACGAGCAAAATTTACACTAGTAGATCCACTCACTGGCGGGCAAGGAAAAGGTGTTCGTTTTGCAGATGTAGCAGGCCTACGACAACCTAAAATAGAAATTAATGAATTTGTGGATTATCTTAAAAGACCAGAACATTACAAAACATTAGGTGCAAAAGTTCCTAGGGGAGCTTTACTTTTAGGACCTCCAGGTTGTGGTAAAACAATGCTTGCAAAAGCAGTAGCAACTGAATCCAATGTACCGTTCTTATCAATGAACGGTTCAGAATTTATTGAAATGATTGGGGGATTGGGTGCTGCAAGAGTTAGGTTGGTTTTTATTATATTTTTGATATTTTTATTACAAAAATTACGATTTTTAGAGATTTATTTAAAGAAGCTCGCAAAAGGGCTCCTTGTATAATTTATATAGACGAAATCGATGCTGTAGGTAAAAAACGAAGTGGACAACCTAATGTTGCTGGTACTAGTGGAGAAAGTGAGCAAACATTAAATCAGTTGCTGGTAGAAATGGACGGTATGGCTACTAGAGAAGGAATTATTATGTTAGCTTCTACAAATAGAGCTGATATTTTAGATAAGGTATAAATATTTAACTAAAGTATTATCTCTTACAGGTAACATTTCTTATTTATAACCTTGTTTTGAAATTTTCATTGTAAAATATTTTGTTTTAATTAAATCATTTTGGTTTTAAAATGGCAAGAAAGTTGTTGAAAAACTCGTCCACATTATTGATACCTACGCCCTATAAATCATTTTTTAATTTGATATCTATTTTAGGCTTTGTTAAGGCCAGGTAGATTCGATCGACACATACTGATAGATCTTCCAGATTTAGAAGAAAGAAAACAAATTTTTGAACAACATTTAAAAGCAATTGCTCTGGAAAACTCCCCGAGAGCATATTCCCAAAGATTAGCTCATTTAACTCCTGGATTTAGTGGGGCGGATATTGCTAATGTATGTAACGAAGCAGCTTTACATGCAGCTAGGGAAAAAAAGAAACAGGTTACCAAAATTGACTTAGAATATGCTGTCGAACGACTTGTTGGTGAGATCAATAAATTTTTTCTCCTTGTTTGTCATGTCACGGTAAAATATTATAATTTTAGGTGGAACTGAAAAAAGAAGCCATGCAATGTCTCCTCATGAAAAAAGAGTGGTTGCATATCACGAATCAGGTCATGCTTTAGTTGGTTGGATGTTGGAACATACTGATGCCTTCTTAAAAGTAACCATTGTACCACGTACAAATTTAGCATTAGGTTTTGCGCAGTATATACCAAGGGATCAAAAATTGTACACAAAGGAAGAGGTAAAAATATATAAACTAATAATAATTATTAAAATTACAAGTTTTCTTCCTTTAGCTTTTTGAGAGGATGTGTATGGCATTAGGAGGTCGTGTAGCAGAATCCTTAACATTCAATAAAATTACTACTGGTGCTCAAAACGATTTAGAAAAAGTTACTAAAATGGCATACGCTCAAGTTAGAGAATTTGGAATGAACAAAGTCGTTGGTTTGGTATCATTTCCAGAAGAACAAATTAAAGAAAGCGGAAGGAGACCTTTTAGTAAATTATTAGCATCTATGATTGATCAAGAAGTGCAAAGATTGGTAGCACAAGCATATAAACATACTGAAAAGGTGCTCCAAGACAATAAAGATAAACTAGAATTGGTACGTATCAAGTTTTTTTTAAATATCAATTTAAGTAACTTTAATTTTAGTTGGCCGAAACTCTGCTTAAAAAGGAAACACTTAATTATGACGATTTGGAACAATTAATTGGCCCTCCACCTTTTGGTGGTAAAAAATTAATAGAACCTGCAGAGTTTGAGGAATCAGTAAGAAAGGACGTGGGTGATAATCCAGATACAACGCAAAATATTAAATCTAGTGATAATGCATCTACGTCTAAGATTCCTTAAACTTTTTTGTTTGTAGTATACAATTTTAATTTGTTAATAAGTTTACCTAGTTCGTTTTTGATCATAATTTTTGAATTTAAATTAAAAAGTTAAAATTGTTTTCTTCTATCGCCCCATGCCCGAGTTGCATTTCTTGATTTGAACTACTACATAAAAGCTAAAACGGTGAACAAAACATCGACCTTTTAGCTTTTTATAGTCACCATCGTCCGAACACATAGTGAATAATTAATACAGGTATGCAGTTTTAGTACCTTCTGCAAGAACATAACTACCGGGGTTCCAATGATTTGGTCAAACCAGGGCCTGGGAGATTTAGGGACAGACACATAGTGGATAATTAAATATAGATACATACATTATTTTCAAGGCTTATTAAAAACAAAAATTCGCCCCTGACGCTATTTTCTTTTTCTAAATTTTTTTCACTAAAATTTGCGTGAGTGCAGTCATCACTCATCATGTACTTATGCTGGTTTTATGCTATCTATAGATATCGCTCCGATTTTTCCATTTTTTTTGGTTGTAACAATTTTCATACAAAAACATGTGAACACGTGGTTAGATTTATTTATTCATGAAAATTTTTCTATCTCCATGATTATCTACTGCCAGGTGCTGGTCTCATCTTGTGATAGTGTTTACGCAATTGTAAAACAAAATTTGCGGGATCGTTGAAAGCAGGTCTGTTTTGTAATATGTATTTCTCTTGGCAATCAAAGATTTTCGCCATAAACCAATTCTGCCACCATTGTGTTTATATCTGACCTCTTTATTAGCCTCTTTCCAGGGATGCAGTGCATGCCCGGGTTAATTGCTTTTAGGCATGTGTTCCTGGAGGAGCGCCAGTGTCTGTAAGAAATTTGATTAAGCCATTGCATGAAATTTGTGGAACAAGAACAATGTTTTGATTTTGAGGGGAGAATCGGATCTGACACGCCACTTACGTTAGCTCCGTTGTCTTTATGGAATAGGTTGGCAGTGACGAGATTTTCTGTAGAAGGAGAAGGGAGTGGTGATGTTGTGTGCGGATGTGCATATATAAGATACATCGGTGTATTTTGTGTTTATGTGATACTTGAGGTGTAAAGCATCTTTGTCTGTGTTGGAGATCTGCAAAGAAAAAGTAATTAGCATCTGTGGGAGTTTATAACTAGTTACCTGAGGATGCGGAACGGCATCTTCGCCAAGTAGTAGTGGTCTCGGGATCATAGGTGCGAAGCGTGTTGATAAGCGGGTTCTCTATATCAACACATCTGTCATAAAATTTCTCAGTGGATTTCTTGATAAAATCGTCCAGGGTATCTAGGTTGACTTCCCGATGAAGGACGTTGTTGGGGATGAACCAAAAGTGCTTCCATAGCTCTGGGTAGGCAGATGTTTTGGATGACTTGAAGTAGAGCAATGGGGGTTTTAGGGGCGTAAGCCCAGGTAGTGGCTGCATGGTAGGTCGAATGATGTTCTTGTAAATACTTAGTTTGAGAGTCGGTTTCAGTTCGCTTTTTCTGCAGAGCAGGGGCTTAATGTTGCCATCAGGCCCCTGGCTTGGTTTTGAAGCGTGGCGTGTTCTGTCCAACTAAGGTGTGGATCTAGGATGACCCTTAGATATTTGACCGAGTCCTTCTAGGTGACAGTTCTTCCAAATATTGCGAGATCTGATGGGACTGGTCAATAAAGTGGAGGCTAGGACCCCGATGTCGTCAGCATAGAGGGCCAGGGTAAGTCCGGTTTGGGGAGGTCTCCCATAAAGATGTTGAAGAGGCAGAGAGGGACAGAAGCGAGCCCTGTGGTAGTCCTGCTTCTATCACCCTCTCCGTGGAGCGAGTCCCCCCCAGTTTTGATCGGAATCTCCTGTTTTTGAGGTAGGAAGCGATAAGTTAGACCAGTCCTGGAGAGATGTCCGCCTGAAACAGTTTGAAGATTAAACCATTTATCCAAATTTTGTCAAAAGCTTTCGAAACGTCTAGGAAGGTTGCCACTGTCGTCTTCTGAGATTTTCTCTATTGCCCTGAGAATTTGGTGGGTGGTTGAGTGGCTTGGACGGAAACCAAACTGCTCATCTTGGATAACTTTTTGATCCACAATTTCTTTGAGAAGTCTGGTGAGTATAATCGCTCGGTGATTTTGCCGAGCGTGGATAGAAGGCTGATCAGCAATTAACTGGTTGGAAGGGTTTTGGGATTTCCTGCTTTGTGGATAAAAACTAGATCGGCTAATTTTCCATCTATCTGGGAAGTGTCTCAGTATAAGAACTGCATTGACGATCGCCCCGATTGGGGGGGGGGGAGTTCTTTTAAGACGGTGTTCGTGATTCTGTCTGAACCTGGTGCTTTCTTTCTTTTGGTCATCTTTAGGACATTTTTACTTTCTTCCACGGATGCAGAGTCTAAAACAGAGGAATCTGGGGTGTTAAGTTTTTCGCTAACTACTTGGTCGACATGCGCGATGTGCTGGAGGTTGACGTTGTTGGAAACGGACTTGCATTGGTTCTCTATGGCGTCCGCAAAAGTTTCGGCGTCTGTGTGAACCGGTCCTTGTGAGTTCTGGAACGACGGGATCGGAGTGGAGGTATTATTGAGGCATTTAATCATGCGCCAGGCCGAATTTACTTCACACGACAGGGAATCCAGTTTCCTGGACTAAGAGTCGCTGATGTTAGTCTTTCAGCGCGCGCTTCAGCTTCTCCTTGATGTTGTTGGTTCGGTTATGGTTGTCAGGCTGCCGGGTTGGCTGCTCTCTTCTTCTCCCTAATAAGTTATTTAAGTTCGGGAGAAAGGTATTTCCTGGATTTAGGAATAGGGATGGTGTTTGTGGCGAAGTCGACGGATGTTAATACCTTCTATTCGAAGACTTCCACGTAGTTTTCCAAATCATGGGGTTCCTTGATGGTTTAGAATTGGACCGAGGTTGGACTGGAGATGCTCCTTGAAGATGGGCCAGGCCACTTTCTTGTAGGTTCTTGGTCCGTCGTTGGTCGAGACGTTTCCTAGGTTAAAGAAGATCGGGTAGTAGTCTGAAAGTGTGTTTATATCCTTTTGGAAAACCATTTTTATACCTAAAAGTACTACCAGTAATGCTTCCACTCAAGCCTCTCAGCCACGGTCCATTTCCTTGGTTGCTATTCGCGCTAGTACGCCGATTCTGGATATCCACGATGTTACGAGAGTCTGGGCTATTTCTTCTGCTGAACTATTCTGTATTGGAACAACCCCAATCCGTGTAGTGAATCTAGCGATCATCGTCATGCAACACGTAAAACTTTTTGAGTATGGAAATGGAGCAACTAATCGAGGTGAATCTGTTCAAAACATTTTGTTGGGAGCTATAAATTTTCCAAGCTGTGCTACTAGTAGGTATGTCTCTGAATTTTTGTTCTTTGGCATAAAATGCATTTCCTACACCAATTGTTTACATTTTTAGGCCAAACGAAACCCATTTTGATTAGTTTTACTGTTGCTCTTCTTCCAAAATGCACCAAACCGTGAAATAAATATCGCGAACCATTATAATATATCTTTTGGAAATGGAACCCAATGGTTAAATATTATCGGTACTCGTATCGCTTACCACATCATCAGTTTCTGTTTCTACTAGAGAAGAATGCGGGACTACTTTTCTTGTCCCGTCCCGCGGTGCCAACCTATCCGCGGGTCCCTCCCCTCAACGTTGTAGTACAAGAAGTGAAACAAAATCCTTGGAAAAAATGACCATTTTTTAAAAATATATTTTATAATTTACCTTGTTAAATCCCTCTCGCCTACATTTGCTCCGAGCAACATGCGCCGACAGAAAAATCAGCTAAGTTTATTTGGGCCGTATTGTATAAAATAAATCAAATGCGGGACCGAGTTGACTTCCCGTCCCGCGCGGGACTAAATATCCCGTGGGACGAACAACTTCAACGGAAAGGGACGGGATTTTTCTCATCCCGCATTCTTCTCTAGTTTCTACTTCTGGACAGAATATCTTGTAAGCTGCATCCGTTATAATCACATTATAATTCATTTGTTAATGTGTATTGCTAATTGCTATCCATTTTATCTAGTTTGGGCAGAATAATATAGTTAGAATTAAAATTTAAATAATTATCTTTTAAAAGGAGCGAATACAAAAAAAAACTTATCACTTCCTCTAAATGCAACTAATATAAACAAATACGTTTTTTCTGTGAAGATAAACCACGTATAATCAAATAGTATCAGAAGTCTCCCTAACGATCAAGTGTCCCACTGTTCCCCTACTTACTAAATTAATGATTACATATTATTATAGTTTGTGTAATCGCCTAATCACTGTTAAATTTTTTTAAGCAAATAAAGGAAAATTATTTTCTTTGATTTAAAACAAAGTTGGGTGGTCCATTTCTGGTAACCCATGCAATAAACAGCACATTCCATTCATGCTTGCCTATTAGTCACCCAATTTTATTTACCTACCTGGATCGGTCAAAGCACAGAGCGATATACCTGAAAATTATAAGAAGATGAATTTAAACCACTCAAATTTTAAAAGACAAGTGCTTCTATCGTAAAACTAATGGGAAAATAGCGGTTTACTTCCGTTCAAACAAAACATAGTAAAGTATCGTTTCAACACAATTCAAATATTTTCAAGCTTGGCGCTAACTATTGAAGAAGGGTGGGGAGTAAGCAAATGGAAAAACAAGTTTCAAGTGAACAGTCCACTCAAAGAGCAGTGCTTTGATTATAAATTTAATTTTATTTGGGACATTGATATAATAAAACAGATTATACGAGATTAAAGTTTAAATTTACAAGTAAGTAACTTTATAACATTATTTTTGATTAATTTTTCATTTGTCTGTTTGTTAACAGCGAGCGAAGGCATTCAGTCTACTCGCAGCTTATTTAAATTTGTCCCGAGGCTAATTCACTAATTATGCCGTTTAATTTTTAAATAGCAATTTTATCGTACTCAAAATTTACTTCAAAATGAAATTTTTGTTTACCCCGGTATCCAATTTCAAATGAATAATAAAATTAGCAAATTTAAAACTTATTAATTTCGGGAAACTTTTACTATTGTAATATTGCGATTAAAGATAAATAAATTAAAAACAATTCTTAGAATATGATTCGATTACTCTGTAACAATTTATACCAATAAAAATATCAACAAATTAAGAATTATCCGTAATTTTTTAAATTTAAATTTTTGATGGCATTTTTTTTATTTACGTATGTATATTATCTACTATATTTGCATTAGGTGTGTTAATTAGCATAACTCGTAAATACCTACTTTATAGTCAATATTCATTCGAAATACTTAATTACGATTAATACAAGAAGACTTGTATAGTTCAAATTGTAAATAAGAAATGCTTCAATAGGTTAAAAAGTGAAACCAATAAGGTGATGGATAGTGTAAATTTGAAAGGATGCAAATTTTTAATAAAATATATTTTTTGAATTAAAAAATTTGTGATAATAAAAAAGTTAGTCTAGACAGGCAAATTTACATGTAATGGGTAAATAAATACCTGTTACCTCTAACCTTTTCTAGGAGAAAATTTTTAAATAACGTACAAAAAATAAGAAAGGGATCAAAGTGTTTAGTGTGTCGTTATAATTAATTTGTGCACAAGTAAAATGAAAACCAAAAGGCCTTGTGTGAAGAGTGAGCGTACCGTTACAATAATTTGTTGTAAATACTGGCTAAATATAATAGTAGCATATAAAGTATAAACATTCATTACAGACTCGTACAACCAGACCAAAATAGAAGCATATGATTGCCTTAAAACCAGATCCGCGCCGTAGTTATTTAATACAGGGCCTTAACCAGGATACACTTTTAGGGGAGCTTCGCGAAAATTTTGAGGTGGCTCCAAGTAAATTATCATAAAGAAGAAAGCTAATTCGCACATAAAAAACTCAGAAGACGAAAATCAAAAACGTTTCCATTCCATAAATTTTGCCAGAGGAGGTTCGGACTTTTTCAAGTTCGTACTATGAAAATGCGTAGAACATTGTAGAAAATTTTATTAGTTGTATTAAGCGCGGTCCAGACCTAACGTTTTATCCACAGTTTTCGCGTCAGTTCAGGCAAGAAAACATCAACGTCTTACCTGAAACGATCAGAATTGACGAGTAAAACGTACGACATTAGGTCTTTTCTTGCCTGAACTGATGCGAAAACTGTCGACAAAACGTTAGGTCTGGACCACGCTTTAGATTAGGTATACAGTAGTGTATACAGTAGTTAGTGCAAAGTTAACTCGCCTCCACGTGGTGCACCCTGGGTAACGCTAAAGAGTTAACAAATACGGCGGGCAGACTATATAGACAAAGTACATAATCGAAAGAAAGAAAGAAAAGATGAATACCTGAGATGAATTCCGATTGCAATCCCAACCGGAACGGCTGTTCTCAGAGCTATCGGACTAGAAAAATTGGACATATGGTCCGAATTTGTCAGTTAAATATAGAGTATTAGCAGGTCCAAGTCAGAATACCTGGGCAAACTGCTAACCGACAATGACATTGACGTCGTGGTCCTGCAGGAAACACTGTAAATGAGGAGCGGTTCCGACTTAGAGGTACCATTCCAGGATATACGGCACTCGGAGCAACCTACCATCATGCATATGGAACAGCCACAAATTTATGCCATACGATAAATAAATAGTACCGTCTAAAAGTATTTCCTTACTCAATTCGAACACATTTCGACGTTCTATTTAATAATTTTATTGGGATAAACTTTTCTGTAGTTCCTCTACAGTTCATCCCATATGAGCTTAATCCGACTAATAAGATTAGGAAACTGTGCTAGCAACACCGTAATTTTAAGCGTTCCTTCAGTGGATAATGAAGATAAACTGTCTGCAGTGCTTTAAAAAAATTTCAAACTTATATACCTATCTGTAGTTCGCTCTAAAGTGAATTTTCTAACACCATAAAAGAACAACGGTAAAATTGTTGAAAATTGAGCGTATCGAGAACAAATACAAGCCTATGTGCGAGCGACTGGATTCCAACTACCTCAACCCTGAGTGGGCCGGTGGGGATCCTCGTCCTGATGGGTTTTAAGAGAACAAATCTTTACTCCTTTCGATTTTTAGGGTTCTTGTGTATGAATTTCGGAGTGCATACTCCTCATGCCGCTCTAAACATACCTTTCTCGAGGGTTGGAGGTCCCCCTATCCTGTGGGTCCGCGACCGTGGGTTCGAATCACTTCCGACCTAACTATGGTCGTTTAGCAACCTCTGTCCGTGACTGGCGCGGCATTGGAGCAAACGGTCACTCAGTTGGAGGATGATGTAGTCCCGGCCTATTGTGGAGAGGTACAGCCCTCAGGGGTACTTGGAAGTGATGAAACGTCCCGAATTAGACTTTCCAGCATGAGGCAATCTGCTCTTCCCAAATTAAATAGTTCATTTTTGAATAAAATTTTGATTAATAGTTGGAAAATTGAGGATTTTGTCTCTCTCCCGATCTTAAATCTATCCCTGGTCGTGTATTTAGCTATTATCACCAATGGTCACAATGCAACGGAGTCCCGAAGATTAGGGGTCCCCCCCAGTCTTTCCTTGGTTAAGAGGACTGTATACCTAACTTTTAACGAATATCGATATAGCTCTTTTATTAATCTATGGAATTTAATGCGGTTTGAAGTAAATGATTAGAAAAAAAATCTAGTTTCACGGAAAGTCATTAAGAATTAAAAAAATAAAAATTTTCATTTTTATTATAATAATTTGTCACTCCAGTGACCTGCAAGTGACTTTCCATGAATATACAAACTATTTTAAATTAAAACTATTTTAAAAATATTTATGTAGGAAGACAAAAACCCCTATATATTTGCTTATTAAGAAAATGCATTTAAATCACCGCGAGGTAGCGACCTCTGGCAAATAATTGTATTTCAAAGATTGGAGGCGTGCGCTATTTCATAGACGTGCATTATGTTTATTTTCTTAGGATAAAATTATGTTGTAGCTGTGTTTAAAACGATACTACATGTAACTTTAAATGTTTTATATCACTAACTTTGTCTAAAATTACTTATTTTAATTTATTTACACATAAGTTAATTAATTTGTCTTTTGCACTTATTTTTTAAAACTTTCCTAATTATTAATTTAACTAAATTTTCCTAATTTAGTTTTTGACCCCTCAACCACAAGTGTTCTTTGTTTTTTCGATCACCACATCGACATTTGTTACTAATAAAAAATCTGTATAAGAATAAAAATAACAACGTAGGGGAGACTCAGACGTATCTTTGATATGCCGACCGAACGGCAAAGAATAATTCGAATTGACACGATAGCTAAATTTTTATCCCTTAAAATGGCAGTAGTACAAAATCCTTTTTGTCTTTTTTTTGTGAAAATTTTTGGTTTGATTCTAGTTCTAACGATAGAGACATATTTGCTAACAATTTTCTAAGAAAATTCAAGTTGATAGGACGATTGGTTCAAGAATTATTTCTAAGTTTGTACTCATAAAACTTGTCAGTAAACTTTTTAACCCTTATGTTACCGAATAGGGGTACCCGGGTACTTTTTTGACTTTGCCGATGTATATCTCAGTTTGTATTTTTCACAGCGTATTGGGACTTTGTGACATCTTATAAAATATAGTTCTAAATAAATTAAAGCAATTTTAAAAGTTTTTCGATTTTTACAAATGCAATTTTTTCGCGATTATAACAGACTATGCCTATATTCCCGAATGGGGTACCCGGGTACCCCTTATTGAAAATCGCATATTATTGACCTAAAAACGGATGATTTTATTGAAAACAAGTGATTTATTTTTTATAATGCAAGTGATAATGCCTACAAAACACTAACAATCTCGAAAAAAGCCCTAAAAAGTATAAATTCGCAAAAATTATGTCGGGGTACCCGGGTACCCCATCCGGGTGATATATGTTGTTTTTTTATTCGGTAACAAGGGTTAAAATTTTTTTTTTTTTAATTATTTTTTTTTTGTAAAAGTAGGGGAGACCGGGCTAGTTGACTAACTTTTTAAGTAGGTCTATATATGTTTATTACATTTACCGAAAATATTTTCTTGATTTTAGATATGTGAGTAGGTCGTATATGTCTTTCTCAATTTAATTTTAAATATTAGATTGCTTCTATTTTGACCAGATAAAATTATTTTCCCCATTTAGAATAATAGGTAGAGTTAGTCAACTAGCCCAGAGAACGGGGTTAGTTGACTTATGTATTTTGGTTAATTCTTCTTCTTCAGGTGCCTATCCGATTTCGGATGTTAGCGATCCTCCTGGCTAAGCCAAGAAGACTTTACTAGGGAAATGTTAATGGGGTGGTTTCCCGTTGCCTTCCCCATAGTCCACAGATCGATTTTGGACTTTTTAGATCACAGCACATATCCGACGCAATCAGGATTAGAACCGCGGTTTCCCGCTCTGTAGTCTATCCGTGTTTGATTTACGCCAGACTGCTGGCTTTTTGGTTAATAAATTTATCAATTCAGTGTCGATATTTAAGTGCCTAACGGATGAAATAAATAATATTAACCCTTAAACGTCACCGTTTATACAAGCGCCATATAAGTTAACCAATTAGTGTACAACGTCCGTTTAATCTTGAAACGGACTAACAAATTAGCTACAATTCCATTGAATTCCATTCCATTAACGAATTGGCGCTAATTTGTTAGTCGTCCGTTTAAGGCCGTGTTCTGGTTTGGAATGAAAAAAAATCAAGGTTTTGTTTTATTGCATAATATTCTTAAAGTTTAGACCTTTAAGACTTTAAGACCTTTCTCAAGAGAAAATTTTAAAATTCCAATAGTTTAACACGTTTTAGCTACTTTAATGACGCAGCAACTGAACCTAGCAGTGAGTAACTTATCGAAGGTCGTAGTAATTATGTATTTTATGACATTTTAACATTTTTCAACATGGTTGACATAATATCTCAAGTTCCATCTGACCGATTTACTTCAAATTTTGTACAAACTTTCACTATATAACTGTCTATCGCTCCTACCACTTTTGTATCAAAATTATTTGTTTTACGGGTTGAAACTTTTGCTTAAAACTTTAAACGTGTTTTCCTCAAAACAACATTTTACAACCTGGTTGACATGATATCTCAAGTTCTATGTAACCGATTTGCTTCAAATTTTGTACCAACCTTCACTATATAACTGTCTATCGTTCCTAATACTTTTGTATAAAAATTATTTGGTTTACTATTTTAAAAAATTAAAAATTGTGAAAAAAACAGTCAAAAATAGATATTTTCGATACAAGTTAGAAAAAGATACTTTTCCACGCGTTTCCCGTTTTCTCTTTGGTAGGGACGATAACGACATTCTTACTAATTAAGAATATTTTTTGAAATCTTGTCTCCGATTACCAGAAGGGTTGCAATCGTGTCAACCAGCACACCCTCTATATTTTTTTTTACCCCCAACTTTACCGGGTTAGTGTGAACTCCGCCAATTCGGCAGGTAGAAAAAAACAAAAAAGTGTGAACTACGCCAAAACCAAAAAGGTCGACAGTAATGGGGTAATGTGAACTCCGCCAAAAGTGTTGTGAACTCCGCCAAATGCAAAAAGGTCGACAGTAATCCAATATGTGAACTCCGCCAACAGCCATTTAACAATGTGTTAACTATTTATATCATAAGCCGGAGATTATGGTTATTGGAATTTAAGCCAAAATGGCTCTGGAGCGCTGCAAAGCGGAGCGGAGCGTAGCGTCAATTTTGGCAACATATCCACCTAGGACAGAGTTGAAAAAAAAAGCTAGATTCACCCCTTGATAATACCACAATTTGCCCAGTTGGATCACCCCCGGGGGATGTTTTTAATGAGTTTAGTGTTAGATTTCGTAAAAGCAGTCTCCTTTTACGGTACCCCTATTATAAGTAAATAAATTTTTGTTATTTTTAAAAGTAAAATTATTGGTAAAAACAGGGATGCGTCGGTAGGTTACTGTTACAAACGATTACTTTTTTAATTAAATATAAATTTACTAATAAATCCCTCCCTAAATAAATCCCGTAAGCCCGTATGTTAACTCCACCCAAAATTGGCGTGGATTACATTTCAGATTACTGTCGACCTTTTTGGTTTTGGCGTAGTTCACACTTTTTTGTTTTTTTCTACCTGCCGAATTGGCGGAGTTCACACTAACCCTTTAAATCATGGTCAACATTGCATATTTTCACAAAATATAAGTGAAAATACAACAAAGATTACAAATACGAGAATAATTAATAAATAATGAGAATAAAAATATTTACTTAGCGTCGATGTTTTCAGTTTTCTAAATCTTAAGAACGCAACTTGCACTATTTTATCACCATAACTCATAATAATGGTAGGTATGACATGCATATACAACATGAATATCGTACTCTGAGCGCCATCGAGTGTATTATTTAGAAATTTTGGGCAATTAGTCAACTAACCCCTATGGTCAACTACCCGCGGTATCCCCTACTGTAAATTTTTAATTTTTATTATTTATTTACAATTTCGGTTACTTTATTGGTCATATATATTTAAATAATGTTATAAATATTGTTCAATTTGTTTCAACCTTTTTTTTATGTGATCATAAATTAATCTATAACCAAAAATATGGCGAAGCTAATGTGTTACGCTTGATCTAGTGTGGTAGTCGAGTTTAAATGTAACACAACCTTGACAATTTTATGCAAAATACTATAGGACATTATATTATCAGACCCTTTATAAGAAAATAAAATAAAAAATAATTGATTTTTTAAAACTTGCAAAGGAGAAAATAACGAACGTCTATGAAATACCTAAAAATGCAAATGATTTATAAAAGACAAACGCAAGCGTACGAAGCAATAATGTAATATTAGCACGAACAACGAGATGTAGAAACAATAGTATGTAGTAACTACATCTATGCAAATAAAATAGTATACGCCTATCAAACACATTAAAAAGTAGTGGGGACTTTCAAGTCGGAATTTAAATGTACATATACAGCCGTCTTAAAAATTAATAAAAGTAGTAAATCTTAGAAGATGGAGGTGAGAAGTTTGTTCAGAAGTTCGATATTGAATTAATTATTGTTCAAGTTGTGAGTCAAGAGGAAGTGCACAATAATGCTAATAAGTAATAAGTCTTTAATTCAAAAAGTGTAATTTTTATTTGTATTCAAAGGGTATCTACTATTTGAAAAGCATAAATTTTAGGACGGAATTGAATTAGACAACCATTTTAGATAAATATAACTAAATAAAATACTTACTAGAACAATATCCTGACCACATGTGCGAATCGGCTGGGTAACCCTAGGATAGTATTATCATCTCACACAATTTTTTTGTTTATGTAAAAAATAGATAATTAATATTTAAATTATGATTATGCTTTGTTAGGAAGAAATATTTAAGATTTAGAGAAAAAAAGTCGAATAAACTAGCAACATTACTAACAAAGAAAAGATAAACATATTATATCTTATAATTAAAATTAAATAAATAATTTTATTAGACAGAAAGTTTTTTTTTATAAGGATTACACAAACAGAATGAACTTCTAAGAAATAAAAAATAAAGAGTCATTCATTATGAAATGGTACACATCATTTCACAATCTTTATTTATTAATTTAATGGTGTGATAAAATTAATAAAAATTTTAATTTGTTTTCAGAAAAAGAATGCTCAAATGGGGTGTAGTATTAACCCTGTCCCTGACAGGAGTTTTACTTGTTTTTCACGAAGTAGAAAGTTGCAATGAAGCAGTATGCGGAAGCGTCGTTAGTAAATGTTTGCTAACCCAATCTTGTAAATGTGATCTTAAAAATTGTACATGCTGTAAAGACTGTTTTAATTGTCTGGGAAATTTGTACAGTGAATGTTGTTCTTGTGTTGGTATGTAAAATTTTTCTATTTTTTTATTGTATAAAATACAGCTTATCATTTACAGATATGTGTCCAAAACCAAATGATACCGGCGGCAGTTCTTTAAGTAGAAAATCTCATGTTGAAGAGTTTACTGAAAAAGTAACTGGCCTCTTTCAAGTTTTAACGGAATATCCAGATGTTGAAAATAGGTGGACGAGTTTTACTTATGCTATCGATTTAGACACAACATTTTTTGCTCCCAAAAAGGAACTGAAGTTACATATGCGTAAGTAATATTCAAATTTTTGCGAGTTAACTTTAATTAACGCTTAAATTGTAGAAAGTGTTGAACAAGAAGTTGCACCTATAAAACCAAATGTAACAACACTAAATTGCACTGTTGCATTTATGTCACAATGTATGAGTTGGACAAAATGTAGAAGTAGTTGTCAGTCGATGGGAGCATCTAGTTACAGATGGTTTCACGATGGTTGTTGCGAATGTATAGGTGATACATGCATCAACTATGGGATCAACGAAAGCAGGTAAAATTATTTTTTCGGCAGTAACTCGAGGAAAATTTATTGTTTTAATTGCTTCAGGTGTCGGAAGTGCTCATTAAAAGATGAAATAACGGATGATTACGATCTAGGAGACAACGAATTAGATTATGGAGAAGATATGGATATGGATGATGATCCAAATAATGAAAGCTTGTAGTAGTGATTTTAGAAATATTAGATAATAATGTTATGGACAGTATTATTATTAATTGGCAATCAAAAATTGTTAGTTGTATTATATTTTTATTAAGGTATACCTTGTAAGTTTACAAAAAAATTAATATTTAATAAATTAATGTGAAAGCTACATATCATTTAAGTTTAGAAACATATTTATATATTTAAAAAAGTATAAAATGTATAAAAGGGTTTGTACCAGACAAACCAACGCTAAAATTTATCATTAAATTTATATTAAAAATTTATATACGATGATGGAAAAAATGTTCTCTATATTCAAATTTTAATTTTATATAATATCACAAATTAAAAATTTCAACTTTTCTTTGTTGCTAAATTTTTATCTTTATTTAAAATACATTTTTTGCATCATTCTATATAAAGACTAGAAAAGTTTGTAAAGATCTTACAAAATTTTACATTTTTAAAAGCAAAAATGTATTTGGCAGTAGATTTAATTTAAATTATGCAATGAATGGCAGTTATAATATGATCAAAAAATTTTCATGCTTGTGAATGTTTGCACAAACTTGAACTGCTTTTTAACTGGACAAGTGATTTTTAATAAATGTATTTTTACTTTATCCTAGTGTACACTTTAAATTATTATAATGAACAGGTTAGTTTGGCAGTCATAATAGTATAGAATCGAAAAACCCGGTTGCTTGGCTTTACATTTTTTAAATTCGATCCTTTAATTCATCTTGATTACAAATTGTACATTGCCCTTTGGAATTTCAAAGCAGATCAAGCTTGAACACAAATTTTGTAAAAGTATTTAGTATCAAATTTTGATTTCAACAAGCACTAGATATACTTAGCACACCGACAATGAATGTACATAGTATACATCCAAGGTTTTATGGCAGAACTTGTAGAAGTTGAATACAATTATTTTGTATAATTACATATTTAGGTAGTAAATTTAATGAATGTGTTATTCCACAACAATTAACATCTTCTTTTAATAAGGTAATACAATTTTAGACGATGCATGTTCATTAAATTTTAAATGCAACTCGTACAGTACTATAAATTTAGAACATCAATTTATTGGAACCAACAAGAAAATATTTTTAACTTGTATATAGTATAAATCTTCAAACTTTGGTATTACGTCATCACATAGTTAACCAATCAAAATAAGATGACATAACACCAAAGTTCTATAATAGCAAAAACTGTTAATAGAATTAAAACTTCTCCATGGATTGGCCTGGCAATTAAGATTGAATATCTCAAAGAATTATCAAGTTAATTCAAGCACAACCTGTTTGATTTTATCGCGTTTTACATTACCGTTGGTGGCGCTGCAAACCATACGTTTTAAATGGATTTATAAATTATTCCGTGTGGTGGAGTTAATGTAAATGTAAACAAGTTCATTATGTAACTAAAGCAAAATACGTTCTAAATGAACTTCGAAATTATTCCGTGTGGTGGCGTTTTGTTAATGTAAAACGCGAATAGCTTTGAAATGTTTTAATTTATTCTGATAAATCAACAGTGGGTGGACTGGCCATGTGGAAAGTTTTGCATGGACCAGCCCTTGTGAAAGTCAGAATGTTATTTTTAATTTAGCATTGTAGTGATATCATTAATTAGAAACACTATGAATTGTCAAGTGGGAAATTTTGTTTTAAATTTTTTCTGATTAAGCGGAGTTAATTCTGACATTCTCCCAAGGCCTCTTCATTCCAGTCCGGCACTTATAGTATATAAAGTTCAGTTCATATGAAAAGAACAATATTGTATAGACAGTCGACAAGATTAGCAGCAATAAGCCAGCCAATCTCAAACACATTCAACATATGTGACCACACATTATAGTTATAAGTACATGTAACAGAAAATCTACCTATGTATCAAACATTTTAAAGGTAATCACTACCATCTGGATTAACAAACAGATATAATTGAATATGTTGTTTCAATTATATTTCAAACAAAATGTTCATTTTTAAAACATGAACCTTACCGAGTAGCTTAGAAGCTATGATTTAGAAATAATGGAACTTGTACCAGTCTATAGATTTGTTTTTAAATAACCCTAGAAAAAGCTTGTGATAAATCAATTACCCTCTCTCAGAACAAGATCTGGATCCACGTTAGGTGCATCTGTATGTTCCCATTATTTTCTTGATACACTGTTAAAAATCAATGTAAGTCACCCATATTTGGACCCCGTTTTGCAATAAGGCACCAAGTGACATAGATCAAGTTGCGAGTAAAACGACAAAAACTGTTTTCAAATGAATATTGTAAATTGGTCTCAAAATTACATTTTTGAAGTTTTTCCCAAGTTTAAATATTTTTCAAATTAAATTATAATTCTCCATTAATAATTCACACATAAAAAACTATGTGATTCTCTTCTGCTAATTATACTTGGTAGTTTACGAAATTTTCAGAATTTTTGAATTGGTTCTAGAACCAACAGAGTTATTGAAAACTTGGATTTTTTGTGTGTAATTGATGAAGTACGAACTCCACATTTATAATATGGGCCTAACAAACTTTAAGGTAAAATGTCAGTTGGTGCCTTATTGCAGAAGGGGGTCCATTTTTCAATGTGAATTTACATGGTAAATCTATATTACATAGACTTATTCTGTAAAACCTTGAAAACATGGGTAACGTACATTGATTTTTAACAGTTAAAATATAAATAAATTTGATTTACTTTTAAACTTTTCTTCGAAAGTTTGGTGAAAATATGCCTTAATTGTACCATCTGTACATCAATGCTTCCTAATGCACTTGAAAGACATAATCAAAGTGCATCTTCTCAACATTTTTACTGTTAATATGGAATTCTCAGTAAATCAACTTTCATCAATGACCTTTGTGAGATATTAAAAACAATCTCTCAAACAAACAACAACAAAGAGATTTTATATTTTACAATAATTCTCTGTGCAAGTAGTTCAGTATAAACATACCATTGAATAAACTCAGTTTCCTTATGTTGTTTGAGAATTTTTAAGTTGGTTTAGGAAACAACGATTGAAGATGATCATGGGGATCATTTTCATTGTCACTATCATCCTGAGGTTCTTGTGATTCTGGTAAACGAATAAAGGGTAAATGATCACTACCACTCCATATTGAATATAAATTTGTGTGCATTCGAACAGCTTCCTATTAAGTAAAAATTGGAATTATTGTATATTCACCAGTGCAGTGGGAAGAATAAAAAAATCAAAAAGTATCTCCCAATTACACTACAAATATAATATTTAATAACGATTTCAAAATAAATTACTTACAGTGCCGCTGTTTGTTCCATCTGAACCACGTTCTGACGCACTTGTGGATCTGCTATGTATGGAAAGGCAGGACGAGGAATCAGTTGATGAACTGCTCTTGCGTGAAGTTAAAGGATGTGGTGGAGGAAAAACATCATAATGCTCTGTAACCGACATTCCACTCGAATGTGGCATATCTACCGATTGCCAAATGCCCCTAAAAGATAGTAACTTAATATTATTATGTCATTGTAGTATTTTCTTAGGAATTAAGGAGAGTGGTATAAAAATGCGATTTAAAAATGTTACTAATATTGCAAAACGAATGACCTAATAATAACAAATACCTTTTACAGCCATAAGGACATACATAACATAAGTATACTAGATAAGGCAAAGAAGAAAGAAAAATCAATAATTGACTATTTATACTGATGAAAAAGTGAGAGGAGGAAATGGAGAAAATACTTAACAAAATAGAACAAAGAATGCCTACGAACAACACAAGAAGAGAGATTAGATTAGAGACAGCAAAGAAAACCGAAAACTTTTCTACAGAATAATGAAAAATATAAGATTTGAAAAAGAAATCATACAATAACAATAAGAGATGGAAAAGAAAACGTACTGACGGAAGAGAGACAAATAATGGAAAGATGAAGAGAGTATTTCATGAAGTTACTGAACGGTACAGAGCCTCAAACGACAAAAATGGGGAAAAAACAACTTTAGGAGAAAGTTGAAGAAACAGAAGAAGATGATGAGGAAGAGATAACCATGGAAGAGGTGAAACAAGCCCTTATGTCAATAAAAAATGGTCAAGCCCCTGGACATGACAGAGTGACAGTAGAAATGATGAAGAATATGTGAGCAGAAGGAATTAAACTGTTCTGGGAGATTTGTAACAAAGCATGGAAAGAAGAATGAGACGGTCATTGCCGATTGCCTTGCAGTTAACGCAGTTGAATGCCGGGCACAAACCTGGGGAGAGTCAAACTTTCTTATGACCAAGTCTCCGTGCTTTGGAGGGCACGTTAAGCCGGCACGGCGGTCCCCCTAAGTTGACGAATTGCCACCGTTAACAAAAAACAGGGCTATAGGCACATCTGAAGGTTAGCCTAGCAAGCTGCTACTGGATGTAAAACAACTATAGTCCAAAACTCGATATGGGGACTACTCACCAACCCGTCTGGCCAGCGTGGTGAGTTATGGCCAAAACCTCCATTACTGGAGAGGCCTATGGTCCAGGAGTGGACTAGGGTAGGCTGAAGAAGATGGAAAGAAGAAGTACGGCCAGAGGATCGGCTAACAGGGGTAATAATGATAATACAGAGTAACGGAAAACAAGAGAAAGACATTGAAGAATGATGCGAAAAAGCCACTAAGATGTACCACATGGGTAACAAGATTATTCCTAAGACAAACAAGACTAAACTCGCGGTATTCAAGACCATAATATATGGACCAATACTAACATACGGAAGAAAAAAAAACTACGTCTAAAATTCCAAAAATGCAATAAATATTTGCTTTGAATTTCCTAATTGGCTTTCGGAGAGGCAAAAAATAGTATATTCGCGCTCGTATATTGTATATCTAGTAATATATTCGAATTTACACCCTTTTCTGCCCCCCAGAACATTGTCAAAGTAAAAAAACCGAAATTCCGAAATTTATGCAAACCTTGGAGAACATTTTAATAATTAAAACATATCTTCAATAAAGTTTGCACCCTGCTACAATGACCGAAACATTGCAAACAGTAGCTTATTAATTTTTTTTGTGTATCCTGTCGAAAAAAATTGCAAGTCATGCAAATAATTCCTTAATACAACCCTGTATGCAAATTAATAATCACAACTATTTGCAATGTTCCGGTCATCGTAGCAGGGTGCAAACTTTATAGAAGATGTCTAATAATTATTAAACTGTTCTCCAAGATTTCCATAAATTTCGGAATCTTTTTCATAGAGTTATTGCAAATTTACACTCTTCTTTTAACAATTTAACAATGTTCCGGGGAACAAAAAAGGGTGCAAAAATCGGATTAATGATTTTTTGATCTGTCACAATGTTGTCCCAAAATATAAAAACTTTTGCAATTTTTATCTAACTTTTCACTTTTTAAGTCCCCAATGACTGGCCTACCAAGTTAAATAAAAGCTTTTAAAAAATAAAGAGAGGAGAAACCTAAAAAGGTTTTATAAGATAATGGCAAATTCAATCAAATTAAAAGCTGGACAGTTATAAAAACAAATGAAAACTGAATACATATCTGAGAAGATTATTGAGAAGGTAGGTGGTATTCAAACAGACAGAAAGAGAAACACAGAGATACCAGAAGAATTAGAAGCGGCTAGTCTCAATTGTTAATAAGAGATCTTCTTCTTCAGGTGCCTATACGATTTCGGATGTTAGCGATCCTCCTGGCTAAGCCAAGAAGACTTTACTAGGGAAATATGTTAATGGGGTGGTTTCCCGTTGCCTCCCCCATAGTCCACATATCGATTTTGGACTCTTTAGATCACAGCACATATCCGACACAATCAGGATTAGAATCGTGATTACATGAAAAAAATTAAGGGACACAAGATTCCCAAGAAGAAACAATTATGCTCTATTTATTGAGCTTCTTGGTTATTCTTTCCTGATAATATTCTAATAAGATCGAAATAATAAATAATAGCTTACTATTCGTTAATTACTAGTCCTTCCTGTACAATTCAGTCAAGTTACATTTTATAAAACTTTTATGTTAAGGAATTGAATTTAATTAAACCAAAAGTACTACCTTTGCAAAGGTCCAGGAGGAATTCTTCGTGGTACCCTATCTTCGTGAGAATCCAACCATGATGTTCCTCCAAACGGTTGCATAAATTGTGAAGAGAGAGGTCCGTGTGGTATTGCACATCGCATTGGTCGACATGATAATAATTGGATAGCTTCTGCTAAACCTTCACCACTTGTAATAGTTCCAGGTACAGGTGGAATTGACTCTATCATTGAAAAATTCAGTATTACTTTTTTGAAATATAAAAAAATTTAATTTTTAACCTGGAGTTGTGCTTCGACTACGATCCTGTGAGACTGCAGAAGGAACTGTTAATTTGGTGGGAAAATATCTTTGCTGCCAAGGAGCAGCTTCTACTCGACCACAATCCCAAGGCATTGACCAACGTCTCATTGTGCTTTCTCCACTTTCACCTCCAACTTCAGGAGCGGCAGCCTCGGACCACCGTCTCTGACCAACCAAAGGAAAAAGAGGGAAGTGCAATGGTGATCTACAACTGCGTGTAGGAAATGGCGACTTCATAGTATGTAATTGACCAGGATTAGGAAAAGGACCACGAATTACTTCACCGTGACTTGAAATACCATAAACTGGACTTGGTCCTCGAAACGGTTCATGATAAGGAGAAGAACCTCTTGCTTCGGAGCCTGCAATTATCATACATTTGAATAAGTTACGAAAGAGTGACGAAATTATTACTTTTTGGACTATCTAATGTACTTCTGTCGGTTTGAAAATGAGGACTTGACATACGAGAACGAGAATCGTGAGAATAAAATTGAGCAAAACACTGTTGCAGAGCAGCCATATTACAATCGGAATCGTGTTGACCACCCGGTGTGGTCTGACATGAAGGGCACATTGCCATTGGTCCCATATATTCACAACTCGCTATAGAAAATTGATATTGTAAATTAATAAATGTTAATAAGTTTTCGGCTATTATTTGTTGATTATGATCTTGTTGTCGTTGGGAATCAATTTCAGTGTAAGTTTCACCGATTATCATGTCCTGCATAGCCATTGCTATATGAGCTTTTACAGTGTGACTTGCGTATGTTGTGGCTTTAGCAAATTCCTCCCAACTGGCTTGACATTGAGATGCTAAAGGTAGATTACTGGACTGAGCCAAGGTATACAAAGATTGCGATAATCTAACACCAGCCGAACATAAACTGTTCACCATCTAAGAAAATTATTTCATTTTAAAAATAAATGTTGTGAAATTAAGTCTTGAGACTTACTTGTAAATAACAAATCCAGCTATTCAAACATTCCGTCGCAGCTACTTTTAAAGCGTTAGGGCTTGGAGGTTGTGGTGTTTCTTCCACCGGTTTAGTCTCTTGATGTTCGGAACTACCAGGCAAGTTATCACTTGCTTGTTGTTCCCTACAATTGCTATGAATAGTAAAGGAAAAATTGATATAATTGTAATACTTACTGTTCCATCGCAATTATTTCTAATTACTCATTCAAGAGACGACCTTTTCAAGTAACCATTTATTATTTTGTTGTAGAAAATCAATAGAAAAGTAGTACCTAATGGCAAAGTATTAGAAACAACATTGTATAATGGGCCAAGTTATTCTCATAACTTGTTGGTCAGGTTTTAAAAATAATTTACATTTCGCTGCACAAAATTGACAGCTGTCATGTAACCCTAACCTCTATAATTACCCCATCTATACGTGATTGTTTTAAGATGGCTATCATAGAATATACAGGATTTCTAATAATAGATGTAGCGACTTGTTCAAGAGTTATTTTTAAAATCGTGAATTTGATTATCAGATAATTAGGACTTCGAGCCTGTGTGTTATTAACACACAAGTTAATGATCATTAAAGATCCTCTAGGATGGAATTTTACGAATCGAATTCACATAATCATTTCACATAGGTAATTAATAATAATAATTGCTATACGATATAAGGTCCGGTTGCACCAACGCATAATAAGGATTTAATCTAGTACGCTATAGTAATAAGCTATTACTTTGTTAAAAATTGACATTTCTTTAGAAAATGCGTTGCACCAACGAGACTAAACCGCATTATTCATATAGCAAGAAATTACACAATAGATATTTTCGATACAAGTTAGGAAAAATGGAAAAAGATACTTTTCCACGCGTATCGAACAATATTTTTTCTAATAGTGTTTGAAAAAGAACCAACAACATACTTTTTATAGCAACCTAATTTAAAATAATTTTATATACTTTATGAAAATATATATAATATTTAAATTTGACGGTTGGTAGCCGTGGTATTATTGACTACCAACCTTACTTTGGTACACTATATCAATTACTTTACTTTACAATACGGGAAACTCATGCACATTTTCGGCGACAAAATCGCAGCGCCACTAGCGGCTGGAACCGTGAATTAACGCTACTTGACGAAGGTTTTGTTGATTTATTAAGGGTATAGGGCAGAGTTTCTAAACCTGGGGTCCATGGACCCCTAAGGGGTCCGTGTAATGATCGCCGGGGGTCTATGGCAAGCCTGCCTAACATAATGCGACTGTAACTATATTAATATAATGTAAAGTTCGCAAACAATAAAACCTGGTAAAATTTAAATCTTGTTTTTATCTTTTCGGAAGGGGTCCATGGGCTTTTTGAAATTTTGAAAGAGGTCCATGACTACAAAAAGGTTAAGAAACCCTGGTATAGGGCTTTGTTTAAATAATAATTTAAATAAAAACTCTAATTATAACCAATACGGTTAAAATCGTACTGTAAATTATAGTAAATTACCAATTATCACCCACCAAATCTCGACAGTTTCGTTAGTATACGTTTTAAGCCAATAGGTGGCACCCTTAAAAATGTCGCCGAAAATAACAATAGAATTTGCAAGAGTTTCCCGTATTGTAAAGTAAAGTATTTGACTATATTAATGATCATGATCAGTGTGATCAGTTACAAAAGAAAATAGGTTAGTGATCGCAGGTTTTTTTAAATTTTGTGCAAAGCTCAACTTTATGGAGCTGTTATTCCATGTTGCGATCGACATTGTCGAACTTTCTCTTTTCCGCACTAGTTTTCCCTTCTCTTTTCTCTTTCCCACACAGTATTACTTTTCCACACTCTTTTGGATATCACAAAGTAAGACTTTTTCAAACACTATTAGAAAAAATATGTTTTTGCAGACATTGTTATAGAAATATTGAAAAATAATATGTAATATAATTAATGGGAAAGCGTAGGGAAATATATTAATTTTAATTTAATAAACTGAAAAATGTTTTTAATATAATATGAATTAACAGAATATGATCTTAAAAAAGAAATTTTTCAAGAATAGAGTGTGATTTTAGTATTGTGTTATGTAAAATATAAATTAAACAAAAACTTAACTAGACGTTAAAATATTAGATTTTAACTGTAAGTAAAGAGTAAAAAGTATAAGTAAAAGCTATATCTTCATTAATTTTACTATATTTTTCAACTTTTATAAAAAAACACCACGTTGTTTTTGACCCCCCCCCCCCGTATTTACAGTTTTCTCATTTTTCAAATATTCTCTGTTTGTACCTTGTCACAAAAAGGTTAGAAATGTTCTTTAAGTGTTTTTAAATAAAATTTTCTTGTATGTTGTTCTTTACTTACAGTTAAAATCTAATATTTTAACGTCTAGTTAAGTTTTTGTTTAATTTATATTTTATGAATTAAGAGCACTCCGGATCACGTGACTTTCTCTGTTACGTAGGGAACGTCTAATTCGATTATTATATAAAAAAAGTTAATTTTGCTTTTGCTATTTCATTTTTAAATGTATTTTGAACTGTGGATACTCCTTAAAATTTGAAAAAATAATTAAATAATTTTTTTTTTACTGAATTTAAATATTATTCGAAATAGTATTGAGTATCCACTGTTTGTCTCTATATATTATTAATAATAGTTCAAATTGTTTACATAAAATAATTGCGTTTATACATAGCCTACAGAAGTTCCTTTCGTAATCAAAAGGAAGGCGTTTGATTGGCTTTCGACTGAGAAAGTCACGTGATCCGGAGTGCTTTTAACAGTTGCCGCTTTATGCTGCATAAGTACGGAAACGTTCAGGTGAGCGCTTCCGTACATAAGGATTAAGGACATAAACATTACGTCCCCTTCCGTGGCTTCTCTCCGTAGACTATTAATAGACCATTTCCCGCAAACTACAGCGCTTGCGTGTGAAAGCTGAATTTAGATGGTTCGAAAATCTTCGAACCAAGCTACTACTTTTACTCACGATCGTGCTTTTACCAGAGTATATATAATTCTACTAGTAGGGACACTCTCTAAAATCCCATTCATAAATGTGTTCCAACAATTACTCTAAGATTAGTTCATCTGAAGTACCCTAGAGGGCACACTACTTGTTTGTGAATTTTAATCCAGTGGCTTTCAACCTGTTTCAAGTATTTCGCGGAATATATTTAAATAATCGTAAAATTATTGAATAAAATTGATTATTTTAATGTAAAAATGTTTTTTTGTTTTGTAAATAATTTAATAATAAATATTTTGACTAATAACATAATTGACAAAACGTCAAATACCAAATACCATGGTAACCAAATACAACTAACGTGAAATCGACTGCGACATCTGTGAACTCATATGTGAACTAATCTTAGACTTCAGAAATCTGGAACACTAAAAATGCTAGTTTCCCTACTAGTAGAATTATATATACTCTGCTTTTACTATAAGGGTATTCACACTCCTTTGTAAATTTATTACTTTATTATATTTACAACACTAAATATCACAGCTGTGAACACACCCAGGTATATAAGCTGGTGTATTTGGTTTTCTTGATGTAATTTGATACTTTTTAGGGTACCTGTTTTATCCCACTACCCTTATTTTACGAAGTCACAAATGATTCGAAATACGCAACTAAAAAAACTAGGGCGAAGGGTACTTAAACATACAAGGGTATTCTCCAGGTATATTTAAGTTGTTCTGATGTTCTGATTGGCTAAGCCAAATAAACTCTAGTAAAGTTGTTTATAAATAAGAGAGTGTAAGTATATCACAAAATATAAGAGGGAGTGTGAATACCCCTTATGCTTTTTTTAGAGTATTTTTACAGGGTAGTTCGATTTTGATGATTCTTTTTTTTATTATTGAAATGGGTACATCTCGACGGTGGTCCCATTTAAATTTGAAAAAAAAAATTCCACCCTTAACGGTAGAAAAATCGAGTTAAAATTGTACAATTAAATTATTAGCACTATTCGCTCTAAATTTTTAAGAGTGAGGCAAATCTTTGAAGTGCCGCCTTTTAACAGTGAAATTTATTAACCAAAATAAGAAGTTTTATTAAACAAAATATTTTATTAAACTTTTATTATAAAAACAAATTTACAGATTTACTAAAAAGTCAAAAATGCCGCCCTTTCTTTGTGCCGCCTGAGGCGGTCGCCTCTTCGCCTCATAGGACCATACGGGCCCTATTCTATGGTCCCGACCCATCCCGTCCCGCAGTGTTGTAATGCAAAATAACAAAACCTTTTGAAAAAATAACCTTTTTTACTTATTGAATCTCTCTGATAAAGTTATATTTTATTCAAGTTATAGGAAATAGAATCTATAAAGGAAGAACTATAAACCATGACAAATTTGTTTCGCTGTTATCTATTCATGATGTCAGTTGGACATGAATTGACCAAAATTTTCACAAATACAATCTTTGGGCTTATACTATGATGTTTTTTAATTTTTTTAATTTCTCTTATTACACACTTTTACTAGATTTTATAATTTAAAGACATTATATCCATTTGAGGAGCTTTAAATAAAAGCGAAACAAATTTGTCATGGTTTATAGTTTTTCCTTTATAGATTCTATTTCCTATAACTTGAATAAAATAATAGACCATTTCACGAAAGAAAACTCTGTGGCGCATGTGTGACGTGTTTAAAATGATGTTTAAATTTGAGCTCTAATACTAGAGCGAATAGTGCCAATAATTTGTACAATTTTAACTCGATTTTTCTACCGTTAAGGGTGGAATTTTTGGAATTTTTTTGGAAGTGGGACCACCGTCGAACTGTACCCTATCCAATAAAAAAAAGAATCATCAAAATTGAACTACTCTGTAAAAATTATAACACAATATCTAAGCACGTCTTTACACGTAAAAGCATAGGGAAAGTAGCAAAAGTAGTAAGTTGGTCCGAACTTACTAGATTGTGGTCCGAACATCTAGCTGTCTTATTCTATTTCTCGCGTCATTCTGCTCTTCAACGGTGCTTCAACGCAAGCGCTGTAGTTTGCGTGAAATGGTCTATTGTTACATTTAACATTTAAGTAACAAGTTAATAACCAAAATATATTATACAGTGGGAATGAGAGCACCCGTATCAGTCATTTTTTTCAAAAACGGCTAGTCGTAGAGAGTCGGGTTAAAAATATTTATTATAAAAGCCATAATAAAGAATCGAATGGTGATATTATTATTTCTCGGAAAGGTCGTCATCCTGAGTAGTTTGCTCCAGAAACTCCAGAACTCCAGAATTTTAAATGGCACCATAGGTCGAAAATGGTATCGTTGAAAAGACCTTGCAAAAATAAGCAAGTTTTGTAGGAAAAATTATTTTATTACTCCCTCCCCTTTTCAGTAATATTCGATTGCATATGGGTGAATGAGACTACCATTACTTAAAAGGGGTGGGAGTAATAAAATAATTTTTCCCACAAAACTTGCTTATTTCTTAAAGATATTTTTAACAATACCACTTTCGACCTATACAGGGTGTCCCAGACCTGAACGTTATCCCTTGGAGGGATGATAGGCCAGCTCATGACTGACCAGAATATCGAAATATACCCATATTAAAATATCGTTAGTTTTCGAGATATTGGCACTTTTATGAATTTTGTAAAAATCGACACATTCAATAAGTTATTGTGTGCCACAGGTACGAAATTTCATATTATAAGAATATAATTTTGGTTAAGTAAACCTGAATAGCCCTGTTATTGATCACAGATTAAAACAAAACTAATATTGCCATACTTTTTGAAAAAAAAAATGTTTTTGCGAGCCTCAAATTTTTTTTTATTTTATTTGCCAACTTCGACTCTTTATACTGTAAAAAAATTATACTACACTAACCTGGCAAGTTATTTTAAAAAATTGCTCATTTAGCGTAGTTTTCAAAATGGTATAAAATTTGCTATAATAATACTTTAGAAAAAAAGATATAGCTATTTTACTGAAAAATGAGCTCAATGTGAAATTATTATAATAATCAGGAATTCAAATAAAAATAATATTTTTAGATGAAAGTAACAGGTATTTACTTAAAACAAAACACTAACAAAACGATACACTAATAAAACAAAACATCAATAAAAATCAAAGAATGTGATTTTGTGTTTGCTGTGCATCGATTCGCTTTCTTATTGTTCTTCTAGTCGTACTAACAGTTTTTGCTTTGTTTTTTGGACTTATGTACGGCCTAGTGATTTGGACTATTGTATTGGAGATAATAACGAACATAGATGTAATGTATTTTGCGTATTCCTGGACATTTTACTGATATGGCATAATGAGTAGTAGGTATTGATTGAATTTCAAAGATGTAACACTAACACACACAGTAAAAAAAGCCAATAAATAAACTTTCATTATTTCATTGGTATTTTTATTATGGTAAAATTGACTAAATATTTTAGTCAATTTCACTTAATTTAAAAATTTTACCTACTGGTAAAATATTAGTTGATAAATTTCTCAACCTTGATAGACAAAATTTCTTTCATTGCCATCCGTTGTTAATTTCACTTATTTTTTAGCTGGTTTATCAATGTTCTATTTATTACATTATGATGAGATTGAAAAACTGAGTCCATTAGTGGTGACGTCACAACGCCTAGAAATTGGCAAACCGTATTACGCGAATTGACTAAGTGGTTTGCATCCATTTGAAAAAGAACATAACACGAACAGGTGCAAACACGACGATCGCATCAAGGAAAGTGTCAACTGTTTCAACATAACCCTATTTAATTCATTTAATTGTTATAAACTTATATTAATTATGTAAATAATTCACTATTCTACTAATTATAGTCTACTATTTTATGGTAGAAAGTTCCTTAAGTATTTAAAGCAAACCATTTTTTAAATTTAATTGGTTGCTCTCATTCTGGTGAAAAACCATTAGAATGCATGACATTATAATTAATAGTTTAAATAATATAAAGACCTTTTAAAACCTTTTTAAGGTATAGATTTAAATTTTAGGAAACATACTGCGATTTTCACCTCTACGGTGTCTTTTTCTTTGAATTATATTTTATTTAAAAAGTGTTAAAAATAATTGTCAAACGTAGAAGGTTTCTCGCTACTGTGAATTCAATCACAATTGTACAATATTGTGCACTTCACTCAATTTTTCTCATTAACTAAACTTTCACATACTGTAAAATGGGGTGAATCACAACAGGCAGGTGAATCACAACAAAAGTTTGGGAAGGCACAAATAATTTTTCTGTACTGCAACATTTAAAATAACTTGCCAGGTTAGTGTAGTATAATTTTTTTACAGTATGAAGAGTCGAAGTTGGCAAATAAAATAAAAAAAAATTTGAGGCTCGCAAAAACATTTTTTTTTTCAAAAAGTATGGCAATATTAGTTTTGTTTTAATCTGTGATCAATAGCAGGGCTATTCAGGGTTAGTTAACCAAAATTATATTCTTATAATATGAAATTTTGTACCTGTGGCACACAATAACTGATTGAATGTGTCGATTTTTATAAAATTCATAAAAGTGCCAATATCTCGAAAACTAACGATATTGTAATATGGGTATATTTTGATATTCTGGTCAGTCATGAGCTGGCCTATCATCCCTCCAAGGGATAACGTTCAGGTCTGGGACACCCTGTATAAACTTAAAATTCTGGAGTTCTGGAGCAACCTACTCGGGATGCCGACCTTTCCGAGAAATAATAATATCACCATTCGATTCTTTATTATGGCTTTTATAATAATTTTTTTGACCCAACTCTCTACGACTTACCGTTTTTGAAAAAAATGACTGATACGGGTGCTCTCATTCACCCTGTATATTATTTTAAAAAATATATTGAATTTCTCGCCTACATTATTACACCCGACGGCGACGCCCGGTCGATCGCGGCGCCTGGTTCATATTTTTCTTATAACGTTTTAAAACATAATTTTTCAATTTTTCCTGAAAATTTCTTGATGACCGTTTTAAACCCACGTTGAACCCCTCTCTAAGCACATGTTAATGGTCGGTCCCGCGCGAGACATAGGTTTTTCCTATCCGATTTTTCTCTAATCAGAACCTTGATGGTGGCGTGATATCGGTTCGCGCCGGCTCGTCATCTTGATGCCTTTGACCCAGCAGAGAGAGAAAGAAAAATATACAAAAAACGCTTAAAATGTGCTTTTGAGTACGCCTGAGACTTTTATAAGTCTGTGTAATTAATACTGAAATTTTGTTTATTTAACTTATTGGGCCGTTCCTAGCTCAACTGCAATTGCTAAGTCAACCCATGATAAAAGTAGAGCAAGCCCTAACTTCTATCCATTATCAAAAATTAGTTTCAATATACTGGACCCGCATGCGGGTCGTATCAGATATTAAACTGATAAGAACAGATACTACACATTTGATCTTAGCCATAAGGCCGAGAAGCGATGTCTAACAATTTTTGTAAATCTATTTATCTGTACAGTTGCGCAAAATATAATTGGCGACACATTTAAGTGTCGCCCTCTAACAAACACAGATCCCAAACTTCGCATATTTTTGTGTAGCCTATACCTAGATTCTAAAAATTGGTTAACAGCAAGTTTATTATTTTTTTTTCTAAATTCAATAATAATCAAGTAGGTAGTGATGGGAATTATTGCTACTTTCATGGAACAGTGACAAACTGTTACTGTGACTGTCTAGGAACAGTTAAAAATACCTGTTACTTTTGTCACTGACTGCTCCTGAAAATACTTTTTCGTACTACGACTAGTACCTGCCTAGATTGTGGTACCTGCTACCTGGTCCGTACTACCAAATACGTAACGTAGCAAATCACAGGTCACAGCACAACTATAAAGTATTTGTACAATTACCAGGTAGCAGGTACCAGGTAGCAGGACAATGGCATTATATATTTTATTTGCAGTAAAGTTCAATTAAATTATGAAATAAATTAAAATTTGTCATTATGTCTTGGAGTTTAATTAAATGAGAGATTATCATTTGCACCACGATAACCACTAATAATACCAGTAGTATAATAAATACACATTGATTAATGATTATTGACATGGGCAAATTTTCATTTACAAAATTTTAATAAATAAATATTTTTTTTAATATTGGCGAGTCACTTCTTTCATTGGTGTAAAATGTATATCAAAATCGTTTTACCAACCTACTTAAAAAAATAAACCTGCGCCAAAGCCCGAGGCATTTTAAATCACGTGCAATTTTGGCGGAAAGTTTTTTAAATAAATCGCCATCATTCGTGGCCCGGCCCAAGCCCGAAGTAAAATATCTAAATATCTCAATCAAAATAATCAAGTTACTTTGTGAATTCTAGTGAAATCTCAACTGTGAATGTTACTAAACTGTTCCATTAAAGTTACTAAACTGTTCCCAACTGTTCCTTTGAGTCACAGGTGTTTTGAATATTCAGTCACTGTGACAACTGTTACAGGGTTAGGAACAGTGACAAAGTAGCAGACTGGTATTTCACAACCCATCACTACAAGTAGGCTGCCAAAATAACAAAATTTGCATAGTCATTTTTATTATTATTATGCCGTTTTTTATCTAATAATTCAAAAGATTTAAAATATATTAAAAATGTTGAAGAGGCTAAAAAAACGATTAGTTTTTTGTTTTAAATATTTTTAATATCTTCTACCGTTTTTGAGTATTCGTAGTTATAAGAAAAAAACTGGGATTAGTCGTATTTGAGGTTTCGTGGTTACCTTTTTGACAAATTTACATTCCTTGAGGTCCCACGAGTTGAAAGAGACCCAACATCGCTCAACATAAAGAATGTTTGTCTGTGTGACAATCTGTCCTTTTGTGTGCAAGAATTTGGTTGAAATCGGTCCACGAAAACTGAGAGTGGGAGTGACGTGCATGAATAGATTAACGAGATGTTACTGTTTTTATGAAAAATTGTTTTAATTCAAGGTTATGAGTACATTTTGCATGCCGCACATAGCCAAAAATGATATGATATTTTGTCGCAATCTGTATTGAATTATTTAGTATGCAATATGCAAGATATTGGTAATGTTATGATGCATCCGATATTTTTTATTAGCTCAAGAGGTGGCGACTGGATAATTCGAACCCATAACTATAATACTAAATTCTATGTACATACCTATTCGTAGTCACTTATGATCCATTGCCACGCTGGCGCTGCTAGGTTCGAGTTTATTGTTAAAAATTTCAAACAAACATTACGTAGTACTTCTGGACGTAAAAGATATGTGCAATGTTTATGAATAATTTGTACATTGATATCCATTGTAATCCAACAATATGCTATTAACATTTCTATTAATAATTTCTATTTTTAAGTTGCATTTATTCCAAATTCAAAAGTCATGTCCACTTCCTGTCCCACCGATAACAAAAATATCGAGTATTCGATATTTGGCATCGCCTTGAAAATTTAGGGAATAGGTCCTTTCTGTTCAAGCACATTTTTTCAATTATTGTTATTTTAGTAAATTCACGATATATTTTTGATACATATTCATATAAACGTAAAAAAATAATTTCTAAGCAAATCTTACGTGGAAAGGTTTGAGGTCATAAATTCATATTTAGAATTTGATTTAGGAGTGGGGGGGGGGGGGTAAATGTAGTCAATACAAAAATATAGCGAGCAAACCTAGCTTCCAGGAAAAAGTTTTTAGTTACAGTGGATGAAAAATTTATTTTTAAAATAACGAACCATTAACGATTATATTGGTGGTCACATTTGAAGACATTATTACTTCGAAATTAATTTGAAATTATAAAATTTTAACCATTATCAAAATACTTTTATGTTTTACTTATTTATTTCTTTTTGAATATTTTAAAAATATTTATTATTAACAGCACAGTTTTGACCTATTCAAAACATTGTATTGTAAGCTACGACAGAGGCGCCTTACATAAACAAGATGAAACTTGGATGACCGCAGTTCTTAGGCTTATGAAAAACCCAGAAACTGCGATAAGTAGGATGCAGAACGATATTATAGTTTGTCAATGTGCAGGTATTCCTTTCTTTTATGATAATAATTCTGCCGTGCTAAGTTAAATCGTCCTAACTGCAAATTGCTTAATGTACAAAGTCCTATCTTGAAAGATTATCTTGAAAGATTATGACTTTGTACCTTAAGCAATTTGCAGTTAGGACGATTTAACTTAGCACGGCAGAATTGAATGCAAAATTTAATAATAATTTTTATTTCTTTCATTTAGCTCTTAGTCCTCATGCACCCGAGTGTAGCAGTTGTGGACAAATGAGTATTTTTACAAAAATATTTAAGAATGGACAGTTTTCTTTTGTCTATTTCTTTTTAAATTACATATAAAAATTAATAGATACGCCATGCCAAAAAGTAGTTATATAATTTGGCTTTCAAAGACTTGTGTCCACATGTACCCCATTCTCCCCTACAACATTTTCCAGTTACTTATGACGTTAGTAATTCCTTATGTAATTTATTGTTGTCTCCAAAAATAATTATCATCAATTTTGTCAAACACTTATGGCACAAGAGCATTTTATTATTTAGCCAAAATTAAAGTTGGAATAAGTTGCAATCCCGAGCTCTAATACTTTTTCCACTATTCTTTGGACTCGACCATAATACTTAAATACACTATAATCAATATAGCGGTTCTCGAAAATATTTCTTCTTAGACTCAATACAATCGAAAGAATTTTATCTTATACTTAGGTCCTACTCCTAACAAAATGTATTATTATGGAATAATGAAATCTTGAAAAAGAAATCTTCGGATAACTATAAAAAATTTATAATGCTCGTAATATTATAATTTAAATCCCACTCATTGAAATTTAAAATACCCGACAAGCTCTAAATTTTGCAACATTTATATCTGTGGGCTTGGTATAATTTTCCGTTGGCAGGTAGAATCGAACTTCAATTTTAACCATTAATTAAAGGTTACCAAACTATAGAAGCAGTATATGTGTTAGGAGTTTTCAAATCCGAAATTGATTTTTGATTTATTGTTGTACGACATAGGTCACAACTTCTAGTGTATATTATGTCTTGTAGGTCTTTGCAACTGTCAGTAATAAGAACCGTTATTTTACACACATCGTTAAAAGACACGCCGGGGCATCAGTCTGTTTTATTAAATTTGACGTCATTTCGTGGGGGAACTCACCTGTCTAGTAAAGGTAGAATTGCTTCAGATATCGTGCTTGAACACAAGACTTTCATTCTACATATCCAGTTTAGTTCTTGATGAAACGGTAGATTCACGTAGTTTATCGAGGCGACTACCCATATAAAAGACTATTATTGTTGAACAAATGTGTTGTGAATTAAGATAATAATAATGAGTGAGTGAGGAAAGTGCGTTTTGTGAATACTAATGTGTTGGAAAATTATTAGCAATGTTGTTTGAGAAATGTCTTTTCAAAAAGTATTGTTACTGCATTATTACTGTTGTTCTGGTTGAGTTAACGAACAGGATTATATGTCAAGGTAATTTACATTTAACCTATTTACCCATTATCATTAGGTACTTCTTCTAAATATGTAAAAAAATTTAAGTTTCGTTTGTTCTACGGGGTAGTAACAAAAATTTAAAAAAATTGGAATGAGGCTGACATTAGTCTATGTCAAAAAGAGATCTGATCCTTGCTCCAGGACAAATAATCATACTTTTAAATTATATTTCAAATTAAAAACGTTATTTTATTCTTTAACTTGATTATTATTTGGGCAATTTTATTGTTACTTTAACTTTAAATATTATACAATATTTAAAAAGTTATTTTAATAATAATAAAAAAAAGAGATTCTTGAAATGGTTCAATATTGTTGAAACCAGGAAGTTTCAAGTTGACATGATTTAAACGTCAACTTCTTTTAGTAAATAATTTTGTTTCTTATATAAATTATTACATGGTGCGCAGTAATTACCGCTATTATCATAAGAAAACCGAATTACGTTCGAAGTTATTGCTCCATTTTTGAATTTTCTAGCTTTAAAATTCTCAATTTCTATTATTTTATTGAAAATGTAAAGAGTTCCTAACAAAACTAGTTTTATGAACCCACACCAAAATTTGCATTCGAGTTATTTATACAAGTAGCAATTAAAATAAAGTTTTGGAAAAACAATTAAAATTAATTAGAAAATTTAAAAATTTTTATTAAAATTGGAATTGTGGGAAAAGTATTAATTTAAAAGAACCATTTTATTTATTGGTCAAATTTTTGGAAAGTTTGTCCAAAATAAGACTAAAAATTATATAAGTTTACTTTAAAAATGATCATGTTTCGATCTTATTGGATCTCATCAGTGGACATAAAAGGAAATCCCTGGAACGAACTAAATTTGTCTTCTTATTTATTGTTATTATTTAAACACTTAACTGAAATGATTAATTTTCTTAAGTAGTTTCTAATTGCTTGTTCATGTTGTTATTAACTAATATTCTTATTCTTGTATTTCTAAAGTGTATACAATTAGAATTAAGGCTATCAATGGAATAGTCCCTCGCTTGGTCTGGTTGAAAAGTCAAACGTAGGGTCATTTAAAAATGTGATCTCTCTCTCAGTTTCCTTCGTCCTACGAAAAGACATAATGGCATTATTTTAAATGCTTTCTAGGCAGATTGTATCTCGGTGGTTTGCCATTGCCTTCCGAGGAGAGACGGTTAGAATAAAGTTCTTACTTCGCCAGGAGCCAAACCAGGTTCTCTGTATTAGCATTAGCAGCAATGAGTATAAATTGCTCGACAATAATAACGAAAATTATTTTCTCTCTTTTCAAAATTTAAATTCTTGCTTTAGCCCATCAGTTGATCGCCTACGCACTGATAGTGTTGGCATTCGAAGAAGAAGATATTATCTATAGTATAGTAGGTACTTCTGGTATCTTATGGTTATAATATCTATTAGTATAATTACAGTAAACCAGTATGCAATTATAATAATCTTGAAAGCAATTTTTTGTTTTGCAATCTAAAAATGCATTTAAAACTTTAATCTCAATTTTGCAAGTATACGAGTAGAAGCAGTGGAAAAACAGATTTTTTTATATTTCTTTGGTAAATAGAATTAATAAAAGATAAAAATAGGAAATATTTGCAAACTTTAAAATTTTATCAGGAATATTTTCGGAAAGTGATAGGTCGGATGCAGAAGTTTAATGTTCGTCTATATTCTCCCTTTATTCCCTTTTCTCTCGTTTAATTTTTAGTCCACGTGTACTCCACCTTAGTGTCCACATGCACCCGACAGTATAGGGAAGTTGTAGACAAATGAGTATTTTAACACAAAAATGTATAATGAATTGACATTTTTCATTTGTGTCAAATTTTTTTATTTAAGATAAGCCATGGAATGATGTACTTATTTTATTCTAAAGTTAATTAGTTAACATCTGACAGGCTTCGAAAAGTTTGTGTTCATTCCCACTCCCCCAAACTCTCCCAGGTAGCGGTTACACTATTTACATTACATTATTTTCTATATGATTTAAAAATGCATAAAAGTTGTATATTGCATGAGATGTGCTTATCGAAGGTCAAAGTTTACTATAAATTAATTACTTATAATTTTATTCTAATAATCGCTAATAATAATCAATTTAATTTCCAACAGGCATACCTAATTACAAGAAATATTATTCTTGTGTAAACATTTAAAAAAAGCCTTCCTAATAATTTCTTAGTTTGTGAGGTAAGTGCACAAATAAGACTTAACATGGAGTTCGAACTACAACAAAAGTAATTTGGTGCCAGCGTTTAAACTCCTGACTTTTAGTTTAGGAGTTCTAATAATTATAATACGAGTATAAGGTGGCAATGTTAATTGTGGCGTTTTTAGTGTTTTTACGGAATCTGAACTAAAGTTCTGGTTTAATATTACCGATTTTTACAGGAAATTATCTTCTAGTGCTAGGATTAGAAGAAATATGTCGGAATTTAAATTTTTACATACAAAAACGGGAGCGCTTGAGCAGACGTTAATATATAATTAAATTTTGAAATTGAAGTTTTAAAATAAAGATAACAGTCCATAGAACATTTTGTATATATCAGAATTTAGATTTTTGCTCGAAATATATAGAAAAATCGTGTGTATAAAAGTGATTTCTAAATTGCAATTTTTAACATGCCGTATATCAGTTAATTTAAATAATTGAGCATTTAAATTTAGCTTACAATGTAGATCAATATTTCTACTTTATTTTATATATACATCATTTTTTTGTAAGTGCAATTGTTTTTGCTGCTTAAGCGCTGCCGTTTGACACTAAAAACGGCTAAAAACGCCACAATTAACATTGCAATAATATGGGCTAGAGCGCCACCATAAGAGCTAAATTATTCAATTGAACCATTTCTATTAATACATTTATTATTAATGACAAAGACGTGCTCTATATCAACGCAAGTGCCTCAATTCGCCTTAGATGCCAGGAAATTGAAAGAAAAGTTTTAACTCCTTTCGGTACAAATAAGCTATATTTTAGAACGTTTTCCTTAACTTCCCAAAGAAAAACCAATTACCGGCTAGCTGGAGAAAATGTGGCGGCAGAGGGTAGAAGTCGATGAAGAGGTAATTGAAATCAACACACAAGCACGATAATAACTCTTTTAGTGCCACTGGAGTAACTCGCGATGTCATGCAGTTTTGACATAGCTTCAACAAAAAAAAAAGATAATACAGAACTACTGCCGTACTGCATTGGTTAAAATTGTTACGACTTAATTCTTACGGATGACTTCCACTGCGCTTGCCATACTCCCAATTTTTACCTTAAAATATCCATTTTGGTAGCGAAGTTATTCCTTTTTTAGCATTCTTCATTTTTAAACGAGTACAAAAATATATTTAAATTAGATTAAAGTAATCTTTCAACTATTTAGTATTTCAAAAAAAATTCTTGACTAATAATATCAGTTTCATTCCATATGCAAATTTATACAACGTTAGTTGTATACAGATCATGGCATCATACGAACGATGCCTTCATAGCAACATTTCCCCTACATTTCATTTGTAACAGATCTCACCTCAAAATCTCATATTTAAATGAAAATTTAAAGAAGCAGTTTTTCAGCAAATTCATTTTTTTCTTGGCAAGAAAGTTGCGCTTTAGCAACTTCAAAATGTTAAATAATATTGTTTACATTTTCGAATAATTTGTATAACATGTTAATAAATTTTGTTTTCAATTCTAAGAAAACTAAACAATAAATTTAAAAAGTTCTATAGTCAATTAATAATAATATTTAGGAATAAATCTATTTACACTGGAAAGAAAGGAAAATTTAAGAACATTTTCAGATAAATTGAAAGAAAAAATATCTTTTCAGGCACCTAAAAATTACGAATAAAAAATATAAGACTCGTAAAATGTAGAATACGCAAATGTCACACGATTAAAGTGTGAGAAGCCAAATACTGTTTAACATAATAAATGCATTTTTTCTTTTCATTTTAATATTAAGTATAAGCATCGTTTTTAAAGTTTTCTGACATCATTTATTTAAATCACAAAAACAGGTTTTTTGGTAAATTTTATAAATTATACTAAAATTTGAATGCATGTTTACAAATATGGTTATGATTGCAAACATCAAGGGTCATAGGAAATATAAAATATTGCGAAGAGAATAGTAAAAACAGACAATTTTTTCCTTTATTTTCTAAAACTTACTTCCAAGAGTAAAATATATAGAAATCTTGTAATATGAGATCTAATAGAGACTCTATGAGGCTCTTCAGGTTCAATCAATAATTGGAGAGCTGTCTATCTCATTTGGTGTGCCTACAATTTTGAATATAATTAAAAACAATCACTTTTTTAAATATGGTTAAGTAAACATGTATAAGTAGATCAGGTTACCAATCTTGATCGTAACTCACCGATGATCATAAGAGCACGATAAGAAATGTTGCTTATTTAGCCTTTTTAATTTTTATTATTATTTTATAATCAAGTTCAAAAAATAATGTCAGCCAAGTGGCCGCTGTGCAAAATTGGGCCCCTGTATTGGATTTTTCATCAATTTCTTCAACATTTTGACCATTGGATTTTCGATTTTTTTAGAGAATATTAAGCTGTTCCAGAGTTTATATTTGCCTTTTAAACAATTTCACAGAAACAAGGCATTCTCGAAACTAATTTTGAAATTGTATGTAAACACATACAATTTTTACAATAGGGCATTATTTTTTTTTATAAACAACTCTGGTAACTTAATTTTTATTTTAATTATTCTTGGGATAAAGAAAATATTTAGAATTGGGATTAGGTTGTTAGACTCAGGAGAAGTCTGTTGTAAGAATAAGATATTAAAATTTTATTCTAAAAGGGACATCACATATCACAGTGAGTACATCGCCAATCGAGATCTCAATTTTTTTGGTGATTCTAGGAGTTAAAAAAAATTATCACTTTCTACGCATATTTAGTTGATTGCCCCTTAGTTTTTGAGTTATGAATTTTTGAAAATATCATGATGGTTTAACTGCTCTTAAGTATTTGGAATGGTAATTCGTAGGTCGTTAATTTTTTAATTCCAATAATAAATTATAATATCATTTTGAAAAAAAAGTTAGCCGGTACTGGTAGTGAACTCGGGACGTACGCATTACAACTCCCATACACACCTATGGTAAAATCTGTCCATTTTCAAATTTCATAACTTAAAAACTAAAGGGAAATCGACTAAACGCAGAGAAGTTGATAATATTTTTTAGCCCCTATAGAATCACCAAAAAAATTGGTATCTCGATTGGCGATGTGCTCACTATGATGTCCCCTTGTTAATAGATACTTTTTAACTTGGAAGGGATGCATATTCTCATAAAGAGACAAGTTATAATATTAGTAGTAGGTACATCCTAATAATATGTGGGTTTGAGAAATCTATGGTGAAAGATCACCTCAACTGTGAACCCAAGTTAAAGTTGATTAGTTTATTTAGCCAGCAGCATAATAATAAATGATTTTAATTCATAACACTTAATTTTTCCTTTCAAATAAGTACACTTTCTATTTATTTTGGATAAAGAGTCGAATCAAATTGGACAAATTAATCATATAAAAAAAAGTTTGAACCATGTATGAAAGTTCAGTTAACAGAAACTTTTAATCATTAAATTTTTTTTTGTCTAGTTCTCACTGCCGATAAAATCAGGTTCTGAATGTATATTCATTAATTTAAGGAATGATTCACCTGCATATTCTTTAATTGACGACTGCAATAATTAATTAAAACCTTGATATTATTACGTGTTGAGAAAGTATATTATCTTTATAATATGCTAATTAGCTAATATGTTTAATTAATTAAGATTAGCAACAATTGCTAAAAATGTATGTATAGCTGCAAAAAGTGGTTTTATTACATTCTAAATAGTATTAATGTGGCGATTTTTCTGTGAAGCGCACTAAAAAATATAAATTATATGAAATATTCACTATAGCTTGAAACAAAAATTAATTCACACACTTCACCGATAAAATAACGCTTTTCTATTAGAATTAAAGAAAGTGAAACTATATTTAAATAAGATAGAATTTTACATATTAAAATATGCAGATTTTATTTACTTTAATTTACTTTTACTATCTATAATTAAGAACCTAGTACTCAAACTTTACCTTACTCAATAATACTTAATTATTGTTGCTTTTCAAAGTAATGAAGATGTCGAACAGCTGATATCCAATTTTTAATTTGTATCTTCAAAATTTTACGGTTTATTTAATTGATGTTTTATTTAACTGTGCTAATAGTTTAAAAAAATTGAATAAAATATATCAGAAATATGAGTTTAGTAAACCATTCCTTGATACTGGTTATAAGTAGATGATACCAGTGATGGATCTAAGGAGGGTTAAAAATGAATATAGAAATTGTAAAATATTGACTTAATTTCCGATGATTTAGTCTTACTTATTAGATCGCCACTGGGTGATAATGATTCCTTTTTCAACTTTATTTTCTTTTTTTTTCCATTTCTTCCTGCTTTTATTCTAAATTTTCCTAGGAAGTTAAATCATTTTTAATTATAGGTCATAGTTTATTTAGTATCGAAGCTATTTTTAGTTAGTTTGCGAATGACATTGTCTATCAATAACTAAATATTTTATTCGTCCTTCTTTGATCATATAACGGGACATTAAGAATAAAGTTTTTTATGAGATGCATACAATTTGAATAATTTTAACGAATCGGTAGATGTTATTAGTAATCCTTCAAATATGTGGTACATAAAATTGTTTATAAAAAAAAATTTACATTTACAATTCAAAATTTTATAATTTTATAATTACGTGAGCTAATGGCAGAGCGGTTAGCGTATTAGCTTCTCGTGTTAAGATTCACTGATGGTTTTTCGTGACGTACCATGTATATAATAATATGTATAATAGACGAATTTGTCACTCACCTAATAAGTACCTACTGGTCTGCGAATGTTCCCTGATCCCAAATGACCTGTATAAAAATCGTCTATTTCCGTGGTTTGGAATCCACGTTAAATTGTAAATCTCGAAAGTTTTGATCTCCATTCAGCACTTCGGGGGTACATGCAAGGATCTGGAAACTATTTGAAATTATACAAAAATCAAGAGATTTTTGTCTTCTAAAAGTAGATATACCTATTGGGTATAAACAGAAAGTGAAACATTTACTACAGGATATTTAGTAACTTTGACGGTTATGTTATTTATGCTTCATTGGTAATACATAAATCCTGTAAGGTGACAATGTAACATTTAAAAATTAATTTGTGCAATACCTACGCAAACGATTACTTTTTCATAAAAAACGTTTATTGCAGTTTTGAAAATTTGCAAGTCTCTGAATAAAGTTAAAAATGAAAAAAAATGGTCGAGGTTTTCAAGCTTAAAGTTCGTAATTTACTTTTGTTGATGTATTGATAATCCCGTTTTGTAGGAAATATTGTTATCTACTCACTTTCTTATATTTTAAAAAGTAGAATAATTTTAGGCAAATAAACGAAACAAAATTATTTTAATAAAAGTAAATTACGAAATATTATATTGGAAAAAAAGCGAACGTATATTAAATATTTTGTATTTAAATTAAAATAATAAAATCAATAAGATAATTTATATATTTTCTTTATCTAAAGGAGTATTAGTATAACATTTTAACTCATAAAATTTAAGAATTGTATAGGTAAATGTAAAACTTCAATCTAACATTATTAACTGAAAGCTCATAAAATAGAAGTGATTTTTATTGTGTTAAATTAATTAAAAAATTACAATATTTTATAATATTATATTAATATTCTTCTTATCGTTAATCTTGTTGTTCAATGAAAATTTAATAAGTGTGTAAATTAATTAAAGTTTTTTTTTAATTATATACTTGAGTCTATACTATATCAACTACCTTAATCTTTAGTCGCTACAAACGAGAATATCATAAATGCTCATTCTCAAAAATTACCATAAGCATAAAGCTAAATTCAAATATTGGAACTTTAATTCTTACTTCTTACGCTTATGCTTACGGTCATTGTGAATGGGCACTAGTGTGTTGAATGCAAAAATTCATAATAAATATTCATAAAGTTTATAATAATTACTTTTAAGTTTATAAAGACATTTCGTTTGTTTTGATGAGTTCTACGTACTACTGCTAAAATTTGGTCGTGTTTCCTCCGTTCTGCCGAAAGTTTACGTATGCAAATCAAATTGCATTGCAATAGAGATATTTTCACTGACATCGACAGAGAAATCGGCTTGCCTTCCTTGTAGCTTTCGCAAACAAGCATGTTTATTCCAAACATGTAATTTGTAACAAATACTTGTTTGTAATATATTAATTATAACAATTTATCGACTCGAATTTAGCATATGTCCACGTAAATAATAATTTTGAAAATGTTTTTGAATTATGCTTATGGTAGATAATAGCGTTATTGTAGAGGTGATTAGATGAGTTAGGTGATTAAACTAATTCTATTCTAATAAAATAATAAGTTAATATAATAAATAAATTTTATGAATTTGTACAAATTATTTGAAATTTTGAATCAGCTAATAATATGTAGTTTTATTGGAAATGTTACGCTCCATCATCATCAGTAGTAGTACTATAATTAATTTTTTAAAGGTTTCGGAGATACGATTTTTGGCTTAAAGCTTAACACATTTGATGGAAAATTCTATATTTGGTTTGGTACACAGAAAAAAAAATCTACTTTCAGAATGAATAATTATGCTTTCAACGTGAAAATAAAAGTTTTGCTGTTATAATAAAAGCATTGCATTTAATTTGAAAGAATCGTGAGAAAATCTACTTTCAAAATCTGCTTTCAATTTAAATATTGTTAAATTAAAAGTAAATTTTTCTATTTGAAATTGAATACTTTTAAAATGAGTTGAGTAACATCATTTCAAAAGTATATACTTTTGATAAAGGCTTGAAGTGAAAATGAAAACTTATAATGTTGTTTTGAAAGTATAAATATTCATTTTGAGGTACTATTTTATAATGGAATGTGCAAAATTGCAATTTGTATTTATATAACAGACCTTATAACATGCGCACTACTATTTATCTGTGCTTGTTGATGTCATTCCATTTGTAAGTGAAAATATTTCATATTACACAATCAAAGGCAACTTAAACATTGGAAAGCCACTGAAGTAAGTAGTTTTTTGAATGTATTTTCTTAAAATTTATATTTTTAACATTTAACTATTTTTTTGTTTATAATAAAGTTGTTTATAGAATATAGAAAACATTTTACAACGGGACCGCAATGGCAACCTTATTGAGAAAACCTTTGCCGAGATTGTAATACATGAGATTGAATAATATAAATTTAACAAAGACGGAATTTGACTTATTAACCCAGCAAATCGTTAAATATTTTCCCAAAAGAACATACGGTAAGTTTACTTCATATTTTAACTTATATAAAAATAATTGTCTGATGTTATATTATGTTTTGCAGGAATATTACTATAATAATTGAAGCTCAAAATCAAAACGACAAAGTACAAATAAAAGGAAGTAACAAAAATTTACAATTTTGGAAGGAGCTCCTCAAAGTTCGTGCTGTAATAGTAAAAAGTGTTAGTGATTTTAATTATTAAACTGTCGCAAAATTAAAAAAACAGTTTTAGTTTGTTTAGTTTTAGTTTCTTAAAAATATAATAATTAAAAAAAGAAATAATAGTTTTATTTGTTAATTTGATGTCGGATTATTGTTAAAACGAATATAAACTAATATTAATTTGACAGTAACTACTTTTGAATTAACAGTAGCATCAATTAAAAAAACAAATAAATCCACTCTCAATTTAAATACCTAATATTTGATTTGAGAGCAACTGCTTTTGAAACTTGATATTATTTACAAAAGTAGTTACTGTCGAATTGACAGTAGTATGAATTCAAAATGAAAGTAGCTCTACTTTCAAATTAAAAGTTTCGATGTCTACGCCCTTTTTAAAAGCAAATAATGTTGATTTTAGTGCAATGCTTTCATTTTTACTGCAATATTTTTTTGTGTGTAGAACCAAATTTAGGTATTTTGTTGTATACGCCAAAAATTAAAATGAACTGATACTGAAATGACGATAATTTGTAAAGTACGTAAAATAAACCATCACCGTATATTTCCTCCTAAAAATTTTTTGGACTTAAGCCGTTTTTCTATATACTATAAACAGAAATTAGACTAGGGGAAACAGCAGCGGATCCAGGATTTTTTTCTGGGGGGGGGCACAAGGGGCTGACGGACAAAAGAGTCAACAATAACTGTTATCAAATCACACAACAATATAAAAATATACATGTTAGCGTGAGCCAAAAATTACAATAAAATAAAACAAAATTAGCCTTTTTACGTACTTACGATTTATTACCGTTCTTACTTTATTTCTATTCTACTTGTTATTACATAATTATTCTCTGGTATAGTATACCTCAGTTGATTACCGCCCTCATAATACCAACTTAGGTTGGTATTACTTAATCAACACTTAATTTAAAATTATTAGTCAGGACCGTATTCATTACAGGTCCGTATTCAGGTTATATGGCTTAGTATTCCTCGCTTATTCTAACGTACAGGTACGGACTCAGGTTGTATGACTTAATAATCCTTGCTTATGCTAACACGGCCATCCTGCAATTGTCGCGTCCTCGTGACATAATCTTGCTCCCGTCTCCAACTTTGTAAGGCCAATCTATTAATCTCTTGTGAATTAGCACTTGTGAATCACCATTGCTGTTCATATCATTGCCGCATTCCCGTGTCACGATTTTACCGGGGATGCTTCTGCTTCCAACTTCGTAAGACCAATTTATCAATTTATTGCGAAGTAGCACTTGTCAATCATCATTGCTGTCCATATCATTGCTCATTGCCGCATTCCTGTGTCACGATTTTACCGGGGATGCAAGGAAAAAAAATAATCAAAATTAATATTGTACAATAAATAATCAGTCATGCCGCCGAAATAATCAGTCTTGCAGTCGTAATAATAATCCTAATAATTCACCATAATAATCCTAATAATCCTGAAAAATAATTAAAGTTAATGTTGCACAATAAATAATAAATTAGTCTTAAAGTCGTAATAATAGTAGTTCGGCTTTGCCGACATAATAATAAGTAATCCAGCCTGACCGCCATAATAATTCCGGCCTGACCGCCATAATAATTCCGGCCTGACCGCCATAATAATCCTGGCCTGACCGCCATAATAATCCTGGCCTGACCGCCATAATAATTCCGGCCTGACCGCCATAATAATTCCGGCCTGACCGCCATAATAATCCCGGCCTGACCGCCATAATAATTCCGGCCTGACCGCCATAATAATCCTGGCCTGACCGCCATAATAATTCCGGCCTGACCGCCATAATAATCCCGGCCTGACCGCCATAATAATTCCGGCCTGACCGCCATAATAACCCTCAATATTAATTCGGCGTAATTAAACAGCAACCCTTAATATTGATTCGAAAATCTGTAACTTCTACACTAAATATTAAGAGTATCTTGAATAAAGAAACTTATATCGAAAAGAAAATAATATAGCAACTTTACTACTCCCTTCACTGTTCATTGGCTTGATCCAATAACTGCCAGAATCCCAATAATCTTCTCTAATAGCTCCTCCCAATACGTAACGCTCAATAGATAGTATATCCTGTATCATCATTCATCACTATTTCTCCAATCCCAATGATATTGCCTCCAATCCACGTTCATCCAATTTTAACGCTGTTTCCTTCAAACTCCTCGTTGACTAGTATTCTCACATAGTTCAGATCCTCCATCTCTCCATTCGGTATTCCCTTTAGTGGTTTGTTTCCCGCTACTAATTGTTGCTTATTTTACTCTCATGGAATTCAATATCGTTCATATTGTTAGCTTGGACCTTTTCAATTTCCCTGATTCAGCAAATCTTCAAACGTGATAACTTCATAAATCAATCTTTCAACCACTCGTCCAATCCTGACCTATTAGCTGTTAAATCGTTTGCTTTTCTTTATTGAATACCATGATAGTCTGAGACTCGGTTCACACTCTCTTGTATTGACCCATATTATAATCCAGTACATTGAATTATTTCTTAACCAATCAATGCATCGATATTGAAGATGGTGTCATATCGTCCTGGCGCTTGAATAGTTTTCTTTCCAATTCGCTTAGATTAGTCATCATTTTGAAATAGTTAGCTTTTTAGTCTCTCCCTCTCGTTTCTCTAATACGTTTATAGAATCAACATACGTTGTAATTTCTTATATGGGAAACCCCTTGGTTCGTATTATCACTAGTTTTGTTTTTATCCTGTAATTGGCATCCCCGTACAACTTCTTGCCAGTTATTTTTTTAAAGTAATTTGATTCGTTATGTCCTAATCGTTGATAAAAATCACATTTCCACATACTCTTTTGCTCGTCATAATCTTTTTATTTTTAGAAACTGTTCAGCAAGTCCAACTTGAAGTAATGCAGTCTTAAATCTCTAGAAGACCCCTTTTCGCCACATCCCAAACATCTTATTAACTGGATGAAACTACATTCAGCGTTCAATTTTGGTGATTCTCTACAATCTTTCTTCAAATGCTCATCTTTTCCATAATTGAAACAACTTAGCTATGGATTACTGCTTTCTTGATTGCTTTATGTCTAGCCTAGACAGTTTTATTTGTCTTCGCAGGTCGTCTCTGGCTTCATTGTCATATTCGCGAAGTATCAACATCAATTTTCTTTAATTATCCGGATTAGCCATGTGTACTATTTGACGAACGATGTCTAACTCTATTCCACCTATCTCATACGATAAACTTGATTTTTAGGTTAAGTGTGGTTGGTAACGGTATAAACTTTGAATTTTCGGTTTTATCATCACTCTGTATCACTTCCACTTTGCCCGTAGTTACGCATTGGTTGCAGACCTTACAAATTTCTTATACCACGTTTTCTGATTGGAAAAATTATTACGTAGATCTTCAAATAAAATGTTCCCAGTTTCGCTCATGTGGCTTCAATTATCGAAAATTTTCGACCTATTCCTCTAAGCGCATCTCCTGTTTTCAAAATTATGATCAGAATAGTGTTTTGCACGTTTTCTTATTTTGTCTATTTGATTGGTACTTTCTTCGGTGGAATGTTTACTCTCGTACGGGTTTATTATCTGTTGGCCGTTGTCCAAAATTGGCCATTAGAACAACTCAAAGAACAATTTCATACACCGTTGAAGATTCGACATGTCAGGATCGTTTTCTTCATTATGTGGGGTTATTTTATATTTTGATTAATTTAAAAAAAAAAAAAAACAATACGATACTTTGAATTAATTCTAATCTAATCTCTAAAACAAATTGAGCAGTAAACCGTAAAAAAAATTTGTACTTATCCTGTTGTGGTTAAACGTGGGTAATTATCCAACTTCTGATGTTAGCGTGAGCCAAAAATTACAATAAAATAAAACAAAATTAGCCTTTTTACGTACTTACGATTTATTACCGTTCTTACTTTATTTCTATTCTACTTGTTATTACATAATTATTCTCTGGTATAGTATACCTCAGTTGATTACCGCCCTCATAATACCAACTTAGGTTGGTATTACTTAATCAACACTTAATTTAAAATTATTAGTCAGGACCGTATTCATTACAGGTCCGTATTCAGGTTATATGGCTTAGTATTCCTCGCTTATTCTAACGTACAGGTACGGACTCAGGTTGTATGACTTAATAATCCTTGCTTATGCTAACATACATAAAAATATACCGTCTGGGGGGGGGGCACGTGTCCCCGTGCCCCCCCCTGGTTCTGCTACTGAGGGGAAATATGCAACTTTATGTTGGGGGGGGAATTACATCCATTCAAATAGACTATGTATATCATTTTTATTTCTTAATTTCGAGCTATAAAACTTCTTAATTGAAGTTACGCCATAATATTTATACTTGAAAGTTTAAAAACTTTAGTGATACCGTACCAGCACTAAAAGAACTTTTAATACGCGATTTCTACTTTTAAATTATAAATATTAGATTTACTTCCTATTTATAAGTGATACATTTAGGTTTATGTTAAAAATTTTTAATCGAAGTTACGATCATGATGATCTCGTTATAGTTAGACCATAAGATTTCTAACCGGTAAATCAAATTTGAAATTAATCATATTATCAACATAAACATATTATTTCCTACTACAAGAGTATTTAATTTCCTAGACAAATTGATTTTTCATCCGATTCGCTTAAAAAAAATATGAATCACATTTATGGTAACATAAATCAAATTTTTCATTTAATATTTCAATATTACATTTGTCAGGTTAGAAAGTACATATCTGTAATATTCAGAAAAGTGTTGAAGGTTAGTAAGTAATTACCTAGATATTTTTACTTTTGTCTTGATAAAATCGGCATAATTAAAATAATCATATCCTGTAACGTTCAAGATGTAATAGTTAGTACATATTATCTTTGTTAGCAAATCAGATAAAATATAAATATTGGGGTGCTTTCAAAAAACAGCAAAATCTAAAATAGATAACTTCTAAAGCTTTTGTATGTTCGTCAGTTATGCACCTGCACATACATACATATATTATATCTGTCAAAATGATAAATATTAATTTGAGAAATTCAAATTATGTAATTTTTTACGCAATTTCTATTATTATAATATCAATACTTTAAAGATTAACTAACAAATGTTCCGCATTAAACGTGTAACAATTGATTTAATCAGTTTTGTCATATTGCAGTTGTAGATAATATTATTATGTAGGGGAGAGTGGTCCTGAGTCGGCACAGTAAGCCTTTTGTCCGAAAACGAAAGGTAAATCAGATTTTATAGCACTAATAAGAGTGTAGTTGCGTACGGAGATCGTTTGCCTATAATTCTATGTAATTTAGGAAGGTGCAGTGTGGCTTTTGCAGTCGCAATGTAGTGCAAAGTGAAAAACAACATTTTGATTATTTATTAAAACCGTGTTCCTGAGTCGGCACCCCCCTGGTCTTGAGTCGGCACCCCATGTTTTTTCGCTCGAATGCAGAAAAAAGCGCTGATTCTCTAAGTTGAAACAGGAAATGGTCGAATTTGAACCATTCAGAAGAATAAAACATGCATTTTTTGTCAAAAATTTTTTATGAAATCATTTCTCAGCTACATACACAAATTTTATATTGAAACCTTTCTCAGGTACATTGTTGAAAGAAAATGGAAAAAAATATGAATTTTGAATTAAACTAAAGGAGTTAATTGAAAAAATGATGATCATTCGCTATCGTCGTCAGATTCATAATATGTAGGGCGTACTGAGCTCTGTAGCGAACGCAAGTGCAATCCACTTGTCGAGGATGGGGAGACTGTGTTCTTGTTTTTTTGGGCGTTTGTTTGATCCTGTTTTGTTTTTTCACGGTCGTTCTCGTGATCTTTTTCCTTTGGTATTGCGTTGACGACGCTGTTCTTCTTCCTCAGCGATACGGCTGATTTCAGCATCAGCCGTTAAAATCGTCGTTCGGCTCGGCTGTCGGCCTCGTCGTGCGCCTGTCGTTTTGCGCGGTGGTGCCTTTGGAAGCATTTGGAAATTTTGAAGCGTCAAGATCAAAAAAATTGGTGCCGACTCAGGACCACCCATTTAGTGCCGACTCAGGACCACTTCGACTTTCTACAGGTTTCGCGTGATTTCACACGCAAACAAATCCAAATGGAAAATCGACATAACCAATAAATTACAACATTGAATAAAGAAACCAGCGCACTCACTCATTTTAAATTTCAAAAATATTTACATACCTGTAGCTGCTTCAGAATACATGACAAAAATGAAATTGTGTCACAAATGAAAATTATAAACGCGCTCATACTCACAGCACCAATTCAAATTGACAACTGCAAGCGTAATTTACGTCAGTGGTTACCAACATGTCAGACGACAAAATAATTGAGCCGACACGTGCGCCGTCTCTGAGAAACACCATGGTGACAACTCAACCCGCAGTGCCAACTCAGGACCACTCTCTCCTACAATTAAAATTTATTTTATACAAAAATATGCAAATTGAATCACACCGATTAAGATTATGATTTTTGGCCTTATATTTTTGAAATAAAATAAATCAAAACGATGCAAATGAGACTTTGAAAGAACATAAAAGAGTTTTTTTTTATTCAATACATTTTGGGGGCTCAGAACTTTTTGTACCCCCGGATTGCATAGCCTGCGGCCACCTGCTTCGATAATTTCTCAAAATTATTTTTAGTTTTACTTTTTTTCATTGTTTTTATTATATTTATTGAAATAATAGATTTTAAGTGCCCATACCAATTTAATACATTATTTTAATTTATAAAAAAGCTGTACTTAATTCTAATTATTACAATGCAAATTAGATTGATTTTTTTACTTTCGCTACTTTCACTATCTTCTTTTTTTTCTTTAATAAATTTTAAAGGTATTGTTTCATATTAATTTAGCATCTATATTGAGATCTCACGTATAATTCTCACAGCAATGTTTACAATAATTATTATACTATTCCAATTAAAAATATTTTCAGGTGTGGTCATTTCTTGTTTAAGCCTTCATTTAATTCCATAAAATCAAGGTAGTTCTTATTATAATTCAAAGTTAACTTGGCGAAGTGGAAGTATTACATCCTGTAATGTTTTATCAACAAAGTCATATCTATTTTGATGATTGTATTATTCGAAGCTGTTAATTGTTTAAATAACCATAATTGCATAATTAGCATCTTTTGTATTATATAGCAATATCATTTCGATCAGAATACCATAATAGGGTTAAGTTGTAAATCATAATTCTTCCGTGAAAACGAAACTTACATAATCGCTACTAATATATTATTATTGGAAAATAAATGTAAAACATTTAAATTTTGAAATGTATTAGAATATATAATTAATTAGAAATGTATTATACAGTGGTCAGAACAGAACAGAAAAGCGTCATGAGATGGTCGTTAGCATTGCGATTAAGCACATAGAATGCTAATACAGAGAATCCGGGACGACTGAGGACGAAGTAAGAATCATATTATTATCGCCTTCTCCCCTCGGCAGGTAATGGCAAACCACCGGGGTGTAATATGCCGGTAGCGGTAGCATGTTTCGCAGTTGCGGAGCAAGTAATGCATAATAAGAGAATTTTTAGGGATTACCGCGAGGGTGGAATTGAGCCTTGGTCCTGATATTGATGCAGAAGGGAAGCCATACGATGTGAAGCACCCCGAAAATTCTCTACCCTACGCGCACCCGCCTCCGATACACGTGCCATGAAAAGCCTTTGTGAAAAGGCTCACCACACCCTGCAGAAGGGTAATGGACTGAAGAGAAATTATAACAGCAGTTTGGTGTAAAATACAAATCAAGAGGCTATGTAGAGCAGGAAATTGCAGTTATATGGTTTGTTACGCCGCTATGATCTAAGGGCCAAGATCGATATTCGATCAATGGGATAGACAGAGGAAAATATCAAATCAATTATGTTTTTCTATAGAAACGGTAATCTTGGCTTTAAATAAGTTGATAAGCCAATCTTTATATCTTTCTATAATAATTTAGAACTATTTATGTCTTGTTATTCTAGATATTCAATCTTGCTAGCTGTTTTAATTTGTACACAGATCAATTTTGGGCTTTTAAAGCAGCGCGACCAAGAATAGAACCGTGGTTTTCTGCTTCGTAGTATTCCAGTATATGCTTTACGCCATATTTCTGGAGAAGAATATAAATTTATTGTTATTAGATATTAAAATTATAACACACACAAGCTTTGGCAAACAATGGCATATTCAAATATTTTACAACCTACGACAGAGGTCTGATGTACATTAAATTTACAGAGTAAACACAATTGTTAATGAAATCATCATAAAATTAAACATAACCACAATATGTAGCAGACGTTTAACGGAAATATAGCATTATTATTTTTTGTATTAACCAGATTTAAATGTATTCTTTAACTTTCACTTCAGCTTACGATGTGAAAGCTTAACAGAATACTAACTTTTTCGTTAAGAGTAAAATACTAAAAGCAATCGAACAAATTTTAACTCAAATTTATAAATTATTACAGTTCATCGCTTTTAGAAGGCTACTGGAAATGCTCTGAAGCGGAAAGCAAAAATAAGATATGATACAAAGTGGAAACAAGAGTTTTAATTCTTTCCTCTGCTCAGAAGACCACGCAATCACATATCAACTGCCACAAAATTATTTAACTAATTTATATTTCTAATATTTGTCTAAAAATTAATAGCAGATACAATAATTTATTTTAAATTATCAAGTGTATGATTATGATCAACAATTTTGTTCTGAAAATAATCGATTATCATTTCATCTACAATGAATAAATTCATTAAATGGATTTTGGCACATTGCACGTTCTGTTTCCTGTTATCTCTGCTTTAGTAGTTCATTAATACCGTGTCTTTCATAACAATATCATGGATTATTTACTTGATCTTGGATTAACAACAATGTTATCATGACAGCAAGTGATCACAATGACAAGACAATCAAAAGCGTGACTCTAAATTGCATGTGAGAACTTCAACTTTCTTCACTATTTTGTCAGTTCCTTATAATTATCCTATCAGTTTGATTATACTCTTTAAGTCAAAAACTGTTTAACTGTTAAAAAAATACAAATTTTTAAAGAAAATTTTATAGAGCAGCAAAAGTTATGTTTCCAATATTGCACAAATATCTTACATTGCGATTTAAATTCTTCATAGAAGTGTGGACTTGATGTGATGGATTTTTGAATGACAGAGCGGAAATTTTGAATTTAAACCTCTCGGATCGCTGACAAGCAGGGCCGCCTAGCCCTATTGTTCACAGTGTGCAAACACACGGGCGGCCAAAATTAGAGGTGACCAAAATCCCAAAAATAGGGGTTAAGAAAGGTAATTTACTTTACGGCAGGGAATAAGTATAGTAGAAATTTAGGAAATTGTATTAAAAAACCGAAAAAATTCGGCTACAAAGGCGGCTAAATTAAACTTTGCACACGGGCGGAAGTACCCCTAGCGGCGGTCCTGCTGACAAGGACCAACAATTGTGGTCGCAAAATAAATGATTATAATTTAAATTTATTATGGTTAAAAAGGGGAATGAAAATTACTAAAACGCTTTACTGCATAATATGCCAACAACATTTATTACCACCTATGGCTGCAGCATATTTATTTTCATGTAAACTGTTGTTTTTTCTTCAATTTTTTTTGCCTCTGATATGATAAGAACTGTCTATCAGTTTTGAGCTGACTAGGTCAATAATTAATACATAACTAAAGCAAAATTAACTAAACCTGAAAATTAAAGACCCATCTCAATTCTTTTTTCCCATTTCAAGGTCTTCTCAAAAGCCTTTGAACTGTCTGTAAAGAGAGTAAAGAAGGTCCTGGTTTTGGATTCTAAGGTCCCAAGTTGAATTACAAGATTCGTTAGAATATCTTGTGTTCCACCAGTATATACAGGGTGTCCCCGCACTCACTTTACATAACTTAGGTGGTGATAGAGGACACTTTTCTAAGAACAATATTTAACAAAAATTTTTTTCTAAATTCAAACTAGGGCTTCTCATTTCCCGAAAATTTCAAATCCCGGGACGATGACCGAATCTTTGTAATGAACAAACCTGCTGCAGAAAAAGCTTTTTCCGATTAAAATGAGTCGAGATATAGGTGACGTTAGCGTTGATTGGTAGAATATAATAATTACCAATTATAGAAGAATAACGAATCGCTAACGTCACCTACATCTCGACCCATTTTTTCTCGACACGTTTTTGTTCGTAAGGCTGCGTATCTTGTAAAATTCCTCAATCAACGATTGTAGTACTTGGGGGGGGGGACTAACCAAATTGCCTTTACAGTATTCCCAGCGACTCCAATAAACAGTATAGCTATATCTTTTCCTAAATCAAAAATATTTATACATTCTCACCGATGTTTAGCTTCTCTGTTCTTAGGAATTTACTAAAAGTAATTAATTTACCATATAATCAGAAATCTAGATTTTAATTAAGTTACCTAAATTTAAACAAATTATCATACAAATGCAATTTTCAAAAGCTTTCAAATATTTATTAACTTTGCTAAAATAGCCAAGAAAACGTAAAAGTCAAACTTTTTATTATTTTATATATTTCTAAAAATGTTATGACTGGTAAAAACAATTTTAAATTAAAAAATATCTTTTAACTTCAAAATTTTAACTATAATATATTATTTACATCTTATATCTAAAAAATAAAAATATTCAAAACCGACATAAATTTGAATTTTCAATTAAATCAATCCAAGATTTTCAAATTAAATAAAAATTTCCAAAATCATTTGAAATTCCTTATCCATCAATTCAGGTCACAATGTCCATTGTCCAATCACTCAGGAAGGCACTTCGTCATCTCCATTTTACGCATTTCCACGAAAAGTTGCAGGTTGTGAGTTTCCATAGCTTTGGAGGATTCTTCCTCCCCCTCCCCACCAAAATCCACAATTCAAAAGTATTTACCACATAAACATTATTATTATTAATTAATTTATTGTTAAAAGATCTTCACTGCGACAAGATAGCTATCCATCAACAGCATTGGGCTGTTAAAATTGCAGAGAGGACCCAATAGTTTTTCTTCGTGATCTATAATAGTTCTGTTTAATGGACACTATTTTTCCAATAAAGATGAAAATCACAATTGAATTGTGACATTGAAGCATCTATTTCTTGTATTTGCCAGATATCTGAAAGTTAATTTATTTTTGATTCTATTCTTTTTATGCCAAATCTCATTTATTTTACATTAAAGCAACATTAAAGTTGCTAATTGGTGAAATATGAAGGTAAAATAATTAATGCTAAAAATCGTAATTAGCGATAATTCTTCAGTTAGGAATGTAATAGACTAATTAACAGCAATATAACTTTATAGTAGTCATTGGCTAGTATTCAAAAATGTAGAATATTAATAAATAACTTTATTTCTTTTAAAAATGAAGTGTGAAGGTATTTCAGAAAGTTTTTTTGATACATTTGAAAATCCTTTGTATTATATAGGGTGTTTTTTTAGCTGCATGAGAACTTTCAATAGGGATAACAATTGAACCAAGATTGCTATGGAAACAGTTTTTTGACATTTGTGTTTAGCAAGGTTTGGCATTTGATAATGCATAGATTGACCATTGAACAACGCTACCAAATTGGGCTCACAACCAATTGGAAGTGGATCCATTTTTTTACCGTAAAATTTTGTTCAGTGACGAGGCACATTTCTGGTTAAATGGGTATGTGAACAAACAAAATTGCCGTATATGGAGTGAGACCAATCCGGGACATTATCTTGAGACTCCATTGCATCCATTAAAATTGACTGTTTGGTGTGGAATACACGCCAACGGCATCATTGGTCCATATGTCTTTCGAAATGAGGACGGAGCTACCGTTACGGTGAATGGTGTGAGATATCGACACATGCTCAATACATTTTTGTTTCCAAAACTTCAAGAGCTAAACATTGACAACTTATGGTTCCAACAGGATGGTGCTACGTGCCACACAGCCAACGAAACCATCAATTTATTGAAAGGACAATTTGGTGACAACATTATTTCAAAACGTGGTCCTATCAATTGACCTCCAAGATCGTGTGATTTGACACCTCCAAATTATTTTCTGTGGGGGTATGTTAAATCCATGGTTTATGCTAACAAACCAACAACTCTAGAAGCATTGGAAGCTAATATTCAGCAAGCCATTTATGAAATAAAGCCAAAAATATTGGAAAAAGTGGTCAAAAATTGGACTGAACGGATGCGCTTCGTAACCATTAGTCGTGGTGGTCACATGCCGGAAGTCATGTTCAAATCATAAATGCCTTTAACTGTACTTTCATAAAAAAATGATAACCAAAACATTCCGTCAGGTTTTTAATGTTTTATTTCATTTTGAAGTTCTCATGCAGCTAAAAAAACACCCTATATTATTATCCTGGTTTTCATTATTAAAAAAATTACAAAAATGTTTTGTTTATCGATAGTATCTAACGTCTATCAAATGGTTAAAGCTGTTTAATTACACTTTATGTTTAATTTGTATTTCAAAAACCACCATAATTTTGTATTGGCGAAACTTCCTCAAACTTGTTTATACCAATTAATTTAATAAGTATTCACACAAAACTATTAAGTACCTTCTAACTGTGATGTATAGTTAGTTACGTTAACTTTCCCTGAATCGCTTGATTTGCTATTAATTTAACATCGAAATACTTTAACCTTTTAATATATTAATAATAAGGTATTGCACTTGTAGGTGTTTAAAGTATTTTTAGCCTTTCACGTTTGGAAGGCATAATAAATTATGTACCTGCATTACATACCGTAACTGGATTACCTTGTAATGTAATAGCTTATTACTAAATTTCCAAAATAGTTAATGTTGATCGGATTAAATATAACTATGAAAGACGAAAGCTACAAATTGTATAGGTTACCACTAATAAATCTTTTACAATTTTATGGAGCGAAAATGTATTGTACTGTTGACCAAATGAACCCATTTATAAGAACTGGATGACCTCAAAAATATTTTTCTTCCAATGACTAAGAAGTATCAAATTTTACATTCAAGGCTTAGACAATTGACAGGAAGTTTTCTTAGCAAGTAACTTCAAACCTAAAACATGAATAGTTTAATTAAATAAATATCAATGTTAACACTTTACCATTTTGATTACTGTAGGTGTAAACAGTAACGAATTTAGCTTCTTTGGGGCCTGAAGCTAAATATATTGTGCATTGAATTACATTGTTATGCAAATCTTCTTGTAATAAGTTAGTGAGAACTATGAATGTAAAATAATATATAAAAATCTTAATAACTTTGTTATAAAAAGTTTTGGAAAATAATGTAGTAATTCAATGTATAACTTCACAAGTTAACAACCCAAAATATATTTGAATCAGTTATTTCAGAAACAACCTAAGTCACTTTTTGGCCAAATTGAGTTAACACATGGAAAACATATTTTCGACAATTCCGCATCGTTTGGTGCTAAAAAAAACTTAAGAAAGTATATCCTTTATGGCAGAAAACGATATTAGAAATTTTCGGTTTAGCAGGTTGCTTACCTAACAGTGAAACGTTTTTTACGTTTCCTGAACATCTATAAAAAGTGACTTAGGTTGTTTCAGCAATAACTGATTCATTTATATTATATTTTATCTTATAAGCAGATTATGGGCTCTAACAACTGTTTTTAATACAATGTACATTAAACTAAATGATAATGATAAATTAATAATGTTCGGAACCATATTGTCCTAGATGAGTTCCCTATTACATCGGGTGCCCGCAGCTTAGCTTCATTAGCTGCTATGCACCACAGGGTGCAAATACCACAGGTCCACAAGAAAACACATTTGTAAATTTCTAATTAATGGTGAATAAAATATACGAGATATAGGGTAGAGGCACCGGTTATAGCCACGTTAAGACAAACTTAAAGTTTGTTAAAGTTTATTAAGATTACCTGCAATTTATGCTTCACGTTGCCTAGTTTAATAAAACAGTACAATAATCTATTTACGGAAAATTAATATTTGAAATTGATAGAAATGATCTATATTTTTAGAAATTTAAATGAAATAAAATATTCCAATTGTGCTAGTTATAGCCACCCGTGTACCACATATAGCCAGAAGTCTGTACCAGATATAGCCACCTACATGTCACTTCGCATAAATTGATACCTACGTTAGAAATTTATTTGGCCCCAAATTAAAATTTAATAAATCCCAACTCATGATCCCAATTAAAGCTATTATAATTATTTTACTGATTTTACTATTAATTACTGTATGTAATTGAGGACCGTTTTTTCAAAACTCGCTTTGTCCAAATTAAAAAATATTGAGCTTTATATCAAATGTATATAATTTTGTAGCGGCCTATCAGAATTTGCTATCATATATTGCAAATTTTGCTTTGTTTCTTTACAAAACGCTAGAGAAAACTTAAAGTTTTTACAAAACTGGCTTTGTACAAAAAAAATCATAAAATATATTAATATTCCTGAAGAAGCGAAAGAATTTTATGACGAAATTTTAGGGAAAACATCGGAAGAACCAGAGCGACAAGTGACAAAAAATTGAAAAGATTAAACCGTAAATTTCTTTAAAAAAATAAAATATCTACTTATAGTCACCTTGATGGCTATAACTGGAAATATCATGGTAGAAATGTTCCACTTATAGCCACCCCAAAATTTAATAGTTTTCGGTTACAAATTTAATAAATTTTGTAAATAAAGAAAAATTAATGCTTTACCTGATTTAATAAACTAACTTAGAACAGTTTAAAATCAATTGTTTTTATAAAAATACTTATAACACTTATATCACCTGCTAAAGAAACTTGTTAACAAAACGTACAGTTTCACAACCTATTATACTTTGACTTAAATTTTTTAAACTTACATCATAGATAAAAAAGTGCACATAGAGAATTTAGGTCTGTGTAGGTTTTATTCAGTAAATTTTATTTGAGTTATAGAATTATTTTGCCATACGGCCTTATTTTATCATAATAACGCTGCAAGTGGCTATAACTGGTACAGTGGCTATAACCGGTGCCTCTACCCTACTAATTTCTAATTGTAAAACACCCAGCACTTGAACACCGCAAGAAATGGAACTAGTACTTGAACAGATTTTTGAAATTGTATTAATGCAAAAACGGAATATTCATAATAAGTAATATCCGTATTTTATAATTACTTGATGATTTAGCAATTGATTTCTATAAGTTTTTTTAAATTATAAATCGAAATAATTATATTTTTGTTAACTTGAAAGTTTGAAACAAAAACTGCCCTCTGGATTGCAACCCCTAATGAGAGGGTTAGTACACCAAAAGCCAGAGTCTGCAACAATCCGGAGAGAACCTCTCCAGTTTGTTTTGCCACGATGGAAATTTAGACCAGCTCTTTATTTGGGCGGTGGCTGGATCGGGGTTCTGTAAATAATAGGTAGCTAAGGGTGAAAAAACAATAAAACACCTATGATGGTAAATGTGCTTTAATTCAATGATAACAGAATCTGAGATGCTCTTACAGTTCCAAACAATTGCAATGTATAAATTACTGTGGTAAAACTGCACAGTAGCAAATGAAATAATGAGCGGTTCATTCACAAAGAGCTCCGTCGTAAATATAAACAAGTACCAAACAAGATAACAACACTAAGGTTGTACAATTTGAAAACAAAGCACACACACGTTGATGCTTTCGATATGGAAAAATAAAAATGCTTACCTCGATATCTCGCTAAGCTTACAATATCAAAGATGACAGGCACTTCCAATCGAGACCAACGGGTGCTATTCAGGTGAAGCTGGATCTTGTTGAACTATCTAGAACAGTAGAACTTGATAGAACTACGCGCACAGATAAACACGGCTTGGATTAGATGATGGTGTATTGAGAGCAGGTGAAATGCTGATCGAACGAAACTTCGTTACAGTTGGAGAATCCAGGATGGCAATCGATCGGTTTGATGTTGTAAGGAGACCAAAACAAACATCACAACTCGATACTTGTCAAAAAGATAAACAAGAACTGGCTTGCGCAAAACCTTGCGTGCGGGGAGAAATCGTGCAATATGCTGATAATGGTGAATTTTGTAAAATCCACAGGTGGTATACTTCCACAGTAGAAAAAACTGTGACGCAACAGCGAATGGCTTAAAGTAATGCTCAATAGAAACAGGAGCTGGCCAATTTAAAATAATGGATAAAGCACCAGTAATTCGGCACTAAAAGGCACTTTAAAACTCAGCACACGAAGGTCGAACGTACACATTCAATATCTCAAACCCAACTGATACGGCTCAACCGCGTCCGACAGCAAGCCACATTGCGTTCAAAAATTGCAAGGTCAATGCTAAATGCATTTAAAAATGCATACAAGGCAATGGGCCGTACTCAGGGATATTGTGAAACGATATGAAAAGGAGAACAATATAACAAAGCAAAAATTTGTTACAAGTTGGCATATGGAATAGCCGATAAGCATGCTACTTTTGCCATGGAAAGTTACCCGCGCAATCACAGTTTTTAGGTTATGAACTTAAACTCGAAAAAACTAACATAAAATGATCACGTTTGTCCATTACGTTTGTCATACATAAATAAATCAATGTTGCCAAATGTATCTTTAGAATATCGATTGGATTTTTGTTTGATTTTGACTGATTTTTACTATTTTCACACGTGTTCAAGTACAACCACCACCGGAGTGTTCAATTACGGCTGCGATTCAAAATAGATTGTTCAATTACAGCTGCATTTGAAGTATATTTTAAAAACCTTCTAAAAATATGATAATTTTATTAATTATTCCTTTTTTCTTTGCTATTATATGCAAAACTATCTATATTTTTATAAATAACATATTTTAATCAAATTAATCGAATTTTATTTGCTTAAATTAGAGTGAAATAGGTTTTACTTTCAAAACTGTTCAACTAGTGGGTGTTTTACCTTAGAACTTTTTATTTTAATGTGTTAAGTGAAATTACGACTTCTTAATATAACAAAGCAACCTTTACGATTCTATAAATAGGATCAAGCAAAATTGAATACATTTATTTAATAGAGATTTATTATTAATATTTAATTACAAATTATACCCAATATAAACGCAGCTAATTGCATTTAATATGTTAAGGTTGTCCAGCCTTAAGCCAGAGAATATTATTTTGGGAATAAAAACAATAACAAATTATGCAAACTTCTTTATGTTTGAATGATTTACCTACATTTAAACTTAAAGTTCAAATTAAATTGTATTTGAATAACCAAATAAACATTAGGTATGTTTTATTGTTTCCTTAATACTGCAACAGAAAATTCCGAAGTAACCATCAACCGTTCTAAACACTTATTTTTACCTACATGTTACGTACTTACATAAAATACGTAATTATTCTGTTTATTGATTTAAAAAGCTTTCATAGTTCGCGTGCATCAATGACTTTTTATTATGCATAATAATTGCACATCTTAACTGAACCACATCAGTTTAATACGTCCAACTGTTTACTTAATTTTTTGAACTGAATAAGATTTATTTTTGCAGGACTTTTTCAAAGCAATTTTGCTTATTAGTTTTCAATGAGAAACTGTGATAAATGACTACTATCGGAGTAAAAAGTTCTGACCCCTGAGTTTGAAGTCTTATACTTCAAAAAGTAATTGATGGAATTTTATGCACTAAGAATATACAGATGAAGAATTTAATTTTGTATAACATAATATAATTTCAAAATGATAGGCTTCATAGTGTGGTTTTGGCATGCAGATATTTAAAAAAAGAGGCACAATTTATGCAACAATTAGCACAACGACAACTTTACAATTTTTTTTCTCGTAAAGTGTTTTCTCAAATTTAATGAAATTTGGACTGTAGATACCTACATCTTTTATCTCTATTCCCAAATTTTTGTAATGATCTATTTTAAATATTTTTTGAATTATTCAGGATAACAGTAAAGTACAATAACTTCGTTATTATAACGAAATTTTTTAAAGTAATTGAACATATCAATCGAAAACTATGGTAGATTATTATTTTTCAATTAAATAAACAAAATTTTTAATTATATTCCAAACTATGGCAGTTTCAAAATATTAAAATGCGATAGAATTAATAGTTTACGGGGTGTAGGGACGGAAGGGAACGTAATGTGCATGCCCTTATTGTTGAAATGCGGCAACCGCTGATCCATAATATTAAAAATTATAATATTGATAATGACGTGGCATGTGCCGCCTATATACAAAAACTGATTTTACGATTTCATACGGTCGCAAAACGTGCATCTCTGATTCTATGCTTCTCTGTCTAATAAGGAAATTATTTAAAAACCATTATTTTATTGTTTAAAATGAATTTTTTAATTATTTTTGTAGGGAATGTATTTTAATAAATTTATTAAAGCTATTAACAAAAATTCGTTTAAATTGAACAATTATGTACAAAGAAAATATCGACTTATAGAAATCGACTTTTAACAGCAATTTGACAAAATTCCAATAAAATTTTTATATTGCTAAAGAGAGTATACTTTTATCTATGTACTACATAAATTTTATGTAATTTGAAAAGAAAATACGATGGTTGTAGGTATTTGAAGTTGCAACTTTTCGTAATGAGTGCTAAAAACTACACTTTTTTTAACATTTTTTTAAATAATTTTAAAAGGGCGTTAGTTAGAAGTATAAAATTTTAATATGACATTTAGCACTAATCAATTGATATCATATATTTTTTTCAAATGTTTTCGCTGCTAACTTTTGATTTTATTTGACTTCAAACTCAGGGGTCAGAACTTTTTACTCCGATAGTACTCGACGCCTGAGAATTTTCAATACTTACAATAATTATATTTCTACCTTTAAAAAATCATTTGGGGTGATATTTTATTCATGTTCATGCGGCAGTTCCTACAGACCGCAACTAACAGCAACTCAACGTGAAATTCAAACCACGGCATAAATAATTCTGGAAAAGTTGAGCTTCAAACTCACAACCTTGAGATCCAAATACAATTATTATAAATAAAAACTGTTACTTTGGTATTCAATCAAACTTATAAATAACATATTAACCTATTACGCCTACGGTATTTAAATAGAGCGACCAAATGCTTTTACCTTATGGCGGTGTACTCTATTACATAATTCGATTAGGTACTGACAATTAAAATTCAATTATGTATAACAATTAAACAAAATTTTGCGTAAGATGTAAACACAATAATATTCTAAACAAAGCTTTCGATTGATTTTTTTTTAGCAATCTGGTACCAAATTTGGTCATGGTCGTTTATAACCTGTCTTCTCACTCTTATTTAATTACCCAAACGTTTCATCAGTGAAAGTACTGAGATCTAGAGTACAATACTCTTGATTTAAATTACATTCTGACTGCAAGTTGGTAATTAAAAATGCTAGATATAGATACTGCTATTATTAAGCGACACATTTAATATTTAAAATTCTCATATCTAAGAATGCGTATATTTCTGAATAGTTTCTAAATTTTGCTTTGTTTTGCAAAAATTTGTATTGTTATTGTAGGTGAGAATAAAATCTTCGTGTATATGTGTGTGTTTTTGAATTACAACATAAAATTTCTATGAACTACGATGGTATACACTTTTCACAATGAACTTTTTATTGCTATATTATTATTATATTATGCCACTACATAAATGAAATAATCATTTTGATATGCACATACCTACCGTTTCAATACTTTTCCATTCGATTACAAAAGACGATATGTTATGCAATTTTGCAATTTTATATGTATCAAGCTATGAGGGAATATAGTATAATCGGTATAATCAAGAAGTATGTGAATAATTATATCATCAGTCTCTGCAAACAAACTATACCCATAAAAAGAAAATCAATTTTTGTAGTTTTTGGTTTAAGCTTACGAAAGTTTGTATTAAAATTTTACAACAAAAAAATGCCTGCTAAGTACTAAAATGTTACATTAAGGAAGTTATTATTATAATTATTTGTTTATTTTACACAATTGTAATAACACTAAGAAAGTATAAGTAATTTTATTGCAATGTTCCTCAAAATATTTATATCCAGTTTAAAAAAGGAAAAAATTCCTAAAATGCTCCCCATTAAAATCAAAACAAAGTGTCCTAGTTTAGAGGTGAATTTTTAGAAAAATATTAATTTTCCCCCTTCTTTTTCATGCACTTAATCATTTTGGCATTTGAAAGCTTCAAGTAATATTTTAAGTTGGACAAATAAATGTTAAATGTCCCACAGTATTGCAATTAAAACCTTTTTTTTTTTTGAAATTATTATGCTCATTTTCAAATTAATTTTAGTTATTAGTTATACAGTGAACTCAACTCTTTTTATATTTTATTCTTAAGTTCAGTATATAATTGTTCTTATAACTAGTAACTACTAGTTGTTTTTCTACAAAATTGTACAAAAAAGAGGTTAATGTGATAATTTAATACTAACGGTTTTTTACATGCTTCCAAACCCACCTAGTGACTTTAACGGCTCATTGTAATCTACAGTATTATTTACTATACGTAATTTGTAAATAAGTCATGAATATCAGGGGCTGGTCTTCTTTAACGGTAAAATATCTCCATGTTAACAATTAGTAATAACATACGAAGTTCAAAACAATGAGAATTTACCTACCTTGAAATTTGTAAAATAAAAATGTATTATGCAATTCTATTATTAAGATATTTTTTTAAGTTACATAATACAATTAAGAATAATTAATCGAGAAGCATAAAGTTGTAATCTTTCTGGAATGTAAAATACATATTATAATGCATGTAACAAGACGTTATCGAAGGCATTATAGAAACAATCAAACAATAATAATGTACAAATCGTGGGGATATTGCGATTTATTACCTTTTCAAGTGAGATTCTTATGTAATATCAGTTAAACGAGTCGTATATACTTTGCCCAAATTTTAACAATATACTACATTTTGTTATTTATAGGTAGTTATAAAGTATTCTCTTCCAAATATCATAATAAGTATCTGTTATTGTTATTATGCAATTAAAGAAATTAATTTGGAAAATTAAATAAAAATAATTTTGGAAATTTTTTTGGGGTAGTGGACCAATAATTAATTAATAATACTTAAATATAAATTGAGAAAGTTATAATGATTGCTATTAATAAATAAATTCTTGCACATTATGAAGAAGCTACTCATAATATCTATAAGGTCATGGTGAAAGTCATTAATATTAATTAATCTCGGTAGTAGAATAGTCATAATCAGAAAGTAAAAACTATAGAATTTGAGAATCCGTAATGAAATTTAATTCATATTGTCTGCAAAAAAATTAAAGATCACATAGTAATGTGAAATCGAAATGATAATAAAAATAATGCAACTTTCTTCAATGTAATGTTTTTAAATCACGTTCCTGATGATATTTTAATTGCTTATGTGTGAACGTAAGAAATAATTCTCTTTTTAAATTTTATATTAAACTAAAACTTAAAAATGAACAGGCTAAGTAAACAAGAAAAATCGATACTTTCATTACGCTTTCAGCAATAGGTTATTGCTTTCTTGAGATAGATTTAATTGAAAAACTTTTAAATTTAATTTGCAGTTATGTTTATTTTTTATTGCAATACATAATCATTAATTTTAGTCGTATGTGACTTTTTACGTTACTAATAGACAGATTTAAATTTTATTAGTAGATTTGGATTCCTACATTGGTTTTAAGTTACTCCTAAAAAGTTTGATGTACCCGAGGATGTAGATACCGTCAGATAGGAGATATTAAATAACATAATTAAAATATTATTATATCTATGAAAATAAGCAATCGTTTAAAATTATTATTTTAATTATTGTAATAAACAGAATATATTATTATAATTAAATAAATAATACATAAAATGTACCACAACTATTTAATAATAATGATTAATAATTTTATAATTAGTTTGTAATTATCTATAAAGCTGTAGCTTGGCTCATCACAAAAAGCATCATTTTACCTATTAAAAATAAACGAAACAATCAAAGTCCGCTTATTTGCAACCCCCTTTTACCAGAGCACGTCACACATTAAACTCTGTATTAGTATTGCCGTCAGATGTTAGGGTTGGTCAGGTTTGCTAATCAAAATAAAGTCTTTTCAAAATAAAAAACTTTGGATTTTTCGGTGAACTTTACATGCATTTCATTTTATGCAACTGAACTATTTCATATTAAATTTATTACCAATCAAAATGATTAAATTGTAAGAGTTTTAGTTGTTTTGGTAATTGTTCTATATACTATTAATTACTTCGTTAATGTGAATGTGAACTTTTAGAAGCTTTAAATTTGAAAAGTATATTTATGATTAATTAAAACTATTCTATTGATCTTTGCGTTACAATTATACATAATATTATCTAGCATCTCTATTAAGCAAAATTTTGAAACGATTATTGATGATATTATAAGATAAGGATTTTAACTAGGGCAAATTGTAACAAATTTAAACTTTCAAAATAGTTACAATGTTATTCAATAATTATTCTATTGTGCGTTAGTATGTTAATAGAATATAAAGTATATTCACAAAATTAAAAATTTTATAAAATATAAATTTTGAAAGTTCCAATAAAAACATAAAATTATTACAGATATTAAATGTGGACATCCAGCTGTTCCTGTAAATGCAAGAGTTACATTAAGTTCACCAGGACTAACGGCTGGAACGATTGCTACTTTCATTTGCGATGAAGGATACGAAACTTTTGGAAATACCGAAATAAATTGTTCATCGAGTGGACGATGGATTGGTGAATTACCGTTTTGTGGTAAGTTGCATAAGTTAATTTTTTTATTATTATAATTATTCAAAGTAAACAAATGTAATAAAGGTTAGTACGTATAAATTCCATTGCAGAGAAATAAAATTAATATTACTGATTTATTAAGATTTGACATAACCAGGTTATGATAACAATTTTGTTATTTTGTAACACTTTGATTATTTTGGAGGATTTGGTATTCTGATTTTAAACACGTAGTAGTAATAGTTTTCTTGAAAAATCATGGTTATAATTCATTAATATCATAGTAACCACATTTTAGTACTTGTTATGCCATTGGCATACACTTATCAGATTGAAAGTCGTGCAATTTTGAATCTAAAACTTGTTAAAATAAGAAGAAATATAAATCCTGCAGGACCAACTGAAACAACTTCATGTAACATGACTCAACCTGGTATAACTATGCCCAACAAGCAAGACAAGAACATCAAAAAACTTAATTCCTTTCAAATTTAAATCAACCTATTTACCAAAAGCAATTACAGCCATAGTAACAACCAAATGATATTGGTGAACTCAAGGACCTGATGAAGAAATTGATCGAGGAGAGGAGTACGATGTTAAACTTATTAGTAGAGTCCGGATTTGTAGCTATTATGCTTTTTCTGAAAATTCGAAGCAGCTGAAAATTTTTAGAAAAATTTTGTGTTTTAACTGAAAAGAAGTCATTTGGTGCCAAGTTTTATATGCTTTTTTTGCTTTTTTTTTTGGCTTTTTGTGCTTTTCGTGCTTTTTTTTGACTTTTTGTGCTTTTCGTGCTTTTTTATACTTCATTAATGCTTATTTTACAAAATATTTCAAAGTTTGATCTTTTAAATACATCTTTCTCTTTTAAAATTTTGAAAATTTTAAAAATGTTGCTTATGAATTAGAAAATTCGGATAGCAAATCTATAAAAGATTGCCAAAATGTATTAAAGAATCCAGAACTTAAAGCAAATTTAGCGTTTATTAAATGCCCACTGTAACTTTGTTACTGATGTTATAAAATCTTTCGAAAAGCAGCAAATGCGATGCGAAGGATTAAAAATCTTAAATAATATAGCTAAAACAATAGCTGGAGAAACTAATTAAGATTTTGAAATGGAACCCCACTTGTAGCAAAATTCAAATTTGCACCTATTACTAGTGTAGATGTCGAAAGAAGTTTTTCTGCCTACAAAAATCTATTAAGTGACAGAAGGATGAATTTTACTAAAGAAAATTTGGAAAAATTCTTAATTGTTTCAAAAATTAAATTAATAGGTACTTTGGTTTATGCTTTTTAATAAAATTTGTGCTTTTTTTGACAAAGTTGATGCTTTTTTTATAGTAACTACCGTGGTCGCAAAATTTGCTAAATGGCTATAATCTATAATACTTAAAATTGCAACACGGAATGTTAACCAAAGGCTTGTGTAAACATGCACAAGAATTACAAAAATTTCTAAAAGTACACGATATAGACGTAATGTTGATCTTTGAAATTCATTTTACCGTAGAAAGAAATATTAAATTACCAAATTTCGCAATATAGTACAATTTATTAGTAACTACCGAGATGGTAAAGCCACAGGCTTATTAAATTAGATTTTTTATATTATTAAATATTATTGAAATAATTATTAAACACAATATAGAAAGATCAGGGTACAGGCACATCTGAAGGCTAGCCCAGCAAGCTACCTAATGAATGTAAAATATTAAATATTTATATGCTCATAGAACTAACACTGCTAAGGAAACGACGCAGATGTTGGAAATAACAGGCCCTAAGGCCTAAGCAGAAAATTCTCTAGAGAATTTCTTCTAGAAAGAAGAAAAGGAAAAAGCGAAGAACAACGTTAAACACCATGTAGTCGAAAAATATCAGTGTGATTATCTCCATCAGGCCACCACCGTGGTTGTCGAAAGCTCTAATTTATCAGTTTCTTGGCAATTTCGGTAATTTACTGTCCACCCAAGCACATTACTAAAAAGGAACAATATCAGCAATTCTTTAGTACACGGGGAAATAAATATGCAAAATAATGCAAAAAATCCTCAGTGGAAAACGAGGCTTATGACCACTAAATGTAAAGAATTGCTTGCAACAATAAAGAACAATGAAATGACGACCATGTCATCGGAAAAACCATCACATTAGCCTCTTATCCAACAAAAGTTCCAGTTGTAATCAAATTTTATGTGGTAAAAGGTATAAACATCAAAGAACATCATAAAACATTCTTGTCAAAGATGGTAAGGAGTATATCTACTGAACTTTTTCAAATTAATTCTGGTATCCTACAAGATACAGGGTAGTGTATTATTGGGGCCAGTTACTAGCTCAACAATAGTAGCAATATTCGCGGATGAAACAGGTATTCTCTCATCACATAGTGTTCCTAAAACTGCGTCTACAAACCAGCAAAACCACTTAAATAAAATCCAAACATGGCTCAAAAATTGGAGAATAAAAGCCACCGAAACAAAGTCATCGAACGTTACATTTGCGATAAGGAGAAACACCATATTGTCCCTAAATAACTGGTATTGCACCTTAATAGAAAATTAACTTGGCCTAAATATATTTTTCACAAAAGGAAGCAACTTGGGCTGAAATTTAGACAAATATATTGACTAATTGGCAGAGAATATGAATTATCATTAGCTAATAATCTTCTACTCTATAAAGTTATACTGAAACCGAGCTCGATCTGGACATAGGGTTTATAGCTTTAAGGAACTGCTAGCACACCAAATATAGATCTCTTATACTCTCCAAGTTTTCAAACCAAGATTGAGAACGTGAGAACCATCGTCAATGCGCCGTGGTATGTTCCAAATGACGTAATTCATAAAGACTTACGTATCATTTCGGTTCACAATGTTCACAATATTCACAATCAGGAATTATGCTCCTAACATAATATTTTGAAGTAGTAATTGAAGTAGAATGGAAACACATCCAAATGTGGCAGCAAAGATCTTAATGAGTAATCCACATGAAGTTCAAAGCCTGAAGTGCTTCAAGCCTACCGGCTTATTTACATGTTTCGATTAAATTTTTCTTTAATTTAAACTTTTCTAATTAATTTGTATTCATAGAAACCTTAAAGTTGATTATTATGAAAATACTTATTGAACTGTCTTTATATAATGTCAAGCGAATTACATAGATTCGAAGATTTTTTCAAGAATTTCGTTTCAAGACGAAAATTAAAATTTTACATATGCCAGTACAAAATTTTCATCCACCTCTCTGATTCTCAAAACGATAAAAGATCAAATCACGTATCAATAAGATTAAATATCAATAAGATTAATTAAATAATTACGTACTAACTTTAATCACACTCTGCGTTTATTTGTAGTTTAGCTGTTACTTTATAATTTTAGCTTTACACTCACGAAAATAGTGAATTTTTGCCAAATTTGGCGGAGTGTCTACAAAGGTTAGCTTCTTGCTCCGCTCTCGCACAAAAAGGCGTCGAACAATTTGATTCCCTCTCAAGTTGGTATCCCAAAGTTCATCAGTTAAAAAAAATTCAGTTGCCTTTCGGCTTTCGGCAACTTTAATAAACTATTGCATAATAAAACTTAAACTTTTCTAGTGTTCCAATAAACACCACGTCATTTTGAGTTTGATTTAATTTTCAACCTTCGTAGTCATTTTGAACTACGACAGTATACGGGTATTATGTAGTACTGATAATAGTTAATAACCCGGAAGAAAAAATATCTGATGTTAATTGGATAATAAAAATTAAGTGCAAACATTATTACATAGTATGGATACCATAAGCATACGGTGTTGGTTCAGGCGATTCATGTATAACTACAAAGTAGCTTTCTCTACAGCCCCGATTTATGAGGTTGTTAGAAATTGAAATGTTTATGAACAGTGTAATATTTTTTATTTTAAACTATCAATTAAAAGCTTCTTAAATGCATTTAAATGAATATAATTTCTTCTTATATTGTATAATATGTATATTTTACTGTAAAGTATGAAATCTGTATTATATTGGTTTTGAGGAAGAGGAAATAATATACCTCGAAACGTAAACCTATATCAAAACTAGAGTTTATTTTATTGTCCAGTGTCCACCACACCCGCAAAATAATAAGTTTATTTCTTCTTGTACAATTAATTCTTCGATTTCTGCATTGCTTTCTTTGATTTGAGCGCATTTGTATTTTACTCGATTCGATAGTAGTAAAATCACGAATTGTTGCATATTACCCTACCTATATATTGAATATATTATTTTTTATAGTTAAGAATTATTATATAATAAATGTAGCAATGATAAATTATATGTAATAGTTCTAGCTATTATTATATTAATAAGTAATAACACATCCCAACATCATCGGTCAAAAAATAGTGAACAAAATACATTTCAGATTTATTGTGCTTTATAAACCGCATTTATTTTACAATAATTATTGTACTGACAAATGGGCATATCATTTAAATTATTGAAAATTACATTACTACTAAGTATATAAAATCAAGTTAATTATTTCTTTTATTTGTTTAGGAACAAATATTGCCTATAGAAAACCTGCAAATCAATCCACATCGGTAAGAGGTGGTGGCAGTCTAAATGCAAATGATGGTGATAAAAGTACTGACCATGATGGCAAAAGATGCACCGAAACTCAAAAAGAAGCTAGTCCTTGGTGGTCAGTCGATCTCCTTAAACCTTATTCAGTAAAAGTGGTAAGGGTCACTACACGAGGATGTTGTGGACACCAGCCTTTGCAAGATTTAGAAATTCGGGTTGGAAATAGTAGTACGGATCTACAACGAAATCCACTCTGTGCATGGTTTCCCGGTACAATTGGTAAGTATTATACAAAAAAATATAATTGCTTTACTTACACTTGATTACCGTTAATGTCCGTACTTCCATAAGCCATGTAATTAATTTCAATTTACATTACTGAGCACAGTAACCTACATTTAACAAATTATAAAGAAAGTAAAAATTAATCTAAGGTTAAATTAATTTAAATTTAAATAAATATACAAATTTCTAACGCTTTACTTTTATCATATCAAAAGAGAATGCGTGGAGTATAAAACAGCGCTTTACACCTTTTTCAACTTGAAGTTTCAAAAATCATACTGCATTATCCTTAGAACCAAGAAACTTTCTTTAGATTGCAAACTACAGTTTCTAATCGTGAATGCCACGAACTCTACAAATTCAATATAATCGATCCGCTAATGGTAATAGCAAATCATTACACTGCATTATTATAAAAGTAATTATTTTTAACGAACCATATAATGGCAGTAAAGTTTGCAGCTCTAAATATTTTATTGTTTATTTTAGTGAATATTATAAAACACAATTAAAATATTTTTTAAGTAGTGCACAGCTCAATCATCAGTATTCCAGGCATAAATTTTATTTGTCTACCTATAAAAGTTTATTGTTATAATAAACAATTTTATTTAAATTTACTTCCAGCAACTTTTCAAGTTACTTTAACCTAAATTATTTTTTTTGTTACATTACTAACTTCTAAACCACAAACTAACCCAATTCTTTCATTGTTTGCTACAACTATAACGGTTCGTTTTTTAGATGCTTATATTAATCATTTTGAATATGGTCTTGATAAAAAATTTAAATAGCAGCTTACTAACGTAACAATAAAATTTCATTGACCAAAAAAATCTATTTCTTGAAGATTTTCGCACTATTTCTTTCCGAAATATTATTATAAATTGTTCGGTTCTCTCTATTATTTTCTTTATTTAAAATGGAAAAAATTTAAATGAACGGAAGTTCTTTCGCAGAAACTATTCGCATTACACTAAAGTATTGCGTTAAATAATTCCTTTTAGGTCTAAAAATTAATTAAAAAGTTTAAAACTAACAGCACGATAAAATATGTAACTACTTTAATTGCAAATAGACAATACATTATTAAGAAATAAAAAAACATTCACTAATTGCATTTATCAATTACAATTTAGATGAAGGAAGCACGAAGACATTTACATGTGCTAGAACAATAATTGGACAACATGTCTTTTTGCAACTTGTTGGAGTAGAAGGCTCCCTATCTCTTTGCGAGGTTGAAATTTTTACAACTGATGGTAAGTAATTTATGTATTAGTACAAGGTTTCAGTTTTCAAATAAATTATGTAGAAAATTCTAAGAGGTTTTATTTTAAGAATATAATAAATTATACATATTCATTTTCTTTGCTTTACTGCAAAATAGAAGTTGCACCTAATGATGAGAAGCAATCAGTTGCTTTACATATTTGAACTTTAAAAAGCTCAGTAGAGTTTTGCAGGCGGAACATCCCTGCCAGAATAATGTTAATGTTACTGATGATGTGTTACTGTCTATTAACTAATTGGCAAACATACCATTAACATAATATTAATAGTATTTGTGACAGGGAGTAGCGCTGTTAGGGTTTTTTAAAGAGTGGGCAGATATGGGCAAAAATATTTAGACGGACAAACAGAGAAATAAGGAGGAACGATCAGCTTATTTTCCTGCAACTGTTTATAATACGAAATGTTATCATTTTTACCAGAGCGAGCATAAAGGTGCCTGAAATTTTTTTAAATTGGGCGCTCTCCCATCCCTAATGCTACTAGTGGTGACAGGGGTGTAAATAATTGTAAACTAAATTATAATAGTCACGAGTTAGAATCCCGCAACGGACTATTTGGTGAACGTGAATATCAAATTTAATCGAATAATCGAACTTGGGATAGTGATATCCAAATTGTAGTCGAATAACCCGACCCTTAAAAGTTTTCAACAACAAAAATTAAATAAACTTTTTCCAAAGTTTTGCATCTAAAAATGGCCGGATTATCCACTATCATTTCCCATCTCGCTCAGTCGGAAACTATTCTCTTTCTCTAATGGGCGTTATCGCACGACCTTGCAATTTACATCAGATGAATTTTATTTGTAGTTCTTGTTTTATTAACGATTGCCAAAATTTTCCTACTTTCTTTTCTTTCAACAACTGCTAAAAAAGAGAAAACTCGCGCCAGAGAGTGTTATGAAAAAACCTTCACCCCCACACCTCGGCTATTAATCCAGGGGCGTCACATACTCTTTTTATCTTTAGAAAATTTCATACAAATAAAAATTCTCCATAAAAATGATAAATACAAAATTTTGACAACTTATCTAAAGGCTTTGTATCTGAAATCATAATATGACAATATGTATGATAAATATGTCACAAATCTAAGCAAAAAGACAATTACGAAATCTTCATTGTGCGTAGACAATAATCATCTATGACAAACAGAGCGGAAATCTATTAACAGTTCTTTAGAATTTTATACGGTATAGTATTGAACTGAGTGAGTTTCTCTAAACTTATTGTTTACTGAAAAGTGTTAAATTGATTAGATAATTTTGTCAAATCTCAATTATCCATACCTACCCACGGTAAACCACATTCCCAGTCATTTAAAATGTTAATGTACTCGAGTACATTTTTTGTACCATAATTGTTACTTCTTTATAAATTCAAGCAAATTTTTCAAAGTGCAAAATTTGATCTTTTAAATAATATGTTTAACAGAAAGTAATTCGTGATCAGAATAAACGGCAAATACCTTCGACAGACTGAAAATTAATGATCATTAAATTAATTCTTTTTTTTTAAATAAAACATTTGCCAAATGGAGCCAAATTGCTGCGCAGTAGGTGTAGAGGGAGAACGCGTGACACTCAATTCCACCAATTGATACCAACCAATATGGACTCTACCTGACAGATATTCGTTTCTGCACATTAACTTCAACTAGTCACTACGAAAAAACTAAACTCTACATTCACTTTCACGTGTTTAATAGCCAAAACGGCTATTATCAATAGACTATTATTATTAGAGACGGCCATTGCCTAGCAACAAACGCAGTTGGATGCGAATGCGGGGTACATCAGGGTTCAAACCCGGGGAGAGTCAACTTTCTTATGTCCAAGTCTATGTGCTTCGGATGACATGTTAAACCGGTGCGGCGGTTGCCCTGAGTTGACGAATTGCCACCGTTAACAAAAAAATAGGGCTACAGGCACATCTGAATGCTAGCCTAGCAAGCTGCTGCTGGATGTAAAACTACCTATAGTCCAAGGTTGATCTGCGGACTACTCAGTCAGCGTGGTGAGTAGGTGAGTTATGGCCAAAACCTCCATGATATGGAGAAGCTTATGTCTAACCGTGGGCGGAAAAATGCCGATAAAAAGCCAAAACGGCATTTTAGGATAATTGTATGGATTATTACGATTAGTGAAAATTTTGCAGATTTTCTCTGCAGATAAAGAATTTATTATTTCAATTTATGGTAATTTTGTAAGTTTTGTAATTTTCTCTGCGTGGGTAAGTAAAGAAAGCATCAGAACTGTGAGAAATACGTTGATTTATAATTAAAAAGTAGTTTTTTCCATGCGTTTTCTATACCTTCACAACTTTTAAATAAACATTGTAGCTCGAGATCTGAAAAAATAAAAACAATAGTTAATTAATGATCGTCTCGAACTAAAAATCTGGCATACATTCAATAGAACTGAATTATAATATGAAACATCGACTATTCCGTATAATATTAAAAAGTGAAATATATCTTGATAAATACTATAATATTATAATATAACACTATGATTCAATCAATCAATCAATCAAGGGCTTTTCCATTCCTGTCGGAATATTGCCACTTCTATTGAAGTCTTTACCATCCATTTCACGAGGTGGATTAATCCTCTTACGGTATATTTAATGGAACTCGACCTTTCTTTTTATCTGCATAAAGTAGACGTCGTATTGTTTGAGTAGATACCTTAATTAGAGAAATTCAAGTTTAGCACGAATTTTTGGAACAAATAAATTTGGATCAGTATTGGAAATTTCTTGAATTTTATTTTCTTGCCTGTTTGTGGTAATTTTTGTCCGGCCCTGGCACTTTATCGGTGCTACTCTACCTTCCATTCGAAAAACATGAATTACTTTAAAAATTGAAGTGGGATTTTTACCTAATAATTCAGCAATTTCTTGCATATTTTCTATTGAACACACAACTTGATGATCAATCGCTGTTCTTCTGTAATCAAATGTTTGAATTTCCCCATTCTACGAAAATTCCTATTAAAATAATTCAATTTGAACGAAAAATAGCAAAGTTGTAAGTTTGTCCAAGAAATTATACTTTACAGTGTTTTCTGAATAAAAATTGATTGGCTCAATAATAAGGTATGATTTAATAAAGATGATGTAGTTTTACAATGCAGCTCTGCCCAAGTAACTGATACAAATTTGCAATTTTAACTTTTAACTAAAACTAGCAATAACTTTTGTTTTCCATATTTGCTTATTAACGCTTTTATACAATATCAAATTGTAAAGACTTCGCAGTGAGCGAACATTTTTAAAAAGTATCATTTTTTATTAGAAATATACGTAAAAATATTTTAAATATCATTTTTTAACTTATTTATGGTAAATTGTGTACACATCGTCAGGAAAATTGCTTAATATAATAAATTAATTGATTCGTTGTTCATGTAAGTAAATAATCATTCAATATAATCAACCGACAATAATCATCAAATTAATTTAATCAAATTATTAAATTAATTATTTAATAGTGCAATTAATTTCCTGATTATGTATAATAAATTCATAATATTAGTATGATAGTGTATTTTAATTGTGAAATTTCATGTATTTGATGTTCATTAACTTTATTATATCAAAAGATTCACGAATAAATTAATTAAATATATTAAATAATAATAGTCGAATATTATAACAGCATTAATGGTAATTTGATAATTTTCCATATGAACATTCGATTCGTGAAATTTCGTATGAAGGGATCCTTAATGATCATTAACTTGATAGTGTGTCGGATGTAGTTCTGAAAGTACTTAATTGAGTTATATACAGGCCCGGACTGGCTCCTTTGGGGGCCCTCGGTCAGAGGCTGAGAAGGGGACCCCTTACCAAGAGAGGAGATTTTTGAATATCACATTTTCCCCTATTTTGACATTTGGAAGTTATATAAAAAATACAAACCACTTTTACCCAAAGTTTAAACAACTTCGCCGACTAGCCTACCTAGCCAGTGCGGGCCTGTTTACATAATATGTATTTATGATTGAAGTAACAATTTGTGTTTAGTTAAAGCAAGATTAATATATTAATGAAACAATGGGTGTATATTAAGAATATCATAAAAATTAATATAGTACTACGCCTTCCAATTTAGTAGTGCAAAGTGTTATAATTTTATTAATTACACCAGGCGTTTCCCAAACTCCCATGCGATTGTACTAATGTTTAAAACATTTCTTATATTAACATTTAATTAAATTTAACTTTCGCTTACTTAGATAATGATAATTCCAATACAGTAAAGCATCAGATAATTTGGTTCAAGGAAGTCCGAATTTCCTTTTTTGTAATTCATAAAATAACTGAGTGCAAATTCGACTAGATAGATAAAACAAAATTTTTTCTTGAGGTTAAAATTCTTGAAACTTATAAATTACAATATAACTCAATAAATTTTACGATATTGACATAGTTCTATATTAAAATGTGGGTTGACCAAATCGCATAATACGTTCATTGCACTACCATGTTAATTTGATCGATTTGAAAGTCATGTAGTTGATCTGTTTTCGAGTTATTTTCTTAAACTATTTAGTATGGGTAATCAAATCAATAATCATCCTTATATTTGAATATAAGTAATGTAAATAGGTGCTATATAATGTATTGCACATATTCCGATATAGTAGTTACATTTGTACATTTGTACATTATAAATTATTTTTTATATATTTATTATAATATGTACTTCTGCTTTAGAAATTTTCTTTTAGTTCTTAATTACTTGCAAGTAGATTCGTGGGTATTAGACCTTGCTACTACAAAATGAATACAAATATTAATCTTGGTCCATATTAAATTAATATTTACCACCGTGCAAAGGTAAATGGAAATTAAATTATCCATAATAAAGCAAAATATATAGTTGAAAACGATTAACTTGTTAATAGGTGGATATGGAATAATTAAAATAATCCCAAACCAACCCCTAAAACAACTTGCGCATTATATGTTTGTTACCTAGCATTTCATGATTATTAGTATATCAATTTATTATTTGAATGGTTATTATCATTTTAATTTAATTACCTGTTTCTATTTATACTTCTAAATAATAAATAATTATTGTTAATTACATCAAGTTATTTCATTATATTTTTTAAATATTAATATTTTCATATTTATCAAAATTAAAATTAAGTAAATAAAAATTATAATATATCCTGAATAAATTGTTACATGTTTAAATGCATAAATTCAAAATTTTACAGAATTCTCTGTGGATCGATGTGCACCTCGTTCAGCTCCAGAAGACGTTCAAATAGCAGCATTTGCAAGAACTTGTTATGAATTTGGTGTAGGTCGAGGTGGTTCCTTCGCGGAAGCACGTACCTATTGTCAAAGTCATTCAGGGGATTTAGTTCATGGCATGAGCCCTGGTGCGACATCATTTTTATATTCAGAACTTGAAAGGCGAAAGCCTATGCTAAAAACCCAATTAGTGTGGATTGGAGCTCAAAAAGAGCCAGGACTTACATCACGAACTTGGAAATGGGTTAATGGTAAGTAAATTATAAGTATAATTTATGTATCAATAGCTAATACAATATTTCTTATTTCTATTGCAAACATTATTTGCAACATTTTTTCTAAAACAATCAAAACAAATTAAATCTTAAAGAGAATGAAATACACGATAATATGAAAACCTTATAATTTAAAAATTATACTTACGTTTAATTTCTGTTTGCATAATGCTAAGAAATCGTGATTCTTCGCTCAATAATTCACAATAAAAAATTAAGACCAAGTGTTACGACCTACTTTCGGTAATATTTATTTAAAATTATTAGAATTTATATTTAATAATAATAATCACTCACCATTAAAAATAAAATGATGTGAAGTTTTATTTGTTTAAGTTATCGATTATTAAAAAACTTTCCTTTTCTTAATTATTTATTTTCACATTACTGGTTCAGAACTATTGAATTTTTTCTATTCACAATAATTTTTAGGTGATCTTGTTTTACGGCCTTCATGGGGGAAAGACCAACCAAACAATTATAATGGAGAACAAAATTGTGTTGTTTTGGATGGCGGTAGAGGATGGCTTTGGAACGATGTGGGTTGTAATCTTGACTACTTGCATTGGATATGCCAACACAGTAAGTAGGAAGTCCGTAATTTTATTATAAAGTCCAGTACGGTGTTTTTTCTCCCATATAAAATAACTTGAATGATCTTCAAACTTGAAACTTTAGCTTAATCAAAACATTTCAGATCCCTCTTCATGTGGTAGTCCTGACAAACAGTTAAATACTACCATAAAAGGGACAAACTACAATGTCGGGTCAACAATTGAATATCAATGTCCTGTTGGGCATATGCTGGTAGGAAATGCTAACAGAACATGCAGCGTGGACGGATTTTGGTCCGGTATGTCTCCATCGTGTAAATGTAAGTTTTTCGTTAATTTCTTTTATTTAAAAATTAAAATTAATCATTTTATAGATATCGACTGCAAACCGCTGAAGAATATTGATCATGGAACCGTTACATTACGAGATAATCGTACAACGTATGGGGCACGAACAATATACACATGTCACGAAAATTACACATTAATAGGTCACGAACAACGAGTATGTGCGAGTGATGGAACTTGGAGTAACAAAATTCCTCAATGTCTGTTTGATTGGTGTCCAGATCCTCCTACCATAACTGGAGCTGTAGTTGCGACTACAGGCCATCGTGCTGGAGATACGGCAACTTACACGTGCCAATCAGGATTTCTTCTATTTGGACAAGGAGTAATATTTTCAATTAATAATTTGGCTAAAATAAAATATGAATTTTTAGGTATTATCGTGTGGACTTGGAGGAGAATGGTCTGGTAAAACACCGACGTGCAAGTTTGTTGATTGCGGTGCCCCTCCAAATATACATAATGGACAATATCGACTGACGAATAAAACCACAAGTGTAGACAGTGCAGTCGAATACTCTTGTGGTGAAGATTATTGGCTTGATGGGCAAAAAACGCAGAAATGTACAAGGGAAGGTAAATGGTCGGCCGATCCTCCTTCGTGTGAATGTAGGTGTTAATGTTAAGATACCATCGTGAATGTAGTTTTGATCCCTAATAATTTTTATTAGTAATCACCTGCGACGAACCAGAGGTTCCAACTGGCAGTTATGTTGTTGGCTACGATTTTAACGTACATTCGACAATTGAATATCATTGCGAAGTAGGACATTTACTTAAAGGTGAGGCAACGAGAATGTGCACTAGAGAAGGTGAATGGTCCGGAATCATGCCCTTATGTGAATGTAAGTGTAATTGCAACATAAAAAAATACAAGTTAAAATTAATCCAAACTGTTGATTAGATATCGACTGTGGCAAAGTACCAACAATCTTATATGGCAATTTGGAATATGCAAATGGAACCTCATATTTGGGTAGCGAATTAAGTTACAGCTGCTCTCGTAATCATAGATTGATCGGTGTCCCAAAACGATTTTGCTTAGAAAATAAGCAATGGAGTGACTCGAGTCCTAAATGCGAAGGTAGGTATTTATTATTTTTATAAAAATTTCCTTTCAACTAAAAATTTATTTACAGAAATCAGATGTCCAGAACCAATTTTGGCAGAGCATAGTATATTATCTGTAACTGGAAATGATAGGATGTACGGAAGGACTTTGATAAGGACTTTTGATTCGGCAAATAATGGGGCTACGTCTTATAAAATTGGAGCTATTGTTAAATATAGATGCGAACGAGGTTATAAAGTGATCGGTGAACCTCTTAGTACTTGTGAAGATACGGGACAATGGAGTGGAGATGTTCCTCGATGTACTTGTAAGATTTTTATTACGCACAGTTGATATTAACATCTAACTGGGTTTCTTTACAGATGTGGACTGTGGTGCAGCAGGAAAACTTGAAAATGGTGTTGTTACACTTGTATCAAATGCAACATACTATGGAGCTTTGGCTTTATATTCTTGTGATCCTAACTTTGAATTGGACGGTGTGTCTAGAAGACTTTGCTTAGAAAACGGAACATGGAGTTCGGATGCTCCTATGTGTAGAGGTATTGAAATTAACCGATTAAATTAAATATTATAATGAATGTTTTTCAGAAATACAATGTAAAGACCCTGATGCATTAGCAAACGTGAATTATCAAGTTAGTACGCACAGTGTTGGAGGTATTACTCATTACTCGTGTCCAAAAGGACATCGCATGGAAGGAAACTCGACGAGGGTTTGTCTTAAAAAAGGACTGTGGAGTGGTCAAACACCTGCGTGTGTGGGTATGTCAACAATTAAATAAATTAAGCGAATAGATTTTAATTTTTTAAAACTTTTCAGCCATCGACTGCGACCATCCTGGTAAGATAGAAAATGGACGAGTAATTGTTATGAATGGAACTACGTACAATAGTGCCGCAGAGTACCATTGCATTCCACAGTATGAAAGAATTGGGCTTTACCTCCGTAAGTGTATGGATAACGGAGAGTGGTCTGGAGAAGTACCAAAATGTGAAAGTAATATAAAAAGTAATTATTTTAACAGATTCTTTTTAATTAAATTGTTTTTAGAAATTTCCGAAGAATCTCAAGAAACCTCTGGTCTGGGAACCAGTATAGGAATAGGTGCTGGGGTGGTACTCTTTCTCTTATTACTTTTAGGAATAATGTATTTAAAACTGTAAGTTTATATCACTAATTTTTGAAACTGAATGACAAAATTTATGTTTTAGTCGAAGAGCCACACCGGTAAAAAATACCGAAAATATTGAAGGTGCCGAACGTAAAGAAGATCGCAATGCTGCAGTGATGAGTTATGCGACTCTAAGTGATAGGAATGGTTACATGCATTCCACAATTACCCCTAATTTATACGAAAATATACACGATGAATGTTTATATGATGCACCATATGAAGAAACGAGTCGAGATAGTGGTACGTACGAACCAGAACCTGTGGGAAGAGTAAATGGAAATAATGTTACAATAAATGGAGTCCAAGTTCGATAGTTGTAAAAATTGTGATTGTTAAATAATTTTATTATCTACTTTCTCTGCAGATAGACTTACAATTATTTATAAATGTTAGCTTCGTGACGAATTAAGTATTGAAAAGCTGAACACGCTTCAGTAACGTCATATCCCTTGCAATCTTAACTTTGTCCCGATAGAGCATTCCAGTCAAACGATATTTTTCAATCATGTTATTAATTTCGTTGCAACACCAAAGTTTGTAATATTTATAGTACCTACACGCGTAAGATACCTACATTTTGAATTGAAATTTACAACATTTATAGACTCCTGACATTTCTCTATATAAATTATTAAAATAGCACTTATTTCTTTATAAAAAAAACTTACAGTCTAACTTCAGAATTTTTAAGGAACAATTTTGACGATTGGACTGAAAGAAGCTCGACTGTAAATTAATGTTAGTTTCAAAAACCTGTACATTTGTTATATTTTGTGTAAGAGTTGATATGTTTGTATGCACAGTGTGATATAAATGAATTTTTATAATGAATTGTAAATATATTATGCTATAATTTTGTATTCAAATTGTAGAATATGTAAAATATGGAATTAATAATAATAAGTAATACAAAGCCTCTTTTTTTATTTAATTAAAATAAATTGAAAGTAATAATTTCTATTTATTTCTTTTACTGCATTTTATGATTGCAGAAAAGATGAACTTTTCTGCAAATAGTGCAATTGTTTCCCAAGACGCACGGTTCTTTAGAATTACAGTCAAATCTAGAAATTGAAATTTTTAATTATTTATACCAGGGATCGGCAACCATTTATTGTACGGGGGCCAAATATTTTACTTTGAGATTAGTGCGGGCCGCACTTCTTGGAATATCCACTGAAAAAAGCTTTTAGAAAAAAAAGAAGTAATATATAAAAACGCTAAAAAGAGCTTTGTTTAAAAAACAAAATTAATCATTTTAGAGACCGCGGGCCGCACCAAGACCCTTCGGGGGCCGCATGCGGCCGCGGGTTACCGACCCCTGATTTATAAATAAACATTATAATATTTCTATCTTATAGAAGCTTAAGTATATGTAAATATTTATACCGCGGTGGTTAATCTAACGTAAACAATCAGCTTTCTGCTTACTTTTGCAATGAAAATAGAAAAAATTGTAAATAAAAAACAATTAAAATAACTCTGGCAATTAGTTTAAAGATAACTTTGAAAATAATAAATTAACTGCTAAATCTAGTTTGAAGAGAATCATCATAATATTTACTTTAGAAAATACAGGACCGAATTTAGCCTTAATGCCCCTCTAGGCAAACGTGCTCTACCCACCCCTCTAATCTCCATTCTCAAATTTGGTAATTTAATTTTATATATTTAAGTAAAGAAAAGAAAAGGTATAAGACGAAGAATATCTAATAATTTACAAAAGATCCAAATTTTCAAGATTATAGTTAGAATAATTTTAGTATCTAATAAGTGAAGAAACATTTTATTAAAAAACATTAGTACAATATAAAATTAAACTGATTCAATTTAGAACACTAATGAACAATCATAATTGTAATTATGTTAATATACGTATTATTATACTGTTAATAATACATTGTATAAAATCCAATTCATATATACCTACTCATCGCGGTACCTTACACCTTCGATGCACTGCACTGTCAAGTATTGTATTTTTTATTCAAGCGGATAATTATTATTATCTTCTTTTTCTTAGTTTAAGCCTTAAGGCTTGTTATTACCAACATCTGCGTCGTTTCCTTGGCAGTGTTGGTTCTGTGAGCATATACAAATTTTACATCCATTAGGTAGCTTGCTAGACTTGCCGTCAGATGTGCCATGTATCCTGGTTCTTATGTTAATGGTGGCAATTCACTAACCCAGGGGACCACCGGCTTAACGTGCCTTCCGAAGCACGGAGACCAGTCATAAGAAAGTTTGACTCTCTCCAGGTTTGAACCCGGTGCCCCGCATTTGCATCCAACTGCGTTAGCTACAAGGCAATGACCGTCTCTCTATATGATTTTAAATCAAATCATATAGCTGTAATTCAAAACATTTATTTTCCACATAATATTCATCTTGAACTCGTAATTTCTGGGAGCCCCTCCTATAATATTAGAAAAAGTTAGAAAACAGTCACTTTTTGTACTTGACAATAAAACTTTTACTAGACCAATAGTCTTTAGGGCCGACCTATTTTCATCAAAAATTGGAAAATAAATAAATATATTACAATGTTCTCTCCTTCTGTGCAAGTCTTCTCTTTCATATGCGATAGTTTCACCTTTTCTATTGCATTATGTTCCTACGTTGGACGACTTACCTTTTTATTTACTGCTTGCAAAGTCCTCTCGTTCCCCTTACCTTAATTAATATTGAAATTAAACCTTGTAGAGACAGTCATTACCTTGCAGCTAACGTAGTTGGATATGAATGCGAAGCACCAGGTTCAAACCTGGGGAGAGTCAAACTTTCTTATGACTAGTCTCAATACTTTAGAAGGCACGTTAAGCCTGTGGTCCTCTGGGTTAGTGAATTGCCACCATTAACATAACAAACAAGATACAGGCACATCTGAAGGCAAGTCTTGCAAGCTACCTAATGGATGTAAACTATTTATATGCTCATGGAACTAATACTGCCAAGGAAACGACGCAGATGTTGGAAATAATAAGCCTTAAGGCATTAAGGCTTACAATAAGTTGAAGAAGAAGAAGAAGAAGAAACCTTGTTTATTTCAAATTAAATGTGTAGATGCTGTAAGTCTGTAACTAAAATTAATTTGCCCTTTATCTGACAAACTGGTGTTAAAGGAAATGAGTCATTTAACAAAATCAGGGAAATGATTACCCTCAAGAACAAAGAGTCTATATTTGGAATTGTAAAGTTGAAAAAATTTAAAAAGTACCAAAGTGGAAACTATTAGAATGTAAGAAGACTTATGAAGGAGTAAAATTGCAAGTTCAAAAGGAAGAATGGAGATAGGTTTAAAAGTAAAAGCACTTGTTTCAGAAAAAATTTAAAATTTAGTTTGATTTAGGGAGATGACAAACCCACCTCCTGATATATGGACACCCAGGACAAGAAAACAACGATGTTGATATAATATGGAGAGCAGTACCTAAAAGAGGAATGGATCATCGACACTCTCGATCTTGGTGATATCTTCAATGACATCCTCTATATAAGTTGGCATTTGTAGACTGCACCGATGTTAACTGAGCAATATTTTTTAATTCCATTAAAGCACGAAGTTATTTAATTTACTACAGAGGTATATAAATAATCCAGATTGTATTTCCATTTTCTGTTTTTCATTGCTAGAAGATTTACAAAGTATAATGTAAAAAAAGAGAGATCCATCCCCTTCTCAATAGCACAATTTGCCGAATTGAACGCCCCTAGGAGATATTTTTAATTGGTAAAGTAGTGTTGTCAAGCGCTCGGAGCATAACAGGAAAGCAGTATTCGCAAAAATGATAAGCAATTGCTCATCATGAATGCTGTCACGACGTCCGAATTCGGGCAAAAACGACCAAGAAGAAAAAAGTGTTGTCAAAATAGCTCTGGAGCGTCAAAGCGGAGCGAAGGCGCGGAAGAGTCAGTTTTGACAAGACAACTAAATCCGATACGGATCCATCATCGTTAAGTTAATTAAAACCATTTCCAAGTATTAACTATTTATATCGGTGCAATTCACATCTGACCATCGCGCATCGGTGCAATCTACAAGTGACCCTCGGTCGAAACTAAAAAAAAAGGATTTATTTCTGACCATCGGTGCAGTCTGCATAATGTCCATATAAGTTTCAATTTTTTCTCGTTGTAGGACGATGTTATGACCTGTGTCAAGCTAGCACCCCCACTTTTTCCAAATTAAAAAAAAAAATAGTTAGGAATTTTGTGTAAATTATGTGTAAATTTTGTGTGCAAAAAAAAAATTTTGTGCTTTCATTGTTTTAAAGTTATGACCATTTTAATGGTGGGGGTGCTGACTTGACGTCAAGCTAGCACCCCCACCTTCATAACTTTGCAACCAGTTATGCTACGCCAAAAACAAACATACCAGAATTTTGTGTAAATTATGTGTAAATTGTGTGTACCAAAAGAAAATTTTGTGCTTTCATAGTTTCAAAGTTACAACCATTTTAATGGTGGGGGTGCTGGCTTGACGTCAAGCTGGCACCCCCACCTTCATAACTTTGCAACCAGTTATGCTATGCCAAAAATAAACATACCAGAATTTTGTGTAAATTATGTGTAAATTGTGTGTCCAAAAGAAAATTTTGTGCTTTCATAGTTTTAGAACTATAACTACTTGGCGCATGGCGGCGCGGTGCCGACTCCCGGTAAGTTGTATCACCCAAGTATTTAAGGCGAAGATCTATACTGTCAAACAGCACATTTTGGTTTTTTCGGTCTCATTTCTACAATTTTCATTTTTTTGCGTTCAAATTTTGTAAGAAACTATAAAACTATAAACGCTATTGAGCTACGTTTGATTTTTTGTTTTTTAAATTTTTTTTAATATTTATTTTTCGAATTAGCTGTTTATTGCTTCGTGGCCCCAAACATCATGACTTTATAAGTCACCCATAAATTTTATAATTAAATATAATTTATATTAACAACATGGTATGCAAAAACATGTTAACATTTTTTAAATTTATTTGTCGATATTGAAACAGTGCCAAGGGTACAAAGACAATATTTCGTAATTTGAAATGTTTGTTTACGTTTGGGTAATAATTTTTTTCATGATGCATTCACCGTTCGCGAATTGTTTAACACATAAATATTTGTAAATCTCCGAGCAATAGTCGCCAAAGTGCCTTAAGTTAGCTTAACTTGAAATTTAAATTCATGTTATGGTGTTAAATTTAGAAGTATTGGGAAAGTGTAATTTCGATTGTGAATAATTGCACCTTTAAAGCCCGTATGACACGACAGTAAATTTTGCATACATTTTAGTACTAAATGGTAACTAACCAATGGAAAGCGCGTGTTAGTTAATCTACCAGACGTTTTTTATTGGATAGTTCTCATTTAGTACTAAATTTTGTGCAAAATTTAATGTTGTGTCATACGGGCTTTAGATCTAAAAAAGTACCAATTTGTATTCATCCTATGACAGAACCTTTAGTTATGATCCACCTAAGCAATATTTTCAGGTAATTTGAGATCTCCCCCCCCCCCTGCAGAGACTAAATTCATTTTACTGTTATTGTTTCTCATCCAAAATACTACTATATACTAACCTTTCGTGTATCCAAGTTATTAATAATGTAGAAATGTATATTACCTTTAATCAAAATGAAATCTCGCACTACCTGAAAATCTTGCTAGAGCCGCCCCTGAGTAAATGCAATTGGCTTATTAAGAAATGGTACTTTTTTAGATCTTAAAGATGTAAAAAATATTTACAATCGAAATTACACTTTCCCAATACATGTACATTTGACACCTTAACAGGAATTTTATTTTCAAGTTGATCTAACTTAAGACACTATGGCGACTGTTGCTCGGAGATTTACAAATATTTATTTGTTAAACAATTCGCGAACGGTGAATGTATAAAGGAAAAAAATTATTGCACAAACGTACACAAACGATGCACAAACGACTGACACCAAATTTGACCCAAAATTTGCGATGGGGGGGGCTGGTATTTCCCCCCCCCACTTAAATTGTAAATATTTCACGAACGGTATTTGCACAAACGAAAATTTTGAATGCACAAACGTACACAAACGATGCACAAACGATTAACATAAAATTTTATGCAAAAATCGAAATGGGGGGGGGGGCTGGGGAAATGGACCTCCAAATTGCAATAATCCGCAAATTTATTTTATAATTAGTTTTTGATCCTTTTACTGTCATCCTCTACCTCGGAAATTTTTTAATTCGTGGCCAGGGCACAGCGGCGGTGCAAGAATCTAGGGCCCGTAAGCAAATATACAAAACGGGCCCCTAAAAAAAAGATCGTAAGCTTTTTGCTTGCATAAAAGGTGGGGTGGTAGGGCCCCTAAGTATTGCTTACAGTAGCTTACTTATATCACCGCCACTGCCAGGGCCACTGTCCTATCCCCAAAACTACTTTTAATTGATGGCGGTCAGCAGATTTCGTGGCAAGTAGGCCGCGGCGAGTTGACCTATACCTCTTTATCTCAAAACTACATTTCTTAAACTGGACGGAAACATAACTTCAACAGATTTCAACCGATTTACCTGACATTTTTGCTGTATCTGTAAGATTAAATTATTTATAAAAGAACCTGGGGATTTTATGTTACATTGTAAACTTTTCTCGTTATGAATAACTAGCTGGATAGCCCGTCCACGGATGGGTATACTAGCTGGTGAATCTCTATTTTAGCGGTATAAATTAAAAAAATATAGTTTCCTAAGAGACGGTCGGAGAACTATGAACGCTAAATACCCGGTTCGAATCCGGGTGAAGTAAGAACTTTATTGTGGCCGTCTCTCTGATCCTCCAGGTTGGGGGTCGGAGCGATGGGCCAGCTCCTCATCACCTGTAAAAAAAATATAAAAGCTCATTGAACCACGACCAAGCCTCGCAAGAGACTTGGCAAATGGGAACGGATAAGCAGTTAGTAACTGTAGCTTGATGTGTTTGTGAGGTGTTTATTTAACTGCTTGCAATGCAAAAATCAGTCCTAGATATATTTCTATATAGTTTCCTAGCACTAACCTAAGCGCAACCGGTGGATCTCTCCTATAATGAGCTTTATTAACCCTCCAGTGGTCGCGTAGTCTACCACCGTAGACCATGCTTTTTTAAGCCTTCTTTAAACCGCCGCGCCGTAGCTCGTAACAGTTCGAATTATATCGGTTGCATTTTTGAGCAGCGCCGTCTTTTATATGATCGGGGCCCCGGGCCAAAGGTAATGAGGGGGCCCTTTAAGAAACTAAGTATGTAACTCAGTAGATAGGTAGGCCCTTATTCAATATTTTATTTAAGTATAATATACAATGTGTATATAAATTGTATAGAACGGGGCCCGCCGGGGCCCTGGGCCCGGGCCCTTCGCGCCCATGCCTAAAGACAGCACTGTTTTTGAGTAGCTGACAAAAATTAGTCAATCTTTCGGATCCAGTAGTTTTTGAACTTTTAAAGTGGTAAATTATTGGTTTTATTAGTTATGAAACAGGGCTTGTCTACAAGCGTAAATCACGCGCCTACTGGAGGGTTAAAAGCAATAGTTTCCCAATACCAGTGGCGGATTTCCGAACAGGCGCATGAGGCGCGTGCCTTGGGCCTCTTAAATCAAGGGGGCCTCAAAATTCAGCTCTTTTGTACGACCGATACAGTGCATACCAGAATAAAAAACATGTGCGTAGAATGCACACTGTAGGGTGTAGGGGTAGTGACAATATTTAGAGGGCCTCAAATTTGAATTGCGCCTGGGGCCTCTCAAGTGCTAAATCGGCCACTGAACTTAACAAAGCAATAAATTAATATAAGTATAAGCAATAAAAAGTAACCTAATATTTGATGAACAGATTAAATCTCAGATAAAATGCATTTAGATAATAAATGACTTGATCACACTAAAGTATAAATAGAAAACATAACTCTCATAACAGAAATTCAGAAGCATCATGAAGATCCATACTTTTATTTTGCTTATGGTATTATTTACCTTGCTTCTCTCTGTCTTGGAAATAAGTAAGTAAAAATTATTTCTAATAAGTGTCTAAGTTTTTAGATAAATCATGTACATTATTGGGCATTAACTTACCATTAACAATTTGGAAATCAGGATGCGATATTAGTTCTGCACCATTAGGAAATTGTCCTCAAAACGAGATATGAATATTATTTTTTTTTTTCATGAATATTATACAATTATGAAAAATTAATTCATTTCATACATGGAGGGTTCAGAAGCCAATCAGTGTAAGTCAAATTTTTATTAAACATGACTTACCTATTGATACCTATCAAAAACTTTTGTGATTTTAATTCAATTTCAATTAAAGTAACTGTGTTTAAGTATTTGTTTCAAATAAAAAGTTTGTATTAAATTTTCATGTGCAACAATTTGAAAATATCCAATTATCTCATTTAACTTATTAGTAAATGACTTACACTGATTGGCTTCAGAACCCTCCACATGTTGGTCATAAATTAATTGGTTTCCGAACAGGGCATCAACGAGGCGCGTGCCTGGGGCTTTATAATTCAGCTTTCTTGGACCACTACAAAGTGATGTCCAATTCGGCATACTAGAGTAAAAAATGTACATGTAGAATGCACACTGTAGGGTGTAGGGGTAAGGACAATATTTAGAGATACAGGTGGGCCAGCGTCCTGACTTTTTATCCAGGTTATGCTAATCGAAACTTACTTGCGGTGTGCAACACGATTAGAGGGGAGGTGATTTTAAGTTAGTAAACAGTTGGATCAATTAAGTTAACGGGCAGATTAACAGCTAAAATAAGCTTTAAAAAAATGTGTTGATCTCTCATCAGCAAATTCGTAGCATCTATTACTGATGTGGAGGAGAGTTGGAACAAGTAACGAAGTAACTTCTCTATAAATTCACACAATGGTGTCCAAGATAGTGTAGTTTACAAAAATGATAATTGTGAATATGCATGTACTATCATTTGATTTTTGTATTTGATAGCACGCTTTCAAGCAAAATATCCCAGTATGAGTCGATATGTAATGACGTTCCTCGTATGATTATGATGCTATTATAGTACTACATAGTGTAAAAATTTTAAGTTCATATCTTTTTAACAATATTCATTTCTTTTAAAAACAATTTTTTTTCAAATAATCCGTAAAGTTAGCAAATAAAATTTAAAATAGTGACCATATGGGAAAAGAATGCAGTGCGTAAGTAGATTATTAGGTCGATTAAACAATTCTTTTGTAATCAGCATTTTTGTGCTACCAAATAATATTTTCATTATTTAATCAAATAAACTTTAATTTGTTGATGTTAAAAAATTAATTAAATTAAAATCAAATTACGCGTATTTGAATGTAGGGCACGTTATGGCAATGAACGTTATCAAGTTCGTTTGAATTCAATTTGTAACCATATAAGGAAGTATTGATCATAAATCGCTTTATTTCAAAGTATGTTATTAAAAATTAATTAATTCGAACGAATTAATTGTTTATTACTATGGAAATCGCCATTAGCAATTTTAAATTTTCAAAATTTTAAACAGATCACAAATTTTTTCAATTTTCAAGCCTGGCGGTAAAATGTGTCTAACGTGTCATTGGTTTACTTTTAGGTCACCAAGGTGTGGTTAGAAATTTGACATTCGTAAAGTGTGAATCATTTTGTGATATCAACAACTGTCACTGAACGTTAAATTCACTTTCATTTTATCCGATTCTGGTGTTGTTCATAAATTAAACTTCAGTAAGTAAACCCCGATTTGAAGTTTAGTTGTTATAATACTGGCAGTTTTTTCTTAAAATTTGTTAGTGCATAAAGAAAGTTCCACATTTGTTTCTTATTGTTTACAGATATGTCTTCTCGTAAAACCGTAAATCGTCGTGCTACGACAAAGAAACGCGCCCAACGAGCAACTTCCAACGTATTTGCTATGTTCGAACAATTTCAAATTGCAGAATTCAAGGAAGCTTTTAACATGATCGATCAAAATCACGATGGTTTTATCGATAAAGAGGATCTTCACGATATGTTGGCTTCCTTGGGTAACAAAAGAATCTAATAAAGCTTTACTTGGTTAACAAAATATCCATTTCAGGTAAAAATCCAGCCGATGAGTACTTGGATTCGATGATGAACGAGGCTCCCGGACCAATTAATTTCACCATGTTTTTAACTTTGTTCGGCGAACGTTTGCAAGGTACGGATCCCGAAGATGTAATTAAAAATGCTTTTGGATGTTTTGATGAAGAAAATATGGGTGTTATCAATGAAGAACGTCTTCGAGAATTACTGACTTCAATGGGTGACCGTTTTACTGATGATGAAGTTGATGAAATGTACAGGGAGGCCCCCATCAAGACCGGACTCTTTGATTATGTAGAATTCACACGCATTTTGAAGCATGGAGCCAAGGATGAATAATAAGTACTACTATGATCTGGAAAATTCCATTTTTTACATTTTATATGAAATTTTAAGAGTATAATGTTGAAGTTAGCAAATTCTTGGTAGTATTTATAAATAATAATTTTGTGTATTTGATATGGGACTTTTACTGCTGTATTATTTGATTTTGTAAGATAAAATAAAAAGTTTATTTCAAGTTTAATTTTGTAAATACGTTGACCCCTATTCTGATTTGGTAAGTAGAAATCTGTAACGCGACGAAACTTTTGCGCCACTACTTTGAGAAGTCGCCGTATGATTGTTTACATTTTGCGATATAAACATATGATTCAAACGTCAAGTAGCACGTGTTGTTAAATATGAATAATTAAGAGATTACTGGTTTGCATGACACTTGAATATAAAATAAATGACAAAAGTATTTGGCGCCGATTTAAAAGCGATCAACAAGTGGCGGGCGCCGCGACGACAGCGCCGCTATTTTCGACGTTGGCCGCGCCACGACGCGTCCCTCCACCTGTTTTCATTGCTTGCATTCCTTAACAGCGACGGCTTCGTTTGACAACGAAGTTATTGTAAATTGTTTTGATTTGTTAATTTTTGCAATTCTTTGGAAAATTTCATTTTGTGTTTGTGTAGATTTATGATTTTAGTTGTTTTACTTTGTGAGGTGAGCTTTTGTTATTTTATTTTTATTTACTTGGATGACGTAGAGCAACGGTCGACTGGAAGGGTCATCATCGGGCGCCACAGGCGTCTATTCTAAACGATCTCGTTCATTTTTTATTCGTAACAATCACGTGGTTTTGCAAATTAACAACGAACTTAACCTGCAAATTTTTTGTTACAATCTACAGGTTGTTGAAAAGAATTGATACGTTAGGGTGGCAAAGCTTTCAATATTTTTTTAAATTAAAAATTGTAGCTGCAGGAAGATCTAAAGCATTAGCATTTTTGTTAGTTGAAATTAAAAATGAATAATGAACTCTATAGTACTGTATTTCTATTTTGTTACCAAAAGGGCTCCAAATTTGTTGACAATTCTACTTTCTATTTCAGTTCGAACGACGATTCTACGACAACGCCCAATATTTTTCTTAAAACATCACTGGCTAACGTTTAAGTGTAAGTTTTTTCTTTTGTTTATTTTATTATTTATTTTGGAAACTTGTTGACTTAATGTTGATGGTAGGGTAGATATCTGCTTGTCGTTTCGAATATTCGTACTTGTAGAATGTAGATGGCGCAACAGTACATTTTGTGAATATTAAATTACAAATTTTATAAGATATGAAATTGTTATTTCAAATTAGTGTATTTTATTTAAGTCTTTTTTTACATAATACCAAAAATCGAAATCTATTTGGAAAAGTCATCCAATCAAAAATATTTATTTAAATAATTGTTTCGTTCTTTATTTCCTTATGAAAATTGTTTTATTTTAATGAAATTCTAAGAAACGCAAAACGACCGATTTTGAATGATTTTTTCAAGTTTTTAGCTTTTAATCTCCAATGAAACTAATTGATGTAAACCTAGAAGATCCTCACTTCTTTCTCTCAAGGTCTAGGTCTCTAGGTGATATTAAATTGTAGCGTACTAGCAGAGGCGTACCAAGTCCGTCAATGCGGGAGGGGCAAAAAAACTCTTAAAACGCAAAAAATATTTTACCTATTGTAAAACTTTAATTATTGTCATGTGCGAAGCTTTTTATCTACGTAGATGCTATTCATCTATGACTGCCGCCATACCCAATTCCTTGCAGTGGACCCACGTTTTGGTCCGTTCTTCCCCATAATTACATGTTCCGCAAATCGTCCCGCTTTTCGATAATTGAGAACTTCTTCAAAATAGGTAAATATTTTTTAAATCATTGATGTCTGATGAGAAGATTTCTCGAACGGAATGACAGAAAAATTAAAGCCGCCATGACCATGAGTGAATATTTTTTAGCATTGTGGAAACAACAGTAATCCGTAGTCAGTTGTTAAGAACCTCATAATATTATAATTGTGACTATGTTTATCAAGTACAAATCTATAATAAATAACTCGGGCTTCGGACAACATAAATCCATACACCTCAAACCATGATTTTTGCAAATAATATGTAATAGCTATTTTAAAATCTTATGAATGTTTCAAAAATTAAATCAAACGCAACAATGCTTTGTGCAATATATTGTTAACCCCCCCCCCGTCTTTACCGGAATGGTTTCCCTAGGATTACCTTATCAGGAATATGCTCATTGTAAGTTTGAGGACGCAAACTTACATTTGCACCAGGTCATTCATTACTCATTAGTCATTAGGCTTGGTGCGGCCCTGACAGCTGCTATTCGTTATAAGATATTTCGCTTCCAGGTTGAATCGATTTGGAAATCCTAACCAAACATTTTGTTTCTTACAGTGTTAATAAAATAAATATTATACATACAGAAAACACAAAATAAATCTTTATTGAAATAAACACAATAGTTATAATAAGAAATTGCTGCAAATGATGATGAAGTGATATGAGTGAACTATACAGACATGTACGAGCATTCTGTCATTAAAAAATTTTTAACTTTCTTGTAGCATGTGCTAAGGTGAAAGTTATTATCAATCTTTTCAATTCCCAAAAATAGACAAATTTAGGCAGTCTATACGAGTTGGAGGTTGCATGGCCGATCATGGTATGAGTAAATTGTTTTTTCATTATATAACGAATTGTGAATGTCAGTCTCAAACTTGGATTGAAGCTCCAGGGGGTCGCAAAAGATAAATATGCCATTTTAAGGGTTAAGGTGCTCGCTCACTTAGGCCACACGACGCGACATTGAGGTGTCTCGAGAGAGAGAGAGAGCTTGAGACACCTCAATGTAGCTGTCTCTCTCTCTCTCTCTCTCTCTCGAGACACCTCAATGTCGTGTGGTGTGGTGTGGCCTAAGTGAGCGAGCACCTTTAAGAAATAAGAACAAGGCCATTCCTATCCCTCAGGGGGTCGCAAGATTTTTTTCGTTGTGACACAAAACAGGTTGAGAAACGATGCTTTAATACATAAAAATTCTTGAAGAGACTCCATTTCCCATAGATATTTTAAATCCAGAAGAAGTGGTATGTTACGTAGGCTTTGAAAGTCGCATTTACAGAATGAGCATAGACACTTTGATAGCAAGCTGCAATACTACATTTTACATAAAATTATTACAAAAGAATTTGATAAGGATTTTTAATAATTTTGTTGAAACAATTAAAATAATTTATACATAAATAATTACCAAAATATTACATAAGTTCAAATTTTTTACTGTGTTTACGCTTAGCGCATTGGTGGTGCACGTTTCGTATATATTAGCCCTCTAGCTAAGTAATTTGACCGACTGAATTCTTGTACCCTAAAATAATTGCGCCTTGGGCAAATGCTCGTATACCTCACCCCTATATCCGGCAATGTATATAACCAATTTTATATCACAGTGCACTGAAAGAACACAAAGCTTAAAAGTAGCACAATTTAGCTCAAGATTGTTTACAAATTTAAACTGTGTTAATATTATCACAGATAATGTGATATGTACAATTGTAATCTTTTCTAACACAATTTGGATTTGTCGATGATCTAAACCCAAATTATGATACTTTTAGCACATTTTTTTTCTCTAAGTGGAAATGTGTTCCAAATATACATTTTAATTTTTATGCATACTTGAAGAGTTTACTTCAGCTATCACATTAACACTGAGTAGGAACATGCCGAAGGGGTGTTGGCGGCTGCATTATTTTGGCGTATTTTCAGGTTGTTTTGGAATGTGATGTAGTCACTAATAATTTGTTGGCGTGATGCTAAATCGAAAAGTTTTAATTTGATATGAAGCGAAAGTGTGATTTGGTTTTGGGTTAGAAAGTTTGAGGCTACGGGTTCAACACAATCAGAAGCCACCAAGGTCAATAAGAGCGAAGGAAGCAATTAATGAAGTTAGGTCTTCCATGTGCCAGCGAGTTTTCACACAAATTTAAGAGACAGATTCGAAGAGTGTTTACATCGAGATGGCTCACATCTGGATGATGTCATTTTAAAAAAATTGTCCCAATTATTTATTTTAATTTAAATATTTGTTTATTTCGCTACTATTTTTGTAAACATGTTTTACACAAAATGCACGCTACTCACCTGTAAAGCGCTTTACGGTGAATGAATTTCCATGACCCAAGCTTTTAATCCCCACCACCCGCACTCCGCTCCGATATACCGTTCGATCACAATGACATTTTAAAATAGTAAATTCTTTATGGCCCACCCTGTATAATATAACATAATCAAAAGACTTTAATAGGTATATTATTATTTTACCTGACGAGATTTTAATAAAATTGATACAATAAATCGTAGTAGACCATCGTTTTTCAAATTTTATTTATTTTGAAAGCTAATATTACCTGCTGTTTTTCATATTTTTCTAGGTTTTCAATTTCAATCTTCAGTTTCTGAAATCGATCGCGTTATCCACATCGAAATCCACATCCTTGTTATGTTTGTACCTTAACGTTGTTTATTTTATAGAATTAAAATATATCTTTCGTTATTTATAATTAATGTGTGAAAATTAAAAATTAAAAACAAAATATCCAAGGCAAGATTCGAACTTGGGATTTTTGAAGTGACAAAATGTAATACCGAAGTTATTTCCGTATATCCACAAAAGCACACTCTGAAAATTTATCAATTTGTATTATTGGTTGTACTGTAAATATAAATTTTACTATAGTAAGATAAAGAACAAAAATATTACAGCTAAAATTCATAACATAATAACAAAAACACATTAATAAATTTATGTATTTAAAATTATTCGAGGTATATGAATGAAACACTAGTCAATTTACTAGGCAAATGTAATTTATTGGAGATTATATTTTTTTGTTAGAGATCATACAATTTGACATAAATTAAATTTGTTTAGCTAAAAAAAATTATATATATATAGCGATGTTATGTCTCTCACGACATAATGTACACCGCATACTCACCAATTTATCATAACGTATTATGTGATTTCTGCTTAGAATTTCTCCGGCCACAACCAAAATAGCGTCCCCACGCTCGGCAACAATCTCGTGAAGAAACACTAAGATTGTGTCCTTGTGATCCAATACAAACAAATGTTCGAATTTTGTGGATGACAACACGTGACCAGATACGATTTTAAATTTACTTAACTCAATAATTTAACTAACAAAATCAGTTTATCTTGCCCACGTCCCCAATGTCCTCTTTATTTCTGTTTCCTTCGCCCCTACTATGGTCCATTTACCTCCATTCGTTGTCACACCTTCACTTCAGAAAGACACCTTTGATCACCTTCTTCCTCGAAGGACCAAATACACAAAGTATCAAATTTATTTGATTCTTTTTGTGTAAGGTTAACACTTTCTCGACCTCTTGGTTAGAAAACTCAAAGTGAACTTCCTTGTTGATTGTTTTCAAAACATTCCTACTTTTTTCTTTATTTTTTATTTATAAGTTCACCTAATAATTCGGGTGCAAGTTAACTTAATACAAATCTGACATACATAAAATAAATATAACAAATTTTACCATAATTACATTTTTTTTACATTTTCCTATATTTATTTAACCAAATGGTCTACATTCTTTCACACCTCGTCATCTTTAGTTTCTTGGAACAGTGCTGTTCGTTGCAATGAACGCATGTCCTTGATGACAAACCCTTTTTAAAAGAACAAATCGTCACATAAAGGCTTTACTTTTCTAGATTTGTTTATTACTGTTTTAAATTGTGTTTGTGTTTATTACTGTGTTTTATTATAATGCCTTTATGTGATTGTTGTTCCTTCTCTTCCATTTCCATTGTGGACCATTTCGATTGTGGTCGTAGACCCTTCGTTTGGTCAAACATCATCGCAATATATATCTAATTTTATTCGTCATTTATAGTCTCGACCATTAAAAACGTAATGTTCATTATAAACTTTGGTTATTATAAGCAGGATTGATTATAGGACTCCTTTAATAATGAATATTGTGAACAATAATAATTTGAAAAATACCATCGCCACCCTGCCAAGTTAATGACATTTCAGACGAAATTTAACAAATCAAATACACAAACGAAAAATGCTCAAACTACCATTGATTCATTCTATTATTTACTCAACTATTATTTAAGCTATTCAATAAATTAAATTATTCGTAAATCTCTTAAAACTACTGAAAATTAATAATAATCATTAACTTTTTTTTAAAACGGTGATCTACAAGTAATTTAATTTATTAAATAGCTTAAATAATAGTCGAGTTATTAACAGAATGAATGATAATTTGGGTATTTTTTTATATATCATGTGTGAATCTGATTAGAGAAATTCTGCCTGAAAGGATCCTTAATGATCATTAACTTAACTACACATATTAAAAATACTTGAAATACCATTCATTCTATTATTTATTGAACTAATTATATAAGCTACTATTTAATAAATAGAATTATTAGCAAAACTCCTATTTAATAGAAGTTAATGATCATTAATTTTCAGTTTTAGTTAACACAGAGAAAAAAGTCCTTATAAAAGTAGCCATTTGAGTTTAGATTGTCTACAAATACAAATTGTGTTAAAATTAAATACAATTGTACTTTTTTCTAGCACTATTTTACTCAGTTTTAGCATAATTGTACTATTTTCTAACACAAATTGTACTTAATTTAACACAATTTGTACTTGTCAAACTATTTTATCGCCACTGATTGGTGATGACGACGTCAAAACATATTAGTCTGATAGATGACATTAGGCATATTTATCAATTAATTTTTATAAACCATTATAAATATAATATTTTTTACTTTTAAAATGTCTGTGTATAGCTAATTTCACTGACGATGTTTGACTTGTGTCTCATATTTTTTCTATATTCTTCGTAAACATTAAATACAGAATTTAATAACACATCCTTTGGATAGTTTTTTTTATCTCGAACCAAGAGCTTAAATTATTGCGCAAAACTAAATTTTATCCCTTTTTCTGAGTTTAGTCAACAAAATGTGTTAAAATAATGATAGAATTAATACTACTGCTAATAATAATAATCTGAAGTGAAATAAGGACTAGCACTGTTTTCTATTTGAAAAAGTTGATTAATTATATTTTGTTAATTTTTTAAAATTTCCAACTTCGACAAATTCAAGAAAAGCGTTTGAAAATTTAAATATTATTAGGAATATTGAATTTCTCAAAATTTGATATCCTTTATTATAAATTAGGATGCTTACTGTAACATGTAATTTGTTAATGTATAAGTACTAGTATTTAAATTACCTTATACTATTCCAAGCATTATTTATATTATAGACATCAAATCAAAATCGATATGTGGAAGACATAATTCAGTAATAAAAATACTACTTGAATAAAATACAGTGAATTGTTGTACATTATAAAGAAAAGCGATTGTTAAAAAAGTGAAATTTTATTAAAAGAGACGAAAATTTATAATATAACAAAAATGCTAAATACTATAAATTAACACAGAAAACAAAACTGGAACAATTTCAATCAGCAACTTCGTAATTTTTGTTATGGAAAATACAACATAATTTGTTCATGAACGCAATGTAGAGGTTACACTGTAGATATGCTTTTAATATTAGTTTTTCAATTACCTACCACAAATTCTAGTGCTGAGATATAAATGTTATATTCATAAATTAAATCATGACTTCTATGTAATTAAAAATTATTACCATATTAATTAATGTTTAACTGCTCCTGCATTGTTAAGTATATTTTATTATTGTTTTCAAATTGATTTATTTTATCATTATTGAATTTATAGCTTTTTACGAATATGCTCAGAGTTTTATGTTTAATAACAATTTAAAACATCGAGGCATGTTATATTTAAGGGGGAACAGTTTCCAATATTTTTGATATGTGGAAAACGTATCATTTCATGTAGGGGAAACTTAATCTCATAAAGATGGGCTCGTTTAACCTCGAGAAAGTTGAAAACGATACCAAGAAAATTATTTATTTGTAGGTTTTCTTATATTTCTTCTTATATTTAAATAAAAAGTTTCATAAAATCTGGTACGTAGTCACTTAATTGAATATTTTAAAAACTTCTTTGACGCTTTTCACCGCCCTTCATTCTGTAATCAAATTCTACTATTATGCATGCAACAAACCTGCGTTTTTCTCACTTTCTGAGTTTTAAAACGCAAATAGTTTGAATTTGTTGTCAACTTGTAGCAATAAAAATAATGCCCGTTCGTACTTAAAAATAGTGTTTAGTTTTATATTTTATTATTAAATTACGTACCTAATGTAATTTTCAAATGTACTAATTTTTGTGAATAAATGACTTAATATCTGCACGACATTGAAAGCATTTTAACTTTTTAATCTTGTTATATTGAACTTGATGTGTTTTGACGTTAAAACATATAAAACATTTATTTATTAATGAAATTTTTGTGGGGGAGAATGAAAGTGTTTTTAAGGTTGTTGAAACTTGGAACTCAAAACATTTCAAATACCGCAAATTTTTTGATTTATCGTAACGCCTTTAATTTTAAATATTTTCATTGCGTTAATTTATTGTTAATACTTTTTTCTCATTTTTAAGCATTATCTCTTTTGCAACGAAATTTCACCAGGTGTGTTTTAATTTATAGCAAACGATAAGAACATGTACGTTGGATTCAAACAATTGTGCTTGAGTGAGTCACTATTTTTAAATTACAAAAATACAATACGCAATAAGTTTAACTGTATTATTACACATTATATAAACATAAACGAACTGTGTAATTAAATAATAATCTAATTTAAGTTGACAACAATTAGTCAATTGGACAAGGTATAGAAATAAACGGTCTGAAAAGTGTGATAAGGCTTCCACACAATACATTTAAATTTTAAATGAATCTCCCCAGTTTTACTGCTAGAAATATTCACAAATTGTATTTGCCTATATAAAATTATGGATTCGTGTATTTAGAGAGAATGTATAAGCGTGTATAAAATTGGTAAAATATAAATAATAGAAAATCTTGAATTGATTTTTGCGGGACACCTTGATTAATATTTTAAAGTGGTATATTATCAAGTTAACATTTTATTAATGACTATTGCTATAAACTGAAAGTTTGCGTATACATGCAGGGAATCGTCGAATAAAATATGCTTAAAACTTTTCCTTCATGTTACATATTACAGTTAGCATGCATTATTTACAATATGGACTGCAACCATTCATTTATTTAGTATTACAGTGTACCATTCGCATTGTCCTTGTTTTTGTTCCTTAAAAAATTGTATATCACTCGAATGTACTTCTGTTCGTTTGTATATTCAATATCAAATAAATATTAAATTGTTATACGCGTTACGCCTACGTTACGTCACGATATGTTACGTTTGAAAATCTTAAGAGCAATTTTTACGACTTCGTTACGAGCGATTTTAGAATGGCAGCCAACACTTTAAAATTCATTTTTACGAATTCGTAAAATTGCGTTTGCTCAGTTAGCAAGAGTGGCAAAAAATAATTTGAAAAGGTTAAATCCTGTAAATTATTAAATGAGTAAAATGAAATTTAATTTTAAAAATAATTTAGAAGAAAAACATTAGTTAAAGCAGGCAAAACTTTTCGTAATTAATTACTTTAATAAAATTATAATAAAATTATATTAAATTAAACTTAATTAAATTTTATATTATTAAACTAGCGTTTAATGGGAATGGTTTAATTGTTGTGTATAATGTACATGTCGAATATCAAAGCTTGAATTAATTAACATACAAAATTGAAAAATTTTAATGGTAGATATAAATTTTGTTTTATTTAAGTTTAACGTGCATCAACTAATTTTCGATTTTGAAGATTCGAATTCGCAACTGCTTATACATAGAGGCTTACATTTCATTCCATTTCCTTCCATTGGTTAACATTCAAGTTATCCACGTGAAATAGAAATTTTTTACTCGTTTCTTAGAAAAAAACAGACTATAGTTCTAAAATTTGAAAAGTTGTAAAAATCTGAAAGAGAATTTTTAAGAAATTTTGAAATATGAATCATGTAAATGTGGTGGGAGAACGCTTGACACTCAATTCCACCAATTGACACAAACATAGAACCGAAATGACGAATATTCGTTTCTGCACATTAGCCACTCCCAACTACTACAAATAAATTTACCTATACCTATTTTTCGGCAACATAGAAGGTGTCTAAAAATACATAGACTTTGTCAGCTTATAACTTTTTCTAAGGTTTATGAGGACTAAATTTAGTTACTGGAAGTTCTAATTCTTATAATTATTGAATAAAATTGGCAAACTGTTAAAATAGGACTACATATTATTATAAAATTTAAATGGACAGATTATTATCTAAACCTAAAAATTTTAAGATTAAAATTAATTTTTTTACATATCGTTAATTCAGTAATTCTTTGAAGAAATGAACTTGGCTAAAAACGTGTGACACAGATTCTGTATAATAGCTATATAGCGCCTACATTGAGTAAATTTTTTGTATGTTGAAATTTTCCCTTAAGAGGGGTCTAATAAAGATAGCATGAAACTATATCGCACTCATGGCGCAAGATGGGCGAACCAACCCTTGTTGGTGACGAAGATTTTTCTAACCATAAAAAATTTTCAGATTTTCTTTTGGTTTTTGGAATCTACATAGTTACCATTTGTCGGTAAAGAAAATTGAAGCTATTTCGTTGAATACTTTAAAATATATAGCGACATAGAAATGACCAATAATTAGGGTGATTTTTATATCGCTATATATTTTAAAGTATTCAACGAAATAGCTTCAATTTTCTTTACCGCCAAATGGTAACTATGTAGATTCCAAAAACCAAAAGAAAATCTGAAATTTTTTATAGTTTAGGAAAAATCTTCGCCACCAACAAGGGTTGGTTCGCCCATCTTGCACCATGAGTGCGAGAGAGTGCGATATAGTTTCATGCTATCTCCATTAGGCCTCTCTTAACAATTTTTAATTCTGTTTGCAAATACCATTTCCTGCTGATTGAAAAATATTTTGAACACTTGCGTAAATGCAGGTGTAGCCGGGATTTTTGACCGCCATATATTTTACCCCCCGTAAAATGGTAAAAATTCGCTAGAGAAATTTTACTCCCGGTAAAGATTACCAGGTTTAAAAGATTACCAGGTTTATAAAGATAAACCTTTGAATTCTGTACTTTGATAATTTAATTTTATAATATTATATACACATTTTTAATAAATTTTTTATTAAACTATTTCATTTTGCTATCAAATTACTTGAAAACTCCACGGACGTTTAAAGCCATATGTAAGAGTTTAACGTGCCCATTTTAAATAAATCATATACCAAATTAATCGTTATAATCTTAGCAATAAAATGTTATTAGAATAAATGATTTTTTATTTTATTTTTAAATATATACTTACCATAAATAATCGTATAACCATCTGACAGAATTTATGGCACGACTATTTAGTATGTTTCCGATTCGACTGTTAATTCTAAATAACCGGTTCGACTCCGGGCGAAGTAAGAACTTTACTCTGACCATCTCCCCTTGGAAGGCAATGGCAAATCACCTAGGGTAGTCTGCCAAGAAAGACATTTAACATTAAAATTAATGGTCAAAATGCATATGAAGAAGAAGAATATAATCCATAATAGTGTGGTCGATGTAGTGCAACTTGATAGTAACATAATATAAACATATCATAATTTGTATTCAAATTAAAACTGTATTAAATACTTTTAGAACTAATAATATAAAGTGTTTAGTTGTTAACTCGTGATAATAAATTAATTGGTATTTTTAAACAATTTTACCCAGTTAAATTAATTAAATTATTAATATAATTATTATTCTGACGAAAAACGTGACAACGCCTGAAAGCTTTTTTTAAAAGATTTTTACTTTGGATAATCAAAAATAGCTTTGTTGTGAAATCAACGAAACAAAAACTATTTCAAAATGTAACTATTTTCCAATGTAATCAACATTGCTTTATTAGAAAAGAAAAATCTTGTTACAATAAATTGAGTATTTGATAATATTGAAACAGAAATGTTGCCAACTAATTTGCCAAAACATCTCAGTTATAATGTAGAAGAGAATATGATAAATATGTCAAAAGTTAAACAATACATCAAACAATAGAGACGCATTTATAATTCATTTTAATACTAAATAGCTAGTGTGAATATTTTAAGCCTACAAACTGCTAATTTATACATCAAAATTAAAATTTTCTGGAACTCAAGTTTTAATTTCCGTACTGAGTCAATATAAAAAATTTAATAAAAAAATAATTCAGTCAACAATGAAAATGTCAAGTGCTGATGAAATAATTATGTTTATATTGTTAAATTTACGTTTTGCTTGTTGATACAACAAAATTAATTATATTAAATCATTTGTGATGTTAATTTTCTGTTTTGTCTAAAAGGATTACATTTAAAGTCAATCTGAATGATGTTATTAGTATTGTTACCTTTAGACCGGAGTTATTTTAACATTTTCTGTTGTTCAAAAATTACCTTTTCTTGTATTTAACCATAAAAATAAGTTTCTAAAAAATTGATGTTGTTCTTTTCAAATTTCTATCGACCTAACCCATATATCAATTTATTACAAGTGTAAAATGCAGTTCTAAGCTGCTATTATGTATGACCTTCCTAAGGAAGCGTCATTAGCTTTTCGATACTTTGATCCAAATTTGACTAAATGTCTTCCCAAATTCTGTAGCACATCATCCAACAGCATCTTCATTCCTCCTTTGGCTATTATGCTATAACTTCATTATGAACCGATTTAATACCCTTTTCATAGTTGTTTGGATGCTTTAAAACCAGGGGCAGTATGAGTTGTGAGTGGACTGATGACCTTTCACGCTTTTCCGTTATTATTATGCAAATACATTTTTAATTTTTGAAAGAAGTACATTGACTTTTAATAAATTTTTATTGTGTAGCCTGATGCTTTGAAATTATATTATACGTTCATCTTTTATTTTTAAAACTTAAGATTTGGTTTGCTACTTATTAAAATTTTTATTATTTTACCCTGTTTGATCAATGATTTTATTATTTATTTTTATTGTTATGATTGAAGATCAGAAGCCTGTAGTACTTGTGTGCACCGGCAATGATAAATAAAACTAAAATCAACTAAGTAAGATCAATTCAAATCCTTAATACATTCCTAAACAAGTCATCAGTAAGTGAACCAAACCTCACCCCATATCAATTAGTAGTATGTGATACGGGCGATCAAGAAATCCTTATGACATATTACCCTCAAATTGTTTATTTCATATAAGCAAACTTTTTGATGGCCGCTGGTCATAATAAACATTTCTAACAACATTATTTACTTTACTATAAATTTTATAAACACCTACTAATGTATTTAAGTGACAATCCAATTTACATAATTTAAAAAAAAATTAGTTAAAAACGCAAATGAAGATTAATGAAGACATATTAAGATTGCTTAATATGCGTATAACACATGTCAGTATAAGCTCTCCCAGGCTGTTTATTTACGTGCTTAACACAATTTGAACAAAAATTGATTTAAGCGAACGTAACGGGCTTTCTAGGGTTTATTCAGTTAGCCCTGTCTTAATTAAGTCAAATTTTACAAACTCATTTTTTGAATAAATTTTTAATCTTATTTTTGAATTAAGTTATATATTGTTATGGTATGCATAAATTGCGTGTATTTGAAACAATAAAAGCTATCAGCCAATGGGCACCGTTCGTCCGAATATAAATTAGGGTGGCTAAAATAAATAAAGGGGAGTTGAGATCAATAATTTACAACTGTGTAGAGTTTCATATTTGTCTCGCATGTATTGAAATTACGGTTTCGCATTTTTACAAGCCAAAAATTCTCAAGAGATTTTGTTTGATATAAATTTTCTATGATGCAATTAAATTGCCTTTTGGGTGTTGTAAAATTCATTTTATTTGTTATATTTTTATTTACTTGTTTATTATATTTCTTTTAAGAATAATGTCAAAAAAACTATTTTGATGTAAAAGTTTGTTGGGAAATTCTTTTCAACTGCCCACAACAATTTAAGTTCTTCGTTGTCAAATAGTGGTTATTGTAAAAGGAAATCTATGATAAATAACTTCAAATGTCGATCGGTCGACGTAATGGGCGAGGAGTCCCAAGTTATTTTCTTCTTAAGATGGAAACTTCTGTATCTCACATTATTCCAAATATTTTAATAGAAATATCTCCTAATAAGTTTAACTTTTCTTAATTATATTATAATTAGTTAAACAGGTTTAGTTTTTTTAAATTAAATTTCAAGACCCGCATATTTTTATTACCACTTTGTAGCCATTACTGTGAAACGTGCACTTTTTGTCTGGTAATTGTAAAATTCTTCAAAATATTTAAGCTCAAGCTGCGGGCGTTGCTAAATTTTATGTCATATAAGAAAATGTAACCATTTGATTAAATATATTGCACAAAACTGCCACTCGTCAGAACAAGATGTAAAATTTTAAGTGGTAATTATAAAACCACCTGCAATAACTCATTTGAACGAAATGCATAAACATAATTTATTAATATTTGATTCGGCATGTTCTTGTTATAAAAAGATCTAATCTGAAGGAAAATTAATTACTTTCTTAAGCATTCAAAATTGAAGGAATTTGAATTTATTGTTTAGATATACTAAAAGTGCTGTTGGTGATAATTGAAATCCTGAAACAATGCGGAAGATGATTAGCAGACATGCATGGGGTTGCAATTCAATCATGAATAAGCAAAAATTTGAATAATAAATTTGATGAAAGCTCATTCATTTTTATTCCTATTTTAATTGTTAGTCATGCAGTAGCTGTTGGAAAATTTGCTAAATTTCACCATGATCGTTTTCTCAGTTTTACCATCTCAAAGCCTTTATCTTCTCTTCCCTTCGTTGTCGTTCCTGTTTACATCACACTTTACTTTTTCGTGTTTTTCAACTAATCAAATTATCTTATTGAAAAAATTCAAATTGCAAATGCACAGTGCGAATCCGATTGTTCATTTTATTTCACTGATGATCTCATTCATTGTGTGTATTTAAATTAAAGCTGCAACATATGTTTATAGTCGTTCGATTTACAATATTTTGCAAATTAATGAACGCTTTCGATATTCACTATGAGTATTAAAATTTTATTTAATTTATTATCATTAAACACAATATGTGTTGGTATGTAGGTACGTTTATTTAAAATTTGAACAAAAAAACTTTTAATTATTAAAATAGTTTGAGTTTTGTTCTAAAGGACTAGAAATTCGTCCTTTTCTTTATTATTGAGCTTCCTAAAAATTATTTGATTGAGTAGGTACTGCATCTGCTGGTTTTCCCACACAATATTTGCATATTTTTCACTTACAAAAAAAAATCTCTCAATTTTCCTGTTAACTGTTCTGTGTACATTGTAAACCCTAGTTTTTATTTTACACAACCAGTAGACCAATGTGTCTTCATCTGATGTTAACGTCTCTTCAATTTTGGATATTTTCAAATTGCACTTCAATATAATATGTATGAAGAAGAATTTCAGACTTCCATAAATGCGTAGGGTGTAATTTACGCGACACAGCCAAACTTCTTCAAGTGATCCTGCAATATTTAACATTTCTTTTAAATTTACTCTTGTGGGACACAAAAAATTTAAGTTTAAGCATAATATTTTTATATTTTGAAAAACAATTTTTTACGTATTTTTACTATGAAAAATCAATGTCGATAATAAATTTTTTTTTATTCTAATCTTTAAATTGGCATCTTAACTATGGTTTAGAATTTTAGAACTAAATTATAAAAATAAATTAATTGACGATCATATATTATAAAACCTGTAGTACATAATAGATAAATTTTAAGTATCAATTTCTAAAGTTTTAATTTTTATTGAAACTTTTTTAATATTAGTACTACTGGTTTTTATAGTAGCAAAAATATTACATTGTTAAACTTTCTTTTCATTGCTATCTGTCTTGAGAATTGCTAATATATTTTAGATGACTGTAATTTATTTTTATGTTTTCAACTAAATTTATGTAAATTTTTTTCTTTCTACATTTATATTCAACAACCTCATTTCGTTACGTTTGTATTTAATGGTATTCTTGGTATGTATATTTTGAGAGTATATTTTAGCAATATAGATAACCTAATATGTATCTATATCGATGTGGGTACGTATATCATCATTTATAGAACGATCGAAGGGGGCACTCGGTTTAATGTTTTCCTTTAGAAAGTGACTATTTTTATCGGTTTTCAACTTAAAATGTGAATAATTTAAAATTACGATTTTATACATTTGTGCATTTCTATCTTTTTATTATAAGTAATTTTATCGAATTTTTCCAAGTGTGTATGTTCGGTTGGTGTGCGTTTAAAATCGCATTAGTTACAAGGACCATGAAAAATATTTAGCGATGGCGAGAATTTTAAATGGGTAATAAATTTTTTTATACTTTCTTTGAGTTTAGACTCACTTAGTGAAGGTGGTTGCTGATGAAACGCAGCTTAGATTTTGCACAGATGTAAAATGAACATAGTACCCTTACACCCACGATTTATATACCTATGGACTAACCACAGGACTACCTGAAGAACATGTCTAGTAAACAATCCGTGCAGTCTGCGAATGCAATCATACGCATGACCGGCAAATATATATTTACGAATTAAATTGACCTTATTTAGTTACGGCCTTAGTTGGTCTGTCGAATTTTAATAGCATTTTGCATTTTTACAGGACCACCTGCAATATCTTTAATCAAATTTCTTGCGATTACTTGGTTTTGATATTCTTGTTCATAACATTAAATATAATTTACTTATTTAAATCGATTTTCTCTGCATTTTTTATTACACTGGCGCACTTTTCTTTCATTCCAAAAATGTTTTTGCTAATGACGAATAAATTATAATCAGTTTGATTATTGATGAAATTATAAAGTGTTTATCGAATAATCACATTTTGGATTATTTAAAATTTCCAAATTACTTTTTAATATTGCCAGTTACGTTTTAAGAATAATAATTGAGTATTTAATAGGGAGAAAACAGCAGGATTTCAATTTTTTATTAATAGACAATTTTGAATACGATGATGACAGATGTACCTCTATACCTATTATAGTTCATGTTGAATACCATTTTCATACATTTTAAATGAATTAAATTCATTATTTTGATTTAAAATTTATTGAATTTCAAGAAATTTGCTTGTGTTGACGAAAACCATATTTTTTAAAACAGTAATAAGTTATATGAAGTAGATAATGTGGTTCTGTCACCACCTACTTTCATTTTTGAAAACTCCCATGCTACCGCAACAACTGTAGATCGCGGCGGGTGTTAATAGGAAAATAATGAAACTTAAAATGCAAATTACTTGTGATTCTCCCCTAGGCAAGTCATTTCTAAATCAGCATGAGGACACTCTTGGGTTTCCACGTAGTCGCACGTCTGTTCAACTAGAAACCGCCACATTTTATATAGTGCTTTTAAAATTTTAATATCATTATATTTTGAAGGCACGTGTTGCCTAAAATGTATTTATTAAATTTACCTCCATATTTGATTTATATCGAGGTTTAATCATATTAATGCTGCAGATTCGTTTGTGAATTATTTCAAGTGACTTCTGGTCATTAATTTTGTGCATTTCTAATCTCTTTAGTGTTTGGTATATTTTAGAATATTGCTAAAATAAATGGAATATCTTTTAGCATGACCGTCAATTTTTGGTCTTTTGATAATCCTCATCTGGCGATTTTGTAAAACTTTAAATAAATACTAGCTAAGATTGTATTTTAATTTAATAGAAATCAGTAAAATTTAATTAAATTATTTTTGTTGCACATATCAATTAATATAATAATAACGTAGAGTATAATTAAAAAATAGGAAATGCAATAACAAAGTAATTATAAAAGTAACATAATTGAAATTGTGGTTTTGATATTGATGAGTGTACATAGTACATAATATTATGTATTTCTGAGTATTGATGCAGTTTTGGTATTGGTACAAACATAGAAAATCTAGTTTCTTGAAATGGAAGCAAGAATTTTACAGCTTTCTCAATAAACGTCAGTGATTGTTTAAATTTCCTACCAACACTACTGCAAATATTGTTTAATATTATTATTGATTTCTTATCTGATGATCGTCGTAGAAGCTCTTATTCATCAAGCATTTGTTGGCACGTAAATCTGAGTTTTATAATGTAAGTATGTATAATATTTACAATAATATATTTCTTCAGATAAGAATGAATATTATATAATTAATATTTATTCATGTTATAGTTTTTAATAATTATCCCAAAAATGCACAGAAATATGTAATATTCCAAGTATATCCAGTACGTAGCTGGCCCATGGAGTGATGTGAAAGCATTAGCTTGGCTTTCCAGTGGGCATTCGCACGACTGATCAGTGTTGCTCCTTGCTCCATAATCCCATCATCCCATCTAACTTCTAAGCATGGGAACGGCGGTACAACAGACCTCGGGTCTCAGTACTCTCAGTACTACTATCGGAGTAAAAAGTTCTGACCCCTGAGTTTGAAGTCTTATATTTCAAAAAGTAATTGATGGAATTTTATGCGCTAAGAAGATACAGATAAAGAATTTAATTTTGTATAACATAATAAAATTTCAAAGTGATAGGCTTTATAGTGTGTTTTTGGCATGCAGATATTTAAAAAAAGAGGCACAATTTATGCAACAATTAGCACAACGACAACTTTACAATTTTTTTTCTCATAAAGTGTTTTCTCAAATTTAATGAAATTTGGACTGTAGATACCTATATCTTTTATCTCTCTTCCCAAATTTTTGTAATGATATATTTTAAATATTTTTTGAATTATTAAGTATAACAGTAAAGTAAAATAACTTCGGTATTATAACGAAATTTTTTAAAGTAATTGAACATATCAATCGAAAACTATGGTAGATTATTATTTTTCAATTAAATAAACAAAATTTTTAATTATATTCCAAACTATGGCAGTTTCAAAATATTAAAATGCGATAGAATTAATAGTTTACGGGGTGTAGGGACGGAAGGGAATGTAATATTCATGCCCTTATTGATGAAATGCGGCAACCGCTGATCCATAATATTAAAAATTATATTATTAATAATGACGTGACATGTGCCGCCTATATAAAAAAACTCATTTTACGATTTCACACGGTCGCAAAATGTGCATCTCTGATTCTATGCTTCTCTGTCTAATAAGGAAATTATTTAAAAACCATTATTTTATTGTTTAAAAATGAATTGTTTAAATATTTTTGTAGGGAATGTCTTTTAATAAATTTATTAAAGCTATTAGCAAAAATTCGTTTAAATTGAACAATTATGTACAAAGAAAATATCGACTTATAGAAATAGACTTTTAACAGCAATTTGACAACATTCCAATAAAATTTTTATATTGCTAAAGAGAGTAAACTTTTATCTATGTACTACATAAATTTTATGTAATTTGAAAAGAAAATACGATAGTTGTAGGTATTTGAAGTTGCAACTTTTCGTAATGAGTGCTAAAAACTACACTTTTTTGAACATTTTTTTAAATAATTTTAAAAGGGCGTCAGTTAGAAGTATAAAATTTTAATATGACATTTAGCACTAATCAATTGATATCATATATTTTTTTCAAATCTTTTTGCTGCTAACTTTTGATTTTATTTGACTTCAAACTCAGGGGTCAGAACTTTTTACTCCGATAGTAGTGCATAAAAAACCACACCCGTTGAACGATAAAAATAATAATGTGCAGTCGAAACTTTTATTTGCTTTATCAAAATTGTGGCAATACAATGATCCAGCTAATGCGTATATACTCTGCCTCGTAAGGTAAAATCCTTAAAGGACAGCGACTGCAAACAGCGGCCGCTAATGACAGTTCTTCATATTATATTTTTATGGGTTACACTCGATAACATGGTTTTTATTGCAAGCCACCTGATAGAGACCCCCTAGAATAAAGATCGAGCGCGCTTATTTTGGAATATTTTTTTCCTTAACTTTTTGCTATGGTTAAAGAATTTGTATGCATTAAAAACTTGTAATTTTCTTGTTATTCAATTATTTTAACATTTCGGCGGAAAGTTTTATACTTACAAAAATAAATGACATAATTTGTATACAGATTAACTATAAAATTTACTTAAATTAAAAGTTCTTTTTTGAATTTATTTTCAAATTATATAAAGTTAATTTATTTGTTTAACTGATTTAATTGGTCAATTTAATATAACTATTTGAATCAACATTTATAAGATCTGGTTATTATATAGGTATTTCGATTTTTTTATATATTTACTAGGTTAGATTTTATAATCAGGAAAGGGCTGAAAGTCCATAAGTCAGATAAGTAGTTATACCAAAATTGTCCCCGGCACCGCGAGTTTCCAAATGACATTTGATCTGATTTCCTCACTAGGTACAAAATTTTGTTGTTTTTTTTTTTTTCAAAATTTCAGTTCCTCTAATCCTATTACTTCCTGGAATATTGACAACAACTTTATATTCAGTTTTTGTTTATTTTACAATGAATATTTCTGTGGTCGGCACTTACTGAGAATTTGAGATTTTTACACATAAATTTTAATAGAAATCAATAAAAAAATCTGCATTCTGTTAAAAAGATATATGTAATTCCATTAGAGTTTTTAATGTCAAAATGGCGTTTAAAGTTTATGGTTGCCAATTAGACAACAATGAAGTTTAAACTTCAACCTCGATTATTTCAGAACGTCAGAAGCAGACTTATGACCTTTTAAGTGCCTACCACAGATTTTAGATCATCCCTTATCAATTTGTTTTTAAATACTTATCCAAAAGTAATCAATAAAATAGAAGTAGGTATATCGTTTTATATAAAGCAAAAATGTCAATTTTTGTGGCAAAGGAAATCTATCTTTTACGGGAAAGGTACATGCTCCCCTTAATCCGACTCTAACTCGGAAAAAGAATTCTTTTTCGTTTTCCGAGTTAAAGGGTAAGGGCCAAAGTTACCCCATTTTACCTAACTACAAATTGATTGGTGTAAAATCATCAACCCACTTTTACTACCAATCTATTTTTGAAATATTTTTCATTAACTTTAACTCAGAATAATATAAGAAACAGATCAAATATTGCTTATCAATATTGGTGCTATATTGCACCAAGATTCAGCCAATATTGATTTTCTGTATCCTGTATAATGCATCTATATCGGAAAACAATATTGTTTACCTATATTGGTGCAATATTGCGCCAAGCTAAAGCCACTATTGGTACAATATTAATATCATATATTGCCCCAATATCAGAAAACAATATTGGACCAATATTGGCTTTAGCCTGGCGCAATATTGCAGAAAGATTCTAAAGAATTTCCAAATGACATTTGGAAAAAAGAACATTGTGTGCTACATTGGAAGAGTCATCGCCAACATGAATAATAAATAGTGTCTCCACCACTACGTCCATGACAATTTCAAGCTACCACAACTTTTTTCTTTCTTTTTTCTGCCGAAACATTACGAACTGCTTGATGAAATAATGGGAAAGGATCCTTCATTTTGAAACTTGCATTTTTTCTAGCTACTTCTCCCTTTATTTGCCTCCATATCAATTCAATAGGATTGAATTCATAATGATTCCGGAGTAATCGCAAAACGGTGACGTTATGTTTGTTTGCCATCTCATCAATTACATATTTTGGTACAATGGCACCAGGCTTGTATGTCGGCTTTCTTTGTACCAGTATTTGATATATTCTCTATTTTTGTACTATGATAGGAAACATTGTCCATAACTAGCAGATAATGTTCTTATAAGCATAATGCATGGATTTAAGAACCGAATTCGCTTATAACTTAATATAATAAATTATTTCAGTACATTATAAAAGGAAATTCGAGTTATTTGATGGAACCTAAATTTATTGATAACGGTCATTAGCATAACGGTTAAGAGCACTCCGGATCACGTGACTTTCTCATCAGTCGAAAGCCAATCAAACGCCTTCCTTTTAATTACGAAAGGAACTGTAGGTTATAACGCAATTATTTTATGTAAACAATTTGATCTATTATTAATAATATATAGAGACAAATAGTGGATACTCAATATTATTTCGAATAATATTTAAATTCAGTAAAAAAAAAATAATTCAATTTTTTTTTTCAAATTTTAAGGAGTATCCACGATTCAAAATACATTTAAAAATGAAATAACAAAAGCAAAATTAACTTTTTTTATATAATAATCAAATTAAACGTTCCCTACGTAGACAGAGAAAGTCACGTGATCCGGAGCGCTCTTATTGTTTAAACTTGCTGCTCCACCAAAACAACCCTAAATTATCACCGATCTTCCTCAATGCTTCATTTCGATTCATCACTTCATAAAATTTCTTTTTCCAGTTATCAGTTGTCTTTCAAATTCAATTCTTATTAATTGGTTATATAAGCGATTTCTACATCGTAGTTATTCATTTTTATGTGGAAGGGTTTTCATAAAATAAATTGAGTTTGTTGTAAATTTTGATTTAGTATGTTATTTGATATCACATCAATACTACCTCTTAAGTATTTGCAGTTTTCATGAATATACGTTGTTGACTTGAAGTGATGTTGTGCGAAGTTATGCTGCTTGAACAAAAATTATAAATATTTTAAAATCGCAATTGCATTTTGTATTGATGTAAAATTGAGGTTGATTTTACTTCTCATGTAAAATTTGTTGAAGTCACATAAGAGCTACTCAGATCGGTGAACATTTCACGTATTGAAGCATTTTTTCTATTTCAATTTTTCTCTGAAAATTATTTAATGGACTTGACAGTTCTTAAACTGTAGGCCAATTCTCAGAAATGAAATAACTCTCATTGTTGTCTCCAGTTGGCTGAAATTCTTTCTTGCGAAAAAAGCATCATTTTTGAGGTTATGCATAGCCGGAAGCCTCAACTCTTTTTCCAGCGTGGTTTTAGCAGGATATTTTAAGGACAAGAAGACTTGAACTTTTCATATTTTATATTTCGGTACTGATGTCAGTGGTCAAGAAACACTGTTTTAGATCAACTTGAGAAACGCAGCGTTATTAGGATACCGTTTATATTTTTATAATTTCCAAAACTTAATTTCTTTAGCTTGAAATATTTTAATATTAGAAAGCTAAAAGAAAGAGTCCTGAAAACCATCTAACAACCTGAGTTTTATATTATTTAGGTAGAAAGAATTTTATTTCTGAAACATTTTGTCTCGTTAAAACTTTATTTAATTGCAAGGTGAAAATACTTACAAAGTAACCAAAGAAGCATTAAAAATCAAAAGTCTACTTTCAGTTTTATTTAATATCGCGATTTATTTTTATATCTACTTCTGACTTATAGCTCAATTTAAGTTCTGCTCCTCTAAAGCTGCCGTATTTGCGTTAATCGAAATTCTCCTTAGATTAATTTTTTAACTTCCTTAAACCATTTTAGTTTTTGAATTGGATTATCTCTTACATAGTATCTATTTATTAAATAAATATGAAATCAAAAGGACAAGACTATACGAGTGATTTAGAAATTAAATTTGTGAGTAGCCTTTATTAGAGAAATTGGGGAAAATTTACATAAATTAAGCAAGGGTGTTTTAATTGTGTTAATTTACTAAATGATATCTCTTTGATAAAAGCGAGGAATTACGTAATAGGTCAAACTTCTCAACATTCAACAATTAATCATTTTAACTCTTTCGGTTATTTTATTTAACATCAATACCTACGCTATAAAATATATAAATATAATTTTTCTTAATCAGAGACGCAACAGCTCGAGGCACTTTTTGATGTTAGGGGAGTGTGAACCAATGCCATCATAGATTTAGTTTCAAGAATAAAATCTGCCGTTGTGGATGAGTGGCTTATTCGATCAACACATCTAGATTGATATTCGTCGATTGAGGATTGACGGTTACAATCTTCTTTAAAGATATGTAGTTTCTCGTTGCCTGTCTTTTTTGCTCTAGAACGATAACAGTATCAGATCTTTCTCTAACAAATTTACACGAATCCGCGCAGTTTCCCTTTCAACTGTCAAATTTGCACCGCTACGTTAAAGGGTGCTACAGATTACCGGGGTTGAGGATAACCGCTGTAAACGCCTGTAAATATTTAGATGACAGCTCTCAAAGAGAATTCGAAAAGATCATTCCACAATTTTCAACTGTGAAATAAAAACAGTTAAATTATTGTTTGTTACTATTTCGTATTTTTAAATAAAAATGTTTTCAAATTACAATACGAATTTAGCAAAAAGCACTTATAATTGTTTTTGAATTACAACGTAAACTGAAATAAAATTTTCCTTCCTTGCTTTATTCGTTAATTTTTTGTGAAACCAAATTCATATTTTATATGCACGATTAAAACAAACTTAAAATTGCGTTGGGCAAATTTTTAGATAAAACAATACCGAAGACTGTGGTATAACATATCGCAGACATGTATACCGTCAATACACCACAAAGCTGCAGTCCCTCAGCATTACAGGCTTTAATAACAGTGTGCTCGCCCCGTAATCTCCACGGGGTTGCCGGCCACAATTATAGATATTACAATATATTGTCTGTCTGGTCAAATTACCTCCAATCACAGACATTACTGGCTGCTCGGCTAATTGTTGATAACATCCAACCCGTGATGAATTATCTACCTTTTAATCTCATTTTATTAAACTTCTACTCTAGGTTTATCTGTAATTATAAATTGCCTTATTTTCGTCGGATGTTTCTAAAATATATTACTTCAGTTTCATTAGGTAGTTATTTTATAATTAAAACGCTCTAAAAGTTATTGTAACATTTCTTTTTAATTTTTTTATTATGCCAAACGTTTCCCGAAGCTATCCAATGCAATTGCGCATAAAAATCATCTGGAGAAAATTTACTACCCAATTTACATGCTACATACATGTAACATACATTTAAAAATACACTAATGCTATTTTTTGATATTATTATAAAATTAAATAAAAATTTCATTAGGGAAACTTGAAAATGTTATTTGCCTATGAATATTTATAGTTTGTCATGTAAAATTGGATGTGGCAAAAAAAGTAATTAGTATACATGATATAATACCTGTATAATAATATAGCCCAGACATTTCAAATTATGCATCGGAAAAATTACAATCTCTGTATGGTTGCTTTCATTTAAGATTACCCAAGAATTATGGGGTGCTGCTGCCGTCGCTAAAAGAACAATTTACATAATATACTCGTATGTAAACGCAAAAAATCAAATGACGGTTAATAAATTAACACTGATAAATAAAATTTAATTATCTTGTTATAAAAACAACAAATTATGTAGTAATTTAACACTTTTTTTTGGGTAATCTTAAATGAAAGGAACTGTAGCTGAAATGTAGTTATTATACAATTTTTGGTGATTATAGTAGTATGTTAAAGGTTCCCTGATTATTTCTTCCGATTTATCTATGGAATCTTTACAACTGCTCTATTGTAAAATTGGACATCGCATCAGTTACCCAACACAAACTACCGAAAGTACAGACCGACCGGCCTACAGTCTTTCGAACAGTTGCAAAAATATTTCTTGAATGTGGAGGCAGATGTTGCGATGATTTTCTCGTTTCAGCAAATTATTTCTCGTTTGCCAATATCAATTTTCGGCATACGTTCTGTACTTGATACTACACTCGATACAGATTTTCTTTCTTCCCGAATTGCATAAGCTACGAACATGGACAGCAATAAATTAACATAATGATATCTGGTATATCTCATAAATCTCTATCATCTCAGCCTGCAAATAAATGGAAAGTAGCAGCTAGAATAAAAATTTTGATTTACCTTAATGTATGATCGGTTTCGGTGTTATCCACGACCTCCTTGGATATGTATTGGTGCAAGAAAATATAAAATCAACTCACTCTTTCGAAGTAGCGTGAAAAACCAATGTACCACAGGACATCTTGTCTTCACCTTGCTTGGTCCTCTCATATGAAAATAACTCCAAGAGAAAAACATTACCTTACAGAGTTAATCTTCCATCATTCCTGTCAAAAGAACTGCAATAAATTATAAATTTATATCTACATGTCCATGTGTCATGCACAATATTTTCTATACCAATAACTAAAAAAATGTATACTTTGAAATTTCTCATTACTTATTTTTTGTCGTACGAAGTTTAAGAAACCTACTCCCCAAATTGAAATCCCCAACTATGAAAATAGAAGCTCAAATTAATATTTGACTCAAGATTTCAATTTGGGGAGTAGGTTTCTTAAACTTCGTACGACAAAAAATAAGTAATGAGAAATTTCAAAGTACAAATTTTTTTAGTTATTGGTATAGAAAATATTGTGAGTTGTGGTCACGGATGAGCTGTCCTAATCTTTTTCACTTATTAAAAGCTAACTAATGGTTCGAATTTAATGAAACTCAGAAAAATATTTAGATTTGTAATGGTTTCCCAAAATTCACGCAAGAAGTAATTTTGAAGGAATTAAAAATTGTAAATTTTTTATTAATTTAAAACTTATATAATATTGGGTTATGTATGGCAGGGGTATCAAACTGGCGGCCCCCACGTATATATTTGCGGCCCGAATGAACTTCCATGATTATTTGTATACAATAAAAAAATAGATATCTATTCATATTGTATATTTTTGGATAGATATATCGTTAAAATATGGAGATGAGTTTGCAAACAAATCATTACTCGGCCCGCGGAAATTTTGTTTGTTGAAAGCCCGCGGCTGGAATGAGTTTGACACGCCTGCTGTAAAGAATAGCATAATATCTGGTGAATGGCCTCTACGGTTTTGCTGGCACATACGCATTCTTTTGTGGCTGTGGCTAAATTTCGTTGATACAGCGCTCAATTTTCTTCTTCAAAGCGTGGGTAGTCGTGACCTTGTTGGCATAAACCTTATACTTCAAAATACCCCAAAGAAAACATCCAACAGCGTTAAACCGCATGATCTGGTCGGCCAGTTCTATCACCAAAACGGGAAATTACACGCCTAGGAAATGCCTCATGCAGAAATTGAATTGTTTCTCGAGCTATATGACATGTGGCACCGTCTTGTTGAAACCACGAAAATTGCGAACTATAGCTGCTAAAGCTTCATTATTTTTAAAATATTGCTCAATAATGAAAACACGTTGTTCTTTCGTGTAGCGTTCCATTTTTATTAATAACCTTAAACTATCAGCTGTCACGTTTCTTTTTTCGTTGGCAACACTTTACCGCACAAATGGCGATAAATTCAATCCTTGTGTGAATTTTTGGGACACCTTTTATTAAAAAATATGTTATGTATTTTAAAAAATCAGTTCAATTTTCTCCATTTAGTTTTCACTACGAACGTTTTCCCAGGCCCCACAGGTCGCACGCAAGCGCTTCTTAAATAAATCCAAATTTAAATGACTATAACGTTGCCAAGGCTAGTGTATATAACTCCAAATAGTTCAGTCCAATGGATTAAGATCTGATACATTTTCACTTAAATGTTTTTGAACGATTGGAGCTTGTGAGTGGATCTGCTGGAAGCAATAATTAGAATTTTTGTTAAATAATACTGCGCATCAATTTTTACGCCTCTTTCAATGCACTTTAATGGCAATTTTCCTTTGTACTTAAAGCTTCCACATCATGACTTCTGAAGCGTTTTCATATCGCTCAATCGCTATTTCATAAACAAAAGTATCTCATACTTTTAGCATAATACTATGTTATTTTGTACATTGTGATAATTTTGTTGCACGAATAATTTCTTGTAGGAAAAAAGTATTGTGGTTTTCCACTAGTCGTCTTATACCTATAGCTTTTCATAGATATTTGAATAAATTTCTAATTTACATCAACATTTCTAAGTGACTTCCATATTTCATAAAACAATTTCCACCGAGATGCAATTAACTAAAAGCTAGACTTTTAATTCCGAGGATGGCTATTAGTTAATAAAGCCGAAACGTCGACCGGCAATTTAATTGTTTTATTGATCGATTCCAATATCCTGTGATTCTTTTCCCCACTAATAACTAACTGGTGTCTCAGTATTTTATTAGAATTTTACAAGTCAAATAATGGAGTAAAAACTGCGATCGAAAAAATCAAATCTGAACACACATCAGCTGCATAAAGATTAGGACACCTTATCGTGACCACGATGTACAATATTCTTATTAATTTAATCCGTATGAAAATTTGAAGATGAAAAGCTGTTTTCTTATAATATTTTTTGAGTATTTAATTTTGAATTAGCGAGAGGCGGCTGAGCCGATTAACTCGCACATAACAAATCAATTAATTTCCCAGCAGTGCGTAGGAATAGAACCGCGGAATTCTGCTCTCTAGCCTGCCAGAATATGCTTAACTGCTGGTTAATAATTTTCTTACATTTTTATTTTTGTAATTCATCGATTAAGTTTAAAGAAAACTGGAACGGTTGCATTAACTTGACAATAGCGGAATAGCTTTCTTTCGAGCGGAGGTAAAGTGGATAGTTTTACTACCGATTTTAGACTGCAGAGACACAGTTTTTCTTGCCGACATAAAAATTAACATAATGACAGGTGATTTAAAAAAAATGATCGGTTACTGTACATTAAATGCCTTTCTCTATTTTCATTTATTATGAAAATTTTTAACACCAAACGTGCTCGGCTAAAAGCTCCACTTTTACTCTTAATGGTACAACTAAGTTTAGTTTTTATGATTTTTATGTTTTTTTTTAAATTTGACACAGCCTTCATCCAATACCCTGTATAATGTATACGTTTGAAGAGTCGATTATTACATGTTTCTTATTTTTATTATAAATCTACCTCTACTATCGTCGAACACGATTTTAATTATATATTATAGAAGCTTGCATGAAGTATGATTTGTTCAATTAATTTTTAATTTGAAATTATTGAAAGTTATATCCATTTCTACGATGGTTGATAGTATAGATATTTTTTGTTTAATGAATAGAGCTTGATAATAATTATTGGATGATTGTCATATGGTGTAGAACTAAGTTCATGAATAATATAGAATGCATTTAGATATACAAACTTTCAACTGAATTAATATTTGATATATTAATTGGCGTATTTGATGAGCGTTTGGGTGGGTTTACTACAAATAAAGGCGGGGTTATTTGAACTACTGCAGACCACCCGTACTGTTGTTTTACGGATACACAGGTATATTATGTTATTTCAAGTCGAAGTGATAATAATTATTTGTATAAACATCAATATTGTATTTGTTTTCTTTACATTCATTTTATCAATTTTATGTTAAATCCATAGGGCATAGGCAGTTAAGATAATAATAGTTTTATATCGAATATTGCATTGAATTGCATTACTTCTAGTAAATGATGAAAGCCACTTCTTACCGGCGACTCATGAATTTTACCCATGACACAAATTTTATAAATGCACGCTCCGAAACAAAGATGGCGCTTGGAAGCAAAACAGTTAGCTGCCCTCTAGTTTAAAGCACTATTACTACATCAACACAAATTGACTAATTTTTGTACAAATTCAAATTTTGTGTTGGTGTTTGTATAAGTCTAAACTAACGCGAGTATTTAAAACCGCAACACCAATAATAATATAATTAATCTACAATTAACGAAAAACAATTTAATGCAGATTTTGGTTGTTAAATTAGAACTTAAGAATAGTCTTCCCAAATTAGCTATTTTCAGATTCATATTTGACATATTATTTTGTATTTTTTAAATTAGTAATGGATAGGTAGGAATGTACACATAACTCTGCAGAAGTAAATAATACAAACTGCAAAATTTTGTTTTATTTCTGATTTAATTTAAAATAAGTAGGTATATCTACCCACATTTAAGTGAATACTTGGGGAACTATTTGATTCATCGAATACATAAATTATACCCACATTAATGTTCAACAATTTTTACTTTTTTTGTAGGTAGTAATCTAATAATAAGATATCTCAGTTTTAAATACGCAAGAAATGGAGCGATTATTAAAATAAAGTTGTAAATTCGCAACCTAATTGATACTTTCGGTTAGATTCGAATAAAAGTAAATTTCACACAATGTGTGCAGTTCCTTATCATTTATGAATATTTGATATTGTTTAACGTGTTGTGGATATAAAAAAAAAAGTAGTAAGTATTCTATGAAATTACCGTATTGCTACCGGCGTTGTACATGTAATTTGGTTTAAATAAAGATTGCGAGTGAAGATAGCCGACTCTTGCATTGATATCTATGTAAAATATCACTGTATGATTATTGCAGCGTTCGGGGATGTATTATGGCAATTACACATTTTTAAGATTTTATTTTTATAAGCCTATGGCTACAAGGCTACCGTGTATTCTGATTAATAATTATATAGTGAAATATATAAGCTAAGGCATTTATTATGCTTTTCGTGTTTTGTTTGAAAGCTTAGTCATTACATTAACAATCTAGCTGCATTGCGATTAGTTGAATAAATTATTAGTAAGCATTAACATGTACAATTTCAATTGGAAAATTTTACTCAAAAGTTCTTATTTTCAAGTCGATTCTTCACGCAACATTCTAAAGTATAGTGGTTTTTCTCTACCATTACACAGTTTTGAAAATGTCTTCCTTAATGAAATTTCTGTCGTATTACGATGTATTGTTAAAATACACAAGATTTCTTTTTTCAAATGTTTTCGATTTTTACTACAAGTTAACTGCAAAAACGTGATTAGCTAAATAATGCAATAGACAATGAACACAAAATAATCGTGAACAATATTCAACCTTCTCAACAAAACAATGACAATGTATGTTTCTAAAAATCAACATCATTTTCATGAATAAGAAATAATACATACCGAAGAAATTAAATGTACGTGATCACGATCTTTTGTCTTTTATTGAATTAAATTTTACCTATAACAAATTTTCTTTAAACTATGGGTCGAAAAGTTTATTTGTAGGTCCTCTATATGGCTATTTCTTCTTGGTAATTAAATTCAGCTTCGGAATGCTGAATTCGTTGATCGCTTTAAACTGAATTTATAAACGTTGTGATATATTATTGAAGGGCTGTAATTTTGGTATTTCTCCCAGTGCCGCATAAATAAGTTATTACAAATAAGCACAGGTTTCTTTGAAGATTTATTCGTTTTTATTAAACTAAAAAGTAAATTAAATGTACTAATAATTTACGAAAACGTCAAGTGAAATAATAAAACAATATAATTAAATATTATTATTGATAAAATGGTATTAATAAATTTTTTCCCATGTCTGAAAGATTCTTATGGGTTTTATAAGGTAAGCGGTTAGGTATAGTATTCTCATTCACTTTTGTTTCGTGTCGATTATCAATCTCGGTTCAAGAATTTGCATTATTATTGAATATAACTGATTAGCATAGAGATAATATCCGTATTTAGTAGCCAAATGCAGGACGCAAATCGTTACATTACAAGTTCGTGTTCCAATCTGGCGAGGAGTAAACAAGCATTTCTTTTATTAAATTACCGTCAGACTAAGTTAGACAGTGCAGTCTGGCAAAATGCCTCTAAGCATTTTGTGGCTAGATCGTGTAAATCGAATTACTGTTTGTTTTCTTAGCTTTATATAATACCATTAGTACGTTAGAATTCATTAAGCGTGAAACCTACGAACGTTTCAATAAATAAGTATGAACGTTTTCAGAGATTTATCAAGTCTTAAAAGGTATGCCAGACAGAGAAGTACCAAATTTGTCATATTTTTACTAGCGTATACAGGAACTTTATCATTTGCATTGTTGTTGAAAATAAGCAAAACTCCTGCTTACTTTTAACATTATTTTAATACCTAAACTCCATTGATTCTGACAGTGCTTCGACTTATTAAAATCACTTCACTTTTGATTTCTTCCTTGAGAAACTGAAAGTTTCCTGCCATAACGTGCTAAATTCCACATGTTCTGGATTTGCTATCAAGGTCGGTTTTGACATTGTACAGGTAGAATGGTGTAATAGAGAGTTGGACTACCAGAGCTTACTAATGTTTAAATTCCACTCCCAAATTATTTGTGCTGTGATTGGAATTACACATTGATTAAACTATCGATTTATAACGTTTAGCCAGTAATTGAAGAAGTTGTTTATAGTTGATTTCGATTATACATTACAGATGTTTGTTCGCATAGTACAGAAATTTTCGTGAAATAAATAATAATTAAAATTTTGACGATAAATCAGATAAAAGCACCAATTTGATTTCTTTTTATTTGCAATTTGCTTAAAAATGTTTAATCTGTAAATCAATAAATATGCACCAATTCATTTTATCAATGTTCACTTCAAGCTAAGTAAAATAAAGGCAGTAAAAAGTACAGTACTGTTAGTCCCCAGACAGTTATTGGCATATCTCCTAGTTTTAATTTAATATTATGTAGTAAATTTGCTCTACTTTGTAGAAATTAGTCAAGTGCTATATTTTCTGTACCGTATTCTATAATAGGTACAGTATTCCATGTGCGCATGTGCAGATTTATAATGGAATAAATTTACAAAATTGTTTAGCGTCACTTTCAGCTTTAGCTAGCCTACTACTTACTGAACTTTTACTGCAAAATTGATAAAGACCTGAGTGAAACCTTTTTATTTAAATAAATGTTTTTACCTGCAATTCTCGCACAGAGAGTTACTTTTGAAAGGTGTCTACAACTACTGATTAAATTTATCGTAAAAACAATTATTGGCAGAGATATTTTGAGTTTTTCCTTTATTATAATATAAAAATTATCAAATCAATTTAACATAATCAAGATATTTAAGTTATCATTTATGTCCCGAAGAAGCGGGAGCAAAGTGACCTCTTATGACCAGAACATGAAAAATAGTTTTCTTATCATTTGAGGAGGTTTTTTCCGTGGCTTTATCCCAGGAAAATAAATTACTTTTGCTCCGAACAGTGTCACTTATATAATGATATCCAATTGCGCCAATAAGAGAAAGAACAAGATATAGAGAGCAGACCAAAAATATTTAAAAAAAGTTTCATTGAGTTTCCATTGAACTTTGATGTTACATAATTCTAATCGAACGAATCTTAGAAGCTATTTTGCCTAAATAGCCAATGGTGGTGCTTGTGTACGACCAGGTGTATGATGACGTAACATCAAAGTTTTGTGACAAGGACTATATCTCATATAAACTTTGTTCGTTTGTCTTACTCGGAACTACTCCGAGTAAAGTAGTGTAAAATCGCTAGGTGTAAAAAGTGGGTCTGTTATTTTACACCAATCAATTTTTGCAATTTTCTACAATAACTTACTCGGTGTAGTTCGGAGTTTACCAACGAACAGACCTATTATGTATAACAAATATTTATTTATAGAGACGGTCATTGCATTGCAGCTAACGCAGTTGGATGCAAATATGGGGCACCGGGTTCAAACCTGGGGAGAGTCAAACTTTCTTATGACTAGTCTCCGTGCTTCGGAAGGCACGTTAAGCCGGTGGTCCCCTGGGTTAGTGAATTGCTACCATTAACATAAAAACCAGGATACAGGCACATCTGAAGGCAAGTCTAGCAAGCTACCTGATGGATGTAAAATATTTATATACTCAAAGTTTCTAACACTGCCAAGGAAACGACGGATGTGTTGGAAAATAACAGGCCTTGGCCTACTAGAAGAGAATTCTCTAGAGAATTACTTCTAGAACGAAGAAGAAGAAATATTTATAATAGTTAAAGCTCTTTTGATGTAGTGGTGTGGATCGACCGGTCCAACGAAGTGTCGTTTTTTTTGTGTCGTCGCTCGACTTTCACATTAAACTGTATCCTCAACTCCCTTAAGGACCCGATCTATCATTTGAACGACAAATTTTTCAATTGGTGGCGCAGTTACCTAGATTTAGAATCGACATCTTTCATTGGTTGGAAAGAATGAAAGAAAATTTCATTGGTTTTACATGGCGCGTTTTTTGAAATCTTGTAAATTATGGTCGAAGCAAAACGTCATTTATGTTACAACACTTACAATACTTGAAATTTAAAGAATTTTAATGCAGCGTATTAAATATTACTATTTTAACTGTGCCATGACATATTTTTAATTTTAATTAATTGTGGGTTCTTGATATAAAATTGCTAATTAACATAATTAAAATGTTAATTAGTCATCAAAACCAATTAAAAGTTATATTATGACCTTTGGAAAATTTTCCTCTTTCTATTAAAAAAAATTTATCGTTGTATCTATAACCAATTTTTAGCTGTACTAATTGAAGTTTTGGAAGAGTCTCTAAAATTGCACCCTTAACATTGAATAATAATATAACTCTCGTACAATCAAAAAGTTCAATTAAGTTATTGAAAGTTATTCTTATTACCGCTATTATACTTGACGAGTTATTACTTATTGTTTTTTTTTTTAGATTTTATGATAGATAATAAACCACTCATTATGATATTTAAACAATTAACAAAGAAAACAAACTTTTACAGACAATTGTTATAAATTAATTTTAAAGATTTGTTCAACTATTGTCGAACTTTTAAAGACTCTTTTTTTAAGTACTTTATTGATGATCTACTATATCTTGGGCTGCTTTTTCTCATTATGTATGCACAATTACTATTATATCAGACTTGCAAGTATTATCATATACATAAGGCTCAGAACCACGGAAATTCTTCAGATATATTTTCGTCGAGGGACGATCAGAATAAAGTTCTTATTTCGCCCGGGATCGAACCGGATACTCAACGTTACAGTACTTCCAAACAGCAACAGATTTGCATTTTTCTATTATACTCCAGTCCCAACAGTTCAGGAATTTTCTGACCGTCTTGGTATTTTTTGTCAGTTTGTGGTTTGCTTGGTGTTTTTTTTTTATAGGAAATAAAAAATTTACTTTAATTTAACTAGATAAATACGGTAAAAGATTATAATATATAATATCGAATTTAATAAATGAAGAGTTTTGGCTAAGAAGGGGGGAATGTCAAAATGTGTGATTTTTCAGAAGAGAAATCTAATTGTTCTTAATCCTAATTTTGTAAGCCTCATTTTTAGTCTGTAATTGAATTGCTATACGATTGAGTTTTATATTAGCTTCCAATTGACGCAAAATTGTAAATATTGCAAAAAAATTACTGTCCTATTTTTTAGCCTGCACTCTTCAAATTAACAATCATGAGCTTATAATGTTTCAGGCAAATTTCGTAAAAATATTATGTAAATTAAAGTAAATAAATATTTTTCAATTTAATTTAATAATATCATTACGAGGTTGTTGCTTACGGATTTTCCCAAAAAATATTACAAGTATTTCTATTTTCCTGTTCCCCCAAATGCAAATTCAAATTTGCCTAGGGTGTTATCGTATAAAAGGGGACCTACAGTTTATCGTAGGCACACAACTTCAACTGTTAAGAAAATTTTCTGAGGGAATGCCCCCAATTCAAATCTACCTAGAGTATGCGTACAAGTGTTATCGTACAAGAGGGGACCTACAGTTTAACACAGGTATAAAACTTCAACTTTTGACAAAATTTTCCATGCAGATTACAACTCGAAGGTTTGTCACTGCCTTTCTGAGGGAAATAATGGGAAAATTGTTAAGTAACCAATTTAAATGATTTAATTAACAGATTTTCTGTTATTTTACGCATATCGTGATGTTCATTTAGAACTAAACTTGAGCAATTGCAAATTAACGTTGCGATAGTATAAATTATAGTAAAATAGTTGGGAATAAATTTAGCACATCACAGATTTATTTTAATAATTCCAACATCAAATACGGTATTCAAGCCAATATGCAAAAGTACGCATACGTAAATTAAATTTTTTTGACAATGTCAGTTTTGAACAGCGGGTATTTGGTTAGAGGGACTGCTAAAATTTTCATATTGTACAATTATTTTTACATGTGAATCCACTTCGAGATTTCAACGAAAATATAACATTCAATTCCTTTAAATCAGTTTATTAATTTTACCCTAAATAATTAGCTATAAATATTTAATATTTACAATGAAATCTTACAAAATCTGTAACTTTCATGCTTATGAAACTTGATTCTACTATGTATTTTGCAGGTTCTCAACGTTCCAAATTGATAGTGTTATGCATCTTAAAACTTTTAAAACCATACTTTTGGTAATAGCAGGGTACCCATAATTTTAATATCTCTGTTATTTACATATTCGCTTGTGTTGCAAGAGTTAGATGTTTTTCATAGAAGACAATATTATAATATAAAGAAATAATAATAAATAAGAGAAATTTGTAAGTGTCTGTAGGCATCTCGGAAACTGAATTGAAATTCTTCGTAATTGAATGATATAATATGCAATTAAATTAAATTTATATAGACGAGAAATGCATTTCATTACATTTAAAGCAAAAAGAAATTAATTTTCGGTCTACAATAAGAATTTATAACAAAAGTGAAATGTTTGTGTAGAAAGATTAACAATTGTATGCCTGAATAAAAGAACAAAGCAAATAGGACAAGTGGATAATTTCTTTGGCAAATGTTGCATCTACTGAATAAAACATTGAAGGGCTTAGAATGGGAATAAAATGAGTTAGCATCGACATGGTTAGATCACGAAACGTCGTTTATATTTAAATTTTTATCTGGCGTAATGTATAGTTAGTCTAGAAGATATGATTTGCCAGTAGCAGCCTAGTTAGGTATGTATTTATGTATATATTTGCTGAGAGAGTCGAAATGCACGACTAGCAGCCATCTTGAATTGATTTCCAATCGATATGTCATTATATTATTTCTGATAAATAACGAATGAACATTTACCTGTACCTACCTCTACTATTATTTACAGACAGTCGTGATTTCATATTGTACTTATTTATTATTAAAAAAGTAGTTCAAATTTTTGAAACCATAACGTAGGTAATCTTTTTATATTAACGTCAATAAACATTCACGTGAGTGTCGAAAAAAGTTGTAATCATAAAAAAAGATCATATAATTTCAATCGCAGTTTGGGTTAACGAATTTATTGACACTGTCCCTAAATCCAGATTGAATTATTTTCTTATTCTTTTAAAACTCTTTCTATACAATTACACCAAATGCAGAGCATTTTGTGGAATATAAATTAATAATTAAATAATTGAACTATTAATCAACAAAACTATTAGTACACAAACTATGCTAATTTTTATTAGTTATGCTGCATCGATAGCAACATAATTATTTAATGCGATATTCGAATAAATTATGTACAATTTAATTTGAGTAACTTTATAAATAATATGTCCAAGTCTGCCTATACGTATTAGTTACATTGGAAACTACGCTAAAGACTTTAATGAATCATTTAAACGAAATGGTTTTAGGATGTAAAAAATAATTGAGTTTTAGACGTAAATGTACACTTTCAAGTAAAATTTGTTAACGATATTGAAATTAAAAATGAAAGGATTCAATCATAAAATTTCTAATTTGATCAATTATTCTGCCAGGGGATGGTTTTCTTTTACATTAATTTTTTGAGTAGCTTGTCAAAAGTAGTTTTTGTTACACAAAATCTAATTTACTTTAATTTAAAATTTTCTGGTAAATACTTTTCAACCTAGATTTTCTATAGTTCTTGAACCACAGCGCTGGAGTGATGTGATCGCTGGTTGAGTTACAGATCAGAAATTCTGGGTTCAAATTGCGGACTACACAGAATTTCTTAGCTCGGCCTTCTAGTGGACATCCAAAAGCTGTGGTGAAAAGGTTAAACTTGTTATTATTTGATCTTTTTACAACTTTTAATTATTATCAGTTAAAATTTAATTATCATAATGTTTAATTTATATATGGGTCTTAAAAATTCCTTTAGTATCTATAGTTAGTATCTCTGCTTATAGTATGAGCGTGAAACTAAATTTTATTATAATAATGGCAAATAAAAAATAAAATTTAAATTGCCCGCAATTGTGATTGTGAAAGTGATTTTTCTTGACAATAAAAATTACTAAATGCTCTTTCAAAACTTTGTTTTAAAATGAACATTAGTAAATGTAAGCTTTCGTAAATGACATTTAGCAACTTTGAAATTGAATTTTCTGCACATGAAATAATATAATTTGTCGGGGATTCGAACGGCTGGCAGTAATTATATTTATTATATTATTTATTGAGTAGTACGCTACCCTCGCTAAAACATAGGGGACATAAAACTGCACTTGGCCGATTTTGATTCCCAGCACTCATTTGTAACTTTAGAAGATATTCATAATAAATAAGATCAAATTTAATCAATACTCTATTTGTTAGTATTATCTAACATTGTTCAATATTTCATCTTACAAGTTACCAATTTTATGTTGCTTGGTATTTGGCGATATTTCTAGCTGTACTTATTACACTAAAGGGTGGAATTTATGTGAACCCCTATAGCAATTTCCTTTCTAGAGGACTTAGTTGATTAGGACGGCCTTCTTATTGAACTAAGTAATTTAATAATGGCAACTAAAACGACAGGGCTGTGTTCTAATTAAATCAATAGAATATCAAACCACTTGCTTTTAAAATCAGCAGGCTAATTTTTTTTTATTATTATTTAAATTAATAAATTTCTGGTTAGGCTGTAATAATATTTTACAAAAACCTATAATATATTCACTAAGTTTTATTTTATTTTGCTCTTTGTTTTTGAAAACTAAAGACGACTGTGGTAAAAACTGTAACATGTTGACGGCACGAATCTACATAACCTTACAGATTTACTATAGTATCTTGTATAAATATTAATATATTATCAGATTCAAGGTAAATGTAAATTGTTTTCTCTGCTAATTTAAACGCATCCACGATTTTTAGAGTTTTGTTGCATAAAATTTGTGAATATTAAGCTCTCATCAGTAAAACATACGTGATGGGAGCTTGCAGAAAATTTGCTATTAAAAAATTACAGTTTTCATTTTCAATTTACAAATGTACTTCAATTATTGTATTTTTTGAGTAATTTCAATTTTGCGTATATTAGCAATGTGATACCACAGTTGGAGTGCAAAATGTAAATTGTTTCACCGTAGATTGACTTTTGCTTACGTGTAATATCCCAATATGCTAGAATTTATCAAAATTTTTCAACATTTTAATTTTTTTTGGTATGTTATATGTAAAATCTGAATTTATGTATCTTTCCTCACTTGTGTCGCTGTCATGACAACACAAAAAGTCGCATATTTCTCATTTGGTTATCGTGTATCGAATGGATAGGCACTCGATCAGGCCCTAGGGCGCACGTTATTCGCAAATATCAAAAAGCGGGCCGCAATCACCCCTACTCTCAGCTTAGTAAAAATACATAAATATAATGGATACAAATTGTCAATCCACTTCCCGGGGGCTTGATTGAACGAAGGGACGTTTAGGGTCTCCCGTGGTGTGTGCGGATCAATGTAGACCTGATTCCTGGCGATACGCTAACACGAAAATTACAAGGTAAAACACGATATTACGACAGATAAAAATTTATTGGTTTTGTAGTTGTTACCGTAACCATTTGTTCAGTTCAAAAGTAATCGTGTTTATATTCGCGCGCAAAGGAGGTGTGTTTGTAATTGACGCATAATAGCGAATATGTTTGCAATTGTTGTATTATATTTAACTATTTGAATTCATTGAACACTAAAGCAGCACACGAAGAAATCTGCACGAGAGATTCAACAAGTCACAATCTCCGATTCCCGGCGACATTCGGTACTAGGATGTTTTAAAAGGGTTAAAATGTAAAGAATGAAATTAGCTTCATGATTTACAAAGTAAAATTTAAATTTAGCAAAAGAAAGATTATTCGAAAACATCAAGTTCAAGAGAAAATTCCACCAAAGGTCACTTGATATAGGTAATATGTTAATGCCTGTTAATGCGAAAAGTATTCAAAGTTATGAAATAGAAATTATAGGTAGTACACTTTTAATTTAATCAAAGTTGGTATCCGTATGCTTGTCAGATGTAAAGCATGTTTTACAAATTTACTTTCTGATAAAATCATAGTATTGCGTGCCGCTTTTTATAAAGATAGTTTTTTAATGTTAGTAAGTCTATGTATTAGGGTATTAGGCACTATAGCGCACATATTATTAATCTTTCACATGTTTACTCATATTGATACAATATTATGTCTAAATAAATGGAAATGCATTAAACAATAAATGTATTCCTTCTGCATTTTATACATTGTGCAATTTGTAGGCATTGTTATAATATGTATTCGTTATTTTTTTAATCAGTTATATGAACCTCGTTAAATGTTGATTGTAAACTTCAATTTGTAATTCAGCTTTAAATCAAAGATAATTTTTTTGATTGCGTGCTTTGAAAATTGCGAAGTTATATTTCATTACCTAACCAATTTTTTAACAACGCACGTCCGAAATTACGAATTCTGCGGACTTATCGCGTAACGCACAATAATACAACAATATATATCAATCCTTGTGACATTTATAATAATCCAAAAATATATTTGGACACGTTATCCAGTACATGGCTGACAGTGGGCTACTCGTCACCAAAGTGTGACCCTTCCTTTGTTATTGCAAAAAATACATTCATTATTCATCAAAAGTGGGGGACGAGTGTAATCAAAACAAATCGCGTTCACAGACCCACTGCCCTAGCTCGGTAATAACTGCCCTTGCCGCTGGTGTTATTGCCCCCGAGCCTCAAACCATGTCCTTCTTTTTCAGATGCAAGCTATGGAGATTGTTTCAACCCTTATTATACAGGTGTCGTTCATTAAGTATTTGCTTCACTTGGAAAACTCACTTATATTAAAATTTGAACATAATTTCCGTATCCGTTTGAAAGTATCGACTTCTGGAAGACTTTTACGACTTGTTTTCTTATGTAAATATCAAAATACGGTCTTTTGTGTGGCATATTGTTATAAAATGTGAATATAGTGGCTTTATACTTTCTTTAGTACACTTGTATTATATTACTATATATATTCGTGTTTTGTGGGTAGAGGTATTACATTTTTGTATGTGAGTGGTTGGGGGTTATGGATACGCTTGTGTGTATCTGTGCCAGTAATGCTAACGCAAGCTTATTAAACATTTACTCGTTTTTGTTTTGAATATTTATTATTTTTACTTTCGGTCCGAATGAAATTGAATTTTTAACCACATGTACATTTTTAATTGCAATAATCTCTATGGATTTTTCCGAGCTTTTATAAAACAGTTGCTAAATACGACTTTATCCTTTCGAATATGAAATCGCATATATTCAATGAAAACATTTTTATGTTTTTACTTTTATATTTTATTGATAACGATAAAATTGAAATTTCAATTACTTTTCGCTTTTATCGTTTTGTATTATTTTTTAAATTTTCATTGGATCTCAAATGTAAATATTTGTTTTTTATTTTCACTGCTAATTAATGAATAATAACTTCGTGTAGAATGACTATGCTCAATGCATAAATATTTTTAAATTTCGTTGCTAATATTAACAAGCTATAATTCAGTTAAATTATAATATCAATATTACTTACTTCGTTTAACAACAATTTATTTCGACCTCTAAAATTTAGGTGCTTTCAGTGTTTTACACTTACCAATTTTTATATTGATATACTACATACGTTTGCATTAAAACATGTTAAATTAGTAATGTTGTCATTCTTTTGATATTTAGGATTGAAACGAACGAAATTGGGATCCATTACTATAATTAGGGAAAAAATGTGGCCATATGTGATCGAGGTTGACTAAATTATAAATGGACCAAAATGTACGTTTAACTTAGTCAACATTAAAAAGTCTTTTTATTTTATGTATACGTTATTTTTCTTTTATTGACATGTCCATAAAAGCACTACATCATATTATCAAAATTGGATCGATGCAAAAAATGAATTCAAAATGAATTTGCGACCATAAGATTAAATTTCAATTTTCTACAATATTCTTTTTAATTTTGAACCGAGTTACAATCTTCTGCTCTCTCCACGTCGTGTGCACAATCGTAAATATACCACGTTCTTCAATAATATTATTGTATGCAATAATTACTTTTCATTCGATTTATTAAAAAAAAAAAAAACATTCTGGTGGGGATGTGTCTCATACAAAATGTCTAGCTTGACTACCTATGAACGTAAATATAATCACCATCACTATTTGCTAGGTAAATGAAAATTTAACATAGATGATAAAAACACCAATTCATTGATGTAACATAATTATTTTAAATTGCTTTCTAATACGATTATATTTGAAATTATGACTTGTACCTGTTATCCATGTAAAAGCAATTTAATTTTAACATTTGCAGTTTAGTATCAACATGAAAATCTGCTCAAGTAAATTATTATCGATTTTAGATTTTGCTTATTGTTTCTTGTAGTATGTACCTACATTTGGTATTCCAATATGTTACCAAAATGAATATAATTTAAAATTGGTAACACAGTTTCAAAAAACTATTAACTTTATATTATAGAAAACAGCAGATTTCGTAGGAACGATATTAACAATGCATAGTAGTTGTTGTTAGTGCATAGGGAGTTGAGCTTCGGACGGTATAGGATCATAGGTTCAAAGTCAAAGAACATTTATTATTTACATGGCTGTTGATATCTTACAAAAGTAAGCGTTACATAGATTATAGGTTTTAGAACATAAGAGCCCTCTCCTTCAGTATAGTCCAATAAAAGTTTGGTACAGTAGATGTTCAGTTGAGCATGGAAAAATGTTCAACATTATGAAATAAAGAAACTGACAGTGTCTTGGTTAGTCAAATGCGTTCAAAAATTTTCCAAATTTTATTTTTATTTCATTGTTTCTATTCACTCCACAACGTTTTTGGTCCATAGTGTATAAAGTTATACTTTATCATTATCTAATGATTTTAAAAGCGACTCTTAGAGAAAGAAGCTTGAATAAGTTAACAACAACGGAACTTTCCTTCTATTCAATAATCAATTATGCAATCAAAATCGTAAATGTAACTTACCCCACCCTTGCAACTTTTGCAATGTAAAGTCAATCTTGAAATCACCAGATGTAAAAAATTATTAAAAATTCAGTCAATTAACCCTCCGGCAGTCGCGTCGAGGAACAGAGGTCCGCACTGTTGATAAAATTTGATATTGTTTACATAAGTCATCATTATATCGAATGATGTGCTTAGGTATGCTTTCCTGACTATGGTAGGCAAAATTTGATATCAACATCACCCGACTAGAAAATTACCTTCAGTATGAAAAAATCCTCCGTTCCCTTGCGCGACTGAACATGTACGTGTTGTTAGTTATTTTTATATCATCTACGGACCCCTGGTACACATATTATGTGTACATATTCTCTCGATTTTCACTGCCGGTCGGAAGCAAGTTGAAATTTTTCATAGATAATTTGACAACTGATATCTCATTATGCGGACCTAAGGACCGCAGCGCAACTACTCTAAGGAAAATAAAAGGCGCGACTGCCGCAGGGTTAAATTATACATAATCGGGTAATGAAATTTGTCCACTTCTGGTGGTGTAAAATCTATGTACTATCAGACTATCACAGTACAAAAATGGGGATAATCTACAATCTACGTCTTTTCTTAACCGTTTCTTCATCGGGAATATGACAATAATAATAACACCCAAGTGTGTACAACGTCACAACAAAATATCGAACACAATAATATAGTGCTAAATTTGAATGACCATATCAACTTGAAAATAAATTAATCAAATGCGATTCATAAAATTGCAACATTTTTTGATCTGTTATGATCTAGGAAATTATATTTAGCTAAAAATATCTGCCAGCGACCCAAAAACGCAATTACACAGAGAAAAATTTTTGGTGTTTTCAAATAATTTTTACTTCAAATTGAAGTGCAAATCGAGCTCGCTTCAATTTGAAGTAAAAGTAATATCTATGGAAGTAAAATGTATTTCAAATTTAGTAAAATTTACTTTAAATTGATGCGAGAGTAAAAATTTTTCTCTGTGTACCTTTGCGTACATGAAATATCAAAGAGTAAAAATGCTGTCATAAATTCCCCGAACTTTTGATTCAAACTAGATCATACAAAGTGGTGTAAAAAAATCTAACTATTATATTATTGTCTCTAAAGATAAGCAGTCTTATAAAAAGTGTATTCAGAAATAGGAAATTGTTTTATAAGGAACAAAAATGTCACCTTTTTTCCATATAACACATGCTAAGCATAACTTTTTATTACCAATACAAAATTTTGAAACAAAATGAAATTTTTTGAATACGTTTTTACTGACCCATCTAAATTGGTTCCAAAGAGCATTTAGCATTAGTGTTAGATTTCTAGTAAAGTTTTTGGAATAAATTATGGCACAAAATTTATCATAAGGTTGCTTATCGTTCTTAAATAATCAATCACTGGTGAAAAGAAGTCCATCTTATGCAGATTCAATTGAAATGAATATACGATTGTAACCTTGCTAGATTGTCTGGCCGCACAGGATCTATTTTTAGCTTGCCAATAAATAAACAAAGCAATCCCCATTACGTCACAAACAATATTATTCTAAATAAGCTTAAAAATTAAATAAATATTTAGAAAACAAGCTTTTAAAAGAAGAAAATTAAAAAAATAGAACTAAAAAGGAAAAAATAATTTTTCGCGTTTCCACAAAAGAGTGGAGTGGTTTAAATCCTTGAAAACAACAATAAAAGTGTGTGGGATGCTCTTTGTGGATGATAGTATTAGGACTAGAAGGAATAAACCTAAATAAATTTACTGTTTCGCGAAAAATTATTTTTTCCTTTTTAGTTATTTTTTTATTAATTTAATTCTTTTATCATTTTTAGTCTTTCTTTTAAAATTTATTGTTTATTAGGCCGTCAAACAAACCGCATATTGCTAGTAATATATGCTGCAACTACGATACTTACGTCAAATAATGCCAATATTTTATTCTTTTTAACCTTTGTTTTAAAATTTAATATTAATTAGGCCGAAATTATTAGTTCAACGTTCAACCAATCATTAATTGTTATGCTTAATGCTTATCTGGAGGCTCTCACTCTGTATCTCGACTTCAACCCGACAAATTCTATTTGTATCTCATTTTCTCTTTAGTATATCTCTTTTCACGACGCTAAAATAAAAAAGAATATTGTATTGTCATCGGTGTGAGCAATTTTTACAAAATTTGCTGAAACCTCTTTAATTTTCGTTTCTTTGATTTTCAATGACGCGCGTGAATTAATTAACGAGATTTTCTTTGTCATAAAAAATGACAAATTGTTGTTTCGTCATTCGAAATGTCTTAACGGAATTAATCACTTGAGAGAGCTTGAAAATCGTTTAGAGCCCATACCTAGTGACTGACAATGAAGCGGGCGGGGGGGGGGTAAAAATGTAATTTTTTAAAAGACAGTGGCTTAACTTGAAAGTTTAGACCCTTCCATGAATTTTTTTAATTTGTTTTGTGCGTCAAATTATATAAACATTGAAGGCTAGATACATGATTCCTTACTTGTAATGTAGTAATAGAAGTGAATCCTTTTCTGGGATAAGAGTCCGCCTCTCCAGTTCCTCTTATCTACGCCCCTGATCACGTAATGTTATCTTCTATTCTAAAATGTCATCACTGGTGTAGCCAACCCATAGATCTTCTAGGTGTAGAACCAAATATAAGATCGATGTGCCAACTGGCGTATCTGGCGTTGCGATTTTCTTTTGGTTTTGAATCAAAGTTATCATTTACAAATTCAAGTTTAAATCAATTATAATCAAGTATCCAAAAATGACAAACAAGTTGAAGTGAGAAAAAGTCAATCAAATGGGCAAATAATGATTTTGGTTAAATTTAAATTTTGTCGTTTGTAGACATTTTATTTTGAAGCAATTTTTGAGATGACGAAAGCGATTGTATTGTTACTTCCAACACACAAAACAATACAAACTTGATTTTTCTTAAAGATATTTCTTGCGAATTTGTAGTGTTATCTAAAATGTGATAAGTGATAATTTAAATCTATCGCGGCAAAAGTGGCGCATACTTACAAAATTTTGTTTGAAATTTTATTGTTGTTAGGATGGTAATTTGAACTGTGAAGCCAATTTGCGGCGAGGCCTTTGTCTTACGCCGACCATTGATGTAGACGGTGCATTTCGTGGGGATTGCGAATATTACCTCGCAATTTAACCCAAGAAGACCATTTGTGAGAGTTTTTGTAGTCACAAAAACCATCATCCCAGTGATAGGAGATAAGCGTGAGTCATTTTTGAAAGGTTTTATTTTCATGAATCAGCATTTTGCGTGCATTTTTGTGGGCGCAAGCAATATTCGACTTTATTGGATGCCATATTGCTTTTGGATAATTTGTAGCTGAAATTACGTTTAGAAGTTTAATTTTGATGATTTGTACGATTACACAAATCAAATTTAATTGTACGTACCGAACAAGTAGATGTTTCGCTAATTTTGATGGTTTAAAAGAATCACATGTGGAACTTGGAGGTTACAATTGTCCGGCCAGATGTTAATAGTTCCAATTTAATTAAGAAGTTGGAAAGATTTGTTTAAACCGATATTCAAGGTTTGAACCTTACACTGGACGATTTCTACACGTTCACTTCACTGTTTGCTTGGATAAACGAAGAATTTTTTGGATCGATGCAGATGTTGTTTTGCTACCGTTTATCAACTGGACACCGATTAAGAAGTAGATGTTGAGCAGTGGCGTACGGTCCGATGTACAGAGTGCTTCACAACAGGTATCTACTGCGAAATTTGTCTGAGTAAGAAATTGAACATTATTTATAAAAACACCTTTGTTGTAAAATTTTCTTTATTAATGTCACACATTTCACATTTATGGAACATCCAATAAAAGTATAGCTGAGGTGTTGTACATAAATGATACGGTTTATTGGATGTTTCTACACATTTAAACACCTATTTGAGTATCGCTTGACGATTGTGTCAGGGGCGTCCAAAATTGCTTCTATTTTATTTTTGGGTCATTTGAATAAATTGATTTATGATTTATTGTGCTCATTGATTTGCTTTAATCTCGCCGATACCCATAACCTGCAGATACTGTGGCCTTAAGTTTTGTGAACCGACGTAAAGCTAGCTGGGACTATTTTGTTGAAGTGGACCGCATTAAGCGAGGTTTCACCGCTGACCATAAGTAGGGGCGTTACTGAGCTGTAGAACACGACAATATATTTGGATCTTATTAGATATAATCAGTGCAATTCAGTTGTGGTGAATCCTTAAATATAATTGAATTGAATGTTTATCGGTATAGACTTTTATTGATCGAGCAATCTAGTTAAATTTTTATCGAAAGAAATTTCATCCGCAGTACAAGTCGATAATATGTTTATTTTATTATATTATCGTTTATACTCCAAAAATAAAACCATTGAGTACCTAATAAGGCAACCGGAGCTATTGGGTTCGTAGATCACACGGTAGGCAGCTAATTTCGAACTATTGTTGGTCCAAATAAGTTGTAACCTTATGGTAAGCACTAGAATATTGAGAAAGTACACAACAATAATTCTTCACATGACCACCTAGGGCTCTAGCTTCAAAAGTCAGTTGTTGCATAATCCCAATTGCATATTCCGAAATGAATATACAGGTCGCAGTTTACTATTGCATGAATATCTCAAGATCTAGTAAATCTGACAAACAACGCCATCTTTGTTTCGCAACATACATTTGGCCAGTTGCACTTTTTTATAGACTTATCAGTTATCACAAAGATAGAAGGTTGCTTGTTTCTGATTATAAACAAGCACTAAAAACATCTTGACAATGTTAATAAGTGGAACCCAACAGAAAGGAAGCAGGTATTGCAAAGATTTTCAAATATAATCAGCGCTGGCAATTCGACGCATGAACCCTGGGTTCTTTCTATCCGTACCGTACCTTCTTTCTTTCATTCCTCCCCAGTCGACCAAACATACTTATATTTTCATTTACAAGTAAAATTACACTTTTAAAGCTGTGAAATTGCCTGGAATATTAATCAATAACTTTTTTACATTTTTTCTCGACTATGTTTGCATCATTTTAGAAGTAATTGACACGTTTAAAAAAATTCCAAGAAATGGATAACTTTTATAATTGGTTGGAGAAAAATTTAAATTTTTTTATGTTTTTCTTATAAAAATGCTACGAGAACAATGTATAATTTCTACTTGAACACCTGGAATAATAACCATCATACTGTCAAGATGATTCTGTCGGAATGATTCTGGTATGGACATTCAAATATCCGATGGGTAATATTTTTGGAGATTAAATACCTTCGAAAATCATCACAAGGAAAATTTGATAAACTATTTAATTTATGATTATGATTATTCTCCAATTTATTTCAATTGAGTGATTAAATATCCGACCTCGAAAAAGAGGAAGTAAGTAATATTATCATACATTAAAGGAATTAGAAATAGAAAGAAACTTTTTTCGTGATTTAATATTAAAAATGTAATCCAATAAAAATTTAGCACACTAAACTCGCCAAATGCCTCTTATAACAATAAAATTTATACCCAATATATTTTATAAATCCTTATCTTTTTTTAATAAGTTGATACAAGAATCGATGATTTCTAAAATTCAATTTAATTGCTTTGTTACGTGTACCTAATCCGCATGTTAAATAAAACACGTCTATATTCAAATATTTTTAATTAAAAAAATTTTGTTTGTCATAATCGAAAATGAATGGTATTGTGTAATTATTTTTATGTAAACGTATTTTTAAATTCTATTAAAATTAAATCGCTTCAATTGCTAATAGAGGTCAAGATAATTCTATTGTTGAGTACATACACGCAATATAAAACAATATAATAAATTATTAATATGGATTTAAATACTGCCATACGTAATATCCGAGAATTTAATAAATAATTAATATGCGTAGCACTTTATTAATTTCAATTGAAAATATTAATTTTATATCCAAATGTTAATGAATAAATAAATATTGTTTGTCGTATATTATGCAAAAATATCAATATGAAGTTCAAAATGTTTCAGAAATTTTATACTACAAAAATGTGAATTTTGAAAACTTTTATGTTCCACTATCAAACTATCACGTCAGAGTTCGGGTGTACTGCTTATTATTTGACAGATAAATCCAGTCTTTAAAATTTGAAATTTTAAAGTGGGGGTGGCTGTTGTGAGGGGTGAAATCTAAAATCTGATCAATATCATAATCAAAATCGACGTACAGATTTACTTAATCAATGAAAAAAAACCAATTGAAAGCTTTTTAAGCTACAACTGCTTCCACTATTGCACACCACACCACAATTTTCCACCTTATAAGGTCAAATGGTATATTATCCAATAATTACAACAGGTGAGTACCAAAATGTATAAGATTGACAGAACTAATAAATTTTAATGTTATTCCATTACTTAACTTGGAAGTGATGGAGAAGTTGACTTCAGAAACCTGTAGTGGCTTTCAGCTTTTTTGGTACACCGATTATTTTACTCGTTCAATTATAATAAGTTTAATTTTAATATACATAAATAAATTATTACTTATGAATTTTAATAAATTTACAATCTAAAATTATTATTATTTCGATTAAATTCAAAGCCATAGGCTCTCAGTAAATGGTAATCTCTGTAGAAGTTACCTTACTTACCTATATGAATTTAATTTAATTCTTTTCGGCTTCTTAATTTATTGAAATGTTTATTATTAAAATTAATTTTGCATATAAAAATAACTTTAGTACAATAATTTAAATTCGAGAACCTCAAAATAAATAAATAAATACAGTTTATAATAACAAACTGGTATTTTTATTTATCAAGTTGTGTTCTAATTTTTAATTAAAATAAAATTGTATTATTTCTAGGTATTAACCAGCTATTTAAAATATTACCGAGTTAAATGTAATTAACGTTATTAATTGCATGTGTCCATGTATATTTTAAACGTTTATTAGTAAAGTAACGACCAAACATCTGATGTAATGTTTTTATTACCTTCCATTACAAAAATAAAACTTTATTACATTAGTTTAAATTAAAAAAATATAGTCGTTGATTATAAGATTTAGTGATAACTACTATTTTGACAAAAACAGTTTCTGTTTCAGAAACTTATGTAGTGAAGCTACATTCATAACTTTGAAATCAGTTAAATTTAACAAATTCATCTAAATGTAGTTTCGGATTGTTATTCACTATTTGCACTAATTATAATGAAATATTCAAGAGCTACCTTAAAATTATCCCTTCCAAGTAAGTAGCGCCATCTGTTGATAAATATTTTGAACTAGGCTAGGTGATTCTAATTCTTCTATAAGGTTTGCGTATCTGATACTATATTATATTTCACCAAAAATATTATACGCTTTGTAAGGCTATGCAGTACGCGATAGAGTTCGTTCCCAAGTTCAAATCTTGCGTAAAAGACGTAAACTAGTCTAAGAGGTTAATTCAATTAACGGTTTAATGATTGGTGGATATAATGAGGCTGAGTATTTTATTTAGAACTCGACTTTTGTACACAATTTTAAGATTTTACAGTTCCACAGCCCAGACAGGCACACACCATAACTTCGAAAATCATGTTTGTTATTTTAATTTCTAGAAACAGATTACTCATACTAAACTTAACGTGTGTGTATTATACATTGAATGAATGCATTACATTTAGTTGTGTTTATTCAATAATTAAGGTTAATATTTAATAACTTAAACTGGAAGTAGATAAATTTTAGAAAATGTTTAAAGTTTTCCCATTAACGTTTAAATACTCGCATGACAAATTTATAAACTTACTCGCAGTCATTTAAATTTAAAAAGTAAAAAATTACATTATAAAATGATACCAGGAAACCGTCTCTGGCTATCAAAATAAAGTAAACAACATTTTAAATCTACTTAAACAAATTAATTAAAAATATGGTAGAAAGTTTTAAAATGCTTTTATCAGACTTCAAAATGAATAATTTTAACAACTTTTAACGCTCAAATTTTATTTTACTAAACTTCCTTTATAGTAGTACGTATGTTTGCATCTCACTTTAAAAATGTTTAAAAAAAAAGACTGTTTACTTTGTTACGTGTACAAAAATATTGCTATGTTATAATGTAGATAGACAAATTTGTTTTGTATATTGTGTATTATAATTTTATAAATAAGCACTTATTAAAATAATAATAATATTAATAAATAATCAAATATGCGTAACTAATATCAATTTCCGTTTTTAGTATGACAGTTTTGAAAATTATATTAGTTTTATCATATCCGTATCGTGTAACTAACTGCTACATCCTCGTCTTTGTATTTCACTGTTAAATGTCTAAATTCAATCAAAAATCCTTGTCAGTTATCAATCACATCGTTAAAATTAATAAAAATGAAAATCATTTTTACATTTAATTAAATTAATGTTAAATATTTATTATTAAGCAACAGTTTTTTGCGATACATTTTTTTTGTGTCGGTTAAATTAGGGATAAATATTTGGTGATGAAATTTTTTTTAAGTAACTATCTCATTGATATTGATCATGTCACATATCAAATGAAAGGTGAGAATGATCTAAATGTGAAAAATAATAATATTTATTATCCTGGTTCAAAAAAATTCTACACCGCTACTGTTAATAAACATTAATGTACTAAACTGCTGTTGAACACGAAAGATAAAATCAGATTTAGTAAAAAAAAACTTGCTGCCTATTTTACAGGTGCTAGCTACCATAGAATTAACAAATTAACAAAAATTTTAAATTGCATTTTAAAATGTTTTGAAAAGTCAAACGATATGAAGCGAACACTTACTCGACTAATAGGTAATTTGCCGCTTAATAAACCAAATAAGAAGCAATGGTACAAAATCGTTGAATGTGAGTTATATAAATTCTTCATAAACCACAATACATTCGTCAAACGAAAACTTGTGTTGGTCTAGAGAAACAGTGCCAAAATATAGCAACAGGTGCTATGCTATAATCATTGGTTGGTTAACACCTTGCTGAATACATCAAAAATAAGATTGGCAAATAATAACTAAAAAGTATTTTATAAACAAAATTTCTTTTGGTAATTGTAGAGCGGGATAAGAATTACAAATTGCTTATACTGCCGATTGATTTGTTGTCGAATATTTAGAGAAATTATTCAAACCGTTTATTTCCTTAAAATTGCATAAAATTTGGAATATTTTGCTCTTAATGTAACTAACTTACATCTCACAATTTTGATGTCGTTAAATGCAATTTGGTTAAAAGTTCAATTTAAATTGCAAAATTGTTCTTCATTTCGTATTGGAAAATTCTAATTTTAACCTCTTATGAATATTTTATCTTTTAATTACTACGTAAAAATTGTAACTTTCACAAAACTAGATATCCGTTGGTCGTTTTCATAAATAGAATAAATTAATTCTTATTTCTTTTTTCTATTTACACTTACCACAATAATGTCGTGATGACGATAACGGTTTTGACAAATAATATATATTAGTTCGTGTTTTAAAAATGTTTGGCTAGATATAAACCAAGAAGAGTATAATTAGTTGGAAGTGAACAAAACAACAAAGTGGCAATTAGCGGTATTTAGCAAATATTCATGATGTGCTGTACTAGATAAACATGCACTTCCAGCGTTCGAATTTTATTCACATTGTTCTCTATCATTAATCATAACATTGATGTGTTTAAATAAAGCCGACAAAAAAATGGGCATCTAAGTATTAATTATGCTTTTTATAACCATAATTACTTGGAAATGATATATTGGTTTTAAGGTCATTATTATTAATTTAGAGTATAATTTGGGAATATTTGGTATTTATTCAAATATTCGAATTTTTATTACAATTAAGTATTACATGTTTAAATATAATATCGATTATTATTACCTATTACCTACCTTCGTCAGGATTTACTATTCTTTTTACTGCATTTCGAGCTTTCTTCAGTATTTCACCAGATCTTCCGTACAGATTTTACACGCCATCTTCATTTTTATACGTGCATCTTACCAAGTTTAGTATTTGATACTTATTACAAACTCCAACTGTGCTATTATATCCCTATTATTAAAATCATTTGTATTCATTCGATGGTAATTAGAATAATGGAGTGATGTTTTTGAAATATGATAGAATGTCGTGCAGTTTATGAAATAGGTGGAACTTTGATTTATGAATATTCATTATCGATTGTTGTCTGGTCTTTGTAAAAGTGTGAAAATTAGAAAAGTTCGTTATCACAAACTTAAAATTGCTATTTCTATCGGGTTATTTTTAGTAATACCACCGTAACTGTGATTAACGAATTTACAATTTATTTCATAATTATCATTAATTTAAAATCTGAATACATAATATTATTATGTCCAGGTATATTTTATTATAAACAAATAAATAAAATAATTTGTTACCCCGTAAGTGCACTAAGGGATGATTATAATTAAAAAATCTTTTCCATCTCAATCGGATCAAAATTTTGCAAAAACATTTCTCCACCACTTTAACATTACGATCACAATCAAAAAGTTTAAAAACGATTGGATATTTTTTTATTACAGTCGAATCGGAATAGAATAATTTATTCTAAATATCAATATAATTTTGTTCAAATTGAAGAAAATTTATGTACTTTGTTATTTAAATTTCCTACTATCACCGTAATAAGGCTTTTTTTTTCGTTTTACTTCGATTGGAAGATTTTAAACTATAGATTAAATAATTTCCTAGGTACTTTTTTCTATAGAGAGATTACAATGTAAGACAATTACATGACAATGACTAATTTAAAAAATTCAATTTCCTGTACGTTTTGCATATTATTATATAATTTATATAAATTAAAATTACTATTAAAAGTTTTAATAAAACAAAATACTTCTCAATATTGTGTTATTATTTTGTGTAAAATTGCATTGTACGAAAATTATAGTTGTTACGCCAAGATGATATTTTATTTTAAAATATGTATAATGTCGGTTTACAAATACTTAATTTAAGAAATTCCTGGTAACACTAATAGATTATATTATTTATATAATAAAAATAAAATATACATTTTCTCGTTTGTGCCATAATCACTACTTTGTAAAATCATTTCCTGATGTAAAAATAAAAATTATAGAATTAGGATTATATGTATGTTTACTAAACTGTTGGAATACATACCATTTGTTGTGATACCTACTTTAAGTAGTGATCTCATATTAATTTTTATGCATCCACATTTTGCGAGTAATGTAACAGGTAAAACAAAACTCGAAAAATAATTAACTAACATTTTTAAATATTGAAATTTGAGAATCATTAACTGCAAATACAGCACCGATGCTTTTTCCATGTTTACTAAAAATATGAAACTCAATTTGTACCTACTAGTTTTCAAAAAATTATTAGCTAATTAGTTTTGTAAATTTCAAAAGTGATACGATACAGCTGCGGATTTGTGGAATCAAAATTATAATATATTATTTTTCATATTACCTGTCATGAAACTACGAGTTTCATTGCATGTTGAGACAGTCGAAACACGACAATTGCAGATCAACGCGACTGTTGGTCAGAAACTAAATTGGTTTCTGCCCTAGGAAAGAAAGCGTCAAGTTTCTGCCCGCTTACTCAGTTTTTGATTTCATTTTAAACCTGTCAGAATTGAATTTATTAATTGTAAACAATTAATGTGACAGCTGACAATTCTTATATTTCATGAAAACTCTCAGATTCATTACAGGTAATATGAAAAATAGTATGTTTGGGCACGGGATGAAACACGATTTCAGACTCGAGGTGATGCCAGCCCTCGCTTTCGCTCGGGAAGGCAATCCACTCTCGTCTGAAATCATCTGGTTTCATCCCTTGCTAAACAATATACTATTATACATTGGTGCAATATGGAAATAGCAGTATCATTGTATTGAATGATAGTTGTTTGTATTTGTTATAAAATTATAGTACGTATTAATAAATATTTAATTATTACAAAATTTATATGAAAGGTAAATAATAATTTGTTTGATGCTTTAATATTTGTTTAGTTAATTTAATAAAGCAATAACAATAATTTAAAAGCCACAATCATGGATTATTGCAAAAACGACCTACATATTTCGATCTAATTAGATCTCATCAATGATAAACAAGATCGATGCATGTGACTGATTTTGTTTCTATAGACACTTTGGTGAAATGATTAATGAATTAAAAAGGAAATCCCTTTCGCACAGTGTTTATAAATTAAGTGTAGAATGGAAACACCTTTACTTAATTAGAGGAAAGTGAGCAAATATGGGCTACCCATTATATTTTTACATGTAAAAAAATCACAAATTTAATATCAATACCAAACGTACCCAACCATAGCTACTAGTTAGTTACAACCTATCATAATTTCACGTTGATTAAAAAAAATAAGTTCATTGTTTCGAAAATAGTGAAAAAGTTCAATTTTGTGTCAATTGGAAAATTACTCTAAATATGGGCTACTCATAGAAATATGTAATAAATATAAAATGCGAATTGCCAAATCTAAATAAATTAAGGGGACTGGCGCACTAGGAGGTCGAGAAAATGCAGCTATTTGTTTTTTTTTTTCTGGAAAAGTGTATATAATTATTGCACAACAATTATTTTTATTTAAAAGAGCTTTATTTTAGAAATGCAATGTAATTTTTTTGTACAAAAATATTTATTAAAAATAACCCATTTACAGCCGATGTTCAGCAACCCTGTTTTTAAAAAGCATTTTGCGGTGAGCAAGATATTTCAAAAACTAGTGTACAAATCTATTTCAAATTTTGTATACTTGTTTTAGACATCAAAATCTAGTCCTTAACTTAGAGGATTTTTTATTTAAATGTGTATTTTTTATTTTATGGACGAAAAGTATCGCTTTTTTTTAACGAAAATCCATATTTTAACTTTGAACAGCTGCCGTCTTGTCAAAATTCCATTTTTTGAAAATATCTCTGCGTTAGGGACTAGATTTTGATGTCTAAAACAAGTATACCAAATTTGAAATAGATTTGTGCACTAGTTTTTGAAATATCTTGCTCACCGCAAAATGCTTTTTAAAAACAGGGTTGCCGAACATCGGCTGTAAATGGGTTACTTTTTAATATTTCTGTACAAAAAAATTACATTGTATTTCTAAAATAAAGTTCTTTTAAATAAAAATAATTGGTGTGCAATAATTATATACACTTTTCCAGAAGAAAATTAACAAATAGCTGCATTTTCTCGACCTCCTAAGTGCGCCAGTCCCCTTAAATAACTTCGGTCTACTATTTACTAAAATATCACATAATCATCTTTTTCGCTCCCATTGTATAGTCTGTATGTACAGCTACTAGCCCATAATCGAAACACAGGGGTGGCCCATATTGCAAACATACTCAGTTTATATATCAAAAGAAATCAAAAAATATTGTACTAAAAAACCAAAAGTTAGCTGAGAAACCCAAATAGCCCAAATTTCCTCTATTATTAAATTATTAGTTTATATACAAGTTACAAGTAAATTAATACAAAGTTATTGATGCTATCAGTATTCGCTGGGTGCGTGACACCTGGTCACATTTTTTGCACAATTTGTCCGCAGCGGACGCTGGCGTCGTTTACGCACCCAGCCAATGGGTGCGTGCCATCTGACCACGTTTTTTACACAATTTGTCCGCAACGGACGCTGGCGTCGTTTTTTAATACCCCCACTATGCACTTCGCACCCAGCGAATAATTTGAATAAATAGTTATCGTTTAGATGGAAAAGTCTAGTGGATGAGGCTGGATGAATCATCATTTCTAGTGAATAAAATTTTGGAGGTTATGATCGCGTCATCACGTGGGCGATTTTACATACCTATTATAATAAATTGTAAATGTGGTCAGTCACGAATACAAGTTTGAAAGATTGTAGAAATGGTTTCAAATTCACAATTTCGTTTATTGTAATTCACAATTTCAATTATGTTTATCAACGAAATTTCTTATCACTTGTACACGGCACGCGTCTGTATCGGGAGTGAGATCACGAGTTAGTGGCGAATTAACGAGGTACTAATTTTTTATGGGTGAGAAATACGAGTGACATTCATAGACGTAGCAAATAGAATGCGATAAGGTAGTAAAAACAATCTATTATAATTTCAAAGTTTTATTTTCAAATGTTCCCATGCCGGATATAGCGGGGTTATTGGAAATTTATTAAATGTTATTTTGCACTCGAGAAGGAAAGTGTGGATCAGGAGATGTTCATAATCCGTGTTTGCAATTTAAAGCAAGCAATCTGTTCAACAATATTTCTTCAATTAACAGCAACAAAATTATTCTTTGAATTAAAGTCTTTTATTTTGAATTCGATGAGTTTTATTGTCTCCAACCATCGTTGTTTGGTATAATAGCTACATCAATCAATCTAAAATTAACAGTCTTGCTAGCCGGAGCACAATAAGATCGTCTTTACTTTCGAACTTTAAAGAAAAGTTCCTCTCGATTAATTCATAAATAGAAATTCGATTGGTATAGAGTACAATATAATTATATAATTATTATTATTGTACGCGGAGCCATTTCCAAATTTTCGGGGTATTAATTAAGATCTTAGGTGTGCTTAAACCCAAACCCCGTAACTTAGTCTATGCTTGAAGAGTATTCCATACCTCCAAACCCTTAAATCAAAGAGACTAACATAGTGTGTGTTCTGTCATCGATTTGAATAAATCGCGACGCGAGGATTCTGGATTTGTTATGGAGGGTTAAGGTAAACTCACTTAGGTCTCGAGCCCATTGTAGGTACTACCTTCGATTTTCAGTTCCATCCCAACCTCCTCAAGCCATCCCAACTGTTGGATAAACTCCTCTACATGATCTTGGCAGGTAGAGTGTCACTGATTATAGCCTCCAGTGTCAGGAGGCATTTTTTGGTATTTTCTAATATACTTACGCAGTAAACTTATTACCTATCTAAATAGAATGGATCTCAATCTTCCAGATTCTTCATTGGCGTCTTTGTTGGCCTTCGACCTTACTCAGAAAAACAAATCAGACATTGTAAACTTGATTTGGGTTGGTAAACTTTCAATCAGATGCGCTTATTATACAAGGTGTTGATTAAATATACGGCAAAAATTGCAAGTGTTATTGAACTATTCTAAGAATATTTTGTCCTTTGTTTAAAAAAAAACCGCTTTGTTCCAAAAATACAGGCCAAGAAATATTTTTTTAAGATTTAAGGTAATTGCGAAAAATCACTGGAATGGCTTTTTCACCAACATCGAGGCTTTGTACGGACAGAAATTTATTGAAATTGTAGTGGAAAATTATAATAATTATATTGTAAACCAGTAGAAAGCATAAATTAAATTTAAAATTAAAATTGACAACAGGTTTGGGGATGAATCAATTCTTGTAACAAAAATAATCCATAATGTTGAATAAAATTTTTGATGAAACGAAGGGTACAGCGAAGTAGTCATGTGTGGCGATAAGAAATTTACTTGTGGTCGACCTGAATTGAAATATATTTAAAATGAATTTTCAATAAAGATAATTAAATTACTATAATATTGTACCCTAGTTGTACCTTAAAATTGTAATTTAAAGATTAACGCCTTGCATTTCTCAATTACCGATAAATTAATATGGACGATGAAAATATTAATTTACAAACCCCCATTGCAGATTGAACTCAAAAGTTTCGATTAACTAATGAGATATCTTGTACTAATAATAGCCATATTTTACCCTACTTTCTTGGTTATCCTACATTTTTTAGTTTAACCTGCAACGGAACAACTGGGGGGGAAGAACTATGAAATATATTCTTCCCTTCTAATGTCACATTTCAAATATGCAAGGAGTTTGTGTTGCCATTATACGCAATCCTACATGCAGATAATCCACAAGGCAAGTAATAATTTGATGACTACTATCGTTTGGACATCAATGATTAATTTTGTTAATATACGAACATGAGCATCTCATGAGAATTCAATATTATTGTGTGGCCTAGAGACAACTTAAATTATTTTGATGCTATACTATGCTATGCTAATATTATTTAACAAGTAATAGTAATTTGCAATTAAAATGTTTATGGATCGATACGTGGTGATTTTATAATATTATGTAGTTAGAATTCGTCCTCTGACATTACACATCCTTGTCATCATCAAATTTATCCAAACGTTTTATATTGCTAAAAGAAACGAAAGCATACCAGCATTATAGAATCTATCAACGAACAATATTATTTTTTTAGTATTTGCTCCGCAAAATGGTTACTTTGGAAACGGTTTCGAGTCCGCAAACTTCTATTTTAGCGGCCTAGTACTTTAAATTTTAAAGTACTGTAGTAACAAACGATGCATCGTTAATAAATAAATCGGTTGCTATGAAAATTTTCAAACAGCCTTCTAATACACTACCGTATTAATGTCAATTTAAAATGAATATTTTATTAATTCAAAAAAATTCTTTTTACGGAACTAATACTAAAAAACGTTGTATGCAACACTTACGCAAATGGTTTTAGCAGACTCATCTTCACATTACAGACTCGGCTAACGCCTCGTCCGGAAACATTACGATTCGTCCGCTAAAACCATGTTTTGCGTACTTATTACATAAAATACTAAAATGAAATATTTATTTTAAATTGCATGTAAAAATTGCCCTGAAATAATAATGAACTTATAAGTAGTGAAAAAATCGAAGTAAAACAAGTAATGCTAATTTTGAGATGATTGCTATGAAGAGATTTGCATAAAATGGATATTGGTTAATTTATCAATATAAATTATATGCATGGCATATAAAAGGATAACAAAGCATGTACTTAACCTAGCAGATGTATTAAAATTATTTTTCCAGATTTTTTTAACTTTATTTTATTAAATGATTATGTATTACTGGGTCAATAACGTATATTAAAAAGAAATACACAAATAATAAACACTTTGCTCGCTATAATTTTTCTAGAATAAATTTTTTAGTACTTATCTGTTTTGATATATTACCGTAGATAATGGTATCGGGTCATCTTAAGGATATCTTGCTCCTTGTAATTTAAAAAATATTGATAAATTATTTAAATTGCTTTAAAAATACGTGTATTAACTTCTCAGGAAAAATTTTAGAACTCAAAACCAGGTTGGCATCTCTCTCACCAACCTAAAACATCCTGTATGCATGTAAAATTAACACTACCTACTTGAACCCCAATTTGAAGTTCCAACTTCAATATATTTTTTACTTCGTTCGCCTTATAATAGAAGTAGAAGAAAAGTTTAAATTTCTTTGCTGCAGGATCGAATCATCTAAAAGTTTTTAATATTAATTAAACATGTTGTATTAGTAATTACCAAATCGTCTGGAGTAAAAATATTTAATGAACCCAGAACTGCATATCAAATATAAAAGAACAGGAAAAGTTCAAAACAACAGAATTCTCTCAATTAAATTGAAATTATAAATAATTCTATAAAGATAATTTATAAAGTTTAATTTATAAAGTTTCTACTAGCACGTTGAAGTTTCGATTAAATAGCAAATAATTTAAAGGTTCATTTGTAATAAATGAATGTAGACATTTTAAAAGGGGGATCGGTCTTATGTTGGTGTCATTATCTATTCGTTGACTTAGGTTCTGTTCGTGTGTCGTTAAAATGAAAATTTAATGATTTACAAAAACAGCTCTTTTTAAAACTGCATCACTTCTTTAATATATCTTTTAGTTTTTAATTTAAAGTGGGGCTTTAGATCGAAGCATGGAGCTGCGAACATCTAGTTTTTGCTCCCATCTGTTTAAATATTATTGAACTGAATAAATTTTTACATGCACTGGGTCCAGAAAAAACTCAGGATACTAAAATGGTAATGCTTTGATGAAGTGAAGCTGGTGGTTTTCTATTTTAGCAATATGAGATTCAATTAGCCAATTAGCTATCATGCAAATGTTACTCCAGAGAAGTATTCAACCAATTTTTATTAAGAAGATCAACCGCTTTCATGATTCACGATTTAGCTTAACCGACAGCGTAAAGCATGCATGAAATCTATCACGTTACTGTCGTAACTTCTTATTGCAAATAACTTCTTATTGCAAATACTTTGTCAGGATACTACCGAAGCTACGTTATTTTTTCACTTAGCACTTAAGTACTTTTTTTTACTGTGGTTACGGGGGCTAGGTACCGAATTATAATGATTTAATAATTAAAGTATAAGAAACTGTAATATTAATCTTTGTCTAACTTCTGTTTAGTCTAAGTAAGGGAGGTTATAGGTCAAGATGTCCAATAATTTACTTGAAGGAAGTTAGGTTAAGATTTGAAATAATTACTCGAAATGTTGGTTGGTTATGTGTAAACATGTGTTTGTTGTTTATTAGGAGGTGATTACCGGTAGTGAGTTTCTACTTGGAGTCAACAGAGTGCAAATTACTTTGCAAGTAAATGATTATTGCATGTGAAGCGTTATTACTTATGAAGGGAACGTGAAATTCCTGGGCCCGCGACGCAGCAATGCCTTGGAACATTAAATATTTACGGCGTTTACAAATTTATAACCTCTGCGCACAGTATTAAAATTAATTATTTAATATTAAACTTCCTAATTTTTTGTTAGGCTTGGTTGTTTCTGTAATAATTTATAGATTTTATGTCTAGTTATAATAAAATCATAGAATTATATATAAAGATATAATTACGTTTTGGGTGAGTTGGAGGATACTTTCTTATTATATAGGTAGGTAGATGAGTTACGGACGTAAGTTAGGGTGATGTAGTAATAATAATAACCACAAATATTATTAATTCAACCTTAAGGATACGACAACAAATTATACAAAGGTACAATATATAAATAATTTAAATTTGGAATATAACATTAATTCTTTTTTCTTTGACAAACATTATACCCATCATTTATAATTAAAAATACTCTTCTAAATTTGCTTTTTTTACATTCTTTACTTTTACACTGGTTACTTTTATAATTAAATTTTATAATATCCTTTGCATACCGGCTTGTTAATTGGATTTTATCTAAGTGATGTAATAAAGAATACAGTTAAAAGTTAACCCTTTACACAAAACATTCTACCTTGGGCAAACTCTCTTCTGACGTATTTAAGCATGGTTAATTTAAAAATTATAAGCATGTCATATCATTAAAAGCGTACGGGTATTAAGCTTTTATGATATCCCTAGAGCGTTATTTGTGTAAATGAATAAATTGTGGTCATCACAAATGCAATTCACTTCTTTCTTTTATCCAGTTAGTTGTTGAACAAAGTATGTTCATATGTATGGCTATGAGATTTGATTTGCTTTGTTTTGACAATTTGTTCTGTTTCTTTGAGTTGGAACTGAATTACACGAATGTCCGAAGAACGCTAAATTATAAAACTGCGTATTTATCGTATATTCAAATATGCAATTTTAGGAAAACATTAAAGTTGATATATAAAGTAAATCTATTTACCCTTACCTTTGTAATACCAAAGTACATTTGTGTTATTTCGAAATTGCTTTATATGTTGGTATGTAAGTTAGATTGTTACTTTATTAAAATATCTTTAAGGACTAATTTATCACTATTTTGACATAAGTACATAACTTACTCCGTCGTGATTCAGAATCTCTACTACTCCCGAATTATTTTGTATCGTGGTTCGGATTCCATGTAGTACATCCTACATGTACGATTTGTTTTCACTTTACTGATCATAAAATCAAAGCAAATTTATTGTATGTATACAAAAGTTGATCTTTCGGGAGATCATATTCCTTTTATAATATGGCCCCTTAATTATTTTTTATACGTATTTTCAAAATAATACGAGTGATTATTTATGTATGGTTTATTTCCACAGAAGAAATAGCATCTGTCATAAGTCGCGTTTAGTAGATATTTTCATATTTTTAAGTTCTCTTTCTGAAAGGCAAATAATTTTAAATTTCGTATTATTTCTACAAGGCAAATTGGAAATATATATTATTTTATAATATCTAATAAAGGCAGGCCTGTGTAGGCCTCACATACAAAAAAATCTAATAAAAATGATAGTGCTAGGTATAGCACTTGGTGATTTTAATGCAGCATCTGCTTGTTAGAAAATTACCTACCTCGAAATAATATTCTAGTTAACTGACAGGTGATTTTTCAGAAGAAATTCTCTGCTCAAAAGTTTGAAGGTAAACAATAACTAGGCAAGAAATGTTACGGCATTTAACGTTAATTTAAATGACTCATTAGTGATCACCGATCAGCTACTGAAAAAGGAGGGACACGTGAATGTTAGAAGTAACACCAGTAAAATATAAAATTAGAACTAATAACTTACGAACACCTAGTTTACATAATTAACGTTATGATTAATGATAATAATAATATAAAATTTAGACCAATTTTTTTGACGACATGAAAGACTAAAATTTAACAGTTCCTCGACGCTAAATGCACCGTCAAAATATAAGAAAAAATAATTATATATGTTAACTTAATTACTTCACAAATAATATCTTAAAACTCATTAAAAACATAATTAAAATAGATATTAAAAAATAACTAAGTTGCTTTAAATTTGGAAACTTCCCACGAGTTTGTGCTTCAGGCTTATTTCAGATAAATTTGACAGTTGCAAATTTTTTATCATTGTTCTTGTTTTGCTGTACTACTAATTTATATTTAAAATTTTTAAAGTTATTACACTTGCGATTAATAATAATTACTAGGAAATAAATTAAATAAAAGTATTTTTTATGGTACCTATTATACCACCTACCTGTGAGGTTCGAAAGTACAGTGCAACCGTTTAACGCGAATATCTATTGTATATTATGTTGTTCCTTCGTGTTAAACGCTTTTCTCTGCGTTGTTAATTAGTTACAAAATAAAAATATGACGTTTATTCCATTTGTGTACGAGTAGGGGTGTTGCTAACTATGACATTATTTGATTGATACTTAATAGAAGTGTGACACTTTCCAACTTTGTGATTGTATATTTGCACATATCAATTAACCTGCAGGATTTATAGTTCCTCCCTCGTCGCCATATTAATGACGTCATATATATGCATCCAATATTTCTCTTGATCCCAAGTTCGTAGGAGTAGTAATGCTCTTTATTAACGATTTATTGAACATATATATTGATCGACCGCTACACCAAGCCAATAACCATTAACCGTAATCATTGTTTAGCAAACTTAATATTGATTAAAGTATAATGCAACTTACGCTTTACTGGAATTTAATTTAGTGGAACCTACTATGTATGTAAATTTTATTCTTAAATTTTAATTTACTTTGTAATGCAGTTATTCGTTTTATTTCTCCAAGCGATGCCAAGTTGATCAATCATTATAAATTAATTTTATCAATTTATTTAATACCTTTTCTCACAAATACTTACATATATCCTGTTATAAAGTTGTAAAGTCTGAAAATGCAGTAAGTACAATCTTTTTGTGTTAAGTTTGTCATAGATTTGTTGCTAAGTACTCAAGTTCCTACGAGTACACTTTCATGCACTTTGAGACAGCAAGTTAGAAATTGTTTTTCTTCAAATCTTTCTTTTAAACTTACTTTTTATTTAACCTAACCTGAATTTTAAAATATTGGTCGATGAGATATTTTGGTCTTTTTCGAACCCTTTCAATTCCACCGTTATTGTCAGAAATGTTAATACGCGGCTCTGTTCCGTCGCGTCGGTCTTATTGTCCTACCCAGTTATTAAACCAACATTTTGTTTAATTGTTTCTATTTTAATAATTATTATATTGTTTACTTTATTTTAAACAGATGAATGAAACGTACGTATCGAATATTATTTTTAATTATTGGAATTTAAACGAAAATTTTACTTTGAAATGTGTTTAATATTTGAAGTAAAACTTTTGAATTAATTGATATTTAAATTTGATTTAATGAAACTAATGATTAAGTGTATTCTTTTTCTTAATTCTAACTTTATAGCGATGAAAATTCAAATTGTATGAACACTCCAAAGCTCTTGTCAACTGGTTGAATTGTAAGAAAATTTTAAATTTTAAATTTAAATTTTTAAAATATTCAAACGCGTATGTTAATTATTTTAATATAATAGGTACATAATTGCTACTTTTAAAAATCCACAAGTTAGTGATAGCAGGATAATGCAAATTATGTATTATTACTATTTAAATTAATTTTAATTACACCTGGGGCTATTTAAGTTTTGTTAATTAATATTTAATTATTTAAACAGTTTGTTGAATTTATAGGATTTATTATGAGAAATTTCAAAATTACTTTACTAAAATACAATATAATATATGTAAATTATGAGACGCTATGGTGATCTAATCACAAAATATGGCTATTTTATTTTTAGCTAAATCAAGCTAAATTAACTCACCTACTTGAATGTGGTTAAGTACCGTCAAATGAGGTAAAGCGGATCAAAATTTCAAGTTTTTCGTAAATATCACAGTTTAAATTTTGGGGATAAATCGGCTAGTCAATGAATATATTTCATTTATATTATAACTTATTTCAATTTCCAACCCCTTATTGAAAGTAAAATTTATAAATTATTTTTTCTATAATAATAAATAATCTAACAATAACTAACCACGTCCTGACTCTTTCCAAGATTTTCCGTCCGCAATTCTTAATTTTAATTCAAGTTGTTTAAATTTGAATTGAATTATTCAAAAAAGTGTCGTATTAAGATTCCAAGATCTTAACAGCACTGAAATGTATTTTTACATATAAAAATTATTCCAATTATTATGGTGGGTGCTTGAAGTGTGGACCCCAAACCATGGAAACTACATAAATACACTTCACTGTGAGAAAATTTACTACATAGCTTATACTATAACACAAATTGTTAAAATTTTTGTGCTACTGCCTCTAAGACCTACCTTATATTTATGGGCGACTAGTTAGAGATTTACTTTTCTCCCCATACTGTAGCATGGTTGCTACTAAGCGGTTCCCGACCCGAAACACTTGTCCGGCAATTAATTAACAGGAAATTGCCTCTAAACCAGTGTTTCGAAATAATTTACTTAAAGAAAGGCAATTAAATGGTATACTGGTTTTTTAACGCTGAAGCTGTTGTCAAGTTCCAACGTCGTCAAAATAAAAGACAAAATCCAACGGTCCCAGGTTCAGATACCATTAATGCAAGTATAAAGTTGCGAATAGATATTCCCTGTATAACTTATTCGATAATTTATGCGAAGTATAAAAGTTACCTACTGTGTTTTACGATGCTCGTACACGGTCGGTATAACTATACCTGATATTAGTTCCTCCGCACCACTTTATAGGTCATTTGCACAGCATTTGACATTGTTGTGAAGTGTTCATTTGATTTATTGGTTATAGTTTTTTTATTCTAAAATTCTATTTTCTAAAATTATTTTTAGCAATGGTTATTATTGCTATCAGATGATTGTTTTCAATTTACAAATTAGCTACATAAAAATGTTACTTATTAGAATGAAACTCTTGATAGTATGGGTCGAGAATGGAATGTCCAAAAACAATAAAAATGACAAAAAACATAAGATTTTTTTTAAATTATTATTTATTTTTTTATTTTTTTAAATAAAATAAATTCCCTTGCAAACCTCAATTAATTAATATTATAAATAAACAAATTAATGATTTAATATTTGAATAACTTGGTAATTATTAAGTTTAAATATAGTGGATCCATTATAATATCGTCGTATGACAAGAAAAATTCATTAAGTGCAGTTTTCCACAAAAACGAGATGTTTCATTAAGTGCGTTATTTTATGGTTATGCTTGCCTGAAAAAAAATTATGTCCCAATTTATAATATGAATGAGGATTCATTAGCATTTTAAATATCAAAACAATTGCTGTTAAATACGATTTATCAGATATAAAAAATGTTTAAACTTCATTATCTCTGTTATCTTGAAATGTACTTAATGAGTTTTTCTTATCGTCATACGACGATATGTAGAAGCACTTGGAATGCAACAATAAATTTAATTTCACATTTGAAATAAATAAAATTGTCACTCAACTCTGTCAAACTCTAAAATCTAACCTCAAAATAAATTATTGTTTACATTACATAGATTTGACCAATAGAAAACAAGAATAACTTATTCGAGCGGATATCTGCCCAATTTCAGGAGAGATATAAGTTAAACCCAGTATAACCACAATTTATACCAAGAAGAATGTTATACGACGATTGTAGAACGCAATTCCGTTTCCAATTCCGAACGATTGTAGAACCTGTAACCTCAAAATAAAATCGTCACATATCGCAAATGTAATTCAATACCTACAGTTTTTTCAAAATATGACTTAGGAAAAGGTCCGATATAATGAAACAATTAAAGTGACGATACTTTAAGACCAACTAAAGTTAGAAAATTGTTGAACGTTAACCCTTTCGTGGGTCGCGGGACGACGTATTCCCAGTACCGAAATTATAATAAATGGGTCCATGGGAATATGTTTTCCCACTTAATATTTGTCGGTCCTATTTTAAGACTTATTATATCATTACTTTGATCATTTCTGATTAATTAATTGCAATTTGCCAGCGAATTTCAGTTCTTAGTGAAAATTCTTGTGTTATTGTTATAATAAGGTTCTTTTTGTCATTTTTATGGTTTTTGGACATTCTACTGTCGACCCATGCTGTAAAAGGTTTCATTCTCATAAGTAACATTTTAATGTAATTTATATTGTACTTTACGTACCTATAAACTACAAATTATTACAAAAAATTTTGATTTCTTTGATTTGACATCTTATAGCAATAACCATTGCTAAAAATAATTTAAAAAAGTAAGTTTTTCAGCAAATTTTTTTTTATATTACTGTTCTAGAAGGTCCCGAGGGAAGATGGTTTTCCACCTCCGTATTTACAGCTTGCGGTATAAAAAATCATTAGATATCCATTAATAGTTATTCAGGGAGTCTAAAATGTTATATGTTCAATGAAATTTTTTTAAACAAGTAACCAGAATAATTCGCCCACAAAAGGGTTAAAATATATATCAGGGTAGAATAAAATGTCAATGCTACCCACAAACGAAATCCACAGATTTCAAATTATTAAAAATCACTCAATTTCAACACAATTTGTTGGATTTTAATGAACATAAAACTTTTTTACGTATATTTCTATATCGTCGTCTTGTGAAATAGTTGAGCAACAGCTATTGGATTTTCTCGAACTCATTGAATCTCTAAAAACTTAAGAATTTTGTAAATTTGATCATGATGAAGAAAACGAGGAAGAAAGATTGAGTTCACCTGAAGCATTGTAATTTCTAATTTATAAAAGGAAAGTTGTGTCGAATTGGTAATTTTATTTCATTTTATAAATTGTAATTATAAAATCCGCGCCTATATGCTTCCAAAATATCTAAAAAGTGAAAATTTTAATGAAAACAAGGAAAATTAACATTAGCAAAGTTTCAAACCGAACGTACGATGGATTTGTACGGCTGTCAATAATTATTATTTAAATGAATAAATTTCAATTGGTTAATTTAAAAATCCAAATTTGAACATATCGTTTACGGTCCATATTCCATGTACAAGGGGTGCTATACTAGGATTTTCTGTGCGACCAAAGAGGCTTCTAATTATACACTGAAACTAGTGAAAATTATGGTGAATTCCTGCGATAAGTGAAGTCGATCAGGAGAGTCTCTATCCTACAGAAGTAGGAGTAACTTTTACTGGTTTTTTTTATTTCATCATAAAATTAATTTAGAACAATCATGCAAGGAACTAAATGCGAATTATTAATAATATTAATTAGTAGAAATACAAGTCGTGAAAATAAGAAAACAGGGGCGGAGTGCGTTATACATTTATTTCTGTAAATATTAAGTTTTATTATAATTTTTGACTTGTGAAGTAAGTTTTGAAATAAGTAATCTTAAATGTGCTATCGTAGCCTTACTAAGTTCCTGATATTATAAATAAAATTGTTTGTCTAATTTTCACAGAACGATTTTGGTAAATTCAATCCATTAAATTTTATTTTGTTGTATAACATTGAATTGAGTGTTTCGTTTGAAGTAGGGAACCAACGTAATCGTACACAATTTTGAGTCAAAAGCCATGTAATATTACTGATTGAGCTAGTTTTTAACTTTCACGTAGTTTCTACATTTCACCTTGTTAAACATCCCCAATTTAGTAAATTTTACAAGATTTATTTTAAAAGACATTAATTTTTCATTGTAATTTATAAAATAGTGAAGAAAATTATCGCTATTGTTGGGAATGAAAGATTTCCTTCAACAAGTTGGTGGCGTGACTAATACGGTTATCTTATGCATTCAATGTATAGGGTGTTTTTTTTAGCTGCATGAGAACTTCAAAATGAAATAAAACATTAAAAACCTGACGGAATGTTTTGGTTATAATTTTTTTATGAAAGTACAGTTAAAGGCATTTATGATTTAAACATGACTTCCGGCATGTGACCACCACGACTAATGGTTACAAAGCGCATCCGTTCAGTCCAATTTTTGACCACTTTTTCCAATATTTCTGGCTTTATTTCATAAATGGCTTGCTGAATATTAGCCTCCAATGCTTCTAGAGTTGTTGGTTTGTTAGCATAAACCATGGATTTAACATACCCCCACAGAAAATAATCTGGAGGTGTCAAATCACACGATCTTGGAGGCCAATTGATAGGACCACGTTTTGAAATAATGTTGTCACCAAATTGTCCTTTCAATAAATTGATGGTTTCGTAGGCTGTGTGGCACGTAGCACCATCCTGTTGGAACCATAAGTTGTCAATGTTTAGCTCTTGAAGTTTTGGAAACAAAAATGTATTGACCATGTGTCGATATCTCACACCATTCACCGTAACGGTAGCTCCTTCCTCATTTCGAAAGACATATGGACCAATGATGCCGTTGGCGTGTATTCCACACCAAACAGTCAATTTTAATGATGCAATGGAGTTTCAAGATAATGTCCCGGATTGGTCTCACTCCATATACGGCAATTTTGTTTGTTCACATACCTATTCAACCAGAAATGTGCCTCGTCACTGAACAAAATTTTACGGTAAAAAAATGGATCCACTTCCAATTGGTTGTGAGCCCAATCTGCAAACTCACGACGCAATCGATGATAATCAGGCTTCAGTTCTTGAACCAACTGGATTTTATAAGGTAGTAAATGAAGATCTTTCCGTAAAATTTTCCATGTAGTGGACGGACAAAGCCCAAGTTGTTGAGCACGATGGCGAATTGAAATGTTTGGGTCCTGTTGCACACTTTCACTCACAAAACTGATAACTTCTTCGGTACGCACATAATTTCGTCTTGCTGGTGTTTTTATATCACGCAACGAAGAAGTGGTACGAAATTTGTCTACCACCGCACGAATAGCTTTCTCAGAAGGTCGAAAATGTCTAACATAAAATGGGCGAAGGGCTCTATATGTTTGGCGAACAGAGCTTTGATTTTTAAAATATATTTCTATAATTTGGTAGCGTTGTTCAATGGTCAATCTATGCATTATCAAATGCCAAACCTTGCTAAACACAAATGTCAAAAAACTGTTTCCATAGCAATCTTGATTCAATTGTTATCCCTATTGAAAGTTCCCATGCAGCTAAAAAAACACCCTATACGATGTCACTTACAAGCCAAATCCAAATTCATTTAGTGTTTCTTAATCTATTTTATAGATTGAATTTATAGTAATTTGATGTTAACGATTGACATCATTAAACAACTGACGCTAAGTAGAAAACTGACATGTGGAATGTCACAACACCACGGTGATTTTCCGTGGCCTCTCGAGGAGAAATGGTCAGAATAATGTTATTACTTTGTCCAATGTCGACTTGTATCCATCAGTATGGCCTGCCCCATAGCATGCCGGTAGGCTAGTAAGCGAAAAACTGCGATGTATTCCTTGTCGCGCCTTAACCTGCTGTGATCTAAACGCACCTATAACTGTGTGCTATGTTTCTTGTGGATAACCAAACACTCCAAGAAGATGCGAATAAAGAATATTGAACCTTTTTAATTTCCGGAAAGTGTCAGAATTTTGTGTTATGTTCCAAAAAAGTGAAGCTTTAGTGTTCTGAACATGGTCATGTAGCGTAAAAATTAATATATCAATTTTATTCAAGTTATCAACATGGTTGTTTCACACTTTCACACTGTACTAACCAAGCATGAACTACATTCATATTAGAAAACTCATCATGTACATACATAAATCAAAATTCTTAACCATTTATAGATAATGTTGTTTGTTACTTTAAAAGCTATTTTTATTGCTATTCTAATTTTCAATTTAAAAGTTCTTTATATGCAAATGCATCTGTGGTTGATATATTTCTCTAAATGTAGTAAAATGTAAAGTGTCCATTGTGTTTTCGAGTTATAAACTCATGCAAAATAACAGCATATAAAATGTATTATTTATTACAACCAGGGAAGCTAATTAATTTATTTAAAATGTACCTAGATAATCTTTGTAGAACATGCGAGGATAGTTCAATGGCTGTTGTAATGAAAATTAAATCTCCCTGCTGGGATGTGTAAATTTGGCATGCTTTTGAGCAATACTTTTCCACATGCTTGACAGTTCCTTCCTTTACTAAGGTAATAACGATTCGCATATGGTACTACAACACTAGCTTCTTCAGTTTTTACTAAACCATGGCCAGTTGTTTCGTAGATTTAGCAAATCGCAGAAAAAGTTTGGAAAATTCTGACACGAAACAAACGAAACTTAAAAAATATAACAACCTACAATTTTAATGTTAATAATAATAATTAACGATATCCCCGAGGGACGTTTTTGTATTCTTCCTAGTATTTTATTTTCACCCACCTGGTTTTGTAAGATCCTAAAATCCTTATCTTGTATGTAAAATTACAACACAAGTTTAATTATTTTTACTGTTATTTATAAATTTTACTTTATATTCATTCACCTGCAGTAAGGTACATTAATTTTTGTTGTGTATATAAAACCTTAGTAAATACATTTTTATGTTTGTATTTATTGCTCAATAAATTTTCAATAAGCCTTTGCTCTAGTTGTATGCTTGTTTTTTCTTTGCATTAATCTAATAAATGAATTTATAATAAAACTTTTATGTGGTAACAAGTATGCTTGATAAACAATATCTGAAATTCTACTTTTATTATTTGTTCTATTTTTTATAGTTGGATAAAAATTTTGTTTTAAAATTTATCAAGTTTTCCACAAAACGAGTTAGATAGCCAAAGTTGTAGAAATGCGTAGTACATCACATAAATTATGATTCCTTATTGCAGTTATTACATTGCAAATTATGTAACATAGAAGCTTTAATACATGAACCGCCACTGGTTGTCTGTTCAAGTATCCATGTATAAGTAGGCACTATAATCTGCATTTATGTACAGCCGTCATCTGGCCACTCTGTTTTGTTAATTATAAATTACTAAGGGGCCTTCGTATTTACCATGAACAAGTTATACTTACATTTCTGCATGGGGCGTTTACAAATTGAAATTTTAAACAATTCACAGCCACACGTTTTAATGTATTCAAATTAAACATTAAAGCATGTATCAAATTTTGAGTGTCAATGTATTTATAGAAAACGAAAAATGTAACTTGCTTTTTGAAATTTTCCACTCGTTTCAGGAATTAGAATTCCTTGCAATAGAAAGTGAAATATTTGAGCGCATGTTCTGGTGGATAGCGGACTGAAAAAGAGCGAATGAAAAAGCTGTAAAATGTGTTGAGGTGGTCTAGATGTCTATTTTACCTTATTCGGCGGAAATGTGAACTTTTGAACACCTCGACCTTGTTGGTGTCTTCAAGTTTAAGGACAAATCTGACAAGTTGAAAAATATATTTTATCTCACCATCGCGTTAGGTTCTGCAGATGTGTCTTCCTATTTTTTATTACAGCTAATTATATAATTTCAACAACTGTATAATTTAACAGTAGGTACCTTTGCAAGTAATTTTATTAGAATGGAAACTTTTAAAAATTACCAAATTTAATGAAGGAGTACAGTTTTTTATCATAGCTTTGCGTGTACGAAAGGAGTTAAAATTGCACTAAATTCATCAAGTTAAATCTGAAATAGTATATTATCCATGAATATTTTTTTAATTTCCAGTACTTAATGCAAAAAAAGAACAAATTTGAGATTTCAGACTAACGATGATTGATTCCTTAACGATACGAATTTTTTTAATAATTGTTTTTGATTTATGCTGAAACAGACAAATACGAATGAGTATCTTTGACTTTACCTATTTTTTTTTTACTTTTCAGCCAATCCATAACTTCTTCGTTTCCAAAATACATTTTTAGCAACCTTTCGTTCAACTATTATTGTGAATAAAATTAAAATATTTAAATGAAATTTGTCAACATTTCGAATTTATTTAATTCTTATTTTAAAAAAGTGCACTTTAATGTAAATTTATTGAATTACAAGTACACGTATATTTACAATTTTTTTGTACAACAATAAACGTACATTTTTACCCAAACCCTGAACATTATTTAGGGATCGGTGGTTTAACTGCACCCCTTTTTCATCAATTATACATTTTTTATCATCATTTATAACGATTTTTTTAATTACAACCGTACCTATGGTAGGAGTTTTTACAAGTTATAACTTTTAAAATTAATCGGTTTAAAAAGTTGAGCTTTAATTGTATTAAATTAGTTTTCCTCTGGAACATTTTTAATATTTTATTTTCTTAGAGAAACGAAATTTCGGAGTGCGGTACTTAGTGGCATTAGATAGAGGAAATAAAATAGTTAATCGATTTGGTATAAGATTCCTTAGTGATAATTGTTACAAAATATTAGTGTTAGTATTTAAATCTAACGTAAAATCAGTCATAAAGTTTTATGCGGCATTTTCATTTTACGTCATTAAGATTACTGTTTTAGAACCAATTACCTTTGTAACATTTAGAAAATTTATATCGGTGAAACTGGTAAAGAGGTAGAAAAAGCGATTAATTTTATTTTAAATGTATTGTTATAAAAAGTTTTTTCTTCAAATACTTTTTTCTTCATTTAATTTTCTCCTAGAGATCCAGATTACGGATTTAAATTAAAAGAATTTTAAGTATAAGCCGGAGGGGAAATCCAAGTTTCATTAAAATATATAAAGCAATTTAAAGTCAGTTTTTACATTTATATTTTAAACTTGCACAAAATACTTTCTAGCGAAGTGCCGAATTAACTTCGGAGAGAAAGTATGTTTTAATTGCATTAAAATATTGTATATTTTTCAAATTTAAGCTTGGGTAGGGCTGCTTTCAGCTTTTGTTTCTTTTTGTGACTGCGATATTCTTATTCTTTGCTTATGACTTGCTTTCTGATACAATAGAAAAAGGATGGAAAGTTTTACGTTTATGATTTGGCGAATTTTGCAGCAGCGAAGCTTAAATTTTTTATTTACATTGAAGGAAAAGCCCATTAGTTTTAAAATTAAAATATACATCACTCGGCCAGTTTTATAAATCGCAAACACCGAAGCAAAAACAAATGGCACCCCCGTTCTCTTGCAATATTACACTATGAAATTTATGGTGAGTTATAAAGAACGTAGCTATACTTGCCATTAGCGCGAGCAGTTTAGCTTTTTATGGTGGACCACAATGTTGAATGTTATAAAGATGTGTTGACTTTTACTGATTTATATTTTCCACGTTTATTGTACTTTTAATTTTTCAGTTGGTGCAAATGTTTTTATTTATTATTATTATTTCATATTATAATGTAGGTAATGGAAATATGTTTGTTTGAGTGTTTTATAAATTTTGTTTATGTTAAATAAAATTGTAGCCATTTACGCATAAGTTAGTTACATTTAGGGGTTGTTATTACGATTCAATAGCATCAAAAGTAATAAAAATGTAATAATATTACATTGTTTTCGTTCAAAAATGATGATAAAATACGAAATATGCTACTGTAAAAACATAATTTTAATAGAAAACAGGTTATATTACAAAATAATGCTATGAATTTTTGTTTCGTTCAATTTTAAGTTTGGTTCAAATGTATGTTGTGGAAAAACAAATAAGGGAAAAACAATAACTAAAAAATACTCTAAACATAATGTACTTTTCGTTTTTATAATTTGTAAACTTTGTTTCAGTTGGATCATATATGCTTTTTTGTTATTGGTGGGTTTGACTTGACAGTGGCGGAGACCGGGACCAAAATAGGGAGTCTGCATAATCTACTTCAATTTTATTACGAGGTAAGTGGTAACTATTTCAGCATTGCGCACGTCGGTCGGTCGTGGTAGGCATTAATACACAGATAAACTCGGCAAGTTTTTATTAAAATAAATTAATTAATAAGCTTTTACTTTTCTGTAAATTTGAACGTTTTGATACTCAACGTTATTCTGTCTAAACATAAATTACCCAAAGAAATAAAAGGAAATGTACTATTTCCGCAGGTTAATAAAATAGTTTATGGGCTACAGCGTGGCAAAGTCGTAAACAAATACATTTAAAATAAAATACTTTTATTGTGAAAGTGAAGAAAATGTTATTTTAAAATTTTTTTTAATATCGCCTATTAACTTCGGTAGATAAAATTTGACTTTCTTCTGATTAAGTTGTAACTTTAATTTGTGTGCGTAATTCATTCCATAATATATTTTGTACGTACCTATACCCTATATCTGCCGTAATTTTTAATAATAATTATTTAATTGGATATTGTGAAACCATAATAATTATAATAAGCGAACTAATCGATATCAGCAAAAACAATTAGTTCAGTAATTTAAATTTTAATATTTTAACAAACAAATATATTGATTTCATAACTTTAGTGTAATTGAGTTTCTTGAATATATTATACACATAATTACTAATGAATAGCAAAGTAATGTTTACATAATAGTTGAAGTATAATACAGTCGAATCGTCGTGTGTTATTGCTTATTGATCAGATCGATCAAATAAATTGGTTTTACAAAGAAAACTTAATCGATTCTTACTTTATTCCTACAAATTTAATCGTTTACAATTAAAAATATTAAAAATCTTATTGGAAGTTGGTTTATGTTCTTGAGGTTTCCAATAACAATTGGTTTACTTTATTATTCTCGAGGAAACATAATATTTATCATTGCACAAACTTGTACATGAAAATTTTACATAAAATAACATTTTTGTTAACAAAATAATCTGATTTAGTTTTAATTTTAATCGTAATTTATGGTACCACGAATTAAAGTATCCACTATAATTTTGTTATAAGTCCGATTCCAGCCGAGGCAATCCCATTTTTGGTTTTCTCAAAAAACATCTCGAGACTCCGATAAAAATTATCTATGGCGTCGATGTTGTACGACCTCGGGCTTCATGTTCTCATGAAAACTCATTGATAGCTTTCTGTGTTAGAAATAATAACGAGAAAATGCCTAAACAAACCAATAAACCAAAAAGAGAAAGCCATGAAGCCTCAGAAAACATTTATAATAGGCAGAAGGAAAAAAATGATAATCGTAAGTATCGCAGGTCTTTTCTTTGATATTATCGTTTAACTTCATTCTTCATTACTTGCCATTTTAATGCAATTGGGGAAAATATTGTAAGAAATGAGCAAATACAGATAATTGAAATAATTTACTTTTAAAACTGTGAATCTTGTGGATGCGGCCTAATAAGTAGGTATAACATAACTTAAAAATGTAAGAAATTACCACCGACTCGTTAAAAATCAATATCCTTATCACATTTACACATTTTACCAACTTTGTAACATTTTTACAGGAATTATAAAAATGAAATGCACTATAAGTTCTTTTTCATAAACATTTTTTCCCGATCGGGGTAATGTAAACTCCACTCTAAACTACCTGAAAAAGTGTAAACTCCGCTCCAAGCAAAAAGGTGGACAATAATCCAAAATGTAAACTCCACTCACACCCAACTTTAATAATATAAACTTTGTGCTTAATATGCAATCCATACGGATAGGTTTGGCACATCCGAGCTTGATTATTTATTGAACTTTGCAATTTTGTAAAATTGCAATGTGAATAAAAGGTGAGATTTTATTCAAACAATGATTACTCGTATGTCGACGTTTCGGTGTTTATGTAACCACCATAATCATGACAAATCAGTAGGATATAAAAAGTTTGTAAAAACCAACATTAAATATTAGGGGGGGGGGCGACTAGCAGGGGATGCAACAACTTCCACGACGTCAAAAATTCTAAAATTTTGCAAAACATAGAATAGACAAGCGTAAAAATAGTTAAAAGTTCAAATGTCGCGAGATCAATTTTTCTACTGATTAATTTGGATGAAATGATACCTTGATACCGTAAAAAATTTGCAAGATTGACAGGTTACGGTCGACCTTTTTTCTTGAAATGCAGACCCCCCCCTCCGACCTCCATAATCCCCTTAATCCCTCTGTTGCAAACCTATTTCTTCACATTTTATACACGTCTACTCCCTCCAATAAAGGACTGTTACCCCTTTTGGCACTCCAGGATAGTTACACTTCTGTATAGAATTTGATTAGCGTTTAATACAAAGCTCACAACGATCACACAACGCATTTTGTATATTACTATGGGATCTTATGATAATATGTGATTCGATTTGCGTTGTTTTAACACAGTCTATCACATTTTCCTACATTACAATTACAACTTCATGTAATTTTTTACTTTCCATTGTTTGTTATCGGACAAAATTCAACTACTGTTTCACAAATTATCATGTTTTAATGGATTCAGGAAACTAAATCTATTATGTGACCATTTTCACAAGAAACAAAATGAAAATAAATTAAAAAACCCCACCCGTTCAAAATTGTTCTTACTTTGAGGTTTTCTGAATCTATTGTGCCATTTTGGGAAAAAAGATGTGAACACGATCTTTAAACAAATCAACAGAATTACTTTAAATTTTGAACTTAGGAATGACATAAGCTTATGTCTAATGTAGCAGGAAATGAGATGAAAATTAATAAAACCATTTTTAAAAAATTTATTTAACTATGTTCCCGACCGAATATCTTTGTGCCAATTTTTTACATTATCTACAAACGCTATGTTGTAACAAATCATCCCTCTGCAAACACGACCCCTAATGGGAGAGTCGACCCCTACAGAGATCAGGATCCGTAACAATCCGGAGAGTACCTCTCCAGTTTGTTTTGCCACGATGGTGATAAACTAGCCATATTTATGCGAAGGCACGGGTCAATGGGTTTCTGAAAAAAAGACAGGTAGCTTGGGAAAACTCAAAAAAAAAAACGCAAATAGAATCAAATGCTTTAATTGAACACACAGAACTTGAGAGATGTATCAACAGTTTCAACAATTGCAATGTAAATTGCTGTAGCAACTGAAAGATTACGGTCACAATCAAAACGTGCACTCAGCTTAAATTTAACAAGTACCAAAACACACAGTAACCGCTATGGGCTACCAGTAATTAATATACAAAAGCCAAATAAATGCACATCGGTCAGACGAGTATGATAGAATAAAATTTACTTACATAAACGTTTCATAAGTTTACAAACTTAGATGTTGACAAACGCATCTTCCTACTCGACATTGATCACTGGCTTGAAAGTTGGAATCTGTAACTTGTTGAATCACACAAGAAAACACTCGATTGCTATAATCGCGAACACAAAACATTCTGCTTGCAGATTTGTTGCTGGAACCTGGACCAGTGAGAGATGGTGTAGAGATGTCAACCAGACGGAACCTTCCAAACGATGGAAAGAATTTCCCAAGTGCTCATCCATCCAAAAACAATAACAATAGGATGTAGCCAACTTAAAGAAATCCAAAATGGTCGCATAACTTGCACACCAACAAGAAAAAATTGTAATCACACTCCAAATCGGCACTCAGAAAACTGACGCAACAAAAATATCGACCGCTCGGTTCTTAGGTACTCAGGTAAATGTTCTAAAATGAAAATTCTACGCCGGAAATGTCCCTATCAAATTCGAACGTTCACAGTTCACGACCATCTGCCTAACAAAATGCATTAAATTTGCGATTGCATTTAAAATAAATGCATGGGCGTACTCAGAAATATTGGGAAATGATATGAAAAGGAAACCAAAGTAAGAATTAATAAAAATTCGTTACAATGTGAAGTCGGCAAAAGTCTGGAATTTTTGGAAAATTAACACTTTTCCTCCCCGCCCCCTCTATCCGACCGGGAAAACCTCGCAATTACAGTTTTGTATATAAGGGGTATCTATCTGCATGCCATAAAATTTCCATTACTCCTGGTATCCGTCGCTAGCTCTTAGACTATTTATACAATACTTAACACGGATATTTTGGTTTGGTGCTTAAAATGAAGATTAAAACGTAGATTTAAAGAACAGAACATTTTTAGGAATGATTCTAAATTAGAAGATATTCTTTTTTCAAAGCGTTTCTAATTTAAAGTGACAGTTTAGTCCAATTTAACATGGCTATTAGCACTTGTGATAAAAATGAACGTGTATACGTGCCTGTCTATCTGTGAACGTATTTATTTAACGTCATAAATTCGGAAGGTTGGTTATCTGTTAATCAGAATCAGGATTACACGTTAAATTAATTTTTTCTATTTATATCCATTTTCTTCAAACAGATAAATACCTTCCTACAACAATCCGTCGTCCTTATAAAGGCCGCACAAAGATCACACATATTCACATGTCGAGAACGACACAAATTAAATTTTAAAATGTATTAAATTTACAGCATCAGCTTGGTGAGCTATTGACTACCATTCTATTGGTTAAATTACTCGTTGTTTAAATATCCCCAAGAGGAGAATCAGTCATTATTGAATGAAATAAACTTCTGAGATTTTGGAAACGATTGATATTTAGTTTAATTATTTTCTAAATATTGCAATAAAGTTGTTACTTTTATTTATTACTATATAATAACAATAAGCAATAGATTTAACAATTTTGTTAAATATTATTCAAACTCCGAAAATTGAATTTGTATTTTTATTCTGGTTTATGGTACATTAGTAGTACTATATTTCGAAGATAAATTCAACATAATTTTTCAAAGTGCCCTTCGAGTTTCACATTTTTCCTATTTTTTTTCTATTATACTACGACCTAGTATGTGTATTTCATAATATAAAGACGAAAAAGATTCGTCAAAGTTATTTGTGAATGAATTTCTTTATAAAGATACTCGGAAAGTTAGTTGTTAAACTTATAAATGCATGAATGAAAGTTGTTGAGATGAAAATTAAATTTGCTAGCGTTCGATGTCAACCAACGATCAATTGATTGTGAGGAACACATTAAGTTTCCGTGAATTTAGTCAATTTTGTGTTAAATCGCAAATGCTTATTTAATTTATTTGTCTCATTTTTTTTATTGTTCTCTACACGGTTAATAAATAAAGTTTACAAATTGAGATGTTTATAGTCGGGATTACTAAACCACTGTAAATGTGACTTAATTTAAAATCATAGTAAACAAGCAGTGGTCCCCAACCTTGAACACATGCCAAGATTATCAGTGCGGTTGGCACAGTTTAATTTTTCAGAGCAAATTTATAGAAAAGGGAACCTTTTTCTATCAAATTCCATAAGATCTCTTTATAGCCTATAAGTTCAATAGGATTTTAATGTAGTAAATATCCAAAATCTCTATGCAAAAGCTCGAAGGGCGTTTGAAACCTCTGAGCTATATAGTAACTATTAACTATCAATAAGATGGACAGATTTTAAAATAATGCACAATATTACGAATAAAACCACAAGATGGTCGTAATTTAGACCGACGTATTTATGTTTTTTGTGTTTAAACAGACTACTTAGGTATATAATTTTAATAAAAGCAAATAAAATCTCACTAACGAAGTTGTTGCAAAGTCCGGAGTTTTCTAAGATTTTATCGACGACAACAATAAATGCTCGCTCACTGTTGTAGTTTTTCCAACTTGAAATTGTCGAGGTAATACAAGATCAGTTGAAAAAAGCTTTTTAAAATAGAACAGCAAAAATTTGCTACGAAAATGAATTTTCTTTCTAAAATTTATAAATTTTCACATCTTTTCAATTAATTTAATTTATATCAAAGAGCGAAGATGCATTATATAGATTTAATTCGAGAAATGGCTTATGAGATAACTCACTAGCTTAAAACAATAGTAAAGTTTTCTACCAATCTAGGAATTTTATTATAAAGGTGGTCTGAAATACCAAAACATAAAGGTAAAAGTTTAAATCACCACATTTTCGTGTAATTAATTATTTTTTATAAAATAATTTCGATATTCAAATTGTCACGGTAAAAATTCATTGTTGGGGAATTTTCCCCAGAATACCAATCCCACTGTTGGTGTCAAGGCCTTTCTGGCTAGCTCGGTGAACATATTGAGATGTGGTAAAATCAATCAAATGGATCCTATGATGATCTTGGTTGATTTAATTAAAAAGTAAAGTTTGTCAAGTTGTGTGATACGAATCTTGAGAGCAATTTTAAAGACAAATGCGATCATTTTGTCACTATAAACACATACAACAAAACAATTTGCTATTTCATAAAAGTTTGGTGTGTTTGATGCGTATTTGTGAAGTTTCGTCCATAAAAGTGAAATTTTACTTGAAAAATGAAAACATTGTGATTTCGAATGGATGTTTTGCCTTTCCGGGAGTAAAGTGGTCACTTTACTCCCAGTTTTGCGGGAGCAAAGTGCCACTTTTCTTAGGAGGGGGGGAAAGTAAATTAGCGAGAGGAAAAGTAAATACCACCAACTTAAGTTGGTACTTCCAACTGCCATGTACAGGTCTGGCTTTAGGCTATATGGTTTGGTAATTCTTGTTTATTCTAACAAATATTTGTTCTGAATTTTTTTCTTTCTTTCGGCTTTCGGAAAGGCAAAAAATAGTATATTCGCGCTCGGGATTAAAGTGACTTTTCGTCCTTCGGGTAATTTTTCCACTCGGCTGCGCCTCGTGTAAAAAACCTTTACCCTCATGACGAAAAGTAGCACTTTACTCCCTCGGTGTATAATATACTATTATTATGGTGGTAGGTTGAACTGTACAGCAAGAAAGGCATAAGCCGTTCGACGAGCAAGAGTCTTTGGTCGACTTTCTTTGAGTCCGTTTCGAGAATTGCGAAAGTTTTCGCAATTTTTCTCAAAAAGACCATTTTGAGAGCTTTTGGAGCACAAAAGCAATTATACAAGTCGTAGGAAGTGAACGCGAGTGTTTTTTGGTTCGAATTATATTATTGGTAAAATAGTCATTTTACTTGCATTTTTGTGGTCACGAACGATTTTCGACCTTATTGAAAATTTTTGATTTCTGTGTATTATCATACCAGAAATATCGACGAGAATATTAAATTATGATTTGTGAGACCCACAAATCAACTTTATATTACGTTACGAATTGGATGACCATTATTTTTGACGATTACAAATCCCACATTGTAAAATTTGAGGTTAGATTGGATACCAGGTGTGATCGCTTCCTTTTGGTAAGGAAACTTGAAAATTCTATTTAAACTGGCACTCGTGGTTTATAACACAGCACTGGAATAATTTCACACGTTATTTCACTTGATTTTGGACTTGAAAAGCAGAATTTGGTAACAACAGAAGTTCGCGCTACTGTGCTACTTGTTAACTCTGAAAGCCATCTTGACATATGTGTGCAGATCAATGACATACGTTTAACTTCGAGTATAGGATGTTTCGTATTTTTCGCCAACCACCAAAATTTTGTAATGAGTAAGTGGATGAACTTTGTTATTAAAAACACCATTTTTATAAAATTTTATATTGTTCACACACAAATTACATATAAGCAGCGTCACATAAAAGTATAGCTTATATGTTAAACTTAAATAATACTCTTTATCTGATGCTGTACACATTTTACACAATCTTACATATCGCTCGACAATTGTGTCGATAACGTCTAAAATTGCTCTAAGACTATTTTTGATTCAAGTTAATAAATTGCCTTCTGATTTATCTGATCTTTTGATTGACTCCGTTGAATCCACAAACTGCAGATTAGTAGTTTCCGTAAGTGTGAATCGACTTAAGGCTATTCAGAGCTTATTTTGTTCGAGTGGTCTACATTGGGCGAGATTTTGTTCCCGAATCATTTAGGAAGCAGATTTGAGCTTTAGATCACGACAATATATTAGGTTGTCGAGTTTGTTCCAGGTGGAAATTTAACTGAGGGCCGTAAGCATTGCTGTAAAACTACTGCAATAAAACCTGTACAAGCCGAAACCGCTTGTGACCTGAAAAATTATTTATTTATTCAAGTTCCGGCTTAAGCAGATTAAATTACTTTTATAAATTTATTAGATTAGAAACGTACCGAAAACTTGGAGTTGAGGAGGGGTTATATGGACCCTTATTACAAATGTTTACCAATTTGAGCTTGTTTGGACTTTCTTCGAATTCGGATTTCGAATGTGTAGCATAACAATATTATTATTATTACTTTGCCTACCATTAGGTTACATTTTAACTTGAAATTAAATAAACCTCATAATATACAATTTTTTTAATTTTTTCCTAAAGTTTTTTTATAAAATTATATAGCATTTATTATTAGATGAAAATACTAGACATTTAATTGATACCGACCAATTGGAATTAATTAATTATTGTTAAGTTAGAAGTGCAATCAATCGAAGGAAACAGTAAGTTCTATTAATAATGAATTAAGATTAATTATATCATTTTTATCTAAATATACAGGGTTTGTCAATTGAACTGAGTTTTTTAAAGCGCATATTTATGATGAATTTTTGAAATGATTTGTGAATGTTCTCTTTTACATAGTTTATTTGTAAATTTTTTAACGCTGAACATTCAAACTAAAACATATTTTGTGAGATTTGATTATGTGATTAGATCACAATTATTGAAAGTGTGAGATGAAATTTCAACTTTATCGTACCTTAAATGTGATCCGACAACAACGATTTTCACGAAGACCAAGACTTATCGTGTACTTTATACCAACGTCACGTTAAATGAAACTAGCACCACTTTGTCGACATTCCAAACGTCACACCATCATCGATAGTAAATTCGATTTTAAATGTCCTAGCCAATTTAATGACTCAATTTATTGATCAAATTAACACGATTTTTTGAATCAAATCAACAACAATTTGCTTGCAATGGCAAAAACCATTCCAATACAATTTTTTAAGATTCATAACTTTTGATGCACGATAATGCCAGAACGAGGTACTTTTGGATAGAAATGAATTTAAATCCAATCGGCTTACTTTATGCCCGTAACTTTGATGGTCAACACTAGGTCTTTACACAACCGAAGAACGAGAAAAATGAAATAAACTATTTTGGAGTTACATTCAAGGAAATTGTGAATCACATACGAGTATTTCTATAAAATTTTAAAGTAATAGTTGACTTGATTTTGTATTATTATATAATTCTACTAATAAATATTTCCAATATCTAGTGGTCCGATTATTGCAGTTCATGGTGCCCTCTAATGGATTTCTTTAGAAAAAGGTTAACGTTATCGGTTATCGACATATTTATGACCAAATGACCAAATTTAAAGTGAATTATCATTCCAAATACTTAACCGCTAGACCAGCACGGTTTCTTGTAATAATAGCTAAATAGCAGTTAACCCATCATGGTATTTTCAAAAATTCATAACTCAAAAACTGAGGCCAATGCCCATTCTGAGGCAAGAAAAGGAAAGCGCTTCAAAATATGAATTGAACGTTCAGGAAAAGATTAAACTGTCCATGTCTAGATAAGACAAAGAAAGCTGCAATACAGAGAATAGGGATAAACTTTATGTAATAACCCCGGAATTCTAGTCAGAGGTAGATTTGTGGAAGGAAAGGGGAAGGCTGGTGATATCCAGAGACATTATAACCGATTTGGGTTCTACGAAAGGAAGAAGAAGAGATTCAGGAGTGCGGTAGACCAATTCATTCAAGTTTACAGGGGGGTGTTACCAAAAAAGAATTCTATCGCTGCTCTCTCTCTCTTTATTGTACAACAAACACTCTAGGTGTCGTTGGGTTCCTTATCAAGGAGAGAGGACATAGTCCATCCGGAGATTTTCCAAATCACTTGAGGAATTTTCTGAATTTGCCATGTCCCGTGAGCAGTTGAGCCATTTTGAAGGAGATTGTTCGTGGATTTGAAGATGAAACCTTTGGAAAAAATTGGTAGGTCGTTCTACCGTATGTCAATAAGGGAAGTTTTCAATAAGGCCTTATATATTTGTACTGGTTGGGAACAAAATCTTGTCATAGGAAGTTAACAGTTAAAGTTAATAGTGTATTGGTTGAACCCATAGCCATAATATTGTACTAGAAGCTTCTTCTACACCTCAACCGGGCATTTCTAGGTTTGCTTTTGATCGGATTGTTTATTTATTAAAATAATCAAAAACGTTTACCAACCTAAACATGTTTACGAGTTAAATAATAGACATACGCATCTGATTTGTCACAATCCCTCCGAATATGGGCGCTAGCCATGGGGTTTATTCCGTACCCCCTAGACCTCGGTGCTAAATACCAAGATATATTGATATATCTTTTTGGAATGGCTAGAATTTAATATAATCAATGAGGTTTGAGTTACACACCTGAAATCTAAATTTAAAAAATAAAAATAAATTTTCACCCCCACTCTATAAATTAATGTCTAAATCGGTGACACTCAAGTCGTGATGCTCTCATCGATAATATTTGGTCCGCAACGCTATACAGGGTGAAAAGAAAATATTTATAACGATCCCCAGTCTGTGAGGCCGAAGGCCGGATAATCACATCAATCATGAATTAGACGGTCACGATGGCCGTACGACTATCTGACCGTATAGATAATTTTGTAATATTTTTAGACTAGTGGACTATGTAATGTACCTAGTAACTAATTCAATTAATTAATTAAATCTGTAATTTCCTGATGAAGCTGTCAATATAATAATTATGTAGTAGAGCAAACGTTGAAGAAAATACATAAGAATTAATAGTATCAAAACATTATATGCTTTTTTATATTGTTCATACGGTGCAAAATTAGATTTGCTTTATATGAAACGACGCAAATTGAATCACATAAAACCATCCATGAATATAACAAGAAAACAACTTGAGATTTTGCAATAGGTTGAATATGGCAAGGAATCCAAAAAATTTGATATTATTTCTTTTTCTTTAAGTTCTCATAGATACCATAATTATTGATAAGTAAAATAATTACCTTGTTAGCTGGAATGTTCATACTTATTGTATTGTAGTTCTAATAGTAATAAAGTAGAATAAAAAGTTTTGCACTAAGTCGCATTGCTTTTTATAGAATTTAATAAATTCGAATCTGTCATGTGTTTGTTTTAAAATCGTTTATGTCCGACTACATACAGGAAATACAGGGCACTCAACATAATAAACAAATTGTATTAGGGGACGCATATGTGTTTTCTTAATTTATGAACGGAAATAAAATATTTAAAATGATTAAATTAAAGGAACTTACTTGATATATTTATTTTTAGTTCGAAATATATCTACTCGGGTATTATTTCATGGCATTGTTAACATAATTGTTTTCTTTATATTCTTTTACAAAATTTGGACACTTCACATTACTACACAAGTCGAGAAGCTTACGGTATGAGCTGAAGGCGAATTCCGTAACCTGTCGAGTCTAGTAAATTGACTTTCCAAGCGAAGTGCGTATGCTAGTTTTTTGCCAAACAATACATAATAAAAAGAAAATAAATATGCAATTATAAAATGTTATTAAAAACAAATCTATTTAAAATCCAAATATTATAAATATGAGGTAGGTATTTATTTTACGTTGAGATTTTTGCGGAAAAATACTTTACCGTATTAATTATTGTTCTATGTATATTTAAAGTAACAAGTTAGTAAACATAATTCCAAGATATAATAACTAAATAAGATAATAACTTTCATAATAGTTATAAACGTTCATAATAGTAAATATTATTGTCTTTTGATGGTTTTATTTGTTTATGTTTTAGCTGATTAATAATTCAATAGTCCTTTGTAGATACACGGACAGGCAGACTTTTTTTTAGCTCACCTAATGTATGGTTTATCTTTCCCTAATCTAATAATGTCTAAAATCTTATTCCATTTTTGGACCAACACAACACCTCTTTATCTGTCAGGTATCCACTGGAGAAACTAGCTAAAAAATTTCGCATATCTCGGAGAATTTCCACCATGTAAGTCAAACAGCGATCATGGCGATTCACTGCCCGATGCTAGTTTTAACTTGTTTTCGAGATAATTTCAAATTATAAAATCTCATTCGCAATCAGTAAATATAAATTGAGAGTTACTGTAACTTCTAAAATAAATCGTTTCGCAACTTGAACTTTTTAAATTATTTTGCAATTTTGCCGTATACGTAAAATAACACAAATTTAGTTTTCAGAAAATAACAAAGTGAACAAAAAATATTTGAAAGTCAGAATTTAAGGTTCCATTAGTATTTGCTAATATAAAAGTTGTTTGTTGGTCCATTTGGTAAAGCCAGTTAAGCAAGTTGAAGTGCAAATCACTAAGAAAAACTTTTAAACAGTCGTTGCATGAAGCGAACTCGTTGCGAACTTGGACCATAAAGAATGGCTGATCGATAAAATTAATTTTTGTTATTAACGATTATAATATATTGCTTGGAAGCAGGTTAGGTTTTTCTTTAATTAATTTTGAGCTTTTGAAATACTACGGAATTAATTTATTTTGAGAGAGTAATATTTTTAATTTTTAGCATCGACGTGCTTTAAAGAAAAGTTCATTGTTTCCTTATTCCGTCCTAAGCTTAATAGAATTTGTTAATCTGACAAGATTTTTTCCGAAACACTACGCAAACTTAACCTTAGACATAAATTATATCAGTATTTATGTAGTTACTAAACTGAATAAATTGTCTTATAAATGTTTAATTTGAACACTTGTGCAAAGTTATAAAGTTTGCTTTTTATGGAGAGAAATAAGTCCATGCAGGCATGTTTCATGAAAGTTATGGTAGTTTAATAATCGAATCGCGTTTTCTTGTTAGCGTTAATTTTACAGTACACTTGCGGTTAATAATTACAGAAAATGACCACCCACATTGATATTTAACTTACTACTGCTTCACCCTACCTTACGTAAATTGCATTTGTTTAATGACCTAAACTTTTGCTATATTTATAATTGCTGATTTGATATGTCGTTTTATATTTTAAAATAAAAGTGTACCAACTTTAACTGCTTAATTTTCGTGCATGTTCTTTCAAACATTTATGAGTCACTGGTTATTCTAAAAATTATATGTTAGTACCTATGTTATTCAAAATTTAAAACCTTTTTATTTATTTTTTGAAAAAATTATCCACTGCTAACGTGGATTCAGAACCACGGCATAAGTAATTTGGAACTGGCGTCGTTCCTAAAATGAAAACTTTGTTAAGTTATGAAAGCAGCAATTTTTCGAACAACTGTGAATTTCTTCATAATAAACGACGTTACATTTAAAAGCTCTTTCGCCGATCTTCAGTTGTTCTATCTGGCAGTGTTAATACTTTTCATGTTTAATTTTAATTTAATATTTGTGACAAAATTCATTCATTTCTGATTCATAATTCTGTCATTACTTGAAAAGTGTACTCTGACGTTGTTTTGATTTTCTGTGTAATCCACTGCGCTCTGTTTAAATTAATTGGAAACGAAATAAGTAATCAAATTCCTTGTTTGAAGACAACGTTTTTTCTAAAAGTAAGAAAAATGTTGCATTACTTTTTAATATTTCAATGTTTGTATTGAAAACTTATTTGGGATAGCTCGTGATCGTTATAAAAATTATTAAGGAAATTGCATTTCCATGAATTTTAAACTTGCATTTTTATGATTTTATATTATGAAAATTTATTTGGTCACGAACAAATTACTTTTAAACTTGAAATTGTTAAATAATTTTAGCTAACCTAGTTTTTCTTACAATTTGTATGAATCGTTGAAAATTTTTGAGAGTTAAGTTACGACAAAATTAGTTTTCAATTATTCTGATTAAAAGTTTTATTGGATTTAAAATTGCTGTGAGTAATAATGAAAAATATATTATAATAATTTTGTTTGTGTTGAGGCGTACCTGTAAGGGCGTTCTTCAAAAGTATAATAATTAAATACAAAACTATACTACTACCCTTGTGTGACATATTTGTTTGCTAGCTACAACATACATTTGTAATATAAATTATACAAATAGCTTTTATTGTAGGAGCAATGATTCATGAATTGAAAATAAAAGTAAACTACTATAAATACGCCAATTGACCACCAAATAGTGAGTGAGTGCACTGTTTAAATTAATACAAATACATATTATATGTAAGTGTGTAAAGAGCTTTTAATGTTCCAATGTTCATTATGTCGAAACTGTTTATTTTAGCTTAGGTGCGGTTTATTGTATGTATGTGGGTTAATTTTACAAAAATATGAAAAAATGTGAAGAATTCTCGAATCTTAATTTATTTTTAAGTTGCAAACATTTCACTTGTAAAAGTAAAATATTTCTTAGGAGGTACTTTTAATATTCAAATTTCAAAGATGCATAAAAGCTACTTACTTTCTATTTTCATCAGCACTGGATCATTTTATTACTCTACTTATTGTTAGTAGTGCTTTATTTGAAGTAGAGGGGGTAATATTTTCACAATGTGTTACAAGAATTTCAACTTACTACTGTTAGTTTTCACAAAAGTTACTACTTTGTGACTACTATTTATTTTAAAACATTTTATTGTTAGTATGTCATACATCAAAAAGGAAAAGTTACATTCTGCGGAAGAATATCATATCCATGCGTTTATGTCATAATAATTAGGACTTCATTAAGCTCAAATTTCAAAACTTTCTGTTCAGCCAATTTCGAGGAAAACGATTTTGAATAAATTTATTTAATGATGTATTTATTAACAATGGAATCAATGTTGATCAATATATGGAATCGTGGATTATTATAATCCACTAGATTAATAACAATATATTACCGAGTTTTGCAGTAAATTAGTAGACTAGTAGATCGCATAATCCAATTATGCGCGTCATTCCCATTAAGTAAATATAATATGATTTTTTCGAATTTAGCTGCACACTGAATTTTACAATTTGAACTTGATGAAGTCCTAATTATGACCTACACAGATAGTAAAATCTATCAATTCAATTTGGGATCCTTCCTTTTTTTGTATAAATTAATAGCATACTTGAACAGATTACGATTAATCAGTTAGCTTCTGGCCGTCATTAACCATGTAGTGCTCGGTTGATGTTGTGTCAGCCTAATGACGAATATTTGTTTCTGCACATTAGCCACTCCCTACCACTAAGGAAAAAATTTACTCTACAGTAATTTGTTGTTAGCTACAATTATGGGAACTCTAATTTAGTAATTCCCAGGTTCACCAATTACGGTCTTCAGGTTGACTCAGCCTCATAGTGAATACCTTGCTAATGTGCTAATTAATAAAGCCAGAGGCATTCTAGGACTATATAAATAATGTAATGTAATATTATAATTAATAGCAAACGACCGAAATGCCGCATGGGAAGAATTTTTAAGTCAATAGTAAGTGAACAAACATTTTCACATATTAATACTAGTACTCATCTTTAGTATCTTTAGTATATCTTTAGTATCTTTTTTTTTCATCTTTAGTCAATCGTTTAACCATCATGCTATCACTTCTAGAGTAAATTGACTCCTTTACTTGTCACTTGTTATTTTCAGGAGAAAAAACTATCACTTTCTTTTCTTCCTACAACATAAAAGTGAAGGAAAAAGAGAGGGAAACATTTAACGGGGGGGGGGGGTCCTAACAGAAGGAATAAATTAAAAAATAAAAGGTAAATCATATTTTTGTATAATTAAAATTTGTTTTGTTTTTTGTAAAATTCGCGATCGGAAATGCGAAATACTTTGACTTTGCCTCGGGAAAATTAACCTTTCTGCCCTCGTTCTGAAACATGGTACTTCACACTTATGTAAGAAACAATATTTCTCTTATTATAAACAGTTTAATTATCTGAATCTATGAAAGAAATTAATTTTCAAGTTAAATTATGTTAATTACTTACTACCTCAATTTAGGATAAAAGAACATCTTCATAATTTGTTCAAAATATCAGACTTTTGGGACATTTGGGAGATCTGTTCTTATGTAGAGAGCGGTAGAGAGTGTTCAAATACCTAACCGACGTGATCCACTTACTAGAGCTTATGGCGCCCTCTAACGGATTTTTCTTGAAACACAGCGTAGATTGATCATCAATAATCATCATCATAACCTTAAGTTTCACGACTTTTATAGTATCCAAAATTTAAAAACAAGATCGTATATTGAAGTGTTATTTTCCACCCTCAAATATGAATTATCGAATTTTCCAATTCTTCCTGGTAAAATTTTCAATCGGGCGGAGAAATCAACTTCTTACCCGGCTGGCTCAATCGGTTATCTTTATAGCACCGGCTTTATCGCGCGACCTTGCTATAGGTTAACTTTTCAATAGTTTTGTGAGCAAATTTCTCACTTTTCAAATTTTAATTAATAATCAATTTTCTCTTTCTTGATCTAAAATAAATAACACACTTTTCCTTTTCACTACTTTAATTTTCCAATATAAATCAATTTTACAATTTAACTCTCATACAAAATCAAAAATGTCGACCGTCCACGACTTGGACGGCGTACGCAAGTCTCCCTTACTCTCTGTCCGCGCTCTCTCGGCTTCCCCGAAACCGCGAAACATACAAAATTCAAATTATTTAACTATTAGATATATAGGATATTGGATGTTAGTGGATGAATCTGGAAAGAAGTAATTTGGAGAGATCATTGTTTTGAGAAATGTTTGCATGAGCGTGCTGATTTCACTTGAGTTTTACCGAAAGAACAATTAAAAGGTACCTAATTAATAAACATTTTTTTTTGTAATTTAATTTGAATTTTGTTTCTTCGTTTATGCAAGGGGTAGTGACTTTATGAATAGGTACTAAATGTCCACTTGCATTAATGAGAGAATTGGTGGATCTGGTATTGTAAACTATAAGTTTCAACCATAAAAATAGTCTGTTGATGTTGATTGTAATTCAAATCAAACTAAATAAATTTTATCTTTTCCAAATAAAATTTAATTATTGTAACATTGAATTTGATTAAAAATTAGAAGGCGTTTTTCCACAGTTTTGCTACGATTTTTTTTATAGAAGGGATAGGAATTTTTGAGCTAGCTGAGCACAGGGATGTATTTATCGGAAGATCTTCTATCAATTTTTTTTATAGTCTTAATAAGGCTTCTGGTATAAGACATCTAAATTTTATACCTTTTTGATTTTATCAGTCATTGTATTTGAGGTTACTATGTGTGACTGTCCAGAATTGGTCAATTGACTATTGTGGCAAAAATTGGAATGATTTCTAATTTGGTGATTTTTCACCACAACAATCTTGTCATCTTTTGATTTTTCTCTCATGCGAATTAATTTAATTAATTTGCATTGAAATTCCAATGAGAAAAATATTCCTTTTCCTTGGTAAACACGTCACTGTCTTTTTCCTAATGTAAATAGTTGTGAACTTAGATCTGATTAAAAGTTTTTAGTACAGTCGACATTGTGAGTTGAATAATTTCGACATCTTGGTGTGCGAATCAATTGGATCGCTAATTGTGTTGAAGTTTGGTTTAGTTTACACCATTCCTAGGTTGTAATTATTCAACATAAGCAGCTTCGAATTCTGCCTATTCCGTTTGCTACCAATTTTTTTTCGTTAGTAGCCATATTGATTCTAAATGTAAGCTTCGTGTTACAATTTTATTTTTAGTGACATCAGAACTCACATAATCTATTGTGTCGTCTCATATTTGGAAGATCGCTGTATTGGGAAAATTTAAAACCCTCCATAATAATTTCGAGGGAAACATTCAAAAACATGTTTTTGATTTTCCTACAAGGAATTATTTTTAAGGTCCTTCTGCGATCCTTTTCCCTTCCGAAAGTACAATTAGACCATCCTTTTATGCCAATAATCGGATTTTGAATTGACATTGCATGTTATGGGACCTTCTGGTTTACCATCTGAAGCAGTCCACTAGTTATGTCTGTCTGGCTAATTGTGACAGTTGGTGTACCATTCGCTTTTTTACGAAGCCCACCCTTTATCTTCAACTGAGGAACAGTTACAACTGTAATTTATCACTATATTTTGATTAACCATCCGTCATAATATGCTTGATTTAACGCATGTAATTCTTTAACAGGGATCCACGAGACAATCCACTCATAAAAAATTTCCCTGAAGCCCGTGAACCGCTTTAAAGGGATATTAGAAAATGTAGATTTATGAGACAGTCCAACTTATAAAAAATCGGTAAATTTAACCCAAAAGATCCCCTAAACCGTGATATTAACTCGATGTTAACTCTACGACATGATGCGTCAATAAAGTCAACATTTGCATAAAAGATCGACCTCCGTATTCATAAAAATAAATCAATATTTATTAATTTTTATGAACACGGCGGCGAAACTTTAAAATCTTTTTTTGGGCAAACTTATCAATAATGATGATTCATCCGCTCCTGATGAATCGCTTCATTTTAATGCTATCTATCAAATTCTGTTGAGTATTCTTTTATAAATATAATATTTTCTAGTCAGGATTAGCGTACTACAACCAGCAATTTTTCAAAAATCAGACGTTTTATAAGAAACGGTAGAAGCATAGTGGTTGAGTAAGTTAACTATGAATGCTAAATGCCCGGTTCGAATCCGGGTGAATTAAGAACTTTACTCTGGCCGTCTCTCTGGTTCTCCAGGTGGAGGTCAGGGCGATGGGCCAGCTCCCCATCACCTGTAAAGAAAACAAAAAAGCGCATTGGACCATGTCCAAGCCTCGGAAGAGACTTTTTTTTCACTCATTTTACTTAATATGTATTTTTAGCAATAATTTAAGAGCAAATACATTCGGGTATTTTCTATTTTGTAAATATCTATGCTAAAAATCTATATAGTACTTCTGTAAAATCTATTTAGATAGATACCATTTTTTTTATCTACCACAATAATGGGAAGCAGAAATTAAAGAAAAGCTAATTTAATATGTTAATCTGTGACAGTTTCCGTCTGATGCTTATCGAACTCTTTCTTCCAAAAATATTCGATTAACTTTGAACGTCTGCAAATGGACGAAGCTTCACATACTGCACGCATAAAACTACCCTAAATTGTTGCCTTATTTTGGCACAGTGATCACATCCTATTTGGCAATACTGATCTAGCAGTTTAAAATTAATATCAGCGGTAATGATAGTAGAATTAGAATCAATCTATGAATCCCTGGTTCTAATTCCACTATCTGAAAAATTTATCTGTACCATGATTTGGATTCTACGTTATACTGTTCATCCAGGTTCATCCTAAGGGTAATTATTAGGTAAAACGGGTTTTGCATAAATATCCAAAATATAAGGTATTTTTTATTTTTGTACCTTTCTGATGAAGATTGAAAAACGCAATCGAAAGCTCATAATAAACTATTAATAATCTATCCTTAATTCGTTATTTATTAAAAATAAAACATATAATTTCACGAATTAATAATAAGAGACGGTCATTGCCTTGCAGCTAACGCAGTTGGATGCAAATGCGGGGCACCGGGTTCAAACCTGGGGAGAGTCAAACTTTCTTATGACTGGTCTCCGTGCTTCGGAAGGCACGTTAAGCCGGTGGTCCCCTGGGTTAGTGAATTGACACCATTAACATAAAAACCAGGATACATGGCACATCTGACGGCAATTCTAGCAAGCTACCTAATGGATGTAAAATTTGTATATGCTCACAGAACCAACACTGCCAAGGAAACGACGCAGATGTTGGTAATAACAAGCCTTAAGGCTTAAACTAAGAGGAAGAAGAGTAGAAGAAGAATTAATAATAAACCAATTTTAAAAAAATAGTCGCGTATGAGATATTCCTGGGTAAATGATTGAGGTGCAAACTAATAGTAAAAATTCTGATCTTTTCCAATTGCGACAATTCAATAAATTGTATAACAATAAAAAAATATACCTATAATTTTATATTCTCCCTCATTTATTTAGTTAGTGAACGTGGGTCGGTAGTCATGAAGATACCAGAGCATAATAATTCTAACCAGCAGTGGTTAGAGAGCGAAATTCCGTGGTTCTATTCCTAGTCGCGCCATATACACTGCTGGGAAATAAACTGATTGCATTGTTATATGCGAGTTAATCTAATTTATTCATAATAATAATAATTCTACTTCAAGTTCGCCCCTTGCATATTTTGTTGATGAGTTCTAATGAGAACGAAATATGTGTAGCTGGAATGCAAGCCTATTAAATTAATACTTACTTAAAACTACATACTCCATTTATTTTAATGTAAACAAAAGTTAATAGTAGAACAAACACTTTCCATTATGTTATTTTTTTACCATTGTTTCATAAAACTTTTGTTAGCTTTACATACATCCATATAAGAATACAAATTATGTGTGCATTTGTTTTCTCATCTTTAATTACTTTTTTAACGAACATATCTGTTATTATCTTTTCTTATTGGAGAATAAACGCAACTTTCTTACCTATTTGTGTAATAAAACTTGCATTCAAATCATTTCGACGATGTAGAAGAAACATAAAACTTTTAGAATCTTCATCTTTAATTACTACTTCAAGTTTCTAACATAGTTTTCTTATATTGTATACATTGTATTAAGCACCTTTATACAAAATATTTGTAATGAATCACCGAGGTGAATAAAAATAAATAATATAGGTTTGTTTTATATTTAGTATATTATATCTTTTAAAGGCACGCAAGTACAACATATTGCATTTTCTTAAAATTTAATCATGTATTAATAAATCAGAGATATTTTTATTTTGTTACTACTATATTCTTGCTGGTTTAGAAAACTGGAGGCGGGCTGACATATTTTATTAAAATGAGAATGCTATGAATATTTCTCTTTGTTTTGCTTTCATTTATTGTTTCTTTAATTTTTACATTTTTAAAGTTGAAACAGTCGAGTAATAATATTTCAAACTTTTTTACATATACAATAAAAACTTGGTCGTAGTGAATTGAGTGCAGAGAGCTTTTATTTATTTAAAACCCCCACCCACACGGCAATTTTAACCCCCAGAGCGGGTGCGCTTTTATAAATATTACAATAATTAAATATACAGTGGAAGTTGTTAAAATTGCATGGGGTTGATTCCATTATTCTAGGGGTACGGAAGGGTATCTGAAGGGTGATTCTGCATTTATTTAGAACTTCTTGGTATATTTTTGAAAGGAACGAATGTGAGTAGATTAATTATTTACTTGAAGGAAAAATAAAAACTAGCCTAATTACAATATGTTGCAAGGAGAAGAATAGAAAAATCTTGCTCTCGTCCTCGTCAGTGTAAATCGTTTCGACTTTGGTTTGTGATCGACTCGACTTACTGTTGCTTCCTTTACCCTCACACGAAGGCGTGCGTTTACTCAATTTTTATAAAAAGCCTTTTATTTTTGGTAATAACACATATAGAGCACCTACTTGAAATTTAAAACGGAATAAGTACATATTAATCGTCATTTTAAATGTTAAAAAGGGAACTTTTTACTTAAACATATTGTTACGATATTGACTCGATGGAAAATTAATGGTTTATCGTTTCCTTAAAAATGTATTAGTTATATTATTTGTTTATTTAGCTCTTAAAAAATTATTTTAATGTAAAGTTAATATCGTTTACAAAATTGATTGTAATTTTAAAACTTAGTTTGGGCTGTAAATAATAATTTATTTAGTTATAAATTATACCTTGAAAACTTAAAAGCGTAGTAAGTAAAATGAATTATTGTTTTTGGAAGTTGGTGCTTCTTTCGATAGAAAATCGGCCGTTAAATAATTGATTAGCAAGAGGTTTAAAGTTTACATAAGTAATGGAATGGCGAAGTATTGATCAAGCTCTAATAACACTAATCCCGTATCAAGCTACATTCTTCATTTTTTATTTATGTGGTAACAAAATAACAATTTTTTTTCATTATTTAACTTTTATTTCATAAAAATAGTGTTTACGTTCTTCTTTATATTTTGTAAATATGTTTTCTCCTACTTATATATTTAATAAGAATAACATGGGAGCAATGTACTTAAAAATTACTTTGTATTTTTAGTTTAGTCTGGAATTTATTTATAATTAAAATATTTATGGCACATCTCCCGGCTCCAAATATATATTCTTGCCGTGTTATTCTTTGTTGTGCATATAAAAAGTGCAATTTTTATTATGTACTTATGGTAAATACGGTCGACTTCGACTCGGATTGTTTAGTTATCCTGCAAGTACATACGTGCAAATGAAGTTAAAAGCTTCGTGTGTTTTGGCTTTTCTTTTGTCGATTGCTTTCGAAATTAAAAATTGCACAAGAAAAGCAATTAAATTAAAATTTTTATGCAAGTATAAATATTGTAAATTACGATCGAAGTCGGTTGTTTACAGAACTGTTAAAATACAATATAGTCAGAACAGCATTTCTCAGTCAGTTTTCAAACAATTCAATTATTTACCAAACGGATTGGCATAGAAGAGCGAGTTCTATTCAAATTGCACCGTGAATATTACATAAATGAACTCAAATAATTCATAAGTTTGTAGTCTTCGCGTTTAGGGTTATTTACAATGCACAAGGAAATATTTATGATCTCTCAGAGCGGATTGCCCCTGTTGTCTTATTGCTGAGTTTGATTCCTTTCTTAATTATTAATAGAATGGACTCTAGGCAATTTGTTAATGCACTATTCCAACTCATACATTTTTAATTTTCTCCCTTAATAATTTATTATATTAAAATATATTAAACAATACGGTTCGATACTTTTGCAATTCATAGACACGTTACTTGTTTTTTATACACACGAATCTGCTCAAGCGCTCAACACTCTTGAAATTTTTATAACTTTAATATTTAGGTATTAACAGTTAACAAATTTGGAGATTCTCATGGAAGATTGTTCTCGATGCATCGGGGATTTCAGAATACTAGTTTGATTTAACCCTCGAACGCTCGCGTGGGTAACAAGTCTCCGAAAGTGTTTATCTTTTTAATTAATTCCAACCTATTACCTTGTTAGCAAATCAAACTCTTCTTTATCGTGTCAAAAATGAAATATGGATACAATTAAACGGGCATAACAGGAATCTTAAACGCCACGATTTTTTCATACTTTCGATTCAATTGACCATTTCTAAAATGCTTGACAAATTAGTTTCCGCTCAACTAATCCATACCAATAAGAATTAATAGTGGATAATCACCACGGATTTTTTCCGGGTTGGTGAACGACTACTAACTTATTATCTTTTGTTACACACGTATATATCATTGAATTTTTTGAAAAACATCAATAAGTTGACTTTGTTATTATATTATGTACGGACTCTTCTATCTAAATTAACTTTAATTAACTTCAAATTAAAGTACTCATTCAGAAATTTCACTTGACAGGTGCAATCGTTTTTTCGGGGTACTGCAAGGTTATTTTTGTGGATCTATATTGTTTTTGTTATTTATCAATAGAGCAATGAAAATATAGTTTATTAATAAAAATTGAATAAAGGAATATAAAGTATACCTGTGAAATTCATCTTCCAAAACATTATTTGATCTTGGAAATCTCACAGCTATACAAAAGAACAATATCAGAATAACTCTGAACCTAATATCGTAGTGCCATTCAGAATTATGAACAAAAAGATCAATGGTAGATCTAACAATTATGTCACTGCCTCAATAATCCCCATAAATTTACAAACTAAATTTTTTTTTCTTTTATTGACTCCAAAAACATACAATCTGTCTCTACTGACAATAAGTACTTATTGTGGCAAAATTTTATGACATGTGGAGTGACTTCCCAGTGGTCGTCCTCCTTTAATAATTAATAATACAGTAGTTTATCTACATGTGAAAAAATTTGATAAACATTTTTGAAGTACCTACAAAATTACCCAAGATTAAATCTGGTAGTTAGGTCTGATGGTTTGAATCTTTTTAAACGTCTTGGTTCGTCTGATTTGTCCATAATTTTGTCGTCATAACCAGATTGTTATGAAAATCAGACTCGCACCGATTACGTGGAGATCAGCTAGTGCCAGTTTTCATCTCTACGCTGTAAGGTCACCAATCTGGGGTGATTTAAAATTGACTGAAAACTAGCTACATTTTGACACTTCCACTTTCCTCCGCGCCAGGGAAGGATTGGTTGGGAGAAATCATGCAGGTGCTGGAACAAACCCTTCGCAAAAGAGTAATTACCTGCAGCAACCCCGAGACAGGATTGAGCAGGAATGAGGGAAGTCTGCTAGAGGTGCTGTGTGAGTAAAATGGCACATGAATTTAGTGCAGAAATCCTACAACGGTTTTGATTTCCACATGTGAAAGAAATTTATGTATTGATTAAAAAATTAACTTTTTTCGATCGCTCAAATCGATAAATGATGTCGATCATCTCTGGCAAAAAAAACAGTTTAAAATATTTTCTTCCGAATTATATACCTAATTCAAAATTTTAAAAACTGTCAATTTTTTATTAAAACTGAAGCGCTTACGAAAGGCAAGAAATTCTCAGGTATAAATAACCTGACATTAGCGTGCACCAGGAGAAGCGCAGGAAATTCGCAGGTATCGCTAAATGACCTGTACATTATTATTTACTTGGAGTCAGCCAGGCCCGACGGAGCGGACTAGGTTAATTTTGATTTTGCAGGCAATTGCCAGGATTACAAATGTTACTTCGGTGTTCAAATTAATAAATTGAAGTGACGGTCACTTAATTCAAATATTTCAATTTTTGAAATTTAAAACGAACTATTGTTCAACTGAAATAAATATTTTACCGAAAAACAAAATTGTATGTCCTTTTAATTTAATATCGCTATAAATCGAACATTAGCGATGTTACAAGTAAATATGAAGCACACAGCAGCTTGCCATGCCTCTTTCCATCCTTTAAACATAAGAGGCGTAAAAAGGGCACCATGTTATCTGCTGTAATAATCCAGAATGATTTTTGTCGGTTTCATTTTTTGTTAAAAAGTTTTTCACATGAACCGAGTACTATATGCCACATCGTCGTCGTCGTCTGCTTCACGGTATTAGGTTTCTTTTTTTTTTTTCTCTCTTTTCTCTTTTCTCTCTTCTTTCCTCTCGGGCAGTATTCCATGGCACGTTGTGGCAGCAACTGGTCTTCCATCCTTTCCACATACTCCTTCCATTGGCGTTTATAATCTATCACTCTTTCTTCTATAGAGAAGATCTGCAATTCTTCTATGATGTCTATATTGCCCTCATGTCCAATAATATGCAGCCATTTACTGCTCGCAGGAACTTCATTTCTGCTGCTGGTATTTTAGCTTTCTCTCGGGTTATTGTTATCTAATCTCGCTGCCGTAAAGTAAGGTGGGAACCACCATTGCCTTGTAAAACTTCATTTTTGTTTCTTATATACATCGATTTCCTAGCGTTCTTCTAATTGTTCCACACATTCTTTGGAAAGAAGTCACTTTATTTGCGATATCGTTGTCATACTCGTACGATACGTCGCATCCTAAGTACTTGAAATGCAAAAATTGTTCCAGGCAGGCATCATTCAGACATATTTTTGACCTAATGGAAAGTAGTTGAATGTAGCAACATAAAAGAATATATAAAATTCAAAGGAGGCCCAATAAAAGAGTTATCTGTAAAGAGGGGGCACGAAAAGAAAATGGTTGAGAAACACTGGTATGGGATACGATAAACTCCTGCATGACAAGAATGTGTCACTTAATAAATAATATAAGCTAAATGAGTATGATGATTTTAATCTATTTTTCTGTCAAAACTCATACCGCAAACTCAAGACGAGATAATTAGCATCTTGGATTTGCAGATCAGTGGTTTTCAGCGGTTGGACAACTTTGGTATGTTTATTTCAGAGTATCAAAAGAAAAAGTTTATCTGTTTAAAAGAATGATGAAGTGGACAGCTTACTATGAGTTTGAGGTCAAGTTAACGAGGATATATTTAACAGTTCCATTAACCTGCACTTTGGGATCGAAAAATGTATGTGTAATACAATATGATGATAGGTACCTATAATAAAAAAGTAAAAATATTCAAGAGCATTATTAAAACGGTATAAATAAAGAGAACAAAATTATACTTATTGTATAGGCTATATAGGGTGTCCTAGAAATTTGCTTATGCTGATGCTGGTGATCTTATGTACATACAGTTGCTGTATTTGAGTACTACTTGCTTCCAATACTATGCAACAATATAGAACTGCATGCGATCATTGAGCCATAGCTGACTGCACTTACTACTTTTACCACCCACAATAATGAAACAGTAAAATATCTTAATGTTATTGTTTGTTTAGCTAATATGATTTCCAAATAAGTTTGGTTGATTTTTAAGTTGTTTTATAATAATAAAATTGGATGTTATAGATTATTATTATTGAAAAATTATTGCTTTTTTAAATTATAACTACTTAAAGGTATTTCTATTTTAAAATTTATTGCTATATAATAAAATTTATATGAAACACATTACTTTCCAATAAAATATTTGAGTAGTAAAGAATCCAAATATAACACGCTGGACGTGCTCATATGCGCATATCGTACTGAATTAAACCATTATAATATTTAATCTTTATACGTAACCGATCGCTGTTTTGTTATTTTCATATATACTTAGCTGTTTTATGACTTTCAGCTATAATAAATCTATAATAAGTATTCCAGTCTTTTGCACACGTGTTTCGCTTCTACGTGAATTAAACTTTACCTAAGCATATTTATTTACTTGGTGCAGAAACTCTCAATGCCTAAGTGGTTTACCTACAAGTAAATTTTCAGTCAAAAGAAATAACGCTTTCCTCGCTCTTCAATTTTCTTAAATTAGTTTCTTTTAGAATTTAGATTATATATTAGCTCTATTCGCGGTAACAATCCGGGATAAGTTTTATCCTACTGCGTCTGCGGATTTATAATAAAATTGTCATTAAAGCTCAAATTCGATGATAAAAAGTATAAACCCGCAGACGCAGTAGGATAAAACGTGTCCAGGAGTGTTACCGCGAATAGAGCTATTATTTACTTGGGGTGAGCTGGTTTTGAACCGATTTTATGAGAATTGGACAACTGGGATAGTTGGTTTGTGCTCACTGAGTCGTGGCCAAATTTGTCTAGACCGGAATTAGATATCTTCTACCAGGACACAAACCACCTGTGCCCTGTGCATTATTATTTCATTATTTCTTCAATTACCGCGATATAAAGAGAGGGGATCAATAAGTTCGATAAAAACGTACTTACAGAAAAGAGTTCAAGAATCTAAAAATTAGTTTTGTGCTAAAATGGACTAGACAGCCACATTTACAAAATTAAATTACAAGTCGAAAGATTGACAGGCTGCTCTATAAGAGCACCTATGACTTAGGCCAGGGGTCGGCAATCTTATGTTGTAGAGGGCCAAATATTTTACGTGGGGATTAGTACGGGCCGCACTTCTTGGCAAATCGACTAAAAAGAGCTTTAAAAATAAAATCACTTTTAGAGTCCGCGGACCGCACCAAGACCCCTCGCGAGCGCGGGTTGCCGACCCCTAGCTTAGGTTATAATATATCCTTAAAAAGCTATTATCTATTTCCAAATTTGAAAAATAAATGAGGACTAATAAAAAGCTGATGAAGTATGCTATGTGGAAAGCTATCTTACACAGCAATTAAAACCATGTTTTTTCTTGTAGTATAGAATTGTTAATTCAAAATATTATACTATATAATATTCAGCTTCAATGATGTTATATAAAACAAAATTTATTTGATTGCAAAATTGTGAATTAATATTACCATTTTTTACAAACGTAATGATTTTCCCTCGTATTATGTAGTTTTATTAGGACCAAAATATTTTAACAATTTTTCCAATCCTCACATTTCATAATAATCTAGTTGCTATTCTTAGAATTTAATTGTTTAGTAATTTAGATTTTAGATCATAGCACAGTCAAATAAGAATAAAATAGAAGTGGAAAAAATAATCACTAGGAAGGTTTTGAAAAATGGTCGAGTTGTTCATATTGACGTCCTGAACACCACATTAATGGCCGGTTTCAGCAACCTTAACTTAAATTTAATCTCAGATTAAATTAAGTCAGGTTAAATATGAACCAATAGAAATCGGTTTTATGACTTTTAGTCGTTTTCCATTGGTTCATATTTAACATGGGTTAATTTAATCTGAGATTAAATTTAAGTTAAGGTTGCTGAAACCGGCCATAAGTTTTGTATCCTAGCGAATGTAGCTTGCGGGGCAATGGGAGTAAAGGCGCCCCATAAAGGTTTTTCCCCTATAACTCTCAGATTATAAGCTATACCCCAATGAAAGTTCATCTACAAAAAATATACCTTTTAAAAATTCTCTAGAAAAATAGGTTCTATACCTGTTTTTAGATTAAGGGGTTAGGCTACAGTAGACATTTAAAAAAATCGATTTTCTGTTAATCACATTTTCTGTAAATACAACATTTCGAGAATATTCCCAAAAAGTTTTAAAAACATAGAAATTAAATTCTCGAAATTATCGCTGTTTAAAGTGAGCACCGTGCATTTAAATGTACAGTATCTAGAAACTTTGAAGTCGTTTATCTCGAATTGACATTTTCAAATCGGTGACCACGATATATCGAAAACTACTGCATCGAATTGTTTCAAATTTGGTATATTTATTTCAAATACAATAATTTAGTACTTAACCGAGGGAATTTTGGTTTACACTTTTACTTTTAGTTTTATTAACGAAAAAGGAACCAAATAATCATCAAAAATCCAACTTTCTTCTTTGAACGAATGCCATTTTGTCCAAAATTGATATTTTGCAAATCCCCTCGGTTAAGTACTAGTTTATTGTATCTAAAATAAATCTACAAAATTTGAAACAATTCGATGCAGTAGTTTTCGATATATCGTGGTCACCGCAAAACACCTTTTTTAAAACAACCTTCGGGAGAATGGCCATATCTATCTTGTTACTCAAAATTTTTTAATATAAAAATTATGTTGTGTGAGTCAAATCTTACTCCTTTTGATGTATATCAATAGATTTTTAAAAAAGTTTTGTAGTCCTTACAAAAAAAATTCTCCAAAATCAGGTATTTTTCTTGCTTCTACTGTAGCCTAACCCCTTAATAGTTTTAATTTTGATTAATTCGGGCCAGCAATCCTAATGGATCGAATAATTGCGAAGTGACTGAAACTGCGATTTAATTTAATTTCGAATTGCAGAGTATCAGAATTAGCATTCCAAGATACATTTGGAATTGTATGGTATTGTATGGAGTGAATCTGAGTTGGGTTGAAAAATCGCTTGATTTTTTTTAATTAAAATTATGATTAAAATCTAATCTTACTATTCAAAAATAGACCCAAAAGACAAAATGCAAATCGTCGCGTGAGGATCGAACTATTCTATGTCCATTTTTAAAAATTTTACAGGAGAGCGTTTTTAAAGTTTGGAAGTTTGTAGAGTCTACAACTAATAAACTTTTTGTGTTTTAATATTTTTGTTGAGTGTTGGTGTTAATTCACTATTGGAAAGCAACATCATATTTATTTTTTAAAACTCCTTTCTTAGCATAAAAAATTATTTATATTTTTGTGCTTGGACAAATAAATAAATTTTTTTATTAGAAAAATAAAGATGATAATTTTAATTTTTTCAAAATTTTTATTTGAAATGTATAAACAAGAAAACATACAGGGTGCGGCAAGAAAACTTTTTTATTTGAAATGTGCGCCCTGAAGCGATAGTTATTCCGAGAAGGGTGAGGTGGCGCTCATTTGAAAGCATGGGACTTAACGTTTTCTGTCCTGTTGAATGGACAAAGAATAAAATTGCCTCTCTGTATCTACGAAACTAAGTGAGACATGTGAATATGGAATAAAATGTATAATAAAGTTCGGAACACACATAAGATTGGTGCAAAAATGTTATTTTGAAAAAAAAATGGACATAGAATAGTTCGATCCTCACGCGACGAAATGGCATCCCGTTTTCTTCCAGACATTATTTTGAGTTTTAAGTTAACTTCTTCACGTTTTAGGCTTTGGTCCGTTACGTTACCCCTGATCCCTCCATCGCTTTTTGGGTCTTCACCAGTGGCGGATTAAGGCCTAGGCTACCTAGGCAACTGCCTAGGGCCCGTAATTTTTGGGGCCCGAAATTAGGTTTTTAATTTATTTTTGAGTTGGCAATCAACCCACTTAGTTGATTTCTTAAGAAATATTAAGAACTGCCCCTTTATTTTTCTATGCTTAAAACTTATTTTTGAAGTAATAGTGTGGTAATTTTTGAAAATAAATAAATATTAATAAATTTTAATTACTGAATATGCCTATAATATGCCCCTGAAATCCCACAAATTAGCACGAAAACATCTTTTTATAATTTCTAACTTCAAATCTAAGCTCGTTGACCTTGAAAATCTAAAAAATTTTGCCTGCGGCGCAATTTTACGTTATTTTTACCCCTCCCCTTAAAAAAATATTTTAAAATATTTTTTTAGCCCCCCAAACTTTTGACCCTAGTTGCGCCTATGTATGCGTCATGACTGAAAAATAGGCCCGGAATTACAATGTTGCCTAGGGCCCGCTTTAGCCTTAATCCGCCACTGGTCTTCACACATTTCGTCTTCTAACTGGTTTGTATAATATGTACAGCTGTTTTAGGAGTCGGTCGTCTGCCATTCTCATCATCTGACTTTACCATTCATTCCCATATTGGATGATTTTTACGCCCAAATCAAAAATGTTTAGAGTGGCTCTAAAATCAGTGTTTGTGACTCTATCTAGTCGAGTGATTCCCAAAATTGATTTCAGAAACTTCATTTCTGCTTTTCGGAGATCTCGCTTCCATTATTTGTAATTGCTGGTACAGCCATAAATTTGTGGAATTTCAGTGGTGTGGTGCTGTTTCTACATTTTCTTCTGCGTACATGCTATTGGTCCATTGAAGCAGTTAAATTTCTTTACTTCTGCATATGTCTTTCATAGTTGAGTCCATAGTACAGCCCAAAAACTTAAATTTTTTTACCACAAATAATGTAATATGTACACTCAACACTACAGAAATATTTTTAAGTCATAATTCCATGCATTTTTTTATTTTAATTTCAACAGGGGTAAAAAAAAATCAAAATTTATTTGATTTTTTTTTTACCCCTGATCCCTCCATCACTTTTTGGGTCTTCACACATTTCGTCTTCTAACGCTGTTCTAACTGGTTTGTATAGGTATAGCTGTTTTAGATAACGTAAAAAAATTTTGATTTTTTTTTTATAAAAATCATGATTTTTATCAACCCTGAATCTGAGTGTTTGTCATTTTTTAAGATTTCACGTTAGTTCATTCTTTACTTTAAGTATTTCATCAGAACTTGGAAGGAGATTAAACAGTCATCAACATAAAAATTAGATGTTAAAAGCGTAGAAATCATTCGATGTTGCTTAACTTTCAATTTTGCTAGATATTCCAAACATTTTGTTGCTAAATAACCAGCAGAAGCTCTGCCACAAGTTACAGTGTTTATTTGATATGTGTCTATGGGGGCATCCGAATGGTCTCCCCATAGGATATACTGAAATTTTTTACCTGTTTATGTCAAAATTTGCAAGTAAATCGTAAATTGCATTTCATGCTATTGGAGTGCCTCAAGCAATTAGTGCAAATGTCCAAATCTGAAACCATGGTTTGTCTTTCCTGTACTTATTTTACTAAAATGGTTGGACACTGTGCGTTTGGGTGGCTTTCACTACAAACTGAGGACTGCTTTAATCGCAACCATTAGTGTTTGTTTCAGAGAGTAGGTACTTTGATTTGTTATTGCTACTTTTTTGATTTTTGACATCACAGTTTTCTTTAAATTCTTCAATTTGTTGACATTTTTCCTTTAAAAATGAAGTAATATCAGAAAGAAAAGTAATTTCGCGGGAGATTTTAATTTACTAATTCAATTTTTGTTTCATCGTCTAGTTTAGAAATTAGGATGTGATTTATGAAATATTACAACTATGGATGGGAATTTAAAATTCTGTGCATTGAGTTCGTCATTAGAGCACACAGACCGGATGTTGAATCTTTCGAAAGCGGTTTTAAATCGAAAATTGCTTTAATGTGACTTTAAACAATCAATTTTTGATTGTCATACCGATCATGCAAATGATTAACTGCTATAATATATTATAATTATCATTTGTAAGCAATACTTGCAGTTTGTCTTGCTTCCTTATATTATCTCTTTAATCGCAGTGTCTTCTGCTTCTGAGTTGACTTCTTTATTATCACTTTCTGGCATTTCTGAATACGCTTTATCAATAGTTTCCAGTTATATTATAATGTCCTTTCATAGTATCTACTATTATTACAAAGTTGATGAAAATGATTGGTTCTGCATGCATCCTAAACATGCAGTGATCTTAGAGTTAGAGCAATTAAATTGTTCTAACGCAAAAATTCTTATCAAATTGTTATCGGATGTGGGAATCTGCAGTTGGAATCTGAACTAAAAGAACTAGTTAATTTTCAATATTTTAGTATTTTAGTGCTTGTAGAAGTAATTACTTTCAAATAAATCTTCAATTGGTACAATATTGGTAATTATTATAATAAGGATGAAGTTCTATAATAAGAGGAAAAAATAAGAAAACATAATTTTTTTTAATTTAATTTTCACGAAACATGGCTATTCGGAAATTGGAATAAATTGCCTTCTACATTTGGTATGAAGTATTTCAATTGGCATTATTTTTTATTTCACTTTTAAAGTTACAAAATACGTTATAGGTGGGTACTTACCGTAAATTCTTTCGAGGTTGCCTAAATTTTGATTACTTACAATTTGTATTGATTTAAGCTAGCAAGGTTGATCATACTATAACAGTAGATATAGTGTAATAAATAATGCAACTGTTTCTATATAGTTGCATTAGCTTTAAAAGCAAATAAGTAAATAATTAATTACATTAGATATAGTGTCTAGTGGGTAAGTCTGGAAATGAATACTGGTAGGTATAATAAATGTATATTTCCACGTAAGTTTAGATTTTCTAGTTTCTATAATTATATTTGGATGCAGTATTACAACAATTAGGATTTCTAATAATTTAAAACTAAAATGGGAGTTAGCTAAGTTTGCCAACCTGACTGAGGAAAGCCGAGAAATTACATGAAGCCAAGTGCAAGGTAAATGTATATTTTATCGAGCAAAGCAATCTAGCAAATTCAATTAGTAGAAGATTAGTTGTAGCGAGCACTAGAATTTCAGATTAGGTCTATACATTGGCTTTTCTGCACTAATTTCATATTCTCGATGGAAAATTATATTCTGTTATTCTATATTTTATATGTGGTAAGAGTAATCTGTTTGACCTCCCGTTGGCAGTGCCCAGCTTTTCGCCTCTCGATAGCTTCGCTACATTTTTATTATTATATTCTATCTACTTCATGTACGCACCTTTTTTTTATTTTATTATACCAACTTATATGTACGTTCAAAATTGTTTAACTTTGTGTACATAATTACGTTAAATTTAAAAATCTTGAAAAATTTTGTTATTACAAGCTCAAACATGGACTCTTTTAAATTAAGTGAATGCCATTTTAAAAACAATAATAAAATTAGTAACTAACTGACCAAAGCGTTGTTTTAACAAAACGGGACCTTCGTTCTCGTTAAACTAATTTAGCAATTTGCCCCATACCGTCCACTTTGAATAAAAATTTTAAAGTTGGGTGCCTTGGCGTATTTATCTTTCGTACCTGACTCAATAAAACAGCGTTTCCAATAATCAAGCGTAACCTCAATTTTTAATTTATTATATGAGCTAATAATAAAATACACGTTAATAAATTAGTTCCATTAGGTTTCAGCTAAATAGGAGGTTGACAAAAAATAACGTTTATGGGCTATTAAGAGATGATTTTCATCGCATAATTTTAATTAGAAAATATTTTTGCAGTAATTTATATGTAAAATAATCGATTAGTTATTAAAATGCCAGGGCACGTTTTTGCGTTTAATGTTAATTTTTAGTTAATTTTAGATGTAACAATGACAATGGTTAATTTATAGTGTCATGTGATTATTTATAAAATAAATTCATTTTGATTAATTTAGTAAATAAATATTGACATTTATCACGTTTACATTTATTATTTATAATTACCCATATCAGTTGTAATACTTTTAAAAAGAAAAAAAAATAGATCAATACTCGGAAGAACACAATTACCGTGTATTTCTATTTCTTCTATTTTTCATAATACATTCCATAAATCTTCTTAAAAATTAGCTATAAGTTAGATACGTTGCTGTGTTCAATTTTGTCCTCTCTTTGTACATCCCTTGGTTGTTCTGAAGAATCTCACTTCACTAGCTTAGGGTCTCACTTCCATTACGTTAGTGTTAGTATATCTATTGTTTGTATAGTTTAATGTGTATATTTGTTTTGGTTTAAGCATTGCACAGCTAATATTGCATCCTCTATTTTTATAGAATTTTGACCGTCATATTGAATTTGTCAGTTGAATTTTAAAATTTAGACATGTTATTCGGAATCAGCAACTTCGAGAACTCCTTTGGATGTGAATTTGCTCGAATAATGGAAATATTTACTCTTGGCCGCTTTTTATGGTCTAATACGAATGCGGGGTCCCGGGTTCAAACCTGGGGAAAGTCAAACTTACTTATGACCAAGTCTCCGTGCTTCAGAGGGCACGTTAAGCCGACGGTCCCCCTGAGTTTTGAGAAAAACGTGTTTGTACCTATTCTATTCTACCTTGCGATTGCCACGGTGTAAGATCAACAATTAAGGATAGTTGTTATTATCCCCAATCTCCCCACAACCTGCTTGGCGCGCACCGCTCCTATAACAATATTTGTGATATAATCGGTTTTGAAACGCATTACAACGTTATCCGAGCCCAACTACCAACCTTGCGAATTGGTGTTTGGTTTGTTAGCATTTTACATTTTTTACCTAGACGAGGAGCAAGCCCGACGTAGAACCCCCAACCTGGAGGACCAGAGAGACGGCCAGAATAAAGTTCTTACTTCACCCGGATTCGAACCGGGCATTTAGTGTTTATAGTCAACTAATTTCGACCACTATGCTCCGATCGTCTCTAACAATACACAGTCGTAACAATATTTCTAGATCGAATTTGATGCTATAACTTTGGGAATGTATTTTCCACATTATGTAGGTATATATAAGAAATAAGAAGATTGTTAGGCAAAATCTGAAGCCGATTTTTGAATCGGCTGGACTAGATTCTCCCCTTAAGTTGTTTATTATTCGAAATAATTTTCAGAAAGTTCTTCTATAGTGTGTCCTACGAGTTCAATTATCAATTTTTCTGCTATAACTCACAAATGGTGAAAAATATCAAAAATGTCGTACAGACCGAAAGCGCTCAGCGAAAAAAAAGAATATATTTTTGGTTGAAATCATAATATTATATTTACTTGTGCTTTCGTGGAACAGACTATAGTAAGAAAAAAGTAATTATAATCTGCACAATTATATTTTACACGTATAATATCGGCAATGGAAAAATGGTAGCCATTATTAATTATTATTATCAATAATTAATGTTTAATCAATTTAAATGTTTTCTAAATAAAAAAGATACTATAGAATTGATATGATTATCGCGTCATAATGAATAATGGAAGCGAGTCAGATCGGTGTTTTCATCATTTTTTTAATTGAAATTTAAGTGTTAATCGAAATATGCTTAAATGATCTTTTACACACATTTTTTCGGATTACATAGGCTTAAAAGTTTAATTTGAATTTTTTAAATAAGAATTTTATCGACTACCAGCCGTCCGCTATATGACTTCATTTGATATTTTTATGTCTAATTATAATAATGTTATAATATTAATGATTATTAACTTTTTTATATTATATATAAATTTTATATTATATTTATATGAGACGGTCATTGCCTTGCAGCTAACGCAGTTGGATGCGAATATGGGGCACCGGGTTCAAACCTGGGGAGAGTCAAACTTTCTTATGGCTAGTCTCCGTGCTTCGGAAGGCACGTTAAGCCGGTGGTACCCTGGGTTAGTGAATTGCTACCATTAACATAAAAAACCAGGATACAGGCACATCTGAAGGCAAGTCTAGCAAGCTACCTGATGGATGTAAAATATTTATATGCTCAAAGTTTCTAACACGTGTTGGGAAATAACAGGCCTTGGCCTACTAGAAGAGAATTCTCTAGAGTCTAGAAGAATTACTTCTAGAAAGAAGAAGAAGAACTTTTTTATAATTCCAATTAAAGAACAGAACGAATGGCAATTCAAGTATTTTGCATAAATGTATCCAATTCTTAAAATTTCATTTGAAAGGATCCTTAATGATCATTAACTTGGCAATGTGTCGAAGGTATATACAGGGTGTCCCCGCACTCACTTTACATTACTTAGATGGTGATAGAGGACACTTTTCTAAGAACAATATTTAACAAAAATTTTTTTCTAAATTCAAACCCTCGAGAGTTAGGCCTCCTTAAAGCATTTTTTTTAATTTCCACTTTCACGTGGCCATAGCCCCGAAAATATTGATTTTTCGGTAAAAATGGTTTAGTGCTTTTTTAAAGAGCGTGAAATAATCTACAAACTAGATGCACATCTTTTATTGTCTAAAATCAACGGATTTCGAGTTATGAATTAAAGTAAGTTCAAAAATGTCGAAAAATTTGAGCTTTCTATTTTTTTGGTTAATTTAAAATCCCTGTATCTTTTACACGAAACATTTTACAAAAAATCTGACGCCCCATTCCGGATAGGAAATTTAACGGACTACAACTTTTGTCTAGTAAAAATTTTTGAAAAACCAATCCTTTACACAGAAAATCAGAAAATAATAAACAAAGCAGCTACAAAACAAAAAATTAAATTCACTAAATTTTTTATTTTTTTTGAAAAATTATTTTATTAATTAATTTTAAACTATTACATTATTTAAGTAAATGTTGAAAATGACCACCCTCATTTCAATACACAGTCGTGATTGTTTTAAAAGATGTTTGTTGAGAAAAAATCGAAAAAAGTTGATTTTTCGACACTTTTAATCGCAGAAATTCGATTTTTTGACAGTTTTTCACACTCGCCGATCGACCAAAATTGGCCTCGTGATCGACCGGTCGATCCCTCGACCTTGTTGACCAACACTTCTATAGTGGCTCTTAACAAAAGAGGAAATTTTATAAATAATACTATAAAACATCTTTTAAAACGATCACGACTGTGTATTGAAAATGAGGGTGTTCATTTTCAACATTTACCTACATAATGTAATTTTAAAATTAATTAATAAAATAATTTTTCAAAAAAATAAAAAATTTAAAGAATTTAATTTTTTGTTTTGTAGCTGCCTTGTTTATTATTTTCTGATTTTCTGTGAAATGGATTGGTTTCTCAAAATTTTTTCTAGACAAAAGTTGTAGTCCGTTAAATTTCCTATCCGGAATGGGGCGTCAGATTTTTTCTAAAATGTTTCGTTTAAAAGATACAGGGTTTTGAAAAAATCCCAAAAATTTAAAAGCTCAAATTTTTCGACATTTTTTAACTTACTTTAATTCAAAACTCGAAAGCCATTGATTTTAGACAATAAAAGATGTGCATCTTGTTTGTAGTTTATTTCACGCTCTTTAAAAAATTACTAAAGCATTTTTACTGAAAAATCAAGATTTTCGGCGTTATGGCCACGTGAAGGTGGAAATTAAAAAAAATGCTTTAAAGAGGCCTAACTCTCGAGGGTTTGAATTTAGAAAAAAATTTTTGTTAAATATTGTTCTTAGAAAAGTGTCCTCTATCACCACCTAAGTTATGTAAAGTGAGTGCGGGGACACCCTGTATAGCCACATACAATCTACAGTTACAGTATAGAGCCTCTAGAACTGAGTAAAATGTTCTTTTCAATAATTCGTTCAAAACTGACTGTTGATGATTTCCCCTAAATCGACTTTTACGATTAGAAGAGATATGCGGTTGAGAAGAAGGCTTTTATATCAAACACTGTAATAAAAGGCTTATTTTGATAAACATAATTTATTATTGGTTGATGTTGATGATAATGCTCAAGTTAAAAGTTGATCAACTTTTTTCTTTCACAGAGAAAAAAAATTCTTGGTCCGTTGCGTGTTAATATGTATAATCTATACAGAAGATCTTATGCTTTAAGAATCTGAGCTGCGGAATTAGACGATTAATTACTTATTTGATAGATCAAAATAGCCGAAAAAATAACCAAATTTAATTATCAATATTCTTCTCTATTTAAATTCTCTACTTCTAATTCTCTACTTAAAACTATTATCAATATTATTTCCATTACTTTTTCTTGGCAACTCATATTTTTTTGAATATTTTATTTTTGGAATTTTTATAATACCTACTAATTAAATCGCAAAACGTTAAATGTGGAATATTTTCAGACACCAAAAGATGTATTAAAACTAAAATCTGATTTACTATGTTTTTTCCCCGATATCCTCGATAGGTAAAAATTTAAATAATTACTTATATTTAGAAGTTTACTACAATATACTACTTAGTATTAGAATAAAATAATATTCGGAGAAGCATAAGAAAATTTAAATTCTCTACTTAAAACTATAGAAACAAAATTTTTCTATTCAAATTTGATAAATTTTATTTATGGTACAAAATTATGTAATTTAAATTGAGGAAACGTACACTTACTAGTGAATATTGTTATTTGTTTAATTATTAATAAATTACGAATTAAGGAATAATTATAATGTTATATTTGAGCTTTCGATCTTGCATTAAGACCTTCGTCAGAAAATTACAAATAATAAGTAATTATTACTTATAATAAAAATAATAATAATTATATAATTATTATATTATATAATTATAATATTATATAATAAATAATAATAATTATTAATAAATTACGAATTAAGGAATAATAATAATGTTAATAATAAGTAATTATTACTTATAATAAAAATAATAATAATTATATAATTATTATATTATATAATTATAATATTATATAATAAATAATAATAATTATTAATAAATTACGAATTAAGGAATAATTATAATGTTATATTTGAGCTTTCGATCTTGCATTAAGACCTTCGTCAGAAAATTACAAATAATAAGTAATTATTACTTATAATAAAAATAATAATTACTTATTATTTGTAATTTTCTGACGAAGGTCTTAATGCAAGATCGAAAGCTCAAATATAACATTATAATTATTCCTTAATTCGTAATTTATTAATAATTAAACAAATTTATTTTCACGAATTAATAATAAACCAATTGTGAATATTGTTAGTGTACGTGGAAACGAGAATATTTAGTGTCCATAATAGAAACGTACACTAAATAATATTCACCCTATTTAAAAAGAAAATCTTTTCACAATATTTTATTTAAATTATTATCCATTAAAATAAGGATTTAATTTAACAACATAAATTTAAACTTAGAACTTTTAATGTTTTTAATATAAAAACAATTCTTTATAAAATTTAAGATATTAGATTTTTCAGCTATTAAATTAAAATTGTGATTTAGTACTTCTTTTAATTATTTAAGTTTTAAAACTTTTTTAATTTAAATTAGCAGAAGGGGAAATACATACTTGAATGTTTCTTCTATAAGTATATATTGCGTGTAATTGTGTAATTCATTATTTGCCTAAGGTTCACCGTCTCAGTTTTTAAATTACCAGATAAATTTTTTCAGCACATAAAAATGCAAAATTTGTATCATACGAGGAAGAAATAAGTAGTATAATTTTAGTTGCATTTCAAGAAATCGCTGAATCCTGATTTTCATTTAAAATATTCAAATAAATTTTTTTATCGTGCTTCCAACACATTTGTGGAAACTAGAAATTGTTTAATTTTAATATAATTCTCACAGAAAATGGTAAATATTGAAACACAAACAATTCGAAATTTGTTCACCTTTTAATTTACCCACCTTCAATTTTTCTATTTACTCTTGATCTTGATCTAAGAGTGATTAGCCTTTATGCCCAATATTGAGAGCTTGGGATTTCGTGGTTTCTTCACTCAGATATTTGTTTCGTATACAACTGTGGAGAATTAACCGGACACCAGATAATCTAATAAAACTCACTATGAAATGAAACAATCGCCAACAGGTGGTCACTAAAAAGTATGGTGGGCAAACTTTAAACATGAAGCAAGCTGAACTCAAGAAATTCTCTGAAGGAATCTATTCGTGATACCAAATAAAATAAAAAACTATAATAATAACTTTATAGGTAGTTCTAATATAATATGAACAATAATAATTGGTGATTTCAAGTAAATCATAACGTTTAAAAAGCGATAATAAAAGGTGGTCGCTCTACCAATAAAGTCCTAGATCATGTACTAAATTTTATAACTTAAATTGAGAATAGATTAAAGTCAAATTTTAAAAAATGTCATACTATGGAACAAAAAATGTAACGGTATACTTTTTAACTAACAGTACCTACCGTTAAAGGTATTTACAAATTGGGGTTTTAAACTAGCCGCCAAAGCAATGGTGGTTGATTCTTTTATTATTTAGTTTTTATTATGAATTATGATTTATTTATATTCTCTCTCTCAGGTTCCATCGTTCTACGTAAGAACATAGTGGCATTTAATCTATATTATCTACTAATAAAATATTTTGCCGAAGCAACCACATTTTTGTTTACACACTAATTTTTTAGCCTATAGGATAGGGATACAACCCATGGATACAACCCAAAGTACAATACGAAAATATGCATGAAGGACTATATTGACTTTTTCATTTCTATTATCCATTATATTTGTTATAGTGTCCTTTCTGATGTGGTCTAATTAATAATTCTAATAATTACTCTAATAATCAATTTCCAAGGACATCAATTGTGTAAGGAAACGGGGGTTGTATCCGCACTGAATATGTTAAAAGTAAACTTTTCCTCACTAGTTGCACAAAAATAGCTATTCTTTTATAAGAAATTTCGATTTATACCCCCTCTGACGATTTATTCCGTTGTATCGATGTTCTGCTGTGCCTACTTTAATTTTTGTGTCAAATACTGAAAATAAAGTTCCTATAGACAACTTTGTATGTTATACAAACCCTTATAATTTCTTTTTTTCTGTAATACAGTAATAATCCTTTCTAAACAGTGATTATTCACGTTTCATTCAAGTCGTTGATTGTAGAATTTTCTATTTATTTTTTTAATTTGAAGGATAGATAGCAAATTAATACCTATAAATTAACTTGGCAGTTATTTTCATATTTTATTTTTAATTATTGCACTTTCTAGGATGCTTTAAAACTGTTTGTATTACTTATGTCAACAATGGAAAGTTTCATTCTTATTGATCATCTTACTTATCATAAACACATAATAAATATTATCTTCTTCCTTCACAATATTTCATTTATAACTTGGCTGTGTACAGAATATTGTAAGAACAATGAATAGGTGGGTATTATACTTATCTTGTTTCTCTACAATCTCAGTCGACAATTTCCAACTATCTATCAGATACATAATATATTAATAGTAGATACTAAATAAATTTTCTTCAAATAAGATCCTTTAAAAATAGTTGGAGAGAGGGATGTAAGTTGACCACCCCCTAAAAAGTAGCTGAAAGTCAAAAAAACTTAACTGAAACCAACTGATATACAAAATTAATTGTCATTTATTGATTTTAAGATGTACAGGTGAATAAAAGGAAAAGAAGAAAACATCGAAAATGAATTACTCAATATAATCATCTCAATCGCAGTTCGGACAGATGTAAAATGCAAAATCCAACAAAATACCTCAAAATTTCACTAAAACACCGCAAAATACTTTGAAGTTGATTCGATGTAAATTTCAAACATAAAAATGTAATAACAAATTGTTTCACAATGGAAACAATACAAAAAATGGGGTGGTCAACTTACATCCCACAAATGTGGTCAACTTACATTCTGGACACTAGTTTGAAATACTCGCAAAAAAATGTTGTATACACGATATGTTTGAAATTTACTTTGGATTAGTCAAATTCAATGAAATAAGACTTCAGCACATATATTTACCTTGCGATATCACCGAAAATTGTTTAGTTTATCGGCACACGATAAAATTGAATTTTTAAAAAAATAAAAAAATTTTTACACAAAGTTTGTAGCAGCCAGAGCAACGCGTCTATTCACTTTAAAACCACATAAAGATTGAATGTTGTGTTAATAAGCACGATGATATATGAAATGGTGGTGTTGCAACTCATAGTTTTCTCTATAAAGCAGGGTGGTTACATGCATGGTCAACTTACATCCCTTTCCCCCACTGATTCCAGTTAACATTATAAACAAAGTTTACAAAACTACACAACCTGATCAAGGACAAGCATGTAGTTGGCTGAAAATAAGTCCTGCGTCGCACCAGTGGAATTTTGGCATTTGAGTGAGAAAAAACTATAATAATGTTCTATTATCAAGTGTTTGGTTGTTCAAACATTAATTAGCTATTATCCACACTAAACTAATGGTTTAGATGTTACAAAATTGGTAATTAAATTATTGAAAATGTATTTTTTAAATCAAGAAATCCAAGTAATTCAACACTAGATCCTATAGAACAGGCGTACTCAAAAATATCTATATATTTTAGCAACATAAATATAGCTTTTATATATACCTACCTGATTTTTACTGGTGAATTAGTACGGTATATTTAATGCAGGGTCCTTTTGGTCTGGACCTATCTCACTTATAAAGTTATTGCCAACTATCCTCGGTGCACATTTATAGGTGGGATATAATGTCCATATAATTTACCTTATGATTTCAAAAATCCAAAAAATGTATCTTATTTTACTTTCATTTACCTTTCATAACCTTGTGGTGTTGCCATAAAATTATGTCTAAAGCATTATTATTTCAAATAAAGGCGCTATGGTGGCAGATTTCTTAATTAACATAAAACTGACCAGTAACATTGCTAAAAACACAACAAGAAGTTCACAGAACCATAACACAATTTCATTACGAACAGTAGGTACTACTGAAAATAGTTTGGTAGATTTTTTTACCGTATCTGCGTACTTTTAGCTACTGCTGGGCACCTATTCTTACAGGGCATCTTTCCTCAATTTACCCTAATCATACATAAAAACATCATCATTTAACTTGAGTCCCCTTTGTTAGCCCTTAGAATATAGACACTATTTTTGCTACTCTTTACTAAATTATAGCGCGGTTTATTATTTAATATATTTAAAAATTTGTACACAAAATTTTAAAGTTTGCCCTACCTCCCCATAGAAAATCATCAGATGCCTTTAAATGGTTAGAGCGCATAACGGGTAGTTCGACACCCAAATTTAAATTCAACCAATAGCATGCTTCTGTGTTAGTTCAGTTCTATAGGTCTGTAAACAATGTTAATGTATTACTTCTGGTAATTAGATATGGTAGAAAAGTAAGTAATTACAATAGACGACAACCTACAATGCACTAAGAAGCAATAAATTATGATAATACTTTGTGTTTGCTATAAATTCTATGGTGTCAAAGAAAACAGAGTCAAATCAAACTAGTTTTCATTGCACTTTGGCACCTATGGCATCTGTACATATTATTATGTGCTAATATGCAACGAGAAATTTTTTGGATTTGACTCGCTTTTCCATGACAGAATTTCTTTACTTTGTTTACTTTTCTGACAACTATATTTTCAAAACTTCATGACATTTGCAGTAATATACCTAATACTTAATTGATCGCGAGTGTTGACATTAATAGTTATTTTTTCTTTGCGCTTCTGCATTTTAGCTCGTGGGAAAGATGAAATTATGAAATTATAATAATCGCAGTTGTGTTATTTGAAATTTGAAAACATTTTTCTAGGTACAAAATACCTGATATGGATTTACCTAATACCTAATAAAATAGTAAATGATGTCGATATTGACCCTAAACTATTTTAGATTGACCTAAGATAATATTTTATTATATGGGGCATAGTTTTATAAGACTGTTAATATGCATAACTCAAAAGTAACAATTACCAACTTACGACAGTATTTTATTGGGTGTGAGATATGTACTGTATTAAATCATAAAATCAAAAATCCGCAAAGAATTTACGTTTTATTATGCTTTTAGTCATTTTCTACCTCCTCCGACTGTCTTTAGCAGTCGCTAAGAAAACTTAATCAAAGGATAGTAAAATTAAATAGAGTACGATGGGACATACCTACCTACATTGAAACGTAAGTGCATATAATTCCGCGGCTTATTTATTATAGTGAAACTTAGATGTAACAAAACTATCGATTTTATAAGACTTTTATAGACGTATATTGATTTTCATAATACATTGTACAGTTTCAATAAAAAGAATTCTTTTAGACTTTTTGGCTATTTTAATGTACAAAGCGAATTTAATCACGAAATTATTTCATATTAATCAAAAACAGGATAACTAATTCTGTCAATATTTACAGATAGTGGTTAATATTTTTGATTTGGGATGGGAATCCTGGCTATTCTAACACTGTGTTTCCCAACGTGGAGCTGGCGCGACGTCCCACAAGGGGGCAATTTGATGGGGCAGGGGGACAATTGACTCATCCAGATGTTAACAGTATGGCTACTCTCGGTCACTACTGTTGCAGTAGCATTAATGCATTGAATTTCAATTTTTGAATTTTAAAACTAATGTATAGGTATGTTATGTTACAGAGGGCTATACGAAATTTAGATATGCTTAGATGGAGCATGGTACAAAAAAGATTGGGAAACTTATTTTTCCCAATATATTATTGATATTATTACTACTATCATTATTTATCTATGGACCCACTTTTCAGTACAACTTTATTGTTTTTTAAATCACCAACCTCATCCCCACCACTATCGACTTTAAGATCTGCTGTTGTAGTAAAACAAAAGTGAAAACAAAACACTTGGACCACGCGACGCGATACAACGCCTCGCGACACCTAGCTACACTTTTGTTGTAGCCTGGTGTCTCGAGCTATCGCGCGGTCTTAATGTGCGGACTTGCATTTGATTCTATGTAAACTATTCTAAACGCGTCGCTTCACGTCGCCTATTGAATCGTCGCGTCGCGTGGTCCAAGTGGGCTTTAAGCTTAAAGCTAATTATAAGTCATAAAAGACCATTGTCATCTTTTTGGATTTTGCATTTTTACTTATAATCAAAATTAATCACCTTAAAATTCATCAAATCCAAAAAGTGACATTGACCTGAAATAAACCACAGAAATAATTGAAAAAAAAATGCAAATGAAACAGCTGTGTTCTAACGCTATAAGATCTATATGTGGGCTATGGGGAAGACAATGGGAAAACACAGAGCCGTAATTAATTTAAGTGTATTATGTAGTTTGTGTTCCTGAGAAATCTTTTACTGACCTGGAGGATACTTTTAAAAATATATTATAATGAGAAAACCGGGGCGGGGGGAGGGGCATGGAACACCCATCCAGTCGCAAGTAGGAAATAGATTGTTTCTCAAGAATTAAATTTGCATCTTCATCAATTTTAAAAAGTCATCTCGCTTTACTACCTTTCACGTATTCCATACGCCCCAACTCCCCACAGTTTTAGGCCAGTTTTTTTCACATTAGAGGATCTCTAGCGGGTTAGCTACCTTAGACTAGAAAATAGAAGAAACACTTAAAAATAATGTAAATCAAGTATTATGCGTGGTATTATGTAGTTTATGTCCCTAAACAAATCTCGCCTAACCTGGAGGCAGAGCTGAAAGTATTTTAAGTAAAGGCAGGCCCGGACTGGCTCCTTTAGGGGCCCTCGGCTAGAAACTGAGCGGGGGCCCCCTTACTAAGAGAGAGTTTTTTGAAAATCACATTTTCAGATATTTTGACACTTGGAAGGTATAGAAAAAATACAAACCACTTTTACCCTAAGTATAAACCACTTCTTGGTTTATCTCTTCGGGGCCCCCTTAGGTTGGGGGCCCTCGGTGATCGCCGACTAGCCAACCTGGCCAGTCCGGGCCTGAGTAAAGGACTTGCAAAAAGTAATTCAATTACTCAGAAGTACAGAAGTAGCTGGATAGTTTAATTGAAGTACTTTTCAAACTTAAAAGTACTACTTGATACTTGAAGTACTTGAGTATTTTGTATTAATTTGGATTTTAACAAACTTTGAGTAATTGAAGTACTTTTGGTAATTGAAATTCTTTGGTTAATTGAAGTAAATACTTTGAGAAATTTGGTGGTGGGTACTTAAATTACTCTTTAGTAAATTTTTAAATATTTGAAGTAGGTACTTTTAGTAAGTACTTGATAATTGAAATACTTTCTCTTAGTGAGAAATACTTCAGTACTTGATACTTCAAGTACTTTCGGCATTAACAAAGTACTTATTTGATAATTGATAATAATAGAATTACTTTCACAAAGTGCTTTGAACAGCTCCAGTAACGTAGCAAGTCAAAACCGGGCCCTGGTGCAAGACCCACAGCGGGCCCCCTTTATTATTTTACAAACAATTTTTTTTAAATAAAATTTTATTGCACAAAAAACGTGTAAATGACGAATATTCATCGTAGATTTCACAAAATTTCAATACACCATGAGGGTTGTCTGTAAAATAAGGTCTCTAGGCGCTGGAGTTGCAATGAACTCTTTAATGCAAGATCCGGCAACACTGTGTAGCTTGGTTCCCCGCCTACAAATCCCCACCACTCCGAGCTATCTATGACGCTTAGTCTTAGTTTGGTAGCCGCTCGCGATGGAGTTTCCACTTGCTGTTACCGCCAGGTGTGAGTTACGTTGTGTGATTCGTTTTTTGTGTGCTAAGGACACTACGCCTATAGAAATTTATCGACAGTTATGTGAAGTGTATGGACATCAAAAACGTGGAAAAATGGTGCAAAGAGTTTAAAAACCGACCTTCTCCATTTCTCAATCGTTTCATCCGAAACCGTTGGCCATCCGGCACGCTGTTTATTATGGATGTCTGTACATCCTTTTTTAAATTTTCTGCACCATTTGCACACATTTTTTATGTCCAAACGCTGCTGTCCATAACATTCACATAACTGTCGATAAATTTCTATTATAGGCGTAATGTCGTTAGCACACAAAAAGCGAACAACAGAACGTAACCCACACCTAGAGGTAGCGGCGAATGGAAGTTCCATCGCAAACAGCTACCAGACCAAGACTAAGAGTCGCAGACAGCTCGGAGTTGTGGAGATTTGTAGGCGGAGTACCCAGCTACAAACCAGTATTTGCAGGATCTTGCGTTAAAGCGTTCCTTGCTACTCAGCGCCTTGGAGACCTTATTTCACGGACAACTCTCGTATTTGAAAAAAGTTCTGTACAATGTACAAACTTTCATAGATTATTTTTACAAAAAAGATTCTGTAAATAATAGAAATTGGTTCTCTCTGTTGTGTACCGGCCCTGGTGCCTAGCACCACTCGCACCACCTGTTGGTACGTCACTGAACAGCTCTGCCTGGAGGGTACGTTTAAAAGTAAACAATCGGAAAACCGGAAAACCAAATATTACCTGTTGCCTGTTGGTCAATTTATATTTTCAATGTTTATTGTGGAATTGGGAATTCCATTTACTTTGTTAGCTCTTCTCCCCTGGTATTTCTCCATTTTCTGCAGTTTTTGATTGTAACTCTTTCGTCCTGTATCTTTGGCATAACTTTATAATTTTGACATAGATGATTTTATTTTCAAAATTCAAGATATCTGTATACCATAAGTGCCCTGTCTCCAATCCAATTACTCTACTGATTTTAATACAAGATAGTCGGCTTATAATGAACCTTTTGGGTTCAATTGATTGGTCCATTATAAGCGGGAGTTAATTTAAATATCTTTTAATGTTTTGATATTATAATGGTACAGTTTTTAGTCCAATATAGTCTAAATAGAAATGCATCCATATTAAGAGGGTTTCCATTAGATTGTATTACTTATTTAGGCCCTAAAGGGGCCTACAGACGACAAACATGGTATACAACATCGACTACAACATGCCATGTTGAAGTCCATGTTGTCCGTCTGTGGGCATGTTGGTGGTTTACTTTTCATGTTTTATTCCATGTCACCAACATGCTTTTTAACTTCCCATGTTAAAAGCGCTCGAAGCCCTCGAAGACCCCAAGCTGTGAGCAGGTAGCTGTTGCATTTTTCTAGTTTTATTATGGATTTTGCAAGATCAAAAAATTTTGATATTTTGTGCAACATATGTAGGCGGAACGTCGTACCGACAAAGAGAAAACACATTCACGCATGTTACCGTTTGTAAATTTCTTGTTTGCAGAAAGTAAAAAATTAACGAAAATATCATAAATTTGTTTTTTCGACAGTTTTGGTTTTATAAAATATTCATTTGGGTCACCGTAACATGAAACTTTATCTTTAGCTACCTAAACTTACGAGATATCGGTGGAAGGAGTAATCCAAATAAAGCATTTCATTTTTAATTTCTGTGTATCTATACACTCAGAGAAAAACACTTTAAAGATAAATGAAAACGTACTTGAATCAAACATTTTTAAACATGAAAGGGAGCTTAGGTTGGAAATCTTTAAATTGAATATTTAACTTTTAATATTAATATGAAAACTGAACATAATGCATTGTAGATTTAAAGACGCACCTTATTGAATTAAAAGTGAACAACTTTTAATTTAAATAGTAACACATTGACTCAAAATTGAATAATTTTCATATTAAGAGTTAACATGTTAACTCAAAAGTGTAGAATATATTATTTTAAAAGTGTAAAATGTTGACTCAAAAATGAAGAACTTTCTATTCAAAAGTGAATAATTTTTGATTGTAGTACGATGACTTTTATATTAAAAATGCAGTTTTTAAATTTAAATTTGGTTTATTTGAATACAAATAAAATCATGTAAATTAAAATAGTATTTTATGTAATAAGTACGCAAAACATGGTTTTAGCGGACGAATCGTAATGTTTCCGGACGAGGCGTTAGCCGAGTCTGTAATGTGAAGATGAGTCTGCTAAAACCATTTGCGTAAGTGTTGCATACAACGTTTTTTAGTATTAGTTCCGTAAAAAGAATTTTTTTGAATTAATAAAATATTCATTTTAAATTGACATTAATACGGTAGTGTATTAGAAGGCTGTTTGAAAATTTTCATAGCAACCGATTTATTTATTAACGATGCATCGTTTGTTACTACAGTACTTTAAAATTTAAAGTACTAGGCCGCTAAAATAGAAGTTTGCGGACTCGAAACCGTTTCCAAAGTAACCATTTTGCGGAGCAAATACTAAAAAATTTATTTTACAGATAATTACAAAAATTATAAATTATTACATAAAACACAAATTATAAAATTACAAAACACTCATGTTAGAGAGAAAAAATATAGTACTTAAACATACATAATAATCATTTCAGTTTTGTCCTTTTGATGTTTGACTTAAGGTCCTAGATCAATAGCAATAGATAATAAAATTCAACAGATGTCACTAGTTATTTTATGCTATTTCATTGGTATATTTTATTGAGATATATTGATATTTACTTCTGATTGGTTAAAATTGGAAATTTCATGTATATTGCTTCATTTCTTGTGTCAAGTTCAACTCAAAAACGAATAATCGTAGAAAGCTGAAATTTTCAGAATATACTTAAAATATGATTTTACTTAACGTAAGCTATTTATATTTATAACTAAAGTGTATTTTATTGAAAACTGATAGCAAATTTTTTGTATATTAATTTTTTTAAAATAAAAAATAGCTTATGTTAAGTAAAATCATATTTTACGTACCTATATTATGAAAATTTCAGCTTTCTACGATTATTCATTTTTGAATTGAACTTGACACAAAAGCTCAGCGCCTATTGATCTGCCCCCTTAATACATTTTTCACAGAGTTTTTTTTTAAATTATGTTCTTAGAAAAATTATTTTCACGTTGATACCTTTCGCAGATGAATATTTTGTGCCGAAGAAGTTGACGAGGATGAAAAATTGGTTACAGCACCTCCTTCCTCATAGTTAAACCATTCTTTAATTTTAGAACGAATCGAAATGGTCTCTTCGTCAATTCCAAACTATGTTTAAAAAGAAAAAGTTATTATAACACAATAAAATTAAAATTAAATTATTTCTAAGTTAAAAAACTAAAAATCACCAGAATATAAACAGTCTCAACTACAGTCGACCCCCTTAAGTCAGCAGAACTCAAATTGTCAGTTTAACAGATGACAGTGATAATTTGACTTAAAGGAAGTCCACTGTATTGCACTAATTCCTTTAAGTACTACAGCAGAAATCAATATTTTTAAATTTTAAAATAGGTGTTTACCTTTTGATTTTATTTCCTCTTTCCTTTTCCAGGTAAGGAGCTTCTCTCGGAACTCCATTCCCAAACCAAACGGTTTTATTAAATATTTCGGCAATATCATCTCTTTTTCATAATATTATCTCAATGATCGATATGTAACACCACATGCTGAAAATAAAAATGAATTAGTTTAAAAAATAATTAATACATCATCGCACTTTATCGTGTGATTTCACGGGTTTTTCTTACGTTTTAAATCGGAATACAAATTCTCCAAGTCAAATTCTTGTAAAAGTTGAAATTATTTTTCATCATTTTCATCACACACAAGGGTAAATATCACATTGGTACTCCTTCCCTTCAGATTTGCCTGCAGTTGTATTTTGTTGCCGGTATCATTCTCATCCACATTTTCTACCATTAACATTTTATGGATTTTAAATCACAATAATTAACAAAATTCTCTACACCTTGCACTCGAAACTAACTAAAAGAAACACTTCCGTCACTGTTACACGTTCTGCACGATTATGAACAATTCTGCAGATGAAATAATTTTCTTCCTGGGTTTTATTATCAACGAGTCTAGTCTCAAGTCAATCCACACATGAATTGTATAAGTTCATGTGTCAGCAGCTATATCACCGTTAAGCGTGGTCCAGACCTAACGTTTTATCGTACGTTTTACTGTCCGTTCTGAGATTGTCAGGTAAAACGTTAGGTGTGGACAGGAAAACGACGAACGATTTAGAACTGAAACGATAAGTCCTAGGATCTTAAAACTGAAGCCCGTCCAGACCTAACGTTTTGTCGTACGTTTTACTGTCCGTTCTGAGATTGTCAGGTAAAACGTTAGGTGTGGACAGGAAAACGACGAACGATTTAGAACTGAAACGATATTTTAAAAATGAAGTCAACTTCTCATTTCTCGCATCATTTCTCGAAGTTTTGTGCAGATATGCAGCAAAAAAGCGTAGGTTTTTATGTTTCAAATAATCTCTAGATGATAACTAGTTGATAAATAGATGATAACTAGATGTAAAATCTTTTAACATTATTTTTAAAATAAAATGAGAAAATTTTAAAGAATATTTTCTTTTTTATCTTAATAAAAATTCAGGATATGTTCATAAATATTGTTGTTAGGTGTCGATATTCATGAATTTTTATAATAATTATTCTTTGATAAAATACATAATGTTGAGTTATGCGCCAGAAATTAAAAAACGCCAATGCAAGAAAACGTGCAGCTTATTACAAACTATAATAAGTCGAATAAAATAATATTATGCAGTTTTCCAGAATTATTTTCGAAATCCAAAATGCAATTTTATTTATTGATGCTTTTTTGGTGCTTTCTACCCGCAAGTATGTGCTTCAAAATTGTAAATTACATTAATAATCTACTTTTGCTTACCTATGTTAATAATAAATTAATTTTATTGTACAAGGCAGTTTATTAATCAAATTACGTTCCTACCTACACAAATTATTTATTATCATTGATTAAAGATTAATTTTAGATTAATTAATTAAGAGCACGGATTCTAGGCAATTTGCCTTTTTGTCCTGTATTTAGGCAATTCAAAATTATAAATACAGAAATGCCGTTCAAACGATTTTGAAAATTTTGAACTTTACTTTTATTTGCCTAAATGCCTATTTTCGATGTTATTGACCTAAAATAGATTTTTAAGGCCTAAAAAGCCTAAACTAATGATTTATCCCGTTTAGTTACTAAAAGTTAAAAAGAAAGTTTTTATGTTTTTAAAATTTGGATCTCTCAGGCAGTAGCTGATTTAGCACTTGAGAGGACTTGAGAGGAAAATTGAAGCGCAATTCAATTTTAAGGTCCTCTTCTAAATATTTTCACTGCTCCTACACCCTACAGTGTGCATTCTACGCGCACGTTTTACTATGTTTTTCACACTATAGTGATCTAAGAAAGCTGAATATTGAGGCCCCCTTAATTTATGATGCCCCAGGCGTGCTCGGTGAAGTCAGCATAGATAGAGAACTGGCAGTGGTCGTTGAGTCAGCGCTTCGTATCCACGTTTATTAAGGTGGCCGAGAAATTCACTTAAAAACACTAAATCCGCTAGGTGCCGCGACTGTAGCGCGAATTCCCCATAGCAGTTGAGGGTTTGAAATTACCCATAGTTTGAAACAATCCCTTTCTTTAGGGATCCAGCAGGTTATTTAAAAAAAGCATACATACAAGTGTTACTATAAGGATTTCAAAAGACATTTTCCATTCGACACAAAACTCAAAAAATTGAAAACTTTAGCATACCGACTTTGTGAAATAATGTTCTTCAAAGTTGACGCCACAACTAGAATCCAAATTTGGGCTTTAAAAATTTAGGATGAAAAAAATATAGGTAAAAATTCTAAAAAAGAAAATATGTTTGCGATATTTTTTTTTGAAAATCACTCACCTTGTAGTTTCAAACTTAGGCTTTTTGAATCTGTTTTCAGAATTTTTTTAAATTTATTCGTTTTTAAGATTTGTGTCGAACAAAAAAAAACAATTTCTCGGCCACCTTAATAAAACTGTGGAAGTTAATTTAGCTCAAAAGGTGCGACAGATTTCAGAAATCCTGAATGGCTTTAAGTCAGATAGGTACCCTCTAAATACAAAACCGTAAATGGCAGAGGTTCTCTAGGTTTGAGAGGGGGGAGGTGATTTTTCAAAAACTCAAAAAAAATCGTACATTTATTTGTTAACTTAAAAAAATAGTAACCCCCTAAATTAATAGATAATAAAATAAACACCATCTATTTAGGAGGGAAAGAAGCTTACATAAAAATTTTTATAGTATTTTCCATCTTTATAGTTTATCGTTATTAAAAAATATTTAACTAATTTTTTTAAATATTATGTTTATAAGTTGCTGTAATGAAAAATATAATATTGCTTAAAAACCCCTAAATTCTTAATTATTGCGCATATTTCAACGATTTTTATAGCCTAAAATAATTGTGCCTTTTAAAACATTTTTTACGTCCTAACATCCATGCTCTATTATCAATTTCCGACACAGACAGAAAAGTGCACATATAATATTTTTTATGCTTGTATGTAGTTATAATCTCGTATTGCAAATTATATTTTCGTTGGAGCATTATTTTACCACATTAATTACCTTATTTTATCATAATAATGCTGCCAAGTGCATCGGGTGCATCTACCCTAGTATGTTCGACTTCCGAAATCATTCGGGAAACTATAATTAGATTCACGACTAAATATTTAATAATTTGAGATGCGAAGGTAAAACGTACGACAAATCGTTAGGTCTGGACGCTTCAGAGATCGAACGTTTTACCTGAAGATCTCAGAACGGACAGTAAAACGTACGATAAAACGTTAGGTCTGGACGCAAAAGAGCTCAAACGTTTTACCTGACAATCTCAGAACGGACAGCAAAACGTACGATAAAACGTTAGGTCTGGACCACGCTTTAGAATGTATCACATACACCTTCAATTTTACACTTTAAATTTTTGAATTAACATTAAAACTTTTGATATTAAAAAGTTATTCTTAATTTTACAATGCACACTTTAAAATTAAAAATGTTGCTTATAAAAATGAAAACTTTTAAATTTAAAGTGTTAACATTTATTTTCAAGGTACAAAATTTCTATAAGTGAATATTCCTAATTTTTGTTTTAATAAGTATGTGATAGTGAGGTGGAATTCTCCAGTCACCTGTTGGGCCAATAAAGAAAAATAATACTTAGAACAAACAAAATACATTCAACAAAGTAAAAATACACTTTAATTGTAACTCTTTACACCTTTAATTTTATACTTTACATTTTTGAATTAACATTGAAACTTTTGATATAAAATAGTTATTTTTGAATTAACATTGAAACTTTTGATATTAAAAAGTTATTCTTAATTTTATAATGTACACTATAAAATTGAAAATGTTGCTTTTAAAAACGCAACAGATTATAATAAAAATGAAAACTTTTGAATTTAAAGTGTTAACTTTTATTTTCAAAGTCCGAAATTTCTCTCAGTGTAGGGTAATTCCGGGAGAGACGGACCACGTTTTTAAATTAGCTAATATTTTCGTTTGAGTAAAAATTTTTAATAATGAAACATGGCCAATAACATTATCCTTTATTAAATATTCAATATGTAAAACACAAACTTTAAAAAACAAAATACTTTTTTCAAAATTCTAACTTAAAAAAAATTAATAGGTAGTCCAACTGTCCCATAATATATGGGGGAGTTGGACCGCCCCCTAAGGGACAGTTGAACCGAAGGTTGAACCGATTTGGGATAGATGAACCATGTACCTAAATACTACAAAATAATAAAATAATAAATGCGTTAAAACCCTAAAGCACTAAAACGCTAATCCGATCATTAATATGATGTACCGTTGTTTATGGCATCTACAGCAGCTCTAAGCCAGCTCTAAGCTGTTCTTCAGTCCAGTTGCCTCTGGAGACACTATGTTTTCGTTTGTACTGCGTTGGCATGCTGCAAGAAAGAAAACTGCAATCACTAATTAACGTAGAATTGCACTTGTTACTCGGTCCATCTATCCCAAACAAAAGTGGTCCATCTCTCCCGTTCATACGGGAGAGATGGACCAGTAAAAATCCTATTTCGTATTTAGTCTTTTCATAATTTGAGGTTAGAACACGTTCAGTTATGATTGTCTTCATGCATTAATTTCAAAAACACATTAATATCTACTTACATGTTTGCAAATCGCACCTTTTACTTTACACCGTAAAAATTTTATGCTACACACAGAAATTCATATATGAATTGCAACGTAAATACAAAACTCAGCAGCTTGCTTAATGTTTACCGCTCATTTTTAGTCAAGCTCTAAGCGATTATATATACCAGTAGCGTTGTCTAGAAGTTAGTTTCTAAATTACGTAAGTGGTCCATCTCAGGCGGTGGTTCGTCTGTCCCGGAATTACCCTATTATAATAAAAAGATTTAAATAAAAAAATTGTATTCAGGTTAAGCTAATTTTGATTGTTGGATTTTGATTAATTTTGAATGTTGGATTTTGATATTGGTTCACTAGTTTCACTACTGAAAAGCAATAGTTTTTCAATTATTATTAAAATTTCCTTGTTGCATCACAAAATTCAAAACCAGCCACCCCTAGTTTTCAAATTTTCCGATATAAAACAAATGATACAATCCTCGAAAGTGATTTATTATAATTTGGTTGCAAACATCTCTCTTCGTCTGTGGCAAAAGCCATTAGCACGCTTCACAACATGGTTGCACACCATGTCTCTCGTTTGTGGGGGCCTTAACAGAGGCGATTTGCAAAAAATAAATTCCTTTAAATTTTATAAAGTTACCTACCTAGTTAAGTTTTCATGATTCCAAGTTATAAATCAATATGCATGGGTATAATAAGTATTGGTATGAGTAAATTATTGACGCCATTAAATTTTTAAATTAAAAAAGAACCCTAAAATTGCCGCAGGTGTCGGTGTAGTTATTATATACTAGCTATACTATATAATAATCGAAATATTGTCAAAAATTCCAGGTGTTAAAACATATCTGCTAAAACGTAACAATACTTTCACGCTAATTAACAGGTATTTTAACTTAAATTTTTTTTTAAATATTACTGATGTACGTACCTACCTACCTACTGTAATTTATAAATAAGTTTATAATTTTTTCATCCTGTAGATTATCGGCATCTAATCGTATACATTCGACACACTGCCTAATACTTAGAGAATGATCTAAGGATCCTTTCAAACGGTATTTCACCAATCGAATATTATGTAAAATACTCAGATTGCCTCAATCTGTTATTTACTCAATAATTATTATTCTACCTATAAATGAAATTATTCGGGAATCTACTATAATATAAGAGGTTAATGATCATTAGATTCAATCTGTCGAGTAAGTTAAGCCGGAATAAAATGACTAGGCAATAGCCATTTGCTTGCGCAGTAGATGTGGAGGGAGAATTTTCCTGTGCCGTCGTGCATATAATTTTCGTTTCTGCACATTAGCTCCGCCCAGACATCTTATTCGGGCTGAACTCTACCATACAATAATTTTCAAAACCCTAGATACTATTTTTTTTTATTATGTAGAATGGATAATTTTTGAACTGAACTGAATTCAAAATCAAAATTAAGCAGAAAATTTAAAATTAAGTAGAATCTACAATTTTAATTAAAAGAATATTTTGCAACTGTTGCAATAACTAATTATATTTTTGGTATTTATTAATACATTTTTCACTTATTGACCATTAGGTAAATTCTTGTTAATTTATGATACGACCATAATACAACATGGAATATTAACGAATAGTATATTCTTAAGCAAGGTAATATGATAAATTTTATTGTTTAATAGATATGTATTTGATAATTTGGTCCATATTTGAGGTGGTTATAATTATAAAATCGGAGAATTAGTTCTAGTGGCGAGTGTCGTGTGGTAAAACCACGCGGTTTGTGGGTGGTAGGAGGAGTGGGGGCGTTTTTGCATATCAGTGGGGGTAAGGCGTGCGCGGGAAGGCGTTATCGGCCCTCCCGCGATTCTTGCCGCTAGGATTTTGTCAGTCTCGGTGTAGACGCGTTGAGTTTATCTGTGTATACAAACTACGTTAAGATATCGATATCCACGTGTTCGCGCTTTGCAAAGACAATTTCTTTGGTTACTATTTTTGTTTTGTGTGTGTTTTAAGACGTAATAAAACTTGCAGGTGACAATGCAGCACAACTCCGACTCGCCGCAGCAGTTCTGCCTGCGCTGGAACAATTACCAGACTAATCTTACCAGCGTCTTCGACCAACTTCTTCAGAGTGAATCGTTTGTGGACGTTACTTTAGCATGTGATGGTAATTCTGTGAAAGCGCATAAAATGGTTCTCTCGGCATGCAGCCCTTATTTTCAGTCCCTATTTTTCGATAACCCCTGTCAACACCCCATCGTGATAATGAAAGACATTAAATGGCCCGAACTTAAAGCGGTGGTCGAGTTTATGTATAAAGGTGAAATAAATGTGTCGCAAGAACAAATTGGACCCTTATTAAGGGTCGCCGAATCGCTTAAAATTCGTGGCTTAGCCGATGTCAACGGCGAGCAAGATATGGTTAACCCTTCAGCCGAACTTACTAGTACAAAAACATTAACAAAGTCTATTAATAATGGCAGTGATTGGGAAAATCGTCAAGACGGTGATATACCGCCACGTGCAAAAAAGCGACGACAACTTTCAGGTGAACACAGTAGTTTGAGTAGTCCAGCTGAAAGCGGAAATACTGAAATGCCCGACCCGCCACCCTCTGTAGAAATGTCACCTGCACCTTCCGCGACACCCGTACCAACACCTGGAGGACCGGAACCGTTACCGTTGACCTTGCCATTGCCACCGCAACCCCAAAGTTTACAATCTCACGCGTCAGACGATATGGAAATCAAGCCCGGTATAGCAGAAATGATTCGCGAGGAGGAAAGGGTAAGTTTATCTTAGCACTTTTACATTTCAATAACTAAAATTAAAAAATCGCATCATAATTTGACCAAGAGAAAGCACTAAGAAATATTTTTTTATGTGCCTAAGTAAATAGAAAAATGTTTAAATTGCCCACAAAAATTGTGTCTAAAAATATCCGTTGCTTCTCTTGATAAAAATATACGCGTCGAAAGGGAAAACAGTTCCACCGCGGGCGCGCGTTTATGTTTCAAACTCCCCCGCCGAACTTGCCAGATGTCAGCAGCTTTTGTACGCTTCTTTGCTACTTTATTAGGTTCACTTCACTATGAAAAGGAAACACGCATCTATCAATTTTATGTTGAACGATAATTTCTAATCCTTTTCAATATATTATATATTTTTTTTACAAGTACACGGACGAAGCAGTTGAAGGGATGTTGAAAAATGTGTATTGAGTAAATGTAAATTTTATCCTTACATTTTTGTTACGTTATTTGCTAATTTAACAAACTTCTGTGATCTCTTTCATTCATTGACTCCTCAAACCATAATCACCTAATCATTGTTTTGCTATTTATAAATCAGCCGTCTTATTTTATCTTCATTCGTAAACGTAAATTCTATTTATAGGTTCAACTTATTGTTAGTTGCCTTTTGGTGATTGTTTAGATTGGTAGTAAATTTAACATTATGTTGACGTTACGTAAAAGTCGACCAAATAATGCAATTTGTGAATTACAATCAAATTAACACCTAATGAATCCATAAATGGGATGAATAATAATAAAATTGCTGGTTATTATTTCTATAAACTTGGGTCCCAATGAGGTGTAATAAAACCTGTTTTTGTCAAATTGTTACATTCAACTTCAACAAATAAACTAACCTTTTACCTAGATTTTCTGTTCCAACGATGACACCGTGTTTTTATCAGTTTATCCGTTTTATTATGTTATGTCTGCTATCTGATTTCGGTCAACACTCTTGTCTCACAATTTTTTAATTTAAATGTTAAACTTTGTGTTTTGTCTGAAAAATATGTTGCCGAAAAATTTCATATTTGCACTATGATAAGAAGTACTCTGGAATCAGGCGCACTTTTTTTACGAAGATCAAATCTGTATTATTTATTAAGATGCCCAATTTTTAGTTCAGCATACTTTTTTTGATTCTCCGATACTAAGTAGATATAGGTAGATAGGGTTTATCCAAAATAAGATGACTGGGCGGGAACCAATGTGGAGGGAAACCTGCCGAAAATAATTTTGAATTTAATTTTTAAGCAGAAAAACCTTCTTTCTAGAAGTAATTCTCTAGACTAGAGAATTCTCTTCAAGTAGGCCAAGGCCTGTTATTTCTCAACACATGCTTCGTTTCCTTGGCAGTGTTACAAACTTTGAGCATATAAATGTTTTACATCCATCAGGTAGCTTGCTAGACTTGCCTTCAGATGTGCCTGTATCCTTGTTTATTAATTATGTTAATGGTAGCAATTCACTAACCCAGGGGACCACCGGCTTAACGTGCCTTCCGAAGCACGGAGACTAGTCATAAGAAAGTTTGACTCTCCCCAGGTTTGAACCCGGTGCCCCATATTCGCATCCAACTGCGTTAGCTGCTAGGTAGAAAAATCTGCGTAGGTAATACTGCCAAAAATTGAACCAATAAGCTTTATACATATAGAGGCAATCAGACCATCAGGTTGGACTAAAATTTACGAAACCCCATGGTTTAAAAATGCAACCTTTTTAAAGTGAAGCAGCAGCATGTTACAGCAGCAAAAAGTCATGTCATGTAGGCAACCAACATTCAAATGGGCACCTTGAACACCGCAAAATCAGTTTGCAATTCACATTACTCTGATTCCTATTCCTGATGCTTTATAAACTATTAATAATTGCCAATCTATAATTTTTAAATTATTATTGTGAAACTGCTCATATTATTCCTTTCATAGACCAACAACTGATATACGCATAGAGAGACTGCCTGCCATTATTCCCAACTGACTGAAGGAATATTAGCAACTAACCATAAATCCAAAACTAAATGCGGTACAAATTAACCTCTTTCGCATAATCAAAACCCACGACAACTGTGAAGATACTCACCAAGTAATTCTCCTCCATCCCAAACAAACATTCCATAGTGTGGAATCATTCAATGATTTGCTCTACTTCAATCTTTTATCCACTTTCAAGTCTAGAAACCTCTCATATCCATCTTTTCATATTGGATTTAAGAGTTCAACGAAAAAATTGCTCTTCCATTTGAATTTTAAAAATCACTCTTCATTTGGGCATCTTTGATAACACTGTTCCTTGATGAATGATACATCTAGAATAGTTAATCGTAGAATGCATTTGTATAAAATTCCATTTTCTGTTGGTAAATTACTTTCCTGTACCTAATTTTATCAAAATGGCGCAATATCGATTTAATTGAGTATTATTATATTATTGGGGGCATTCAATCGACAAACATCTGAATCTCAATGAGTTTATTATATAATATATACAGTAGGTATTCAATTGAAAGAACTAATGAGTTTTTTTTTCGAAGTTTTTGTTCATCTAGTATGGTTAGTTTGCAATATTTTGAAAAATGTATAAGTTGGTTATTAGATGTTTATCACATGTTAGAAATAACGACTTTACTTTTTTCCAAATCAATATTAATTTGATACTGAGCACTAATATTAAATAGAATTTTTTTATTTTGCTACCCGAAAATAATATAATACTTATTTACTATTCATTTATTATTATCGCCGAGAGAATATTTTCTCCTTGTTTGTGACATTGTTAAACACCTAGACATAGATATAGGCATATTGATTAATTTTTTTGTTATTTATATTATGTACCTACTCATATTTTAGTAAATATGTAACAATTATTTTATGTGCAGTAACCATTTTATTTTCTATTTCAAAGTTGATTTTACAATTACCTTGACTGTGCTAATAATAGCTCTGTTTGGTACACATAAAAGTGTAGTGCAGGCAGGATAGCCTAAGGCAGTCCAGGGCAGCCGGAACTGCACGAAAACTCGCTAGTGCACACGACTGTAACAAACGACTTTAGTGCAGGCGGTGCAGGATTGAAACGTCACTCATAAAAGTTGAAGTTTTTTTTTATAAAAAAATCAAAATATATTAGTGTGCGAAAGGGTAGTCTCTAAAAAATCAGAACAAATCGAGCACAGTTATTTCTGAGAATACTTAGTTCAACAATAACATCATAAATGAGGACAAATTTATGAGTTCATTTCAAGAAGGCAGTTTACATTTTTATGGCCTACGACAAGTTAGTATCATAAATATCTTTCTTCACCCTTAATTATTAGATATTTTTTTATCAAGTTTCCTAATCCTAAAATTGTCTAAAATTGAATATAATAAAATTATATTCAACCTATAAGAAGTTTTTTGGTACATACGTTTGAATTATTAAGTGATTAAAAATGATAAAAATGCAATTTTTATGCAAATTTGCATAAAAAATTATTTTAAGGACGTTGTATACCCAATTACAGCGAAAAGGAATTCAAAACAAATTTTAGAATTTCAAAAAATTTATTTTTATTATTATTATAATTTATTTTTATTATAATAATTTATAATAAAATTTTTTTAATTAAGAACAAATCAAGTAAATATGTCGTTTTCAATCGCAAGTTTTATTACCCACCCACAAATTCTACTGCTTGTCAGCTATCTGCACTCGCTACTCTAGCTATTTAGGTAGAGTAAAATGTGCAGTTCCGAGCTGTTCGGAACTACAACAATTTTCGTAACAAACGGTTGTCCACTACCTGCACCGCTTACACTAATTCATGCCAAACGCGATTTAGGAAAAAGTGCAGTTCAGGTTGCACTAGGACTGTGATACCAAACAGAGCTATTGTTAACAAAATCTCTATTAAACATTAATTTTTATAATATAGGTACTAACAATAAATTTTTTAATTATAAAGAGCTATAAATATAATAAATTAAAATTATTATAAATACCTTTTGATAGATTCAGGCAATAATTGCTGTATAGGGGGAGCGCGCTACAAGATATCCTCAAACCTGCTACAACAGCAATTTTTAATAAATTTTTCGAAGTAAAATACATTTCAATAAATTTTGAGTACCAACGATTAATAATTATCAATTATTTAATTTTCTTTTTTCTTTTTTATAGTAAAATTTAGGGCTGGGCGATTGTTAAATTTAACAATCGAAAATCGATTGTGTAAAAACAATCGATTATATCGATCAATCGATTAATCGGAAAATCGATTAATCGATTAATCAAACAATCGAATAATCGAACAATCGATTAATCGAAAACAATCGATTAATCGAAAACAATCGATTAATCGAAAACAATCGAATAATCGAACAATCGATTAATCGATTAATCGAAAACAATCGAATAATCGAACAATCGATTAATCAATTAATCGAAAACAATCGAATAATCGAACAATCGATTAATCGAAAACAATCGAATAATCGAACAATCGATTAATCGATTAATCGAAAACAATCGAATAATCGATTAATCAATTAATCGAAAACAATCGAATAATCGAACAATCGATTAATCGAAAACAATCGATTAATCGAACAATCGATTAATCGAACAATCGAACAATCGATTAATCGATTTTTCGATTAATCGATTATTTCAAAAATATTAATCGATCATCGATTAATCGATTAATCGATTAAATAATCGATTAATCGAAATAAATTCCCAGCCCTAGTAAAATTATTATAGAATTAAGAAAATTAATAGGTTGTTTCAAGCTTATTGACTATCTTCAGTCGTATCTAACCAGGAAACCAGGTACAAATTAAAAAATTGATAAAAAAAAAATAGTTAATAACGAAGAAAAATAGAAAAAAGCTTCTTTGAAAACACCAAGTTTTTTTGACCCCCCTCCATATTTAAACTATTCCATGATTCTTAGTAAGTTTTTCTAAATACAATTTCTTGTATGTTATTCTTTACTTAACAATTAAAATTCTAATATTTTAACCAGGGGTGCAGGGCGCACTAGGGCACCGCCCGGTACTTTTCAGTACAAAGCGATCAGATCAGCGGCTTTAGAGATTTTTTCGAATTAGCTGGAAAAATTACTCCTGTATATCTGTATTTTATTGTAAATAAATTGTACATTATTTAATAAACACTTTAAAAAAATAATAAAAACTTTGGCAACGCCCCCTTGCGGCGAGCTTTTTTGTTTTACCGCCCCGGCACTTTTTATTTTACGAATGCATCCCTGATTTTAACTTCTAGTTAAGTTTTTGTTAAATTTATAATGATTAATATATTTATTAAATTATTTCCGACGTATTCATAAAAATAAATCAATATTTACGAGAGGCTTGTAAACCCTTCTTAACCATAACCTAGCTTTTTTCTCTATGCTTTTACTAGCAAAAAAAGCTTAGGTTATGGTTAAGAAGGGTTTACAAGCCTCTCGTAAATATTGATTTATTTTTATGAATACGGCGGTTTATCTATTATTTTCCCAATATTTTTGACTAAGTTTTCCAAAACGTTTCATAACATCTAAATCCTGAGCATATAATATTGTAGGTAATAATATTATTTTATTCCTGGATGGTATTCCAATTTTCAAAAAATATAAAAAGGGTTGCCATTGAATCACTTCAGTCTTTTTTTGACTTGATGGGTTTCTTCTTCATCCTAATGTTTTTTTTATTCTGAAAGTTGCGCACTAATACATCTGGAATATAAGTTATTTCAATAAAGTCTTTTTTATTCTATTGATTCATGGAAGATTAATTCAATTTTACACGTTATTATTTTACCCATTATATTTACACATTTTTGAGAAGCTCAGTATCGAAACATTTTTAAAGTCACATTTATTTTTAACACCAGACCGAAAAAGCTTTCTGCTACTTATGTGAGTCTTAAGTGTGATCATAAGAATTTTGAAGGTGCAATAAACATTTTTGTCGACTTTGTAATCATTGCGTGTGGTCATAAGTTTGAAATTGATTATGCTGAACTGAAAAAATGTGTTCTGACCATTTTTATTTTGTCATTGGAAGCTGTTTGAAACTGAATGAGAACATGAATTATTACTCTTTAAAATTTGTTATCGTTTTCTTGAATGTTGATTTCTATATTACCGTCATGAACCCCACCCTAACTTCCATAGCAAATTGGTCCTACGTTATATTTTTAAGTTTAAACGAAGTTCGGTTTTTAACACTGACCGCGCTTTCCTTTTAGGAAGATAAGAAATTCGTTATAGTGGATGTGTGGAACAGCCATGATTATTCATTATTCGTTACTGTATAAAGTTGTTTAACAATCTTGTATGGCCCCTATTGTACTTAATTTATTGACATTTCATGGACTGTTTAGGTATACCCACCTTTATGAGAAGTAAAATTTTATTGGATCAAATTTATTACGATGTAGTTTTATGTTTTTATTTTAAAATGGGTGCATTGGTAGCTAGTACAATTAATGATAAATAAATAAATAGGTATAATTTTTAATTGACTAAAAAAGTGCAATTTATATTTATTAAATTATCAGTTTATCTACATTATGATAAATTACATAAAATTGTGTATATTTGTTAGTTATTGATAGTTAAAAATATTGGTTTATATTTTGATTGGATTAAAATACATACGATAAATTTATGTATTATATATTTGCGGAACTTTTAAATTGTAATGTATTTATATACTTGATAATAATAGGTAGGTAATATAAATAATATATTAGTAACAGTATTATATCAAAAAATTTGAAAGCACAAAATATTATTTTTTTACATCAAAAGTATAAATAAGTAAGTATGCAAGTTATAAATACATAAATGTTATAATATTTTAAAAATTACATTAGGTACATTATTTTAAATATTTTATTAGGTAATAAATTTTATATTTTGAATATTATATAACTCTTATAGGTACATCATTCGAAATATTATAAGCTAAAGCTAGGAACTTCACGCAATAACAATTTTAAACTTTATTGGTACTTACTTGGTTCTATAAGCAGAGCGGAATTTTTGAATGATATTAAAGGATAAACACGTACCTACCATCAAAGTTTGGGGTTTCCATTTGTACTTAGAACTATATAAGTTTATGAACATAATAGTAATAGCACCTATAGTTTAACGTGGAATGCAAACTACGGCATATAGTTTGGGAGTTAGTGGCTGATCTTCGAAATCACAACTACCTATCAGGTCTACAGCAAAATATTTTGCCCTACACCAAACTTATTAGCTGTACAAAGTATTGTTTATACATTGACATGACATTAAATAGGTTAAATTTTGATACAGCACAGATCTTCGATTCCAAATTGAATATTTCATCCTTCCACTTCATTACGGAATGCCGTTAAGACACTTGACAAGAGGCAGTGATAATTTATGAATGGCTGCTGTTGGTTAAATTTGCATAACTCGCAGATTATTTGTCCCGTGGTTTAAGATCCACGTTAAGCTGTGTTATATATCTTCCTTGCCAATTATCTCACTTTTTATGCAGCGGTTTGTTAACAGTTGGCTTTTGGTAATATTAACTCAATTTATGAGAAAAATAGCCCATAATATTATTTTACTTACATTTCCTATAAAAACTGGTCTCTGGGTACCTATATAGTACAGGATGTTGAAAAATGACTTGGACACTAAACTACCAGACTACTACCACTTATGAAATCAAAATACATTATTAGAATTCAATTTTAAGTTTTTTACTGTAATATTTTATGCATTTGCAATGTATTCGTTTTTTTTTATATTATGGAAACCTCATGGAATCTGCTTGGCATTAACCTTACCAGTTTATATGTAAGCAAAAACTTGTCTTCATTTTTTCTGAAAGAGAAAAACAAATAAAATTAATCAGATTAATAAATTGCTACATATTTTTCATATTTAGCCACGTAGGGTGATTGATTTGAAATACTTATTGTAGGTACTTGAACTTCTGGTGTAACGAATAAGCTACTCAATTATGTATGAAACAAATAAGTAAACATCTTAATTTTCCTGAGGCGTGATACATATTTTATTTTAGCGTTGTAATACATTCTGTACCTGAAATATATTTTAATGTTGGTGTTTATTTTTGTAGAAGTATGTGTAATTACGATTATTAAATAATTTACTACTTATTACATATAAACTGACATTTTTTTAATATAAACATTGTAATTAACATGTTAGCTTATAAGGTTGCTCGAAGAAGGTATTATTTATGGTGAGTTTCAAAAACATTGTAATGCGGTACATACCATTCATTATAAGGATATAAATAATTTAAAAAAAAATTCCACTCGACATAAAATATACCACCAGACAATTATAATTTCAAATTGAACGAATTGTATTTTTAAATGTTAACGATTTTTTCGATCAAGTCAAATTTAAACTTTTTCGATAATAAGTTTTGTAAAACCAATATCTTTTATGTTAAGAATAGTTAATTTTGCGAGTTCAATATTGCTACTATATTTTTAGTCGGCCTTGTATATGAAAATTAATTTAAGTTTGATGCAGATAAAATATAATAGATAATTGCTTGCACAGCAAACTCAAGTTTTATTATAAAACTTTTCTGCAACGTTGAGCACTGGAAATTAAACTAAAAAGTTTTTGATTAATATTTAAATTTAGCAATACAAAAAGTGTTTTATAAAAAATACAAAATTATCGTCGGCACAATAAAATGTTATCGCCACTCTTTTCCATTGTAATACCTACCAATCAATATTTTTATACTGTCGACAGCTCACCTGCTTTTTAATAATTATAATTAACGACCTTTAGGGGAGAATTGTTTCAGGCTACTTTTAAGTTTGTGGTTCATTTTTATAATCTTTACTAAAAATGTCCTTGTTTTTTATCCTTAATGAAAAATATAAATTATAATAATTAATGTTGAAGCACGTAAATTATTTAAATTGTAGGTACCTACATTTTTTAACCTCAACTACGTGTATCATCCAAATTTATAAAAAGGAGTTCAAATTACATTTTGATGTTTAGTTAGATAATGACTTTATTTACTTCTTTTTTTTTCCTATTAAAATATAGTTAATTCTATTACTATAAAAACATAACATAATAAGGATGTGGTAAAGTTTTTAGATCAACCTGTCTTAAATTCATTTTCTAAAATCTAAACCAATTCGCTAATGAAATACAAAATTTCATTTTGCTGTGGAAGATTAATTTCATTATTTATGGAGATGGTGGAATGTGTACTAAAAAGCGATAACTTAAAATTAACAAGAAAAATAACAAAACTCAACTTCAAGTATGGTACAATTAAACTGTAAAAGGTTTTGCTAAAAGCTTTCTTAAACGTTTTAAATATAAAATACTTTATGGGTACCTACTTCTTGTAGATGTTATATTAATATTTTACTTTATGAGTCGTGTAAAGTTCGTGGACCATGCACTAACAGGTGCTAGCTACATGTGCAATTTTGGGTTGGAATGTACAAGCTAAAATTTTAGTATGCAGTTAGAATTATCAGAATGTTTTCGAATTATAGTATATATCGAATTTTCTATAACCCAATATCCTGAAGCTTGATGGGGGGCGTAGGGCAAGTTTCAAATACTATTACTAAATTTATTTTATGTTTTAAATCCGACTTCCATCTGGAAGAAGGTATATGTATAATTATGGTTAATATGTAGTTGGTTATTTATTAATGTACATTCTTTATATTGTAATTATGACAAATTTGACAGATGCGTAGGCTACTTTTAATTATGTATAATAACCTTTTATTATACAACTGATATCCACTACTATATGGGTTTACATTTCGTAAAAAGTAATGGTGGTTTTCAAAAACAAGAACATGATAAGATTTGGTGTGAAGAAGAAAAAACAACCAAATGGCATCATGATTGCACATTGCCAATTTTATTTTTCTCTACTTCCTTCCAGGTGAAGAACGAATCCTTCGTAACTTTTGTGCCTCTTCAATTAGTTTCGTGTAATTTTATGCTTTAAATTAATGCTTTCTCGCAGGACGGACGCGCACTATATGCAACTTAAACGTCGACCCTAAATAATGGAACTTGTAGTTTGGGGCGTAAATAATTGTAAATTGTAAAATTAAAAATGATACACTAATATGGCCACCATTGAGAATTATCCTGGACAATAAGATTATTTTTATATCTTGAGAGTCTGGATACTTTTCTTTCAAGTTGAATTGTATTATAAAATGTCAAGTGGAGGTAGGTATACCGAGATAGAGTAACAAGTTCATTTGCGGTAATTACTTTTTAGACTAATTAATAAATGTCTAAAAATTTCTTTCGAAATAAAGATAAAGATAACCTAGATTTACATTATTTAAAATGAAGATTAATGAGTTTTCTCTGAATAAACTTTTATTACTTATTTACCCAGAATAAATAACACGCAATTACTATTAAATTTTATTTAAATATAATTACATTATACTTTATTAAAAAACATTACTACATCATGTTGTTCCCACGTAATACCATACTTTTATAACAAAATCATACAAATTTATTCTTGTAGTTTTGTATTTTATTGTGTTATTTCAGTATGAAATTGTTGGTAATTAATGTTATTAAAATTATTGCGCATAATATAATTTTCTTTAAAATTATTGATTGCCTTATAATTGCATTATAAATAGGTTCTCAGGTATATCAACTTTGTTTTTATTTTGTTGCATCCAAGAGAACTGTGCATTCTTAGTAGGTAGGTATACATGTAGTATTATGCTATATGTATGCATGCATACCTTCAACAGTCCATACTTATTATAAAAGAAAAATATATATAGTAGGTAACCATTATTTAACATCTCATATTATTTACACCTATACTTGCTCCATAGAATGTACTCGTATACAATATTTTTTGCTTTATTATTTTCTTTTTTTTTTACTTCCATTTGCATTTCATTTTGAAACAATAGAACTTTGTAAAATATTTCATTTGTATATTTAATATTTTCTGAATCTGTTCTCCAATTATATAAATTCGATTTATTAGGAAATACTGGTACACAGCGTTCGTTACACGATAGAAGCTAAAATGTGTTCTATAATAATGTTACATTGTTTCAAACTTGACAATAACACATTATCTCGCTTGTAAAAAACGAGGCATTAATATTCCTAGCACCCTCGCTTTACAATATAAACTTAGTTACAAAATACATTAAAACTGTTTAATATACACATAAAATAAATCGTGTGCAACGTTGAGCTGCATTTATAGGGAGGCAGCTTTTGATCATAGACGTACTGAACGATTCTTTACATTTTATTTCATTTCCCATCATTTTTTATTTCAAAATTTTTGTGCTTTTATCGACACATAAAAAATATTTTTTGCTCTGCTCGAATAACTTCGTCAAATAATGAAACTCTCGACTCTTTTGTTGCAATAAATAACAAATTATACAATATCACTTTTTCAAAATTTAAACGCGATCGATGAAACTATTTTCATTATACGAATCTGGCAGGGTTATCAGTTATTACTAATTACTATATTAGAATCAGTTCTTCTTTCAATATTTATTATTATATTAGGTACTATCTTTTGGGACAAACAGTTTCTGCCCCGCTAGATTAAATATATAATTTTATATATTCTCCCATATAAGTACTCCCAAGCTATACGTTTTATTTTTCCATCAGCGGTATGAACAGTATGTATTCCAATACTTACGAATTACTTCGCCTATAAAAATTCAAGTATTTGGCATAGCGCCAAACATACACATACCTACATTGCATACATACTCGCGCAAAATTACTTAATAAATTAAATTTTTTATGAATTTTTTTTTGTTTTACCTATAATACATTTGAATTGGTTAGTTGTTAACTTGTGATAATAAATTAAATGGTATTTTTAAATAATTCTACGAGTTGTAATTAAATAACAATATATTTTTAAACGTTCAAGTACTTGCGCACTATTATGTATTATTCTGACGAAGAGTGCGCAAGCACTTGAATATAATTGCTTAAAAATATATTAAATTTAATAATACATTTGAAAATAATACCTATGTTTTTAGAACAAAAGAACATACATAAGAATTTACTACGTGCACTTTTTGATTTAGCCATTTTCATTAGCCTTACAAGTCGACTTTTCCATAATGTGTGGTTTTTAATTTGAAAATTAAAGCAGGTGTGGAATGGCGTGTTGAGACTTTAATATAGTAGCTCCAGGGAGGGTTTGATTACCTGCCAGTTTATGACTATCAAGCTGCTACTTTCAATTGTCACTTGTTTATAGAAGTTTAGATTCTTCTTCGTATTATCGTATTATCTAATAATTTTTTCGAAATACCACATAATAACTTAATTTATAAATAATTTTCTTACATCGATTATTCTTTGTATAGAAAGTTTCGAACTGAATAAATAACTCGAATAGATTAAACTTTGTATGGAAAACCTTATGACAAAGTTATTGTTAAATAAATATTTTAATTCTTTTAAAAGTAAAAAGTAAGTAGTATATGTATAGAAAAGTAAGTACTTGGTCGAAAACCTTCAATTATTTATTCGAGAATAGCTATTACAAAACTTTTGTTTTACTCGTATTAAATGCATAAAATATTAACCTACAAGACAGATAATTCATAAATTATGAAGTAACATGAAATCGGAAAAAAGATTTATTTATTTTGAAACGTGTGGATATCAATGTTCTCATTATTTCACTATCCTTATATTGAAATTTAATTGGTTCCTTTTTAAAGTGGATCATTTTCTCACATTCTCATAACCAAATAAGGTGGACGATGTTTAATTTCAAGTAACCGGTCTTAAATTAAATCATTACCATGATAATTATTTTTATTAGTTCAAATTATTCTTTGATTAACTTGTGACTTTTTGTGTAACAAAAGTTTTGATTTGAAGAAATGGTCTATTATGTAGTGTGTCTTTGATACCATGAGCCACAGCCATTATTACTAAACCATCAAAATTATTTTTGATCAAATATGACCGCTTTTCCTTCAAGAGTAGTCTGCAAATGGTCTAATTACAAATAGTGAATCCCTACATCCATGTCCCACTAAACGCAGAATTGCACTTTCAATATTTTAGCTCCAAAATCGAAAACTTTTGGAATATGGTACTTCACTTGTAAATCGGCATAACTTTTTATCCGTTGCGGTCACATTATTTCCCAAAATGAGCTCCTAACGCACACGTCTGATATCTTCTATGATCATTGATCACATCCATTTTCAATATCCAAAAAAACTCAAAAAGATTGAACCTCGCCATTCAAAATTTGACAATAAACTCTGGATCAATAATTCGGTCGATAAACAGAACAAATGCATCTGAAACTCATTAAACCTAATAATCTATCCCTGGCATATTTTTAATTTATATTACAGGCTGTTTGTTTTTGACAGTAAACGTCTTCACTATATGACATAATTACGTACTTATCGTAGGAAACTTATGTAACTTTTCTTTTAGAGTTAGACTATACTATTATTATTTTTTGTAAACACTAACAAGATTTTAATAAATATCTAGAGGCATTTTTCTCCTTAAGCGAATATCAATACTTTTTTCAACTATTCTATAAAAAAAAAAGAAATTTGAAAATACAATTTCAAACATGCGCTGTGTATTCCTAATTTTGTTATTCATCAGGATCGTGGATTTGTCAAATGGAAGTTTATTGTTGCCAATTTACCCCTAGCAATTCTTAATCCCAAAAATAAATAGAAAAGGTCATGGATGTGTGCATTGTTTTAACGTCTAGTCAAGCCTCAATCTCAAAATTTTTGAAACATAATTAATACCAAGTTAGGTAATAAGTCTCTGGGTGAATATTTGATGTGCGAATTCAACTGATTTCTACCAACGTAAAAAAATTGACTTTTAAAATATTCTTCCTGCAAAAACTTCTCCATGAAGATGAGAATTGTTTAAACAGAGAATAAAGAGTTAAGACTAAAATTACACCCTTTAGAATTACATTTAGGTGAAAATGTCTTAAGAGCAATCTTGTAAATCATTCTTTTGTGAATAAATTTCTATTTCCCCATGTTGATCGAATAAATAAGGGCTGGGATATTTAAGTTTCCCCAAAATCCATAGATTACAAAAAGAATTTTGCCCCTTGTAAAAGGAATATAGCCCCCATACGAAAATAGTAATTTTGAACTATACCATCAGATCATAATAGAGTAGGCTTACATTTTTTCGTTTTATTTAATACATTAATACTTAGAGGGGTTAACCCTTGCAGCTATAACAGCTTGTACGCGTTTTGGCATGGATTCTATTAATTTCTTAGTTGTAGATTCGGAAATATTATGCAATTTTTCGAAAATAACGGTTTTCAGAGTTTCTTTGGAGAAAATAGGTCACTGTTGCATTTTTCTCTTCAATTCCTGCAGAAAATCTCAATAACTTGTGACTGCTGAGGGGTTTTAAGTTCTTTTTCTTATGGTTTGTAACCATTCCTTCACAACACAAAAGGTTTAGTTGTCATTACCATGAACACATGATCCATCACCATGTTTTACCGTTGGGCATAAGTTTTCCTTTTATTGAACTTTTACTTTTATCAAGTGACTTGACTTCGAACGCAAAGATGACTGAGCTAGTTGATTAGCGTTAAACTGAACTATCCTCATGATCTTAAAATTCACAGTTGAGAGGTCTATGCCACATTTCAGAGAAGAACAACTTTAATTTTATCCTATTTTGCAAGGATTTTTCCACCTTGGCACGTAATATACTATTTCCATTCTCTGGACGGGCTAGATTTCCTTGGGTAATTTTTTTTTTACAAATTGACTAAAATATTATAATATACATGGTCGGTCAAATATGGGGGCCTCTTCATTTGGATTAAGCAAGTCCCCTTTGTGCTTGTACCTTTATAGGATAACTAAGTTGAACTAGTTTTTTTTTGCGGAGTAAAGGATTCAACATTAATTTTAACAATTTAATACAATCATTTGATTGAAAGTTATGCTTTTGTAAGATAACGCAATACTACCTACTTACTTTAGCATTAAATACCATTAACCGAGATCTGATTAACCTAGTAATAAATAAATCAAATGAAAATTAAAATAGGAATTTCTATTATTTCTGAAACTTTCAATTAATATAATATATAATGTATTATGGATAATATGTACACAGAATAAATTATTCTTTTGAACAAAATAATTTAATTTTATATTAAAAGATATTAATAAAATAATTTATGAATTATTGATGTGACAGTAAAATGAAATTTCACATTGCAAAGGGTAGTTATTTTTTTAACTAGCAACGTATTAAGGGCATTCAATTATACATTAGTTTTATCTATTATCATAGAATTTATATAAAATATAATATTATGCTTTTTTATAGTAATTGGTTTTGCAGTTTATTATAGAGGGCGGTTTAAATGCCTTTCGTCATTCTAAATTATACATATACGCTCATGCATTTTTTATTATTGGTCTTCCATAAAAAGCTGAATTATTCGTGTGACAAATGCTGTATAATCTAATATTTACAATATATAATTTAAACGCGATCGTATATAATACATTCTCCCACATATGATGTCACAATAAATTAAATTTACCTGAACATTTGTTCAGTCAATAACTGATGACAAAACTATTCAGGTAAACGAGTTATACGAAAAGTAGTAATTTATTGGTAAAATTAAAGTATAATCGTTCTGGGAAACTTAAAAGCATGAAACAGTATATTTACCCATATCGAGTTATTACAATGGCTCCCTATATTACATACAAAGTAATTAAATCGTAATACTTACTTGGTGCGAAGTGCGATTATTTATTTTTAGATCATAATAATCAAAATAACATCACTTAGCGATGTACCTACTACTTTTGAAACGCCGTGTATGCCGATTCCGACTGATCAAATTTGAATTTTTCCTATATCAAATTTTTTTTCATTTCCTTACAGCATCTCAGAATTTTTAAAAGTAGCTAAAGATAAAAAGTTTCAATGTTTAGTACCCCACACGTACAATTCAAATGGTATTATGTATACATACACGCTTTTCATGGTCAGGAGGTTACTAGCCTCCTAGTGTAAACAATTCGCCGCCTTCTTTGTATTGTATTTTTTAAGTAAGAGGTAAATTTTAATATAGTTAATAAAATTAAGTAGAAGATGTTTCGGTAAGTGCACTAAAATTAACTGATGATTGTTTCCGCGCTCTATTTAATTGAGCAAATAACTCGCCTACAGTTACATTAATATAAATAAAATATAACAAGTGCCATCCTGTAGAATAAAATAATTCGACCTCGCCTAGATAGTAGGCTGCGTCGATATTATTAAGTCAATCAAAATTGCAATTGCACTGACAGTTATGCATTACTGCATAGATGCAGCTCATCATAATATACCAACATATATGCGGAAGTCTTCACTTGTACTTGAAAATATAATCAATGCTGTTCGTTCAAGGTGCCTGTCTACCTTTTTATATTATAGTGAACTTAAAAATAGAATTTGACTTCCTAAAATATCCCACTAAAAATTCAAATTTTTTTAGTAACTTGAATATCCGTGTTATTTAATATAAATAAATAATTTAATCGTGAATAAGATAAACAATTTTTACATTTCGTCATAGTTTATTAATGTAACATTTAATCAATTTAAATATTGAAATATTTTATAGATATTTATTTATTTTTTTTATAGAAGCTTAAAAACTTCATTTTTGTAAGTACAGGTACATAACCCTATTATTTGTAACAAGCAATATTTCTAGAACGGTCAGCTAGCCCAAGGGAAGTTTTACACTGAAATGATGATTTAACACTTAAACTGCCGATCGGTTTGTTTAATAAAAACTTACGTGTGCTGCTGGTGAAAAATTTTAAAAGGGTAATAATAATAGGGAATCGGTAGTTCAAGTGTTAATAGCCTCTGCGATAGGTAGTTAACCACTTACGTCCTGAAAGTAGCAGTAGCTCATAGCTACTTTAGATATAGTATCCAATATCACAATAATTAAAAGGTTCTATCGAAATTATGCATAATATTGAAAACCTTTAATCTAGTGCACAATTACCTAGACCTAGACATAGTATTCTTTTTTCCAAATCGTCAACAAACTTGTCTGCTCGCCACAAATATGGATCGATGAAGAGGTTGAATTATAACAAAATGTAACACCGCGAACAAAGCAATATTTTTAAAGTAGGTACTTTATTTCTTTTTTATTATAATTATATCTTATTGTTAGATGACTAAATAATTATGAGTAACACGTTTCTTCGTATTTAGAACTGGTTATCGTCATGTAAATACATAAATATGTAGATTACTAAACAAATAACATGAACCCAGTTGTATGAGCAATTGAATATAAAATTAAAAATATTAGTTAAAATAAATAACTTAACAGTTCATTGTTTACACTTAAACCATACCGTATAAGTATTAAAAAGTAAGCAATGGATTAATAATGAATTTAATAGTTAGTCAGGTTTCTATTTTTGGAATGTTAATAATGAAAATTATATAAACAATTGTGATATTATGGGAAGCTTTTAAAAAAATTTATAATCTGATTCGATGTGAAAAATGAACGAAATAACATTTGAAATAATTGCAAATACATAGTAGGTATGTATGTATTTATTAATTAATCACGTTGTTAACATTTAATAGAAAAATATTTTTTTAAAGGTGGAATGCCTAATTTAATGAATTAAAAGGCATTTAATGGAGTTTTGTTTTCAAAAGAACACCTAAATTTTATTTATTATTAATTAGTCTTTATTGAAACACACGGATTAACCCTTGGTGGTCTCAAAATACGTACCGAAATACATTGTTCACGTTTATTAAATATACTTCGAGTGATATATCTGATAAAAGTGTTTTGCTACGTTGTTGTGGTTGGTACGTTAGAAAATTTTGCGTTAAGTTAAAACGAATCATTTGAAAAGAACTAATTATATTTTGTTTTGGTATCGATAGTGTTTTACAATTAATCACAAAATGTGATTGTGTATTAATTTTATTATACCACATTTTTATTTTTTGTTTATGATAATTAATTACTTTCGAATTAACATCATTAATCATATTTCGTAATACATTTTTAATTTCCCCACTCATTTAATATGAAGAAAATAATTAACGTCCTACCTTTTGCGGTTGTACTGTAAAATTTTTGAGTTTTGGTGAGAAAATGTAGTACTAATCAGTCGTTACGTTGAGGATAAAATAAGGAGAAAATTGTGTAAATTAAATAATTTGCAAATGTTTATTACTTACTACGAAAATAATAAAATATTTATTTTACTTCGATGTATACTGTAAATGCTCGTTAGCATCTTCGTGTTACAAAATGATAATATTTACACGCACTAAACATTTTAAAACGAAATATAAAAATGTTATAACATCGAAAAAGTAATCCATCGTAAATTGAAATAAAAGCAAACAATTGAAATATTTATGATATTAAATTGCAGGTGGAGCAAATAAATATTTGTTTTATGAATGTATGTAACAAGGTACTTCTACGTAAACACTAAACCATAATATTAATTTTTTCGTTCACCTCGAATCCATTCTTTGCTTGTATATTATCACTTTTAACGAAAATTAAGTTTCGATTTAGGATTATATTACCTCAACTCCGAATATTTGGCTGTTTGTTTACACACATATTTATTTGTAATTAATTTCTCAAATCGAAAAATTGTAGCCACTCCAGAGTCATTTAAGCCGTGGTTTGGATTCCACGTTAAATTGACGAACGTAATATTTTGTTATATGAAAGTTTTAATATTTTTTTTACATGTGCGTAGAAAGACCACCAGAAACGATAATCGCATTGTTAGAAAAAAATTGAACATTAATAATAAAGTCAAATAATGGATTCTTTTGTAGAAATTTATTTTATAAAATGCTTTTGTTTGATATTTGTTTATTATCAATACATTTATATACCTCTATAATTAAAAACGAATTTTTAAAAGTAGGTCACAATTTCAATTGCTTGACTAGTGTTATTTAACTTTTATATGAATAATAAATCTCTTTGTAAAAAATATATAACTAATACTTGAACTACGTATTATATTTTAAATCGAACTCTGGTATAGAAATATAAGTTTAGCATCGCAACTCACAAAGTGACAAAAAACTGATAGCAAATGTGATTTTATAGTTTTTACTGCAGATGTACTATTTCATTACAAGTAAGGAATTTTAAATTATGGCCATCATGAGCGATCGATTCAAATTTATACGTCTTAACACAACTGAAAGCTGTCAACTTGTGGGTCTGATAATAATAATTATTGTGAACTATTTGTCAAAGTAATCAATTGATAATTATTTCATGTATACTAGTAAAAATTGATACAACCAACTATCTGTATTTTGGAATAATCAAAAAATGCACCAAATCACACATTTGAATACAGGACAACGTCGATAATCTGCACTAATTATTGTATTCCGATTACTGAATCTCTACAAGAAAAAAATTATATTATGTAGGTACCTAGCTATAAAATTAGTAAATTTGTAGGTTTGATATGTTTGTAAATAATATGATTGAAATTGGCGACGAAATTCGATAACTAGAACAACTAATTTTGCTAGGATAATAATAATTCATATTAAGTTACGAGTAAAATTAATTATGTATATTACATGTAATGTCAAAATGTAATGCGAATGTTTTGTAGTGTATACTATATTCGGAATCAGAATCTGACGAAGGGTGCGTGAGCATTTGAAAGCTTATAAATATATTATAAGTAATAATAGATTAATTTAATTCAATTAATTCGTAAAATTATTAAAATATAGCAATATTAATCTATTAATACTAATCAATTTTATAGATATTCGAAAAGTCCAAAATAAGATGTTTAATGAGTTTGGATTACTGGGAGTTTTTATTTTAATATTCTGATTGTTTTCTACATTTTTTGTAAATGCAAACATTCTAATGTTTTTACCATTATTTATTTGAATTTGGAAAAAAAATTAAGATAAATTAAATAAAGTACATAAACGATATGGATTGACATTTGAAAAATGAAATTGGTAATGTTTATCATTAAAGTAAAAATAGTCGAGAAGATTTATTTTGATATTAATTGAAAAAGACAGCAAATAATTTGGTGGTTCCAGTTTGGAGAATATTTTGGTTAGGGAAAGAGTAACCATGAATGAGAGCGGAAGGACACTGATTTTTGATAGGGGCAAGGGTCTAAAATTCATGGCATCCATTTCTTTATCTTCAAATATTACCATTCATTTTTATCTAGAACATAAAGTAAATTTTAATTTTTTTGGCTTCAAAGACTTTAAGAAGAAGGTACAAAAATCATAAAAACATTTTACAAAGAATAAACGAATATCATCGGTTCTTGGAGATATTAATATTATTTGCTGATAATTAAATTACAATTAACTAAAGTTTTCTTCTTCTACTACTACTAAAGTGATAAATTCTATATTAAACACATTACAATTGATTTGATCAATTTTGTTAAATTTAACCTTAATATGAATTAATTAAAGTTAATGTTAAACCAGATATATATTTTATGAAAAAACGCAAATTGAATCATACCAACGCAAATCAGATTTTCCATTTTATTATGTTCGATGCAACGTAAATCAAAATTATGCAAATTAAAACCTTAGATTTTCATTTCATTTTCAGATAACATCATAATAAAGATCTCCCTTATTCAACCATTTCTTTATTCAATAAATCTTTGAACCTCAAAACTTCTCTGGTTTTAATTATACCGTAGGGAAGCCATGGGGCCTTAGCTATCAACAACACGGACTTTTGATAATAAATTGAAGGCTTTAGAAGTAGTTTTTGGGCTTTTCAAACCTCGGGAATGTGTTTTCTCGTCCATCAGTTAATTGAATTATGAAAGATGAATTGTTGAGATAGTGAGTGATCTGATTATCCTATAATGAAATTTAGGAAAACTCAGAAACTGAGGTCATCAGTGTTCCATATTTGTTTTCTTAATATTTAATCGACTTTTATTTATAAATTTTCCGATAATTTTGAATTTTTCTTATAGTATAAACCTAACTTCCACCTTTGATCATAATATAATATGAAGTTGCCAGTTTGTTGTTGGTTTTTGAAATGCTAATGTAGTATAAAACATTGCCAAACAGATTTGGATACTAAATATGCTTTAAGCTGCTTTAGAACCAATAGAAACCAAGTATTACAATGATCAAGCGATTTACAAAGCATTTGTTGACAGTCTTTTGAGGTAGATCAGCTGTTGAATTTCCAATCCAAAGCCTATAGAGGAATCAAATCTCAATTTACGCGATTTTAAATAACGCTGTCTTCCCATGAAACTCACCTCTAGTGCCCGTACCTATAGTCGCGGATCAAGCCGAGATCAAGGATTGACCCTCGGTTAAACCGTAACCGGGTAACTAGATAGAGAGAGAAAACCGAGGTTCAATCCTTGATCTCGGCTTGATCTGCGACTATAGGTACGGGCATAAGTGAATCAATAGACAAGTGCACTTAAAATGTTTGGTTAAATCTTTTTTTGAGAAACACTGATTTACACTTCTACCTCCAACTCATTAAAACTTTTTTGAAATATTGCGAGGTTGGTTTCCGCACATTTAAAACTTTAAGATGCGATTTTAGAAAGAAATCTCTGTATTCTTGAATTTTCATCTGGATCACTTAATTGTCTTTCGATTATATACAGCATATTGCCACCTAACCTTCTAAATTTTTTGATTTACAACAGTTATAAAGATAAAAGCAAAATGTATAAATCAATAGATTTTATTAGAAAATTATATACGTACTCGTATGTCTTGCTACCTACTTATTATATATTTTATTTTTACATTACTGTCTTGAAAATCAAATTTTCCACCATAATTGAATTTAAATGAAAAAGCTTTTTTGTACAATTTTTTATTTTGTTTGACCGATACCGCCAATACTGAAACAATTTCTGGAATATGTCCGAACAATAAATCGAAGTTATCTAATTTCTACAGTTTTCAGATATTAAATAATTTGTTATAATTTTTACGTTGCCTAAAATTCTTTAAAAAAATTATTTAAATTTTTGTTTTCACATTCCACGCATGGTGGCGTTCCATCAGTTATAAAACGCGTTCCATATAGAGATCCTACCTGGAAGAATTTCTATAAATTTAATGAAACGAGTACGTGCTTTATCATTTTCACACTTTCGAGTTCTCTTTAAGTAATTAACAAATGCGTTATTTACATTTTTAAAGAATTACTATTAATTTTATTATTTTTCGAGTGACTACATCATTACTAATTTGTAAAAGTTATTTACCTTCTAATAAATACCAGTTTGTTATTCTGTGACGAGATTTTGTGATAAGAAAACTAAATAGTAGAACATAAATTCTTGATTCATAATAAAAGAAAAACAACTCAATGATTGAACCCGAGTTGCATTTTACTATGTATGATCATCAAACAATTCTGTAGAGAGTGCATCATTACCGTCAATTTATTATCAGAGATTGTTGAATTAATTCTTCCTTGGCGTGATTTGACTCAATCGAATTTGTCAACACATCGCATCGTGTAGGAAATTTTGGTTCAATTGGTGTCGCTTAGTAGAAATTAATTGTAATTTTAAAAATAAAATTTTTCGGCTCTAGAGAGAAAATCATAAGCTTTTCTAATTATTAATACGTGTAGCTAAATTAACGTACGCCGCTGGTTTAAAGAATTTTCTATCACAGTTTGTCGTTTATAACTTATGATTAAGGTTTTATTACCCTTATCCCTCTTCCCCTTACTGATCTTCATTTATGCCCTCACAAGAGACCGCTATCAAGTTTATAATATATATTTATGTTTATATTTTTATGGCTTATAAAAAGAAATATGTAATTAGAATATAAATAATAAACGCGATAAAATAAATAACCTTTTACGACCAGCTTAAATTAGCTATTGTAAAGTAAATAGTTTTAATTGCGCTATTTTAAACATTCAAATTGTTTTATGTGTATATTTTAGTTAACGGATTTGTTAATTATATCGTATACCTATGGTTTCACTTATACTTTTAGTTGGTCATCCATATTCTATATACAATTAATTACATATGTATTTACAAATTAGTCGCTTTGCCACAAATCTAATTACTGTGTAAATAGGCAGAATTAAGTAACGCAAGTATCTCAAATTTAACTTTTGTTAGGACATATCCATCCATAAAGAAATTTATATTTATTATGGTGTTCTAATAGGTAAAATAAACACTATAGATAATATTTTAAAATATTTTTTATTATTGTTTTAGTTTTCTCTATTGTTCAAGGTTTGTAATTTTTATATTGTTTGCTTTGAGCCTAATCTTTATTATGTTAATTCTTTTAATGATTGTTATGTTCAAATAATATTCTGACCCGATTTGTTACCTCAAGGTATTTTTGTCTTTCTTCTAATGATTTTTGCAGAGTTTTGTGTGAAAGGTGTCGGTGTTCACCTTTTCACCTTTTTAAATTAAAAATACAAACGATAGAAATACAGAATTTTAAAAGGTAATAAAGGGATATATTTTTAATTAAAACGTTATACAGTGGAACCTTGTTATAATTAATAAAAACAATAGAAAATATAGCGTGACCAAATATTACAGTATTTTACGAATGGGGTACTTGATGACGGAGTTCTACTGTAATATTAGTGTATAATTTGAATCTGAAAATAAATTAATAAACCTTTAATATTTCTCGGTTATAAAATCGCAATTTACGACTTCGTTAATATTTTATTTTTTTTAATAATAATTAAATAATTGTTTTTAATTTAGTAATGAATCAATTTTAAATAAATCGTCAGTGGTTTTAAATTATATCGGTATTCATATTTTTTATTGTAGTTACTTGTGTATGGTGGTCTGAGTAATAAATTAATTTATTTAATAGAAGGAAAAAGGCATGATTTATAATACTGTAAAAGTGTTTAATTTAATAATACCACATGAAGAATAGTGTGCAGATGTCTTATAAAGCAAAGCCAAAGTACATGCATTATTAATTACAATGTTTTTTTATATATTAAATATTGTGGTTGGTTAGATACTTGAAATAAATCTAAATTCTTTATTAATGATGGTTTTAATGTACGAAGTAATATCGAACATGAAATCCCAACTCTTACAAGAGTTATTATAGTCCACTACTTCATACATATACAGGTATATATCCTACCTATCTGCGTGACTCATTTAAAATTCAATGCCAAGAAAAACTAATTTAATATGAATAAGTAATTTCAAATAAATATAAAAGTTGTGATGAGCACCTACAAACGGGCATTAACTAATATAATATTCTATTATTTTTTATTTCTAACCATAAATTATAAACAGAAATGTATTTTTTCCAGAGTGCATATAAATTATTTATATATAAATCCATTGTACCCCGTCAGACGGGGGTATGCATTATTTAAAAGGAGCTCCTTCGTATATAATATAACACGAAATATCTGCATTTTATAAAATAACAATATGCACTGTCACCACTAATTTATAGGCGGACAAAGAATTCATTTATATAATCGTAACTTATAATCAGCGAGCCAATGCAAATATAATTTTCGGCTTCTACTGTATAAATTTTCACTTGACGAAATCAAAAAGTGTTAAAATTACACGTCTAGATGTTAAATGGATTTATTGCGATAACATCTCGGCTACTCACTTCTCAACTTATTAATACAAACTAACAAATTTGTAATGTAAAATTTAATAATGTGGGAATTTTAAAACAGGAAATAAATTTCAAAACAACATTAGTTTTGTTGGATAATTTGAAATGAAATAGGCACAAGCTCTATTCAGAAATTATTTATTGTTAGAATATGCATAAGATTTTAATTAAAATTAGAACATTTAATTGTACAAGTAATTAATAATATGGTGATTTAAGAGTATTACAGTTGCCACGTTTATTATTAATGTACTATTTATTTTTTAATTTATTAGTAGGTGTTACTTTGCGATACAAGAAGTTTTAATTTAAAATTATCTTCTTTTACATAAATTTTGAAAATTTAAAGGTGGGCGATGCGTTATGCAAGATTGAATATAATTTGAAGTAGTTTATTAATTTTAAAATTATTTTTTTTAAATTCGATTTGTATCCCCCCATATTCTGCTGTTAATTAACAATGACAAAAGGATTCCTCGTGATTAACTATGTGGGTGATGTGGCGAATTGATTTTATAAATTTTTCATTAGGGTACGTGTGGACTTTTAACATGGAAACGTTATTTTCATTTATTAGTTTTTTTTCTTTTTAGTTATTTTTATAATGTCCCACACTGTTTGTAATAGATTTTGACATCTCAATAGCTAACACCACGAGAGTTTGTTACCACATTTCTCACTCTCCGACCATTGGAACATTTAAAGCCAGCATAGTGTTTGGTTAAGTGTTAAAAATGTATATCCTATTTGTTGAATATAAATTTATATAACTATATTATTTATTTTTCTTCATTCTATAGGTGACACGGTGTTGCGTTTATCTTGTCTGCATATATAAATATATGTTATTACAAACGCTATGCGAGTTTCTTATTTATGGACTGTGTTGACAGTTCTCATTTGTTCCCGGCCTACACAGCCCGTCTGTCTTTGTTTAATTTGTAGCAATTCTTTAATAAAATAATAAATTAAAGGTCAAAGAACTTTAAATTAAAGTTTATAGTTCGCAGTCGTTACTTCATGGTTCGAAAGAATTAAAAGTTTCGTTCGGTGCATTACTGAAAATTTATAATAAAATATTGCAAGCGTTTCAAATGGGGTTTTAAAAGAAATTTTGTAGCCATATTAAATTGTTTACATAGGAAACTCATTCAAATTTCCCTTGAATAGATTCTTCGGGATGTAGTTGGATAATAGGTTAATAAATTTTATGTTTAAAGTTTATTTTTTATATATTTTCTTGGTGATTAAGTTGTTGACTTAGAATCTGTATTTTAAAAGTAAGCTCTGTGTCAAAATCTCATCAGTTATATTTTTACTAAGTATATTTTATTTTTATACAACCACATCATCTTTTATTTAAAACTACGCAAGAATACACTTTTCTTTATTATTATATTTTGTAAATTTACCTATATCCATTTGAAATAAAATATTATATTTTATCATCTATGTTCTTTGTTTCAATATTATCTATCATTAATTTTATTGCATGGTACGTGAGACAACCGATATTAAATTCTTTGTTCAAATTTACAGTTTGTAACCCATTAAAATAGTAATTTATTTTAATAATATTTCTTATTTCTAAAATTAATTATTTCGTACCTATGTTGTTATAAAAATTAACATGTTTTCGGAGAAGGAACGAAATATAAATTTTATTGAGGTTCGTTTTTAGTTAGTTGATGTGTCATCTTCTATAATTAATTTTATTATAGTAACAGTAGGGTTAATTTAAAAATACAGTAGCAGCCCCCTACAAGGATTCTCCGTGGTCTCCGTATATACTTATCTACATATGTTAAATTTAAATATTTAAAATTTAATTTTTTACTTCACTTGGTGTGTAGTATAATTTATTAACAAGGCGTACATGCAGACCTGATTTGTTCACAAAATAGTTATTACTACTTGTTCAATATAATATTTGGATTTGATTCCCTTATTAATAATTTGTAAATAAATTATCATCGTTCGTATAGCTATTACAGAAAATATGAATTAGAAAATCACATATTTGAAATGATACAGTAAATATACACATTATTTTGTCAAACTGAAGCAAATACCAAATTGATATATTGAATGTGAGCTGGTTTATAAGCCTCGGGACTTTTAGATGGTTAAGGTGAATAGTATTTGGCTCACTAACATAATATATTTTGGTTGTAAGAATTAATTGTCGACGAACATTCATCTTGTACCCGTACGTTAATGTCAAAACGAGTTATACTCAGTCCGGCAATTACAACAGAAATTGAAGACGTTTTTCTTTCTTTGGTTCACTGTTAACTTGTAGAGGGTATTTATTATATAAAAATATAAAAAAAAAATTTTGGCTGATTATTTTTCTGATTTATTATTTTATACTTGTCGTTGAGAGATACCTCTACTAAATAACTGACCGGTTTCAATTCCGTACAGAAGTAATATTATGCATTTTCTTTTCTCATTTCAGATTAGTAATTTCCAAGTTTTTTTTCCTTCTAATTATCATGAAAAATTGCCGTGTCTACCTATGTTTTAAGAATTAATTTGCGTTTAAATTTTTTTAGTTTGATGGTAATAATTTGGAATTTTATCAATAAATCATTGAGATTTTTACAAAATATTTTGCCTTATTACTAATAATGGTATATAATAACACAAGTGCACTATGTTATTTTTGTACAATTTATATATCCGTGGCCAGACGTGGAATTATAGTTCATAACATATACATAATTATATTGTGCTGCTTGTAATGCCGACCATTCGTTCAAAACAGCAATCAAATCGTCTCAAATATCGTTAATATTAGTCGTGATCGTTTTTATATTACCATCTCCTTTTTGTCTGACCATCTAATCAGCAATCTTTACTTATTTACATGCAAATTACTGACATTTTTATTATATTTTATACTTTTCTGAACTAACTTCTGTATAATCAAATTTATTTTTCATCCTTTTAACTTGATATCATCGGATGGAAGTGTTAGATGTTTTTTCAATATTTACACACATGTAAAGTAAACACGGTATTATAATAATTTCAAGTTTAGTTGGCTCGGGACTTAATGTAGTTTCTTAAAAGCAAAAGTTTTAAAAGTGATAATTTATTTTACTTTTTATATTTATTTTATTTGAAAAGCTTTTGTTTAATGAGGACTCGTAAAAATTGGGTTTTATTATCACAAACAACATTTGCCTTCAAAGTTCAATTATATATATTTTTATTTTAAACCGCGTGTGTGTTTTCTCACAGGACTAATATTTATTCAGCTTTTATTTATTTAGTATTATGTTGAAAGTATAGCATTCGCGGTTGAAATGTATTTTCATATATAAAACCCTTACTTATAAAACTTTTACAGTTGGAATGTTATTATTATTAAATTAATGAAATTTCCAATCTACACTATTTTACCAAACCGCCATCTTCTATGACAGCTTTTCAAGAAAATTATTTAGCAATATAATTATTGTTATTATGAACAATTTAAATTTTTTTTGTTACCACAATGACTTCTAAATGAAAATAATGCTTGCTCGTTTTTTCCCAATTATCAACCTTACCATACTAAACCTGTTTTACTTCAATTTTATTTGATTTAAATAACCAATTTTTTGTCTGCATTTATTTATTTATAAATTTCTTTTACTACAATTTCTATTATTAATATTTACTTGGAAAAAGAAAACGATGAAGAAATTACTAATTTGTAACCAGTTTACGAGATTGCTTTTTCAATATTTTTTTTTAATTCTTCATTTAAAAATCCATCAACTGTTTGCTTAAATTACAAGTTCATGTTTTTATTATAAGTTATACTTATGAAACAAGAATATAATTTTAATAAATCATTAATTATTTTATAAAACATGAAAACCGTGAAATGTGGGTATACTCGAACCTGGCCTCTCGCAACTATAACTACAACTATACAGAAGTGTCAATCAAAAAATGATTCATGATGTGTTTTATTTATAAAATCATACGATGGACAGTTAAATTAAAAGTACACATAAACTGACATACAACAGATTTTGTAATTAAGGATGATCAGTAGCCGATTACGCAAAACTTTTCCGCTATGGGGGCGCTACGATCTAGTTGTTTAAATGTTATATTCCCCTCAAATGGCTTTAAACCTTCCACTTTACTTTTAAGCGTGGGCCGCGTTATCAAACAAGAAGCGATAATGTAATATAATATTACGTAATGTACTTGTACAAGTTCTTGACCTTCATTCCAGAAAAAATACAATTTTGCATGTGGTATAACTTTATTGTATAATCGTCGTTGTTTTGTACAAAGCGCGAATTAACCAAATGAAAAATTGTAGAAGCAAAACATTTATGACTATTGTTTGAGTTATCTATTCGCGATTTAAAATTTGTTAAGTAATTGAAGTCTAGGGTATTAGGTACTTACAATACAACATAAAAATAATGCTTGTCATTAATTGTGTAAAAAGAAATATTGAAAGAAATACATAATGTAAATCGCATTTTTGTAAAATGGCTTATTCGCCCTTTCTTCAAAACAGCCACGATATTAATTTATTACAGATTTGTTGGGGAAAGTTTCCCAATTTTAGATTTAGATATTATAGGTTTAGAAAAACACATTACGGTATTTTAACAAAGCTGAAATTTTCTCTATTTACGCTCTTATATGTGCCATACACGAAATGGATACGTGTTAGTCCGACCGGTGGTTCCTATAGCGTCAATCAGCCAAAAATTGGATTGCACAGTACGTTATATTATAAATCTTACCGTTCGGATAATAATAGTGGCATAGTGCGAAGAAAATATTTTCTTTTAACAATGTAATTTATCATCTAAATTATGTAATTGTATTTTAAAATTTTTCAAGAAAAGATATTATATTAATCGTAGGTTAGGTTACCTAACACTTGATTAAAACAATGAGATGTAATATAATATCTTTTCTTAAAAAATTTTAAAATACAATTACATAATTTAGATAATAAATTACATAGTTAAAAGAAAATATTTGAAAAAAAAATTGCCGGACGCCGGCGCCGCGCCGGATTAGAATTAGGATTAGCCGTCTACTGGCCTATGTAGTTTTACTGAAAAATTGAAGACAAGAAGGATGCAGCTCCACTTTTGGCAAAAAATGAGTTATTTACACCAAAGCATGTAAAACAAAATCACGAATTTATTGGTACTTAAAAAAACCTATAAATAAATTCCAAATTATATATTAGATTTTAATAAAGGTTTTCATTTATCTCAAAACTAATAAAAGTGAAGCTGCATTCTTCTTGCAACAAGGTAAGTGCATTATCAATTAACACGTGCAAATTTCTCCTATTTCCACAGCATTCAACGTGTAGTTTAATAAGGTGGGGGTACTTAAACAAAGATAGAAAAAGTAGAAATAAGAGATGTCAAGACATTATTAGACTTCTTGTAGTTTCCTGTTTTTATTAAAAAATATTTTTCATAAAATTTTTGTAGATATTTAAGTTGAAAGTTCAATCTATGTGTTGATATAAATTTCAATGATTTTATACAATGGCAAGCTTAATTAATATGCAATCTTATACTTACTCAAAATAGCACGTTTTTACTCGAATTAAACATTTTTTTACAAGAATATGATGATATTCATCAAAATAAAAATTATATAGTGACAAAGTAAAACAAGAATTCTTGAGCTTAGCGAAAGTCGCATTTTTGTATCTTTTCTAGATTGTGCATGAGAGTACAAGTTAAATTCACACTTTAATTGGAAATTGTGGCTAAACTAATTTTTTTACAGCTTTTTTTTTTCAGTAAAGGTCGCTTAAAATACATTATTTTATAAGAATATTACTAGAAAACCAGCATATTATTAATTTTTTAATCCCTACTGAACAGCCTTAAGTAGTTGAATGTCTACACTACAGGTTAGTGTGATAAAATTTTAACAAAACAAAGGATAATTAAATTATTAACTTCCCCACTTATGATTGTTCTTTTAGCATATTACATACATATCTGTCTGTTCGTCCGTCCGTCACGTGTATTCGTATTTTACATTACGCGCCACCATCACTAACAACCATACGTCCAGAATAGAGTTTGAAATTATTCCGTATGGTGGCGTAAAACGCGAATACTTTCAGTAAAATTAGAATTGGCTTGTTAAATTTTGAATTGATTCGATAGTTAAAATTCTTCTTGCAAGCTTTTGATAGTTTATAATTACTGTGAAAAATTAAAAGAAAAGTACAATATTATGATGTATGTATACTAATTTTTGTTTTTTGTTTTTAGGTAAGCTTTATTAAAGTAGCAGTCTTTGAAAAAATGTACGTATGTATGTGGTGAGTTGTTGCATTTTTACTTTTAATGTTTTTAATCTAATTGAAATGTTATTTTTAACGGTCTATTTTTATGGCTCTTTATAAAATTACTTTTTAACTTTAATTAAATTTGAGGCTGCTATTTCTCTATTATACGTATCGTTAAGTTAGAAAATTATATTTTGCTTTTTTTATTAGTGTTTTTTTGCGTAATATTATAGATGATGCTCCCCCCTACGCAAGAATTTCATTCATAAAAGTATAACCGAGCAGATACAATTAGAATTCTTAGGCTTCGTAATAATGTATTTTAAATGTATATTTAATATACTGCTTGATGGCGTCTTATACCAAATATGTTGATAATATTAAACTTCTTGATAGAAGATAATATGTGTTCATTTTATATTCAAACACGAAATTGAGTTATTAAATTTAATTTAAATGCTGTTTGTGAATTTTGTAATTTTTTTCGACTCTTGAAGAGAAAATTCTTAAGAACCTAGGGCTAAAAATGTTCATTGTGATGTTACGTTAAAAAGCATTTTATTAACGTGATACAGTGCGAGAAGAACGAACGCATTAAGTGTTTATTATTATTATATAGGAGCCATGTATGAATGGCCGGGGAATAAAAGTAATATATATTTAATGATAATGGCCATGAACTCGTCTTGTAGAGAATATTAAAATAATAAAAATAATTAACCGACACAACGTCTGCGGCTGTAACAGTGGCGTATCTTCTTTGACTATGGTTTTTATAATAATTAACACGCCAATTTATTTCTTAATAAAGACTGCTTGGTGATCTTATGTTTGGGACGTGTGGCAAAATCGTATTTTAACTAGGAATATATCGGTGGATGTTATTTATACATTATTATATTATAAAAATTTTACGAACCGCGTCCTTTGCTCACGGTCGTAAAATAATATTGTTAGTTTTATTTTTACGAGTACATCTATTTTGTCTACGCATCGTATATACGTTATTGCCCCTACTATAAATTAAAAATATTTTCAGTGGTTATTATATTTTTAACATTACGTGGCAGTTATTTTTAAATTTAATAAAAACAATTCAATTACAAATTTTTATAGTTAGTTATTCAAACTTTCAACAAAAGTTTTAAATTTAATTTAAAATATATTATCACATTACGCGAGTCAAATTTTTTTTTATTAAATTGTAAAATTAAAATATTTAAAACGTAAGGAACATAATGTGATATTAAAAGCAGCTAATTGGGGTGGTTATTTCTAAAAATTTTATTTATTTCATATTTATGTAGGTAGACAAGCGAACAAGTGTAGAGCAAGCATAAAAGTAACCCCTTGTTACAAACGATCCTAACCACGCAACCAGACAAGCGAGACGAGTAGGTCGGGGTGTCCTATTCGTGCAGTATGTGGAAACGATCGAGATATGCTCAAAATCAACAATTTCACGTTTCTGCCTTTTTTTACAATACTTACCCCAAAAAGCTCAACATGTCTGGTCGATACTAAGGTTAGTTACATAGCATCACTGCAGTGGGCGTGTTGATTTTTATTACTTACTAATAAGACTACCAAAATCTGTGAAGATTTTTCTTTACTCTATTTTTTATTTCTAAACCAATCAGCCCACCAAATATCACAGCTTTCATTTCGTGTGCGTTGAACATTTGAAGAGTCCACTCATAAACAGACCCTCATTTTTGTAAATTATTTCATCGAGATGTATTGTACTAATACCACAAATTATTATATTCTCCTCCGTATAATATACATTTTTTTATGATACAACCATGACTTAACCCACAGGTGTGAAATCATTTCAATATTAATCATCTATTATTAATTTCATTATGTTTATGATATTTTAATGAAAAAATTCAGACAACAAATTTTATTTCGATTAAATGTTACGTTTATGATTGTGCACGTGTCTTTCCTTTCCTCCTAGATTTATTCATATTAGAATGTTTGTCGGACTAGAAGTCGTTCATTTTCGTCATTTTAAAAGAAAATGTTGATATTTTATTCTGTTCTTAAACAATTGAAAGTAGTAAGATATCTTCCAAAATGTCAGTTAATACTTCCATTTACGCACCCCTTGGATTATAAGATTTCTGGCCTGTTAGAAAAAGGAATTTCCAAAGTTTTTCATTCGAGATTTAGCCCATGCTATTATTATGGCAAGTACTAGCAGATTTCGTGTAAAAATCTAAAGCCCGTGTGACAATTGCACTATTTAGTTGTGAAATTCGTGAACAAAATCTTGAAGAAATTTATCCACAAAATTTTTCACAAAAGTGTGTTTGACACGTTAGTAACTTGAGCTGAAAACAGTCATAAAATTCGTTTGGGTTAAAATGTAAGAACTGACTATCTGAATAGGGTTGGTGCGTTTAATCCCTAATCGTTTACAAGATAATAGGAGCAGAAAGTGGTTCAACTGAATTTAAATAGTATTTGATGTAAAAAAAAAAGGATTAATTAATACTTATATAGTTGGGCAAGTATAATGCTTAAAGATTAGCTTCATAACTATTAAAATAATATCTATGAAATTACTTTTAATAATTTAAATTTTGATGGCCGGGCATTGGGCATTTCATACTGAAAGAAGGTTTAGGTGTGACAAATTAGAACCAGATAAAACGTGATAAATTTTCTTCAAAAAATGCATAAGAAACTTTTCTGTTTGACACGTAACGAATATTGTTACCAAATTTTTTCAAGATTTTGTTCAAGAATTTCACAACTAAATAGTGCAAACGCGTTTATACAAGAAAGCAATGTTTTAAAAAAAAGTATCATACTTCTGTGTATATTAGTACTATACTATAAGAAAATTGCGAAAAATAAAACTAAAATCGGATTGTGAAAATTTTATAATACACTAAAAATCACCGTGTCTAGACCCTCCGCATCATACCGATTTTCGACTCAAGGATTGCTTGATCATTTCAAAAAAAAATTATAAACGTGTTGGTAGTTCAAAATTACTATTATATTTAATTTTTATTGTGTTTTGTTGTTGTTGTTGTTGTGCAGCGGCCATATTTCTTTTATGAGGTACAACAGATTTTACGATTTGAAGGGTTTGCGGAAACTGAAATATTATGTCGGTCCATATTTATCCTATCAACATGAGGCTAAAAGAAATTTGTTGATAAGAAAATGGTCTACAAAATTACTTCTTACACTGCTCTCTACATACACTTCAATGGCCGAAATTTCATTAAAAAGCTTCAGGGTGAGATTGCTCGATTTATTTTAAGACTAAAATTTAATATTTAAGTCCAATAATGCATTGTCCCCGAGATTCTGGGTATCTAGGTATTACCTAGATGATAAATGATAATTTATCATTTGATAATTTTTTACATGAAATATTTTTAACAAAATACAGGTTTTGTACCCCGAATACTGGCGATTTTGCACATTCCAGCATTCCAGAATAGGGTTCGGATGGTCTAGACACGATGACTTTTAAGGCGACTTTCATATAAGTCACTTAAAATGTAATAATGGTATAAATTTTAGGCTACTTTTATCAATCCCACCATTGATTAGTATGTAAACTAAGGCATGGTATATACAATACGAGTAATTAATCTATTATTTTGGTCTAGGTCTTCTAAGATCTGGTACTAGGATAACTTACAAAAACAAATAATAATGATAGTTTCTACTTTATTTATAAAATTTTCACTTGATGTTATGACTTTGCAATAATCGTAACAGTCAATATGTCGAATTGAGATTTATCTGTTGATCATAAGTTCATAAGTTATTAACACTTAAACTCCCGGTGTCAAATTTTTACATTCTGCAATATCGTCTTATCGCTATAATAATATATCTTATAACTTTATTACCTTTTGTAAATAAATGTTTAACAGTAAGGATAATATTATTGTCCATATTTCTTTTTGTTAATTATTGTTAATCGTTTAAGTGTTAATTATACGGAAGATGGGTTTCGTAACTGCAGCTGTACCTTGTAAGCACGGACACAACTGAACCAGTTTTTTTTAAGAAACATACCATGGAATACTGTTAATTCCAAAATACCGAAAAATTTCAACCCATTTCATGCCATATTTTCATTCCATTCGTAAATTTTCATCAAATATCCATAATAACTATAGACCAGATTGTAACTAACCAATAGTAAACGTCTGCTATTACTTACAAACCAAATCATCCAAATCAGACTTGTTAAAAGTTTTATGAAACCAAGGGTTAACTAATATAATTTTCTCTCCCAGCATATCTCAGTCTATTTTGTAATTTTCGATAATATTTACTCTGCTATCCAAATATACAGGGGTGGAGCATTTAAGACGATCTTCCACTCGTAATAATTTGACAGTGATTATAAGATGCTCGATTTTCTATGCATTTTTAAACATTTGGTTATACTGAATGTTTCGGTTATTTTTCACTTCATCCACACCACTCTCAACTTTGACATCTGTAATGGTCTCATTCATACCTTTTGAAAACCATAAAACAATTTTATTTTTTTAATAAAAAAATATTGATTGTCGAATCGTTCTACCGTTCGAATCGAAAAACAATTTTTGAACAGATTTACTATTAAATGCAGAGATTTATTACTTATTTATTATATTAGGTTAGAGCATGGACCTCTTAAACAACGATGGACTGCTACTTGATAATATGAAAAAAGTATCCCCATATAGGGGAATATAACTATTATTAGCTGAATATAACCAATAAAAAATTTTAAATTTTGCGGCCAATTTAGTAGTAATACTTACGTTTGAAGGTAATTCAACATTGTTCAATAATTAATTCTAAAAATAATATTGTTAAATATTCTTCTTCTCAGTCGTATTGCTTCTTGACAGAAGCGTCGTGACCTTTAACAATGCTTGTTAAAGGCTTTCATGGCAGATTACACCCCGGTGGTTTGACATTGCCTTCCGAGGGGAGACGGTCAGAATAAAGTTCTTACTTCACTCGGATTCGAACCGGGTGATTAGCGTTCATAGTCAACTCGCGTGAACGCTATGCTCCGACCGCCACTGATTAAATATTATAAACATGTAAACCTTATTACCTATACATTAGACTCCATATAGGGTTCAATCGGCATCGTGGATCTTCATTGATCATTTCGTCGTATGACAAGAAAAACTCATTAAGTACATTTCAAGACAACAGAGATAATGAAGTTTAAACATTTTTTATATCTGATAAATCGTATTTAACAGCAATTGTTTTGATATTTAAAATGCTAATGAATCCTCATTCATATTATAAATTGGGACATAATTGTTTTTCAGGCAAGCATAACCATAAAATAACGCACCTAATGAAACATTTCTTTTTTGTCGAAAACTGCACTTAATGAGTTTTTCTTGTCATACGACGATTTCATAGTTTTTATAGTTTAAGTTACTAACAGATAGACAGATTGCAGACTTGTATAAATAATATGATTTGTATTCTATTCTAGTCTATACTGAATCCAAATTTCATAACATAATACAATAAAATCAATAACACTGCTCTTTTAAAGAGTGAAAATTGCCTTATTTTAAGTTTTTAAAAAGAAATTTTTAAAGTACCACGCATTTCCATATTTTATTATTAACTTATTTCTAAAACGTATCAACATATTTTTTTTTAAATTTTAGCGTAAGGAATCATAAAGAACAATCGATAACTGCTTATTAAAAAAATATATGTTATAAATTTTTCATGTAATTTTTTAAATTGTATTATTATAAAAATAAAAATATACAAAGGTCTTTTATATCATAAATTTATCTTATTAAATTATAATATTATATTATTTTGTAATACAGAAGCTATTACTATTATTTCCTGTTATTTAGTGAAATAAAACTAATAACATACGTAAAGCTTATTACTTTAACTGTATTTGTTATATTGTTATTGTTATTACGTATGTATGTACATAATAATATATTATATTCTTCAATTATTTTTATTATAACATTATTTCTATACCTTTTTTTTTAAATGCCAGTTTTTTAGTATTAATCTAAACATCGTGATTTTATTTTAGATATTGCAATTTGCAAAATCGCTTTTACTAACAAAATAATAATGACATTATAATAATTACTCTTATCGATTTACCTTATTAGCAAACTTTTGCAAAATTTTATTAAAAATGTACCTAATAATAATTACATAATATTGTAGAAGTTCACTCAGAATACGCGATAAAATAGGACAAGTGCCATCTTTATTTTTCTTTTCATCTTGCTTTCCCATGTATTGGAAGGGTCGAACTCCTAAAAAAATAAACAAAAAAACGGTTTCAAGAAGTGTATTTTGCTGTTGAAAATTTTGTTATGCTGAGCATAAGATTGGTTTCCGTCACAGAAATGATTAATTGTTAAATATCGCTTAATTTGTAGTACTAATTAAGTACAAATAGATAAACGAAACCATTGGATAATTAGTTTAGCAAAACTGGCATATGCTATTTGCTAAAATGTGTGTATTTATAGTTAAACGCCAAGCGAGCTTTAGCAATAAAAGCGAATGATTTCGCAACTCGGTGATTATGACTATATGATAGCTGATGCTTTTATCACTACCACTGATGCAGTTCTGATATTTTCCGATCGTAAACCCACATTATACATCCAAAAACTTTCTCCGCACATTTAATACCTAAGTCGAACTTTTTATCTAAATAACTTTTACTGCTCGAGTATAACCATATAGTACATAATTTCTACCATTGAGATAATCATAAACTAATAATACAAAATTTTAGAATTTTCTTGGAAAAAAAGTTTTCCTATATCTGAGAGATATTCAATCTTGTCTTGTTTTTTTATTGATACTTACTTAATATTAACATGTAGGTATAAATTTCTTGATTGGTTAATTTTTTAACAAATTCTTACACGTTTTGTTACTAGAACGTTTCCGTTGAATTATAAAAATATAATTTGAAACAACTATGCAATCACAAATGGTATTTTGCATATTTAATCGCTTCGTTTGTTTCATTAAATTTAAAAATCACGTGGAATGTTTTTTGTCTGCAATTAAAACAATGGCAGTCTACTGAGAATATAAATATATGATGGTCGTTTCTCGTTCGGACACATTTTTAAATGAAATATCGGCGATATAGATGTGCTAGCTTCCATTCCTCGATATGAGATGCAAAAATAATTAAACATTTTTCAGGCATGCGGGAAAAGTTTGACAGACAAATAAAAATAGCTGTTTGAAATATGAGTATAGGAAAAATGTCCAGTTACATTTTTTCTCTCCTCACCCTTCCAATAGTGTGAGTTTTTTTAGTCACTTTTTAAATTTTATACATTTAACGATCGAACAAGTAGATATACCTAGAATTTACAATAACTTCATATTGACATTTTAAAAAATTTTACTACTGCAAATTTTAATATCGAGTTTGTAACTTTGTTATTAAAAATCGTTTTCGTATTTTTTTATGTAATTAAAATTCATTAGGAATTTAAAAATGCATACGTGCACTTAACATAACATCCCTTTTTCGTTTTTATTTAAAAATTTACAGTTAAATTTTTTAGAGGATTTATTACTCGTGTGTTTCCTCGTAAATAAAAGGTATAATACTAAATAATAACTAATTTAAACGTCATCTCACGATAATAATTTTTCATTACACAATGATTCAGAGTTAAATATATATGTTGTAATACTCGTATGAAAATATGACTGGATCGATAGACGGGTATGCAAAATATAAAAACAACCCTCCCGGGTGTCTGAGCGGTGCAAGGGGTCCCCCTAACACATCCTACCCCCTTCACCGCTTTCAGACGGATGGTGACAAACAACTATAGTTTCACCCCGACGTCATCCAGCCTTTAGGCACAGAATTTGATTGTTGTCAAGTGCGTGCAGTAAATATGGGATATAAGTATCACGAAGAACTTTTTAACTATTATTAATATTTTTATCTAAACCACATTTTTTAGTTGAATTAAAATCGAGTGCTTGTTACAAACTGTACAAGCAACGGAAAGACGGGAAAAGTAACGCAAAAGTACTGGCACTATGACACGAGTAACAGCTATGTCCTGCGTGAAACCGCTTGTTCGCTTGACTTGACAGAATGCAATCATAGAATTCTATGTAGAGGTCCAGAAAATTATTTTTATTTTGATCCTAAAATTGTTTCAATTTTTTTAGGAATTATTGTTGCAAATTGTTTTTATTAACATTGAGCAGCTTTTCCAAAATTTCACTCCATTTCAATCGGTTACATGTCCAAAATAAATTGGAACGTGTGCATTGCAATGCCTTGAAACATAAATGTAATACTTTACATTACATTAATTTTATTTAGTTCTACGTTTAATAATATTTACCTTAAGGTTCTCATTCCTTACTTTATCCAGTATTTGTATGTAAGGGTAAATAATATGTAACCATTTATTACCAACAATTATTTTTAAATACACTAGGAATTGTAATACCTAAGAGACCTTTTATCGATTCTATCAGAATATCACATGCACGCGCTGTTATTAAACTCGTGAGGTATTCACTATAGGTACTATAATAATTATTGTACATCTTGATATTCACAAAAGTAATGTAGGTACTTCTAAACGAACGAAAACGTACTTTAAAACTTCTCGACGACGAAACATTTTTTAACTACCGAAGAAATCTCACAACCTTTCAAAAATTGAGTTATTCTTTTTAATTTTTTAATTTAAGAACAACTGATTTTGAACGTCTCAAACTGATTTTCGAACTATTTTTTCTACTTGGAAGAAATTCTCAAAATAACTTAACCTCTCGACGACCACACATTTTTTAACTATCGGAAGAAATCTCACAACCCGAATGAACATAATTTAATTAACTTTTCACGTTTTTCTTTTATCGTTCATATTTTCTTTAAAAAATTGTGATATTCTTTTTAATTTAAGAACAAGAACTGATTTTGACGTCTCAAACTGATTTTGAAACTATTTTTTCTACTTTGAAGAAATTCTCGAAATAACTCAACCTCTCGACGACCACACATTTTTTAACTATCGGAAGAAATGTCACTAAACATCATGTAATTAATTTTTCGCGTTTTTCTTTTATCGTTCATATTTTCTTTCAAAAATTGAAATATTCTTTTTAATTTTTTAATTTAAGAGCAATAGAGCTGATTTTGGAACTATTTTTTCTGCAAGCAATTAGAAAATTGACATTTCTTATTATACATTTTCCATAAATGAAAGTAACATCGTATACACATTGATATTTTATTGTTGAAGATTGAGTACATTTATGTTTTTGCTCCAGTTTTGTTTGGAGAAACACTGCATACGACTCGGAAGTAGCCTTTGGCTCTTTCTGTTTAGTAATACGTTATATTACGTACTATTTATATAGTATTTCAGCAAAAAGAGTTTTAGACAAAATTTATAGAGAATTAGACCCTCTACAATTTTTATATTGGCTATTTTTTGTTATTGATAATGGAGAGGTGATAGGTATTCTAGTAAAAAAAAACTGATTTCGTTCACTTGGACGTCATTTTTTCAATAATATCTAATATTTTAAATCAATTTTTGTAAATATTACAACATTAATCAAGATAAACAATATCCAAATCAAAATATTATTAATAACGCAAAATTGACTATAGTTTTATTATTGCGATAATTTTTTTAATAAATGGAGTTAATGTTTTCGAATAATAATTTTCAATACGTTTTTATAATAATTGATATAACATGCTTGTGGGTTTTTAATATAAAAATGATTAAATACGGAAAAAATTATCTACTTATTCCATTAACACTTACGACATCGTCCAGTGCATTTATGCCAACTCCATTGTTTCATATCCTTAACATTGCACCCCTAACAAAGGAAACAAATACGCACCTAATATTATATAAATTATTAAATGAAATTAAAATAAATTGTAAACTGTTTTAACCAAAACATTTTTCCCTCGCATGCGTAAAAGTTGATACTATATCGTATTATATAAATTCGGTTAATTCCATAATGGAATTAATTTACCTAGCCTTTGTTCGGCTCTACACCGGTAGTTACGTCACTAACTACTCTATTAGTTTGAGAAGCACTGCTCTAAAAGAAAAATGCACTACGTGGACCAACTATAGCAACTAATTTGTTCTTGTACCTACCGTGCGATTTAATAAATTATTTGATTTTAATTGTTCATTTATATCTAAAAGCTTTCATCTATGTTTAACTTTTCTTCTTAAAAACAAATTTTTGTGATTTATGGATGGCTAATTCGAGTAATTGCACGGTAACGGATCTCGCGTGCATTGCAAAGTAACGTTTTATCAATTGTAACAAAATTTTGCCAATTAAAATAAGTAGTAAGACAACAAGCCAGGTGCTTTTTTATTAGTTTTATAGAAACAAGTTTTGAACCTTGTCGAAAATTCAATTATGGCAGGGTATTGCAGTAACAAACAAATAATAAATTAAATAAATAATCAAGTTTTCATCATCATTATGCTTATTCAGGGTGGTCTCTTAGATGAAACTTTGGAAATGGATGCAGCTGATGGGTTTTGAATGCCACTTGAACATTTTAATGAAGCGTTTGCAATTTTTGGTTTTCAAGTATTAGCTACTGGGTAGCAATTAGAACTGCCGCATGTCTTCATACCATTTGAATTCCGTAACTATTTTTCTTATGAAATTATTACACAAATGGCTAAGAAAGAAAAAAAATAACTGGGAAGGTAAACTGTAACAAGCAACGGTTCGAAATTTAGAAGCGGTGCCTCCTTATCAGTCAGAATTTCTTTTACCTATTAAAAAATGTTGATTTCGCCAATATCAAGGATGTAAGGCTATTGTCAAGTACTTTTTCCCTTTTCTACGGTGGGCTAAACATCCCCGGCCCTCTTACTTACGTCCCGAGCCAATTTAAGAAATATACCCAATTTGCCAACGCAAAAATTTCGGTAAAACATAAATATGGTGACTATATTGATCGATCAGAAAGCAAATGGGGACATCTTCTAATAATATTGCGACAGTGCCATAACTAATACCTACCAGATCCTCATTTAACGGGATTGAAATGTTTTAAAAATAGATGGTGTTCTGGTATCGAAGCGAATAGAAAGAGCAGAGCTTTTTTTTAAATGAGCCATGAAAATATGTAGTTTCTATATTAATTATCGGAATCTTCTAGGGCCTGGTTCTCCTGAACCATTAGAACACTGATGGTTTCGCCCATTATTTCAACATACCTTATCATATAGTATATTCATATCATCAGGGTATTATTTTAAACTATGGTACCTACTCATTTCGCAAATTGTTAAGTTTACTACCTACATCTTCTTAGATTGCCATTTAGAACTCTATTTTAGAGTTCAGAACTTGGAAATGCATTAGGATAAGGAGGTCAAGTGAGTTTTTAGAGCACAAGACTTGCTTAATATCATAAAGCTCCAATTTTACATCCTAATGACATAATTAACATTGAAAATTATTGAAATATTAAAATACTCGATGAATTGAAAGGTTTTAATGTAAGAACGTATCTTTTTGGCATTCAAAAATAGTTGATATAGACATGAAACCTTTATAGCCACTACAACACACCTTCGTATATTTTATATAATAAAAATGTTAATGCATGTGATTTTTACAATTACTAGTTAATTAATATTTTTTACTATATATTCAAGTTGCCCACACGTAGTAGGCGATATTGTGCTGAAATTGATTGCTGCAATATTTATGTTCTTGCATTTTGTTTTTTATAACGATTATGATGTATCCTATAAAAGTTGTTTTATTTAATTTACAGGATCGTACGAAGGTACGAAATAACAAGTTGGTCGAAAAATATTACTCGTAATATAGGTATTATTAGTATTGAAAATTAATAATTTAGATTATTTTTACTTTCGTTATATTACACTTTCTACTTTATATAAATTTAATATGGATTTAAGTAAATATTTCCGTAAGTGTTTTTCTCTTACGTAACTTTGGTTAAATAGAGTAATGTTAAATTATTCAGACTTATAAATACAACGTCGCGTTCTCGATGTTTGTTGTGTATGTTTATTGTTGTATTAATATTTAAGTTAGCATGTACATTCCTATATTTTTGTATATTAAAAATATATAATAGAGAGGGACTGGAACATATAAATACTTTTAATTAGCATATAAACTTCTTGTACCTACGGAAATATAAGTGTGACGCACACGTACTCCTACTTTATTATTTTATGTATTATTTATTGTATGCATGTATTATTCATATTTTCTGTCATTTTCACTAATATATTAATGTTACGTCATTTTATGAAACCTTTAATAAATATTTATAATTGCCAACATTAAATATAATATTACAATTAATGTTAATGTCAAATTTGTTCATGTATGTGTTAAAACAATAATAATAACCGTTAAAAGTTTGAATTACATATAATAAAAATAATACTAAAAGTAAATGATAACAATAACCATGAGCGCCAACAATAACCATTGTCCTTGTCCGATTTTGATGCCAAGACTCGTCCTCTACATTACGTTTCTTTAATCTTCAAAACTGTTGTTAACTTATAAAACTCTTTCGGCTGATCGTTAATATAATAAGACTTGGAGGAGAAATGTCATTTGTAAACGCATTAACATTTTTAATATCATCTCCATGTAGTGCGCTCACTAAAGACCGTACTGTACATAGAAAGGGGACAGCGCAGCGTCGCTCTCTCCATAGCCACCCTCATCACTTTAGTAATATCGACGTACACTAATATACGTATAATCTTATTTGTACCCGCGTATAACCTTACATATTTATTGAACAACGCCTCCATACTTGCTTTGATTGCTTAATCTATTGCCTATTTTTATTCTTAAACAAACTTTCAAGTTCGTACTTGCGTACACCCAAAATAAATTTGTTAGGGTTAAAAGAGACTCGCAAGGGTGCTGTAACGCAATTACTATCTCAAGTTTTATGAATGAAAAATTTCGTTGTATTGGATAGTAGATACCTATATAAATCAGTGGTCATAAAACTCGATAATATTCTTACTCTGTTTTGTTTTATTATTGTTACAATTATGCATAATATACTACTTTGTCAAACTAATTTATTGATCTCCCACAAATAATCAAAGCTTGAAGTTTTTGTCAATAACATTGATTCGTTTAGGTATACAAAATGAATATGGCATAGGAATATTCTGTATATTATAATATTATTACTACTTCGAGTGGTAAATGTACCAGCGGATTTTAAAATAAAATATTGACGTGGTTGTTAAATATTCACGCTACTGGCCTTACCTCCCATAGTGGTATGCTACCGATGACGGCTTTCGATTGACATGGAATCGTAGAGTGTAATCTCCGAGAAGGCCATCCTATGCATCGCTTACCAAAGATAATATTTATGATGTACTTTTTATAAGACATTTTGACTTGTGCATATTTCATACAAGAGCAGAAATCCGCTAAAGATTTTTTGATGCATCCCGAGTTTGCATGGGGGATCTTGATGATTATGGGTTCCTTTTACATCGGTGGTGGTCTTGTAATGGTTACGTGTACGCTGTAATTGTGTAACAATGCAATGAATATTGTGTCAATGTTAAATATCCCGTTGCTCTCCAACGGCTTTTGAGTGCAGTTTACCAAGTTGCTCTTGATTCTCGTCTGCATGTTAACTTGCATTCCACTTGCTTGACCGTTCTATTATAGCAATTTCTATTTGCGTAGTGCATTGAATACGTATTGATCAAAAGCATTTACTCTCATGATGCAGTGAATTATAGTTGTGCACTATCTGTTTGTTTAGCTGATTAGTTAGTAACGTTATTAGATATCTGTGATACTCGAACTAATCAATTAATTATTTATACATAATGTAGGCTACTCGGTCTACACGTATAAATTGGAATATCTGCGGATTCTCTGCATTATTGGCTTTAATAATAAGTAATAAGTAACGCTTACTATATTGCAACCAAATCGGGCACAAATAACTTTATAATAAACTTTATTATAGTATAATATGTAAAATTTACGATAACTTTTTACAACAGTTAATTGGATAATTTGTTAATTAATCAATACATTGGTTTGTCAGATTGCCTATAATTTTAATTGAAATCTCGAGTCATTAACATTCGTAGCTGTGATAGTACCTACCATCCCCAGACGCTATTCACACTCAGGTTATCAGAGTTCAATGTAACTAATTAAATTAATATAATTTAGTTTGATATTGTCGTTTATGTGTGGGTTGTATTATAAAGAGACTGACTATCTGTAGGTTACATACATACACACATACTTGTGCACAGGGTGGTCGATTAATAATTTGTACTACCCACCGACTAAACTCGTATCTCAACTTGAATTTGAACATATAAATAAATAAAATTTCAATGCACTTCTGTAATAATTGAAATTAATAATACAATTGTTTCAATAAAGACAATTATTTATTTACGAAGTCGTTCTAATTGAGAATCTTTAAATATCAATTAATTTATTTTATTATAATTTGTAAATTGAACGCTCGCCTATATCTTAATTCATACTCCTATTATGTTATTTATTATACTTTATTGTATTTTATTTATTTCTTTATCATTTATGACATGTGTGAGCGTTGAAATTAACCATTAATTTATTTAGTCACGAATAAATAGATCTATAGATTTTGATTTCACATTAAATGAGATGTAGGTTGAGAGTTCCCGTTTTATAGTTTGTTATGATGTATTTTATGCCATTCTCTATGTTTAAAATTAACGTTTATTGTAAGTTGTATATTGAAAACACCACATAATTATGTGCTTTTGTTATTTCTCCACTTTATTAGCACAACTTAGTAGTACGTCAATTTTTATATGTCGTCTAGCAGCTTTTAGTCAAAAAATGTACACCAAAACCGAAAATATAAAAAGCGTCGATGTCATTTGTTACATTTTGCATGAATTTTTAAAGCCGAAGATTGTAGACATTCTTTTAGTCGGGTTTTATCTGTAATAAAAGAAAAATCAATCAATTCGTTTGTAAAAGAATCGGGAGTAAAATCTGTGACAAGTGTTCACATTATTGACATAGCCATAACAACAAACGTTCTGCCATCTGGAGCGCGGTGCATGAATTAATGATCCACAAACTGGAATCCATGTATAATCTAGTAGAATGCATACAATACATACTCAGAGGTATTGTACGATGGAGAATGTATGTGTAAAGGGACCACCCTGATGCAAAGCAATCGATGGACACAATAGTTAGTTTGCTTCGATGAATAATTAAAATACACACGTAATTACTTAGTTTAATGACGAAAATTGCGTGTATCTCAAGCCGCTCAATCAACGTTAATAATTTCATTCTGGATTTTTCTAGCGAACGAGTCCTTAAATGCCGGCTCTTATCCTTAGACGTATCGTGTATCTAACAATAATAATAAAACCGCACTACATTATATCAAGTTTCAACGTTAAAGCAATGGCGTGCAACATCCCTGAAATTGATTTATTTAATTCGCCGCCCGCCTGGGACGTTGACTTTATTCAAGTGTCACCCGTGAGGCGAGTTCGCTCAGATTTCCTCTATTCGTATCGGTTTCTCTTTCCATTTCTTCGCTTTACCACGCTGTTGTCGTTTTTGTTACTACTCCATGACATTCTCATTCTAACTCGGCGCTTTTCTTGAATGTACCGATCAGCTGTTCGCTGAAAATAACGTGAACGACGACCTTGATCTCCTTACACCCACGCTGAGTTTGTATTGTCTGTTAACCTTTATTGTGTCATCACTTACACGAAATCAACAACTTGTATTAAATTGGTAGTGCTTGTAAGAACGAACATACCTACAGGCAAGGTATGAGAATCTTGGAATCGTATATGTTATGCTCGAATTATTCCGTCCAAAATAATGTACTTACATCTCTTTATGTAAGTGGCGTTTAGGTGACGTCTAATTCTGTTAATAACGTGTACAAGTCTTATTATAACATGGTCTGGCATGCAATTAAGACATCACGCGATTTGTATGCAGTTTAAGATATTCGTTATCGTCATGTAATGTCAGACAGCTAATACAAGTTGTATTACCGGAACCGGTATTGATTAAACAGTTTGACTACAACAATAACTTAATAACAATCAGGATAACACTTAAATAGTGATTCTTAAATGGAAGTGTATGTGGATGCAGTTTCCCTGGGCGGTCGGTGGGGAGCTTAAAGTTTCTCTGAAAATATCCTCCTGGCAGCTATAACTGCGTCCGCTACTGCGTACAGGGTGCGGCGGAGGCGCGAAAATAACTGACATCACTTATTATCAAAGAGTAACTTCGTATTTTAAACCTAATATATAACCAAGTAATCCATAATTTTTTTGGTTATAATTACAATTCAAAAAATGTACTATTGTTATTATACTACTATTGCTATGGACCTTTCTTAATATGCTGTAGTTTAATAATAATTAAATAATGTTTGTTTTAATTTAGTTACTTAATCAAAATTTCATTACAGTAAATTTCATACTAACTTATAATCCAATAAATTTATTATACTGGAGCCATAAAATAATTTAAGTTCTCAAGACGAAAATTCAAATCGATTTGAAAGGTTAAATTTTATCGTTAATAACTCAAATTTTTCCTATAAAGTTAAATTCAAGTAGTACAATGGAATGAACTTCCGAAGTAGTGCATGTCGTCGAATGCTGACTCTTCTGCCATACCTCTTCAAAATCTCAACAGGGAGAAAGGTAAAATCGCAAAATATTGCGTCGATAATGGTTACACATCAATCAAGTAAAAATTGCAGTAATATTAATTATTTAACATTTATGGAAAGGGTTCATTATCATTAATAAAAAAAGTCAATTTTCCCCGACTAAAAACGTGAAGACTGCAATTATGTAAGTAAACTCGTGCAATGTTGCTTTTGACGATGGAAAAGGTTATTACGCTTTTATGAACAGCGCAATATTAACTGGTTTATTAGCAACAAAAGAAGTACTAATTTAAAAATAATGTAACAAGTTACAATTTGCAAGAAATCGCAATAAAAATAAAAATAATATTGTCTAGCAATTTTCTTAAAGCTTTGAAATATTCAATTGTTGAGTCAACATCCTTAGTAGATACATCTTCCGATTCCGGGGTAGAACATCGCCATTTTCTGTGAAACAACCGCATTAAAGCAATTTGACAATAAATTAATCGAATTACATGCATTAAAACACGGGTCGTCGAGGGATTTACAAAAAAGTCGCCGCTATGCACAACAGGATATGGATGCATTTCCGTTCTCAAAGGGGTTGGTAATTATGGCCGCTAATATGATTACGTCATTTCTGAACCGAATCCATTAGGGCCTTCTGATGCTCCGTTGTAATTCGGTATCACTCATGACGGTCTAACACTAAAACGTTGGTAGGTGGTTGTCGCATACTATCGATATTAACTTGTGTCAATCGCATAAATACATAAATATCGATTTGCTAAAATCGCGAATATTTTATACTGCGTAAGAGGTTTGCTTTTTTAACTTTCTAAACTCGCAAGTTGTAAAATTTCCCCACGTGTTTCCTCCGTTTTCTTGTAAGTAGGGGTTGGCTTGAGTGTTAATAAGTTGGTTCCGAGAAGCCATGTTGATGAATTTTGTGCAATGGCGTCTCTCTTAGTTAAATTACAGCAATTTAGGGAGACGCCGTTGCCGTTTGCCCTCGTTAGATATTAGTTCAAGTTATTACAGATATTAACAGTGCACGGTTGTTGTTTGTTCTTGGTCGCGTCTTGTAATGTTTGTTTTCATTTGGTTACATTGTACTCGCTCTATTCCCGTTATCATTAATAATATCTGATTTATGATATCATCTTAGATGTTTTGATGTAGTAATAGCGGTGTAAAATTTGTCATTCTAAATGTTCAACTGCACTAATAGTGGGTTCGTTCGCTATCTGTATATTATTGGATTCCGATTACTTAATTTTTCATTTCAGAATCGCCCATACTTTTTAATTACAACTAATTAATTGTATTTTGTTTAGCCTTTTCTCTAGCCACTTTTGTATTTCAGTAGTACTCAATTAATAATAGATATTCCATCGAATTATTACAATACGGGTAGTTTTTATTTTAAATTAACAAGAACGAATTTTGGAAACCTTTTTCAGCTGTTTTGATTTGTAATATTTCATATTGTTAATTACATTATCGTGAAGCTTTCGTATGCACGTTAGTTAGTTCCAATCAGCTAATTGCTAATAAATTGTACTTCACAGGCTGATGTGTTCTGAATTTGATTAAATATAAAATTTTGCTTTTGCTTATTGTTTGCATTGGATGTGTACTTTACACTCTGATATTTGCCAAAGTATTCCACGCCTGCTTTTAAATACGTACATTCAATAATGTTTTCAATTTAAAATTTTTACTCCTTATTTAAATATTTTAATACATTTGAAGGAAAATTTGTTCAATTAAAATGAATTAAATTATTATGTTTTGTCTCAAGGCCAGCCGATTTATTGCTGTAATTCTTTTTGTGGGCATAATTTAAAGAATATATCGATATTATTATACTAAACCTACCCTGTTTCCTCTTTAGGATTTGACAAGATCAAAGGAAATTAATTTCAGCAGTGTGAAAATGCACACCTTTTAACCAATCACTTCACCAAGTCACATTTTTAAATCACTTAAATATTTAAATTAATTATCTTCTCTTCTTTAACTTCTTTAAGATCATTTTTAACTTCTTCTACCAGCAACTGTGACCTTGGCACTGTGAGCATATTGTTGTTTTACATCTGGTAGGTAGCTTGCTGGGCTGCCCTTCAGATGTGCCTGTATTCTGGTTTTTTATGTTGATGATGGCAATGCATTAACCCAGGAGGACCACCGGCTTAACGTGTCATATAAGAAAATTTAATCCTTTCGGATTTGAACCCAGTACCTCGACCGTCTCTAAAAATTAATATATTATAATTTATAATATTACTATAATAAATATTACTTATGAAAATATATAAAATTAATATATAATTATGATTCCATACTATAAAAGTCTTCATAATCAATTTTACGAGTATGAGGTATGTACCTATAAACCTGTGCCATCTTTGGATTTCCACAAGTATGATTTCTGAAAGTGTATAAAATGAAATCGAATTATTATAACAATATTGATAATAATAATTAATATGTAATACCCTAATTTAGGTTAATATGGTTTTAGAGTTAAATATGCCATTTGCTTACCTAACATCTAAAATGTATCTATCATTTAGGTACATGGTTGATGCAGTTTAATTTGCATATTATACTAGAGTGAGTTGTACATGCAATAATTATTATTGACAGGCGTGCGAAGGTGTCATACAGATATAAAACAATTCTTTTTTATTGTAAAATGCTATAACTCTTGAGATATTAAATCTTCGTTGGTTACTGTCATCATATTCTATGTTATACTTTTTATGTGTTAGTCATTTGATTTATGCAATTAAAATTTACGGCTGCTACACCACAGTATCCTACCGGTTATTATGCGAAAAAGGACATAATAATATGACTTGGTTGTACAGATGGTAGTACTCCAGCGAGGCTTATGGTACTGGAACTTGCAATATTTTTTATGAAGGTACCTTATTTCTTGGTCGCAATATTGTCTACTATTATTATAATGAGTATTTCAAAAGGTATTTCTTAATTTTTATAATTTGACACTGATATTTTATTGACATGCGACTAAAAATGAAAATTGCCATATCAAAATAATGTACCTATGTACTTGCAAAATTCAATTGGAATAAATTGAAATTTGAGGTTTGATTTTTCTAATTTATGTTATGTTAATTAATTAAACCATCTTGGGGTTGCGGTTGTCCATATACAGATTTCTACTCATAATTCCTGTCGGAATACCCGGGATGATACCATATTGTCCTAGAATGTTTGTTGGTTATGCAGTTGTGGTTGCGGTTAGTTTGGTATGGCTACTCTAGATTACAGTACAACATAAATTCATTACTTGATTTAATGCAAGATGTAAATTACATATTATTATCATGAATTAAAAATAATAATTATTCTTATCTCTTAAGTTATTAGATACACCTAATTAGTTGTTTTTTAAACTCAGTTTATAAATATTGTAAACTGATTGTGTTAAATTATTATACATTCGCGTAGGTTTAATATTTACAATTGAATGAAAAATTTATTAACGTCATAAAACTGTTGAAGAATAAGTTGTTATTACAGAACCACAATTATTATAAAAAATTATACAAAGGTATATCTCACACCTACCATACTATAACATACAATGTAATTGTTGAAGTATTATGTTGTTCTTTAGTCTTTGATATAATAATAATAGGACATGTTTATGCTTGTGAAATTATTACTGCATAAATATTGTCAAATCTTTACTAAAAATAAAATATCTACTTTCTCTGAGTTACTCTGGGTAATAGGAAATTTGAAAATACATTTATTCTCAATAGCAAAATATAACAAGACCAATTTTTAGACCAAATTGTATGTTGATATGAAAATGCTGGATGGAGCATATTATAATATATTATATAAAAATCATACGAGCTTTTTTCGAAAAAAAAAACATGAGACGCCTTTTATACATTAATTATTCTTTCGATAATATAAATATTTTGTAAAATATAATCCTTTTGCCTTAAATATAATTTTTTTGATAGAACTTCTGCTCTAAAATAAATATTTTTTTTAACGTGCAAAATATAATATATTATTTTCTTCATTCACAATTTCATAATATTATTATGAAGTTGGCTTTTACGATCAGACGATCTTAATACCTATAAACTATTAAAATCACATAATTATATTGAGTGTCGTAAATTTTTACTCATTTCGTTTGTTGAATATCTGTCAAGCATTACTTACAATGTTTTGTGGTCATCTGATTAAAATTCAGTTCTTATTTCATTTTATTTAATTAATTAAATAGAATTTTTAAAACTAATTTGTACTTACATTTTTTTTTTTTTCTAATAAAATTATCTAATAAAATAAAATTCTGAAGATTTTGTCATAATATTTCTTCATGATGAATATAAAAATGAAAACAAAATGGTTTATTCTGATAAATGTTTTATTGAATGTTGGGAATTACGAATGGAAGACAAATTCTTTTCTTAAGAAAATGTAAGTCTGAGGCTGTTAAATTCGGCAATCGTGGAGGCCAATTGAGATAACTTGTTGTGGAAACAGCTCTCTCAGTAATTCCATTGTAACATTGGCTGTATGTGAAGTTGCACTGTCTTGTTGGAACCACATATTAACAAATCCCAAATCATCCAATTCTGGTGTCAAAAAGTTATCAATCATGTTACGATAACATTCTCCAATAACAGTTACTGTAACCACGTTCATCTTCAAAAAAGTAAGGGCCAATGATTCTTGCTGTCACTTTTAATGGATGCAAAGGTGACTGATCAATAATTTGAGGATCTAGTGCCCAAGCACGACTATTTTGTTTATTAACGTATCAAATTATCTAATTAGGGTTATCACGAGTAAGCTGTAACATGTTATTGCATAAATTATGCATAATTTTCCACAAAGTTGTTGTTTTAAGTCCAATTTCTTGAGCACGGTGTCGCATTGAAGTTGATGGATTGTTTTGAACACTTTATAGGACAGCATCAACGTTTTCAGTTGATCTTCTCGTAAGTTGTGGCTCAGGTTACAAAATTTTCATGCTTACCAAAATGGCGACCAAACAAAGTAGTAAGCATTGCCGGCGAACACCTTGTATTTTGGACTAAAAGATTATATTTTACTGAATTTATTGAAACGATTTATTGAATTTCCGAATACTGGGGGTCGTGCTAAGCAATTCTATGAACCCTGCATTCCACTTTATTTTAAGTTTCTCATTGTTTTAATTTTTATTTTTCCAAACACAATAAAATAATATATTATTAGTTGTGTATTTAGCATATTATGCATGCAGGTATATTTATGCTTTTATGAAACATTTATACAGAATTCTATAATTGTAGCATCTATAAATATTTCATCTTTCTGTATTATTATAATACATTGTAATAATAATGGCGTCGTTTTTATGTGGAGAACGATATAAAAGTTTAATTAAATTTCGTTTAGCGCTTTATATTTACACTTGCCAGCGAAGTTTGATAATACGTAATAACCATATTCCGAACATTGAACTAGCAAAATTATATTTTTTAACATTGTTAATAACGACATGCAGAATTATAATGGATTAAACGTACATTATAAACAATCCATTAATAAATACATTAAACGAGAATGAATTACTTCTAGACGCCAGCTCAAATAAACAGATACAAACTGTGTTTAAAAGAGCCACAATATTCAAAGATTATTTACTTTAAATTCATTTTGCTATTCCTGAAATGTGTTAAAATTTATGTAAATCTAATTTCCTACAAGATTTATGATAAACGTAGTACATCTGTCGGCGTATTTCACTATTTTTCATAAGATAATCAAACGTCATAACATCAAAGATTAGCTAACAGAATAAAGCATAAACATCCATCTTCAATAATTGCTTTTGTAAATCTTCACACACCTAAACCACACATTTTGTTCTAAATGCATGCACTGACGATTATATTAATTTTGAGAAATAATCACGTATTACTCTTTCATTACATCCAGAGGCTATTATATCTGGTAATTCTTTTCCAACTCCAAGTTGAATGACTTAAATGTATTATAGTTACTGCAAGTTATAGTACACAATAATAATGTTAGTTAGTTTAATATATTATATAAATAAGAATTTAGCCTTCGCTCTCAATTTACTCTTTAATTAGGGAACCAGTTAACGTTGTTTGCAAAATAATGATGGCGTCATAAATTGTGATAACATATAACAAAGCTGAAAGCAGTTTACATAAACCTACATATTTTAATGAAACAAGACCGTTCCAAGTTATTAATTACTTCATCCCGAAAATTAAATAAATTATTTTTTAGTTTCCTTCAATTATATAAATATAAATTAATTCTTTTATTAACAATGACAATGTCACCTAATTATATATTTTATTGTTGGAAACCTTCGGGACATTTTTAATGTGTTAATTAATTATGCATAAACCACTTGTTATTATAAAATATAGAATATAAACTATAATTTATTATTTATATAATAATAACTTTATATTTATCTCTCCAACATTTTTAATTACTTTTTGTTTCGTTCTTTTAATAGTTGACGTTGTCGGATATAATAAAAAGAAATAAAATTCAACGAATATATTTACATAAAATATAAAATTAAATAATGTTTACGCTTACGTGCAATATCTGAATTTTCAGTATCTTGGTATATGTTTCAGTTTTTATGGGTTGTTTTTAAACTAAGGTTAGGTTGTAATTTTCTCTTTCAAATTTAATCAAATAGGTAACGATTTATTAGAGTTTATTGTGGTGGTAGTACAATAGAGGAAGGTTGTTGTTGCTATAATTATTGCAAATGTTAATTCGTAACCAATAACTAATGGTCCTAGACCGGCGATGTATCTCAGCCTTGTCACTACCATAATTGTAGTTATTGGCTACAACTATGCCCATTTATTATGATATATGCATCGAGCTGAATTGTCATAATAATAATTTAGCTAAATCAATTATCATTTTTCTGGCAAGTTTGCTTTGTTAAATGTAGAGATAGTGATTTTAAGGGAGAAATGGAATAACTTTGGGGGAGGTAGATGTTATAATATGCTTGACTGTGTTTCATAATTTACATAATAATATGTGTTCAATAATTCCCAATCCTAATGTTTCTTTTTCTTTTTTTCAGGTAAGCCAGTTTATTTTTCCAAATGCCGTGAACCAGAATCGGAATAATATGTAAGAAAATAATTTTTGTGTGCCATTCTTCGTTTGCCACCGAGATGGAAGACTTACATGAACACAACGTAGTTGTGTATTTATTGATGAAATCAAATAAACGAAATTTTTCTATTCTATTCCATCTCGGTGGTAGACGTCTACTATTTTATTCAACTTGGTGTACAAATTGATGTAATATCAAAAGAAAAACAACAAGTACAATTGAACATGATCGACATAATATGTATTTTATTTTTCATTTATTTTCTATATCAAATTTTTAATTAATTGCGGAAGAAGTTTTTAAGTAATACAATTTATATTATATCGGAAGCATATATTTTTTTATTTCATTACGGTTTGGAAAAATTTCTACAATTCAATAAAACTGTTCCTAAGATAAATAACATCGCGTTTCTGTTTGATTAAGATTTTCTCGAGAAACTTAGATGTAGGTTTATTTTAAATATCTAAAATAATAGGTATAATAACCAATTTAAATTTATATATTTTGAATTATGAATAAAAGTGTAGAATTCCTATATTATAATAATATTGTATTTCGAACAGCAGATGCAGACTCCAGTCTGGCTAGACAACGAGAACAATTGAAAAGTTTCATAAATAATATCTACTCTATAGTAAACTAAATACAAGCTATTCCATATATTTATTTCAATATCGAGAAATAGATAAATAGCAACATATATTACATTCGAGTTTCCATATTAAAATGTATTTACAGTTGGCATACAAAAATAATAATTTAAAATATAAAGTATTACCTCGACGTATGTACATCTGTATAAACATCATCTAAAAATGTTTTACATTTTAAACTTTTTAATTTTTATTTGTTTATAATTTATTTTTTCACTTCTGAATACATTAAAAAATAATAAGTAGACCGTATGATTTTTATAATTAGGGCTGCTGACAAAATCAGTGAAAACGTCAAGTGAAGTTAAGAACCACCTGAAAAAAACAAATTCAGACGTGTAAAACAGAAAACAATATTTAAAGAGCGATAGCTTTGTCTCGAATCTCGAAATTCAATGTTAAACTTTTCACGCTACTTGTGTCGTTTTCGTGAAATTTTAGAACTTTGTTTGAGTTTCCGAATAGTATCGCAATACTTAAAAATTTTCAACAATTTATTTAATGACTTCTTAATATCCATTCTTAAAAGTAAAGTTCCCATATAAAATAAGCTTCATCAAAATTATTACATTATCTAAAAAAAAGGAAAGATATCATTAGAGTAATTTTGAAGTTTCGAAAACCAAACCCATTAGTACGGACGTTTTTATCATGCAGGAAGCTTAAAATTCAAAGTATCTAGGATTCTTTTTACATCGTTTCTAAATTTTAATCCTCATGGAATTTAAAAATTTTTATGCAACCGACCATTGCTGATTTAGCCGTTAAAAGAGTTGAATCTGAAAAATATTTATTCTGGGGTTTTATCGAACGAGTGAAGGTTAAAAAACGAAGTTTTTCGTTTCTAATTTATTTATGTGGAGGAAGTAACCACTCGATGGATATTAAATAATTGTAGTTGTCGTCCAATACACGTAACAGTATATAATCAAAATAAATCACATATTTTAGAATCTAAAGCAAGAAAAATTACTTGATCACTTGTTTGACATTTAGGCTTTATTAAAAAAGTAATACACACTTAATAATTGATTACTTTTGTAGTTATGTACATTAAATGTTAGTATTATTAATGAAACTATTGATTTAAATATTTATTTGATTTATTTCGTAATGGCTATTTAAATATTTGTTAATATCAATCAACATGAGAACAAAAAATGATCGTGCATTATCCGTAAGTAATGAAAATTTTTCGTGTATTTTAAAAGTAAGAGATTTAATTCAGGAAAAATGAATAGAAAATGAAAACATTAAAAAATCAAAAATACACGAATGAATTCAATTAGTTATTGTTTTCAAATGTTCACTAATGTCATGAAATGATGAACCATTAAATTTGTTTATTAAATTATTTCGATTGTATTGATAGAATGTAGAGTAGCAAAAATAATTAAGTTATTGTATTTAGACATTTTCAACCTACGGTAATTAAATAAGTTATCAATATTACGAGTTTAAGATATGCAATTACTCTTTTGTATAGATAGATACATACTATAAATAATGTTGTGATTTATGACCGTGATTTATTTGGATGGGATTGTGTCTAATTATTTAATTTTTGCTCTTTTGTAAGTTAGCATTTATCTATAACCAAACGTCCTCTAAGCTTATAAAATGTGTAAGTAGTAAAAATAATTTCATTTGTTTTTAATAAAAAAGTTATACCTACTTGGTGGAGAAAAATATACACCTCGATCTAAGGGTGACTTCGTACCTACGCGATACTAATGTCTCCAGATACTTATTTATTGGAAATTTAGACGTCTCGGTAACCTATTGTGTTAAATTTAGAAGGGCATTTATGAATGTAAATTAAATGTTATCATTGTAAGCCATCACAAATGAAACATTTTAACGCATGGGAGAATATATAATAAAGGCTTTCCGTACTTAATAAATAACCATCGCAATCATAGTTTTCTTTGGTTTATGAAAGGAAGAGACTTTGTTGAAATTGCCAATATGTAACGAAATCTGACATAGAAGTCACTAATTACCCCTGATATATCACCATATAAACATCAACTACAGACAGACCAACGCTCGGAGTGTTAAAACATTAAAATATATTAGTTCCTTAGTCGGGGTTCATTTACATACCGCTCGTGTATTCCCTCATATTTATAACAGCTATCTAAGAACGCATAGGTAAAATTACTCATTTATTTGCATACATTTGTTGTTTATCACGGTATTTTTGCATTTCGGTGATTTTTTAAGTCTTTATTTTGTAACTACGTACATTTTTTTACAATAATTAAGTACAAATTCTAATGTATACACTTTTTGAAGCTTAATGTGTCCAAATTGGATATGATAAAACAGAAGGCAAAAACTAGGCACGCACTGTAATTTCCAGTGGAGGCACTCGTGAAATAATAAGCAATTCACACATCAACCGGTACCCTCCAAGTTTAGAAATGGATCAACTAATCGTACTATTATTGACCTCTTTAAAATAAATTATTTTATGCATTTCGTGTAGGTTTATCGTCTTTTTTATGTTGGAGTAACTTTTTGTAAATATTCTATTGTTCTATTACATAATAAAAGGTCTGTTTATTTTAACATAGATACACGGTGTGGTTTATGAATGAAGAACGTACTAGGCAATTTAAAGTGTAATATTATAGAATGAATTATGCAAGTGGAATATTTTCTTTGAAGTGGTACGATGCAATGCATTATTATAATTTACATACTATGTGTTTTCCTACTTCTACGTATTTCATATTTAACGAAGAGAGTTAAAAAAAAATTCCAACCTCCACTCAATTTGGCTTATTAATTTATCTTGAGTCACGATGATTATTACAATTATTTAATATTTTGCAATTTTCATGGTTGCTTTATATTGCAGCACAAAAACCGTCTTTAATTTATTATTGCGACCTACATATTAAAAAATATATTGCTAGTAATTTAAGAATTTTTGCACCAATTATATCTTAATTTTTTAATATTAATGTATAAAGGACTTGGTTGTCTTTTCTTCTGTTTTCTATTAATTTTAATTCGGCTCTAATTAATGGGTGGTAGGGTAAACGGTACAGCTATTGGCCACTTAAGAAAATATTTTGTTTAAAAATCTAAAACATGGGTATTATATTACACAATTACTATATCATATACATCGCTGGAAAGGTCATTTTATGTACTTTAAGAAAAAAAATTAATAGACGCTTTTTCTTTACAAATAAAAATTATAATTGCTCTTCTTTGCAAGACATCAAAAAAGTATAGTTATTAGCCACTTTTTATAGTAATTAGCCATTAATTTTATAGTTATTGGCCACGATCAAATCCATATAAACTAGTAATTAAAATCACTATATCAATACATTATAACTACTTATATTTCAGAAATTGGAATTTTATCAACAGAACATTGAATAATTTATTATAATACATTTATTTGTCTCTATTTCTAAGTAAAACTGATTTAATTCTTGAATTTCATTTCCACCGCTATTTGATAGGTAAAGGGCTACTGTTGTTCCTTTTGTCTATTTTATTTATACTTCTGTGACAAAATTATCTTCGTCTTTTAAACTATCAACTTGCATGGTGTGTTGTTCTCTGTCATTTGAATAATTGCCTTCAAGCATATTATCTGTGTCACTATAATTGCCTTCAGATTCATGTTCATATGCACTTTCTTCACTTTTGTCTTCTTTATAGCATTCGTGACACATAAAGGGGTCTTTATCATCTAATTCAGGAATATGTTGCTTATGTGGCTTTGGAATAGGTACATTTAGAGTGATTTTGAAGCCTACAAAACTCTTAAAAATTAAACAATTTTTTTTTAACAACAAATTGATATTACTTTCATCTTTCATCCAACAATCTCCTGGTCTATTATCCTTAAACGGATTTGGACGTGCATGCTCTGTCAAAAACTGCTGTACACTAGAGGTGGCTAATTACTGTTTTCAGTGTTGTTTCTGAATTAGTTATTGGCCACCCGTTACTTAACCGTACAACACGTTCAGCCTTAGTAAAAGTTATAAAATAAGATTTACCCATACCTTTACTTATCTGGAAACCACAAAAATAACGATTCACTAAAGTTTTAACGAAACTATAGGTATTCACTTAACACAATTTTCTTAAGAAATTTTTAACTTTCTGAACAATATGTGAGTAGCAGTTAAATCAAATAAAAATTTTGACATTTAAAAGGTCATATGTAGGAAAAATTAGTAACTAATGCAAAGCAGATAACTGTAGGTAAATTTAGGTGCAAATAAAAGTAACATTAGATGCTGCATTCTCTTACAGTCACAGCAAACGTCTGAACTGGCCAATTACTATATGGTGGCCAATAGCTGTACCGTTTACCCTAGGTAGTTGAAAAGAAGTACTGATAAAGTAATATATAATTTACGTTTATTTATTATTTTTAACTGCACTTATTGTCGATATTGCGTGTCGACTTTTCATATTACTTTTATATTTTTTACCTATCTTCGTTTTAGATCCTTCGTGTCTTACTTGTAATTAAAACGATGATACTTTATTTATTATTGACGTTATTCATTTGTAATTTTGTCGTGATATATTGGTTTTTCTGTCCTTCCTGTCACCGCCAAAGAAGATATTGATACTACTTTCCCATTAAGACGATCCTGTAGTATTCGGTGTGTTTTGTACACCTTGTGAAAGTATACAATACTTATTATACTTTTAATTATACCTCGGTAAATGGATAGATCTACGCAACATGAATTATTTAGTAATAAATTTCTAAGAGTGTAATTATCTAACTTGAAATACTTTTTAAAGTATCTGTCGTTGCAAAGCACTACTAATAGTAGTTATACTGTGATTCATTTACATTAGCTTCGTTTACACTTCACTTTAATGTTGCCACCAGTTTTATGTTTTTCTTTTAATTAAAATACTCGATACGATTAATATTTTTTATTATTTTGCTAATGGAAATGTATGGAGCTTATTTACTTTTTATAAAAATTTATGTTAGTGCGACTTTTATTTGAATTTAAATGTTGCTTTCGCTCTAGGAATCCAATAGTAGCTTTGTAAATACATCCTATTAAATGTTTCATGGCACTAAATCGTTTAGTCTATACACGCCAGTTTCTCACTTAATTTTCACGTCATCTTTGAGTTTTTCGTGGTCCTCTTTTTCTAAAAAAATATTTAGTTTCCACTTTTTTGAGAAAGAATAAAAGTGCTTAATTTAAAATCGCTCCCCATCCGTTCACCCTCTTCTGAAACCGAGTGTTTTTTTTTAAATTTACGTTTTAAAAATCAGATAGGGTCTTTTGTGAAATTTGAAATTACAAGACTTTTACTAAACGTTCAAATCGATTATGAACTATTTTATGATGTAGTACTTGAATGTTTACAAAGTTTTCTATATTATTAAATCAATAATCTATAAAAAAGAAAGAATTTAAGAACTAGTAAAGAATTTTTTCAAACTCTACATTTCCACATATAAATTATATGATTAATTTAGTAAGTATACTCTCAATAATAATTCAGGTTTACTTATTACGACTTTATTTTAAGAACTATGATATACATACATGTACATACTATAATATAAATTGCAGAGAAATACTATTCACTTTAATGCTGTTGTACATTAAGTTTTCATAACCTATCGGATTTGTGATTTGTTTTGGTTTTATTTTTATAAAAAAAATTTAAACCTGATGGTATTATTAGGTACACAATAATTTTACAAAGCAACCAAGAACTGAATCACTTACTACACTCTGCGTTTAGTTATTCTCTACCACTGGAATATTTACAAGGGGCATTTAAAAGGAAAACTCAATATTGAAGGTTTTCTGATTTGTTGTTTTATTTATGTAATATTCAGCGCATTCGATATAGAAAGTTACTGCATTGTAAGTAAACTTAACTTGGTTCATATAACAAACATCAAACTTTTAGTGTATTTATTGATCGGATAAAGTTACCAGCGCTCCGCGCCTATGAAGGAAACCTGCAAACTTACAAACTAATTAAACTATCTTACTTGCTGTCCTAAAACAATAGACATGTAAATTAACGTATACTTGCACGAAATCATATTTTGCATTTATTATATCCTATAATAATTTATTGGGAAACCGTTATTAAATTTACTTATATATATTTTTTGAAACACTTCATCAAAAGTTTTCCAGTTTCTGCTGTGAGGTGGAAGTTAACAATCTTTCAGTAGAACTTTCGTAGAAATTATCACATTTCCACTTCCCAGATCGATAATTTTTGACTGAATTTTATTCGGACTGCAAAGTTTTCGGACTTTTGCCAACGTAGTCATTTTGATGGTTTACATATAATTTTGCTTGCTATGCTTCAAGTTGATATACGGATATTGGTTGATCACACAGTTAACCATCAGAAATGTTTCATAATCTTAACCCAACACACAAATTAATCAGATAAAAGACATTTTTGAAATCAAGAGTTGCTACACGAGAAACTAAGCTTTTTGCAGCATTTGGTTTGATTGGAAAACTAGTTTCTGGTGTTAGTATTCAAACCTAAATTGTGAAAATAACATTAAATAGTAACGAAATAGGTAGGACATTTGTAAGCAAGAAATTATAATTACTTGGTGTTAATTTAGATTTGGCGCAATGTGAGGCCTTGCGTGTCTGTTTGTATAACTCGTAATCAATAGTAATGTAGCATGCTCGCAGACTTGACTAATAACTATTAATATGTCTTACTGCCATCACGATATATCAAACACACCCTTACCCCTCATGAAAACTGCTCAAGCTTTGATTATCATGCTTAATTTTAAAACTGACAGAAACGTCGGCTGCCAGAGTTTCCACTATGCTAAAAGTGTCATTTCGTACACCACAGCTTCGTCAGTGATTCGTGAGCAAAGGATGCGATACCAAACATAGGTAAATATTGACAGTTTTCCGCAATTTCACATTGGAATTGACGCGAAAGACATAATTAAAATAAAATTATAAAAATTGTATTAAAATGGAGTAACGGTTAACACAGGTCAATATGCATACACTTTTTAACATCAAATCTCTTTTTGAGTAATAAAATGTTGTCATAACTCTTTATTGTGTTTGTTGTTACGTGTATTTAATTGTACGGAAAATTTGAATTAAATATTATACTGTAATTAAAATACAAAGCGTTCATCAAATATGTAAATTGCATTGAAATTTTCAACGCTTAATGTTTTTTAATATTCATAATGCCATGTCACTTTCCGTTTTGTATTTTAATTTAAATATGGCTTCACACATGTTGGTTATGTTTGAAATAGTTTAATATTTATAAATGGTTTTTAGTTTTGCTTCATTATCAGGAGCGACGTAGGTGTTTAGTTATAATTTGCACTAAATATGATCATTGTAATATTTAAAACGCGTTTTATATTGAATAGTATACATCATTATCCTCCATTTAGAACAGTTTTGGAATGTCGACTTTTCAATTACAAATAACTCATTATTACTAGTTAATTCATAAATACGCGCTGTGTTTTGCTGGCTAAATTTCATTATCAGTGGTTCATTTTTCATGAATTATTTTTACAATAATTTAAAATGCTGGATTATTATCATTAATTTTCTCGTTTTTTTTTTGTAATAAGCTCAAACTTTTTTGTCCTTCACTAAAAATCAATTTTAGAGTTGAATTGCATTTTTCAAAAGGGAACTTTAAAAGTAGGTCATATCTATGTAAATATTAAAATAAAAGATTAGTGCTGAAACATTTTTTAATAAAAGTTTAATTACATTTTTAATGGACTAGGTAATAAATTCTAGATAGATTTGAAAATTATATTATTCTAGGATTAAGTAATTTCTACAGTTACTATGTAAATAAATATTACAAATAGTAATCAAATTATTGTTTTAATTAAAAATGGTTATGTATTTTTTTATACGAAATGTTTGCAAATTTGACGGATTTTAATTAAATGAAAATTTTACAACTAGTTAATTGGGGTTACCTATGTTTTGGTTTCTTATTGTTTCTTGATACTGAAGGAATTCCTATTAGTAGACCACTCATTATTTAGAATAGTTACCTACGAGTATGTGTTCCGTTCACTATGCTTCAATCGCTACAAAGCATGTAGCTACTAAATATTCTGATTAAAAAGAAAAACTACATAAACCTAAAAAAAGATTTTATGATAATTCCACATCCTCTTAAGAGCGCGCTGCAAATTTTGATGCAAAAACATGTTCCAACAGATGGCGTACCCTAAAATATTAATCTTTTATACTTATCTTTTCACCAAAACAGAATTTTAATAATTTATAAAAGTCATATGAATAAACGATAACTAAGCTAGGCAATAAGGAAGTTTGAGCTTCCAATGTTGAATATTTACAAGTATATATCCAAAAAGATATTCGCATGTGAAAATATTGAATAATATATTTAAAAATATTTATCTTTGAAAGTTCAAACTTCCTCATTGCCTAAATTACTTATTGTTTGTTCATATGACTTTAATAAATTATTAGAATTATGTATTGGTGAACAGATCAGTATAAAAGATTAATATTTTAGGGCACGCCATCTGTCGAAACATGTTTTTGCATCAAAATTTGCAGCGCGCTCTTAACAGGAATCCTCAGAGTTGGAAAATACATTTTCGTAATTCACCGTTATTTTGCTTATTACTCAAAAAAACTGCACAAAAGTATGTATTTTTTTAAAAGAGGATACTTGGACGCAGGCCGTGTTGTTTTTAATTTTTAGAATTTTCTGATCAGTAATGATCAAAGTTTTATATTACTGATTGATACCTGATAGATAAATTATTAATGTAATTTTTCATTACTTACAATGTAAGAGCATCTGTTAAAGAATATTCCGTCCAAGATTTAAACAAAATAACATTTTCTACTATTGTTTGAAAATGTCCATCTTTTAATATCCATATGAGTTTAAAATTAGTTGTTATATTAATCAACGAGTTTCATAATCGACGTTTTTATTGCACGCAATCAATCTGATAATTGTAATAAAAGCGATTATAAAACGAGTTTTTTTACACTATTTTTTCTATTTTGAATTTTTTATGGTTTAAAATAATTAAAAAAATGTGAATAGTATACAATAATAGTTAATTTTAAATTTCATTTTATTTTTGTGTTGATTGGGAACATATTTGACATTTGAACAAATTTTAAGACATCGCACAACAGTTTAAATAAGCGAAATTATACTTGTAGTTAATAATTTTCTTTATTATTATCTCTAATTTACAATAAAAAAGTGTGCTATTGGATACTGGATTGGGTTTCATAATGACTGTTTTAGACGCAAAATAGAAAAACTACGTTTTTTTATGGTTTAAAATTAAAATCCGATCAAGTTCATATTAATTTAGCACATATGAAAATCGTGAATTATTACATCAATTAACAATATTCACTCAAAATGTTTGAAGAATGTTGTATTGTCATGAGAACTACGCATTTGTGCGAAATTTCAAGACCATCATGCGTGTGAAAGCAGGTCAAAATTGGATTACAAGATTTGCAGCAAACATAAAAAAACTAAATATGAAGTTCAATAAAAGCTTGTAAAAAATCCCTTCCCATGTTATTTTCATATGATCGGAATCGGCGGTCGGTCACCCTGTATATCTCTATCAAATGGTTGGCTTTACATTAACAATGCTCATAACTAGAGTCCGGATAAAAAAGCATAAAAAGTGAGAAAAAAAGTGCTTAAAAAAGCACCAAATAATACTAAAAAAAGCATCAAATTTGTCAAAAAAATCACAAATTTTATTAAAAAAAAAGTATAAACAAAAGTACCTATTAATTTAATTTTTGAAACAATTAAGAATTTTTCCAAATTTTCTTTAGTAAAATTCATCCTTCTGTCACTTAATAGATTTTTGTAGGCAGAAAAACTTCTTTCGACATCTACACTAGTAATAGGTGCAAATTTGAATTTTGCTACAAGTTGGGGTTCCATTTCAAAATCTTCAATAGTTTCTACAGCTATTGTTTTAGCTATATTATTTAAGATTTTTAATCCTTCATTTTTCTCTAACACATCTTTCAATTTCTTTTTTATATTGTTGCATTTGCTGCTTTTCGAAAGGTTTTATAACATCAGTAACAAAGTTACAGTGGCATTTAATAAACGCTAAATTTGCTTTGAGTTCTGGATTATTTAATACATTTTGGCAATCTTTTATAGATTTGCTATCCGAATTTTCTAATTCATAAGCAACATTTGTAAAATTTTCTGCATTTTAAAAGAGAAAGATGCATTTAAAAGATCAAACTTTGAAATATTTTGTAAAATAAGCATTAATGAAGTATAAAAAGCACGAAAAGCACATAAAGTCAAAAAAAAGCACGAAAAGCACAAAAAGCCAAAAAAAAGCAAAAAAAGCATATAAAACTTGATACCAAATGACTTCTTTTCAGTTAAAACACAAAATTTTTCTAAAAATTTTCACCTGCTTCGAATTTTCAGAAAAAGCATAATAGCTACAAATCCGGACTCTACTCATAACTGTGAAGTTGTCAAAAGAAATTTTTTAGAGTAAATGAATTAAAAATTTAATAAATTTTATCTAATAGGTAAGTAAATAAATTATAAATTTTGGAAGTTTGACATACTACATACTTTTCGTCCTACGGGGGTCATCACCCCCAAAAATTCGAAAACCACCCCCCAATTTTACATTTATCTCTTTTTTTTGGCATCAAATTCGGAATCAGCAACGCCAGAAGCATTTGAATACCGATTTTCAAGTAGATGCGATTAAATTTTTAAAGTTTGCCCGTCATTATGCAGCCGCGATTTTAACCTTTTAATTTTTGATATCAGAAACACCAAAAACTACTGTTTCCAATTTTCAAGCAATTTTTGACATCAGGTTCAAAACCAGGAACCCTAACAAACCACTATTAGGGATTTTCAGGAACACAACAATATATTTTTAGTTTTTAATCGTCATGTTGGATCCACCATGTTGAATTTTAAAATTTAAACATTATATTCGGAATCAGCAAGAAAAAATGAAAAATCCAATCGGTGAAAGATTTCCTTCAGTTTGAACCTCTTTTTATAGTCTCGTGGTTCACTGTACGAGGGGATGAACAAAATCAATAGTATTATAATAATTATGCTAATAAAATTGGGTTCCTCCGAACTCCCTCTCTAGTCTCATCGTCCTAGACCGATTTGGTTGGTTCAATCTTTCAGTAATAATTTTAATCCTTCAGGTTCCTTCTGGTATGTCTACCTTTTCTCATCCAAATTGAGAGCTAAGTGAAGAAAAAATAAAGATTCAATTTATTTATCGCTCTCCAAATACGCGAAAATATAGAAAATATAATATGTATATTTGTCTGGAGACTGGAGCTGTAGGCAGTTCCAATCAACGCATCTGATTAATTTACCTGGTTCAAGTATGATGAAGTTGGATGGCAATAAATGAAAAGACACAAAAGCGATGAATGTCGTTCATCCATTTCTGTTTCTTTTAGAAATAACTTCCTTGAATTAGATACAAAGAAATACCACCAATCTTAAGAGTTGAGTATTTAATTATATACAAACTTTTTAACCAAAACGGAACTTAGCAAAATTTTAGAAATAGAAATTTGAACATGTTTTCAAAGTTTCGTAAAATTACCTCCCCTTTAGTTAGGTAATTTTTTATTTTTATAAGGCGTTCAAAAACAATCATTTTCTGAATAAATTTTCGAACAATTCCTTTACTAAGCAGTGTGTTTCGATTATAAAGTAAATGAAAATAACAAGACCATTCATTTTAACAATGCAAACGATAAACCACGATATTTGCATCAAGGAAGAGCAGGAACAGAAAAAATTCTCTGGAAGATTTTACTGTTCTGACGCATTCTATTATGGCTTTCAATTTTAACCTTACTGCTGAAACCATCCAAAATTATGCTAATAAAATAAAATTTTTGTGAATCTAAAAATTAATTAAGTTGAACGTAGTTTTGGTATCCATACCAACTATGGACTAAATACTGCCGGAATTCAACTCGTAATCTGTAATGAATAAGATTCTAACGATATATTTAAAAAGGAATAAATAAAAACAACTAAAATCGTAAAACGAAGTTGAAAAGTTTTGGATTTAATTCATTTATATATTACATACGTAGTTCTTCTTGCCATATATAGAATTGAATTAAATATTTATGTACCTACACATATATAAATTTTTCAATGACTATAAAAATTTTATTTTTCTTATTACATTATTTAGTTTCGAATTTTTGTTTAGTTTTTTCTACAAAATTTATATAATTATTATGCTTATTCAAGGTGATTGATTATAAAAATATTGTGATTAAAAATACAATACGAAGTAGTAATCGTTAAGTTGTTCGAAATTTTGTATTGCATAACAAATTTATTTTAAATACTTTTCTTTGAATAAACGTAAATTATGTATATTTACTTGATTTAAATTACGTTTGTCATTGTGGTATTTATATTGTTAAATGTTAACATTACTTTTTAATATGTTATTGTTCTTTGTTATAATTTATATTATACTTTATTTACAATACTTCATGAATATGAATTTATTAGTATTTGCTAATCAATAATTTTTAAATTGATTTATATATATTTTTTAATTCTAAACGTAATAATAAAAATATAACAATGAAAATATTAATGAAGGTCAAAGAAATGTTGTTAAATTGCATAAGTAAATGAAATTATATTTTCAAAAATATGAAGTAGTTTTAGCAAATTTTTACAATTCATCTGACGAGAGCAACAGGCTCAAATCGCGTGTTTTAACGTTGAGGTGGTATTATTTTTTGTGACTTTTTCATTTTTGGTCGATTATGTGAATATAAAACTCCCCATTTCAAACTACGAAGTTTCATTTGAATTGAATTTCGGCAACAATACCACGGAGATGGACTCGGATCGTATCCTACTTACGCCCAACACCAGCTGATTAATGTTAATAGGAGCAGACACCCATCAAGAAAACATTAATATTTTGTATTGTTCGAATGATAACTAAATATTTAAATAATATACGTGTTTTATTATTATTATACTAAGCCACTGTGTTGATAATAAAAAATTTCTGTTTTTTCCAATTTTAAAGTTACTGTTGCTAAAATTGTTATGACTTATGAGGATATGTATGAAATTTTTGATTGGATACCTACTTATTTCTGTTTTTTTTTTACAAATTAAAGCATAATTTAATTATTTAGTAGTGCTATTATAAAACACGATTACGCCATTTAAAATAATTGAGCGAGTAGTTACATTTCCGGTTAAAATTAGTAATTTAACAACAAATTTTTCGTGCTTACCGTTACTAATATTAAATTTGTAACAATTATTGTGACATCTTGTAGTTCAAAAATTGTGCCTGCCTAATACCTATTTACATGCGCTCTTGTGGGAATAAAAGAATATTATCGAATTTGTCATTAAAAACCTGCATCATTCATCATAAAATAATCCGGAGACAGCGATTTCATCTATTGTCCTGAGTGTTTGCACAGGCGATCAAAGCTAAGCTGCTACCGATGTCGACATCTGTTCTAGCCTTTATACAATGTTCTATAATACTTCGGCATTAGGTATGTAATAATACATATTTATTAGTTGGTTTTCAACAAAATATTTGAAAAATTCCATATTATTAAAAGTTGGAGCTTTTGGTCGATATATTGGTGGTACAAACACGAAGCTGCTTATTTATTAAATACTACGGCGAAGAATTATAATATACAGAAATTTAAAAAATTAAGTTACGACTTAACTTTTTCGCCTATTTTATTATAATCTAAATCGGCAGCGTTTTCAGTTGCTTCGTTTTATTCGTAATTCAAAGAAGTTCGTTGAAATTATTTTTAATTAAGTTAATTAGAGTTGATTTATAGTCCATGATAAAAATATTAAATTAAATTAAAGACGGTCATAAAAAATATACAAAGCCGTTCATCATTTAAATTGGATTATGCCGTTAATTATAAAAATTGAAGTTTTTATTTTCGTTTTGCCTACAGATTCGTTCAGATATCAATATCATTCCGTCAGCGCTTCTATTCTATCGGCTAAATCATTCTCGCATGGTCATTCGTCTGATATAAAAACTGTAATTAATTTTTGAGATGGATATGTAAAATATTGAGCGATGGGATTTTTCCGATTGGAAAATAAATCTAAAAAACACATTTACGATTTGCTATATTACGGCTTGCTTTCTCGTTCATGTTTACTATGAGAGAGTATTGGTGGTTGGGATTTAGCAATCGAGGGGTTGCGGATTGCGCGACACATTAGCCAACCACCCCGGATCATCAGTTGAGTCGTTGGCGGCATTTTATTCAAGTACGCAAATCAAATCTGTCATCTCGCTTGCTTGTGCATATTATCGAAAATGATAAAATGTATACTTTCCTTTTGTTCTACACAAATTGTACTGTTTAGATTTTTTGGTGCAAGTCATAATAATATGTCTAAAATATAATTTCGTATCCGCTCAATTATAATTTGGCGCTTGCAGATAGTCATGTGTAAGAGCGTGGATTGTATACAAGTATTGTCGAGCCCGTTGTTCTCCAGAATAGGGGTGAAGGGTTTTAATGGGACCTCTCTTCGCCCCTTGCTTAATCAATACCAGTGGTGCCCCAGCACTTGTACAGTCTAGTCTGCACCCTGATTGCTAATTTAATAATATGCACACTGCCAACTCTTGTTGAATATGCGAAATCAAATTTGAGTCAAGTTACATCAGGGAATGTACTTATGTGGTTGGATACTTCTGAACGTTAAACTATATTTGATTATATTTTTATTGTAAAAATAATTACTTTTATTAAATGGCCATCATATACACTCTCCAATTTATTTAAATCGCAGGGATTGACTCGATTTTTACGAAAAACCTTCGATGCTGTAATTTCGTTAAATTTAATTGTACCAGTATATTTTGAAAGGCAGAGTGAAACAATTTGGGATATCGAGATTACTTGGATAAATTAACAGATTTTTGGGCATTTATTAAACAGCCAACTTTTCTTTGCATTTAAGATGAACCAGAAGGAAGTTGGATGATTTGTATTGCAATTATTTTAATTTAAATGGAAAATATCACCACGTATTGGAATATGGGCTTAAATTTACATTTTTATAATTGTATGCGCGTTTGAACATCACGCATTTCATGATAATTTAGAAATGAATCAAATATGTAAATAATAGATCTTTGATAAATTTACATTCATGTTTAATTTATGAAACCAATATTTACTTTACTTGATTATTTTCAGAAAAGATGTATACGATGAGCAAAAAATAACTATCTAGAATCACGAGATTTGGTAATATAGCTTACATTAGCAATTGGTATATTTAAAACTTGCCAATGCGTTACTATATTTATGATGGGAATTAAATATAAGGGTGGCTTTTAAGGTGCAGATACATATAAATATTACCTCCGTTATTTAGAACTAACTTTAATTGAAATTTTTAAATTGAAAACGCCAAATTAATATATAACGTGAGTCATTTAACATTTGCGTTTTAATTCAAAAATTATGAATTAATTTTTTTTAATTAATTAATCTGATTATGCGGTGCTTTTGTAACTTATTTTCCGTTCTACTTTTCCGATATGTTACTTTGGTCGTTATTATTATTAAAATATTTTTCTAGTTTATGGTTTTTCATTATTCTGATTAAAATCCAGCATTACTAAAATAATTTTAATTAATACTTGCAGTATTTTCAGCGTAGGAATATATTTTATTTTAAATTTTTTCAAACAAACAATACAAAAGGAGCATACGTATCAATGGCAAGTTATTAGCACTAATAACCATTAGAAAATTAACAATATCTATATTACAACCGTAATAGAAATAACATAAAAATAAGGTAGGGGACCTTAAATGATTCAGATGTATGTAGGTAGAAGTTTCAATAATTTTTTTATATTGCGTTTTTTATACTATCTAATAATAAGTTGTGGGTAACTCAGCGAAGCATTGGGCTGCTTTTGGCAATCTCTTTTCTTTCTCCTAATCTCTCCCATAGGGGTATTCAAAACAACTGGCTTTTGTGTTTTTTAATTTTTTGACCACTAATATGATTATATGATTATATATTTATTTATATGATGAATATAATATGATTTGGATATTCAGCATATTCAGCCCTTTGTAACATTTTATTTTAAATTGTTTATATTGTAAATCGCTTACTGCAAATAAGGGACATATCCATATTTTTCCAAAACTGAAATTTTTTCACTTCTTAATCTAGAGTAAAAAAATTATTCGCCATCTCCTGATTTTACCAAATGGCCAATTTTTCCGCTCAAGAAGTAGTTTGCCAATAATTTCGACTGAGGAATAGGTACTAAAGACTGAATAGCTTACCTGACATAATGGACACTATTAAATTCATTCCATACAATTATTTATTTAACGTTTTGGAAAGAAATTGCTGCGTTTCTCACCGCAACGAAGGATCAGGATGACGAATAAACAATTTTGTTTAAGGAATTTTATAAAATTAAAATATATAAATAATATATTTTGGGTTAGCTTGTGTAATTTTCTTTAAAAAATGACTTTAAATAAAGCAATTTTCAAATGACATTTTTGCAATTGCAAAAATTGCCCCCCCCCCTTACTACAAAAAAAATGACTACATGTTAAATTTGGCACCTACGCTAAGTAAAAATGCGAAATTTGTTTTATTTTGGTCCCTTGGCCACTTTTTGCAGTAAGCGATTCTCCACATCATGAATCTCAGTTAATTTTTCATCTAATGACTCCGAATGACATTATTTCTTTCACATTACAATAATTTTTGTTTGAAGGAGTTTGACCAGATTTTTTTGTTTTATCACAATTATGTATACAAATATGTCCTTTTAACATCCAAGACAGATCTAATAGTTTTCCACCTTGGTAAAACTGTTTAACAGGTCACTTTCTTATTATCGATTGTCATTGAATATATTGAATACAATAATATGGATTTAAAAATTTAATATTTAATTTTTTGAACATCCTTGACGTAATTGTATGATCGAATGAATATTTTAATCCAATTGAAAACAATTTTCTTTACTGCTTCTGATTGACATTATAATAGTCCATTAAAAATATGGAATAAGGAATTAATGTTATTAATTTGGGAATGGATTTCAATATGAAATTGTTGAAATTAAAAAGGATTCTGCATTACAAAAATCAATTTTATACAATAAAAATAGTAACTCCTTCAGATCTATAACTGGACTTGAATTGAATTTTGTTGAATAAATTTTAAGTAGTATTTATAGGACATTTCTGTTCTATAATTTCTGTTAAAAATTATAAAGAATAGAAATTTATAAGGATTTTCCTGTTATTTTTACAGGTACACAGAAAAAAAAATCTACTTTCAGAATGAATAATTATGCTTTCAACTTTAAAATAAAAGTTTTGCTGTTATAATAAAAGCATTGCATTTAATTTGAAAGAATCGTGTGAAACTCTACTTTCAAAATCTGCTTTCAATTTAAATATTGTTAAATTAAAAGTAAATTTTTCTATTTGAAATTGAATACTTTTAAAATGAGTTGGGTAACATCATTTCAAAAGTATATAATTTTGATAAAGGCTTGAAGTGAAAATGAAAACTTATAATGTTGTTTTGAAAGTATAAATATTCATTTTGAGGTACTATTTTATAATGGAATGTGCAAAATTGCAATTTGTATTTATATAACAGACCTTATAACATGCGCACTACTATTATCTGTGCTTGTTGATGTCATTCCATTTGTAAGTGAAAATATTTCATATTACACAATCAAAGGCAACTTAAATATTGGAAAGCCACTGAAGTAAGTAGTTTTTTGAATGTATTTTCTTAAAATTTATATTTTTAACATTGAACTATTTCTTTGTTTATAATAAAGTTGTTTATAGAATATAGAAAACATTTTACAACGGGACCGCAATGGCAACCTTATCGAGAAAACCTTTGCTGCAGCGAAGACTTGATCATTATTGACTACATGAGATTGAATAATAATATAAATTTAACCAAGACGGAATTTGACTTATTAACCCAGCAAATTGTTAAATCTTTTCCCAAAGAACTACGGTAAGTTTACTTCATATTTTAACTTATATAAAAATAATTGTCTGATGTTATATTATGTTTTGCAGGAATATTACTATAATTGAAGCTCAAAATCGACAAAGTGCAAATAAAAGGAAGTAACAAAAATTTATAATTTTGGAAGAAGCTCAAAGTTCGTGCTGTAATAGTAAAAGTGTTAGTGATTTTTATTATTAAACTGTCGCAAAATTAAAAAAACAGTTTTAGTCTTGGTTTGTTTAGTTTTGGTTTCTGAAAAATATAATAATTAAAAAAATAAACTATAATAGTTTTATTTGTTAATTTGATGTCGGATTATTGTTAAAACGAATATAAACTAATATTAATTTGACAGTAACTACTTTTGAATTAACAGTAGCATCAATTAAAAAACCAAATAAATCCACTCTCAATTTAAATACCTAATATTTGATTTGAGAGCAACTGCTTTTGAAACTTGATATTATTTACAAAAGTAGTTACTCTCGAATTGACAGTAGTATGAATTCAAAATGAAAGTAGCTCTACTTTCAAATTAAAAGTTTCGATGTCTACGCCCTTTTTAAAAGCAAATAATGTTGATTTTAGTGCAATGCTTTCATTTTTACTGCAATATTTTTTTGTGTGTACAGACGACTCAAAATTTTAAATCAGTAATTTCAATAATTTTTTTCTATAGGCAAAGATTTTCAAACTGATGTCACTGTAATTCAGTAACCTTCTTGGTCTCCTTGAAATTGAACCGGGTCTGCATTAGATTATAGATTTCACTATTTAATATTGATAAATACCACAAAAATCACAATTACCCTTAAACATAGTAGTTTCTAACAGGTACAAGAAACCAAACAAGTAGAAAGAAAATAGATTTGATGGAGAATTGGCGTTGTTTTTAGCTCTAGCATAATTGGAAAATTTTTATGTTTCGCTAGTTTTTTCGAGAGCGGACGATAAGTGTGCGCCTGCCTTATTTAAATGCATTTATAAAAATACAATAAATTATTATTAGACAATATTCTATAACTAAAAAACTTATTTTAGTTAATACTCCGAATATTTATTAAAACTTTTCACTGTGACAGGAATTATTATAGCTGTAAAATGGGGCAGACTATAACCAGTCGCATTTTTATATTAATTTAACAACCCTTTATTCTTCTACATAACTTCGTTAAACACTTACACGCTCATTTAATTTTTTTTTGCAATTGTTTGATCTCCTTCCTACAGAAGAAAATCCTGTACAAAATTATAAAATTATTCAGCAACGTTTCTAATCCGATGATGAGAAGCACAACGCCCTCATAGATATATGCATTTTAGAGTTTTTCAATATGAGAAAGTCCGACGGAGCTACGTCAGAGCTATAAGATGGATTTGTGATTATCTGCTAAATTTGATTCACTCTATAAATCCAACAATATTATTGTCATACAGCAACAATTTTTTGTGAATGAAAATGGGGGCATTTTTAAATTATGAATTGTAGTTCTATAGATTTTTCAATTTATAGTAGACGCCATCAAAATGTATTCCCTGAGCAAACTCCTTCAGCATCCCATATTTGGGATTCAACCCTTTTCCTTTTGAATACATTTTTTGCAATATAAATTCTATTCAATTTCTGAAAAACGAGAGGCTGAAAATTCTTTATTATTTGTTCTTCTTCTCCTTCTTCAGGTGCCTTATCCGATCCGGATGTTGGCGATTCTCTTGGCTAAGCTGAGAAGACTTTATTTTTTATTATTTGTATTATACTGTATTTTATGAATTTATATAATAATATTGGAATGTATCTATCTTGTTAAGGCCGGTTCAACCTATTTTTATTTGATTTTCTTACTTGGAGTTTACCAAGTTTGGAAAAGGGCCGGAACATATTCAATCAGGGAAAATGTTGATGTCAGGGAATTTGTTAAACTTCAAATTAACCTCGAATTAGTTATACTCATTTGATAGCAGAATTTACTTGAGTAGTAGCAAAAAATTTATAATACTATGGGAAAATTTCTAGTTTCTCTTCATAAGGAAAATTTTGAAAGCTTCGATTTTCTTCCAAAATAAAGTCTTATTAATCGAAAATCTTCGTAAACACATGATGGTAAAAATAGCTGTGAGCGAATATTTTAATGTGAGCTGATCAGGTAATTAATTTTTGACGTGGAAAATAAAAATTGACCGAAAATTCTTGGAAATAAACATTAATTTTAGATAATATGTATTTCAACTTTATTCCGTTTATATTATATAGAAACTGTACGAGTACTTCTATATTTCATACATTTCTGATAATCTCCATGCTTAAAATATGCAAATTCGTATTTTGTTTTCATGCTTTTTTTTTCTGAAAATACATAAAAATGTAACCTATTTACGGAATGGCTTTTTGCTATGAGTTATACTTAAAAGTCCGCCGGCGGCAAATCTACATATTTTAAGGAAATGAAAAATCGATGATTTGCTGCTGTAAAAACTTGACTACGTATATTTTTTGCGCCCATCAAAACTTTAGGAAGTTTTTACGGAGGAACACCTTCCCCCTCTGCAGGTTTGCTAACAAATTCGTCGCCCTAGAAAAAGTATCCAAGTTTCGTGAGGTAAGATTAATGAAAGTGGGTTTTCTCTCATTTATATTGATGAGTTTCACCTTAACAGGAGAATATATTTAAATTAAATTTGACATGGTGGCTTAAATCTAACTGCCCCTTCAACAGAAGCGAGAGGCTCAACCTGTGGTGTAGTCGTTGCACGCGAAAGTCATATTCTTAAGTTTCTCCCTGTAATTTTCCAGAAACTACTATAAATAACAATATAAATATATTAACTCTAATGCTTTAGTTGAAGCTATAAATACTGTACCCGGTTATCTACCGCGCTATTACTTCAAACGAAGAAAACCTTTCCGAGAAAACTAATATTTCTCCACAGATTAAATTAAATCAAAAGCTCGAAGCTCGGCTCTTACCCAATCCCTGAATATAATATAATATCTCAACCTACCCACGTAAATACTTTTTCTTCATTTCGTACGAATTAAACTAAATTGAAATGCGTCCGTATTAACTTATTGCAATTTATGTAGCTTAGATTCAGAATAATTGGTATTATGTCTTTAATATCATCTCGGTTTCAAATTTGTGTTGATATTTTTTGTCAAAATTGCGAGCATTTCAAATTTATTATTTTTCTTACGATTTTAATTTCATTTTATTATTTCTTTTTAAGTTTAAAATTAATTTTTCAACTCTTCATTGCGTAAACGTCATTCTCAATTTTTTAATTTAATCATTTCATAGCAGGATTGTTTTTAGAAACCAGAGACATTTAGTATGGAAAAGCTTTGCAACTTGCCGGTGCTTTATAATTGTGCTTTTGGTTTACGAGAAAAAACATTTTAGAAAATTCTTTTATCGAGAGTCCTGGTAGTAAGTATATAGTATATATTTTAATAAAGCGTAATTTCTGGTAGATATTTACAAAACTGGAGCCAATAAAAAAAGTTCGAAATATCCAACGAGCGAGAAAGCCATTATATTAAGCGTATAAAATGTAGATTATAAACTTGTATCTTTAATAGCTTAACTTTATGTGCGGATGTTGAACGATGAATATCCTATCTTCTTATAAAATAAAAATACATGAAGATAAAACGTTTGCGTCTTTAATATCTTATATTTATTACCCCCACACCAACAAAATAATTTAATATTCTTTGCAATAAATTTTGGATTATGGTTTACGGTGCAGTAAAAATGGTAATTTATAACAAAATAATATGAAAATTTGTAACATTTTAAATTTATATTTTTAAATAAATATAACTTATTCGACTACTGCTGTGTCTGCTTATCATGTTATTTATCAAATGTATTTATATAAACTCCTAAACAGCGCCACACCCTTATACCGGCCATATTATTAATGTGATACCGATCTTTAATAAAAATTATGAAACCTAACTTTAACTAAGAGTAATTAGAAACGTAATGAAAATAAATTCGTCGTCACGAATCCCTAATAATTACTTACGAGCATTCTGAACTGGGCGTATACCGTTTTCCTATTTCTATTGACTATTCCATTATAATAACTTGGTAGTATTAATACCAAACCCAATAAAAAGTGCTAAATACGTATGTATCTCCAAAAGTCGTCTTCGGATGGAACCGATCACTCTCCTTCCATTTAAAAATAATAAATTGTTAGGATTCCTTCCGCTAGGAATGGTAAATATAAGAACATGATGAGATCAACGCATCCCCTTTATATAAAAGACGCGGAATGTATGTTCCGTACCGGCCAGCCACAAGTGGACGTTTTCATGAAAATTCCGGTGACAACCCCAAGTGTTGTTGCGTTAAGCGTGACAATTTATACCAAGTTGTTGAATAAACAAAAACGCTTTTGCTTAATCGTACATTAATGTCACTAATTATTGTGGAGATGTTCACTCGTCAAATTAGTCTTGGTTGATGAATCGTTTTTCATTACCAGAGTAATTGATTATTTTCAAGTGCGTCTCCAATTAACAAAAACAGAAACAAAAATTTTTTAAGTTTGACGAAGTTGGTAATATGTCCAAGATACATCCAACAAGTGAAATATCTAAGGTTACGACAGGATTAAAGCGGATGTAATGCTCGAGCGTCGATTCTCGGGTTTCAGGAAGTGTTCTTTACTAGATCACAGCGAGCGGAACGAAATCTATGCCAGAGCAGGGTTTTACTTTCAATACGTTGCACACTTCAGAAGATTACATGACTGAAACTTGCGGAACTGCCATTTGTGACAAGTATTTATAAAAATGAAAAAGTCTAAGATTTGATAATCTTGCAAACAATTTACATTGCCTTTTTGTTTCCTGCTTCTTTTGATCCGAACTTCCGAACATAGGAAGCAATTTAGAACCACAAACGAAATATTCCTTTTTATTGTTAGTAATATAGGTACCTATGTGCTTAATTGATTTTTTGTTATGAAAATGACTGCATTTATAAACAAACCTTCCGAAACATTTTATTGTCATACGAAAACTTTTTATACGTTGCTTATTGGATATTTTCCATTAGTGACGGTGATCAGAATTGCAGACCGTATCCTTTTTTATGATCCCCATTCGGGCTGTATATTGCATCGGGAACATTATAAAATGTAAAAACTACCAACAATGTATTTTTTGTTGACGAATGGCCACGTAACAGGGTTCGCGAAACTTTTATTGGATATAACCACAGCAATAAAATATTTGTATGAAAGATTTCTGAAGTATAATAAAGGTGGATTTCTAATTTTACGAATTACTCTTTTTGGATGTTCTCAGAAGAAATACATTCCGAAGCGAAGTGGATATTAAACTTTTATACTGTTTTATATTTTATTCAGTTGATTTTCTCCGAGCTTCGCTACACTTGTAACTTTATATAAATAAATTATTACATTTTCAAATAAATTAAAATACTTATACTTCCTTGAGATCGTAATATTTTTATGCAAATTTAATACATCGAATTATTTTAATCTGCAATCCAAATTTTTTCGGCTTGATTCAATTTTCTTGCTGCGTTGTTGGAACCTGAAGTTCTTAGGTAAATATTATTTTAGTTCGGTCATCGCCCCAACAGCGTCTACAAACTACAACTCTTTCTTATCAAGCCTTTGTACTTTTTATATTGTAAGAGCTTTTCGATAAAAGAACTCGAGTAATCTAATTTACACATTTGAATTTCTTGCGCGAGATTTTACATTTATATAACCAAAATGGATGGAAGTGTTCCTTTGTCGTTCTTTTTTAAATTTTATTTTACTGAAAGAGGGTTCATTTTTTATTCGATTTATTTTATCTTTCCAGTGGGTGCAAGGCACATTTACTTTGCCTTCCGAATTAATTTGAAATTTAATATTCCATTGGACATCATTGTAGGTGCGTGCTTGTTCCTTTAACCCTTTTGCTAATTTATTCCTAAATGCAGGTGAACCGTTTCATTTTGCCTTTTTAACACTTTCAACTTTTTCTCGAGAGAAGGAAAAGTTAATCAAATTTTCTTATATTTTAAAAGTCTCTCTCCGATATTCCAAGTGGAGAAATGTTTCGCTTTAGACCGACGATACCTAAATAATATGTTGATGACCGTCCCCAAACATATTATAATATAAGTATATACAATTGCGCTTCTTCGGCAAAGCTCTTGTGTCGTATTAATTTATTATCCGATCAAAAGCGTTTTTGATCGAAAATGTTACAGCGTATCAACAAGCTTATTGTTCACTGAACTGAAGTGTACACCTTGATTATTATTTTATAATACACATAAATTGCAAAAGCATTGTTAACAACTATGTGCGTATTATTAGCATCAATCATGAGTTATTTTACCGACACCAACTGAGATTATTACCAACACTCGCATTAACGTGATCATCGGCCCACAATCATTCGATCAAGCGATATTACACTATCACTGTCGATTAATTATGAAATAGGTATGTAAAGTGTTGACCGCTGTTTGATTTCCGCCCGCTATTTTAATTTCAAATACTGTAATAGGACATTACTTTAGTGGGTTTCATTCAACCTTCTGTTCCATAATCTATATATGATTTATTATTAGTATTTATCACTAAACCTTTTCTATTAAACCTGCAATATTATTTCGATATTAATTCGATAAATATACCGACAAATATTTATATTCTACATAATATTTAAAAAGAATTTAATTGACCCAAATCGTACATTTTTTGATTGAATATTTTTTATATAATAATTGAAATTGTATCAAATTTACTCGTTCATCAATAAATGTAGGTGTATTGTTTTTTTATAATATTATTCTATAGCATATTATTATTAATGTTAGTAGTTCAATTTATTATAGATAAATTAATTAATTCCAGCATTATTAAATTTTACTATCAAATCTATCAAACATATATATGTAGCTATATTGAATCTATTTGATATAATTTATACACTGAAGTATACATATAGATATAATATTACATAAGGGTAGCTAGCTACATTTAATGATATTACGTTAATAAGTATATAAATAATTAATAATTTTAGAATTTATGGCGTGCGTAAATATAATAAATGTATTGACTCTGAAATTATTTTCGTCAAGAAATGCAAGTAACGATATCTTCCATAAGACGACTATTGGATATCTAAATCAATATCCGTTCGTGTATTCGTAAATCTGAGCAAATGAAGACGCATTTGATAGTGTCCCAATTTGACCGTCAAATTAATCAAAGTTTAAGCTCTGTAATAATGTGCCGAGCTTGCACGTCGGCATTATTCCTATTTTACAACAAAACTCAATCAGAGCCTAATATATTAGAGCTGTAAATTGGCAATCAATGTTTCCATGCATATGTATGTGTGTGCACAGGTAGGACCCACTCGCCATGTAATAACATCGCTAGATTGCATCGTATATTAAGCAACATCCAATATAGAAACGACAGTTTTAAAATCAAATTTTCTCTATCTATCATGTGTACGGTTTATAATTTCCAACATTAATAACAATGCGCAGAATGTTAATCTGCAATAACCGTTCGCATCCTGGGATTTGCCCGATCACATTTTACAATTTGATGCTAGGTGTATTTGATTTAAGATTTTATGTTCTGCATGTGTGTTTATCACATTTTTTTATGTTCATAATCCAACCACGAACGTTTTAATTTGATCGGAAATAAAAATAATTTATTAAACTAATAAATTTTATCTAATCGTTCCATTATAAAAATACAATGATAATTATAAAACATCATAATACGCGATTTAATATTATGAAATATTTTACCATATTATTTAAATTAAATATAGCGCAAGAAAAGAATCATAAATCATATTTTTAATAATTCATACAAAATACAATTTATTTTCTTTGATATAATATTAATTTTATACATTGAAGTAGGTTTTTCTCACAATGGTGTTCAAAATTGAACGAGTTTCTTATTAAACAAATATCTGTTATTTTTATCTTCATCGTATTTATTAATAAGGGGCGGTTTATCAATACATAAAGTAAATAATATTAAAAATTAAAGATATTCATTCTGAAGAAAATTATTTATTTATTAAATTGACTATAAAACTAATGAATAAAAGTGTTGGAAAAATATTGGATCTTAAAGTAATTTTATCGATTTACTTCAATCATCAGGCTTAGAACAATTTGAATCTTACTCATTGGATGATTTCTTCCGTGGTTTTTACTAACCAAGTGCATACATTTTTATTTTTCTTAGTCGGAAACCCAAATGAGCTGCAAGAGTGTTTGGCGCTGATAGCTCGTTAATATATAAAATACAATGAGGAAACCAACTACTGAAGCGTATGTTTGTATTATAAAACAGGATTCTATATACGACACCACATTGTTTGGCAAATGCAATAATGATAATTGATTTGTTTTTAATCCCGTTTTTGTTAACAGCTGTGCAAACGACCATGCGGTTATTTGTAACACTTTACACGCGCCATAATATGTATTATCAGAGCACATTTCCAAAATCATCATTGTTGTCAATTAATACATTTTAATTTAAAATAATAATAATAATCTCAAAGTATAATACTTGACTGGTTGATAAACTACGCCACCGAGTTAGTTTCAAATCCTATTTAACACTTGAATAACATTGTTAAAAGGTGTATTAGCAGCACAACTTATAATTAATATCGTACGAATTTAACTTTAAAATTGACACGCAAACTTACGTACATACTATATTGTACTACAATGTTGCGGTTTTATTTTCATAATAAAATATTTTTCATATTATATTACTATATCTATAACTTCATTATATATTTATAATTATTCCATCCAAGGGTTCACATTCGCTGGTTTATTCACAATTAGGCCGTTTGCTCAGGAAATGGACAGTCGAGTCGGCGTAACGATTAACCTAGCCTTAAATGATATTCTTGGAGTGTGTCCAGTTTTTGGGGTGATAATAATGAAGGAACCAACCAGATATGTGTTGATCGTTACGAACAGACAGACATAGTTTTCTATGGCATGTTTATGGAAAGCTTTTATTAGGTAATCGAAAATCGGTGCAACGATCAACCTAGCCTAAAATTCGTACTTGCATAGCTATTGTTATTTATTTTTTATAAGTAGTATAAAATATAATATTAAAAGCAGAAAGCTCTGGTATATTATATACCTACCTATATAGTTTGTTTTAATTATTCGTGCGGTTTAAATACTCCACTTGAAAAATAAATTAGCTTCTTGCATAGGTAGCTAGGCTATTTTATATTTTATTCTTTGCATTAATAAGTGCTTGGTGCATATTCTTGTGGAAGGTATTTTTGCTCATGAGTTTAAAGTGCGTTCAAGTTGGAGGGCTCTTGACTGCGGTGACCCGCGTAGAGAGGCACTGTGTTTACATCAACCATGTATAATATATACGTCTATCTGCGTACTGATACAACATGTATGAATGTAAACCCAGTGAGTGCATTATTTAACAGGGTCTTCTACTAAGTTCAGGACCGGATTAAAGTAATTTATTGCCTGTCGTTAATATTTTTTATACGTGGAGTCCATTCGTCCACTTTAACTTTTGTGAACTAAACGAATTCTTTTACTTTTTAAACATTTTCTATACCAACTGCTGTTGAGTAAATTCAATAAGCATTTCTCAATGTTTAGCTATAAATGAGCCAGAAGGAATTATCAGATTCCAGTTTATTTCGACGATTGTGAACACAAATGCCTCTGACCGTAATATTACTGATGTGTTGGTAGATAGGTACTCTTCTGTTGGAATATTTTTCGAACGAATTGGAGAAAAATACTGTGGGCTGCAAACCACCTAACGGTTTAGAATATTTTGTGCAATTTCACTTTCGCTTTTTCAAGTGCCACCCTGGCAATCAACTTAGAAATTCAATGTGGGAGGCACGTTACATATGCGCATACCTGGCGCTGCACACTTCGCATTAAACTTTAACGGTTCTGTATTACTGCATTTGACATTAAGATGTATAGTTTTACTCTACCCAGAGATGAATATTTCATCTGTTCTCTAATGTATAATATCTATTCATATGATGCATCAATATTGTTGAATTTTTAATCCTCGGTGTGAATAATTCTGTGTATTGTACGACGGTGAAAGACCTAATCTCGACGTAAATTAAAATAGGACCCAATAAACAATATAAAGTTTTCCCTTTAATTTATCTTGAACTTGCGTTTCCAAGTTCTAATTGGTTATGATAAATCTACTTGTATACAAATTTATCAGCTAGAATAATTGGTGTAAGTTTATAACTTGTAACTTGAAGGTATAATTAAGATAATTCGAAGGGATTTATTGAACCTTTGCTTTTGAGACTATTTCTGTTCTTCCTATTTGTTAGTGTACATGGTGATCATCGGCAAAATGGATATCCTGATATCAAAAATGCATCCAATTAACTATACAAGTAAAAATCTTTATGCATTATATTTCGTTTCTCTAGGAATAATTAATTGAGCGTATAATTTTGCTAAAAATCGCTGTAGCGAAAGTAGCTGATGGGGTTCCCTTTTTTAAAATTAATTAAAGTTGTATTTTTTACCTGGAGTAAATTATTGAGATTATATTGCACAAGTATTAAATTGTAAGAGACTAATAAATTTAAAGATGTAGTTTATGAAACACGAAATGTGAATTTATTAAATTTTTCATAATAACAAAATTGCATAATTTTTAATTAATTTTGCTAATATATCAAAAGTTAGCTTGTGCAGAGTAGAAGTCTAAATTAGTTTGTCTGAGTCGCTTTAAACGAGTCGTTAAGCTTGCAAGTAGATGCTCGTTAATGTTTTAATTGTTTTGTTGAGTTATCCATAGTTTTACTTTTGTACACCTCATACAAAGTAGATTTATCAGCGTAGGTCGGAATAGTGTCGAGCAATTTTCGTGATTTAAAATGTCTAAATGCCAAGTGACGTTAAAAATTAAAATTATACTTTGCTACTACCATATTTTATATATTGCTTAAGTTTCACGACAAAAACTTATTTAGATATTCGTAGATTCTGCTTAGCAGTATGCAAATTTTTGGAAAAGTTGTAGCATCTCGAAAGTTTCAAGATACAGTTTGGTGTGAAATATGTGCCCTACTCTACGTATATATTCTAATTTAAAATATAGAATACAAATTTATACGTGGTACATCGAAGCAAGTTTGATTCCCAATACGGACGTAAAATGTTAAAATGTGATAAATGTGAAATAAATATTAAACAGTATTTCTTTGACTTTATAACTTTTTCAAACGGTGCGTTTTTTAAAGCTTCTGTTTATCTTATTTCGAACTTGAATTTTTTCGCCCTTAAAACCTTACGCGTTTTTATTATAGTTGGATGTAAGTATATACAAGAAAGTCGGTTTTGTTCAAGTTAAAAATCAATACAAGAGCACTGCTTTGTGAACTAGGTGTAAAAGAGATCGGCACGCGGCGCCGCTTTGTAACTGACCTGCCTCGCGTCTCGACGCTGTAGTGTCGCAAACGTGCCGACGCCTAAGGCTTACTTTATGCTTTGATGTCAGTATTGTACAATGTACTCGCAGCTTGAGGTTTCTGCTTTAACATTTATCACTTCTTAACTTTTTAGTTCTAAATATTATATTATTCTACTAGTAGTATAAAATAATTCATACCTATTATTCAAAATTAATATATTTGTATAGAAAAACTAATTATTTGGGGGGGGGGACATTCAACTTTACTGCGTTTCTTTCGTACCTGCAACAATTATGGAAGGAAACGTGCATCCTTATAAAGGATAGGCTGTGTGATGTAAAGTTGGGGTTATTATATTTTTTTAAATTTAAAATCCCTTTAATGTATTCTAAGAAGTGGGGTTTATATGCACACAATGTTACAGTAATGCAACTCTTTGATTTATATTTCATCTGGTATTAATAATGCATTGTGCATTATACGTACGTCTATGACACGAGAAGTGCATATTTTTACATTGAAGTTGTCGTTTCATAACATGGATGATACATGTACAATTATTGTTCGACACCCTGATAATGAAGCAATGTTTTTTAAATTTTTTTTGTAGTGATATGTGTGTTCCATTTTTATGGCAATTTATTCTTGTATTGTGTTTAGATATGCATTTTTAGTAGTTTGTATGCATGTATTCGGTATTATGGGTAGGTGCATTAATTTGGAGTGCATAGAATAATGTCCCGATATATTAATACATAATATTTTTGTATTTTAAATATCAATACTTGCACTAATTGTGGTGATTTACAATGAAATATTTTACAATTTTGTAACTTGTGGTAGTCCCTAATGACAATAAATTTACGAAGGTGGCAACGTTGGTGAAGTTTATAACTGATGTATATGTACGATGTTTATAAATTATTTCAAACATTAAAGCTAACGATCTTTCTTAACATAATTGCAACGGCGCGTTAACTGAACCCATTATCTTTAAGTTGTATTATAAATGTTTGGAAAACAACTTTGAGAAGTCTGATACTTGCTAAATGCGATAAACTAGGAACTTTCAATAACAGGGATTACTTCAGACGGAAAGTTTAATATAACGCAATATTTAATATATTATATAGAGAAATATTCCCGTTCTCCAGAGAAATTAATTTCTCAGTAATCCAAGACGGGCAGTAATTAAGCAAGGGAGTGCGAATCCAGACGGAATCTAAACGATTTATCACAACGTTCATACCCGGCAGTTAGGATGTAGAATACTTGGCTGCAACATTCCTTTAACGAGGAGAATTTTTCTTTAATATCGCTGCCATTCATCGATAAATTAAAATAAAAAAAATCACTAATTCTTTCAATAAGGCAAGATTTGCTATCGGCATTATAATTTAATTATAATATAATTATTATCTATTATTATTTGTGTAAGCGGAGTTTCATTTGTAAAGTATGAATGCACTAATTTTCAATTCAGTTGTTTATTTATTGCTTTTTGTGATTGTACATCGAATGTATTAGTAGTTAAAACAAGACAATAGTGGTACTAAACATTTAATTTTCATGGATAATATTTCATTTTAATATTATACTTTCCATGTTTAACGCCAGCATCTTCGTTCGATGCATAATATAAATTATTCAAAAAAATCATATTGCGTTAATAATTCTATATAATTCTTATATTCCTACACGTCCATAATAATTAAACATTATTGATATTCTTTCAATGAGTGTGAAATATGAAATTATAAACAATTATTAAATTTTCATACATTTAATAGTCTCATCTAAATATCATTTTAGCTTCGCTCTGTTTTGTTGTCTATAATCGTGTAATTAAACATTTAAATGAATTAAAAATTATTTAGATTTAATTTGATTTCATTTTGAGATTGGAATTTTCATATATGATGGAACTAGCTAGCAACTTAATTTGAAATAACTCGATTATTTGACCTGAAATTATATTACCGACACATTTCAATGCAAGTGTGAAATCGGGCGAAAATGAAATCGGCGGCCATCAATTTTCCAGACTATATAAATTGGCATCCGAGCTTCGCAGGATCGTAGGACAAGTTTTTTGCAATCGATAACTGCTGCTATGTAGGTACACTTGCTTTCTGCTGTCTTGTGTTTGTTCATTCTCCATATGCGTGAGCTTAAGATCCTAGATGAGTTATTAAAGGATTCTAAGGGATAAAAGGCTTGTTAACCTTTTCAAACTTGGTGTTTGCTTTCTAGATTTTGCGCTTTTGTCATACTTTATTAGTATTTTTCACATTTTACATTTTTCATTCTCTCGATATTAAAAACTGTTGTAGGTTGACACTATTTTTTCTTAATCATATTTTACTGCATGCATTAGCGAAATTGAATTGAAAATTGATTTAACACTAAGTGGTTGTAACAATTAATTTAAGTGTTATTTATTTAATGAAGGTTACAACTACTGCATTTTACTTATTAATATTTTAACAAATCGCTTTTGTCATAAAAGCTAACATTAATTGTTTTTTCCGAATATTTATTACTCAAAATTTATTGGATGCGTGCAAAATAAAACGTAGAAAATTTATAATTTCACTTTTAATCAAAATTATTACTCGAATTTTCTACCCTGATCGATTTACTGTGGCTAAATTACTCCTAGAAATGTAATTAAAGAAAAACTCAATTTTCCACAACTTTTATTACTAATTTAACAAAAAAATTTCACATTTTTTATATGTTCCAAATCGGAAGATATTGGGTTCTTGTCGCTTGAATTAATTAAAATTTAATCTTTTTAAATAATTAATTGCACCCGAATCAATCAATCTGTAATGTTTTTTTATTAAACTTTTATGACTACACTACTAAAATATTAAAAGGAGCAATTACTTACATATAAATAAATCACAATAAAATAATAGCCTTCCAAAAATATCATTAAACTATAAAAATGTACAAGTATAATAAATTGTTTGTTACTTTTATTACAATTTACGTAACCTGCTTATTCAATAATAAAATTTTAATTGATTTCCATATGCTTGCTTAATTATTATTTGCTATCTTTGATATCTCTAGCGCGAAACATGAAACACTATATAGATGTTATATTTTTATAATTTTCCGATTTTTTCTTCTGGAATATTAAATTACAAAAACTAATATATTTTTTTTATTTTTTATATCAACACTAATAATTTTCTTTTATTTCAGGTGAGTTACATATAGCCAATATACAACTTCTTAATTATAATTTCCAACCGGAGGGGGTGAGTTGTAAATATTTAAAAATTGAAAAGCTTTACATTTTTTTATCTTATCTTATTACCGTTTTAATAAATTATATCTGAATCGCGTTATCATTTAGTACCGATCAGTAGCTAATGTAAAAGTTTTAGTAAAAATTTATTATTTAACACAAAATTGTGCGTTGCAAGAACGAGAGAGAGAGCTTTAATAGTGGAACTGTTGAAATCGAGGTGGCTTGTTAATTGTATTGTCGGCCGCGAGGGTGTTGATGTAACCAAGGAATTAACTACGTTTCAGTTTTGATCCCTTTTCATGCAGCTTCAACTACGATTTGTAATCGAATTTGGATTGTTTTTATTTTACGAAAATTGTGGTAGAATTCTTCATTTTCTGATTTTATATTCGATTTGGTCATCTTTTAACCTCAACAATTATATTTTCTAAACTGCAAACGGTGATATTATATTTCTCATTTCGTTCAAATAGCTGCTATTCAGTTGCGAGTTTCCCCCATCAAAAATCAATTCACAAATTGCATATTATAAGCCATGCTACGATGTAGTAGGTACTATGTAGCAACACATCTAGCAAAGTTATCGATGAATTTATTATAAATTTTCTATTTTTAATTTAAAATTCCTGTCGCTTTAGTGTCGCCTGCGTCTGAAATTTAAATACATATTTTTTTTAAGTAGAAGTAAACACAAAATTATACGACGTATTTATTTTATCGATTATAAAATGCTTGTACAATGTGATAATGTAAACAAAATGGCGCTGTTAATTGTACATTCATGAAAGTTTCTAAAGTTCCTTCCGTCCATCTTGAAGTTGTTTATTACTTTTATACTATAAATATTTATGGATTCTTCGTTGACTTTACTTATTTTTATTTGTTATCAAATTTGCTTCATGCACTATGCATTCGTAGTTTATCAGGAATTCATGTATTCAATTATTTAAATTGGCGTCCAGAACGTTCGGTAGCTTTGTGTATACATCGTTTGGAGGCTGCAGACGAGAAGAAAAGATGGTAATTGACGTTGAAATATATGTTTTTGAATAAAAAAGCCTACTATTTAGGCTAGTTTACTATTCTTTTTTTAAATGTGATATTTAAGAAGCACACTTTTTTAAATAAATTGAAATTTAAATGTAGGGTTTCGTCTATTTATGTTCTAGTGATGTGATTTATGTCGTATATGTGAAATATCGTAAAAAATTAATAAAATTTGCATTATTAATGTCTTCTATATGGTCTGAATAAAACTTTAATGGAATAAATAAGATTAATAGTAACTGATATGCCATATCTGCACCAAACATATACTACACAGTTGTAAGAAACTTTAAATGCAGATTGTATCTTCAGAAAGCTTTCAACTTTTTGTATATTAAATAATTTTAATTGCATTTTAATTTCTTAACAAATGTCAAAGATGATATCGTCGGGTTGTTGGTAAAAGTGACCAACTGATATAGAAATCCTATACATTTGGTCATTTTTACCAACAACCCGACGATATTATACAAGATATAAATAAATCTTTGTAATCTGATGAAACTACTGGAAATGTTTGAAATACTGTAACAAAGTAGGACTTGGTTACATTACCAACAAGAACGGACATTTGCAAATTTACTTAATGAAAATACAGTGGAACCCTTTTATAACGTATTTCGCCTTGTAACTGGATTACACTGTATATTTAACAACGATAAAGATTTATTTATATTTTAGTGACAAAACTTATGAAATCGATAATATGCTTAGCCAGTTATATGGAGTAATAACTTCCGTGAACTGATTGAAACAGACTTAAAATTGCAGTCTCGAATCTATTACAATAAAATTACCAATAAAACTATATACATCAGTGCATTCAATTAAAATTGAAAATTAGTTTCAAAATTTCTTGGATAACTTCATCGCTATAATACTCTTGAGGAAAGTTTTATGTCGACCCATTGATTATGTCTCTCGAGTAGCTTTGGAAAATCAAAAACGTATTTTTGAGTTTGCGAAATTTCGGTAAATTTCACATTTTACGTCTGGATACTGGAAAGATCCAATTATTATAATAAATGCAATTGTATTTCAACAGATGAGAATTTGTAAGGACGTACTGCATTTTAATTACTCGAGTGTTAAAATTGTGTTCATCGTAAATTGTATAAATTTGTATATTATTAAAATTCATTAGCTATAAGTCGTAAATGCGGAATAATTTGTCATTATACTTACCGAGAAAGAGTACTTAATAAATTGCAAAATATGTACCAAGTGCTATACGAGGGGACCGAGTGAGGCGAAGTTAATAATAATTATTATTTGAAAAACGAGACTACTTTAACTGTATCTTCGTAGTATATGAGGTTTGTGAATGCAGTTTTTCTTTCTTTGGCGCTTTTATCGATAGCAATTAAAAGTATAAGCACAGGTGTTCTGGGAAAAGCACTAATCGTTAAATTGATTTTGCTTCGATATTGATATACAAATTCCTTAGATATGATCTTTAATACTATTAAGGGTTAATATTTATGAGTGATTTAATCTTTAATTTATAAGTGTTCATGTTTTATTGGATGGTGCTTTATTTTCCAGTAAATATGAATTGTTTTAAATTTATTTATTCTGAACGGTTAGAAACGATAATTTAAAAAAAAATTATAAATCAATTCCTGGTATTGTTTTCTATAATTACTTTATTTTCATTTAATTATTTAATTTCATTGATATTAATTATTAAATAAAATATTATCGGTGTGTGTGTGTGTGATGTGTGTGTTCAACGCGTGTGTGTGTTATGTATAATACCTACTATATTTTAGTTCATAATTGCTTTACTTACAACTTTTAATTAAATTTTTTTTATTAATACCTACCATATTATGTTTGTGTTAATGCGTCATTCAAAGATTTAATCTTGTAATGTTGGTACACATTGGTACTAAATTAAAGGGTTAAAACGATAAGTGAAAGATTAGTCGATATTTTTGCCATAATTAGCACGCATCTATTAGTATTTAATTGAAACCAGGTACGATAGGTAGCATTAATCAACGGCAATAATTTCGATTAAATTTTAATTAGTAGAATAAGGATTTTTATCGATTGAGAATTGTTGATTAATTATGATGGGGTTAGTGCGATATTTGTGGTAAATTGTTAATAAACATTTTTATAAAGCAAGTATTACATTAACCCGTAACCTCTGACAAGCGGTCTCTCATACCGCTCCAGAAATTCATTTCGCTATAAAACGGGTCATGGTGAAAATTTCAAAAAATCCCTTGGTGTACCTTCAAGTGACATCAAAATATACACATTACGACTTGCTACAAGTTTTAGTAGGCGTTTAGCTCATAAATAAAAAATAGCAAAGTTTTCTTGCGGTCTCACATACCGCATGTCAGTAACTACGTTAGTAAATTAACACATGTATTATTAGCTTGTTTTCTAAATATCATCGAACCAGATTCATCTAAATCTTTCAAATTTACGCACATCACTGCCAAGCCTATAGATTATGTATTTGAGACTGTTACTACACAATGGGCAGCTGATTTCGATTATTTTAGTGATAGCGATATTCATAATGTAGTTTTTGAAAAAAACTGGAAAAAAAGAAGATTTGTTACGTATATCTAAGTAAACTAAAGAGGAAATCGTATTTTCTATGGTTTAGTTGAAAAAAAATGGTATGCCTTCAGTGCACGAAGAAAATTTGCGAATAATTCATAGAAAACGAACACTCATTTTTTTCCAATTTTAAAGTGTTGTCAAATTTTTCAATTTTAATTATTTTTTGAATTTATTATGTTAGTATTTTAGTTTCAACATATTTTTTACTATTTATAATTAACAATTCTTAAATTTTTCTAAAATGTAGTTTTTATACAACATTTAATCAACATCTAGCGCTTTTATATAATTTATGCGGACTTTTACTATTTATTAAATAAATGAAGTTAATTTTATTTATGATGAATTTTTACGTTTCATAGGTATGAAGAATAGTTCAACAAATGACATGGCAAAAGATTACAGTGATATTAACCTGATTAACCCTAAAATTAAAAATAAAAGTAAGCGGTATGAGAGACCGCATGTCAGTAACTACGTCCCAAAACATGTATGACAGTGGTTACAGGTTAAATGTCCATATCTAGTAATTTATTTGCTTAACGAGTGTGTTCTCATAAATAAATAACAAACATGGCGTATTTACATTATATTGAATATATATTGCTTTAATTAAATTAGGGCTATACGCCGTTGCGAATACAATATGATAATTATATAAATACACATTGTGTAGCCATAACTAATTAACGTCAATATTACATGATTAATGTATACTGACCGGGTACTTGTAATCAGATAAATTGCCTCTGCCAATTTCTTAGTTATCTCATTTGCTCTTCATAACCCGTACGCTTCTATTAAAGGACAGATAGAACCCGGCTATAGTAATTCTCTCAAAATTATATAATTTACAACAAACCATATACGGAACTATACAGGAATATTGTGAACTATGATAGCAGGACAATGTCAACATATCCGGCGTCCTATCTCTTCTGTGTATCTTGATAGTTGATCGACAACCAACCATCTATTTGTTCCCTTCATTTGTATAATTTTACACTCCAATACACCCACCACATACGACATTCGTTTCATTTAATATACTACATGTGTATTAAATAAAAAAAAGATTAGGCGCGAATTCCGGAAGCACTTACTAATTTTTATTACTTTCTTGGGTGGTCCTCTTTTTTGAAATCTGTTTTACAAACTGACTCGGCTCGATTAGCTACTAATTAGCAGCTCTTTAAATTTTATGTGTCTGAACCTTTTTTTAAATGCGCGGAACTATTTGTAAACGAGTGACATCTATTGCATTATTATTTTCATTCACGAGTGATGTTTTACGGTTGTGATTGCGGAATGTAGTATTACACGACTGGTTTGATTAATTGTGTTTGTTTGTGTGAAAATTACTTAATTTGTCGAATTTTGTTAAAGTGTTGGATATTGCTGCATTGTTTTTACAATTTCTCATAAAACGACGAGCTTTGAAGTAAATTGTATTGTACAAACTTGAGACAGCATAAAGCATCTTCATGTAGTGATAAATTGGCCATAAAATAATACTAACTTGAGGAGGAAGCATAAGAGAGTGTTGAGTTTTATATGCATATATAAAAAATTTTATATGGAAAGCTAACATTGCATTTTCATAAAAGATTTATTAAATGCGGCATTTTTAGTAATAATGTCTATCTAAATAGTTTAATCTAAAAATCGTTTTCTTCTGTTGGTAATTACTTTTGTTCTTCCCTGTGCTGATTGTATCAAGACATATCCGTATAATTAAATTTAATTATGTATACAAATGTATGTTGGAAAATTTATTTAAAAAATTAAAATAAATACATGAGCTATAATTAAATTGTACTTATGTTTGTGATTTATTACATTTGAATTAGTTTATGTTAGTAATTAAATGCCATAAAGCAAAATTTTCTTTTAAGTCGATGTGTTTCAATATGTATACAATTAATATGAATATTAAAGTTGCTACTGCTAGGAATCCTTAGGCTATAAAAATTCAAATTTTCACCGTAATGTTGAAGTGTAATGATGTATGCCGGACCTGTTTAGAAATTAATTACGGGTCTTTAAATGTTGGTCTTCTTGCTGCTACTTATAACTTATAAACGAACGATCGAATGTACATACATATTTCTTTTCGCCAATAGCTCTGTGCCGAGTTTTATAATCGTATGGTATTAATTGAATTTCAACATCCTTTCACATCGTGTGCTTTAGTATTCCGAACAATACGCAATAAATAAATATATTCTGGGCAATAATATATGTGCATCGGTATTATATTCAGAAATATTAAACATCGCGGACATCTGCCTGAAAATAAGCACAGCTATTGTTTTAGATTTCAACATTAGCACTTAAATATGTTATTAAATTGTTTTATAGCTTCCGGTAGTTAATGCTCTCTTACTACACTTATTATTAAACAATACATACAACTTCTTAAGATAAAATTTATGCCTTGGCCACGCCATCGACTTGTGTGTTATATTAGTTGTATTAAGAACCGTTTAATAACACCCAGGATATAATAAGGTCTTTTAATTATAATATCGTCGAGATCTTTCTTTGTTCTCCTAATGTTTTCTTTCAAAAAGATATCGTCCATAAAACTACGTATACGTAACAACGCAACGAGCGATACTTTCGGAACGCACGGTATGTCGCTTTTTTCATTTCGAATTAATGGTTATTTTAATTTTGAAAATTGTGGTAACTGCTCGACTGAATCAAATTAGCATGGCACTGGCGTTACGTGATTGAACTAATGAAATTCTCGAGCGTCGTATATATGTCTAGCGAAGGGTTATTGTTACGATTATTGTTATTCGTCTGGGCGTTTACGATTATTGTTATAATACTTAACTATTATTATTGTAAAATAAGAATATAATGGCTATAATCACTAATAATTGCTTATCTATTGTTGAGTTTTAACTGGGAAATGTACACACATACATTCGTATTTTATTAAGATGACTCGTCGAGTCGTGATTTAGCCACCCAACTCGTGAGTGGAGAACGGTGGCACTTTGTCCCAGCGTGCAGTCTTATTTCTATTTCAATTCATGTTCATTTATCAACTAACCATGTAGCCAAACAAGCATCTTTATGACTATAAATATACCCACATTTAGAAGCACACCGTTTCAATTTTACTCGAGTTTTCCAATTTATACGATTTTTTATTGCAATAACTGTAATTCCATCAAGCGCTAGCCTCCATTGTTTGCAATTTCCAACAAAACTTCACTTGGTTAATTAAAAATTTACTTTTTTATTAATCGTAAGAATTACCATACAATTTGGGGTTGGCTGTCTCACAGATAATATATTTATTACATACAGAAATATACATCATAGTCAACAAAAATGTTGTTATTTTCCAATTCTAATATAAAATTCTGTTCTATTTTGATTCAAAAATTTATTTAAAAAAATTGAATTAAACATTTAGGTTGAAGTTTTGTTAAACATGCGGCTATTACTATTTGCTGTATAATTTTTATAAAATTATACGACACCAAACTAAAAACCTGGTTTTGTTAAATAAGTTCTTTAAAATTAAACTCTTTTGTTTGTATATTTTAATACGAATTTCTGTAAATTTGACTTTAAAACGTACTTACGCCTTGAACTTCCAAGTGGTACCGATCTTGTTTTCTGAAAACCATAGCAAATCTTTTAAAACACTTCTTTGAAGTTACCGTGAACAGTAAACACGGTTGCAATTACGGCCAAACCTACTCATTGCATGTAATTACAAATTCGAACAAAAATATAAAAAGAACGCATATTTCATTTAAATAAAGTTGAAAGCATTGTTTGAAGTGTGCTTGCACGTAGTTTAAAAATAGCGCAGAGAGCATTAAAAAAATTTAAAGAGACGTGACTGTTGAATGATAAATTTGATCAATTAAATTTTAATGCTTAATCGTTGCTCGACAAGTTCTAAAACTTTTATGGATACCTACTACATAATTTTAACCCTTCGCGCGGCCGTTATGTTATCTAGTATAGGGTTAATAGAATATCGTGATGTGCCAGTGTTCTCTGCCTTTAAATGCAAATTTGAAAAAAAAAAGTAAGCAGAAAACAGTTTTGTTTAGCCATTTGTATGGCTTTAATGCAAAATGCTTCATATTATCGCTACTATAAAAGCGATTTAAAACGAAATCTATTGTACGTGCTTGAAGCTAGAACGCTTTACAACTTATTGACTTCTCCTTGCTTCAAGTTGTTAAACAAACAGCATAGTCTAAAGTGATTAATAATTTTTTGTTACGCCGATGATTATTATTTATAAATGCGATTAATAATTTGTAATCAAGTCACTAGAGAACATTTAGTTTAACTTATTGAAAGCTAGTATCAATGTTCAGTAAATTATTCAAAGTGCATTTAACAAACTATCACAGAAGTGCATCAAAGTGCACTTCGATCAATTTCTGATTGATAGTTTAATCAAATTATTTACCTATAATCAATTTATAACGCAGAGATTCATTCTAAGTTTAGCCGCTTGAACCACCATACATCAATGGATTGAAAGCAAAGTTCAACGAGATATTTTGTTGATAGAACATTACTTCAGTTGGAATTTCAGCATTCCGGTTCAATTACCCGCTACGTGTGAGTGTGAAACGCGGTGTAAACGCGGCTAAAATGTGGCCACATTAATCTGGCTTCTGAATAGCCGCGATTTATAAGGTATTATATATTACCACAGACCGATGTATTACATCGAATAACTGAAAGCGGAAAAGTTACTTTTAACATCTCTTAGGGAAAACTTTTCTCCCTAGTTTTAATTTGAAATTTTCTTTTTCGTTTTTCATTAGTTTCTTTCTTATTCGATACGTAGTAATTATATGACTTTTATGAGTCGATTATCGTAGTAATAATTCTCGCTTCATTTAAACACAGGATTTACATATTTATGCGTTTCTTTTGTAATCGTGGAGAAGCTTCCCAAATAAATCGACTAAATTCGTACATTAGCTCCTACGCCTGGATATATTACCGACTCGGTTATTAAAGCCGAAATTTAATAGTAATTTGCAGAATGTTTAATATAGAATCTTATATCAATATCGAGAACTGTTTCCATAGGTAAACTAAATTCCAAGTTTCACATCTTGCTACAACTTTGTTGATTTGGTAGCCAAATGTCCGAATAATATTATTCTCTGCTAACTTGGGCGAATATGCCTTGATTATGATAATGAAAGAGAAAACATGAGGCAATTGGATATCAAAACACACCGTATCTTGATGGTATATCGGTACTGGTAAAAAACAAGTTTATAACATGTTGTCGTTTTATCAATTAGTTTTATACTTCCTAATTTAATAGCATCATTGGAGGTTGCTTGCTAGTGTAATTAACGTATTAAAGAAGGCTTTGAGTAATTCCGCGTGTTTTTCCTGTTAAGAGAAGGGATCTTTCGAGAGTCGAGAATGAATTACTTCTTGTTGATAGACAGACATTCCTAGTTTCTATCTCAACTTGAAATTTATTTTTTTCAACTAGTACAATAATTATTATAATTGAAGATATGCACGTTCTAACTAAAAAGTTAATTAAACGGAAAGTTTCTATAAAGATTCAATAATCTCACTTGTTTACGTGTTATTTTTAATATTCTTCCGACATACCTGATACAGAGCCGAATTGGATAATAACAGTTAATGAAACAAGTTTTAATCAAGAAACGTCTATAAAGTGAGCAATTGGGAAGTATTTATTAAATGTTCTTGTTTAATTAATTCGTATTTAATTAAATTAGTAAGTTCTCATTAAAGAGACATAACATATTTTATTTTGTGCATTAATTTATATTATAACTGACAATATAACGCACATACCTCATAAAATTTTGAATGGTAAACAACCCCGAAGTATTTAATGCAGCTTGTGAGCAAATGCCGGATGTTATTCTGTGTTGTACACATCATATTCGGTCCTACCAACTAAATATTTGTTTCGTTCATCTTTTTCGGTGCTCTTGATCTTAAAGTGTTATATTTTGTTAAAAATAGAAGCAATACCTAAAGTTTATTTGCTCTACGAATTAGTTTTAAGCTGAAACGTACAATATTGTTGTTTTATTTAAATTTCTATATAAAGTAAGAAATAATTGTGGAAACCGATTTCATGTGAATTATTGGCAAAAACCATGTTGTTTTTACCGATAACGTTGCCTTTCAGCTATAAATAATTAAAACTTAATAAATTTTGCTTGTTATGTGTAATAAAGTTTTTGGCTTGATTACCTGTTAACAATACTCAATTTATATGCTTTTATTTTTATTTTTGCACCGTAAAATTATCATCGTTAATGTGATTAAAAATAAAATTTTATTCTCACGAATTTAAATGATAAAAGCAAATTTTTAATAATATAATAATATTATGATAGTAAAACAGAATGACTGCTTTATCTGCTTTGTTAACCCATTAATTTTACTCCTTGAATTAATAAATTTAAATGTGGTTCTCAACAAAAGCAAATAATAAACTTTGGACTGATCGGCATGCTGTTGGAATATAGTAGCTGAATATTACCCGAAATTGTCCAGGATCTAAAATTTTCAAAATATTTTGGTGGTTGCTTTTGAAAATAGGCTTACATTATATACGTGATCCACGTGGCAGAACAACGAATAGACTTGGACATCTTGGAAAAAAGTTTGTAGTTACGAAAAATTTCTAAGTAAATAATTTCGTGGTTTTTGGCATCCAATATGTTAAATCACTTCCATATAGCAATTATTTGAATCCGCCGCTGACCATAGAAAGAATCTAGGGAAATCTTCTACAATCTTTCTATATCTTGATAGTTCAATCTTGATCTTAAGCAAATAGAGATTTCATATGAGCATAAAGCGGCTTTCACTAAAATCCATCCATTCTATGGTACAAATTACGTAAATCTGATAGGTTCTTGTCAGCTTCTACCAAAGCAATTCAAGATGCTAATTTAGACGTCATCGTTTCTCAAACTTTTTTGTGTCTCAACCCCTTAAATAGCAAAAAAAAACTTTCGGCCCCCTTAGGAGCAGGAATGACCTCTTTTTAACTCCTTTACCCATAAAAAGCTTATAAAATAATATATTTATGCTTAACTCCCCCTTCTACAGTTATATTTTTCCTTTTATTTGGAGATCCAGATTCGGCGACCCCCAGGTTGAGAAACGATGATCTACGTGAACGCTGGCTTTGTATAATCAGGAACGTAGATATCCCAAGATTTCATTGAATAAAAAAAATTTCACCTTAAAAATGTACAAAAAGGTCTCGACTTGCGTCGTTTCAATTTACGTTGCGACAAACACAAAATCTAATCTGCATCAATATTATTCAATTTACGTCGTGTCATCGTATAAAAGAACTCTGGTCTGGCATCGTATGAACAATTTGACAACTGTAATTTAACAAGAGTGATAAAATCAATAATTGTGACACATTTAATACAGAGCATTATTTGTCAGTTTAGTTTGTCTTTAGTTAAATTAAATTTAATATATAATATATAGTCTTGTAAGCCTGTTTTAGTTAAAGAGCTTTTAACCTAACTTTTTACTTTGTTTTGCTTGCCGAATTTTTTTAGGTTAAAATACCAACTTATCACAGTAAACGCGCTAAACTCCCTATAAAATAGTTTACTAAATAGTAAGTCCCTATAAAATTTATAGGGAGTTTGGCGCGTTTACTGTAATAAGTTGGTATTTTAACCTAAAAAAATTCGAAATGCAAGCAAAACAAAGTAAAAAGTTAGGTTAAAAGCTCTTTAACTAAAACAGGCTTACAAGACTGTTTTAAGTTTTTTATGAATACGGCTGTAATTCTTTATACATTTACAGGGGAGGCCAAATACATTTGTGTTTTGGATTGAAAAAAATTGAAGGAAACACGATAATTTAGAATTTTCTTGTATCTCATATTTTGAATTTAAAATAAAAATTTCAAAATCTTTTGCATTTTGTACTTCAAATACCCTAAATACATCTTTCAAAATACATTTCAAATACGAAATTTGAATTTTCCAGTTACGATTTCACTTAATTGTTTATAATTTTTTAATTTTTTTAAACAATTATGTTTAATAATAATAATTAATTTTAATAATTAATACAAGTATAACACGGCCTGTACCATATTCGCTGGGTGAGTGACATTTGGCCACGTTTTTTGCACAATTTGTCCGCAGCGGACGCTAGCGTCGTTTTTTAATACCCCCACTATGCACTTCGCACCCAGCGAATAAAAAGAAATGAAAAAATTTATAAAATAATAGTTATCAACAAAAATTTTAAAAAAATTTAAAAATTGAGAGAGAAATTGAGAGAGAGAAAAAGTGAAATCGTAACTGGAAAATTCAAATTTTGTATTTGAAATGTATTTTGAAAGATGTATTTCGGGTACTTTGAAGTACAAATTGCAAACGATTTTGAAATTTTTATTTTAAATTCAAAATATGAGATACAAGAAAATTCTAAATTATCGTGTTTCCTTCCATTTTTTTTTAAAGCTATAACAAATTAACATTTTTATTTAATTACGTCTACTTTTACTTTAAATCTAGTTGTAACGGCGATAGATCGCAAATTTACTAACACCAAACAGTTAATTCTAGTTTTAACTAAAGTTATATCAGTTAAAACTAGAATTTACTAAAAAGATTTGTTAGAAATCAGTTAATTCTAGTTTTAACTAAACTAATACCAGTTAAAACTAGAATTTACTAAAAAGATTTATTTGAAATCAGTTAATTCTAGTTTTAACTAAAATTAAACCAGTTAAAACTAGAATTTACTAAAGAGGTTAGTTAAAACTAGAATTTACTAGTTAATTCGGGTTTTAACTGATTTCGGGTTTTAACTGTAACATATGCAATGAAAAATTACTTGCAATTTTCATTCTTCAAAATCGATTTTCTCACAATTGACTGAATTAAGGGGTTTTAAATTTTCATATCATAAAGTTCTAATATTATCTAAATGTATAATAGTAGTGGTGCAAGTCTGTGACGTCCAAAGTTGGCCGTCCCCTTGTTAGTCTATCCAAAAATTCTGACAATTCAATCTCTTCTGATTTTTTCTTTTATTAGTCTTAAATTCTTTATTGGTGAAAAATTTTTGGTAAGTAATTACATTTTTTACGAAGAAATTCATATTAAGCATATCTTAAATATTTTTGGCTTGCAAAAGTCAAAAACTGAAACTTCTAATGCCTCTAACATGGAATTAAGTTTTCTCAAATTTTGTTTAGTTTCTTAGGAACGCATTAGAGTCGCAGCTTTCGATTTTTTATAAGCATAAAATATAGAAAATAAATTATTATGCTGTCACGAACTTTTTGTAGGAAATGCAATTACCAGAAATTTGTAAATAGAAAGATAATTATTTTTGGTAGGTTTTGCAGCGTTTCGAATGGAAAATCACAACCTATTTTCAATAATTTAAATTAATTATAAAAAATAAGATATGTATGTTTCACCAGTACCAAATTTGAGCTCTTTATGATAACGAGGGGATGTTGGTTACAAAATGACTCAATTACGTCGGCACAAACTCAACGATACGGTTATAAAAAGATAAGGATTTCTACTAAAAGGTTAAATTAGACGAAGCTAAAAGTCTTTCAATTCTTTGGTTTTGGTTTCTAGTGAACCATTTCCATTTACGTGGGGGTTCAAAAAGTGTCGGAATTAGTGTTTTGATCTCTCGCGTGTTAATGAAATTTCGTGACGTGCCGCACGAGTTCCAAGTTTTTGCCATCCCTGCTTTCTTGAACCAAAATTGCAAAATTGTATTTTAATTAGGTTTTTTTTTTCTCATGTATATAATATTACTAAATTATTTTATTACGTCAATACTTGTCCTATAAGTAGTATAATTAAAATGTAATAATAATTAACAATTTATTGTACAATAATTATTTCAACATGTCAAGATAGTGGCATTTCATAATTAAGATAATTACGAAATATAATATTATATTTATTAATAATATAAAAACTTGTTTAATAATAATTAATATAAAAATTTGTAGTAAACATAAAATTGCTCATTTGCAAGAATATGTTGCGCATATTATATTCATATTCCTTGAGAATATTTTATTCAAAATATGCACCTAAATTTAAATGAAAAATCATTTTTTATGTCACATTTGATTATGTGTTTATTTACCTGATTACGTTAATCAGTGGAATTGTAGCAAAAGAGCTGTCACTTTGATATAAATAAATCTGTGATCTATGATAAATGGAGATTTATTATGTACGGTATAAAAGAACAGATTATCAAATCAAATCACTGACAAGTTGTAATTTAGAGACGCCTAACCTAAGACATTTCGATTGTGGAAAATAAACGGAAACACCGTGAACGTTTATTAAAATTGGCACTTTATATCTTCTCTACATGCAAGGTACATTTCAAGACTTTCGTACCACTTTGTTTTTGCATTTAATTTTCATATTAACGTAATAATTATTGTGAGTATTCTAATTGGATTTTTTATTTTTCTTTTTTAAGTAGTGGAACAAATTTTCTGAAGTTCATATTACCATTAAGTGCTTCAAATTTAACTTTTTTAACACGGACTATTTCGTTCCGTACATTGAATTCCTAACTCTTACACGCTCTTTACTTTCACGCCTTCTTGTACTGGTGCAAATGCATGCACTAATTTTGTTTATTTTCGTTTTTTATATTTCTGCAACTTGTGATGTCGGACGTTAGTATACAGCCATAACCATGAAAGTACAGAAATACTTACGACAAACATAATTAAATCGGCCACTATCCACCCTATCGTCGGAATAATGTAAAATTTAATGGCAAGTTTAAGTTTTAATTTGAAAAGCAAATAAAGATATGTTACCGAATCAATAATGGTTTACACAAAGTTCATATTAATAAAGTTCTGTGGTTTTTACGAATCGTGCGGCTAGACATACAAACCTTTTCAAGGGTCTTTCGTGGCGTGGAAAATAAAATAAAGAATATTTTTCCGTTTTATCTCTTTTATCGCACTTTCCACTTGTTCAGTAATTTTGTTTTCAACAGAAAAACGTGATTATTCTTAGATATGTCAAGCAACGTACCGCAATCCGAAGAGTCTGGAAACGAAAAATTAAATTAAATTGGCAAGATTTTTCTTCATAATTGTGCATTTTTACAAGTTTATTTGCGGTCATCTGAAATCTGCAGGTCGATATGACATTGTTAATTATGTACGCTATCGACCAGCAACCGAGGTGGAGAAGCTTGCTACTGCGGCGACTAGAATATAATAGAATTAAGCTTTCGAGTACAGCCAGATTACTAAACTGAAATGATTTTCCGTACAGAAAAGCTTCTTCACGCGTGTGCCGACATCCTTTTTTAATAGTTTTAAGAAGTGACGGACTGTTACTTTTTATGAAGATCGAACTACTTGAAACATATTTATTTAATCAAGATGAGTTTATCAGAACGTAGTTAATTTTAATAACTATAATTTTATTAATATCTTTTCGCCAATATTAATTATTTTTTCTCTCTATTTATCTAAACTAAATCGACACGAAGTGTGCAAGTTTATACTGCATAAATTATTTGTTGAAATGTCTGTTTCCATGTTTACTATTATTAAATTTCTGACGAAAGCTACCAAAATAGCTGAAAGCTCAAATATTATAATCGATTTTTTTACGTCTGATTAACCGGGTAATTTTTAAATTTAATTTAATAATATTATTGGATGTATAATTTTACATTTTAGTTGAAGCAGTAGGCGGGAGCGGCGACGGCGGGCGTCGAGGTTAGCAATTATTCGAAAAGTCAAGTCGAGCTGGTGCTGTATTATTGTGTTTATGTATTGTTTCCTTTTAATATTTTTAACATACTACTATAAGGTGGGGGTTAATTTATGATTACGACAAAAAATCCAATTTTTGCGAGCTGGCCACGACTAGAACCGGATATATTCACACTGGTTGCTGTATCGTAGTTGATCTGCTTTATTTGCCATTATTAAAACAATAAATTCGCGGCAACGTCACATTTTGTATTTTTATTATTTTTGTTTCCGACAACTGATCTGCATTGTAAGCCACGTACCCATTATAAATATCTAAAATAAACTGTTTTAATCTAGAATAAACGCTTGAAATACGCCAGCATTACACCGGCGCACCAAAAATTGCTATCATAAATATTACTTTATTAATTTTATAATATGTTGCTCGAATTTAATTTTAAATTTTCAGAATACATTTTGCGTTTACTGTATCCTATTTAAAACAACCAACGTCGTAGTCGTGCTGTGCCTGAATTTTTGCCGTGGTCGTTCACTATTTACCTATATGTTTAACGCCACCAACCCAGGGTATCATGCGTTATTGGCACTCGACTCTGGAGCTTTTACCCCGAGCTTTTATAATACAATCCTTATGTTAACATAGTGGTTCGCTTTTAACCCTCTTCATTTGACTTGCTTGTTGAGTTTTCGTGCACATACAATTTTATTTTGTTCCACTGCATCGTGCAAGTAGTTCATTAGAACCCACCGTATCATTATTATTATTATTGGTATTAGAAGGACATTACACGAGTGCATATACGTGTTGAGTTGGGACTTTATTTTGATGATGATTCATAACGAATCTGAATCATTTGTTCAAAAGAAATTTGTTCATTACATTATTTTATCGATTATTGTTAATCGTGCACAATTAACTGTTTTATGATTTTCTTTGAGTTTATATAAATGTATAATATTTACTAGTTGAAAATGCGGTTAATTTTATTGCGGTGGTGCTTAGAGAGTTGAATCATGAGCTTTAATGGATTTAGGTATATATCGAATATTTATAGTATCTGAAGGGACTAGAAATAGCGCCAAATTAAATATAAATTTATAAATGGTTTATTATAATTGAATGCACGTGTGTTCTATTTGAACTTTTAATGAAATTATTACTGCCTCGTTACCGCTTCAGTCTTTGTGATATAATAAGTTAATTACGACGGAAGTTCCTAATTGTAATTTAAATAATGTAGGGTATTTGTAATTAATACTTTGTAAATAAAATGGCAAAATTTGTAGGCCACCACAATATAACGTTATTGTGTGACAAACCTTTGCATATTTTATCGAAATAATTAATATAAATTATATGCTAGGCCATAAATGAGACTCTATAATAATAACTGGCGCTGCCGTAAGAAAATTAAGTGTAATTATGGCTTTGTAATAAAGAGTTTAGAATACTAGTATGAAATTGTAATAATGATGATGAGATTAGTAAAGGTTATTAGAATAATGCGAAAAGGAGTATAGATAATCTCAAAATTGTTTTTCCCTTAATTACCAAAGATTATAAAAGATACGAATTGTATTGAAAAAATATCAATTAAACATTTTTCGGATTCCAATAAGTGTTTCAACTCACTCTTGTGCACTCTTTTTTTTATTAATTAAATTTTAATCTTGCTGCAGAGGGAGAATATTATATAAACTAACGGATTATTACTCATTTTAGGGCACCCAAAAACTTTATTTATAATAATTACTATCATCAACGTATATGTATGACGTAACTTGCCTGGGTATTATAATAATGTAAAATATTCCACTCGGTTGGGAAAATTATACCAAAATAGCGAACTATCCTCCAAACGACACGAACTGAATCTTATGTTCTCTTCGCCTTGCCATATTACATTCAAGTGCATGGATGCATCATTTATAGCGGTAATTTGGCTTGTCACATTTAATTACTAAATTAATGTATTTTAAGAAATTATGTTTGTTAGTAACTTGAAGGAAACATTAAAGCTAATTTTTTATGAGGCAAGTAATCATATTTTAAGAAGGGTGCAATAACATTAAGTAGCGTAATGGTAAGCATTAAGTAAAATATTTTTTTTAGTTATTTTTGACATTAACAGACACGTAATGAAATTTTTTAAATATAAAAAGTGTTGAAAAGTCGGATTAGGCGAGACGGTTGAGCTATTTATTGTAACACGCACTTTATAGAAGCTTGCGTGAGGACAGAATCATTAGAACCCTAACGTAACACCTTGTCACAATTAGTTGAGCTGTAGCGCTAATATGTTTTGCGATAAGTGATTGCCTACAACTATATCTGATGTCGGCTTATTTTATTTTAATAAGCTTAGATTTATCTTTAGACACACACACATTTAATCAACTTTAAATTGTGGGCCTTTATTACGTTTGTGAAACCATATCAATATTTTCCTTTTGCTTTTACTTTCAAGTCGGCATGAAAAGAGCAAAACACATTTTTTGCTTTCAATTATGCAGTACAACTTGAAAACTGAATTTGTGGAAACTAAATTTCCGTTACCAATTTGGCGGCTACTTACATTTTATAATTGATTATAAATTTGGAAAAGATACTTACGCATAATGGTGCATTTGGTGCCATACTTACGACTTCCTTACATGGTAGCCTTACCCTACTGTCCAGTAAAATAGATTTTATGTACGTCCATTTATGGTCCATGGACGTACTATGTACCTAAAATGGATCTTTAACGGACGTCCATAGGACTTTGTGAGTTACTTGGGTACAAATCCGTATCAAGAACTGAATAAAGTACGGCATAAAGCTTCGCACATCTTTCCTAAATTTATAATCAATGATTTCATATTTTTGTCGTACTTTATGGAATCGAACGCAAAATGATGTTCTGACGATCAGTTACTCCAAACTTTTACTACATGCATATATATAGGTCAGTATTGTTCCAAATATCTGCACATCCGTACGTATAAAAAGCAGGGAAGCAACTTCTACTTTTAAATTAGTAATCAGTCTTCATAATATAGAAAGCTTTTATTACGACATTGCTTTTTATTAGGGGAGAGTTGCCTATATCGAACCGGATACTAAATTGGTCACCAAAATTTCTTTATTTCAAATTTAGCAATTTACCTCTTTAATTGTCCAATTTTAACAATAAATTAAATTCATTCGTAGATCGTTCTTTAGAAAGTTAATAGAAATTGGTTTGTTCGATTAGATTGTGGTTCAATACATTATTTAAGCTTTCGCGTAGATATCACAACAGCTTTTTTCAACAACTTTGGACATAATTTTCCAAAATGCATCCCAATGATGTGCTTGAAAAGTTGCCAAGTTCCAAATTTTTTATATTATTCGAATTCTAAAGTCTTCATCAAACGACTAAATTTTTCAACGCTGTTCAAGTATTTCTTGTCAAATTCAGTTTTCAACTCGTGATCTACTTATAATTCTTTCCCCTTTTTTCGATCACCCTTAACTCGCCCCTATCATTAAAATTGGCTAATTTTAATTTTACAAATGACCAAATACCGCCCTTTTGCTAGATGTACCTACCTAAAGTATTGATATGAAATAAAAATAATTTTTCCGAGGTTATTGATGATGCAATATTAACTACTCCTGTTCATATTAATTGTTGGTGGTAAATGTTAAACAAGAATGCAACGCGCGTGGGTGCAAAATGTGCGTAAAGTGGTTAAATTGGAATAATTTTCGAGATTTAGCGTCTTTTTGAGGCATTATAGAATATGGAAACAATGATGCTTTCATATTATTACGTAACGTCGAGTAATACAAACTCTATGATCCGCATTAATTTTTAAAGAGACGGTCGGAGTACAATAGTCAAGCGACTTGACTATGAACGCTAAATGTCCGGTTCGAATCCGAGTGAAGTAAGAACTTCATTCTGGTCGTCTCTCTGGTCCTCCAGTTGGGGTTCTTCGTCGGGCTGGCACCCCGTCGCGTCGTAAGTAAAAAAAAATGCAATGCCATGAAAGCCATTTGATATTAAGTTAATATTATAATGCTGTGTCAGCAAAGACCCATTTCAAGGTTGTAGTGCTGTATGATGGATTAATTTTTACATTAGGTTTGTTTGTGCAGTCAGTTTGATGAGTTTCAAACCGCCAAACGCATGCGTCTGACAGTTTGCAACGGTTTCAAACTGCTGCACAAACAAACCTATTATAAAACAGAAATATAATAATATAGTTTGGATTATCGAGTGTCATACTGGTCGGAGTATTGAATATTGTTAACAAGTGGGATGACAGGATAAAAACAATAAAAAACAAATAAATAATATTCTGGCTTATTTGTATAATATAGTTTTTCTCAAAAAAAAGTTTTGGACACAAATTTACCAAAATATTGTTGTTACAATCCTAAATTCTGAACATAACTTTTATGTTTAGTAATGTACATATATGTTGATTCGATTTTACGTGCTCGGTTGGGTCATCCGACATTCCAAACACGACCCCCAAGGGTGTGGGGCCCGGTAATTTTAGTTTAGTAATGTACAGAATGACATAATTTTTCATTAAAATCTCTTCATGTTCTGTTCATCAGGACCCTCTGAAGTATTTAATTGTAAACTAGCTAGCACAGCCGGCCTATGGCAACACCTAGTGCTTGATTGATCCGATGATTTGACCTTCAGCCTCACTCATGGGGAATGCGATCATACTTACAAGACTGTAGTTGATTGGCATGTGGCATCACTCGGAGGAAATTTCGAAAACTCAGATGGACACGTCTATTTCATAAGCCGTATACTCTATTTTTTTGTCAATACACGAATGCGGAGTGAGGAGGAGTTTTCTAGCAAATTATTATATTGAATTTAAATTTTGTGGTCAGTATTATCATTATATTACGGGGTTACTCTTAAATTTGTGGGGTGGTAAAAACAGTAATTTGAATATAAAAACCTATATATTTCCCAGACATTATAATTATGTGCTTCGCAAACTCCGTAACTGCGTCTATGATGGTTAAAGGATAATCCATGGTCTCCAAATCTCCCGTACATTTCAAAATGAAGAAATAATAATAAAAATTATTTAAATAAAATGAATATCCTAGATAGTACTTATTATTGATGTTGTGTCTTTGGCCTCGTTCATGATGGGCAATACCACCATACGTGAATATCGTATTTGCTCGGCCTACGGCCTCACGCGGGGTGATTGTGGAAAGTCTTATGCTCTTATGCATGCTTCTATTTTATAAACTTTATTTTTAGTTGGTAAACTGTTTTGGTTCATAATGAATGAACAAACCAATCAACCTATATGCAAATTATTATATTGTATTAATTATAAAAGATACAGTTTCTGTATAAAAATGAAATTAGATTTTCAATAGTAATCTAACGAGACCTCAGTTGTTTAGGGTTCTATATTATGTAGTTTTCTGGCATGGAATTTTCAAAAGTTTTTTTTGTAAACGAAAACTGTTGTATAAAATTATGAATTGGGGTAGCTTTTGTATCTACCACTTCAATTTGCAAAGTATTTAATACTTTTCGAATGAAAGGTAGAGTGATAATATATTTTTTTAATACTATTTTAATAAAAGATAATAAAATAATAATAAAATTAATAATAAAATTCAGATTATTTCCAATATACTTAACCAACTTTATCTGCTCCAATAGTTCATGGTAAATTTGAAATAGAGTCCCAAATTAAAGTATCTACTTAAGCAATACGACGCGACGTCGACTCTATGCAGATAAAAAATACGATGCAATTTTATGCAGAGTAGTATGTTTTGAAGCCAATACTATATTTTTGGGATTGGATTCTATTAACCGATGAATTAATGATTCGACTAAAATATAGTCGTGGGAGAATGTACGTGTGGAGAAAAATAACTGAATTTATGTCTTTTAAGTGTACAAAACCTACCTTAAAGTCGTTTGACAAATGTGTTATCTGTTATGGTCTGGGGATGTATGTGTAAAATAGTAATTTTTGAAGGTAAATTTACCGCTGCAATATAATTACAACTCTTACAAGATGTATAATACCTAAAGGAAAGAGGCTAATTGGTGAAAAATGTATACTGCAACAAGATAATGCTCCAATACATAAGACTAAACTGGTCACAAATTATTTAAATAACTCAAATAAAACCTCTGGCCGCCGGCGCCGCAGAGTCCAGATCTTTCACCTATTGAAAACCTGTGGTCTTTATTAAAATGTCTTATAGCAGAGAAACCTCCTAGAAATTTGGAAAAAAATCAGAATAAAGAATAGGCGGCCATTGTGGATGTTAAATAATATTTTAAACCTACTTTTGGTACTTACTTTTATGTAATTTAGAAATAACGCAAGGTGAGGGAGGATGATAGTAACGATATGCATCTAGAGCAGGGGTGTCCAACATAATTTTGTGGAGGGCCAGGTTTAGTATTTTTGTAACCGTAGCGGGCCAAAAGGAATGCCCAATAGCAAAGGCACTCTCCTAATTATTAAAATATAATAAAAGTAAAATACAATGATATTTTCCATTATGGATGATTTATTAAAAAAAAAGCCTCAGTTTTACTAATTATCTCACTTAGCTTAGTTAAAACCTAATGAGATGACTGACATCTTTTTTGCTTGCACAGTGTATCCTATGTTCGCTGATATTTTAGAAATGGCTATGCGCAGAATGCCTGTAAGATGGCTGTCTGTCTGTCGTCGCGGGCCGGATGAAGGACTTATGCGGGCCACATTGTGGCCCGGGGCCGTATGTTGGACCGGCCTGATCTAGAGTATATTATAATAATAATTGTTCTATTATTTTTGATTTCTTATCACCTTCAGAACGACGATCTTGACAACTTTCTTTCAAGTGGAAACACGATTTGCAAAACAAGAGTGTCACGTGGTAGTAACTTTTAATGTTTGGTTAAATGATGGATAGCAAGTTTGAGAATTATTCTGAGCTGCATCCTGCACAATTTTCCACTCAAAGTAACCTTTCAGATATAAGACTTGATTTATTGGAAGTAATTTCGAATATACTTATAGAAAACTATTGAAATTGAAAATAATTAAATTTTTCGATTAATTGTTTCATTATTAAATATAAATTACTCTACCCGCATGAAAATAATTAACAATATACAATTATACTATATATAACAAAAACGAGATTAACCATATAATTTACATATTTAATCGTTCTTTATCTCACCGAATTTAAAAAATAATCCCATTTTTTTATAAATTTATCTTTTACATTATTAAAAAGTTTAATTTGTATTTTGCGCTACCTATATTAATTGTATTATCATGTAATTACTAAAATCGGTGGAAAATTGTTGAATAAATGCAACAATTGATGTTGGCACTAAATTAGTGTACTATATTTTTTTCCACTACAAATTTTCACTACACATTGAGAAGTGACACTTGCAGCACTGTAGTTGACACGCGTCGACACCGGTAGAATTCTGTTTGCATCCATACGGGACCTATCAACTCGGTAATTATGTTTCGCCCAGAATTAGTAATTTCTGGGTATCACTTTTAACACTTGACATTTTGTGATCTGTTCTATTTGATACAGGCAATACATAATTAATTATTAGCTATCATTTACATTTCTGTGCCCATTTTGCATATTATCAAACAAGCATTACTCCACTTACCATTTTTCTTACAACAGCGTATCAAATCCGCATAATATATTTTGCAGTTGTAATGAGCGTGAAAGTAAAAACGGACAGACACGGTAATTATGCACGTGTGTTAATAAATTTGATGTGGTATGGTGTGTTTCCAGTCGTTCAAAAGCTCGGACCGCAACTAAAATTAAGGACGAATGAGGCACACCGCTGCCGTTATTTTAATTGATCGACTTGCGGTTTCTGTTTTACAAATTGTGCGTTTCCACCTCATTGCACCTTATTTTAACACTTTTTGACCACTCAAATTAGTCTTTGACTTTGTTAATTTTTTTCACACGATTTATTTACTAAACTTCTCTTTACTCTATCGCGAAACGGAACGCGGGATAAATGGAAACGTTTCGATTTACAAATTGTATTTAAAAGCTTCTTTTTGGTAGGTGAATTTCATTTTAAAATTCTATCCTTAGCATAAATAAAACTTTTCCATAAACAAAATTAATATTATTTTTATTTCATTTCCACCTATTGTTTCGTCATTCATCGAAAATTAAAAATATTTTCCCCTTGTGAATTGCTGGTTGAATACTAACAAGAATATCATATTGAATAATAAATTTAAAATTTTTTAATTGGCTTTTCGTTCGGTTGATATTTTATTATTCGGGGTATGTAATTTTTGCCGCACTTTTCGTTAATTATACTTAATTGCATATCTCAAAATTTTTGATGTTTCAAATTATGCATTACCAATTTTCAAACAACCGAAAGGAATTTTTTAATTCTATTATTTATTTAATTATTAAAACAAATGTTTTGATTAGTATTTACAAATTAAGGTTTGGCATGGTTGGTCTCTATGGTTTTGGTTAGGTAACGAGCAAACAGCTCGACTTATTAACTTTCGGTTGTTGAGGTGCGCGAAGCTAGCGATACCGCAATCACTTTATTTACAAATAAATAATATATTTAACTGAAAAGTTTGGTTCTTTTACCTGTACGGAAAAAATTGCTATTTGCAGTTGCAGTTTTAGTTTTAATTGCATCTTCCTGCGGTGTTCTTGAGTAACCATCACGTCAATTTCCTCGTGATTCCGATAAAATAATTAAACCTTGGCGTTAATATGTTTCATTTATTTATGTCTTCATTGTAGTGTATCTTTTATAATTAAGGTTCAAGTAGTTAGTTTTGGTTTTAGAATACAGTCAAACTTGTTTTCTACATTTCTGTAAGTTGTCATGTCTGAAATCGGCTAAGTAAGTTATATCTCGCTTTATTAGATTTCGCTTTGTCCATATGCATTATTCGTTTCCAGCAAACCTTTTAAATTTAACTGGCGTATAAAGTTCAGCCGAAAGAATTTAATTTTATGATTAAACATTTTAACAAACCAAATTATGCACATAACTAATTTGTTGCTATTTTTTGCCCCGGTGGTTTGACAATTTCCAAATAAGAATTTTTTAATTATTCATGTCCTAACTTTACGAACTCCCTTTGACGATTTTGCTATGTACATTTAAATAAAATGCGAAGACGGAGCTCGACGTAATTTAAAATAAATAGCTATGACATGTGATTTTAATCCATTTTGTTTTGCATTTGACGTATCTGATTTATTGCAGTATTGTGACATTTGTTGCAAATTTTCATTTGTATTCTATTTTAAACTTAAGTTAACGACGTTCTTTTCATCATGTCTGTTAACGATGCAGAGTTATGAGGCACAGTAGCAACAAGCAGCAGGATCACGGGAAAAGTCATAAGGGTCATAATTTACAAAAGCCACCCAGGGTTGTAGCAGGTCATGCAAGATTCAAGAAATGCGCTACTTTTTTTGATTCCATATTATTCCAAGCTATAGCTTGGCTATTGGATAACCTTAACCGGCAATAGCCACAGATCGAACTCGTGTAATTATAGTTTTATTTTAACAAGACAATTCAACAATACGTGCATGCTTCATGATGTCGTGTGCACGTCCGCAAATTATTGTAGAATTTATTTTGCACTGTCGACGGTTGTCATTTAAAATACCCGTGCGAGCTTTTTGGTACGTTGCGCTTCATATGAAAAACATACAGAAATTATTCAACCGATTCACCGAGTAAACTAATAAAGATTGTTATTATTATATCTTATATCGTCATTCATTACAACCTTAACTACTATATTACTTTTTATTAATTAGACGGTGTAGCTTACGTAGAATATTGTTATTGCATGTAGATCCAAAATAAAAACTTATACTAATTAAATACGAAAACCCAACGATGATGATGATAATAAACTTTCTAACTGGACAATTATTTTAACTATAAACTGAACCTTTTTGGTTAGAACTAAAAGTTTGCAGACACTTGGGTGTAAAACGGAAAGTTTAGTTGTGGGTTCGTTAACTATTTGCAAACTTACAAATTATTTTTAAAAGTGCGAAACTATGCAACCGTATCGATTGAGGTTCTCGTTAAAAGTTCTCGTGAGTGAGGTACGATAATAAGGGGCATTATGATTTTTTAAGTTTGACCTCCACATCTACTGATAAATAAGGATAGGATTATGTAGGTATGTAAATTTTTTAAGACTTTGATAAAATGACATTTTAGTTGCATACAAAATTATGGTAATGGATTGTAATCGATAATCATGTAATTTTAAAATCTTTGGTTTTAAAATAACGTATAACGATCGTGTGTTGAACAAATTGTACGATTGCATAATTTGAGTTGCAAGTATGCACGATACTGCCATGCTGCACGCCACTTTCGTAATAAAATTCATACCGAGGGCTAACTCTTTCGGTTTTTATTTTCTATTTCTCTAGTTATAACGACTAAAAATGCACTAAATTGTTATTTATTATGGGATAAAATAATTTTATTTAACCTTTCATTACACATCGATTTGATTTATTTTCTTCCAAGAAACATTCTTGTTTCCAAATTAAGTAGGCAATAAAATTATTTATGTCTATCGCATAATAAAGCCCCTCTTATTACAAGGAGACACCATGAGTTGTACATTACGTTAATTTGAGCAACATAATCATCTTATCTTGGTGGATCCAAAAGTTGGAAGGACACTAGCAGCAAAGGAAACGGTTTGAGTTCAAGATGTTAGATTACACATATTTAATTCAAAATTTCATGGGCCTAGCTAGTCCCCGTGTGCTAGGGGGGGGTAACAGTGTGCAAAATGTGAAGAAATTCTCCCAGCTTTAAGGAAACAGGGCGACTTTTTAATATAAGATTCTAATAATAAATTAGGAGCTATTATTGGGAATAATTGAAAAATTTACATTGGTTGATTGGATCACAATATGGCTGCTTTTACAACGTTCTTGAAATGCACTCCATAATGCGAGTAACATCAATGCAATAATTACACCTGGGAAACAGAGAATACAAGTAACGTTGAAATGACAAGCAATTAGTTTTCCCAATAAGCTCCAGGTTACAATCGTCTTAATCCAGTTCTAAAGCAAACCGAATAGGAAACACTAGAGTGACTATATAGATAGAGTGTGGTCAACGTGTATTTCGCAGCTATGTTTTTCTCAGTTTTTATGGTTAACAGTAGTACAAAATCTACAATAGAATAATTAATTTTATAACATTGAATTAAAAATTTTTAATAGTTTCTCTTTTCACTTTAGCAGCAGCCCAAAGTAATTTTACAGACAATTACACAACAACCAGGCATTTATATTATGAAAATTTTATTCTGCCCGTGTACCTAATTTGTAACGTATAATTGTCAATATTTTAAAATTCGCGCACTTAATGAGAAAAACATGGTGCGACCAATCAGAAAGATGACCAACGTTGTCCACACTCTGTTTATATACACACTCTAGGAAACACTAACCACGCAAGAATGATCATAAGGTACCGACAGTAATTCACAACAAATTCAAATCAATCAAATTTAAAAATCAGTAAAATGTTTTATACTCCGATGATTATTAAATCAAAAATAATTATTTCTGAAATCGACAGTAAAGTTTATTGTTATTCTACGATTTACGTTATGCAACCCAATATGCATAAATTAATGTTAAATTAAATATATTAGAGTTAATTAATATTTCAAACAAACAAAATTGTTCAATTGCAGTAGATATCAATAAATAATATATTTATAATTAGTATTGTTTAATTACCATAATAGAATCTATTCAATACTTTTCTGAAATGGGTAGGTACTATTATGAGTTGCCCAACTTCTCAATTTCAACATTTCACTTTATAACCTCAATATTAGTAATGTAAATTTCGCTGTATGGTTATGTTATGTTTTACAAGGATTTAGTCGAATTTTAGTCTTTTAATATTTTTTGTCAATATTTATAAAAAATATAAAGTAAGTAATTCTGCTAGGATAAGATTAATTCTGAACAGAAGGGGGTCCTTACTCCTTAGTAATAAGTATAATTATAAGTATAATTATTAATTACCAATGGCTTAATCCAACTAATAGATAGTATAAGAAGAAAAAGATACAAATAGCTAGTAATGAAAATTTTCAACCATCTCGTGCAATGCTCAGTGCCGATGCCGCCGCGAAGCTTTTAAAGCTGGTTCACACTATATGATTTTTCATCTGACTTGTCATATGACTTGTCATATGACAAATATTTTTAGGTTCACACTATCTGATTTTTGATATTATAGAAGTCATGGCTAAATAATAAGCTCGGTCATAGCAAAATAATAAGTGATTTTCAGAATAGGACGGTGTCTATTTTGCTATGACTTCTTGAAAGATATTTTTACAAAATTTCAAAAACTTAATTTTTAATAAAAAATTATTATTTATTGAAATAATCACAAAAACTGAAATATATTTTAACAAAAATTTATCGAAAATTTTTCTTTAAATTTTTCAAAATATCGTTAATTTTTCAAAAAAGTGACTTTTTTCCGAAATTTCAAAAACTAAATTTTTATAACAAATGATTATTTATTGAAATAATCACAAAAACTGAAATATATTTTAACAAAAATTTATCGAAAATTTTTCAAAATATCGTTAATTTTTCCAAAAAATGACTTTTTCCGAAATTTCAAAAACTAAATTTTTATAACAAATGATTATTTATTAAAATAATCACAAAAACTGAAATATATTTTAACAAAAATTTATCGAAAATTTTTCAAAATATCGTTAATTTTTCCAAAAAGTGACTTTTTTCCGAAATTTCAAAAACTAAATTTTTATAACAAATGATTATTTATTGAAATAATCACAAAAACTGAAATATTTTTGAACAAAAATTTATCGAACATTTTAGACAAATTTTCTTAAAATTTTTAAAAATTTCGTCAACATAATTTTTCGTCAAAAGTGATTAGTTCTTAAAAAATTATTGGATAAAAAGATGAAATAGACACTGATGACAGAATAATTTCTATTAAATATAAAATTCAATTCAAAATTAACCACTTATTGCTATAAACTTAGGTTAATTAGAATTTTTTTGACATGTGACAGCCATTTTGACGTTTTAGTAATAAGAAAAGTCACAAGCAATATTGCACAGTGTGAACATAAATATTGTTGGTCATATGAAAAGAGAGAGAAAAAAGAGTTTCGTATGATTTTTGCCATGACTTCTCGTATGACCGAGTCAGATGAAAAATCATATAGTGTGAACCAGCTTTTATGCGCCACAAGCAAAAGATTTTCTTGCACCCCCGTTTAATAGTTTGTGAAATATTTTATTTATGATAATTTATTATTTTTAAATTTATAGTGAAAATAGAAAATAATAAAATAAATATTTAAAAATTATTATAAACTGCCCTGGCCATGGTATTTGACTTACTCCCCTCCCCCCATTTCTTAAACATTCGAATTCTAAAGTGTCCCTGCTGTGTAATTACATTTTACAGTTTTTATATGTTTTAATTAATTCATGGTTGGTATAAAATTTATTTCTCACACAAGCGTGTTAAAAATTAAAATGTTATCGTGAAATCATCGTGTGTCTGATATAAACGGACAACACATTTTAAATTGAAATACTGGTTACTTTGTAAAATTCCGTTTATGATTTAGTATCTTAATTATTTCATGTGTCGTCACGCCATTCTGAACAGGTTACGAAAATTTGCATTTTATATGTCTAAAGCAATATATAAGTATTTAGTAAAGTATTTTATGTTTTGTAGTAGTTCTGTTATCTCTTAAGATCGAGAATAAAAAAAAGGAAGTAAAAAACAATAGTGGTCTTGCATATTTTACCGAACAATGTATATTTAAAAAGTGTGCCGGCCATTAAGAGAAAAATATAAATATATGAACAACAATAAAAAGCTCGAAGAGAAATGCGAATGAATTTATAATATGGCACATTTTTCTTGGTTTCCCTTATATTATTAGGAAGCTTTAATATAAATAAAAAAATGTATAAAAATTATACATGGAACTCATGGGATATAGTAAAAGAAAAAACTAAGTTCATATAACGAATTCGGGCTATTTTGTTGTAAAAATATATCTTACCATTTTAAATGCGCTAACGGATATCCCGCAATAAAATATGTATTCCGGAAAAAGGGTGTAAAAATTTTTCACACTTACATATTTTTATTTATTAACAGTAAGGCGTTTCGGGTGATGTTCTGAATTGATATCAAAACCGAAATATTATTTTTTCAATTCTTTTATAACAAAAGCATTTCTCATAAACAATCTTTTAATAGGTTTTTATAAAAAGAGCCACGAAATCAGTTCCTTTGCGAGCACTTACCTTCAAAATGTAAGCTATTCTAAATGAGATTAAAAAGTATGCTAATTTTTTGAATATTTTAATTTTGAAAATTACGCTTGTCCAAACTTCATTTCTACATTTCACCCTTTAAAATATTTTCCTGGTTATATTTTTATACTAGTTGTAAATTGTTATTGTTGCTTTTTCCTAACGAAAATTTTTCTTTTCTAGGCCAAGTTGTTGGAATCGTCTCACGCTTGGCTCGGCGCCTCCACGTCGTCAATAGCTGGTAAGTGTCGTACAAGTATTTAAAAATTACTTTTAGTTAAGGTTTACAATTAATTTGTTATTTATTAGAAAATAATTCTAAAAATTATTAGATGGTTTCATCCAAAACATTCTTTTCTTCTCGATTGCTTTACACACTCGACGATAAAACCTTCCCTGGTAAAAGGAAAACTAATTAATTAGGAATGGTAGTCTAGCTACCTAATTACATGTTACTTGCCCCTATAAATTTTCACGCTCCTTGTAAAATATGTAGTTAGATGATGAATCAAATGTAAAACTTTAATTATTCTATTAGAGTTGGAAACCAAATCTGTTAGTAATACTTATTTATTAAAGCACTTGACGTTGTTATTTGATTCGGTGAGGATATGATATAAGTAATTTAATTTTTAATTAAGCGACGCACAGGGAAATTTTTCTTTTTATCTCGTTAAATTGGGTAATTAATTTTAAGCTTAAATTATCAACCAAGCATGTATAAACACACTCCGAATTAAATAATACATTTTGTGTTGGGGAAACTTTTCGTATAGTATATTAGCTTTTCCTCGTTACCGCAAATTCATCCGTTTAATTATTATTAGTAGGTACAAAATTAAATTATTTAAATTTTTCACAACTATTACGTACGTAATTTTTAACTCTTGTTAGTTTTTTGCTGTTGAACAATTAAAAAGTTAACAAAAACTTTTTTTCACATATTTGTCATTTAATCGCGATAAAAAGTTTTAGGGAGTACATAAAAATCGTCCGAACAGCCAAATATATAATTATTATTATATAAACATAGATCCAAAATTTATTTATTAAGTCGCAAAGACTTTTTCTTGCTTGTTCGATGTTCGATGGTTACAATTTTTGACCACTTGACACTTGAGGCAGGTGGTTTATGAAATGAGCCGAAGGATAAGTAAATACCTCTATTATGTCAATTTTACAGCTGTTTTATTAAACGGTTTGATATAATTCCGAAATAAATGATTTTTTTTACCTAATTTTATATAAACTCTATTGTTTGTTTTGATGAGTTATTATGCTCCTAATAAGACTTGCTTGATACAATTATGCTAAAATTTATTAATTGAAACAATTTAGAAAGTAAAAATTATAACAAATTAAGAGTGTGTGACATTTATTTTTAAGTTCTTACAATAAATTGTGACGTTATAAACAATTGCAATTTATTTGGGATATTACAGAGGTTTCACCACAAGATTTTGGTTATAATAACTGCGAACAAAATAAGCAGTCAGATTTGCAAATAAGCGCGGATTACTTCTCTTCACGTAAATCACCTAGATGGAATTCTGAAGACCTTCAGAGAGCTATTGAACTAGTACGCTCTGGCGTACCTATTAAACCTTCAGCAGAGCAATGTAACATCCCTGTAATGACTCTTTGGCGACGAACTAGAGCTTTAGGTGTTATTAGCAGCCGGGCGATGACATATTCGCTAAGACCACAAAGCATTTCTAGTAAATTGCACAAAAATTACGAAATGTCGGAAAACTGTTTGCAAGAAGACTATAACGATCATACTTGGCAAAATGATAGTGGTGGTAATTGCACCGTGAAAAGTGAAAATTTTGAAAACTGATTTAATGTCCCATTCTTCACGTTATTTAAATTTAATTTAAAATGCATTAATCATGGTGGTATTTTACCTTACGTCAAAAGTAAGTTGTGTTTGTGTGTTTGTGGCTTGTAATAATAGCACTATGCATTTTATTATTTGTATTTTGTGGCATGTAGGCGTAACTGTGTGTCGTGTTTTAAAAATCAAAAGTTTTTGATAGTTACAATCCACACTACCAAATGAATACAGCTTGTCGGCAAGTGTCTACTTATCCCTAAAACTTTTCACTCGTTATGTTGAAGTTTTTACATCTAAATATTTTAGTTTCACATTTTTTTTTGTTACTGGAAAGCGGATGACTTATTTTTATCGCGTATGACTCGGAATTGAATATGTTTTTTTTTTCAAATTCTTCAACGACGAAATTTTTACACTGCTACGAATGTTATCGTTTATTTTGCACTCGTGCAACAGAAATTTCAATTTGACGTTTACTTTTACAATTTATTAATTATTACACTATTTTTATTTTATTTTTCGAAACACATTGAGACTAAATTTTAACAAAAGCTGCATTTTTAACTTTGCATATAACACACTTTGCATATTAAAAATTAATTTTTTTTATATATTAAGCAGTTCTCCAAGAAGTCATAAAAATCGGATCTTCCCTCAGTTGTTCTTCGCTTTATAGTGTCCATTAATCAATTATTTTTTGTTTTAATGAAAAAGATGTGGCGTTGAGCTTAGCCTAGACCACGGCCTAGACTAGACAATTCTGAAATCAATGATGTTCATTGTGGGCCGAAAATTTCTTGAAGTACGCGATTCGAATACACAATATCCGCTCTGTAATTCAATCAGAGATCACACCAAGCCACTGCCGTTGTTAACGAAATAATTAAATTTTATATTACTCAAATATTTTTAATTATTCGTTAAATATTCGATGGTTTTCTTTCATATGAGAAAAAAATGTAGGAGTAGGTATTACTTGAATACAATATTTTATCGATTTTTAAATTCGGAATAATTAAAATCTGTATTTGTGGTTCTTCACAGACAATTCCTGCATAATATCTGATTGACAATAAAGTTCGTGACGTTTTTTATTCAAAGAAAAATTTTTGTATAATTTTAATCAATAATACATATTCCAAGTTTTTTTATGAGCTCACATCTAAATATTACTATCGGTTTCAGAACCTTTGAGTCCCGACTTTAAAAGTGGGGGCAGTACGTTAACCCTAACCGCAAATTAGAAAATTTCCTATGTAAAGAATGATAGAAAACGGTGCAAAATCATTGCAATTGAGGCATAAATTTTATTAAAAATTGAAAAATTCCATGAACTGACATTTAACGACATTGAATTGGCTGCAGTTACCCCCCCCCCGGTTTTCCACACCCTCGCAGAAGTTTATAAATATTATCTTGATTTAACGCACGGACCTAATTAAGCAGGATCTCTGAGACAGTTCAACTCATTAATAATATACCCAAGGGACAATAAATAACCTAAATGTGGAAATTGAAAATGCCGATAACTCTGTTTACATTCCACTCATTAAAATAATCCCTGAAGCCCAACTACCTCAACCGGGATATTAGAAAATGTAGATCTTTGAAACACTTCAACTCATTAAAAATATACCCCGGGTGCAATAAATAACCTAAATGTGGAAATTAGAAAAAGCGGGAACTCTGCTTGCTGTCCACTCATTAAGCCTGACGACCACCTCAACCAGGATATTAGAAATTGTTGGTCATTGAGACAGTCCAACTCATTAAAACTCCCCAAATTTAAGCCAAAAGAACCTCTAAATCGTGATATTAGTTCGATGTTAACTCTACGACGGTATAGGTACTACAACTGCTGCCGCGGTTTTTTTTCGATAGCATAGCATCTCATACTATGGCATGATACCAAAGAATGTCGCAAAATTAACGCAAGATTTGAATCAAATAGAAAACACAGTTTTTAGTCTTTAGATTATTATTTTTTTATTGAATCATAAAGTACATTGGATAGAGTTATTTATGGAATAACACATCGGGCAAATGACCTCCACGGCTTTGCTGGCACATACGCACTCTTTTGTCGAAAATTACCATGACCATTCTGCATAAATGTGGCTGAATTTCGTTGATGCAGCGTTTAATTTTCTCCTGTAATGCACGGGTGGTTGTGGGCTTGTTGACATAGAGCATAGACCTTTCACTCATAAAAATAAATGTAATGGTGTCAAATCATACAATCTAGGGGGCCAATTCTGATCACCGAAACGAGAGAGTTCACGACCAGGAAATGTCTCATGCAGTAATTGAATTGTTTCACAGGCTGTATGGCATGTGGCACCGTCTTGTTGAAACCACATATTGGCCACATCAATATCATCCAATTTCGGCAGAAAGAACTGTGTCATCGTGTCGCGATATCGAGGACCAGTAACAGTCACTGCTTGACTGCTTATTGCTCAACAATGAAAACGCGTTGATCTTTCGTACAGCGATCCATTTTCAATAACCCGGAACTGTCATTTGTCACGCTGCCTTTTGTTTTTTCTTGAAAACACTTTACCACACAAATGGCGCGAATTTTGGGACACCCTTTATAAAGGCATAATGTAAAATAAATTTTCTACTTGACATTTCATGAAATATTTTAGAAGTGACATCTATGAAGCATATCCAGTGGCGATCATAGTTCAATATCGTGGCCTCCCCGACAAGCATGCTAGCGGTGGTCGTATCTTGTACTACATGCTCTAAAATGTGCTGCCAATTTTAACAATGGGGTTGGCTATCTGTATAGTAATCTGTGGTAATACTTAAATTAGCAACCAGCAAGTATCTAAGAATTTAATTACAAGTGGTAATTAAATCCGGCGCCGGTGGCGCCAATCCGAAAAAATGTAGAGTCGCAGACGCAGTTTAAAAGAGCCCCACCAAGAATGTAGGAGTCGCCGGCGAAAAGAAGTTAATGCAAGTATTGCGTTGCGGGACTGTTACTTTCCTATTCATACGTGGTGCTTCTTCTGGACGAGAACTGATTTTAAAGCTAAGCCCCTGAGGGTCGTTCGCCATGCCCCCTCACAAGCCCAAGTAAATGCACACGGACGGACAACAGAATGCGTCAATAAGGTCCAAATTTGTGTAGAAAATGGAAACTTTAAAATCGATTTTTGGCTAAACTAATCGATATTGGTGATTCATCCGCTCCTTAATCGTTTTATTTTAATGTTATTTATCAAACTCCTTTGAGGTTTCTTTAATATAATATCTTCGAGTCAGGGTTAGCGTACTAGAACCGACATTTTTTATATGGACATTTGAAATGACACACATGAGCGGTTTAACGAGATTTCTATTGTTTACTAACCCACTGGGTTAACAAGCTTCTCAGTGGATTAGTAGAACACTGGATATCTCGTTAATCTATTCATGTGCGATATTTACACTATGCATATTGTAAATGAAATAACGTTAAATAAAATTTTTCAAAATTGAGTCTTAATAAATTATTATGATCTACATTCTACACGTGTAGTCATAATGGATCAAATCGGTGATTTCATTGAAAGTTAAAAATACAAGCTGAACCATCCAACGTGGTATTTCATTTTTCATTTTACTGACATTTTCTATTTTTGTTTTTTCACATTACATTTTTTAAATGAAATTTTTAATAATTGAATTTGCACAACAAATTTTATACCTATTAGATACACCTTGGTAATGTTTTCATGAGACTGTCAGGCATTCCAGTACTCGCTATACTGGTTCGTGCCGAAACCTACTTGCTCTCCTTGTGCAGTATCACTTTTCTGTCTTGTTATGGAAATAATTATTTTCTCATATTGCTAATAATGGTTTTACTTTTTCGTCCCTAAGGCGGTTAAAGCCACTAATGTGGTTGAGCTGTAAATAAAAACCATAATTACAAGTTATAAAATATACCACTTATTCTAATCTAAACTAGTATTGATTTGATTTGGATTCCCTTCATCTCCCTACCCAAATGCAACAATAAATTATATCTCTTATTAAATTCTTTACTGTTATTAATCTTCTAAAAATTTTGAAAACCGTGGTATAATTCAAAATGTTATCAAAAATTTGGTATATTACAGTAAGAACTAGGAGATTCCAAAACTGTCATAAGGTTGACGTATCTGATGCTACATCATCAAAGCTATAACCATCAAGAGTGATTAACAATATCTATCAAAAATCTCCACGAAATTTATTAATAACCTCAAATTATTTCCATTTCTTCCAAATTTTCAGTTTGAGATCTTCACATTCTAGATTAAAATATTTATTGTACTTGTATAAAACCTTCCATTATTTCAGACAGTACCTACTATGCTTCTCATAGCTAAGAAGGTTGCTTTTTATTATAATGTTTTCATACACCCTACTCCTGGTAGTACTTTTTGAGTAAGATATTGTTCTATATTCATCATGTTTTGTTTATCTGCCAAAACTACGAAAGTGAAATTTTGAATTATTGAAAAATCAAGTTGCAAGTAAATTTCATGTAATAAAACACAAATTTCAAGTTATTTGATTCGTTTTATGTATTAATGGGGCATTTGAAGTGAGGCTTCCTCTGGTAAACGATGGATAAAATGTGCCTATAGTATAATAAATTTTCCCATTTGTGGCTGCGATTGGGCCGACGCGACGTGTAATAAAAAAATCTGTAATATTTTATTTTTTACCAAATCTAAACAAACGAAATATTACTTATGCAGAAATATTCTTCTTTAAGTATTTTATTGTAGTGCAAAAAAAAATTGAGGTTAATTCCAACACGCAACTTGAAGGGACCTACATATATGGGGCATTGTTGGAGTTACGGATCGTTAGAACTACACTGCTCTTTTACTCAAACGTAATTTGCTTTATTAAATTTCAATTTTGCATTTTATTTTCCTACATTACTATTTTCGTGTTTTATAAGTGAGCTCAAGATGTTATAATTATTTAATAATTATAGAGCAAAGAAACTTTGGCAAACAGACAATTTTAAGGAGTCCTACTCGTTTTTTTTTTTTTCAAAAATATATTTGCATTGTTTAGCTATTGTTGTGATGCTTGCTTTAACACACTTTTTTTTATCAACAATTAAATTTTTTTTAAATCTACAAGTGAAAGGAATATTGGAAACTGTGCTTATAAGAGAATAAAGAAAATTGGGGAACTGCATACTCTGAAGCGAATTTTCATCCAATGCCGATTAAAGTGGGCATATTTGTTAATTGTTCTTGCTTTCAACGAAATTAATTTTATATTTAAAAGTTTTCCCGTCTTAGTAGGTATATGAGGAGATTTCGTTAGAATCCGAATTTTTAAAATAATAAATTTGTGGTTAAAAGTTACGAAGTTTCGCCATTAACCTAACAAGCGACATTTGAATGCTAGATAATAGTGTCCTTTATTTGATTGTTTTTCTTTGCAAATTATTATTTAAAGTAGTAGTAAAACTAATAGGTAGTTAGTGACGCCGCCGCAGGTAGTTGCATTTTTAGTTGATTAGTTTCAAATTTTGTTGGATAAAACCACTTCAATATTAGCTTTGCCTAACGCTGCACATTTTGTTTTGTTTAATTAGATTACCCCAGCTTACTAAAGCTTAAAACTCCAACTTGGACACAAGAGCAACTAAAAGAAGCCATCGACGCCGTAGTGAAACAGAAAATGCGTTTTACTCAAGCTTCGTCTCGTTATGGAATTCCCAAAGGAACGCTTTATGATAATATTCTCGGAAAATCTAAGCGCATGGCAGTACTCGAGGAAGCAGGTTTGACACAACACGAAGAGGGTGCCGTGTTAGAATTTTGTTGTGATGTTTCCATTTCTCCCTACAACAGACGCACAAAAAAATCTCTTCATTCGATATTAAACTTTGTCGAAAAAATTAGACGCAGTCGCGACCCCGAGTTTATGTTCACCGGTCTCTCGGGATTTAGATGGTGGTGGGCATTTTGCAAAAAACACAGTATCGTTTCTCTTTTCTACGATAATGGAACTAGCAATTGATATTATTATTTTTAACTCGTCCCTACCACCGAACCCGTATAATAAATTCACTTTAATTGACTTTTCGATAAACCTTTCAATATTTGAATTCGAAACGAAAAAAAACTATCACGGAAAAACTAAAATTTGTTATTAATATTTTTTATTTAAATTACTAGAAATGGACAATTTGTGTTCTATTAAAAAATAATGATTTCAATATTGTAAATTTCAGTTTTATTCCCTATCAGTAGGAGAAATCTAATTAAAATATATTTTAATTCATTTCATTTTGAAATATTATTTACATTAAAAAAATTAATTTATGGTTTTCTTTTTATATTTATTTTCGTCACGAGTACTACCTAAATTATTTAAAATTAATTATTATGAAATCGATAAAATTTCACCCTCGCATTTTTCTGGAAACATTTTCGCTGTACTTAGTTGATTATTTATACGAGCGACCGGTTATTTTTCGCTATACAAGAATTAACTTTTTTTTTTAGCTTATAGTAAACGCACGTTTAGTTTTTAATTATTACGAAACATTCCGGTAGTGAAGTTGCGTTTCAAATGTGCTTCCTCGTTTATATCTTAATATGTATTATTTTTGTTAAACTTTTTTTTCAATGCATCTATCAACGTTATTTTATTATTAATAATATTATGTTTGCGTTGATGTGAGGTATATTTATGCATCTAATTACGTAGCTAATAATGCATGCGTGTTATATGAATGTGTATCTCCGACATGCAATGTTGTGTTGTATTATATGTTTAGTTACATTTATTATTTTTATTGTATTTCTTTGCTCATTTTTTCCCTCTTTACAACCGACTATGTATAAGTTTTTGACCGTATTCCTTATTAAATGTAAGAATTAGTTTTGTATACCGTAGGCGTAGCAATTAAGTTGCATGGAAATTCTCATCATTTTCTTATGATATCAATAATATGGATATTCAAATTTGATATTTTCAAATGCGCCAATTTCCTGTTTAATTTTATTATAAAATTTTTATAATAACTGTTGACTGTTAAGAAGATATTACTTTTATTTGGTAGCTATGACTAGCTTATATACTGACTAGCTGACTAGCTATAATACTGTTTTGTACTGTTATATCAAGTTTTGATATTTGGAATTATGTTTTGATTTGTTACTGCTTATATGCATACATTCATAGTATTACTAACTTGTTAGTAATTATTTCTTAGGGATCTTTAATAATTTTACAATTTTTAATATTGTAGCTATAATTGTAGCAATAACATTTAAACTTACGAGATTGTTACAAAGTTTAAGTGCAGAAAATTGTTAATGATAAGGCAATCTGAACTAATAATTAGTGAGCTTGTTAATTTAGATATTACTAGGAAGACTAATTAAAAGTTAAGTTATAATTGAATTTGTTTTTTAATTATAAGAAAATCTACTTTTGTAATTTACTATTTTACGAAAAAATAAAGACGTTTCAATTTTATTTTTCCTTTTTAACAACTTGAATGTTTTTTTGTTATTTAGATGGAAATTAACAATTGTTAATGACAAGAGAGCTACTTTAGAATTTGCTTTGTATTCTAATAAATGACCCACATTTCATTTTATTATCCTCTGTCCAGGAATCGTAAATTATTAAGTACAATAGTCACTTAATAAAATATTTATTATTATTGAATATTTTTAAACTCTCTTACAAACAATGAATAGTTAATTTATAATTACTAATAAATTATAATACAATATAGGTTTTTAAAAACTTGGTTGACAATATTTTGTACCCCATAAATATTTTATTATTTATTTACGAGATTATTGAAATGTTGTATCCTCTCTAATCGGGATTTTTATTATGCCATGCTAAATTTTAACTTTAAATTATTTACATAAATCGACCACATAATTGCAATTGTCTGTAAACCTACTACAATGTTTCTGATACTACCCATATTATGTGTTTTATATCTATCTTACACGTAATGCATAATATGGAATAAATAAATTAATAATACCCACATTTTATAAATAATCCATCGGTTCTATAATTTTCCATAATTTTATTCTATTATATAATTTTCTTTAAATTAATTTAAAAAATTGTTACGTAATATTAACTGTTACAAGTAAAAGCCGAAAGTTGCAAATTATAGGTATTAAATATTTCGTACAGGAAACAAATAATTTGCAAATTGTCCGTCTCTTTCTAAAAGACATTAGGCAAAGTAAAAATAATAATTTACAAACAAATCATTCTCAAATATTTAATGAATAAAATATGGCATTTTTTATACTACAAATTAGAAACCAGTACCTTTTGCATGTAGATACCAACTTAACTCAAAAATCAAAACGAAAGCTAACATTTTTAAAATTGTTACAAAAATTTATAACGATTAGGGGTTTTGAAAAAAAAAAGTCTCGATCCCGCATAGCAGAGTAAAAATTGTTATGAAAGCTTTAAATGCGATTTCTTCGCAAATGATTGGGTTGCCTATGGTTTCTTACTAATACCGTTGATTGAATTCAATCAACGCTAATACGCTAAGTTTGAAAAGGAACCGGTGCCGGTGTCCCGAACGTCCGACCTTTACCTTGTAGTCAAAATATGTACTATAACTTTCTTAACTTGTGAAAGTAATAATAATAAAATTTTAAATATTATCGAGTTAATTCAAAAATTAAAAAGTCTCGTTTCCATCAAAGTACGAAGAACTTGACTCCAATATACGTGCAGTTTCCTGTTTAAATGAGCAAATGGCTGTAGCTATTTCTTAAGGGGGAATATACACCTAAGAGGGCGAAGAAAAGGTAATTTTCGGGAATTTCATTCATGGAAACTATTGGAATTATTATCGAATCGGGATTTTTCTAGTTAATTTATATTTCAATATATTTTATTACAACATTTTGAAAAATAACGGATCATGAAGAAAGGCCGTTATAAAATCTTACAAAACTGTAAAAAATCGTGTATCATAAGTCATAACTGATCGAAAAATTAGTCATTTTTTGAAAAGAAAGAAAAGAACAAAACTAAGAATCGCAAGAAGAAAACCTATGAGAAAAAGTAGATTATTGGGTAAACAATTTCAAGTTAATCGGTTTAGTGACTTTCGACATAATTTGGTACCGATTTCAAAATGTTATTTCGAGAAAAACGCGTTTGAATAGTTTTGTGGAATTTTGACTTGCAATTTTCACCAGACATTCCTAACATATCAAACTTGAAGAAAATATAATACCTAATTACTAAGCTATTATTGGGACACTGCTAGGTGTACATTCCCCCTTAAACCATCAATCTCAGTCTTGCTGTTTATAGCATCCCACCCCGTATTTACATTTTCTTTCATAATTTCAAATATTTTCTGGTTCTACCTTTCCACTATGGGATAAAAATGTTTCTCTTATGTTGTTTTTAACTTACAGTTACAATTCCAATATTTTAGCGCTTAGTTAAGGTTTTGTTAAATTTATGGATCATTATAATTTTTAACTGATTTCATTATATTTGCATTTTTATAGTCCGTCATGCATTTGCTAATCTGTAAGTAGTACCTACCTAGATTTGACTTTTTTAATTGGATGTCCAGGAAGGCCATTTTGTTTTGTCCTTTTTTCTCAACAGTAAACTGCAATCGATGCGGAAATCTTATTATCTTAAATCATTACCTTTCTAAATATCATAAACATTACCTGAAAATTGAGTACACCAACGTGTATGTTTTTTGGACTATAATCCATCTGTACTATGGATATCCTTTGATAAAATGGTAGTTGAAATGGAAGCGATAAAAGTTCTAAAATGTTTATAATCAAAATGAAAATAGTTTCCTAAATTAGGTTTCCCATAGCAGTCCTTGTTTATCAATTAAACATCCGAAGAAAGCTCTAAATATAACTGAAAGCTCATAAAGACTTGATAATTTTAAAATTTTATCTTATTATTCTTTATAATAGTCTGAAGTTAAGTTTTTTTTATTTAATAATTTTGAACTTTCTGTTCTTACTATTTCGATTAATTCCAAATCGTACATTTAAAATAATTGTATGATTTTTGATGCCCACATTAAGAGAAAAAGATAGGTAAAAGTATACGTCCAAAAACTGTGGACCTCTATTGTTTTAACTAATTACATGCTACTTTTTTGTTACAGATATATTCAACATTTGGTAAAAAATTGTTACTTTTATTATTTATAGAATTTATTTAAAAAAATATTACAATTTATAAAGGTCGTCGTTAAATATCTTTGTAATTTAAATTAAATAATTCAATCCTACGTGTTGGATATTATAGAAAAAAAATGTATCGGGTCGTTGATAATATCAAGTTAATTATATTTAAATACTTGAAACAATTACAGAGACCTTTATAAATTAGTTTGTACGTAATTATTAGCGTTTAATAATACCTTTTAAGTGTAATTTTCAATGCTGATTAATTATTTATATAATAAACATAATTCTAATATATTTTTCATTTTTTAGATAGTTACCAGTATCAACTACAGTCCATGTGGCAGAAATGTTGGAGTACGAACCAAAGCCTTGTACACAATTTAAGATTTAGAGAGAGAGGACCTTTAAAATCGTGGCGACCAGAAACTATGGCAGAAGCAATTTTTTCCGTTTTAAAAGAGGGTTTATCATTATCTCAAGCCGCAAGAAAATACGATATTCCTTACCCCACATTCGTTCTTTACGCAAATCGAGTACACAATATGTTAGGACCTTCTGCTGATGGTGGTTCGGGTAAGTTTTATTCTCTCTAAAACAAATATATTTATTAGCTGCTCTACAAACTTCAGAAACTTTACTTTGTAAAAGCATTGCAGATTATGACATCGAGAAATTTATAACTTGTTTTGACAGAATATTTTGCAATAGATCGAGTCAGACCTTTTTTGTTTATTTGGATGAGAATTGATAATTTTATATTTTCAAAGAATCGAAAAATTTTCGTCTGTCTAATTGTCTAATTACTTTATTAAATGAGAAAATGTATGCATACCACAAAGCTTCGGAAGCTTTTTTATTTGAAGTTCCATAATTTCTGTAATTTTTAGAGATGTAATAATGGACAGTATAGTATAAATTTACACTCTTTACCAGCTCGTAAAAGGAAATATTATGGACTTATATCCATAACTTTTGATATATTGAAATGGATTATACACAGTTTCATGTGAAATTGAAACCTGGTAATTTAAAATCAAAATTTTGGAATATACACTATACTCAAAATCGTAGTACAAGCTTTGCGAGTATAATTTGCTATTATAATGTAAAAATATTTGTTTACGCGAATATACTCTAACCTCAAAATGAAATCGAATATCCAAAACTTACGTTCGGGTACATCCTTTTTGGATAAAGGATAATTTAATTAAGGCAATAACTTAAAAATTTACTAGTGATATCAATATTAGATTGTGAATATCATAGCTTGATCCACCTTCTCTGCATAGGCAGGTCAAGCTAAATAATAAGCAATAATTATAAATTTTGTTATGAAAAAATAATTAACTTAACATTAAATCTCAAGAATTTTACTATTACTAATAAGTATTATACACAAATTGCACACGGGACACTTAATCATTTTTATAATGAATTTGTGTCTTCACGCACAATATATCATTAAAATCTTGCCATACATCATTAACCCTTAATAACTGATGAGATCGGCTATTACAATTAGTACACATAAGTAATTGATTGTAAATGTTCGATTCTCTGAAATAATTTCGATCTGTCCAACAGCACTCAGATCTAACATTTTCATAGTCCATTATGGCAGATATGTGATGGTAAAAGCTGATTCAATATTTGATTGAGCTTTATCCAAGTTTTTTGCCATTTAAGCGTAAACTTACTTTGGATTATAATATAATATGTAGATATTAATTTTTTTTTACTCTAATTCGGGATTGTTTTGCGAGAGACTTTTAGTCCAACTACCCTATTTTAAATTTCGATTAATAATTCAAATTTAACTTTAATGCGTCTATCGAAATTGGTCAATTAAGTCAAATTTGTATATATTTTTTCTGAATTTTCAATTTTCCATGTTATTTTATGATGAGTAATACTTCAATTGATGAATTAATAATATTTTATTTGGAGCTATCCAATCTGCGCACAGGGTGCTTCAAAATTAAACTGGAATTTTACCGGTGCGGTCGTTGTTTTACAATTAATGCATTACCATCATTGCTATTATAGATGTAACTTTTTCTCCTCTAAGGAAATAGAATTTGAAAATTATTTACTTCGTCCCGGACATACTCTTCATCCTCTTGCTCTCTTTTAGGATTTTGGGCTCTCTGTATTTAAAGTTAATTTAAACTTTTTATTAAAGGCAGCAAAAATGGCGCGGTGTGTAAAAGTGAATTTTATTGTGTGGATCTGAAGCATACATTATGTCGGGAAAAAAGATCAAAGTAAATACCGTTGCTTTATCAATGAAGTTGAAAAATATATTATAGTAAAATTGCTAAAGAAACTAGTATTATGATAATGAGATGTAACATTATTTCAAGCTTATTGACTATCGTCAGTCGCATCTAACCATATCCTATATTAGGAGGTCGCAAGACTAAAAATCGTGATAAAATTTGAATTTTTCAAATTTATTTTTTGAAGTTATGTTGGTAATGTATTGTACTACTGCTTTGTTTACACTGTCTGTGGCAGTTTCAGAAATCTTTATTTTTAAAAACCTTCATTTCATTTTGAACTCCACTCGTGTAAGGAATCCATTTTAATTTATTGTTTTATTAGTAAGCATTCACTTTATTTATTTATCTACAGTTTTATTTTTCTCCGTTTTCTAGTTACGATTTCCACATTTTATAATTTTATCACACAGCAAAAAGTTGAATATTTTGATCTTTTTTTCTTATGTCTGACGCTTATGCTTATGGTCATTGTGAATGGTCAATAATACCTTAGTCGTTAAGTACGAATCGGTTCAACTCTGGGTGAAAGGTTTAAAGTAAAACTTTATTCTGATCTTAAACCGTTGAAGGCACATGCAAATATGTGAGGTGTAATCTGTCTAGTAAACCTCCTCAAAATGAAGTGCATTACACTTTCCATGATTCGGAGCCCCCATTAAGCTGTACATCATCTTTCTATATGTGTGCTGTGCTATAATACCTATAAGCATAACACGGAGCTAAAGAAAGAGGGTAGTCAATGTCAGGGAGACCGAACACTTTCAATTTTTGTTCTTTCAAAATTTTAACGCTCATTGTAGCATCCTAACTTCCTTCTCATATTCCATTTGTTTTTCTTGCAGAAGATTAAAAGAATTTCCATTTCAAATGTGATTTTCGTCGAGTAGGTTATGACTAAATTTGGGGCGAGAGTGCACGAGTTCAAAAAATTGTAAAAGGATTTACTAATTAATCCGCTTAGCCTCTTTGTACTAGCAACCACTTATTTTAAGATATAGAATTTAACAGTTTGAAAGAATTAAGGTTGAATGAACGACCGTGATTATAACAAATGGCACCTACTGCAAAAATATTTATGTTTCGATTGTGGTTTTATAACGTCAATAGTGAATGAGAAGGGGGTGGTATTGATTAATACCTATTTAAGCACTTCTATATCGGCATTAATTTATGGGCATTTTTATCACAAAACTCGGAACATAATTTTATCGATGCACCAGCTATATTAAAGACACAATTACTTTAACAATTGGTTATCCCTTTCACTTTTCCTATTTTCTGTTGCGTCGATTTCACAAATTTTTTTCAAAAACATTCTAATCGTTGAAGGGTTACGTTTAACTTGGCGACTTATAGCTTTCATGGATAATTTTTCTCATTTTAAAGTAAACTTATATAACAATTTTTAATAACTTATTCATTTATTATATTCCGTATTTCAGACTACAAAATGGAATAAACAAATTTTGTATTGAAAAAGTAGTGCTGGTATAAGTACTTCAATATGCATTAACCCGTTGTAGATATTTAACAAGGGGTTAAATATCTACAACGGGTTAATGCATATTGAAGTACTTATACCAGCACTACTTTTTCAATACAAAATTTGTTTATTCCATTTTGTAGTCTGAAATACGGAATATAATAAATGAATAAGTCAATAAATGAATTAAAAAATTAAAAGTCTTCTTCTTCTTCTTTCTAGAAGTAATTCTCTAGAGAATTCTCTTCTAGTAGGCCAAGGCCTGTTATTTTCCCAACACTGTTGGAAACTTTGAGCATATAAATATTTTACATCCATCAGGTAGCTTGCTAGACTTGCCTTCAGATGTGCCTCTATCCTGGTTTGTTATGTTAATGGTAGCAATTCACTAACCCAGGGGACCACCGGCTTAACGTGCCTTCCGAAGCACGGAGACTAGTCATAAGAAAGTTTGACTCTTCCCAGGTTTGAACCCGGCGCCCCATATTCGCATCCAACTACGTTAGCTGCAAGGCAATGACCGAAAAAATTAAAAGTAAATTCGGCAAATATTACTGGCTACGTCTGTCCTTATATTTCATTCCATTCTATTGAGCACCGTAATATTTTTGTCATTCCAAAGTGTCTTAAGTAAAACCAAAAATATACTACTGTATATTGAATTTGCAGTAACAAGCCAATAAATGTGCTTAGGTATTTACTTAACATCATAAGACAAAAAATACAGGATAAAATTTCCAAAACAATTTTGCATATTATATATTATTAAATAAATATGTAATATTGTATCGTCCGCATCCCCGAGGTGAACAAAATTTACACGATTTTATAAGCTACTCTTCACCTTGCATGTGCAAAACTTGCTTGTCAAAAAAAAGTCAAGCTTATAACCTAAAATAACACATTAATAATATACTATTCGCTCTGGTGTTGAACATTGCTGTGCAAATTTCGGAGGTCACGACATAAAAAAAGTTTGAGAAACACTGTCATAGAGATTTATTGTTTTATCAAAAGTTATTTCATTCAAATCGTATTTGAAATTATGAAGTTAAAAAAAATTGTTTTCCAATTAAGTAGCTATTTTGTAATAATTAATTCTTAATTAAAGTTCAACATATTTTTGTCCAGAATAATATTTTTTATTTCTGCCGCTAAAGCTAATAAGATTAATATAGATTGTAGTAATTTTATGGTACTGTAGTTAATTTGACCTGAAGATGGTAAATTAGCTTTAATATTAGAAGTTGCGTAATTGTTTTTAATATGGGTAGTAGCCTAATTAACTAGAAAATTTGTTTGGCGTGTCGAAAATTTTTTCAAGAGTGTAAATATTGGGTATTAGGATAATTTATGAAGATGGTATATAATTTCAGGAACTGATTTTTGAGATTACTACAAACAAAAGAGTTTATATTAAAAAAAAATACATAAAAAAAAGTATGGCGTTATGCAATAAATTTAAATATTTACGTAACGATTCATCTTACCGTTTCAATCTTAACATCGCAAGATATACTGAACAATTTTTGTGCATTAACTCGGATTAAAATTATTTTAATAAAATACCTTAATATTTTATTTTTTCACAAAATATATTATAAAAATTAAATATTGAGATTTATTTAATTATTAATCAGTAAATTAATAGAATTATTACAGGATTAAATAATTTAATTAGAGAAAACTAGAAAAAATTACTTTATAATGTTTCTAACATCATTTCAACATAACATATTTTTAATATCGTTGGTATTGGTATGATTGCTCTCAAGTAAAATCTAATTGACGATTATGAATTGCCCAACTCGAGGTAGGTATACAAAATTGCTCTCCAATAATAATTATTATCCGATTTCTACTCCCATTAACCTGATCAAAAAAACTAATCGATGATAGAGTTGATTATTTTTTTCTTTAATTGGAAGTCCGAGATTCGGACTTGTATGGATCTCCGGTAGACGGGCCATTCAGTGATCGAAAAACTTGATTTTATAATTTACATAAGACAAAATCATCACACCACTGCACATTATGCACCTACCTTTTTGCAATAAAATTGAAATATAAACTTGCATAAATTTTCAAATTAGATTTTTTGAAATTCACTACCCCATAAAAGTTTTACGCACATTACGCATATTAATAGATTTACTTGTATTAAAGTTGTATAAGAAAAATATTCAATCATGCTACAGGAATGTACATAGTAAACAATAAAATTTTGTTTATGTTTGCAATAAAAATATTATTAAATTTTTTTACGTTGCTTTACATTTTTTATTGTAATATGTTCGGCTCAAAGATTGAATTTGTTCATTATGGTAACTGCCTGGTAACTGATGCTAGAATATCAAACAGCTACAACAGGTTCTGTGGTGGAAAACGAATGATCACAATGTAAAGTAGCAGCTAGTATGCTGAATGTACCTAACATTCAATTTGCTGTTGCAATTAATTTTTGATTTTTCGCGGTTACTGATTTTTAAATATTTTACAAATTTATTACCTACCCGTATTCCCTTGAAGGTTGTAGTCGATACATAAAATTGTATATTTGTTTTTTCAAAAATTTATAGCCAACCAATAGTACGCATTGTGGCTGTTTACAAAAATGGATGAATATAAAGCTGATTGCTATAAAATATTTATTTTATAGTTTGTAAGTTTACTTTTTGTACGATTGAAGAAGGGTAAAGCAAATTTTCTTTATTTTCCTTTAAACTTGACGAGATGTTATTTTATTTGAAAATACGGAGAATGCAATTTCCTTTTTGGTACTTTGCGAAACTAAACATTTTAATTATTAAAAATAGTTTGTTTGTTTTAAATACGTTTATAAATTTTGCAAGACCTTCCCCTAAAATTGCGTAAATTCGTTCTGAATTCCTACAATCGTAGAAATTAATATTTTTTCAGAAAAATAAATTAAAATTTGAATAAACGAGATCAATATCGAAGCCTCTTGTTATTTTTAATTTAAGTTTTATTATATGCACGAGCTAGGTTCTTACAATTTTTCTAATTTCAATAAAATAAAGTAGATAATTTATTTAAAATTCCACCTGGGTCGATCTTCTCGAGAGCCTCATTCGCTAGATTTCCTTTAAATTTTTGATGTACCTACAGTCATTATTGAGTTTATCAATACCTGCACTTCACATATCAGGAAACCTGGAGGTTTGGATTCAGTTTCGTTAAAATTTTACTATCGAGTGAATCTTTCTTTTTTCCCACGTCCAATGCCAGAATTTTTACTTTTTTCTGGTTCAGCATTATTTTTATTAATTTTTATATAATATAAATTTTGATCAACATTAAATCTCGAATACGTAGGGGGAATTCTTAAAATAAATTTGTCAAAATTGTGAAGTTAGGAAAAGAGGTGCTGGAAATTGCTGCAAAGAAATCTCTATAAACTCCTAATTAAGAACAAACTCGTTCGGATTTCAAATCAGTTGAAATCGTGATGTGCTGATGTGTATACTTTTCGATTTATTCCAATATTTTCAGCGCCATCTATTCCATAATAGCCCGAAATATTGATGCAAAAATCCTGAAACGTTAAAATCTATTAATTTTTAAATTGAAATTTTTATATTTTAGAAAATATTTTTAACTGAAAGCTCTAATTTCATATTACAAGTTAATTATCGCTTATTATATTATGTATTCTATTTTAATATGTGTAAAATTTGATGTTTTTTTATTGTGGCGCCACCTGTTAGGACATGCCACAGTGGTCGCTCTTTTAATTCGATTTTCCACATCGAGAAATATTGTCAAATTTTACTTTTCAACTTTAAAAGTTTATTTAGTTTAGTATTTGAATTTATTTCAGCTGCTCAAGCGGATATTGCTTGCTCTGTACACTCCAAAATCGTATTCGTATTAGGGTGATGAACTTGGAGATGAATAATTCCAATAATGAGAATTAACAATATTTCCTGTAAATAGGGTCACGTATTTGAAGTTAAACACTGAGTGGGCCTCGGTGCAAAAAGCATTCATGGGTCCTAATTTACTAGTATTTTGCTCAAACCCATGGGAAGCGCACTGAACTGCCCGATGATGTGAATCATTCATCACCTATGTATGTCATGCATACTAATTCAATACAGATAAAATGATTTTTTTTAAATGTATTTCTCTCCGGATTTGGCCGCTCTTGTTATCCGGATCCGGAGAGAATTTCTATCCATGGCTCTGAATTACAAAAAGTAAAACATGTTTTCAAAAATCTAACAGCAGAAGTGTTCGTCAATTCATTCATGCGCGTTATTCCCACTCAAGTTTCCCTAACCCAATTTCAAAGAAGAAGCGCACACAAAATTGACTTACACAGACATTTGTTGATGTTCTGTCTCTTTCAACTCATGGGACTTCTTCTTCCTTTTCTATAAGCAATTCTCTAGAGAATTTTCTTCTGTTATTTCTCAACATCTGCGTCGTTTCTTTGGCAGTGTTAGAAACTCTGAGCATATAAATATTTTACTTCCATTACGTAGCTTGCTAGATTGGCCTTCAGATGTGCCAGTATCCTGGTTCTCCTTTCGATAACTTTTATTTTACCATCACCATCATAGTATAGAAAAAAATGTCTTTATGTCAACGGGGAGTGACGCGAATGAATGGATTAACGAGACGCAACTGTTTTTTTAAAAAATTGTTTTATTTTTTAAATTCAGGGTATTTTAAATACGTCGCGCATGGGTGCCGAAAAATAGGGCGGCTAAAACTGGACACAAATATTTAATTTATTCATTAGAACATAAGATGAAAACCAGCCTGTCCATGCAGTACAAAAAGCATATTAATATATCATTAATCATAACTTCAGCTAAATTTATAAGATTTTTTTTAAATAATTAGGTAGTACCTATGTATAGGTAGTGTTGAACTCGTATAAAAAAATTTAATTGTTAAATATTTTAATGTAGAAGTTAATCTTAGTTGTGCATGTAAAGAAAGTTGCCTTTAATAATAGTTTAAATTATAGAATATATTTATTACTTATTTACGAAGTAGGTTCATAATTTGCCTTTGATATTAAAATAGCATTTTCAATCGAAAAATCGCTCAAGTTCTTTAAAAAAACATTTAATCTAAATTTTAAAACATTTTATAGGAAGAAGGATTTACCATATAAACGCAACAAAGTGCGCTTAAAAATTGAAGATGCCAACATGTACGCAAAATAAGTACAAAAAGAGGGATTTTATTTAAACACATAAGTTTAGCTTTTGTGTAATATGAATTTATAATGTATGCTAAAAAATATATTGTTCTTCCTAATTTCCTTCATCATCCGAGGCAAAAAGTTTATCAAGTGTATTTTAAGATTCATTATTTAAATTCTCATCGTAAATCTTTAATAATTGTTGTTGAATTTAGTATTTACTATAGTTTTTATTCGTACCACGCGAATATCGATTTCCACAGTTAAAATTTTTAATTAAAAAGAATCCATAACTTGAAATAACATAAACTGTTTTTATTACTCTTTATAAAATTATAAACAATAAATGTAATTCGGTAGGTAACTAAGAAATTTTCGACAAATATTAAGAAAGCAATTTTGTAAAGATGACCAACTATTTTTGGTACGTCTGAAATGTCAATTTTTAGTGAAGAACCTTTTTTTTTTCTGGCTCTCTTAGGTCAAAAATTATTTCTTTTTTAGGTAAAAAAAATTATTCGGGGGCCCTTTTTTTAAACTTTTGCAAAATGTTATAAGATCTTGGATACAATAGTACATCGATTAGGATATTATTATTATTATTAGGATAGTACAAAAGGACTACAAGTTTTAAAGGGTTCAAGAAAAAGGAGTACGGTTTGTCACCTTTAAAACACAAATTATTCAGTAAGCAGTGGATATTATTCTTCAAGATAATTTGTTTTTCGATTAGTTTTCTACAAAAAAGTCCGTAACGGCATATTCTTATCTTCAATAGTTTTGTTAATATAAAATAGAAAACTTGCAAAGTTCTACATCTCGGTCAATAATAATTCTCCATATTATGTATTTCGAATTTAGAGAATTGCACAATTATTATACTCGGAATGCTGCGACAACGGTAAGAAATATATCTATTCAACAATTTCTGTAGGAATAATTTTGTAGGTAATCACTAATTACATTTTCTACATAAAAGTCCCTTACAGCAAATATCTATTTTAATACTTTATACATGGGAGTTGTCCAAAGTCGTAAGTTATAGAAATTACCTTTAACCGCTTCCCCGGCGAAATTGTTAGTTATAAAATTCAATATCGATACTTTTGCATTACACAAAAATTTTGCATGGCGAAACTAGAAAGTATGAAAAAATGTATTTCAACAAATTAGCAATTTGACTGCAGTTAAAAAAATCTTTTGTCGCGGCATTACATTTTAAAGTTTTAAATTTCTCGAGAATTGTTGTGTATGGCCGACTTTTCTGTCATTTATTTCCAGGACGTTACAATAATTTAAATAATTTCTAGCATTACACAATCTTTTAACACATTTTTATGTAAACTCACTAAAGAAAATTGATTTATTTATTTGAATACCACGTTATTAGAAAATTAGAATGTGGCAATACCCCCCTCCCGCCCAATCTCGGTTTTCAAATTATACGATTATCGTCCTAGAAATAAATGACATAAATTATTCAATGTAGCACTAAATATTACTCAAAAAAAAATTATTCTGGTTTTTGCAGCGTTTCGAGTGAAAGCTCAGCAATTTTCTTTTAGAATTATATGTTATATAAATAAATGCTTTTACCTAAAGAACGAAGTTTTTTACTCTTGTGCTTTGCTTTAAATGTTCTTTCCATCTTTAAGCGTAATACAATTCTAATTTTGGTTTTAATTTCAGATTTAAGGCCAAAAGGAAGAGGGAGACCTCAAAGGATATTATTAGGAGTATGGCCAGATGATCATATAAAAGGAGTAATACGTGCCGTAGTATTTCGTGATTCTCATCATATTAAAGATGAACCTGTGCTAGCTTATCCAAGAATGCACGTAAGTTTATCAAATTTTTTTAAATTGGAATTTTAATTTTAATTGCATCTTTTATTGTTACAGGACGGTGTCGGTTTACCGCCAAATTATCCAAATAGTACTTGTAGTAATGGATCCGAATCTACGGTGTCGCCAAGTATGGCTACTGCTGCGGCAGTAGCTGCGGTGGCGCAAGGGTTAAGGCAGCAAATGTGCAATATGATGGCTGCAGCGCAGCAACAAAATACCGCGCACGATACTGCGTTAGTTAATTCATTATCGTTAGCGAGCCATTGTGGTACGGCGAGCATGCCAAGCAACGGAACCACACCGATGAGTATGAGTATGAGCAATCTCGCGTCGATGAGGTTGGGAAGTCCGGCGGGTAGCGTGCAAGATTTAAGAATAAGTCCGGCGGGATCGGGATTAGAAAGTCCATTATCATCGCCATTAGAATTAACAAATGTGATGGAAACGACGGGGCTTAATAATTTAGGTATGGGCAATAACGTAGACGTAGCCGGTATTGGAGTATCAGGCATGACTTACAAACCTGCAAGGCCTTTTACTTCGCCTAGAGCAGAAAATCTCTTCCAAGAGGATATAGAAGAATTGGTAAAACCAATGCACACAACAAATTCAAGATCAAAGGACACAATGGCTTCCATAAAAATGGAACCATTGACAGAGTGTCGTGGTGAATGAACAAAAGCAGTGTTGCAATGCAATGTGATACGTTACTATTAGTTTTGTTAATTAAGTAGATATAAACCAAGTAAATACTGTTTATGTCTAATTAATTTTGCTTTAATTTATATTTTTAATGTTAATAAATTTCAAAATTGTAGTTAATAGAAGATTTTGGACATTTTTATATTATATATCTAGGAAAGCCAAAGTTTCGGCCAGTTTTATAAAAGACTGTTGCGTATAATATGTATACTACCATTCTAAATTCAAAATTTAGAATAAATATCTTAATTATCATTATTTATAATAAAGTAATTCACATGTATAGTTACGGACAAACAAATCACCACAGTTAACATCACTCAACAAAATAGATTTAACTGATCGACATTCCTCATCTTTACATGACAATCTGATTGTTTCATAATTAATTAATTAATAGTAATATTACCTATGTGTTTTTAACAAATCATCATCGATTTATTTATTAACGAGTATTCCAAAAAACTTCAATTTATTGTTATTATTATTTGAAACAGACTAAGTTTTTGACTGTGTGCTGTGGGGTGCGAATTTGAAAGGCGCGTCCTACTATATAGGCACAAAAATAAATAAAAAGTTATCTCCGAAATAGGTGCAATACCGTATAAATTCCGTTAAATACTATGATACTAATTTGGCATTTCTTATTTAAAATTAAATATTTTATAGTAATATAAAAGTGAAATGTCAGAGTGGTCAGTGATTATCAGTATTTTTATATTGTACATGGTCTCTTAAGTTATTTAATTTATTTTAATAGTTACTGTAATATTAATTATTGTGAATTTTAGATATTTAATACAACATAATGCAGATATTAAAATTTTTTAAAATAGAAACATGTTCATTGATCTGTGTAAAACAAATATTTAAGTAGGTAGGTAGATTTTTTTGCAATTTTTTACGCTTTCAACTCATCATTGGGTCCCATAAGAACTGAAGAAATGGATCTGTATTGTTTTTTGTTTGTGTAATTTGTTGTTAGGTATTTATTTAAGAATAAAAATATTTTTTATACGAAATTGAATGAAATAATTACTTAATTTGTTAAATTTAGTTAAAGACGAAAGTGAAACTTAAAAGTAAGAAAGTCATTCCTTAAAATTTGGTATCTGATATATTATTATTATAGTAGTGTAATTTAAATTTCCGACTCCAATGATGATAATATGAACTAAATAGGTATTTGAGTTAGGACGAAGAAGAAGATGATGTTTGTTTAAATTTGTTTTACACTAACTTGAAATTGAGTTGAATTTGTACTCGGTTACTCATTCTGATGCTGTTTATTTAGTAAAATAAAAGTACTGAATTTAGTAGCAATGCCAAATGTATAATATGTTACAGTGTAGGTTACAAAAGAAGAATAGATGTTGTGTATGTACAGAAGTGTAGTGCGACTACAAAATTGATTGTTGCGATTCGGTAGCAGTACACAAAGTAGCACATACAAAAAATATTATAATTACCTACCTAATAATATTATATTTACATCACAGTTACTCTGTCTAATAGCTTATAAGTGAAATCACTGAACAACAAATTATTTTTGTGATTTGTTTAGATTGTAGAATGGAAATAATGTACAAAATTTATATAAAAACTTGTATATGTAGATGAAATTATTAAAAAATTAAATGAAAATTATAAATGCCTTCCTGCCATTTTAGGGTGTGCCACGCTTGTTTGACGTTATGCAAGTAAATGTGTCAAGACGTGATATAAATAATTTTCAAAAAAGTGGCCTTTAAAAATCTTGCTGTTCGATTTTCTGTTTCAAAAAAAAGTTTAAATAAGTAATTATTATGAAAAAATTTCCGAATCTTGTGTATTATTTTTGTAGGAACTTTATTTTGTCGACTAGGCTGCATGTGTTCAAAAATCAAGTAGTAAGTGCCTTCCAAACTATGACCACTTATGTCATCCAAGTTACTAAATTTTTACAAAATTGTGTATTTTAATGTGTTTACAGAATGGTATTACCCTGAATGGCAAGTTCTTTTTCATATCTCTGTAAATTACATTTATATAAACTTTAGAGTGTAAGCAAAAAGTGATGTAAAATTGGCATTTTTAGACAATTTAGAATGTAACTAATGAAAATTCAGGTTGGAACTTTATTTTTAATGTATGCTACGATAAAAAACATCATAAATATAATAGTTCGATGTTAGTGCAAAATATAATCTAGCCCCTATTAGCCTCTTTAGTCAGTATGCAATAATTATTGGTACAGTTGTGCTACTCGTAGGAGCAGTTTGAGATTACATTCAATGACTCGGTTGTACGCATTTGTAAGTCATGTGCAGTTTGTTACATTTATTGTTTTATATAATTTATTTAAAAATTTTGTTTAAATTGTTTACGCAAATTAGTGTACATTATTTTATGTCTGTATGGTACCTACAAATATATTATATTTAAAATACTTTATTACTTGCTTTTTATTTGCAATCGTGGATAACACACTACCAAGTCGTATTAAATCAATTCTTTCAAACTGACTTTGTACAGTAAAATTCAATCAGCTTTAACATACTTCCTAGAAGTAATTCTCTTCTAGTAGGCCAAGCTCTATTATTTCTCAACATCTGCGTCGTTTCCTTAGCAGTGTTAGAAACTCTGAGCATATAAGTATTTTATATCCATTAGGTAGCTTGCTTAGACTTGCATTCAGATGTGCCAGTATCCTGGTTTTCCTATGTTAAAGTGGCAATTCACTAACCTAGCAATCATACTTCCTAGTTGAACTTTATATTTTCATATAAACGGGTACAGTGGGGATGAAGATCGGAATGAAGGGGAGGCGAAGACAGGTAAGGATATAAAAGGAGCAAGGCGAAGCGGAGCATGTATGGGGTAGGCAAAGGGATAAAAAGAACTCAAGATGTGTGATTCTGTAATCTAAAGGTGCGGTGGGTCGATGGTTATCGGGTGAAGAGAATTCGCGCAGCTAGGTCGCGATAGGTTATGGGTCTAATATGAATTATTGCAAAAATTTATTCTAAATGTATTTATTGAAAAAGTTATAATTATAAAAAAATTAGCAAGTTTATAAACATTCTCCTGTTTTTATTTTTCCCAAACTTTTCTATAACTAGTTTGTTAAAATCACAAATGTTTCTAACTAATAAATCTGTTTCAATAGAAAACATCCCAAGTTCCGAGAGTATGTCTTCTCCCATCCTTTTAGATAGATACGTGTTTATTACCTTCATTGTCAAAACACACCTCTCCGTTTCAGAAGTTGTCATAGGTAATATTTTTAAACAACCGTCTAGTCTAGTTTAAAGTCTGCATTGTTATGGATTTTTGGTCACGTCACGAGTAGAAAACTTGTAATTCCAATTTTAAGTCTTCTATGCTAACCATGGGAAACGCTTCACAAAAAGTTTCTATATTATCTTGTCGAGTATTGTCTCTTGAGTATCTTGTCTTTTCATATTTCTGTGTTAAAAATAATTTTGTACCTGAAAGATGATTTTTAATTCCAAAACGGTCTTTAATTTGGGTAATTATACCTAACGTCACAAATTTCTCTGGCAGATGAGTTTAGATTCTCCTGTTTTAAGCGGAGGGGCCTCTTTGCTAGGAGTAGAGATTTTGAAACTTGAAACCACTTGAAACATTAGATACAATTACGCACAGATTAATGCAATTACGGGAAACTCTTGCAAATTCTATGGTTAACTGATTTTCGGCGACATTTTTAAGGGTGCCACCTATTGGCTTAAAACGTATACCCCCGTCAAGTAGAGTTAATTCACATTTCTAGCTGGTAGTGGCGCTGACATGTCTCCCGTATTCTTATAATAAAGTATTTGATACAATCTAAAATAAAAGTTCAGTGCCTTTTATTACGTTTAGTTTATATTGTTTAGAACAGGTATCGAGCATACCTTGTAATTTATTGTACCATGATGCGGGACAACTTTTTCTTGTCCAGTCCCGCGGATCCCGAACGTCCTGCGGGTCACACAACGCTGGTAATACAACAAGTGAAACTAAAAGGTTATCTTTCATGAATGAAACATTTCCATAATCAAAGATTATCCCAAAATTTCATATTTCCACACTGGCAGATGTAATTAGGAGAGAGTCGGGATGTGTGGGTCAATTTTTAATAAATACATTTTATTTAATTTCTGAAACATAATGGACGAACTTTAAATATACCATTGCATAGAACAGGTATTGCACAAGCTATGTAAATAATGTAGAATGGATCACTTTAATTTTGACACAAGTTTTTTTAAATTGTAGTAGCAGAGAAAATTTGACCCATTTATGTATGGGTATTATGTATGGGTATATAGTCATTTAAACTAAAAGAATTGTTTTTTAATGAACATAAACTAAAATAACATAAAATAATATTAATAAGCAACACTATCACGAAGCAAAATAAACAAAATATTAACGCAACATAACAAATATTTCAATAAAGATTCAATTCTTCACTCCCTACTCTATTCTTATAGATTCTTAGCCTTTAGCAATCTCTCACATTTCTGACCCATTCCTCCCACTGGTGCCAAAACACAAAAATGTGGTTGAAATTTTCGCATGTGGAAAGTTGGATTATAATGAATAATAGTCATGTTAAGCTTAATAACTAATCATTCCAATGTAATAGTCGTTTTAGAGATATTTCAAAAGAAATAAAAAATAACTGACATATATAATAGATATATAAAACGAAAATTTACCTGGTCAAAAAGCCGTTTTATTCGATAAAATAATTAATATTTACAGTCACGCTGCGATAACAATGGGAAAGAGTTTCGATACCTTATGGGACCTTGGTGGAGGTAGTTATGCGTACGTTAAACGCTTTGGGAATGTAATTTTGGCATCGACCCAAACCTCCTCTGAACCAAACCTCCCGACATTCCCCTACATTTTTAATTAATCTATGTCAATCTATGCATTATCAAATGCCAAACCTTGCTAAACACAAATGTAAAAAAACTGTTTCCATAGCAATCTTGATTCAATTGTTATCCCTATTGAAAGTTCTCATGCAGCTAAAAAAACACCCTATATAATTAAACTATAATTAACTGTTTGCTGTTAGTAAATTTGCGTTGTACCTAAAATCTATCACCGTTAAAACTAGATTTAAAGTAAAAGTAGACGTAATTAGATAAAAAAAAAATTTATTAAGCTATTACTTTATACTTTTACAGGGGTGAGAAAAATACAGTTGAATTTTGGATTGAAAATAGAAGAAAACACGATCATTTTGAATACATTCAAGTCCAAATAAATAAGTTAGTAGGCCATTCCGTAATGTAGGCCCCCAAAATTTGTCCATTGCAATTTGAAATATGGGCTACATACCATTAAATTTTCCTGCTTTTACTTAAAAAATGTCTTCTCGGAAAACAGAGCGACTGATTTCAATTTTTATTTAATAACTAGACAATCGAATTACTTTTCTGACTATACCGGGTGTTGAATGAGTTAGCCGAACATAGGATATTAACATGTAAAAACTTATTTATGCAAATTCCTGCTTCCCTAATTATTTTAGAGAAAAATTGAAAGACACAAAAATAATGCAGAAATATAAACTACAAATGATAAGAGCATTAGATTTTATCTAGCTTTTACTTAAAAGGTCAAAAAATGCTTTTGAAATTGTTAAAATTTTCATTTATCAGACTGGCCATGTCAATTGCACGTTGATTACAGTTTTGCACTTTATTAAATTTTACTTTCATAAATGGCAGCAAAGTACACAATTAGTGAAAAAAATCAATTTTTAAAAGAAGTATAGGGTGTTTTTCTCATGTAGCTACATGAGAACTTCAAAATGAAATAAAACATTAAAAACCTGACGGAATGTTTTGGTTATAATTTTTTTATGAAAGTACAGTTAAAGGCATTTATGATTTGAACATGACTTCCGGCATGTGACCACCACGACTAATGGTTACGAAGCGCATCCGATCAGTCCAATTTTTGACCACTTTTTCCAATATTTCAGGCTTATTTCATAAATGGCTTGCTGAATATTAGCCTCCAATGCTTCTAGAGTTGTTGGTTTGTTAGCATAAACCATGGATTTAACATACCCCCACAGAAAATAATCCGGAGGTGTCAAATCACACGATCTTGGAGGCCAATTGATAGGACCACGTTTTGAAATAATGTTGTCACCAAATTGTCCTTTCAATAAATTGATGGTTTCGTTGGCTGTGTGGCACGTAGCACCATCCTGTTGGAACCATAAGTTGTCAATGTTTAGCTCTTGAAGTTTTGGAAACAAAAATGTATTGAGCATGTGTCGATATCTCACACCATTCACCCTAACGGTAGCTCCTTCCTCATTTCGAAAGACATATGGACCAATGATGCCGTTGGTGTGTATTCCACGCCAAACAGTCAGTTTAATGGATGCAATGGAGTCTCAAGATAATCTCCCGGATTGGTCTTACTCCATATACGGCAATTTTGTTTGTTCACATACCCATTTAACCAGAAATGTGCCTCGTCACTGAACAAAATTTTACGGTAAAAAAATGGATCCACTTCCAATTGGTTGTGAGCCCAATCTGTGAGCGTTGTTCAATGGTCAATCTATGCATTATCAAATGCCAAACCTTGCTAAACACAAATGTCAAAAAACTGTTTCCATAGCAATCTTGATTCAATTGTTATCCCTATTGAAAGTTCTCATGCAGCTAAAAAAACACCCTATATAATAAAAATTAAATTGAATTTATTTCATGGCCAGTCTGATAAATGAAAATTTTAACAATTTCAAAAGCATTTTTTGACCTTTTAAGTAAAAGTTAGATAAAATCTAATGCTCTTATCATTTGTAGTTTATATTTCTGCATTATTTTTGTGTATTTCAATTTTTCTCTAAAATAATTAGGGAAGCAGGAATTTGCATAAATAAGTTTTTACATGTTAATATCCTATGTTCGGCTAACTCATTCAACACCCGGTATAGTCATTTAAGGCACTAAAACACTGTAAAAATAAAAATAAACTTTATTTGTTTCTTTTTCATTTTCTTAAAGATGCATTTGTTAGGAATGCTCTCACCAAATTTTGTAAAGAAATTCGTAAAATTGACGGAGATACAGTATTTTATGTGAAATGCTATATTTATTTTAAGTGATTAGTTTGTATGTTGAATTATCCTGCAATAAAACTTTGAACGCGTTTTTATCGAAACTACATTTTTCAACCTGGTTGACAACATATTTAAAAAACTATTCATCCGATTTACATGTACCAAAAAATGAAATGTTCGCAAATCAGGTCTCTATGGCACCACGTAGGGATTTTTTGATAAAGGGCCCCCTTCTATTTCTTTTTTTTCATAAAAGATGAAAATTTTCTGTAAAAATGGGAAATAAAATTCGCTGGTCCGCCATTTTTTTTGTTTTCTAGATATCGAAATTCCGCTACGTGAGGCTATAAATCTATATGTCTAGTTTATAAATATATTTTTTTGGTATTTTTTGGATGAACCGTATGGCTTAATTGCTGTCAACCACTAAGCAGCAGAGTGTCATTTGGAAGCGGTGTACACCGTAAACTATTCTGAAGATTCAAATCAAAAAATGTGTGTAGTGTCTTCTATATGTATATAATGAATATTAGTATCTATAAATAAAAAACCATTCATCGTTGGCTCGAAAAAAATTATTAAAAATACACCCTCATACCGCTCGCGCACAGTGTTTTAGTGCCTTAAACTAAAAGAATTGTTTTTTAATGAACATAAACTAAAATAACATAAAATAATATTAAACAGCAACACTATCACGAAGCAAAATAAACAAAATATTAACGCAACATAACAAATATTTCAATAAAGATTCAATTCTTAACTCCCTACTATATTCTTATAGATTCTTAGCCTTTAACAATTTCTCACATTTCTGACCCATTCCTCCCACCGGTGCCAAAACACAAAAATGTGGTTGGAATTTTCACATGTGGAAAGTTGGATTATATTGAATAATAGTCATGTTAAGCTTAATAACTAATCATTCCATAGGCGTCGACTTTAGAAAAATCTGTCGGGTGCTTGGGCAAATTGGAAAAAGAATGCGAGCGAAGCGAGCAGCGCCGAAGACGCGCGTCGCAGGCGAAAATTTTTTGGGGAAATGGGCGTGGTCACCTTTTTTTTGAGTATTTTTATATCTATTTTAAATTTTAATTGTTGATAAGCAATAAATTTCACTAACTTGATTTCCGCTAAAAAAATTACAAACGGGATATTTTAAAAATATTAATTAAAAAAAATTTTATTAAAAAATTAAAAATAGGAAACCGCATTCCTTAGGGTTTCATACATATAATTTAAAAATTTCATGACACCTCGAACACACTGTAATATCCTAGCCTTAACATTCTTGTAAAAAAAATAAAACTTATACATTTTTAGATAACGCAAATGTATTCAGTCTTGTGCTCACCTGACCTATAAATTCATCACATACTTCATCTATATTAATATTATTAAAACTGTCCGAGTCCCTATGCACATTCAAAATCATCACATCATTCAATCTTTTTTGAGTCATAGTGGTCCTTAGATAGGTTTTTAAACGACGCGACGTAAAGAAGAAAATGATCTTTCCGCAGTACAGCTGGTGACAGGTATAATTAAAACTATTTTAATCAGTTTCACATATTCTGGTAATAGTTCACAAACTTCTTTTTGATTTTTTAGGAAACAAACTACATCTGAGAGGGATTGCATTTTCATTTTTTTTTGAGATGTTATATCCAAAAACATGTCACGATGTAAAACCAGTCGAGAACAATCAAAGTCATCTTTGTAAAATGTAAGAATATAATCAGCGGTTACATGTTTGTTTAAAGCAAAAAGCTCTAAATTGATCATGTGATCTGAAAGATGTTTTTGAAACCGTGTTGATAAACTCGAAATTGCAACGTCTATGATTTCATAATAAATTCGTCTGAAATATGCCTCAGGCCCTTCAAAAGTGTGCGCCATTTCTGTTTTATTGTCGATTTTCTTTGGGATTTTTCGACGACGTGGACAAACTGGACTTCCTACTTCCAACCCTTCCACATCAGACAATGTATTTTGCCAAAAGCTATCAAACCCATTCTCACGTGATTCTTTGAGCGAATCTTCAACCAGAGAGATTTTGGTTTTTGCTGCACTGAAAATTAGTTCCTTTTTTTGAAGCTCAGCATTCAAAGTTTCCGTGCGTTCGAATATAAAAATCAATACCTTGAAAAGAAAAAAGGTTTCAAACAACAATAATTTTCCCTCAAAACCACTGGCTTTAGCACCACTTTCACTCAATTCAACACCAAGTTCACGAAAAAAATCAATTAATGATGAATAATTTTGTATAACACTTTTTAACGCAATTATTCGGACGCACCACCGAGTTGGAAAAAAAGGACGTAAAGCTGACGAAGTTTCCACTCCTTGAATAGACTTGAATTTGGTTAGTCGTTTTGGGGAATCCCTAATGTAAGTTATAAGGTCCCTTACCAAAGACAAAAAATCTCGCACGATTGGAATTTTTTGGAAGGCATCCTGAACGACGAGATTTAACGTATGTGCCGTGCAATGTACGTAGATAGCTCTAGCTTCGTCATTATTAATTCTCTTTTGCAAACCTGTAATGGCACCACTAACATTTGCCGCGCCATCATAGCATTGTCCTCTGCAATTTTTAATTTCAAGCGAATTCCTCAACAATACGTCCATAATGATTTTATAAAGCGTTTCTGAATTTGTGTATGATGTTTCATATAGGCCAAAAAAAAGTTCCTCAACATCTAAGTTTTCATTTACAGTTCGGAAGCAAATAGACATTTGTTCTTTAATACCGATGTCTGATGTTTCATCAGCAATAATTGAAAAGTATTTTTGGCTTTTCAGGATATTGACTAATTTACGTTGTATTTGTAAGCTCAACAAAGACAGTATTTCATTGATTATGTCATGTGACAACCACTTATATTTTGATCTCGCCAACCAAGACTTTAATTGTGGAACATCTTCGGCTCTCAATTTAATGAGCTGATGAAAATTCGAATTTTCATCTGTGTGTCCACGCAGTGGCATACCTTGGGCTGCTAAAAATAGGATTGAAGTGAAAATTTTTGCAAAACATATTCTTGCATTTTTCATATCTAGAATTTTAGACTTTGACATAAGTGATTGTACGTTAGTTCCCTTATCTAGATTTTGACAGAATACGATAGCGGCTCGATGAACGTCTGATTTTTCATGGACTTTAAACCGTTCCAGTGCTTTATTCCACGAATCGAAGCCATCTCTTGCATAAGTTTGTATAACTCTTTGATCAGCGACTGAAATTTTTGGTAACGGAGCCTTCAAGTCATTGGCCCTTTTACAAGTAGAGCAGAGTACTTTCTGTAGCTGTACTTCGTAGGATATCCACGGAAAACTCAAGCACCAATGTGCTTGAAAAACTCTTTTGCTCGAACTCAAAGCTGTGGCTGGGGATGTGGAATTAGGCCCTGGTGTTGGTATCGTGGTCGTTGTCATCTTACTTGTCGTTGATGTTGATGCTGTTGTTTGCAGAATTTTTTTTGGGCTGGTGGTGGTGCAAGTACTTGAATTTGATTGCGATGGTATCGTATTCGTACGTGTCGACGCCAGTCTTATTACGAATTTATCCATTTCTATAAAATTTCTATAAGCCAAAACTTTCAAACTTTCTTACTTTTTGCAAATCCTCACCTCGCACAGTGTTTTATTATCGTAAATATGTTGAAAATTACTAAATATGTAATCTAATATATATACAATCAAAGTATAACAATACCAACTTCATAAATTACAAGAAGTTAATACGCTAAACAGGGCTGCTTGCCAGGGGTGTAAGGTGTACGCAACAAGCTCAAGACTTCCAAATAAAGTGTGAGTATAGTGGTCATAGAAGGGTGCAAAGTTCTGTCGGGTGCTCCGCACCCGACAAATCTTTCCGTCGGGTACTCGGGCCCCGGAGCACCCATGGAGTCGGCGCCTATGAATCATTCCAATGTAATAGTCGTTTTAGAGATATTTCAAAAGAAATAAAAAATAACTGACATATAATAGATATATAAAACGAAAATTTACCTGGTCAAAAAGCCGTTTTATTCGATAAAACAATTAATATTTACAGTCACGCTGCGATAACAATGGGAAAGAGTTTCGATACCTTATGGGACCTTGGTGGAGGTAGTTATGCGTACGTTAAACGCTTTGGGAATGTAATTTTGGCATCGACCCAAACCTCCTCTGACCCAAACCTCCCGACATTCCCCTACCTAATAAGTAATAAACAATTTAATAACTTTTAAATTTTTTGCTATGGTAGAATCAAGCAAGAACCAATCAGATTGAAGTATTTTCTTATACCCTTTTCTATTTTTCTACGTTTAAAAAATACCAGATCTCAATTTTATTAAAAAAAACACCTTTCTTTTTTCTTAAAATTAAGGGTAGCTGTAAAAACAGACAGATTTAACAAATTCCAACCGCGATCTTTCTTTAAGGGTGTATTTTTGCAGCAGTTCAGCAATAATTTTTTGCTTACTTTTGTAATCCTTGTTGTGCGTAGGTGGCTTTGCGACACTATTCAAAGCAACATAAACCCACGATCTAATAAACCTTGTGCTGTTTATTTTTAAGAGCATCTACAAACAAACAAGTAAATATTGAGATGATAAGAATTAAAATTCTGTATGAGGCATGAAATAGTGGACCAATAGTGCTATTATGTATTTGTTTCGTACACGGGGGGGGGGGGCTGACATAATGATCTCATGCCGATCTTTCTAATAGCTTCTAAAATCCTTGTAAATTGGTAAATATGTTTGTCAAATAATGCCAAGAAATTAAATATCTTCATTAATCAGTTGCTAATTTATTATAATCCATTTCCTTTGTCCTTGATGGTACGCCACTGGAAAAGTATTAGTACGAGTCTGCGAGTACTGTCGATCACACGCGAGCATTATTTGTAACCAAACATTATTTTGTTGATGTTTATGGGCGAATTAATTTTTAAAAAGTAAAATGGATAGTAAAGTTGGAATTAATGAATTGTGCCGTTTATGCTTATCTAAAGAAAAGGTCAAAATACATATATTTGAAGGGGGCTACAAAGAAGAAATTTTCCTCAAAATATCAACTTGCTTACCCGTCAATGTAGGTTCACTTTATTATAACAACTAATAACTTAATTCATATCCGTTGCCGAATTTAGTATTGCAACTATAATAAATTTTCTGTTTTGCAGATATCCTATGAGGATAAATTACCAAAAAGGATTTGTACCATTTGCTCTAAAAAACTAAACGTTTTGTATGAATTTTGTAATAAGTCGGCAGAATCTGAAAAGCAATTATTAGATTGGTTTAATCAATACGGTACTGGAAATGAAACCTCTAAGGATGGCAATTTAGATTCTGAAATGGAACAATGTGGGGGTGGTTCTGAAATTGAAGTGAAAGAAGAAGTAATTTCATTTTTGAACGATGAAGATGATAACTATAACATTAAGATAGAAAAGGTTGATGTTGACAATTATGATATTCAGCAGCAAGAAAACGAGATGCCATATAAAGAGGTAAAGAAATTGTAACTAAAAACATAATTTTTTTCATTCAATTTTCCACACGTTAACTTATTGTTGTTAGCCGTTTAAAATTTAACTCACTAATTTATTTGTTCACAGTCTTCAGATCCTATTGAATTGGATACAGTCACAAATAACGCAGTTGAAGTAAAACAGGAAAATGATTGTGAAAGTGGGGGATCTACCGCAACAAATCATCTTCAAACGGAAATTAATTCTAGATTTACAAAGGTTAGTTTTCTATATTTTTTTATCACTTCAGTTGAAAAGTTGAAAATATTTTAACTACTTTATCTTGAGTACTTAATCTCAGGGAGTAAGCCAAAACGGCATACATCTGGTGGAAAGTTATGAAACAACAATTTTATTTACATTTCAAAATCAATTACAGTTTTTTTCATTTTAAAATTTAATAAAGTTGGGTACAGGTAATTTGCTGTATTAGCAAACTGGGTATCCAATGGTCATTGGTTCAATTGAGGAGCGTCCATGCAAAATTGTACATGTCCTCCAGTAACACCAGTTTTGAGATAAATTCAAATTTTATCTGTAATGCGGCCTTATTTGTTACTTTTTTTTCCAATTTTTACATTAAATTCGGATGTAATTCAGGAAAACCTAGAGTAAACTATCTAAAACCGTTCTAAAACTCATGTCCAAGATGGACATGTACGGTTTTGAATGGACGTTCCTCAATTCTGTCTAGGTACTCTTAAAATATGTTTTTTTGGATTATCTTGAAATGTAAAATAATTTATCCATACTAGAACAGTTATATTAGACATTGAGCTTCCGTATTAATCAGTACAAGCTGCAACCATTGTAAGGGTCGATGTCTAGAATGTAGCAATTTAGATGCACATTAAATGCAGAAGTTTATCAAATAAGTGTTTTTAAACAATATGATTTTAGTTTAATAGCAATTAAATAATTTCAATAAAAAAATGATGAAAAGATATACAGGGTGTCCCGAAACTCAATGTCATCCCTTGGAGAGCTGATAGGCCAGCTCATGACTGACCAGAATATCAAAATATGACGTTAGTAACAAATCGTTAGTTTTTGAGTAACACTTTTATGAATTTCTTGAAAATAACCACCTTAAATCAATTATCAAGTGCCACGGGTACGAAATTCTATATTCTTAGATTCTAATTTTGGTTATGCCACTACGAATAACCCTGCTATTGATCACAGACTAAAATAAAACTAATAGTGCCCTACTTTTGGAAGAACAATTTTTGCTCAGTCATAGGAGTTAATTTTTTATTTACTAACTTCGACTCTTGCTCATTTAGAGAAAATTGCTCATTTAGTGTATAGTTTTCAAAATGGTATAACATTTGCTATGTTTTACTTTAGAGAAAAAGATATCAGGTGTATAGTATAAGAGAAAAACTAAAATAGTAGTTTTCATCACAAGGACGTAAAACGCCATTTTACGACCGAGGAGCGAAGTTTGTGACCCAAGGCGGAGCGTCAGCGGAGCCGCGGGGAACGAACGCTCCCGAGGTCGTAAAAACGTTTTACGGCCGCGCAGATGAAGACTGCTTTTCGTTATGACGGAACTACGTCATCAAATTTTTTTATTTTGAAAAATTTGATAAAATTTTCTAAGTCCAAAATTCATTGAGACCTACAATGAACTTTCTTACATTTTTCGCAGGGTGTAAAATATGAAAAAGTACCTACTATGAACTTTTCCACTTTTTTAGAGGGGAGAAAAACAGACAAAAGTACCTGCTAGTAACTTATTCACTGTTTTACACAGGGTCAAAAAAAATTGTAACAATTTTTTCGTAGGACGTAAAATCGCTCTTTTCGTACCTGAAAATAGGGATGAAAAGTCTACTTTCCCGACCTGAATAACGAAAATGCTTTATTCCAAGTATTTTCTTTGACAATTATTTTCTTTGACGGATATCTATCTGGCAATTAGTAGATGCTATGCTAAAAAAACTGGACGCCCTTTGAAGAAAACCATTCAGATATTCAATTTTCTACTTCCTATGCTGTTTTCAAGTGCTGCTTTTTAAGTGCGTGTCCCATTGATGAAAACAAATGGTAATTACCTTTTGCAGTTTCCCAAATGCTGCCCACCTTAGGGATATTCTTCTGCTTAGGTCGGCTTTCAAATTTTCTTTAGAGATAATGACTTTTTGTCCAAGATATAGGTAGGAGTTTACTTTTTCAATCATTAGGTCCCCGGCTTTCAATTGTGGCGTGTCTTCTTCGTTTTCTGCTTGGTCATTGTCATGTATTGGGTCTTGGAAGTATTTCATCTGCAGACCTAACTGTATAATTAAAAATTGGTTTAATCTTTCCCTATCAATAACTATACCTCTTTCATAAATACTATACCTCTAATACACGATACACCTCTAATACATAAATAGTAATACTAATACAGAGGCTATCACAAGTAGGTTAATTTAAGTAATGTTTATTATAAATGCACCATTCCACACCATTCAAACTTATATTTGCATTTAAAGTAAAAAATACAAAACCTATTGTTAAAACATTTAATTTCACATATATTTAAAATAAAAAAAATTTATTTCTTATCTTAAAACATATAATAAAAGTAAATCATAAACTTAACTAAACTAAACCAATCTTCCAAAAGTAGGTTAATATTATAAATTAAATTAATTAATATCCACAATAGCCACCATCATAATATAGATAGAGTTGCCAATCGAGAGGATAATGTTTATATTATATGAACTACACTCAGATGGAGTTATTCCATACCTATACCTAATTTCTTCGATTATACGACAAGTAAATTTAAATTTCTCGGCGATCCCTGTGAAATTCGGAGTTTCAATAAAGCCCTGAGATTTTTAATAGGTGAGAGGTTGGAACTTCGGGGTGGCCACTCGATAACATAATACCATGTTTCTGTAAATAATTAGTGACAATTTTAGCACGATGAGTAGGTGCATTGCCTTGTTGTAATATAAAATCGTCACCAATTAATCTTTTAGCTTCATGTATATTACATATTTTAGAAGATTTAAATAAAGTGTAGCATTAACTTCTCCCTCTAAAGTCTAAAGTAACAAATTTTCCTACGCCTGCATTGCATATACACCCCCAAACCATAATTCATCTTTCCAACGATTTTAATGAAGGTTTTGTACCCTTAGAAGAGCAAACTTCGCTTTGGTTCGTCCAAACCATGTCCAAACATATCGGGTCCGTTAAGTTGGCCCCCCCCAGTTAATATTTTTTCTCCAAAAGCTAGCTCCCGAATCCTTATAGCTAGCACCAGCTAGCACCCAAGTATAAAAGCTAGCACCGTTATAGTTTTTCCACAAACCGCAGCTGAAACCGGGGGGGGCCAACTTAACGTTAAGTTGGCCCCCCCCAGTTAATATTTTTTCTCCAAAAGCTAGCTACCGAATCCTTATAGCTAGCACCAGCTAGCACCCAAGTATAAAAGCTAACACCGGTATAGTTTTTCCACAAATCGATATTGAAACCGATGCTTTCGGTCCTGACGGACGCGCATGAATGGATTAACGAGATTCCATTTGTTTATAGGATAGGCTGCCGACAAACTGCACGAATGTGTGTAGATAGCGAGTTATTATTGTGGGTCAAATGTTACCTTACTATAGAACAATACTTTGCATAATTCTAGCGCATTTCGTTACTTAAAAAATGAGTTTATCTGAGGTTCATGTCGCTGCCCCCCCCCCAAATCGAATTTTGGGGTGAATTTGGTGTCAATCGTTAGAGCTTCGTTAGAGCCTAAATGAGCTTTCATTATTGGTTTAGGATTACTTTTTGAAATCGAAACAAAAATTTTACGCTCTAACGTCTGACCCTAATTTCACCAAAAACTTCAAAAATATAACGAAAATAGAAAAACACGTCTACCCCCTCCCCCAAGATTTCGCGAATAACTCCACTACGGTTGAGGCTCAAACCAAAAAATGGAAGCTCAGTTAGACTCTAACGATGCTTTAACGTTTGACACCAATTTCACCCCAAAATTCAAATAAAGAGGGAAAATAGAAAAACAAGACTAAGACCCACCCCCCCAAAAGAAAAAAGATTACCAGCAAGAAGTTAATCGTTTGTGGAAGGAGGCAAAGCTTTTGCTGCATATAGAGCATTCTTATCGGTGAACTTCAAGCTTTGCCTCTTTCCACAAACGATTAACTTCTTGCTGGTAATTTTCTTTTTTTTGGGGGGGGGGTCGTAGTCTTGTTTTTCTATTTTCCCTCTTTATTTGAATTTTGGGGTGAAATTGGTGTCAAACGTTAAAGCATCGTTAGAGTCTAACTGAGCTTCCATTTTTTCGTTTGAGCCTCAACCGTAGTTGAGTTATTCGCGAAATCTTGGGGGGGGGTAGACGTGTTTTTCTATTTTCGTTATATTTTTGAAGTTTTTGGTGAAATTAGGGTCAGACGTTAGAGCGAAAAATTTTTGTTTCGATTACAAAAAGTAATACTAAACCAATAATGAAAGCTCATTTGGGTTCTAACGTTTGATACCAATTTCACCCCAAAATTCGACTTAGAGAGGGGGAAACGTGTCTACGTCCTGTAAGTAATGAAAAAGATATAATATAATGTAAAAATACAATTATACCGTATTCGGCCCTTTTAGTTTTTCAGAAATGTGTGCAGTTTTTACAAATTCTTACAATTTAACTTACATTATTATACGAGAAATGGGCGTGTATACTTACACTATTTACAATAGTGGGAAACAAAATTGAAACATAAAAGTATGAAAACTTTTGTAAAATTAATTTTTCCATTTTTATTTATTATGAAGATTATAATGGCAAGGAGGATTAATTTTTTTAATCTAAACAAAAGTTTTAATCTGGTAAAATAAAATTAAATGTGAGGATTATCGGACGCAACTTGCTCGGAGGAATCGAAAATTTGAAATGCCCTTAACTTTTTAGAAAATGAAATTAGGATGTTGGAAACGGAAGCTCATTTAGGCTCTAACGAAGCTATAACGTTGGACACCAATTTCATCCAAAAATTCTTAAAAATAACGAAAATAGAAAATCATATCTGTGCCCCCCCCCCAACTGTTTCGCGAATAACTCCGCGACGGTTGAGGCTCAAACGAAAAAAATGGAAGCTCAAATTCGACTTGGGGGGGCCAAGGTGTCTGCGGCCCCCCCAAATATTTCGCGAATAACTCCGCGACGGTTGAGGCTCAAACGAAAAAAATGGAAGCTCATTTAGGCTCTAACGAAGCTCTAACGATTGACACCATTTTCACCCCAAAATTCGATTTGGGGGGGCCAACGTGTCTACAGCCCCCCCAAACTTTTTCGCGATTATCTTCGCGACGGTTGAGGCTCAAACGAAAAAAATGGAAGCTCATTTAGGCTCTAACGAAGCTCTAACGATTGACACCAAATTCACCCCAAAATTCGATTTGGGGGGGGGCAGCGACATGAACCTCAGATAAACTCATTTTTTAAGTAACGAAATGCGCTAGAATTATGCAAAGTATTGTTCTATAGTAAGGTAACATTTGACCCACAATAATAACTCGCTATCTACACACATTCGTGCAGTTTGTCGGCAGCCTATCCTATAAACAAATGGAATCTCGTTAATCCATTCATGCGCGTCCGTCAGGACCGAAAGCATCGGTTTCAATATCGATTTGTGGAAAAACTATACCGGTGTTAGCTTTTATACTTGGGTGCTAGCTGGTGCTAGCTATAAGGATTCGGTAGCTAGCTTTTGGAGAAAAAATATTAACTGGGGGGGGCCAACTTAACGTTAAGTTGGCCCCCCCCGGTTTCAGCTGCGGTTTGTGGAAAAACTATAACGGTGCTAGCTTTTATACTTGGGTGCTAGCTGGTGCTAGCTATAAGGATTCGGGAGTTAGCTTTTGGAGAAAAAATATTAACTGGGGGGGGCTAGCGTTAAGTTGGCCCCCCCCGGTTTCAATATCGATTTGTGGAAAAACTATAATGGTGCTAGCTTTCATACTTGGGTGCTAGCTGGTGCTAGCTATAAGGATTCGGGAGCTAGCTTTTGGAGAAAAAATATTAACTGGGGGGGGCCAACTTAACGGACCCAAACATATCGTCTATTTAGAAGTAAAACTTACTAAGTACACTTTTGTTGAAAAATGAGATAAGTATACCTAAGCGAATATTTTTTGACGTTCTATCTTATGAAAAATTGATCAAGTGCATTTAATGTTTTTATAGCATTTTAGGCATAGGTAAAATTCATTCAGTGCAATTATAAACTTTCCTTTCAGAAGTAAAACTCCGTAAGTACAAGTTCTTTACTTTTTGCACAGTTTATCAGTATCATGTACTCGTACTAGATGAATATTTTACACAACAATGCATGTTATCAAGTGACTTGTGATAAACAAATTCCTGGAGGCAACGACACAATTTATAAATAATTACCTTTATTATGCATTTAGTCCATTATGTATAATGATCAGTTTATCAGCAAGTGATATTTGGAAAAGACGTGTTCTAAGTGCATTGTGCCATAATGTAAAAAAGTTTATATAAAGTGTTTTTCTCCAAAATACTTTAATACGTATGTAGGTACCTATTATAGAAAATGTTGTCAAGAAGTAAAACAATAGTGGAAATGTGCAAAAATTTATCGGTAAGTAAATTTGATTATGTACGTACGTAAGTAAGTTTAAATTAATAATATTGATTTCTAATATTAAATAATTTTGCTTTATAAAAATAACCTGATTTTATGAGTAAGGTACCTTAGGGTAATAAGGCCTGTCGGCTAATAAGGCCTATAGTGCCAAAAATCGTATTTAGAGTAACCCCATTCGCTCAAGGCCACACTGACAGACGCCTATTGCACAAAGATGTTGCTACAAGTTTGTGGCGGCGCAATACCCCACTCCCAGCCAAAAATATTAAATCTTCCATCAAAAGACGCAGGCGTCCAACCCGAATAATAAAGATCGCTCTAAATAAATCGTAAATATTTTTTGTAATATTACACTTATCTATGTAAAATCGAAGTCTTATCTTTATTAATACATGCTTTGATGATCTTAAATATTTGAATTTCTTATTACCCCACCATAGTAAAATAAGGCCTACTGGCAACGTTTTTTTAAATGTTTAATTTTGTCTTTATTTATGGCACAAGTGACCATTTTTCGTTTATATTTTATAGAAACTGTATTAAAGTAATGATTATTATTAAAACCTGTTGATTAAATTGGATATTTTTCATTTTATTGCAAATCTCCCTTAGTTAAGCCTTATTACCCCCAAGTACCTTAGTACTTATAAATAAATAACAGCATGAATACAAAAAAATATCAGCAGCATACTTATCTCATTGCTTATAAGATCAATTTTTGTTTTCTAGGAACCATCAAGAGTTTATAAAGCTACCTCTAAATCACTCGTCAACTATGAGTTAACATCTGATGATAATGATAGTGATGCTGATCCCGAGCATGTGATGGTTAAAACGGAATCCATTGACTCGAAAATGAATGAAAAAATTGTTGATTCTAAGAGTCAGAAAATTCGATGGAGAAAAGTTAATATCGAAAATTGGAAGTCGAATAAGTCCAAAAAGCTACGATCTCAATGTAAACCGTACGTAACAAAAACAGGGTTAAAACCAGCAAAAGTTCCAAAACCAGTTGACTGTAGTAAATGTCGGTTCAAATGTAACATAAACTTCTCAAAGCATGACCGTATTTTACTTTGCGAAGATTATTGGAAACTTAATGATTTCAAACGTCAAAAGGATTTCATTATTGAAAATGTAAAAGCTGTTGTTCCTAAAAGACCTAAAGTGGGAGCAAAGAAACAGCGTATAACAGCAAAACAATATTATTTTAAAAATATGAACAACACTTTTAGGGTTTGTGCCAATTTTTTTCAAAAAACTCTGTGCATATCTAATGGACCAATAAATACCGCTCTGGCACACCAACTTCAAAACAGAACTTTCTCAGGTTTTGATCAGAGGGGGCACAAAACTCCAGGGAACGCTACTAGTAAAGAAAATATTGAATTTGTTAAAGAACACATTGAAAGTTTTCCCCGAACATCCCCTCATTATAAAAGAAAAACCAGCAGTAGAGAATACTTGGATTCAAAACTAAGTATTATTAAAATGTACTCGTTATATTTAGAGTTTTGCAAGAAAATAAATGTCTCACCTGTAAAAATTAATGTTTATCGAAGAATTTTCTGCACACAATATAACCTTTCATTTTTTATTCCAAAAAAAGATCAATTGTGCAAAATATAAATCTTCAAAGGCAGATCCAATATTGAAAAAAAATTACAAAGATCATATATTGCCAGAAAAGAAGATTGTAATAGAGCAAAAAATAGAATTTTTTATAGAAGAGAGAAGCAAATGAAGACGCATGCTTTCAAACAATTAATTACTTTCGATTTGCAAAGTGTTCTTCAATTGCCTGCATCTGATGTACGGCAGTTTTATTATAGTAGAAAATTGTGTGTCTATAATTTAACAATTTATGAAGGAGCAAAGCAAAACCGGGGTTACTGTTTCTGTTGGAATGAACTTAATGGTAAAAGAGGTTCAAACGAAATTGCAACAGTGCTTTTGAAGTACATAGCTGGTATCCCCAACAGTATTACCCATTTATCGATATTTTCAGATACTTGTGGGGGTCAAAATCGAAACCAGTATGTTGCAGCAGCTCTTCTACATTGTGTTAAAAATCATCCAACGATTGAAGTTGTTGAACATAAATTTTTAGAGTCTGGACATTCATACATGGAATGTGACTCTATGCATTCGGAAATTGAAAATGCTAAAAAGTACAAATCGCTTTTCCTTATGAATGACTGGAAAGAAATTTTCAAAAGTGCGAGATCCAAAAATACAACTAATAAAGAGCTATATGAAGTTATTGAATTAATATATAACGATTTTTATCATTTTCAAGATCTTGCGAGTAAAATTATGAAAAACAAGAACAAAGATGAAGAAGGAAATATAGTTGAATGGGTGAAAATAAAATGCTTTCAGTATGAAAAAAACAACCCCGTTGTTATTTTTTATAAATATAGCCATTCTTCTGATTTTAAAAGAATCTGCGTCAAAGGTAAAGGTAGGAAACGCGTCGAACCTCACATTTTGAAAGCTGCTTATCCACATCAGCTGCCAATCAGCAAAATAAAAAAGATGGATCTAATTAAACTTGGCAACACTGGCCTTATCCCTGAAGAAGTACAATACTGGTACAGAAATTTACCTTCTACATCTCATTATAATAAGAAAGATCAAGCAGTAGAATCAGCAGCCGATGAATCAGATTTTGAAGAAGATTTTTAATTTTTATGTTGTAATATTTTCAATATCACTTTAGCAACTGGATTTATATTTTATTATTTTTCTAATAAAATAAATTTTAAAATAAAGTTTTCAGTTATTTAATTGATAACTATGTGTTGAAACTCCTTAATAGCTTTAGAAGTAAAATTCATTAAGTACAAAAAAGCTTTTTCTAATGCCATATTAACATTTTTCTATTATTTTTGAGCAAAAATTATTGATAAAGAGCATTACTTCTACTTACAGCAAAATTCAAACCAAATAAAAACATTTTCTATTTTTCAGATAAAATTAGAAGTAAATCGCTATTTTCTCTTAAACAGAAATATGTTACTTAGTGAGTTTTACTTCTAAACAGATGATATGCTCTACCATGTCTGTATTTAAGTCTAATCATTGCCTCATCTGTCCATAATATTTTAGTCCAGTAATTTATGGGTTTTAAGACATTCTCCGAGTAACACTTCAATCTATTTTTAATATTAACTTGACTTAAGGCGGAACAACACTGTGACGTATAAAAAAAATTTGTTATTGTTTTTTTGTATTTTCTCCAAGTATGCATAATTAAGAACATGTAAAAAAAATTTCAAGTTAAAATCTTGAAAATTGAGCAAGTTAAGCGGCATTCACAATGAAGTAGTGTCTTGCCTTACTTCGGTAGAAAGCTGGAAAGCGCCAATTAGATTAAAGTATTTTCTTCTATCCTTTTCTATGATTCAAAAATCGTTCATCTTGATTGACTCTTTCTTGCTTTCTACCGAAGCAAGGCAAGACCCTACTTCGTTGTGAACGCTGCTTTAGAGACGATTTAGCAAGTTTTAAGCTACTACGATTTACGTATACTAAAACTTTCAATTGAGTTTTTCTCGTAACTACATTTCTCGACCTGGTACCATCTCTAACTCTAGCTATAATTTTCCGATTTTTAATTTTAAAAAACAAAAATTTCCGTAATTGCAGTGGCTATCGTTGTACGTAGCCGTTTTTCTTTTTTTTGAAATTTAGTATTTTTAAGCTACTAAATGTAAGTAAAAATGTCGCTAAAATCGAACTTTTTGCTTTGAACACCCGCCATTTTGTGAAATAATTTTTTTTCGAAAAACGGCTACGTACAACGAGAATTACATTTATAGAGATTACAAAACTTTTTTATTTTTACTTTTTACACAAACCATTGTCAAGTTATCGATGGGACCGTTGGACCACACTTTTTGTACAGAGGCTATATTATACCTCAGTAACTATGGCAACTTGTAATTTTTGTTAATAAAAATTTACTCAAAGTAAGTTCAATGTATGCTTAATAACATAACTTTTTTCTAAATCCCAACTAATTAATTAAGTATACAAAAAAAAATCGGAGAAAAACACCTTTTTTCACCTCGTCACAGTGTTGTTCCCCCTTAAGTAAGGTACTTTGCGTGCAATCGGACCGTGTTTCTTTTCGTTATAAAGACGACGCCTTATAGCTTGGGTTGAAGGAACATTTTACCATATATTTTTGAGTTTTGCTTTAATTTTTGGAACAGATGTCGTATGACTAACAGAAGATAATCAGGTCTATTCTGTAACATTAGCAGCTTGCTAAAAATAAGCAATATTGCTAATAACAAATTTTGCTCCAATAGGTATTAAGAGGAATCCTTAAAGTTGGAAAATACACTTTCGTAATTTAATGATATCTTGCTTATTACTCAAGAAAATTGCACAAAAGTATATATTTTTTAAAAGAGGACACTTGGACGCATACTACTGTGTTTTTATTTTTTTTAAATTCAAATTTTTTTCAAAACTTTTTTTTCAAAAAATTTGAATTAAAAAAAAATAAAAACACAGTAGTATGCGTCCAAGTGTCCTCTTTTAAAAAATATATACTTTTGTGCAATTTTCTTGAGTAATAAGGAAGATATCATTGAATTACGAAAGTGTATTTTCCAACTTTAAGGATTCCTCTTAAGCAAAATTATTTGCTCCAATAGATATTACGCAAAATTATTATTTAGCAATATTGCTCATTTTTAGCAAGTTGCTAAAGTTACAGAATAGACCCGAATGTCTGTATTTTTACATATTCCCTTGTGGTGGTAATTCTTGTCGCCCTGTTCTCTTAATAGGCATTTCTCTACTTTCATATTTGAATGCTTTTATCACTTAGAAAATTGAAGTAGTTGATTTACCAAAAAGTTCTACAATTTTTTTAAATAATGTGCCAGATCCAAACTTCTTTAATATTATTTTATGCTTTTGTGTGGCAAAATAATGAAATTTTGCCATTTTGTGCCTATGTTATGAAGAATTCTGAATTTAATATGTTAAAATGCATCAAAATAACATAAAACTAAAAGCACTCTACTAATCTGTATTGAATTAAACAAGACATATGAGATGTTATAATATCATATGATTAATGTATGGTAAAGTCATGGCATGGCAACATCCGAACATCCTGGTCTCTCACTGAGTGAGGCCGTAGGCCAAACAACCATGTTCGATATTTTTTTTTTTGTTATAGATGGATTTAATTAAAGATCAAGAAAAGATATTGCAAATTTTGAATCAGTCCGATAGCGACGGCGACGAAGAACTTCAGCAGCAACCCTCCGACTCTGAATGCGAAGACAAGGTGGAACAAGAGTTGCATACAATCACTGACGAAAGTGAAGAAGAATTATCGGCCTCATCTGATGAGGATCTGAATGTTTTTACGCGTAACCAAAACAGAACTTTTATAATAGACCCTGATGATGATTCTTCCCAACTTTCGCAGCCACAGCAACCTTCACCTGGATCGTCACATCAAAACATTGTGATACATTCAGGTAAGGACTACATTTATGGAAAAAATAAACACAAGTGGGCGACTAATCCACGGAGCTCAAGATCACTTACATCAGCTCATAACATTACCCATTTTATATCTGGACCTATAAATGGAGCAAGAGATACGATTGAGCCAATTTCAATATTTAAACTATTTATATCTGATGAAATGATAGACCAGGTAGTAGTGCACACAAATGCTGAAATCTATTTGAAAAAGAACAAGTATAAACAATTAAGTCATACTAATTCCTATACAGCATTTAATGAAATGAAAGCATTGATGGGTCTTCTTCTTCAGTCAGCTGTTGTTAAGAGCAATCATTTACCTACCAAAGTTTTATTTAACACTAAAAGTAGTGGCAATATTTTCAAGGCTTGTATGAGTGCTGAGAGGTTTGGCTTCTTACTAAGATGCTGTCGATTTGATGACAGAACCACCAGACAGGAGAGAATAGCGTCAGATAGATTTGCACCGATAAGAGAGTTTTGGGAAAAGTTTATTGAGAATTGTAGAAACTCTTATAACCCTAATTCCAAACTGACAATTGATGAACAATTAGTTGGCTTCCGAGGACGCTGCCCATTTCGCATATATATGCCCAATAAGCCCAACAAATATGGTATCAAGATTGTCATGGTCGCTGATTCTAACTCTAGATACCTTTATAATGCCATGCCATATTTGGGAAACGGGACAAACAGCGCCAACACGCCTCTAGCCACATATTTTGTGAAGAAACTTTGTGAACCTGTCTACGGAACAAATAGAAATATAACCATGGACAACTGGTTCACGTCTGTGCCGCTTGCTTCAGAATTACTACAACCTCCTTACAAACTAACCATTGTTGGTACATTACGTAGCAATAAAAGAGAAATCGCTCCTGAGATGAAAAATTCTAACACAAGGAATATCGGCACTTCAATTTTTGGTTTTGATTCTGAAAAGGTTTTGGTCTCATATAAACCTAAATCTAATAAAGTAGTTTATTTGATTTCAACTGCTCACGATCAGCGAGATATTAACTCCAATTCCAAAAAGCCCGAAATAATACATTTCTACAACAGTACCAAAGGTGCTATTACCATGATCGACCAGATGTGCACAGATATGAGTTGTAGTCGCAAGACAAATAGCTGGCCAGAATGTATATTTTATAACATACTAAACCTGTGCATGGTCAATATGTATGTAATTTATGTGTCTAATATGGTAAGACAACGACAAAAACCATTGACACGTAGGGAGTTTATCCAGAGATTGGCTGTTAGTCTTACCGAGCCGTGGTTGCGTGAGCGATATAATATTGTGACTTTGAAAAGAGATATCAGAGCAAGTATCAAAGATATTTTAAAAATTGAATATGTTACGCCAAGTACTTCTACAGCACAGTCCAATAAACGCAAAATTTGCGCATTTTGTCCCTCTCGGAAGCGTAGGATGACTAAATTTTCGTGTCACTTCTGTGGCAAGGCTATCTGCGGAGAACACACAGTTCCAGGCTGTAATGAGTGCAAGGAAACAGTTTTTTAGTTTTTTGATGGTGCTTCATTAAGTTTAATAAATATTTTTTTGTATAATAATGCTTTTTAACTAATAAAAATTATTAATAAAAAAAAATTTGAAGTTCTATTTAAAAACACTTGTGAAAAACATTTTTATCATTTTAGAACCAGAAAATATTTGAAAGTATTATGAAAAAAAGTGCAAGTACGGGGGGGGGGGTCGAAAAACTTGGTGATTTACGAAAAAGTTGAAAAATATAGAAAAAATAGAGAAGCAATCATGATAATTTAAATGTTTTTAAATAAAATTTCTTGTATGTTGTTCTTTACTTACAGTTAAACTTCTAATATTTTAGCGTTTATAGTTAAGTTTTTTGTTAAACTTTAGAATTCCTAATTATTGAAATGATTTCATAATTACCTTCTTTTGTAGTAAAATAGCAATATCTTTTGTTCTTTTTTTACTGTATAAAGAGTTGAAGTTAGCAAGTAGAAAAGAAAACTCCCGAGTTGGGCAAAAACATTTTTGTTTCTATAAGTATGGCACTGTTAGTTTTATTTTAGTCTGTGATCAATAGCAGGGCTATTCAGGGTTGTGTAACCAAAATCTTAGAATATGAAATGTTGTACCTGTGACACTCGATAAACTGATTTAAGGTAGTTCTAGTGTGACGGTGGCGACATCGGTCGTCGATTGCCGAAACTGACGCTCGGGAAAAGAGAAAGATAGAATATTTCCAAGAAGAAAGAGAAAGATAGAAGAATAAAACATTGAATTTTTCGTTAGAAACAAGACTTTGCCACAATATACGTGGATAGTTCTAGAACATCATATTAGTATTTCAAATGAAACTGTACATTTTTAAAGACACGAACCAAATATGTGCGATTCTGAACGACCGACGATCGCCATAAGCCCGTGGATTAGAACACAACTTTACAAGCGACTATATTATTTGTTCACAGACGTTGAATGTGTTTCATATTTTAACAGGATGCATATGACTATCCCATGTTTACGTGTGCCTAGTTTCATTCCGATCTGCAAAATAAATTTCATCCTAGAACTACCTTATGGTGTCGATTTTCATGAAATTTATAAAAGTGCTAATCTCAAAAACTAACGATTTGTTACCAAGGTCATATTTTGATATTCTGGTCAGTCATGCGCTGGCCTATCAGTCTTCATAGGGATGACGTTGAGTTTTGAGATACCCTGTTTATATATATTTTTTTTGAAAACATATTTATTATGTTTATTTATCATTCCCGTGGCATTTTTGACTATTATCTGAGGAAATATTACAATTTGGATTATTATTATTATTACTTTTATTTTTATTAAAAATTAGGTTTGAGAATTAATATCATTAGTACCTACCTACCCACTACTGTATTTAAAATATAATCTTTAATTTTTACTATAAGTAATTCTATAATAAACGATTCGGTTAGTATTACTGTTGAAATTTTCTATGAATAACTGCCATGTATGTTAGCAGCAAACGTGATTTTATTTTGCTCTAAAAACCTTTGGCATTTATAGTGAAATTGTTAAATTAGTGATTTTAACGTTAATACCCGTCATTTCCCATGGTAAGTATTTACAGTTTTATTTAAAAATTATTATTCAATGTAAGTTTATATATTATTAGCAAGTTTATAAGCGCACTTATATTATCTTTCACCTTAGTTCTTTTTCTTGTTTGATGTGACTATATTCGGGCATCGTGACAACATTTCATATCATGCTACTCTCTTGAGAAAAAAATTGGTTGCAGTGAGGGATCCCGCTCCCTTTCGTTTCCTTGCTGGATCTACAGTTTAACATGGAATCTGAACTGATTTATGAGGAGCTCCTTTTCTTCATTATCATTCCTTATTATGAACGACTTTTGATATTCTAATTCTAACGGTTTTATAACATTATGCACGCTTGATTGAAGATTTACCACCAAGAGCGCAACGAAATATAAGACTTCAATAAAAAGTTTTGAAAATCGAAAAAATATTACCGATAAGTAAATGACTGACAAGACACTGTTCTGCACTGTGTGTATATCCGCAGTATTTCAATGATACTAACCTTAAAGTTTCTTCTTGGTAGTAGGTAATAAGAACCTTATTGCTTTTGGCTGTAAAGGTGATATTTATTTAAAAAAAAGTTCAAACAGGCTTAGGATTTTGATCCTTTTATGCAAGAAAGGGTATGGATGCAATAACAGAACACAAATTTATGTGTTTATTCCACATCATCAGCTGTAGGCCATTTAATTAAGGAGTCGACAAAAAAGTCTGGTGTTTGTCAGGAATGTAAGGCTAAAGTTTCTTCACGTCTTCTACTTTAGCTTGTTTTAAATAAACTTTCCCAATGAGATAAGATTTTTGTGAGGGAAGTTCTAAGACTGTTCCTTTCTAGATACTTAATGCACATTTTATACGAACCTAGGAATTACATGTAGAACTTTCTTTCTGTTTTAAAACGTTGAATGTACCTCTCTAAACCCATAATCCACCTCCATTTTACGACATACGGCGATTCTAATGTATTTAATTTAGCGAAAGACTTTTAGAAAAGTTAAATCCATTGTAGACACAATACTTCGTATTTGACTTATTTATGGTTATTACAGCTTGTACTGATTATTGAGGAGGTTATCCACTTTAGATCAGTATAAATATGACTTAGGCTAACACTAGACGGCATAAAATGTGGCATGCCACATCCTCAAACATAATGTTTCGACTGTTTGTAGAGCCAGTGTGAAAATGAATTTCATTTAAGTCAGTTTTATAGTTACATATCTGCTTTGTACGTCCACATTTTAATAATCAAGAGTTTTTCTCTTAAGTGACTTACGTATATTATGCGTATCAGGTACCAAAATTAAACTAGTATCTAATCTATCATATCGTTCATACATTGTATCATGGTTAGTACCTTTGTTAGTTCGAGACTATATTATCACGCTCGAATACAGGATTTCGTTCAGGGGGGGGGGTAATTTTTATGTGATTTTACCTATCTTCCATAAAATTCGTTTTAAACAAAATTTTGTTATTGAAATTGGTCAAAATAATGTGCTTCGGTCATGAGTCAGGAGGGGGGCAATTGCAACCATTGCCCCCTGCCTCTCTATCCGCGACTGTATATTATTATGCATTGGGAGAGGATCATCTTAACGGCACATGCATGGTGATGATGTGCTAAAAATGTATAAACTAGTTCGAGATGAACAGCCGTATTCATAAAAAACTTAAAATAGTCTTGTAAGCCTGTTTTAGTTAATGACCTCAAAAGAGTTCATTAACCATTACCTAACTTTTTTTTGGCCGTCTAGTGACAGCCTTAGAGCGACGGCAACTTAAAAAATAAACTATTGATGTCTTACAAATAGTGATGGGAACTATCAAACTTTTTTGACTATCGATAGTTACTAATTATTTTTTACTATCGATAGTTACTTAGTAATTAAAAGTTTAGTTACTAAAATTTAGTTACTGAATTAAAACTATCGAATAAAAACTATCTGATACCAGGTAAAAATGAGGTATCTGCAAAATTTAACAGAACATTAACCGTAAATTCTTACACGTAGATGCTGCTTTCATGTTTAGTAGGTGCGAAAGCTGCATTTAGGTTTTGAATGCATCGATACTCATGATCATTTTGTGTAGTGCGGCATTTCGTCAGACTTACAGTGCTTAACAGAAAAAGGTGTTAACTCCATAAAATTTTCTATTTTAGTTTAAAAATGTTATATTTAATTATCAAGCAATACAAAACTTATCTAAATCTATAGTATATAATTCTCAGCTTTACGAATATAAATGAATTGGGTCCAAAAAATTTAAGTTTTCTTTAAAAAATTTCAACTTGACACATCAAAACGTCCATTTTTAATCACGACAAGGAAAAGTGTTCACCTTGTATTAACCATCTTGATATGAATGGATAATAAATCTATCGTAATTATACTTGATAACCTTTTTATCTATAGAGTTAACCAAATGCATTCTCTTGTGATTTGATCGTTTACCACATAAAAGTGGTAGTTCTTTTAGAGCTAAAAAAAAATGAAATATTCCTACATATTCCGTTAATCTACGATTAATTAATCGAAAATATCGAAATAAGTTTGAAGAAACCAGATCTATCAGTATCATTATGGCACGAGATGCAGCTTGATAATTCGCGAGAGCGGAAAAAATCCAAATAAAACTTCGTAGAATTAAGGAATCGTTAAACCTTTTAGTTTTTACCATAAAGTGAACTAAAATAAAGACAAGATTAAAGGAACATGTGATGCGTGGGGTTAACTGATCATACTTGTCATTGTAGTGCTCTTAACATCATTAAGAAATTTTCTTTAAAAAATTAAAATAGATTTATTCTGGCAGTGGGATTTATTTAGGATTCAAATTTCATGTTTCGATGAACTGAACAGCTGATTCTTTGGGAGTGATTTATTATACAGTGACGTAGCCTGTACTATTATATAGGTACTTATAGTTATATTGTTATATTCTTTGATTTTTTGCCTACTGTAGAAAGGAAAATTACACACAATGACATGTTTCTATGTATGTGCAGTATTGCAGTATAAGTTGATCTCTAAAATAATTTATTATGGAAGGATTACTACAAAAGTCACTGTGATGTGTATAGTATGTATGATCAGATACTTTGCGTCAGAAAATCAAACTGCGATATTAATTTACCACTTCTTATTTTATCTCAATTACAGGGTGTTTAGATTGCTATTGAACCAAGTTACTTACAGAAATTTGTTTAGCATCTTGTAGTCAGTCATTTGAATATAGAAAAAATATAAGCTGATTTAACAGTGTATCAGTTAACCCCAGTTTACCCTAATAATTAAAATTTTAAAATTATCGAGTTAATTCAACGTAATAAAATTATTAATCGTATTATTTTTTAGCTTTCAGCTATTTTTGCAGTTTTCTTCAGAAATTTAACAATAACAAAACATTGTTATTATTATTTTATTACGTTCAATTAATTCTATAATTTTCCAATTTTGATTATTATTTAAGCATCTTCATCTAATAAATTCAAGCTAATTTAGATAAAATTATTTTTAGATGAAAATGAAACGAGTGTATGGAAAATGGTCTTCACAAGATATGACAAATGCTTTAAAAGAATACAAGAGCGGCAAAATTGGTTTAAATGCATGTTGTTCAAAATACAACATACCTAAAGCTACGTTTAAAAGGCATTGGTTAGGTCAGGTTAAAAGGGGCGAAATCGATACGTCCTCAAATAACAAAAGATCTGTTAATGGTAGAGGAAATGCCTTGTCTGCTGAAACTGAAGAGGATTTAGTTAAATATATATTAATGTTTCAAGAATGTCTCTTTGGCCTTACTATTGGCGATGTTAGGCAACTTGCTTATGATATTGTAGTAGCAAATCCACATTTACCAAATCGTTTCAACAAAAATACAAAAATGGCAGGGAGAAAATGGTATTATTCATTTTTATCGAGGCATCCAAACCTAAGTTTACGCCAAACGGAAAATATATCAAATGCTCGTTCCAAAAGTTTTAATAAAGAAAATGTGAATGGCTTTTTTGATATTTTAGAAAAATTAGTTGATGATCATAACTTAGATGGCTCTCACATTTATAACGTTGACGTGTCTGGTTTTTCAACAGATCTAAAAAATTCACCAAATAATATCTTGACTCAGAAAGGAAAACATCAATCAGGACATTTATCTAGTGGCGAAATGGAAACTACTATTGTGTGTTGTTGTAACGCCTCGGGAAGTTACGTCCCACCAATGATAATATTTAAAAGGCAAGAAATGGATTCTGCCTTGAGAAATGGAGCATTTCGAGGAAGTTTGGTGGAAGTATCCGAATCTGGGTATATCAATTCAAATCTTTTTTCCAAGTGGTTTCGGCATTTTCTAGATTATGTGAAACCAGCGCATGAGAATAAAATAGTTCTTTTATTAGATGGACACACTACTCACTCGAAGAATTTAGAAGTAATGAACCTGGCAAGAGACAATGATATATTGTTATTTCAGTTGCCTGGACACACAATACACAGACTGCAGCCACTTGAAGTGGGGGTGTTTAAGTCGATGGAATCGCACTATAGTCAAGTTATGGATAATCGGCTTCGTATGAGTGCAGGCCAAAAAGTGACAGAGTATGAAGTAACGCAATTACTTACGGAAGCTTATGTAAAATCAGCCAACATTGATAATGCTATGAATGGTTTTCGTGCTACTGGTGTCTGGCCAGTAGACAGAAGAGTTTTTTCTGAAGCAGATTTTGTTGCAAATATTAATTGAAACAATTTCTTTGAATAGAGATACATACGAGAAAATATCCCAGGAGAATTCAGTAAATGAAGAAATGTGTGAGAACAACAACTGACAAGATCCTGGACCTCTTTGTTAAAAACAAGAACCGATGTTATTGACACTAATGTTGAAGACTGCTTTTTATGTTAAGATTATTATGTCATTGGAGATATGGTAAAATACAAGAAACAAATGGACGCACATGTGGAGGTGTTTTGTTTAACAGAATTAGTTACATTTGTTGTATATAATATGTGCAAGTTTATAAAGTCTGCCTGTGCAGTCGTGCATTTCGTTTTTGCACATTAGCTCCGCCCAATCATCTTATTTTGGATGAACCCTATAATCATTAAAAAAAAAATTTTTTTAAATTTTTATTACTTTATATTTGAATTTGTCATTTTTATTTTACTATATTAATTCTGTATTTCTTGACGAAGCTTAAAATAAAGTAGCGAAACGTTGAAGATATACATAATCTAATTATTATTTAGTCCACTAACTCAAAAATAGCAATAAAATAAGTAGAATTATAGTAATTTTAAAGTAATTCATTATATAATTTTCACAGGTTAATAACCCAAAAATATACTCAACTACGGTTTCCATTTAAAAAAACACATCTTTATATTATAACTCGAAAACTAAATTAGATATTTAAAATCTTTTTAACCCATTTTGTTTCCCTTAAAAAAGTGTCTGAAGAAAGTGTTAACACTTTTTTGGCAACTTTGAAAACAACTTACAAGGGGCCACTACAGTGAGGTACCAACCAATCGAGATCCCAATTTTTTTGGTGATTCTAGGAGCTAAAAAAATTATCACTTTCTCGGCGTTTAGTCCAATGGGCCTTAGTTTTTGAGTTATGAATTTTTGAAAATAGACAATTTTAACCATAGGTTTACCCTATCTTAAGTTCTAACGCGAAGGTTCTGGGTTCAAAACTCACACCGGCTAACTTTTTCTTTTTGAAAATTATGTAATTTATTACCTGAATAAATTATATTTTAAAATTTTACTGCGTTTTTTCAATTTAAATTAATTAATTACTTTTTTGGGGATTTGGACAACGGACAATTCAATTCTATACCACATAATTATACTATTAGGTAGTTTATCAACGGCACTTTTCATTTCGGATATTTATCAAAAGAAAAATTATAAAAAACGAATTAAATACCGTTACACTACAACGATTTGTCTTGTAAAAATTGACGATGAAATAAAGATATTGATATTAACAGGTTTAAAATTTTAAGTTAATTTTTATTAAAAAATATATTTTCCTTCTTTACTTATAATAAAATATATTGGTTGATATTATCAGATTAGTACTATAGTAAAAATTATTAAAACTAAGGACGATGATAACATTAAAAAATAAATTAAAAAAATTTAAAAAAAAAATTTGGTTCATGTGGGATACGAACTGCGAACCTACTGATTACAACTCCCTGTGTTGTTTGTTTGAAAATTCTTTATTAATTAAAATTACAGTAATTCTGCACGCTACCTCTATGCCACCACGGCTTCTTGTCTAAAGAATCATTATCATTGGTAGTTAAAGCACTACCCATATTTGAAAAATTCGTAACTTAAAAACTAAGGCCCATTGGACTAATCGCCGAAAATGTGATAACTTTTTTTAGCTCCTAGAATCACCAAAAAAATTGGGATCTCGATTGATTGATACCTCACTGTAGTGGCCCCTTGTTAGATATCGTCATTTATCGAAAAGTCCAATAATCGAACTTTTGGCTATAACTCGAAACTAAAAATAGATAGCAAATTCCGATTTTCGCCATTGAGTTTTTCTCAAAAAAAGAGATCAAGGATGCGCCATCCATTTTTCGATATCTCCTGTTACCGATTTCCCCATAAGAAGCATCGAAATGGAGCCACCCTGTACAGTACATACTTGAGTCTTGTAGTTGATTTTTATTTCATTTTAATATTAGTAGCACAATTAACCGGAATAGAGAGAGGGGGTAATCGTACGCGTAGCACTTTCTTTTCTGTTTTATATTTAAAGTGGTAGTTTACAATTTTGGTCGGAATTCCCTCTACTTTTCCTGCCAAGCACTGTATTTGTGAAAAATGCCTTTCAACTTGAGTAATTTATAATATAAAGATACATAATATTATGTTTATTCATCAATACATTCAATATACAATCGAGTCCTCTTATAACAAATATTGGATATAGTGAGCAGTGTTGCCAGCACTTAAATTTGCGAAACCGCTAGATGACGCGGCGATCCCGCCAGAAACCCGCTAGATGACACGGCGGTCCCGCCAGAAAACCCGCCAAATATCCCATTTTTACGAAATAGCTAGAAACCGCTAGATAACACGGCGATCCCGCCAGAAATCCGCCAGAAATACCATTTTTAATAATTTAAGATTAGCGTAGTAGATGTTTTAAAATAAAATTACACAATTTTTTATTATTTTATTAAAAAAAAAAAAAAATGTATATTACTAAACACTAATAAATCTAAAAACAAATCATCGACATCGTCGTGGTCTTCGAGCTTGTAAGTTTCTTTGTAATAAGTACCAACATAACTGAAGACTGAACATAACCCATGCCATTTATAGAGCGGTAAGATTGTGTACTAATTTGAAGGCGGTGAAATTTTAAATTAAAAAAAAAAAAAAATTTAAATTGACTTTCGGCAGTTTTTAAAAACCGTCAGATTTCCCGTCAGATATTCTTTAATTAAGCTAAAATTCCCGCTAGCCGCTAGATGGAAATTTTTCCCGCTAAAGCAACTTAAAACAAGTCAGATCTAGCGGGAAAACCGCTAGATTGGCAACACTGATAGTGAGATGCTAGTTGTAACGAGCACCAGTGCATGATACACTGAAAAAACTGTGTTTACAAGTAGCACAATTTGGGTCTAGTATGTATTCTTTTCTAACACAGTTGTATACATAATTTTAACGCAATTTGGATTTGTCAATAATCTAGATCAAAATTGTGCTACTTTTAAGCATTGTTTTTTCATGGTAGGTTTGGTTCAATATACACTGTTATATTATATATCGTTTTATAAACCATTTGTAGCGAAGTCTGCTTTTTTACAATCTAATTATTAAGAACTCGTGTGCCTCCTCGTTACAACTGAATTCTACCATACACACAAATTTTTGCTATATGAAATGAAAATTGCTCTTATAAAAACATTAAAAAAAATTAGAAATAATTTTTCAGAAAAGTATGAAAAATCAGAATCTTGCAGAAACTGCCCATGCTGCTACCATCATACAGCAAACTTCTGATTGTTTGGAATTAAATTCAATCAGTGACCCAACAAACAACGCAAGAGAAGAAGCGGACTGGATAGAACATGTAAATGATGGTAACTTAGAAAATTGCAGTTTCCCCGTTGAAAAATCTGAAAACACTTTAGGACTAACAAAAAGAGGCAATCCCCGAAAAAGAAGGAAGAAAAGAAAGATGGAAAGTAAGGAAGAAATAAAGAAGAAGAAAATAGAAGATTTAGCAAACAAACATCAAGTTTTACAGGGTTGCTGCCCAAATAAATGCAAAAAGAAATGTTTTACAAAGATTAATGAAGAAAGAAGAGTTGCAATCAACGAGCAATACTGGAAACTTACATGGCTAGAGCGAAGGAACTTGATTCTTCAAAATTGTCAACGTCTGAAAGTTGGAAGGCGCACAACCACCACAGGAGCAGAGAATTTATTACGAAATAACAGTTTTAAATATTTTTTAAGAGATTCTACTGGTGTGATCAACAATGTGTGCAAAGTGTTCTTTTTGACCACTTTAGGCTATAAAAGAGATAATAATAGAGTGATCCACGATGTGCTTTCTAAGACTGCTCATAATTCACATACTATTGGGGATAAACGAGGTAAGCACCCTTCCGTAAATAAAATATCTGACGTGGAATTTACGGAACACGTAGAATCTTTCAACCCAACTGATTCACATTATCATAGGGAACATGTGCCTAATTTTCGATATTTGCCATCTGATATTACGATAACATTTATGCATGAGAATTTTCTAAAAAAATATCCAAATATAAAAATGAGTTATGAAACATATCGCCAAAAATTAGGAAAAATGAAGATATCATTTACAAGATTGGGACACGAAGAGTGTTCAGTCTGCGAAGCACTTAAATCCCATGAACATAATAAAGATAACTTGCAAGAATATTGTGAGATTTGCAAAACTTGGAAATGTCACAATGATATGTACACTAAAAGCAGAGATTTGTATCGTAAGCATGCCGAAAATATTCAAAAAGGTTCAAAAGCGGCACATTTTTCTGCCGACCTAGAGAAGGTCATTATGCTTCCTCGTGTAAACACCTCCAAAGAAGTGATTTTCACAGAAAGATTAACAGTTTATAATAAATGTTTTGTTCCCATAGGAGAGAAATCTCAAACTCCACCTTTTGCAGTTGTTTGGCATGAAGGAATTGCAGGACGATGTAAAGAAGAACTAATCAGCGCATTTTATGAGTATTTAATTAATCAACGAGATAGAGAATCGCTAGAAATATGGCTAGATAACTGCTCCGACCAAAATAAAAACTGGTGTCTACTAAGTTTTCTTGTCTTCATCATAAACTCTGATTTAATAAACTGTAAAGAAATTATCATTAATTATTATGAACCGTGCCATACTTTTACGAGCGTTGACAGTTTCCACCATCAGATAGAATTATCATTAAAAAGAATGGGGAAAGTGTATGACTTGAATGATTTTTGTACCGCAGTTCAATGCTCAAGCAAAAGAAATGTTGTTACAAAAGTAATGAATTATAGCGATTTTCATAAATGGATTGACTACTCATCAGCAGTTAAATTGAAACATCCAGATCGGCCACGCCTCGCTGATATTGTGTGTTTGAAAGCTGTTAGAGGAGCTTATATTTTAAAATACAAATCAACATATGAGGGAAGTGATGAATATAAAGATTTAAATTTCTTGAAGGCCTCTGCTATGAAGAAAGACGGAATGCTTTACCCACGTCCGAAACAACAAGATGATGGGTTTCCAAAAGAAAAGAAAGAAAATATATTGCACAGTTTAGGAAATATTTTGCCTCGAGATAAAAAAGAGTTTTGGAAAAATTTACCAGAACCAAGTGAAGAACCTGTGGTAAAGAAATGAAATATGGAGAATCTTAGAAGTGAAAATCGACTAATAATATTTTAAACAGGTAATTGTAAGCGTTTAATATAACTTATTACTTTATTTGTAAATTGTTTTATTAAAATGACAGCTATCCTGTAGTTATAACCTCGGTAGATGCTGCCTATTATTTAATTTTGTTTGGCAAACAGCATAAACGTGGCATGTACGATTTTTTCCCATAATTTCAGTTTACTTGTAAATTACTAATACTAGGTATAAATTACATTATATAAATATAAACAAGACACTGCATTTCATAATTTGGACAAAAAAGTAGATGTCACATTCTTGCTTATGAGAGCAGTATAGCAACTAAGGGTATGAATAAAATCTATATACTACGTATCGTATAACGTGGAATAGCAATTGCGTAAATTCTCGTATAGTGCGATAAATCAGTTTGGTATAACACAGTATAATATATTTTTAACGTGTGGAGATTCCCAGGTACTATTTAAAATTTAGCGTTTTTTTGTTATTCTGTTAATATGCTTAGCTGTTTCTAAAGAAAGAACAACAAATTGTATTAAATTAGGTTTTCTTATTTTAAAAGCAAATTTAATCATGACGTTATGTATGTAAAGGAAAGCTTAAAAGAGAAAACGAAAATAAATTAAATAAAACAATCACAAATCTTTAATTCAATACACCGAGTGCTAAATTGTCCAGTAGTACATAGGGATTTAAGGGGTAAAATCACACATACATATTATGCAATTTATCATCCATTTAACACAGTTTTTGTTTCATTATTATATTATCTACCTATTAAGTTTGACTTTTACTCTGTAAATTTAGGCGAATACAATTTAACAAATTTTTTGTTTTTAAAAAATATTTATGAAAACTGAAAAAATTATAGAAGTAAATTTTCAATATAAGCTTTTAAATTTGAAAAACTATGATCTAGCAAGGTTAGCACCCTACTAGAATATATTATAAATGTTCTTAGAATCAATGTTACAAATTGATAATAACTGGACGAAGTCCTAAATTAAAAAGAAGACGAAAATATATAACAATAACATCTTTATTTCGCTTCAGATTTATTCGCCTCGCTACTACAAACGAAAACCTAATGCGAAGCCAAGAAAAAAAATAGACAAAGAAATAATGAAATTAGCCGTGTTGGAAGTTTTAAGAAAGGAAAATGGGATATCGACAGTGGCTAATAAGTTTGGAATAAATCGTATGACTTTAAAAAGATATGTAAAAAAATACGAAGAAGACCCAAATACAGAATTGACATCAAATTTTAAAAAGAAATTGGTATTTACCGCAAAGGAAGAAAGTGAGCTGGCGGAATATCTAAAATTGTGTGCAAAGTTAAACTACAGTGGATTGCATGATACGCAAATTAGAAAATTTGCATACGAATTTGCTGTTAAAAATAATATTGCTAGGCCAAACACATGGGATGGAAACCTAACGGCAGGGGCAGATTGGATGAAGGGTTTTATGATGCGAAATTTGTCATTATCCCTAGAAACTCCTGAAACTGTAAACTTTACCAGGGGGACTAGTTGTAAAAAAACAAATGTGAATGAATTTTTTAACCCTTTGGAAGAGATAATTGAACGAGAAAATTTTACTGCGGCGGCCATATGGAATATTGATGAAACCGGCTACATAGTCGTCCAAAAGTCAAAGAAAGCAGTACCACCAGAAGATCATAAACCAATAGGCCAAGTAACATCTGTAGAACTAGGGCAGCTGGTTACAATTTGTTGTGCTGTCAGTGGCTCTGGTGAATCCATTCCTCCGTTTATGGTATTTCCTCGCGTACATTTTACATCTACAATGCTTACTGGTGCTCCGAAAGGTACAAAAGGAGTGGCACACCCTTCAGGAGGGATGACACTAGAAAATTTTGTGCTATTTCTAAAGCACTTTGTTTCGCACGTAAAATGCAATAGAAACAAAAAAGTTTTAATAATTATGGATAACCATGATAGCCACATATCATTAAAATGTTTGGATTTTGCAAAGGAAAATGGAATCATCATACTAACTGTACCACCATATTACATCAACAAGCTGCAGCCATTAGATGTTTCTGTTTTTTCGTCTTTTAAAAGTTCTTGTGATAAAGCTGCAAATGATTGGATGGCAGATCATTCTGGAAGAGCTATAACCATTTATGACGTTGCTGGCATAGTTGGCACAGCTTTTCCCATACCACCAGAAAATATTAAAAGGGGGTTTAAAAAGACGGGAATTTATCCATTCAATCGAAACATTTTTGAGGATACAGATTTTTTACCATCATTTGTGACGGATCGAGCGAAATCAGAGCTAACTGTATATAAAGATTTAATGTCAGTCCTACCAATGGCAGATGAATCTATAGAGCCAGAGCCATCAGTGGGAGATAAACCTTCCGAGCTACACCATTTCCAGCTTTAATTCAGAAAGCGTCAATTACAGTTCAGATTAGCCAATATTTCCGATTTAACAACCGCCCATCTAGAGTCTCGGAGTTAGTTAGAAGGATGGCCGTGAGGTCAGAAGTACTAGTTAATCTGATTTACAATTGATGTTTAATGATTTAAATCAGAAAATAGTGTAGAGTAACCGATGGCACAGACTTTGGTATCTGCAGCTGGACCTCATAATACATATTTGTAGTAAACGGTTTTGAGATTTAAAATCAAGATTTGCCGTAGGAGTTCAAGTGCTACCTCGTCTAAAAGCTGGATTAAGGAAAACTGCAACCAAAAGTAGAAAAAGATTTAAATCGGCAATTACCACTGATACAGCCAAGAGAGAAATTTTTGATAAATTCTAATATAATCTATGGTTAAATAGTATGATTATTATTTCAAAAAATTACAAATAAATATCGTGTAATCCGCCTATAATATATTTTAAAAGATTAATTGCAATAAAATATATTGTTAAATAATAATAATGATTATTATTTTTAGAAAAATGTAAATAAATACAGCGTAGCCCACTTATATTTAATAGGCTTCCGAGAGATTAAAAAATCAGTCCATTATAAATGAGAGCTCATTTTAGCTTTATTTTCATACATTGAATAATATTTCGTTCAGTAGGTATAGGCGAGTTTCCATTACAAGCAAGTTTATTATAGATTGCACTGTAGCTTTTACATGATTATATAGATTTTTTTGTCAAATCATTTTTACTTCTATCTAATGAGGGCAGTAGGAAATTGCACGTGTCGATGTTGTATAATATCTATGTATTACTGAACAATTCAGCAACCCTTATAATAAATATTTATTTATTTATAATGATTCATTATAACCACATATTTAAGATATACGAATACTATATAAGACCCAGGGCTAAGTTGACGATCTTTCTCTATTCCCCTCTATTTTTCACTTTCGTATCCTACTCGCTCACTCCCAACCTCTTTAAATCATTTCCCACTGCTGCCCTCCATCTAGCCTTTGGTCTTCCCACTCTTCGCGTTCCTATTGGTTGTCTTTTAAGGACCATTTTGGGCATTCTTTCCTTCGTCATTCTCTCAACATGTCCCACCCAATTCAACCTGTTTCCCTCACCACTGCCACTATGCCGGGTTTTCCGTAAATCTCTCTCAACTCTTCATTTGTCATCCATTCCGTGTTTACTCCGTCGAAAATCTTTCTTAGGACATTTCGTTCCCAAACCTCTATCCCTCCTCTGATCAGTGATGTTCAGTGTCCATGTCTCGGATCCGTACAAAATTGTCGGACTGATGTCCTTTTCGTATATGCGTAGCTTGAATTTTCTGTATAATTTTGATCTCGCTATTCTCACCTTTATCTCGATGCTTTTCTTGCATCTGTCTGTCAATTGTACACCGAGATACTTTCTTTTCCAGTTATCACCGCCAGGCTTCATCTCTCTCCCATCTATGTTTTTCTCTAGTCTCATATAATATATCGTTTGACTTGGACTTATTAGTAGTTCAAGATAAACAAAATTTGTATTATTTTGCTCATACATATTAAATCAACTCGTCGAATTTCAAATCCTATAATTTTTTTAATTTAATTATACATGGGCTTTGTTTAACCCTAGGAGGAACAATGAGGTCTGACTAGACCTATTTGAAATTTAATGCTTAATTATTATTTCTCTTCATTTATTGAAAACTAAAACTCGTTGACTTTTATAAACTCGACTAGTAGAATCAGATGAGACCATCTTTGAAGCGATTCCGACACATTCTTAGCAGAAAAATAATATTTAGTTGTGATTTATCTTAAATTAACCCGTGTGGTCTGATCAGACCTAGACAAATTCTGACATGTTCAAACATGATATGCTCGTATAATATAAGTTTCGCTAATATCGCAACATCATTTACGATGAATTACGGCTAAAAAGCAAACCGATAAACGCCGTCTATTTATAATTGAATTGGTATTCCACACACGGAAGAAAGGTCTACAATCCGAATGTCATACGGTGTCCACGTATACGAGAAGCAATGGCAATTTGTAATATGATTGTAAGTATTTAGACAAGAAAGAAAATCAACATTATATGGAAATTTCTTACATTCGTTTATAATTTTTATCTATTCAGGTACAAAGAGCACCGCCTCCAATACTAGAAGTAGACAAACAACCATACGCTGTTTCGGCACCTAATCGCCCATCATGTCATATTTGCCGATTATTCGATAAAAAACAAAGAAAAACCCGATTTTTATGTGCTAGCTGTCGTAAACCTGTGTGTGTTACACATTCAAAAACCAATTATACATGTCATTCGTGCACTCATGGTAATGCCGAATAAGTTCTTATAATATTGTATTGTATATATTTTTTTATCTGTAAGCCTAAATCGGTCTCAATAAATATGGTATATTACCTGTACCGAGTAAAATAACTAAACCAATTTTTTATTTACCCCCCCTTACACACATACACATTCCCACCCACACACTCTGTTTACAGTTTATGGTCAAATTTGGAGGGCAGTTTACATAATCCCCTCCTATCATATAGTAAATAAATAAACACTAACACTACTCAATGAAGGTCTGGCCAGACCTAACCGGTTCACTTAGCACAGCATAAGTCAAGATTACATTTCTTCGTATAAATTAAATTAAAACAGCGACTATCAAAATTTTGTTTTGTGGTCTTAAATTTTTTTGTAATAATAATATTGTAGTTTGTGCCTGCTGCCACCTATGCCAGCTAGTTGTTTACACGAACCTTTTTCATTAATTTGGTTAATATAGAATACGCTGCAGAATTTTCCCGAAATAAATGAGGACCATCCTGTATATTATGTATATCATAATAAAATAAATAGTAGTAGTTTTGTATTCTGTTTGTATTCATATCATGATTTTGAACATGCTCTTGTCTAGTCTGTCATCATATTGGATAGAAGTAGTAAAATCTTGTAAAAAAATTATTTTTTATCCCGCGGAAGTAGAAATAGCGTTTTTCACATTTTATTGCGTGCATCCTATAATGATCTTAAATGGTAAGAGTAGATGATGATAAAATTATACTAACTGAGTTAGTTTTAAAATAAGTAACTGCTTTCGTTAAGGTGGCTAACTTTGAACATCGATGATTTTGTCTCTATGCGCAAAGTAGTAATTTGGATAGTTGGGGTCTACAATTCCAATTACTAGCCGAAGTACTTGACCAAGTACCAACTTTCCCAAGAGTTTATACGGGAATAGTATGCCCGTTTTCCCTACTATCTCTAGTACTTTCCGATTTACTCTAATAATAATATAAACAGCTATTTTGTCTAATCTCTTCGAGTAGATCATGGAGGTACTATCTTTACTACTTGCCCCAAAGTTATTACTCGAAGCTATTAGCTTTGTTCGCGGAAAGAATTCCGAACGGATTCTTACATCCTGCGCTTGCAGATTTATAATTTCATCGTTCGCGGTAATAAATTTACACGTTTAAAATAACGTATCGGGAGGTGTGGTTGCCGAATTGCAAGGCGTCAAAGTAGCAAGAAATTGAATTTAAAATATATTTATTTCAAACACGTTGATTACATTATTTATGATATCGATATTGGAAGACTAGAATAATGCTATGCAAATGACAATATGCAGGATCTTTAGATTTGGAAGGAACCCCTCCTACTATTTTAAAGTTGAAAGGCTAATTGCTCAAACATGATAAGCTACATTTTTCAAAAATGAGATTTAGCATTTAGATATAGAGTGAAAAACCATCCTTTATTCACTGCGTAAACGATGCCATCACAGTATGTTTTTAATCATATTATTGCTTTTATCAAATTTGAACTAGTTTTTATTTTAGAACGTAATAAACCACTAAAAATGGTTGATATAATCAAAGTGGTTATTGTAAGAACCAAGTAAGCCACATAAGTGAAATTGTAAAAAAGTAATGATTTAAATTTTAAAAACATCTATAAAATAATGTAATCCATTTCTTTACCAATTTACCATTTCAGAACACAGCGTAATAAAATCATGAATATGAAATTATATAATGCGATTACGTTATTTTATTGCGAGAACGTGATATGCCACAATTTATACTTAATTAAATTACCTCGTTATTATATGGTTTTCCATTTCAATTGGAACAAAGTCTTTATCGACATAGCTATCATCGACTGGATATTCACTTTCATCCTATCACTTAAATTGTTAACAAGATTACTCATATTATTACTACAGCATGCTTGTGCAGTCGCCATTTTACTGTGGCTTATTGCGTTCTAACCTTTGATAAACAAATATATCTGATAATGCAAGAAACTTATTTATTTACTACTAGTGCCATTTTTCAAGTAAAAATTGAAATATATTTTATGAGGGTAATTGTACTATAGTTTAACATGGTTCAATACTGACCTCAATTTTAGAAAATGTGTGACTTATGTAATCACTATTACAGATGATTGAAAAAATCAGATAGGAATTTTTAGTGCCTATTCAAGTGAATCCTGTGATGACAATATTGCAGATAAAGACTATGTGCCAAGTGATAAACAGAAAAGCAAAAGAAATCGTGAAGTAAGTAAATTTTTGGAAATGTATGACTTATCACGTTATAGCAATATTTTTTAATCGTAGTACTACTTAGGAGGTTTGTCACATTATTACAACTTGTTTTCAGGATGAAAACTTGACAAATTCAAAAGATGATGCTGTCCCAGGCAAATTACGCAGAATTCATGATACTTCGTCAATCACCACGACCACGATGAAAATAACAACTTATTCCAGAAATGAACATAAAACTAGGCGTAATTTAGGACTGGATTATATAAGTGACTCTTCTAAAAAATACATGAACGCTCGTGAATTAGGATTACCTTGTAGTTGCAAAAACAAGTGTAGGGAGAAACTTGAGGGGTGTCATACGGAGATATTCAGCAAGTTCTGGAATTTAGGATCCTATGACTTACAAAATAGTTACCTCTTCGGATGCATTCAGGTAGCACCCAAAAAACGATCTTATAAGAAGAAACAAAAAAAACAAGAATCCCGCAGAACGTGTACTGCCTGTTACGTAGTTGCCGTTAATGGTAAAAGTACCAAAATTTGTAAAACCGAATTCGTGAATGTCCACGGTCTTCAGTCCTCTCGTGGAAGAATTAACAGACTTGTTAGTGGTAAAATCCAAGGAGTTGAATTTCCAAACAAGGACTGTAGGGGTAAACATAAAAGGAGGAAGATGAATACGTAGAACTAATTTATTAACTAGATAAAACTTTTTTTTGTAACATTTTATCCAATTTTGTTATGTTATTATGGTTTTGTTTAATGCAATATTGTAATAAGCCACATTTTTTTTCATTAAAATATTAATTTCTTTTTACCTTTATTAGCCACCAAGTGAACCTGAGATCTTAAAAATTTAAATATTTTGAAAACAAAAAGGAAAGCTATAGAATAAATTAGTGAATTGTTTAAAATTTTATATCCATTTACTTGAAATTGTTCTTTTATGGCTTGTCACGTTTTGGCAATAAGCCCTTTAATTGCAATTTAATATCATCAACAAATATTATTATTACCAAGAACTGATGATCCGATGTCTACTCTTTGCACAAGTGTATCTATATTTCTTTGAACTTTGAATTTTTATTTTCGCTACAGAAGTTTTCATTTAATAATAAAATAACAAGTAATACGCCAATAGAATTATTATAAAGTTTATAATATTAGTCGTGCTAATTTTATTTTAATTAAAAGGTAAGCTGTTTTGTTTTTCAATTTCCTTAAGTCAAAATTTAACAATAAAGGAGCTTTTTTCAAAACGCAACAAGTCCATAAATGCTTTTTCGAGATTACCGCCCAAAACATATTTGTCATTTAAAATTGTTGCAATTTAAGCATTTTTTATAATTCTTTTACGACCAACTTGTAGAAAACGTTTTAGACAATGTTTTGATATATGTTTCTATCATATATGCAATGTTCATAAACATTGCCATTTTTTGATATGCTGCGTTATGGAAAAAATGTCCTCAATTAATCCAATGCCAATGTATGAGGTTGATGCATATTATGCTTTGCTGGTTTCTTTATTAATATTATGTAAAATTTATGTATTTCAACATACCATTGTCAGCGAAGTAGTAAAATGGGGTTAAGATGACCAATGATTATCAACTTTGAGTGCATATACAATTTTAATTGTATTGTGAAATTTCAAAATGGACCTTTTTTGTATTCGTGGATTGTGGTTGTAATATTTTTTTAATTAAATTTAATAAAATTTGAACTAAAGGCATTTTTAAGCTAATAAGTATTCGAGATACCAATGAACCATGCTTCCGGGACAAACGGGGGACGATAATTTGGCACCGCACCTTATTAAATAGAATGAATTTTAAGATGGTTGATTCAAAATCATGCTTTTATTTATTTGATAATGTCATTTATGTAGCAATAAGCCCACAAAAACAAAAAAAAACTTATTTGGGAAAAAAGTTATATAGTAAAGCTCTTATTACCTTTTCGGTCAAGTTAACTCTCTTGGTCAACTTAGCCCCATTGTACTATATGGCAGTATTAGCCATTGCAAACTCTCCTGGTACCAAAACATCCCGATTTTGTTTTGTTTCAGCAGGGAATCACAAGCAGAAAATCGGTATATTAATTTTTAACAAATGTTTCAGAAATTTGTATGCGTCAACCATACATTGGCTTTGATGACCATCCAAAGCTATCGTTACATCTCTAAACTTTTGATTAATTAATTCCCAGTATTTCTTAAGAATTTATGCATCAACCTAATATTGATACCGGTAATTTTTATTTTTAGATAAATAAGAGTGGCAAAATTTTAAAGAAAAATAAAAAGGCAGTAACACTGGCTACAAAGATAGAAGTATTACGGCGTTTTGATGCTGGAGAAAAAGCTGTAAATATTTCAAGAATTCTTAACCTACCTGTCACTACTATTAGATCAATTCACAATCGTGATGCTACAAAAATTAGGGAAATTGCTAAAAATGCAAATACATTTATAGCGGGCCAAATTTTAAAAAGTAAAAGTTCATTAAACGTTTTAATGGAATCTCTCCTCTCTACGTGGATAGAAGAACAAAATCAACGCAATATTCCATTAGGTAGAGCAAAAATACAAGAAAAGGCTCGATCTATATTTGAACAATTAAAATCGAAACCAGAACACCTTCATAAAAATGAAACTTTCCAAGCAAGCCGAGGTTGGTTTCAAAAATTTACATCTAGAGCTAAAGCCCACAGTCTGGCGCTCAAGGAAGAACAATTCAGAGGAGACGCAGATATTCTGCAAAAAGAAAGAACATCAACGCAGTAGTTGAGTAAATGATATCGTGAAAGAATGCGAATTATAAACTGAATATGCAAGACAACAAACCAGAAGCAAATTTTTTAAATAGAAAATTGTTATTAAAATTTATTTATAATACTAATTTATTTGAGAAGTTATGATTTGTTAAAATTAATAATTTTATTTGTAATTTTTTTTAATTGAATATTTTATCACTTTGAACTTCTCCATTAAGTTACAACCAGGCTCTGTCAGGGTGGAGGGGGACAGAAGGGACAACTGTCCCGGTCCTCAGAATTTTAGGAGGCCTCAGTTTTCAACTTCTTATTTTAATCAATTAAAAATGTAAAAATAAAGAAGAAATAAAAAAAAATTCTTAAACTAAAATTAGCATTTCACATTTTTTGTCATACTTTTGAATTATAATTATTGTTGCAGTCCACTCTATGAATTTCTTCGCCTGTCTTTGTCTAAAGAAAATTACTTCAAAATTTGGATAGGGCTCCCACCCATCCTTAATAATAATAATTTTTATGTAAACCGTCATAAAAAAACTTGATTCAATTCAAAATCGCTCATGTAAGCATATTATAATATAATAGGAGCAGAGATCTTAAAAATAGATATACCACTGCAGCCAAAAAGTTCCAGAACTGTGTTAATTCTGAGAAAAACCTTTTTTTTTCTTCTGCATCTATGCACTTGTGCCAGCGGTTCTGCCAAACACAAAAACACTGCTCGTAGATATCTTGTGGAATAGCCTTCAAGACGCGCAGAGATTATGTCTTTTTATTTGTTAATTTACCCTTTTCACTATATTGAGTTAATTTCTAGAATTAAGTAAATTAATTAAAAGTGGAAGTGTTATAATAATTGTACTGATTTTTAGTCACTTATTAATTTAATATGGGAATATTCTGCAGGATGTGGTGAGCCTTTTAACAAAGGCTTTTTATGGCAGATTACACCCCAGTGGTTTGACATTGCCTGTCGAGGGGAGATAGCCATAATATGAATCTTACTTGCCTCGGATTCGAACCGGATTCTCTGTATTAGCAGTCTAGGCGCTTAATCGCTATGCTAACGACCGTCTCAGCAGTACTAATTCTATAATATTTAATGAGGCAGTAATAATTGCGCATCTAAAAATTATAATTTGTGACAAACAAAACAGAGGTTTAGATTGTTAGTAAATTTCAATATTTATTTGTTTTAATTTATTTTAAATTTAAGCAGGTAGGTACTTACTATTATTATTACACTCATCTATTGTTGCCATCATCTCGTACTATCCAATATTGTTAATCGTGTGGTTATAATAGCAATTTTTTGAGTTTATTTTATGTGATTGGTATCTTTACGAAAATGTGACTAATAATGAGTTTATGGCTCAACGACTCTACAATTTATTCAAAAAGATTTTTTCGGCTTTCCCATTATGACTAGGGCTGGGCGATTGTTAAATTTAACAATCGAAAATCGATTGTGTAAAAACAATCGATTAATCGGAAAATCGATTAATCGAACAATCGATTAATCGAAAACAATCGAACAATCGATTTTTCGATTAATCGATTATTTCAAAAATATTAATCGATCATCGATTAATCGATTAAATAATCGATTAATCGAAATAAATTCCCAGCCCTAATTATGACTAATACGCAGTTAACTAGGTAAGTAGGAGGTGAGTAACTATAAATCGACGTGTAACTTTTATCAAATACATCGTTATCATAATTTTTGTTTTCTTTCTGGTGTTTCACCTGTGATTTTTACCAGGTTTGTAGTTACGTATTTCCATTTTGCACGATTGATTTTTGTTTGCTTATTTACCAATACTTTCTAAAATAGTATTTTAAAATTTGTTTGCCTTCTAGCCCTCGTTGGCACTCGAAACTGGAAAATTCATAACTAAGGTTACATACAATTTACCTTTCTAGAACTGTTTATATAAATACCTATTCTTGTTCTGTTTTGACAATAAAAGGTCAACAGTTTTTATACAGAGTTGGAGCGTTTTTTTTATTCGCGGAGAGATATTTCCGTTTGAGACGAAACGAGAACTTGGCCCAATCTAAGCCAATATAACGTGAAAGCTAAATTTAAATTTTATTTATTTATTTTACCATTTGTTTTTATTATTGAATAATATTATTTTGATTTCGTAAAATCTATTTAACAGTTTTTACTTATACCGAAACTTGATTAAAATCTTAAGAAACTCCTGTGAACCATCATAGGCATACAACTTTATATTATTATGTTTGCATTTTTCTTGGAATTGGAAAATTAATTTTATTTTACATTTGAGCAGGCTTTTAAAATTAAAGGTTACCAGCAAATGCAAATTTTTCGTAATATCAAACAATTTTATAACGATGGAATAGTTATTTATTCTATACTTTTTCCACGTGTTGCAGAGAAAATTTTATCTACGACTGTACAGAAGTTTTTTGAAATCGGTGATTTTGATTTAAATTGATATAAATATCGTCCATTTCTAAAGAGAATTTAATAATAAGAAAACATTTTCCATTGGTTTTTTAGATAAAATTTTGTATGCAACACGTTGAATAATAGATTATCGTACGTATAAGTTATGCTGCATGTCTTTTATTTTGCTTTGTTAATTTGAGTAGAAAGCCGTAATGAAATTCATTTCCACACTGGATGCAATAACGGATCTAGTTTCTTAACTAAAATCAGGTGTATTAGGTAATAGTTGTTATTTTTGCAACAAGTGCGAAAAATGCAAAGTGTTGCATATAAAATTTTATCTGATTCCATTCCAAAAAGTTTGAAAGAAAAATAACTCTTTTCACGACTCAAATAAATGACAAAAGTAAAAGTACCTAGACTTTTTTGTGCGGAATGTGATAAAGGAAATTATTAATAAAGTTGAATAATTGTACACTTCGTTAGAAAAATGATTTGAACATTTTAGTAAGTTTTATTAATTTTAACTTTAAATTTAGTTGTTTATTTTATTTTAGTTAATGTTGACTCGTATTACTACATACAAAGAAGATTATAATCTTTTACCATGCTATACTCCTAGATTAAAAACACTTAAAAAACCACGAAGAAGTATAAGAAGAAAAATGAGACTGCTTCGGTCAATTAAACTTAGAAACGATCTTGCAAAGAAAATAAGTAAGTCGATTAAAGAAGAAAACGATAACCCAACAACGAATTTTCCTCAAGTGCCACCCATAGAGTGCAATATAAACTATCTTCATGAACCGTCACCTTCAGCATCCAACTCAAGTTCTCCTCCTGAACTTCCAACTTCAACGTTGAATATAAGTGGATAAATTTGACGATGTAAACATTTTCTTTTTAATAAATTAATTTTCATAATGCGATTTTATCATTTCCCTTATAATAATAGTAAAGTAATAAATAACAGAAATTTATGAAAAATAAAATATTATGGATTCGAATTTTTGGCCATGTGGTGTTTTGAGAAGTCAGACTTATCATGAAGGATTTCAAATAGAAGAAATTTCCAAGAGTCCCAAAACATGACTGCAATAAGTTAAATATTTTTTACCAAATGGTGATCGTTATCCGATCAGCATCTTAACAATGAATTCATCGACAATAGGTAGAATAGGTTCTACCTATGTAGTTTATCTTAATGATAGATCTGTGTGCACTAGTAATAAGAAATTTGGTGTTGGAGTTCGCATTGCAGTCTTTAAAACGCTTAAATCAAAACTAATATCTAATTCTATCAAATTAGGAGAGACAATTTGGGTGTTAATGGGGATAGATTGTTCTAAATTAATTGTTTGTCATGCTTATATTCTATCTAATTCACAGCTCTATGTTTACACTGAACATAATATCTACAGTTAATAAAATTTTGCAAGAGTACTCGGACTACAAAATTTGTATTGCTGGGGACTTCAAAGCTGTGATGGCTTGAGTTTATCTTCCGTTAATAACTGATGTTCTGTAGCATATTCAGGTTTCTTACAATTTAATTCCATAGTTATGTTGGAACTTGGTCGATGGCTCATTCTCCGTTATTAATTTCCATTACTGATAATAATAATAATAATCAGTTAAAATTCCAACAGGCGAACCCAATAACAGGAAAGTCAATTTGATATATTACTATATATTTTTCAGGGAGCAGTGCATAAGCACCACCCAACGTGATCGACAGTGTTTAAAGTGATATGAAAATATCATGATATTGATCTGAAAAATGTACCTGTAAGTGAAGAACATGTTTGTAACTTTATTAAAGCTCGATATCATCAAGGATCTCCTTAAACAGATTAATTTGCATTTTTTTTTGCAAGAGTTTGATTCTGTTGAAGATAATGTGATTGAATCCATTATAACCTTCTATGTAACTAAACGATTAAAACTTGTCACCTGTTTCCCAAAGTGGTTTAGTAATTCTATCAAAAGATTAATTTCATTTAAAAAGTTTTACTTATCACAAATGTACCAAACGCAGGAAAGATCATAGTGATTGCACATCTTTCAAATATTTCAGAAAGAAGTGGAAACTTTCTGTTGTTGAATCTGATAAAAAAGAGTATAGTTCTAGATTAACCAATTAGTAATTTATCAGAAATTTCAAAGATTTTTGAGAGCGTAATTACCGATTTACTTGCCTTCCATATCTTCTTGGCGCTTGGCCTCTTCTTTAGTATACTTTTTGCTGTCGGTTCAGGTGGCTGTGAGGATATTTTTATCAAGGGTACTGGAAACTGCTTACGGACCAGTATTGAATTTTTTTGCTTGGATCGTTACACCATATACGCTGATTTAAGGCGATCTATTGACACTGTAGGACACTTTCCATTTCGTTCGGTCCATCGAATGTTGGTTGCAAAGTTTTCGAACCGCATCGTGTCTTACAAATTAAAGAGGTACGTATACCAAGCAGTATTACCGGCAATGTTTCCACTCAAGTTTCATTAGGTTCTAAAGCCTGACATTTACTACCGTTTTTTAACTGTAGATTCACTCTTTCAATCATTCCATCATAATTGGATGGTATGCAATCGTTTGAATGTGTTTTGATCCCAAAAGCTTCGATAAATTCATAAAGAAGTTAGTTTTCAAAGAGTGGTATAAGTACACCACGTACTAATTTATTCATATTTATTGATTTTATTGTAGATTCAATGTAGTCAGGCACTGAAAAAATACGATATCACAATTTGGGACTAAATTGTTTATAAGTCCAAATTGTGTTAAAATTATATGCAATTGTGTTAGAAAATAGTACAGTTGTGCTAGAAATGAGTAAAATTGTGCTGGAAAAGAGTACAATAAATTGTACATAATATTAACACAATTTGGACTAGTATTGACAATCTAGACCCAAATTGTACTACATTTTAGCATGGTTTTATTTCGGTAGCCGGGTCTGTGAAAATCAGTAATTAGGTGACTATTTTCTCCCCCTTTAATATAATTACCAAATAATCAATATTAATTTATCGGCATTGTTTATAAATAATATCGTTAATATTATTGAAAATTTAACCATAAAAATAATAATTTTATTAAAATTCTTTGATAACTCGATAATTACCGATAAATCGATATTTCAAAAATATAATATCATTCTTCGATTAATCGATATTTATCAATTAATTGATAAAAAGTCTCAGCCCTATTCTTGAATCGTGACCTATTTTTTTTTTAAGATGTGTGATTTTACAAAATCACAAGATTTGAAACAAAATCTAACTTTTTGTTACAAGTGTTATGATTTAGTTATTTCGTAAGTATCGTGACGGTATAGGGTGATGAGTTGCTGTGTTATTGGAATGTCATCTAATTTCTAGCAGGTTCATGAACTTGTTTCATTTTAATTGATTATTAATAATTGTATCGATAATAGTTTTCAAAATTAGAAAAAATCCTATATGAAACATGTTATGAAATACCTATTTTACGCACCTCGGTATATTTTCTAGCTGTCGCGTTTTTTACACTTGGGATCCGTAAAATTTGGTTTTTCATAACTGGTCACATAATAGAGATATCATTAAAATAGTCTCAAGTGTGTAAATGAAATTGTAAATTACTACTTGTTTTGTCTTTAGATTGGAAAGCTATTGTGTATCGCACCTAAATGTGATGGAAAAAATAACACAAAGAATTTATTTCATCAAGTACCTAGGGATTACGAAAGAAGACAGAAATGGTTTAAGATTCTGAACCGCCCAGACCTCATGGGAAGGCCGTTCAGAGAGATACAAGGGAGTAAAGTATGTGGTGCTCATTTTACTCCATCTCAGTACAAATATCCAGAACAACTACAGTTAAATAGCCATGCATTGCCTTCAAATAACACAAGTAAGCACAAAATATTTCCTGGAATTTCATTATAAAATCGTTCCTTTTCAGAGATTATAAGGCCAATATTTCCAAAATCTACCTCACCTCCAATACCTACTTTGCCGCCTCGAGCTATTGCTGGAAGTTTTCATCAAGGTTCGTTATTTCATTGTTTAAATTTATTTTTTATATTAATCAGAAAATTATGAAAATAACAAATAAATTACAATTTCAGAATGGATGCCGTTGCCAATGTTAAAAGTTACCAGAACATATTCTGGTAAGAGAAAGAAACCTTGAAAAATTGTTTAACAGAGAACTTATTCATCTGAGCCTTATGAGGAATTTAAAATGTTTCTTTCGAAGAGAGAAAAATATTTGTTTTCTTTTTCATGTTATAGAAGAGTGTCTCTAAATAAACGTAAAACTGATTTTCTTATTATTACTTTATTACCCAAACAAAGACGAGAAGTATCTGAGTGGCAGCTATTGGGTTGACATTTGAGTAGAATATCAAAGCGATGTTACCTGATTGGAGTTTCAGTATGGATTTCTCTCTGCGGTAGAGTAGTCATCTTTGGACTTGTACTAAACCATTTAGTTGATGCGAGGGCTGTTGATGATCATGTCTTTGACCTTGTTGAGGATGTACTTTTTGATAGTTTCCAGGTTGTCATGTGAATGGAGGCTAAAATTTTAGAGACTTTTATTTTAAATGATCTGAAGCTTTTTCATGTGGTTAACTATTTAACTAAATAACTTTTGCTAATCATCTGATAAAATTTGCTGTTGGCGCATTTGTGATATGCTCACTCCAGGTGAGTTTGAAATCCAATGTAACACCGATGTATTTAGCGAAGAGTTTCTATGAGATTTATTATTCGAACATACAGCCGTTTACTTTGGGGTTCTATTCTAGCTCGCGTTGACCTCGAGACGAACCAAGTTTCCACATCTCGAGCGACTTCTTGAAGATTATTTATCCATGGTGATGTCTGAGTAAACGACGACAATTTATTTGGATTCTACTATTATTAACATTTCATCTACAAATTTGAGTAGGCACATTTAAAAACCTATTGTACTATAGGTCACGATCTAGCTATAGGTTATTATCACAGATAACTATTAACTCTAACTGTGGTTATATCAAAGTTCCTTAAGTTACGGAACACCATGTATATATGGTGCAAATTCCGTGCTAATGTGAATCAGCCTTTAAAAGGTAAAATTAAATACGCATGTGCGATTATTGTTTCATGGGTTTTGTTTACTAAATAATCTTCGTATATTTTTATTTTACCTCAAAATGGATAGCGAAAGTGATATTAATAAAATGTGTCGTTTGTGCCTCGAAAAGGAACAAGTTGGTGTACATATCTTTGAAGAGGAAAGCGACGAAAACCAGATATTTTTAAAAATTCGGACTTGCTTGCCTGTAAAAGTAGGTTATAATTTATTTGCTTTTTATAATTACCACCGTTGAATTTTACCTAATTTCTTTGTCATGCAGATATCTCACGATGATAGATTACCAAAAAATATATGCACGGATTGCTCGTGCAAGTTAGATACCATGTATCAATTTTGGAATAAATCTTTACATTCCGAAACTATGTTATTAACTTGGCTTGATCCAAGTAATGTTGAAAATGTAACCACAGAAGACAATAGTTTTAATTCCACAAATTTACACACCGAAGTTTTTGTGAAGGAAGAAATAGACATTTTGAAGACAGAAAATGACATTAAAATAGAAATGATGGAAGAATCATATGACGATGAAAGTTGTAATGAACCATTTAATGAATTTCCAAGTCCAGAGGTAAAGTAATTGCTGTCTTTTTTTTATCCTTTGTATTTATGATAATATTTCTAACAGTCTTCGCACGGTAAAAGAAAACGATATGTTCCCATTGCATGTAAGATGGATCCCAATGACGATTCCTTACTACAAGAAAAAGAGAGCAAGGTAAGTTTTCTAAATTTCTATTTATAGCTTTAAGTTAGGTGACTAACATTGGATGTTCGTTTGCACCGCAGTTAAGATTTACTTAATATTGAGTAATATTTAAAATTATGTTTTCTATTCCCCGAACTTGTAAGCAATTCTTAAGTCTCCATTATATTTACTATCCTAATTAAGAGGTTGTGAGTCTTCTTAAAAGTTATGGACGTTTTATAAGTCAAGTTATAAAAATATTAACTTCTATAAAAGTACTTCCAGATTTCTAAAAGTTGTAAGTTATTACTAGGGTCCGGATTTGTAGGCACTAAAAAACTTGAAAATATGCAGGCAAATATGCTCTAAAAACTTCAAAATAAAACTCAAATATGCGCTAAAAAACAGGCACAAACGAAGTATAATCGATTGAGACTATTTTGAATCCGAAATTCGAATTTCAAAAAACTGTAAATATTACCACGTGCTAATACGTGTTACCGAAAATTTCAAAAACTATTTGGGTACAAACGAAAATAATGTTTGCACAAACGAAACACAAACGATTGAGACTATTTTGGAGTCAAAATTCGAAATGGGGGGCTAGCATGTCTCCAGCCCCCCCCCCCCCCCCGCTTAATTTTGAAATATCTTGAAAACTATTTGGGTACAAACGAAAATGGTTGCACAAAATAGGCACAAACGATTGAGACTATTTTGGAGTCAAAATTCGAAATGGGGGGGGGGACATGCACCTTCTTGGTAACATGATCAGAGCAGTAATATTAATAGAATAATATGCAGTTATTGCACTGAATCACCTACAGTTGACAAAGTAGATATTAATTAAAATTATTGGTTTAAATAATACAAAAGGCGGCAATATCAGAAAGAGAATAATTAAAATTTTTTTACTTGATTTGCTAAATATGCAAAATATATGCCAATATAAGCAAATAAGCATTTATATGCAACAAACCGCCAAATATGCACTTAAACTCAAAATATGCATTATAGGCAAAATAAAAACTATATAAAACGATTCAGAAAGGCGTAAAACATGCTCCCCTTTTAAAATTTTTCACGTGCCTGTACGCAGAAAAAACATGCAAATGCCTACAAATCCGGACCCTAGTTATTACCTATTTATTAGTTTAGTAACTCCACTGATAAAATGTCCATAGTATTCAGGTAACAAAAACTGTCACACGAATGATGCCACAGTTCACACCTACATTTTTATGTTAGGTAAAAAGCCTTCTTAAGGGCCATTTCTCAGAATATTGCAGCTTTATGTTGGAAACGGTAACTTTTCAAGTTTATCACTGATCACTGGGAGTAGTCGCAGGAATTTACATATCATCTAATGTAATATATGATTTAAAATCATACCTAAATCAAGTAGAAAAAGCTTTTCTAAGTCTGACAAGGGGAAGGCAAGACATTCGTAAAACAGATTTTTTTGATATTAATAATACTTAAACATCAGTACCCCGACTTTACTTTGTGTAAGTAGTAAGTGCCATAATTCGCATAATTAAATTCGAAAAGTTCTAATTTTATACGTTACATTCGTTTACATTATTGACGTCATTACCATACCAACTTGAAGTTAGCTGTGTCTAACCATTTACGCGGTAAATATCTAATTTTAAACTTCATTATGAAATTACTTGGACGTGAGACTTATAAAAAAAAATTTTTTTCTGGTACCTACTTTCCTTATAAAGGAAAACCTCAATGGTTTTATTTTAATACTCAAGAAGTAAATTAGTTTCTTTGGTATTTTTGATATAAGACTAAATTAATAATATGATCGTAACTTTACCAAATTTCAAATTTTTATAATATAATTTCTTATATGAAATGATGAAAAAACTTATCTAGTTCATTTTTGAAATAAATATTTTTTAGTAAGATAGGAAATTAATGGAAGTCATACTTACGGATATGCTTTTTTTTATCGGTATCTAGTGTAAATTCTTGGTAAGTTTCATAAACGTGTAATAAAATAAAATTGTTTTATCTTCGCTCCATTGTATAATTTCATACAAAAGAGTTGTTTAGTAATGAAATTCTTAAATATTTAAATTAATAACTGGCTTACTATTTTTTTATAATCAGATTAAATAAAAATATAACGTGCCTATAATATGGACTACCTATGAATTTCAAATATGGACCAGTGGTCCATATTAAAAGCTGCAATTTTATTTTAGAATATGAATGCATCGCAGAAACAACAACTTTCCAGACAAACATGGGACAAGCAAGCAATGAAAAATGCTATTCTTGCCGTTCGAAATAATGAAATGGGTTATTCAAAAGCTGCCAAATCTTTTAATGTTCCTAAAACGACACTCTTTCGTTTATCTAAAAACCGTGATTTATCTCTAGACAGTGTCACAAATATAAAGCTTGGAAGAAGATATCGTCGGCTTACTGCAAGAAAAAGTGCACTAAGGCCCGGTTTTACAATTGGAGGTTTAGCATCGGCTCAACTAAGCCGATGCTCAGCTGAACCGCACCTATGCAGACCAAATCAGTTTTACAAAGTGCGGCTCAACCAGGCTCAACTAAGCTTCGGTTTAACTATAATACAATTTGGCAACACAGCAAAAAGTCAATTGACAGCACAATTGACAGTCATGATAGTGCACTGTCACGAATTGTCGGTTTTTTAGAAGTGTTTATCTTTGTGTTGTTTTGTATTAAATACAAATTACTTTGGTATGTATAATTCAATCGCTTATGTAGTTATACTAGTAGTGGTTAACTGCATATATTAAATTGTAGGTGGTGGTTTTATTTTAATAATGGAAACAAAAAAACGTTCTGTGAATTTCACAGGACAGGAAGAATCCCTTCTAATGTCCCTGGTGAAAGAGTACGCGAAAGTAATCGAATGTAAGGTCTCGGACACTAATATGAATACTGAGAAAGGCAAGTGTTGGAGGTTAATTGAACAGAAGTTCAACTCAATTAATAGTGGATCTTATCGTAATCAAATTGTTTTGAAAAAGAAATACGATAACATAAAGAAGAGAGCTAAGAAGAAATTTGCTGACGAAAAAGCCCAAACATTTGCTACAGGAGGTGGACCATCACAAGAAATCAAAATGACGGACGTTGATATGCAAGCGCAGGAAATTTTGGGAACCCGAATAAAGGGGACCCGTAGTGAATTCGATGCTGATTGTGAAACTCAAACAGCAGTAGTCGAGTGAGTGTCTTTGTTTGTACATTACATTGAATTTTCTAACATATATAATACATTTCAGAAATAATCCAGAAAACTCTATTACTTTTATGGACGATATTTTCATGCAAAACATTGGTATATGTATAAAACTTCTGCATTTTATCAACGTAACATTTTTGGCTTATTACAGATGACGATAACAATGGCAGTGAGAAAGAAAATAATGATAGTAATAATGATAACAATGACAGTGCGAACGAAAATAATACCGAGCAAGCAGAAGTTCATAACGGTAAGTGAAATATAAATTCTTATTATGAATCGCTCTATATTTGTAATTATTAATTGAAATTTAGATTGGTCCAAATATACTCCCACGATGCTACGAACAAAAAAATCGAAAGTTCTTACTACACAGCAATCCAAGGGTAAATTTCACTTTTTTTGTTTTAAATATAGTAAATATGTTATGTATTTATATGCAGAAATACCACCCAGGCGACATAAATCTGTTGTTGCTATTTCTGAAAGGGTTTCGCAGTGGGCACAGGCCAAAGAAGCCATCGAATTAAGCCGTACTAAGCATGTACAAGATCAAGAAGAGTTTCGTTTGCAGGCAATGAAGGAGAAGCATGAACTGGAAATGGAACTTATGCGAAAAAGAGCTGAGGCAGAATTAGGTCATATGAAAGGAAAAGCCGATGCGGAACTAGCTTTTATGCAAAAAGAGCATGAAGGAAGGATGATATATATTAAAAAAATACGTTAAAAAAAGTTATAAATTTTAAATTATTTACAATAAATTTTTAAAATAATCATTTACTAATTGGTAACGGACCATGTTATTGGCATTACCATGATCTTGGAAATGTCCTATTTCTACATTATTTACATTATTAATAGCAAGCTGTTCTTCTTCGTTAAGAGAGGGTAATGCATCGTTGAACATACATGCAATATTATGCAAAACGGCAGTTGCCACAACCACAGCTTCTACTTTTTGTAATTTTAGTCGAATTCCAAAAGCCAGCACAGGAAACCTCCTCTTCCAAATTCCAAAGCAACGTTCAACCGGATTTCGCGTTCTAATCTGTGACTCATTAAATAGATGTTCCTCTGGACTTACAGGATTAGCAAGTGGTGTAATTAGAAACGGTCTAATGGCGTAACCACTATCTCCAACCAATAGATAATTTTTAAAATTTCCGTGTTCAAACCTGGCTCTAATCCGAGAATTGTTAAAAATTGTACTATCATGAGAAGACCCGGGCCACCTTACAACAAGATCTTGTATTTTACAATATGCGTCGCATATTGCTTGCACATTTACAGAGAAAAACCCCTTTCGGTTCCTATAAATTTCAGGTTCCTCCTGACCAGGTGAAGATATTTTGACGTGGGTGCAGTCTATGCTTCCAATACATTTGGGAAACCGTGCAATCTTGTAGAACTCCCGACAGTTTTTCTGGCAATCTTCTTCTGTCTCTGACATTTTAATAAATTCCCTGCCCCAACCTGCTATTGCTCGACTGACTTTGGGTATGATGCAGCAAGCAGTAGCTTTACTAATTCCTACAAAATCACCCACCGTTTGTAAAAATGATCCAGTAGCATAAAACCGAAGTGTCACAAATAGCATGTCTTCAGGAGAGACAGCATGATTCCTAAAATTAAAAGAAAATATTTGTATGCAAAAGTCGAAAGGTTGTCTATAAATGAAAAAACATACCGGTCTGTGGTGTGTGTTATTTCGTGCTGTATATTTTGCAAAACAAATTCGACAGCATTCTTTGACAAACGGAACCTTGCAATGAATTCATTGTCATTCCACTTTGTAAATTGATTTTCTCGAACACGGTACACTTTTGGTGTTCGAGGATGTTCCACTATATTTAATAATTCGAGAAAGTCCTCGTCATCCGTTAAAATACCAACTAATTCTTCCATTTTACGCAATCAAAAAAATAATTAACAAATAAAAAACTAACTAATTAAATTAATTAACACGAAATTTTAGGTTAGAGTAAACGCAAATGACATAAAATCTGTTGAACCAGGTTTAAGCTCGAAAATGACGACGGTTCAGTAAAGCTTCAAGTTGAGCTCGGCTCAAGTACTAAGCGCACATTGTAAAACCCATAATTTGTAAAATTTGAAGCTCAAGGCTGGTTCAAAGTTGAGCTGAGCTTAAGCTTCTATTGTAAAACCGGCCCTAAGTCAACAAAATAATTTTGAGAGAAAATCGTTATGGCACTAACTTAATTGTGCTATTTAAGAGAAAATTATGAGAAACATTAGATTATATTGACGCGCAAAATGGATTAACAAAATTCTCAGTTTCAACTTTTAAAGCGAATATTTTTTTTAAATGCTTTAATATTGAGCTTAAAAATATAAAAGAGGTACAAATCAAGGGACTGAAATACAAAAAAAATTTGTGGTACCAATTTTGCCCTGTTTAACTATTTAAATTAATTTTTGCTGTGTTCCTGCTAGTTTCAAATTAACTCATCAGCTCCACGATTTTCTCTTGCATGGCACGGAGTGAAAAATTTCTTTTTATGGTACAAGTAAATTAGTACAAAATAAGTAGGGGAGATTCGCAACGAAACGGACGGGTTTTGATAAGGACATTCATCATAACTCGTGCTGTAGGTATATTCAAGAAATTTTTCTCAATTGTACTCAAGAAACACCTTCTGGCATACGGCCATGTCACTCAAGTAACAGTTGAATCCTATTAACGACAAACATTAAAAGATTTCGATGACATTTACTAAAATTTTTGTGAAAATATCGAACTACAGTCAAGGTGAGTTGTATGAAGTGATTTTTTTTAGTTATTTATAACCTTTTTTGTAAATAAGTAATTATGCAAATGTAGAATATTTTTTAAATTGTTTTGTTTTGACATTTTTCAATTTCAAAACAAAGATCACGAATACTTAACGTGGACATATACTGTAGTAATGAAAAGGACGTCCGATTCAATGTATTTATGTGTGTCCGTTTCAAAACGCAGCTATTATAGTCTAGGGATTGTTGGTTTATGTTATTTATAATCATTTTAAAAACTAAATTCAACAATGCATAATTTTTTGCAGAGTTCTCCCGTTCGAAAGCGTGTACGACCTACAAGCTACAATATTGAACTAGCAGTTAAAGAAGTTCTTGAAAAAAAGCAGTCAGTTCGATCTGTAGCTAAAACCTACAATATTTCAAAATCTTATTTGGCATCTATAGTCAATGTGGCTAAGAGTAATCAAGAAGATTATCACCACCATCCAAATATAGGTAACAAACGTATATTTTCTAAAGAACAAGAAGAAATGCTTGTCACTCATTTAAAATCTTCATGTAAGATGTGTGGTCGGCTGACAAATGTGCAAGTAAGAGAGTTAGCATTTCAGTATGCAAAAGCAAATGGTATAGCTCCACCTATAACATGGATTCATAATGAAAAAGCCACAAAGGACTGGTTGCGTGGGTTCCTGGCGAGAAACGCTGGTTTATCCGCAGTTATTCATCTGGAAACCTGAAAATAGATCGCTGTTGCGAAGAACTTAATTCAATCACGAAAATGTAAATACATTTTTCGATCACTAGAAGTTTGTTTTACAAACATTTAGATTTGAGCCTCATTTGATAGAGAATATCGACAAGACTGACTGCAATCGGGTGACTAACTTAAGATTATTGCAGTGAAAGGCTCTAAACAAGTGGAACAAGTAACTTCGATTCAAGGGGAAATTTGGTAAGCATGTTATGCTTTATCAATACTTTTTTGTTTATGACTATTTTGTTGTTAAACTTTACATTATTTTAAAATTGTAAATGTTATTTAATTTAAATGTTAATAATAAAAAATGATACCTTAAATGGCCCTGAATTTTGCTTTAAAAAATAAATGGTCTATTTTTACACCGTCCTTTTCAAAAACATGTATGCTTCTGTGTAAACGATGTAATGAAATGGACATTGTTTTATTTTAAAATTGTTTATATTCCAATCCCAGTTAATAAAAAAATATAAACATATTTGAAAGATGTTAAGCACATTTTAATTTATATACGTCTTTTCATTAACTATTTTCATAAAAATTACAGTTATTCTAAGCCGAACGTTTGTTTCATAGCGAATCTCCACTACTAAAAAATAATCCAATATCTACTACAATATTTTTACTTTGATCAAAGCCACCCCGGTTTACGGTAATTAACATTTTGTACTAGAGATTATAATTGAGATGTAGTCACTGTAAAAACCTGCTATTTATCTTTACCCGCACAGTGGGTTGGATTAAAATATTTCTGGCCAAAAGTAAAATAAATTGTTTTTAAAACTTCGGGACAGCCAGGGTAATAAGAAGGTACATGAGTATCAATGAGCAAGAAAGCTAAATTCATATGCCCATTCTATTATTTTTCTATTTGTGAAGTTGTTTTTTTTTTAACTTCAGAATTTGTTGAAGCAGTAGTTATTATGTCTGATTTAGGACGAGACAAGAGTTATATTATAGATTTATTTTTGGCATTACTATTATTAAATTATTATATGATACTACTATAGTGAGTTAAATCTAACCTTGACACTTGTGTAGCATTGTACTTCCGTGTTACTATTATTTTTTAATTATCGCATTGTGTGGGCTTCACACCCGGTAAATTTAATTTAGCTTCAGGTACGGTTTTTGAGTTCTACTTTTTGAACATTCCAGGTAAAAAATATCTAATGAGGAAGTAGGATAGACCGGGGTCGGTTGAAACAACGTTAATAATTCAAAAACTAATAGCGATCGCGGAGGGCGTACAAGGAGAGAACGACGCGGCTTTCGTGTCGGAACATGTCCATGAGTCAAAGCTGTTACAGTTTTGTTTTGTATTTTTAGATGCCGAGAAAACGCGTAAGAAAAACATCTAAAGGGCGGAGTGATATATCACAGTATTTAGAAGCATATGAAGATATAGGAAAAGGTATGTCTTTAAGAAAATCAGCCGAAAAACACAACTTAAGTCACGTGTCACTACTTCGTTATAAAAGAAAACGGGATGCTAATGAGGATGAAAGTGGAGCATCAACTTCCATGGGCTACGTGGCACATAATAAAGTGTTCACAGATGAACAAGAGAAGACCTTAACTGAATATTTGATGCGATGTGCAGACATTTATTTTGGGCTACCACCGAAACAAGTGAGAAAATTAAGTTACGAGCTGACTGTAAAGTATGACTTAAAACGACCAAGCTCCTGGGTGAAAAATGAAATGGCCGGAGAGGCTTGGTTTAACGCATTTATGTATAGAAATCCAGAACTCTCTATAAGAACTGCTCAAACCACTAGTTTTTCAAGGGCGAATAGTTTTAATAGGACGAACGTTGATGCTTTCTACGATAATTTACAAAAAGTTATGGACCAGGATAGTTTCGAGCCACAAAATATTTATAATATGTACGAAACGGGCATAACTACTCTCCACAGTCATGATAGAGTGGTGACTAATCGTGGTACTCGCCAGGTTGGATCGGTAACATCAGCGGAGCGGGGTACAATCGTCACAGTAGCTTTCGCTGTGAATGCTTTGGGGAATGTTATACCTCCTCTATTTGTATTCCCCTGTGTTCGGTACCAGGATCACTTCATAAGAGATGGGCCATTAGGCGCAGTGGGAATAGCAAACCCTTCAGGTTGGATGCAAGAGGAAGGTTTTTTACTATTTCTGAAGCATTTTCAAAAACACACAAATTCTTCAACTTCCCATAAAGTATTACTTGTGTTGGACAACCATTCATCCCACATTCATATTAATACTCTGGATTTCTGTAAAGAAAACGGAATCATATGCCTGTCTTTTCCACCACACTGCTCGCACAAGTTGCAACCACTTGATCGATCGGTATTTGGGACATTTAAAAAATCTATTAATTCAAAGTGTGATGCTTGGCTGCGAAATCACCCTGGCAAAACCATGAGTATTTATGATATACCTGGTGTTGTAGCCACTGCTATGCCATTAGCTCTCATTCCGAACAATATTAAGGTTGGTTTTAAGAAAACTGGTATTTACCCATTTAATCGCAACATATTTACGGACTTTGATTTTGCGTCATCTTTGTTTACCGACCGGCCAAATCCGAATAAAGAGAATCCGGAAGATGACAATAATTTGCAGGCTATAAGTCTTTCCATTTTGAATGAACAGTCAAACCTCCATGATGAACATAAATACGCCAAATTTGAATGATGTAAGTTGTGGAAGAAATTAAGCATGTTCTATTTAAACTGAAGAAGTGACTCAAGCAAATTCAACCCTACAGTTTGTTCAGTCGGGTCTCTAGTTTCTGCAATATTTCCTCCAACATGTGAAAATGTAAGTAATGTAACAGATCGTACAAGAATACCTACAAGTCTAACAAATTCGCCGAAACCATCTACGAGTACTGAAGTCTTTTCACTTGGAACACTAAAACCTTACCTCAAACAAGGTAATGAAAAAGAGAAAATCGACTATATATGCAGATACGCTAGAAAAAGAGACAATACGAAAAGAAACTGAGGAAAGAGAAAGAAATAAGAAGGCAAGAGGAATTACAGTCAATTTAAACAAAATATCCAAATATTCAAAGTCCAAAGATATAGAAAGGACAATTACCACAGATAAAAAGAAAGAGACCAACAGGGCAAAGGTGTCTTCAGATGATGATCAAGAAGAGGAGTATTATTACTTGGTCTATGTTGAAAGTTATGGCAATAACCATAGCCCAGGAGACGATTGGGTACAATGCACTAGCTGTGGAATGTGAGCCCATAAGGCTTGTACAGCTAATGGTTCTTAATATTTATGTATGTCACAATTGTGAATCTGATTAGTGTTAAATTTTATTCATTCTATTTTATTTGTTTTGTTGCAAAAAAGTTATTTTTGTTATTTTCATCGGATTTCACTTGATTAGTGTTAGATATCGTTCATTAAGTATTATTTGATTTGCTTTGTCGTAAAAACGCTATTTTGGTTACTTTCTTTGGATTTTATTTTTATTTAAGATTGTACTGTTTACTGAATACATGATGAGAATAGCACAAATATGATTTGAGATTAATTTTAGAATATTCATTATTATTTGATTTATGTTACACCAATTATTCAATAGCAGAGAGGCTAGTTTTGTTATTTTCGTCGGATTTTATTAGTTAAGGGGTCTGCTTAGTTTGGAAGTAAAAGAAAAATATGATTGTGAAGATGTTTTTTTTTATAATGACTAAAAGACTTTTAAAAATATATTGGTATACGTACATTAAAAAGAGTAAATTTTTACTCACACAACATAATTTTTATAATATAAAATATTAAGAAACAAAAAACGATATACCCATTCTCCTGAAGGTTGTTTTAGAATATTTTTAAATAATTTAAAAAAAAGTTAATTAGGTAAAACATAACACTATTTTAAGCCTGTACAAAAGTACTTGCACAATCTTGACTTGTTCAAGAACCTGCATTTTAAGCTGCAAGAGAGGCGCCAGCCATAACAATAAAAATCTGATTCATTTGATCCGATTGAAATGCGAAATAAAGGTAAACAGTCGTAAAATTGATCTGAACATAGCTCCTTTTATGTTGGTCGGGTCAGTCACAAAGAACTAATCAGAATCTTTAATTAGCGTTACAGACTATCGTTACCGAATTAAACGATTCCTAATATAATAAACTAACTGAAAAGCCCGTCCACTTCAAAACTCTATTGGTGTGAATCGATCCCAGGGGAGGTGATTTTTAGTTTGGTAAAAATTGGAACAAATCCGAATATTATAAACGACCTAAGTTGTAAGTAAGAACAGTGATCTAAAGTTATTTGTTTATTTTTTAAATTTTATTGTATATTTTAGAATTACCGTTTTCTCTGTTATAATATTAGTTATGCTAGTTTTAGTTAGTTTGGCACTAAAAACGCCACAATTAACATTGTATTAACATAGGCTAAATCAACACCTTAAGTAGTAAAGTTTAGTTTTTAATTAAAGTTTATACAGTTTATGCTTAGTTATTGCTGTGAATAATGATGAGACTGATTCTAAGTAAGACGTTAATGTTATGCCTTTAGTATTATAATAAATTATATTAACCATATTCTGTAATTTTCTCTGAATAAATAACTATGTAACAGCATTTTAATTTTACTAGTGTTACAACTGACCCCAATCGCTGTTACAACCGCCCTGGGTGTGGTATTGGTTGAACATTTTCCCTGATTTTTTAAATTTCCCCAGATGTTTTTTGTTATGCAGATAATGCCACTATAACCTTATCCATTAGTGGTCTGATAACTAAGTTTCAATTAAGGCATACTCTCAAATACGCTCAGTTCAAATTGTTGTTATAGACAATGATTTTTCCGAAAATGGTTCAACCGACCCCAGTCTACCCTAATGGACATTGAAGTAATTGAAACTATTTCAATTTATCAATGGTAATTCCTTTACTATTTTTTCGTTAATTCTTTAGTTAAATTCTCTACGAGTTTGTTGTTTCAGAATTTATCATTTTGATTTCCATCACCCGAGCCACCTCAATTTATAGATAAAATTTTTTCATTACTTTCTATAATCGGGACTGTTGTGGTTTTCTTACTGTTGATTACTTTGTAAGTAAAAAAATGTCAGTACTGCAGCATTTTCTTGTTTTTCATTTGTTAGATGCCAAAAGTAAAACATAGCAAAACATAATAATGATAAAGCTACTATTGAAAAAGCAATAAAGGAGGTTGGCCAAATGCGAAAATCAATAAGAGCAACGGCAAGAAAATATGCACTGCCTAGATCTACATTAAATGTAGGGTTTCAGGAAAGTGCAAAAAAAAGAAAAGTTATTGGAAGATTGGATAAACGAATGTATGAAAAAAAGCTTTCCAAGGGGGAATTTTTGTGTTTCTTATTTTCAGTTTGGTTATTATTTTTTTAAATATTTAAGTGTTTTTTCATGAAACACTCTTTCGGCTTCATTAGGAATGTTTGATTACGGATTTACTTTATGAATTTCTCCATCAAACATTTCTTTATATCGACGGGCTATTTCTAATACCACGTATCTCGGCAATTATTGAAAACGAGTTAAGAACTTAAATGCATTCGTTATGCTGTTCCACATACCTTATTTCTAATGCTTCTTGTGTCATAGTTGATAATATGAAAGTGAAAAAAAGCTAAATTGCAGACCTCGTGCCTTATTTTGTGGCACTACTGGCCCTTTTAATAATATTTATCTCATCAGTTAACTATATTAGTTTGCTGAAGACTGATACGTGTTTTTCTACTGTGCTGCTAGAAGGTAAGTAAACTTCAGTATTTGGGTACCATTATAACACATTGTATTTATCGCATCAGATACGTGCTATTAGAAATATTTCGTCAAGTTCTTACCATGAGATACTTGTTATTTTCTTAATGTATCCTTATTACAACGCAGGCTAATAGTGAGTTTCACATAAGTCACTTAAAATTTAATACAGGCTTAAATTTAACTCACTAATAGAAAACTTCTGTTCACGCTAATAAACTTTCCTCTATTAAATTTTAAGTGACTTACATGAATCTCACCATAAGAGGCACAGATGACAAAATTTCCTTATTATTCAGTCTCAAATATACAGTGCAACCTCGTTAATCTGAAATATTAAATGTAAAGCTGTTCGGATTGGTAAACTTCAAGAAAAACAATTTTCAGTTCTGTGCGGATTATAGTGGTTTCAGATTATTGAGATTGCATTGTAATAATGTTTCTGAACCGTGTCGAATAATTTAATTACAATAATATAAAAACAAATAAATATTAAGTATATTATAGTCTACACAAATAAACGTCTGCATAATGCTTTTATTTCAGAAAAGGATGAACGAAGAAAAACTATTTTATAACGTTTCGACACGTATTGAGAAGTTAACATCAAATGCGAGGAATAAAGCGAAGAAGAATCGTACTCAAATCAGAAAAGATCCCTCAGGTAAGAACATAAATTTCATTTTATTTAAATTTTTCTAATGATACACAAAAGTATTGAATTCATTCTTGTGTTTTTTAAATGATATCCCAAAGTTATGTAGAAAACAAAGATATTTTACAAATATGTAAAAATTAAAGAGCAAATATTTGAACTTTAATTTTTATGTCTTATACTTACGGTCATTGTGAATAGGTACTTAAATTCATTATGTTTTATGACGGCTTTTCTGTACTTCCTGTTATATTAATGTTTTTATTGTGTATTCTTCTAGAAGCTGCTTGTAACGATTTTAATACTTTGGACCTTACAAGAACAACTGAAAGTAACCTTCCAAATCTGATACAAGAAAACACAAATTATAATAATTCAGCCGTAAGTGATAATTTAGCAGATTTAAGTGGGAGCGAATTAGGATGTAATATAAATGATCTGGCTACCAAATTTACATTTACAAGTGATGTCATCAATAACTTACATCAAGAAACAGGAGCTGGAGCAGATGCTAGTGGTATTAATTTAAATGAGGTTGTACCTATAGAACAAAAATCTTCTAGTAGACAAGAACAAACAGCTGCTATCGACTTGAGAGAACCAGGAGACGAGTCCCATTTCATTCTTGGAGAATATTGTGATTTTGATGAGCTTCCACACATGGGACAAAGTTCTCCAAGGAAACCAACAGGAAACGTCTACATTAACTCCAGTAAAGAATCAAAGAGGAAAAATATGAAATCTCCTATTGTTGGGGAAAGAAATAAAATGAAACTCGCACGAATGAAGGGTGAAGGATACACAGGATATACCAGAATAAGACAAGGTATAAAATTTGTGGTAAAAAGAAGTTTAGACAAAAGGGAAAAAAGAAAGATGGGACCAATGTGCAGTTCTAATATGTGCAACACAAGCAGAATAAGGAAATGTAAGTTTTTCACACAAGAAGATAGGATACAAATATTTGAAAAATTTTGGGACTTACCATGGGAAGGGAAACAAATTATGGTATCTGATCTCGTACAACTAAGTCCAACAAAACAACCGACTGCCACTAACAAACATCCTAATATTAAATCACGCCGAAGTTGGACATTAATCTACCATCTGCCCAAAAATAATGAACGCCATAATGTATGTAAACGATTTTTTCTGAGTACTTTAGGTGTTAACGAATGGATGGCAATTAATTGGGTTAAGAAACATGCGGACTCTCAAAAGGGAGAGACCCTCAAGCAATTCATGCAAAAATGACTTCTCATTATTGGCGCAGAAAATCAAAAAAGATATGTCTTAAAGCCGATTTTGATTCAATCGTTAATTATTATTTATACAGTTTATTATAAATTCTTTAATTATTTATACTTTATATTATTAAACATATTTTTACTTCGCTTTTATTTAATTTATCCTCATGAAAATGTTATAGATAAATCTAATTATAACCACATTATTTGATATGCAATAGGACTTTGTCTAATATCAGAGATATTATTGTTACAATAGTTGGCATTATTCTGAAACCACACATGTTTAAAAATAATATTTATAGTAGATACTTATTCTAATAATTGGAACAAATACATAAGATAGTTTGGTGGGATAGTTAACTTTAGGAGCGAAGGGTTAGGCGTTTGAATTCTGCTTGAACCCAAATATATTTGTGCCGTGGTTAGGATTTCACGTTAAATCTAAATGCTCATCGTATTCATCATCGTATTCATGTATCGTAGACATGATCTACTTTTGAGTAAAGATAATAAATTCTACACAAAATGCTTCAAAATTAGGAGCATTGTGAAATAAGGCAAATCTACTCTACGGTTATCTAAATATTTTTTAAATATAATTTAATATGTTGTAATGTTGGAGGTTGTAAGAGCATTGCAGTCATTGCCTTGCAGCTAACGCAGTTGGATGCGAACGCGGGGTACCGGGTTCAAACCCGGGTAGAGTCAAACTTTCTTATGACCAAGTCTCCGTGCTTCGGAGGGCACGTTAAGCCGGCGGTCCTCCTGAGTTGACGAATTGCCACCGTTAACAAGAAACAGGGCTACAGGCACATCTGAATGCTAGCCTAGCAAGCTGCTACCGGATGTAAAACAACTATAGTCCAAAATCGATCTGCGGACTACTCACCAACCCGTCTGGCCAGCGTGGTGAGTTATGGCCAGATCCTCCATAATATGGAGAGGCTTATGTCCAGCAGTGGGCGGATAAAGGCTGATGAAGAAGAAGAATGTTGGAGGTGTTTATTAAAATCCTACTGCTGCCACTTAAATCCTGTATTTGCGCTAGCGGATTTGCCACAGATCAACTTATTTTGAAACCAAAAGTAATTTAATTTCAAAAGATTTAACGAACTTGTACCTAAAGCCATTACCAGAAAGTGGCCCATTTTTTTCTTGGACAGTCTTTAATACTAATATGTGAAGTAGTAATTTTTCTAACATCTCAAATTGGAAAACAATTTGTATAGCTAAATTTACACATTTTCTATTTAAAGTAAAGCCTGTAAGTATACTGAGAAATGCCCCTTAAGAATTGCTTATTAATAAAAAAATAACGATGCTGTCGTAATTTATAATAAACATTTATTTACGTAAAAATTTTCATATTGTGTAGTGTATTAAATTAACACCGGACCACAACAATTTGGACGTATCGGAAATCATGAAATTAAGTTATCCCAGATTAATTTATACAAAATCTAATTATTTTCATGACATGGATGACCATAAATTTTATAGGCGTTTTCGTCTTACAAAACAAACATGCTTAAAAGTTTTAACTCTCATAGAAGACAAATTGGAAGCTCAGAAAGATATGTAAGTTAATAAAATTTATAAGAAATTAATTACTGTTTAAACCAAAAACTCTAAACCATTTTTTTTACCTTTACTTTTTAGAAGCATCAATATTTCTCCTATGAATCAGTTGTTAACAACATTGTACTATTATGCATCATGTGGTCATTTTAGTGGAATAAATGCTCCAACAACAAATAAGATTATTTTACGAGTGTCGGAATCAATTGCAAGTATGATACACTCCTCTTCTCAATATATAAAAATGCCTAAAACAGTTGCTGAAATTAAGAAAGTTCAAGATGATTTTTATCAAGTAGCTGGATTTCCAAATATTATAGGAGCAATGGATTGTACCCACATAAAAATACCACCGCCTGAAAAAAACCCTGACTTTTACAAGAACAGAAAATCGTATTATTCTATTATAGTTCAAGTAATCTCAAACGCAAATCAAGATATCCTAAACATTATTGCGAGATGGCCGGGATCTGTACACGATTCCAGAATTTATGAAGAAAGTCGTATACGCGCCAGAATGGAAATGGGTGAATTTCCAAATAGTTTACTATTAGGTAAACGTAATTTTATACATTTATTAATATAATTTGCTCACATCTTTTTGATTTTATTAGGCTACAATGGTTATCCATTAACCGATTATTTTTTAACTCCTGTGAGGGATCCAACGTCAAGAGCTGAAAATTTATATAACGAAGCACACAAGAAAACTCTTAATTTAGTTGATCAGTTATTTCGCAATTGGAAGCGACGCTTTCCTGTTCTTGCATATGGAATGAGATTTAAGGACCTACAGACAGTTTTCATGATTATTGTAGCTACAGCTATACTAGAAAATATTGCACATTCCATGCATGACCTACAACCACCACCGGTACCGGAACATCTTGATGATGTAGAATTGGAAGAATTAATTGAAAATGGTCAAATTCCACGTTTCTTCTTAAGAATGAAAAAAAATACTCCTGTAAAAACTAGGAATGATGTAATCGCGAACCATTTTGAGAATTTGTAATTTTTGTTTCAATATAAATATAATTAAAATTAATTGTTTCTTTTTTAATTTTACAAGGCTACAAAATTCACACTATTATTAAAAATGGTCCGATTCCGTGTTTCTTTGCATGAAGTAAAAGTTAGTAACCATTAAGTACATATCAGGTTATTTTTCACTGTAAAATAACTTTTCACAGCAGCAGTTCTTTATTAGTCATAAATTTCATTATTTGTAATTTTTCTTCAAATTTGGGAATAGTATATAATAATAATCGCTAGGGACCAGGTCTAGATTTTAAGGTGATTTATTTTCTAGAAGTCACACTCTTTTTAGAACAACTTAAAAAACTTTCTCTTGGGAATTTTCGTGAAGAATAAAATTTTTTTACTGAACTTGTCCCCTTTTGTTTCCTTACGTGACTTTACCTACTCTTTACAAAGCAGATAATTAATTAACAGAATTAATTTGGTATCCCAAAAGTTGTAGCCATAATCTTGCCAGAGGACGTTTGGGTTTCGAAAATCTTGGGTGGCGGATTTTTGGGCTAATTTGGAAAAAATGGATCTCAACGACATGTGGTTCCAACAAGACGGCACTACGTGCCACACAGCGCATGCGACAGTATATCTTCTGCACAACAAATTCGACAACATGGTTATCTCGCGTTTCGCCGACGTCAACTGGCCACCGAGATCATGTGATTTAACGCCATTATGGCCGGACTAGTAGTAATAAAATGGAAACGACTAGTAGTAATAAAACCGATTTCTATTGGTTCATAATTGATCAGAGATTAACTATAACATATTGTTGCTGAAACCGGCCATTAGACTTTTTATTGTGGGGTTATCCTAAATCACGAAAAGGATTAAATAAAAAAATATTTTTAAAAAACAAGCTTTAAGAAAGGACTAAAAAGGAAAAAATAAGTTTTCGCGTTTCTAAGAGTAAAGTGGTTTGAACCCTTGAAAACATCAATAAAAGCGTAGGGCACTGTTTGTGGATGATATTATTAGCCCAAACATTTACGGGCCGTTCCGGTTTCCTAAAACTTTACTGGTTTGTGTCTTCTTAGCACGCTGAACACTCGACCCCTGCATAGGTAGGGGCGTTTTTAATTTTAAATGGTCTAAGGGAGGTGTTAATAATTATATTTAATTATCCCAGCTAATTGTATCGTATAAAATCTGCGTACCATACGCTTTATTTGTCCAAAATGATGACATTGAATTAATTTTATAAATTTGTTGTACATCAGGGAGGTTTGGTACATTTTGATTTGGAAAGACTGATCTGTATATCAAACCTTTTATGAGCACAACTACTTATTTAAAAAAAAAATTTAGTTAAAAATATGGCACACTACGGCAATTACTTAGCTAAGTTTAATTTATTATATTATAGATGCCGCTTAAAAGAAAATCCAGAAAGCGCAGGAAGAACTCCCCAGAGGATTTAAAAAACGCTGTCCTTGAAGTAGTAAATGAAAATAAAGCAATAAGGAGTACCGCCAAAAAATATAAGATTGACAAGATGACCTTAAAGAGATATGCTGTAAAATACAAAAAGGATAAAAATATCGTTTTTACGCCAAATTTTGTTAGTTCACAAATTTTTTCGCCAGAGGAAGAGATCCTTTTAATGGAATACTTGCTAACTTCTGCAGATCTTCATAATGAAGGCCTTACGCCTAAGCAAACAAGAAAATTTGCTTATGAATATGGTCAGCAAAAGAATAAAAAGATACCAGAGAACTGGAAGACTAATAAATCAGCTTCCTATGATTGGCTAAAAGGTTTTATGGCACGAAATCCCCAATTCAAGACCTTGCAGCAACAACGAGGCAGTTCCACTTGTTGTCCAAAATGAGTTAAGTACAGTTTTATATACAGCAAAACAGTGTTCATCGGTTGGTGAAATGAGTTCAGAGCTCTTCGAAAAATGCGCAGGGGAACGTTAACAGATCTGTCTTACATTTTTATCATTGTGAGTTATCTTTTACAGTTATAATTAAAAATGTATTTTTAAAGCGTTGGTTATGTCAAAAATAAAATTAGATAAGCCGAAATGTTACTAAGATTATTGTAGAATAAAACTTGAAATGCCAAAATATCCAGAATTTTATCTCTTGAACAATTTACTAAAACGGTGCTGTCTGGTTGTCATGTCTGGTTGTTGCTATAGGGTCTTCAATTGTTGTGGGCTCGAAGCAATTAGTTTGGGTAGAGTGACTGCATATAATCAATGAAATATACAGCACTTTTATAACTTACGCATTTTGTGACTAGAGTTACCACTGCGCACAAATTACAGAAAATAATTGCCCGTAGAGGTCAGAAGCAAATTGACCCATTCGTAACAGTATATTGCGCTAATTCCGTGTCGCCTTTCTTTATATTTCCTCGTATCAGGGTATAGGATTACAGGACCTAAGGTGGTCCTACAGGTTGCACTGCGGCGATTCATATCGGCTGTTGGTTGACTGCAGGAATATTTAAAAAATTCCAAAAAAAATTTATACTATGAAATGTTACTAAGAAAATAACTTTCCACCCTAAACAAGACGAGGGAAGGTTTGGAAAGAGAAGAAAATATTAATGAGAGCTCAAAAGACCAAACGCAATTTATTACCAAAAATAAAGATAATCTTAAAACAACAAAACGTAGTACAAGGAAGCAATCAATGTTGGACCAAAAGAAATGTTTTAAACGGAAATATGGAAAAGATGAAAAGCATTATATCTAGTGATCAGGTCTTACAGAGGAAAAACCATAATTAGCTCTATTTTGAGCCAAATTATGAGGATGATGTTACTTTTAACTGAATGTAGACACTAGGTGGGGTGCATGAGAACAAAATGAAAGAAATTATTGCCTTTTTTAATTTATTTAAATTTTTTTTTATTTTGACGAACATTATACTTCTGCATCTGACTTTTCATTTTCTGAAACAATTTGTGCCTTAAATTATTTTTTTGGTTAGTTCTTGATGTTTTTTTTCATACCTCTCTCTCCCCTACTTGAAAATAAAATACCTATATTTAAAATAATAATATATCTATTATAATAAAATAAAAGAATAATTAAATTATTTAATATTTTTGTTAAGCTTTCAAACGTAAATACGTTCTTTGTCAGAAATAAATAATAATTCGATATGTATTTTAAAATATCTTATTTATTTATTATCACGAGTTAAAAACTTAACAATTTAAAATAAAAAAAATAAACATTTTACTCGCGATTCTATTTTATTTGGTTTAACTTGTTTTGCGGTATTTGCTGATTTTGGGGGTAGTTTTGATGATGATTTTATGTTTTCTTCACTGGTGTTTGTCTGAGTGATTCACATTATTGTGCCTAAAATGTTTTAAATTATTTGTTTTTGATTACTAACAATTTGCCGTGAAGATGGGACTATTAAGTCTTAATTAAGACCGTTTCGTCTTGTTCTTATCGCGCCATTATCAAGCGCCCGCTAGTCCGCAAAAACAAGAAAATTTGTCCACTCTGTACTTAAGCATAATTTAAATAAACTACGGTGCAAACGAATAGGTGTTGGGGTTCATAAAGGTTCTCAGCTTCAGACCATTGAGATACAGTGGGAGCGAACGTGATTCGGAAATATTTTGTTCATTTACATCAAATCGGAAGCGAGGGCAAATCTGCTCTTTGCTTTTTGTCATCAAGGAGAACGCACGCGCATATTATGTAAATAATATTTTCCTCCAAATTCCTAATCGGGAAATAATGAACGCTCCCGCTGTATTGCGTTGGTTTGGGGTTTATTTATATTATAATTTATAACATTGATAACAGTTAAATATAATTGAGGATAGTGGCGAATAAAAGCAGAAAACAAACAAAGCTTGAGAGAAATGCAAAATGAATATAAAAGTAACTTTTCTTATATTCTTATTGTCTCAACGGGTGTGGCTCATTTAATCCACCTGCACTGAAGCAAATTAGCTTATTGTACCCCGTTCCATGCTGAGATCTTAGATGGATTGTGAGGTGGAGACCTATCAGATAGATCTCGATGACTACCTCGGTCACCAACAGTGTGGATGTCCTCTGGAAGGCCGAGCTTTAAGAAATTTTGTTCGGTTCGGCTCGCGTTGCCTCCCGTTCGATGTCGCCCACCCCTCGGTTCGGACACGAGCCTGAAGGTGTAGGTCCGCCTACGTTCCCCGCCACCTGATGGTGTAGGTCTACCTAGGCCCCCCGCCGCCCCGGTGGCATCGACCCTGCAAGGTGGTACGACATGGGGACCGCCTGTCCGCGATTCGAACCCAGAATTTCCGCTCTGAACTCAACCAGCGATCACATCAAGCCACCACTGCGGCTATAAAATTATTATTAAAAGTAACTTTTAATAATAATAGCCTCATTTAAAGGTTCTCAAAGTGGCTTCTTTTGGATTGAACACAAAACCTTAATTGATTCACGCAATGTTAATTTTTTCCGTGTATCTCTTCCATCAATGTATTTATTTTGTTCCCTCGCATCAATAATGTTAGCTTAAAGGACTTCAAACTTGCCTAAGTAGTTTTCAAAATCCAACCATATGCTGTAATTTTTGGATTTTCATTCTCCAGCTCGTCCGAAATCAGGAAATTTTTCCCTACACCACTATTGAGTGGTTTTGCAGAATTCTGTTTGAAAATGCGAGGTTATGATGGTCTGTTTATACTATAATACTTTTTTTCAATTGCTCTAGTACATAATATATTTTGTTTTCTTTTTTAATGAATTGAACACTTTGGAGCTTATAAGACCAAAATCCACTTTTACTAATAGACTTAGATTTGTCACTTACAGCTATTCTAATCGTTATGTCTTGTTTCTCTTCATCTACGGTTTTTTGGAATCGATGAAAAAGGTGCCCATAATCATTTTAGTGCATCAGACATAGATAGTCGTAGAACGTCATTTTCCTAAACGAAAAAATTCAATAAAAGTCTCACATTGTTTGGTATAGTAAAGCAAATAAAAAAAAATAAGATAGTTTACTAAAACAAGAAATAAATGTATTTAAAAGAACCTAGAATCAAAGTGTAAATATTTATGTTGCACGCAATGCCCGTAAATGGTCATATGAAGTTTTTTAAACCAATTCTAAGATTGGGCGTTTCAAAACCACCGACCCCGAAATTCAATTCTTCTTTTGGTTTTGACCATCTTATTATACAAATTACCAAACCTAGGATTGTGCAAATGCGAAATATTTTCTTTTCTTGTTTGTTTCAGAGTCAGGTTGGTTGTCAGTCTATACGCACGTGTTTTCGTGCGATGTCTACTGTTTCCGAACACGAGTTCAAGTTGAAATTAGATGAATACATAAATAAGTGTGATGCGAGTAATGCTTTTATACTTACCCCTGCTAAGTACAATAATATACTGGGTGAGATAAAATCTTCTCTAAAGAAAAAGAAACACGGAGAACCATGCACGACACTTGATTATCGGCGTATGAGAAGGTATGACGTTTTGGCCATTGGTGATACCGAAAAATTAATACAAAGACGTTCTACGGATGAGGACCAGATCAAATACTTTTGTCCTGCGGATGAGTTGTACGAAGTAATACATAAAGTTCACATAGATATTGGGCACAAACGAACCAGGTGTATGGAGAGAGAACTTAAAAAGAATTACTGTAATATAACGCGAGAAATGATAGATATTTATTTGCGTTTATGTGGACAATGTCAGCTGAAAAAGACACACAGAGGAAAGAATTTAATGATAAAACCAATATTAAGAAATCACAAAAAATGAAGAGGACAGGTTGATGCAAATAGAACCACTTTTTATGCATAACTACTTTATGGTTATAAATAATAATGCAAGAGGGGTAACATTTTTAAAAGCAAATATCAGGTGTAAACATATAAAAAAGTACTTCGTTGTAAAATAAAAGTCGAATCGTACTGAGGGGATCATCTCAACAAAACTAAAGCCTTTTGTATCTAAATGACCTTACAACGTGTCAAGATAAAAGTTATTCAGTAGTGAATAGCAATGAGCATTCGTAAATAACATCAACAAGTCACAAAAATGGTAAAGTTCAACTCGAAATGCCATGCATAGCCAAGTTGAAGGAATAAATAATAATAATAATGCAACAAATCTTTTTAAAAATTGGTATTACGAGATTGTTTTGTTTTACAATTCTATTAAAAAAATTCTATATTTATTTATGTGTTTACCCATTTAAATTAACAATGTGTTTTGTCAAATTTCAATATTTTCGAAAATATTAAAATTTAATCAATAATATTATAATCGTAGTGCTTTCTTTCTATATACTTCCTAGGTTCGCTTAACATACAAAAAATTTATACATAGAGGACTTACTATTTGACATAGACTCCAAATCCTGAATCGAGTAATTCACTTAATTTTGAGAAGAGTTTTCATGGCAGACTAACCTCGATGCAGATATTTCGCAATCGCACAATCCTAGGTTTGGTCATTAGTATACGGTCCAAGTTTGCAGTAGCCGTTTTCGAGTATTGCACTAAACATTACATAAGTTATACTTACATTATGACATTAATTATTTAGCTGGGTTACAAAAATTTACCGCGTTATGTTGTTGTATCCTAAAGTTTAAAAAAAATTGAGCGCATTAAAAATTGTATATCTAAAATAAAAAGCGCATTCTACACATATAAAAAAAACTTTATCTATACTATAGTCTTATATTTAATTGTAGAACTTAGAAATGGACCGTTGGAGAGGTTTAAGTGAGGAGACAGTAAATCAAGAATCCAATGTTGGTATTTCTAAAAATACAGTGAAAACCAAACGATACATTTGGAAACAATTTATGACATTCTGTTTGCAAAGAAATTACGTAATATGTGAAAAAACAACTCCAAAGGAATTATCGTTTATTTTAAAAGACTGGGCTTTCAACATGAGAAAGTCGAATGGAGAAGAATATAAAGAAAGTGTCGTAAAAACGTTCTTTAACGTAATTTCAAAAATTTTGCAAAACAAATTCTTAGCAGAATATAACATTACAATTAACCCCTTTCTGGATTTAGTGTTCAAAGAAGCACGAGATGCAAGAGACGCTAAACGTAAACAATTAAAAAACAATGCAGATAAACGTAAAGCAAGTGCTACAGCATTCACACCACAAGAACTCCAAGCTTTGCAAAAATGTTGGGATGAAAACACCCCCGAGGGATTACAAAAAAAGTTTTTTATAATTGCTGCTACAGAATTAGCATGGGGAGGAAGTGCAGGCGCTTATGCACAACTCATGTATTTTAAAAAAGAAGATAATCTTGGTCTTTCGATAGACCGCATTGAATACAATCCCAGTTTTTCAAATACGACCGAAGATGACTTCACGCATTGTACCGAATCAAAGTGGTTAGAGCAAAATTTGCTAGATCCTGACGTTTGTCCAGTACGTCTATTTAATAAATTAATAGAAAAACGTCCTAAACATATAACGACCCAAAGATTATTCCTTACGTGCAATCGTAATTGGGGACCTGCACAACCATGGTACAAAAATATGCCAATTGGAATTAATCAAATTACAAAATGGACCAAGCAGACTGCTAAAAAAATTAATTTAGATATAACATCAAGAAAAATTACCAGTCACAGTCATAGAGCAACAGCTAATACTAATTTTGCATCTTTAGTTCCCAAACAGTTTGTCAAAATTGCAAGCCGTTCCAGTTTTAAAACAATTCAAAGTACTTCTGGTTATCCCCAACAAAGTTTCTACCTATTACAAAAAAACGACAATACTGCTACTCGTACTTCTAATCTCAACATCACCGTTGCAAACGCAGCAATAATTATTAATAATGCTGTTTGCCCATTCGATTAACAAATAAAATGAAGGAGGACTGCAAGAGAGTTGTTCCATTTGAGTAACTTATAATTACTCCAAATTAAGTATTTTTAACCACAGCAATATTTTTTGACGATCCTGAATACAAATGTTATTAGATCTCTTCCAATTCTCCATTTTATGTTTAAAAGTTACATTAGATTTTATATCTGTTCCTTTCCATTAATCTCCGGTCACTTGATGTATATTTTTGGGTTACTAAAATCTGATGGATATAGTCTAAAGTGAAAATTATTGATACATTTATCAAACTCGTTCATCAGAAAGCAGAACCATTAAAAAACCGGCAACATAGGCCAGACAACTATGGAAAAGGTTCCTTAAAATTATTGTGATGTTTTATTAGTGAAGAATATTTGGTATCTTGTCCAGTGGCTGTCAATTTTCAAAATCAATCGGTGAACATATTATAAGGTTAGTTTTACTTTCTTAAAATCTTCTTAAGCGGCGTTCACATCGAGGTTCTTGTCTTGCCTTGCTTACGGAAAAACTGGCAAGAACCAATTAGATTAAAATATTTGCTTCTATCCTTTTCTATGATTAAAAGTTGTTCATTTTGATTTGTTCTTTCCAGCTTCTATCGAAGCAAGACAAGACCTCAACTTATTTGGACTTATTATCAGACTTACCTACTTAAATTACAATATAATACAATGCTTTTAAAAGAACAAAAGACTTATTAAAAATAAGATGACAGACAAGCAAATATCAATACTTTGTAATATCGATGAACCAATATATTTTCTCAGAAATCGATACAGTGTATTCTTTAAACAAAGTTTATAATAGGTTTGTTCGTGCAGCCAGTTTGTGCTAAAACACGTATAAAAAACCGGTGTATTATGTATGATACTTACGTTAGGTCGACCTAACGACTAAAAATGTATACGTGTTTTGATTACAAACTGATTGAAAACTGCTACACGAACAGAGCTAATTTGTACCCCAACCCCATATTTGCATCCATATTTTGATAATGCTAAATTAACTTGCCTCATTATTAGCGTATTTGAAAACCAATTACTTGTACCCAATATTGTATTGGTATTGGAATAGTAGACTCAATAATTCTGACCATATAGGTTCCTCACTGATTAAAATATCACTAATACGTACTTTTACCCTCTACTCACTTTTGTTCAGTCCTATCCTACCTACATCTAATCGTATTTAATAAATTAAAAATTTAATTTTTTTTTAATTTCTATTTTTATAATAATTATTCTTTTACTTTATTTCCAGTATGAAAGGGAGGTTCAACAGTGCATCGTATCTACCTGTGATCTTAAAAATAATACTAGAAACATATTCCATGCTTTACCTAAAAATGACGAAAAACGGCAAAGATGGTTAAATGTGTTAAATCGACTAGACCTTATTGATGGAGTGTCTTACAAGTCTAAGAAAAACAGAGTATGTAGTGCCCATTTCGCCCCTGGGCAATATAAATCTCCAAAAAGTCGGCACTTAAATTACCACGCTGAACCTTCGCTTGTAGAAGGTATGTCAATAAATAATACCTACAAAGTATTATTTTGTTAATTTTAATATGGATTAAAGTTTTTGTATCAGTAAAAAATAAAGTCTTTTGTTAAGGTGGAAATGAAATTATAAAATCGCCGCCAAAGTATACAACGGTAGTATCTCCTGTTCCTGTTAATAGTACATCAACGCGATCAACTTTTAATCGAGGTTAGTTCCTAAATATTGCTTATAAATTCATATACATTTCCCTTTATTCTTTATAAATTTTAGAGTGGTCACCAGTAGAGACACCAAAAGTCAGCAAAACATATTCTAGTAAAAAGAAACTTAAGAGCCAAAGTAAATGATACCGCATGTTCATCCCATTGCCTCTGAAAAAAAATTAAAATTGATTATTTTTATAAAAAGATGTTTTCTTGAAGAGTAGCAAGTAACATTCGCCTAACGAAACATTCTGGCATTATGATTCATTCAGGGTTCTCTTGAATTTTTTGCAGTAAAATTTGTATATTCTGCGTGACGATTGCAATTATTAATTATTCAAAGGATTTTTCTAAACGGAACAAAAAAGTTTCGTTCTCCCTTCTTCTCTGCTGGGTGGAACAAACCTACTTATATTAATATAACCAACGCCATCTCCTTGGCAGTTTTTATTTATATAGGTGCTAACTGTTCGAAGTCCCAACCTTTTGATGGATGTCGCCTGCGAACTTGTTATAATGAGTTATACTATGGTCATAACGCATCAGCTAAAGTAATTTAGAAATTTTATTCAGTAAACTGTACAATGCAAAATTTTAAAATGTACAGCAATCAGCAAATTACACTAATTTACTGGTATTTTACTGAGATAGAGGAAGAGGAGACGAGCAGTCTGGCGTAAATCAAATACGGATGGACTAGAGAGCGGGAAACCGCGGTTCTAACCCTGATTGCGTCGGGTATGTGCTATAATCTAAAAAAAGTCCAAAATTGATCTGTGGACTATAGGGAAGGTAACGAGAAACCACTCACATTTTCCTTGTAAAGTCTTCTTGGCTTAGCCAGGAGGATCTTAGCCAACGTCTAAAGAAGATATGGCACTAATAATAAGAAGAAGAGGTTGTAAGACCTCCGCTGGTCAACAATCTTACCTTATTACTAATTTTGGTGATTGTTTAACGAATTAAACAATCACGCTGCTGCCACCAGATTCTTTAGATCGGAAAGTGATTAACCTTTCCGACCGGCAGGTGAATCAATCCCGCCAGGCAACGCGTCACGGAGGTGTGGGAGGGTAAATCTCCACCAAACGCCAAATAAAACAGGATGATAATGAGTGAACGAATTTATACAGTTGATTAAAAATTGTTATAAATTATTATGAATGACAAATAAAAGAAAGAATAAAAAGTTGAGTTAAAAAGAATAATAGGGGGAAAATCTTACCTGATTACTCGGGCTCGTGGTGTCACTTTAGTTAAAAAAAAACAATAATAAAATGAATGAATGATTTAATGAACGAAACAATATGATTAACACTTAACAAACTTATACAATTAGTAAATTATTAGAGATCGATTTCCAACCCGGCTCTACTTGCACTTGGTTTGGAATCTGATCTCTTTCTGGTGACTTCTTTACCTGGTTCCGTTTCCGGAACCCTTATCGGTCTTACAAAATCTTAACTTTTTACGGAAGGGGTGGTCGTTACAAGGTAAGCTTACGACCTACATTTTGAACTTCATAGTTTTGAGCATTTCCAAATGTCTGAAAATATTCTTTTAAAATTTTAAGATTATAATAAACAATACCTACAATCAAAGAAGGAAGTTAAAATGAAAATTACACCAGAACCTACTACCAAATACATTAGACTACTAAATACGTACAACTTCGCATTGTATCAGTTAGTAGAATTAGCTCGAAAAAATGTCTGCGCAGTAAATGTGGAGGAAGAACGTGCCGGTGTCGACGGCGACGTGTAAACGGACAGGACGAATATTCGTTTCTGCACATTAGCTCCTCCCATCTTTCTCGAGCTAATTTTAGTTACACATAATTTGTTTAAGTTAATTACACTCGAAGTTTCCACCTAGAAAACCATAATTGGACCCCCTTTTGCAGGAAGAAACCAAGTGGCATAGATCAAGTTGCGAGTAAAACGACGAAAACAGTTTTAAATTAATTTATACCTACAGCTCCACCAAGCTTAGAAAGGACGCGGCAAATATGCCAACTAATTTGATAATAATTTGAATGAACCAATGAACGTTGAGTTATTTCTCAAGTACATTCTGTTGTAAAAGTTATAAATCATTGCCTGTGTTTACATTTGTCGTGGTTTTTTGTGTTATTCGGTTTCGTGTTATTTTATAATTTATTCCAAAAGTAGATACTTTATTTAATATTTGCGGTAACATTTTTTACGTATTTCGTGACTGCAATTTGACAAAATAATTTATGGATTTTAAATATTCGCGCCGAGAAACTTCTTCATTTGAGTGTACATTTTTAATTTTAGCAGCGCCTGACACGCCCCTAAAGTCGGTTCTAACGTTGGTGGAGCTGTATTTATTTATTAGCGGGCGTCCATTAATTACGTGAGGTTAAAATAGGGGGGTCCAGGGGTCTAATTTTTTTTTGCGGAATGTGCCAAAGAAAGCAAGATAAAAAATGCAGAAAAGGCTGCGCAAGTTGTACTTACCATGATTGCGAAACACACAGCTTCACGATTTATGTCAATTGTTGCAATGATTTTTTGTGAAATTCGTTGTAATGTTTTTTGTTATTTTTTTTAATATTTTTCAATTATACATATTTCGATATAAAATTAATAATAATATATATTTTGATTTAAACATTAAAATGTATATCATATTTTGGTAATAACACGAAGTTCGATTTTTTACAAAGTTCCTGCCATCATTTCTGAGAATAAATAAATTTTTGTAAAGGGACACTTAACTACTATTTTTTTTCTCACACTGCCACTTAAGTAGAAGACTTACCTACATTTTTAGGCCTTAATATGTAAAACATAAACAGTTATGAATTTTTTTTGTGAAATCACCCTTTTTTTCATGTTTTTCGCTATTTCAATTATTGTTTTAACTGACAAACAAAATTTCCGCGGGCCATACGAATGACTTTTGCTAACCCATCTCCATTTTTGAACGATATATCTATCCTAAAATATGCAATATTCACAGAATATGCAGAAACCTGACTCCATTAGGTAGCTTGCTAGACTTGCATTCAGGATTCAGGTGTGCCTTGTTTCCGGGGTTTTATGTTATTGGTGACAATTAACTAACCCAGAGGACCACCGGCTTATCGTGTCTTCCGAAGCACGAAGACTAGTCACAAGAAAGTCTATGACTCTCCCCGGATTTGAATCCGGTACCCTGAATTCGCAATTGATCGCGTTAGCTGCAAGGCAATGGCCGTTTCAAATATAGGTATATACAGGGTGTCCCAGATCTGAACGTCATCCCTTGGAGGGATGATAGGCCAGCTCATGACTGACCAGAATATCGAAATATACCCTTATTAAAATATCGTTAGTTTTCGAGATAATGGCATTTTTATGAATTTTGTAAAAATCCACACATTAAATCAGTTATTGTGTGCCACAGGTACGAAATTTAATATTATAAGAATATAATTTTGGTTAAGTAACCCTGAATAGCCCTGCTATTGATCACATATTAAAACAGAACTAATATTGCCATACTTTTTGAAAAAAAAATGTTTTTGCGAAATTCAAAACTTTTTTTTATTTTATTTGCTAACTTCGACTCTTCATACTGTAAAAAAATTGTAGTACACTAACCTGGCAAGTTATTTTAAAAAATTACTCATTTAGTGTAGTTTTCAAAATGGTATAACATTTGCTATAATAATACTTTAGAAAAAAAGATATAGCTATTTTACTGAAAAATGAGCTCATTGTGAAATTATTACAATAATCAGGAATTCAAATAAAAATAATATTTTTAGATTAAAGTGACAGGTATTTACTTAAAACTAAACAAAACACTAACAAAAGGATACACTAACAAAACAAAACATCAATAAAAATCAAAGACTGTGATTTTGTGTTTGCTATGCATCGATTCGCTTTCGTATTATTCCTTTAGTCGTACTAACGGTTTTTGCTTTGTTTTTTGGACTTATGTATTGCCTAGTAATTTGGACTTATTGTATTGGAGATAATAACGATCTGACCTGGTCTTCTTGTAGACTCTGTGTTAGTGTTACACCTTTGAAATTCAATCAATACTACTCATTATGCCATATCAGTAAAATGTCCAGGAATACGCAAAATTCATTACATCTATGGGGGCGTATGTTCGTTATTATCTCCAATACAATAAGTCCAAATCATTAGGCAATACATAAGTCCAAAAAACAACGCAAAAACTATTAATACGACTAGAAGAATAATACGAAAGCGAATTGATGCACAGCAAACACAAAATCACATTCTTTGATTTTTATTGATGTTTTGTTTTGTTAGTGTATCGTTTTGTTAGTGTTTTGTTTAGTTTTAAGTAAATACCTGTCACTTTAATCTAAAAATAATATTTTTATTTAAATTCCTGATTATTGTAATAATTTCAAAATTAGCTAATATTTCAGTAAAATAGCTATATCTTTTTTTCTAAAGTATTATTATAGTAAATATTATATCATTTTGAAAACTACACTAAATGAGCAATTTTTTAAAATAACTTGCCAGGTTAGTGTAGCACAATTTTTGTACAGTATGAAGAGTCGAAGTTAGCAAATAAAATAAAAAAAAGTTTTCAATCTCGCAAAAACATTTTTTTTTCAAAAAGTATGGCAATATTAGTTCTGTTTTAATCTGTGATCAATAGTAGGGCTATTCAGGGTTACTTAACCAAAATTATATTCTTATAATATGAAATTTCGTACCTGTGGCACACAATAGCTGATTTAATGTGTCGATTTTTACAAAATTCATAAAAGTGCCAATATCTCGAAAACTAACAATATTTTAATAAGGGTATATTTCGATATTCAGGTCAGTCATGAGCTGGCCTATCATCCTTCCAAGGGATGACGTTCAGGTCTGGGACACCCTGTATATTTTTTATTATACAAATAATCTCAGAAGTTCATTTGGGCCGTAAAAACATACGTGGCGGGCCGCTAGTTTGTCACCCCCTCACTTTCATATATTTTTAAGCTTACAAGTGCTCACGCACTGTTCTTCAGTATAATAATTCTTCATTATTCTGGAATTGAATTATAATTTAATTCAATTAATTCGTAAAATTATTTAAAATATAACGATTAATTTAAAGTATTATTTTTGTAACTGTTTTTGTCATTGGGGTGCATATTATGAAATTATGATCCCTGTGCCGTGTACGTCTTTCCACAGAAGTGTGCCGAATAAGGGTTAAAATTGGTTCTGGAACTAACAGTCATTAAAAACTTGGATTTTTTGTGAAATTGATGAAGTACGAACCCCAGATTTGTAATAAGGATCTAACTCATTTTTGGGTGAAATGTCGGTTGGTTCCTTATTGCAGAAGAGGATTCAATTGAAAGTTGTAAACCATATTTAATAAAAATAAAAAAATTTAATAATAATTCTAAAAGTCAGGGCGTTCAGAATATTACATTTATAAATTTCTTATCTATGTTTCTATATCAGTAGCTATAATAGGAATATAACAAAACAATAAGCACTGATAGGTATTAAATTCTATTGTGAAGTTTGTTTGACAGTTTGCGGTGCTTCGCACACTCTAAATTTTTTTATTTCTATGGTAGTCGATTACGTCACTTGTAGACTCGCGACGCTAGGGGCGCCTTGCATGTCATAATGCACAAGCGTTTGGTCCTAGTTTGGGAAATTGATTATGGCCAATAAAATATGATTATTTTAAAATTACTTCTGTATCAGGTAATACAATTGAATGTTCTCGTTTCACTACCTCTTTTGAGTTATTTTGTACTTCCTTCCTGATTTTTTAACATCCAAAATGTAGTTTTGGTTATGAAAAGTAAAATTTTGTGTTCTCATTTAGAATCTAGAACATTTAACATAAAAGCTATTTTTGCATTCATTTTAAGAGTTTATATTACATAAATTTGATTTCATTTGCAAAAAAAATTGTCTATTATTTATTCAAGAATATTACAAAATTTGATTATTTTTCATAATTTATTATAAATTAAATAATTACCTGTAATTGAACCTGCGTGATATATCATTTTTCTATTTATCAAAAATATTCTCATCAGCAATTTAAAAAATATTTTTAAATTGCGATTATTTGTGAATAAAAAAATAGATTGAATAGTTCTGTGATAAGATTACTAATATTATTGTCCTTTTGAATACAATAAATTATTTACTGGTGTATTGTTTTGTTAGAATGAAAGCTGATGTTATGGCCAACGGAACCAAAGAAAAATGGGATCCAGGTGAGGTGGATGGTTTTCGATGTGCAATAAATTGTTTTAGATTTGTGTTAAATTAGAAATGTAAATATTGGCTAAATATTTTTTTAAGTGCATTTCTTGGATGTACTTCGGTTTATATTACTGCCAACGGACAATAGTTATTTTAAGCTTTTCTTTATTATTTGCTTGTGTTTATTTATTATTATTTTTTATTGCATGAGAGAAGCTTTATTTGTAATATAATAATTACATAATATATTATAATAAATAATTTTATTTTTTTGTTTGTTTTTATTTTAGTTTATTCTATCGTTGTGTTCATAACCGATAACTTCCGCTTTTTTATACAGATCAATTATTCAACTTCTGTTTAATTTACTATTTCTATCACTTGATATGTTAATTTTCTTAGCTCTGTCTCGTCTGTTAACATCTCTTCACCAAGCACAAGAACTGCCATCAACAGAAGAAGAGCTGGGATTTTTAAGCAATTTACTCCAATCGAAACAATTACACGCTTTAGTTAACGTACACAATAAAATTCTTAGTAATGGGGCAAGCGATAAGTTTTTTCCCATGTTATCCACTTCCATGCATGTCATGTATGATGTTCTAGAAGTTTTGGCACCTAAAACGCAGTCATCGGAAGATTGCAAAGAACTTTTTTTCCTATTACAAAAACCTCATGTTCAGGTAAATATTTTTATTATATTTTCAACCAATAACAATTTGACATTTTAAGGGATTACTTTGTTCTCATGATGCTGTTGCACAAAAAGATTATTATCCACATTTGGCTGAGATACCATTCGAAGCTGACGAAGAAGAAGAAACCGTTAAAATTGTTCAGTTAGTTAAGAGTAACGAACCTTTGGTAAGAATGATTTTATTAGGTACCTTATATCAATTTTCATTTGGAAATACAAAATTTTATTTTATTATTTAAATATAATAGTGTGATCAGGAAAATTCCACATTGTTATACTCTGTTCACTCAACAGATGCAGCTAAACCACTTCCCACATATTTTTGCTTTGACAGAACAATGGGCTTACTTGTATTAGTGTTGTAAATCGGATTTTAAAATCTATTCGAATATCGCGCGCTTTTTTTTGGTAGTGGCTTAGCTGCTGTTGTCCGATTGAATAGAGCATAGTGACTTTAAATTAATACAAAGACACAGCTAAGGGGGGTGGGTAATGGAATTTTACCTCCTCAAGTCAAAACATTTGAAATTTTGACAAATGATGTCTATAATTTTTTGTTATACAGATTTACTTTGTTTATTTAATTATGAAACCAAGTACTTATATTGGTTTAGCCACTCTCTAAGCTAAGACATCGTTTCTCAACCTTTTTTCTGTTGCGACCCCCCTAAAGAGCAAAAAGTTAATATAAACAGCTTGCGACCCCCTCAGGAGCAGGAATGACATTTGTTTACCCCTTAACCCTTAAAAACCCAATCAAATGGTTGTATTTACCCGATCGTGACCCCCCTTATACCTTTTTCGTGACTCCCAGGTTGAGAAACGATGTTCTAGATTTCAGAAAAGGAATCCTGGCTGTGTCTCTGCCAAACCTTGTCATTTCTTAACCTATTTGCATCTGTTATTTTTTAAGAGAGCTTTTAAGTAACATTTTCACAGTTGACTGTCAGCTATCCATCTAGGGATATTTATTCTTTATGCCCGGTTTCATAAAACTTTTAACAACGCGTTAAATTTAACTAATCAATAAAAAATGTCCATTATTAGTACTAATATACCAATGGAATTCATTTGTTAACTTTAACAGCTTGTTAAAAGTTTTATGAAATTGGGGGTTAATATTATGATAAATACTGCCAGATGGTACCACAAGGATAGAAAATAGTAGCGAGGCGCCATCGCCATTCACTCCTGTATTGAAAATTAGTGAGAAATGCAGTTAAAAAACGATCTTTTATCGGTATTTCTAAAAGATTAATTTTCTTTTACCAAACAACGCGCTGGTTGACAGTTAGATATACCTTGCTGCTTGATGGCTACCAGGTAGCTAGCTAGCAGTAAAATAAATACATTGCTATTTTAGCGGGCGATTGCAAGTTCCACCGTAGTTTTACCCCCCCCCCCCTTGAAAAAATTAAGCAGTATTATAATGAAACATAAAAACTAAAATTACTTGAAAAACATGAGGGGTTATCAATTTTTGTACTTTAGGTACTTTTAAATCTTTTGGAATTAGAAAAAGTTGCCCCCCCCTTTAAAAAAGTTGCCTCAAACGTCTCAAAGCGCGTTTTGCTCCATTTTACTCAGACAGCACCTATAGCAGACTTACTTCATTACTGCCATAGGAGCAGTTCCTGGGTGAGTCTTCACTGACAGGAAAATGTCAAGATTTTCCCAGGTTAAAATGTCGCTTAGGTGCAATACAAAAAATATTCATAAACCTAATGTCTCCTCACCAGTAATGATGCTTTTGATAACATTTTGACCCAAAGAAAGCATTTCTTATGCCGGTTATTATTTTCTTCTCTCAAATATAGCTCCACTGTATAAAGTGAACTAATTTTGAATGTTTTGTCCAATTTTTGAACATTCAAACAAATTTTATATTTGCAAAAATTCAAGCGTCTACTATCGGAGTAAAAAGTTCTGACCCCTGAGTTTGAAGTCCAATAAAATCAAAAGTTAGCAGCAAAAAGATTTGAAAAAAATATATGATATCAATTGATTAGTTCTAAATGTCATATTAAAATTTTATACTTCTAACTGACGCCCTTTTAAAATTATTTAATAAAATGTTCAAAAAAGTGTAGTTTTTAGCACTCATTACGAAAAGTTGCAAATTCAAATAACTACAATTATCGTATTTTCTTTTCAAATTACATAAAATTTATGTAGTACATAGATAAAAGTATACTCTCTTTAGCAATATAAATATATACTTTAGTAGTATATTCCTAAATGTATAGCCATTATACCTACCTATACTACTCCAATTTTTTTAATTTTCATTTTAATCTTTTGATGTAAAAATTTATTTACAATAGAACAGATACAAGTGGATTAAGAAACGATACAATTTTCAAAAGTTCTGCCAACCACATAATATGATGAATTTTCCTTGATCACATTTTACTTTGGGAAGGTTAATTCAACGGTTGTTAAATATTTTGTTTAATAATTATGTAATTTAACCGATTATAATTGTCCCATTTCTTCCTGTGCTTGCAAAGTCGGGCGCTCAGAATGCTGAGCCGATTGTTGTAAGTATTCACAGAAAAATAAATATGTACCATTTCACACAATTGCGTCATTTTAGCTTTCACATATTCACATAATTATATAAACTTGTGTTTTGCTTTTGGTTAGTTTTTCAATTTTGTATAGGGTGCCACAATAAAAACTGATGAAGAAACTGGAAAAATTGTGATTGCTCGTGTTATGCATGGTGGAGCCGCCGATAGATCTGGATTAATTCACGTTGGTGATGAAGTGGTTGAAGTGAATGCAATTAATGTTGAAGGAAAAACACCAACCGACGTATTGACAATACTTGTAAGTTATATTCCATTTCTATACAGGAATTTATTCAACCGTGTATTTTAGCAAAACTCTGAAGGCACCATCACATTCAAATTGATACCAGCTGATGGAAAAGGAAACGTGAGAGAGAGTAAAGTGAGAGTACGAGCTCATTTTGACTACAATGCAGTTACAGATCCTTACATTCCCTGTAAGGAAGCAGGACTTGATTTTGTTAAAGGAGATGTTTTACATATCGTTTGTCAAGATGATGCCTACTGGTAAGTTTTATTTCAAAATGTAATTATTCGTACTTAAATTTCCTGCTTCTATTTCCTAAATAAATAAACTAAATTCCCGCTTTAATATAACCTAATAATAATTTAAAATTAACTTAAGTGTTGAATTGTGTAATATTAATACCAAAACTCGTTGGAGGAATCCTGTGCAGAGGATAAAACTGACATGAATGAAGCTGATGAGCCAGAATAAAGAAACGAAATAATATGTACATTATACTCCTTGTTTAATCTCTCCTCCGCTTTTGAGTATCCCTCTACCCCTAACTGAAAGCTTTATAAGATAATTTGAATTTTATTTTGTTTTTCACAAGTTTAAAATTTGTATTTATGCAAAGGTGGCAAGCACGCAAAGAAGGTGATCGTAATATGAGAGCAGGTTTAATACCAAGTCGAGCCCTACAAGAACGAAGAATTATTCATGACAGAACTCAAACTGAATCAGAAAATGGAAACGGTGAGTTAAAATTGTATGTTAACAATTTTATACCTGCATTTCTGCTTTGCTTTAAAAATCGTAGTTTTTGCATTACCATTAACCACTAACCATGCTATGACGGCCTTAGGGCTTTGCTCTGTTTCAGCTTTACCTGTTATTACCTGCAGTCACTCCCCGAAATCCCCTCGTTGTGCATCCAAACCTAAAACTAAAAAAATTATGTATGACACAGCCGAAAACGACGATTTTGACCGTGAGCAGATTGCTACATATGAAGAAGTAGCCAAATTATATCCCCGACCTGGTTTATATCGCCCTCTAATTTTGATTGGAGCTCCTGGAGTTGGTCGAAATGAACTTAAACGGCGTCTAATTGCTACCAATTCTAATAAGTACAAAACCCCTATTCCGTGTAAGTAGTAAAATATTCATTTGCTTGTTAATTTTATAAGAATTATTTGTAGTTACCTCGCGTCCAATGAAGCCAGGCGAAGTTAATGGAAAAGAATATATTTTTGTGTCACGTGAGAAAATGGAAGAGGACATAGAAGCAGGAAAGTTTATAGAATTTGGTGAATACAAAGGAAATTTATATGGCACTTCAGCTGATAGTGTCAAGTCGTTGGTTTCTTCCAATCTCATGTGCATTTTAAATCCACATTATCAGGCACTGAAAATGTTACGAATACCTCAACTGAAACCTTACATAGTCTACATTAAACCGCCCTGTTTGGAAGTTCTTAAAGAAACCCGAAACGCACTCCATGCCAGATCCACATTTGATGTTAACAATTCGAGAGGTTTCACTGTAAGAAAATTATTTTATTTTGGGTTATCAGCACTAAACGAATGTTTTAGGATGAAGAATTTAATGATATTATTAAATCATCTGCTCGAATTGAATTTTTGTATAGCCATTATTTTGATGAAACAATTGTTAATGAAGATTTAGCTGTTGCATTTGCTCACCTAGTCGATGCTGCCGATCGTTTGGAAACGGAGCCACTTTGGGTACCGGCATCGTGGGTTCAGTGATTTAAAAATTGTTATGTAAGCCAAATAATAAACATATTTTACCATTTATCTAAAAATTAGAAATTAACCCATTGATATTGTTCTTTTTATACCACTCAAAGGTACCTACTTAGCTGTTAACAAATATTTATCCTCAATTTAATATTAAATTGTGCCATGATCTTACAAAAAGTAAGTATCTTTGAACATTTTTTATCAATTTGCTTAATAATAATTATTAATAATTAAAAAAATGTTATCTAAGATACTCACCATGTCATTAGGCTAACGGCTAACATTAAGTTTGAAATAAAATTGTTAGCATAAAGTTGTTGTAATTTATTTGTTTTTTTTTCTCAAGGTTTTATTGGTTTTATAAGATTTTTATATTCCCTTCTTACGACTGTTCAAAAACTGACCACTTGACGTCATCGATCCTAATAAGGGTATTATATAAAAAAACATTTAAAATTGGGAATATTGGTACGTACACGGAATCTTTTTCGCCGAAGAAAATTTTACAATCGACATAAAGTTTTTTTTTAATTTTGTTATTTTTTATTACAACTTAAAACGTTAATTTAAATAATTTGTTAGTCTATAGTAAGATTGTAAAATGAATCCGCTATACCAAATACACTGGAAAGTGTTCTAGGTTGCTTTAGTCGCAATTTTTCAATAGAATGATATTTATCATTTTCTAAAAACCAATCCCTGTAACTTTCCATTTTATTTTTCCAATATTCTGTAATTTAAAACAAAAATAACAAAATTTTTATGATTTTCTAATTTTTACCAATAAGTTCGTCTCTGCTGCCATTTTCTCCTCCGTGTTCTTGAAGCATGAATTTTTGTGGGAGAATATGTGACGATGTTTTCTTCTTACCATAAACAAAGAACTAACAAATTATAATTAATTAGGTAGTTTGCTAATTGCTATAAGGACCACATTATTTAGCTTACCCTTTCCTTTAACTTTTTTGACATGAACGACTTCATTAAGCCAAATATGCTTTCTACGCCCATTGGAGCTTTAACAGCATAAATTTTTTTTATTCTTATAGGATAACAATCTTGTATGCAATATACAACTTTTTTTAAAATAGCAGGAGTAAGTTGTAGAATGTAACGTAAAGGAAAATCATTACAGTCAACTAATGTAAACGTTCCTGCTATTGTCGTGTTATCATCTTCTAGTAGCAATATATCTAAGAACATCATGTAAACTCTTATCAAATGTATAACATTAACGTTTTTGTCCCGAACTTCCTGCATATTATAAAATATAATGCGAGGACCATTTGGTTCTAAAGGTGTCGGTAGTGGTAGTAAAAGACTAAAATATGAATTTTTGCTGTTGTAATTTGAAAAATATAAGAATTTGTACCCAGCTTTTAAAATTTCTTGAATCTCAGGTTGAAGGGGGTCTATGTTTTTAAAGAATTTTGGTATTAAACTTCTACTACTGTAAAAATTATCCAATTTCATTTTTGTTTTCTCTACATCATATTTACAACCCCTTAAGAAAGCTAGTAACCATTGTTCATCTAATGATAAAAAATTCTTAAAAATTGATCTATACAATTAAAAACACACCTGTTCTGCATTTTAAATGAGATTGGGTAGTAAGCCATTTTTGAATATTATTTAAATGTTCGCAAATGTGTGCAGGATTTTCATTAATTTCACTCTTAGCTTTTTCCTGCAATTCTGGTGTTATGTCTCGAATAACCATTTTAATTGAATTACATTACACAACTAATCCTTTATTTTTAACTAACTTAATACTTCAACAATTAATTTAATTGGTTTCGTAATTAGTATTTTGGAATTCAGGATATATTTTTTTAACGAACTTATCTGTATGTTTATTTTTAAATAATTACTGATTATGTAATGCAGGTCCAAAGTAACAAACAATAGTATACTACTATTATTAATTATTATATTCAAGTTTATTAAACGAAGGTTATTTTACATATTAATATTTTACAATTTTTAAATTTAAAAACTACAACGCAATAAATTGAACAAAACATTTTCAAACAATGAAAGTTTTGTTTATGATCTCTAATAAGAGAAAGGGGAGCGGAAGGCAATCATCGATATCCGGATGGCTACGTTTGTTTTTTGTAGTATTGCAAAAAAAATTGATTTTTAATCTTTCATTAGCATTTTCCATACTTTCGACGATAGTATATATCTATCTTTGTATGGTTATTTGTATATTAAGTAAATATAAAAGCTAGTAAAATTATTTTTTATGAAGTAAAAAATTTTTTACATGAGTTTTAATAAGTGCAGTCGTGGAAGTAGGATATTTTTTAATTTGCTTTATATAAATAATTTCAACGAATAAATAACACGCACACCCGTAGGTTTGTAGGCACAGTAGAACCTGTCTTATCCGACATTTCTCACAAAGGGACTCGATCTCTAGAGTCTAGACTACCACGCTTTCTTGTAATAACAGCCAATACTAATAGCAGTTATGTCAATTTTTAAAAATTCGTAACTCAAAAACTAAGAGGCATTAGACTAAACGCCGAGAAAATGATAATTTTTTTGTTCCTAGGATCACAAAAGAAAAATGGGATTTTGATTGCTGATAACTGACTGTGATGTCTTCTTGTCAGCATTCTTCGGAGTAATTCAACTGAAGTGGACAAAAGCTTACCTTGTCTCACCTACTCTCTATTTTGCTGATATGATTGTAGTAACCCGCCTTATTTTGGTTCTAAAGCCAACCCTGCTTTATTTTGACAACAAGAGATAAGAGATTGTTGCGCTATCGTAATGTACTTTAGTAAGATAAAGTAGTTAGAATAACTACTTTCTCTTCAACATATTATCAAGGATAATAACTGCATACAGAAAGTAGTTCAAACAGTGACCCTCAACTTCCATTAAAATTAAGCGTTAATAAAGTTTTGGGTCACTGGTTTAGAACTTCTGGGTTAATTTTAGTTTAGAAATAAATATAGGAACTTGAAAGGTTTAAGTTCAACCGATAAGGGCATCGTCCAACCTTTATCGGTGAATCTCAATACATAAAAGGCAGTCAGACAGTCGGGGTTGTTTCAGTCGGAGTCGGACGGTCTGAAGCAGACAGTTGGTGGCCAATTCTCAAAAGGAGAGTAGTTAATATTGGTGAAATGATTAATAAGATTTGTTAGTTAATATTAGTTAGTTAAAGTTGGAGAAAGTTGAACGCAAGTCAACATCGAATCGTAAGTTTATTTAAGAGCGCGCTGCAAATTTTGATGCAAAAACATGTTTCGACAGATGGCGTGCCCTAAAATATTAATCTTTTATAGTTATCTTTTCACCAAAACAGAATTCTAATAATTTATAAAAGTCATATGAATAAAAGATAACTAAGCTAGGCAATAAGGAAGTTTGAACTTTCAAAGATAAATATTTTTAAATATATTCAATATTTTCACATGTGCATATCTTTTTGGAATATACTTGTAAATATTCAACATTGGAAGCTCAAACTTCCTTATTGCCTAGCTTAGTTATCGTTTATTCATTTGACTTTTATAATTTATTAGAATTCTGTTTTGGTGAAAAGATAACTATAAAAGATTAATATTTTAGGGTACGCCATCTGTCGAAACATGTTTTTGCATCAAAATTTACAGCGCGCTCTTAATAACTTTTTTTAATGCAATTATGCATGTGTGCTTTACATTTTATTACAGGGTTCACTGTATTAGTGTACCTACCCTACTTGTAATTAATTTCTGATTAATTAATTTAATATTTGACCCCCCTATGACTTGGGTTAAATTCTATTGTTAGTTTCTTTTATTAGGTTAGGTTATTTTATATATTCGTATCTATATATGCTTTTCTTGTTTTTTTGGGGTAAATAATAATAATAAAATAATGAGGCGGTCGGAGCTTAGCGGTCACGCGAGTTGACTATGAACGCTAAATACCCGGTTCGAATCCGAATAAAGTAAGAACTTTATTCTGGCCGTCTCTCCCTCGGCAGGCAATGGCAGGTATGCATGGCATGGCATGCCGGCAGGCATGGCCATGAGAAACCTTGTCTTAGGGTAAAAAAAGGACCTAGTACGAAACATATATAAAGTACATAAATCGTCCCCAAATTAAAAGGTTCACCAAACCCTCTTTAGGGTAAAAGGACCGAGAAGGAAGGAATAAATAATAATTATATGTATTTAAATTTCTTCTTATTTGTGTTGGGTCTTGTTTACCATTCCCGCGCCTACTAGGACGATCCACGCTACTGATTTGTGATTACACTGAGTTTCACCAGAGCTCAAAGAATTTAAAACTGGTGTATTGGCAGCGGCAGTTAGGCCAATTTAGCTACCAAATTGGTCGAGCAGGAAAGAAATATATGTGTCTCTCTCTCTCTCTCTCATATTAACAAAGAGGCCTGAGGCGTTATATTTAACTCGACGACTTATGGCATGTACAAGAAAATTTTTCTTTTTAGGCTTCTATGCATAGTATTGCATAGCAAGAAATATTATGATTTTATGATCTAGCTCCGTGTCCGTTCTTCCCTCCGTTGACGTTATTCAGAGCCAATAGAAACGCTCCAAATTATTATCTATAATAATATATTAATCGCCTTCAGTGCTTATATGATGTAGTTAAGTTAATCTCTAAATACAGTTGAATAAAAGAAAACAGAAATAGAAATTATAATTATAGCCCCGGTCTCCCTACATCCACATTATAACTATAATAAAGCAGTAGTAGTCTTTAGTAATATATAGTTATACATAACGAATTCACAAATTCGGAATGCAAGTAGATATTTTTTTTTTATGTTTATTTTTCATTACTTTTATTACGTAGTAATAGTTACGTAAAAAAATAATAAATATAATATAAGACTACAATAACTACTGATGAGAATAACTTTTACGTTGGGTAAGCACAATTGAATTCCTTCAAATTATTTATTAAATGAAGGTCAGTGTACAAAATATATTGGTTAAAAATATTATAGAATATAAATAAAATACGACAAAAGCTATAACATTTGTTGGACATGGTTTATCTCCACAATCTATTAAATACCATAGTACAAATTTTGTACCTACAGTTGGTTCTCATAAAATACCCCCCTTTACTAAATTGAATTTATTAAATCCAAATCCTACTGATTTACCCTGGATCCAACGAGAGTTAGTATGAAGAATTAAAACTGTTTTCTTCACAATTGCGAAAACTTGAATGCATTTTTTTACTTCTTGTTAAATCCTTTATTAGTTTTCTTATATTATTACAATCTCTACATTTTTCTATCTCATCTCATTCACGTCTTATATCTCATTCACTTTGATCAACTTCATTTCTGTCTCATGCCAATTGGGCTTTCTTATACAGGGTGAGCCATAAAGAATTTACTATTTTAAAGTCATCGTCATTGCGATCGAACGGTATGTCGGAGCGAGGCGCGGGTGGTGGGAGTTAGTAGGTTGGTCCGTGGGTTGGTCCATGAAAATTCAGTCACGATGGAGCGCTTCACGGGTGAGCAGCGTGTATTTTGTGTAAATATGTTTTCAAAAATAGTAGCGAAATAAACACATATTTAAATTAAAATAAATAATTGGGAAATTTTTTTTAATTACGTCATCCAGATGTGAGCCATCTCGATGCAAGCACTCTTCGAATCTGTCTCTTAAGTTTGTGAAAACTCGCTGGTACATGGAGGACCAAACTTCGTTAATTGCTTCCTGTGTTCTTGTTTACCTTGGACGTCCCCGTGGCTTCTGATTTAGTGTTTAACCCGTAGCCTAAAACTTTCTAACCCAAGACCAAATCACACTTTCGCTGAGACATTGATTTAAGTCATGTAATCCACATTCAGAGTGAAATAAATGTCGAACAACAATGCATGAATCGCTTTTATTTTAAATAGGTCGTGCTACAAGATTAACAAGGTTACTCAATTCGGTTAGATTAAAATCACTTTGTTCAAAGTTATCTCTTTTTATCAGAATTTCTTCATTTTTTGAAATATCTTCCTCCACGCATGGTGACGATGTGTGTACTTTTTTGCATCTGGCAAAAAGTCTCCAAAAGTGGAGACAACTTGACTTGAGGAATTTTTTCAATCCATCTCTTCGCCTCTCACGTTCTTGTTCTTCAAAAGCTTTGCACTTGCAATTTTGTGAACCAGATTGATTTTTGGGGTCATTTGAAATTATTCGTAAGTTTTCACTTTTACTTTATTTTTGTGTTTTCGAGTAGCAAAAAAGTCGACCCCCAACAACTTAACGTCACAGTTGGCGGTCCCCTTGTTAGTAAAATAATTTTTAGATAAGAATGTTTTAGGAAATAAAATTCACAATCGTTTTGTATTTCAAAATTATAATGTATTTAATTTATAACTCGCTGAATGGATTAAACATACTAAAAATACTAGAAGATGTAGATTTGTTAGGTCTTAAATTTTCTATAGACCGGTAGTTATCATCTTCCAAAAACCAATCTCTATAACTTTCAATTTTATTCTTCCAATATTCTGAGTTAAAACAAGAATTAGCATTTAATAAATACTGCAATAATTTTTATTTCACCTGTAAGTTCATCCAAACAACCGTTCGTTCCTCCAAGCTGTTGTGGCATATATTTTTTATCCAACAAATTGTCCAATTTTTTTGAACTTTGTTTACCATAAACAAAATACTAAAAAAATATTGTTATTTAAATATTTTATCGTAAAAAAAAAAATAAAATAGTGAAATTAGATTTTTGTAAGTCAATTTTTTTATGCTCAAACATTTGACATTTGGAAACTGTGTAAGTGCGAGACAATCTCTCTCTAAGAAATTCGAGAAACTCGTTTCTTAAAAAAACCATTTCATAAACTGATAAAGTAAATATTTAGTATTATTACTCACTCTACTTTTCAACTTTGCTGACAAAAACGTTTTCATTAAATTAGCAGCTGTTTCAAATCCTAGTGGAACATTTACGGAGTAAGCTTTTTTAATTCGTATGGGGTAGCAGTTTAGGAAACCGTAAACAAATTTTTTTAAAAGATTTGGAGTAAGTTGTAATATACAGCTCAAAGGATATGCTTCGCAATCAGACCATACAACCGTTCCACATATAGTAAATCTATCATCTTCCAATATCAAAACATCCAGGAACATAGAATACATTTTAATTAAAAGTAAAATATTTATTTTAGCGTTATAGTGGCTAATAATAATGCGAGGTTCTGCTGCCTCACTACTTATTGGTAGCGGCAGTATTAACCTAAAATGAAAATTAGGCTATTAAAATTTCAAAATTGTTATTTATGCAACTAATTGTGAAAAAATTATGATTTTCGCGTAAAAACAATACATTTTTACAAGTATTGCATATAAAATTTGATGTTCTTCCGTTAGAGTTACGGTACTGGAAGAAAGAAATGCGTAGCGAAAATCCGGCGCAGTAGAGACCGCGTGACACCTAATTCAACCAATTGACACCAACATAAACACGTCTGAACGAGTTTTCGTTACTGAACATTAGCTCCGCCTTTCTTTCTTCCAGTACCGCTACTCTAACGCCATCTTGTGTTAACGGAATATTAATAGTTATTCTTGTAACTGGTGCAAAAATATGTATTTATTGGGTGTGGTGCAAATACAATTTGAAACGAAGTCCAGAGCTAAAAACCGACTAAGCAAAATCAACAAGCCTTTTGCTCGAGCTACACACACTATTTTTTCTCAGATCTAAAAAATCTACGGAAATAAATGTCATGAAATTAATTTGACAATCACAGCAGTAGCTTAATGTGATCGCTGTTTGAGCTACAACTCGGAAATTCTACTGGTTTCGAATCGCGGACTTCACAGAATTTCTTGACTCGGCCCTCCAGTGAACATCGACACCCTGCGAATTCAAGAATTGGTTCTGTTTTCATAAATGTAGCTTACGATAAGACAAAATGTCTAAACCGAAAAAGAAGAAAAAATTCTATTTTAACAAGTAAAAGTATTTCACACTAGTTATGCAATAAAAGAAGTTTTTGCACTGAAATTGAATATAAAAAAATACGAACTTTTTGCACTATCACACACACTTATTATTTACCCAGCTTTTAAAAACTCTTGAATTTCGGGCTGGAATGGATCTCTATTTTTAAAAAACTCTGGCAATAAAGTTCTCATTCGATAAAAATTATCAATTTTTATTTTAGTCCTTTCTAAGTTAAATTTGCAGCCTCTTAAAAAGCTAATTAACCATTGGTCATCTAAAGGTTAAAAAAAATTGCATGGAACTGAAAAGTTGTAACTTATTAACATACCTGTTCTACATTTTAAATGATTTTGAGTTAGCAGCCATTGCCGAATATTGTCCAAATCATCAGCTCTGCGAGATGGTACTTCACCAAGTTCATTTTCAGCTTTCTCTTGAAGTTCTGGCGTTAAAGGCCTAATGACCATTTTATATATTGAAGTCGAATAAAACAACCCTCAACTTATTTCAAAATAAAAAGTTTCCAAAATTTTTAAGAAATAATAAAAGTTTCCAAAATTTTACCGACGCGACGACGACCGACGGATTGAATTTTCTCCTTGCACGTGCCACAGCTCGCTCAATCGGAATTTATCACTATGGGTATCGCGCAACCTTGTAATATTAAACAAAAAATTGCACTTGATAGTTCCAAAATTAATTGTTTTAAGAATTATTTCAGTTTTCTTCTTTTTTAAATTTGTATCTAAAAGAAAATAAAATACCTTCGATCACTCTTTTATTTTCAAATTTCAAAAATAAAACAAAATTATCCACTTTTACAAACTTAAAATTTTAAACACAACCTCTCGACTTGGAAAGTCGCACGCAAATTATTATTTATCAACATTTTTTTCTATTCCGCCTCGGTGATTACCAGGGGCGGTCCCATACATTTTCAAATGTACAGAAAACCAAAATTAAAACTTTACAATCAAATTTCCAACCTGAAAATCCTCTTCATTCCAAAAGAATATGACAATATTTATTAAATAATTTAAATTATTATATTAATGTGATTTTAACAAAGCAAAAGAAAATTTGAAATTTATATTTTTGCTATCAGAATATTATTAATCGGTTTTAACTGATTAATGTTCAAATTAAAAATTCAACTAATGAACCCAATTATTGTGTTTTTGTCAATAAATACTTTTATAAATTAAACATTTATTTTAAATTACTTTGTACCTAAAGCAGATAGGTAATAACTTTGTAGAACGATAAGATTAATAAATAACAGATAAGATTACAAAATCCAAAGTCTACATGTTATTCCAAATATATCGACTCAAAATGAATTAATGTAAAATTTGCTCGTCTTAAACTTGAGCATATTTCCAAAAATGACATTCAACTACATATTTCTAAAAAAAAAATAATGAAGAACAACTAGAAAAAGAAAAAGATTCTACTAACGAAGTAAAAGCTTTGTTTTTGTTTTTACAATTTACATATCAATACCATATACCAATGACGGCTACTGTCACATCCGGAATGAAACTGAAGGATCAGTTCAAGATCAAGATCCGCAGCGGGCCCCCTTCATTATTTTACAAAAAAAATTTTTAATAATATTTTTACTGCACAAAATATCATGTAAAGATGTATAAATGACAAAAATCATCGTAGATTTCACAAAATTTCAATATATTTGAAAAAAGTTCTGTACAATGTACAAACTTTGATAGATTATTTTTACAAAAAAGTCTCTGTAAATAATAGAAATTAATTAATTTGTCCTTGTATCGGGCCCCCACTGCCTCCCACCCCTCGCACCACCTATTGCTAAGCGATTTTCTATAAATCTCAGACAGTTATGCCTGTTTTCACCAACAATTTATTTAAGAATTTCCTAGTAAAGAATTACTTAGCTAAGGATTCCATAAATTTAATTGGTTAAATTTGACGTAGTATTGACATAATAAAATAAACTATTATGTCAAATTTGACTAATCAAATTTATGGAATCCTAGCTAAGTAATTCTTTACTAGGAAATTCTTAAAAAATAAAATGTTGGTGAAAACGGGCAATAGTGTCTTGAAGGTGGGGTGCTGGATTTGGAATCCCAAATTATAAATAAGAGACTTTGAATTAGTGTTTTTAGCTGAAGGAATTTATGAAAGTGTGGAGAAGTTAAAAATATGTGAAAATGTTTCTATTACTTTTATCTAATTACTATTACTATTATTAGGGCCGGTCTTTTCATAATTTAAGTTATACGTCAAGTAGTTACTTGACGTTTACTTTACTTGAGCTTTATAATGGCTGACAAGGGGTCACTACAGTGAGTATGTCGCCAATCGAGATCCCAATTTTTTTGGTGATTCTAGTAGCTAAAAAAATTATCACTTTTTCGAATTTTAGTCGATTGCCTCTTAGTTCTTGAGTTATGAATTTTTGAAAGGGCAGATTTTACCATAAGCTTAGCATTATGGACGTTGTAACGCGTAGGTCCTGGGTTCTAATCCTAGTCCCGGCAAATTTTTTTTCTTTAAATTATGTAATTTATTATCGGAATTGAAAAATTAATGACCTACGAATTACCATTACAAATTATTAACCGCTAGACTACCATGTTTTTTTGCAATAATAGCTAATAATAATAGCAGTTAACCCACCATAGTATTTTTAAAAATTCATAACTCAAGAACTAAGGACCAATCGACTAAAATTTGAAAAAGTGATAATTTTTTTAGCAACTAGAATCACCAAAAAAATTGGGATCTCGATTGGCGACATACTCACTGTAGTGACCCCTTGTGAGTAAGAAAATTGGGTCTTTTCGTCGCATTTTAAACAACCAGTAACTACTTGAAGTATATCACGGTTGGTATTATATTTAAAACTAAAATTTAGTTCAATTTGAACTACTAGGGCAGATTTACTTAACCTTAAAAGTGATAAATGATAGAAAAATTCAATTTGACAAGTTGTCATACAATATAAATTAAATTAATACAAATTTTAATTTTAAAATTTGATTAATAAAATATGAAAAAGCGAGAAAAGAGTCAAAACTTTTCATCTCACACTAAAAAAAAATTTTGTTTGCAACATTAATAATATAATTAACGGCAATTATTAACCAGTATTTCGTTAGTACACTTTAGCCACTCTAAATTTACCGGGTGTGGCTAATGTGCAGAGACGAAAATCTTCCGGTCCGTTTACACGACAGTATACTGGCACGTTCTCCCTCCACCTCTACTCTACTGAGCAAGAAATTGGCCATACCCGGTCAAGTTAAAGTGGCTAAACTCTACAATGGTGAAATTCTTAACTTCTTATAAATGTTAGCTATTTTTATTCTGCATGACGGAGAATTTGCAAATGAGGTTGTCTTAAAGGGCCGGAGATGTGTCCTATCGAAATACAAGAAGTAGTAGCTTAGTACCCATCCAAGATGATGATCTGAGTTGCATTGCTACTACTCACGGACACTTAGACGACATAGGGCGGAGGGTACAGAATCTGCCAGTTAAAACAGGTAAGCGGGGGAGACAGATTCTGTACGCATCCCTCTACACGATGCGTGTATGTCCAGCATTGGATATGGGTGTGGGCACTCGTAAAATGTGACTAAGATAGAGATCCAGGTAAAAGCTGCTTATAAAAATGTTTTTCTTTTTCTCCGCTTACCGATCGTACGGTATCTTGTTGCGCAAGCTTCATAGGGAGATCTCGAAAAGTGAAAGGGGAGTCAGAAGGTTCAGGCGCTGCGACCTTCCCAATAAGTCATCAATACCAAAAGGCCGGGGGCCTAACGGGCAATGACCTTGACCCATGACCTGTCATAGCGCGGAAGGTTATGCCCAAATGGAAACCACATCATGCTGAAGGATTAAGACCTTATCCCCACGACCCGTTCGTGGCGCAGGAGGTTAATTATGAAGTAGCCAGCTGAAGCCAGGAAAATTTCTATTAAATAACAGCTTCAAGCAAGGACTGACTGCACGATAGCGTAAGTAAGAGTAACGAGAAATGGTTGATAACCGAACTGATCAAAGAGATGAACTCTGGGGTCATTAATATTATTGCATCTATTTTGCTGGCTTAAGCTGACCAGAAATAATCTAATAGGGCTACAAGGAGGGCAAAGGCATTAACCCATGACCAGTTCATGGCCCGGAAGGTTATATCTTGGCGCAACCCACTCCTGTAATCCACAACCCAAAAGGGCAATGGCCTTAACCCATGAGTAAATCATGGAGTGGAAGGCTATTACCTCTAGGAACTAGGATGGGCTAAAGACTTTCATTTGAACCCGAAGTTGTGTCTAACATGAAAAACTTTTATAAAATATAAATATATTTAAATTCATGAACAATTTATAAAAAATACTAGATACAGCTCCACCAACGTTAGAACCGACTTTAGGGGCGTGTCAGGCGCTGCTAAAATTAAAAATGTACACTCAAATGAAGAAGTTTCTCGGCGCGAATATTTAAAATCCATAAATTATTTTGTCAAATTGCAGTCACGAAATTTATTTTAGATTTATTTTTATTTTATTTATTGTAGACAAATAGAAGCTCAAATAGAAATAACACGAAACCGAATAACACAAAAATCCACGACAAATGTAAACACACGCAATGATTTGTAACTTTTACAACAGAATGTAATTGAAAAATAACTCAACGTTCATTGGTTCATTCGAATCTTTATCAAATTAGTTGGCATATTTGCCGCGTCCTTTCTAAGCTTGGTGGAGCTGTATGTCAATATATTTTAAAACTTCAGTAAACAAAATTCAGTTCGTTTTATTTCGTGACTTTTCGCAAACTTTATCATGCTAATAAATATTTATATGCATATGGAGAGGTGCCAATAACTTTACTAGCCAGTAAGCTGATTAGTAGGCTACTAAATTTTACTAGTAGTTGAAAAGACCGAAAAGTAACTTACTTGTCGATTAAAACTTACTTGGGGTTTACTTGGGCTTTACTTGAAGGTGAAAAGATCGGCCCTTGTGTGATAAATTATAATTCTTTATCATTTTGTTTTTTGACTTGTGTAAATAATATACTGTGTATACATAAAAGCACAAAATAAATAAATTTAAAATAAATAAATCTATTTAAGGAGGTATAGGACGTACAGTCTCAGTCATAAAGTTTCATCTCACGGTACATATCAGAAGTAAGTATCCATAGGGAGGATGAACTTTTCTCAAGAGTGTACTTTCAAAAATCAAAAATTTCAGCTTGCAATAACCGTGTTCTAGCATGTTAAAATTGATATTTTATGAATGTTATAATTACATAAAGTTTCGTAATTAACATGAAATTTATATAAAATAATTACATTTTAATAATTTAATATATTTTTTAAAACAATAAGAATTCCGACAACGTAGCAAACTTAACCGCGTTTGCGCATGCATTCATTATGATATGAGTCATTATTCGTGTTGACTTGTTGGTGATTCGTAATCCAGATAGGTATTTCATTATCAAAATTTTTCAAAAGAAAACGTTAATTTGAACATTTGAACAATTATTTGAATATTTTGACATTTTCTTTAACCTTTTTTTTGAAACATTGAATTTCCCGCGTGAAATTTGCCGACCGCGTTGCCGTCAACATAACCCACATTTGCAATGGCTGACTATTTTTTAAAATTATGGTTTTATAAACTTAATTATTTGTATAACTAAGTACCCTCGACATGATTTTCTTTTTTCAATAATTTAAAAATAATTTTTTTTATACACATGTAGTTTTTAAAACTTTGTCATCATTTTTTCATTATGAAATATATGGAAACATTAGTAGGTGTGAAGTCTAGTATGCTGTTACAATGTTAAATTGCTTATTTTTAATCTCGTCTTATAAAAAAACTATGAACCCTAGGTCGCTGAAATTTTCACACAACACGTAGAAATAGTATATTACATAACAAGCGTGGAAAGTGACACATTTCGCATGAGTGTGTAAGTTTTGCACGAGGCGCAGCCAAGTGCAGAAATCACACGAATGCATGAAAGGCACTTTTCTGCGAGTTATGTACACTACTTTTCCTACGACCGCGACCATAAAAAAATAAATCCATATTTTATGCCTTTCATGCATTCGTGTGATTTCTGCACTTGGCTGCGCCTCGTGCAAAACTTACACACTCATGCGAAATGTGTCACTTTCCTCGCTTGTTATGTAATATACTATTTTAACGTTCCTAAAAATCCTAAAAAGCAGGAATTTAAAAAAATTCAATTTCCCATGTTATTTTCCTATTTTCACATCGGCTACCGGTCACCCGGTATTTCGAACATGAATCAAGGGGTTTGTAAAAACATTTAAGCCAGTGTCTCACTATCAAATTTTCGTCAAAATTATCATAATATTTAGTATACAAACGGTTTTGATAGTGTGACAGCGATGTAGTTGTATCAAAATGACGTAAGCTACATACTTTTATATGCTGCTTCTATTTTCATGACGTCACGGATTCGATTTGATACAAACGTTTTGATAAAAAGAATTTAGAACAGTTTCTATAATTTTGATGCTGCTATGGGGCTTCCCATAGGCTGTTCGATATCCCACTCTTATATCTTTGACACTTTGACATAACGTGGACATTACCATACTTTCAGTTTTATTTTTTAATTTTAACGCGGTTTTTAATTAGGTCTAAAAGGTTAGCAATTATTATGGCTGGTACCACAAATCAGTTTCCTAATTGATTTGTATCAGTTGGAACCAGTATAACCAGTATATTTGAACGTATAAAACCAACTCTAACCTTACTTTTCACAGCTGACCTGTGGCTGAGATCGTTATTATACCAACTTGATTTGATAGTGAGACGTTGCTCTGCATTGCTTTAAAATATTTTTACGTAAATGACGTCACATCGTTTGTATAATAATTATTATAATAATTTTGATGATAATTATTTGATAGTGAGACACTGGCTTTAGTTGTCACATAATTTAATCACGTGGTAGATTATGCTCCCGCCCGAAATAATAGACGATGTAGCAGATTTAATAATAAATCTAGTAATAAGATAACATCTTAAGTACGCCCCTGACATTTATTTGGTATTGGTTGGTAATGTAGAGTACTTCAGTTGGCAAACATAACCTAAAATTATGTATGTGTTTAAAAGTTGTGCGTGGTAAACAGTGGTAAATTAAAGTTGCGAATTTTATGAATTAAAGTCGGAAGTCGGATTGAAAATTGGTTAATCTTACGAAGATTATTATTCACGAATTAATAATAAACCAATTTTAACGAAAATTGGATTATTGTACGAAAATGATGGAACGCGATGCTGTCTTGATGAAACGATTTTTGTGGATAGCGTGGGTAAGTGTTTTTGATCCTTTTTCTTGTTTCTGATTTGAAATGTAACGATTTTATAAAGTTATTATTATGCAATATTTTTTAAAAGCGAGTCATCAAAAGGTTTTTTCTACAGTTTTAAAACAAATACACCATTATTTTGTGTTACCGAAGAAATCACTAGTAAAAGTTTTATTTCTATTGATATCTAAAAAACTGAATACTATGATTGAACAGTGGTTACTGTCCTCTTTAGAAACTATTACATGTTGTTCCTTTGTAACTTTTACTACTCACTTGTAATTTGTTCGGTTACTGGATCTTCTTGAAGACCGTTCAGTCAAATATTGGTTAGTTTTTGAAATGATGAAGATAGTACGTATATTAATTATGTACAAAGCAAAATTACCAAATACCTAATTTGTTTTCGATTAAATATTACACTGTTCGTTGCAATCAACTATGCTACGGTAACTATTAAAACAACAGCAATTTTAATTTTATTAACTTTTGTTGCCTTCATTATTTATGTTTAATCGTTTGCACTCCTTAATTATTTTTTTACCTACCACCAACTCTTTCATTAATTTAATTTATTAATTAACAATTGTTTTATATAATGCTAAGTCTAGTCGACTTACTCAATTACAACTCGATAACTTGGACTAATTGAAACAAAATATGATGAGATTTCGTATTTAAAAAAAGTGTATGATTCAAAGCTTTTATGTCACAGTCCCTTTTGGTTTGCCTCCATCATGATATTATGACCTTTTTCTAAGTACAGTTGTTGAATGCATAGAGGTCATGTACAGTGGCCTTACCAACTTTTCCAACGTAAGAAATTAGAGTACATTCTTCTCTAAACCCATAAAGTGTTGAACCCTCAGCTCTTCTCCAGAAAAAAAAATGGTGGTATTTCAGCCTTGTTTTTTCTCATTGTGCCAACACACGTTAACTTCTTCTTTAGCAAGACATCTACTAGTTATATGGAGGAATACCAATTATCAGCTGTAATATTGCAATTGCTGTTAAAAATTGGTTCAGCTAAACGAATAACAGCTTGAGTACGCTTTAAGTGCTTTTTATCTTCGTTTCTGAGTCTTGTCCAGTGTAGATATACGCATTGTACAAGTAATGATTTCTTGCATCCGTGAGGCATTGTATTTTTTTCAGTCCATATTTTGCCGGTTTGTTTGGCATATACATCTTAAAACGACATTTTCCCCGAAAACTCACAAGCATTATTTCATCTATGGTAATGTTGTCGATGTTGTCATCGATGTTCGATTCATCCAACTTTTTTCTTTTACTTTTATTTTCCTTGACGATGGAATCGTTTAATTGCCGTTTTGTCGAATTTTCCGAACTTGAACTGCAGGTAGAAAAGAGGCGACTCTCACTCAACACATCATCTTGTATTTCACTATCTTGAACCTGCATTAAAAAAAATTACAGTATTGTAAAATTTACCTCGAGAGTTCTTGCAGTGAAGATCTAAGATTAAGGGGGTAGGATACTGTGGACAAGCGTAAAACAGTATGAATTTTGAAAATTAATTCCAGAAAATCTACAAATGCGTTTACCTTAATTTTTGGGCATATAATAATATCAATCTTATCAGGGTGCTCAGCGGGTTACTTTTTTAGTAACCGGTTACTTTTTTTGATTCGGTTACTTTAAGTTACTTTTCTCAAATTTTGGTTACTTTAGTTACTTTTTCAACCCCAATTAAAAGATTTAAAAAAAAATTTAAGAAAACTAAAAAAAAAGGTTTTAAAAAAACTTTTATAAAATATTTTCAACAATTTAAAATTTTTTTAAAAATTATTTTTATTTATTATTTTTTAAAAAAATATTTCCGTGCCAAATCTTTTTTCCGACAGCTTAAAATTTTGTAAATCTCTTTTTTACACTGCCAGTTAGTTACTTTTGGGTTACTTTTTGAATTATTATAAGTTACTTAAGTTACTTTTTTTTCCCTAAATTACACTGAGCACACTGTCTTATTGAGTATTATACATGTAAAATTTTATTGCAAAATATTTATGATTGTAGAAATTACGTGAGTTGGCATACAACGGTGTACGTTCGCACGTACGGTGACGGCGTACATCGATTTTCAATTTGTAGTGAATGAATTTTGTTCAAATTTGGAATATAAGTTCACATATGTAGTAGTTCTCGGGTCACGAGCCATTTTTTTGAATTTCTTTTCCGTTAATTTTTTATTTAAGAAATACCGTATAAAATAATGCACTATTTTTACAACAATAAATTCAAAAAAATTTTTTTCAGTAATTAAAACGAAAATTGGAAAAATGGCTCGTGACCCGAGACCTACTAAGTACATCTGTGAACTTGTATTTAATAGATCAAACGAACTTACCTTAAGTGAAGTTCGATCTTGATTATTTTCTTTCTTCGCGAAATAAATATTAACTATGTAGTCTCCATTTTGGTGCTACTATGTCACACATGTATAAAGGTAAAAAGGAAAAACCGCCCTCCGGCCCTTCCCTGCTGCTGGCGATGCGATCCCACATCTTACTTCATTCCATTTTTAAAGGTAGAGATGAGTTGCAAAAAGGGGTTTTGGGTTGGGCGGGATCTATTTATTTCGCGAAGAAAGAAAATAATCAAGATCGAACTTCACTTAAGGTAAGTTCGTTTGATCTATTAATTATTTTCTTTCTTCGCTTCAATAAATATTAACTATGTAGATGTTTAAAGGAAATTGCAACGAATCACATCATAATTATATTTTCTAATAGTATATCGTCGTTGCGCCTTCAAAACCCGACATGTGCACATTTTGAGCAAAATGCGTTAAGTACAGATTTCGATTAAGGGTTTCAAGCCGGACATTTCCATAAAAGCAGATAATGCATTTTTCTGTAAAATAGTTGTTTAAGGGTCCTGTTCATAATGTGACTAAATATTGGTGTAAAACGTTCTTTAAAAATATTCGTTAAACATGTTTTTCAAGAAATATTTAAATATTTTTGGAATTTTAAAAATTCAGCTCTTTAGCGCAATAGAATTATCGTTTCTGGAAACTAAAGTATTTCAATAATTGTCTTTTTTACTACATTTGAAAAGAAATTTGACATTCCTTTTTTTGAAAATTCTGAATATTGGAATTAAAGATTTCTTTAATATACCTATTACTAAATAAAATTACCAAAAGTTGACAGTATCGAGAAAAAATTATTCTATACCGCTATAGAGCTGCTTTTTAAAACCCACCAAGATATTTCAACTTTTATTGGAAAATATGCTTTACAAAGCATTTTAAAGACCATTTTACACGGGCATTGCGAACAGGACCCTTAAGGCGAAGCATCACCACGCTGGTGTAAAACCTTCTTTAAAAAGATTCGTTAAACATGTTTTTCAAGAAATGTTTATATATTTTTGGAATTTTATAAATTCAGCTTCGTAGCTCAATAGAATAATTGTTTCTTGATACTGTCAACTTTTGGTAATTCTATTTAGTAATACGTATATTAAAGAAATCTCGAATTCCAATATTCAGAATTTTCAAAAAAAGGAATGTCAAATTTCTTTTCAAATGTAGTAATAAAGACAATTATTGTAATACTTTAGTTTACAGAAACGATCATTCTATTGAGCTACGAAGCTGAATTTTTAAAATTACAAAAATATCTAAATATTTCTTGAAAAACATGTTTAACAAATCTTTTTAAAGAACGTTTTACACCAATATTTAGTCACGTGGTGATGCTTCGCCTTAATGAAGGTAAATCACAAAGCGCTATGTGTGTAAATAAATGTGTAAATAAATCAGTTTAAACCTTCTCCTGAACAATTTACTAAAATGCACATGTCGGGTTTTGAAGGCGCAACGACGATATGTAAGTTGATAACAATTGCAAAAAAAAAAAAAAATATATATCTATACGTGAAAAACTACTATGTGGCACCAATAACTAAAAAGACGTTTACGCACCCAAAACTTTTTAGTAACAATATGAGCAAGTGGCACCTATATATGTTTCGTTTTATATATACGCTTGGGCGCCTTATATATATATATATAAAAGAATAAACTGACTGACTGATTGACTGACTGACTGACTGACTGATATATCAACGCACAGCCCAAACTACTGGGTCCTTAGAGATGAAATTTTGCACAGAGGTTCCTGTTATCACGTAGGCGAGCACTAAGAAAGGATTTTATGAAAATCCTATCTAAAAGGGATTTATCACCTATTATCTAATTAGTGGTGACGCGCAGGAATGGACTAACCACTGTCGACGTCCATCAATTTTACAAAACACAGCTTAAACCGGTGGGTCTACGTTTAGAAGCATGGGATTTTCTTTATAAACAAAAATATACATAAATATAGGATTTATCACCTAATATCTAATTAGTGGTGACGCGCGCGAATGGATTAACGAGATTCCCACTGTCGACGTCCTTCAAGTTTCCAAAGCACAGCCTAAACCGTTGGGTCTACTGTCCAGAAGCATGGAATTTTGTTTAGAAAGGAAAATAATAAACTTTTAGAAATTAAAAAATAAAAGTGTGAGATAAGGTTAGGATATAACGAGAACCTCCGAAAAGTTGATTTGGGTTGTCGTTTCTAGCGCGAGTAGAGAGAGAGAAATGAAACGTCAAACGGAATGGAAAGAAGAAGGGAAAATGAGGAAGATACAAAGAGTACGAGAGGTGGAGGTAGCCGGAAATGGGAACTGATGGGAGTTGGAGGATGGAGTGCCAGAGTAATGTTGAAGCCAGGAATAACAAGCGAGGTACGATTTGGGAGCTGTAGAGGTGGATGAGTGGAAAGAGAGCGTGCAGGACAGGACTGCATGGAGAAACTGTGGACAACATACCAGGAGAGAGAGACCGATGGAGTAGAGAATATAGAATATAGAGACGGAAGGAAAAGGGTTTGCGCGCAAAAAAGTGAATTCCACGCGGACGAAGTCGCGGGCAACAGCTAGTATTGTATATATATATGAAAAAGTTTGTCAAAGCATTCAGAGCATGAAACATCAAGTCACTATTAAATTTTAAGTTAAACCAACGACTACGCGACGCCGAAGGTTGCTTGGAGATTGGAAGGTTGCCTAAATATTGCTAATTTGTGAATTTCAGTTTTTCTCCAATTAATATGCTCGACACACTGAAAATTAATCTTCATTAACTTTTTCATAGATTGTAAATCCGCAATTAATTTAATTTATTAAATGGCGTAAATGATACTTAAGTAAATAATACAACAAGTGGTAATTTGAGTATTTTTATTATGTGTATCAGATTCGTGGAATTCTGACTGAAGTTAATCTTCATTAACGTTTCAGTGTGTCAAGCGTATAACACAGAATTTAAGTAAATGCAAAATTAATTTAATACAGAATTTTGCTGAAAAGCAAAGAGGTTTTCAAATTATTTTATAATCGCAACTCATCCGAATATTAGTAAAATATCAGTGCAGTACGCAGTGTCATAGATATTACTGGGAGAATTCATCTCGAATTCGAAAATCGCGTTTCGGTGCATAAATGCGTTATCTGGAAGCAAAATCGGTAAACAACCTTCATGGCGCGCGGCGATAGATTTTACTCTAAACTCCGTGCAACAACCCTACGAGTATGTTGCTCAGGCCAGTAGCCAGGGGGGGGGGGCACGTGCCCCCCCCCCGAAATGTTGAAAAGACAAAGAAAAAAAGGAAGGAGAATAACCGAAAATTTTACATTTTACAAAAGGCTCTTTACAAGTGCCCCCCCCCCCGAAATGTAAATGTAAAGACCAACTTCATTCACATAAATGCTAAAAATTTTAGTATTTTGGAACAATATCTGGATGTGTGTGTGAAATTGAAATTGAACTTGAAATTTTGCATACTGTTTGAACAAACGGTGTAAAGAACTAATTAAATTTTGGTTGAAATCCCTTCACTGAAACCTTATTTATTTGAATTCTTCCTGAATTTTAATGACGCGCATGAATTAATTAACGAGATTCCCTTTTGTTTTAAAATTCTTTTATGAAAAATGACGATTATAATACGATCAATAATTAAAATGTAACGGGATAAAATGTCTCAATGAAATGCAAAGAAACTCAATGAATGCAAAGCACGCCTGCATCTACGGAATGACAATAAGGGGAGGGGGAATTAAAAAATTTAATTTGGAACTATTTAGTTTTACTATTTTAAATGGGAAAGTCATGTGCTGTGTTACACCAGATTTTTTTACATTAAAAACATAATAATAAAACAAAAGCGTTTCGTTGTCAGATAATATTTATTATTTTACAATAACACAATAATTATTACAAGTACACGTTAAGTAGTTTTTTTTAAATGTTGTATTTTACTCTTTATTTGTGTGACGGTTCGGTCACTTTTCAAGTATTTATCTGAAAATGTTTTGATTTCCTTTCCTGATGGATACGTAGAGTTTTTTGCAAGATATTTTGCAAAATGCTTTTTGATTAAGTTTATTTCGCCAGACGACCAAGTCTTCTTTTTGATCGAGGGGCGTGGTTTCTTTGACGAGGAAACTTTTACAGATTCTTCATCGCTTGAACTTTCCCCGTCATTTGAATCCGCATTAGCTTCAAGGGGTCTCTTCCGTTTTGATTTGGAAGATACCATCTTAGGTGCTTCTTCTGAGTTTTCATCTGAGGGTGATGATGAATTCTCTTCATCATTCTTATTCAAATTTGATGTTCCTAAATAAATAAAAAATTCAGTAATTTTACAATTTCTGCTCCTCTATCACATTTTCCTCTTAAATATTTTTTCTATTATGGTTATAAAAACAAATTGATACGTGTATTGAAAAATTTAAAAGAAAAACAATTTATAAATTAAATAACTTACCACTTGAAGGGATATTTACTTCAAAATTGTTAGCCATTTTTGAGCTTTCCGCTTCAGAGGAAGAATTTGAAACCTCCGGGTCATCCATTTGTAGGTCAATTTCATCTAAACGTTTGTTTTTGCAATCCAAAAGTTCACCTTTTTCAAGTTTTAAAAGAATTTTCGAGACTTTGGCTATCATCATGACGTCCTTGGGCAATCTATAAAATTCCCTATGGGTTTTTTCCGTATGGCCCATAAATGATGCCAACTGGCTAACTTCATTCTTTCGTAAATCCATCAATTGCATCATTGTTGCAATATGTTTTCGTAACCTACAGCTTCTAATTAATTTTGGCTGTTTAGCACCGCACTCTTTGGAATATTTACTTTGGATGTAGCACCCATTTATCCATTCGTCAGTGTTATTGCGATTAGGAAAAAAATATTTGTTTGAACACTCGATGTACTTAATTCGTTCAATTACTATAGTGTCTACAAATTCCTGGACGTCTCTCGGTATTAAAACCAGCAACTCTTTCGAACCTTTTCCAATCGTATGTATTTTTTTGTAAAATTTCGTTAAAATTCGTTCCGTTTGGCTTAACGCTTCCAAGATCTCGTCCGCTTGTTCAATTATATCTGGTTTGGTCACATCGGTAAGTTCAATAAATTGAATATCCCCTACTCGTTTTCTATTGTGCAGCAAAAGCAATATAAATGTTGCCTCCACCAGAATGTTGTACTGTAATCGATTTGTTTCCGTTTTTAAAATTTTAACAGAATTTTCAGCTTTCTTTATGCAGTATTCTCTTAACTTCATAACATCTTCCGTAAGCGGAAGTAGCTTTTTCGCATGGTTTCTTGACTTTTTGATAGTCAGATCTTTTAGAGCAAGGCTACCTATTTCACGTGCCCAATTATTTTCTATTAAATTCCTCAAAGTTTTCAATTGAGCTAGGATGTTTGTAGAGTTACTTAAAGATTCCTTATTTAAAATTTGGGCTTTTTTGCATATCAGATATGTAGCAATATCGATTAAATCTTTCAATGTCTTTCCTTGGTGCAACGCGTAAGATGCAGCCCCATAGGTTCTACCATTCTCGGAAAAATTGCTTGCACATTTTACTCCTTCTACAAGGTAATCGATATATTCAGGTCTTAGAATATCTGTAAAAGTAACATAAATCAATATGTGATAGAGGATTCCCAAATAATTGCAAAATAGTTCTTGGCTTATTTCTAAACCAAAAAAAAAAAAAATTTTTATCAACAGAGTTTGCTTTCGTTGCCTTGCAGAATTTGTTGCTTGATATTTGCTTTCGACCGTATAGCGGTCACATTGAATTAGCGCGGTGCCTTGTTATGTGCACAGACTTCATTGTCCAAATCCTTAGATCTAACAGTAGTTTACCTGTTATGTTATGAAAAGTAGTTATACAATATTTATTTAAAGTCGTCTCCGAATATAATCTTAAAATAATTAATATACATAATCTTTTGTTTTGCAATAAAATTCACATTTACTTATTTCGATATAATTTTCAGATTAAATTTTGACTACATTAATTTATTCATTTATTGCAATATAAATGCATAAAAATTATTCAATAATTGTGAGATCACTACACATTGTAAATATTAAATTTATATAAATTTTTAAAAATAAAAACGGTAAATTAAATTTTTCAAACATTGCACACTATTCTGAAAAAATAGCATTTGGGTTTTATGGTCTATTTTACTGACATAAAATAAATAATATGGTCTTGAGTTCATGGTCTTGAGGGTTGCTTGCTAGGTATAATTTTAAAAGTTTTGTACCTACAAATGTGTTGAAAAAATATCTACAAAGAATAATTATAATTTAAATAGACCCATTTTAAATGTTAGTGAATCGATAAGAGAAAAAATGTATACAAAAACAAATAATATTTTATCTAAATTGAAAATCATCTAATTAAAAAATTGCTATTTGTTTGCAATAATTTAAAATTCACCTATTGGAATCCTTTCAGATAATAAGTAGTATAATTGATCAGTGGCGTAGCTAGAAATTTTGCCGCCCGGGGCGGTTTCCAAATTTGCCGCCCCTCCCCTCTCCGAAAATGTTTTTGAATGACTTTTTATAAATTATAGTTAAGTAGATAATCCCCATAGAAATCGGCCACCTTAATATTTCGTAGTTCGCAAACAATGATGAGATAACATTCTTTTAATTATTTAATCCTTTAAAAAGTGTACCACAACAGAACAGGGGTGAGCAACCCGCGGCCCGCATGCGTCCCGCCATACCTTTTCGTAAGATTTTTAAATTATTTTATTCACAACCAGTAAAGCCTGTAGTACACTGTTTGACCAACGGCCAAATATTTGGCTTATTTTGCAAAAGAGATACAGTAAAGGGGTTAGGGGGTTATTATGAGTCCTATATAAATCCTATAGAGCCGTAAAATTTAGTTTACACTTATAATTGAATTAAATACATCCGATAATCTGGCAATATTATGGGTGGAACCCAAACTTTGCGGCTCTAAAGGATTCCTTAAGAGTTACAGAATAATCCCCTAACCCCCTTCCTGTAAAATAAGCCAAATATTTGAGCGTTGGTCAAAGAGTATACTACAGGCTTTAGTAATCGACACATTCCTGTGACTTTTAAAAAGTTGGGAAGCAGTTTATTATTTACTTTCACTTGTCAACCAATCAGAAAGCTATTTTGTTTTACTTTCAAACCTTTTTTGTTTTTTAGCCTCCCCCCCTGTATACGGTCCTGCATGCGGCACGCACAAAAATTTTTAATTTGTAAGTGGCCCGTTGCAAGAAAAGGTTGCTCATCCCCATGATACTATAACTTTAATAAGGTAATCTCAGTTGGTGAACGCATTTTAGACTCTGCCGCGCATGACGTCACTCAGTAACCCAACATAGGCTAATAGCCAATGGTCTAATAAGGGTCTAATATAAATATCTAAATGTCCATTATTTCTACTAACCGTACTACCAATCGTAAGCTTTTGTCACAGAGTGGCGTCATCAAGATCCCGTATAATGTGCGCGTGGGCTTATCTTGTTAGTCATCCCTGTGTTAGAATAAGCGAGGATTACTAAACCATACCCTGATCCCGGACCTGCATATGACATTAATAAAATACGGTCCTGACTAATAATTTTTAATTTAGTTCTGATTATTTAATACCAACCTAAGTTGGTATTATATGGGTGGTAATGAACTGAGGTATACCATACCAGAAGATAATTTTGTCGTAACAAGTAAAATATAAATACGGTAAGAACCTGAATGAAAAATAGTAAGTAGTAAGTTGAAAATCAGTTTAATTTTAATTTTATCGCAATTATTTTAGCTCTCGCTAACATTATTATATATTATATTAAAATATTGAATTAATTATGGATCTTGAACAATTACAAAGAAATACGATCGCCGCTCTTATGAATAATATAAATGCCTTATCGGTGTTAATTGTACATCATGCTGAAGAAACAGAAGAAGCTGAAGGTGGAAGAAGACGTCGGCGGTGGGTACGACCTATTTATGAACGGAGGAGTTTCCAAGGGGATTATGAAAACCTCCTTCAAGAAATGAGGTTAACTGATACACAGTTATTCTTTAATTATACAAGAATGAGTATACCAATGTTTGATAAACTTTTATCAATGGTTGGTCCCACGATAACTCGTGTATCAAATCGTAAAAGTATTTCCCCAGGATGTCGATTAGCTGTAACTTTACGACTATTGGCATCTGGGGATTCACTACAGTCAATTGCATTTGCCTTTCGATTAGGCAAATCAACTGTCTGCATGATATTCAGAGAAACATGCGAAGCTTTGTGGAACGTTTTACAACCAAAATACTTACCTACTCCATCGAAGGAGGATTGGATAAGGATTTCTGATGATTATACGCGGAAATGGCAGTTACCAAACTGCCTAGGAGCAATAGATGGGAAGCACGTTAAAATTAAAGCTCCAAATAAATCTGGCTCGCTATACTATAATTATAAGAAAACTTATAGTATTATATTATTTGGAGTGTGCGACGCAAATAATTTTTTTACCTATGTAAATATAGGAGCATATGGCAGCCAAAGTGATGGTGGGGTGTTGCGGGAGTCGTCATTTGGATATCATCTAAAAAAAAGGCACTTTGAATATACCACCAGATGCGCCTTTACCAGGCACCACAAAAAAAGTACCATTTTTCTTTGTTGGCGATGAAGCATTTCCATTGCAAACAAATCTTTTGCGTCCTTACGGAGGACGGTATTTATCAGATGATCAGAACGCCTATAACTATCGTTTGGCCAGAGGACGGCGTGGAATAGAGAATGTTTTTGGTGCTTTGAATGCACGGTGGCAAATTTACCATAAAACAATAAATGCCTATCCTGAAAATGTTGACAAAATTATTCAAGCAACGGTTTGTCTTCATAATTACATTAAAACGGAAGAGGCAAATGTACCAATTAGTGACCGAAGATATTGTAATGATACATTTGAAGATCGAGAATTGAGAAATGGTGAAGTAAATTGTGGCACTTGGCGACAAGAAGTTCCAAGTAATGCATGCCTGAGACCAGCAGCTTCTTTAAGACGTTTAGGTGCGAGAAATGCTGGACAAGAGGCAATCATATTTCGGAATTATTTAAAAGATTACTTTACTGGAATAGGAAAAGTTGACTGGCAAATGGATCATATTAGAAGAACCAATTAACCATTGTATAATTTTAGTGTTTCTTTTATATTTTTATAAGATTGCACTTAATTCAAAATAAAAACTTGAATTATTAATTTCATTTATTGATTCCATACAATAAACTTATTATTTTGTGATAAAAATAATTTTTAAATAAAATTTTAGTTTTACATATTATCATTTTCAGTCATAATATTATATAATACATTGTGAATGGCCAACATTGCCTTCTCTGCTCCTATATCACTCATATAGCTTAATGTTTCCCCAACATAGCTTCCAAAGGCTAGCCGACTTTTCTTTTTGCCTTCCACTGGGACTTGTACCATTGTTGGTGCCATAATATTTATTGCCGTTGCTTCGGCAGCAGTTACCAACCTATCCAACAGTTTTTGAACCTTTGTGGGCTCTGCTGGGGTATGGTTTTCATTGGGTACAAGTCTCCGTATATCTTCCCTTTTCTCTTTAATACCCTTGTTACACATCGGCGTTCTTTCCACATTCTGAAACGGCGTTCGTTGTACCGATGACACTGTTGGCACCTCATCCACAATTATTGGCAACGATGATTCTGGTTGGGATGGGGTAAGTTGACTTTCAAAGTCTTCTATGGGAAGTTGTGAAGTTGTCAATATGTCATCAACAGAATTAGTAACATCTAAATCATCGGTATCTTGCGACATCGTCGATGTTAACGGCAAGTTTCCTAATGTCCTATTAAAATAATATATAAATACAAATAAAATGTGATACATTATTAACCTACTTTCTTCTCACTTGAACGGTGTTCAAGAAACTTAAAACCGTCATTAAACCCCAGGGTTCAAAGGTAACAGCTCCTGCACCGCTTCTGGTATGCTCTTCCATTTTAATTTTTTCCTTGCGATATTTTTCGCGCAGAAACTTGTACCTTTTTGTTACCGTGTCGACTAAAACAAGAAATATAATAATACACTACTTTGTGTAATATAATATACTAATTTGTAAGGTTATAATTAGTTTAATTATGAGTTAGAGTTGCCATAACGTTAAAATCCAGGTGCATGTCGCCCCCCCCCCATGTCGAATTTTGAATCCAAAATAATCTAAATCGTTTGTGCATCGTTTATACCTGTTTATGCAAACATTTTTTTCGTTTGTTTACCCAAATAGTTGGGTTAAGGAGAATCTCGTTAATTCAATCATGCGCGTCCGTGTCGTTGATGTTTTTCTTGAAAATCTCAAAAACTTTTTGGGTATAAACGAAAATAATACTTGCACAAACAGGTACAAACGATTTAGACTATTTTGGATTCAAAATTCGACATAGGAGGGGGGCCTGGCGACATGCACGTTTAAAATCCAGTTAATCCTGAATATTCACATTTTTAACCCTGGAACGTCACTGATAATTTTTATTTACATTAACTTATATGGCGCTTGGGGTCTCTGAGACCCCCCACGGTGACGTTTAAGGGTTAAAATTATTGAGAACAAACAGCTGGACTTTCTATAAAATTAAATAATAGATAAAAATTACGCTGCCTATTTTGTCATTTTAAATTTTTTACGGTAGGTATTTATCAAACTTTTGTAGTAAAACGTCAAATTTTTAAATCTGTATTAAATAAATAAAAATACTTATTTCATTTTTGCTTATAACGTTATAACATTTCGACAGTGACATTTACATTATGATAAGTTGTGATGAAGAGAGAAAGTTACATTAAATTAAAAAGAAAAGATGCATTTTAAAAAACACTCGATTGACTCATACTTTCCAGCTTGATTCATACCATATTTTCAACTATGACGCATAAGCACAGTTATTTGGCGCCTACTATACCTACTTTTATTACATTGCATTTATGTTAAATTTATTTAAAACCGCTGTAAGCCGTTTTTCTTTTATTCAATTACCTACAAAAGTTTTCAGAAGTACAGAATATAGAATTTAAATTTCAAAAAGAAAAGGGTACAGGTAATTACTTGCATCCGGGGACCTAATCGTAATACCTGCTATTGGTCCTACTAATAATTTATCTGCATGTTCATTCATGCTGGTTCATACAAAAATAAATAAAATTTTATCTAAATTGAAAGTCACCTAATTAAAAAATGGCTGTTTGTTTGCAATAATTTAAAATTCATCTATTTGAATCATTTTCTGTTAACACATAACAATTTTAAATTGTTAAAAATCTAGGACCGAATCAAACTTCTCCAGATATTTCGTGATACCTATATATAAATAAAAAAGAGAAAATCTCCAGGAAAACCTGCACGCATGGCAACTCTAATAATATGTAAATAATAAATAGACCAAAAATTATTTTTTACTAACCTGAAGAAGCTAATGATGAAGCAATAACTTTAATTGCATTCTCCTTCATTATCTTATTTCTATAGGCAGGATGTGCCTTATTCCACACAGCGGGATATTGTTCGAGAATTGATGCTAAATTTTCATCAAAATTTGTATGTAAAGAATCCATTTTAATTAATTTACATAAACACTTAACTAAAATAAGTTAGTAATAACTAGTTGCACTACTAACCACAGTTTAAAACACAATTATTATATTTGAACTTCTACAAAATGCGTTCTATTTCAAATGAAATTCTCCAATTTCATTGGTTATAACATCACCGTGATGAACCAATAAAATTCAAAGCCTTCAAAGCTTTTAAATTTTATTGGTTTTTGCTACGTCTTCGAAGTAAAAAGTTTGACATGGTCAAGCTTTTGATAATTTTCAGGCAAGAACTTAAAAAGAGAGGAGGAAAAAGATATTAAAAAAGGATAGAAGACAAAGCCGAGGCTGGAAAGTCCATTTTCAGGTAAAATTGTAAAAATTTTTATTTCATGTACTTAACAAACATCCAATATCTAACCAAAATAATTTAAAAAATTGCAGTAGTAAATTTATCTGTCAATAAATACCATTATTTAGTAATTTAATTTAGTAATCTTAAAAATAAAATCATTTAGAGCTATTAAAATCATTCTGCAATTTAAGTTTTGGGGTGCTTTTTTGCATAAAAACATATAATAGGTACTTTTCAATTATCAAATCAGTTTAAAACAGTATAATCTTAATACTGGAGCTCATTTCAAAATTATATGTTGTCTACTAAATTTGACCATGTACATTTAAAACACTTTAATTTTATTGGTTGTTGCTTTCAAACCTTAGCAAAGTCTGCCAGACCGCGGCTAGGCAAACGGTAATTTTAAACATAAAAAAGGATAGAAGACTATACATCACTCTGATTGACGCTTGCCATCTTCTACCAAAGCAAGGCAAGGCAAATTTTTCATTGTGAACGGCGCTTTAGTTTTTTAACTTGAAGTAGCAAACGAGCGCATTCTCGCATTTTATTACGGGCGACGGTGATTCGTTTCTTTACGTTTTTAGCTGTTTGTAAAAGTCGCATGCCATACTCCAAAATTATGGCTACTACGGCTTTCCCGATGTCGTCCAATCTAGTAATATTTTAAACTCGGTAATAACTTATTGTTTTAGATAAGGAAGATAATAAAAAAGTAACGTACCTCAATTTTTTTATAAGTTCCTTTCTTAAAGGATCATTTTTTATATAGTTCTGATAGTCTGCTTGTAAGGATAATATAAAGGATTCTACTTTCGGATGTGCATCATATTTTTTGTCACTGGCAATAAAACATTTTTGAGTATGTCGTACTATGTAAGTACTTCTAAAGTATCCTTTACATTTTGCACAAATTATATAGTTCGAATCATTCACTTTGTCCGAAAATACTTTCGCACATTTTTTAGGAATGATTGTTCCATTTCTTTTGTTCAGTTTAAGGTTTCCCTTGTTTCTAATCGTCATAATAATATTTTTTTTGTCTTTTGAAGCTATTAAAAATAAAGAAAGTATTAAATACAATAAACTTATCTATACCACAGATTAACTTACTTTTTGCATCCAGTAATAATTTGAGAGCCACCACTGAAATTCCTCTGCTAAATAATTAGGAATACGCATGTGAGCGTTATAGTTATCATCTGATCGCAGGGCTAAAAATTTTGCTCTTTCAAAGAGCTTCGTATGGAGCCAACCGTATTTAACAGCTGGGCAAACAGAGGTTAATCTTCCTAGGAAACTAGCAAACTCTCTAATTTTACATGAAGCTGCAGATGAGAATTTTTCAACTTCTCGAATTATTGTGACTTTCTTGTGTTCTGGGATTGTGATAGACATATCTACTGAGTCATAAACGAAACCTAAATAAGAGAGTTTTGTACAAGGGACGAGTTGGCTCTTTTTAAGATTAATTAGAAAACCCAGGCTTTGTAGGGTTGAAATAGTGAGGTTGACATTCTTTAAGCAGTCTTCGTATGATTTTCCCAAGAGGAGAAAATCATCGAGATATAAGACCGACAAGTAACCTTGACCTCTCAAGAAGGCTAGAACTGGTTTCATTAATTTTGTGAAAACTAGTGGAGCACAGTTGAGTCCAAAGCATGAACATAGAAGTAGAGGACTGGTATCTCCTTTGTTAAATTACCTAAAATGGCGTGCGCTTAACCGTATACCCCCCAAGTGGAACCACTAGGCGGCGCTGCAGAAAAAGATGGTTATTCTGTTTGAGTTTACTATGATTAGGTTACAATAAAATAACATATTAATAATTTAAAAATAAATTAAACAGATAAAATAACTATGTTACAAAAGAGAGAAGTTTAATTTATATTGTGTTCAAAAATTGACATAAAATAAGTGATTTATAACATTTTAGAGTGTAAATAAGAGGTAAGTAATTTATTTGTTGCAACTTGAAAAAACTTGTTTTCATTAATTTTTCTTTCTACTAGATTAAAAATGGGTTATGTGTGTATAGTTCATAATGGTAAAAGTGGTTACAAAAGTGAAGAAAACATACAAACACAATTTTACCTCGATAATATTATTATTACCAATTGTTTGTATTTTAGTGTATAAAATTATAGTTTGTGTAATATTTTTTGGAAAATAGGATACGAATATTTTTTAAGGGTATTATAATAATAATAATAATTTTAGGTTTTATTACCTAGGTCGTATTTCAAAGCAATATCCACTGCTTTTTGAATAATTTGTGTTTTGTCATTTATTTCCAGGACGTTACAAACATTTAAATAATTGCTAGCATTACAAAATCTTTCAACACCTTTTTATGTAAACACGCTAAAGGAATTTGATTTATTTATTGGAATACCACGTTATTCGAAAATTAGATCATGGGAATCTCCACCCCCCCTTCCAACCATCATGTTCAAATAAGTAAATAAAATTCCTTTAGCGTTTTTACATAAATAAATGTTGAAAGATTCTGTAATACTAGCAATTATTTAAATTTTTGTAACGTCCTGGAAATAAGTTAATTTATTTATTGGAATACCTACCACGTTATTCGAAAATTTGATCATGGGAATCTCTCCCCCCCCCCTTCCAACCGTGATGTTCAAATAAGTAAATCAATTTCCTTTAGCGTTTTTACATAAATAAATGTTGAAAGATTCTGTAATGCTAGCAATTATTTAAATTTTTGTAACGTCCTGGAAATAAGTTAATTTATTTATTGGAATACCTACCACGTTATTCGAAAATTTGATCATGGGAATCTCTCCCCCCCCCTTCCAACCGTGATGTTCAAATAAGTAAATCAATTTCCTTTACCGTCTTTACATAAAAAAATGTTGAAAGATTCTGTAATGCTAGCAATTATTTAAATTTTTGTAACGTCCTGGAAATAAGTTAATTTATTTATTGGAATACCTATCACGTTATTCGAAAATTTGATCATGGGAATCTCCCTCCCCCTTCCAACCGTGATGTTCAAATAAGTAAATCAATTTCCTTTACCATTTTTACATAAAAAAATGTTGAAAGATTCTGTAATGCTAGCAATTATTTAAATTTTTGTAACGTCCTGGAAATAAATGACACTAAATAAAACACAAATTATTCAGTGTAGCACTGGACATTGCTCTTAACCGAAAACACTATACCAACATTATCGAAGAATGAATTATCGAAGAAAGCGATTTAGTTAGCAATCACAATTAAGCCCTTGAAAACAACGAAATTATTTTAAATGAAATGATATTAATTTGTATTCTGTATTTTTTAGAGATTGTTTGGAACTATTCGACAAAGAATTGGTAATAATAATTATTATCGAAGTAAAATTGTGTTTGTTTATCTTCTTCACTTTTGTAACCACTTTTACCATTATGAACTATACACACATAACCCATTTTTAATCTAGTAGAAAGAAAAATTAATAAAAACAAGTTTTTTCAAGTTGCAACACATAAATTACTTACCTCTTATTTACACTCCTAAAATGTTATAAATCACTTATTTTATGTCAATTTTTGAACACAATATAAATTAAACTGCTCTCTTTTATAACACACTTATTTTATCTGTTTAATTTATTTTTAAATTATTAATAATATTATGTTATTTTATTGTAACCTAATCATAGTAAACTCAAACAGAATAACCATCTTCTTCTGCAGCGCCGCCTAGTGGTTCCACTTGGGGGGTATACGGTTAAGCGCACGCAAATTCAAAGGCAGTTACCAGTCCTCTACTTCTATGTTCATGGTCCAAAGGGTAAGCAGTTGTATTGGAATAACCTGCCCTTGAAACGAAATCTCAAGAATTTTCTATCTGCATCTTTGATGGGTAAAAGAAAATATGCATCTTTGAGGTCAAGTGTTGCCATATAATAATTTTCCCTAATGAGCTTCATCACTGTTCTATGATCTTCTAATTTAAAATGATCTGTTTTGATAAATCTATTTAAAGATTTAAGATTTATAACTAATCGATTAGAACCATCTGATTTAGGGACCATAAAAACATTTGAAATAAATTGTCCTGGACAAGTTTTTACCCTGGATATCGCTTTAATATTTAGTAATTTTTTAATTGCTTTCCACATTTCATGTTCTTCAGATGGAGATCTCATGATCTCCTTTGGTACTCTAGATTGTGACGGGGTTTTTATTAACGGTAAACTAAAACCCTTCAACCAGGAAAGAATGTTTTTATTATGCGATATAATTGACCACTGTTTAGTAAAACACTTTAGTCTACCCGGTGAGGAACCTACCTCCATTATTGGTGGTCCTGTCTTGGATTCAGGTAGTGTGGTTTCTTCGGTCTCCTGTCCACCTGGCGACGCTGAAGGGGCCTTGATGGCCGGTTTGTCGTATACTTTGGATGTGGTCGCCCCCCTCGCCGAGGTGTTTGGTATGTCGAGCGAGGGAGGCTGCGGTAGTTTAAATGTTTAGGCTTTATGATAGTCTTTTTAGGCAATTTTGCCTTAGGTTGTTTAAGGTCCAGACTCGACCTATCAAGACTCCTAGATGCCTTGACCCTCTCGCTAAGGTCTTTTCCAAAAAGGAGGCCATCAGCCGTGGCATTATTTAACGTCTCCTTTAGATTGCTGTTGAGGTCTAGGGAGACGAGTTCCTTCCTGGACTTTGTGAAGGAATGGTGACTATCAATAAGGATACGACCCGCGTCTCCCAATAACTGAATATATTCCCGGTTGCCACCACCCTCCTCTTTCAGAATCGTAGATAGGAGTTGCCCAATCGCGGACAAACTCACCCCTAATTGATTCTGTCTCTGGGACAATACAGAGTCCCTGCGTGTCACCGTGGAACTCACGGCTTTCAGCACCTCGGGATTCAATTTTGGTGCTTCCAAATTAGGGAGGTTCGAGAGTGGGGGATATTTTTTTACAATATCTGCCCTCTCCTCTTCATTAAGCCCCGTTTTTAGCAAATTATCCCATCTAACCGCTAGATCTTTTTGTAGAAAAAGGCCGGGTGATTTGGTTTGGGTGGTATCATCCCCCAGAATACTCAGGATATCCCTATCGAGCTCGGGCTCTGGGGGGGTAACATCATCTTCTGAGTTCATTTCCACCTCGTTTTCGATGGATCCAGCTATGACGGAAAAAGGGAGGAGAAAAAAAAAATGATTTATCAAAGTCTGCTTAAGAAAGAAAAAGAGAAAAAATAATACTTACAGTCGCTATCTTCGGAGCTTTGCGAAGAATCTTCATAACGTGACCTTGATGGTCGATAACGTTCAATTTTATCCATCCTTTTGGATAATTCATCTAATTTATTCAAAAGAATTTCGTCTCTGTCAAGAGATGAGCGCTTCTTTAAAGAATGTTTAGGCATGATTTAAACAAACAACGGAAAAATAAAAACAAAACAAAAAACAAAAACTGCACACACACACAAAAATAAACTGTAGGACAAAGTTGGACACACAAAAAAGGAATGAAGTAAGATGTGGGATCGCATCGCCAGCAGCAGGGAAGGGCCGGAGGGCGGTTTTTCCTTTTTACCTTTATACATGTGTGACATAGTAGCACCAAAATGGAGACTACATAGTTAATATTTATTGATGCGAAGAAAGAAAATAATCCAAATTTCAACAAAATTCATTCAATTCAATTTCAATTAACAACTCTATATTATTCTTTTGATTATTTACAAAATATGTGTGCCCCAGCACCAGCCAGACTAATACTAAGACACTATTTTATTTTACATTTTTATTATTCGCTGCTCCCACTGTGACAGTACCATCAGCGAAATCGGAAGGCGGGTGTTGGTCCTGATGTCTCCCACATTGACTACTTCCTGGAAAAAGAGTGCAAAAACCAGGCTACATGATTAAAAACGGTGTTGAGTAAATGCATGGTTTTAGTGTTTATAGCATAACATTGTGTATTAATTTATGTTTAATTTTCTTGAAGGGCTTATTTCGGTAATTTATTGTATTGATGTGGTCTGTAGATGGGTTCCACTTAACCGTGTTTTCGAAAAAGTTAACTGCGGTGCGATGAATGAGTGTGGGAAGTCTAGGCATGTTTGCGATTTCGTGTAGATCGTAAATTTCAGTAAATCTGTTTGCTCCGGTGATCAGTCGGAGACATTTGTTCTGGACTCTTTGTAAAATGGTGATGTTGGAGCGAGCCGCTTTGCTCCAAACTACAAATTGAAAATCGATGTACACCGTCACCGTACGTGCAAACGTATACCGTTGTATGCCAACTCACGTAATTTCTACAATTATAAATATTTTGCAATAAAATTTTACATGTATACTCAATAAGATTGATATTATTATATGCCCAAAAATTAAGGTAAACGCATTTGTAGTTTTTCTGGAATTAATTTTCAAAATTCATACTGTTTTACGCTTGTCCACAGTATCCTACCCCCTTAATATAGGGTGTTTTTTTAGCTGCATGAGAACTTTCAATAGGGATAACAATTGAATCAAGATTGCTATGGAAACAGTTTTTTGACATTTGTGTTTAGCAAGGTTTGGCATTTGATAATGCATAGATTGACCATTGAACAACGCTACCACATTGGGCTCACAACCAATTGGAAGTGGATCCATTTTTTTACCGTAAAATTTCGTTCAGTGACGAGGCACATTTCTGGTTAAATGGGTATGTGAACAAACAAAATTGCCGTATATGGAGTGAGACCAATCCGGGACATTATCTTGAGACTCCATTGCATCCATTAAAATTGACTGTTTGGTGTGGAATACACGCCAACGGCATCATTGGTCCATATGTCTTTCGAAATGAGGAAGGAGCTACCGTTACGGTGAATGGTGTGAGATATCGACACATGCTCAATACATTTTTGTTTCCAAAACTTCAAGAGCTAAACATTGACAACTTATGGTTCCAACAGGATGGTGCTACGTGCCACACAGCCAACGAAACCATCAATTTATTGAAAGGACAATTTGGTGACAACATTATTTCAAAACGTGGTCCTATCAATTGGCCTCCAAGATCGTGTGATTTGACACCTCCAGATTATTTTCTGTGGGGGTATGTTAAATCCATGGTTTATGCTAACAAACCAACAACTCTAGAAGCATTGGAGGCTAATATTCAGCAAGCCATTTATGAAATAAAGCCAGAAATATTGGAAAAAGTGGTCAAAAATTGGACTGAACGGATGCGCTTCGTAACCATTAGTCGTGGTGGTCACATGCCGGAAGTCATGTTCAAATCATAAATGCCTTTAACTGTACTTTCATAAAAAAATTATAACCAAAACATTCCGTCAGGTTTTTAATGTTTTATTTCATTTTGAAGTTCTCATGCAGCTAAAAAAACACCCTATATAATAAACTTACAGATACAGTGGCATTCACGAATATGTCGTCAAGATTATTCTTGCCTTTCCGGACTTTAATATGTTCTACCAAAAACAGAAGAGAATCATACCACCAAGGCAAGGGGTCAAATTGGTCATCGTCACCACCAGCACCACTTTTCCCAACTCGTTCCCTCGTCTTACTCTGCTGTTGATTGAACTGCGCTCTAACATTGTTGATTTTTTTCTTTATATCATCCACGGAGACTGTCATATTATTGGTGCAAAAACTTTGCAATGATAGATTTGCACATATTCCCATAAGCCTCATATCTTGCATGTTTGTTGCTATGTAATTATTTATGTTTTGTATCATAATAGGCAAGGTATATTTCATACAATCGATAACAAAATAAGGTTGTATTTGTACTTTGTTAAACGAACGAGCCCTTGCAGCTGATGTCGATTCTGGGGTTCTAAGGGTTATTGAAGGATTCCGTTGTCTGAATCCTTTGAGCCAATCCCAACCAGCAAGTTCATTATTTTTAGAAAATTTGTGTGGAATTCTTTTTGCTTCTGCTATCTGGAAGGCAAACTTTCTAACATCTAATGTACTTAAGCCAAAAAATCTACTTTCTAATAATTTTATATGATCTACTAGCTCTACTTCCAATTCTCGGGAAATAGTAACTTTGTAGCCACCTAGGTAACCTTTACCGAAACCTTGTAAATTACCAACACGACGCCTCAACGTGGTGCATGGAACATTATAAGTCTTTGAAGCCAGTTGCCGACCCATTTTTTTTATTTTTTATGGCGTCAATGGCTTGCATCATATCCTGCTCTGACCAACTTTGTCTTGTTGAAATTCTCTTATAACGACCCATCACTGAAATGTAAAAGTTAGTAAATTTGTATTACAGAGTTCAATAAATACAATCCTAGTAATCAGTGCCGTAACTAGTACTTTTGCTTTTAGAAATGAGATATTTTGGTTCTTACGGATGGCTCTATATTAAATACAATAGTTTTAATTTGAAATTTTGAATTTCGGCGCTTAGTCCGGGGCCATAATATATTGGCCATACCTTAGTAACGGCAGAGCAGTTTAAAGATTGCAAATTGCATTTAAATGTACAGTAACAGTGTTATTGTTTTATTAAATAATAGTAGAATTAATTGAAGTGTCGATATGGTGAGATGGCATACCGTGCCGTCTCAAACAAAATATAAACAAAATCTTTCATCTAACCAAATTTATTTAGATACATATTCTACTGGTTTAATTTACCATGGCTGCATAGTAACAAGATCAATAAAGATTGTAATAGATTGAAACTTACCATAAATATGCCAAAACGGCGTCAACAACGTAATATTTAAAATTAAAAAAGAATTTTCTTGTGCACTTTACCCACTTTATACTGCATACTGGCGCGAATTTGCATCCGGCAACTACTAGTGCAACACTGTTGCCATATGGGCGACTAAGGAACTGTTTGCAGCTCAGATACGCGCCAAATTCAAAACGGTTAAGAAGAAATGCCTTCTATGCCATCTCAGACACATCTCCCCTATATTTTTTTCAAGGAAACATGAGACTGGAGTAGAGCTTTCATCATAAGAGTCATTTTAATGTTGCGGTTTTGACCACCACATGAGTTCCGACGACAAAATTAGCTCAGTAATATTATATTTTTGCAGAAATGTTTTCATTGATGTACTTCATCAAACATGAACCAATTTCTTGAGCTCCACGACCTGCGTCATTTTCCAGCCAGATATAAAAGTAGCCTTTATTATTCGATCCAGAATGTACTCCTAAGTTGTAAAGCCAAATCTGTCTTTTGTAAAACAATATTCCAGTTGGAAGTTTCGGTAATGGTAATGTTTTTTCAAGATCAAAAGTCAAGCATTCTAATTCTAACCACTCGTTTTCTTTTGCTGCTTTAAAATCTTTCATTTTATCCCTACAAATTTTGGCAAATTTGCCATCCGCCGCAAGAACTTCAGCTTATCAGCATAATTTTCATACTGTTGAACAACAGCTGCCACTTGATTGCCGAGCTTCTCATACTTCTTCTTTCTTACTTCTTTCTTACATACCAGTTCGTGCGTTGGCTAACAATAAGCAATAAAGCAATGTCTCGTCTTAATCCGTCCAAGAAATACCATATATTGGGATGGCTGCAGTGGAAGATGGAGTTCAAAGCGTTGTGGAAACCTTCACAACAATTTGTTGTTTTTGGGCTATTCTCTGCAGCGGCTTCGAGATGATTCCACAAAGCGATAGGAAATTGCGGTGCTCGTCCTGCAACGCCTGCTATATATGTGGAGAAGAAATACGTCAACACATCGTTGTAGCGATCATCATCGGGAAATGTTGTACATAGATTGTTAAATACGGACGGCACTTCCTGCGCTGGTACAAACGACAGAGCGCCAGAGACTTCAGTTTCAATTTGACATCAATGTCGGACTCTAATTCGGTTTTCAAACCAGCATTGGTGATTCTTCTTATACATGCTTTCTCAAAGTCGACCAAAACCTTCTGGGGTGCGATGTTGGGCACCAATTCTTTCAGAATTGTGAATATTCGTTGGTACGTATCGCTGTCCTTTTTCAGCAAGAAGTAAATGTAAGGTGGATAGGAGTTGCGGACCTTACCAATGCCGGGGGCTTTGTCAAATGTTCCGTCTCCATATATTACGTCCTTTTCCACTTCTCTCAGCAGCTCACCATTGCCAATTGCTTGATCGTCCGCTCCTGTGTCGTGCAAAATTAAGTCCGCGTAATTTTCCGGGATTGCAAAATCTGTCGTTGTTGGATTCGGAATATGTGCAGTTTTCTTGTGGTTGGAAAGATTTCGAGTTATAGAAGATTACTTTGGCAAATGATCTAATACATCGGAACTAACACCAATTAATGCTTGACCTAATACATTTCTTGGAATTGCTCCAACTGCCTTCATATTCTCCTTCATCTTGGCCTTGATAATATTAGCTTGCGCCACTTGCGGGTTGAAATCATGAGAATGCTGTGGAACCTTACCAATTATCTCGTTGTCCTGGAAGCCTTAACATTTGCTCGAAAAGTATAAGACATGTTTTGCCAAATTCTGCCGCCTTGCTTTGAACTTTCAATTATTATAGTCTGGCTCAGATGAGATTTTCGATAATCGGTCATGTAGTTTAGATATGGATTTGAATTTGGTATGTTGAAATTTTGATGTACTTGCCTGTACTTGTTCTGCTATTTCATGTTGTTCTGTTCTTTCATGTTCTATTCTATCAAGGAATCGATTTTCTGTTGGGTTATTTAATGTTATCATCACAAAACAATAGTTTTTTCCTCTAGGAAACTTTGATATTTTGAATTAAATTCTGGTCCATTGGTTACTAAATACTAGTAAGTGTTGAATGTAATTATTATTACTTAAATAAATAATGGTTAAAAATCGTTGTAAGTAAAACAGTGATGTGCTTTTAAAACTTTATTCGATGGCAGTTGCTACAAGACTACACAGTAAAAAAAAAATTGGTAATTTAACTTAAAATAATGTTAATTTGCCACAAATCGCATGGCAAATAGGGTCCACTTCATAATAATGGTAAATCGACAACGACCTGATTTGGCAACGCGTACCTTTAAATTAAGATAAATAATATCCTAGTAGCCATTGTTGATTTAACATGCGGTTTGTTAATTTCACCAACTGAAGTAAGTAAAAATACTTTAAATCTCTTGTTAAATCAGTTAAATTTGTAATAAATTTACCATTAAAGTTTGATAAATATTATCAAGGTTATTGTTATTGACTTACATTGCTTGGTAATAGTATTTTCCTTTAGAGATAAATTGCTATAACTTCTAGTTATATTGATATGATAATAGTTACTATTTCATGGTTTTAGAATGAAGTTACCACGTCCAATAGTAGTTACACTTGCATTTAGTAAGCAAAATACCTGTAGTTGTAGTGAAATTCATAGAAAATTTTACTGTTTTATCTCAAATGTAAGGGCAATTGTTGAAACTAATTGTTTACTTCACTAAGAATTTGCAGGTAAATTACCAAAACCACTAGTACATTTATTTTCAATTTGTGTTAAAATGTTTTATATAAGGTAGGTAATATTTTCTGAAAATAAATAAAAAAGCAGTAGTACATTTTATCAAATATAGATTTTATTTCAAAATTTGAAGTTCTACAAAAGAAATAAACATAATAAGAAAATAAAAACTCTCGATTACAATAAATTCAAACTTAAATTTATTTGTTACAAATAAACATATTAGAAGTACCTAACTAATAACATTACAAAAGTTAACCAAGTATAATTGCATATTTGGGAATTATATAAGTATAATCACAATTATATGGTTTATGAATTTCATAGCAAAGTGTATGTTTCAAACAGCTTACGTCTACAATTTTATAAATTTTTTGATTTCGTTTTTCTTGTATTTGAAATGCATTAAAATTATTATTTGATGGCTCATTAACTGTGCACCATTCTTCACATAGTGCATATGGTTTGCAATTATACGAGAAAAGAAATAGAATTTTATGAAATAGCGGAATTTGTATTTCATCAATTTCTAACAGCCGTATTCACCATTTTCAATTTAACAGTTTGATAAGTAACAAACTGTTAATACTTGACAGTCTGTTAAAATGAATTCGTATTCACCATCACATTTCAAAGTTAAAATAGTAAACTAGCGGTTATAAATGCGGCATAAATGAACATTGGCTTAATTCGGATAACATAAACATGTATAATATTACAAACTACAAGTTGATAACCCACTTTACAAGAAAAAAACATTCACACGGAGGGGTAGGAATATTTGCAAATGACAAATTGACATGCACACCTCTTCATTGTATTGCGGACAAATCAATTGAAATCGATGGCGAATTTTCAGCTTGCTACATCAAAGAAATTAACACGACCATAATAACAACCTATCGATCGCCCTCGGGCAATTTCAATAATTTTTTACAACTTCTCGAAGATAGTATAAAGGAGGTAAATAAACTATATAATCCATCAACCAAGTTAGTGGTAACGGGTGACTTTAATGTTAACTTCAATGAAAACTCAAGCGAACAATTAAACATAATAGCTCTCATGAAATCATTCAATCTCGAAAAGAATATAAACAAGCCAACGCGTAGTGCATCTTTAAAATGCATTGACAATATTTTCACTAATTTCGGTTGCTTGCCAGATTTTATCGATGCAAATATATCTGATCATGAAGCAATCTGCATAGAATGGAAAAATGATAAACCTAAAAAGAAAGATACATTAGAAAGAAGAAAGTTTTCCATCAAGCGAATAGATAAATTTAAACAATCTATACAAAATATGGACTGGACACCAATTTATAATGAAAGCGATGCAAACATGAAATTCCAAAGGTTTAATGAAATTGTACAAGAACAAGCTGAATCTGCATTTCCAATAAGAACTTTTAAAACCAAGAACAAAAAAATCAAACTCACAACTGAACTCCTGAAGCTGAATAAGCAAGTCAAAACCTTGCACTCACAATATAAAAGTGGTCATGCAGAGGTCAAAACATACTACAACAGTATGAGAAAATTATTTATTGAAAAACTAAATGAACACAGAAAACAAGTAAAGGCACAACAAATCCACGAATCTGATAACAAAGCGAAAACAACATGGACGATCATCAATAAAGAACTGGGCAGGAAAAATGTCGTACCCAACAATAATACTCTCACAGCAAACAACTTCGGAACATATTTCGCTAGCATAGCTCAAAACTCAATCGCTCAAAATCCGCAGACAACAGAAAACCACATAAAATACCTAAACTCTGCCATACCAAGTACTGTAAATTCAATGTTTTTGCAACCCACAACAGAAATCGAAATAAGCAATATAATCAAGAAACTTAAAAACACAGCTACGTTTGATATCTACAACATAAACACAAAAATTATAAAATTAATTACAAATGAAATATCGATAATACTCTGTCATATTATTAATGAATGTATGAGCAAAGGCATCTTTCCGGACACCCTGAAAGTATCAAAAGTAATTCCGATACATAAGAAAGGAGACGAAAGTGAGACAAACAACTATCGGCCCATATCTATATTACCAATCTTTTCCAAGGTATTTGAAAAAATTCTTTATAGTCGCCTAGTCAATTTTTTACAAAAAAATGCATCTTTTACGAAGGAGCAATTTGGTTATCAAAAAGGGAAAAACACCATCGATGCAGTACTACGGCTGACATCAATCGTCTACAAAATGCTGGAAGGTGGACTAAAGTGCCAAGCTATCTTCTATGATTTGGCAAAGGCTTTTGATATGATGAATCACAATATATTCTTGGACAAAGTTCAACACTATGGATTCAGAGGGAAGGCATTTGAAATAATCAAGTCATACCTCCGAAATCGTAAACAGGTAGTATTTTGGAATGGACAGCTAGGACAAAAGTGGGAAGTCAACTGTGGTGTACCGCAAGGAAGCATCTTGGGCCCCTTCTTCTTTGTTCTGTACATTAACGATCTGTCACATAATGTAAAATGTGACACCACCTTATATGTAGACGATACGGCCCTAGTCATGGAAGAGAATGACCAAGCAAATGATCGACAAAAGGAAGTCACGGATTGGTTTGAGACTAACAAACTCATGCTAAATGTGGACAAGACTCAAAAGGTTAAATTCACTGCATCTAGGAGAATTGACCAAAAGGATAAGACTGCAGTAAAATACTTGGGAATTATAATGGACACTTTGTTAACTTGGCATGATCATGTGGCTATATTAATAAACTCCTTAAGCAAAAATATTTATGCTATAAGGAGAATTAGAGAAGCAGTTGGAAAAGATGCTGCTAAAGCGGTCTACTATTCAATGTTTCATGCTAGAATGGTGTACGGACTCTTGGTCTGGGGTAATGCAACACAATTAAAGAAAGTGTTCCTACTACAAAAAAGAGCTATACGTGCACTAGAGGGAGTATCGTCAACAACACACTGTAGGCCAATCTTCCGGAGTTTGCGCATTCCAACGATCTCATCTGCCTATGTTTATGCTAGTGCAGTAAGAGTGAGGACCGATCGTACAATTTTGGAAAATACTGCAACACACCATCATCAAACCAGAAAAAGAAACGAGATACGAATTGAGAGAAGCCGACTGAAGTGCTCTGATGGCATAAATCTTCAAGTCAGAATTTTCAACTCGTTGCCTGAACAAATCAGAAATTTTCCCCTTGCAAGGTTCAAAAGGGTAATAAAAGAACAACTGACCGAATGCGCGCTATACGATGTGGAAGAATTCTTCCAGGCCGAGTTGAGATGAAAACCAGCAACTGCTGATCTCCACCAGTTAGGATTACTGAAAATTTTTGTTGTTGTTGTATTAAACTAATACTATTTTTTGTAGCCTAATAAAGATTATTATTATTATTATTATTATTATTATTAAAAAGTAACTAAAATTATTGTTGGTAAAACTCGCTCCAGCTAATTTCACTCGTATTAAATTAACCTTAAAAGTGTGGGTAGATCACGATCTAGTAAGTGTAGATCATGTTATTTTACATTTTGACAATTTTGACACATAAATAATATTTATCAGTCGGTTACCAAAGTTAACAGATCCATATTGATCTATTAACTTATTTGACGACTTGACAGACTGTTACTGCTAACAATCATTGGTGAATACGAAATTGTCACTTAACAAACTGTTAATGACTTAACTCTCTGATAGCAAATTAACAGAGCTTGGTGAATACGGCCATAAGCAAATAAAATTCTGAGGTCTGAATATTGTACCGAAACATGTAACCGATTTTACTTTGAGTTTTGAGTATTGGGGTAGAAAGTTCTCCCATGTCATTCGTTTCTGGCAAGATATTATCTGGCAAGATATTATCAGTTGGTAGATTATTATTATAATTAATAATTTCGTCTTCTTTCAGAACTGAAAAACTCTCAGCATTGCGACTTGCAACTGACATACTGTTCTGCCTTTCACAAAGTTCAGTAGAGCAACATTTAAATAAATGTTTTCGTAAGCCGTTATAGGTCTTAAATGTAAAAGGACAATTTTTTTTACAACACTGAAGCGTTATTTTAGACCCTTCAATAATAGAATGTATAATACGTAAATGACTTATTACAGAACCAACAACGAAGAAGTTTTTGCCACATATATAACAAATTAACATTTTGCTTATTATTTGGATATTTTTTACCTATAATAATATCTAATTCCACGTTTTTTAAAATATATATAAACACTAAAAAAATAGAACACTGAACAATATTAATCTTAAAACTAATATTTAAAATATGAACTATACTAAACTAAAAAAGTAATAAATTAACTGAAATAATAATTAGTGTGAACTTTTATGTATTATTTGATAATTTTATTTTAATTTCTCTCATGCGAGGTGTAATTATTTCAGTTTCTAAATTATAAAAAAAAAATTGCAGGAATTGAAAAAATGCCTTCAGATTCGTTTCAAACTCAAGGTTGAATACAAAATGGCTTTTAAAAAGTAAGTCAACTGTACTTACAATGTTGTTTTCGTCTGATGGCAGAATTTCATTGTCAAAAATTATAAAATATTGTTCTATAGCACCTTTATTTGAGCCCACGGCCAAAATAATAGGTTGCGTAGTTGTCTTATTCTTTAAAATTTCATTTAGCGGTACCTCACTCTAAAAAAAAATTGAATGTAATTGTTGTTCATTTAAAATAAACATCCTACCTTTTGGAAAACTATGAATTTGTTTACCACAGTGGCTATCGATTCCCTTGAAGCTTTTTTTCTCCCTTTCGCAGTTGGAGGAATCAAGTTCATTAACGCAATAATGCTCCTTGTCGTTTTGTTCCAAACTGAAAAAAATTAATATAATTTCACTCCTTTAACTAAATTTTGCAATAATATACCTACTAAATCTTCATTTCCCAAAATCGCAGGATCAGGCTTACTTACAGTGCTTTCATATATTTCCAATATTTTATTAACAAACACTGAAACGTTCGGAAAAATTCACTGCATTCGGGTACAATTGTTTAAAATCTTGCGTAATCTAAAAAATATTGTAATAATCAAATTTTTAATAAACTGCTTATTTTAATAAATTACCAATCCTGGTGTGTCGAAATATCTGGGATATTTTTTTAAATTATTATCGGTCTTTCGAAATGGAAAGGTATTTTTCATTTTTTCGAAGATCACATCTTTCTGGGTCTTTGGATCTGCATTTTTCAAAAAATTAATCTCTTCAGAAACTTGTTCGTCGGTTAGATTATTTTTTAAGTTGTTAGTAATAGAGACATTTTCTGATTTTCCTTTTTTGGATGACAAGTTATAATCTTTAAACTTTTTTGAAATCGTGCCAATGCGATTGGCAATAAATCCCGTGCCCGTGTTAGGATTAAAGAAAGTTTCCTAGAATAGTACTTTTTTTTATTTAAAGACTGGAATAAAAATTATTACTTACGTATCCTTCTGATGATGATTCACTATCTTTTAGTAGAGGAAATAACTCAATAATAATTTTGGCTAAATTTATTTTATCAGGTTTTCTTGGTTTTAAAATCGTTTCCAGTAAATATGAAACACTTATATTTACTAACAATTTCCGACATCGATCACTCAAATAACCTTTGGTTTTGTATTCGCAGAAGATATGGTCTCCACCACTGGAATTATCTAGTTTTCTTTTCAGGTCCTTAAACACAAAATGTATAGAAAGTAAGTTTAGTTTAATAGGTGAACAAGTAAATAAGTCATATTAATGTTTAAAATTTACCTCAGCAGTTAATTGTAAGGAGGGTGTAATGTGGTCTTCACTGTCAAATTTTCTTTTTAATGTTATTTCTAGACTATTCCCACTATCAGATACTTCAGAACGTAAAGGTATTGGAGAAGGTTGGGAAGAATTTAATGAAGACGAATAGTTATCCAAAATTTTATAAACTATAAAGAAAAAATGAATTATGGAAATTTTAGTAAATAAAACAAAATTACCACATGTGTGGCCCCGGTCTGTTCTTTGAATCTGACGAACTTCCACAATTACTCCTCTCTGATGACTCCGAATAAATTCTTCAATAAAATCACCCGGTATTTTAGCGCCAATGTCGTCAACTATATCGATATCGTCCAAATTTGCTTGTGGTAATTGATCCTTAAAAACCCGCAAAGCTAAAAGAAATGTTATTATGTATAGTTATTCAATGACCGACTGAAAAAAATTACAAGATCTGTCTTAAAATATCCCCCCATAATATGTCCCAATTTGACAAACGTAAACGAATTAATTTCAATTTTAAATTATTAATACGTTAATTGAAGCTCTATTTTTTAATGCCAAATTATTATTTTTAATAATGTTGTTTCCGGATTTAAAATCATATTCCTATTTAAAACGCGATTTAAAACGCCAAAATCAAGTCAAAGCCACTAACCGCTTTTCTAAACGTTCGGCATAAAATGAAAAGATCTTGAATTTTACTCAATTACGCATATCTTTAATTAAAATTAACAAAAAAAACAAGATATGCAAAATTAGTAAAATAAAATACTAGTTACAAGTATACTTAGGGGATGTTAACGCACCTTCAATTTTTAAAGATTCAGATGTTATTGGAGGAATAAGTTTATGCCATATCATTTCTCCAGCAAATTTTAACCTTATCAACAAGGTTTCCATAGTAATGGCAGGTTGAATAATATTTATTTCTTCCATACCTGAATGATAATAATTAATAGATAATATTATAATATAAATGTAGCTTAAACAAGACAACACCAATGAACAGAAATAAAAATTACTTACCAACTTTGTACACATTTATGTACAGCACTATTAAACGAGCACTAGAACACTTCTTCACTTCTTTAGTATAACTTTATGATTAAACTTAAACTACAAATCCCGTACAATATGCAGAATTGCAAAAAAAATAGTCTGGTATGAACAGTAGTAATTCAAACCGAGGCGCCAAAAGTGCATCGCCAGCGGTAGAAAATTATCAAACGCAGCAGAAACTTAATACAAAATGAGATTATTTACCCAACGCCAACGGATCTAAAACATTCATATTATAATATAAAGAGAATTTACTTATTTAAATTGGTAATTGAATAGCACTTTATGTTTTTCAATACTCATCATAATGTAATAAATAGAACATTGATAAACCAGCTAAAAAATAAGTGAAATTAACAATGGATGGCAATGAAAGAAATTTTGTCTATCAAGGTTGAGAAATTTATCAACTAATATTTTACCAGTAGGTAAAATTTTCAAATTAAGTGAAATTGACTAAAATATTTGGGGAATTTTACCATAATAAAAATACCAATGAAATAATGAAAGTTTATTTATTGGTTTTTTTTACTGTGTAAACTAATAACTAGAAATTGGTTCACACGTTTACGCATACAAAGTCGTAAAACATATAAACCCCTAAACTAATGAACAAAGGCTTATTCATTAAAATTCTAGAGCTATAAAAATCTACACATAAATATAAAATAACGAATTCTTATTTTCAACAGTAAGGCTGTGCAGTCTGGTGATACAAAATTTGCACTCAAGGAAAATCGACTGTGTCATCCATCCTCTCTTTGTTGCTTTATATGCAACTGGCAATGTAACATTTTTGAAAACTCGAGGATTTTGAGCTTTCCCAATAACTAGTAGTGGCAACTCTTGAATAGATATTTTTAAGGTTTCTAGGATGTCCTTCTATCCAAAACAAGCATTTCTTATCCAAGAATATGTTTGTAGGAAATGTTAACTTAACAATCACCAGCAAAAGAAACAATTTAGAATTTAATCCCTCTAACGTATGATATTCTAATATCATCCTGTCTCCAGGATATGTTTTCTTATTTTCTTAATTCGCCTTATTCTATTATCCACTTCTTGATACTTTAGTCTTTTAGCCGTAGGAGCTTCGCCACGTAAGAATTGCTCGTCTTTTCTTTTCCGGACGCTTCGGAGGCCATTAATAAATTTATTACCATTACCTTTAGTATTAATTCATCTGGAAGATGCTGGGAAAGTTCTTCAATTGCATTCTCGATATATGCAATTGGAACGAATGCAATCGCGATTACTAGACGGGCTTGAATAGCAAATTCGGGATCGTTTGAATACTCCAGCCCCCTTCACAAATTTGCCTTTTAAAATTTTTCACCAAGTGAAATAAGCAATAACGGAATTGATTACAGCTAATTCATAATCTATGGAAATGGTTTCTGGTTGAAACTGGTGCCACATTTCCTTGATTAAGGGGGGGGGGAATCTTGAGGCTTTCCTGGAGGGGATGAATAATGTATTAAATATACTGAGTAGAGAGAAAACGTCATAATTATAATAATACAAAATTAATAAAAAAAATTAAGTTGTTATTTTTGCGACTTCGTTTCTTTTAATTTCTTTCTTCTTTTTTATTATTCAAAATTCGAATTCTGAAATACATGTTGCACCTGAAAAATAGCGATTTTGCTTCTTTACTTAAATTTATATGTTCAGAATATTTTAGAAGATTTTTTATAAAACCATCACAAATTATTAAATTATCTCCATTCATTTTTACAAAAATGGACTCTGGCGGATTGGAAAGATGTTCGGTTTCGTTTCTTCTCCACGTGGTGATTGAGTTCGTCAGAATTTCAATATTTGAACGTTGATTTATGTTGTTGAATAAAAATACTTTTGTATGAAAGACCTTTATTAACTAGCATGAATGTTGACAGCGTATTATAACCTTTTTGTACGATGCATAAAAGGGTTTGTTGAATGTTACTGGTTTGAGTGCTTGAGTACGTTGTGCTTGCGTGCTATTTTGATAACTAACTGTCTCATCAGCAGCAGCCACCGACAAAGCGGGAGATTCAAAAAATGTGATTGAAATCTTAACAGATTCCATCTCTTTACATTTCGTGAGCAAATCTTAGTAGGTTTCATTAAACCACCTTCAGAAAGATGGTCTACCCATGAAAATGAAACATCATTGTTGTCTGGAATGTATCCAAGATTTTCTTTCTTTAACTTAAAAGCAATGAATCCAGTTATGTTTTCCAAGCCATCGTTTTGTAATTCTGACAACTCATTAACAATAATTTTTTCAGCATGAACATTTTCAGATATTTCCAAATAGCTGAACATATTACCGGTAACAATTTCAGCGTTGTCCTTTTCTACATCACTATCCAAAATGTGCATGCTCGATGTGGTTGCGATATTTGGAACTGGAACATCATCAGGCATCACATTTGAGGATTCGGATATAACCTCATCATTTCTACTCATTATATAATTTCGTAATCTATATTTAAATTGCAAGGCTGTTGGATGGTCGTATAGACCACCAATGGATCTAATAATTGAAAAAAATCCTTCCAGAGGATCCTGGTTCAAATGGTAGGTTAGCAAGTATTTAATATTAAAATCGGTTTTCAGATCATTAAACAATAATGTTGTAGAACCTGGTTTGCTCAAGGGTTTCCTTAAATTTTGCATGGTCTTTGTCATCAATAAGTTTACAATAACCTAATAAAATTGTTAAATTTAAATTCCTTTTAAAAAGTTTTCGGCCACCTTGTATAATATAGTTAAAATTAAAATTGATTTTCTTAAATGAAGTAATAAAAAATTTACTAGAAAAATATATTTTTAAACGAAATAAATAATTTCACGAAAATATTTATTCGGGTCCCTATTTATTATTCATTTTGAAAACCTTTTTTTTGCTGGTGCAACAATCAAATTTCAAGTTTGTGTCTCAGACTGACGTCATCAAGATGCCGGACAATGTGCGCGTGAGCATATCTCCAAAGTTATAGTATCATGAAATAACGGGTTGGGTACATTTCGCCGGGAACGATTCGCCGAGACACAATTCGCCGAGAACGATTCGCCGAGACACGATTCGCCGAGAACGATTCGCCGAGAACGATTCGCCGAGGCACGATTCTCCGTGACACAATTTTTAAAGTGACATTAAATATTAATTTCTTGTATGTTGTTCTTTACATATTAGTTAAAATTCTAATATTTTAGCGCTTAGGCCGGTTTTATAATAAAGTTAAACATGAAAATTTGCTATCCCAATTATTGTCAAAATTACCCCCTCCTGCATTTTCAGTAACATTTACTAAGATTTTATTTTGATTATCTGCCCTTACATGTGAAACCGTTGATTGAATGTCTTTTATGCTATTATTGGAAAATTTTTGGTATTCAGTTTCGTTAGCAACATCCTTGGTGGCATGAACACTGTTGTAATGTTTTCTGTAACATTTCACTGAAGAAAACTCACGATAGCAGGAGTTGCTACCACATAAAAGTGACCTATAATCTTTATGGAAAATGTCATAGTGGACTATGAAAGCTTGCAGTGAATTATACAACCGCCCACATTGTTTGCAATTCATGATTTTATGGTTTTAAATGAAATGATATTTTATGGTTTTTATGACTATGTACTACTATGGAAATTATCTATATTATGTAATATACCATCTATATCCGATTTTATTGCACTAACAGATACAAAATTTGTATCTTGATTTGTCTCTATAGAATAAATATGTCTTTGTAAGTACATATACACTTGCTCACATTCGCGAGGATATTTAGCATTTACTGCGAAAAAAGTTTTAAAACACAAATCGACACTTTTTACTATTGTTTCAACATTAAATATGTACCTATTCACTTTTACGGCAAACCTGAGTGGCTCTTCTATAGGCCCCACAACAAGAATTAGTGGCTGCTCCGTGATTTTTAAGCGAGCGAATTTTTCTTCTCTTGCTTCCAAAATTCCATGCAGTTCCACTTCGGACTAGAAAATAAAAAGAAATTCAAGGTTTTGAAAATAATATACGAATAACATCAATAAACTTACATTTACATGTAGTATAAATGAATCCTTTATCTCAATCTTCGAATAATTGAGAACGTTACTACTGCTACTCTTTCCGCGTGGTTTCCGGCAAAGGTTTGGAAAAAGCAGAGGAAGTATCAAGAATGCAACTAGATCCTTAGTTCCTAAAATTTTTGAAACACATTTAGATGTGAATGATAAAATAAGATTTAAAAAACTTACTATCAACAGCTGTTTCAAAGTCTATATTTTTTTAAATATTTTTTATTATCGGACAGGCTTTTCTTTGACCAATTTTTAAAATAGCTTCACTTATTGTTGGCCATGCCTGATACAATTTATTGCAGGAATTTGGGTGTATAGCCGTAAAATCATTTTCCAACTGTAAAAGTAATATAATAGGAATATTACACAATTATCTACAATATTTACATACCAAAAATATTCCGGTTGGTAATTGCAATGCAATGTATTTTGCAAAGTATTCATCTATTTTAAAATCTACATTTGAATTAAACTCGAATAATCTATACGAACGACTTTTTTCCCAATACTCCTGGACAGTATTAAAAGGTGCCTGGTTGTGTGTCAGCCAACGAGCCAACTCCTCTGCACCTTCGTCTATGGGAAGAGCTATAAAAAAGGAAAAAATATTTTCAATATAATACACAATAAAATTATTTACAATGTATACCTTCAATGTTGCTTCCACCTGAAGGAAGCTTTCGTTTCGTAGATCGAGAAATGATGCCTAATTCGCGGTATTTTCGTCTAGTATTGATGTACTTATCCCATAAAATCCCATGATTTGCAATGCACTTTCCATAATTATCCCTGTAGCCCTTAATAAAATAAGTATTTGGACTCTCTGTTGGAAAAATTTTTGTTATTTGCGTAGCTAAACCTTCAAATCTGATACCATCAATCCTTAAAAATAGTACATTATTAAAACTTTCCTGAAAATTTTTAGAATCAAATGAAATACCTTCCATCAGGATTTCCTTTTAGCTCCGTATCTATTATTAACTTGCATAATATTCTACGTTTTACAATACCCTTCAGTTGGTATGTCCTTTTCAATTCTTCCCCTTCGTTACAATTCAAAATATCTTCTAAACTCTAAAAAAATTACACGCGGAATAGTTAAGTTTTGAAACATTATTACTACAGCTAAGTAAACTGTACATGTAATGCACGTATAGTGCATACGTACCTCTGGAGATTCTAATAGAAATTCACCACTTTGATGAGTGGTTGCTGGTGACAAATCAGAACATGCAGCCGTTGATACATTGATATCTGACAAATCAGTCGTAGGTGTTTCTAAAATAAATTCACGAATTTCTATAAAAATCCAATGAGTTTCAATACTATACTAATTTACCTGATAATAGTGAGTTTGTAACCTGCAGGAAAATCTGATCATCATCTGTTATTGATGACTCCTCCAATTCAACTTTGGCAACATTAAAGTTTAACGGATTTTTAATAAAATTTTAATTTTGGTTATTGGCAACGAGCAAATTAGTAGTTATTTATAGTACAGATACGAGTAATTAGGGTGGAACGAAAAATGTTTTTTTTTGAATTTATATATGAAACACTTCTAAAAAGGTGCCTTTTACAATTAGAAAAGAGTGTGCAAAATCTGAAACCGATATTTTACCGCATCTTCAGGTTCCTCACGGCAGTCAAAGTTTTGGAAAAACTTACCAAAATGTTCCTTTTGTATTTGTAGAACACTATGCAAAAAGTGAAAGCGACATTTTGCCATCCTCCGGTTTCTCAAAAGGCTCAAAATGTGCGTTAAAAAGCAAATTTTGACGAAAATGTAAAAAACAAACACAATACATTTTTGTGTTGAACGTACCTAACAAATACTTATCGTCCTGAACATCAAAACTATTTAGTGATTGAAAGCGTAAGACATCTGTGGCATAATCATCCATTGTGACTTGGTGCACTTTCATCCAGGGACGTGCCCAGCCAACTTTTTTGAGGGGGGAATTTGCCAACTTAATTAATTAAAAATTGCCAACTTTTGTAATTGTCAATTTTTTCTATTGTCGGTTTAGCGGATTTTGCCAACTTGACCAAATTTTGAGTGATTTTGCCAACTTTTTTCCAACTTTCTGAAATATTGGGGGGAGGCTCCCCCCCATCACCCCTCGTGAGCACGTCTCTGCTTTCATCGTACCTACAGAAGGCTGTATCTTTTTGTTTTCAATCATAGTGTTAATATTCTCAGTATCATGTTTCTTAATTGAAAAATATGTAACGTTTGTTATTATTTTGCTTCAAATTTTCTTGTAAAGTATCAAATAAAGCTATATCTTTTCCTTCAGCAACCAGTCTATCGGCAGTTCGTTGTGTGACACCTCCAATGCCATGCAATGCCAATGCTGGGTTGTTTAGTTCCAGAGGACTGACGCCAGAGAACTGAGTTATTTACATCTTTGTTCTTGTATTATCAAATGCATAGTATTTTATTACTCTACTTTTCATGCACGTGGTTCTTAAACTGATTTTTACTATATGAATACAATTAAAGCAATTTTTAAAAATATTTAATAGTTTAAAACACATACCAGAAGAGTGACACCTCGTAATTTGAACTGGATTGTCTTAAATAACGCAAATACCAACAAATCTGTGATTAAACTGTCATTCAACACAAAGTAATAATAATGAATGTTCTCTTCTTTATGCGACTTGACATGTTGGTGTCCTCTACACAAAAGTAATCTTACTACAAATGCAGCCAGAGGACTGATGCTGAACTTGGTAACACAACATAAGTTATAACTATTTCAAAATAGCTATTGATTTTGGCATGACAATAGGCATACATATTCTTCAGTTCAAAAAAAATTTTTACTAGACAAAAGTTGTAGTCCGTTAAATTTCCTATCCGGAATGGGACGTCAGATTTTTTGTAAAATGTTTCGTTTAAAAGATACAGGGTTTTGAAAAAAACCAAAAAAAAGAAAGCTCAAATTTTTCGACATTTTTTAACTTACTTTAATTCATAACTCGAAAACCGTTGATTTTATACACTAAAAGGTTTGAATCTAGTTTGTAGATTATTTCACGCTCTTTAAAAAAGCACTAAACCATTTTTACTGAAAAATCAATATTTTCGGGGCTATGGCCACGTGAAGGTGGAAATTTAAAAAAATGCTTTAAAGAGGCCTAACTCTCGAGGGTTTGAATTTAGAAAAAAATTTTTGTTAAATATTGTTCTTAGAAAAGTGTCCTCTATCACCACCTAAGTTATGTAAAGTGAGTGCGGGGACACCCTGTATAATACAAATTAACTAGATTAAAAATACATAGTTTTTAAATATTTTTACTCAGTTGTAGAATTTACAACAACATTTTATTGTATAGAAAAATACAGTTTCACATTGTAAGTATTACAGTAAAACCAGTAAATTTCATACTGAAAATAATTTAATTTAGTTTGTTGTATTTTGGTGACTTCGTCGTCGTAAGGAAAACCATATTATACGAGATATGAATACAGTATTGCTATTTATCAATTTGTTGGTGTATTTATAAAAATCAACGTTGCTATCTTATACATTATGACTAATACCATTTAGATATAGTATTGGAAAATGCTTGTTGTTATAATTAATAACTAAATTTTAAGTATATTTACAATAAAACAATGTATACTATATGAAAATTTTACAACAACTACGTTATGTATAAATAAAACGTAAAAATTCTCTCAGTGCACATATGTGAAAATCACTAAAATATGAATATAATAATATGTTACATAAATATCTATATTTATTGTATGGATATTAATTACATATGTATTTATAAATTGAATTTTATTTAAATTAAATACGATGAACAGTAAAATATAAATGACAAATTCAAATATGAGGTAATAATTATTACCTCTTCAACGTTTAAACGTTGAAGATTTACATAATCTCTCTAACCCAAAAATAACAATAAATTAATCTATTCTAATATTCTCTGTCGTAGATTCTATCAAATTCTTATTACAATAAAGTACTAAAAGTTTATTTAAATTATCACTAGTAAAATTATGCCGTTATCGGTGAGAACATTTTTATATGCAGAAAATGAACGTTCAACATCACATGATGTAACGGGTGCATATTTCATGGATGCTATGTCTCCCGGACTCATATCGTCAATAATTTCACTTTGTCCCCTTAACACAGCACAGATTTTCTTCATTTTTTTATACCCTGGATTTCGCTGTAGAACGTTTTCTAGTTTTTTCTCAACTTTTATACCCATATCACCAGGAACTAACTTCATACTTTCCGTTACTTCCTCCAATATAAGAAAAGCTTTATTTAAGAGGAATCCTTAAAGTTTTAAAATACACTTTCGCAATTCAATGATATCTTGCTTATTACTCAAGAAAATTGCACAAAAGTATATATTTTTTAAAAGAGGACACTTGGACGCACATCACTGTGTTTTTATTTTTTTTAAATTCAAATTTTTTGAAAAAAAAAGTTTTGAAAAAAATTTGAATTTAAAAAAAATAAAAACACAGTGATGTGCGTCCAAGTGTCCTCTTTTAAAAAATATATACTTTTGTGCAATTTTCTTGAGTAATAAGCAAGATATCATTGAATTGCGAAAGTGTATTTTACAACTTTAAGGATTCCTCTTAAGGAGAGTTGTGTTGTTTCTAACTCCTTAATGGCAGATATTAGTTGTGAAAAATGAGCTTTAATGAAAGCTAATTGTGTCACGGTATTATTATCCGAGACACATTCCTTACATATCTTGAGTGCTGCAGATTCATCATCGAAAGCAAGAAAACAATTTTTTATTTCGTTAAAATGTTCTGCATAGAACACTACAGCTTCAAGCCATGTGCCCCACCTAGTAATAATTGGCTCAGGTGGTAAGGGCAGACCAGGAGCTAGTTCTTTGTATTTTTGTATCCGCACCGACGCCTTTAAAAATGATTTTTTCCCATTGTTTATTAATTTATTTATGGCAGGGTATTCTAGACGAACCAGTTCAGCCAACCTGTTCAATCCATGAGCCATACAGGTAAAGTGTATCAACTTGGGAAAAAATACTTCTAAAGCCTGCCCTGCTTTGATCATGTACGCTGCAGCATCAGACAACATTAATTTAATGTTGTCTGATTTAACAGGATTCGGTGCATATAATAGAATCAGGCTATCGTTAATGAAACGAGCCACTGTTGCATGATTGGTTTTATCCAAACCTGCAGTGTTTATTAAATAAGATACTGGAGGATTTGAGTCGCTTAAAATTCCAACCAGCATGTTAGCAACATAACGACCGCATGCATCCGTGGTTTCATCCACTATAAAATAAATATTTTGACTGCATACTTTTTCTTTGATGCTATTTAAGCACTCCTGGTAACATTTATTTAGATAATTTTTACGCAGGGTTGCTTCGTTTGGAATATGCTGGTTGCAATACTTTTCTAAAAACCCACGAAAAGCTGGCTGCTCCAATCTTTTCCATGGTATATTTGAATCAGCCATGGCTTTGCATAAATCAAAATAAAACATATTTGTGGAATTACCAGGCAATTGGGAGGGCCCAGCCTCAGAAATAAAACCTTGTTTCATGAATTTTGCTTTGCTATCAAATCGTTTGACGTGCTCTTTATGTAAATTGGTAGACAAGTGTTGGTCTATCTGATATTTTTGATTTGATGTAACCTATAAATAATTAATCAATTATCAGTATCACTTTATCAGTTATGTTAGAGAACAAAAAAAATTTATTAACACATTGAGCTCTGGTATACACTTGCTATTTTATACGCGAAATAAACACAGAAAATCACAATTATAAACTAAATTGTATAAAATCAAAATTGTAAGCACACTAAAGCTACGTTTAGATCTGAACTTTATTCCACGAATTTTATGTCAGACACCAGCTGTCGCTAATGTAAACGATGCAAAATTTCTGTCAGACATATACGCATGAATTTCCGACAATAAGTGTAGACACTTATAGATGGTCAGATGTAAACGCAAAATTTTACGATGCAAAATTTCTGTCGGACATTTATGATGCGTTTAGATCTGACACTTTATTCCAGAAATATGTATAAAGGGTCAGACATAAATTCATTTTGACCGTTTACATAACAGGTAGAAATTTAGCAATACAGTTATGTCCAGAAGTATATATAAAGTGTCTGCCATAAACTTGCTTGGACCGTTTACACCACAGGTAGCAATTTAGTACGACAGTTATTTCCAGAAATATATTATTATAAAGTGTCTGCCATAAACTTGCTTTGAGCGTTTACATCACAGGTAGAAGTTCCTTGATTCCTTCATTCTGTAAAGATAAATAAATAAATTTGGCCTTTCATTCTTTCCAACCAATGAAAGACATAATTTATAACCAATATAACCAACAATTTATTTAATAATTTCCTAGTAAAGAATTACTTAGCTAGAATTCCATTAATGTGATTGGTCAAATTTGACATGAGTTTTTTTATGTCAATACTATGTCAAATTTCACCAAACATTAATGGATTCCTAGCTAAGTAATTCTTAACTAGGAAATTATTAAATAAATTGTTGGTGAAAACAGGCATTAATCATTTTAGTATTTATTCTATGATTTTACCAACCTAGTTAAAAAAGCAGACCTACGCCAGAAGCATTTTGAAACACGTGGTGACGGTAAATTTTTAAATACATTTTTTTATAATTTAAATAATGTAATTAAATGGCAACAAAATGTAATTGAATAATGTATAAGCAAAATACATTTTTATTGTATTTAAATACAATTTATTACAAAAATACATTTAGAAACTCATTGAAAATATAAAATACAAAAGAAATTAATCGAATTATATCCTTTTAACCTCTTCAAGGACATAGGCACATATGTGTACGTTTAGAAAATTTTAAATATATGTAATTAAACGTGGTCTGGTCACTGGAACAAAAAATGAAGAGGTTAATGAAATGAACATCTGATCGTAATTAAAATTCTTTTGTAAAAATCTTAATTTATCAAAAAAGTACATATAAAAATGTACGACACTTTCCATAAAAGTAGACGAGTGATCAACTTTTGCAATTTATTCCAAGCAACTCGGAACATGTATTTACAGCGTTTACATCTGATCATCTATAAGTGTAAACATTTATCGACAGAAGTTGATAAATAAATGTCTGACAGAAATTTTGCCTATTAAAGTGCAACGTTTACATCTGACCATTTATAAGTGTCTACACTTATTGTCGGAAATTCAAATATATATGTCCGACAGAAATGTTGCATCGTTTACATTAGCGACAGTGACTGCCCGACATAAAATGTCGGAAATTTCTAAGTGTCTGACATACTAATGTAAACGGTCGAAGCAATTTTATGTCCGACATTTTATTTATATTTCTGAAAATAAGTGTCCGGCTAAACTTTCAAGGAATTTCTACCTGTGATGTAAACGGTCAAAATAATTTTATGTCTGACACTTTATATATATTTCTGGAATAAAGTTCAGATCTAAACGTAGCTTAAGGTAAATGAAACTGGAAAAAAAATTGGCTGAAAATGAAATCGTTGTGAATGAATGACCATAAAAAAGGGGAAAGGGCAGATCCTAATTAACAGGTAGATGGTAAAGCTCAGTTCCCAGATCATAAAACTTACAAATCAATAATAAAAAGAAATTTTATTAGCCCTTTCAAAGCGGCATAATGCGGCACTTTAAAGCTTTGGGATTAAGAATATGGACACATGTAGGAATTTTGCTGAAGTCCTAGTCTTATTGTTAGTAAAGCAAGTTAGTATTTTAAAACGGAAACGTTTTATGGCTCTTTTGTAAAATTTTAATTTTGTGAGTTAGGCAATCTGCTTCTTAGAAATGGTGGTTTATTAAGAAAATTGTCAAATATGCACTATATATGCGATTATATGCGAAATATGGATAATTAAGTTATATGCGGTAAAAACCGAAAATATGAAATTATATGCCGAAACATGTAATTACATATAAATCCGCTCTCTACTGATCATACTTATAAGGTCTATAACACTATAGAAATTCTATAATTCTTATAGGCAAATTTTTTTCCCTATAACGGCTATAGTGCTATATACTATAGTACTTTTTGTTTTTACCAGACTGACAAATGGATCTTTTCAATATTCACAACATTCCATTACTTATTATGGCGTTACTTGAAGATGATTTTCGAAGGTAATATTTTACATTACAATTTTTATTAAAAAGTTGTCTGTTTACTTTTTCACACAACTGTATCAGCAGCAGGTAATAATATGTTTTTATTATTTTTTTTAATTAGAAACCATATCGTCGGCTAAGAGTGTTAACCTGCTAAGTCACAAAAGTGAAATTTTACAGGAGACAAGAAACACCGTGTAACTGTTTTGCTGAATATGACAATTTTACTGCAGTTAACATATCATTCTAGAAATGTTAGTATTACGTATCATAAAAAATTTACGATTTAAAATAAAATTTGAAGTAAGTTGTTTTATCCTATAATGTAACAAGTATTCTATTATTGAATGGTATCAAAAAACAAATTTTGCCAAAAGTGGACTTAGCAGGTTAACACTCTTAGCCGACGATATGAGGATTGACAGAAGACGTTTGAGAGATTATTATAATCCATTTGAAATCCCAGATACCACATTTGTAAATAATTATCGTTTACCGAAACACCTTATCATTGATATAATTAATAGATTGAAAATAGGACGAGACGCTGGAAGATCTGATCAAATTCCGTTCCACTTAAAGGTTCTAGTAACATTATATTTTTACGCGAACGGCTCTTATCAAAATCCTGTTGGGAATTCGCATTTAACCTCCATGAGTCAATCAATGGTTTCTCGTTGCATAAATGAAATAAGTCTGTTAATTACCAATCAATTAATGAATGATTATATTAAATTTCCTACAACACTTGAAGCAAAGAATGAAATCAAATATGGGTTTTATAGTAAATGGGGTTTCAGAGGTGTAATTGGAGCTATCGATGGTACACATGTAGAGATTATTGCTCCACCTGCAACGGATGAACATCACGAACCATTTGTTTATATAAACAGAAAAGGCAAACGTTCTATTAATGTTATGCTAATCTCAGATTCAAATTGCAAAATATTGGCTGTTGATGCAAGATTTCCAGGATCTGTTCACGATGCAGCAATCTGGCAAATGTCAGATGTTAATAATTACGTAAAAACAGAATATGACAATGGGGATAAAGCTTCACATTTAATTGGTGACAGTGGCTATGGTTTAGAGCCTTGGCTATTAACACCTTTTTTACGTTATCAAGAGGGTAGTAAAGAAGCACTCTATAATATGATGCTTAAATCAGCTAGAAATGTTATCGAGAGAACCAATGGTATATTAAAATCTAAATTTCGATGCCTACTTAGACATAGAGTGTTACATTATCATCCCTCAACTGCAGCCTACATTATCTACGCTTGTTGTACCCTACATAATATAGCAATTAATGAAAACATTGATTTTGAAATTCATCTCTGTCAAGATGATACTGATGATGAAACGATGATAGTACAAAATGAAAACCCAACAACTTCTGGACGCCAAGCGCGAGATTTGTATGTATCTGAAAATATGTAAATAAATCAAAACACCAAATTAGTATCTTTGTTTATTAAAAATAAGTAAATAAACAAAAATAAACAAAAATTAACAAATAAACAAATAAAATAAAAATAAAGTATTAACAAAATTAATAAAATGAAAAGTCTTTGTTTTCAAAAGTATATTTTGCTATTTCGAATTCTAATTTTCTTTTTTCCAATTCCAACTTTTCGTTTTCCACCTTTTCGTACGTATCCTTAATGTCTCGCAATACCTCAATAATGGTACTGCTAGAATCAGTATATGAATTCAATAGGCAGTCGGCGATGCCCTTTAGTTCCTTGCTTTTGTGTTTAGAAGACTGCTGATCTCTTCTTGTCGGTATATTCTTTTTCAATTTTCTTTTTTGAGTCACTTTCTTTTTATTCGCTAATGAGGACACAGATGGCTGAAATAATTGTGTTTCATCTTCTGAAATCGTTAATTTGTTATTATCAACATCCATAAAAACAAAACTATTATAATACTTTACCTTCTCCAAACACTGCTTCATCTAAACTTGATGTATTTTCTTGATTTTCTACAAGTACATTATCATCTTCTGCAGCTAAATCAATAATATTAGCAGATACCGAATTCAGTGCTCCACCAGTTATTGGGGATTTACATTACCGTTGGTGGCGCCTCCGGCACTACCAACATGGCGTGGTTGATGAGTACAGTTGATGTTGTTTATATGGGTGTTTGTGTGTTTTGTTCATAAAATCTGTGTTAAATATGTAATGGTGCCTTAATAATTTTGTGTTTTGGACAACTCTGAATTAGTCATGTGTATGCTAATCAGATTATATCATAAATCATAATCATATTAAATCATTTTACGGTTGTCGCTCGAAAAATGGAAGAGAATGAGCTTACATTTTCAACAATTTCTGCATCCAAAAAGTGGTTTTTCTATTAATAAAAAATGTGTTTGGCATTGAAGAGAAGGTGGATAGTAGGAAAACTTGAAAGAATGCTGCTATAAACTCTTTATCGGAGAATGAACAAATGGCAGTAGATAGTTTACTATGCGAGTAATGTACCATATTAATAACTGTAATTTTTAATAAAATAAAATGCATTATGATAATAATGTTAATATTTATTTATGTGTACATATCACATGTAACATTTTATTAAAATAATATTATTCTGTAATCGTTGAATTAATTTCATTTTCATAGTAAAATCTACATCGTACTTCACAATTATATTAATAAATGACGAATCAAAAGAAGCAAAGGTAACGAAAGAGCATTCATTTAAGTTTAATAGTGCCATTCCAAACTGGAAGTGCATAATGTTTTTTTGAACAAAATTTCCCCATCAACCGTAACAACATATTTATATGTTGCGATGCAGTTTATATCATCGTGGGTGAATCTCAACCAGGGCTGATGTTTATTTATTTAGCCTGGTTTGTGTGTGAAAGATAGGTAATATCTATTACTCATAATTGATGACTTGCTGAAAAATACCTACATGAATTTAAACAGAAAAATATTAAGATCAACATTTGACTTTTAGGTTAAGTGTACCTAAAATTAACGTTTTTAATATAAATTTTAAATAAAACTATTTACCAACTTAAGTAATACATGAATATATAATTAATAAATTAATTATTTGTTAATTTTAACACAAAATAATAATACACTAATCATAAACCAATGTAAACAAACGATCTGACAGCTGCAGGTGTACTCATCGACCAAGTTCAAATTACCGACGAGTGGTGGCGTTTGGTTAATGTAAATTCTCAATAGGTACCAGACATGAACCGGTAATTGCGACTCTGCCCCAGATATCTAACCCTCTTTCTTCCAAATTTGACAATTTCATGTCGCAGGGTGGACCAGACCCTGTTTTATTTAAGTATTGTTTTATTTTCCTGGCCTTACTTCGGACGTTATATTTCCAATCGGTAAATCTCTGAAAATAATTAGTACATATTCGTTATAAATTTTAAAATAAGAATAATGTTAAATATTTTTACTTTTTTCCATTCTGCCATTGTTAATATTGGTCCACTTCCAATACTATTTAATTCCATTGTTAGTACATTCCACTTATCATCTAAATAATGCTCGTCCAATGTGGGATTGATTGTTCCACTTCTTAAAATATAGTCGTATTCCATAGCTTGGAAATATATATTATATTGTTCTTCGGATGTATTCTGTGTCCTTTTGCGTTATCTTTTTTCGCCAATTTCAGTTCTATAAAATTAAATTTTTTAAACTGTAGTTTTCTTCTAGATCATAGTGCTCAAATTAAAAATATTCACGTACCTCATATTTGATTCCATTTTAAACACAAAATAACTTTTTAATTCAAAATTTTGAAGTTTACCTACTTCAAACAATAAAATCTTATAGGAAATCTATAAAACTATAAGAAAATCCTTATAGGTACGCTTCTTATAGAATGGATATCAGAATAGCAATTTTTCGATTTCTATAACAACAATTTCTATAGTAACTATAGCTTATAGTTCTATAGGACTTATAGATTTATAGGTGTAATTATCAGAATAGCGCCATAAATGTCTATTTTGACTAGACTAGTAGATAATTAAGTTCGAGAAAGATAAACACAAAGATTAATCCATAATTTTTTAATGAATTTTTTTCCTCTTATCTGAAAGTCACCTCCTTCATGGGTTTTCCCGTATGGTTTTTTCTAAAATCATGAAGATAGTTTAAGTAAGGTATTTTGTTGGCATGCCATAAATTTAGTTTTGGCGTCGTTCGCCGGATAATATGATTATTACTAAGGATTCCGTATTTCTAATCTTAATTGCAAAATTGTCTATATTGTATTATATTAAAATATTCTCTTTGAGTTTCTGCTCCATATTTGAAATTTTAAAAATTAACGATAATTTATAATAAAGTAAAAAGAAATCTCATCCAATGCAATTGTAATAAAGTAAAAATTCACGGGTTATTGGATCGCAATAAAACTAAATGTCTATTTGTCGACTGTTTCGGCTATTTTATATAATGCCATCATCGGGACTGATTTATAAAATCAGACTTTTTTAACGGGTCATAGTTGAAAGTTTGCGTATGCAAATCTGGGGATCGAACCGTATGAACATCGAATATTTGGTAGCTTTTGTTTTCGGGATGGTCACCGGATATCCTAAGGGAAACTCGCCTGCTCTCCATTTCGTGTCCTGTTGTTTCTACCGAGCTAGATGCAGTGGTATCCATGGGCCTTCAAGACCAATACTCAGCCGTCGAATTATTTACAAATGACAATTTCTAACTTTCTTCCTTTGCGCACTGGAATCCTTCATTTCAGTGTTCTTGCGTTTATAAATTTATATAAAGTATAAAATTACTAGCGACTGTTTTTCATTCAATTCACTAGATTGCTTAGGAATAGTAGACAATTTATCTACTTTTACTAGTGAGAGTCTACAATACCTAGTGAATGTATACTTTTCCTATGGGGTCAGGAAAAGTAGATTGACAATATTGTTATTCTCGTTTTCACCCAAAAATATTTTTATTGTACCTATGTAAATCTATAAAATTAATGAACGTTTTTGCTTATGGTTTTAATAATTACTTTATTGGTTTAAAAAATTAACTTAACTAACAGCCGTATTCACCATTACATTTTAAAGTTAAAATAGTAAACTAGCGGTTATTAAAAAGTTACTAGAATTATTGTTGGTAAAACTCGCTCCAGCTAATTTCACTTGTATTTTGCTGGTATTAAATTAACCTTAAAAGTGATAAAAGGTACATTAAATAAACATTTTGTTATTGAAACACTGTATTAATTAAGGAACTTCTAACCGATGCATTGTTTTCTTGATTACTACTTTATTGGAAGCAACTTCAATATCATCTCCTTCGACATTTCCCACTGGATTTCTTGTTTTAATTTGGGAAGAATTATAACGGTGTTCTGCCGCTGTACGTGGTTCACCTAATGGTGTCAGCAAGTAAGTTGACTTGATTGATAATCAGAAGTATCCATAATTTATTATACTAACGAAATATTTAAGAACAATGCAGTGTTTGCATTGTTAAACTAATAATTTCAATACGAGACTAATGGTCCCCATTCATTTATCAGTTTATCTGCAGTTAGCGGACTGTCAGTCAGATCTTAAGATTTTAACTGGCGCAGTCCACACATTATTCAGTTCGAATTCACAGTCTCGGTCTTCAGTTAAGGACTGACAGATTAAAAACTGCCGGCCGCCTGTTAACTGAACATACACATACAGTTTTAAGAAAGCATCAGTTAAATAGTGCAAGTGCTAGAAACCGCTAGAAACCGCCATGTCTCCAAATAAGAAGAAAGTTGCTACGTTTATAATTTTACTTTCTTTAACAACTAGAAAGAAAGCAAAAAGGCGCTATTGGGTAAAAGATTGGCTATTAAAACGACAACAAATGTCACATATGTGTCTAATTAATGAATTAAGAATTTCTTCGAAGGATGATTTGAAAAACTATTTACGTATGGACGATTACTGTTTTAAAAAATTATTAAGACTAGTATCACCATATATTTCAAAAAGTGACACAAAACTAAGGCAATGTATTAGTGCAGAAGAAAGGTTGATTGCTACATTAAGATTCTTAGCAACAGGAAGAAATTTTGAAGACTTAAAATTTACAACTCTTATTTCGCCCCAAGCTTTAGGAGTTATAATTCCAGAAACGTGTAAATATATTTACAAAGTGTTAAAAGAAGAATATTTAAAGGTAAATAACTAGGGTAACTAATATATAACACATTTAAACAAATTATTTTATTAATGAAGTAGAAAACTTTTTATGACAAAAAAAAGGAAAAAACTGAACTTATTATTGATTAAAATTAATAAGTTGCGAAATTGGATAAAGTTGAACTTGAGACAACTCGTTCAAATTCTTTTGAATCCCATTAAACAAAACATTGTTTATTAGTTGCTCTGCGAATAACATTTGCTGGCCATCCATTTTACGTAGTTTAAAAGCTACATTTTCACCAATAACATCAAATTCATCTCTCTTTTCAGATAATGCATCACATGCTTTTTCAATAGCAATTTCTTGAGCGGTCCTTTTTTTTGTATTTGATACTTTGTTAGCTTCATTAGAAAGTCTAGAATTACTTCTAGAGGTATCTGTAGAAAACTGCGGTGTAGCAGGTAATGGCGTTTCAGTTAAAGAATCGTCATTATGCATTTCATCATGAATGTTTTCAATCTGAAAACAGAAAAATATAATAATTTAAATAATTTTATTCTAGTTTCCAAAAACTGCAAATGATTGGAAGGAAATTGCTCGAAATTTTGAAATAAGGTGGAATTTCCCGAACTGTGGAGGTGCTATTGATGGCAAACATGTAAGAATTTGTAAGCCTCCAAACAGCGGTTCTTATTATTTTAATTATAAAGGCTATCACAGTATAGTTCTCATGGCTATTGTAAATTCCGAATATGAGTTTATTTATGTAAACGTGGGATGCAACGGGAGAGTGTCTGATGGCGGAGTTATAGAGGCCACAAGTTTTTACGACAACCTATTAGCAAAGAAACTAGAACTTCTAGGTAACGATATTACTAGGGAAAACATGAATTTTGTATTCGTAGCAGATGATGCGTTTCCATTACATGAAAACATTCTAAAACCTTTTCCTCAAAAAAATTTAACAAGAGAACAACAAATATATAATTATAGATTAAGTAGAGCAAGGCGTGTAGTGGAGAATGCCTTCGGAATATTGGCCAACAGATTTAGAGTTTTTCACACTGCCATAGCGGTGGGACCCGAAAAAATAGATAATATTGTTTTGGCTTCATGTGCACTCCATAATTTTCTAAGACGACATGCCACTAGTAATTATATACCAAAAAATTATGTTGATTCTGAAATGCCAGATTCTGGAGAAGTAGTACCGGGTAACTGGCGAAGAGATCGGACACTAGATGATCTACAATTGGGATTTGGACGAAATCCATCGAATGGTGCTAAAGAAAATCGTGAGCTATATAAATCTTATTTTATGAATAACGGTAGGGTGTCTTGGCAGGATAATTTTGTTTAAGAAATTGTATTAAAATAAAATGTAATTGTTTGGATTGAAATAAAACATACTTCCGTCAGATTCGCTGCTAACATCATTATCCTCGACATCGTTCCCTCTTGTTTTCCTCATTTCCTCATGATCCACGGTAAATAATAATAATTTAAAATACCATAGAGTTGGAGTGTAAAGTTCATCTGTAGAACTTCCCGATTTTTGGGCTTTTTTAGCTTTCTTAAGTTCTTTTCGGAATGAACAACGTAAATTATTAATTTTCTTTTTAACAGTATCAACTGTAGCACTTTTATCAACACTTTTATAATATTCTAATAATTTTGCATAACCTTCGTCCTTTAAACGCCTGTTAATATAACATTTAGATTTTATTTTCCACAATGCTGGATGCTGTCTATAAATATCGATAAATTCCGTTAAGAATTCTGTCGATTTATCACTCATTTTTATTTATTTTCCCCACGATCTTATATAAATCTTTAAACCTTTTTAAAGTTTTAACGTCAGGCGAGAACTGCAGATATGAACGGCACACAGTTTATTGTTAATTTATCAAAACTGCAGGTTTCGACCTGTCGGCAATCTGTGTGTCTATGGTTGTGGTGGACTGCAGTTATTTGATCTGCAGGCCGTGATCTGCAGTTAAACTGATAAGTGAATGGGGACCATAACTGGAAACAAGCCTCTGCAAGTCTTGCGGATCGATATCAATGCATTCAAGCTTTTTTTTAGTGGTTTGGAGTCTGACGACGTGTTCGCAGGCCTGGAGTCGGACGACGTGCTCGCGCATCCACAAAAAATCTGGTCCGCGATACCTGCCTTGTTCCGGACAGAATTCTGCACGTAACCCTCGGCCACCTCAGAAGATTTCCATCCGCCATGCCGCTTCAGCACATTCAAAGAGGCTTCCGCGTCGGCAAGCAATGATGCGGATGTCCGCCTAAAGCAGTGGCCGGTGTAAGTGTGCGGTTCTGGAAGCCCAAGATGCGACGCGATTTTTTTCGGTACGGCTGCCAACTACCTGCTTGGTACACACTCCCTATCCCTGTACTGGACAAAGAATCGCGCCTCACCTGTGTGCTTCCGCGCCTCGATGTACTCCCGAAGCAAGGCCAAGTAATCGACAGATTGATCCTCCGCATTTTTAATCACGAACGTTCGATCGATCGAAGTTTTCGTGTTCTTGACTTTCACCAATATGGTGTCTTCGTCAAAATCCCGAATTGCAGATTCAGTAGCTCGTCCAACCTGCAGGCTCCAGCAATCCCAATGCTAAGTACGATCTAGAAATAAAAAAAAGGTTAAAAATACGGCAAATATTGTAGTTTCTGTAGATGACTTACCTTCGCAAGGAATAATTTCGCAGGTGCGTCCCTTAGGAACTGTAAGACGCTAATTAAAATTTCGACAATGAAATTTTAATTTTTAAATAAAAAAAAAGATAAAGCTTTTAGTTGTTTAATTCAAGAAAGTCGATACAGAACTGATTTTATAATTATGTGCATGAGTTCATGCTAATGTCATCAGAATGTCGCCTGGACAATCACCTTATAGGAAATATCGAGTATGGTTACATTTCCGGTGATACACAGACAGTTGAATATAACTCGCTTTCCTTTGTAAACACCTGCGATTTCTTTCGTTCTTCGCCGGTGTCGTTCTTCCTCTTGAGAAAGGCCACCAACCAGGGGAATCGCCCGATGTCCAAATTATAATAATAATAATAGCGTTTATTTAGTCTCAGTAGACTTATACAATTTTTTTGACTTACGATTTTTTTGCACATATAATAATAATAATAACAGTCTTTATTACATCAAGTAAATTTACAAATTAATTTCAGGGAAAAAAGGGTATCTTCAGATGTAAAGGTGGAGATCAGCGAATGCTGGTTTTCATCTCAACGCTAGTTGTTTCCATTTTTCGTGAGGAAGTCTTCTACTTTATACAATGCCATATCCATCATCATATCTTTCATCTTCTTTTTGAACTTGGTCAATGTGAGATTTCTGATATGGATTGGCAGCCTGTTATAGATTTTTCTTCTTAGATTCTTTGCTTCTGAGCACTTCAATCTATATCGCTCTATTCTGACTTCATTGTTTTGTCTTGTATTGTGTACGCATGTGGTTGTGCTTTAATGACTTTTATAATTTAGCTGACAATCCACTATCAACCCTAAATATTTCATTTTTTCCACCATTTCAATTTCACTTCCTCCAATTGATATTCCGTATTTCAACGTTTTTAGCTCTTCTCTGAATTTCTTTTTTCCCAACACAATAGCCTTTGTCTTTTTGAAAAAGTGTAAAAACGGTAAAGTACATATTCGATAAAATTGATCGTAACACTTTTATGGCAGAGCATGACAATAAGATTAAGGGCCGATCTTTTCACCTTTTATAAACGTCAAGTAGTTACTTGTAGTTATTATTAAGTAGTTATTTTTACCTACTAAATCAGCTTATTAGCTAGTAAATTTATTAGCATAATATTAAGTTGGCTTATTAGTTGCATACAATGCGAAAAAAAGACCTAACTTTCTTACTCAACCATTAAAAAGCTCAAGTAAAATAATCGTCAAGTAACTACTTGACGTTTATAAAAGGTGAAAAGACAGGCCCTTAATCGATCGTAAAGTACATAATTTATTTATTTCCATTCCTCTTGTTTTCCTGGGATCAATGATTTCGGGAAGTAGACATTTGTGATAAAACATTATAAGCTGGTTTTCCATCTTTTCGGTCCAAAAGAGATCGTCCTTTTCAATCTGAAAAAGAAACATTTATAAATAAATTAAATCCACTATTTACCTCACATCGTTATTTTAATCTTACCTTCTCAACCAAAATCCCTGCCTGTGTCCATATAACAAAGTAGCAAATGGTTCGTTGCGTTATACGCAATTGACCCTTAATTTGGAAATAATACTCATGATTTCTACGTAAATGTATGTTCTCGTTCTCATCTAATGTAGCATATTTTATAAATTTCTCGTTTATTGCATCTATTGGGTGTAATTTGACGGCATTTGCAGGACATTTGATTTCGACGATAGCATCTAAACCTATCAATCCATCCGGAGAAGCACCAAGCATAAAATGTTCCTTGTCGATAAAAAAACCGCAAGGTTCAACGGCCAGTTTATATTTTTCTTCAAATTTTCTTACGGCACGTAATTCGTTTTGCCTTCCGTAGTGTGTTGGAGTTTCCCAAGAAAGCATTGTAAAGTAAATTTCTAACTTTATTTACACACGAAGTATGTTTCCTTCGTTTTCCTTATCGGTAGTTAGGGTAAGGTAAGGTATATTGGTGATAATTTTGTTTACATGGATACAGTTTGATTAATTTGAAAGTTTTTCCCGATTTTTGCTGGTATAATAATAGAATCACTTTATACCTGCCTATTGAGAGGTATTTTGTTTTATTTGAATTCCATTTTCTTAATTAAAAACGAACATCTTTCTTTTTAAAAAAAGGTAGGTAAGTTGGTGATAGGATATTTAATTTGGTGATATAGGACATTTAATTTGGTGACAACTAAAAAAACTAAAATTAGTTATAAAACTTAATTTAAAACTTAAAATACTTTAAATATAACATAATTACTCGAAATCTGAAAGAGAACAACCATCGCACATAAAGATTTCGTCTTCATTTGCCTGTGATTAACAAGTGATGTGGTATGGAATAGAACAGAAGGAGCATTGAATCCATTTGACACCATTTTTTTCTTGTACATCCTCATCATAACTTTTACCACAGACACCACATTTCCAGTCATCATTTTTCTTTAAACCTTTATTGAATTTTTTTCGCTTCTAATCTTCATGAGCCGTAAAAATCCTGATTTCTGAAGATCCTGTAGTGTTGTTAATAATTTTGCCTTTGAATATCTCTGCTTTCTGTTTGACTTTGGTATTTGGTGAACTGATGTTGCTGATGGTAGTTGTAGTCAGAGCCTTTGTGCACAATGTGCAAACACAGGGGCGGATAAAATTAGGGGCGGCCAAAAACGAAAGCAAGAGAAGAGGCGCAAAGGGAAATAATATGCCTAAAAAGTGAGATAGGGTTTAAAAAAATATAATTTGCGTTACGACAAGGATAAAGTAATAGAAATTTAGAAAATCGTATTAAAAATCGAAAAATCAAAAAAATCCTTGTTAGCACGATTAAATAAAGCGTTTTAAACGAGGTCCAAAGAATATTTACTTGTGCTGCAGCTTTATAAATTGACATACCTTCCTGTAAAACCATTTGGTTTGCTCTCACCATATTTTCAGAAGTGTATGTACTATATTTTTGATTACTAATAATACTTTGAAATTTGGTAATTTGAAGGACAGGTAATTTGGTGATAGCCTGAAATGCCAAAATAAAATTATTTTCAAAAAGTACTCTCTATTGACCGCCTTTTTTGACAATATTGTATATATAAAAAATTTATATTAACGCCGTAAAAAAATAATTTAAATAACATAATCTTAAATCAGTAAAATTGCATTCGCACATGGTAAGAAAACACCGTTACAACGTAAGGGTTAATTTAATTAATAAACAATAACATGTAATTTCATTTATGCCATTTTGAAAAGTAGGCTTTACTCTAAAAGTATAATGTAAAAAACACTATATTACCTTATTTATTGATTGATTTAGAACACATTTACTACCTAGCACGTATAACACTGAAGTAAATATGAAAAATGATACCATATTACATTAAAAGTTTTTTTGGGAGGTAACTACATAAGATAAGAGCCTGTAATTTCTTGAATAGTCAGATGAAACTGGTATGAAGTATATGATAACAATTTTTAATTATTTTGATAAACGGTAAGTTGTTGGTGAATTTTTGAAAAAGTATCACCAAATTAACTATATCACCAAATTACCTTACTTTACCCTATATCAATTACAATATTGCACATTTTACACTTCAACCGAATAGTGCTGAAAAGACCATTTCTCTTTTCCTCAACAATGTACATTATCTTTATATTACATCCACAAGATACATGATTATTTATAGCTAATATTTGTTGAAAGAAATGATTTAAATCAACAAAACGCCTTCCTTCTGGATGAAACGCTATTTCTTGTATCATCAGACACAACTTCAAGTTTACAATAATCTTGTTCCCTGTAAAAGATTAATGTTGAAGGTGATGTTGCAAATTTAAAATTACACTTATGGCGGATTGGAAAGATGTTTGGTTGCGTTTCTTCTCCACGTGGTGATTGAGTTTGTCAGAATTTCAATCTTTGAACGTTGATTTATGTTGTTGAATAAAAATACTTTTGTATTAAATACCTTTATTAACTAGCATGAATGTTGACAGCGTATTATGACCTTTTTGTACGATGCATAAACGTTTGTTGAATGTTACTGGTTTGAGTGCTTGAGTACGTTGTTCGTGCGTGCTATTTTGATAACTGTCTCATCAGCAGCAGCCACCCACTCATCAGCAACGATTACGATTACAAAAGATGGTGCTTCTGTTATCAAACAAACCGAAAGCGGGAGATTCAAAAAATGTGATTGAAATCTTAACAAAGCCCGCGGGTTGAAATAACTTATTTCAATAATTACAAAGTACAAATGCTATTAACCAAATGAGGAGGTTAATAAGAAAGATGGAACAAGACAATAATATGATGCAAGATAGTAATTTACAATATAAAGTTCATAGATAATTTTTAAATAAAACCTAAATAATAAACATGTAGAGAATATATGGGTATAAATAATATAGAAAAAAAAACACAAAGAAAGCATGACATAAAAGTTCACACAAAAACCGAAAAAAAGGGTAGTCACTGCACTATAGCCATCACAAACTCACGAACTAGGTAACGGGCAAAGTTTCGAAAAGGCTCGTTTCACTGTTCCAGTTGTGGTTCGCAGGGTAGCAACTCGATTGATGCCGTCAGTTCCAGGATGAAGCTTGATGACATGACCTAGTTTCCACTTGAGGGGTGGCAGGTTGTCTTCCTTGATTAAGGCAAGAGAGCCGTTGGCGAGGTCGGAGTGGTGAGTTTTCCATTTGACTCGTTACTGTAGCTCGGATATGTACTCCTTACTCCAGCGCTTCCATAGATGCTGGAGGAATTTCTGGATGGCCTGAAATTGATCCAACCGATTTTCGACTATAAGGGTAACATCTGGATCCGGAAGAGTGCTTAATGGACGTCCGACCAAGAAGTGTCCTGGCGTTAAAGGCTGCAAGTCATTAGGGTCAGAGGACAAGGGAGAAAGAGGACGGCAATTGAGGATGGCTTCTATTTGTTAAAGTAATGTACAAAATTCCTCATAAGTAAAAACGTGATTCCCCATAACTCTTTTTAAGTGGGATTTGCAAGACTTAATCCCTGATTCCCACAAACCCCCGAAGTGTGGGCTATGAGCAGGAATGAAGTTCCAGTTCATTCCCTGATGGGCCGCAAGTTCGGTAATTGCGGAGCCATTGACCTTTAAAAATTTTCCAAGTTCTAACAGCTGATGGTTAGCTCCCACAAAGTTGGTTCCGTTATCGGAGTATATTTGTAGCGGCTTACCACGCAGCGAGATAAATCGTTTCATCGATAGCAAAAACAATTCAGTACAAAGATCGGTGACTAGCTCTAGGTGCACGGCCTTGGTTGCAAAACAGACATATAATAGGCATAAATAAGCTTTAGTGGTCTTTGATCCACGACCCTTTCTATCCTTAATTAAGATTGGACCAGCATAGTCAACACCAGTATGAAAAAATGGAAAGTTAGATTGGACTCTAGCTGTAGGCAATGGGTTTACTTAACCCATTATGGGAAATAATTTTTTTTATTTACTTTAGGGGAAACACGAAAACATGTGACGCATTGGTGCACGGTTTGTTTAACCACGTTTCTACCCGATGTGATCCAAAATCGGTCTCGTAAAGTTGACAATAAAAGCTGGGGACCCGCATGAAGCATTCTAATATGCTCACGAGATACTAGCAATTTAGATAAATGATGCTTTCCCGATATTAGAAGTGGATGTTTTTTATCGTGGGAGTAGAGGGAGTTGAACAGTCGACGGCCTACGCGCATTAAACCATCAGAATCGATGAATGTTAATGTTAATATTATTAACTTTAAAAATATAGTTTAAATAAGTAATACAGGTAATTATTTAATACGATCTTTGAATTTATATTAAAAAAGAGTTTTTAAATGCTTGAATATACAGGGTGGTTGTTAATCATAACAAACTCTTTTGCTTTTGACGCATCTTGGTTTCGTTGAATGTGTTGTTTGTATTCATATTCCAGTCCCATTTTAACTAGACGCATCTCTATCATTATTGCACTGCAAAAATTGCAAAATACTTTTCTGTAAATTTTTTGACTGGTGGGTTTAGATTTATTTGTTTCACAAAATTCTTTGTACAATGCATACAATTTAGCAATCGAAAAGGTAGCGTCAAGGTATAATCTTTTTGAAGATTTTCTTGTGTAGTGACTCTACAGTCGGAAAACTCTTAATATGTTGCTTGATTACTTCAATTTGTATTTGTGGAGTTTTATTTGCAGATTTTTTTCCTCGGCAATCATTTAAACTAAAAGTACCATTCTGATCAACGCCTTTGAAGGCAGTGTTAATTGGTCCGTTATTAATACAAAGAGTCTTCATAAAGAAGGACTGATAGACTCTTATTCTTTTTCCACCAATTTCAAAAGAGTAAACTTTTGAATGTAAGCGCAACTTACTATAGGTCCATTATTTCTAGGTCTATGACATTTAGGTTTGCAACTCTCTACGTTCTTAAGAAGGAAATCTTTTTTCCGCTCATATATGCACAAATTTCAATAACTTTTGCAAATATTTACACGATTTTCATGCGAAAAATTTAACCCGCATTTAAATCTACAATTTACGCAGTTAAATGGCTTTGGAGCTTTAGCATCGCGGTGATTTTTCTGAACTGTTTGATAAGGCAAACAATCATTCATTTTCTGTTTATTAACATTTCTTGCCCACTTACTTGGATCTGCTTTATTCCACCTACTTTTTTTTCTCGCAGTGTTTGGCGCATCCGTTTCAGCATTATTTTCCAAAATAACATGGCGATGAAGTGCAGGTAATTCTTCAATATTATCTTCATGAATATCAGAATCTCGATCAGTACGATTAGTAAGGTCAGTTGTATTATTACCAATAAGAACTTCTGCGTCATTAAATGCAGCTGTTTGAGGTTCTACTGATGTAAGAAGTAATAGCTCAGCACCAGATTCAGTAACAACGATAATATTTTGTTGTTCACCATGTCCAACAGACACATAGCTCTCTGTTTGAAAGTTATTTGTATAAGCACCTACAGAATTACAGACATTACATAACCTTACAATAAATTGAACAAAATTCATTTACACTTACCACTTCTATTAGATTCACTATCCACAATACTTTGTCTAGCCAATTCTAAAATTCTTCGGGAGCGGCTTGACATAATTCGCGATTATGCTATATTAATTATTAATTAAAAATAGTATTTTATTATAACACAGCACGAGAAAACGAACATTAACACTGCAACAAAACCTTCAAGCACTCATGCGTTAGATAAGAATTATGACTTGATGAGATTTTACAGCCTAAAATAGTTCATTATGCGCCGCAAGTATTTTAACTGCAATAACTCATTAAGCAACTTAGTGAGCTATTGCAAGCTACTAAATGTACAAAAAGTCAAAAATGACTTACAAGGGGCCACTACAGTGAGGTACCAACCAATCGAGATCCCAATTTTTTTGGTGATTCTATGTGCTAAAAAAATTATCACTTTCTCGGCGTTTCGTCCATTTGGCCTTAGTTTTTGAGTTACGAATTTTTCAAATAATCCAGGTTTTTAACTGCTAATAATAATGACTCTTAAGACAAGAAGATCTGATGGTTTAGAGGTAAAGCGTGGGGCGTTGTAATGAGTAGGTTCGTGGTTCGCTTCCCACATCAACCACTTTTTTTTTTTTAATTATGTAATTTAATATCTAAATTAAAATTATATTTTTCTGCCAATCTTTTAATATCAACCAATATATTTTGTTATAAGTAAGTAAGTGGAAGTTTTACAAAATAACAGGCAGCTCTCTTCGCGCGAAGACTATTAAAATACATTCATTAATTCACTCCCAACTATGCTCAAAACTAGAGTGACTCAAAACTATTTAACGACATGTTCGAGTACGCGTGGTTTGCGTTGAAATTAATTCCAACTAGAAACATTTTTGCAAACGTTAATCAGGTGTGTTTTCCAGCACAAGTAAGGACACATAAATGCACATGGTGGTGAAGTTCATTCATTGCGCCAATTGTCGGCGATTTATTTGTTTTAAATGCTTTTACGATGCATGTCATCCCGGTAAATGTATTAAATAAGTAAATAAATGTAAATAAATGTAAATAAATGTGTTTGTAACTAAAATTTGTAAATAAATTAATATTTCATTCTAATAATAGTAGATAGATATAGTAGTTTAATTGAATTATTATTTCAAAAAAAAAAAAAATAATTAATTAATTTAAATTAAATTAAAGAAGCGCAGTAAAATTTTAATATATAATTTATTCAGGTAATAAATTACAAAATTTTCAAAAAGAAAAACTTAGCCGGTGTGAGCTTTGAACTCAGGACCTCCGCGTTAGAACTAAACATAGGGCAAACCTATGGTTAAAACTGTTAATATTCAAAAATTCGTAACTCAAAAACTAAGGCCAAATGGACGAAACGCCGAGAAAGTGATAATTTTTTTAGCACATAGAATCACCAAAAAAATTGGGATCTCGATTGGTTGGTACCTCACTGTAGTGACCCCTTGTTAGTGAGTTTTTACAATACAAAGAGATTCATTTTGCAGTTACAATGGTATAACTAACTCCAAACCAGTAAAAACCTGACTTAGTGAGTTCTTGCTGTAAGCCGACGAAATTTTCTGTTCCACTTTTTGGGGGCCTGCCTTAAGCCATAAATACTTTTGATGAGTCTGCACACACGCAAGGTTCCGTCTTCGTACCCACTTGGTTGTTGCATGTAAATTTCTTCGTTTAAGGAACCGTACAAAAACGCAGATTTTACATCAAATTGGCACAAATTTAAGTTTTCATTTGCTGCCACGCTTAAAACGACACGAATTGTATCGAAACGAACTACCAGGCTAAATGTTTCTTCAAAATCTATACCTGGACGTTGCGAATAACCTTTAGTTACCAAACGAACTTTGAATCGATTCACGCTTCCATCAGCATTATTTTTGACACGAAACACCCAACGATTTTCGATCACTTTCTTGTCAGCTGGTTTATCAACTAACACCCACGTTTTATTTTTGGATAAAGCGTCAATTTCTTCTTGCATTGCATTTATCCATTTGTCAGCATTTGACGATTTTATTGCTTCCTCATAATTTGCTGGTTCAAACTGAGCAACCATTGTTTTTTTTTGTTTTGTTTTATTCTTCAACTAAAACTTCTTTTTCTTCATCAATTACGCTTTGCATTTCGTTAATCGTCGCGGACAACTTTTCTTCTTTAAAAACAACATCTCGACTTAAAACGACTTTCCGTTCCTCCAGTTTCCACACACGATCACCACCGTTTTCGAGGTAACCGACAAAATATCATTTAAAAGCCTTTTTGTCCAATTTTTGCCGTTGTTCTTTTGGTATATGCACAAAACACTCCTTAATTTGCCGAAATTGATACTTGCATGTACGAATCCCGCGCAAACCAATCCAATAAAGGTGAATTTCGCTCGCCTACTGAATCCGTTGTTATGGAATGCCAATGCGTGATGTTGCTGTTTTCTATGCGTTGTGAGAACTGCTAATTGAATCCAATACCATTTGTTGCTGATTCATTCGGCTAGAATAGTGTTCCCCAAACTTTTTTGTCTCGTAGACCACTTGCCATGATTTTCGGTTTTGCGTAGACCCCCTCTGCTGCTCACCTTTTTTTAGGACATTGGCAAATGCCGATATTATGGTAAGAGTATCAAATCTATAATAATCTAACTAGTATTTATTTAAATTAATATTTACATTAAATAACTGATAGAAAAATAATTTTTTTTAAATTTTAGTGGGAGGTATGAGCCTGGTGCTTTAATAACAAATTATCAACATTTGGTATCAATTTAGTTAGGTTTACTCTCAAATCTCCTCTGTTAGTGATGTCCAGTCTGTTTCTTTTTTTTTGTTAAAAGATTGGCATAAAAATTATAGCAATTATACAAAAAATTAAAAATTAAAGTCGTGGACCCCCATTTACTCTCATGGACCCCCAATTTCTTTTTTCGCTGACATCGACCCCTTGCAAGTCGTCATCGACCCCTGGGGGTCGATATAGACCACTTTGGGAAACACTGGGCTAGAAGGACCATGTATTTGTTTGAGTAATAAGAACGTTAATTTTAAAAACTTTTTATTTGTTGCATTGTATAGGGTGTTTTTTTAGCTGCATGAGAACTTTCAATGGGGATAACAATTGAATCAAGATTGCTATGGAAACAGTTTTTTGACATTTGTGTTTAGCAAGGTTAGGCATTTGATAATGCATAGATTGACCATTGAACAACGCTACCAAATTGGGCTCACAACCAATTGGAAGTGGATCCATTTTTTCACCGTAAAATTTTGTTCAGTGACGAGGCACATTTCTGGTTAAATGGGTATGTGAACAAACAAAATTGCCGTATATGGAGTGAGACCAATCCGGGACATTATCTTGAGACTCCATTGCATCCATTAAAATTGACTGTTTGGTGTGGAATACACGCCAACGGCATCATTGGTCCATATGTCTTTCGAAATGAGGAAGGAGCTACCGTTACGGTGAATGGTGTGAGATATCGACACATGCTCAATACATTTTTGTTTCCAAAACTTCAAGAGCTAAACATTGACAACTTATGGTTCCAACAGGATGGTGCTACGTGCCACACAGCCAACGAAACCATCAATTTATTGAAAGGACAATTTGGTGACAACATTATTTCAAAACGTGGTCCTATCAATTGGCCTCCAAGATCGTGTGATTTGACACCTCCAGATTATTTTCTGTGGAGGTATGTTAAATCCATGGTTTATGCTAACAAACCAACAACTCTAGAAGCATTGGAGGCTAATATTCAGCAATCCATTTATGAAATAAAGCCAGAAATATTGGAAAACGTGGTCAAAAATTGGACTAAACGGATGCGCTTCGTAACCATTAGTCGTGGTGGTCACATGCCGGAAGTCATGTTTAAATCATAAATGCCTTTAACTGTACTTTCATAAAAAAATTATAACCAAAACATTCCGTCAGGTTTTTAATGTTTTATTTGATTTTGAAGTTCTCATGCAGCTAAAAAAACACCCTATACATACAGGGTGAATGAGATCACCCGTATCAGTCATTTTTTTCAAAAACGGCTAGTCGTAGAGAGTCGGGTTAAAAATATTTATTATAAAAGCCATAATAAAGAATCGAATGGTGATATTATTATTTCTCGGAAAGGTCGGCATCCCGAATAGTTTACTCCAGAAACTCCAGAACTCCAGAATTTTAAATGGCACCATAGAATGGTATCGTTAGAAAGATCTTTAAGAAATAAGCAAGTTTTGTAGGAAAAATTATTTTGTTACTCCCTCCCCTTTTCGGTAATATTCGATTGCATATGGGTGAATGAGACTACCATTACTTAAAAGGGGTGGGAGTAATAAAATAATATTTCCCACAAAACATGCTTATTTCTTAAAGATATTTTCAACAATACCACTTTCGACCTATAAAATTTAAAATTCTGGAGTTCTGGAGTTTCTGGAGCAAACTACTCGGGATGACGACCTTTCCCAGAAATAATAATATCATTATTCGATTCTTTATTTCGGCTTTAATAATAAATTTTTTTGACCCAACTCTCTTCCGTTTTTGAAAAAAAAAGACTAATACGGGTGATCTCATTCACCCATATGCAATCGAATATTACTGAAAAGGGGAAGGAGTAATAAAATAATTTTTCCTACAAAACTTGCTTATTTCTTAAAGATCTTTTGATCGATACCATTTTCAACCTATGGTGCCATTTAAAATTCTGGAGTTTTAGAGTTTCTGGAGTAAACTACTCGGGATGCCGACCTTTCCGAGAAATAATAATATCACCATTCGATTCTTTATTATGGCTTTTATAATAATTTTTTTTACCCAACTCTACGACTTACCGCTTTAAAAAAAAATGACTGATATGGGTGGTCGCATTCACCCATAATATTCAATTGAATATTACTTAAAAAGGGTGGGAGTAATAAAATAATTTTTCCTACAAAACTTGCTTATTTTTGCAAGAAAATGGTATTGTTAAAAAGTTAACAATACCATTTTCGACCTATGGTGCCATTTAAAATTATGGAGCTCTGGAGTTTCTGGAGCAATCTACTCGGGACGCCGACCTTTCCAAGAAATAATAATATCACCATTCGATTCTTTATTATGGCTTTTATAATAAATATTTTTAACCCGACTCTCTACGACTAGCCGTTTTTGAAAAAAATGACTGATACGGTTGCTCTCATTCACCCTGTATACTCATGTGTCGAGCGCTCTCAACTTACTGCCGTCTCCCTGGTCGTCTCGCCCATGCGCAGACAATGCACATTACTTTTGCGTGAACAAAAACTAAAAACTAAATAAAAAAAAAATTATCGCTAAAGAATAATATTTTGTTCTACGCCTTCACAGATATTGCACATGTAAATATCTTCGCCGTCGTCAAAGTCATTTTCACATGTGGTGTGGTATGCAGTTAAACAAAATGAGCATTGCACCCAATTAGCACCAGTTTTATTCTGCACATCAACAGAAAATTTTACCTTGCACTTTCCACAACTCCAATCTTCTTCTCCGTTATCATCAAATTTTGAAGATCCGGAAGTGCAAGTAGAAGTTGATGTAGATGCAACAGGTTCATCTGGGTTTATTGGATTTAGCAAACGAGCTCGAGAATCTCCCTTTCTTTTGCGCGTTGACATCTTTCTTTCGGTAGTTGGCACTTGTAAGATTTGATCAAAGAGACGAGCTAGCAGTTGGAACGAAAGTTTGTGTTTTTGTTTGTTCTTGCGTTGGATCTGGTTGATCTGTTAAAGCAGACGGTTTCAATGCTTCTGCTGGAATAGCGTCCCGATTGAATGGGTAGACTCCTGCCTTTTTAAGCGCATTCATAATGTTTTGTGGAGTCATGCTTAATACAAACGGTTCAGTGAAAATCTCATGAAAATTGTAGCGAGTGGGCTTTATTTGGGGATGAGATAGCATATAATTATTTATAGCCTTTCCCCAGTGACTTTTTAAAGGTCTATAAATGCCTACATCTAATGGCTGTAAAAGATGTGAAGTATGAGCAGGGAAAGTGAATAAATAAATATCATTCTCTTTCGCCAGTTGTATTACATCTGGATTTATATGAGAGCTATGAGAATCCATCAGTAACACAACTGGTCTGTGAGAGGTAATTGAAGATATGAAAAAATTCAAACCACTCTTTGAATAATTTTTCATTTATCCATCCCTTTGGTGATAGCCTTGTGATGGAATTTGGAAAGGCACCCTTAGTTAAGTTATCGTTCCAACGAACACCCTTAAAAATTAAAAATGGTGGAATAAAGGTGTCGTTAGCACACACACAACCAACTAATGTGTGGGTTTCTCCCCTTTCAGCATTGCTTCGTTTGTAAATAAAGCGTTTGCCAATCTGACTAACAACTTTTCCACTTTTGACAACAAATGTCAAGCCAGTTTCATCGAAATTCCAAATTCTATCGGGCTTGTCCATGATATCCAATTTTTTAAATAAATCTTCCAATTTTGAGTAATAATCATTGATCATTGTTGGATTGGCCATAGATGCTCTATAAGCCGAAAGATTTTCTGGGGTGCGCAGGGACAAATTATATCGCGCTTTAAATTTTGGCCACCACCACTTACTGGCGGTTTTTTTCGTAGGGTTAAAAAGTTTTTCACGATTGATCGATTTCGCTAAATCATATGCTAGTTTGCGCACTTTCACCACTGTTAGTCCAAATCCCAACTCTTGCATGTTATTAATATAGTTTAATATTTTTAGTTCCATTTCTGGTGGAAGAGCGAATGGGCGTCCTAATTTTGGCAACGTGTACCACCTTAATACAAAGCCAAATGGCTGGATGGCCAGAGATGCCGCTTTTCACGTTCGTAGATGTAATTAACGGAACGGCTAGCTCATAGAGTTCAGTCAGCGTCGGAGATGGTGGGTTACTCTGGATCTTAACGAGTATCGTGGGTATACTAGTAAATGGTTTTTCTCCAGTAAGGAATAACTCGGTAGGGCGCCAATAATGATCATAAGACAGTTATGTGTTTATAACAGCTTTTAATTATTATAAAAAGGAAATAAAAAGGTATGAACAAACATACGTCAAAAAAATAAATCGAGTCACACTTAAAACTAAAAATTATTACAAAAATTCTTATTTGGCACTATTAAAATTAAGATTGAGATAAATTACATAATATTTACACATTTTAACATTTTGGTTACTTAACGTTATTAAAAATACGTTCTCTAAAGCATAGCCAAGATTCAAAGCTATTAAATAGATTTTGTAGTACAAATTGCAAGAACGATTAGTATAAAATATTGAATGCGGTGCATTCGGAATGATGAAAATCAGTTAGCAGATTATTTATAGAATCAACAGACGTAGAATACAAATATCTATAGCAAGCAATTCTCAGATTACTTACGATTTTGATGTTACAATTCTTTGATACCTGGTTGTTAGTTCGATCGTCCAAAAGTGCACTTTCTTTAATCGTTCCGTCATACGTGTTTGTGAAAATTACTAAAACAGGAATTACATACATATAGACAAATATAAACACGAAAGCTGGTATCTAAAATACTACTACTTGAAACTACAAACTGAATCGAAGGTGGTCGTCGTTTCGTTGCTTGTTATTAAAATTGGTTGGCACATACTCGGATTCTTTCAAAAGGGACTTTTATCGGTCTTGAATATAACGATGGTTGGTTCCATTAAACTATGGTCATCAAAAAATAGACCATGGACCTTAACAACTTGAATTTTAACTTTTCAGGTTGGTCTTGCAAAATGGCGTACCGTTGGCGTCTCTCGGACCATTCCAAAAATTTCAGATATCGTAGGCTTATAAAATTGCCATACGAAAAATAATAATTGCTCGTACGTAGGAAACTATAACGCACGTTATGAAACACAGTTTCACTTGCTAATGCAATAATCATCTCAAAAATTGTGATTTTTATCAGATACATTAGAAAAAGGTAGCGTACTTGTACATTGCATTTTGTTCAACCTTTGTCATCGCTCTTGCGCAAAAGCGCGTTGAAAACTTGAGCCCTCCCATTGGCTCTTGGCGTTTACACCAGTAAACACAAAAATGTATGTAAAAATGTTTCTTAAAAATAACTAACACTAAAAAATAAAAAGGTTTCAAAAAGCAAAACGAAACTAATAAAAAAATTAGACGAGAAGAGCCATGTAACAAATGGATTGTTACAACCGTAGCATGTTCAATGTCATTATTTCTTGCAAGAAAGTCTCTCAGCGTTGACCAAGGAACCCCAGTTTCTTTGGCTGCCCGATATACACTAACTTTATCATTCCTTACTAATCGTGCTGCTCGAAGAAGACTGGCATGATCGTATTGCCGTTCTTTTCGGACTACGCTTTTCTTACGATCCATATCTTTTAAAAATTAAATCACGAACTAGAAGTAAGAATCAACAAATTAGAATCAAAAATTAACATGGGGGATGAAAAGGGTGCAAAAATCGGATTTATTACTTTTTATCTCCTATATTATTTTCTCAAAGTTTAGAAACTTGAAATTTTTCATACTTTTTTTTTACTATAATAACTGGGCCTAGTGTTTACTGCGTGCTATCACCTTCATTTAAAAATGGATAGGTAATGTCGTGATAAAAATAAACAATAATTTAAGCACCGAAATTTGACGAATATTATTTTTCAAAGTTCAAAGTAGCTTAATATAACATTAATTTGTACTTATCTAACAAATTAAAGATAATAAAAATTATTTTGCATTAATTAATTTTTCGGGGTAATAAATCAGATTAAACGTAAGAATGATGCTATTTTACATAAGGATTTCACAATGCACTCAAAATTCAAAACAAAAATTCAAAATAGCCACAAATAACACAAACAACAATTACACAGAAAAATCTCATTCACTAACATGTCGTCGGGTTAGAACTAGCCTATGTCCAAATGTTGAGATTTTCAGGGGAGCAATTTTAAAGACGTCATTGGTGATATTTTTTTATTTAAGAATACTAAGCCCAAATTCTTTAAATGTAAGGAATATTTTTGTTATACAGGAACATCTTACTGCAAATTTCTAAGATATATTCGTCTTTTTATAGTTTTAATTGGACTTGAGATAGTTTTGCACTGAATAATTTGGTGAAGAACTAATCTAACTCAACAAAATAGTGCAATACGCTAGTTCTGCTCCAACTAAATTATTAGTTTTATATGGTTTCATTTTGAAAAAAAAAATGGTTATTAAGACTTCAATATTAATAAAAAAAATTAACTTTATTAATTTGCAAAATGTAATTCATAGTAACATTTACAAAACATTATAATGTTGTTTCATCGTCACTACTATCTGGTTCTTTGTTGCCTTTATTGCTGTGCTTCAAGGATAGAAAGTAAGAGTGATACACTTCTGGTATGGCTAATTTCTCGCATAAATATTTTAAGCCTTTATATTTTTTTGTTGTAATTGGTAAAGCTTCCTTGTATAATTTTTCTAAATCATTATCTTTTCCTTCAAATAATAATTTAGTGGCTTTATTTTTCTTTCTGTATATAGGTACATTTTGAAAATCTTCACAATGTCCATATTTCACTTTAACCTCAGGTGAATTCGGTTCTATCATAACTTCCTTAAGTGAGCTCCATTTAATTCTATCCAAATTGTTGCTTATATTAGTACTAGTTAATGTTTTTAATAATATAATATCGTTTATTTAGTCTCAAGACTATACAATAATTACAACAATTAACACAACATAAAAACAAAATAAAAATAAAAATCCTATACAACACATCAAACATTCCGTCTTCCCAAATACACCCTTAGATCTCTCCCAAACCGACGGACACCACAATTCCTCAACATCCTAGGCAATATACATAAATAAAAAAGTATTTGAGAAAAGTTGTGTACAATGGACATCATTTTATAGATTATTTTTACAAAAAAAGTCTGCATATACAGGGTGTCCCCGCACTCACTTTACATAACTTAGGTGGTGATAGAGGACACTTTTCTAAGAACAATATTTAACAAAAAATTTTTTCTAAATTCAAACCCTCGAGAGTTAGGCCTCTTTAAAGCATTTTTTTTAATTTCCACCTTCACGTGGCCATAGCGCCGAAAATATTGATTTTGCGGTAAAAATGGTTTAGTACTTTTTTAAAGAGCGTGAAATAATCTACAAACTAGATTTAACCCTTTTATTATCTAAAATCAACGGCTTTTGAGTTATGAATTAAAGTAAGTTAAAAAATGTCGAAAAATTTGAGCATTCTTTTTTTTGGTTTTTTTTTCAAAATCCTGTATCTTTTAAACGAAACATTTTACAAAAAATCTGACGCCCCATTCCGGATAGGAAATTTAACGGACTACAACTTTTGTCTAGTAAAAATTTTTTGAAAAACCAATCCATTTCACAGAAAATCAGAAAGTAACAAACAAGGCAGCTACAAAACATAAAATTAAATTCACAAAATTTATATTTTTTTTGAAAAATTATTTTATTAATTAATTTTAAATTATTACATTAATAAAGTAATTGTTGAAAATGACCACCCTCATTATCAATACACAGTCGTGATTGTTTTAAAAGATGTTTGTCGAAAAAAATCGATTTTTTGACACTTTTAATCGCAGAAATTCGAATTTTTGACACTTTTCACACTCACCGATTAACCAAAATTGGCCTCGTGATTGACCGGTCAATCCCTCGACCTTGTTGACCACCCCTGCTATAATGGCTATTAACAAAATAGGAAATTTTATAAATAATACTATAAAGCATATTTTAAAACTAGCACGACTGTGTATTGAAAATGAGGGTGGTCATTTTCAACATTTACTTAAATAATCTAATAGTTTAAAATCAATTAATAAAATAATTTTTCAAAAAAAATAAAAATTTTGTGAATTTAATTTTTTATTTTGTGGCTGCCTTGTTTATTATTTTCTGATTTTCTGTGAAATGGATTGGTTTCTCAAAAATTTTTACTAGACAAAAGTTGTAGTCCGTTAAATTTCCTATCCGGAATGGGGCGTCAGATTTTTTGTAAAATGTTTCTTTAAAAGAGACAGGGTTTTGAAAAAAACCAAAAAAAAGAAAAGCTGAAATTTTTCGACATTTTTTAGCTTACTTTAATTCATAACTCGAAAGCCGTTGATTTTAGACAATAAAAGGTGTAAACCTAGTTTGTAGATTATTTCACGCTCTTTTAAAAAGCACTAAACCATTTTTACTGAAAAATCATTATTTTCGGAGCTATGGCCACGTTAAGGTGGAAATTAAAAAAAATGCTTTAAAGAGGCCTAACTCTCGAGGGTTTGAATTTAGAAAAATTTTTTGTTAAATATTGTTCTTAGAAAAGTGTCCTCTATCACCACATAACTTATGTAAAGTGAGTGCGGGGACACCCTGTATAATACAGCACCTTTTACAAATACCGAATTGTGAGCACAAGCTGTGCTTACTCCCTGCAATCGTAAATTTTCTCTACCTCTCGTTCCATGTTCGTGAACGTTGGCAAATGTCAACACGTTCCTGCGCAAGTATTCTGGCATTATTCCTAACACCGTCTTGTGTATGAATACTAGAACCTGGTATTCTGCTAACGCTGCTACATCCAACCATTGCAGCTCCCTAAGCATAACACTAATCCTACAGTATCTATCCCTTTTCAAAATTATTCGCATGGCCCTGTTTTGTAAAATCTGCAACCTATCGATATTACTTTTACTCGCGATGTATAATACTGTTCCCACAAACGTAAAGTGAAGCAACACTATTGTATTAAAAATCGTTAGCCTTGTTCTTTTCGAAATAAAGTCACTACATCTACCCAGTACTCCCAATTTACTCGAGATCTTTCTGCACATATAATTTAAATGACTTTTAAAATTTAACTGACAATCCACTATCAACCCTAAATATTTCATTTCTTCCACCATTTCAATTTCACTTCCTCCAATTGATATTCCGTCTTTCAACGTTTTTAGCTCTTCTCTGAATTTATTTTTTCCCAACATCATAGCCTTTGTCTTTTCCACATTTATTTTTAACTTATTACCATTTAGCCAATTCATCAATTTCTCTAATTCTTGATTCAAGATTTCGATTCGATCCTGCAATTCTTTCCAGGCAAGTAAATGATGGTATCATCCGCAAACAGGTGAAATTTTACACAATTAAATATTCTACTTATATCATTTATGAATAGTATAAATAACAGTGGCCCTAACACACTTCCTTGCGGAATTCCATATTTTACCTTTCTTTTATTTGAAGTTGCTGTTCCATATTTTACTTTCTGTTCTCTCTCTGTTAAGTAGCTTCTAATCCACTTGATCACATTTCCTTTCACACCATAATATTCCATCAATTTTTCAATTAGTACTTTCTATTTTTCAAACCTTGTCTATCGTTTCAAATGCCCTCTTTAGGTCAAGAAATACCACAATGATCATCCGTCCTTCATCCATAGCTTCTTTCCATTCCTGCACCAGTCCCTGTATAGCTGTTTCGCAACTATGATTCTCCCTGAAACCGGACTGGTACACTGTTAGTAACTTGTTAGTTTCGATATATTTCTTTATTTGCGCGCTCACCACTAGTTCCATTATTTTACTAACAGAACTTAACATATTCACCGGTCTAAATTCTTCGCATTTAATTGTGTTGGATACTTTTCTTATGCGGAAAATAGTAGCAACTTTGAGTATGTCTGGAAAAATTCCTTCCTCCATCGAACTATTAACCATATTTAACAAGGGATTACTTATTTCATTCCACAACAAGATCATTAAGTCCTTATCTAAACCCTCTGGACTACTTTTCCTCTTCATTCCATAAATTACATCATACAACTCCCCCTTACTGAGTAGTCTAAAATCACTTATAGTTGTCGATGCCCTAAAATCACATAACTCGAAATCAACTTGCGGTATCGAATTCACAACCTCTTCAATACTATTCAAAAAATAATTGTTAAATTCTTCGGCAATATTTAAATCATTCTTTATTGCTTTGTTCTGAAACAATATTTCACTAGCTTCTTCATTATGTTCATTCTTAATTAATTTTTTGATAAAAAAATATATTTTTTCTCCAACCGTATTAAAAGCAGTACATTTTTAATAGCATTACCTCAACTAAAAGTTGACGTTTTTGTTATTAATATAAAGATGCCAACATTGCTAAGCAACACTTTGTTTTTACGTGTACTAAAAGTACTTTTAGTGCTAGACCTAAAAGTGAATTAGATATATTTTTTAATGTCAATAATTTATTGGTTATACAAAATTTTACATGAATAACAATAATAATCAAAAAATACTTAATACCTTAATCCTTCATGTTAATATTAAATGTATAATTTACACAAGATTGATAAAAAGTAAGCAAACCCGTTTTGTTACCAGTATTGGAATTATTAACAATATCGGTGAATGTTACGCTACTGGTACTCGGATCTTCAGAGTGTAATTCCTGAGCAATAGGTTCATCTTCATCAATTTGTTGATTATTGATGCTATATAGGTAATATCAATAATGGGGGTTAAACTAGTACTAACTTCGTCAACTTGACATATTTTTTTGGCTATGTCTTTTATTTCCTAAAGAATCTTCTATATAGCCCTCGCATACAGTAATAGATTTCCAACCTCCATGGCGTTAAGGCAGGTAATGTCACCACCAGGATCGACAAGTAGTGTAGCCGAAGTTCGACGTAAACTGTATCCAGTATTATCCCTTATATTATGCAAATGTAAATATTTTGCCACTTATTGTGGAACACTACTAATTTTATGCATACCAACCACTGCGCGAAAACATTTTCCACCTTGGTATCTTAAAATTAGCGTCTTGCTTAATAATTTTTTGGACGAAGAGCAATATATTTTTTATAAAAATTTACTATGACAGATAACTTTGACAACTTAATATAAAAAAACAAAAATTGCAGTTACTGGATTTTCATTACACGAATATTCAAACAAAATGTTTGAAGTAATTTAAATTTTGAATTTCGCATTATTAATGATGTATGTTATTTAATTTTTGGTTGGAGAAAAAGTAGTATGTCTCATTTGGATTAAAAGTGTCTTTGTTTGACGTGCAATTATTGCATTCGCTCGGCTCCGCTAGCGCTCCGCCTCGCAAATGCAAAAATTGCTTGTCAAACAAAGTTTCACTTTTAATCCGAATAAGACAATGTACTATTATGATATCATAAAAAGTGTCTATTTCTACGACTTTGTACGGATTTTTCTTACAAGCTGTCCTAGCAATTACATACCATTGAGCTGGGGTATACACAGGAATTTTGGATGCTGTAGTTTCTATAGTACTATGAATAGAATCTCCCTCATTTTGTGTATGTCCTGCTTCTAAATAAGTGTGGGATATAAACAACATTCCATTTTCTTCTTTTCTTTGTCGATTATTTTTTACAGCTAAAATATGCTAAAAGAAAAAATAAAAAAGCTCATTCATACTTTTTTACATAAAAGTAGCCTCACATTACTACAAAATGCCTAAAAATAAAGGTTGTTTATATACAACCATATACAATATATACTAAGATAAATCAGTGTCAAGTCTATCAAATTTTCATATCAATACAAAGTTTTTTTGTTCGTATCTCGGCAACGTGAAAACCGGGAAGTTTAGAACGATTGCTGAACATAATAATATTAAATTACAAATTATAATATGTGAACATGAATGGACACAGGAATGGGCGTATTTCTATGTATCTTAACAATAAGTATCTAATATTTACAAATATAACTACGACTAAACTTAACGGTAATCGGAGAAAGTTGGCTAAAAGGGTTTGATATAATAAGTGCAAGTATTATACATTAAAAGTTTCTGCGAATTTCTCCAAGTGGTGTTAAAGTATCTAACAACAAAAATGGCAAGTTATTTGAAGCAAGTATTTTCTGCATACCCTTCTACATCTTTTTTTACCCTCGGTCCAAATTCGCCAGTGCTTTCTTGCAGGCAAACAAAAACAGTTGGTACAAGTTTACCAGAAAGGGATATAGCATATTGTGCCGTATAGGAATGTGTCACTTTATTCATGTCTTTTCGTTTCACTGTAACTACCTTTGATCCTTGTGCAGCAAGTGTTCTATTATAAACTGACTGGTATTGGCATCCTGTAAATAATAATTATTACTACTATTATTGATCAAAAGATTCTTTCTGAAATATATACCTGTTTGGTCCGTATTAATGACCAAATCCTTGTCATAATTTGGTATGATAACCCTAGCTTGCATTCTAAATTTCTGAGCTGATTCTTTCTCCGACACAAATTTAGTAATTTTTCTCTGGCGAATTCGATGGTTTCTTTTGAAGCGGTTAACCCACCTCTTGGAAGCTTTAAAATTTAAATCTGGAAATTGACTAGTAACAGACAAAGCTCATTGCTGTAAGTTTCTCGTCGTTACTGGTTGGTTGCTCTCCCGAGCTTCAATAAAACGATCGTTGACCCATGAATCAATTGTCGAATATTTCTCCGCTTGGGTGCCACCGCTTTTAATATGGTCTTCCCATCTTTTCTAATCTCTCTTTGATTTGAGTTGGTGTCCTCCTTTAGCATGTTGAAAAGTTTTTAGGGTCCATTTTGGATGTTGTTTTGCTAAATTCCCAATCTTTATTTTGTCATCCAGCGAAACTTGTACTTTTGTTTTTTTTTGTACTGGCTCGTCTTCAAAATCCGACAGTTGGACAGAGTCATATTCATTCTTGTCGTCTTCTTCCCCCACAAAAATTAATTCTTCTACTACATTTTTCCTTTCCGCTAGCATTTTCAGAGTGTTTTGATATATTTCTTCTCCGAATTATCTTCTTCAGTAATAATTTTAGAAGCTTGTGTTGCAATTAAATTATTCTGAACAAAGAGCTGCTCACAATATAAAAGTGCATTCTTATTAGATCAAGATATGCGCAGTAGGTTTTTATTCACGATAATACAACAACAACTAACACACAACAACACCACGCACACCGCAACCACCACAATGGTCGAACGTACTTCGCTTATATAGTATAAGCCGTTCTTCCTAAAGTTGCTAGGTTGGTAGAACTTCTACCTTTTGAGTAACTCTGTATGATATCGTTGTGTTCGATAAACATACAGGGCACACTTTGTTCAGTGCCGTATCAAGGAGTTCTAACACTTCCCCTCGATACACAACGAATCATACCTTAACCGAAATTCCGAGACCCAACATCTGTACACACTTGATATGTTTCTATCGACTTCAAGTTCCTTGACAAATTCCTGTTAATAAATGGCTTCTTTGGCAATTTCCACCATGCTCATATATTCAGCTTCTGTTGACGAGAGAGCCACCGTTCTTTGCTTCTTTGATTCCCAGGGAATGGGACCATTGCACGATATAAATGAATATCCGGTGTTTGAACGTCGGTCGATGTTACAATTTCCCTAATCGACATCAACGTGCCCTTTTAGTCCTTCTTTGTCAGGTCTCTACACGATTCCCAAGCAAGAGCTGGCGATACCCATGTCCTTGATTTCGAACTTCTTGGTAACTTTCTTCTCTTCTTCAGCTTGGATATTATGTCGTCGACTACATATACTAATATAAGTGTGACCACTTCCCCTCCACCGACACGATGCAGATATGGATCGGAGTTGGTTGATATTGCACCATAAAGAGATTTCTTCGGAAAACACATTTTATTTCCTTCTTGCAAACGCCTCATCCATTTCTTCTTCGATATGATTCCCTGCTTGTTGATTTGTGTTGTAGATCTTTCGACTTCTTCCCCTGGAACCTGTTCTTGGTCTTCTGGGTCTGTCAGGTGATCTTCCATGCGATTCCACTCCCATCGGTCCACATACATTGGTGTGAATGATTTCCAGAGCGTTGGATTTGCGTTGTGATTTAGCACTTTTCGATAAAACTAATTCGTTCCGATTCTCCGCACTTTCCGCAACATGTAACGTGTTTGACTTTTTCCTGCGCTTTCTGGTTTCGGTGTTGCCTCTTCCACCGTTTCTTCTTTTTATTCCGCCATCTGTCGGAATTTTTCACAAACATGGCGTTTTGGGTGCGCATGTCATTCTTCTTGGCGTCGTCGTATTCTTCAACTTACTATGCCTGATCTGGGCCCATAACCTATTAGATTAAGATATGCGCAGTAGGTTTTTATTCACGATAATACAACAACAACTAACACACAACAACACCACGCACACCGCAACCACCACAATGGTCGAACGTACGTTGCTTATATAGTATAATCCGTTCTTCCTAAAGTTGCTAGGTTGGTAGAACTTCTACCTTTTGAGTAACTCTGTATGATATCGTTGTGTTCGATAAACATACAGGGCACACTTTGTTCAGTGCCATATCAAGGAGTTCTAACAATTCTTTAATCGTACTTTCGAAATTTCACTGTGAAGGGAATCATTATCTTCATTTCCTACTACCGTGGAAGGACCAGGTATCGCTTCATTTGTCAGCAAATCACACATGATTACCAGGCCTGATGACTATTATTATCGATAATAATTAACGTTTTATATTGGTAATAAACTTTTTCTATTAGTTTTTCAACTTCAGTAAGGTTTTAGTAACGTCAGTTTGTTTTAACCTCATCAGTAAGGTAGGGGTACCACCTGTTAGCAGAAGTAAAGTAGGTGGTTCCCCTAGTAGCGGAATTAAATAAAATAAAGAATTCGTGATAGAAATAGTACCTAAATTTGTACTGCATTTTAGGAGCAAAGTAAACTTTCAGTTCCAAAAATATCTCAATGCTCATTATAAACCACTATTTCTTCCCACCTAAAAAGGGTCACTTTTCTTCCTTTTTGCATAATCTACTAAAATGCACTTTTACTAAAATTTTGTAAATTAATTAAATTTGTCATTATTGTAATAATATAAATTTTATTTAAATTTAAAACAGTAAAATCATTGTAATACATATGGGATCGTGAAATAAGCTAAGGATTTTTCATGAATAATTTATGACCACGACTTCCTTAAACGACACACACTTAAACCGTATCTTCATAATGACTGCATAAGTGTACGCCACCATCATAGTGTACATATTGTAGTGTTATTTGATATGAGTTTTCCTCGTAATGGGTATACAACAATAGTAGCCAATTTAAACCACAAATGAATTACATTGTATATAAAATTTTGTTTGGACCAACGTGTATGGTCACACAACTATAACTTGTATGATCGCTTTTAAAGTCCACAACTTACTTTCGACTGCTATATATTTGACATCTGTTGACAACGCAATTGGGCTATTAGGAAATCCCTTGTAGTGCGCGACATTCTATCAAAGAGATTTTGAACAACCTGGCTATAGGCGAGGTCACTTATGCCCGTTTTCACCAACATTTTATTTAAGAATTTCCTAGTAAAGAATTACTTAGCTAGGATTCCATAAATTTGATTAGTCAAATTTGACATAATAGTTTATTATGTCAATACTACGTCAAATTTGACCAATTAAATTTATGGAATCCTAGCTAAGTAATTCTTTACTAGGAAATTCTTAAATAAATTGTTGGTGAAAACAGGCATTAAAGCCTTTGTCATTTTCCTGCCCTGACAAAGTTTTCTTAACCTTTTGCCTCGGTGGTCCAGGGTACGATTGTAAGTAAACTGGTACTGACAACCTGTTTGATCAGTATTGATTACAAAGTCCTTGTCTATGCCTGCGCTTCAAGCTGTCGACCCACGATTGCGAGGCTTTGAATTCTAAATTTTGTTTTTGCTAGATTAACCGCCTTTATTTTGTAATTTAGTGAAACGTAATCAGGATCGTCTTTCCTTTTTTTTTCTATCCGGTTCGCGATATCATCGTCTGATGAAATGACATCCTGGACTTCTTCAAAATCCCCTCCTTCGTCGACTTCTTCGGACCAAATCAACTCATCGTCGCACTCAACCGTATACTCGGTTAAAACTTCAACTACTTTCTCATATATTTTACTTGCAATTTGAATGTGCTCTTCGGTTATTAGCGGCACTGAATACTGTGGTTTGCGTAAAGTTTTCCACAATTTCTTCCATACATTCAATAAGGGACTCCCTATTTTCAAATACAACATTAATCGTACGAATATTAAAATTCCAACGAGTGGAACAATTTTGTTCAATACTTCCACACGTTGCGGAGAATTACTGAAAAATCCAGGGATATCTTGCAAATTTCCAAAAAATACACGTACTTGAGCGTTTGCAGAAGCAGCTTTGGACATTATATCAAATTTAATTGATGAGCGTAGCAATGTACGAAATGGGCAAACGGATATTTTTGTTTAATTTTTGCCTGAACTCCTGCATGTTGTCCACTCATAACAGCTGCCCCATTGTAACTTTGCGCAATTAGCTTATTAGGAGAATTTTCAATTAAAGGATCTATAATAAATCTATAAAAACGTCCATCGTCGCGAATGTATCTCAAAATAACTACTAATTGAGTTTTTGAAGTCACATCTGTTGTTTCGTCAGCCATAACGGCTAAAAACTTCTTTATTTATTTCTTCATGACAAACTTCAAGTATGCAATCCAAAAGGTCGTTTGGAATTTCTTTAGAGGTGCCTTTAAACGTTTTCTTCAAATGTTCACTCTAAGTTGAATCTAGTTCAGCAGCAAAATTTATTAATCCACGAAATTTTTCCGGATTTTGCGAGGTATCAGATTTATCATGACCTCGCAATGCCAGTTCAAATGCTCTTTGCAATGCAAAGCGTAATTTGTGACAACTGGATCGAATCCCGAATAAAAAATATAAATTTTTTTCTTTTATTTTTTTAATTATTTTAATACAAATAAAACGAACAAAAACTACAAACTACTAATTTTCTTTGTTTTTAATTAATTTATTAATTAAATAATTAAAATTAAAAAATTATTTTTTTTTGTTTTGAAACATAATATTACATTACAATTTATTATAAAATTAGAATACACGTTATTAATTAAATTTAGGTATTTTACGCAGCTATTTCGCACGAGCCAGAATGGTATTCATCATAAAAGCAAGGAAAACAGTAAGTTGAACGGCATCTTGCACATTGGATGAACTTTTTACATGCACATGATTTTTTCAATATGTCAATTGAGAAACATACTTCGTTTACATTCATAAAAATCTCTCTATCATCGCTTAACTGCGCAGCAAACCACGCGTATTGTATCATCGGTGAAAATGTTGGAGAGGAAATTTGATGATGTACGATCGAGTGTATCTTTATACAATCCTCCCTGGAGTTAATCTCCCGATTATTTTCAATTAAATAAGCACAATTTTGTAATCGTTTGATAAAGTTCTTAATTTGCCTATAAAAATAAACGTCACATGGTTGCACTAAAGGAGTACATTTTGGTGGAATAACTTTAATTGTGCACGTTGGCGTTTTGTCTTCATTCTGGAAGATCTCATCGTATATATCAGGCCGTGTGCGCCCCAAGAATCAATTAATAACAAAAAATTCTCCTGCTTCACGTACGACTTCAAGACCGTGTTCAAGAAATCTTTGTACAATTTTGTTGGTAACTTCCCGATTCGGACGAAGTGTAGTAACGACATTTGAATATTTTGCAGTATATTCGTCCACTAATTGCCGGTCGTTTCTTGCAAGCACACAAATACTTGGGGTATCAGTTTCTCTGATATGGTGACACAATACTGATCCGTATAGGAATGAGTCACTTTCTTCATACTTTTCTTTTGTACGAAAACCGCCTTTGCTCCTCGGTGAGTCAAAGTCCTATCGATGGTAGACTGATACTGACACCCTGTTTGGTCCGTATTGATTACGAAATCCGGATTGAATCTGGAAATCAATTGGCGGGCCTGGATGCGGAAATTTGTAGCAGCAACCAATATTTCATCCATCGACACTGATTCAGCTGTTTACTGATTACTGTTTTCGGGTACATATGTGTCGCCGCACTTTGTCCATAATAATTAACATTGCGTTTTTTATAACAATTATTTTGAATATGTCCTTGTTTATTGCAAAAATGACATGTTTTTTGTCGATGTCTACAATCGTTTTGTTTGTGACCAAGAAGTCCACAACAATGGCATTGCTTGTTATCGTTTGAGGTATCACGTATCATGTGCTGCGATGTGAATTTTGCTGGGAAAGTTTTATTACGCGTTGGTGTATTATATCGAGTTACGTTTGATGCTGTCAAATTCAGGTATAATATTTAGGTCAACCGCTTTGCTGTTGTAATAAAATGGAATATTACTCACCGACATTGCAGGTGTATCAATGGTTTGTATCGTATTTGGCAAGACAGTAATCACTAATCACCTTATTCGTACTTTCAGTTATGGCAGTTGGCTTGGTTTCTCTTGGAGGGGTTGTTGTTGGGAGTTCTTGTTTTTCTTTTCTTTTGGTTCTGTATGCAGTAGGTCTTTTCTTCGCACTTGAGCTGGAATTATCACTATCACTGTTACGTCTGATTTTGTGACGTCTTTTTTTCGAACGACGTGGCCAGGGCTGTCATTATCACTCTTATACTACTATAAGAACTAGAACGTCTGCTTTTCTGTTTGGGTATGGTTACTACCACTTTTGATGTAGTCTTTGGGGTACAAATAATAACAACTACTTCTAATTTGGAGTAAATAGTATAATATTATATTCAATACGCAATAATGCAACACAATTAATTATACAACATAACTTGCCAACGTCTTACTACCGAGTGTGTTCTAGCCTCTCCCTCCTTCTACCGCGTTACGTTCCTTCCGGTGTTATGACACTGAACCCACATGGCATCTATATACAGGGTGTCCGCAGGAATATTTATTTCAGCATTTTCAATATTATTTTTTGTAGAGAAGTTACCTCCGCAAATTTGATTGCAAGATTGGCAATTTCTTTGAAGCTATTTTCAAATTTTGGAGTAAAGCTGCTCTCCAATACTTTCTTAGCTTGTCTATACAGATTTCGTATAAATCACTGCAATGCAAGTTAATTAACACCTGAAAATTGCTATGTGTTAATAACTTACTCCCAAACGCTGCTAGAACACCCAGGGGGCTTATTTGGGGCAGAAGATTCGCATAGTGAATCACTCATTTCGATATAATAAACTTTTACTGATTTAAACAGAACGAACAGCACTACGAGTAAAAGTGAGGTTATGTTACAACACAAGCTACAAGTCGAACAACAATATACTGGATGTAGCACAAAAGAGTTACGTCACAGAGGTAGGCGTATAGCCCATTATTTTAGGCATTTTTTGGCTTCGTATATTGACGTGGAGTATATAAGATATATAACAACTTTATACCCACATGTGGGATATAGCACATTTAAATATTGCTACCTGTCTGCGTCCAGTCGCAAAAGTTGGCGGGACAAACGCTTCCCAGACTTACCTTGTTTGTGTTAATATAGCGGCACTACGGCTAACTCAACTGAGAGCAATTTATGGGGGGGGGGGGTTAGAAGACAAGATTGGATCTTGCTCCACTCAAAAAACCATCAATTGCAAAAAAAACAAGGCGCCATGCACTTTTTGCCGCTCGCCGAAATGTAGGGGTCCTAAAGTGCAAAAGTAAAATAAAACAAACTCAAACAAGGGTAAGCTGCGTTTATTACAAAAAAAACAAAATATCAGACGTCGAAATAAGTACAGGCACAGTACTCACACCAGTACTGCAAGTCGTACGCAGCGATTAAAATAAACCCTCAATACCGACTTCAGATCTGAACGCTCTAAACAATCCTTAAACTTAAACACAATTATAATCGAGCGCTGCTCGATTTGCAAACAATAGTATTAGGGCGTTTAAAATAAACCTTCTTGTCTTGGCGATCTTATCACAACAGTAATAATAAAACATAAACTTGCTCACCATTGAAAATCCGATGTTACGCCCCTGCTCTTTGTTGTTTGGTTTAACGGTTGACCAAATCCAAACTCGACGATCGTGGCCTCTGTTTGATTCACAAAACGCGTTTTTTTAATAGATATTTCCGTGCTCGCCTTGAGGAATTAATTCGTGCACAAACTCGCAATTCACCGTAAAGTTATGGATCTTGGATATCGGTAGCAAATAAAAAAGGTATGTGTAAAAGGTGAACCATACGTAACCTCACTTATAAAGATATTAAAATTTTTGTCAACAGCGTCAGTTTTCGTTGGCTTCCAAACTCGACTTCTTGAATAATTACTAACGACCCCGAAAAAAACGGACTAATTCTACTCGTCGTCTCAACGAGAAACAGAATTCCAACAAAATCGACTTGGTTCAAAACGGTATTCAACCGGGAAGTTACTTGCTGCATAAAACAACCAAATACTACTCCCTTTAACCACTAGTCGACGTAATCTATTCACGACATCTCACTTTTTGGCTACCGAACTAACGTGCCAAACTTTTTTGATAATGCAAAATTTTCTATCCACCTGTTCAAGTTAATACCAACCTTTTCATGGCACCAGCCAGTTATCGCATTTCCTGGATTCAAGCGCCTAAATCAAATTTACACAGACGTAAATCCGAGGTAAATGCGTTGGTACCAGAGAAGGTATCCTATTTGTTAATATTCGTGATTTGTTAGTATCGTTTTAGGTGGCCTACGATAACTTTTGGTTACGTTCAAGACGTAGCGATGGAATCTAACGTAACAATATGCTAAAAATTAAATTTCATTAGGATATCGATCAAAACAATGCTGAATATTGAGGATATGGCGCAACTGAGCTCTATAATATGAACGGATATAGATTAAGCTAATTTTTACGAACAAAATGGTGTATCCAACTCGTTTTTTATAGATATAGTTTTTGGATCGGTGGAAGATATCACTTTTGTTGCAGTTGATATTGTTGTTGGATTAGATACTCCGTTTGAACCAGTAACTTCCTTTGAGATTTTACCAAGTGAACAACTAGGTAAGGTTTTACTGTAATGGGGGAGTCGGTGAGCGGTTTGGTACTGCATTATCTGGTATAAAGGGTTCTATTATGTGATTCGAGTCATAAAATTCAATAGGCATATTTTCAATATCAAAGTAATCAGCATCACGTTTGATAACATTTTGACTTATATTTTTGGATTTTCTTCAGTGAGGTCTGGTATGTCTTCTAATTCAATTTCTAGAAAATCTTCATCGCTTTCTAGTCCATCAATACTACTTATTTCACTTGAATTATCTGCAAAATCATGCAGCTCTTTTTCATAAAAAACTTCTTCTTTTGATTCCATCTGCAATGGAGAATTTAAATGACGCCTGCACATTGTTAATACATTTGTTGTTAATACAGTGACTATTATTGGGGTTATGCTAGTTGTAAAGTCGAAAAACAAGGATATCTGCGATATTTTTTTGAAAAGTATGCATATTATTGTTGGTGCAACCGGGTCGTAGAAATCTAAAAGAAGCACACAAAATTTGAGCTACATGAGTAAATAGGTTTTTAGTTAAATTGGGCGCCGCTTTGAAAATGTAGTTTATACACTTATGTATAAACTATACTATAACATCTGCAATAACATCTTTTTTTAATATCTGGTAAAAAAAATAGATCGATTAGTTACAAATAACTCTACAATTTAGGATATAAATTGCATCGATTTTAAAGCATTTTCAACTGCTAAAATCCCACCTTAATGAAATAATTTTTAAAAAATGGTGGTTTATCAGAGATACTGTAAAAAATTCAAAACATCAAATAAGATTTTACTAAAAGGAAACTTTAATAAATAATTTTGGTATAGGTACATAATACAATAAACACACTGATGTGTTGTGGAAGCACTTTTCGAGAGGTCGTGAAGACATGTCATTACGACAGTACTAAATATGTTGAGGATAAACCATCAATCAAGACCCTTCGCGAGGTCAAAGTGGCGCAACTTAACTAGTTGCTAAGAAATTGTAAAATAAATTCGATAATAATTCTCAGGTGTTAGGTATAAAGGGGTTAAGTCATAAAACGTAGTTTTGAGATAATGAAGAAAGAAATTTGTAATGCAAATTGTAAATCGGGTAATTAATAAGTCATAAGTCAACTTACGCCTTTTATACCGATTGGAATATGTAGCGGAATACGGAATATATAGTGGTCTCAGAAGCATAAGTCAACTAACGCCCTTTATACGGAACGGCATACAATTATTTTTGATTTAATATTTTTATTTTCAGACCATTACTGCGCTAATAAAATAAAATTTACTAAAAAATTTATATCAGTCGAAAGAGCATTCAAAATAGATTTCATTCCAGCAATAAAAAAAATTTTCCATTTTCTGACTTAATCCCTTTATACCTAACACCTGAGAATTTATAAATATAATAAATAAATATATTACATATCATTTTGATGACACGCCGGCCGGCGCGGCGCTTTTACCTAATCTTTTATTTGTGAAGTTTCTCTGTATATTTTATCACACGCGTATATTCGCTGTAATTTAGTGATGTGGTTGAAGTACTAACAATTTTTTCTCCAGCAGGACGACTTTCAAGGGCAACCTCGCGTTTTATTATTTGGCCCTCGACATACATTGTCTGTACAATGGCCTGTACATTCATCTTGAGGTGTTCAGATGTATTCTGATCTATTATGAACGATACATTATTGCCTATTCAATATGTTGGCGCAATTACCATCAATATTGTATACGTCCTATTGCGGCTTATCTAATTCATCAAATAACAGTGTACTGTCCATAATGCAAACTTTTTGTCACTGTTAATATTGCAGTCGAGCTCTCGATTAAAATATTTGCCCTAATAGGCCAGTCAATAGGTATAAAAATTCAGGGTTTGCCAGAAAAAAATGTAACAGTATTGAAAATTGGCAAAGATGTACAATTTGACCTCCTAATCAACATACTAAAAGTCACCATTCCTATTGGTTCTGCTTTCGCCGCCATCTTGTTTTAAAGGTACGCGAAAGTGTTTTTCCGCAAATATCTGGTTTCCTTCAAGTCGGATCGTTAATTTACCTATTATGAATAATGTTCGCTGTAAAATTCTCTACAAAAACATATCTTCAATTTTTGTCGTAAGTCCACTGGTTCCATCGTGGCGGCCGTTAGAATTCGGTTAACATGGAAATTTCGCTCAATGCGACTACAAATCCATCATTTATTATTTATTAATCATGGTGACGCGTTGAATATTTTCTCTGCTACTACGAATTATCAATTAAAATCCGAATTAAGTATGGCGGGCGAAGTGTGTTTGATTTGTGAGGAATTGTTAGCTGAAGGTGAAACCGTGGTCGTGAAAGAAGAAGGTCTGGTCAGGTTAAAAAAAGAATGTAGCTTGAAACGAAAGGATGGCAAATTTGATGAATTTCAAGATTTAAACTCTGTAACCGTTCATGTAGGGTGTCGCAAAACGTACACATCGAGCACCTGTATAAGTGCTGCAATAAAGCAACGGATGAAAGATGAAAACAAGGAGATCCAAACCTCCAGATGCCGAAGATCCAACCCGTCTTTTGATTTTGCTCAGAAATGTCTGTTTTGTGCGGAAGAAATTCCTGCCGATTTTGAAGAAAGGGAAAAGAAAAAAGCTGTTAGTAGACGACGAGTTATTTTTTATGTCCGTAGCCTTCCATTGAGATAAAATATTTTGGAAGTTGCGGAAAATCGACAGGACAAGTGGGGTCATGAAGTTGCCCTTCGCGTGCTAAATATTAACGATTTGGTTGCTGTGGAAGCTAAGTACCATCATCGATGCATGACCAAATTTTTTTCACCGGTTCGATCAACTACAAAAAGAGGTCGACACGAGGTTGAAGATATTGCTGCGAGTATGGAAGAGATTTACAACTTCAACAACTTACAAAAGCGACGAATGCCAATTTTCGCTTGATAAATTGATGAAGAATATTACAGGATATATGCCCGATCCGAAAACTGTGAAAGCAAAATTAATCAAAAAGTACGGTGATGATAATATAATATTTTCTCAAACTGCCAACAATGCTACGGTGATGTGCTGGCGCGATACGGGACATAAATTATTATTGCGTTCATGGTATGGAAATCAGAAACTGGACGAGCAAGAGGAATTATTAGAGAGGACATTCGATCGAAGCCCTATGAAATGGATTATTATCCCGCGCCTGATCAGTTTTTAGTAGACGTTGAAATCGTAATCCCCGAGAGTTTGAAAGTTCTACTGATAGAAATCGTCACGAAGAGTAAGCTCTCATCTTCGGATAAGTATGGGATAAAAAATGTACGTCCATCGCCCATGCAGTAATATCAGCCACGAGGCCACGTTCTTTTTTATCACCACTGCAGATTGGGCTTGCAGCTTTTTTGAACAGGAAATATGTGTCCAAAAATCTACTAAATGTGCTTTTCGCAATGGGCTTCTGCAGTAATTACAACGAAGCAACGCTGTTCCAAGTTTCAACCATCATATGTGAACCAGAAACAACCGTTCTACCAGATCACTTTTCGCAGTTTATATTTGATAATGCAGATGTGAACATATGCACTTTGGATGGCTTGAATACATTCCATGCAATGGGCGGTCTACAGTCTGTAACACCATATACTGCCGTTACCCAAATCGGAAAAATCAAAAGAATATGTGAAATTCCATCAGCCAGCGTCGTGGGTAAGTTCGGTCATGTTTCTCTGCAAGTATTTCATAGACCTAGCGAATTGGGATTGAAAAACGTAAAGATACTGGATCTTGAAGAAATAAACCCAATTTCGCAAAAGGTTGAACTATTTTTACTATTCGAACCGGATTCGAACAGAATTCTAACGGCCGCCACGATGAAACCAGTAGACTTACGACAAAAATTGAAGGTATGTTTTTGTAGAGAATTTTACAGTGAACATTATTCATAATAGGTAAATTAACGATCCGACTTGAAGGAAACCAGATATTTGCAGAAAAACACTTTCGCGTACCTTTGAAACAAGATGGCGGCGAAAGCAGAACCAATAGGAATGGTGACTTTTAGTATGTTGATTAGGAGGTCAAATTGTACATCTTTGCCAATTTTCAATACTGTTACATTTTTTTCCCGCGAGAAATACCCATTGACTGGCCTATAATAGTATGTTCTTGTCCAGTTTGTTCTGTATCGACTAGTTGATGAGAAACAGTCTCTGCATCATGATGTGATGATGAGGCTTCTTCGCCTGTGCCGTCGGTAAAAATGTCCATCTCAAAGACATTCTGATCTCCATCATGAACAAGCGCAATGGTGTTCATTATTTCCAGATTGCCTTCTTCGTTAGAATCTGCACTTACCGTTGCACCAAATAAATCTCTTTTTGCACATTCGACATCGTTTTGATTTTTGCTTAAACGTTGCGGTGGGAATGAAATCAACGAAGAGGAAGAACTTATATCATCGTTTCCTGCTTGCCTTTCCGAACCCGAATCTTCAAATAGATCTTCGTTTTCCATTACAAACAATTCTAAAAAAAGATTAAAAACATAAAAATAAATTATTATTTTTATAAATTAGTTTAAATGAGGGTCGTATCTAATGGGGGATTAAAGAGATAAAATATACTAAAAATATCTTCATACCCATAAAATTTAACAATAATTGTTTCAATTTACACTGAATTTAGTCGCCGATATAGTTGCGATATCGCACAACATTCCTTACCGAGCGTTGAAACATGGTTTTTATCGCTTCGACCTCCATATTTCCAGCTGCACCAGTATGATTTGCCTGACACATTCCAGCATTTACATGAGCTTCATGCCACTCTTCGTATTCAGCAAAGTCTAATTTACTTTCTCAAGTTTTACATTCGTGAAAGTATGAACTTTTGACGAAAATGTCAAGAACTTTACCTGTGAAGTAACCGATTAATGAGGTGACGCCGAATAACGGCGCCTGATTAACCTGAGTTCGTCGGCATCTTCAGTTTTTTTCTCTTCGGTTGTTGCTGCTTTTTCTTCTTTTGTAGCATATAAAAAAAATCGATTCGCTACTTCTCTTACAGTCGAGCACATTTTTTTCAGGTAATCATTGTACGTCGGTCTTGATATAAAATCTACTAGACAAAAATATATCAAGCCGCAAAACTTTTCACAACCAACTAATCTAAGGCCTAATATCCTCATCACGAAAACAAACCGATAATTAACTTCGTAAACACGAGAGTTTATTCTTGCACTAGACGGAACATTTGTAATATGTTTACAAATTACAAATTGACCGTCGACGGTGCACTAGAAACCTTAAGATTAGTACCACTATTATTTATAATGAGTAAATTGTCGTGAAGAATGGTAGAACTATTAATGTTAACAGAAGAACAAGCATTAGTTCATAAATTTGGTTCATAATTTTATTTGGCAGTATCCATCTTGTTCCGTTTTGAGTCTGCAATATAACCTTCAGCCACAGAAGCTGATTTCAACCTCCATGACGTTTTAATCCTATCATGGATGCCCCTGAGTCAGCATATAAAGTTGCAGATAATCTTCGAAGACAATGTCCTATAAATTTTTCTAAATTTGGTAACCCCAAATATTTTGCAATTTCTTTACTTATTCCACCAAATTTGTTAATGCCAATAATTATTATCTGTTTAGTACATTGCCACTTTGATAATTGAGAAAAAGTGAGTCCGATGGTGTGTTCAATACACGAAGATCTGCATATTTTTTGACGATATCATAAAAGGTTCTGGTGATGGAAAAGTTGCGAGGCACTTTCGATTTGGTGCGCGGGACAAATACTTGAATACAACCATCGAAGAATTTTAGGTCACCAATTTTCAAATTACGTATCACCAATAAAAATAAGCTATTATTTATAAATTTATTAAAATTAATAAATAAATTTTTTTCTTTCTCTCTATTTTTTCTCTCTTTTGATATTGGTAAATAATCTGTTTAAAAATTTTTAAGATTCAAGATTAGATTAGGATTTCCTCGTCTCAAAAATGATAACGATTTGAAGTCGCAATCGTTATCGAAATTGTTTTTAAAAAACATAATCCCGGGGCATTTTGTGTAACGTCACAACAAATTTTCTTTGTACCCTACTGTACGAACTAACTGAAACCAGTCGTAAGGATGTGAAATTGGGTATTCCAACTTCTGTTTCTGTTTTTCGATTTGACCATGGTCCGCATCACATTCCATGTGGCTATGTCCACTAATCAGGAACTTTTGCTCAACATATTATTGTAAAGTAGGCTTATTTTGCATCAATATGAAAAACATTGCTGCCACATGTGAGTTTTTATTTTAACCTCCACATGTGTCCGAGTACAATATAACTTTTGTTACCTCATCTGGTAGGGCAATAAGATGCTGATACAAACAGGTTGCAATTTGATTTGCACTGCGAGCACCTTCTCCCTCGTGTCACATGTAACACGTAACTTCTCCATTGGTCTGATTATGGATAGTCAGATTGTGCGTCCAATCTTATCTTATCCAATCTTATCCACGAATAAGGCTTAGGCTCGTTTTTTTATTTAATAAAAGGATATTATCCCGGTTGCTCTAAATCCTGATTTTATATTTGATGGTGTCATAGATTGATCCCACGCTGCGCTGAAGATTTTCCCAAAACGTTGTTTAGTTACTGTTCTCTCACTGTGATTGTGCCAGTACAACATTACTTGTTGATCCCAATTGGACGTAGTTATGCAAAAAGGAACCATCCACCAAAAGTTTTATAATTAAATCGGTTGATAATTGTGACTATTTTAATTTTGTTTAAATAATACATAATGATAATCCATCTATATCATTACCGCAGTTTCATCAACAAAAAGGGTTGAGTAAAATCCTTGATGAATTTTTGGTATTAGATGCCACATTGATTTGAGATCTTTTAGTTTTTCTATTATAATTCCTTTCCCTTGGGGCCGTAGTTGATTCAAATCTTTTGCATGTAGTCCTCTATAAGGACGACCACGGGTTTTCTTCGATATATCAACTTCAATAGCACCACCGTTAAAATCTTGTTTGAAGAAAATGGAGAAAGGCTTTTCTTTCAACATTGATATTTCTCTTGCTTTTAACCAACTGATTTCTTATCCACTTATTGGGTACAAACCACATGCTTTGAATCCACTATCAGCTACATCAGGCTTTAAACAACCTACAGCTTTTTCTAATATTTTAGCAAAATGCTCTTTAGAAAAATTGCAAAACGGATTTTTTGACGCCACTGGCTGTAATATTCTTGTTGAATTTGGATATAATGAAATTAGTATGATGCCAATATCTGAACAAAGTGTACTTAGTTGATAGCTAAGATGAGTTTGATGACCATCTACAAATAAAACAATTGGAAATTATTTTTAAGGTATCGATAAAGCACGTTTTTTATATAGTCAACAAACATTTTAGACTACATCCAACCATTGTCACTCAATCCAATGCCCCATGCGCTGGGAACACTATTAACAATTGACTAATGCCCGTTTTCACCAACATTTTATTTAAGAATTTCCTAGTAAAGAATTCCTTAGTAGGTATTCCTTAAATTTGATTAGTCAAATTTGACATAATAATTTATTATGTCAATACTATGTCAAATTTGACCAATCAAATTTATAGAATACCTAAGGAGTTCTTTACTAGGAAATTCTTAAATGAATGTTGGTGAAAACGGGCATTAGATAATCTCTTGTTGGGATATATTATTAATGGAGGTGTGTATCTCCTGCAGCAGAAAAAGTAAACATAACCGTCAAATTCTTTTTGGCTTCTCCTTGATCAACTTCATAAACGTTGCGAGCTCCTTTTGGTGCTAAAACTCTGCCCAGCTTAGGAAAAAATTGAAAGCAGGGGGATTGTTTAAAATTGAAAATAAGTTCTTTTCTTCAAGATAGGTTGCGTCGAAACGCTTGCATCTTAACAACTTTTTTGGTGTTTTTTTTGGTGTTTTTTTTTGGTGGAATTTCTACTGGCGGCGGCACCTCTTCAAGACAAAATTCGAATTTTTCTCTGTTTGATGGTGACAACAACATTTCCACCTCGTCTGTTGAATATGACGAGGCAATAGTAAACGGTGCCGAGGTTTCTCAAACATTCATTGAATGTGGTGAAGAGAAATTTGGCTCCATTCCAATTATATCTTCCATTTGATCAAAAAAAGTAAAACGGGTGGGCCCCCTACCCGTTTTACTTTTAACATCTTTATACATGTTTTATTATGTTCTGACCAAATTTAGCCATTTCTTCCTGCAACTTTCACTTGAAAAAACAAACTGCTGACTAAGCAAGTCGTTACTAATATTTTGCCAAACTTGGCGACGTTTTGTAATATGGTTTAGTTGATCTTTGTAGACCTCCACGCTAGCAATTAGAGCTAGAGTTTCCTCATGAGTTCACATGACACGTTTTTCGGGTTTATCGTTTTTTACCTGCATGTTAAAATAATATGTCACTTTTATATTAAATTAATAAATTACCTAACCTACAAAATGTTTAATCTTGCGTAGGATATACATTTTTTTTTTAAATCGACCAATAGGGCTATTTCCCAATTTATCTCAGTTATAACGCTTTGAAACAGCAAGATCAGTTGAGTTAGGGAGGGAGATAATTTTCTCAGTTAAAACTCAGTTCGGCACGGCACAGCATTTCCATCACAACGGTAAAAAGAACACCCATTTAATTGAGTATCTCAATACAATCTCACTTAAAATAGGTAAAAAGAATACAGGTCATGTTGCCACCATATAAAGCTACAAGAAAGCGTACTCCGGCCTCGGCAATCTCCTCTGGTGGCATCTTGTTGGTTGAAAATTTCAATTATTTCATGAACCGCTCTTTTCTTTTCTATCAGCGTACAAAATTTAGTTTTTCCCTGATTGAATAGGGATGACTTAGCGTCACAACCACTGAAGGCATGCAAGAACAGAATGTGCTTGGTTGCTTCTTCGTATTTGAGGCTATACTTGCTGAATATATCCTCTCAGCAGTTTTTCCTCTTCCAGGTTTACGGAAGTAGATAGAACTTTCGGCTGGTGCTAAGGCTGTCAGAAGTACTAAAAGGTCAACGTCTTCCCCGACCACAAAAACAGCATCAAATATTGATTCACTGCATAATGAAATTGCAGTGTTGACAATTAGCACATCGGCATCATCTTCAGCTTGTTTAACTGTAAATGCAGCCAGCTCAAATTTGTTCTTCAGCATCCATATGAGACGAACTTTATTTTTTTCATTGGCTAAAAATCGCTCCTGCGAAACTTGCACCACCATTGTTTCATCAAAAAGGACATCGGCAGACACGTGCTTTTTTTATCGACGAAGTCTTTCTGTGGTTTTTGTATTTGTATTGCCAGTTACAGTTGGATCCCACCCATGCAATGAAAAGTGCCATGACCATCGAGGGTATTGATGTTGATATCCGCATTGTCGTAAACAAACTGCGAAAAAGCAGAGTCCTTTACTTGGCGCTGTGGACGCATGATAGAAGCAGCTTCGAACATCGAGATTTCTCTGTACGATGAGCATAGACCCAACGACGACAGGACGTTTATTAAAGTTTTCGAACCGAATTTCTTGTACAAGAAAGCACCGACCCCAATTTGTAATGTAGAAATGAATGATCGCGGGCGGACAGCAGATATAACAGCATGCGCAATAGCAGTGCATTTCCTTTTCCTTCGCGAACAATTCTAAGCCTTCTTCAACCGGATCCAATTTCTTTGACTCGTACCAGTTTTTTGATAGTGTTTTGTAACCAGTGTTACGAAAACAAATTATCTTATCGACTCCTGGTGCATCAAACGTTAACATTTCACTTCCATATTCTTCTTGTAAACGTTTAATTATTGTCTGATTGTGTGGATGATGGTCTCCTATCTGTTCCTTCAAGTCCGTCATTGTGAATTGGCATTCGTCCGAATGATCTTCAATGTACTGGAAAATGTACTCCATAGCACGACTCACTTCGTCAGAAGCCGGTCTGCCTTTTTGATCCTGTACCGCGTTATGCTGAAAATTTATCCAGCAAGTGTGATGATATCTCGCTGAAACATCTTCTAAGTTTTCAACATTCTCGATACGCGCTATTACTTCTCGTGCTAAATCATCGTTGCCGTGATTCGAAGTGTCCAAAACCTTAACCCGAAAGTCACTGCGTGTAACTACATGTATCCGACGTCGCACGTTCTTCGGTAGCCTTCTCTCTCTCTCGATCTGCGTCTTCTTTGCAAATAAAGCAAGAATTTTGAAAATCAAATGGTGGTAGAGGTAAATTTTTCGTTAGTGGTTGGCACGTGACTTGGGCTTGCGCGGCAAATGTGGAGGGAGACACCCGTGACACCTAATTCCACCAATTGACACAAACATAGAACCGAAATTACGAATATTCGTTTCTGCACATTAGACACTCCCAACCACTAACGAAAAATTTTACTTTACCTCCGTTTCTGATGCTGGCAACGTTGATGTTGATGGTAATTTAGACGAATCAATGCTTCGTCTACGTGCTTCGGCCAGTTTTTTTATTCCCATAACTCTTTTGGCACGCTGGCTGGGTGCATGACGACGCTGCCAGCAATACGAAGCATTTGCTCGTGTTCTTTTTCACCGCGAATAATGCTCTCCGATAAAAGCGTCTGAACACCACGTTTCTTCACTGTCACAACATTATCTTCGGTAGTAACTTCTCCACACACAAAACAGATCAACATTTTATTTAAATACGTCTACTCCAAAGAGTATCAATCGACGAATTGGCTGAACTGCGTTTCTAGGTTAGGTATATATAAAGTACGCTATAACCGCCACCAGTGGCGTAACTTCAAATTTTAGGCCTTGGAGCAAGAGCTTTGACGGGCCCCTCGATTGTGTGCGATTTAAAAACAAAATTTAATCGCAAAATAAGGCAGCTTAAGGTGGACCAAAACATTGGGCCTGGAACCATTCCGCCCTTGGTGGGTTTTTACTAAAGAGTTTATTAAAAACAACATAAATATAACTATTATGTTTATTAATTAATAATATAAGCGTGGAATATTGAACTGTACTTTACAAGCTCGCGCTGACTACTTCATGTATGTATGCAAACGCTACTGCGCTTTATGTTCAAGGTTACATTTTAATTTACATTATCTTAACAGCCCTCTGCCCCCTCCGTTAATTACGCCACTATCCATACCTCCCCAGATATATCCCAAAATAGAAAAAACACTTCAAAATGAGAGTTCCCCTGAAATGGGAGTGAAACAGGGGGGTCTGCACAAGAAGGGTACACAACAATTTGGCACCAGTCTACTCGACATTAAGGCTGGGAATCAAAATCGAATGTAATCAACTAATCGAGTATTCGAATATGAATATTTTCTGAACGGCACTATTCAAATTATTCGAATGATTATTCGAATATTCGAGTAATTTGAATATTCGAATGATTAGTTGATTATATTCGAGTAATTTGAATATTCTTGTCATTTTTTTAACAAATATTCAAATATAAAAATGTTAAAAATTCCCAGCTTTTGGGGGTTCAAACCTTCAAATCCCCCCATGGGAGAGCAAGAGATAAAAAAAAGGGTCTAAAATTGTTTTTTGGTGCAAAAAATCGAATATAATCAACAAATAGAGTATTTGAATATGAATATTTTCTCAACGGCACTATTCAAATTATTCGAATATTCAAATTATTCATATGATTATTCGAATATTCGAGTAATTTGAATATTCAAATAATCATTCAAATATTCGAATAATTTGAATATTCTTGTGATTTCTTGAACGAATATTCGAATACCAAAATGTTAAAACTTCCCAGCCTTACTCGATACCGCACCACTCGACTCTCTTTTAACGGTCCCCTCATTTAAAGAAAAAGTTTTATAACATTAACCTAAGCTCGACCAGTGGATTCTCGTTGCCGAGTCATCCAGTGCCGAGTAGTCCGGTGTCGAGTTGTCCGCTTCTGGCTTGCACAGGCGATTTTTACCCTTGTTTAAGAAGTTTTTACATTACATTGCCTCGGGCCCCTAATATTTTACGGGCCGTGTTCATTCGCACACCGCGCACACTGGTAGTTACGCCACTGGAATTGAGATAAGATTAGATCAGGTAAGTTAGGTTTATTATCGTTAAGCCGCCGCTTCCTAACGACATCTTCTTATGTAAATGTTTTTTCAGTACCTATTATTGCGGAATTCCCCCCCCCCCACCCAAAGAATGAAATGAAAATTTCATTGGTTTGAAAAGGGTGCGTTTTTTGAAATTTTTTAAATTATAGTCGGAACAAAATTTCAGTTACAGTACCTACAATACTTGAAATGTAAACGATTTTAATGCAGAATATTAAAGATTGTAATTACATGATATATTTTAAATTGTTATTAATTGTGCGTTTTTGATATAAAATCGCGAATTAATTTAATTAAAATGTAAATGAGTTATCATAATCGATTAAAAATTCTATCATGATCTTCGAAAAATTCACCTCTATCCGTTAAAAAAAAATCATCGCTCTATCAATAACCAAATTTGAGGTGTTAATAAAGTTTTGAAACAGTCCTTAAAATCGCACCCTTATCCTTTCTCATTTCAATGTACAGGATTCTTTGAATATGAATTTTGGGATGCGATTAGAGCCGCGCACCCCTCATGCCTCTCTAAATAGACCTTCTCAAGGTTTGTAAGTTCCCCACCCTGTTGTTCGAAATCTTTCCGACATTTTGGGGCCACTTACGAACCTTATTCCGCGAACCCAGTGGTCGAAGTGGAAAATAATTACTGGGGGTATGGGTATTCGGGGACGTGCCTACGGGGGGCGGGAGCTCCCCCCAATAATTTAGGAAATTGGAAAAAAGTTGGCAAAATCACTAAAAATTTGGTCAAGTTGTCAAAAGCCGTTAAACCTATAATAGGAAAAATAGACAATTACAAAGAGTTGGCAATTTTGAATTATTGGCAAATCCCCCCCCCAAAGTTGGCTGGGCCCAGTCTAATTAATTCCTGATGTAATAATTAAATTAATCATTCCGTTGCATAAAAATAAGTTGAGGTACGTAAAAGTACGCGTCTCGTGATACTAAATAAGTTAGGGTATGTTTCTGCAATTTGAAAAAAGTGGTGGTATGCCATACCCCCGCATACCCCCTCACTTCGACCACTGCGCAAACCTATATCTCGCGACCTAGAGACAAGGTGGATGAGTGTGTGGGGATCCTGAATGGTTTTGATGAGTTGCTTACCTTTACATACGAACTGGAGGTTGATGACTCAATTCCTTTCTTGGACCTCAGGGTGAGCAGGGGAGATCGCTAGAGTGATTATGGCCAGATCAAATTTTCTAGAGCTAAATTTTAAAAGAACGTCTGAGTGATTGAAAATTAAAAATTATTAGGATTAAAATCAAAGCTAGTGTTGTATTTGATAAGATAATTCCTCTAGTAAACGATGAAATTATTAATTTTCTTCGGCAAAGTTCGGTTGCACGAACGTAGATACTTCAAATTAAATTAAATATAACGTAAATAAACGGATGTCATATTTTCACCTTTTAAATAAGATTTTCGTATTATAACCATTACAGCGGATATATTTATGTATCAAAATATTCACAACTACGCTTAAACACGAATAAAACTATGTAAAACTTTAAAAAAAATTTTGAACTGTCAATGCGAAAAAGGTAAACAACAAAATATCCGATGAACCTTTAATTAGTGACGTGAATGTTTCATACACATACACTTCAAATGGGAACATTTCCACGTCTCTAATTAAAGGTTAAAAATATCCAGATGCATTTTGAGTAGCTTCCTTTCACGGCCTACTAAATCGTGGTTTATCCACTAGCAAACTTTGAATATTCCACGGCTGTTATGGACAGTTTTATACACGCGTGGAATTATCGATACTATTGTTTTATATGATAAAGCGGTCCAGAAACAGTTTTTTATAGCTTGGAGAAGAATTATGCTGAATTTGAGTCGACACAGTACGACAACATTCATTGTTTTTACAAAATCATCCAGCTTCGATCAATGTTGATCGACTCGATCACTTGCCATGCCACACTTTTCCAAGTGAAAATCTAATTGTTTGCTAATAATTAACTCAATAAATAAGTGTTTTTTAATTATTTATTCTTTATTTGCGTTTATAATCCAAAACCAAAATTATTAAGGGATAACAGTATGAAATAAGTTATGGGTAACTTCTAGTTTACGGTCACGTCACAGATTTCTCTAATAATACCTTTGGAGTGCTGAATTTCTTGCAAAGAAAGCTACAAACATAGGAATGATAGTATTATTTGTTAAATATAATGGTATAGGTACTTTACTATTATAATGAGTATAGGTATCGTAAGACTTCTTCGGGAGATACAGAATTTCATCGACTTGATGATCCTTTCGACAGGCGAAAGTAAATACATTGTTATTTAAAACATGGCTCTAGGTCATTGTCCGTTATGTATTTAATCATATTTAACTATGTTCTGAAACTTTATGAACCTGCTACTATTAAAATTATACAATTTTTCTACTTACATGTCATATTTTCGTGTTTTATTTTTATCAACTAAAAAAGACAACAAAACGAATAAACAGCTTGAACACACAACTTTTTGCAGTTTCTAAATTTACAAGATGCGTAAGCGTAAAGTGTTTGCTCATAGAAATGAAATGCTTTTAGTTAGCGGAGATATGAACCCATACGAACCGTTATAAATATGGGATATAAACTTCCAGCTGTTAATATACAGCATGTAACACAATTATAAATATGTTACAGTTAAAACCCGATATAACTAGTAAATTCTAGTATTAAGAGCACGACCGCTGCGAATTTTACCGCTACGAGCGCCACATGTACAAAATTAGACAAATTTTTGTGGATGTCCAAATGTTCAACACTTTAAAATTTTTTGCTTCTGATTGAAAATATATTGTAGTGATATTTCCTTGTTTAAGAGATCCAGATGGATTGGTAGACAGATAATTGGTAAATTTATGATTTAAGTTCAGTAGTCAGTCGATACGACTAACAAAAAAAAATAAGATTTGCATCAAAAACAAAAACCATCCCATGTAACGATTAATTACACATGAGACACAATTTGAGTTTATTTGTGAGATACAAAAGTTTTGTAACACCCTGTGAGTGCTTTTTAAATTTGATAACAGCCGCGATTTTCTGTAAAACAAAAGGTGAAAGTGATAATTCAGTGCACAAGCAATTAATAATTCCATGTTACCTGAAAATAAGTGTGATATTGGCAGACAAAAACGTCGATTCCCACCATAAAAGTAAAAAGTTTTGAATTTTAAAAAGACAAAAATGAAAGAGAAGGAGAATGAAGCCAGTTCTTGGGGAGACGTCGATTGAGAAAGTGTAAATTTCTCGATAAAATCCCAATTAAGGAACTCAATTGCGGTTCTTTGGTATAAAAAGACCAAAGCATTAATTTACTTAATTAAACGGAAGTAAATAAATTTACGGAATTCGAGTATTTGATGAAAGTTGTGTATTGCGTGCGTAATTGGATATTCGTGAATTGAATATCTGAAATAAAAGCGGATTACAGATATTTGTACAATCGGTACGATTTGGAGGTTGTGTTCACACGTGGTGAGCAGGTTAAGATTGGAAAATTAATTGATTACTTACCGAAGTGTAACTAAACACGAAGATTATTCAACCAACAGTTTTTCAAAAGTTGGTTAACAAAATTAAAGGATTGAAGCAGCACTTTTAATCACCAAATTTGGAACGCATTCACCGATCACCGGTAGCTGTGAAGACGTTAATGGCTTCCAACAGAATGGGCAACCTGATGTTTACCAACTGTTTTATGGGAACACACCAGATCAAGTAAAAAGTAACAAGGTACAAGATTTGTTTTATTTTTAATTAATCTAAATTATGAATCAATGAATTGTGTTGATTTTAGATTAATTAAAGGACTTTATTGATTTTAATGATTATAATTTGTTCACATGATTACACCAAATAATGAAATATCCAAATTTAGCTCCTAAATACAAGGATTTAAATGTAATTTGGATGCTTTAATTATTGCACAAAAATAACACATTGGTTTTAGACAAAATTGTTGTCCAAGTTAATTTGATGCAAATTTTTATTGATTCTTTATGCTACTTAATAAATTATGTCTACAACAAATTGCCCTCTTATTTAGTCTACTGAATCCACTGACTCTGAGGAAGAGAAAAACTCTACTCCGATAAAACGTTAGCTTTGAGGGTCTTTCTTTTTTTGGGGTGGTTATTCTTAAAGTAAGAATAATCATAACAATATAAAAACAACAGATCTATTTAGGTCATGAAGAAATTTCATTACAAAATTCCGTCGTGGTGTATTGTTTATTGTTAAATGAAATTTGAAAATTTACGAATTTTTTTGTTAATAAAGTAAACTTTTTTTATCTCGCACCCAAGCTATCATTATAAATGTGCTAATTTAAAAAAATAAACGTTAAAAGTTCGGTAATAAAGTTTTTCCATATGTTTTTGCGAAAATTAAAATATTTCAAATTTAGATCATAATCTCGAGTAGCACATCCAATTTTTCTAGTTCGTCCATTACTTCATAGGGTAATAAACAGAATTCTGTACTTTCGGCTGTTGGTTTTTATTTTAAACGACTTGTTTACATTGCGAGATTTTGACAGTTCGAAATTTTCATATTATAATTTAACGGTACGTTTCAAATATTTTATTTGTTAATAACAAATATTATAATAATATCGACGGTTGAAAGGAGAAATGGCTAATACGTGATATCAAAAATACCTTACAAAATACACATTTTGTGTAAAAATTCAAAATCTCGCAATGTAAACAAGTTCGTTTAAAATAAATACCAACAGGCTAGGGATGCGCATGCATGCATAAAAGTCATATGCCGCCGTTTGGCTTAACGTAGCCTAAAAGATAGGCAGGTATTTTTTTTACAATATTGAATATAAAAAAAAAACAAAGGGCCTCTTTTTCAAAGTATAAAATAAATAAACACAATTTAAAATTAAATTCTTTATTAATAATCGTATGTTCGCGGATGAGAAGCAGCCCAAGTCAACCCTTCGGAGGCCACACAAAATGAAACAAGGCGATTTTTTATAGTTGTACTACCTTGCATTATTTTCTGTAATTGTTTTAACACTTTTTGGTAATTTCCTTTTATTATTTTCAGCAATAGCATCTTGAATGTATGGTGGATCTACACATTTTTTGTTTTTCTTTAAATTATTGCGAATTAATTCAGGAGCTATACATTCAGTGTAAAATTGTTGTAATTTGGGCAACATAGAATTATTCCACAACTGTTCATTTCTGTAAATTTCTTCTATGAAGATTGGTATTTTGTCGTTGATATAAACAACGAAATAACATTTTTCCTTTTTGGCGATATTTAGTTGCCCTTGAACCTAGAAATATTTTATTAGTATTGTGACATCTATAAAGTTTAAAAGTAATGTTGTACCTGATAATAATAATTGTGATTGCGATTTAATTGTATCTCATTGTTTTCGTTTTTTTTTAAATAAATCTTTGATTTCTTTATCTCGATTAGCTCTAACAATGAAGTAGCTTGTGTATCAGGTGAGTAAATGCATTTGATTTCTAAAATTGCATTTTCTCCTATCAAACCTGTTATAATAAATTAAAGTTATGTTATTTCTTTGAATAGCTAATACTATTATCTATTTTTACCATCCGGTAAAGCAGCTAAGAAACCATGATCTTCATCAATCCAGAGACTCGATTTATGAACTTTCTTTCCAGTTGCTTTCTCAAATAGTGATGCAGCCACAGTCTCTTTTGATATACCATATTCGGTTGCCAGAGAATAAAATGAATTGTGATTTAAGCACGATTTGACTAAGTTATTGCATGATGTATGTTGCCGACGTTTTACAACATTTCCAAATATTGATGCTGTTAGTCTGGGATGTCTTTCGTACTCATACAATTTGTTTCCAAATTGCCCCACAGTCTCACTTGGGATACGATTTTTTTCTTCCGTACTAACCTAGAAAATCAACAAAATCAGAACTAGCTTATAAATTTTATTATGTTAATATTTTTACTTGTAACCGTAGTGTTTGCTGTTTAGCTTCCTTCAGAATAAATTCTGAATCCTCAATATCCTCCGGTTCATTTGCGAACTGTCCATAATCTGTGTTTTTACTCACACTTGGTGTTTTACAGCTCCGTTTCCTTTTTTTAATTGCAGGAAATACATTTTTTCGGCAAGTAACATTTTTTCGTTGGTGCTTTTTAATAAAGTTTTTAAAGTGACGGCCTGGACTACTTCCAACGCATTTCTTCCACGGACTCACATGCCACGCAAAACTTTTATTGTATCTCAATCCTGATAGTACAGGAGGCAACGACACAAAAAGTGCACCCATTTGTACAAAGCTAATATTTATTTTAATCAAAGATTATATAGTGTAAATAATGAAAACGGCAGTCTACCACCTTAGAACGGCGGCGAATTTTAGAAAAATGGCTTTAAAGTTGTAACTCTATAATTAAAGTGTATAATACTATAGCGACGAATTATCAATAGCCTTGGTAGCCCAGTGGTAAACTGCTTGGGTTATGCACTACGACAACTTCTCATATGATTGTATGAATTATACCATTACCCGTCACTCCACTGTTATTTATAACATACCATTCTGTTACTGTTACTGTTATCCTATTCTATTTTGTTATTTGTTATTGTTATTATTATTCTTCTTGTTATTGTTATCATTATTCTTTTTGTTACTGTTATTCATTGTCTATCATCTGTTATCGTCATGGCGAATCTGTAAATAGTTCCTAATTTTCAGAAGTTGGTTTTTCAGTTGTTTTCCAACAAACAAATACGAAAACGCACCAAGGTACCACAACATCCTTCAAGATAGAAGGAAGAAAATATATCTAATTATTGTAAAACCTCTTGGAAGGTTATTTAGAAGAAACCCGGGGATATGTTTCGACGAGGGGCCCCAAACCTTGTATTAAAATTAAAATGTAAGACCCAACGGCGCTTTGCGTCGAAAGGTCAAACAAATTTGTATATATTATTAATTAATAAAAGATTTTAAAAGTAAAGTAAAGTAGCTTGGGTTATGGATCTGTAGATCCCGGTTCGAATTCAGCATGCGGTTAATTTTTTTTTCAAACATATTCTTTTTAACGCTGAAATTTATTATCGAAATTACACAATATTGTATTTTAAAATTTTTTAAGAAAAGAAATTATAATTATATCTCTTTGTTTTAATCAATGATTATACAGTGTAAATCAGGAAACTATAGCCAATTTCGCTATAAATCGTTCTGAATGATTGTTAAATTAAAATCTACAAAGCTGCTTTTTTGTCTACAAGTAGTTTACATGAATTATTGTTAAATAAACTTTCGATACAAGGTGGTTAAAGCTTTGGTAGATGTGGTTGCAATTGTGGCACGGAAACTGGATTGAAACTGTAATCTGAATGAAGAAAATTCCGAATTTAAATGTTAATTAGAATGTTTTGAGTTTATATTATTATTATATTAAAACAAAGTATTTATACTATAGAATTTAATAAAATATACAAATTATAATATTATATAATATTGACAAAATAAGGTCAAAATAAAATTTTTTTTCAACTAACAAATTTTTTTATAAACGTTTAATAATTTAACTAATTCTATTTTAATGCATTACAAAAAATTAAAAAATTTTTAACAAAAACCATAACATGTGTTTATGTATTTCTTTCAACAAGATGATTGCTTTTTATTTACGCAGTAAGGTACTTGTAAAAAAATAATTTACATAATAAATAATTTTTTTTATTCCTGATCGCTGACATTATCTGATTCGTCATCGCCCTCATCCATATCGCTATCTTCATCCCCATTATCATGTTCATTAAATGTAATATCTTCGATATGCGGGGGAAATTGGTCGCCACTAAACCAATTAAAGCAATATTTTTCATTTTCATCGACTTTCCAGCCATAATCGAGAGGAGATAAACTCGTAGGCTCTTTCAAATGAGCATTGCTCCAAATTTGGGAAATGTATGCTGTTCGGCGTATTTGTTCTTGGAGCTCTGATTGAGAAGGTGGCAAAGCAGATGCATCAAAATTCTTAACTTTTCGACGAAAGATATCAGTTTTCGTACTTTTATACGCTTTAAAAAACATAACTGATCTAATTTTATTAATTTTGTTAATATTTTTGTAGCCGTACATATGGCATACAAATTCTTCAACCGTTTCTAATACTGCATCATCACAATTAGGATATTTGTTTAAATTAGTTAAGGCATCAATATATTTTTCGGAGTTTCTTAACAAAGTAAACGGACGATTTTTTCGAAAAAAGCCGGATTAAAATCACAGCCAGTTAGTGCATGGAAGGCAGGTAGGGAATCACATAGACTTGCTCCTAATGATTCGTACAATTTGCTTAAATTAATATTTCTTTGAGATTTTCCTACACCCACTTCCATCCAAACTTCCACTTGTTGTTGGACAAATTTCATATTGCCCAACATTATGACTAATATATCTGTATCTGATCATCTTATCAGAACATTATAGGGTGGTTGGAGCTCCTTAAAGTTACAAACGTGATAAATTATTTTACTATCAGCTTCCTCATGTTCCGAGCATGATTGACTGTGCTCCATAGTTTTAACAACTTCATCATTAATAACTTGGTATCTATAACATTGCTTATAATTAACGTAAACTATTTTATTACCAAAAAAAGGTGCCATGTCTTTGCTTTCCCAACTAACTAAAAGATATTCAACTAAGTCCTCTTTAAAAGTTATGTTTTTCAATTCAGCTGAAAAATCAGAAGGACGCATTGAAGGTCCTCGAATTTTAATTTTACGACCTCGTTTGGTTCCCCTCAGAGCGTGCTCCTTATCCTTAATCGAAGGAGACTTATACGTATCAAATACTATAATAACGAACTGTGCATCATTCCTCAAAAACATTTGCAGTAATTTCACAGATATGTTATAATATGTAGCTGGTATTTCTTTCATCAAATGTAAAAAGAAAAATCCATCATAAATTTGCACGTTAGCTTTTGGTGGTGAGTTGCTATCGATTTCATTTTCTAGTAATTTCAGTAGAGCACTTTTTTCAGTTTTGCAAATACTTCCATCGAGATGGCATAGCGAAAATGGAATGGGCGTCAATGGATAACTTAAAACCTTCTGAATATCCAATTGCTTATCAAGAGCAACTACTATAAGTTGTCCAAATAAATCTCGCTGCAAACGTACTTCAAGTAATTTTTCTGAAACTGGAACTTTTTTTTTGCTTTGTGACAACGCAAAGTTATTAATTTTATTCATTTTTAAACTGCGATCAAATCTATCTTTATCTAGGGCACATTCATTAATAAATGAATTTCGCAACTCTTCTCCTTTCTTCTCAACATTGAGCAAAAAATCAGCAACGTGATCGTCAGCTGCTTGACCATTAGATATATTAAATAGTAAATCTTTATCTAAAGTGCTATCAAAAGGATTTATATTATATTCTTTAATGATGTGTATCAATTTTTGAAGCTGTGAATAACTCTTTTGTATCCTATTTGTATGTAAATCTGCTGTTACATCTTCGTTTTTTCTTAAACCAGTTTCATTCATAACGTAACTAATTATTTTCGTACGTATACTGTGGCCTTTACACCAACGTTGTCGAGCCGATGCTGAGTGTGTGCAATATGAAATACCTGTAAATTTGTAAATAATTAGACAAAATTACATATTTTTATGTATGTAAAAATAGTAGTTTTCGATACTAGTGCGAAAGAGTTGATTCTCGCAAGAGTGTGGGGTTGTCGCCCTAGGAAGCGATCCATTTTTCGCACGTGTATCGAAAACTGGGTTTAGATTCAGGGTGCGTAAATTCCGACTTTAAAAATGTGTAAGATGTAATATTAATTTTATTACCTGTCAATTTGTTTGCTGCATCAGCATTGATAGTTTGCTCAAGTGTTATATCCACAGGCTGCCTGGAAAAGGGTTTATCAGTCCTTTTGACACCGAAAGATCCCCTCTTGAACTCTTCCAGAAGTCCTGGATGCGTGTCATTGCCATTTAATAAATTATCGTGATACTTTACTAAGTATCTTGAGTAATTTTGCTGATTGAATATAAAAAACATATTTGCAATTTTTGGCAAAATATTGCAATGATATTCACCCTTAAATGAATAACCACCCCATAAAAGCCCCAAAAACTAACGTTACGCCGGAGATGGGTTTTTCTCTTCCTCAGAGCTGATAGGTTCGACGAACGAAATAAAAGGGTGTAAATTCGTGACAAGCATAATTTATTAATTGAACGTGTAAAATTAATTATAAACAAATTTGCATCAAATTCTAATGTGGACAATAAGTTTGTCCCAAACCAAATGTGTTCATGTGTAATAATTCAAAGACCCAAGCCACATTTAAATTCTCAATTACGGAAGCTAAACCTGGGTATTTTGATTATTGGTGTAAAAGGTGTAAATAACGGTTGTGTACAAAATTTATTAACAAATTCATTAACAACACATTTCGTTGTATTACTTGAATTTGTTAAATTAAAACAAATTTTCTACCTTACAAATGGTAAACTTCGTAAATTTCTCTTGTGCCACTGTAAGTTGAGTCGACACCAATCATCAGCTGTTCTTTTGCTTTGGGAACGCCAGATGTCCCAAACTTCATCCAATGTTCCAACTTTGAAGTCAATCTCCAACAACTTAATTCGTCAGAAATACACAACTGCTCACTAATTTTAATTCACAAAATTGCACTTCCCTGATCTTTAGATCAACAAGAAGTCTCGCGAGTTCTTCCTTCTTTCAGGATCACGAAAGAACTCCTCTCCGCTTGGAGGTCACTTAGGAACTCACGTGTTCCCTCTTTGAGTTTCACCCGGGAACTGGCTTCATTCTCACTCGCTGGCCTTTCTGTCCCTCTCCCAGTTTTCGAAATTTGGATTTTATGGTGGGAATCGATATTTTTGATCACTAATGTCGCACTTATTTATAGGTAACATGGTGTTTATAATTGTTTGTTCACTAAATTTTTATTTTACAAGAAACTGTCGTCGCTTTAAAAGTTTAATAACATTCACAGGATGTTGCAAAATATTTGTATTACATAATTCACTTCAAATTTGTATTGTTTTTTGTGTAAATTGTTACATGTGGTGGTTTGTTGTTAATTTGATGCAAAAGTTTTTATATCAGCCAAATTAACTGATTATTGACTTAAAAATTAAATAAAATTGAATCACTACCTTTATTTGCTTGCTTACACCCTCTAATGGTCAAAATACCACCACAATATACATAAACATATCAAAATCTCCTGTTCTTATACTCAAACTTAACATAAGAAAATAATCTATAAACAGAACATACATCATATAATATTGAGGCGTTTTTCCATGTTTACCTTCAAGAGTATCGTTTTTATATTCTTCATACTCATTATTAAATAATTTAATTAATACATTATTTTGTAACATAGGATTTTCTGATGTTTCCTTTGTAAATTCTTCTAAGTATTTCATTTCATTTCTTTGTAGTTCACTTTTTGTGTTTAAAAAACTTTCAAAATGCAAAATTTGTATTGCTAGAGTTACCATTGGATGTAGTCTCTTACAACGATTAAAATGCTTTCCTTGAATAAACCCATTTACTGAACCACTAGCTAAAATTTCGCTATCAGACATTATGTTCGTGATACCATTATCGTCAATAAATGTACCTATCGCTTTGAAATATGCGAGCTGAATATGAAAACTGCCAAAATGTATAAAAAGACGTGCAAAACGATTTTTAAGCTCTTCATCGTTTTCGTTAGCTTGTATCTGCAGAGCCATTTTTGCAATTGCCAAATCGTATGTTACCTGCATGTACTTTTGACCGCATTCATCAGCTGCTTGCATACTTTGTCGCATCGTTTCTCTTACAACTGTTGCATCCGTAGGAGATGAATTAATTGTTGCTAAATAAGAAATTTTTTGTTTTGCAGAAGTATCTGTACGAACTAAACTATTATATCCAACCCACATGGGTGTTTTAGGAATTTTGAATGTATGAGAAAGCATCCAAGCAAAATTTACGTGTTTAAAAGAGCCAATACTTGATGGAGTTAAAGAACGTGCTGGATGATCTGCAGGCAACAAATTCTGAGAAATTGTTAATTTTCTTTTTGCAAGTTGTTTTAATTCCAACGTCGGGAAATCATAACTTCTTTTTCTTTTCTTCTTTTTCTTAACTTCAGCTAACAAAAGTCCTCTTTCATTTCCACTTGCGTTTGAAAGAGATACCTGGGAATCCTGCGTACTATCGTTATCAATCGACAAATTGTCAGAAATATTAACCGATTTGTCATTGTGTGAAGTTTTACCAGTATTACTATTATCATTACTAATTTCTTCCTTATTACAGATATTTTCATTATTTTGACTATGTAAATTCTGAGTAAGATTTATATTACTACTATCAATGTGTTGCTCGATATTATTTTGTGAATCTACATCATCTTGAAAAATTATGCCTACAGTATCGTGTAGCGTATCCTTACCTGAAGTTGTATCGACGAATCGGTCAAAATTATTCCAGGCTAATCCGGTGCATAAATTTGATGTGAGAATAATGTCCTCCGGACAAATATCGGTTTGCTTACAAGCAGCTAAAGTTGACTCCGTTTCCAATTCCTCGAGTACTGTGTAGCTGCAGCAATGTCCGTACCGATTCATTATATTGATAACTTTTTTGCTATTAGTTAAAGCTTTTAATGCAAGGCCTAAAGTGATATGTTTAGATGGCTTAATTTCCCCATTTGAGACACTATAAATTGCATCTTGACAAAATGATTTTACTAATCTCTGACAGTTCGAACTGTGCTTACGCCTATAATTGGAACCGCTTAATAACGAGGCATAAAAATCATTTAAAATTGTTGGAACTTCAGGACATTCTCCCGCAATTAAATCTCTGGTCATTATATCATCTGGCAACGTACTTGCTTGAATTGATCTTATTTCTTCTCTCAAAATAAGAGCACTGCGTTCAACTATATCGCGCTTTTCAAGAGTCTCCAGATCATTTTCCAAAAAAACGGCACCATACGGTTTTATCATTTTTTTGTTATTGAACATAACTATGTTAATTTTATTTTTAAATCTCTCATTTAAGTATTCTTCTAAACGATTGGAGCGAAATGTCGCTGCTTCTGACAAACTTTCAACTTGGCTGTACTCTCGTTGTAAGCAATGGCTGTACAATGCAGTAATAAAGGTAAAAAAATAATATTTCTTATTTTGTATTATAGTGCAGGCGCTGAGAGACATTCCGTATGAAAAAACCGCTGACCGCATTCTGATTGAAGATTTAAGTTAAGAAAGACTTAAATAATAAAATTTTGGATGGTGCCGGACGAAATTAGTGCCAAAAAAAATAATAGGTGGCGCTATATGAAATCATCGAAAAACAATAAAAATTGTTGCTTTACTATTTTAGATTTTGCTCAAACTTTGTGGAAATGTTCTTTAGGCTTCCAACGACCAAACTCCATAAGGATTTAATTTTAGTACGCGCCATTTCCGCTCCACGCAAAATCAAGCAATTGAAAAGTCGTATTTTTGTGCTTTGCTGTTTTAGCTGTAAAAATTTTTCTATTAGAGATATCTACGTGACCAAGGTGGCATTTTAAAGCTGAAAGACGGTAGTTTCTAAAACTCTCAAGTTGGTTTTTACAAGAAGCATGATAGAAAATATGTTCTCCTTTCGAACGAGCACTTTCAATAGCTTGGCATAACTTGATATTGCTAATTGACACAGCTATACATTGTAATCTATCGAGCGTGTCGATTTTATGTGCTAAGTGAAGTTTTTCGCGAAGACTTTTGCAAGTCTTACGTGCTTTATTACATATGATACAAACTTGAAGAACTTCACTATTTTCACTATGTTCAGCGTTACCTGGTGCTTGCTCTTCCACAGGTTCTGTCGCTAGTTCTTTCAAATCACCCTCATCTTCATTTTCTTGCAATAGATTTATTTGTTCACCGAAGAAAATAAAACAAAATCGATATTGTTAAATGACATTGTTTGATATTGCATAAGGGGGGAAACGGTAGCACGTCAAAACGTCGAAAAAAAAACTTCGAAAGCAAAAACGTCGAAGTCAAAACGTCGAAAACAAAAACGTCGAAAGTCAACTTACTGGAAAAACATAATAAATATTATCACAATTAAATTCATATTGACGTTTTGTTGCAATATCTAATTAAATTAAATTGAAGGAAACCCGGGACGTGCCTATCCAACTTTTTTGAGGCCGGAATTTGCTAACTTAATTAATTCAAAATTACCAACATTTTGTAATTGTCTATTTTATCTATTGTGGGTTTAGCGGCTTTTGCCAACTTGACCAAATTTTGAGTGAATTTGCCAACTTTTTTCCAACTTCTTAAAATATTGGGGAAGGCTCCCCGCTCATACCCCCACCCCTTAGGTACGTCCCTCAATGAAACAAATATGCGTGATTTAAAAATTGAAAATATGAACTGGAACAGTGAAGCCACGAAGCAAAAAGAAAATGAAAACAACAAGCTTGGTCGTTTGAAATACACGGTGTTATATAGTATTATACAGTGCAGTCTCGGTAATCCGAACACACGCTAGTCCGCACAAATAGCTATAATCCGAACATAATTAATAAAATGTTCGGATTATAGAATAATATTCGGATTACGGAATAAACGTTTCTTTCTTCTTTTGCTCGGATTACTGGATGGTCGGATTAGCGTGTGTTCGGATTACCGAGACTGCACTGTATTATATATTATATTTATACGTGTTTACTTACTCAGCAGAGATAAATAAATCAAGACCTGGTCCTAGTGTATCTGTATTTGAACATGAAGGCGTAACATCCTTACCGACAGGCTGTCTGTACTTTTTTGACAATGCCGTAAATCGTCGGTAACATTGAGAATAGTATCCTTCAAGTCCACTTAATTGAGCTGGCAATATGATATCACTGTACACCAATTTTTTATTTTTTTTTATTTTTAAAATGTTTAAACACTTTTCATACTTTCCTTGTGTAAAGCGCACAATTGATTGATTTTTCGACTTACGACAAACGAAACAGCGTAGCTGAGAATTCATGATTACGAAAGGCAATCTTCTACATGGACGAGTGAAGGCCATACTGGCAAACAATAACAGTAATTATACTTTATATTGCAATCCTTTGGAAGTTGCAATGTTACACATCAACGGTTGAAATTTCAAGGTTGAGAATAAAGGTTTTAGTAGACGACGCGACGTTTATTTAACAATAATTTATTCATGTAAACTACTTGTAGACAAAAAAGCAGTTTGTAGATTTTAATTTAACAATCATTCAGAACGATTTATAGCGAAATTGGCTATAGTTTCCTGATTTACACTGTATAATCATTGATTAAAACAAAGAGATATAATTATAATTTCTTTTCTTAAAAAATTTTAAAATACAGTATTGTGTAATTTCGATAATAAATTTCAGCGTTAAAAAGAATATGTTTGAAAAAAAAATTAACCGCATGCTGAATTCGAACCGGGATCTACAGATCCATAACCCAAGCAGTTTACCACTGGGCTACCAAGGCTATTGATAATTCGTCGCTAGTATTATACACTTTAATTATAGAGTTACAACTTTAAAGCCATTTTTCTAAAATTCGCCGCCGTTCTAAGGTGGTAGACTGCCGTTTTCTTTACTTACGATATCAAAACAACAATATCTGAAAGAATAGGCTTTGTACGAATAATGACATTTCGACTGTCGTTGCCTCCTGTACTATGATAAATTCACTCTTCGTTCATATGAACCGCGTTGAATTAAATTTAACCTTTTTCCCATATTAAAACGAGCCACAATATTCATTAACCTTTCAGCACGATTATTGTTTTCATTTTGTATTAAAAGTGTGCCTTCCTAACTAGTAAGTTGAGTACACCTACAAAAAAATAGAAAATTAAAAAAATATTGATGTAAACGAAGAAACTGATGACGTACCGTATAAATGATTAAATATGCCCGTAGCTTCTAGGTCAGGAACTAAATTATGTTCTGTATCACCAATATTATTACATGTCCCTTCAGTGCACTGCAAATGATTTCCAAATCCAAATAACATAATAACATATTATTATAATATTTGTTATTAACAATATGAAAATTTCGAACTGTCAAAATCTCGCAATGTAAACAAGTTCGTTTAAAATAAAAACCAACAGGCTAGGCATGCGCATATGCATGCATAAAAGTCCGTAGCCTGAAAACGGATATAGAATAATTAAAAATTTTGTTAAATTTCATTTACCTCGCACTTTCAGTATTCAAATTATCAGCATTCGTATTAGATGTTCTATTATCATCAATCACCTCATCACAATCATCAAAAAGTTGTGAAGAATTCCCATTTCTTTTTCCTTCCCAAAGAAGTTTCGAAATTTTAGCTCGCTTCGTCCTTTTAGCAATTCGACATAAACTTCTACCCATTTTAGTCAAGTTTAGAAATTTACAATAAAATACTTTGCGATGTTAACTAAAATAATTTGATTAGTAAATTATAATACCAAATTTTACTTACTGTATAATGAATGATGTGGTAATTATACTGTTCTTAACACTTTAAATGATCAAATTATAATTTTTTTTATCAAAAAACTATAGTATCTTATAGAAATTTTATTATATTTTGTACTGCAATAATATCTGAAATATCACCAGACAGAACAAGAGAGACAGATAATGCTTGCTATAATTAATAGCTCAAATTATCTCAAAAATATTACAGTTTTAAAGTGTATATAGTTTCCCCCTTGTGATAGATAGCTTAAGGTAGGTGGTGATCCTAGCTAACCTCGTTAAAAACTTGGCTAAAGTCGTCCTCTTAACTAACCTCTTTAGTTAATTCTAGTTTTAACTGGTTTAATTTTAGTTAAAACTAGAATTAACTGATTTCTAATAAATCTTTTTAGTAAATTCTAGTTTTAACTGATATAAGTTTAGTTAAAACTAGAATTAACTGTTTGATGGTGATAGTAAATTCGCGATCTATCACCGTCACAACTAGATTTAAAGTAAAAGTAGACGTAATTAAATAAAAATGCTAATTCTTTATACTTTTACAGGGGAAGCCAAATACATTTGTGTTTTGGATTGAAAAAAATAGAAGGAAACACGATAATTTAGAATTTTCTTGTATCCCATATTTTGAATTTAAAATAAAAATTTCAAAATTTTTTGCATTTTGTACTTCAAATACCCGAAGTACATCTTTCAAAATACATTTCGAATATAAAATTTGAATTTTCCAGTTACGATTTCACTTATTGTTATAATTTTTTAATCTTTTTAAACAATTATTTTTAATAATAATAATTAATTTTAATAATTAGTACAAGTATCACACGGGCTTTACCATATAAAAAGAAATGAAAAAATTTATTAAACAATAGTAGTTATCAACAAAGATTTTTAAAAAATTTAAAAATTATAACAAGTGTGAAATCGTAACTGGAAAATTTGAAGTACAAAATGCAAAAGATTTTGAAATTTTTATTTTAAATTCAAAATATGAGATACAAGAAAATTCTAAATTATCGTGTGTTTCCTTCCATTTTTTTTAAAACTATAATAAATTAGCATTTTTATTTAATTACGTCTACTTTTACTTTAAATCTAGTTGTAACGGTGATAGATGGCGAATTTACTAACACCAAACAGTTAATTCTAGTTTTAACTAAATTTATATCAGTTTACTAAAAAGACACTACAACTGGAATATCTGACGAATTTAAAATTCAACTTTAAATATTTTAATTTATTATCTGTTATTCCGAAGCCCCGCCCCATTATTATTAAATTACGTTAAATGCTTGCATAATCGATCATTTTTTGTTAGCTTAGCTTAAATTAGCTTAAATTACACTAAATGCTTGCATAATCCCACCATAAATTATAACAAAATAAAAAAGACGGATTTCAAATAAATCACTGCTTTTTATTGTGTTTTTTCCTGAGCCGGATTGTATAGTTCTTGCAATATTGAGTTTATTCTGTAAGGAATCTTCTATGTATCCCTCTGCTACCGAAGTACTTTGCCATCCTCCGTGCCTCTTTAAATTAGTAATATCGCCTCCGGCGTCTAACAATTAACAAAGTCGCTGAAGTATGCCTCATTATATTCGAGAAGTGTGGGCAAGCCAAGATATGTAGCAATTTTGAAAGGAAATTTTCCAAAAGAATGTAAACCAACTGGTTGGCTAGTACATTTCCCTTTCTTGTAATTAAGAATTAAGCGCCTCTGTGGAGTATGAGGTGGTCGTAGTGCCACATAATGGTTTTGATTTTGGTGGTTCTTTTTAATATTAGTAGGTGAAACAACCTTACCGGACAAAAGTTAGAATTTTGTGCATTCGGGAGAAGCCACTTGCTTTCAGCACATCTTTTCGAACCTCCTTGTGCGGTTTTTAAAAATATTGTGTTATACTCAATTCTTTTTGAAAATTAATTTGAATTAAATGAAAATGTTTTAAATTCTTAAAAAGTACTTCATTATTTTACCTGTATTTTCTCCCGTATTGTTAATTTCTTCTTTAAAATATTCTAAGAGACAATTTACAACTTCTCCTCGTCTCCATGCAAGTTCAACGGAAACAATATGATAAAACTTGCTTTGTAGTCCTGAAGGAGTTTTTTCGTCCCACAAATGTACAATTGCTTGATGTTCCGCGCGCATGTGTTAATGCCGTTGAACTGAGTTTTCTTTTAGTGGAGTCAACTTGTAATTCTTTACGTTTAGCATTACGTGCGTCTCTAGCCGTTTTAAATACAATATCATTAAACGGGTCAATTACCTTATTGAACGTATTATAATAAAACTCTTGAATTGTTTTGGCCGTAATATTCCACATTGTTTTTATTACACCTTCTTTGTAGTTCTCTCCATTCACTTTCCTCATGTTATAAATAACCCCAATCGGCTAAAATTTAGGCAAGTTTTTCTGCGATGGTTTCTTCAAGTAATTGGTATTTGCTTAACTCACAAAACTCTTTAAATTGATACCATACCGATGCTTTGGTTTTTTGGGTATTTACGGGAACAGTTTTATTTATTGCAGATTCAATAGTATCTGCAAAACGTGACATTCGGTGCGATTCTGATTTCAACATTGTTACATAGCAACTTGGTTATGACTAGATTGTTATCCTAAATTATAACCATCTCTTCAACAACGTTACTAAAATTTACTAAAAGATTATGCTAACGACTTTTTAGCCCAAGGACGAGTGATAAGAAGAACATTAATTAATTCTTTAGAAGAACAATAATTTTACACAATAAAGTAATTAATATTATTTATTAATAAATTATATAAAGTTAACTTCTATTCATTGCATCCGCCAAGTTTGTCATCGCGATAGCCAATGCCGATATGCTTCCTCCTAGCACTGACACGGATAAACTCAATTGCTCTGCAGATTTTCTGTACAGCTCTGCAGATTTCTGCAATTGAGTTTTATTTGAAACCCTGGTCAACCATCCATTACCCCCATTAGTCGGTTTTCCAACTCAGACAAGACTCCATTGTAATATCCCCCTCCACCTGTCTGACTAAGATTTATTCGATGGATTCTCTCCATCTTGCGAACCCTCGATTTCCATTCGGAAACAAACTAAAAATGAAAATTTAAAGGTTCTGTGTTTAATTTGATGGACAACTATTTCCATTTTTCGTCCAACTAACTCATTTGGGTGTGATGGATGACACTTTCCCTTTACAAAAATGTTATTGTGTTTTAAATGGTTAACAATTATTTCCATTTGATTGTTAATAGTTTTTCGGCCTCTTCGCTTACCTTCCACTTTATCCATTTTAAAAATAACTATAACTATAAGAACAATCTTGAACACGATAATAAAAATAATAAAAGACAAAATGAAATGTAAAGAAAATTAACACAACTTAACAAAATCAAAGAAAATTAACAACAAGGGTAGGGTTTCACAACTGCCGAACTAGGAAAATAAATTTGAAAACGGCTTGACGAATTAACATGAAATTTCGGGAACATAATAGGTTTGTTCGTTTGTATGAACTAACTTGCTCGGTTCAAGTTAGTGCTATGTACTGTGTTCGTTTGGCTGCTCAGTTCATAACCGAATATGAACTTCTTGCTCGACCTCTATAGGAGGAGTAGGCAGTGCAAGTTAGAACACTATCTAACTTTTCTGGTGGGAGTATTTTGTCTCGAAAGATTACCCAGTTCAAGTTAGTTCATACAAACGAACAAACCTATAATAAAACGTATTTTGGCACATGACATATTATAATAATTTTTAAAAACAATTTTTGTCGAGATAACCGTAGGTATAACAAGCGGTAAATGCAGTTGTTATGATAGTAGTGATAGTAATATGAATCATAACAATATGTATTACGAAACCACGCTCCCATGGTTATAACTTTCAAAAAATCAGAATGCCAAATCCTGTTAAATAAACATATTGCTACCACACAACCAAGTTGTTATCATAACCAGGTTGTTATGCCAAAGCAGAATCGCACCGATTGTGCATATAATTCTGTAATTTTTTGTTTATTTGTCTAAGCACGTTGGATAATTAGACCAGGGTCGATAATTTTTGAAAAAAAAAATAGTAGGATGAAACCCATTGGAAAAGGAAGAGAATATAAGAACATTGAAATGAAAAAAAAAATAAAGCAGTTTTACATTTTGATACCTCCAAGCTAGTTCGTATGCTGCTATATGATAGAATCGTTTTTGAAGCCCATCAGGAGTGTCCTCATTCCATAGGTACATACTTTTTTTTAAATCTGTGTTTGTAAGGGCAACTGAGCTTTGTCTTCGTTTTTCCGGAATGGATTGCAAACGTTTTCGATTAGCGTTTTTAGCATCTCTTGCTTTTTTAAACTCCGGATCTTTAAATGGGTCGAAATTTTTACCAAACTCGGAGAAATATTTTTCTTGTATCATTTTTGCCGTTACATTCCATATGGTTTTCACAACTCCTTTGTAATCTTCCCCATTGATTTTTTTCATGTTATAGTTGCAAAAACGTAAATACTTCATAATATAAAAAATGTCGGATGTGGTTGTTCGGCCTACGGCCTCTATGTCCAGTCTGTTAAAATACTACCAATCTCATTTAAGGTTGTAAATTGGTCAAGGGTATATTTTCTTTCCACACAAAAAATTTCAAATTGCTTCCAAATGGAAGCTTTCATTTTTCTTGTGTTTTTTGGAACACTTTCTTCAATAGCATCGTTAATTTCGTTATCGGAAAAATTATTAAAACGCATAGCGTTAGAACACATTTTGAACTACAATTATTGTTTAAATAAACATTAATTATGACAGTTGTTACCAAAGGCTACTACACACAAAAAGCTACATCGAGTTTAATCGAATTTAATCGCATGTAGAGAAAGAGTTTATTCACTTGCAAAACTTCAAAATGACATGTGATTGGTCGAAACAAAACACATTTGTGAATTTGATTGGTTGTTGAAATAGGAATGTAATAATCGTTATTATTTTATTATTGTTTTGTTTGTAACTATGTAGTCAACAAATTGACGAACTTGATTTTTGCTCATTTTAAAAATGTTGTTAAATTAGCGTTTTAAAATTTCAATTTAATACGATTTTCGGAAAAGTTTAATACAAAATACGTCAGGAAAATGTCTCACTTTACTAGGAGCTCTAAAATACTCGGCACGAAGTGCCTCGTATTTCAACATTACCCCTCGTCAGTAATAGGTATATCATTTTCCTGACTTTCATGTAAATAACTATTAATAAATAAAAAGAATTAGAAGCTGCAGTACTTCAAGGTAACATATGCCCGTTTTCACCAACATTTTATTTAAGAATTTCCTAGTAAAGTATTCCTTATCCTACTATATTATGTAATCTGGTCTATGAAAAGGGAGCTTAGGTGTCAAAAAATTATTTTCCACTTTTTTGCCGATTCGGATAGAGTATGAGACGCTCTTTCAGATGATGAAAACCAGAAAGTCACACAGTGAACGTGTGTCACGAGGAGCACCATATAAATCTAACATGAACCGCTCGCCAGCTTCAGCAATCGTCTTGTCAGCATTTTCATCATCGAATTTCTTTATCACTTCTCTCAAATGGGCACTCTTTTTGAGTATTTTGAAAATTTTGAGCTTCCCCTGTTTGTAAATCGCTGATGTGGTATCGCACCCACTGAATGCGTGTAGAAAGAGAAGGTCTTCGGCGTGTATATCCTCATTCAAGCTGGATGCCGAGTACAAAGCACGTTCCGATTTTCCCCTACCTGGTTTGAGGAATAGACGTTCGGTATATGTACAGCAAAAGCTGCAAGTAATATTAGGAGGTCAACATCTTCACCAACAATTATAATCGAGTCAAAAGAAGGAGATAGGTCGATTGCGGTATTTACGATCAGAGTATCGGCATCTTCTTCGGCCTGCAGAGTGCGGAAGCCTGCTGCTGCGAATTTATCTGATAAAAGAGATATGAGTTGAATTTTGTTCTTCTTATTTGACAGGAACTTCTCTTGTGCAATTGTAGCTGTCATGGTTTCGTCGAAGAGTACGTCAGCACAACTAGTATTCTTAGCAAGGCGCAAGTGTTCTGCACTTTTTATACTCCTGCAAAGTTCGTCCGGGTAGCCGTCAAAAACAATTACCGCATTCGATTTGTAGTATTTTTCGACGTATGCAACATACTTTCCACATATTGCAGAAAACGTTTCTCCTTGATGCCACACGACCCTGTGATGTAGATAACCTCCGTCTATAACGTATGCACTACGTTCAAAAGTAACGTTATTCATTTTGATGAAGAAGGAGTAGGCGGCTGACTTCGTATTTTTACGAAATTGTCCATCAATCATTAGTGCGAGTGGGTAGGGTAAAAGCTCGTGAGCTACATGATTTCTCATGTCTTTTTCTGACTGTTTTGTAAACGAAATTCGTTGGAAGATCAGTAATGGCCGTGAATCTTTCCTACATGCATTTTAAATGGGAACTTTGCACGGCAGTACTTAAAGGTTAACGTCAAATCGAGAGTTAATCCTGAATCTCGGATCCATCCGCGACTATTAATACGGGCATAAGTGTTCGTAACGCTTCTTCCCACATGCATGTATAAAAAGGAAAAACGCAAGACAAACAGGTGCGTTGTAGAAGGTAAAATTGATCTTATGCCTCGTAACTTCTCTATCCTTTCTCTGTCCATATTTCTTCCGTCCGGCAAGCTTCAAATACACACTTTCTAAATCTCCATTACATATCATTCCAGTACAAAGTACATTATTTGCTAACTCTAAACAATTGATTCTTGTATTCTCGATCATTTTTCGTGGTATAATTGTTTGGCATTTGTTATTACAACAAACTTTTGATAGAAATTTGGTTACCAACTCCTCTTCCTCTTTATCTACAGAAGATACATCCATCCTAACGAAACTTTGTTCCGCTTTATATTTTGCCTGCAATTTCTTCATATAATTTTGTTTCGACTTTTAATTTTTCCAATTTGGCCATGTTAACTTGAACAGAAAGTTGTGCAGCCTCTAGTTGTATATCTAATAATGTAGTTCTGCTTTCAGCAATTTTAAAATATTTACAGCCGTATTCATAAAAATAAAGCGATATTTACGAGGGGCTTGTAAACCCTTATTAAGGAATGTGTCAAAAAACAGGATTCATAAACGCCCATTAGGCTTAAAACCTGTTTTAAGGAGCTCGTAACTTGGCGAAATTTGTAGAGCGTTCGACACCTACTTTAACGGTGTTTTAAAGTTAACCTAACGTTTTTTGCTTACTTTTCGAATTTTTTCCGTAGTTTAAAATTGATAAAATGGATGCAATTGGTGCTATTAATGATATTTATTAATGCTTAACTAATGCTACGTCATTAATATAAATGTTGGTGGCCATACCCCACGTCAAAAAATTTACAGGCCGAGATCCGATCCTTTCGCGCTTTGTGATCTCGAGTTTAAAAAGAAATGCAAGTTTAATAGAGTTAATAATAGTTAAATAATTTTACAATATTCTTATCAGCCATATCAAAATAAAACAAAAACACACTACAAGGAATTTAAATGAAAGATTTATGTTTTTAGATGTTTTTATTTCAACGTCAAAACTCAATACTGAATTTTTACATAATACGAGTACATTTAAACAAGTGGAAAGTGGTACATACATCCTAAAAAATACAGGAGGAATAGCACAACAAATACATAATAAAAAAATAAACCAGTAAGGTTTTTAAAAAAGGCACTTTCACTTTTATTACCTAGACCAAATTTCAATGTCTAATAAATCGTTGTTCACTTATTTTTATTTACTAAAGTTCAATTTTTAATCCTAAAATTGAAATTATCCAGAAATGAAATGAAATATTCTTATACATAGTAGCAAGACATGGAAGTTTACTGATCTAAAAATTATAAAATAATGTTTTAAAATTCACATTCCAAGTGTTACAACCCCTATTTTTGTTAAAATCTAACCAATTTTCACTTATTTTTACACATTTCACTCACAAAATTAACTTAAATTCACTTAAGTCAATTTAGATACATGGTCAAAACAATCGATTAATTTATAGGTTACAATCACCAGGTTAAAATATATTTATATTTGCTACCAACTAATTATACTAAAAACGATCAATTCCCTTAAAATAGTTCAAATATGGTTCAAATTACCTAATTTCGTCTAGGAACGGCTTCGTAGTTAAAACACTGTGACAGAGCGTTTATGAATGAGGAATATTTAACAGGTATTTTAACTTTACTGACTGTTTTAACTAAGAGAGGCTTACTAGACTCTTTTAAGTTTTTTTATGAATACGGCTGTTATTATTTATCTCCGATTTTTCTTTATACAAACTTCTTTTACGAGGGGTTCTTAACTCAGAAGACTTCTTTTTTCTTAGCTGGTTCCATGGGATGGAATTGCTGGTAGTTTCTAGAAATATTGTAGGTTGTAACTAATACCAGCTACAACTAGAATTTACTAAAAAGATTTATTAGAAATCAGTTAATTCTGGTTTTAACTAAAATTAATCCAGTTAAAACTAGAATTTACTAGTTACAACGGGTTTTAACTGATTTCGAGTTTTAACTGTTACATATGTATACAATTCAAAAAATGTCAAATAAAGATCCACTAATTGAACAATTTCCTAAATCTACACTATGTTTAAATGCAGAAACGTTCAGGTTAGAGGTATCAGTTTTACCGAAAATTCTATTTTCGCCGGACATTCCAGTGTCACGGGAGGTTCTAGCATAGTTCCCTATGCTTTTACTAGCAAAAAAGCTAGGTTATGGTTAAGAAGGGTTTACAAGCCTTTCTTAAATATTGATTTATTTTTATGAATACGGCGGTAACAGTTTTACAATTACTTTGCTTTTGTTTTGACCATCGCAGTTGTCGCTGAATAAAGTCAAGCGGCTAACTGTTTTTGGCAAGAATAATTCAATGTATCTTAATAAACAAGATGATATCTCATCGCAGCCTCGTGATGCTTCTCCTTCGTGCCACATAATCATTCTGGCTTCCCCTGTAGCCAGGTTATAAATGTTGAAGTTGTACGTCCAAAGTTGTCGCAAGTAAAATACCTTACTGCATGTTATATTGGGGGTAGGCAAGGTTTTTTGCAAATCAAAACACAACGCGACATGTGTGTTATCTTTCAATGCGTCTTGACGGGCTTGTTCCTTTGCAGTTTTTGCTGCCTGTGCTTTTCGCAGATGAAGTCCATTTTCTATCTGCATTTTTTTTTCTCATCTTCCGTTCCATGCATCATGGACATTCTTTACCTGTCACACAACTGACAAGTGTCGGTGTGGGGCCTGTGGAAGGAGAGGTTAAATATGTACCAGTAGTAACTCTCCTTCACTGGCTCTTCTCTCTTCTCCGCGCAAAGTTCGGTGTACAACTTATACAGTTTTTTTTTTACATTCAAAGACTCATCTAGGTACTTCTTGTTCGCATTGTCTACCCTAGAATAATGGGAAGTATACTTCGGTATGGATATGATGTGATTAATAACAAAATCAGTTTTTTTGTGCCATTTTACAACCTGGCACTTTCTTCCCCCTTAAATCCTTTGGACAGACCACAGGCCAACTGCTTCCCCTCTTTGCTACGATTGTAGTCACCCCCGATTGCTTATATCAAGTGTTTTTAAAAACACTTTTCAGACTCCATTGTTCCTTAAAAAATATTGAATACTGACACTTTTATTCAAAACCCTGTACATAGCTTTCCGGCGTGGCTCCTGTAATACAATGTTGCCAAAAATGAACGATGTTTGTAAGTCATAGTTTCCCAGCTTCCAGAATTCATCAAAAATTTCTTGTCGTAAAGTTTCTCCAATGTTTTGGTTGCATTTTTAGCAACATTCGTGTAGACTTGGCTTTACCATCCTTGCTTCGTGGGTCTTTCCTTTTCGATCGATGTAAAACTTGCCAGTGTTTCGAAGGCGATGTGTTCTTCGTTGGGCCCACTCCCTGGGATTTCCTATTTTCTTTTTCGGACGGAAATCCACATTGTTTTCTTCATTTCTCTTCTTCTTGGGTGTTGGTTCTATGCCTGTTTTTACATCACTCTCAGTCTCACTAACGTGACTTTTGTTGTTTCCATCACTAGAGGGTAAGTAGTTTTGGTCTTTAACAGAGTCATCATCTATAAAACATAATAATTTAGGTTCGAATTTTTATCATGACTAAAAATGTAATATTATTTTCAAATACTTACCATCAAAATCCTCTTGTTCAGGGTTGGAATCTTCATCACAAATAATATTCTGCTTACAATACATTTTAAACTAAAATAATTAGAACTTTTCACAAACAAAGATAGTTTACAGTTGACAGTGGTAATCTTGTCAAACCACTCCTAAGAAGTGACAATATTCCGACAGGAATGGAAAGCCCTTTATTGATTGATTTAAGTTACACTATATTCATCTCTCGTTACTTATTTCCACAATATTATTTCCTTCTGTCTTGAAATAACAATTAAAAGCAACAATCCTTTAGACTTTTCTTTCTTTCACCAATTCTAGCATTCCCGAAAAATAAATTTATTTACTACTAATTTTGTAAATTCCAAACTATTTGGATCATTTAGAATGTTTCTTCATGTGATTCGCTTGCTGGATGTATTTTTTTTATCCGGCAACGTCTTCCAACTTCTAGCACAGTCCCGCGTTATATCTTGCATTGGCTCGCCGGTCCTCGCTTTGCGATAATGTTGTAAATAATTAATAAAGGGATTATTTGTTGTGGTTGGTATTCCATAAACCTTGTTTTCTCGTCATTCTCCACTGATTACTAATACTACCGATGATCTCGTATTTCTTATCTGAATATCAAAATTTTCACTTATAATACCACAAGTAGTCAAAGTTATGTTGACTATTTTTGAGGTGATACACGAATATTCATTGTGTTTGGTTGTATGTCATGTATCCTGGTTTTTATGTTAATGGTGGCAATTCAGTAACCCAGGAGACCACCGGCTTATTATATTTTAGGCTCATATTTTAACTCGTCATGATTATATTAGCCAATTCTGGATGCCCATTTGCAACAATATCACTGGCTTTGAAATACTACAATGACTGATCGAATTTCACAAAACATGTCTTTCGATCATGTTCTTAGCATTTTTGTGATGCTACAAACGGCGATGTATACACAGTGTCGAGGTGAGATGGAGGACTGTTGATGAATGGAAGGCAGACGATCTGTGAAAACTCATATTTCTTCTTTGCTCTCAGTTGTTCCAAAAAACCGTTCCACCCTGGAACACTTGACTCTTGTTTCCATTTACTATAAAGCCAAACTACATTAGTATTCAGTGGAGCAATTTCATTTGAAATGTGATTTAGGTTTTGGAAACCATAACATCTCCTAAACCATCGATTCTTCGAAATGTCTGCAGAGGAACAAGTCCCGCCTTTTTTACTGTTTCAGATAAGGATTGTTTTGCTAAACATATCATGCCTTCATTAGTCATGAGATGACTGCATTGTGAGAAATAACAGGAATCATACCTCCCATGGCATTTCATGCTTTTCAGGTTCCATTGTCGTCAAGTGTCTTGACATTAAAATCCTCATTTTTAAAAAGATATTGACAAAATCGTTCATCTTTTATTTGTATTTTTTGAGGCTGAAAGACAGCAGAGGTTTCCAAGTGTGAACCTTCAACTTAGGAAATTGAAATGCCAAGGCAGGATAGGATTTTGATGAGATGTTTGGAAACAAACTTTCTGTTTTGCCGAAATATCTGCTAATCCCTGTGAGAATTAACAACATAAAAGATCGTGGTCTTGCTGCCTTAATTACAGCGTTTTAAAAATCTGTACATGTTATATTCAACTTCCTAAATGAACCATTTCTGTCTTGCAGTATAATGGTTTCCATCAATAGTTTCAGAGATTTTGGAATGACCGATTCAGCTCCATGGGTTCCTTATTCCAATTACCGAACATTGGGAGATTGCCAATTTGGAGAGGTGTACTTGACCGAATTTAAAATTGTTGGTACTCATTGAACGTAGAATTTAACGCTCTATAACTTTTATTTCATGAGTTTTTTTCATAGAGTACTCATCTCCAAACTATAGGTTTCCGTTTCCGATTCACAAAGTCTGCACCTGTCATTAACTTCCAGTCTCATTTTTTTGAGGTGATATCTCACCGGGCAGTGTCTGGTAAACAGCCCCGTAATGAGTCTAATTTCATTCTTTGTCAAAAGAAGAAGCTTTTTAGCCTCTGCAGTCAAGTACTTTATGAATTTCTTCGCCTGTCTTTGTTCTGATGTATTATTCCAGAGAGTTTCTTTGTTCTCTGCATCCCATTTTTGGACCTCCAGCCCCCTGTGTGCTTTGGTTAGCCCACAGTATGGTTCAGGTCAAATCGGGGGCGTTCTTGAGCCTGATCTAGCCAGTCTATCGGCTATTTCATTACCCTCAATTCCAGTGTCTTGAGAGATTGTCTATATTCCCATGTAGACAAGGACTCAAAGCTATTTGCTTCGAGTGGCTTTATCGCAGCTTGGCTGTCCGACATTATATTGATCTGATTTTCCTTTAAATTCCTTCGAAGGCATTCATGGGCACGCAGTTCAATCGCAAGTATTTCAGCTTGCATAATTGTGGGATGGGTTCCTAAGGCTATAGATGCCGAGTAATTTGGGTCATGTGTGCCTATTCCAGTTCCTTGTTCAGTTTTTGATCCATCTGTGTACCAGTTGGAGGATTTGTTATCCGCTTGTATTGTTTGACTTCTAGCCGTATTGCGGTCCTGAATAACAACCTCAAATGGCTTCTGAAAGTCAAAAGTTTTTGGAATAATATCCAAAGGCTTTTGAAACAGATCTGGCACTATAAGTTAAAAAAATAAAATCTTTTTTCCACTACTAGTCATATAGGCTATCATTTTCACTTAGGTATGAAGCTCCAGAAGTGACATGTTATAGACTAGTGGTCAACAATTTTTCCATTATTAACTACTAGTTAATAATGAACAAAATGATATTTTTCGATAATTTGGGGACTATTTTAAAGAAAAATGTTGTTATAAGATGATTTAGAATAATCAAGAGATGCTATTTAATTGTATTTAAACTATTAAAAACGCTTTATTAACAGATTAATTGAATTTTAAAATTTTTATTAAATTCGAATTAATGTGACAGATAGTGACAGCGCCATCTTTTGTTAATTTGACGAACCACGATTTATTTAATTTACTAATAAAATTCAATGCGAAAACACAAAGGATTTTCCGGTAGTAGATTTTCTATTACAAAACAGTTAAAAAAAACTCACTAAACGGCTCATAAACTTCAAATTTCAACTTTTAATCAGAATTAATTTAAAATTTTCAAGAATGTCAAATCAAGAAAACAAAAGACTGTCATTTGTTTTATAATTTATTTAAAATAAATATTTTAAATTAGAATATTTTGTATTAACAAAAATTAAAAGAATTGTAATAAACCTAGTCGTGGAAAAAATCGTATATATAACCACGGTTGTGAAGACCATTATAGCCCCCGCGCCTTATATTCCTCGGTGCTTCGCACCTCGGAATATAATCTTGGCGCTAGGGCTATAATGCATGTCTTCACAACCTTGGCCTATAATATACTATTTTTTTACTACTAACATGAGAAATAACCATTATTTACTCCATTCCTCTAATGAGAAGTAATATTTCTCAACCTAGATAAATAATGATAATAAAAAAACACCTTAGGTAAATAATAAACATTTTATAAATTTTTAATGAAATCAACAGAAACTTTTTTTTTTTAAATTAACTTAATTCTAAGCAAAAACCAAATAAACTCGGAAATTCAACACTGTTAAATGATATGATAACAATAATTATAGTATACCGGGTGACTAGGGTTGCCACCTTTTTTTTTTGTAGTTAAAGTACATTGGTTATTGTAGGTAAGAAAAAAAAAGTACATAGTATCAAAATAAAGTACAATTTATTTTTCATTATTATTTATGTTTAAAAACATATTTTTTATTGCTTTTTGCAGTTTGTATCAAATTAGTATAAAGTGACCACATTGTCATTGAGACAAAGCGGAACCAAAAAAAAAAAAGCTCGCCGCAGGCGAAAATTTTGTTTAAAGGGGGCTGGTCAACGTTTTTTTTTTTAGTAAAACTAAAAAATAATAAGGTAATTTGGAATTTTTGACAAAAATACCGGGGAAATGGAGATATTTCCTAAAAAGAGGGACATTTTGCGACATCGATTCAGCACTAATAGAAAAATTTCGTATAACGAAAAGATGCAAAATCCTTAAGAAATCAAATCATGCGAAATAAAGTATTTTTGTGTACTTTATTGTTCTCATAAAGTATAGAGTACAATTACCTGAAATAACGTACAATACTTTATTATAAAGTACGGGTGGCAACCCTACGGGTGACCGGCTGCCGGCCGATGTGAACATAGGATGGTTGAACTGTCAAAACTTGCGCTTAAAATTAATTTTCAAAAAAAAAACAATTGCAATGAATTTTAAACAAGGTATCTATTATCTATTCTTATATCAGTTGGTCTGTTAGCTAAGTATTTTTTAATAACATTAATCCATTGTCGCTCAACAAGGACAAACTTCCTAGATGTTCCATTCTTTGAATTACGAATATTTATTATTATAATATCATCTCGGATGTCTAAATCATCAAGAACCATATTGCAGAGTTCGTCTGTTCTGCAGGCACCGGCTACCCCAATTACCACAATAGCCTAAAATATAGTTCTTATAAAAAGCTAAACACAAAATAATAATGAAATGTGTTTACCTTTTTTGATAGATATTCATCATAAGGAGTTTCAATTAAAAATTTGTCGATTTCTTCTTTTGTAAATAATACACGTGATTTTTTGGGTTTATAGCCACTGTTTTTCTGTTTTAGAAATGCAGTGAGTTTGAAAAACTTTGAAATGTCGATGTTTTCTTTAATTGCAAGAGTCGATTTTATCATGGAATAATTTGCCCACAATGTTGATACTTTTTTGCAGCCAGCTTTTTCTTTGAAATATGCCAATAAAACATTTTCTGATATTTTAACAGCTTTGTTTCTTTCACACCATTTTTTTAATTCATTGTGCATTCATGGTACAATCTTTTCGATTTTGCTGGCAACAAATCGCTGCTTGCACTAGTTGCCACCTCTCTAAGTTCAGGTGGGGTACATACTTCCATCTCTAAATCACTGTCCCTAACATTTTCACCCATTTTCCAAATTTTATTCACACGTTTTATCTAAACTTTGTTATTTTGACAACTAAACACCCACACTACTTGATATTTCGAAATATTTGAAAAATAAGTAGGAAACAATTAAAAGCTATATTTATCCAAATCTAATCAAATCAAAAAAGGTAATATATTTGTTAGTAGTAAAAAAATTCTATATATACTTTGCTTGAGAAGACCATTATTTACCTCACACATTATATCCTTCGGAGCTATGCGCCTCAGGATATAAACATGCTCGGTAAATAATGGCTCACTTCTCAACCTAAGTATATAATATACTATTTTTTCCACACTAGTCATATAGGCTATCATTTTTACTTAGGTTAGAAACTCCAGAAGTGACTCATTTTAGACTAGAGGTGAACAATATTTCCATTGTTAACCACTAGTTAATAATGAACAAAATGATACTTTTCGATAATTTGGCGACAATCTTAAAGAAAAATGATGTTATAAGATGATTTAGAAAAATGGAAAAATGTATTTAATTGTATTTAAACTATTAAAAACGCTTTATTAACAGTTTAATTGAATTTTAAAATATTTTGTTTAATAAAACTTCTTATTTTGGTTAATAAATTTCACTGTTAAAAGGCGGCACTTCAAAGATTTGCCTCACTATTAAAAATTATATTAAGTACTTGTATCATCTAGGTGAATGCATGAACAAACATTCAAATAAATTAAGAAATAAATTAGGTAGGTACATAAAACAATTTTGTTTTCTGGTCAATAATTAAAAATAGAAAATAATTTTTTTAAGTATTGAATAAATCAATTTATTTTTCTTTATAATAAATGGGTACCACAAATTGTTTTTAGTTTTCTTTTTGAATTTAGGAAATAGTAAATGGAATTGAGCGGTCTTTAAAAAATTAAGATTATAAACGAAATACACGGATTTATATTCAGATTTTGTTTAACAAATATTCTTAAAGTATGAAAGTTGTGATTTTCTTAATCAAATACTCTTCAAACATCCAGATTTAAGTTTTCTGTGAATTAAAATAAACGGTTTTCTTCATTTAAGCCTATGCTTTACGTACATTTACCCCGCTCCTCGACATCACATGCTCAGTGTGTTGCCTAAGTACGATTTGCCTCAGTTTCTTTTAAAGAAGAGATAGCAAACGGCGGGTCTATAGGTATATATGGTCTAAGCTAATATCATATAAAAAGCTAAAAGCGTCACTGTGAGACTGTAGTTGAGAAAATCTTTCTTGCAAGGAATTTAAAGCGATATCAAGCACATAATAAAAAAAAGACATTTTAAATTTTTCTTCCACATTCAGCGGCTCATCTTCAGCTTCATAGTAAAAAAATCGTCGTTTTCTTCTTGGTCTTTCTTCAATTTCGTTTTCAAATTCTGGATGAACTTCTAATTCTTCTGCTAAGTCTTTTGCAGCAATTTTCATTTGGTCATAACCAGATAATCGGTATAATTTCAAGTTTTCTACTGTATTTTGAAGAATTTTGGTGCATTCTGGTAAGTTCATATTTGCTGCTTGAAGTAATTTTGATACAGTGTTTATGTTAAACAATATGTCATACCAAAGTATCACACTGCAAATAAACGTATATTTCTTAATATTTTTTGCTAAACCTGTTGCTTTTACTTTGGTATCTGTATCGCTATTCGACTCTATTGCAATTTCCATTAGTGCATCATATATTTCGCCAAGCTGGTATCTTAAGGGTTTTAGAGCATCAATTCTGCTACTCAATCTAGTCTCGCTTAAAGGTTTTATGGTTAAATTGGAAATGTGTTTCATTAGCATATCCCATCGTTTTGTCGATGCAGAAAACATTGTTTGAGTAGTGCATGAATCTGCGTCATTTACTACCAAATTGAGAGAATGACATCCACATGGTACATAGAAAGCTCTTGAATATTGTGACAAAATTCTGTTTTGAACTCCCTTTCTTACACCCTTCATATTTGCCCCGTTGTCATATCCTTGTCCTCTTAACCACTTTAGTTCAAGATTTAATTCTTCTTGTAGAAGATTCAAAATTAAGTATGTTAAAGCTTCACCGGTCGTTTCAGTAGCTTCAAAAAAACCAATAAAATATTCCTCAATTTTGTAAATCTTTTCAGATGCGTCAAAATCGACAATTCTTAACACGAAAGACATTTGTTCTCGGTGACTGACATCTGGAGTACAGTCGACAATTATTGAAAAATATTTGGCTTGTCTCACTAATTTTACTATTTCTGCTAATATTTTATTACCCATTAATTTTATTAATTCATCCTGTATGGTATTGCTTAAGTATGCTACTGTCCATTTGTTTGATTCTTTGGTTCGTCAACAATTCAACTAATTTTAAAAAATTTCCATTCTGTGGTTCATATAATTTTTCATTTGTTCCTCGAAATGCTAAGCACTGTACCGCTAATGTTTTTATAATTTCCAAAATTCTTTTAAGGACCTTTCTCCAATATTCCGTTTCTAATTCTAAAACTTTTTGATATTCGGCGTCGATCGTTTTCTTGCTATTCAAGCGAAGATCTAGTTCCTTCCAGGCTTTGAAAGCATCTCTATGTTTTATATTCCTTTCGTGTAAAAACAGACCTCGTGTTAAATTTTTCCAATCAGAATATCCATTTCTTGGCCAATCGTAAACTGAAGTTGAAATATCAAACAGTAGGCAACAAAAACAAAAAATTGAATCGTTTTTTATCGAGTACACTAACCAAACCCTATCAACTACATCACCGTTATTTAAAACTTTTGAATAATGTATTGGGGAAAATCGACGTTTGTCTTTATTTAATGGAAAGTCGTATTTTTTAACTTGGACTGGCCCTTTTTCAACAAGTAATTGTCGAATTTTATTGTTCATGATAGTTTTCCACAAAGCAGGATCTGTAGGAATTTCTAATATTTTTTCTTCGTATGGCTGAGATATAGATTCCAAGTTTTGCTGATTCTGATTTTCTTGATTCGTTGAAATAGTACTAATATCATCATCTGGAAGAACAATTTCTGTAGGTATCTCGGTATGAGTTGCAAGTACTTCACACGGCGAGGACTTTAAAAATGTTTGCAAATAATCGCCCATTTTCTGATTTTTTGCTAGTTTTTGCATTCGTTTATGTTTGTATTGACTTCCTGATAACCTTTTTCGTTTACGTTCCATTATAAGACAAGCTATCATAATGTTTTAAGTTATACCGGGTTTACACATGCAATGATTTAATGGCGCCAGTCGTCACTGGCGCGCCAGAAAAATAAAAATGCATGTGTAAACCTTTACTTGCGTGGACATTTTAAATATGCATGCAGAGATGCAAAAAGTTGGTTTGTTCCAACTTTCTTGGTGCAAGGATTGACTCACATCCCCACTACCGCCAACTACAAGTACAACTTGCAAATGTAAACTTAATTATGCAAGCAGCAAACACATTCCATACTGTAATAATTATTGTGATATCGTTTATGATTTCTACCTTCACGTGTTAAATTAAACTTTAAAATTTTAAATTAATTAAATTTAATTAATTAAATACTAAAATTAATTAAATAGTTAATTTAAAAATGAGTAGAAAGTGGAATTCTGATAAGATATTAAAATTTTTCGCTTTTTGTCCTGTTTTAATTTTTTAATCAATTCCTCTACTACTACTATTGTACGTAGTCGACAACTTCTGCGTATTAATTTGCTACGGTCGACATGTTTACACTTCGGTATACATTTGCAAACTACAGGTTCGTTCGTTTGTCCTACTCGGAATTACTCTGAACTACACCAGATTTTTCTGATTGAGATACCCGTGGAGCTGGTGGATGTACACCGAGATACACTGGCATTTTACAAACGAACGGGTTTTAAGGACTACTACACAACCGTTATACACCCAGATTGAAAACACATTTGCTGATGGTCACAGACCCGTTAGTGAAGGCGGTTTCAATAAAGTAATAATATTGTAAAACCTTTTAATAATAAATGTTGCAGGCCTGAAATAACTAACAGTAAAATTTCTTTCATATTACAACATTAGATTTCGAATATTTGATTCTACGTTAATTAAAAAAATGGACATCGAGTCTATTTGTTGGTGTACCCCATCAATAAATTAATAAAGTACATTTGCCCTTGGATCTTAAGAAGTGTCAAGAAATTTGCACAGAACAAGAATGCAGGTTTCAAATAGATAATAATTATATTCTCGAAATAAAGTAACAATAATTGTAAAAACTTTTAATAACAAATATTGCAGATCTGAAATAATAGTAGTAGTAAAATTTCTTTCATATAATTAATAATAATTAATAATTATAATAATTATATAATAAATAATAATTAATAAATTAGAGTAATAATTATATTATAGATAATTATAATATTATATTATTACTATCAGTTTTTTCATTCATTTCATTCTAGGCTACGTATTTCTACAAGAACCACTTTACTCGACTTTCCACCAGCTTTTTGCCAGTGTAGGTTATTGTAGTTCTGAACTGTTCAGAGTAGATCCGAGTAAGTTACACTGGACTAACGAACGCGGTCAATTTTCTTACACCGAGACAAACGAACGCGATTTTGGGTTCCGAACAATGCAATTTTATTGTTTTGGTTTATCTGCAAAATTTTAGGCGGCGTACAACTTAACTCTTGAGTATTCATTTTTGGAACAGAAAAAACTCGCTAAACGGCTCAAAAACTTCAACTTCAAAAACAGTCAAAATTTATTTCCATAGCAACAAAACAAAAGACTATCATTTGTTTTATAATTTATTTGAAATAAATATTTTAAATTAGAATATTTTTTTATTAACAAAAAAAATTAAAAGAATTATAAAAAAATCTAGTAGTGGAAAAAATCGTATATAAACCGCGGTTGTAACGCGCCTTATATTCCTCGGCGCTTCGCACTTCGGAATATAATCTTGGCGCCAGGACTATAATGACTGTCTTCACAACCTTGGTATATAATATACTATTTTGCCACCTTTTGCAACAATGTCTATAATGACTGGACTATTTGTAAGCCTCTTTTAAATATTGCTTTATTTTTATAAATACTACTGTTTTCGAGGATCATTCAAATATTGTAAGATTCCTAATTCTATTTGTATTTTGAAATTATCGTTAACTGCAGTTGGTACTTACAGAGAATCTTTTGGTTCATTTTCATCTTCTAGTTGTCTTCATCATCTTCAATAACTTTAGCCGATCTGTTAATATTTTCAATTATTAAGTCATAATTATGGAGATTTTGGGCGACCGCAAGCACTATTTTTTGAGTGATATTAATATCACTTACATCTAAATCAACTTTCCTAAAATTATTTATCCATGCAGTTTAAATTTTGGCGAAGTAAATGGTTCAATCATTGCCTCTTGTGTTTCTAAATTTGGAACTTGACAAAAATCAAAATAAATTTGAATCTGTTTTAATATAGGCCCTCTTTGCACCTCTTTAAAATTGGACGCAACAATGAAATGTTTCGAATTCTAATTTTTCAAATTTTTTTAGAAGGCTACCTAAACAAGGTAATAAATACCCAAAATAACAATTATTTTCTCTTTACAGAGCATCTAAGGTCTTGGCCAGCGGTTCTAAAATTTTGCAATATTCAGTTAAATACTGAAATTCGGTCTCTGTAAAACATTCCTTTTCATGTCCAGTTGCTCAAATAGTTGTGGCAATCTCTTTTTCATACAAGATTTCAGAAATTGAATCATATAAAGAGTTCCAACGCGTTGCACCTGGATAGCTGAGTGTATGACCAAGCGCCTCTTTAATTTATTATTTCCGCCGTTTTTTGGACGTCCCGCCATTCTCCACAGAAGTAAACATTTATGTATGCATTTCGTGTGTTTACTTCTCAAAGTAGATGCTATTTCTCTCAATGCAATTTTTTACATCGGTGGTTGCAATTAAATTCAACGTATGGGTTGAGCAACGTTACAGAAGTTTTAGTTAGTTAAGGTTTGGAAGTGAAAAAAGTAAATTATAATGTAGTGAAATAATAGAGTAAATAAATTAAGAAATTCAAAAACCAAATCCTTTATTTAAAAATAAGAAACCCTTTCCGATCCAAGGGTGGAAGAATATTGGAATACCAAAGACGTCTAGTAAAGTTCACAAAATATTATCACCATACATTTACCTCCCCCTTCGGTAACTATACCCACGACCATCCCGCTAGTAAACCCTCACCTTAAGCTTTGTTACAGGTGAGTAAATGTCGTTTTGTGGAAAAAGCCCGTAACAAATATTATGTATTTTATATTTTATAAAAATATGTAATTTCATTTAATTTGAATTACTGAATGGATTCAGTGACCCCAATGTACTAAATACACCAGTATCGGTAGACTTATCGAGTCTTAAACTTTCTATAGAGCGGTAGTTATCATCTTCCAAAAACCAATTTCTATAGCTTTCAATTTTATTCTTCCAATATTCTGAAATGATAACGAGAATTATTATTTATAGAATGCTGCAGTAATTTTTATTTCACCCGTAAGCTCATCCATACAGCCATTCGCTCCTCCATGCTGTTGAGGCATATATTTTTGATCTAGTATATGGTTCAATTTTTTTTTCTTACCATGAACAAAGAACTGGAATTATATTATATTAATTATATTTTAATTTACTATTTGTGCAGCATGCAATTTTTATCGTAAAAGCAAATTTAACTAACTCTATTTCCAAATTTTCTTGACATAAATGACTTCATTATGTTAAAGAGGAATTCCATTCCTAGTAGAGCATTTATGGTGTGGCATTCTTTAAATCGTATAGGATAGCAGTTCTGTATGCAGTCAACTAATTTTCTTAAAAAATTTGGAGTCACTTGTAATAAATAATTTAAAGGAAGATCTTCACAATCGGTCAATGTAAATAATCCACCTATATTAAAATTATCATCTTCTAATATCAAGACATCCATGATCATAAAGTAGACTTTAATTAAAGTTGATAAATTTATTTTAGTGGGTGAAATGCCGCTATAATGGTAGAAAATAATACGAGGCCCATTTGCTTCCTTAGTTATTGGTAGTGGCAGAACGAGTCTAAAATAAAAATTAGGCTAATTTTAAAAACTTGTTTCATCATTAATATTAAGGTATGGTTTTCTATCCATAGTTGCGACATGTCGCCGCGGCCGACTTGTTTTGTCACATGATAAGGTCAAACTTATAGGTTAGAATTCACAAACAAAAAACTCTGTACATACTACAATAAATTTAAGCCTGTGGTGCTGGAGTGATGTGACCGCTGGTTTAGTTACAGAACGGAAATTCTGGGTTCAAATCGCGAATCGTACAGAATTTCTTAGCTCGGCCTTCCAGTGGACATCCACACGCTGTTGGTGTTATCTGTGCAGGAGAGCCTACGTCATACATGTAAGTTTCTAGGACAGATTAGACAAACAAGCGATGGGTCCACTATAATATATTTTTATTTTTAGTTATTCTCTGCATTCGGCCGCGTCAACGTGTGACGGCTGTGGCTAACAAACATAATACCTTTTATTTACCCAGCTTTTAAAATCTCTTGAATTTCAGGCTGAAATGGATCCCTATTTTTAAAAAATTTTGGCATTAAAGTTCTCATTCTGTAAAAATTATCAATTTTTATTTTAGTTTTTTCTATATCAAATTTTGAGCATCTTAAGAAACTAATTAACCATTGGTCATCTAAATGTAAAAACAAAAAATTAAGACTACTAATGATATTATGTTAATATTGTAGGTTTGTACTTACCTGTTCTACATTGTAAATGGTTTTGAGTTAGTAGCCATTGCCGAATATGGTCCAATTCATCAGCAATACGAGACGGTTCTTCACCAAGTTCATTTTTAGCTTTCTCTTGAAGTTCTGGCGTTAAAAGCCGAATAACCATTTTTTAATTTTATTCAATATTATTCAATTAACAATTTAAATTATAATATAATGAAGCAATTTACAAAAAGAAAAATCAGGTATCATGATGTTTCTATTTTATATTCGCTATCTGAATATTTACGGGTGCGAACTCATATCACATTAATTGTTTTATGTCAATACTTCAATAAACTGAATGATTATTTCAAAAATATTGATAAAAATTATTTATAAACCTGGAATACAATAACGTAGACGGTTCATCGCCTTGCACGATAAGATTAATTAATTTTAAAAAAATGATAAAGAATAAATAACAGCAAATAATAACAAAGGTACATGGTACGTCAAAAGAAATAAGAACAAACATGTACTTTAGTGGACTCTATTTCGAAATTCGATAATTCGCATAGAATTTTCAATTGAAAATAGAAATTATTTAGTACCTATATAATTTCTTGATAACATTATAATAGGTTTGTTCGGAAAATTCGTGGCCTTACAAAGAAAACAAGATTTATTAGGATGAGCAACTAGAAGGTTTGGGGCCCTGGTTCAAAAGTAAAAAATTAAATAAACAAAAGCTTTGTTTGTTCTTATTAAAATTATTTTTTAATTTTTAGTGCTCCGTTTTAATTTTACATAAATAAAAGGGTTCATTAAAAAAAATTAAATTTTTTAGTCATACGTCGGCTAAGGCCGGCGATTATAACGAAATTAACTTGGTCAGTTAATTTACTTCCCAAGTTAATTTGTATTCGAGCAACTTCGGATTTACATTTTACTTTGACACATCAGATGAATTAAATGCCATATTTTTAAATTTTAAACACATTTTCGTATTTGTTATTAATTATAATATCAATTTTTGCTGTAAGATAACGTACATTTTACTATTATCAATATTTATTGTAATCATATTATTCTTAAATAATACTTTATAATATGAAAATCGTAGCGCCGATTGAACCTACATTAAAAATTTCGAATATAAAATTATGGGGCCCCTCGTTTGGACATATCCCCAAGTATAGAATAAAAGTAACTATTGAACAAGTTTATAAAAATTAATTTTTCTTGTATTTATTTATGAATTTTCCTTAAAAGAAATAGGGTAGTTATAGTAAAATATGTTGGAAAAATTTTAAAAAACCAACTTCTAACAATTAACTTTATAATAAGATAAAAACGAAACAAAACAAATATTTACAATATGCTTAACAAACAAACATAAAATAACAAAACAACATAGAAGAAATGCTATCGCAACACGGTTTACGCTTTACAACATTTGAGTATTGCTAACGGTTTTCACTCGTGTCATCTCAAGGTGCAGAGATGCTTCGTCCATTAGCGTGGCAGCTAGTGTTTCGAGTGTCGTGTCGGGTCATGTAGGAGGTATCGCGAATGTCGGTAGTGTTTGAAACGGTAGTTTATATTTGCGTTTTGTGTTATCGCAGGTCATGCTTGTAGTTTAGTGTGCTTTTGTGCGTCTGTGTAGTGTAGAATTTTGTCGATAACCGAGTTACTTGGTCTCTCAAAAATTCTACTTGTGCGTCCTCGTGTATTATTGTCAGTCTAGTAAATATGTCTACACCCGTGGCGAGCCGGAGGCAGCGGTTCTGAAATACCTGCAGGGGTCTGAGTCTTGTCTTGGACACGCTCACCCATACAGGACAGGCGTACGTTATGATCGGTCTTAGCACGACTTTATATAACGTACGCTTGTTTTCGAAGCTCATCTTAACCCCCTTCATCAGCGGGTAGATCTTTCGCATTGATGTGTATGCCAGTTGTCGTCTTTGTTTCAAGTGGTTGTCGAAATTTAGGCGGGAGTCCATCGTGACTCCCAAGTATTTTACATTAAGTTTTGGCGTTATAGGTTGTCCGTCTAGTTGAAGTTTTTGGAAGACTCGATGATTGGTGTGCTTTCTGGCGAAGACTATTGTCTCCGTCTTACCGGCATTCAAATGAATCTTCCAGTTGTCGCAGTATCGTTTTATAATGTCTATGTGAATTTGTGTTTGTTTTGTGGCCACCTGTGCACTAAAACTGAACGAATGCGCATAAATTGCAGGGGCCAATCGTGTTTTTGCAAATGTAGGTATGTCGTTGGCGTATAAGTTGAATAGCTTCGGTGCTAACACGGAACCTTGGGGTACTCCGACCTGAATGCGCTTGATATCTGAGGTTATGTCGTTGACCCTAACCACGATCGATCTTTCGGTGAGGTACGAGTGTATAAGTTTGATTATGTGTTTGCTAAACAAGTAGTTTAGCATTTTGTATATTAGACCATCGCATCGGTCCAGATTCTGTCGAATGCTTTTTCGATATCGAGTAGTGTCATAACGGTTACTTTGTCCTTGTTAAACTGGTCGATCACGTCTTTAACAATTCGGGTCACCTGCAGGGTCGTGTTATGACCCGCCGTGAATCCGTATTGGTAGGGGCTCGTGATTTTAAGTCGCGTTTCTTCGTCCTTCAGTCGTTTTAATATTATCTTCTCAGTTACTTTGGCCATTGTATTCAGCAACGTGATTGGTCTGTAACTGAGAGGTATCGTCGGGTCTTTGTTGGCTTTGTGTATCGGAACGGTGATAATAATTATAATAATAATAGGAAAACATTTAACATTATTTAGTAAATAAAATTTATAGAAAATATTATAAATAGCTCCGACAAACTATTCGTGTGGAATATTGTCTTAATATTCGTGATAGTCCACAGGTAACGTATTTTTCAGCATTTGTAGATCAGTAAACTTTTTGGCTTTTATCTTTCGCCTTTCAGATTATAAATTGTCCAACTGATTCCAAGTACAGGTTGAAATTTTTCGTTTACGCTGGGGTAAAAGTTACCATGCATTTTGAAACTTTAGCTTATATTATAATACTTCACCATTTGGAACATACTTTAAGGCACGAATGTCAGTTACCTAAAAACAGGAAGTAAAATATTGTTAGTTTAAAAACAAGAATTATGTTCTAAGTTACCTTAGCATCTTCGTTTTAATTTTCCAGGTCTTATAGTTGTAAAAAACTCTATTTTCTTGAAAGACTTGAAAAACGTATGATCAACGTATTTAACAAAATATGGGTGAGGTTTTTTTCTGGCACTTTTACAAATATGGACGTAGTCTGCAGGAACATTTACTGTTCTGTTTTTTAAATATCTCTCTATCGTTGAATGAATAGAATCCGCCTCCATTTGAGTATGTCCAACTTCAAGATATTTATGTTCAATTATTATATATTGTGAATCATGGCCAAATTAATTGCTGCGTTAGACATCATGGCATTCCGGTTTTGATAAGTACAGCCATCACTGTACAGAATGACTTTGGCAGATTCTTTACCGGGATCAATGTATGGCAGCACTTTTATTTATTTTTTTTTATTTTTTTTTATTTTCAATAAAATAGGAGAGACACGATGCAAATTCTTCAGCAGTAAGTGCACCTTCACTTTCGTTCCGTACATAGAAGTAGCCGTCCTTAGTACGTAAATTGTAAAAACAAAAATTGTGGACAGCTAATTTGGTTTTGTAGTATATACTACTAATATTAGACTTGGGAGCCAATAAAACAGCCTGCAAGTCCAACGTGAAAACGTTTGGTTCGTTAGTAGAATCTTTTTCTTTTTCAAGTCTGGCTTCGTTTTTCTTAGAAATATGTAGTTGATAGTCATTTTCGGAAATATGCCCAAGTTTTTAAGAACAGCAAATTTGACATTCATCCTTTTGGGTCGAAATAAAGCAAAATTTTTCAAGTGTAAAACATCCAACACAAGTACCAATCCCCTAATAGGAAATGGACCCTAATTGGTTATACAGGGACGGCTTCCATACACTACATTTACTTCCTCTTTAAATATTGAGCCGATCTGAAGGTCGTGATATTCGGCTTGACCTTCTAACCTGGATTTCTGCCGATGCTTCCTGACTTGGATGGATGTTCGTCCGCTGTGGTTGTGGTGGTGATATTTCTTGACTTGACTTGTCATTGATTTCTGGACCAGAGTTTACTTCTTTTGGATCATAATCCACTTCTCCTGTTCCCCTTACGATGACTTCCTTCTGTGCTACTTCCATGCTCGGTTACCTAGTAATACTAAGTTCTCTTTCCTTTGGCAAACTGGTGTCCTTTCCTATTAGATGTTGCTCTTGATAATCCTGGAGGATAGGATCCTCGGTCGGCGCACTTCTTAACATGTCCTTACGAACATGTTTTATCGTCCCATTCACAGATACCAAGTAGGTGTTGAAACTGACAACTCTTTCAATTTTTCCTTTTAACCATTTTATCCCCGAACGCTCATTACTGTCTTCACAAACACCAATTCTCCGCTACTGTACAGTTTCGACTGTCGACGTATTGGCTGTGCCACCTTTTCTTTTTGATCTCCCCTAGTACTATTTTGAATATTAAGTGCCTGTTTAATCATGTCGAACTTAACTCTTGGTTTCGTTCGTATCACATATTCCGAGGGGCATACTGTGCTTGGCGTATTTCGATAGGTAAATAAGAAATGCGCCAAACGCTCTCTTATTTTGCTTTCTGTCAGACGCTGTACTGATCTTGGAATTGTTTTCTCTAACGCCCTTTTGACCGTCTGTACCTCTTCTTCTACTAATCCATTTGACTGTGATTGATACGGTGGTGATTTGTGATGATAACACTTTATAACATTTCGCTCCCATGCACGCGATTATAAATGTGATGCTTGTACCTCATCCTTTACATCGTTTACTTTAAAATGAAATTTTAACCTTTCTTCCCACAATTCGAAATCCTCGACATTTTCATTAAACTCCTCAAATTTTACCATTTGAATTACTTTGTTTCACAATAAGTTCGTTTCGTTCCTCGTCGCCAATATTACGTATTCATCGAGGTATAATCTTTATTTATTCTTTATTATAAGGTTGTTAAGAAGGAAATCGAAGTCTGCGCGAAGTTTCTGAAATTTTCACAGTATATTGTTTGTATAATCAAGCACATTCTGGCAAAGTTTGAACTTAATCTACCTTTTAGTTATCGAGATAAAAAATGTCAAAGTTACTGTTTCGTGACACGTTATTACATTGCGTTAATGGACGCGAGGGGTTTCACATTGATTTAAACGTCATTAACTCTGCAATCAGGTGCGTCACCATTACCAAAAATCGCCACAATATTTATGAAGGTCTTATAAATAAGTGTACTAAATTTTAAGAAAGTCTACCTTTTAGTTTCTGAGAAAATTAAATTATTATGCTAAAAAATTATACAAATTTAATAAATCGTCATTACGTTTGGCAACGTTGCCGCTTCTCACTTTTAAATGCACTTTATTTGGTTATGTTGACACCCATGACATCGATATGTAATGTAAACATAAATGTAAATACCAACAGCTGAAAGTCCACAACCATTGACATTTTTTTAACAACAATTTTAACATTTTTACACATTTTACCTTATGTTTTTTTTGAATGTTATATAAATGTTTCTTGACACCTTTATTATTATGGTTCATATCAGAAAATTTCACAATTTTGCGATTAGCAGCTAGTCGTACAGCAGCAATGGTACTACTATCATCATCGCCAACCAAAACTCCAACTTCAACACAAGCATTTTGTAGTATACAACTTTTAGTTATCAGATCTACAGCCAAATTAGACTCCATTCCCTTTGAATTTCCAGAATAGTTTAAACGACAATCATGACTCTCTTTGCTGTAACCTAACTCACATCGTCGACATTTTCGATTTTTAATGCCATAATCAAGTACACTACCACTTAATACACCAATTAATGCACCGTAACCATTATTACTATCATAATTTCGTCCAGAACCTCTTTTACTCCAACTAATATCATAGGACACCATAATACGAACGTGATCAGTTGCTTTGACGTCGAATATCTTAATAGGAGATAATTGATACTGATCGAATTCAGTATGTAATGATGATGTCGGGGTTTCAACAGCAGGTTCTTCAGAGTTAACCAGGAAATGTGACAGTTTTTCAGATGAGGTATTAATCAGGGAATTAGGTAAAAGGAAATTTTTCTCCAAGCCATCAGGTCTATAAAATAAAAAAAGGAATATAGAAATAATATGGAGCATAAATAAACGAATAGTCTGTTTCCTTTAACAACTCTAGTAGGTATATAAAATTTAAATATTTACAAATATTTTGTTCACATGCACCAAGGCAACAAAGTACCTACATAATATTATACATATTGCTATGTTACTTCGCTATAAGGTGTTGTCGATGCTTTATAGCCCCTTAGTTGGTCGCCATTTTAATTATGCTATGTTAATTGCTATACAGAGCTGCCCGCTAGCAACAACTAACACCGCGACAATCAGGATACCTCACTTACTTACTTGCTTTCGTGTACGTACAAGTAAACTTTAGCACGAAGGGAACTCAGCGTGTATGGGTGCCTCTAGTTATGTTTGACAGGTACCTAGTTGTCAAAATGTTAAACGTTCTACAAAATATCAGCTTCAGTTTGAGTTTGATTAATCTTTCTAATAAATTCTTACTGTACTTTAAATAATAAACACCAAGCGATGTGAAAAATAAATTGTTTAATGACTAGAGACCGGATTATATGCAACATAAAAAGCTCGAAATATGCATGCAAATATGCATGAAAAATGCTTAAAATATGCATGAAAAATGTTAATATATGCAATACCAAATTATAATAAACATAGTAATTATTAGATATTTTATTTCTAAATCAATAATCACTAGAAATAACTTTAACAGTATTTTTATTATCTATTTATTTATTCTTTTTTTTTACTTTTCTTTAAGTTTGCTCGGGAATACCTCCGACAATGAGGAGTTCAGTTGACGGATTTTATCCATTAACTGAATAGATTCAATCAACCTTAAGTTTCAAGCTTTTGATACGTAAAATACTGTAAATATAGCCCGAAAATATGCATTATCACTACTTTTTAGTTAAAATATGCAAGAATATGCAATAACCAGTGAAAAGGGGCTAAATATGCAAATGCATATGCAACATGCAAATGCATATAATCCGGTCTCTATTAATGACTGTTGATAAAAGTGAGGTTTGCAAACAAAATTAACTTGACTTAAAATTAAACACATAAATTTATACAGTATGATGATAGATATTTGTTGGACATATACAGGTGAGTTGCAATTATATGCTCTGTGTGACCCTATTATTTTATTTACTGCAGTAATAATAATAATAAAACTTGATGTACCTTATAAAATTCTAGGAGTTCTAATACATAACACTGTATCTTGATGACGGATGACAACTCTTCAATGTTATCTTAAATTATTTTCAAAAAAAATAATTAATTCAAAGCACTACTTTCCGAAAAACAAACTTTTCGAAGAATGGTGAAGTTACGTTGAGTTGCGATGACACTTGCGATAACACGTCAAACTCTGCGTGCGGATGACTTCCCAAAGAACAAACTTTTCGAAGAATGGTGAAGTTACGTTGAGTTGCGATAACACTTCCACCTCTACGTGTTGTTGGAAAATTATTAGTCGTAGCTAAACAAAATATTTCAGTGAAATAAGATTGACCTTTCTGGTCAATGATCGAAATAAGACTGACTTCTCTGCCCAAAATCGATTCCTTATATACCCAAATGGAAAAATGCACCTTGATTTTGTTGAAAATCCGATTTTCATGTGAAACGGCTATGTTGATTTTTCGAAATTTTCAAAATTACCATCAATCTTGATGAAATTTGAGATAAACGTTAAGGACCTATTTGCATATCTACTGAGTCAAGGAATTAATTTTCTGATTGTTCCTGTCCGAGCTATTTTCATTGAAAGTTCATTGCAGCTGTCACATAAGTACATTTTATATTTAATTAAAATTTTTTCTAAATCTAATTATTTTTAGATTTCAAGTGATGAAAAAGCAACTTGAGCACGTTCTGATCCATATTCCATTTATGTTTCATATCAAGAAACTCTAAATAACCTCCAAATTTGAAGATCAAAATTTGGCTTAATAAGTGTTGAAATCTTCTATATGGTAAAATAATTTTTGTTGCCAACATTTATGTATCATCCTTATGTGCTCCTTAACCTATTTACTAATATAAAAACTTTACAACTAACAAATTTACATGTTTTATCTCTAAAAATAAACATCGTAACAAAATTTATCTTTCTACGTTACTTTTTATTGGTCAACCTCATTACGTTAAATGCAAATTAAAATTAATCAAACTATGTCAGCTTGGACCTAATCTCTCATCATACAACCTTCAGTTGCATTTAAATTGAATTTTATTTTAAAAAAACTAGCTTCGGTTCCTGTCGTCACACTTAAACTAGCTGTTTCCTCCATCCCTGACTTATCAACATGACAATATTTACAAATAATTTTTCTGCTGATCCTACTGCGACATAAATCAGTGTCCTTTGATGGTGGGTGTTTATCTGGAGTCCTCCCCATGAATACTTCCTGGAAAAGGAGTGCAAAAAACAGGTTCCATGATTAGTGTGATCACTCGGAGGTACTTGTGTTGGACTTTTTCAAAAGTATGATGTTGGAGCGAGCCGCTTTGCTCCAAACGGGAGCGGCATAAAGGATAATAGGAAGGATAATGTTTTTATAAAGCTGAAGGTGGATTTTAGGATGTAATTTATGTTTATATGATAGCAAAGAAAGAGGGAGTGCATTACTACGGCCAAAATTTTGGCAGCGGAAACACTGATTCACCTCTTCAAACCTGACCATGATAGGTCCCACATTGCGGACTTTCTTAATTTCTGCTAGGGTAGTTCCGGCGATAAAATTGACTAAAAGCGAAGAGATAGGGTCTTTATACTTGTTTTTTAATTCCGTGACCTTAATCGTTTTTATGTTGTATTCAAGCTCCAGTTCTTCTTGAATGTATTCTGGTGCCATAAAGAGGGATTCCTTCATCACTCTTTTGATCGTTCTTTCTTCCTTATACCCATGGGAGAATCCCCCCCCCCGGTAACGCCAGAGTGCAGAGTGTCCATGGTGGCCTTAATAATGGAGTAGATAGCGGTTGAGATAGTAGAAGTAACGATAGTTAGAGAAGTTCTTCGAGAGTGGTTTTGGGTGTGGGCAACGGGAGAGGCTTCCGCCAGTCCTTTGTGGAACTTTTTAAAATCGACTACGTCTAACGGAATGTAGAGACAGCTTTATGCTTTAAAAAAATCATACAGAGCTGGCACGATTTATTCGTTCAGGAGTCCTGACCTTAATAATAAACAAATAGGAAACTTACAGCATTGCCTCTAGAGTTTCTAGGTTCTGTATAGTTTGGTTTCGTTCAAGAATCACAGCTTCTTCACAGCTTTTCTTTGCTACTTTTTCAGTTGCTGCTCCTATTTCTAATTCATAGCTTTGAAATAGGTGATTATTAAAACTTGGCATATCCAGAGAGCCTAACAGTTTATTTAAATGAGTACATCCCATGCCAGCATCATAAATTCCTACAAAAAATGTAGGAAAGTCACGGAATTTCTTAGCCCGGCCTTCCGGTGGACATCCACACGTTGCGTTGTGGTGAAAAGTTGTTCTTGCCAGAAGCCGTTCCTTCTGCCAAAGTTTTGTTAGTGCTTTCCGACGCGGGCGGCTTATATGATCAAAGCAGCTTCTTTAAAAATATTTTACAAAGATTTAATTCATTGCACTTGTTTGGCACACGGCCTTAATCGCGTTGCTGAAACTATACGATCGGAGTTCCAATTAGTAATGGGAAAAAAGTATTTCTCAAAGCTCCTTTGACTGTGCAGATATTTAAGGAAAAGTTTCCAACCCTGGCATTACCACCAGAACCGATTCTCACAAAATGGGGGACATGGATGGATGTTGCATTTTATTATGCTGATAACTTCCTACATTAATATTATACCAATCAGAATAATGCATTTTTGATCACGTGAGTTATATTGACTACTCCAAACAAACTTTACATGGTAACCAGATTCGAAGCGATAAGTACCCGCAAAATGCGAGCGATTTGTTAAAATTGAGCTGATAACTTCCTACATTAATATTATACCAATCAGAATAATGCATTTTTGATCACGTGAGTTACATTGACTACTCCAAACAAACTTTACATGGTAACCAGATTCGAAGCGATAAGTACCCGCAAAATGCGGGCGATTTGTTAAAATTGAGCTGATAATTACCCGCAAAATTAAAATTCAATAGTTACCTATGAAATAAAATTTAGTTCTGTCAAACATACCTAAAATTGACTTGGTTTGACAAATAAAAATTTTATTTCATAGGTAACTATTGAATTATATTTGATAGCAACTGCCTGTGATGTAGAAATATAATTCATTTACTATTCTTTTTCTAAATTATTGTACATTACATTGCTTATTTAGGAAGTTATCTCACCGAATGTACCTCGGTCAATGATAAATCCTTATAATTTTGGTTAATAATTCCCTCAAGTGTGTTGCTTGAAGTAACTGCCCTCCGCCTATGGCGTCGGGCAGTTACTAAGCAACGCACTTTCGTAAATTATTAACCAAAATTATTGCGTAATTATCATCGCCCTCGGTTCATTATAGCTGATAATTACCCGCTAAATTAAAATTCAATAGTTACCTATGAAATAAAATTTAGTTCTGTCAAACATACCTAAAATTGACGTAGATTTGACAAATAAAAATTTTATTTCATAGGTAACTATTGAATTATATTTGATAGCAACTGCCTGTGATGATGTAGAAATATAATAAATTAATTTACTATTCTTTTTCTAAATTATTGTACATTACATTGCTTATTTAGGAAGTTATCTCACCGAATGTACCTCGGTCAATGATAAATCCTTATAATTTTAGTTAATAATTTACGAAAGTGTGTTGCTTCGTAACTGCCCGACGCCATAAATTATTGCGTAATTATCATCGCCCTCGGTTCATTATAGCTGATAACTTTCGGCAATTCGGAGAAATTATCTTAGATTTGGAACCGAACAGCATTGCAATCGAAGAATGCAAAAAGCTAATTAAAAGTGAAGTTCTAAGAAGTAATTTAGCTTTTATAAAAAGTAACTTTGGACACGTTAGTAGAGAACCATAAAGGTATTGGAAACTCGAGACGTTACATTAGAGGATGCTCAAACAACTATACAAAGTTTTGAAAATTCCACGCGTTTAGTGCCGGGCCGTATTGGGCTAATAGTCCAAGAGAAATTAAAGAAAGTACTTAGAAAGAACGAAGGATTTAAAACGTTGCAGAGTATTTCCTGTATTCTCAAAGGTGAAATTGTGGATGATTTGCAGTTGGACATGGATCCAGCTACAATCGCTAAGTTCAAATATGCGCCAATCACTAGCGGAGCATATTGAGAAACACTTAATTAATACTAGTGGCTATTAAGTATGGCTTTTTATTTGTTTATACAACCTATTAGATACCTACTTGCTATTTTGTATTGATTGTATCTGACTTTGTATTTAAAAATAAATAATGAATAGGTAGATTAATTTATTTGTTTTGAATGTTTTAAATTTTATTTTTCAAAAGTTTGTGTTTTTTTTTTTGAAGCAGTTTATGTTTTTTAGGGCAAAATTTCGTACTTTTTAAAGCGCCTTTTTCTGGATTTTTTGTGCTTAGAAATCCGCTCCCTACTTATGACAGCGATTTGACACATAAATAATATTAATACCAACAGCAGAAAGTATACAGCGTTGCCGCACTTTCCACATCAACTTAAAAGTGTTTTAAAATACGTAAAAAAATATTTTAACCGACCAAAACTCTTTAGAAGAATAAAATTTAGAACTATATTATTAAAAACTATGTATTTTTAATAAAAAAAAGCCTCTTTTCATTAATTTTACTTATTAAAATTTTGTTTATTTGAAGTTGGCAAATTTTGAAAAAAAAAAATATTTTTTCTTGCTTTATCCTATCTATATAGCAAAGGACAGAGACACCACTACAACTTACTCCCACTCCTCTTCTTAACAACCTTAATACTGATACTACAATACAATACTGATTAACCCAAACTGCCTACTTGATTGACATCCAACATAAGTACCAATCCCTAATAGGAAATGGACCCTAATTGTTCATACACTACAACAAGGAAGATTTCTCCAAGCAAACGAATAACTCACTTAGGGCCGATCTATTCATCTCTTCGCAAAGCGCATCGTAATTACGAGCCAAATAAGTTTACAAGTGCCCTGCAAAAAATTTGGGTATATTCATCTTGTCGTATCTTGTTCTTAGGTATTGCGAACTTACTAAACAGGATCGATGTTTTCTTCTAGTTAGTATATGACAGAGTAGGATAGCGCTATAATATATTGTTATGAGAGAAAGAGATAAAATAGTTTTGGTCCAGGTCATTAGAAATGTAAGAAACCACGTCGAAAAACTACCTGAAACTACCCTCCCACAATCGCCTCGATTTCAACCCCGAGCATCCTTCATATGTGCAATTTGTACATTTTAACAGTTTATTTATCCAAAGGAGTAAAGTGGATTTTAAAGAAATCATAATTAAACAACAAAACTTTTGTTAAATCACTTTGTTAAAAAAGTGATTACATTTTTACAGTCCCGACAATTTAAATTATTCTATTACTGAACTCTGTTTTCGTCTTTGATAAAATTAATATCATCTAAAAGATTCGTTTTGATCAATTATTTATCAAAAATTAAATTTCTCATAAATACAACACTCACAATTCTAGAAAACATATTTGCCGCTTCAAGGGGCTCTTAAATTTATGTTAGCCGTAACCCATATATTTTACAAGGCAATAGTGGCTATTGGGATGTGAATAAACGTTTACGAACTGCTACCTTACCCGTAACGCGAATAGCTACTTTACGAAGAGATGAATAGATCGGCCCTTACTCAAATAAATATCGGATTTCATATGAGAAAATCAAGAACGGAAACTGTGAGTTAAATGAATTATGTGACAAAGGAAATTAGTTAGAAAAAATAAGGCCAGTCAATTCATATTGTCCTCTACCGGAAGCCTTATAAAAATGCTTTAAAAAAATTAAAGAAGATCTCCCGATAAAGACAGCCCTGTGCTCGGCTAGCTCAGATTTTGCAATCCTCTCACTTAATACTGTAGTAAATCCGCTGAAGACGCCTTATCAAATTCAAAAAAATCAGCGTTACAAAATAAATTTTATTTGAAAAAAATAATTCTTTCTAACTTGATTCAAATTCAAAATAAATACCAATCCGATTCACCAATTCTCTCGTCAATGCACGTGGACATTTAAGTTTCATCAGTTCACTACCTCTTGCATACACGAAGGAAAAATTTTCAAAATAAATTACAAAAATGTTTATTAAATTTGGTACCTTTTAATTGTTTCTCTTTGTGTAAAGCTCTCACTTGCAAATATAGTCAACACGATCTTCTTTACCAACCGCAAACGTTTTAAAATCACATCCAATTGATTTTCCTTTTTCCAAACTGACATCGGTGTAAACTTGAAAACACCAACAATAAAAGTGGTAGGTCGTTACTTAACCTCAAAAACCGTAATCTTCTCTTATTATGTCTTTCTAGCCTCATCCAGATAAATCGATTGCTCAAAATGTTAAATCATCTATCCCAATAATGACTGGAAATCCTCTATTCATCGAACCAATATCAATATTCACCATAAATTGACCATGTGTGCAATTTTACAAATTCTCAAATTTTCCGCTCTCTAACAAATCAAAATACTTCCATCAACCAGGAATAATGTAGAATAAATAATACTAATAGTTCTGGAACCGATCGTGGCCGCAGAAAAACCAAAATCGCAATTAAACTCGGACGGAAAATTCTCCAGTCCCTTCTTCAAAATGGTCGCCAGCGGAAGACCAATTTTCTGTACCACCTTCGGAAAACCCAAAATTTCTAAACTCCTCGCTAACACGGTAAATTTTAAATTTTACAATCGCACTGCACTAATTATTTAAACTTTCTCTAGCTTCACACATGAGAGAAACCAAACATCAAAAATAAACAAAATCTAACTGATTCTTTCCTAGAAAAGGTGAATCATTCCAAAACTAAGAAACGACAATTCGCGTTTATAAAAAATAAAACAGTCTGTTGGCGGAGCCTTCTACATTGGAAAATCATCTCCTCCTCGGTCCTTTTCACCCTAATGAGGGTTTGGTGACGTATGATTCTGTCATGTGCTGATGTCATTTAGGGTTTCTCTCCACGCATCACGGTCCGCAGCCAGCCGAGTTGCCTCTCGTAGTCCGCAGTTTATTAGTTCTTTTGTCTGGTCGACCCATCTCTTAGGCGATCTTCCTCTAGGTCTTTTGCCTTCGATTTTTCCCTGGACTATCAATTTCTCCATCGTTCCATCTCTCCTGGATATATGTCCAAGATACCGCAGATACATTCGGTTAACATCCCGAAGCAGGTGTCGTTTGACGCTGAGTTGCTCTAAAACGGAGTCGTTAGTGCGATGTTCTGTCCAAGATATTCTAAGAACTCTTCGGTAGACCCACATTTCGAATGCATCAATTCTTTTCTTATCGGATTTCTTCAATGTCCAGGTCTCAGCAGCATATGTAGCCACCGGGAAAACAAGAGCATTCACCAATCTCAATTTCGTGGTTCTGGTTATTGAGTGATCTCTCCATATGTTAGTGAGTTTAGCTGTGACTGTTCTAGCCAAGGTCAGTCTACGTCTTATCTCAGCTTCACTGTCCCCATTGTTTGTTATGAGTGATCCCAAGTACACAATTTTCTCAACAACATCAAATCCGGCCACTTTATGCAAATGCGGAGAGTTATTGTCCGCTCGATTTATAATCATTATTTTGGTCTTCTGTTGATTAAGGGGGAACAACACTGTGACGAGGTGAAAAAAGGTGTTTTTCTCCGATTTTTTTTGTATATTTAATTATTTAGTTGGGATTTAGAAAAAAAGTTATATTATTAAGCATACATTGAACTTACTTTGTGTAAATTTTTATTAACAAAAATTACAAGTTGCCATAGTTACTGAGGTATAATATAGCCTCTGTACAAAAAGTGTGGTCCAACGGTCCCATCGATAACTTGACAATGGTTTGTGTAAAAAGTAAAAATAAAAAAGTTTTGTAATCTCTATAAATGTAATTCTCGTTGTACGTAGCCGTTTTTCAAAAAAAAATTATTTCACAAAATGGCGAGTGTTCAAAGCAAAAAGTTCGATTTTAGCGACATTTTTACTTACATTTGGTAGCTTAAAAATACTAAATTTAAAAAAAAAGAAAAACGGCTACGTACAACGATAGCCACTGCAATTACGGAAATTTTTGTTTTTTAAAATTAAAAATCGGAAAATTATAGCTAGAGTTAGAGATGGTACCAGGTCGAGAAATGTAGTTTGGAGAAAAACTCAATTGAAAGTTTTAGTATACGTAAATCGTAGTAGCTTAAAACTTGCTAAATCGTCTGTAAACTTGCACAATTTTCAAGATTTTAACTTGAAATTTTATACGTCACAGTGTTGTTCCGCCTTAAGTTTAAGCCCGTATAATTCGCTGACCTCTGCCAGTTTCTTCATTATAACAGCAATCTGTTCGGTGTCTTCTGCAATTATGAGGGTGTCATCCGCGTATCTTAAATTACTGATTTTCTGTCCTCCTATAGATATTCCCCCCTTCCACTTATCGAGGACTTTGCGCATGATGTGTTCGCTGTATATATTAAATAGTACTGGGGATAGGGTGCATCCTTGTCGAACTCCGGCCTGAGTTTGAAAAGTACCAGAGTATGTGTTGCCGATCTTAACCCTTGCAGTATTTCCTTCATATAATGATTCTATCAGTGCCACAAGATGTTTAGGTACACCCATTTCTTGAAGGATTTCCCAAAGCTGGTTCCATCTCACCTTGTCAAAAGCTTTGGAGTAGTCCACAAAGCAGAGGATCATGGGGACGTTAAACTCTCTAGCCTTTTCCATCAGCTGTCTCACGTTTAAAATTTGTTCTCTCGTACCTTTCCCGGGGACAAAGCCCGCCTGTTCCTCGGTTATCTGCGACATTAAAAAGGGCTTCAATCTTCTATGGGTTATGTTCAGTAGCACCTTACTTGCATGTGAAATTAAGGACAATGTTCTATAATTAGTGCACTCTGTTGGTGAGCCCTTTTTTAATATTGGTGTGAATATGGATTATTTCCAGTCATCTGGCCATATGCCCGAGTTCCACACTTTCGTACATAGCAGATGCATTATGTCCACTCCCGCTGTTCCCAAAATCATATGATTTACTTAAACATCATTAAAAATCATCTCTTCCAAAATATCAATACCAAATTAATATTAACTTCTTCCCGGGCATCGTTCATCAAATTTACTAACAAAAACATAAGATGACAATATATTATAAACCCTAAGAATTATCAAAGCAAACCAGTCGAGTTTCGAGTGCTATCAACGCCACATCAACCTCAAGACGCTACACCAAGCCCAAGAAGCAATAATTCTGTTAATTATAGGGTGAACCATGTTAAAATATTAAAATAATAATTATTATTAAACCATACTTTAGACTTAAGACTCATGTAAATATTATCTTATTATACTTAAATATTACTGAAGTACTGTCTATCATTTATATAGAACAACGCCCCCAATGTTCAAAGAGTAATTTGGTACCAAGCATTAATCTCTAACTACCCTTATAACGGGTTAGGCGGTTAGGGGTTAATTGCGACATTATACATCATTAAAACGTAAAACTTCAACCTGAACGCTGTCCCCAAAATACGATTTAGAAATGTTACTTTCCACCCTATATGATAAAACTGTTCTACACGCAGCGACGCATGCGTTTTATTATTTTCAGTTTTTTCCCGATTTTTCGCTTATTTTTCAGAATTTTATAAAAATGAAATTAAAATATGAAAATTCGCTACAAGTGAAAGCTGTGTACCAAATTTCAGCTCTCTAGGAAGTTGGTTTAAAATGGCATCAGAAAAGTGCACCCACACGGACAACGGACATCGCTCATACCAAGTTAAATAAAAACTTTTAAAAGAGCGCCTCTTCTCAGAGAGAATGACAAAAAAAAAGTTTTTGGTACGCCTGACATCTGGCACATTGTGTGTATGTGTCTTTTCTTGTGTGGCTGCTCAAAAGTTATTAATGAATGCCTAAGATTTCTTATTTTGTTTTTCTTTGATTCCAACTCTACTAGAAAAAGAGGTAGTGGAATTTTGGCCTAAGTTTGCATATTTGTGATTCTTAAGGTTGCGGTTTTGTGTGTGGGCGATTCATCAGAAGAATAGAGAATAGTCAAAAATCGAGAATAGTCAAACTATTTTTATGATAACAGGAGCTACTATAACTTTCTCGTCAACAGATTTCTGTAAAATTATACTCGATATTATTAAACGGAAGAAAAATTTCATATTAATTTGAATTTGCTTAGATTTTTAAAATAATGAATATAATTCCTCCAAATTCTTTTACAAGCAGTGTAAAGCATGGCACCTGGGTGTGAATTGGTTTTTAGAGTAAAAATCGAATATATCTGAAGCAATAAAAATTATGCAATACAAACTTTTCAATCACTAATATTGACAAATTTCAACAGCATATTTTGGATAGTTATAGTGTTCTGATTATAATAAAAAGTAATTCACACCCTAGAACAAAGCTTCTACTTTCTAATGGCGTTAAAATCATTACCTAAAAGTTTGTAGTTTTCAAACGTAAGCAAATGCAATGTGACCAGATATTAGCATAATTGCGTTAACTCGCCCACGCACAAAACCGCAGCCTTAATACATTATTATAATAAATTATTGTAAGTTTATATTTCCTGTTTTAAGTCTTGTATGTCGGCACTTGCACGAATATCACGTAAAACCACTTTAAAATTCTTTCTTGCTTTTTTGTTGTTTAAAATTCAATTTTTTTGTTTTTAGAGTTTCGACAACATCAGGTAAGTACTTCTCCGAGGTACCTAGTTGAATTTTTATGGTATATATTTTTTTTTATTTCATCGAGCAATTTGTACAGTGGACCTATGTTTTCCACTCCAATCACAAAAAATATTGGAGGTGCTTTTTCAGCTTTTATGGATACATTGCTTACCTCAACTGGTTCTTGATCTAATGCAGTGATTCTCAACCACTGTGCCGCGACACTTTTGTGTGCCGCGAAATTCTAAAAGTGTGCCGCCAAATTTTAGAAATATAATTATGTTAATATTATTGTTAGTACCTGGGTGACCGATCTCCGATCGTAACTATTCTTATTTTTAGTAACACAAGAATGACGTAAAAACAATTGAAAAAGATAAACAACAAAATTTTGAGTAGCTTCCTTAGTAGGCCGCGAAAGGAAAGGAAGAAAAACGGCCTACTAAATCGTATGGTTTATCCGCTATTCAAGTCGCTTTTTCTCGCGAAAATGAATTTTCCTAAAGATGAGACCCTGTCAGATCGATTTGTAGACCCAAAAAAAAAAAGCCATTGCATATATATATACAAGAATTGCTCGTTTAATGTTATAGGATACGATAGGTAAGTAAATAATTTTGTGCCGCCAAATTTTTGAAATCGTTAAAAGTGTGCCGCAACAAAAAAAAGGTTGAGAATCACTGATCTAATGCATCAAAACGATTTGAGGTTTGACGTTTAGCTTTAATAAACACCTCTGGACTGTTTTTTTTAAACACTTTCCCACAACCGTGGTGAGTTCCTGACTTAATGTTTCCGAATAATTGTCTGTTTGATAAGGTCTGGCACCTGGGATTGCTGCATAAATAAACTGAAAAGATGCTCCCCTATGATTTATATCAACTAATTAAATCTTACATCAGCAATAGACACTTTTTTATCAGATGTCAAGACGTATACACAGGAATATACCCAGTTGAGGCTGGTGTACCACAGGGTAGCGTCCTGGGGCCGATCTTGTACCTTCTGTACACTTCAGACTTACCAACAATGGAGCAAAATACTACAGCTACGTTTGCGGATGATACGTGTATCGTGACATCACACATCAATCCTACGTTTGCATCAGATCTGCAAATAATCCTACAGAAAATAGAAAAACGGTTGAAGACATGAAGAATGAAGGCAAACGAGTCAAAATACTGGACTATCGGTAGGAACTCCAAACTATCCCTGGAAAATCAGCTATTAATATACAAAACCATAATCAAACCAATCTGGACTCATGTTTGTAATTTAAAAGTGCTCCTCACATGGACTATTTTACATTATATTATTATAAATTATAATATCAGTATACATGTTGTGGTGTTCTCCTTTTTTGAGTAAGGAACAACGAATAAAATTCTATTTATAATTTAATTTGATTGGATTTATGAGGTTTGTTTTTGTAAAAATTTGAATTGTGCCAACTTTATGAGACGCCACTCCATTTTTGGGTTTTTATGGATGCCAGTAGGGCGCGTACGAAAGAGGGAAGGAGGAACTCGCCGTGCGACCGTCAAGCGAAGCGCTTGGGAGGCGAGATTTTGCTGTATAAAATTGCGAATGATTTTGATTTTAAAATAAAAGAAATTAGTGATAAAAAAAAAAGTGTTTGATTTTCTTTTAGAAATTTACCTGAAGGAAGACAAAATCCGATTGAGCAAGCCGTGGTAAAAATTTGAAATTGACCGACCTGAGTAAAGCAAACTTAATGGGCCCACATTTGATTATCCAGCGCGATTTCGAATAATAAGTTTGTGGTTGGAAGATTTCATTTTAATACATTTTAACTACATTTATTTTAATAAACGATAAAAAATATTAACGACAAAATGTCCTAGTCTATATTAAGATTTTTGAATGAATCCGCTATCCCAAATACACTGGCAAGTGTTCTGGGCTTCTTATTGAGTCTAAGATTTTCGATTGAATGATATTTATCATCTTCTATAAACCAATCTCTATAGCTTTCCAATTTTGTTTTCCAATGATCTGAAATTGAAAAAAAAATTAATAAATTTTCAAGAGTTTTCCAATATTCACCTATAAGTTCGTCTCGATTGCCATTTTCTCCCCCACATTCTTTAAGCATGTACTGTTGTGGAAGAATATCATATAAAGACTTTCTTGATTTTTTTTTCCATAAATATGGAACTAACAAATATTAAATTAATTAGTTTGTTATGAAACCAAGTTTGTTTATCTTACCCTTTTCTTTAGCTTTTTAGACATGAATGACTTCATTAAGTTAAAAAGGCTTTCACAGCCTAGTGGAGCTTTAACACCATAAAATTTCTTGATTTTTATAGGGTAACAATCTTGTATACAGTATACAACTTTTTTTAAAATAGCAGGAGTAAATTGTAAGATATAACGTAAAGGAAACTCATTACAATCGACAAATGTAAACGTTCCTGCTATTGCGGTGTTATCATCTTCTAGTAACAACAAATCCATGAACATAAAGTAAACTTTAAGTAAATGTACAATGTTGATTTTCTTGTCCTGAACTTCCTGTACATCATAAAAAATAATTCTAGGCCCTTTTGGTTCTAAAGGAGTTGGTAATGGTAATAAGAGACTAAAATGTAAAATTATTTTTCTATCAAAGTTTTTAAAAATTAACTACCCAGCTTTTAACACTTCTTGAATATCTGGATCAAATGGATCTCTATTTTCAAAAAATTCTGGTATTAAACTTCTAGTACTATAGAAATTATCTATTTTCATTTTAGTCTTCTCTAAATTATGTTTACAACCTCTTAAGAAGGCCAGTAACCATTGTTCATCTAAGATAAAAAATTTCAAAAAACAATCAATAAATAATTTAATACAATACATATCAAAAATTTTTAGATAGACTATACTCTGTTTACCCAACAGATGCACCAAGGCTCCTCCCCAAAAATGTAAGCCAATGAGCGCATCAACCAGTTTTACACGCTAAAAATTTCTACATAAAAGTTCAAATGATTGTATGACATTAAAAATTAATTTATAGGTTAAAAAAACTATGATGTTAGTGTTGTAAACGGGAGTTTCAAAATTCGATCAATAGAAAAATTCTGTTCGAATATCCCGCGCATTTTTAGGGAGGAGCTTCGGTGCACCTGTTGGATAAACAGAGTATAAAACTGTATTAAACACTTTTAGAACTAAAAATATAAAGTTGGCACAGATGTAAATATACTGAAAGTTATAATAATTATTATTCACAATCGTTTTCGTTAACAAAGTAACATGGTCAGGTAACTACCCAGAAAACTTTATATTTATCGTACTTTATATTTTTAGTTCTAAAAGTGTTTAATACAATTTTAGTTTGTCTAAAAAATTATGATATTATGTTTATTATTAAGTTGCACTATTTAGACCACGCTACTATAGATTATTAATACAATACATACCTGTTCTGCATTGCAAATGGGATTGGGTAGTAAGCCATTGCTGAATATTGTTTAAATTATCAGAATTTCGTGTGGAATCTTCATTAAGCTCACTCTTGGCTATTTCCTGCAGTTCTGGTGTTATGTCTCGGATAGCCATTTTAATTTTACTTAACTAATAATAATTATTATTAAATACAATTTATATTTAATTAATTAATTTTAAAATAATAATTGGTTTTTTAAATCTTTATTTAAAACATTAAGTTTGTATCAGATACAGTTCATACTAGATGTAGTTCATACTGTCTTGTAGTAATTAATATAATTTAGAAAATTGTCGACTTTTATTCTACTATCTTATCAGTTATCTAAAACTTAATAGTTTGGTTTTGTTACTATAATTATGTACATAATAAGTTTCAAATATTAGTTGTAAAATCTGTTAAAGTTTTCTATACTTTACGTCAGACCATAGTATGTCAGAATTTCAATGTCGATAATGACTATTATAGGAGACGGGGATTAAAGGGGTCAAAAGTTTTTTGTTTTTTGCCTATAACTTCTGTTTTGTAAACAAGAGATAAAACAACAATGAGATGAGATTATTAAAAGTTCAATGTCTTTACGTCAAAGTAAATATTACTAATTATCATTTTTAATGCATTTTGGTATCATTTAAACCTTACTTTGAACTATTTTATAGGGAGTTTAACGCGTTTACTGTAATAAGTTGGTATTTTAACCTAAAAAAATTCGAAATGCAAGAAAAAAAAGTTAGGTTATGGGTTAAAGAGCTCATTAACTAAAACAGGCTTACATGACTGTTTTAAGTTTTTTATGAATACGGCTGTTAATCATTGATTCTCAAAGGGCTGCCCTAATAAGTACCCTGCTAGGGTGCCGCAAAATTTAGGTTCTGTGATTCGTTTTTGTGTGCTAATGACATTACGCCTATAGAAATTTATCGATAGTTTGAGAGAGAGAGAGAGATCGATCTCGCCACTCCAGCGCCTTGGAGACCTTATTTTACAGAAAATTCTCGTAAATTGAAATGTTGTGACATCTACGATGACTTTTTGTCATTTATACGTTTCTTGTGCAATGCAATTGTTATTTTTTATTTAAAAAAAAATTGTATTTTGTATTCAAGAATAATTGAATAATAAAGGGGGCCCGCTGTGGGTCTTGCACCAGGGCTCGGTCTTGACTTGCTACGTCACTGATTATAAAGAATGTAACTTAGTTATTACCATTATTATTTAATTCTACCCAATTATGACCCACGCTGCATTATCACATTAGAAAAATGAATTTTCGGATTCCCTAACTTAACCTAATTGCCAAATAAGAAGCAGTCTTATAGTTATTTGGGTAAATTGAAGTTCGTGATTAAAGTTAGCCATCTAAACTTTATAATTAAGTGAAGTTTTATCTATGTGTATCTAAATATCTTCTTATAATTACATGATTTCGTATAACTGCAATTTTTACTGAGCATTTTCTCATATTTTTCTGATTCAGTGAGCTTAAATACTTGCCATAAAATTTATGTAAATATTAAACTTTAAAACCATGAATTTTGAAAATGGAAAGGAAAAGTTTGACAGGTACGTGAATATTTCATACAAAGTGCCATAATATAAAAAATATAAAAAAGTTAACATGATTTTAGAGACTCCAAGTGGTTTTCAACTAAAACCAAATGTGAGAAAAAGTTATTGATACTTTGTGTATTAATATTTTTAACTTCTATTGCATTGCTTATATCCCTTATAGTAGTAGCTAATCAAATTAATCAATTAAATAAGTAAGTAGTAATTTTTACATGAAATGTTAGATTGTATTATTATTAATATTAATTAAAATTATTTCTTTAATATACTACATATTGTACTAATTTATTACATTTAAAAATAATCATTGGCAGATAAAAGACCTAATACCTGAAACTTTTTGTGGTCGAACTCCAATTTTTTATAATAATATAAATTAATTGCAGTATAGGAAGTATAATTACCATTTCAATATGTAATACTTTATTATTAACCTGAACTAATCAATTTAAAGATATTGAATAAATTCTTATGCAAATTGAATAACTACTCTTCGAAATGTACAGTTTTCTACGCCATGCCATAATCATAAGATATAATTTATTATTCTTGTGCAATTTTTTATATTATTTCATAATCATCAATTTAATAATATGAATTAATCAGTATTAAAAAATAGTACTATGCTTTAAAATTATTTGGTTGGTACTTCCAATAATTTTAACTTTTTTTATAGGAATGTTTGCTCAACTCCAAGTTGTATACACGCAGCATCTGATATAATTAAAAATATAGACACAGCAGAAGACCCATGTGATGACTTCTACAGTTTTGCATGTGGAAATTTTATAAAACAAAATACAATTCCAGAAGATGAACTTTCAATTGGACCTCTTACTTCAATTGAAGATGTTGTACGCGACCAACTTAAGATTCTTTTAGAAGAACCTCTTCAAAAGGACTCGCCGAAACCTCGTCGATTAATTAAGAAACTTTATGACATTTGTATGAATACGACAGCTATTGAACTGGATGGCGTATCAACACCTAAAGATATTCTTAAAGAATTAGGGGGATGGCCACTACTTGAAGGCAGTAATTGGAATGAAAATTTATTTGACTGGAAACAAGCGATTTACAAGTCTAGGAAACATGGATTATCTACTAGTTATATTATAACGGCATCCGTGTGTCCCGATGAAAAAAATTCTACCAGACGTGTCCTTTGTGTTAGCAAAAGAATAATGAATATTTGCAATTTACAATGATAATTTTTATTTTAGTTAGACCAACCCCTATTGAGTTTAAACATAGAATATCTTATCGATGGTATGGACGCATATGCCGTTCGTACTTATTATGATTATATGGTTGATATATCTGAATATTTTGGAGCCAACAGAACTGCAGCGTTAAATGAAATTAAAGAGATTTTAGAATTTGAAATTAAATTAGCAAAAGTGTGAACAATTGTCTATAATTTTTTTAACTCTATTTTTAAATATAATTTTAAGATTTGTATACCCAAAGAAGAACGTAGAAATTCGACAACCTTATACAATCCTATGACAATTGATGATCTTCATAGAGATTGTCCAATAATTCCTTGGTTGGAATATTTTACCAAAATTATGGATATTCCTGATATTAAAATTACTGGCGAAGATGTTGTTATTGTTGCTGTTCCAAGTTATATATCGAAGTTAGGTGGATTAATTGAACAAACACCGAAAAGGTAAATGATAATATACATAATGTACATAGTACCCAGTCAAGGCAGTAGCATCAAAGTACAAATAATAGGATATTAAGCAATAAAAAGAATAACATTTGTAGAGTTTTAGCAAATTATATTATGACAAGTTTAGCTGACTCGATGGTGTTTTATCTCAATGATACATTTAGAACCAGAGAACACGAATATATAAAAGCATTGGCTGGTACTTCAGAACGTAAAGCCAGGTGGAAAGAATGTACTGATCTGGCAAGCGGAAGGTAGAAGGAATTTATCTAATTTTTGTAAAGTTTATAGAATTGTTCCAGTTTAAATTTAGCATCGGGAGCTTCATATGCTAAAAGATTTTTTAATATGAGAGTAAAAGAATATTCTGAGGAAATCGGGACTGCTATACAAAATGTGTTCGTAAAAAATTTAGAAACCCTGGATTGGATGGATACGGTAACTAAAGCCAATGCTATTGATAAAGCAGAATCCCTAACTAAATACATAGCATTTCCAAAAGAAATTCTCGATGACGAAAAAGTTGCAAAGTTTTATTCCAACGTAAGTAATTGGAAAAACACTCTCCTTCATTGAAAAATACGTTTTAGTTAGAAATTAATACCAATAACTATTTAATGGCATCGAATATTGTAAGCGTATTTGATAAAGACTATTTCAACAGTAAATTGCGTAAACCAATCAATAAGACAGATTGGATAATACACTCCTATCCCACCACGGTTAACGCATTTTACAATCTTTTGCATAACAGTATAGGTGAAAATAGACATAATATAAGAGTTTCAAAATCCCTTTTTAATAATCCTAAATTTAATAGAATTACCAGCAGGAATCCTGCAGGGCATTTTCTTTAATCCCGATCGACCTCGTTATCTAAATTATGGAGGTATAGGATATGTTATGGGCCATGAAATAACTCATGGTTTTGATGATCAAGGTCGACAATATGATAAAGAGGGTAACCTCAATAATTGGTGGCACCAAGAAACCGAGGCAGCTTTCATTAAAAAAGCTCAGTGTATCATAGATCAATACGGAAATTATAGTGTGCCAGGAGTTAGAATGAACGTAAGTTAATATTATTTGTGCAATATAAGAAAATTGTGTATTATTTGCTTCAGTTGAATGGAATAAATACCCAAGGAGAAAATATAGCAGACAATGGTGGAATAAAAGTGGCTTATATAGCTTATAATAATTGGGTAGAAGAGAATGGTCCAGAACCTCGACTTCCGGGTTTAGAATATACACCACGTCAACTATTTTGGATTTCGGCCGCAAATAATTGGTGTGGCAAAGAAAGAGATGAAATTATTCAGTTTCGTATTACGTCTGGGTATCATCCTCCAAGTAAATTTCGAGTTAACGGACCGTTAAGTAATTCAAAAGATTTTGCAAGTGATTTTAAATGTGCTTCTGGTTCCCTAATGAATCCAACAGAAAAATGTGTGGTGTGGTAGTGTAACTTTTTTTTATTAAATAGTTTGGTTTTAATAATGTACCTACTATTGATTAAAATACAATAATAAAAAATAATAATAGCTGCTGGCTTCATTGAACTTTTTCTGTTTTATATTATGTTATATCTAAAGGGGTCCTTTGGGTGGTGAGGTCTTTTGAATGTCGCTTGTTGGGATGTTTAGATTTTCTTACATTTTTTTTCTTACATTTACCAAAGTACAATAAATTAATCTAATAAATTTAGTTTTTTATATTGAGCTTTCACAAAATTTATCCCACTTTTTAAGTTTTTAATAATATTTGTGGAGGAATTGTTGAGAAGCGGTCACAAATGAAACAAATTTATTGTCCGACGTTTCGGGTTCTTTAATGACCCATTTTCAAGGCTAAATACAACAAATTAAATTAAATTAACATAAAAAAGAGGGTATCCGGACTTTTGATCCCCGGACGATTGATCCCGGACGATTGATCCAGCGGACGGTTGATCCAGCGGACGATTGATCCCCGGACGATTGATCCTCGGACAATTGATCCAACGGACGATTTATCCCCGAGCGATTTAATTTCTTATTAAAATGTTAGTACGATGCATAGCTATGAAGTACCACACATTTCCGAGTTAGAAGACCCTAGGGGGATGTTTATAATTAGTTTAGTGTTGCCAAAATGGCTCTGGAGCGCTGCAAGGTGGAGCGAAGCGGAGTGCGGCGCGGAAGAGTCAATTTTGGTAAGACATCCACCTACGACAGAGTTGCAAACAAAAAAGCGAGATTCACCCCCCTTCTCAGTAGCATAATTTTCCGAGTTGGAAGGCCCTATGGGGATGTTTTTAATGAGTATAGTGTTGTCAAAATGGCTCTGGAGCGCTGCAAATTGATACTCTTTTCATTCTAATCCGTTATAATCGGAAGCAGGAATTTAAAAAAAGTCAATTTCCCATGTTATTTTCCTATGTTCACATCGGCGGCCGGTCACCCGGTATAAACAAAATAACTGTATTGGTAAAACATAATAAAATAAAATAAAGAAGATAAAGATTAGAATTGAACATAGCGGTTACATTATATTTATATTCGTTAAACCAATAATAATCATTATGAAAGGTCAATTTTTTCAAATGAAAAGAAATGGACATTGGGGATCAATGCTCCGGGGATCAATCGTCTGGGGATCAATCGTCCCTTGGATCAATCGTCCGCTGGATCAATCGTCTGTGGATCAATCGTCCGCTGGATCAATCGTCCGGGGATCAAACGTCCGGGTTCAATCGTCCGGGGATCAACCATCCGGGGATCAAACGTCTTAGAATCAAAAAAGAGAAAGAAATTAAAGAAAACAAATAATATACAAATTAAAAGAAACTATAAAAATGCAAAATACAAAACAAATTAAATTAAATTAAATTAACATAAAGAAGGAATGAAAGAAAACAACATACAAATTAAAGAAATTATAAAAATGAAAAATAAAACAGAATGAAAAATATAATAAAGGAAAAATTGTTTAATCAAATACTAACCTGAAGGAGTAAATGGAGGTTTAAGACACCATGTTTTACGATGTCCCTGATTTTAAGCTTTTAAGATTTTAAGCTAATATCTCGTGGTGTTTTCAAAATTCAAAATTTCAAAACAAAATCACAAAATCAAACAAAATCATTTACCCAAAAAGGGCGAAAAATTACTATCAAATTAATGTATCGTACCTATTAAGATAGTATCAGTATCACTGAAGAGTACTAAAAAATGTTCTTGCTCTAAGTTGGTTATTTGCTAAAATATCCTAAAAAGAATAGTGGGGTCTCTAAAGCCCCACGGTGACTGACAAGTTAGAAAAATTATCAGTGACGATCCAGGGTTAATGAAAAATCGTAAGTAATGAATAATTAACAAAGATACATTCCTGACTGTTCTGATTGGATTGTGAACTCCAAGCACAAATTGAGAATGAACAAATTCAGAAGAATAAAGAAACAAAATTTGACGTCTATTTCAAATATAATAGAAATCCCGGTAATATTAAATAATTAGATTTTATAGGAAATATTTTTGAAATTAATATATTAATGACATAATTATAATAAATTATTTCAGCAACTAATTTGTCTAAAAATAATCTAACTTACAGAGAATTTTGTTCTTTTATTTTAGTCTAATTTTACTCTAATACGCGTGTTTGAAAATTTAAAAAAAAGTTAGTCTCCATTTTTGCAATTTAAAAGTGCTCTTAAAATAGTCCAAGTAAAGATACTTGGACTATTTTACGTTATAAAAACAAAAATATTTTAGTTAGTCTATATCAAGATTATTGAATGAATCCGCTATACCAAATACACTTGCAAGTGTTCTGGGCTTCTTATTAAATCTAAAATTTTCGATGGAATGGTATTTATCATCTTCTAGAAACCAATCTCTATAGCTTTCCATTTTAGCTTTCCAATATTCTGAAATTTAAAAAAAATTCAATAAATTTTTAAGAGTTTTCCAATATTCATACCTATAAGTTCGTCTCGATTGCCATTTTCTCCACCACGTTCTTTAAGCATGTACTGTTGTGGAAGAATATCATAAAAAGACCTTTTTGATTTTTTTGCCCCATAAACATGGAACTAACAATAATTAAATTAATTACTTAGTTATCAAGACAACTTTGCTTTTCTTACCCTTTTCTTTAGCTTTTTAGACATGAACGACTTCATTAAATTAAAAATGCTTTCTACACCTAGTGGAGCTTTAACACCATAAAATTTTTTGATTCTTATAGGGTAACTATCTTGTATACAATATACAACTTTTTTTAAAATAGCAGGAGTCAGTTGTAGAATGTACCGTAAAGGAAACTCATTACAATCAACAAATGTAAACGTTCCTGCTATTGTCGTGTTATCATCTTCTAGTAACAACAAGTCCATGAACATAAAGTAAGCTTTGATTAAATGTACAACATTAACTTTCTTGTCTTGAACTTCCAGCATATCATAAAAAATAATTTTAGGTCCATTTGGTTCTAAAGGTGTTGGTAGTGGCAATAAAAGACTAAAATGAAAATCATTTTGATAACAAAGTTTTTAAAAATGTAGTAACTAACCCAGCCTTTAAAACTTCTTGAATCTGTGGATCAAGTGGATCTCTATTTTCAAAAAATTCTGGTATTAAACTTCTGGAAGTGTAGAAATTGTCCAATTTCATTTTTGTCTTCTCTAAATCATATTTACAACCTCTTAAGAAAGCAAGTAACCATTGTTCATCTAAAGACAAAATTGTCCACAAAGATATGCATTAATAAAGTTAAAACTATGCATACCTGTTCTGCATTTCAAATGGGATTGGGTAGTCAACCATTCTTGAATATTATTTAAATTATCAGAAATTTGCGTTGGATCTTCATTAATATCTGTTTTGGCTTTCTCTTGCAGTTCTGGTGTTATGTCTCGGATGACCATTTTAATTAAAGTAAAACAAAACCTATTTAAGTTTTAGTTATAAACTTAGTATTTGATCAGAAATCAACTTATATTATCTTAATTTATCGTGCTATCTTATTTGTATAAAAAGTAGCATCGCATTATATACGGTACTTAACATTGATAATGGCAACAAATAAATATACTCATACTGAATTACATACATACTTAAATTTATAATCTGGAACAAATAGATTAAACTTCTTCGGATTTCAATTAGTTTATGAAAAAATGTAATCAAAAGCAGCAACATAAAAAACGAATTTTTGTAAATTTTTTACTAACGTTTTTACAAAATTTGTGCATGTACCTCGTATAATAAATTGGGTATCTACTTTTTTCCGATACAAGCGTATTGTTTACACATTAATGTTATTCAAGCTCATTTCTGATTGTGGTCTATGCCTTGAACGTTCGATTTTAGGTACCTATAAATTTTGAGTTTTTAGTAATTTATCGATAAATATCGAAGCGGGTAAGCCGGTTTTGGAAACCAGCATTCACTGTGTTCGAAGCCTTAGATCTATCTACATCAGGAATAGGAATAATTACATTATCTCCGATGTCAACTGCAGGATGGAGGTCGAGGTTGAGATTTGCATCTCGAATCTTTTTCATTCAGCAATGTTTAATTCTGGCCAATATTACAAATAGCTCCTCTATTATGATGTTAAAAAACTCTATTACATTATTATCAGAGTGCAAAATATAGGGAGCACCGAATGTCAAAAAGATATTTATGAGAGTGGTCATTTTCAACATTTACATAAATAATCTAATAGTTTAAATTTAATTAATAAAATAATTTTTCAAAAAAAATTAAAATTTTGTGAATTTAATTTTTTGTTTTGTGGCTGCCTTGTTTATTATTTTCTGTGAAATGGATTGGTTTCTCAAAAATTTTTACTAAACAAAAGTTGTAGTCCGTTAAATTTCCTATCCGGAATGGGGCGTCAGATTTTTTGTAAAATGTTTCGTTTAAAAGCTACAGAGTTTTGAAAAAAAACAAAAAAAAGAAAAGCTCAAATTTTTCGACATTTTTTAACTTACTTTAATTCATAACTCGAAAGCCGTTGATTTTAGACAATAAAAGGTGTAAACCTAGTTTGTAGATTATTTCATGCTCTTTAAAAAAGCATTAAACCATTTTTACTGAAAAATCATTATTTTCAGAGCTATGGCCACGTCAAGGTGGAAAATAAAAAAATGCTTTAAAGAGGCCTAACTCTCAAGAGTTTGAATTTAGAAAAAAATTTCTATTAAATATTGTTCTTAGAAAAGTGTCCTCTGTCACCACCTAAGATATGTAAAGTGAGTGCGGGGACACCCTGTATATGGTGGTATCGACCGTAAAATTACCAACTAAATAGTTGTCAGACCTAACAGAAGACCAAAAGATAAGGCAAACTTACTATAGTAATGCATAAACATGGGTGGCCAAAATACATTTCTTATTGTATGTCAATTTGACCTCTATTTTCAAATACCTAATAACAATCGCGGTAATATTAAATAATATTATGTTAATGGCATAATTATAATTATTTCAGCAACTAATTTGTCTAAAATTAATCTAACTTACAGAGAATTATATTCTTTCGTTTTAGTCTGATGATAACTTTCCCGAACTTCACTTAAAAATTTGGTAAAATATGGGCAATAAATTCTTCAAGGAACCTGTATATGAGGGATTTTGGAAGTCGGTTACTCTAAAACGCGTGTTTGAAAAATTTCAGCTTGTCTCCATTTTTGCAATTTAAAAGTGTTCTTTACTTGGACAATTTTACATTATATTAATATGACTTACATTTTGATAATTACATTTATTTTTATTAAAGATAAAATATTAATGACAAAAATATGTTAGTCTATATTAAGATTTTTGAATGAATCCGCTATGCCAAATACACTGGCAAGTGTTCTGGGCTTCTTATTAAATCTAAAATTTTCGATGGAATGGTATTTATCATCTTCTAGAAACCAATTTCTATAGCTTTCCATTTTTGCTTTCCAATATTCTGAAATTAAAAAAAAATTAATAAATTTTCGATAGTTTTCTAATATTCACCTATAAGTTCGTCGCGACTGCCATTTTCTCCCCCATGTTCTTTAAGCATGTATTGTTGTGGAAGAATATCATATACAGACTTTTTTGTTTTTTGTTTGCCGTAAACATGGAACTAACAAAGATTAAATTAATTAGTTTGTTATGAGGACAAGTTTGTGTATCTTACTCTTTTCTTTAGCTTTTTAGACATGAAAGACTTCATTAAATTAAAAAGGGTTTCTACGCCAAGTGGAGTTTTAACACCACAAAGTTTTTTTATTCTTATAGGGTAACAATCCTGTAAACAATATACCATTTTTTTTAAAATAGCAGGAGTCAGTTGTAGGATGTAACGTAGCGGAAACTCATCGCAATCAACATATGTAAACGTTCCTGCTATTGCCGTGTTATCGTCTTCTAGTAACAACAAGTCTAAGAACATAAAGTGAACTTTGATTAAATGTAAAATGTTAACTTTTTTTTCATGAACCTCGTGTACATCATACAAAATAATTTTAGGTCCATTTGGTTCTAAAGGTTTTGGTAAAGGCAATGAAAGACTAAAATGAAAATCATTTTGATAACGAAGTCTTTTAAAATGCAGCTTGAAGTGCAGTAACTATACCCAGCCTTTAAAACTTCTTGAATCTCTGGATCAAGTGGATCTCTATTTTGAAAAAATTCTGGTATTAAACTTCTGGAAGTGTAGAAATTGTCCAATTTCATTTTAGTCTTTTCTAAATCATATTTACAACCTCTTAAGAAAGAAAGTAACCATTGTTCATCTAAAAACAAAATTTTCCACAAAGATATTCGTTAATAAAATTAATACTATTCATACCTCTTCTGCATTTCAAATGGGATTGGGTAGTCAACCATTCTTGAATATTATTTAAACTGTCAGAAATTTGCGTTGGATCTTCATTAATTTCGGTCTTGGCTTTCTCCTGCAGTTCTGGTGTTATGTGTCGGATAACCATTTTAATTAAATTTTAAAAAACTCATTTAATTTTTTTAATACTTCATTCGAAATCAATTTATGTTATCTTAGATTTTTTGCTATCTTTATTGTGTACAATGTTTCAGCTTATTATAATACAGCACTTAACGTTGATAATGGCAACTAATACTGAATTACATCATCCAAATTTCTTACATTTATAATCTGGAACAAAGTAAGTGTCGCCATTTCTATGAAAGTGTTACGTGCTATAGGGTTGATGGGACGAAATTAAGTCCCAGTTGTTCTCCAGAGATGATAAAACTACCTCTTTGGATATGTTACTATACGGAGAGCTGCGATTAATAGAGATAAGAATGTGGCCTTGAGGTGTATTGGTTTTAAGGTGTTTTCCATGGCTTCCTTAGAATTCTTGATATTAAAAGGGAACTTTGGTATTATAGCGTTCTTCAGGATAGAATAGATGAACTTAGTCGTGGGGATTGAATAATAGGACCCGATACAGCTGATAACAGGTCTCAGAGTAACGCTCTCCTTGTGAACTTAGGTAGACCATATTATTCTCTATAAAAATATGAATTATATTTTGACAGCAGTTTCAAAAGTTCGGGGTTATCCTTCAGGAAATTCCTGATAGTTCAGACTTGGCAAACCAACAAATCATTTTGATTTTATATCTTCTATTGCACAAATTGTGTGCGATATTAATGAAACTACCTCGCAATAGTTCTTTCCTCTACAAGAGAGTTTGCTTTCAGTTTAATATGATACATAAACAAATTTTCCTCGTTTCAAAATACTAAAGGTAAATAGCAGGGTAAGTATCTAAATAATAATCTTTCATTCAATTTTGTTCTTTGATTGCCTTAAATTTGAACAGAGAGCGAATCATGTCAGTAACTACGAAAAATGTCTTGAAGGTTACTCATCAGCAGGAATGGGGCAAGAAATTTCAACTACTATGAACTATGACGATCATGTGTAGACTGTAATTCCCCTGGGTGAGACAGATGTCGTTCTAAGACGCTAGATACCCAAATCGTAAGAGATTGAATATTAAAATTTTACAAAAAAAAATGTATTGGAGGTTTGCATTCCTAATGCATAGAAGTATGACTACAAATGGATGTGCCTAAAAGCAGTTAAAGTAACGTAAAACCATAGTATGTAAAACTACTACTTTGATGTAAAATGAATGGATACAAATGTAGAAGAGAGAAGGAAAGATACTAAATACAAATAAAAAAATAATGATGGGATAGTGATCCGCATCAAGCTAGCTCCGCCACTTTCGCAAAACCTAAAAAAAATATGTTGAGAATTTGTTGCTAATTAGTTGCGGCAATCGCGAATTTGTTGCTCTTACCGTTCGATAGTTCCAGCCATTTTTTGGTGGCGCACATGACACGCATGAATGGATTAACGAGATTCCATCTGGATTAACGAATGTATTAACGAGATTCCAATTTGTTGCTAATTAGTTGCGGCAAATAAATCTACCTACCTTGCGTTGATCCTGGATCAGCTCTTGATCCAGGATCAGCTAATCCCCTAGTTAACCCTCTGTTGTGCAACTGGCCCTTATGCCTGTTTTCACCAACAATTTATTTAAGAATTTCCTAGTAAAGAATTACTTAGCTACGATTCCATAAATGTGATTGGTCAAATTTGACATGAGTTTTTTTTATGTCAATACTATGTCAAATTTCACCAATCACATTTATGGAATCATAGCTAAGTAATTCTTTACTAGGAAATTCTTAAATAAATTGTTGGTGAAAACAGGCATAAGAGTTGTAATTATTTAAAATTAAATAAATTAACATTAGAAAATATAAAAACAAGAAATAGTGAATAGTGAAATCATGAATTCGATTGGTAGATCGCAAAAACTGAATTTTGAATTATTGCTAGATAGTCCAGTCATTGGGGCTTAAAAAGGGGGTTACCTTGGAAAGTTTTCCGGGAGTGTTAAAAAATGGCATTTTTATAGATTTTGACCTGCTATTTCCGAATTTTCACTTTGCCACCTCGTATCTTTGCCGCTCGCGCTACCATCTTGGAATAATGGCGCCAAAAATCAGTTTTTTGACAATATCTCCTTTCCAACTCATTTTACGACAAAAATACCTATGTAGCAAATTAAACTAGAGAAAATTTCCTATAATTTATGTCTAAACCTTTTCTTTGGCAAAGATCAGCGTTTGCCAAAGAGTGCCATGAAATATGATCCAAGTGGGAGAAGAGATGTTGGACGTCCAAGGAAGAGGTGGGCTGATTAGCAATCGGAACAGGCCTGCGACCTACACCGTGAAGCAGACGACGACGACCTTTTTTTTGTAAAATGAATAGTTTCAGCGCATGAGTGCCTCAAACCCACACACATCTGCATCAATACGCGTATGAGTTTTGAAAATTGTTTTTTTTTATAGATTTCGACGTGGTCATTTCGAATTTTCACTTTTCCACCTCATATCTTTGCCGCTCACTTCGCCATCTTGAAAAAATGGCGCCCAAAAACAGATTTTGAGAATATCTCCTTTTCGACTCATTTTACGATGAAAATATAGTTATGTATCTTTGTATAAGGCATTTGAGCAATATTCTGGAGATATAAATTTTGGAGACGCTATGTATGTCATCGATGGAGGATACTTATTGCATCGAATCGTTTGGCATTGCGGTGAATCGTTTTCATCCATTTGCAATAACTACGTCACATTTGTTCGATCGAAGTATAAATCCAATGCTATCATCGTATTTGATGGATATCGGGAAGATGTAGCAGACCGTAGCATCAAATATGGAGAGCGATCTCGATGATCACGGAAACATGCTTCAGTAGACATACTTTTTGACGAGACAATGATCCCAACTGTGTCACAAGATAAATTCCTAGGCAACGATGCAAACAAGAACCGCCTCATTGGACTGTTGAAGACAAAATTTGAAGCTGCGAACTTCATGGTCAAGCAAGCCATAGAAGATGCGGATACGCACTAATAATCAATTGGCAATCAGCGTTGCATCTACATTAAATTCCGTAATAGTTGTCGGGGAAGATGTAGACCTTCTTATTCTTTTGACGGCATCTTTCTTGCCATTCCGTAGATGGGGGCGTGCTATGTTTTATGCTATGCATGCCGCAGCTATGGCGCAACTAATTAGCAACAAATTAGCAACAAATTGGAATCTCGTTAATACATCCGTTAATCCAGATGGAAGCTCGTTAATCCATTCATGTGCGTCATGTGCGCCACCACTTAAATGGCTGTAACTATCGAACGGTAAGAGCAACAAATTCGCGATTTGCCGCAACTAATTAGCAACAAATTAGCAACAAAATCCCATATACTTATTTTTGATTTTAGTAAATTTTTGAGTGGTGGCGGCGCTAGGTTGATATCAACCTAGCGCCGTCACCACTTAAATGGCTGTAATTCGCGAACGGTAAGAGCAACAAATTCGCGATTGCCGCAACTAATTAGCAACAAATTAGCAACAAATTCTCAACATATTTTTTTTGGTTTTGCGAAAGTGGCGGCGCTAGCTTGATGCGGGTGGAATAGTGGATAGTAATGGAATCTGCCTTGTAGTGCCACAAAATGTTTAAATTGGTAATGGTTTTAATCCCAGCCATCCAGAAGTGCGTTACAAACAGATATACATAACTGATTAGTGATTACAATGTCTTTTGTTCTTATTCAAACAATACTAGAAAATTAAAATAGAAAATCAAACAAGTTATTTATCTGCTAAATAAATATTAATTTATTAGTGTGAACTAGTGAACCGATATCACAATAAATTAAAGGACATGGAACTTAGGTTATCGGTCATGTGATCTATCTTGTATGTAGATATAAAAAATAGATACCTAGCCTAATTTTTGCGTCTTTTAATTTGTCAAAATAATCAATTTTGAAGGCCTTTATTTTTACCTATTTTTTTTTAATTTATAAAATCACAATGATTGAAATATGTTAATACCCACTTCAAAAATTCAAAACAAATCAATATATGGATATAAAAGATCGCAGGATATTGGATACGCTTCATTAAAACAAATAAATTATCATTCGACGTTTCGGTTTTTTAACTAAGACCATCTTCGGGACTGAAAGAGGAAGAAATTGGTCATACAACACTTTCTTCCAAGTCATCAGAAAAACAGTTAAAATGTACAACATGTACTAACTAACAATTTACGAATATGAAACAACTATCGATATTCACATAACCTGTACAAAAATCTAAAGATAAGTGTTGCCCAAAGCAGCCAGTGGTTCTTAACTTTTTTTGCTCAAGGACTACGTCAAGAAAAATAAAATTGCTGGGAAGCATCTCCAAATCAAAATTTATACGTATATAATTTCCTGCTGAATAACCTCATCGTTTTTCTGTAATAAAATCCGTAATGCTTATAAGGCTAAAATGATCAAAATCGTATTTCCACTTTTGTCTAAACAACCAATTCACAATATTACAGTGTTTTTAAGATTGATTTACCAAAAGTGGGTTAATTTCGCGCTGAACGGTCTTATTGATTTTATCCATATTCACACTGTAAATTCACAAATTTAAATTGTGTTAAAATTATCTACAATTTTGTACATATTTTTAACACAATTTGGATTTTTCGACAATCTAGACCCAAATATATATTTTGTGTTTGAATGCAAAAGATGGGGTAGTAGCGATTTTTTAGTATGTTGTTAGGCTTGGGGCCCTAATGAAAAATCCAAGTTTTTGACCTCGAGGCGCATGCGCTCGAGCCGCCATCTTGGATTTTAGGTACAAACATTTGGTTTTTTGATAATAACTCAAAAACGGTGGCTTTCACGACAAAAGATGTTCTATACAAAGTTAAAGAAGACAAAATTTCCTACATTTTTTGTAGAAAAAATTTTTTGTAGCACACATAATGTTAGGAGTTACATCTCCGTGAAGTTGCACTATTTGAAAAAAAAGTATTATATTTTGTTAAATAAATAATTTAAACAAATGCAAATCATATTGAAATAATTTTTAAAGAGACTCTACTTTAATAACAAATTAACACTAACATATCCTACTTATGGATTCAGTATTTTCTAATGGTCACTTTGGTAAAGCATTTCATTGAAGCGGAGCGAATGGGGAACTGGCAATTGCATCTAAATACTGTTCAAAGAATGCTGCCCTATTTTCATGCAAGCGGCCATTTCTTGTATGCAAAATGTGCTCATCTCTATTTGCAAAGTATGTTTGATTTGGAACTCAAGATGGATCCAGTTGAATACAAAAATTTCACGACAGAAGGCTTTTTCACGATTAGGCGTACTGACAAATATGTTGATTAGGCATTTGGTTCGACATGACCATCGAACAAACATTAATGCGAATGATGCATAGCTCTGGGGGCCTAACTCGTGGACGAGGAATCAGCGATAGTGTACTGGCTCATTGGACTTTGGGATTGATATCTTTGCACAATGTTTGCGAAGCTTTTGAGAATTATTGCGACGTTCATCTTGATACATCCGAGCAACATGTTGATGCAATAAACAAATTGTTGCGTTGGTTTTCTCAGCATCCTCCCTTTCCCGAAATCAATTCCCTTGTTTGCATAAGCACTGGAATTGTTGGAGATGCAACGATAAACTGTCATTTGTCCAGGGAAATGGGTTTGAAAGGTTTGAACAAAATGGTTAACACGTATGAAAATTTTGAGGCAATTAAATTTAAACGAAAAGATAAAGTCATCCCACTACTAGCAGTTAATAGCAGCATTAAAGTCGGCGAAGAAACTATTTGCCTCAACCCACTAATGCTGTTTCAAAGGATGTGCATTGCTATAAGAAATCCGAAGACGAGATAAAGGATTACCTTAAATACAAGCTGGCCCCCTTTCCTTTGTCGCTTTTTTCGGAAGCAGGAATGCGCAAAGGAATCAAGTCATCTTTATATTCCGTATTCACACCGCTTTCCGATGAATTTCAATTCGGAGGTAACCAGATCAATGTGGTGGATGGGAGATATCTCCTACACAAAGTTGTGTGGCACCGAAATAATTTGTTTGGGGCCATTTGTGACAAATATGTTCGATATGTGCAAGATCATTTTGGTTCCCACGCAATTGTTGTTTTTTATGGATATCCAACTGATGGTGGCAATACAAATACAAAGACCGCAGAAAGCCGATGTCCTTTTTGATGAAACAATGGTGGTGCAAGTTTCGCAGGAGCGATTTTTAGCCAATGAAAAAAATAAAGTTCGTCTCGTATCGATGCTGAAGAACAAATTTGAGCTGGCTGCATTTACAGTTGAAGGGCTTATTGTTAGAATGTGATAAGCCACATTTTTTATCAATAAAGTGTTCTGTTTTTCTGGCCTTTGGATATTATTTCACTCTATTGCTAGAAAAGTGTTCTCATGGAACATACCAATGGATCTGAGCGTTTATTACTATGAAAATGTTCCTTAATATTTTACAGATTTAAATATAAGTAAAATCATCTATTACTCAACATTTTGTTTTTGTGGCTTATCACATTCTAACAATAAGCCCTTCAGTTAAACAAGCTGAAGATGATGCCGATGTGCTAATTGTCAACACTGCAATTTCATTATGCAGTGAATCAATATTTGAATGTGGCTGAACTTAGCAACGGATTCGGATTCAGATTTAGATTCAGATTTACAATTTTACAGTGGACCAACTAAATCATAAACATGAAATAAAATTTTGTAAAATGTGCATTTTTAATGCAATTTTTGAAAGTCAAAAGGTATACAACAACAATAAATGTGTTCTAATGTCGACTCAAAATTTCTTTCATCCACCGGGAAGCCCTAAATGGTATTAAAACTAATATCAAAAATTAAAAAAGTAATACATGTAATTTAAACTAAACACTGGTGAAAATTGGATTTTGTTGAGTATAATAAAGGTACAAAATTTCAATTACTAACTCAGGGGTTAAGGGGGGTAGAATTACGACTTTACGTTGAAATTAAAATAACAATCGCATTATGTCTAAATCCCATCCACCTAAAAAAATTGACAATATTAGTTACACATATATAAAAATTTTCAAACCCCAACTCAGGGGTCTTGGGGTTGAATTTGCGACTCCAAGCTAAAATTCAGAAAAAAATGGCAGTGTGCTTCTATACAACCTCCGCCGAAAAATTGAGAATAATAAATTACATAAGTGTACGAAATCTCACTCCCCAATTCAGGGGACACGGGGGTAGATTCGCGTTTCCAAAATCAAAGTTGAAAAAAGTTGACGGTGTGCTTCAATGGCACTAGCGCCAAAAAATGAAGTATATTAAATAACATAAGTGCACAAAATTTCAGGCTCAAATTCAGGGGACACGGGGGTAGATTTGCGTTTCTAAAATTAAAATTTAAAAAAGTTGACGGTGTGCTTCAATGACACTATCGCCAAAAAATGAAGTATAATAAATAACATAAGTGTACAAAATTTCAGACCCAAATTCAGGGGACACGGGGGTAGATTTGCGTTTCTAAAATCAAAATTTAAAAAAGTTGACTGTGTGCTTCAATGGCACTAGCGCCAAAAAATGAAGTATATTAAATAACATAAGTGCACAAAATTTCAGGCTCAAATTCAGGGGACACGGGGGTAGATTTGCGTTTCTAAAATTAAAATTTAAAAAAGTTGACGCTGTGCTTCAATGACACTATCGCCAAAAAATCAAGTATATTAAATAACATAAGTGTACAAAATTTCATGCCCAAATTCAGGGGACACGGGGGTAGATTTGCGTTGCCAAAATCAAATTTTAAAAAAGTTGACGGTGTGCTTCAATGACACTATCGCCAAAAAATGAAGTATAATAAATAACATAAGTGTACAAAATTTCAGGCTCAAACTCAGGGGACACGGGGGTAGATTTGCGTTTCTAAAATTAAAATTTAAAAAAGTTGACGGTGTGCTTCAATGACACTATCGCCAAAAAATCAAGTATATTAAATAACATAAGTGTACAAAATTTCATGCCCAAATTCAGGGGACACGGGGGTAGATTTGCGTTGCCAAAATCAAATTTTAAAAAAGTTGACGGTGTGCTTCAATGACACTATCGCCAAAAAATGAAGTATAATAAATAACATAAGTGTACAAAATTTCAGACCCAAATTCAAGGGACACGGGGGTAGATTTGCGTTTCTAAAATCAAAATTTAAAAAAGTTGACTGTGTGCTTCAATGGCACTAGCGCCAAAAAATGAAGTATATTAAATAACATAAGTGCACAAAACTTCAGGCTCAAATTCAGGGGACACGGGGGTAGATTTGCGTTTCTAAAATCAAAATTTAAAAAAGTTGACTGTGTGCTTCAATGGCACTAGCGCCAAAAAATGAAGTATATTAAATAACATAAGTGCACAAAATTTCAGGCTCAAATTCAGGGGACACGGGGGTAGATTTGCGTTGTCAAAATCAAATTTTAAAAAAGTTGACGGTGTGCTTCAATGACACTATCGCCAAAAAATGAAGTATAATAAATAACATAAGTGTACAAAATTTCATGCCCAAATTCAGGGGATACGGGGGTAGATTTGCGTTGCCAAAATCAAATTATAAAAAAAGTGACGGTGTGCTTCAATGACACTAGCGCCAAAAAATGAAGTATAATAAATAACATACGTGTACAAAATTTCAGTCCAAAATTCAGGGGACACGGGGGTAGATTTGCGTTTCTAAAATCAAAATTTAAAAAATTTGACTGTGTGCTTCAATGGCACTAGCGCCAAAAAATGAAGTATATTAAATAACATAAGTGCACAAAATTTCAGGCTCAAATTCAGGGGACACGGGGGTAGATTTGCGTTGTCAAAATCAAATTTTAAAAAAGTTGACGGTGTGCTTCAATGACACTATCGCCAAAAAATGAAGTATAATAAATAACATAAGTGTACAAAATTTCATGCCCAAATTCAGGGGATACGGGGGTAGATTTGCGTTGCCAAAATCAAATTATAAAAAAGGTGACGGTGTGCTTCAATGACACTATCGCCAAAAAATGAAGTATAATAAATAACATAAGTGTACAAAATTTCATGCCCAAATTCAGGGGATACGGGGGTAGATTTGCGTTGCCAAAATCAAATTATAAAAAAGGTGACGGTGTGCTTCAATGACACTAGCGCCAAAAAATGAAGTATAATAAATAACATACGTGTACAAAATTTCAGTCCAAAATTCAGGGGACACGGGGGTAGATTTGCGTTTCTAAAATCAAAATTTAAAAAAGTTGACTGTGTGCTTCAATGGCACTAGCGCCAAAAAATGAAGTATATTAAATAACATAAGTGCACAAAACTTCAGGCTCAAATTCAGGGGACACGGGGGTAGATTTGTGTTTCTAAAATCAAAATTTAAAAAAGTTGACTGTGTGCTTCAATGGCACTAGCGCCAAAAAATGAAGTATATTAAATAACATAAGTGCACAAAATTTCAGGCTCAAATTCAGGGGACACGGGGGTAGATTTGCGTTTCTAAAATTAAAATTTAAAAAAGTTGACGCTGTGCTTCAATGACACTATCGCCAAAAAATCAAGTATATTAAATAACATAAGTGTACAAAATTTCATGCCCAAATTCAGGGGACACGGGGGTAGATTTGCGTTGCCAAAATCAAATTTTAAAAAAGTTGACGGTGTGCTTCAATGACACTATCGCCAAAAAATGAAGTATAATAAATAACATAAGTGTACAAAATTTCAGACCCAAATTCAGGGGACACGGGGGTAGATTTGCGTTTCTAAAATCAAAATTTAAAAAAGTTGACTGTGTGCTTCAATGGCACTAGCGCCAAAAAATGAAGTATATTAAATAACATAAGTGCACAAAATTTCAGGCTCAAATTCAGGGGACACGGGGGTAGATTTGCGTTTCTAAAATTAAAATTTAAAAAAGTTGACGCTGTGCTTCAATGACACTATCGCCAAAAAATCAAGTATATTAAATAACATAAGTGTACAAAATTTCATGCCCAAATTCAGGGGACACGGGGGTAGATTTGCGTTGCCAAAATCAAATTTTAAAAAAGTTGACGGTGTGCTTCAATGACACTATCGCCAAAAAATGAAGTATAATAAATAACATAAGTGTACAAAATTTCAGACCCAAACTCAGGGGACACGGGGGTAGATTTGCGTTTCTAAAATCAAAATTTAAAAAAGTTGACTGTGTGCTTCAATGGCACTAGCGCCAAAAAATGAAGTATATTAAATAACATAAGTGCACAAAACTTCAGGCTCAAATTCAGGGGACACGGGGGTAGATTTGTGTTTCTAAAATCAAAATTTAAAAAAGTTGACTGTGTGCTTCAATGGCACTATCGCCAAAAAATCAAGTATAATAAATAACATAAGTGTACAAAATTTCAGACCCAAATTCAGGGGACACGGGGGTAGATTTGCGTTTCTAAAATCAAAATTTAAAAAAGTTGACTGTGTGCTTCAATGGCACTAGCGCCAAAAAATGAAGTATATTAAATAACATAAGTGCACAAAATTTCAGGCTCAAATTCAGGGGACACGGGGGTAGATTTGCGTTTCTAAAATTAAAATTTAAAAAAGTTGACGCTGTGCTTCAATGACACTATCGCCAAAAAATCAAGTATATTAAATAACATAAGTGTACAAAATTTCATGCCCAAATTCAGGGGACACGGGGGTAGATTTGCGTTGCCAAAATCAAATTTTAAAAAAGTTGACGGTGTGCTTCAATGACACTATCGCCAAAAAATGAAGTATAATAAATAACATAAGTGTACAAAATTTCAAACCCAAACTCAGGGGACACGGGGGTAGATTTGCGTTTCTAAAATCAAAATTTAAAAAAGTTGACTGTGTGCTTCAATGGCACTAGCGCCAAAAAATGAAGTATATTAAATAACATAAGTGCACAAAACTTCAGGCTCAAATTCAGGGGACACGGGGGTAGATTTGCGTTTCTAAAATCAAAATTTAAAAAAGTTGACTGTGTGCTTCAATGGCACTAGCGCCAAAAAATGAAGTATATTAAATAACATAAGTGCACAAAATTTCAGGCTCAAATTCAGGGGACACGGGGGTAGATTTGCGTTGCCAAAATCAAATTTTAAAAAAGTTGACGGTGTGCTTCAATGACACTATCGCCAAAAAATCAAGTATATTAAATAACATAAGTGTACAAAATTTCATGCCCAAATTCAGGGGACACGGGGGTAGATTTGCGTTGCCAAAATCAAATTTTAAAAAAGTTGACGGTGTGCTTCAATGACACTATCGCCAAAACATGAAGTATAGTAAATAACATAAGTGTACAAAATTTCAGACCCAAATTCAGGGGACACGGGGGTAGATTTGCGTTTCTAAAATCAAAATTTAAAAAAGTTGACTGTGTGCTTCAATGACACTAGCACCAAAAAATGAAGTATAATAAATAACATAAGTGTACAAAATTTCAGACCCAAACTCAGGGGACACGGGGGTAGATTTGCGTTGCCAAAATCATTTTCAAAATCAAATTGCCCGCATAAGATTTTAGTCGTTTTGGCCGCATTAATACACTTATGGACGTTTGTGTCTGTAATAAGACGGATGGTGGAGATTTATATCACAACATGGGCATGGTCGAGTATAGGAGATAGTAATTATTATAGAATACAAGCCCTTCCCCCCCTGCCATTGGAAGCTCTGGAAGGAAATGTAAGAGAATGCATATTAAAAAATGCTGCTTATATTCCTGATACGCGAGCGGATAAAGGTTAAAAAATTTAAAAAAAAACCTTTTAATTTAAAATTAAAAATGTGTACTAAAAGATAAAATAGTATATTATACTACAAGGGAGTAAAGTTACTCTTTTCAGTCCCGAGACAATTTTGTACCGAGGCCGTAGGCCGAGGTGCAACAAGCAGTCGAGGGACGAAAAGGTACTTTACTCCCACGTTGTATATACTATTTTTCACAATTGCGATGAAAAATTTCGCGAATAATTGCAAATTTTACGTTAAATAATTATGTTTAATTTGAAAAAGCGTCTAGTGATCAAGTCGCCAATTACATTAAAAAAATGAATAGTGTAACTATGTAATATAAAAATATTGTATTGACGTGTTATCGTTATTATTGTTCGAATTTCGAAGAGTGAAGCGTGAAAATGAATGTTAAAATTGACGTTGAAGAGGCCGCGAGGCAGGCAGTGATGGGATGTCTGCCGAATAAATCTGTAAAAATTTACAAAAAACAATACGGCGTATATCTTGATTTTTGTAAGGCCAACGAAATTTCGCCTACGGTCGAAGAAAGCCTACTGGCTTTCTTCTTTGAACAATCTAAAAAATATAAACATGTGACCATGTGGTCGCATTTTTCCATGCTCAAGGCTCTGATTAAAGCAGAGCATAATTTGGACATCGGGCGATTCCCCCGGTTGGTGGCCTTTCTCAAGAGGAAGAACGACGACGGCGAAGAACAAAAGAAATCGCAGGTGTTTACAAAGGAAAGCGTCTTACAGTTCGTAAGGGACGCACCTGCGAAATTATTCCTTGCGAAGGTAAGTCATCTACAGAAACTACAATATTTGCCGTATTTTTAACCTTTTTTTATTTCTAGATCGTACTTATCATTGGGATTGCTGGAGCCTGCAGGTCGGACGAGCTACTGAATCTGCAAGCCGCAGATGTTAGGGATTTGTCCGGAACAAGGCAGGTATCGCGGACCAGATTTTTGGTGGACGCGCGAGCACGTCGTCCGACTCCAGGCCCGCGAACATGTCGTCAGACTCCGAACCACTAAAGAAAAAGCTTAAATGCACTGATATCGATCTGCAAGACTTGCAGAGGCTTGTTTCCATGAAGTCCTGCAATGTTTCTAATGTAAATATATATTTTAATTCTAAATAAATAATAATTTTACTAGAATAACGGATTTTGATTTTTACACCCTCTAGCGGGGTGTAAAATTCATTTTTACGACCTGCACCGGGGTGTAAAATCCATTTTTACGACCTACTGCAGGTCGTAAAATGCATGTTGAATGCAGGTATAAAAAACGCCCCTTTACACCCGCAAATGCGGGGCTAAATTGCACTTTAGAATATCGCAATTGTGAAAAATTAATTAAATATTTATTTTAAAGAATAAACAGAGCTTCTTGAAAACATTAGTATAAAAGCGTGGAGCTGTTTATTTATAAGTATAGGTAAGCAATTAATAGCCCCACACTTTTTATTGTTATTAATGCCGCATAAAGATTTCCTGATACGCTAAAGCGAAATAAGCTAACTCATCATTTCATAAGTTCTTCACTGTTTATTGCGGCTTTTAGGAAATGCACAAATAAGATTCCACGCAAAAGCGTACCTTACGTAATTACGTTTTACCACGTAAAATGTGTCAAATATCAGTTATCTTTTTACAAATTTTTCTAAGAAAAGTATGGTAACTGATCTAGTTATATTAATAATTTATTGTTACTTTATGCCGCCTAAAAACTTGCAGATCAGGTAAAACGAATTAAGCTAAACGCGAATAGAAAATGTTACCTGCCTACGTAAGAGAAGAAAACGTTAGCAATCCTGTGTAGATGTACTATAAATTATTAATTGGAGATTTGCAATCGAAATTTCGTAATGTAGAGACAATAATTCTGAAAATATTTTTGTTTATTCTAATTTGTAATGCTTATATATTTTATAATTTATACCTTAGAAAAAACAAGTTTTGTGCACTTATGTTATTTAATATACTTCATTTTTTGGCGCTAGTGCCATTGAAGCACACAGTCAACTTTTTTAAATTTTGATTTTAGAAACGCAAATCTACCCCCGTGTCCCCTGAGTTTGGGTCTGAAATTTTGTACACTTATGTTATTTATTATACTTCATTTTTTGGCGATAGTGTCATTGAAGCACACCGTCAACTTTTTTAAAATTTGATTTTGGCAACGCAAATCTACCCCCGTGTCCCCTGAATTTGGGCATGAAATTTTGTACACTTATGTTATTTAATATACTTGATTTTTTGGCGATAGTGTCATTGAAGCACAGCGTCAACTTTTTTAAATTTTAATTTTAGAAACGCAAATCTACCCCCGTGTCCCCTGAATTTGAGCCTGAAATTTTGTGCACTTATGTTATTTAATATACTTCATTTTTTGGCGCTAGTGCCATTGAAGCACACAGTCAACTTTTTTAAATTTTGATTTTAGAAACGCAAATCTACCCCCGTGTCCCCTGAATTTGGGTCTGAAATTTTGTACACTTATGTTATTTATTATACTTGATTTTTTGGCGCTAGTGCCATTGAAGCACACAGTCAACTTTTTTAAATTTTGATTTTAGAAACACAAATCTACCCCCGTGTCCCCTGAATTTGAGCCTGAAGTTTTGTGCACTTATGTTATTTAATATACTTCATTTTTTGGCGCTAGTGCCATTGAAGCACACAGTCAACTTTTTTAAATTTTGATTTTAGAAACGCAAATCTACCCCCGTGTCCCCTGAATTTTGGACTGAAATTTTGTACACGTATGTTATTTATTATACTTCATTTTTTGGCGCTAGTGTCATTGAAGCACACCGTCACCTTTTTTATAATTTGATTTTGGCAACGCAAATCTACCCCCGTATCCCCTGAATTTGGGCATGAAATTTTGTACACTTATGTTATTTATTATACTTCATTTTTTGGCGATAGTGTCATTGAAGCACACCGTCAACTTTTTTATAATTTGATTTTGGCAACGCAAATCTACCCCCGTGTACCCTGAATTTGGGTCTGAAATTTTGTACACTTATGTTATTTATTATACTTCATTTTTTGGCGATAGTGTCATTGAAGCACACCGTCAACTTTTTTAAAATTTGATTTTGGCAACGCAAATCTACCCCCGTGTCCCCTGAATTTGAGCCTGAAATTTTGTGCACTTATGTTATTTAATATACTTCATTTTTTGGCGCTAGTGCCATTGAAGCACACAGTCAACTTTTTTAAATTTTGATTTTAGAAACGCAAATCTACCCCCGTGTCCCCTGAATTTGGGTCTGAAATTTTGTACACTTATGTTATTTATTATACTTCATTTTTTGGCGATAGTGTCATTGAAGCACACCGTCAACTTTTTTAAAATTTGATTTTGGCAACGCAAATCTACCCCCGTGTCCCCTGAATTTGGGCATGAAATTTTGTACACTTATGTTATTTAATATACTTGATTTTTTGGCGATAGTGTCATTGAAGCACAGCGTCAACTTTTTTAAATTTTAATTTTAGAAACGCAAATCTACCCCCGTGTCCCCTGAATTTGAGCCTGAAATTTTGTGCACTTATGTTATTTAATATACTTCATTTTTTGGCGCTAGTGCCATTGAAGCACACAGTCAACTTTTTTAAATTTTGATTTTAGAAACACAAATCTACCCCCGTGTCCCCTGAATTTGAGCCTGAAGTTTTGTGCACTTATGTTATTTAATATACTTCATTTTTTGGCGCTAGTGCCATTGAAGCACACAGTCAACTTTTTTAAATTTTGATTTTAGAAACGCAAATCTACCCCCGTGTCCCCTGAATTTTGGACTGAAATTTTGTACACGTATGTTATTTATTATACTTCATTTTTTGGCGCTAGTGTCATTGAAGCACACCGTCACCTTTTTTATAATTTGATTTTGGCAACGCAAATCTACCCCCGTATCCCCTGAATTTGGGCATGAAATTTTGTACACTTATGTTATTTATTATACTTCATTTTTTGGCGATAGTGTCATTGAAGCACACCGTCAACTTTTTTAAAATTTGATTTTGACAACGCAAATCTACCCCCGTGTCCCCTGAATTTGAGCCTGAAATTTTGTGCACTTATGTTATTTAATATACTTCATTTTTTGGCGCTAGTGCCATTGAAGCACACAGTCAACTTTTTTAAATTTTGATTTTAGAAACGCAAATCTACCCCCGTGTCCCCTGAATTTTGGACTGAAATTTTGTACACGTATGTTATTTATTATACTTCATTTTTTGGCGCTAGTGTCATTGAAGCACACCGTCACTTTTTTTATAATTTGATTTTGGCAACGCAAATCTACCCCCGTATCCCCTGAATTTGGGCATGAAATTTTGTACACTTATGTTATTTATTATACTTCATTTTTTGGCGATAGTGTCATTGAAGCACACCGTCAACTTTTTTAAAATTTGATTTTGACAACGCAAATCTACCCCCGTGTCCCCTGAATTTGAGCCTGAAATTTTGTGCACTTATGTTATTTAATATACTTCATTTTTTGGCGCTAGTGCCATTGAAGCACACAGTCAACTTTTTTAAATTTTGATTTTAGAAACGCAAATCTACCCCCGTGTCCCCTGAATTTGAGCCTGAAGTTTTGTGCACTTATGTTATTTAATATACTTCATTTTTTGGCGCTAGTGCCATTGAAGCACACAGTCAACTTTTTTAAATTTTGATTTTAGAAACGCAAATCTACCCCCGTGTCCCTTGAATTTGGGTCTGAAATTTTGTACACTTATGTTATTTATTATACTTCATTTTTTGGCGATAGTGTCATTGAAGCACACCGTCAACTTTTTTAAAATTTGATTTTGGCAACGCAAATCTACCCCCGTGTCCCCTGAATTTGGGCATGAAATTTTGTACACTTATGTTATTTAATATACTTGATTTTTTGGCGATAGTGTCATTGAAGCACACCGTCAACTTTTTTAAATTTTAATTTTAGAAACGCAAATCTACCCCCGTGTCCCCTGAGTTTGAGCCTGAAATTTTGTACACTTATGTTATTTATTATACTTCATTTTTTGGCGATAGTGTCATTGAAGCACACCGTCAACTTTTTTAAAATTTGATTTTGGCAACGCAAATCTACCCCCGTGTCCCCTGAATTTGGGCATGAAATTTTGTACACTTATGTTATTTAATATACTTGATTTTTTGGCGATAGTGTCATTGAAGCACAGCGTCAACTTTTTTAAATTTTAATTTTAGAAACGCAAATCTACCCCCGTGTCCCCTGAATTTGAGCCTGAAATTTTGTGCACTTATGTTATTTAATATACTTCATTTTTTGGCGCTAGTGCCATTGAAGCACACAGTCAACTTTTTTAAATTTTGATTTTAGAAACGCAAATCTACCCCCGTGTCCCCTGAATTTGGGTCTGAAATTTTGTACACTTATGTTATTTATTATACTTCATTTTTTGGCGATAGTGTCATTGAAGCACACCGTCAACTTTTTTAAATTTTAATTTTAGAAACGCAAATCTACCCCCGTGTCCCCTGAATTTGAGCCTGAAATTTTGTGCACTTATGTTATTTAATATACTTCATTTTTTGGCGCTAGTGCCATTGAAGCACACCGTCAACTTTTTTCAACTTTGATTTTGGAAACGCGAATCTACCCCCGTGTCCCCTGAATTGGGGAGTGAGATTTCGTACACTTATGTAATTTATTATTCTCAATTTTTCGGCGGAGGTTGTATAGAAGCACACTGCCATTTTTTTCTGAATTTTAGCTTGGAGTCGCAAATTCAACCCCAAGACCCCTGAGTTGGGGTTTGAAAATTTTTATATATGTGTAACTAATATTGTCAATTTTTTTAGGTGGATGGGATTTAGACATAATGCGATTGTTATTTTAATTTCAACGTAAAGTCGTAATTCTACCCCCCTTAACCCCTGAGTTAGTAATTGAAATTTTGTACCTTTATTATACTCAACAAAATCCAATTTTCACCAGTGTTTAGTTTAAATTACATGTATTACTTTTTTAATTTTTGATATTAGTTTTAATACCATTTAGGGCTTCCCGGTGGATGAAAGAAATTTTGAGTCGACATTAGAACACATTTATTGTTGTTGTATACCTTTTGACTTTCAAAAATTGCATTAAAAATGCACATTTTACAAAATTTTATTTCATGTTTATGATTTAGTTGGTCCACTGTAAAATTGTAAATCTGAATCTAAATCTGAATCCGAATCCGTTGCTAAGTTCAGCCACATAATATTTGATGCTGTTTTTGTGGTCGGGGAAGACGTTGACCTTTTAGTACTTCTGACAGCCTTAGCACCAGCCGAAAGTTCTATCTACTTGCGTAAACCTGGAAGAGGAAAAACTGCTGAGAGGATATATTCAGCAAGTAGCCTCAAATACGAAGAAGCAACCAAGCACATTGTTACACTAAGATTTGGCGTAAGCGCACAAATTGTGCTATCAAGTGCTCTTTTTGACTTACCGGTAACAGCTAATGAAAGGGGTGCCAGCCAGCAAAGTGGTAGGTCGTGGGTAGACCAAAAAAAAAGGGGGGGGTAAGTCAGATGGCACACTTGATCCTACGCCGGTCCTGCTCACAGACCTTTCCAAAATTAAGAAAAGGGAGAAAATGGGCGCCAATCAAGTGAATTTCACGGGATTCAAAAGGGCTTCGCGATTACAGTGGTGGAGCTACTCGATAAACCCCTCGTAATACGCGATCCACATACGATAAAAACAGTACCTAATTCTTTAACTCTACTACGGGTATAGACCGTCGCTTGGCAAAGCCAAAGTATGTTGTTGGGTGAGTCCTTCCATGGTGATGCCGCGCCGGTCCTGTACAAAGAAATACACACATACATCGACCAAGTCGATAATAATAATACGACAGGTTAAAACACAATAATATTGTGGTGAAACGGGTCAATTTATGTTACCGCTGACACAAGCACACGATTATTATTGAATGTTAGTGAAATCCAGTGATTTATAAAGTTTACGGCGATTTAAACCTAAAAAGGAACAAATTTAATTATTTACATTTGAATTTTAAGTGCGAGATTTTACCTCAAGTTGACGTGCAAAACGGCTCAAAATTTCGATTTTCAGTTGGTATTTTGAAGTTTTTAAACATAGAAGGTAGACAAAGTTGGCGTAAGGACTTGGCGGTGACTTGTGAAGCCAGCCAGGCGTATTTTCGGTGAGGTCCACCATAAGTGACCAATTTTCGAGTTTTTCTTGGAAAACCAAGTGTTTTTCACGGATAATAGTAGTGCGAAGTGTCGTCTGAAGTAGACGAGTGTTTTTAGATTGATTTGGAAGTAGAATCTTCAAATTACGGTTTTTTTTGAAGAAACACATTTGGAAAATTTGATATCACACATGTCCACATAAACATCATTACAAGTCGCGTACTCTAATACCATTACATGAAAGAGAGGGCAGTACCACGACCTTCACTACGAATTGCGTAGTACTCTAATGCCATTACATGAAAGCGATGGTAGTACCACAACCTTAATTCGAAAACCTCACATAATAACGAAAACTAGGACTTAAAACTTAAAACCGAAAACTATAATAACAAATCTAATGTGGCTACTCTCTTTCTATAGAGAGCAGCCACCGCGTAGCACGCATCCAGCGTCGGCTGAGGCTACATCTTCACTCTCTTGAGGTTAATGTGCTTATTCTGCTAATAACACCTATAACTCTATAAATCTTATAGAACTATAAGCTATAGTGTGCCACAGCACTGCTTGTTATAGAAATCGACAAATTGGTATTCTGCTATCCATTCTGTAAGGAGCATATATATAAGGAATTTCTTATAGTGTTATAGGTTATAGTATTCTAATAATTTTATCTTGAGGTTGGCAGCAATAACAGTGGTGTGAAGAAGAAAATGGACAACTTTGATTGGTTATTCATAGGTTAATAAAAATAAATTTAAAGTAGAGTGAAATTAAAATTTTTCTTTAGCGACTAGACGGAGCTAGTGTGCAGAAACGAAAAATCGTCAGGTCGGGTTTATGTTGGTGTCAATTGGTGGAATTGGGTGTCCTTAGCTACTAAAGAAAAATTTCAGTTTACTATCTTCGAAAATCATTTTCAAGTAACGCCATAATAAAGAATGGAATATTATGAATATTCGAAACATCCATTTTTTATAATATTCAATAAAAACTGTTTGAATTGTACACTCGATTGAAATTGACAGTTGCAGACCGCACAGTTATATAAGTTTAGGAACTTCCTAAACTATCTTTTTATATTTCTTAAAAAGTCTGGTCTCCCTTCCAGAGTCCATCTCTACCAATCGTACATAAATACAATGTTTAACAGGGTCGTTTTTGTAAGGGGTGTGAGATGTACGCCACTATATATAGCACTTATAGCCGTTATAGGGAAAAAAAATTGCCTATAAGAATTATAGAATTTATATAGTGTTATAGACCCTATAAGTATGCGCAGAATACCATTTCTTACTAAAGTCTATAACCCTAATAGATTTATAGTTTTATAGCGCTATAGGGGCCTTATAGGCTTCAAAATTATTAGCAGAATAAGCACATTCAACTCGACTCCTTTCCAATCTTTCTAAAAATTCCCAATTCATTTTAATTGGCTAAAAGCTATCACCTAAGACATACGATTGGTGGTGTCCTAAAGAAGTTCCACCACCACTTTAAGAAATATACAAGCTAGTTATTTCCCACGCACAAAGAATCTTTGGGTATAAACAGAAAAAAATTATTCGATTTATTATTTATGCTGGTGCTGGTGCAATAACATATTAAAAATGTCTTATATTAACGAACTTTGTGAATTTTTTAAACTCCTTTCTAAACAAAAAAAATACCAAAATCTTGCTATTAGGCCCTGCAATAACATCTTTTTAATGCCTGGTAAAAAAAATAGATCGATTAGTGTACAAATAACTCTACAATTTAGGATATAAATTGCATCTGTATTTAGTTAAAATAAATGTTTAAATTATAAAATATTTGAATTTTGAATTTCGTCCCCGTAAATTTCGAAAATTGATCAGTGTGCGCCGGCGCTGTTACCTTAATTACCTAGTCTTTTTTTTTAAAGCTTTTATTTTTATTTTTACTATATTTTTGAAGTTTTTCTGTATATTTAGTCACACGCGTATATTCGCTGTAGTTTAGTGATGTGGTTGAAGTACTAACATTTTTTCTCCAGTAGGACGACTTTCGAGGGCAACCTCGCGTTTTCTTATTTGGCCCTCGACATACACCAGCGTCACAACGTCTGAACGCACAGATCAGTTTGTAAAAACACTTGCGTTGTGCTTGAAGACAAGTGACCTTAACGACGTACCCCACGAAATTCAAGGATCGTTTCGTATTGATAAAACGGAGCTAGAGGTTTCTGAAATGAAGTGCAGTTGCAAAGCTGGAGATCGATAAAGAAGCCTTAGAGAAGTACAAACCTGAACCCATTAAACAATGGGAATGTGTAAAAAATAAAATACCTGCAGAATGTGGACACAGTGGCCAGGGACGTAACTTGCTATTGCTGCGCCCTTGGCGAAATGGCCTCTCGGCGCCCCCCCACCAACCATCCCCCCACCACAACTCCCCCTACTGCCCACCAAACTTCCAACCCTTAACAACCATCCCAGCAATGGAAACAATTTTTAACACTTTTACAAAACTTTAGATAGTTTTCGTAAATCTATACCTACTTTAATGCAGCAAATAATTTTAAGAAAGGGGTGAAAGGGAAACAAAAATAGCAATTTTACAGTTTTACTTTTCTTGCTTTAATTGAGGCAAATTCATTTATTACATCATCATAGTCAAATTTTGATACTGTTTCGTACTCAATCGATAAGATTGCCAAGTTGGTAAGTCGGGTTTGGCCAATCCTTGACCGTAAGAAGTTCTTGATAAGTTTGAGCTTGCTAAATGTCCTTTCACACGATGCGAATGCGACGCTGACCGGCATTGTAAGGTAAATTCTTAATGCTATTTCAATATTGGGGTAGGCATCTCTGAGTTGGTACTTGTGAATCGCCTTCAAAAATTCTAAATAGGAAGCCGAGCTTAAGTCACTGGGTCCACGTCTTTACGCCTAACTCTTTACGCCTAAAGAATTTTGCGACTAAGGTTTTTTACGCCTAAAACCATGTACGCCTAAAACTTTTACACCTAAGTATTTTACGCCTAAACCTTTACACCTAAAGGATTTTACGACTAAGACATCAACGCCTAATGCATTTACGCCTAAACCAGGAAAAATTATTATAATATATTTGTTTATTTAAAAATATTGCAACATATTTACAAGCAAATAAATAAAATTAAATATAAAATTTTAAACTGCCTGAAGCTCGAAGTTGTGTGCGAAGCCTCGAAGGTAAACTATAACATCAAAGTTGTCAATTTGTGTAATTATGTTAATAATAATAATAATTAGAGACAGGATTGTTAGGAAAAAACAGATAGGACTTAGGAGGAGCCCTAACATAACTCACCAATAGAGAAAGTTTACTAACGCTAATAAGCGTTTTGATTGGTTTTAATGTTATAACTTCTCCTAAGTCAGATCTGTATTTGCAATTATTTGCAAATTAATTAATATTTGCAATATTTTTAAATAAACAAATATATTATAATAATTTTTCCTGGTTTAGGCGTAAATGCATTAGGCGTTGATGTCTTAGTCGTAAAATCCTTTAGGTATAAAGGTTTAGGCGTAAAATACTTAAAAAACCTTAGTCCTAAAGACTTGACGTGATACCAGCTCGGTTCATGTGGAATTTAAAACAGCCGATTTCTTTGACAATTTCAGAGGCGTCCACGTCTCTTTTGTAATTAAGGCCAAAATCTGCGGCAGATTTCTCTAAATCGGCAGCTGAATTCGTGTGCAACGAGGGCCCAGATAAAATTCCAAAATCATCAGATACTTTTGTGTAGGCTTCTGACCTGACCAGAAATATCTGTCACCAATTTTGCGCCCCCCTCAGCCTTGCGCCCTTGGCGGGCGCCTCTTTCGCCAACCCCTAGTTACGTCGCTGACAGTGGCATTGATAGCGCCCTCGTCCAAGAATTGTCCAAGAAAAGTATAATACTGTTAAATGATAATATTCAAGTGCCTTTTTAATTATGTAAAAATATAATGATATATGATTAATAGAGACAGGATAGTTAGGCAAAATAAAACCTCAAAACAGGCAGGCAAAAAGGCATTAAAAACAAGCAAAAAAGGCAAAATAAAAGGCAAAAAGGTACAAAAAAGGCAAAAACGTTTTTTCAACAAAAATCATACAAATTCAAATTAATTCTCTTTATTTTTGTACCAACTGGTTACCAGAAATTTTTCGATATTATCTACAGCAGCTTAAATTTGTTCTCCTGTCACTCAAAATTTGTTTGAATGTGGAGAACGATCTCTCCACATCGCAAGACGTGCTAGGGCCAAATTTCAATGAACTTATCTGATCTGGAGTTAGCTCTAAATCAATATCGTCATTCGAAATTCCTTGATGTACTTTAGAAATTTCCTGTATAATTTTATACGATGGATTTTTTTCTAAAACATTATATTAATTTTTCATTAAATTTTTTCCCTAGTGTCGATTCTCTGCTTCACTGGAAAGATAATATACCTAACAATAACATCTCAGTCAGTTTGGAATTCGTCAAATAAGCATAAAGTCGCCGAATCGTAGTAATGTGATAACGCGCGCTTCATAATTGAATGGAGAAGAGGTTTTGTTTTACTAATTACGTCTAGCATAACCAGATTATTTCAAGAATCGGATTCTACCGATTAGTAGAATTTGAATTTAAAAATTTAAAATTTTTATAATTAAATATAACATTTAGAAATTTTTAAATAAAATTAAGAAATAAATTTTAAAAAAGCAAAAAAGAAATATTTTGGTTCAAAAAGCACAAAAAAGGCAAAAACAACCGCAAAATAGGTGAAAAAGGTAAAAAAGACTGGAAACCCCCCAAAAAGGCTAAAATGGCAAAACAAAAAATGAATTTTTGAATAGTACATGCTCTGAAACGGATTTTAAATTGGGTCTGCCTGAAATATTTCAATTTTTAAAAAAAGGCATTTTGCCTAACTATCCTGTCTCTAATGATTAATAAGAATAATCGTCGTCGTCGTCGTCTGCTTCACGGTATAGGCTCAGGCCTGTTCCGATTCTCAGTCAGCCCATCGCTTTCTTGGACGTCCTATATCTCTCTTTCCTCTTGGGCAGTATTCCATGGCGCGTTTTGGCAGCCGCTGGTCTTCCATCCTTTCCACATGCTCTCTCCATTGACGTTTGTAGTCCATCACTCTCTCTTCTATAGAGAAGATATGTAATTCTTCTCTGATGTCTGCATTTGCCTTCATGTCCAACAATGTACAGCCATTCACTGATCGCAGGAACCTCATTTCTGCTGCCTGTATTCTAGCTTTCTGTTGGGTTGTTGTTATCCAAGTCTCGCTGCCGTAGAGTAAGGTGGGAACCGCCATTACCTTGTAGAACTTCATTTGTGTTTCTCGTCTACATTGCTTTCCTAGCGTTCGTCTAATTGTTCCATACATTCTTTGGAAGGAAGTTACTTTATTTGCGATATCGTTGTCATACTCGTACGATACGTCGCATCCTAAGTACTTGAAATGCGAAACCTGTTCTAGGCAGGTATTATTTATACATATTTTTGACCTAATTGGATCCTTTCCTTTAAAAGCCATTATCTTCGACTTTGTGATAGATATTTCGCAGTTATATTCCCTAGACAAGACATTCAGCAGGTGCATTGCTCTTTGCAAATCATCCTCTGTAGCTGCTATCAGTACTTGGTCATCTGCAAATAATATTGTGTTGACAAATTTAGCCTTCCCAAGCTGTATGCCATGTGGAACCATTGGCTTCCAAGTTTTTATCATATCATCTATGTATAGATTGAACAATATCGGCGACAAACCACACCCTTGTCGAACTCCTTGATTGATACGTATTACTTCTGTATCTTCGTCATTATTTATAATTTGTATAGCAGTGTGTTTGTATAAACTCTTCACGATATCTATTAGGTGTCTTGGGAAACCTCTTCTCTTCAACACTTTCCACAGTTTCTTTCTGTTGACCTTATCGAAAGCTTTTGTATAGTCCACGAAGGCAACATGTGTCTCTAAGTTTTTCTCTCTTCTTTTTTCTATTATTTGTTTAAGCGTAAAGACAGCGTCCGCACAAGAACGCCCTTTTCTAAACCCATTTTGCTCTTCTTCAAGGAGAGTTTCCGCTATTATTTGTACTCTGCTTGTTATTATTCTTGCGTATAGTTTGTAACCTGCATTCAGCAAACTTATTCCTCTGTAGTTGTTAGTGTCTGATCTTTCTCCTTTCTTGAACAGTGATACTACCTTGGCTATTCTCCACTCTTGTGGTATTGTCTTGTAGCTCCAGCACATATTAATAAGATGTAATAGTCGGAATTCCAGCAAAGGTCCACCATACTTCAATAGCTCAATGTTCATATTGTCGGTGCCCGCAGCTTTACGATTGCGCAGTACTTTCATTGCATTGTGAAGTTCTTGTATCGTTATATGATCCACCCCATCACATCTGTCAGTTGCGTTGACGTCGTCATGGTTTTCCTCTGTGTTTTGGTCATACCACAGTTTCTTATAATGGTCGATCCAGACATTGGAAGGTATGGTGTTAATTTTAGAAGAGTCCTTTTCATCTTTGTTCAGGTGTTTCATTATTTTGTAAGCGTTTAGCTGTCTTCCGTGAATATCGTCTTCCATATTAGCGATATATCTTCTCCAGCTTTCATCTTGCGCCTCGCGTATTATTGTTATTGTTAATAAGAATAATAAAATAACAAAGAACAAGCAGTCTGGCGTAAGTCAAACACGGATAAACTAGAGAGCGGGAAACCGCGGTTCTAATCCTGACTGCGTCGGATGTGCTGTGATCTAAAAAAGTCCAAAATCGATCTGTGGACTTATGATCCATTCTAACCCGCATTAGGCCAGCGTGGAATGGTAAGGCCTCAACCTTCAAGTTCTAAATTGAGAGAACTTGAAGAGGTGTATATCCAAAAATGGATGTAAATAAAAACGCTAAAGAAGAATAAAATAAAACTCAAACAAAATAAAGTTTCCGCATTTTTTTTTCAAATAGTGCAACTTCACGGAGCTGTAACTCCTAACATGTGTGCTACAAAAAAATTTTTCAAAAAAAAATGTAGGAAATTTTGTCCTCTTTAACTTTGTATAGAACATCTTTTGTCGTGAAAGCCACCGTTTTTGAGTTATTATCAAAAAATCAAATTTTTGTACCTAAAATCATACCTAACATACTAAAAAATCGCTACTACCCCACCTTTTGCATTCAAAAAACCTCCACGTATTAAAAGAAATTTATGATTATATAATATCGTATATAATGATGTGTTTTTCATTCCAAACTTTTGTTGTGTTGTGAATAAATTATTATGGATAATAAAAGTAATTTGCTTAAAGTTTGTTTCAATTTTGAAACTGTCTTATATATTTTAATAATTTCTGAAATCTTACAGAGGAATCACAAAGAAATTCAAAGTAATAACAATTTCTATTCAAATTTAAAACTAAACCAAATGGTAACGATAATATCATCTTTAACAAACAATAAATTATAGATACTTATTTTCAAAATTTTTCTAATTGTAATATTGAGATGGAATAAATAATAATTAATAGGGAGTACTAATAAATCTATAAAAAAACATTAAATTAAATAATTTTCATAAAATTCAACTTAGTCATCAATTCCAGCAGAAGTAATAGCAAACTCAGTTTCACTTTTAGGTAAATTTGGGCTGTCAAATATTTTAGCCATTCTTTTATGATCGTCGCCAGTTTTATGTAATGAAATACGCATCGTAGAAGCGTGGGCTAAAACGTGCCCACCGACAGGTCTCTGTACTTCTGCAAATTCATGATTTCGTGAAAACTCCGACGTCACTTGATTGGTGATAAAAATGGCAATATTATATTCTTCGCTTATTTTTTTTAAGCGTGACATAAACTGAGCAATATTTCTTTGCCGAGCGTTAATTTCTCCAACTCCAGAAAAATCAACGCGAAACAAAGCCATTACGGAATCCACAATCAGCAACTTAAACAGTCCTGCATCTTCATGTAACATATTCGACACGTTGTTAAGGAGTTGACATTGATGCTCAGAAGTGTACGCTCTGCTGTACATTATATTACCTAGAACACTTGATACATCTAGGTTGAATCGATCTGCGATGGACTGAAACTTCTCAGGGCGACTACAAATAGAACAACAAAATTAATTTATTTATTCTTAGTTCAGTTATCACATCGCGATTTTAGTTGCTTGAACCTTTTAGTTCGGTATTGGAAAAAATAAGGATCTATGTTTTTCATTAACCAAAACAAGGAAAAATTGTCGAAAAGTTTTCGGACCGCGGAAGGCAGAAAAGCGGGACCGTCAACATTATCTTACTTGAAAGTTTTATCCAATTTTCATAAAAATAAATTATTACATCAGTCGTTTATTACAATTTTGTTCATCAATATGTTTAGTAAACAGCTAAATTTTTTTTTGCTCTTTATAAAATTTGTCCAAACTCAAATAGAAATTACTTGCCGACCCCTGCCCTAGAGGTAGCTTATTGCAAATGGGAACTTTTGAAGTTATTGGCGCATTCGCACTTGCCCCGGATACCTGCTTACGCACTTCCTTCACTTTACTTATGTTTATTTTGATCATAGAAAGGATGCATAGGAAACTGCCCATCCAAGACTTTTGTAGGTTTTGAAACATTTTTTGACAAATTCATCTATGCTTCAGTTAGAGTTTAGAGTCTTAAAGCAACTTCTAGAGTGAACGCAGGTTTACCGGCGTCGACTAAGCAGGTCATCCCCCTCCAATGTTAATAAATTAATGAAACAGAGGACAAATGAAGCAGGCAACTAGATAGATATTTCAGTGCAAAGATCGAAGCGGGTAAACCGGCTTTCACTGTGTATGCAGGCTAATATCAAAAAGTTATGGCATTTTTCCCAAAGAATTAAGTAAAAAAAATTACATTTTCGAATTATTGTTTTCACACAAACATTTGTTGTGTATATATTATTCAATTTTTACTTAAAAAACTTATGTCTAAAATACTCACAAAGTATTTTCGGTATCGATGAACATAACTTTTCCTCCCGTGTACCCATTAGGGCCTGGCATTTGAGCTGTTACACACAAGGTGTGAGCAATTTGGGTTTTCCCCGTTCCAAACTCACCAAACACCTCTGAAATCGACATCGACTCAAAGCCTCCTCCAAGCAGTTGACTAAAAGACACAAATAAAATAAAAAAATTTTTAAAATTAGGTAGTACTTACTCAAAACTTTTGCTTCCTGTACTCAATTTAAAAATTTGTCTTCGTTGGTCCATAACCTCTAGAGCACTCGTAAATTCACAGCAGGGAGTTTTAGAGCAGGCATCTTTTATGCACTTGACTTTCTTTACATCGAACCCTTCGATTTCGAGAAGTTTTTTAGTCGTTACCATTTGTACACCTTTCACAGTATTGATGCTCGCAGATTTAAGCTTATTGATGTCATCCACAGAAATGCCACGTTCTATTAAGAGGTTTATGTCTTGAAAATATTGTTCCTCTTCCTCTTCGATATCTCCAACATTTTCTTCGGAATTCAAGCTCGACCCTTCTTAACAACAAACAATAATTCAGAAACTAACTTAAAGTTTATTATTAATCATGCATATAAATAGAAAGTAAAAGACATAGATACTTTTATAAAAGTTGAGTGTTTTCCGTTTCTAGCAAATGTACAATGAACAAATGGTACAATGAGAGGAGAGAAATTATTATTTTTATTAATCGAAATAGCTTACCTTCTTTTTCAACTACTCTTGACTGCATCATTGCCATCTTGGATACAAATCAGCTACAGATAAAAAGGGATAACTTAAATTAAGTATTTCAGTCACTACAAACTGTTTGAATTTAACGCGAGTAATACAGCGGGAAACTTTAAAATATGTAACCTTGCTTGTGTTACTTATTTATTCACTTGTGACACCCAATAGATTTAATTTTCACGGGTTAAATGTACGACTTTTCGAAGCGGAAGCACAAAGCGACATAAACAACAAAATAAACAAATGAACATCGAATTTATTCGTAATAAATGATTTCTAATGAAACAAAAATTGTTTGGAAATTGTAGTCGGTTACCGAACACATGTCACGAACCCGCAATCGTTAGCCAATCACAAATTCGTTAGCGAAACGAAAGCGCGAGTTGAAACAAACTGGTTGGAGTACTGTTTTACCCACTACAAATTTAATGCCTCAAAGTATTTCAACACTCCCATATGGTCTAGTGGCTAGGATACCTGGCTCTCACCCAGGAGGCTCGGGTTCGATTCCCGGTATGGGAAATTTTTTTTAACACTTTTAAATTATTGCCAAAATTGGTATAAAACAATTTAAATTAGACAATTGTTAATAATAATTTTTAATAAACGGCAGAAATACTTTTTATTTGCATAATATTTTAATGCAAAAATTTGCATTCTCTTTATAATTTGGAAATCGGAATCTTTCTTGTTATCCATTGATTTTTACTTTACCATACAACAAATATGAGTATACGTAGTATACCATATAGTATGGGAAAGTTATAAAATCGCAACAAAAAAAAAGTTGAGATATTGACGGATTTAGAGTCCTTGGGGTCCAACGAGGTGAAAGAGACCAAACATCAACAAATGTCTGTGTGTCTGTGTGTCTGTGTGGCTGTGTGTCTGTGTGTCACTTAATTTTGTGTGCGCTCTAGCGCCCAAACCAATAAGAATTTCATAACCAAATTTCATATTTAGGTCTTTTATATTAAGGTGGCCGATTTCTATGGGGATTATCTACTTAACTAAAATTTATGTAACCCCCACTGCATTTCAATAATACTATCGCCAAAGCTACGAAAATTTTACAGGTTGTTGCTCAAGGCTTCCTGTGTAACATATTGAAATATGAGGCGTATAAGATAATTATTACATTGATAATTCAATAAATAAGGCGGTGAAGCGTATTGCGCATGCGTATGCGAAATCTCATGATTACGCGAAAACTAATACACATAATTGTCTCATATTTCAATATGTTACACGGGAAGCTTTTAGGAACAACCTGTAAAATTTTCGTAGCTTTGGCGATAGTATTATTGAAATGCAGTGGGGGTTACATAAATTCTAGTTAAGTAGATAATCCCCATAGAAATCGGCCACCCTTAGAACTGATTAGATTTTGGTTGAAATCGGTTCACGGAAACTTGATGGTGGGGGTTACGGTGACGCGAGGGAATGGATTAACGAGATGCCACTGTTTTTATATAAATACCATATCATTAATGTATGGTAAAGTCATGGGATGGCCACATCACAAAACCAGTGAGGCCGTAGGCCGAACAACCACATCCGACATTTTTAATTTAATAATTTATTTAATTAAAAAATTTTAATTAACACCGTAATTTTAAAAATACTTTAAGAAGTAAAACGATTTTTGTTCACGAAATAACATGGAAAATAATATCTATTGATCGAAAGACATTTTTAAAAATGATTTCAAAAATCAGACTTATTTTAATTTGTAAAATTTGCGTCAAGTTTTCGACGGACTTATTATCAACCCTCGAAATTTCTAGTCGAAATTGACTCGCATATAAAAATATCCACTCGCTAGAAAAAAATAAATAAAAATGGGGGGGGGATCCCACCTACCTACCTACAAATCCGCGACAGCCCACTTGCGCTTATGACCGCCAACATGCCGCTTGCCAGGAGCACTGAAGTACCATTTGGAAGACATGGAAGAAAACGACTTGCGAGTGGATTTTACCCACTCGCAAAGACCTAATTTTCACTCGCAAATTGCGAGCTTGCGAGTGGGATTTTCGAGGGTTGCTTATTATTGTTATTTATCTGATTTTTGGAAACAAAATTATATGAAGGGGCAGCATATGTCATTGCCGGGCGAATGACACCCTTGTAAATTCTCATCTTGTGGTCAAGCAGCATATCTTATTTCTGCGGCCAAGCAAGGAATCCAATATATCTCCATCAGACTTCTTGCCTGATGGCTTGTGCAGTAGTCGATGTGTTTGATCCAAGAGAGAGTTGAGTCTAGATTGACCCAAAGCAGGGCTGGGCAGTATTTCAATTACATGTATTTAAAATACGTATTTAAATACAAATGTATTTTGTATTTTCGATGAGTTTCTAAATGTATTTTTGTAATTGTATTTTAAATACATTTTAAATGTACTATTTTGTATTTAAAATACTTTACTCAATTACATTTTGAAATTTTTTAAAAATTTAAAATTTTCCGCTAAATTTGCACGTGTTGTAAAATTTAAAAATATTTTAAATGCGCAGGTCTAACTTTATGATCCATTTATTCTTTGGTGATTGGTGTATGCGTGTATGGTAATGGTTGATAATGGTAAATAAATATTATTTTATTTTATTATTACTTTTTGTGAAAAATTGTGGAAAATATTGAATATCGGTTTGTGATAACTAATAACTGTTATAATTAATTACGCTGAATCCAGAAGAGTTAGTGTCAACTGATACCGTTGATTGAAGAACTTAAGAAGATACGCAGCAACGCAGCCTTACGAACAAAAACGTGTCGGAAAAAAATGGGTCGAGATGTAAATGACGTTAGCATTGATTGGTAGAATAGAATAATTATAAATATTCATTCAATCAACGCTGAAGGAATAAATATTTATAATTATTCTATTCTACCAATCAACGCTAACGTCTACATCTCGACCCATTTTTTTTCGACACGTTCTTGTTCGTTAGGCTGCGTATCTTGTTAAATTCTTCAATCAACGCTGATACTGTAGTACTAAACCTAGACTATTTTACCTAGACCATTTTACCGTTGATTGAAGAACTTATTAAGATACGCAGTCTTACAAACAAAAACGTGTTGTAAGAAAATGGGTCGAGATGTAGGTGACGTTAGTTGATTGGTTCACTGTCGATGCATAATTTGAGCGATTGGTGTTTTTGAAAGGGAACAACAATTTCGTAAAATCAGGCCCGTAGCCAGGGGGGAAGTGCCCCCCCCCGAAATGTATGAAATGAATTCAATTTAATTGCGAACCATCGAAAATTTTACATTTTACAAATGACCCCCCCCCCGAAATGAAATCCTGGCTACGGGCCTGCGTAAAATAATGTATTTTAATCTTCGATCAATATATATGATCGAAGATTTTAATAAAGTATTTTAAATACAAATGTATTTTAGTATCTTTGAGTATTTTTCAAATGTATTTTGTAATTGTATTTAAATACTCGACTTTCAAGTATTTTGTATTTGTATTTCAAATACAAAAAAAAAGTATTTTGCCCAGCCCTGACTCAAAGATACTTCATCGAGTTGGACCAAGGGATGGTCCTTGATTCTTGATTTCCTCTTGGGGGTATAGTCTCTTCGCGCCGTTAGCTAGAATCCTTGATTTTCTTTTTATGAATTGTTTGCCAGTCACTGGCAGGCAATTTACAGCCATTTCCCAATCAAAAATTTTACTTGGGAGACCATTATAATGCAGCTATTTAAAGCAGTCTAGGACATTGGAACGCGGCCGGTTGAACGCCTTTGAACTAGACCATCCAAACACGCAGTTTAACGGGTTTTAATTAATTTAACGGCGTTGTATCTGAGGTGGAAAGTGGTTGTCTTGTCAGAACTGACTCTTCCGCGCCTCCGTTTCGCACCGCTCCGCTCCGGACGCTCCAGAGCCGTTTTGACAATATTATACCAATTAAATATATCCCCTCGGGCTGGAAAGAGGATGGATCTCTCTTTTTGTTCAATCACACAATAACATAATGTATAATAACTTTTTGCGACTTTTTTTTATTTATATCAAAAATCAATAAATTATTGGATCTGAGATGAGAAGTGGTTGCGTTGGTATTAATGGTAGTGGTAAAATGGACGGGCCCTAATTTGGTCACAATAAAGTGCGTCGGTAATAAGTCGCGTGAAGGTGCAATTTTCTCGCCTTCAAACGTCCCTGCGTTCAAACGGCCGCGTTTCAATGTCAGTTTTTTCCCAATTTTTCGCTTACATTCATAATTTTTGGAAAACAAAATTAAAATATGAAAATTCGCTGCAAGTAAAAGCTATGTACCAAATTTCAGCTTTCTATGACGTCGGGAAGTTGGTTAAAAACGGCCTCGAAAAAATCCAACCACACGAACGACGGACGATGAACAACGCAAAACCAAACCAAGTTAAATAAAAGCTTTGAAAAAAATAGAGAACCTGCATCTTTCTAGTGTAAATAATAATAATACTAATAATAGTTACGATCGGAGATCGGTCGCCCAAGTACTATTCTCTGAAATAATAACAGAAAATTTAAAAAATTATCAGTTTCAAACTGCTGGAAATTTAAAAAAAAAAAAAAAAAAGTTTGGCAAACACTGGTTAAACGTTGGTATGGTTGGTGGTGGCTTGTTGGTGGTAAATTTAAAAAGGTTATATATACGTCAAATTTTGTTGTCATTTTTCATTTGAAGTATAAAAATAATATAAATATTTTGAAAAATCAGTTTTTTTCGGTAAAATATGAGTAGCACACAAAGTGTAATAGTTTTAACCCCAAACGGAAGGAGACAAACCGTTAAAGTGAATCTTAATACTACCATTTTACAAGTATAAAATAATTGTACAAATCATGCAATATCACATTAACCTAAATTCATATTTTTAGATTTTAGAACAAGTGTGTGAAAAGCATCATTTTCAACCGGAAAAGTATGAAATTAGACATCATAATAAGTGTTTGGATACCAGCGCAACTTTTAGATTTTCCGGGTTGCCTAATAATGCACAACTTGAACTATGCGAAGCAACGACGGTGCGTATGGATAGCACAGTAACTTTGGAACTGCAGTTAGAAGATGGTACAAGAAAAAGAGACACATTTATACCTAATACATCAATTTGGGACGTTATAAGTCAAGTTTGTCCTCAAGAAGCCCAGCATGACAACGTTGTTATTATTTATATGAGACAGGAAATTTATGGAAAATCAAAATTAGAAAGTACCACCTTAAGATCATTAGGTTTAACCAACGGAAGAGCACTGTTCCGTGTTATACATAGGTAAGAATAAACTAGTAAATTACTAGCCCATGTAATACAGAAGTTAGTTTCACCCTTATGTGCATGCTGGCCGGTCCTATATACATTTATCATCTTAATAAATGCTTTTTAAAATTGTAGATCCCCAGAAGAATTGCGTACGCAAGCTAATATATCTGCTCCCTTACCGGTAAAACCTGTAGAAGAAAAGCCATACGTTAGAACTTTACAGAGAGTGGAAACGAAAGAGCAGCGTAAAAGTGAACCATCTGTTACACAGCAATCAACAAAACCATTAGATAGAACAAATGAACATAAAAACAGAAATGAACATAATGAAAACATTGAACCTAATCAAGGTTGCAAGAAGAAGGACACAAATGTCCTAAATTTCATAAGACAAGAGAAAAGTAAAGCAGGTGAAGGTTCTAAAAAGAGTAACTCTGTCACATACAATAAGAGTTCACAAGTTCGGCCACTTCGCACAGAAGAAGATTTCTTATTTGTGAGTCTACCAAAATAATTTTTAGTATTATCTTTTATAATTATTACAAATTTGTTTTAATAGTTAGATAAACGAAAAGCAATGGTGTTTTCGAAAAAAACTGCCCAAACTTTACCGTGTCAAGATTTACCTGAAGACTTCTTTGATCTCACAATAAACGATGCCAAAGTACTATTAAAAGATTTAAAGAAGCGCACATTAGAACTTGAAAACCGACCTCTTCAGACTTCAAAGTTACGGGATTTTGAAAAATCTAAAGAGCAATTAACTCGATTAAATAGATACAAGGCAGCAGTAATACGAGTTTACTTTCCAGATCAAACTGTTTTACAAGCTACTTTTAGTGCAACCGATTCCGTTAGTGATGTCTATGAATTTGTTGGAGAATATTTAGAAAATAAGAACATGGACTTTTATCTTTGTAAGATTTTGTTTTGTTAGTTTCTAGTTTTTTTAACGTAATTTATGTTTAGATACGACACCACCAAAAAATATTCTAAATCGTGAGAATAAATTGTTTGAAATTGACTGTGTGCCTAATGCAATTTTATACTTTGGTATGGATTGTTTACCCAAAGATGAAAAATATTTGCGTAGTGATTTGATCAGCAAGTTTACAACTCCATCGGTTGCCAGCTTAGCAGCAAACCAAATTAGGTAAATGTTTAGCTACGTTTTTTGTTACTTCTTTTCATTATTTCAATTTCTTTGCAACAGGGAAGAAACAAGAAGGTTGACATCGAGTAATAATGTGGATGATGAGGATGATGTTTCATATAATGAGAGTGATGTAAATGCTGGAGCAAGTACAAGTGCAGGACCTCAATATGAAGATTATCCTTCTAGGGTTCCCTCAACCAAAGGAACCGAGCCTGTGCCAAAATGGTTTAAAATGGCATAAGTTTTTATACTATTTTCTAATATAATAAATTTTAATTTTGCATTTGTTGGTAACGCTATTAATTCTAATGCATTTTGATTGATCGATTTTTAACTGCAATATTTTTATTCAATAATTATTTGTATTAGTAAAACGAAAATTGGCTCAAATTTTCAGGACTTTTATTATTAAATAAAATTGTGTTTTGTAAAACTATGTGTTTTATACTCGACCAGTTATGTAGCAAGTCAAGACCAAGCCCTGGTGCAAGACCCACTGTGGGCTCCCTTCATTATTAAAAAAAAAATTTAAATAACAAATTTTTTGCACAAAAAACGTGTAAATGACAAAAAGTTATCTTACATTTCACAAAATTTCAATATATTTGAAAAAAGTTCTGTGCAATCTACAAACTTTCATAGATTATTTTTACAAAAAAGTCTGTAAGTAATAGAAATCAATTTTCTCTGAGTGCAGGGCTTTTTTTTTCACTTGTGGAGCTTTTGGCAGTAGAATTCTGTGGTTTCCTCATTGTTATACCTGAAACTTCAATTAATTTGCGGCATCAGCTTGAGTGGTGGAGAATTGAGAAAAGACGTTTCGCGCCACTGGGAGATTCGTGGGGGTCTCGGAGGACAACGCAACGGCTTCTTTCTGTTCTTCACCAGCTGTGAGTTCCATAGCATATTATCCTTGTGTACAGAGCACATCGTGAGCGAAACTCGTCTCATCTCCTTCGTCGTAACAATTACATAGTTTAGGGTGACCAAATTTTTGAAAACAATTCACATGCAAAAAATTTAGATATTCAAGGTCAACGGCCTTAAGGCCGTATATCCCGTCATTTGGCCAATAATAACTGGGCCACATTGTTATACATCATTATAACCATGTTGAAATCAGAATCGCACCGATTATTATCTAATGAACAAGAGTAACGTAGCAAGTCAAGATCGGGCCCTGGTGCAAGGCCCACAGAGAGCCCCTCTTTATTATTTTACAAAAACAATTTTTTTTAAATACTTAGCAATTTTATTGCACAAAAAGCGTGTAAAATTTATCGTAGATTTCACAAAATTTCAATATACTTATTTGAAAAAAGTTCTATACAATGTACAAACTTTCATTGATTATTATTTTTACAAAAATGTCTCTGTAAATATCTGTGTACCGGGACTCCTTGAGGAGGGAGGCCCTGGTGCTTGGCACAACCTGTTGCTACGTCACTGATGAACAATGTTCCATTAGTACAATTTCGATGAAATGTCCTGTATATTCAAAATAAAATTTAGGTATTTTTATTTTTCAACTTTGTGTTAAATTTTAGGATAAAAATAACATAACCTAACTTTTTGTTCTGTGATTGTTTAACTCTCCGATTATCCAAACTTGGAATTATTTATTTAAATTCGGTAAAATGAGTGTTGCAACAAAATTATGTGGTTTCCACCTTTTCAACGACTGTAAAAGACCGTTAATGTCCTCTATAACTCGGTTTTATTCAAACGAAACAGGTGATTTAGTTTCATCAAAAACTCATCCAATTAACCCTTACTGTTTATTTTTCTAGAATTTCAAGTATTAAATTTAAAAACTGTCAGGTCACAAGTCGCTCCTAGAAGAAAACCTAGAAAAATGGATGTTTTACCTCCCAGGTACATATTAGTTTTTATAAATTTGTGTGGTTGCATTAAATTTAACTTTTTAAAATAATTTAGGTCTACATCAATGCCTGTCGATCAAAACTGGGGTAACGTTTGGCCTGCTCCACGTAGTTTTCATCCTGCTACTGTTCCTTTACCGATACGTCAGGGTTACGTAAAAAAAGGTGCAACACCTGGAAACTTCGGCAATGCAGAATTGATGAAAATTCCTAACTTTTTACATTTAACTCCACCGGTAATCAAACGCCAGTGCGAAGCATTGAAACAATTTTGTACACCTTGGCCTCAGGGATTAGAAACCAATGAAAAGTGTGAGGAACATTTCCCATTGGAAGTAGCGATGAGTAATTATTGCCACTCTTCACCAACGATACGAGATCCTTTAGCTAGAATTGTGACAATCCAATTTAAGTTGGCAAAATTACCACTAGACCAGCATGCCAAAGATAAATTTTTGAGATTGGTTGGTGATCGTTACAACGAGAAAACCGATGTAGTTACCATAGTGACGGATCGTTGTCCTTTACAAAACCAAAATTATGATTATGCCACATATCTTCTTACTGCACTCTTTCATGAATCTTGGGTAAAACAATTTATTGCTATTTTTTATGAAGTAATTTGTAATTTTTAGAGGGTGGAACCTTGGGAACAAATGAAAAGTGAAGCGGATATGGAATATTATGATTGGATGAAGAATGCATCCAAAACGAATATTGAAGCTCTCTTTGGTCGGCCGTATACCGAAATTAAACATTCTGATAGTTATTCGAAAGCTGTAGATACTATAATGAATGAAGGTAAAGTAAATTTTATTATATGGAAGTTTAAAAGTGTTATATTTTCTTCTTTCTTAGGTGAAAACGAATATAATATTAATAAATATGGAGAAAGCGTTAAACAATTATTACAACTTTCTTAATATTAGACCACTTATTTTTAAATTGTAACTTTTAGTTGGATCATCTTTTTAAATAAACTTTGTATATAATTAGCAGTACTAATCTTTTATTTAAACCACCAGGAAATATTTAATTTAATTTAATTTTATAATTTAGTTTTATCATAGTAAAAACTATAAAGAAAGAGGCGGTCGGAGCATAGTGGTCACGAGAGCTGACTATGAACGCTAAATACCCGGTTCAAATCCGGATTAAGTAAGAACTTTATTCTGGCCGCTTTTCTGGTCCTACAGGTTGGGGGCTCTACGTCGGGCTTGCTCTTCGTCGTAGGTAAAAAATGTAAAATGCTAACAAAGCCAATTTGGCATTTGAGAACCGGGAAGCTGCGTATTGAAGTATAAACCGGATATAGATGATAAACTATAAAGAATACTCTGGTTCTATGTTTACAGAACTGTTGAGTTTTTTTTTTTCGACAAAATAATTTTATACATTTTTGTTTTTATACATTAACTTTTTACATTAGCACAAATCATTATTTTTGAAAATTTCTATAAACATGCACAGAAGTCACCATGATATATTAACTGGGCATTAAATTATGGTTTTACGAATCATTCACCACATTTGTAAATTAAGGGGGGAACCTAATTTAAGAGGCTAAAAAAAGGAGATTTTATGAATTTTTTTTATTGACAATAATGCAGTTGAGGTTTCTAAAACTTGTATAATATTTAACTGCCTATTTGAAGAAGTAAACAAAAAATGTATTTAATTATTATTATTAATTTAATTTAAAAATTTATAAAAGTTGACTTTGAAAATCCATGAAATAACATTTTTAAAATGTTTTCCATTATTGGCCAAACAATGGTACAACTTATTTTGGAACTCTTCGTGGACTTCCTGATATTGATATGTTTCTGGACTAATTAATCCGCCTACATTCTAAAGTTATCCAAGTTTTCAGTTCTTGAAGATTTTCAGGAGGAATTCAAGAGGAAAAAATCAAGCAGCGTTAAATCGGGCCATTGTTGTATATTTAACGCTTAATGTGGGGATCTTGTTGAAAATGTTCATTTAACAGCATATCCTTCATGAACTTGATTTTCGAAAGAATGATCTATAAAAAGTGAAAAAAATTTCCTTCTCTACTATAGATTGTGATACATTTGTCTGGTCAAGTTTCCTTCGATAAAACTTGACCCAATAATGTAATTTCCGGCAGTTGGTGACTTGATCCCCGGTAATATTATCCCTTGGTAATTAGGGGATAGCACGAGAAATTAGCTCACAAATTAAAAAATTTTAATATTACAATAATAAAACAAAAATTTTACATGAACTGGCTATCCACAACATAGTATTGGCTGCCGCTATAAGATAAGCTCCGCCCACCCCGCAGTTTAACAAGTTTGAAGGGTTTAAGAGGGGCCTAATAGAGATAGCATGATACTATATTGCACTCTCTTACACTCGTGGGGCAAGATAGGCGAGCCAACCTTTGCTGGTGGCGAAGATTTTTCCTAAACCATAAAAAATTTTCAGATTTTTTTTTGTTTTTTGGAATCTACATAGTTACCATTTAGCGGTAAAGAAAATTCAAGCGATTTCGTTGAATACTTTAAAAGCTATAGCAATATAGAAATCACCATTATTTTTACAGTCAATTTGTACCTATATTATATTTATTTTCGCAATCATTTTACAATAGATGTTAATGAAAATTCTTTACGGCAACTACTCTTACTAGGTTGTCATTTATCCTAGTAATGGCTAAATAGAGGCAGTGGTTTCGAAAATTTAATGGTATTCCACATTAGGGATACTATTCCATATTTGGTCACTTTCCTCTATGATTGTACACTTGTTTATATATTATTAAAATTTTATAACATAAAAACTCTGAAATAAGTTTGATACTTAAAATTTGAAACACGATTAAAATATTCAAATTCTAATAAACCTCCAATTTTTTAAATGACGAAATAATATAAAATATAAGAAATATATTTTTTTAAATTATTTTATTTAAAAATTAGTGTGATCATACTGATCAAGTTGCTTTTTGAAGCTTTTGCCGACGGGGCCTAATAGAGATAGCATGAAACTATATCGCACTCTCTTGCACCCGTGGCGCAAGATTGGTGATCGTGATCCAACCTTTATTGGTGGCGAAGATTTTTCCTAAACCATAAAAAATTTTCAGATTTTCTTTTGGTTTTTAGAATCTACATAGTTACCATTTGGCGGTAAAGAAAATTCAAGCTATTTCTTTGAATACTTCAAAATTTAAAAGGTATAGCGATATAGAAATGACCAATAATTACGGTGATTTTGATATCGCTATATATTTTAAAGTATTCAACAAAATAGCTTGAATTTTCTTTACCGCCAAATGGTAACTATGTAGATTCTAAAAACCAAAAGAAAATCTGAAAAGTTTTTTTGGTTTAGGAAAAATCTTCGCCACCAATAAAGGTTGTAGGTTGGATCACCAATCTTGCGCCACGGGTGCAAGAGAGTGCGATATGTTTCATGCTATCTCATGATTTCTTTTTGACTTATGAACACAAACACTACAAATAAAGTAATAAACCATGAGTTTGTATTTTTGTGTCTCTGAAGAAGAAATGGTTTATCCTTTCGAAACAATATTGTCGAATTTTTAATAAATTTACATAATATATTGAGAAAATATATGCCGGTATAAAGTATCAACAAATCTTGATTTATAATTTATCATGCTCATCAAAAGAAGACGATTAGTTTTCTCTTTTCTCGAATATGTTAAAATTTTTATTTAATTTTTAACCTACGAAGTTTATGTAATAAATAATTTTATAATTGATCAAATTTCATTTTTTTAGTAAATATTCCTCAAATCACACGCTTCACATTGAAAGAAGTAATAATTGTGTAGTAACCCTCCATCGGATTAATCAGACAGAAATCGGATAAAAAACTCTAAATAAGTAAAAATTATTTTTTAATAAAAATAAGAATTTTTTACAAAATTGTAACAAATGTAATAACTAGAGCACGGATTCTATGCAATTTACCTTTTTGTCTTTTATTTAGGCAATTCAAAATTTATTATAAATACAGAAATACTGTTCAACCGATTTTGAAAATTTTGAACCTTACTTTAATTTGCCTATATGCCTATTTTCGATGTTATTGACCTAAACCAGATTTTTAATGCCTAAAATGCCTGTTTTTAAAATTTGTATCTCTGTCACTGTCAATTATATATCTCCCCCCCCCCTATGATCAATGTCTAGCTACGGTACAAACGATTGAGACTATTTACGTCTTTATCATGTAAGTTTTCCCCAGAATCTCGTTAATCCATTCGTGCGCGTCAATGTCCGTTATGTTACAACGTGCTAATACGTGTTACCGATAATCTTGAATATTTCTAAAACTATTTGGGTACAAACGAAAAAAATGTTTGCACAAACAAGCACAAACGAAGTGCTATCGATTGACACTATTTTGAATCCAAAATTCGAATTTTAAAAAAGCATATCTCCAGCCCCCCCCCCCAACTTAAAATTGAATTATCTCAAAAACTATTTGGGTACAAACGAAAAAAATGCTTACACAAACAGGCACAAACGAATTACAAACGATTGAGACTATTTTGGAGTCAAAATTCGAAAGGGGGGGGCTAGCATGTCTCCAGCCCCCCCAGCTTATTTTTGAAATATCTCAATAACTATTTGTGTATAAACGAAAAAAATGTTTGCACAAACAGGCACAAACGATGCACAAACGATTGAGATTATTTTGGAGTCAAAATTCGAAATGGGGGGGGCTGGGGACATGCACCTACTACTATGACTATTTCTATGGCTACAAACCGATGTACTTCGAAAAATATAAGCAAAATATTAGAATTTTAAAAATGACCTGATGGATTATTGTCAAGCCTCAGGTACCTGACTGAAACCCTCAAACCATACAAAGGAGATACCAGTCCTTTCCTTCTATGTTCATGCCTCAAACTACTAACCGAATTTAAATTTTTCTGTACATTAGTTTAAAATATCTATAAAATATAAATACATGCTATAATTATAATTATAACATTGAAATAATTTTGTAATTAAAGATGATAGTTGAAAGAATATTATATGGGCAAAAAGTTTTTGAAATAGTTATGCGGATTTTATTAAGCCAACTTTTAAAATATAAAATTAACAATCAAAATTAAATTGTTATTTTCAGTAATTTCATTCTACGTTTTTGTTTCTGCAATTTTTTAAATAATTGTTTTTTACTCCCTCTTTGTAACTTATAGAATTCTACTAAAAATAAACTATATCTCATCATTTCTATTACTCAAGAGAGGGCCATATAAAATATAATTTTTAACACTTCGCATTATACAACTACCTAAACAAAAATGCGATGCATATAGATTCTATTTTCTGTCCTTATTAGGCCCTTCTTAAATTGATTTAACGATGTTGGATCCAAGATAGGAAATGGTTGCGTTATCAAAACTGACTCTCCGCTCCAATTAAAAATAATCCTCTAGTCAGTCTTGGTGCGGCCCGCGAACTCTAAAATAAATGACAATTTAAAAAAAAAAATGCTATATAGCAAATTTACACTTTTTTTAAAAAAAAAAAACTCTTTTCAATGAATTTTCCAAGAAGTGCGACCCGCACTAATCTCAAAGTAAAATATTTGGCCCCCGTAAACAAAAGGTTGCCGACCCCTGCTCTAGAGCCGTCCAACTCGGCAAAGTATACTACTGGGAACGAGCTGGATCTCTTTCTTTCTGTAATTGGGTGAAATTACAAGGGGATCAAATTACCTGGTGCTGAAATCACCCGGGGACGAAATTACCAGGGATCAAATTATCGTGTACAGTCATTTCCAAGTATACCAGCACCAGCTCACACATTAACCTTTTGAAGATACTGCGTATGTTCTTCTCAAAACACGTGCGGATTTTCATTGTCCCCAATACTTAAAATTGTGTCTGTTGACAAATCCGTTCAAGAAAAATCTTGATTCGTCGCTGAAATAAATATTTTTTTACCAAATTTAGGTCATCTTGAATTCTCTGGAACATCAGTTCGCAAAACTCGATTCTTTTTTCAAAATGAACACCCAGTATATAAACATGAAGTAACTGCGAGTTGAGTTGAATCAAGGCTTTGCTTGCAGTGCAATGGTCACAGAGATATTCCTTATACAAAAATAAAATAAGTTTTTTAATAGTTTATTTGCTCAACTACTTGCTAAATTAATAAAAAATTACAAAAAATTAAAAATCACAGTTTTAACAAATTATAAAACTTACTACTACGTAAGTTGTTTAATAAATTTTTTTCCTATAGATATAAGAGATAATTTAGTATTTTCCCGGAATTATTAACTACTGTAAAGCTAATGCAACCGTCTAGTTTACGGTTGATATTGTAAAATATAATGTGACGTATCAGTTGTAGAAATACTTCCGACTAGAAACAAATCTAGAAACCTAACTGGCAGTTGGTTAAACATAATTGTCAAAATCTAACTAGAACACATCATTTTAGTGTAACCATTCTTCAAATTGTTACAAACGAATACCCCATATAAATGTATTACAAGTTAGAGAAATTAAAACACATTTTAAGCAGCACCAAAAAACTAAGATTTTTAAAATCTAGTTACGTTGTAAGTTTTCATTTTGTGGTTGTTGTCCAAAACTGGTTCCAGGCTCTAAATGAATCCCCATCGGTCCCAACAAGTTACTAGCAGGCCCAGCCTCGCCCAATTGAGCTTGATAACTTTCTAAAACATTTTTTAAAGCGTTCATGTCCATATCGACCGGTTCAAAATCTTCAACATCATCAAAAGTGTCGTTTTGAGACTTCTTTTCTCTTAAAAAGCTCTTTCCAATGTTGGTTTGTGACAATTCGCGATCCATTTCCTGCATATACTTTTCCATTTCGTTTTTAACCTTTTTACATTCTTTTAAATCAATTTCCTCTTCGTCACCATAAGCACTCATATCCGAATCAGATTCTAAATCCCAAGTATCATCTTCGGGCACCATATCAAAAAAGCTTTCCAGTGCACACATAAACTGATTTGAATCAAAATTGACTTTATATGAATTTGAATTATTTTCTGCTTCAGTTTTGTTCGTTTTCTTAGTCCTGGGGGGCCTTACGGGAGGTGCCTCCTCATTAAAATCACCATTAGATGGAAATTCTGCACCTTCCAAAGTGGAAATGTGATTAAGAAAACGATTAATTTTCTGTGTGAAACTGGGTGCATCCGTGTTGGAATTAAAATTCATCGACTTCTTTTGTCCATACTGTTCTTCCAACATTTTATCCAATTCTTCTGAATCGATATTCAACCATGAATCCTCATCATCTTTCGGCAAATCTTTTTCAAGTTTTCTGAGTTGTTCTACCTTATAATCGAGATTCTTACTTAGTTCCAAGATCTCCTGACCTATAATCGGTGTGTGATACATTGTATCGCGATAATTGGAGAAATATTCCTTTGCTTTAATTAATAAGTCATTGTAAGGTTGCGAGTGCTCCATTAGTCCATTGAAATAATCCTTGTTTTTTAAACTATTCAAGTAACTAATCCATCCTTTGTCATTTTCCACATCTTCGTTTGGTTTAGCTTGTGATGCTAAAATTTCAAAACCACACGCTATTTTCACGCCTAAAATTTGCGCTTTGTATTGAGGACTATCAGAAGATGGCAAGTTCCAGCCAGTTCTTCGGTCTGGTAAATACTTGCTGTGGGTTAGCATAGCATACAAGAACTTGGTAAACGTAACACGAGTGTAGACCCGATTTTCAGGTGGAAAGTATTTCATGGCTCTGCAAGCTTTAACATCAATACAATCCCGATTACAAATTGCTTGGACGGCAGGTGCAATTAAACCAGGTTTGTGCTTCAAAATAGCAGCAACACCGACCGGTAAATACACCGAAGTAGAATGCAAATTTTTGTTAATATGATCGGGATAATGTTTAATTTTTTTTAAAATTGAATTTTGAATGTCTTCGGAAGCTAAACTATTTTTAGGAGACTTACGAATTTCGTTTATCACTTCTTGGAGTACAATTTCATCATCTTCTTCTTCCAGATTTTTTGAATCTTTCGGTTTTATGAGGTGTAAATTGCCCTGGTAAATATACATTCGCTTTTCACACACTTCGGGACTTGCCCATTTTGGTAAGTAATTAGCCGCTTCGATGAGCAAGAACTCTCCATCGGAATCGTCCACTCGTGCAATTAAACCATTAATTTCTCGAGTAATTTGATACAGCAGGAACACGATGAACCATTCATCTTCGATGTTATCTCCGTAATGTGAAATACCATACAAATGCGGTGGTAAACTGTTATCAACATCTTCGACCAAAATGTTGGTGTTACTCGTTCGTAAGCATAATTTAAAATTGTCCTTATGCCAAATATAATTTTTAGTGTATTTAGCAACGACGTTATTAATTTGTTGTAAATAATTTTTCAAATTAATTTCGGTTTCGTTATCTTGACTACAAGTTACCGGAAAAATGAAATATTCGACGTAATCGTCTTCTCGTGCATTTTGTAGAAAATTTAAATTGTTTGCCATTTTTCTTAAATTTAAGTTAACACTTCGAATAAATTACAAGCACTACACAGTTTGTTAACCTATATTTTCGAAAAACTGTCAGTTCGCTAGTAATACATGATTCACGTTCAAATCAGTTGTTCATACCAACTGTTTCAAGGGATGGACATGGGATCCCTAGACGCTCGTATGGATGCACGGATGCAGGACCGGACCGAAAACAAACAAAAATTTGGGATTACGAATAGCCTTAGATCCGAATAGCATTATTATCTTACTAGCTGGAAAGCCTGTCCACGGACGGGAAGCTAGCCGGTGCGGCGCGGCGAATCCCCTTTTTAGCGGCAACATCTAAATTTTGAGTAATTTTATTATAATTGTTTGGGATCAGTTGACATCATGAGTTGACATGTGACTTGTTTGATTTTCCATTATTGAAATCAAGTTACTAATTTTTAAATTATTTTTATTCAGTTGCCTTAGCAATCAACACATTAATTAACTCCCAAGGGAGTTAATAGAACATTAATTAACGCAACAAAGTAATTGCTGTCATACCCGCGCTATTTGGTGGAGCTAAGTACGCACTTATCTCCCGGAAGTAGATAAAATTATTATTTCAATAAAAATAAAAATTTTGTGAATTTAATTTTTTGTTTTGTAGCTGCCCTGTTTTTTATTTTCTGATTTTTTGTGAAATGGATTGGTTTTTCAAAAAATTTTACTAATAGACAAATGTAAATGTCCTATCCGGAATGGGGCATCAGATTGTTGTAAAATGTTTCGTTTAAAAGATACAGGGTTTTGAAAAAAACAAAACAAAAAATAAAAAGTTCGAATTTTTCAATATTTTCTAACTTACTTTAATTAATAACTCGAAAACCGTTGATTTTAGATCATGATTTTAGCAGATTTTAGACAATAAAAGGTTTGAATCTAGTTTGTAGATGACTTCACGCTCTTTCAAAAAAGCACTAAACCATTTTTAGTGAAAAATCAATATTTTCGGGACTACGGCCACAATGTGAAGGTGGAAATTTTAAAATATGCTTTAAGGAGGCCCATAGGAGTTATAACTCTCGAAGGTTTGCATTTAGAATAGTATATTACTGGCTGAGACTCGAAAATTGCTCGTTACTGGACGCACAGCTATATTATATCGCTTACGCTCGCTTTTCAAAGCTGTAAGTGTGTGAGATCCCCCCCTCCCCCCGTAGAGACTAATCTGTACATATAGACCAAGACTAATGGCCGGTTTCAGAAACAGATCAAATATGAACCAATGGAAAACGACTAGAAGTCATAAAACCGATTTCTATTGGTTCATACTTATAGATCATATAATATTATATCTGTACGAAGTACATTTTAAACTTTTCAATTTTGGTGATTTTCAAGTTTTTTAAAATATTTTATAAATTAGCAATATTTTTTAATTTGAATTGTAAACATTTTGGATAATCTCTCTTAAAATTAATAACTCTTCCAGAAGCTCTTCAATACCTTCTTCTTCAGGTGCCTATCCGATTTCGGATGTACGGCGATCCCCCCGACTTAGCTAAGAAGGCTGCACCAGGGAAATGTTAATGTTAATGGGGTGGTGGTTTGCCTTCCCCTTAGTCCACAGATCAATTTTGGACTTATTTAGATCATTAACATTTTAAGGATTTTTCTTGGCATATTACTCTCGGTGGTTTGCCATTGCCTTCCGAGGGGAGACGGTCAGAATAAAGTTCTTACTTTACTCGGATTCGAACCGGGTATTAGCGTTCATAGTCAACTCGCGTGACCGCTAAGCTCCGACCGCCTCTATTCAATACCTACTTAATAAAAATAGAGGACATGTCTGAAAAACCCGGATGCATTGGAACCTTAAAGTATAATAAAATCAGAGGTAAAAATCATAATATGAAGGCCACAGTTGGCTTCTTTAGCAAATTATTTAATTTACACGTATCGCTGATCACTTCGGATTTATTTTGTATTTTATATTTTTTTAATATTTTTAACAATCATCATCGGTAATGTTATTGTTTAGTAAAATTATTTTGGTAATTATGTATTATTATTATTGATTCACTGATTACCAACAATTATGTTGTTACGCCACTGTCCAATTTTGTTTTTTTCAAGTGTTAAATTCTCCCCACTATTTCCATTAACAAATCCTACTCTCTCCTCCCCTCCGTGTCGTATATTTGTATGTATGTGGTGCATTGTGTGATTTACGCCGACGACAAATATGAAATAGTATTTAATCAAATTCAATTTACATTAAATAGTTGTACGATATTAATGTCATACACATATATTAGAGGTAATAAAATTTTAAATATCACAATAATCGTTAAATAAAAAGGATTTAATTGTTTAAATAATAATAAGATGTAAACAAATTTGTTAAATATGTACAAATTATTGAACTGCAATTAAATAGTTATAAAGTTCAAACATGTTGATAAGTATAAAGAGTAAACATTTTTGGAAATGGTCGTGATAAAAAACGGAGACAACAAATGGCTTCGAAGATACAAGATTTTTTTTATTATCGGTGTTTTAATACTTACATTCCAACTGTATCTGGCAATTCGATTTTTTGGTCTCAATGTAGATAGTGCTCAAAGTTCTGGTCAATGGAGTCCCCATAAGAAAATAAATTTAGATATAAACGATGTAGAAAATAGTGTTAATTCCGCTCGTAGAAGTAAGGATAATTTTGTGATAGACGATGAAGATATCGATAACAGTGCACATCAGCATAAACGACGAGGAAAATCCAATTTAGGGGTAACGAGCAACAAGAGCACCAAAACTCAACCGGTCTTACGACTCAAAGAATTGGATTTTGTGCCTCCTTGCGAAATAACCGTCAAAGAAGCAATTTCGGCAATACACAGAGCTAAAACGCAAAAATGTAAGCAGCAGATATCAAACGTTACGTGCCTTATAGCGCAAGAATTGTTATATCCAAAAAGATTACCAAATCATTGTCCCAATGAAGGTCTCGTTTCTGGCAAATCTTTGGGGTGCTTTAAAGATGAAAAAAATTATAGATTGCTTAATGGATATTACGGAAATTACAAAAATACCAATTCACCCGATTTCTGCATTCACTTGTGCCTTCAATCTGGATTTCTCTATGCCGGAGTACAATATTCGTAAGTCATTAACTTTTAATTAAGCGAAATCATAATTATTTCTGTTTACAGCACAGAATGTTTTTGTGGTAATGATGAACCAACGGCAGCTGTCAGACTTCCCGATTCTTCTTGTAATATGAAATGTCCTACCAATCCTCATTTAGCATGTGGTGGATATTATACCATTAATATTTATCAAACCGGTATAGGAAGTAAGTTTTTGCTGTTGCTTTTTCTTGTTGTTTTACTATTTTTTAATCGTTTTTAGAATTTGTGCCACAAGTAGCGGAAACAAGTACTGCTACGTACGCTAAACCATCGAGAATTGTATTTTTGTTAACTTTAAATGGTAGAGCACTTCGTCAAGTTCGTAGATTAATTAAAATATTGTATCACAAAGACCATTATTTCTATATACACGTGGACGTGGTAAGTTTTTATTTTGTAATCGAAAAAAATTATCTTTAAGATGTTTCCAATTCCAATGTGACTGAATGAAAACTATTTTTGAGCTTTTTCATGTTTTTTTTAGAATCAGATGCATTTTATCAGACCCCTATTTTAATTAAATATCTTTTTATATATTTAAATATTACAAAATTATGTGTATTGCTCGTTTGAACTACGGTTGGAAATCAACGGTTAACTAATCAGTTAACTTTAATTTGTTTGTTTCAATAGTATCATTTTAATTTTCAAAAAACTCAGGTAAAACCTGATCTGATACAGACTTTCTCATGAGTAATTTAACCAAATTTTTACTTTCTACTTTAAAAGCTCAATTGATTGAAACTCACTGATCTATTTTTATTAAATGGAAGAACAGCCTAAATTAATAATGTTGTTGATGTTAATTATTTAAATTAATTAAAGAGTTGGTGGTAGGTAAAAATAATAATTTAGGAGTGCAAAGGGTTAAATGTCTGAAATGATATTGGAACAATTAGTCCGGAATTTTTGAACAAAATTTTACCGTACGTTTCTAAATTTACAACTAAATATATTTTATATTGTCATATTTCTTTTGTAATAAAGTAGCCGGTCGATTTTATGATAAGAGGCCATTTTGGAAAATTAAAATTTGTACAAAAATGTTGTAAAATTTTGATGTTGGTGCGACGACGTGAGCTCGTCGAGGTCGGAATGATAAGGGGACGATAGGAGGTCACTCGCCGCTTACCTGCGAGGTGCGAGTGCGTTTTAATTTTGATGTCTAAAATTTGGACAGGAGAGTTTTTTTTTTGAATTGTTTGAATAAATAAGAGTGAAAATTAAAACGAGTGTATTATTCTGGTAATTGAATATTTGAAAATAAACGTAAAATTTTTGATTTTTTGAAGAGGCAAATTTGCAAGGTCGCTTGATAGTGGGCGGCCTGGACGATTACGATTGAGCAAGCCGGGTAAAGAAGTGAATTCTCCGCCCGATTAAAAATTTATTAAAATTAAAATTTTAAAAATTTATTCCAATATTTCGAGGCTGGTTTTATTAGACTTCAATATATTTAAACGAAAACAAATTATTTAAATAATCACTTATTATTTATTTTTTATTACCATAATAGTATAAATACCTATAGAATTCTTCTATTCTATAAGTATTATTTTATTACTATATTATTACTTTTTATTGTAATGGAGTAATAAATTAAATTTAATTTTACTATTGTTAAAAAATAATTGTAAAAAGTAATTATTAATAAATGATAATTTAAATAAAATAAATGGAAATTATACTTCATAATGATTTATTTCACATAAAAATATAAATAACCTTTAAAATAACTTTAGATACTACTACATAATAGAGAATCCTAATATGTATATAGTCGAGTCGCGAAATATTTCAATTTAAATTATGTTCTCGACCGAATTTTCATATAATATCGTCGCTGTTTTGTAATAAGGGCGAATAAACCAAATGAAAAATTTAACAGTTAAGTGTTCATATTAAAGTCTAAGGATATTACTTACTATAAAATATAAAAATAATGCTTCAAATTATTTGTGCAAAGAGAAAGAATTGATAGAAATAATATGTAATTCGCATTTTCGTAAAATGGCTTATTCGCCCTTACTACAAACCAGCTACGATATTATCTATATTTTTACATTATCTAAAACACTATGTACTAACTGTTTGATGAAGTTGGCAGAAGTCTTGAATTTTTGGAAAATTTACCCCTTTGTAAGTAACCTCCAATTATTTTATGGGAACCGTCGGATATGGGACATTGAATTACGACACAAGTTTGGTAAAAATGGTTTATTTACAAAGTAAATATAATAAGTACAGTGACTCGCGGGATGGGGACGTTTCGCCCCCGGCGCCGTTTCGCCCCCACCGTTTCGCCGCCAAGTTTGGTTTTACACTACATTCACACTTTGTGTTAATTTCTACTATTAGTCACGTTTAAGCTTACTTTTAATAACAAGTAAACAATTTTTTGTATTATATTTTGTCAAAGATTAATTTATTGTTTTTAAGCTGGTAAATTAATTCAATTATCAATCAAGGGGGGCCCTTGGGCACGGCCCTTATTATAGCAATTACAAATTGAAACATTTATTAGCGTTAATAAACTTCCTCTATTGATGAGTTATGTTAGGGCTAGGGGTTAATCAATCACATGAATTCGCTCTATGAATTCGTGAATGAATTCTATGAATTCGACGCGCTCGTAGAAGACGAAAATTTTCCTCTAGATGCACTGCCCATTGTGGATTATTTTGAAGACTGTTACATAGGACGAAGAAACAGAACACATAGACGAGCTCCTCAATTTTCTATTGAAATGTGGAATGTATATAACCGAACCATAAATGATCGTCACAGGACGAATAATCACATCGAAGGCTGGCATCGCGGTTTTCAAAGCACTTGCAGAAATTTATTTCCAAACATTTTTCAATTTATTAAAAGTTTAAAAAAGAACAGGCTTTAAAGAGATATGAAATTTCACAGTTATTATTTATTAGTAGAGTACGGATTTCTAGCAAATTTGCTATACATAAATATTGATAGCAGAAGCCTAATTGTTATAAATGTCCACGAATTTGAAAAAAATAAGTCACTTGACACTACTTTTTTTATGCTTATATGCTTATTTCGGCTTATTTTAACATTTTTATGCTTAGATTTATTTTTAAGCATTTTTAGTGCTTATTTTAGCACATTTTCGATAAATTAAAAAAAAATTGCAGTAGATCCATAAAAAATACCTAAAATTTACTATTTGCTTACTTTGAATTTAATATTTAGTTGACAACAGGTTTTGTTTATATAACAGAAATCTTAGCCGGTAACTAACTGCAAGACTTGATATTTGTTATAATAGGAGATAAACAGCGAAATAGTAGTTTTCATCACAAGGACGTAAAACGACATTTTACGACCGAGGAGCGAAATTTGTGACCCAAGGCGGAGCGTTAGCGGAGCCGCGGAGAACGAACGCTCCCGAGGTCGTAATAACGTTTTACGGCTGCGCTGATGAAGACTGCTTTTCGTTATGACGGAACTACGCCATCAAATTTTCATTGTTACCTACTATGAACTTTCTTACATTTTTCGCAGGGTGAAAAAATGAAAAAGTACCTACTATGAACTTTTCCACTGTTTTACAGAGGAGAAAAACAGACAAAAGTACCTGCTAGTAACTTATCCACTGTTTTACACAGGGTCAAAAAAAATTGTAACAATTTTTTCGTAGGACGTAAAATCGCTCTTTTCGTACCTGAAAACAGGGATGAAAAGTCTACTTTCTCGACCGGAATAACGAAAAGAAATTTAACATAATGCGACATCTTAAAACATCATTTCATTTGGAAAGTATGAACAAATTTAAAAATGATGCAAGCAAACAACAAACTTTATTTGAGTCAATCGCTGGTTCCAGTTCATCACAAGACCAGAGAACGTTTTCGCTAGATTTAAATATCGCCTTTTACATTACCGTTGGTGGCGCCACTATATTACGTCCAGAATGGACTTTGAAATAATTCCGTGTGGTGGCGTTTTGTTAATGTAAAACGCGAATACTATTATTAAAATTAGGAAACGGTTCATTTAGAGACTTTTTAGAAAATATAGTGGTAAAAACGTTGTACAGTAATTATCTATATACAGGGACGTGCACAACCAACTTTTATTCCGGGGGGGGGGGAATTTGCCAACTTAATTAATTCAAAATTGCCAACTCTTTGTAATTGTTCATTTTTCCTATTATAGGTTTAGCGGCTCTTGCCAACTTGACCAAATTTTTAGTGATTTTGCCAACTTTTTTCCAATTTCCTAAATTATTTGGGGTGGGGGGAGGCTCCCCCCGTAGGCACGTCCCTGTATACATATTTTATTGTGTTACTTTTCAAATAAATTTTATTTCAAAAAATTATTTTAATGCTTATTAGTTATTATATTTAAGTTTTATGCATATAATGGCAATTTTTTGTGCTATTTTAAGCGCTATTTTCACGATTTTTTATGCATATAAGTCCGTACTCTATTTATTAGATGTTAAGGCGCAATTCCACTGAGGCAACACTGAACGACATGAGGCATGCTACTTGTTTTCTGGTGTTGTCAATGGGGTGAAATAATGAGATAACAGCTTCATTAATAGAAGAATACCATAATTTACCCGTATTATGGAACAATAGAATAAGTATTTGTAAAGATAATCTAAGGGCCGATTCTACAAAGCAGGTATAAAGTCCCGATTAGTTATTCGCCGTATAACTTATTCGAAGTATAACTTATTCCTTATTCCAGGTATAAAAGCTTTTGCGTTCTACAATGCTCGTACACGGTCGGTATAACTATACCTGGAATTAGTTCCTCCGCACCAATTATAGGTCATTTGCGCAGCATATTTGACCATAGGATAACTATTTGACATCGTTGTGAAGCGTTCATTTGATTTATTGGTTATAGTTTTTGTTGTAAAAGATGTTTAAACAGAAAATTAAACAAATTCTCTTTTTTTTTTAATTAATTTTAGCAATGGTTATTGCTATTAGATGTTTTCAATATTAAAAAGAGTTAAAATTCTTTTGTAATAATTTTTATTTTATAAAATTTTACAAATTACTTTATAATTACATAAAAAGGTAACTTATTAGAATGAAACTTTTAAAAGCATGGTTCGAGAATGAAATATCCAAAAACAATAAAAATGACAAAAAAAACCTTAATAAATAACAATAAGCAATAACAAGAATTTTTACAAAAATTTTAAATTCACTCACCAACCTCAATTAATTAATTATAAATACTAATCAAAGTAATGATTTAATAAAAACTTGAAATACAACAAAAATAGTATATTATACACCGAGGGAGTAAAGTGCTACTTTTCGTCATGAGGGTAAAGGTTTTTTACACGAGGCGCAGCCGAGTGGAAAAATTACCCGAAGGACGAAAAGTCACTTTAATCCCGAGCGCGAATATACTATTTTTTGCCTTTCCGAAAGCCGAAAGAAAAAAAACAATTCAAAACAAATATTTGTTAGAATAAGCGAGAATTACCAAACCATATAGCCTAAAGCCAGACCTGTACATGGCATTAATGAAGTACCAACTTAAGTTGGTGGTATTTACTTTTCCTCCCGCTGTTTTACTTTTCCTCCCGCTGTTTTACTTTTCCTCCCGCTATTTTACTTTTCCTCCCGCTAATTTACTTCCCCCCCCCTCCTAAGAAAAGTGGCACTTTGCTCCCGCAAAACTGGGAGTAAAGTGACCACTTTACTCCCGGAAAGGCAAAAATTGAATTTCACATTTGAAATAAAATAAAATTGTCATTCAACTGTCAAACTCTAAAATCCAACCTTAAAATAAATGATAGCTTATATTAGATTTGACCAATAGAAAACAAGAATAACTTATCCGAGCAGGTATTCGACCATTTTCAGGGGGATAAGTTAAACCAGGTATAACCACAATTTATACCAACAAGAACGTTATACGACAATTGTAGAACGCAATCTGTGTGATTTATTCTCAGTATAGCTTATTCGTACTTTATACCTGCTTTGTAGAATCGGCCCTAAGTAATTAGAAATTAAATAATTAAGTTAATTAAATTAATGTAGCATGCCTCATTTCGTTCAGTGTTGCCTCATTGGAATTCCGGCTTTAGACCAAAAATAAACAAAACATACTATAGTGTAATTTCAAAAAGAATAAAAAAAACATCGCAGAAAGTTATGGAAGGATAGATAATATGGATTATTTGTTGGGCATTTTAAAATTACCTTTTTTTCCGACTTTTAATTTATTTATTATTTTAGGGGGCGAAACGTCACAAAACCGTGACTCGCAATTGTCTTTGGACAACTAATAAAAATTGCATTAATTTCAATGTAATTTGACTTTTTGAAGTTATTTAAAAAGAAATTAGCTATACCAACTTACCATTTTATAAAATATCCCTTAGGGTCACCGGTAATACAAAAAAGTATGAAAAATTCAATCACAAACAGAATTAGCAAGGGTTTAATCTAGTGATGTGACGAGTCGAATACTTTTTAAACTCGAGTAACTCGAATTCGAAATATTTTCAACTCGAGTTAACACTCGAGTAATTTCACTAGGCTGCGTGCGCACTTTGTATCATTAATAATTAAAATAACATTAAAAATTATTAAATTTTAATCATTTATCAATTTATCAAATCAGTTAGTAAAAAACTAATAATAATTTTGCTTTGCTTTGCATTCGTCTTGTTTATAAAATTATTTGTGCTTGTGCAGTTTGTGTGCGCATTTAAAACTCGCCAACTTGAGTTGCACAAAAAAACTACTCGAGTTATTCGAATACAGACCTTACTCGAGTCGTCACATCACTAGTTTAATCATTAGAAGAAGAAGAAGAAGTAATGCTAATATTAATAATTGTGAATAATTTTAGCATAACATTTAATTTTTTTGTTTCCCGATAAAATAGTATTATCTACTTATCTCTACTCGAAAAATTCTTCTCGCTTGCGCTCGCTTTTCAATGTAGCTGTGCGTCCAATAACGAGCAATTTTTGAGTCTCGGCCAGTAATATACTATTATTTTGTAGCAGAATACAGGTAATTACATTACCAACGCTACCATCGCACAAGAAACCAATATGCTGTTGCCAGTTTATTTAAAAACTAAGTTTGACATCACTACCGCCAAACCCTCGCTTTCAAATAAAAACTTTTTAGAAAATGTTTTTGAGAAAATTAAAGTTCTTATAGACTTTTGATCTATGCTATGCTGTTTAACAATAGCCAAACTTCAAGAAACAAAATACTTCAAAATTCATGCAAAAACCCTATTCTGGAAATAAAATATAGTTAGGTACTTTTTTACTATTTTAGTTTTAATTTTGTCACATTGGATGTATGAACATCTCGGCGACGAGAGATAAATTTTAAATTAACAAATTAAGTGTATACTTATATGTTGTTGATATTTCAGAGGCAAGATTATTTATTTAGAGAACTTTTATCATTAGAAAAGACATTTTCTAACGTACGGTTAACACGTCAACGCTTTTCGACAATATGGGGTGGAGCATCTTTACTACAAATGCTGCTCGCTTCCATGCGAGAACTTTTAAATTCAGACTGGAATTGGGATTTTGTTATAAATTTAAGCGAATCTGATTATCCAGTAAAAACTGTAAATAAATTGGTAGATTTTTTAAGCGCAAACAAAGGTAAGAATTTTGTTAAATCTCACGGACGTGAGGTTCAGAGATTTATACAAAAACAGGGATTGGATAAAACTTTCGTTGAATGTGATACCCACATGTGGCGAGTGGGCGATAGAAAACTGCCGTGGGGTATACAAATTGATGGTGGAAGTGATTGGGTTGCTTTGTCGCGCAATTTTGTTGCTTATTCTGCCGGCGAAATGCCTGATGAATTGGTACAGGGTTTGCTCATCTTGTTTAATTACACGCTGTTGCCAGCAGAATCATTTTTTCATACGGTTTTAAAAAATTCGAAATTTTGCGATACGTACATCGATAATAACTTGCATGTAACAAATTGGAAACGTAAATTGGGTTGTAAATGTCAGTACAAGCACATAGTTGATTGGTGCGGGTGTAGTCCTAACGATTTTCGTACGGACGATTGGCTAAGAATCCAAAATACGGAAAGCCGACAAATTTTTTTTGCGCGAAAGTTTGAACCGGTGATTAACCAAGCTGTTATTTTACAACTCGAGCAATGGCTGTACAATATCGACGTTAATAATGTTCCAAACTTAAACTCATATTGGCAAAGCGTTTATCATCATTTAGATTTAATTCTGCTAGTCGACGATGCACTTTTAACTGTAGCAAACAGCATAGCACGCATTAAATCCAAAACTATTTCAATGGTTTGCACAGATGTGACACCTAACAAAATTTTGGAACTAACTTCGTATCATTTAAATGATAGTTATCAAGAGACTTTAGTTTTATATTTAGGTAATACTTCAGATAGTAAAACAGTACAAATAGAAACTTCGATAAAAACTAAAAATACTTTTGTTATGACGAAATCTAACTCGCTTTTAGACAGACTGAAATATTTTGTAGTGAGTACAGATTACGATCAAAAAGAACAAACGTTACGCAATTTTGCCCAAATTATAGGACCTTATTCGGAACCAACTTTAGTTTTTGAATTTAATTCTGATCCAACTTTAAGTGCCAAAATGACAAACGTTACCTTTCTTTGGATTGATCCTGTAGGTAGATTAGTCGAATTATCAGAGACATCCATTGACGACAATTATGTCATTGGTCATGTAAAACCGAACATCAGACAACCACTACTTCCAGGTTTTTGGACCGTCAAACTCGTGTATCAAAATCAAGCGTTAGCAGAAATTAGATTTCTAATCACACCACTAGAGTACTTTTCAGGTAATAAAATGACGCAGAAGCAAGTTGCGTTTGTTCATTCAGGTTCCGAAATAATTAAGGACTTTGATACGCGTTGGCAAAAGTTTTTACCCAATAGTTTTGATTTGGAAGTTTCCTTGAGTAAATCGGTTGCAGATTCCAAACGGTTTGGTCCAGATTTGCAGGAATGGATTGATTCACTCGTAAGTAAATTTTTTATAATTGGCAACACTTGCATTGTGAGATCTCAACTGTTGGATACGTGTTTTAATCAATTTTCAAAATGTGGTTCAACGAATTGGAGTTCTTTAGCTGTAGATCCTAAAAGTTACTTAGGAAACCTAAATAAAACGACAGGCAGCTTCGATTTATAATAATAAAACTTAAAATTTAGCTCTCTTTATTCACTCAAATTTTTATTTTTTCATAAAATTTTATACTTTAAATAAGATTCTTAAAAATATTAGCACATGCTTAGCCATTTTTTCAAATATTTATTTATTATAATTAATTGATTTGTGGTTTATGAAGTGAAGCTTCATGGTCTGTAGAATCACCAAAAAATGCATTAAACTTTTTATAATTAAAATGCATCAAGTTTCACATACCAAATTCTGAATTGTCGAATAATGCAGAGGAATGTAACACGTAAAATCACAAGAGCTATGATTCAACTGTTAATGATGCCACCCTCGTGCATGAACAGTGAATGTGCAAATTTCTAGTTCTGAGATAAACGCATTTGAATATTCATTTCTTCACTATAAAGCTGGGTTGACATGGGATGTGAGCCACGTTTTCATAAAATACGCACCTTGTAAACTGCTGTTTCATGAAATACGAATCGTAATTTCTTGCCACAAACTGATAAAACTGTGTTCGTGGTGAGATCAAACGTGTTTAAAAACAGTTTACACGGTTTTAAGTTTAAGTTTACGCGAAAAGTATTTTACTAAAACGTGGCTCACGGCCGTGGCTCACATCCCATGTCAACCCAGCTTAAATCAGAATTTAAATTGACGAAAACTATTTTATTCTTATTTACATATCTGAATTTTTAATGCCATTTTAATGATATAAACAGATAAAAACAACAAATGTGACACATTCGCTAGTTTGGCGTTGTGGAAATGGAAACTGTTATAATCTCCTCTGCAGAATTATATTGGTTGATCACATTTGCTGTTTTTGCAATGGATAGTCTGTTAGAATTCTAAATTATTGGTATACATAACTCAAAACTGATAAATTTACACATTCACTGTTCATGCGCTGGGGCGACGAAGTGTGAATTAATGCACATTTGGTTACCGTTATCAATTTATCATACTTAATAAAAATAACTATTCAGACCGAGACAAAAAATAATAAAAAGTTGACCAATGCTTTCAATGTAAATTCACAGCTTGCATAATATGAAACTTTGTGCATTTGAGTGCTCTAAAAAGTGTTTAATGCATTTTTTTGTGATTATACAAAATTTGGACACTTGGTCGCGGTTGTTTAGGCGCAGTCTCATGTAGACCCAGAACCAAGTAGGCGCAGTGCTGCTTGGGCGGAGACCCAAAAAGTCGTAAGCCATTTAAACGCAGACCCACATAGAATCAGGCTATCTGGAAGATAATAATAATAGTAATTAAAATATTTGTGTGAGTATGGCAGAGATTTGGCGGTGTGCATCCAGTAATATATGGTTTGCTGTGGATTAAAAAAGTAGGAACTCATAAATGGATGGTTGAACTTTTAAACGAGGCATGCATTTAAGGAAGCATTTTCAAATTCTGTAATTTTAGGATATTTTTCCAAACCTATCTGTATAGATTGCAACACTATCACTAGTAGCCTGTTTCTTTCCACTGCTGGATTAGGCCTCCATAATAATGGGGGTTGTTGGCCATAACTCGCCACTCTGGCCAGACGGGTTGGCGAGTGTAGTCCGCAGATCAATTTTGGACTATAGTTGTTTTACATCCAGTAGGTAGCTTGCTAGGCTAGTCCTCAGATGTATCTGTAGCCCTGTTTTTTGTTAACGATGGCAATTCAGAGGGACCGCCTGCTTAACGTGGCCTTCGAAGCACGGAGACTTTATTTATTTATTTAATTAATTATTATAGTGGTGTTAAATAAAAAATATTTTTTCCACTTCCATACAATTATAACTTGTTTTCATTACAATATACAATACAATGAAATACAATATAAAATTTACAACAAAAATTACCAAACTATTACACCTTGATCTTTTTTACGTTGCTTATAAATTCCTCTGTTGAATAAAAACTACCCTTCAGTAGTATCTTTTTGATTTTCCTCCCGTACTGAATTGAAGGCAGTCCTCTTACTTCATCTGGAAGTGCATTAAACAATGTAATCGCATAGAATGCTGTTGCTTCTCTTGAGCGCAGAAGCCGATGGAATTCCGGTCATAAGAAAGTTTGACTCTCACCTTTTCTCAAGTTTGACACCTAAGCCCCCTTTTCATAGACCAGGTCACATATATGGATTGTATATTGACCACAAATTTATTCTAAAGAATCTTTTAAAAACGAGCAAAGTTCAACAATTAACCTAAGCTCTGATGTAGAATTCATCAAAAGTTGATAGCAGTATATTATCCCTAAATATTTAAATTGGCTAGTTTTTAATTCGTGATAATTATTAGTGGGAATATTTTAATAATTTACGACGTAAATTAATATTATATTTTTAAGCTTTCAAGTGCGATATACACTCTTCATCAGAAATTACATAATTTCTGATGAAAATTACATAATTTCTGATGAAGAGCTTCGTAAATTATTAAAAATTCCTACTTATTATCCCTAAAGCTGATCTAAGCTTTATAATCTTATTACCCAATAAATTCTTCAACGTAAAGGGAATTTACAACCAGAATGATAAATAAATAAGCCCTCTCAGGTGGGTCGAGATTAGGGAAGTTTACAAAACCTCTTCTGTAGAAATTGTGTACAATACAGTTCTTGTAATTCAAGAAACTATGAATAGATGGCCTTTGATAAGAGAGGCGGAGGAGAAATTTAAATTACTATTATATTTAGATACCCTACGCCTATTCGGAACTGCATCTATGTGTGGGTCTGCGTCGAAACGGCCGCGTTCCTGCGACACTCCTAAATGTTTGGATCCCTAACATAATATGGTTATTTATTTATTATTTTGTGTTCATAGGTACTGGTGATATTTTTGTAAATGAAGTGGTTTAATAATTATTGAAATTATACTACTTCAAAGGTGTGAAAAATGACAGCATTTTGTAAGTTTTAAAATTTTGTTTTTGTGTGGTTTTACTTTTATTTATAAAATAATTTTTATTAATTTATTATGATTTATGAAAGACTTCAGCTTTAAAATTTTACTTACAATTTTTTGCTTTATTTATTTATATAGAAAAGGGTGATTTGATTCCTTATAAAATAGAGAAGATAATGAAATGTGGTTTCAGGCTTATAGAATGACTGATTAACCTGAAGAATGATAGAAGAATGTATTATTGAATTATTCATATGTTGCCATACATCCAACGCTTCTTGAAATATTTGAAACATTTGCCATACTTTACTTAAATTTTATAATTTTTTAGTGAAATAAGTGTAAATATTTAATCAATAATGTTATTTGTGATAAAATGGGTGCTCGTCCTAGGTAATATCATTTCGTGTCATAATGTTAAAATAGTATAATAAAAATTCATCTTAATATTTGTAAAAAGAATGACAAATTTCGCTCATAATATATTAAAAATCTTTCAAACTATTTTTATTGTATAGTTCTTATAATGTGAATCTTAAAAAATGTTAAATATAAAATGGGAACTGTTTTTGTGTCCTTGCAATATAAAATGTATTGTTTTATGTAATTTTTATATGTCTTGTCTAAGTATGATGTACCAATTTACGTTTCCTATACGTATTAATCAATTTATTGTCAAGTTCATAATTCCAATAAATGTAATATTCTGTAATTTTTTTTACTGGATTCTTTATCATTTATCCTTTAGCAATGCATTCTCCTTTATACTACCACTTGATATGATTTGATGCTTAAGAGGGGCATTTAAATTTTGATGCAAAAACATATTTCAAAAGATGGCGCGCCCTAAAATATTCTAAGAATCTAAGAATCTTTTCACCAATACAGAATTCTAATAATTTATAAAAGTCATATGAATAAACGATAACTAATTTAGGGAATGAGGAAGTTTGAGCTTTCAAAGTTAAATATTTTTAAAAATATTCAATATTTTCAAATATGAATATCTTTTTGAAATATACTTGTAAATATTCAACATTGGAAGCTCAAACTTCCTCATTCCCTAAATTAGTTATCGTTTATTCATATGACTTTTATAAATTATTAGAATTCTGTATTGGTGAAAAGATTCTTAGAATATTTTAGGGCGCGCCATCTTTTGAAACATGTTTTCGCATCAAAATTTAAATGCCCCTCTTAACTCAATTTTGGAAGTTGTGTGGCTTATCATGTCCTAGCCATAATAAGCCCTTCAATTGACAGCTCAGTTGATATATTATATCATAAACTTAAATTCAATGATTGTGATAAAATTATAAAACAAGAAGTAGACAATCTTGTTAGCTGTAAGTTTTGGATTTTATAAAAGTTTTGCAATTTAAAGTAATATGTCAGTCTGTACACCCAGGCAAAGAGTGGCTGATGATCAAAGTTATTTTTACAATTAAGTCAGGTCAGGTAAAGGAGACTAATAGTCTATATACTACTACTATATACTAAGAGACTATATCATTGGTAGAATAAAGCATACGCGGACAGGCTATGGAGCAGATAATCTCTGTTATAACTTTATATTATTATAACTCGAAAATTAAATGGGATATTTAAAATCTTTTTAGCTCATTTTGTTGCCCTTAAAAAAGTGTCTGAAGAAAATATTATTAACACTTTCTTAGCACCTTCAAAAACAACCGAGATATCGACATTTATCGAACAGTCCAATAATCGAACTTTTGGCTATAACTCGAAAACAAAAAAAGATAGCAAAGTCCCGTTTTCGCCATTGAGTTTTTCTCAAAAAAAGAGATCGAAGATGCGCCATCCATTTTTCGATATCTCCTATAGTTACCGATTTCCCTATAAGAAGCATCGAAATACACAATCAACTTACATGCGCCCCAAAAGAAAAATATGGTTACATTAAACTGAAGAAGGAGATGCGAAAATTCATTATGTTAAAGTAGCGGTGCCGAGGGCTGTAAGTCAATATCAAATAGAAATCATGTGTTATTTTTGTTGGTTCATTTTTAACAGTACGAATGGGGGCGTGAATGGATTAACGAGATTCCAAAAGTTTGTAGTAAACATTGTTCTTATTTTAGACCTTGGTATGATGATGATATATTAAAGTATAAAATGTTTCACATTGGAAAACTAAAAAAAGATATTAAAATAAAATTTGGAGATTTTTCTAATATTTTTTTCTGAAAGTATGCTTCAAGATGAAATAGAAAATTGTAAATTATTTTATTGATGTATTTTTGAGAAAAAAGTTCACAAAAAATCCAATAAAGTTGACAATAAGCATAAATATTATTTTCACCACAACATTTCTACTATCACTGGACGGGACCACTATGTGGAAGTTGGAGAGTCACTGCAATGTTTCTTTAAACGTCAGATTTAATTTGACAGTTGTCAAAATTCCACATTGCATTATAACTCCGGTAAAAAATCTAAAACGAATTAAAATCTTGACTGAAATTATACTTCCACGATGTCCTCGGCTACTGTAAGTTTTCTTTATATTCCAAAATAAGATTTACAGCATTTTTTTGTATTTAGGTGCCGTTATTGGACGATACAATTCCGTTCGGTGATGAAGAACTTCATTCCTCAAGCAAAGGCAGTTTAACGTAATTTAAAGCAAATTGGATGTTTTTATTCATTTTAACCTTTATTTATTAATTTAGGCATCCATATGTAACATTTTTTCATCTGGTATTTCGTGGAGTTGCCATTATCATTTATATGCTATGTGGTTGGTTCAGCGATAGTTTTATCACAAGTTTTGTGATTGTAACGTTATTCTTGTCCATGGATTTTTGGACTTGTAAAAATATTAGTGGTAGATTAATGGTGGGACTTAGATGGTGGAATTATGTTGATGATGATGGAAAATCTCATTGGGTTTATGAATCACGAAAGGTTTCTTATTAATTTATGTTCTATTTAAACATTACTTTTTATTTGTTTATTATTACTTACGTTTCATTGGGCCCTCTTTTAGGGTCCCTCACAGAATCGTATAAATGATAGAGAGGCAAGCATATTTTGGACCGCTTTGGTTTTGACTCCTTTGCTGTGGGTGATATTTTTTATCATTGCTTTATTTGGTTTAAAGTTAAAATGGCTGGTAAGTTGTTGAAGGATTTTTTATAATTTCTTGTCTATAATCAATACTGATATTTTATAGTTACTGGTTTTGATTGCTCTTATTTTAAATGGAGCGAATCTCTTTGGTTACATTAAGTGTAAAGTAGGAGGTGGTGAAAGTATCGGTAAAGCAACATCAAATTTTTTCCGACAACAAGTATTACAAAATGCAGTTTCCCTTGTTACGAAGCAAACCACAGCTCCGTCATCAAATCCTATGACATTCCCATCTAATACTGTTTAAATTTAATATATAATTTTTATTAAGTGTATAAATGTAATTATTATTATGCTCTAAGTTGAATGTTTAATATATTTTTTATTTTAATGAGAGTGTTAACTTCTTATTACTAAAAAAATTTGATGTGACAACACGTGACTCCCATTTAAAAAAGTAAAAGTAAATAGTAACAAATTAAATCTTTTCATTCCCCTTTCAGCCTTTATTGTCACTCTGTAGGTGCGGGTCTGCTTAGTTTTCATTGATCCATTGGTAAACGATTTTCAAGGTCATAGAAATGAGCAATTGCTTTGAAACATTTAGGGCCGATTTCATAATACTTTTAACGAGCCGTTAAAAATAAAAGTCGATTTCTATTGGCTTGTTAGAGTGAACAGACGTTTTCTATTGGTTAACAAGGATCTTTTAGTTAAGTGTCCATTAACGTTTTGATTATGAAATCGGCCCTTAATCCCGTTATATTTTAAATGACCATACAAGCATTCATTTAAAAAAAAAATCAGATGTGGTTGTTCGACCTTAATGAATGGGAGATGTGGCCATCACATGACTTTACCAGACATTAATCTTAAGGTATTATAACATCACGTAATATGTTAGGTATGTATTGGCTGCCTCTGTGATTCGGCGCCCTTATGTAGGGTGCACAGTGTATCCATGACCCCCAAATTACAAGAAATAAAATAGTTAAAAAAGAAGTCTATATGTTTGACCACCCCTATGATTCGGCGTCCATGTGCAGCTTGAACAATGTACCCATGATCCTTATATTACAGAAAATAAAACGATTATTTAAAAAAAGGACATCTCGTTAATCAACTCATGCCAGTCACTCACATTCTGAGGTTTCCGTGGTCTGATTTCAATCAAAATCTAATCAACTATAAGTCTCAATATAAAACATGAACGTTGAAATAATATAAAAGCAGCTCTGCGCATGCCCGAAGAATTGACATCTGTAGTATTTGCCCATCCTGGTTTTCTGATTTGGTGATTCAACCTTCACTGACACCTTCATAATCTTCTCTTCGTTGAAGAGGCTCCTCGCGAGTTCCGATTTCACTAGGGTGACCAGTAAGAGGTGGAGAGGCTTACGATCAGGGATGTGCCCAAGGAGGGTGGAGGACCCCCCCCCTCCCAATATTTGAGGAAGTTAAGTTGGCAAAATCACTCAACAGTTGATCAAGTTGGCAAAAACCGATAAGCAAAATAGACAATTACAAAAATTTGGCAATTTTTTATTAATTTAGTCCTCGAAAAAAGTTGGTTAGGCACGTCCCTGCCGCGTCTCATTCTTGCCAACGAGACCGAGGTGCAGTATAGCCCTTGGATTCTAAATCTTCTCTTATGTCTTCAATGTTGACGTCATACGGGATGCCCCTGATTACCAATTTCAAAGGCTTATCTTCGTCTAGCTGGTGGTAAATCCATTAATTTCTGACTAATTAACTTCCATTTGCCTGTTTCCTTCAGCATTAGGGGGATACGGATTTTCTGTTAGGATTAGTTGTTTTCTTGATCCGTCAATTCAATTTCCATATCTACTCTTGATTGGTTGCTCTCATTGCGGCGTGGGTTGGATCGGGGTGGACCCCACGTCCCTCCGCTGCTGCTTTGAGAGCTATCTGAGTGATCGCGTTTCCTCCTTCTGTTTTAGTAGACTTTAGTGAAGGGCACTTCTGTTTCGTTGATGGGCTCGATAGCGTGCTCAACAGGTTGACTTGCATTGACGATTCTTCATCGCTGCAAGGTAGCGGCGTGGCTGGCTGCACATCGGTTGACTTTTTGAGTGTGGCAAGCTTCTCTTTGGCTTGATTCGCCAGCTGTGAGCTGTCTTCTTTTCTAGAGAAAAAATATCCATGCTTTTTTCTAACCTCACAACTTTGCCCAGAAGCTTGTTGTACTTCTCTAGGTCGTTTTCAAGGTCCACCAAGAGTGTGTCCACGGAATGTCCCTTAATCTTTTCGTGAACCGTTCTGCTTTAAAAAATTAAATTATTATTTATTCTGTGCAATTTTGGATGTCCCTGGATTGCCTTTGATAAAAATGGTCAACCCTACCAAGGGCACGCTCCTTATTCCGGCAACATACACTGTCGGACAATGCGGTCTTGCTGGGGCTATTGATGGTATTGTCCGCAATCGTGATTTGCATATTCTGTAATTCGATCATTTCTTGGATTATCCTTATTTTGTCCTCGATTTCTTTTTTCGTTATTTTGAGTTCTGATTCTGACATCATCGCTAATGCTTTTGCGGACAACATGGTTATATTGGGTGTAAAAGTAGTTTACATCACGACAAAATTTAGGAGCGGACAAGAACATCAAAGCAAAGTTGGAAGTTGGGCAATTAATAAAGCAATCTGTGATATAAGTATTAAAGAAGTGGAAACTTGAAGATTTAATTTCGGTATTTGCACAAAGTAAAATTGACGAAGATGTATTTTATTCATTGAGTGTGGAAAATATTCGGGAATTGATTCCCAAAGTGGGACCGAGAATTAAATTTTTAATTTAAAAAGATGGATTCAGAAAAGTATAAAGCAGTCTGAGCCATAGGTAGAAACCGAGAATTAAATTTTTACTTGATAATCAGTTAAACTCAACAAGTTTTGTCTGGAAGCGATGATAAAGATGAGTTACAGCACAAAGAAAATCAAAATGCCATGATGGGTTTCTCATGATTTTTGTGGTTTGTGTTGCAGAACCGAATCAGATTCAATGGTAAATATGAAAAAAATTAAGTTAGATAAATGTAAAATGACCTTTGGGATCGAGTTTTTTTGAAGGATTTGGTAAGTAAAGTTGTATTTTCATTAAACCAGTACGGATCTGATGATATCAGTGGCACGTGTAAAAACGTCCTAAGATTGAAACATATGTAATCCGTTTTAAGGTGTCTTTTGATTTTATAATTTTTCTTGCTAGTTTTTTCAATTAACTTCGTATCCCTTAGACGGACCTGTTTGTTCCTATTTTTGTGTGATGATATATAAGAAGTAAACTCGGATCTATATTTAGATCATTAATGACCGCATTCTCAACTATAATTTTTCTAATTATATAAATGTAAAAGGTTACAAAAATATTTAAAAAAATAATAAAAGTATATACCTATAGGTATTCGGCGTAAAATGATGAATTTTTTTGTTTTTAATATTTTCGATAGCTAAGCAATAAGAAGTTAAAAATTGGCCCTTTCTGTAACTGACAAAGCAGATAAAATTTTGTAAGAAACTCGTGTGAAAGTTGATTGTACATCTTTGCTGACGTTTTGTTGTACAAATTCACTATAAATCTGATTATATTATATTACAAAGCTCTTAAAGATGAAATGTAGTTTATGTTCTTTAAATTATAAATAAATTCAAAATAAAATTTTCTGTTCGGTAAATAAAACTGGATTAAACTTATAATTCTTTTAAATTAATTTAGCACCAATATTTAAAATAACAAAAATATAAGATTTGTCCTCATTATTCAAATTTGCCGGTTTTTTCTTGTGTTTCTTTTCAAAAATTTTTTGAGAAAGAAAATTTGAAAAAAAGTGCTCTAGGTGAGGCTCGAACTCACAACCCCGGCATTGCTCACGACTACTGTCTTATAAGTACCGTGCGCTAACCAATTGCGCCACTAGAGCTATGTGAAATACAGAACAATTTTCTCCATATACGTAAAATCATAAAAAAAATTCAACACCTTCTATGAGTAATATTTAAAAAAATTAAAGATTGCCTTATTAATATTTTCATAACGTTTTGCATTCATTTTAGTAAATTTAAAGTCATTTTTATTAATTATTGTCATTGATAAGCGTTATCAATTGATAAAAGTTAGTCAAATAACGTGAAATGTAAAACGTAATTATGTGTTAAATTAAAATAATAGCTTGATTTATTTAAGATAATTATTATAAAAAGATTGATTTTAATTAATTGAAAATTGTTTGAAATTTAAATTGTTTTTCAATTGACTCGGTTTACGTCAGCAAAATTTGACAGATGTCAAACTCAAAGTGACGGTACCTCAAAAATGTAAATAAACCGTTCGTATTTTTTACAAGAAAATACTAAAATAACTATTGTTGCTTCGTCTCTTTAATTGTCAAGTACGTAATTGTAGGTTTAGCTAATTTAATTGTTGCATAAGGATTGTCAATGTCGTTTCTGAAATGAGTTGGTTTGATGCTTCTGGTTTGGCAAGTATCGCAAAAACGGCACTAAAAGAGGCACAACGCACGATAGATAAGGCTTTAGACATTCAGGAAGATGTAGTCAATTCGAAATTCACCGATAGCCCTGTTGACACGAATTCGGATGATTTTTTTGATTCGTGGGGCATATCGCAATCTGGGAATATTCAAGCCAAAAAGAGTGAACCTTCTGCGGAGATTGTAACTAAAAGTCCAATTAAAACGTCGAAGATGGCCACAAGTATATGGGGATCGTTTACCGGTAGTTTTTTTGATGCCTCCAAAGCAGAAAAGCCTAGAGGTTCTATAGACAGTTTGGACGATTCTTTGGATTTAGGTGATGAACGGTTTAGTAGTAGCAAATTGGTAGTACAACAAATGGATGATTTAGAAGGTAGTAGTCCTTTGTCAACGATAACCGAATTCAGAGATGATGGAAGTAAGGAAAATTTTTCCTTGCAAATTAACGAACAATTAGACGAAATTAGTTTAGGTATGTAAAATGTGACATTTTTATGGCGTTCTATTTTATTTTTTATCGCAACTTTTTATTTTCTATTGTTTAAATAATGATTAATCAAGAATTGTATACAGTAGCTTGAAGCAGCCATCTAAAGAGCTGATTAGATTTTGATTGAAAACCTTCCGTTTTAACTCTATTTTTTAAAATAGTACAAATAGATTAAGGCAAGATCCTACTTCCCATTGTAAATGATAAAAATTAAAACTATCAAAATCAAGAGACTTTTTTCTGAGACAGAAGATACCCAACTCTTGCCATTTAGTTTTTTAATTAGTGTTAAAATGAACGATAAAAGAACTAATTTTATAAGAATCTGTGACCTCTTGGAAAAATAGCAACCAAGTACAGATTAAATTTTGTCATTTTGATCTTTCAAAATAATTATTTATATTTTATTTTTGCATGTATTAATAGGGAAATGTATATTTCACAAAATTTTTAATATGCAAACTTGAAAAAAGAGAATTAGAATTAAAAATTAATTAAAACAAGTCTAAATTGTAAATTTACAAGTCAACTGTAAATTTTCTTTTACTAGAAGTTGAAAGTTTATTCAGTTGCTTTTTTTGAAAGACAGTGTCGGTATTTTAGTTTCACTGATGAGTATATTTGTGCTTACAGTAACTAATACTGGAAATTGATCAGATGACAGTTCAAAGCTCGATTCTGCTTTTAAACAATTACTAGGCAATCCGTAGGCAATACAATCGGGGGGTTTTCTTCAGTCATTAGGTAGGTTTGTCCAGTTGACAAATGCTGCAAATTGTTTTTCTGCATCGCTTTCAGTATACCTCTCGCCCTTAGGAGAAGCCAGTCTTGATCCCCACTGCGGATGTTTTGAATTGTAGTAGGGAATTAAAATATTTAATTTATTACTATTTACTTTTACTTTTTTAAATGGGAAAGTTATGTGTTGTATCACATCAGATTTTGTAATATAGCTTTTGGTTATAATTAGTTATACATCAGGTAAAATTTTAAAATTCCATAACTCAGCCAATTTGGAGAAAATCGATTTTGAAGAACGAATTCGTATGATTACTATATAAATTGCATTTGCATTATGCCAAGGTTATAAAATATTACCCGTGCCGTGATGTATGCAATGTAAAATTACCTGCTAGTTTTGTTCTTTAAAATCAATTTTCTCCAAATTGGCTGAGTAATGGAATTTTAAATTTTCACCTGATGTATAACTAATTATTACTAAAAGGTATATTAAAAATTATGCAAATTGGTGAGTGCCAGTGTTGGCTCCCCCCTTGTTAGTACTAGTTTAAAATTTCTCTCTTGTTTTATTTTATAAGTATGAAAATCCGTCTTTTTTTGTCATCGAGTGCTTTGTCTATATTTTTGGCCGAATTTTAACTTTATCACCACCTAGGACTTTTATTTAATAATTATTATGGCTACTGCTTCAAGTAATGTTGTATATTTTTAATTAAATCTGGAAAGTCACCAAGATAAATAAACAAATCCAAAATTCTATGAATTTGTTATCTAAAATCAATCAAACAAACCGTCTTCAAAATATTTCAGCAAAACATACATTTTTTTTGAGTAATGCTGATTTGATTTAAACCAGTGTTTCTCAAACTCATTCATATTGTGGCTCTCTAAATTTAGAAAATTAACTTTCTAGACTTCCTTCATACACATAAGAAATTTTGGTTGTTTAATAGCCAACACTACGTAAATATTACTTTATTGATCTAACTGGGAAGGGCTGCACAACCCCCGGAGCACCACGACCCACAGTTTGAGTAGCACCAATTTAAATTATAGAAAATTAAAATGTTGCTAAAAAAATTTGAAACGGAACACCACAAGTTTTAAACTCTGTTTCTCTTATATTAAGTAAAAATTACATTTTTAGAACCAAATAATGATGAAAATGTTATTCTTCGTACGCCCAAAAATGTCAACCCCGAAACTGAGATAAAACGAATATCGGTTGGAAGTTGTAAAACAAGTTCTGATAGTGTTGAAATTGTGGGGGAAGGAACCGACTGCACCACATCTCCGGATTCTGAATCTTATACCATATCAAGTTTGAGTTCTGCATTGGATACTAAAAATTCTGAAAGTGTAGAAGTTTTACCTGACAGTTTAGCAAGCCCAAGTTCTGTAGAAGTAATTTCTATAGGTGCAGAAAGTACGCCGAGTCGGTCTCTTAGTATTACAGATGATTTTATACCCCCGATAGAGAAAACAACCCCAGACAGTATTGAAGTTATTTTAGATGAGTTGGACGATAGCAGCGTGGCGGAAGATTCCATTTCTTACGCTTCAGCTTCCGAAAGCACATACACTACGGTTTTAGAAAGTCCAGCTATGCTTTTAGCAAAGAATGAACCCATTACTCGTGGACCAAGTCGGAGTAACATCAATTTCTCCTTAAGCCACATTAACTCACAATTAATTGATACACAACCATGCAGTAGTAAAGAGAATCCAGTGGATTTAGTCGAGAATCCTAATGTAATCGACATCCCTAAGGATGCAACAGTGGAACTGCAGGCAGATGATGATGGTTCTCATTCTGATAGGACTATTATAGCAGACGATAACGTCATGGAGAGTAGTAGCGACACGAGTACAACTACCGAAGGCAACAATAGCAGTTCGTATTACTTAAAAAATTTACTAGCAGATGCAATGAGCGAACAAATGGAAGCCACTCAAATGATGATTTTTCAGGAAGTTTTAATGAATGCAGGTCAAACAAAATGTGAGGAAATGTCTGGAATTACCTCAATTACACAATTAGAAATGCCTCCTCGTGATAATTCGCCTTTAAGTTCTGAAAGTCGGTCAGATTTAGTCAAAATTGGTTCTGATGAAACTTCGGGCCATACTTCTGGTGATGAAAATGAAACCACGACTTCCTCAGATATTGAAATAATTTCTAGTCCTAATGGAGATTCGAGTAGCACTCAAAGTAGACAAAGTCCGGTAAAATGGTTGAACAGCAACAGCGAAAATGGAGGGCGTTATCGTATTTTGCTTGGCAAAACTAAGATTTCCCCGCGTGATATTTCAGGATTGTCAAGTGGTAGCGAAGAATCTTATCCTGTGGAAGTCGGTAAACTCATCAAACGGTTAGCTGAACTCTCAAATATGCTTGAAATACGTGAAACAAAATTAATTGAAAGCAGAAGGTAAGAAACTGTAAACATAAAATCAAAATGGTCTCAAAAATATTGTTTTATATTTGAGATAGTAAGGTGGTTTTGTATTAGTATTGGATTACACAAAATTGATATTTTTATTAGGCAAAATGCTGAGTTGCAAGAAGTAAATAATGATTTACAAAGTCAACTGGATGCATGGATTTCAAAACAAGTGGAAAGTTTAGAATTGTCACAAGTAACCGAAGAGTACACTCAAAGGCTGTCTGTACTGGAAAAAAAATTTCAGCAAGCTATACGTGACAAAGACATATTAAAAAAGCAGTTGGATCAAAGTAAATCGGAAGCTTCTGGCCGAGTGAGTAAAGGAGAGTTAGAATCCGTTATAAATGAAAAAGAAGGTATAATTAAAGAGTTGCGAGAAGAAGGAGAAAAATTATCTAAAGTGCAATTGCAACACTCAAATATAATAAAAAAGTTGCGATCCAAAGAAAAGGAACAGGAAGCAACCATAAAGCACTTAAAGTAAATTGTAATGCTTACTATTTTCGTAATTTTAAAAATCCGAATTTGTAGGGAAAACATTGAAGATTTAACATCCGAATCGGAACGTTTAAAACGTTCATTATTGGCTAAAGAAGAAGTGGAACGTACACAAATAGAAGCTGTTCATCAGTTAACGTCAAAAAATAAAAAGTTGGAATACGAAATTACGCAACTGAAAAGTCAATTAGATGATGTCCTACAAAAATACGAAACAGTAAAAAAATCTTTAGATGCTGCAAAGAAAGAATTGGTCGATAAAAATAAAGCAAATTCAGAACTTCACGCCAGAGAACAAAAGTTACAAAGTTTAGAAAATGAAAAACGAATGACCGAATCACAAAACGAAGAAGTTTGTGCAATGAATTTTTTGTGACTAAAATATTTAATTTTTATATTTTAGATCATTCATCATTTGGAAGACTTGCGATACAAATTGCAGCAAAGTGATGAAGATTATCTCAAGAAGGAACAAATGTTGAGAAGTGAAAATAGCGAATTACTTAAGAGATTGGAAGAAGGTGATCGAAGAAACGAAGAGCTGGCTCAAAGTGTTATGGAAATTAGTAAACCCCTTGTGCGACAACTTGAAGCATTGCAAGCCACGCATAACATGAAACTTGCTTCGTTTGATAAAGTAGAACAACAGATGCAAATGAAAATAAGTAAGCCTTTTGAAATCTTTTTATATAAGCTGACTTTCCTTTCTTTATAGATGAATTGCAGAATAAACTACAAGTGATAGGTGATAACGAACGAATTGCACGAGACGAATGTCTTGACTTAAAATCGAGAGTATCTCGTTTAGAAACACAACTAAATTCAAGTACGCATGAAAACCAAATGATGAAAATGGAAGTTGAACAGCAAAAGACTGAGAAGGTGATAGCGGAACAAGATATTAGAAGGTAAAATAAACGCTTACAAAATAAAGTGAAAAAATTTATATTTCGTTTTTATTTTTAGGCAGTTAACTGAATTTGAAAATCAATTGAAAGAGGAGCAGGATAAGAATGTGAAGTTTAAAAGCGAAATGGAATCTTTGGAACAACAGTTAACTATGGAGAGGATAACAAACGAAACAGAAAGGAGAAGAAATGCAGCTTTGCAGGTATGTGGTACCGTTTACTTATTTTGCAACTTTCTACTTGATTTTCTTGATTGATGTACCAAGAAATCTTGATTTATTTTTTGATAACAAAACACAATAAATGTTTGTGATTGTTTATTGATAATTTATTGATTGAGTACAAGCGGTTATGTGCCCTTTTACAACTGCTTAGTTCAGGCCCGTAGCTAGAGAGGGCACTTGGGGGCACGTGCCCCCCCCCCGAAATGAAATCCTGGTTACGGGCCTGGCTTACTTGGTAGGTTGTACTCACGGACCTCTTAAAGAGGTCCGTGGTTGTACTGTACTCTCAGCGGCGGTTCTAGGGCGCCATCCTAAGGGGGGCGCCAAAATGACAAAATATTTCGAAAAAATGAATAATTTGGGTTTCTTTTGGAAAAAAATATATATTTTTTTGAAATTTGCAAGCGCAAAAGCGAGGAATGTGGCTTTGTAGTTAATTTTCCTTTCTTAATTTGTTTAAATACTCCTTTTCAAATCAATATTGTTTCTTTTTACGTTTCACTCGACGGGGGGGGGGGCGCCAAAATGAGATCTCGCACCACTTAAAAATCTTGCTAGAGCCGCCGCTGTGTACTCTATTAAGGATGCTGAGGATCTTCCCTATAATTTTATAACTGATCAATCACTGATCACGTAGTTTCGTAATTCCGCCATAATATCAAATATAAGCAGTTAGAAGTAAAATAACAGATGCAACATATTTAAATGAGACTGCTGGGAATCGAGCCAGGTCTCTTGCTTTCTACAGGCCTCCATACTGCAGAACCGGCCACCAGTGGCATAAATACCGGGTGGCAAAGGGGGCAAACTGCATTATATTGCGACCAAATTTTGTTTTTTGACGTAAATAATAGGGAGAAAAATGTAGCTAAAAATATAAGAACTGGATAAACATTAAAAAAACATTAAATTACCTGTAATATTTTAACAGTTTTAATGTTTCATCATATTGGTGATGGTAATTTTACCAGACTAAAGCTTATTGGGCTGTAGGTACATAAAAGAAAGGCAAGTGCCGAAGTTGAATGTAAAATTTAAAAAAAAATAGAGGATCTCCATTCCAAAATAAAATATTCCAGGTAGTAGTAACTAACACCCCTCGTTATACTTATTAAAAACTTCTATGTTTTAACAAAACATTAATTTTTTTTTTTTTTAATTTAGGAACAATTTCAAGAAAGAAATGAACCTTTAATAACTCCAGGCAGAGCATCTAGTCCAACAACTGGCAACACTTCTCCAACTCTGAGTTTAGGAAGACTCTCAATTTCTGAATCTTTAGCAAGTTCTGTGTGGATTCCAGTAATATTTGTGCTTATTTAATTAATTTAATACTTACAACTTTATTTATAGGACGACCAAGTGGAAATAGGCATGGTAGCGCCGCGTTACACCAACATGTTGGAAATGCAAATGCTGCAAACAAATTTAAAACAACGCGAAGGCGAGGTTCAACAACTTCAGTGGGAATTAAATAGAAGAGAACAAGAAAAAAATTTACTAAGTGCAGACATATCGAAACTTTTAACTAGGGTTGAAGATTTAGAAGTGAAAGGTAATCAGTGCGATAATTTACAAGTGCAATTTGCCGAGGTACAACAAAAGTATGAAACTTTGTGTCAGTTGTATGGGGAAAAGGTGGAAGAAACTGAAGAACTAAAATTGGATTTGCTTGATGTAAAGGAATTATATAAATCACAATTAGACGAATTAATGAACTTACAAAAGAAATAATGTTAAAGTTTTAAATTGGAACTTTTATGAAATATAGGAATGTGATGGTTTTTGGATCGAGTCCTGCGGTGATGTATTTGTTACGAATTTTTTATTGTTGGTTTTAAATATCATTTTATTGAGGAACAGATAGTTACGAACAGTGATCTGTACTACAGTAAAAGGGTGCCAAATTTCTATACATGCTAATTTTGGCTAATTTTAATAAAATTTTATTGAAGCAATTCCTAGTAATCTATAAATTTAACGCACGCCAAGTTACTCACTCACTCATTTTTAATTTATGGTGTATACTTTGCTGAATGGTGGCAGGTTGAAATTAGCGGATGGGTAGAATATGATGAGGATCAAACAGGAAAATTGTCCGTTTTTCTTATGGACTTAAAATTTGAGAATTACTTATTTAGAGTTAATTAATATTTGTACCAAATATTCGGTCAAAAGGAAGGTAAGTTTGTAAATAATCATAATTTTTCAATCAAATTCCGTCATTATAATAATATTATGAATCTTCAAAAAATAAAATTTTATTTTGATTTCCATGTTATGGAAATGTAGGTATATAATATGCAAGAAAATAGTAAATTTGTAGTGCATACATGGATTTAAAAGTTAATAGTGACCGATTTATTCTTCCCTAATCAGAATCTTATAGTATTATTTTTATTGCCTATTGGGGTAAGATTGGATACCTAAGATGAATTTATTAACTATTAATGAGACATGTAAAATTTTTTAGAAATTTGGCACCATGCATATCGCCAATTAAATTGCTTTGAAAAACTATTTTAAAAATTTAAGGTTTTCCTGAAAAAATTTGAGGAATAGTGAGCCAACAATGAATTTTTATCAATTATATTATTCACTTTTTTGTTGCTTTATAAAGTATATTTTTTGTTTAAAAAAAATTTAAGATCAAAACAAAAATGTGAGTCTTCTGCAATTGTTGATTTCTTGCATCAATTTGAATTTAAAGAATCGTTTTATTCTATTTTTAAATATTTATGCTGTGATATAGTCTTAAATGCAAACAAATTGTAGATATTTGCTTGATGCTGTTGAATTTTTATCTTTTTTTATTCAATTACACCAAAATAAATATGTAATATTTTCACATGTGTAAAAATGGTCTAGTCTATAAGTAGGTACATTTTTAATCATGCATCAATTAGAGAAAATCAAAAAAACAGCTTTATTGTGACATTGAAAATATCTTAAGTTTTTCTAATAATCGGCAGAGTTATGACTCAAATTTACAATACCTGAATTAATTCAGATAATTAAATAGGTAGTTACTACAACATATACATCTTCACCTTGTGAAAGTGAGTTCAGAAAGTTACAATATTTTTCTAGATAAAGCTTTCCTTTAAAACAAATTTTTTTACTCAAAAATTGAATTTTATGAGTTACTCTAGTTTATGTTGGGGGCGTCAATTTGAAAAAAAAAAGATAATTTAACAATGATCAATCCTAAATATTTTCTGAACCGAAGAAAATATTCATTAAAAAAAGCACATAAAAATTTTCTGTTACACACATACTTTCATTAATTAGAGCTAAGGTTAAATATGCAGAACATAGTTTAATATAGATTCCAAATGCCTTTTTAGAGAACAAAAACCAAGATTCCAGAGTTTAGGCCCCCTTGACTGCCTACATCAGGTTAAGGAATTGTAACTTTGCTACATAATATTATGTATTTTTAATTAACGTAAATTCAGGAAATAACACCATGCCCAACTTCCTTCTTCCAATCGCAAGAAAGTACCATATAGATAAGCAGGATGACTGACCACTGCCCATCCTCCGTGTTAGCCACGATCTTGCTGTTAATAATTTCCCAAAAAATATAAAAATGGTTTTAGAGTAACAAACAATCCAAAAAAGCATCCTAAAACTAATCGCCTCAGCAACGCCATTGGGTAGCAGGTGTATTCACATCGCCAGGGTTCGAATGCAGATCAAGAAACTTTTTTTGGTCCAGTATTACACACTAATAATGTTGTCATATATTTAAAATGAAATAATCGTTTGAATTAAGAAGTTTAATGTATCAAATTTTGCAAATGAAAGGAAATACACTCATAGATGATTTGGGAAACGCCGTTCTAAGAATTTTAAGTTCTGTGATCCAGCCGAGAAACCGTACAATGTACGGTCATGCTTGTGCTCAATTATGATTTTTACCTATTGCTCATGATCGTGACTGTACATTGTACGGTTTTCTGGCTGGTTGGATTTAGAGCATCGTTAAGGCGCCTCTCTTGACTTAAAATGCTAAATAAACAAGTCAAGACTGTGCTGTTCATAATAATATTTTTAAATGATACAAAAATAATAATTAATTAGATAAAACATAAAGCTATTTTGGTACAGGCTTAAAATTAATTTCGCTGTAATAATATCTTCAAATATTACCAATCACACGGCGTTATATTAATGGTCACAGAAGCTATAAAGCTATAAAAAAAATTTTAAGTCTGTGCCAAAATAGTTTTATGTTTAACCCAATTAATTTTTTTTTTTGAATAATTATTTGCACTTGTTCAAACTCTAAATTTTAAGCTACAATAGAGAGTCGCCTTGAAATATGTACCTATCCAGGTGGTCATCTTTTAATTTCAATCATAGGCATACGCATACTACTTATAGATCAGTGCAATTAGCGATTCTGAACGTAATAATTCTGGTAGTTTCAGTTTTTTAATACGTCTAATGTTAAATCTGAAGTTCTCGACCTTGGCGCGCCGCCATCATGAAGAAAGCAGCCGAAATCAGTGCTGTTAGATTTTAGAAACCTGTGTCTCTAACTCGTAACAGAAAAAATGCCTAAAAGCGCGCAACAAATTCATCACGTGGCCCCAAAATTTAAATTCAATGCGAGCATCCATTAATTACGTAAGGACGATTTTTGTAATTTTTGACCCCCTCACGTAAGGGTCCGTAAGATTTCCGATACCTCCCCCAAACCCTTACGTAATTAATGGGCCCTGTCCTAAATAAAATCAACTTGATCAGTTTTGTTATCGGTTTGGGATTCATACATTTTAGAATGAAATGAAAACATACTTATAGTTCAAATTTTTTAGAACATAGATTGTTGGTATGAAAATGCGCTCTTACAAGCATTATTACATTTAACCAGGCCTGTAGCTAGATAATAAAAATAATATATATTTTTAATATCCACGTAATAAAAACCAAACTGACTGACTGACAACGCACAGCCCAACCCGGTGGGTCTAGAAGCATGAAATTTTGCACACGAATTCCTTATATGATGTAGAGGGGCACTAAGAAAGGGTTTTATGGAAATCATATCCAAAAGGGATTTATCAGTTTATCACCTATCTAATTAGTGTTGACGCGCATGAATGGATTAGAGAGATTCCTCTTGTCACTCCACCCTGTGAAGCCGAACAACCACATCCGACATTCATAAGAGGTTAAACGGCCGAAGGCCGCTGGACCGCCTAGTTAATAACAATTAGAGCAGGGATTTTAAGCACTAACAGATCGGACTTAGGAGAAAACATAACATAACTCACCACACAGCACAGCTTCTCATTGATTCAGAGTTTCTTGGAGGCGAAACTGACCAACTAATTAAAATTTAGCTAGTCAAGTGGTGATCGAGCGCAAGGCCTGAACGCGCTCGAAGTTTTGCTGAAAAACGCGAGTGGCATTTAACCAGCCTTCGGGGTGAAAAAGTTTTATTGTCGGGCGAAAATAAAAATATTTCCTTTTCTGTAAAAATTCGCTAACGTCTTGGTACTAGTATGTTTATTAACGCTTTATATTGGTAAAAAAACTTTTTCTATTGGTGAGTTGCTTAAAATCCGTGCTCTAATAATAATGTTTTAGAATTACTTATGCCATGGGGGGGGGGGGGGGGGATTTGAACTCCCGCTCTTATTATATGGCCCTATATTCGGAAAAACTTCTTTCAAGGAAAATGTCTTCCAACTGTAATTTGCAGACATCATTCTTTACTGTCAAAGTGATGTAAAGTTAGGTCTCAATGTCGATTATTTATCGCAATAAACCACAACTTCATTTCTTAGAAATAGTCCAAATAGCAGTTTTTGAAAAAAAATTAAAGCGCAAATTATTTACGAAAATCGCTCAATTTGCAATAAATCGCCCAATCTGACAACTTTGCTGGAAATGAGATACTCACCAAAAGCCAAACCCAGCCGTGCATTTTAATTCTTTTTCCAAACTTATACGCATTTTTCTGACTTTATCTCGGTATCTGTTAGAGATAGAAGAAAATTGTAAACATAAATGTTGTATGAAATTTTATCTTCTATAAAATTTGTTAAGACTGTTTTAACCAAATTTGTATGTGAAGGGAGATATTTGGGAAAAACCAGAATTAAACATAATTTTTGCTGGTCTAATTTCCTAGATCTTTGACGGACGGGAATACTTGATAATATATTTTTCATTAAAGCGTTTTCATGATTTTCTCTAATTAAGTAATCTATAATTAGCTGCAGCAAAACTGTGGTACTTAATTTGTTGCATATTGTAATATTTATACAGTTTTATGATGGCGTATTATTGGTATTATTATGTAGATACAATTTTTTGCATTAAATTTTTGTATTTTATAATTAACGTATTTCCATATTATATTTAAATGTTAATAAATGGGTTGAAACGTTATAGAGTTGAATTTTTATACATACTAAATAGTTTATTAACGTTAAAAAAGGCAGAATATTACAAAATAAAATTTTTATACTTGGAAATATTATGATTTATCAAATATTTCTTTCCAAAAGTTAACTTTTGCTATATTTAAAATTGTCAAGTATTTAATGCCCTTATAGTAGATACTTGGTTTGAGAGCTCATGAAGTGTTAATCGTTAATTTCATTTAAACTTTTGATTGGAATTTAAATAAGGAGGTGAGAGGTGATTTATTGTTGAAGCAAACGATGTTAAAGCAAAATGATTATTATTATTAATTAATTCTACAGCTACAAGAGGAATAGAAAAAACAATATTACAAAGTGAGACATTCAACAAATGAAAAAATAAAAATTACAACATCTGTGCATCAAGTTAAAATTTGAAAGTTTGACAACTTATTTTTTCTGAACAATAATATAATAATAAATTAGTAAAAACCATGGTAATTTTTGGTACCTATTTTATTTACTTTATTTTATACAATGAAAACTAAATTCTGTTTTTTCTACCCTGAGCACAAATTAAAATGTGATTAGTGTAATTAAAACAATAATATTTGAATTAAAAATAAAAATAATTCTAATCTACAAATTTGTTAGTAAGTAAATTACACATCTAGAATTTTGATTCGATTAAAAATAAAACAAATAATAGGAAAAAAATTAATCAGAGAACATGATTGAATTAATTACTCTATTAACAGTAATCGAAACACACAATAAAATTATTTAGTTTCAAGTTGCAATTTTACCATTAATTTTTTTGTTTAAATACGACCATATCTAATTTAATTATTGAAGCAAAACAATAATTGAAAAAGACAGCTAAAATGTAGGCGTATCCATTAAGTTACTAATTAAGACCATCGACAATAATACACTTTTGGCCTCAACTTGGATTAAGATAATTTTTTTTTCAATATTTAACTGCAAAAATGCAGAATCATGTCACATCTGACAAAATAGTCGACAATTAAAATACAGCAGCTTACTTCAACATGTACGTACATCATGATGTATGTAGTTGGATAGTTTTACTGATTTTGCAAATAACATAGTTCGACCCAGTCACTTCATTTATTTTAAATGCTTTAAATCTTGTGTACACTTAACCTCTTTAATACAAATTAAAAATTACAGGCTCAAAATAATATTTTTTTGCAAGAGCAATAAAACTAAGCGACTGGGGCTCCGTAGCCTTTTATTAAAGTTAGAGATGGCACCGATGCTGCTTACAGACGTTCGTCCTAGCGTGCAGTAGGTTCTCTACTGTTATTGAAGGTATATCCAGGCAGGGTTACTGCCTCGCATCATTTCTCAAACCCATGGTGTCCAACCCTCATACATAAGGGCCAGATTATCCAGACTGCTCGCTTCACGGATGATATAGTCAACCTAAAACACGTCAATTAGTGTCAAACATTTTCATACAATAAATTGTGCTTACCTGTTCTTGAGTTGTTATCTTTTTAGCCGGATCAGGATCTCTACCTTCTAATTTTAATCTAACTCTTCTCCATACTCCCATCGCGTAAGCGTTTCTTTGTTGCACTTTTGTAGTACCATCTTGTTTAAGCGAGGAAGCTGCCGTAGCAATCGAAGAAACCTCCTGCTGTTTTAAAAATGGTGGTCTAAACTCTTGATTCTTCTCACTTCTCGTGTTCAAATTCACTAAACAATCGTACACACATTTTGTGTTTTCGTTCAAGTACGCCAAATTATTTATTATGTCTTGTACTTCCGCTTGAAGAATTTCCTTCTTGAAACAATTCAGTATGGGCATAAAATTTTCAGTATATTGTCGATAAATTATCATGAAATCTTGTACAACAGGTGAACAGTCTTCTATTTTAATCATGGACTTAATTAAAGTTTTAACTTCCGACATCAATTTGTTGTGTTTGTGAATTTGATTCCTGAACTTTTCCACCCACATGATAATAGAATCGTTGAGAATAAACAAATTTTCTTTTTGCTCGCCTAAATCCTTCTGAGTGGTCGAAATGACCTGCGATAATTTTTCAGAAATCATCGTAACCCATTTCAAATTGTTAGTTAAATCTGGGGTATACAGTCTCATAATGTTCTCTTCGACTGGTGTCACTTCTTCCATTGGTCTGGAATTGAAATTAAAGATTGCCTGCCATTTGTGCAAAACACTCAAAAATCTTTTATCCATGTTGTCCGATTCAATTGATTGTGTTCGCAGGAGTTCGTGTTGTAAAATACTGTTGCACGTATTGAAAACAAGTTTTGCTATGTGCTGTTCCACTTTTAATCTGTTTTCTTGTACACCAACAGCAGAATCAAAAGCTACCATAACCTGATTTACATCGGGGTTAGCACCCACGGCCCAATTCAACCGGGAATTGACGTCAACCACTAAAGTTTTGTGCTGTTCGCGCACGTCGGTCATCTTATTGATCAAGGAGTTGAGGTTGTTACATTCTGTTTGTAAATTAAGTATGAAGGCGTTTCTACTAAACGATTCGTTGACTCCCATAACGCTCGAAGAATACAAGACATTTTCGTGTAACCAACTGAAAGCCGTCATTTGATTTTGTAACCTCATTAGCGACGATTCGATCAAAACTAAACGTTGTTCTTGTTGTTTCCTATTTTGCATTATAGACCATGACGATTTCAGATTTGCTTGAAAGGTTGAAGCCTGAGCTAAATCGTTTTGTGAAAACACGGCCTGCTTCAAAAACATGGCTCCACCTTTCTTGGTGAGATCATCGAGAGAAACTTTGTGTTCGGCACCAATATCTTTTTGTTCTATTTCGCTCGTTACGTTCAATCCTAAACTTTGCAATAACGTACATACCGTATATGCAACAGCTTCACTTGATATTCCCAAAAATTGTCTACTAATAAAATCGGTGATGAAAGTCTTGACTGGCTTATCGAGTTGCTTGTCGCTAAAAATCTTCACTACGGTTGGATTCTTAAAGGAATTGGTCATTTCAAAACTAATGGTGAAGAAATCGATCATAGTTTGTATACGTTTTATCAAAAATATGTCATTTAAAATTTCTTTTATTTGAACGTTAAATAATGGAGCCGATAAATTTCGTGCTTGTTTCACTTGATCGACCTTACGCCAACACAATGGAATTTCCATTTCCACTAAAGAATTTATCAGTTTCTGGAATTCCACATTCAACTTGTCAAACAAACCATTAAATCCCATCAGTAGCATCTTGCCTTGGCTTAAATTTTCAGATTGATTATGAATCATTAATTGATATCTCACTTTTAACTCGCTCAATAATTCGTTGACGTATAAATGGGATGCCTGAAAAAAGTTTCAATTTGTTTTAAAATGATAAAGAAAAGAATCTCAATTATTATGCTATTTTAGTATTGTGTCAGTTGTTTTGATGCATTCTTCAGTTGATTCGGGTAATTAAGAAACTCTTTTGATGATTTTCAAGCATTTTAACTTGCTTAGTTACCCGAATCTTCTGAAAAAAGCAACTTCTTGAAAGAAAATTTAAAAGAAACTTACATCGACTTCCATTTCCATAACCACACAAGTTAATTGTTTTTCGAGTTGACTAATCAGCTCCGGTAACGAAATTCCAACACTACGAACCAAATTATTAAGTTCCCCAATCATTTGAACAACGGTAGGTTCTTCATAAAACACTTTCTTCATACTTTCAGGTAAAATTATCGTATGGAAGCTACTGTAAAGTTCTTGTAAACTCTTGTAAACGTTGTTAACTGCTTGGGTGGCATTCATACACTTGACAAACATAGGATCTTCCACTTGCGATGTTTGATGTAAAAGTAAGTAACTTAAATATTCTAAGGTATTGTTACTGTAGCAAGTTAAATGATCCAAAAACCATTCGCCACTTTTTGGAGCAGGAACTTTCAATGTGTAACTTCCATTTCTCGATATGTTAACTTCAGCGGCAAGTTGTTCCTTGTTTTGTTTACAAAGTTCATTTAAAATTATAAAGTTGAGAGCCTTAAAACCGCCCTTCTCGCATCTCAAGAATGAGGTCATTGCAAGTTTGGCGTTATTATAAACTTTATCTACATGATCGTTCGCTTCTTTGGATTGATTCATTTCTTCAATTACTTGCGATGCGGAGACCGAAGTTTCATTCAAAAGTAAGTTCAAACGGTAAGCAAATTCTATGGTAGTAGCTTGTGGAGGATTGTTAACTTTCAAGGAATCACTGAAATTACACAACTGAGTGTAGATTGATTCCCACGTAGAATTATTTCCATTTTCTAATAACAACTTGCTCCAGTTAGTGAAGTGAATTGTACGATGATTTTCTCGATAAATGGGTGGAAATTGTATGTAAATGTTACTGTAATCTTGTAATAAGTGCAAACATTTAGTTGTGACAATTGCTTGTTGTTTCCTGTAATGCTCCACGTCGTTTTCTGATTGTTGGCATAAAGCTATCAAAGTCGATTTTGCCTTTTGCAAAAATTCGTCGACTAAATCAAACACATGATTGTTTTCTTGGTCGATGCTTGTTTTAAGATCCATAATCCATTGTGAATATTGATGGGTATCAAGAACTTTTAACGCTTCCGTATAGGCTTTCGTGTGCATATCTACATCGGTAACAAACAGTTCCAAGTCTTTTAGGGCAACGTTAATCATATCTCGTTTCTTAGTGTATGCATCAAAACGTGCAGGTAAAGAATGAAGCAAATGTTTCTCATTGGCTTCTGCTTCTTTAATAATAGTCATTTGTCGGTGAAGATCTTGCAATATGTCTTCCGTTTCAGATACTTTTTCGTACTTATTTAACCAATTACGCAGTTTATCTAACCCGTTAGGTATTTCTCCTAAAATGTCGTCCCTAAAAATATTAAAATGATAATAATAATGCAAATCAATTATTAAAAGTTAAAATTAACCTGTTAGTAATTAAATCGATTTTCATTTCGGTGCATCTAACATTGTACATAGAAAGGGTAACCTCTTTTTCTAAATCTTTTCGGCTTTGGCGTGTAAGTGAGGTACCTGCAACTCCTCTAAATGCTGTTCCAGCTAAACCTTCACCTCCCACAGTCCAATCAACCAGAGGATCGTAAACAAATGCTTCCAATAAAGTTAAAAGGGTTTCTCGTCCTCTTCTCATTGTTTTTAATACGTTTTCACATGCAAGTCTAAATATACCCTGCAATAAAGAATGACAAGTTAATAGCAGTATAAAATGGAAAATTTTCTGTAAACATAATGTATAGGAAATAATGGTAGAAAACCCACACTTTAATTAATTTTGAATTGAAATTTGCGTATCTCATTGTTATGATGCATTGTAAAAATAAAATTAATTAAAATTATTTAAATAGGATTAAGTGGGGTAAATATGAAACACGTAAAAATTAGGGGAAAAGTGAAACACGCACTTTATTTTTAATTTTTTTTTAATAAACAAATGAATTAATTACAAAATTGAAAGCGATATCATATTCTGTACATTTCATATTTTTCAATTACAGAAAAATATGAAATATTATAATATCTTTCTAGTTGTACTGTAGATAACGCCTTTTCGTAAGCGATCTAAAAATACATTATGTAAAATTAGTTTAATTTCTTATTGTACAACTTTCTCTATTACTGCAATATAAAATGAAATTTTGGATTTAAATTAATTTTGCACACAGAAAATAGATGAATATGAGAATGGTTTGCTTCTTTTATGCCCGGTTTCAGCAACGTTAATTTAGGAATTTAATCTTAGATTAAATATTTAATAATAGATTAAGTCCGAGTTGGGTTGCTGCAATATAATTTTTAACACAGGTTAAGAGGAATCCTCTAAGTTGGAAAACACACCTAATTCCCAGTTATTTTGCTTATTACTCAAAAAAATGTACAAAAGTATATATTTTTTAAAACAGGACACTTGGACGCAGACCGTGTTGTTTTTAATTTTTTTTAAAAACGATTCGAATTTATTTCAACATTTTCTTTTTCAAAAATTTTGAATTAAAAAAAAATTAAAAGGAACACGGTCTGCGTCCAAGTGTCCTATTTTAAAAAATTTATACTTTTTTGCAATTTTTTTTTAATAATAAGCAAAAGAACAGAGAATTACGAAAGTGTGTTTTCCAAAATATTTAATTATTGGTTGACCAGTCAATAAAGCTAAATTAAAGCAGAAATTAACAGTGATCCCATTAATATTAAATTTTTTAACATTAAAGGATTCTCTTGCCATATTACCGTCGGTGGTTTGCCATTGCCTTCCGAGGGGAGATGGTCAGAATAAAGTTCATACTTCACTCGGATTCGAACCGGGTATTTAGCGTTCATGGTCATCTTGCATGACCACCATGCTCCGACCGCCTCTTTGCTAGTACGACCCCCCATTTTTATTTCAGCTTTTTACTGCTTACTCCCGTTACTAGGATGGCCCCTATTTTACTCCCGCATTTTCCCCCGGAGCATATTATGCATGTGTCAAAACATAAGGAGCAAAGTGACACTTTTGGCTTTATTTTGAAATATATTTTGTCAGAACAATATTTATTTATTATGTATAATTTATTCTTATTACTTTGTAAAATTAATACCAAACCAATGACATTAAAATGTCCTTATTAAGTTATTATGATTTTAATACACCTGGACTGTGATTGCTCGACAAATTATAAAATATGGTGATGTATAGAATATTAGAATACTCGACAGACAACTTATCGATATAAATCAGCAGTGGCAAACCATTTTGTTCCTGCAGGACCAATCTTTTTTAATGTTTTTATTCTGGTGGCCTTGAGCCATCTAGGACGTGATTGATATGGTTGTTCAGCCTTCGGCCTTACTCACTAATTTTTGTAAAGGATTTTATTTTAACCAATACAGAGACACAGAACTGGTGTTTTATTATGTATGATGATTCATGAAAGACATGTATTGGAATGTTTGTAAAAATTTTCAACATTAAAGGCTATTTCTGACCACGTAAGCTTTTAAAATCAACTTTTTATCTCAAATGACGTACTTTCTAATGGGGTAAAATGGAAAATTTCAAAAATTACAAGTAAAAAGAAATATGAATGTCTTACTTTCTTTCCTTTCTTAAAATTAAAATCTATAATTAAACTTAATAATTTGCTATTTATAATGTTTATTGAAACATGCGAGGACTTTATTGCTCTGGCCACTTGACTTCTAAATACACAACCATACCGTGCATTTATCCCGCTACCGACCGTTTACTCCCTAACACCGCTAACACCCTATCCACAAATTTATTTTAAAAAGAAGAGCACGATTTGTGGTCAATGAGTGAGCGGTGGGTAGCGAGAATCTCGTTAATCCATTCGTGCAGTCAGTGGTGGACAAAATTCGAATAAGATCCGTATTATGTAGAAGTAGAGTAACGGCTCACGGGCGCACCTAGCTAGAATTACAAGCTTACACCAATTTAACATATTTTGGGGACTGGCATAATAATTTAAGTAACTCGGTAGTTATTTTATAGAATAATTTAGGAACAAATATGATTTGAAATTGGGTGTGTGCCGACCAAATCTTCACACGTGCTACACTTGACCTTGGCTTACCATCGCAGATACGGGAATCGAACTCACTCGGTTATTTGCTCACCGAGAACATTTTCTACTTTCATAACATTGTGAGCATCATCAGTCGTTCACATAATATAAATGAACCGGTAAAGGTAACTTGAAAAACTTTTTATGTACGGCTGTTTTGCAATAAAAAAGCAATTATATAATTATTCGAATGACCTTATAATATAATTAATAAATTATGAAAATTAATTTATTTGCATTTTATGATAACTTAATTATGCCAAACATGTTTTAGAATAAATATGGTTTGCAAAAAATGCTCTTAAATAATAATTTTTAAATAACCTATGGAGGAACTTAATGGGAAAGAAAACTGATCATTTTATAAAAGTTACTGCTTTTTTTTAATAGTTTGATTAAAAAACAGTAAATTTAAATCAACCGAATTTTAACTATAAGAAATGCTTAATTTTGAAAACGTGTAATTACACCTAATAGGTAGTGATAGTGGTGGGGGTTCGAATTGTAATGAAAATAAATTAAATACCACGAGAGAATTGATTAGTCATTAAAATATCAGTGTGGTAATACAGCTAATGCATTTGTGTTTACCATTTAACATTCAGTGTAAATTTTATTTTGATGCAAAAGCAATAAAAATCACTTTGTGTTTTATTAAGAATCCACTTGAACCTAAATCAATTTGAAATTTAAGTGTTACGTTACAAACTTGAGATAAAATTCCAATTGAGGTACAATTTTTATCGCAAAATAATAAGAAATACCATCGTATTTTTCAGTGAGTGAAAGTGATTCTAAATTAAATCAAGTTCATAATTTATTTAATAACTCAGATTCGATGGCTGATAAAAACTTATATGACAAAAAGGAGCACTGAAGTAATTTATGCACTTTGTTTATTTAAATTTTATTTATGTGGTTGATAATGACCACATCACCATTACAAAATTTCAAAGTGGGCTGTCTGCCAAACCATTCTGATTAAAGTTATTTTTGAATTTAAGAAATGAATAAAAGAAAATTAAATTTGAAAGTGCTCACGTTATTATGAGCATCAAAAATACAAACGATGGATTTAAAAAATTTCACGACCAATTCTTCAACGAAACCTTACACCAATCCGTCAAGTAATCGGTTGATCGTTTGGGGTGTAGTCGATAGTATTTTAATATTAGCAATTTTGACGGGTAATATTTTAACAATATGTGCAGTAAAATGGAGTCGTAAATTGTCGGCTGTGCTTTCGAATCAATTTATATTTAGTTTGGCCGTTAGTGATATAATGGTGGCCATAAGTTTTCCATACCATTTTGCGTTTTTCTTAGTGGATAGTTTAAGTACGACACGCGAACTGTGCCTGTTACGTTTCGTGTTTATCCTCCTTGCGTGTTCTTCGTCTATGTCAAACTTACTGGGTATCGCTACCGATAGATATATTGCCATCGTGTATCCCTTACATTATAGCAGGTATATGACCAAAAAAGTTGCAGTGATTATATTACTAACAGTTTGGATTATGGCGTTCTCAGTATCGTCCATTCCTATATTTTGGAATAAGTGGAAAGTAGAAAATGAATGTACTCTATTACAAGTGTTGACCCCCGAATATATTAACTTCATTATATGTCCTATGTTTGCTTCAATATGGATTAGTATGCTGTTAGTGTATATAAGAATATGGAGAGAAGCGACAGGGCATGCAAAAAGATTAAGAAGTTCGACGCGTTATCAATATGGAAAAAATTTTAACGATTCCAAATCTGTACAGGTGATAATTTATTTTATTTCTTAAAATTATTAATCCTTTGGGATTATAATCATGTAAATAATCGATTTATTGTTGTTATTAAAATAAAAAACATTTGCGTTAACACGAAGATTAAATAAAAAAATAGATCATTAAAAGTACATCAATATCCTTATCTTGATTTGTGGTATCCACTACATGTTATGTATTATTAAAAAAATTCATTATTACTAATTTTCAAAGTTTACATAATTCATTCAGAATTATTATGAGTAGGTACACAAAATGTAAAACTGATATAAAACTGAATTAAAATTATTCATTTGTTTAACGCAAGTAGGAGTAAATAACGATAAAAAAGTAAAAAATGAAAACATCAACATGTAATGGAAATAACAAAAAATCAAGAAAATTTAATTGGTTTTAGAAAAATTATAATATTTTGACCTTTGATATGAAATAAATTTTTTTGTTATTCCCAGGTGGTTCTATTGATTCTGGGATGCTTTTCAATTTGTTGGCTTCCATTTTATTTACTGATAATTGTAATCAAGTTGGAGTCACCCACCCTTTACGAAATAACATTGAGGATGGCAATCGCTAATTCTTGCATGAATCCCATAATATATGCTTGGAAAAATTCGAATTTTCGCAAGATATTTTGGTGTTTGGTACACTGTGAAACGCCCAACACTTTAAATTACAATTCAAGCTTTATCACCAATCACATACCAAAGAAAAGTAAAGCAATCAAGAGCAGTGAGGAGGAATTATCGAAAAAAAATGACTTATACGTTATTAAAACGTGTGATATTGAAAACGAACTTAACGAACTCCAATACAGTAGCATACAATTTACTAAGGCTAATGAAAACCGCGAAAATGAAAAAGAAAGCAGCATAAATACTGCATGCACAAGTGTTAGTAGTTTGCAAAAATTTTAACTCAATGTGCGTTTTATGGTCTCTTATTTATATTCCATTGTATTTCTCATAATAGTACAAAGGTGAGTTAATTGATTTAACAAGCCAAATTATGTTTATTTTTGATAATTATAAATGTTAGTTGTTTAAAATTGTCCAAATGTTATAATAAAAATAAATATTAATAGTGATTTTGTTTTGACAGATGAATTGAATATTCATAAGCATATGAAATTTTTAGCATGTCATTTAAAAACGTTTCAATAATTATAAAAAATATTCTTATTTTAGAACAAAAAGGGATTTGTGTAACAAATATATCAAATCAAAATATAGAAAACAAATTCAAACAATGAATTTAAACAATGTATTCAAACAATGAGGCTCTTTGTGAGAAAAGCATTGAAATTTAGTCCTCTCTAGGCCAATCAATTGTTTATAACATTTACTTACCAAGGAGACCACCAGACCTCCAAAACACCGATTTGGCTCATTTTTGGTGGGCGTGCAGGTTGTCACATGAAATGAAACGAGTGCATATTTTATGACGCATTTTTAGTAATTTTCGAAAAAACGCTTATTAAATTTTCGTAAATCTTCACATTGAATGGTTTAGAAGTAGATAATCCAAATTAGAGTTAACCAGAGCGAAGATTTAAGAAATTTGATTACGCGTTTTCTGGGAAGGTCTGAAAAGTGTGTCATAAAATTTTCAACAGTTTTATTTCAAGTCACAACCTACATGTATACAAAAAATGAACCAAATCGGTGATTTGGGGGTCTGGTGGCTCCTTGTTAGTGACTTTAAGAGAGTAAAGTTGGAAATTAATATTAATATCTATTCTTTGGTTTATTAATAAATGGAGGGTTCAGAAGCCAATCAGTGTAAGTCAAATTTTTATTAAACATGACTTACCTATTGAAACCTATCAAAAACTTTTGTGATTTTAATTCAATTTCAATTAAAGTTACTGTGTTTAAGTATTTGTTTCCAATAAAAAGTTTGTATATTAAACCGATATAAGAAGTAGGTTTTTTCATGTGCAACAATTTGAAAATATCCAATTATCTCATTTAACTTAGTTAATGACTTACACTGATTGGCTTCAGAACCCTCCAAATAGTAGTGGTGTACTAATTTATGAATGCATGCACTAACCAACTATGCTATTAAGGTGATTGATATTGTGATGCTAGAAACTTTTAACTTTAAATCGTAACTATAATTAAATATTCTTACGAGTTAATAATACACAAAAATATTTAAATCGTAAACTATTATCATAGATTACTATAATACAGATAGCTAACCCCTTTGTTAAAATTAGCAACACATTTTTCATGTAATACAGGAGATGACCACCGCTAGCGTATCATGTTAGCATGGCCACCATAGTTAAGTGTTGTGGTCTCCCCGACAAGCACGCTAGCGGTGATTGTCTCCTGTACTACATGAAAAATATGTTGCCAATTTTAACAATGGGGTTGGCTATCTGTATAGTAATCTGTGCTATTATTAATTCACAAAATTCTACAAAAATTCATAGTAATCCCCCAGAATCCTTAAAAATGAATAATTCTTTATAAGAATATTTCACTCACGCATAGAGAAAAAAATAATCTAAAATATCTTGAGCCGAACTTTATGGAGTTTGAGAGTAACCAATCAGAAGCGCGTTAACTTTTTTCGGGTTGATAATAAACGAACAACCAAGCAAAAGTGGTGAAGAGTTTTCTACATTCTCTATGTTTATTAAGGTAAACAAGGGACAAATGGACAATCAAAAAATAAAAAATCATTTAGAGGTGCTTTTTTGGTGTCAGTTATTTTCCAGTGTATCTACCAAGTTAAAAATTTACGTAAGGTCACAACATTCAAAAGTGAGGCCAAACAACTAAAAGACGCCCAGAGGTGGGGCCTGTGTCAACTAATTATGTTGTAAATACCCTAAATATATCTAAAATATTGAAAACTATAAAATTATAAAAATGCTAAGATTTCTATTAAAAATATAGTTTACAAACAAATATGGTTTAATAGCAAAATATGCTAGCCACTATCATAAACGTTGACTATAAACATTAGTTTGTAAATATATTACAAATTAAATTTAGACATTATTATTTTTTAGTTCCCATAAAACTAATTTCACCAGTATTTCACCTTATAAATCCTTAATGTTCGTATTAAGGATGCGGATTGATCCGAGATTCAGAATTAACCCTCTCTCTCTCTCGTTACCCAGTTACGGTCTAACCGAGGGTCAATCCTGAATCTCGGATCAATCCGCGACTATTAATATGAACAATAGTAATATTAAACGAGTTGTTAATTAACTTATCACTAACACGCGTCAAATCACACTTTTCCAGTCTATAGGACAGGGGATACAAGCTGAAGGGTTTATTTATATTTATTCTTTCACTTCCCCATGATTCTACAAAAATTAGTACAGCTTCTTTAGTTGTCAAGTTTTTTGAGGTTCACTTGAAATACATTTTTATGAAAAATAGTCCACAGTTTAATTATTTAGTTTGACATCTATAAAATATAGGGTATTGTACATATACAAATAATTCCTCTCTTTTACTAAGCAATGTGCTATTTTTATTGGAGTTGGTAAGTTTATGAAAATGGCACATTACATAATCATTATGAAGTTTAAACAACCAGAGAATAATTCAATACTTTAGAAACAAATTGTAAATACTATATTATAATCATGCTGAATTGTACCGGGTGATCGGCCGCCGATGTGAACATAGGAAATTAACATGGGAAATTGATTTTTCTTTAATTCCTGCTTCACATCATAACGGATAAGAATAAAAATGGTATCGATTTGAAGAGATTTTTATTCCGCTTTTAAAGATACCTAACACTTGATATTTTGTTCTTTAATTTCTGTTAAAAACTCACTAATAAAATGCAAAACAGCGCATTAAAAAAATTTAGTTACTGTGATTGAATTTTATTGCAATTGTTTTTTCTTGAAAATCAATAATTACCAACAAGTTACTTTGGGTCGTACCACGGATGGGTCGTACTAATAGTCGCGGATTGATCCGAGATTCAGGATTGACCCTCGGTTAGATTGTAACCGGGTAACAAGATAGAGAGAGAGAGGGTTAATTCTGAATCTCGGATCAATCCGCGACTATTAGTACGACCCTTTGAGATATTAAAAAAATTTGGTTAAAATGAACGCAAACATAATTTTCAAGCAAAAACAATTGCAATAAAATTCAAACAAGGCAACTAAAACTTTTTTAATTGCGCAATTTTGAATTTTATTAGTGACAAGGTCTTTATGTCGTAATCGGTAGGCGAGACCGCCTATCGAACTAGAACAAAACAAAATATCAAGTGTTAGGTGATTTTAGAAGCGGAATAAAAATCTCTTTAAATTGATACCCTTTTCATTCTTAACCGTTATGATGGGAAGCAGGAATTAAAGAAAAATCAATTTCCCATGTTAATTTCTTATGTTCTTCTTATGTAATTTCAAATAATCCTAATAACTTTATACATAATAAGTTTACTAATTAATTATAGTAAACATTGTACATTTTTACAAGTTAATATCCCATAAAATATATTTATATATTTTAATTTTATATAATTATGCTGAGTTTATAATTTAATAGCTTAGTTAATTTGGATTAAAAGCTTTTGAAATCTTTATAATGAGATGAATCAGTGGTTCTCAAAGTGTTTCATTAGTTCTAAGAAATTGGAAATTGGCATGAAAGAATTTGAGTAGGAGCTTTGTATATGATTAGACATTTGATTATTACAAATAATAGTAAAAATAAACTAGATTAAATTTTGCATTAATTTATGGAACACTTTTGAGCTGGATAAATAGGAAAAAAGTTTTCTTCACTGTAAGGATTAGGTTCACATGACATATTTCTCGGTCTTATATAATTAGGAAAACTTTGAAAAAAATTGAGGTTCTATTCATCTTGTCATCATCATAGAGATTAAATAATTTATTTTTTTTGTTTTACATAGAACTAATTTAATTTTGCTCAGATCCATTTTAGATAACATAGGATAAGTCCAATTCACGACTCTGTGATTTTTGGGACTTTCTTCGACAAATTTATCTCTGTTCCAGTTCAAGTCTGAAAAATTGCATAGCGCAGATATTTTCATTTTTTTGGAATGTGATAACTAAATTAATAAATGCAATTAAAAGCACGTATAGCGTGAAGGTATGCTACAAAATATTGCCCAACTAGATTAGAACTCTGGTTTACTAGCTGTAATTACTTTAGTTAGCCACCAAGGTGATTGGCTTTATGTTGTGTGGCGGATCTGCTGCATTTATTGCTAATTTTAGGACCGTTATAATAGCTTATTTATAATTGATATTTGCAATAAACACTCAATGTATTGAGTAACATAACTAGTAGGTAATATAACTGCAAAATATTTTTAACTTAAAAGACATTTTCCATTAGACACAAAACTCAAAAAATAGAAAATTTTAGCATACCGACAAAAATAATTTATTTATTAAATTTATTAAAATTATTTGAGAAATAATTTTCTTCAAAGTTCACGCTACAACTAGAATCCACATTTGGGCTTTCAAAATTTAGGATGAAAAAAATATTGGTAAAAATTCTATTGCACTTTGGCATCTATACCTATGATGCATTTGTATTCCATATAGTAGGACAGTACTTGTTTTTGGGAACAATGTCTTTTGTACTTTCTGACAAGGTGTAGTATGTTAAAATGTACTTTTTTTTTCAAATTCTATACAATGAATTAATTTTGACTTGATTTGCTTTTCAGTTTTAGTTGTTAGTTTTATTTTCAGTTAAAATTGTTTAAAACAATAAAAAATTTAAATTTTAAAATAATAAACATATCAAGAGCACATCTATCAAACGATTTAATCCCAATATTAATAAATACTGGAGTTCTGAAAAAAAAGCACTAGCTCTTCCCACATTAGGAGCTGTAATGCAAGTGTACATGAATTTTGATCAAAATTGTAGCAAAATGATCAATTACTTAAAAACAAATCCAAAATTGATCAGGGCAATTTTAAGTTCTAAGAAATATGATTGGCCTGAAGAAGTAGTAGAAGTACTGTAACTTCTATGTTATGAAATGAAATTAAAAAGATATGTAATTTATTTTAAATAAATAAATCTTATTGCCACCATATCTCACACTCTACTGCAAAATAAAAGGAATCTCGTTAATCAATTTATGCGTGTCAGTACTTTTGTATTTTACTCTTTTTTCCTACCTAACCTAACCCTTCCTACATAGCGTCTGTGTAGTTCTAATACCTCGTATACCCAAAAAGCAAGTTTTGAGATAAATGAAAAAAACTGTTTAATTCTTTGTAAACTAAAGAAATTTCAACCATTCTGTAATAATCTCAATTAATGCTGATTATATTAGCAAATTTTTTTGGGTTACGTGTAATGCTGAAATGTGGCTTACAGCATACAAAAACTTCATAAACTGATTTTCACATTTTTGAGGCTTACAAGGTATTAGAACTACACAGACGATAGGTGCTAAAGTGAAAGAAGAAATTTCTTGCACTTGACTTGCTTTTCCATAGCACCATAGAAATATGGGACAATTTATTTTTTATCCATAAAGTGATTAAGGATTATATAATAATTAATAAAGTAATTAAAGCACATGCTGTGTACGTGCATAACATTAACTCTGCATTCGGAGAGAAGCTACTTTCTATCCGCCCCTTTCAGTCGCTACAAATATTTTGGTGGGGAGCCAAAGCGTTTGGAAATGACTGGAAGCTCGAAAGAAGGAAAAAAAGAAATGTTTGGTAGCAAATGTAGCTTCTCTCCGAACGCAGGGTAAAATGGTTAAACAATTTTAATAGACCATTTCACGCAAACTACAGCGCTTGCGTTGAAGCGCGTTGAAGAGCAGAATGACGCGAGAAATAGAATAAGACAGCTAGATGTTCGGACCAACTTACTACTTTTGCTACTTTCCCTATGTTTTTACGTGTAAAAACGTGCTTAGATATTGTGTTATAATTTTTACAGAGTAGTTCAACTTTGATGATTCTTTTTTTTATTGGATAGGGTACAGTTCGACGGTGGTCCCATTTAAATTTTAAAAACAAAAATTCCACCCTTAACGGTAGAAAAATCGAGTTAAAATTGTACAAATTATTGGCACTATTCGCTCTAGTATTAGAGCTCAAATTTAAACTCATTTTAAACACGTTACACATGCGCCACAGAGTTTTCTTTCGTGAAATGGTCTATTAAATTAAAAAATAATAATTTTGAAAGCCAAACAGTTTTTGTTGTTAAAAGAATAGTTATTTTTTCAAGTAATTTCTTGAGAAAAACTTGAGTATCATCAAAGTCTGCATTATCTTATAGAATATGAAACATTTTTGGTTAATGTTTTGGATACTCAGATATCACACTATAGCAGGGATGAGCAACCTTTTTTTGCCACGGGCCACTTACAAATTAAAAAATGTTGTGCGGGCCGCATGCAGGGTAAGGGGGGCGGGGTAAAAAATATTTTTTTTCTTGAGCTCAAGTGAGTGTTTATAAAATTATTATAAAAAATAAGTTTTGGTCGATACAATTCGTTTTCAAATTTAGAAATAGTGTTTAATTTTTTATTACAATGATATATCTATGGAAAATATATTATCAATTTAAATAATTACCAACTTAAAAATCTTTGGCGGGCCGCACGAAAATCTATGGCGGGCCGCATGCGGCCCGCGGGTTGCTCACCCCTGCACTATAGTCTGTTTTTTTTAAGAAAGGAGTAAAAAATTTCTATTCCACGTGGATAACGTGAATGTTAACCAATGAAATTGGTTGAAATTAAATTTCAAGCAAGGTTGAACCCTATTCAAGGTTAAAATGAAACGAGTAAAAAATTTCTATTCCACGTGGATAACGTGAATGTTAACCAATGAAATTGGTTGAAATTAAATTTCAAGCAAGGTTGAACCCTATTCAAGGTTGAAATTAAATTTTAAGCAATTTCATTGGTTAACATTCAAGTTATCCACGTGAATAGAAATTTTGTACTCGTTTCTTTAAAAAAACAGACTATAGGTGTTTACATTTTTTAAAGTTCATATTACCAATACTACACTGTATCATCCAATTATATAAGAAAATATAATGTAAAAGTTTAAAAAAACGTTAAAAAAACCCTAAAGTTTATAAAGAAAAAAAAACAACATAAAATGCAGCTTACCTCAACTCCAGTAACTCCAAGAGCTTCTAAAATATTGGGAGTGAGTCTAAACGGAACTTTCTCTGGTACTCTTAAAGTTTTTCCTTTCTCAAAACAAACATTGTAATCAATATGAACCACTTCACCACTCGTTAGATCGACAAGCATGTTATCTAAATGCCGATCACCAAGACCAATAATGTATCCCAATGTACTCATAACTGCAACCGAATAAGCATAATTTCGGATAACCTGCAACCACTCTCCTGCATTTATAGAATTACACCACAACTCATTAGCTAAAAGATCGTTTGGAGTTTCTTTCATTAATTCACCAAGAACCTGTTTAAGAATAGCCAAAGGCCACTCTTTACGATTTTCAATATTTTTTACTCCGTGTTCTTGCAATAAAGGATTAAGTTTGTTGTAAAACAATTCTGATGGTCGTAACACGACGGCAGCATTTGACATACTCTTCTGGCCCTTAAATAAAAAAAAATGTAAGTTTGTACATATTACAAAAAAAAATTCTATACTTACAGAAACGCTTTTGTTGTTATTGTTGTTGATTTTCACAGCTTCGCGCTGTTGCCAGCGCTTATATAATGCAAATATAGGTGTGGTGCCTTCCACCCAACTGATTAATCCACTTCTGGGTCCAAGGGGAATGACCGAATAATGTCGGGCTCTGTATAAGTTATGAGAACCGCTATCAGTTCCTTGTGCCATCATAGTGTTAGCAATGCTTAAAAACTGCATAATTCTTTCATCTAAATGTAAATCTTCTAAACCTTTAAAAAGGTAAGGATACGACTGACCATCTGATCCATTAAAAATGAGTTTCTTAGGTTTTGTTTTTGTTGGTAAAATTGAAACGTGACTAGAGACACTCATAATCGTAGTTGGTGTTTTTGAGGAAATAGCTAAACCTGGCATAGCAATATCTGTGTCTTTCATATTTGCTAGAATTGGACTGATATCCTCCATTTTTAAGGTGTACATGGATCGTTTATGAGCTTTTTGTTGAAATAAGTTTTGTAACCTCTTCAAAGGTTGCCAACATTCTTGTGGTTTTTCTGGATGATCAGGATTTTTCAGCTTCTCCAAAACTTCTTTAATGATTATAGCATAACGTTCTTGGAATAGCTTTTCGTGTGGAGTTTCAGCCTCGATGCTCGTTACAGACTGCAATTGCTCCAAGATAAATATTATCGGCTTCATTATGATGCGATACTTTTCTGTTATAAGAGATATTTTTTCGTCATTATTTAAATGCAAATTCGTATTAACTTTCTCTATTTCTACTTCCAATTGGTGTTGTCTTTGAATAATTTCGGTGTGATATTGCATCAACGTTCCCAACCACAGTTCATCCCAAAGCAAAGTAATACGTCTCAATTCCTTAACTAACAATTGCACTTGCGTGATTGTTTCGGGTGCTAATTTACTTAAAGTATCCACCATTGATTTAAAGCACGACTGAAGGACGGTATGACTGGTTTCATCGGTGTCACTTTCATATGCATCTTCAATTTCTTCCAGTTCGTTATCTTCACCATTGCTGTTACTTTGAGAAAAACAGTCTTTTGACATTGATATTTCACCAAAATTAAAGTCGACACCGCCTTCTACTGCACCAACAACTGCAGGGAACGTAATTAAATGTGGAGCATCATTTGCAACCCTGCAGAGAAACTCAGACACCCTTTGGCGAACATAATCTTCAGGGTGATTTAAGTGAGAAAATAATTGGGGAATAATAACTTTCCAAGGTTGTGTTGGAGTACTAGCCAAACCGTTATCCAAAACAATTTTCAATTCTAATGCATATTTAACTATTAAATGCAGTAATCTTAGCGTCGCGGTAATTGTATTACATTCTGCACTATTGTTTACGATTTCAGCATTTGTTGCAAGCTGTAGGTATTGGAAATAGGCATCAGCACTTAACTCATAATAGGAGTACATTCGTTTCTGGGATTTCTTCCAAATCTGTAGCAAAGCTTGCAACTGATTTTCGTGAATACCATAGACAACCAAAAATTCTTTCAATTCATCTTGGATGGTTTCAACAGTACAAGACATGTTAGTATTAATATCGTCTTCGGCATTATCTGATTTAAGTGATAAAATACTTAAAACTTTTGTAAAATCGTCTTCTGTTACGTTTATAGGCAGGCACCCGCGTATCTCAACTTTATCCTCTTCTGTTATACAATTCGTAATGTTGGAATTATTATTGATAATTTTCCGACCCCAACGATAACACCAAGTACCAAAAGCAAACCAATTTTTTGCTAAATTAATACATTTCTGAACGCTAAACTGTAAAAGTTTTCCGGCTGCCAATTCGTTTTGTGGTATTATATTGCTAGTTAAATTTTCAATCATTCCAATCTCCGGCAAAACCATGATCATCTTCACCAAAGGACTGCTCATATCGGTCAACGATATCTGAAAATTAAGTTTGTATTAATTATTACCTGTGACTGTGAGAAGAAGTTCTTAATAACTCAATTAATTAATGCAGAGATTAGAGCCAACAAACTTGTTTGTTTAGTTTAAATAATCAATAAGCTCAAAACATCCTGAATTTCATGCTCAAACATTTTTATGAATAAGATAATAATCTTATAATAAGAAAATTTAAAAACTAGTTGCAATATAACAAACAACAAAAACTTACCGAACTTTCGTTTACTTGCAGCCATGTGGATAACTTCAGCAGAATTTTGCTACCAATTTGTTGCATATCTTGATTACAATGAATTTCTGCATTCTTATAAATTGCCTTTGATGCAGATGCACATAAATTAAACACCAAATGTTTCTTCTCTTCTGTCGCGTAGAGTAACTTAATCGATTCTTTAACAGCTTTAGCAAATTCTATACTGCAGTTACTTAATTGTACCGAATTCTTCAACAAGGCATTACCGATATTCATAATCGACATATTCTGATCATCAAATTCAATTTTAAAGGCTTCATTTTGTACCAAAAATTTATTAATATGCAGCGTAGCTAAATTGCAATTTTTCTCTTTGCGTGCTTTTCGAATAATGTGCAATCTCAAGCTGTTGATAAACGGATTAAATCCTAGGCTTTGGTAATCTCTTGAAAAATATTCTGACCACCATAAAATTTTCGATAAAATGGTGGAATCCATTTTTTCTATGTTATTTTCAAAATTTTCCGATACTAAAAATACGTTGCTAGGTAAGGAATGATTCAAAATGGTCTTTAAGCCATTCGCAATATAGTGATCCAAGCAAAAAGTCGGTAAAAATTCGGAAGGTAGCGTGAGTAAATTATCTTGCATTCCTTTTCTTATCACTTTTAAAATTTTATCAATTTTAGATAAAGCTAGGTTGCTTTTATACGAATCTTTGTTCAAAGCAATATTGTACAAGTTTGATTCAGTTCTTTCTAATATATCATAGGAACTCCATACACTATCACCGTGCTTCGCTTTTGAGGTTGACCATCTACTTAATTTGTTGAGAGCAAATAGCGATTCAGTATCTGATAACGCCTGCACACAATTTTTATTCAAGGTAGTAAACGAATATTTAAGACCATTTTCGCTTTGTCCAAAGCTAAAATTACGGCTTTGCCATTCTAAAACCTCTTTCCAACTGTTCAATTCTTTGTAACAATTTATAATTTGGTTCGATATGAAATATTTCACTTGCGTGTCAATAGTGTCGCCCACACTTTCTTTGGTTTCAGAAGGTACTTCTAAGCACTCATCATATGCATTTTCAAGTATGATCTTGTATTGTTTTGCGGCAAGTTCGTACTTTTTGTTTGCTTGATCCGAAGCACACTTGACCCATTCAAATTTTTTATCTGCAACTTTCTTGCACCAAGCATACAAACCATAAATAGCTTCATTTTCTTTAAGATTTAAAAGAGCCAAGGTCACATACATAACTGTTCGTTCAAAATCAACCGTTTGAGTTTTATTGGTAGCAACTAAATTTTTCAAAAGAGCTTGGCCGTGTCTTAAGGCAACCGTAGACTGACCTGCATGTAAAGCAACATGCACAATTACAATGCGAATCCTTGCCAACCATTCTTTGCAGGTGCTAGCATTGGTGTGGAAAAAAGTGCGCACAGGTTTTGATGGTGGTAACATAGCAACTGAACATCCTTCAGAGGCGTTGTATATAGCTTTCTCTAAATGCTCCATGAATAGAAGTAACATTCGAACACGTCCTTGATCAATTTTCAATACGTTTTTGTAATCCTAAACAGAAAAGTGTTTTAATAAGGATTTTTACAATAATTAGTAAGTACATTATAATTTATTCTTATTATTATTATTGTGAATATTCCATATGAACCTTTCCTCGTATTATGCCATTTCCATTCGTCGGAATATTGCCACTTCTATTGAAGTCTTTAAGGCGAAGCATTACCACGTGACTAAATATTGGTGTAAAACGTTCTTTAAAAAGATTTGTTAAACATGTTTTTCAAGAAATATTTAGATATTTTTGGAATTTTAAAAATTCATCTTCGTAGCTCAATAGAATGATCGTTTCTGTAAACTAAAGTATTACAATAATTGTCTTTATTACTACATTTGAAAAGAAATTTGACATTCCTTTTTATGAAAATTCTAAATATTGGAATTCGAGATTTCTTTAATATATACGTATTACTAAATAGAATTACCAAAAGTTGACAGTATCAAGAAACAATTATTCTATTGAGCTACGAAGCTGAATTTATAAAATTCCAAAAATATATAAACATTTCTTGAAAAACATGTTTAACGAATCTTTTTAAAGAAGGTTTTACACCAACGTGGTGATGCTTCGCCTTAAAATCCATTTCTCGAGGTGGATTAATCCTCATTTGCTACTCTTTTTACTACAACTTTTCACCACAGCGTATGGATGTCCACCGGAAGGCCGGGCTAAGAAATTCTGCAAAGTCCGCGACTTGAACCCAGAATTTCCGCTCCGTAACTCAACCAGCGATCACATCACTCCCCACCGTGGTCTCCTCGTATTATGTACCTATAGGTATATATCAGGGGTGTCAAACTGGCGCATGGCGGCCCGCCATGTATATTTTTGCGGCCCGAATGAACTTTGGTGATTTAGTTGTTCAAAAATGGAGATGGGTTAAGGTGGCCGATTTCCTTGGGGATTATCCACTTAACTAAAATTTTATAGGATGTTCCTCAAAGCTTCCTGTGTAACATATTGAAGTATGAGACAATTATGTGTATTATACTATCGTTTACCCTTTACCCAACATTATGCACTAAAGCTCCTCCCAAAAAATAAAATAGAATTTACATTTTGGGGAGGAGCCTAGGTGCATATGTTGGGTAAACAATGTAGTTTTCGCTTATGATTACGCATGCCCAATACGCGCCATCGTTTCATTTATTTAATTACTATCAATTTAATAATTGTCTTCTACGCCTCACATATCAATATATTACACAGGAAGCTTTGAGGAACAACCTGTAATATTCGTAACTGTAGCTTTAGTATTATTTAATATTAGTTTAAATAGATTTTAGTTAAAAAAGTCATTCGTGTGACCTGCGGAAATTTTGTTTGTCAGGAAATGGCCTGCGGATGGAATGAGTTTGACACCCCTGGTATATATGATTTAAGAATAAACCGTTGTAAATTATCCTTTTCAGTCAAGTCAACCACGACATAAGTAATTTAGGAGTAAACAAGGTTTGAAATCATGATAGTTAAATCGAGAGTTCAATTGCATACCACTAGAGCAAACTTTATTGTAAGAAAAATTCGCAAGTTTATAATTAGTCAAGAGATAACTTTTATCAAATTTTAGCTAATGTGAATGTAATTAAGATGTAAAAAAACAGTGATATAAAATGTATTGTTATCTTAACTATTAAAAGAGCTAAATGTAAAAATCAAATGTAGACGTTACTACATTTTTGCTATTAAAAGATTTTATTATAATTGACTGGGGTACCGGGTTCAAACCTGGGGAGAGTCAAACTTTCTTATGACCAAGTCTCCGTGCTTCGGAGGGTACGTTAAGCCGGCGGTCCCCCTGAGTTGACGAATTGCCACCGTTAACAAAACACATCTGAATGCTAGCCTAGCAAGCTGCTACCGGATGTAAAACAACTATAGTCCAAAATCGATCTGCACTACTCACCAACCCGTCTGGCCAGCGTAGTGAGTTATGGCCAGATCCTCCATAATATGGAGAGGCTTATGTCCAGCAATGGGAGGAAAAAGGCTGATGAAGAAGATGATTATATTATAATTGAGATTACCTACTGTTTTTCTATTCAATTAGACTTGCAAATGTTTTGTTGATACTACTTTCATTATAAACTAATTATAAGATTAGAAGTTTGATAAATTATAACAAAAACTGATAATCCAAAAACAATAGTAATATTATATTTCCAAATTAAATGAACCCTTGAAAAAGAAATTGTTTCAGTTGAAATCTACCATATAAAAAACCGTTATGCAATCTTTTTTCTCTTTCTGTTTGTTATATTTACAACAACTTGAAGTGATAATAAGTTAGAGGTCAATCAATAGAAGTGTAAATTTGTATAATGGAAAGATCAAAGAAACTTTGTAAGCCACTTTTAAAATTTTATTAAAGCAAAAACGAAAGATTTAGTAAAATACCATGAGATTAAAATTTATCACTAAATAATAAATTAGCTGGTTAATCCATTTTATTTTATACAACACTAAACTGAATTAATACCTTGTACAAGGGCGAATCCAGAGGGTGGGGGCGTTTGCCCCCCCCCCCATTGAACAAATTAAGCATTATTATAAAATATAAAACTAAAATTTCTGGCAAAAAAGTATCGAGGGGTTATCAATTTTTGTATTTTTCTTCTCAATTTATGAAATCGCCCCTCCCTTGAAAAAGTTGCAGGATCCGCCCCTGATCTCGTATCAATATAAGAAATACAAAACGAAGCTCTATTAATCTATTTTATTGGTTTGCATCATTGCATCTGGCATTTATTTATTTGATGTTATTATTTTGAAATCAAAAACAAATCTTACTGAAAATTTCCTATGACAACATCAAATAAAAGAAAATATTTTAAATTTTTACAAGTAAAAACTAAAAATATTTTATATAATTATATTCATGAAAATATTTTAATATTATACAATGTGATATACACTGTGTGTGATATAGTGATACAGAATATGTAATGTTGTGTTGATAAATTATTGATTTTATGTAAAGAATGTTCAAATTTACTGAAATTCTAACTATTTCTACTGTAATGGATTTTTCTTTTCCCATTAACTGTTAAGGAAATAATAAACAAAAGGAAATAAGATGCTCTATAATCATGATTATTACATTACTGAACTTTGTTATTTGGGTTTAAAAAAGTTGCCAGCGACAATCTAAAATGTAAATTAGAAATTAATATGTAACAGTTAAATATGCATAATTATGTAACAAAACATTTGGTTAGTTACTGTTAAGCATTATTATTAAAAATTTTAAAGTCAAAATTACGATTATTTCTTGAAGGTTTTAAGTTTTGTGCTACATTTTAATATCATTAATGTTATGTTTTTTATCAGTATCAATGTTGATAAAAATTCATAATGAACTAAGCATTGTATCGCTTTATACACATATAACGCATGCCACTTTCCACGATTCCAATTGGTCTAACACAAAATAAACTCCATAGAACCAATCAGAATTATGGCGTTATACATTGTGTGTATGAAGTATAAACCCAGCTTTATATTTATAATTAAACACAGTTCCTGACATTGCAGAAAATAGAAATGATAATTTTTTTTGCTTATCTTGTTTTGGATTCAAATGGTTTTATCCCTACTCAAAACAGCTGGTCTAAAATCCATCCTATAACTTCATTATAGAATAGAACAGATATGTATAATGTTAATAAGAGCATTAAAATTCAGTTTTTGCAAAGTATCTTATCAATGATAATTGATAACATTAAACCACTGCTGAAATTTACAGATAAGAGTGCCGCATTTTTGATTATCCAAATTTATGATAATGTATAACTGGTTAAATGTAATGCAAAACATTAAATATAAATTAACAAGGCACCATTCATTATTATACTTTTTCAACATACTACATAATATTGAATCATTCCCAATAAGTTCTGTTATTATTTTGCACTTTAATTTTTTATTTCGTTTCAAAAAACGAAAATGTTTAGAAACATGGGAATGCAGAAGACATACAGAATGAGCCCAATATAAACTTTCTAACATAGATGATATCGATTTTAATAAAACTTGTTTCAGGTTAGGCTATACAAAATGAACAATTGTTTTTGCATTTCATACTATTTACAGCTTTAATTCAGAAATCATCAATATTTAAATTAGAGTAATCATTACTTCTGGCCACCCCTCTAGTTAACTCTCTTCTGGCTAGCTCTACGACGCTGCTCGGTCTTGCAAAACTATATAGATGGGCAGCTGTGAGACTGCAAGTATTGATTTATCTGAACTGTAATTGACGCTTTCTGAATTATGGTCGAAACAAAACTTCATTTACAGCACTTACAATACTTAACTGTGTGTTGTTGATACAAAATTTCTAATTAACATAATTCAAATGTTAATCCGTTATCACACCTTAGGAAAATTCTCCTCTTTCCATTAGAAAAAAAATTCATCACTGTAACTTTAACCAATTTTGAGCTGTACATGAAGTTTTGGAACAGTCTTTAAAATCGCACCATTAAAAAGGTTGAGAACTGTTCTACATTTGATTTCTGTGTGTATGGTCATATTGATAAAAATAATAAAATATTATACCTAAATAGAAGAGTATCTATTGACTTTTAATGTTATACTAATAAATTTACTTATTGAGATACACGATAATTTTTTTTCTCATTGTAGAAGTTAAATGAAAGTAAAATGTTTAAAAACCAAAATATTTTCATAAATATTTCAACTTCCTTTTTTAAATGAAAGGAAAAATAATACAAAATAATTTATATCAACTTCTCACAAAACTATTCCAACGTACAAGGGAGAAGTCTCAGAAGAAGCAAAAGTTTTGTATAATAATAATAATAATAATAATAATCAGTTTGATTTCTAACAAGCAAACATAATTATTAGATTCAAACCTGGGATTTTGGGGTTCTAAATGCAATACCAGTAACGATATCCATTTGGCCAGATGAGATGAACTAATTCAAATACAGTAGCAGAGTACTACTATCGGAATAAAAAGTTCAGACCCTCTGAGTTTGAAGTCAAATAAAATCAAAAGTTAGCAGTGAACAAATTTGAATAAAATATGTTGTGACATCAATTAATTAGTGCTAAATATCATATTAAAATTTTATACTTCTAAGTTCTAACTAACGCCGCGTCGTTATAAAATTATTTAAAAAATGTTCAAGAAAGTGTAGTTTTTAGCTTTTTAGCACTCATTACGAAAAGTTGCAACTTAAAATACCTACAACTACTTATCGTATTTTCTTTTGAAATTCTTCTTTCTAGAAGTAATTCTCTAGAGAATTCTCTTCTTGTAGGCCAAGGCCTGTTATTTCCCAACACATGCGTCGTTTCCTTGGCAGTGTTAGAAACTTTGAGCATATAAATATTTTACATCGATCAGGTAGCTTGCTAGACTTGCCTTCAGATGTGCCTGTATCCTGGTTTATTATATTAATGGTAGCAATTCACTAACCCAGGGGACCACCGGCTTAACGTGCCTTCCGAAGCACGGAGACTAGCCATAAGAAAGTTTGACTCTCCCCAGGTTTGAACCCGGTGCCCCATATTCGCATCCAACTGCGTTAGCTGCAAGGCAATGACAGTCTCTTTTGAAATTACATAAAATGTATGTAGTACTACATAGACAAAAGTATACTGTTTTTAGTAATATAAAAATTTTATTTGAATTCTGTCAAAGTTTTGTTAAAGGTAGATTTCTATAAATCGATATTATCCTTCTACACTAACTGTAGAATAACAACTTCCTAGTAAAGTATTCCTTAGCTAGGTATTCCATAAATTTCATTGGTCAAATTTGACATAAGAGTTTTTTATGATCAAATTTATGGAATTAGTGATGGGACTATTGAATAAAAACTATCGAATTATTCGATAGTTAGTCTTTATATCAACATCGATTGTTGGATACTTTTTAGTCATGATTTTTAGTTACTAAAAACTATCGAATGAATTTTTAGTTACTAATAAAACTATTCGAATAACTTATTAGTTACTAAAACTATTTGAATAACTTTTTAGTTACTAAAACTATTCGAATAACTTATTAGTTGTATTAGTTAAATAGTTTAAACTATTTAAATAATCTTTTAGTTACTAAAACTACCGAATAATAAATATTTAGTTACTATTTTATTTACTAACAGTAAATAGTTAACTATAGTAAGTTGAGAATCTCGTTACTCAATTCATGCGCCTCACCACTAATTTGTAAGGCTGGGAATTTTTAACAATTTTGTATTCGAATATTCATTCAAAAAATCACAAGAATATTCAAATTATTCGAATATTTAGTTATTCGAATATTTAGATTATTCGGATAATTATTCGAATATTCGAATAATTATTCGGATATTTGAATATTCGGATATTCGAATATTCGGATAATTAATTTAAATTGAATAAATTCAACTTTTTCATCCCATTTCTGGTTTGAGTGTATTTGCAGCTCTTTCTTAGGCTGTGCGTTAGGAATCTCGTTAATCAATTCCTGCGCATCAGCATATCGTTAATCCACTCATGCGCGTCACCACTAATTAGGTAGTGGTTTGAATACGATTTCCGTAAAATCCGTTCTTGGTCTTCACCTACATCATATAAGGAACTCGTGTGCCAAATTTTATGCTTCTAGACCTACCGGTTTAGGCTGTGCGTTGTCTGTCAGTTGTGGTGTTTAGTTTTTATAAGTGGGATATGCACAACAGACCGGTCTTAAGGTAACACCTCATAAACAATTGGTTAAGAAAAACGTTTTCTATTGGTAACAAATTTTTCTTAACCAATTGTTTATGAGGTGTTACCTCAAGACCGGTCTGTTGTTCATATAAATCCGCTCTCTACGTAATATATTAATCTGAATATTCCATTAATCTGAATATTCTACTAATTGAATATTCTAGTAATTGAATATTCTAGTAATTGAATATTAGAGTAATTTGAATATTCGAGAGAAAATATTCATATTCGAATACTCGATTAGTTGATTATATTCGATTTTGATTCCCAGCCTTACTAATTTGCCGTGATAAATCCCTTTTGGATTTTTTTAAAGACATATTAATTTTTAGTTACAACTACTATCGATAGTAAAAAAAGTTTGTAAAAAGAGTTTATCAGCTCTCGTCGAGCAACCAGAGAGAAGAGAGCTCAAAGCTCTAACTGTTAGTTTAGAGCATGAACATAGAAGGTTCATGCAAATTCATGGTTTAGAGTGCGTCTGTAGACTTTCATAATGTCTGGCTATCATACTGAAATTTTGTTTATTTGAACTTATTGAGCCGTTCCTAGCTCAACTGCAATGCTAAGTCAACCCATGATAAAAGTCGAGCAAGCCCTAACTTTTATCCATTCTCAAAAATTAGTTTCAATATACTGGACCCGCATGCGGGTCGTATCAGATATTAAACTGATAAGAACAGATACTACACATTTGATCTTAGTCATAAGGCCGAGAAGCGATATCTAAAAATTTTTGTGAATCTCTTTGTCTGTACAGTTGCGCAAAATATAGGCGACATATTTAAGTGTCGCCCTCTAACAAACACAGAACCCAAACTTTGATATACTTAAAGGGGGCGTTTTTTATTTTAAAATTTTAAGAACAAATTTTCAAACCGCATATCCCTGTGAAGTATCGTTCCGAAGATACAACGTTTTTAAGTCAAGAGATAATTAGTGGTGACGTCATAAACATACCGCTTTGCATCTATCGCATAACAGTTACACACAATTGCATAGAAAGTATACGGTTATATGAACGCTCGGTGCATTATTATTAGCATATTATTTGATATTTAAGATTTAATAATAATTATATTATTTATTTTATTGTAATTTAATATTTAAAATTTTCTGCAAGAGATCTATTCTCTAATTGTAATTTTTAGACTCATATTTATTTTTGAAAAGCCATTTTTTTTAAATGAAAATTGAAAGTGTATGTAAAAAAAAAAAATTGCAAAGTGTACTCTTTTGTGTAAAAAATGTAGCCCCTTATGCTATAAGTTACGTAGTAACCCATGATACTACCAGATGTCAGAACTGTTGGCTGTCGAAGTTTAACGGAGTCTATATTTGTTAATATTCATGCTAGAGATGCTCGATTTTCACTATTCTTCTTAGATATTTTTGTATTATTTTTTGTAAAAATTCATTTTTTAGTTCACACCCCCTTTAAGAAACTTTGCTTTTAAAAGTTGGCAAAAAAAATGAATAATTTAACAATAAAAAATATTTTTGTTTAGCCTACCTAGATTCCAAAAATTGGTTAACAGTAAGTTTATTATTTCACAAGAATAAGTTGACTTGAAATAAAAAAGATTACTCACCTCTGCATTGTTTTTTGGTTTCATAACATCTTTAGCTAATTGTTTCAAAAACGCCTCAAAGCTGGTGAATGTTTCATTGGGTTTACCCAACGGAGTTCGCAGTTTCAAGTTGACACACAATTGAGCGGCTTCGAAAGTAATCCAATTATTGAGAACGGCACGATTATTTAACGCCAGATTACGGAAAGCTTCCATATTTTTCGAAATATGTGGCATGTCGGATTCCAGAGGCCAACAGCACACGAAAATGTCTTCTAGCCAATTTTGATTCTTCTCTTGACCATGCAGTAAATATTCCATAAAAGTAACAAAATGTAATGGTAAAATTTCGCCATAAACTGCTCCCGTTAAGTGTAAATGTTGAGCAAGTGCGACCGAGTGATTATCGAAATTTTGCAAATCGTGGCACTTAAGTTTGGCTTCTTTCACTGAATAAGAATTGTTAAATTGTAAGACTGTTAAATCCCAAGGAATGTTTTGCGATAAACTTGTGTAACTTTGACGAATTTTTCTGTTATTTGAGTTCATGTGAAAAATGCACAATTCGTTGATGGATATTAAAAACGAATTAATCCAGGGCAATTCCTTCTTACTTAGTAGTTTATCGAGGTTCGAACTGACTGATAAAACTATTTCGGAATCGTTATTGTAACCGCATTTTATTAAGACGTTTGATATTTCTTGGAAGTGGGAGGAATTATACAGGATGGTTAGGTACGTTTCCGAATAATCCAAAATATCGTTGATCCAGTTAAGCAATAATACGGTGGTTTTGCAGCTGGTGGTGGTGTTTAATGATTTGTAAATTATGTTTAATATAAGAGTAAAGTTTTCGGAATTTGGTGACTTGCCTGTTATATCTCCAAGGACCACATCGTCGGATAAGTTTAATAATCCTATTCGGTTTCCACTTTCGGTTTTTGAATTGACCAAACTACTGCTGGCAATAAAATAATTGTAACATTTACAGTGAGAATACAGCAAATAGAAGAGTCCATATTGAAGAAACGGTGCTTTAACTCGCAATTCTTCGCACTGTGGTTCCAACAGCACCGCAAGCAATTCCAACACGCTCGGTTTCAGAGCCCACATTCCAATTATTGAGCTGCTAACATTAGCAAGTTGAGACAAGGAACGTAACAAAAATAATGCTGACAATTCTACATTTTGACAAACATAATCTGGATTTTCGAATGGATTTGTTGGACATAAAGACGGAACATTTGGTACAATTTGTTTGATTACCATTTCAAGTTCTCCTAAAATACATCTATACGCCTCTTGCAACAAAGGGATGTTTTTCAAATTCAACAAAGCCTGATACACGTGAATTGTCGCTTCTTGCACTTTAACAAAAGGCGAATATCGCAACTCAATTATTTTCGATTGCGGACCGACAAGTTTTTCTACCAAATCTGATGGTAAATTTGCCGACAACTCCTTTAATACCTTTGAAATCATTAGTAACATGGAAATTGTGGTGGAATCTTCAAACTTGTCGATGGAATTAATTTCTAACGATATAAGCAAATAAATAGAAGAATTTAACGTGTTGGTTTTGGTTGGTAAAATATTCAAAAGCAATGCGATATTCTCGTTAATTGCAATTATTAGATTGTCATGAATGCAGGACACATTTAAGGCGTTGATTAATGTGTTCACAATTTGTGTTAAAGAATTTGTAACAAATTTCACATTCATACTTTCGGAGTTGGACAATTTCAATGTGTCTTGTAGGCATTTTAAGATAGTATTTAACGACAAGACGTAAATTGTCATGTTATTTAAGGAGGTGCTGTTAAAATTCTTCTTATCTTTTTCAAATTCCTTGGCATTACTGTCAATATCTTCAAAAAAATGATAAACCAAAGTTTTAGAAAAATCTAAGTTATTCTGAAAGTGATTTTTGATTCGTTGCATACTTTCCGATATAAATTCGATATTAGACAAAGGCTGGGTTAAATCGACATGCCAACCTAGAAATATGTCAACGGCATCTCTAAAGTGCGGATAGAACTCTTCAGGATACAACTCGACCACGTTTATCAAAACATCCAGAGTACATTTAAAAAGCATCGCGTTTTCGGCTAATTCAATTACGGAAACCAAATCGGAAATCAAATTATCGATGTGTTCTTGCAAGACACGTTTTTTAACTTCAAATGTTAAGGTCTCTTTTAACGCTTTCATAAATAAATATCGAGTGTCGTCGGTTTCGTTTGCCATTCTTGTGAACATCCAATCTTGAAAGCGTACAAAATCGTTTTCTTGACCCATAATATAGCCCATGCGGCCCAACGCCTTGGCAGCTTCTTTTTTGGCCACCTTACCAGGTGCAACACGTAGAATATCTAACATGGAGTCACCCAAGATATGAAACGCCTTACGAACATAATGAGCATTTTCAGGTATCAAGAGAACTTCGAGCAATTTTTTTGAAATAGTCAAAGAATTTTCTGGATCACCTTCCATGCTAAGGCGACGTAACAATTTAGAAATCCTAATATCCTCTGGCAAATTGAATTTAATAACAGTCTTTTTTTCGGGTTCATAACATTTCGAACGATAAAGCATACCACTGGATTCGGAGTTTCGATTCAAAGTATCATGATACTTTTTCGTATGCGAATAGCTGTTGTTGGCATCGGAAAAATCACGGTCTCGTCTGTAGGCGGTTGCGTTGCTTCCACCTCGTCCTCTGCTATATCCACGGCGTTCCATCGGTGCCCCCATTCGTCCATGCTTAAATTCAGTTTGGCGCGACCGTGTACCTTTGAATCTTCCATCACGCGAGGAGTAAATAGTTTGTCTTCGATTGGTATCATTAATCGGTCCGTCGACAAAATTGTCATGATCGTAACTTTCGTCATTATGATTAAAGTGAAAATTGTGCAAATCTCGCGAGCTTTTCGAAGCTTTGAGCTTGTATGTTGCGCTAGTGTTTGATAGCATCACTTAACTCACATATCGAAAAAACAAAATAACTCGTTGCGGTTAGACAACGTGAATGATACACCGTTATAAAATAATTTGTTAAATAATTAGCAACAAAATGATTGCACATCGAACTACTCATACATGAAAAAGAAACAACACAACTGTCGAGCAAAATGACATTATACAGCTGCGCACTTCGAATGCTACCAATCTCAGAAAATTAAAGTTTCACATTTTAAAGGAGGTTTACTACTTAAATTTTTCAAAGTTTTTTACAAACTTTAATTAAAGGCCGTGTGACCTTGCACAAAAAATTTATACAAAAGTAATAATGGGTCCAACTATTAGTTAAGCGTTAACCACGGTACAATAAATAACTTTTAGTTATTATAATAGCTCTATTATTCGCGGCAACAATCCCGCGGTTACGTTTTATCCTACTGCGTCTGCGGATTTATAATAAAATTGTCAAAGCTCAAATTAGATGATAAAAAAAGTATAAATCCGCAGACGCAGTAGGATAAAACGTACCCAGAATTGTTACCGCGAATAGAGCTATTATCATGAGCGTTAACTACCACTTAACTAGAGGTGGTAAAATCGGTACTTATACCCATAATCCAAATTCAAAATTACATTAAAAGCTCAATCACCTTTTCCACTATATAAAATCACGTCTCAACCCGCTTCAAGACCAAGTTAGTGTTCCTCTCTATTTGCTAGATCTTAAGGAAAACGCCTGGCACACAGGGTAGCCCGACGCACTTGGAACCCGGATGGCATCAAATTCGAGGCCCAAACCTGTAATAAATTGAAAGAAGAGCTACGCGACAACTCAAACCTAAAGGGGGACGAAAAAGTGGAATCTCTGTCATTCAAAGGCCAGTCTGCGTGGCAAATGGGACTGAAAGGGTCCAAAACTAAAACTATACCATCCCCCTCAAGTCCGCCAACGCCTTCGCATACACCCCTCGGGAAAAAGCGGAGCCATTTGCAAATGCGCTGGAAAGCCAACTCAGACCACCCAACCCTGTTAAGAAGAATGACCATAAACTCAAATGACACATCGAAAAAGTCAATGTAAAAATCGAGGAAAGACTCCCACAAAACGACCCATAGCCGATAACCCCGGCCATCAAACCAACAAAGATAAAGAAAGCCCCAGGGCACGACACCATAACCAATTTGGCCTTGTAAAACCTCCCAAGGAAGGTCATCTCAGCTTTCACCCATATCAAAAACGCGATCCTCGGGATGAAATATTTCCCTGACAGATGGAAACTAGCCGAGGTAATTGTCATACCCAAATCAGGTAAAGATCACTCAGTCAAACTCAACAAACTAGAGACCCATCTCCTTGATACCCACCCTCGATAAGCTCGGACTGATCCCAGACGCCCAATTTGGTTTCAGGGCAGGACACTCGACTATTCACCAAGTCTTCAAGGTGATCGAGGAAATTACGGGCGCGTTTTCAGGAGGTCAAAAGGCTTTCACATAGCGAAGGCGTTCGACAAGGCCTGGAAATCCGGCCTCTTATACAAGATGCTGGAGATGGAGAATCCAACTTGAACTCGACCAATTGATTGCTTCCTATCTGGACAACAGATTGTTCCAGATCAAAATCGATAACCTAAGATCGACCCCGGCCGATTCTGGCAGGGATACCACTCATTGTACTACTTATGAAGATTGGAGGTTATACTCCCCCCAAAAGTGCGGCCATGGGTGTTCATCAAGGCCTATAAACAAACAACCGGTAACCATCAAAATCAAGATTTTTGGGCAAGCCATTCCATGGCAAAGCTGAATTAAAATAATATCTAGGGGTTACGATAGACCCCATCCTCTACCGGAGTAAACACACAGCCATATTGCAGAAGTGTGGGCAGGGTCCTCAACGGTGTGCTCTACCCCCTGTTAGGCTATAAAACAAACTATCCCCCAGAAACAAACTGAGGATCTATCAAAGCGTCAGTAAACCGGTTCTGAAATACATGGCCCCTGCTTGGGCCTTCGCCAGCAAGACAGAAATGGACAAACTTTATTCAATTCACAACATTTTATGTTAGACAAACATTAGAAGCCCCATGGTTCGTCTCAAATCGCCATATCCAAACGGCCACAAGAGCCATAAAAGGACTCCATAGAAGATCTAACTATCGGACTGTATAAAAGCAGTACAAATTTTCCCAGTTTTACCAGTTTGGTAACTACGACCCCTCTTCTACCCCCAATATCCCACAACCAAAAGTCATTCTAAGCGGGGGTCGCCTCACTCCCCCCCCCTGAAAAACCAACTGTGGTGAACGGAAATGCAAATTTCAAAAAAATCACGTCGGGGTCACCACTATTTTCCTTTTCAGACAACCCAAGAAGTCATCGAGGAAGACGAAGATGATGAACACTGAAATACATGAAGGATATACCCAGCCTTAATACTTACTTGCATTTTTACTGCTATATTTATGTTTATTATGTTTATCTTTATGTCTATTTTTATGCTTAGATATACTTTTATTCCTATTTTATTTCTGTTACTTACTATCTACTATTTTTCTAAAAACTGTAAAAATTGTAAACTTGCCAAAACTATATACCGGGTGACTGGCCGCCGATATGCACATAGGAAATTAACATAGGAAATTAATTTTTCTTTAAGGTCGTGTTCTGGTTTGGAATTAAAAATAATCAAGTTTTTGTTTTTTTGCATATTCTTAAAGTTTAGACCTTTAAGAATATATTCTCAAGAGAAAATTTTAAAATTCCAACAGTTTACCACGTTTTAGCTATTTTACTGACGCAGCAACTGAACCTAGCAGTGAGCAACTTACCGAAGGTCGTAGTAATTATGTATTTTATGACATTTTAACATTTTTCAACCTGGTTGACATAATATCTCAAGTTCTATTTAACCGATTTGCTTCAAATTTTGTACCAACCTTCACTATATAGCTGTCTATCGCCCCTACTACTTTTGTATCAAAATTATTTGTTTTACTGGCTGAAACTTTTGCTCAAAACTTTCATCAAATTTTTCTCCAAACTACATTTTTCAACATGGTTGACATGATATATCAAGTTCCATCTGACCGATTTACTTCAAATTTTGTACAAACCTTCAATATATAACTGTCTATCGCCCCTACCACTTTTGTATCAAAATTCTTTGTTTTACTGGTTGAAACTTTTGCTTAAAACTTTAAAAGTATTTTTCTCAAAACAACATTTTTCAACCTGGTTGACATAATATCTCAAGTTCTATTCAACCGATTTGCTTCAAATTTTATATCAACCTTTACTATATAACTGTCTATCGCCCCTACTACTTTGGTATAAAAATTATTTGATTTACTATTTTAAAAAATTAAGAATTGTGAAAAAAATAGTCAAAAAATGAATTTTTTTCTTCAGACAGCCGCCATTTTGCGAAAAATTTTTTTTCCGTTTTCATTTTAGTAGGGGCTATAACGACATTCTTACTAATTAAGAATCTTTTTGAAATCTTGTTTACGATGACCAGAAGGGTTGCAATCATGTCAACCAGCACACACTGAGAAAAATATTTCAAATAAACTGTTTGGCTAAGAAAAATTCATTTATTATAAGTAAAATTATAATTGCAATAACAAACGTGTATTTCAATCATAAATAAAAGCGTGTTTTTGGACATGTGTATTTGTTATAATAAAACTTTTTTTAACCACAATACAATGTATTATTGTTATTACTATTTGATTAATTGCCTTTAATATTCCGGTTTAGTTAGAACTTTATATTAGTAGTAAATAAATGAATCGCTGGCTGCAAATATAAAAGATACTTGGGGGAATTACACGCTTTGATTTTTACGCTGATTCGTAATATTAAAGTATAATTCGTGCTTATTCGTGTAAAGTACTTCGTTCATCATTGTGCTCTTGTGTTTCATTGTGTATGCAGTTGGGTTAAAAAAGTGTAAGTTGATTAATTTATAATGGAATTCAATTTTATGGAAAATTTGAAAAGTTGGGGTTTAACAGATTACATCGACAGCTTTATAGGTAAGTACCTACTATGTATTATTTAAACATTTTACTTTATATTAACAACCACTGACTTGTAATTCGATCTTGGCGGTTTATCCCGATTTATTTATTAAACCGTTATGACGCCCGTCCGATGACGATATGGGCGCCATTTATTTCATATTTAGTCGCCAGAAATGATGTTTAATAAATTGAATTTTTAGTTTTTCTTTTTAATTTTAGATTGAATCTGATTTCAACCAACTGATGCCTGAAAAAACTTCCATAATTTACAATCATTGGCCAAAAATTTCAAAAGCGATTTTAGATGAAATAAAAGAAAGGAGAATAAAGATTGATGGGTTAGATTCTGATTTAGGTATTATATTTTGTATTGACCTAACTTGGCATATAATTAATTTTAAAAATTTTCAGATCAATCCATTCTAGCTGCATTAGTGTTACCATACTTGTTTTCTCCGGTAACCATTAAAAATACTAAATCTTCCAAAGCATCATCAGAACCATCAAATAATTGGAGACCAACAAGAAGTGAAGTTCAAGAAAGTTTTATTTTTCATGTACAGGTATGAATGTAGATTATTATTAGTTTTGTTAAAAAATTTACTAATATATGTACTGTTTACTTGTAGAATTTTGAAGAAATTGAAGATAAAGTCGAGAGACGTCGACACCGCCTTGAAAAGTATAAGATACCTCTCCAGCATCGTGATTTTTACTTTTTGTGGAGTGTTTTATTAGTACCTACAAATAAATTTACTAGCATCAGGTAAAAGATGTTATTTGTTACCAAAAGAATTATTAATGTTTAATAAAGTAATGTATTTGTAACAGGCACAATGTTTTTTAATTTTTATTAGTGGCTAAATAACTTTCAAACTGCCATAAAATAAAGTATGAATTCCCACAAATATACAGAGAAATTATTTATTAACAACTAATAACCGGTGTATTTCTCACAAAATACATAGGTTATTGTTTATTAAGCGCAATGCAACTTTTTAATTCCCTTAAGAGCACGACCGCTGCGAATTTTACCGCTACGAGCGCCACATGTACAAAATTAGACAAATTTTTGTGGATGTCCAAATGTTCAACACTTTAAAATTTTTTGCTTCTGATTGAAAATATATAAAAACAACAGATCTATTTAAGTCATGAAGAAATTTCATTACAAAATTCCGTCGTGGTGTATTGTTTATTGTTAATTGAAATTTGAAAATTTACGAATTTTTTTGTTAATAAAGTAAACTTTTTTTATCTCGCACCCAAGCTATCATTATAAATGTGCTAATTTAAAAAAATAAACGTTAAAAGTTCGGTAATAAAGTTTTTCCATATGTTTTTGCGAAAATTAAAATATTTCAAATTTAGATCATAATCTCGAGTAGCACATCCAATTTTTCTAGTTCGTCCATTACTTCATAGGGTAATAATACAGAATTCTGTACTTTCGGCTGTTGGTTTTTATTTTAAACGAACTTGTTTACATTGCGATTTTGACAGTTCGAAATTTTCATATTATAATTTAACGGTACGTTTCAAATATTTTATTTGTTAATAACAAATATTATAATAATATCGACGGTTGAAAGGAGAAATGGCTAATACGTGATATCAAAAATACCTTACAAAATACACATTTTGTGTAAAAATTCAAAATCTTGCCATGTAAACAAGTTCGTTTAAAATAAATACCAACAGGCTAGGGATGCGCATGCATGCATAAAAGTCATATGCCGCAGTTTGGCTTAACGTAGCCTAAAAGATATAGGCAGGTATTTTTTTACAATATTGAATATAAAAAAAAAAACAAAGGGCCACTTTTTCAAAGTATAAAATAAATACACACAATTTAAAATTAAATTCTTTATTAATAATCGTATGTTCGCGGATGAGAAGCAGCCCAAGTCAACCCTTCGGAGGCCACACGGAAAAAAAGGTTTTCTTAAATGAAGAATAAATATTTTCTTGAAATTACTTATTTCGTTTAAAAATATATTTTCTTCACACAATAAAATATGCTTGTAGTAAGAATGTGTGATTTCTTCAAGAAAGAATATAATTTACTTAAAATATCATTTTGATCCAAGAAAGTTTTGCTTAAACGAAGGAAAGCATTTTCTAGTTATATGAATATTAATATATTCTTAATTAAAGTAATTTATTGTTGTAAAATACATTTTATAATTCTGAGAAGAGAAAAAACTTAAATACACACATGCGCAAATATATTAATGTACCTGATCCTGCCTGATCTCATTACATGTTGTACTTCTTATGCGTCGTATTGTTAATTAGTACAACTTTTTGAGTTATTTAAAAATTGGGTAATCCTTCTGCTTGTGACTAGTTTAGTGTTTGTTTGTTTTATTATAATATTATGGATAAATTTGTAAGTGAAAAACTGTTAGAATGGGGTTTGGAAATTTACAAACAGCTTTTGAAGGTAAGTAAACGTTACATTAATTTATTTTTCGTTATTATTTAATATGTAAAATGATTTTAATATTTTTTGGGTAACAAAACGTATCATTTATTGGCAAAAATAGTCGGTTTAAATTCCTGTGTGAATCCCCGTGCGACTGGATGACGCCAGTTACGTCACTTGTAACTATAACATAAGATCTTGCTATTTTGCATTTTTAACGTTGGCTCGAATTTAATTTATAAATAACACGATTGTAATGTTATAAATTAATAAATTAATTATTTTGATTTTGTTTATAATTTTGTTAATGTAGTACATATAATATTATACATAGAGAAAATAATGTACCGGTAATTAATGTATAAATATTAAATAATAATTTTGCTTTGTTTAAGAAAATCAAATCGATGAGGTTGTTTTTTAATCAATTGGATGAAAAGGATATTAAAGAATTGATTCCAATTTTAGGTTTACGAAAAACATTTTCAGCAAAATTCAAAGTTTATCGTCAAATTCAAGTAAGTAGAACTACTGAGTCAGGTTTTTGTTTACTTGTTCGAAAACCCTAGGGAGTTTTCAAAATTTTAATTATTATTTTCTTTAGAATAGCCAAACGGATTCAGAATCAATCAATCCATCCTCCATTTCATCAGAATCTTCAATTGTAATTCCTTACGGACCGAAAAGGGAAACAGGTACTACTAAAGGTATTTTAGCAAAAGGACGATTGATCGATAAAGTAAAAAATATACTTTATCAATGTGGTGAAACTCCAATAAACTATAAATCTAAAAGAAAGTTAGATAACGCATTATCTCAAGAAGAACCATCAACGTCTGCTGGAGTAGCGTCTGAAGGTAAATGTTTGAATTAAAAATGTATTATGTAATCATTATCCCTGAATTATTTATTAATTTTAGAAAACGACCAAAAGGGAATCACATTCCTTGAACATTTCACCGAACCTTGGGAGGAAATCTTACATAAACGGAAAAAAACTGCTAAGTTGAGAAAGTAATCGGAAAAACAAACGGTGCAAGAGTTTATTAATGAATGGCCAATTTTAAAGGATATTCGTGCTGAACAATTGGTTTGTATTTCAGTAAAAATATTAAAACCCCACTTAATGAATTATGTATTTTTCAGATAAATTTAGATTTTGAGTTATGGTATGGTAGGAAGATCGCCTACGTCTATAGAAGATATGGCATTAAGAAGAAGAAGTTATGGTAGAGACCAATTGTCCCTATTATTATCCAACTGGAGCAAAAATAGTTTTATAGGTTTTCCGTGTTCATTAAATAATGTTATATTAGTTACAGTAATTTTGTAAGTCGGTTTGTAGTATTGTAGTACTAGTTACATACTTATAACTTATAATTATTATTATAGTAACAATAAAACTTGTTAAAATATTTGTTTGATTTATTTGCGACTATTTAAACCATTTATGCCCGTTTTCACCAACATTTATTTAAGAATTTCCTAGTAAAGAATTTTTTAGTTAGGTATTCCATAAATTTGATTGGTCAAATTTGACATAATAGTCAGGGTCGTTCCTAGGGGGTATTGCGCCTGCATGCAAGAAATTTTTTCCGCCCTTTATGCTAGATGGGCTATGAAAAATCAACCGGGAAATTGTCTGATGAGCAAAAAAAAAAAAAAAAAAGGTTCAAAGATTTAAATAAAAAGCAAATCAAGTAATTCTAAATAGAAACAATTCTTATCCCTCTCCAAAATGCCGCCCCTTACTTTTGCCGCCTGCATGCGGGGCATGCACTGCATACCCGGTAGGAACGGCCCTGATAATAGTATTGACATAATAAACTATTATGTCAAATTTGACTAATCAAATTTAAGGAATACCTACTAAAGAATTCTTTACTAGGAAATTCTTAAATAAAATGTTGGTGAAAACGGGCAATAATTTCTTAATTCAAATGGTATCTATTTGAACCAAGTAAATTTTTTGTTACTTCATTTAAGAAAACATTAATTTAATTCAATAATATACTTGCATGTTTTAAGAAATTTATTTTTCTTAAATCAAGAAAATATTTATTTATAGCTATCGAAAAAAAACCTTCTTGATTCAAAAATAGTATCTATTTCAATCAAGTAAATTTTGTATTACTTCAGTTAAGAAAACCACGTTTAATTTAACTATATTCTTACTTGATTTAAGAAAACTGATTTAAGAATATTTTATTCTTAAATGAAGAAAATATTTTCGTGCGGCTATTCATACAAGAGATTTTCTTGATTCAAATGGTTTTTATTTGAACCAAGAAATTTTTTTTTTCCGTGCACACAAAATGAAACAAGGCGATTTTTTATAGTTGTACTACCTTGCATTATTTTCTGTAACTGTTTTAACACTTTTTGGTAATTTCCTTTTATTATTTTCAGCAATAGCATCTTGAATGTATGGTGGATCTACACATTTTTTGTTTTTCTTTAAATTATTGCGAATTAATTCAGGAGCTATACATTCAGTGTAAAATTGTTGTAATTTATGGGCAACATAGAATTATTCCACAACTGTTCATTTCTGTAAATTTCTTCTATGAAGATTGGTATTTTGTCGTTGATATAAACAACGAAATAACATTTTTCCTTTTTGGTGATATTTAGTTGCCCTTGAACCTAGAAATATTTTATTAGTATTGTGACATCTATAAAGTTTAAAAGTAATGTTGTACCTGATAATAATAATTGTGATTGCGATTTAATTGTATCTCATTGTTTTCGTTTTTTTTTAAATAAATCTTTGATTTCTTTATCTCGATTAGCTCTAACAAAGAAGTAGCTTGTGTATCAGGTGAGTAAATGCATTTGATTTCTTAAATTGCATTTTCTCCTATCAAACCTGTTATAATAAATTAAAGTTATGTTATTTCTTTGAATAGCTAATACTATTATCTATTTTTACCATCCAGTGAAGCAGCTAAGAAACCATGATCTTCATCAATCAGAGACCCGATTTATGAACTTTCTTTCCAGTTGCTTTCTCAAATAGTGATGCAGCCACAGTCTCTTTTGATATACCATATTCGGTTGCCAGAGAATAAAATGAATTGTGATTTAAGCACGATTTGACTAACAAGGGGTCACTACAGTGAGTATGTCGCCAATCGAGATCCCAATTTTTTTGGTGATTCTAGTAGTTAAAAAAATTATCACTTTTTCGAATTTTAGTCGATTGCCTCTTAGTTCTTGAGTTATGAATTTTTGAAAAGGCAGATTTTACCATAAGTTTAGCATTATGGACGTTGTAACGCGTAGATACTGGGTTCTAATCCCAGTCCCGGCAAATTTTTTTTCTTTAAATTATGTAATTTATTATCGGAATTAAAAAATTAATGACCTACGAATTACCATTACAAATTATTAACCGCTAGACCACCATGGTTTTTTGTAATAATAGCTAATAATAATAGCAGTTAACCCACCATAGTATTTTTAAAAATTCATAACTCAAGAACTAAGGGCCAATCGACTAAAATTCGAAAAAGTGATAATTTTTTTAGCAACTAGAATCACCAAAAAAATTGGGATCTCGATTGGCGACATACTCACTGTAATGACCCCTTGTAAGTTATGGCACGATGTATGTTGCCGACGTTTTACAACATTTCCAAATATTGATGCCGTTAGTCTGGGATGTCTTTCGTACTCATACAATTTGTTTCCAAATTGCCCCACAGTCTCACTTTGGATACGATTTTTTTCTTCCGTACTAACCTAGAAAATCAACAAAATCAGAACTAGCTTATAAATTTTATTATGTTAATATTTTTACTTGTAACCGTAGTGTTTGCTGTTTAGCTTCCTTCAGAATAAATTCTGAATCCTCAATATCCTCCGGTTCATTTGCGAACTGTCCGTAATCTGTGTTTTTACTCACACTTGGTGTTTTACAGCTCCGTTTCCTTTTTTTAATTGCAGGAAATAAATTTTTTCGGCAAGTAACCTTTTTTCGTTGGTGCTTTTTAATAAAGTTTTTAAAGTGACGGCCTGGACTACTTCCAACGCATTTCTTCCACGGACTCACATGCCACGCAAAACTTTTATTGTATCTCAATCCTGATAAATTCACTCTTCGTTCATATGAACCGCGTTGAATTAAATTTAACCTTTTTCCCATATTAAAACGAGCCACAATATTCATTAACCTTTCAGCACGATTATTGTTTTCATTTTGTATTAATAAGTGTGCCTTCCTAACTAGTAAGTTGAGTACACCTACAAAAAAATAGAAAATTAAAAAAATATTGATGTAAACGAAGAAACTGATGACGTACCGTATAAATGATTAAATATGCCCGTAGATTCTAGGTCAGGAACTAAATTATGTTCTGTATCACCAATATTATTACATGTCCCTTCAGTGCACTGCAAATGATTTCCAAATCCAAATAACATAATAACATATTATTATAATCTCGCAATGTAAACAAGTTCGTTTAAAATAAAAACCAACAGGCTAGGCATGCGCATATGCATGCATAAAAGTCCGTAGCCTGAAAACGGATATAGAATAATTAAAAATTTTGTTAAATTTCATTTACCTCGCACTTTCAGTATTCAAATTATCAGCATTCGTATTAGATGTTCTATTATCATCAATCACCTCATCACAATCATCAAAAAGTTGTGAAGAATTCCCATTTCTTTTTCCTTCCCAAAGAAGTTTCGAAATTTTAGCTCGCTTCGTCCTTTTAGCAATTCGACATAAACTTCTACCCATTTTAGTCAAGTTTAGAAATTTACAATAAAATACTTTGCGATGTTAACTAAAATAATTTGATTAGTAAATTATAATACCAAATTTTACTTACTGTATAATGAATGATGTGGTAATTATACTGTTCTTAACACTTTAAATGATCAAATTATAATTTTTTTTATCAAAAAACTATAGTATTTTATAGAAATTTTATTATATTTTGTAATGCAATAATATCTGAAATATCACCAGACAGAACAAGAGAGACAGATAATGCTTGCTATAATTAATAGCTCAAATTATCTCAAAAATATTACAGTTTTAAAGTGTATATAGTTTCCCCCTTGTGATAGATAGCTTAAGGTTGGTGGTGATCCTAGCTAACCTCTTTAAAAACTTGGCTAAAGTCGTCCTCTTAAAAGAAAATATTAATTGAGATAGGTAACTATTCTTTTCTCACAAATATACAGTGTTTATTAAATCCAAGTATACAAGTGTATCTGAACTTGTTGTATTACTGCTATTAATCAATATTAGGAACCCCAGTATATTAGCAGTAGCAAAATAGTGCAGCTGTCCCATATTTAAGTGAATTTTTTATTTACAGTAATTGTAGTTTCATTTGTAACAACTAAATTTTTTTCTCAGTGCACTATCAATTTTCTTTACCCCCAACTTTACCAGCTTATAGCTTGTTTAATTTTAATTTTTTTTTGTTAAAATTTTTTCTGTATATTCTCGAAATATTAACAAGTTATGTTGTAAAAAACTGAATGGTAAAAATTTTGTTTATTTTGTTTTTATTGAGCTCGACAAATCGCCCATAATTTATGCTTTTAAACCAGAAGACGGCCTTAAGGGTTGTTAGGGTTAATTCGTGCAAAAAAAGGCACATTTTTGTGAATTTTTTTTGACAACACAGTTAAAATCTATTTGTTAAAACCAATGGTACATTAAAGTATAACATTCGAAGAATATTGTGTAATATTTTCATGAAGAAATATTAAAAAATACGGCAATGGCAGCAATTATTCGGAAGCGTCTCGGAAAAAAGTAGAATTGCGGTGTTCCTCATAACTCGGTGCTGGATCATCGGAAATCAAAAAATCAAGTTCTTTCGTTAGATAATCGATTTCCCCAGGTAACCCTGGGAGGGTTTTTCAAAATTTAAATTTTTCACTTTTTGGGAACACTTTGAAGGGAAAAACGTGATTTTTGAGAAAAAAATCGGCTAATTTGTTATTGTAAAATAAAAAATATTAACAAATTTAAAAAAACTCTCCAGTGTTACCTCGTAAATTATGTACAGAAATAGTGTTAAAAATTTCAAAAGGATCGGTGCAGTAGTTTTGAAGTTATGAGGGTCACCGACTTTGAAAACGTGAGTTGTGGGAAAATCGCTTTAAAGTTTTGATATAAACTTATAAAAGATAAAGGTATTGAGGTATAAATACTCATAACGTCGTAAATTTTGCTCCGATCGACTTGAAATTTTGACACAATGTTCTTTAGATATTATGCATTCAGTTCAAAAAATAAAAATAAATAGAATTTTAATACCTTAACCCCCCCCTTAATTCCTGCTTCCCATCAGAACGGATAAGAATGAAAATGGTATGGTATCAATTGAAAGAGTTTTATTTTCCGCGTCTAAAGACATCATAATGTTAAAAATGTAGAATTAAAATAAGCGATTTTTTAAAAATCAGACGTGCTTTGCATGGTTGAACTGTCAAAACTTGCGTTTAAAATTAGTTTTCAAACAAAAACAATTGCTATGAATTTGAACAAGTCATCTAATATCTATTTAAAAGTGCTATTTTGTCATTTTATTTTGAGTTTTTAACAATGATCAAAGAACAAACCATCAAGTGCTGGGTGTCTTTAGACGCAGAAAATAAACCTCTTTAAGTTGATACCCTTTTCATTCTAATCCGTTATAATGGGAAGCAGGAATTTAAAAAAACTCAATTTCCCATGTTATTTTCCTATGTTCACATCGGCGGCCGGTCCCAACAATCAACTCCAAGGTCAAACGCAAGAAGACATTGTAGCATTTCAAATGCTATTATTTTGCTTGGTATTTTTCCTTAATATTTTATATTCATTAACAGCGTTTGGAAATTACATTTACAAACATACAGAAGCGGTTTGAATTTTCGAATATTTATCAAATGTCATTCTTCCGCTTATCTTCATGAAAGGTGGAAGTTTCACTTTTTATACATTTGTGGGTAAGCATTACATATTTTGCATCTTGAATGGAGGTTTGATTTTTGATAAATTTCAGTTTGTTTTACTACCACGTTTTACGGTTTAATTTTTTGTTATTTTAAAAAAAGAAAGTCACACTGCTCTATAAATGTACAAAGGAGTACGGTTTACGAAAGAGGAGTATAAAACTCCTGTATAAAAGGAGGATGGTTGGTCAACTCAACTCCTAAGGCCAACTCTCATGGTCAGAGTCTAATGGTCAACTTAAATTTATGCAACCAACATTACACGAAGAGTCGTGTTGTCATGTTGTAGTTGTCATCAAAATTTGAAACTTAACCAAGAAATGTGATGTGTTGATATTTATCTTTTAAAATATTATAATTTGAAATAAAAGACTATTTACAAAGGTTAAGCATGAGTAACGAAGGAAAGAACGTTTGTGTAGTTGTGCTTGGTGATATAGGAAGAAGTCCTCGGATGCAATATCACTCTTTATCATTCGCAGAACAAAAATTTACAGTCGATATAATTGGATATGGAGAAACACAGCCCTTAAATGACATAAAAAGTAACCCACAAATTTACTTACACTATTTAATGCCGTACCCTTCAATAAAGTACTGCCCTCGATTATTAAACTACGTGTTCAAGACATTATGGCAAATAATGACGTTATTTTTTGTTTTTCTCATAATTAGAAAACCAAATTTTATAATAGTGCAGAATCCTCCTGCCATTCCGTCGTTATTGGTATGTTGGGTATTTTCTTTTATCGTTAGAGCACAGTTAATAATAGATTGGCACAATTACGCTTACACTATAATGGCTCTTAGTGTCGGCACTAAAAATATTCTGGTTAGGTTAACCGAAACATTTGAATTTTGTCTCGGTCATAAAGCCGTTAATCTGTGTGTCACCAATGCCATGAAATATGACCTACAAACCAGAGGAATTAGGTATGGACATTTTGAATATAAGTACGGTTGGATACCTTTATGTTTGATTTCAGTGCAACCACTTTGTACGATCGGCCACCCGATATATTTCAATCAATCACATTAAAGGAAAAGCACGAATTGTTGCTGCGTTTGGGTAATAATTATTATAAGGAACTGCTATCAAACGATAACGACCAGAATACCATTTTTACTGCAATAAACGATCACGGTGAGATTGTTTTGAAAAATGATAGACCAGGGTTGTTAATATCCAGTACAAGTTGGACTGAGGATGAAGACTTTTCTCTTTTATTGTCTGCTTTACAAGGTTTGTACTTGGTTTAACTTCATTACAAAGTCAGTAGTCACATAAAAACGACACATTTTTATTTTTCCTAATTTGTTTTGATATAGATCAATAAAAAAAAGTTTTCTTTTCTAGAATATGAAAATCACTGTATTAGTGGTAATGCTAATAATTTGCCAAAACTAATATGCATGATTACTGGTAAAGGACCATTAAAAAAGTATTATAGTAATAAAATAAAAGAAAAAGTATGGAAATACGTTATGATTATTACACCCTGGCTCGAAAGTGGTGATTATCCACTTTTATTAGCTAGTGCTGATTTGGGTGTGTGTTTACATACAAGTTCAAGTGGGCTAGATTTACCTATGAAAGTTGTCGATATGTTTGGATGTGGTCTTCCAGTATGTGCTTACAACTTCAAATGGTAAATTATTTTTCTTATATAATTTTTACAATAATTACTACTATTAAATTTCTTTCTAGTTTGGATGAATTAGTTCTGCATGAAGTAAATAGTTATACATTTAATGATTTGAGAGAATTATCATCTCAATTATTTGGTTGGTTTCAAGATTTTCCAAATAACCAGCATCAAAATGTTATTCAACAGAAATTTAGGGTAAAACTGAAAGAATTTCAAAGTCTAAGATGGAAAGAAAATTGGGAAAAGATTGTTTTACCATTAGTTAAATAAATGGTACATTATTGAGAACTTTGTTTATTTATCTTTCCTTAATTATGTAGAAATAGTATTTATTCTCTTCTTAAGAAGGGCCTAATAAGGACAGAAAATAGAATCTATATGCATCGCATTTTTGTTTAGGTAGTTGTATAATGCGAAGTGTTAAAAATTATATTTTATATGGCCCTCTCTTGAGTAATAGAAATGATGAGATATAGTTTATTTTTAGTAGAATTCTATAAGTTACAAAGAGGCAGTAAAAAACAATTATTTAAAAAATTGCAGAAACAAAAACGTAGAATGAAATTACTGAAAATAACAATTTAATTTTGATTGTTAATTTTATATTTTAAAAGTTGGCTTAATAAAATCCGCATAACTATTTCAAAAACTTTTTGCCCATATAATATTCTTTCAACTATCATCTTTAATTACAAAATTATTTCAATGTTATAATTATAATTATAGCATGTATTTATATTTTATAGATATTTTAAACTAATGTACATAAAAATTTAAATTCGGTTAGTAGTTTGAGGCATGAACATAGAAGGAAAGGACTGGTATCTCCTTTGTATGGTTTGAGGGTTTCAGTCAGGTACCTGAGGCTTGACAATAATCCATCAGGTCATTTTTAAAATTCTAATATTTTGCTTATATTTTTCGAAGTACATCGGTTTGTAGCCATAGAAATAGTCATAGTAGTAGGTGCATGTCCCCAGCCCCCCCCATTTCGAATTTTGACTCCAAAATAATCTCAATCGTTTGTGCATCGTTTGTGCCTGTTTGTGCAAACATTTTTTTCGTTTGTACACAAATAGTTATTGAGATATTTCAAAAATAAGCTGGGGGGGCTGGAGACATGCTAGCCCCCCCCCTTTCGAATTTTGACTCCAAAATAGTCTCAATCGTTTGTAATTCGTTTGTGCCTGTTTGTGTAAGCATTTTTTTCGTTTGTACCCAAATAGTTTTTGAGATAATTCAATTTTAAGTTGGGGGGGGGGGGGCTGGAGATATGCTTTTTTAAAATTCGAATTTTGGATTCAAAATAGTGTCAATCGATAGCACTTCGTTTGTGCTTGTTTGTGCAAACATTTTTTTCGTTTGTACCCAAATAGTTTTAGAAATATTCAAGATTATCGGTAACACGTATTAGCACCTTGTAACATAACGGACATTGACGCGCACGAATGGATTAACGAGATTCCGGGGAAAACTTACAGGATAAAGACGTAAATAGTCTCAATCGTTTGTACGGTAGCTAGACATTGATCATAGGGGGGGGGGAGATATATAATTGACAGTGACAGAGATACAAATTTTAAAAACAGGCATTTTAGGCATTAAAAATCTGGTTTAGGTCAATAACATCGAAAATAGGCATATAGGCAAATTAAAGTAAGGTTCAAAATTTTCAAAATCGGTTGAACAGTATTTCTGTATTTATAATAAATTTTGAATTGCCTAAATAAAAGACAAAAAGGTAAATTGCATAGAATCCGTGCTCTAGTTATTACATTTGTTACAATTTTGTAAAAAATTCTTATTTTTATTAAAAAATAATTTTTACTTATTTAGAGTTTTTTATCCGATTTCTGTCTGATTAATCCGATGGAGGGTTACTACACAATTATTATCTACTTCTTTCAATGTGAAGCGTGTGATTTGAGGAATATTTACTAAAAAAATGAAATTTGATCAATTATAAAATTATTTATTACATAAACTTCGTAGGTTAAAAATTAAATAAAAATTTTAACATATTCGAGAAAAGAGAAAACTAATCGTCTTCTTTTGATGAGCATGATAAATTATAAATCAAGATTTGTTGATACTTTATACCGGCATATATTTTCTCAATATATTATGTAAATTTATTAAAAATTCGACAATATTGTTTCGAAAGGATAAACCATTTCTTCTTCAGAGACACAAAAATACAAACTCATGGTTTATTACTTTATTTGTAGTGTTTGTGTTCATAAGTCAAAAAGAAATCATGAGATAGCATGAAACATATCGCACTCTCTTGCACCCGTGGCGCAAGATTGGTGATCCAACCTACAACCTTTATTGGTGGCGAAGATTTTTCCTAAACCAAAAAAACTTTTCAGATTTTCTTTTGGTTTTTAGAATCTACATAGTTACCATTTGGCGGTAAAGAAAATTCAAGCTATTTTGTTGAATACTTTAAAATATATAGCGATATCAAAATCACCCTAATTATTTGTCATTTCTATATCGCTATACCTTTTAAATTTTGAAGTATTCAAAGAAATAGCTTGAATTTTCTTTACCGCCAAATGGTAACTATGTAGATTCTAAAAACCAAAAGAAAATCTGAAAATTTTTTATGGTTTAGGAAAAATCTTCGCCACCAATAAAGGTTGGATCACGATCACCAATCTTGCGCCACGGGTGCAAGAGAGTGCGATATAGTTTCATGCTATCTCTATTAGGCCCCGTCGGCAAAAGCTTCAAAAAGCAACTTGATCAGTATGATCACACTAATTTTTAAATAAAATAATTTAAAAAAATGTATTTCTTATATTTTATATTATTTCGTCATTTAAAAAATTGGAGGTTTATTAGAATTTGAATATTTTAATCGTGTTTCAAATTTTAAGTAGCAAACTTATTTCAGAGTTTTTATGTTATAAAATTTTAATAATATATAAACAAGTGTAATCATAATAATATGTATTTTCAAAATTTGAAGCGCGTTCTCGGAAGGTCGGAAATCTTCTGAATAATCGTTCGTATCTCAAAACAAAATTCTCTGCGTAGGATCGGCAAAGTCGGGTAAAGTCAAAGATAATGCCCAACACATGGCCCAACACTACCTTTTACCGTGCCTTTTACAACATAATGAAGACCAGCTTCACTTGGTAGATATTGATGAACTGTAAGCCGTAAAGAATTTTCATTAACATCTATTGTAAAATGATTGCGAAAATAAATATAATATAGGTACAAATTGACTGTAAAAATAATGGTGATTTCTATATTGCTATAGCTTTTAAAGTATTCAACGAAATCGCTTGAATTTTCTTTACCGCTAAATGGTAACTATGTAGATTCCAAAAAACAAAAAAAAATCTGAAAATTTTTTATGGTTTAGGAAAAATCTTCGCCACCAGCAAAGGTTGGCTCGCCTATCTTGCCCCACGAGTGTAAGAGAGTGCAATATAGTATCATGCTATCTCTATTAGGCCCCTCTTAAGGGGTAGTGTAGTACTAATGTAGTACTGTGATCAGTCGTTTTGAAGCTAATTTTTAGGAATTAAATTTAAGAAAACTGTTACAGCAATTGCGCGAAAATTTAGAGTTCTTATTTATTCATGTCCAAAAATTTTTCAAAGCATTTTATTTGAAAATTACACAAATAACAATTTTGAAATAAAAATGACAAAATAGCGTTGATTGAAAACAAATCTTTGATTTTTACAACAAAATATTTACACCTCAATAAAAATAGTAATTTCAAATATATTTTGTACTCTAAATGCTTATAAACAGGGCTCGGAAGTTATAGCACTAAAAAAGTGTACTTTTAGCGCTTTAATATGCACTTAAAAACACCAAAATTAGCGCTATAAATAGCACTAAAAAAATAAAAAATATGCAAAATAAAATTGTCAACCAACAAAATTTCAAAAAATTTTAATAAAAATTAATAAAAATTTTGTTTATTTTTAACCCTACAGAGCACACGTGAAAAAATCCCATCAGTGAATACGTGAGGCTTGTCAGGACCCAATACTATGGCACGCCGTTTTACTTTTTATTACAAAATTTAAATTGCCCAAAGTTTTATTTCTAAGGTTCTAATTCAAATCAAATCGACGTTACTTCAAATTTTTTTTCGCAATTTAAGCAGTTGTTTAAAAATATATGTTCATTTAATACAATTGTTGAATTATTTTGTTATTAAAATTTTTCATTTTTAAAATTATAAATTTTATTTTCTATCCTTTAAATGACAAACGCTCTAATTCTAATCATTTAAACGTTTGTTCAAATTGTTTATTCTAATTTAATCAATTGTTAAAAGAAATATTTGAATTTAAGCAATTGTCGAATTTTTACAATACAATTTAAACAAATGACAAAAATTTTTATTTAATGATATCGATTTAAAGCAATACACAGAAAATTTTTGCCTAACGTTTTATTTGGCTCTGCCCATCGGTGGAGAAATTTTGAACTTCGCTTTAATTTTTTTGGCAACTATGTTCAAAATTCAAATCCATAAGGCAGGTAGTGAGTGGCGTGGGTTGCCTATGTAATGCGTAATTTTTACTTATTTATGTTTAAATTAGACAAGAGAATCAAAATTTCTTTTTTATTATTATTATTACCTGTTTTTATTAAGATATTATTGAATGGTCCAATTCCCAAAAAAATTAATTAATAAACGTAAAAATAGGAATTTTACATGGAGAAATAAAGTAATGTGCTTTACAGCATATAGGGAAACTTTGTAGATTTGGGTACGAATGAAAACAAAAGTTGCATAATATACGAATACGAAGCCTCTTGAAATAAGGTAATAAGCCCTCCTAACATAAACTATTTTTTGTCAAAAATCTATGTTTATTATATGCAGTGGGCTTTATTTATTTCGGATTCAAAATAGTCTCAATCGATAGCACTTCGTTAGTGCCTGTTTGTGCAAACATTTTTTTTGTTTGTACCCAAATAGTTTTTGAAATATTCGAGATTTTCGGTAACATCGCACATGGTAACATATAGAGTTATTTATAATTTCGGATTCAAAATAGTCTCAAACGCACCTGTATGAATGGATTAACGAGATTCTGGGAAAAACTTACAGCATGAAGACCAAAATAGTCTCAATCGTTTGTGCTTCGTTTGTACCTGTTTGTGCAAGTTTTACTTTCGTTTGTACCCAAATAGATTTCGAGATAATTCAATTTTAAGTTTGGGGGGGGCTGGAGAAATGCTGTTTTGAATTTCGAATTTCGGATTCAAAATAGTCTCAATCGATTGTACTTCGTTTGTGCCTGCTTGTGCAAGTTTTATTTTCGTTTGTACCCAAATAGTTTTCGAGATAATTCAATTTTAAATTGGGGGGGGGGGGGGGGCTGGAGACATGCTTTTTTGACATTCGAATTATTTTTGAACATATTATTTTTAACAGACTGGGGATTTTGCTAATTGCTTTCATAAGAAAATTATCAAGATTTGTTTATTAGAAAAATGGATAATAATAAAAAAATTACTCGATTTTAACAATATTTATTAATAAAATTAATACAAAAATTATATGTGTAAAAATTATTTTCGTTTTTACCTAAATAGTATTCGAGATAATCATAAAAAAGAATGTTGAAAAGACAAAGAAAATGGAAGGGAAACAACCGAAAATTTTACATTTTACAAAAGGTTTTTTACAAGTGCCCCCCCCCCCCCCCCGAAATGAAATCCTGGCTACGGGCTGACCGACGTGTAAGATTTTGATACCGAAATTTACAACAAAATTAAAAAATTTAAATTAATTTATTTTAATTATAAAAATAAAATTAAAAACATAAAAGCATAGACAAGATTATATTTACATTGGTGATTATAACGAAATATCAGGAATCCACGATTTCTTCATATATGATTGGTTGCGTCGAACCGCAAATTGATCTGGCATGCTTACCGAGGTGCCTAGCCCCTCTGGAAGAAACGCCACGAAGCCATTATCATATTGATGCTGCTCACAGAGTACACCACGGAGAACAAATTCCACGGGGAAGCGAAAATCTTTTAATTAATCCATGTGATATTTTTGGAGTGGTTAAGACATTGGGAGCAGGGGTAGAAAAAGTTTTCACGAATTGCGGGGTGTGTCTGCACTGACTGAGAGTTTGTAAAGTGTTTATAAAGATATTGCTCTAGGCCGCTCGCGAATTCAATAGATCGGACCGCACTAGACCCCCCCCCAACTTAAAATTGAATTATCTCGAAAACTATTTGGGTACAAACGAAAATAAAACTTGCACAAACAGGTACAAACAAAGTACAAACGATTGAGACTATTTACGTCATTAACCTGTAAGTTTTTCCCAGAATCTCGTTAATCCAATCATGCGCGTCAACGTCCTTGAAAATCTTAAAAACTGTTTGGGTACAAACGAAACAAATTTTTGCACAAACGCACAAACTAAGTGCAATCGATTGAGACTATTTTGAATCCGAAATTCTAAAATAACAGTTTATGTTACCACGTGCGATGTTACCAAAATTCTCGAATATTTCAAAAACTATTTGGGTACAAACGAAACAAATGTTTGCACAAACGTGTCAAACGTTAGAGCCTCGTTAAAGCCTAAAGGCGCTTCCATCTTTTCGTTTGAGCCTCAACTGTTACGGGGTTATTCGTGAAATCTTTGGAGGGGGGGGTCGACTTGTTTTATATTTTAGCCCTTATTTTGAATTTTGGGGTAACTTTGGTGTCAAACTTAGAGCCTCGTTAGAGCTTAATGACTTTTCATTGAGCCTCAATCATCGCGGAGTTATTCACGAAATCTTCAGGGGGGAGGTCTGTAGACATATTTGACAAAATGAATTAGGTCACGATTTGAAAAAAATTTTATTTAGAAAGATACTAAAGCAGTGAAGTTTTCCAAATTTTTAAATAGTGATAATTTTTCAATAGAATTGCAAATTATTTAAATAATTAAAGTAAAATGTTATACATTTTTTTTGTTTATCTCAAAATATAATTACATGACTTAGGTCCTTTTAAAAGTAAAGGATTCATTTATGCTAAACATAAAATGGTTAAAGATTTAGTTATTTTTTAATAAAAATAAAAAATAAAAATTACGTATAACATAGGCAACCCACGCCACTCACTACCTGCAATCTTGAGGATTTGAATTTTGAACATAGTTGCCAAAAAAATTAAAGCGAAGTTCAAAATTTATCCACCGATGGGCAGAGCCAAATAAAACGTTAGGCAAAAATTTTCTGTGTATTGCTTTAAATCGATATCATTAAATAAAAATTTTTGTCATTTGTTTAAATTGTATTGTAAAAATTCGACAATTGCTTAAATTCAAATATTTCTTTTAACAACTGCTTACATTACAACAAAAAATATCAACAAACGTTTAAATCATTACAATTAAAAGGATTCTAATTTAAGCAATACAATTTAAATTTTGTAATAAAAAGTAAAACGGCACTCTAAAATAAAATAATTCAACAATTGCATTAAATGGACATATATTTTTAAACAACTGCTTAAATTGCTAAAAAAAATTTCAAGTAACGTTCTAAAGATTAGAATAAAAGCAAGTGAAATTTAAAGATATAAAAATAAAATTTTGAAGTAAAAAGTAAAATTTAGATAATGTATCGTTTTAATATCAATTGCTTTTATTCTAATCTTTAGAACGTTACTTGAAATTTTTTTTAGCAATTTAAGCAGTTGTTTAAAAATATATGTCCATTTAATGCAATTGTTGAATTATTTTATTTTAGAGTGCCGTTTTACTTTTTATTACAAAATTTAAATTGTATTGCTTAAATTAGAATCCTTTTAATTGTAATGATTTAAACGTTTGTTGATATTTTTTGTTGTAATGTAAGCAGTTGTTAAAAGAAATATTTGAATTTAAGCAATTGTCGAATTTTTACAATACAATTTAAACAAATGACAAAAATTTTTATTTAATGATATCGATTTAAAGCAATACACAGAAAATTTTTGCCTAACGTTTTATTTGGCTCTGCCCATCGGTGGATAAATTTTGAACTTCGCTTTAATTTTTTTGGCAACTATGTTCAAAATTCAAATCCTCAAGATTGCAGGTAGTGAGTGGCGTGGGTTGCCTATGTTATACGTAATTTTTATTTTTTATTTTTATTAAAAAATAACTAAATCTTTAACCATTTTATGTTTAGCATAAATGAATCCTTTACTTTTAAAAGGACCTAAGTCATGTAATTATATTTTGAGATAAACAAAAAAAATGTATAACATTTTACTTTAATTATTTAAATAATTTGCAATTCTATTGAAAAATTATCACTATTTAAAAATTTGGAAAACTTCACTGCTTTAGTATCTTTCTAAATAAAATTTTTTTCAAATCGTGACCTAATTCATTTTGTCAAATATGTCTACAGACCTCCCCCCTGAAGATTTCGTGAATAACTCCGCGATGATTGAGGCTCAATGAAAAGTCATTAAGCTCTAACGAGGCTCTAAGTTTGACACCAAAGTTACCCCAAAATTCAAAATAAGGGCTAAAATATAAAACAAGTCGACCCCCCCCTCCAAAGATTTCACGAATAACCCCGTAACAGTTGAGGCTCAAACGAAAAGATGGAAGCGCCTTTAGGCTTTAACGAGGCTCTAACGTTTGACACGTTTGTGCAAACATTTGTTTCGTTTGTACCCAAATAGTTTTTGAAATATTCGAGAATTTTGGTAACATCGCACGTGGTAACATAAACTGTTATTTTAGAATTTCGGATTCAAAATAGTCTCAATCGATTGCACTTAGTTTGTGCGTTTGTGCAAAAATTTGTTTCGTTTGTACCCAAACAGTTTTTAAGATTTTCAAGGACGTTGACGCGCATGATTGGATTAACGAGATTCTGGGAAAAACTTACAGGTTAATGACGTAAATAGTCTCAATCGTTTGTACTTTGTTTGTACCTGTTTGTGCAAGTTTTATTTTCGTTTGTACCCAAATAGTTTTCGAGATAATTCAATTTTAAGTTGGGGGGGGGTCTAGTGCGGTCCGATCTATTGAATTCGCGAGCGGCCTAGAGCAATATCTTTATAAACACTTTACAAACTCTCAGTCAGTGCAGACACACCCCGCAATTCGTGAAAACTTTTTCTACCCCTGCTCCCAATGTCTTAACCACTCCAAAAATATCACATGGATTAATTAAAAGATTTTCGCTTCCCCGTGGAATTTGTTCTCCGTGGTGTACTCTGTGAGCAGCATCAATATGATAATGGCTTCGTGGCGTTTCTTCCAGAGGGGCTAGGCACCTCGGTAAGCATGCCAGATCAATTTGCGGTTCGACGCAACCAATCATATATGAAGAAATCGTGGATTCCTGATATTTCGTTATAATCACCAATGTAAATATAATCTTGTCTATGCTTTTATGTTTTTAATTTTATTTTTATAATTAAAATAAATTAATTTAAATTTTTTAATTTTGTTGTAAATTTCGGTATCAAAATCTTACACGTCGGTCAGCCCGTAGCCAGGATTTCATTTCGGGGGGGGGGGGGGGCACTTGTAAAAAACCTTTTGTAAAATGTAAAATTTTCGGTTGTTTCCCTTCCATTTTCTTTGTCTTTTCAACATTCTTTTTTATGATTATCTCGAATACTATTTAGGTAAAAACGAAAATAATTTTTACACATATAATTTTTGTATTAATTTTATTAATAAATATTGTTAAAATCGAGTAATTTTTTTATTATTATCCATTTTTCTAATAAACAAATCTTGATAATTTTCTTATGAAAGCAATTAGCAAAATCCCCAGTCTGTTAAAAATAATATGTTCAAAAATAATTCGAATGTCAAAAAAGCATGTCTCCAGCCCCCCCCCCCCCCAATTTAAAATTGAATTATCTCGAAAACTATTTGGGTACAAACGAAAATAAAACTTGCACAAGCAGGCACAAACGAAGTACAATCGATTGAGACTATTTTGAATCCGAAATTCGAAATTCAAAACAGCATTTCTCCAGCCCCCCCCAAACTTAAAATTGAATTATCTCGAAATCTATTTGGGTACAAACGAAAGTAAAACTTGCACAAACAGGTACAAACGAAGCACAAACGATTGAGACTATTTTGGTCTTCATGCTGTAAGTTTTTCCCAGAATCTCGTTAATCCATTCATACAGGTGCGTTTGAGACTATTTTGAATCCGAAATTATAAATAACTCTATATGTTACCATGTGCGATGTTACCGAAAATCTCGAATATTTCAAAAACTATTTGGGTACAAACAAAAAAAATGTTTGCACAAACAGGCACTAACGAAGTGCTATCGATTGAGACTATTTTGAATCCGAAATAAATAAAGCCCACTGCATATAATAAACATAGATTTTTGACAAAAAATAGTTTATGTTAGGAGGGCTTATTACCTTATTTCAAGAGGCTTCGTATTCGTATATTATGCAACTTTTGTTTTCATTCGTACCCAAATCTACAAAGTTTCCCTATATGCTGTAAAGCACATTACTTTATTTCTCCATGTAAAATTCCTATTTTTACGTTTATTAATTAATTTTTTTGGGAATTGGACCATTCAATAATATCTTAATAAAAACAGGTAATAATAATAATAAAAAAGAAATTTTGATTCTCTTGTCTAATTTAAACATAAATAAGTAAAAATTACGCATTACATAGGCAACCCACGCCACTCACTACCTGCCTTATGGATTTGAATTTTGAACATAGTTGCCAAAAAAATTAAAGCGAAGTTCAAAATTTCTCCACCGATGGGCAGAGCCAAATAAAACGTTAGGCAAAAATTTTCTGTGTATTGCTTTAAATCGATATCATTAAATAAAAATTTTTGTCATTTGTTTAAATTGTATTGTAAAAATTCGACAATTGCTTAAATTCAAATATTTCTTTTAACAATTGATTAAATTAGAATAAACAATTTGAACAAACGTTTAAATGATTAGAATTAGAGCGTTTGTCATTTAAAGGATAGAAAATAAAATTTATAATTTTAAAAATGAAAAATTTTAATAACAAAATAATTCAACAATTGTATTAAATGAACATATATTTTTAAACAACTGCTTAAATTGCGAAAAAAAATTTGAAGTAACGTCGATTTGATTTGAATTAGAACCTTAGAAATAAAACTTTGGGCAATTTAAATTTTGTAATAAAAAGTAAAACGGCGTGCCATACAATACCCTAGACTCAAGATTTAACAGGCTACGTTTTAAGAAGTCGATTTTACGGCCGATGTATGCTCAAAAATTATCAATTATCAGTGCGCTAGAACAAGGGTATAACCCAGGTAGAGCCCCTGGTGGGTCATTATAAATAACCTACCCTACGCCTACTCGCACCCTATTTCTTGAAATTTTGAAGCAATAATAATGTCTTCAAGTATGACCATCACAGTATCAAAATAGTTTTATGTTTTTTTTACAAAAACTTTATTAACAGCTCAAAATTGATTACAGATAGAAAGAGTGCATGATATAATTTTTAATTGGTTTCGATAACGGGTTAACATTTTGATTATATTAATTAAGGATTCTATATCAAAAACGCTGATTATAAACCTATATATAAAAAAGCAGACCTGCGCCAGAGGCATTTTAAAACAGGTGGAAATTTTTTTAAATATTTCTTAATAATTTCGTGACAAATAACGGAAATTGTCCATTTTTTGTCAAAATGTTGAATAAAGATAAAAGTTTTCGGAACTTTCACTGAGACGATTTTGCGCATTGCAAACATTTCTTAGGTTTTAACTGAAAAGATGAAGATGAAAGATAACAGAACCCCTGGTGATTTATGGCCTGCAGATGTACCTGAAAGAGGTCCCTAAAAATGCAATAATTATGCAAAGAAATGTAAACACGTTGAATAAAGATAAAAGTTTTCGGCTCTTTTACTTCGATGATTGTGCGCATTGAAAACATTTCTTAAGCGAAAAGATGAACACCCCTGAAGTGTTAGGTGTCTGATGATGGGTCTAAAGTGACCAGTATAAATGGTTATACATAAAACTATTTGTTAATCTTCTCAAGAGTAAGGTTTTTAGTCTTGAGTCTAGGGTGTTGGGTCTTGGGTTGCGAGCATAAATCCACCATAACAGGCCTTCTTTTCATAGTTTGAGCATTTTTCAAAAATTTTTTATATAGAAATCGATAGTTGACATTTATAAACATAAAATATTTATTAATATTTGTGATAAAGTAACTACAAATTAATACAAATGGCATTATTACGTAACATGCGCATGTAAGTGCACAAAAATGAAACAGCGTATGCCTGTCAAGCCTCACGTATGTTCTGTAGGGTTAAATGAATTTTAGATTTTTCTCAATTTAACAATTTTTATAGAATACATTGTATTATATAAAATAATATGATGGTAAGGATTTTATGAACTACTTACTACACGTAGGTACTTGGTCCGGCTTTGGAACATTTCCGATTCGAATCCGATTATACGATACTAGCTGTTGCCCGCGACTTCGTCCGCGTGGAATTCACTTTTTTGCGCGCAAACTTTTTTTCCTTCCGTTTCTATACTCTATTCTCTACTCCATCGGTCTCTCTCTCCTGGTATGTTGTCCACAGTTTCTCCATGCAGTCCTGTCCTGCACGCTCTCTTTCCACTCATCCACCTCTACAGCTCCCAAATCGTACCTCTCTTGTTACTCCTGGCTTCAACATTACTCTGGCACTCCATCCTCCAACTCCCATCAGTTCCCATTTCCGGCTACCTCCACCTCTCGTACTCTTTGTATCTTCCTCATTCTCCCTTCTTCTTTCCATTCCGGTTGACGTTTCATTTCTCTATCTCTACTCGCGCTAGAAACGACAACCCAAATCAACTTTTCGGAGGTTCTCGTTCTATCCTAACCTATCTCACACTTTTATTTATTAATTTCTAAAAGTTTATTCTTTTCCTTTCTAAAGAAAATTCCATGCTTCTGGACAGTAGGACCCACCGGTTTAGGCTGTGCTTTGGACGTCGACAGTGGGAATCTCGTTAATCCATTCGCGCGCGTCACCACTAATTAGATATTAGGTGATAAATCCCATATTTATGTATATTTTTGTTTATAAAGAAAATCCCATGCTTCTAAACGTAGACCCACCGGTTTAGGCTGTGTTTTGGAAAATTGAGGGACGTCGACAGTGGGCATCTCGTTAGTCCATTCCTGCGCGTCACCACTAATTAGATAATAGGTGATAAATCCCTTTTGGATAGGATTTTCATAAAATCCTTTCTTAGTGCTCGCCTACGTGATAACAGAAACCTCTGTGCAAAATTTCATCGCTAAGGACCCAGCCGTTTGGGCTGTGCGTTGATATAGCAGTCAGTCAGTCAGTCAATCAGTCAGTCAGTCAGTCAGTTTATTATTTTATATATATAGATAGACGTCTGATATAATTTTAAAAATAAGCAAATTCTTGGAATATGTACATACCTATTATTTGAAAATCATAATACGTGTTAAAATAGTATTACATGTTTGTTTTCGTTGGCCTATTCATATGCGGTCAAAAAATTTTTTTTCATTAACATTCTGCTTATTTCTTCAATTAATATGTAAAAATATGCCTGTAAATACCACGTAAAATGCAAAAATAGCAAAATAGCATTAAAAACCTTAAATATGCAAAAATTAGCATTATAAAATTTCGTATACGGCATCAGGAAGTGTGAAACAAATTTGTGTCTTACTTCGAATATTCTAGGACTCTCCAGAAAAAATATGCATTTGCTAGAACTTCCGAGCCCTGCTTATAAATTATAATGAATCAGGCTAATCCTTTGAGAGTTTATTTGGAAACAGTTCACCCAAATTGAGAAATGTAGTTTTGAAATAAAACTTTTTAAACTTTCTTGTATAGTTGGGAGAATATCCAATACATTATTATAATTATATGTAATTTTGTGATAGGTCCACTCTTCTAGTAGTAAATCCTGTGGTGGTGTGCTTATAGCTATTCATAACAGTTTAGGTTGTAAACTGATTAATACATCATTGACAATTGAAAATGTATTTGTACAAGTATGCAATACCATCATTGGTGCTGTGTACTACTCGTGTCTAGAGACAGTATATTTTGTTTTTGATCCTGAATCCGTACGCATGCGCATTTGTTTCTTTTTTGTACTTAAGAGCGATATCTACCAAAGTGAATCGTATTTTTCGAATAACTTTCTTATTTTCAAAGTTATTTAAAATTGGTTTTCACAAATGTGTTCTTAATGAAATTGTCTTTAGAGCATAGATAATTTCAATAATTGAAATCAATAATTGTATTTTTTTACTTGAAAAACTCAAATTAAATTTTAATTCTTAGGCTATATTAAATTCTTTATGGTATATTAGACACAATAAAAAAAAATCAATTTTTTTCATTAATTTGTTATTGAATTATTCGAAAAATACGATTTACACTAAATATGCCTTAGACGTGTGCTGCCTTGCGGCAATAATGAGTATTATCATATTATGTACTTTACTAAAACAAGTAACAAGGAGCTGTATTATTATATATACAGGCAATTGATATCTCAGTTTTTTTGATGATTCTAGAAGCTTAAAAATTATCACTTTCTTGGCGTTTAGTCTGGTGTCCTTTAGTTTTTGAGTTATTAATATTTGAAAAGAAACATTATGCTGTTACTGCTATTATTATTATTGACTAATATTGTAAGTACTCGGAGTGTTCTAGTGGTTAGAGCTTTGGACTGGTGATTTCTCGGTTGCGGGTTCCATGCTCACATTTGTTAATTTTTTTTTTAAATATTTTAAAATTTTACCGTGCTTCTTAATTTATTTATTTCGCGTAAATAAGTAATTTATTATATTTTCAATGACTATATTTCATACAAAAAATAAAAAAGTGGAATAAGAAAAGATATATACGAGGATAAATCAATAAGTACCCGTGCTTGAAATGAAGACCCAAGTTTTTCACTTTTTTTTTATTTTTCAACGTAATCTCCTTTTAGGTCGATACACTTTTCCCAATATTTCTCCCAATATTAACAAAATAGCGCATCGGTTCTATATTTTCAACATCAAAAGTTTTGATAACATTATTTGTAGGAGCCGTGATTACTTACGAATTATTGCAAAAAGCAGTGTGTCGACAATTTGAATAAAAGTAGTACCTAAGTTGTTTTATTTTATTTAAATTGTATTAAAAAACCGAAAAAAATCGGCTACAAGGGCGGCCAAATTAAACTTTGCACACGGGCGGAAGTACCCCTGAGCGGTCCTGAACATGGTTTCAATTCGACTATATTAATTTTGAAAATCAAAGGTGATTTTTAGATAAGTAAAAGTTGGACCAGTCACAGCTGAATTCTTTTAGGTTGTTGGTGGTTAGTGAAAAATGATGATTAATATTTTCTTCTTATTTTAGGGCAATGTCCTGTTTTTTCCATTTTGCTTTCGAATAATCGAATTTCCTTAGGGACTATTATATCCTGTGATGATGACGTCCAGCTTTCGTACCACCTTTTATGTGATCTACCGGGTAGTCTCCTCTGTGTGTTGTCGCTGGCCTCTGTATTTGCACCGCTCGCTCTGGCAAGTCTTCCTTCTTCCATTCTCTCAACATGGTTCCCTCCAACGTCGTCTCCTATCTCTGATCTATCTGACTAAATCCTGTATGTTGCATGTTTCACGAATTCTTTCACTTCTGATCCTGTCGCAAAGACTGAGATAGGTGATGGCTCGTATAGTTTTCATTTCCGTTGTTCTTGCCATCTGCTTAGTTTTGGAAGTGTCGGATCTTGTTTTTGCTGCATTATGTGAAGATTGGTCTTACGCAGGTCTTATACATTCGAACTTGGCTTTCTATATTCAGGAGACAACCTGAGACCACAGCCGCTTTTGTTGCTTGCATTTTTACTTCTTGGGCAGTGTTATTGATGGTTGGTATGTTGAGCTCATGATATGTCAAGCTCTTCTGCGTGTGTGTTCATTCTATGTAACAGATGTTGCAGATCATCTTCGCTCCCTGCCATTAGAATGTTGTCATAGGCATAGCATATGCTTTGTATTTTGATGTTTCCCATACTATAGCCAATATTAAATAATAATTATAATAATATGAGTTGAGATGAAAATCAGCAGCATCCTTTTTGTTCTGTTGTTAGTATTTAGTAATTTGATTAGATCATGGGTCTCCAAACTTTTTAGACCGCGGGCCACCCTGACTCCTCCACTAAGTCCCGCTGGCCAAGACCTAGTTAGCTCACTATACCAACATAATTGACCCTCCTCTAGTCGTCTTGGTAGTAGTGGTTGGTTAAAGACTAAGAAATAGTTGGCTACCTCTAAAGGAGAGTTTGGGGGTTTATCCCCCAATTTCCAGGGGCTCTGCAAGATTTTTTTGAAAATTTGGTTCCCAATAGTGAATTTTGAGGGTTTTCCAGCTAGATTGAATGTAATTTGTAAACTCATTTATTTTTACCAAATGTTGTATCGTAATTTTGTCGCATTTACGACGGTTCTAATAAAATAATCGGAAAAAATTTTACAATCTAACTAAACTATGGCGGGCCGGACACCGGGCAAATTTGTACCACTACCGAGGGCCGGAAGGGCCACTACCAGGTGGTGCTTGCGGGCCGTAGTTTGGAGACCCATAGATTAGATTAATCACTTTTCTATCAATACCCTTTTCTGGCAGTATTCTCAGTACATCGATGAGTCGTACTCTGTCAAATGATTGCGTAAGGTCGACGAAGCAGAGGAATAGAGGTGTGTTAAATTTGATGGATTTTTTGACTAGTTGGCGCAGTATAAATATTGCATTTTTTTATGGTCTCACGATTTGTTCTGAAACCTAGCTGTTCTTCGCTGGTTCCGACCTGGTGTGTTAATTTTGAGCAGCTGTAACTTTGTGGGTCTTTTTTTCCCTTTTTGAATATGGGTACTGTTATACTTGTTTGCCATTGGTTTAGAATACTTCCAGCTGTAAATCTTTTCTAGAATAATATAGTTATTTTCTTAGCCAAACTCTTCTCCCCCGTATTTGATCATTTCATTTGTTATCTGGTCGATGCCTGAGGATTTTCTATTTTTGAGTTTCACGATTGCGTTCATAACGTCGCCTCTAGTCCAACATCCATCTTGTCATGCTCTTCCTCGTCTTTCACAACAAGATCTGGGATTTCTTCATTTTTCTTTAGAAAACATATATCTTTCATTTTTCAATATTTACTTACAGTTTTTAGCTTTCTAACCCTTCAGTTATAATAGAGCATTCGTACGAAACATATTCGGCCGATTGATTTTTATCTTTCGAAAGAAACTTACTTGACTTGACTAAAGGGACTACAATAACGGGGAATGTCTACAAAGACACAATTAAGAACTTGAAAGTTGCTATAAACGAAAAACCACCCCACAATTATTATGCTCAGAAAACTGCTTCTTCACGACAACCATGCAGTCTCGACCTCTCCCCCTGTGACTATTATCTCTTTTCAAAACTCAAAAAAACACTTGAAAAGGAATCGTTTTTTTATCGAATGACGACTTGGAAAACGCTGTGGAGTCATATTTTGCAGAATTACCAAAAGAATTATTTTTCGAAGGCATAATAGCGTTATTAGAAAAACCTTTTTATAATTATTTTATTTGTAATTATAATACTATTAGGTAGAAAACAAAAAAAACTTCTCGTAACAAAACAAAATATTTATCATATTTTTTATATGATAAAAAATGTAAATCATTAGGACAGAAGCCACATTAAACTTTAAAGTTGGAGTAGCGAAAAAATTTTAATGTAGTATACAATAGCATACTGCAATAATTGTAAAAGAAATATAATGTTGTTACTAGGTATCAGAAAACTGTTGGCACCTATTATCTTTCGTTTGACATCGACAAATCTCGAACTGTTGTACATAAGCTTAGAAGTATCTTAAAAGCACGCTTAGAGAGTAAAAACCGTAAAAAGAGATGGATTAGTTTGTCGATGCTGTTTGCGGGTTAGGTGAAGACGTAAGGGGACTGTTTATTTACATTTTAAAAAGTCAGCTGATGGACATCGCTCTTAAGAAAATCAAATGTAATTTTGACAGCTGTCAAATTTCGTCAAAGTAGTACGTTTATTATTTAAATTATTTCCTTCTATAATAATAGACCGTAAACGGTAATACTACTAATTGTTTAGTAGTTTCAGTGTGAAATTTGTGATTACAAATGTAAATAAAAGGACAATTATTAAAAAAATCACTTTAAAACTCATACAGGCGAAAAGCCGTCTTTAAAGTTAACAAATTAATTATTTAATATAATATATTAAATATAATTATAATAATTATTATGAACGCCAGTTTATTGTAGAAGGAAATAATTTAAATGTGGTAATTTAAAGATTTAACTTAACTTGTCCATTCTGCAATTCGGTCTGCTTGTAAAATTTATAGTTGTCGCGCACCAATAATATATTTCCGCGGCTACCGAAGATCTCTTGAAGCGAGTTCATAATAATTATTGTTCTGCTAGTGCGTATGCTATAAAATAGTTATTAATATTATTGTTCAGGAGTAGGTTTTTAAATTAATCATCAACGTATCTACATATTTTATTTATGTAGAAAATAAATTACATAAAATACCAACCGAAGTAGCAAATTGGCAGCGCTTGTCGGATTGTTAAAATACAGGAATTAAATTTCAGAAAAAATTTGTAAGTCGTCACTCTCAATCTCAATTATCACTCGAAAGCAAAGTGCTGATATACAAAATTATCATAAAAGCCAATATGGACGTATGGTATCCAACTCTGGGGAGCCGCAAGTAACTCTAACATAGCTAAAATCCAGCGATTCCAATAAAAAATTCTAAGAACCATTACGGATGCTCCATGGTTCGTACCTAACCATTTTAGCACTTCAGTGATCTCTTCTACCACGCGAAGGACTCAGGTAGAGTGTCCTGATCAGAATCTAAACTGCTCATCCTGAGTTCAGCTACGGTTTCGTTAAGGCGGTTGAGGATTGAAACTCAATCTGCTCTCTGTGATGTAACCCCTAATGAGAGAGTTGCCAAAACAAAGATCCAGATTCCGTCCCAATCCATAGAAAATTTCTCCAGTTTGTATAGCTACGATGTTGTAAACTAGCCCTCAATTCTTTGGGAGAAGCGAGGTCGTGAATTCCGAAAACAATAGTTTGGAGAACTACAAAAAAACACTGGTGATGGTAAAATTGCTTTAATGACAAGTAAAAATAATTGAGAGATGTAGAACAATTTCAGCAATTCTAACTGTATGAATACTGTGCAAGACAATACATACAACATACAGCTGTTAATAATTGACTACTCTGCCGTGCTAAGCAAGAAGGTCGTATCTGCAAATACCGATTAAGGAGATATTTTTTAAATAATTATTAATAGCATCCTTAATTTTTACTGCAGAAGGTTGAAATTTAAAACATAATTTAGAAATATGTTACTTTATCATTTCGCGTGTAGTAAGCATCAAATTTTTTATCGTATGTTATTAAAAATTACGTAAATTTGAAGACATTCCAGGACCGGCCTTATTTGCAGATACGACCTTCTTGCTTAGCACGGCAGTAACTATCGGAGTAAAAAGTTCTGACCCCTGAGTTTGAAGTCTTATATTTCAAAAAGTAATTGATTGAATTTTATGCACTAAGAAGATACAGATAAAGAATTTAATTTTGTATAACATATTAAAATTTCAAAGTTATAGGTTTTATAGTGCCTTTCTGTTAAGCAGATACTTAACAAAAGAGACACAATTTAAGCAACAAATATTATGTACAAAGATAATATCGATTTATAGAAATCCACTTTTAACAGAAAATTGACAAAATTCAAATAAAATTTTAATATTGCTAAAAGAGTATACTTTTGTCTATGTACTACATAAATTTTATGTAATTTCAGAAGAAAATACGATAGTTGTAGGTATTTTAAGTTGCAACTTTTCGAAATGAGTGCTAACACTACACTTTTTGAACATTTTTGTAAATAATTTTAAAAGGGCGGTAGTTAGAAGTATAAAATTTTAATATAACATTTAGCACTAATCAATTGATATCATATATTTTTTTCAAATTTTTTCATTGCTAAATTTTGATTTTATTTGACTTCAAACAAGTATGCTGCAAACTCAGGGGTCAGAACTTTTTACTACGATAGTAGGCGGTGTCAAAAAGTACTCCCACCGATAAAAAAAACAACTACACCCGTAATATAACCTCTAATGATTACCCAACAATTGAATGTAAAAGCCCAAAATAACACGTAGATATACTTACTTCGAGCTCTGGTAAGTTTATAAACTTAACGGTGACAAACTCTCATTTCCAATCGAATGGTGACGTGGGAGGTGAGGCTTTGAAGGTGATGACTGTCGAATGGCACACTTGTTCCGAATTAATAGACGACACTTGATCGCTATTAACGTGAACACAAAGAACACTGCTGCTGATACTACTACTACTGTTAGATCAATGAAAGAGCTGTTGTTGGTGACAATAGCAAATCTGAACCATCCAGATAATGGAAAATTTCCCTCAAGAGATCCGTCTTCCAACGGAGAACGAAGTTTGTAGGTTAGGATCTGGTTATCAAAACAACAACTAAAGACTGCTAATCGAGGAAGATCGGCAAAGAATGTCAGATTTGTACAATATATCAGAACTTTCGCATGAAAGTCTCCCTAATATCTTTGCTCGCTAGATGTTTCACAAGAGCCAAAAATAACACCAAAACGCTATCTGGACTACTTGCCTTACATGACTTGGCACATAAAATGGTGACGTCAGCACCAAAAAAATATTCGGCCACGTTCGATAACTTATCATTTATCAACATTTGCATCGAAATGCATTCATAAAATCCATGCGATGAAATATATTGAATGTAAATAAAACTGCAGGGCTTGATCGAGAAATATTGTGAAATTGCAATCTAAGGGGAGCTAAGAAGAAATACAAAAATTTGTTACACAGTCCCTTCCTCAAATCATCTTATATTACACCGATGAAGATGAAAAGCTAAATGAAGCTGCTGAATGTAATGGAATGCTGGACGTGAACAAGACATGAATGAAACGCGAATTGGATGTAATGATAGTTCACCGTATTCAGTGATGGCACTGAAGTCGTGTGTCTAAATTTGAATTGTAAAAGTTATTTAATGCAAAAACTAACTCAAAATATAACGTAATAATTGGTCCAACTTTAACTCCGTTAAACCGATGATCATCCACCCAGAAAATTAAATATTCAACTTTTACAATATCAATAAATGTAGTAAATTATCATTATCATTTTTGAACGTAAGGACGTTTGAACGTGGACAATTAAAATTGTCAATATTTTTATTTAAATTAAGAGCCCATTAAAAGGGAGATCCACTAGCTAGCTAGTAGCTACCAGTCCGCGGACGGGCATTCCAGATAATACAAAATAATTTGGTCCTTCAAAGTGAAGAACATATTTGTAGAAAAGAGGATCTTTCAAGAAAAGAAAATTATCAAAGGGAATAGGAGAACTTTTGGAAAAATTTTAACAAGGAAGGTAAACGGGGTCAAAATTGTAGGGAAAATCACTCTAAGAAAATGGGTATATCGGCGTAAAGATGGAAAGTCGCCGGAATAAGCAACTTCTGATAAATAAATGAAGATAAAAGAAATCAAATGAATTACAACTAATACCGCGAAATAAAATGATAAGCGAGAAAATAAAAATGTAAATTTGATAAGAATTAAAAATTAAAATGAATTCAACCGTCACTGAAGAAGAAAATCAGTTAAAAACAATAAATTAATAAGTAAATCTAATTGAAAAATAAAACATTAATCTTCAAACGCAAGCAAGACTAGAAGTTTAAAGATTTTATAAAATAATTTGAAATAAAAAAATAAATATTGAAAATTTGAAAAAATGACAAGAATTTTGAATAAATAAAAGAAATTGCTGAAGCACAAAAAAATAAAATTGTTGAACCACAGAAGAAAATTTAAAATTTTAAAAGTTATTGAATATTATTGAATAATTGAAGTTTTGCTGAAATTTGAAGAAAATTAGCATCGACTCACCGAAGAGTGAATTTATGAAATTTTAGCTGGATTAGATTAAATTTTTGCTGTGAATTAAAATTTAGTGATTGATTAGAAGGTGATAGCATTCATCCTTGATAGATAGTTGAATATTTTAAGGTTTTTAATTAATTAATTTAGGCTTTGTAAATTGGATTGATTGAATAATTTAGAGGTTTTTGTAAATTTTATAAAATTTTGAATTTAAAAAGAAATTAAAAAAATTCTATTGACTCAATCTTACACATAGTTATTAGAATTATTTTAGGTTTTTTTTTTTTAATACTTTTCTTAAAATTATAATTTTAAATTGATGTTTTCATTTCAACATGACGATGACGTGAGGCTGGAAATTTCAACATATGTCATATTGTAATTCTCGCATCAGTAATTTTGCAATTAAGATTAATGAAACATCGGTCAAGCTGCAGTGAGTAACTGATACCAGGTTCGATTCCGGTGAAGTTATAAAAATTTATTTAGATGATTAATGTGATGTATTTTTAAAACTCAAATATAAACCAACTTTAAGTTAGGATCATTTAATTCTAATTTTTGATCACCTCCCCCCTGTGAAAGGAGGCTTATGGACACCCCTAATGGTGACTTTGTGCCGTTAGTCTTTCGACTTCGTTCCGCAATTGAATCCATATTCCATTTCTTTCATTATTACAATGTCTATTCAAGAAGATATTTAACTCTTCTCGATTTAGTCCCCAAGTAACGTTTTCAAGCTCAACGTTACTTTGCCTTTGCCTCATATATCCACCATTTTCACAACCATAAATCGTTGAAGTTTGAATTAAACCTCTGCAATATGGACACGTAGAACGTCCCCATGTCTGCAAGCACTCATTACAAAAACTATGGTTACAGCTGTCAGTTACAGCAACTTCCTGAATTGTAAAATCTTTTAAACAAATTGGACATTGTTCGCCTTCAAAAGTATTGTTTAAGTCGGCCATTTTCAATATCAATTTTTTTTAATTCATCTCAATCATTTTTCACCTTTATAGAAAAAATGTTGGTTTCATCGGATAATCGTTTAATCTGACTAGCTCAAATTAATCATTTAATTTGTAATCCTTTTTTATTGAAAATGTTTTTATTTTTTAATTTTCAGATGTAAAGAAAGCTTCTAAAATTAAAATGTTGTAGAATCTTAATTTAACAGAATACACAGAAAAACAGAAAAATTTTTATAGGAAGGGAAACCACGCGGAAAATAGAAATAAAAATATAAAAAATAAAAATATAAAAAGTTACAAGAAAAAAGTTAATACCTTTGAATCTAAAAATAAACAATCATTTTGGAGAATTTTACGGTGGATTCGTGTAACTGAGTAACTTTATGAATAAAGTATGTAGTAACCAACCACTTTTATTTTAAGCACGATTTCCAAGCAATATTTTTAGATAAGGCAAAACAAAGTGAGGGGCAAAATATTTCCATCCCTTATTCTACATTATTTTCATATAATCATTGTATCGCAAAGCTTTTTTGCCCTTGAAGTTCTATTACCCTGATGTTTTAATACGATTCGAGTTTTATTAGGATGGATATTACTACAGTGTAATTTCTCTATTAAAATTTATTATACAAAATATAATTTAGGTAACAATAATTCGAAAGGATAAAAAAAAATAATTCAAATTTAATCTTGACTTCTGGTGTGGTCCATTAAATGCCTAAAGGCGTTGTAATTAAAACAAAACATTTGAATAATAAAAAGAAAACTTCACCATTGCAATTAACTCTTCAATTCGTTCACATAGCATACACATTACGTTTTAAAGTAATAATATAAAGCGTGTAGTATGTATAATATCTAATAATTAAGACATTTATCTACAAGAACGTAATTAACATCGAGTCCATCTAGTACGTCTGCCTGAATTTCCTTCAAAAGTTTAAAATTATTTTAACTCGAATATAATTGGCAAATTAATTACTTACGAAAGAGCTTCGAGCAAATAACAAAATGCTTTTTTAATTTATTCATCAAAAAATAATGAACTCAATGACTAGGTAAACATTTTCTACTTTTGCAGGAGCGAATAAATTAAACAATTTATGAGTCGCAATTTTATCGTGTGCCATGTATTTAAATTAATTCAAAATTATCGATATCATTTCTGGTTTCTAATCTGTGTTGTTTCTATAGGATTAACCTTTTTTTGAAATTTGAAAATGGTCATTGATTTAACAAGTTGATTTAACACATTTAACAAGTTCTTCAGGGCTGCATTTACCTTAAAGGCAAATGTAAAACCTTGACATAGCACATAAAGTCGATGAACTTACCTTTTTTTTCTTATTACAAAATACAAATATCTACTTTTATTTTATTTACTTTTATTTTTCTAAATATCTAAATTGCTGCTTGCAAATTATTTATGTAGTACCTAATAGTGCTGTCGTTAAAACCAAACCATCATTAAACTTGATGAATATCTACTAAAAGTTCTGTATACCGACATATCGATGAGTTCCATTCAGATAGAGCATTCATTGTATATTATGTCCATAAGTAGGTAGTACTACAAAACGTTATAAATTAACGCCAATTAATTGCTACTTTTACTTTAATTTACGATGGATTTATTTCAGAAAAAGAAAGTTTTACTTATTTTTTGGCTTCCATATATAATTAGATGGACATAAAATTGTTGGTTTTTTGAGACGATTCAAGGTACCACTCTGGAGAGACAAAATAGTCTTGAATGGAACTTTTAACTCCTCAACCGATGTTGGTAGCCAAGGAAAACATGCATTTCGCCCGGTAAAATGTTCGTGCTGGTTAAGCCTTTTAACCTTTTTTTTACATTTGGAATTGTGTCGAATAGGAAGTTCTTGATTTTGTTGTAAAAAATTGTTCTCTTCTTGTTGGGTAGTTATTGCTGATGGTGTTTCTCCAACTACATTTTCAGATAATTCTGACGTGCTGTTGGCATTTGAACTCCATAAGATCTCTTCTATGGAATTGTTATCTTTGTTATCCATTATATTACTAGAATTTATTAGTTGCTTCAGTGTATCTTAAAATCTTTCACGTTGAAAAATAAATTCAATCATTGTTCGTTGAATACTGAAAAAAATATCGCATGTTAAAGAAATTTGTAAATAAATTGCTAAATTATCTCTTATATAATGTAGAAAAATTTATATGTTGATTAATAAGATAATCCAGCGATTATCCGGATAATTCTTCGGACATGCCTTCGAATGGTAACATATCGTCAATATTAGACCACGACAGGTCAAGGTATTCGCTGGGTGCGTGACATCTGGCCACCTTTTTTGCACAATTTGTCCGCAGCGGACGCTGGCGTCGTTTTTAATATTTTAATACCCCCACTATGCACTTCGCACCCAGCGAATATAGATTAGAGTGAAATTTTTCCTTAGTAATAGGCGCAAATTGCTGCACAGTATTACAATTCCACAAATTGATACCAACCTAGACTCGACCTTACGAATATTCATTTCTGCACATTAGTTCCGCTTAGTCACGAAGGAAAAATTTAACTCTACCTATATACGGGTGTTTATTAAACATACAACAAGAATTGAAGGGGTTATTCCCTGGACATGAACTATTCTAAGAATTTTTGTCCTTTGGATGATTTTTGTCGTATGTTTAATAAACACCCTGTATAGTATAATAGTATTCCCTTGCAGTACTTACCATAAAATTTCAATAACTGAAACAAATCTTTCCCTAAAAGATCCAACCCCTTCCCAGTAGCAAACTCTGCCGAGTAGGACCGGTCTAGGGGATATCTTTAGCATCTGAAGAGTAAGGGACCTGAGTGGAGAGTCGATTTTGACAACGCAACCACGGCAAATCTCGGAGCCATCATTGTTAAATCAATAAGTACAGAGCGTATGTTTTTGGGAAATTTTTGCTTCAGCTGTTGAAATTTTATGGTAGACCGCACACTATAGTGGCACCAACTTTATTTTAAGAGGTCCGTGGACAACCCGCGTTTTTCACTTTCGCCGTACACTGTATGACGATTTAACCTATAAATCTGACAGATAGCATATATGATGACAGTTGACGTCACCAAGCCAACTTATGATTTGAGAGATACGGGAAACCCGCTAGTTTTCTATGCGTTTTCATCCCACTCGCGCAGCAAACATTCAAGCGCCATTTTTAGCGAACGTAAACAGTGCTGCGCTGGATTACCTTATTAATTATATACCGTGCTTTTAAATTCTCACCGATTGACTCACTTATCGAAAAATCTGGATATGGGCCAATATAAAAATTTGCGTATGATCACAATAAATTCCACCCCAAAATTTTAATGTTAAATCACATTTTACACTATACAGTAACTCTTAAATAAATAAAATGCAGAAACTTACTGGGATTTAATGTTGAGATGCCAGCGCCACTGTGGTAACTTTACTATAATTTACGTAAATATTACACAAAGTTATTACACATCCAATACAATAATTTGCTAAACAGCTCATTCGTATCATATTTAGGGCACACAGACACACTTCTAATTAGTTCATCTTTAGCAACCAAAAAAAGTATACCAACCTAAAAAATGTTTACTACCTATACGAAATAAATGCACGCATCTGATTTGTCTCAATCCTTTTGGAGTAAAGCCGAGCAACTATATATAGCCTATGGTTATTCGCTGGGTGCATAGTGGAGGTATTAAAAAACGACGCCAGCGTCCGCTGCGGACAAATTGTGCAAGAAAGGTGGTCAGATGTCACGCACCCATTGGCTGGGTGCGTAGTGCATAATGGGGGTATTAAAAATGACGCCAGCGTCCGCTGCTGACAAATTGTGCAAAAAAGGTGGCCAAATGTCACGCACCCAGCGAATACCATGGACTTAGAGGGTTAGGATCCACATCTCTCTATCTGAAGCATAAACATTCCTTACCCTCCTCGACACCAGGGTCTCTGCTCAGGCGCCAAAAAACATTTTTCGATTGGCTGAAAATTGCGCCGGCGCTGTAGGTACTTGTCAGAACTTAGCATTTTTATTAGGACCAAAAATACTTGGAAAGGGTTTTTAATTAATTTAACGACGTTGAATCCGAGTGGAGGGTGGTTGCTTGTCAAAATTGACTCTTCCGCTCCGCTGCGCTCCAGAACTGTTTTGACAACATTAACATTAAGGCCCTAGGGCCTTCCAATTCGGCAAATTGTGCTACTGAGAAGGAGTGGATCTTTCTTTGTTTTGCTTCAAATGTAAGCCACAAATACCGCTAAAAATTAAAATTAGCTCGATGTTAACTGTACGATGGTGTAGGTACAACTAGCAGTGCTGCGTCGATTCCCACTCACCGCGCATCAAGACCTAAAAAATTAACACGGACTGAGAACAGAATGTCCAATAAGGTCGAAAATCGAGCGAAAATTGGAAATTTTAAAATCTATTATTGGCCAAACTAATCGATATACGACAATTCCTCCGTATCTTTCAGTTCGTTTCATATTAATGTTATCTATCTAAATCCGTTAGTTTTCTTTAAAAAATTTGAAACTCTCGAGTTCAGGTTAAGTAACTACACCCTATATTTTTTGTAAACATAAATTTATTTCATAAAAGTTTATTGCACATTAGACTAAGAATGTCTAAGAATAGTGTCAGCCAATCACAACATGTTTTGGCGCCTGCGCAGAGACCCTGGTGTCGAGGAGGGTAAGGAATGTTTATATGCCTACCAGAAAACTTAAAATTTGCGAGCTCTTAAGGGTGCGATTTTAAGGACTGTTCCAAAACTTAATTTCCAGCTCAAAATTGGTTACAGATACTGCAATACGTACATCAAGTTCACTGTAATATTCAGTTTCATATTCACGAAAAGTGGTCCATATTTCTTTTCATATGAACCAACTTTGCACTTATGCTCTCTTTTAAATAATAAGTTTTCCGCTTTTTTCTTCTAAAAATTTTCCCACTGATATGCTGCTGTCCAAATTTTTATGGAGTTCTGCGGTTTTACGTAAAATGGTTTATAATTTGGGGTTAAATGGATCACGTTCATTTGACCATATATTTACAATTGAATTTCCACAATCAATCAGAGCAAGAAAGGAGAAGGCGCAAAAAGAAGGGTATAGATTTAGAGAAGAAAATTTAGACTTCCGGCTTCAGGGCAGAAGAAGAAACTACCTATATCCTGATAAGACAATAAGGGTGGTATAGAAAAAAGTGATACAATTATATTTATTCAATTTTCAAGTTGAATAAATATAATGTGAACCAGTTTTGACTAGCTTGATCCTTCATAGGAGGTTTGTCAAAATTACAGCCATTTATAATTACGCATTTAGAAGTTACAGCACTAAGAAGTGATCAACCAACGAGGATATTTTAATATGGGAAAAGACGAGTTTAGAGTTTTGATTAAACACTATTATTTTAGCAAGAAAACTATAACCGAAATCAAAGCCAAGCTGGATAATTATTACCTGGACTCTGCAGCGTCTATTGGAACTATTCATAACTGGTTTACTGATTTTCGTTGTAGCCGTACGAGCGCCAATGAAGCTGAACGTTCTGGGCGCCCGAATTAGATCACTACACCAGAAAGCGTCGAAAAATCCATTCTATGATTTTGAATGATTCAAAATAAAAATTAAGGGAGCTAGCTAAGGCTCTGGTCATGTTAATAGAACGTGTGGGAAACATCTTACATGCGTTTTTGGGCATGAAGAAGCTCTGCGCGCGATGAGTGCCGCGTTTGCTCACAGTCGACCAAAACGAATTCGTGTTACAACTTCCCAGCAGAATTTGAGCATATTTATGCGTAATCCGAAAGACTTTGTGCGCCGATTCATAACCATGGATGAAACCTGGATCCATTACTATACTTCAGAGTCGATACAATAGTTAAAACAATGGGTTTCTCTGGGTAAAAGTGCTCCGAAGCGTCCGAAAACGCAACAATGGGCTGGAAAGGTTATAGCCTCCGTATTTTGGGATGCGTTGTAATAGTAATCATCGACTATCTTGAAATATGTAAAACCATAACTGGCGCATATTATTCATTATTATTGGATAGTTTGAAAAGTAAAATCGACAAAAAATGACCGAATTTAAAAAAGAAAAAATCCTTTATCATCACGATAATGCGCCTGCGCAGTCATCGTTAGTTGCACAAGCAAAACTGTACAAAATCGGGTTAGAACTAGTCTCTTATCCACCGTATTCGCTAGACTTGCTCCCCAGCGAGTTCTACCTGTTTCCAAACCTAAGAAAGTTGATAGAAGATTATAAGCGATTAAAAATTGTATGGGCGAATCAAATTCAAGCATGGATATGGACGTCAATAATGCAATCAAGGTATTAAGCAATGTTATGTTGCAGAAAGGAACGAATAGTGGGGAAATGGATGAGGACGTGCGATGTCTGCGGGATAATCTCATGGCAGCACTCAGTGCAGTGCCCGGAGGGAGTTCAGCAGTATTCCCCTTCAGAAATGAATCCACTATTCAGACTGATCTGCACATCAACTCAGATAATGGAATCATAACTGAGAAAACCGATAATGAATCTCACTTAATGCGCCTACCATCAGTCAAACCGGATGGCGCGGAGGCTGCATTAGGAAAATCTGGATTGGAAGATCGAGAAGAAGATTGGACACTAGTCGAAAACCTCAGAAAAAGGAAGAGTATAAACAAAAAAAGAACCACTTCGAAAAAGGTGAAGAAAAGGAACACAATCGTTAATGACACTAATAAGAAAAGAAAAAATTGTCTAATTGATTCTGATAATTCAGACACAGAAAATTCTAATCTACAGCTCAGTAAGAAAAGAGACAGAAGGAACTCTTTCGAAGATTTTATGGACGATGACGTGGGTAGTTCGACTTTGGTCTCAAAAACGGTAAGGGACGTCTCCCAGGAGGGAAACAATAATAATGAAGCTTCAATTAGTTGTAATAATGAACCAATGGCAAATACTCAACAGGAGGTGGTAGATATGATTAACACCATGAGAAAGGAGTCTGATATCAATGAAGGAAGTGAAGAAGAGAAAATTCATAGGGAAATTGACGATATGACGAACAATTTCAGTGACGTTATTGAGGAAATGATACTTTTCATCAATAAAAGCAAAGACTCGAAAGCGGTAAGAGAAGGACTCATTCACAAATTATTGAACAGCAATCGAGAAATGAATAGAGTAATGAGAAAAGTTATTCGAACGGCGGGGAAAATCGATAATAATCAAACTATGGAATCATCAAATGGAAAATTGGTTAAAAAAATCTGCAATGAAGATATGAACGTTTTGGTTCAGAAAATTGACAATATTGATAGAAGTATCAGAACCATTCCAATACCAGCACCTAGGAAAAGTCTTCGCCTTGGCAACCTCCCTGAACTTGTGGAGAAAGAACTGATTAAAGACGGAAGAGATGGAACGAATGTTGGCCCGGCTACTAATAAAGTGGCAAACCCACCTTTTGACTACCTCGCGGCTGTTAAGAAGAAAGCAGGAATTAGAACAGCTGAAAAAGCAAATACAGGCACCAAATATAAAATTATGATTCATCCATCGGAATGTGTTAATGCAACCAATTCAGATGACACCCTCAAAAGATTGATGAGGCTCCCGGTTACTACGTTTGGTATGAACTTTATTCCAGAAAAAATAATAAAATTGAAGAACAAGGGTTTACTAATCGAATCCTCTAGTAAAGAAATTTTTAATTTAGTTAATAACGATGTGGTATGCGAACAAGGATTAGTGGCGAAAGCTCATGAAGAAAAATGGCCCAACATAGCGATAAATGGAGTAGATAAAATCTTTACAAAAGAAGACATAATGGACTCCTTTAAATTAAGATTTGGCGACATAATCGAGAAAACTGGACAGAACTGGTGTAGAAGCATAAACCTTGTGGCCTCGAGAAATAAACCATCAAATAAATGGGTGTTGGAAGTACATCCTCTCATGAGAGAAAGGGTAACTAGAAATGAAAAAATCAGCGTCGCTTGGGGTTACTATGCAGTAACTGATTACATTAATATTGTTAGGTGTTACAACTGTCAAAGGTTTGGACACACCGCGAAATTCTGTAAATCAGTCAAGACATGCTCCTATTGCACATCCACGGAGCATGGAACGAATGACTGCTCTGTAAAAGAGGATGCTGCTAAGCATAAATGTGTTAACTGCGTAAGGGCTAAATACGCAGCTTCCGGGCACTCTACAGCTGCCGCAAGTTGTAGAGTTTATAATTCAAGATTGGAGGCTTACTGCCGTTCAATCCTAAATCATGACGTTTCTGATGGATAATTTCTTCAAAATTATCCATATCAATCTTAGGAATTCAGAGGCCGCCACAGCGGATGCCCAACGCTTGATGGCCGATGAAAAATTTGGAATAGGGATATTTCAAGATCCCTATTGTTTCAGTTCAGAGGGGTCCTTCAGACTCCCTTACTTTCCGAACATGCAATTAGCAGCATTAAGTAGAGATAAATTCTCTACTTGTGTTATATTAAATAATTCTATTGGGAACGATTTTACTTTTAATTTCCTTAGGCATTCTTCAAGTATATATCACACGGTCACTTCATTAACTTTCAGGTCAAAGAAGCCTATCATTATCATAGGAGCCTATATCCCACCTTCAGTGGATATAGACCTTGCTCTTTTCGAAATTAGAAGAACGCTTCTGCAATTCAGGGGGTATAGAATCTATCTTTGTGGAGATTTCAACTGTAGATCCAAACTTTGGTTCGATGTTAAGGAAGCTGACGAGCGTGCCTTGAAATTGGAAGAGTTTATCTTCCAATTTAACCTGCATATTTTCAACCGGCCCTGTAGGAAAATGTCTTATGAGAACGAAAGGGGGGGGTCAAGTAATATTGATCTTACCCTTGGGACAGTCTGCTCTATTCCGGAAACCCATAATTGGGAAATGATGGAGAGGGTAGGTATTTCAGACCACAAAGCCATCTATTTTTCTATAGGGAGGGTAGAAGGTGTTGAAGGTAACCACATCAAAATTAGAAACCCAGATACTATTCCAATTGAAACGGTGGAAAGAGTCCTTCATCCTTGGGTTAATTCCAATGTTGCAATCTCTGAAAATCTTAGTAGAAAAGAAGAAATCGAGTCGCTAGTGGTAGATATGAATAAGTCTCTTCAAGATCTTATTTCAAAACATGCTCGGTTTAAAAAAACATATATTGGGAGACCAGATTGGTGGACTGATAATGTTGAGAGATCACGAAGGAAATTTCTTGATAAGAAAAATCTTCTTTACAAATGTAAAATCTCGGAACAAAAACAAGCCCTTTATGACACAATGATTATCCACAAAGATAGATTTATGAAAACTTTAAAACTAGCTAGGGAAAACAGCTGGAAAAAATTTGTTGAGAATGATTTACCAGAAAACCCATGGGGGATAACATACAAACTAGCTGCGGGAAAATTCAAGAGGAGAAATGTTCTAACCTCTTTCCTTGATGACAAGGGTGTCGAAACAATGACGCCTGCCCAGAATTTGAAATTCCTATTAGACAAACTTCTCCCGGATGATGATAAGAGTACTGATGCAACGATGGATCACCAAATCATGAGGTCGGACTTCGACTCATTGGGGGGAGGGGAGAATATGGAGAACGTAAGACCTGTGGATGTGGCTGAGCTAGATATCCTTGTTCAAAACACCCAAGCTAAGAAAGCTCCTGGTCCAGATAACATACAGGGATCCTTCCTTAAGAAGGTCTATATTGTTATCAGGCCTATAATCCTGAATATTCTTAACGCATGTTTGAAATTAGGCTATTTTCCGGTTTTCTGGCAAACTGGAGAACTTAGGATCATAACTAAAAATCCTAAGGAAGACCCCGGAATCATAAATAATTACAGACCCATTACTCTTCTTCCTGTAATGGGAAAAATTCTTGAAAAAATAATTAAATCTAGATTGCTTGAAGATTGTCCTCAGTTTCACTCTTCTCGACAATTTGGATTTGTAGAAGGGAAGTCAACCAGTTTGGCCTTGAGTGAATACTTCACCAAGGTTAAATCTTCAAAAAGCAAGTTTTTAGCATCTATATTCTTTGATATAGATGGGGCTTTCAACAATCTATGGTGGCCGGCTGTTTTCAGAATTTTTGATAAGAAAAAGATTAAGCTTCGACTGAGGCTTATTCTTAAATCCTACCTAATGGATAGAAAAGTTTCCCTGAAAAATGGTTTAACTGAAGTTTTCAAAAAGATTTCTAAGGGCTGCCCGCAGGGATCGGTTCTTGGTCCTCTCTTTTGGAACTCCTGTCTTGATGATTTCTTCGAAGGTCCACTTAAAGGCATGAGAGGAATCACTGAGATAGGATACGCTGATGATGTTGCCATTATTGTAGAAGCGGAATCTGAAATTGAGTTATGTAGAAAAATCCAGTTTGTGATAGATTCTCTCCATAATTGGTGTAGGTCCATGAAACTGAATCTCTCCGAAAGGAAGACTAAGATCATGGTACATAGGCCAATTTGGAAGAACTACTTCAAATGGAATATAAAATTGAATAACAAAAAAGTTGAGATTGTCGATAAATTCAAATATTTAGGTTTACTGATAGATAATAAACTAAGCATGCAAGAACATGTAAACTACGTGTGTAGAAAAGCAATTACTTTGGTCTCATCCCTCAGGAGAAAGGCCAAAGCATCATGGGATATTAACCTTTCTCAGTCTATGGAAAGAATTTATAAAGGGGCTATTATTCCGATAATAGGTTATGCCAGCGAATTTTGGGTTGATAAAATTGATAAAATTTCAGTGCAAAGGCGACTCTTATCCTGCTATGGAATTTGCTGTCGAACTATGATCAAAGGCTATGCTTCTGTATCCTCCATGGGTGCTGGAGTTATTGCTGGGATTCATCCCTTAGATTTGGAAATAGTTCGACTAAATGCCTGGAAGAAATTAAAGAGAGGAAGAACTGCCTTATTTTGTGGAAAAACTTTTGACCCGCAGGGTTTTAAGTACAAAACACATATGAGGCAGGCACTTTCCACTGAAATACACAATATCTGGCAAAAAAGATGGGATGAGTATGAATTTGGTAGGGTAACCTATCAATTCTTACCTGAAATTTCTATGAAACTCATTAACCCTCCGACTTTCAAAACCGCACAGTTACTAACAGGGCACGGGGAATTCAGAAAGTTTCTCCATCGGTTGGGGAAGCTGGAAGATGGTACGTGTCGGGCATGTTCAAACCGTTTTGATCTTGCTCAACCGGTTTTGGATGACCCCATCCATAGACTGTTGGAGTGTGGATTGTATGATGATGAGAGAGCTGCGATAGAATGTTCCTACGGTGGAAAAACTCCAGTTAACTTATATGACTTATACAACCTTACTCCGACAGAGCTTTTGGATCCATTCATTGAACCTAAATATGCGGAAGTTGATGATAATCTCAACAATTCACAAACGGATGACTTAGCTGATGATGATGACGTCTTTGGTTAATTATCAAAGACTTGCTGTTTTGATAGATATGAAAATGGAATATTTTCTTTCTTCCACCCTGTACGAATTTTGGCTTCTTGACCCGAATTTTCTTGATTGACCTAAAAAGATATTTACTTGAACAAATAAGACCTACAAATTAAATGAAATACTTACCCATTTAGTTCCTTACAATACACATTTATGCGACGGCACCCATCTCTTAGGAACCAACCATTCATGGCATTCCTTCCCCGGCGTATGCTGGTTTTTTTTCTTTCCCCCTGTAATATCTGAAACAAAATATTATTATTAATAATTGGTATATGTAATTTTAAATTTTGCTATGGATTAACGGACTAACCAATTAGTTAGTCTTACCAATACAATGTATTTTATTTTATTTAACTAAATAAAGATACTTCAAATGTTTCCAAACCTGAAGATATGGCTTACTGGTAAGCATTTTTAATCAAATGAGGAGTTCGTAGCTGAAACTGAGGCCTATTTTAAGGACCTTCCGATCGAGTCCTATTTGAACGGTATAAAAAAGTTAGAAAATCGTTGGATTTGTTGTATCGAGCTAAAAGGAGTGTATGTTGAGAAATAAAACCGAATATGGCCAAAAAAATGTTTCCTTGTTTCATTATTCAGGGACTTATCAGACTGCCTAGTAATTTCTCTTTTGTGCAATATATTAATTTGCTGTGAGTGAAAATTGTTTTTATTAAAGTGAATATATATGATCAAAACTAAAGTACAATTGATGCCACCGAAGCACCCGAGGAAGCACCTTAAAGAAACTCATCTGATTGGTCCAACTTTTTACGAACCTCAAAATCATCTCCCCTGAAATTGCGTTGCACACCAATCGAGTTTCAAAACAATCGAGCAAAATTACCAAACGGTCAATGTTGAGGTTATTATATCCTAAATCAATGTTTAATAAACCAATATTTCCACCAAAATTGGAAATCCGCAATAGTTATCCCCATCCCCAAACCTGGCAAACCTAATAATCTCCTGATCCCGGAACAATTCGGTTTCCGGCCACACCACTTCCTTCCAACTACCCATACCTATTAATGGCACGTCTTATTAATGACATAACAATAAATTACAATAAAAACAAATCAACAACGACAACCACTTTCGAGCTGGAGAAAGCCTTCGACACAGTCTGGCACGAAGGCCTACTCCAGAAACTTTACAAAATGAGATTTTCTCTCCACGTTATTAAACTATTTAATTGCCAGTTTCCTACAATACAGAACCTTTCGAGTTAAAAATTCCTATTAAAACCCACTATTTTACCAATTCCTGATCGAGTATCACAAGGCTCCATCCAAAAACGACATACACGACATACTAAAAACTGAAGATACAAAAATCGTACTTTATGCAGACGATACGACAAACTTAAAATCAAGAACACGGAATTACGAACTCAAAGACCACAACATCAAGCTTAGGTTATTGTTATTAGGAAATGATATATATATATTTTAAATTAAGACTGTTAAAAGCCGCTAAAAAAGAGATCCACTGGCTAGCTACCCGTCCGTGGACGGGCCTTCCAGCTAATATTATTATTAACTTAAATTTAAATCTGCCCATAAATAACCAAAATACGTATTAAACTTATTACAAGTAAGATTGGTGGTCACTTTATAGACGTCAATAATTCTGTACGTCATCACGCCCCATAGAGTGACAATATAAAAATTATTCATCTGTAGTATACGCCTGGTCAATGTAAATGGTACCGCGGGCCGCATTAACTATCTAGCTGGCCACAAATCATTATAATCTTGTTAATCCTTATTCCAATAATGCAATTATGTGGAAGACAACGCGAAAGTATGGTTTATGCTTTACGTTCTGTATAAGCCTGATTGTGATTAAGAAGTAATACTTCAAAAAACTTTAAGTTTAAGTAGATTACTCTTACCATTTACCTTTAGAATAGGTTAAAATATTATTTGGTTGTGTCAACCTAAAGGGCGACGCTCACTGCCTAAAGCTACGTTTAGATCTGAACTTTATTCCACGAATTTTATGTCAGACACCAGCTGTCGCTAATGTAAACGATGCAAAATTTCTGTCAGACATATACGCATGAATTTCCGACAATAAGTGTAGACACTTATAGATGGTCAGATGTAAACGCAAAATTTTACGATGCAAAATTTCTGTCGGACATTTATGATGCGTTTAGATCTGACACTTTATTCCAGAAATATGTATAAAGGGTCGGACATAAATTCATTTTGACCGTTTACAATACAGGTAGAAATTTAGCACTACAGTTATGTCCAGAAGTATTATAAAGTGTCTGCCATAAACTTGCTTTGACCGTTTACATTACAGGTAACAATTTAGTACGACAGTTATTTCCAGAAATATATTATTATAAAGTGTCTGCCATAAACTTGCTTTGAGCGTTTACATAACAGGTAGAAGTTCCTTGATTCCTTCATTCTGTAAAGATTATTTGACCGGAAAAGTTCACAGTTCACAATGAAAATATTGAAGACAAAAATTGCTGCTAGTTTGATTATTATTCATTTAAGAAAAAAGAAGAGAAATCGTTCTGTATGGATTCGAGAGTGGATTTTAAGACGTGAAGAACAAGGTGCTTATAAACAACTAATGTCTGAACTTAGATTGGAGAATCCAGTGCAATTTTCAAATTTTATAAGGATGAAACCAACCGATTTCGAGCAGTTGATTTGTAAAGTGGGTACTCTTATAACAAAGCAAGATACCAAATTCAGAAAAGCCATTAGCGTAGGAGAACGTCTTGCTGTAACTTTACGATTTTTAGCAACAGGTAAGTACATCCAAATCTTTATGTCCCATTTCATCATTTTTCCAAATTTCGATTTTTGGAAAAAATTGGTTTGTACATCGTTTGTGTAGGTTTGTGTTTTAGGGACAAAAATAATACACTAATGCCTGTTTTCACCAACAATTTATTTAAGAATTTCCTCGTAAAGAATTCCTTAGCTAGGATTCCATAAATTTGATTGGTCAAATTTGACATATGAGTTTTTTATGTCAATACTATGTCAAATTTCACCAATCACATTTATGGAATATAGGAATACCTAGCTAAGGAATTCTTACTAGGATATTCTTAAATAAATGTTGGTGCAATCGGGCATTAGGAGTTTATATTATTTAATCCCACGCAGGGCCGTATATAATGAGCCCCCCCCCCCCCATAATATGACTTGAAAGTCGAGTATTTAAAATACAAATACAAAATAAAATAAATAAATAAATTTGGCCTTTCATTCTTTCCAACCAATGAAAGACGTAATTTATAACCAAATAACCAACAATTTATTTAATAATTTCCTAGTAAAGAATTACTTAGCTAGAATTCCATTAATGCGATTGGTCAAATTTGACATGAGTTTTTTTATGTCAATACTATGTCAAATTTCACCAAACATTAATGGATTCCTAGCTAAGTAATTCTTTACTAGGAAATTCTTAAATAAATTGTTGGTGAAAACAGGCATTAATCATTTTAGTATTTATTCTATGATTTTACCAACCTAGTTAAAAAAGCAGACCTACGCCAGAAGCATTTTGAAACACATGGTGACGGTAAATTTTTAAATAAATTTTTTTATAATTTAAATCACAATCTAGTATTTACTAGATTGTGATTTAAATAATGTAATTAAATGGCAACAAAATGTAATTGAATAATGTATAAGCAAAATACATTTTTATTGTATTTAAATACAATTTATTACAAAAATACATTTAGAAACTCATTGTAAATACAAAATACAAAAGAAATTAATCGAATTATATCCTTTTAACCTCTTCAAGGACATAGGCACATATGTGTACGTTTAGAAAATTTTAAATAATATCTATATGTAATTAAACGTGGTCTGGTCACTGGAACAAAAAATGGACGTTTTTAAAATTTAAAAAAAATAATCTGTCCCTGAAGAGGTTAATAAAATGAACATCTGATCGTAATTAAAATTCTTTTGTAAAAATCTTAATTTATCAAAAAAGTACATATAAAAATGTACGACACTTTCCATAAAAGTAGACGAGTGATCAACTTTTGCAATTTATTCCAAGCAACGCGGAATATGTATTTACAGCGTTTACATCTGATCATCTATAAGTGTAAACATTTATCGACAGAAGTTGATAAATAAATGTCTGACAGAAATTTTGCCTATTAAAGTGCAGCGTTTACATCTGACCATTTATAAGTGTCTACACTTATTGTCGGAAATTCAAATATATATGTCTGACAGAAATTTTGCATCGTTTACATTAGAGACAGTGACTGCCCGACATAAAATGTTGGAAATTTCTAAGTGTCTGACATACTAATGTAAACGGTCGAAGCAATTTTATGTCAGACATTTTATTTATATTTCTGAAAATAAGTGTCCGGATAAACTTTCAAGGAATTTCTACCTGTGATGTAAACGGTCAAAATAATTTTATGTCTGACACTTTATATATATTTCTGGAATAAAGTTCAGATCTAAACGTAGCTTAAGGTTTGCTGTGACCCACTAAATGGCTAAATGCACAATGCCATAACGTGATGCTAAATGCGGCCCATCGGCCGCAGGTTGGCCACTCATAATCTAGACTCTAGAGGTGCATAGGTTCTGATGAGAATAACACACCGCTCATGTTCTCCTTATTATGCATACCTTGTATGGATTTGCATAATTACGACATTACATTACAGGAGCGGTACAAAATAATTTATATGTTTCGTTTTCCTTCGAGGCAAGCAATAGACAGAGAGAGATATGTAAAATACGATCAAGTGTATTAAATTTGACGTTTGTAAATACCTAATTAATTTTAACAGCTGTCACTATATTATGATCTATTTTATTAAAAACTACTGAAAACAATTTGAAAAAAACCTTATGTTTAAATGAAGAGCTATAAACGAAAAATGTGAAAAAGTTAATAATAAGTATTAGAGATAAAAAATCAGATCTCTACATTTTTTTTTGTAAACATTTTTGTTAAATAACTGGGAATTTGTGAATTAAATATAATATATTGTAGTGTCCACCGGGAATCGCTCTTTATCCCCGACGAACGCTACACACTTACCTTCGTGTCTCTCAACTTATATGAGACAAAAATGCTTAAGCCTGGTTTGCCCCAATCTTGCAGATCGTCTTCCTTCCCGCTAACGTTTTACTCCAATCGTAACCTTGAGTCAAGATTCCTTAATCCAACAATGATAACAATGAAACGGTTACATGTTAATTTCGACTCGATTTATTTATAGAACACTTAATTTTAATCCCACATACAACCAAACAATTTTCTTATCCCCAAATAAATGTTTATAAAAACTAGCTACCTCGGTATCCTTAATTTCCGGTAGTCTTCCCACTTTCGCAATTCCAGTCACGAACAGACATCAACCAATTCGACCAACGCCAATGATTCTTCCCTTGATTAAGCTACGGTCCCATACTCGTTCTACCTTGGAACCCAGTAATAAATCTTCAATCAATCCTCCGCCAAATTATGTACAAGTCCGGATCCAATTATTTATATTCCATTACCAATCCAACACTTTATGTCCAAGTACGGATCCAATTATTTATATGGAATTACCAATTGCCAAAATTTCGACTTCCTAGCTTGGGTCGCTTTTCTTAATTCGAATTAATATTTCTTCTTCCCAACAAGCGACTGCTCGCTTTGGGCACTTTTTATTAATTAATTTGTTTATCTTTTTCATTTCCATCACGACCTCGTTTTTCACTTGTTTTTCTGTTTATTTAACTCTCATCAAATTTTCTTGGTCCATTCTTTGATCTCGACTACCGTCAATTAAGGATACCTAACTAAATTCATAGTAACACAACAATTAACATAATATAATTTTTTATCACAATTTCATTTTTAATTTTGTACGCAGTACCCCGATCCGTTTTATTACTTTTAATTCCGGAAACATGCAATTTTTGCAATAATTGCACGTCCAATGACCACTCTTCCCAAAGTTACTTTTCCTCAGCTCAGGTCAACTTAAGTTCGTCATATTGTGAAGTTTGTTCCAAGCTGTCCTGAACTGAGTAATCCTCTCTTTGTCATCCACAGTCTGCAAGACCGTGACTTTGACCGGTGTTAAGCATTCTTGTCTCAGGTTTTCACCGCAATATTTTTAAAATATAAAGTTAAAATGATTTTCAAACTTATTATTGCATCTGTATGTAGTTGAAAAGTTGATGATCCCATTGCCAATTTTTATCATAACAATTTTTTTAAATTTTAGCTTCAAAATTGATAATAATAGTAATAACTAATACCGTTAATTGTAAGTAATTGAAAATTCTAAATCAATAATAATGGCACATCAAAATAACTTACTTGCAGATTTTTATAGACGTTTATTATAGCGTTGGTCATAATTTAGACTTGATTGTATAATCATTAGTAATAAAAATATTTAGCTTATTCGTACTTGCACATACCAAAGGTGTTCAATTTTTTTACATCCCTAAAGTAGGTTAATTAAAGAAACAGTGAACCTGATTAATATTTAAATTTTTCAGAGCCGTATCGGAAGAAATTTGGATAATGATTAAAATTTAATTCGACACAAAACATAGACAATATTCAACTTTTTTTTATAAGAGAGTCATTCCATATGAAATCAACAAATCGGCAAAGCCAGCATATCTTAGATTTTGCTGAAACTTTGTGGAAATATTCTTTAGGGTTCTAAGGACCAGAATCCACAAGGATTTAATTTTCGCACGCGTCACTTCCGGTCCACACAAAATAAAGCAATTGAAATTGCATGAAAAGTCTTATTTTTTTTGCTTTGCGGTTTTAGCTGTAAAATTTTTTCTATTAGAGATGTCTACTCGATCAAGGTGGCATGTTGAAGTAGAAACATGGTAGTTTCTAAAAAAAATAAAAATTTACATAATTTATATATACCTGAAAAGTAACATGGTATTGAAAATACATTTTATTGATTTTTTGTGATTTTCAATGGGCTCCAGTGTCTGCGCTGTTGAATATAAAAGTTTAATCATTCTCAGATCTTAAAGTGCTTATATCGTAAGAGAACAAAAATTTAAAATAGACTCGTTCAATCATCCCGTTTTGAAAAAATCTTTGCTTGAAATTTTGAAATTTTGAGAATTTGCATATTTCAGGCTACAATTTGGACGTGTTTAGGAATAGACAAAAATTTGAAATTTACAGGATACTTAGTTCTTACCTTTAACTTCAAAAACCTTCAAAGTCCAGGTTGGTTATTTGCCCTCTCGCGGATATATAGGCGTTTAAAGAGAAAGCTTTGCTTGAAATTTTAAAAATTTCCATATTTCAAGCTACAATTTGGACATGTTTGGTAAGAGACAAAAATTTGAAATTTGCAGGATACTTAGTTCTTACCTTTAACTTCAAAAACCTTCAAGGTCCTGGTTGGTTATATGTCCTCTCGCGGATATACAGGCGTTTAAAGAGAAAGCTTTGCTTAAAATTTTAAAAATTTGCATATTTCAGACTACAATTTGACAAAAATTTGAAATTTGCAGGATATTCAGTCCTTACCTTTAGCTTCAAAAACTTCAAGGTTCTTTTTGGGATTTCCAAAATAAAGAAAAATCATTTCAAATTTATAGTTTATTTTATTTTTTTAAATTTATCACATGGTTTTACAATATTTACAGTTTCAAAATGATCAGAAGCTGAAAACTTTCGTACTCTTAATTGTTTATGAGACAGCGGAGTAAAACTGTGGTAGGTTCTAGTATTTTTAAATACGTATGTTTATTTTTAATTGTATCAATATCACTAAATCTTTTGGACAAAAAAGATTCTGTTGCATCAACATCAGAATTTGATACAAAAAAGAATTCTATGCCAGAAATTTTATTACAACACAAATCAAACATTTCTCTATGCATTAGTATGTGTTCTCCTGCGGTTCGTTGGAGGCTAGCTTTCCTTACAGTGCGCTTAATTTTTATCTCTTACCAGACACGTCCAAATTGTAACCTAAAAACAAGCAAATATTTTAAATTTCAAGCAAAGCTTCTTTTTAAACGTCTGTACATCTGCGAGAGGACCAATACCCAAAAAGGACCTTGATGGTTTTTGAAGTTAAAGGTATGAACTAAATATCCTGCAAATTTCAAATTTTTGTCTCTTATCAAACACGTCCAAATTGTAGCCTGAAATATGCAAATTTTTAAAATTTCAAGCAAAGCTTTCTCTTTAAACGCCTATATATCCGCGAGAGGGCAAATAACCAACCTGCACTTTGAAGGTTTTTGAAGCTAAAGGTAAGAACTAAGTATCCTGCAAATTTCAAATTTTTGTCTCTTACCAAACATGTCCAAATTGTAGCTTGAAATATGCAAATTTTTAAAATTTCAAGCAAAGCTTTCTCTTTAAACGCCTATATATCCGCGAGAGGGCAAATAACCAACCTGGACTTTGAAGGTTTTTGAAGTTAAAGGTAAGAACTAAGTATCCTGTAAATTTCAAATTTTTGTCTATTCCTAAACACGTCCAAATTGTAGCCTGAAATATGCAAATTCTCAAAATTTCAAAATTTCAAGCAAAGATTTTTTCAAAACGGGATGATTGAACGAGTCGATTTTAAATTTTTGTTCTCTTACGATATAAGCACTTTAAGATCTGAGAATGATTAAACTTTTATATTCAACAGCGCAGACACTGGAGCCCATTGAAAATCACAAAAAAATCAATAAAATACATGTATTTTCAATACCATGTTATTTTTCAGGTATATATATATTATGTAAATTTTTATTTTTTTTTAGAAACTACCATGTTTCTACTTCAATATGCCACCGTGATCGAGTAGACATCTCTAATAGAAAAAATTTTACAGCTAATACCGCAAAGTAAAAAAATAAGACTTTTCATGCAATTTCAATTGCTTTATTTTGTGTGGACCGGAAGTGGCGCGTGCGAAAATTAAATCCTTGCGGATTCTGGTCGTTAGAATCCTAAAGAACATTTTCACAAAGTTTAAGCAAAATCTGAAACAGTGCAGCAACAATTTTTTCTTTTTTTCGGTGTTTTCACATGGAATGACTCAAGAACCAAAAACGCCTGAAAAGTGAGGGGTGAATAGTTTCAAGAAATCGTCCCCTCGAACTATAAAGTGTCTAAAATATGATCGATGATCGTGGCATTAAAATTAAATTTCAAAATCATCAAAGTTTTTGCATTTGAGTTCAGTTGAATTTATAAATTAATCACCTAAAAGCTTTAAAAAAATTTGGGTAGTGCTCTAAACATTAAAAATGTATTGCTTTATCACTAGCAAACCCTAAAGTACTTGGATTTCTTTAGAAAACAATTTCGGACCTATGTTTTTAATTTCATATTATGAAATTTTTTCCTGCAAAAATTTTATTTTATTTTGTAATATTAATTGATTTCTAATCTCGTTAGGTAAGGAAATTAAAGTTAGTTGGTATAATTAAGAGGTATAATTACATTTTTTTATCATACCTATTAAAAGCCTAAAAATACAAGTAGCCCAAAAAAACAGGTAGGGCACTTGATGTACTTTGTACTGGCACTCCAAGAGTATTTCAAATTTTCAAAAAACAGAATAATAATAATAATATGAGACATTCATGTAATATAATTAGCAATTACCTTAGTGATCTAGCTATTTGCAGTCAGTATAATCACACGAATAATAATATTTTTGCACCTGTACAATTACTATAGCCCCTACATGATTCATGCTTTTCTCTATTTGATGCATGACTGATATGTGACAAGTCGTTCGACCTCGAATTAAATTATGTTTGTGTTTCACTTTTGAGATGATTCAGTCCCACATTATCTCTATCTTCTTCTTTAGGTGCCTATCCGATTCCGGATGTTGTACCAAACCTTGTACCAGGGAAATGTTAATACGGTGGTGGTTTGCCTTCTCCATAGTCCACAGATCAATTTTGGCCATAAAACACTTAAGTGTTTAATTTTCCAAATTTGGAAAATCGCAAATTTGCTGAAATTGCAGAAATTTACTTACTGTATTTCGTGGACACCTTGATCATTTGTGGAACCAAGGAATTATACACACAGCACTAATTTTTTGGTCTTATTCTTCATTTTTCTGACGAAAATCTAAGAAAAGCTCTTATACAGGTTTCCGGTTCGCATAGTAATAGTTAAAACAATTTTCCATCTAGAACTGGACGTAAATCAACTGTATTTGTTTTTGACGAATGTTAGTAATTTGAAAATTGTTGTAAAATTGAGCAAATTTTGGTTGGTTTCTTGAATAAGTTTTCTTTACAAAATTGTTTCACACAATTGATTAATTTTTCACTTTTACATTTAATGTTTACCGCGAATTTTATATTAGGTTGTACAAATTTTACAATAATTAAGAACAGATCAAAGTGACTTTTTCCTGTGGACATTTAATTTTTCAACCTGTATCGTTAGCACAGATCGTTTATTTTGACATGAAATTAACAATTTTCCTAGGTATATAGCATTTCAAATGCTATTATTTTTGCTTGGCGTTCTTCCTTAACAAATTTAATGGAAATTTCATTTAACATTTCACGGTAAGATAAAATATGATTAGCCTGAAATCATCGAACGCACGCTTTCTAATTTCAAATTTATTAAAGTTACTTTTTTCCTTGATCGTATGAAAAATTGAGAATAATTTTTACGTTCTGTGTAATGTTTTAGTTTTAAAGCCACAAACTGTTTTTGTTAATGATGTATTCATTTATTTAAACTTCAGTTTTAAGTAGTTTGTGGGAAAGCATTACATTATTTTCCACAACGAACGGAGGTTGACTTTAATCATTTTTATCTTTTTTACAACCACTTCATTCCTCTGTATTCGTCCATTTTTGGTTTTCAATTATGAATTTCTGTGAAGTGCACAGGTGTGTGTTAACCAATTGCTTATTTGGTCAATTTTATTCACAAACCATATGGTTATTTTTATGGAATCTACCAGCAGTTCGGTTATTTCATTCCACCATTCCACCATTTGTGACATTTGTATCGAATCTGATGTGACGGCTAGATTCACCGATGTTAGAAAATTTATTATGAGTTCACCATTCCCGTATGGAATCAATAGAGAGGTCAGGACTGATTAACGTCATTTTTATCCTTAACTTAATCGCATGTTTTCCCATTTATTAAGGAGTGGTGTGATTAGTTCGTCACTTTGGTCGTCTGCCTTGCCGATTTTTCCATACCTTTTCTTGGGAAGCCGCGCTATCTACATTCCGACATCGAAGGATTCTTCTGTCATACCCGTAGCTTGAGCTTACACCACTATTCCATCTCTAATGGTGGGAACATCACCAACGATGTGGTATGGCTGCAAAACAATAGAATATTTTTGTAGTCGAGCATTTAGGAAATTAGATTGCTTCAATAATTTACATCGATATTGAGATGTTACCATTCGCAGGTGAACTGATTCTTATTTAATTATGTGCAGCTTTTGTTATTTTTAGCTTTACACCTGAAACTCAGTTTGAACGAGAATTAATATTCCAGAGGTTCCAAAACAATTTAGATGTTGAATCAAACGAATCGTGGTGGAAAAATAAGCTAAAATGCAATTACCGTACTTATTTTAACTTGATGATATCTCTTGCGAATTTGTATTTTGTAGTCAATCTTTACCAAAGTTTTATGTCTACGTTGTGCAATCTCCTCGATGCGCGAATTAATTTTTAGGGGAATTGTCTTCAAATGGCTACTCATATTTGTATATTTTATTTTATTTTGATTTGAATTGTCTCAGGGTATCATCTCAGTGTATATTCTGGATTTTGCTTGCTTTACTTGTTGTGTGTCTCCTATACATACTGGAGTATTAGAATCAGACATTGTCAACTCCACGTCAACTCTACCTTTTATTCAACTTTTATATTTTTAAATATAGCCAACTCTTATTTTACTTCTGAGTTTTAGTTTTATCTTAGTTATCAAACGATCGTTTGAGTCACAATGAAAAACCCACGAACCACGTACGCACGACCCAAGCTCTGTTACTGGACGGGGGTGTAATCCATTAGCTAGCCTGTCTACCCTAACATCGTAGATCAGCGGGGTAAGTAGCTCAAATTAAATTTATTAGGACTTTTAGATTACATTAATTGCGAAAAAGCTAAATTTCTGTATACACTTAAAGTTTCGGATACAAATTTATTATCTTCAGATATTTTTCTGATAAAAGAAGGGTAAGAGTTTACCGCAATTTAAAAAAATGGCGATAAGAAGAAAATTTACTCTTACTTTAAACCAACTATAAAATTCGTTAAAACATCGGAAAGTACTAAAAACATTCTAATCGCTAAAGGGTAGTTTTTGATGAAGGTAGAAAATAAAATTTTATTTGAAAATTTACTAGTAAATAACCAGCGATGCACAACATTTTTTCCAAACGGGCCATTTGATTTATTTTCTAATTGTTTGCGGGCTACGTAGGGAGGGCAAGAAGGCCTTCAATAAATTTATACTATATTATATTTCTTTAATAAATGTATTTTATTTAAGAATTAATACGAATACAAGATTGATCTTCTATATTGAAAAGACACAAAGACACTTAACCAATTTTTGATATATTATATTATGTTTATAAATTAATTGGTACTATATTTTAAATAATTTTACGTGTTAAATAAATTAAATTATTAATATATTTTTATTGAGCTATTATATGCACATAGGTATATGCCTTTCGTTAGAATTTATTTATTTCGACCAATTAATTTATCATCACGAGTTAATAACTAAACAATTTATATATTTTTATAAGATCAAAGCTGCCAAGTCATTCAGATATGCGAAGATTGACTCGGTTTAAGTTTTGTTTCCGTTCTTCCTTATTTTCCTCTCTTGAAACTTTTCTTATTTTAGCACCAAAACTTACTAAAGAAAAATAGAAAAATCATAAACGTAGTTAAACATAAAAGAGATAAAAAGTGAAAGGTAACAATAAATTAATGAAATTGCATTAGAACCAAACAAGGGACTAAAATTAAAAAAGTTACAGAAAAGTAAGTAAAATATTAATCAAATATTTTGTATGAAATTACAAGAATTAATCTAAACTTCTAAATAATATTGGTTTGCTTTATTTAGGTATATCTTATTTCATTGATTTTTGCTTTCAAAATGGAATTAAATATTTTGTAATATTTTGCGAATCCTGAGTAGGGTATATTTGGAACATATTAACCCATCGAGTACAATTTAAATATTTTTATTTCGAAAATGTTATATAAAATGGCGTTTAAAAAAAAACTTTCCAATATTACGGTTAAGTATTTGATCGGAATTAATAATAAAAACGTGCGATGTATAGCACTTCCCCGTAGACTTACACGCTTTTTTGCCATGGGCATAAAAATGGTAAGCAGCTTGTAGCTATAAGGTACATGAATGTATTATTAAAATGAACTTATTGTTTTACATATTAATTTTTTTTATATCGTGAATTTCAAGCAAACCTATATTTAGATTTTCGATTAAGATAGATGACTCTAACATAATTATAATATTGAGCTAAATTATTTTATATGGTCCACTATTTTGCTACAAGAAAATGTGTTGAGATGTTTTATTAATTTGCTTTCAATAAAAAATTTTAATAAGTTTCAATTACTACGTGTGCGGACTGTCTATCATCAAGAAAGAATGAAGAAATTTTCATCCTATATTTAAAATTTTAATTGGCAGGTAAATTGGCATAATGGCATAAACATATACTTCTTCTACTTTTAGGCATCGACAACTTGAGAATTTTCTGAATTGGTCATGTTTTTAAATTTTATTTTATTAGAAATTTGCATACCTACTGGAAATTACAATCCATTTACATAATAGTTGCTAAAATAAAAAATCTTTATTGCCCTCATAATAAAATAAAACTTCAAACGCATTAAGTGTTTTACAAAAACCTGTTTTAAATATAGATTCACTGTCGGGATGAAAGTATTTTGATTTGTTTGTATAGTAGAATTTAATAGCTAATATTTAGGGGGCAGTTTATAAATACATACAATAATACAGATATATCTTTTAAATTGCATAAACCTATCTTATACATAATTGCGATTTTCAAATAATATGTATTTGGATTTGCGGTTTTGGTTTAGCTAAGAGATTTGGCTTTGCATAATTATATATTGAGATATATTGAAGAAGCTATGCAGCTATTGAATAACAGAAGAGTATTGTTAGGGTTAATTTAATATTATTTCTATCAAATGCCTTTTTTTATTTTATAATATAATAATAGTACAATTTTTATACCCATACCTATTATGTTCCAGGTATTCTTATTTTACATAATATGTAATTTATTACCAACTCAAAAATTTATCAGTATAAAATGGAAATTAACAAATAAAACTTCCAAGGTGTAAATCATTTTAATAGTAAGTTTAATAATTAATTATGTATTTATTAGGTATATCTACACTCTTCCAGCCGTGAATTTCATTAGAGAAGACTAATCTTATGGTTTACAACAACTATTATAATTATTAGAATCCTAACATACCACATAAATCTAATGTGATAATGCATTATTTATTGCTTTTGCATATAATTATAAAATAGCTACCGTAAATAAACCTTTTTATTTCAGAACTGCAACTACGCTGAAGTTTTTATAATCCAATAAAACTCAAATCTTGAAATAGAGACCACTAAAATAATCATTAATTTTGGCAAAATAAAAAATGGTTTTGAATTATTGTAGTACCTAATAGGCTACCTTTGTTATTAGCAAAATTGGATATGCCTTGCAAGCTTCATTAAACATAACGTTACATACCCCTACTTACTACCGAAGAAGAAGAAGTAAACTTTGATTTTACACTATCAGTAAAGTGCCATCTTCTCCACACAAGAACACCACAAAATTGTTTTCCAATTGTCTTTAAAAGCTTTGCTTAAACAATATTTTGATCAGTCCAAAAACTAATGTTTCTTGAGTGAATTTTATTTAATTATTATGAATTTAATTATTTTGGTGAGTTATCTCATTTTTAATTTTATTAGTGAATCGATTTGTAATTTTAATAGGTTTAAAGTTTTAACAAAATGGTTAATAATTGAAGCAGACATTGAATATTTTTGAACAGATATTACTGTGCTTATTTAACTGGTTAGGAGTTTCCTAAGCCAATACTATTAATTTAAGGATTTAATTTATGGATATTTTTCTGATTATTCAAAATTACCTAGTCAAACAACAAAGATTAACGGTACGTTAGGTCACTGACTTGAAAAAAAAAGTTTATTTGTATTTTATTATAAAAATTAAATAATTAAAATCACATTTGATTAATAAATAATAATTACTAATTGATTAATACAGTTTATTAACAAGTAGAGAGCATTCCATCCTATTTTACAATAACAGTTAATTATAAATAACGGAATTATTAGTATCTCGAACTGATGTTTATGTTTTTGTCTAACGATTTACGTTTCAGAACTAAATTGTATTATTAATGATTCTTAATCCATCATCAATATGCAGACCTTGCAGTCAGCAGCTAAAGTGACCACAACATTTTTTATCAGATTAATTTTACAGAAAGTTGAACTTCGAATGCACATGACTTAAAAGTTAACCGTACAACTTGCAATATTCAAGGTCTATAATAAATATTCCCAAAATTGTTTATTGTTAATTAAAACAATAATTAATCTTATTTTCGTTAACTTAAACTTCATTTTTCGTAAGTTTATATTTTGACAGCCTTGTTGCAAAAAAGATGAGGTATAATAATTAATATTTCATAATGCTGAGTCTTTCATCAATGTGAACCTCATACCTTCACTTCAATATTTATTATAAAAATATATCTATTCTATACAAAAAAGAAAATTAAAAATAAAATTGCTAATCAGTATGATGAGCATCACAACACAAAAATATAATCCAGTTTTTCGTTAACAGCCATCAGCATTCAATTTCTAATCAAGATTAAATAATAGGTATATTAATTTTATATTAAATTATAAAAATGAAAAATTCTCTTATAATTGCACCGACTACGCTTGTAATAATAGTAAAGCTTTGGCAAGATGTTTGTTACGTCCGGTACATCTGCGTAAATTCAAATGCAGTAGAATCTCGATTATCCGGATCGACTGGAACCGTGCTCTGCATGGATAATAATAATTAACGTTTTTATTATTATAATATTACAAAATAATATACACTAATTATCCTTGTATGTAATCAAAGTGCAGCTGTGAAGTAAACAGACATTTTAGAGGTTTGATTTTACATAGCATACTATCGAAGTTGCAAACGCCCACGGATAAACCGCCTCACGGATAATGCACGCACGGATAATCGGGGTTCTACTGTAAGTCAAAATTTTTAAATTACATTATAATTTAAAATTAAGCGAAAATTAACTAAAACTAATTAATGGAATTTATTATTGGTATGGAATAAAAATGAATCAGGCATAACTAACGATTCTTTCTAAAGGGCCGTATATTATAATATGAAAAATAGTAATCATTTACATATATTATAGTATAAACATGTACTCTGAAAAAACAAGCAAAATTACTGTAACGTTTCAAATTATTAAAGATTATTGCCCCTCCCCTCCCTATATACTAATATCTGAAATAGTTTCATTATAATTATTAAGAAAATCATAGACAAGTATGTACTAGGTAAGCAGTATGTAATAATGCTATGTATACGGATATACCTTCTAATAAGTACAGGATATAATATCTTCTACTAATAAGAGTTTTCACCCTAAATATTTCCTAAAGCAAAAAAAAAACACATACAAAAAATGATTTAATGAACAAAAAGAAATAGTATGTAATTTTCAAATTTAAACTCCACATCCAGCAATTTTAATATACTTGTATCTTAATCATCCTAACTCAGTCCAATATGTTCAAAATTGCTTAGAGAAGTTTAATCGGTCGATTGTATTGTCGTATTCTTTTTGAGATGAAGAAGTTTTATCCCTATATTTTGTTTTGAAATTTATGATTTTTAAGAATTGAAAAGTTTGTCACGTTTTTTTAAAATTTATGATACGCCTCTGGTTTGCAATAGCCGAGGGGGTTTGTAATTTTTGAGAGGAAAATTTATTATTTTACTTGTGAAAATTTTGCGAATTTCTGAAAGTGTGGAAATATAAAATTTGATAGAAGTGGTTTTCTTTTATCCGTTTCTTTTATCCATAATTTGTTAAAGGAAGAATTTATATTAAATTAAATTTAAAATTGGTTTATTATTAATTCGTGAAATTAAATAATATGTTTTATTTTTAATAAATTACGAATTAAGGAATAATATTAAAGGTTATATTAAATAAATAAAACAAATGAAATTTATATTAAAATTTAAATTAAAATTTTAGTTAAAGAAATTTTCGAAATTTAATTCAAGAAAAATTTTACAAGGCAGTGTGCGATTACCGCGGTGGTGAGGAGATAAATAAATTGAGCTGGACTAGTCGTGGCATGCATGGATCTATAAATTCAACGAATTTGATTATCTTGGAAAATTATATTTGTGAATAATTTTATTTTGGGTGGATAAATTTTGAGGGTTGTTTTTATCGATGTGAGTATAATAGTAATATGGAAATCACCATTATTTTTGGTAATTTCTATCGCTATATATTTTAAAGTATTCAACAAAGTAGCTTGAATTTCCTTTACCCCCAAATGGTATATAACTATATAGATTCTAAAAAGCATAAGAAAATCTGAAAATTTGTTATGGTTTAGAAGAAATCCTCACCACCAACCAAGGTTGGTTCACCCATCTTACGCCAAGAGTGTAAGAGAGTGCGATATAGTTTCATGTGTTCTCTATTAGGCCTCTCTTTATTTCCAGGTTTTTCTTTCAATTTCTCAATTTCGAGAGATTCCAAAAGAGTAAGTTTGTTGGACAAAAATCCTACTTTGCTGCCTTCATGTAATAATTTAGTTTTGCTACGGTTTACAATATGCTTCTTTATCTTAAGATGTTTGCCCATCATAGATTTTTCTCCATCATCTTTTGCATTACTCAATCAGTTAACTTTTGTGTGAGCAAGCAGTATTGTATTTTTCACTATCATAGCTTTGGTATTTTATGGAGGTTTATCCAATTTTCTGCACCTTTTATACAGTAAACAGATGTTTGGAGATTTTGATAGCTCATCATTCGTGTTTTCTAGTTTATTATTTTATCAATAACTTTAGTGTTGTATCCGTTAGCTGTTCTAATTGCTTAATGATCTTGATTTCATGGTTTAGGTTTTCTTAATTCATGGGAATGTTAAAAGCTCTATTCGCAAGATGATGGAAAAATGAGAGTTTTTGACCTGTGCAATGTCCAGAGTCAAATGGTATTAGTATGCAGTAGTTATGGTGACATCAAGATAGTTGAGTACTTTATTATGAGATCTTTCTATGGTAAATTTAATGTTTTGATAATGCTTGTGGAAAGATGATATTCCAACTTCATTACCATTCCATATAATAGGTATAAGGTATCGTCTACATATCTAACCCATCACCCTCCACAATTTGCAGATAATGGTAGTTCACATATTTGACTTTCAATCCAGTCTATAGAAATATTGGATAGTAATGGTGAAATTGGAGAACCCATATGGGTTTTTTCATTGGTTAAAATTGGTTGATTCAATGACCATATTTCTATATCCTATTAATTTTCTACTATAAATACATTATAATACATAGGTATATGTATAATTTATGTACTATTAATTGAACTATTAAGCTATTTTAATAACAAAGACAATACATAAGTTTCTAGTGCTAATATTAAAAAATATTCAAGATACATTCCTAGGAAACAAAAAAGAGCAAAAACTGTAAAACTTGCCCTACTTCTGATGCCGAAAAGATAAAATCTTTTTATACCAAATAACTCGAGAATGAATCGACTACTTTTAATTTTTTACGTCAAAATAAAGCATTTTCTTACAGTTTTCGACTGATATATTGAAAAGAATAGAAATCTTCCATTAGTTTTAACGACTTGTTAAAAATTTTATAACGTCGGGGGTTAGTATTATAATATTTAAATTGTTAGGTTATTAACTCGTAAAAATAATTAATTGGTAATATAATTTAAATTATGTATTATTCTAACGAAAGACATGCCCATGTCTGAAAGCTCAATAAAATTATATAAATCATGTATTTAATTTAACTCGATGTATTTTAAAATATACCAATTAGAATTATAATATTATAAGCAGATAATCATTATTATTGTGTCTATGGTAAAATGTGCAATTCAAGTTCAATCAGTAAAAAATTTGGAAAACTTACAAAATATTATTTTAAACTATTGTGGTATATTTAAGCATTGAAAAAAAAAGATGTAATAAATATTATAACATTATTTTCAAAAATATACTGAAAAAATTCATAAAATTAATAAACTTTTTCATTGATATTATACAATTCAGCAGTTCATTGGATAAAATTAGTTGATTCAATGACTATTTTTTATTTCCTATTAGTTTTCTACTACAAATACATAATATAATATTATATAGAATGAATGCAGTATTAATTAAACGCAATGTGGAATACGGTGTCAATTCGATCTAAAATATATTAGGATGGGTTCAATGAAACGGAACATTCAATGCAGTTGTAAAGAATATTAAGTTGGACAGTATAAAAAATGTTTTGGTTACTTGTTTTTTTTTTTAATAAATAACAATAAAGTAAAGAAGAAGTCCTCGTTTGTGAGATGCCATGTAGTATATAATCAACCGCACGTTCAAGCAGAGTATCATTAAATAAGCTTATAATTTCTGCATAAAAAATTGTGTTCCAGCTGATGATTTTCGTTATTATCGGTGATTAACATGTCATATCAAACATGCCTTTTAAAAATGCTTTTGTGTAACCAGTTTGTAATAAATGAATTCTCGAATAAAATTGCATTGGCAAGGAGGAATTACAAAGAACTAAAAACGGTAAACTTTTAGCTGTTAAAAGTAATCATTCTACTAAATGGAAATCTATTATTATGTTTTTTTCTATGAAATATATATTATTTAATGCAATATACAACAAATCATTAAAATGCGTATAAAATTACTAAAGCTTTAAAAATAATGAAAATCAAACTATTACTATGTAATATGTATCTACCTATGAATCTACGTAAATTACGTTACCTGATTAACTGCGAACGCAGTAATTATAAAAGTAATTGGTTTTATTTAATGTGCATAAGCTGAAACCGATTGAAATCAAAAAAATATTCCGTTTTAAACAGATTTCTGGTTTTGCCATTTCTACCGTCTAGCCAACTTGGACATTAATGCAAGATAAACTTAATTTGAACAGAAACAGCTTAATTATTGAATAAACAAGCACTCAAAATAAAGTACCTGCATTATATTATAATTAGTCATAAATATGGTTGTAATAGGTTTGTTCCAACCAGCCGAGGAAGCGAGGAACCGTAAAATGTAATAGATAAATAAGAACGCTTTTTATCCATTGAACATGTTTTTTTGGAACAAACCTATTGTATTATGTTGTAATAATGGGCGGAAAAAGGCTAAGAAGAAGAAGAAGAAATGCATAAATAATAATTATATTATATTCGTTATTTGTACGTGTGTCGGTATGTAACAAAGAGAATTACGATAACATTGCATTCGTATGTAAAATGCAATTATAGTAAAAATCTCAGTCTCGCTCTCAGCTTAAAAATATACTTTCGTAGTTACTATTGTTTGGTTAAATTATTAAAATTCAAAAAAAAAATTAATAGAAAAAAAAATATTTAGAATTAAAAAAATTAAAATTAGGAAAGCAAGTATCCAAGTGTCCTCTTTTAAAAAATATATACTTTTGGACAATTGTTTTGAGTAATATGCAAAATAACAGCGAATTACGACAGTGTGTACTTACTACTTACGCAGTACTTTTATGTGCTGTTTTATAATAATACAATAAAAACCATCAGTTTACATAGTAGCAATATTCAAATTTGTGAAAAGGTATTGAATGTAAATATCATTCTTGTATCAAGTAAACACCAATTAAATAAATACATTTTTGTTTTAGGTATCCTTACTGACTCTGGTAAACTGTAGACCCCAAGTACCAGAAGCCACACCTGATAATGTTCAGTAAGTTTTTTATCAATGTTACTTTTATCACTAATAATAATTAATATATTTGTGACTTACAATAATGTAATTTTGGCTTATGGAAGCTTTGTATCAAAGCTCTCAAAATATTCACTAACAGTAAATAATTTTCCAATAATTTTATACGAAATATTGACAGCTTTATATTAGATTTATTTAGTTTTCATTATAAAAATATATTAAATATGAGTAGATATTATGTCATTTCGGTTATAGTATAATATTTTAAGTTAAATCTTGGTTTAATCGTGATGTAATCCACTGAACTGTGCTTATTAAATGGAAAAGCAGTATAGATTAATAAAAAAAACTGTGGTCAAATTGGTACCATTTAATTAGGTTGAAAATTGCTTTCTATGGGGCTAAAGTTAAGAATAAAAATCAAGCGAGCATGATACAGATAATAAATAAGTGTGCGGATTATGAAGCTCATCATAAGTGGTAGAGTCAAATACAATTTTAATCTTATAATAGACAATTAAATTTCTTCAATAATTAATAAATCAAAATGTAAAAAAATATTTTTATTCTAAAATCAACTTTAGATGATGGATAAATTCACAACATTATCATATTTTATTATTGGTTTTAGAATCTTCAAAATACTATCGGTATAATATGGCGTTATTAAATTTGATTTGTTAGATAATAATTGCTTTAGCACCAGTAAACACCAAGAGTTACAATTATAAAGAAATTTAGTAAGCATTCAAACAATAGCGTCCTCTGTGGACAATATTTTTAAGTAGATCAGGTATTTCCAAAACCAATAATGGAATTGCCAATCTGATTCTAATATAATCGAAGATATAGGATATAGGTATACTTACGACCAATAAATCCACGCTATCGCATTTCATATCAAAAAATGGCCTTCTATTCAATATAAATATAGTTCAGTGGATGTACATATGCTTAAACTTGCACTGTAAAAATGGGTTTCTTACCACAATTTTATGTAAAATATATCACAACTGTTTTCCTATTCTGTACTCCATTTATTCTTAAAGTGAAAGATGATGCGGGATAAAAGTGTGCTTAGTGGTGTTTTAGAAGATCAATGGTAGAGGATTTTATTTTCTTCGGTAAGTTTAACTATTTAAATAAATACTTCTTGACCATTTCAAACTAACGTTCTTTTTCACACTTTACCAATAAATAATAATTAAACCATCGTACTACATCTTCTCTAAGTTCTTTCACTACTAAAGGCTGGCTTTAGTTTTCTGTATTAAATTCACAAGGTATTTTATTTTACAAAAGGGGTATTGTATTACTTATTGTAATCCCCCCCCCCAAACCTTTTATAGCACACCATTAGTTTTAATTAACTAACTCTGCTTTGATTTATTCCATTGATTAAGCTAATAACTTAAGATGGTTACATTAAGGTATCTACTACTAATAGATGGCTACAACTAAATAATGGAAATTTGCATAATATAATTAAATACTTTGAGCATTAGAAAAAACGCCCTAACGCTATTTATTTTTTGAAAAATGTATTTAACTTGATTGCGCATGTTGGTTAAGTAATTAAGATATTAAAATTCCTGGGTGACTCCTGGTGGTGAATTGAATAAATAAATTTGTGTATGTCAAAAATCAACTTACGGTAATTGTTTGATGGATTTAGTTAGACAAAATTATTATCAGTATTTTAATATACAAAAAGTCACTGTGTCTAAACCCTCTACACCTACGCCATACCGATTGCCGAGTCGGAAGAATTAATTGGATTATTCCATGAAAAGTGGTTACTTGACAATATTTTTAAATTTTTGTGCAATCGTTCTAAAATGTTGGTAGTTCAAAAAGACCATTACTTAATTTTTATTGCATTTTAATTTTGTGAGGCGACTGTATTTTTATTACATATTATTTTATTGCGATTATATAGGTTTACGCAAATTGAAATATATCAATCCCTATTTATTTTACCAACATGGTGTTAAAAGTAACTTGTTCACAAGAAAATGGTTTATAAAATCACTTATAAAATATTTTTACTGAAATTCAATTTTAAAGGAAAAAATTTCAGCTTAAACTTTAACTCTCTTTTCAAAATAGTTCCATTTTCATTGGAAAGTTTTTCCAGGAAGGGAAAGATTTTACAAGTAAATTTTTTTTTACAAAAGAATGGTAGTCAGTTGTGTTTGCACACCAAATATTAATTTTAAGACTAAACCCTAATTTTGTTCTCAAAATTTCTATAAAACGCAATTTTCAACACTAAATATCTCTAATGGATGGTCCAGATAAAAATCTAAAGTTAGACCATAACATATTATGATAGTGATGGTAGAGTGAAATCACTTTGACTTGACCAGACGGAGTTAATGTGCAGAAACGAAGATTCGTCCCGTCAGATCGATGCTTGCATCAAAGGGGTATCAATAATAATTAAAAGTGTTCATCTGCTTATACTATCTGTCAAAAGTAAATTAATGCACAACGGCACTGGCACGTTCTCCCTTCACATATACTGCGCAGAAACTTGGTTCCGCCTAGTCAAGTCAAAATGATTTCATTATTTTACAGTATGTGGCCATTAAACTTGTGGCACAAGTTTTTTTATTATAACTTTCTCATTCCCATTTATTTTACACCAGAGAAACAATAGATAAATAAAAAATAAGTTTCATTTGTTTTGAATGCAAATTTTTTTTCGTTATTCCGGCCGTAAAGTGAGGGATTTATGGCCTCATTTGAGGTAATTTGTCACAAATTTTGCATTATGGCACAGAGCTATTTTGTATCAGGAGAGGGAAGGGTTTGTAGTCAAACTATAGACAATAATCTAACAAATTCCGTTGAATGATGTACGTAACCCGATTTTTTATCTTCTTGGTGAAAATGTGCACAATTTTCTTATAATAATATTGTTATAATGTAACATTATGTACTATTATATTATATAGTATATTATTATGTACCTACTATGTATAAGAACATGCCAGATTAGAAAAGCAATTTTAAGTTTTTAATTAATAATTTTTTCCTGCCAACTAAAGTGTCACTAACATTGGAATTATTTTGTCGGTGTTATGCATTAACTCGATAAATCTAATTTACAATAATTTTACATTATAGTATCTACTCTATAATTTTGCTAAACTTTACTTTTTTTAGAATAGAAAAGCAAGAAGTACAGTTATTGAATGCAGCACCTATAAACTTAAAACTTGGAAATGGAACAATCCAAAATACTACGAGTGAGATATTGCATAAAATTACAAAAATTAATCAACAAGAACAAGTAACCAAAGAATCAGAAATAAATCCAAGATCAGTCCAAACTCCAACGCACGAAAGAAACCAACATTCTAAACAGCACTTTCAGTTTTCTGAAAATCCGTTGTACAACCCAATATTCGATTATATTAACAGAAATCCAATAAAAACGAATGTACTTTTACCTCAAAATGTTCCAAGTAATAACAATTTTGGCATTACACGCACCGATCCAAAAATTACACCTGATGATGTAATTCCTGGACAATACATCAAAAGGAAAGTAACCCATCAACAAACCATTATATTACCAATGGAGAGATATCCTAATACAAATTATTATAATCCAAATAATAATCAACAATTGCCCTATCCCTTTCCAAATCAACAGCAGTTTCATGGAGGTCCTCAAGCTTTGCACAATCCAGTTCCGCTAAAAGTTAAAGAATCACTTGAAAACCAAACTATTGAAAACGTTAAAAATATAGTAAACACCCAATTCTATCCAACACCATCGTTTGGATACCAAAATCAATTTAACCCGTATCCGAACTACCAACATTTTCCATTACAGGCACAATACCCTTATGGTTATCCACCACAGCAACAATTTGGAAGCGAGCCCAATAATAGATTGTATCCAGAATTTTATCAAGTAAGACCAAATCGTCAGTGGCAATGGCCCCTTGCACAATATTTTCCAATAATTATTAGAGACCCGATGCAACAAATCGTCAATGCTTTTACAAGTATGGTTGAATATGGCGAACAAGCAAATTGTGCTCCTCAATCTCAACAAACTTCGTCTAAGAATGATGATGGTATAAATTCGCCAAGCGAGTCTGTAAATCTACATGATTACAATAATGAAGATATTAATGCAGCTTCCAGAACTTCAGATGACCTAGAACTTCCTATAGAATCCCGACTAAATTCTGAAAAAGCTAAAAGTATGAACGCTAATAATGATCCACAAGAATTAAATACTACAGAGTCGACTATAACAGTGCTAGAATTGGAAATAGAAAAATCGAACAAAAACAAGAATAATTTTGAACCAGGAAAACTTGCACAGAAATTTAATATTCATGAAGAGAAAGAAAAACCTAAAAATAAGGGCAATTCTGAGAATGTAAAACAAAAACCTAAAGTAGGTATTACAAAACATGCTGATGACGAAATTGCTTACAAAAATTTAGATTCATTTAACTTGCAGTCCCATTCTTTAAAAGTTAGACCTGAAACAAAATTTTTTAATCCAATTGGAACAGAGGAGAAAAATTTATTGGAGGCCCATAGAACAAAAGAACATATCAGTATATTTAGTAAAGATAATACAGGGAATGGAATTTTTATTCATAAATTGAAAGTAAATAATGGAGGTGTAGCAATTGCAGGTCCTGGAGGTGTTGCAACTGCGGGTCACGGTGGAACTGCTATTGTGGGACCAAATGGGATAGCGTTTACTCAACCCGATAGTATAGCAATAGCTGGAGCAGGTGCTAAAGTTGTTGCCGTAAATCCTGATGTTAACTTGACAAGTTTGATTGAAAGTGCTACTTTTAATAGAAATAACTTTAGTTCGAGGATTGGAAGGGTTGTTGCAATTGGACCTGTAATATATTATAATAAGGGCTAAAGATCGAATTTGGTAAATTATTTTATGCGAGACGGTTTGGTATGGAATGGTTTGGATAGAATTTTTAAATTTATTGAAAAAAGAAGACTGTGTTAACTATTAGAGGTATTATACGTAGTAAGATTGAAGATGATACTCCAAATAACTTATAGTTAAGAATTTTTTATTGTAAGATTAAATTTATGTATTTTTTGTTGTTAAAATGTCAAAGAAAATATTTGAAATACTATCTGATCTTCTTCATACGTACAAGTAAAATACAGTCACGAAATATTTCTGAAGGAATTTCAAATATTTGAAATATTGCAAACACTGATGAGGAACATATTATAAATATTCCAACTGTTACTTTTAGGTATTAGTATTGTAATTGTGCAACTGTTGTTTAGCAGGTTATATAATTTTAATTTTTCCAAATATCGTATGAAGAAATTCTTAAAACCAAAAAGTACAAATATTTAAAAATGTCTATTTGCAAAATGTTTCATTTGTAAATTTTTCTAAGTTACCTTTTTATGTCTTGCCTAAATTAGAGTTTACTAGTATGTAAAGTTATATTATAATTATATCAGTGACATGAATCTGAAGTGATAGGTTTCAAATAAAGTTCAAACTTAAATTCTGGAGCGATAGTTAACTCCCCTAGTTAATAGGAGTTAACGAAGAGATATAATATGTCACTGCTCGCATAGATATTAGTTATAAATTGAAATGCAATCTATCAAAAACTAATGACGTTGAAGTATTTTCCCCTATATTTCAATCTGATTGGTTCTTGTAAGTTTTAACCAGGAAAAAGTACCTTCTACCTTATATACTTTAATTTAATTACCTTAGAATTCAATACAACTAATCTCTATCCCTACGTTCGGGGAGAAGTTACTGTCGCTACCAAACGCTATCAAACATTTTTTTTTCCTTCTTTCGAGCTTCCAGTCGCTTCCAAACGCTTTGGCTCCCCATCAAAATGTTTGTAGCGACTGAAAGGGGCGGAGCCAAAGCGTTCGGAAGCGACTGGAAGCTGGAAAGAAGGAAAAAAAGAAATGTTTGGTAGTTTAAGTAGCTTCTCCCCGAACGCAGGGTATGTAAGTAGGTAAAATCATGTTAGTATCATTAATCTCTTGTAGTTTAAATCTTCTCAAGTTCTATGATAACTAGAGAGCGAAAATTTCCCTTAAGAAATTTGGTTGCTCCCATTATCGAAGAAACTGAAATATGCCAACCGATAACCACCATATGAATTATAGTTTTCTATAAAACCGAATCTTGGCTTGGAGCCAGTTGATTAACCAACATTCGCTAGGCAAATAGAACACATCAAGAAAAAGAAGATTATTTATTTATTTATTTTTATTGTAAATACGGTCCTATTAGCGATTAAGGTTAATTAGTAAATAAAATAGATAATACCTTTTTTACATTTTTATTTTTTTATACACATTATCCATACTACCACAACACTGTTTTGGTGTTATCATTGGCTCAGACGAGTTGCTAATAGATGAAGCGACAATAAAAAAGCAAAAACCGCAACTTTTGTGGATGAATCTCTTTTTACCAAGATATTGTAATGTAATTTACCGACCACAAACTTTTTATAACAAATTTTTCGCAAATTAAATGTGGGCCGTCAAATTTTGTTAAACTTCCATCGGTCGGACAAATTACACACTTACCCAGGTTAGCTCAATCGGTCATATTTTATCGTATTTTATATTTTAGTTAAAAAGTATTTAAGATATTATCAATAAAAACCTTATGATACCATATGGATACAATAATTCTTCTGAGTGAGGTCGAAAGCCGAACAAACCACATTAATCCTGCTTTGACAGATTTAAGAGCAATATCTGTTACTAAAATTTATGAATCAATAAGGACTTCGAAGCCCTATTGGAATTGATATTACTGAACCCACTTAAATTTAGTCGTATTAGGAAATAATAATTTTGTTAGCGGTTTCATCAGCATATTATTTTGACTCAAAGAGTTAAGAGGGTGCTGCTATAATGTGCGGTCCAAAAATACTTGGAAAGGATTTAAATTGATTTAACGATGATGGATCCGAGATTTGCCGTGATTGCGTTGTCAAAATCGATTCTCCGCTCCGGTCCCCTACGCTCTGAATGCTCCGAGCCGTTTTGACTAACGCTGTACTAACTAAATATATCCTCTAGAGCGGTCCTACTGGGCAAAGTGTTCTACTTTGTTAAAGCTGTATATTTTCCTTCTAAATGAAAGAACTTTGGAATATTTTCCATTTTTTGGTGAAGGAAACTTTAATTTTATGTAAACTATTCTATCTCTTTTATTTCATAACTAATTTTAGTTCTTTTTCGTAGATGGGCTTTGTTTCCTCTTCACCTTCAATTTCAACTACCGCCTCTGCTATATCTAATACCACCTACTAAAACTGTGGACTATCCTCAGTTACAATTAACGCAAAACATACCAAAATATGCAGATGGTTCAGCATTTCAAAATAATAACAATAATAAGCCAGCCACAACCCAAAAATCAGTTGTAGCATCTTTGGTGCAAGATGTAAAAGTTGCATACTTAAATAACATGCTTGCAGAAAATGTAAATAATAATCAACAACCAGCTCAAAATAATTTAGATTTAATGAAAAGCATTATTCCTTACAAATCAAATCCATTATTTAACTATTTAAAAAACGAGCACACCTTAACAAACGATAAAATTATTCGCATTCGTAACGATAAGAATAAAAATAATGATGTTGCTACCATCATTTTAAAACCAGTTGCTAGAGCAGTTGCAGGAGATAATGGAAGAGCAATAGCTACACCTTTATCGAGGGCAATTTTGAAACCAGGCACCAATGTCGATATTTTATATGAACCCGAAGCTGTTGCAATTGCAGGACCTGGTGGTATAGCACATGCCCAAAGTGATTTGGAAATATTTTATGAAGATTCTTAGAAAAAAACTGTGATATTGTATTGTATAATACGCTTAATATAGTCAAAATAAATATTTTTTTACCCTGTGTCTAATTTTTTTCTTAAAAAATTTCTTTTAAAAGTTTTTCTTAAAAAAAACCTATAGTTTCACAAACATTTCAATATTTTCGAATAGTTTTCTGAAATTTGTCTGCTTAGTACAGATGAGTGAGGAGTTTAGAATATTTAAAGGTTTCCTAAAATACTGACACGTTAAAATCTGTTAAATTATATTTGCTGTAATTTATCGAAACTCAATGTAGGTAATTGTAAATATTGTAATGTTTCATTATGGTGGCCCTTGCATTTTAAAATTATTTTGTTTGTTATAGATGAAGATTCAAAAAATTGTCATGGGTTTATTCAGATTACATCTTTCTAGAAAATTTGCAAGATTTATTATTGCTTCATAAGAATCACTTTAAAATAATTTTTACTTATACAATCATTAAAGCAGCTATCTGCTATTACGGTTGCCTATTTTGTAAGTTCTAATATTTTTAAATAATTTCATGTTTTTGAATTTTGATTTTATACTATATTAATTTTTTGAACCTATAGTCGATTTTTTGGCGGAAATACGATTATTAGAATTGAACTTTAAACGTTAAAAATATTTTTAACTAAATAAATATATTATTTTTAGAAGTTGAAAACCTAAAATATTTCAAATACTTATTTTACTTTATCGGTAATTTCCTCAACTTAATTTCCTTAACTCAATTTCCAGCCACAACAATAACATAAAGTTTAAATAACTATTATAAAGAATTCAATTTTATATCTTTCTTATTGAGTAAGTTAATACAATTGTGGTCATTGAAGTATCTTGTGATTCAATCAGCATATTAATATATCAGTTACCCAAATAACGTGGAAAAGTATTACAAATTTATTTCATAATAAATGGGTTTACTACTCGTTTACATTTACATAAATAGTTGTTGTGCAGACTTAATATTTACTAATAAGTATTATGTTTTGAAAAAATTTAATTGATTTTCTAGCATCTATGAAGAAAAAATGAAAATTAGCTATTTACCCTATTATGGAGGAGCAAAAGGACAAACTTTAAAAATTACGGAAATGTCTAACGGAACCATTATACAAGAAATAATTAAAACTGAAGATATTAATGCAACAAATTCCGAACTGCATCCTTCAGAATTAGAGATGCCACCTTTACCCCAAGAACCTATAACAGATCACAACTCTCACTTTAAAAACATTCATCAAACTGCACTGAATATATTAAAATTACAAGAAATTGCTAAAACTCAGGGTCGACTTAGTCAACAAGACGAAGCAAAGTACCGAGAAAATTTAGACGCTCTAAACTTCTCTGCAGAACATTTAACCCAAATTGAAGATGAAGAATATGAAGATATTTTGAATATAAATGACAACACTGGATTATCTCCATGGTTCGAACGCAAGAAAAACATTAAGAAAGATAAGGATAAGAGAAAGGAAGAAGAAAAGCGAAGGAAGGAGGAAGAAAAGAAACGTAAAGAGGAAGAAAGAAAAGAGGAGGAAGAAGAAGAAGAGGAGGAGGAAAGCACTGAAAATAAACGAAGACAGGAAGAAAAAAAGAAAAAGGAAGAAGCTAAACGAAAGAAAGAACAAGAAAAGAAAAAGAAAGAAGAGGAAGAAAAAATAAAACAAGAAAAGGAAAAAGAAGAAGAGGAATCACCAGAAAAGGAAAAAGAAAAGGAGCAAATAAATGAGACGAATGACGAAGAAGTTATAATTGATTTACCACCCGATGATGCATCAGTTGCTGAGGCAAAACCTGTAGGATTAGCAATAGCAGGTAAACTTTTATTAAGGGTGCGTTCCACTTAACATCCTGTGGTTATCTTTGATTGGACTAAAGATCGAACGCTATTATCGTCGTGAGATTTAAGTGGAACGCACCCTAAGTATAACATTTCATATTTTTTAAATCGGTAAATTTGCTTAGGAGCTGGAGGAGTCGCGGCTAGTAAACCAATTGCTACGGCGGTTGTGGGACCTGGAGGGTTAGCAATTGCACGTCCGATAGGTACAGCAATTGCTGGAGTGTCTCCTGATCAAGCACTTGTTCCAATATATGCTGAATCTGAAGAAATGCCATCTAAAAAAGACACCGAAAAAGAAAAATTTAAAGGAAAAAAGAGGAAAATTAGTACCAGTGAATACTTAAACCGAATTATCAGTAAATATCATCAAGTATAAGAGATTTATTATTTGTTTACTTATTTAAATTTTAAAGAATTATTTATAACGACCTTATTGTTACGTAATTTAATTAATACAAATTTTAAGCTTGCGTTTAAATTAAAATTTATTGTAATCAAGATGTAATTTATAATTTTTTGTTGTTTAAATAAAATTAATTATATTTTTTTATAACAATTTTATGAATTTTTAATGTTTATTCCATTTCTTTGGTTCGGTATTATGCTAAAATTTCCATATTGCATTATATTTTTACTATTGTATGTAATACAATAAATATCCGTGAAAATTGTTGTACGTTTAACTAAAAGTGTAGATTAGTCATGCATTTATAACAAAGTAATTCTTGCAGGTTGGTCTTTCATACAGGTGTGGTTCAAACCGCGATTAAAACAAATTTTTATATTCGATCAATGTACTAGCATTGAACTTGACAATGCAAGAATAAGACATGTAATTATATCACCACTAAAGCACTTGATATTGAAGATAGAAATAAATGTAAAGAATGTCAAAAATTATATTATGCACGTGGAAAAACTTTGGGTTGGTAAAATATTTTTGCAATTACTTTTCGTTGCGGTCGTAATAATAAAAATTTGTGCATTAGCAATAAAGAATATTAAAGTATGTATGGGTTAAGTTATGATTAAAATTTACAGTAATGCAATTTTAAAAGATACATCTGTACACTCATCATACCAGCGAACTAATTTGTTAAAAATAAATATATACCATTAGTCTGTAGCTGTATTAAATTAATACATCTGAGGAAAATTGGTGACCCCGATAATATGTAAGAAATGTCACCAAGAATTCCCATCTTACACTTCATAAAAAAAAGTCGTCATTGGATCGAGTCTGCTTCTTTATCACAAGGAACCGTTTTGCGACTAACTCAATTTCTAGAAGAAGGATGATGTGATGGTCTGAAAATTAGAAAATATAGAAAAATCATTTTAAGTAAAACTTATCGAATTGGTGGTTAGGTGCAGAAATTCGATTTTCAACATATTATCAACAAGCAGAAGATTCTTAAAAATTCTGATTTTTTGCTTTTCGTAAATTTAAGTGTCGGCAGACATCAAATCATTTTTTTTTCATTATTAACCTGTTTGCAAATAAATAGCAAAATAACCAATAAAAAATTGTTTTTAATTTGGAAACCTAATTTATTAGTTCATAATGCGGAGCTTTAAAAAAATATGTAACGCAAAAGAACAAAAGGTATGATATGATGCATGGCCGGAGTTATTATTATAATGAGTTATATTTTAATCAAAATTCTTAAAATTAATCAAAAAATAAATAACCTGTTTTTGATTATCAAATTTACAGTGGCGTAACTTCCCAAATACGGTCGGTTTTTTACTTTTAACCTGTTTTCGTTTACTTTTTTGTTAATTTCCATTCAGAAAATAGATAGCTCCTAAATGTCATTGTATGTATACTACTGTGGCCATCTAGTATAGGTATTACCAGAAATATGGGCAATTCTAATAGATTGCATAAGCAGAAAAACTGATTAATTTCATATTCAATCAAATTGGTCGTAATACTTTTTGTGCAGAGCAAAATACACTAAAAATCAAAATTTTTGGATAATTACGAAAACACATCTGTATCCTGAGCAAATTGGCCGATATAGAAGAGGTAGTTGTTATCTTCGTAATTATTATCAAGAAATTTTGATTCTTAACTGATTGATTTCCTAAATGCTCTCTTAGTTCTTAGTTATATCTTTTCCCACTGGAGAGTCGAATCCAACCTTATCAAGTGCGTGCAGTCAGGATTTCAAACTCCAATTTTAGCCACCTCATTAGGAAAAATCCAGAATTAAATAAAACTAATAATAACTTGTAAGCTAAAAGCAAGCCAAATTGTGTAAACAAAAATTATGAAAATATAGGTCAAGTACCTCCAATATGAATGGATTTTCCAGAATCTATTATTTATGCAATCAATTAAATCATTTATACATACATCAATGGTTTCAACTTATAAATATAGCTTATGTGTGACAAAAGTGATTTAAATCTTTTAGTATATAGTTTTTTATTCTTCTGTGGGCGTACGCTTTATGTTTCTATCAATTTATACATGACAACACAATACATTGAGTAAAAGATGTTGGTAACCCATAGGATAGATAATTTTTTAGTTCTAGTTCAATGTTCCCCATTAAATCAATTGTGAACAAACACATGAAGATCGAGGTAATTGAATTTAAAATTTTTTAAATGCCAAATCAAGTTGAAGGTTTCAGTCAGTATTTATTTTTCTAACGCAATTTATGCCCATTATGGTAATGTTTTTATTATATTATATTGTTAAATGTTACCAATGTTATCTTAAATCTTTTTAGAAGTTTCCAGAATAAATTTAAAATTAATCTGTAACGAAAGTCATATTGATATTAACGAATATTGGCAGGTAGGTACATTATAAAGATAAAAATGTCCAAGTCCAAAATTTTAGAGATTAAAAATTTGAAAGACTGAAATCGAATTTTGCATTAATATAGATACGGACATGGACCTTAACTTGACAAAAAAATTATGACTGAATAATTAGATATAAGAATTTGTAGTTCACTTCTGAATTTATTACCTTTTTTATGGGCATTTAACATATACATTTTTTAGTTTGATTTTTATAGAACACAATATGAAAATAATAACAAGCTCTGCTTCTTAAGCTTTAAGTATGTTTCTCTTGACAGGGGTATTCGAGATGGCACCCAAGATAAACTACTCTCTTCTGATTTAATAAGTATAATGTTAGGCAAGAGAATTAAACTGATAATTTAATATATACCCAATTAGGGTAAATAATTTTTATGTGAGCAAAAACTACGTTTTTATTGTCTAAAATTTTAAATATACCTATATAATAAGTGTTTCATACCAAGGTCCTCAAGATTATTGTAATTGTTATTATTTATAATTAAATTTTGAATTGTACAAAACCAGCCAGACGAACGCTATCCCACTCGTATGATGACATCGAGAAATGTTGACACAGTAGACGCACAACGCATTTTTATTTAAAACCTACGAAGAGCAACATTTTGTTATAATTATTACACAAAAGAAAGTGTACACGAACCTTAAAGCGACGTGCATTGAGATTTGAGAAAATCTGCAATAATGACGATCCATACGTCGTCACCGCCATTTCATCTCCATCACCTGCGTTGCCTTTATGTTTTGGTTTATAAAAATATGAATAGCACCAATAACCTTTTTCCCCTTTACCTAAAAACTAGATGTATAATATTATCAATTACTATTTGGTAACCTAAATTTGGTAACCCTAAACTTATCTTCTATGTTTACTTTCTTTTTTACGGTCTAAAATCTAGATGACATACGTATTATTATCTTTTTAACAGAGCCCTACAAAATCTAGCGCCGTCACTGTATAGATAAGTATGTTTTTTAGTAAATGCTGCAATACCATCGACACACTGCCAAGTTAATGATCATTAAGAATCCTTTCAGATGGAATTACACAATCCGGATACACATAGGACAAATACTCGAATTACGATTCATTCTGTTATTTATTAAACTATTTAATAAATTTAATTTTTTGCGAATCTTACATTTAAAAAAAGTTAATAAACATTAAATGTCCGTCTGTCGAAAGTGTAATTGTTTAAAATAATAAATTGTGATTTTAAAATGTACGTTTCAACTTGTGTAGCCTCTAAACTGTTACTCGTTTCCTGTGTTTGTTTATAAAATTCTATCAAGACCATTTTAACTATTACCTACAAGACATCGAAAGCATTGGTGAGTTTTTCCAATTTCTCTTAGCAAGAAAAAATATTTTGGCCGACGTCGTGTTAAGTGATTTCCAGGTATATAATGATGTGATCATAATATGAAGAAAGCCGCATATAGTATTTTCCCAACAATAATGAAAACAATACTTCCTGCAATTGGGTTCATCTGTTGGAAATCAAACTAATGATATGTATATTATTTTAATCATTTTGATGATACCATTTTGTTTCCTTTAAATGGTTGTTAATTTTATATGTTGGTATTTGAATAATTATCTATGTATCCAGTTGATATTCTTACAGCTTTCCTTAATTATTATAATATTCATTTGTACCGTGGGTTATGTAGACATGCCTAGTACATACTTAGTAGGCATATAGTATACCATACTTATTAGCATTGTCTAATCTATTCAAAAAAAACCTTCAATTTATCATATTCTTTCAAGTGGCAACAAATTAAAAGAAAGACGCCAAAAATATAATAACTACATTTATTCGACGTACCATTAAAATATGGAAGTTCTTGCATTGTACATTTTATGAGCATTTTTGCTACCGTTTAATTGGCCGTGTCATAAAAATTATACACTTCAACAATTACCAATCAAATAAATGCCAAAATTCTACACCTCACATGTCTGAAATAATAGGGGAAGGTTACCGATATCGTACCGATACCGCGCCTCCTAAATCGTACCGGTTATACACGTAAGTCTACGTACATAGTGCACGCTGGTCGCCAAAACCTGCTTACCGGCTTGGATGTTTTCATTGAAATATCAGCTTATATTGTCCTCGATTACATTAATTAATATAATATAAATAATAATAATAATAAGTAATACATTAATTCTCAGGTGTAAAGGGTTTAAGGTTTAAGTTAGAAAATTAAAATTTTTGAAAATTTTGAAATTAAGATTAATGAAACATCGGTCAAGCTGAAGTGAGTAACTGATACTAGGTTCGATTCCGGTGAAGTTATACAAATTTATTTAGATGATTAATGTGATGTATTTTTAAAACTCAAATATAAACCAACTTTAAGTTAGGATCATTTAATTCTAATTTTTGATCACCTCCCCCCTGTGAAAGGAGGCTTATGGACACCCCTAATGGTGACTTTGTGCCGTTAGTCTTTCGACTTCGTTCCGCAATTGAATCCATATTCCATTTCTTTCATTATTACAATGTCTATTCAAGAAGACGATTAACTCTTCTCGATTTAGTCCCCAAGTAGTATCGACATTTTCAAGCTCAACGTTCCTTTGCCTTTGCCTCATATATCCACCATTTTCACGACCATAAATCGTTGAAGTTTGAATTAACGCTCTGCAATATGGACACGTAGAACGTCCCCATGTCTGTAAGCACTCATTACAAAAACTATGGTTACAGCTGTCAGTTACAGCAACTTCCTGAATTGTAAAATCTTTTAACCTTTAAGTGGTGCCGTGAATTTTTCCTACATAAGTAGTGCCGTGGGCGTCTTTGGAACGCCCATATGTTTTATTTCAAAATATTGTTTTAAATGTTAAATAAAAGCATTTTTATGTCATATATTGCAAGAATAGATCATTACCTAATATTTTATGCACTTTTGAAACAATAAATAAAAGGCGTTAATGAAATATCGGTGTTTATTTGCAAGTTGAATTTTAATTAAATTTTTCGATAAGCAAATATACAAAATTGAAATTATTAGTAATTGAAATACCATTTCGTTCCAATTTATAAATTATAATATATTAACAGAAAAAACTAATTGAAAACCGTCGAAAATAAGAAAATTTAAAATTAATTTATCTCCCTCCTTATCTATTACATTTACTTCCTAAAGCGGCTGCACTATTTTGTTACGTTTTTAATACAATACGTAAGTAGTGCCGTGGGCGTCTCATCGACGCCCGGCAAATTCATGCTTTTGCTAAATTGATCGTTTTAGCAGTTTTACAATCGAATTTTTAAGAAATCTGTTAGGGGTATGTTCCTAACACTACAGACGAGGAATACATAGAAGCATTTTTTTAAATTATCAAAAATAAAAAAATTACAGTTATTTTAATTTCAACTTTGCCTCAAAGACGCCCACGGCACCACTTAAAGGTTAAACAAATTGGACATTGTTCGCCTTCAAAAGTATTGTTTTAAGTCGGCAATTTTCAATATCAATTTTTTTAATTCATCTCAACTCATTTTTCACCTTTATAGAAAAAATGTTGATTTTATCGGATAATCGTTTAATCCGAATAGCTCAAATTAATCATTTAATTTATAATCCTTTTTTATTGAAAATGATTTTATTTTTTAATTTTCAGGTGTAAAGAAAGATTCTAAAATTAAAATTTTGTAGAATCTTAACTTAACAGAATACACAAAAAACAGAAAAATTCTTATAGGAAGGGAAACCACGTGGAAAATAGAAATAAAAATATAAAAAGTTACAAGAAATAATACCTTTGAATCTAAAAAATAAACAATCATTTTGGAGAATTTTACGGTGGATTCGTGTAACTGAGTAACTTTTTTAATAAAATAAGGCATTTATGCGCATTAGTGACCAAACACCTTTATTTTAAGCACGATTTGCAAGCAATATTTTTAGATAAGGCAAAACAAAGTGAGGGGAAGGGAAAAATTTCAGGTGTTAGGTATAAAGGGTTTAAGTCAGGAAATGGAAATTTTTTTATTGCTGGTTTTTTATATTACCTAATAGGTATCATAACAATTAATAAGTAATAATAATAATAATAATAATAATAATAAGTAATAAACCCTATTTTATTAATACGAGTGACGACCTACCAGTGATCCAGTAATAATCTGATAATATTTTAAACATCATGTCAAGTGAAAGATGCATGGCAACATTTTACACGAGTGGAAAATAAAGAAGGTGCTATTTGTAACCACTGCAAAGCAATGATAAAGTGTAAAGGATTTTCAACAAGTGGACTTCTTCGTCATGTAAAAAATCTTCATAGCGAATTGAAATTAGAAGTAAGTAATAAAAGACCACGTAAAGACACCGGATTGGAAAGTAGAAATGTTCAACGTAAAATTTTGACATTTATGAAAAAGGAAACTATAGAAGAAATAATTTCAAAATTAGCTGCTGTCGATGGATTTTCTATTAATGCAATTACGAAATTCGAATTTATACGAAAAAGCCTTACCGCTAAAGGCATGATGTTACCGAAAAATCCTTCTCATGTAATGAATATGGTGAAAAGTCAATATAATTTAGCAAAACAAGATGTTTTTGTAATAAAAATTTAAACTTTTATAAAAAAAAATTTCAATATTCCCCCCGGGATCCCGGGATTATGAAAATATTTGTCCCGGAATCCCGGGATTTGAAATTTGCCTATCCTAAATAAGTCATTGAAATTCGCGTAAATATGAACAATTCCAAAATTCTAAAATATGCAATCTTTAATTAAAAACTATATCTAATAACCTATCTTGTTGGAATTTAATATAAATAATTATCCGAATTACAATTTGCATTACAAACTTCTTTCTTCACTTTCTCAAAACTACGTTTTATGACTTAACCCCTTTATCCCTAACACCTGAGAATTTTAAATTGATGTTTTCATGACATGAAGGCTGGAAATTTCATCATTCACTGATCCAGTTCACTATGAAGTATGGAAGGATTATACACAAATATAAACCAACTTGAAGTTAGTATCATTTAATTCTAATTTTTGATCACCACCCCCTTTGAAAGAAGGCCTATGGACACCCCTAATGGTGACTTTGTGCCGTTAGTCTTTCGACTTCGTTCCGCAATTGAATCCATATTCTTCCATTACTTTCATTATTACAATGTCTATTCAAGAAGATATTTAACTCTTCTCGATTTAGTCCCCAAGTAGTATCGACGTTTTCAAGCTCAACGTTCCTTTGCCTTTGCCTCATATATCCACCATTTTCACGACCATAAATCGTTGAAGTTTGAATTAAACCTCTGCAATATGGACACGTAGAACGTCCCCATGTCTGCAAGCACTCATTACAAAAACTATGGTTACAGCTGTCAACTACAGCAACTTCCTGATTTGTAAATTTTTTTAAACAAATTGGACATTCTTCGTCTTCAAAATTATTGTTTAAGTCAGCCATTTTCAATATGAATTTTTTTAATTCATCTCAACTTATTTTTCACCTATATAGAAAAAAAAGTTGATTTTATCGGATAATCTGTTAATCGGAAGCTCGAATTAAAATTTGATTTTTAATCCTTTTTTATACTTATTGAAAATGGTGTTTTTTTTTTAGTAAGTAACTATTTTACATCTGGTAGGTAGCTTGATAGGCTGGCCTACAGATGAGCAAGTGACCTAGTCTGTTTTGTTCAATGATCAACCCATAGGGACTGATGGTTTTACATACCCTCCAAATCACGGAAACGGTCATTAGAAAGTTGGGAAACTAAAGAGAAAAGCAACGATATAGACACCACATGTAACAATATAGCAAAGAGCCTGAAAACAGGTGTAACACAAACAATAGGATATAAGAAAAAAATAAAATTTAAAACATGGTTCGATAAGAATGTGAATAGGCAAACAAAGAAAAAAGTAAAAGAAGAATCACATGGCTGGCAACTAATGAACAGCATAACTTGGACCAATATAAGAGGAAACGAAGAGAATTGAATAAAATGTGCCGACAAAAGAAAAACGAATGGATGGAAGCAAGAATGAGAGAAATAGAGACGAACAGCAACAACAACAATAATATAAGAAAATTCTATAAACTAGTCAAAATTAATAAGAGAAATCACGAGATAAAAAATAGAGGAATGAGAAATGAAGAAGGCAAGATAGAAGATGGATCAGAAGAAATAAAAATAATATGGGAGAACTACTTCCGCAAACTGTTGTACACACACCAGGAAGAGGAAATAGAACAAGATGCAGACATACTCAACGAGGAAGAATGGACAGAGCCGACGGACGAAGAAATAATAGAAACAATACACCAGCTGAAAAACGGAAAAGCCCCAGGTAACGATGAGATAATGGCAAAAATAATAAAGAACGTAGGAGAAAGAGTACACAGGGAGATCTGCGAATTGATAAGAGAGATCTGGCGAAGAGAAGACATGCCACAAAGATGGAAAGAAAGCGTAATTTTTACAATTAAAAAGAAAGGAAACGCTGCAGAATGCCACAACTATCCGAGGAATAACCCTCCTGAATGCGACATACAAAATACTGTCCACCGTTATGCATAACCGCCTTAAGACTCACACAGAAGAAATAATTGGAAAATATCAGTTTGGCATTAGACGAGGCAAGTCGACGGTGGATGCATTGCATATATTAAAGCAAATTATGGAGAGGAGCTATGAACATGATATAGAGGTGCATATACTATTCGTCGATTTCAAGCAAGCATTCGACCAAGTGATAAGATATCAGCTGACAAAAATGAAAGAATTTGCAATACCAGCGAAGCTGAGAAGATTGATCAAGATGACATTAAAAGATACGACAACTACGATAAGGATTCCCCAAGGAGAGATCAATAGCTTTGAGATTAACAATGGAGTGAGGCAAGGTGATGCCTTGTCAGCGACATTGTTCAACATCCGTATTGGAAAAGATCATTCGAGCTACCAACTGTAATGGAACAATGTGACCAGAGAAAGCCAGATTCTAAATAACTATTTTACATCTGGTAGGTAGGCTGGCCTACAGATGAGCAAGTAACCTAGTCTGTTTTGTTCATTGATCAACCCATAGGGACTGATGGTTTTACATACCCTCCAAATCACGGAAACGGTCATTAGAAAGTTGGCATTTTCCCGAATTTAAACTCGATAGCTGGAATTAGCAGTTGATCGAACTACGAGCCTCTATGACAGTTGTCATAATTTGGTAAAATAAATTGGTATCATATGAAAAAAAAAATGTTAAAAATCTCTGATAAATAAGTTATGAAGCAATAATAATGCAAGACCAGCAGTCACTGGCATACTTGGGAACGGGAAACCGCTGTTTTATTTTGTCATTTCACAGTTTCTTGGGAAATATTTTTGTGGAAATTCAGAACGACCGTTTTATTGCATTTATATGGCGACCACATTATTTGTTTTTCAGGAAACAGCATTTTTGCAATTTAAATAATTTGTAAAACTACAATATATAGCCCATCTATCAACAATGCCATGTTTTCATGAAGAAAAAAATCTGCTGGTCAAATTAAAGCAAATTTAGACTTACCAGTTACTGTATTTATTGCGAATTCGACTTTTAGAAAATTCCAATTTTCTAGAATGGGTTAGGTGAATGGCAAAATCTGCACTTTAGTTACACAGGCGCGGATACAGGATTTCGTTCAGGGGGTAGCATTTTTGTTTTGGAATTGGTCAAAATAAAGTGCATAGGTCGTGAGTCATGGAGGACAATAATTGCACCTATTGCCCCTCTCTATATCCGCGCCTGCAGTTACAACATAATGAAGCTAGAACTTTAGATCAACATTATGATAAAAAGTTAATTGTTCATTATGATAATGCTCCTGTCCATTCTTCGTAGAAAAAAACAGTGGATTTTTTCTTAAAATATAGAAGTTTTGAGTTGGCCAGCTATTAGTCTTAACCTAAACCAAGTAGAAAATGCATTGGGTATATTACGTGGTACCTATATGTTTATAAAAATGGGAGGTCATTTGCAACCGTGAAAGAGCTAAAATCAGAAATTGATCGAGCATGAAGGAATATAATCCCACTGGAAACTCATCAAAATCGCATAGATTCTATAATCTACTCGTATAACCAAATACAATTTATGAAGTGATTTTGAGAAATAATGGTAATACTAATACAAATTTAGGAAAAGGTTCTCTTCGAGACGCAAATCCATCACCACAATGGACCTACACACACGTAAGACCAAGTGTAATTAGTCAAGATAGACCAGACTTCACCAACAAAAAACGCATGAAATGCGAAGGAAGTCGAAAACACTGACCAGCAAAGACCTCATTGCATTATCAGCTGATTTCGACTTTAGCCAAACGGCATAGTCTCATCAGATGCACTCTGGTTTTGCGGTACAATGCAAACGAGCTATCAATCACATAAATCCAACTAATACAAATTTTTCTCAGATTTTTCCTATAAGAAAAATTGGAACCATTTTTAAAAATGGCGAATAGGTTTTTCACAATTACCTTGTAAACAATTCATATCGGGTAAAATTAACGGCACAATATTTGGACTAAAAGTGATCGTACTCCGATTGGCGTAAAAGCTATAGTTCGCATGGTATAAAGTCCAGAAGTGAGGATTTGGTTCTGGCACGCAGTGAATAAGTTATAAAATATAATATAATTTATAAAGTTATGTTTAGGTAAATTTAACTTCGAATTAGATGTACGAATCTCTTTTTATACTCCATTGATGAGTAGTACTAATGTAAGATCGAAACATGTATGTATGTCAGTTTTGGAATTGCTTGTTATGACTTTTTTATTTTGTAGTAGTAATTTTTTTTTAAATTGTTAATAAATCTCAATTTTTAACTAACGAGTCATTTCTCTAATTAGAAAGGTATTACAATAACTTTATTATATTATTACTAATAGATACCTAAAAGCTGAGTATTGTACTTTTAAGTAGGTACCTATTTATTTAATTTAATTTAAATTGTTACCCACTTAGTTTTTCATTATGAAATAGGTACATTTGATGTTTTATTGTTGTACCTTATTAGGGCACGGTACAAAAAATTTCCTTCCTTCAATCCATTTGATATTATACTTGTATGAAATTATCATAATTGCTTGTATTTACATTTGTCCTTGAACTTAATACTTATTCTGCTTGTATTACAGCAAATTTAAGAAGAGCTAAAGTAATGTTTACTTTTCATGATTTAAAAAATATAATAAAATCACTTGAACTCATCAGATTTCACATTATGAAGAAAAAATTCAAGAGGATGTGTGTACATACCGGTACATAGGTACATACACCTTGACTGCAAGGAAAGAAGACATACGAGTAAGATTATAATATAAATCAGTAGAAGATAAGTTTTCCGCAAAATGAAATATTCCTATCATGACAGAATCGAATCCAACAGCGTTTTACTTTTTTGTCGTTAATTTAACTGGACTGGTATGAAATACCCAATACAAGTAGAAGCACGAGCAGGTTTTCTTTGAATTCTTTAAGTTTCTATCGATGTCGTATCGATAAGGGGGATGAATCAAGGGGTTGAAAAAAAGAACTAAACATAGTTTTGATAATAACGTTGATTGTGTATTATTTCTAATGCATTCGTCCATGACAGGGGTTAGAACCTTCCCACCCCCCTGATTAGGTATCTGATATACTTTGTTTAAAGTAAAAGTAAATTTTGAAAATCCTCAAACAGTTTCTATTAAAAATGAAACACTTATAAGTAAAGAAGTATTGGTAACATTCTAAATATACTATATGTGGTTTGAAAAAAAATCACGGTTTTATAAATATTTGTAACACTGTCACCACAGTCAACAAATTTCAGATCATGTGATGCATCACAAAAAAGTCTTTAAAAAATAGCATAAAAGTTTATTCTAAACAAATCAGATTTTGTCTTTGACATTGAGCTCCTCCCCACCTGGTGGTAGTATAAGAGAGGTCGTTGTGCCTCTGGAGGAGCTACTCATCAAGTGTTGTGTGCACAATAATAATCTACCCGGTAAGTTTTAATTTTTTTTTTTGATCGCGAAATCATCTAACTATAAGTTTCAAAGAGTAAAATGGCATTAAAAATTCGTAATATTTTGAAAAGCCAATATGTTTACAATTTATTTAGGCTGACTAAAAGTTTGTTTTTTTCCTGATGAAAAAGGTCGAAACAAACAATTTGAAAATCTTACAGCTAAGGAATAATTTTTACTTGAAAATAGAAAATTTTAATTTACGCGAATCTCAAAATTTCCGGAGTAACTGGAAATTTAACCCATTAATTTTTTTGGATTTTCCGTAGTTATTAGTTCATACGTGACATAAAAAATAGGGTTAGTTGCAAAGTGAATTTTAAAAAGTGTGAGTAGTTAAACCAGAAAAGTACCTACAACCGTTTTACATATGTCATTACTTTCATATTTTAATTCCAATATAAAATAAGTAGGTACTATAACAAAAAGTAATTTCAGTGAAAGTTAAAAAATTAATTATTTAAGATTTTTTGACTCGAAGTTAAGATTGTAATTATAGTGCGTTAATATAATGGAAAATATTTTTTAATAGGGTCCGAAAGTTAAAACTAATAATGTTATTGTTGTAGTATATCAATTAAAATTAAAATGAAAGAAATAAATCATAGAATTTTGAATAGCAATTAATTAAAAGTGTTATAAAAGTTATTGTACTAATTAATATACTCGTACCAATATTATTGTAGGTATAGTTTTCAACAACAGTATTATATTATGATATACCTACATACATACACAAATAATTAATTAATTATATCTGTGATCTTTGTTCTCGGATTTTAAAACTTCATTATTACAAATGAAGCATAGACGAACTTGATTATCAATTATTGCAATATGTTTCACTAAAGGTACATAATATTATTATATCCGTTAGAACAATTTTTTTTTTAAAAGTGGTTTAATTTCATAATAGTAAATTAAGAATTGCATAAATATAAACAATTTTGTATTAATCCGAAGTAAAAAAATTAATTTATTCTGTATGCACTGAAAAATGTCAAGTGTATATTTAATTTTAAATTTAAATCACGAATTATATGACAAAGTTTGTTTTCTAACTGGCACATTAATATTTATTATTAACAATAACAATTATATACAATCGAAAAAAGAAAGAAATTGTGGACAATAAATAAAAGTTAATGTTACATAGTACAAATGAAATATTTTTGCAAATGTATCAAGATAGTAATAGGAACTTCTCGTGCGTGTAAATTTGGATGTGAAAATTTTCTCATATTTACAAATTATTTTTTTAAATATTTCTTAACAGTAGATAAGTATCTAATATGTAGGTAATTTAACAATTTAACAGTCCCAAAAATATTTTGACATGGTCACCCAATTGAGTAGTTAGTAGTAGGTACTATCTATATTCTTGCCATATGGAAATCTCTGGTGGAAAATGGCAAAATTTATTTGGTTTGGTGTGCCTCGGGGTTTCTACATCGGCCCGTTGTTGTTTAACATTTTGTTATTTTATATCTACGATATGATAGTTTTGGTGTGTATTTGTAGATGAAGTTTGACCTGAATTTAGCACTGTACTACTGGTATATGGAAAACAAGTTTGTGCTTAATTAACACTATTAAATGTATGCACTTTTTGTACATTTTAGTCAACGTTGAAACAGTACATTTAGGATCTACTATGTCTAATATGCTAATGACATAAGACTACCTCAATATGTAATTAACTGTGAGCTCTCATATTGCAATCGTATGTAAAGATCTTAAAAGCTATTGGTTTTTTACGATTAATTCTAAAGAATTTATTGCATTAATTTCGATTTAATTCAAATTAAATTTTGTCTAGGTAATCAAAGATGAATAGATAAATTAAAAATTTTAGACTTTAATACTCATTCAGTATGATAATTATGCCCAGGAAGAAAGCTCTTTTAATTGTCCAATATTTACATTTTATTATTTTCGTCATGTAAATGCACTGTTGCAATTAAAATGTCTATCTGTCAAACTGAAATTATCTGGAAGATTCTCGTTGATATATAATTACTATTTTCATGACTTACGTAAAGAAGAACTCATTTTAGTGGTGCACTTTTGGATGGAACAAGAAATGTGATCTTGTATTTGCTAATAATAGAATAGAATTATTGAAATATCACAAAGTTTTCCAAAATAATTGTCTTCGGTCTATAAATACTGAATATTTCAACAGTATATTATGTACATCCATATATTCATAAAAATATAATTTGGCACGTTTTTTTGACATTGACATTGAACTTTTAATATTAAAGAAAACCTTTGGGGATTCATTCATAATTTGTGTACCTATTACGGGTTGTAAGCATATACTTTTCTTTCAAATTTTTTTTTTATATTGATTTAATATTTATTACAATCTATCCTAAGACAATGAGTAATATATTTGATATTAACAAGACATGAAGGAATTGTCCAATGACGCTTCACTTACTACTATTAATCAAAATCAATTTGTGACTTCAGGATAAAATAAATTACTAAAATCTGCTCAACCAATCATTGATGTTTCCTCATTTCAATTATTTGATTCTGTTGTCTCTGGTATTCAGTTCTTCAACCAATTTATTGGAATAAACATCCATCCTGGCATGATATGATTTACTGAAATTGATAATCTTTTCCTTAATGGTAGAGATTTGTATGTCTCGTCGAATCACTTCGTTCGGAATAAACCCTGAGGCACCAGTGATTATATTCTTAGCGTTTTTGAATGGAATCTCTGCAGTGTTTCTACATTAAAGTTAGATGCCATAAGTCCAGACAGGCGAAATAATCTTGTAAATTCACAGCTTATTATTCTCTAGGATAATTTTTGAATGTTTTCCAATAATCCAATTAATTTATAACCCGAGTTGCTTTTTCTTAATGAATAATATGTGGTTTTGCCAAGTCAAACGTCTGCCCATATGGATGCCCAAGTATTTAGTGTCTTCTGATTGCGGTAGTTGCTGATTTATTATTTAAGCGCACTGGAGGACATGTATCTTTCTTAACGTAAATGTCACTTGAACAGACTTTACCTTCGTTAACTTTAATCTTCCATTTCTTCTTCTTTCAAATAATTTAAATTTTGTCGCAATGAATGCTGAATTTGTAAAAATTGCCCTAGATTTAGCAATTTTCCAATAAACTAATAAAACAAATTTTCCACTATGTAGATTTAGAAATGTAGTTATAATAAATGAAACATTTAATTAAAATACAGTTTAATTTATATTATGCATCTTGAGTTCTAGGGTTTGTACCAATCTGATCTGAAAAGATACAAAAGAAAAGATTTTTGATATGCGACATAAAGTTAAGCATTTCTCACAATGGCAAGGTCCACGATAAAAACAAGTCCATAAACAGCAATTTTTGGTAATATGCAAGTTTTTAAGTAAAATTATATTTCAAAAGTATCGGAAACAATAACATCACGAAATGACAACATTTTGATAAGGGGTTAACTACAACATTTTTAAGTAGTTTGGACCTGGAGTTGCTTTCGAAAATGAATTTCAACATAATTTTTGTAAATAAAATTTAATTCATTTTTCTCTTGGTCCCAAAAGCGATGCTGGGGCTTGGCCACCTAATCTTCTAAGATTTAATTATATAACATAACAGTTCACTACTAAAGACTATGAATTCTTTGTGGTAGTGCCCAAAATATTTGATTTATCAGCTTTCATACCCGTAGGTGCTTCAATGACGAAAAGATAAGTGAAAGTCAGGGTCTTTTATATAACATTTTCAAGGTCAAGATCTTCTGACCTACCTTCAACTACAAATTTACGTTTCTTTTGTTTGTTTTTTATACAGAGAATTTAATTAATTTCATTTTTTCTAATTATTATTACTATGTTTTAGGCTGGTTTTAATACCGTTTTAGCAGCTAGTAATTAAAAAGAAGATCGTTTTTTTCACTTTGTATCTAATATAATATCATCAGGTTAGAACTTTCGATGTTATTGAAAATAGTATCAACTTTATTATTACTTTTCTTTTAATTTAAAAATTACATAGGCATATAATTTATATTGCCCACTATGTTATATCTATATCTGCCACCCATGATCTGCACATATTTTTAGTAATGCTAGATTTTACTTTCATTTTTTCCCTAATGATATAAATATAAAATTATAACAAGTTTAGACTAAATACATAGTAATATATTCAATGAAATACTAATAATCAATTAAATTTTTTTTATTCAATTAATAATTCAATACGAAATGTTGTACCTATTATTTAGTTATTTTTTGTGTAGTAGAGAAATTGAAATACATTAGGTGGAAATGTTGTACAAGATTTTCAATAGTTTATAATATCTTCATTGTTAACAATTTATTATTATTTGATTACCACTAATTGATTTCGTTACATGTTTCAGCAGAGAAACGATTAAATTTCTCTCAAGTATTAATTTATTATTTACAAACTTTAAATTTTATACAATAATTAATAATTAGCTTTATATTTTAATCAAATTAGAGTAATATAGAATAACATAGAGAGCATAGAGGAATTGTTCATAAAATGACACACTTTTTATGTGAAATTTTATGTTTATAATCATACCAATTGCCATTATTAACAAAAGGGCAAGACGGTTGAAAAAAAAAAGAAATTTACACAATAAATTAATGTCTGCATAAAAAATTAAATCTTTGAAAACATTTTGATCATACCCGTGGCTTATTTATTTTAGGTAATACAGCCAAATCTAAAATTTTGAAATTGTTTAGAAAATTGGTTTAACAGTAATGACCAAAAGTATTAATTTTACACTGAAGACCGTCATCAATTTTGATCAAATTTAAATAGCAAATTCGATGATAACAAGCAAACATTTTTGAAATTATTTCGATCATGGCCGTAGCTACATTTTATGTAACACAGCCAAAAACAAATAACATTTAAAATAAAACAATCTCAACCTATTTGAGATATTTAACAATGTTTTACTTAACCCCCCAGTTTTGGGGATGTTCTGCAAACTGTCATGGCTTTCATTTTGGATATGTTGTCAAGGACATTTTTATGAAATGAATCTGCAAAAGCTTCTGTTTGAATTTTTCTGACCTAAAGTGCTAGAAAGCCTATATTATAAGTAGCTATCTACTAATAATTTGTTTTGTAAAATAATAACTTTCGTTTATAATTAACATTTTTCATTGCTCGTTAAATGTTGCCATATAATCTTAAAATGATACAATTTTGTATCATTTTACTTACACTTTACACACCTACCTATTATTTCTCAAGTTTTTTGGAGAAAAAATCTCGTGAAAATAAATTTCAAAAGCGAATTAGTTTTATTAAAATTAACTTCACATTAACCTTCACATTTTACAAATTTGACCCATTTTAGTAAAAAATAATTTTTAACAATTTTGATACAGAAAAGACATAAACTACAAAATAATGTATTTGTTAGAACATTAATCTTGTATAATAATTATTATGCTATGGTGAATGTCATAGCATTCACTTATACTATAAAATTTTTTATGAGGATTATTTCTTCCAGTGTAGGTAAAATTTTAAATATTTTATAGATTCCAACGTTGCTTCAACTTTATTACAATTTTACTTGTGACAATAATAATAATAGATCTACATTGGCAAATTTTGATTAGAATACTTCAATGAAATAAATAGCAATATTTTATAGAAGATAAAAAATGATCTTATTCTCAACGATTTTTGCTTAAATATTTTGATTAAAAATCGTTCAACTATTCTTAGATTTGGTGTTTTTTGTAAAAATGCAAGTTGGCAAAATTGTAACGACAAAGATGAAATGACAAATTCTATGCGAAAATATATTATCTGTATTCGGTTTGAGGAACTAAAAATATTTTTAATTTTAAATCATAAAATAATAAATAAATTGATGTAGTAGCTACTGGATGATGTCTAATGCAAGAAATAGATTCATCTTGAACCATTAGGTGTTATATTGTTTGAAGTATCTTTAGAAGTAATAAGTACTTTAATTCTAAAAGTCACGATCAGCAAACCTTTTTGGGGTGATTATAATAATATTATTGATATGGCTGAATCAATTGATTATTTTAATTAATTATACTTATAATTATTATGTTTTTCAAGATGACTGAAGCATCAATAATATCGCCCAAATTTTGTTATTCTTTTCTGACAATGTTTAGTTTACTTTTATTATCTTACCATTAAAAAACTTTTTCTTTTAGATAAAAATGATTTCAAGATCAGTGATAATAGGATGTGCAATCTTGTCGTTGGTATGTGGTGCTGATATTAAACCATCACTTCCACAAGGACCTGATCGCCAAATTTTATTGCCATCTGGAGCTCAATCACAATATTCTCCCGAATTCCAGCAAAATTTGAATGTATTGGAACCTCAGTTTCAATATCCTGGTCTCAATTTTCCACAAAATCAACCTTATCCGGGGTAAGTGGAAAACAAATTAAGCATTCTATACACATTAATTAGGTACTACTATAAAATAATATGCAAACCTTGAATTGTTTATGAGGAACACAATACTTTAATTATTAATTTACGTTCATCGACCAAATTACAGTTCATTTAAGATGGCACTGACCGTGTCCAAAAAATGTAGTATTTCCTCGTAAGGAAAAATTGCAATTTTGTAATATCTGCTTACTATAAAAGTATTCACACGCTTATAATTAATTATTGGATTATTTTATAAAGCCGAAAATTTATCTTCTTTTTCTTGATTTAAATTTTAGGGTGCAACCTCAACCACCTCAAGTTTTAATTTATGCAACACCTGGTCAGCAATTTTTATATAATCCAGGTGCACCACCTGGCAATTTCTTAATTCCGCAACCACAACCTCAACCAGGAGTGTACTTCAATGGTGGAAACCCTCAAGTGCCTGCTTTTGATCCAAACTATCCCAGACCAGCGTATGTGCCTCCAATAGAAAAGGATGCTGAAGAGATACCCACAAATTTGAATAAAGGAACCGAAGCTCGAGTAGTCCCGCAATTTTTTAATCCACCAGGTAAACAATTCAAATAATTTCATTTGTTAGTCACGTCATGCAGTTTTTTATGAAGTACTATGAATAAGTAAGTGAACTATTAAGTATTCCCAGACATGCGTGTACTTGAAAAGAATGTGAGTACTATATTATTTTGTTGTGTAAATCTATTTGCGTTAACAATTTCGTCATCCTTAATATGTATTACATATTAACATTGTGTGCGTTATCAAACACAATTGCTTGCATATGAGAGAATTGAAAAATAATTTTGTAACCTAAATTGCCGTTTCATTTAATATTTAAAAAAATTTGTTTTTTATATTATCCATAATATTCATGATTCGGGCAGTTCACATTTTGCAGTTTAAAGTTTTGTATTATTGATAAAGCAAAACGTGTCGCCTCTATGTTAGCTTCTTCACCTTTGAGTACTACGTGTTAGAAACAAATTCCAATTTTAAGGAAAAATTTCATAGCATTGTTTCATTTTAACATCTGCAATTGTTTTGCGTAGCTTTGACGAATTCGTCGTTATTTCTTAACGTATCATCGTGGTGTGATCGATTGCTTTGAGATATCTCAAAATTTTAATTAGGTATTCCTGATAACATTTTTATTACTACTTTCATTTCTGTAACCAACACATTCCTAGAAACTCAGTTAAGTGCTTATAAAAATTTTGCATTAACTTATCAGTATAAACAATAGAGGAACTGATCCGAATATTAACACCGATTCTGCTATTTTATGATAACTGGCTCAATATTTCATTTTGGGCAATGACAGCAGTGTTAAACTGTTAATTAATCCTAGAAAAGATTTTTTACTTCAAAAAACAATTCAGCTTTTTTGTGTAAGTGTGAATTCGTGCATATTTTTTCAACTATACCACGAACTATGGGCCTCATAGAAAATTCACAAATTTGCTTAAAATTAAACATAAATTATAGATAAGAATCTTTATTGATGTCTCTAGGCGAAATGAGCACAGTTTAATAGTGCACAATAATTGTGAATTTGCATCATTACTTCTATTATATGTACTACCTATTCAAAATAATGCATTTCAATGCGAACCAGAAAATTGGCAAAATAATTGGCAAAATTGGCAAAATAATGGGCAAAAAGTCATAACTATCTATTTTGTATAATTTCTCTGAACATAAAAAAATGCAATGGAAAAGAAATTTAATATCCGTAAAAGGATATAGGTATAATTAAATTAAATAAATTTATAATTACAGCTGCTTTTTCCTATTAGGTTACATCATTTCCTTTAAAAAATATTCAAATGAAATTAAACTGGTTGTTTTCTTAAGTTGTTTCTGTACTAAACTTAAAGGGGCCCATAATACACAATATAATAATTGTTGAGACACTTTCTTTTAAAAAGTGTTTTTTTTAAGCCATTTAATTTCGTTTACCAAATAAACTATAATTTAAAATAAAGTAATAGGCAACAAAAGTTAAGAAATGAGTAATAAAATTTATTGCTACTGCTTTAATTACATTAATAAAAAAAACTGTTCAATTTTGAGGTACCAGTATACATTCATAATTTAAACGTGACATTTTCTTAATCATGCTATCCATCAATTTTTTGATTAGTGGATAGCAAAATGGGTCACATTTGTGTCGCGTGTTTTAGCACAATGACATTTATTGTTACATCATTATAAGTAGTGGATAATTTAGCCTTACGAGTTATTAATTAAGTAAACCTACTCAAATACAGCGAATAGCGATTGTTATTACCTTCTTACAAGTTACAATATAGTACCTACTAGAAAGTTGATAATAAAATAGTAAAAATCATTTTCTTTTTTCTAATTTTCTAAAAATTTAACAATTTTCAGGAAGCAAACCACAAAAATTGGAAACTTTCGACGAACCAGCTCGACCGGCCAGTGAAGTTGATGATCTCGAAGGAACCGTCAAAAATGTAAACCCAAAAGTGTATAACAAAAAACCCATTCTACCAAACATCCCTCAACTGAAACCAGGGCAACAATTTTTTATTCTCAATGGCCAGGACATATTTTCAGGTTTTCCATTCCAAGGTCAACAACCAATCTTACAACCAGGTTTACATCAACCAAATCCTGAAGTATTGATTTATCGTCAACAACCTCAATATTTAAATCATCCCCAAGATTTGTTCCAAAGAAATACGGTTACTGGACAAATTTCTGATATTAAACCTAATAACCTAATCTCAAATCAAAACGAAAATTTGGTCGATTTAAATCAACCCAACGATTTTAGACAAAATTATTTCATAAACAACCCATTCCCATTCACCCAACCGCTGATAAATAATGAACAAATCGGTAAAGAAGAAAACTTATTGTTCAGAATGGGAAAAAATGTCGCTCAACCGAATGTGTACAATTATTATCAACAAGTTCCATATTTTAACAATTTACAAGTTAAAACCACGAACAATGAAGAAGAAGATGATACTGTTGTTATAGATGCCAAAGTACAAAGTGATGATGTTAAAAATGAAGGTAAATATTCGAAGGTGCATGAAAGAAAGTGTAGATAAATATTATTTTTTTAGAAGTGGTTTTGAGTACTACAAAGAAACCAGAAGAACCGTCGTTATCGCAAGCTGATCCAGCTGCCATAGCAGTAGCAGGAGTCGGAGGTGTAGCAGAAGCTGCGCCTAAAGGAACAGCGTTGACGGGCAATAGAGGACTCGCAGTTTCATCACCAAAAGCAACTGCAGTAGCAGGACCCCAAGCGGATGAACCAGAAAACAATAAGGATTCCAAAAAAGAATAAAAAAGATAATAATTATTTAAGTTAGTTTATTTTGTGATTTTCCGTATTGTTTTGAAAAGAAAAACAAATACATGCAATTAGGTTTAAGTTAAAGAAAATTTGAAAATCCTAAAACTGTATATTTGTTTTCTATTAACTTATTTTTTAATTTAATACTTTTTTCAAACATTATTTGCTTATCATTAGTGATATTTATAATTTAATTGAAATTGTAAAAAGTTTTTGATAAAGTATAATGAGAATTAAGTATAATAAATGCAGTTTTATTTATACGTATGAAAAGAAAAGTGGTCAGTATTTCCAGGTTACGAAATAGAAAAATTATTTTCACAAAATGATAATATTTGAATGTGTAACTTATGAGTTTATGAATTATGACATATTATTAATTATTGGTTCTGACGAAGAGGAAACAAAAGAACCTCGAAAAGTTAATCTATTAAAAAAAGAAATATAGAATTTAATTGTCTACTAACCCCACAAAAAAAGGAAAAAAAGCAATAAGTGATAAATAAAACAAATCGCGTAGTACTATGAATCTTTTAATTTAAAATTGTTCCAATACGATAATATATAGTGTCACATTTGGGTGCAGAAGATTAAATTAATATGCTTCTTCTTCGTTTCGTAAATTTTTGAGTTTTGTATGTTTCGCGGCCACTGTGGGTTTCGTCGAGGCCGACAGAGCACCGGATGTGTATTTTGTAATTTTGGTTTTAATTTTAAGTAAAGAAAATAAAAGTAATAGTGAAGAAAGAGTAGTTGAATTTCTTTTTGGTACCTTTAGATCTAATGGAAGAAACTTGGAAGGTATTCGTTTCCGATCAATTAAAGGAAATATTAGAATTTATTAAAGACCGGCGAAGGTCAGGCGTAAGGTGATAAGAAATTTCCGACGAGCCAGCCGCGGCGTTTGTAAGAAGAAAACTCAGTAGCTCGACTTGGATAATTATATGAAGAGAAAATTTATATGAAGAAATTTATATGAATAAAATTATATGAAGAGAAAAAAAAGGGCTGATTTATTACAATACAACATCAGATATAAAAAAAACATAGTTAGGCTTTATTGTTACTATTGCTTTAGGCTGAATCCAAAAATATAGAAACAATTTATTCATTACATTCTTTATATTATTATGACATAAATTAATGTCTATTTTTTTTATAAAAAATTTCTTTGTTTTTTCCAAAATCCTTCTTGTTCTTCTGTTGTTAGGGCTCTGCCCTGTTATTAATCACAGTATTGCCCTCTCCTAGGCTTCAGACGTCCAGCTTCCCTTTCATATTTTTGGGAGTCTTTCGGGTGGTCTCCTGGTATTAGGTCTTGGCGTCATCACTATTTTTGCGATTCTCATATCATCCATCATCTCTATGATGGCCTCTCCATAACCTTCTTCTCTCTCTGGCTCATCTGACAACGTCCTGTATTTTGCATTTTTCGCGGGTTAGCTTGCTTCTCATTCTATCGCACAGCGTTACTCCTGCTATCGTTCTCGATGTTCTCATTTCTGCATCAGATCTCATTATTTGTCTTGTTCTCGATGCTGCGGCTCTAGTCTATGCTGAGTAGGTTAGAACTGGTCATACGCATGTTTTATATATGGTGCCGGACAAATGGACGCGGCCAAAAGAATTCTAGCGTTAGAACGTAGACCCAAAAGGACGCAGACCATAAAGACACAGACCCAAAACGACATGGACATGACCATAAAGACGCAGACCCAGAAAGACGCACAAAATTATTTTACATTACTTAATTGTGTGATTAACAGTAACAAAATAAACTCTTAATATTATTTTATTTCTGCGCGTCATAATACGCACACAAAAATTACAATTAACAAACTTGGACTTGGACTTGATAGGAAAACAAACGAAGATAATCACCATAACGCACCGCCAGTTCAATAGGGTTGCAAGTGCAAAATTGGTCTGTTTTTAGTTATTGCTGTATTGCAGTTGTTTGCAATCATAGCTATTGTAGAATACTGCCATATCAGCAAAATTTTGTTTAGAAACGAACTGAGGTAAAAGATACGTTCCTATGAACTCATTAAGTGTTAAGTAACTATAAAACTGTTTTCTTGATTTCTCAACAATTACTCCTTTTGCACTTGCAACCCTATTGAACTGGCGGTGCGATAAGCTGCCTGCCTGTTCATATAAATTTCCACAATTCAAACTTCTCCTTCAGTTTTCCATAATTTACAGGAATTTTCTAATTTTAATCATGTAAAAAATACACTTACCTCCATACAATACTTTAAAATTTACGAAATCCCCATATAATTTTTTTTTTCTAAAAGTTAGAAAAAATCACGTCTTAATTTAAAATTAGTACGAGTAATGTAGCTTTTAAGTTTCCATCGCATCGTCGCTCATCATTAGCGCAAGGCAACGTATAAAATTATTCCTATTAATACAAGCAAGGTAAAGTAATAACAGTTAACTGTTGGATGATGAATTTAATAAAAGTATTTTTTACCTTATTAGTTGAATCGCCTACACGAAATAGTATATTATACTACAAGGGAGTAAAGTTACTCTTTTCAGTCCCGAGACAATTTTGTACCGAGGCCGTAGGCCGAGGTGCAACAAGCAGTCGAGGGACGAAAAGCAACTTTACTCCCACGTTGTATATACTATTTTTCACAATTGCGTTGAAAAATTCTATTTCTAATGTAAATATATAGAAATAAATAATTTTACTAGAATAACGGATTTTCATTTTTACACCCCGCTGCGGGGTGTAAAATCCATTTTTACGACCTGCACTGGGGTGTAAAAAAATAAAATCATTTTTACGACCTACTGCAGGTCGTAAAATGCATGTTGAATGCAGGTATAAAAAACGCCCCTTTACACCCGCAAATGCGGGGCTAAATTGCACTTTAGAGTATCGCAATTGTGAAAAATTAATTATTTCGATTAATAAATTTTTTCCGTGTTTCGGAAGCCACGTTAAACCCGTGGTCCCCATAGGTTAGTGAATTGCCACCATTAACATAAAAAACCAGGATACAGGCACATCATCTGATCGCAAGTCTAGAAAGCTTACCTTATGGATGTAAAATATGTATATGCTCAAAGTTTCTAACACTGCCAAGGAAATAACGCAGATATTGGGAAATAACAGGCTTTAAGGCCTATATTAGAAGAAAATTCTTTAGAGAATTGCTTCTAGAAAAAAAAAAGAAGGAAAAAGAAACAGAAGAAGATTGACAAATTTAATTGATTAATAATCACTTAAATTTTTAATGTCCTATTTAGCAAAAGAATAATATTGATCACTCGGTTAATTCAATTTAATGGTCCACTAACCAATTTAATTTCAATTGGTTTTAATTGATCAACCATCAAATTAAAGTAAAATTTTTCTGTTTCTACAGAAAGTTCACTTCTCAAAAATCACGAAATCATTCAATGCGGGTCTCTGCTAGTATCTAAAGGCGTTGTGAACAGCTGGTGTGAACATAGATCATACTGGACTGGTTTGCCTTTGCTATACGGGCCATTAGTGCATGGCGGCATCAGCTAGCAGCTTTCATTGCGGCCATGTTTGAATCCAAACAATGCAAAATTAACATGGGAAAATACTGAGCGCAAAGAATAATTCGAAAACGAGAGATTTCTTAGCTATGAGATTCATATAGCACCAACAATGCACTAATAAGGAATATAACTGGTAAGTTTCAATGCAATAGATATACCCAAATTTGAATTATTTCGATTTGAATATTTGAACTATTTAACCTCACTTTTTGTTACAGAAATAATTCTCGTAAAATCGCTCAAATAACTAGTTAATATGTTACTTAGACATGTTACAATTACTGAGAATTAATTTATCGTACTTTCTGTACGTTTTACAAATACTAACTAGTTAACATAATGGTTTCGTAGTTACAAATTGCTAGGATAAGGAAATTTGCAAGTTTTTTTAATTTCCCACCGATTCAAACAACAAATAAGACGGAAAAAACATTTCAGATCAGATTTCACAGCGAACTGTGCGATATGAAACATCAGAAATTACAGTTTTGCAAAACCATTTTAAAACACACCTACCGGTGAAAAACCATTTGAATGTGAAATTTGAAGTAAAGAATGCTTTATAAATAATGTAGATGATTGTGTTTGTAATTTGCTTTTCTTTACAGGTAATCATTGTCGTACATTTTAAAAAAGAAATATTGCCATTTGGTGGTGTGGACTCCCAAAGAAACCCAAATTGTAATTATTTTAAGATCAAAAAGCTGGGAAATCAAGATTGCTATTTTGGAAAACTTTTATGTTAACAAATTTATACCAAATGTTAGTGTTGTTTCTACAATTGCTAATTAATTTGTTTTTTTAAACTTTTGTGTTTGTTAATAGTAATTTATTCAAAACATGCGACTCGATGCGAAATCGAAAGATCCTAGTTTTCCCTAACTGCATTTTTAATTAACAATTAATAAAATATGAATAACAATAAGAGTAAATGTCTATTATGTATCATTGTTCCTTTTATTAAAAATTTGTATATAAATTGGCAAAAGTTAATTACAATATTTATTCAAAACAAATTTCATTTTTACGATGAATCGCTATCTTCAAGATACTTGTCTTCTACTTCCTTTATTAAGGGGTTTTACAAGTGCCCCAATTGTTTAAAATGTACGACAATGATTACCTGTAAAGAAAAGCAAATTACAAACACAATCATCTACATTATTTATAAAGCATTCTTTACTTCAACTTTCACATTCAAATGGTTTTTCGCCGGTGGGTGTGTTTTAAAATGGTTTTGCAAAACTGTAATTTCTGATGCTTCATATCGCAAAGTTCGCTGTGAAATCTGATCTGAAATGTTTTTTCCGTCTCATTTGTTGAATCGGTGGGAAATTAAAAAAACTTGCAAATTTCCTTATCGTAGCAATTTGTAACTACGAAACCATTATGTTAACTAGTTAGTATTTGTAAAACGTACAGAAAGTACGATAAATTAATTCTCAGTAATTGTAACATGTCTAAGTAACATATTAACTAGTTATTTGAGCGATTTTACGAGAATTATTTCTGTAACAAAAAGTGAGGTTAAATAGTTCAAATATTCAAATCGAAATAATTCAAATTTGGGTATATCTACTGCATTGAAACTTACCAGTTATATTCCTTATTAGTGCATTGTTGGTGCTATATGAATCTCATAGCTAAGAAATCTCTCGTTTTCGAATTATTCTTTGCGCTCAGTATTTTCCCATGTTAATTTTGCATTGTTTGGATTCAAACATGGCCGCAATGAAAGCTGCTAGCTGATGCCGCCATGCACTAATGGCCCGTATTTATGTATTATGTGAACTAGTCCCAATGTGTGACGTCCTACGTCAACGTAAACGTCAAAATCATATGATGTTAGCATAACCTTCACTTTTTAACGAATTATCGAACATGATAGTTTTTAAGGTTTTTTAATCAATTTTAGCATTTTAAGGTTATTGCCCTTTTGCTGATAAACCTAAGTTGTGTTAATTTTGATTTTAATTTTTAGTTAAGCTTGAAAACGCATCGATGAACTTATTTGAAGAAATTTGTTGAATAATGTACTTAAATATAATATCATTTTTATTTATACTTAACAACTTAGCTTATATAAAAACAGATTGTGGATGTCAACTTAATCGTAATTCCGAATCAAAATGTGATAGTCAACCTGGCGACTATAAATATTCACGAGAAACGAATCAAATACTTCAGGACAATAATGACTTAACTTCATCCGAGTATGCCTTTGATATAACCAATATGGTTTTTATTCAGGGTAATACTTTTGAAATGGGTACAAATCAGCCCATTTTTGCAACCGATTTTGAAGGACCTGCCAGAAATGTTACTGTGACTTCCTTTTATTTAGATAAATACGAAATTTCGAACGAAAATTTTCAACATTTCATTACACAGTCCAAATATACAACTGAAGCAGAAAGCTTTGGTGATAGTTTTATGTTTGATATGTTTTTAAGTAACACAGACAAAGAAAAATACGATGAATTTAGAGCAGCTCAGGCACCATGGTGGGTTAAAGTTAAAGGTGTTTCGTGGAAACATCCAGAAGGCCCCGAGAGCAATGTCGATGGTATAAAGTGTTGTCGGTTACACTTGAGAAAAAAGTAATACTAAAGTTTTCTTTTAGATAAATTAAATCATCCAGTCGTACATGTATCGTGGAATGATGCTAAAAAATACTGTGCATTTTATAATAAAAGATTACCTACAGAAGCTGAATGGGAAATGGCATGCAGGGGTGGTTTAAAGCAAAAGTTGTATCCATGGGGTAACAAGCTTAATCCTAAAAATGAACACTGGTAATTTTTTTCTTATTTTTGTGCCTTTAAGAAATGCAAAGTTTGATTTTAGGGCGAATATTTGGCAGGGAGAATTCCCCACCACTAACACTGTTGAAGATGGTTATATAGCAACAGCACCTGTCGATCATTTTCCACCTAATAAGTTTGGCTTGCACAATATGGCAGGAAATGTGTGGGAATGGACAGAAGACTCTTGGTTAAAAAATTCTGTAAGTTTTGTAAGTAAAATACTGATCTGTTGTAATTACATTTTATCACTTGTTCAGGATATGAAAGTCAAGAAGGGTGGTTCTTATATGTGCCACGAGAGTTACTGTTGGAGGTATAGATGTGCAGCAAGGTCACAAAATACTCAAGACAGTTCTGCTGGAAATTTGGGTTTTCGCTGTGCAGGTGATGTGCAACCAAAATAAAAATCAAATCAGTATTATACAAAATACGTACATTTCCATGAACCAAGAGTGATTTAAGTCAATACTTGCAAAATAGGATTGTAAAACGTACTTAATGAATTCTGCCTTAAAAGTCTTCCATTCAATTTTGTTTTATCAAATTGATACGAATTTATAATAATTTTTAGATGTCTATACTATTATTAATAAATGTTTAGAAAATACTTTTGCATTTTTCGAGCTTTTCCATTACACACAAAAGAAAAATAAAAGCCTTGTTTCATTAAAACCACTTTTAATATCTCAAACACTTATAAAAATATTTCACTAGATGTAAACCCATTTATTGGAATGTCCTATAAATTTATTAACAATATTCTTTATTTTTAAAAGTTATTTTATAACCTTTTAAAGTTGACATTGTTTTAAAACAATTTAATATTACCTTGAACCTTTTTATTATCCTTACAAACTTCATATTATATTATTGTAACTGCAGTAATAATTATTGAAATTAAAATTAATAAAACCTATGGCTTATGAATTACAAACAAAACAATTTACATTTAAAAATGATTTCAAATAATTTCAAACAAATTATAATTTTGAAATATTGAATCACAACAAAGTCTTAATCTTTGACACAATAGTTTCGGCAGTGTTTGTGCAAGAAGTTTTAATAACGTTAGGAATAGGCACATAACGGTAAACTAAAAAGCCACCTAAAGTAATCATACCTATTCTAAAAGTAACCTTAAATATTTTGGAAGACAATGATGGTGGAGGTATGTACATAGTAGCTGCAATGTAGGGACTTTGATCTATATCCCACAATTCTTTTATACCTGCTACATGTCCAATTCCAACAACTCCCACAATCTTTGCAGGCGGTTCTAAAAGTAATTTCATATAGTTAATGTTAACAAGCAAATAAAAATAAGAAAATTTAAAAATGGCCTTAATACAGGAACCACATTTAATGCTAAATTCTTTTGTAATATTCTTAAAAGTAAAAAGATCTCCTAGTTTGGAAAAACTATTTATGTATTGCCTTGTAAAAAGAACATTTTAGAGCAAAAAAATTTAACTTAAAGATTTGTGCAGAGGGAGCACAAGGGCATTACCCATATCACCTTCGTCTGAAGGTGGTCAGAAGAATACCCAAGTACAGAAATATGATCTTAAAAAAGAAATTTTTTCAAGAATAGAGTGTGATATTAGTATGTGTTATGTGAAATATAAATTAAACAAAAAACTTAACTAGACGTTAAAATATTATATTTTAACTGTAAGTAAAGAACAACATACAAGAAAATTTTATTTAAAAACACTAAAAGAACAATTCTAACTGTTTTGTGACAAGGTACAAACAGAATATTTAAAAAAATGAGAAAACTGAAACTACGGGGGGGGGGGTAAAAAACAACGTGGTGTTTTTTATAAAAGTTGAAAAATATAGTAAAATAAATGAAGATATAGCGAAGTAAATTTGCTACATCGATGTTTCGGGATTCTGTCCCTCGTCAGGCAAATCACACCAGCAAGAATACAGTTTTCAGTTTTCTCATTTTTTCAAATATTCTGTTTGTACCTTGTCACAAAAAGGTTACAATTGTTCTTTTAGTGTTTTTAAATAAAATTTTCTTGTATGTTGTTCTTTACTTACAGTTAAAATCTAATATTTTAACGTCTAGTTAAGTTTTTTGTTTAATTTATAGAATACCCAAGGCTATTGTCGAACTGACTTCGCACGCGAGAGTTTGGTCAGGAAAAATGGGCTAGTAAGAAAAAAGGGGGCGATGGGGGGTACTTCTTCTCTCTTGATGATGAAGGCCTGAGTATCCTGTGCTGATGACGGGTGTTTTGGACGATGCGATAGCGAGAGTTGCAGGGATATTTTGTTTATAAGCCTATAAGGAGGTCAACACTTGCAGTATTTTCACAAAAAGAAATCACACAGGGCCAGATCAGGAGATATGGCTGGCCAGTTTATAACACCTCCAACACGACCATAACATATAACACGACCAATGCATCAATTTGGAAATGCTTGGTGTAAAAAATCTAATTTTTTTACATTTACCCCAAAATGTGCCGGACAACCGTCTTGCTGAAACCAGATCTCCTGGTTTTCAAGAGCTATTTCGTCTAACTCAAGGACAATATTATTTATAAGCATATCTAAGGACACTTCTGCATTTAAATTTCCAATCATTTCAAATGGACCAATAATAATGCTTCTTCTCCTTCTTCTTTAATTAGGCACTGCCTGTCTTTCCAATTGCGTCCTCATCTTGGTGGTGATTCAACCGACGACGACATCCAACTTTCCGCCCATAGTTTTGGCGGTCTACCGGGGGCTTCATCCGGTGGGTTTACCATCTCTTGCTATTTTTGGGAGACGTTCGTCTCCCATTCTATCTATATGCGTGTTCCTTGCGGCGGGTCTTTATAAATTTTACGACATGTAGGTCGCATTGTTGTCAGATATCTCGACTTGGAACTCTGTCCAAAAGTGTTCTGCCAATTATTGTTCTGAGCGTTCTCATTTGTTGTTCTTATTTTTTGCTTTGTTTTAGATGTTTCTGCTCTTGTCTCAGCTGCGTATGTTATCACAGGTCTTACCGCTTTCTTGTATATCCTAATCTTGCTCTTGATTGACATAATATATTTATTTCTGTCTCTGCTCGCTGGTTCTTCAATTTCTTCACAAAATACACGCCTGGATTCTTCGTCACACAAAAATATTTCTTGGTGGCATTGGTATTCAAAAGGAAGGTACCCGTGTTTTTTTTTAAATTTTGCAAAACAGTTTCTCGTCCAAAATTACAATCAACTACTGTGGATCTAACGCTGGCATTTGGATTTGCAGTAATTAAACTTAATATAAATTCTTCAAATTCATTGTTGTTATTAACGTTGCTTTGATAAAAAACGATAATAATACAAATTCAATTAATAATTTTAGTTAAAAAAAAGGTAGCCAGTTTATTCAATTTTAATAAATAAATTATGTATGGTTGATATTGATGAAATATGGTTATTATTAAATTTAATAGAGAGTAAGTTACGGACTTGACGAAAACTATTACGACTGTAATACAATTTTATAATGAAAACTTTTTCTGCAATAGAATAAGTTTTAACCAAATTTATTTTAATCTATCAAAGTAACTTGTTGGCAATTATTGGTTTTCAAGCAAAAACAATGGCAATGAAATACAAATAAAGTAACAAAAACTTTTTTAAATGCGCTATTTTTTTTCATTTTATTAGTGAGTTTTTAACAGTTATTCAAGAACAAAATATCAAGTGTTAGGCATCTTTAGACGCGGAATAAAAATTTCTTTAAACTGATACCTTTCTCATGCTTATCCGTTATGATGGGAAGCAGGAATTTAAGAAAAAATCAATTTCCTATGTTCCAATCGGCGATCGGTCACCCAGTATTCATTAGATGACCAAGTGTGCACTTTACGAGATGAATTTGAAATATATGAAAAAGAGGCAAAGGAAATGCAGCAGATGTTGATTACAAGACGTATCAAAAAGACACTACCCAATGATGGAGATACACTAGAAGAATATCTGAATCTGAATGCCAGAGATAAATTTTGTATCAGCACCTTTTGCACAATTCTTGACAAACTTACAACTAAAATGAAAAAAATGGGAGATATAGGTACAAAGAAACATAAAGAGAGATGCTATTTTTTAAGTGATGTGCCATTAATGTCACTTCATCATCTACCAAATATTGAAAGATATATTCTTAGTGCTGAGAAAAGCTGAACATCAGAACTAAGCAAAAAGGCAGGCTAGATGCCTTATCTCTATTATGTATAGAAGCAGATGTGTCATGTAAGATTGATGATGAAGATCTGATTCAAGATTTTGCAAGGAAAAAGGTAGGAGAAAATTATTCTGCCATGGAGAGCATGGAAGCATACAGAAATAAATGCTATTTTCCTTCTTGCTGTAAGTTTTGTTTAATTTTGAATTTTCGATAAATAAAATTTTATTTTATGGTTTATTACTGCTTTAATATTTTGAATTACAAGTGTAAACAGGCGCGGATTATAGAGGGGGACAATGGATGCAATTACCTCCCCTGACTCACGACCAAAGCACTTTATTTTGATCAATTTCAAAACAAATTTTTTGTTTAGAACGAATTTTCTGGAAGATATAGGTAAAATCACACTAAAATTGCCCTCCCCTGAACGAAATCCTGTATCCGTGCCTGAGTGTAACAAGGCACTAAAATTAGTTAGTGCTTATATACCAAATTTTATCAAAATCCGAGATGGTCAGTAAAATTAGTGTGCTGATTTCACATGGAATGACCCTTTAGTGAGTCATCCTGTATAGGTGGAAATGATGTATTGATAACAGATAATTGCAATATTAAAAAATGACTCACCTTTAATAGATTCATGGTAAGCTATGCTTTGCAATGAATTAGTTAGAAAAATATTTCGTTCGTTTACAAATACCTCTCCAAGAGTGGGGTATTCACCAGCAAGTTGGGTTAAAAGTTGTTGCAATATATCTTCACTTTTACAGCGTTCAATTTCTTCTTTACTGCAAAAAAATGATGTAAGTTTGGATTCATTTTCAACGGGAAATATAATTACTTAATAGGTTCTTTACAAGTTAACAAATTCCAACCTAATTTAACAGTTTGAAACCACGATAATTTCGAAAAGGCACGTTTCATGGTGATTTCTATAGGTCTATCCCCTAGCTGTACAACACATTTTTCCAATTTTTCAGCCTACAACATCACAAAGAGCCAAGGTTACCCTGAGTCACCTGCGATATTAATAAAGCATACTTCTCTAACAGCAGCTCTAAATTCTCCTCCAGGTGCCATACCTATTTCTCTTGTAATGTATGCACTCATGTTAAGAAGAAGTAAATACATCAATCCATTATACACGCCATTACTTCTTATAGTCGATTTGATTTTATCAAAATCAATATTTTTCGTTTCTTCTAACAGCGTTTCCTCGTCATACCTTAAAATATTAATTCTTGATCTACATAGTTCTAAAACTATCACACTTGGACGAACAGCATCGATAACCTAAATATTTAAAATTATTTCAATCTTGTTTTACATAATAGCATCGATCGAAACTACCTTAATCACATCGTTAATCGACTCCATGCTAAAATGTGCTGTTCCCACAAGATAAACTTTAGTTTCGGTATCCTTATATTTGAGCACGGTAACAGTATCAGGTAAAATAACTTCTTCACTCGAATGTCTAGAATTAGAACCATTCGAGTATTCGGTATCCACAAGTTTTTGTAACTCCTCAAAGTCCTCACTTTTATGAGAACTGCTTTCAGAATCTGAACCAATACGAACTGTACTAGCAGATAAATCTAAAACAGTTTTCCTATCAGTACGACAAAAATAGATTTTTATTTAAATATTTACCGTCAGTGGTTATAATTTCCATTTTGTCTTCCATACTAAAAACTACGTAACCTAAATTATGAAACGACTAATATTCTTATCAGTTAATAAGTAAAAATTAAGTAAAATTTATAAGGAACCCATATGACACGAACAGTTGAATCGAGATTAACTAGCGATTGGCGTAGATTAACGTAGCAAAATGATCAGTGTTTTCTGATTTGTCACTTTTTATTTTTTTTTATTTGCCGACAGTGCCAGTGGCAGGCCCAATGCAGTGTGCACGAAAGGTAATAAATGCCTACTTAAGTTTTAATTTTTTATCAGGATCCAGATAAGCTAGGAGTTTACCCAGGGCGCCGACTAGAATGGGGCGCCGAAAAATTTTTGCTCTTCAGCAAACAAATTAATTTTAAAATAATTATAATCTTGTATTGTCTGTTTTGCCCTTTACATGATTGTTTATAATATAGGACTGTCACTCTTGTACTATATATTTTTTTAAATTCTAGCAGGCTTGTTTTTTTCTGATTTCTAGTATTGTTTGGCATATCAACATGAAAAGATATAGGTACAGTTGTACACAGAGTATTCGCGTTTTACATTACCGTTGGTGGCGCTGCAAACCATACGTTTTAAATGGATTTATGTAAACAAATTCATTGTGTAAACCTACGTGTAAACAAAGCAAAATACTTTCTAAATGAACTTCGAAATTATTCCGTGTGGTGGTGGCGTTTTGTTAATGTAATGTTAATCTAGAGAGACAAGATCATCAGTAATCGTATAATCTCAAGAAATTCCGATGTGACCTAGCCATCAAGATCTCCATTGGACTTTATTCTCTGCAGCATCTCTGCAGTGGCAGTCGTATGTGAATTCATCGGTTTACTCCAGGGGCGGATGCACAAAGGCGGATGGGCCCATCGAGCTACAGGGAAATTTCCCGTGAAGGGGAAATATTTTTATATTTCTTGGGTCATTTTTTATTTTTATGAATTTTTTGAGATTTTTCGGATATCTTTTTGTACAGAAAAAATGAAGAAATGTGAGAAAACCGTTTTTTCCTTATCAAGTCAACGGGAATTAAATTAAAAGGCTGAAATTTTGCACAGCACTGTCTTTTACTTAACAAACTTTGTAAAAAATTCCCAAAATAATTTATCACATAGGTACAGCTCCACCAAGCTTAGAAAGGACGCGGCAAATATGCCAACTAATTTGATAAAAATTTGAATGAACCAATGAACGTTGAGTTATATCTCAAGTACATTCTGTTGTAAAAGTTACAAATCATTGCGTATGTTTACATTTGTCGTGGTTTTTTGTGTTATTCGGTTTCGTGTTATTTTATAATTTATTCCAAAAGTGCTTTATTTAATATTTGCGGTAATATTTTTTACGTATTTCGTGACTGCAATTTGACAAAATAATTTATGGATTTTAAATATTCGCGCCGAGAAACTTCTTCATTTGAGTGTACATTTTTAATTTTAGCAGCGCCTGACACGCCCCTAAAGTCGGTTCTAACGTTGGTGGAGCTGTACATGTATTTGTCTATAAAATATTTGCATATTTTATTGTGTAAGTCAAATTGAAATAATATTTTATTTCTGTTTATATATAATTTGTATTTAATTTAATCCTTATATTATTTTATTTTGTCTATTTCTTCGCCGCAATCGCATGCGGCAGATATGGATTTACCCCATTTAAACAGGGACCATAAGAAAATAAATTAATTAAATCGAATTCATTGTATTGATGGATCTTTCATCATTCATCAAATTTAATCGATGCTTATGTGATGTGTATTATATTGATGATTTCTTCATCACCACGAGGAAGTTTACTTGATGAATTAATAGTGTTCATCAATTATGATGTACCAATTTTTATTTAGTGTAGTACTCTCCTACTCTCCATAATATGGAGAGGCTTATGTCCAGCAGTAGGCGGAAAAAAAGGCTGATGATGAAGTACTTACCTATATTTTATTAGTAATTATTATTTATTGGCCAACAAGGGGCTCTTCAAGAATTTTGGCCTCCGGGCCAAAATTTTGAAGTTACGTAGCTGTCTTCTGCACTCTTATTTATTTTATTTTTTTGTATTTATATTTTTTAGCTCTTTTTTACCGGTAGGCTAAAGTTTAATTTATAAATAAGTGCAAAAGACAGTGACGTAATTTCAAAATTTTGGCTCGGACGCCAAAATTCTTGAAGAGCCCCTTGTTGGCCAATAAATAATAATTAATAAAATATAGGTTACAGGTGAGGGTTATGCTTATGGCCTCCTTCAGACGACAGAAAAGGAAAATAAATGTAAACAAGAATAAAAAATAGAGCAAATCAGCAAATAGAGATAAAACAAGGATAAAACGAAGAAACAGTTAAAAATATACTTACAATATTTTTGTATAGATGGAACCCATGGAGCTATAAAACACGAGAAAAATTTGTGCACGTCTATGACAGACAATAAAATATAGGTTAACGGGGTTAACTTGATAGTGGTAAAGCGTAAAACCAAAATTTAAAAGCTTGAAGCAAATCGATTATTTTCAGCTGTTATTTTACCTAATCTTCCATAATGCTACGGGGGATTGTAAGTAATGAACCATTTCTCTTTATAAATAAATAAATTTATTTTTTTTTTAGTTAATATTTGTTGCTGGATTTTACTCCGGAATTTATGTAAACCAAAATTACGAAGTAAGTATTTATATAATGTAAAAATAATAATAATATTATGTAAAATTTACAATAGATACCAAAGATCGACGATCCATCTAAATTAATGGAAACGGTTAAGCAATATGCCGATAAACATAAGAAAGAATAAAATATGTAAAAAAAAAAAAATTAGTTAACTGTACGTGTTTATTATATTAAATAGCATAAGTAATACAAGAGTTTTACAATAATTTCAAACCTCCACCCACAAACTCTTGTCTTGTTTGGGGTTCAACAAATGCAAGCCAATCGCTTGAATGTGTTGGTAATAATCCCATGCTTTGACATTTATAAAGAGCTAGTCCAATATTGACCACATTTCCCAATATGTACACCAGCTTTTGACCTATTGCACTGTTGTTTTCCAACATTTTGAAGGTGCTATTTAGTGAAAATAAGGCCTGAATCGGCCTCATAAAAAGCATTCCTACCATCATAATAGGAAATATTGAAATGGAATTTCCTGCCATGTACATAATAAACAGATTCATCGGCACTTGTTTGAGCGGTGCTAATGCTAATTCCCAAGATTTCTTTATGATTAAGTGGCCGGTGTCTGTCTTCTTTGATACTTCTGTAGCGTTAGAAGTACCGGATGTACTGTAAGCTGGCGGTGAAGGCAATGCGGAATCGTTAAGAGTGCTCAAACGACTATTTCTGTAAAATAGAAAAAGTTCAGAAAGGTATGTAAATAAAAACAAGATCCTGGTTACCTTGTGGAATCTAAACTCCATTTCAATCGTCTATTTTGTGTTTTATTTGCTGCCATGTTGCAATATTTTCAAAGTGAACTGTAGTACCTTTTAAATGAAAAAGAATATGTTGTAATTATCGTACTTCTAGAAACTTCCTCGAAATTAATATTTTATTTCATCTGATTATTGACAATTAGACAATTTACTTGACATTCGTACTAAATTTTGAAGCGACATCTTACGACCTATTTCGTAACAACAAATAAACAAATTTTAACCAGAAACTTGAATTTGTAACCAGGTTACAACCAGCTGCTACCAGCCACTACCAGCAAACTTTAAAAGTCGCTAAATGCACGCATGCGCACGCACTTCCGTCGAAATATAAAACTTTATTGAACTCTTAACGGTCCTGTAATTAAAAAATCATTTCCTAGCATTAACCTAAACTCGTCCGATGGATCTCTCTTTTAACGGTCCCCCCCCATTAAAAAAATTTTCCCACCCCACCCATATATTATAATAGGCATCCATGCGGATGAGGGCGCTGCCAGACGATACTAATTTTGACTCAACCTACCGTGGTCGTTTACGGAAACAAGCGAAAATCACCTATTTTGAGAATTTTTTTAGTGATTTTCTAAATTAGCGTTATCTTCATTTGGCTACCATTACCAATTTCATTACATAACCTCACAAATTGATTGTATCAATGATTAATTTGGCAATGATTGATAATTAAAATGAATTAATCAAACACGTGTCGTTAGTTTATTATCGTTCGACGTTTAATATTGTGAAAAAACTTCATGTGATAATCTGTTATTGATTAATCCTTTATGATTCTATTGTATAATCGTCTGAGTGATTAAAGGTCGTATGAAAGTGCTCGGAATAGCACTAATAATTATTTGATATTGGTTTAATTAAAATCAAAATGAATTCACCACGTAAAAAGCACCGTGAAGGCGACTCTGGAGTGGATTTTGTAACACGGGGAAGATCATTAAACAATTTTAGTAACAACATTCACGAGAAAGAAGCCGAGGAAGTAATTTCACGAAAAACATTGAGCGAAAGTGACTCTGGAATCGAATTTACAAGTCGAAGAAGTCGCTTGGATAGTTTTAGTAACGTCAACGAGAAGGAAGTTGAAGATATCAACTTGGAATTTCTATATAAACCTCATACAATCACTTTTCTGATATTTTCTATAGGAACCTTAATTTATTTGGCTTTTGTAAGGTACGTACTTGCTATAATTTTTGGCATGTTTTACAAAATTGATGTTTGGTTGTGTCATATTTTGATTCTTTTTTAGAGATGACAACAGTGTCGAGAATAATATATGGGAAGGCGTGCTATGTGGTATATTTTTCTTCTTGATAGTTTCATGTATCACATTTCCAAATGGGCCGTTTATACGACCACATCCGATAGTCTGGCGAATCGTATTTGGATTAAGTGTTGTTTATTTGTTGCTGATCATATTTTTACTCTTTCAAAATTATAAGAGTGTACGAAATCTATTGGTATGGTGTGATCCAAATTTAGCTAACTTTAGTATCGATATGGAAAAGGAGTATGGGGTTAATTGCTCCGTAATAAATTATGATAAAATCTGGAACCATTTGGATATATTTGCTTTTGCACATTTTTTCGGTTGGATGTTTAAAGCCATTCTGATACGTCACAAGGGAATATTGTGGATGATTAGCATGCTTTGGGAAATCACAGAAATTGCGTTTGCTCATCTACTGCCCAACTTTAGAGAATGCTGGTGGGATTCTTTAATTTTAGATGTGATCGTGTGTAACGGACTCGGTATTGAATGCGGATTGTGGTTGCACAAGAAGTGGGAAATGAGGGAATACAAATGGGTCAGCATACTCGACATTCACACCACTACAGGGAAAATCAAGAGAGCGGTTTTGCAGTTCACTCCAGAAAGCTGGTCCTCGGTAAGATGGTTGGATCCAAAATGTTCGTACATGCGCGTAATTGCATTCGTTCAGTTGGTTTTCTTTTGGTTAGTATCCGAATTGAATACTTTCTTTTTGAAACATATATTCGAGATGCCGCCTTCTCATCCTTTCGTGATCGGTCGTTTGGTATTAATTGGTGTTATCGTAGCTCCATCAGTTAGACAGTATTATACTTATGTGACAGACACTCAATGCAAACGTCTCGGTACTCAGTGTTGGGTATATGGATTCATCATGGTTGCAGAGTCTTTGTTGTGCATAAAACACGGAGGGTCACTTTTTGAACACACCCAAGCTATCAACATAATTGCTTGGTTAATTACGCAATTTTTAGTTTCCATAATCTGTGTTATAGCGTGCATTGCTTGGCAGAAACATGTAGAAAAACAATCCGAATACTCATACGATGTCAGTCCACTCAAGCCAAAGACTGTTTTTTTTAACGAAAGTGGTATAGTTACTACTCCGGAAAAAGATGGCAAGGAAGATTAAATCTATGTTTAGAGTTCTATTAGGGTGAACATTGAACCATGAATTTATAATAATTTCTATTGAAAAATGTATCATTACCCTATAACGAAGTTGTAATATGGCCAAAGACTGTCATCGATATTTATTTTTTGTATTATATATTATAATAAAGTTATTTTGTTTTAAACCAGGCCAAAATTCTCAATTAGTGATCCTATGACAAGACTGTTGAATAAGTTGTATCATTATAAATGTGGTCAAGTAGTTAAATTGTGATGTAATATCATTTTATATTGACCATATTCTCAAAATCGTGACATTGTAATATAATAGTCTATAATATTTTACTCGAATTTCTATTTTAAATGGTTGACCATTTAAATAGCCCACTTAATAAATTGTCTAATATTTTTGTAAGTTCACTATTTGAATGTGATAGTCGGTTAGAATCCTTTTCTTTAGTTAATAATTTGTAGAAATTACCACTTGTATTTAGTATGCAGTTACCAAAAAAAATGCCATAATTTATATGTCGATGCTGCCAAAAATTGTGTGCTTGTTGAATTTGTTTTTGAATAATTGTTATTCAAAATTTTGACACTGTAGATTTTTGTGTAAGTTTCATTTCTAAATAAAAATAATTTTATGCTCAAATGTCTTTTACTGGATTGCCCCAAAATGCGGGTACTGAAAAAAAAGAATGTATGATAATTATTTTTACAAATTGTTTTAAAAAAGAACACTTTGCCTAACTGCTTATTTTATTAAACTAGACATCCGTCTGTAAAACTGACTCATTCATCAAAAATTTAGGATAATGGTAGTGTCGTTTTATAAGGGGATACTCGAGGCTGGCTTATAAATATCTATAATATACTAGGTAGGGTTTTTTTAATTTAAAAATTGTTTTGTAGTTGATTATTTTCAAAATTAAGTTCTTTTAGATTAAATCAACAAATTAATTTACTTGTCTTATCTGGATACAGCACTTAAGAGCAATGTCTCTTGAAGGAAGGAAGGTGGGGGGGGGGGGAGAAGATTCCCATGTTCTAATTTTCGAATAACATGGTTTTCCAATAAATAAATCAACTTCCTTTAGCGTGTTTATATAAAAAAGTGTTGAAAGATTTTGTAATGCTAGCAATTATTTAAATTTTTGTAACGTCCTGTATAGGGGGGTAGCACTGGACATTGCTCTTAACAATCAACTAATTAACAAGTTTCAGAGATTTAGGGCCAGTATGGCTTTGTCAAGGGCCGCTCGACAGTGGAATTAAAATATTAAAAATTTTAATTAAAAATTTAAAATTATTTAAATTTTAATTAAAATTTTATTATTATTCGAAATAATATTGAGTACTATCGTTGATTCTATATAATTATTAATAATAGATCAAATTGTTTACATAAAATAATTGCGTTATAGCCTACAGAAGTTCCTTTCGTAATTAAAAGGAATGCGTTTAATTGGCTTTCGACTGAGGAAGTCACGTGATCCGGAGTGCTCTTAAGATAAAATAGCTTGTAGCGGCGGCGGGCACGTGGAGAACTCGTAAGTTCTTCCTTATCGTCGCCCCAGACATAAAGAATGCCTTTAACTCCGCAAGATGGTCCTCTATCAAACGAGAGCTAGTGAGAGGGGCATCTCACAATACTTGGTGGACCTGCTAAAAAGTTATTTGGGTGCTAGGTCCATCCATATCGGCATTCCGCAGGTGGTATTGGGACCGACCCTTTGGAACATTATGTACGATGGGGTTCTTCGATTGGATATGCCGGAGGGGGATATGACGAGGGGAAAACTTTCATTTTTGAAATTATTTCGGATGTTGAAGTTTTATTTCAGATTTGATATTATTTTCTGAAAGCTGAGAAATTTTTACACAAAATGACATATTATTTTATTTAAAAAATTCTCAGCTTTCAGAAAATAATATCAAATTTAAAAAAAAACTTGCCGCACTGTTTTTAAGGGTCTCTTGTTGCTTATAATAAAAAATGAAACTCTTCATTGAAAAGTTGAAAAATTTTTACAAAAGAAACTGTACTGAATAGTGATTGCAATACCGGAATACCGAAAACCGGTATTTTCGGCTATTTTGCGATACCGAAATACCGGTATTTCTGAATGTGTAATACCGGTTTTTCGGTATTTAATTTTTTGTTATTTAAAATAATTTTGAAGTTGGTATTCGGTAAAGCCCGTATAACACGACGTTAAATTTTGCATAAAATTTAGTACTAAATGGTAACTAACCAATGGAAAGCGCGTGTTGGTATCCATCAGACGTTTTTTATTGGTTAGGTATTAACCTGGGTATAAGGAGTAGAGAGGGTATAAGTAGAGATCAAGCTGCTTTGGACTGGTATCCAAGGGTTTTTCAAACTGTTTTGGCTGTAAGAATTCCAGGATCTTTTTGACCTGTTTTGTCGCCTGGTTTGAATTGCTTGCTTTAGGTTTATATTTATGGGGATTTGTAAGCTCTTCTTTTTTATCCGCAGGTGAAGGGGTGATGAAGGGCCGCCATTGCCAAAGTCGGAGTTGTACGCATACTATATCCAAACACACTACCCGTTTTAATGTCTGCAACTGTCTGTTTATAGAAGGAACTAGGGGGGTCCACCCAAAATTCTCCCCCCCCCCCAATCTAAAAAATTATTAGTTTTTAATGTATCTAAGTATGTTAGTTAGTTGGTTTCGAGTTTCTTGCAGATTTTACGACACGATTCTTACGAGTATTAAGCCAGTGTCTCACTATCAAATTTTCGTCAAAATTATCATAATACTTAGTATACAAACGGTTTTGATAGTGTGACTGCGCTGTAGTTGTATCAAAATGACGTAAGCTACATACTTTTATATGCTGCTTCTATTTTCATGACGTCACGGATTCGATTTGATACAAACGTTTTGATAAAAAGAATTTAGAACAGTTTCTATAATTTTGATGCTATCAGGCTTTCCATAGGCTGTTCGATATCCCACTCTTATATCTTTGACACTTTGACATAACGTGGACATAAACCATACTTTCAGTTTTATTTTTTAATTTTAACGCGGTTTTTAATTAGGTCTAAAAGGTTAGCAATTATTATGGCTGGTACGTGAAATCAGTTTGCTAATTGATTTGTATCAGTTGGAACCAGTATAACCAGTATATTTGAACGTATAAAACCAACTCTAACCTTACTTTTCACAGCTGACCTGTGGCTGCCATCGTTATTATACAAACTTGATTTGATAGCGAGACATGCCTCTGCATGGCTTTGACATATTTTTACGTAAATGACGTCACATCGTTTGTATAATAATTATTATAATAATTTTGATGACTATCTCCTTCTGACGTCATAACTAACCTGTCCACCAATCACCAGATCTCATTTCAAAAATGTAGTCCAATCAGATTTAAATTTAGCGAACATTTCAGTTGCCTAATACAATCTACCAATCACGAGTAATATGCACAAATTACCGATCATTTTCGATAATTGTTTATATGTTGCTATAAACAATAACAAATAATGACGAATGGTAACTACGCATTTGTAAAATTTAATAAACTAACCGACACTCTTTGCATATTAATATAAAAATAATGTTATCAGGAGATAGTCCACGGAATTTCCCTTTTGCACAAAATATTATCCTATCATTTGTTCTCTTACATATTTTCGATTGCAATCGGCCCTCCTCTGCGAGTCGGGCCGATTGTTGTCGAAAAATATGTAATCGAACAAAATGATCGATAATATTTTATGCACATGGGAAATTATATATGATAATTATTTGATAGTGAGACACTGGCTTTAAGTATTTGACGACGTAATTTTTTTTAAATAAAATTGTTTGAAGACTTTTTTTAGCCCCCTTTAAACTTTTGACCCTAGTCGGGCCTATGTGTCTGTTTCTTTGTATTGATTTTTGTCCACAATACGAGCGAAGCGTATATGTGACAATGGATTTAGCTCCGGAGCTAGGAGGAGAAAACCGGGGCGCTACACCCGGGCGGTAGTTTAAAAGGCGCCAAATTCAATATATTTGTTATTTGTTTGGTGAATTTCGTATATTGAAATCTTTAAACTCAAATGCTGGAGGAAAGGGGCGCGCGCCAATGCCAAGTTATTGCCCCGGTTCGGAAAAATCGTAGATCCGGTGCTGAATGGATCTTATTATTGCCGTATATGACCAGTGGATCACTTGTAGTTTTAGCCTCCAAATATTTCTAATACGTTTACGACAAGCCATTAGCTATAGCCATGGGCGCCCATATAAAATGTTTTCAGTAGGGGCCATTGTATATTTAATCGTGTATCGTTTCCCATCGAATTCTTGAAAAAGCCCGCCGCAGGCGAAATTTTTGTTTTTTTCAAGGTCAAATGCCCTTAGATCGACTTTAGGAATATTTAGATATATTTTTGTACAGTAAAATTAAGCATTTTTTATGGAAAAAAAAATGAATCTTTAATTTTAATCAATTAATTAAAAATTTTAGAAGAAGTTGGAAAAAGGCATACTATAGGCATCCATAGGTATAAGCAGAGGCTGTGTGCTTCTGAAAATATTCTCTACTTTCAAAATTAAAATATTTTTGCGCTGCTAAACATTAAAAACGCTAACTAAAAGACAATAACAAAACCGAGAAGAAACTTTAATAAAATTAAGTATACCTATCTTACATAGTTAATTCTCTACTCCTTAAATAAGAATTGCAAATTTCTACGATCACTTCCAAATCTATCTATAATTTAATTTATATACATCATTTCAGTTTTCTGGTGGATTTCTCAGTAGGGGCGACGGCCCCTACTGGCCCCCCCTATGGGCGCCCATGGCTATAGCACATTCAATTCTAAGTTAGAGCAAGAAGGCGCAAAATTAAAGTTATAGCCCCCCCAAAATATCCAAATTTTTCGTTATTTTTACCCCCCACCTTAAAAAAATTGTTTGAAAAAATATTTTTAGTCCCCCCAGTTTTGATCCTAGTTGCGCCTATGGAGCAAGAATAAACGAATAAACAAAAGTCTTCTCATTAGCTAGAATGTAACTAATTGGTTTTTCGTAGTTGGTATAGAGGGCTCAAGCGCAGGCCCGTAGCCAGGGGGGGGGGCACGTGACTCCCCCGAAATGTTGAAAAGACAAAGAAAATGAAAGGGAACAACCGAAAATTTTACATTTTACAAAATGTTTTTTACAGGTGCCCCCCCCCCCCGAAATGAAATCCTGGCTACGGGCCTGCTCTGGTGAGACTCATAATTGGTGGGATACCGGCGCTCCAGCTTTGAAATGGTTGTACTAGAGCTAGCTCAAGGAATCATGGCCGGGCGGAGCTAATGTGTAGAAACGAAAATTAGTTCTTTCGACTTTATGTTCATGTCAATTGTTATAATTGGGTGTCACATGTCATCTACTGCGCAAGATTTTTGCTTTGCTCGGCCATGATTTCTTGGGTTAGCTTTACTGTCGTTTTAACAACATAATAAATTCCGCCACTGCCTGCACACCGATTTTTTTTATTTTCTGCTTTTTTAAGCATTTTAGCATCCAAGATGCTAAATCACCTTCCCTATAAATAGCATTTGTTTAGGTCCATTCCCCACCCCCTGATTCATTTTATTTTGAATCTCAAGGGTTTTTAAAATACTTATGAGTACTTTAGTTTTACCAAAATATAAATAAAAAGGTCCGTAAGAGTGAATTTTTCATTCGTATAATGAACTTTGTTCCTATATTATTCATGCCCGTAGCTACTAAGCGAGCGTCAGTAAAACTAGGAATCTCTGTACAGTAGCGGATCTAGCACTGACATGAGTGGGCCTTGGTGCAAAAACATTCATGGGTTCCAGAGGCATAACAACCCAGTGTACAAGAATGAATTTGCATACCAGTTCCTAAATTTCTTTACTATTCCACCCTCTTTACCTAATACGGGCCATTAGTGCATGGCGGCAACAGCTAGCAGCTTTCATTGCGGCCATGTTTGAATCCAAACAATGCAAAATTAACATGGGAAAATACTGAGCGCAAAGAATAATTCGAAAACGAGAGATTTCTTAGCTATGAGATTCATATAGCACCAACAATGCACTAATAAGGAATATAACTGGTAAGTTTCAATGCAGTAGATATACCCAAATTTGAATTATTTCGATTTGAATATTTGAACTATTTAACCTCACTTTTTGTTACAGAAATAATTCTCGTAAAATCGCTCAAATAACTAGTTAATATGTTACTTAGACATGTTACAATTACTGAGAATTAATTTATCGTACTTTCTGTACGTTTTACAAATACTAACTAGTTAACATAATGGTTTCGTAGTTACAAATTGCTACGATAAGGAAATTTGCAAGTTTTTTTAATTTCCCACCGATTCAAACACCGATTCAACAAATGAGACGGAAAAAACATTTCAGATCAGATTTCACAGCGAACTTTGCGATATGAAGCATCAGAAATTACAGTTTTGCAAAACCATTTTAAAACACACCTACCGGTGAAAAACCATTTGAATGTGAAATTTGAAGTAAAGAATGCTTTATAAATAATGTAGATGATTGTGTTTGTAATTTGCTTTTCTTTACAGGTAATCATTGTCGTACATTTTAAACAAGAAATATTGCCATTTGGTGGTGTGGACTCCCAAAGAAACCCAAATTGTAATTATTTTAAGATCAAAAAGCTGGGAAATCAAGATTGCTATTTTGGAAAACTTTTATGTTAACAAATTTATACCAAATGTTAGTGTTGTTTCTACAATTGCTAATTAATTTGTTTTTTTAAACTTTTGTGTTTGTTAATAGTAATTTATTCAAAACATGCGACTCGATGCGAAATCGAAAGATCCTAGTTTTCCCTAACTGCATTTTTAATTAACAATTAATAAAATATGAATAACAATAAGAGTAAATGTCTATTATGTATCATTGTTCCTTTTATTAAAAATTTGTATATAAATTGGCAAAAGTTAATTACAATATTTATTCAAAACAAATTTCATTTTTACGATGAATCGCTATCTTCATGATACTTGTCTTCTACTTCCTTTATTAAGGGGTTTTACAAGTGCCCCAATTGTTTAAAATGTACGACAATGATTACCTGTAAAGAAAAGCAAATTACAAACACAATCATCTACATTATTTATAAAGCATTCTTTACTTCAACTTTCACATTCAAATGGTTTTTCGCCGGTGGGTGTGTTTTAAAATGGTTTTGCAAAACTGTAATTTCTGATGCTTCATATCGCAAAGTTCGCTGTGAAATCTGATCTGAAATGTTTTTTCCGTCTCATTTGTTGAATCGGTGTTTGAATCGGTGGGAAATTAAAAAAACTTGCAAATTTCCTTATCGTAGCAATTTGTAACTACGAAACCATTATGTTAACTAGTTAGTATTTGTAAAACGTACAGAAAGTACGATAAATTAATTCTCAGTAATTGTAACATGTCTAAGTAACATATTAACTAGTTATTTGAGCGATTTTACGAGAATTATTTCTGTAACAAAAAGTGAGGTTAAATAGTTCAAATATTCAAATCGAAATAATTCAAATTTGGGTATATCTACTGCATTGAAACTTACCAGTTATATTCCTTATTAGTGCATTGTTGGTGCTATATGAATCTCATAGCTAAGAAATCTCTCGTTTTCGAATTATTCTTTGCGCTCAGTATTTTCCCATGTTAATTTTGCATTGTTTGGATTCAAACATGGCCGCAATGAAAGCTGCTAGCTGATGCCGCCATGCACTAATGGCCCGTATTGAGCCACCCTCAAACCCATGGAACGCCGCGCCGGGCACCGCAGCAAACTGCCTGGTGACGTCCGCACCTGGCACTGTATAAATTCCAAAAAATGAAATGATCTTTATTCTTTAATCACTTTTAATATTAGTTTGTATTTAGTTTTTGTGAAGTTATGTAGGATCTTAGCTAATGCCGTTTCGCAATAATTTTGTTTTAAAGGTTTCGTTCAATTTTTGCGCGACCCCCTCATATCTATATCGCCGCTACTGCTTTTACTTAAAGCCCGGGAAAATCGGGAAGATTTTAAAAGTTTAATGCAAGTAGGATGGGCGTAACTAATGCCACCCTTCCGGGAGTCAAATTCAAGTGTCCGCCCCTGTTTGGGACCCGCGGAAAATGCACAAACGCATCGTGCTTCCTGCACTTCCCTCAAGGTCAAACTTTCTTTGTGATAGGAAAACGTGGATCGATGGATAAACTAATCGTGTCACTTTTAAACTAAATGTATTGAGCGAACAAAAACGGTTTAATTAATAATTTATCCGATTTTATCGAAAGATATCGTTAGAAAGAGAGCACAACGAATCTTTTAAGAAATAGTGCGACAATTTGGGGAGTGAGGGGAAGGCTCAATTTCAGACGGCTGACGCCCCTTCGCCCGCGGTTTTGCAGACTTGCGAGAGTTTCGAATTGGCCGACGGTAAACGAACGAAGCAAAGATTGTTTTCACTTGTGGTTTTCACATTATTCTTGAAAATTAAAATTTTTTACCACAATCACCGAAATTCGCATAAAAGAGCGAATGCTTAAAATTAAACTGTTTCGTTTGTCAGTAACAACCTCTTGCGGAGAAAATTCAAGTTGGCACGTGGTTCAAAAATAAGTGTACGTAAGCCTAGCCCAGTACGGTGCAACTGGCGTGGTTTGTGTTGTCGCCCGCCTGCGTCCATTGCGTTAACTTCGGAGGCCCATATCTTGCGTTTCACGCCCAATTGTGCAAATTTAATTATCACTTTGAAGTTTTGATAAAGTTTTTTTGGTGATTGTGTTTGTTTACTATAGAAAAAACGTCGACAAGTGCGAAATTAATTTATTGTTGGCGTTTCGTTTTTGCGGTATCGATTACAGTAGTTGGTAAAGTTCTGTTCACAACGTTTATACATTTCGTGATAAGTGCAATGATCATGTATAAAAATTTTACTGATTTTGTTATTAATTATGACTTCTGAAGTGGAAATAAAAAAGGAATACGTTCAAAATCCTGCTCAGGTTGGTAAATGTAGTTTTGTTAAAAGTCGTTGGGGTTTAGGCAGTTTAGGGCGGGCAAGGATTGAAGTAGGCTGTGGGAGTTACTTTGTCCCATTTGTAGACACGAGGAGGTCGAACTTTGGCTCCATCCAGGGGTCGGAACCCGAATATATAATATTATTTGGGTCACTATTACTAATTCTCGAATTCGATTAATTATTATCTATCAACATTTTCACTAACCACAGTCAACACCTTCATTTTTTATTATAACTGCAAATAAAAAGCATCGCGCCAACTCGATTTCTTTGTTGTCAAATGTTTGTCTATAAAAGCTTACGTTTTGTTAGCGCATCAATATTAAATTAATTTAATGTTATTAAAACGCTTATTTTGTTGTGTACTATGCTTTATATTTAAATAAAAATTTTTGTACGGACAAAGCAAATCTTAAGAAATAATGAAGATGTCTGCAACTAAATTGCATGCACCGTGTCGCAATGACAGCTCGTTTGTTTTTATATTGTTAATGGGGTTGCATATCTGCAAATATCTGGCGGTCGTAAATTTTAAAATAATATTCACTTTTGGTTTATGTACATAAATAAAAGTTGTCGTGTACATTCCAATTTTACCGAATACTTTGCGATATTTACCGACAATGTCGTTTTTGTCAATGTTTGCATTCTTTGTTACACATAATTTTTTATTATCTGTGATGATGAATTTTCAAATTTTTCTAACGATCTTAGATTGGGGTTGATGTAGATCGCGAAAAATGTAGTTTGTAAAATATAGCCCCGCCTTTTGATTACAGCATTCGAAGCCCACCCCGTCACCGCTCGCGCTTTTAGCTGCGACCTGCAGCAAGATAGGACCTACTTCGGCCGAACCAACGCCTCCTACGATGGCCAGTACGCCCACCCCTGTTAAGAGTTTACCAGTTGGAAGTCCTCAAGTGGTCAGCGTCCCCGTGGGTCTTCCTCAGCAGCTCACCCAACAATTGTCGCAACAGCTTCTCCAGCAACAAGGAGCGCAAATAGTTAGCGGACAAAATTTAGCTTACAATGTTATGCAGCCCATGCAAACTGTCACCGTTGACGGACAAGAAGCTTTATTTATTCCGGCGATGTCTTTGGCAGGTAAGACGTCTAAATATTGATTTCAATTTTCCGTAAAAGCGTCTGGAAACACGACTGTTGGCTGTGAACAGCAAACTGATTCTTGTCGCCGTCGTTATTGTATTAGTATTGGTTTATAGGTAATTTAATAAGGGCGAATTCTAAGCTTGGAATTTATGGAGAAACGAATATTTTCTGGACTTTTCAATTTTATTTTTTAAATTCTGATTATAAATTCTCTACGCTTTGACAATCGCCAATTAGTTAGCACTTTAGAAATAATATCTAACACTCAGTCGTTACAGTAATTTGATTATTATTTAAAAATTAACAAACCTTTTTGGTAGCTGTTGCATTTTAAGGATAAATTGATTCTCGCACGAACCCCCCTTTTTTCAGATAATCCAGAAGCGGTTCAAGGTATAGTGACTTCCTGAATGCTGTTGCGAGTTAAAATTAACATTTACCATCATAGTTGTAATTTGGGCGTTCCAATTCAAATTAGATATTTCGTGAAGAAATTTCCAATGACACACAGAACAGCCTATTAGGGTTAGGGTGGAGCCAGGTGGGGTGATCTCACTCCCTCTGGATATAGTATTCTTTCACGACGTCAACCCTAAAATATAATAGCAAATGACTTTGCTCTCCGATTTGCAATTAGAACAAGTCCAGAGGGTGAGCAGAGACGGACCCAACTAATTATTGGGATGGGGAGGAACAAATCTCAATTGTTTATTGGCGGCAAAATCACTCAAGAGTTGTCAATTTTCTGGTCAACGGCATAAAAATATTGTGGGAACTTGCTCCCACCCCATGGATCCGTTACTGTTTTCTGGTTACTATTGGTACTAATAGTAATACCACAGATAATAATCTGTGGAAGATAAGAAAATTGAAAGAATAAGATTTCAAAATTGAAATATTTAATATCGCGTTTATTGATTATATAGGAAAGGTGACCAACCGTCCTCCTTTTTCGTGAACCATCGTCCTTTGAAAAATGTCCTCATTTTGCAACTTTAGTAGAGGTAATTTTATTCATAGTGGTTTTAATCAAAGTTCTCCCTCCACATTTGCCGCACAAGCCCAAGTCACGTGCCAACCACTATGAATAAAATTACCGCTACTCCTATATTCTAAAAATCTCAAATTTTAAGGATTTTCTAACTTTTTAGCATTCAAAATAAATGTCGGGATGATCTAATCAAAAAATATTATTATTCGCAAAAAATTTCAACCGTCCTCATTTGGAGCCAAAAATAGTTGGTCACCTTATTTGGTATTTTGTATAAAATATAAAAAAAATTAGGGGTATTACTGCTGAGGTGGTTTTTCTCCCCAGGAACACCTGGTCATTAATATAGCAAAGATATAAGATCTGTAAAGAAGAAAAATGCTAAAATGCTGTGCAAATTAATATGTAGGTCTCTTTCCCCAATATATGGATGGCGTTACCAATTTCCTCCCTCGTTTGCAGATAGCGCTGCTAATTTGGAGTTACTAATTTTTTTAAATTAAAAAACCCCATCTGCAAAAGGGGGAGAAAATTGGTAATGTCTCTATTTACTGGGGGGGGGGGGGGAAGCATACATATTTTGTATAGTGTATAGCATTTTCTATTTTCACAGCTTATATTAAATCTTTGATTATACATAGTTTAAAAGCTTCTCATAAGTTTAAAATACCAAAAAATCACGGCCTTGGAAAACTGGAAACTTCACTACTTGACTTGGCTTGATTTACTGTCCTTATTGCTTGCCTTGATATCAAACAATCAAGCTACTTGATAGTAAATATTGCCTGTACAGGCAAAATTAACACTTCTTTAATAACCGAGATATCGACATTTATCGAAAAGTCCAATTATCGAACTTTTGGCTATAACTCGAAAACAAAAAAAGATAGCGAATTCCGGTTTTTGCCATAGAGTTTTTCTAAAAAAAAACGATCGAGGATGCGCCATCCATTTTACGATATCTGCTATAGTTACCGACTTCCCCATAAGAAGCATCAAAATTGAGCCACCCTGTACCGGTAGATTCCGCTTCAACAGGTGGCGTTTGAAAATTCATCGATATCTTGGTTCCAGATTCGAATATTAAACCGAATTTACCCCCTGTACATGTACCTGGTTGATAATAATTCGTGAACCGACACAATCATTTAATTTTCGAACGTGGGATGAAGGTATGAGTGAATTTCTGAATGCAACCGTTAGATGCGGTATATACCGGAGAGTTACGTTACTGAAAGACAAAAAGCGTAGCCAAAATCCGGCGCAGTATATGACACGTGACACCCAATTCCACCAATTGACACGATCGTAAATTCGAACGGACTAATTTTCGTTCCTGTACATTAGCTTCGCCCTTTTATTCTTTCAGTAATGTACTAACTCTACAATTTTCATAAATGCTTTATGTAACCATAGCATAGGGGCCGCCCATTAATTACGTGAGCTCAAAATGGGGTATGGTAGTATCAGTAGTAAATTAGTAGAGGTAATTTTATTCATAGTGGTTGGGAGTGGCTAATATACAGAAACGAATTTGTGTCAATTGGTGGAATTGGGTATCAAGCGTTCTCCCTCCACATTTACTGCGACTTGATTTCACGTCAAGTCAAATAGTTTGAAAATCAAGTCAAGCCGTGAATCCCTATTTCAAAGTTTTAATAATCGATTTATTTTAATTTGGCCAAAAATGTTTTAATCCGACCCACTGTGTTGCACAGGTATCACCCCATTTCGCATTGCCGCTTCTCGTTTCGCCGCCACTTTCTTTTTTCAAATTTGGTCGCCCCAGTAAAATTAATTCAAATTTATCCATAATATGACTAATGCCCGTTTGCACCACCTATCCTTAACCTGAAGCTTCACCCTAAATCGCTAAGTACCACCCTTTTTCATTGCAGCACTGATTTTCATTGGTCCACCTTAAAGTTAAGAGGGACTTAGCTAAACGTCACCTTTAAGGATAGGTGGTGCAAACGGGCATAACAGCGTCCAAATATTAATTTTTTTTTAATGAAGAAACCGTGAAAAGAGAAATCCACCGGTCGAGCTTATTAGGTTAGTGCAGTAGTTCTCAAAGTGGGCGATTTCTAGTCCTAGGGGGGCGATAGTGGGCATGAAAAACTTTGGGGGGCGTTTAGCTAGTCTGGGGGAGGGGGGGCGATGGCTATGTAGAATAAAATATTAATATTTATTTATAATTCAATTTCTTTCAAAAATAAAATAAAATTGTCTAAAATTTGGATTTAAAAATTCAAAATCCTAAAGGATTTTAATTTGTATGTACTAATTGTTTAACAAATTTTTAAAAAAAATTTTGTAACAGCCCAACACATATTTTTTTGTCTTTTGAATTTTTTTCCTAGAGTAAATAATTATTTTATTATCAATAACTTTTTTTTTTAGCTCGTTTTTATCTATTAGAAACAACTAGGGGGGGGGGATTATAGAAATTTATGCTCGGCAAAGTGGGCGGTGGTCCAAAAACTTTGAAAACCTATGGGTTAGTGTTAGGATGTTAGGAAACGATGAGAGGACCATTAAAAGAGAAATGGTCCGGTCGAAGTTTGAGTACTGTTAGGAAACAATTTTTTTTTTTTATGGTGGGACCGTTAAAAGAGAAATCCACCGGTCGAGCTTAGGTTAGTGGTTGGAATAGATTTCTTTTTAATGAGGGGACTGGGGGGGATTACATTAAACTTGCATTAAAATTAAGAGAATTTTAATAAATATGTAGGTAAATATGCCTGCTAAATTAATATTTTTGCTTTAACTTTTTAATTTGTTATCAGTATTATTATTTCAAATTGATAAATAATGCCACAAAATGATTATATTTTAATTAGGGATTTTGAATAATATATAATTGCAATTTTAAACTTTCACATCTGCGCGTAGAAGTAAAAGAAAGCGCGGTAAAATTTGATATTATTAATTTAATTACATTTTAATTTATCCGTTAGAAATTTAAAACTTGGCAGAATAGTTTACTTTTGGAATAAAATTTTTAACTTTCAATTTGGTGGTCAAGTTAGTTACAGAGTTTAGAAAATACGTTGCAGCTATAATAATTATTCATCTTTATTTGACATAGTACCCAATAACACCATGGGCTATAGTTGTTTTTATGGTATGGTATTATTAAACAAGGTAATAAAACTTTAAAGGCGCCTCCTCATAGCAATGAAAAAGTTAAAACTGTACTGTTAATAATAAATAAGTAAAAATATTTACGATTAACAGCATGGTCTAGACTTATTCAAGACACTGCATTTTAAGCTACGAGAGAGGCGCCTTAATTGAGAAATTCGTTTTTAAGTAAATTTCGGTATTTACCAATACTTAATTTAATTTTAACTTTGATGTATAGTAGCCCGATTAAAATTGGATAATTTTTTCTTACTAGGTGGTCAGCAACCCCAACAAATATTTAGCTCTGGTCAAATACTGCGAGCTCCAAATGTATTACCAGCAAATTTACAAAATATTCAAACAGTTCAGTTATCTAACGGCCAAAGTGTACAAGTACGTCCATCCATGCCTCAAGTTGTTCAATTTCCAACGATGCAACAAACCATACCTGTTCAGGTACCTATATCATCGGCAAATGGTCAAACCATATATCAAACAATTCATTTTCCCGTCCAAGTTGCTACTCTTCCCAATATTATTCAAACACAATCTATAGTTCCACAAATGGCTAGTATCTTAACCCCCAATGGTCAACTTCAACAAGTGCAAATTGCTACATCTTGTGCTGCACAACCAGTACAAAATTCTCAGGCAACTGTAGCATCTACCACTCCTCAAACAATTACAGTTCAATCCGACACAGGGGGACATCCTTTAACCTTCACCGGAGCAAATGGACAACAATTTACTGTTATTCCAGCAAATATGCAACAAATGAGAGGAACGACTACTAACATGGGAAACGTTATTCAAATTCCCAATATTCAAACATTACCTACAATACAAAATATTCCAGGTACGTACAAATTAATTTTTTGCAAAGCCAACTTTAAGAAAGTTGCGATTGTTTTCATGTAATTGTCACAATAATAAAGGTTTTGTAATCTACAATTAAAATTTTTAATTATTAGGAATTGGAAACGTTCAAGTAATTACGCAACAAACTTCTCCCCAAATCACAGTGGGGCAACAATTACAACAAGATCCAACGGATCCCAACAAGTGGCAAGTTCTCCAAAGTATTACGAATCCATCTCAACAGTCAAATAACATAGCCCCAGGCGTAGTTGTAACAACGACGCAGGACGCAACATCGACGATGATGGCAAACGATTCCAGTCAAGACGGGTTACAAAAACAACGAGTGCGTCGTGTTGCTTGTACATGTCCAAATTGTGCAGACGGCGAAAGACACACCGACAGAAAAAAGCAGCATATTTGTCACATACCAGGATGTAATAAAGTTTATGGAAAAACGTCACATTTGAGAGCGCATTTACGGTGGCACACCGGAGAGAGACCCTTTGTATGTACATGGCTGTTTTGTGGTAAAAGATTTACAAGATCAGATGAATTACAACGACATAGGCGAACTCATACTGGGGAAAAACGGTTCCAATGTCCCGAATGTAGCAAGAAGTTTATGCGATCGGATCATTTATCCAAACATATCAAAACGCATCAAAAACAAAGGCTAAGTGTAAGTCCTTTTTCAAATCTTATGCTGCTTTTTTAAAATTAAATGTTATTTTTTTAGAGACCTGGAGAAAATACCGAATCAGAAGAACAGTGGGAACAAGATGAACCATCCGAAGAACAAAAACCGCAAGTGTGGATTACGGATGATAAAAGTAACGTGAAATATGCAATCACCCAATTAAATTATTCACAAGTAATATAATTTTTTTATGCTCAAATTGTATTCTGAAACGTTTACTTTTTATAGGAAGCGGCAACTTCGACCCAATCCGTTTCGTCGGATAGTTCAAGCAACGAAGAAAAAATGATGATAACCATAAGTACAACTGAAGGTAGCGGTGATTTAATAATAGCTGATCCTCTGGATAGTTGAGATTCCTGTATATATGTTGTTCGTACGTATGATGATGATGTGAAATAAACTTTATTGCTGCGGGAAAGCAAAGGTGATAATATTTTATTGTACATAACGTAGAATCAGACAATATAATCTGTACAGATTATAAAGCCTATGGACCTGCCTCTGTGTTAATTTTTAAATTGTTTACTTACTAATAGTACTGATTTTATCATCTGGATGTAAAATGGTTTTATGTATTTTTACTTTTTAATTATTTATGTCAAGGGCACCGTTTACACTTTCAGCACCTATGAAATCGAATTCTATAATCAATTTTAAATTGTTCTCAACTGTTTGTACTTCTTATTTTCACTATTCGGGAATTATTTCGGGTCTTATATTATAGACTCGAGTATGTAATATAGAGAAAATGTAATTTAAATATTGTAAATAATTTATATTGTTAATAAAATATAAGATTTTTATGCTATCAATTGCTTTGTAATTAACTGCAAAACTTGACCAGCTAGGTGCTTGCATAATCAAAGTTCATTTGTATAAATAAATTATTGACGTCTTTCAAACAGCAAACAAGTTACACCAGTGGTTCTTAAACTTTAATAGTTGGAGAAACACATTACCAATAATCCCACCAAATGTCATAAACCGCATTAGAGGCTAAGGGCCTGAAAATCCTACCTTTAGATAAAAAATTCAACTAAATTGCATGTCCTGGGTGCATATTTTAGGATCTCCTCCTAAATTTTTGTACAAAAGTTTAACATGCCATTACCAATAATCTCACCAAATTTCATAAACTGCATTAGAGGCTAAGGGCCTGAAAATATTATCTTAAAATGTGTCCTCCGGGACACATAATTTAGTTACTTTTTGTATCTAAAGGTAGGGTATTCAGGCGCTTAGCCTCTAATGCAGTTTATGAAATTTGGTGGGATTATTGGTAATGGCATTTTAAACTTGTGTACAAAAATTTAGGAGGGGATCCTAAAAGATGCGCCCGGGACATACAATTTAGTTACTTTTAGTGAACATCAAGAAATGTCTGTGTCACTGAATAGCGACCAAACCAATAAGAATTTCACAACCACATTTCATATTTAGGCCTTTTATAGTGAGACTTACAGCTGATTAGATTTTGGTTGAAATCGGTTGACGGAAACTTGAGAGTGGGAAGGACGCACGCACATGAGTGGATTAACGAGGTTCCGTTATTTTTTGTAATATACCAAATATACGGATCATGGGTATATTCTTCAAGTCGTACATGGGCGCCGAATCATAAGGGCGGCCAAAAATATAAACTTCTTTTTTAACTATTTTATTTTTTGTAATTGCACTGGGTACGCTGCACATGGGCGCCGAATCACAGGTTCACAGGGACAGTCAAAATCATAAACAATTTTTTTTGTAACCTGTATTGAATTAGAATTGGTTTATTATATTAATTCGTGAAATTAAATATGTTTTATTATTAATAAATTACGAATTAAGGAATAATATTAAAAGTAATTTCTGACGACGGTCTTAATGCAAGACCGAAAGCTCAAATATAACTTTTAATATTATTCCTTAATTCGTAATTTATTAATAATAAAACATATTATGTATTGAATTAGTATGCAAGACATAATATTATGTGATGTTATGATACCATAACATTAATGTATGCTAAACCACATCCGATATTTTTTCTTAATTTTTGAAGAGGATAAAATCAATTTTCTCCAAATTGGCTGAATGAAGGGAACTTAAATTTTCACCTTATGTATAACTAATTATGACCAAAAGACATGTTAAAAATAGTGCAAATCTGTGATGATCAGTGTTGGCGGTCCCCTTGTTAGTGATATTTTGACTATTTGTAGCAAAGTGTTGTATGTATGAAAGTGTTCACTGAAAATTGTCCTAAGGTACAACTACGTCTTTGTACCTTGAGATTTAGAACTTGAGAGACCCCCAGGCGCAATTCAATTTTGATGCCCTTCTCTAAATATTTTCACTACCTCACAGTGTGCATTCTACCCACACGTTTTTTATTCTGATATGCACTATATCTGTGGTCCAAAAAAGCTGAATTTCGAGGCTCCTTGCTTTATGAGGCCCCAGGCGCGCGCCTGTTTGGAAATCCGCCACTGCTTACTACAGTACTAATTTGACGTTGGGACAACAATACATAAATAAAAAGAATTTAGATTTTCAAGGTCAACAGGAGCTTAGATTTGAAGTTACAAGTTATAAAACGATGTTTTTGTACTAATTTTTGTGATTCCAGGGGCTATTTTTTGAACAATAATAAGCTTCTCAAAAGCCTGGCTTAATCCAATTGTATGTACCTACTCAGTTTTAATTGAAATCTTTAATGAAACCTGCAATGAGATCATTTTATTCAAACTCGACGCTAACCTCATCGTTTGCTAATCAATTCAAGTTTCTCTCCCCACTAAACTGAAGTATCATTAACAAAAACAATTTTTGCAAATATCGCATATTCAGTAACTATAGTCTGTTTTTTTTAAGAAACAGATTATAAAATTTATTAAGGTTTATTTATTTTAAAAATTACCCTACAATTCAAAAATCAGTTTTCAGCACAGAAAAAAAATAAGGGGGCAGTTATAGAAATCAACTAATTGTAAGTGGGTGACAGATTCAAACTTTGGCCAACCCAAAAATAAAATTTCTGTGGAACTTCGGTGTTCTTCAGAATCGATTCTCATAATATCGCCATTAAAAACTAATAATTTTTGAGATTTTTTGGGGGGCTTAGCCCCCTCTAGTTACGTGGTTGCGCCTATGTTCATATTTTATCCGTGCCTGTACTTTTCCTAGTTGTATTTTCCTGCCTTTCATTTTCGTAGCTTCCTTCTTTTTTTGACTATCATTAGGTTTGCCTGTTTCATTTTCATTCTAACCATGAAATGGTCAGAGTCAACGTCAGCCTCGCGGTATGATCTTATGTGTTTTATGTAATATTCGTCTCTTCTTTCTATCAGTATATGGTCAATCTGGTTTACATTTCGACCGCCTGGGTTCATCCATGTTCCCTTGTATATATCTTATGTTCGTAGCATATACTTTTTATTCCCATATCTCTTCTCATTGCGAAATCGATCAAAAATCTTCCATTTTCGTTGCTTTCCTAATGTAAATTATATTTACCTATTGTGGGCTGATAAACTTCTTCTTGCCCCACTTTGGCATTCCAATCTCCCATTACTAGTTTACAGTCATGCTTAGGGACCTCCTAGAATACTTTGGCTAATGTCTCTTACCCCGTGTTCGGGTAGAAGCTACTTTCGCTACCAAACACTTCTTTTGCGTTCGGGAAGAAGCTTCCAAACGCTTTGGCTCTGCCTCTTTCAGTCGCTACAAAAATTTATGTGGGGAGCCAAAGCGAGTGGAAGCTTCTTCCCGAAGTAGCTTCTAACTGAACGCAGGGATAATAACACTATCCTTTTCTTCCGTAGGCGTATGTACATTAATTTATTATTGTTATTTTCCTATGTCCTCCTTTCAGTCTCAAGGTGCACATTCGGTCGAAAAGTCGAAAGAAAAAATGGACGAAATTAAAAGGTTCATGGAAACTATAAGCTTGGATAAAAAAAATGAGATGAGAAAACTCAGAAATAAAACACGAGATAAGGGAAAATAGAAAAAAAATGCAGCAACAAATAGAGACCCAGGCAGAAGAACTGAAATTAATGAGAGAAAATGAACCAGACAAAAATTAGCTGGAACCAAGAAAAGATAGCTGGTGAAAACAAAACTGATGAACTCAAGAAGAAGCTGGAGACGGTTGAATTCAAAGTAGAGCTACAAAAGAGAGAAAAGAGAAGAAACAAAATAGTGGTGACAGAACTTAAGATAGATGTAATGGGAAATTCCACAATGGAGGAAAAATATGAAGGTTTAATAAGGCAGAACTTGGAGGTAGAGGTAAAAAATAAGAACGGCATATAAAATAGGAGAAGAGAGAAGTGTGATAGAAGTGGAAAACTGGGAAAAAATAGAGATAATGAGAATATTAATTTTCGACGAGCAAGAGGGTATACATCAACCATGATTTGACAGTTATAGAAAGAGGAATACAAGCAAAAATTATATAACAGACAGAAGAGATGAGAAAAGGATGGGTGCCTGCAAGAGGTACCAAAAAACTGACCGAACATAACTTACAATTCAAAATTTACAATTCTGACTTTACAATAAAGTCGATCAGACACAATTTTACTTTGCATTTTAGTGTTTTTGTGCTTTGTGGGAGAATCCTCCCAAAGAGAGGAGAAGGCCACTCTTGCTTTCTTTTTTTTTGATTGAAAATGTTTTGAAAAATTCGTAGGGTGGGTAAGCAGACGGCAAGATATGGTGCAACAATAACAATTGTAAAATTTTCACAGGCCAACCCACCATAGGTGTTTACTTTTCGTCAAACAACTCTCTTTGAGATATTGACCGAGTGTTATACGTTTGCCATAGTACTTCCACAATCAATTAATATTAAATATTCACTTTATTTACAAAATAAGTTAGTTTATATAAAGAGTAACAGTTGGCAATAGTATTATCAACTTAGCATTACAATACATACTGGTTCAATAGCACTAAGCTCACTACTCTCATGCTCAAAAAGAGAAATTCCATTTCTTGCATTGCGTTCTATTACTTTTAATTCCTCTACATATTTATTGAAGGTTTGTGCTCCATATTTAGACAAAATATCTGCAATATTTGTAGTTATCGCCAGAGCTGTATTCAATTTTTCTCTATCCGATAATATTTTGTTGGGACAATCAGAATCATCGGTAAAAGTTTCATCTTCAATATGATCATCGATGTCTACATTTACCACTTCTTCTTCGGGATCCTTTTTTATAGCGTGCACATCACCATTTTCTTCTAAAAATTCCATTAAATTACTTTGGTCTGTTTCTGTACTTGTAGGAAAAAGTTTTTTTTGAAAATTTTGTATGTCCTTTCGTATAAACTTTTTCCCACTTTTCTTATTCAAAACACTTGCAATCATTCCATCTTTGGCACTACATAATAACAAATCCATTGCTGTATCATAGTCATTTTCATTCATTTTTTTTGCCTTGCCGTAATATCCATATTCTTCTTTTCCGATTGTATGATTATGATTAAGTAACATTTTTGTTAGTGTCCATTTTTCATTTTTACCTTTATAAAAATTTATTTGTGCTGGACAACTCTTGTAAAAATAACGTTGATTCGGACGTTTTCCCTGACATTTTGAAATTTGCTTAACACCATGACAACATTTGTATAAAACTTGTTTTTGAGATCGAGTTCTAATGACAAATGGATGATAATGTTCTTTGCAAAATGCATTAACAGACGTTGATAATTGTTCATAGTCATTGAATTTCTGGCCAACATTTAAATTATGTTGATTAATGTTGTTTTCATTATTATCGGACATTTGTTCTGTCATCTGAAATTAAGGTTAGAATAATATGTAAAATATAATATTATTATAAACATTATAAATAAAAATTCACTCACTAAACCTTTTTAATATTTTCAATTGACACAAACAACTATGGCATAATAAACACTAATATTTCTATGTAATAATCGATTCACTTAGCGTTAGAAAAAGACCTACAGAATGAATATTATTGCATGGCACTTTACTGCTAACTTGTATTCATACTAGGTATAAATGGTATAATTATGTATAAATAGCCAGTTGAGAAATACATGTGTATAAATAGCTAATTGCGTATGCATACTGTATGTATAAATAGCCACATCCTATTAACCCCTTGACATACCATACAATGACCCAATGACGAGTTCCAGTTCGGATCGTCATGTGCCACTGGCCACTGTAGACTTTGACGAGTCTGACTCGTCATAATTAAATATTTAATTAAAATAGTATTTTTCGTACGCATCAAGTTCCGATTTATTTGTTTGTCAAGGGGTATGCTACTGCGCATCTTTAAACGTCAAAATATTCAATATGGCGGACGGCGTGTGACTAAAATACATAGCATAGACATCTACCTTATCATTTAATAATTACCCGGGTCAATCAAAGTATATAGAACACAAGGTATGATTTTGCGCCATCTAGTATATTAATCTGAAATCTTAATAATTCAATATGGCGGACGTTATGTGACGATGCGCAGTATAAGACGAGTTTTCGTTCATGTGTAGATCATACCTTGTAATCTATATTCGCTGGGTGCGTGACATCTGGCCACGTTTTTTGCACAATTTGTCCGCAGCAAACGCTGGCGTCGTTTTTTAATACCCCCACTATGCACTTCGCACCCAGCGAATACCTTGGTCAAGGGGTTAATAAATTAATATTATCGTTCTCATCTTTCTTCTTATCCACACCACAATCTACTACTACTACTAGATTGTGATCCACACGTTATCTACAAGCCTAGACTTTCTTTATTATTGTTTCATCAGTTAACATTAGTTCATTTTTTAGTAGAAAAAATTCAAAATGTATGGTAACTTATATTGTGCATTTCTATTTCTATCAGTGTGCGACGGTTCTCCCCGGGTGAGGCATTCTCATTGCACACAGATTGGACCACAGATTAAGGATTAGTACTTACCTTTATTATTCCAAAATCCTGCGATTCCTATTCGCTGGGTGCGGAGTGCATAGTGGGGGTATTAAAAAACGACGCTAGCGTCCGCTGCGGACAAATTGTGCAAAAAACGTGGCTAGATGTCACGCACCCAGCGAATATCCGTATTAGGTAATGTGATTATTACTTTATTTTTGACGTGAATACGTCTGTGAAATCGGTAACATGTTAAAAAAAAATGTAACAAAAACCTCGATGTAACGGTATTTCAAATATTCTGAAGTTTGGATTCAAAATATTAGTCGAGATCGTTTCTACTTGTTATGCAAGTTTTATTTTCGTTTGTACCCAAATAGTTTTTGAGATTTTCAACAAAAATATTCACTAACGCGAGTGATTGGATTAACGAGAATTTGTGCAAGTATTATTTTAGTTTGAACCCCATACAGTTTTTTAGATATTCAAAAAAAAACAACCACAACGACGCGCAAGAATTGTCGTCGATTTTTTTCTTAAAAATCTCAAAAACTATTTGGGTACAAACGAAAATAATTTTTGCACAAACATGAACAAACGATTTAGACTATTTTGGATTCAAAATTAGCAGTGGAGCGGCTAGCACGTCTCCAGCCCCCCACCTCCCAGCACCCATCTCTCCTATTTGGCCCACCGTTGTCCGTCCCTTGGACTTTTTCGAGGCCGTTTTTAACCAACTTCCGGAAGTCCTAGAGAGCTGAAATTTGGAACATAGCTTTCTCTTGCAGCGAATTTTCATATATTAATTTTGTGTCCCAAAATTCCGCGAAATAAGCGAAAAATCGGGAAAAAACTGAAAATAATAAAGCGCATGCGTGGCTGCGCATTGTACAGTTTTACCATACAGGGTGAAAAGTTACATTACTAAATCGCATTCGCATTTTTAAGGGCCGCATTCAGGGTGAAATATTTTGTTTTAATGATGTATACAGGGTGAAGCATCAAACATCAAAAACACATACCATAAGAATTCTGATAGGATGAAGCAAGAGCTGTACTTGACAAATATTACTAAAAAATTATTTATTCATTACTTACAAGGACGTAGACGCGTTTCCCCATCTGTAAGTCGAATTTTGGGGTGAAATTGGCATCATACGTTAGAGCCTAAATGAACATTCATTATTGGTTTAGGATTACTTTTTGTAATCGAAACAAAAATTGTACGATCTAACATCTGACACCAATTTCACCAAAAACTTCAAAAATATAACGAAAATAGAAAAACACGTCTACCCCCCCCAAATATTTCGCGAATAACTCCGCGACGGTTGAGGCTCAAACGAAAAAATGGAAGCTCAGTTAGACTCTAACGATGCTTTAACGTTTGACACCAATTTCACCCCAAAATTCAAATAAAGAGGGAAAATAGAAAAACAAGACCCTCCCCCCCAAATTACTAGCAAGAAGTTAATCATTTGTAGAAGGAGGCAAAGTTGAAGTTCTCCGATAAGAATGGAAAATACTGAAAATAATAAAGCGCATTCGTGGCTGCGCATTGTACAGTTTTACCATACAGGGTGAAAAGTTACATTACTAAATCGCATTCGCATTTTCAAGGACCGCATTCAGGGTGAAATTTTTTGTTTTAATGATGTATACAGGGTGAAGCATCAAACATCAAAAACACATACCATAAGAATTCTGATAGGATGAAGCAAGAGCTGTACTTGACAAATATTACTAAAAAATTATTTATTCATTACTTACAAGGACGTAGACGCGTTTCCCCATCTGTAAGTCGAATTTTGGGGTGAAATTGGCATCATACGTTAGAGCCTAAATGAACATTCATTATTGGTTTAGGATTACTTTTTGTAATCGAAACAAAAATTGTACGATCTAACATCTGACACCAATTTCACCAAAAACTTCAAAAATATAACGAAAATAGAAAAACACGTCTACCCCCCCCAAATATTTCGCGAATAACTCCGCGACGGTTGAGGCTCAAACGAAAAAATGGAAGCTCAGTTAGACTCTAACGATGCTTTAACGTTTGACACCAATTTCACCCCAAAATTCAAATAAAGAGGGAAAATAGAAAAACAAGACCCTCCCCCCCAAATTACTAGCAAGAAGTTAATCATTTGTAGAAGGAGGCAAAGTTGAAGTTCTCCGATAAGAATGGAAAATACTGAAAATAATAAAGCGCATTCGTGGCTGCGCATTGTACAGTTTTACCATACAGGGTGAAAAGTTACATTACTAAATCGCATTCGCATTTTCAAGGACCGCATTCAGGGTGAAATTTTTTGTTTTAATGATGTATACAGGGTGAAGCATCAAACATCAAAAACACATACCATAAGAATTCTGATAGGATGAAGCAAGAGCTGTACTTGACAAATATTACTAAAAAATTATTTATTCATTACTTACAAGGACGTAGACGCGTTTCCCCATCTGTAAGTCGAATTTTGGGGTGAAATTGGCATCATACGTTAGAGCCTAAATGAACATTCATTATTGGTTTAGGATTACTTTTTGTAATCGAAACAAAAATTGTACGATCTAACATCTGACACCAATTTCACCAAAAACTTCAAAAATATAACGAAAATAGAAAAACACGTCTACCCCCCCCAAATATTTCGCGAATAACTCCGCGACGGTTGAGGCTCAAACGAAAAAATGGAAGCTCAGTTAGACTCTAACGATGCTTTAACGTTTGACACCAATTTCACCCCAAAATTCAAATAAAGAGGGAAAATAGAAAAACAAGACCCTCCCCCCCAAATTACTAGCAAGAAGTTAATCATTTGTAGAAGGAGGCAAAGTTGAAGTTCTCCGATAAGAATGGAAAATACTGAAAATAATAAAGCGCATTCGTGGCTGCGCATTGTACAGTTTTACCATACAGGGTGAAAAGTTACATTACTAAATCGCATTCGCATTTTCAAGGACCGCATTCAGGGTGAAATTTTTTGTTTTAATGATGTATACAGGGTGAAGCATCAAACATCAAAAACACATACCAGAGGAATTCTGATAGGATGAAGCAGGAGCTGTAAAAAACATGACTTTTCTTCTTTAGGTGCCTATCCGATTTCGGATGTACGGCGATCCCCCCGACTTAACCAAGAAGGCTGTACCAGGGAAATGTTAATGTTAATGGGGTGGCGGTTTGCGTATCCACAGATCAATTTTGGACTTAATTAGATCATTAACATTTTAAGGATTCTTATTGGCATATTACTCTCGGTGGTTTGCCATTGCCTTCCGAGGGGAGACGGTCAGAATAAAGTTCTTACTTCACTCGGATTCGAACCGGGTATTTAGCGTTCATAGTCAACTCGCGTTAGCACTATGCTGCGACCGCCTCCCACTTACAATTAGTCAAACATGACTAAAAAATTAAAAATAAAAAATTAAATAAAAAATTAAAAATTTTTTAAAAAAACCTTTTATTTAAAATTAAAAAGGTGCACTAAAAAATTAAAAATAATTTTAATAAGAATAAACAAAACTTCTTGAAAACATCAATATAAAAGCGTGGGGCTAGCAATTGCTTACTTACCTCGCTTACCTCTAAATAAATAGCCCCACGCTTTTATATTGATGTTTTCAAGAAGTTTTGTTTATTCTTATTAAAATTATTTTTTATTTTTTAGTGCACCTTTTTAATTTTAAATAAAAGGTTTTTTTTAAAAATTTTTAATTTTTTATTTAATTTTTTATTTCTTCTGAATTTTTTCGAGAATTTTAAAATTCTTTGGCACCAGCCAAAAAAACTAACGTTGTAAGTGTGCAAAATTTGGCGAGCAAAGGGATTGTACAAAAATTGTTACTATAGTATCGCGAACGGTAAGGGATTTACAGGCAAATTGACCTCACTAGTTAAAGTCCCGATACTAAATAATATAATCCAAGTTAATTAAAAGATGTTTAGATTTCTAAGTATTTAACCTAATTGGATTATTAGCGTCAGAGACACTGGGAAAAAGGGTTAAGAGGAAAATTCCCCCCCCCCTCGGCGACGCTGTCGTTTGCAAAAGGGTTGGCGGTGAGGTTATTTCTATTAATAAAACATTAATACCGTCCTTAGCACTTGCTTGTAAATAACAAATTTGGAATGCTTTTTCAAAAATAAATATTGACCGAATGTGACTGAAATTTTAATTATTCAAAGCAAGATTTGTGACGTCACAAAATACAACTGTCAACGAACTTATGTTTGTGAGAGGTTATTATTTGTTATTTACTATACATTTTTTAAATTTTGGCAATTAATATTACTAGCATAATTAAAGCAAATTTGTCGCTTGCAACTCCAAATTCCGTATATACGCAGGTTATCGATTTACTTAAAATTTTACTCACAAAAGTTAAAATGTCGACCAAACCAGTCAATTGTGTAGACGCTCGTACAGAATTAGCAGAACTGGTTAAAAGAAAAGCCGAAATTTCGGTGAGTACAATTTCCAATTTGTATATAGCTACACGAAATTATAATATTTAAAATTTTTTTGTGTTGGTGAGCAGTTTGTAAGTGAGGTTATGTTTTAAGGAGGGAAATTTAAAAGTTGCTTGTTTCTAGGAAACTCTAGCTAATTTAGAAAGGCAAATTTATGCTTTTGAAGGGTCGTACTTAGAAGACACTCAATTATATGGAAACATTATACGTGGTTGGGATAGGTACTTGTCGAGTAACAAGACGACCAATTCCAAGTCGGACAAAAGAAACAGGAAGTTTAAAGAAGCCGAAAGGTTATTTTCAAAATCCTCGATTACGTCTATGGCGGTAAGATTTGCTTCGAGTCCTATTTTAATCATGTATGTAATAAAAATTGTATGTATCAGGCCGTCAGCGGTTTAGTGGAATCTCAAGAAAAAGTTGAAAGACAAAGCGATACCGAGTCACAAACGAACGACGATTCTAGCGATACCAATACTGCGTTACCCACAACTAATCATATAGATTCGACATTAAAAGGTACAGGTAAACACTCGACAAACTCATCAAGTTCGTTTAGTTCGAATGGAAACCAAACTCAAAACGGACTTGATCGTTCTCAAAGCCCTGCGAGAGATATATCAGCAAAACAAAAAAATTTTACCAATAGTGCAAAAAAAAATAATAGCAAAAAGGCAAGACATCGATAAGTGATAAAAAATTAAATTATTCTGTACAACTTTTAAAAACGTTGCTTTTTATAATAAAGAACGCCACACATTAAAACACTTGTGTTCTATTAATAATTTATTTTAATTGTAATTGACTTGTAATTATAATTCGATGTAAATAATGTGTACAATAAAAATTTTACTTAAAAAGTAGATCTTTTTCTCAAATTAAAAATTTTTGTTACGAAGCTCGTTGGCTTTGGCTAAGAGATCCTACAAAGCGGCTCTCTAAAATAAAAACGATTTAAATTTTGTGAATTTTAATAGGCCACAGCCGGAATACGATATTAAATTTTCCACCAAATAACCGAGTGTTCATTTCAAAATTAGCTAGTTGAAATAAGTTTTGTTTTTGAGTCAATTTAATATTTCGAAGTAGGGGAGGGGGGGTAAACTTAAAATTCAAACAGTATTGGTTATGAACGTTCCACTTGCCATATAAATCGACGTGCATTTTCTTTTACTCAAACAAAAAGAAGTTATTTCGACTGGTTACTTTTAAAATGAACACCTAGTATAAATACAGAGTTGAACTTTGTTGTGTAAGTTGCTATTAAAAGGGCCCTTGATAAAGAAACGTCGACAAAATCCTGTAAAGACGCTGAAATCGTAAAATTCTAATTTTAAATCCTTTTCACAAACCCACAGCAGTAGAAAATGTAGCAGATTTTCCCTTTATTTTTTCTAGTAATTTATGCTATTGAAATCATACTGTGCGTCGAGGGCACTGTTTTTGGTGTATAATCTAGGTAATAATGGTAACCAACTAACGTACCATGAATTTAACCCAAATAGTATTAAAAAAAAAAAGAGAAAGACTGAATAAGCAGTACACTTTTACTACCACTTTTGTTATAACTGCTCATTACTTACAAGTTAGTATTTACTCTTAATGGTCAAAATGTAATTATACAAAATATTTCTACTTCTGAAGCATCATGCGATGCATAGAGGTCATTTTCAATGTATAAAAACATTGTAACTAACAAAAGCTTAGGTTAACTGTTACCGTTGATTTTATTTTAGAACATCCAGTTGCTATTATTAAGAATTTCTACTTCTAGTTTAGTAAGTATTTTTATTTCTTTTCATCTGGGTCAGGTATTGAATATTATCGAGGTTGTATGTAGTACCGTAATTCAAAAATACTGTATTATAGTTTCAAGAAACTTTCACAAAAAATTTCAACCCAATGAAGGGGGGAGGGGTAATTTTAACAGAATAATCCAGCTACAGCTTTTAAAACATATCAACTTACGTCTTAAAATAATTGGTATTGTTTGCTTAGTACAAAATTGAGTGAAAACATAAAATAAGATGGTGATACCTATGACTACAGCTGTTGATATTATAAATATTGTTTCATTTTTTTGCCTAAATTTTGAACATCGTAAACTCCAAAAGTTTCGTGTGGTGTTCATCTTAAACATTCTATGAAAGTTTGTGATAAAATAAATTTTAGGTAACTCACCTTATCGACCATGTCCATACACAAACCAATTTTTTCATTTTCGTCACTAATACTTTCGTAATATTCGTTCAAATCCACATATTCGTCCATGCACATCCAACACACATTTGTATCATTTATCCCAGTTTGATTAGATACACACATTCTTAAAGTTCCAAATAATGAATCGAAGTGACGTTTTCCTTCCGAAGCTTTATTCGTTAACTTGCCATCTTTAAATTGGAAGCACTCTGAGAAAAATTATGATAACAAAATTAGTCAAGTGATCAGTTTAATTCATGAATTTTTAAAGAGTTTATGGCAAAGAGATCAAACAGATCTAATTAACCCTATCATCAAGATTATCAACAATTTAAATCACACCCAAGTTTTAAAATCGACTGACAGTTATTAGTCATTAAGCTAACTCTTTCCGTCGAGTCCCCTTTAACCAAAACTACATTTAAGAGTTTGGTAATCTTAGCTGTTAGTCTGGGGGGTTTAATTTAAAATAACCTTAAACAACTGCCCATTCCCTGATGCAGGCCCGTAGCCGGGGGGGGGCACGTGCCCCCCCCCCCGAAATGTTGAAAAGACAGAGAAAATGGAAGGGGAAAAACCGAAAATTTTACATTTTACAAAAGGGTTTTTACAACCGCCCCCCCCCCCCCCTAAATGAAATCCTGGCTACGGGCCTGCCCTGATGTCACTTAATAATTAGACTAAAGTTAATTATATCTCACCATAACATTTAGCTCTATTCCATAGATCATGACTATTTAAATAAAGTGTATGAAGAATCTCCAACCTATCCCGATTAACAAACTCATCTATGCATGGGTTCTCTTTCGGTGCATGCTGGAAACACAATAAGTAAAAGTACAACCTATTAAGCAATGTAATAAAATATACCCACAGAAGTTAAATTTTCATATCTGTCCGATACATCTATGTATTGGTTAACACATTCCTGACATAATGTAATGGGGTATGAATTCAGCATTGAACAGTTTGTGAAATTAGCCAGTGCATATCCTAACATATTTCTATCTTGTATACACTGGTCATTAATTATTTTACTATCTAGGTGTAGTTGCCTAGGAATTAGTTCAAAAATAAAACTGCGTTTTAGAAAACAACAAATGTCCTGGTCTACTTACATGTTAATTGATGAAAATCCCATTATTACAAAAAATGTTAATAAAATCATCGTAAAACACAAAGTAATAATAAAGTCACATGTAAAAGTTTTAATGATTCGTGTAATACATTTACATTATTTTCATTTTCCTTTATCTTCATATTTGCGACTTATCACAGGTTATGAATGATAAATACATGGGCGTCCTGTGGGGACAGTTGATTTTTATTATTAAAAATCTACAATGACATAAGAAATACAAAAATTTAATTATAATTTTTGATTTAAATATAAGAAATGCATTTTGGTGCGGGTCAGTTCACTAAATTTTATCGCAAATATAAACTAACCAATAGAAAATGTCCGTCAGTACCAAATGACTTTTTCCGATGGTTAGTTACCATTTACAACCAAAAAAAGTGACTTTTGACTTAAGGGGGGGGGGTCTGGGAGGTAAAAAAATCGATTGTTGTTTATATCATAAAATGAATGTACTACAACTTCACAAGAATATTGTGTGAAAATTTCAAGTCAATCGAAGCAAAACTAAGAAAAATTTGGCATTATATTTCTTTTATGCGAAAAAGATTTATGCAGGTAGGTAGATTTTAATAATTATTATACCTGTTAATTAAAAGCGTTTTTTCTCGAAACAACATTTTCAAAGCCGGTGCACACTGTAACTTAAAATCTACTGCACCGATCATTTTGAAATTTGGCACACTATTTTTATAGACAATTTGCAAGGTAGCAACATCGAGTTCTTTTTTTTTTTTAATTATTATTATTTATTTTACAATAACAAATGGCTAATTTTTACTCGAAAATCGGTATTTTCACTTCAAAGTGTCACGAAAAATTGAAAAAGAATAAAAAAACTCAATGTCACTACCTAGAGAAACTCATTAGCTAATGAAAAATCTTTGGTTTTTTGATTTCAGATAATCTAGTGTCGAGTTATGCTGTGCACCGCAAAACAACTTTTTTTCGAGATGCCTGCGAAGATTTGCTACCATCGGCGTAATTCTTAATATTTTTTGTTAAAAATTTTTCTCAATATTCTTCAGATGTTACTTTATCATTTACCAATTATGTAAATAAACTTGCATTAACCGTATTCTTTAAAAAAATTGTTAAAAAAAACGCTTTTTTTACTTCCCAGACCCTAACCCCCCCCCTTAAAAAGTGAAAAGTTAGACAAAAATTCCGAAAGTTTTTATATTTTGGGACAACATTATAGAAAGTCAAAAAATTATTAATCCGATTTTTGCACCCTTTTTCGCTCTCCCGAACATTTCCGAAATTTATGCAAATCTTGGAAAACATTTTAATAATTATTAGACATCTTCTGTAAAGTTTGCACCCTGCTACGATGACCGGAACACTGCAAATAGTTGTGATTATTAATTTGCATACATCAGGGTCGCATAAGCAATTATTTGCAATGTTCCGGTCATTGTAGCAGGGTGCAAACTTTATTCCAAGGTTTGCATAAATTTCGGAATTTTTTCAAAAAGTTATTGCAAATTTCGTGGGCTTACTGGAAAAACTGACCAAGTCAATATTAGGACCTATAAGGACTGGATTGCATGGTCAGTTTTTAATTCTTTTTTTTATGCTGAAATTTTAGTTAAAAATTAAATAGAAGAATGGGACTAAGTTGTTCGGCTTTTGGCCCCACTGGTGAGAGATTTTTTAAAATTTTTAACTAAAATTTTAGCCTAAAAATGAGAATTAAAAACTAACCATGCAGTGCAGTCTGCATATAGGTCCTAATATCGACTGTCAGTTCTTCCAGTAAGCCCACGATTTACGTTTTTTGTTAATTTAACAATGTTCTTAGGGACAGAAAAGGGTGCAAAATATCGGATTTATTATTCTTTTACCTTCTCCAATGTTGTCTCAAAATTTGAAAACTTTCGGAACTTTTCATACCTTTTTTGCTACAATGACTGGCCTATAATATAAAATCAATTCTCAATAAATTAGGTATAAAAAGTTGAAAAGTGATAAACGATGACCTCTATGATTTTATGGAGGACAATAGGGCTGAACTTCTCCTTCGTCTTATTGCTGAGTTGAGGGTTGAGTGGAAGAGCAGGCGGTCCCCTTATGGGGATGATTATGAACTCCGCCCTTTTCTTATGGGGTTACTTTCATTCCATTTATTATTGTTATGTAACTCCACGGATGATGTAACTCTTTTTGATAATTTATAATATTGTTTTTGTGTATAATAATATCTTGTGTTATTATGATAATTTTGTATGAATTTTGTATATGTGGTGATCCCATAGGAAATAAAGACTATTATTATTATTATAATAAAACCTATGTAATAATGTAATCAACATTCAAAAAATTCTTCAAAAATTTTATAAATATTTTTGAAAAATGTTGAAAACATTGTTTTAATAAAAAAGTATGAGCGTCAAAGAATTCTTCTTTGCTTAAATTGAAATAAATTAAGTACCTGTTTTAAAAATAATAATGCGTTTTTAGCTCAAAATTATGTGAATTTAAATTGTAGGTAAAGTAGTATACTGCTATGATTTTCTTCCCCACAGAACTATAACTAAAGCCGCAAAGTTAACGTTACGCCGGAGTCGAGTTTTTCTCTTATACAGGGTTGATGGGTTCAACAGACAAAATAAGAGGGTAATTCACAGTAAACGTAATTTATTAAACGAAAAAATTAATTGTGGAAAGGGTCTGGCCGGTCAAGTATGTTAAAAATGCCTTTTTTGAATTTCATGATGGCAATTTTTTTCAAAGTTTGTTATGTAAAAAGACAGTCATGTACAAAATTTCAGCTTTTCAATTTACTTCCTGTGGATTTTAGAAGGAAAAAACTGCTTTTTCACATTTCTTCATTTTTCTTGTACTAAAAGATATCCGAAAAATCTCAAAAAATTCAGAAAAATCAAAAATCACCTAAGAAATATGAAAATAATTTTTGGAATTCCTTCACAGTTAAATTCAACGAAATATGAATTTATCAACTTTAAAAAAAATTATTTAACCATGGGGGAATTTTCCGACTAGAACAAGAAAATTTGACAAAATTCTACTTTGGAATCCCTACAAATTAAAAAAAAATCATCTCAAAATTCCACCTGCAACACTATCAAAATTGCAAAATTCTCTTCAACGTTGTGACGTGATTCAACGAAATTCGAATTTATAAACTTTAAAAAAAATTATTTAACCATGGTAGAATTTTCCGACTAGAACAAGAAAATTTGACAAAATTCTACTTTGGAATCCCTCTACAAGTTAAAAAAAAATTCTCAAATTAGAAAACAACAAAAAAAAGTAACGCTACACAATAGAAAAACAAATTGGGAATTATTCAAAGAACATATTGAACAAAAATTAGATTTAACAATGACAATCAAAACAAAGGAAGAATTAGAAGAGGCAACAAACTACTTTGTAACAACCATACAAGAGGCAGCCTGGTCAGCGACTCCGATGATACCAGAAAATTCGGAAAACGAGTACAACATACCCTTGAAAGTGAGACAAATTCTAGGTGAAAAACGTCGAGCTAGAGCCAGATGGCAACGCAGTAAACATCCTCAAGATAAAACGGAATTTAATCGAATTGCAAATCACTTGAGAAATAAAACGGCACAAAACAGGCTTTCTAGCCTGGAAATTTTATCACTAGAAAGTTATGACGTTATGAGACAGTAAGAACTTTAGATTCTACTAATTTATAATAATTTCATTGTTTGGCAAATCAAAAGGCAAGAAAACTAGATATTTTAGTAAAAAATAAATTTGTTATTACTTTTGTTACACATAACATACATTTTTTGTGCAATAAAATTGTTATTTCAAATTGAAAGTTTTTGTGAAATGAGGTGGCCGCTGTGGTCTTGCACCAGGGCCCGGTTTTAACCTGCTACGTCCGTGTTGAGGACCGTTTTAAAATTACGGCAGTTTTATTCGAATTATTTTTCTTTCTAGAGACAATATTTCGTTGTGGTTCAATTTTCCGCTTAGTTGATATTCTACTACAATTTGCAAAACTCTGCGTTTTAGTGGAATCTAGTGCCGAAAATGTTGATTTAATAGACGATAATGCTTTCTGAAGCTCAGTACACTTTTCAATAGTCGAAGCAGCTTGTAAAATTGAATTAAATTCTTCTTGTAGTTTCGCCTTAAAACGGTTGACATTGGCATTCGGAACTTTGGAATGAAAATTGGTAAGTTGCTTAAGGGCGACTTCTGTTTCTGCCTCTTGAGGGACACAATCAATAATTAAATTATTATTTTCACTAATTTCAGGAACTTTTGAAGTAGTATCTCGAAGCCTCATAAAATTGTGACACAAACTGTGTATGTGCTTACACATATTCCACTTTACAGAAGAATCTGGACATGAACAAATATATGCATGAACACATGCATTACAGTCAACACATTTAATGTCACATTTACAATCTGTTTTGCTATTTTCAACTTGATACGTTTCTGAACTTGTTAATGAAACTATTGTCCAGCCTTTCGCCTCTTTAACAATAGTAATGTCCTTTAAAGAAAGCATTATTTTATGTCTCTTTCTTATATCTCTTATTTTGAAAATTTTTCGTAACTCCGTTTTATGTCCGACATGAGTTTGGATGAAACTAACAAAAACCTTTCCATCATTGTTCATTACAGTAACGTGTAATTTCGATGGACAATGGCTGTTTATTTTATTGCTACCCAACATTTTTAAATGTCTAATATTTTGTCCTTTACTGTTATAAAAACCATCACGATGACACTTATAATAATAAATTATTTTCTCTTTTGTTTTAAAACTATTTTTAATTACGTATTCGGAAATATTGGTTTTTTCTATTTCTTTTTTCCAATTACTAAATTCCTCAAAATTTACAAATGTGAAAGATTCTTCATTTAAGTTTATATCGTGATCATTACTGTAATGATGTGATATATCTTTATTACCAGAAAATTGTTTGTTGCACAATGGACACTCGACCAACTTATTTTTGTTACAGTTTTTTGGACATTCTGATATTAAATGTCTAATTAAATTTGATTTGTCGTTAAAATGGTTTTTACAATAAAAACAACTAAAATGGTTTTGTTGAGAAGTATGGATGTTCTTAACATGTCTTGAAAGATTGCTCTTTTTAGAAAATGACTTTTTACATATAGAACAGATACAATTCTCCATGATCTTGTAAAAAAAAAGTTTTCATATTATATCTATTATTTAATTTAATAATGATATGAATTACTTACCTATGGTAGATTTTTTACCTTATAATAGGTATACTTATTGTACTAATGAAACAACGACTAAATTAAACAAACTGCAACTATTTCTCTGATTACACAGAGACATGACCGGAGATTAACAAGATAATCTAACCTAAAATTTAATTATGGACAAAATATATTTGAATTGTTCTGAACAACAAAAACTAAGATATTTTGATTTACAATAATCTTTTCTGTTAACAAGGGTTAATATTACATAAAAGCACATAATTTACAAAAAAGTTTAATGTCAATTCAAAGTAAATAAACATGAAGTTAGTCATTTAGTGCAATAACTGAATAAATATACAGTGACTCGCAAAAGTCCTCGGACAACAACTAATAAAAATTGTAATAATTTCAATACCATTTGACTTTTTTAAGTTATTTAAAAAGAAAATAGCTATATCAATTTATGATTTTATAAAATATCCCTTTGGGTCACGGGTAACACTAAAAAACTGCAAAAGTACTCGGACAAGTTACATTGTATTATTTTAACGCCTCTTAGAATTGTGTAACAATGTTAAAATGCACTTACAGCACCTTATAAATATCAACGATAACATTAATGCTCAGTTTTAATCGTGAAATTTAATATTTAGCACAATGGAGCTTAAAAACACCAAATGCGCAAGTTATGATTTAAGACAATTAGTAATTTTTCATTATCGAAAGGTACATTGCATCACGAAATTGGAAGTTGCTCAATATGAACAATAACACTGCGGCACATATTATTATGCACATTAAGGAAGATGGGATCGATTTCAAAGAGAAAAGTGACTCACCACATAAATTAATTTATAGACTTAAGAACTATGTATTAATTAATTAAAAGTTAAGAAAGACCTTAGGTAGTGCGTTACAATTAAAATCCAAAGCGTTTGACGAACTAGGGGAAGAGTGTAATTCATGTAGTGTTCGAGGACTTTTGCAGTTAAAATTTCAACTATAGAAATGATTAAACCCTTACTAATTCTCTTTGTGATTGAATTATTTCAAACTTTTTTGTGCTACCGGTGACCCAAAGGGATTAATAATGAATATTGCTTCGTCTATTTTCCAATACTTCAAAAACTCTTTCCTTCATAACGGAATTGTATTGTTTTCCTTCTTCGTATACTTCACGGGCTAAGATCTCCCATAGATAACGTGACCATTTATTTCTTGACTCAAAACGGGACAACCCCCCCCCGTCAGTTCCCACTCATCAGTAAATTGGCAAAAAGACACTTTTTTTAAGTTATAAATTATATTAATTAAAATACAAAATCTTTCATGCTGAAGATTGTTGGTGTGAAAGTGTTTGAATACTTCAACCTAACGAGTTTCTGTGGAAACATTTAGATTATTCAATTCGGTTACTTTTTGCGATGTGATGTAGTTAGAAAGTAATGAAAATTCGTCAAAAATTTCTGTATCTTTATTACAGTCAATATATTTCTTTTCAATTAATACATCCAGAGATTTTTGAACGTCTACCCATGCGGGTACTTTTTTTAAATCTGCCCAATAAAATATCTCCATTTCTTTGGTAACAAAGCAAGTCCACTGCTCCAGATGGAACAATTTTCCCAAAACGGGACAATTTTGCGTCCCGGAGTTCATTGTCGGGACACCGGGACAGGTAATCAAAAAAAGGGACGGTCCCGTTCAAAACGGGACGTCTGGTCACGTTACCCATAGATCATCTATAGGATTTAAATCGGGAGATTTTGATGGCCATTCAATAACTGTAATATTTTTTCCTTGAAACCATTTCATCACTCTAGGTTCTTTGTGAATGGTTGCATTATCGTGTTGGAAAATCCAATCAACAGCATATAGTTGATCTCCAAAATCTATGTAAACTTCATCCAACAGTTCAATATACTTGTCACTATTCATTTTTGTCGATATTCAGCAAATTGGTGTTTTTGAATAATAACAAAATGCAACCCAAATCATTACAGTTTCACCACCCAAGTTTCTACTCATTTTTATTTTATTATTTCCTCTAAGATCATGTCAGTAATAATTATAACCATCAAGACCGTCAAGATTGAATTTCTTTTCGTTAGAAAATATTAAGTTTTTCCACTCCTCTTGCCATGAAATATGATTTTCAGCAAATTTCATCCTTTCATTTTTATGGTGGTAAGTTAAAGATGGCTTTTGTATGAATTTGTGCGATTTATTTCGATTTGAATTTTTCAATATTTGTTGGATTCTACGATTAGTAACGTTGAGATTTAGGTAGATTTTAATTTTTGATGCAGATGCTTGTTCCTGAAGCAGCTATTTTAATAATTGCCGAATGCTCCTTTCTATTAATCTTTGAATTTCCTGTTTTTAGGCGATTTTTGCCATATTTATCTCCCATTTTTATAAAATTATTTACGACCTTCGGTGACCTGCTATTTTTCTTCCAACTTCTCTATTGAAAAAGCCTATAATTCTTTGTATACTTTAATTTTAGCAATTTCCCCATGTGTTAAGGCTGCTGCTTTACTCATTTTCAATTGTTGCTACAATTATTATTGATAAATATAAAATTAAAAGTTAGATCCCTTGCTTTTGTCAAAATTCTGTGAGGTTTTAAATTTCGCTTTCTTTTAAGGTTAGGTTCACTTAATAATAGTAGTTCCTTGTTTTGGAAGTTTAGTAGTACTAAGGCCCGGTATTTCAGTGGGCAGTTAAGCTTTCGCTTTAGCTAATCTCAAGTTTAAACTCAAGCGGTACATTTTTTGAGTATTTCAGTTCCCGTTTAACGCTAAGCGACAGCTTAACTGAAAGATTACGGAGTCGTAAAAACTCGATCGTTTAAACTTCGTTTACTAAAACTTTTACGCTTGCTGATGATATTGACAGTACTTCTATCAAATTATTTTCTAAAATTAGTAAAATAGATTTGCCGAATTTAACGGACGATGAAGATTTTATGGAATTAGTCAACATAGTTGCACGCAACGAAGTCAAAAGAAAAAAATATCGCCGTATAATATATAGACCGCGTAAAAATTGCTTTGAATATTTTGACGACGAAGAAATTTTGAGAAGATATCACCTCCCGAAAGATTGTGTTCGAGAATTAGCATTCCATGTAACCGTAGTAGCACCAGATATACCAGCAGAGTCGTCGATAATAATTTGGTCATTATCTTCATCTTCAATAAATGTTGATTCGATATCGTTATCAAACTCTGAATTTCTACCTTTTATTTGAGTTCCTAAAAGCTCTTCAACTTGATTTTCAGAGCTCGATAACGAAATCGTTGTTGGTGGTCCTCCTCCAGTGCCTCTTATGTAGCTTTTAATATCAGCACATTTCTTTTTTGAAATTTTTTTTATATTTTCGTATTTTATTTTTAATGCCTGAGACGGTCATTGCCTTGCAGCTAACGCAGTTGGATGCGAATATGGGGCACCGGGTTCAAACCTGGGGATAGTCAAACTTTCTTATGATTAGTCTCCGTGCTTCGGAAGGCACGTTAAGCCGGTGGTCCCCTGGGTTAGTGAATTGCTACCATTAACATAGTAAACCAGGATACAGGCACATCTGAAGGCAAGTCTAGCAAGCTACCTGATGGATGTAAAATATTTATATGCTCAAAGTTTCTAACACTGCCAAGCAAACTATGCATGTGTTGGGAAATAACAAGCCTTGGCCTACTAGAAGAGAATTCTCTAGAGAATTACTAGAAGAGAATTCCGTAGAGAATTACTTCTAGAAAGAAGAAGAAGTTTTTAATGCCTGCATGTCTCAATGTGTATTACTTGACAATGTATTGAATTCATTGCGTAAAATTAGTCGTTCTTTTTTTGTTTACTTTTTGGATTTACCATTTTCAATTTTTCATACATAAAACACATCAGAATACAAAGAACACTTCACTTTTCATTTTTAAGTTATACCGCAAAAATGTCAAAAGTGTTTAGTAGGGGAGAGGCAGGCAAGTTGACATACTTAGTGTTTCAACATTTTTATTTTTGAAAATACAAAATATTTTGGAAGCTGCGCATATTTTTTAAATAGCTCATATCATATACCATTGAATAAAAAAATATCAAGTGAATATTCCTATAACTGTTTCTATAATTAAACAATAAACTAAAAGGTCACAAAAGCCATCTTGCCCGACCCTATTGGGCAAGATGACATATAGCATAAACAATGTAAAATTAATTGCACAATTCACAAATAAAAGTGTTTGACTGCTTTGAAAGTCCAGCACACGCGGCGTGAGACCAATTTTTGCAAGACTGGCATCTTAGCCAGTACTCACCAGATTTGGAACGGCTGTATAAATCATTGCAGTATATACAGCCGCAGTCACTTTACCCATCGGAATTTAAAACTACATCAGCAACAGCTTCTTCATCTGAAGTTGAATCTTGTCGAATTACAAAATTTTTTGTAAGAAATACAAGCAACCGGGTAAGTGAGGTAAACATCCGGGCAAGATTACGGATGGGCAAGATGACATAGCACTATGTCATCTTGCCTGGTTGGGTGTGAACTTGAAATTTCGTCAATAAGAAATATTTAACCTATAATAATAGATATTTTTTTACGGCATATAACGCAAAAAGCCGTGTAAGAATGTGTGTGTGGAAACCATATCAATTAATAAATAAATAGTGAAACTGGAGGCTAAGAAAGGAAAGGCTACATTGAATTGAGATGGTTAAAATTCACAAAATATCAATTTAAATTCACACAGTACACTTTTCTTGAAATAGATTAAGTTCACCACTGATTTACCGACAATTACAATAGTAGTATAGTATTATCAATGAAAATAGCGCCATAGGTTTTCCAATACACCTGATGTGTCATCTTGCCTGGATATGCCAACTCGCCTGCCTCTCCCCTATTATTTATTTTGCCGAATCATTTTATTTTAAATTGTATTTATTATGCTTCACATCAAATGTGTCACGAAAAACTTCGTTGATTATATTGCAAAATTGTTATTTTCTATTACCAACATACATTAGTACAAGTTTAACTTTCTAGTGTAAAAGTTTAGCTAAACCAATTAGAAAAAGTAACTGAAATACCAAACTGAAGATAACCAAACGCTTAATTAAGCGAATGCTTTCGTAAGCGAAAGCTTAACTGCCCACTGAAATACCGGGCCTAAGCTATTTGGGAATATCCAATCTCATCAGCATAGCTCATCAGTTTGGTGAACATTTAAAATACCATAGTTATCTTAGATTATAATATGATCTAATATAGTTACGGTAACTTTAAATTTATAATTTGTTAGTCATTTATAATTATTTAGCTGATAAGAAGATTATCAGATCAATAGCAATTGATTACAAGTATTAAATAATATAATTACACAATATTGCGTTATCTGTATTAAACTAAACTTACAAATAGGTATTGTGCGATGTCAAAAAATACATGGACAAGACCACAAAATATACCTTTCCCAAATCTTTGGCAGGAATTTACAAAAATATACAATGGTAACCCGGTAAATTTTCAAATCCAAGATGTCACAGAAGACTTAGTACCTGCATGCTTGGATTTTATGGATAAATACTTCTTTCCAGATGAACCTTTGTATGGGATCCTAGGCGAGTTATAAATAATTAACAATCAGAAAATTTTGAAAATCAATTACTTAGATTTTTGCAGTGATTCTGTATCAGTGGAAGAACAACGTACGTGGTGGAAAAAGATTCTATATGAAAAGATGAGCATTGTCTGCTTGACGAATGAAGGAACCATTGCAGGAATTAACATTTTGTATTACCATCACAAGTCTCACGACAACGACGAATGCCAGGTTGATAAAAACCTATGGTTAATTTATTAGGTGTATATTTCATTTGCATTAATTAGTTGAAGGGCAAACAAATAATACTACTGAATAAAATTGTTCAGTATCTTGAAAATCAAATTGACCGTTACGATATGTTTCAAGTTGAAGATTACATAGACGAATTTGGACTATGTGTGCATCCAAAGTTTCGAGGCTTAGGAATAGCAACAGAATTATTAAAAGCTAGGTAAGGCCCAAATTTGTTGAAACAAAAAGAGAATTTGCTAATAACTTAAATAATTAAAATTTTCCATGTTTAAATAAAATCAACTTTTCAATTACTTCCAAATGACAATACAACAATTTCAAATGTTTTTTTCTACAATAAGCATTTTATTTTAACTTGCAAATCTAATATACAAGGTTAAACTGTTAAAAGTAGAATTTTTGTACCACAAAAATTAAAAAAATTTCTTTTAGATTTACCCTGGGAAAATCGCTTGGAATTAAAGCAACTTTCACAGTATTTACAGGAATAGCTTCACAAAAAGCTGCTGATAAAGCAGGATTTAAAAATCTTCTTGAAATAAGTTACAATGATCTATCTCAAGTGTTTTCATCTTACCAATTTAATGTAAAAGATACCAAAACAATTCGATATATGTATTTATTATGTATCGATTGATTTTTCAATAAATTTAAAAAAATTAATTAGTTTTCATTACAATATTTAAGGAGCCTCTCTCGGAACTTAAATGCAGGGCTTTGAACAAGTCTAGATTGTTCTGTTAATAATAAATATTTTTAAATGATTAAACAAAAATTGTTTAGGTAAAACCATTTGGTAAAACATAAAACTATTTTGGTATCTTCTATGTATGTAGCCAACAATATAAGAGCTGAGATTGGTCATATTTTAAGACATTATTGCTTTGAAATTAATTTTAATTTCAAAATTTTAAGCCTGTACCAAAATATTTAATATTAACAGCACAGTCTTGACTTGAAATTTTTCCATTTTAAGCCAAGAGAGGTGCCTTAAGTAGAAGGAACCTAATCAAGAAAGAGGTTTCAATTAATATTTAATTGGATGTTTACAATACTTTTGAATGATTCCAAGTTTGGAATAAAAATAAAAAGTTTTAGAAATATATAAAAAAAATTTATTAAATCTTAGTGATTTCATTTTTGAAATAATATAGTAACTTTAAGTAACAAGATAATAATGTATTTATGAAAATAACTATCATTATGAACTAATAAACTGTGAATAAATAAAAAAATATTCTAAAAAATTCTTTAACAACATACTGTAATAAAAAAACTTACATATTACTTAAGGCACTACGAGAATTCATAGGAAAATTTCCTGTTAACTCATTTGGATAACCCAAATCACAAATAGTATCATCAGAACATAAAATAAAGTGACGAAGATTTATAATTTCGTATTGGCCAACTGACCGACTTAACCACTCTGCATTGACAGTTACAACTTTTAGTTTTTCCAACCATACTGCAAATAAAAATCATGAAAAGAAATTTTGAGTATACTTTTGTTTTGAGCATTCAAAACTTACATTGGTACATGTCAAAATCCGATGAACCCTTGGCTTCAGCAATAATGATACAAATTTTACCATTCTTCTTCAGTAAGTCATTTACTTTTGGTACTACTTCTCCACCCAGATTAACTATCACATCCTGAAACGTAATTTATAACAAAAACTAAAACATTATATCTTCAATCTATTTTACCTCCATATCCTTTTTTACAACACTTTGAAAAGGTGGTGAAACAAAAATTTTATAACCTTGAAATAAGGGATTAGAAATTTTGTTTAATCGTGAGTATTTTGGACCATCGATTCCTGAAAGGTCCAGCGCCTCATATTGTTCCTAAAAGTGCATATCATAAAATTTAAGTAATTGAGTATCGTGATCACTTACCTCAGGGACAATTTGTTCGCGAATTATACACTCTTGAATCCAATTGAAACCAAGAATCCAAATTCCTGCCGAAACACCACAGAGGTATTTCATGGTATGATCACATATGCATTGCTGTTTATCAATATTAACGATTAAATGCGTAACAGAAGAATTAAAATTTGTAGTGTACGTTATCAAATTTTTCTCTGCTAGTGCTAATATCATCGCAACTTCTGATTTACTTAATCTTGAACAAGTAACACGTGGCTTTGTGTTTCTTACATAACTTAACATACTCTGTTGTTTAGGTGTACTCGAACCTAACGGACGTGTATTCTTAAGTTGAGGGTTGGTTTGAGATTTCACAATATTTAAAGGTGTTATCATAGAACACTGAGCTGCCTCTATAGCATTTTTTAATTTGGACGGTTCCTGGCAGGTTAGTTTAATTGGAGATAGGTTTAAAGAATGTGATATAATTTGGGAAGTTTCTACGGGGGTGCTGGTTATCATATTATATCCTCCCATGAATAAATCGGGTGTTACAGACGATAAAACGGGTTTACCATCATGTACAATCTGCATAATATTACTTTCGGGTTTTAAGGTAACATCTTGACTGTCTTCCAAGTTTTCTTCAGGATCACCCATGTCTTGAAATTCAGGTGGAGGAGTAAAAGTTTTGTTCAAACAACTTAACAGAGGTGGATCAAGTGAAGATATAACGTCGGGAGAATCTTCCACCACTGGCGGCGGTAAAACAAGTGGTGCAAAATAATTACAATAAGCTTGAGATAATAATTCCTCACAAGAAACAATTTTACTTTTTTGTGGCGTGGTTTCTACTACATCTGAATCTGATAAAAAAACATCATCACTTCTATTTAATTCTTCAGTTATGGCATCATCTTTTTTTTTTGAAATAATTATATTTTCCAAGACTACAATGGGATAATCATTATTTGACTTTGTGTGAATTTGTGCAGCATTATCAGGGAGCCTTTCAATATTTGTTGATTCTGAAGCACCGTTAGCCACATCTTCCATTAACATGTCAATTTCTTCAAAATTATCTCCTAAATTGCATGGAACTTGTTCTTTTATTAATTCAACATTTTCTAATTGCAAGACATCTTTAGGAATTTCTGAAGTTTTAACAATATTACTTACATTGTCATAAGCTTTAGTAAATTCGTCTTGCAATATGGATAAAGTCGATGGGCTAGGTTTCTGTTTTGTGTATTTTACAGTTTTGTCTAAATTTTCTGTATTTTCTATTCGTATTGATTCCGAACATGCTTCATTTATGATTACATTGCACTCTTTAATCGCGGTTTGAGTTTTAGAAATTACTTGTGGTATCTTAGGATTTGTAGAAGCATCTTCACAATCATACTTCTTTAAAACATTATTCAGACATTCCTAAATTAAAAATAAATTTAGAAATTCAAATGACATGCATGTCAGAACAAAATGTTAACTTGTTAACAAAATGTTAAAGGTTTTCATGGCACATTGCACTTATTTATTTCAAAAGTAGCCAGATAAAATTTCTGATTTTTGTGTCTGTTTTTGAGTAAATTTGAGAAAAAGAAAATACACGTCAATTTAGATGGCGAGGGGAACGTTTAAAACCCATACTATTTGAATTTTAAGTTTAACTCCCTTCTAACCAGCTACCCCTACTTCGTAATTTGAAATACCACTCCCTACCTTGCGATGCATCATCTTAAAAGTTCAAAAAAATCCTAGTTTATCCACAATAAAAATATTGGATTTAGTGGATACGTTTATGAGTTACAGGTAAAAATTGAAATATGAATCAAGAAGTAATCTTTAGTTTAAACACTTGCTGAAAAGTTATTTCGCCTGGCTACTTTTGGAATCAACACCCAGTATATTATCAATAAATTAAAAATATAATATTATATAAAAAAGACTTACTTCATAATTATTGGAATAATCACTATCATCAAATGAGATACGATGGTTAGAATTGACAACATCATCAGACAAAAACTGGAGGGAAGTATCTTCGTTAATATATTTATTCCTTTTTACATCTTTTGGCAATAACTCCTCATCGGGTGTGTTTTGTGTACGTAAACGTTTAGAAGTACGTCTGGGCGAGTCACAACTTGGGAATCCTATATCACTTTTCTTAGTCGAAGATATTGGACTTCCAGGTTGTGAACGTACTTTTAAATTGCGTTGACCTCTTGCATCTTCTATTTCAAAGTTTTCATCTTTTGCTGAACTAAGTATGCGTAAACGTTTAGAAGTACGTCTAGGTGATGGAGAGAGAAAAAGATCATTTTTTTCCAGTAACTGGTCGGTTAAATTAGGTTTAAATAACCGTTTGGAAGTTCGCCTGGGTGACTTAGAAGAACTTGAAGGTGATGAAGCTTCTACATCACAGTCTTTGTTACCCTTTAAAATCTCTTGTGTATCAAATTGTACGTTATCAAAACCATCATCTTTCTCCAATAATTGTTCAGTTACATTTGGTTTGCATAACCGTTTAGAAGTGCGTCTGGGTGATTTAGAAGAGCTTGAAGATGCTAGAGATTCTACACCACAATTTTTGTTAGAAGATGTTAATTGTACTCTTAAATTAGACTTATCTTTTAAAATCTCTTGAGTATCAAATTGTATATTATCAAAACCATCATCTTTTGCAAACAACTCCTCTGTTGAAATTTGAGAGCGTAAACGTTTAGAAGTACGTCTAGGTGATTTACAAGTAGGAGATAGAACATCTGTAGATGCTCGATTTTCCTCAAGAGATATTTTATTGGGCGATGGAACCCTAGATTTTAAATGCAATTCTAAATTGCGTTTATCTTTTATGATATCCTGCGTTTCAAATTGTAGATTATTGAAACTTTCGGATAGGATGAATCTTTCAGGAGCTTTTGTTCCGGAATTGCTCATTTGATGGCTACAATTCAAACAAAGTGGAAAGTCTGTCTGACTTTCAGCATCAGCAAGAGAAGGAGTGTTAAACATATCGGTGGATGAAATATATAACCCTTTTCGAAAACTATTGGAATCGGTTTGAATACCCATTTCGGTTAAATTGTTTTCAAAACTTGAAAAAGATGGATCAGTTTGAATGGCCATATCAACCAAATTTGTGATAGGTGAACTGGTCTGCACAAAAACATCGTTTACCATATTAGACATTTCTTGATTCAAAGGAAGGGATGTATTTATAGCCTTTAATATATCATTCATCAAGTTACTAACATGTACCTTAGCTGTAGATTTTAATTCAGATGTTCTGTTTATAATTTCATTTGACAGTTGTAATAATGTAAGTTCTTCGAGCTTTTTATGAGATTCATCATAATTTGATGTTACGGTATGGGGTTCTATGGATAATCTTTGAGTTGGTATATTAAAAATGTCATCTTCAGTATTTGGTGTGCTTATTCTTATTGCCGTTACATCCATACTTTGGGTTAATTTATCAAAAATGTTTTCATCAATATCACTTTCGAGTTCCATTTCACCATTTCTTTTTTTTTCGATTTCTTTTGTTTGCTTACTTAAAATATTTGTGTCTTCTGATTCTATTCTGTTAACATCTGATGAGTCAACTTCCTTAACTTTAGAAGATTTAATTTTAAGGCCAGGAGTCCTTTTTGATTTCTCGTCTTTATTAAATCTTTTATCAGGTGTTTTAAAACTTAAAAGCTCTTGTGATTCATTATTTTTATTTACATAATCAATCCTTGTCATTGTTTTATTCCGTGGCTTTGCAAAATTGTATATTTCATTATCCATTACGTGGGCTTTGTCAAATTTTCGTTTGCTACCACTGGCAACAGGTTGATTATTATTCATTAAATTGCATTTTTTAATAATTACAAGCGGTTGATCGCCTAGATCCGCAGCACCTGCAGTAGATGTTACCACTTTACAAACCGTAGGGCTTGGATTCACCACAACTGGTAACTTCTTTACTTTACGTTCCGTTTTACTAATTATCTTCTTAATATCCTTAAATTTGTCTAAACTGGAAGAAGCATTCAACGTGTCTTTCCATCTTGTAGATTTCCTGCTCAAATTGGAATTTGATAAATTTTTACCTTTATTGCTCATTCCCGATTTCGATAGTTCTGCGGTTTTCTTATTGCTACCTTCTTTTTGCAACATTTCTTTATCCATTTTATTCAAACATTGCAGTTCTAAATCTTGTAAACCCTTCGTAGAAGTTTTCAATTCATCGCCGCTAAACTGTTCAATGGTTATTGGAACAGTTAAGTTGTCACAAGCTGCAATGCTGTGGCGTTCTCTTGTTTTGGCTTGGGTAATCTTGGAGGAACCACCACCCATCGAATGAGCAAGCCTTTTGTTTTTGTTTGATTTTGAATGAAATTCTAATTTAAGATCTTGCGAAATCGAAGGCAAATCAAATTCAGGTACCGTTACTTTTACGTTTGTGGTAGATTTTGATTGAGTTGGTAAACTTTCAAAATTATTGCGATTGTCTTGTAACCATTCAAAAGCTTTACTGTTAGTTAACCGTTTCCTATTTTTTAGTGACTTTTCAATTTCTGTTGTGACGGTGGTGTCTTTCTGAGGGGTTTTCTTAGGTTTGTAAGTTTTTGTAGGTTTCGATCCTTTTGATTCATTTAGGAGCAGATCAAATGGATTTACTTCACTTTGAACATTACTAATTTGAGGGATAGTTTTAATGTCATCAACAGCTTCATTTGACAAAATTGCACTGGTATCACTCAAAAAAACTTGACTGTTTGTTGAAATTAAACAATTTCTAGAATTCAAGATACGGTTGAATCTAATATCCGATTTAAAATTTGTCATTGGTCTGAATTCTATTTGCCTTTTGCTTGTAATTTGTTCAATTGTTTGAAGTATTGATTTAAAATGAGGTGGATCTGAAATTTAAAGTGTAAAAGAATTTGGTAAACTTGGCTAATTAATAATTAATTTATGTTGACGTTAAATTACTTTGTATGAATTTAATATTGTTTTATACACTATCGAACAAAAGTAGAGCGATACTTTTTATAAGTATTAATATTAGAATATTTTGAACTCATATAGATAATGGATAATATAATATATAGATAATATTCCAATTCAACTTATTAAGCAATTATTGAATGTATTGAATTCAAGGTAAATATTTGTATGTATAAATTTAATTACCTTGTATTGAATTGATGTATTTGGTATATCTGTGATGTAATGGCAGAAAGACATCAACTTCTGCGATAATACCACATATTATAATATAATCTGTACTTAATCCGGTATGCTGCCAAAGTTAAAATTAAAACTTACAACAATGGAGAATTAGAAATTAATATTCAGACTATATGATTTTTGATATTATAGAACTCATGGCCTTTATGATGGTATGATTTTAGCCATGACTTTTCATAGTGTGAACCGGGTTTAACTTGGGACGAAGATACGATTGAATTTTCAAACGCCACCTGTTGAAGCGGTATCTACTGGTACAATTTTCGTAAATGCCTACTATGTTTTGTCAGGGGTGAAAAAATATCGGACTCAGCAACGTGGTTAGCAAAAAAACAACATTTTATCAGCAAGTTTTTGCTGAATTAACTGTTTGCTGTTAGTAAATTCGCGTTGTAACTAAAATCTATCACCATTAAAACTAGATTTAAATTAAAAGTAGACGTAATTAGACAAAAATTGTTCTATTAAGCGAATATTTTATACATTATTACAATCTACTTATTGCCACATGGCATATGATATGTCATCCTGTTTATTAGGATTAACATCATCAACAGAGGCAACACTTTAAAGTGCAATTTCTTTTTTCAAATTTTCTTGTACTTCTTTTCTAGCTAAAGAAATGTGTGAGACTCCTCTACTTCTCCTTTAGCTTCGTCCTGCTCTGAATTAATTTGTTTGATGATATCATGAAGGTCATCTTCTTCATGGATATTTGTACGAATATCAGATGGCAATGTTGTTGTTAGTCATACTCTTGGTTCAATTCCAAAAATGGCCTTGTAGGGAGATTGTTTGATTCCTGAATTTCATAAATTGCACGAAACCGACACGAAACGAATAACGCTCGACAAATTAGTGGTTATTGTTGTTTTTCATCCACGAAAACAACATTTTCTCTATGTCCTGCTTGACTCTTTCAACAAAACCCTGACTATTACGCGGTTTTCCATGAACAATTTTTAATCCTGGCCAATAAACAAATAGCTTCTCTATTATTTTGTTAACAAATTCGCTTCCATTATCAGAGTACAAAATACAGTGAACACCAAATGTCAAAAAGATATCTAAAAGTTGGGAGGCAACCTCCTCAGCTCACTTGCTCTTGCTTAAGCGCTCGCAATAAAAAGATTTGGTGAGATGGTCCTGGTACAGCATAATAAACTTGAACCCTTGATCACATGCTTGAGATTGAATGTCAATTAAGTCTACCTGGCAGCGACTGTTTATATCTGAATGAAGAATTGGCTTAGAAACCAAACCTTTCCTTTTGTTGGAAAGTTTCGCACATCGTAAAAAAACCATTTATCATTTCAATGGTTATATTAGTATATTTTATTGACGTTTCGGTTTTCAGTCTGTCTCCACCTCCATGTCCTTTCAATAACAACAAAAATAATACTTTCCATGTTGAGAGTCTGTTAATATCAGCTTCTTTAATCCTCCAATTTTCAGAACATCAAATCCTATCCCTCTACGCTCTACAGAATTGAAAGGGAGTTTTCTGTTTTGGCATATGATGGTATCAATCGTAAAATTACCAACTAAATCGTTTTCAGACCTAACAGAAGGCCAGAAGATAGGCAGACCACCTAACCTGCTAGTAATGCATAAATAAGGGTGGGCAAAATACATATTTTGTATTTTGGATTAGAAGCAGAAAAGAAAACACACACACGATAACTATAAATTTTTTATTTAAAATATCGTGCAGATACATTAATTCGCATTTTGAATTTAAAATAAAGGATTCTATGATAGCTCGCATTTTGTATTTCGGTAACCTGAAATTTTGCATTTATTTGGAATTTGAAGTGCAAAATGCAGGGTTGCCACAGAGTTCTAAGCAAGAAGTGAGTGAAAAAAGTGTATAAATTTAAAAAAAAAGTGAAAAAAGTGTATAGAAATTTTGAAAAAAGCTTATAACAAATTTGAAAAAGGTGACACAACGTGTAAAAATATTTTCACGTAATTAATAATATTATTTTATTTATATAAATTAACATAAATATAAGTTAACGATCAAGAAAATTTTGATTTCTTAGTATAAAATGTCGGATGTGGTTGTTCAGCCTTCGGCCTCACTGGATGAGAGATGTGGCCATCACATGACTTTACTATACATTAATGTTATGGTATCATAACATCACATAATATTATGTCTTGCATACTAATTCAATAGTATAAAAAATAAAATAGTGTATGATTCTGACTGCCCCTGTGATTCAGCGCCCATGTGCAGCATACACAGTGTATCCATGACCCCCGAATTACAAAAAATAAAATAGTTAAAAAAGAAGTTTATATTTTAGGCCGCTCTTAAGATTCGGCGCCCATTTGCTGCTTGAAGATTGCACCCATGATCGTTACATTACAAAAAATAAAAAAATATCGGAATCTCGTTAATCCACTCATGCGCGTCCCTACCACTCTCCGCTCTCAAGTTTCCGTAAACCGATTTCAACCAAAATCTAATCAGCTCTAAGTCTTAATATAAAAGAACTAAATATGAAATTTGGTTATGAAATTCTTATTGGTTTGGGCGCTAGAGCGCACACAAAATTAAGTGACACACAGACATTTGTTGATGTTTGGTCTCTTTCAACTCGTTGGACCCCAAGGACTCTAAATCCGTCAATATCTCAACTTTTTTTTTTGATTTTATAACTTTCCCATACTATATGGTATACGTATACTCATAATTGTTGTATGGTAAAGTAAAAAGTTTGTTATCATTTTATCTTTCCTTTTTAAAGGCTTATTCATAGTCTCTGTAGCGTTTCTTTCTTCACTTCTCAAATTTACAGCACAATCGACAAGGGTTTTCATCGACACTTTTCACTTTTTACGAATCAACTTACATCTAACAAACACCAACAACATAAAATCTAAAAAGGTACCACATTTGAACATTTGAAATGTTTTTGAAAATTTTGAATTTATCAGAAAAAATTATCAAAAATTTAAATTTTTGTAAGGGAAATCATGAAAAAAGTGAATTTTTTGTAAGGGAAATCATGGAAAAAGTGAAAAAAGTGAATTTTTTTCAAAAAAGTGAAGAAAAGTGTATAATTTTCAAAAAAAGTGACAAAAGTGAAAAAAGTGTATCTGTGGCAACCCTGAAAATGCAACAGATTTTGGAGTTTTTATTTTAAATTCAATTTCAACAAAAATCCAAAATGATCGTGTTTTCTTCTATTTTCAATCTAAAATACAACTGTATTTTTCTCACCCCTGTAAAAGTATAAAGTAATAATAGCTTAATAAATTTTTTTTTATCTAATTACGTCTACTTTTACTTTAAATCTAGTTTTAACGGTGATAGATTTTAGGTACAACGCAAATTTACTAACAGCAAACAGTTAATTTTAGTTTAATTATAGTTAGATCAGATTTTAACTGATTTCGGGTTTTAACTGTTAAATCTTTTATCAAAATCTGAGATTGCCATTAAAATTAATGTGTTGATTTCACATGGAAAGAAATACCCCTAGACAGTTCAAGACTGGGGCAAGTTTTATTTAGTGATGAAAATCGTTAAAAAAAATTTAATTCAGATGAGATGAAACGTGTGAGACGACCAATTAAACATAGTTTAATTCCAAGTATACCACCTAAAGTGTCAGCTAAATGTCAGAAAAGATCAGAACTGACGAGTAAAATGTACGATATTAGGTGTTTTCTTGCCTAAACTGCCAGTAAATCGTACGACAAAACGCTAGGTCTGGACCATGGTTAAGAAGACCAGCGTTTTCATATGAGAGATCTTTTTCTTCCCATGAGTAGACTGTTACACTTCATTGATGTAATCATAGATGGTTTTATCTACAGACATATTTCAAAATACAGTCAACTCCCCCTACTTTGAATTGTTTTGTATGTAAAAATTATTCTGTACACCGAATTTATTAATTCAAAGTTCCTTTAAATTGAATCCAATATTGGACATTTGATGTTAAGAGGGGCATTTAAATTTTGATGCGAAAACATGTTTCAAAAAATGGCGCGCCCTAAAATATTCTAAGAATCTAAGAATCTTTTCACCAATACAGAATTCTAATAATTTATAAAAGTCATATGAATAAACGATAACTAATTTATGGAATGAGGAAGTTTGAGCTTTCAAAGTTAAATATTTTTAAAAATATTCAATATTTTCAAATATGAATATCTTTTTGAAATATACTTGTAAATATTCAACATTGGAAGCTCAAACTTCCTCATTCCCTAAATTAGTTATCGTTTATTCATGACTTTTATAAATTATTAGAATTCTGTATTGGTAAAAAGATTCTTAGAATATTTTAGGGCGCGCCATCTTTTGAAACATGTTTTCGCATCAAAATTTAAATGCCCCTCTTAATAAACATGTAATTCGCCTCTCTATAAATCGAATTTTAATGAATGAATGAATGAATGTGGTTTAGTGTATCTTGAAGTGCAAACATTTCTCTGACAAACTCGTCGCGTCTACACGGAAAAAATAATATATATGTGACAACCATCCCAGATACACTGAAAAAAAAATATCAATGAATATTTCATCACGATGATGAAAATAAACCGATGAAATAAAATTCATTGTATTGATGAATCATTCATCATTCTTTAAACCTCATCGATGACTTGGTACAGCACATTGATGATAATTTCATCTCCATGAAGAAAATAAATTGATGAAATCAAATTCATTATTTTATCTAAGTTTTCGTACATCATATTGATAATTTCGTCATCATTACGATGAATTTCATTTGATGAATGGTGTTCATCAATATGGCGTACCTTTTTTTTTTTCAGTGTAGATCTCACGTTCATCTGTAGAAAAAATTATTTTCAGATAGACGCCACGTCCATCCCGATAGCTCTCACGTCCATCCGGATAGATGCTACGACTATCTACATGTGTATCACATCCATACGAGATAGTGCGCACGTCTATCTTACATTTACTAGGTCGGAAATTGTTCTCGCGGCTATCTTACATTGCTGTGAAACCCATCCGACAAATAGTTTTTCTTAAAAATACCATTTTTAAAACTAATAAGTTAAAAAAAAATGATAAGCAGCAAAATTCGAACACCTACACCTTGGCAGGAAAGCCGTTATTAGTTCAGACACAAGCTTATTAGCAGGACAGCATAACATTAGTGAAGTTGAATTATAATAATAATTATTATGCTCGTACTTTAACTTCACTAATGTTATGTTGTCCTGCTAATAAGCTTGTGTCTGAACTAATAACGGCTTTCCTGCCAAGGTGTAGGTGTTCGAATTTTGCTGCTTATCATTTTTTTTTAACTTATTAGTTTTAAAAATGGTATTTTTAAGAAAAACTATTTGTCGGATGGGTTTCACAGCAATGTAAGATAGCCGCGAGAACAATTTCCGCGTGGTTGTCACGACTATCTGGACCTAGTAAATGTAAGATAGACGTGCGCACTATCTCGTATGGATGTGATACACATGTAGATAGTCGTAGCATCTATCCGGATGGACGTGAGAGCTATCGGGATGGACGTGGCGTCTATCTGATTATAATTTTTTCTACAGATGGACGTGAGATCTATCTGGGATGGTTGTCACATATATCTTATTTTTTCCGTGTACTTGACGCGTCTTGATGCTACCGTGTGATTCCCCTAACTTTATTATTATATTTTTTATAGTTTGTTTTTTTCTTATTTTCTCTAACCCAACTCTCCCTAATTCGAACAAAGTTTTTGGATTATGAGAATTCGATTTAATAATAGATATTTTATTAATTGCTGATGTAATTATTATTCTAAACATATTTTTGACTAGAGCACGATCTAGAAAACAAGGTCTGTGGTTCCGGCTATGTTTTCACTCGTTTTCCGTGACCGTTCGATTTGGGTCGGTTTTCTCAGTTTTCTACAAGTGGCAACCATCTTGTTTGTTTATAAGCTAGATCGTGCTTATACGTAGAAAACCGACCCGAATCGAACGGTCACGGAAAACGAAAAAACTTGTTTGTTGACATTATAGTTTTAAAATAAACAAACAAGATGGTTGCCGTTTGTAGAAAACTGAGAAAACCGACCCGAATCGAACGGTCACGGAAAACGAGTGAAAACATAGCCGGAGCCACAGACCTTGTTTACTAGATCGTGGACTAGAGTTGCTTTACTTTTGTCACGTGCTTTTGCATTTTTTTAAAATTTCAAATTGTTTAGAAGTAACTCGCCTCATAATTGTCTCAAAATATTTTGTAATATAACACTGAAATGACTGCAATTCAAAATCAAATAATTAGTAGGTACAGTTGATCATTTTGAAGCTTTAAAAAAATACGCGAATAAAACACTTTGCAATATTTTGTTGCTCTACTTTTGTAAGATAGTGATTATAATTCAATAAAATAATAATAAAAATTAACAGGTTTAGGGGCTCCATTCAAAATTTTAAACAGAAGGTTATACAATAAAAAACTTGATAATAATAGTAATTAGCCACATTAGCTGATTGTTGATAATGACATTGTTAGAGTTGACGATTTAGTAAAAGTTTGCAATGATACAAAACTGAAAAACCTCTTAGCACCCTCTCAGTACTAATTTAATTATTGTAATGATGCTTACCAAGTATGGCAGCAGCAATTGCATACAATTTTCAATTCAAGTTAGATGAGAGTTTTGCCCCCATTAGCTAGACCCTCGTATTTGAAATTTTACAGAAATGAAAAATGGCTTGGTTTAGCCTTAGTATTTCAATAAATTAGATTATTTTCAAATAGGGGATTTTATAAGAATATTCTTAAATAAGATTAAATACATGGGTTAATTTATGTTAGAAAAAATGAAAAATCAAATACGGGTGTCTAGATTATGAGATCAGTGGAGTACCTGAGTCATGTTAACTTAAATTCCTAAACGAATATATTTTTAATTGAATAAAAGCGTAGTATTAAAAATTATTATCTACAGTTCTGAATAAATTACAAAGTTACCTTCAATATCCTTCTGTAAATTTTTGCCATGTTCAAGTACATCTTTAACAAACTTGGCAGCTTCCTCGTACTTAAGATGCAAAGAAAACTTTTTAAATTCGGCCAGCGGTTGCATACAAATTGGACAAGGAGCAATGCTGTCAGAATAAAAAGTCATATGTTTGTGTATACAACTTTTACAAAATACATGTCCACAATTTGTCTTAGTGGGCTTGTCGAACAGTTCAAAACTAAAACTAGAAAATTTGAGAAAATTCAAAACTAAAGTTAGGTTATATTACCAGACGCTACATTTTAATATTGCATTTAATTTGTGAATATGCTGTAGGATATAAAAAGCCGATCTTACTTTATCCTGCTGTTGCAATTTTAACGTTTCGTTAAAACTGTCACACATTTTTAAGAAAGTTATTAACAATTTAATTTGATTAAACAAATTCGCGCTTAAATTGTATTATAATCTTCATAACATAACCTAAAAATGTAATTCGGCGACAGAAATACCAATCGAAGTGAATATCGCTATTTGATATCACCAACACGAAAGTCATTCCATTTCTTGTTTAGAATAATTAACTTAATAAATTCTATTTTAAAGAAATTGGCAACTTTTTTGAATATTTTTCATCAACAAACCCAATTAAATCAAGCCTTTTAAGTGCAATCCTTCAAAATCGAAATGATTTCTTGACTCACTCTGTATATAGTTGGATAGTTTTTTAAACAAAAAGTGGGAATGACTACGCAAGTGGTAATTTAATCTTAAGGTCAAATAAGTCGATCTAATTGTTGCAATTTTTCCAATTAATTTCTTTTAATTTTAACGTTTGCGGAAGCCATCATATTAATTACAATGTCTGGCAAATCGGCACTTTTCCTTATGAACAAAAATTGTTCTGTTATTGGCAAACGAGCAAGGTGAGATAACAAAAACCGGCGAATTTTATTTTTATAACAATATCAATTTATTGATTTTAGTTCTTGGTGGTCTCATGTTCCTATGGGCCCACCTGACGCAATATTGGGTGTAACAGAAGCTTTCAAGAGGGACAGCAATCCAAAAAAAGTTAACTTGGGTGCTGGAGCTTATCGTGACGACGATGGAAAACCATATGTTTTACCTGTAGTGAGGAAGGCAGAAGAAGCTTTAAAAGCAAAAAGTTTGGATAAAGAATATTTACCAATTTCTGGTGTTCCAGAATTTTGTAAGTTAAGCATACAACTCGCATTGGGTGATAAGTCACCGGTTGTTACTGATGGATTAAATGCTACCGTTCAAGGAATTTCTGGAACGGGGTCTCTTCGAATAGGAGGTGCATTTTTAAAGGCATATTTTCCTGGTGTTAAAACTGTATACCTACCCACACCAAGTTGGGGTAATCACACTCCCATTTTCAAGCACTCTGGAGTGGATGTTAAATCTTACTCGTATTTTGATCCCAAAACAAATGGTTTTGATTTTCAAGGAGCTTTAAGTGACATTTCTGTAAGACGAAATTAATTTTAGGGAAGGCAAAAGGGAAATCTTTATTTGTTGCAGAAAATTCCTGAGAAATCTGTCATTTTGTTGCATGCTTGTGCTCACAATCCAACTGGTGTTGATCCATCATTAGAGCAATGGCGTGAACTTTCTCAGTTAATCAAAAAGAAAAACCTCTTCCCATTTTTTGATATGGCTTATCAAGGATTTGCTTCGGGCGATATCAGCCGAGATGCGCAAGCTGTAAGTAGCCTATTTTAATCAACAGGTGTTTTGGAAAATTGCTAATTTCAAATTGAAAGCTCTATAATTTATTTTGCTTGATAAGATTTGTTTTTAATCCCAGAGGTCATTATCTAGGAACGTATTAAAGAAATGAAAATATAAAGGATTGCAGTATAAAACGTAAATAAGATTATATAATCTATAACGAAAATAATAACTTTTTATATTACAAAAACAGATATTGATAAAAAAAATATATTGTCGGCAAATATATAATTTACAATCAATCAAAATAAAAAAATTATATTTGCCATAATAATGGGAACAATAATTAGGAACAGGGAATCAAATAATTAAATACGTTTTTTAGCTCTCCTGTAAAATTGTTCACTTGTGAGTTAGGCCATTTGTATCTTCCATCTTTTAGACTATTTAGATTAGATCTATTTCTTATACAAAGGATATAATAACAACTGTTTTGGAATTATTTTTGACAATAAACTATTATCATGAAAATAGATATGAAAAATTCTCAAATCACTTTTGAATGACTTTTGCTAGAACTTGGGGGAATTGAAATTTTGTTGATTGTTCGATCACTTGAACCAATGTGCATGCCGTCACATGAGCTAGGTACAATTGTATTGGTAAATACCACTGTTATCTAATATAATAACTAATAAGTTTGCCTTATTTTAATTTGTTGTTGAATAACAAAGACCAAATATTTACCATTTGATTAGATAAATTTGAGATAATAATATCCTGATAATTAATTTATACAAAAGATTAATTGATATAGTCAACGAAATTGAATTAATGTCAGTATGTATGAGAAAAACAGAATAAAAATCAATACGATCATTTAAATGAAAAAAAAACACTTTTACAATTTTTAATGTGGACATGTAGGTTATTATACCTATTTATAATAAACTGCCAAGGAAACGACGCAGATGTTGGTAATAACAAGCCTCACGGCATAAACTATGTTGAAGAAGAAGATAATAAATATTAGATAATATAGAGAAACACCAATAATTGAAAACTAGTTGCGTCTTCTGTTACTCAATTTGGTTTTCTTATAGTGCCTCAAGAGAATAGCCTCTTCTATTGAAACTGTTGTCTCTTCTCGTTCTTCACAATTTTTCTTTAACTTCATTCAGATCAATGATTTTTTTTTTATTGCAATTCCATTCAATTAAGGTGGCGATTCACCTTATGTTAATTGTGGCTGTTTTAGTGCCAAACGGCACGTTTGAGCAGCAAAAACTATTGCACTTACAAGAAAATGACGTATATATTATAAAACAAAGTAGAAAGATTGGATCTACATTATAAGGTAAATTTTAATGCTCAATGCTCTGGCATGATGAAAATCACTATTCAAAATTCACTTTTACACATACGTTTTTTCTATTAATATTATTATGTTGCGAGAAACAAAATCTAAATTCTGAGATATACAAAATGTAGTACGCACATTTAACTTTATTTTCAAACTTTTATTTCAAAATTTAATTACATATTAACGTCTGCTTAGCTGCTCCCGTTTTTGTTTGTAAAATTTTCAAGTCGGGCATTTGCAAACCAGTATTTTTCTTTTAGTTTTATATACTATACATCATTTTCTTGTAAATGCAATAGTTTTGGCTGCTCAAACGCTGCCGTTTGACATTAAAAACGCCACAGTTAAAATTGTATTAACATAGGCTGAATAAAACTAAAAGCCATAGCAGGATAAGCATACCAACATCGTTATTGGCGAGTTTCCAAATGGCATTTGGTGTGTCATTTCCTTACTATGAAAAAAGTTTTCCTCAAAATCATGTAATTTCCCCAGTTATTTTTCTTCACCATGAATATTTTAAATAGAGCTTTGTCGATTTTTTTACTGGCACACCAAAGTGGAATTTTGGGATGAAATATCGTAATTGCAGAAATAAAATGCACCTGATCAACAAAATAGTATTTGAGGAATTGCACACTTTTCAATCTCTTCTTTAAATTAAACTTCAGTAAAACTTTGATAACTAAAACGAAATTCGTTAACAATACATAATTTTCTACATATTATGAATATTTTCTATAACTCAAAGTTTTGATATCTTAAATTTTTTACTATGGCACATTAAACTTTAAGTTAGCAAAAGTTCCAATGTACTTTTATTAGAGAAATGCTCAAAATTTAGAAGATACATGAATATTACTAATTATATTTCTAAATTAGGTTCGCTTATTTTTGGACGAAGGTCACACAATAGCATTAGCACAAAGTTTTGCTAAAAATATGGGCTTGTATGGTGAAAGAGCTGGTGCATTCTCAATAATCGCAAGCAACAAAGAAGAAGCAAGCAAAGTCATGTCTCAACTTAAAATAATAATCCGACCTATGTATTCGAATCCACCACTAAATGGGGCCAGGATTGCTGCAGAAATCTTAAGTAATCAAAGTTTGAGAAGTCAATGGTAAAAATGCCAACATTTTGATGATTGATAACTTTTACTCCTTTGTTTAGGTTAATAGAATTAAAAGGAATGGCCGATAGGATAATATCTGTACGTACTAAGTTACATGATAACTTAAAGAAGGAAGGTTCTTCACGTAACTGGGAACATATTATAAACCAAATTGGTATGTTCTGTTACAGTGGTATGAAACCGGAACAGGTAAAATGTTTCCTAAAACTTCAAACTTGGTATTCATTGATCAATTTTAGGTTGAAAAAATTACAAAAGACTTTAGTATTTATCTAACCAAAGATGGCCGTATTTCTATGGCAGGTGTAACTTCCAAGAACGTGGAATATTTAGCCCATGCAATGCACGCTGTGACTAAATAAGTGGAAACCCAAAATAGTCCATATTAAAAATTCGCATTTACCTGGCAATTATTAATTTTACTACGCAGTTCTAGACAGGATTTTAAAACAACATTCGAGCAGAATTTTTTATTTTTTAAAATAACTGTAGATTTACGTTTTTGTGAAAAAGTTTTAAATAATAAATTATTTTATTATACAATTAATTGGTAGATTTTTTTAACATTTAAATTTGGGATGACCACACCTAATTATATACACGAAAATGGTAAATTACTTAAATATAATGTACAAATCAAAAATCAATAAATAACACAACATTAATAAATTAATAGGTTTTGATAAATTTATTTTATTAACGAGTGACTGAGTTGTGGTCAGTAATTAACAATTTGTTTAGTTTTTCATTTAAAATTATACTTTGAGTTTGCACTGCATACTTATATATTATATTGTAAGAAATAAAAACAATTATTAGAAATGCCACTTTTGCGACCAAGCAATATATTTCAATTTTATAATAAAATTGATAAAAAATAGTTTTTTTCATAACAATTTACTATTATTCTTGCGTACCCCTCAAATTAAATTTCCTTCTATGTTTGCCCTAACTTTAAAATTTTTGTACTTTTTTTATTTATCATGTTTAACTAACTTCACTCAGATTTATAAGATCATTGAGCATTTGGATTCTTTCGGTTTTTATCAATCTTGATTTTAAGTTCCAAATTTTAATAATTTAATACTTAGCATTTACAATATTTATCGTCTTGCATTTTAAAGATTTTGTTAGAAATATTAAAATGAACACTTATTTTGTGTGCAATACATTTTTGTCACTTCTTTTAAATTAGAACCTGCTTATCTTTCTCTCTTATTTCATATTTTTATTAATCTATTCTCACAAGTTTATCTTAAAATTAATTTATAACGAATTTACCCTTATATTTATACTTTAAAATGAAGTGACCAAAAATTGATATTGTAGTATTTTCTTTCTGGTAATTGTTCAATAATGCAGCAGAAATAAATAAATATTTGTATACTTTTCAATTTTATTTAGCCCAGTCAAATTAAATATTTTTAAGAGCTTTAGTAGAAAATAATTAAATTCTCTAAAATACAGTAATCTGTAATTTCAACTACTAATTGACACTGCTTAAACGTTTATTTTCCTAAGTTTAAAGTGTTCTTTTGCGTTAGATATAATATTAAGAGTAAAATGAGTGATTTAGAATCTTTAGTTAAAAAACCTACAGTAATAAGTCAACTTTTTACAAAATTGTGCAATTTTCTAATCTAATTTACGCAATTTAATAGGAGTAATTTGCATAAATTGAACAATTTTGTTATCCAGGTTGAGCATTTAGAACAAGATAATTCCTGCACATCTGTGAGGATGAGAAGATTAAGCTAAACTAAAAGAATATTTGAGGGGGTCCATTGCAAAACTCGTTAAGTCCACTTTTGTTCAAAAATGAGTTAAGCATGTTTTCAGATTGTATTTACCTAACTCTAGTAATGGTTAAAATTTTACGTTCAAAAATTTGCTATAAAGCAAAGAAAATCGTTGTTGAAAAGTGGGTATCACTGCAAAACTTATATAAATCCACATGCGTTTTTTGCTTCTCCTGTAAAATTTACTAAAGTGGACTTAACGAGTTTTGCAATGGAACCCCTCATTTGAGGTATACAAAATGAAGTAGGTACATTTTTGAAAGATATTTCAATATAAATTAATACCTATGTGCGTAGAGCGGGCTGAATATTTTTGAAAAACAATAAAAAAAAAAGTTAAAAATAAAACAATAAATTAACAAATTTTTGTGTAGATAAAAATAATAAAAATTAAATATGGAGGATGCCCCATAAATTGAACTACTTAAATTTTTCTACTGCATTTTTCAGTTTCCAAAGTTACAAAGCAATTTAAATAAATGTTCACCTTATTATTTGTTTAAAATACCTATTTACAATTATTAATAATAAATTAAAATTAAAAAAATTAATCACTAAGAAATTTTTGAAATTTTAATTTACTATTTTACTATTTATAATACACTTGCATTCATTTACCTTCACGATCAATGTAGTTCAACTTCAATAATTTAATATTCACTCGTAACGTTTTATTAGTGGTTTAAAAAAATATATAGGGCACATTTAAATGATGAAATTCATGTTTAGTTTTACACCTTTCCATGGCATATCACATAAATAAAATAAAATTTGCTTAACAATACAATATTACAAAAGAAACGTCGTTCAAACACAAATTACAACAATAAAAAACAAATAAAAATACAATTGGGAAAATTGCAGACATAAGGGTAAAAAAATTAATTTACTGTATCAGATAAAGCAGTAGAATTTTGAACTTCCATCACAAATGTATCATTGCTTTCAATTCTATGTTCAGCCCTGGATGATTCAATGGTATAATCAGCATTAGACTCTTCTATATGTTCATATACGACATCGGACGAATCTTCGCCTTCGAGATCTTTCAGTAATCGTTCCGTATCTTGATCTTTGCCTAAAAAAAGCATTCAAACAATTTTTAGAAATTATACTTTAAAAATTGTTACTTATACCCAAAAAAACATAAGTGCTACCATTGTTATAATTTTCTTCGGTAGCTTCTTCACAATTATTCACTTCTGTACTTTCCACTTCCTCAAACTCCTCACAATCATCCACTTCAACATCTTCTTTTATCGGTTGTGGAATAGCAGTTAGCTGAGATATTTTACTTTCAATATCTTCAATGTGATCGTCGGATAAAATTGCATTAGATGATTTACTATTATCGTCTAATAGAACCGTAAACTCATTAGTATCTTCGTTGGTAAGAAATTCAGATTCATTTGAAGTTTCTACATTTTCATTCGAATTCACTTCCGTCTCTATCAAGTGGGGCAGTTCTTTTTCTTCATCTTGAATTTCGGCCTCATTGTTTTCGGTTATGGAATCTTGTGGTCGACAGGTCATAACAATAGAAGTACTTGACGTACTTTTCGTTAAGGCTTGTTGCACCCCACTAGAATTATTCATTATGTAAACTGAAGACCCAGTTGAAATAGGAGCTTTCGATAATATTTTTCCACCGACAGGCAACATTTTGATGCTTCCCTTTGCATTTAAGGCTTGTAAATGTGCAAGGGGAATAATTTTTTTTGTGGTAGGATTCGTTCTTACAGTTACCACTTTGTGTTTTGCAGAGTTCGTAGTAAACGTATTTGAATTACTTAAAGAAGTTAATTGTAAATTGGTTGTGTTGGTGCCAGTGGAAACTATTTTAAACTTGTCAAAATTTTTGACTGATATGTTTTTAACGAAAGGTATTGTAAGGGTTCGTTGCAATATACTGGATGTGGATATCGATTGAGCATTTGAAACTATAATTAATTTTTGACCTGGAACGGTTTTTGTAATTCCTTTTCGTGTTGTGGAGCACACTTTTAGAGATTTTTGCAAATCGCTACTTGGGCCAGGCGATGCAACGTGTTTGTAAGTTATATTGTGATTTGGTTTTATATTTACTAAAGTTTGTTTCTGTTTTGGCGCTTGATTTTCATTAGAACAACCGGGTTGAGGAGACGAATTATTCTGATCAATATTTGATCTTTGCACCATAAAGCTATTAATTTCGTTTTTAATTTGTTCAATAGTTTCTTCTCCTTTAATAATCGGTTGCAGGCTAATATTTTGAAGAATATTTATTTTTGGACTAGAACTAGGCGATTGCACTGGAAGAGGAAGTTTTTGCATTTTTTGTTGAAATTGTTGTAAAATTCTTGGATGTGTATGTTTAAATTCTTGAGGTTCTGATTCTTGTTGTTTCACTTTAGATTGTAGTTGCTCCTTTTTACTTTTCACTCTTTGCCTAAATTATAAAAGAAAGAGAAACTTTTTTATATTTCATGTAATAATAGAAAGTAACAGTAAAATTATTGTATAATTTACATAAATTAGATGTAGAGATCACGCCAAATATGAGAATTCTGGGTAAAAGATATAAACTGGTCAAAGAGACTAATAATTATAGTGGATACCACTGGGGGCCACAATAACGCTAAATGGATTTTAGATTTAGCACGAACTTTATCAGCAGTACAAGGTGGGAAAATAAGGTTGTTTTTACAAATTACATAGTTACAAAATCGACTGTTTAGATTAGACTGTGTATAGATTTCAGTTATCATTTCTTTTTATGGATCATTGAAAATAGGATCTAAATTTTGAAAAAAAAAAAATGAAAAATTACATGCAAATAAGGTATTAGCTATTGCTATACGATTAGCACCGCCCCCGTTCAGTTCACCGAATTTTATAAATATATTAGTTTGGCAATATGAATAAATTAAATTATTACATATTTGATATAAAGAGTAGCTTTAAGAGGAAAAATACACTGAAGGTTTTGAAAGACCTATAAGTATTCTTACATATCATTCTTTGTGTAACTTAATTGGCTAGGATCGGGGTAAGTTTTCACCGCTATTTTCAGTTTGCATTTTGCCGTTAAGTTATTAGGTAAGATATAATTATTATGACCAGCGATGTGAGCACATGTCAACTTCTTTTGTCATACAGTCGCGATTCAGCAGCCAACGAGTGCACATCTACGATTTGAAAGTTTGAGATTCTGTTTGTTTTTACAAAACACCGGTGTTCTTCAAGATATGAGCACCCCATTGATGTCTCCTCGTAAGTGGTTAGTAGCTTAACGTACGGACAAAATAAGCTCACCCACACAGCCGACTATCACCGCTCTCGGCTCTCTTCCGCAAAGATGGACCAGACACCACCCCACCATGACCCCCGCCGCTAATATAAGCGACAAAGATACCCAACAACAACTCGCTGCAATCAAGCAAATAATGCTAGCCGCTGAACAACAAATTCAAGCGAAATTAAATGCCATTAAACAAACACAGACGGAGACAGAGACGGTCGGAGCATAATGGTCGAATAAGTTGACTATGAACGCTAAATGCCCGGTTCGAATCCGGGTGAAATAAGAACTTTATTCTGGCCGTCTCCTGGTCCTCCAGGTTGGGGGTTCTAGTCGGGCTTGCTCCTCGTCTAGATAAAAAATCTAAAATGCTAACAAACCAAAACGCCAATTCTCAAGGTTGGTAGTTAGGTATCGGATAACGTCGCAAGACGTTTCAAAACCGACTATATAGAAACAAACACTCGACCGTGCGATAGCCAAAACACAGGAAATTAGTATTCAGACCGACGATAAAGGTTCCTCGCCAATTTCGACGATGAAATGGAAACAGTTAGTATCCTCGAAACACATCTAGTCGACTTCTTCCCAAGCTCCGTCAACCCGACAGCCGCTACTACAACTAACACTCCTTAGCCACTCACGTCAAACGATAAAGTTGAAACCGAAGACGATGACAAAGAAAAGACGGAGAAATCGCCGCCCAATCAAATGGAAGCTGTCACCTACACCTGACGACGAGGTACAAACATTAAATAAATGCCCTCTACTTCTCGACACCAACACGTCAACCAAACCAATGCACCAGAGGCTACTTGTAGCAGTCACCTCAACCGATGCAATTAAATGTGAGTTCATCAACCAATTCGCAGTCACTCTTTATGTCCAACTAAACCTGACCTCCGAAGCCAAGGTCATCTACGGAGTTTTAACTATCTCCAAGAAATAAGTCGTCATTGAAACCAAACGTTTACACCAGAAACCTACACAATGCTTTAAGTGTCAGGGTCTCCACCACCTTGAATACAATTGCTTGTTCGACGAGAACTCCGTTAAATGTGCAGCAAAACACCCACAGCACAATGCACTCGTTCGATCAAAAAAAAAATCGACGTGCTCCAACTGCAACGGAGACCATATCACTTACTACACGGAATGTCCTGCGTATTCAATTCCCTCAGAGCCTCCAACACGCAACTTGACTGACAACTCCGACAAGACAAACCTCACTACGTTGGACCCTAACACACTCGTGTTACTTTGCCGACGTGATCTGTCACCCCAGACTATATTTTGTTTCCAAAACTAAAATTGAAGATGAAGGGGTAGCGGTACCAGTCGGGTGACAAGGGAGCTGAATAGTGTTGAAGTGAAGGCGTTCCAGAAAACTATGACGAACCTGTACACTCGTTCTAAAGGTTGTATCTACTTGTGAGGAGACTATGCCGAAGCCTGATATTAAAAATACGCCGTTTCCTTGTATTGTGTGGTCTGTGTGCGATCAGTCCTGGAACTTTTTGAATACACTGTGTATAACCAAGAATTTCATACAAAATATTTGTTATGACTGTCCCCCAATGGCTGCAACGCGAAACCATGCATTTATAGTGGTAGTCTAGACTCTTATCACTGACTCAGCAAGTATGCATTCTGATTTGGCGGTATTTGCTTCTTAGGTTAATTAAGTTGCGACGGTGTGGTCTGTGTTTTGTAATAATATATTTTTTGTAATTATTATTAAAAATGTCGGGTAAGTATTGAATAACTTAAAAGGTTACTGTTACTGATTGATTATACAATAAAATAAATTATAATTGTAACTTTACAACCTCGCTTACTAGAGCCATTTATATTGTGTAGTTACTATGAGAAACCACTGGGAGTATAAGAAAATTTTATTTTACATTTACATTTATGGCTTCTGACGAAGTACCAGGAACTTAATCCTATAGATTCTTCAACTTGAAGGATTGTGGCAGAGCAGCATAACATCGGGGATGTTTATCGAAAAGAAAACTCCTTCAGAAATATACGACATAAAGCTATAATAATTGTACTGTTGGGAAATTTTATTACTAAAATTTTTAAATTAAAAGATTGTCTGCAGTCCGTCAAAATATTTTTAAAAACAGAAAAAAAATGTACGATTTGACAGAAAATCTGATAAATCGCTACCTCAGAGCCAAAGTGTTCTATGTCCATAATTGATAATTTTTCACTAGAGGGAAAATAAGTTTTTTTTTGCTCGGAAATTAACAGTTGTTATATATGGACATAGAACAAAAAAGACTCTTAACATTAACAGAGTGAAGCAAACGACAAAATATATAAAGTGATGCACGACCTGAAGGACATACAACAAATTGGCTTGATATCTCAATTTTAAAATTTATGGACATAGTACACTTTGACTCTGAGGTAGCGAAATGATACCATAGAATATTATGGTACTTTGTTGATAAGTGTATCATAAACTTATTTATAATTTTTAAAAACCGTTCAGAAGAAGAGGAAATGCTATTAAAAATCTTCCAATTGTTAGTTGTGATAGGACTGGTGGGAGTAAGTTATGATAGGGCAGCACGAGTAAAAGCCAAAAGTTTAGTGACGGTAGGCCTTTTAAAAATCAAGTTCCTTTCGAAAAAAGGTTTGATCGAACTGCTCATCTACTGGTGAGAACAACTTCTCTTCATTGTTCCCATTGTAGCCCAGCTGTAGAACCAGATGGAAGTGCAACAACTGTAAAGTTGGTTTGTGTTCGAAGGAAAATCAAAACTGTTTCTTTTTGTATCATTCAAAATAATTATGTATTTATGTTCCCAGTGGTTTTACATAGGAAAACCATTTATTTTGCAAAAAAATTATTTCTTTTATAACTTACGTTTAAATATAAATATATAACATATTCATATTGCCACATTTTTTAATAAAATTCAAAAAATATATGGTTTTTTTAGGATTGAGGCTCAAATGGTTACTCAAAAGTACTACTTGTTACTGTATTGAACAAGTGCGACGATATTATGTGAACATATTCCTGGAGTTTTATCTAGTAGTTCTATACAGGGTGAATGAGAGCACCCGTATCAGCAATTTTTTTCAAAATCGGTAAGTCGTAGAGAGTTGGGTCAAAAAAAATTATTATAAAAGACATAATAAAGAATCGAATGGTGATATTATTATTTCTCGGAAAGGTCGTCATCCCGAGTAGTTTGCTCCAGAACTCCAGAATTTAAAATTTTATAGGACGAAAGTGGTATTGTTGAAAAAATCTTTAAGAAATAAGCAAGTTTTGTTGGAAAAATTATTTTATTACTCCCACCCCTTTTAAGTCTCATTCACCCATATGCAATCGAATATTACTGAAAAGGGGAGGGAGTAATAAAATAATTCTTCCTAGTTAAGTAAAGCAAGTAGTTAAGTAAAACTTGTAGTTAAGCAAAACTTGCTTAATTTTGTAAGGTCTTTTCAATGATACTATTTTCGACCTATGGTGCCATTTAAAATTCTGGAGTTCTGGAGTTTCTAGAGCAAACTACTCGGGATGACGACCTTTCCGAGAAATAATAATATCACCATTCGATTCCTTATTATGGTTTTTATAATAAATTTTTTTGACCCAACTCTCTACGACTTACCATTTTTAAAAAAAATGACTGATACGGGTGATCGCATTCACCCATAATATGCAATCGAATATTACTTAAAAAGGGGGGAGTAATAAAATAATTTTTCCTGCAAGATCTTTTCAACGATATGATTTTCGACCTATGGTGCCATTTAAAATTCTGGAGTTTCTGGAGCAAACTACTCGGGAAGCCGACCTTTCTGAGAAATAATAATATCAACATTCGATTCTTTATTATGGTTTTTATAATAAATTTTTTTAACCCAACTCTCTACGACTAGCCGTTTTTGAAAAAAATTGCTGATACGGGTGCTCTCATTCACCCTGTATAACTGGGCAAAAACTTATTTGCACAGGATTACCTAGATTGTAAGTTTAGGCTAGTACAGTTGTTTGCACGAATGATGAAGCTTCGTCATAAATGGCATTTGTATGAAATAAGACAAAAATGGTGAGTCACATAAGTGTTTGATATAATAAATTTAAATCATAAAATTTAAGAATTAATAAGCTTAAAATTTCATTTTCAACAATATTTATGACTTTTATGAAATAAGTGGGTCCATGGTCAAATTCATACCAAAAACGGTTTGGGAAATCAAAAAATTTAAGAAACCCTGCTCTAATGCTTGAATTACATTATACTTTTTTCGACTTTTTTCGTCTAGATTCTCGTTCGATTTTATTTCGAGGTTTTATTTCATTTGCTTTAGTATAGATGGCGCCAATACGAACTACCTATCACGGACCTCTAAGGGCCAGTTGTATAAAAGAGGGTTAACTCGGGGATCAGCTGATCCTGGTTCAAGAGCTGACCCAGGATCGCCGCAAGGTAGATAGATTACAAATAAACCTATCAAGTAAATTTTTTTTATAAAATAAACCTATCAAGTAAATTTATCTACCTTACGTTGATCCTGGATCAGCTCTTGAACCAGGATCAGCTGATCCCCGAGTTAACCCTCTTTTATACAACTGGCCCTTACCTATACTACGCCAATAGGGATGTTGGCACTCCCGAACTCGGACCGACCCGAACGAAAACTCGGACGGGCTGCATATTTCTATTCGAGAAATCTAGACGAAAAAAGTATAATGTAATTCAAGCTTAATGAAATGGAAATATAACCTAAAATCAAACTAATTTGTTACAAAATTAAAGCAACAGTCACTATAAAAACTACTTTCATTAAAATTATTATGTACGCTAAAAACTATTGTATCTATCTCTTTCTATGTCATACGTTGGGTGTCAGATAATTTTCGACGTAAAAGATTTCTAAAATCAGACATTTAAGAATAATTTAATATAGTGTGTCTTTGTTTCACCTATGTTACTACAATTAATTTAAAAAAAAAGGTTGTCTGTACTTAATTCAGATGGTTGTGACGTAAGCTTCATTATTCGTGATTACAACTGTAGTAGCGTTGATCTAAAATTTAATATGCAACACGATAGGTAACGACATTATCAGCATTTAGGGCAGGGTTTCTTAACCTTTTTGTAGTCATGGACCTCTTTCAAAATTTCAAAAAGCCCATGGACCCCTTCCGAAAAGATAAAAACAAGATTTAAATTTTACCAGGTTTTATTGTTTGCGAACTTTACATTATATTGATATAGTTACAGTCGCATTATGTTAGGCAGGCTTGCCATAGACCCCCGGCGATCATTACACGGACCCCTTAGGGGTCCATGGACCCCAGGTTAAGAAACTCTGATTTAGGGGAATCAGGGGTTGGAGGCATTCTTAGGAAAGCCAGGAATATTGCAGATATTTTCAGTTTAGTTTACAGGAATATCCCAAAGGGAATGACTTGGGACTTTTAATTATATTATCAATGAGGGACATCTAAACATATTCCTAGAGTTTCACTAATTTCAAATGCTTAAATGCGTTGGATTATAAGTTCAATAATAACCATGTGTGTGTAAAAACAACAAAATTTTCTCATACTGCATAAGTAAAATGTTGAGATTCCAAGTTATTCTTACAAGGAGAAGGCGCGATATTCGGGAAACAGATTTTTTTAATATTAATCGTACTTAAACATCAGTACCCCGACTTTATTTTGTGAAAGTAGTAATTAAATAGCAATATTCAACCATTTTCGAGAAATAAGCATTTCAAGTTCACAGGTGTGGCTATAAGAACAGTACAAAACGACTCATTAAGCAATGTTAAAAATTTACTACTTTCACAAAATAAAGTCGGGGTACTGATGTTTAAGTACGATTAATATAAAAAAAATCGGTTTCCCGAATATCACGCCTTCTCTTGTTAGATTGGACTTAAATATTTATATTGATATTTGGCTTAAAATGCTAAAAATATAACTCAGGATTGTGCTGTTAATAATAAATATTTTTAAATTATTCAAAAAAAGATTAATTAATTAGGTAAAATGTAAAACTATTTTGGTACAGGCTTAAAATTTTTAAATTAAAATTCATTTTGAAGCAATAATATCTTCAAATATAACCAATCACAGGGCTTATATTGATGGTAAATTAAATTAATTTCAAAATTTGAAGTCTGAACTAATTAATCTTTTTTACTTTGCTTTTTGTTATTAACAGGTAATAGCACAATCTCGACTTGTTCAAGACCCTGCATTTTAGGCTCAGAGAGGCGCCTTAAATATTAACAGTTTATTAACTGCTAATAATTTATAGCAGAGCTATCCAATTGTTAGCTCAATGGGAAAGAACACTTGTGACCCCAAGGATAATAACAAATTTTTACAAAACTACATTTTTTGGCCTGCATGTCATCATAGCAATTATTTCTGTCAAAGTATTTTGCTTGAACTTATTTTGCAAAGCTTATAAAAAATATAAATACATATTTGCTTTTATGGTTTTTTGCTTTGTTAAAAATTGACCTGCAATCTAATAGAGGTTGAACAGCATAGGCAGGCTAAATCGTGCTTTACTTAATTTGTAACTTGCAAATCTGCACCGTATGAAAAAAACAAGAATATGCAATAAAAATTTACCACCATCAACAATAATACGATATTTTTTAAGCTGAAAATAAAATGTGTTGTTTTTACCTGTAAATTTGTTGAACAGAACTAACTTTAGATGGCCCTATCAGATGTTGTGCCAATGTGCTATTTTCCACTGCAAAAGGCAACTTTCTTTTTCTATTTTCTTCACTTTTAAATAGCTCGGGAACTTTAAATTGTGTAGATTTTATCGATTCAGACACAGTTGATTGTATTGATACTGCAGTAGTGGAACGTTTCCTATCAGTGTGTGCAGGTAAAGGTAGCTGATCATTACTCATGTTAGCCGCATTTGCCATTTCATCTGCTATAGCCGAATATAGGGTTTGAGGAGCTACTCGTGGCATGAGCGAAATTAACCTCCTACCTTCTTTAATCCAATCGTCTGCTGTCTCCACTTGGCCGCATGAACTAAGAAAACGTACATGTGTTACAACCTTAAATTTTTCAAATGCAAAACTTACAAGTAAGCGATTGTATTGAGTCTTTCATCCAATATAACCTTTCTAATTTCTGCTTTACATCGTTCTTGTGGTATTCGTAATACTGAACCAACATCTTTCAACAATTTCAATTTATCATTAGTTGGAGGTCCTTGAGCCCTTAACGCTGCCAGCACATTAGAATAAGCATCCAATTCTGTAAAAGAGTTTAAGTAAATAAAGCATATTTGATACTTCGGAGCTACTACTAACCTAACATTCTGAGGTACTTGGAGGATTCATTTTCGTTCATATCGACGACAGCTGGATACATTGTAAATACACTTACCTAAATTTAAAAAATACATGCAACAAACCTCTGAGCTTCCTTTAAAAATTTTTGACAAGTCAAAGAGTCTCACAATTTTTAGGTTACATGGGTGCAATTTTCAAAAAACTTCTCATTCGTAGATTTATAAGAATTAATTTTACATCGCGAACTACTAAATTAGTTAATATTATTAGAATAAAACTTTTTTAAATAAAATTTAATATAAATGTACGAATATTGTTAGTTGACAATAACGGCGGGTAAAACGTAACAACCAAATGCTCCAAGTACTAGTTAATCGTGACAAAACTGATCGAGCAATCCTTCGTTAGCTTTCTGTTATTTAATATCGGACCAATTAATTAAAAATTTGGCCAATTTAAATAAATTGGATTTTCAAGTTATTTTTGATGCGTTTTTAAGTTGTGTTTACAACGATAGGGTAATGACATTTTTTGACAACTTTAATATCCCTAAAAAATGTAAGTAATTTGTGAACCCACAGTCAGTTGTGAGTTGTGAACCTACCATTCAACATGATTTTTTTAATACAGCTGATGAATACAGCCAATTTTTTTACAGTGTATAATAATTAATAAATAATAAAAATAATATAATAAGCACTTTTTCCACAATTCCAAGATGTAGTACAACATTTCGGATACTAGGGGAAGTGTGTCTGAGAAGGCTTACTAATACTTAACAATACTTATTCATAGGCCAGTGCAATTAGCGATTCCGTTGGTAATTATTCTGGTAGTTTCAATTTTTTAACCCTCATGTTACCGAATAAAAAATCAACATATTCCACCCGGATGGGGTACCCGGGTACCCCGACACAATTTTTGCGAATTTATGTTTTTTAGTGCTTTTTTCGAGATTGTTGGTGTTTTGTAGGTAATATCACTTGCATTATAAAAAATAAATCACTTGTTTTCAATAAAATCATCCGTTTTTAGGTCAATAATTTGCGATTTTCAATAAGGGGTACCCCCCCCCCTTTCTTTCCTTTCCTTTCGGGGTACCCCGACATAATTTTTGCTAATTTATGTTTTTTAGTGCTTTTTTCGAGATTGTTAGTATTTTGTAGGCATTATCACTTGCATTATAAAAAATAAATCACTTGTTTTCAATAAAATCATCCGTTTTTAGGTCAATAATATGCGATTTTCAAAAAGGGGTACCCGGGTACCCCATTCGGGACTAGAGGCACAGTCGGTTATAATCGCGAAAAAATTGCATTTATAAAAATCTGAAAACTTTTAAAATCGCTTTATTTTATTTAGAACTATATTTTATAAGATGTCACAAAGACCCAATAGGCTGTGCAAAATACAAAATGAGATATACACCTTCAAAGTCAAAAAAGTACCCGGGTACCCCTATTCGGTAACATGAGGGTTATGTTTTATAAACTGGTCTCCTAAAATGTTAAATCCAAGTTTCTGACTTTGGGGCGCCTGTGCACGCGCCGCCATCATGAAAAACAAGCTGAAATTACTGTAAATTATTGTTTTTCTCAAACATCTTCTTTCCTACAACATTTATGAAATTCATGTTTTAAAATTTGACTTTAAAAATACAAAATTCTTAAAGCGTTTAGTTGACCTTCAACTAAAATAACAAAGATTCACAGTTGAGAATAGGTCATATCATCTACAGCAAATACTTTTAAATACTTTAGTATTTGTCTACAGGTAGTTATTAATTTTTACTTCTTACAAATCATTATAATAAAATCAGCCATAATCAGGACCGTCTTCCAAGATTCGACGTTCATTGAAATAATTAGAAAGAAAAACTTCCCCGGGTATTTCCCGGCCCAAGATGTTGCTACCCCCCCCCCCCCCCATGATCAATCCCTAACCAATTCCACCCTCACGTCGTCCCTTTCAGTACTTACTCCTCCGTTGTATGAGAATTAGACCAATTTTGAAGCAGCTACAAGACAGGAATATTATTTAAAATCTGAAGAAATAAAAATAAATCTTACTAAAACGCGATTAAATCATAAACAAACGATCCATAACGAACGCACTACTACTGGACTAACACGAAGAGGCTAAAAACACTACACCACATTATTAGAGGAAAGGAAGCAAATATGGGCTAGGTGGGTTTCTTAGCTCACCAATGTTTTTCTGTTCAACCAACCGTCGCGTCGCAAATAGTAATATGTAATGTTAAACTTCCACAATAGAGATTGTTATGGCACGCCGTTTTACTTTTTATTACAAAATTTAAATTATCTAAAGCTTTTATTTCTAAGGTTTTAATTCTAATCAAATCGACGTTAGTTGAAAATTTTTTTGCAATTTAAGCAGTTGTTTAAAAATATATGTTCATTTAATACAATTGTTGAATTATTTTGTTTTTAAAATTTTTCATTTTTAAAATTATAAATTTTATTTTATATCCTTTAAATGACAAACGCTCTAATCTAATCATTTAAACGTTTGTTCAAATTGTTTATTCTAATTTAATCAATTGTTAAAAGAAATATTTGAATTTATGCAATTTATGCAAATTTTGAACTTCGCTTTATTTTTTTTGGCAACTATGTTCAAAATTCAAATCCTTAAGATTGCAGGTAGTAGTGAGTGGCGTGGGTTGCCTATGTAATACGTAATTTTTACTTATTTATGTTTAAATTAGACAAGAGAATCAAAATTTCTTTTTTATTATTATTATTACCTGTTTTTATTAAGATATTATTGAATGGTCCAATTCCCAAAAAAATTAATTAATAAACGTAAAAATAGGAATTTTACATGGAGAAATAAAGTAATGTGCTTTACAGCATATAGGGAAACTTTGTAGATTTGGGTACGAATGAAAACAAAAGTTGCATAATATACGAATACGAAGTCTCTTGAAATAAGGTAATAAGGCCCTCCTAACATAAACTATTTTTTGTCAAAAATCTATGCTTATTATATGCAGTGGGCTTTATTTATTTCGGATTCAAAATAGTCTCAATCGATAGCACTTCGTTAGTGCCTGTTTGTGCAAACATTTTGTTTGTTTGTACCCAAATAGTTTTTGAAATATTCGAGATTTTCGGTAACATCGCACATGGTAACATAAACAGTTATTTATAATTTCGGATTCAAAATAGTCTCAAACGCACCTGTATGAATGGATTAACGAGATTCTGGGAAAAACTTACAGCATGAAGACCAAAATAGTCTCAATCGTTTGTGCTTCGTTTGTACCTGTTTGTGCAAACATTCTTTTCGTTTGTACCCAAATAGTTTTTGAAATATTCGAGATTTTCGGTAACATCGCACGTGGTAACATAAACAGTTATTTTAGAATTTCGGATTCAAAATAGTCTTAATCGATTGCACTTAGTTTGTACCTGTTTGTGAAAACTTTTCGTTTGTCCCCAAACAGTTTTTGAGAATATAAAGTAAAACATAAAGGACATAAAGGAATGGACTAACGAGATTCTGGGAAAAACTTACAGGATAAAGACGTAAATAGTCTCAATCGTTTGTACCTGTTTGTGCAAGTTTTACTTTCGTTTGTACCCAAATAGTTTTCGAGATAATTCAATTTTAAGTTTGGGGGGGGGGGGCTGGAGAAATGCTGTTTTGAATTTCGAATTTCGGATTCAAAATAGTCTCAATCGATTGTACTTCGTTTGTGCCTGCTTGTGCAAGTTTTATTTTCGTTTGTACCCAAATAGTTTTCGAGATAATTCAATTTTAAATTAGGGGGGGCGGTTGGAGACATGCTTTTTTGACATTCGTATTATTTTTGAACATATTATTTTTAACAGACTGGGGATTTTGCTAATTGCTTTCATAAGAAAATTATCAAGATTTGTTTATTAGAAAAATGGATAATAATAAAAAAATTACTCGATTTTAACAATATTTATTAATAAAATTAATACAAAAATTATATGTGTAAAAATTATTTTCGTTTTTACCTAAATAGTATTCGAGATAATCTAATCATAAAAAAGAATGTTGAAAAGACAAAGAAAATGGAAGGGAAACAACCGAAAATTTTACATTTTACAAAAGGTTTTTTACAAGTGCCCCCCCCCCCCCCGAAATGAAATCCTGGCTACGGGCTGACCGACGTGTAAGATTTTGATACCGAAATTTACAACAAAATTAAAAAATTTAAATTAATTTATTTTAATTATAAAAATAAAATTAAAAACATAAAAGCATAGACAAGATTACATTTACATTGGTGATTATAACGAAATTTCAGGAATCCACGATTTCTTCATATATGATTGGTTGCGTCGAACCGCAAATTGATCTGGCATGCTTACCGAGGTGCCTAGCCCCTCTGGAAGAAACGCCACGAAGCCATTATCATATTGATGCTGCTCACAGAGTACACCACGGAGAACAAATTCCACGGGGAAGCGAAAATCTTTTAATTAATCCATGTGATATTTTTGGAGTGGTTAAGACATTGGGAGCAGGGGTAGAAAAAGTTTTCACGAATTGGGGGGTGTGTCTGCACTGACTGAGAGTTTGTAAAGTGTTTATAAAGATATTGCTCTAGGCCGCTCGCGAATTCAATAGATCGGGCCGCACTAGACCCCCCCCCAACTTAAAATTGAATTATCTCGAAAACTATTTGGGTACAAACGAAAATAAAACTTGCACAAACAGGTACAAACAAAGTACAAACGATTGAGACTATTTACGTCATTATCATGTAAGTTTTTCCCAGAATCTCGTTAATCCAATCATGCGCGTCAACGTCCTTGAAAATCTCAAAAACTGTTTGGGTACAAACGAAAAAAATTTTTGCACAAACGCACAAACTAAGTGCAATCGATTGAGACTATTTTGAATCCGAAATTCTAAAATAACAGTTTATGTTACCACGTGCGATGTTACCAAAATTCTCGAATATTTCAAAAACTATTTGGGTACAAACGAAACAAATGTTTGCACAAACGTGTCAAACGTTAGAGCCTCGTTAAAGCCTAAAGGCGCTTCCATCTTTTCGTTTGAGCCTCAACTGTTACGGGGTTATTCGTGAAATCTTTGGAGGGGGGGGTCGACTTGTTTTATATTTTAGCCCTTATTTTGAATTTTGGGGTAACTTTGGTGTCAAACTTAGAGCCTCGTTAGAGCTTAATGACTTTTCATTGAGCCTCAATCATCGCGGAGTTATTCACGAAATCTTCAGGGGGGAGGTCTGTAGACATATTTGACAAAATGAATTAGGTCACGATTTGAAAAAAATTTTATTTAGAAAGATACTAAAGCAGTGAAGTTTTCCAAATTTTTAAATAGTGATAATTTTTCAATAGAATTGCAAATTATTTAAATAATTAAAGTAAAAAGTTATACATTTTTTTTGTTTATCTCAAAATATAATTACATGACTTAGGTCCTTTTAAAAGTAAATGATTCATTTATGCTAAACATAAAATGGTTAAAGATTTAGTTATTTTTAAAATCTTTAGAATATCTTAATAATTATTGATTTATAATATATAGTTGCTGTTATACATTTCACTTTCAGCGCATCTTTTATCTCTTGTCTAATCTGAACATAAATAAATAAAAATTACGTATTACATAGGCAACCCACGCCACTCACTACCTGCAATCTTAAGGATTTGAATTTTGAACATAGTTGCCAAAAAAATTAAAGCGAAGTTCAAAATTTCTCCACCGATGGGCAGAGCCAAATAAAACGTTAGGCAAAAATTTTTTGTGTATCGCTTTAAATCGATATCATTAAATAAAAATTTTTGTGAATTGTTTAAATTGTATTGCTAAAATTCGACAATTGCATAAATTCAAATATTTCTTTTAACAACTGCTTACATTACAACAAAACATATCAACAAACGTTTAAATCATTACAATTAAAAGGATTCTAATTTAAGCAATACAATTTAAATTTTGTAATAAAAAGTAAAACGGCATGTTAAAATAAAATAATTCAACAATTGCATTAAATGGACATATATTTTTAAACAACTGCTTAAATTGCTAAAAAAAATTTCAAGTAACATTATAAAGATTAGAATAAAAGCGATTGATATTAAAACGTTACATAATCTAAATTTTACTTTTTACTTCAAAATTTTATTTTTATATCTTTAAATTTCAATTGCTTTAATTCTAATAAGTTTAACGTTTCTTTAAAATTTATGTTGCAATTTATACAATATACGTATTTTAACAATACAATTTAAACAATTCACAAAAATTTTTATTTAATGATATCGATTTAAAACATTACACAGAAAATGTTTGCCTAACGTTTTATTTTGTCTCTGCTCGGTGTAGAAATTTTGAACTACGCTTTAATATTTTTGGCAACTACGTCGACCTAAGACGATGACTACGTCAAAATTCAAATCCTTAAAATTACAGGAAGTGGTGTGGGTTGCCTATGTAATACGTAATTTTTATTTATTTTTAGATTATACAAAAATATAGATAATCTGATAGCGAAATATTTAACACAAATTATAATTCAGAATTTCTGTACCTGTGTTTATGATTAATATATCCTAAAGATTTTCAAAAATTACTAAATTTTTAAGCATTTTGTGTTTAGCATAAAAATATTTTTATAGATCTTTAATAAAAACAATCCACTGACAAAGATAAGGTAACTCGCATAATTTAACAAAGTAAATTTTAAATTAACCATATCAAATTAATGGACGAACCCAAGGGGGTCTACAATCGAGTTCATAACTTGGTCCAAAATAAATATTATCTTTTTAAAATATTCGAAAAAGCTTCTTAAATCGTCTAAAAATTTTGTGTTATGCATTAAATAAACAACACTTAAAAAAGAGTTCCTAAAAAGGTGTATTTTTCATGCCCCCAACTGCAAGTAACCTCTTAATCGAAACAAATTTTAATCTGATCAAATAGATTTAAACTTGAGGATTATCGTGGGAAACTTGCTAGGAGGACTAAAAAATTTGAAATGTCCGTAACTTTGCAGAAAATAAAAAATTAAAATTATGGAAATTCATTCAGGCAAGTAAACTCTAACGTTCGACACAAATTTCACCCAAAAATTCAAATAAAGAGTGAAAATAGGAAATCATGTCTATAATTCCCCCCCCCCCCCCCCCGAAAGATTTCGTGAATAACTTTGCGACGGTTTGAGGTTCAAAAGAAAAACATGAAGCTCATTTAAGTTCTAACGAGGTTCTGACGTATGACAACAATTTTACCATAAAATTCGTTGGAGGGGTGTCTACAATAACTATAAATTTAACGGCGTTCCTAAAAGTAGACACTTTCCCCCGAATTTAGGGGTGAAATTTGTGTCAAACGTTAGAGCCTCGTTAAAGCCTAAAGGCGCTTCCATCTTTTCGTTTGAGCCTCAACTGTTACGGGGTTATTCGTGAAATCTTTGGAGGGGGGGGGTCGACTTGTTTTCTATTTTAGCCCTTATTTTGAATTTTGGGGTAACATTGGTGTCAAACTTAGAGCCTCGTTAGAGCTTAATGACTTTTCATTGAGCCTCAATCATCGCGGAGTTATTCACGAAATCTTCAGGGGGGAGGTCTGTAGACATATTTGACAAAACGAATTAGGTCACGATTTAAAAAAAATTTTATTTAGAAAGATACTAAAGCAGTGAAGTTTTCCAAATTTTTAAACAGTGATAATTTTACAACAATTATTTAAATAATTAAAGTAAAATGTTATAAATTTTTTTTGTTTATCTCAAAATATAATTACATGACTTAGGTCCTTTTAAAAGTAAAGGATTCATTTATGCTAAACATAAAATGGTTAAAGATTTAGTTATTTTTTAAAATCTTTAGAATATCTTAATAATTATTGATTTATAATATATAGTTGCTGTTATACATTTCACTTTCAGCGCATCTTTTATCTCTTGTCTAATCTGAACATAAATAATTAAAAATTACGTATTACATAGGCAACCCACGCCACTCACTACTACCTGCAATCTTAAGGATTTGAATTTTGAACATAGTTGCCAAAAAAATTAAAGCGAAGTTCAAAATTTCTCCACCGAGCAGAGACAAAATAAAACGTTAGGCAAAAATTTTCTGTGTAATGTTTTAAATCGATATCATTAAATAAAAACTTTTGTGAATTGTTTAAATTGTATTGCTAAAATGCGAGTAACGTATAAATAGCAACAAACATTTTCATGTATAGTTGCAATGATTAGATTCAAGCAATAGAAATTAAAACTTTAGATAATTTAAATTTTGTAATAAAAAGTAAAACGGCGTGCCATAGATTGTGCTACAATCATGAATGTCTATCACTTTATTTTAATTTTTCGTCATTTCAGCAAGTCGCAGAACTTTTTCAGGTTAGTTTATAAATTCAATTACTTGAAAATTAACAATGTGTATAAAGCTATTCCTGCAACATTTGAAAGCCACATAATGTGGCTTTGATATGTGCTTTTAGTTTTTAATCTAATTAACGACTTTTAATTATAATCGCTTTTGATATAAAACTGAGTATGTCTGCAATATGGGCTACCCCGTGTTTCAAGTATGGGAGTGCGCTGGGAGCGAAAAATAAGATTATGTGTGTGATTTTTGCAATTAGTATCTATAGATATAATTTATTTGATTTATTTAGATTTTAGATATTATTTAGATATAACTTTTATACTACCAACTTATTATGATCAATAAAATTGTTTACCACTCAGCATTTTATATTTATTACACTTTTCTGTAGGTAGCCCATATTTAGGGTCAATTTCTAAATGACACAAAATTGAACTTTTCCACTATTTACGAAATAATGAATTTATTTATTCTTTAATCAACATAAAATTATGACAGATTGTAACTAACTAATGTAGCTATCGTTGGTTATATTTGGTATTGATATTGAATTTGTGGTTTTTTGTTTTCAAGTAAAAATATAATAGGTGGTAGCCCATATTTGCTTCCTTTCCTCTATATCATGTATCGTGTACCATTGTGTGTGTGAAGGAATTCGTGTAGAATCATTGCCTGGCTCAACGCCATATCGGGTTCGAAATCCCCTAAAATTTCCATTTCAGTTACTTAAGGTGGCGATCTAGCCCATATTATTGCAATGTTAATACGGGCCATTAGTGCATGGCGGCATCAGCTAGCAGCTTTCATTGCGGCCATGTTTGAATCCAAACAATGCAAAATTAACATGGGAAAATACTGAGCGCAAAGAATAATTCGAAAACGAGAGATTTCTTAGCTATGAGATTCATATAGCACCAACAATGCACTAATAAGGAATATAACTGGTAAGTTTCAATGCAGTAGATATACCCAAATTTGAATTATTTCGATTTGAATATTTGAACTATTTAACCTCACTTTTTGTTACAGAAATAATTCTCGTAAAATCGCTCAAATAACTAGTTAATATGTTACTTATTATTTGTAATTTTCTGACGAAGATCTTAATGCAAGATCGAAAGCTCAAATATAACTATAATTATTCCTTAATTCGTAATTTATTAATAATTAAACAAATGTTACTTAGACATGTTACAATTACTGAGAATTAATTTATCGTACTTTCTGTACGTTTTACAAATACTAACTAGTTAACATAATGGTTTCGTAGTTACAAATTGCTACGGTAAGGAAATTTGCAAGTTTTTTTAATCTCCCACCGATTCCAACAACAAATGAGACGGAAAAAACATTTCAGATCAGATTTCACAGCGAACTTTGCGATATGAAGCATCAGAAATTACAGTTTTGCAAAACCATTTTAAAACACACCTACCGGCGAAAAACCATTTGAATGTGAAAGTTGAAGTAAAGAATGCTTTATAAATAATGTAGATGATTGTGTTTGTAATTTGCTTTTCTTTACAGGTAATCATTGTCGTACATTTTAAACAAGAAATATTGCCATTTGGTGGTGTGGACTCCCAAAGAAACCCAAATTGTAATTATTTTAAGATCAAAAAGCTGGGAAATCAAGATTGCTATTTTGGAAAACTTTTATGTTAACAAATTTATACCAAATGTTAGTGTTGTTTCTACAATTGCTAATTAATTTGTTTTTTTAAACTTTTGTGTTTGTTAATAGTAATTTATTCAAAACATGCGACTCGATGCGAAATCGAAAGATCCTAGTTTTCCCTAACTGCATTTTTAATTAACAATTAATAAAATATGAATAACAATAAGAGTAAATGTCTATTATGTATCATTGTTCCTTTTATTAAAAATTTGTATATAAATTGGCAAAAGTTAATTACAATATTTATTCAAAACAAATTTCATTTTTTCGATGAATCACTATCTTCACGATACTTGTCTTCTACTTCCTTTATTAAGGGGTTTTACAAGTGCCCCAATTGTTTAAAATGTATACGACAATGATTACCTGTAAAGAAAAGCAAATTACAAACACAATCATCTACATTATTTATAAAGCATTCTTTACTTCAAATTTCACATTCAAATGGTTTTTCACCGGTAGGTGTGTTTTAAAATGGTTTTGCAAAACTGTAATTTCTGATGTTTCATATCGCACAGTTCGCTGTGAAATCTGATCTGAAATGTTTTTTCCGTCTTATTTGTTGTTTGAATCGGTGGGAAATTAAAAAAACTTGCAAATTTCCTTATCCTAGCAATTTGTAACTACGAAACCATTATGTTAACTAGTTAGTATTTGTAAAACGTACAGAAAGTACGATAAATTAATTCTCAGTAATTGTAACATGTCTAAGTAACATATTAACTAGTTATTTGAGCGATTTTACGAGAATTATTTCTGTAACAAAAAGTGAGGTTAAATAGTTCAAATATTCAAATCGAAATAATTCAAATTTGGGTATATCTACTGCATTGAAACTTACCAGTTATATTCCTTATTAGTGCATTGTTGGTGCTATATGAATCTCATAGCTAAGAAATCTCTCGTTTTCGAATTATTCTTTGCGCTCAGTATTTTCCCATGTTAATTTTGCATTGTTTGGATTCAAACATGGCCGCAATGAAAGCTGCTAGCTGATGCCGCCATGCACTAATGGCCCGTATTATGGCGTTTTTAGTGTTTTTACGGAATCTGAACTAAAGTTCTGGTTTAATATTACCGATTTTTACAGGAAATTATCTTTTAGTAGCTAGGATTAGAAGAAATATGTCGGAATTTAAATTTTTACATACAAAAACGGGAGCGCTTGAGCAGACGTTAATATGTAATTAAATTTTGAAATTGAAGTTTTAAAATAAAGATAACAGTCCATAGAACATTTTGTATATATCAGAATTTAGATTTTTGCTCGAAATATATAGAAAAATCGTGTGTATAAAAGTGATTTCTAAATTGCAATTTTTAACATGCCGTATATCAGTTAATTTAAATAATTGAGCATTTAAATTTAGCTTACAATGTAGATCAATCTTTCTACTTTATTTTATATATACATCATTTTTTTGTAAGTGCAATAGTTTTTGCTGCTTAAGCGCTGCCGTTTGACACTAAAAACGTCACAATTAACATTGCAATAATATGGGCTAGATCGCCACCTTAAGGCGTATTTTCGCGAGGCATTTTGGTTAACCAAAAGTAACCGGTTAGAAGCGTATTTTCGCGAGGATCCCGGTTAGTACCGCTCGGTTACTTTTGGTCAACTTTGGTTAGTCCCCCACCACAATTTCTAATTTAATATAACCTCAAATCCTCGTCTTTAGAACCACTTCCAACTTTAAAATTTAAATTGTGGCGCACATTTGTACTAGCAAAGCAACCGCAAAAAGTAACCACTGATTTTCAGCGGTCGTCTTTGGTTAACTTTGGTTTGGTAACTTTTTAACCAAAAACTACCTCCCCTCTAACCGTTCGTCGCGAAAATGACATAAAATCTAACCGGTTACTTTTGGTTAACCAAAATGCCTCGCGAAAATACGCCTTAGATTTTATGTCATTTTCGCGACGAACGGTTAGAGGGGAGGTAGTTTTTGGTTAAAAAGTTACCAAACCAAAGTTAACCAAAGACGACCGCTGAAAATCAGTGGTTACTTTTTGCGGTTGCTTTGCTAGTACAAATGTACGCCACAATTTAAAGTTAGAAGTGGTTCTAAACGTTCTAAAGACGAGGATTTGAGGTTATGTTAAATTAGAAATTGTGGTGGGGGACTAACCAAAGTTGACCAAAAGTAACCGAGCGGTACTAACCGGGATCCTCGCGAAAATACGCTTTTTATAGATGAAGGAGATAAGCGGGCTTCGCAGATGACACGAATAGCTACTACTAGAGCATAGAATACTAGAGTGAGTATCAGTGCTGCCAGTTTTTATTTTCAGTGGTCGCCAAATTAATTAACAGATGTCGCCCAAAAGTCGCCAAAAATAAAAATGCCATCTCAGGGCGCTCTTTTTTGAATGACCTTTTTTTTAGCCACCTTTTCCTGCTCTATGTTCTTTACCCCCCCCCCCCTAGTATTACGTAAAATATAATTAGAAATACAATAATTTACTTTTTCAATTTTTGTTATTAAAATTTATTAATTTGGAATTGATATGCAAGGAATCGTCACATCAATATCTTCAAAAATGTCAATTACAATATCATCTCCTTCGTGATCTGCAATCTGGATTGGAGCATTTCTGTTCTTTTCGTACATTGTTTGACCATAAGCGCAACTAGGGCCAAAAGTTTGGGGGGGGCTAAAAAACTATTTTTAATGGGGGGGGGATGTTCCCTATGCCAAGTTCCAAGGACGATTTTATTAACATGGCGCCATCTAGCACTATCCCACTAGCGGAAAATTCAAAACTTGCACTTTTTCAATAGGTGGCGCCACACAGCGCCAGTTGCGCATTCTCAAGTCGCCAATTCAAAATTTTGGTCGCCATGGCGCATGCTCAAGTCGCCCATTTGGCGACAAGTCGCCCAAACTGGCAGCACTGGTGAGTATATCAACAGTGTGTACAACGTTGGTCATCTTTTTGATTGGTTGCGCCACGTGTTTTAAGCGCGCGAATTTTGAAACAATAAAATCAGGAGTATTTTTGGCTTAAATTTTTGTTTTGACAAGGCAACTACCTTCCACCTCGGATCCAATGTGGGCGGATCTTATCTTATAGCGGCAGCCTATATACTATGTCGTGGATAGACAGTTTATGTAAAATTTTGTTGTTTTTATTTTTAAATATAAGCCGTATTTGCAATAGTCCGCAAATTTTTTGTTTTATAATTGCATTTTGGACCATTTTCTATGATTCTTGACAGTGAAAATGTTTAAAATCGCAATCTGGGTTACTTACCTACCACCGCTTTTATTTAACTTGTTGTGAACGTAGTCCGTCGTTCGTGTGGGTGGACTTTTTTAAAGCCATTTTTAACCAACATCCCAATGTCCTAGAGAGTTGAAATTTGGTACACAGCTTTCACTTACGGCAAATTTCTATATTTTAATAAAATTAAAAAAATAACAAGTGAAAAATCGGGAGAAAACTGAAAATATTAATGCGCATTCAGCGGTTTCAATATAAAGGGCATTGGCGCAACTAGGGTCAAAAGTTTGGGGGGGCTAAAAAATATTTTCGAACAATTTTTTTAAGTAGGGGGTAAAAATAATGAAAAATTGGGATATTTTGGGGGGGCTTGCCCCCCCCCCCCTAGTTGCGCCTATGATTAAGGGTGGAAATAAAGTAACATATTATAGCATTTATTTTTTTGGTAGAATTTGACTAAAAATGGACAGAATAAGGGGAGATTTGCTCCAAAATGAGGGAGTCAAAATTAACCTTTTGGGTGGCAACATGATTTTTAAGTATGAAATAGAGATCGTAATAGTTCGTGCGGGAGCAAAAGCGCGATTGCGTTCCTGGCATTTTCGGTCAGTGTAATGAGGAACGCAATTGCGCTCCTTGACACTGTAGCATTTCAAATGCTATTTTTATATTTTGGCCCTGTGTGTGTTTCAAACACGCGCAATCGTATTAAATTTCGAAAATTTATCAAAATTTCATTCTTCGCTTATCTTTATGAAAAGTGCAAGTTTCATTTTACGTTTGTGCAATTTTATGTTTTAAAAGCCACAAATTGTTAGTTTATTGAAGTGATCTTTTTTTATTTTACCTTCTGTGCTACATTTGTGGGTAAGATTGCATTATTTTCTATCATGAGCGGAAGTTTGACTTTGATAAATTTTAGCTTTTTTCGTACTACCACGTCAATTTTTTGTGACGTCAATTTTTGGTTTCCAATCATAATTATGGTTTTCTGAGCGGGTGCACATGGTGATCAGTAGCCCGATTGTCCATCTGGCTGTTTTTATCCACCAACCATTTGGTTATTTGTATGGATATGGGCCAGCAGTTTGGTTATCTTGTTTCCACCTGTGATGACCTTGATTCCTGCGTCGAACCATCTGTGTCAGCCATTTTTAACGATGTTGGGATTTCGTTTTTGGGTTCACCATTCCTGTATGAGATCAATGGAGAGGGCAGGACTGATCAACATTCGTTTATCCCCAGCTTCACCGCAGTTTTGCATTTTTGATTAAGAAGTGGTGTGATAAGTTTGTCACTTTGGCCGTCTCCTTTGACGATTTATCCATACTTTTTGGGAAGACGTGCGAGCTCCATTCCAACATTGTGGGATTTTTGTCGCAACGGTAGCGTGAGCCTATACCACTATTCCATCTCTAGTGGTTAGGACAGCACCAACGACGTAGGATGGCTGGAAAACCATTAATTAGTTTTTTTTTGGAAGCGCATTTAAGAGATTTGCTTGTCTTAATTATTTACATCGTCATTAAGATGCTATACCGTTCGCAGGTGAATTGATTCTTGTTTAATTGTGCAGTTTTTGTTATTTTTAGCTTTACACCCGAAACTCAGTTTAAACGATGAACCATTAATATTCCAGAGGTTCCAAAAGAATTGAGATGTTGAATCGGACGGATTGAGGTGGAAGGGTAAGTTAGAAAGCAATTGTTGTATTTAATTTTACTTGATGATATCTCTTGCGAATGTGTTATTTGCAGTCAATTTTACCAACGTTTTATGTCTGCGTTGGGCAATCCCTGGATGCGCGGATTATTTTTGTGAGTTGTCTTCATATGGCAACTCATCTGTTTTTTATTTGATTGTCCCAGGGTATCCCCTCAGGGTATCTTGGATTTCACTTGATTTGTTATGTGTTTTGTGTCTCCTATTGGAGTTTTGGAATCAGATATTTTCAACCCCATCTTTATCTAAACTTTGTTTTTTTAATAAAATCAACTCTTATTTACTTCCGTATTTTATTTAGAGGACTGGCGCCCGAAAGGTTTTTTTTTCTTAGTTAGTTGCCAATTGATCGCCTGAGCCAACGGAAGAACCTACGAACCGCGTCCGCGCGACCCATGCTCTGGCACTGGACGGGGGTGTAATCCCTTAGCTGGCCTGTCTACCTTTCCATTCGTAGATCAGCGGGGCAAGTGGCCCAAATTAGAGAAATTTGCGTTACAACACTCAAAGGGTTAAAGTCTTCTTTAATTTTTTATTAGTATTTAGGAGTACAAGGTACAGGTTTTAAAAGGAATAGGCTTGGTCACCTTACCATCAGCGGAACTAAAAGTCCACTTGTAGGTAGTTTGATTACCACAAAGATGATATTATTTATTACTTTACAATAAATTGTATTATGATTTTAACATAAATATTGAAACACAATAAATGACTTTCAGTAAATCACAGTAAACAAACTGATTTACCCAGAAGGAATTAATTACGATTCTTACCGAACTGGTGCTGCGATCTTAAATTACGACATTGTAAGTAGAGTTATGTCACTGGAAGAAAGAAAGGCGTAGCCAAAATTCCAATAATTGACACCAACATAAACACGTCTGTACGAATTTTCCTTACTGCATATTAGCTCTGCCTTTCTTTCTTCCAGTACCGCTACTCTATGAAGTGTTACGTCAAAAGGGGCGTATACTTTTCCAATATAGGTAAGTACAATTTTGTCATAAGAGAATGGACGAGTTTCTCTATTTTTTTTAATTTAAAAGTAGAGATCAAACTGAGGCTTTAGAATTTTTTTGAGTACTATTCTACATAAGAAAAAAATTATTAAAGCGGTTTTAGAAACCTATCATATTTGCCCTGTTGTTACATCGACATCAAAAAAAAAAAGAGTACCTACAAAAACAAATGAAGAAATGTGAAAAATCAGGTTTTTCCTTCTAAAGTCGACAAGAATTAAATTGAAATGCTGAAATTTTTGCACACGGCTGTTTATTTACATAACAAATTTTGTAAAAAATTTCCACTATAAAATTTCAAGAGCATTTTTAACATACTTATTCGGCCAGGCCCTTTGTATGTATTCAAAATGTTTGGAAAGTTATACTACCCTTGAGGGACAAGGGGTTAAAGGTAACATCATACAGGATAAAAATGTTTTGATATAAATTAGCACATTGTATATTATAACAATTGTTTATTAAATTATATCGATACATCGTAATCGTGTGTGCATATTATGATATACAAAAAAATATAGGTGGATAGAGGATTTGCGACAAAAACATAAAACTATAAGCTCTGCTTAAGAGTAATATAATTAATAGAACCTATATAATACAAATATAACATTAATTATCATTTTTATACAGATGATCTTATGGTAGCACACTGTCGGATCATGCGAATCACATTCCAATAGTAATAGTTTTGTTATTATGTTCAGCATAATGCAGATATATCCCAAATTTTTATTACACGATCTTGTCCTACAGTAACTAATCTTTTACGAGTTTCATCTATCTCCATTGCTACTACACTATGCTTAGCGTCGTGGAATGTTGCCATCGAAGGACGTCTAAATTAATAATATGAATCATAGTTTAATGAAGAATTTAAAAAAACAAAAATAACTCACTCTGTATCTTTCAGTAACAAATGACATGGTTCACATACTCGAACAGCAAACTCAAATCCCATGATTGGAATAGATAATCTAGATTGAGAACATCTGTCACACACTGCTTTTCCACAATGTCGACAATGGTGTTGCCTAAGGCCTAACTGTCTTTGATCCATCATCGCTCTTAAATTCCAAAAGAATGGACGACTGCATAACTGACATAAATCTGATTCCACCCATTCGGGCGTTTCCTTACGACTTTCGTTCATATCCCAAAAAACTAACACATTATCTTCGCCCCCACTAATTAATTGTTTGTTTCCACTTATATAACAGAGAGCCGATACCTGAACAAAAATAACAACAATGTCCAATAACTTCAGAGATTTCTCTAATGTATGGTAATTAGTACATAAATCATGACGATTTTAAATTTGGTTGTTACATTGATAAGGGTTAAGTTTGTGAAATGTATAGCTGAATTTGGTATGAATAAACAATAAATTGAAAATTATAAAATAAGGAAAACTATTATAGGATAGAGCAGGGGGGGGGGATAACAGTTTGACTAAGGGCCAGTTCTATAAAGCAAGTATAAATTAGGAATAAGTTATACTGAGAATAAGTGACACAGATTGCGTTCTATGCAAGCATAGAACGAAATTAAGAGAGAAAATAGAGACATATTCTCAATATAGCTTATTCTTAATTTATACTTGCTTTGTAGAACTGGCCCTAACAAGGAAAGGCCAAAGTCCGATTTGATTTCTTTTGAAGATGCCATACTCAGTTGTTTCCTAGAAAATGCGTATTAATATTTGGTAAATCTTTACTCTGATTCGGATTTTCTACTTTTAATTTTATCTAACCCAGTGCTGATCTAATTAATCGGGTAAAGATTTACAAGAATTTAATACGTGTTTTCTTGGAGATGACTGAATATGGAGTTATTGAAGTCCTAATTGAATCGTTTATTGGAGAAACAACACATATCCAACGCTAATCGTACGGAGATGTGTAGTTTCTCAAATAAACCATTCAATTATGGCCTACACGTACAGTGAAAAGAAATCAAATCGGTAAATCGGATTTTGTAGCTGTAAATACAAAAATTTCTTTTTGTCAGGTCTTGACAAATTACAGAGGCTTAAATAATACAAAATAAAAGTGCATTTTATAAGAATTCTACTGAATTTTGTCAAATAAATTATCTTACACGAGATTTACTCATCCCTGCAGAATGCATAATCTGTAATAATTTATGCAATGCAAAAAAAAAGATTTCAGAATAGTGAGAATGCTGGCACACGACATAAATTTTCGTAAATGCTATATGATTTTTACTTGTTTATTCATGTAGCCAAGTTATCGATTCCACAAACTTGACATTGTTAAAGCGTCATGATTTATGCAATTAGTTAATCCTCTAATTTACTGGGCAAGATATTGATTATTGATTGACATCTATTTTTACCTTATTATGATGGCCTTGAAGTTCATATGCAGTACCTCTTTGTCCTCCAATATCCCACACAATTACAGTTTGATCAAACGACCCACTAAACAACATTTTCCTTTCGGGATCCCAGGCTAGGGTCCGTACCGAGCCTGAGTGACCCTTCAATGTTGTAATGAACATAACCCCCGAATTATCTAATTTTAACATACTTATTTGACCCGAATAATCGCCGACGAATGCGTGTTTCGATTGCGAATCGAATCTGAATGCAAGTTAAAGGTATATATGTATTTTACTGTGACTTACAACATTAAAATTGTAACAACAAAAGGATACTGTAAAGATGTACACCAAGCTTCGGCGGTAAATAAACCAATATTTCTACCAGTTTGTGTACAATTATATGAAAATACTTTGTCTCGACTGACACTCAGTACCCATTCGCAGTTGAGTGCAAATAAAACGTCAGTAACTCGAGCCTGATGTGCCAAGTACTCCCTAACCGGCATCATACGATTAAAATCAGCAGCCAAAGAAAATTCTGAGACAGTACCGTTTTCTTGTCCTATAAAAAGCTGCCTTGTTTCCATTTGATAAAACATGGAAGTAGCTCCACTTGGCATATATTGACAAATGCTGGGCCAATATTGACCCGAATCGCGTTTCAACCATACTCGTACAGTCCTAAAAGGAATAAATCGGTCGGTTTATTTTGTAGAAACAGATACGCAGAAATTAGGTTGATAACAAACACAAATGTCAAACTACCCACTTATCATTGGAAACGCTAATAACACCGTCTTCTCCCGGTATCAAAACAGCAGCGTTGACTTCGTCGCTACATCCTTCTAATTTTGCCAATAGAGCCGGTTTTTTTGTTGTACAAAACCTCTCACTAAATTGTGTTGCAGGTTTTATCTCCGCTGCCATTTTTTGCTTTGAATGTTATTTTAAAAATGACAAATTAGATAAAGTTGGTTACTCCCTAGTTCGTTCAAACGATACCAATTACACGTAACGATAAACCATCCGGAACCAAATAACCCCAATACACTTTAATTACCTACCGAAATAATTTTTATTTTTGGTGTCGATACTTGATAATATTATAAAAATTACAACAATAAAGTACAAACCATAGCCGATATAATAAATTTCTGACTTGGTATCGTTAAAAATGATAAGAAGCGTAGTTTACAATGACTCAAATATTTTGTTTACTTAGATCAGCGGTTCTCAAACTTTTTAAAATTTCATTTTAAAAATTGTTCGATGGCTGGTAAACCCCCCTGAACACAAAAAGAAAATCTATATTATTTTAAAGAAAGACCGGAGGGAAATGAATTTATTTCGAGATTTTGTCTTGATAGTAAGTGGTATAGAAAAAACCGTCTCACACTCTTAGAGCCGTCGTTAACATCAGGATAGGACTGCCATTTCAATCCAAAAATCACTATAACACGAGTATAAATGCTGGGATATTGATAATTAAATAAAAACGATGGCATTTTTCAAATTCTTGTAGGTCCGGAAAATAATAAGAAATTTCTTCCCTAAGAATGAATACATGCTGTTTCATCACCTCAATGATGTCGCCATCGACTTCAAACTCATTTTCATCAATAGGTATATTATATTATGTTCAGCTGTGGAAATGGGGTAAAATTCTTCCTCTGTAACTTCACAATCCATAGTTTGAGCTTCATTTTGAAAGCTATCAATCAATCAATCAATCAACAGACTCTATATTGTTTTTAAAAATTTTTTCGTGACAATGGAGTACTGTGATATCTTTTCTTTGCAGCGCCAGGTTGATAGAATCCACAGATTCAAATATGTCTACCAAAACCGACAGCGAAATAAGAAAACGGACATCGGCTTAGGGCCAGTTCTACAAAGCAAGTACACCTATAAATAATTTATTTTCTTAATTATTAAGAATATAAGATATTCTGAGAATATGTCTATATTTTCTCTCTCTAAATTATGCTCAACGCTTGCGTAGAACGCAATTTGTGTGACATATTCTCATCAGTATCTTCTTCTTCTTCAGCCTACTCTAGCCCACTCCTGGACCATAGGCCTCTCCAGTAATGGAGGTTTTGGCCATATCTCACCACGCTGGCCAGACGGGTTGGTGAGTAGTACGCATATCGATTTTTGGACTATAGTTGTTTTACATGCAGTAGCAGTTTGATAGGCTAACCTTCAGATGTGCCTATAGTCCTGTTTTTGTTAACGGTGGCAATTCGTCAACTTAGGGGGACCGCCGGCTTAACGTGCCCTCCGAAGCACGGAGACTTGATCATAAGAAAGTTTGACTCTCCCCAGGTTTGAACCCGGTACCCTGCATTCGCATCCAACTGCGTTAGCTGCAAGGCAATGACCGTCTCACTTTTCTTCACTCATCAGTAGGTATAGCTTATCTTAATTTATACTTGCATTGTAGAACTGGCCCTTAGCGATGAATAGTACAGTGTCTATCAATAATATTTGGAGATGTTGCTGGATTTTTGTTTTTTTTCGCAGGTTCTACCGAAACCGCTTCGCGGTCCCCTGGAGGACCCCGGACCCCAGTTTGAAAACCGCTGACTTAGATCATAATATATTATCTAAATATGTTTATAACTTATTAATTAAATCACAAAGTAAATAAACAAGAATTTAGAAATAAAAATTTCATTGTAGGCAATTAAAAAACATTTTTAAAATGCAAGAGCAAAGCATAAACGCGTTAAATCTATTAGAAGCTTCATCGGCATACTATTCTATAGCCTGTAGTACACTCTTTGACCAACGGTTAAATATTTGGCTTATTTTACAGGAAGGGGGTTAGGGGGTTATTCTGTAACTCTTAAGGAATCCTTTAGAGCCGCAAAGTTTGGGTTCCACCCATAATATTGCCAGATTATCGGATGTATTTAATTCAATTATAAGTGTAGACCAAATTTTACGGCTCTAAAGGATTCCTTAAGAGTTACATAATAACCCCCTAACCCCCTTACTGTATCTTTTTTGCAAAATAAGCCAAATATTTGACTGTTGGTCAAAGAGTGTACTACAGGCATCAAAAAGCCATATTGGCAAAATACTCGGACAACCAATTTTCACAGACCTCTTTTGAGGCAAGTTTTACACCACAAAGAGAGTTTGACATGGATGAGAACAGATGATAGTCTTTTGGTACCAGGTCCGAACTATAAAGTGGATGTATTAAAACCTCCCATCCGAGCTCTCAGAGTTTCTGGCGAGTCACTATTGATATGTGTGGCCTGGCGTTGTCCTGATGGAAAACGACTCCTCTCCTTTTGGACTATTCTGGTCGGTTATGGTCAATCGCCAGCTTCAACTGGTCCAATTATTAGCAGTACTGGTTCGAATTGAGTGTCTGGCTCAACAGCAGCAGCTCATAGTGGATGATTCCTTACCAATCTCATCAAATTCACAGCACAGCTTTCCTGGCCGTCAATCCTGGCTTGGTTACCGTTTGAGCGGCTTCGCCGCTTTTCGGCCACAATCTTTTTCACACAGGATTGTCGTATGTTACTCATTTTTCATCACCAGTCACCATCCGTTTCAAAAATAGTTCGATTTCTTGACGTTTGGCCAAGGATTCTTAGATGAAAATACGGTCTATAAAGTTTTTTTTTCGTCAATTCGTATGGCACCTAAATATCGAGCTTCCTTTTGAATCCAACCTACTTCTAATGGTTCAGAATGGTTTTGTGAACGATCTTTAGCTCAAAGGTACAACTGCTCGCATACCAGTCTAACTTAATCATTTCCATCATTTCATTTTATCGACATTTTCGATAATTGGCCTTCTAGAGCTTGCTGCGTCTTTGACATCTAAATTACCGGAACGGAATTGACTAAACGCAAATTTTACGTGATTGACTGTTACAGTATCGGAACCATGAATACTATTCACATTTTCAACTGCCTGACTTGCAATTTCGTATTTATCTAAGCAAAACTGTAAAATATAACAAATTTTCTCTTTGTTTACATAGATATTTGGCGCACTATAACTGGAAACTAAATTGACCAATCACAAAACTACCAATTACTTTTTTAGTACACATTCCCACCTTTGCAAAAAGTATAGGGATTACCCGATCCGACAAATATATATGTCACTAAAGCCATCTAGCGACAAAATAATGGATTACTTTTTCCCCAACCTAATATTATAAGTATTTTTTAGTGATAAAAAATACATTATTTATTATTAATATTATATCGGGTTTGTGAAATATACATCCGAGACTTTAAATTGACTTATAAAGAATCGGAGGCATTTGGAGGTGATAATTTATTTTCGATTGAATTGCTTGATTCAATTTAGCTGCGAATAGTTGCGAATTCAAACAAATAGAGTGAGAACGAAATGTAATACATGTAAAAAAAAAACAAATAAATTGTTTTACTTTTTTTACTTAAAAATACTTCATAAAGGTTCAAGCCCACTTAAACCATGCGACGCGACACCACACCGAGCTACACTTTTGTTGTAGCCTGGTGTTATGGCCTAGTGTTGCGAGCTGTGGCGTGGTCTTAAGCTGGGGACTGACTTGTAACTGAACGTTGTAATGTAACATAGTCCGCTCTCGCTCCTTCGCGTTCGTTTATATATAGTTTATACTGCTCTGACTATCGAATGCTCTAACGTTCAGTTACAAGTCAGTCCCCAGCTTTAGTGTGCGGACTTGCATTTGATTCTATGTAAATCATTCTCAGCGCGTCTTTCGTGTCGCGTCGCGTGGTCCAAGTGGGCTTCAACCTTTAAGCTTTAAATTTCTTTAAAAATATTCCCTCTAAAATTTATTTTTAATGTATTTACGTATCAGTAAAATGCATAAAATAGATAAGATTGAAACCTTACCAATAAATCCACATTTTTGTACATTATGTATCTACAAAACTGAAATCCAAATCTATTTAAAAGTATATCAAATTATTTCCACGACAGTGCTAGTACAAAGTTTATAATTATTATGTTGACTTATTAGTTTTGTAATTTTATTTAATCTTTTTTATACAAAATACATACAAAATGGTAAGTTAATAAAGCTTAAAAAAATAACTTTGCTGTTAAATTTTCACCAATATTTAAATATCATACAACTTTGTGTTATCGCCGATCTCTAAAATAATATTAACTTTTTTCGGGATTTTTCATTTCGTTGAAAATTGTTTACTATTATCAACTTTTTTTATGATTTCTTTCACGAAGAAAATCAACTTTTTTTTTTCAAAAATGCACCATTTTTTAAAAAAACGGAATTTTAAAATTTTCCTACATGATTCCCTGTAAGATGTAGTTTTGAAGATACATTAAAAATTTCAAGCAAACTGACATAGATGTGTTAGAGCTATCGGTTCGCCCGTTTTAAAAATGTAGTTTTGAGAAAAACAGCACTAAAGTTACCATTTTGTATTAATAAAAACGAATAAACAATTTTCATGTACGATACTTCAATATTATGTACCTACAACAAAGTTGTTAATTTCAATTTTCATTATTTTATTATCATTTCTCACAAATAATTTGACAAATTAGAAATTCTTTTACAAGTTCTACAGTGGCGTTACCCCTTAAGCGAAATCTGAAGTTCATGGACTTTACAGTAATCGGTCTAGAATTTTGTCCTAGACCTATAAATTATTATTGTTTATCTCATTTTTTGCATGTAAATTTTTTTTTGAATATTTATAACTAGGTTTATCAGTAAATAAAAATATTATTATTGTAATAATATCTACGATAACAATAATTTGATAATTTATTAAGCACATTGATTCTTTTTAATTGGATTTTAATTTGTAGGAACTTCAAACACCTTTATACATTCTTGGTGTTGGAGTGACAGTATTGCTGTACTTACTATACTTGCATCTAACTCGCAATTTTAAATATTGGAAAAATCAAAATGTACCTTATATAGAACCAAAATTATTATTTGGTAATGTTTTTCGTGTGTGCACATTTCAAAAAGGCATAGGAGAATTTATATGCGATCTTTACAACAACACTACATCAAACATTTTTGGATTCTTTGTTTTCGACCAACCATTTTTACTTATTCGCGATCCAGATTTAATTAAACACGTTTTAGTGAAAGATTTTGACCATTTCTCTGATAGAAGTGTAATATCAAATGGAGATGACGATAAATTTGCGTCATCAATGTTATTTAACTTGAAAAATCCCTCTTGGAGAAATGTAAGAGCGAAAGTAACTCCTACGTTTACTAGTGGTAAAATTAAAAATATGACTTCTTTAATAACTAACGCATCTAAAGGATTAATTGAATATATTGAGGAAAAGAAGTTGAAAGGAAACGAATTTGATGCAAGAGATTTGGTTATGAAGTATACTACTGATGTTATATCGACTTGTGTATTTGGAATTACGGCAAATTCCTTTAAAAATGAACATTCGGAATTTCGTGAAGCTTCTAAAAGAGCGTTTGAATTAAGCCTAACAAGGGCTGTTCAAGCAATATCATGTTTTTTTGCCCCTGTGCTATTTAAGGTATTTAAAATGCGCTTTATTGAACCAACAGCAATAGAGTTTATGCAGAAGGCTTTCCTTGAGACCCTACGCCAACGGGAAAAGAGTAAATTATACAGAGGAGACCTAATAGACATTTTCATGAAAGTTAAAAATAGCGAAGAACATGGTTCTGAAAAAATAGGTAAGCGTTAGTTTAATTTATTGAATACTTATCTCGCTTAATTAATCATACTTTTTCCAGACGATGATTTATTGGTGTCTCAAGCTATTCAATTCTTTGTAGCTGGTTTTGAAACTACTGGATCAACAATTTTTTATACTTTATATGAGTTAAGTAAAAATAAAGTAGCGCAAGAAAATCTTCGACAAGAGCTAGAAGATGTATTAAGAGGTGATACAAAAATATCTTACGATACTATACAAAACATGACATATTTGGATATGGTGGTATCTGGTAAGTAAAAAATAAGTACATATTCACTATTATTGTTATAATGTACTATTATTTTGTAGAAACCCTTCGTAAATATCCAGTATTACCGTTTTTAGACAGACAATGCACCAAAACATACAAAATACCAGATACTGATGTAATACTTAAAAAGGACATGAAAATTTATATATCTCTCATAGGTCTTCACTACGATAGTAATTACTTTCCCGATCCAAATAAATTTATACCTGAACGCTTTTCGCCTGAAAACAAAAACAACATACCAAATGATGTGTATATGCCTTTTGGGAAAGGTTTACGAAATTGTATAGGTAAATATATTGTCATTTGTTAGTTATGACTTATGATATTAAGTTAAAGCACAATGATTCACTTCATCGCCTAAAATTTTGAAATTTTAGTTTTTAAAAATGTTTTTGAAAGAAAAGGAAAATTGTGCTTTGTGCAGTTTTTGTGTTCAATTTTTAATTCCTGTTGTGAAGGAGTTTCATCAACACTTCAGGTACAAGACGAATGGGCCAAGTGAACTTTTGTGAACAAGTTAGGAATTTGCAATTATTTGCACTGGTATCTAAAAGTAAAAATTGTTTAATATGCAAAGTTGGTTAAATTGCTTAGTTTGGCCTGAAGTAATGGAAAATTTTGGAAATTTTGGTTTTCCACGGGTGGCAGAAGGCATACGGCAGATGAAGGGGAACTAGGTGAGACTCCATTACGTGCAGACGTGGCAGTCGTTCGTTTCTTGAATTTTGAGTGTCCACTTTGGACTGGAAACTGGAGTTCATGTTTTGTTCAAATCATAGTCTATTTTATAGTGTGGATGATCCATACATCATTGTGCTTTACAGGTCATAAGTTTTATAATTGAATCTCCGACTGTCATTAGAAGAGCTAGCAGAGGTAATCATGAAGTATCTTTGCTCAGTGAGATCCAAAATTAATCTTCTGTGTTTTTAATTTACTAATAAGACATATTATTTTTGCATTTACAGGTGCAAGGTTTGCTTTAGTTAGCCTCAAAATTGGACTCATTTCTCTTCTGGCAAATTATGAAGTTGAGCTATGCGACAATTCAAAATCGGTTAAAAACGTATCTCTCAATGCTTACGGATTTCTTCTCGCACCAAATGAAGAGATTTATATGAAATTTCATGCTAAACCTTTACACGAGAAGGAGATATTTGCTGATAACTAATTGATACATTTTTGTCCAAGTGAAGTTCAAATAAGAGGTTTTGTTAAAATAAATAATTTTGAAAAAATTGTAAACCTTTTTTTTCATTATACCTTTTCGAGTATTTTGTTATAGAAATTATGAAAGTTCGTCAATATAATAAAACCGGATTATTTCTATTCAAAATGATAAAATGAGAGGCAAAAAAGCTAAATTTTCAATTGATAAGGATCACAAAAATGATATAGAATGACAATATTATAATATGGTACTTAATAAATACCAGTAGTAGCGTGAAGCATATACCGACAAAATCCCAAAAAGGGATTGAGAAAATAATAGAGGAGAAGGTAGTAATATGGAACCAGCATTTAATATGGACCACCCTAATTACAACGAACCTATTCATTCCCCCTGCCCAAAAATCACAAAATAAATGTTAAGCGATACTAAAAGGGTGAAGTAAACTGAAACAGTGTACCCACACTTGTTTATAGGGCTCGTCTAACAAGTTTTAGTTTACCCACAGTTTCAATGATTTGTGCGTGTATAAGTTGTGATCGATTTATTTGTGTTAAATAAACATTTTCAGTTAAAGAAAGAATGAAATCGAAGTATAAAACATTGTTTTAGATTACAGTGATGGTAAGCTCAGTTGATTTTAAATAATTTTGAAGTAAATTTGAAAATAATTAAAAATGAAGTTGCTTTTATTATGGTCCACATTGGTGCTTTTATTATGGAACCGCATTTATCCATAGCAATTAACTTTTGATAATCAATAAATAAGAAATTTTAAAATATATCGAATTATGAATAAATAAATTGAATTCTTAAGAAAAATATGTTGAATTTTATGTTAAAAAATTTATGAGCATTTTACGAGGGCAAGGCGTGAAGGCCAACTACTGTAGGCATTAAAACACATAAAATTGGAACATTTAGAATATTTTTTTCAGCTAGGGTTAGTCATTGTATCCAACCACAAAGGTTGGATACATCTATGAACTCATTTATTTTTATATTATATTATATTTCCCCCGGTCCATATTAAAGACACCTGTGTCCCATATTAAAGGCATAAAAAAATACCTTGTCAATTTTCATATTTTAAATTAAACGTTTTATTTAGAAAAATATCTGTTTTATTACTTTGCAATCTTCATAATGTGATAGGTTATTAGTGTAGGATTCAGTACATATAATTACTTTTCATTTTTTTTTTCATAAATTGTAGAGTTAATCGAAAAAAAACAATAGGCGGTTCCATATTACTACTTTCTCCTCCTCTACTCATAGAATACTTCTGAGAAGAGTAAATACTAACCGCCGTATTCATAAAAATAAATCAATATTTAAGAGAGGCTTGTAAACCCTTCTTAACCATAACCTAGCATTTTTTGCTAGTAAAAGCTTAGAGTAAAAGCATAGGGAAAAAAGCTAGGTTATGGTTAAGAAGGGTTTACAAGCCTCTTTTAAATATTGATTTATTTTTATGAATACGGCGGTAAGAAGAGTAAAACCTTATTAATTTTTTCGCATATTGTTCTGAAATACTTTTAAAAATTCGTACAAACAATGGATTTTAAATTGAATTTGTATAGAGCGAGATATCATGTGGCTGCAGATAAACCCAAATTTTTTTTGAATAAGGTGCCCTAATGATATTACAGGTACACAATGTTTTATTTAGTAACGTTTGAGCCTTGAAGGTGAACATTTATTATCTTGCGAGCAGGAATTTTGTTTCCCAGTTTTTCGCTTTCTGTGCGATATTTTGCCGAATTGTGTTGAATCCGTTTGGAATACTCCAATCTACATGCTCCACATATATTTTTTCGCTCGTCAAATGATTAGATACTTATAGTTAATGATAATCCAGGTGCTCACCGTTCATAGACTATGACTTTTATAGTAATGTGATGAAAATAATATGTGTCCTCATATAGATACACTATACACTTCTTCTTCTTTAGGTGCCTATCCGATTTCGGATGTTTGGCGATCCCCGACTTAGCCAAGAAGGCTGTACCAGGTAAATGTTAATGGGCCCGGTGGTTTGCCTTCCCCTTAGTCCACAGATCAATTTTGGACTTATTTAGATCATTAACATTTTAAGGATTCTTCTTGGCATATTACTCTCGGTGGTTTGCCATTGCCTTTCGATGGGAGATGGTCAGAATAAAGTTCCTACTTTACTTGGATTCGAACCGGGTATTTAGCGTTCATAGTCAACTCGCGTTAGCACTATACTCCGACCGCCTCCACTAACAACTCCAATAACACTATACACAAAAAGGTTAAATTCAGATTTTAATGTAGTACAACATAATAAAGACATTATGAATTCCTTAAAAATGTGTAAAATTAAGATGTATGCAGATCCAAACCCGTGAAAGATGTAAGTCAACTTGTGCGTATTGGCACAAACTGAATTAATAGGACATAAGAAACAAATATTGTTTTTGAACTCGAAAATGATATTTGAAATGGTAGATAAAACTGAACGAACGAACCATAACGAACAGCCATATTTTTTTGTTAGTAACAAGTGATAAACAAATTTAACCTAAAAGCGAAAATTTCAGAAATTAAATTATTATTATAAAATAAACACACGGATGTGTTATGGAAGCACTTTTCCGAGAGGTCGTGAAGACATGTCATTACGACAGTACTAAATGTGTTGAGGAACCAAAATACAAAAACGACAGACATGTTTCGATCTTATTAGATCTCATCAGTGACGTACAGCTGTAAATTTGGTTTTGTGTAAAAATTGACTATCAAGTTAATAATTATAACTAAATTTACAGCTGTACGTCACTGATGAGATCTAATAAGATCGAAACATGTCTGTCGTTGTTGTATTTTGGTTATAATTATTGACTTATTTTCAAATTATTATTCGTAATAAAGTTAAAAAATATCTACTATAACTAAAGTCGTCATCAGAGGGGTTGGAACATTTCAATTGTTTAATACGATTGCTTTAGAGTCTGTATACCATTCACTAAAATTTATTTAGGGCTGTATGATAAGTAGTACAAGAAATAAGGCTACTAAAATTAAAAAATTTTTTTTTTGTAATCATAATCTTTCATAACAATATTGCCAAAATGTCAGGCCGCTGCGTGGTCTAGTTTGTGAATTCCAGCTATTTAAATAGAAGAACTTGTGCAATTTTAAAATAATAGAAAAAACTTGAATATCGAGCGGTGATAATAGTTATTTATGTATTTAGGGCGTAAAGAAGCTTTTATGGCGCAAGACGTAATTATTAGCCCGAGGCGGTAGCCGAGGGCTAAGAAGACGTCGAAGGCCATAAAAGCAAGTTACGCCCGTGGTACATACACAACTTTATGCATGGATGAAGATTTTGTAATTTAAAAATATTTCTAAAATAAATTGAATTTTTGACACAAATCTAGTGTTGCTTTGATTAAATTTGAGTTTTGAAACGTAACTATGGTAGCAAGGAAATAGCGGTACTGTCATTAAAAGGTGAAAAATGAACGAAGTTGATGAGGCTGCAGAATTTTTAATTTATTCGGTTAATTATTATTATTATTGTTCACATAAATTACCCACAAGAAATTTTCAATAAAAAGTACTACAATTTTCGGTTTTAATAAAAACTTTTCATTTTGCAAGTATTTAAACTGTTTCTATTAGGTACCTATGATATCGTAGTTTGACGTTTCATTATAGCCCGTGGGTATAAAGAGGCCCATGGGCTATAAAGAGACGTTTATGACAAATAAATTCGTGTATAAATGTCAATTTATGATACATCCGTGCATAATAATATATTATGTTTTAGAAAAAAAAAAAAAAATGATGAGATTAAAACGAAGCTCAGCGAAGTTTATGGGGACTCTGCACCTTCGTTATAAACCATAAAATATTGGACAACTGATTTCAAATGTGGCCGTACAAGAATTTTTGATGAAAATCGTCTAGGTCGTCCAAATGAGGATATCATTTCAGAAATGATTGAAGAAATCCACGATATCTTGATAAACGATTCGAGAGTGAAAGTGCGTGAGATTGTTGAGACTGTGGGAATCTCAATTAAACCGGGGCAGAATATTTTAACAACTCATTTGGATATGAAAAATCTGTCCAAAAGATGGGTGCCGCGATTGCTTGCAATTGACAAAACACACACATGTGTGGATTTCCAAGGAATGTTTGGCGATGTTAAAACGCAATCCAAATGATTTTTGGCGTCGGTTCATAACTGTTGACGAAATATGGATTCATCACGGTACACTAGAGACCAAAGAACAGTCTAGATCAGCGGTCGGCAATCGGTGGTCCGCGGCGTAATTTTAGTGGTCCGCGAAAAAATTCTGACATTTAAATTTGCTGAGCTCATTTAGTAAAATTTTTAATTAAAATATAAATTGCTTTTAGCTGTCTACAGTGGCGGATTTTCGAAGAGGCCTCAAAATTCTGCTCTCAAATTAAAAAAAAGTATTTTATACTTATAATTGTTAAAAAAGTGAGACATTAGGGAAATTTTTTTTTTTTTTTTTTATTTTAATTAATTCTTACAATCTGTCTATCAATAAACAATAAGTAATTGGAATGACAATATTAGGTCGCGTAGAAAATTTTCCACTGAAAATTTTCTTTTAATAACAATTTTTTGGTTTGGGTGTTATAAATTTATTTCATTGGGCAAATCGAGTAGCTAGATCAGCTATCTTGAAGCGCTTCAATCGTCTTATTTCGTGTGAGTTGTCCAGTACTGCGTTGGCTAGTTCATTGGGATGGTTTTCCAATCTGTTTTTGTAGTTAGTATAATTCTTATGGATTTCGTCCCGAATGGAATTCAGACCCAAGTCCCGCTGTATGACAAAGTTGGGCACATACCATGGTGCATTTACGATGGTTCTTAGTGTCTTATTTTGGAATCTCTGCAATATTTCGATGTTGGATGCACTGGCAGAACCCCAGAGTTGGATACCGTACGTCCATATAGGTTTTAGTATAGCCTTATAAACCAGAATTTTGCTTTCTATGGATAACTGTGACTTCCTTCCAATCAGCCAATTCATCTGTCTAAGTTTTATACCAAGCTGTTTGCGTTTGTTGAAAATGTGTTTTTGCCATGTAAGTCTTCTGTCAAGCCACATACCTAGGTATTTTGTGTCTTGGTCATGAGGTAAGATGCAGTTGTTTAGTTTTACGGGTGGGCATGATTCCCTTCGCATTGTAAAAGTGACATGTGTCGATTTCACTTCATTGGCTTTCATTCTCCATTTTTTTAACCAAGCTTGGATTTTGTCGAGGATGTTTTGTAGATTTTTTGAAGCAAGTACAGGGTCGATATGGGATGCTAATATGGCCGTGTCATCAGCAAACGTGGCCATTGTTGTTAATCTTGTTGTTGGAAAGTCTGCTGTGAATAGTGTGAAGAGTACCGGTCCCAGGACACTACCCTGTGGTACGCCAGATTTGACTGTATATAATCCGGTGTATTCGTCATGATACTTGACCTGGAAGTATCTATCATCCAAGTAGGAATTTAGTAGCTGATAAAACGGGTGAGGAAGAGTCTTCTTGAGTTTGTACCGTAGGCCATCATGCCATACTTTATCAAAAGCCTGACTGATATCTAGGAAGGCAGCGGAACAGTATCTTTTATGTTCCAGGTCGTTGCTGATTTTCTTGACTACCCGGTGTACTTGTTCGATTGTGCTGTGTTTGTTTCGAAATCCGAACTGGTGATCTGGTATAAGTTTTCTTTCAACAATTATTGGTAGTAGACGACGGAGAAAGAGTTTTTCAAATATTTTTGAGAGCACCGGTAGCAAGCTTATTGGTCTGTATGATGTCACCTTTTGGGGCTCTTTTCCTGGTTTTGAGATCAAGATAATTTGAGCAATCTTCCATTGGATGGGGAAGTAGTTTAGTTTTATAATTGCGTTGTAAATAAATGTGATGAGCTTGACACATTTAGGTGTCAATTGCTTTATTACTCCGCCTGTTATTAAGTCAAAACCAGGTGCTTTCTTTGAATTTATTTCTTTCGTGATGATCTGTTTTACTTCTTTTATTTTGAATTTTTTTATTGGTGAGTCCATCTGAAATGGTGCATCCAAGTAGCGATAGATTTCTGAGTCATCCGTTGTTTCTGTTGAGGGAAATGGTTTGAAGACTTCCTCAAGGTGTTCCGCGAAAGTTAGAGCCTTTTCTTTGTCGTTTCTTGCCCAGTGCCCGTTTTCTTTCTTAATTGGTGGTATTGACTGTTGTGGTCGTTTTATGTTTTTTGTTGCCTTCCATAAGGAGTAATCATTTGCTTTTGTCGCTGACAATTTACTAACATAGTCGTTAAAAGATTGATTTTTAAGATTAACAAGCATTGTTTTAAGGTTTTTAGCCTCCTTGTTAAATTTTTTCTTGTCCTCCGTTGTTCGGGTTGTTTGCCATTGTTTGCGTGCTTTTCGCTTTTGAGCAATTTTGTGTTTTATTATTGTTGGAGTTATTTCTTTTGCGAAGGTTTCATTACTATCAGGAGTGGCCAGCCAAGCTGCGTTCTGAATAGCTTTTGTCAGGTGTTCGACTGCAGTTTCAATGTTGTCTTCTGATGTTAAAGGAATGTCCAAATGAATGTGTTCATCCAGTTGGATTTTGAAGGTATCCCAGTTGGTTTTACTACTGGATAGTGAAGGCTGCTTTGGCTTACCAAGTATTTGTGAGTAAATCGTCAGTAAGAGTGGCGTATGATCAGATGTTAGGTCGAGTGACGATTCCATCTTACACTGCTTCGTGTTTATGCCTTTAGTTACGAAGAAGTCAATCAGATCCGGTGTTTTGGTTATATCAGTAGGCCAGTAAGTTGGTTCACCTGTTGATAGGTACGACATATTATTAATTCTGATTGCTTCTAGCAGTTCTTTTCCTTTGGTGGTTGTAAGCCTTGAGCCCCATTGAAGATGTTTGGCATTGAAGTCGCCTCCTGCAATGAATTTGTTGCCCAGTGTTTTGAAGAAATCTCCATATTGTTTTTTCTTGTTGTTATGTTTAGGTGGGCAATATATCGCTGAAATAGTGAAGTTGCCCAGACTGTCTTCAACAACTATACTGGTACCTTGAAGGTAGTCATGCTGGTATTTGTCAAGTTCGTAGTGTTTAATATTTTTCCTTATGATGATTGCGGTTCCACCGTGAGCATTTCCATCTGGGTGTTGTGTACTGTATATGGTATAGTTTGGTATTTTTAGATGACTTTTTGCGGTGAAGTGAGTCTCGGATACTAGCATCACATCTATTTTGTGCATCTCCAGAAATAATTTGAGCTCTTGTGCATGTTGGCACAAGCCGTTGGCGTTCCATGTGGATATCTTGAGTACATCAGCCATTAATTAATTTTACTGACTATGGTGGTCAGCAAGTTTAACATGGTAGACATTTGTTCCATAAGCTTCCTCATCATTTCTTTGAGCTCCTCCAAGTCGTTGGGTTGTTGTACTATTTGTGGTTGTTGTACTATTTGTGGTTGTACTATTTGTGATTGTTGTACTATTTGTGGTTGTTGTACCATTTGTGGTTGTATTATTGGCTGTTGTATGCTATTTGTAGGGGTATGGTTCTCAGTTGCATATTGATCAGGTGCCACTGTTTGTTTGGCATTGTTATTGGAGGCACCTGTTTGACTTGTTTGGAGAACTTTGTTAATTATTGTTCTTTCTCGTAATTCAGGGTAAATTTTCTCTTGGAGTTGCCTGTGCACCAAGCATCCTCTGAAATTTGCTGGATGATCACCATTACAATTTACGCATTTAACCGCTTTATCTCTTTCTTTCCTTGGGCATTCATTTGACATGTGGTTGCCTATGCACTTGACACACCGTGGGGGTTTGTGACAGTAATTTTTGGTGTGCCCAAATCTTTGACATTTTGCGCATTGTGGGATTTCTCGTTTTACGCGTGGGGCTTCAAATTTTACAATGGTGTTCATAAGTCTTGTAATTTTATATATTTCTTTATTATTATCGTTTTGTTGAATGTCAATAAAGAACATGTTCAAAGGATTTTTGTCAGCTCTATTTTTTATGTTCCAAGTATTTACCACGGTATGTCCTAATCCCTGTAGTTCCGCTTTAATTTGGTCCATATCGGTTGATGAGTGTAAGTTCTTTAGAACTACTCGGAAGTTTCTTTCTTGCTTGGGTTTGTATGTATGGAAATCGGTACCTTTCGCTTTCAATTCCTTAATGATGTTACTGTAGTGTTCCCCAGTGGTTGATTGGATTTTAACTACATTATGCTGTAATGTTTTGATTGTGTAGCCATTTGTTTCTATTTTGTTCAGTAGTTCGATGAGCGGTCTAATGTTCGTAACGCCCTCCACAAAGACTGGTGGAGGTTTTGGTTCGGATGGTTTAGCAGTTTCCCTCTCCTCATTTTTGTCTCCGTCTTCAGATAACTGTTGATATCTATTTTCTGTTGTAAGAGGAGCATTCAACCAGTAATCGCTCACCTTTTTCTGCTTGAAGATTCTTGTGTTCTGTTCTGGGCCTCGGAATCGCTTTCTGTTTTGGACCGTTTTCCAGCCTTCTTGTTGACTTGATGAAGGTAACGGTGGAAAGTTTAGGGTATCTGTAGGTACATATTGATAAGAATTTCCAGCGTGATGTTGATTATAGTATGTCGCATTATGTGCCAATAGAGGCTGTAGCGGTGTAGGATGCTGTACGACCTGAAGATATTGACCCGGTTTCATAATTTGTGCAGGTGGTGGAAAACCTCGAGTTTGGGAGTTCTGGTCACTCATAGTGGGTATGCCAGATTGATCATACTGAAGAGGAATCACAGTAACAAGCCTCTGTGCATCTGCCATGATTAAATTTGGAGGTTATGACGCTTATAATCTCTTACGTGTTTGTTTTTCGCCTAAAATCTGTAGTTTTTGATCGCGGATTTTGCAGTAATACGTTCACAACTCTTAACTCAAGTAACAAAACTCTCGCTTCAGCAATTTGAAACAATTTCACAGCTCGCTCACTTTTGACGTTTTACCTTGCCAGTGGCGTACCGAAAATTGGTTTGCTTGTATTAATTCAGATTGTATATTAATTATGAAAATTGAAACTCATTGGTACAAGAATTGTCATGGTTCATTAGGTAAAAGAGTTAAAAATCAAAAAGAACAGACTTTCAAAAGTCCATGAGGAATTTCTAGTTAAATAGCAACATTTTGTGACAATTTGATGGACCTAATATTTTATGAAATCTTTATCCTAAAATATACTAGATTGGGTATTAAAACCAGGTTTTAATGTGCAATATTAATACATAAAATAGATAGTATTTTCAAAAAAGTCGCCTGCAGCGCTAATAAACGGGGCTTCCCCCCCCCCGTGTGCCAGAAGTTGAAAATAATTGCTGTAGATTGCAGTGGTAGTGAAAATATTTACAAGAGGGTCTCAAAAGTTCTAAAACAGCCACTGGCTATTTGTAAAAATATATTCCTCGCATGTTGCTCAGAGCAAATGTAAGCGTGGGATTCAATAAATTTGGTTAATTATGACATAGGGTAAAAAAAAAGGTTATTCAAACAAATTTAGTGATCAAAAAGTTAGTGGTCCGCGAAATTTAAATTGCCAATTTAGTGGTCCGCAATACCTAAAAGGTTGCCGACCGCTGGTCTAGATGATATTGCTAGAAGAATCTGGGCCAAAGAAGGCTAAGGTAACTTTTATCGTCGAACTAAGTCATGGCCAGTCTTTTGGGATGTATGCGGCATAATTCACGTCGATTACTTTGAAAGGGGAAAAACGATTAATGGAGAGTATTATGTCAACTTATTGGACCGTTTCAACCATGCTGTAAAAGAAAAACGTCCGCATTTGTCGTAGAAAAAATCATCTTCCATCAAGACAATGCACGAGTGCAAACTTGCTTCGTCGCCATAGCAAAATTCCATGATTTAGGATACAAATTGTTTCCGAATCCACCATATTATTCGCCAGATTTAACACCTAGCGATTATTTCCTATTTCTAAATATGAAAAAATGGCTAGGCGGAAAAAACTTTGGCTGTAACGATGATGTTATTGCTGAACCGAACACTTATTTTAAAGGGTTGGAAAAATCGTATTTTTTAGAGGGGATACAAAAGATAGAAAAACGTTAGACTAAAGTGTATCGAGCTGAAAGATGTTTACGTAGAAAAATAAAATTTAACACATAAAAATGTTTTTTTCTTGTCAAGGCCAGGTACTTATCAACAACCCTCGTATCTCGGTTTATCGTTCGCATTACAAATTGCTTTTTGGAGCCAATATTGGAGAATTGACCAGACAGTCAAAGTATGTCAATAAACTTTAGTTGATTGGTTGTTTACGAAAAGTTGAAATTTAAATTTATTTTTAATGTATTTATACGTATCAGTAAAATGCACAAAATATTGACAAGATTGAAACCACTTAATCCAATTTTTCTTGCATATCTATAAAACTGAAATCCAAATCTATTTAACAGTATATCGAATTATTTCCACGACAGTGCTAGTACAAATTTTGTAATAATTATTATTTATGTTGACTTATTAGTGTCGTAATATTATTTTATTTTTTTTATACATACAAAATGGCAAGTTAATCAATTATTAATAATGGTTCTCATTTGCTATTAAATTTTCACTAATATTAATTAAATATATAGGGTGTCCCAGTAACACCGCCTATTTTGAAATTTGAAAACAACACCGTGTCTATTTAAAAAGTTCGAATGTTTATATTGTAATAAGGAGTGTAGACATGGAGGTTATGTATGGAACACAATATCTGATAAATAATCGCCTCGTGTCTGATGGCACTCGTTAGTTCTTTTGGTTAAATTTTCGATGACATTTTGGCATAGTTCCAGCTCAATTTCATCAATGGCGCGTCGAATATTGTCTTTCAGTTCAGAAATTGTTCTTGGAATATTGGCATACACCTTTCCTTTCAAAAACCCCCAAAGAAAGAAATCCAAGGGCATCAAATCGCGTGATCTTGGTGGCCAAATCACATCGTCGCGCGAGATTACTCTCCGTTCAAATTTCATCTTTAATAATTTCATCGTTTCGTTCGCTGTGAGGCAGGTTGTGCCATCCTGTTGAAACCACATATGTTCGAGATCCATTTCAGCAATATTAGGCCAGAAGAAGTTATGCATGTTGCTGAGACCGATGGCAAATTGAGGTGGAAGGATTCTGGTCAACACTCTCACTAATTATTGCAATGATTTCATTCAATCGAGCTACACGAACACGGAAAGGTTTCTTCTGGGTTTGAATTGACCCAATCGTCTCAAATTTCTCTATTAATCGGACCACTGTACGGCGAGAGGGTGCATTATGGTGACCAAAAAATCCACGACATTTTCGAACCGTCTCTCAAAAAATTTCACCATTTTGGTAGTGGATGTTCACAATTACACATCTGTGTAATTCTCCATAACTAAACCTCAATGTTCACACATGATACCTATAAAAAAACAGCACTTTACGACCGACACTTAAAAAATGGCGCTAATCTCAAAATAGGCGGTGTTACTGGGACACCCTATATAAATTTGTATTATCGTCAATCTCTAAATAATATTAACTTTTTTCGAGAATTGGATTGGGTTGATAAATTAAACTATTGTAAAATTTGGCGACGTTTTGCACAGCCTGATTGTGTGCTTCCACAGGACTAAAATAATTTATTATTGTTTAAATTCGTTCGTTACTGGAGTATGCATCTTGTGTCTGGTCTCCTTTATTACTTGATCTACATAAACCAACTTGAACGTGTTCAGCACAAGTTATTTAAGGCAATCATCCCAAGTGAAGGTTCTTTTTTTTTTCGCTTTCTTAGGAATTTTTTTTGGCGAACTAAAAAATAAACATACAACTGCGAACTTTTCACCACATATTTATTGAAGTACATTGCAACTTAGCCGTGCATAGGTTTTTCACGGTGACCACGATTGCGGGTGTTTTGCTTATCTGAAACAAAAAAATCAAACAGCATTTTAAACAGTGAAGTATGGGCTATCGTGGAAACTAGGATTATTAAAAAATATTGAAAGGTAAATTTTTGGCATCATGTTGAAAATTTTCTCGTGAATTTTTACTGTTTTTTCACGACGAATCAGAATTATCCTAGTTCCCACGATAGCCCATACTTCATTGTTTAAATTGCTGTTTCATTTTTTTATTTCAGATAAGCAGATCGGGTTTCCCAGCAGAATGCCCGAAATCGTGATCACAAGTTTTTTTTGCATATATACGGCTAAGTTGCAGTGGACTATAGCAATGAGCGACGATTTCGTGTTAAAAAAATTGTCAAGTGTGCTCAAAATATGAATAAATATGAGGTGAAAAGTTCGCAGTTGTATGTTTATTTAGTTCGCCAACAAAATTCCCAAAGAAATTGAAAATAAAAGAGCATGCACTTGGGATGACTGCCTGAAGTATTTACATTATAAATGCGGGCTTCCACTTGACGTCTTCTCTGATAGTGATGAGCTATCAAAAATCAAACGGAAAATTTGTCACTGCCCAAAACTGCGCTGCAGTCAAAAATTTTAAGGGGGGGGGTCTCACGGACCGACGCAACGGCTCACTAGGACATTTCCCGGTAGCCCGCGGTGGGCCTATCCAGCGTTGGTGATTACCTCAAGTTTTGTAACACTCGAACTCTGGGGGATAGAAAAATAATTTCAGAACTACAAGGTTGTCCAAGACCTATAAATTATTATTGTTTATCTTGCATTTTGTAAGTATTATATTTTTAATATTTGTAAATTGGTTTAACCGTAAATAAATATATTATTATTGTTATCTACGATAATAATATTTTGAAAATTTATTAAACACATTGATTCTTTTTAACTGAATTTTAATTTGTAGGAACTTCAAACACCTTTGTATATTCTTGGTGTTGGAGTGACACTATTGTTATATTTACTATACTTGCATCTAACTCGAAATTTTAAATATTGGAAAAATCAAAATGTTCCTTATATAGAACCAAAATTATTATTTGGTAATGTTTTTCGTGTGTGCACATTTCAAAAAGGCATAGGAGAATTTATATGCGATCTTTACAACAAAACTACATCAAACATTTTTGGATTCTTTGTTTTCGACCAACCATTTTTACTTATTCGCGATCCAGATTTAATTAAACACGTTTTAGTGAAAGATTTTGACCATTTCTCTGATAGAAGTGTAATATCAAATGGAGATGACGATAAATTTGCGTCATCAATGTTATTTAACTTGAAAAATCCCTCTTGGAGAAATGTAAGAGCGAAAGTAACTCCAACGTTTACTAGTGGTAAAATTAAAAATATGACTTCTTTAATAACTAACGCATCTAAAGGATTAATTGAATATATTGAGGAGAAGAAGTTGAAAGGAAACGAATTTGATGCAAGAGATTTGGTTATGAAGTATACTACTGATGTTATCTCGACTTGTGTATTTGGAATTACGGCAAATTCATTTAAATATGAACATTCGGAATTTCGAGAGGCTTCTAAACGAGCATTTGAATTAAGCCTAACAAGAGCAGTTCAAGCAGTATCATGTTTTTTTGCTCCTATGTTATTTAAGGTGTTTAAAATGCGCTTTATTGAACCAACAGCAATAGAGTTTATGCAGAAAGCTTTCCTTGAAACCCTACACCAACGGGAAAAGAGTAAATTATACAGAGGAGACCTAATAGACATTTTCATTAAAATTAAAAATAGCGAAGGAAATGATTCTGAAAAGATCGGTAAGAGTTAGTTTAATTTATTGAATACTTATCTCGTTTAGTTAATCATACATTTTACAGATGATAATTTATTGGTGTCTCAAGCAATTCAATTCTTTATAGCTGGCTTTGAAACTACAGGATTAACAATTTTTTATACTTTATATGAGTTAAGTAAAAATAAAGCAGTGCAAGAAAATCTTCGACAAGAGCTGGAAGATGTATTAAGCGGTGATTCAAAAATATCATACGATATTATACAAAATATGACGTATTTAGATATGGTAGTATCTGGTAAGTAAAAAATAAATACATATTTACTATTATTGTTATAATGTGTAACGCAAATTGCTCTAATTTGTGCCACTTGCCCCGCTGATCTACGAATGGAATGGTAGACAGGCCAGCTAAGGGATTACACCCCCGTCCAGTGCCAGAGCATGGGTCGCGCGGACGCGGTTCGTAGGTTCTTCCGTTGGCTCAGACGATCAGTGTACAACTAACTAAGAAAAAAAACCTTTCGGGCGCCAGTCCTCTAAATAAAATACGGAAGTAAATAAGAGTTGATTTTATTTAAAAAACAAAGTTGAGATAAAGATGGGGTTGACAATATCTGATTCCAAAACTCCAATAGGAGACACAAAACATATAACAAAGCAAGTGAAATCCAAGATACCCTGAGGGGATACCTTGGGACAATAAAATCAAAAAAATAAAATACAGATGAGTTGCCATATGAAGACAACTCACAAAATAATCCGCGCATCCAGGAGATTGCCCAACGCAGACATAAAACGTTGGTAAAATTGACTGCAAATAACACATTCGCAAGAGATATCATCAAGTAAAATTAAATACAGCAATTGCTTTCTAACTTACCCTTCCACCTCAATCCGTCCGATTCAACATCTCAATTCTTTTGGAACCTCTGGAATATTAATGGTTCATCGTTTAAACTGAGTTTTAGGTGTAAAGCTAAAAATAACAAAAACTGCACAATTAAACAAGAATCAATTCACCTGCGAACGGTATAGCATCTTAATGTCGATGTAAATAATTTAGGCAAGCAAATCTTCTAAATGCGCTTCCAAAAAAAAACTAATTAATGGTTTTCCAGCCATCCTACGTCGTTGGTGCTGTCCTAATCACTAGAGATGGAATAGTGGTATAGGCTCACGCTACCGCTGCGACAAAAATCCCACAATGTTGGAATGGAGCTCGCACGTCTTCCCAAAAAGTATGGATAAATCGTCAAAGGAGACGGCCAAAGTGACAAACTTATCACACCACTTCTTAATCAAGGACGCAAAACTGCGGTGAAGCTGGGGATAAACGAATGTTGATCAGTCCTGCCCTCTCCATTGATCTCATACAGGAATGGTGAACCCAAAAACGAAATCCCAACATCGTCAAAAATGGCTGCCACAGATGGTTCGACACAGGAATCAAGGTCATCACAGGTGGAAACAAGATAACCAAACTGCTGGCCCATATCCATACAAATAACCATATGGTTGATGGATAAAAACAGCCAGATGGACAATCGGGCTACTGATGCACACCATATTAACCGCTCAGAAAAACCATAATTAAAATTGGAAACCAAAGAATGAACGTCACATAAAATTGACGTGGTAGTACGAAAAAAAAAAAGCTAAAATTTATCAAAAGTCAAACTTCCGCTCAAGATAGAAAATAATGCAATCTTACCCACAAATGTAGCACAGAAGGTAAAATAAAAAAAGATCACTTCAATAAACTAACAATTTGTGGCTTTTAAAACATAAAATTGCACAAACGTAAAATGAAACTTGCACTTTTCATAAAGATAAGCGAAGAATGAACATTTGATAAATTTTCGAAATTCAAAACGCTTGCGCGTGTTTGAAACGCACACAGGGTGATGCATAGATTTCCGCCAAAATATAGATAATAGCATTTGAAATGCTACACACCCCCCTCGCAAACGAAAAACTGCAATCAGTTTTGAGCAAAGTGATACCCAAACAAAAGAAACAAAAGTGAGGTCTTATCGTTCCCAATGACAAAGTCCCTAGCTGACACATTGTTGCCATCGCCTTACCAAACTTCTCGTTCTTCAAAATGAACTATAGACGAAGGGGTAGGGGGTCAATGTGTTATGGTCCGAAACGGTCCATAAGCCAAACAGAAAATTGCGAAAGAAAAACAACAGTGTCCCAACAAGACAAACATGAAAATTTCATACCCTTGCATTCGGTTCCAATTCAACAAAGTTCATTCTCACGGCAAAATCGTGAACCCAAAATAGATTACTGGATGCAATACTGACAGTACCTGGTAAACACCAGCGCAACTGTACTCATCTACACCCACACCAATCCAGTTAAGTTCGCGATAGTGTCGATATTGAGAAATTCCAATGACAAATATGAAACTTCCTGCAACGTAAACCTGTAGATGTCCTATGTTTCTGAACAAAGATGGAAATCGATCAGAACAGTAGCTACAGTACCTCTACGAAAATACTGTTTACCCAGATGTTAATGGTATGACAAGAGACAACACTAAACAACCCTTCCAACCTCCCTATGAGACCACAATGAATCAGATCAGTATGAATGTAGGGCTTGTATCGGTTCGGATATCCGGATCGGGTGCACATTTTCTCGGTTCTGTCACAAGTGGTAAGCAAATCACATTATGAACTGACCAGAGGCGAAAATGGCGAATAAAAAAATCTGCTGAGCAAGTATGAGCACGAAACGTAGCTCCAAAACCGTATAAAACGCTTGCTCAACATGTCATCCAAAAGGAATGCCAGTTCCTGCAAAAAGGGAAAAGTGTTGTGGTCTAAATTGACCAATTGGTAAACGCTATGGGAAACATCATCCAAAGCCATAGCTGGTTCAGCAATGCACGCTGGACTGTACAGCAGTCCAGGGCCGGAGGCGCCAAACACAGCTACAAAAAAATTAATTAGAAAAAACACTTGCGTGTGGAAACAACATCACACGAAGTGGTCGGTGAAAGCTGGCACTCGATTTGCAGATAGGAAAACTCCATCATCCACAAACCACCTGAAAACTCAAGGTTCACCGGAGGGTAACCCGAATAACCTCACCAAAATACTTCGATCCACACTCACACCAAACCCAAAACCAGATCTAGTGTGTCTCAAATTGAAATCGGAATCAAATATGTCGAGAAAAGAAAATTTAGTTAGTTGCAGATGTTAAATAGAGCGTTGAATCGCCTGAGTCCCTGACTAAGTTGTTATCTAAAAAAGTAGAGCCCATAGGACCTATCAGAAAAAAAATCGGCCCCATACGTTCCAAGAAACTCGTACCCCAAACGTTGTGCATCAAGAAAGTCGGGCTTCAAACGTTGGTATCCAAGAAAGTCGGGCCCCACACGTTGGATGCCAAGAAAGTGTAACGCAAATTGCTCTAATTTGTGCCACTTGCCCCGCTGATCTACGAATGGAATGGTAGACAGGCCAGCTAAGGGATTACACCCCCGTCCAGTGCCAGAGCATGGGTCGCGCGGACGCGGTTCGTAGGTTCTTCCGTTGGCTCAGACGATCAGTGTACAACTAACTAAGAAAAAAAACCTTTCGGGCGCCAGTCCTCTAAATAAAATACGGAAGTAAATAAGAGTTGATTTTATTTAAAAAACAAAGTTGAGATAAAGATGGGGTTGACAATATCTGATTCCAAAACTCCAATAGGAGACACAAAACATATAACAAAGCAAGTGAAATCCAAGATACCCTGAGGGGATACCTTGGGACAATAAAATCAAAAAAATAAAATACAGATGAGTTGCCATATGAAGACAACTCACAAAATAATCCGCGCATCCAGGAGATTGCCCAACGCAGACATAAAACGTTGGTAAAATTGACTGCAAATAACACATTCGCAAGAGATATCATCAAGTAAAATTAAATACAGCAATTGCTTTCTAACTTACCCTTCCACCTCAATCCGTCCGATTCAACATCTCAATTCTTTTGGAACCTCTGGAATATTAATGGTTCATCGTTTAAACTGAGTTTTAGGTGTAAAGCTAAAAATAACAAAAACTGCACAATTAAACAAGAATCAATTCACCTGCGAACGGTATAGCATCTTAATGTCGATGTAAATAATTTAGGCAAGCAAATCTTCTAAATGCGCTTCCAAAAAAAAACTAATTAATGGTTTTCCAGCCATCCTACGTCGTTGGTGCTGTCCTAATCACTAGAGATGGAATAGTGGTATAGGCTCACGCTACCGCTGCGACAAAAATCCCACAATGTTGGAATGGAGCTCGCACGTCTTCCCAAAAAGTATGGATAAATCGTCAAAGGAGACGGCCAAAGTGACAAACTTATCACACCACTTCTTAATCAAGGACGCAAAACTGCGGTGAAGCTGGGGATAAACGAATGTTGATCAGTCCTGCCCTCTCCATTGATCTCATACAGGAATGGTGAACCCAAAAACGAAATCCCAACATCGTCAAAAATGGCTGTCACAGATGGTTCGACACAGGAATCAAGGTCATCACAGGTGGAAACAAGATAACCAAACTGCTGGCCCATATCCATACAAATAACCATATGGTTGATGGATAAAAACAGCCAGATGGACAATCGGGCTACTGATGCACACCATATTAACCGCTCAGAAAAACCATAATTAAAATTGGAAACCAAAGAATGAACGTCACATAAAATTGACGTGTAGTACGAAAAAAAAAAGCTAAAATTTATCAAAAGTCAAACTTCCGCTCAAGATAGAAAATAATGCAATCTTACCCACAAATGTAGCACAGAAGGTAAAATAAAAAAAGATCACTTCAATAAACTAACAATTTGTGGCTTTTAAAACATAAAATTGCACAAACGTAAAATGAAACTTGCACTTTTCATAAAGATAAGCGAAGAATGAACATTTGATAAATTTTCGAAATTCAAAACGCTTGCGCGTGTTTGAAACGCACACAGGGTGATGCATAGATTTCCGCCAAAATATAGATAATAGCATTTGAAATGCTACAAATGTACTATTATTTTTTAGAAGCTCTTCGTAAATATCCGATATTACCGTTTTTAGACAGACAATGCACCAAAACATACAAAATACCAGATACTGATGTAATACTTAAAAAGGATATGAAAATTTATATATCTCTCATAGGTCTTCACTATGATAGTAATTACTTTCCCGATCCAAATAAATTTATACCTGAACGCTTTTCGCCTGAAAACAAAAACAACATACCAAATGATGTGTATATGCCTTTTGGGAAAGGTTTACGAAATTGTATAGGTAAATAATAATACTCGTATCTGCATACTTTATCTAGCTTTCTATATACTTTACATTGAAAAATTTATTCATAAATACTGTATTTGCATAATAAAGGTAGGCATACTTAATGCAGAAACAGCTTTTGAATACAGTTTAATATTATAATATTACATAAAACCTAAATTTATCCAAAGTAAAATCGATTTAGCTATCATGGATTTAGGTAACAAGTTTAGCATCTACAAGTATAACGATCCTAGTTTATATTTACTTCAAACTCAATTTTGTATAAAAAATTTATTATTACATTAATTTTGCAGGTGCAAGATTTGCGTTAGTTGGCCTCAAAATTGGACTTATTTCCCTCTTGGCAAATTATGAAGTGGAGCTATGCCATAATTCGGAATCGGTTAAAAATGTTTTGTTTAATTCTTACGGACTTTTTCTCTCACCAACTACAAAGATTTATATGAAATTTAATTCCAAGCCTTTATTCAACAAAGATTTATTTATTTAATATAACTATATTTTTTTTCCAATAAGTGTACATAAAGATATCGATGATTTTATTAAAAGAAAGAACTTTTAGCAAAATACATCAGCTGATATTTTATAATGAATTTTGTACCGAAAAACGGCGCCACTGCTTTCCATAATTTATTGTTGTTCCCTTTTAAAAATGAAAGTGTAATTTGAAAATAAAATTTTAGACGTACAGTATGTATACGCAATTGGCTATTTATACATCCTTTTCCAAGTTGGACGGCCTAGGGGATATTTTTAATATGGATGACGCATCCTCAATATCTTTTTTTGAGAGAAACTCAATAGCGAAATCGGAATTCACTATCCTTTTATGTTTTCGAGCTAAAGCAAAAGTTGGATTCCTCGACTATTCGATAAATGTTGATATCTCGGCTGTTTTTGAATTTACTGAAAATATGTTACTTTTTTAAGACAAAGGGTAATAAAATGTGCAAAAGAGATTTTAAATATCATTTAATTTGTGTGTTGTTTTCTTTTAATGTATATTATTATATTGTTTTTGGGAATATTCGCCTGTCGATGGACGGTCGCTCTTGAATTTTTTTCATACTTTCTCTTTATGATGATGAACCGAGCGGATAATTTTACACAATCTGAAGCACCTGCGGTGCTTTGCTCTATTGCACTCTGGGGATAAGCACCTATGGTGCTTCCCCGCCCCCTATTATCCTTTTTTATTAGGCATAATAATAATATAATATGTAAATAATGTATAAAATAAAACAACATAAAAGCTTTAAATTTTAAATAAAATTTAATAAAACTTTATTTTCTTAATTACTACAGTCGTTTTTTAAAAACTAAATTGTGTTAATTGTAAAAAAATATGTATTTCGAAAATTTGAATTCGATTTATGTTATTAATGGAGATCATGAATATAAATAGATGAATTTATTATAAAATGTTTCATCCGTATTTTAAAATCGGTTACAATAATACTTACAAATAAGAACTCATATTATCTATCTATCTCTAATTACTTAAAATAAGCGATTCATCAGCAATGTTTAGAATAGGAAAATATAAATTTGCTTTAGTTATAAACCACAGTCTTGTAATATTAGAGAAATGATAAATTAAGTTCATTAAATAATAAAGTACTTAAACGTTATAACAATAATTCTAAATTGCTCTATCACAGTACAAAAATGTACATATTTACCACACTTTACATTTTTTAGCCGGATTCATTTTACTTCCTAGAGGACAATGGAAATCGTTGGCAAAATATTCGATATTACTAAAAGGTCCTCTAACTCTAAACTCTCCTGGTGAATGATAGCCGGTTAAAACACGTAATTTAAGAGCTTCGGGTCGATATTTAGAACACCAGGTGCTAGCTGCAGAAATCCAAAACATTTGCTGAGGAGTGTAATTCAAACCGGGTAATTTTTGTTCGGCATTATTACGTTTTACCCAATTCACGTACGCTAAATATGCTTCCTTAACTCCTCCGTTATCTGCTATATTTTCTCCTTGAGTGTTAACTCCGTTTAACTGAAATTTAAACAATGTATTCTTTGTTGGACTATTACGTAATTGGAAAATTTCCTATCAATACTGACGTTGGATACATTATTATAAGAAGTTAGTGTGTAAAGTAACATTAATTTTTATAAAGTGCATTGTAAATTCATAATTTTGAGAAGATATGTTATGCCATTCAAAATTATAAATATAAAATAAAACTTGTTTATTTTGTGTTAGTGTACAAAAATTTCCTACTGCGTTAGCACAGAGCTTTTTATTGAAAATAATTGAAGCATGATTGATTCCATAAAATTATTGATTATGTGATTTAAATAAAGTAATTTCTAAAAAATATAATAATTATTATAGTGATTGTGGTAGGAGATTTGTAATAACAACAGAATCTCCAAAAGGAATTTCTCAGTTGTCTCATCTCTTTAGGTGAATATTCTGTTCATACAATAATTTGTTATATAAATTTGGGATTGTGTTAATGCAATTTGTTAGGACAAATTTTATACACTTGATATACATTATAAAAGCTACAATTTATTATTGATGAAAAATTATCCAAGTATTAAATAATGGCTTAATCAAGTAGAATGAATTTTAGTTTTGTGTACAGTTATCGCATTATCTGAAAAGTTTAGGTTAAATTGAAAGCAATTAACCGGTTATAAACTAATTACCATAAGTACCTTAACCCAGTTAATTGTTCAGAACTATTACCATTTATGTTGTTTACACAGAGACAATTACGTGTCCAGATAATTTAATACGTAGGTACAGTGCAGTATATACAAAATTTTAGACCAGCAAAAGTCTCCTATTTAGCTAATTATGATGACAATATTTGATTAAAATTTAAATATTTAATTATGTTACTACATTTATGTTTAAGTACACAATTAAAGTACATTCAGATCAATGATAAAACTTTTAAAACAGATGTTTTAGAAAAATTTCCAATTTACAAAAAAGTTAAAAATTTGTCATAAATTGGAACTACCAAATTTTACACTTCTTTACAGGATTCATTTTTGATCCTGGAGGACAGTTATAATCTTTTGCAAAATATTCCATGTTACTAAAGGGAACTAAAACTCTGTGTTTATCTGGTACGTGTTCGTCTGTAATAATTAATTGCTTAAGTTCTTCTAGTCTCATTTTAGAACACCAAACACTAGCAGCAGATATCCAAAATAGCTGCTGTCCAGTGTAGTTGAGAGATGGTAATTTTGGCTCTTCACCATTTCGTTTTACCCATTTATCGTAAGCCAGATAGGCTTGCTTAATACCACCATTATCGGCTATATTCTCTCCCTGAGTATTAATACCATTTAACTGAAATTATTAGTTTGGAAAGCATTGTTAGTATTACCCAAAATACTTTACTCCTATTTTCACCTATACTAAATTTTTCATGCGTAAAATTGATTTATCTGCGTGTATTATGAAAACACTAATAAGTCAACCAACAACACAGTCGCATAATTATTTACAACCTTATTTTTGCATTTTGTGTTTCTTAAAACCCACATCACCCTTGTGTGTTGTGATGGCCTATGTGTTGACAAAAACTTTTGACAAAAAAGCAAATATTAAAATATGAAGTAAAAATTCAAGATGAATTGATAATTTTCTATAAAAAATAAAAGTTAATGCTTGCACTATAAATCAATTTTAAAATAAATAACTGTTTACTTCGTGAAATAAATAATAATATGAAATTTAAAAATTTCTAAAATAATTTTCTATAGCTGGTTATAAAATATAATCGAAGTTTTTGTGTTAAATTATCCCGAACATTTTTAAATTTTATATTATTAAATCAATTTTATAATTCAATAATTCTAAAAACCACAAGAACAATAATATTACGTAAAATATTAACTAATTTATTATTATAACTTACTGTGAAATACTTAAAGCATTAAATAATTATGAGTGTGCAAATCATTCATGCATTAGGTAATCCAAGCAAAAACCAAAAGTGTGATAAGTATAAAATAGTGTGCATGTCATAAAAGAACCATTAAAAATGTTGTGGAGTGTATCCTTTTAATAAATAATAAAATTTACTGCATTTCGATGTTCAAAAAATCACATCTTTGATAATATTATTCTTAGCTTGTAAAAATCTTACTTAGCAAAAATTCGGTACTTACGTTCAGACCAACTTCTGGAACACTGTAATTTCCATATTGGTTAATGATGCATTGCGCTTTTTTTATAAACGCCGTTTTTGTATCTTCTTGCCACCAGTCTACTAAATTACCGTCTTTATCAAATTGTCTTCCTTGATCGTCAAAACCATGAGTTATTTCGTGTCCTATAACAAAGCCAATGGCACCATAATTCATGTAACGAGGCCTGTCACTATTGAAGAAGACACCTTGTAAAATTCCAGCAGGAAATTCTATTTGTAAAAAATAAATATTAATATAATAAATTATTATAATTTATAATAATCAACAGTAAAAAACAATCAGGTAATAATATTACTTACGAATACTATTTTCGATGGAAGAGTAGAACGCATTTACTACGGAAGGCCTTCCATGTGTAACCCAATCAGTCTTGTTAACTGGTTGTCGTAATCTCTTAAACGAATATTGAGTTCCAAACAACGTCAAATTTAAAATTGTTCTTAAATAATGAGAAGAAGTAAAGTCAAGCTAAAAGAACAAAATCAATTTTTCTCATTTAGTGGGACATAAACCTACCGTAGAATAAAATTCTTCCAACTTTTTATCATCGAGTAATTCATCTGGATAAGCAATATGAGATGTCATAGATGCTGCTTTATCTAATGCATTTTTTCTCGTAATTTCGTCCATCCATTCGACTTTTTTTAAGATGTCGATAAATTCAGTTTGAATATCTGATACCATTTCAACCGCTTTTTGTCTTGCATCTTCATTAAAATATTTACGAACGTATAAAGCACCGGCTGCGATTGACATACTAAAATTTGAAAAATCAATATTTGGTGTATTAGATTTTATTATGGCTATATTTACCTTCCAGAAGCTATATCAACGCATTCTTTCCATCGCGATTCTCTTTCGGTTCTCCCGCTTAAAATTGTACCGTATTGTAATTGCCTATTACGTAGTTCCTCCGTCAAATAAGACACCGAAGAAGCTGCAGCTCTCCACATGACATAATTCGATATTATTCTAAAAAATTAATAAACATAAAACTAACAATAGTTACATTACTTTCCAAATTATACCTTTTTGGGGTATTACTTAATAGCGTTTCTAAGTCGCCGATATATTTTGGAACACTCACAATTACTCTTTCATCAACGCCAATTTTAATTTCTGGGATATCTAGTAAAGTGTTTATGTACTCCACCCAAGGAATAGTTGGATACTTTTGTTGGAGCTCTTCTACAGTCATTGGATTATATAACGCAGTAGCATTTCTACGTTTCTCATTTGGAAGAGAAATCTATTTTATAATTAAAACATTAATTAGTATTGAATAACTACTAAATACCGGGTAATATTTACATTGGCAAGTTTAATTTCAAATTCAAGCGAATCTTTGAGTTCGTTTTGAGCTACACTTCTATCTGCACCAAACAATACCGCTATATCGATCATATAGTCATAGTAAGATTTTACTAGCTTGTCATTTACACCTTTAATAAGAAATTCTCTACGAAGTCCTAATGCTCCTTGATCAAACTAGAAGAGAAGAGGATTAATTTAAGTTGTTTTTATAGAACTTGCCTTCTTACATCTATTAATCGTTGAGACGAATTTTTTAAATCGATTCCAACAGAAAAGTCGATTAAGTAGTCTACGCTGTATCCCACTTGTCTAAATTTGTACACGGATTGTCTCCAGTCAAAACTACCAGCATCCCATTGATCTCCTTCCAAAATCGGCCATCCTCCCAAATCTTTCAGTATACTTTTAATTGTAGTCAATCCATCAGCTTCGATAGCTGTTTTGTTCATACACGACTGATATAATTTTTTTAATAAGACAAATGGTTTAGGTTCGTTGTTTTTGATTGGTTCTTCAATCATAGTTCTGAGCTGCTCTTGCAAAAGGTCACTAATAACACTAAACGATGTAACCGATGATTTGTCGTCTGGGATATTGGTATTTTGCAAAAAGTTGCCACAAGCAAATTGGTAAAAATCGTCGCAAGGTTCTACAGTTTCATCCATATGTTTTAAAATATGCGAGGCTGTGTGGACGCAGCCTGGAGACAAACAGATTTCGTTCTTTTTTCCATCAGTTGGAAACGAATTGACAATAACAGGATTTTGTTTTCCTTTCAAGGCTTCAAATCCATATGGAACATCTGAAACGGAAAAAGTGTAGAAGTTGTTTTATTTGAATGATTCTGATTCGAAACAATTTAAAACATTGTTGACTCGAAATTTAACTTACTTTTATTAGTAGTTTCATTATGATAATTATATAACACTGTAATAAGGGCAACTACAAGTGCTATTGTAACTAAAAAGATTATTCCTGATAACAAAGTTAAACATCGTTCCATACTTGTCCGTCTTTTCCACCATGTTGGATTTCTGTAACAATATTCAAATATTAAATTAATTATAAACTTCCTAAAAATTATTTTAACATAACGTAGATTTGAAAATTTGTTTGTACGGTCTTTTACTATAAACCTAAATAAACAGTACCGAATTTACATATAAGAAGATTATGCTGGGCGATGCAAATTGTGGTTTGGGTACAAGAAATAATTTATAATAGTTTTCATTACGACCCTTTTCAAAATGCTACCCATGCTATGGATGGGATCTAAAATTTTGACAATTTCGTAGTTTATTTGAATGCGTAAAAATTATGTCACGGTATTTCGCAATTGTTAAATATGAAATAACCATAAAATATGATAAAATTTCAAGCGTGAAAAATTGATAGTCCTGTTTAGGTCAAGTTTCAATTCATTGCATTTCATAGAAATTAATGGACTATTATTTTCTACTTTTAAATCTAAAATTTACTCATTTTATATTAATTATATATTATTAATTTGTGGTATCGAGGTATAGAGACTACCGATGTAGCCACATGTAGAATTAAATTTACTTCTGTCTTACTCAAGCGCAGAGTTAATTATAATTTTAATTGTAATTACGTGAAGTAATCGATTATCGACGATTGTATTGTGTGAAATTCAATTGTAAACTTTGATTTTCAAAAGTACATTAAAAAGGTATTGTATTGTACGTAGGATGTGTAAAAATAACTTCTCGTTTATATGAACATTGAACTGATCTTTTTATGTCAATTTTTTTATTCTTAATAATATTAAAATTACAATATATTATTCAAATTAGTAAGATTCTGCTGATGGTTAGAGAAAAGAATATACGTAAACTGATTATTTAATATAATAGTTATTGCTTACAAAAGCTTAGTTTATTGTTAATTATTAATTAGAGGTATAATTTTCAAACACAATTTCTTATTCTTTCAAATGCCTTTTCCTTGACGTTGATTACATTCTTTCTTATATTTACGTTCTTCACACACAGGTGACCTAGAGTTTCACGTGGACTCTAAATCACGGGAGATGTAACACTATTTATTTTAGAAAATTTTACTAGACAGATTACACCTCCGTGGTTTTTCATTTCCTTTCGAGGGGAGACGGCAAAAATAACAAATCAAAGCGGGTATGCCGCATTAGCAGTCAGTGCATTTAATTATTTTAGTATTACGGTCTGAAATATTTAATTGCAATTTTATGGAAAACTTAAATTTTGAACCAAAATACTAAGTTTTAAAGATATTACATTTCTTGTTAGCCATAATCATGTGCTGGGCTGATGAGAGTCGACGATAACCACTTTTTTAATACATTCTCAACCTGAAGTCACAATTAAATTTTATTGTACTTGGTTAAAGGTTTAACATATTAGATAATAATTAATTATAAACTAATACTTTTTACATAATAAACATTGTACCCATAAATTACAATTTAAAAGCATTTCCATCAAGTTTATGAAGGTGTTAAAATTTTGTAATAACAAATTTTTTTGAAAATGACATACTGCGGTGTAAAATTTTGTAGTTACTATTACCAAATATAAAAAAATCGGGTCAAAGTTTTCTACATGACTTGATATTTTTTGTTAAAAATTACCAAATTGACCTTTATAGTGATGACAATTCAGTATATTTATTATTTGATTATTTAAGTACAATTATTATTGAACTACCTACCGAAAAAATAAAAATAGGGAATTTCGCTGTTGTCGTGGCCGAGATAATTCGCTATACGCAACTTCATCTTCGAACATTCGCATCATAATGATACTTTCTAGTAATGTAGCAATAATATTAAAAAATAGCATACCTATAGGACCTATTACATTGTCATACATACAATTTTAATCCTATTGATACAAAATCAATGCGTATCAATCACTCAAAGGGTTTAGGAAAGTAAATTTCACTTTGAATAGTTAATTTTAGAAAGCTACGTACAAGTGACTTTAACAAGTCGCGATATACAAACTACAGTTTATTTTTATCACAGTTCTATGGTATATCTATTAATGTTAAAATCTGAATTGAGAGTATGTACATTGTATTACCATAATATATTAATAGCAGATTGGAAGATAAGATTGTACGATAAGATATAAAAATAGCAATAAAGTATTCCATATATTATATTAATTTTAACTTGATGATACTCGGTAATATTCTAGCTAAAATATTATGTTCATAATTATTTATATAATTTAATAAATTAATTGTTATATTTTAATAATTTTAATAATTAATTGAATTAAATTAATATATATTTATAAGCTTTCAAGTGCTCACGCACCCTTCGTCAGAATAATACATAATTAACTCCGTAAAATATATCTAGTAATGCTATTCAATATTATTTCTATATTATCACTGGCCAACAGTGTTTTTGGTGCCGGGGAATTTGGAGCTGATTTCATATGAATTTGATGCCCCGAATTCAAATATGGCATTAGTTTTTGCCTAGCAGCTCAAATTTCTAAGATATAACGTTATTGTTAAATATTTGTTAAGTCTTCTTTGTCGGCCATATTTAATTTTTTTCACTAATTTTGTGACAAATTACAAGACTGTCTTCTTGAGAGACGGCAAATATACAGGAATCAATTATTGTATTATATGATTTACAACCGTACAGTATGTTATTGGAGGTACATATTTCGCCATATCACGTGATTTTAAAGAAAAAAAATATCTAAAAAAGTAGAGCTGATAGAAAAAATCTGATTTTATATTTAGATTCAGACGGCAAATATATAGGAAAAAATCCTTGCATTATTGATTTAAAACTGCACAAAATGGTATTAGAACTGGTTAAAAATGCACATTTCGTGCAGATCTTCAAGTTAAAAAAATCATTATCTACAAAAGTAGAGCTGATAGAGAAAAACTAATTTGATATTTAGATTCAGCGCCCCAAATATAGCTAAAATCAGTTTTAAAATCTTAGGCACCAACCCAAAAAGTTTTTTTTGTGGGCCTGTGTTATGATTATCGTTATATTTTCTGTACCTGTTAATATTCAAAAATATTCTAACCTCACAATTCTTCATAGTACCAAATACTTTACTTTACAATACGGGAAACTCATGCACATTTTCGGCGACACAAAATCGCAGCGCCACTAACGGCTGGAAACGTGAATTAACGTTACTTGACGAAGGTTATGTTGATTTATTAAGGGTATAGGGCTTTGTTTAAATAATAATTTAAATAAAAAATAAATAAAAAATAAATTGTTTATAGATATTATACTGAACAATTAAATTTTTTATTTTTCTTTATTACAAACTCATAAAACCTCGCATTTATACCTACATTATAATAGACCAAGTTCAAAAGTAAACAATCATTCCAGCACTATCCTTCTAGTACAAAAACTGCCACCAGATAGCGTATCGATTATCTTGAAACGCCTTATAGGCATAATAAATTTTATTTATTATATATATAATATAAGTCGGTTTTGAAACGTCTTGCGACGCTATCCGATACCTAACTACCAACCTTGCGAATTGGCATTTGGTTTGTTAGCATTTTACATTTTTTACCTAGCCGAGGAGCAAGCCCGACGTAGAACCCCCAACCTGGAGGACCTTATTTATTATGATTATTTAAAAATGTATTTATTTATTTAATTAAATTAAAATTTTAATAATCATTTAATATCATTTTTTCGGTTAGTGAATTAAATTGCCACTATTAACATAAAAATCAGGATACAAGGCACATCTGAAGGCAAGACTAGCAAGCTACCCGATGATGTAAAAATCTTGTAAAAAAAATGATGTATAAAATATATTGAAAAATATTTTATTGTATAACCTATTAAAACATTGGTAATAACAAAATTTATAATATAAACAACACAAAGCAATGATTCACACAATTTGCGTAATGATGTACGTCGTCGCGACGAAGTATAGTAACAATTACTTTAAACAATTTCATTGCCTGCCTACATACACATTCTACATAAATTTATTATCGTACGAGTACTTTGGTTTCAGTTATATTTTTAGATCTTTTAATTTCCGCAATATTTTTATCGAATAACACAAGGCAACATTAATTTTGCCAACAAAATTTTTTTAGTAATTACGATAGGTACATTGACAGTCATCCGAAAAAAAATTATATTTCATAAAAAAGTTTGCTTTTGTAGCCAGGAGAGCTATTTAAAATTTTTTTAAATATTTTAAAAAATCTATAATTTTAATTTTCATCTATTATAAAAACCAAACAAATATATTTGCTTATTATTTTTATTAACTTTATAACTATTACAGTAGGTTATAAAATAAAGGAAAAAAATTTAAAAGTGAATCCTAGTACCATTTCTTTTATGTACATGGGTACTTTCTCTTATTAAACCCCAAATATAGTCTCCCATCATATTTTCATCGTATTAGCCTTGATAACGGCATTTAAAGTTCATAACGTCTTGAGGAAACCTAGAACCAACCCACCGAAGTGGCGGATTTCCGAATAGGCGCATGAGGCGCGCGCCTGGGGCCTCACAAATCAAGGGGGCCTCAAAATTCAGCTTTTTTGAATCACCAACTTTGAATTTATAGTATAGTAGTCAAAAAGGCGGTTTGGCCTAGGAAAATTTTAAGGACCGTTAAAAAATAGTTATCCTAGTTAACTATTTTTCCAATGTCCTTAAAATTTTCGCAGGCCAACCGCCCCAATTATTACTTACACCAGAGTAATACACGTGCGCGTAGAATACTATAATACTATTTATAAGGGAGCCTCAAAATTGAATTGCGCTTGGGACCTCTCAAGTGCTAAACGCCACTGACCCACCGAGACTAAATAAAAATATAAATAAACATTTTATTTATAATATTTTTCTCACTGAAAACTGTTTACCTTATAACATCTTTTGCAATTACTACACGCAACATGTGGAGCCCCTGGCCTATCATGATTCCGAATAGGACACTCAAATTATGTTTCGTAGGCTTCACAAGGCTTCTCACTGATGTTCAATTTAAATTTTATACCTCGTACTTTAATAAATTTTCCACATATATAACAAAGTGCATCAGCATCATTCTTACACTTTCTCGATGACATTTTAACCTTTTTGAGATTGGTACATAACACTTTATTGTTGTTTTTGGCGTAAGCGCTATCTGGAGATATCGTAGGTACCGTACGAATGTGAAAATCCCTTTTATTTTTTCGCGGTGTGTTTAAATATATCATAATTAGTTACTGTTTCTATAAAAACGCAAGAATCAGTATTATTAGCATTACAACTACAAAAGCAAACTTTAAAGGGGATATGAAAATTTTTCCTTCATTTTGGTGTATTATGAACAGGAAAATCATAAAATGAAACCTAGGACAGAAAAAAGTTCTTTTTTTGTCGAGTTGTGTAATCGGTAATTTTGAGGCCCAAGTATACGGAATTTTTGCGAAGTTTTAATGTAGGTACCTAATCCATTTTCAAAATAATTTACCCTGTGAAAAATGTAATCTATGTGAAGGTATAAAAATACCACTAGTATTGTTTTTTCAATTATTAATGTTTTAAATGCACCATTTCCAGTTGTAATTCAGAAAGCATCAATTGTAAACCAAATTAACCACTTAATACTCATTGACTGTAGATGTAATTAATGTATAATTTCATATCCTTGTAAAACGTTGACCATCCACAATTAATGTGAGCATGAAGTGGTTAACCAGTATTTTATGCCTATTTTGGTTAAGGAACAACTCTAAAAGGTGATATTCGGCCTTGTACAGCTAAGACCGGAAGTATTGGCTAATCTGAACTACAATTGACACTTTCTGAATTAAAACCGAAAATGGTGTAGTGCTTTTGGTGCAATTCTTTCACCTTATTGTTAAATATCTTGGTAGCAAAATTAAATTCAATTATTTCATTAAAACACTTACAGATCTTAACAGGAAGACAAATTTGTATTTTTTATAGGTGTGTTTTTTTAAATCACAATTACTTCCGTAGTTCATCTTTCACTTATTAAAAAATAATTTTGTACTTCAAATGCCAAGAAAATATGCGATTGTCCTAATGTGATTTTAATCATTGTAACACTGATCCATTCAGTAATCTATGTTTTGTAGCATTATTGCACTAAACAGTTTCCTATAATAATTATAGGTACTATTATCATTAAGTATTTATGCATTTATTGGAAATAAATCGAAAACCCAAACCGCAAACCGAAGGAAATAAATATTTAAAAAAATCGGTGTACTGAAACTTTACATTTTAATAAATTATTCCAATCACATTTTCCAAGATCTACCAGCATAAATATTAGTAGATGATTTTACTGATGTCATTGTCTATAAAATTTAATTACGGAGTTAATTGAATTACAGTTAATACACAAATGACATTAGTGAAATTTTGAAGAGGTATACTTAAAAATTTTTCTTTTCTATAAAAACTTTTCCATGCAAATAATTACGGTTCGGTTCCTCCAAGCTGTTGGAACTTTCTTTCTCCATTCTTTTGATTTCAAACGCATTTGTAATTATAAGTAATTAAATCGCGTATTTACTAATAATTAAACTTTATATACATTATAAAAAATATCTAAAAAATACCCGATAGTTCAAAAATTAAATAAAGAAATTTTTTATGGAAAATTTTATTTTCCTGTTTATTAACTACTGTGCGATTTGAAAAAATAATTTCATTGTAAAGCCACACAACACTTAACTTTAAAGTGGTTCTTACCCATTCTGGTAAGTCAAACAAAAAAGTTCTATACCTAGTAATAAAAGTACGCTATCTATTGGTACTAGAAAGAGAAAAAATTAAAATCAGTCAATTGGTTCTTTAATAGTAATTACAAAAAGTAGTTTTTGCAATATTATTTGTAGAAATTTGAAAACAAATCGATCTGTGTTCTACATTAAATGACGCGACGATTGAATTATTTTATAGCTTTGATTGTTATTAACAGAAAAATAGTAAGTATAAAATATATTTCTTGTTTTAACCACGTTTACCAACGATATGTACTACCAACAATAATAACAGTGTGAATATATTTTTTATCTAATTTTCAGAATCAGATAAATGTAATAAATGCAAATTGTATTGGTAATTAATTTTAACATTGATTATTCCATAAAATTAACAAAGAATTTATTATTAATAACAAGTAAACTACAATTTTTGTTAAAACTTTTTGTCACGATATCATTTTCGGGATTTTCCAAGTTTGCATTGACAACGTATAAATTAAGAAAATAATTTATATTTTTAGAACAAAATTAATATAATTTTAATAGTCTTACGGATAAGTAATCAGATTTTACTTTTAAATTGATCACTTCTGAGCTACTGCTTTATTAAGTGCCTAGGTGGATAAAAAGTAAAGCCTCAAGCACTTATGAAAATTAATTTAAACCTAGCATTATCGAAGCGTGTTTAATTTAAATTATAATTTTCTAAGACTTTTAGTAAATTAGCAACATACAAAATAGCTGGATAATTTCGACGTAGTGAGACGATTAAGGTAAATTTATTGTTGAAAGTGATTATTGTCAAAATTGAAGTTATTATATTATCGGTGTATGATCGAATCTTAACAAAAATTGAAAATAAAAAAATGATTCTTAATTTTGGCTCTTATTGTAAAATTTGTTAAGAGTAAATGGAGCAATGGAACCGAAATGGGATTATTAAATAAAATAAAATATGAAACTTTGGTTTCGTTTACTTTCATTATTAATATTATTGTATTACAAAAGTTAATCTCTTGATGTTTTTAATGTATCATGTGTCATAAGATATCAAATTAATATACTAATTGATAATAATTTATTTATTAAAAAAAAGGATCCAAGTGAAATTTTTGCATCATGATATTTACGGTTGATTTCAGAAAACTTGAAAGATAGCAATGGAATTACGTGTTTGGTCACGGTTCGATTCATATTAATCGCTATAACTATTAATTTACTTAATAAAATTTGTACTGATCTATAAAAATATGATAATATTTGTTGACTACTGACATGAGCAATGCTTTTTTACGTCAGGATTATTTTGTTCTCAAGAAAGTGTGTCACTGTTAAGATATGGAGCAAAAGTTCAATCCTTGGCATCGTTAAACTTTTCAGCAGACATTTTTGACAAATTTTTGAAATTCTCAAAACAAAGAATTGAAATTAATTTTAACCACTAAATTTTATTTAAAATTTGTTAGAGCAACGCAAACCTGACGAAAATGTTAAGACGAAGTGATTAATGCTTATACTAAAATTAAAGTTTGAATTTTCAGCTATTTATCTAAAGAAACTTGATAATTATAAAATATTTAAAAATTACGGCTATATTTTTTTGAACTCAGAAGGAATTTCATTAATTAATTGCTTTAAACATTTGGAAATCCAGATCAATCTTAGAAATATTAAAAATCCAATTATGTTAAACCTGAATCACAAAGTGGAAGAAGCTGCCAGAAAAGTAAATACTCTTGCTTCGTCTTAATTAAAACTAATATTAAATTAAAATTTAAAAATTAATAAGCTAAATATTTTGGTTGAGTTCAGTAAAGCAATTTGACTTATGTAATATTATTTTCCACAATTTAATAATTAGCAAGTTTATTTTGAATTTATGAAAGTAATTTAAAAAAGATGTCGCATTAAAAATTTACAAATCTAAAGTAACACTTTACGGAAGCATTACCTATAGCTAATCAACTGATAAATAAATAATAATTTTTAAATTTACGTTTTAGGGTAACGATTTGCACGATAAAATTTAAATTGCAACAAAATTAATTATTGATTAAACTTTAAAAATTATTATTGAAAATAACCGCATTGATAAAATAAGAATTTTTATTCTATTTTTAAACTTCCTCCCTTATTTTACTGTAGACTAATCATATTATAGTAAAGTTCCTTCTATTGATGTAACGGAAATTATTATAACATCCGCTGAATTTCTCAAATACGAATGATAAAATAGGTCAATTTTATCTAAATTCTGATTATTATTTTTTTAACATTTTAAATTTTAAAAATAGTTGCGACAAGGTACATAAAACTTAGATACCCACGTAATTCGTTAGTTTGCATCTAGCATTTCTGGTAAATTATAGTTTAATTTCTTTCAGAGCAATAAATTTTAAATGCCAGGGTTACTACTACTACTACTCCTGTGTATTCTATTACACAATTTAACCCAATTATGCATATGAAGTCGAAATGTAATATATTTAAAAATTTTAACAATAATTAGTTTTGTTTTGCTAAGTGGTGACAAAAAATTTTGCGAAAGTAAAATTATTCTCTCTGTAATATAAACGTCCTTTATAATAACCCATTACAAATAATGATCTGAAAGTCAATAACCAAAATTTATATGGCTATTTGGAAAAGATTAAAATTTTGTACCTCATCAACTGAAATTACTTTTCAAAATTTTGGAAATTCATAATTTCCAATTTACGAATATCAATTTCAATTTACGATATCTAATTTGAAATTGTTAAAATTTTTAATTATTGTTTCCTGAGGAACTGAACCAATTTACATTAGTTTCATTTACAATAGGACTGTACCAATTATAATTATTATTAAGGTTAAGAGAACAATTTAATATAACGTTATAATTTATTGTTATATCTACAAAGAAGTTAAAGTTTATCACGATTAAATTGATTTAAACGTGACATTGCTTTTACAACTACCATTCTTCATTTCGATGAAACCTTTATGATACTGACAATATACAGGAAATCGGAAAAAACATCATCAAATTGTATAATAATTATTCAAGGTAAACAAATCGAAAACCTTCCAACAATTAACTGCTAATTAAATGTATTACCAAAAACAAAGTATACAGCCACAGGATGTAAAGCATGCAATCATAGATCACAGATACAATAGAAATAAACAATACACATTTTTTGTCCGGTTATGTAAGGGTTTTCATTTAAAATAGTTTTTCTTGTTAATTAATTAAATTTAATTTATCGGTGTTATAAAAATTAATTTTAATTAGCGCTAAAAAATTTGTTGGAAATTTTATTAAAGTTACAGTAAGTACAGAATCGTTCAACAAACTTTTTATCTCGATTATGTTGTTGTGGGTTCAACAATCGAATTTATTGTATGTGGTTAATTTGCACCATAGATACAATTATTATGTTTACCAAATTTTTGATTATTTCAATTGTCACAATACATTAAATATTTATTTGAATTTTATGCAGACAGCTTCGAAGTGGTAGGTGTCGATTATTAAGTTTGAAAACCATATATTATTTTGGTTGGCAAAAGTATGGTGTATAATAGTACAACAACGCATTTAATCAACAAATTGAAATACAATAAACGTTAATTAATCTGTTACGAAGTTATGGTTAGTTAATTTGAGTAATTTGTATAATGTTAATTGCCATAATTATTTATGCAAATTTAAAATTTTTGTTGCATATTTAATTAACAGTGCGATGCATATGAAATAAATTAAATGGTTAAATTAGTGGAAACAAGTAGGTAAGTGAGTGAATGCATTTAAAAATAGGTAAATTACGTATAAAGCATAACTTATTTTATTATTTATCCAAAATTACACCAAAATCCTATTTTGATATTCGAAGATGTCATTAAAGCAAAAAAAAATGCAAGGTCGGGAAAGCATAAAAGCTGTGCTCTGCAATAAATTTCATCTTTCGTACATAATAAAATTTTCTATACTTTTGTGTAGTATAGGTATAACACGATCAAGCATTCATTTTGTCCCAATCGAATAATATACCTATTCCGTCCAAAATTATGACTACAGAATTTCCGATTCGAATATTTTCAGACAAATTTGTTTTTCTATTTTTTAAAAACCGGCAAGTTACATATATTCTAGTTACTAAATAAAAGGTTAAAAAAATGTTATTACGAAATTAAGAGAGTATTAAATGTAAAAGATGTTTTTTGTATAAAAAAAATGAGTCAATCCGGGATGATCTTGTACTGCAAAATTGTTGTGGTTATAGCCGTGTTTGCAATAGGGTGAGAAAATCTAAAGGTGTTAAGGTCGTAATTGAAAATGAAAATCCTCTTACTTCAGATATTTCATGTTATTCGCATTTTAGAAATTCAGTTGTTGATAACCAGATGTGGCTTTGCTTTCTTTAAATTCAAATTTTTTAAAATTTAATATTTGCTTTACGTGAGACAACATTGTGATGGATTTAAATAAGTAAAAATATAAAAGATACTATTGCTGAAATATTTTTTTGCTTTCTCAAATACTAATTCATTTTTGGACAAAAAAATACAAGGTATTAAATTTTGTGTATCTCGTCGTTAACGATAAGAACTACGCCGAAGTATTGGTGACTTTTAACCCAGTCTTGTGAATTGTGAAATAATAAATCATACTTTTTGTTACAACCTAAATTTTTCAAAACAAAAGCGTGAGTTTTTTATATTATTTTTAATAGTCAGGTATTTTTTAGCGTAGTAATTTCTTTGTAATATAATAGTAAATTTTCGAATCTTTATAACACAAGTTAGTATAGCATATTATTTATTTGATGAAAGTAAGTTACTTTTATTGTCAATATAATTTTCATTGTTAGTTGGTAAATAGAGTGAAATCTCGATAATAAGTTGAATTTGAAAGTTTTAAAGAAGATTAACAATTAAACCGTTCCGAATGTATTATACAGTAAGCACCCGTTTATCCGCCACAAACGGGACCCATTTCCTGGCGGATGAACGAATGTGGCGGATAAACGAGGGAAACCGAGATTTTAATAAATATCAAACATATTATAATTTATTCATAGTCAGCGATTGTTTTATTACACACATTATTCTCGATTGATGATGAGATGATGTAATATGCTCGACACACTGAAAATTAATCTTCATTAACTGCTTCATAAATTGTAAATCCGCAATTAATTTAATTTATTAAATGGCGTAAATGATACTTAAGTAAATAATACAAGTGGTAATTTGAGTATTTTTATTATGTGTATCAGATTCGTGGAATACTGACTGAAAAGATCGCTAATCTTCATTAACGTTTCAGTGTTGCAAGTATATGTATAAGCCTCCTCCCACTTCTGTTACGGATACCCTGCGAATACCAGAGTTAATTTCTGAGAAGTGACGGATAAACGAGTGACGGTTAAACGGGGTTCTACTAATATAATTTAATAATAAATATGATCTATGAGGCGGTCGGAGCATAGCGGTCACGCGAGTTGACTATGAACAGTGCTGTCTTTAGGCATGGGCCCGAGGGGCCCGGGCCCAGGGCCCCGGATTCTTAGGGGCCCCCGTCGAAGTAAACTAATCAACTAATAATTATTATTCATGCTTTAAGTTTGTTAAAAAATAGACCTAAAATAAATTTTGAATGAGGACCTACCTATCTACTGCGTTACATACTTAGTTTCTTAAAGGGCCCCTCATTACCTTGGGCCCGGGGCCCCGATCATATAAAAGACGGCGCTGACTATGAACGCTAATCACCCGGTTCGAATCCGAGTGATGTAAGAACTTTATTTCTGACCGTCTCTCCCCTCGGAAGGCAATGGCGAACCACCAATCTGCCATGAACGCCTTTAACAAGCATTGTTAAAGGTCACGACGCTTCTGTCAAGAAGCAATACGACGGAGAAAAAAAATGATCTATGTATTATAACTTATAACTTATAACATTGTGAATTACATTGAAATACCAAACGCTATCATAGCTAATCGTTAGTTATTAGTTGTTTATAATAATGAAACTTTACCGCCTTTCAATGTAACATAATTTAATAAAATATAGAATAGTATAATATATGGCATGATAAATAATATGATATAATATAAATGGTGTAATAGTAAATTATATCAATTTTAGTTATTGGGTTATTTAATTTTAATTAATTTTAATTAATGATCATTAATTTTCAGTGTGCCAAAGATATAACATTAGTTAGTTCGGATTATCGAGTTTGCACTGCATTTAGAATATTATATGGTTTAACACATTGCATTCCACGTCATACACATATGAATGACAGCATGTATAAAATGCCATAAACGAATATATCGTGGCACGCAATGTGTTAATAGGTATAAAGTAAAGTAAAAAAGCAAAATTTAATTTTAAGGTTTTAGAATAACTTTTTTTTTTAGGAGGGGTACTCAGTGTTACGACTATTACAGAAGGGGTACACAGATGTCGAAAGTTTGGAAAACACTGTTCTACTAGAAGAGAATTCTCTGGGGAATTGCTTCTAGAAAAGGAATAATAATAATAAGAAATTATTTAATACTTTTTATTATATTATACTTTATTATACTTTTTATAAAATTTTAAATAGTGGCTCCCATACACAAACGACGAATGTGCAAGTTTATCAGTTTTGAGTTATGTAAACTACTAATCTGGAATTTGAACAAATTATTCATTGTAAAACAGCGAATGTGATGAGTCAAAACAAATCTTCAAGGGATAAGTTTCACGAATGCATAGTAGACATACGAGATGAATATTTAAATAACTTCATCTGGCGCCTTTAAGGCGTTTATGCACGGAATCACCGAATATAGAAAAGCAATTGACAAAGAATATTTACTACAAAGGTTACTGCACAATAATTGCAAAATTTAAAATAAAAACTGGCATTGATAATATTATCAAGCAGGGATAGAAGGGAGAATTAAAATTTTAAAGAACTTCCTGATTTTAACCGGTACTAACGGAATTTTGAAATCCCTTGCTAATAAAACTGGAAGAATAACGGGATTATCAAAAATTATTTTGAAAGGATTAAAACTCATTTAAAATCTACAAAATAACCCTAACGGTTCTCACGACGAAGTAATTAAAGACATTTTCGATATAATTTTATCTACTTGATATTTGTCAGTATTAGAATTCCTATAATTATTGTCATGGTTAATTAGGGCTGACATTAGTAAATATAAACACTGAACTGAAAGAAAATCCTTCTACGTATCGTGATAATTATGATAAAAAGTATCATTTTATTTTGTTGTAAATTTATAATAATAAATAAAACTTTTAAAGCAGTAAACTTTTCTGTGCTTCAGTTCCAATGTGGGGCAAAAATACATTGCTCTACTGCCTGTTCTCCAGCTCTGGTGGACTATCCACTCCAAAACTTTAGAATTTAAGAGAAACCCAGTGGTTCTCTAATCCATAGGAAATCTCGTTAATCCATTCATATGCGTTATTTCCGATGCCGATATAATTCAATAACAATCATAAAATTAAAGTTTTTAAAATCACATTTCTCTAAATTAGCTGAATTTTTGATGTTACAATAAATTAGTACCTGTTATAAGTTGTATTCTTTTTACCTATTTTAAGTGAGATTGTATTGAGATACTCAGTTACTCAGTTAAATAGGTGTTCTTTTTACCGCTGTGATGGAAATGCTGTGCCGTGCCGAACTGAGTTTTAACTGAGAAAATTACCTTCCTCCCTAACTCAACTGATCTTGCTGTTTCAAAGCGTTACAACTGAGATAAATTGGGAAATAGCCCTAATTGGTCGATTTAAAAAAATATATATCCTAGGTAATTTATTAATTTAATATAAAAGTGACATATTATTTTAACGTGCAGGTAAAAAACGATAAACCCGAAAAACGTGGTATTGGTAAAATGGTGGTATTACTAATTATTCCATCTTACTATAACCAAACTATGACGTTTCTCAGTAGTTTGAAATTATTCCGCGTGGTGGCGTTTTGTTAATGTAAAACGCGAATAAATAATAATATTTTTGTTGTTCTTTTCACCTTATGTTTTTCTCATTTTGACGCAGTTCATCTCTGTTCGGCTCAGCTCACTTTGTCTCAGTTGGGTAACTGAGATGGAAATAAAATAAGTAAAAAGAATACGCCTATAGTCGTAAGTGTGGCTTACAAAATATTATAGTGATAATGGATCAAAGTGGTAATGTGGATTGAACTTTACCCATGTTAGTATAAAAAAATGTGATTTTTGCTAGTACTAAAACTCTTAGGTTGCTTCCAGATTGGCGGCAGATTTACCAGCGCAGACTTACCTGCTTATCTCCCTCCAATCAATGTTAATTAATGTAACACAGGAGAAACAAAACTAACCTATAGTACATTAATCGATTGTTTTGACCATGTATCTAAATTGATTTAAGTGAATTTAAGTTAATTTTGTGAGTGAAATGTGTTAGAATAGTTTGCAAATAAGTGAAATTTGGTTAGATTTGAACAAAAATAGGGTTTGTATCAGTTGTATCAGTAAAAACAGCGTGTAACACTGAAATAGTTAACTTACAGTAAATTATTTTACAATTTACACACGATACGCGAACTTTCACAGTTCAGCAGATGACAGATGGAGTTTGGAAATTGAATGTCAAGTTCATTTCAAATCACCTCTTACACCACAACAAGTTTGTTAAATATTTAAACTAGAGGCAAATTTATAACATTATTTAATAATTTTTAGATCAGTAAACTTCCAAGTCTTGCTACCATGTTGTATAAGAATATTTCATTTCATTTCTGTACAATTTCAATTTTAGGATTAAAAAATGAACTTTAGTAAATAAGAATAAGTGAACAACGATTTATTAAACATTAAAACTTGGTCTAGGGTCTAGGTAATAAAAGTGAAAGTGCCTTTTGTTTTATATGTATTTTGTTCTTATTTATAAAATATGTGTAAAAACTAAATCATATTTTTTTTACATGATTTATCTTGACTTCAAAGTGTTTCTGTGCACCTGAGTAACAAAATTCTGGCTAGTCTGGAATTCATGATCTGAAGTTCAATCAACGTTTTAAAACAATTTATTTTTCCATCGACTCTTGAACTTTATCAGATTAATTTAAATGAATAAAATATAATAATTAAACTAGGATTATAGAATGAATAAGATCATTAGATGTATCAAAGAAAAGAAGATTAACATAAATCAAAATATTTTCAATAGGGTTTTCTTTAAATTAAAATGGTTTTAACGGCAAATTGAAATGTCTTTCAATTATCAAGGCTTTAATTATTAATTGAGAATATCGTCCTGTCCGATCTAATAATATCGAAGCAATCTTTCAATTAATCTATCGGATTCAACTTTCGTTAATATCAGAAAACTTCCTCATGTTCTATTCAGTTTGTTGGAATGTCATAAAATGCCTTTCAATTAAAATTTGCATGTAACTTGACTTACAGTTACGGATATTTTATTTTAATCTATAAAGTTGAGCTATTTCACTTAAATTAAACGTTAATGCTTAAATTGTTGTAAAATATATTATAATATTGACGGAATTATTATTACAATATTGCAATTTTAGAATATCATACATCATCAAAATGTACGTTTAGTGAGACAGTATTATAGTAAACTACTGACTTATAATTCGGCCTGGTGGATTTGTCCCAATTATTATAAAAATGATTTATCTATAATTACGTGCATATTACTAATACCTGCATAATATAACAATTCACCTTAAAAAATGAAGAACTGGGTTTACCACACCGTACAATAATAAGTTACTAAAGTAACGTTTCTCAACTCTTGGTTAAGATAAAAATTTTAATTGTATTTTATGAAACAAATTCTAAAATCAGGTCAATTTTTCATAATCAGCAGATAAACAAAATAAAAATTATAACGCGGTTTTTGGTATTACCGAATTTTTTTTACATAAATTACTTAATTATATTGCATGAAAGTCATTATTGCAGTTTAACTTTTTTCTTTTCTTTCTACAGCTTCAACACTTTTATAGTCAGTGAAGCCTATACAAATCAGTTTCGTTACTTTTATGTTTAACCATTCTTCCTATAACGGATTTTCTTGGTGATTTAAGAAATAATTAGTAAAGAACAGATTTTCAATAATACCTTACGACCAAATGCTTGCTAACAGAAACGCAGATTTTCGATACTTTTGAACATGTTGCAGATAATGTGGCATATACCAGATACCATTTCCAGTTATGTATTATTTTGATTATTATTGTCAATTTCTAATCTTAAGAAATACTTTTTTTACATCTTAGCTACATTACACCAGTTTTCATCATCATTTATACAATAGTCACTAATTAATATTTATTAAATTATTAAATTTACACATAATGGTTAAATAATTTGAAAGTATGTATATCAAAAGTTATTTGTGCAAGATTCGACTCCCAGTTTAACAAAATTTTTCATGATTATAGGAAGAGGATGTTTAGAAAAACTTTCCATGCTTAGCCTGTAATTAATTAGTTAGTGTTAATTTAATTACATTGTTTATAAAAATTAAAATATCAAAAACCTCGCAGCTCTTTGTTAAATTTTATTATTAAAAACACACTTAAGCAGTTCGATTGTTCATCAGTTATTGTTAAAATAAATAAAAGCAATTTGCAGCTATTCACTAATTGTTAATTAGACTAAGTTTATAACTTCAAGCAATTGTATATTCATGGTCATATTAAAATTTAATAAAACATAAAAGCAGTAATTTTAAAAAGGCAAATCCAATATAAAAGTCAGTGAAAACTTTATTTTATAAAAAGTGAAATAATAATCACATTTCTAAATTAAATTGCTTCATATAAACTTGATTTAATTGAATTTAATCAAAACAAATAAAAATTTTAATATTTTAAAGCGAAGCATTCACACCATTAAAGTATTGTTTATCAATAGAATTAGTTAACAATAAATTTACATATTTTACAGGTACTTAAAGAAAAGAAGAAATAATACAGATGTATATTTAATTTAAATTTATCATCTTCCTTTTGAAATTGCTTTTACACATCTAAAATTTTATTACGTGAATGGTAATCGAATTTATAATTCCATATTATTGAATAATCTCATATTTAACTAACCGAAGTTTACTGCTAAATCTTAGTATTGCATTTAATATAGGTACAACTTTCTACATTTATGAAACACTTATTATAGGTAACCGCACTTCTACCTAATTAATTTAATTGCATATAAAAGAAATTGTAAATCAATAGGTTCAAGTCACAATTACTACTACAAGTTTAATTATTTAATAAATAATTTATTAGTGACATATAAGCGTACAGCATACCACGTTTACTATTATAATAAAATAAATACAATACCGTCCAAAACTTTGTACCTTTTCAAAATATCGTAAATAATGTATTAGGTAGAAAGGTTACTTCCTGAATTTGAAAGATGTTTATATTCAAAAGTGTAACATTCAGGTCGCATTTCGGCCTTGTCAAAGGTTATACATTTTAAGTAGCAATTTTGATTAGTTATAAACAAAACGTGACAAACATGTAAAAATAAAAGAAATAAAAGTTTTGAAAACTTTTCACAAAAATTTCAATTGCACTAAATTTTTCTCAACTTACTTGATTACAGTCTGTTTCACGCCCGAAGTCATTTTTATCACTTACACTATCACTTTTATAAAATATTGAAAGTTTATTTTATTAATTAATCATTTGAAAATATAACTAGAAAACAATGAGAATGATAAGCTCGAAAACATACACACGATGCAGATATATACTGTGAGAGCTTTGGTATCCAGATATATAACCATACCGAATACCCCACTCTCGATCGGCGCTCGAGCGTCTTGACAAGATAATTGAAAAGTTTAAAATTTGTACGATATTTGTATCAACTTATTTGTTTCCAATAAATTTTCCACATGTCCAAAAATTTGCAAATTAGATTCAAATTCGAATTTTAGTGAAATGCATTCTTCCATTATTTATTTTTTTTATGCAATGTTTCGTAGAAGGTTCTCAATAATTACAAATTAAACAAAACGTGTTTATTTGTTTATATTATTAAAACTAATCATTTACGCATATAAATAAACGTTTCTTGCATTTCTGGTGTTTTATTCAAATTTATTCACGATACGATGTATGTAAGAAAATAATCTAATGTATTAGCATTTCTTTGAAACATATTATTAACCTGTTTTAATTTTAATCATTTTTATGTAAATTATTCATAATATAAATTTATTGATTGTTACTTTGATTTCCTACAAATTAATAATAAAAAATTTAAAACTGATTTTAATGTAATAACTTATTATGTCAGATTTTAGGAAACGTCGTGAATTAATTTTACAAAAGTTAATAACATTTATTATTAGTAAAAAGGACACAGTTATAGAAAATAATCATTATCAAATATTCGATTAAAATTTGAAAATTGACTTTCTTTAAATTCTACAAGCAGTCCAATACACTTGAGTTTGGTCACCTTGCCATCAACGTTAATTGAAATAGCAAATTTCAAGAAATCCCTGTAATCGTGTGTTTGAATAAATTTTGCACCAGTGCTGATGCAGGGACGTAAAATTGCCGTAAGTGATTAAACAATTTTTAATTTAATATAAATATATCAAACTCTTGTATTTTTAGTTACACTTTACGGATAATTAGGACGAGGAAAAACCAATTATATCGGAAAGAGGATAATGGGTTAAAGTGATAATGATGAGATCAATTGAACATAAATTATTATTGCCTATTAATAACTTATTAGTAGACTGGAAGCTAAATTTTTATTAAATACTAAAAGCTTTAGTTTTACATTCGATTATAAATTAGATTTCAAGTCAGCATTATCCTTCAAGGCAGCTTGCTTGCTTACTTCATTGATGTTTTTTTTTTGCATTAAAATGCTTCTCCAAGGCATTTTTGAGTTAAACTTGCCAGTTTTGTCTTGTACCAGATTTTGAATTTAAGACACATAACATCTCCTAACTCCTTTCATTATTTTCTGAGTTTTATTGAGTTATCTGGCGCCCTTTTATTTTTCAACAGTTACATTATTAGGTTGTGAGGAATGTATGAGATTCAAGTTATCGACATTGGAAATAATGGGTAAAATAACCTACTACGTGTAAGCAGTTGGATTTATAATGCATATAAAGGTATCTTAAAATAAAAAATTTCTTTTAATAGGTCACAAAATTATGTTGTAATTTGATTAACAAATGAAATTTAACATAAAGTTACAATAGATACTACTTTTTGTGATTTTATTACTGGCGAACATGATGTAATAAATAATAGTACTAATTAATTCTTATTTGTTTTTATAATCAAGTAGAGAAATTATAAAATGTTACATATTTAGAAGCTAATGTGTGTTTTTTTTTATTAAAGCTGTAAATATTAAAATATTGCTTAAAATTCAGTCAAATAGTTTAATTCAGAAATTTAAACTATTCGATTTTATTATAAATGATTTGATTAACCTATTAGATAATATATTGCCCTATTAAATTAAGTTTAAGTAACTGCAATGGATAAAGGAGAGTGAATTTTACTTTGCTAACTTCTTAGTAGTTTAGCCTATTCTCAGTCAAAATTACTCTTATCTTTAAAATAATTCTGTGAACAATATCAGAGGAGCATATAGCCTGAGGTAATAGAGGCGGATATGGTACTTTATTTTCGTGTACCTTGTGATATATACGTGACGAAAATGGATGTAAAACTGTAGGAAAATCCCTTTTTGCCAAGGTAGAAGGAACCCTCGCACACCCAGTAAACCTGGTATGTTTAGTACCCTGATGGTTAAAACCAACTCCTCTGATATTTCGGAGGCTGAGAGAGGATTCGGACAAATTACTTCTCGAGGTAATTAAAACAATGATGTATCTAAGTTACCTTTATTTAACAAAACATCTTTAATGGCGCACAACAACAGCATTCTCAGATTACAAGACTGAACAAATGGTCAAATGGCTTATAGAGGATACGTGGAAGTACACGTATAGACCTTAAACGGTCTCAAAGTAAAACAAAACAATCGCAAAACAGTGGAATACGAAAACTCACCTCAGATCTTTCAGTGCTCACAAAAATAAAAGTTATTACCCGATTGGTGGTTCTTGAGGTGAGACACGTACTTCAGTTCCTCTTCTTTGCCAGTCCTACCGAATATGATCTTCTGCTATAAGGTTGCTTAATAAAGGAAGTTGGTAACGGCGGTATCAAAGATAACGATAGAGCCAAGATCACCAGCACCAAGGTTGAATCACAAGGTGACAGTTACTGATCATAAGACAAGAGATTAAGAAAAAACCACTGTAATGGCCTTCATGATCCACGATGGAAAATGTCGTAAACGCAATAACGTAGTAGCACAAAATTCAAAAAGATCCGCAATCGAGCGTCGCGTCGTCAATTAACTAGGAGGTGAAGGAACGACTATCTATCTCAATAATCAGCGGTATCTAAAATAAACGGTAAACCAAAAGAAAATGATTGAATGACTTCTATAGTATATGACAATGGAATCGCTCATTCGAATGACAAAATCCTAGTTCCCAACGCCGCCGCTCTTCACCATAGGCGTCACACAAGAATTTAAGGAAGGAAAAAAACCATAGAGAGGAACAAAACGATTGCACAAAAGTGATAACGACGCAAATTTGAACCTTGAAAAGTTATTTTGTTGTTTACTAGAAGAACGCCAGGTTCTTGGAAAAACTTTTTAGAAAAAATGTCCTATATTGTATATTTAATTATATTACATTATCTAAAATGGTTTTTCCATTTTCAAGGAATACTAAAACTTCATGAGTATTTTAAATATCAACAGCAAATTATTTTATAATCACAAATACTTCGATAAAATATTTCAAATAGGTAGAGTTGCTGCCATAAAAGATGATCGGGCGAAGCTAATGTGTAGAAACGAAAATGTCACATCCATTTTTGCAATGAGGAGGTGTCAGGTTGAATTAAAAATGTGAACTGTATAATCTTGCATAATCTAATTTTACTTTTACGGCACTGACACGTTCTTCTTCCATATCTACTGCGCAGGAAATTGGCTCCGCCCGGTTATCTTCTTTGGCACCAACTCTACTTACTCATAATTAATGTAAAAATATTTATTCGAAATATTTAATTACCAAAAAGGTAATGTCGGATAGCCCACTTTTTAGATTAATTTATTTTTTAGTTTCTTAGTTTCGTTTTCATAATATTATGTTTGTCAAGTTATATAGGTGGACAGACTATATCAGTGTAAAAGCTGGAATATCGCCAAAACATAGAATTTACCTGTAAATTTTTTTAAAATTTTACTTACAGTTAAAATCTAATATTTTAACCTTATTATATTACGCCATTTTTAAGTAACTTTCTAGTACTAATAATTTTGAAGGTCTATTTTATGATAATTGGTTCAACTTTTTTGACCAAAAAATATGTTTAAGGGTGAATGTAGAAAGAAATCTATTGAAATTAAAACTATTTTTTAATCTATTTAGAAATATTTTCGTTTCATTCAATTATACAAAATATGCCTACAATAAAATGTAAAATTATAATATGGAAATCTTTAATTAGACATTTATTTAAATTGTAATATTGTAAAAAGATTAACATTTCTAATGAAAATAAAAGGGGCGGTTTGCTTCTTTGACACATAACTGGGAGCCAGTATTCTAAAGAAAACACAAAGATAACACAAAAGTGGGTTTTATATTATCAAAAATGGAGCACCATCGCTAGTACCCCGCAATGTGCGGGAGGGGAGGGGGCAAAAATTTTAAGGATCCGATTCGGTATGATACAATATTGGTGTCTTTTGATATACAATAAATCTGTTTATTTTGCATTATAAATACCATGTTAAGCTACATAGTAGAAGAATAATTAAAACATAAAAGTTAAAGCTGTAGCTTCATACTCCCGATATATGTAAATGGGCCCCATATATTTTTCCTTCTTAAAAAAATGTATTTTTTTTATTTCTATTCCTTTTCTTCTACCAATATCTCCTACTGGCTTAGTTTACATCTTCAGCATTTAGTGCTAGCCTTTTAATTGGAATTTTATCTTTGCATCAAGTTATTTTATTATGTTTTCGACTATCCTGGTGATCTGGACGTTTAATTCCTTATTTTTCTTCATTTCTTCCTCTACCATATCATCTATACCCAGCTAAAAAATACATAGATTACATTTGTGAAATTTCATTTTCACACTTTGTATTTTTTCAAATAATTTACGCATGTTTCACTTGCATATGTACTGCATTAAAAATTATGTAAATATTAATGGGAATTCGGAACCGCCCAAGGTATAATTATTAAGAAAAGTAAGATTTGATCGCCCGGTTTTCTTTATTTTAATTATCAATAAATAAAGTGCCTATTGTCACGATCACTATAACAATTAAATCTAAATTAACGTCAGTTAATGTACTTTTTACTCACCTACGTTTTTATGCAGTTATTTATGAAAGTTATTAATAGATTCTAATGCCAACCAATTACTATTATTATTAAAAAATATATTCATCTTCTTAATTTATCTGTCGGAACAAAACCGTTCAAATAAAATCTCAAGTTCATTATTACCCAAGGTGCTATTACCAAAACATTATAATTCAACATATTATTATGTATGCACTTACATAATTATATGTTGTAGATGTTTACCATCAAGGATTAATTTCATTAAGTAATTTGTAAATGAAGAAGACTGGAAAAATAGAATATAACGTCAAAATGATATGACATCTTGTATATTACCCTATACCTATACTATTTATGTAGGTAATAAATTTATGTACGCTAATATTAGTAGGTATATTAGTTTGTTATTGTAGTCGGTCATATTGAATACAAATTCAACTCATGACCGAAGTTACAAAGACACCTACTGGGTTATCGAAACAAAAAAGATGAAGATGAACAATCAATCATTAAAATCTGATTTATTTAATTTAAAGTGGGCATATACAACAAATAATTAACAGACACAGAAATTTAATTTGAAAAATGTTGAAGGTAGGAGGTAGAAGTTAAAAATGTAACATTACCCCCAGTTTGTAAAATAAACAATTCAAACTAATATTCTTATATGCGATTTAAAACTGTTATAAGATTCGACTATATGCATAATATGTATAACTTGTTTATTAGAAAACACTTTTTGAGAAAAAAATAATTTCAGAAAATCTTATGAAGCAGCTGAATTTCTGCTAGGGTTATCAACTGGAGGGATCATAGCCCATTGAAGCTGTGTCAAGGGTTATTCAACTTTTTAGTTACAAGGATAAATTTTTAAGGTGTAACTTTTTTATGAATAAATTACATATTATGATATATAAATTTTTTTAGCCATGTACAGCTACTCGTATGTGTTGTCAGTTATTTATTATTACTTACCTATAAGAATAATCACAACATATAAATTGAATTAGCACCGATATTCATTAATTATTAATTGTGTTAAAAATTGCTTCATGTTTTTCAGGTAATAATAATAAGATCAAATTACTATAATAATAATAATCACTAAATAATAGTTATTTACTGTCGTTAAAAGGTAAACAACTGCAAATTAATTTTGAAAAATTATGTTTAAGAAATAAATATTATCTGCATTTTCCCTATCACAAAGAAATGTACTGAACAGTTTTTAGAATTAAAATAAATGAATAATATTTCGATTTTTGTTATTGAATAATATTTATGACATTTTATGCATTTTAATTCTGAAAAGTGTCGGAAAGATTTTATGGAGATTTTAAAATACAGATATGGTTATTATCAAGTTTCAGTACATTAACCACTAATTAATTGGTTATAAAACATTAACTTTTATTAGTATACAGATATTACAAGAAAACATATCAGCCGCACTTAGTAGCGATAATAATATTATAGTTTTCTACCTAAAATGAATAGTAGAAATAAAAATCATTTAGAAAATTATTTTATTTTATTTAAAAGGGGATAGCTATACAGATTATGTGGTAATTTTCTTTAAATAGGTAATAACGCTCATAATAATATTAATATTCAGGTGGATTATTTGGTAGACGTAATTCGAAAAAACCATTGATATCAAAGAAGAATCAGATAACCCGTTTAAAATTTGCAAAGGACCATGTTGTATACTGGGATAGATTCGTGTATGCTGATATATTGAGGAATCATATGCTACCCCATGGTAGGGGTAAAATGTCACCCTGATGGATATTTAAGCAAGATACTGATCAAAACATACCTACTTTAAAAGAATAAATACATAGTACAAGTAAAAGAATACATGGACAAGAACAAAATTGGATATTTGATTGGCTTAGTTAGTCTTCGGATCTGAATCCGAGAGAACATTTTTGGGAAGAGTTCGAACATTGTATCAGAAGTTTAACATACCGAAATACGAATCAGTTGTGGAAAGCCTTAAAGGGTGATTAGACCAGATTCCATTAGAACGTTTAGTAAAGCTGGTGGATAGTATGCAATAACGGTGCCAAGATATTTTCACTGCAAATGAGTATGCAATAAATGCTTTTAATCTTAATTATTTAATTACAGTGCTTTATTTTTTGTTTTAAGTGTTTTTTTTAAATGTACATACATGCTACAAGTAAATTTTATTTAAATTATTTAAAGAGATGCAATAATTATTATCCTTTTTAATTCCAAAGTATTTAAAATATAAAGGAGAAAAGTTGAAATTCGAAAAAGTTATTGGGAAAAAACTGTTTCGCTAATATACTAGTATTATTATGATCCCTACGTACCTATAAATATTGCGATATTAAAATTTAATAATTAGTAACTTTTAAATTATTTTATTAAATTGACTTTTTTTATTTAATACAATGCAGTGAAAGTAAACAATGCTCAAATATAGCTAAAGTAGGTCTTTCACTTTTGCTTTTAATAAGATAAGTATTATAATAATCACCTGGCGCCGGAGGTATTACTTGAGATTGTATATATTGGCTAGCTAAAAAATGAGAAACTCTGGCGGGTCTCTTTTCGATTTTCCTTTCTTAAAGCAGATTAAAGCCAGCTTAAAAGTATAATGAGAATAAGAAGTAATTTATTTTGTGATAAGAATATGAAAATTGAAATATTTTCACCGATTTCCTCCTGCTCAGAAGACTGCATTAATAAAAACTTTAAGTTAAAGTAATTTTTGCTATATGCTACTTAAATTTATGTCAAAGTCAAAATTTTGAGTACAAATATATAAGCGCTGAGAGACAACATTTTACACAAAATGGGAGGTTGGGAATGGAAATAGTTTGCGGACCACTGCCCTAGACATTCGAGACATCACAACATAGAATTAAATTATTTTTTATACAATTAATAATTATTGTTAGTTAATGTTTGCAACACTATTAAATGCAGCTTTAATGCTTATGCTTCTTATGCTTCTGGCCATTGTGAATCCACACTTAAAATTAATGTAAAAAAATACAAATGCTTTTCTTATTTAACTGTACAGCTGTTACTGTACTATTTGCTGCACAAGTAACTTTCTTGAATGAGAAGAGTTTGCTTTGGAATATTTTCATTTAATTTTCACGAATTCAGTTTTTCAGCCAAAAAAAAATCTAATTTGTATTACTATAATCTTATAATAATTGAATTTCTGTTACCACGGAAATTTAACTTAATGTTGAAAGGTGGACGACTTTAATTATTTTTAATTTAATTAATTTTAGCAATGCGAGTATGGATGAGTTATAATAAGGTATACATAACCAGTATATAAAAGTTCAAGATTAAATGTATCGGGGTTTCAGTTCATTACAGTTCAATGTCAATGAAATGACAAGAAACAGGTTTATCTCATTATGTATGAATTAATTTCAAGTTTGGGGATAAACCACATAGGTATGTATAAAAAACTGTAAGTAAACACGCCAATGTAGGTATATTATATTATTTTGGGGATTGATGTGTTGATAAAAAGTTTTTACCATTACAAAGCAATAGAATTTTGAATGACAAATATCAAGTAAAAAATATGAATTTAATTATGGTTTAACAATTTTTTTCTTCAGAAAAGGATGAATTAAAAGATCCCTAATACAACTTTGGAAATTTTTATTTATAAGCACAGTGACAACTTCGACAAAAATTTCCATTGTAAATTATTATTTTTAGTTTGGGTGATCAAACTTTTAAAATTTTATCAAATTTTGAAATCTTAAAAGTTCGAGACTTTGTCCATTGCAGTATTTCACAGAAACTTTATACTACATTAATTTTGGACTTTTAATGTTAAATGGAAAAGTTTTAGAAGATAGGAGTGGAATTCGTCTGAATCATAGGTTCTTAAACTTCTTTTTTCATTTTTGACCCTTTTTTCACAAGACAACATTTTTATAGCTATTTATAATTCAGAACAATATATTTACGTAAATACATAAATTGCAAGGTAAATTAATTTTACTTAAGCTTACCAATACTGTTTGAATCAAATTAGAATCAAAGATTCAAACCCCAAAGTTTCCCAAAGTCCCCAAAGGACTGATAAAAACAAAGAGTTTTTAAATAGAATTTTATTTTAATTTTAAATATTATGTACATATTTGTGTTTACAAAGTATAATAATTTTGAATGTATAATATTGAAAATAAAGACGTATATGCAACATTTTGCAACTTTAAATAATATTAGCTCAGCTTAAATTCTTGAAAATACATTTTAGAGCCACCTTAAGTTGCGATACATAAATTAAAATTAGTTTTTATTGAGTTTTATTAAAAAAAAACACCAATCTACACTCCACGAGTATGGATAAATACGTATTTTAATTTTTTATCTAAATTATACATCATCTATTTTTCCTATGTCCAATAACACCGTATTTACCAAGATTTTTATGTATCAAAAAGATTATATAGGTACATAATTAATCAGCAATCATCCAATTAATTCCACGCGCTCTTAAATATTTATGAATTAAAAATAAATACTGACAATTATTCCAAATGATGCAATTTCTCTTAAGATGTCACTAATTTACTATTATTATTATTACATTAATAAATTATGAATCTCTCGTACTTCCGATATTATAATTTAAAAATAAATAATTAACATTAATTTGATCATGATTTTAGATTTAACTTTTTTCAAATATACTAGGTGTGTCATATTGGACGTATGTGGACTGCACCGATGGAAAGAAATTAATCCTTTTTTTTGGGGTTTTGACCGAGGGTCATATGTAGATTGCACCGATGGTCAGATGTGGATTGCACCGATCCCCACATGCGGATTGCACCGATATAAATACTTAATCCCTGTAAGTCAAAGACTTACCAGTAATCTTGTAAGGCTTACCCGTAATGTTTTTTACCCGTAAAGTATATGCCGTATTCCGGCATATACTTGATGTGCGTGCTGCTCAGAGCTTTGATGAAAAAAGTGAATCTGCATCAATATAGGTTCGAAATATATAATCGGATTAGGTGTTTAGTCGTGCATCGTCTGGCATTATCGATATTAAATGTTCACTATTAGCGGCATCAACTTCGTTTGGATGTAACTATTGCAAACCAAACGAGAAGAGCAACCATTGACCAATTTCGGAAAGATCGTTTTAATATTCTGCGACCAAACCTACTTTATGAATTTTTCTATACCACGTTTGCCTTAAATGAAATCGGAATGCAATAAGTTCAATATTTTCCCAAACATGTTAAGAGAAATGTCCAGTCCCCCCTTTACAGTGTGAATATTTTGTGTTTCCTGTCATTTATTTCCCGGACGTTACAAAAATTTAAATAATTGCTAGCATTACAAAATCTTTCAACACTTTTTATATAAACACGCTAAAGGAAGTTGATTTGTTTATTAGAAAACCATGTTATTTGAAAATTAGAACATGGGAATCTCCCCCCCCCTTGCAACCGTAGTTTTTGAATTACGCGATGTTCAAATAAGTAAATCAATTTCTTTTAGCGTTTTTACATAAAAAAAGTTGAAAGATCTTGTAATGCTAGCAATTATTTAAATTTTTGTAACGTCCTGGAAATAAGTGACATATAAAACACAAATATTCACACTGTATAGGGGGGTAGCACTGGACATTGATCTTAATGCTTACATGAATAGCAAGTTCTAAATCAACGGTTGCTGTTATTGGTTTAAATAGTAAATCATTTTGAAAACATAACTAACGATTAACAGAACTAACTAACGATGTTTGTTTTGCCTAATAAAAAATAGGTACGGTTCTTTGGGTTTTGCTTAATAAAAAAAATATTGAAAGGGGGGGTGAAGGGTGCTTGTAGTAATATTTGGAGATATGTCTAGGATTTTGTGCAGTTGGGGAGGGTTGAATAATGCTTAAAATTGCTTGACGTAATTTATGAACGACCCCTAATCCAAACGCGCAGTCTTCTAAAAAAAATTTTGAAAATGTGTAATTCAAGCCAATCAAAATTTATTTAAAAAATTATGGACCATTAGAATGGTAGAAAATCGTAAAATTTTAACTAACTAACCTAAGCTCTACCGGTGAATCTCTCTTTCAACGATCCCCTCATTAAAAAAATGATCGTTTTCTAACAATAACCTAAGCTCGACCAGTGGATCCCTCTTTTAGCGGTCCCCTAAACCTAAATGAAGGATGAAATGAGGGTTTCTCATAAATTAGTGCTATAATTTTTACATTATCTAGCAATGAAAACCAGAAAATGTAAATGCAATCTGTATTATTTACATACCTTTGTAGTAAATTAAATACCTCAATCCTTTAATGGAATTAAAAAAGATTACTTACTGACCATCGGTGCAGTCCACATACTTCACTTAACCGAACCCGGTGCAGTCCACATGTCAGATTATGTGACCCTTTGACCATCGGTGCAGTCCGCAATTGCCCGTCATATTAATCGACGTTAATAGTTATTTATATAACTAGTGGGAGAAATGTTTTATTATCGCATGTGTAACAACAGAAATATGATAATAATGCATTTTTCCACGTTTACATAGGAAATTTTATCTATGACTGACTTCAAAAAACTCTTTTAAAACAGATAATTTTTGTTTAATTTGATGTTTTGGCGATGTATTGTACACGTCAAAAAACGTCAGTTGAAATGGAAGTTATTAACCCTACACTGCGCATAGTATCATATCTGATACATCCCAAGAATCGATGCATTAAACATAATGTTCAAATAATAGTATGCTAAAATCGGTGTGTATCGTATCTGTAAGGTACCAGCTATATTATAATGTTAAGATATTTAGACTGGCATCAGAATTATAACCATAATCAACAAATTTAGTTGGTTGTTATCACATATTGGCGCGAGTGTATGTTTGTGCAAATTTAGTGTTATCGCTATAAAGTGATTTTTTTGAACTAAAATGTAATAAAATTGTATGTTTGAGCTATTATTAGACTCTCTAAAATAGTTTTTTTAAAGTTGTTTTGCGGTTCTGTGTGTTTTTATGCAAGGTAAGGCAATTAAATTGCCTTAAATTAATTGCAATTAAATTAACAAAATTTCAACAAAAAAACAGACAAAGGGTCCATCCAATCTTTTTTAAAATATTTTTCCATCATTCTATGATTGAATACACAGCTGTCATATTTTTTTTGAGCAGAAATAAAAAATTACGCAGTGTAGGGTTAATTTAAAAAAAAATAGTTTTGAATGGAATTATTTATTGTTTATTGCCAAACTGTCGGTTATGAAAATTACATAATATGTAGTTCTATTGGGACTGAACACTAATACAATTTCTATAAATCATAAGAAAGGACTCCACATAATTTTTGATCCTGTCATTTGTTGAAATTCTAAAATACCCAGTATTATACACATATTCTTATATTTTCAATGGTCATCAAATAGAAATTACAAATTAACCCTTTAAAGTGGTAAATTTCCGAAGAAGCTCAGGAGACGCGCTCCTGGGGTCCATAGGCGCAACTAGAGGGGGGCTTGGGGGGCTAAGCCCCCCCAAATTCAAGTTAGCCCCCCCCAAAATATCCCAATTTTTCGTTATTCTTACCTCCCACTTTAAAAAAATTGTTTGAAAACATTTTTTTAGCCCCCCCAAACTTTTCAAGTTTGAAATTTCTCAAAATTCAGCTTCTTGGATCACCGGTATAGTGCATACCAGATAATGATTCCAAAAAGTTAATAAAATTTATTTCACTTCAAAAATCACTTGATGAGAAGTGGCCTCTATCGGTCGATGCCTCTACTACTACAATAAGCAAACACAAATATTTATACTTACAAAAGGAGGGCCAACTTTGGTGGTCACCGATCCTTACCACTACGATTATACGTTTGAATCATAAGTAGAACTGCATCGGGTGAAAATGTAAAAATCCAGAATTTTGCCAATTTGGAGAATATCATGAAGGACGAAACCGTGCATAATTAGGTTTTTAACGCAATTACTAGTAGCAACATAGGTTGCCTACAACGCTACCAGGTATGTATAAAATATTTTGGCATACTAACAGAAAACCATGATAAAAAGTAGAAACAGCACAATTTTCGTTTTTCAGAATCGATTTTCTTCAAATTGGCTGAATTTTGGATTTTTAACTTGTAAAGCAAGAGTGGCAGCTTCATCAAGTAATCCAATTAACTTTGGTAAGGTATCGGTTTGTAGATACTTCCAAGTTTCCAACGATTCAAAACCACCAGAATCCTCTTCATAATTAACTGAACGATTTAGTTCAGGTGGATCTTCAACGACGCGTATTATTATTAATGAAAAGAAATTATTTCTCTATAATATAATATTATATTAAATTTACTACAGTGACATTTTATCGCTGATTTGTATCATTTGTAATTTATACAATTGCAGCTATTATGAAGTACCCTCAATAGAGTTCAATATTTTCTATTTAAAAACTGACTTTCGTATTTAAGCTTTCTGTCTCGCAAAAGTTCTTCACCGAGGAGGTGATGTGCTTTTCTTATACTCCCGCTTGAAACGGCTCTGACTGGTCCACATACAATAAATTCAAAGCTTTATGTCACGATAAGTTCCCAACCATACCAATTCGAATGTCTAAAATTTTAAATTTAATATTTCAAATGGTTTAACCACAGAACAACATACAAATAAATTTTACAATTAAGGTGAGGGTTTCAATGCGGTTTTGGAAATTATAGATTACTGATCTATATAAAGGGTATTTTATTCTTTGCGCATTTTGGAAGGTATTTCCGATGAGGTAAAAGGCATGAATCACAAAAATGCCATATTCAACGTGGAAATACTGTAGAAGGACAATGCAGAAAAAGAATTAAGCAGTGCGATTTTCTGATTTAACTTAATTTTAGTAACAATTTCAAATAGAACAAAATATACCTATATATTTTGAAATTTTCAAATTATTTCAAATATTATTATTCCACTTTTTTATATTTTCCAACACCGTTTACCTGAGACATCCCATAGCAAAATAATAGCAGTTCGAATACCATATACCCTTTTTTTTATTTTGTGTTCTTGAACTTGAAGAATATTTTTAGAATTCAATAAATTAAGTACATTACTACAAAATTTATGTTTTATGGTTTTTAATGTAAATATTTAAAGGCGTTGAACTTGGAAAACCGGTCAAAACCGTTATATTTGTAGTTCTGCATTTAGCTTAAGGGCTTATGCAAAATAGAATTAATTTAATTTAAATTACGCAATTTCCAATCAAGTCTAGTTTTTCTAAAGAAATGTGTTTTAAAACTACGTTATCATTTAACAAATTTATTGATTGCTCTATGTATGTAAATACATATGTGTGTGTGTATGTGGTTGTAGTAAATAAACCTAACTGTATTATTAAAGCGGTTTGATAAATTTAATTACGTTTGAATGAATTTACAACAATTATAATTATCTAACTAATTCTTGTTTATCACCTATTTCCAGATTTGTAGAAATGACAAATATAATATATTTATTTTTAATTATAAATAATATGATTATATAAATTAAAATATATTAAATTAAATTAAAATTGACCTTAATATTTAACGCTGCAATTTTTATCCATTAAGGGTCCTGTTCGCAATGCCCGTGTAAAATGGCCTTTAAAATGCTTTGTAAAACATATTTTCCAATAAAAGTTGAAATATCTTGGTCGGTTTTAAAAAGCAGCTCTATAGCGGAATAGAATAATTTTTTCTTGATACTGTCAACTTTTGGTAATTTTATTTAGTAATAGGTATATTAAAGAAATCTTTAATTCCAATATTCCGAATTTTCAAAAAAAGGAATGTCAAATTTCTTTTCAAATGTAGTAATAAAGACAATTAAAAATACTTTATAGTTTCCAGAAACAATCATTCTATTGCGCCAAAGAGCTGAATTTTTAAAATTCCAAAAATATTTCAACATTTCCTGAAAAATATGTTTAACGAATCGAACGAATTAGTCACGTTATGAACAGGACCCTTAATGAATCCCTTACATCCTTCTCCAGAAATATATTAATTAATATAATTTATTAATATCTATTATTAATATTATTATATTTTTGATGAAGGGTATAATCATATTCAGTCAGTTGTTTTAACTTACCTAATTTTGGTAAATATAACTCTCTGGAAAATTACAAATTAGACTATTATTTTGGCTTCAAACGTTTCTTGTTATAATATTACTACTATACTATTACAGGCTTCCATTCCTGATGGAATATAACCACTTCTTTTTTGAAATCTTCATAATCCATTTCATGAAATTGATTATTACTCTACAGTCTACAAGTCTACAACTACTTTTCTCCTGTACCTCTAAGATCACAGCAGTGCATGAATAGTCAGTTCGACCAGATATAGAACCGGGGCTTTTTGCTTCACTTTGCCTATAATGATGAAAAAGTTTAAGCCGAAAAAAAAGAGGAGGAGATAGGAGTCAGTAACAGGCAACCAAGAGCTTAATACTGAAAGTGTTGAAAAAAAGCCGGAGAAGTATTAATAGTTTTCTGTCGATTCTTGGAGTAAAATTGTGTTTTAGTATAGGGTGTTTTTTTAGCTGCATGAGAACTTCAAAATGAAATAAAACATTAAAAACCTGACGGAATGTTTTGGTTATAATTTTTTTATGAAAGTACAGTTAAAGGCATTTATGATTTGAACATGACTTCCGGCATGTGACCACCACGACTAATGGTTACGAAGCGCATCCGTTCAGTCCAATTTTTGACCACTTTTTCCAATATTTCTGGCTTTATTTCATAAATGGCTTGCTGAATATTAGCCTACAATGCTTCTAGAGTTGTTGGTTTGTTAGCAAAAACATAAATAAAATAATGGATTTAACATACCCCCACAGAAAATAATCTGGAGGTGTCAAATCACACGATCTTGGAGGCCAATTGATAGGACCACGTTTTGAAATAATGTTGTCACCAAATTGTCCTTTCAATAAATTTATGGTTTCGTTGGCTGTGTGGCACGTAGCACCATCCTGTTGGAACCATAAGTTGTCAATGTTTAGCTCTTGAAGTTTTGGAAACAAAAATGTATTGAGCATGTGTCGATATCTCACACCATTCACCGTAACGGTAGCTCCTTCCTCATTTCGAAAGACATATGGACCAATGATGCCGTTGGCGTGTATTCCACACCAAACAGTCAATTTTAATGGATGCAATGGTTTCTCAAGATAATGTCCCGGATTGGTCTCACTCCATATACGGCAATTTTGTTTGTTCACATACCCATTTAACCAGAAATGTGCCTCGTCACTGAACAAAATTTTACGGTAAAAAAATGGATCCACTTCCAATTGGTTGGAAGCGAATTTGGTAGCGTTGTTCAATGGTCAATCTATGCATTATCAAATGCCAAACCTTGCTAAACACAAATGTCAAAAAACTGTTTCCATAGCAATCTTGATTCAATTGTTATCCCTATTGAAAGTTCTCATGCAGCTAAAAAAACACCCTATATTTAAGTTTTAGCAAATTAAAAAACAGGAGATTATTTTAAAGCTGTTAAATTTCGGACACCTTTCCAAAGTTTTAAGTTTTTGAAAATTCTCACAGCACTTACAATTTATTTGAAATGATCCGATTTTTCATCTCATTCAAGTAGAAATTAAAGAGGACGAAAATAATTTTGTGCTTAAAACTACAATGTCTTTTAATTATCTAGTTAGGTATGTATTTTTTTTGAAAAGTCAAACAAAGCATTAACATATTGCCAATTAAATTTTGTTCTAGTTTAAATTTTAGTTGCAGAGAAGCACAGAAAGAAGAAAATAGTAATTTGCTTGTCTATTTTATTCAGTGTCAATGTCAAGAGTAATTTATTTTGTAGTTAAGTTTCTATGTGTAATATAAATACGATTTTATTGAAGACACGTCCTAAAAGTTTATTAGATTTGTTCTATTCGAGTCACATAAGTGTTATTGATATGTACTGAACCCGCATTGCAAATTTAATGATGCTTTGTAATAAATAATACCGTTACAGTATTACTATTGTTTGTGTTATTTTACAATTTGTTACGCAAATAATATATTATTGTTAGATGTGGATTTAATTAATTTCTAAATGTTTTATATATGGTGTATTAATTAGCTTGGTACATGTAAGTGGGGCACTTAACCCCTTTTTGTAATCTTACTTATTTAGAAGAAGGGGTGAAAATTACTACTAATAACTTATAACATGGTAATAATAACACTGATGAAACGAAGGAGTCGAGAAATTCATAGGTAATAATGGAATCTACTTCTTATGTGGAACATTTTAATCTCCTGTAGTGAGAGACGTCCTATCTTTAACTATTCATTCAAAACGACAAAAGAAATAGTAACAAATATAGTATATTAACATTAGTAAAAATATTTTAATGTAAATGTTAATTGGATTGATTAAATGATCAACTGATTAATGTAATAATAATATTTATTTACACACCAAACACAATACATTGTTAAGTTGTTTAAACATAATCGTTCACCTTCAATCATAGGATTTACCTCATTAATTGAATTAATAAAACATAAACATGAAATTATGTTATACTAATTACTCGTTAAAACATTACACCATGGCACCGTCAATGGTTTATTTTATTCGTTCCTCTACATAACTCGACCTTTCCGTAGAGCTCACCCCTCGAGACTGTTGTTGCATTCGCCCGTCTTCGTACGCTCCCGTTTCACACCTCAACATTCTTTTATTCACCCACTTACTGAACCACTACACCACATCACCCAGTATTGTTGGTGTCATCATCACAATATTTTAACAACAAAGCCAGAAAATGCATAAAATCTGTGTAATTATTCATCGGATAAATAATAAATAATGCACAATATTGCTGGAAATTGTTGCCGGAAAATTGTCGCCTCTGCATTTTAGACCCAATAACAATTCAATTATTTCTGATAGATACGGAAGCGGCGGTGTCGGTAATATCTATTCAAATTGTATCGCCTAAAGCAGTTCCTTCAACTATGAAACCAGTTTTTTTTCCTACTGAAAATTCTGCTTATACGAAAAATTTTGTGTAAAACTTGAAATAACATTTTAACCAAATTCAACCAGTTCAATCAAAAAGGCGTACTAACAAACAATATGCATTTTCAGTCTCATTTTTTAACAAGAAAATTAACAATTCAGAAAGTCAATGTTCATCGATTGTTAAAATCTGCATACTATATTTCTCTCTTTAGTTCAAATTCTTAAAAATACGTTTTCAAAACGTCTTTTAGATCCTTTCTTAATTTTTTTTTTTTTACTTGACTGAGGAGCGGAGTAGTGTGGCAGCGTTGCTCAATTTTAATTTCAATTTTAGACACCTAATTAATTAAATATTAAAATATAAACAATATTATTCTTGCCAGTTGGTAAAAAATATAATCTTATTTCATTTAAAAAATATAATAATCATCATCATATCGGGGGGGGGGCATTATTGCAGATTCGCTAGTTTTGCATTATGGTGACGATATCAGACCATGCTAAATTAAACAATAAAAAAAATATTATAAGAGAATGAAATATTATTAAATTAAATTATTTATATCATTCCGTGTATGATACATAATATAAAAATTTTATCATAATTAGTTATAAGGCAAACGTGTGCAATTCAACTGGCAGATAGGACAAACTTGTTTTGCATTAGTTATTAGATAAGAATAGGACAGTTTTACATAATAATCTTTAGTGTTGTTGTAGGTACATGGAACAAACTGTTTAGAGAAATATCATGCCTTTCTATAGCGGTTACGACTTTCTTGCTTTGTAGATAGTTAAAATACTTTTCACAGTATACATATCGCAAAAATTCCAAAAACGAAAATTTTGCAGATACCTACTTTCTTTCTTAGCACGGCAGGATAGGTTGAGGACCCTTGATGTAGACAACTGAAATCATAAATCTAGTGGAATACAAAAAATTGTCCGTAGCCAAATAGTTTGTAACAAAAATTACCCTCTGAATCGCAACCCCTAATGAGATGGTTAGCCCAAACAGAGACCAGAGTCCGTCATAATCCGGAAAGGACATCTCCAGTTTGCTTGCCACTATGTTAATAGACTATCTCCTGATTAAATGTGGATTCTAGAGGTCAAAAAAAAATTGAAGAGAAAATCGGGGATACTCAGTTCGGCTTTCGAAAGGGTCTCGGAACGCGAGAGGCGCTTTTTGGAATGCAAGTGCTCATACAGAGATATCGAGACGTAAACTGCGACGTGTATGCATGCCTAATAGAATTTGAATAAGCGTTTGATACAATAAAGCACGAAAAGTTAATTCAAATCCTGAAAACAACTGGTATTGATGAAAAAGATATCCGCATCATACGAACTCTGTATTGGAGGCAAAAGGCGGCGGTTAGGGTGGAGAAACAATTGACGGAAGAAATAGAGATAAGAAGAGGAGTACGTCAAGGATGTATCCTATCTCCGTTACTGTTTAACGTATATTCAGAACATATTTTTAGAGAAGTACTCCAAGATATAGAAGTGGGAATAAATTAATATAAATGGAAGAAAACTCAACAATATAAGATATGCAGACGATACTGTTCTTCTGGCATCAGACAGTCGAGATCTTCAATGTCTAATAGATAGCGTGGTTGAGGCTTGTGATCAATATGGATTAAAGTTAAATATAAACTAGACGAAGTATATGATCATAAGCAAGGATAATCTGGCTCAAGACGAAGGCTTATATGTCAGAGAAATAGCATTGAAAAGAGTCCTTAGAGCGGTATACCTCGGATGTAACTTAAATGAAAATTGGGACCCTTCTGTTGAAGCTAAAATACGCATCGAAAAAGCCCGTGCAACATTTCTGCGCATGAAGAAACTGTTTTGCGGTCATGATCTGGAGTTAGTACTTCGGGTACGGATGATGAGGTGCTACGTTTTCCCTGTTCTCGTATATGGAGTGGAAGCATGGACAGTCACCGAGGCAACTCTTAACCGGGTAAAAAGCATTTGATAAGTGGGTATATAGACGGATGCTCAAGATTAGCCGGGTGGACAGAGTTACCAACAGAGAAGTATTAAAACGTATGAAAAAAGATATGGAACTAACAACAACTATTAAGCGGCGGAAACTTGAGTATTTCGGACACATCATGCGACAGACTGAGAGATACGAGATATTGCACTTAATTATTCAAGGGAAGATTGATGGCAGACGAGGCCCCGGTAGAAGAAGAACCTTCTGGTTAAAAAACCTGAGACAATGGTTTGGACAGTCCTTAGTGCAGCTTTTTAGATCGGCGGTCAACAAGATCATGATAGCCAATATGGTAGCTAACATGGTAGTCAACGATCAATAACGGTCACGGCACTCGAAGAAGCAGAAGAAGAAGAAGAAGAGGTCATAGGTTTCTGAAAAAAACCGGTAGCTTGGAAAAACTAAAAAAAAAAAAAACGCAAATAGAAATCAAATGCTGTAATTGACACACAGAACTCGAGAGATGAAAAGTTCCAACAATTGCAATGTAAGTTACTGTGGTAAACAGACGCACAGTAGCTATGTTACCCAAGTTAAATTAAAAAAGTACCCAAATATAAACAGAATAACCTCTACGGTTACTTTATATTGAACACAAAAGCCCAGAAACACGTCGGTTCATACGAATTGGATAGTTAAAATTGCTTACCTCGAGCTCGGATAAACTTAAAATATAGTGGAGACCGGTGTTCGTTTCCAACCGCTTTCCCAACGTGTGGCTTCAAAAATGAAAATCTGCAACTTGTTATAATTTACACCGGAAAATACTTGATCGAACATTCGCGAACACAAAACACTGCTTGCAGATCTGCAGCGGGAATCTGGACCAGTGAGAAGTGGTGTTGGAGATATTACGCAACGCTGGATCATCTAGATGACGAAAGAATTTCTAAAGTGATCCGTCTTCTCACGGAAAACGAAGTAGGTAGATTAGGATCGTTCTTAACAATAGAGAATCGGAAAAGGATCGTACAATTTTCACATCAGAACTATGTAGCAGATAGCCATATTGAGTTACCCTATTACAGCCAGATGTTTTTAGTGTCCCCAAAAACATTAGCCAGAGCCGGGAAAACTTGCCACAAATAAAACTGGCACGATAACGGAAGCCGTTAAACCAAAAAGATGTTTAAACATACTCCAAATCGACACTCATAAAACTGGTATAATTTTGACAAGTTAGTTTCGTTATCATAGTTTGAATTAAGTTTTTATATAGGGTAGAGTGCTCTAAGACTGCGCACTTAAGGTTTGACCCGGTATATTAAAAAAACTAAAGCAATTAAAAACTCAGAAATTTGTATTAAAACTTATTGGTCTTTCAACAACATTATTACAAACTTAATTAGTAATTATTACATATACTTTATTAATAAAAACAAAAAAATCAGAAAAAGTCATTTGCGCAGTCTTACAGACCCCGTCGTGTAAGACTGCGCACTTGGGTCTGCAAGACTGCGCATTCAGTTTACAAGCATAGATCACATCACATGCTAGTATTATGCAGTTCACTTCTTCTGCCACCACTAAGAGCATGATGTACACTCGATTCAATCTTCAGTTATTGGCATTTACTTTGTTCTATGCATCCTGGACAACCCAACTACTCTTTGCTTCCAATAGTTTTTTTTTATTTTTCTTTGGACTTATTTTGTGTGCCGTGAATTGCAGTTTCAGAGATTTCCCTCTCCGTCACACGGCCATAAAATTAACCTCACTTTAGGTAAAAAGAATAAAATTAACCAGCATTACAATGTGAGATTTGTAAAAGTACGCGCGCAGTCTTACAAACCACCACACCGCGCAGTCTTACACGCCACTCCATAAATTTAAAAAGGACACGAATATAGCCATCTCCAATTAAATTGGAAAATAATACCATCATCTACGCTTGGTTAAGAGTTTTGTTTACATGATATTGCAATATGTAGGCGATAATCACAAAAACAACGACCGTACACAATTTCCAAAATGTCGAATTATTAGATCAAAACAGCGTAAAATGGTAAAACTTACCTAAAATATTTATTATCCATTTTTTTACGAAAAAAATCGTTAAGGGTAACCACGCTATTGGCAGTGATGTGTGGGAATTAAAATTAGCAAGAAAACAAACACCCATGCCGAAATATAAGGGGTTCGCAGTCTTAGAGACCGCCCAGTCTTAGAGCACCTTACCCTAATATTATTTTTATGTTAGTTTGAGTTATGAATTGTTAATTAAGTCACTTCGAGGTAGATCTTTAAAGTTTTTTAAAGGTTTTCCTAGTTTCCTTCCAAAATGTGACGTCCATTCCCATTTCCTTTTCGGCCACCTATCGTTGTTCATTTTTTGAACGTGTCCAAACCACCTCAGTCTCTTAGCATCCACTGTATCCATTATTACATATTAACATGGTCCATTATGGATACACAACTCCGTCTTAAGAAATCCATTTCCAAGGCTCTCAGCTTGCTTTTGTTCCCCGTGCTCATGTTGCATTTTTAACTTTCCTTTTTTTCTGCATTTTATGTTTAGTTCCGTTAATTAGTTTATTTAACTTGGTTTTTAATAATTAATATTAACATAATGATTATAACTACCTACTAGTTTAATAAAAATATACTTCTTTGCATTTGTTATTTCATTTTAAAAACTATTTATGAATTTTTATCTTTAGGATCTTAAGATGTATCACCAATCACCATTCACCACACTTGGAGTGCTCTAGTTAATTAATTGAAAAATATAAATAATGTAATTTTATAGTAATCAAAATTACAACAGTTAAAAATTAAAAACTATTTGAAGAATTGCAATGCTTGCATATTGATTGCTATTTTTAATTTGCCGCCTATATATTATGATTTAAATTTATTATATTCACATTATATCAAACACTTATTTGACTCACAATTTTCGTCTTATTTCATACAAATGCCGTTTGTGACGTAAGCTTCATTATTCGTGCGAACAACTGTAAGTGCTCTAAACAATGTTAAATGGTACGAAAAGTACCTCTACTTCTACTCTATCCTGGTGGATCACATTATATTATCAAGCTTTTGTTCATCTTTTCTGTTTGTCAAAGTTTTACATTAGACTTTTGTATTGGAGATCCAAATGCAAACTGACGCTCTCTGGACACTACTTTTTCACTATTACATATTTAGAAACATAAACTTTTCTTAGTAATAAACTTGAGTTATTATTATCATTGTTTGGGGTATGAGATTGATTCCATCAAATGCGAATGAATATTTTGCAGTTTTAGTAGTGTAAGAGAATATAGGCATGATATAATTTTTGTTCTAAATAAATGAGTAACCATACTTAACATACTATTCTTATATATTATTAAATTAGTAGACTATAAAAATAGAAGTTTGTAGAACATCCCACATATATTTTTTTACTTTAAATACTTTCATTTGCACAATAAAACATTTGCATTTTTATACAATAGGGTGTGTTTTTTGTCACATAAATTTAAAAACCTCAACTGGATTTGCTAATGTTGCTCAGTAACAGAATCAAATTAACACATATTTAAAATTATTTTAGTTATTTAGATATCGTATCGACATTGTGCTAAAACTAAACATTTGTAATTCAGAATTGTTAAAAAAATAATGTTTTACAATTATCTAGCCATCGTACCTGGCTTTGATAGGTTCAAATGTCCCTATCACGGAATGGAAATGACATTACGAGCTGAAAATAAGTAGTTACGTTGACCTACAAATTTGCAATAAAATGCTTTGTAAAATTTTCATATCGTTTAAATTTTTAATGGAACAGACAAACAGAACGACGCGACAGGCTTTGGGAAATATGGTTATTAGAAATATTAAATCTAATAATTTAAATCGTTTCATTTATCAATTCAGTTTAAATATGCACGTAGCTTAAGACAATAAAATTTTATATTTTTGCTTTTAGCATTATTTTTTTAACCTCATGCATACATTTAGGAAATGTAAACATTTGCATTATCATCCTTGGGTAGTTTTATATTATAAAGTAGGTATTAAAATGAAGTCTAGGTATTTGTTTGGAAGGTCGATATTCTCATGACAAACAAGGATTAAAGAAAAGAAATGCATTAGTTTTTCTATACACGTTGATCGAACAATGCTACCGCATCTCATCATGAATTTTGATATTGTTATCCATTTACCAAAAGATCACTGCTCTATTGCTATTTTTGTAGCAAAAGAGTAATAATCCTTTTAGGAATTTAATATTATATTAAGCTTAATAATATTTAAATTAGCCCGGTACCTTTTTTATCATTCGGGTATAATTTATTAGATAAACAACTTGACTGAGAATGTCGCCTATATACCTACATTATTTAACACAATTTGATTAAATGTTACAAATACTCTTATCTATCCCAATCTTGATGTAAAATACTAGCAAATGGTTAAAAAGTGAGTAATCAATTAAAGTTTTACTTTTATCCCACAAAAAGAATTTTGCATAATTTATGCGCACTTTCAGAAACTGTCAAACATGATGGCGATAAATTGGACGATATAGAGCAGGTAAGAAAAAAATAAGAGTTAGGTGACCGGGTCAAGGTTCCTTTTATCACTTTTGTCAGTTCATACTACCAGTATACTTATTCAAATGATGTCACGCCGATTTCAAATTTAAATAAAATGCATTGCGTACTTGATGCGATGTGAGTGTTTTCCTTTTGGGAAATGATTAGCATACAATATAATGTTTGGGTAGAGTCGTGTATAAGAATTCGTAAGCATTTTTAAAAGCAAATTTTGGCTATGATGTCAAATATATCGCAATGTGGAAAATAAATTTAAATTTTAATCAAATTTTAATATTTGTATCTTGTGCCACAGTTGGATAACACTACAACAACGAATAAATATAATTATTGCTAAATATAGTGTTTAATAGAATAAATGGTATTAACAGCATTCTGTCATTATATTTAATTTGAGTAGGAGCAAAAGCTTTATTAACCTTCGCATGGCATACTGGGGTCCCTGGGACCCCACGACATCTTAAAAGCCTGTAGAATTTTCTAATATTTTTTTTTGGCAAATCGACACCTTTGTAATTTAGCATCATAACCCTCTCGACATTTTACACACTATGCAACTGTTAGTTGTGGTATGCCCTTCAAGTTTTATACGATTTAAGCGAGCTTGGGGTCCGTGGGAACCCAGTATGCCATTTACGTAACTATTTTGTTAAAGTGGAAATATTTTTTTTAGTCATTTTGGCCTTTGATAACCATAATTTAGTGAATTAATATTACCTAAATTGTTAAGTTTTTAACTTCAGATAATTAATTAATAAGATATTTCAAAATATAAGAATTTATATTTCATTTATACATAGGTGCGGAGTGCGATGATTACATTGAATAAATCCCAATTTTAAAAACGTCATATAAGACTTTTGTGATAACATTATGATGATTTTTTTTTTATTTTATAGAACCATATGTCTAGTTTATAGTATAGAATAATTTTCGGTTAAATTCTTTTTCATTTTTGTGTAAATAAATTATATACTAAAAGGTTGCTTTTGATTGATGAAATTTGCCATATTTTACTAAATGTCGAATATAATTAAAAGTTTTTCTTTTTTAGGTGGATTATTTATACTTTTCAGTGACAAATACATTAGTTTAGTGTTTCTTACAAAAATCAGTCTTAAAATTTTATTTTCTCTATTGATTTAATCCCTTTTACCGTTGGGGTCCACAGGACCCCAGTATGCCATCTAAGTAACTAAAATATAAGTATGCCATGCGAAGGTTAAATTCAGTTGTGAACTTGTTTTTTGTTTTCAGGATTACGACTTGTATGTACTTCATTGACCCCCCGAATATCTTTTGGTTACAGAACCAGTTCTAAAAATATTTTTAACTTGCAATGTTACAAGGTACCTACTTTTTTATTTATAAGAAACATAATATTATAATATATAATATTTATTGTAATTTTATTAATCACATATTGCAGAAGTAGTACTTATAATATAATATAATTTATAGAGAGCACAATATAGACATCACTAATAGTTAGCAATAATTATTTGAAAATATGCTTCTACTTACCTACATTAGTAATTAGGTATATGGTACAGTAGTACATTTTGTAATGTTTTACATTATAAGCTTTTAAAACGTAGAAAAAGCTAGAAATATTTACTTTGAAATATGTGTTATTTTTTAAATTCGATTAACCGAACTTGATTATAATAATTAATTTTATCAAAATTTTAAATACAACGCCATATTAAAAATTGAAATTTGTCTACTGTCTAAACTTTTGTATCTACAATATTACATCACAGATGGTACCTACTGCAAATTTTTTCCTTATAAATAACATTTTCTAATTCGAATTAAATAATTAAAAAAAAATCAATTACAAATTAACTTAAAAATATTTTACATTAAATTAAAAAAGTAATTTACCTTTTCAATCACTATGTATAGGGTGTTTTTTTTAGCTGCATGAGAACTTTCAATAGGGATAACAATTGAATCAAGATTGCTATGGAAACAGTTTTTTGACATTTGTGTTTAGCAAGGTTTGGCATTTGATAATGCATAGATTGACCATTGAACAACGCTACCAAATTATAGAAATATATTTTAAAAATCAAAGCTCTGTTCGCCAAACATATAGAGCCCTTCGCCCATTTTATGTTAGACATTTTCGACCTTCTGAGCAAGCTATTCGTGCGGTGGTAGACAAATTTCGTACCACTTCTTCGTTGCGTAATATAAAAACACCAGCAAGACGAAATTATGTGCGTACCGAAGAAGCTATCAGTTCTGTGAGTGAAAGTGTGCAACAGGACTCAAACATTTCAATTCGCCATCGTGCTCAACAACTTGGGCTTTGTCCGTCCACTACATGGAAAATTTTACGGAAAGATCTTCATTTACTACCTCATAAAATCCAGTTGGTTCAAGAACTGAAGCCTGATGATCATCGATTGCGTCGTGAGTTCGCAGATTGGGCTCACAACCAATTGGAAGTGGATCCATTTTTTTACCGTAAAATTTTGTTCAGTGACGAGGCACATTTCTGGTATACACGCCAACGGCATCATTGGTCCATATGTCTTTCGAAATGAGGAAGGAGCTACCGTTACATTTTTGTTTCCAAAACTTCAAGAGATAAACATTGACAACTTATGGTTCCAACAGGATGGTGCTACGTGCCACACAGCCAACGAAACCATCAATTTATTGAAAGGACAATTTGGTGACAACATTATTTCAAAACGTGGTCCTATTAATTGGCCTCCAAGATCGTGTGATTTGACACCTCCAGATTATTTTCTGTGGGGGTATGTTAAATCCATGGTTTATGCTAACAAACCAACAACTCTAGAAGCATTGGAGGCTAATATTCAGCAAGCCATTTATGAAATAAAGCCAGAAATATTGGAAAAAGTGGTCAAAAATTGGACTGAACGGATGCGCTTCGTAACCATTAGTCGTGGTGGTCACATGCCGGAAGTCATGTTCAAATCATAAATGCCTTTAACTGTACTTTTATAAAAAAAATTATAACCAAAACATTCCGTCAGGTTTTTAATGTTTTATTTCATTTTGAAGTTCTCATGCAGCTAAAAAAACACCCTATATAATTGAGATATTTATAGTAATAGATCAAATACATTATTAGATAAATATGATTCTCAAAAAGCCCTTCGAACTCAATAAAATAATTATTTAAAAAAATTAAATTTAAATAAAAACAATTTGTCTACTGAAACTATTAAATTTTTTAAAATAAAATTTTTTAAATTTACATGCAGTTTGGTATAGTAGGGAGTTGAGCTATAGATTTAAAGGCCATAACAAAGAATACTTACAATAAGAACAAGAAGAAACATTCTACAGCAATTTTCAGTACGCATGTTTACCGACAAAATGGCCGCCGTTTGCTTTATTTTCATTGGCAGACCAAAATACATAGTTGACAATTGAAAACACTGAAAACGGCGACCAGTTTGTTAATAAACATGTGCACTGAAAAACGCTGCAGAGTGTCGCTTTTTATTCCTATCTTCGTCTTCTTTCTTCTTTAGGTGCCTATCCGATTTCGGATTTCGGCGATCCCCCCGACTTAGCCAAGAAGGCTGTACCAGGGAAATGTTAATGTTAATGGGGTGGTGGTTTGCCTTCCCCTTAGTCCACAGATCAATTTTGGACTTATTTAGATCATTAACATTTTAAGGATTCTTCTTGGCATATTACTCTCGTTGGTTTGCCATTGCCATCCGAGGTGAGACGGTCAGAATAAAGTTCTTACTTCACTCGGATTCGAACCGGGTATTTAGCGTTCATAGTCAACTCGCGATAGCACTATGCTCCGACCGCCTCTATTAATCATATTCCTATAGTAAATAAGAAATATTCTTTGGTCATAAACCAAAGAATTAATTAGGCGTGTTAAACCTAATTTAGCTCATTTCATTAAAAAATAAAAGAGAAGCAGTGCTTAAAACCCTGTGATTTTATGACCTGCACATTTGTTTTATAACATTTGAAGGGTCCACTGGAAAAACGATGAGGGTCACATTTTTAAAAAGTCGAGTAAAACGAGGTTTAAAGTTTCACAAATCTTCATAACGCATAACGTTACATTGTGCTGCCTATTTTCAACCGCAGTTTTTAGTAGAATTTCATTGTTTGTTTCCTGTGAGGATTGGTATGATCATAGCTTATGTTACAAGCTAAGAGATGCCGATAAAATATTGATTTTGAAAAAAATGGAGCCTCATCGTTTTTCCAGTGGACCCTTCATTTGTAAAGTATTATTCTTTAGTATTGTATTTGAAGTCCGTGGTAAAAACTTTTATTATTATATTTATTTAGTTTCCAATTATTATATCTACTAAATTTTACCTAAGCATAAATTTGTTCAAATACAATAAATTATTATTATTGCTTGGAAGAATGAAGAAAAGATAAATTACAAGCGACCTTCCTTCACTCTGGATTCCACCAGAATGGCGTATTAGCTCATTCACGACATCGACGTCCTAGGATCGCACATTTTCCAAAAATCTTTTCATAAATTTTCTTTTTTTGTTGGTATATATGTTAAAAATCTTATTTGTCTTGACCGGAATTTATTAAGTTTTCTTCTTTTTTAGGTAAGACACACAAATAACTTTCATTATTATTGGCTTTTAAAATTTTTGGAAGTTACTCAAATTATTCTAATTTTATGATATTTAAAATCACTTCTGGGGCAAACGAAATCATCAATTTTTACAATAGCATGCAATTCGTCCTATCTTTAAACGTGTCACGTCTTTCCTCATTAAGAATTACCTAAAAATTATTCCACTCGAACCGAGTTTATCTACAATTACAAGTAGATATATTAATTATGGAAAAATGAAGTTCATTGTTTGGGCAGCAGTTGATTAATTAATTGATAATAATATTATTGATCATACCCAGTGATCGCGGATTGTTTAAAAAGTAAATAATCAAGAAAGTATAAAAAAGTATAAAAAAAGAATGTAATTAAAAATATATTGAATTTGAATGATGAATTAAAATAATGTAAATGATTGAAATAATAAATTTATACCAAAATAATAATGGAAGTAATTGAATAATAAAAGGTTTGTTCGTTTGTATGAACTAACTTGCTCGGTTCAAGTTAGTGCAATGTACTGTGTTCGTTTGGCTGCTCAGTTCATGACCGAACATGAACTTTTTGCTCGACCTCCATAGGAGGAGTAGGCAGTGCAAGTTAGAACACTATCTAACTTTTGTGGTGGGAGTATTTTGTCTCGAAAGATAACCCAGTTTAAGTTAGTTCATACAAACGAAGAAACCTATTGTATTATATACAGTCCACACGAAGGAAGAAAGTACCACGTACTTAAACATTCATTGTTGATGTCCATTTTAGAATACCTCAATATATTATGAGCTTTCAGATAATATTATGTTGGTTTATATAATTATAATACTTAATTAATCTTTAATTAATATAATCTTAAGTACGCATATAAAAATAATAATTATATTTAATTACATATTCTATCAGTCTAAAACTTCCTCGAAAATTTAATACTGAATGAATGTTGGTATCATTCCTGACCAATTCCAACCAATTATATAAAAGTTTTCCAAATCTTTGTTCCATACTCACCAATAGCGTCTTCTGCATATTCTTTTCGTTTTTCTTGTATCATAGCCGACAAAATGTTATTCACAACTGGTATCAATATTATGTTTATTTAGTTGTTATATTAATACATTTTGAATTTCTTAAATATTGCTACTTATTCTTCCAATTTCCAATTTTTTGGAAATCTCTTCATTTTTCCAAATTTTCCTAACAAATTTATACACTCTTCTTTATCATATTATATCTTTCTGTCGTTTTTTACGATAGTGCCTTTCCAGTTTTCATTTCGTTCACTATAAAATATCATCATAACCTGATGTAAATACTATTATACAGGGTGAATGAGAGCACCCGTATCAGCAATTTTTTTCAAAAACGGTTAATCGTAGAGAATTGGGTTAAAAAAATTTATTATAAAAGCCATAATAAAAAATCGAATGGTGATATTATTATTTCTCGGAAAGGTCGGCATCCCGAGTAGTTTACTCCAGAAACTCCAGAACTCCAGAATTTTAAATGGCACCATAGGTCGAAAATGGTATGGTTAAAAAGATCTTTAAGAAATAAGCAAGTTTTGTAGGAAAAATTATTTTATTACTCCCTCCCCTTTTCAGTAATATTCGATTGCATATGGGTGAATGAGACCACCCGTATCAGTCTTTTATTTCAAAAACGGTAGGTTGTAGAGAGTTGGGTCAAAAAAATGTATTATAAAAGCCGTAATAAAGAATCGAATAATGATATTATTATTTCTCGGAAAGGTCGTCATCCCGAGTAGTTTGCTCCAGAAACTCCGGAACTTCAGAATTTAAAATTTTATAGGTCGAAAATGGTATCGTTGAAAATATCTTTAAGAAATAAGCAAGTTTTGTTGGAAAAATTATTTTATTACTCCCACTCCTTTTAAGTAATGGTAGTCTCATTCACCCATATGCAATCGAATATTACTGAAAAGGGGAGGGAGTGATAAAATAATTTTTCATACAAAACTTTTCAACGATACCATTTTCGACCTACGGTGCCATTTAAAATTCTGGAGTTCTGGAGTTTCTGGAGCAAACTACTCGGGATGTCGACCTTTCCGAGAAATAATAATATCACCATTCGATTTTTTATTATGGCTTTTATAATAAATTTTTTTGACCCCACTCTGTACGACTTACCGTTTTTGAAAAAAATGACTGTTACGGGTGGTCGCATTCACCTATAATATGCAATCGAATATTACTTAAAAAGGGTGGGAGTAATAAAATAATTTTTCCTACAAAACTTGCTTATTTTTGCAAGATCTTTTCAACCATACCATTTTCGACCTATGGTGCCATTTAAAATTCGGGAGTTCTGGAGTTTCTGGAGCAAACTACTCGGGACGCCGACCTTTCCGGGAAATAATAATATCACCATTCGATTCTTTATTATGGCTTTTATAATACATTTTTTTAACCCAACGCTCTACGACTAGCCGTTTTTGAAAAAAAATTGCTGATACGGTTGCTCTCATTCACCCTATGTAACTACGTTGTCCTGGCTGTTTGGCCTAAGGGTCCCACTACAAATATTTTTAGGTGAGTAATAATGAACGACTAACCAAAAGTGCAAGAGAGACAGATAGGTAGAGTTTTATTATATTATAAGAAAAAATTCAGTTTCAACTTTAATTTTTCACAAATGAAAACTTTCATAAAGATGAAAATCTTACTGATTTGATTAGTAATATAATATGTAGTTCCAAATATTGGAATCTTTAGGTAGATATTGGATTTATTTAAAAAACTGTTAATTTATCAAGCTGTAACTTCCAAATTACTAGGACCGTTTTTACACGTCGGCGTCGGACTCAATTGAAAACCAAAATAAGAAGATTCGATATATTATTAATTAAATTTACCACTTGTAAAACTATAGTAGATACTAACTAAAAGTAATATAATATAATTTTAGCGTATAGGTAGAACCAGAAAATAATTGAAAATATTAAAAAATTCAAATAGGGGGGGGGGGTTAAAACATGGTATTTTTAGGAAAAATATGAAAAATATAGTAAAATTATTATTAAAAAATTATTATGTTAATCATAATAATAATTGGCTATCATCAGTCAATAATTTTTATTTTACAATACATCCTATTATTATCACACCTACTCTTGAAATATCGTTTTTATTAACATTTATATTCTATAACATAATAGTCTAGGTATTTAAAACATATTTTTAATTTGTCTCCTTTCTTTCTTCTTCTTCTCAGTCGTATTGCTTCTTGACAGAAGCGTCGTGACCTTTAACAATGCTTGTTAAAGGCTTTCATGGCAGATTACACCCGGTGGTTTGCCGTTGCCTTCCGAGGGGAGAGACGGTCAGAATAAAGTTCTTACTTCACTCGGATTCAAACCGGGTGATTAGCGTTCATAGTCAACTCGCGTGAACGCTATGCTCCGACCGCCTCAATTTTTTGTTGTTGTCTTATTTACGATTATTCGGAAGTTCAGTAGTAATAACTGTGCAGATTTATAACAACACAGGAAACAAATGAGTGATAAAATAAAATAAATATTAATTTTTCATTTTTTTCCAACATTATAATGGTGGCAAGTTTAGTAAATTCAACGAACTTGAATTTGAATAAAATGTAAAATAAAGTTGCAATATTGCATTTATTTAGAATGGGATTGACATACATACATACATATTATGCTACGATATGCTATAACGATTTAATGTGTTAAATATGATAATGTGATTATAGGTAGGTACCAATTATTAACTTATCTATTTATCGTTAGTAAAATGTAATAGTAAAATATGTTATTGTATAGGAGGGTTCAGAAAAAATTATATTGTTTAAGTAATTTTAGTTATTGAATTTTGAAAAAATAATCATAATTTAATTGTTTCTAATAAGCGTTTGTTCATAAAATTAATATGAATGTAAGAAATACCACGTAACACAAACAACATACAATTTAGATTTTAGAAGATCAATGTCAGTGTTATTAGTATTTACCTATGTAGATTTATAGTTAGAATTATGGTCATACCTAAAATGACATCAATTTGGAGTATTTTTAACTTTATGTAAGCTTCCGTAAATTTTAAGCATAATTTATTTATTACTCTTACGTCCATTGCAAATAAATGAGTCAAACTGTAATCTATTATGTGCACATCTTATGATTTGTCAGGAGAAACAGAAATGTACAAGGTGGGCCAAAAGAGATCACCCTATTGGAAGATGCTCTTAGTTTTGCAAATGGCCGTTAATGTCAAATCTGTTTTGACATTTGTGGACTAGACAGATGTAGAATACAAGTGAACAAGCCATGGAGCGATACACTCCCCAAGAACGCGGAATAATCGTTTTAACGGTTAAATTTAACCGTTAGATTAAATAGATTTAGGGCCGCTTTTACAATAGTCGGTTAAACCTAACCTAGGGATAAACTTATAACTATTCACCAATCACAGTACAGCTTGTAGTAGCTTGTACTGTGATTGGTGAATAGTTATAAGTTTATCCCTAGGTTAGCGTTAACCGACTATTGTAAAAGCGGCCCTAAATCGGTTAATCGGTTTTAACCGGTTAGATTTAACAGTTCCAGACTTTTTTTTGTGGGTTTTTTTAAAGTCCCGTCTTTACGTGAACAAGCCCGAGACCCTAGAAGCCCTCAAGGACAACATTCGACACGAGTGCGAGAATTTGTCGCCCGAAGTTCTCGCCGAAGTGATGAAAAATGTCATAAAACGAGCCCATATGGCAATCAATTGTGACGGCGCCCATTTGGCCGATATCATCTGCTCGACTTGACCAATAAAATTCTAAAGGTTCAAATAAACATAATCAAAAAACAGAATAGAAGTTTTTCATTTAGAAAAAAAATGAGAGCCAAACAACATCGGATGACTTCTTTTGGCCCACCTTGTATTATCCTTTAATAATAGATGATAAAATTAATTTTGATACAAAATGAAATAGTCAATGATATATCGGGGCTCTATCTCCGTAATGGTGAATAAAACTAAATTTTATCAAGACGTAGATAAAATACAGTTTGAAACGACGCTCCTCAAATTCACAAATAAACAAATTAAATTTTTTCTTTTAATTATGTATTAATGACAAATTATTGCAAAACAATTTACAGGGTGTTTAAAAAAGTTGTGTACAAATTGCTTTAATTTATTTTCCAGTCAAATATTATGATATCATTTCAGAAGCCGAATGGTTAATTAAATGTAACCAGTTATGAAATGCAGTTAGTATGTGCGGGATGAGGACAGCGACTTCTCACAAAGCATACAAAATGGATTTTCATAATTTGGTTTCTAGAAGATCCTTTATAACTTTGTTAAAACAGTACTGAAGAGGGATGCTATCAAGTTATGGAGAAAGAGAAAAAAGGCAGGAGAATAAACAACAAAGTTGGTTGATGACCGTTGATCTCCCGAAGTGAAAGTTTTCCAAAAAAAAGAAGTTAAGTACCTTTTATCTCCCGAAGTGGAAGGTTGTAAAAGTGAGTGACGTTTTACCTTGCGAAGGGATAGTAGGTCAAGCTTGGTCCTGCATAGATAAAATTGAAGAGCGGAAAGAAGAACACATATTCGATTCGGGGACCAAAGGTTTTGTAGTAATCAAGAGTCAGTGAATTATGAAATGTCAGTTAGAATTTAAAGATGTCAAAATTGTACTTATAAAATAAATAACGTTTCAGCTTAAACGGCGATTCTTTATAAACAATTAAAAAGACTTTTTAATAAAACTAACGAAACTAAATTGGTGACCCCGACGATAGAGAAACAAACACAAAATGACCAACGACACGATACAAATCAAAAGCGATGAGAAGACTACCGCACATGAAATTGCTAAAGTAAGCATTAAAATACCTCAGTTTTGGGAAGATGGTCCAGCTATGTGGTTTGCGCAAATTGAAATGCAATTTATAATGAATAATGTCAGTCAAGATACAACGAAATTTTACTATATTGCGAGTACCCTCAATCAGAAACAAGCGACCGAAGTTAGAGACATCATTATAAACCCACCTGAAACCAATAAGTATGAGAAATTAAAAACCGAATTCATACGAAGACTCTCATCTTCCGAAGAACAAAAGCTGAAAAAACTACTACAGCGCGAAGAAATGGGTGATCGTACTGCATCCCAATTCCTTCGGTATATAAGAAACCTGGCGAACGATACATTTCCAGAACCGTTATTGAAAACTTTGTGGATTAGTCGTTTACCCACAAATATACAAGGAATTCTTGCAACAGTAGGTGAAAAAAGCTTAAACGATATGGCAATTATAGCAGACAAAATCTTAGAAACTCATCAGGCTGGACAAAACGTGGCGGCTACTAGCACATCTAATGAAGATCACATCAAATCGCTAGAGAAACAAATAGACGAAATGCGTATAGAAATACAAAGTTTAATACGGCAAAACTACAACACTCGAGAACCCTCCAGAAATAAGTCGCGAAATCGTAATGATCCAAAATTATGTTATTAATACAACATATTTGGATCCAAAGCTAGAAAATGTCGTCAGCATTGCTCATATAACTCGGAAAACTACAACGAGAATCATTAAATACGGCAAATGATTCTCACATCCCACTAAGCCGCCTAACCATCACCGATAAAACGACAAAAATCCAATATCTTATCGACACTGGAGCTGATGTTAGCGTATTCCCAAATCCGCTTGTAGAGACCATAGAACTGTACAAGATTTCAAGCTGTACGCGGCCAACAACTCCATCATCAACACTTATGGATTTACAACAGTAAATATTGACTTGGGACTAAGAAGATTACTCACGTGGCGTTTTATAGTGGCCGATGTGAACAAAGCAATCATTGGTTCCGACTTCCTCAACCATTTCAACTTATTGGTCGATATTCGAAATAGCAAATTAGTGGATAACCTTACATACATGGAATTATCAGGTCGGTTAAATCATAATCAACAACCTACGATACGTACAATAAATACAAACAACGAATATCACTTGCTAATCGACAAATATTCTATTACAAATCCAAATATGGTAAGAAAAACATGTCTACATAACACGCTGCACCGGATTGATACGTTACCCGGCCAACCTGTTACTTGCCGACCACGAAGATTAGCTGCAGATCGTCTCCAAATGGCGAAAAAAGAATTCGAAGTCATGATGCATATGGGTATCGTACGACCCTCAAGAAGCAATTGGTGATGTTCTCCGCTACATCTTGTAGAAAAGAAGAATAAAGAATTTAGACCATGTGGTGATTATCGCACGCTTAACGCAAGAACAATTCACGACTGCTACCCTATTCCACATATACAGGATTTGGCCCAATCGCTTTCTGGTAAAACAATTTTCTCCACAGTTGATTTAATTAAAGCATTCAATCAGATACCTGTCCATCCCGATGATATCCATAAAACCGCAGTTACGACTCCATTTGGCTTATATGAATTCACTCACATGCCCTTTGGTTTGAGAAATGCAGCGCAAACATTCCAACGTTTTATTCACGAAGTAACAAGAGACTTGGAATTCTGCTACACATACATCGACGACATTCTAATTGCATCCAAGTCGAAAGAAAAACATATTAAACACCTTAATCTATTATTTCAGCGACTACAGAAATATGGAATTATAATCAATCCAGCGAAATGTGTTTTTGGCAAAGACGAAGTTACGTTTCTTGGACATTCGATCAACAAAGAAGGAACGAAACCGCTACTAGATAGAGTCGAAGCAATTGTATCCTACGAAAAACCCATAACCGTAAAACAACTACGTAGATTCTTAGGAATGGTCAATTTTTACCGTCGTTTCATACCCAAAGCGGCATCCAATCAAACCCCACTGAACAAGTTTCTTCTAGGAAAGAAATCAAATAATGACAAACTGAATTGGTCCGCAGATTCGGAAGCCGCTTTCATCAAGGTAAAAAATTCATTAACCAATGCAACTCTATTAGCTCATCCATTAGCTGAAGCTCCTTTATCAATAATGGTCGATGCATCAAATGAGGCAATGGGTGGTGTTTTACAGCAGAAAGTGAACGACGCATGGCAACCGCTAGGCTTCTTTGCAAAGAAATTTAACACCGCACAGACGAAATACAGTGCGTACGATAGAGAACTTTTAGCTGCATACTCAGGCATCAAATATTTCAAACATTCGCTGGAAGGTCGACAGTTTATTCTCTTCACTGATCACAAACCGCTAGTGTATGCATTTCAACAGAAACCTGAGAAAAGTACTCCTAGACAATTTCGACACCTCGATTACATTGGACAATTCACAACAAATATTCAATATATTAAAGGCACGGAAAATGTACCTGCAGATACACTTTCTCGATTAGATAACCTCAACAGCATCAAAACTTTAACAAAGACGATCAATTATAAAGAACTGGCAAAATCACAAGAAATTGATTCCGAACTTAAAATATTTCTAAATGAATCTAAGACAGCAATCAAATTGAGAAAGATACATTTCCCCGAATACGAAACAACCATTTATTGTGACACGTCAACAGAAACAGTACGCCCTTACATAACGCAACCATTTCGGGCACAAATATTTAACAACTTGCATGGACTGGCACACCCAGGTGCGAAAGCTACTACGAAAATAATTACAGCTCGCTTTATATGGCCTGGTATGAACAAGGATTGTAAGAAATGGACCCGACAATGCTTACCTTGCCAGCGCTCGAAGATACAACGTCACACTATGGCTCCATTAGGTACCTATATGTTACCTTCTACACGATTTGAACACGTCCACATCGATTTGGTTGGACCCCTACCAATTTCCAACGGATTTAAATACTGCCTAACATGCGTCGATCGATTCTCAAGATGGCCTGAAGCAATACCCTTGGAAAATATAACAGCAGAAACGGTAGCGAAAGCGTTCATAGCAAATTGGATTTCTAGATTCGGTGTACCATTAAGAGTAACTACGGACCAAGGCCGACAATTTGAATCTCATCTTTTTAAAAATCTATCTTTGCCACTGGGCATTACGCATATACGAACCACATCGTATCATCCACAAGCCAATGGCATGGTCGAGCGCTTCCACAGACAACTCAAAGCCGCGATAATGAGCCACGAAGAAGATTCATGGACGGAAACATTACCCATTGTACTACTTTTAATATGAGCCTCATTTAAAGAAGATTTGAAGGCAAGTGCAGCAGAAATGGTTTACGGCGAAGGAATACGTTTACCCGGAGAATTTTTCTCGGCATCTAAAGAGCTTAACCGATGAAGTTGTAACTCGGTTACGTCAACACTTCAACACTCTACGACCAGCAGAACCGCCCCTCCATGGTAAACAAAAACTTTTTATGTCACGAGATTTAAAATCATGCACCCATGTATTCTTAAGATATGACGCCGTTAAGAAATCGTTACAACCACCTTATAATGGACCCTACGAAGTCGTGCAAAGAAACTCAAAAATGTTTACGATAATAATTAACAATAAACAACACGTTGTCTCCGTAAACCGAGTTAAGCCAGCATACCTGATTTCCGTCGAGAATTTCCAAACACCTCCAAGCGAACAGAACTCTTCTTTAAAACCAGCTCATCCCAAACCAATCCCAATTGAGGCAAACACTCAACCAGTTCCAAATATTGAACAAACTACGAGATCGGGACGAAGAGTACGTTTCACAACGAACTATGGGGACCTCGTACAGAAGATCGAATTGGAGAATTACATACGTTAGCATCGTTCGATCACGGGATCTCACTAGGAAGGGGGTAATGTAGTAATCAAGAGTAAGTGAATTATGAAATGTCAGTTAGAATTTAAAGATGTCAAAATTGTACTTATAAAATAAATAACGTTTCAGCTTAAACGGCGATTCTTTATAAACAATTAAAAAAACTTTTTAATAAAACTAACAAAACTAAAGTTTTATAATTTTATTATTTGTTGCTGTGTTATAAAATTTGTGTTTGATTTTTAAAAATTTTTGTAAAACTTTTGTTATTCGATTGCCAAGAACACAGGCAAGGTTTGTTAATCGTTGAAAATAAATTATTGAACTACAAAAATTTTATCTTGAATTCAAACACGTGTCGTTATCCCCAAAAATTGAACTTTTGTTTACACTGGATCAGAAGGACACGACATCGGTGTTTGTTTTCGAGGTCGTTGCAGAGCGGGTGGAGGCACGCACCTTTGATTGCGGTCAGAGAGAAGGAAGTATTTTTGGTTTATTTTGCATACTAGTTGGGCTGTTGATGGACAAAAGACCATTAACAGCGCAATATATGTAGTTAGACAAAACATTAAACTTATTAACTTTATTGGCACGCCTTAACGTTTGTACTATAATAGTAAAGAATATCGTGTATTTTAGTTCACCAAAAACTTAAATCTTGATACTAGCTCCCGCGTGACTTCATAAGTGTTTACTTCAGTTTGCATTCAACGAGGCATAGAAAGCTGCGTGTCTTCAAGGTTAATTATTCTAAGGATATAAGACCTATCAGATTGTTTGTGTACCAATAATTTAAAACGATTAAATTGAAAACAAATAAAATATACGTATACATATCATACTTTTTTAGACAGACTAAAACTGTAATAAACACTTTTAGAACTAAAAATATAATATTGGCACAGATGTAAAAATACGAGTATACTGAAAGTATAATAATTCACAATCGATTTCGTTAACACAGTAACATCGTCAGGTGACTCAACAGTTTAGTCTGTATATGTATTCTTCATCAATCCACTTTAAGAAAATCAGCAGATGGTGTTAGTAAATTGGAATACTTAATAAGTTGCTCTATTATTGTAGTTCTTGGTTTTTATTGATGATATAGCAATTTATTAAGTATTCCAATTACAAATGTGCCATCTGTTGAGAGTCTCTTGTAGTAGATTAAATGTTTCTAAAACCAACAATCAAATTACATACCCATCTGATATAATACAATCAGACATAATAACTATCATGATATTTTGTAGTATAAGGTACCTGAGGGTAATAAGGCCTAAGTGCCAAAAATCGTATTTAAAGTAACCCCTTTCGCTCAAGGCTACACTGACAGACGCCTATTGCACGAAGATGTTGCTACAAGTTTGTGGCGTCATCTTGCATCATAAAACGACGCGGGCGTCCAGCACCAATAATAAAAATCGGTTTAAATAAATCGTATATATTTACTAATTTTCCATAGGTAAATGGCAGTGGTATCATGAGGAGTACGTTGGTTTATCAGTGGATGATACTAATGACTTTGAATGCTGTTAGGCGAGACATTTAAGACTTTTATTAAAATTTTTAAGTCGTAATTGGTACATTCATGCGATTATTGATCTGAAATACCAAATATATTACATATAGTTTGATTATTTAAGTATGTTAAATCCATAGGCCTTATTACCCTACCATAGTAAAATAAGGCCTACTGGCAACATTTTTTTAAATGTTTAATTTTGTCTTTATTTATGGCACAAGTGACCATTTTTCATTTATATTTTATAGAAACTGTATTTCAATAATGATTATTATTAAAACCTGTTGATTAAATTAGACATTTTTCATTTTATTGCAAATCTCCCTTAGCTAGGCCTTATTACCCGCAGGTACCTTATTTATTAAATTTAAGTAGAGGATTTACTGACGTCTCTAGGGGGAAGTTATGCTCCTTAGCTTAGCCCACATTGAGATCGCTACTTATTTTGAAGGTTATAAAATACCTTGTTAACTGTATGTACAACAAAGGCACTTGCACCATCCAACCTGATGAAGGCTTTCATAATATGTCCCAATAAATTAGGATGTAGTAAGTGGTTGGTTTATACTATTCGATAATGTGCACTGATGGTGTCGGACAAGTTCAACTGGAAAACTGTAGACATAAACTTTGATGTTATTCAAGTGCTAAAATGTGTGACAAATTTTCTGCAAACTTTTTAATTCGACAAATGATTCTCCAGCAGCTCCTGGTGGACAAGATTATTACCATGTTGCAATAACTCACCTCTGGTTGGTTCTTGGAGGTTTCCTTAGGTTAACAACAATGAGAGAGGTGTTATTGTAACTTAGAGATAACCCTCCTCACCAGGAGGCGTAGAAAAGCTATTTATAAATAAATTGTTGGGAATAACACTTTTAATAAAATTATGTTACCCAATTTATCGTAAAAGGATTCTGGCAAGCAATGTAAAATTGATGTTTTAATTGCGCTCTGGTTTTGTAAATAAATACCTAACGACTAACTTTTCTTTAAAAATTCTCGTAACTGTAGTAGTAAGAAAGAAATTCTCCATGAGAATAAGTAAAAAACGACTTTGCAGATAATGTATTCAGGCGTTGATTCTGATCTTTTTGGATGATAAATTAAACTGTATTAATTTATTTAATTTTTTAATAAGTAATTTAAGTTGTAAAATATTGAATGTTTGTAATAGAAACTGTAATAAATTGTTGTAAGTGATGAAAAGTACTCAATATATTTTTGATCAATTCTGATTTTATTACTCCAAATTGGATCCTTGGCTATCTTAATGTTACGTAGTTTTTCATTTAAGCGTAAGTGTATAGTTGGTTATATAACTAACCGTTGCTGAAATAAATAATTAATTATTTCACGATAAAAATTTTACAAATGGATCAAGGCGTACAAAAAACAATCCCTATCAATATTAACAAAATTCTACTTTCAAATTTCAGTAAAATAAAAAAAATAATAAAGTGCAAAGAAATTCAACAAAGTGAAGAAATTTTAAGGAAATATCAATAATTATTCCTTTTAAACCAACTACGCCGTTGGTACAAGTTTTAGAGGTCAAGAAAATGAACTCAAAAGATTTTCCAAGGACACTACAATTAGCCATTCCGTCCGAACGAAAAACAACACAAAAATATGTTCCTCCAGCTTATAGTAATGAGAAAATTGCGTCTGGACATTGTTTGGAAACAGTGAAAGGCAGAAGAAAAGTTAGAAACAAGGCATAGTGAACTTTTTCTTAAAATGTTATCCAATTGAAGAAAAAGCATTTGAAAAAAAGGAAAAATATTAAATTTATTCTATTTAATTTAATTTTATACTTAAATATATTATTATATTTGTTACGATTTTATATTTTATAATAAACATTTAACCTATTAGAGTGAATCTTATTCCACTTCGGTTTGGATAATGAAAATTAGGAAAGCAATTCTGATCGCAACAGTTTCTGATAAACAATAATAATTATTAACATACTTATTTGAACTATCTATATAATCACAAATATTTTTAATAATAATAATCCATGATTATTCATAGTTCAATCACCACATCTTGCACTTTTTATGCAGGTTCATATTAGAGCCCAACGGACACGAGAAATCTTGGGCAAAATATTCTATATTGCTAAACGGTACCAATACTCGAAATCGGCCAGGTGAACGATCTCCATTCAAGACTGTCTCTATCAAAGATTTAGTACGTTCTTTATTACACCAACAATGAGCAGCTGAAATCCAAAAAATTTGCTGCGCTGAATAATTTAAACCTGGAAGTTGAGATTCTACACCATTTTGTTTCACCCATGCTTGATATGCTAAATACGCATGTTTTATTCCTGCATTATCAGCAATGTTTTCTGATAGAGTATTTGAACCCTTTAGCTAAAAATTAATCCATTATAATTTTATCATAAGGTTTGTTCGTTTGTATGAACTAACTTGAACTGGGTTATCTTTCGAGACAAAATACTCCCACCACAAAAGTTAGATAGTGTTCTAACTTGCACTGCCTACTCCTCCTATGGAGGTCGAGCAAGAAGTTCATGTTCGGTTATGAACTGAGCAGCCAAACGAACACAGCACATTGCACTAACTTGAACCGAGCAAGTGAGTTCATACAAACGAACAAACCTAGTAAAAATTGACTAACGTTCAAATTGACTTCTGGATCAATGAAATTTGAATATTGGCTGAAGAAACACATATATTTTCTGCCATAAGCCATATCAGTTTCCCTGGTACAATGCCAGCTACGTAAATTACCATTTTTGTCATGCCATTTACCATGGTTGCCAAAAACCTGACTAATTTCATGCCCGATGATATTTCCTATTGCTCCGTAGTTTATCGAATATAGTCTGTCATTGGTAAAAAAAAATGTCTGTAATATTGCAGCAGAAATGTCTTAAAAGAGATGTAATGAATTTATAATACAACATATACAACCGTATACAACATACAAATACTATTTTTCTCCAACGAATAAGACACAGTTTCTTCGGTAGGCAATAAATAAGATTTCCAGTTTGTTTCATCGCCAGGATTGAATAACTCATTAAAAACCTTATCAGTTTTAAACAAAGAAAAATTTCCAAGAAAAAGTAAATAGTTAGTGGTGTTGGTTTTTAACTGAAATTTAAGTTAGCAATACCTAGTCCTCATTGAATAATTTATATTATCTGTTATTTATTTCTAGAATGTAACAAATATTTAATTTTTCCACAATCCTATTATATTTCTCTATGTAAACATGAAAAGCGAGATTGATTTGCTGAGTTTATTGCGTTATACGAAAATTAACATTGGGGGAATTCCCAAATCTACAAAGGAGTAAATCAATTTGATTTTGCATAATTACACTAATCTTGAAAAATTGTGAAAAATTAGTAATTATAAAAGTTTTTGTAACGTTTTTCACATAAATGACAAAAACAACGAATTATTCAATGTACCAGCAGACAATGCTTTAAATGAATTATATTATAAAGCGATGATTACATACATCAGAATAATAATCTTCAATTTTGGTCTTGGTTAAATATTCTGGGGGATATCCAATATTAACACTCATACTTTCAAACTTTTCAATCGCTAATTTTTTTGTACAATTATCCATCCATTCAAGATTTTGGAAACTGTTGATGAATTCATTTTTTATATTTTCTACCACTTCCTTTACACCTTGTTTAGTAGTTTCATTGAAGTATTTCTGAACGTACAAGGAAACCGCTACCAGGTTTAATCTGAAAGCTGATTATGATCTGCGTTTATAAATAACGGATTTTATTATGCACGTACGACGTGGAAGAAATGGCAACACATTCTTTCCATCGTTCAAGTATGCCAATGGAACTTCCATGAATTTTTTGGATATAATTTTGTTCCAGATTTTTGATACTTTCAGGTAGTGCAATCACTAAGGAACGTATAGCTTGAAAAATTGCGTGATTAGATAGTACCCTAGTAAATTTATAAGAATAATTTCTGTGGTGAATATAATGAAGATATTACCTTTTTGGTGTTGCATCTAGCAGTGCTGCTAAATTTGCTATGTAGTTTGAATTTTGAATTGTTACCAAACTCTCATATCTGAACGCTTGATCAGGAAGTGATACCACATAATTGATGATGTCTAACCAAGAAATATTAGGATATTGTTCTTCTAGTTCTCTTATAGTCAAAGTTACGCTTCGGCTGCTATCACGTTGAAAAACACCAATCTGCGGACATTTTATAATTACCAACAACAAACATTACACAAAGAAGTTATTGTTACTTGAGCAAGTTTCATTTTAAAATGTATCATTTCTAAAACTTCTGATTGAGCAAAACTTTTATTTGCACCAAATTGATGAGCCAACTCAACCATGTAGTTCAAATAAGCTTGGACGTTCTCATCTTCTACTCCATTTAACAAATATTTTCTCTCTAATTCTAAATTCGCTTCTTTCAACTGGAACAAAGACCTTAAAAAATTATTTGAACTTGACAACTTCAAATTTGATTCTTACTAGTAAAATATTTGTTGAAGAATTTGGAAAAACGCTAAAAGTTATAAAATTGTTCGTACTTAAACCAAACTTTCTAAATTTGTAAATGGATTTTTGCCAATCAAATTTTTTGTCGTTCCATGAGTATTCTTCTAACACTGGCCAGCCCCCTAAATCTTTAATCATTATTTTTAAAGAATTTACGCTATCCAAATCGATTGCTGTGGTGTTCATGCAAGCACTGTACATTTTCTTGTACAACACGTGGCTTCTCGGTTCATCAATTTGAATTGGCTCTTCTAAAATCGATCTTATTTGGTTTTGTACTACCTTGTCGATATCTGTAAACATATCTATTTTTGCTTCATTATCTGGAATGCGAGCTTTCTTTAAGTATCCGCCACAAGCAAACTCGTAGAAGTTATCACAAGGATTAATAGATTGATCAATAAGGTTGAGCATTTTTGCTGCTGCTTGAATACAGCTGGGTGTTAAACAAACTGGATCTGCTGGTGAAACCACAGATCTGCATATTACAAATTGTTTAGTAAATCTTTTCTTAGATAGTGTAAAATCTGAATATAAGTATATCCACCACTTACCCAAAAGGTGCAGTTGTTTCTGTCTTCTCCATTAATAGTAAATATGCTGTTAGGATTATTAACAAAATAGAACACATTGGTAAGGCGATGATCGTAAAACGTTCATATTTTGTTCTCTTCTGCCAGAAGGACTGTCTTGGTTGTCTGTAAGATAAATTGATAAAAATGTTAATATGGCCTTATAAACTATCGAATCCAAGAGGACAAAACTGTATGGCGGCATTCACAATTAAGTAGGGTCTTGAATTGCTTCGGTAGAAAGCTAACAAGAACCAATCAAAATGAACAATTTTGTAATCATATAAATGGATAGAAGAAAATACTTTAAGCGCTTGCCAGCTTTCTACCGAAGCAAGGCAAGACCATGGTTTTTTGAAAATAGTTTCAATTTGTTTAAAGAATTTGTTGTAGTATTTCTATGTCGACAAGGCGTATTATCTGTTTGAATTTTCCATATCGTTCTTTGATGAAATTTTATTTTAAATCGCAACTAGCGTTGCGAGCACGTGCCACTGTTTATCCGTCTTCTATTAGGTCTATTCGTAAAGTTTTATATTTCCAAATAGTGCGTTCTCAGTTTGTAAACAGTTTATTTTTGTTGTTAATTCGATTTTAAAAATGATTGATAAAGTAAAATAAAAGTAAAAAATATGGAAGACTTCAGAGTGGCAAAATAGTGCTCGACAAAGCCGAAGCCAAAGTTTGTATAATAAAAACAAAAAATATTTTTGTATACTCCAATGCATGGTATAAACGCCTAAAAGGATTTTTTGATTGGTTTTATAGTTTAGCAAAAAAAAATCCAGAAAATCCCCGGTTGTTTTAGGCTACAAATAATATTAATACCCCTTAAATTTAATCAAAATTTTGTGAAAAAGTGGGTCATATTGTAACGAATTTTAGTTCAGTTGCATTAACTTCTCCACAAATAATTACTCAAATATTCTGAGTAGTACGGCCCAGATTAAAGTTTCTAGCGATATTTTAATATCTGCTACGTGTTACTGACCTTGGAAAATACATTTGGTTAGGGCTGTCATGTGATACGCGCTTGGCGGTAGAAGGGAGACGCGAGGTAACGAGGATTGAGTGACTTGCCATCCAAGAGACCGGTCGACAGAATATTTCAGTGCGTAAAAACATCATTTTTGGCGGAAATCTTTGGTTGACGTCAGTGAATTTTATATCATTGTGATCAGTAATTTTTAGCCGTTCTGTATATGTATTTGGGACACCACCGGTACAATACAGAAGCTATTTCGAATTTCACATGTGGCAGACGCCAACGTCCACGCGCATTTCTGTCGACGCAGTCATTCTCTGGTTCGTAACATATCGAGCACACTCGTTCTCGCTCGATTCTTTGTTTTCAAACAAAGCACCGAATTTTAACCTTTAAGGTTATGGTCATATTTTTAACAACGTTTGACATTTTTCGAGGAGGTCTCACGAGGGTTTATAGCAGTGTTTTGTGCATCGCGTCTGTCAGTTGTTTCTGTATAAACCCGTGCAAGGGCCAGTTTTGCATCAATTTAAGAACACGTCGGCTGCGGATGAACATCAGTCGTTGCTTGAGATCTTGGGTAAGCTTTTTGTATCATACCGTAGATTGTGACGTGTACTGTGTGTCATACCAAATTTATAACTGTGTCCTTGTCAATTGTATTGAACATCTTTTGATAGTAGTAGAGTCAGTGCGCTGGGTTTTGTTGCGACCAGAATTGTACGTTGCAATTGTTTGCACGAGCGCCACACTGAGAAAAAGGTTTGTTAACTATTAAGCAGTAGATTTATTTGAGGTAGTTTATTTAATATAACATTCGGTATAATAATATTAAACGCGATAAGTTTATTATAAAATTTTTAGTAAATTTGTCTGAACATTATGCTTTATTTGATTATTTGGGCACATTGTGTTAATATTAACAAATATTCTTTTGGCAAGCAAATGATTTGTTAACTATGAATAATACTTGTATTGGGTACTAATTATAATGCAGGTATTAGTAAAGTATATACCTGGGTAGTATACCTGGATCGTATACCTGCACAGGGTGTACTTGTGTCATTTTACATACACACCTCCATAGGTGTGAGGTTACGATGGTTAGTATCGCGCAACGTTCAAAGCATTCGTCACGGGTTCGAATCTTGGTCAGATCAGAAATTTTTAATTTTCAGATTCACAAGAGTTTGATGCTACAATATTCTGAAGAAGGGCATGATAGGAAAATATAATTAAAATAATTAAAATGATAAATAAAAAAAAATAATCCCAATCTAAAAGAAAGAGTTGAATAATATAATATGTTAAAATAATATTTTGTATCTCTAACAATCCCATAAGTTAATAGTTAATAAATATAAATTTATATTTAATAAATATTTTGTTTCTGTAACACTCCCAAAACTTAATATTTAATAAATATAAATTTACTGTAAAGATATTGGTCAAACAAATGCTTTGTTTATATTAAACAAATATTTATTTCTCTCATTCCAAATCTACCATTTATTTACTCCAAATAAATTTTATTTATTACAAAGAAACCTTTTTCTCAGTGCAAGCACGTCTCAAATTTCACATTTTGTTTCATTATACACTTGTTATTAGCTCAGTGTTTTTTTCCATTCCTAGCTACACTTTTTTTACAGAACCCCGTCGACTCAGCCTCCGGTATTAAATCGCGAGTTAGTTTATATTTACCATCGTGGCCGACAAAAAACCGAAGAGCAATCTTTGGATTGTCGCAGGTCGAGGTCTCTGTTCAGGATCGACCCTCCCATTAGGGGTTGATGTTCAGAGTGCCGATTTGTTACAATATAATTACATATAGATAGGACTACTCCGATTCCATGACATTATAAAATGTGACTATAATAATTAAAATTATTTATATTAAATACACAATATTTTCTTGAATGAATGTTAGGTATTTATCTTCAGTTCAAGCAATTTTATTGAATTCTATATAATATAGGTAATGATAATATGTAGCTAATATAATATTACAATACACATAAATAATGGAAGCTCACCTTATTACAGCTCCACTCGAAGTGATAACCATTTTAGCAATTGCTCTATAAAATAAATTCAAAATTAATAAGGGTCTTGCAGAATGCAAGAATTGAATGACAGAATTGAAACATGTTGGCACACTTAATACCCACTTAGTGTATTATTGTGTTTGACGCATGCATTGTTATTAGTAGGAAAATTACACTAAATTTTCCTTTAATCAATTTAGCACATACACACAAGCAGTAATAATAATTTTAGATGGAGTTTAAATAAAAATCGGGAGTTACATTACACTATATTTAATATATGAGAACTGTGCTTGCTATTTGAATGAATAATACACTGAGAAAAAGGTTTCTTTGTAATAAATAAAATTTATTTGGAGTAAATAAATGGTAGATTTGGAATGAGAGAAATAAATATTTGTTTAATATAAACAAAGCATTTGTTTGACCAATATCTTTACAGTAAATTTATATTTATTAAATATTAAGTTTTGGGAGTGTTACAGAAACAAAATATTTATTAAATATAAATTTATATTTATTAACTATTAACTTATGGGATTGTTAGAGAAACAAAATATTATTTCAACATATTATATTATTCAACTCTTTCTTTTAGATTGGGATTATTTTTTTTTATTTATCATTTTAATTATTTTAATTATATTTTATAGTGCCCTTCTTCGGAATATTGTAGCATCAAACTCTTGTGAATCTGAAAATTAAAAATTTCTGATCTGACCAAGATTCGAACCCGTGACGAATGTTTTGAACGTTGCGCGAGACTAACCATCGTAAACACACACCTATGGAGGTGTGTATGTAAAATGACACAGGTACACCCTGTGCAGGTATACGATCCAGGTATACTACCCAGGTATATACTTTACTAATACCTGCATTATAATTAGTACCCAATACAAGTATTATTCATAGTTAACAAATCATTTGCTTGCCAAAAGAATATTTGTTAATATTAACACAATGTGCCCAAATAATCAAATAAAGCATAATGTTGAGACAAATTTACTAAAAATTTTATAATAAACTTATCGCGTTTAATATTATTATACCGAATGTTATATTAAATAAACTACCTCAAATAAATCTACTGCTTAATAGTTAACAAACCTTTTTCTCAGTGTATGTTTCAAATTTTTTGGAAGTAAATTTCAATATAACGTATATTTTCATGGTGAAAATAATTATGTGCGTCCTGTTAGTCCACAATCTATTTTTGGTGTGCAATAATATGTTGTAGTCGAGTTTTTAATAACGCGTTTTATGTAGAATGCGGATCTGCATGTAACTGCTTAATGACAAAAAATTAGAAATAGTCCGATGCAGGAAACAAAATAAATATAATGATGTAATTCTCTGTTTTCCAGCAAATTAAAGATGTTGATTCAAATAAGAAAGCTAAAGCAGTAAATTAAAAATCGGTTATTATTGGGACTCATTTGAGATGGTAATGTGGAGAATTTCTGTTATGGGTAATATAATGTGATACTACATTATCTACTTTTATTAATAGGACTTTCAGATATTGCCGGATCGAATTGTTAGCTAATGACATAATATTAAATGATTATATTATAATGAAAACGATGAAAATTATCATATTAAAACTAAAATTTCATCTACATGAGTGTCTGAATGTTTAAGAACTTATAAATTGAATTTGAACACAAAGAAAATATACACCTTACATACACTACGTTTTATATAAGCACAACACAATAACTGAACTATTCACTGAAAATATTTAACCGATTGCATATTTATTATCTTGAAGAAGAATTTTATCAAGTTGTAAGTTACTCAAGGTATAAAGGTGCCCACAAACCAGCGTTCAAAAGCGTCACTCAGGTATGTCATACATTATTGACGTACATGTATGACAATAGTGATTGCCCACAGACGTACACACTATCTTGCCAAACAAGTTAGTTTGACGAGCAGTGACGACGACTATATTCTCTTAGCAGCGGCGTACGCTGCTTTGATTAAAAATAAAAAAAAATAAATTAGTTCGACAGCGACAAACTCGAACCAAATGGGTGAAGGAATGGCTTTTAAAATATTCAGAATATACCCATATTAATCTTCTAGCAGAATTACGAGTAGAACATGATGATTGGCGAAATTGCCTAAGAATGGATTATATCAATCATTTTCTAATAAAATACACCACGCGAGACACTGTATAATGAATGCGAACGACCGTGATATTTCACCACACACCGACACTTATGTATGTACGAGTCGAGTTGCGCGTTATTGTTTTCCGGTCTAACCAGAAAACAAAATCGACGCACTTACGTGCGACTTTTTGACAACACACTAGCATACATGGGTGCGCAAACACCTATAACATACCTGAGTGACGCTTTTGAACGCTGGTTTGTGGGCACCTTAACGTTCTATCATTACTGAATACAGAAAATGGTCTGGTATTGCAATTTATTGGTATTTATAAAAACTACTGACTATGGTAAGGTTACCAGACGTCCCGATTTGGTCGGGACAGTCCTTTCTTTTACACTGCTGTCCCGATTTTTTTTTTAACGTAAGTCGGGACGCAAAAATGTCCCGATTTTCAGAATTCCTAAAAAGTAAATATATTATTAATCCAACTAATTAATTTACTAAATATGCTAGCACTTTTGCATCTATATGACTCGAAAAGGGTTTTCAAATGTCAGGTAGGTACATTATCAAATTTAGTACATTTTTTAAAAGAAAGTTTTTAGTTAGAAAATTGCTCTAAAATGCGTTTTTTTTGCAGACCCGCACCTCCCTTGGGCTGGGAGTATTCCATACCTCCCCCCCGAGCCCCGGTTAGGTGCTCAGTTGCTGCTTTTACGCTATTTTCTTATCACGCGGTAGCGCTTTACCTTACTGAGCTATGAAAATACTGTGTCAATGCAGGCCCGTAGCCAGGGGGTGGCAAGGTCGCGCCATGCCGACCTTTTAAGGATGTTTGCCTGACCTTTTAAAATAAAAATATGTAACAATAGATTAACAGATAATTTTCCCATTCTACATTGGTCCTTTTTATACAAGAATTTTTTTATTTTTAGTTCGGTATAATATGCTTTCAAATACAATTCGCAGAATTGAATATTCATCACAGTACCCCTGCGCTCGGGGAGAAGCTACTTTCGCTACCAAAAATTTCTTTTTTTCCTTCTTCGAAGCTTCCAGTCGCTTCCAAACGCTTTGGCTCCCCACCAAAATGTTTGTAGCGACTGAAAGGGGCGGAGCCAAAGCGTTTGGAAGCGTCTCGAAGCTTGAAAGAAGGAAGAAATGTTTGGTAGCGAAAGTAGCTTATCCTCGAACGCAGGGTACATGTAATAAATTTTTTTTCAAAGGAGGAGAGGGGTCCCCAAATAAAAGCATTTTCCCCCGTGACCATTGCATTTTTGGCCCACCGACCATAAATTTTGATAGCCCATTCGCCCCTGGCGTGTGGCTGTGCGATAATACCATATAATACGATAATACAACTTTTATTAAACCGCGTTGACCTTGAAATTTTAAAAAATTTTCGCCTGCGGCGCTTTGAAAAAATCCCGCGAACCCATCTCGCATCCGCAACATTAAAATTTTCCCGGCCATACAAACCGTTTGTCCTACCTTTATTTTCGATCTGACTACGGACCTGTGTCAATGTCCCGATTTCTTGATTATAAAATATGGTAACCTTAGACTATGGCCATCTCTTCCGGAATTACCCTATACCAATTATAAAATTGTAAATACTCCTGGTTTTTGGTGAGCAAGTAGTGGAACCATTTTGGATTTCCTGCAGTTGGCAACGTCCTATTTTTGTTGTTTTGGATGATCACTTGGGGAATTCTTTCGTCATCTGGATGGTCCAGCGTTGCGAAATATCTCGAACAATATCTCTCTCAAGGTCCAGCTACAAATCTGCAGCAGTGTTTTGTGTTCGCGGAAGATATTGAAGTGCTTCCGGTGTAACGTTTACAGTTGTGCCAGAGTTCACCTTTTTAAGCCAGATATCGTATATCTAGTAGAAGGAGACGTTTGTCACCAGATAAGTTGTAAACTTAAGGGGACTGGCACACTTAGGAGGTCGAGAAAATGCAGCTATTTGTTATTTTTTTTTCTGGAAAAGTGTATATAATTATTGCAAAACAATTAATTTTATTTAAAAGAGCTCTATTTTAGGAATACAATGTAATTTTTTTGTACAAAAATATTTTAAAAAAATAACTCATTTACAGCCGATGTTCGGCAACGAACCCTGGTTTTAAAAAGCATCTTGCGGTGAGCAAGATATTTCAAAAACTAGTGCACAAATCTATTTCAAATTTGGTATACTTATTTCAGACATCAAAATCTAGTCCCTAACGCAGAGATTTTTTTATTTAAATGCGTATTTTTTATTTTATGAATGAAAAGTATCGCTTGTTTTTTTACGAAAATCCATATTTTAACTTTGAACAGCTGCCGTTTTGTCAAAATTCCGTTTTTTGAAAAAATCTCTGCGCTAGGGACTAGATTTTGATGTCTAAAACAAGTATACCAAATTTGAAATAGATTTGTGCACTAGTTTTTTAAATATCTTGCTCACCGCAAAATGATTTTTAAAAACAGGGTTGCCGAACTTCGGCTGTAAATGGGTTATTTTTTCAAATATTTTTGTATAAAAAAATTACATTGTATTTCTAAAATTAAGCTCGTTTAAATAAAAATAATTGTTGTGCAACAATTATACAGGGTGTCCCCGCACTCACTTTACATAACAGAGGTGGTGATAGAGGACACTTTTCTAAGAACAATATTTAACAAAAAATTTTTTTTAAATTCAAACCCTCAAGAATTAGGCCTCTTTGAAGCATTTTTTTAAATTTCCACCTTCACGTGGCCATAGCCCCGAAAATATTGATTTATCAGTAAAAATGGTTCAGTGCTTTTTTAAAGGGCGTGAAATAATCTACAAACTAGATTCAAACCTTTTATTGTCTAAAATTAATGGCTCTCGAGTTATGAATTAATGTAAGTTAAAAAATGTCGAAAAATTTGAGCTTTGTTTTTTTTTGTTTTTTTTTCAAAACCCTGTATCTTTTAAACGAAAAATTTTACAAAAAATCTGACGCCCCATTCCGGATAGGAAATTTAACGGACTACAACTTTTGTCTAGTAAAAATTTTTGAGAAACCAATCCATTTCACAGAAAATCAGAAAATAATAAACAAGGCAGCTACAAAATAAAAATTAAATTCATTATATTTTTTATTTCTTTTGAAAAATTATTTAATTAATTAATTTTAAACTATTACATTATTTAAGTAAATGTTGAAAATGACCGCACCTTCATTTTCAATACACAGTCGTGATCGTTTTAAAAGATGTTTTATAGTATTATCGAGTATTATTTATAAAATTTCCTCTTTTGTTAAGAGCCACTATAGCAGGGATGGTCAACAAGGTCGAAGGATTGACCGGTCGATCACGAGGCCAATTTTGCTCTATCGGTGAGTGTGAAAAAGTGTCAAATAATCGAATTTCTGCGATTAAAATTGTCGAAAAATCAACTTTTTTCGATTTTTTCTTGATGAACATCTTTTAAAACAATCACGACTATGTATTGAAATGAGGTTGGTCATTTTCAACATTTACTTAAATAATGTAATAGTTTAAAATTAATTAATAAAATTATTTTTCAAAAAAAATGAAAAATTTATTGAATTTAATTTTTTGTTTTATAGCTGCCTTGTTTATTATTTTCTGATTTTCTGTGAAATGGATTGGTTTTTCAAAAATTTTTACTAGATAAAAGTTGTAGTCCGTTAAATTTCCTATCCGGAATGGGGCGTCAGATTTTTTGTAAAATGTTTCGTTTAAAAGATACAGGGTTCTGAAAAAAACCCAAAAAAAAGAAAGCTCAAATTTTTAGACATTTTTTAACTTACTTTAACTCATAACTCGAAAGCCGTTGATTTTAGGCAATAAATGGTGAATCTAGTTTGTATATTATTTCACGCTCTTTAAAAAGGCACTAAACCATTTTTACTGAAAAATCAATATTTTCGGGGCTATGGCCACGTGAAGGTGGAAATTAAAAAAAATGCTTTAAAGAGGCCTAACTCTCGAGGGTTTGAATTTAGAAAAAAATTTTTATTAAATATTGTTCTTAGAAAAGTGTCCTCTATCACCACTTAAGTTATGTAAAGTGAGTGCGGGGACACCCTGTATATACTTTTCTAGAAAAAAAATAACAAATAGATGCATTTTCTCGACCTCCTAAGTGCGCAAGTCCCCTTAAAAGAACATTTTATATAAGTAAGTTAATTCTTTCTTATTCGTCTGACCGATGTGTATTTTTGACTTTTGTATTTTAATTACTGGTAACCCATAGCGGTTGGTGTGTCATGGTGCTTCTAAATTTAAGTTGGGTGTACGTTTTGATTATTATAACACCGTAATTATTTACTGCTACTCTGTCTGTTTACCACTGTAATTTACATTGCAATTATTGTAACTATGATGACATCTCTCAAATTCTGTGTGTCAATTAAAGCATTTGTTTACTATTTTCGTTTTTCTTTAGTTTCCCCAAGATAATAATAAAGACCGCGGTCTTTTTCCAGAATCCACGACTTACGCCTTCACATGAATAAGGAGCTGGTCTATTAACATCGTTATAAACACACTGGAGAGGTTATCTCCGGATTGTGACGGACTTTGGTCTCTGTTTGGGTCAACATCTCATTAGGGGTTACGATTCAGATGATAGTTTTTATTGCACCGTACTGTAAATTCAAAACCGAGCGTACATATTGATTTAACGTTAATCTTAAGCTAAAGCGTGCATGTATCCGGGACAATCTACAGGTAAATTCTTTAGGACTTTTGGGCCCGGTTGCTAAAATTCTGGGAAAGCCCTCTACAGCTCCAACAACGTTAGAACCGACTTTAGGGGCGTGTCAGGCGCTGCTAAAATTAAAAATGTACACTCAAATGAAGAAGTTTCTTGGGGCGAATATTTAAAATCCATAAATTATTTTGTCAAATTGCAGTCACGAAATACGTAAAAAATGTTACCGCAAATATTAAATAAAGCACTTTTGGAATAAATTATAAAATAACATGAAACCGAATAACACAAAAAACCACGACAAATGTAAACACACGCAATGATTTGTAACTTTTACAACTGAATGTACTTGAGAAATAACTCAACGTTCATTGGTTTATTCAAATTTTTATCAAATTAGTTGGCATATTTGCCGCGTCCTTTCTAAGCTTGGTGGAGCTGTATTATGCTATACAAAATAATAAATTATTTTGAAATTTAGCAACTTGGTGAAATAAATTATTATAAAACCTGGCATTCTCATAAATTTTCTTGCACAAAAAGTGTGTACTGAATAAAGGATTTACTGTGATCTTACTTACCATGAGTTATTTATAATTACGCAGCACTCAGTCGCTTATTTGTTAGCTCGGCTAAGGAAACGTCTCCAAATATTGCTCGGCCTACTGCCTCACAGCCGATCACGACTCTCTTAGTAGGTCACCAACTAAAAATTAACCAATCAGATGTTTTTTCTTGCGAGTAAACAGATGCACAAAACTGGTGTTTATAATATAAAAAGTTAGGTGCTCTTTGAGTCCTATGTTGAGGCAAAACACCCTTCAAAATATAAAAATTAAAATGATTTAGTGATATTTTTGACATAATATAGGAAACGGTAAACCTTTTAATCTTTCTAATATTCTATTATTCTAATATTTTATCGTTTGGTTAAGTTTTCGTTAGATTTATATTTTACAACATAATATACTAAAATCACACCCTATTTTTGAAATTTCCTTTTTAAGATTTTATTGTTTCTAATCTGTAACTATTATGTGTCATACTATTGCATGTACATATTTCTTGGTAGAATTTGACTGAAAATGGACGGAATAAGGGGAGTTTTGCCTCAATAAGGGACGGCTGAGAAGGAATTTCCATGTAGTATATTGATATGTAAAAGCTGGAAAGTTTGACCAGCATATTATGCATTGTGGAATATCTTGCTGCTGACTTAGCTATTTAGAAGTTGATTTTTTTTTTCAAAACCAAATTTTGTAATTGCAATAGTGATGACTCGCTGGAGAAATTCTTTTCAGTTGTTATTTTATGTTGAATAATTAAATAAATAACTACTACTGTTCAATTTTTTAAAGGTCTATTATTTTGCAAATTAGTTTTTTCATATTTGTTCATTGTAAGCACCAGCAAATTTTTGAATAGCTTTGTCTTTTACCAAATTGGCGTAACAAATCTTTTATCTACCAACATTTTATATTTTTCTAAAAGCGTAACGAAGGTAAGAATGTTCTTCGCGGGAGAGTACGCCAAACTAACCGACTTTAAAAATTAATTATCGTAATAATGATACCTGACGGTGTAAATAGCAAGTTTTAAATACATTTTTTTTTGGATCATTGGAAATTGGACTAAGAACAAATACAAAAACTGATATTTAACGAAATGTTGTTACAGCTAATAATATAATGATATTAGCTGTAGCAATAAGGTTAGCACCATCTACCCTAACGATTAGGGACCATATTACATTATAACATGAGTAAATGCTGCTAAGTTGTATATCAATAATTGTCCCTAGTACATCAACTATGAAAAATTCATCGCTTAAGTACGCCTTATTAAATATGTTGCAACCGTCATCGTCATGCGTTCGAAGTGATAATACGGTTCTTATTAGAACCAAAAAGTTTCTCTTAATTAATAAATAAATAACATTAACTAACAAATAACCTAAGGTATAATCACGGATCCTTGGAATATGTGCTGTATATTAAAGAGATAGTTTCTATTACGAAATAAATAACATAAAATAACTTATAATCTAAACTAGAAATAGGGATCCTTGAAAATAGTTCTAAATTAATTAAAAATAACATTTTTGCTCGATCTTGTCGCTACAAGTATTAAACTTCGACTGCTCTAACTCCTACACATTCTAGCACGGCATGGCATAATCCTTGCGTACTTAGTTTAGTTTTAATAAAGCCAGTGAAAAGTCTGCATTTTAAAATTTTCGTGTTAAATTTTCGGATTACAACAGAATAATAATTTTCAGTTTGAAACACAGCTTTTACGACACTTCTCAGGCAGGCTTTCAAGCGAGCAGCGACAATCAATGGATTATATAATTAGTTTCATATTTACCTAGTCATGTCTGGCGAATTCATAAGATATAGGTTGAAAGGTAAAGTGAAATATAGCATGTTAAAATATTTTCAAGAAATAGTTTATTCTTTAATTGGCGACAATGTTACACTTTTTCTTCAATTTGCTTATTTGGATAGGTAACATCTTATACCACTGAACACACAATGGAATAAATCTTTATTCAAATTTTACTTAAACTTAACCTTATTTATAAATTGCGTGTATTACAATCAATACTTGAATCACGCAAATTAATAATTCATTTTAGGTAGACGTGTTTTCTTTAATATTTTTTTGAAGTTCTAAGAATTACTTTACCATACTTGACATTTATGTTTAGGATTCATTTTCGAGTCTACAGTACAACTAAAGTCTCTTGCGAACGATTCTGTGTTACTAAATGAAATCTTAACTCGAAAATTGCTTGGAGAATGATAATCGTTTAAAATTTGTTGCTTTAATTCTCTACTTCGAACTTTTTTACACCACGTATTTCCTGCAGAAATCCAAAATAATTGATTTTGGGTGTAATTTAACCCAGGTAACAGTTCTTCAACACCATTTCGACTAACCCAAGATTGGTAGGCATTATACGCTAACTTTATTCCCCCATTATCTGCTATATTTTCACCTTGGGTGTTGACGCCGTTCAACTTGAAGAAAACGTAATAATTAGTTTATGGAATTTACGTAATCTAAGCAACGTACAGTCATATTTAGTTCGGAAACAACTTGCTCTTGATATTGATTAATGATGCATTGGGTTCTTTCGAGAAAAGCTGCTTCAGTGCTATTACCCCACCAATCTTTTAAGTTTCCGTCTTTATCATATCTTCTTCCCACATCATCAAATCCGTGAGTAATTTCATGACCGATAGTAAAACCGATTCCTCCAAAGTTTAGGTATTGAGGTCTTTCGCTGTTAAATAATAACCCTTGTAGTATTCCCGCAGGGATTTCTAGAAAAATTCCTTATAAATATAAATTGTAAAAAACGATCGAAATTTGGTTTACCTATTTGGTTCTTCTCTGGGCTATAGAACGCATTCACTACTATAGGAGAAACATACGAAGTCCAATCATTTTTGTTTAATGATTTCCTCAATTTCAACCATGTTTTCTTTATTTTAAACAATTCTATACTCAAAATAGCATTGAAAAATGAACTCGTATTTAGGACGAGCTAAAGAAGTTAAATACTTTAGAAAATAAAATATATCAAAAGATGTAATTACCTCTGAATAATATTTATCTAATTTTAAATCATCAAACAGTTCATCTGCGTAGGCAACGTAAAACGTCATAAATGTTGCCTTTTCTAAAGCTTTCCCCTTAGTTACATCATCCATCCAGTTGGATTCATTCAAAGTGTTGAAAAATTCTTGACGTATGTCTGCCACAATTTCTAAAATTTTGTTTTTAGCGTTTTTGCTAAAATGTTGACGTACGTATAAAGCTCCTGCAGCTAAACTATATCTACAATTAAATCAAAATAACAATCTATTGTGAAAATGATAGATCCGATGAAAACTAAACTCGCTTATAACAATATTTATGCAATTTTTCCATCTGGGTGGATTTTCCTTTATCCCATAAATTGCTTCATTATATTGCTGTTCGCGTTCTCTTAAATCTTGTGTGAGGAAAGGTATTGAGAAGCTAACCACTTTAAACATCGCATAGTTTGCTTGAACCCTTGAAGCTAACATTCAAAAACCGATTTTTTTTTATATTATGTTTTTACCTTTTGGGCGTTTTGTTTATTAGATTTATAAATTTTTCTACATAATTTAAATTACTAATGTCGACTATATCGTTTTCGTCAATTTTAAGATTGGGAACATCTATTATGTTATTGAGAAACTCTAACCACTCAATACCTGGAAATTGCTCTTGTACTTCTTTTAGTGTCATTGGATTATATAAAGCAGCTGTATTTCGCGATTCATTCATTGTAAGGCAAATCTAAAATGTACCTAATTACTGCTATCAATTTTTAAGTTACCGTTATAATTTTACCTTTGCTAGCTCTATTTCAAATGCAACTGCCTTTTTTAATTCTACTTCAGCTGATAACCTATCAGCACCTAGTAGTACAGCAATGTCGACCATATAACTGTAATAACTTTGTATAAGTTCATCTTCAAGCCCTTTAATCAAATTATCTCTGCCAAACTCTAAAGAAGCTTCATCTACCTTAAAAATTTAAAAATTGTATGAAGATAAAAAACACACATTATACTTACAATAATTATTCTGTTAGACGAATTTTGTTTATCAATTTCCAATCCAATAAACATGAAGTAGTTCGTATTTAAGCCCTGTTTTCTGGACTTATACATGAAATTTTTCCAATCAAATTCTTCATCGTTCCAATATTTACTTTCGAGAACCGGCCAACCACCTAATGCACGTAAAATAGTGTGAGTAAGCACATCAAATCCTTCGGATTCAATGCCCGATGTGTTCATGCAACTTTTGTATAAAGTTTTGAGATTATTGAATGATTTGGGATCGTTTGGATTTGAAGGTTTCCCTAAAATTGTTCGTAGTCGTTTAATAACGACATCGTTAATTTCTGTAAATGATGATATAGTTGCTTCATCTTCTGGTATTAAGTTTTTCTCCAAAAATCCGCCACACGCAAATTGATAAAAATCAGTGCACGGATCTGCTGTTGAGTCCATGTAGTCGAGTATTTTTAAAGCAGAACCAATACATGCATGATTGTTACAAGTGTGTGTTTCTAATAAATTTTGTACTGTAGTTCTAAAAAGAATTTTAAATTAATACAGAGGTGGAGTAATTAAATTTTACACTTAACTGTACTTTAGGATTGCTTTCCAACGATACAATGTATAATATTAAAAAGGTTAATACTAAAATTAATAGTAACATAGAAAGAATTATTAATATACGTTCCAAATAAGTCCTTTGATTCCACCAAGGTGGATTTCTGTAACAAAATTAACTTAAAATAGTAGTTTACGTGCTAAGATCAGAAAGTCACATTGTGAAATCTAATCCTTTTCGTACTGTTTCGCCAAAAATGATACTCTCTATACGATTGGACGAAAATGTAGTATAGGTCCAGTAGATAATTTCCAATAAGCAGTAAACCTGTATTTTGGACTACCATAAATAGGTAGTTAAGAATCTTTTAAAAGGTTTTATAAAAAAAGCCGCAATATTTCATTTTGTTAGAATATTTTATATACTGCTATAGGTAGATATTATTGTTTATAAAGAATACACGATTTTAATTTATTGGAATGCATAATGAAGTTAAATCATTTCTAAATTTAGAAGGTGTGGAGTAAAACAATACAAATTTTATAAAATTGTTGATAATATCATCATGCATATTGAGACAATTCTAAAGATACTTACTTTATATGTAACCGCCTTCGAGTTCTAGAAGCTGATTTGAACATTTTAAAGAACGCAGTGAAAATAATGAAACCAGATTATTCAAATTTTAATTATTTTAACGTGCAAAACGAATTGCCAATTTTCTAAACTTTTTTTGTATATGGAGGTTAAATAATTGTAGCTACACGCACTGAATAAAAATAACTAATTTAAGCAATTTAGTTGGCGAGTAATTAAAATGTTGGACGAAGATAATTTTTATTACAAAAATTATATTTATGTCGTTTTAGAAGCACAAAAAAGAAAAATTTGTGTTCTAAATTGACCACGTATTGACGAAAGTAAGAAGCGTCATTGTCGCTGTTAAATCAAATACTGCGGTTAATATCAAACTTAACATATTTTGCTTGTATTCATCGTGAATATCTTGAATCAACTAAAGTCTTTGGAGGAATATTTCAAATTACTAATAGAATTAGAAACTTGGTAGTATAATAGAAAGTCATAGTAAAAGGGCGTTCGACACCACGGCTCTATTACATGCAATAATTCTATCTGCTTTTGTGTAATTATATAATGACTAATAATAATACTTTCGTGCAGATATTGGAAAAAAGCCTTCATAAGTTAATGTAAATCATGAAAATAACAGATATATCAATATTAATAGAAAATTATTTTGTTAATATAAAAACTTCCTCACAAAAAACTCATTATACTCTTATAATCTCACATTTCAGACATATGTAATTGAAAATTCTCAGTACAGTATTGAAGTTTGCAACTACAAACTATTATGAACATAGAAAATAACTGTACTAATAGGTTTCTTTCTCTTAATTTTGGACTTCGTCCTGTATTTTTTCCAACTGTGTGGTGCAGATGCAGTTGACATCATTGGATTTATAACTACTGGAAAAACATATTCTAGTATCGTTAACCTTGGTAGATGCTTTAAATAGTCCATAGATCGATGTTGGACTATTAGATCAGAACAATAATTTATTCAGCGCCGGCCTGATCAAGAAACTTGGCTTTCCCGCTTCCCTGTCTATCGGTGTATGCTTTAGCTACATTGCTGGAAAAATGCAAATAGAGTACATAATGGTTATTATTTATTTATTTTCTTCTTCTCAGCGTTTTTCCACCCACTACTGGACATAAGCCTTTCCCATTGAATTAGCCTTTCTAATATAATTCACAACTCTGGTCAGACGGGTTGGTGAGTAGTCCGCAGATCGATTTTGGACTATAGTTGTTTTACATCCAGTAGCAGCTTGCTAGGCTACCCTTCAGATGTGCCTCTTGGGCTGTTTTTTTGTTAACGGTGGTAATTCGTCAACTCAGGGGGACCGTCGGCTCAACGTGCCCTCCGAAGCATAGAGGCTTGATCATAAGAAAGTTTAACTTATGTAACATTTATTTTTAAATTTATTTGGTTACACATTTTACATTTAGAACAATCGTCTCATGCAATTTAGTGAAGTTAGATTTAACAAGTTAAAAGTAATTGCATAGAGACGGTTGTTTATTCACTTACACACAAGAGACCAATACGAAAATTGTACCGAATTTTAAGCTCGATTTTGCTTCAAGATTAAATTTATTGACCCGAGTTTTTCTCTTTATTGTTTGAACCACGAAACCTAAGCATCCTTTAGAGTCTGGACCCAAGCTTAGAGCAAGAGGCTCAAAATTGTTCTCCGACTAATATAGCAAAATGGTGCCTTATACCGTAGACAGACTGCCACTAACGATCATCAATTCTTCATTAACTTTTTCATAAATTGTAAATCCGCAATTAATTTAATTTATTAAATGGCGTAAATGATACTTAAGTAAATAATACAACAAGTAGTAATTTGAGTATTTTTATTATGTGTATCAGATTCGTGGAATTCTGACTAAAAGAATCGTTAACGAAGATCAACACGTTTCAGTGTGTCGAGCGTATTAGTTCGTTAATGGTTAAATGTCATTACTAGAGCGCGGATTAATATGCACTTATTTTTAGAAAATAAGCGCTTATAATAAGCACTAAAAAATGAAAAAAAAGCACTAAAAATTGAAAAAAAAGCACAATAAAATCTTAAATAAGCTGTCAAAAAAGTTACATACAAAATTTTAATTTTTAATCTTCATCAAAAAACACCAAAAATAAATGTATTCTTAATACATGAATGGCATACACAAAATAGAATTAATCAGAATTATGGATGTTGTAAGGAAAACAGTAAATAATCAAATACTTTTCTAAATTTTCTTCTTTCTACGTCAACTGACGTTATCGGCGCATATTTAAATACATTTGCTGGGAATACTGAGAGTAATCTAGCAGTAGAGGATTCTTTCATTCAAGATTTTTAATACATTCACCTTCGTACTAATAATTAGCTTTCAGAAATTCCAAATTTTCCTGTCCTTAGTTTGTCATTTTTAAAATTTCTTGACGATCTTTAATTGCTACTGTAGCTGAATCGGACAAATTACACACGAATTTTTTAAATTGTCGTATTATGTTCTGCATAATACACAGCAGCTGTTAATCATGTTCTCCATTTGGAAATATGTATTTTAAACGGTGGTATCAATAACATCTTATCGTTTCGGCTATTCGAGGTAATCCATGGGCAAAGAACGTAAAATTAATCATAAGTTTGACGAAAAATGTTAAGGTGCTAGCCGCTTTACCCGTAATAAGCATTTATGCATTATTTTCCCGTGTGTTTAGGTGACTAATGTTGGAAGACGTTGTAAACTTGCAAGTGTAGTTTAAAAATAAAAAGATTACTTGCCTCACAACTTTGTAAATAATACGTGACAAATTAAAATTAAAAAAAAACAAAATTCGAAATGCCAAAATCCATTAAAAAAAGCTCAAATATGCATAAATATGCATTTTATGCAAATTATTAAGAAAAAAGCAAAATATGCACTATCAACATTACGTCAAATCACCGTAATTTTTTAGAAACGTAAAGATCCAAAAGGAATATCTTCTGCATACAATTTACAGCAATAAGCAAAATGCATACAATCCGCGCTCTAGTCATTACAATATAAATCAACAGTTCCAATAAGAGCAACACGTCCGAAATTAAACGCGTAGTAGTTGTAACGCATCATTTTTGTCCCTTACAGCAAATAATTATTTAGTTTCATACTGTGATAATTTGAAATATTACACTTTGGAAAAATAGAATTGCTTCTAGAGAGTGGAAGAAGAAGAGGACACTTTGGAACTAACATAGTAGTTCTGGTACGATGTCATACAGTAACTTTTGGAATTATTATGATTTGAAACTGCCAACAATATTAAATCAGTAACTATTGTAATTAGTAAAATTTGTAAAAGCTTAATTATCTAAGAAAACTAACTGCTCTTAGTTATTAACCTTTGGAACTGAGGTATAACACATCTTCTTTCATGTGAAATCTATTTTCATCAATATTCTCTACGAGCAAAATATTAAATGCTAATTGGAAAAGATGTTTGGAAATTTGTCATGGTGTTTTAGAACCGGAAAATCATGAATAGACGCTAGACAAAGATTGATATCTTTACATCGAATGGATGGCAGGAGCTCCAGCATCAATAGCAAGCAATGTTGAATATTTTAAGTTGTGCTTTGTCCAGATTGTGCAAACTGTATTGTAATAACTAATAACCTCAAAATCATCACAGATGAGATTATTTCTTTTGTTTGCTTTATCGGTTTGAATATCCATTGCTAATCGATTTGTGCAAGATATTTATTGATAAAATAAATAGATTTAAAAACATTGCAATACTTCAGACCTCACGGCTATCCTGGTTAACTCCGAGAAGACCGTTAGAAATTCAGCTTTAATCCTTCTGGCAAGTTCTGCAACGCTGCTTGGTATTAAAGCCTCGCACAGCTGTCTAGATGGGCGGTTGGGTGGTCCGAAGTATTGGCTAACCTGAACTGCTATTGACGCTTTCTGAATTAAAGTTGGAAATGGTGTAGTGTAATTTTTAAGTAATTGTGATTGTGATATACTTATTTTTCTTATTTCCTTTTACATTGTATACTTCGTGGTTTCGGTTGCAGTTAAACTCACCTGGTAAACTCAAATGGTCGCATTATATTTTAGTTTATCAAATATTTGTATTTAGTTTATTGAACAATCATTAGAAGAATTTTTAATAGTTTGCTAGTTGATATCTAAAATTTTCATTTAACATTTGTACGTATAATACGAAATAACAATGTATCTAATATTTGAGCAACACATCAATAACGATATGAAAACCATATTGTATAGAAATTGAAAACACAATGTCGATAATATGGTAATAGATAGCATAAAACCTTAGAAATGTAGTAATAAATATATTTAGTATAGCGCGCCTCACAAATTTATTAATAAAATGAAACCATTTCAATTCTAAACTTTTTTTTAAATTACGTTAATAAAAAGTTATAATTTATGTTTCTGTTTACATCAAGTACAAAAATAGTACAGAATTAAGTAAATCAATTAGATTCTAAAATGCTTTACTTCAAACGTTAACAATTTGATTATTTAACTACAATAAATTATTGTAAGTTTCAAAAGTGCTATCCACCAACCTTATAATTATTTCTCCCTGAACCGACATTATTGTTTCGACTTCCATAAAATAATATATTGCCTTTGGTAATAAATAATAATAATCATTATTTCTGAACCATTTTTTTTAAATGTAAAATCATTAATGCATTAATTTTGATAGTATCGTAGGTTTTGTGAATCAAACAACTTAGATTTCTTGTGAACTAGGCCAGATGAGAACGGAACAATCGAAAAAAATAAATTCGCAAGCATACAATCCGATCGAGTCCGACGTAATGCGCGATACTCAATAATTATGTTAAGGCTGTCTGCAGACGGCCAGCGAAAACGTCGCGCGTATCCTCGTGGATGCGACCTGATAGGTGGGATGAAATAAACTGTGACATGTAGAAATAGCAACCTCAAGATTAAATATACCAACTGAAAATTAAATAATGTTGTTATTTAACCCAAAAACAAATAATTTTTATAATATAATAAAATAAGTTATAATGATGAATATTAAAAATACCTATTTACACACCAAAAGCATTCATATACAATACAGTAAACAATAGCAATTCTAAAATATTCTCGAGTCTATCTATATCACACTGGTGATAATAAATTATGACCAAACATAAGAGACGTTATCCAGATGGGATCTCACAAATGAGTTATATAAAATCTTTAATACGGCAGGTCGTGAAATCGTCTGTGTTCCTTACTAAAAGTCAACCTAGAATCAAAGCTGATCCCGAGATCACGAAAAATATGTTTTAGCTTGTTCCTCGCACACCAAAAACTTAATCTATTTAGGTCAGATTGTACCTGAGCAGCAGACATATTATCTTCGCAGAAACCTGCATATCATCAGCATAAAGTGAGACACTGCAATAATAAAAATACTGAATTACGTCATTTTCGAAAATGATAAATAACAGTGTTCCAACGTGGGAACCCTGAGGAACACCTGAGTTGGCTGTAAAAGAAAATCATAAACCTATCAATGAGATACGTGCAAAGCCAATGCCAAACTCCCACCCTAATTGAAACTGCTGCTAATTGGAACATCAATTTATTATTCCACCTGATCAACACAGTCAAAAGCCTTTGAAAAATCTGTGTAAACCGTATCAACGGCGAAGCCTTTCTGGGAGGCTAACAAAATTCTCAAACAACAAGAGATTTGTAGTGGGGGATCGTTTAGAGACAAAACCATGCTTGCTACCTGAAAAACGAAAACTCAGGGCTTGTAGCAATTTAAAGATGTAAGTGCCCTCTTGGCTAGCTCGGAGTACGCAAGAGGCAATAAAGCGATGTGCCAATCTCCCTCCTTGTTGACAAATGGATGATACAGGGGGGGGTGCCGAAAGGTTATGCTTCAAAGAGCAAGGCGATAACTGCTGGTAAAAGAGCGCCACGTAGTTTGATGAACCACCCTGTATATCACAGCAAAGTACTCCCTGTAAAAAAAAACTACGAAAAGCTGGAGTACTAGAATAGGGGAAGGTAGAGGAGATTGGGTAAATCGCCTCCAGTAACAAAAGCGTATTATCTCGTCTTGATCTAGGTATAATGATCAACATTAAATTTACAAAACCTGTCGCAATAATTGAGCTTACCCTTAAAATAAAATACGAGTTAAATTGTAAAATTACACGTATGTAGTTATAAAAATAACTGGTGTTTGGTTTACCTGGTATACGTATACTCGGCGTACAATATTGCATACACGCCTCTGTGTTAAAATCACAGGTAATAATTGAACACACTTATGTAAAATAAAATAGCAAGGGAACGGCCCAAAATATTCCGCACAGTAAAATAAAATATACAAAGATATTAAAAAAAAATATACAAAAGGCTTATCTTGGCGGTGTCTTCTGATCCAAGGTGTTGTGGGGGAGTGCAAGATGAATAAAACGATTAGCACGATCCAGAATATGGCAGGTGGTCGCCAACAACAAACGAACTCGTAGTCAAATAAAAGGAAACCGGAACAAAAACTCCCAGTGAAAAACTCGGGACTAAAAGAAAAAAAACCCTAAAGGAAACAAAGTCAAATAAATAACCTTACAAATCAAAAACATTAGGAATACTACCTCAGATGGTCGAGGGTTGCTGTCAAAGCTCGAACAGCCACTATTCGATGAGATGGTCGAAAAACTTGGGACTGGTTGAATCCTTCAAAATACGAAGTTAGGATTCTCTTGGTAAAAATTACTTCAAAGAAGTCGGTACCCAGGAGCAATCCGAATAAAGCGGTTGAAATGTATCCCAAAATATGGATAGGACGAAATATGTCCAAAAATGATTCCAAAATCCGCTCACCGTCCTCAGTAAGTTTTACAAAAAAAAAACGTAAAAATGTCGATCGAATATAAAATGGTGTTTTAACTTTTAACTTGCCTTTTGTATCAGCTGGCGTTTTGAAAATATGCAAAATGATACTTATGATGCCATTTAACGGCAAATCAACAAAGTATTGAAAGATTTCTATAAATATTCGAAACTAAATTTGAATGTAGGAAAATTTAACAATGTTTAAATTTTTGAACCGTAACATGCTGCTCATCACGGATAAAGCTCTTAAGTGCTACAGAAAGAAGTCATTTACCATGCCAGAGGTTTGGCTAGGATATTTTCAGAATATTGATAATACCTACATCATTTTTCAATATGATATCCCTCTTTCATAAAACACTACTTCCGGTGATCAGGAAACTTTAGAATTTCAGACAGAAATAAATCTTGTGCTTATCGACACAGTCCAATTTGTATTCATTTTATCATTTCTTATTTCAAGTATATCGTGGTGGTAGATGGTGGTAGATGGAACGAACTGATAAGGTTTTATTTTTACATGAGTGGAAGACGAACGAACTCAAAAGGGTAGTGTGGTAAAATCTTAAGAGCAGCGAAGGTGCAGACGGATTACCACTCATTAAGTACCACTTGTAACACAGTGGTAATGAGTGGTTGACCAATGTACGGTGACATGATCCAATCTCTAATGAATAATTAGTATAATATAGAGTGAGCCATAAAGAATTTACAATTTTAAAATGTCATTGAGATCGAACGGTATGTCGGAGCGCGAGTAGTGAGGATTAGCCTTGTTCATGGAAATTCAATCACGATGGAGCATTTTACAGGTGAGCAGCGTGCATTTTGTGTATAATATTACAAAAATAGTAGCGAAATAAACATATTTATATTTACATTAAAATAAATAATTGGGAAATTTAATTTTTAAAAATTACATCATCCAGATGTGAGCCATCTCGATGCAAAGTATTCTTCGAATCTGTCTCTTAAATGTGTGAAAACTCGTTGACATATGGAAGACCTAACTTCGTTAATTATTTCCTCCGGTCTTTTTGACTTTGGACGTCCCAGTGGCTTATGATTTAGTGTTGCACCCGTAGCCTCAAACTTTCTCACTCAGGACCCAATCACACTTTTGTTGGGATATTGATTTAAGTTATGTAATCCAAATTCAGAGTGACATAAACGCCGAACAACAATGCATGAATCGCTATTTTTGTAAAAATGTTTTACACAAAGTGCACTCTGCTCACCCGTAAAGCGCTCCACAGTGACTTAATTTCCTTGAACCAAGCTACTAATTGCCACCACCCGCACCCCTCTCCGAGATACCATTCAATCGCAATGATGTTTTAAATTAATTAATTCTTTATGGCCCACCTTGTATATTGTGGTATTTTGAACTATTGCACAATAAAATTAAGAAAAGGAAGGAGAGAATTTAAATTTTTGATTTTTTTTTTATCAATTTATTTTGGCTTTTGAATAATAAAGCAAGAAGCAACCTTGGCATGAAAAGAGAAAATTGCGATTGAGCAGATAACTAATAAGTTTCTTTTGAACAATCAACCACGATAAATTTGTATTAATGTTTAATTATGAATTGATGTGATTTGAAATTTAAAATTGTACAGTGTTTAAATTAGTTACGAGTTTTGCCGCAGAGCGGAAACGAGGTAGGGCCGCGCCAACGAGTGTGGTAGGGGAATAAAATTCTCTCTCTTGTATTTTTGGAGCTGATCGAGAATGGACGCTTGTTACAGCGTATATTTTCAAAAAGTGTAAATTAGTGCTACAATTAAATGTCTGCAGTTAATTAGTGATATGCAGATTAAATCAAAGTGCGCTTTAAAATTTTTCCAACGTATTCGGAAGGATGGCAAATAATTTGTCACAAATTTTGACGAAATCTGTCCATGAATATACCATGTGATGGAGAATTTTGTCGAGGTGAAATTCGTTTAAATGGAGGAGCAATCGTATGCAGTATTTGGATCGCAAATAATCTCGAGAATACCAGTAGCCTGCAGAATAAACCAAAAGGTAAAAATTTTCGACTCTTTAAAATAACATGTGTTCGACAATCGAACAAAGTTGTGAAATTTGCGACGCGGCGTATCGGTAGAGTGGGGATTGAACAAGAAACTTTTCCACAATAGTATGTTCAAACCAAAAACATACACTTTATGCATAAAAATTTTTATAATTTAAACTCAACGCATTTAAACGAATTTTATTATGATATGTACAAATTTTTGTAAATGTTTTTATTATGTCAATGGATACTCTTGTTGGAGCACGGCAGAATTATAGTAATAATTTTAAAAAGTAAATGTGTGGATTCTGCTTTGCCCTACAAATCGTAGGTTGGTTGGACTTAATGTTTTTAAGATTTCAAAAGAAAGAAATATTTCATGCTAATGTGCACATGTACATTTTATATTTGTAAATTTGATATCTTCCTTTTCATGAGAAATAAATGTTGTTCATTTAAAAGTACTTTCCAATTTTATTTAAACCGACTGAGCTGGCTAGGAAAAATAGGCGTCCATTTCCACCTGTTCCTGATACTGTTAGGAGGAAAATAAGATTAAGGGTAGGTAAATAGGACAATATATTATATTGTTATGATCTTCTCGTCAAACGAACTATAACTAAGGCCCTCAAAGCTAGTTTTTCGCCGAAGATGGGTTTTTCTCTTGTTCAGAGTCGATGAGTTCGATAAACGAAATAAAAGGGTGTAAATTCGTGACAAGCATAATTTATTATTTGAACGTAAAAATTTTTATAAACTGTTTGCATCAAATTTTATGAGGACAATAAGTTTGCCTCAAACCACAAGTGTTCTGGTGTAATGGCTCAGACATGCACGTAACATTTAACGTTTTAAATTTTAACACTGTACGTGTAAATCTGTCCATTCATGTAATAGGTGTAATTTTATAAAATAGCAAATACAATTTTAATTAATAAACTCACTATTAACAGAAATCATTGTTTTATTTGAGTTCACTAATTTTTAATCAAATTTCATTTACCTTATAAATGATAAACTTCTTTAAGTTTTTGTGCGCCACTGTTTAGTCGATCGTCTACATCTGCATTACCAACCATCTAGTAGAGAACCATATGCGTTCCAGTGTGTTACTCCCATATTCTCGTGTATCCAATTTTTGATAAAATCGCCAATCTTCCTTTCAATCCTCTCAGTAATTGTTGATTGAATAACTGTTACTTGAAACAGCGTTTCCGGTAAGTAACTTATCCGTAATCAATTGTAATTTTTCACTAAACGTGGAAGTAACCTCCAAATTTTACATGTGCTTACAATTTTAATCATCAATTTTCTGTTGTAGGTATCCAATTTACTAATACCTCAACTCGTCAGAAATACACAACCGTTCACTAATTATAAGTCGTAATTAGCAATTACGCGAAGACTCGACTTCCACAAATTATTCACTTCTTAGTGAATCCGCGAAATTACACTTCCCTGACCCTCGGATCAAAGAGAAGTTTTTAGGAGTTCTTCCTTCTTTGAAGACCACCAAAGAACTGGCCCCTCCGCTTGAGTTTCACCGGGGAACTCGCGTGTTCCCTCTTTGAGTTTCACCAAGAGACTGGCTTCATTCCGGCTTGCTGGCCTTTCTGTCCCTCTCCCAGTTTTCGAAATTGGATTTTTATAGGTGGGGTTTGATATTTCTGTTTATTAATGTCGCACTTATTTATAGGTAACATGGTGTTTATAATTGTTTGTTCACTAAATTTTTATTTTCATTTTACACTTTTATAGAAAACTGCGGTTGTTTTAAAAATTAAAAATCATACACAAGATGTTGCAAAATACTTGTTTTACATAATTCACTTCAAATTTGTATGGTTTTATGTGTAAATTGTTACATGCGGCGGTTTGTTATTAATTTGATGCAAAAGTCTATTTTATCAGTCAAATTAACTGGTTATTGAATTAAAATAAAATAAAATTGAATCACTCCCTTTATTTGCCTGCTTATACCCTCTCATGGTCAAAATACCACAACAATATATACGGGGATTATATTAATAATTCGATAATCCAATGAAATATAAATCTAATGGATACGGTGCCGGTGATTCCAAAAAGATTTATGTACACATTTATGTATTTGTTATGTGTTTAATCGATGTACTGTGTATAAATAAATTATTATAGCTGCACTATATTGTTTTGTCCATTTTAATTAATAACCTTATTGCTTTCTTGTGGGTTTTAGTGGACAATTAAACTCTCTATATATAATTTTTTTAATAGATTAACTTTTCGAGGAATTTTGTTTCCTCTTCGTCAGAACCTGAATTTATATTAGAGAACTCTCTCTCCAGTCGCATCCTCATGACTGGGGAATTGTGATTTAATTATATAAATTTTTGTTTTTGACATTAAAGGATTCTCTTGGCATATTACCCTCGGTGGTTTGCCATTGCCTTCAGAGGGGAGACAGTCAGAATAAAGTTCTTACTTCACTCGGATTCGAACCGGGTATTTAGCGTTCATAGTCAACTTGCGTGACCACTATGTTCCGACCGCCTCATTAGTGAACTACATTATATTAATAATGGTCCATTGGTCCATTGTGATGATGGTTGTGTGTCTCTAAAGAGATCTTCTTCCTGAACATGTATTAGACGCGAGATTTATGATCGCTTTTACACCAGATCCTTTGTAGGCAGTTTTGGTAGTCGTTTGATACCTACTGTTTGCTTTTGGGATCAGTATGCGTCCACACACACTACGACAGGTGGCGTCAGATGACTGGGGTACCTTTCCAATTTTTAACGTTATGGATTTATGTGATTGATAGCTCGTTTGCATTGTACCGCAAAACCAGGGTGCATCTGATGAGACTATGCCGTTTGGCTAAAGTCGAAATCAGCTGATAATGCAATGAGGTTTTTGTAGGTCGGTGTTTTCGACTTCTTTAGCATTTCATGCGTTTTTTGTTGGTGAAGTCTGGTTTATCTTGACTAATTACACTTTATCAATCGTGTGTGTTGGTCCATTGTGATGATGGTTGTGTGACTCTAAAGAGATCTTCTTCCTGTACATTATATTAAATGACAATTATAGAAAACCTACCAATTAATAATATGTCATAAGTTACTCATTCAAATATTTATAATTAGTAATTAAAACAATTAAAAATTAGGCAGAAGCATTCTATAAAATATTCAAAGCAACAAGTGGAATATAGAAGAAAGAAAATAGTTCTCGATGACCTTACTGTAAAAAATTAATAAGAGCGGCCGCATCCAAAATCATAGGAGATAGTAGTACCATGCAACTTACGAGGCAGCTCTATGACACCCTTCTCGGAAATTGACACAATTATGTGTTTTTATGTGTACATTTCGCTGATGTTTCTCTTCGAGAAATTTGTTTCCAAGTCCAAAATTTTTGTGTTTTCAAACTGGAATTTGTGACCACTTTGTCGGTGGTGTAAAGTAAGTACTCTCTTTCCCTGCTAATCGCCAATCCCACGGGTACCTTCCAAATCAATTCTTTTGCAATCACTCTTGTGCTGTGATAATCTTTTTTAACCATTGTTTAGTTTGGCCGATATAACATTTTGTGAAATTTGCACAAGGGATTCTGTATATTAATTCAGATAGTAGTTCTTTTGGTGTTATATCCAACAATAAATTAATGCTTTTGACGTATTGCAGACTAATTAAATTATATCTGCTGTGTTCTAGTCCTTGTGATTCACACGTTCAAACTTCACTATCTTGTGAGCAGCATAAACTATGTAGTGGCGTTTACGGTACTTTCTTAGAAAATAAATTATTCTACAAAAGAGCTGAGATCGCTTTAGAGTCAGAAGCACAGGTAGGTTGAAGAAAGTTTGTGTTTTTTAATATTTCAGCAAAATATTTTAACTTTGAAGTGGCTCATAAAAAATATTTCAGGCATTCCCAACATACAATCTTTTACTGATAGTCCCCAACATATAATATGTAAGTACCTATATATGATGGTCATTTATACGTATTCGTTACAGGAAGAAAGGATCCTAAACTAAAATACTTTAAAGTTTCATAATAATTATTATTGTTTTGTTTGATATCATAATAATTAATTTATTATAATTAATTTATTTATTATTTTAAAGTGTAAAAGCAAGCATTAACCTTGATAGATACGTGAATTTTATTATCAAAATTGTGTTTCTAATCACAAAATAGGAACATTATTATACTTAATTTATACATTTCTTCATTATATTTACTAGATTAAAAATAAAATATTTATTTTTTTATGGTTTTACCAAACTTGACATTTTTTGATTGGATTCATTGGAGATCCTATAGGACAATTGAAATCTTTAGAGAAACTTTCCGAATTACTAACCGATCCAATAACCCTGAAGTACGATGGACTGTGTTCATCCGTTAAAATTTGTTGACTTAAAAACTCATTTCTAATATTTATGCACCATAGGTTTGCAGTGGAAATCCAAAACATTTGTTTAGGTGTATAATTTAGACCAGGAAGTCGTGGTTCTTCCCCATTACGCTCAACCCACTTTTCGTAAGCCAAATAGGCTTCTTTTATTCCACCATTGTCTGCGATGTTTTCTCCTTGTGTATTAATACCATTCAGCTTAAAATGGACAATATAAATCTTTTATGATACAATAATATATTATAAGGTACTCACTTTCTTATCAACTTTGGGTACGGTGTAGTTACTATATTGATCTATAATACATTGAGTCTTTTGTATAAACGATTGTTTAGTCTCTTCGCCCCACCAATCGACCATCTCGCCATTTTTATCGAATTGTCTACCAATATCATCAAAACCATGTGTAATTTCGTGACCTATTACAAAACCCATAGAACCATAATTCATATAGTATGGTCTATTATTATCGAAGAAAGCACCTTGAAGTATCCCCGCTGGTAATACTAGAAGTATAAAATTGAATTTTTGCCTCTTTATTTATTTTCTTACTTACAAATACTATTTTGATTTGCCGAATAATACGCATTTATACTAACAGCATCACCGAACTTGGTCCAATCTGTTTTATTAACTACTTCTCTCAACTTACTCGTGCTTTTGTAATCCATAAATTTTTTTAGTTTTAGAGCTGACTCAAGAAAGTTAGACGAAATATTCAACTGGAAAAGTATGTAAGTATCTAGTTAAAGTTTTTTTGTTGTAATAAAATACCCTCGAATAATATTCTTCAACGTTATTTTCATCCAGCATTTCGTTAGGATATGCAACTTGAGCAGTGATCGCATTTGCTTTATCAATTGCTTTAGACTTGGTTTCTTTATCCATCCAATCTATATTACTCAATATTTCATGGAAGGTATTTCTTACATCTTTTACCAATTGTTCGGCGTTTTGTTTAGCTTCTTCCCGAAAATACTTACGTACGTACAGTGCACTAGTCGCAATACGCAGACTAACGAAATATTAAATATTAAATCAGATGATATATTTTATATTACTTACCTGTTACTGACTACATCAACACATTCCTTCCATCTTGGCCTCATAGATTTTGTACCCTGGTATATTTGTTTAAACTTTTGTTCTAACTTTCTCAGTTGTTTTGTAGAGAAAGTAACCGAAGAAGTAACAACATGCATAAGAAGATGATTATGCAAGACCCTAACAATATTAAATATTTATTAACAACTTGAAACGTTTAACAATATTATTCAGTTACCTTTCTGAAGTACGATTTAGTAAGAGTTCCAAATTAGTTATATATTTCGGAACACCTAGATCTACAACATCATCAGCGTTAATTACTACATTTCCTTCTTTTATAATGTTATTAATATATTCTATCCAAGGAATGCTATTAAATCTTTCTTGAAGCTCTTGAACGGTCATTTGATTTGTGAGCAAGGATATGTTACGTCTCTCTTCTTGTGGAAGCGAAATCTGTTAATATAAGAAATTATTAAAATATTTTTAAAATAAAATCAACCTTACCTTTGCAATTTCTATTTCAAATTCTATTACTTCTCTTAATTCTTGTAAAGCGGAGTCTCTGTTAGCTCCTAGTATTACAGCAAGTTCAACAATATAATCGTAATATGCTTTAACTATCTCATTTTCAATTCCTTTTACAAGATTTTCTCGATTAATGAACATTTGGGCTTGATCGATCTTAAAAGAGATGCAAAAATAAAATAATAGGTAAGCAAGAAATTACTTACATTGATCATTCTTTCTGATGAGTTCTTTATATTGAGTCCCACATAAACAGTTAAGAGACTGTTGGTAGAAAATCCTTCATTTTGTATATAGTATAATGTATTTCTCCAATTAAAATCTTCTTCTTTCCACTTTGAGCCTTCTATTACTGGAAAACCACCCAATCGTCCCAAGATAGCACGTATTGGCTCAATACCTTTTTCTTCAATAGCGTTCATATCGAAGCATACATTATAAAGTGATTTTGCTAAAACAAAAGCACGTTGTTCATCCTCTTGTACGGGTTCTTCAAGTGTATTTTTTATTTGACTTAAAACTCGATCGTTAATTAAAGTAAACGAAATCATAAAAGAATAATCATCCGGTATATCGTGCCTTTTTGGGAAACCTCCACAAGCAAATTCGTAAAAATTGTCGCATGGATCCACAGATTCGTTCAAATTTTGTAATATATCTGAAGCACAATGAATGCATCCTGGAGTATAACAAATAGAATCAGATTCTTTACATCTAAAAATTATTAATTGCTTAAAAATTTAATCAAATACAAGGAGAACGTCGTAGTACTGATGTAATGAAACTATTAATAGAAATTTGGAATTCAAAGTTTGATTAGTTAAAATGAAATAAAATTAACTTACTCTGACAATTTTTTTTCTTCTCTTGGTAAGCTAGATGCTTGTAGTAAATTTAGTGTAAATAGTCCTAGAAATGTTATTGCAAATTTATACATTTTTATAATTTGACATAAAAAACTAGAAACTATTAGAAATAATGTTTCTGGTAAAAATTGGCTACTACGATATTGTTATTACGCTACGTTATACATTTTGAAATATAATATTTTTGTTTACTATCTACAAATAAAATTTCTCGTAATGGTTTATCTACATAGATACATCACGACTTCATATTAAAAAATTTTGATGCGATAAGAGTTCTTAAGTTTATATCAATTGACTTCAATAATTAACAAATCCAATTGGGTTTATTACTATAGTAAAAGTATAATTAATTGATATTTATTGCAAAGCTATTAATTTTTTATTAAATAACTACATTGTGTTTTAACTTTTAATAGTTAATTGATAGATTAATTTCACAGACTTGTATTAGATAAAAACCTATAGGTACTTATACTACAATATTATGCGTCTTACTTCTGACAAAGAGGTCAATTTCAATTTTCAATACGTAATATTTGATTTAATGTAGTTGTAATCAAATTTTATTATTTTATTCTCAGTGTGATCAATTATTATTATTTATTATAAGTTTTTCTAAATATTTTTTAAATTATTGATCGTTTTATAACCGAAACGCGATTTATTTGTTAGTTATCGTTCACGACAATGCTAAAGGTCAATAATTTAAATAAAATAGTTCTCACTATCTTTACCCCAAATTTAATAACAGATGATGGTGCGATAATGTAATTACTATATTAAAAAAACTTATCTGTGGTATTAGCAAATTTTTAAAGATTTTTTTTAACGAAGAGTAGGTCAGATATTAACGTACAATTCCTTAGATGGAAATAGTATACAAATACTGTGCAAAAGTGCAAAGATATTGCACAAAATAATTTAGTGTAAATTTTGAAACAAAAGTGTATCTTGAATTCTAATACTAAGTAATTTGCATTAAATATTTACGGGAAAAAAATTTACGCTTGTCTAATTAGAAGAACACCACGGTGTGGAGTGATGTGATCGCTGGTTGAGTTACGGTGCGGAAATTCTGGGTTCAAGTCGCGGACTTCGCAGAATTTCTTAGCCCGGCCTTCCGGTGGACATCAACACGTTGTGGTGAAAAGTTGTAGTAAAAAGAGTAGCAAAAGAGGATTAATCCACCTCGTGAAATGGATTAAAGACTTCAAATAGAAGTGGCAATATTCCGACAGGAATGGAAAAGCCCTTGATTGATTGAATTAGAAGAATGTAATACAACAGTTTTTTTTTGTTTTTTGTTTTTTGTTAATTAATACAACACACAATACACCACCAGCTCTGTCAAACAAAAACTCTGATTGCTAGGCATTCCGAAACATCTTATCAAAAGAACTATATTTGATATCCCACTAAAATCCGAAGGAGATGTCGATGAAGCGGCGGAACAATGAAACCGTGCAACACAACAAGCGGCATGGAAGGCTACCTCATTAGAGTAGAAGCTAATTGAGCCATCGTACTATACCCCGAACATATAAGGAGAAAACTTGAAGAAAAAAAGAGATTAACAAAACCATGGCAGATTACCCATGCCCCGAGCGATAAAACAAATCTAAATTGCTCCACCACCCAATCAAAAAAGATGCTAACCGACTATAGAAACCAAGGTAATACAAAATCTTTTACTCATGGAATCAAGTGACTACTTACTATGGAAGGTAACGAAGACAATCAAACAACCACAAAATAGCAAACTTCCAATCAGAATACAAGATGGTAACTGGGATAGAACGGACGAAGATATAGTAAATACGTTTGCAGAACACCTTAGTAAGGTTTTTAAACCATTTCCAATGAAAACTCTTCCAGAACAAGAAGAACTTATCCAACAAAGCTTAGATGCTTCTTACCAAATGGACGTCCCAATTAAGCCTATAAAAATATCAGAAGTCAAGTCATGTATGAACAATATTAAGCCAAAGAAAGCACCTGGTCATGACTAGATAATAATTACAATAATTTTTAATGCCATTATTAGAATGGGTTATTTTCCTTCACTACAGAAGGTAGCTCATAAATTATTATTATTTTAAAGCCTGGCAAGGATCCAACAGGAACTGTTTCTCATCGCCCAATTAGTCTCGTGCCCGTCCTATCTAAGATGTTTGAGAGATCCCAGAACTGAAACTGCCACTTATGCTGATGATACTGCGATAATAGCCTCACACCAAGGCCTAAAGGTTGCCTCTAGATACCGCCAAGAACACCTCGATGAATTTGAGTAATGGATGAAAAAGTTGCGGATCAAACCCAATAGTATAAAATCCACTCATATCAAGTTTACTCTTAGGGAAGACATATGTCCTGCAGTATCATTAAACAACATTGCTCTTCCGCAAAGAGAAGAGGTCAAATACCTTGGTCTCTATCTGAACAGACGTCTTACATGGGCAAAGTATATCTAAAAAAACTGTAGCTAGGTCCTATCTACCGTACAATGCAATGGCTAATGAGTAGAGATTCCCATCTTGGGTTGGAAAATAGACTATTAATATACAAAACCATCATCAAGCCAGTGTTGGAATATGGCATAAAATATTGCGAGTAGTTTGCAATGTACCCTGCTAAGTTCTCAACGAAGTCATATATCGCGACCTGTATATGGCCACAGTCAAAGAAGAAATTGCTGTAGCGAGCAAGAAGTACCGGGTCTAGGACAAAAGAACACTGCTGAAAGATGAATAAAGACGCAGAACCAGAAAAACGCAAAAACTCTGGTCAGGAACTTTAGTCAAGACCATTGCCTTGTGGACAATATATCTCCCCAGAGCTTCAGCATTATACTATGCAATCTCGCAGGGCTTTAATTTGCGTGGCTTTAATCTTCTACACTCAGAACATGCGTCTGTTGCTGGAATTTTGATGGTAATATTAAAATCATTAATAATGGAGATACCTATTCCAAAAGAACTGATATTTAACTTGTTTATGAGATTCTCTTTGATTATTGTACAACTTCCATTATTTTCGAATACTATAGTCACTAGAATAATACTCTGTAACACCATGCTTCGTTATATGGATAAAGCAAGTTTTGGAATCACTCCCTTATTTATATAGCAGTAATTTGTTTTAGATAGAAAGTTAATAATTTCGTGCTATCGTCTGCTACATAATATATTAATTTGCTTGAAAATCTAAGTTGTTACTATTTATAGTAAATAATAGATATATTATGGTGTTTCAAACCAATAAAAGACCCGTTGTTGGAAGTTGCAATCAAAAGGGGATGTGAAAAAATGCAATGCCGATGTCATGTCGGTGAGAACGAGTTTTGTGAGAATCGAAGGTTAATTTGTTACAATACACTTTACACATAACAAAGATTTATCTATTTCGTTCAAGTGATATTTGTCTGCGCTGTGGTAAGTTTTGAGAGGCCTGCAACAAAAAATTAATCAGTTCAAACTTTGAATTTACCGCCAAACATTTACCTCTGGATTTCGTTGTTTTTGAAGAATTCTGGGGTTTTTCGAATTTGGATAGCGGAACATGAACAAAGAGGAGTCCAGGTGAACATCTTGAGGATGGCAAAATTTTAGCATCAAGGTTGTTCGAATTTTACGTTTTTCTTTATAGCATTTTTGGTCCAAAGGTTTTCCTGGAGAGTTTGATTAGTGTTTTTCCGAGTGCATGAACTCCGAATTATTTGGTAATTGCGATACAAGTTGTAAAGATTTCAAAAATCAACCATTTTGGATAAACGTGGTTAGTCGACAAAAAATTGCCAGAAATCGGGAAAATCTGTGGTCATCAGATTGCAGATTGAGTTTATGTCAGTGGATTCGAGGATGTTGGTATTCGATGACCCTAAAATCATTATCATTTGGACAAATTGTAAACATTTTGAGATTATAGTTACCATTAAATTATTAAATAGTAGATGTTAAAATTTTGATGTTTCACGACGTAAATTTACGTGAAGCACCCCAAATCTTGTCCGTGGAATACTACGAAGGCACGAATTCACATAATTTGGTGAAGATTTGGATAAAACGGACGTCATCGGAATCGACAACATCATTTTAAGAAACCACATGTATGGAAGTTGCATAATGAAGTCGGGGTTAACTTGCAATGGCGGAGCGAAGATTCCAGAGCATGTTAAACTTTTTGGTTAGTGAAAAATCTTTAATTAAACATTCTAAATTATTATAAAACAATTGATATCGCCACATATTATATTACATTTAGGGGTATCGAAACACCATTAAGAAAACTTAACTATAAATGTAATGGTGGTTTGATGCGCTCACACACATTTACACAAGCGGCTATAGAACGATTTTGTAGTCCAAAGAACGAGATTGTATTCCCACTGCTTATTACAATTTCATTAAACAAAATAATTTCACCCTAGCCTTTTATTACGAGTTTGAATCTAACCCTGTTTGAAGAATATCAATTAATGCTTAGCGACAATAAAGCTGTCGGCGCACTTTAGTTCGTATGTTGTGTTTACAACACTACAACTTAAATTTATGTCAAGTGCGAATCTTCTAACAAAATCCATACCTAAACACTTAGGATATTAATGCCCCCGTTTTCACCAATATTTATTTAAGAATTTCTTAGTAAAGAACTTCTTAGCTAGGTATTCCATAAATTTGATTGGTCAAATTTGACATAGTATGGACATAATAAATTATTATGTCAAATTTAACTAATAAAATTTAAGGAATACCTGCTAAGGAATTCTTTACTAGGAAATTCTTAAATAAAATGTTGGTGAAAACGGGAATTACAATCTTTGAAAGGTTTCTTAAAGCTATTGATGCATCAGTATGGAATGACAATATAGATTGTCATTTAGTAAATGTAACCATTGTTATATATTATTCTGGTCAGATGGCTCATTAGGAATAAATCAGAATGAATGGTATAAAAATATATGTTTTCATTTTATTGGTTAACAATGAAGTTTTACTAGAGAAGATTTAAGAATCTCACAGTAATAGCACAGGTAACTTACTACAGATAGCTGCAGTTTACTTATAGGTCAGTCATTGTAGCAAAAAAGGTATAAAAAATTGCAAAAGTTTTCAAATTTTGAGACAACATTGAAGGAGGTAAAAAATAATAAATCCGAATTTGCACCCTTTTCTGCCCCCCGGAACATTGTTAAATTAAAAAAACCGAAATTCCGAAATTTATCGAAACCTTGGAGAACATTTTAATAATTAAAACACATCTTTAATAAAGTTTGCACCCTGCTACAATGACCGAAACATTGCAAACAGTAGCTTATTAATTTTTTTTTTGTGTTTCCTATCGAAAAAAATTGCAAAAGTCATGCAAATCATTCCTTAATACAACCCTGTATGCAAATAATAATAATATAAATAATAACTATTTGCAGTGTTCCAGTCATCGTAGCAGGGTGCAAACTTTATAGAAGATGTCTAAAAATTATTAAAAATGTTCTCCAAGATTTGCATAAATTTTAGCATTTTTTTCATAGTTATTGCAAATTTACACTCTTCTTTTAACAATTTAACAATGTTCCGGGGACCAAAAAAGGGTGCAAAAATCGGATTAATAATTTTTTGACCTGTTACAATGTTGTCCCAAAATATAAAAACTTTTGCAATTTTTGTCTAACTTTTCACTTTTTAAGTCCCTAATGACTGGCCTATTAAGGATGTTACTGAATGCCCATTTTAGTTTAAGTAAACTAATTTGGAAACCATTTCGAACAGGATCAACAACAACCCTCCATGTTAAATTTATGTGTAAAGTTGGTGTGAAACATTTGAACATCGTTTGAGCTTCAATTAGCAAAGGCTCAAATGGTTGACATAAATTTAAATCATTGATTTGAAGAGATACCTTATTGAGAAAATTTAATAAAATAGCTTCCTAACTATTTCATATTTCAGTCATTTTATTGAAAATTAAAAACAGTAATAAATGTGTAAAAATGTAAATACATAGGACTAAACTAACATAACAATACATAACAAAAATTTTTATAGACACAGACACTATTTCGATTATTACCAAACCCTACATTTATGTTGTGGATTCATATTGGAGCCTAAAGAGCAATTAAAATCTTTGGCAAAATACTCTGAATTGCTAAACGTTCCTTTAACTCGAAATTCCATAGGCGAATGATGATCTACTAAAAGTGTGTCCTTTAAATATTCATCGGTTTCTACTGAACACAAGTACTGAGCACAAGAAATCCAAAACAACTGATTTTGTGTATAATTAACTCCTGGTAATAATTGTTCTACGTCATTTTGGGTAATCCAATGTTGATAAGCAAGGTAAGCTGCTTTAGCTGCACTATTGTCTGCTATATTTTCACTTAAAGTGTTTGTTCCATCCACCTGAAATTTAAATAGTATAGTAAGATTAAATACCAATTTCTCATCATCTTACATGTAAATTAAACTTGGGCACAGTATAATTATTGTATTGTTTAATAATGCAGTCAGTTTTATTAATATATTCAGTTTCTGTACTATTTGCCCACCAATTCTTCTCTTTTCCATCCTTATCAAACTTTCTACCATGTTGATCAAATCCATGCACAATTTCGTGACCAATAACAAATCCTACACTTCCGTAGTTCATATATTCAGGTCTGTTGATATCATAGCTTTCACCTTGTAAAATAGCCGCTGCTACATCTTCAATTATATTATAAAAATTAATTTTATAACAATAATTAACCTAGAATATTTCAAAACTTACTGATACTATTCTTTTCATGCCAATATTGAGCATTTAAAGTTGTTGCTGCCATTTGATCGACCCAATAGGTTGTATTTATGGGTGTTCCTAATTTAATAAAATTTGCATCATGATTAAATTTATTCACTTTTAAAAATATTTCTATCAAAGAGTTATTTGTAGTTATGGTTAACTAAAAACAAGTTTTCATTAGTATCTACCTAAAGTCATAAACATTTTTAAGTCAAAATCTTACGTTTTTATAAAATTGTTCTAAAACTTGGTCATCTAGTATTTCGTCAGGAAAAGCTATATTAGCGTCCATTGCATTGGCTTTTTCAACAGCTGTTAGTTTAGTGGTATTGTCCATCCAATTTGCATCCTCGATTATGTTGATAAACGTTGATTTCAAATTCTTGACCAATTCAATGGCTTTTAATTTTGTGTTTGTATCAAAAAACGTTCTTACATACAGCGCACCTGCTATTCTTTCTAATCTGAAATTAAAAATTTTATTAATTAAATTATCGAAATTAATATCTCGATTGTGTTGTAATACCCTTCAGGAATATTGATTATGCAGTGCTTCCAACCTACTGGGCTTTTGGTAACTCCATATGCAATTCTATTGTACTCCAACGTAAAGTTCTGAATTTCTTCAGTTAAGAATGGTGAGAACTCATACAATACTCGAAATAAAAGATAATTTGCTTGAACTCTAAAATATTAAAAAGTTATGTTTAACATTGAAATAAAATCAGCTACTACCTTTTAGGAGTTGTTTTCAATAACTTCTCTAATTCTGGAATAAATTCAATTTCCTTCACGTGAAGAGTTTCATTTACGCTTATTTGAATATGTTCATTAGCTATCATGTGATTTAAGTAATCGACCCATGGAAAAAATGGATGCTTTGCATTAAATTCGTTAATGGAAACCATGGTATAATGTGTTGATGAATTTCTAACAAGATTCCAATCTGTTACCTGAAAAATAGGATTATAGACATTTTATTGATATTAAAATGAATTAATTTACATTTGCCAATTGAATTGCAAATAACATCGAATCATTAAATTCTTTGTTTGCAAAACTTCTTTCAGCTCCAAGTGCCACCGATATATTAACTACAAGATCGAGGTAAGCTTGAACTTTGCTATTATTCAGTCCTTGAATTAAATATTCAGTTTCCATTGGTAACTCCGGACGTTCAATCTAAGAAAAATTTTAAATTTGATTACATAAATAAAACTTAAATTAAAATTATTTACGTATAAAATATTATTGGTATTATTGCTGCTCGCATCAACATACACTGAAAGCAAACTATCAAAAGGTAGTCCCATTTGTCGCAAATTATAGGTAACGTTCTTAATGTCAAATTCATCACTATTCCATTGATTTTCTTGGAAAACAGGCCAATTTCCAGTTTGGTTTAAAATTGCTTTAGCGGAATTAATACTATTTAATTCGATTTCACTTTTATTCGTACACTTTTGGTAAAATTGTTTCAAATATTTAAAAGGCTTTATTTCATCATTAACTATGGGTGCCTCCAGAAGAATTTTAATTTGATCTTTTATTTTCCTAGCCATTACAGTAAACAACATCTCCATCGGTGTATCATCAGGTACAACAGTATTTTTTATAAAGTTTCCACAAGCAAAATTATAAAAGTTGTCACATGGATCTACAGTTGCATCAATTTTATTTAAAACACTCTCCGCAGAAACGTTACATGCTGAGGTTAAACAAACTCTCTGCAAGACTGGAGTAACTGGAGTAACCTCAGTTGTTGTACATACATTATCATCTGTGCTTTCGGTTACAGAAATTGTGGACTGGCATGATAATCCATTTGATGTTTGTGGGGACCTAAAGTTTTAAAGGGTAAATTACTAAACTGAACATCAAAAACAGATTGAGTTTTAGGCATTGAATTAATACAAAAAAATTTCAATTGGGATACCGAAATTAACATTCAGAACTAATATTGATGAACATTAAAGTTTTAAATCACCAGCACCGACCTAGACCAGTCCCTGGTGGGAGCATGCAACATGGGGGGCAGAACTTTTTCTTGTTCTGTGAACCGGACAACACGCACTAATTAGCACTACTAGCATACTAGTACCAAGACGTTAGCGAATTTTTGCAGAAAAGGAAATATTTTTATTTTCGCCCAAGACGAAAATAAAACTTTTTCACCTCGAAGGCTGGTTAAATGCCAGTCGCGTTTTTCAGCAAAACTTACAGCACGTTCAGGCCTTGCGCTCGATCCAAGAAACTCTGAATCAATGAGTGCAGTGCTAAAGTTTTAAATGTTAATTAACCATTCTCAAAAATTTTAATTTGAAGTCGTTGGTTTGCAATCTGTTATTGAAATTTATAAAATGTGTTTCAATTTGATTTTTGAAAATTTGATACTCCTATCACATTTTTCCAAGTTTCAAATTTCAAATTAATTCTTGCAAAATATTTTTAAGTTAATCAATTGTACTTGATATTACACCCTATATAATATGATAATTAAATTTGATCTGGTTAATCTTAATTAATTTTCTTACGTAGGTATAAATTTATGAACCACTAAGATAAAAAATAATTATTATTACGTATCTACTAAGCCCATGTTATACTAAATTGGTTGAACTAAAACTATAATAAAAAGAAATTAAAAATTATCGAAAGCAAAAGTACTGGATATTAAAAATGATATTATTATAGAAATTATTAAATTTACAATCACTTAATTGTTGAAATAATATCTTGATTAGCACAATATTTTGTATTAATTATAAAATAACGGTAACTTATCACACAAATTTAAATTAAAAAGAAATTAAAATTTTAACTTACGAATTCGTTATTAGGGCTGATAAAATAGAGACAGAAATGGTAATAAAAGTAATTAAAAATAATTTTCTACTTAAAATCATCTTGAAATTAACACAACACAACACTAAATTTTAAAACAATGTCTGAATATAATAAAAGTTATATCGAACCTTCCACATTTGTACGAGTAAAATATTTAATCAGTAATGCTTTGTGATAATTTTTCTATTCCTTGTTTCAGTTTGCTATTGGTGAATTTTATTAAATTTGAATTACAGTAAATTTTTTTGTAGATTTCTTAGAAAACAAATAACACTTACAACATAAAATAATTATCATTAATTAAAACGGATATATTCATAATAGAACAAAAAAATATGTAAATCTTTTAGAGAGATATGAATAATTATTTAATAATTTTTAAAACTCGCCCCTCACTCTAACTACCCCAATCAAAGCTATAAAAATTTTATTCTTGGTAGCAAAAAAATTTTTATAAAAAATATTTTTATAAATAACAGTCGCGGAGTTATTCGCAAATAACTTGGGAGGGGGGGGGGTCAATGTCAATCAAGGAGCGTCTAATCCAATCATTTTAATTTCATATTCTTAAAGGTGTGGGTATTTTAAATTTGAGGGAACTTCATGCAAATTCTCCTCAGTCATAACCCTTCTGTAGGGTGTGGTGAGCCTTTTTACACCCTTTTACGCCAGATTACACCCCGGTGGTTTGCCATTGCCTGCCGAGGGGAGACGGCCACAATATGATTCTTACTTCGCCCGGAGTCGAACCGGGTTCTCTCAAGCAAATTGCGTGCGATAAAATTCAACTTGCACTCTATTTTATCACATGAACATTCAATTTTGAAAATTTAAAATCCCATGAAATTAAAATTATGTGAATGGAAGTTCAAAGGAATTTCCGTCGCTGTAAGTTCGGCAGCTCATTGGAGCTCAAATGAATGTCCAAGGATAGGTGGAACGTTGGCGTATGAATACTTGAGTATGGTAGTCTTGCAAGTTCGACGATTTAGTTTAGTGCCTGATAGTGCGTGGACAAGTATTTTTGGTCCAGCGCAACTATTCATTGGTGGGCTATCGTATGAAGTAGTAGCGTAGTTGTCATGTGCTGTTTCTGGCTCTTGTTTGTAAACATCTGGAACAGGAGAGGCTCTTCATGCGCAAATTTTGGATTTTCTGGAGATGGTAACATCCTATTGTTGTTTGTTTTGGATGACGCCTGTGAAATTCTTTTCATTGTTTAGATGGTCCAATCTTTTTGACATCTCCAACATCACCTCTCACTGGTCCAGTTTCCAACTACAGATCTGCAAGCTGTGTTTTGTGTTCGCGAGTCACGTGTTACTGTATAAAATTAAACAAGTTACAGAGTTCATCTATTAAGCCGCATGTTGGTAATTTTAACTTTTCAAATTCGCATGAACCGATGTGTTTATCGAATTTTGTGTTCAATTATGAGTAACCATAGAGGTTGCTGTGTTTATATTAGGTACTTGTTTATATTTACTACGGGGTGTACTTTTTAATTATCACATGTTAATATCATTGCTACTGTGTGCCTGTTTACCATAGTAATATAACATTACAATTGTTGGAACTGTGATAACATCTCTCAAATTCTGTGTGTGTCAATTAAAGCATTTGATTTCTATTTGCGTTTTTTTAAGTTTTTCCAAGCCATCGGTCTTCTTTTCAGAAATCTATGATCCATTCCTCCACATGAATCAAGAGTTAGTCTATTAACATCGTGGCCAAACAAACACGCGAGGACCTCGGGATTGTTAAAGATTCTGGTCTCAGGTTGGGTTAACCCTCTCATTAGGGGTTGCGATTCAGAGGACAGTTTTTATTACAGGGTTCACACAAAATATATAAATGGGAAAGAAAATGGAAAAACACCCCCCTCAATTTTCGTGAGGAACTTTAAGGAAATATCCTTTTTACGACAGATATAAATTTGGATAATATGACCTTTAGATCCATAGCTCTACTCATTAACCACTATACCAAACTACTTGTATTAAACTTGTAAGTTCAAACGTTTCATATTAATTTTACCCCAAAATTCGACTAGGAGGAAGCCAAAGTGTCTCCAGTTTTTCCAACGATTGTATGAATAAATCTGTGACGGTTAAGACTCACACGAAAAATAATATGAAAGTTCAATAGAGGTTAATAATTGAAGCTAAAGTGTTTGCCATCAATTTTACCAAAAGATTCGATTGAAGTGGGGGAAGCAATATGCACTTGAAATTTAAATTCTTCAATAGCATGAAGTGGTTGATTGGATAAATCAAATTAAAATTTTGAAGTAAAATTGATTCTCCTTCTGAAGTTTTACTAAACCATAGCAGGCGGATTAAATGTTTTTAATTTCAGTGTTATTTAAGCACAACTTGACCATTAACTACTTTTGGAAGAGCTGTAACTAGGACGTGGCAAAGGTGGTGTAGCCCACGGGTGTACAGAATTGAGGCGTAAAATAAGCTAGGAAGCTTAGCTACCATAAAAAATAGGACTTCCTTACTTTTAACTTACTTACTTACTTTACTTTTAACTTACAGTTAAAATCTAATATTTTAACGTCTAGTTAAGTTTTTGTTTAATTTATATTGCACATAAAACATACTATAATCACACTCTATTCTTGAAAAATTTCTTTTTTAAGATCATATTCTGACTTAGAACTGAGATAAAATTAAATATAATATAGTTTATGTTCCTGAGGAAATCTTCTGGTGACCTGGAGTAATATTAGTGCAGTCAGAAGCCTCATCTTTGTTGTCTTCACAACTGTCGTGTCCTTCCATATGTTGACGAGTTTTGTGGTCGTCGTTCTTGCCATGGCCATTCGTCGCCTTATTTCTGATGTACTCCCTTCAGAGTTAGAGATCAGAGAGCCCAGGTGTAGTTAAAATTGTTTACTACTTTAAAACCCATAGATATGTGGATGTTGAGGGAATAATTATTGGCGTGATTTATTGTCATGACCTTAGTTTTTTGTAATTGATCAGTAGGCCATACTGACTGCTTATCGTGATTAGTTTAATTGTGACGGTTTCAAGTTCTTCTTAGCTCAACGCAATTATTAGTGCATCATCTGCATTATCTCAGATTGGAGATTTTTCTTCGAGGGAGCGGAAGTTCAATTATAAAGTAAATACTCATGATGTATCAACGAGCAAATTTGGAATGATCTAACTGCTATCCCGTTGCTTGATCAAAGCAGAATCCAAGGAATGGTAAAACTGTAAGCGATGTATGTATATGTGATTTCGACTGCTCTGGAGTATCAACAAAATAGAATAACTAAAATATCAAGACAAATCGTTTAATAACTTTATTAAAAACTTTTAACACCTACTATACTCGTATATTAAAAAAATGTACAATTTTTGGAATAATATTAACACACACCATATAAAATAATTTCAATAATTACCAGAATTGACATTTATTTACTGGATTCATTGGTGAACCCTTAGAACAATTAAAATCCTTTGAAAAATGTTCTGAATTACTAAACGTTCCCTTAACTCGCAATTTGAAAGGTGGAATCTCTTCTGTTAAAATAGTTTGTTTCAAATATTCATTAGTTTCTACTGAGCACATATATTGGGCAGAAGAAATCCAAAATAGCTGATTTGATGTGTAGTTCATTCCAGGCAAGACTTGCTCTATACCATTTCTATCAACCCAGTTCTTATAAGCCATATAGGCTATTCTAACTGCAGCATTGCTTGCAATGTTGTCATCTAAAAACTTTCTAGCATCCACCTAAAAGTTTGAAATTGTAATAATGTAAAATTAAATTTTCGGTTATCTTACTGGCATATTTAACTTGGGCTCAATGGTATTACTATATTGTTGAATAAGGCATTCTGATTTCCTATCATATTCGGCATTTGTACTTGCTTGCGACCAATTCTCGAATTGTCTACCGTTAAATCCCTGGGAAATAGATGACCCAATTATGAATCCTAAACCTCCGTAATTCATATATTGAGGTCTATTAATACCATAGCTTTGGCTCTCTAATAATGCGGCTGGTACATCTGCAATAATTCAATTCGTATGGTCTTTCAAAATTTTCAAACTTTCAACTTACTAATAGAGTTCATAATTAGAGAATATTGTACATTCAAAGTGGTTGCTTGAATATGGTTGGCCCACAAAGATATATCATATGCTTGGCCGTATTTTGAAAATATTTTGTCTTTTTCAAATTTATTAACTTTTAAATATATTTCTAATGAATCATCGTTTGGAGTTATAATTAACTAAAATAAAATTTATAAAATGTTAATATTACCGTTTGTGTAATTATTATTATTATTAATAATCTAAAATCTCACATTGTTGTAAAATTTTTCCAAAAGATCGTCATTTAATAATTCTTCAGAAAAACCCATATTGAAGATCAACGAATTAGCCTTTTCAACAGCTTTTAATTTTACTTTTTCATCCATCCAAGTAGATTCGTAGATTATGTTTATAAAAGCAGACTTCAAATGATTGGCAAATTCTTTAGCTTTTGATTTTATATTTGAAATATCTGATAAATCTCTAATGTACATTGTGCCTATTGCTGTTACTAATCTATGATAAGAATAATTATTGTTAAACTAAACAATTATTTTTCAAATTTTTAGTGATTTTAGAAAACATTATTATAATTATCAGCAAGTTTTCACTAGAGCAAGAACCCATGACTAATAATTTGATTATAATTGTTGATAATTATGGTATTTTAATATAATTTACCCATTAGGAAATATGTTGAAGCATTCCTTCCATCTTATTGGCCTTTCAGTAACTCCAAATGCAACTTTATAATACTCTAACTCAAAGTTTTTAATTTCTTCAGATAAATATGGCGAAATGGCATCCAATACACGAGATAAGATATAATTTGCTTGAATCCTAAAAATATATTTGAAATTTATGTTCGACGTATTAAAATAACAATGATTATTACCGTTTAGGAGTTGATTTTAGTAATTTCTCTATTTCTCCAACAAATTTGTTCCCTTTGATATAAATAATTTCATTTAAGCCTACTGTAATATTCTCATTAGCAATCATATGATTTATGTAATTTTCCCATGGAATAAATGGATGCAATGCAGTTAGGTCCGGAATTGTAGTCCAATAGTAAGGTTGGTCATTTCCTAACACATTTGTTAACTAAAATATAATTATACAATTTTGTGGATTCGTTAGCATAATTAATATTGCAAAATCACATACATTTGCAAGTTGAATTTCAAATAACATCGAATCGTTAAATTCTTTTCTAGAAAAATTTCTTTCGGCTCCTAGTGCTACTGACATATTAACAATAAAATCGTAGTAAGCTTTAACTACGCTATTAGTAGGCCCGTTAATTAAATACTCAGTTGGAAGTGAGAGAGTTGGATATGTAATCTAATATAAATTAAGATCAATAAAAACAAAAGCGGTCAGTTTGTTTTTAAATACTTACGTATAAAGTATTACTAGCATTTTTGGCCAATCTGTTGGTAAATACCCGAAACATATTATCAAAAGGAAGTCCTATTTGGCGCAACTTATAAGTAACATTATTAACATCAAATTCATCACTTCTCCAATCTTCACCTTTTAACGCAGGCCAATTTCCAATTTGGTTTAAAACTTTTTTAGCAGTTTCAAGACTATTTAATTGATTCACACATTTGTGATAAAATTGTTTGACATATTGGATAGGTTTGGTTTCATCTCTAGCTATGGGTGCTTCAACAATGCGTTTTACTTGGGCTTGTACTTTGTCTGTTATCCTTGTAAATATATTTTCACATGATCGATCCCCTGGTATAACCGTATTTTTTACATAACTACCACATGCAAACTTATAGAAGTCGTCACACGGATCCACAGTAACATCCATTTTTTCTAGAGCACTCGCTGCTGAAGCATGACAAACTGAGGTTAGACAAATGTTATGATTTTCAATTTTGGCATTATCGTCTTTGCCAATGTTTTTATTTTTAAACACGCCTCTTGTTTTTTTGTAGCAGGGTACGTCGGTGCTATCTTGTGGGGTTCTAAAATTTTGCAAAATTTAACATTGGTTATTAGGTGAATTAATTAGAAAGGAATTTAAAAATCAGTTGCAACAAAAATATGGAATTATTTTATAGTCGTAGTACTTATTACTGTAAAGTAGGCCTATGTAAATTTTCTTGAAAACTAAAAGATATTATATAATTACAAAGAATCACAGGATATTGGAACGCATAATAATAAATGAAACAACTGAGTTGTAGGTCGACGTTTCGGCTTTAGACTAAAGATATAGACTGTTAAATCTATACTATAGATTGCAGATACTGCAAGGTAATTGAAAAAATGGACTGAATTATTAATGAACCAATTATTTTAGAAACATTTATTTGAAAATAATCAAGATAAAATTTCTAAATTGTACATAAATGAGCAAAATTTATAAAATATCCTAATATTGATGAAGATTTGATATAGAATGTTATACAAATTTTAAAAATATTTAAAAAATGTTCATTATAGCCCCCAATTAATAATGTTTACGCAAATTAAACTGGTTAATAATTTGAAAAAAAAATAATTGGTAAAATTTGAAATATTGAAGTAAGGGGTAATTATTTAATATAAAAATCACATGGATTTTTAATACAAAATGTAATGGATTTGATAAAAAATATAAATATGAAATTATCTACCTTTAAAAAACCAAAAGAATAAAAATTACTTACGAATAGATTATTAAGTTTGATATTACAGAAATAATAACAGAAACAGTAACAATTGAGCAAATTTTTCTAGCAAAAGTCATTTTGTAACTCTTGTAATACTACACAACAAATTTTGAGCACGTTATAGTTAAGATCAAAGTTTCGACATTTGTAGGGCCTATACTATCACTCAATTTATGATAATCCTTGGTTTATCAAAAGTAATTTTTATTTTACGAAAATTTAAATTTTTGCACAGGGTGTTGTTCTTGTAAGAAATATTTTTAACTAAAATTTTGATTAAATTCAAATTCTTAGGGAGAGAAGTAGCCCTCTTTAAAGTATTTTTATAATTCTCCACCTTACAGCAGTTGGATGCGAATGCGGGGCACCGGGTTCAAACCTGGGGAGAGTCAAACCAATGGTCAAACTTTCTTATGACAAGTCTCCGTGCTTCGGAAGGTAGGTTAAGTCGGAGGTCCCCTGGGTTAGTGAATTGCCACCATTAACTTAAAAACCAGGATACATGGCATATCTGAAGGCAAGTCTAGCAAACTACCTAATGGATGTAAAATTTGTATATGCTCACAGAACTAACACTGCCAAGGAAACGACGTAGATGCTGGTAATAACAAGCCATACGGCTTAAACTACGTTGAAGAAGAAGAAAAATACAAGTGCATAAATTATCATAACAAAAATTAAATCACTTACAAATTATTGCATTCCATTTACATCGATGTAATTGACAAATGATGCAAACATTTCCTAAACCCAAATGATTATGTTATGATCAGACCACTTTTACTTCGATTTTTCCTCACCTACCGAAGATGAAATTATTAGGTAAGTTCAAGCCTAGGTGCAATAAGAGGACTATATTATGATTATTGATTACTGAATATTAGGAGGTTCCAGATTACATAACAATGAGGGGGTAGTGAGAGAAATCGTTTGAACTTATCATATATTATAAAAAAATGAATAAATTAGGCCGAAGAAGTAACTAACGAATCTGATCTCAAGAAATTTACTCGCTTCCGTTTAACTTGTAATTTTAAAACATGAAAATTCGTCTCAGGCGGAATAAAATATGCAAGACTTACCAACAAGCAAAACCATTGGAGATAAAGTCAAACGAATATTCCATTGAAAGTGTTTTGTGACTTCAGATTATAGTTACAACATTAAAGCTAAAATAGTATATTTATGAATAATACGAGTACTACACGCTCCACCATATTGGGAACAAAAAGTGACAATTCCACAGTTATACACTTCTTTTCTAACCATTTTAGGATTTGATTTAACCCATTACGTCACCTTTGATCAATCCATCGATTCTTAGGTCTATCGATACTACATTTTCCTATTGGTAGAGTTGTTTTTGCAGTCGATTGTTCATAATTAATTTTAGATGCTGCATCCAAGCCTGCCGATGTTCATGAATTTTTGCTTTTAAGTTAAAAATGTGCATTCAAATTTTACAATATTTCGTTTCCTATCCCGTCGCGTAAACCCTATGATGGATCTTAAAACTTCACTTCCATAAGTAACTGCGGGTGCGGACATTACTTCGTAAGGCTTCAACAGGGCAGTGCACATATTAAGTCTGCGCTTAATCGTGCCATAAGGTAGTTAAATTTTTCGATATACTTTTCCCATTTTCTTCTCTCGTGAAGTTCCATAGTGTTCCAAGAAACTTAAAATTATTTACTTGTTCTGTAAGAATATCTTCAACTACTATTGATTATGTAATCCTGTCCTTTAAGAGCCAAGAATTGTAGATTGTGAACTCAGTAGATAGTTTGGTCAAATTAAACAAGAACGGAGAAGCATTAGAGGTGTGAGAAAGACTGGTAAATCTCATTATATTGAATGAAATTTTGTCTAATATTTATAGAATAGCAAGTCGTCGTTGCCCATCTATTAGTACCAATGTACAAGCTTCTGAATTGAATGATTTATTCATCTCAAGGTTTTGCAAGACACTTTTAGTTTACCTTTACCTATCAGAAAAATACTTCTGAAAATAGTAAATGATTTTATCACTTGGAAGCCACCAAGTTTCAATCGATGGAAAATTTAGAAGCTGCCCGATAAAAGTTAAAAAGTCATCGACCATAATGAAGAATAATTTGATATCATTTAGGTTTTATTTTTGTTTGTTTTCTAATAAAGGTCAAAGTTTGTCAAAAATAGTTAAGAATTAAGTTGAAAACCTAATAAGTGGCGGTTCATATTAGGATGGATGACCCTTATGAGAAAACCCAGTGCACTTGTAGGTGTTTCATTGCCAACCCACATTTGACCAGCGTGGTGAGGTAATCCTGGCTCTTTCCGAGAGAATCAGGATATTGATCAATATTCAGACTGTGAAGGAAACCATAGAAATAGACAACCAATTTTATAAATAGTGTTAATCTTAACAAAAACATATATCAAGAGGCATAATAAAGAGATTATTAACAAACATTTCTTAAAGACTGATTTAACATAATACTGAATACTTTAATAACATGACAAACTATTGATTTTCATAAAATAGTATTTAAATTTATATTTTACCACACTGAACATTTTAGTTCAGGATTCATGTTTGAGCCTTTAGGACAATTGAAATCTTTGGCAAAGTACTCAGAATTACTCAAAGCTCCCAAAATTCTGAATTCGGAAGGCGAATGATCATCCGTTAACACTTGGTTCTTTAAATATTCCTCCCTCTGCACTGAACACCACAAATTTGCACAAGAAATCCAAAACAGTTGATTCTGCGTATAATTAACTCCTGGAAGTAAACGTTCATGGCCGTTTTCCCTAACCCAATTTTGGTAAGCAAGATATGCTTCCTTAACTCCTCCATTATCTGCTATATTTTCCCCTTGTGTGTTCACCCCATCCAACTAAAAACAAACATTATAATAATGAATGCAAACTTTGAAATAATTTATAACATTACATTTAAATTTATAGATGAAACAGTATAGTTACTATATTGATCAATAATACAACGAGTTTTTTCCATAAATTGATCTTGTGTTTCTTTTTCCCACCAATCAGATAGTACTCCATCTTTATCGAATTGTCTACCAACATCATCAAATCCATGAGTTATTTCATGGCCTATTGCAAAGCCCATTGCGCCATAGTTCATATACTGGGGTCTGTTGTTATCAAAAAACACTCCTTGTAGTATTCCTCCTGGTAATTCTATTTCAAATAAAAATTGTTGTAATACAACATCAAGCGAAATTCAATAAACTTACGAATACTATTTTCTTCTGGATCATAAAAGGCATTTACAGTTGCAATCCAACTATGGTCAGCCCAATAAGTTACGTTTACAGGTTTTGGTAATTCTGAGAACGACTTATCATTCCTAAATTTAACAGATTTTAAATAAGCCATTAAAAATGTATCGTCTTCAGTGATTTGCAACTAAAAGTAATTTTCTTTGTAAATTGCAATATTATAATTTTTGGATATTTACATCTTCGTAATATTCACTTAGTATTTTATCGTCCAATAATTCTTCGGGATAACCCACAAAGGATCCCATCGCATTGGCTTTCTCTATTGCCTTATCTTTTGTGGCTGCGTCCATCCAATCTAAATCTTTTAACATTTTAAGAAACGAAGCTTTTAAGTTTTTAACTAAATTCATGGCATTTTTTTTTGAATTCTTATCAAAATATTTTCTTATGTATAATGCACCAGCTGCTTGCTTAAATCTAAAAAAAAGGTATACATTTTTAATAGAACCAGATATGACATAAATTACTGTTTGAGAGTTAAGTCTAAACATTCCTTCCATACTGGTTCTCTTTGTTCATTTCCATATACAATTCTGTTAAATTTTAACTCCAAATTTTGAAGTTCTTCAGTTAAATATGGAACGACAGAGGATATCACTTGAACAATAATATAATTCGCTTGGATCCTGTTAATATTTAGGAAATATAAGATGTTTTATAAATGGGTTTATTAGCAAATACCTTTTTGGAGTTTTCTCTAATAATTCTTGTAATTTTGATAGATACGTAGGTACACCTAGATCAACTATTTCCTTTGAATTCAATTCTATATTTTCAATATCTATGATACTGTTTATATACTCATACCAGGGAATAAACGGATACTTTGAATGAAGTTCATCTATAGACATTGGATTGTAAAGTAAAGATACATTTCGACGTACTTCTCTTGACAAAGTAATCTAAAGGAACAATATTAATATTCTTGTCAGGCTAACCTACGCAAATTTTACATGAGCTAATTTAATTTCAAATTTCACTACATCTGTAATTTCTTTAGTTGCAGCATCTGGATCGGCACCAAATATCACAGCAAGACCAACCAGATAATTATAGTAAGCTTGAACAACAACATCATCAAATCCTTTAATTAGATGTTCTCTTTCCAATCCCAGAGGTGCTTGATCTATCTGTTACATAAATAAAAAAGATTCTTTAAAAAATCGAGTAAAAAATATGTACAAAAAACATACATTTATTATATTTTTAGAAGTGTTTTTTGTGTCCGGGCCAGAGTAAATAGTAAGAAAGGCATCGTAAGGTAAACCAATTTTTCGAAATTTATACATTGTTTCGGTCCAATGGAAGTCACCTTCGTTCCAATCAGAACCTTGCAAGACTGGCCATTTTTCATTTTCTTGTAAAATATTTTTAATTACAGTCAAACCATCGTTATTTATACTTTCTTCATCTGTGCACTTCTGATAAAACTGTTTCAAAATTTTAAAAGGTTTTATTTCATTAGGTAATATTTCCTTTTGAACGGCATTTTTCATTTTTTCAGATAGGATATCAGAGATTATATTAAATGAAATTAGAGATGATTTATCATCTGGTATGAAATTGTTTTTGATGAAATTTCCACAAGCAAAATTATAAAAGTTTTCACAAGGATCTACAGAGGAATCCATATTTGACAGAACACTTGCGGCAGATAGAACGCATCCCTTTGTTAAGCATAGTGATTCTTTTTCATCTTGTGGTATTCTGAAATAAAAAATAATATTCATTATCGTTAATTTTAAATGTAATGTTATTATATTTTAGTAAAGTTTAGGATAGGTATGGTCAGAGGGAAGACTGAAAAGGCTATACAATTCAATTGAGAACAAAAGTGGTTACATTTTCATTTAGTTAACATATAAAATATTTTTATTCGTTTACATTTTGGTTGTGTATGACCTACTCCTGTTTTAGCATACTAAAATGTGGATCTACATATTCGGTAAAGATAATTATTACATCCGCTCGTTCGCTTATTTGTGTCACCACTAATTAGTTTGCACAATAAAATATTTACAACAAACGCATAGATAGCAAAAATTATTTTACGAAATTTGTGACTTCAAAACTAATTTGGTAATTTAAAAAGAAATGTAACCTACTTTTTGTTACTAAAAGTATCGATTGAAAATACCTACGTTCAAAAAATAAAAAATAATAAGTAAATAGTACTACTACTTATTAGCAAAAAATGATTCTACAACAATTTAATTCCCAAATTTAATTTAGAAATTATAAAATAATCAGTTGAAAATCAATTTTAAATGGCGATATCCACAATTTTATTTTTATTTTGAGTTTAATAACTCTTTAATTGGTTATTTATATAGGACCAATTCTTTGCTCTATGGATTTTCCTGCATCAAATTTTCTCCTCTTTAACTGAACTAATGATTGCATCAGACCACCGCTGTATTCACGAATGACAAATGCAGCGATGTAACTACGCGGATTCAAATGGTTCGGTCAAACTAGGACTCAGAAGATTTTAGGGCCCGAACACGTTCCCATAATTAATATCTTAATTGCTCATTTAAACATAATTCACCTGCGGCTCTCACTGTGATAATAGAAAATTGTTAGCTTTCAATAAATTTCCAGGAGCTTCTGGTTATATTTTACCAACAGTTATCTCCGTTTTCTTCTCGATAAATATTGTCCCAGTATTATGATCTAGTACTTGGTTTTATTGATATTTTTGGTTAACGAGCACTATTATTTAAATTTTGAAAATAGTCATATATTTTTTTGAATTGGCTACAGAAATTGCTTTCTTTATTTTAGGGGTAAGATTAATGCTGAATGGGAAGGGAGGCACTTTTAAATCTCAAACCAGGGTTCCAAACCTAATAGTTACGCCTGTGGTAAAATGAATACAATGCAATTTAATTAAAATTAAAATTTGTGCCTAACTAAATATCTACAGTCAAGGATTTTAAATTAAATTTTGTTATAGCAGATTATAGTCCTTCAAATCATAACATTTATAATTATCTTGCTGAAAACAACATTATTTTATACTGTATAATTTTTATTATGTAGGATTTGAAATATTACAAGTAATTAAAAATTCAAGTAATAACAAAGTGAATTAAAATAAGCAGGTACCTGGTAAATTAAATTAAAATATGAATTAATTTAAAAAATGTACCGTTGGCATTGGATATTTCCAGATATCCTTGACCCCATACCATACAAAGAAAATATGATACATAATAATATGATACATGGAGGATACAAAGATAATATTTTTATATTTATGTTTATTGCGAATTATTTTATATAATGTTGTTTTTAATATAAAAATTCGAAGTACTTAATGTACCATTTTAAAATACCAAAATAAATTATACTCGAAAGCATGGAAATACTTCAAAATTAATCCATGCCGGTAACTGCTGAATGTATTTGTTTAGTTTTTTACACCAATTTATTTAATTATTTCTGTATAAAACTCATTCAACATTACCTATTTGAAGAAATAGATATTTGAGACTTCAAAATTATTTAGTTTGATATTTTTAACTTATATTAATAAAACCACAAAAACTCGAAACTCTTCTAGTAATCGTACTGTAATACAGTTATTAAATTAAACGCCACGATTAAGCCAATATATTAACAAATTTGAATTCAAAAGTTCAACACAAATAATAATGTGTTATTAATGTCCCAATATAGTTTCAAAACACATACTTTTAAATGTTAGGATATAAACAAAAATATGAATTTTTAGCAAATATAAAATTTCCTACATTACCCGAACAATTTACTAATAATAAAAATATAAAATAATATTTGTCATGATGATAATATTTAGAAGTAATTTTTAGACTCCATATTAATATTTTTAAATTATTTTAGTATCTATATTATTTTATGCATAAGAATTAAAAAATTTGTATTACAAATTTACTTACAAATTTGAATATTCTTTAACGATTTCCAATGATTTTGAATTTATTGTATATGCACTCAAAGACAAAATCGTAAAAACTAGAAAAGCGAACATGTTGCAAGTTTAAACTAACAATAATGGCACTCAAATTTTAACAATTACGAGAATTTGGGCTAATTTGCATGTTAGATTGTTTATGTAACTATATTTCAATTAACCAATATAACACCACCGGTGTAGGTACTGCTTACTATCAGAATCCAACTGATTACCTACTATTCGTTCAAGCTACTGAATTTTGTCACGATTATTATAAAATATATAAATTTTCTAGATGACCTTGTTGATATTATATACTATTTATGCATACCTATAATTTTTTGTTCTGAAATCATAAATAATTCTTCTTCTTTAAATATTATTACAACTATGGCAAGTCAAACAAACCTTTACAAATTTCAATAATTTAAATGTCTAGAGTAATAATTGATAAACGGTGTGGTTTACCAAGATATGCATGCTAATCAAAATACGAGTACAATGATTAATTTATTAATAAATTTTTTGTTGGTTCCTATACAATTATGAGATTATGACTATTTTCAAACAAAGGTTTGTAGGATTCTTATTTAATAATAATTCAAGTACCCCAAGGTACAAAAGCCCTTAGGCACTGTCTATATCAATTATTATTATAAAAACAAATTTTAATTAATTTAAATTTTAATTACAAGTCGAACTGAAAATTCAAACTGAAAGGCCTTACGGCGAATACTACTGGCAGAATTGGCCTGAAGCAGCTTCACTAGTACTACATCATTCAGCGGAAGTTCGTAAAAACTAATTTTCTGTGCTTTAGTCGGATACACAGAAAACGTTATTTTTCTCCTAGAGCGTATAAATGCGTATAAAACACGCAATCGTGGCGTAATCTGTAGATTTGTAAAATGTATAAAAAAAATCAAAAGTTAAGCTTATTACATTCAAGAATTTTAATTCAAAATTAACAAAATGTTCAAAATAATTTATGAAGAGAACAAGGACAATCAAGAAGAGATAACAAGTAGGGCCATCTAATATCCTATCTAAAACATTATAATAAAACAATGTTCGTACGTATCTACTAATATTAGTCCTTGCTTGTTTATCAAGGATTACCATATTACCAATTCTGTTAGTAACAGAGATCCTACCAAAAAATTTCTCAATTTCTAGAATCATCAGTCTTATAAAACCGATTTTTTATTGTGATATTCTTCTATTCTGTTGCTATTAGGAACTATTGGTAATTAGTAGATATCGGATTATATGCATTTGCAAATATGCAAATATGCAAATGCATATAACTCGATATATATAGCGTTATTGCATAATTTAGTACTTTCTTGCCTACCGTGCTTATTTCTTACAACACCCTGTAATTTTTTATTTTTGAATTTATTTTCAAGTTTTAAAAACGTTGCGCCTATTTGTTTAATTAAAAAAAATGAAGAAAAATATAGACGAAGCAATTTTTATGGCGACGATCGGACACCTGTGAAACTGCATAGATTACACTTGAATTCTATGGAAGTGTTTACGATATGACGTTCTTCCTAATCCACTGTTGGAAAAGATCCGTTGTAAATTAAGTGCTGTTCTGTGTAAAAACCCGAATCTTGAAGAAATTAAAAAAATTAATGCCTATATTAACGGCACCGGTCAAACCTTGCCTGAAGGAATATCTCCAGAAATGATCCGATGTCTAGTAATTAGTTTAGCCAGTTAAAATTGATATATTGTGAAATTGAAATTGATAGTTTTGACTCACTCTGTGTATTATTTCTGACCAACGCCAACGCAGAAGAAATTTATTTATTTATTTGTTCGCTAAATTTACGCAACTTATTTCGTGTTTCTTGAATATAAAGACCAGCTGCAGTACCCCCCCCCAAGTAACATTTCAATCCTGGCAATTACCTGCAAAATCAAATTTTACCTGCCAAGCCTGCGCCAGGCCTGGCTGACTCCAAATAAATAGTAATTTACAGGTTACTTAGCGATACCTGAGAATGTCCTGCGCTTGGCTTGGTGCAAGCCAGTGTCAGGTTATGAAGCCATACCTGAGAATAACTTGCAGATCTCCTGCGCACTCCGGCGCCTGGCCTGTGTAGCCTCGGCGCCAAGCCAATCTCGAACTAGTTCGTAGATACTCGTTCGCATCGTTCGCATATGTTCGTATGTCAAATTTTTTTTTCTATCTCATTCATTTTCATTATACTCATATCGCAGACTCATTTTTTTATTACTACCATGTGTTTAGGTAAGTTTTGCAGAATTAAACAAAATAATTTTATATTGTTTTGATTTCTTCTTCGTAAAAGGTAAGTAAGAATAATACAAAACCCTATCAATTTTTACTGGGTTGTATAATAATGTTACAATATATTGTTCTCCAACCAAATCTTAAGAGCGTGCTGCAAATGTTGATGCAAAAACATGTTTCAACAGATGGCGCGCCCTGAAATATTAATCTTTTATACTAATCTTTTCACCAATACAGAATTATAAAGATTTCAAAGATTCGTAGAAAAGATTAATATTTTAGGGCACGCCATTTGTTGAACATGTTTTTGCATCAAAATTTGCAGCGCGCTCTTAATTAAACATTTAAATCACTTTAATTTACTTTGAACAGATTGAACCACGAAAATCAGAAGAACCAGGAGGACCCAGCAGTAGCGAATTAAAAAATTGACAATTGTTTCGAAGGAATAAGCCACTTCTTCTACTCAAAGTTTTTGTGTCTTTGAAAAAGAAGTGGTGTATCCCTTCAAAACAGTTGTGAATTTGTTAATAAATTACATGGGATTGAGCAAATATTGCCGATATTGAAAAGGTATCTTCAAAATTAGAACAAATAATTTATTGTTTAATAAAATTTTTTAATATTAAATCATTTTTTTTTATTTTTTGGAGTATTCATCAATGTTCTTGCATCTTTTGGTAAAATTAAGTTAAAAGTATTATATAAAAGTGCTAAAAGATCTTTAACAGCAGGCCCGTAGCCAGGATTTCATTTCGGGGGGGGGGGCACTTGTAAAAAGCCTTATATAAAATTTTCGGTAGTTATTACAAATAAATATATTATTTAAGAATATTTCCACTGAAACTAGGGCGACTGTAAATCACTTCTTCCACTTCATATTCACTGATGTGCTCACTTGCAACAGGCACTGCATTATCCGTATTGCTGTCGTCATCTAATTTTATCCTTTTGGGGGTTTTAGTAAAAAAAGATAACAAAGTACCATCTCTCTTTTTTCCACTCATTTCACACACACCTTCTTAAATTTGTTCCTTTTTTTATAATTTTCACTACAATAATCACTACAGGTCAAAGTTAATTAAAAGCTGTTTGTATATTTTAGTTTGCATACTGCATTGTAACAGTACCCTAATATATTGATAAGTTATAAAACAAGTATCAACCTGCAACAAAATAATTACAACAAATGTAGGAAATTCCAAAAATGAGTAATACCGTTACATGGCTTTTAAATTAAATTAATCCCATGGTTTTCAGGTAAAAAGGGATAAGTAGGTTTGACCTACTATAAGCCGACAATGAATTACGGCAAATAAATTTAGAAAAAAACTTAGTCCTACTTGCAAGTTGCAATTGAATCGGATAACGCAATCTTGTCTTCGGTTAATTGTGACGTTGATGGTGACGTTCGTTCACTAAAATTTTTACCAAAAATATATGATAATCAAATTTACGATATAATAATTAACAAAAGATGCATAAGGCCGTCCGGCACGTGTTTTTAAAAAATTTAAAAAAGATTAGTATACACGTACCTTTAATTTAATTACGTAGATACACGTAATAAATTTTTAAATTTGTAAATAGTTCATAAGATTATAATACCTACTTAATTATTAGAGACAGGGTAGTTAGGCAAAAACAGATCTGACTCACCAATAGAGAAACTTTATTACCAATATTTAAAACGTTTATTAGCGTTCCTAAGTCAGTTCTGTTTTTGCCTATTATTCCTATTAATCTATTAATTATACAACTCCCTCAAAATCTACAAACAAAATTTGTTTGTACAACATTTATGCCTGTTTTCACCAACAATTTATTTAAGAATTTCCTAGTAAAGAATTACTTAGCTAGGATTCCATAAATTTGATTGGTCAAATTTGACATATGAATTTTTTATGTCAATACTATGTCAAATTTTACCAATCACATTTATGGAATCCTAGCTAAAGTAATTCTTTACTAGGAAATTCTTAAATAAATTGTTGGTAAAAACAGGCATTAATGTTGGTTGTTTAACCATCAATTTAAATTTTTTACCAAAAACCTATATTTTCAAAAAATTTCAAAAATTAGTAGGTACACGTGCCTTTATACCGGGTGACGATCGCCGATGTGAACATAGGAAATTAACGTGGGAAATTAATTTTTCTTTAATTCCTGCTTCATAATTAATAACTAATTTTGTTGTTAATGTGTTTTGAACTCATTTAATTAAATAGACAATATTTGATCAATCTAAAAAAATGTATATGATTATAATCACAGGTTTTTAAATCATGATTTTTACAACTAAACTTGGTGGCGTAGTGCATAACACTCCAGGTTAACGAGAAGTACAAGTGAGAAGGTCCGTGGATCGATTCCCAGCTCCGGTAAGATTTTTAAAATTTATAATTATATTTACAGATTTACAGACTCCAGCAGACGCAACCCGTGGATAAATTCAGGACCAACTATCATCAAATGAAATAATTAGGAGAAAATCGTAATTTATGAGTTCAACCATAATAAGAGAATTAAAAAATATAATAATAGATAATTAATTAATAGAGAAAAGAATACTAAAAAAGGATATTAAGTTAAGAAATTAATTAAATTAAAATAAATTAATTTTTTCATTTTTTGAAAATTATTTACAATAAATTTTTTTTTGACACGTGGAAATCCAAACCGTTGCAGGCTTTTCTCAAGTATGCCACAGGGCTGCCTCAGGTAAATTCGTGCGCCAAATTACTCAGACAGCACCTGTAGCAGACTTGCCTCATTCCTGCCTCCGACTTACCCTCAATCCTCTCTCAGGGTTGCCCCAGGCTTTTCTCAGGTGTGCGACAAGCGTGGTGCAGGTTTGCGCCAGCACCAGCTTGCTTTCTCCCAAGTGTGCCACAGGGCTGCCTCAGGTAAATTCATGCGCCAAATTACTCAGACAGCACCTGTAGCAGGCTTGCTTCACTCCTGCCACAGGAGCAGGTCCTGGGTGAGCGGTTCCAATAATGATATTTGCTATGATCTAAAGAGAATAAGATTAATCTGTGGACTATGGGGAAGGCAAAGTAAAAGCACCCCATTAACATTTCCCTGGTACAGTCTTCATGCTTAACATCCGTAATCGGATAGTCACCTGAAGAAGAAAAATTTCGTGTATTAATTTGGTGACACAATAAATTTTTATAACTCTAAATACTTCCCATTTAAGGTAAGTAAGGTAAGTTACATTTAAATACCTGTAAAGAAATAAAATGTAATTGTGATGATCAGTCGCTGTTCCTATATGCTATGCTGATAGGGTCGGGTACAGTTCAGCGCGAGTACAGTTCGGTACAGACCCGGTTCGGCGCAAGTACAGTTCGGTGCAAGTACAGTTCGGTGCAGGATATTTTAAGGCTTTTGTTCTTTTATTAAACTGTTTTTGAACCGGGTTTGCGGCGAAACGGCGGCGTCGAACTAGACCATTTCCCTGTTCCTATGCTGTGCTGATAGGTGAGTTTCGAACTTAAAGATTGATTTTCACTCTACATTCCATGTCCGTTTCCTACTGGTGTGGCTAATGTACGCACACCTTCTGTATGAAGCTAATTACAGTCAAGAATATTTGAGCGGAACCGGTATGGAACGCATTCGGAACATATAGGGTTATTCACTTAGAACATAACAATTTTGCATTTTAATATTATCAACGAGCTCTTAAACTTATTTTATGATCTGTCAGCGTCAAAACGTCAGTCAAGGTTTACCATTTTATTATGGCGAGGTTCACAAACGAGCAACGTTTGGAAGTTATTAAAAATTACTACCGAAATTCTAAGTCTATATTTGCAACTTTAAGAGCGCTTACTCCAATTTTCGGTCGTTATAACCGTCCAACCAGACAAGCTGTGCGTGCTATAGTGAACAAATTCGAGTCAACATATTCACTATCTAATATTCCGGTGCCATTGAGACCACGTCCATGTCGAAGTATCGAAAATATCACAGCCGTAAGGTCTTCAGTTCAAAATGAGCCAAATCAGTCGATTCCACGCCGTTCACAGGAATTGGGAATGTCTCAGTCTACATTGTGGCGAATTTTGCATAAAGATCTTAGCCTAAACTCTTACAAGATCAAACTAAGCCAAGAACTGAAGCCTTCTGATCATTTGAAGCGCCAAAACTTCTGCGATTGGGCTTTGCAAAAGTTTCAAGAAAATCCGGAATTTCATCGAAAAATTATCTTTAGCGATGAAGCTCATTTTTGGCTTAATGGCTTTGTCAATAAGCAAAATATGCGTTATTGGACAGCAACAAATCCACTCGTGCTTCAAGAGACTCCATTGCGTCCACAGAAAGTGACCGTGTGGTGTGGATTTCATGCCGGAGGTGTGACTGGACCGTATTTTTTCGTCGATGAAAATGATCGCCATGTTACGGTTAATGGAGTTCGCTATCGTGCCATGTTGGAAAACTATTTTTGGCCAGAATTGGATGGACTTGACATCAGTGATATGTGGTTCCAACAAGATGGTGCGACATGCCACACAGCTGGTCTAACAATGGATCTGTTGAAAGAAAAATTTGGTAATAGTGTAATCTCGAAAAATGGTCCGGTCAATTGGCCACCTCGCTCTTGCGATTTAACGCCGTTGGATTTTTTTTATGGGGTCACGTGAAGTCGTTAGTTTATGCCAACAAGCCAACAACATTAGAGGAGCTTAGGAACAATATCAAACGTGAAATTGACGACATTCCGGCCGATATGTGTGAAAGGGTGGTGGAAAATTGGCTTCAAAGAATCGACCGCTGCAAACGTGCTCGTGGTGGTCATATGAACGAGATCGAATTCCATACATAAAATGTAACATGTGTACTACACCTGGAACAAATTTCAGCCCTATATCTAAATTATTATGTGTTTTATTCAAATACAAAATTGTTATGTCCTTACTGAATAACCCTATAGAATAGTCGTAATCAGCCTTTATTTGACGTTATTTTTGATTGTTAAGTTCAATGATTTGCTTTGAAGGAAAATGTTAAAAAATCACATGTGTAACCTTCTGCTACAGATGTTACATTATATCGCTTCGCTGCTTGCTAGAATGTTATTTGAAACGGAAATACCTTTTTTTAAATTAAACTTCCGTGTATAGTGTAGCAATACAAGGTTGCCGGTTGTCTCTTGATCCCAATGTTTCCATCGACACGATCTTATAAATATTTTGAGTGCTGATTATATTATGACTGTAGATGTACATGTTTATTTTATGGATGACATGCACCAGATTTTATGTACCTGATTACATCTTTTTTGTAGGGTAATTATTTACAGTGGTGGATTCATTTCCTCAATGGCTTTATTTAGAAATGGATCAATGGGTTTAGCTACGCTCGTATAGTTTGTTTTTTCCATATATAGTGACTAAAAGGAGCTAATATGTGCATAAACGAATATTCGTCCTATGTTGGTGTTAATTGGTAGAATTGGGTGTCACATGTTCTCCCCCCACATCTACTGCGCAGGATTTTGGCTCTTGCTAGTCAATAAAGAAAAATTTCATTCTACCTATGAAGAAAAAATAAATATGTCTTTTATTTGGAATGTTACATCTTATCTCCTACGTTATTTTAATAAAATAATAATTATATAAATTAATATTGAACTTATTTCCTTAAATTAATTATATTTATATTTAAAATTTATAAAACAATAAAAAAATGAACTTCTAGGTCTATCTACATGATGTACATTATTCTTGGCGTTATACATATTGTCCTCTTTACCTACTCTTAACTTATATTTTGCTTTTAAAATTAAGTCCTGCTGGAAATATGGTTGAGGAACGATCTTATTTTGTCCGGATAATTCAGTCGTATAAAAATTCGTAGAAAATTTTTTTTTAAAGTAAATTTTATTTTTGACTAAAAGAACAGGTAATTTGCTGATACCGCTTCGTGATACGCAACTGGCATATCGATACAACATTTATGAGGTTTGAAAATAATTAATTACACCAATCAATTTGACTCCTTGATTGATCCACAATCTACACATTTACTTATTAATTATTCTCCCCTAAAATTGTGTATCAATCAAATAAAGAGCAGAATAAAACCTAAAATTATTATTTACAAATCTTATGTACAAATTTAAATTGAAGTTAAAAACCAACATCTTTTCCATTTTTAAGTTTCCCCCATGAATTCAAAGCCTATAGTATCTACTGATTTCTTCAGAGTTGAAAATTTCGTCCATTCGAAAATTGTTTGCAAATCAAGCGATTTAATTTTATGTGTTATATTTGAACACATAAAATTCGTTCCCCTCGGGTTAAATTCTTCCATAAACGATTTCTATTATTTGTAGAAGCACTGTTTTTATTAATTTCGCTACTGCGAGCGATTATCACTTCACTTTATGCACTTTTTGTTCAAAATTTTAGCAGGGCTTTACGAGCCAACCTCTCCGCTTAACACTTCAAATATAAGAGTGCCCTTTTTGTTCCTTTATCTGCCACCAATTTTATTAACACCAAAACTTTTATACTGCCCTATCTCGGATTAAAATCCAACACATTTGAATTTTCAAATTCCTTGCTTACTTATTATTTGCAAATTTACAATTTAAATGAATTCCTCTTTAAAAAGTCGATTGACTGTTCGAATCTCTTTGCACCTGTTCATTCACAGCTGTCTTATTGTATCAATATTGCCAACTCCTACTTAGAGTAATATTTTTAATGATAAAGAAAAGCAAAATTTTACCCATTCTTAAATCAACCATAATTTTAATTTTAAAAATACCACAATATGTTTGAATCTGGATAGCTTGCCATTGTCTTCGATTTAAATTCGGATGCATATTAACAAAATAGTAAATTTAGACTATTCTAGATTGGTGTTTGGTTTGACCCATGACTGCAAAATCATCACAGAACAATAATGAGCTAAGGGAGAGAGTATCTATCCCACCGATCACTACACAAGGACTATATATTTGAACTCTTAAATTCTTTATTGATTAATACAAACCATCACAATGAGCCTGGAGATAATACTTCACTTCGAAGACCACAACAAACACAAAGCAGAAATCGAAAAAGTAACAACCACCTGGTCTTCTTCGTAAAAGTGTGACTGCCATGAGAGAAATAAATTACAAATATCACTCAAACCTTATTTCCACTGATTTTCTGGGGATGGGATCCTTTCTTTATAATTTATAATTTTCTATATCTTTAATAGCTAATTAAAGGTTTGAAATGTTTTTGAAAGTGTTTCTAAATAAAATTTTCTTGTATGTTGTTCTTTACTTACAGTTTAAATCTAATATTTTAACGTGTAGTTAAGTTTTTGTTAAATTAATATTTCACAGAACACATTTTAAAATCACACCCTATTCTTGAAAAATTTCCTTTTAAGATCATATTCTATAATTAAAGATTTATCAAATTGTATGCTCTTACATTACACTAAAAATTACATTAACGAAATACTCTCGAAAAATTTAGGTAGCTATTAGAGATGGAAGAAAATTATAAATGTAAAAGCTGTAGAAATTTTATGTTCTACAAAATTTGTTAGACTAATATAACTAAAATGTGCATTGGAAAGAATATACAGGGTGTCCCCGCACTCACTTTACATAACTTAGGTGGTGATAGAGGACACTTTTCTAAGAACAATTTTTAACAAAAATTTTTTTCTAAATTCAAACCCTCGAAAGTTAGGCCTCTTTAAAGCATTTTTTTTAATTTCCACATTCACGTGGCCATAGCCCCGAAAGTATTGATTTTTCAGTAAAAATGGTTTAGTCATTTTTTAAAGAGCGTGAAATAATCTACAAACTAGATTCAAACCTTTTCTTGTCTAAAATCAACGGCTTTCGAGTTATGAATTAAAGTAGGTTAAAAAATGTCGAAAAATTTGAGCTTTCTTTTTTTCTAGTTTTCTTCAAGACCCTGTATCTTTTAAACGAAACATTTTACAAAAAATCTGACGCCCCATTCCGGATAGGAAATTTAACGGACTACAACTTTTGTCTAGTAAAAATTTTTGAGAAACCAATCCATTTCACAGAAAATCAGAAAATAACAAACGAGACAGCTACAAAACATAAAATTTAATTCACAAAATTTTTATTTTTTTTGAAAAATTATTTTATTAATTAATTTTAAACTATTAGATTATTTAAGTAAATGTTGAAAATGACCACCCTCATTTTTAATACACAGTCGTGCTCGTTTTAAAATATGCTTTAAAGCTGGTTCACACTATATGATTTTTCATCTGACTCGGTCATACGAGAAGTCATGGCAAAAATCATACGAAACTCTTTTTTCTCTCTCTTTTCATATGACCAACAATTTTTATGTTCACACTGTGTAATATTGCTTGTGACTTTTCTTATTACTAAAACGTCAAAATGGCTGTCATATGTCAAAAATATTCTAATTAACCTAAGTTTATAGCAATAAGTGGTTGATTTTGAATTGAATTTTCATCAGTGTCTATTTCTTCTTTTTATCCAATAATTTTTTAAGAAATAATCATTTTTGACGAAAAATAATGTTGACGAAATTTTTAAAAATTTTAAGAAAATTTGTCTAAAATGTTCGATAAATTTTTGTTTAAAAATATTTCAGTTTTTGTGATTATTTCAATAAATAATCATTTGTTATAAAAATTTAGTTTTTGAAATTTCGGAAAAAAGTCACTTTTTTGAAAAATTAACGATATTTTGAAAAATTTAAAGAAAAATTTTCGATACATTTTTGTTAAAATATATTTCATTTTTTGTGATTATTTCAATAAATAATAATTTTTTTATAAAAAATTCAGTTTTTGAAATTTTGTAAAAAAATCTTTCAAGAAGTCATAGCAAAATAGACACCGTCCTATTCTGAAAATCACTTATTATTTTGCTATGACCGAGCTTATTATTTAGTAGCTATGACTCCTATAATAGCAAAAATCAGATAGTGTGAACCTAAAAATATTTGTCATATGACAAGTCATATGACAAGTCAGATGAAAAATCATATAGTGTGAACCAGCTTTTATAGTATTATTTATAAAATTTTCTTTTTTTTTTAAATCCATTATAGCAGGGGTGGTCAACAAGGTCGAGGGATTGACCGGTCGATCACGAGGCCAATTTTGGTCAATCCGTGAATGTGAAAAGTGTCAAAAATTCGAATTTCTGCGATTAAAAGTGTCGAAAAATCGCCTTTTTACGATTTGTTTCGACAAACATCTTTTAAAACAATCACAACTGTGTATTTAAAATGAGGATGGTCATTTTCAACAATTACTTTATTAATGTAATAATTTAAAATTAATTAATAAAATAATTTTTCAAAAAAAATAAAAATTTTGTGAATTAAATTTTATGTTTTGTATCTGCCTTGTTTGTTATTTTCTGATTTTCTGTGAAATGGATTGGTTTTTCAAAAATTTTTACTAAACCAAAGTTGTAGTCCGTTAAATTTCCTATCCGGAATGGGGCGTCAGATTTTTTGTAAAATCTTTCGTTTAAAAGATACAGGGTTTTGAAAAAAAACAAAAAAAAAGGAAGCTCAAATTTTTCGACATTTTTTAACTTACTTTAATTCATAACTCAAAAGCCGTTGATTTTAGATAATAAAAGGGTTAAATCTAGTTTGTAGATTATTTCACTCTCTTTAAAAAAGTACTAAACCATTTTTACCGCAAAATCAATATTTTCGGCGCTATGGCCACGTGAAGGTGGAAATTAAAAAAAATGCTTTAAATAGGCCTAACTCTCGAGGGTTTGAATTTAGAAAAAAATTTTTGTTAAATATTGTTCTTAGAAAAGTGTCCTCTATCACCACCTAAGTTATGTAAAGTGAGTGCGGGGACACCCTGTATATGGGAAAAACTAGATTTTGCTGTGATTTTAGCTAGTTTTTTTTCTAGATTGTGACGCCCACGTATATTTTACATTAGGAGATCAGTTTATAAAATATATTAAAAAATTGAAAATACCAGGATAATTACGATCGCTACCCCATTATTATAACTAGAGTACGGACTTATATGCATAAAAAATCGTGAAAATAGCGCTTAAAATAGCACAAAAAATTGCCATTATATGCATAAAAATATGCATAAAACTTAAATATAATAACTAATAAGCATTAAAATAATTTTTTGAAATAAAATTTATTTGAAAAGTAACACAATAAAATATGTATACAGCGACGTGCCTACGGGGGGAGCTTCATCCCGCCCCAAATAATTTAGGAAATTGGAAAAAAGTTGGCAAAATCACTCAAAATTTGGTCAAGTTGGCAAAAGCCGCTAAACCTATAATAGGAAAAATGGACAATTACAAAGAGTTGGCAATTTTGAATTAATTAAGTTGGCAAATTCCCCCCCCCCCCCGCAAATAAAAGTTGGTTGTGCACGTCCCTGTATGTATACATAATTACTGTACAACATTTTTACCACGATATTTTTCCAAAAAGTCTCTAAATGAACCGTTTCCTAATTTTAATAATAGTATTCGCGTTTTACATTAACAAAACGCCACCACACGGAATTATTTCAAAGTCCATTCTGGACGTAATATAGTGGCGCCACCAACGGTAATGTAAAACGCGATATTTAAATCTAGCGAAAACGTTCTCTGGTCTTGTGATGAACTGGAACCAGCGATTGACTCAAATAAAGTTTGTTGTTTGCTTGCATCATTTTTAAATTTGTTCATACTTTCCAAATGAAATGCATTATGTTAAATTTCTTTTCGCTGTTTATCTCCTATTATAACAAATATCAAGTCTTGCAGTTAGTTACCGGCTAAGATTTCTGTTACATAAACAAAACCTGTTGTCAACTAAATATTAAATTCAAAGTACCTAATAGTAAATTTTAGGTATTTTTTATGGATCTACTGCAATTTTTTTTTAATTTATCGAAAATGTGCTAAAATAAGCACTAAAAATGCTTAAAAATACATCTAAGCATAAAAATGTTAAAATACGCCGAAATAAGCATATAAGCATAAAAAAAGTAGTGTCAAGTGACTTATTTTTTTCAAATTCGTGGACATTTATAACAATTAGGCTTCTGCTATCAATATTTATGTATAGCAAATTTGCTAGAATTCCGTACTCTAATTATAACTATAATTGTACTGGCCTATATACAGACATCGTGAGACGCCTTCCAAAGGCGCAGTACGACAGATTGTTTTTGTTAATAATCAAAAGTCCTCCTGCTATCAATTTAGAATTAAAGAACCTTACCAACAAAGATTCCGCTGACAAACTTTAATAATCAGTACATCAAGGATATTTACTTCCATAAGGTCTTCAAAAAGGCATTAGTTATTCCAATTCACATGGAAGGTGACGTAAACAACTTTAATAATAAATTATCGGCCAAATTTCCTACAGCCCATTTTGTCAAAGATACTTGAAGCGATTCTATAGAAAATCTTCTATTAATCCTGATCAATTTTTGGTTTCAGAAATAAAAAATCAATCTGACTTACCAGTAATAAATTTTCCAAGATCGTATTGAGAAGTTATGAAAAACGCAAATTCATCAGTGTCACCTTCTATGATTTCTCAAATTGATTCGGATATATTAACACAAAAGACCACGGTGTGGAGTGATGTGATCGCTGGTTGAGTTACGGAGCGGAAATTCTGGGTTCAAGTCGCGGACTTCGCAGAATTTCTTAGCCCGGCCTTCCGGTGGACATCCACACGCTGTGGTGAAAAGTTGTAGTAAAAAGAGTAGCACAAGAGGATTAATCCACCTCGTGAAATGGATTGTAAAGATTTCAATAGAAGTGTAACTTTTGTTAACTACTGCAACTACTATAACTTTTCAGACGAAGGTATTCTCCTAACGAAGTCGTTTTTCATTAGAAGAACTTTGCATCAATTTCCACCTTCTCACATCCGCCTCACTTTTTCAGTGTCACAAAGAAAACCAATTTAATTTCATCGATTGAAACAATATTATTTATTTACCATGATATTATAGGTTTCAATGTAATTATAATTTTTATTTTAACAATTCAGCTTCAGTACTTTCTTCAGTACCTTCTTTAACATAATCGTTCCCCTTATGCCAAAACCACAACCTCAAAAGTGCAAAACTTGTGATTTTGACCTAAGCCATAGCGGAAATTAAGATTATATCAGATCCATAAATGAATAGTTAATTTTTTTTTAGAATTATAGTAAACAAATAATGGTTGGAAGAATTTGATTTGTTGAATTTTAAATGAAACTTAAAATCTTTAATTGTATTTTTCTCCAAATTAGTTAAATGCACGTTCGTGGTTTTGGCATAAGGGTAACGATCCGACATATATTTATTAGTAAATTTATTTAAAATAATATTTACAATGTACCACAAATATTGTAAGATAAATATTTAGTAAAGATAATAATATACCAGTAACAACAAAAACAAACAACTTTAGCATGCGTTTAAAAAATTACCAAACATGGCATTTTCTAGCCGGATTCATATTGGATCCTAAATGACAATGAAAATCTCGAGAAAAGTATTCAATATTGCTCAATGCTTCATTTAATCTAAACTGGGCCGGTGTTGATTCTTCAGTATACCCTTCCTCCTTCATAAACTTCGATTGATACTTTTCACATTGCGTTTGAGCAGCTGATATCCAAAAAAGTTGTTGTGGTGTGTACTGATTTAGACTGGGCAGTTGAAACTCATGTCCATATCTTTCAACCCAAACATTATAAGCATAGTAAGCTGCCTTTATTCCTCCCTGATTAGCAAAATTAACTTCATGATCGGTAATTCCATTCATCTAAAAAAATTCTTTTATTCAAGCTGTACTTTGAAAAATTAATTATTTACGTATAATTCTATTTCTGGAACAGTGTGATTTCGATATTGACTGTGAAGACACCTAGCTTTTTTCGTAAAAGCTCTTCTGGTAAATTCAGTCCACCAATCGCTTGGATTTCCATATTTGTCAAACTGCCTTCCATTATCATCAAATCCGTGAGTCATTTCGTGCCCAATTAAAAATCCAAGAGATCCATAGTTAAAGTATTGTGGTTTATCTGTACCAAAGAAAATTCCTTGCAATATACCATTGGGAATATCTGTAAACAAACATGTTATTTTTTACCAACTGATCTTCAATTTTAGTTACATAATTTATTTTTGGTTATGGAATAATATGGACGATATCCAACCGAATAATCGTTTTCTTCCCATTCTCTATGAGTAACATATTTCATTAATTTTTTAAAGTATTTGTCCTTTTTAAAGAGAGCCAAATTTAATATGCTTTTTAAGTAATTATTCCGTGTAAATTCCAACTAAAATGTAATTGAAAACATAAAATAATTCATTTAAATTTGATTAATATAATCATACCTGAATGTAATATTTTTGTAACTTTTTAATGGATAAATAATCTTCCGAATAAGCTGTATTCATAATCATAGCTTGTGCCTTATCGTAACTATTTACTCTTGTAATATCGTCCATCCAATCGACAGATTTTAATAACTCAATTAATTGACTACGAAGATTTGAAACCATATCAAAAACAATATCTTTAGTTTCTCTTTCGATGTATCTTTCGGTGTAAATATATCCTACCGCAAACTGCATTCTAAAAATTTAACTTTCAAAATTGACGAATATTGTTACCTTTGAAGTTACCTGTTAGTGACTAAATCTACACATTCTCTCCATCGAGGTTCTCTTTCCAGAAACGAATATGCATCCCTATAAAATGTAGCTTGTCTGTCTCGTAACTGCGTCGTAAGGTAATTTATGGAATATTTCACAACTCTCCATACTAAATAGTTTGCTATAACTCTATGGTTTAAGATAAGTAATAACTCTTATAAATTTTACTTCATATTCTCACCTTTTTGAGCTCCATCTGAGTAAATTCTCTAAATCGTGTAAATACTGTGGTACACGGACTAATACTGGATCTTGAAAGGTTACCTTATATTCTGACAAATCTACCACTCCATTAATATATTCAACCCACGGAATATCGGGATACCTTGATTGCAGCTGGGCGATTGTCATTGAATGATACAAATATGTCGAATTGAAAATATCTCTTCTTTGACCACCAGAAATCTAAACAATTACTCAAACAGTTACTTAAATTACATTGCATATCCTCTTACTTTAGCTAATGCAATTTCAAATTCAAGAGCTGCTTTCATTTCATTTAAAGCAAACGTAAAATTAGCTCCAAAAATGGTTGCTATGTCAACCATATAGTTATAGTAAACATTAGCAAAATCTGTTCCTAAACCTTCGGATAAAAACAACTCTTCTTCGGGTTCGAGAAAAGCTGAATCCAACTAAAAAAAAAAAAATGTTTTGAAAATTGAAACAAAAACAGAACTTATTTTTACCGCCAGAATATACTGAGAGGAATTCTGTGATTCAGTAATCACATCTAAAGTTAAAAGATAATTTTCGTTAAATCCAAGTCTTCGAAGTTTAAACACAGCATTCATCCAATCAAAGTCATTTTCGTTCCAATAGTAAGATTCCAGTACAGGCCAACCTCCAATTTGGTGTATCACATTTTTAATTGTAATTAAATTATCTTTATCGATAGCTGCTGTATCCATACAGAGATGAAAAAGTTTTTTGGTAAGTCCAACTGGTTTGATGTCTTTATATGACGTCGGTTCTTCAAATATAGTTTTTAATTGACTTTGAACTCGCCTGTGATTTATATCGAAAGCATTTATACTTGGCTTATTTTCAGAAATGTGAGTTTTATTTAAGAAACCTCCACAAGAAAATTTATAAAAGTTGTCACAGGGGTTAATTCCGGAATCTAAATATTTAAGTGTATTGGATGAAGCATGAATACATCCTGGTTCCATGCATAGCTGATGTGGCTCGGTATACGTGTGACCCAGTTCTTGGAAGGGCTGCATTTCGTAGTCAAATTGATACCTTCATTAGAGTGTAGACAATTTAAAAATTATAGGTACATGTGCAAGATAATTTACTTACGGGAAATATGGTTCCAAGTTGTCAGTTTTAAAAAGAATCATCAAGAGGCAAATAACGAGACCAATGCAGAGAAGAAACAATATGAAGACGACTATCATCGTACGTCTCTCTAAATTTGTTCGTCTTTCCCACCATGAAGGATTTCTATTCAAAAATTTTCTTATTTAAAATAAATATCAGATTATCAGAAATTCGTGAATATTTCAAAATGTTTTAAAACTTACTTAAGAATAGAGTGACTTCCTTCATCATCCATTTTCACAAAATAGTTTAACTTATTCAAACGTGAAACATTACTGGGGACAACGTTAATTCGTATAATAAATGAAATTAAAATGGCAAGCAAATAGGCAATTGAGTTTCTTTATTGCGTTATATAACGAAATGTTGAATACAACAAAATTTCAAATTTTAATATAAACTATAAGGTCGGTTCAATTTTTAAATAATTCTTATGTCAACGTTTCTAATTATAAAATGAGTGTGAAAATTTTGCTAATTGGCAAGAGAGAGTTTTAAGGGACAATTAAAAGAAGGATATATCATGGAATTATAACCAAATTTGTCGATTTTTGACTCAAATTGCAGATGATTATTTAAATATCTCATTTTAAAGTTATGCTGCAACTAAAACGTTTTATGTACAAAATGACATTATTTATGTATTGCATTAAGTTACATTTAACAACAATGTAATTTGAACTCACACTAATTAAGGCAATTAACTCTTACGCACCCAGTTTTACATAACGCGTAGGCACTAATTTGCAAGTGAAAACAAAAATCAAAATAATTGAAAATAGTTAAAAATAAATTTTATACGTAATAAAATGCGTAAACAAATGATAATTTATAATAAAGTCTACTAAAATATAGTATAATCTAGGTTGGTTGATATAGTGATACCGAAAGATTATCCTATTCTCTACGCTGTAGATCCATTTCGAACCGTCGCGTCGTCCCTCGTGGAAATAGCACCTCAATCATAAAAATTTTACATTTTTAATGGAATAGTTCCAAGATTGGTAGGGGGTATTCTTAACTTTTTGTGGTTAAAATTAATAAAAAAACTGTTGCTTAATTTTTCTGATATGTAATGAAGGTCGGAGCTGCATTCGCCAATCACATTTCAGATTTGCATTCAAAATAGTCAAAATTTGATTTTGCATACTTGTTCATCAGAATACATATAGTCACCCGAATTATCAAACCTCGTAACTCCATTTTTGATCAAAAATGAGATTTTCATGCCATCTGTTAGAGAAAAAAATACTCTCTAGATGGAGAAAACCTTGTAACTGCATATAATTTTGTTTTTATATAAGGGAAAGAATAGAAAACCTCTCAACTCCATTCCGTCTTGAGGATTCAAATGAATCTCTTAACTCCATGTTTTCTAACCTAAAATTTTGTCAAATATTTGATGTAACAGACACGCTGTATACAAAATTGACTTGTATTTGTTTATAATATTTAAGTATTAATAGACCCTAAATTAAATAGAATAGAATAGAATTAAATAGAAAAAATAGAACCTCCGTATCTCCATTGATACGAAAATTGATTTGTTTGAATTTTTTATTTAAAATGTTTTTGTGTTTTCTGCAAAAGTAATGAATTTGGAGTTACAAGGTTTGATAATTAGAGTGATATGTGTATTCAGAATATACAGAAAACACATAAGTGATTCTGACGCACTTAATGACATTCTAAAATTGCAATAAATTGACGAATTTTCATTATTTTAATGTTGAGAAATTATTAAAACAAAGTACAAAGTGACCTCTATAATTCGAATACCTACCGATAAAATCAGGGGTATCCAACATAAAATTATGGTGGGGCAGCTTCTTTATTTTTGTTGCTATGGTGGACCAGAGGAGATGCTTCATAGCTGAACAAACCAGGGGTAATATCAGTAAGACGCTAATTTTCTAGGTTTAATAAAATTTATTAAAAGAATAAAGGAAATCTGTTTATTCAATGTACCATTTTTTTCAAATTCTATGAGATAACTCATCAATGGCCGTTCGATAGAGATGATCGCGTTTTTGATTTAGTATGCTTCATCCGAATAAAGAACTGCTTGCAAGTACATATATTTCAAAAGAAGGACAACTCTTGAAGAGTTAGTTTGATTAAGTTTGGGTACTGGTTGGGATTAATGTACTTTTAGGATACACAGGATATAATACAGGACGTATATTTCAGCATTTTATGAACGAGATAATCAAGAAGAGAATTATCCACATGGGAATAGCACAATCAGGACACAGTCCTTCTGGGAAATTTCCGAATCGCTTGAGAAATTTCCCAAATTTGCCATGTCCTGTGAATAGTTATCGCATTTTGTAGGAGATGGATATAGATCAATAGGAATAAACCTTCCGAAATTACTTCGGGCGTCCAATAAATTACAGATTTATTACAATGAGTGACACTTTTACTACTTTAACAGGGTAAACGAACGAATCTTAAAACGAATCATACTAACTCTTTATTAAATACTTATTGAAATAAATAGAAAACAGTAGCTTGGTGACTAAAACTGCTTAATTAGACTTGAAAATTATCTTTGCAATACAATATCGCTCAAATGACAGGGAAAGATCATATATCAGGGAAGCGACAGGGCTAATCATCAACATCACCGTTTGATATTCTTCGGTTAGGAAACATTTCTTGCAATATAAACAGCCAGTTGATACTTAGCAATGAACCATACGTTAACCTTTCCAAATTATGAAGGATATGGTAAACATTCGCTCCTGTAGGCACATTATTTCGATCTAAAAAAATTACGTAATTTTCTCAATGTCACTGTCATAGATGATTGATTTTCGTAAAATATTATATAACTATTTCATGTTGTTTATTTTTATAAATCTCCATATTAAATTTGCTATGTCTTCATACTACACTATTTATCAAATATTATTAACAGTTAACAATATAACTAAAATGGTGTATAGCAAAACCGAATTAGGAAGAACTCGCAATGACAGCTCGCTGCGTACAAATTTCAAGGCGGAGCTTGTCAGTGCCGTAGTAAATTTCATATTTTGTTTAAACCTTTTTCTGATTAATTAATCTTAATAAAAACCTTCTTAAATAATAGATTAATTAATAATCTAATCAATTTTATGATTTAAAAAATATACTGTTGCAACAAAGTTAACAAAGAGGTTAAAAACGCCTACGAACTGACATCCCTTGAAAATCAGATGGACTGACCCAAACCAAATATTGTTATCTGCGCATTCCCACTACTATTTCTTCCTAGTTCGGTACACGAATGTCTCGCGACAGTAATAACCTGGCTGTGACTGTGGCGCCATCTGTGGATGGGATGACCTTGTGGAAACTAATTTTATTTGAAAGCATGCGCATTTGTTTCTGTTTTGTACTTAGAAATAGGAATACCAAATTTAATTTTGACAGATGTCAAATTTCTGTAATGAACTTACTACATGAAATTAGATTACTTTACGTTAACAATATTCTAGTATGCTATTTACTCTACTTCTACTACTATTTAAGTTATTGAATAAATTATTTAAAAAAATAATGATCATTAATTAAAACGTGTTAAAAAACACATTCAATATATAACCTTAAAATGAAATTATTCAATGTTTAATTACTATTAATATTAAGGTAAAATAAGTAAAACTGTTGTATATGAATATTATAATATATGAGTTTTTAAATTCTCTTATGTGCACATTTATTTTTAAATATGTGCAAATTATATACTTCAACGGTTTTTCGCCTGTATGAGTTTTAAAATGATTTTTTTAAATTATTATTATGTGCACATTTGTAATCACAAATTTCACACTGAAACTAATAAACAAATAGTAGTATTACTGTTTATGATCTATTATTGTACAAGGAAAAAATTTAAATAATAAAAAATGTACTTTAACGAAATTTTATATCTGTTAAAATTAAATTTGGTATTCCTAAGTACAAAACAGCACCAAATGCGCATGCTTGGATACATAACACAACTTCGCATAACCTCACTGTGAAGTCAAATTTTCTAAGAGTTACATCACCGGACCACAGATGGCGCCACAGTCACAGCCTGGTTATTACTGTCGCGAGACAATCGTGTTTTGTATGGTCGGGCACAGTTCAGCGTCATGGGTGCGAGGAGGGTTTGCGGGGTTTCCCCCAAGCGCCGCAGGCGAAAATTTTTAAAATTTCAAAGTCAACGCGGTTTAAAAATAGTTGTTTAGTCATATTATCGCCCATACCCCTTATCGTAGTATCGCACACGCAAAAAATATAAAATAAGCTCTTGCAATGTAATATAATCCAAGTGCAGCTCTGCAGTAAGCTGAGATTCTAAAGACGTTCGATTTTACAAAGTAGTATACTATTGAAATGCAACCGCCCACGGATAAACCGCCGGGGCTACACGAATAACATAATAATAAGAAGAATAACAGAGTTTAATGTTACATTTTCTAAAAATCACGTACCTATTCAGATTTTCTTATACTAAAATAGTATTAGTATATTTTCAAGAAGAAATTAAAATGTAAATTAGTCATTTGGGAACTTGTTACTGGAATTTAATCAAACTGATTTTGGCCGCCCCTAATTTTGGCCGCCCGTGTGTTTGGCACACTGTGCACAATAGGACGCGGCGCCCCTGTGTGTGTTGAAGAAAGTTTGAAATCTTGCATCTTGAAAATTTAAAAATTGAAATTGTGCTTTTGTTCTGTGCTGATAAATTCAACATTTTTATCGACAAATCAACGTCAATATTTTTTCTGTGTTTCTTTTTCATTCAATTTACAAAATCCTGACAAAATTTCAAACATATCATGAATCGGCAATTTTTTTCTGTATAATTCTAAAGTAGCGTCAAAATGCAGGTTGCCACCCTTTTCGGCTTGCAGCTACCTCTCTTTCTTCGTTTGTTTACACTCATATGCAAGATTTTATGATATTGTTTGTTGTTTACAATATTGTTATTGAGTTAAAAGTGAAGTGTTTTTATTGCATTTTATTGATATTTTCGATGATTTTTTTTACATTTCGGTTTGCTCAAAATGTGCTGATATGCGGTTTAGTGTTTGCACTTGCCCTAATTGTGATTCCGATAATAATTTCGAATGATTTCATATCATTTTACAAAATTAAATTTGGAAAATAATTAAATTTCCGTTTCTTACATTGCCTAGTCAATGTGAGTCTGTTACATTTTCAAAAGCACATTAACTAACAATATAGACAATGTGCACATTGCCTGAAAGACCGTAGCCATTTTGCAGATTGCCTAAAGTACTAGTGAATTTGCACAATACCTTACGACTTGGTGGGTTTGCACATTATCTAGGCATTGTGCAAATTGACTGATTTCTATTTTCTATGACATAAATGTAATTAGAATTTAATAAATCAATTTTTTACTGAAAAAAATTGCAGAAGTCACATTTTTTAGATGAAATCCTCTTTAAATGCTGTCTTTAATATTTAGAACAACTATTTTCGGATTCGAGCTTTTTCGTTTCTTTGCATTTTCTGAGAACATTTACCATAGTAATGTATATTTTTTTTACACCATCAGAAAGTAGAGATTTCAACAAACAAAAAGCCCACCGACTTTTTTAAATAAAAAAGCAGATATTTTGACGTGAGAATTTTCGATTGAAAATTAGGGTGCTTTTTCGATATTAAGTTAAAATAAGGTGAAAACATAAATATTTTAAATAAAAAAAATTACAGTGTGTTTGGGACATAAAAAGGTAAGTTTTCACCAAATTTTGTGAAAAGAAAATCTTTTTTGTAGAAGATAAAAATAAAAAGCCAAAAACTTGGTTATTTGAATTTTTCACATAAATTTTGAGGTTATGTGAAAAAAGTGTAAATACAAAAGTTGTAGATCTTCTTATTACCTACAACTTTACCATTTAACTTATTTCCATAGGACTTGTACTTTTGCCGGAAATCGAGATAAACCGTTTTTTACCCTTAAAAACTCACCCCTTCCACTTCCCGACCTCAGATCTCCCGTAATTTATTTTTTATTTCATTGTTCTTATATTATCTTCCTTTTCCAATGGGTTTCATCCTACTATTATTTTTTTTGGTTTCAAAAATTATCGGCACTTTAAAAAAATAATAGTATATTATACACCGAGGGAGTAAAGTGCTACTTTTCGTCATGAGGGTAAAGGCTTTTTACACGAGGCGCAGCCGAGTGGAAAAATTACCCTCATGACGAAAAGTCACTTTAATCCCGAGCGCGAATATACTATTTTTTGCCTTTCCGAAAGCCGAAAGAAAGAAAAAAATTCAAAACAAATATTTGTTAGAATAAGCGAGAATTACCAAACCATATAGCCTAAAGCCAGACCTGTACATGGCATTAATGAAGTACCAACTTAACTTGGTGGTATTTACTTTTCCTCCCGCTAATTTACTTCCCCCCCCCCTCCCAAGAAAAGTGGCACTTTGCATTTCTCTTACATAATATTGTGTACCTTATATAACAACTAAATGATTATTATATTTTATGTTTTATCTGACATTTTATGGAAAAATAAATAATTACTTGCAATTAAAAATTACATTTTTCTTTTTAAATTACAAGTTATTTGTAAGTAGGTACACAATGTAACGATTGCTTTTTACGAGTTTCGGGGGGAATTTTATGAAAGCATTCTTACAATAGAGGCTTGGATTATGTATTAGTCTATCATGATATTAGTCGAAATCAAATAAAATGTCAGCGGTTCATTTGGACAACTATCACTTACGTCATTAGAAGAGCAATATATCAATATAATATGTATAATTAGATAGACTGGTAATCAACATTCTAATTAACTAAAAGATGTTTCTTAATCGTATTTTTACCTATTTGCATTCTTTTTGAGTAAATATTTTCTTCATTCTGAAAACAATTTCCACTGCTTAAAATTGAGATAAATTTTTGATTAAATCTTTAACAATGTTCCAAAGGGTGGAAAGGGTCTAACAAGTCGAGAGAATCTAGGATTAAGAAATTAGAATCAAATTATAACTATTCAAAAATAATAACAAACTGCTTTAATACTGAGAACGTTTTTATAACATCATAGTAGACTGAATTTTTTCTTTAGCGGTTGGGAGTGGCTAATGCGCAGAAACGTATATTCGTTATTTCGGTTCTATGTTGGTGTCAATTGGTGGAATTTTGAATAAAAATTAGTCACGGGTGTCTCCCTCCACATTTGCCGCGCAAGCCTAAGTCATGTGCCAACCACTAAAGAAAGATTTATCTCTACATCAGAAACACAAAAACAATTATAGGTATACAAAGATTTTGAAATAACGATATTCAGTGGTGTGATGTACTTTTAAAATAATAACGTTCACGTTATAATAATAGCGGCTTGTCAAAATGATACGTGATACCGTTTCGCGAAAAACACTATATAATAACATAACGTGTTTACGTTATGTTATTATTTTAAAAGTACATCACACCACTGAATATATTCATTTTCTAACCATTTATGCTAAAAATTGATATTGTTGAGCCCGCTCATATATTATAATAGGTCTACACATTTATTCTAAAAACTAGCTGGCACAGGAGGCCTCCCTCTATGATTGGAGGGTTTTCCATATCCCCCCCCCCCCGAAACCCACCGTAAAAGGAACTAATGTAGTGTACGTTGTGTCATAGATTTTATTAAATCTCAATCTTATTATTCTCAATCAGATAGATAATTATCAACATGTCGTGCCATTAGAATGGGGGAAGTCTAAAATACTCCCAGAGTCAGGAGGTTAAAAGATATACAATTTATTTTTATAGTATACGCACTCGGTAAACTTTGCAAATTGAAATTTTATATGTATAAAACTTATCTGAAGGGTGAGTGTTAATGGCCGAGAGGTTAGCAGACTAGCCTTTGGTTCCAACATACTATCTAGAAAAGAACTCTTCACTCACCAAATCTCGACTTGCTGGCCACAGGTAAATAAATGGATCTAATACTTCCTTGGTGTGTAGCACTATAATTGCTACAATAGTAATTTTAGTGGTACACGAACTTACGATCTACTCTATATATCATTAAAAATGATATACGAGCGCCACCAACAGTAGATAAGAGAACTCGCGAGAAAGTATTTGTTTGCTAGCTTATTTTTGCATTAAGAATAACGCTGGAGCTGAGCTTAGGTGCATGTTTAGTTGCTTGATTTGTGTTTGCCCGTTGTAGTGCTTAGCATAATTTCGTTGACAGCCGACAGACGTCTTCCAAGGGAGCTCTCACGGAGGACTGGTGTGGTCGAGTAAAAAGTGAAGGCTGTTACCCTTGTAACAGTCAGTCAATTGAAAAGCCCGGGTGAGTACACTTTTCAGGTAATTTTTGCATGTGCTGGGGTTTAGCTTTACTGCTAGCGTTTGCTTGAATATATAGAAGCTTTGTAAGCAGGCAATTCCGTTGACGTTCGAGTGGACCGGGAGTAGGTACCGATTACGGCATTACCATCCAAGCCTTACGCTGCTCATCACTGTTTGTGACCTCCTGGTCAATTTTTGATTGTATAATTTACTGTAATTGTTGAGGAATACGTAACCAAGCCATCTTTTCGACTATCTTTCTTTGGTTCTGAATAAATCACTGTTTTCCTCCTACTGGGTGTTTTATTTGGACCTGGCCGTCTAGAGCATTTCCTTTCAGCAGCTGATACGAGGTTTCTTGGAGGTAGTACAACCTTTTATTCTATGAGTACATCCCAGCATAAGCCGAAGTAGTAAGTACCCACGAACATCCTCGCTCTCAGGGCTTAGTGCGAAAATCACAGAGCGAGCTGCCCTTCGACCATCAGGCGTAAGCGGCACACTTGTGGCCAAAGTCACATTTATTGCCACAGGTGTTGTATTCACGATGTAAAAATCTTCTATTCACGTAGTTCGGAATCCACGTTACGCTGTAGGTTCCCAGTATCCGTCACACATTTTAAACACGCAACGGCCATAGGCAGGGAAAAACTGGAAATACACAGTAGGAATCTTCTCTTCTTCTTCTTTCTAGAAGTAATTCTCTAGAGAATTCTCTTCTAGTAGGCCAAGGTCTGTTATTTCGCTAGAAATAACATGTTATTCATGTTATTTCGTTAGAAATAACATGTTATTCATGTTATTTCGTGTTAACATGTTAACACGTGTTAGAAACTTTGAGCATATAAATATTTTACATCCATCAGGTAGCTTGCTAGACTTGCCTTCAGATGTGCCTGTATCCTGGTTTTTTATGTTAATGGTAGCAATTCACTAACCCAGGGGACCACCGGCTTAACGTGGCTTCCGAAGCTCGGAGACTACACTGAAACAAAAAAGGTACGCCATATTGATGAACACCATTCATCAAGTGAAATTCATCGTAATGATGATGATAATTATAGTTATATATCCGATAATTAGTAAATGTATTAAATTATTGAATTGTATTTATTTAATGTCAAAACGTACATTGCTTGTCATAAACCTGACATTTGATCTGGTTGGTACAATTGTCAAATCCTAACACATAACAATATCTTCCCCCCTCAGTAACCCAATCGGTCTGGAACTTTCCGATCTCTTTTCGACCTCCTTAAGTTTGGCATCTCTTCGCGTACCCCAGCTTCAGGGTTTTCATTGTCAACTATAGTTGAATTCCAAACTCTTGTCGGACTCTGCAATCTTGGTATTTCTGCTCGTGCTTCCGGGTCGAGGTTTTCATTCTCTACTTCAGTTGAATTTTCCATATGATTCTCTACTTGGTCATATACTCGTCCGGTGTCCTCACCAGATTTGCTTCGTTCTTCCGTGTATTCTTCTGGACTACGTTCATTATCTTCATCAAGTATTCTACCTTCGTATGGCAGCATTTGATTTGCATGTCTATGTTGTATACGACCATCGACATAACAATCGTAATTTAACCCACCTCGTTTTTCTATAATTGTTCCAAAAGACCACTTCTTTTCTGGGTTATTATAATTTCGTACTTGAACTTTGTCACCGATTGTGAATCCTCTAGTTCTTTGATCTGTCAACTGTTTTTCATTAATATCAATACTGATATTTCTCCGTACCAAATCTATTCTGGATCTAATATTTCGTTTAAACATTAGTTCTGCAGGCGCAATATTAGTGGTTGAATGTGGTGTCTTCCTATATTGTAGTAAAAATCTATACAAACTCAATTTTATACTATTATTCGAACTCAAAGCTGCTCCATTTTTCCATTTTTCTTTAGAAAATCTTCGAATTCAACGGATTTGAAATTAGTTCCATTATCCGTAACCACAACATTAGGTAGACCAAATCGAGCAAATATCTCCAACAAAATATCAATGGTAGCCATTGACGTAATCGAACTTGTCGGTATAGCTTCTATCCATTTTGAATAAGAATCTACCAGAATGAGTAAATGTGTGCCATGAAATGGACCAGCATAATCCAAATGTATTCGTTGCCATGGTGTCGTAGCGTAATCCCACGGATGAACAGTAACCTTGGTTGGATTGTTTCGTGTTTTACAACATTCTGTACATTCTCTTGTTATTTTCTCTATATCGTTGTCGATTCCTGGCCACCACACATATCCCCTTGCTAACGCTTTCATCTTAACTATTCCTGAATGTGCACAATGAAGTTCTTCCAGTATCTCACGCCGGAAAATTTTTGGAATAGCCACTCGAATTCCTTTTAGTAAACAACCATCTTGTAGTGTAAAATCTGTTATTTGGTATCCGTTTGATATTTTTGTTCCATTTTCTACGGCCATATAGAATTGAAGGAGCTCCGGATCTTTTAACGTGTACTTCCGAATCTCTTTATTGGTTATTGGAAGATTTTCAATTTGAGTAATTTGAAATATTTCTGCTCTATCATATGTAGTTTTTGCCATCTCAACAGGTGCTCGAGACAGATAATCCACATTTCCATGATCCTTTGTTTTCCTATATTGAATTTCGTAATCGAACCCAGAAAGAAATATCGCGTAATGTAATAACCTGGTTGCCGATGTTGCTGGTAAATCTCTATTTTGATGGAAAATTCTCATTAACGGTTGATTATCCGTTACTAGAATAAACTTTCTTCCGTAACAATATTGAAAGAATTTCTTAATTCCCCATACAATAGCTGTTGCTTCTTTGTCAATTTGACTGTAATTTGTTTCAGCTGTGTTTAATGATCGAGATGCAAACGCGATTGGTCTTTCCGATTTATCTGGCATAATATGTGATATTGCTGCACCCAGGCCGGTGGGAGACGCATCTGTTGCTAACACTAACGGAAGATTCTCATTGTACGGTACCAACACTTTTGTACTTGTTAGTTCCTTCCGAAGCTCGTTAAAGGATTTTTCACATTCTTGGTTCCATTTAAACGGCGTATCTTTTTTTAGTAGTTTATACAAAGGATGTAGTTTCATCGCGATGTCGGGCATGAATTTTTGGTAATATAGTATTAATCCTAAAAATGTACGTAGTTGTGAAACATTCTGTGGCTTTGAAGTTTTTGTGATTGCCTCTATTTTATCTGGAATTGTATGTAATCCGTTGCAATCAATTTGATGACCTAAGTAAGTTATTCTATCTTGGAAGAATCTACATTTCGCTTTGTTTAAGTGTAATTTGTTGCTTCGTAACCGATCCATTACTTTTTCTAATCGTTGAAACAGTTCTTCTATTGTACTGCCTTGAACTCCTATGTCATCAAAAAAACACGTTACTCCTTCAAGGTCTTGTAGCATTTGATCCATAAATCTTTGCCATGTTTTTGGTGCTGTTTTTACTCCAAACATTAATCGCTTTACTTTGAAAACACCTTTATGTGTCGATATAGCTTGTAGGATCGACGTTTCTTCATCAACTGGCATGTGTAGGTATGCATTAGAAATATCCAAATTACAAAAGTATTTTCCACCACTCATCTTATTGAAAATGTCGTCAATAATAGGTATATTATAGCATCGTCTTCTATATATTTGTTAATTGTTGCGTTGTAGGCCGCGCATAATCGAATGCTTCCGTCTTTCTTTATACAGGCACAACTGGTGTTCCCCACGGCGAATGTATCACTTGTTCGATAATCCCCATGTTTTCGAGACGTCGAATTTCATCTTCCACTTTGCTTCTAATTGCGTACGGAATTTGTCTAGGATTAATAAAAATTGGTTGAATATTTGGATCGGTGAGTTTGTATCTATATTATGACATTGGGAATTTCCCCGACTTCACTTGAAAAAACATCTTTATATTTCTCCAATAATTGCTCCACCTTTTCTTTATTTTGCGTTTTGTCCGCTTCAATTCGCAATATTTCTTCTAGTTTAACACGTTGGTTCATTAAGCGTACCCATTCCAGACCAAAAATCGCATCAACTTTGTTGTCCACTATGTGTATTGTACCAACAGCTGTTTTGTTCCTAAACTGTATCGAAACCCTTGCTGTTCCTATTGTTTGAACAATTTCTCCAGTATATGTCTTCAGATTCGTAGTTGCCGTTTGTAATGTTGTACCCGGACATACTTTCTTGAATTGCTCGATCGACATAGTTGATACCGCTGCTCCAGTGTCTAGTTCCATTCGGCAATTATTACCATTTAGCTTAATTTGAATCATTAATTTCTTGTTGTCCGCATTAATCGAATTTACTCTTTCCACCTTACTTATCATGACACACTCATCATCGTCTTCTGCATTACCGGAGTCGTTATCCAGTTGATGTTGGTTATTGAATTTCGTTCCTCTTTTTCCTAGACAAACCGATTTCAAGTGTCCTTCCTTCCCACATGCATAACACTTGCTGTTTTTAGCAGCACAGACATTCGCTCTGTGATCTTCTTTTCCACATCGAAAACATTTACCTTGCAAATGTTGTAAGTAATTATTTGTTCTTTTGGTATTTTCATTTTTTCCAAAACTTGTAAATTTCCTTGAGTTGTTTCGTAATACATTGATTGTTGAATTTTCTGGTTGCATTTGTCTAGCTTCTTTCTTTGATATTTCAAAGGAGTTTGCAATCCTTACCATTTTCTCGAATTGAACGGTTGTTTCTTGTTGTAATAATTTTTCTCTAATTCCACTATCTCGTATACCTCGAATGAACTGCGCACGTAAATGGGTGTTGATTGTTGAAGCACTACAGCTTTCGCATTTGAATTCACAATTTATTGTCATTTTCTTTAGTTCCGCTACGTAATCTGGAATTGTCTCACCTTCGTGTTGAAGTCGAAGTGTAAATTTATGCTGTTCTGCTATTACGCTAGCCTTAGGTGAGAGGTATTCTTTCAGGAGTGTTACAAGCTCATTGTAAGTTTTCTTATTTGGAATTTCAGGTGCTGTCAGTTTTGTTAGTATCGTATAAACTTTCGGACTTAAGCAACTGATTAAAATTCTTATACGTATTTTATCGCATTCTGGAGTTGAATCATTAATACCTCTTAATTCAAGGTGGTTATCCAATCTTTGTAAATATGTATCAAACGCTTCATTATTTTCCTCGTACGGTTGTAAATTTTCCTTAAATTCCGTCTGGACCGGCGTATTATTTCCTTGCTGTACGGTTGTTTGAATATTCATCAACATCGCCGCCATTTGGGCCATTGCTTGTTCCAACGCTGTACCCATTGCAAGTTCGTACTCGATCCTCGTCGCCAATTTGTTATATAATCCGATAATTAGTAAATGTATTAAATTATTGAATTGTATTTATTTAATGTCAAAACGTACATTGCTTGTCATAAACCTGACATTTGATCTGGTTGGTACAATTGTCAAATCCTAACACATAACAAATATGATGTACAAAAACTTAGATAAAATAATGAATTTGATTTCATCAATTTATTTTCATCATGGAGATGAAATAATCATCAATGTGCTGTACCAAGTCATCGATGAGGTTTAAAGAATGATGAATGATTCATCAATACAATGAATTTTATTTCATCGGTTTATTTTCATCATCGTGATGAAATATTCATTGACTTTTTTTTTTCAGTGTAGTCATAAGAAAGTTTGACTCTCCCCAGGTTTGAACCCGGTGCCCCAAGGCAATGATCGTCGTCAGTAGTAGGAATCTAGAAATATAAAAAATTATCTAAATACAAAACTTCTTGTTTTTCAAAAAAAAAAAATAATGTTTGAAAAAATTTGAATTTAAAAATAAAAAATACAAAAATCTACAAAAACGTTTTAGTTGACCGTTCCATTAAAATAATTAGAAAAATTATAGTTGAGAATGCGGTCATTAATGATCTAAATATAGATCATTAATAATAATCATTAATAATAAACTCGGATCTATATTTAGATCATTAATGACCGCATTCTCAACTATAATTTTTCTAATTCTTGTTTTTCGTCTGAAAAAATAAAGAATCAGCAAATCATTTCCATTATCTTTTAATAACATGTAACTTTGAGGTTATAAATAATATTCGTTTTTATACGCCAATGGCTAAGATTACCAAAATTTTTAAATGTGGGCTTAGGTAAAGCGGATTTAAATGCATAAAAGAGATTTTAATAATTAAATGTGATTTAAATTATTGTTGGTACTGTCACTAACAAAACTCTTTCTTTTTCCTACAGCCTATTTCCTTTACCATTTCTCAATTCAATATGTTGAATACGCGTTCATTTAGCATTATGTATCCCAATATATCTGCGCTTTAAAGTGTAAAGGAGATTCCCTTTTTTTTTTTACTTACTAAGAGTTTTGTAACTAACAACTTCATGGAGATGCCTATCTTTGAAAATAAGGAAAATTTTTCAAATTAGTTTTATTAAAATGGTCGAAGTTATCGATATTAATGACTTCTATAAAGGGGCCATATTATCATAAGCCAGATTTTTGCAATAAAACCTTTTTTTTTAGTTTCTTTGAGAAGTTTCTATTTCGATTTGAATAACATAATAATAGTAATAATTTAAATTTCAATATAATCTAGTATCTAGTTAATTCGAGTTAATTGAACATAAAAAAATCAATTATATTATTATTTTGAGCAATCAATTATATTTCTACCCTTATTATCTTCTCATAACTTATTAATTACCATTGGATATGATCTAGAATCTATATTCTTGGATCTTCATCTACGAAGTTTGAAGAATTTTCGGATTTTATCTTGGCACTGAGACTTGATCTTGGATTTTTGTATACTTATGATATTAGAAGTTTTGCTTGTGTTCTTTTTTTATGTTTTATATAAATATTTCATTTTGACACTTTATAACCACAAATCATTTACTTTTTAATTTACTACTCCTAATTTTTTCGTCTTATGAAAATTAAAAAATCTTAAATTTTTATTATGAAATATGCTATTCGAAGATATACGAGTACATAATAAATAAAATAGGTATCTATACATTATAAAAATATTTACTATTAAAAAAAGTATTTACAATAAATCACAAAATTTAGATCTACTACCTCATCATTATACATATTTGTACATCAAAATTGTAATATAAATTATTATAACACTAACACAGAGTGTCGATAGTATTATATTCTACCAAACTTCGCACTTTTCAATGGGATTCATCGGAGAGCCTATGGGACAATTGAAGTCTTTTGCAAAATATTTTGAATTTCTAAAAGGACCGATTACTCTGAACCTGCTTATAGAATGAGCTCCTGTTTTAATTTGACTCTTAATAACTTTTTTACGCGCTTTCGAGCAATATATATTAGCAGCAGAAATCCAAAATAATTGCTTAGGGGTGTATTTTAAACCCGGAAGTTTAGGTTCCTGGCCATTTCGTTCCACCCATTTATTGTAAGCAAGGTAAGCTTCTTTTATACCACCATTATCCGCAATATTTTCTCCTTGTGTATTTATCCCATTTAGCTGAAAGTTTGTATTTTTATTTTCTTTTTCGAATAACATCTTTCAATACACTTACATTTACATCTACCTCTGGAACTGTAAAGTTTCCATATTGATATATAATGCATTGGGTCTTGTTTAGAAAAGCAGATTTGGTGGCATTAGACCACCAATCTTTAAGATTACCATTTACATCATATTGTCTTCCAACGTCATCAAAACCATGAGTAATTTCGTGTCCTATTACAAATCCAATAGCTCCATAATTCATATAACGCGGCCTCTCAGCATGGAAGAAAACTCCCTGAAGAATTCCGGCTGGAAATTCTGTAATATTAAATTTCGTTAATTTATAATTACTGAAGTTTATTGCATCGTACATACCAATACTATTTTCTAAAAATGCGTAAAATGCATTAACAGTTGAACTAGAAGAATGAGATAGCCAATCGGTTTTATTAACCGGTTTAAGAAATTTGCTGTTTGAATAATTGATATAAAATACATTTAAAGACTTGACAGCCTGATAGTAGTTGGTGAAGTTAACAGTGAGCTGTGAACAAATGATAAAATTAATTTTATATAAAATTACTCAAATATTATAGCACCAACATTTGAATAAAAAGTTTCAATATTGTTATCATCGAGTAATTCGTCAGGATAACCAATATATTCCACTATTAAGTTTGCTTTTTGTATAGCACTTTGTTTGGTTACTTCATCCATCCATTTTGAGCTTTGCAGAATTTTCACAAATTGCTTTCTTATATTTGAAATCATTTCTAACGTACTCGTTTTGGCATTTTCGTTGAAATATTTTTTTATGTATGTCGATGCTGTTGCTAATCCAAAACTAAAACAAAAGTAGTAAGAATAGTTTCAGCATCAAAATAGTATGTAGATATTACCTGCCTGTTGCGAATCCCAAACAACTTCTCCAGCGTGGAGTTACTTCTGAGTTACCTGTAAATGTTTTAAAATATTCCTCTCTGCGTTTTCTAAACCTTTCAGGAAGGTAACCTATAACACTTTCGTAAATTCTTGTCATCAAATAATTTGCTAAAACACTACAAATAACAATAATTTTATTATAAGTACTTCTTTCAATTTTTGTAATTTTTATACCGTTTAGGGGTGTCATCTATTAGCTTTCCTACATTTTTAAAATAATTTAAATCATCTATTATAACGGTTTCATTTTCGGTAAATATATAATTTGGAATATCCAAAATATTGTTCACATATTCCACCCAGTCAAGGTATGGATATTGTTCATTTAATTCCTTTAACGTTCTGAGATTATATAATGCCATTGGATCTCTTCGTTTTTCTCTTTCTAAAGTAATCTAGTAAATACAATTTTAATTTTAATCAATTTTTCAGTATCTAAGGTACCCTTACATTAGCAAGTTTGGTTCCAAGATCTATTATATCTTTTAACTCCCGCTGAGCAGTATCCTTATCGGCACCATATAATACCGCTAGATCTACAATGAATTCATAGTAGTTCTTTACATATGTATCGTTCGTTCCATTTATCATATATTCTCTACTAAGAGGTAAATATCCAGAACTTACCTATAACAAACAAAATTAATAAAAAAATTTGCCATCTACGACAATACTCATACTTTGACCACCCTTCGAGTCGAGTTCTTGTTGTCGGTCGATATGTATGCTGATATTAGATAGCCGGATGAGAAGACATTTTTTTTGAATTTATAAACCGTTTTTTTCCAGTCAAATGTATTAGCATTCCATTTTGGACCTACCAAAAGCGGCCATTCGTCTAATTTACTCAATTCTTCACGTACTATTCTTAAACCGTCAATTTCTAAAGCAGTTTTGTTCATACATATATCATACATCTCTTTGATCAGTCGATGTGTTCTAGTTATATTATGTGGAAGATCATCTTCTACCATAAGTTTTTTTTGTTCTAGTACTTTTTCACTTAACATACTAAATGAACTCACAGATGATTTATCTTCAGGTATGGAAGTTTCTTTCACAAAATTTCCACATGCAAATTCGTAAAAGTCGTTGCATGGATTAACCGATTCGTCCATATTTTTTAATAAAACCGATGCTTCGTGAATGCAAGTTGGGGTCAAACAAATTTTGCTAAAATTAAAATTTATTTAAAGCTCATTTTTGCAATAGAGCAAAATATGGAACACTGGTTTTAAACACGTCAGTGTAGTATAAGTAAAATGACAAAATTAAATTCATTTCCTTTGCAACTTCTTCCCATATTTTTTTTACGAGATTTCTGTTATGGTATGTCTTTTAAACTGAACATTAACAACTAAAATAACTATAAGAATAGCTGATTCTAGAAAAAAGGGTTAATTCTAAGTACAGTACAAGGAGGGACATTTACAATGATAACCAGCTATAAACGTTATAAATTAGAGTAAATTTTGATTCTTTTACAAATCTACAGAAACTAACTGGACTTAAAAATGGGTCGGGTACAGAGCCCATTGTAACATCGTCACCTCAGAATTATAGTGTTCTATATCCACTTTTGGCAAAAAATGAGATTTTTGCACATTCAAACTCAGGATGCTTTATTTGTTCTATATCCCAAATATTGCGTGTAAATTTTTGTTCTATACGAAGTTTTCAGTAATTTAATGTTCTATATCTTGAAATTTTGAACTTCTTTAGCTTCTTATTTGGTTCTATATCCATATCTGTATATAATAGTTTAAAAGTGTGCTATATCCTATGCCACAAGGGTATTTTAACTTTTCTGTAACACTGTTCTATATCCATGATTTAAATGTTCTATATCCAAACAAATAGTTACAATTTCGCAATTATATTGTAAATTAAATTAAATTACAATATTCAAAAAAAAGGCAGGTGGGCAAAACATTGGTGACAACATTTCCTGATGTGTAAATGTACACATTTACAAAAATTTAAAGCAGTTATTACAGAACAAAAAAGAGACCACCTAAAATCGATGATGGTACAGATGCCTGAAGATGAAAGGGGATTTTACAATGCCTTGTTGGAAAATAATAATGAGAATACAAATGAAGCAAAAGCAAAAAAATTAAAGAAAACCAAGAAATTGTCAAAGAAGTAAAATTTTCAAATTTTTAATTTTTTTCTTAATTTTGTTCATTATTATTTATGAAATTTAAAAACATAATTTAATTAATAAAATAAAAACGTTAAAAATAATTAGTGTTTATTTTATTATTGTTCTATATAACTTAAATACCACGTAATCTTCAATCCACTGTTATTTGTTCTATATCCAATGGAAATGTTCAATATCCTTTTTAAAAAATTAAAAAATCTTTTTTAGCATTTTTGTTCTATATCCAAAATTTTAATAATTAATTACACAGTTATTTTGTTAGAATTTATTACCACTGTACAAATTTAAGGTGTCTAGTATGGTAATCTACCAGAAGCAAAATAATAAATTTAGCTAAATTAAAGAATTTCACTACAATCATCTTTTGAATACTAAAATGTCAATATCTCACGTTTTACTTTTTAGGACATAGAACACTATAATTCTGAGGTGACGACATTACATAACAAAAGTCGTACGACGTCGTTGCAAAAAACAAACATGTTTGATTTCATGCGATGTCGTACGTGTAATCTGACGCGCATCGCATCAACCCGTCGCCAGTATAACCACTCGTATGCATTTTCAATTTCATTTAAACAGTCGTCAGTGTACGCAAGACCACGTACGACCAAAATATCGTACGAATACGCATCCAATGTAACCTTAGACTTAGGATGACATTTTTTAAAATCATTATGTTTAGAAAATATTGTCTTAAATTTAAAATATGTCTGATTGAATTCACACAACATATAAATCTTCATAAATCTGTGTTGTAAAAAATTGTGTTACGTGCAGTTTTATAATAAAATTGGTAACAACATTGATTTCTAACAGTGTGATAACGCCACTTTTTCAAAATCAAATATCAAAAGAAAATTGTACCAATTTTGTGGTAATCGACATGCATGAATGGATTAACGAGATTCCCGCTACCGACAACTCACGCACGGACCTTTTATTTATTTTAATTAAAAATTTAATAATTAACTTATTTTAAAAAGTAGATGATAGGTTTCGAAACGTAAGAGCTTATATATGTTATTTATTATTTTATTTCCTTTTATAGACTGATAATTTGTGGTCATTGCAATTGTTTTTGTTTGAAAACTAATTTTAAACGCAAGTTTTGACAGTTTAACCATCCAAAGCAGGTCTGATTTTTTAAAAATCGCTTGTTTTAATTCTACATTTTTAACAATAATTAAAGAACAAACCACCAAGTGTTGGGAAAATAAAACTCTTTCAATTGATACCTTTTTCATTCTTTTCCGTTCTGATGGGAAGCAGGAATTAAAGAAAAATTAACTTCCCATGTTAATTCCCTATGTTCACATCGGCGGCCGGTCACCCGGTATTGCTAGTACTAGATGAACATGTCGTCAAATATTATCAATCAATTAATCAAATATTGGACATGTATGCCCACCATAATATTATAAGTAAAAAGAGATTGACGTTGCTTCTCAATTTTAGAGTCAAATTGATTTCGAACGTATGAGCTTCGTTTGAGTCCCCGCTTTGCCAATTTTTGACCGCGGGAGACTGCAGAGATGTTTTTCTATTCTTTCCTGTTATGAACTTTTATGTGAAACTAATGTCAATCGATGAAGATTCGTTTGGGATCCCTTTAATGGGGGTGAAAATGATGATAATTTCTTACTAACCTTAAGAAATAGGATTATATTTTGAAATTTTCTGCTTTTAATTTTGATCTTTAATCTTTAATCTATTATCTTTATTTTGGTAGAAAATTACACTAAAATTATGACAATAAAAGCTGATATAAACTATAAACGAACCTCATTCGTACGAAGAAAACTTCTATAGATTTCGTTTCTACTGTTATGATATGAAGTTAAACCTACTCGACTTTTTTTTTCTAAAATGTTTTTCCAGTTTATTTCATCAAAGTTATTGTAATTATTTACAAACTTAAGTAGGATTAATTTCTTTAATTTTTTAACTTGAACAATGTGATGAAATAAAATAAAAGTTGAATTTTACGTCGATAATTCTACTAACTTTAAAAAGTTGAATAACTCGGTGACGGTGAGGCTCAAAAGAGAAAAATGGAAGTTTATTGAGGCTCATATGTTTTATACCAACTTCACCACAAAATTCATTTTGAGGAGCCTACAGTATCAACATTCTCCTCCCCCTTCCCCGCAATTTTTGTGAATATCACGCGATGGTTATGGTTTAGACAAAAATAAATAAAGATTATGGGGTCTCAAACGAAACTATAACGTTTTACAGCAATTTTGCAACAAGGAACCAAAGAGTTAATTACTGGCTCAATTTATAGTACTTCTAATGTTTGTAAATTGCAAACAAGTTTGAAAAAGTGTTACACGTCCTTACTAAACCTCTTACATACACAAGAAATTCACACAATTCAATTCAGCTTCCAAACATGATAAAAAAAAACTTGTGTATTTTGATAATGAAAAATTAGAAGAATTCAAAGCTGTTTTGTGAATTTGCCATGATAGAGATCAAATCTTGATAGAAAGCATAAAACTTTTTAGCCGAATTTTCAATTAAGATCACTACCGTACAGATTACCATTTATAATGTTCCTATTTATATTAATTTTTGAATAATTATTGTAATCTATTATAATGCCATAAATATTATTACATAATTCGTTTCTTACCTTGCACTGCCGTAGTTGCGGATACCCAAAAAGAATACAATTAAGAAAATAACGAAAAGTACAATAAATCCAATCAATAAAAGTTGTTCCATTTTTGTTCTTTTGGTATACCATAATACTAATCTAAAACGGTTTATAGGTATAAAATTGTATCGAAATTTGTCGAGCTTTTCATATAGAGATGCACGAATTAAGGATATAAATATTGCTATTCAGTAAACACGGCTTTTAATAATTAATAATCGTTCATTTAATTATTTATAATTTGAAATCCTTTATATGTACGTGTATCTCGATATGAAAGAACTCGGGTTCAATAAGTTTCAAAATAAACAGAAGTAACACTTACTTGCCAGAATGACTTTTTGGATCTTCCTTGGTGTTCATTGCTTATGGGTCCGTAAAGGATGTATAAATCTAAAAGTTTTAAAGGAAATGAAAAGAAGAGCCACGTTTAATGTTAATTTATCAAATTAAAATAATTTGAATGAAAGTTCTTGTTTTAACCATAATTAATTTAATGGTTGTTTAAAACCGTTTAACTAATTTTGAAAGTTAGCGTTTAAGAATCCAGAAAACAACTTTTATTACTTACTTTAATAAAGTGTGGGATAATTTTTAATAATGTGATTAGCTGACAAATAATAGCAATTTAAATAGTTCAGGATATTATACAAAATTGCAAAAGTTGCTAAATTACAGTTAACATTAATTAGTTCGAAATATAATTTGTTATAAATTAATTAATATAATACTTACTTGAAAATGTGTTCAATCACAGCACAGCATTTACATTAAAATGTTAAACAATTATTGGAGACTTTTAAATTAAATGTTGATATGCGATTGTTGTAAAAACAAGTGGAAATTATTACTGTTTGTGTAGATGTCTAGTCAACAACGCTACAAATTACTTTCTACCTTAATTAAATACATATAAGAATTCAGCAATACATTAGTTATGTTTTCGTTTTTAAGAAAGTGAAATCACCTACCTACTTATGTATTCCAAAAATATACTCCGATACAATTGATAACACTTTAAGTTGTAATCACTTTATAACGAGTTCTTCGTAGTGTATATTTTTAAATACTCTTTAACAGTTAAACTGACATTGAATTTTAATATGCATTTCTATGTAAATTTAATAGTTTTATCAGAAAAGTAATTTGTTACTTTACAATATTCAGTGCATCGCAAATAAAAAATTTACTCATAATTTTAATATGTGAATTATCCTACTATACTAATAAAATTTTAACAATACTATAAAAATGTTGCAATTTTGAATAATCTTAAAGATTCCTCGTAATTAACATAATAAGATAAATGAAAGTTAGAAAGATTTCATAATCGGTTTTAAAAATAAATTATAATAAAAACAAACACAAACACTTGGAGCTCATAGCTAGTTTATTATCTTTGATTTTTTTTAAATGTAATCAATAAATTATAAAAATAATTTTAGTTATGGTTATTACAAAAAAGTTTCACCCTACCATACAATACATTTCTCTATTGGGTTCATTCGGGAACCAGAAGCACATTTAAAATCATTTGCAAAATCTTTAGAATTACTTAATGGTCCATTAACGCGAAAAATACTTGGCGAATGATATCCAGATGTAATAAGTAGTTTAAGAATTTCACCTCTTTCTTTACTACACCACGTACTTGCTGCTGAAATCCAGAACAGTTGGCGCGGTGTATATTCTAAACCTGGAAGTTGAGGTTCTGGACCATTCGCTTCCACCCATTTATTATAAGCTATATAAGCAACTTTTATTCCACCATTGTCTGCTATATTTTCTCCTTGCCCACTTATTCCATTCAACTGAGGCAAAGAATGTATTATTGTTTTTCTAAATGAGAAAAATGATATTAACTTACGTTTATTTCAATTCCTGGCATGGTATAGTTTCCATATTGATCTATAATACACTGAGCTTTTTTAATAAAAGCTGCATCAGTTTCCTCGTGCCACCAATTGTTGAGATTGCCCTCCTTATCATATTGTCGCCCTTCATCATCAAAACCATGAGTTATTTCATGACCCATAACGTATCCTATGCCTCCATAATTTAAATAGCGAGGTCGATCGGCGTTAAAGAAAACGCCCTGTAAGATTCCAGCTGGAAATTCTGTTAAATTCGGGATTATTAAAGAAAGGTTCAGAAACTGCTCAGTTTTCAAAGGGTGACCCAATGACCAATTTAATACTTTTAAGTCAAGTGGTTGGATTTTAAGGCAGTTGTCCTTTCCGGAATAGGTTATTTATTTCTTTGGAGGAAAATATCATTTAAAAGATAGGGAGATCGAGGTTGGGTGGCGCACTTTTCAGATTAACTGCTTTTTCTCAGTTGTTTTTAGTGAATTGCCTTTTGTGTTGTAGATTTTAAATGTTTTCTTTTTGCTTTTATAAATCTTTTTCCGTAAGATTAAATAGGTACTACCTAATTATCGGAGTTGGATGCCACAATAAATTTTAAGATTTTCTATAACAATATAATTTATTGAAGTATTTAGATACAATTTCATTTAAAAATTAGATTTATTAAACCATAGTATACTGCAGAGTGCCTTAGGATTGATTTTGTTTAATTAAAAATGTTTGGATTTGAATTTTTTTGTACAAACTAAAAACTCACGTAGTATTAATATTTTATGAATAATAATAATAATTATTGCCTATAGATCTCATTCTCAAGGTAAGTTGTCAGTGATTAAAATTAATTGTAAAACATAATAATACAAATTTGGTTTAGTTTACGAGTAATTTATAAAAATTTATTTGCATAAATTTGCAAATAATTTCAATTTTATTGCAATTTTGCATTGAGAATGAGATTTATGCCCGTTTTCACCAACATTTTATTTAAGAATTTCCTAGTAAAGAATTACTTAGCTAGGATTCCATAAATTTAATTGGTCAAATTTGACATAGTATTGACATAATAAACTATTATGTCAAATTTGACTAATCAAATTTTTGGAATTAAATAAAATTAAATTTATTTAATTATTCTTAAATAAATTGTTGGTGAAAACAGGCATTTAATATCTTGAAACAAGACAGCGATAATAATTATTAACCCTTAATAACTATGGAGGAGTCACCGAGACCACGCCGACTTTTAATATGTGTGTATTTTAGGCCTAGTTCAAAATTAAGAATTTAGCGTCTCAGTACCTTTAATTTATATCATTCCTATTATATTGACAAAATAAGGGCCTTGAAGATTGCCTAGTTTTATAGTTAGAACGAATTAAAATAAACACGGGGTCTGTATGACCACACCATAGTGTTAGTGTAACTTTTAATCTCCCATGTTTAATACAAAAATATGTGTTGAACTAGTTTGATTTCGTACAATTTAGGTAAATTGTGTTAAAAATTGAATTAGTATGAATAGCATTTGTTTGTTTTATTAGGAAATGTAAAAATAACAAAAAAAATAATCAATACATTGTGGCATTATTCATCAATTGCATAGATAAATTGTAACATTTTAGGTGTTGTGATTTTTGCGAATTCAGTTTTTTTTCTTCAATTTTGTACTTTAGTTATAATTTCTCATATATTAACTTTTCAAAATTATTATTAAATTGTTTAGAAATCCTTCAGATTAATTTAAAAAAATTCTTTTTCGTATAGATAGTATAAATGCATGCTCATACGGTACCTATATCTCTTTATATTTTTATGTGTTAATAAAAGTTTAAAATCTATTACTTTATAATTTTTTTTGACTTACTAGAATAGCAACCAAGACATCTATGATAAAACAATCCAAAAAATTAAAGTGTAAGTACATAAAAAACCAACAAATAAAGCGTGGTCTCTGTGACCCCACAGTAGTGATAGTGTAACAATTATTTGACCATAGTTATTAAGGGTTAATAAATATATAGAAAAATCGGTCTTCAGTGCAATTTGAAAAATTGTTCAGGCAAGAACTCTGCTCAATTTTGTGTATACAGTTTTAATTCACGTTTGTACCGTAATATTAGAAACTACTACACCAATAAATTCTCCTGAATGTGAACCAACCAACTAACGATTACGGCATAACTTGTTCAAATGAAGAAACGGAAAGAAAATCAGATTTTTGTGAATTTAATTTTAAGGTAGTTTTGGTATAAATACAGGGCAACGTAAATTTAAGGCACACTAACAACATCCAGACCTACACAATTAGTTTGAAATAAATAAGATTCAAATTCAAGAAAAGTAGGTTTCTAGAGTAAAAAAATAAATAAAAAGAGCTACATGTAAAGGAGAAAACATTGCAATATATTATTTAAATGTTATGTAATGTACAGTAAAATGGCACGCAGTTAAATTATGTAGGTACTTTGAAATGTTGAAGATTAGTTAGCGCTTGTACAATAAAAATTTTTTTATATATTGTGAGTTCTTTTCATTAAAAAACTAATTTCTCTCCTACATATTTAGTTTGTAAAGAGATGGAAAATTTGATTTTTTAACATCTGAATAGTAAACTTAAAGTATAAGTGTTACTTCTAGACATTATCATAATCTATCTTGTAGATAATTTGGGCCTCTTCAAAAAGGTAATGAATGATTATCAATAAAAAATCAATCATTCCCACGCTATGTCAATCATCAAATAGAAATTAGCACAACTGTTTTGCAGAGAGAAAAGATGTTGCTGGTTTGGATTTAGATAAAACTGTTGACAGGAAACTTTTTATAATCAAGTGTGCTTATTTCCAGAGTGTCGTATTAGTCACTGAGCTACCCTGCATATAAATAACGCATTACATTAATTACCTATACTGTTATCTGAAGTACTATAAAATGCGTTAACTGTGGTGGGAAAAGAATGTGATTTCCAATCTGTTTTATTGACTGGTTCGCGCAATTTGCTATTGTAGTAGTCGTTGTAAAATAAGCTGATAACTTCAGTTACCTTTAAAAAGTTATTTGTATTGATTTCTAACTGAAACATAATTATCAAATAGGGCAAGTTTTTTTACTAACTACTTACGTTGGAATAAAACTTTTCAACTTTTTTATCATCAAGTAACTCATGTGGAAATGCTATGTATTTAGTTATAGATTCTGCCTTTTCAATAGCATTAGCTTTGGTTATCGGATCCATCCAATCCAAGGTTTTTAAATTGTTTGTGAACACATCCTGTATATTGGATAAAATTTCCTCAGAATATTCTTTTGTTTTCATGTTAAAGAATCTTTTAGCATATGAAGCTCCAGATGCTAAATTTAAACTAGGAAAATGTATGAAATAAATTTTATGAACATTAAAAAAAAATAAGTTTTACCTTCCGCTAGCTAGTCTAGTACATTCTTTCCATCTGGCTTGACGTTCTGAAGAGCCAATAAGTAACTTCAAGAACTCTTGCTGTCTGTTTCTAAATTTGTCATTAAGGAAAAATACCGTTGACAAGGCTACCTGATTCATAACATAGTTTGCAAGAACTCTAAAAATTATTTTATTTATGAAGAAAACTGGTGAATACGAAGTCTGTGCGTTTACCGCTTTGGAGTTTGTCGAATTAATTCATCTAACTTCATAATATAATTTGGAACAGTCACAATAACAACATCTTCGTAGGTAATTTCAATATCAGGAATATCTAGAGTTTTGGTAAAGTATTCCAACCAAGGAATTATGGGATATTTCCTGTGAAGATCATCAATGGTCATAGGATTGTATAAAGCTGTCGCATTTCTACGATCTTCTTTTGGTAAACAAATCTAAACAGTTTATTAATTAATTAACAAAAGTTGTAGATAATAATTACTTATACTCTTCATACTTTGGCTAGTTTAATTTCCAATTCCAAAGTCTCCTTAAGTTCTGCTAACGCTGCAGCTCTATTGGCCCCAAAATATTCAGCTATATCAACTGTATAATCATAATAACCACGGACAATTTTTTCGTCCATACCTTTAATAAGAAATTCTCTGGTTAAAGTCAAAGAGGCTTCGTCTAACTGAAATTAATATCATCAGTTTAGCAACTAAAAATATTCAGCTTTTTTACTAACGCAAAGTACACGTCTGGTAGAATTTTTTTCATCAATACAGACGTATGTTGATATAAAATGACTAGTAGAAAATCCACGTTTTGTAAACTTGTACATCGCTTGTTTCCAGTCGAACAAATTTTCGTTCCAATTACTACCTTCCAATAGTGGCCACCCCCCTAATTCTTTAATTATACTTTTAGGTGTTGATATACCATCAAGTTCAATAGCGGTCGTATTCATGCAGATGTCATACAATTTCTTAATGATTCGACGAGATTTGTGAGAGTTTTTTTGAATGGGCTCTTCTAAAAGAAGCTTAAGTTGATCGCGTACAACCTCTGATGTTGTAGTAAATGGCCCAATTGAAACTTTGTCTTCTGGGATTGTATTTTCCTTTATAAACTTTCCACAAGCAAAACTGTAAAAGTCGTCACATGGATCTTTTGATGTGTCTACATTTTTAATGATATGAGATGCTGCGTGTATGCAACCCGGTGTTGAACAAATATTTCTAAAGTTTAAAAAAGTAAACATTTATTTTAGTAATATTTCTAATAAGCAATTTTTATTAATAAAATGGTATCGTGAAAGATTTTGAAAGGAATATTTACCACCCATTGAAAATCTATTAGAATAAAATGTATCCTATTAAAATTAGACTGAACTAAATAATGCAAATTAAAATATATCTTATAGTTTAATTTGTGATTACATCTTACTCTCACTAATTAATTATGATGACCAAAGATTTTCATGTACCGTTACTTATTTTTGAATTTAATTAACGTTGTCAAGACTTTCAAGAAATTCATTTTCCATTAACAATATTAACATGTAATTTCTAATACAATCATAATAATCATAAAAGTAAAATTTTACTACTTACTTATTTATTTTATTATTTTGGTTGGCTACCACTATAAGAGCTATAAGCATTGCAATAGAAATTAAGAAAATTAATATACATAGTATTAATAATCTTTTTTCACATTTAGTTTTCGTTGAGAACCACTTTGAGTCTCTAAAAAAAATTTCACCTTTACTATGTATGTCACTTTTTATTAAAATATTCACGCACCTGGAAAATGTAGGTTTACTATTTTCAAAATTCATGTTCGTAAAGTTCAAAATTTATATAAATTTTATTATGTAAAGTATTTCATAATAATTATGTCTAAAATTTAACATATTCACTTCATTAGAATTGAATTTATTATAAAATGTAAATATTATTATTTTAAAATGATAAATTGATTTATGATTTATGCAGTGAAACTGTATATTTTAATGTATTAAGGATAAGTTTTCGTCTATTTTTAACTACGAGTGTATCAATATTTTAGAATCACCAAGAATGAGATAAAACTTTTCATCGCCTAAAAACTTCTTCCTTGCCTGAAGATGTCATTGTAATAATAACGAAAACGTCTGCAAATATTTTATACCTTCACTATATTATTATTATAAAATAAAAGATTTTCACATGTAAATGTGAAAACCTTGTGCAATTATTCCTTAAAAATGTTTTTTGATTCTAAAATAACGATAATTTTTTATTTTTCTTATAATTAACAGATAAAATTATTCCGATATTTATTTTTATGATATATTCCATAGAATTGAACTTACTCTGAAGTAGTTTGCAAAATTAAAAACATAGGAAAATCTACAAAAAAATTACAGTTCAATGAATTAGGTATGTAGGCATACAAAACTGCACAGTTTTAAATAAAACATTAAAAAGTATCTCTCACCATTTTAGTTTTTATTTTTAATTCCAAATTTACACTTAAAAAATAATTCCACCAACTTCAATCTACCCAAATAACTGCAAGACTGCTTCTTGTTTTAAAACTAAATTAAGCTAGTTATCACAAAACTGTGGGAATCCAAAAATTCATTTTTTTATTGGCATAATGCAGCGTGGGTAAAGAAATGGGTATAATTAAGTAATAACTAAGTAAGTTTTTTTTACAATGTATGTAGTTGTTTTCTTCTATTTGAGGTAATAAATGTTTCAATTCAAAAAATATTGACAGGAATGGGTAGGTACATCAATTACAGCATTATTCTCATCTTTTGTTAAAGTAGTTTTCAATGCAATGTGACGTATTGATTTGTAATGTATGTCATTATTTCTTTTTGTGTCTATTGAATTGTTTGTAGTAAGTTGCAATTTCTCTGATATTAATCGCTGCTTGAAGTATTTTCATTAGTGCCTCGTTTTATTGAAATGGTAATATCGCTATGAATTACCAACACAATTAAAGCATTTACAATAAAAGTTATTGTCGGAGTGTTACAAAATTATTATCATAGCTGAGCAACATGGAAGTGATTACATTATCTTAGTGCTGTATTCGTTTAATCAACTTAATAGTTTAATCAAAACTTTTTTATTCTATGTATCTTCCTCAATTATACAATTGAGGACTGTTTTTTCAAAACTCCCTTTGTCCTAAAAGTAAAATAATCAGGAAACGAGTTTTGCTAAACTGACATTTTTGTATAAAGCGAATTTTGTAAAAACTTTTTTTCTCTAACGTTTTCTAATGAAACAAAGGGAATTTTGCAATATAATATGATAGCAAATTCTGAAAGGCCGCTAATAAGTTATATACATTTGATATAAAGCTTAATAATATTTTTTAATTTGGACAAAGCGAGTTTTGAAAAAACGGTCCTCAATTGAGTCATTCTATCAAACTCGTGTCAAGATTAGTCCAAAATTGTTGTATTAATGACGAAGTATAAATCGTTTTGCATGTTTCCAATACTTATTCAATAATTTTACTTTATCTATGCATAATTGAAATAGAAAATATTTTGAACAAGTGTACCAAAAGTGTTGAAAAATAGAGACAAGGATGGAAATGTAATCGAAAACCAATGCAAGGCGATGGAGAGAGGGGAAATATTTTGAGGAATTACTCAATAAGAACAGAAACGAGAAAGAAGTACTGGGAATGGATGAATTAATAGAAGATGAAAATAATGACATATCACCTACGCTTAGAAGACATTAAGAAAGTAACATAAAGTTGAAGACTAACAGATATGCCGAAGAGGACAAAATTAAACCTGAAATGATTTTATATGGTGGATGTGAATTGATCACAATGCTGCATGATCTGATAAAATAGTTTTAGAAAAGTGAACTAGAGAAACAGTTTTTTCTTAGAGAAAAACTAGGAGTGTACTAGGGTAGTTTCAGGACAGGGAGGTCGGTAATACTCGTAGATCTAATATGTAGAGTAGAGTGGGGTCAAGTAGGTAGGTTTTTTTTGAAGAGCCCTTGCGACGGTGTTTTTGCACCGATTTAGAAAAATAAGCATTCGTTGGAAAGGTTATTTATCTGGCAACATTTTCGCCATATTAACTTTATGTCTAGCATAAATATTTTGAAAGCTACATTCGATAAGGCAAAGGTACCTTTTTTTGATATTTTAAAAATTTGGGGGTATGATAGGTCACGGATATTCGAGGTGAAATAAAACTACAAGCACATGTAAAAAATTATCTCTAATGCTTTTATTTGAAGAGTATGAATACTCCTGATGTTATAAAAATTAGTAACACTAATAATAATTCGATGGTTTGAGCAGTGGAGCTTTGGGAAACGGCCGTGTCTTTAATTGCAATTTTTCGGGTCGAGATATGATAGACCGGGCTCTGGATCGGCATTCGTTGGACGACCAGCCTCTTGATCGGGTTACGATGCCGGCATGATATCATCTTCCGAAAAATTAAAAAAAAAACAAAATTTCCGTGAGCGTTAAAAATAGTGACCTATGTTGCCCCCAAGCACATGTTTCATGTTGGGGGTCTGTATTTTTTTCAAAATCAAAAATATCGAAGAACCAACACAATATTCGTGTTCAGCGTCAAATTCTACATAAAAATAAACTCACTTGACAATTATTTGCGTTAATTTAATGCACTGCATTTCAGAGAGAAAACAATGTTTTTTCACAGAAGAACACGCGCCAAAATGAATGACACCATAACTAAACTGACAGATGCATGGCGACAGCCAAAATTTTGCCGTGAACGTTTTTCGCCACTATGTATCTAATTCACGCAAAACGGGCGGCCTATGTAATAAAATGGCGACGTCAAAGCCAATTACCTACTATGCCCCCATACCTATTTGACCCCATTCTACTCTACATACGTCCTTAATGAAATACTGGCAGTAAATCATGAACATATTGTAATGATATTTGGCTATCAAAACTTTTTGAAAGGCCGCTGTACTAGATTCACGTCGGTAGTAGAGTTTTTCTCTTCCTCAAGGGTCGGTGGATTCAGACAGACGAAATAATAAGATAGCAATTCGAAGTTAACATCATTTATTAAATAAAAATATTCAATTGCGAAATTTTGCATCAATTTATACCTGGCAATAAATTTGCCTCGAACCAAATGTGTACAACCATGTAACAATTCAAAGATCCAAGCCACATTTAATTCTTCAAATACAGAAGCTAAACTTGGATATTTAATCATTCGTGGAAAAGAATGTGTCAATTTAAATCAATTATACAAAATTTTTCTAATAAATTCATTTATAACACAATTTGTCATTTAGTTTTGAATTTATTAAAAATAAAGCAAAAGTCTACCTTGTAAATTTTCAAGCTTCTAAAATTCCACTAGATTTAGTGCGCCACCGAAGTCGTGTTGGTAACCATATTTCTTACTTCTGCAAATGTGACTTGCGTTCGAAGTGCTTCCGGTATCCTATTGCAAGTAATCGTGTAAAAGTGCCAATCCAACTCGTTTTCTTTGTTTAATTAACTTTTTTACTTGTTAATTAAACAATCTTTGTCCTAGACAACACCCAGGTAAGCGATTTTTTTGATTATCGATTTTTCTTCGATCATCAAATGCGTACGTAACCTCCAATGTTCAAAGTGCACGTGTGAATTTTAATAACCAAAATTTTCTTTACAGATATTTGATTTTCAAATACCTCGCTTCATTCGCGATACACAATTTTCACTTAAATAAAAGTGTTACGTAATTAATTACTACGTAATTACGCGACTCTCGTTAATTATTCACTTATGTCAATGCGCAAATTTCATTCTTTGATTACTGGATCAAAGGACTTTATACGAGTTCCTTAAGGCACTAAAACACTGTGCACGAGCGGTATGAGGGTGTATTTTTAATAATTTTTTTCGAGCCAACGATGAATGGTTTTTAATTTATAGATACTAATATTCATTATATTATACATATAGAAGACACTACACAAATTATTTGATTTGAATCTTCAGAATAGTTTACGTTGTACACCGCTTCCAAATGACACTCTGCTGCTTAGTGGTTGACAGCAATTAAGCCATACGGTTCATCCGAAAAATACCAAAAAAATATATTTATAAACTAGACATATAGGTTTATAGCCTCAAGTAGCGGAATTTCGATATCTAGAAAACAACAAAAATGGCGGACCAGCGAATTTTATTTCCCATTTTTACAGAAAATTTTCATCTTTTATGAAAAAAAAAAAGAAATAGAAGGGGGCCCTTTATCAAAAAATTCCTACGTGGTGCCATAGAGACTTGATTTGCGAACATTTCATTTTTTGGTACATGCAAATCGGATGAATAGTTTTTTAAATATGTTGTCAACCAGGTTGAAAAATGTAGTTTCTATAAAAACGCCTTCAAAGTTTTGCTGCAGGATAATTCAACATACAAACTAATCACTTAAAATAAATAGCATTTCACATAAAATGCTGTATCTCTGTCAATTTTACGAATTTCTTTACAAAATTTGGTGAGAGCATTCTTAACAAATGCATCTTTAAGAAAATGAAAAAGAAACAAATAAACTTTATTTTTATTTTTACAGTGTTTTAGTGCCTTAATTGAGATCCAACCAAAAACTCTACGTGTTCCCCGTCTGAGATCTACCAAGAAACTTTACGTGTTCCCAGTATGAGATTCACACAGAAACTGCCTGCTCTCTTCCTCCTGCATTCTGACTTCGTTCCCCCTATTCAAATTTGGTTTTTTGAAGTGGGAATTTTTGATTCCTATGAGCGAAATTGACTCTTCCATCCAGGTAACACAAAACCTTTACTCGCACACGCATCGAAATATTATTAACACTTTGTTTTTTAGAAATATGGTGCTGTTTATCATGTAGAAAATTATACACAGGATGTGGCATAAACCCTGTACTTTACAAATAAACTCAAACATGTTCGTTTTATGAGTAAATTTTGTTACAAATGATGGTTTTCGTAAAATTGATGCAAATATCGCTTTTTATGCCAGTCAAATTAACTGGTTACTGATTTCAACTCAAATGTCTCCAAATTACTACCCTATCAATCCATCCGGACCTCTAAATTAAGAAATATCACCACAATATATTGAAAACGCTCGTTGTACTATTTGTAGGTTTTATACTGGCATTCGAGTATGACAATATCATAAGAGGAAGACATTTTCTTGAATATTTCTGAATAAATCCTTATTCTTCTTCTTTCTAGAAGTAATTCTCTAGAGAATTATCTTCTAGTAGGCCAATGCCTGTTATTTCCCAACACATGCGTCGTTTCCTTGGCAGTGTTATAAACTTTGAGCATATAAATATTTTACATCCATCAGGTAGCTTGCTAGACTTGCCTTTAGATGTGCCTGTATCCTGGTTTATTATGTTAATGGTGGCAATTCACTAACCCAGGGGACCACCGGCTTTACGTGCCTTCCGAAGCACGGAGACTACTCATAAGAAAGTTTGACTCTCCCCAGGTTTGAACCCGGTGCCCCATATTCGCATCCAACTGCGTTAGCTGCAAGGCAATGACCGTCTAATAAATACGTTTCTATTTATGTATAAGCGTTTTTTGATTTAAGCTTGTAGGCCACAGTGGGTATATGGACAGTGTTATGCACTAATGTATCAACCCAAAAAAATAAAATTTTTGAGTTAATAATGTAGTTTTATTCAGAATTAAATGCTAAACATTATAGAAAATATGTGATAGCAATAAAAAAATTTTAGAGCTGTAATTAATCAAAAACGCTTAGTGCAGCTATTCTCAACCTGGGGGTCGCGAATCTATTTCAGGGGATCTATTTTAGGGTAAGCAAGAACATTTTGAGGTCGCGTCGTAAAAAGGTTGAGAACCGCTGGCTTAGTGCATAATACTAAATAGAACATTCATAATTTTGCACTAATAGATCAAGTCCCTACGACCAATAGAAAACAGGGTACTAAGAAAGAAACAGGGTTAAGAAACAGGGGTAAGAAAGAAACAAAGCCAATCAGGGTTGAAATCCAAAATTTGTAGATTGCTTGTATTTTTAATAAATTATAAAATTTTAAATTAAATAACTTTTTACTTATAATTATTTAATTACTTAATTATAAATAGTTAATTACTTCTTATTTATAATGCCAAAATCTATCTCGAAATGAACTTTGTGTGGGTTGATACATTATTGCATAACACTGTCCATATAATGGTTCGAATATGACCTAAATGTTTAAATTTGTTAAACTGTTTTTTTGTCAGTCCCCCAATCGTTAAATTCACTTGAAATTTGTGTTCTGCATCCCTAAAATATTGTCCTTTCACCTTCTTATTTTTAAAACGGGTTGCTAGGTTGGGGTACCTTATTTTGACAGTACACAATTGACAATTTTACTTAAGTAAATATGTTTTGTTTCATCATCATCATCATCATCATCATAACAGTCGTTTTGCTTCTTGACAGAAGCGTCATGACCCTTACATGTTGGTAGGGTGGTTACCCTTCCCCATAGTCCAGAGATCAATTTTGGACTTTTTCGATCATTAACATTATTTAAGGATTCTCATGGCATATTACTCGCGATGGGTTGCCATTGCCTTCCTTTTTGGCAATTACCAATTGTAATTGACTTATTGATGATGGAACGGCTTGTTTTTACTTTTGAAAATGAAGCACCATCAAGAGTATTGTTTAAAGCTGGTTTTCCGAATCCCAGCGTGAACGCACCATACTCTCAGTGACGAATTTCGTGCAAGTTGTCCAGCATCGTCTGTTGTTGCTACTAATGTTGCTGCTGTACATGAACGATATTGATATGTAACATATCGAGAGATTTAGGCATCCTTATGCATTGACATGAAAATAATACATCCGATTTTGTATGATTATTATAACGCTTTACAGTCGCTGGATCTCACACAATTTAACAGAAGCTGAAAAACGCAGAAACAATGTCGTGTCAAACGGTGTAAAAAAATACTCAAGAAATTCAAATTCAAAAATTTATATCAGAGACGGTCGGAGAATAACGGTCCAGCGAATTGACTAGGACTGCTAAATACCCGGTTCGACTTCGGGTGAAGTAAGAACTTTATTCTGGTCGTCTCTCTGGTCCTCCAGGTTGGGGGTTCTACGTCGGGCTTGCTCCTCGTCGTACGTAAAAAATGTAAAATGCTAACAAACCAAACGCCAATTCGACGAGGTTGGTTGAGTTAGTTTGGGGATCGGATAACGTCGAAGACGTTTCAAATCCGACTATATGATGATGTTTGAATTTTCACAGCTCGTTTTTATAAACGTGTCGTAGATAAAATGGAACCAATCAATTTCGATTGTATTATATTTTCAGCAATAGCTTGGATGTATGGTTACATCAGAAGCATCATTTTTACAAACAAACAAAAATACCTTACAGATAATTAATTTTGTTTCTTTTACCAAAATATACAATAAAAAACATTATTATGCTTGTAAAAAAGTTATCTTCTACCATACTAAACATTTTTCTATCGGATTCATGCGAGAGCCAGAAACACATTTAAAATCATTTGCAAAATCTTCCGAATTACTTAATGGTCCATTAACACGAAACATATTTGGAGAATGATATCCAATTGTAATATATAGTTTAACAGTTTCATCTCTGTCTTTGCCACACCACGTATTTGCGGCCGAAATCCAAAATAGTTGGAGGGGTGTATATTCTAAACCTGAAAGTCCAAATTCTGGACCATTCTCTTCCACCCAATTTTTATAAGCATTATAAGCTACTTTTATTCCACCATTGTCGGCAATATTTTCTCCTTGACCACTTATTCCATTCAGCTGAGGATAGGAATGCGTTTAGGTTATACAAGAAATTCAATATGAACTTACTTTCATTTCAACTCCTGGCATAGTATAATTTCCATACTGATCTATGATACACTGAGCTTTTTTAATAAATGCCCTTTTAGTTTGTTCGTGCCACCAATTTTTAAGGTTGCCCTCCTCATCATATTGTCGCCCTTGATCATCAAAACCGTGAGTTATTTCATGACCCATAATATATCCAATGGCTCCATAATTTAAATATCGAGGTACATCAGCATTAAAGAAAATGCCCTGTAGGATTCCCGCTGGAAATTCTATAAAACTCGGGATTTAAAAAAATGCTTTAAAAACTTCTGTCATGCCTATAGTATAATATGCCTATTAATTACCTATACTATTATCCAAGGCATTGTAAAATGCGTTAACTGTCGTGGGAAAAGAGTGTGTTCTCCAATCCGTTTTATTAACTGGTTCCCGCAGTTTACTAAATTGGTAGTTTTTATAAAATAAATCGACAGCATGCGATGATTTAAAATAGTTATTTGTATTAATTTCTAACTAAAATATATTTTTCAGATTGGAAGTAATTTTATTTACCTTTTATTTACCTTACCTTGGAATAGAACTTTTCAACTTTTTCATCATCAAGCAATTCGTGTGAATATGCTATGTACTTAGTTATAGATTCCGCTTTTTTAATGGCATTGGATTTAGTTAAGGCATCCATCCAATCCAAGGTTTCTAAATTTTTTATGAACGCATTTTGTATATTATCTAAGATTTCTTCAGAATAATCTTTTGTTTTTATATTAAAGAATCTTTTAACATATGAAGCTCCCGATGCCAAATGTAATCTGAAAGCAGCCAATAAATTTTACAAAAATTATATCTACCAGGTTTACCTTCCGGTGGCATGTCTGGTACACTCTTTCCATCTGGATGGACGTTCTGATACGCCATACAATAATTTTAGAAACTTTTGTTGTCTGTTTCTAAATTTGTCAGTAAGAAAATGTACTGCCGACAAAGCAAAATTGTTCATAATATGGTTTGCTAGAACTCTAAAATAATTTCTATAATTAGTACGAGTGTACTGAGGAGCCTTTATAGGATTATCATTTACCGATTTGGTGTTTGTCGAATTAATGAACTTAACTTCGTTAAATAGTTTGGAACAGAAACAATAACAATATCTTGGTAGGTAATTTCAATATCAGGAATATCTAAGATTTTGGTAAAATATTCTAACCAAGGAATTATTGGATAGTCTCTATAAAGATCATCAATTGTCATAGGATTGTATAATGTTGTCGCATTTCTACGATCTTCCTTTGGTATACAAATCTAAACATTTTATTAATTTAACAAATTTCTTTTAGTTAATGTTACACCTAAATATCTCACAATGTCTACAGAAAGTATGTGTACATCCTGTAAACATTTTACCTTAACTACATGAAATATGTCATACTTTGGCCAGTTTAATTTCAAATTCTAGGGTCTCCTTCAGTTCATTTAAAGCTGCAACTCTATTGGCTCCAAAATATTCAGCTATATCAACTGCATAATCATAATAAGCACGAACAAGCTTCTCGTCCATACCTTTAATAAGAAATTCCCTGCTTAAAGGCAAAGCGGCTTCGTCTAACTAAAATTAATATTATAAGTTTAGCAACTAAATATATTCAAATTTTCACTGACGCAAAGTACACGTTTGGTAGAATTTTTTTCATCGATAGAAACGTAAGTGGATATAAAATAATTAGTACCAATTCCATTTTTTCTGAACTTGTACATCGTTTGTTTCCAGTCGAACAAGTTTTCATTCCAATTACTACCTTCCAATAGTGGCCATCCACCTAATTCTTTCATTATACCTATAAGTGTTGATATACCATCAAGTTCAATAGCTGTCGTATTCATGCAGATGTCATACATTTTCTTGATTAATCGAAGTGGTTTCGATGAGTTCTCGTAAAGCGGTTCTTCTAAAAGAAGCTTAAGTTGATCGCGTACGACATCTGAGGTTGTAGTAAAAGATCCAATTGAGGTCTTATCCTCTGGAATTGCATTTTCCGTTAGAAATTTTCCACATGCAAAAGTGTAAAAATCATCACATGGATCTTGTGATGTGTCTATATTTTTAATGATATCGGATGCTGCGTGTATACAACTTGGAGTTAAACAAACATTTCTGGAAGATAAAAATAGAATTATTTAATATATTTTAAAGGTTTGTAATAAATTAATCCTTACTTATTCAAAAGACTATTTTGGGTGGCTACCACTATAAGAGATATAGCCAGTGCAATAGAAATTAAAAATATTAATATACAGACTACCAATAATATTTTCTCACATTTAGTTTTCGTTGAGCACCAATTTGAGTCTTTTCTAAAATAATCTTGACTTAATATAATTCTATCAATTTTTATTAAAACTGCGTGTACCTGGAAAACGTTGACTGACTGTTTTCAAAATTCATGATATTTTAGTTGCAAATTTAAATAATCTTTATGGTGCGGAGATTTTCATAATAGTTATGTCTAAAATTTAAGTTTATTTATTATAAAGGTCGAAAGCTGTAATATTAGGTTGGCGTAAAAAATCAAATTAATAATTACAATGTTTTCGTAGAAAATTTAGAAATTTTTTACTTTTACTAAATTTGCAATCTTAAATTAAGCTTACTGGATATAATTTCAAAACCAATTATAATTTTATGTACTGTTATACAATTGCATCCTTTCAAACACAAAATTAAGGGTAACTCTCACAGTTGACATATTAAAAATATATTTACCCAACTTCAATCCACCCAAATCACTGCTTAACTGAAACTAATTTAACTACACTCATGAGTAAGCTATTAGGCACCACAAAACTGTGGTAATCCAAAAATATATTTTTTTATTGGCATAATACAGTGTGGGCTAGAAATTGATATAATTGAGCAATAAAACTTTTTACAGCGTATTAGCTCTTTACTTCTATTTATAATAATCTTCTAAATTCAATAGTATTGAAAGCAAGATAGGTACAAGATGTACCAATTATTATTTTCATCATTTTTTTTAAGTGAAATTGATTTTAAATGACCCATTTCTCTCTATATCTATTGGATTGTTCGAAGGAACTGCAAACTTTTTGGTTTAATTGCTTTTAATAATCATTTCTGAAATTGATTTTATTTGAAAATTACTATTAATGGTACAAAATTATTAACATATTATGTAGTTAATAATAATATAAATAGTTAGACAACCTTGAGTATACTACCCAATATAATTAACAATTAATAATTTAAATACACCAGTGCTTGGTAGGGCACCTTCAAAGTTACTATGAATCGTTACTCATATACTGCTAATCGTATAATCAACTTCGTTACAATATGATAAAAGGCAATTTTATTGAACACGTCAAACTTAATCACTTAATTAATAGCTGAGTAATGTGTCCTAATTTCCAATAAGAAGAAATATGCATTGTCGGATATATTTTTTTATCAGAGGTTAAAACGAAATAAGTCACAGAGACGGTCATTGCCTTGCAGCTAACACAGTTGGATGCGAATGCTGGTTACCGGGTTGAAACCTGGGGAGAGTCATAATTTCTTATGACCAAGTCTCCATACTTCAGAGGGTGCGCTAAGCCGGCGGCCCCCCTGAGTTGACGAATTGCCACCGTTAACAAAATTCAGGGCTACAGGCACATCTGAAGGCTAGCCTAGCAAGCTGCTACCAGATGTAAAACAACTATAGTCCAAAATCGATCTGTGGACTATTAAACTCTGTCCAGCGTGGTGAGTTATGGTCAAAACTCTTCATTAATAGGAAAGGCTTATGTCCAGCAGTGGGCGGAAAAAAAGGCTGAGAAGAAGTCACAGTAAAATAGCGACCAAAAAAGCATGCATAGGAATAATAAGAGTAATTTGATCAACAATTCAAGTGATAGTGATAAAAGTGCATCTCCAGTGAATGATAGAAATGCAGATAAGACCTTGTTCTAATTTAAATGGAAAAGAGCTTATAAGTAAGTATAAATTGTGGTATATTACGTTCTGCTAATAAAATAGTGTAATCATAGTGTGTTATTTGGTGTTACAATAATATTAAAAGCTAAATATTTTTAGAATAAAGCTTTATTTTATATGAAATTCTCAATTTTATTGCACTATTTTCAGAAATGGTAAACATATGAACGCTATAAACTACTTTTACTCTATGAGTTCAGAAGAAATTAGAATACATTATTTTATGGATTATAAATCATTAGTTTCTTGCAACTTCAGTTATGTCGCTTATTTAGTTCTTAAAATTAAATTGACCAAGTATTTTTGTTGCAAAAGGAGTACGAAGGACCTTTTTTTGTTTTTAGCTAATTTAGGGAAAAACATTATTTCTCTTTTAGATAGCAAATTAATTGAGCTCTTTCAGGCTACAAAGTTATAAAATCTGTGATTTTTTTAGGATTTAGGAGTAGAAAGATTGCAAAAGAGTACAAAAGGAGTACAGGTTTTTTTGTATATTTTTTACCATAAAATCCTAAACACTTTGTTGAAAATGTCTATAAATATACCAAAAGACGGAAAACATTGTAAAATGACTTACACATAGATAAAAACATTAGTATACCATAATAGATCAGTGATTCTCAACCTTTTTTTTGTTCCAGCACACTTTTAACGATTTCAAAATTTGGCGGCATACAAAGAAAAAGATAAGTTGAAAAATTATTTACTTATACCTATAACACACTGCGTAAAATAGTTTATGATAATAATTTTAAATGTGCGAAATAAAATAATATGTACTACAAAAATCAAACATTTTAAATCATATTATTTAATAATATTAACATAATTATACCGGGTGACCGGCCGCCGATGTGAACATAGGCAAATAACATAGGAAATTGATTGTTTTTAAATTCCTGCTTCCCATTATAACGGATTAGAATGAAAAGAGTATCAATTTAAAGAGGTTTATTTTCCGTGTCTAAAGACACCCAGCACTTGATGGTTTGTTCTTTGATCATTGTTAAAAACTCAAAATAAAATGACAAAATAGCACTTTTAAATAGATATCGTCCCTGCAATGGTAAACTCGCGTATCTGTAAAATCTCAATTTTACAGGAGAGCAAAAAACAATTTTATTAGAATATGCGATTCATGCATTTAGGTAAGTTTACGATAGCAATATCTAAATAACGAAATGAGATACAGATACAGATACGCGACTCGAACCATAGCGTACATTAGTTAGCTTACATCAAAATTCGCTAATAACCTCAAATTCGCAAAAATTGCAGATTCGCGAGTTTACCATTGGATGGACGATATATTAGATGCCTTGTTTAAATTCATTGCAATTGTTTTTGTTTGAAAACTAATTTTAAACGCAAGTTTTGACAGTTCAACCATCCAAAGCAGGTCTGATTTTTAAAAAGTCGCTTATTTTAATGCTACATTTTTAACATTATTAAAGAACAAAACATCAAATGTTGGGTGTCTTTAGACGCGGAAAATAAAACTCTTTCAATTGATACCTTTTTTATTCTTATTCGTTCTGATGGGAAGCAGGAATTAAAGAAAAATTAATTTCCTATGTTAATTTCCTATGTTCACACCGGCGCGGCGCGGCGGCCGGTTACCCGGTATATCTAAAATTTGGCGGCACACTTTTAGAACTTCACGGCACACAAAATTGCCGCGGCACAGTGGTTGAAAATCACTGCCTTAGATAGTACCAGCATTTGATGGTCATTTATACAGGAACTGGTTACAAAAGTTAGAAAAATAAAATATATATTAATTTATCTGCTAATATTATAATACTGAAAGCTAACCTACATAATTTAATAAAATAATTATGAAAAGTAACTATTTATTAAATGCCTACCAGACTATACATTTTTCTATGGGATTCATTCGAGAACCAGAAGCACATTTAAAATCATTTGCAAAATCTTTTGAATTACTTAATGGTCCATTAACTCGAAAGTAACTTGGAGAATGTGTTCCAGACATAATAAAAAGTTTAACCATTTCATCTCTTTGTTTGGTGCATTCTAGATGTGCGTTCCAAATCCAAAATAGTTGACGGGGTGTATATTCTAAACCTGGAAGTTGAAGTTCTGGACCATTCTTTTCCACCCAATTATTATAAGCTGTATAAGCTACTTTAATTCCACCATTATCTGCTATATTTTCACCTTGGCCACTTACTCCATTCAGCTAAGGAGAAAAATTTACTGTTAAATTACATTGGAATATAATATTAGGTGTAACGTAGTACTGAATACATCTTATACTTTATCAAGTTTTTGCTATTAACTCACGTTCATTTCAAGTCCTGGAATAGTATAGTTTCCATACTGATCAATGATACACTGAGCTTTTTTAAAAAATGCTGCATTCGTTTCTTCATTCCACCAATTGTTAAGGTTGCCTTCTTTATCGTATTGTCGCCCTTCATCATCAAAACCATGAGTTATTTCATGACTCATAACAGATCCAATACCAGCATAATTTAAATAGTGAGGTCGATCAGCATTGAAGAAAATACCTTGAAGGATTCCTGCTGGTAATGCTATTAAATTTACAATTATCAAAATAAAGCTTCAGATATGCCAATATTTAATTACTAATACTGTTATCCAAAGAATTGTAATATGCGTTAACCATGGTGGGTTGGGAGTGTGTTCTCCAATCTGATTTATTAACTGGTTCACGCAATTTACTATTGTAGTAGTCTTGATAAAATAAGCTTATAGCATCTGTTGCTTTTAAATAATTATTTGTATTAATTTCTAACTGAAACATATTTTTAAGGTAGGAATTTTCTATCTCAAATTTCTTACATTGGAATAGAATTCTTCAACTTTTTTATCGTCCAGCAACTCATGTGGAAATGCTATGTACTTAGTTATATATTCAGTCTTTTCAATAGCATTTGCTTTAGTAAAAGAATCCATCCAATCCAACATTTTTAAGTTTTTTATAAATTCATCCTCTATATTAGCTAAAATTTCTTCAGAATATTCCTTTGTTTTCATATTGAAAAATCTTTTAGCATATGAGGCTCCCGATGCTAAATTTAAACTGAAAAATTCAATAAATTTTACAAAAATAAAACACATCAGGTTTACCTTCTGCTAGCCAGTCCAGTACATTCTTTCCATCTTGCTTCGCGTTCTGAGGAACCAATCGTCACTTTTAAAAACTCTTGTAGTCTGTTTTTAAATTTATCATTAAGATAAAACACCATTGACATAGCTAAATTCTTCATAACATAATTTGCTTGAACTCTAAAAAAGTAATCTTTTAGCTTTGAGACACTGCCATGTTAATGATCATTAAGAATCCTATACATGATAAATATTTGTACATTCTGTTAATTGTTCAAGTAGTAATATTTAAGAAATTTAATAAATTTATTTATTTGGATCGCCGCAGAGCCGCGCCAGCCGCGGCCGGTTTAAAAACGTTATACGTCATTAATTCTCAGGGGAGCAAAGGAATTATATTGAGTAGATAAATATTGTGAGATTATTAATTTATTCACACAGATGTGTCACAAAGTTAATAATTTTTGAATTTTAAACATACATAATATCTGCTTCTGCCTTGCCACCATAGAATTACTCCTTCAGATGTAATGGTAGTATTAAGCTGGTGACTGACTTGTAACTGAACGTTGTAATGTAACACGAGCATTCGATAGTCAGTGCCGTATAAACGAACGCGAAGGAGCGAGAGCGGACTATCGAATGGTCTGTTACATTACAACGTTCAGTTACAAGTCAGTCGCCAGCTTTAGGTGTAGTAAAAAGTAATCCATTATCAAAATAATGGATTACTTTAATGCTTTATTTAACATGGTTACAATCATTCGATTTGAGCCAAATATGCGCCATTTTGTTCGATAATTTGTTGCCATTGTGATGGTATTTCATGATTCCGCTCTCATAAAACCCAATGTCCCTATTGGCAAAATACTCCGACAACCAATTTTCACAGACCTCTAGAGGTCAGTTTTACACCACAAAGAGAGTTTGACATGGATGGAAAAAAATGATAGTCTCTTGGTGCCAGGTCCGGACTATAAGGTGGATGCATTAAAACCTCTCATTCGAGCTCTCAGAGTTTCTGGCGAGTCGGCGAGCGGTTTACTCTCTAAAACTCGCCTAGAAACTACATTAACTAGCGTTCTAGTGGCTGAAAATGATTTTATTCGATTTCTTATATTATACTGATAAAAAACTTTTATATACACCTTAATTTTTTATGCGGTCATTTAATAGTTATAAACAATTCTTTGTTTTATAAATCTAAATTTCGGGGGAAAAATCTGAAAAAATTATATAATATGCTTAACTAGATCAAAATAAACATTTTTTGTCTCTTTGACTTTTCACGTAAAATCAATGGTTCACCCTGAATTCGATTTAGTAATGTAACTTTCACCCTGTATGGTAAAACTGTACAATACGCAGCCACGCATGCGCTTTATTATTTTCAGTTTTTTCCCGATTTTTCGCTTATTTCGCTGAATTTTGGGACACAAAATTAATATATGAAAATTCGCTGCAAGTGAAAGCTATGTTCCAAATTACAGCTCTCTATGACTTCGGGAAGTTGGTTAAAAACGGCCTCGAAAAAGTCCAATGCACGGACGACGGACAACTTTTAATAAAAACGAAAATATTCAGCCCACCTTAAGCCACCACGGCATATTTTTTTCTTTTTCAGTTTTAGTGTTACTAACAGTAAAGACTGTATTGGAGTAAAGCTCTCACACCTTGAGTACCGAATGTCCGTAACTCCGTACGTGCGCTAAACGCTAATAGACAAGCTGATGTACTTACAACTTAAAAAATTCGCAAAAACTTTTTTTAGTCAATAATAAGGAGTATTTAAAATAGTTTTGTTTGTGTCACATCATATTCTAGTAAATATAGCTATTATTACAACTAGGGAGATATGAATACTATATTTCCCGAGGTTGTCTTGTTACATCACGAGGGCGAAGCCCCCGTGTTGTAATCAATAGTTTTCTTCTGATTGAAACAATCATTTTCTGAAAATGGATAAATGGATTGTAAATATTTGAATTAATTGGATTGGCAGCGTTGCTAAGGGCCGTGTTTGTAAAAATAATGGTTAGCTGGTTTGACTTTTGCGTTTTGTCATAAATAATGATGAAATGTCAACTTGTAAATTATGTGCTATAGTCCTTGCCAAATATTTGTGCGTCTACGTCATAGTTGAAAATGGTATGAATCAAGCTGGAAAACATGAGTCAAACGAGTGCTTTTTAAAATGCATCTTTTCTTTTTAATTTAATGCAACTATCTCTCTTACCGTAGAAACGTAGACGTAACAACTACGTAAATCAAAATTTTTTACCAATTATTTATGGTAATAGCTCCGACATACTAATTTTTTATTGCTTGATTCTATAATGTGTAATATTAGTAACGTACGACTTTTATTAGTTTCGGTCAACAAGACATGCAAATGTTTTTGTACTCTTTTTACTAAAGCTGAACGACATCCTACATTATATTCAGTACGTCATTTCTTAATCAGAAATTAGTGACGTAGACGCACAGATATTTGGCAAGGACTTTACTCGGGCAGCAAAAGCCCATGAATATTTGGTATCTAAAGCTGCTTACACTAAAGCTTATGAAGACTGTCAGGAGTGGAGAAAAAAGAAAAAATTTTGGTAAACTTTGTCGAAGAAAATATTTTGCTAACGATTTTTGAAGATTTGATGGTATATTGTTCCGATTATTTTTTTTTCGACGTATGACTAATGTATTCTATCCGTGGTCGCAGAAATATTCACCAAACACGTTGTGGCCAAAATTATCGATGCGAAGGTCAATGTTACATTTATAGTGACATATGACGTTTCATATTTCCCTTGGGATAATATGATATGACGTTCCATATTTCCCTTGGGAAATATGAGGGTGTTATGACATATGGTAACTAAGACGATATTGCTCCATATTGTTTCAATCGGAAGAAAAGTATTTTAAATTATGACAATCCACATGTACGTACGTAATATATTGTATCTTAGTTAGTGGCTAATAAACAATTTGAATTTTGAATTATTTATTTATTTTTTATTTATTCTGGATTTGGAGAAAAAAAAATCTTAAAAGTAGGCATTTTTCGGTATTTATTGAGTTTATCTTAAAAACCATTGATTTTACGCGAAAAGTCAAAGAGACAAAAAAATGTTTAATTTGGTCAAGTTAAGCCTATGTAATTTTTTCAGATTTTTCTCCCGAAATTTAGATTTATAAAACAAAGAATCAAACATATTATAAAAGACCAGCACGCTCCGCCTCCCGCGTGTCATTTTTTAAGGCACACAACGCATTCTGATTGGTCGTTGGTAGTACCAACTTAAAAGTTAAAATCACCTCCCTCTGGGATCGAGTAGCACACCAATCGAGTTTTCAACCTTGGCGAACAGCCCGTCCGTGGATGGGCCTTCCAGCTAGTTGTTTATAACTATTAAACGACCGCATAAAAAATTAAGGTGTATATAGAAGTTTTATCTCGCGATAATATAATAAATCGAATAAAATCATTTCCAGCCACTAGAACGCTAGTTGGTCGGTTAGTGAACTGAAAATAGATATACACCGCTCGCCTTTGTGTGGCCCGGCGTTGCCCACTAGATGTCGTTGTGGCACCCAAATATCGAGCTTCTTTTTGAATCCAACCTACTTCTAATGGTTCAAAATGGTTTGTGGTCGATTTTTAGCTCAAGGGTAAAGCTGGGTTGACATGGGATGTGAGCCACGGCCGTGAGCCACGTTATAGTAAAATACTTTCCGCGTAAACTTAAACTTAAAACCGTGTAAACTGTTTTTAAACACGTTTGATCTCACCACGAACGCAGTTTTATCAGTTTGTGGCAAGAAATTACGATTCGTATTTCATGAAACAGCAGTTTACAAGGTACGTATTTTATGAAAACGTGGCTCACATCCCATGTCAACCCAGCTTTAACCCATTTTCAGCCGCCTGGCTTGAGTTTTCACCTTTATCGAAGAAAAACTGTAAAATAGGGCGTATTTTCTTTTTGTATCATTTCCGACGCGCGCTCAAACAAAACTGAGTCAATTACTCACAAAACTGTCAGAAAAGTTTTTATAGTACGAAATGTTATCTTTTTAACGCCATCTAGTGGAACCCGATCGGACTTATACAACGCGAGATACAGATAACTAAAGCTATCTATTGGAAAAATAATGGATTACTTTTTACTTGACCTATTTTATTCAGAATCTTTTAGTAACTTACTTTTACTTATAGCATATTTGAAAATCATATTTATATTTTATAATAAGTAGTTTTAATAAGTAGATACCTATTAGAGCAAATCCAAATTGTTTCGGCAAATTAGCAAAATTTAAGTTCTCAGAGCAGTGGCGTAGCAAGAACTTTTGCAGCTCGGGGTGGAAAATGTTTTGGAATGACCTTTTATTAATCGTATTTCCTAATTGATGAAATAATATCAAAAAAAATTCTTTTGCAGCCTTTAATGCCTTCCCTAAACAATTTTTTATGACCTCTTTTTAACACTAAAAATGTGCCGCCCGGGGCCGTACGCCCCCTCCGACCCCCATTAGCTACGCTACTGTCTCAGAGTAATGATTCGATTTTAAATATTTTATAGTGTAATATCGCATTAACATGACTGTTTTCTTGGGTAATATTTCAGTTACCGTTTTGGAGTTTGTCGAATTAATTTATCAAACTTCATTAGATAATTTGGAACCGCTACTATAACAACATCTTCGTTGGTAATTTCAGTGTTAGGAATGTCTAAAACCTTGGTAAAATATTCTAACCAAGGAATTATTGGATAGTCGCTATGAAGATCATAAATTGTCATCGGATTGTATATAGCTGTAGAATTTCTACGTTCTTCCCTTGGAATACAAATCTTAAAAATGTATTTAAAGGTTATTAAAAAATTGTAAATTGTTTTGTATTATTCACACATTGGCTAATTTAATTTCAAATTCTAGAACCTCCTTAAGTTCTTTTAAAGCTGCAACTCTAGTAGCTCCGAAATATTCAGCTATATCAACCATAAAATCATAGTAAGCTTGCACTAGTTTGTCGTCAATGCCTTTCGTAAGAAATTCTCTATTAGCACGCCCAGAGGATTCGTCTAACTAAAATTTATTTTATGAATAATAAGTAAAAGTATTTAATATAATGTACTAACGCAAAGTACGCGTTTGGTAGAATTCTTTTTATCGATACAAACGGATACTGTCATGAAAGAATCAGTAATATATCCATGTTTCCTAAATTTATATGTAGTTTGTTTCCAGTCGAACAAATTTTCGTCCCAATTACTACCTTCAAGTAGTGGCCATCCCCCTAATTCTTTAAATATTCCCTTAGGTGTTGATACACCATCCAGTTCAATAGCTGTCGTATTCATACAAATGTCATAAAGTTTCTTAATTAGCCGACGAGTTTTTGGAGCGTTATTTTGAAGGGGCTCTTCTAAAAGAAGCTTAATCTGATCGCGTACCATATCTACTATTGTATCAAATGGTCCGATTGAACTTTTATCTTCTGGAATTGTATTTTCTTTTATAAATTTTCCACATGCAAAATTGTAAAAATCGTCACAGGGATCTATTGATACGTCTATATTTTTAAAAATGTCAGATGAAGCTTGTATGCAACTTGGAGATGTACAAATGTTTCTGTGGAAAAATAAAATTAAAAATATTGGATATTACCAGATTATTATTAAAATTTATATTGTGTTATGACTGACGTGAGTTATTTATCAAGTATAAATCAGCGAATTATTTTAAAGTGTTAATAAATTGATCCAAAAATTGCAAGACATACATACAATAGGTTAATAATTTATTAACCTAAAATCACTTCTACGTAGTACGTGTAGGTACTAGTACTACCTACTTACTTGTTGGATTCATTATTTTGGTTGGCTACCACAATAAGAGATATAAGCAGCGCAATAGCAATTAAAAGAATTAATGCACAGAGTATCAATAGCTTTTTTTCACATTTAGTTTTCGTTGTAAACCAATTTGATCTCCTAAAATAAGATATACTTAGGATCGGTCTTTTCACGTTTTATAAACTTCAAGTAGTTACTTGACGATTATTTTACTTGACTTTTTACTTATCAACTTATTAGATAGTAAATTTATTATCATGATATTAAGTTGGCATATTAGTTGCATATACAATGCGACAATTCAACCATTAAAAACCTCAAGTAAAATAATCGTCAAGTAACTACTGGGCGTTTATAAAACGTGAAGAATCCGACTCTTAATAATATGATTAGATTTACTTTTTAAATTACATTTGCACGTACCTGGAAAACGTTGGTTTACTAATTTCAAAACTCATGTTTCTAAACTCCGATTTTATACAAAAATCAATTTGCACCAACTTCAGTCTACCGAAATAACTGCATGACTGTTTCTTAGTTTCAAAATAAATTAAACTCATTATCACAAAACTGTGGGAATGCAAACATTTGTATTATTATAGGCATAATGCAGTGTGGGCTAGAAATTGATATAATTGAGCAATAAAACTTTTTACAGCGTATTAGATCTTTACTTCTATTTATAATAATCTTTTAAATTCAATAATATTGAAAGGAAGATAGTACCAATTATTATTTTCATCTTTATTTTAAATTGATTTTTAATAATTTACAAACATGCTCAAATTCTGCTGGAAAGTTATAACACGAATTAATTTTTGGTCGACTGTGAGCAAACGCGGCACCCTTCGCGCGCAGAGCTTCTTCATGCCCAAAAACGCATGTAAGATATTGCCCACACGTTCCATTGACATGCCCAGAGCCTTAGCTAGCTTCCTTAATTTTGATTTGGGATCATGCAAAATCATAGAATGGATTTAATCGATGTTTTATGGTGTAGTGACTTAATTCGGGCGCCAAGAACGTTCAGCTGCTTCCACATCTTTACGCCTAAAACTATACACTTAAAAATGTTTACGACTAAGTCAGTACGCCAAAGTCTTTACGCCTAAAAATATTACACCTACGTTATGTCAAAGCATACTAACATAACCTGTAAAATAATGCAAGTGATAAAAATTACTGTCTTCAACTGAAGGGTTTATTGCTAGAATATAGGGGAGAGGCAGGCGAGTTGGCATATCCAGGCAAGATGACACATCAGGTGTATTGGACAACCTATGGTGCTATTTTCATTGATAATACTATACTACTATTGTAATTGTCGGTAAATCAGTGGTGAACTTAATCTAATTCAAGAAAAGTGTACTGTGTGAGTTTAAATTGATATTTTGTGAATTTTAACCATCTCAATTCAATGTAGCCTTTCCTTTCTTAGCCTCCAGTTTCACTATTTATTTATTAATTGATATGGTTTCCACACACACATTCTTACACGGCTTTTTGCGTTATATATATTGAAATGTTATTTTTCACCCCGGCTGGCTCAGTCGTAATCTTTTCAACGCCGGCTTTATCGCGACGACCTTCTATACCTTAACTTTTCAAAATTTAATTAATTATTAACCAATTTTCTCTTCCAAATCCTTGGTCTGAAAGAATAACACTCTTTCAAATTTCACTTGACTTTTATTCTCAAATTTTAATCAATTTTTACAACTATTCTCATACAAAACTAAAAATGTCGACCGTCCACGACTTGGACGGCGTACGCAAGTCTTCTTCTTTACCTCTGCGCTCCGGAACCTGCGCTCCGCAGCGACCTCAAACCGCCGCAAAATTCAAATTTAAATTTTTACAACAATTTTTCCCACTTTACAATTTTGGTTGTTCCTTATCCAAAATTAACACGACATCAAGCCTCTCCAGCTTTCGATAAATCCTGACGGGATTTGTCCAGGACTGGATTTTGAGAAAGATACTCCACGTCGTGTCTTTGGAATAAGGAACCAAATCTTAAATTTTACAGAAAAATTAAAGTTTAACAATGTTACAATAATTTGTAACCTATTTACAATCAAGAATGCAATTACCACAGTAAGTTAATCTAAGAACTCCTTCATACCAAAATTTGCCTTCATCTTCTTTCGATAAATTTCCAATTAACAACATCTCAATTACTATCTACATTGAGTAGACTAAATCTTCTTCAAACTTCAGCAATTCTTAAAATTTTCCAAACCATTTATAATCTTCGAAACATCCATTTATTCTTCGGTGAACCCTCGATCATTTCGTATTTTTGCAATTCTTTCGTCATCCAAATTTGAATTAACGCTTTATACTTAAATTATTCGCTGCTACTTATTTTTAATTTTCAAATTACATACTTTAAAATTTTCAATACTATTCAACTCCATAAATTACCATTCCATAAACTAAAACTACCCTTTCACAAGGTGCAGCCAACTAATTATTCCATATCATCATAAATTCAACTTTAATTAATAATTTTTAACTTTTCTTTTTCACAGCGACCAATCCTTTCCAAATTGTCGATTTCCTTATCAAATAACTTCATACAATTGCTCGAATACGATTCTAATATTATCAACAACCGTAACTTGTCCACTTTTAATTTTTGATTTTTAGAAAATTTTTATGTTTCAAATTTTTTAACACTTGAAGATTACTTTATCGTTCTATTTTTAAACGTTTAATTTAATATCGACTTGTTAAATATTTGAAATTTTATTTTACCGTAAATTGTTGTTTCGTTCATCTTTAAAATTTTAGCTTATAAATTGTTCGTTACAATAGATTACACCTTATTGATAACCCGCATTCATTTTTACTTTTAAATCAAATTTACAAATTGTTAATCAATCATATTTTCACTTTCAATTTTTATTATTTAAAGTTTTACCTCTTTATGTTTAAAACTATTTCCATTTTTCTCGCCGTTGTTATCACAATTATCCAGTTCTCCCATTCTTCTCGATTGTCTATTAGGGTTTGTTGGCTTCATTTGTTTTCCATCTCACTTTTCGAAAGGCCCACTTTAACAAGACGACTTCAATTCCATTCCTCCAATTCTTCCTGAAAAACTTATCAAGAGAATTTTCTCCTCTTTTTCCAATTTTTCTCATTTTAAAATTTTCACCCAGTCGAAAGAACCATAATAATTTGTTTAACAGCACCAAATCATTTTTACTTTTCTCTCCTTTTTCATCCTCCCATCTTATTAGACCCGGATCCTCTTTCCCATTTGAATTAATCTCCGTTGATGTGCTTTTAATCTTCACTTTTTCCAATCCGTCATTCTGTTTGTTTATTTTATAATTGATCTTTCTTTTCTTTTGGAGTTTTCTCCATCTTACTTGACGCATCTTCTTTCTTGTAAATATCTGGATTTGTCTATCAGTGCCGTCTGGGTAACATCTTCCTTTTTTCTCTTCATTTACTTCCAGCCTTTCGACGATTATCTCTTCTACTCTGGGGACTTCTTTATTTTCATCTTTTTTATAATTAGGACCGGCTTTTGTTCTGCTCCATTTTTCCAAATATTCTGCTAATTCTTTATTATCTTCTATCCTATTCCCTATTCTCTCTCTTTTGTCTTCTACCCCATTCTTTTCCTTCTCTCTTCTGTCTTCGATGCTAAATTGCATAAGCTGATATAGTATTCGATCAATTCGATCCATCGTTGTAATAACCATGGTCACACTTCTCTTATTAATAACCCAGGGTAAATGTCGGTTCTGTGGTGAACATTTACTACCATAAAATAAAATGATCCAAAATCAACCCAAAAATGTTCACCAATGCCCCACGTTGGGCGCCAGATGAAATGTTATTTTTCACCCCGGCTGGCTCAGTCGTAATCTTTTCAACGCCGGCTTTATCGCGACGACCTTCTATACCTTAACTTTTCAAAATTTAATTAATTATTAACCAATTTTCTCTTCCAAATCCTTGGTCTGAAAGAATAACACTCTTTCAAATTTCACTTGACTTTTATTCTCAAATTTTAATCAATTTTTACAACTATTCTCATACAAAACTAAAAATGTCGACCGTCCACGACTTGGACGGCGTACGCAAGTCTTCTTCTTTACCTCTGCGCTCCGGAACCTGCGCTCCGCAGCGACCTCAAACCGCCGCAAAATTCAAATTTAAATTTTTACAACAATTTTTCCCACTTTACAATTTTGGTTGTTCCTTATCCAAAATTAACACGACAATATATAATCAGCACTACAGGCCTAGAAGGCCCATGGCTTAGTGGCTATACTAGCCCACATCTTCCCACTCTCAACCAGATATCTCTGTCTAATCTGTTCCAGAAACTTTACATGTATGACGCAGCCGCATTCACGGTAATGACGTCGATACAACAGATCCTGTACAGATAACACCAACAGTGTTTGGATGTCCACTGGAAGGCCGAGCTAAGAAATTCTGTACGGTCCGCGATTTGAACCCAGAATTTCCGCTCCGTAACTCAACCACCGATCACATCACTCCACCGCTGGTGCTATTTTTTGCGTTATATGCCGTAAAAAAATATGTATTATTATAGGTTAAATATTTCTTATTGACGAAATTTCAAGTTCACACCCAACCAGGCAAGATGACATAGTGCTATGTCATCTTGCCCATCCGTGATCTTGCCCGGATGTTTACCTCACTTACCCGGTTGCTTGTATTTCTTACAAAAAATCTTGTAATTCTACAAGATTCAACCTCAGATGAAGAAGCTGTTGCTGATGTAGTATTAAATTCGGATGGGTAAAGTGACTGCGACTGTATATACTGCAATGAATTATACAGCCTTTCCAAATCTGGTGAGTACTGGCTAAGATGCCAGTCTTGCAAAAATTGGTCTCACGCCGCATGTGCTGGACTTTCAAAGCAGTCCAAGACTTTTATTTGTGAATTGTGCAATTAATTTTACATTGTTTATGCTATATGTCATCTTGCCCAATAGGGTCGGGCAAGATGGCTTTTGTGACCTTTTCAGTTTATTGTTTAATTATAGAAACAGTTATAGGAATATTCACTTGATATTTTTTTATTCAATGGTGTATGATATGAGCTATTTAAAAAATATGCGCAGCTTCCAAAATATTTTGTATTTTCAAAAATAAAAATGTTAAAACACTAAGTATGTCAACTTGCCTGCCTCTCCCCTACTATAAGCCACATATTTTCCCCAAAATTGAGTTAAGCATCACATCATGTCAAGCAATAATATAAAACCCCCCTTAAAAATATTCAATCTTTACTTGAAAACTAGCACTAGTAGTAAGGAAATAAATTTCGTGCATTATCAGATATACATATTTGTTTACCAGAGGTTAAAACGAAATAAGTCACTGCAAAATAGCGACCGAGAAAGCACACATAGTAATAATAAGAGTAATTATATCGACAATTTAAGTGCTAGTGATGAAAATTAATCTCATTTTTCCTCCTCTTTTTATTCATCAAGTTATGCCTGCTGATCTAGGTAACATTATAAAAGGCCTAAATACTTACAGCTTCGTTGAAGGTATGTAGGAACCATACATTTTTAGTTTGTCTAAAAAATAATGATATGTTTACTATCAAGTTGCACTATTTGGACCACGCTATTATAGATTATTTATTATGAACTGACTTAAGATAGATAATAACATTAGTATACCATAGAACATAGATCATAACAGCAGTTGATGGTCATTTGTACTGAATCTGTTTTTACAATAAATTATGGTAGCAGGTTAAACTCAATTTAAAATTAAATAATTTACAAAATTAAGAAAAATAATATATAGGTCTATACCTATATATACCCCACATATTTACCCCACTTGACCCTATGGTCCCTATGGACCCTATGGTCAAGTCTATGGTCAAGTGGGGTAAATATGAAACAAAATGTAAAACTTTCTATTTTTAAGGCATTAAAATGGATAAATTACAATTTTTAGCATCACTATCTGATGTAGTTTTACGCCATCTTGTTAATTATGTATGATTTTTTTAAATTAAATGCTGAGTAAGTATTTAAAAAATAAAAAAACAGTGTTTCACTTTTAACCTTGATTACGGGAAAAATGAAACAGTTACGGGAAAATGTGAAACAGGTCTGTAACTCCTACGCTATAAGTAGTATTGAAATTTGTGTGACAAAAATGAAGAAAGCTGAAAAAGCTGCATAGAAAATATACGCTGCAAGCCCTCATTTTTTATATTTTCGCCCAAAATAATATAAAACACAAAACAACGTAATGAAAATTAAAACAAAGCTGAAATTAGGTAAAAACTACTTTACTCTACATTTGTCAAAATAATCAATCATTCAAAAACTATGAAAAAAAATTAAAGCCAATCAACATAAGATTATTATTTACAAAAAAAAACAAAAAAAAACAAATAGATACGTATTATTTAAATAAAAATTTGAAATATGACAAACAACGGGAAAAAATGAAACAATTTAATGGTTAGTTACATCTCAATCACTAGCACTAACTTTGAAAATAAACTTTTATATTAACTTATTTTGCCTTAATTTTTCACTTTTTTATAATTTCGTACCATTTTTAAATATGAACTAAAATTACTTTTAATGATATAACACTAATGTATTATTGTACATACACACTTAAAAAGTGACAAGTTATAAACAAAAATTCCGAAAGTAGGTATTTATATTTTGGGACAACATTGTAGAAGGTCAAAAAATTATGAATCCGATTCTTGCACCCTTTTCCGCCCCTGGAATATTGTTAAATTTATTAAAAAAAAGAAAGTAAATTTGTAATAATTATGAAAGCAATTCCAAAATTTATGCAATTCTTGGAGAACATTTTAATAATTATTACACATCTTCTATAAAGATTCCACCCTATTACGATGACCGGAACACTGCAAATAGTTGGGATTATTAATTTACCTATATGACTATGCATAAGCAATTATTTACATACTTTTACAATTTTTCTCGACAGGATACACCAAAATGAAATTGATAAGCTACCATTTGCAATGTTCCGGTCATTGTAGCAGGGTGCAAAACTTTATTGAAGATGTGTAATAATTATTAAAATGTTCTCAAAGGTTTGCATAAATATCTAAATTTTTTTCAGAAAGTTATTGCAAATTCACGCTTTTTGTTAATTTAACAAATGTTCCCGGGGGTGGAAAAGGGTGCAAAATCGGATTTATTATTGTTTTACCTCCTCCAATGTTGCCTCAAAATTGGAAAACTTTCGGAATTTTTTCATAAGTACCCATTTTGCTACAATGGCTGGCCTATAAACTTAAGACTATTCAATGTATAAAATGCAAGTCAAACTAATTGTAATGTGCTATTGCAAGCAAGATAATGTAGATATTCACCTACCTAGTAGTATTCTAGTATTTATTGTATTTCTAATAAGCAATTTCTATCAAACGTAGGCGTATATTATATTATCACAATATAAATCAATCCTTAACGTAAGTTAAGGATTACCATGCTACCAAATCTTACATTGAAGTACAGAAAGTGGTTTATATTTTTCCTGCACCTGTTTCATATTTTCCCTGATTGCTGTTTCATATTTTCCCAAAAGTTTAATTTAATATTATAAAAAAACACTTTATTAAAAAAATTAAACAAGTAAGGCATTCTCATCTTTCATCTATTTTCTGTGTGCAAAATTAATATAAATCCAAAATTTCAATTTATATTGCAGTAATAGAGAAAGTTGTACAACAAGAAATGAAATTAATTTTACATATTTTTAGATAGTTTACGAAAAGGCGTTATCTACAGTACTCCTAGGAAGATATAATATTTCAAATTTTTATATAATTGAACACATACTTTACAGAATATGATATCGCTTTCGATTTTGTAATTAAGTCATATTGTTTATTAATTACGTGACTGTTTCACTTTTTCCCTTATTTTTAGGTGTTTCATTTTTACCCCACTTGACCCTATATTATTTTATTAGTTAAAATTATAATACAGAAAGCAAACCTACATAATTTATTAATTAAATATTATGCCTACCATAATACACATTTTTCTATGGGATTCATTCTAGAACCAGAAGCACATTTAAAATCATTTGTAAAATCTTTTGAATTACTTAATGGCCCATTAACTCGAAAGGAACTTGGAGAATGGTATCCAAACATAACAGAAAGTTTAACAATTTCATCTCTTTCTTTGGTGCATCTTGTATGTGCGTACCAAATCCAAAATAGTTGACGGGGTGTATATGCTAAACCTGGAAGTTGAAGTTCTGGACCATTCCTTTCTACCCAATTATTGTAAGCTGCATAAGCTATATTAATTGCACCATTATCAGCTATATTTTCACCTTGGCCTCTTACTCCATTCAGCTGAGGAGAAAAATTTACTGTTGCATTACATAACCATATAATATCAGGTGTACTACTCAATAAATCTAATACTGTTTCAAGTGTGGTAAATAATTTTGTTTTTGATGTTAACTCACGTTCATTTCAAGTCCCGGCATAGTATAATTTCCATACTGCTCTATGATACATTGAGCTTTTTTAATAAATGCTGCATCAGTATCTTCGTTCCACCAATTGTTAAGGTTGCCTTCTTTATCGTATTGTCTCCCTTCATCATCAAAACCATGTGTTATTTCATGACTCATAGCAGATCCTACACCTGCATAATTTAAATAGTGAGGACGATCAGCATTAAAGAAAATACCTTGAAGGATTCCTGCTGGTAATACTATTAAATTTAGAATTATCAAAATAAAGTTCCAGAAACATCTAAATTTAGTTACCAATACTGTTATCCAAAGAATTGTAATATGCGATAATCATAGTGGGTTCGGAGTGTGTTCTCCAATCTGTTTTATTAACAGGTTCACGCAATTTACTATTGTAGTAGTCTTGATAAAATAAGCTTATAGCATTTGTTGCTTTTAAATAATTATTTATATTAATTTCTAACTGAAACATATTTTTAAGGTAGGAATTTTCTATCTCAAAATTCTTACATTGGAATAGAATTTTTCAACTTCTTTATCGTCCAGCAACTCATGTGGAAATGCTATGTACTTAGTTATATATTCAGCTTTTTCAATAGCATTTGCTTTAGTAAAAGAATCCATCCAATCCAAAGTTTTTAAGTTTTTTATAAATTCATCCTCTATATTAGCTAAAATTTCTTCAGCATATTCCTTTGTTTTCATATTAAAAAATCTTTTAGCATATGAGGCTTCCCATGCTAAATTTAAACTGAAAAATTCAATAAATTTTACAAAAATAGGACACATCAGTTTTACCTTCTCCTAGCCAGTCCAGTACATTCTTTCCATCTTGCTTCGCGTTCTGACGAACCAATCGTCACCTTTTTAAATTCTTGTAGTCGGTTTCTAAGTTTATCGTTAAGATAAATAACCATTGATAAAGCTAAATCCTTCATAACATAATTTCCTAGAACTCTAAAAAATTAATCCTTTTAACCCTTCGGCACACTGTAAGTTAATGATCAATAATGATCCTTTCAGATGAGCTTTTACAAATCGGATACACTTATTATAAATACCCGAGTTAAAAAGTTATAGATCATAATTCTTAGGGGAGCAATGGAATTTTATTCAATACATGTTGTGAAATTATTTATTCACACAGATCTGTGTATTATGTGAGATAATATAAACTTATGATTATTTGTACCACAAAGATAATAACATAATTCTGTGGTGGCAAGCAGAAGCTGTTGTGTGTTATTTTTATCTTAAAAATCAGTGGGGATTTATTAGAGCAGAAACGTTTCTAATAGTTTCTCCTGCTATATTCCTACTGACACCTCCGAGGGTTCTCAGAGATCGGGTAACCAACCCTGGCGGATGAGAGGAACTCGTAGCGCTGACGCGAGAGGAGGCCTTCGGGACGCAGGCCGTGTTGTTTTTTTTAAATTTTTTAAATTCAAATTTGTTGAAAAAAAAAGGTTGAAAAAAAATTGAATTTAAAAAAAAATAAAAAGCACACGACCTGCGTCAAAGGGTCCTCTTTTAAAACCTATAGACTTTAGTGCATTTTTTTTTAAGTAATAAGCAAAATATCAGTGAATTACAAAAGTGTATTTTCCAACTCTGAGGATTCCTCTTAACCATGGTAGCGTTAACATCGAACAAATTACACAGTTTTGTTTTTTTTTGGCTTAAGTTTGCCAGTTTTTAATGAGTTGGTCTGCTTGAGAGATCTATAATATTTTCTAATATCCCGCTTGAGCTGGTTGTCGGGTTTTAGGGATGTTTTTGATGAGTTGACTGTAAGCATAGTTCCTGGTGCTTCTAATTTCCACATATAGGTTATATGTTGGCCCTGGGGTATATTTTTAATGAGTTTAACTGTCTTAAAGGCTCTCTTAATTACTTCCGTGGTTCAGTGCGTTAAATCAAGCTAATATTAATAAACATCTGCGAGGGTGTCATAAACTGGGGGGGGGGGTAGAGTAACTCCATAGCTGTAGCCAATTCAACGTTGTCAAATGCCAGTCCATATAATTTTTCAGCTTTTGCAAAATGTAGGCCCTATTTTCATAATTAAAATTTTTTTTTTGTTATTGCTTTTTGGACCATTTACCATCATCCTGTCACCTGCAAATTATTAAATTTATGGACCTGCTTCTCATGCTGTCTCCAGAATTTTAAACACATTTCTGCTTCTGCTTGTTGCCACAGAATTAATCATTCACATGTAGTACTACTCATATATTTTATTCAGAATCTTTTAGTAAATGAATTGTTTTGGCACATGAACAAAATTTTTATTTCTCACAGTAATGATTGACTTTTAAATTTTTTCTAAGCTAGAATCACTTTGTTATTATAATTTTTACCAATTATTGTTAGTGTAATATCGCATTAACATGACTGCTTTACGTGGGTAATATTTCATTTACCGTTTTGGTGTTTGTCGAATTAATGTATCAAACTTCATTAGATAATTTGGAACAGCTACAATAACAACATCTTCGTCGGTAATTTCAATGTCAGGAATATCTAGAACCTTGGTAAAATATTCTAACCAAGGAATTATTGGATAGTCTCTCTGAAGATCATCAATTGTCATCGGATTGTATACTGCTGTAGAATTTCTACGTTCTTCCTTTGGAAAACAAATCTTAAAAATGTATTTAAAGGTTATTAAAACATTGTAAACAGTATTGTATTGTTCCCACTTTAGCTAATTTCATTTCAAATTCTAAAACATCCTTAAGTTCTGTTAAAGCTGCAGCTCTATCAGCTCCAAAATATTCAGCCATATCAACCATAAAATCATAATAAGCCTGCACTACCTTGTCATCAATGCCTTTCATAAGAAGTTTTCTTTCAAGATGCAAAGTGGCTTGGTCTAACTAAAATTAATTTTATGAATATAAGTAAAAGTATTAATATAATGGACTAACACAAAGTACACGTTTGGTAGAATTCTTTTTATCGATACAGACGGATACTGTTATTAAGGAACCAGTAATATATCCATGTTTCCTAAACTTATATGTAGTTTGTTTCCAGTCGAACAAATTTTCGTCCCAATTACTACCTTCAAGTAGTGGCCAACCCCCTAATTCTTTAAATATACCTTTAGGTGTTGTTACACCATCCAATTCAATAGCTGTCGTGTTCATACAGATGTCGTAAAGTTTCTTAATTAGCTGACGAGCTTTTGGAGCGTTCTTTGCAAGGGGTTCTTCTAAAAGAAGCTTAATCTGATGGCGTACCATATCTACTATTGTCTCAAACGGTCCGATTGAATTTTTATCTTCTGGAATTGTATTTTCTTTTATAAATTTTCCACATGCAAAATTGTAGAAATCGTCACAAGGATCTTTTGATAAGTCGATATTTTTAAAAATGTCAGATGTTGCGTGTATGCAACTTGGAGATGTGCAAATGTTGCTATAATAAATAAAATTAAAAATATTGGATATTTATTACCAGATTATTATTAAAATTTATAATTTATGGCGACTGTTTTATTTATAAACTACATAATGTATATCATGAAATTTAATTTAAAATTGCACAATAATAATTGCAAATGGTGGCGTAGAAAAATATACGCTTTGAAAAGTAAGTAGATTTGCAGAAGAATTATTTATATCTGAAATAATTTGTTATTGTTAATCCAGTTTTTTTATAATTGAGTAAACTATTTAGTATAATAATATGTATATTCAAAATAATATCATTAATAATAATTATTTATAAACTAATTATTTGTTTTTAATGAATAATAATATTTATAGTCAGCAGATCATTTTAAAGTGTTAATTAATTGGTCCAAATATTTCAAAACACACTGCAAGATTCCATTATTATTATAATAAATTGTTAACTTAAAATCACTTGTATTCGTATCTGTACTACTACTTACTTGTTGGGTTCATTATTTTGGTTGGCTATCACTATAATAGATATAAGCAGCGCAATAGCAATTAAAAAAATTAATGCACAGAGTATCAATAGCTTTTTTTCACATTTAGTTTTCGTTGTAAACCAATTTGAACTCCTAAAATAAGGTTTACTTAATATGATTAAATTTTACTTTTTAATTTACATTTGTACGTACCTGGAAAACGAAGTTTTACTATTTTTAAAACTCATGTTCCTAAAGTTTAAAATTAAAGTTTATTTTCTGAATAAGATAGAAGAATGAATAATAATATGAATAATAAAAATGAATACTTGTAATATTGAATGAAATAGTAGTATAATATTTATTTATACCCTTACTTATTTTGCCTTATCGAATTGAGCTTACTATTACTTACTTACGTTTAGATAATAATATGTAGGAATACAAAACTTTACTGCCTTCAAAAACTTAACAAATGAACTCCAATTTTATACAAAATTAAATTTGCACCGAGTTCAGTCTACCGAAATAACTGCATGACTGTGTCTTAGTTTCAATGTAAATTAAGCTTATTATCACAAAACTGTAGGAATCCAAAATTTTTTATTTGAATTGGCATAATGCTGTGTGGGCTAGGAATATTTATAATTAAGTAATAACCACGTTCGTTTTGCACAGCACAGTTTTTTAAATTTATTTCTATTACTAATTATTTAACTTCAATACTCGTAGTATTAAAAACGATAGGTAAGTACAACATCATTACATCATTATTTTCATTTGCTAGAAAATTTTCAATACCCTATAAATAATGCATAATGTTAGAGGAGAAGGTAGTAATATGGAACCAGCATTTAATATGGACCACCCTAATTACAATGAACCTATTCATTCCCCCTGCCAAAAAATCACAAAATAAATGTTAAGCGATTGTGATGAAGTTGTGATCGATTTATTTGTGTTAAATAAACATTTTCAGTTAAAGAAAGAATTAAATCGAAGTATAAAAGATTGGTTTAGACTACAGTGATGGTAAGCTTGAAGTAAATTTGAAAATAATTAAAAATGAAGTTGCTCTTATTATGGAACCACATTGGTGCTTTTATTATGGAACCTCATTTACCCATAACAATTAACTTTTGATAATAAATAAATAAGAAATTTTAAAATATATCGAATTATGTAATAAATAAATTGAATTCTTAAAAAAATATGTTGAATTTTATGTTAAAAAATGTATGAGCATTTTATGAGGGCAAGGCGTGAAGGCCAACTACTGTAAGCATTAAAACACATAAAATTGAAACATTTAGAATATTTTTTTCAGCTAGGGTTAGTTATTGTATCCAGCCACAAAGGTTAGATACATAATTATATGGACTCATTTATTTTTTATATTATATTATATTTCCCCCAGTTCCATATTAAAGACACCTGTGTCCCATATTAAAGGCATAAAAAAAATACCCTGTTAATTTTCATATTTTAAATAAAACGTTTTATTTAGAAAAATATCTGTTTTATTACTTTGCAATCTTAATAATGTGATAGGTTATTAGTGTAGGATTCAGTACATATCATTACTTTTCGTTTTTTTTTTACTAAATTGTAGAGTTAATCGAAAAAAACAATAGGGGGTTCCATATTACTACCTTCTCCTCTAGTTATTTAAAAATTTAACAATTTGGGGAGGACATAATATAGCTCGCCGGGATGAACAGATGATGAAAATTTAAGTTCCCATAATTCAGCCAAGTTGGAGAAAATCGATGTTGAGAACGAAAATTGCAGGTAATCACCAAATTATTTGGCAAGACTCATTTCCGTAAAACTAACATAATATATTTGTTATAAAATATTGTAAATTTCATTTTTGACAAACAATTTCTGCGGTACTTCACTTACTATAATATAAAGTCTATCGTTCTGTAAAAACCATCTTGTACTTAAAAATTATTTTAACTATGAAGCCATAATCGTCCCACTTTTAAATTTTGGCAGTCACTTACCATAAGGACAGACTATTCCCAGGAATTTTTTTAAAAATTTTGAAGATTTACTTTTTGAGAAAATTAAATTCAAAATTTTGATTTTGGGTTTTTAAAGTATGTTTATAAGAAAGCATGTTGTGCTATATATCATCGGAAAGGGCATTAAAACTGAGTAAAATGACATCACACCCACCTCTGTAGCTTAATTAGGAGAGCTGCTATAATGATTAGAAAATATGCCGGCAGCCAATTTTTGAAAATTTTACTAGCGATATTTTGAAAACCGTTTGAGATATTTAAATAAAAATTTGTATTTTTGTTTAATTTTGTTGAACGCGTCATAACTCCATTAATTGTGATCTTAGTTTATGTTACACTGTAACGAAAATTTGTTAATTATAATTAACATTAATTGCGTTCACCTTTCCTCCTTATTTTTCACCATATGATGCATTTTTATATTGCACCAATTTTGAAAGGAATTATTTTTCAAGGCCGCTTTATACGCATTTATATCATGGTCACCTGACCTTCCGCAACCAATGGAGTATTGGCGCGTGGCCTTGCAGTGCTAGGAACTGGTATTTTTCGATGCGATCTTGGGAGACAAACTCGAGCGTTTAAACAGACCGCATTTGCCCGTTGTTGATTTTTAGTCAAAAATTCATGACCTCGTACCTGTAACTACACTTGTTACATGGTGGGTGAATTTAATTTTAAGCGGTTTTGTTTTGATACCTGTTACGACTCGAGCATCCGAATTTCTGGATTCTGTGCTGATCACGGATGCATTTTCGTCCTTGGAAGTAACCGATATCTTTGTTACGATCCATACGCAGTTGGTGTTGTTGTTACGATCTCCTTATTGTCAATAAATTGTGAGGGCTCTTTGTAAACAGTTGTTTACTTCGTTGAAGTTCCTGGATGGAATTTTCAAGTCCATTTCTCAAATGTAAGAAGGACCATCGCTTTTAATCCGACGACGTATAATTAACAAATGCTTTGTGCGGTAAAAACCAACGATCGCGTAACAGTGACAAGTGCGCCTGTTGTTTCTTTTTATATCAGTGTAGTGTTGTATCCATCATTAGGCAAGGTTAATTACGAGAGAAGAACATCAATTATTGTCGTTTTTTATTTTGTGAGTACCGATAGACGTCTTAAGGTAACTGATTATTGCTTTTTCTTTTGTTACTTTGACCACAATATTTGCCTTTGCATTCAAATTTTGATGTACAATTATTATTCGTTAACTGGCACTGGTGTAATTCATCATCTCTTTGATGCACTTTGCTACCGTATTAACATTAGCTGGACCTTATTAGTTCAGCATTGTAATTTGGCCTAAATATTTACACAAGTTATGTACGTACCAAAAAACGGAAAACATTGTAACCTATTATAGGGCGAGGATCACCAAAGCCTGTTAGTTTATCCTCCTGCTAAATAGTTGGATATAATTGTTATCGTGTAAGTGGGACTTTGAATAAATTTGACGTTTAATTTTAAAACGCCATCTGTCATCTGTTTCGAATTCGATATAAATCACTCACAAAACAGTAAAAACAGTTAAAACAGCAAGCTCAAAGTAAATTATTTTCTAATTTACACGAGATTCTACGCTAACTTTCAGTTCTACAGATGACAGATAGCGTTTGGAAATTAAACGTCAAATTTATTCAAAGTCCCACTTACACGATAACAATTATATCCAATTATTTAGTAAGAGGATAAACTAACTGACTTTAGTGATCCTCGCCCATCGATAGATAATAACATATTAGTATACTAATAATGCTATACTCTAGTTAAATTACAGGAGTTGGTAGGAAATGCCGCAAGGTCCTGGCAACAATGATGGGAAACTACTGATCTACACCTCCACGTGGTACTAGACGGGCAACATTTATATGGCTAACGTAGACAGGGACCGAGTGACTATCGGGACAAGTACTCAACTTCATCTCGGCGAAGAAGGGCACTCTCTTGTCCTGGAAGGGAGAAACCCCTCCAAGGGCGGACGAACCAAGAAATATACTATGGTCAACGGCATAAAATCGGGCAGGCAAGAGGAAACCACCCGATTATTTTCCCGAGAGTGCATTATGATGCCACTATATCCTTCCGCAGGACGATGGCTACTGAGAGAGAGAGTATACCATATGTATTACCAGCAGCAGATGGTAATTAATACTGAATCTGTATTTACATTTACAGTAATTTATGGTAGCCAGTTAAACTCAACTTTAAATGAAATAAGTTACAAAAGTTAGAAACATAAAATATTATAATATCATGTGTTAAAATTATAATACAAAAAGCTAATCTACATAACAATCAAAAATAATTATCAAAAAGAACTATTAATTAAATATTATGCCTACCATACTACACATTTTTCTATGGGATTCATTCGAGAACCAGAAGAACATTTAAAATCATTTGCAAAATTTTTTGAATTACTTAATGGTCCATTAACTCGAAAGTAACTTGGAGAATGGTATCCAGATATAATAGAAAGTTTAACCATTTCATCTCTTTCTTTAGTGCATTCTGTATGTGCGTACCAAATCCAAAATAGTTGATGAGGTGTATATTCTAAACCTGGAAGTTGAAATTCTGGACCATTCTTTTTTACCCAATTATTATAAGCTGTATAAGCTATATTAATTGCACCATTATCTGCTATATTTTCACCTTGGCCACTTACTCCATTCAGCTGAGGAGAAAATTTTACTGTTACATTACATAACAATATAATTTATCAGGTCGACGCCCCCAACGAAAATTATAGTAACTCAAAAAATTGATTTTTTCAGTTACTATAGTAAAAAAATCTATTATATCGGTAAGCATTTACCTAGAAAAATATCGTAACTTTGTAGAAACTCGAGACGACCAATAGTAGACACTGATCCTTAGAAATTATGCAATTCTGCAATTTATAGTGACTATTTAAATATTGAATTGCGTTTTTATCAAAACTGTAATTACTGAGTTACTATAGTCTTCGTTGGGGGCGTCGAGGTGTACTACTTAATAAATCTAATACTCTTTCAAGTGTTGTAAATAATTTTGTTTTTGATGTTAACTCACGTTCATTTCAAGTCCTGGCATAGTATAATTTCCATACTGATCTATGATACATTGAGCTTTTTTAATAAAAGCTGCATCAGTATCTTCGTTCCACCAATTGTTAAGGTTGCCTTCTTTATCGTATTGTCTCCCTTCATCATCAAAACCATGAGTTATTTCATGACTCATAACAGATCCAATACCAGCATAATTTAAGTAGTGAGGTCGATCAGCATTGAAGAAAATGCCTTGAAGGATTCCTGCTGGTAATGCTATTAAATTTACAATTATCAAAATAAAGCTTCAGATACGCCAATATTTAATTACCAATACTGTTATCCAAAGAATTGTAATATGCGTTAACCATGGTGGGTTGGGAGTGTGTTCTCCAATCTGTTTTATTAACTGGTTCACGCAATTTACTATTGTAGTAGTCTTGATAAAATAAGCTTAAAACATTCGTTGCTTTTAAATAATTATTTGTATTAATTTCTAACTGAAACATATTGTTAAGGTAGGAATTTTCTATCTCAAATTTCTTACATTGGAATAGAATTTTTCAACTATTTTATCGTCCAGCAACTCATGTGGAAATGCTATGTACTTAGTTATATATTCAGCTTTTTCAATAGCATTTGCTTTAGTAAAAGAATCCATCCAATCCAAAGTTTTTAAGTTTTTTATAAATTCATCCTCTATATTAGCTAAAATTTCTTCAGAATATTCCTTTGTTTTCATATTAAAAAATCTTTTAGCATATGAGGCTCCCGATGCTAAATTTAAACTGAAAAATTCAATAAATTTTACAAAAATAGGGCACATCAGTTTTACCTTCCGCTAGCCAGTCCAGTACATTCTTTCCATCTTGCTGGACGTTCTGACAAACCAATCGTCACCTTTATAAACTCTTGTAGTCTGTTTCTAAATTTATCGTTAAGATAAAACACCGTTGACAGAGCTAAATTCTTCATAACATAGTTTCCTAGAACTCTAAAAAATTAATCCTTTTCTCTTTGACATACTGCCAAGTTAATGATCATTAATGATTCATTCAGATGAGTTTTTACAAATCGGTTACACGTATGATATATACTTTTGTACATTACCATTTATTCTGTTATTTGTTTAAATACTATCTAAGCAATTTAATAGATTGAATTATTTGGATTCGCCAGTTTAAAAAAGTTAATGATCATTAATTCTTAGGGGAGCAATGGACTTATATTGAGTAAATATTGTGAGATTATTTATACACACAGATCTATGTGTTAGAGGCTCTGTACAAGAGGCTCTGAGAAGAAGAAAGAATATAAAGGCATCCGCATTAAATAGAATTAACATAATTACTATTTAAGCATGGAAGCTATTTACTGCATCTTATAGACTACTTCACTTATAGTACAACATATGCCGGAAGAATTTGGAGATTTCAAAGCAATGGAAAATATCTAAAACTATACAACTGTTTAAGAAGCTAAAACCGGCTAAAACGTAATGAGTGCGGTAAATATAGAGGAATTAATCTGTTAAACAGTTGATAAAAATTATGCGATAAAATAATAAATTCCAGACTAAAAACTTTATTTTGGCTTCAATTTCCCAATTTTTAATGAGTTGAACTGTCTCAGAGATCTACATTTTCTAATATCCCGATTAGGCTGCTTGTCCGGTTTTAGGGATGTTTTTAAGGAGTGGACTGTAAGCAGAGTTCCCGGTGCTTCTAATTTCCACATTTAAGTTATTTGATGGCCTTGTGGTATATTTTTAATGAGTTTAACACTGGCTTAAAATCTCTTTTAATTAATTCCGTGGTTCCGTGGGTTAAATCAAACTAATATTAATAAATTTCTGCGAGGGTGTCGTAAACTGAGGGTGTGCTAACTTCATAGCTGCAGCCAATTCAACGTTGTCAAATGCCAGTCCATATAATTTTTTCGTTTTTGGAAATGTAGGATCTATTTTCAATTTTGTTATAATAATTATTACCAATAATTATTGTTAGTGTAATATCGCATTAACATGACTGGTTTACGTGGATATCTAATGTTTCATTTACCTTTTCGGAGTTTGTCGCATTAATGTATCAAACTTCATTAGATAATTTGGAACAGCTACAATAACAACATCTTCGTCAGTAATTTCAATATCAGGAATATCTAAAACCTTGGTAAAATATTGTAACCAAGGAATTATTGGATAATCTCTATGAAGATCATCAATTGTCATCGTATTGTATACTACTGTAGAATTTCTACGTTCTTCCTTCGGAATACAAATCTTAAAATTTATTTAAAGATTATTAAAAAATTATAAATAGTATTGTATTGTTATCACTTTAGCTAATTTAATTTCAAATTCTAGAACCTCCTTGAGTTCTTTTAAAGCTGCAGTTCTATCAGCTCCAAAATATTCAGCCATATCAACCATAAAATCATAATAAGCCTGCACTACCTTGTCATCAATGCCTTTCATAAGAAGTTCTCTTTCAAGACGCAAAGAGGCTTCGTCTAACTAAAATTAATTTTATGAATATAAGTAAAAGTATTTAATATAATGTACTAACGCAAAGTACTCGTTTGGTAGAATTCTTTTTATCGATACAGACGGATACTGTTATAAAAGAACTAGTAAAATATCCATGTTTTCTGAACTGATACATAGTTTGTTTCCAGTCGAACAAATTTTCGTTCCAATTACTACCTTCAAGTAGTGGCCAACCCCCTAATTCTTTAAATATACCTTTAGGTGTTGTTACACCATCCAATTCAATAGCTGTCGTATTCATACAGATGTCATAAAGTTTCTTAATTAGCCGACGAGTTTTTGGAGCGTTCTTTCCAAGTGGTTCTTCTAAAAGAAGCTTAATCTGATCGCGTACCTTATCTTCTATTGTATCAAACGGTCCGATTGAATTTTTATCTTCTGGTATTGTATTTTCTTTTATATATTTTCCACATGCAAAATTGTAGAAATCGTCACATGGATCTTTTGATAAGTCTATATTTTTAAAAATGTCAGATGTTGCGTGTATGCAACTTGGAGATGTGCAAATGTTGCTGTAATAAATAAAATTAAAAATATTGGATATTACCAGATTATTATTAAAATTAATAATTTATTACGACTGTTTTATTTATCAAATACGTAATATCATGAAATTTTATTAAAATTGCACAATAATAATTAAAAATCGTGGCGTAGAAAAATATACGCTTTATAAAGTAAGTAGATTTGCAGAAGAATTATTTATATCTATAATAATTTATTATTGTTAATGCAGTTTTTAAATAATTGAATAAACTATTTAATATATAGTATATATTTAAAATAATGTCATTAATAATTTTAATAAAGTAATTATTTGTTTATAATGAATAATAATAATTTTTATGCACGGATGTATCATAAATTGACACTTATACACGAATTTATTAGTCATAAACGTCTCTTTATAGCCCATGGGCCTCTTTATACCCACGGGCTATAATGAAACGTCAAACTACGATATCATAGGTACCTAATAGAAACAGTTTAAATACTTGCAAAATGAAAAGTTTTTATTAAAACCGAAAATTGTAGTACTTTTTATTGAAAATTTCTTGTGGGTAATTTATGTGAACAATAATAATAATAATTAACCAAATAAATTAAAAATTCTGCAGTCTCATCAACTTCGATCATTTTTCACCTTTTAATGACAGTGCCGCTATTTCCTTGCTACCATAGTTACGTTTCAAAACTCAAATTTAATCAAAGCAACACTAGATTTGTGTCAAAAATTCAATTTATTTTAGAAATATTTTTAAATTAAAAAATCTTCATCCATGCATAAAGTTGTGTATGTACCACGGGCGTAACTTGCTTTTATGGCCTTCGACGTCTTCTTAGCCCTCGGCTACCGCCTCGGGCTAAAAATTACGTCTTACGCCATAAAAGCTTCTTTACGCCCTAAATACATAAATAACTATTATAGTAGGTTTATTATTATAGTAATAATCAGCGGATCAGTGTTAATAAATTGGTGCAACATTATTCAAGACACACTTTTCAAGATTCCATTAGTATTATCTTGTACTCGTATGGTGTACTACTACTTACTTGTTGAATTCATTATTTTGGTTTGCTACCACAATAAGAGATATAAGCAGCGCAAAAGAAATTAAAAAAATTAATATACAGAGTAAAAATAGCTTTCTTTCACATTTAGTTTTCGTTGTAAACCAATTTGAACTCCTAAAATAAGGTTTATTTAATATGATTAAATTTTACTCTTTTAATTTACATTTGCACGTACCTGGAAAAAGATGCTTTACTATTTTTAAAACTCATATTTCTAAAGTTTAATTTTATGAAGTCAATTATTTCATTATAATATAATGGTGATGTCTAAAATTAAAATTTGTTTCATTGTACATCTGAAGAATATAATAATAAAAATAAATACTTAGTATTAGATCAAATAGTAATATTTATTTCTACCCTTACTTATTTTGCCCTATCGAATTGAGCTTACTATTACTTACTTAGTTTAGATACTAATACTTATGTAGGAATACACAACTTTACTGCCTTAAAAAACTTAACGAATAAACTCTGATTTTATACAAAATTAAATTTGCACTAACTTCAGTCGACTTAAATAACTGTATGACTATTTCTTAGTTTCAAAGTAAATTAAGCTCATTATCACAAAACTGTAGGAATCCAAAAATTTGTATTTTAATTGGCATAATGCAGTGTGGGCTAGGAATAGGTATAATTAAGTAATAACCACGTTCGTTTTGCACAACGCAGTTTTTTTCATTTATTTGTAAGTATTACTAATTATTTAAATTCAATAGTATTCAAACCGTTAGGTAAGTACACCATTACATCATTATTTTCATTTGATACAAAAATTTCAATACCCAGTGACATAGATTTTCAATGCATACATACATTACTTTTGACTCTGTTAAATTGCTTTGTGTAGAATGCAAATTATAATCAATTTTAGATTTTTACAACTGATTTACAGTTTCAATTTGTTATTGTTGAATTGACATATTTCCTAAATAGTTGTAATGCGAGGGATTATCGTTTTTGGTACTTTTGACAAATTTTGGTACAAAGATTTAATTTTACGTTTCCGTTGTTCTTCTTCTGAAGATGCTATAGTCAGATAATCTTTCAATAACCATTAGTGATAGAGATCAATTGTTGAACTTTAGATAATGGAATAATTATTATATTATTAGCTTTGTTCACGGTAACAATAAATTCACATTTTGGAATCCTACGGATTGTAATATGTATCATCTAATTTGAGCTTTAATGACAATGTTATTATAAATCCGCACGTGAAAGATAGTTCAGGATTGTTACCGCGAACTAAGCTATTATTCACATTCAACTTGAATTTAGATCGGCATACGGTTCAAGTTATACAATGCAAGATATAATAAGTTGATATAATAAACTATAGGGCCCATAAACTGTAAGCAATAATGTTAATGATAAATAGTGATTTTGGAATGGTATATAACGAACGAAGCATATCAAGATGAAATTTATTGAAATCTAGAAATTTCTGGAATAGAAATTTTGCATGTAGTATGTATAAATGGGTACTCCTTATTGGTGTAGTTTTTTGGGGTTGTGATGTGAGTTGAGGAAAAAGTGGGACATTTAACTTTTATAACAACTTGACCTACATTTCTTTAATTTTTCATTCTTAATAAAGTCGCTGTTTTACTTGGGATTACTTAGGCCAACGTTCGGCCAACGTAATCACATATTATGCTATAGAAAAGCAAAATTCAAATAGTCAACATAATAATTTGCTAGAAAGCTCCTCCTCTTCTTCCTCCATCAAAGCATATTTGATTTGTTCGTTCATGTATTACTAAATAAAATAGTTTACCAATTTAGAAAAAAGTTTGCAACTTATACATAATTAGATAAGCACATGGATTCGATAATCAAAATCTACCCGAGTGAGTGACAATATCTGGAAAGATCCATCCATTAAAAATCTTGCCGTTTTCATGGCAATTTTAATGGTAGGGAGGACTTTATTTTGTGGGATTTTGTCTGTCAAGTTAGGATCGTTCAGTAAGAAAGCCGCACTTGATTCTTTTGAATCTATATAGTAAGTTAGTGAATGATTTGGTTTGATATTCAGTGTTGTGGAACATCCTCCTGTATATTAGATCATATCCATGGGGTATGGCCACATTCCCATATGAGAAGAATTAGTAAATTAAAATTAAAGGTAGTTTAACTGAAAAAAAATGTAACAAAAAATTAAGTTTTTACAATCTAAACATCCCAACAACCGACATTCAAATGACCTCACACCCAAAGGACCAACAGGATACAACATAATATAAAATAGAAAAGTTAAAAAATGAAGCCAGTAGCTTTTATTTTTTTATTATTGTATCCAATACATTATTAAAACCAAACTTAAAACCAAAATTTACACTACCACACCACACATTTTTCTGTTGGATTCATTGGAGAACCAGAAGCACATTTAAAATCATTTGCGAAATCTTTTGAATTACTTAATGGCCCATTAACTCGAAATTTACTTGGAGAATGATACCCAGATGTAATAGCCTGCTGAATAATTTCATCTCTTTCTTTGCCACACCAATTATTTGCGACCGAAATCCAAAATAGTTGACGTGGTGTATATTCTAAACCCGGAAGTTGAGGTTCTGGACCATTCTCTTCTACCCAATTATTATAAGCTATATAAGCCACTTTTATTCCACCATTGTCTGCAATATTTTCTCCTTGGCTACTTATTCCATTCAACTGAAACAAATAATACACAATTTTTTTATATTGCTCAAATAATAGTAACTTACGTTCATTCTAACTCCTGGCACACTATAATTTCCATATTGATCTATGATACACTGAGCTTTTTTAATAAAAGCTGACTCGGTTTCTTGGTGCCACCAATTATTCAAGTTACCCTCTTTATCATATTGTCGACCTTGATCATCAAAACCATGAGTTATTTCATGGCCCGTAACATATCCTATACCTCCATAATTTAGATAACGAGGTCGATCGGGATTAAAGAAAATGCCCTGTAGGATTCCCGCTGGTAATTCTATTAAATTCAGAATTATTAAAAAGGGATTTTGAAACTCTTATAGTATGTCTATTTTCACCTATACTGTTATGCAAAAGATTGTAAAATGCGTTAACCGTGGTGGGATAGGAGTGTACTATCCAATCTGTCTTATTGATTGGTTTACGCAATTTACTGTTGTAATAGTCTTTATAAAATACGCTTACAATATTCGATGCCATTAAATAGTTATTGGTATTAATTTCTAACTAAAACATATTTTTCAAGGAAGGGGAGTATTTTTCCAATTACTTACGTTGGAATAAAACTTTGCAACTTTTTCGTCATCGAGAATCTCATTTGGAAATGCTATGTATTTAGTTATAGATTCTGCTTTATCAATAGCATTGGCTTTAGTTATCGGATCCATCCAATCCAAGGTGTCTAAATTTTTTACGAACACATTTTGTATATCAGCCACGATTTCCTCAGAATATTCTTTTACTCTCGTATTAAAAAATCTTTTAGCATATGAAGCTCCCGATGCTAAATTTAAACTAGAACAATTCAATAAATTTTACAAAAAAATTAGATAAATTCGTTGTACCTTGTGCTTGCCAGATCAGTACATTCTTTCCACCTGGCTTCGCGTTCTGATGTACCAACCAAAGCTTTTATATATTCGTGTTCTCTGGTTCTAAATGTATCATTGAGAAAAAACACCATCGAGTCAGCTAAACTTGTCATAATATGATTTGCTAAAACTCTACAAATGTTATTCCTTATATTGCTTAATATAATGGTGAGATGAGAAGATACCCAGTCAACGCAGATACCTTTTGTTGTTCTGTCACAAATAATGCGATGACATAAATATTTTTTGTGCTTTGATGTCACTGCCTTGACTGGGTACTATGTACATTATGTCTTAGTATATTATCATTTACCGTTTCGATGTTTGTCCAATTAATGCACCTAACTTCGATATATAACTTGGAACAGCAACAATAACTACATCTTCGCCAGTAATTTCAATATCAGGAATATGTATAATTTTGGTAAAATATTCCAACCAAGGAATTATTGGATAATCTCTATGAAGATCATCAATTGTCATAGGATTGTATAATGTTGTCGAATTTCTACGTTCTTCTTTTGGTGTACAAATCTTAAAAATATATTTAAAAATATAGTTAAAAAAATTATATAGACATTGATATATGGTTCATACCTTGGCTAATTCGATTTCAAATTCTAGAATCTCCTTAATTTCCTTTAACGCTACAGTTCTATTCGCTCCAAAATATTCTGCTATATCAACCATATAATCATAATAAGCACGAACAGCATAGTCGTCCATACCTTCGATAAGATATTCTATGCCTAAGCTCAATGAGGGTTGGTCTAACTAAAATAAATGTTATCATTGTAATTGCAAATTTTGATTATTCTTTTACTAACGCAAAGTACACGTCTGGTAGAATTTTTTTCATCGGGACACACGTATGCCGTTATAAAATAACTAGTAGATAATCCATGTTTCCTAGACTTGTAAATCGTTTGTTTCCAGTCAAATAAATTTTCATTCCAATTATTGCCTTCAAGTAGTGGCCATCCCCCTAATTCGTTAAGAATATCTTTAGGTGTTGATACGCCATCCAGTTCAATAGCTGTCGTATTCATACAAATGTCATAAAGCTTCTTAATTAATCGACGAGGTTTCGGTGAATTCTTTTGAAGAGGTTCTTCTAAAAGAATCCTAAGTTGGTTGCGTACAACATCTTCTATTGAAGTAAGAGGTCCAATTGAAAGGTCATCTTCTGGAATTGCATTTTGTTTTATAAAATTTCCACATGCAAAACTGTAGAAGTCATCACATGGATCTTCTGATGTGTCTATATTTTTAATTATATCAGATGCTGCGTGGATACAACTTGGAGTTGAGCAAACATTCCTATAACATAAAAAATGTTAAAATTATTGGAAATAACCAAATAAATTTAAATTATTAAAATTATTAAATTGATATTATGAAATTATATAAAAAATTGCACAAGAATAATAATTATATCTAATGATATGGCATGGCGTAGAAAAATGTACGTTTCGAAGAGTAGTTATTCAATTTGCATAAGAATTTATTCAATATCTTTAAATTGATTAATTCAGGTTAATAATAAAGTATTACATATTGAAATGGTAATTACTTCCTATACTGCAATTAATTTATATTATTATAAAAATAAGAGTTCGAGCACAAAAATGTTTCAGGTGGTCTGCCAATGATTATTTTTAAATGTAATAAATTAGTACAATATATTAAAGAAATAATTTTAATTAAAAAAAAAAAAAAAAAAAAAAAATTAATACTATTAATAATACAATTTAACATTTCATGTAAAAATTACTACTTACTTATTTAATTGATTAATTTGATTAGCTACTACTATAAGGGATATGAGCATTGCAATAGAAGTTAAAAATAGTAATACACAAAGTATCAATAACTTTTTTTCACATTTGGTTTTGGTTGAAAACCACTTAGAATCTCTAAAATAAAATTAACTTTTTTATATTTGTTTATGGCACTTTTTATGAAAATTCACGTACCTCTCAAACTTTTCCTTTTCATTTTCAAAATTCATGGTTTTTAAGTTTAATATTTACATAAATTGTATGGCAAGTATTTCATGATAGGTAGTAATTGTTGCTATAATTTAAAAGTTGTAATATTATATTAAATTATCAGAAAAATTATAGTCACCCTTGCTCACTGAATCAGAAAAATATGGGAAAATACACAATAAAAATTGCATTTATAGTATTACATGTAAATATAAAACGTATATTTATAACATAGGGATAAAACTTCACTATATTAATTATAAAGTTTAGATGGCTAACTTTAATCATGAATTTATAATTAAATATTATTTGCACCAACTTCAATTTACACAAATGACTATAACACTGCTTCTTATTTGATAATTAGATTAAGCTAGAGAACCCGAAAATTCACTTTTCTAATGTGATCATGTAGCGTGGGCCATGATTGGGTAGAATTAAATAATAATGGTAATAATGGTAAGTTAAATATTCTATAATGTAGTTTTAAATTGGCAATAATCTGCATAAATGTAGGTGCCGGTAATGTTTAAGAGCTACCGATGTATTTCAGAAGTCCTGAAAATTTTATGGCTTAAAGATATATCCGTTTTTGCCCATCACAATAATTATCTTCTTCTTCCACTTTCTAGAAGCAATTCTAAGAGAATCCTCTTCTAGTAGGATAAAGTCTGTTATTTTCCCAACAACTGCTTCGTTTCCTTGAATTCACAATATTGTATCTCCCCTTAACTATACTCTGTTTACCCAACAGTTACACCAAGGCTCCTCCCCAAAAATTTAAGCCAATGAGCGCATGAACCAGTTTTACATGCTAAAAAATTTTACACAAAAGTTCAAATGATTGTATGACATTAAAAATTAATTTATAGCTTATAAAAAAACTATGACGTTAGTGTTGTAAACGGGAGTTTCAAAATTCGAGCAATAGAAAAATTCTATTCGAATATCCCGCTCGTTTTTAGGGAGGAGCTTCGGTGCACCTGTTGGGGAAACAGAGTATAGAAACTTGTATAATGCTCCATTCAGCACCCCCTCTACGGGTGTACGGGTGATCATAGGAATTAAATTGCAAGCTGGTCTCATAGTACTTGAATTTTCAACAAAATAATAATTGAACAATGTCGAAAACAATGATTTGACGTTAAAATGTTTGACAACGGGACAACAATTTTCTAAAATATTATAAAATAATAAGTAAAAGTTGGCAAATGTAAGCATTTCTATTTGAACTTTTTAATATTAATAATGTTTGTGGGAATGTGGCCTTTAAAATAGTTGTTCAGTTCAGCCCATTATTATAATAATTAATGCTAGTACATTTATTTGCACCAATACTATGGACTTTATTGTAAATACATGTTGCCAATATTTCACCTAAACTATTGACATTAACAGGAATTAATGAAAGAAAGGGGCTTTTTTATATAAAAAAGATAAAATAAAACGTGTCAATAGCCCCCCCCCCCCAATTCTTTCGCACATTAACCTGCGACGGTTGACGCTCAAATAAAAATATTGAAAATTCAATGATGCTAAAATGATTTTCTACAAATTTTTCTGAAAAATTCGATTTAGGAGGCGTCAGCGACATGTTTCTTTTTCTTTTTAAATTCTTAAATTATTTTAAACAATTATATTACATTGCTTAAACATTTAATGAGTTTTTCTGCGTTACATAGACTTTTCCCAACTCTAAAAGCCAACATTTTGCACCAAGTTTTATTGATAAACACCAAAGATATTCTATTAAACAGATTCTTTTCGAAAATTTCAACTTCAATATTATTCCATCAATCTAGTGATCACTTAACAGATTAAGCAGGATTAGTTTTCTTAATCGGATCGAAAATTTTAATCTTATAAAATAGATTTAAAATTGAGGGTTATTGAACGGAACTTGCTCGGAGTACTCGAAATTTTAAATAGTCGTAACTTTTCAGAAAATGAAAATAAAATGATGGGAATGGAAGCTCATTCAAGCTCAAACAAATCTCTATCGATAGACATCAATTTCATAGAAAAATTCTAAATAGGAACGAAAATGGAAAAACATGTCTCCAGCCCCCCCCAAGTGTTTCGTGAATAACTCCGCGACGGTTGAGGCTCAAACGAAAAATTTGGAAGCTCATTGATGCTCAAACGATGCTCAAACGTTTGACACAAATTTCACCCCAAAATTCCACTTGGGGGGGGCCAGCATGTCTCCAGCCCCCCCCAAGAATTTCGCGAATAACTCCGCGACGGTTGAGGCTCAAACGAAAAGTTTGGAAGCTCATTGATGCTCAAACGATGCTCAAACGTTTGACACCATTTTCACCCCGAAATTCCACTTGGGGGGGGCCAGCATGTCTCCAGCCCCCCCCAAAAGTTTTCGCGAATAATTCCGCGACGGTTGAGGCTCAAACGAAAATATTGGAAGCTCATTGATGCTCAAACGATGCTCAAACGTTTGACACAAATTTCATCCCAAAATTCGATTTGGGGGGGGGGCTGGCGACATGCACCTGTAATTTTGTTACATTGGTATCGCAAAGCCAGGGTGCATTTGATGAGCCTCTATCGTAACGCTAAAGTCGAAATCAGCTGATATTGCAATAAGGCTTGTGGTCCAATGTTATGACCATTTCTGGTCGCCATCAAACGATAAAGGAACTTATAGTAATGAAGAATACCCACCCGCAAGTGAGAAAAAAAGTTCTGATAACACTCGCTGGATTAATAACATCATCAAATTTCGGATTCAATAAAATCCAAGACCACCGATGCAAGAAAATGGTTCGTGAAACTGGAATCTCGCAAGAGTCGGCTCGACCAATAGCGAAAAATGAACTTAAGAAGAAGCCCTATAAGTTGCGAAAAGCCCAAATGCTTCTACTATATTAATAGTTTTTCTGGAATATCCTCCGAATATTAAACCTTAAAGTTGAATTGTATATTAACGATTCTACTATATATTTAGCCCAATGTAAATAGACTTTTATCTGGATTATATGGAATACTAAATAAAATTCCACGGAAATGCTGGGTTATAATCACAGAATTCAGCGAATTTCTTAACTTGGCCCTCCTGTGAGCATTCACTGTGGCGAAAACTGAAGAAATAGGTACGTGCGAGAAGATAATAAAAATATTGTATGATATGCAATATAAAAAATAAAATATAATTTATTTCATTATTCATAAATTAACAAGATCATTATTTAAAATAAATTACATATTATTTAGTAACATCTACCAAACTATGCATTTTTCAATTGGATTCATAGGTGATCCTAAAGGACATTTATAATCATTTGCAAAAGCTTCTAAATTACTTAATGGACCATTGATTCTAAATCTACTCGGAGAATGATATCCAATGGTAACAGTATATTTTAAGTGTTCTTTTCTGGTCTTCGAGCACATCGTATTTGCAGTCGAAACCCAAAATAGTTGATTAGGAGTATAATTTAGTCCAGGAAGGTAAGGTTCTGGCCCATTATGATTAACCCAATTTTGATATGCCAAATAAGCTTCCTTTATTCCACCATTATCTGCTATGTTTTCTCCCTGACCTGTCTTGCTGTTTAACTAAAACAAGAAACAATATGATTAAGCTTTAAACAACAATATTTTAACATACATACATTCATTTCAACTTCTGGCACAGTATAATTTCCATATTGGTTCAAAATACACTGAGCCTTTCTAATAAACGAAGCTTCTGTGTCGTTATTCCACCAGTTATTGAGGTTTCCATCTTTATCGTATTGTCTTCCCATGTCATCAAAACCGTGAGTTATTTCATGACCAACGATATAACCTAAACTTCCATAATTTAAATAATGTGGTCGATCCACATCGAAAAAAAGTCCTTGGAGAATTCCAGCTGGAAATTCTGTTAAAGGAAAATTTTAGAAACCTCATATTCCCCTTTTTGTAAAATTACCTATGCTATTTTGTGCTGGGTTATAATATGCATTAACTGCTGGTGCATACGCATGTGAAATCCATTCAGTTTTATTAACTGCTTCGCGGAGTCGATTATTATAAAAATTTTCGTAGAACACATTTATAATGTTATATGCTTTTAAATAATTATTTGTATTAATTTCTAGCTAAAATATAAGATTTTATAAACCAATCAAAATTTTATTTGCATTGATTATTACGTTTGAATAAAATTTTTCTACTTTCTCTTTATCGAGTAGTTCTTCTGGAAAAGCTATATACTTCACTATGGATTCCGCTTTTTCTACAGCTTTTGCTTTAGTTACAGGATCCATCCAATCTAAAGGTTTTAAAATATTTATAAACGTATTTTGCACGTTCGTTACGATTTCTTCAGCGTATCGTTTAGTTTCCATGTTAAAAAATCTTTTGGCATAAGTGGCCGCCGATGCTAAGTATAGACTAAAAATGTTTACAAAATAAATTTTATAACTACATGAAACTGTTCCTACCTTTCAGTAGCTACTCTGGTACATTCCTTCCATCTGGATTCACGTTCTGATGAACCACTTAAAATCTTTAGGTACTCTTGATATCTGTTTCGCATTTTATCATTAAGGAAAAATACAGTAGATGTAACTAATTTTCTCATAATGTGATTTGCTAGAACTCTAAAAATTATACTTTTAAATTAAATACCCTGTAGATGCTATACGACATAAATCAGTTACACTTTTGGAGTTTGTTCAATTATTGTATGCAATTTTTTGAAATAGTCTGGTACAGCAACAATAACGATATCTTCACCAGTAATTTCAATATCTGGAATATCTAAAATATTGGTAATATATTCCAACCAAGGAATGGTTGGGTCTTGCTGCTGAAGTTCAGTAATTGTCATGGGGTTATACAAAACTGTTGAATTTCTACGGTCTTCGTTTGGTGAAATAGCCTATTCAGTTCATATGAAATGATATAGATTATTTTGCACAATTATGCATACCTGAGCTAGTTTCATTTCAAATGATAAAGTATCTCTAAGTTCCTCTATCGCTAAAGATCTATTAGCTCCGAAATATTCGGCTATGTCAACTACATAATCATAATATGCTTTCACAAATTTATCGTGAATACCTTTAACTAAAAACTCTCTACTTAGACTTAATTCTCCTTCGTCTACCTAGAAGTAACTTTGTTAGGTATTTATTTAATTATTAATTAACTAGAATTGATTTATTTACACAAATAACATTCACAGTAGAATTTTTCTTGTCAGGACATACGTACACCGATATAAAGTAATGTGGATTAAATCCAAATTTTCTAAATCTATACATAGTGCTTTTCCAGTCAAAAAAATTTTCGTTCCAATTGTTACCATCAAGCAGAGGCCACCCTCCTAATTCTTTTATCGTTGTTTTAATTGTAGATAAACCGTCAAGTTCAATAGCAGTTGTATTCATGCAAGTATCATAAAGTTGTTTAATTAAACGATAGGGTTTAGTAGAATTTTCGTGAAGAGGTTCTTCCAAAAGAAGTTTAAGTTGCTGACCTACAATATCTAAAGTTGCTGAAAGAGGACTAATGGATGTTTTATCTTCGGGAATTATAGTATTTTGTAGGTATTTCCCACAAGCAAATTTAAAAAAGTCTTCACATGGATCTTCAGTAATATCTATGTTCTTAAGAATAGAAGATGCTGCATGGACACAACCTGGAGTTGAACATACATTTCTAGAACTTAAAAATTAAGTACTACTTAAACGAAAATGTATTATTTATCAAATTTGTAATGACTTGTATGAATTGTATCTTGAATGAAAAATCTACAGTTGGCAATTTTTTATTGAATTGAAGACGAAAAGAAATTTTCGTTATAACTGGGTACTACTGTATTTGATTTTATAATCAACTATATTAGATATTATGTTCTTGTACTCACGGAATCGAGCATTTCCTTTCTAGGGACACTACTATAATAGATATGAGTAATGCCAAGGTGATGAATAACAAAAGGATGCATAATAATAATAATAGCTTTTCGGTTTGGGTTTTTCTTAACCACCAATTTTTTCTAAAATTAAATGTATATTGATTAATCTAAATATAAGATGCAATTTAAATCGGTTATATCCTAAAGACAATAATAATGACAAACATGTTTCAATCTGATTAGATCCCCTCAGTGCCACATAATGAGTCATCTCTAAATTATTATAATCTCTGATTATCTCTAATAAATTAACGCAATAAAATTTTAATCATGAGTTTTTGGCAGAAAGGATGTACTTATCCTATCAGGACGTTCCAAAAACCATCATAAGGACAGTTTTAGGTATTGAGGATGAACCCCATTGATATCATCTATGGACTACAAAAAGTGGAATATTCCAATCAAAAAGTACAACGTTTTGGCTTAATTCGCTACATTTACCATCACGGATCATATTATCTGAAGTTATTTGCTTATTGATTCAATAAAATAAATTTCAATAGCTTTAAATTTAATTATGTAACACATTTTTATCTTAAATCTATAAATAAGCTATACAAATTTATAATAATAATAATAAATTAACTATGAACGTACCTGGTGGTAGTTTCTTTCTTTTCGGAATTCATAGTCGCTTAAATTTGAAAATTACTAATAAATTTTGTTAATATATTGTAACCTAAAAAAAACAAAATAAAATACTTTCAGAAATAAATTTTTCTAATTCAATCAATATTGTTGCTTATTTAATTGTTACAACTTAAAATGTAATAAATTGCAATAAAAAGTAAAGCAGAGTGCCATCAAATATATAACTACTATAGTTTTTAATTCACTTTATATTCGGTTATATTAAAAAATGTGGAGAAATCTATCTTCAATGAGGTTACTTGATCACGACTCCACTGTATCTATTACTATTACAATAATATAATAAATTATTAACATAATCATAACTATTATTCAAATATTGATTAATAATTCGCATGTATAGGTCAAAAAATAATAAAATATAATTTAAAAAAAGATATCAAACTATGCACATATTTTATCTGTATTGTAATGGTTTTTGTCTCACTTGTGATACACGAACAATTTTAACATAAAATTTCAAACGGGCAAGAAACTATTCATGCATTTCCACTTACGCAGTGGAATAGTCCAATCCTTTTCCGGTTTTGCTCAATTCGACTAAATAATTGTTGTCGGTATTGTATCGTGTTCATTACATTGCTTTAATTAAATATATTATAATCTGAAACAAATTTGACAGCTGTTAACAACAACTGTTTGCATTTCTAGGCGCTCTGACATGTTATATTAGGCATTTACGAAAATTGTACCGATATAATACCGTAAAGTTTCATGTTTGAAAATTAATTGCCTAATATGTCGGCTTACGAATTATCAACCAGAGGTACATGTAGAGGTAAATTTTTCGTTAGTGGTTGGCACGTGACTTGGGCTTGCGCGGCAAATGTGGAGGGAGACACCCGTGACACCTAATTCCACCAATTGACATATAGAATTAAAAAAGAAAAATATATATAAATAGAACCGAAATAACGAATATTCGTTTCTGCACATTAGCCACTCCCAACCACTAACGAAAAATTTTACTCTACCGGGGCTAGATTCGGTACGTGGGACAAAGGTATGGTTGAATTTTCGAACGGCACCTGTTGAAATGGTATCTACCGGTACAATTTTCGTAAATTTCGTAAATTATGTTACAGGAATACAAATATAAGTAGTACAGAGTAAAATTGAATTTCTATGAAAATTGAACTTATATTTTGACTACTTTCTGCATTTATATATAGTTTAAATGATTTTAAGGGGAGATATATAATTAGAACGAAAATAATTGGTGCCTCTTTAGGAATTTTTTTGAGTAAGAAAGAATTATCACAGGACTTTGAAAATTTATCAGGACTTTATTGTAACATTCAAGAATAACAACATAATTTTTTTTGTTCAAAATTTTTTGAAATGGCGGAAATATAGGCTTGTTGCAGGATGACTAGGAATCTGGCGTACAGCCTAGCTGGATGTAGACTTCGAATCACTAACAAATCAAAGAGGAAAATCAATCAATAATACATAATGTATTTAATAGTTAAACCTAAAACTAGTGGAAAAAACAAATTAGCAAGTGCAGTAACCAAAAGTCAAAATTTAGCACACACAAAAAATGTGTACAAAATTGCACCAAAAAAGGTACTTACCTGTGCATTTTTTTCTAACAATTAGGTTTAACTAATAGATAATTATACTAGGAATATTTATCCAAAATTTCATAATGATCGGTCTAATAGTTATTGAGCTATCGTGTACGCCAACTTTAAAAATGTAGTTTTTGAGATAAATGGGGTTAAAGTATGAGCAAGTAAAACACTATGATAAAAGTTACTTTAGGTATTATGATTGATTTAAGATTTCTTACATAGATCGGAGGCAAGTCTATCACTTGTGTTATATGAATGAATACTATAATACTAAATATTATGTTTAGAAAAATTATTTGAATTTCAATAGTTTTTATAATTTCATGCATCATAAAAACCCCATTAAACGCTCCGGTAGAATTCACCTCGTACGAGTTGTCCAGTTTCACAGTAACTGCTTAAATATGTATATCGAATTTCGTTATAACATTTTGGGAACATATTCATTATTATATTGCACTATCGATTTATTAAATAAAAACAAAAATCATTTTTTGATCATTCTATCTGTCCTTAATACCTGAAAGTGTTCCTACAATGTGTATGAAAATTTGAGATGAATTTGCTTCATGAATTTATGGTATCTATCTTCTAATGGATTCAATGACAGATTCCCCCAAATTTCATTATTATTTTTTGTTTATTTTAAACGGCCAGTCAGCTTAGAATTTACAAAATTATTTTTTCGATTTTAATATTATTGCCTGGGCTGGCTAATTGTGTAACAATACCAAGTGTTGCTCGACATGCTTGGTTATGTCTCGTAGAGCAGCGCCAGCGGTTCTCAACCTCTTTTCGACGCGACCTCCAAATTTACTTACTAATTTTCTGCGACCCCAACAATGTCAGTAATCAAAACAGTCATAAATTACTATGTTTAAAATTTATATTAAAAAATGATACATAATATCTAAAAAAACACAAATACTCAACTTGCCAAATTTTCTGCGACCCCCTAAAATAGATCCGCGATCCCCAAGGGGTCGCGACCCCCAGGTTAAGAATCGCTGTCGTAGAGCACATCTGCAGAACTCTGGTACACCGTTACAGAAACATATTATTTTGAGGTTATATTCCTGATGACGTTTTAGAATTATTTGTAGATAACTTTTCTTATATATTATTTTCTAATCCCAATATAGAACTGAGGAGGCTAATTATATTTAAGGTGGGAAACACTGTAAAAGGTTGAAAAATAGAGGCATTTTAATAAATTTTTTACAGAAAAAGTACAAAGCAAATCTTTTTCAAATTTTCCATATATTTTATTGATTATATTATAGACATTTAAAAAAATTTTTGGCTTGTTTGTAGTCCATATACAGGGTGTACAGGACGCGAAAGTTTGCTCTTCAAAAAAAAAAGTGAGTGACTGGTTGACAGCAATTCGGCCATATGGTTAGTTTGAAATCAAAATTTCAAAAATATTTACAAAGTACATACCCATGACTATAGTTCGACGGGGGGAAATTTTGATATCTAGAAAAATAGCAAAATTTCAGATCTTGAACAAAAAAATTTTAAAATCGAGCATTCCTTGTGTGTCCTTATTATAACATAGAAGCTAAACGGAACGACCAATTAAAAAAATCTCTCGTCGGACGATAAAGACGAATATTGTGAACAAAATATTTTTTTAATCATATTAATCGGATGGATAGTTTTCTTGTTTTGCTGTCAACGAGATACAAATTTGTAGTTTTGAGATATTTGCTTTTAAATCCTGTATATGGACTATAACCAAGTCAAAAAATTTTTTTAAATGTATACAAAATAATCAATAAAATATGTGGAAAATTTGAAAAAGATTGGCTTTATACTTTTTCTGTAAAAAATTTCTTAAAATACCTCTTTTTTTCGAGCTGTTACAGTGTTTTCCCCCCTTAAATGTAGATAAGACCATATAATTATTATTTATGCTATGTTGTAGACGGACTATCCAGTGGGAGTTTTGTTGTTGAAGTTTCTTTTGATTAAACATCTGTTTTCTATAGTGTGAGTAATCATATTCTCACTGAAAAACTGAATAGAATCGGAATAAGAGGCATCTCTGTTTATTTGTTCGCATCTTAAAAGCATTCCCAAACCAAAATTCAATTGACCAAGAAATGTATTTAGCAATAGGAAATATTTATATATTTATCAATTTAAAAAAGTTGCAAACTTGTATCACTGAAAATCATACGGAAGAAACTTATTTTCAACATTGATTGTTAAATATTGCTTCGTGAATGTCGCCTCTTCGGGTGAGTCACGACACTTTGAAATAATTATTATGCTGATTGTGGTTTCCTTTATTTATTAATTTCATGGTTGCACTTAAATTATCCAACTTAATAAATTTATTCTAATTATTTAACCTCTATTAATTTTATTGGCTTCGATTTGTTAAATGACGTGCGAAATTTATTATTTCGTGTAAGGAGTTACCTTAAAAATAGCACACATTTTGTTATAAATTCTAATTTAATAACTCATCTGAACTCAGGACCCTCCAAAGTATTTCTCCTATTTGAGGTAACTTTTCTTGATCATACACCTTTTTGGTCAACTTGACAACAAAATACTTTATTATCCTTGGTCTATAAATGTCTATTCAGATTAATAATAATCTACATATTCTTATCGATTTCATCAATTTTTTTACGATTATAATTTCCTTCTTTCCAATTTTTAAAGTTCATAAATCTTCTTTGTTTACTTTTTCACGATCCTTATTGACATTTGACAAGATCGTTTTTTTAGAGAAACAGATTTCAACAGAGTTCAACAATTTTCATTCCATAAATTAAATAATAGAACTAATTGTCTAAAATCAATTTTTCATTTCTACTTTGTTCTTCTCTAGTATATTTATTATTTCCTTGTGTTGATATAGCGAATTTTCAATCATTAATTTATTTAGCAGACAATACTCCATCAATATTTTGCCATTATCATTTACTTTGATCTCCGAAAGGGCCCATGGCTTCTTCTTTCCATTCAATGTTGTTCCCGATACGCCTGTTTAAATAAATTGTTGTTAATCGGAAGTCTTTCCAAAACTGTTTCTTCTCTATCACTTTAGCGTCCTTATATGACTCATACGTTACTACAATAATTGTTGGTATCTGATCGATTTGAAGCGTAACTGTTAATATTCGTTCTAAGATACACAGCCAGCTCTGCATTCTGTTTTTAAATTTCGTTCCTCTTACACATCCAACACCAGATGCCGCTGTATTAGTTGAAGAAACTTCGCGCTATAAATTATTATTAGTATTGGTCCATTCCCCAATTTATTCCATAATACCTATTCTACGTGGGATTGTCGGTACCGATAATCTGAAACCGGCAACCAGCTTCTACTCTGTCTTTACCTTTAGTTTTTTTTTTTAATTAAAGCTCTCATGTTTATAATTAATTCGCCTGTGTTTTTGATCGTAGTCTCAATGTTGAGGATGAGGATCTATAAAAACTCTTACATAACCAACTATTGCGTCTTTTTGTATCTCTTATTCTTCCTACATCAAATCATCGTCAATGTACAATATATTATACTTATTTGTGCTTCTCAACTTGGATTTTATTCTCATCACCGACAATAAATTTATCTTACCCTTGTTTTTTATTATTTTTACTATTAGTACAGGTAGTTTGGTGTAGTGGTTAGGGAGTGGAGCTATAGGTCCAAAGGTCATATGTTCGAATTTGGTTTCTTCGAAAACACAGCATAAGAACACATTTTATATCATGAAAATAGAATCCATTGATTGATTGATGAAATAAATATCATTCGTTTTTAATTATAAAGTAAAAACAAAATTATTGATTTGAATAAGGAGGGTAAAGGCAACCCAAAAACGCTTTTCAGCTATAACTCACAAACAATAAGAAACAGGTCTATGACAGTGTTTGCAAAAATATAACTCTTTTAAATTTTATATACCTATACAAAAAATTACTAGTAATATCGATAGAATAAAGCAAATTCACACAAAAATGTATAGTTACGATTTTAACATCTTATCGCATAATGTACATGCATTGATGTTATAATCATGTTAACGTAAAATAGAAAATAATCAACATTCGTGCCAAATTGTTGCATTAATGAATAACTTATTCCAGTTTCTTTCCTTTTATAAAACTCTTCAAAAACGTAAAAAATAACCTTATTAAAAAAAATTAAATTACTTCGGAATAGATAAAGGTTTTCATTTTTCATCCCTTAAAGGGTCTGACCGGTTAAGCATGTTAAAAATGCCTTTTTTGAATTTGATGGTGGGAATTTTTTACAAAGTATGTTATGTAAAAAGACAGTGTTGTGCAAAATTTCAGCTTTCTAATTTAATTCCTGTGGACTTTAGGGGTAAAAAACCACTTTTTCACATTTCTTAATTTTTTGGTACTAAAAGATATCCGAAAAATTTCAAAAAATTCAGAAAAATCAAAAATCATATAAGAAATATGAAGACAATTTTTTGGAATTCCTTCACTATTAAATTACACGAAATAAGAATTGATCAAGTTTTAAAAAAATTATTTGGCCATGTTAGAATTTTCGTACTATTATAAAAAAAAATTGACATAATTCTGCTTTAAAATACCTACAATTTAAAAAAAAAATCATCTCGAAATTCCGCCGACAACACCATCAAAAATGCAAAATTCAATTCAAAGTTGTGGCGTCACACTAACGGAGTCGATTACACTGCCAGCTATCAACATCCTATAATAATTTATCGCAATTTCTTCACTAACTTCAATTTTGTCTGCTATTTTAAAGAACATAGTAGGTTCAGTATAATTGCATTATTTCTGATTTCCAAGATTTATAAATAATCTATAGTTCTCTTGTGCTTCATAGAAATCCAATATCTCTTCACAAATCATGTAATTAATTTATAGTATCTACATAATATTTTTGTTAAATATGTTTTAAATTAAAAAATATGTTGTATACTTATTACATCAAAGAAAAAAAAGTACAAAATAAATGCTGATTGTTGTTATTATAATCACAAGAAACGTAAATGAAAAAACCTCCCTGCCACTATCGTGGTCGGGTCGGGTACAGTTCGGTGCAGCCCTTTCGGTACCGCCGGTTCGGCGCAGCTGCTTTGGAGCGAGTACAGTTTGGAGTAGACCCGATTCGGCGCCAGTACAATTCGGCGCAAACCCGGTTCGGCGGGTGAACAATTTGGCGCGGACCTGGTTCGGCGCAAGTACAGTTCAGCGCAGACCCGGTTCGGCGCTAGTTCAGTTCGGCGTCGACCCGATTTGGCGCGAGTACTGTTCAGCGCATACGATTTCGCACAATGAGGGGACTGTAGTGTATAGGTAAAATCATAATTTTAATATTGTTAAGTAATTTAAGAAATATACTTGTATTTGTAATGTTAGAATGATTCACCACTACTTTGTTGAATTTTATGACTATGTGAAAAGCGTGTGTGCACGAAAGCGTGTGCGCCGAACTGTACTGGCACCAAACCGGGTTTGCGCCGAACTGTACTCGCGCCGAACTGTACTCGCGCCGAACTGCACCCGCCCCGACCATGATAGTGGCAGGGAGGTTTTTTCATTTACGTTTCTTGTGATTATAATAACAACAATCAGCATTTATTTTGTACTTTTTTTTCTTTGATGTAATAAGTACAGTTGTAATCACGAATAATGAAGCTTACGTCACAACCATCTGAATTAAGTACCGACAATCTTTTTTTTTAATTAATTGTAGTAACATAGGTGAAACAAAAGGTTTGTTCGTTTGTATGAACTAACTTGAACTGGGTTATCTTTCGAGACAAAATACTCCCACCACAAAAGTTAGATAGTGTTCTAACTTGCACTGCCTACTCCTCCTATGGAGGTCGAGCAAGAAATTCATGTTTGGTCATGAACTGAGCAGCCAAACGAACACAGTACATTGCACAAACTTGAACCGAGCAAGTTAGTTCACACAAACGAACAAACCTATAGACACCCTATATTAAATTATTCTTAAATGTCTGATTTTAGAAATCTTATATGTCGAAAATTATCTGACACCCAACGTGTGAGATAGAAAGAGATAGACACAATAGTTCTTAGCGTGCATAATAATTTTAATGAAAGTAGATTTTATAGTGACTGATGCGATAATTTTAATAAATTAGTTTGTTTTTAGGTTATATTTCCATTTAATTAGCGCAGGGTTTCTTAAATTTTTTGATTTCCCAAACTTTTTTTGATATGAATTTTACCGTGGACCCACTTATTTCATAAAAGTCATAAATATTGTTAAAAATAAAATTTTAAGCTTATTAATTATTAAATTTTATGATTTAAATTTATTATATCAAACACTTATGTGACTCACAATTCTCGTCTTATTTCATACAAATGCCGTTTATGACGAAGCTTCATTATTCGTGCAAACAACTGTATACAACATATTTTTTAATTTAAAACATATTTAACAAAAATATTATGTAGATACTATAAATTAATTACATGATTTGTGAAGAGATATTGGATTTCTATGAAGCACAAGAGAACTATAGTTTATTTATAAATCTTGGAAATCAGAAATAATGCAATTATACTGAACCTACTATGTTCTTTAAAATAGCAGACAAAATTGAAGTTAGTGAAGAAATTGCGATAAATTATTATAGGATGTTGATAGCTGGCAGTGTAATCGACTCCGTTAGTGTGACGCCACAACTTTGAATTGAATTTTGCATTTTTGATGGTGTTGTCGGCGGAATTTCGAGATGATTTTTTTTTTAAATTGTAGGTATTTTAAAGCAGAATTATGTCAATTTTTTTTTATAATAGTACGAAAATTCTAACATGGTCAAATAATTTTTTTAAAACTTGATCAATTCTTATTTCGTGGAATTTAATAGTGAAGGAATTCCAAAAAATTGTCTTCATATTTCTTATATGATTTTTGATTTTTCTGAATTTTTTGAAATTTTTCGGATATCTTTTAGTACCAAAAAAATTAAGAAATGTGAAAAAGTGGTTTTTTACCCCTAAAGTCCACAGGAATTAAATTAGAAAGCTGAAATTTTGCACAACACTGTCTTTTTACATAACATACTTTGTAAAAAATTCCCACCATCAAATTCAAAAAAGGCATTTTTAACATGCTTAACCGGTCAGACCCTTTATACAGTCGGTATCATTATTATTTCATAGTGCATTTGAATATTTTCATAAACTTTAACCATCATTTTGACTGTTTACATAAAATTCAATCTTCAAATTATGTCTTAATCTAATATCGATGTACTCATTATCGAGTTCACCCATTGATTGGTACCGTCTGTATTGCTTATCATCTAGGAGGAACGATTAGCAGGAACGATTTTTGGTTTTTATTGCATTCATAGTTGAAAATGTTGATTTGCAAAGATAGGTAGGACCAAAAAACGAAGTCAAATATAAAGCTACCTTTCTTAGGCATGGAAACTTTTTATATTTTATATTTTTCTGTTCAGTTTATTTTGACTCTCGCGGGCTACCTAAATCGCCTTCGCGGTCGACCGGTCGACCGCGGTCGACCTCTTGGCCACCCCTGATCAAAGTGTATCAAAATTTTATAAATAAACTTGAATTAAATAATAACAAGGTAATTTTTGTTCATATGTGCTGTGAATAAATTTTTTCTTCCCAATTTACAAGCAAATTGTAATTACCACTTACCGTCTTAATTTTGATTAATAAGTTAACCTTGAATTTGAACATTAAAACTAATTGCACCCAACTTAGTATATCTATGTATATAACTTTAAGACTATGCTTGTTATTCTACAACTAAATCAGTCAAGTTACCAAAAATTCCCATTTTTTTATTGGCGTAATTCGACGTGGGTAAGTAATAAATATAATTAAGTAATGAAATGACTAAATTTATTTCAACGCTATACTTTTAATAGTAATTGTTTTAAATTCAATCAGTGTAGGGCATCGTAAGTTAGGTACTACTTAGTACACAGATAATAAAGACTTAATTAATTCAATGACGTTTTTAGTCCTAACAATATTTCAAAATTTTTAATTTTTTCAGAGTAAACAACTGAACTCCTGGGACAGGAACCCTTAGGAAATTAAAAATTTTTTTGTACAATTTGGGGATTCTTTTTGAATGTTTTTATAAATTTTGACACTGATGAGTAAGGCTGGGATTATATGCAAATGCATATTTTTAACTATTGATATGAGAACGTCGATTTTTGGATATCTTCGCGAATCACATAAATTAGAGTAATTTAAACCAAAATTTTTTAGGCATATTTTGCATATTTTCCACTTTTGGTTCATATTTTAGTAAAGTTAGCATATTAATGCATAAATACTAGTTTTATTTCAACTCGTGAAATTATAATATACCTACGTATGAAAATTCTTGAATTTCCAAATGATTCTGCTGCTATTCGTGAGGCAAAATTTGCTTTAGATGATCAACAATTGCCTCAGAATCTAGCATTTATAAAATCAAATTACACCTTTATTGCAAAGGCAATCAAAACTCTTGAGACGCAATGTATGAAACTTGTAGATTCCATTGAGTTGCCGAATCAAACTGAAAATTCGATTCAACAGAGATAAAGGGGATGTAGGGATGCGTATTGGACAAAAATTTTCAGATGTGATTAGAAAAAATGAAGGATTCGAGGTTCTTAAAAAAATTTCGAATATACTTAGAAGGTGAATATGAAGAATCGGTAACAAAGGAACCACAAAAAATGTGCAAGTTTAAATTTGCTCCAATAACATCAGTCGACGTTGAAAAAATTTTCTCAACGTACAAGAACATAATATATTGATGAGTGACAAAACACAATCTTTTTATTTTAGATAATTTAGAAAAACATATTATAATTAATATTTATTATCAAGTGAAAAACAGTAGTAATTAAATGCGTTCTCAATAAAAAAAAGTGCTAATGTTTTTTTTTGCAAATATTTTATTGCATATTTTGAACTTTTATTCAGCATATTTCACTGCATATTTTATATTTTAACTTGCATATTTTTATGAAAATGGAGCATATATATGAGCATATTTTAGAATTTTTTATGCATATAAATCCCAGCTCTACTGATGAGTATAAAATGGTTGCCTGTAACCAAAATGAGTAATCTATATAGGGTACAGAGAGCATAAATGCAAAGACAGGAAGAAAGCAGTTTCTTACTTTCATTATCCTTATAATAATAATAAAATATATTGCATTGGATTCAGTTTTAATACAAAGGTACAGTTGAAATTACTAGTAGTCAAATATTTTGAATAATTCGCTTCCATAATAATTTCATATCAACTTAATGTGGTGATAATATGCCAGTTGTACGAAGAATAAATTACCTTTCGATGTTTGATATTAGAATCAAATTGATTCGTGCCTTGAATAGAAATCCAAATTATAGCAATTCAATCTAAATCCAAAAGCTTTTATATTGGTCTCGGGACATATGCTAAGAAAGGTTAATAAAATTATTTTTTATCAAGTTAATTTAAATTAATAAAATTTTAATTAAAATTTTATTTTAATAAAATTACTTGTGAAATTAAGATTTTCAGAATGTATTGAATGATACACTTTTTCACCAAATAACACATTTATTTTGTGGATTCATCGGTGAACCAATTGGACAATTAAAGTCTTTAGCAAACTCTTTCGAATTTTGAAATGGGCCATTAACTCGAAATTTGGTTGGTGCGTGATATCCTGCAGTAACCATTAATTTTAAAAATTCTTTTCGTTCTTTACTACACCAGGAATTGGCAGCAGAAATCCAAAATAATTGATGGGGAGTGTAGTTCAAACCTGGAAGCTTTAATTCCCGTCCATGTTTTCGTATCCAAGTATTATATGCTAAGTACGCTTGCTTTATTCCACCATTATCGGCTATATTTTCTCCTTGACTGCTTATGCTATTTAACTAATAAATAAGGTAAGATGAAATATTAAATTTAATTTTGGACTTACATTCATTTCAATTTCTGGCACTGAGAAATTTCCGTATTGGCTAATAATGCATTCGGCTTTTCTAATAAATTCGTCTTTAGTCTCTTCCTTCCACCAATCATTAAGATTACCGTCTTTATCGTACTGTCTACCCTCATCGTCAAAACCGTGAGTGATTTCATGCCCTACCGCATAACCCAAACTTCCATAGTTTAAATATCGTGGTCGATCATCGCTGAATAAAGATCCTTGAAGAATTCCAGCCGGAAATTCTGTAAATCGAATTATTAAAAATTATACCGCTTTTACTGCTATTACAATCACCTATGCTATTTTCTGATGGGTCATAAAATGCATTAACCACTGTTGGAAACGCATGTTCTATCCAATCGGTTTTATTTATAGGTTCACGTAATTGATTGTTATAATAATTTTCATAAAATAATGCTATCGAAAATCCCAAATTTAAGTAATTATCGGTGTTAAGGTGAAACTAAAAATTAATAAAAGAGGTGATAAAGGAAGCAGTAGCAGATAGTGTTGCATATTAAACAAGACAACCTAGGCTAAATTTTATACGAATTAAGCTTTACTACTTAATTAATCACTTTTCTGTGGAAAATAACGTTAACAGATACCTTTCTGATCGCGTTATGTCACTCAAATCGAGTGGCTATTAATCATTGAAAGTCGCATTTTGTTGCGTTTGCATAATAGGGTTGTTGCATGAATTTTGAAGTATTTTTTTTCTTAAAGTTTGGCTATTGTTAAACACCATAGCATAGATCAAAAGTCTATAAGGACTTTAATTTTCTCAAAAACATTTTTTAAAAAATTTTTATTTTGAACCATGATTTTGCCGCGCATGACGTCACACTTACTTTTTTAATGCATCTGACAACCTCGCAGTAATTTTTGCAGTCGGTAATGTAGCTATTTATGGTACCAATATATTTATTTTCGTCTCCTGTTATTATTATAACCAAACATTTTCACTAAATTTAGTTAAAAATTTAAATAAAAAGTGCTTCGTAGAATATTGTGGTAATGACTTGCAGAAGAAATCAAATAAAATATTTGTAAGTGTTCCAAATAACTCGATGTTAAGAAAACTTGGTTTGACACTGTTCGATTAAAAATCGAACTTTAGTAAAACTTCCTATTTTTGCTGCGAAAATAATTTTGATGTAAGTAGATACAGATTATAACATTTTAAATTATATAATATGATTTTTAGATAAAATATGATATGGAAAATTATATGAACGGTACTCAATAATATTAACCGATGGTGCTCAAATGACACAGGATCCTTTTTCAACGAGGCATCACAGGACTAATTGTGACTGAATAGTCCCATTCCCAGAATGGAGTGATTCCACACAGATTTAAGTTTTTATTGTAGTTGTTACATCTAATAATTTTAAATAATAATAATGCTTTAATAATTAATTTTTGATTTATTTAACAAGAACAATGAATTTTTAAAATGTTTTAAATACACCTGTTCAAATTCTTGATTGGTTTCAACATTTGGTTTAGCAACACAAAATAGAGCTTTCTTCTTTTTTGCTAAAAATATCTGCAAATTACTTGTGCCTTATCAATGCCATCCGGAGAAGCACCAAAAATTATCGGGTAAGGTTGGAGTTGGTTTTTTTAAAAATTATTTCACTTCCACATACTTTTAAGAAGTAGATATTGCTGCTTGCTAAACGTGCCTTTTTCAAATAGGAGGTTAATTCGGTAGGTGAAGGTTCTTCACTCCTACGATACAACTATATAAGGAAAGCTAGTGAACCTTCCTAAAATATAAATATTTTATTAAAACAAACACAATTAATAAATATTATACTACTTACTTGCATGCTTTGACGCGTTTTATCTCTGCTGCATTAAATCTATCGTCGTTTTTTATAAACGTGAATCTTAAAAATATTCAGTCGGAAGATTATTCGAACTAGCTTGTACAAAACATGAACTTGAAGAAGCCATTTTTACAATTATTACTTATACTTACTGCCTTTTATTTCAAAATAAATTATTTAATATTATTTATAACACGTATAAAAACTTTAATGTTGATATTTTAGAACTGTCAAACTGTCATTAAAATACAGTGTTGCCACATTTGTCATAAAAACCTTCGGCAAGACGCGTTTGACGTCACAGCGCCCGTCGGCAGCACGACGAATTTTTGAATTTCAAAATCGATTTTAGACATCAAAACGATATTTAAAAAATTTTTTCTTTTGAAGATAATCATCTTTTAACATTATCTTCAAGAAATAATAGGAATTATTCAAAATTACGATTCATGCAACAACCCTATTTACCAAAAATTCATTACCTTAGAGTAAAATTGTTCAATTTTATTGTCATCTAATAACTCATCTGGAAACCCTATATACTTTTTTATTGACAGTGCCTTTTCAATAGCATTTTTTTTAGTTAACTCATCCATCCATTCTAATCTTTCTAAATTTTTTATAAATTCATTTTGTATATCAGAAATCATTTCTTCCGCATGTTGTTTAGCTGCTCTATTAAAAAAATTTTTGATGTAAGCAGCTCCTGTTGCTAAGTCTATGCTATAAATACAAAAAATGTAATTTTATTGTTATTTTGTATTACAATCAGTTTACCTGTCAGTGGCAACATCTATGCATTCTTTCCAACGCACCTCTTGCTCAGAAGTACCAGTTAAAGCTTGGAAATATTTTTGTTCTCGTTCCCTTAGTTTACTATTTGAAGATCTTACTACTGAAGCAATCATTTGTGAAATGATGTAATTTGCTTGAACACTAAATTTATTTAGTTTTAATTATGTAAATACATCCAATGTAATTTTTTTACCGCTTAGGAGTTTGTTGAAGTAATGCTTCTAATTTATTGATATACTTTGGAACAGCTACGATCACTATATCTCTATCGGTTATTTTAATTTCTTCAATACCAAAAATGTTGGTGATATACTCAAACCACGGAAACCTGGGATATATTCTATTAAGTTCAGTGAGAGTCATGGGATTATAAAGTAACGTTGAATTTCTTCTATCTTCCTTTGGAAGACTAATCTATTAAATAATTATACTGTAACAATTCACCACTTTTTAAAATATGATACAGTTTTAATCATATACCTTCGCTAACTGCACTTCAAACTCCAACGTTTTTTTCAGTTCATCTAACGCAATATTTGGATGAGCTCCGAAATACTTGGCAATATCTACAGCATAATTGTAATATTCTTGAACTAGTTTATCGTTTACACCTTTCACTAAAAATTCTCGATTTAAACCTAAATATCCTTCATCTAACTAAAAGTAATAAAATGAAAAAATTTGTACAATATTGCAAAAATTATCAAACTAACACAAAAAACGCGTCTGGTAGAGTTTTTTTCATCGGTACATACGTAAAGGAATAAAAAGACACCATGAAAAAGCCCAATTTTTCTAAATTTATACACAGTGTTCTTCCAATCAAATTGGTTTTCATTCCAATTATTGCCTTCTAACAGTGGCCATCCTCCTACCTCTTTAATCAGTGATTTAATTGGTGTTAAACCATCATCTTCAATAGCTGTAGTATTCATACAAATATCATAAATCTTTTTAATTAAATTATTTGATTTAGTAGGTTTGACTGACAATTTTTCTTCAAACAGAAGTTTCAGTTGATCTCGAATTTTATCTGTTAGAGTGTCATATAGATCAATTGATACTTTATCTTCAGGAATTATATTATCTTTTATAAATGAGCCACATGCAAATTCATAGAAATCTTCACAAGGATTTACCGATTCATCCATATTTTTAATAATAAAGGACGCCGAATGAATGCAACCAGAAGTGGAACAAACTCTGAAAATTATTTAGTGTAAATTATACATTTATGTAAGTAAGCCCAGTAAATATTAAACAAAACTTAAAGAAAGTTTTCCTTAATCTTCGAAAAGGACGTTTTTACCGTCATGTTAAATTAATTGTTATATTTTAATAATTTTACGAATTAATTGAATTAAATTATTAATATAATATTTATCAGCTTTCGAGTGCTCACACCCTGCGTCAAAATATTATAATATTATGTATTATTCTGACGAAAGATGCGTGAGTAGTACTTCAAAGCTTATAAATATAATATATTAATTTAATTCAATTAATTCGTAAAATTATTAAAATATAACAATTAATTTATTATCACGAATTAACAAGTAACCAATTTAAATATAATAATAATAATAATACTCACTCATCATCATTTGTACTATTTCTAACAATTATAATAAAAATCGAAGCTGCCAATGAAGCAATGATTAATAAACATATAATTAACCATATCATCAATTTTTTTTCAGTTTCAGTTCGTCTTGACCACCAGGTTACTTTACTAAAATAAAATTGATAAAACTAGGATAAACTAAATAATTAAATAATACGTGGTATATGTTAACTTATCTTCGGAGTTCATATTGGAGTGGTTCTTGATACTAAATTATATTTCAAAACTAACTTATTTCATTTTTTGCTGTAATTCCCATAATATTTAAAAATAAATGTAACAATCAGTTTCACTCGAAATTTAAAACTACTATATTTTACCGTAAACTAATGTCACATACACATTTTCCTGTTTACACGAGTTTTTGGTAACAAATTGTATGCAAAATTTATACTTTTTATTTATATACAGTCAAGCGTAGAGCAATTTAAATGAGTATAATAATTAAAGAATACGTATTGCATATTTTTAACATGCTATATAATATAGTTACATAATTTTTAATGTGTAAAAGACCTACTAATCGCTTTTATGCTCAAATTACTTATAATATTTATTAATAGATAATTTATTTTTCTAGTTGCAAATCATTGGTGCATGTAACTTTAATTATACAAATTTGAAATTTAATGTGTAAATATGTTTAATCCATTTACAAAACTTTTTCATTGTGTTACCTATCATCATCGTCACATAAAATACTTAAATCTTTTTTATCATGGTCAAAGAGGTACAATTAAAAACATATAGATTAGCGGTTAATTGCATTGACGTTATAATATGTAATCTGATTAATGCCGAAATTATCGATTCAAGCCAGAGTAAAGTAAGAATTGAATTCTGACCATGTCTCTTTGGCAGACGGTGACAAATTACCCAGGTAATTTCTCTTGCGAGGAAGTATATTAGCTCTGTTTGGTATCACAGTCCTAGTGCAACCTGAACTGCACTTTTTCCTAAATCGCGTTTGGCATGAATTAGTGTAAGCGGTGCAGGTAGTGGACAACCGTTTGTTACGAAAATTGTTGTAGTTCCGAACAGCTCGGAACTGCACATTTTACTCTACCTAAATAGCTAGAGTAGCGAGTGCAGATAGCTGACAAGCAGTAGAATTTGTGGGTGGGTAATAAAACTTGCGATTGAAAACGACATATTTACTTGATTTGTTCTTAATTAAAAAAATTTTATTATAAATTATTATAATAAAAATAAATTATAATAATAAAAATAAATTTTTTGAAATTCTAAAATTTGTTTTGAATTCCTTTTCGCTGTAATTGGGTACAACGTCCTTAAAATAATTTTTTATGCAAATTTGCATAAAAATTGCATTTTTATCATTTTTAATCACTTAATAATTCAAACGTATGTACCAAAAAACTTCTTATAGGTTGAATATAATTTTATTATATTCAATTTTAGACAATTTTAGGATTAGGAAACTTGATAAAAAAATATCTAATAATTAAGGGTGAAGAACGATATTTATGATACTAACTTGTCGTAGGCCATAAAAATGTAAACTGCCTTCTTGAAATGAACTCATAAATTTGTCCTCATTTATGATGTTATTGTTGAACTAAGTATTCTCAGAAATAACTGTGCTCGATTTGTTCTGATTTTTTAGAGACTACACAGAAAAAAAATCTACTTTCAGAATGAATAATTATGCTTTCAACGTGAAAATAAAAGTTTTGCTGTTATAATAAAAGCATTGCATTTAATTTGAAAGAATCGTGAGAAACTCTACTTTCAAAATCTGCTTTCAATTTAAATATTGTTAAATTAAAAGTAAATTTTTCTATTTGAAATTGAATACTTTTAAAATGAGTTGGGTAACATCATTTCAAAAGTATATACTTTTGATAAAGGCTTGAAGTGAAAATGAAAACTTATAATGTTGTTTTGAAAGTATAAATATTCATTTTGAGGTACTATTTTATAATGGAATGTGCAAAATTGCAATTTGTATTTATATAACAGACCTTATAACATGCGCACTACTATTTATCTGTGCTTGTTGATGTCATTCCATTTGTAAGTGAAAATATTTCATATTACACAATCAAAGGCAACTTAAACATTGGAAAGCCACTGAAGTAAGTAGTTTTTTGAATGTATTTTCTTAAAATTTATATTTTTAACATTTAACTATTTTTTTGTTTATAATAAAGTTGTTTATAGAATATAGAAAACATTTTACAACGGGACCGCAATGGCAACCTTATTGAGAAAACCTTTGCTGCAGCGAAGACTGGATCATTATTGACTATTATGCGATTGAATAATATAAATTTAACAAAGACGGAATTTGAATTATTAACCCAGCAAATCGTTAAATCTTTTCCCAAAGAACATACGGTAAGTTTACTTATATTTTAACTTATATAAAAAAATTGTCTGATGTTATATTATATGTTTTGCAGGAATATTACTAATTGAAGCTCAAAATCAAAACGACAAAGTGCAAATAAAAGGAAGTAACAAAAATTTACAATTTTGGAAGGAGCTCAAAGTTCGTGCTGTAATAGTAAAAAGTGTTAGTGATTTTAATTATTAAACTATCGCAAAATTAAAAAAACAGTTTTAGTTTTGGTTTGTTTAGTTTTAGTTTCTTAAAAATATAATAATTAAAAAAAGAAACTATAATAGTTTTATTTGTTAATTTGATGTCGGATTATTGTTAAAACGAATATAAACTAATATTAATTTGACAGTAACTACTTTTGAATTAACAGTAGCATTAATTAAAAAAACAAATAAATCCACTCTCAATTTAAATACCTAATATTTGATTTGAGAGCAACTGCTTTTGAAACTTGATATTATTTACAAAAGTAGTTACTCTCGAATTGACAGTAGTATGAATTCAAAATGAAAGTAGCTCTACTTTCAAATTAAAAGTTTCGATGTCTACGCCCTTTTTAAAAGCAAATAATGTTGATTTTAGTGCAATGCTTTCATTTTTACTGCAATATTTTTTTGTGTGTACCCTTTCGCACACTAATATATTTTGATTTTTTTATAAAAAAAAACTTCCAACTTTTATGAGTGACGTTTCAATCCTGCACCGCCTGCACTAAAGTCGTTTGTTACAGTCATGTGCACTAGCGAGTTCTCGTGCAGTTCCGGCTGCCCTGGACTGCCTTAGGCTATCCTGCCTGCACTACACGTCGGTCCTTTATAAATGTCAAACAATTTGAAATGCACGTAATAGGTAATACTATAGGTTTGTTCATTTGTATGAACTAACTTGCTCGGTTCAAGTTAGTGCAAATGAACTGTGTTCGTTTGGCTGCTCAGTTCATGACCGAACATGAACTTCTTGCTCGACCTCCATAGGAGGAGTAGGCAGTGTAAGTTAGAACACTATCTAACTTTTGTGATGGGAGTATTTTGATCTCGAAAGATAACCCAGTTCAAGTTAGTTCATACAAATGAACAAACCTTATGAATAAGAGACACATATTATATTTACTATTATATATGCATTGTATTGTTCAATAGTTTGATGTTTATGGGCTCAATGGCAAATATTGTAGGGAGTGCCCACTATTTGGTATTATACGATTTTGCATGCAACTGCAGAATTTAAGTTTCAATTAAATCAAGCCAATTTATAATTTTTTCAATTACAGGTTATCATCTAACACAAATTTAAAATTTAAAAAACTTTTTCAGTTCGATTTTATCAAAGGCTAAAATACCGAATCTCACCAGTTATGTGTACACCACTGACGCACATGAATGGATCACCGAGATTCCCGCTACCGAGCGCTCACTCACTGACCATAAATTTATTCTAATAGAAGGAATTAAAATAACAAATAATGCAAGTTCTGATAGGTTCGGAAACGTAAGAACATAGGTTATTTTTTATTGTATTTCTTGTTTGAGGATAAATTTGTAGTTAGTGAGTGAGCGGTCAGTAGCGAGAATCTCATTAATCCATTCATGCACATCAGTGGTGGCGATAACGGATAAAGATCCCAAATATATTTTGAATAAAATTTCTAGGTAGTTATTGGCATCTGAAGCTTACGGTTAAAATTAAAATATTTTAGCGATCAGTTAAGTTATTGTTTAGTGTACTTTAACTGGGCCCAAAAGATATTCTAGTTAATTACAAAATCTCAACGGGATCTGATAGATAACATTAAATGAAGCGTTTAAGTTAGGGGTGAACGCAAATATCGATTAATTTAGTAAATTATTCTCCTTCTCCGTCGTATTGCTTCTTGACAGAAGCGTCGTGACCTTTAACAATGCTTGTTAAAGGCGTTCATGGCAGATTACACCCCGGTGGTTTGCCATTGCCTTCCGAGGGGAGGACGGTCAGAATAAAGTTCTTACTTCACTCGGATTCGAACCGGGTGATTAGCGTTCATAGTCAACTCGCGTGACCGCTATGCTCCGACCGCCTCTCAATTTAGTAAATAATCGATTGTAAAGTTTCGATGCTCCATGTAAGAACCGCTTCGTTGCTGCATTCTATCGAGGGTACTTAGTGATCCCGGTTTTGGAGTTGTGTGAGTCATACGGATATTTTTACTAAGTGATCGGGGTCAAGTATCCTGGTTTTAGAGTTCTATTTGCTGAAATATCCCGATTTTGGATTTCCGTTGACTTAAATATCCTGGTTGTATATTGTCGTCCATTTGGTCTGATGAACATTTAGCAAATACCTTGAGCGACACCACTATAAAATTTGAGTTTGTTAATTGGAATGATTATTATGTAACGAAGAGATAATTTCACATTGTACTTGTACTAGAGAGTTTTAAAATTACAATTTCGATGTTGTAGAGACATCGACAGATTATTTTATTGTAAAGGGGAAATTGTCCTCTGTAGAAAAAATTGAATGGTTGACGCTTCTAGGAGGCGAGGTAATTAAAATATTGGAATTGATCAGAAACAGTCATTGCCTTGCAGCTAACGCAGTTGGATGCGAATAATGGTTACCGGGTTCAAACCTGGGGAGAGTCAAACTTTCTTATGACTATTCTCCGTGCTTCGAAAGGCACGTTAAGCTGGTGGTCACCTGGGTTAGTGAATTGCCACTATTAACATAAAAACCAGGATACATGGCACATCTGAAGGCAAGTTTAGCAAGCTACCTAATTGATGTAAAATATGTATATGCTCATAGAAGTAACACTGCCAAGGAAACGACGCATATGTTGGTAATAACAAGCCTTAAGGCTTAAACTACGTTGAAGAAGAAGAAGGAATTTTCAGGAAGATTTTCTCTTCTCTGGTACCTAAAGTAAATAATAAGTTAGTGAAAGTGTAAAATTATACATTTTTGAATTTACATGCGACGAATGATAAGAATAAGAATTTTACGTTTTCGATTAGTAGTAAAGCAGAAGCGAAGTCTTTGGAGGAAACCATCTTGGAATCAGACATGCGAAGTTTTCGTCTGTCTTGATTTTGCAAATTATTTATCTTTTCTGGAATCAGAGTTGATTCTGGACTAAAGAGAGTGATTCTGTGGTGTTTACAGTAAAAGTACATAAATATGTTTGTTGATATGTGATTTTGCAAAACGATACAATAATTTATTGGTTTCAGGGTACTGAATTCGATTTTATGGATAGTAATTGAGTTGCATATTTTTACCAATTTTTTATACTTTTGTAGAAACAATATTATACCACGGTGTGGAGTGATGTGATCGCTGGTTGAGTTACGGAGCGGAAATTCTGGGTTCAAGTCGCGGACTTCGCAGAATTTCTTAGCCCGGCCTTCCGGTGGACATCCACACGCTGTGGTGAAAAGTTGTAGTAAAAAGAGTAGCAAAAGAGGATTAATCCACCTCGTGAAATGGATTGTAAAGACTTCAATAGAAGTGGCAATATTCCGACAGGAATGGAAAAGCCTATGATTATGATTAGAAACAATATTACGAGTGAAAACCGTCTAAATTTCAGCAAACTTCACTAGGTTAAAAAATACTCCAAAAATTTCACATACACTGAAAAATGGTATTTTGCAAAGTTGCAATTTGTAAGTATTATTTACTGTAACTAATTTAACACATATATAAATTTGTTCTAATTAGTTTGAACTAATAAAGATATTATACTAATACTATTAATATAAAGTAGTATATCCTGCTGAGAAGGTTTAGAAAATAGTATATTATTTCATTGAAATAGAAGTTACATTATGATTAGTTTGGACATCAAAATATATGTCTATACATAATAATATGTAAAAAAGACCAACGCAACGAAATTAATTTAATTATACAATAAATTGATTTTCCTTGCATCAAGCAATTCTTTAAATGTAGTAAATAATTTTTAGAAACTCAATGAACATTAATAAGGAAATATTTATTACATGCATACATTTAGATTATACTTTATTAACCATTTAATCAATACCTATTTACTATGGATTGATAATAAAAGTTATATTAATTTAATTACCCATATTTTACTCGAAGACTTTACTGTAAGTTTCTATACGGTCATGATCGACGATTACAAAGAAACCATGGGATCTCTTGAGTATATTAGTACTATTATCAGAAGAATAAAAGACAAATTGTAACTTTTTGCGTTATCTATTAACACAAAGATACTCTGAATAGGTTAATACGATTGTTAATTTAGATATTTAAATATTTCATCATTGAACGTTTTTATCAAAGAGTTTATTACGCAATTGGGTTACCTTCATGTAAATAAAATTTATAAAATTATATACTTCCGCTATTATGCGTATGAAATAAGTTTCTATACATAAATCAAAACAATTTAATGTAAAAAAATAACTGATTTTGATATATTGATTTATTGATTTATTGAAGTCTCATAGGTAAACTGTTTCTGAAGTTGCCAAATTTTTCTATCTACTAGAAACAAAAAAAAACCTCAATAGTAGAATAGAACTTGAATCACATACATTCATAAACAAATTCTTTAAATTTTATTTGTAATTTATGAGTATCTACAATATGTGGGCAACAATAAATGTATTTTTCGGGTTTCCAAGGCCAAAGTGATGAATTGAATAAGTACCTAATAATAATTTATGTAAGTTTCATTAATTTGAGCATTAAAATGCCAAAAAATTGAACATAAAATAATACTGCTAACGTACAAATACATAAAATTTATATTTCATTTCAATCAAATTCGAAATTACCAACCAATCTATAACAACTGGTGTCAGATCTTCCCGTGGGTGTACCAAATAAAATATTTTCATGGCTTGAAATTGTAAACCGATTTATGATTGAAAAAGTTAATTAAAATGATAAAATTTGATTGTATTAGTTTTAAATGCCGACATCGTCAAATAAAATTGTTGAAACTTGATTAATAACTACATTCTTATTATGTAGGGAGAGTGGGGACATGTGGATCCAACTTTCAAATAAAATATAATTTTCTTTTAAAGGCCTATCTTATGAACTAAATATTATATTTAATAAATCATATTGGCAAAAGCGACAAACTTCCATTCATTTAAATTTCTTTGTGATAATGCTCATGTGTCCACAACTATCCCCCATCTGAGAAAAAGAAATTAATATTTAATATTTCATTTATTTATTTATGATTATAAAAGGAAACAAAATATTGATGAACATTATACTACATTAATTTTGCACCCGGCTTATCTCTTTCTGAAAATATTTAACTGTTAAAATTCTTTTCTTTCAAGTTTAGAAATATTTCCTGTTTTGCTTTTTTGTTTATCTTTTATTAATTCCATTTATCAATTATTTGTTTTTTATTTCTATACTTGAAAACCGCAATCAAAATTTTAAGTAGAAATGCATGTAAATCAAAATTATCAATATCTTTCCAACATTTTATTTTAGATCATAAGCAAAGTTACCTACGATACTTACCTATTATATTCTATAATTTTGGAAGAAAATCGCAATAATTTAACATTTTTGAGATTTTAGTATTATTTGTTTGTGACGAAAGAATTATTTTAACATATAATTTGTTTTAATTATGTTCCTTATTCCAACTTCTCATTAAAATGAGTTATTCCCGAAAACGACTTGAGATAGGAAGAAATAATTCAAAAACCATCCTCTCATCTAGAACCATGTGGTGAAAATAATTCTGAAAACAGGATATAAAATTTTGAGAGAGTTAGGCCCCAAATTTAACACAGTCAAAATAATATATAAAAAAAAAATCCAAATTTCGGAAAACTTCCCAACAAGGTGAAAATCGGTATAGACCTTAAAAACAGAATTTCAAATGAGTTGCTGAAAGTCCTCATCGATTCCACCTATGCGTAAATTATTATTCAAGGGTCAAATTAATAATCAGTGTTTCGCAAAAAATATCTCTTAAACGCTAAGCGTTATAAAATTTGTAGATTGTTTAACGCTTTCCCGACCGAAACCGGGTCTACGCTAACCCAGAAAATATTCTAAAATTTTGAAACTAATATTAAATTTATTCCTCCAAAACGGCACATACTATCACTATTAAATTGATACCACAGGTACTTCCACATATCGGCTTGTAACGAAAATTTGTTAATATTAATTAACATCAGTTTTCGTTTGCTTTCCTCCTTATTTTCTACCATCTGCATTTTTGCATTTTTTTTACAATGTACCATTTTATTTTGGAACGGCATTATTTCTCAAGGCCAATTCATACGCAGTCTTATCTCTGTCCACCTGACCTACCTCAGCCAATAGAATATTGGCGTGTGGCGTTGCAGTGGAGGTCCTGCATTTTTAGACGATTCTATTCAGTCTACCTCGATCTTCAGGGTAAGCCGCATCGATCCGTGGTAAACTTTTAGTTAAAAAGTTCATGGCTTCGTACCAGTAACTACATTTTGTGTACTACGAGATGGGTGTTTAATTCATACGGTTTTACCTTGATACCAGTTTCTATGACTCGAGTATTCCGATTATCTGGAATTTATTTCGTCTTTGGGATGAACAGCTGTTTTTTATTACCATCCATGCGCAGTGTTGTTGTTGATTGCGATCTTCAATTTGTCAATGACGGAAGATCTGAGTAAATAGTTTATTTGCTTCGTTGATGTTCCTTGTTGGAATATTCAAGCCCATCTTTCAAATGCAAGTAGGACCATCGTTTTCAACCCAACCACGAATAGTTAACAAATGCTTGTGCTCGATAGTTGAAACCAAAGATCGCGTTAAAAGTGACAGTGCTCCAGTCCTTTGTTTTGATACCAGTGCAGTGTTGATTCCATTATCAGGCACGGTCTGTTGCGAGAGAAAAACATCGATTGTCATATTTGATTGTGTGAGTACCGACAGATATCTTAAGGTAACATATTTTTTTGCTTTTTCTTTAGTGACTGAGACCATAATAACTGCCTTTGTTATCAAATTTTGATGTATTATAATTATTCTTGCACTGGTGTAATTCTTCATATGTGTGAGGCACTTTGCTATCGTTTCAAAATTAGCTGGACCATTTTAGTCCAGCATTATAATAATTTGTATTTGCTTGTTGATAACCCGTCGTATATTCACATTTGCATTTACTTTATCATTAAACTTTGTTATTGTTGGATAACCTGTTTTATTTCGGAAGCTACTAAGATTACTTTACAGTTCCTACGATTCCGGCTCTCCCAACTTGTAAAAAAAGAAAGCTTAGCCTATATCAAAAAGGGACAACACTACTTCTTAACCAGGATTTTTCTGGATTGTTTCCATCCAACTATTCTCTGATTTTTGGTCAGCTCTCCCATTAGGGGCTGGAGATCAGAGGGTGGAAAGTTGTGTTTCAGGCTACATACCCTAGAAATTTCATGGATTTGCAAAGGAGCCTTGGGGGATAGCAACTGAACTTATATGAAAATATTCTAAAATTTTGAAAATAATATAAAACTTATTACTCCAAAAAGGCATATACGACTATCACTATTAAATTGATACCACAGGTACTTCCACATATGGGCCACATCCCCTAGAAATTTCATGTATTTGCAAATGGGCTTTGGTGGCTAGCAACCAGGGTTGATAAAAATAATGATTTTTATAAACAAAATCAAAAATCAATGATTTATATAAAGAAATCAAGATGTTTTTGATTTATTGTTTTTTTTTCAAGATTTGTTGAAATAAAAATATAAAAATGCATGGAATTATGACTTAAAAATATCTCTGTAGTGTTTAGTGTTACATATTGCATTACTCTTGGCAAAAAAAATTAAGTGTTTATGGGCTGTGTTATATGGACCTCAACTATGAAAGACATATTATGAGGAAGAAATTAAAGAAATTTAACTGCTTCAATGGACCAATAAATAGCATGTACGCAGAAAAAATGTAGAAATAGGACCACACCACTGAAATTTTATAAGTTTATGGCTGTACTAGCAATTACAAATTAATGGAAGCGAAATCTGGATACTCACAAAGAAAATTGAAAGCAGGCTCCAACATGCAGAAATTAAGTTTTTGAAATCAATTTTGGGAATCACATGACTATATAGGCAGAAACACTGATATTAGAACCACTCTAAACATTTTTTATGTGGGCGTAAAAATAGTCCAGTATGGGAACGAATAGTAAAGTCAGATGATGAGAATGGCCGACTTCCAAAACAGATATACCTATACAAACCATCAGTTAGAAAACGAAATGTGTGAAGACCCAAAAAGCGATGGAGGGATCAGAGGGTGATGTAACGGGCCATAGCCTAAAACGTGAAGAAGAAGTTAACTGAAAGCTCAAAATAATGTCTGGAAGAAACCGGGATGCCATTTGGCAACATTTTAGTTAAAAAAAGCAGCGGACGAAAAACGGATTTTCGTGCAGTGTAAAAAATGTAGAAAGGAAATTCAAGGATTTGCTGTTTGACTTAATTTTTTTCCTTTATTTATTTTAGAATAAAGTGTTACATTTTGTCTTTTGGGTCTATTTTTGAATAGTATAATAAGATTTGATTTTAATCATGATTTTAATTACAAAAATCAAGCGAACTAAATCATGAAAATTTGTCGCTGACTTTAGTTACTGTTTTCCCACAGGTAAATTAAAATATTTGTTTTTGGGAGTATAAAAAACCACACAAATCGAGTAAGGGCCAGTTCTACAAAGCTGGTATAAACTAAGAATAAGCTATAATACTGAGAATAAGTCTCTATTTTCTCTCTCTAAAGTGCGTTCTACGCTTGCGTAGAACGAAATCTGTGTAACTTATTCTCAGTATAGCTTATTCGTAATTTATACTTGCTTTGTAGAACTGGCCCTTATTCGGCCAACAAATACTAACAAACTAATAATAAATAAAAATCAGAAATATTTCCATTATATTTTCTTTTTTTTTCCTACATGCAAATTGCAATGGAGTATAAGCATACTCAGATAATTTTAAATTTTTATAAAGTGGTAAGATTTCTTATAAGACATTTAACAACTTAGCTTATTTGAAAGGATCCTTTCACAAGAAGGACAGTTTTTATCTAGTTATAGTATGTCTCCGAGATAGGTTTTGATAATGGATAGATATTTGATTTGATGATTTAGCTTAATAATTTTATTGTAGTATCATATAATATCTTTCTTCTTTAGGCTGTTTTATGGTACTAATGTTATTACGACATTTGGTGCGATTCTGATTTGACATAACAACCTGGTTATGATAACAATTTGGTTATTTTGTAATAATATGGTTTATAATAATATTTATTATAATAATAATATTATTAATAATTTGGGTGGATATAGTATTCTCATGGCCGTCGCGCTCTATTGTTCACAGTTTGCAAAACACACGGGCGGCCAAAATCCCAAAAATAGGGGTTAAAAAAAGGTCATTTACTATACGCCAGGAAAAAAGTAGTACAAATTTAGGAAATTGTATTAAAACAATCGAAAAAGTCGGCTACAAGGGCGACCAAATTAAATTTGCACACGGGCGGAAGTACCCCTAGCGACGGTCCTGGGTATTCTGATCTTAAACACATAACAATGGCGGCTTTGTTTTAACAATCATGGTTATAATAATTCATTTCTATCATAGTAACCACATTTTAGTGCTATTGTATTTAATTATTAAATTTAAATTTTAAAAAATCCAAGCGGTCAAGTACCAGCCCTGTTCATTGTGAGAATCTTCTATGTATGGCTTTATTACATGAGGTCCTACCGGGTCCTACTAAGGTACAAATTTGGTTCATAGAAAACTTGGTCAGATAACTGTATATTTCCTTAAACATTTCTGAAAAGAAATATAAAGCAAACTAAAAGAAACCTTCATAATAATAACTAATCGACTAACAAAGATATTTGTTAACCCTTATGTTACCGAATAGGGGTACACGGGTACTTTTTTGACTTTGCAGGTGTATAATCTCAGTTTGTATTTTTCACAGCGTATTGGAACTTTGTGACATCTTATAAAATATAGTTCTAAATAAATTAAAGCAATTTTAAAAGATTTTAGATTTTCACAAATGCAATTTTTTCGCGATTATAACAGACTATGCCTATATTACCGAGTACCCCTTATTGAAAATCGCATATTATTGACCAAAAAACGGATTATTTTATTGAAAACAAGTGATTTATTTTTTATAATGCAAGTGATAATGCCTACAAAACACTAACAATCTTGAAAAAAGCACTAAAAAACATAAATTCGCAAAAATTATGTCGGGGTACCCGGGTACCCCATCCGGGTGATATAATATGCTGTTTTTTTATTCGGTAACATAAAGGTTAAATATTCACCGTATTTTACGATACCGAGTGCAAGGTGAATTATCGTTGGAATGGTGACTGATAGCTATAGAATATTAGTAGCACAGAGAGTTATAGGAAAAGCCATATTACTTAATATAGTTAATAGATTTATTTACTTATGTAGACCAATGTTCATTTAAACATTGTGGAGGCATAATTATTTCCCCTTTTATTAACAAATCGCCAAAACCCACACCTACTGAGCTTAGTGTATAAGCAACCACAATCGTGGCAAGTCATTTCCGATTAATTCGCCACTTTTATTTTGCGGCCCCCATGGACTTCGGCGATTCAGATTAGGTTTCTTGATTTATTGGGTTAACCTGCCCCTATGCTTATAAATGAGGGGATATTGATTAGCCTACTACAGAAGCAATGAAAATTTTGAATTGATAATAATATTTCATTATTTTACATAGTACTTCCCCTTAACTCTTACAACATACTCTTTGCAGCTAACTTTTAATGCCTCTAAGCCTTTAAAAATAAATGTTTCTCCTTGGTCTGAAAACCAGCTTTCCACAGCTTCCATCACGTCTTTGTTAGAAGACAATTTATGGCCTTTCAAACTTTTCTTCAGGTTGGGAAAGCTATAATAATTTGAGAGGACTTAAGTCAGGTGAATAAGGGGGTATTCCACCAATTAAAACTCCAAATCGCTAAGTTTATTTATATCAATATATGATTTGTGTGACAAAAATAGTGAAGTGGAACACCGTATGTTTCTTCAGCTATGACATGTAAATGTAAATCTTGTATCCTGGTAGATCGATACCTACAATTTGCCATAAAAATTAATAGGGTTGTTGCATGAATCGTCTTTTGAAATAATTCCTTTTATTCCTTAAAGATACTGTTAAAAGAAACTTATCATAAAAAGAATTTCTTTTTTAATATCATTCTTACGTCGAAAATCGAGTTTGAAATTCAAAAATTCTTCGTTGAGCCGCAGGCAGCTCTGACGACCGGTTCAAATTTTGACAGTACAACAAAGTTGACGTTTAAGTTTTTAAATGTTGTATTACAAGATCGCGGTATTATATTTAATTTTTACATTACATTTAATTTAAATATTGTACAATATTGATGTGGCATTTGCCGTCGAATTGTGTCAAATCAAGTGTTTCTAGGATTATATTTATTCATTTGCAATATCTACAAATATTTTATTTGGTTCCTTCTGCGAGTCATTGCCACAATATTCTATGAAGAACTTTCAACCTTTTTATTTATTAAACTCATTTTTATATCTTTAAATTTCGTGAAAATGTTTGGTTAAAATTTACAATAAATAAACCAGAGACAAAAATATATCTATTTATACCATAGGTAACTACATTACCAACTGTAAAACACTGCGAGGTTGTCAGATGATTTAAAAAGTAAATTTGACGTCACTGCCGCTAAAACCACACTTTCAAATACATTTAAAAAAAAAATGTTATTGAGAAAATTAAAGTTCTTAAGTAGTGAACACACCGGCGCGATCGCGGTCGCGGTGGCGGTCGCGGTGGCGATCAAACGCGACCTATATAAACTTATGAACGATTGCACACCGACCGCGGTCACGACGCGGTCACTTGAATTTTTGCCTGCGTTCGCCCGCGCGATATCTCAGCGGTCGCAGTGTCTATAACAATGCAATATACAAAAGTATGCATATTTGCATCTGAATTACAAACGTCAGAATTTTTATTGACATTTTTTCCACTGTATATTTGCGATAGCGGTAGATCGCTGCTTGCAGCGTTTGACCGCGCGATATTTTATAAAATTGGAAAATTGTGTTATCGAAATTTTTATTGAAAATGTTAAAAACCATAAAATTTTATTCTACTTATCAAAATGTAAAAAAAAATTATAAAAAAATAATGTAAAAAATTAAGGGAATCCTTCTACTTTGCAAGTTTTAAAAAACCACTTTTCTATAAATTGCATTTTCTTATACTATAAGGTCTTAAGAACTTGTCCAATAAGTATTTAAAATTAAAATGATGTACTAAAAAGTAAAAAATAATTTTAATAAGGAAAAACAAAGCCTCTTGAAAATATCAAGGTAAAGGCATGGGGCTATTTATTTATGGGTAGGTAAGCAGGCTACCTGTCGGTGTACGAAATTCAGAGCACCATGCTTTTATATTGATGTTATCAAAAAACTTTGTATGTTTTGCCTCAGGCTAGTGACATGCAACCTCCATGTGGTGTCTCTGGAGTCAGTATTATGCACTGGTACTAACTGCAAGCAACGACAAGGCCCTACACCCGATGAGCGTATGCACCACCAGTGGGTGTGGATATAAGTACCCGTAAAACGAAACTAAGGTATAGGCCGAGTAAAAACCTTCTCAAGAACGGCAATCTGGTGTAATAGATGCACGATAGACAGGAAGGAGGAAAGGAGTGGCGATTAAATGTAATAATAATACTGTAAGACACCACTACTCTTCCAGCCACCCAAACTAGGCCTGTACACGATGAACGCGCCAGCAGAAGGTGTGGGTATGTGTACCCGTCAAACGTTACTAAGGTACAGTGCCGTGGTGAAAAGTCTGCTAACAACAAACATCTGGTGCAATAGATGATCGATTAACAGAAAGGATGAGTGGCGTAGAAGTTGGAATCTAGTGTGGGTAATAGATATCCAACTCTACGACCTCCTCACAACCACCCGGATCCTAAAAGGTAAGTACCCAGACTCTTGACCTGTCAATATGAAAGGTACACCTTAAACGGAACCAAAAACTAGAAACCAGAAGTGGAAACACTGAAGGAATCTCACCTGCAATCCACTCCCCTTTTGGAACCTGGAGAGCAAAACATGCGAAAACTTTCATTCGGCTTCTGGATGGCGATGGTCGTTGGAAGCCAAATGGCTCATATACACTAAACCCAGAAGGTGAAAAGCCCTGACGGGAACTCGGAAGCTCCTCAAGGCTGGCCTTGTAGAGAAACAAACGAACCCCCTAAGGGAGAACGGCCTTAACTCGTACCTCCACCTAAGGCCATTATATGAACTTGCAACTCTGTAATAGGATAGGAAACTAAGGCTCTGCCGAGGGACCCTCTGCGAGGGATACACCTGGTAATGATGAAGTCTCTCCAACAGGCTCTCATACGTACCTGATTTTTAAGGTTTTAAGCCAGATGCGGGTGTGAGTGGGGTCTACCGCAGATGCTTCACACTACTAAAGAAGAACCGTAGTGAATTCACTACCATTCTCCCTCATGGGTGGGAGGATGCAGGATATTACTTAATTGAACATCTTCCTTCCTTCTCGGTCCTTTTACCCTAAAGAGGGTTTGGTGAACCTTATAATTTGGGGACGATTTTATGTACTTTATATGTTTCGTACTAGGTCCTTTTATCCTAAGACAAAGGTTTCTCATGGCAGATTACACCCCGGTGGTTTGCCATTGCCTGCCGAGGGAGGGACGGCCAGAATAAAGTTCTTACTTTACTCGGATTCGAACCGGGTATTTAGCGTTCATAGTCAACTCGCGTGACCGCTAAGCTCCGACCGCCTCATAATTGAACATCTATAATTAAAATCTAAAAATAACAGTCATTCACATATCTTCATATATTTTCAAAATCGGTATTTTGTGACTTCAATACATTTTTAGGGCATATTTTTTAAAATTTTTTAGGTCCTTCCTTAAGTTTTTTAAATTTTGTACTACTGAACATCTTCACTTTTTTTACATTGAATAATTTAAATTTTCTTGGCAATTTTTAAAAAAAAGACTCGAAATTTAAAGGCACCGTTGCTTATAATATGTCAGAAATTTGAGCTTTAAAGTGGTCTAGTGTGTTAGTGATCGCTACCGCGACCGCGATCGCCACCGCCCCGCCCCGGTGTGTGCGGCCACGCGATATCACGCGATCGCCACCGCGACCGCCACCGCGACCGCGCCGGTGTGTTCACTACTTTATAGACTTTTGATCTATGCTATGGTGTTTAACAATAGCCCAGCTTTAAGAAAAAAAATACTTCAAAATTCATGCAACAACCCTATACTCGTTTTTATTTCCTGCATACCTACAGATATACTCAAAGTAGAAAATCATTCTACTTGACCCCATTTTACTGTAATATTCTGGTCATGGCTTTTCCGTTTTTATCTTCTTGTCGGTCTTTCTCTATCTCATGATAATTCTTGAAATTTGAATAAATAATGACTTCTTCTTCTTCTAATGCCATATCTTCTTTAGACATAGGCGATCTTCCTGGCTAAGCCAGGAAGACTTTACTAGGGAAATGTTAATGGGGTGGTTTCCCGTTGCCTTCCCCATAAATAATGACTACTCAAGTAAATAACAGTATATATTTTATAATAGTATGTTACAATTTGAGTACCTTAAGAAGAATAAATAGTTTTATAGCTTTAGTTTATGTTACCTTTGGTCCCTTAAGAAATTAATTCTACATCAAATCAACAACAGTTGTAGTGAACTTCAGTATTAAAATGGTAGATAAAGAAGATTTTCAACATTATAGAAGACTATACAATATAACAATAATCAGTTCATGTAAAGAAATTGAGCTACTGAAATTTAAATTAAGACAGTACATAGTAGGTAGGTAGGTATTAAATAACTTATTAATGCTTACACAAATTCATATACAATATAATATTTTATACAATCGGTATAAAAATATATATCTACAATTAAAAATAACATTGTTTTTTATAAAGTTCCTTCATTTCTACAGAATTTTTAAATTCAAAATCAATTTTTTATAGTCAGTCCTCTCGAAATTCATAAATACAATAACAATACATTCTATACAATTTTCTTCTCCTTCTTCAATTTTTACAAAAAGTACGTGGTGCCTAAGCGTAATTTAGATAGCTTTAACATGGCGCAATCCCTTCTGACCACCAAAATTTCTAATGGAATTCAATAATTCGTCGCGTGGATCTGCGCAAGATTCGGGACGTTTAATAATTTTTTTCGGAACTATGGGTTTTAATGGCGGAGGACACGGAGATACGTTATTTGTTCCATTAGATATTCTTCTAACTGGTGGAAGTTGATTAAGTTTTTCGTTGTTAGGCACATCTTGATTTGGTTCCTCACGGTGGAATTGTGAAGTTGTATTCCTTAACACCACTTTTCCGTAAATATTACTGTTTGTGGATAAATCTGGTTTTTTTGATTCTACTCTTTTTAACGTTAGATTAGAAAAAGGCACATTGGAATTAGGTAAAAAGGAAGACGATCTTACAGGGGGTTCAGGTTTAACTTTTAACGGTAAAGGCTCATAATTGCTAGGAACGTTCCACGATTTCCTACTTCTAGGTGTATTGTCATTTTCGATTTTGATATCTGTGAAACCCATAACTTTCGGTAAATTTCTAGAATATGCAAAACTATTTCCCCGCGCAACGGGTTTATGTGTAGTTTCTGAAGTTAGATAAACTGAAGATTTCGTTGTTTGATTCTTAAGGCCGTTAATTTCCTGAAGACGTTCTGTACTTTGATAAATATCGGTATACTTGTTGTTATTTGTAATTTCATTATTTAAAGCGTTAAATTGTATTACCGATGTATTAGTTGGGGTAGTTTCTTTAATAGATTTTTTTAATTCCACCGCACGAACTATTGGTACCCGAGAAATCTCAAAATCGGAATCTTGGGGCATTGAGTGGGGTCGAACATTTCCTTCAATTTTATTAATATTTCCCAAAGGTTTTCTGACGAAAGGATTCTCCATATTCTGAACAAACTTATTTATTCTACTGAAGTGTTTTGAAAACTGATTAGTTCCCACTTTGATCGTTACATTACCAGAATCTTGATTTGTTCTAATTGGCATCGCTTCATTAACTTGAAATGTGCAACTATTGGAATCGCTAAACCTTCTAGTACCATTATCAGCAGAACCAATTGCTTGTTTATTAAGTTCTAAAGTATTGGACGTTCTATTAAGCTTGCAATTTTCTATATTTTTAATTTTGTAATCTGTATCTTCCTTAAGACTAATTTTTGTTTTAGGTCGCTCCGACCAAGTACTTAAATTTATGGATGGTGGTCCTTGATAACGGTATGTTTTAGTAGTCGTTGTTTCGTTTGCGGATTTTTCAACAATTGGTGCACTATCAGGATCAAGACTAACAGAGCTTCGCGCACTGCTCTGTTTAGGTTCTTCCTTATGACCCAACAAATCTTCAGTTGAATTATTAGGTGTATTAAGTTTGTTTTGAATTGAACGAATTACCTAAAAATAATGGCTTTGTTATATTTAACCTCTTCATAAAAAACATGAATAATTATTACCTCTAAGCTTTGAAGACCAGAAACGTCAAAAAGACTATTGGATTTTGTAAGAGCAGGGGGGTCTTCAAATGTGATATCTTGTTCAATTTCATTAAATTTATTAAGAGCGACTTGAGATTTTGACCTTTGTACGGGATTTTGAGGAATCCACTTGTTTGCTGAAAACGATTCCGACCTTCCCGCACTATTGAGTGTACTTGATTTATGTTTAACGTAGAAGGAATTTTTCGAGTTAGAGTTGTGTTTGCTATATTCCGAGGGTTTTTTAAAATCGACTTCGTCAAAATCAATATTTACAATCGATAAATTTTCGATGGATTTTGCGATGCTCAAATTTTGACTTCTCATGGGAGACTTATTCGAAAAGCAATTTACAGAATCATATGGCATGCTTTTATTATTAGAAAGTTCGTTATAATTTAATGATTTAAAAGAGTTGTCAGAATTGCTTCTAATACTTTCATCTTCAAAAATGTTAATTTTTCTTTTGAAAGTATCATAAGTTGATATTTTAAAATTTGGTAAATTGTGATCGACAAATGGTTTCAATGTTGTATCTGCTATGCAACTATTATGTCTCACAAGTGGTTTATTGGTTTTTATTGCTTTTTCTAATTCGTTAACAACGCTGGAACGTTTGATATTTGTATCATCTATACTTCTAGTCTGATTAGTTTGACTAGTGAAATTATTTTCTTGAGCATTTTTAAGACTAGTACTAAGTTCACGGTTGTAGACTAAAGATTGTCGTTTTTCTAAATTTTCTAGCGTTAGTTTACTGAGAATTGGTTTTTCTTCTTCGTTACAAACACTACTAAAATCGCTAATACTTTCACTTTCATATTGACTATCTTTAATCTGTCCCAATTTTTCAAACAACTCAGAATGCGATAAAATGGAATGTTCCTTAAAATCTTGCAACGTAATGGTATCATAATTTGTTAAATCCGTTGAATGTGTCGGACTTGAATCACGAAATGCTTTTGGTGGTGAAGGAAGTTGATATTGCCATTCATGATCCAAATCATCAAATTCCATTACATCCGATTTTACAATCGCTTCGTTTTTAGCTTTTTCTTTTTTGCTAGCCTTTTCTTCAACTTTTGGTGCTTCAATTAATACAGAACTTATCGGACTACTATTTAAAATAATCTGACTTTCTACGTCTTTAATATGATTTTCTTTTATAATTTCCGCTTGAGAATTTTGGGCTAACTTGGTTATCGAATTTCTACTTTCAAGTTCCGTTACATTTTTTGGCATCATAGCTGTATTACGATCATTATCACAATTTAAATTAGCGTTGACTATTTCATTTAATTTTTCAAATTCTATAACCTCTGAATTTGAACCTTTTAGTGAAGTTGTGGAAGATATGGAGGATCGCTTAATTGGATCAATGGTTTTATTTGAAGAATTAATTAATCTTTGACGTTCCTCAGCCGATTCTGAAAATTTACAAGAATTAAAACACTGAATCAAGATTTCTTTTCTTTTTGTATGAATGATTCGATAATAATGAAATATAGATTGTGTTAAATGAAAATCGATTTGCTGTAAAACACTCCAATAGATTTCCTTTTATTTTGTATTAAAAGTTGGAAAGAATTTGTTAGCACATATTGAAAAATATAAAATTTAAAATTTCCATCTACTATCGCCTGAAATCATTTTTTCATTAAAGCGCTTTATGTTAGGTACACAAATCTCTTACATTTTTATGAAATTTTCAATTAATTTATAAAATCGATGTTCTTTGAAGAAATTTTAACAAAAGATATACCAGATTATTAATTTCTAAATTCTAAATTATTAGTAAACATACCACACCAGTAAAAGTTTGAAAAGTACCACAACCCAATTGACTTAACTTATGTACATATTTTGTGATTAGTAAAAGTTGATAAAGTTATAATACAATATACCAATCACCTAGAGGAGAAAATAATAGAGAAGAGTGTAGCAAATCGACTATCATCGGTGAGATGTATTAGTTATTTACACATGCCTGTATCGCTGTGATCTCCAGTAATCCTTGCACTATCACCTAGGTCTACATCTGTGCTAATATTATTAAGTTTTCTTGTACCATCCCATACTGTAATATTACCTTCACCGTGTAAATTGTCATCACTGTTACTACTTTTCAAACCAGAAGCTAATGTGTTCATTTCACCACTAGTTTTTGAATCGTTTCTTTCCGATGGTTCAAAACTATCCATGTCTTCCATTAAACTTATCTTCTCGAAATTGTTATCACAATCTTTAGAACTAGCAATGCTAGAACTATCATCATTCATAGCAATCATAGAAGAACCAATATTAAATCCACTTACACGCTCGATCGAATCCAATGAGCTTAAATTACTCGATATACTTCCACTCTTTGAAACACGCCTTATAATCTCTGGGGCATTTTCACTGTTGCTTTTACCTGTTACAGGAGTATTAGTTGCGTATTCTTTGTTATCAGAAGATGCAGCTACTTCAGATGAAAAATCAACCAACTGATTATTTTCTTTAGCATTATCATTAGTAATTGACTGTTCTAGATCAATACTTTCCAAAGGAGACGTTTCTGCCACACTTTCTTTGTTAGTCGTTCCAATATTTTTGTTATCACAAATCATACCTTCGGAGAATTTAGCCACTTCTAAAGATGTTACATCAACTAATTGGTCATTGTTTATCATTACATTGGGTACACTTTTCTGAATACTTTCAGAAACAATCTCTTTAACATTTGTTCCAATTTCTTCGTTGGTACCAATCAAATCGTCGAAATATTTACACACTTCTAATGCATCTTCAGCTAACTTATTATTGTTTACTTTGACATCACTAGAAGAGGAGAGATCTTCATCAATAAGGTTAATTTCAGGTGAGGTAATTGTTTTTTTCTTATTTCGCAACCTTCGCTTTGGAACTGGTACTTTATTATTGTCTGCAGGATCTGTACCGACTTTGGAAATATTAGAATTATCGATAGTTGCTTTTGCATTAGTATTGTCTTGCGAATTACATCTCAACATATCAATTTCCTTCAGTGCCAAATCACACATTTCTATAAAATCATATTCACTACTCGGTACTTCTGCAGAAAATTTTATTTCCGCCTTATCATCATTTTTGAGGGTTTCAGTTTCTATTACTTCAGGTAAACATTTAGCGAGATTGAGTTTTTCATCCAAATTATTCTTGAACTGCAGCAATTCTAATTCTGCTTTTTCAAAGTCACAAACATCTAAAGTAAGTGGTTTTGCTTGTGTTACTGTTGGTTCTTGAGATATTTCAACTGAGTTAGAATTGGATGAGGCGACATCATCAATATTACTGTTTAAATCTAACAAATTGTTTATTTCTACCGCCTTTTTATTTTCTGACATATCATTTATGGATGTTTTTCGTTCAGCATTGATCAAAATCTGTTCAACGCTTGAAGAAGCAGGTAGTTCTTCCACATCCAAATCGTTACGCGAAATATCTTCTATAATTTCTCCATCATTCTTTATCGATTTTGGTAACACTGTTGCACTGTCTTCAGTTAAATGCAAATCATCCGTTTTACTTGTTAAATTATTTTGTACATTGCTATCATTATTGTTTATAGATTTATTTGCATCAATAGAGTAAGCTTCGTTAAGCATATTATTATTATAACTGTCTTCTGCGTTAAGCTGTAGTTTATCATCATTGGATATGGATGAGTTACGAGCCTGTGGAATTGGCATGTCTACATTTACAGATTTAACTCGAGGTGCAGGTTTAGGAGGTGCTCTGACTAACTTTTTTCTTCGCATTGGCACAGGAGATGCTAGCATGCAAAATATTAGTTAATAATCAATACCATACAAGCAATTTTAAATAAAATTATTAGTTCATTAGATTAGAAAGATTAAAGGCAAATAAAAGAAATGCTCATATAGATACATACCAACACTCAAATATTCAAACAGCAAGCATTTATATCAATAATTACTACATGCAAATAAGCAAAAATACAATATAATATGCTTTATTCCAAATAGTAAAACCCAAAACTATCTACACAAATTCTCCCATTTCAGTACTACCAAAAAATAATTCTACGTTTTGTACAAATTTGTTAAAACTTTTGTTTTCATTTTCAGCTGTAGTAGCGGATTCATTTTCATACGCTTTTAATTTGTTTTGTAAAATTTTACTGGTCATTAAATCAGCTGGAGTAATTTTAAGTCTAACAAATGGTTGAGGAGTCATGAGATTAAAATTGAAATGCTTTTTATCATCAGGCAAGTTGCTGACTGAAGAGCTCAGCTTATCACTTTTTTCAAGAGTATTACAATTTGTATCAGGGTGATTTTGAATTATGTTTTCGGGTTTGTTATTTGGAATTTCATCACAAAAAATATTTTCTTTAATGTAGGAAATTAAATTTGAAGTTTGATTTTTTGAATACATTTCTGGATTGTTTGCAGGTAAAGCATTTAGAACCTCATTATTTTGACCTAATAAATTATTAGCACTAATGGTATTTTGGTCTAGCTTACTTTTTGTTACGTCTACTGCAATATCATCCAAGCTTTTAGCTTCTACATTCGTAGGCACAGTTTCAGCAACAACTGACTCAGTCTCAGTAATATCTGCAATCAAAATAGTTTGCATAATTTAATTAATACTGTACTATTAATAATATTAACATGTATGTTACCTGTTTTATCTGAAACAATTGAACCAGCAATTGAAACAGTAACAGTCTCAGAACTTGATGTAAGATCTTCCGATTTTAAAATTGAAGGTGGACGTGGAGCAGCTTTCTTCTTTCGACCTACAAAATCGTTATAAAATAATTGTAAAGAAACAACAAAATATTTTGTATTTTACCTGCAATACTACTGGTAGATTTAGAAAAATTGGACATTGTAGTTAAATTTTGACTCCTAACACTAACAGTTTCTTCAAATTGACCTTCTTCATTTAAAACTTCATTGATTAATGTTGATTTTGATCTCCTTGGTAGAGAAGTGTTGCAGTTATCACTCAACACCGAAGGTTCGTGATATCCGGAACTATCACTGCTATTTCTCGAATGACAAATTGTTAACCCATTATCCAATTTTTTTGAATCTATCGTGTTTGACTCAGATACGTTGCTTATTTCGCTTGGAGCTTTATCAACGACATCTTTTTTATGTTCAGTTGATTGAGGTGGTTTAGGTGCAGGGCGCCGTTTACGTTGAGGTGCTTTCGGTTTTTCTTTTAGAAGTGGGGCAGGTTGTATCCTGGAAGACAACAGCGGTTGCTGAATTGCAGGTGGCGTTACAGAACGAGAATCGTCACTATGACTAGGAGAAATTGAACGATTTTCACTCGAAATTGACCCTGAACCCATACTCTGTAATAAATATTCAAATTTTGTATTAAATTACAAGAAAATATAAAAATAGTATGACATAAACTCGTTAAGATTTATAAATTTTTACAAGGAAAATGCATAATTCAAGTGGGAATTTTATTCGTAACTTTACAATGGCAAGGTAACAATATAATGCGAAGATTTTTTTATTCATAATTATATAATTTAAAATATAATTACTGGGTATGCATCTTCTTCCTGATGTAAAATTTGCCAATTACACCTCCTTTTTTTCGCAATAGCACGTTATTAAATCCAAGTGTTACATAACAATATAATCACGGTAGGTGAAGAAGTTTGCATACAATTAACTTAAAATTTAATTGTCTTACCTGTTTTCCTCTTTTAAAAATTAGGCTCAAGACTCCACCTCCAGTTCTAGCTTGCATCTGCTTCCTTTCTTCTTCTTTGCGTGAAGCCATTATATCGTTTGCAGAAAACGTTTGAGTTAACCCTATGGTTCCTTTAAAAACAACATACACTTCTGTTATCTGGTAATCGCTTAATGTTAACTTGGGATTCAGAACTTCATCCAAATTAGCTAAAATGAAAAAACATAACTGAAACTAGGTCATTTTTAGGAAGCTAAAATATTGTTGCCGAAAAAATGATATACATTTATTATTAATTATACAACCTTAATACGTGTGTGCTATTCATTTTCTAAATATTTGCTTTAAAACATAAAATGCGTATTATTTAGTCTATTGTTTGTGACAGAGATTACATTTATTTTTATAATAAGCAAATATGATAACAAAATTTTTATATCTAGGTATACTATAGTATCTAGCGGTATTAATTACGTTCATGGGCAAAAACTGTTTTTTTATCATCTTTCTCCGACAAAAAATGTATTATTATTAAATAAAATAATATAAAAGAACATCAACACTCACAAAGTATTATTTTCTTACGCTTTCATGTTGTTACACCTAACACTATAAGAAAGATAATGGATGTACAATACGAGGGCGTGATAACATTCCATTATTATGTTATCTAAAGTTTTAAATAAAATTTGATAAGAGTGGAATTAATAATTATTGGATTGACTACATTACATAAAATTGCTAAAACTATGCATTACAAATTATTTTCCTATTAAGGTTACAAAATATGATTGAGATACAAATAATCAAGTGAGGTACCTACAAAAATTGTAAGTTTCGGAGTAAAACTTCTTTCTTACCTGGATGCCTAAATTCGTATTTAGAAGAATCGAGATTTTTTTCATGACACACTTTTTTCATAATATCTTCCAGATATACGTTTTGGCTCACTCGGATAACATAGAGTTGGTTTCTAGGTAAGTGAACTTGTAATCTAAACGTACTCTCAAATGGTTGGTGCCCTCCCGATACACTTTTAGGTATCGGAATGGACCTATTTTTTGGAATAACTTTAACGTGTTGAGTATCTAATACACCGATTGGCGTGTTTGGCTTGTAAGGTAAAATTTTGTCTAAGCGTCCAGATGAAGGTGCCATTTCTAATGCCTGCAGTATATGACCAGATTGTTGCAAATGGTGCGCTGTGGTAATTTGAACCAGAAGATCCATCATTGGAGTACTAAAATAATTGATATATTTGTATGTGCATTGACAAATCAATTTATAATATCGTGTACCTTCTATCCACGGACATCTTCACAGTTGTCTCTGTGGGCAGATGGACTGTGAGATCCATTGCCCCAGCCAGCATGTCAGGTGGAGTATCCTCAGTAATTTGCATCATAGCTGGAGTCGCATTCAAAGATCTGCATAAAAATAATAAATATAATAATACATTCGGCCTTAATATATTTATTTATTTTTCATGTATAATTTCCCGTAATTCGATGTTATTTATAGTTTATTACATCAACAGAATTTTAAATTCAGGTTTTTATGCTTTATGTTGTTCAACATCATAAAGTATTATGTTATAGGTATAATAAATTTTGCCGACATTTTATGCAATTTTTGAAATAAACACGTTTCTGTTAGATGAAGTATGTATTTTTTCAAAACCTGAAGGCCTAAGTTTACAAATTAAAATTTATTGCCAGATGAGATGTTTAACATAAAAGCATATTCAAACTGTTTTGCCGAATATTTTGGTCCTCTTCAACATTTTTGATATAATTCACGCTCGTTCGAGCTCTCAATATATAACAACGTGGTTATGACTATTTAGAATATTTATTTATATTTTATCCAGCACTTTTCCGCCCCCCAAGTACTACGGGTACATCCATTGCATCCTCCTTTGCGCTAATCTGATTTATTACAAAAATAAAATTTTTATTTGATTTTGAATCTTTAATAAATCCATAATCACAGGAAAATTAAAATCAAACAAATCATTTAGGTAAATGTAAATAAAATAGTTTAAAAAAGTAATGTAGTAAAAAAACGAAATAAACATAAAAATTATTAAAATAACGGCAAAAATCAAAACAAAATTAAAACATGTAATAAAAAAAACCATAAAATAATTAAAAATTCAGTAATAAAGATTTACTATTGACAAGAGGAAAATAAAAATCGTACTAAAAATAACACAGATAATAATATTAATACACGTCTAAATTATTAGAAGTTGCATTTTTTATAAGTTGTTTCTAAATTGTTTTATTTTTGGTAAAGAATTTTTTTCAATTTACAGTTAAAATTATAATAATATATTAACATTTCAGTTAAGTTATGTTTGAAAATTTTATTTAAATAGATAAACATATAATAATAATTATATGTAATTATAATAAATTAATAATAAAAATCAGTATTTCTTCTACATAATACATCACATCATTGTTTAATGTTGTTGTTATAGGTACCTAATTAAATTTAATAAACAAAAGGATTATACATAATATTCCAAAATCGCAGTTTACTGAGTATGAAATTTGACTGCATGAATAATAATAATTATACCATATCAACCATCATTATTATATTTTTTGCTATTATTACTAGAGACAGGATAGTTAGGCAAAATGCCTTTTTTTAAAAATTGAAATATTTCAGGCAGACCCAATTTAAAATCCGTTTCAGAGCATGTACTATTCAAAAATTCATTTTTTGTTTTGCCTTTTTTGCCTTTTTGGGGGGTTTCCAGTCTTTTTTGCCTTTTTCACCTATTTTGCGGTTGTTTTTGCCTTTTTTGTGCTTTTTGAACCAAAATATTTCTTTTTTGCTTTTTTAAAATTTATTTCTTAATTTTATTTAAAAATTTCTAAATGTTATATTTAATTATAAAAATTTTAAATTTTTAAATTCAAATTCTACTAATCGATAGAATCCGATTCTTGAAATAATCTGGTTATGCTAGACGTAATTAGTAAAACAAAACCTCTTCTCCATTGGATTATGAAGCGCGCGTTATCACATTACTACGATTCGGCGACGTTATGCTTATTTGACGAATTCCAAACTGACTGAGATGTTATTGTTATATTAGCTTTCCAGTGAAGCAGAGAATCGACACTAGGGAAAAAATTTAATGAAAAATTAATATAATGTTTTAGAAAAAAATCCATCATATAAAATTATACAGGAAATTTCTAAAATACATCAAGGAATTTCGAATGACGATATTGATTTAGAGCTAACTCCAGATCAGATAAGTTCATTGAAATTTGCCCCTAGCACGTCTTGCGATGTGGAGAGATCGTTCTCCACATTCAAACAAATTTTGGGTGACGGGAGAACAAATTTAAGCTGCTGTAGATAATATCGAAAAATTTCTGGTAACCAGTTGGTACAAAAATAAAGAGAATTAATTTGAATTTGTATGATTTTTGTTGAAAAAACGTTTTTGCCTTTTTTATACCTTTTTGCCTTTTTTGCTTGTTTTTAATGCCTTTTTGCCTGCCTTTTTTGAGGTTTTATTTTGCCTAACTATCCTGTCTCTAATTATTACCATTGTTATGAATTTAACTTTGTTTTGCTGAAGTTTGATAGAATACATTTCCAATATTTTTAAAACTAATTCTTTGATGAGAAATATAGAACAAAGAATTTTCAAACTTTTCAAACAACAAGCCGTTCAGTTAAATGTTTCAAGAAAAGATTTATTTAAAAAATGTAGTCACTTTAAATGTTTTTTCCTGTGACAATTTTAATTAACCTTTCAGATGAGAGGATTGCCGTTCATAAAATTGGATTCTATTTTTGATAGACACACCATTCGATAGTCCAAAATATTAAGAGTATCTATATGTTATAGCCGAGTGAGCTTTGATCTGCGACTGATAAAATATTTTGTTATTTATCATAAATGCAAAAATTCTACTGATTCATAACTTGTTGATCCTTGAACAGGTATTATTATCGTAAAAATATTATTATTTATAAATTATAATAATTATAATATGGGAATTCTTTAATACTCGAAAGGTCGTTTCTAGCATCCTAAGATCAACACTTCTCTATTAAGCCAATCATTTTTCCCAACTGCCTTCCTCTTATTCCCTCTTTCAATTCCAGATTATATTCCCTACTGATTTTCCTCTTTTTCTTTTTCTAGTGTAATCCACTCCCATAATTATTCTTCAGAGGCTATTTCTGGGGTTCTAATCCTAATCTATTCTTGTTATCATAATTAGTGTTCCTCCAACTTTTCTTTTTCTTTTCTTATTTTTTACAGCTAATCTAAGTGCTTCAATTCATTCCATTTGGATCGTTTTCAGTCCTTCCTTATATTTATGTTGTAATTTTCCACGTTTCACTCATTATTATCTCAACTTATAAAAAGTTTGATTAATTTGAATTAATATGCCAGTATAAAGAGAAATGGTTTAATTGAGATAACGTCGAATGATCTATTATTTATTCAATGTAATCAAATTAACTTATCATCTATCGACAGGTATAATAATTATTGCCAGTCTAACAGTCTAACTTATTAGAATACTTCGTCTCTAATTGCTGAAACCATCTTCCTTTTAATTTTTAGTTGTACTTTTAGCTGACTGCATTGTTGCTTTCTGCTTGTTAGGAAGTTCTAATTAATTTATGTTGAATGCTCAGATTGTAATTTGTAAACTATTCTGCTTCATTGGTTCTGATGTTGAACTTCAGATACCTAATGGTCTAAGAGAGGTTGTTAATTTTATGCAGTCTCTCTCTCAGATACCATTTTGTTGATTTTTACACATTTCTGCAGACATTCCTAGTACTTTGTGATATTTGTCGAAATTTTTATATTATACATCCTTCTTATTTGAATATCTATATGGTTTTCTCACTTCTATATGTGTTTCTCCTGTTTCTAGAGCATCAATTCCATATCTCATATAAAATTTAAACAAGTAGCATCGTCGATATTACGTCCTAGTACTGTTGATCCCAAACAATGCATTCGACAAGAGAATATTCACATCAATACATAGAAATATAAGTTAATTAATTAATTGAAAACTTTTACGAAAACCTTCTACCCGCATAAGTGTTATTTTATCAGTAACCTTCCTCTTATCTCCCTGATGTAGCTCCCAACCTTGAGTTGAAAAAGTCACTTATCATATCCATATACAGGGTACTCCCTTATCATATTATTTGTAATTTCCATGTTGCTACTTGTTACATAATGCTATTAATTAGGTAATGGAAGGCGTAAGGATTCTGTAACCTTAAATTTCCGATTATAATCAAGATCAACTTATTAAAAATTAGTTACTCTCGTGGTTTTAAAAATCAGTACAATTAATTTAAAGCTATTTTGGGATCGAGCAAGTGCTTCTTTAATAGTCATCGATATTTTCATTTATTGTTTTGAGTTTGTGTAGTTTGAATATAATAACATGATGGACATTAATTAGAATTTCGCATGTTATGCATCAGTGGAGTGGGTCTTCCTTTCCATTTGCAATTATTGTACTATTAAATGCATGGTCTGTAAATTAATTTCATTGTTTCTCTAAACACATTAACTCCCTTTTCAGTTGAAATTTTCTTTTAAAAACCTCTAAATGTTTATCTTTTTTTTCTCTACATCACTTCAGTATGAATGTATGCAATAATTACAACTTGTTGATATTCAAATACCGGAAGTCAACGCACGATTCGACGTGATAACTGCAGCTGTTACAAGATAAACAGACCATAGATGTTCCTTTCAAAATTAAACCGTTTCGAGTTAAAAATAATCTAAATGAGAGAAATTATTTGTCGTGCGAAAAAAAGAGCTACTAGAATAAAGGATAATGCATTTCAATGAGTGAATATAAAAGTATATCGACGATATCTCATGATCACGATATTAGAAAATAATAACAAAATTATTCATAAAATGAATCTGTTAAAACAAACACAAGGTGTGAGTGTACATAATTTCTGCAAGAGATTTAAGGATCAAATGAAAATGAATGACTGGATAATTTTTAAAAGAATTAATAAATCAGATATTGCTAACGAGAGAGTTTCTGCTGATGTAGATGTGGCCAAACAAAGCAAAATTAAGCTGATTATCGAACAATAGTGTATTTCCGATTATGAAGATTTGGAATAAGGGAATCTTTCTCATCGGCAATATTACTAAGACTTACAAAGTAAATAAATGTTTAGATAGTACTAATGGAAATGGAAAGTTTTATAAGTTGTTGCTCAAGCATGAAAACTGTACTATCATTTTGCAAATTTGCAAACTTACGTAATAATTAACAAATAACAAGCCTCTTCCAACCCAATACAAAATAGTTTAAAAACAAAGATTAGCGATAATTTTCAATACCTTGAAACTTTTGTGAATTTCAGGGTGAAGAACTTTTTGCAAAACTTGAACGTATTTTAAGAATTAAGACTGGTATACTATACTGCCTTATATAGGATATTCACTAGCCATTAAAAAATAATTAACGTACAATTGGTATGTATTGAACAATAAAAAATCCTTGTTCTCAATACTTTTCCAGTAGGGCTTCAATTTTAGAATTATATTTTTAATTTATTACATACGCAATACGCATGCATACAATAGTAGCACTTTTCTAATCAGGCTTGATAGTCTTAAGTGGCTGTTGAGGATTAACCTAGCTCATAAACCCCATACAGGTTGGGCACAAATTTGCACGTTTGATAAGGAATATAAACATTTAAAAAGTATTTTTCAGATATTCTAAAAACGGTTTACATGTTTCGATCTTATTAAATTTCATCAGTAACGTATCAAAAGAAAAGCTGAGGGTGGCTACTATATTATATTGACCAATCACCTGATATGAAAAATCCAATGACAAATACAAATAAGTGAAAAGAAAGCTTTTGTCTATAAATAAAATTAAGAATACAAATACATTGATATGCTTTGCAATGTTCGCTGTTTGTAACAATGTGTGTAGGTACCTGTAAAATTGTCAGCAAAACTTCCTGCTACGGTAAATACCAATTTAAAGTTTTTGAGAATATCTATTACCTACTGCAAATATCAATTGCCAACAGCTTTTATAGTACCAGTTAACTAAAGGTATCAAAGGAATAATTACAACATTATGCAGCCACACGATATTTTCGTTTTATTATACTTGATCATACAATAGTTGGTAAAAATTCACTTTATGCGTTACGAAATTTAAATACTTCATTTCCAAACCATGAAACAAAATAATCCATTTTCATGAAAAATAATTGACTTTTGATTACAAATGTCAATTTTTTGATGATGTGTGTAACTTCCATTGAATAGCAAATAGAGAACGTAAGACATTAATAATCACCTAAATATTTCTCTCGGTTATATAATGCGCAATTTTGTAATAAATTGGAATCAAAAACTAATTAAAAACTTATAGGTCAGGGTAATACATTATACTCAAAAAAGCAAGATGATATTAATCACTTTCTATAAACTTATCAGCTACAAAAATGAATTTTCAAATCGCATATCGGTCTCATCCATCATGAAAAAAACTACAATCGGTTTTTCTAATTATAACTTCTTACGATTGCTAAAATGATATTAACAAAAAATTATTTTAATTCAAATTATTATAAAATATCTAATGGATACATCTGTTTGTATTATAATAGTCCGGATATTACACAAAAGTGTAATTGAAGTTTAATAATTGATGTACAAAGAGCAATTTTTCAATGAAAGTAAATAGTGCTTCTACTTCTAACCTTCTAAATGGTTCCATCGTCGCATTGCGCTCTGCCAATATCTCATAAAAATGTCATAAAATTTACGGACCATCCTAGAATCCAATCTTCTTAAGAGGACTGTATACCTAACTTTTAACGAATATCGATATAGCTCTTTTATTAATCTATGGAATTTAATGCGGTTTGAAGTAAATGATTAGAAAAAAAATCTAGTTTCACGGAAAGTCATTAAGAATTAAAAAAAAAAAAATTTTCATTTTTATTATAATAATTTGTCACTCCAGTGACCTGCAAGTGACTTTCCATGAATATACAAACTATTTTAAATTAAAACTATTTTAAAAATATTTATGTAGGAAGACAAAAACCCCTATATATTTGCTTATTAAGAAAATGCATTTAAATCACCGCGAGGTAGCGACCTCTGGCAAATAATTGTATTTCAAAGATTGGAGGCGTGCGCTATTTCATAGACGTGCATTATGTTTATTTTCTTAGGATAAAATTATGTTGTAGCTGTGTTTAAAACGATACTACATGTAACTTTAAATGTTTTATATCACTAACTTTGTCTAAAATTACTTATTTTAATTTATTTACACATAAGTTAATTAATTTGTCTTTTGCACTTATTTTTTAAAACTTTCCTAATTATTAATTTAACTAAATTTTCCTAATTTAGTTTTTGACCCCTCAACCACAAGTGTTCTTTGTTTTTTCGATCACCACATCGACATTTGTTACTAATAAAAAATCTGTATAAGAATAAAAATAACAACGTAGGGGAGACTCAGACGTATCTTTGATATGCCGACCGAACGGCAAAGAATAATTCGAATTGACACGCTGGCTAAATTTTTATCCCTTAAAATGGCAGTAGTACAAAATCCTTTTTGTCTTTTTTTTGTGAAAATTTTTGGTTTGATTCTAGTTCTAACGATAGAGACATATTTGCTAACAATTTTCTAAGAAAATTCAAGTTGATAGGACGATTGGTTCAAGAATTATTTCTAAGTTTGTACTCATAAAACTTGTCAGTAAACTTTTTAACCCTTATGTTACCGAATAGGGGTACCCGGGTACTTTTTTGACTTTACCGATGTATATCTCAGTTTGTATTTTTCACAGCGTATTGGGACTTTGTGACATCTTATAAAATATAGTTCTAAATAAATTAAAGCAATTTTAAAAGTTTTTCGATTTTTACAAATGCAATTTTTTCGCGATTATAACAGACTATGCCTATATTCCCGAATGGGGTACCCGGGTACCCCTTATTGAAAATCGCATATTATTGACCTAAAAACGGATGATTTTATTGAAAACAAGTGATTTATTTTTTATAATGCAAGTGATAATGCCTACAAAACACTAACAATCTCGAAAAAAGCCCTAAAAAGTATAAATTCGCAAAAATTATGTCGGGGTACCCGGGTACCCCATCCGGGTGATATATGTTGTTTTTTTATTCGGTAACAAGGGTTAAAATCTTTTTTTTTTTAATTATTTTTTTTTTGTAAAAGTAGGGGAGACCGGGCTAGTTGACTAACTTTTTAAGTAGGTCTATATATGTTTATTACATTTACCGAAAATATTTTCTTGATTTTAGATATGTGAGTAGGTCGTATATGTCTTTCTCAATTTAATTTTAAATATTAGATTGCTTCTATTTTGACCAGATAAAATTATTTTCCCCATTTAGAATAATAGGTAGAGTTAGTCAACTAGCCCAGAGAACGGGGTTAGTTGACTTATGTATTTTGGTTAATTCTTCTTCTTCAGGTGCCTATCCGATTTCGGATGTTAGCGATCCTCCTGGCTAAGCCAAGAAGACTTTACTAGGGAAATGTTAATGGGGTGGTTTCCCGTTGCCTTCCCCATAGTCCACAGATCGATTTTGGACTTTTTAGATCACAGCACATATCCGACGCAATCAGGATTAGAACCGCGGTTTCCCGCTCTGTAGTCTATCCGTGTTTGATTTACGCCAGACTGCTGGCTTTTTGGTTAATAAATTTATCAATTCAGTGTCGATATTTAAGTGCCTAACGGATGAAATAAATAATATTAACCCTTAAACGTCACCGTTTATACAAGCGCCATATAAGTTAACCAATTAGTGTACAACGTCCGTTTAATCTTGAAACGGACTAACAAATTAGCGACAATTCCATTGAATTCCATTCCATTAACGAATTGGCGCTAATTTGTTAGTCGTCCGTTTAAGGCCGTGTTCTGGTTTGGAATGAAAAAAAATCAAGGTTTTGTTTTATTGCAAAATATTCTTAAAGTTTAGACCTTTAAGAATATATTCTCAAGAGAAAATTTTAAAATTCCAATAGTTTAACACGTTTTAGCTACTTTAATGACGCAGCAACTGAACCTAGCAGTGAGTAACTTATCGAAGGTCGTAGTAATTATGTATTTTATGACATTTTAACATTTTTCAACATGGTTGACATAATATCTCAAGTTCCATTTGACCGATTTACTTCAAATTTTGTACAAACTTTCACTATATAACTGTCTATCGCCCCTACCACTTTTGTATCAAAATTATTTGTTTTACGGGTTGAAACTTTTGCTTAAAACTTTAAACGTGTTTTCCTCAAAACAACATTTTACAACCTGGTTGACATGATATCTCAAGTTCTATGTAACCGATTTGCTTCAAATTTTGTACCAACCTTCACTATATAACTGTCTATCGTTCCTACTACTTTTGTATAAAAATTATTTGGTTTACTATTTTAAAAAATTAAAAATTGTGAAAAAAACAGTCAAAAATAGATATTTTCGATACAAGTTAGAAAAAGATACTTTTCCACGCGTTTCCCGTTTTCTCTTTGGTAGGGACGATAACCAGGGATGCAGTCGTATAATTAAAAGTGCCGGGGCGATAAAAAAAAAAAGCTCGCCGCAGGCGAAAATTTTTTTAAAGGGGACGTGGCCAAGGTTTTTTTTTTTTTTTTAATGAAGAAGTGTTTATGCGCACCCTGTTTACGTTTATGTGTGTCCCTAAACGCAAAATGTTTATGCGTCAAACCGTGCAAATTATCTGGTAGTTTTCCGGTGGATGGTTAACATTGACAAATTTGATAGCGGAGAAGTTATCGTCAGGGGAAAAACAAGCTCGCCGCAGGCGAAAAATTTTTTTAAAGGGGGCATGGCCAACGTTTTTTTTTTTATGAAGTGTTTATTTACCCAATAGTAATTTGGAATGTTTGAAAAAAATACCGGGGCAGCCTTGGTGCGCCCTGGAACCAATATGGCCAAGGCGGCGCCCTGCCTTCAAAAAAAGTGCCGGGGCGGCGCCCTGGCGCGCCCTGGTCCGACTGCACCCCTGACGATAACGACATTCTTACTAATTAAGAATATTTTTTGAAATCTTGTCTCCGATTACCAGAAGGGTGGCAATCGTGTCAACCAGCATACCCTCTATATTTTTTTTACCCCCAACTTTACCGGGTTAGTGTGAACTCCGCCAATTCGGCAGGTAGAAAAAAACAAAAAAGTGTGAACTACGCCAAAACCAAAAAGGTCGACAGTAATGGGGTAATGTGAACTCCGCCAAAAGTGTTGTGAACTCCGCCAAATGCAAAAAGGTCGACAGTAATCCAATATGTGAACTCCGCCAACAGCCATTTAACAATGTGTTAACTATTTATATCATAAGCCGGAGATTATGGTTATTGGATTTTAAGCCAAAATGGCTCTGGAGCGCTGCAAAGCGGAGCGGAGCGTAGCGTCAATTTTGGCAACATATCCACCTAGGACAGAGTTGAAAAAAAAAGCTAGATTCACCCATTGATAATACCACAATTTGCCCAGTTGGATCACCCCCGGGGGATGTTTTTAATGAGTTTAGTGTTAGATTTCGTAAAAGCAGTCTCCTTTTACGGTACCCCTATTATAAGTAAATAAATTTTTGTTATTTTTAAAAGTAAAATTATTGGTAAAAACAGGGATGCGTCGGTAGGTTACTGTTACAAACGATTACTTTTTTAATTAAATATAAATTTACTAATAAATCCCTCCCTAAATAAATCCCGTAAGCCCGTATGTTAACTCCACCCAAAATTGGCGTGGATTACATTTCAGATTACTGTCGACCTTTTTGGTTTTGGCGTAGTTCACACTTTTTTGTTTTTTTCTACCTGCCGAATTGGCGGAGTTCACACTAACCCTTTAAATCATGGTCAACATTGCATATTTTCACAAAATATAAGTGAAAATACAACAAAGATTACAAATACGAGAATAATTAATAAATAATGAGAATAAAAATATTTACTTAGCGTCGATGTTTTCAGTTTTCTAAATCTTAAGAACGCAACTTGCACTATTTTATCACCATAACTCATAATAATGGTAGGTATGACATGCATATACAACATGAATATCGTACTCTGAGCGCCATCGAGTATTATTTAGAAATTTTGGGCAATTAGTCAACTAACCCCTATGGTCAACTAACCTCGGTATCCCCTACTGTAAATTTTTAATTTTTATTATTTATTTACAATTTCGGTTACTTTATTGGTCATATATATTTAAATAATGTTATAAATATTGTTCAATCTGTTTCAACCTTTTTTTTATGTGATCATAAATTAATCTATAACCAAAAATATGGCGAAGCTAATGTGTTACGCTTGATCTAGTGTGGTAGTCGAGTTTAAATGTAACACAACCTTGACAATTTTATGCAAAATACTATAGGACATTATATTATTAGACCCTTTATAAGAAAATAAAATAAAAAATAATTGATTTTTTAAAACTTGCAAAGGAGAAAATAACGAACGTCTATGAAATACCTAAAAATGCAAATGATTTATAAAAGACAAACGCAAGCGTACGAAGCAATAATGTAATATTAGCACGAACAACGAGATGTAGAAACAATAGTATGTAGTAACTACATCTATGCAAATAAAATAGTATACGCCTATCAAACACATTAAAAAGTAGTGGGGACTTTCAAGTCGGAATTTAAATGTACATATACAGCCGTCTTAACCTAAATTAATCATTTGGTACTTTTATATTAGTCACGCCTAAATTATTTACTTTTCTAAAAACAAAAGTTGCAATACAATGGGGACAGTGAAAATTTGTTGACCTGAAAGTTAGCGATCGAATTTTATGAAATCGTTAAGATGGAAATTTTATGAGTGTATTTGTACTATATCGTTATTTATACGATTATTATTTAAATAACTATTTAATATTAGCAATCAATATGTACGAAATGGTACCGTATCCACTTTGTGCAAATCAGCATGGTTGTAAATAATTGCATCTTATTTACTATTCATAACTTCAAATTTATTAACTCAATTTTATTTCTTTACAAACTTTTTTTTTTATTATTATAATAAATCAGAAACCTATCCTGCAACTTTTACTTGCCTTTACTTGTAGTGCGACAACTTTTAAATAAATAATCATAATAAATAAAAACAAAATTGCTTGTAAATGAAACATTTTGAGTTCTTAAAAAGCATAAAATTGATTGAACAGCAAAAATTCATTGCACTCATTTATTATTATTTAATCCAATATTAATTCTGTCCACTGTGCATTTTGCCTAGTTGATATTCATCCAATGTTAGCACTAGGGGAATACTTAAAACCTTGTTCGTATCAGCTATAAACTTGATTACGTAACAAAAATTTAAAAGCTACTGTTAACCTTGTTAAACATAAATCAAATCGCAAATAAAAAATAAATAAATATCAAACGCACGTTATTGTTATTGATTGGAATGTTGAAAGGTATGGTCTACAATTGGTGATCATCGTTTTATGAATTAGTCAATAGGTGCAGTTACACAGCGTAAATGCCAAGGGCAAGGTTTCCCCGGTTTCCTTTATACAGGTGTCTAACAATTTAAGTGCAACATTTTTTGTTACGATATTTCAACGAATTATCAAGAAATTTTCAATTGACGTATAAAGAATGCTTTTGCTTTTAAATAAATAATTATTGTATTTATAACGTAATGTGTTTAAAATATAATATTTTTAAAGGCAGAAAATGTTCAAGGTAAATTGATAAACTTTCTAGTTAAGAATTTAAATTTATCGAAAAATGGAACATGTATAAATACCGTCATTACCAAAATTTGTACGTAGGTGGTACTTTACATTTAAGAATGTTTACTAATATCCTACGAATTATGGGATAAAATCTGCAAGCATTAATGTTTTAAAATATAATATTTTTATAGTTTTTTTATGGGTTTTTCAAAGACCATAATTTTCCAATATCAGTTATAGTATAACCTATAATGCAATCTTAATTTGCCTATACTTTAATTTAAAATAATAAATATACATAGCAGGAAGCTGTTCATTACAAATTGTTAATTTTTGGGTACGGTTAGGCAATTTAATTATCACATAACAGCGTAATCGTAATAATCCAGTTAAGAATCAAAAACCACACTCAGAAGTTTCCCATTTTGATGTAAAATATTTTTTCAAAGATCTAACTGTTTGAGCTAGTTTTGAAATCAATAATAAATTAATTATTATCAAAAATTATACTAATATTTGAAGTGATATCGATGGGAAAGTTAATGTGGAAAATTATAACAACTGCCTGAAAAAATAAGGTTATGTTTACATTAATCAGTGGTTAAATTGAACTACATTTCGTTTATTAGATCCCAACCTTGCGGCTGATTTCGTGGTTATAGAGTTGTTATTGTTATCTAGATTATACCTAATGCTGCCTAATTACCCAAGTTTTGAGGGTATGTTAGTAAATATTTTGGAGTAGGTAATTACTATTGCACAGGTACAAAAAACGTGATCAAAGCATTTTCAGCGACCTTAATGTTTATATCCATGTTTGCTATTAATACAATTAAGTGTTTTAACGGTACGTACATCTAAAGTGTTTAAATACTTGTTTCTATGTTTAATTTAAACATCGTTAACTGTAAATATAAGATTTAAATATTTACAACTACTTTCATCATTATTTAGTAAATTTAATCAATATTTGTCACATTTTGAGCTATATTACGTCGATAGAATATATCAGTAATTAAGGTGGTACTTGGGAAAAGGATACGAGTACCTCTAATTTTGTTTTATATGAAAAGTTTGAACATTTATAATTGGAAAATAAGTAATAACATTTATGATGGAATTATTTATTACTACCACAATTCATAAACATCTTATTTGCGGTAGAAAAAGAACTACTTTTTGTACCATTATATACTTTATAAATAAGTAATATGAGTACCTACTTTTCATACGTCACGGAATGCTAAAAGTAATTTACTTTCCGTTAATTATTTGTAATATACACTCTGAAAAAAAATTTGCCGCTGTGACAAAAATTTAACTATACCAACAAATAATATTAGTCACTATAGCCTCAACTAAAAATTTGCTACTACAACAAAGTGATTTTTGTTGATCATTTGTTTGTTGCGCCAACTAAAACAATTAGTTTTTATAAAAAATAAAACTTTGTTGCTTCAACTAAGAAATTTTTTATTATAACAAATATGACTTGATTGCCTCAACTAAAAGGTTTGTTGTAATAAGAAATAAAACTTGGTTGTTTCAAGTAAAAAATTTGTTATAATAGCAAGTAAAGCTATGTTTCTTCAAATAAAATATTTGTTATTATAAAAAATTAAACTTTGTTATTACAAGTAATACATTACTTGATGCAAACAAACCTCATTTAGTTGTACCGAGTAAAATTCTTGCTGTGCTAACTAATAAATATAATGTTGTATGAAATAATATATTTGTAGTACCAGCCAAATAATGAATTTCAAAATAAAAATATTTCATCGTATTTCATAAAGTTTTATTTTGACGAAATATAACACTGAAATAAAACCTATAAGCTAAAAGTAAAAAAACCTAAAATTACTACAAAATAAATATAAATGTAACAAATCCAAATTTCTACTACATCTACTACTGATTAAAATAAAATTTTAGTAGTTATGAATAATTTTCCATCGGCCATTCATGTACCGATGAAAAATTATTCATACACACAAAGCAACGTGTCATTATGAATATAATTATATATAAAAAAAACTAAAACTAAACCTTAGATCGATCCTAAAAGTATTTCAACAGCTAATTTATTCCTTTTTCGTTCTAAAGTTGGCTTAACCTCACCAAAAATCTTTAAAAAAAAAGAAAAAAAATTAGCGAGAATAATTGGGATTGTATTCGATGAAAATCAGTTTGCAACTAAAAATAATATGTATAATACATTATCTTAGTGATTAGTTTTTAAAAATAATAAAACTTATTTACTAAAACATATCCTAACTTTAATTTGAGAGCAGGAAATGTATCCATGTAGTCATTTATTGATCTATTTCTCCACAAATTCCTTTTGTCAAAAGTTATATCCCATTTTTTAATCACTTCTGTCCACGGTTCAATTGAGTTTTTTAGCCATTGTACGTCATCATCTGTATCTACTGTTATATTACCTGAATTTGTATCTACTACAGTAGTGCAAGCCGTAGGCGATTTTCCAATCAATAAACCTGAGTGCCGCATCTGGCGTCTAAGATTATAAAATTTCCGGTACAGCTTTCCATATCCTACTTTGTGAAGGCTGCCGCTAATTTTCTTTTTATATCCCACAGAGAAGTAAACTTCCAATAAATAAAATAAATACTTACTTATAACAAAACATTATCTAATGATTTAAAAATCATTAAAATTTGCTTTTATTTCTGAAGGAAATAGTCCAACAATTGCATTTGACAATAATATAAACCTCTCAGTCGAAATTCTGAAAAAATAAATAAAAATTACTATATAAGAGAAAATGGGTGTTTCAAATACCTCTGATCAGTATTTTTATGAAGTTCTTCTTGTAATACTATTTCCACTATTTTGTCTCTCATAATATGATCAGTCAACGTGTTCGATTTTTTGTACTCGCTTAAAATACTGTTACCATGCAGTGTGGCAATGTAAAAAAAGTGTATGTAACCCCACGTTTCTTTCCGCTTCTTTTTGAATTTTCCTTCTGTATTTTTGTGCAGGACTATTTTCAATTTCTTCCTCCGTGAAACCAACAATGGCATCGGTCAAAAAGTCTAAATTACAATACATATTTGTAATATCGGTAATATAAAAAAAATTGCTTATATACCATTTCGCCCACAGGGAGGAGATAATTCGTCTGAAATTTCAATAGAAGATGCTGGAGATGGTACGCTACTAATTATCAGTTGTTGTAGTACAAAAACCTCTCGGTCCTATTTTGGGAATTATTTCCTTAATAACATCAATGAGAGCCTCCATATTGATTACGTTTTCTAAAATTGGATCAAATTTATTGTTCTTGCATACGTTATGACATTAAAAATAAAATTAATTCAAAAATGAGATTAAACAAGATATTTAGAAGCATTTTAAGAAATAAAAATTTTTACTCAATTTAAAATTCGATACAAAAATATTTTGAAAAAAAAACGCTCTGGCGGTTAACGTTTTAAATATTCAAATCTTCACAAATTAAATTTTATATTCATTGAATGTCTCTAATAATAATTATTGTATTTGCTACTAAAAGAGTAAAAATAAAATATTATTATTTTTAATTTAACAAAATTAATAGGTATAGATAGTACTATTTGCTGACAAAAATTTCTTTTGCATTAAAATGTATACTTGCATGGGTAATATTTTTTTTTATATTCAAACCTATACGAACCTATTTTGTATTAAATAAACTTATGACGTATTTATAAAGCAGTCAGGTGATCATACATGAAGTATGTACATACCTGCATCAAGGTTAAGCCGCGCGCCGGCGCCGACCAACACCGGGGTTATCAAATATGCAAAGTAAGCAATATCGGGGAAGCACAAATATTACAATTATTGACACTAAATTAATTTTCTTATTCCGTATTTAATATTATACTGATAATAATTATAAAATAATTCATTTTAGAGACATCAACTTTGAATATTAAATAATACTATTAATGGGTAGTTATGAAATGAAAATGAAATTTTGTTCCTCCTGACCATGAACCATACGCATCAGTTAATACGCATCAGTTAATCTTTTGTTGTAATCTAATTTTTATTTTACTTACCTTCAAAAACTGCGCAGAGTTCAGGTAACTGCCACTTTTCTAAAATTTCGGCTACACTCATTTTGTTTATTATTACAAGTATAATTATTATTTTCGTAGTTATTACACAGCATACAACTGATAACAATTAACGACTTCTAATAATGAGAAATGACTATTCCACGCATACTCGTTAATGTTCGGTTTAACGAATTTCTAATGTAACAAATTTATATTTGTTGAATTTTTGATTAACAAATATTAGATTTCGGACAACAAAAATATATCCTAGTAGAACAAAATATTTTATTTCAGAAAACAAAATTGTATTATTTACTTCAACATTTTCATTTTCTTTACGACAACAAATGCCAAAAAAATATTTGTTGAAACAACTAGTTTTATGTTATACCAAATAATATTTAATCAACTAATCTGTATTTGTTAGCTGGGCAAAAACATTTTTCAGAGTGTAACAATTATGACATTTTATTTTATATTTTATAGTACCTAATAATGTTTATGAATCATAAAAATCCAACACAATCAGCTATATGTACATACATGATAACGTCAAACATTAGGATTATTATCTACTGGCATACTAACTTATCCTTCTAGCTTTTCTCCTATAAAAGCAAATTCTCCGTAGAAGAAACTTTGCTTGACGAATTAGCCGATGCTGGTTTTTCTCAGATTAATTACAGATTACATATTAATCTATGTTCACTTCAATACCTAATGCTAATAATGTATTGCTAAATTTAGTACTTTTCCAACAATTCCGGCATAAATGTCATCGAATCGTCTCCTTTAATAACACCCTGTTGATATAAATCATCCCCCTTGCTGATAGCAATCACAGAAATTGATTCAGTAGTTTCATCCAAATTCATAGCTATTATTTCAAAACTATATCTTACGACGCCATCAATGCACATATTGACAACATATTGATTAGCAATTCTTGCACGATTTTACATCTGTAAATGACAGTGTCCAAGCTTTCTATATCAAGATTCAGTCTGTTATTGACTAGTATGTTCAAAACAAATGCAAACGCACTAGTAATTTTCCTCATTGGTTTAGTCCAAACCGGTCCAAACATAGTAGGCAGCATAGGACTAGTTAAATTTCAACGAAACTAAAAAGCAATGTAAATTTTTAATTCAACTGTATAGACTGATGCACATCAACAACGTTGAAAGCAATTGGTTTTTGGTCTTCCATAAACTCTTCAAAAAAGAGCAACGGTACTCGCTCTATAGTCTGTTTTTTTTTAAGAAACGAGTAAAAAATTTCTATTCCACGTGGATAACGTGAATGTTAACCAATGAAATTGGTTGAAATTAAATTTCAAGCAAGGTTGACCTCTATTCAAGGTTGAAATTAAATTTCAAGCAATTTCATTGGTTAACATTCAAGTTATCCACGTGGAATAGAAATTTTTTACTCGTTTCTTAAAAAAACAGACTATATTAAGTATTTCAACGACATCTCAGCCGATAACTCGGAAGATATTACAAATCTTTCTGCAGACCACTTTGAATCAGTTTAATGTATATGATCATAATAATAGAGATAGCATTGTTAATAATCATATTGCTGCGTGGGATAATTCGCTTAAGATGAATGAAACTAATATTTTAAATAAAGACGAATGGATTGCATTCAAATCCTGTTCCTGGATTTGACGGTATTCCCTCTTTATTTCTAAAGAAGTACAGCGTTAAATTAGGTCAACCATTGAAAAAGTTGTTTGTTCTCCACTATTTCCAGCATGTAGACAAGTATGTTGTCGATAACAGCTTGAATATTATTCTTCAGATGAGCTGATGAGATTTGAGAAAGATTAAATTGATCCTAACATCTGAAGAACACAAGGGTCTCAGGCATATTGTCAAGAACAATTTTTTCGTGAAAGAAAATTGCGTGGATTACGTTTTTGCACCAGTGCCAATTTGTATGGATGAAATTGCATTTCTTTATGAAGAATTCGTCTCACAGAACGATCAGACCTCAAGAGCAGTTGGATGTTTGCGTGTAGATCGCCTAGAAGATCGAAAAATTGACTGCCTAACCTGCTCGATGTTTTTGGTTGTCTTGGCTGTTCTTGAACCTCCAGGATTGTTTTTCTGCACATTACCGGTTTTCCTAAAGCTGTCCACCCATAAAAAATTGGCTTCCGAACAGGAACACAATCCGCGAGTGCATTATTAAAGTGATTCCTGAATGCACGTTCTGTGACGATGATTGAACGGTACCTTTAAAAGTATTCGTCCTGTCGTGCATTCCTAAACTATTTGAGAGCTTCATTACTGAAATTCTATATACTACACTGTAAACAGTATTAGTGAATTCAAATCGAATTCAAAAAGTTTGTATTTAGGGTAAACTCTAAACAGAAATTAAGATTAAATCGGGAGCATTCCACTCTCATTTAGGTCCATTATTATTCATACTGTATATTATTAATGATTTTAGGTATTCTTGGTTCTTGATCTATGCCGACGATGTCAAGATATTCAAAAGAGTTGACTCGAATTTGAATCTGCTCTCGAATTTTTAACAAAAAATTGTAATTAAATTTTTTTTTTATCTTATTTTATGACTGCTTTAAACTGCATGCTTTCACTTTCAAATTATAAAGCTTTAATCCATTGAGCCTCCTTCTGTTAGACTAGATTTTATACCCAAGTATATTGCAACATGCTGTCACGGACTCTTTCTATTTTTCGTATTTGTTAAGATTTCAAGATCTACTTATAGCACTTTGGAATTTTATAAATTGAAAATTTTTATCTTAATTTATCTTTTATACTTTTTCAAACGGAAACAGATAAAAATTTGTATGCAACACATGTGAAAATTACTATATTGCGGTATTTGATGATCTTTTTGTTCTTTAGAACTTAGAACTAATAATTATTATTAGATTGAAATAAGCAACTCCGCAAAAATTATTACATAAGAATATAATAATAAATTGGTTTGAAAAATAAAATGCATAGAATGGATAAGAAACTTGATTTTATTATTGGTTTGCTTTCATTTAAAATTAATACTGCAGGTAGAAATTGCAGATATTTCTAACGATTTCCTGATACCTTTAAATTATTATTAATTTTTCATGGAATTTTGAATTAATGTGATAGAATATAATCAATAATTGGCAGAATGTATGTAATTAAAAAGTAAATAATCGAATAAGATAATATTACCGTTACCACTAATAAATTTTACTAGTTACTACCTAAACGCAGACTTAAAAATACGATTTGCATTAATTTTGATTTTGCAGCTTTGGAAATGTACCAAAATTTCATCATAATAATACAATTTCAAAAACAATCACCTGATAATAGTTATCATACGTTAGGTAAATTAATTATCGTTTATTTTATGCATTTGACCTAAAAAGTATCGACGTGTTGCAACAAGTATTATTAATTAATTACTGAACTTAAACCAAACCCCACTATAATAAATCATTCAAAATTAGAAATATCGAAAAATTGGGTTTTTAAAAGTTTTGATGATAAAATGATGGCGTTCAATTACTAGCATTTTTATGGATAATTTACTTTTAGGAATGTAAAAACATGAAAGTTGTCAGTTTATTTTATATGCACTTAGTTTTTATTCATTAGCGTTTTATAACTTCAAAGATAACCTAAAATTCCACAGACATTTTTTAAATCTTATTATACCCAAAGTTCAACAATTTATAAAGTTTAAAACGCAAAACAACAAATAAACTGCTATAGAAGTTCTAGATAAACGTAATTAATGCGACTTGGTACCAGTTGGAGAATTTATTCTATTATGCAAAATTTAAAGTAAATTTTCTCTTTATATAACTATTTCAATGTGAGCTTTTCAATTACGATTCATTGGAAATATATTTTTCTAAATATTTGCAAAATGATAGAAAATATTTCAGCTTTCCAGAATAATTGAACTATCTAAATAAAAACTGTAAATTAATTGGTATGTCAAGAAAATATGTTCTATGAAAACATTATTAAGATTTTAAATTTCTTCGAAAATTTTCAAACTAATTAAGAATTTTAATGAAATGTAAGCGGTAATCCAAGTATATATTTCAAATTTTATTATAAATAACATACTAATCATTTACCTTTTTATTGTCTAGATGCCACTTATAAAACCAAGTTAATAAGTTCGTTCACATTTCATGATCAACTAACTGGTCTGCAACGCTCTCTTCAAGTTGGTATTTTTATTAGTTAATAAAATTACTCATTAACCGGCGAAACTTTGACAATACATTTACAATTAATCATACAGTAAAAGAAAAAGAAAAGTCCATTTTTTTCGGAAAAAAAATGTTTCATTGAACAAAATAGTACCGCCTTTTGAAAATGATCCGTAAACTTGTTATTAACTTACTTATTGTGAAAGTTTTTTTAAGTAGTTTGTTTAAATTTGGGTTTTGTGATTACATGGTAATTACCATTATTCGATTTCCTTGGGGAGTGTTTTGTTCAAGTCAGATAATGATTAATTAAATAAATAGAGCATCAAGTAGTTCGACTGTCATTACTTCTGATAATTGTAATTTGTTGGTAGTTTTTCGGAATTATCACCAAGTAATTTGACAAATTATAGTTTGTTAAAAGATCATCATTTAGCTTTCCGAATTGTGCGTAGTTGAAGGTGTGGTAATTTAACATAGTTATCAGTATTCAACATATCAAAATGTGAAAATTAATAAATTCTTAATTAATATGAAGTTTTCTGACATGTTGAACAACTTTTACAAGAATCAGACCTCACGACAATCATACCTGGTTCAGTAAACTGCATTGCTATTACAGGTATTTCCGACCTACTCTTTGCTCGAATCTTTGGTATACATCTTGCTGCAAGTCAGGATGTCCATTACCTACCTACCCATACAAAATACCTACTGAAAGATAACCTGAATGCACTTTAAAGCGTCTCACTTTTTATATCACATTTAACTTGATTTTGAACATGTGGTAGATAGATTGTAATTTTTTTAGTCGAGCCTACTATGATTTTCTGTTGAGTAATCCTCATGATTTATTCAAATGGCACTATTTATTAAAACTAAATTAATATTGTTGTGGTTTTTTTTACCAACACTTTCACTTGTACGAAAATAACTTTTTCTGATTAAACAATAATAAAAAATATTGCGTAATCCAATAAACTCTTTTCTTTTTATTCAAAGAGTTATTGTAAACTAACTTCTTAATACTTCCATTATAACATAATATTGAATGATTGAATGAGTTCGAAAACAATGCATTTAATTATGTTGTATTCATCAATTCGTCCAATAATTGTTATACTAGAGAAATAAATCGTAATTTACATACGACATGTTAACGTGAAGAGTCGTTGTCCGTTATTTAGTTGTACTTCCTGATAGGATTTAAATTAAACAAAATAAGATTGACCTAATAGTTTACTTATAAAGTGCTAAGTAGTAAAAACGATGTCCATGTACTGATATGTTTAAAAGCTTTTGATGCATTTATATTATGACTTAAATTTAACATTCAAGACTTGGAGCGATTTTTCGTAATTTACATAAAGATATCACTGACCTTCTCAATGTAAAAAGTAATGATGCAATTAGTTCTATTCAAATTTTTTACGACTCTTCCGTATGCCATACCGGAAGTTAGCAGTCTAAATTTTATTGATACGAGTAATACCTGATTTACAATGCTATAATATAGTACTACATTATAGGGTAAATGTTGGATATTATGCCCCACTTAGGGAAAATGATCATATAGATGTTATTTTAAGTATCAAAATGATATTTGTTGTTCTATTGGATATTTTAATAATGTTTACCGCATAAAAATATATTTTTACACGCGTACTTATAATGTTTTGCGTTAGAAATCTTTGCTTGAAAAAAAAGGAGCATTTGGCCATATAATTCTTCGAAAATATTATTCAGCACATGTTTCGAGGTCTAAAATGCGAGATTATATATCTTAGTGATCGGTGGTATCAAAAATAACTACCAGAAATACATATAATGAATTTCCAATCATTGGCCAAGAACAGTGCACTTACATTAAATTATTATTTTAACAAGCAATTAATAACAAATAGGTTGCAACTTAATTAAAATTAGATGGGGGGTTTACATCAGACGTAGCAACAGTGAAGAAAAATGAATTATGAATACCTACATGCACATTTTCACGTTGGGGCGTATATCCCACAGGGGCATATATCCCACCTTTACCCTACATATCCAATAAGAATTTATAACAGAATTTTAGTTTCCTTTATTAATAAATTGTCTACATCATGGATAGGTATCGTATCATGAGTATTAGGTATAGGTATCGTCCTATCTATTGTTTTAACAAAAATAATTTTAGAAAATAATTTGATCACGTATCCTTTAACTTGGGAATAGATTATGAAGTTATTCAACTACGGATGTTCAAAGACGTGATACGGTTTGTGAGAGTAAACAAAAAAATAAAACAATTAAATAAAAATTTTTAATGAAAGACATATACATATTATGTAAAAAGCGCAGCAGGAAAAAATAGTAGGTACTATAATAATTTAATGTTTCCAAAATTTGAATTTAAAAAACCCAAAATTTTTAAAAAACGTATAATATAATAGTTGATCTTAAATTAATATAAAACAAATTATAGTTGAGAAAAGATCTAAAAAAAATCCAACAAGTAGATTTTCAATTTTACTTCTTACAATCCATTAACACAAAAGCACCAACAACCAGGGCCGTCATTAGGATACGACGTATATTCAAAAAACTAGCAAAAAAAATTATAAAATCAAATAAACTCCTTAACGGATTACAATTGTTTCAACCTTAGCCACGTTTTTATACGTGACATTGGTATCGTCAGATCCGTATTGGTTAAATGAAAATACAACTTTACTTACCAATTTTCCAAAAATACTTCAATCCTTTAGGTCCTGATGGTTGAATGCCTCTTTTGATAATGAAATGTAAGAAGTTTACACGAGCTCTTTTAGATTAGAGCATGGACGTGCAAGTTTTGCCAACCTCAGGCGGTTGATAAATTAATGTTTCCAAAATTTGAATTTAAAAAATCCAAAATTTTTAAAAAACGTATATAGTTGATCTTAAATTAATATAAAACAAATTATAGTTGAGAAAAGATCTAAAAAAAATCCAACAAGTAACAAAACAAAATTTAACAAGTAACAAAATTTTGCGTTTTTTAAATTCAAATTTTGGAAACATTAATTTATCAACCGCCTGAGGTTGGCAAAACTTGCACGTCCATGCTCTAATCTAAAAGAGCTCGTGTAAACTTCTTACATTTCATTATCAAAAGAGGCATTCAACCATCAGGACCTAAAGGATTGAAGTATTTTTGGAAAATTGGTAAGTAAAGTTGTATTTTCATTTAACCAATACGGATCTGACGATACCAATGTCACGTATAAAAATGTGGCTAAGGTTGAAACAATTGTAATCCGTTAAGGAGTTTATTTGATTTTATAATTTTTTTTGCTAGTTTTTTGAATATACGTCGTATCCTAATGACGGCCCTGGTTGTTGGTGCTTTTGTGTTAATGGATTGTAAGAAGTAAAATTGAAAATCTACTTGTTGGATTTTTTTTAGATCTTTTCTCAACTATAATTTGTTTTATACTATAATAATAATTAATAAAGCATAAATTGTACAAACTTCTTGCAATACAATTAAGTCATTTTAGTAGTAAATAGCTTTGAAAAGTTTTAATTACTAAAATGCACATTAAAACTTAAAACCATTTCCTATAGTTAAAAGTAATTATTGTATAACATAATTTACGTTGTAGTTATAAATTCCCTTTTGAACGTAGCATAATTATAATTATTATATTATATTACTTATAAAATGAAAGAAAGTATTATTATAAAATATATTATTTATTTTTCTCTTTGTGCACTTCAATTTGAAAGCAAACTGTTTTCAAGTTTTTTCTATAATTATAATTAATCAAAAATATATGGATCGTCCAAATTCTTCCAATAGTATCATTGTATAATGTACTACCTTATTTATAATATTAAGGAAGTTATCATCATAGAGCCCAGAATAATTGAATTATTAGGGATAATTATACTATAATATCATAATAATTATTATTCTGTGAAACAACATTTATCTGCCTCAATTTATAGTGTCAAAGTAATTGATGTTTCATGCGGGTTCAATATTTTAAATAAGCTTGCGCAATCGTTTAGGAAATTAGATAAAAATTCAATTGCAAACGTTTAAATATAATAAGAAGGTAAAATTAGCGTGTTCCTTAATATATAATTTGTAACAAAATGGATTTTTAAATATCATCTGTGATTTGATGACATTAAGAAATTTTGATTTTCTTGTACAATGTTTTAGCTAGAGTTTTGTTATGAAGTAACATAAAGTGATTGTTTTAATAAGAAATTAATTAGGTAATTAATGATTTCAAATGAATAACAATTAGTTAAAGTGTGCCAGGAATTGCAACATCAAACCACTAACATACAACATACTTTGGTGAAACTTTAACGACTATTGGAGCTACCTACCTTAAATAGTAATATATTCAAGTGGTATCATAAACCAACATTTGTACCAATTTCGCAAAAAAAATCTGATTTTCATTTTCATTTTTACAACATAGTCGGTAGTACTCGTATTAACAATAAACATTTCAAAAACGATTAGAATGCCAAGTTTCCTGAAAGTATATGTTACGATCCGACAACATTCAAGAAATGCGATATATCATTTCGAGTTGCAGCAAAACCGTGAGCAGAAGCAGAAAGCGTAAAGTTAAGGTTCGGCCTTGTAGGTCAGGACTTGTCGACCCTTACAGGTGAACAAGCGGTCAGTTCCGTTAATTTAACCTCATTGTCATGCAAAGCTAATTTAATAATGCAGTATTGCACAAGAAACTATAAACGAAAACTACATTTCTGAGTGTTTTCATCATATTAAAATTGTTTGCTAACGAACATTTTGCATGTGCATTCATAATAATTGCACTGATTATAATTTTAAATCTCCTAACAAAATTTCTACCAGTCGGGATCGACTAATTGTAGTATAACCAAACAAAACACGAATTCTTGCTAAATATAATACATGGATTAGTAAATAAAATAGATAGTCACTTTATTTGCTAAGGGAAGTGTGCTTTACGAAGCTGAAAGTATCATTCTCAAGTTTTCTAGAGTTTGATTTTGCCCAATTAGCCTAGTCTCTTGTTCTAATACCGGAAACAGGAAAAGTTTCCAATAAGGTAGACTTTTGATGCCACACTCAATGTTGTCCAATCGATTAATGAAAATAGAAAGTAATTACTGGTAGTTAATATAAAAATTTAAATTTTCTGATCTTGAAATCAAATTCAATGTTCTAATGTTACCGCGGGCAATAATATCATGTCATAGATGAAATAAAATAAACCGGACATATTTCATGAAAACGGATAAACTGTTATTTTCCATAATTATTAATTGTTCGTTTTCACTTTTCGGAAAAAGTGTTTTTTTTTATTTGAAAGTACTAATAGAGGTCAAACTGAAGTTACAGAATTTTTTTAAAATTTTTTGAAGTACTCCTAACCTAAGAAAAAATTGATCAAAAATGACGTCATTGTCAAATCATGAGTGGGCGATGATGAAACTATTTTTTTACGGTACTGTAGGTTTCTACGATATAAAACTGATATCATTTCAGTTGGCGGTTGTATTCATAATGCAATGAATATCACACATGTACGTAAATGTCAGTTTATCAATTGGCTGTCAAATTTAAATCGCCAGTTTGCTGTTTAATATAATATTTATTCTATATCGGCATTGTCCAATCCTTTTTGGCCAATAACGTCATTGACCGGCCAAAGACGCAAATATTTACATTATTGCCCACCGTTAACGGGCAATCACTTCAATGGTCGGAAAATGACGATAATGACCAGCATAAATGGGCATTGACGTCATTGTCAGGCTATTGACGTCAACGTTCGATTTACATCATTGACCGTAACATAATTGTAGCATTTTTATCAAAGTTATATTATGTTTTTATATTATTAAAGAATTTGTGACTACTTAAACTCTCCCATTATCAGTGAAAAGTATTGCACTATTTGTAATGATATTACAAACTATTAATCAGCAAAGAAACTTTTGATAAAAGAAGTACTAAATTTAGTAGAAACTGTTGAAAACTTGAGTTTTACAATATAGTTAGAAGTAATGAAGCTGATGCTCAAAGCAATTTATATTGTGTTTTTAAAAAATAAATAAGTAGTTGTAGTATCTAGCTACTAAACATTTACTAACTAACTTGAACAAGTTTATTTCTAATTGAAAATGTAAAAAAATACAATTACCGAACCAATACATACAATAAGTCATTTATTTGATAGGTATTTATCCAAATTTATTCTTTAATGTCTTTTATAATGGCTTCATATTAGACAGTTTCAAACAACTCAAATTATCTATTGATAATTGGTACACTAGGGTAAGTGGAACCTATGGGGTAAGTAGAACCACGCAACGAAAATCATCCTTAAAATATCATTTTCAATCTACATAATTATATTTTCAGTTCTTACAGCGACTGTACAACTTACACTCAAAATTATATTTTAAGTATAATTTTCGTTGCTTGGTCTACTATACAGGCAGAAAATTCAAAAATATTTTAATTATTATTCATTCATTCTTAATTTTTCTGAAACTAGTTTTGCAATAAAAGTCTCAAAGATTTTATAATGATAGGAACGAATTCTTCTCATTAAATTAACGAGCACGTTTCTGATAGTGTCATAAAATTTATTCAGAAATAAACTAAAATTTTTATTAAATTTTTATAAGGTTAATAAAACACGTTGGTCGCTTCGAATTCTTCCATCGAGAAAAAAACCGTTCAAGATAAAAATTTCCACGTTGTAGTAGGTATTCAATTAATTCTTCTACTTGTGTTACAAGTGGTATGGAGTGGTATGTTATTTAATTAGCAATAAATATATAATAATTATTAATGTAACATGAATTGATGTTATTACTACTTCGATTTACACAATAAAACATAAAATGGTTAACATGGAGGAAGGCACTTTCAGAAAATTGCGTGCAATGTGCAACAATTTTATTATCACCACTAGCACAACAATTACATGACGTAAATACAATTTGTTTTTAATTTCTTATTTAAATTTCCAAGATATTAACTTGTCAACAATTTTATATTACTAAACGCAGTAACCCACGATAAACAAATCAAAAAAAATTAATAATTCATTAGATGCTTCTAGTACGTACACTTAAAGAATTTAACAAAGGCGTTAGCTATTTATATTTGTGGTAGGTTGTAAAATGGTAAACAATGCAAATTGAAGGACTTTCAAACTACAAAATATTCCTAAAAGCAACCATGGCATACTTTGCTAATGGCTAAATTGTACAATTACGATTATACTAAATTAAAAAAAAAACATTTCTTGGCAATTATTGTAGGTTTACGATTTTTTTTTCTTTTTCATTCCGAATCTTATAGCTTTAGCTGAAACGCAATACAGCAAGCTTACAAATCCAATTTGTTGAATATCCACGAGAAGCCTTTCCAATTTTCTCGAAACAGTATGTAATTCTGTAAGGCTACATGTATCATCGATACAAATCAACTAACACTAAAAGAAACATAATTTCAAAATAATTAATTGGATGCTTAACATCTCCATGAGAATAAGTCCGGCAACTTTTACTGTCACTTATCTTTGCCCATTGTTTCCTTTTTTGCGTTACATCATTTGAGTTATTCGCGAGAAAACTTGATCTAATTTTCGAGAGTAGCAAATAAAAATTCTTGCGTTTAAGTTCTTACATAAGCAATTCGAACAATTCAATTGCTCTTACTATTCTTAGCATTGTGACAGCAGAAGATGAAATTAAATGAATAGTGCAATTCAACATTGCATAATGGAAGAAGATATTAAATAATAATCAAGTTCCTACTTATTTCTGCGCATATGCAAATTTTTGTTGCTCGTTTAATTTATTAAATGAGAATTGAGAATATTTAAATTTATTACGATGGCGAGCGATTCGAACATAATTTAAAAATTACTCAAATTTTTCTATTAGAATAAATTACTATTATATTATTAAAGTTGCAATTACTTAGGTAGGTGAAGTTGCCTTAGCTTATGTAATTATGATAGGAAAAAACGTTTTATTAATATGGAGGCTATTCAACTAATTTTTTTATATTAAAATATAACGTTGAGTGATTATAACTTCTGGTAATAAAAGCTTGAAGCCATAGAACGACCTATAGTGATATGTGCAAATGTGTTATGTAAGAATCGTTGAATTTAGATATAGTAGTACCAAAATATAAACTGTATAATATCAAATAAATAACTCAGGTTGTAGTACTATTATTTACTATCTACTACAGTACAAGAAGTAAATTTAACAGTAACCTACAACTTAATAGTTTGTATCTACCTAAGTGGAAAATTAACATGATTTGATATGATGGCCATTTTAATAATATGCAACCATTTTGTACAAAATAAAGTTAATTTTGTTATTGAAACGGTTTTAAAAACTTATTAGCACGTGGGTTTCGTGATAATGCAAACCATAATAATTTTATTTGTTTATTATTTACTTACGCACTTTTTTATTATATAACTTGCTCATGTGCACGTTTGTTTCGTGCCTTTAAACTGGTTCCCTTTAGGAAAATTCAAATTAGAGAATCTATTAAAACTTACTAATTAAAACTTTGTTTTTTAAATTTTAATGAACAATTTACATTTTACTTTTGCATTAATCGGATAAACATTATACAAATATATGTTAAGTGTTTTGTTTTAATTATGTAATTATATAATTTGTAATCAACTTTTACTGATGTGTTTTTTTATTTTTCAATTCCCTGTACCCAATCAGAATTTAAAATTTTTCTTCGCACTCTCATGAAAATTTTTGAATTTTGTAACACTATCAATATGGTAGTATGGTTATAAATTGAATGGAAAATGGATGCCATTTATTGTAATGGTTTAAATTAAAAACATAATTTTTTAAATATTAGGTGGCCCCCTAATCAGGAATTACTCCTTTATAAGCCGCTTTTTTTTAAATATGTGGAGGTAAATCTGCGTACGTATTGCACCAACGAAAACGTTAAAATTGACACGTGTTAGAAATTCTAATTTCAGTAATCATACGAAGAAGTCATTTACACTTTTCTTTTTTTATGATTATCGAATTATTGCAACGGCATCCTAGCGTTTAAAACGCGTTTCATATTATAGATTGTATTTATTTAGAAAGTACAAGATAACTTTCACAATTGTCGAATATTATTTACTTGTAATTATTAATCAATAAACTTACCAATATATAAAAAATTATAGTAAGTAATCCAATCAATGTGTATTTTTAAGTTGAAATACAAATGTTATCCAAACACTGCACTTTCATTCACCTTGATATTATTTTGTCAAATTTTACCGATAACTTTATCGAATATAATCTATTGCTCTCATTTATCTATGTATTTCGTCAGAGCAAACGCACCACAGGTGTATTGGTATTACTAACTATACGATAACTGGTGATGCGAGTGAGTAGTTACGGACGACGATGAATAAACTCCGGATTTAAGATGCGAAGAACACGGACTAATGAAGGTCGCGAAACACATCGGTTGTCTATGAGTTGATTCGAGAAATTCTCGTCTCAAGTTCAAGAAAATTTACTTTTTACCACTTTGAATAGCTACTGCTTACTTCAATATTAAATAAACACAAAATTATCGGAATTAAAAAAAAAACGGGTTTAAAAAACTTTCTTTTGACTTAATTAAGTAGTTCATCCATTTGTTTCCAAAAATTGGTGTATTGAAGAATATTGCGTATAAATATTAATAAAAAGTATTGTAAAATATTTACATATTACTAATATCCTCTTGGTAATGAATTGAATTTGCATTTAAATTAAAAAAAATTCCAAAATACGAGTGATGTAATTTCTAATCTACAAAATATTCAAATAGCTGCTAATTTAAATTATGAATTATCATCGATATGAGGATGTACGTCGAATTTTACAACCAAATTTCTGCAATCACTGAATGATCGGAGCTAAGTAAAAGTAATAAAATTCATGAGCTAAAAATGTATCTGCCTTCTTCGGAATGTATTTGAATTTTATTACGTTATATTATTTTAAAGTTTTATGAGCTAATAATTTATTTATATCAGGTAGCATGCTTTACGCCTTGTGCTAATTAAGAACAATTTTACGCATAAACAGTTCGTGTTCGTGAACTGTTTACGCGCAAAATTACTCGAAACATTAAAAGACCATACACGCGAACACAAGGAAATATCACGGTAAAGCGGTTTATAAGATTCCTGCTTCCCATAGTAACGAATAAGAATGAAAATAGTGTCAATAATTAGCAGAGACCTTCTTTCCACGTTTGAAGACACCCAGCAGTAGATATTAAGTTATTCTAAGCGCTCTAAATGTGTGCTTTTTGAAAAATATCACTTGCTTTGCAAAAAATAATTACCTACAAAATTCTTTGAGAATTCAAAATAACTAAATTTAATATTTAATTATTTGTATGCGGTTATTTTCCAAGGCAAGTGGTATCTTTTAAAACTTGATTACTTTATTTTTGTACTTTTAACCATAATTTATAAAAAAGCTATTATCAAGTTATTGTTAGATAGCTTTATACGCGCGGAAGATCCTTCTCTTTCGATTAATACCATTTTAATTTTAAAATTTAAGTTAAGGAAAAAATGTAATTAAAATTACAAATACGGTTTTAATTGTGAGAAATTCTTTTAATTTGGAGTTTTTACTTTTTAATAATAATTTACCATTAAATGATATTCGTGTACTGAACATTAAAATATTTCCGTATAAACAAATCGATGCAAGTATGGCGTACACCTTGCATGTTTTCTTTAAAAATAATTTTACAGTTTAATATTAATCTAAACTTAAAATTATTCACACTTTCTCCGAGGTAGATATCAATAAAATCTAATTAATACAAGATAACCAATCAACATGGCTGAAACACATGGTTTAAACTGTAGTTCACAGTGATACATTGATTATAGATTATATTATTATTATACATTGTTATTGATACAATCCGTAAACGTCAACCTAATTTCACCAAGTGCCGCTAGAGGCGCACTTTTCAATATTCCTCAAATTTGGCGAAGTATGTTTAACGTATTTTATCCCCAACTTTTCTTCAACAAACTCATTTCCAAGGATTTTCTTATTTTTTTGCTTTGCCAACTCGAAAATGACAGATGTAAAATTAATTTTCCGAAATGTAGTTGAAAAGTGGCCCCAATCTCATTGTTATACTATTACAATTTTACAACTAACAAGGGGTCACTACAGTGAGTATGTCGCCAATCGAGATCCCAATTTTTTTGGTGATTCTAGAAGTTAAAAAAATTATCACTTTTTCGAATTTTAGTCGATTGCCTCTTAATTCTTGAGTTATGAATTTTTGAAAGGGCAGGTTTTACCATAGGTTTAGCATTATGGAAATTGTAACGGCAGTCCATGGAAATTGTAACGGCAGTCCCGGCACTTTTTTTTTCTTTAAATTATGTAATTTACTATCGGAATTAAAAAATTAATGACCTACGAATTACCATTACAAATTATTAACCGCTAGACCACCACGGTTTTTTGTAATAACTAATAGCTAATAATAATAGCAGTTAACCCACCACGGTATTTTTAAAAATTCATAACTCAAGAACTAAGGGCCAATCGACTAAAATTCGAAAAAGTGATAATTTTTTTAGCAACTAGAATCACCAAAAAAATTGGGATCTCGATTGGCGACATACTCACTGTAGTGACCCCTTGTAAGTACATTATTAACACTTGTTATTATAACATTTTTTTTAAATAAATTTTTTCTCCAATCCTTGGTATCTCAGCTGAAATCGATAGATGTTTTCTAGAAGTAGAGTCCAACTTTTTGTCAATGGACAGGTATGTCACTAGTATCACAGCAGATTCAAAAATCTACTACCCTTTAATTGTTTGAGTTCCTCCTTTTATAGCTTTTTATAATAACAGAAACTTTCTTTTAATATTCCGAAAATTTACTCTGCGTGCTGCCTTAGGTCAACTATTTTATCACCAATCTGGATAAAATTTGGTGAAAATTTAAAACACCATTCGTTGTTCTATAAATAATAATCTCGACTCATTTGGACGCATTGTATTTTTACTACAAGCGATTCAAAATCGTCACATGTTACTAGATAACTTCAAATATTGAAATCTTCAATGTTAAGCTCTTTCAACCACTAAAATGTTATGGGTCACGTCCATGCCGTGTGTAACTAATTAAAATTACTTATACAAACATTTGTTGAGCTTAGTCCACACCAAGCACAGCTTTATGATTTTCAAAAACGAATGTCAGAAGTTTTTATGTTTACGACGTTACATTTGGCATAATATACTTTAATTAAACGCGAATTGACAATCATTACGTATAAAAACACATCCTGGTGATGAATAGCAAGAATCACTTCATCTTATATAAAAGGTATTTTGGCTTCTTTCTTTTATTCTTTTTCTTATTTGGAGCTCGAAAACGAAGGAATTTTCATTTGGACCAAAATTACTGCATTGTTTTGAGCCAAAAAATGAAGTTTTTTTATCCCAAATTCGAACTTTGTGAGAAAATCGTTGCCAATTTTTATTTAATACAAGTTTCTACAAACAATCGTTTACGAGCTCCGTATAAGAATATACTGAGCTATTTTTAGTTTTTTATTTCAGATTAGTCGTTCCAGAGTTAAAACTGGAACAACGGCCATATTTCCCTTGTTTACAATATTTTCTCATTAAAAAATTAAGTACGAAAAATGCATTAATCTATACAACTTTGGTCATCTTTTTGATTGGTCATGCCATGCTTTTCTTATTAAGCGGTTGAAGTTTAAAATATTTACGGAAATTCTTGAGATAAGACGTCAAAATGACAATTATAGAATACAAATTACACGCGTAGAATAAATTTTTTCATAAAAATGCCTAGTTGTTGTGTAATTGTCTGTAAAAATAATGACAAAAAAGGATTTTTGATAACCATATTTCCTAAAAACACAGAACAGAGAGCTCTTTGGGCTTCCGAAGAGAAAAGAGAAACTATATTGAAATTTTTTAATTCAATGTTATCAAATTCAACGTTTTTAACCAATCAAGTGAGTATCAATAATAATTATTCTATTGTAGATAATGCACGTACTGTTAACCATAGAAGCTGAGAAAAACATGGCGGCGAACTACACGTTGGCTACACTCTATCTATGTACTCACTCTAGTTAGACTTATTTAGAAAATACTATATTTAAAGAGGGCTTGGCAGATTCACTTGAAATTTTGAGAACATATATGTATGAAATAGTATATTATACTACAAGGGAGTAAAGTTACTCTTTTCAGTCCCGAGACAATTTTGTACCGAGGCCGAAGGCCGAGGCGTAACAAGCAGTCGAGGGACGAAAAGCAACTTTACTCCCACGTTGTATATACTATTTTTCACAATTGCGATGAAAAATTCTATTTCTAATGTAAATATATAGAAATAAATAATTTTACTAGAATAATGGATTTTCATTTTTACACCCCGCTGCGGGGTGTAAAATCCATTTTTACGACCTGCACCGGGGTGTAAAAAAATAAAATCATTTTTACGACCTACTGCAGGTCGTAAAATGCATGTTGAATGCAGGTATAAAAAACGCCCCTTTACACCCGCAAATGCGGGGCTAAATTGCACTTTAGAGTATCGCAATTGTGAAAAACATATTTTGGCATTTCATAACAGATATTTTATATTCTTTTAAACAATAAAAATTATTTTATGCTGAAATATATCATTTCTAAATTTTTTATTCAAATTACTGCCACATGAAAGAAAAAATTTCAAATGTTTCGACGTTTTATTACTAAATTGTTTTTAATTTAATGACAAGTTTAAAACGTAATCACCGTGCAACAAATTGGTTATAAATTTTGCGATGATATTTATTTTAATGAAAGAAGATAATTATTTTTCGATTAATATGATATAATTTTCAATAATTTGTAATGTTACAGTTTTTTGTAATATTTTCTTTACTTTAGTAAATGCTAAAATTTGAAATGTGCTACATACAGAGAGCTCGTCAGGTTTGGAAGAAATTCATTAAAAATTAAATAAAAGTTTTTTAAAAAAAAACTTCTCGGACACGTCGATATTGTTTAAATGCACATATTTCTATCAAATTTAATTTCTTACCGTCAATTGTTTTAGACTAATGACGTTACTGAATTTTTTTTAAATGGCAACCTTTATTTTTCTTCACGGATTTTAATAAAATCATATTTTTTGAGTCGATTCAATTCACGGTGAATTCTACGTCAAATTTTTATGTGACGTCTGGTAGAAAGTTCGAGTGAGTGCTGGACCATTTAATTAACAGGTTAATTGGATTCATCATGGTAGTGCTTTTAACACCTGACGATATCAGGTTTGCTCGAATCGCGCGCCGACCTTGAAATTTACGTCATACTATCATCAGCAACCTCGCTACAATTTTTAATTCGAAGTAAGGTTACTTTGAGGTTAACTTTCACATGGATCATTAAGGATGAAGAAACTTCTTGAGCTCGATTAGCCACTCACTTCCAGTTTAATTTGCTCTTACTAACAGAAGGACTTAAACAATTTTCCTCAACTTCTTCCAACGACACTCAAAAATTTCTTTTTATCGCAGCTGGGTTTTATCCATCTCACCATAATATCTCTAGCAGTTGAAACATTCAATTTGGATATGTAGGACCATATATAATTTTAATTTTTTATATTATGTATTATGATGTAGTCTCAGGATGTTCCCTTACCGCACAAATTCATGTAGTCTACAATTCAACTCTTTTACAACTTAATACATCAAATAGGTATAAAAATATATAAATAGAAATAATGAAAAGTTTTTAACAGAAAGATTCACTCGGTGTAAAGTACAAAGCCAAAGCATTAAATCATACTTTTTTGTTAGATTTATTTGCTTGATATCATAAATCAAATTAAATTATAATAAATGTTTATTTTGATGAATAAAGACACTGTTATAAATATTAAATGTTAAACAAAAAATATGCCATTTGTGTTTGCATCGTTCATTTCTCTTGAAAAATTAATAAAAACGAAAGCAATAAATGTTTAATTCGATACGAGCTATCCCTGCTTGATAGAATATTTACAAAATTAAAATATGAAGAAGCACATTTCTAAAAAATTTAAGAAAAGCCGTAAGTTTTTTATTTTGCAAACTTCACTTTGTAACTTTTGCTTTATTGGGTAATATTTAAATGTTCATTATAAACAAGAAAATGCAATTAAAGTTGAAACAACATTAAAAAATTATTACGACCTTGTAAAGTCTATTGTGTCCTACCCATCCATTACAAAAGTAATGTAACTTGACTTTTGCTCTTCCTTGAGTTTGGCACGAGCTTTTAAATAGTAGTATGACGCTAATGATGAGCATTTAACAAAATAATTTGTCATCATTTTAATATGCCCAACACATTACCACAAACAGGAAGACCATCTTTGAAATAATTATGTTTTCAAAACTAAATATTCAGAAACACTTGCAGAATGCAAAAATTACATTATAATTCTGCAACGTGTTAAAACTCACCTTCTTCAATTGACACTTGGAATAATTGAATATAAGTTACAATTTGCAGAAATATTAGCAGTATGATGAACTTTTGATAAAGTTCCTGGTGTTACTGCACTGGAGGAAGCATGATTATTGCAACCGAATCCATTTAAGCTTTTTTGGACGTTTAAAAAAATATTAGACGCATTTATTCTGTTGAATGGTGCAAATTGCATTATGGATTATAAATTAATAGTTATAACTGATTGAACAAGGAATTATAGAAATGTATGTATAATATATAATTAATAATCTAAATTATAATAATAAAACAGAAAATTATATAAATTATTCCTGTTTATATTTTCATATTGAATAGCTATTATTAGCAACCAGTGATTATATAATATCCTACGTACAACTACAACTTATTTAATGGAATGTCAACAAATAATAATAATATAAAAAAAAACTAAAATCACAATAGTTGTTGCTAATTTAGTAATTTAAGTTACGAAATAAAAAATTGAAGGAAGTAGTTTGCGTTACCACCAAGAAAAGAAACTATAATATAAGTTAACCATACATAATCCAGATTCAATATACTTGATGGCCTTCACTGCATGACTAAATTTAGACAAACAATTCAAATTTTGAGATTAGAAAATTAGAAATAATAAGGGGATAAAATATTAGGCAAACTTTTAACTCCTAATTTATAGTTTAAGCTTTTACTTTTCTAAAATTATTTTTAATATTACCTTTATTTATACGATGTATGTAAATGGTTTGCACTTTGCAATGAATACACTTGAGCAGAGAATGTTGAAATTAATTGAGGACAACTTTAAATAAATAAGTTCCACCCATTTAGATTTGTTGTTTTCATTAAATGCTTCCTTTGAATAGAAATTGCAAACATTAGACTAATTTATTTGAATAATTCTCCAAAAGCTATCGATTTCAACCTAATCGGGAGCTTCAATCAAAACGTGGTGTATTGCATGAAGCTTTGTGGTTTAACGTTTTCCACTTGCTCCGACCACTTTAGCATTAAAACCGGAATAGAAAAGAAATATTGCAGTGCAAAATAGTAATTGAATTATTAAAAACCACGTTACGCGATGCGGCTGAAGTACAGCAACACTGTCATAGAAGCGATTGTTTACACGTTTAGAGGCTTCGTAATGACAATGGTAGATTATTGACCCCATAACTTTAAATATTTCCTACTTGTAGGATTTCCTATTTTTACACTTCAGACTTTGTGAAATTGGATTGACTTTCTCACTTACTTCTCATTTCAGTTTGTTATTACTTATTACATTTTTCTATTTTAAATTGTTATAGCAATACTACCTATTACCTGGAAGAATGTTATTGGCTTTCGTGTTGGGTCACAATATTGCAATATAAACTATCAAAAGCTGGCTTTATCCTTCATACTTCCAGGCAAAATCTTGGATCAAACCAAAAAAACGTGGCTTACACGTCAAGAAAATTTAATATATTACGTTTTGTTGAAAAAAATAAACCGCAGAACAAATTATTAAATTAACAATGGGTGCGCATTGAGATTGATCTATAAAACTGTTAACGGATACGTTCCGTCAACAAAACAAAATACTATCGTGATTTTGTCTTCGGTTATACTTGTTGCGTCCGTTATTATTCTTTAATTTTGATATAGCCAATATTAAATCAAATTTTACTGTTATTAGACGTAACGTTCATTTCGAACCCACTAAACAGTTAAATAAGCACCTTAAAATAATTATTATCTAACACTGCCTTCATCATTTGAATTCAGGTTATCTAGAACGCCAATATTGTTTTATCTCACCATTTCAGTTGGACAAAGATTATTTCTGGAATGATTACCTGCAACAACAAAAAATCAGTGTAAATAAATAAAATTAATAGTTTTGTGAAATATTATGTGATTTGCAAATAATCCTATGCCATAAAATTGTCAAATTATGTTATAGAAATAAGCAAAGAAGCCGGCACACGTTTCGTGCTTATTGGAAATTATTGACATCGAGAATAATTCCAGACGAACAAATCTTAATAAAGATTTAAAATAAAATTTTTCTTACAAGGAAACTCATAAAATCGTTGCAGAGACTGCACATGTGGCCAATTGGTACTTTTCTAAATAGTAGAAAAATTTTATATCTGTTATCGACTTTGGAATTGTTTTTTCATTAATTGGATTTTCTCCTACCGAAACATTTGTTCGGTTAGTAAATTTATTAAAAATAATTATATTACGTTTCATTTTATGCAATTTAAATAATTAAAGCGTTGTTTTCTTATTTGATTCAATTTATATACCTAATTCCGTTATTATTAACGGTAGTATGCATTACTAGTGGATTCTTACTATTTTCTAAAAAAAAAAAATTGTTATTGCATATAATTATATACTACCCAATGACATGCCTTAAGAAAAATTATTTAAAAAAATTAATCTAATCCGAATACAAGGAAATAACAGAATAATAAATTAGTTTTTTAAGATCTTCTTCTTGTTTGTGTAACATCATAAAGATGAAAATGGTATCAATCGAAAGAAAACACTTTTCCGAATTTTACGATTTTAATTATTATTTAAAATGTAAATAATATATAATATGCATTAAAAAAATATGAGTAGCCTTGGAATATGTCTTAACTCTTTAGTGGGCCGCGGGAAGACGTATTCCCAGTACCGAAATTGTAAGAAATAGGTCCATAGGAATAAATTTTTTCACCTAATATGTGTCAGATCTTTACTACAAGACATATACGAAGTAAATTTTTTAATTTACCAGTAAATATTCTTAAAACTTAGAAAGTTATTCAATTATGAAATCAAAACTTTGATTATTTGTGATTAATTTATTGAAATTTGCGAGCGAATTTCAGTTTTTAGCGAAAATTCTTGTGTTATTGTTACTTTATAAGGTTTCTTTTATCATTTTTATTGTTTTTGGACATTCTACTATCAACCCATGCTTTAAAAAGTTTCATTTTCAAAAGTAACATTTTTACGAAATTTATTTGTACTTTAGGTAAAATTTTGATAAAATACAAATTATTACAAAAAGTTTTGACTTATTTTTAATATTGAGAACATCCAATAGCAATAACCATTGCTAAAAGTAATTTAAAAAAGTAAAAAGTAAGTGTTTTAGCAAAAAATCGTTTTTATGCAAGTGCTCTAGAATGGTCCCGTGGGAAGACGGTTTCCCACTTCTATATTTACAACTAGCGGTGCAAAAATTGATTAGATAACCATTAATAACTACTCAGGGGGTCTAATATGGTATATTTTCACACAAAAATTTTTAAAAAAGTAGCCAAAATAATTCGCCCACGAAAGGGTTAAGCTGCTTACCTTTAACTACTTGTACAGGTAGTTTGGTGTAGTGATTAGGAAGTGAAACTATAGATCTTAAAGGTCATAGGTTCGAATCCCGTTCGCTCCCAATTTTATCTGTGTCGTAAAAAGGATATTTCCGTAAATAAATAAACAAAACAAGTCATAACTTTCACATAATCTCCATTCAATGTGTCATATAAATTCGTAGGTGTTGTTTTTCAAAGGTTTGTGTCTTATAAAATAGGCATACTATAACATTTTACCAAAAATTCCAAAAATTGTCTATAACTCAAAAAATTGTGAGTATTATATTATTGAGAACAATGTTATTATACGCCAAGTCAGTAATCAATTAATTAATCTAACACATAAAATCTAGAATTGGTCTTATACACATTACATCTTGTATCAATTAAATTTTTAACGATGATCTAACAAAACATTGCATCTTCCGGCCAAGGAAAAAAATAATTAAATTTTCGAATCATTAAACTTTATTTTATATGGTGAAATTACCAATAAAGGTTTAATGACAAATAAAATAACTATTAATATCTGTATAACCCTAAACTGATAATTAAAATGAATTACTTCTCCAAAAACCATGTATTTAAAAATAAAAATTTGAAACCATTAGTTTCACCTAATATTTATGCATAGCTTAGAGGTAATTTGTAATATTGTTTTGTTTTATGAATTTATATGGTAGATACGCTGGACAAAAATTATACTGATAAAACTTGCAGTGCAAATTATTCACTTTCATTATTTGTTATCTTATCTTTTTCTAGAAATATCAATTTTTATTTTCTTTCGAATAAAGTGGGTTATTCAAAATTAATTGGAATGTGAGCTAAGCGTAAATAGAAAAAAAAATTCCTTTCAATGCGGTGCAACTTACACCATCAAAACATGCAATAGTAGATACAATATTGCCAAAACAGTTTGCAGCAGAATAACGAGAAATCAAATATCGGTAACCTAAAAATTAAATAAAAATATCAACATTTAAAAATGCAAGGCATAATATACCAGCTAATAAAAGTGTATTTAATTTACGTAACGTATAAATATCAAGTGAGTATTGATTAAATATTGCAAAATTTTCTTAAAAATTAGAAAGTTTTTAATGGATATGAATTAATTTAATATTGATTTGAAGAAATTAAAAAAGTAGTTGTCGTTAATTATTATCATTATTACTTAATTATTATTCATATGTGTATTGATATTCATAAATCAAAAAAAAATACATAAAAAATTTAACTTTAATATGGTTTTCCATTATCAGACGCGATAACTTATTTTTTCTAGAAGTTTTTCTATTATTATACAATATTAATAATAATAGTATAATTATAATTAATTACTCTAAATATGTGTAATAATTTAATAATTGCTTCGACTAACCTAAAAGGAAAGATGGGTGCCAAATATGATATTATAATTGTGTACTAATAGTACTTAATACATAAAGGCCGTATATGAGTGTAGAAAATTTATGAATTTTAAAATATTCAACAAAAAATCAAATAACATAACTTTGGATGGAAATCCAATAATTGTGAAAAGGCTATAACAGCTCGACAAAGTTAAGAAACTTACATTACTAACGAAAAATTTCTTTCAGTGTGAAACATCACAACAAACTCAAATCTCATGCAAGTCAACTCAAATAAGAATAAGTAACACAATAAATTCAACTTCGATGTACTGCTAACGCTTTAAAAGCCGAATAACAACGGCCTCCACATACTTAGAAGATAATTGCGGCTTGAAAGTTGCATTGCCTGCTAGTTTTTAATATTCTACTCAACTTTTATCCAAATTTACAAAAATTATTATTCAAGACAGTGCCAGTGGAGATTATTAAAATTTATCAAACTTGCTACCCGTTTGGATTAATACTTCACTCCATAAGTGATATAGTTACCAAACAGCACACAGCCTTCAGAAAATATTGATCGCGTATAATTTGCTCTCTACATAGAAAAATATTGCAATAATTCAAGATCTGGCACAACTGTAGATATTTCTGAAAACTCTATTTTATTATGAGTTATAATATTAATAATTACTTGTGTTTAATAATTACTCAAGTCACAATTACTTAAGTACTTAAGTGCCATATACGGGACTTTTGTAGGTATAAACTTGTAACAGTATATTTATTTTAGTTTCATTAAATTGTTTGGTTGGTAATAAATGAATGAACCAATAAGAGGCGCGCGCCAATATAAATTATTATGTTAGATTTAATACTTTCAAATTTAGTGTGGGTTAAAAGGGCTATTTGAATATAAAATCTACACTTCCCTTCTTACGAGTGGGGACTAATAATTATGATTATTCAGACCCCCATAATTCTGTGTATGCTTGGAGGACATTCCATATCTTCTAAACCCTCTGATCCTAAAGATCAAGATAATGTTTATTCCATAATGGATTTTATTAAATTGCAACCTTTTCCAATAGATATATCAACATGTCGTTCCATTTTGGCCTGGGGGTCTTGAGGGTCATATGAGGTTAAAAGTGACGGTTATAGTTGTGCGGCTTGCGGTCCTACCCGGTGAGTTTGTGACACATTAGATGCGTGAGTTTATTTCGTTCGTTAAATTCAAATTTCGGTATAAAAAAAGCTTCCCTTTTGAATATTTTTTTTTAAATTGAATATGCATGGGGCATGCACATATAGTTTCAAAATGCATTAAAATTCCGTGACATTATTGCAAATATAATTAACATTTCCGTATTAGGAAAATACACTGTAAAACAATTAATAATAATTTAATAATAATAATTAATAGTTACAGTAGTAATTAAAAAAAAAGACATTAGTATTGCTTGAAAATTTTGAAAAATCAAATTGTACACACATTCATATTTACAGCTAGACACTTTTAATATCTTACCAAGAGTAAAATAAACTCGAACGGTATTTTTAACGTTACAAATGCTTACAGCGCTAAAAGTATTTATCAAAATTAATTTTTTGTTGATTCGTTTTGTGTAATTTTAATTTCCCAGTTAAGAAATTTTTAAATTGATTTACTTCTTAATTCGTTATTCGATGCTTTAATAAGTTGCGAAGGAGAATTTGAGTATAATTTAGTAAATTAATAATAGGAGTATTATTTTTCTTATCGCAGAATTAAAAGTACTCAATTCAGTTTTGAAATAAAGAAGATTTTTGCTCCAGTAGCACAATTCACATGCCAAACTTTAATTAGGAAACTGTACAAGTAATTTCTGTAAATAAAAGTATTGTATATGTATTTGCACTTTTATTTACTCCAGATATTTTATTTATCCTTCCAAAATGTGAACCACATTATGTCGACGGTAAAGTATGGGTTTGTGATCACACGCTAATTTCTTCGTGCATATTTTGTCTGTTTTAAATAAGAGACAAATGGAGAAAGTTCATCAATATATTATAAATGCATGCCTTTCTTTGCAATGTTGATGGAAACTCCGCATATCTTATGTTAAAATATTTACAATATTTTATTGTTAAAAAATTATAAGCACATAAAAAAGTAATAGGTAGGTAGTACTTATTTAGTGCTTTTAAGGTTTCAACGGACAGTGGGCATAATCAAAATTCTAATATTGAAATATTTTTGATGAGATTAGAAGGCGAGACGTTTTACGAGGTTAGAAAAAATTTAATATAATTTTTTTGGTAACTTAATTTATGTTTTAATATAATACTGAAGGATAGCACGTACCGAAATAACGATTTTTAGGGATAGTTTAAATATTAAATACTTTAATAGTTATTTAGATTTACTATTTTATACCTTTAAATAAATTTAAAGATTTGTACCCCCTGCTAACAATAATTTAAAGTTTTTTAATAATCACATATGTAAATTCGCATACCTTCAAAATATTTCATAGAATTTATTTCCATTTTACTTTTCGGCAAACTTTTAAGTTTGAGAAAGCTATTAATCGTTTAGAAGTACAACCTCTTAAAAAGCACGCTAAAATCTTTCAGGTTCCTTTTTGTGCTTCACGAAAAATAATAATATGCATATTTTTCTATAACCACAAATCCATTATAGGTGAACGAACGTCCATGGCCTTGTTCAACCTGTAGCTTAACTACGAGATCATTTTATCCCATTCACTTAATAAATAATCAACATTATCCGTGGCTCTGTAGATATCCCGTTGCCCTCCTAACAAACAACAAATTTTTGATTGCGATTAACGGTTACTTCAGGAATGCAGTTTCGTATTGTAATTTAGACCAAGTCTTACAAAATAATTTATCTCCAGCTTACGTTATAAACAAATAAAATTGTTCAATTAGTGGACATTTTAATACGAACATAAAGTTAAGTTGTTTCAAATGAGAAACTCCTAGGAAATAATTTTTTTAATTTAATAGAACGCATTCTTACTAACGGAGTGGGAAGTTATTTAAATAACCATTGAAGAAGGAAAAAGTGGCATACTGCAATGTATTTAAGAGTATAATTGCACATTAACTAAATTTATTTTATGTTATAGTTCTTGTTCTTATGGTGGGTAATTGCGAGCAAAGATGGGAGCCTCACGTTTTCGATTAAATGGCGAGATCTTGTATTTACAACATACAAGGACGTTGTAAATTGTATCACAACACGTATTTATTACCTGAACTTGATTCAATTTTATCTAAGTAGTTATTTTTATTAATTAAATTATACGTTAACTTGATTACAGAGAGGCAATCAAGGTTTCTTTGTAAAATTTTATTTTATTATGCAAATCAAAAATTTTGTGGATAGATTGTATAACCGTAATTTTCTCTAACTGCTATATTGCAAGACATCTAATAATTATACCTGTATACGAAATATTACTCTTGGTTATAAATGTTAAATTAAAGCGTGCACTTATATAATTAGCAAATTTATGTAGTAATTTAAGGTATAAATTAATTAAATCACTTTGAAATGATAAATTAACAATCACAACTTTTGTGTGAGAAATTGAAATTTATATAAAATATATTAATTTTAATTATAATTTAATTTAATAGAAAATCTAGCAAAATTTAAAAAATTCTAAACGTTAAATTAACTATTTTAATCGAAATTGGTGGCAGAATTTATACTAAACATATTTAATTTCTTCTTTTTTTTATCTATAACTTTTATGGATAATAATTTAAAATAATTGAAGAAGTTTTTATAATAAGTTTTAAAATATAAAGCTTCAGAGTTCTCAAGATATCTTATATTTAAGGGTGCTATTTTGAGAACTTATTCAAACGCAAAATTATTGACTTTTACATTGGGATGATATCTACAAATCAGGTGAATAATTTTTAGAACAATAATAATTAGGTATAATAATTAGGAGAGACGGTCGTTAGCATAGCGATTAAACGCATAGACTACTAACACAGAGAACCCGGTTCGACTCCGGGCGAAGTAAGAAACATATTGTAGCCGTCTCCCCTCGGCAGGTAATGGCAAACCACCGGGGTGTAATCTGCCATGAAAAGCCTTTGTTAAAAGGCTCACCACACCCTGCAGAAGGGTTATGGACTGAGGAGGAATTAGGTATATATTACATAATTTTTAATCGCTTTTTAACATTATTTTTTTAACAAACATAACATTTTTAATTTAACATTTTGTCATTTTTATGTTTTTATATTAGTTTAAAGACGCGAAAATGAATGATTTGCAACTTGAGCACAGAAGCGCCATAATATTTTTATCGAAAGAAGGCATTAGTCCGAAGAATATCCATGAGAGAATGGTGGCAGTGTCTGGAGAAAATAGCCCGTCCTATTTCAAAGTCAAATATTGGTGCAAGCAGTTCAAATGGGGCAGAGAATCTATTCATGATGATCCAAAGTGTGGAAGACCTCTGGAGGCACGAACTGGTGTTGATTGACCGCATAATAAAAATTTTTATTATTGCTAAAGAAATAGGAATATCAGAAACTAGTGTTTTTAAAATTCTACATGAAGATTTTGGGAATGAGCAAAGTGTCAGCACGATGGATTCCCGAGCAAAAAAAATAGACGACAAATTTCCAAAGAGAATTTGACTGCTTTATCCCAAGATGAAGACTTATTCTATAGAATTTTAACTGGGGATGAGACCTGGGTACATCACTGAAAGTCTCTCACGAAACAAGAGTCCATGCAATGGGTTCAAAGGGGCTCTCCACCACCCAATAAGGTAAAAATGCAATTTTCTGGGAGAAAAGTGATGGCCACAGTTTTCTGGGATGCTGGGGGGATTCTCCTTAATTGAGTATATGCCAAACGGGACTACAATAACGGGGAATGTCTACAAAGACATAATTAAGAACTTGAAAGTAGCTATACACAAAGAAAGACCCCACAATTATGCTCAGAAAACTCTGTTTCTGAACGACAACTGGCAGAGTGCATAAAGCACGAATTGTACAAGAAGTAATCAATGAATGCAGTTTTAAATGGTGCAACATCCACCTTAAAGTCCCAACTGTGCCCCCTGTGACTATTATCTCTTTTCAAAACTCAAAAAAAACTTTGAAAGTGCATTGCTTTTTATCGAATGATGACTTGGAAAACGCTGTGGAGTTGTATTTTGTAGAATTATCAAAAGAATTGTTTTTCGAAGGCATAGCGTTATTAGAAAAACGTTGGAATAAGTGTGTTCCTGTTAATGGTTCTTACGTTGAAAAATAAAATTTTGTTTGTCCTCTAACTCTTTGTTTTCATAGCTACGTAGATAACATAAAAAACTCTCCTGGTACATAATATTATCCAAACATTATCATCTTCCCATTAAAACGACTCATCACAATATTTTGGACCAATTTTGAACTAACAAAATTTTTTAAATGGTAAACTTTTAATCTCAGTTTTAGATGCATTATAAAGTGGTTGGCAATATATCCTATATAATAATATAACATGATATTATACCTACTTATACATAATACATAGCAGTAAAACTTTTAAACAAACATAAAGATAAGAAATTGAAGTAGATAAAGCAGCAGATGAACAAAATGTAAAATAAAAACAAGAAAAATAATACGATATAAACTGAAATTGGTATATTTCAACTCAACGTAAGTTTTAGTACAACAATAAAGAAATGTTCGTAAAATGAAACTTGAGGAATAACATCAAGTATTTTGTTAAATAAATGTCGCATGCACGGAAGTACTTCCTAAATAGTGAAATTATACTATAAATGGTGCTTTTCACGATTTAATTTCATGTTAAACATTATAACCTTCAAAATGGGCTTTTATATCGCTTATAACGCTCATGTCGCGTTTTATGAGTGAATTACTCATTGTTGGTATAGTTTTATCTCGTTTTTCCAGTATAATTTGTGACTTATAATACCTTCTCTATCTGGTATTACTACATTAAATGGAAATTGTATTGGACAGCTGTATACTATAATTATTGAAAAAGTAAAGGGGTGTGTAATATTTCCATGCTGACAATAGTTTTCAATGGATCATTGGCATGTAACATTTACAATGCTAATCTTTAAATTGACATCGGTTGAATAATTTATTTTAATTATCAACAAATTTGACAGATTAGTTTAATTTGCGAGGTAACACTAATCGCTAAATTAATTTGAATTCAAATAAAAAATAAAAATAAAAGTGATTTTAGATTTTAAACTTGTAGATAAACAATCACAAACTTAATTTTTGCAGACACGAAACTATCATCAACAATTTCTTTTAGCTGTAAAACCTAGATTAGTTTAAATTATGTGAAGGTCATCTTTGGTTTTAATCTTTAGGCTTGCTGTTAGCTGCTTGGCTAACTTTTTGATACAGGATTTTGAATGGAACACGAGCACTAAAAGTTTATACAACAATTTTATTTAAAAAAATAATCCAACTAATAAATTTAATGATAAAAGCAATTTGTTAGTGAGTGCTTTTCATGTATTTTGTTTATGGCACTGCCGTTAACTTAATTAACACAATCTTGTTGAAACATTACATCGAAGTCCAAAATAATTCGTACAGTAGTAGTAGTAGTATCCGGAAGGGTCATCGGTAGCGAAAATATCAACTTGGTTTCGGTGGCTTCCATGAAATTGGATCCTGGGCGTAAATATAATTGTAGTGGTAACCACGAAATTCTTTTCAGTTTTCCACTCCAAATATCAAATACTCTAATATAAACGTAGTAATAATAATCTAATACTGAGAGCAATATTAAAAATTTCTGATTTGAGATTAATCCATAGATTGGAAGGTACTCGTCTATAGGAATAGTATAGAAACGGTGTCCATTTGTATAATTTATTAAATTAATTGTCCAACTTTCTCTGTCTTCCGTTGAGAAGCAAATCATCATATGATTTTCTTCATTTATGTGGTGTATTTTATGTTGATCTAATTTACATATAAGTGATTTGTCATTTATATTCCAAATTAACACATAAAAGTATTTATTAGGGTCGTTTAAAGTCAGGGGTAGACAATTAGACATCAAATACGGACTGCTGATCCAAACCTTGCTGAAAGCCATCATAGGTTCAAAACTTTCAAATGAATCCACCAATGAGTTTTTGAAATCAATTATAGTTACGTTTCGAAATGCAACTATGCACATTTTACTATCATAAAACTTTGAAAACTGAATTGAATCAGAATTTCTTATATGAAATTTTGTAACGCCGGTATGCAAGTCAAATATTCTTACGCTTTCGTTTGAAAACGTTGCTGTTATTATACTCGTATCTTCATCAATATCAATTTCTGTCAAATCGTATGAATGGACTTTATAATTATGTCTCCATAAATATTTTTTGGTTTTCGTATCTCTTACAAATAAGTAATCTTTTGCAGCTATTACAAAAATATCACCGATTCTATAAATCTTTTCGGACCCATCTCGACATGATGGTACCACAAAATCGTGTTTATCACCTGAATAGTATATTTCACATTTATATTTGTGCCATATCTTGGGTAACTTTATCGACACGACTGTATAGTTATCATCAATATATGTTACATACGAAGAACTATCAGCGTAACATATAGTAGTTAATGCTCTATGAAAGGGCTGTTTTAACCAATTGCTTTGTAATTTGCCATGATACTTCCACAATTTCGTATAATACCTCTCTGTGCCTGGTCCTATGAATTTCTTACATTTTTCAGTTTGATCTTTCTGAGCTTGGAAAATATTCTCTACACCACATAGTTGCTTAAAATTGTAATTATTTTCAAATATTTTTTTCCATATTTTGCACACCTTGAACACATTTCGCTGGGAATAGTGGTCAAAATATCGAAATAAATATATCTTGAGTTATTTCAATATGCAAGTTTGACATGAAGTTTTCCATTTGATTTTTCAAACGATCTTCAATTTTTCAATAAATTTTATAACGATTTTGTAAAAAATTTAATAACCTTCCACGTTATATATATATATCGATTATTTTTATTACCAACTTAAAAAACAATTCTACTGTTACTGAAACACAAACTGCTCTAATTTGGGCCACTTTTTCAAATATTAGGCTAGAAGACCAGCTAATTAGTTCGACAAAATTTGTCTGCATTGCTAAATTCAAATCCAAAATAAAACCCACTTATCATTTAACATTTAACAAATTAACCAGTAGAATTATTTTAACCATCGGTTAATCCATTTAATGTTAAATGATAAAAAAATGTTATGATGTAGAGCATAAATCGATCATTATTTGTAGCTTTTAAGGGCCGACTAGATACAATTTTTTCAAAAGTATAAATAATATTGAAATGTGTTAATATATTATTTTATTACGACATGATTTACTATACAAGAGTTTATTCTTAAATACTTTAACAATTTAACCGTAACGTAACATAGATTAAATAAATATATTAATCCATAATAATAGTAAATTTAACCTTCAATGTAGACCTATTTGCTAACATTTTCTTTCATATTTACCTAGAAAATTATTGACGTGTGATATACCAATATTTTATCAGTTTTTGCAACTTACCAATAGGTACTATTACAAGATTTACAAAAACGATAAAAGCAAAACAGTTAAAACAAGTATAATATAATGTTTACAAAAAACTACAATTAAGTTTTTCCTTTATCCTAATATGAATTGTATACATTTATTAATTTTAATAAAAACAATGTATCAATTTTACCAATCAAAAAACTACGGATATGATAAAATCGTAACGGAACTAAGCAACTTGGTTTGTTTGTTATATTTTTTTACAAAAGTGAATGTGTATGATAAAAAACAATGGAATAACACCGATAATTAAAAAGAAGGTATTAATAGCGTTGTCGATAATATTACTTCAACTTCTTAAGTATTATTTTATGAAAGATTTGCAAGTAATAAAAGAATAGAACGCAACATTATTTTCTAGACTTTCATTAACAATGTGATAACTGATAACTGATAAGTAATACAAAATTTACAAAATATGCCAAAAAAAATCTATCCTAAATTACATTTAAAACGATTACTTTTCGTATAGTTACTCAACTGCCGTTATAATATCCGTTGAAAATAATTTTGTAACATTATAAACTTTTTAGTTTTAATTGGTTAATTTAAACTTCTATGTTGCAAATTACACGGTTCAGCTTTAAACTTGATTAGACAGAAAATTTATAAATTGATTTATTAAATTGTGTTCAATTCAGCTCGATTTTCACACTTCGGTAATTAATTCATAAGTATTATTTTCTATTATAGTAGGCAGACAATACTTAATTTCTATTTATGATGTCTTACGAAGCTTTTAAACAAAACTGTGGCATTTTTGCTATTCAAATATGGCACAAGTTAATTACTGTTGATTATTAAATATAAACATCTGTAATAAATTAAGAATTTATTTCTACACCCGTGACGACGGTCATATTTAAAATTAGATTCTTAATTGTTAAAAAGGAAAATTAGATGCGTTTATGGTGCTAATGTCGTTTATTAGCGAAAACTAAAAGTAAGATTTCATATTAGGGAAGTGCTCAATTTATAGAAAGTATTTATTAACTTTCTTTCATTATGTACGAAGATGTGCTTAGTTACTTGTAAAGATCATATTTTATTGTTTTAAAAATTATGCATATTTCTTTATTGTTTCTTGTATATTTTATTTTTTTATTGGTTTCTGGAATTACATTTAAGCATAAGTGATAGTTTATTGAGCACTATAATTTTTATATTCTTTTTGATTCCTTTGTCGATTATTTCTCTCTTTTGATATTCTATTAGAAATGTAAATAAACCTAAAGGACATGCAACTGCGGAAGAGGAAATGTTGCTTAAGCCTGTGTACATAATATTTAAGCACGCACGCTACTCACAATTGCAGGAAGCTATATTTGCTTATTAAAGGTAAGTCATTTTATTATGCTATAACAATAATTCTGTACACCTATTAACGCTAATTGAAATTACCGATATGTGCAAAATCATAAATTAAAAATTTAATACGGGCAATGAAAATGAATGTTATTTGAAAACAGAAAATAATTTTCTAACAGCTTTAATATAGCAAGTGTGTGCTTTCATTTAAAACCTACATTTATTATTATTCTGACAAGGTCTAACAAGTTCGAAACACACGTGCCTATCGATGATCATTTCTTGAAAGTGATTGTTAACTGATATTTCTGTCACTTTTGAAAATCCTTATAAAATCACTATAAAATTACATTCTTCTTGAAAATCTCTATAATTTAATATTCATCAACTTTTATATAGTTTATAGAGATTTTCAATTTTATTTTACAATGATTTTTAAAAGTTGCAAAAATTACATTGGCCCTTTTTAGCACCAATCTCCAGATTTTATATTATCGTACTTTCAGAATTATGAAAATATTACACAATTTGTCTCATCTGTGTGACAAAATTGTTAGTTTTTGATATTTAATTGGTTTGTACCATATTTGTTATAATAATTAACCTGCGTGATCCATTTCTACTGTACCATTTATGAGAGAAGGACCAACGCATGTATTTTCCTTTTTCGAAATTTAGTTTAGGTTTTGGGTTCTTTGTACGTTTATGATAATTAAATAAGATAATAATGATTAGTTATTGTTTTAATAACTTTTATTAACTCGATAATATTAAAAATTAAAAGTTATAAATTTTTTTAGAAATGTGGTCCATCTTTCCTAGAATAAATAAATTATCCTAATATGCCATCTCTTTTTATAATTTAAACTATTTTAAAATTTATATCTTTATTGTTTATAAATGCTTACATAAACAATAATTATTATTGTGGGAAAGACCTTCAATCAAATTCTTGCGGCCTATGACAAAACAATATTTTAATTGCACAAATAATATAGAAGAAAAAAATATTTAATCAAAAACCATAAGAAGGGTACAGGGGAAAAACAAGCTATGTCACAAAGACAATGAATTGAGAAATTACCAGTTAAAGACTTCAATCTTATATGTTATTGTATTGTATCCATATTTTTCAAAGGCGATTGCTCAGTGACTACGCATGATCTTGCAAAATTCGTTTTGGCGTTTCGTTCTACTACTTTAACAGAACAAAATTGCATTGCCAGTTAAAAAAAAGTAAAAATGTGAATTGCTGGTTCTTCCCCTGTACCCTTCATATTTTAACAAACATTTGAAGAAAAGAAGCAAATATTTAATTCGAAAAATGTGAGTTTTTTGAAGAGAATAAATGTAATATGTCGGACACAGGGAGTTAAAACATCCGATTTCTATTGGTTACTTATCATTTGGTTACAAATGATTTATTTGGTACAACATTTTTATCAAACCCACCACACGCCTTAGCTACAGCGCCAGCGGTGGAAAGGTCCGAGATCTTTTTATTCCTTTAGTTTTTCTTTTATTCTCGAAAATTAATTAAAATTAGTTTCCACGATTCAAATTTTCACACATTTAAAATTTTAAACCATTAGTTGACCTTGTAATGATATCTCTAGATTAATTTTTTAATTCATAACAATTTCATATGAATATTGTTATTAATTTTATATTCTTATAGACATACAACGCAATTCAAAATTTGGCTGTGCTGTGATCTAATTTCCCTTCTTACTTCAATAAAAATTCCTAATTTTAATTTTTAATATCAAATAAAATTTATTTTCTGTTATCAATTTTTATACAAAATTTCTAACAATTTGCATGTTGCTATCTGCATACATTCTCTCTTTAAAAAAAGTAATAATTTCACGCTCGTACTACTTTATCAACCAAAGCCCGCCAAATGCAAATAAACCAAAATTACAAACATTCATGGCTATAATCAATTTATTATTTAAAATCAATGATATTGTATCGATGCATATCTACTAGGTAGAATAATAATATAATTAAGGACATATTATATTTCTCCAGTATAATACAATAAATGCACACCTAAATGAGAAACGTCTATGCAAAACCATAGATGTCCATCAAATGGATAAATTAAGTTTTACGTAGTTTCTGGTAGGTGACAGCTAAATCGAAAAACATTTTTGGATTTAAAAGAAATACGACAACTAATTCACCAGGGGGAAGCACAGAATACCAAATTATTTAATTTTTATTCGAAACGTTTTCTGCCACTGTTAGTACAATTTTATTATAAAACAGCTACTTCGCTACTTATGTAACCTGTCAGGAAATGCCTCATTTTGTGTAACGAAATACTATTATTTCTGGACGAGTCAAATCCAGATTCCGCATTATACAAAAAATTCTGCGAAATTTTATGCATTTGAACTAAACGTGATGTGTTTTGTTATAGACATAGTTAAAAAATATTACAGTGTTACAGTTATAATTTACTAGGATTGAAAGCATGGCCATCAAACCGTACGCATTCTTCTGCATAATTCATTCAAGTAATACGCAATTTTAAATAAGTAATTTAAAATTAAGTGAAATTTAAATGCAAAAATATAAATTTTTATGGTGATATAATAATAATTGTACAATATTAAATTTAAAAATTAAATATTTACCAAAAAAAAAACTGAAAGTTAGTTCGTTAGATTTATTAGGTAAAATTCTTAATTATAACATACGTAATATAGCACTTAATTTATTATTTTCTTAACAATTGAAAGAATCTAAAAGGAAAAATGTAGAATATTCAATTAACTGTTTACTTTACGATATATTATTTATATTTCTACACATTCAATTAAGGTTTAATTTGCACATTATTTAAAAAATAAATGTTACAATAGAATCACACATATATGTGTGGTATGTAAGCTAAACGTACGAACTTTAATTGTTTTAGAATTAAATTAATTCTTTTCTCATAAAACAACAATTACATATAATATATTTTGGAAAAGAACCGTTGAAATAAAATAAATTGGCAATACGTCAGGAAGATAAATTATGTGGTTTTTACATTTTGACGTGCGTATAGTACTTCGACCTATTGCATCGCTAATTTTTAAATTAAAGTTAACTCAAGAGGCTGGGAAATTTTATTTTCTACATCAGCGATGAAATGTTGGGTAAATTCATTTACAAAAAGTTTTCTCTGACATTTTTCCTGGATATAAAACAATCCTTCTGTAACAAATTAGTGTTTAGTTATTTTTCACCCCAAAATGTATTATTAAATTTATATAACATATGTTTATTGTTACCAGACGTTGCATGTAGTATCATCCTATTTTTATGATTTTGAACTAAAATAATAATTATTGCAATGAAATGTTTTACATTTTTAAGTAAAAGTAGAAACTGTAATGCTTCGTCATACTTTAATTACCTAATACCTCTTAACCAAATTTCTTTAAAATGACAAATTATTTAAAATACTATTGCACTAAAATGACACTTTTAAAATGTTTCCAATATAAGTGTCCGCTTGTCACCTGTAGAATTATTTTTTTATTATCAGACTAATAAATATCAATAGATTATTTTTAGGGTGAGTCAACAAATTGTTCATGAATACCTCAATTATTGATACCAACCAACTTGGTGTCATGTTATGACTACTTTATTAATTATTTTTGTAAATCTAACATTATAATGCAACAATCAATAATTTCGAAATACGCTGATATCTGTGGTAGTTTAGCAATTTGCAACTTATATACATTACAATGGATAATGAAACAATAGATTATTACATTTATCGGTACTTTGTAATTACTATTTATTCAAACAAATATATTTAATTATTATTATGGCGTGCGTGGTATCATTCCATCGCGCAGTTGACTAGACTAAAAAATAAGAAATTTCCAAGTTTTTCTATTTTTACTTCAAATTAATTACATTTGTTAGGTTGATTGTTAAATTTTGTAAAAATTCCATACGGAATGAAGCGCACCTTATAATTAATGTTTTTATATGTTTATAAATTATTAATAGCATTGTGCTAAAATTTACAAGTGTATACGTAATAGGTATAGAGATCATATGATTAAGTCACGACTTCTATGATTGCTTAATTAGTGTCTCGAATGATAATATTCGATATCCTTTGTGATATTTTTAGGAGATCATCGGTAGGTAAATAAAAATTATGGATTTCATCCCTACCTAATCTTCCATAGTTAGCCACCCTAAAATTCTTACTGTGTCTATAATATTTGTCTTATAATAGAATTCTTTAATTTTGCACCAACTATTAAGAGTATTATTTTTGAATATTGGTTTGATTCGCCCCATACTTTGCCAAAATATTTAATTTTACGATTTTCATTTTAAAATTACTTCTTTACTACTGCAATTTTGTTGATTTGCATAATAATCAATTTTAAGAAATTTTTAACGATTCATAAAACACTACATCGATCTAATCAGTTTAAATTAGAAAAAGATAATTAATAATTAAATGAAAAAGAATTTAAGATTTGCTTACCATTAGTAATCATTATTTCCTACAATTTTTACATAAATTAAATGTTATAATGTCAAAATATTCCTATACAGGTTCCAAATTATATATGCACACACTTTTTATACAAAAATTAAATGTTAGTATATTTTTAGAGAAAATTATTAAATAAACTTCACCCCTCCTACATGCTGATTCAAAAAACATGACAATATTATTACGTAAACATAAAACAATTTTTCAATCGCAATCACAGTGGGTATCTAAAGTTTAAAGTTACTATTTGGAATCAGCATCGTTACAGTAGTAAATCTAGAATAATTGAAAGATGTGAAAGTCCTGCATTATAAATGCAACAAATATGTTATTTCATAAGTTTGCATATAGAGAGCTGTGCAGAAGATATTTCTATTCAAGTGCACCTTTCTGGAATAAAAATTCAGCTCAAAAATTTTATTTATTTATTAACGCTTTACATAACTCAGCTCTAACAACAAAAACATTTTTCTTAATTATATCAATTATTTTTTTACGTAATAGTAATCTAAAATGTAAAAATAATTACTATACGGGTATTGGAATTTGTATTGAGAAAAAGCTATAAAAACTTGTTTGAATAGAAACTGGTTGATTTAAAACACAATTTGTTCTTGCTTAGTCTTTTAATAAATTGAAAAAGAATTTTAGATTCGCTTGCGATTAGTAATCATTATTTCTTCTTACAATTTTTGCATAAATATTTAGTAAATTGGTATTTTTTCAACAAATTAATGAAAAACCAGCGGGTCGTAAAACCTTGTTCGAAAGAAAGAATTGTCCTTTAAAATAATAAAATGTTTCACGTTTTTGCATAATTGTTCACAAAAAAAGTTTTGTTTGCATTTTCAGTGTGAAATAATTGGAGAATGGATTAATTGCACCTTGGTTGCATTATAAATGCATTGAAATGCATTCATATAATATCTATAATTTAATTATTAAGTTCAATTAAAATTTGCGGTCGAATTTGAATATACTTACTGCAGACATCGAGAATAAATAATTATAAAAAAACAACAATTTATTTTAAATGATTATTGACTTATAGCAGGTAATATAAATTGCATTACCTTGAAATCAAAATACAAAAAATAAAAATTTCATATAGGTATAACCTTGATTAACATTCAGATCAACGACATTATTTTGTAGCTATTCCTACCATGAGAGTTAATTATTGTTAAAATGCAAATATACCTAAAAAAGTAAAAATTTAATTGTTCTTTATCACAAAGGAGAAGATGACAATTATACATGTTATATTGTTTAAATAAAACAAAAGACTGTGTGTGTCTGGGTTTCTCAAGATATCGATGATCCCATATTTTGTTTGCTTAGGTAAATATATTTTTCAATTAATTAATAATATATTTCGGGTTCAAAAATTATTGCTGCTGGAAAACTGGTACAATGTGAAAAGCAATTTAACGTGGATATTAGTCAGTTTCGTTCCACCACCATGTAAATATGGTGTCCTTAAAAATTATATTAAACGACTTTCTGTAAAGGAAGAGAAAATAACGACTTCACGTAAGAAATGTGTGCATTTACCTTTCATCAGAAATATCATTATTATTTTAATTAAACGATAAATTTTTATTTGTTAGAACTTATAAGACAGCCACAGGAAAACAGATAACTGATTATTATTTACAATTTTCCACGATTGTATGTATAAACTTGCATTGTATAAATTTAATAATTCTCTCTTTTCTATAATATTCATAAATAAGTTTTTTTTTTCGAAGGTTTCGAGGTTTCGAGGTTTTAAATTTTAGAAATTTTGAAAATGTAAGTTTTAAATTTGTTGTTAACCTAATTTTTAATAGCATTAAAATGCAAGTCGTCAAAGAAATTTAACAATAAATTTGTTTTAATGTCCCACACCGTCTTCTTCCAACATTTCATTCTCTTTCAAAAATGCTTTCTAGAATAAATATTAAATATTTGAATATCATAAAAAAAATAATTTTGTACAGAATATAATTTTATAGCGCATAAAATGTGTTGATTAGTGCCTAAAAGTCACCGAAGAGAGAGTCGATTTTCATCAACTCTGATGTACTAGAAAGACATGGTTTTTATCCAACCTCACAATGCTGATGTAGAAAAATCGATTTTACAAATCTAGTTGGGTTTAACCCGACACAATATTGCAACGAATCATTAGTAAGAGCAAAACGCGTAATTCCTGTATTTCCAGTGTTAGGACGTTACACGCAATATAAAAGAATGTTAAACGTTAACCTTTTATGTTTTCTTTATATTATTAGAATTACATTACAGTTGATCTTCAAACTTCCTTATTTAACAAAGCTGGTATAGATTTATTAATTTCGCCATCTGTAAATGAATGGTTCAAATTTTGGCGATGATTTCAGAAGAATTAATCGTGCGCTTAACGTTGAAACAATTAAATTTAATTAATTTGATGCAATAAACTAAATCATTGTGATGATTGAAGAGTACAATGCTGGATAACAAATGGGTTTCAGTTTAGTCTAATGAGAGCTTAGCTGCTTTTCTGCCTCTGACGCCTGGTCTAATGAAAGCAATTGTTATTTATTTAAAAAAAAACGGTTTGCTTTACATTACCATTATTCAATTTCACTGTAGGATAGGTTTACTAAAAATTTTTATTACATATATTTTATAATAAAGCCAAAAAGGTTTTTGAATGTTATCGTCTTAATTATTCAAAATTTTATTATCAATCATAAACATTATTTGGAGTAAAATTATGTTAACATTTAATATAGAAAGACTTTCTTGTTTACAGATAGAGCAACACAATAATAAAAGGCAATCCAGATATGTATACAAATTTTTATGATAAAGAATCCGTTAGGATGTCTAATTTACTGGACCATTTGAGTATGGAATGCATTTTAAAAAATATATCTGATTCAAAAATATGGATTAAATAATATTAAATAGTGCTTCCAGCAATATATTGGCTTCAGTTTGATTAATGGTTTAAAACAATTTAATTTAAACGTCTAAATTCCCTTGACACGGTATCGATAGATATCAATTTTATAAGATAAATAATAATGCTCGTCTTGCGTTATACTCAATCAACTGAAAATTATTAAGACTAATTACTTGAACATGATAATGTTACCTTCATTAGTTGATATAAATCCTTGTATTGTAAATTGCTGGTCAAATTAAAACTTCACTATTAACTTTTTGCTCGTAAAGCAAGTTTGTCATAACCAAAGGCTTAATTATATGTATCTATAATATTTATTATTTAAATTAAATTAATTAATAAAATTGTACATTTTACATCGCGTGACACGGTTTTGTAAATAAGTACGACCAACGTCTAACAAATAAAGTTGCATGTATGGTATAAGCGGAAATACATTTAACCGACTTTATAACGAAGTCTTTCAAACGCGACTAACTTTTAAATGAATTTAACAGCCATTCATTCTTACCTGTAAAATATACAAAAGTAAATTTTAGGTGATACGATTGGTTGCCTAACACAAGGCGTTTGGTATGCAAAGGAAACTCGTTATAATGTTCCTATAGGTACCTAAATGCAGTTTGATTTTTCAGTTTCACACCCTGCACCAGTCGATTTTCTTAACGTTAGCGCCTCAATTTTCGTTTAATTTTTCTTGCGGCAAGAAGAAAAATTTTATAGAATCTAATCAACTTATACCACCCGAAGTACTTACGGTGCTGATCGCTTTCTAGCGCAGCCTGCTGCAGACGCAACCCAAGTAACAATTTAAGCTGTGTCACTGGATAATAAAATAATAATTATTGTCTTTTGTATAAAGCCTTTGTGAACGTTGTTCGTTTGCTAAATGCTTTTATCAAGTTTGGTGAAATTGAGATTGTTGCTTGGGTATGCAAGCATAATTATAATAAATTCGTATCTCTCGCTTTTATAAAAGACTGACACTGTTTAGTGTTTATGACTTCCATCCCTTTTAAATTATTTTGCTTTTATGGTTTTTTTAGTATGTACAGCTAAAGGAATTCCTTAGCCTATAGTTCAACTGCTTCCCATATGTGGCGTATATCACAAAAATATAAAAACAAGTAAATCATGAATACTACTGACACATTTGGGAATTCAGGGAAAAAAGTACTGCAAAAAAGCTGGCCATTTCAAACGGAAACACCTGCAGAAATGTAAAAACGAAACCTACTTTTGATTACATCACATTAAATTAAAGGTCCGTTAATAATAACGGGTAATTTAATTAGACTTACAAGTCTCTCATTAGGTGCATAACTAAACCAAAGTCTTGTGCATACAAAATAATACTTGGGCAAGAAAATGTATGCATACAATCGATTTAAACCAACTTAATAGCGTGACAAACAAAATAATGCTCTTTCATTGCAATGCAGTTGTAGTTAATTAATGAAAAAGCAACATTTATGTGTTGTATGCAATTATTCGGTCTAAATTGTAGACATTTCGAGCTTTTGCACTTCTAGCACGTTAATTTTGTAATATGTTACATATTAGCTACGCGGAACATAATATCACAATTACTTCACATTTGCCCCACGAAACATTTTTATATAACACGTATAAAAAAGTTGATAGCAGCGTATAGATAAGTGTACGGAATAAATTCAATATTCTTCGAAATAATGTTTTATGGAACACTCGATATATTTATGTATTTGTGAAGCAATTTAAATTATGACGCAGATTTTGAAGTAAAAAATGTTTTTTCTAGTATCTATTTATTTTACGATAGCATCAACTTTTTTTTTAAAGTGGAACATGCATTTAACCATCGCATTGTGCGCAGAACCGTACTTTCCAGTTCCGTTTGAAGGTATTAAAGTCAAAATATTAAGCACCCTTCTCCAACCCTTTAAAAATGTTATGATGAGTACCTATACCAACCAAAACTTAATAATTTTTCGTCCACACGGACGCGAAAGCGACGAAAAACGCATTTCCTCAGCTCAGCAGTAAAACACCGTTACATCCTCGGGAGCGGTCGAAGCCTCGGCTCCGCTTGCGCTACGCCTCGGCTCTTACTAACGCTCCCGTGGACGCGAAACGGCGTTTTCCTGCCTAGTGATGAAAAGTACTATTGATTACAGTACTATTCATAAATATTAATTGGATTATCAGTGGTGGAAAAACCAAATCGGAATAGTGTAAAATAAATTTTTGAAATTTAATCTTTAATTTAGATTCCAAAGAATACAAAAATTTGACAGTTAAAATTTCAAAATGAATTACGCACCCGTTTTCTTCTGTTTCAATTGTTGCACAATACAAAGTTTTAGTAGTTCTGTCTGGAACAAAATATTTAAATGTTCAAGCTGGAAGAACTCAGCTTGAGCGTTTTTTTGAGAAATCTATGGATTTCTTTTATAACATACCACATATGATTAGTATCTACATAATATACATAGCACCATTAACTTTACAATTTTCTCTTTTTCGCACATTCTTCCACAACATTTAACCATGTATTATGTGGCCTACCCCTACCTGTGAATCCGCATGCTCTCACATCATATAGGGTGTCCCAGTAACACCGCCTATTTTGAATTTAACGCCATTTTTTAAGTGTCGGTCTTAGAGTGCTGTTTTTTGATAGGTGTTATGATGTGTGAACATTGAGGTTTAGTTATGGAGAATTATACGGATGCACAACGCATAGAAATTGTGAAAATCCATTACAGAAATGGTGAAATTTTTGCAGAGACGATTCGAAAATGTCGTTGATTTTTCGGTCACCATAACGCACTCTATTGCCGTACAGTGGTCCGATTAATAGAGAAATTTGAGGCGGTTGGGTCAATTCAAACCCAAAAGAAGCCTGTCCGTGTTCGTGCAGCTCGTTGTAATGAAATCATTGCAACAATTAGTGAGAGTGTTCATCAGAATCCTTCCGCCTCAATTTGCCATCGTGTTCAGCAACACTTGAGACGTGAGATGATAAGCATAACTTTTTTTGGCCTAAAATTGCTGAAATGGATCTCGATGATATGTGGTTTCAGCAGGATGTGTTTTGCAGCTGTGGTTTCACACAGCGAACGAAACGATGAAATTGTTAAAAACGAAATTTGAAAGAAGAGTTATATCGCGCCGCGGCGATGTGAATTTGACGCCCTTCAATTTATTTCTTTGGGTTTTTTTGAAAGGAAAGGTGTATGCCATTAATCCAAGAACAATTTCTGAACTGAAAGACAAGATTCGATGTGCCATTAATGAAATTGAGCCGGAACTATGCCAAAATATCATCGAAAATTTCACCAAAAGAACTAACGAGTGCCTCAGACACGAGGCGACCATTTATCAGATATTGTGTCATACATAACCTCCATGTCTACACTCTTTATTACAATAAAAACATTTGAACTTTTCAAATAAACACGACGTTTTTTTCAAATTTCAAAATAGGCGGTGTTACTGGGACACCCTATATAATTACTTTGTTCAATTTTTTCAATGATAAATTATTATTAATAATTAACCTTTGAATTTATCAAGACGATAATTGCACTTCTCGTTAAACTTTGATCTATTGCAGTTATGTAACTAAATAAAACAAAACCTCCTATGTTCTTACGTATAATGTTTGCACTCAAAGTATTTATAACCTTCTCCACAAATTGTTAAAATTTATCACACTGTTTTTTCTTGCTTCTACATAATATAATTTTCTTTTATAACTAAATTATATATTGTTATATAATATTAACATGTCAACATAAATTGGAGCCCCATTTGCCATAAGAAACCAACTGACATAGGTCAAGTTGCGAGTAAAACGCCGAAAACATTTTCAAATGAATATTGTAAGTCGGTCTCAAAATTACAATTTTTTTTAAATTTATATAATTGTCAATTAAACTATACTTTCCATTAATAATTTATACATAAAAAACCACGTGATTCTCTTTTGCTAATTGCACTTGGCGGTTTACAAAATAGTATTCATAATTTGAGTTATTGAAAACTTGAATTCTGATTTATGAAATTGATGAAGTACGAACTCCAGATTTGTAATATGGACCTAACTCATTTTCAGGTAAAATGTCGGTTGGAACCTTTCCCCCAAGATGATGAACATTATAGAATTTAAATACGGTAATATTTCTAATTTCCTAAGATTTAAGGGTCAATTCAAGCAATGCGGTCCAATTTATTTTGACACGAGAAAATTTCAACTAAACAGATATTAACTAATATGTCTCCAACACGGTTTTGTTGATAAGAGTTGTCAAATTTATAATTAAAGTGTTTTTCTTGAAATTTTCTAGTGTCAAAAATTATTCCACGATTTTTCAGAATAAACAAGATTTAAAAGTCAATGAATTATGCTGTACAAAAATTAATAATTTAACCGAAATGTCCTTAAAATATTCTGTATCTCTGAGAAAAAGTATTGTTGACAAGATATATTTATAAGGACTTTAATCTTATTATTATTTATTCTTTCTTCCTTTTATTATCCTGAAGTGCCTTAATGAAATTATAGAACACCTTTTATGTACGGCAATTGAAATATGACCTTTTTTTTGACATTATGCTTGCAATATCTCTGGTTTTTAGTAAAATATAAAACTCACTCGCTATGTACGTGGCTGAAGAGGGGATACGAAAACCGATAGAAGCGCTCGCAGTGGCCGTAAGAGAAACGAAACTGGACTTATTTATCTATTAACTATTATTATTTACCTATGCCTTATGTGATTAGCATAATATACACCAATTCACCACGCACCTCTTGAACAAAGTTTAAATTGAAATTTCCCTCAAAAATCCTTAATTAAAACAGTTGCTATTGTTAAAACAGTCCCAATTAATTTTCGTTATTGAGTCACCAGAGGACAGCACTGCCGTGCTAAGTTAAATCGTCCTAACTACATCTTTGTGCTTAAGGTACAAAGTTCTATCTTTCAAGATAGGACTTTGTACCTTAGGCAATTTGTAGATAGGACGATTTAACTTAGCACGGCAGAGCAGGAGGAATGCACACAGCGATTATCGCTGCCGTATACCATATACCTATTATTGTTGATGACCACTAACATTTCAGAATTTTATCTGGTCCACCACCAGAAATATTTAGTGTTGCAAAGTACCGATTCCATAATTTTGAAACTTTGAGAATTTTTAGAAAGAAATAAGGGTGATTGCAGAGTTAATATTTGATGTACAAATACAACTGGTTTTTAAACTTTTATAGATACATTTTTTTGAAAACTATCTATTTGAAAAGATGTATTTCGGGTGTTTCAAGTACAAAATGCAAAAGATTTTCAAATTTTTATTTTAAATTCAAAATATAAGATACAAAAAAATTCTAAATTATCGTGTTTCCTTCTATTTTTTGCAATCCAAAACACAAATGTATTTTGCCTCCCCCGTAAAAGTATAAAGAATTAGCATTTTTATTTAATTACGTTAACTTTTTGTAACGGTGATAGATCGCGAATTTACTAACACCAAACAGTTAATTCTAGTTTTAACTAAATTTATATCAGTTAAAATTAGAATTTACTAAAAAGATTTATTAGAAATCAGTTAATTCTAGTTTTAACTAAACTAATACCAGTTAAAACTAGAATTTACTAGTTACATCGGGTTTTAACTGTAACAAGTAACATATAGACATAATTTGCAATATTTCTTCGATAGATAAGATATTATTATAGTAATTTTGGAGTAAGTGTACTTATATATTCCTATGTATATTGACGTGATATGGGCCCACCAATTAATTCCCGGCAACAGAACTATTCCAAAATTTAAATAAAATCTACCGATCCGGGCTACCAATCTCGCCCCCAGCTGCTCAGTCCAAAAATTTTTATCGTCCGCGGCTTTATCGGCACGACCTTCTAAATGTTTGTTTTAAAACTAAATTTAATTTTAAATTTCTAAAAAGAAAATAACACCAACTATAATTAAATCAACTTTATTTATTCAATCAAAAATCTTCTTCTCACAGTACTAAAATTCGCAACCACCTTACTCGGTGGGTTGCGCGCGAACCTCCTTCTTCCTTCCGGCCCCCTGCCGGTTTCGCCGAGACCCCTAGTGGCCGCGCGAAACATTTAAAAATTTTAAATTTTATGATACAAAATAATAATACTTAAGTTATAATAATTAAATTTTCTGCTTCTTCATTCAAAAAAAATACGACAATATAGTAATCATAAGAATCATAAAAAATATGAAAATCTAAATGAAAAATTATTTTAGAATGGTTCACGAAGCGAAATAAAGAGTTGTGCATGATACTCGTATCAAAGACTATAAGTTTAATGATTAAAATACAAAATGTGAATTAAGGTCCAAGCCACGCAGGACATAATTTGTAGACATTACTAAATTTTAAAAGTTTCTCATTTTTTAATATGTAATGCTACCTAAATATAACTTATAGAATTATAAAACGTATTTAATTTTTAGGAGTCTGAATTCACAAGAAAGAAAAATGTAGTTTATTGGTTTATCTGTTACGTCTCGCGACCACTTTCGTTACTATTTTATTATTGATTGTAGAAAGTTTTGGGAAGCAAATTACTTTAAAAACTTCGAAGTATAGATATAGATATACATAATTAAGAATCAAGGGAATAACCTAAAATAGTTATTAGATATTATTTCAGAGGTAGACGTAATTTTCCGAAATCTTTATAAAATATGTGAAGTAGGTGTACCAAGAGCTACTTAAGATATTAAAATTACTAGTAAATGAAAATATTTAAAAAAATGCAACCGGAGGACACTTTCAATATTTATAATTTTAAAGTAGAAAAATGTATTATTGTATTTACATCTGACACCCAAGTTAAAGCTCACGTAGTATTAGGCATTGTTAGAAATCTAAACAAGTTTTGTTTGTTTTTTGTTTAAATTTTTAATTTCCACTTTAACATGAAGTTTTGCAATTTTCACTTTCTCAAAATTAATTTGAATTTTGATAAAAAAATTTCTAATGTATTACGTCGCATTTATACTAAAAGTTGAAATTTGTTGCTCAAAATATAATTCTTTTCGACTTAAAAATTTTTAAATTGGAACCCGGATAATATAATATATTATTTAACCCTAGTTGTTGATAATGAAATGTAGCGGTATAAACAAATTTCACAAGTGACTATTATGCCATACTGCATTAATGCCAAGTCAAGTTTGACAATAGATTATTACAGCAATGTTGTATTCTAGTTAGCGGTCGCGTTAATTATATAATTATTTCATTTAAGTTAGTACAGCTTCAGCAAAGTGATATTGTACAAAGTAAAGGTATTCATAATCATTAATAAGTAACATTAATTATTAAATCCTATTTGTAACGTTTTACGTCGTTCTCGGATATCCAATCTCTATTATTCTGTCTTGGTCCACAAACCTTCTTTCAGTTCTTTTATTTTAAATCTTTCCAAATATACTATCTCTTCAACTCTTTTCTGGGATTTCTTCCCTCGTATGTTCCATAATATTGGGCTCCAATTCTGCCTCTATTCAGATTATATTCTCTTCATTCTTTCCATGCACATATTACCCAACCATTCCTGCTATTTATAAGGTTTCTATCTAGCCTACTGTTGTATTACATGGTGCCCATTACATACTTCTTCTTTCTAGAAGTATATTTCTCTAGAGAATTCTCTTCTAGTAGGCCAAGGCCTGTTATTTCCCAACACATGCGTCATTTCCTTGGCGGTATTAGAAACTTTAAGCATATAAATATTTTACATGCATCAGGTAGCTTGTTAGACTTGCCTTCAGATGTGCCTGTATCCTGGTTTATTATGTTAATGGTGGCAATTCACTAACCCAGGGGACCACTGGCTTAACGTGCCTTCCGAAGCACGGAGACTAGTCATAAGAAAGTTTGACTCTCCCCAGGTTTGAACCCGGTGCCCCATATTCGCATCCAACTGCGTTAACTGCAAGGCAATGACCGTCTCAACTTCATACTTCATCTTTTAAATTGATGCCGATGATGTCAAAATTTAATTTAACTTTTTATGTCATGTTTCACAGAATTTTACCGGGTCGAATAATATTTGTAAATTTAACCAACTGCCAAGATAAAAATTAAACATAAAAATTAATAACTGAAAAGTGTCGACCAAGTTATCCCAGAATCAAATTTTTGCGAATTTTAAATCGATTTGATTTTAAAATCTAATTGAGTGTCGATTAATAAGTACCTCTGTTTGAAGACAAGTGGCGTTTCTGAGGGAAGTTGACATTACCGTCTGTACTGCTATCTGTCAAACGACACCATGCTAAATTTCAGACTGAATCATAGGGGTTAGTTCACTGGTAGCTTTTATTTGGCAGCCAGTTGTATCATACGTGTTGCGTGTTTCTCGATAAAATGGAAAAAGCGGCATAAGGATTCGCAATTCTCATTTTATTTTCGGATGGAAAAATATGCGAATAAATAAAAGCGAAGTTAGATGCTGTTTATGGGCACCCTTCACCATATATTATGACAGTCAATAATATAATGGATTTTTCTGGGTGAATCTGGCCGGAAAGGTCATGGCCAAGATTTTTTGAGATTTAAAGAGAATAATTAATTAATCCTCATAGACTGTTTGCAGAAAAGAAAAGCGATCTCGGGGCATTACAACAGCGAATTATTGGACCGATTCTTCAATAAGAAATCGAAGGAGACACGGTCTCATTTGGCTACAAAAAAAGTTCTGTTTCACCACGATAACACATCAGCACATTAATCCGGAATTGTCGCGGCCAAATTGCATGAATTGCACTACGAATTGCTGCCGCACCCACTTTCGACTTCTTTATATTCCACAATATGAAAACATGGCTCAGGGGGGGAAATTCAGCTCAAATCGCAGAGACAGAAGCGTATTTTGAAGAGTTTGATAAATCGTATTTTTTGGAGGGGTTAAAGAAAAGTGAATCGACCTAAAAGAAGATTACGATGAAAAATAAATTTTTTTTTTTTTAACTTTCGTCCTAGCTTCAAATTTTAGTTGAGAAATTAAAACAAATATGAATGTCATTTTCATCTAACAATATTATTTTAAAATACACTTTTCAAATTCCAACTATGTTAAATGAATTAGCTTTTAATCAAAATGGCTTTCCACAATTCTCTTCCGATAATTACAAATTATTTCCTTTATTTAAAATTAAATTGTATATTGATGATTTGAAAACATAATCAAAACCAAAATACCGGAATATATTGAACGCTTTTAGAATACGCTTGAAATACTATTAGAAATTCTACAAAGAAAATAATTAGTGTATCGTAAGTAACCTTTTATTTTTAATAATGATTCTTGTAGAAAATAACATTTGTAAACTATATACCGCAAGTTGTAAAAAGTCTCTACAATAAACTTAATATAAATTATTATAACATGTTTGATAATTCGACAATCACAGGACTCTAATTATAATTTGCGTCACATATTTTATCTATTTAGTTATAAATAAGTTCTGTATTTGTTAGAATACTTAGGAAAATACAGGGATTACTGTCTATATGTGAAAAAAAATAGAAGATTAATGTTTCAATTGCTTATTAAATTTTTTTTTATTGTCTCCACAAATACATTACAATCTGTCCGATGGACAATAAGTAACATTAATTGACATTATAAAGGAATCAAAAGTGACACAGTGGAGAGCTAACCCATTGGTTAGCCTCCTTTTAGGTTATTTATTACATTTTTGACCAATTATTTTAAAGATAGATACAAATATTCAAAATATTCATAACTAATAACATAACAAATGTAGTTCAAAGCTCAAACACGATGGGGCAAGTCCATGGGATCATACCTCTTTAGTCTCCTTACCAGAGGCTCCACTAGCAGATCACACACTAATGGGTTGGGATGGTCTGCGAGTCTCAACTGATATTTTTTGCACATGGAAGAAATCACTTCTTTCACACTTTCAACCCGTAGGTCAGCACTAATAACGTCATTTGGGACATACCAGGGTGAGCCACATGCACCACGCAGTACCTTGGACTGGAAACGCTGGATTTTTGCTATATTGGAGTCACTGGCAGAACCCCACAGCTGGATTCCATATGTCCATATAGGCCTTAGGATTGTTTTATATAAAAGCAACTTGTTGTCTATAGATAATGGTGAGTTTCGGCCTACAAGCCAGTACATTTTTCGATACATGTGGCCCAGTTGGAGGCGCTTCTGTAAAATGTGCTTTGCCCACGTCAGTCGTCGATCGAGATGTAAGCCTAAGTATTTGACTGATTCCTGCTCCGGAACAACGCCACCACACATCATGACACCCGGGCAAGTTCCTCTCCTGAGGGTAAAGGTGATATGTACCGACTTCGTGGTATTGGCCTTGATACGCCATGTCTTGAGCCAGTATTCAATTTTGTTTAGGTGATATTGCAGCAATCGAGAAGTACGATTTGGATCATCACTAGATGCCATTATAGTTGTATCGTCTGCATACGTGGCTGATACTGTATCGTCAGTTGCAGGCAGGTCTGATGTGTATAATAGGTACAGCACAGGTCCAAGTACACTACCCTGAGGAACTCCTGATAAGATGGGCTCCAAGTTGGTATGAGCTTCTCCATGTTTGACTAAGAAGTGTCTGTTGGTTAAATAAGATATTAGCAAACAAATATAAGGGTGAGGCAGGTGTTTCTTGATTTTATATATCAATCCTGTGTGCCATACTCTGTCAAAAGCCTGAGAAATGTCAAGAAATGCAGCGGAGCAGTATCTCCCGGATTCCAGGTCTGCTCTGATCTTCTTCACAACCCGGTGCACCTGCTCCACCGTTCCATGACCCTGCCGAAAACCGAATTGATGGTCCGGGATTAGGTTCCCCTCTCGAAGCAGCGGTTTTAGTCTTTCTAGGAATAGTTTTTCGAATGGTTTTGAAAGAATTGGCAGCAGACTAATGGGTCTATAAGATGATGTCTCGGTTGGATCTTTTCCTGGCTTCTGTATCACAATCACCTGTGCCACTTTCCACTGATCTGGAAAATAACCGTTTCTGAGGATTGCATTAAATATTATTCGAAGTAGTTTAAACCCAATTTCTGGTAGATTTCGCAGAATTCTTCCTGTTATTAAGTCATACCCAGGGGCCTTTTTTGGGTCAATCATTTTGAAGATAACATTTTTAATTTCTTTCATTTTGAATTTAACAATTGGTAGATCCATTTGATAAGGGGCCTCAAGTAGCTGATGGATAGGGTATTCTTCATCGACGGGAATTTCTCTTGGAAGAGGTTGGAAGACTTTAGTAAGATGGTCGGCAAAAGCCTTGGCCTTTTCCAAATCGGTCCGAGCCCAGTTTCCATCATTGGCTCTAATGGGTTGTTTTGCCTCTGTGGTTTTCTTCATCCTCCGCGTGACTCTCCATAAAGAGTAGTCGGTCGCTTGACTAGCCGAGAGGTTTTCCAGGAAGATTTTCACTCCTTGATTCTTGTTGTCAGCAAGAAGTCCCTTCAGTCGCCTTGTGGCTTCGTTCAATCTGGTTTTATCACTCGGAGCATGTGTTAATTGCCATCATCTTCTGAGTTTTCTCTTTTCTGCTGTCTCCCTTTTTATATGTGCGGGACAATAGCCGGGTTTGTCAATATTTGAGTCTGGTGGTGGAGCCCTCCATGATGCTTGTTGTATTGCTACCGTTAGATGTTTCTACCGCTTCGTCGAGTTCGCTGTTAGTTTTCAATGGTATATTGAGGTTTAATTTGTATCAAAGGCAGCTTTTAAATTTTTGCCAATTTGTATTTTTATTAAATAAAGCAGGTGGTTTATTAATTTTAGAGACACATAAATCTATGGTGATCAGAAGAGGAGTGTGATCAGATGACAGGTCCAAGCACGTTTCAATTTTAAGATAATTATGCGAAATACCTCTAGTAACACAAAAATCGAGTAAATCCGGAATTTTGTTTCTATCTGTAGGCCAGTAAGTAGGTTCACCTGTTGATAGTTGTAATAGGCCGCAAGTTTGCAATGATTGGTATAGCTGCCTGCCCCTGGGTGTTATCAGCTTCGAACCCCAATGATTGTGCTTCGCATTATAGTCACCTCCTGCAATAAAGCGGTGACCAAGTGATTTAAAGAATGTATCAAATTGTTGTGTTTTGATGGCTATGTTAGGGGGGCAGTACACCGCTGAAAGGGTGAGTGGTCCCTGCCAGTCTTCGATTACAACTGATGTAGCTTGTATGTTTCGTTGAATTGTTTTTTCTAATTCGTGATGTTTTAGATTGTTCTTAATGATGACCGCAGTTCCCCCCCGCGCTGTACCATCAGGATGCTGAGTGTGATAGATAGTGTAATTGGGAATTTTGATGAAGCTTTTGTTAGTCATGTGGGTTTCAGAAATTAGCAAGACGTCCAAGTTTTGGTTTATGATAAAAGATTTGACCTCCAGTCCATGATTGACAAGACCATTTGCATTCCAGACCGATATCTTCAAGGTTGTTAGATGTTTGTTTAGAATTGTGTGTGTCATTAAATCATTTTTGTTATCAAAGCAGTCAGGAGGTCCAGCATTTTGTCCATCTTCTTCATCATTCTTGCCATCATTGCTTCTAGAGCATTGTTTGATTGCTGTTGCGGGACAGCTATATATTGAGTTTGTTGGGCGTTGTTGACATCTTGAATCATTCTATTATTTTCTCTCGCCACCTGTGCATAAGAAATACCAGGTTGACGGATAGGATTATTTGTACTTACACTGTGCACAGCTTGTCTCTCGCGCCATGGAGGGAACCTTCTTTTTTGTAGTTCTTTGTAAATAGAGCATCCTTTGAAGTTAGAAGCAGGGTGATGTTCCCCACAATTGACGCACACCACATTATTGTCACGTTCATCACGTGGACGTGAACATTGTTCAGTAGCGTGATTTCCTGTGCATTTCACACAGCGTGGATTGTGGTAGCAGTACTTATGGGTGTGACCAAACCGCTGGCATTTAATGCATTGGGGTATATCTCGTTTAGGGTGCGGGGGTTCAATCTTCACTATGGTGTTCAATAATCTTGTTATTTCGTAAATGTCTTTGTTGTTTTGCTTGGACACTAATTCGATGTTAAACAGTGGGAGACCATGTTTTGTTTTAATATCGCGGATGTTAGAAACGTTTACAACTTCATGACCCAAGGCGTTTATAGCTTCTTTTATTCGATTTGTATCAGTTGTTTGGTGAATATTTCGAAGAACCACGCGAAAAGTACGGTCTTTTTTGGGTTGATACGTGTGAAATTTGGTATCCCTATCTGTTAGTGCTTTCAAAATTTTGTTGTAATGTACCTCAGAGTGTGGCTGAATCTTGACTTGGTCATTGTACATGCTCTTCATGATGTAACCATTCGTTGCAACTTCATCCAGGACTTTAATCAATGGCTCTATGAGTTGCACTCCCTCTACATATATTGGAGGGGGCTTGATTATCTTTGGAGTTTTTGTGGTTATAGGTGTTTCGGTTTCTTCTACTTCTTCATTCACTTCCACATCTAGGGCTGTAAAGTTATTGAAAGTGGTGATCGCCGGTTCTGGTTTATTTAGCCAATAGTTCTTCAATGTACTTTGCTTATTTTTTCTAACATTTCTAATATTTTTTTCGGGGCTGTCTCCTTTACGTTTTCCATATATGACTGTTTTCCATTTCGTATTGGGATTCATCACCTGTTGTCTAGGTAAATACGACTCTTGCTGGCAATTTTGGCCGCAACAGGCTGTTGGTGGCATCTGGGGTAAAATGACTGTTGTTCCTACCTGATTTGTCTGTGATACACTGCCATGGCAATCCACCACTTGATTTTCACCACCCCCTTTAGGCGGTGTACGATACATTGTTTGTTATGACATTCTAACCTCACTTCGCGAAAAGTTAAGAAAAGATATTATTACGCGATTCTTGAAGCAAATAACACTCAATTAAGTAGTTTATAACAATTTCCAGTTGATAAATCACTGTGGTTGATACCAAAAATATCGATTTACCGTCTATTTTTGAAAATTTCTATTAGCAACAGATTTGAACTGTATTCAACTCTATGCCAGAAATTAAATGAAAATATTTTATTATCTATCATTATGTCTATAGAATTCGCAGCCATTTTTTAAATAGTATAAGATATAGCGCAAAATTTATTTCTCGCGCTTTGGTTTCCTAAACAACAACCAAACGAATAGTTTTTAATTTAACGTTTTAAAGGCATTTTGCGAAAAGTAGTTCTCAAGTAGTTATTCCATCCACTGGTACTGTTGGATTTAACCTCTTCAAGTTTTAACTTAAAGGTTAGGCCATATTATCTTCTTAGGGACGGCCAGAATAAAGTTCTTTCTTCATCCGGATTCGAACCGAGGATTTCGAGTCAACAGTCAATTTACTTAACCGTTATGCTCTGACCTACTCTTCTGGGTACTGAATACTGGGATTATTAGTTGATAATTGTGTTTTTTTCAAACTAATTTTAGTGTCAATCGATCATAAAAGACTTTCCAAACATTAGCACTTATTTTGATTAGAATTTTAGACTTTTCAGAAACAACTCTCAATTGCCAGATTTAATAAATAAATAATGCCTCGACAACGGACAATAAGGAAGTACAATGTTTTTTATCATATCGATCGCTGTGATAGCCTTTTAACCAAATTAATTTTTAATTTCGATTAGACTAAATGCTAATATATTGTGAACATAATATCAATTACATTCTCATGATTATTATTAATTTTATGTTATGTTGCGCCAATATTAACACAATTTTAATACTTTTAAAAAGTGCAACAAAAAAAGTGAATATTTTAACTAAAAGGATTTATTTTCTGTTGATAAAGTCACCATTCTCTGATGATGATGGTGAATACCAAACAAATTTTAGTACCTACTCCGTTTCGGAAAAAAATAATATAATACAATGATGGATAGTTTATAGAGGAGATGAGTAATTACCTAATTACTATAAGGACATCTTCAAGGCATATTTTATTAATTGATCGCTTATTAAACATAACCTTAATTTTAATTCATTTACTTCCTATTATTTGGTTGTTATCGTAGTACTTGGTACTGCATGAACATCTGCATTAAAATTATAATAAATTTATACACGACCATCAACCCAAGATAACTGTTAAGAGAATTAAACGGAGTTAAAGCGGAATTTGTGGTAATTGGTTCAAGGTAGAAGAACTTGCACGACTTACATTGTATTCATTTTTGTTAGCGTATGCACATTCTTTACAAGGCGAAATCTGATTTAATTTAAACAACTTTTCAACTATTTAATACAGTAAACAAAAGACCGTAAACGAAAGTTTTTCCTGTCATTTTTTAATTAGTAGTAGAACTTCTTTAGTAAATTTATCAAACCTGTTTCAGCAGATAGGCAGTGTTCTGTAAACTTATTATTTGCATACTATAAGAAACAATTTTGCTTTTTCGGGTGTTGAAAATATCAATAATTCTATTGGCGATTTGACGTTAATTAATGAATAATAAAAACCGAGGTGTAACAAATTGCAGTTACTTTCAGCGCTTCGTTTATATTGTAATCATTTCTGCATGTTATACATCGAGGAACAACATGAAACGTTCGTAACTTTGTTAAAATTCAATTGGAATTGCGAATGAAAACTATGCAAACACTGAAAATTTTACACATACACCAGAATAACACTCTGCAATATACATGTAAAACAGACTTCGGAAATGGAAAATGTTCTCGCATTATTAACTAAAACTTTATACTATTTTTTCTGAAATGGGCACTAAAGTTCAAGTTTTTGTACCATTTTGAGTTATGTAACCCAACTAGTACTAATTTGAACGACTGATGTTAAATTATTGTAGGCAAGTAAAATTTGCATGTTTATAATAATTATTTAGCTATGTTAAAATATTGCATAAAGTAATAAATTAATAAATTATAAATTTATTTTTGTTTAAATGGCTATTGTGTGATGTCTAGCATTTAACGTTGATATATTATTTCATCTATAGGTATTAGTAATGTAAATTTTTAAACGAAAAGTACTATAATGTACACCTTGGGGCTAAATTTTTTTTATATTTAAAGGAAATGGAAAATATTTAGAAAAAACAGCACTCTTGTATTTGAAACTACCTGAATTCTCTACGGTTAAAAATGCTTTTTATGTATATTATATTGATTTGAATATTAAAATTGCTATTTACTCTTCGAGCAATAATGTTTTATTAATTTCCGCTATTTTCATATACCTACTACAATTAAAAATTCGATATTATTTTATTTTCAAATGAGTATTATTATATTCGCAACTATTTAAGTAGCAATATTTAAATACACACTTGTATTAAAAGCGCCCTAGGCGTATAACTGAATAATTTGAATTCTATTTCACCGGAACCATTGAAATTACTGTAATTTCATACCATGTTTGTTTACATCAATTTTGACCTACAGCGCTCCATATCCATTAAAGTTCGTTTTTCATTATTGTTATTATTTAACGTTTATTAACAAATAATTGATACATTATCAGTAAGTATGCTTATTTTATGGTGTTCTTAAAAGCTGTTTATAACTCTTTTTTTTATAAAATATTAGTTTAATTACATAATAACCGACAAATATTTATCATTATTGTATCAGCTGATAAGCCTTAAATATTTGAAATAAGTTTATACTATAAAATTTCCATTTGAACAAAGAAGAATAAAAGGAATCTTAAACAAATTTATTTACATTATTTTTCTATTATTAACAAATTTCACTACTTTTGTTACACTACAAATTTCATACTTACTTCACTAATTACCACCAATAATTTTATTTATGGCATGGCAATAATAACATTAATAAAATAAGTAAGTCCAGAAATCCTAAAGAATCAAATCTCTCTAATGATCAAGTATCCCAAGTTTTTTTAGATTGTCATCCAGTATGCATAATAAACATTTTTGTTTATTTCCATCAATTAGTATATTATCAACTAGTTTCCTAGTGTATAAATTAAGAGGCATACCGAACTTATTTTCTTTATATAATTACTAAATTATACAATTGCCTACATTTGTACTCTGAGCTACTCTCACACAAATAGTTAAAAAAAACAATACGATGATATTAATTTAATAAATTAACTTTCACACACAAAAATGAAACCGTTCTTTACATCTTCGAAAATGTTCCGTACTTATAAAAACCGTAATTGCAGTATAAATTTTAACAACGCGATATTACTTCAAAGAACAAATAAAAATGTCAAAAAGTATGATCAAAAGCAATATAAGATAAAAAAGAATCGGATTTAATTTATTCCTTAAGTCTTTTATGAAACAGATAGCATTTTGAGAAAAGAAAATTCTCATTTATTTTCCTTCAGCTTAAAATAATAAATTCTATGTAAATAATTAGTTTTATGATAATTTTAATAAGGGCATAAATTAACATTCCCGCTTGAGTTTATATTCACGGTATATGTATATACGCATAATATAATACATACATACTACGTATTACGTCAAGAGAATCTATTGAATTAAATTGAATGAATTATTATTTTTATGATGAAAATCATGATTTAATGAAGTTTACAGTTATCTTCTAATTACACATTTTTATAATAAACTTTATATGATTAAAGATCTCTCATACTTGCAAATCCACCTTTAATTTTTCTAAAGATATTAATTTCTAGTATGTAATTGAACATAGATTTTAAATATGTAACAGTAACTGTAATTTATTAATACTACATTAATATGTTATACAAAACTATCACGGATTCTTAAAAGTAAGTTAGGCACTTAATATTATTTAATTAGTTTAAAATTATAACCATCCTGGAGTAGTTGTTATTTATAATATTATTATTATTTACAATAGAAAAAATAATATAATATGCATCCATAGGATGTAAATTATTGTTCAAGCTCAAAAATATAAAATTCTTAGATATTTTTTCAACCACTGGCACTGGCAATAATTTTATTTGTGAGTTGTTTCTTATTGATACGAAAATTGCTATGTTATTTCGGCTCTGTATAATTAAAATTCTTTCGCAGTCACTAAATTTCCTATCCTTACTTTTTAATAACTAATAGGTTAGGTACTTTCTTATCTCTAGGTTTTGTTAATAACTTTTAGTTCGAATTTGCTAATTCCAAAGTTCATTGTACTATTTATTATAATGTAAAATCTAAACATATACCTCATTCCAGTGCTCCAAGAATTGACTTTTTTTCTTTTTTAATTCACAACTTACTTGACCTTAAATATTTTGCTTATAAGCTCTAACTATATACAAAATATAGTTTACATAATATTATGTTTATTAACTATTAACTCTACAACGCTAATAAATAGCGTCGAGTAACTATGAATTTTCCAATATGTAACACAAAACTTACTAATGAGAAGTAATTCTAATACCAACGAAAATGATCAAAGTTCCTTTTCATTTCGTTTAATTATAAAGGAAGTTAGTTTCTGTCAAATTATTCTGCATTATACGAAAGTGAGTTTGCTTTGGTAGTAAGTGGATTTTTATCGTACTGCATCATAGAAGTTTTACGATATTTTTATCTAATTTTAATAGGAATGTTAGATCTCCATTCACATCTTGAAATTTAATAATGATATATTATTAATTGAAACCCAAACTATGGATTTTCTGTTTTTGTATTTATTTTAGCTTTAAAAAGCTTTATTTCTAAAAGGATTAGATACATTACTTAAACTGAACTAAACATTTAATCAAATCACAAGCTAAAATCAAAATCCGAGCTGTTCCAAAGATTTTCGAATCTGGTTGTAATACCTCTAAGATCTATTGATTATAGGAAATCAAGCTGACTTAATTTAACCTAATTAATTACAAGTCTGGGTAGGTTTAAAATTATACCCAACCAATAAATTTATACATGTGATATGTAATTAACATAGGAACGTATACAGCCTTGCATTCTATAATATTATAAACAAAACCACGCCTTATTTGAGTGTAAAAAAATTGTTCGTTTAGTGTTAAGCGATTGCCTGCAATTAATAAACCACCATAAACTATTTGCAAACTTCATTCTGTATTCATATTACAAAAATCAGTTAATTCTTTTAAATTGTTTTTAAATTTTTAAGTAGTAGCTTCTTTGGAGAAACAATAATTAAGGTTGAATGGTGGATGTTCAATTATACAATAATTTAATCACAGTTAGTTTAATAACGGAGTAATAAATTCAAAGTCATTGTTTTGATACATTTATAAATAAAATTTGTGTTAAATCAATTTGTTAGGCAGAATTTGAACTGATATAATTCTATTTGGAATTATATCACGAGTTGATATTCAACAATTCCAATTTAATGGTCCTTGGGTACGTACCTAATTGTTTATATAAACTAAAATTAATAATAGGTAATTTATTTTAGCAATTTTGTTCAAATAATATAACATTTGCATATTATGATTATTTTATATTTTGATTTCATGTCTAACTGTTGTGTAAACCTTAGTATAGTATTTAAATATTGTAACACAAAAAATATTGTATGGATGTGTATAAGAAAATTATTATAATCCAAATTGTTTTATATTCGAGAACAAAACCATAATATTAATATAAGAAATATCCATAAAATATGCAATCATTAATAATAATTAGTATTAATATAGTAGTAGTACTATATTACGAAAAACAATTTTACACCCACAACCCCATCGATTACCATTTTCTGTATAATTTTGAATTATAGCTTCAAATCAGAAACATACGGATATAATTAATTTTATTACGATTTAGTTTGATTAGCGTCAGGTGCTTGTTTTAAGGAGCAAATCTAAATGTGGAAAAAAGACTTGCTAATCAAATTTATTCAAGAGAATTTCTTTTTAATTATCCTTTGGACATCTTTGGAAAATCCACTTTTACACAGTCATGGCTATGACCTATAAAATGTGACTGAAGTATGGGTGTTTTTTTAGCTGCATGAGAACTTCAAAATGAAATAAAACATTAAAAACCTGACGGAATGTTTTGGTTATAATTTTTTTATGAAAGTACAGTTACAGGCATTTATGATTTGAACATGACTTCCGGCATGTGACCACCACGACTAATGGTTACGAAGCGCATCCGTTCAGTCCAATTTTTGACCACTTTTTCCAATATTTCTGGCTTTATTTCATAAATGGCTTGCTGAATATTAGCCTCCAATGCTTCTAGAGTTGTTGGTTTGTTAGCATAAACCATGGATTTAACATACCCCCACAGAAAATAATCTGGAGGTGTCAAATCATACGATCTTGGAGGCCAATTGATAGGACCACGTTTTGAAATAATGTTGTCACCAAATTGTCCTTTCAATAAATTGATGGTTTCGTTGGCTGTGTGGCACGTAGCACCATCCTGTTGGAACCATAAGTTGTCAATGTTTAGCTCTTGAAGTTTTGGAAACAAAAATGTATTGAGCATGTGTCGATATCTCACACCATTCACCGTAACGGTAGCTCCTTCCTCATTTCGAAAGACATATGGACCAATGATGCCGTTGGCGTGTATTCCACACCAAACAGTCAATTTTAATGGATGCAATGGAGTCTCAAGATAATGTCCCGGATTGGTCTCACTCCATATACGGCAATTTTGTTTGTTCACATACCCATTTAACCAGAAATGTGCCTCGTCACTGAACAAAATTTTACGGTAAAAAAATGGATCCACTTCCAATTGGCTGTGAGCCCAATCTGCGAACTCACGACGCAATCGATGATCATCAGGCTTCAGTTCTTGAACCAACTGGATTTTATAAGGTAGTAAATGAAGATCTTTCCGTAAAATTTTCCATGTAGTGGACGGACAAAGCCCAAGTTGTTGAGCACGATGGCGAATTGAAATGTTTGGGTCCTGTTGCACACTTTCACTCACAGAACTGATAGCTTCTTCGGTACGCACATAATTTCGTTTTGCTGGTGTTTTTATATCACGCAACGAAGAAGTGGTACGAAATTTGTCTACCACCGCACGAATAGCTTGCTCAGAAGGTCGAAAATGTCTAACATAAAATGGGCGAAGGGCTCTATATGTTTGGCGAACAGAACTTTGATTTTTAAAATATATTTCTATAATTTGGTAGCGTTGTTCAATGGTCAATCTATGCATTATCAAATGCCAAACCTTGCTAAACACAAATGTCAAAAGACTGTTTCCATAGCAATCTTGATTCAATTGTTATCCCTATTGAAAGTTCTCATGCAGCTAAAAAAATACCCTATACTAAGTAGTGCCCTTTATAAAGGACGTCATTGCACAAGCTCCAACAATCATCGTCATGGGGGCATTGTAAATTTTATTGAGGGAATCAGGGGTAAAAATGTTTAGAAGTATGTAAGCAAAATTTGAATTATATAAATTGAAAAGTACAGACGTAAAATTTTTACAGTAGTAAAAAGAAGGCCCAGTTAACCAAATTGATTTTGTTCATGAATAGATTGTAATGCATTGGGAATTAAATTTAAAAAAATAAAATAATGTTATGGTTTTGAAAACCGACACTGAATAGCATAAAAACGTTTATGTAAAAGGAATGGTTTATTTTAAATGTCTCTAATTCGCCAATCATACTTCAGTCAAGATGGATACCACTTTGGAGAGGAAACGTCACTCTTGACAGGTACTTAGTTTCTCTGGTTTGAACATATTTGCAAATACCTAGTAAAATATTTTTTCTTGTTTCTTTTTATCTCTTTTTTTAAATTGCAGAGTGTAACCAAACGGCTACAATACGAAAGAATTTAGTTTAAACTCTGAAAAATTAAATATAGGGTTGAAGGAATATATTCTTGAAACAATGTAAACCAAACCTATCACTATTAAATAGTAGCATAAGTATAATAGATTGTTTGAAATTTATAAATCAGTTTTACCTTTTATCCTTCGAAGGTCGTGGAATGTAATCCGACGCTTCCGATACATAGTAACTTCTTTTTCTGCGGGTTTTGATGCACAATACATTTGTAGACAACATCGTAGCAATTGAAGTTATTTTATTTGAAAGTATTAGTTTCATTAATGTTATTTATTTCTAAATTGTGGAAACTGAACCCAACTCCATCATCCTGCAATAGAAGTGAAAAAGTATTTAATAATAACAGTTAATAATAATATTTTACATTATATTATAATTTGTTATAATAAACTACCATTGATTCAAATTAAATTATTATGGTAGTAACTATGAATAAATTATAAATTCAGGTTAACCTAGATATTTCAATATCCTATATGTAGGACGGCTCCAATAAATCGAGTCACGTCGGCATCCCTTTACCGCAATTATCTCAAAAATGCATAAAATTGTGTAAATATAGTGTAATGCTAGCCATATACAATTTTTGTGGCGTTTATATTTATTATAATATGAATTCGAAATGCATTTTATACTAAAATTGGTTATTGTAGAAAATGGCAGAATATGATGATGGGTGGTCGGTGAAGTAGAGGAGAGAGGGGACATGTAGGCAGCGGATACTTTTGGATAGTCCAATTTTCAAATATATAAATATTAAAAATATATTTAGTTAACAAAAAAATCAATTGATATTATATTTGAACTTCCACATGTGGTTACACTCTTCGTCACAAATAATTCCTGTGAAAATTGGTTGTCCGAGTATTTTGCCAATAGGGACAAGGGGTTTATGAAAGAGGAATCATAAAATGACCATCACAATGTCAACAAATTATCGAACAAAAACGGTGTATATTTCGCTCAAATCAAAAAATGATTTTAACCATAATTAAATAACGTATTAAAGTAAACGCCAAAATAATGGATTTCCGTTTCACCAACCAAATATTATGCTTATACCATGTAGAGTAATGGTAGATATGCGTAATGGTATTTAATAGAATACAAATATTTAAACAACGCTAATATTATTATTACGATATTACATATTAATAAATTGATAATATAATCAATAATTGCATGACAATGTAAAGAGGCTTATTTGGGCTTAGGGTTAACCTCCTCTGCAAAATTCGATATTCATTTTGTTACATAAACAAAAATTAAAGATTGTTAATTTCATATTAAATTTTTGATTAAATTAAATAATACGCAAATATTTAAAAATATGCTCAAGCCAAAATGAAATGCAGACACAATGAAGTTAAGTAAACAGAATGAAAACTTAAAAAAACACTGAAAACTTGTTGAATACTAAGCACCGTTTATTTAAAGTGTTTACACTTTTCCATTCGGATTATAAAAAAGGTACACTTCGTTTAAGCATTTCTGCAATTTTCTCGACGTGTACGAGCATAATAATATAATAAAGTATAAGTACATGGTACATAGACTAAAATGGTTTATGTGTAAAGTACGAATATATTTCAGTTTTCTTTGCTTTCCTTTGTGAAAATTTTAAGTAATTGTGTTAATATTATAAATTCACCTTCGTCGGCGTCGGTGCTATTAACGCAATTAAATAAATGAAAAAATATTTCTTTTTTTTTAATATCCTTTATTTATGTCGATCTTGAATTAAAATAAGTGATTTTTTATTGATTAATGATGTTTGTATTGCAAAATCAAACCAATTTTTAATGACTGCTCTTTCAAGTGATAATCTTGGAGTTAATTACCTTGACATTTTTTAACCTCCAATTTGTAAATTATTTTATTAATATAATTGCGAATAAACACGATTAAATTAATTAATGCCCGTAAAATGATCTTGGTGGTATTTAGATTTACTGCAAAATATTGTATTCAAGATAAGTTTGATTAAATTTTATTGTTGTATTGCTGCAATTTATCACTTGTAGCTATTACGAAAATATCAGTAAATTTAGTGTAATTTTTAAACAATCATAACAATGAGTTATTTTTAAAGAGTAATTTTAAATTTATTTATAAACAATATAACATAAAACTAAATATATTTTACTAGAGCAATTTTAAATAAATAACAGTATCAACTTATTAGTTACTTAATACAACTGTTTTCTTATTTGACGTGTACAAGAGAATTTTATCAAATTTCCGTTGTTCATGTGAGCATTGTATGAGTGAGCACAAGAGTAATAATAGGTATCCACTAATGAATTTTAAATTTTTTTAAAATAAATATTGCTTGGTTCGTTCGATTAACCTAGATATAGTTTCCATCGAGTAGGAAATATTAATTGATAAATTAAATTTGCTTTAATTAAATGGCGTACAAAGCAAATTTTAAAAATATAAATTTAGTTTCCGCAATGAGTTTAAAACATAATTTGTTGCTTTAATTGAAAATGTTAAAAGTTTTTGAATCGAATTTTGATATTTTCAATAAGGAAGCAAAAAAGTAAAAATACTGCTTGACGTGATTATGGCAATTTAGATCAACGTACGACTGCACGTACTCTAACAACCATCATGTCTGATTTAGTCATTAAATCGGGTTTATTTTTCAGGTCATCTATATAATTTAATAAACATATTGAATTATAATTATGTAGAATCTACTCCTATTTATTTACGAAGTTATAACGTTATGAATCGTAAAATTGATCAAGTCTACACTTTAATTTATTATAATGTTAATATACTGACATGAAATCTTGTCCGATGCTGGGATAACACATAATTGTTCGTAATACAGGGGTGTTAAATTTGTGGTCAACGATGAATTTCCGTCGAAAATAAAAAGAGGTAACTACATAAAAGGAAGTAAAAATTGTCACAATAAAATTAATACAATAATAAGGACTAGGCGAAGAAACGGTACATGTGGATAGTCCAAATTTTTGCCCAATTCTTTTATTCAATATAATAAATTTCGTTCATTTATTACCAACCAAAAAAGTTTACATAATATCTAAACCAAGTTTACGACCTGCAAATTAAGTCTGATGGCCTTCACATATAATCGCATTCCCCTGATGAGTGGGGCCAATCAACCTCATTAATGATAATATCTGAAAGATTCAGTCTAGATAGATAATTTTTTCAAGATTTAATTAAAAAAGTTCCACACCCCTCAGACCCCCCATTCCTAATGTCATGTTAATTTATCTACATAATAATTTGAAACGGTTGCGATTTAATAAAATTAATGAGAGAACATACATACACTTGATCTCTATGACCCTGGGGAGTTTGGGGAGTATGGAATACCCTCTAAGCAAAGACGAAGTCATATTTTATGAGAACGGGGTTGCTAAGCACACGTAAAATTCAAATTTAATTTTATAATTTGTCAAGAAACTTCTCTTCCTTCGTGACATTTATGCGTCCATATTTAAGTTGGTAATAAATGAAAAACCCAATGAAAGATACATCTATAAATGACATGAAGGAGGAGTTTTCTAACAAATTATTATGATAGATGTGAAACTTACAATTTTTTTTAAATCTAAAGCAAGTTGTCTAATTTAATTATTAGCAACTCTTGCAATAAATTTTATTTGTTTAAATTACCGATATGTGTAATTCAATTTTACTTATTGGATTCCGCACCATGTGCATTGTTTCTGAGAGGGGCAGAAGATTAAACTGTTTAATATAGTTTGTAAAAATTAAAAATTCGAACTTGTATTTTTTTCTGATGGGGAATATCAAGTTTCATTGGGGGTCATCGTAAATTTGCTTTTTGAAAAACTACTATGACTTTGTTTATTCGAAATTCATTACCCCTCTAGCCTGTAGGTTAGTTTTTTAGGTTTAGTTTATTTTTAGTTTAAGTAGAATTTAACGTTTTTGGGTGATCGTTGCCTTAATCATTATTTTTATTATTAATTCGAGGAATTTAGAGGCACCGAGAGTGATTTCATTTTGTTCATTTATGTACAGTACTTTTCGCTACATTTCACTGAATTGAGAGAACGAACCATAGACAGTTCTGATTGAAAAAATGACTGGCAGATTTTAGTAGATGGGGTGAGTTGATTTAAAATTGTTGTAAATATTTTTGACTTCAAGATAACACGATCTTGGTTGTTTAGCTATTCAGATATACGAGTTTTATTCGAGTTAGACCTGCTTTTATATGAACTTCACAGTGAAGCTTAATAGCTTCGTTGTTTTTTATGTGTTTTATATTAATAAAGTATCTTCTTATTTTTGTTAGTGTTTTATTTAGTACAATGGCTCCCGGTCTTACTTTTCCTTTGTTAGCGACTAGACAAGCATCGGAGTAAAGAATTCACAAGATTCCTCTGCTGTGGACGCTGGAAATAAAGGTTAGTCGCCTTTTTTATCAATGAACTCCGATTAAAAACTTTTAATTTCTATTTTCCTATTTATCAACATGTAGCATAGCATTAGATGGAGCTAAGACATTTTGTCGGTGTACAGTGATTTATTTGAAATTTATTTAGTGTGTTGAGATAGAACACTATTAGATGCCATAAAAATATATTTCATTGTGGTATTTTTAAGAAATTTCATTTGAAATCCAGATAAGTTAATACCATCACAATCAGCAATTTAGATTCTGTTTGAGAATCCTTAATACTGCTGGTGATTAATATTTGTTAATTGTGTATTCGGTTCTTGTTTTACAGTTAAGCTTTGCTTACATTGCGGATGCAGGTAACATGAATATGGCAGGGAATCAGAAACCAAGGACAATAGAAATACTTATAATTTAATTGAAATTATTTTTTCTATTGGTAAGTTACTGAGTTTATTGTAGCTGCTCATTTACTATCCACCACAATTATTTCGAAATCATTGAGTGATTTAGATACAAGAGACTTTAATTTTATTATATTAATTTTTTTGATATTTTTTGTAAATTACGGTCTTGATTTTGGAATGTTACTAATGCCTGTTTTCACCAACAATTTATTTAAGAATTTCCTAGTAAAGAATTACTTAGCTAGGATTCCATAAATTTGATTGGTCAAATTTGACAAATGAATTTTTTATGTCAATACTATGTCAAATTTCACCAATTACATTTATGGAATCCTAGCTAAGTAATTCTTTACTAGGAAATTCTTAAATAAATTGTTGGTGAAAACAAGCACTAGTGTTCGTAATTTAAATAAAGGAACTCGTCGATTCATATTAATATGTTTTATTAAAGTACCTGGCGCCCTGTTATGTTTTAATGGATAGTTATTGCCAGACAAAGATCTTATTGATGAATTCACGATCTTCAGCTTTTTAAAGCTGGAAATGAAGGCCTAATCGCTTTTAACATCAATGCATAATATTATGTACCAGACAATTTTAGGGTTGATTGCTGATGTCGCTATACTGTGCCATGATGGAATTCATCATAGAGTACTGAGAAAACAAAAGGTTTTTTTGTAAGATAAACAAATTGAAGAATGTATCTTGATATTAATAAAATCATATCAATAAAATTGTATCAATAGTATACACATAAAGTAATAACCTTTCATTGAACTAAAATAATTCTATAAATATTTCTGTTTATACTATTCCATTCCTCTAAGAATTTACTTTTTAGTTCTCTAAGTAATTTCGTTTTCTATCAGTTACGATTATACATTTTCATTTTATTACTAAAATTTGCAATGATAAATTATTCAAGAACTCCATTATTTATTTTAAAATTTCAAATATAAAAAATGAGCTATCCATATTATTGCAGACATGCTAAACTCAAGTACCTTGTGAGAGAAGAGCGAGGTCGCATATTCATTCATTGACTGACTCGTCGAGATCATAAATATTCAATGTGAGCGCTGAGACCGAATTAATAAATTCCGTTTCCATTTATTACTAATATTAGATGCTATAAAGTTTTTGTGTTCTAATAAATTGATTAAATGGCAAAGCTAGTAAATTATAGAGTATCGTTAACATTGTTATTCATAAAAGTAGGTATTTAATAAAAATAGCAATTAATCAGAAGAATACTTTCAATATTACAATAAAGTTTTCAACTGTACAATAATGGAATAAAAGTGTACAACCTAATTAATTCTTCCAATAGCTGATACATAAAAAAATTCGAACACTTAAACTATAATCATAATTATTTTTGTTCTTCAGTACAATTTTTGTTCTTTCTGCAGTGTATAATTTTTATATTCGAAAAGTAAAATATTTTACATTTCTTTGGAGAGTAATTGGTTATTAAATTTAAATTAATAAAACTGTAAGCAGATTGTTACTCAGTTTTGATATAGAAACTCTAAATTTTGTATACAATAGAATCCCGTTATATAAAGTTCCCCTTTATAAAGTACTTTCGCTTATAGCGTACTAAATTTTATTGTATATTATTTATAGCTCACTAAATTCGTCCTAATTTTCGAAGTTTAGCATCTAAATACATACATATTATAGCAAGTTATCGTATCGGAAATACAACTACGTATAAGTATTGTTAATTTGTTCGAGTGAAAAATACAACCATAACACCACAACAATCGACTATTTAGTTTCGTTAATTATAAATTAATTACCTAATTTCGCAGAAACACAAATCGCAATTAAAAGTAAAGCGTAAGTAAATATTTTTTAATCCACTTTAATGAGTCTTTGTTTTCAAATTTGAGAATTAAAGTACCTACTCGATTTTAACTATAATATTTAATTCCGTATATTATGGGATCATAAATGATAAACCTGACCAATAGCAGATGATGATGCTTTCATACATTCTTGAAGTTGAAATGAAGTATTATTATGATTAATTAAAAGTCTTTTAAGTCATAATATTAATTTGAAATTGGCGTTTAAAATGATATACAGGTATATAGTTTGGTTCAGTGCTTAGGGAGTTAGACTACAGCCCCTGTGGTCACCGGTTTAATTTCCGACTGCTCCTAAATTATTTGTAGCATTGCTAAAATTGCACATTAAATAATCGATCCAACTAATACTATATCGTTTAGTCAATAGGTAAAGTATACTGGCTTGTAATTCGGGTTTTGTGGGTTTATCCTGAGTTGCATTTCGGAATATTACCGCACTGTGATAGATTCAAATGTGTGGTGGAGAAGCTGTTTGAAATTTATGCTGATTTTGGTATAAACTATATATTATGTAGGTTATATACAATGTTAATTCAATTAGTAAATACTGTTGCATTGAACATACGTCGTTATGTGATTATGGTAGCGATATCTCACCCTGATTACCACTTGTAGAAACCAGCTGAAGGAACATCTCTTTAGCGTAGTGAAATGATGATAGCAGTTAAAAATGTTTAACTCATTTTAAAACGGTGATATGTTCATAACGGAAATAATTATAATAAAATGTAAAAATTGAAGTACTACTATAAAATGTAATACTTATTTTGTACAGGATATAAGAAAATTAAATACAATAATGTGGAGATTTAAACGTTGACAAATTTGTTTCACTTTTATTTAAGCTCCTCGGAGAGTTATAATCTGATAATATAAAAGACATAATAAATTATGAATATACAAGTTTTTTAAATCTAAATTATGAAAAGGTATTAATTAACATTTTATAGTAATTCAATTTATAACATCACAAGTTAATAATTATTCAAAATATATATTTTAATTCTATAAAAAAGTATATCACAAGCCAAGCAGTTTAAAATATATGATTTTACTTTAAATATTAAATCAATTTATCAAACATCGCTTTCTTAATTTTGTACCAGTGGTAGGTATTATATTAATAGTAATACATAAATTATATTACACGTTAAAAGATATGTATCAAAATGAAAACAATACCTACAAACCGTAAATAAATTATTAATTATTAATACATCAAAAATCCATTAAATTGTAATTTTAATTTAAAGAAAATTTGTTCATTTTCTTTCAAAAATAATATAATATATGCATAACTATCACTTCTTATTATCTAAGCAACTAAAGTTGTAAAATATCCTTGATTTTAATTTAATTTGCACTTTGAAGATACATCAAATTTTACTAATTATAATATTGAAGGTCGGCTTATTATGTAAAAATATAATTATCACTTGAACTAATTATCTATCAAATAAAAATCAACATATCGCATGCTTTTCCATTTTATCTTAATATGAACGCAGATTGCACCAAACAAAAAAATTGCATATAAATTACTTACAATAAATTTAAATGATAAATGTAATAGCATTAATCATTGCATTTATTAGCAATTAAGTAATTCGGCAGTAAAGTTAAATTTATAACTTTCAAAGTAACGTTGACTTTAACAATTTTTTAAGCAAACTAAACAATACCTACCTACTAAGAATAAAATTGGTATAATCTTTAAATATGAAATATGAACAACTATTTAAACTGGAGATTTTCCGTTAGACGATTTTTGTCAATAGTAACAACAACAATTTTAATACTTAAAAATTCTACTTTCACTATAAACTAATGAAAAAATAAAGAGTTGACTTAAATTAATTTATATTAATGATATATGAATTAAAGCAATTTTATAGCAAAAAATATATTATGCTACCAGAGAAACTTTTTTTGAATGCATTAAGAAGACTTCTGAAAATGTCATTGCCATGTAAATGCTGAATTAAAATTAGAAAAGATTAATATATTAATATGTTAATATCAAATCAAAAATTAACCTACAGGTTTTTGAGCACCACTTGTATTCTTTTTGTAATAATTAATACAAGTAAAACAAAATTACATTTGAAAAATTAAAAAGAATTCCTTTCTTACATAAAATTTTTGCGCCTTGCTTGATCGCTGATTCAATCAACCAGTTGGTATTACACTAACCTACCCGAACGCAGATACTTTCAAAAATTTTTTCAAGCTGTGATAAAATCTTAAATATTATGGTAACAGTGTAATGGAACATTAATTCGACGTTTCGAATTATTTTATTAACTCAGAGAGGAAATATCTGTGTTTTATATTATAGGGGAAAGTACATTATTCAACATCTTAAATCGTAATAATTTAAAAAAATTACGCTTCGAACCATATGTTTTTTTCTCCAGAATCTTAATTTGGGGTACAAAATTATAAAATTTTGCAACTAAAACCTTCTATTATGATTTTTCACCTTTAAACTACTAAAAGTTAACAATGTTTTTAGTATGCAATTTTTAATTTACAAAAAAGACCAATTCAAGGAAAATCTTTTCTTCAATAGATATTCTGATTCATAAACAAGTCTTCTACAACCTGTCAAAAAAGGACACAATAATAGTTTCTGGAACAATCCATCAACTGGGGATGAAATTGAAAATTTCTTTTGAAAATTCATATCTCTGTTATTGAAAGTACCACGTGGTTTTTTAATTAGACGAAATCCATGTGATGATGCCATAAAATCGTATATTTGATTTTCTTTAACCTTGACTGCTAAAAAGCCCAAACTATAGCAAATAATACATACTATTCCATATTTTACTTTCGTAAGTGATTGTTAAAATAGTTACAAGGTAAACTTAGATTTGAATTATAAGTTAGGTTATATTAAACTTTTAGTGAAAACAAATAGGGATTTTCGATGGTATCTTACAAATACTCCAGACTTTTTAACTATAACCTAGGTTGCTAAGGAAACAAGAGAACATATTGGTTTTATTAACAGAGTTTTCCATGCTAGCTGCTATTATTATTATGTCATTCGTGACATAATAATAATAGCTTACTTTTTAAATAAAAAAGTACTGCAATATTGTACCATAATTTGTTGAAAGAATAAATATTGCTACTTAAAATTAATTATTGTCAACTGGAGACACTTGTTTCCAACTCATTTGTTCTCTTCAAACCATACATTGCATTGGTCGGTGTATATTATTTATGAAAGTCCATGTAAATTAAATATTTTTTTTAAAAATAGTTTACTATCAAATTGTTGTTTTTCTTTTAATAAAATGAAATTTTTATTGTGGATAAATTACCAAGTTAACCGTAACTTACAATACTTTTATTGAGGAATTGTATCGCATACCACTTAAATTTGCTATAAATATTTATGAAATATTTGATGTGTTACTAATATTATTTAAAGATTTGTCTAAAATTATAAAGTATGACTTTCAAATTACTATAACCTTCAACGTACAATAATTTTAAGTTTTAATAACTTTAGTTTACAACAATATTCACATACTTGCAGATATATGTCTAATTTCACTAAAGGTCGTTACAAACTAAAACGGCACAAACTCTATTGAAATATCGTATAGTACTATCATTATGTAACAATGATATTATTTTTTTTACATACAAAAAAAATTGTAGCACTAACAAATTTAATTGTAATCATAACAGTAAGCGAACGGTCGGACAGTTAACTCGAACATATCACGAAGGCAACTGAAAGCCTCAAGCAAGACTTGATACAATTCGTGCATATCACACAGAAACCGACCGACTCCTTACATTTTATTCATCTGGTTTAAAAACTAGCTTGGCAAATACATAATAATAATATTCGCACATTTACTAATTTTCTAAGTCTTTTCTTCCTTAAGTGAAATTATTTCTTTTTCAAAAGTGCTTATAATTTGAAGCGCTTTTAGGCTATTAAAATGTAAATTTCAATAAATTTGCATTAAAAAGCTATCACTAATATCGTAATATTAAATTAGTCTTTTAATTGTATTCAAAAACAATTTTGCGCATTCTAACTTTTAACAAGATTATAAATTCGATACCAATTTTTTCTAATGAATGCATTTTCGATTTTGAACTGTAACTGCAAAATAGATGGTCACTTTTCTAAAATCACTTTTGAAATGACCTAAGTTATTACTTAAGATTTGCATTATTGTTAAAGTGTAATTATTATTGCTTTAAAAATTAAGAACAATCATTGAGGATGATATAATGCTGACCTCATACTAATTGTAGCTTCATAGTGCCAATTTCAAGCAAAAAGTAACCTAAATCTATAAAATATCGTTTAAATTAGTATTCATTGTTTCAATAGCATTGTCGACCAATATTATTAATATAATATGAACTCTGAATAATGAACAGCATCATTTAGATATTTTATAATATTTATTATGCTTTGCAAAATACCAGTTATTTGTTATTATGTACTAAGTACGGATCGTAATACTTGAACCAATCCGCCCCTGTTCTTTTCAATTATAAATACAATTTTTTTTATTTATTTGAATTTTAATACAATATAAGAACAATTCATAACAATTTTTAAATAAATTACAAATCTAAATTGATATTTCTGAAGCCTGACCTGAATCAAAATTGTGAGACGAAAAATTTTGAAAACTTGCAAAAAATAAATAGTCGTAAACAATAAATAAAATCTCAAAGTTGCTAAACCAAATTAAAATATTTTCGTTAAACCAAAATTCCCATCATTATAAAAATTCGTTCACATGGGAAATATTATTAAAATAAAGATTGCCAGTTCAAATCACCTTAAAATAAACAAAATATTCTGAAAAAACCAAAAAATAGCTAAGTTCTTCAAAACAAAACCCCTAAGAAAAATCAAAGACACAGAAATAATTTTGACCACTTAGTTCCAGGTATTTTCAAAATGTTTAGAAAGATACTTGTATTTATATCAGATTTTTAGGGTCACTGAAATCCACTTTGTTATTTGAAAATTAATAAATAGACCTTTAGGAAGAAATCACAGTCAGTTTTGTCTTTAATGTTATATTGATCACTAGAATCAAATTTGATATTTGATTTTTTTCTTTGTGTGTAAATTCAATTTGATTTTATGTAAGTTTTATTATATTATTTTATTGTATGCTTTATCATTTATTCTTGTAGCGTTTAAAATTTCCATATAACTAGATTAATGTGTAATCAAAAATAATTGTATTTTTGATCATACACGAATAAACTTATTTAACCCTACACTGCTCGATTTTTTATTTCTACTCAAAAAAATTATGACAGCTGTGTATTAAGTCATAGAATGATGGAAAAATATTTAAAAAAATATTGGAAGGCCCCTTTGTCTTTTTTTTTTTTTTTTGAAATGTTGTTAATTTAATGGCAATTAATTTAAGGCAATTTAATTGCCTTACCTAGCATAAAAGCACTCTCTCTCAGGTTCCATCGTTCTATGTAAGAACATAGTGGCATCATTATGATAGCGCCTTCAGTGAGGTGCTCCATGCTTCTCGGTCATGTGCTGCGTGAGTCGCCACATGCATAGTCTGTCCCGTCAGGGTCTTGATCTGGTCTATCCATCTTGTTGGGGATCTTCCTCTCGGACGCTTTCCTTCGATCTTGCCCTGGATCATCAATTTTTCCATTGCTTCTGGTCTTCTTGCAATGTGTCCGAAATATCGTAAGACGGACTGGCTGATCTTAGTTGACAACCGCGTTTTGACCCCCAGCTCATTCAAGATGGACACGTTTGTGCGGTTGGCCGTCCAAAGTATTCTCAACATGCGCCGGTATGCCCACATCTCAAAGGCTTCAATTCGTCTTCTGTCGTCCTTTTTCATTGTCCACGTTTCGGCCGCGTATGTGGCCACAGGGAATATCAGTGCCGACAGCAACCTCATTTTCGTTGTTCTGGTAACGGTCGTGTCTCTCCATATATTGACGAGTTTAGTGGTCGCCGTTCTTGTCATAGCCAGTCGTCTCCTTATTCAGAAATACTTCCTTCTGAGTTAGAGATCGTGGAGCCTAGGTATATAAAGTCACGAACCACCTCAAACCCCATAGATGTGTGGATTTCGGGGGAGTTATTCTTGGCGCGGTCTACTATCATGATTTTTGTTTTGTTGTTATTGATATGGAGACCAAAGTTCCTGCTTACTTCAGTTAGTCTGTTCATGATAATTTCAAGTTCCTCCAGACTCGATGCAATTATCAGGGTGTCATCCGCGTATCTCAAGTTGGAGATTTTCCTACCGCCTATTGTTATTCCTCCGTTCCATTCGGAGAGCACCTTACGCATTATATATTCGGAGTATATATTGTATAGTATTGGCGATAAAAGCACACAGAACCGCAAAACAACTTATAAAAAACTATTTTAAAGAGTCTAATAGCTCAAACATACAATTTTATTATGTTTTATTTCAGAAAAAACACTTTATAACGATAAGACTAAATATGCACAAACATACACTCGCGCCATTATGTGATAGCAACTAACTAAATTTGTTGATTATAGTTATAATTCTGATGCCAGTCTAAATATCTTAACATTATAATATAGCTGGTACCTTACAGATACGATCCACACCGATTTTAGCATACTATTATTTGAACATTATATTTAGTGCATCGATTTTCAATATGTCTCATATATGATACAATGAGCAGTGTATGGTTAATTCATATAAAATGTTTAGTTTTTATATTTGTAATAACTTTGAAACTACTATTTTCTACGTAATTTGTTTTATGATTTTTAAATTGGATTATTTGTTTGTAGTATTTGATCTAAATTACTTTTATAAATAAACTAAAGTAAATTTTATTTCAATTCTTTAATTTCTTAAGTTAAAAGAAAGTTTATCGGGGTAATCTTCGTTCTTCTACTCTTTTCGAATACGTTACCCATCAAAATCTTTGCAATTTTGTGCAAAACTGCTGGTGACAAATTCTAAAATCAATTTACAAGTTTAAGAACATTTGTAAGTATTAATTCATCAAAAACAATAATTAAACCCCTGACTTCATTATTGCAAATTTGTAAAAAAGAAAATTAAAAATTCGAATCATATAAGTTAATTCAGATTTACTAAACAAGTGCGAGAAATTGTAACTGCACACTATGTTATTCAAGTCTGTAAATAATAAATTAATACATTCAAATAATATTAAAATTTATTGAACGTCATTAATTTGAAGATTTACTTTAAGTAAAATTGGATTTGCCTTTCATGCTAGTTTTTAAAACCGCTATTATTCGTTTTCTTTTCTTATCATTCTTTTGATTAAATTTAACCTTTAGAAGTGAAACTTTGAATTTAAAATCTCCCATTTTACAATACACCAAAGTTTGCATTATTTGTTTATACAACACAGAAATATGATCTTAAAAAAGAAATTTTTTCAAGAATAGAGTGTGATATTAGTATGTGTTATGTGAAATATAAATTAATATAAATTAACATAAATTAAATAAAAACTTAACTAGACGTTAAAATATTAGATTTTAACTGTAAGTAAAGAACAACATACAAGAAAATTTTATTTAAAAACACTAAAAGAACAATTCTAACCTTTTTTGTGACAAGGTACAAACAGAATATTTGAAAAAATGAGAAAACTGAAAACTACGGGGTGGGGGGGGGGGGTAAAAAACAACGTGGTGTTTTTTATAAAAGTTGAAAAATATAGTAAAATAAATGAAGATATAGCGAAGTAAATTAGCTACATCGATGTTTCGGGATTCTGTCCCTCGTCAGGCTAATCACACCAGCAAGAATACAAGAAAATATTAAAATTTAATCGAAAAATTAAAAAAATTAAAAAAAAATAGGGAAAAAAATGAAAGAGCTTACCAACGGAATGAAAAATATAACTGGATACACCTAAACACTTGGAGATTCGAAATGAACTGAAGGTTAATAGAATAAAAATTTTCTAAAACTGTTACAAACAGCGTTACCAATGTTTATAGTGACACACGGTGCCAACTTAAACTTTGAAAAATAAATTTGAAAAAATATTCAAATTTTATCACGTTTAATGCTTTGCAGCATAATCTAATACAGAAATATGAACGTCGATTTTTGGATATCTTTGCGAATCACATAAATTAGAGTAATTTAAACCAAATTTTTTTGGGCATATTTTGCATATTTTCCACTTTTGGTTCATATTTTAGTAAAGTTAGCATATTAATGCATAAATACTCGTTTTATTTAAACTCGTGAAATTATAATATACCTACGTATGAAAATTCTTGAATTTCCAAATGATTCTGCTGCTATTCGTGAGGTAAAAAAGATGATCAACAATTACCTCAGAATCTAGCATTTATAAAATCAAATTACGCCTTTATTGCAAAGGCAATCAAAACTCTCGAGACGCAATGTATGAAACTTGTAGATTCCATTGAGTTGCTGAATCAAACTGAAAATTCGATTCAACAGATAAAGGGGATGTAGGGATGCGTATTGGCCAAAAATTTACAGATGTGATTAGAAAAAATGAAGGATTCGAGAATTCGAGGTTCTTAAAAAAATTTCAAATATACTAGAAGGTCAATATGAAGAATCGGTAACAATGGAACCTCAAAAAATGTGCAAGTTTAAATTCGCTCCAATAACATCAGTCGACGTTGAAAGAATTTTCTCAACGTACAAGAACATAATATTGAGTGACAAAAGATAATCTTTTTATTTTAGATAATTTAGAAAAACATATTATAATTAATATTTATTATCAAGTGAAAAACAGTATCTAGTAATTAAATGCGTTCTCAATAAAAAAAAGTGCTAAATGTTTTTTTTTTTGCAAAGATTTTATTGCATATTTTGAACTTTTATTCAGCATATTTTATATTTTAACTTTATATTATTATTTTTATATTTATATATTATTATTATATTTTTATGAAAATTGGAGCATATATATGAGCATATTTTAGAATTTTTTATGCATATAAATCCCAGCTCTAATTATGAGGGACCATGGAGTTATTTTTACGTTTTATAAATGTCATGTAAGATTGAAGATGTTACGCCAAGTACTTTTCAAGCACCGTCAATAAGTATAGGTATACAGTAATTACATTTTTGAAATATTCTTTAAAAAAAACTTCAACCAATTCTACAAATTTTAAGCCTAGTCTTACTGTAGGTGAGAAAAATTTTTTTTTGTCACAATTTTTGTCTAAAAATTAAATGAAATATTATAACGGATCACAAGATCCCTTCATTTATATAGGTAAAAAATGAAAGTGTATGTGATAAATTTGATACTAACAAGGGAAGGACCAACTTTTGTCATCGCAGACCTACACCACTACCATTATACATTGAAATCCCAATTAGAACTTCATGAGATGAAAATTTAACAATTCGGAATTCAGCCAATTTGGAGAAAATCGATTTTGAAAACGTATGCAAAATGAAACATTTAATAGTTCAAATGTATCAAATCTATCCGTACTTAAAAAATGTCAGTAACTAGATGTTTGACAGTTGCACATAACCTCAGATTGACGTCATCATACAGTCGTTTTCCTTCTTGACAGAAACGTCGTGATCCTCAAATATTGGTGGGGTGGGGTATCCTTCCCCATAGTCCACAGATGAATTTTGGACTTTTTAGAACATTAACATTTAAGGATTCTCTTGGAATATTATTCTCGGTGGGTTGCCCTTGCCTTCCGCGGGAAGAAGGTTAGAATTAAGTTCTTATTTCACTCGGATTGGAACCGGGTATTTAGTGTTTTGTTTATAGTCAACTCGCGTGACTCCTAATGCTCCGACCGCCTCCATCATCATCAGATTGACATACATTTTTATTAAATAATAAATGCATTTAATCTTAAAAATAGTAAAATTACACTCTACATTAAGTAAATTTTATTTTGCAACTTGATTAAATAATTATTATATTTTTTTAATTGAATATAAAATTATAGTTTTAATAAAATTTGTATGTTATAGCTCATTGCCTCCTATACTTACAAGCCGTGAAGTGGCAAATTTGGCAACGTCGCCGGTGGTCCTAATTTTCAAATTCTTGTATTGATGTTTATGTGATTTATGCATATTAAATTTGTGTAAGAACACTTTGTTAGTAATAATTAACAACTAAAACTAACTACAATCATAGGTAAGTGTACAAGAACTGTATTAAATAAGTCTGGAGCCTAAAAATTGATTCAATTCCTTATTAAATACTTGAAAGGTAATACTTTACTTTTTGTAATTCGTTGCATATTGAATAATTATTTATTAGTACACTTTATTAATGACATTGTTAATAGATCCTAGATACTGTGTGCCAGATTGCACATAAAAAAATTACCTAGAAAGAATCCGGAACAAGAAAGAAATGAATATAGTTAAAAGAACTACAAAAATTTAAGAATTTTTAAAAACGACAAAATAGAAAATTATAATTCGTTGCAAGTTTTAAAAACAAGCTAAAGTTTGAAAACTGGAATTATAAAATTTATGAAAAAAGTTCACGTTATTTTATAGAATGAATATCGATTTTGAAATTTCCAACACTTCTTGTCATGTCGAAGATGAGACAATATAGTGATAAGTGTTTCAGTTTCTTAAAATATGACTGTCAAAATTCTGCAATTTTCGCAAAAATACGAAAGGTAAATGATAATATCTATGATAATTATTATCAACGTCGATTTATTTGCAGAGGAGGAGGGGTGCAATTACTTTACTATGCTATTCATGTGGAAAGTGACCTAAAAATTTAATTATTCAAATGTACAAATCGTTTTGTTATATTCTCTTAAATAATAACAGAAAACTTACAAATGATCAATTTCAAACTGTTGAAAATTTAACAAAATAGAGAAAATTACATACACTTTTACAAACCTAGAAATTGCTTTTATTAGTTATATTTGTGTTTATATTGTAAAGTAAGTACTTTTTTATAATAATTAGTTTAACTTTTTGATAATAAAATTATATAATTTATTAAATCTGTTTATGAACATAAAATAACAAATAATTTGTATATGAGACACTTTGCAAGTAGGACCACCAAGTACTGCAAATGCGACGTTGCCAAATGTAACTTCACGGCTTGTAAGTATAGGAGGCAATGTATAGCTACATATTACAATAAAAAAATTCTTTATATAATTCTGTTTTTTCAACGGGTGAGCTGGTTTTACATAAACACACGGATGGGGTCTGTGAGGAACAATATTAAATATCTGATACACGCCGCAGGTTTTTGATTTTTTCAAAATAATAAAAATGAACAGTTTTTGTGGTATTTTGTTATAGTCTTTAACACACTTTTAAGTAATTTGCAATTTTTTTCATTGAATTACATACAAATAAAAAAGAAGCTGCTTTTTTTGCTTTATTTTTTTATTGGTCTTATAAATTTTATCAAAATTACAAAATAAGAAAATAATTATAAATTTTATTCATAAACATATTAGACAATAAAATGACGTAAGAAAATTGAACAATTTACTTTCGATACACAAACCCCAGAACGTCAAAATTCATGGTGCATATTTTCTATACACTCCTTACAACAAGCTGTAATATGCTCCATACACAACCAATTTCTGCAAAACTTGCAATAATATCTCGTTTTTCTTTTTGGACAATATTTGCAACAGCCTCTCTTATTTAAAGGAGGACTTGAAGGCCTTTCTGGTAGTTGAATTCCTGCGTGTTTAATAGCACACTGGCGAATACTTCGTGAAAGATGTTTATCGCTAGCCAGGCCCGGACTGGCTAGGTCGGCTAGTCGGCGATTGTCGAGGGCCCTGGACGCAAGGGAGCCCCGAAGGGGCCTCAAAAATAGTGGTTTATACTTGGGGTAAAAGTGGACTTTTTCGAAGTATTCAAAATAGCGAAAAATGTGCTTTTCAAAAATCTCCTCTCTTGGTAAGGGAGTCCCTCCTCAGTGTCTAGTCGAAGGCCCCCAAAGGAGCCAGTCCGGGCATGCGCTAACTCTTCTTGTAATATTTTCTTTGATTAAATCTAGTCCTAAATTTAAAAAAAAAATGATAAAATGACATGGTAAATTGTTTTTAATATAATTAGGGGAAGTACCGACATCCGATCTTTAGAATGACTCAATATGACGACTAATATGTACTATGTACAATTTCCTACTTAAAATTGCATAAACAGACGGGTGGGGTCTATTAGGACAAATCTTTATCTGATAAGAAAACAATAGAATAAATACGGTAATTTTACTAATAGAAATATGTCTCATATACTTCTTGAACGGTAATAAAAATTTTAAATTTAAAAAAAATTATTTGCAAAAGTTATTAATGTTTAGGACTTTCTCTGTTCTGATAGACCCCACCCGTTGAATGGAGGGTTAATATCAATGTACAGTAAGTACATTATTTATTATCTCGATTCACTTTTTAAATTTCCTCATGGGTTTTATTTATCTACAGCAAAGCAGCTCTTATCAACATCATGGTAACACACAAAATTCAAAATAAGTGCCTCCGATTAAGGCACAAACATGTACGATATACATGTTCAAACAAATATACCACAAATTCCCATATTCATTCATCATACTAAAGTCAAATTTTTGGAATACACGTTATGAGGATCCTAACCAAAGCCCACAGTGGTACCATCAATAAAAAAAACAAGCCCTTCAGGAAAAGAAAACACAAATTATTACACAACATCATGTTATAAAACTCTAACTAACCACCTACATGAATCATGGCGCCAGGTTTTTTGCACTCTTTTTACCAGGAAATACTCGGATAGAAAACATCCAGACTGTTCCACCATCAACAGGCTAATATAATTTGCAGCCGGAGCAGCGATAAATTCATGTACATACGTAGTACATCAACTTTATTGTAAATATTTAGGTAAAGTAATTTGTGATAAAATAAGTTTGTAAATAGTTAAATAAATATAAGAGAGTCTTGTTGTTGTTGAATTACATTACAATTTCCTATAATAACATTTGTTTTACTAAAAAAATTTACATTTAGTATTACGATAAAATTTTACGAAAATAATTAAATATTTTCAATACATACAACAGTAGTTTGTATCTGGTTCTATAATCTACATACCAGTCTACCACAAATTATATGAAAATTGTTTACAATTCAATAATTTATTGTCGTCCATAATACAATTATTTAGTGATGTAAATTTAGCCTTCGAAATTGTGAGATGATGAATATTTCCATATGAAGTAAGATCAGTGATAATTTAGGAAGTTGTTTTTATTGTTTGCATTTTTAATTGCAGTAATGATTAAAATAAAATTTTAGTAAAACATTTAAAAAATTTAACATTTACACTTCTGAACGAGATTAAACAGTATAGTATAATATATTAAACAACGAGTTTCATAATCGTCGTTTTTATCGCACGAAATCTGAAGATTCGTGAAGAAATCTGAAGATTCTAAAAGATAAGTGCGATAAAAATGATTATAAATCGTATTTACTCTTATTTATTTATAAACCCAAGCTCTCGTACTGGACAAGGGTATAATCCCTTAGCTGGCTTGTATACCATTACATCGTAGATCAGCGGGGCAAGTGGCCCAAATTAGAACAATTTGTGTTGCAATATTAGTTTTAGTTTATTGATATAATTACTGTGGTTATCTAATATAGCTCTGCCAGGAAATAAGTGGATCGAAAGCCATACACAATATAATATTATAAAACAAAATTTAAATATATAATTTTGTAGATATTAAATTGTTCTTCAATTAATTTTAATTAGAGCTGTTATTATAGTAACTGCAAATAAAACCATTTTGATTGTCATAAAACACTAGCTTTTACTAATTATTTACCGGTTCTGTGTAGGTGTAGAGTAGGTACCATTACTGTATTTAATTAAAAAAAAAAATGGCTTTGTTTAATTTAATGTTAATGTTGTGGCGTTATTTCTGAACTTTACTTTGTTCGAGTGTGTGTGATAAAAATGCAAAAGTTATTATATGATAAAATAAATTTTTGGTAGATTACAAAATTATAATATACAGTAGCTGACATAATAAGTAGAACGACAGGTTAAACATTTTTGTATTGTTTTTAATAAACGTATTCACTTGTTCTGTTGTTATTTATTTATAAATAATAAATTAATAATTATTATTTTATTGATTAATTATCTGAGTATTTAGACCCATACTAATATAATTGATTGTAAATTATATTTAAAATTACTTCCTTTACTTCATCAGAAAGTTTACGATTCAATCGAGTAAGTTTCCAAACAAGGCAAAATAATATAGAAAAACACTCTAATTTAGTTGTTTTTTTTTTCATTATTTTCATATACCATCTAATTAATTACGCTATAGTACTTTACTTTTTATAATAAAATATTTATATAGAATTGGAGACAGCTACGTATTATTTAGTTCTTTGTTTCAAGTAAGCCAACAAAAATTTTGCTAATTTTTATAATAATAATAATAAGTAACTAATAGGGTTAATTGAGATTATGATGACACTTTCTTTAAAAAGTTTTACTTTTTTGATCTCTCATACCTACAATATTGAATGCAATATAGAGCAGCATGATATTTGTTCATAGTATTGGTATTATGTAATACAACCAACTGATTACAACGTATTCCTCATCTTCCCCAAAAGAAAAACGCGGACTGTGTTAAACCAAAATTAGCAGATCCGAAAATCCACCAAGTTTGATTATTTTTAAACCAGGACCAACCGTCATCCGACCAGTTACTGCAATAGCGGTACGCGAAGAATCGCGAGTTGATGACAATTAGAAATAAAACACAAGAATCGATAACAATTTAAAAAAATACAGTTTTCAATAGCTTCCAAATTTTTTTTAAAAGCTTTGAAAATACATGCCACAAAAAGTTACATAAAATTATATCACAACTCTTAGAAGTTGTTTTACAATAAGAGTATTACTAACCTAGTTTCAAAAGGCTTTCATTGCTCTGGTGTTTACAAAAAAATTGTGATGGAAAAAAAAATGCAATGTAATATAAAACTCTTCAAGATGTGCTAAATATTAGTCTTCTTCTGATCTTCAGAAAAACATGATAGAAACATAATTCATCCATATGGAAACCAATCAGGATCAGATGCTCGATTCTTTAAAAAAATATATATGACCATCATCTTTTTGTAACATGCACGCACACTCGTATCTCCAAAAGACATACCAATTATTGATTTATTGTTATCGGTCTTTTAGAAAAGTACGTATCTTTTTGAATACTTTATATTAATCGTTATTCAAAAATTATAATATTATAAGAATTATAATATGTCAAATGAGAAGTATGCACCCAAAAAAGTATTAAAATTTCTTAATTTTTCCAAGTTAAATGAATTGAAGTGAAAATTAAATTATTTTCTAATTTGGAAAAATCTATTTCGGGCTGGATTGGATACTGTGGTACATAACGCTGATGTTAAATTTAAATTCGAACTCGAAGTTTTAAATAATAATATGATAAAATTTTCTAATTTTTTACACGTCCTAAATCAGGACTGAAGCACAGCAAACTTATTAATTATTAATAAACCTAGTACGCTTCGTGGTGGTAGGTATTGGTGATGTTGAACTTGTCAATTTACAAAAAATTCAAACTTTCACTTGTGTGAATTGCGGCTTGTTACGTAAAATTAACCTAATTACTGCAAAAAAATGTATGTATACAAATAAATTTTAGATCACATCCAACAGAAGTAACAAAATTATAATTTATAACTAGTGAAATTATAAACCATAAATAATAACAACAATAAGTAATTTATTTATACTGCTTTTAAGAAGAAAGAGTAAGTAGTTTAGATAATAGGATAAGAAAATTCTTAGAGTAGAATTTTTAATGTAGGCCTATAAAAGGGAAATTAATTATAAGTTTATTTGTATTATTTTAAACGCCATTATGCATTTATTTGCATTTTATTAGTACTTTCTTATTAATGATAGTAAAAGAAGACCGTTACACGAAGTTTTACGAATCTACTTTAATCAGCGATGTAAAAATTAGATAATTAATAATCTTCTACTTAATAATTACAATTAACTTTGGTCTTAATTCGCCGCCACTTCTATAATATGTAATTATAGACCCAAGCTTTTTTCGGCAGATTTTTTTCATTGTTAGTGTTTTTCATTTTTAAATTTTGATTAGTAAATAAGATTTCAATTTCATAATCATTTTTGTTAAATTTTATATTTTCTGATATACGAATCGTTTTGTAGTGTAATTAAACCTTCTTCGGTATCATTAATCCTAATCCATATTTATTGGTAATCAATCAATCAATTATATAATTCGTTCCAAAAACATTTACTTTGTACTCGTATTTTCATTTCGTATAATAAATTCTTATTATTTGTATTATGCAAGAAAAAAAATATAATTAGTTTTAGTAATGATAAAAGGCATTTAATTGTTTTTAAATTGCAATTTATCGCATTATGTAAGGAGAATTTTTAACGCCTTGAAAAATAAAATATAATATTGAAAATTTAAAATTTACATGCTGAAAGTATTTAAAATTTCAGTTACAAAAGTAGGTAAATTTAAGCCAGATTTAATTTAATGTCCCACAATTTAATAACTTAATTCTTCAAACAGCATCAAATAATAATTTTAAACTATCTATTTTTTTCAAAACAAACTACAGCGGATATGGTAGTAATACTAATAAAAATAAATTTGAATTCGACAATATAGGATAGGCAACCTTTATTTACTCACATGCTTCCACAGCAGCTAAGGAACAAAAATTATCTGAGAAACATGAACAAATATGCAAGACAAGAAGACTGGCATTATTGAGTAAATTGTAAATAAAAATTCACTCTAATTGCGATAGAAGTAATAATAAGTAATAGATTGAAGTAATAGTAGAGGCGGTTGGAGCATTGTGGTCACGCGAGTTGACTATGAACGCTAAATACCCGGTTCGAATCCGGGTGAAGTAAGAACTTAATTCTGGCCGCTTCGCTGGTCCTCCAGGTTGGGGGTTCTACGTCGGGCTTGCTCCTCGTCGTAGGTAAAATGTAAAATGCTAACAAAAGCCAATTTGGCCTTTGAGAACCGGGAAGCTGCGTATTGCGGTATAAACCGGAGATATATATAAGTAATAGTACAAAAAGTGCACATTATGGAATGTATAGGTCGTTTTATTCATAGTGGTTGGCATTGGCACGTGACATGGGCTTGCACGGCAAATGTGGAGGGAGAACGTTTGACACCCAATTCAACCAATTGACACAAACATATAACCGAAATTACGAATAGTAGTTTCTGCATATTATATGGCCACTCCCAACCACTATAAATAAAATTATCTGTACTTAGATACATACTCGTACATTAAATAACAAGGGGAGTGCCGAGAATTGCTATTGTATCAACTATCACTAACTGGCTTGGGAAGTGACAGGGTTGGGTGAAGCTGAAAAACGGAGTTGGTACAATGGACCCGATTTAGAGGCCCAAGTGCCTGCGAGTTTACCTTGACCTCCATTGTAAGTTAAATCAAAAACTATTGAAGATAATAATATGCAGTCAAGAACTTTTCTGTGGGAAATTTAACTCCTTACAAAATTTTTTTGATCATAATCTTTTCGTATTCCTTTTGGCTTTTGCAGCTATTCTCCTGAAAGCTAGTGGAATTTTATAGCTTGGGTAATAATTTATTATTCGATATACTACTACGTTCGGGTTCTATCCAGATTCACACCAGAAATTCTGTGTAGGTAGCGCCAACTATTAAAACACTTGAGTTGAAAAGTTGGCAAAGGCTTAATTGACTTCCTATCCTTTATTTTGCATAAAATAATAGCATGGGTTTTTTATTTATATGAAAATTTAACATGTTTTAAAGCTTGAAGAGTGAAGGCGAAGAAATGAGATTTAAAGATTCTGAAATTATTTCCCATCTCTAAATTATTTAACATAATATTTTCCTTTTGCATATCTAGATCTTTTTTTTAGAACATGTGAAAATGCAGGTTTTTAAAATACACACCTGTTATAATTAAAAATATTCAGTATTAAATTTCCGACCGACCACTGTCGTAGCCTGGTGGTTACTAGAATCAACTGCGAATTTAGAAAACCTACTTCAAATCTAGGGAAAGTAAAACCTTCTTATGATCGCCTCCATGCATCGGAGAACATGCAAAGCCGTCGGCCCCCCTGAGTTGATGAATTGCAACCATTGGCTAAACTAAAAGGCAAGATAAACAAGAAGTAGGGATGAGGACTTCCTGAGCGGTCACTGTATTTAAATCATATTTCAAATAATGTGTAATTTCACAAATGTTTCTGTAGAATATATTGTGTCGTCTTGATTGATTTTTAATGGTCATTTCCAAGGTAAGTATTAAGGGTTATGTACCGTGAATTCAGAAAGCGACGTTGATATTTTATAAATTTTAATAAACCGTTTTAATGAGATTTATGGTACAACTAATTATACTACAATGGCGTTTGAAAAAAATTTAAAAATATATTTTAATGAACGTACATTATATTATAAGTAAATATAAAACACTAAATTACTGCGAGGCTTCGTATCGGCCGGCGCGGCGCCTGAAATAATGGTGAAAGGTGACGTCAATTGAATATGCTTGTTTAGGAGCTATGTAGAATTCATTCATACGTGATTATAATTTTTTTACACAGGTTTACTAACTAATGGAAAGTTTCATCGATTATTTTATTTGTGAATGACTACTAAGAATGAGTTTACTATATCTATTATAATTTAATAGGTTTTTTATGTTAGTTAGCATTTTCTGTATTTTCGTTTTATAATTAAAAATCAATAACTTAATGTGAAATCTAAAAATAAGTCTTATAGTATAAAATATCTTTCAGTATATAAATTTACATTACTTAGGAGGACCTATACAAAACTGTAAATAATTAATGCATTAATTTTGCCTTCTTCTATTATATTAATTAATATGGATTAAAGTGATACAAAAATCTACCGTAAATAAACATTAAAATTGATATACAAAATGGGAATTGGAAGTAAATATTGTAAAAAAAATAGAAAGAAATTTGAAAATTAGTAAAAATATACAAAGCTACAAAGAATATAAAGCTTTGAAAATTGGACAGATGATATATTGGATAAAGTAATCGTTAAAAAAGAAAAACAGGTATTCAGAGAAGACGAAGAATTAGATTTATTAACATTGTTTTGTGAGACGTATTAAATATTAAACGCTACAATATTAAGGAGCTAAGCAACTTATGGCTGTGAAGTTTTGTAAATTAAAGAAAAGCTAGAAAAATGTTGAAGGTTGCTACAAAAATATATTTCTGGAGACAAACTGCTGGAAAGTCTAGAAATTAAATAATTGAGATTGCACGAGCACATTCAGCGAGTGACTGAGGAAATATTGCGGAAGCAAATTTCAAAGTGGACTCCAAAATGGTACCTCATTTGAACCCAATTTGAATTTATCGATAATATAGACCTAAATTGTACCTACAATATTAAAAAGAAATATTTAATAAAAAAAGTATTCTTAAAAATATTATGTTGTTCTATCAAAATGCTTGTTTTCTGGTGAGAGGATTTTTAATTAATTAATTCATTAAAACTTTTTAATACCCGAAATTTTGGAGCTATTAAACTTAATATTAATATTTACAATACTTCCTAAACAATTTATTAACAGCATTACATTAGCTTCTATGCTCTCTGGATCATTGCTGTTTTGTAATCCTCTTAGCGTAAAATAATTTTATAAAAGCTGGGTTGTTTATAACTCCTAATTTTATATAAATTTCATAAAGTATTTCGACAGTTAACTTTTAATTTTCTAAATTTTATTGTATTGAAGTTTTGCTGAGATATATGCCGGGTGGTCCACCTTATAGCCGAACTTATATTTTTTAGATTATTATATTTTTAAGATTCCTGCTTCCCATTGTAATGGATAATAATCATAAAAATGTAATTGAGAGAGCTTTCTTTTCTCCATTTGAAGATACCCACACTTGGTATTAATTTTCCCTTTGACTGACTCATCAGAAAAAAGTATGTAAATCTTTATTGTAAAGAAAGTTTACAAACTTTGTTATGACTATTTGTAACAAAAACTACCCTCCTAAAAAGAAACCCCTAATGAGAGGGTTAACCCAACCAGAGTCCGTAACAATCCGGAGATAACCTCTCCAGTTTGTTTGCCACGATGTTAATTAATAGACCAACTCCTTATTAAATGCGAAGCCAGGTCATGGGTTTCTGAAAAAAAGACCAGTAGCTTAGCTTAGGAAAACTAAAAAAAAAAACGCAAATAGTAAACAAATGCTTTAATTGACACACAGAACTTGAAAGATGTTATCACAGTTCCAACAATTGCTATGTATATGGCTGTGCTAACATGCACATTAGCAATGAATGATTACAGTGTTGTAATCAAAAGGTGCACCCCGTTCAAATTATGTAAACAAGTACTTAAATACAACACATTAACCTCTAACAGTTACCCAATATTGAACACAAAAGCCCAGAATCACGTTGGTTCATGCGAATTGGAAAAGATAAAATTGCTTACCTCGAGCTCTCGTATAAGTTTACAATATAATGGTGACAGTTGTTCGTCTCAAACCTCTTTCCAACGTGTGCCTTCAAAGATGAAACTCTGAAACTTGTCAATTTACACAGGAAAGCAATTTATTGATATTCGCGAATACTAAACACTGCTTGTTGATCTTTAGCTGGAACTCTGGCCCAGTGAGAGATGATATTGGTGATGACAACAAGATTGGACCATCCAAAACAACGAAAAGAATTCCCCAGGCGTCATCCAAAACAAATAAGAGTAGGATGTTACTAACTCCAGAAAATCCAAAATGGTTCCACAACTTGCGAACAAAGAAACTGCGTAATAATGGATTGCGCATGAAGAGCATCTCCTGTTCCAGATGTTCGAAAACAGGAGCCAAAAACATCACACGACGACTCTACTACTGCTTCACACGGTAAGCCACAAAGAAATCGCAGCGCTGCACCAAAAAATACTTGACTACGCACTACAGGCAATTAACAAAATCGTCGTGAAAACAGCGTACGTTTGCCATGGTTGAACTTTCAAGACTCCCCGACTCAAGTATTCATCCGCCAACACTACCAGCCGATAACCTGCATTCAATTGCCAGCCAAATGTTTGCAATATAAAAATGCATTCATTTAAAATTCATATGAAAAGTAGTATCATGTAACAAATTGCAAAAATTCGTCACATATTTTTGTGATAACATTTACAGATAATCCTAGGAAGTAATTACCCTCTTTCATCCGTGGACCCGTATTTGATATCCACGGACACTTCGAGGGTTTCTTCGTCTGTCTGTTTCAATATACCAATTATTCATGTTCTTTTTTATTCTTTTTCATTTCTTAATTTTCTTTGTAATCAACGTCGTTGAGAAGTTGAATTTTGTGTTTCTTCTTTTATGGCTAACTCTTCAGTGTATCTGTCAATAATACGATAATAGCGCCGTGCTGTGTGTGCCAGTACAGATGACTGTAGATGTACAGAGCCTCGGTGGTTACTGCGAGGTCTGGAGCTATATCTATATATTTATTTGCCGAAAAATTTATGACAAAGAAAAGATGTGAATTTTTTATTAGAATTATACCGAAGTACTGCACTTGGTATATTACATTTCTTCCTCACGTAAATAAGCCAGGAAATGGATTATAACCTCAATATTTAAGTAACTTCGTGGTTCTTAAATTTCATCGAGTTTTCGATCCAAATCCAGTAAAATAAATAAAACTCCATTTCTAGCTTTCTACGGAGTGAATCAATATGTCGGATTATCTATATCTAGTTTTCGCTGGTGTTTTTTTTTTGATTTGGATGCCAATGTTTGTTGTGTGGCTCAAATGTACAAAAAGTGTTATCATTTTATATCCAGCAGAAAGAAGTCCGATTGCCTTGTTCAAGCAACCGAATTCCCTGTAAAAAAAATTAAATTGAAAAGTTGAGTATAATTTGATGGTTTCCACTTGATACATTGTGATACGCCCATCCTAAGTGAAGGAACGTATACTCCGGCCGCTCAGAAGGAGAGAATAAGTTTCCCAGGGGTTGGAAAGAAAAAGTTACCTTGGCATGCAGATTACTTACGGATCCAAACAGATTGTAGACTGCGTTTGAAAGAGATAATTAAACACACTGAAAGTTAATTGTTATTGTAATATGTTAAAGTAGGTTGGATTACATCCAACAGGGTATACGATTCTATACAATTAATAAAAGGAAACATTATTGAAAGCAAATATGCTTCGGTATCTTAAAGATAAGTTGAAGTTAAAGTTCTACTCGAAAGTTAGGAAACTGAATATTCTAGGCAATTAAAATTAATAACAAGTTACTATACTTACAACGTGAATCATTAATTATTATTAGACAAAGAAACCGTTTGATTACTTTATTTACTCTATTCATTACGATAGACATATAATTATTAAATAACGGGTGACAACTAGAAAATTGCACAAACTTTGATGGTTAACAAAATATTTAGTTTTTATTCAAAACAATTCAATCATGGCTCAAATTATTCCACCTAATATTATTAGGTTTTATTATTATTAATAATATTATTAATAATATTATATTATTATTAATTAGAAAATATTAATGTACTTGGTCAAATGGACCCTTATCAGCCACACTGCGTAACGAAGTCGAGATGCGTTCACATGCCCTCTGTACACGTGATTTGTCCTAATTTCTAATGCATAATCGGATTTTATTGATGAGTTCATTGGTATTTTTCGCTTTCCAGTTGTTCTTATATACTTCGGCATTTAGAGCTCCAAAAAAATCCTCAATAGGACGGCACTGTGGTAAGTTTGTGGGATTGTGCAGTTTGGGTACAAATTTTATCGAATTCAGTTGGAGAAACTCCAATGTCTTTTTTGCATAGTGGGACGATGCTTTGTCTGACCAAAATACATAATTATCATCCCCATGATGTGCCTTTAAAAATGGAATCAAAATTTTCTTCAAGCACTCGTTTTGATACACTGCTTGATTGATTGCAATCCCACTTGGCTTGAACCAAGGCTTTGAAATACCCTTCTCTGATATTGCAATATATAACATTACCTTCGGCTCAAATTTTGCCTTAAATTTATATCTAACATCGGTATTAGATGTATTCGCGATATTGTCTGTATAAAAAATATCATTTCCAGGTACTTGACTGCGGCTTAATCCAAAATAACTTTCATCTTCCAAAACATAATGATTTCCTTGATAATTTCGGGTCATCCAACGGCATTGTTTTTTCACGGTTAGAATTTGCTCCTCTGTATATTTTGGCGATCTCTGCTTATGCCTTACTTTGATTTCACACCTTTTCAATACTTTTGAAACATATTGCTGTGTGCAATTATATTTTCGGGCGGCATCTCGTTGACTAATATTGTCTTTGTTGTTAAAAAGCGTTTTCAAGCTTACAATGTTCCTATTGGTCATAATTTTAGCTTTACGGCCGGTGCAACCTTCGCGTTTCACTTTCATGTTTTGTAAAATATAGTAAATTGTTCTTTGGGAAATTGATTCCGCTTTAAAATGACTTACAGTAAACTTTTTCCCGAATTTAATATTTGTTTTATAGAACCGTACAATGCGTTCGCGCAGGACTTCTTGTTTCGACGCCATTATTATTACTAATAAAAATTAAAAAAAAAAATTGCTATGCAAAGTCAATAAAGCATATCCAGGGTAATAATTTGTGTTACATAGTCGACTTTGATTTCTCAGTATTTTAAAAGATATGGACCTTTAAAGTTTGTGCAATTTTCTAGTTGTCACCCGTTACCTCAATCCTTTAATGGAGTTAAAAAAGATTACTGACTGACCATCGCGCAACGGTGCAGTCCACATACTTACCCTAACCGAACCCGGTGCAATCCACATGTCTGATTATGTGACCCTTTGACCATCGGTGCAGTCCGCAAATTGCCCATCCAGACATTGTTCAAAAAATCGTTCACGATTAAGATTATATCTTTGAATCAGAATTCTAATGTGCCTACTCATTGTTGGTTTTTGACTCGATCACAATACTTTCCTTTACTGCGTAAATGGGAAAGTAAAAGTTACAATTTATAAGGATTTGTAGTTAAAGCTTTGAAAAAAATGTGTTAACTACTCATCAGCAAATTCTTAGCGTCTTTTGACCGATGTTGGAACGAGTAATGTTCCTACAAATTTACATAGTGGTACCCAAGACAGTGTATATTGAAAATCGTAATCGCGATAATGCATATAGCATTTGATTTTTGTATTTTATGCCAATTAAATACCTAATGTGTCGGTTTACGAATTATCAACCAGGTATACGTACCTACTAGGGATAAATTCGGTTTTATATTCCAACGTGAGACAAGGAACAAAGATACAATTGAGTTTCCAAACGCCACCTCTTGAACCGGTATCTACCGGTGCAATTTTCGTAAATGCCTTATAAATGTCTATCGTTTTACCAATCTAAATAAATTACTATATAAATTATAAAATCCAATTACAAATGTAAGGAAAAAACCGAATGTACCACGAAAACGATAAAATTATAAAAATAAATAACAAAAGTAAAGTTATGGAAATATATGAAAATAAAAAAAAAGATATTTTTGGAACTTTACTACCAGAAATCGCTGAAAAGATTTTAATGCTCTTAAAACCAGAAGATTTGGTTGAAGTTTGGAAAAGTAGCAACCATTACAAAAAATTGATGAATTACGAATATTTCTGGAAGACGAAATTTCTCAAAGACAATTTTTATTTCACTAATGTGCCTTTAAATTCGCCAGTTTATAAAACAATAACTATTAAATACGATTATTGGAATGGACTTTACTTTTACAATCAAGCATTGCACCACAACTTCAAAAATAAAATATGTGATAAAATGTATATAGGAGATCGCAATACAATTAAGAGAGTTATGTATTTTGATAACGAAACAACGATTATTGAAGACAATTTTGAAGGAATTATTGTTTTTGATGTTTATGGTAAAAAAGCAATTTTTAAATTGAAATTAACAATATGTGAATATGTACTGAAACTTACAAAACACAATCATTTACTGGTATGTATAAGCAGATACAAATCATACAAGAAATTTAGTATATGGAACATTACCGATGCTACTTGCGTAGTGGAAAGACTTTTGTGGAAGAACAATTATCCGATCGGCTTACATGCTTATGAAAACTTAATAATGTTGTATGATCTAGAAGGCGTATACACTTTTAACATTGAAACTTTATCATTTGATGATATATACGAGGGTGTGGTTGGGAATGTACGTTATTATAACAATTTTGTAGCAATACAATTCAGAACTGCAAATGATAACTTTATACATATTTTAAATTTGAAAAATAATTCTATGGAAGAAGTATCCTGCTGCGAAGATTCTAGAAATCGAGGTAGTTTCATGATAGCAAATCAATACTTAATTTACCTCTGTTTGGATAAACAGCATGTTTGTACTTGGAATATGGAAACTCGGGAAAAAATAATTACGTTTGAATTCCCAATTGGTGAACAATATATCCGGAATATTGACTCGTTGCATTATCAAGTTCTGGCTGGAGACATGTTCGTTTATAACTTCCGAAAACTTGGCACAATCGAAATACAAGTTTGGAATTTTTTGACCGGAACGCGCATCTTAAAAATGCAAACATTTTATCCTCATATTGTGGTGGCAGCAAATCGTTATATATTTATAAATCAAAGAGATGATATTCAAGTATGGTGTCCAAGAACAGGTAAACTAATTACATCATTTCAAAACAGTAAAATTTATCAATGTGAAGAAATTTCATATATGGGAAATTTTGTTCCTAAAATAACTGAAACCAAAATGATGATTGCACAACCAACTAAACAACTTGTGGGATGTTTTTTAAATATGAATATTTACGTGTTAAATTTTGATAAGTAAATCATCAGACTTTATTTATTTTTGATAATCGTTTAATTTCAAGATTAAAAATTAAAAATTTTTAAAAAAACCTTTAATTTAAAATTAAAAAAGACCCACATCAAGCTAGCGCCGCCACTTTCGAAAAACCAAAAAAATATATATGGAGACTTTGTGGCTAATTAGTTGCCGCAATCGCGAATTTATTGCTCTTACCCTTCGAGAGTTACAGCCATTTGAGTGGTGGCGGCGCTAGATTTATATCAAGTCAGCGTCGCCACCACTCAAAAACTTACTAAAAATAAAAAATAAGTATATCGGAATTTGTGGCTAATTTGTTGCTAATTAGTTGCCACAATCACGAATTTGTTGCTCTTACTCTTCGAGAGTTACAGCCATTTGAGTGGTGGCGGCGCTAGATTTATATCAAGTCAGCGTCGCCACCACTCAAAAACTTATAAAAAATAAGTATATCGGAATTTGTGGCTAATTTGTTGCTAATTAGTTGCCGCAATCGCGAATTTGTTGCTCTTACTCTTCGAGAGTTACAACCATTTGATGAGTGGTGGCGGCGCTAGATTTATATCAAGTCAGCGTCGCCACCACTCAAAAACTTACTAAAAATAAAAAATAAGTATATCGGAATTTGTGGCTAATTTGTTGATAATTAATTCCCGCAATCGCGAATTTGTTGCTCTTACCCTTCGAGAATTACAGCCATTTGCGACCGGTAGATTGGTATATATGTTACAGTTAAAACCCGAAATCAGTTAAATAAAACCCGATGTAACTAGTAAATTCTAGTTTTAACTGGTTAATTTTAGTTAAAACTAGAATTAACTGATTTCTAATAAATCATTTTAGTAAATTCTAGTATTAACTGATATAAATTTAGTTAAAACTAGAATTAACTGTTTGGTGTTAGTAAATTCGCGATCTATCACCGTTACAACTAGATTTAAAGTAAAAGTAGACATAATTAAATAAAAATGCGAATTCTTTATAGTTTTAAAAAAATGGAAGGAAACACGATAATTTAGAATTTTTTTTTATCTCATAATATTTTGTATTTAAAATAAAAATTTCAAAATCGTTTGCAATTTGTACTTCAAGTAGGTACCCGAAATACATCTTTCAAAATAGTACATTTCAAATACAAAATTTAAAATTTGCAGTTACGATTTCACTTGTTATAATTTTTTAAAAATTTTAATAACTATTTTTTAATAAAGTTTGTCATTTCTTTTTATATGGTAAAGGCCGTGTGATACTTTGTTATTATTATTATTAAAAATAATTGTTTATAGGAACAATAAATAAATCAGCATTTTGTAAAAACAGTTAATACCAACCTGCAGAATTCGTAAGTATCAGGACGCACATGAAGGTGGAGGTTCTATTAAATGAATGAGGAAATACCCTAGTTGATCTCACGAAAGCCATATGTGATTCCCAAAGAACCAATTTTGAACTTAATTATGTTACCAAAGATAATTGAATGCAGCCATAAACCATTCGGTACCAGATTATAAAATTTAAAAATTCATGAAAGATCAAATGACGCTTTTGTTAAAACTTGAGTCATCACCGAATTAAATTCACGAGCAAGTTGTAACGCAAATTGCTCTACTTTGTGCCACTTCCCCGCTGATCTACGATGGAATGGTAGACAGGCCAGCTAAGGGATTCCACCCCTGTCCAGTACCAGAGTATGGGTCGCGCGGACGCGGTTCGTGGGTTATTCCGTTGTGGCTCAGGCGATCAATTGGCAACTAACTAAGAAAAAAGCCTTCCGGGCGCCAGTCCTCTAAATAAAACACGGAAGTAAACAAGAGCTGATTATAAGAACAAAGTTCAGATAAAAGACAGGGTTGATACCTTGCCACAATAAAAAAAAATGAGATACAGATGAGTTGCCATATGAAGACAACTCACAAAAATAATGCGCGCATCCAGGAGATTGCCCAAAGCAGACATAAAAACGTTGGTAAGATTGACTGCAAATAACACATTCGCAAGAAGTATCATCAAGTAAAATTAACTACAGTAATTGCATTCTAACTTACCCTTCCACCTCAATCCGTCCGATTCAACATCTCAATTCCTTTGGAAGAAAATTGAAGAAGTTACGTTGGATATCTAAATAATAGGGGTTACATTGTTCCTGATTAGAGAATAGGAGAGATTCAAACGAAGATATAAACAGTCATATAATGATCAGTCAGATCATATTGTTAAAGTTAATTTTGACTGTGTTTGAGGTGTACCTTAAATTTAGGTATTCAGACTAGTCCATTGACGTCTGGCTATGTCGCGTTATGATAATAATTACTTGCATAATTCTTTCAATGAAAAATGTTGATTCATTGTCGGCCATTGTTATCTGCGCCATCTTAGAATTTTTATGTTTTTTCGATATTGTGGCTTTATAAATTATTCTAGCTGTGATTTGTTTCAATAATGGTATCCTATATCCGATTTCTCTTTGTATTACACTAATTTTGAGACATTATTTAGGTAATGTTTTGTACATATTATTTATAATTTAGTTAAAATTGGTTTATTATTAATTCGTGAAAATAAATTTGTTTAATTATTAATAAATTACGAATTAAGGAATAATTATAATGTTATATTTGAGCTTTCGATCTTGCATTAAGATCTTCGTCAGAAAATTACAAAAAATTTTTGTAATTTTCTGACGAAGATCTTAATGCAAGATCGAAAGCTCAAATATAACATTATAATTATTCCTTAATTCGTAATTTATTAATAATTAAACAAATATAATTTAGTTAAGGGATGTGGTACACCTTTATAATTTTCTTCTATAGCCTATCCTAGTCCACACTAGGACCATATGCCTCTTCAGTACTGGAGGTTTTGATCATAATTCACCACGCTGGCCAGACAGGTTGGTGAGTAGTCCGCATATCGATTTTTGGACTATAATTGTTTTACATCCAGTAGCAGCTTGCTAGGCTAACCGAGGCTAACCTTCAGATGTGCCTTATAGCCCTGTTTTTTTGTTAACGGTGGCAATTCGTCAACCTGTATAATTAGTAATTGATATTATTATTGATCATTACAAAAACTATTGTTGATTTTAATAATTCATTCAATGTTCTTTCAATATTATTTATTTTGGTTTAAATTAATTTTGAAGTGCCAATTTTGGAATCTTAAGTTTCAAATTATTTTCTAAATTATTAATAATTATGATGTATTGTGGCAAACAGAAAATTGCATCAAAGCGTTGCACAGTGGTTTAAAATGCCAAAAACCTGGCCATAATATGAAGGCGTTCTTCAATTTGAATGAAATTTGGTATACTAAGGTTTTAGAGGTCGCTGATTACGAATAAAAAGTCGAAATTACAAAAAACAAAATGGCGGATTCAATATGGCGGACGTATGTATATAAAAATTATCAGATATAGCCAAAATTTGGTAACTGGGTGTTTTTGAGGTCTCTGATAACGAATTCAAGATCAAAATGACAAATAACAAAATGGCGGATCCAATATGGCGGACTTTGTATTTCTACATTATCAGATATAGCCAAAATTTGGTAACTGGGTGTTTTTGAGGTCGCTGATAACGAATTCAAGATCATAGTGACAAATAACAAAATGGTGGATCCAATATGGCGGACATATGTATTTCAAAATTATCAGATATAGCCAAAATTTGGTAACTGGGTGTTTTTGAGGTCGTTGATAACGAAATCAACATTATAGTGACAAATAACAAAATGGCGGATCCAATATGGCGGACGTATGTATTTAAAAATTATCAGATATAGCCAAAATTTGGTGACTGGGTGTTTTTGAGGTCGCTGATAACGAATTCAAGATCATAGTGACAAATAACAATATGGCGGATCCAATATGGCGGATATATGTATTTAAATATTATCAAATATAGCTTAAATTTGGTGACTGGGTGTTCTTAAGGTCGCTGATAACGAATCCAAGATCAAAATGATAAATAATAAAATGGCGGATCCAATTTCGCGGTTATGAATGTTAAAAAATCGAATAAATAGGAAAAATCGGAAAAATAGATAAATTTTTGTTAAAAAATTCGAAAATAAGTCAATTATAACCAAAATACAATAACGATTAACGACAGACATGTTTCGATCGTATTAGATCTCATCAGTGACGTAAAGCTGTAAAGTTGGTTACAATTGACTTTTATGTTTTACCTATATAGCATTTTATTAATAAGATTAAATGTATTATCCGATATTAAGAGATATCCAAAAAATTAAATTAATAATTCGCGCAATGCTAATTGGTATAAAACGACCCGTTTATATAATAAAATAAACACACGGACGTGTTGTAATAATAATAATAATAACAAAAATAAAATTACCGTTAAATTAACCGTTAATAATTATACCCGTTGAACAATAATTTAATATATACCTTATATAAAATACTACTCGGAAAATGCCTTGCGACAACATTTTTTAAAAGGCAATAAAGTAATTTTTGCATTTTTCATCACAAAAAAATACAAAGAAACCGGAGGGGCAGCTAGGGGCACCTGGTTTTTAATTATTTTATTAAGCAACAGTATAGGCTACAATGTACAATAGAATTTTTGGTGGAACTCTACAGATTTCATAACATTTTTTCTAAATTTCTATACATGTCTAATGCAATTTTTGCATTTTTCATCACAAAAAAATGCAAAAAAACCGGAGGGGCAGCTAGGGGCACCAGGTTTTTAATTATTTTATTAAGAAACAGTATAGGCTACATTGTATAATAAGATTTTTGGTGGAACTCTACAGATTTCATAACATTTTTTCTAAATTTCTACACGTGTCTAATGCAATTTTTGCATTTTTCATCACAAAAAAATGCAAAAATACCGGAGGGGCAGCTAGGGGCACCTGGTTTTTAATTATTTTATTAAGCAACAGTATAGGCTACAATGTACAATAAGATTTTTGGTAGAACTCTACAGATTTCATAAATTTTTTCTAAATTTCTATACGTGTCTAATGCAATTTTTGCATTTTTCATCACAAAAAAATGCAAAAAAAACCGGAGGGGCAGCTATGGGCAGCTGGTTCTTGTTTATTTTATTAAACAACAGTATAGGCTACAATGTAGATTAAGATTTTTGGGGGAACTCTACGGAACTCATCAACTTTTCTCTAAATTTCTATAAGTGTCTCATATAATTTTAGATAAATTTTAACAAATTAAATGTATTTTATTTTAATTTATATATTATAAAAAAAATATTTTAAATATATGTTTATATTCTATGAACTTTCAACTAAACGATCCATTTTATAAAATTCAAATAGGTAAAACGTGCAAATTTTGGTATGCTTCTAAACACAATGATGTTTTATCCTTACGTGCATCCTAGATGCTACTGGTTTGACAGTTACTTTGTGCTGGCTGTATAAAAGTAAATATAAACAATTCTTCCTACCTAACATCGTTTAATGACATTTCAATCTTCCCTCTACACAACCCAACAGTCAAAATTCCTTAAATTGAAACTTTATTTCTGGACTTTTGGCCAGGTTTTTGCCATTTTAAACCACTGTGCGTTGTGCTAAAAATTTGTCATTCACTTTTTATTTTTTTACGCTTTGCTCTATTATTGAAGTGATGACGTGAAACTGCAACTCTTTGTTTGTATTACATTTTTTTACGCTATTTCATGCTTGTATAATATTGAGTTCCTCGTGTATCAATGAAAAATTAGCAATTTTTTATTATACTTCATTATCGTTCTTGTGTGTTGATTTCAATTACTCTATCATCGAGTCCTACATTCTGCACCCGCACTATGTCCAGCGAACCGAAAATTAGTCCTGTGTTATAAAAATAAACAAAGCTTGTGGAATTTCGAATCTATTTACCTTCGGTTAAACGTAGACCAAATTTTACTTTGCAAAGGTAAGGAAAGCATTTTAAACTGATGTATAATATGAGAAGATATAGTATTTCAATGTAACCAATACATTTTTTTTCGGTGGCTTAGAAAAATTATATCAAAAATGTACTATGTGCTTGAGTTTCAAAGAGATTATGTAAAAAAATTAAATGTAGTATTTTACTGCCCTTTATAATTTTTACCAAACATATTCATTTCCCCGCATTGGGTTTAATCCTCATCAGAACCAAATCTTTTTCAATAATACTAAAAGTTGGAACCTAACCGGCTGTGATTTAAAAGTCGCATAAACCCGAAGAAAAAAAAGTTTGATTAAAATAATTTGTGAAAAATCCGTTAAGAAAACTCTAATTTGGAATACTTTTGATAAAAACTGAGGCAGTTCATGTGTGCTCTTTACTGCGCAGTTTTAAATTTAACAATGAACTTGAGAGGAAATAAATAAATTTAACTTGGAAACATTTTTATTTGCGAGGTAGGTAATAGATACATAGATGTAACCAGACTTTCTTATTTTCCTCTTGATTGAGCTAGACTTATTGTTAAGAGATCGGACTGATTATGCAAATATACAATGAAAATTCTTTTTCCACAAAGTGGCAATATCCAGCGGATCCTACGCTTTAGAAATTTTGACAAGTCCAGGATTAAATCCCGGAATTTCCGCTCTGTAACTCAACTAGCGATCACATCAAATCAAATGATGGTTTAGTTACTAATATTTATGAATTATTCAGAAAGGAACTTTCTATGAAATTAATAAGTGTAGTATTATGCACGCAATTAATATTGGTTAGTACTTAATTATTAATCCGTTTTAATTACAATTCCTTCTAGAATAAATAAAATTATCTAAAACATATCCAAATAATGTAAATTATTTTGTAATATTATCAATCAATTTTCTTTTATTTGGTTTGATTAATTTGAACTGATTAGTTTTTAATTAAAGGGATTTTTACAATACATGTTGTGACAATTTATAAATTTGTTCTGAAATTATGTCGATCTATACTGCAGAAGGTCTAGGCGACTAACGCGCCGTGGTCGATAGCGGCTTGCCACGAAACAAGAAGCTTCAGTAGCGAGCCGAAAGCTCAGGATAGGACCTGAAAGCGTGAGTACGTTCATTTTAATCGTGTGTGATAATGTGCCAATATATTCCTAATTTATTTTGGCCTTGCCTTAAAAGCTTTTGAAATTATTACACATCCGTAAGGATTTTCAAATCAAGTGAGTGTGTTTTAACGACACTTTCTTTATATTTATTATCTGTGGCATGCTTTTCTTTCATTGTTGAATCGTGCATTCAATTTAATGTGAGATTTACTAAACGAAATTCGCATTCATTGAAATCTTGGTGAATTGTGAGATTACTACTGTAGAGTAATGCTGTAGATTTTGAAAAACAAGAATTTTACATTTAATTGCAATTATAAAAATTGTTGAAGAAGCTTTAGAAAGTTATTTTAAAATAATGGGTCTATTTCAGGTTGATGAAAATATATTCGTAGTATGTAATTTCATTCTTTCAGTTTCATTTTCTGCTATAAAATGGCAGTTATTTTACTTGTTGTTATTAGATTCTTTACAGAATATTTGTAGAAAGTTATTTATAACAACAATTAATTTGTATAATTTTATTTTTCATTTAGATATTATACTATAATTAAAATTAAAATTTTTAACAATGCTCAATAATATATAGGCATACTATTATTATATCAATAAATAATAATGTATCTGTAATAAACTATTTATTAATGAATAGTTTTATTAAACTATCAAAATTTGTGGATATTCTATTCTATTTTTAAATAGATCAATGTTATTTAAATAATCGATAATTATAATATTAGCATGTTGGTTCTTATATAATTTGAAAAAATGGGTCTACTTAGTATCAGGATTAAATTTTCATTGTGTTATTAGTACCTATAAAAAGACATTTACTATGAGTGATCTATGTATTTCATTAATAAAATTTAATTTATTGTAATCTAAAACTAAACATTTAATAAAATATATGATTGTTGTAGAATATTTATATTTGTAACGCGTTTCGACTACAAACAACCATCATTGGACTAAATGTCAACAAATTAAGCGAAGGTTAAAAACATTTCAACTTTATTACATTAAAAAATATCTGAAGAGAGAAAATTTTGTATTAATGTATTAGATTATTGTTTCTTCTAGTTACTAAAAATATACATAAAAGTTAAATGTTGAAGTTTACAAAAAAATTTAATTCAAACTGCAACTTCTCAATGACTTTTGTTTACCAAGAATTTATTTGGAAAAATATAATTCATTATAATTTATAATTTTATTTAATTTATATGTTAATGAGCAGAAACTTTGATAATAATTTTACCTAAACCCAATGTAAAATTAAACTTTCAAGCAAAGCAAAAAGGTGTGACAATTTTGATTGTGTATGAGAGATAGGTAGTACTACTACATTTGACCCAATTTGAATAAACTCGAAATGAAACCTTTCATTTATAAAATTGTTTTAAGTCAATATTAAGCGTTTAATTATTATTTAGTTCAAATAACTATAATTTTTGCACTATTCGGTATTGTTAATTTAAAAAATTAACAGAAAATTAATTACATATTTATAGGTTAGTTAGATTTTACCGGGATATACCCCGCTAAACAGTGCCAAAAAATCTTTTCCTTTGTTCATATATTTGATTTTCAACAGTTCGGCTAGGAAAATATTAAAAGCTACAGATAACAACTAATCAGTCACATATTACTTCCTCGCACATGTAAGCTTCTAAATGAAAAAATATGATGTCGCAGACTTTTTTATAGAAAAAACTCTCAACAAAATTTTGTGTTTATAATTTTACGTATGTATTTATTAAGATTTTGCAATTAAAATTAAATATTGTACTAGAAAATTTTTACTATCGTGTGACCATTGACTTATTGATGGAGTTTTGGAATATACTATGAAAAGCTTCATCCTTATCTACATAATACGTATGCTAAATTTTTATTTCAGCATTCAAACTACCATAGTTATGCATAAACCTTTTCATTATTTTTTTAGATTTTTTATTATGATATAATACATAGTACATACAATATATTATGGTATACCTACATGTGCAACGAATATTAAAAAGCTTTATTATTAAATAATTTAATTTATCGCTCACTTAGATCACTAACGACCGAATATTTAATTTAATTTAATACTTTAATTTCGCATATAAATTTTCAAAGGTGAGCAAGCTTTCAGACTTTTCTCCACAAGTGTTCTTTCAGTTTTATTAAAAATTGAAAATTTATAATTAAATTTTTGTATGTTGAGTTATTAAGTACCTTTGATTCGTATTTGATTCGTTTCCATTAAATAAAACTACTAGAACGTGTTTAGAAACTTTATTCTAAAAGTTCTCTCGAAAATTGATTTTGTTTTTGTTTATTTTTCGACACTTCCATGTTTATGCTGTATTAAATTGTTGTGATTTAATTATTTAAGTAAATAGTGAGTGCACAAATATGTTATTATGTTGAATTAACAACTCAAATTTTTTTAAATTTTTCTTTCAGTCTGTATCAATTTTATAATTTACAACAAAATTTCGATAATTAAATTTAAAACTTCATTATGAATGTAGTTGATTGCCTTGTTGGACTCATCCCCGTTTTTTTCTAAATTCTTAATGTGTAATTATTTGATTCCCTGTTATTTTAGAGAACAATACTATAAATAAGTTCTTTGTATGTAGAAAAAAAATTGAATTTTTATATTTAAAATTTTTCTTAATTTTAAAGGATTATTAAATGGAAAATTGAAATCATAGTAATGAATTAGAATTATGAAAAAACGATCCATCTTGAAAGAAATATATTTAGCGATAATGGGTAGTATAGTAGCGTCACTCTGGTGTGGACTGGACGAAGCTAATGTGCAGAAATGAAAATTAAATGTATGAACATCCTACTCGTTCCACATCTAATCTACTGCGCAAGAAATTGGCTGCCGCCCAGTCATCACAAAGTGAACGCTGCTCTACTTAAAGTAACGACGGCGACGATGTATAGGGTGGACTATAAAGACAAAAGAATTTTATAACATGATTGCGATCGAACGATATGTCGGAGCAGATGCGGGTGGTGGTGATTAATAGCTTATTTATGAAAATTCAGTCACGATAGAGAGCTTTACGCCTGAGCAGCGTGAATTTTGTGTTTTACAAAAATATTGGTTCATGCATTGAATATGGATTAAAAGATTTAAACCAATATCCCAGCCACAGTGTGATTCGGTCTTGGGTTAAAAAGTTTGAGGTTACAAATTCAACACTAAATCAAAAACAACCGTCTTTACCACAACGTCTTTATGGCCCATGCTGTATATAATATTATTATAGTACCTGCAAACTAATAAGTATATCGAAACTGATCCACTATAAATAAATATGCATAATTATATAATATATAAATATTTTATTTGATACTGTATTAAAATAATATAATAATTTCAAATTGGTATAGTACTTACTATACATATGAAAAAATATTCGTGATAATAGCACAGCTTTTTAAGTGAATATAAATTAACTCAATAATTCACAAAGTAATAATTCCATTAACTTCCTTTGTTTATTTTGGTAAATAAGAAATTGTCGAAGACAGAAGACGCTTTTAGTTATCACAACAAACTTTATTATTTAATTCAGTAGGCATCCATAGTTTAACAATCTTCCATTAATTTTTATTATCTTTTAAAAGTATTTCTTGTGATTTTATTCCTTTATTTTTCTGAAAACTTATTTTGTTATACATATTATATAATAATAATTTATTAAAAATTAAAATCTGAATTAAAATTAGAAAACTCTCTTTTGTAAAAATCGATCAGAAGGAATGATTAACCGTAAAGTAACAACATTTTACAAACCTACAAAAAAAATAGAGCATTTCTATTAGTAAATAAAATACAATATAATGTGATAAATTAAAAATCGTCAGATTTTCAAATTAAGGATCCACTACTTACTTCTGCTTCTTCTTTTATAAGAAGTGACTTGGCATGAGTGGAGTAGCAAAATCTCGTTAATCCATTCATGTTCATCTGAAAATCAAAAACGATTTTCTAGAAATTTGTTACGGGGTTTTTCCACAAAATGACATTTACTCACCTGTAACAAAACTTTTAGGTGGTGGTTTGCTATTGGGGTGGGGGGAGTCGTGAAGTTCAACTCGATTAGTCATCATCAACAAATCACCAACCTACCACTATGCTTTAGCTCTTTGCAATCATAGTATTATATCTAGAACAAAAACATACACAGTACACAACTAAATAGATGCGCAAGAAAAGACATCGGTAGCTTCGATATAATCAAATTTATAATATTATAGATAGTTCCAATGTAACAAGGCCAGCCTTGCCAGGACTAACTGCCCTGTAATAGCAATATTATCATACAATATCGTAGCAATAATATCATACAATATTTACTGATCAACTTCAAAGATACTTAAAATTACATTATTCTAAACAAATATGTACAGGGACAATGACGTTGTCCAAACGTTGAATACTACGGTCATCAAGCTGACCTGCAGATGTAAGATATTAAACCAAAGTTAAATGTAAGGTAGCGTAATTGAAACAATGAGCATTCCAAACGTTATGTTGGTAATTTCGCACAATTACTTAAAATGCATGACGACACTTCACAAAATAAATGGTTATCCTTACATAATTTTATCCATGTTCTTCCATCGAGAGCAAAGGTGAAGAGCATGAGCATAATTGCATCAAAAGCTGGTAAGACTGCATGAATTGAGGTATCTCTACTTGAGCTGATATTATGGTAACATAATAATGATGATTAGGGACAGTGGCCCATTTTGGGAGAAGATTAGCAAATTCTAATGAATTGCAACCAAATATTAGCGTCTGTTGGATAATTCGACAATAATTCGTCCAACTCGCTTTTAACGGAAGGCGATACGAGACAAATACGATACTTAGGGTTTCCTAAATTTACAAAATAACTAAATTTACTAAGTCCGATACTGTGGGATTATCTACACTTAACTAAACTTTATTTATAAAAACGGTGACGGAACTTCCTAACCAGCATAATTGAAGTGAACCAGTGTTATCCCCGAACATTAACCATCCAAACTAAACCCATTACGATAGCCACCGATTACAATACAAGTGAAAATTCGCAACGCGATCGTAATGGCTGACTTAAAACAACTGCTTCTGGCCCTTAACATTTACATCGCATGCAAACATCGGCAGGTTGCACTTTGACATTTACAATGGAGATCATTTATACAAAACCACATCATATTTCTACATTCAGATACGAAATTTAAAACTTAAGGCTGGAATTCGCCAAGCAGGAGTTCGTTTTGGCTCGTGTGGTGGCGCATAGGATTGTGAATTTATAATTAAATAGATAGGCAACACAATAAACATGCATTTTTTAGTTCAACTTTTCATTAATGTATGTCGCCGCTCAAATAAAGAAATCTATTTTTATACAGAATTTATGTTGTTTTTACTTTTTACGAATAATATATCTATTTCACAAAAGTCTCTCCCTCTCTTTTTGTATCAGATTTTTCAGGACATTGAAATAAATTTCTAAGAAGCGATAAAATTACTAAACGTACATAAGTGATAATGTAGGTATTCGTGAAATGTACACACACAAGCAATTAATAAAGACGCCTTTGAATTTACAATTCAAACAAGACTCCAATAATTTTTTGGCTTTTAATTTTAATTCTTCTTTTATATTTTTATTTATTCATGTTTATTGATAACATACAATAAATAATTATTGCTATTTATATTATTGTATATTAATTATTGATTTGAAAATATACAATCAACGAAGTTTTCCGTGATTCATTTTTTGATGTGAAGCATTATGAATATAATTTAAAATAAAATGATACGGCAAAGTAATTGCTTACACAGGCCCGTAGCCATGGGGTGGCAAGGTCGGGCAACGGCCGACCTTTTAAGGATGTTTGCCCGACCTTTTAAAATAAAAATATGTAACTATAGATTAACAGAAAATTTTCCCATTCTACATTGGTCCTTTTTGTACCAGAATTTTTTTATTTATATGCTTTCAAATACAATTCGCAGAATTGAATATTCATCACAGTACCCCTGCGTTCGGGGAGAAGCTACTTTCGCTCCCAAAAATTTCTTTTTTTCCTTCTTTCAAGCTTCCAGTCGTTTCCAAACGCTTTGGCTCCCCATCAAAATGTTTGTAGCGACTGAAAAAGGCGGAGCTAAAGCGTTTGGAAGCGTCTCGAAGCTTGAAAGAAGGAAGAAAAGAAATGTTTGGTAGCGAAAGTAGCTTCTCCTCGAACGCAGGGTACATGTAATAAATTTTTTTCAAAGGGGGAGAGGGGACCCCAAATAAAGGCATTTTCCCCATGTGACATTGCATTTTTGGCCCACCGACCGAGCACCGACCATAAATTTTGATAGCCCATTTGCCCCTGGCGTGTGGCTGTGCGATAATACCATTATAATACAATAATATAACTTTTCTTAAATCGCGTTGACCTTGAAATTTAAAATATTTTCGCCTGCGGCGCTTTAAAAAATTCCCACGAACCCATCTCGCATCCGCAACACTAAAATTTGCCCGGCCATACAAACCGTTTGCCCTACCTTTATTTTCGATCTGGCTACGGGCCTGGCTTATTATTATTATTATTGCTGAACGGGTGTGTTTCTTTCGAACCACTTGCACTGAAGCTCCTGGCTTATTGTACCCCGAATTACGTTTAGTGCCCAAGAAGAACTCAAAAAAAACTCAAACTCGAGTTTTTTCAAACGTTTATTGTATTGAAAATACAACGATTTTAGCTGCTTGACAATACAATGTGAACTCAGTGTGAACTACATGTGAACTGCATGTGAACTGCTTTAACTTTTACGTTACATAAAGTTTTATTTCTAACAAATGCTTACTAACTAGTTTACAATAATTTGAAATTAGATCAGTTTGTTTTTGCAGTCCCAGGCTCATAACCTTTATGGGAAAGCCATCCTCGTAAGATTGTTGCATTTCCGTTATGGTGGGAACATAACACCCGCGTTCCGTGTTTTACTCCAATAGTTCTGTATCCTCTATAAAATTGAGGATTCGACCTATGGGAACCTGATTTATCTCACCGAGAGTCTGATATAGACAATCAAGATGTTTAGGGGCTAGAATTATGCATACACATAGTATGTGGTGCGGAGTTTCCTCCTCCACCCCGCATAATCTACATGTAGGATCTTCCACAACACCTATTGCGTTAAGGTGTTTGTTAAGACAGCAGTGTCCGGTAAACAGTCCTACTATCTTTCTCAGCCGCACTCTGCTCAGCTGGCCTGCTCAACGGGCCTGGCTTACACTGTTACACTAATTAAAATAAAACAATTTATTTATTTACGACAAATGGAGGAAGAAAGGGACATTTCTTGGACGTTAGCTTATCTAGGAACGTGGATTTCTCATTAGAATTCAATATCTATAGAAAGCCGACAACGACGGACATTGTTATCAGTTATCACTTGTTCAATGTTCATCTAATCAATCGAGAAAAATAAAGACGTCTGTTTCCATTCATTCATAGACTCTTTAGCCCTCTCCCGAGGTCACGGTATATCTGACAGATACATGCAAAATGTTTTCTTAACCTTCATCCGCTCGCGTACGCGGCAAATTGGCCGCATTTTTAAATTTTCCCTCCCATTTTCTTCCAGAGCGTCATGGGAGGGGTGGGAAGGGCTTGTATTCTCTAATTACTATCTCCTCCAATAGACCATGCTCGTGTTCTGATAAGAAAGCTCCATCAGCCGGTTCAGTACAGCCACAAACTACCCTAGGTGTCTTAATGCGACCAATTTGCCGTATAGCGCAATCGATAACGTAACTTTTTATCAATACTCGAATGTTGGTTTTACTGAGAAAATATTAGTAAATATAAAATAATAAATTAGAGACATATTTTGAGAAATAAAATATTATTACAAATTGAGTGTAGTAAACGATTACAGTACATTTTGAATTTTTAAGTTAAGTTTCCTGTAATTTTTTTAAATTTTAAATATAACTTTGATTTTAAATTTTAATATAGATTTTTTTGTCCAAACATGTACTTGTAATGTTATGTCAGAGTTCATAAGTCCTAAACAATTTAAATCATGCACTTTGAATGAAGAAAAACTCATGAAAACGATAAAAATCATATGCGGCCATCAAATTGCCGCATACGCGATCGGAAGTGTAACTTTTATAGGCGCGAGCGGATGAAGGTTAAATATTTTCGAAATTATTTAGCGCATAGCACAAGGCTTTGACTAGCTGTGCATACATATCTTAGAAATGATAAGCCGTATCGTTTACGATATAGTTTTAATTACAATCTGTTTAACTTTTACTTATGTGGCTTTGATACTTGAAAAAAAAGTGGTTAATCCCTTCGAAACAATTTTCGTAAATAAATTGTTTTATTTTATTTTAGTGTAAGCAATTACTTTGCAGACTCATTTTATTTTAAATTATGAAAATATACACTTACCTACTGCCAAGGTAGCAAAAATTACAAAAGCTTATTTAGCGTAACCCTAATTAAATAAAATATTAGAAAAAAAATACGGTTTATCAAAATGATTACATTCGAATGTATAGCATTCCTCGACCGAAATAAATTCCTAGACATCCGTCGAGAAATCCCCGCAACTGTTGGTTTTAGTTCTCTAATATGCTTAGTAGGAAAGAGACAAACACAAGATCGTAAGTGCGAACTGCCGTAGGTTGATGACTACTTGTATTACACATAAGAACAATCTTATCAACTTGCATTTAACCTTCAAGCGCACGCGCCAAGTAAAATGTGCTGGTAAAACAGATAACTCTTAGGCAAAATTTTTTAAAATTAGTTTCGCCTGCATATTACTAGCTGAACTAAATATTTGAATTTGATCTTGGTGGGAGTATCCAGTACATTATTATTATAATTACATTTTTAGTACGTTTTAGGTAAAATAAACTTTCAAAAATTTACATATGAATTCATTTTCGCTTATATATTATTTCAATTAAAGAAATTTAATTAATTGATAAATTATTTACTATATTAAAATTATTATTATTGTTATAAATAAAATTATTATGTTTAAAAATAGGAGGTGCTCTTCGTATTGGTATTATAAATATTACCTCAAAATTTCAAAGTGATCCATTTATTCGTTTTCGAGATGACTACGTATTAGTGTCCGATTTAAGTCTGGCAAATTTTTATTTCCATTTTCAATTTTAATTGTTTATAAGTAATTAATTCCGCCAACTTGATTTTCTCAAAAAAATTTACAAACGGGCTATTTTGAAAAAATTAATTAAAAAAAATTTAATTAAAAAAAAAGAAATAGGAGCGGATGTTCCTTAAGGTATCATACACCTAATCTAAAAATTTGATCGCAATCCATCAAATCGTTTTCAAGTTAACTACGTATTACCACGAGTACACTGTAATATCCTAGCCTTAACCAAGTCCTAATAAATTATGCAATACACCCATAGCGTTAAAGACTTAAATTGGCAATTCTAATATGGGATCATCTTCTTGTTAGTGAGGGAATCTGCTTTATGTGTGCTTAGAACCACGAAAAGTGTTTCTTTGATTAAAATATACACTAATTTAGTAACTTTAATGGACAATATTATTATGTATTAGGTATAGGAATAAAATATTATTTTATAAAATCACTTTTTCCTCTTTTACAATTTTTCACACTTTATGTTTATTATGATTCTAATTAATTAAAAATTATCTAATTAAGCGAAAAATCTAAGGCTTTCTCGTAACTCCGTTGCACAGAAAGTAATTAAAAAAACCACCTCTCAATAAATTTAGAAAAAATTAATAGGTGATTGTAAAGGCATACAAATTTATCGTTCCACTGAAAGCTACATCAATGTTCGGGGTGAAAATTGTTTAGTCTCGGTGTTGATTTCAGTTTATATCTCAACATGAAAAAATATGTCAATAAATTTGTCATTTTATTTTCATTCAAAAATTCTTCTTTGTGTACTTTGATAGATAGACAAATTTAATTTTTCATTGTCAGATAAGTATATATAACAATTAACATATTCAATAAAATTAATCGTAACACTTTCTGTGCAGAGCATGATAAATTAGAAATAAATTTTGATTTCTACTAGTATAACAATTAATATTAGTCTGTAAAAAAAACACTCTTTGAAATTGAATAATTCTAGACTAAACAAGCTTTTCATTCAATTAGTTTTGTCATACGATTTTGTTACTGTAACATTACGAAAAAATAACAATTTATACTGAAATTATATGAAAGCCGAGACAGCAGCTATTTCGTTTTATTATACAGACTATAAAAAAAACAAAACTTTATTTTTACAGTATACTTATGAACTATTTAAGAGTAAAAAATCAATACTGGAATTGCAACGGACTTTTTGATAAAACAATATAGAAAGAAAATATTACTTCTACATTTACAATTCTGATATTTGAATTTTCTGGGTCAAGGATGTATGAAAATGAACTCAATAGAAGGCTGAACATTTTTTCAAACGCATTAATCTCTTCTTAGAAAAGTCATGAAAAATGATCAATCCTTCTCTGATATATTATCATTTTTCACACTCATTACAGTATTGAGTGACAAAAATGTATAACAGCATCATCGAAGCATGCAATTCATATCACAAGATAAAGAGTCTTTTAATGATACTAGGATTATTTTGTTTTTGGAGGGTTAACCAGTAGAGAGAAACAATATTGGAATGGATCAAACTATAATTGAAATTCTTTTGAAATAAAAAATAGAGCTTCATATTGGATCAGTAAAATACTAAAAAAACATATTTTATAAATTGAAGCTCTGTAATGCTTTTGTATATGAGTATCTCACTTGGGGTTTTCTATCTTCTAACTCGTGTTGTACTTAAAATTTAATTCCTTGGTAGGCGCATAATTTTCTTTCAAAGTAGGTATATATTTTTAATTGCCATTTTGACATAAATTAAACCAAAATTTTCATAAATACAGTTTTTTGCTTACATATTATATTTTTATGGTTTATTGGTGGTTATTAATTATTACTATTAGACTTCAATAATTAGGAAATTCAATTCAAATGTAAATTTTTAATTTTATTTCAACTAATTATTTTTCCATTTCACATTTATTAATTTTTTAAAAGATATTTATGTATTGCAGCCATATGAGGAGCTTAAATAAAAGCGAAACAAATTTGTCATGATTTATATAATTTCATTTATAGATTTTATATTATTATACCTTGATAAGAAATAAATGTTACGTTATAGCATAGATTAATTAGTAGGATAATTATAATTTCGATTCTTATGTGTAAAGTAATTTATTTAATTTCATGCATCATTTTTTTAAAAATTTCAGAACTATGAAAGCGAGAGTACGAGGAAGTTAAACTGCGGATCCCTAATAGTGATGAGTTCGTGTCTCGGATATTGCCAAAGAATGTGTGTGGTTTAGTTCCATTCAAAATAAAATAAAATAAAATAAAGAGCTTTTATATCGTCGTATGACAAGAAAAACTCATTAAGTGCAGTTTTCGATAAAAACGAGATGTTTCACTAAGTGCGTTATTTTATGGTTATGCTTGCCTGAAAAAAAATTATGTCCCAATTTATAATATGAATGAGGATTCATTAGCATTTTAAATATCAAAACAATTGCTGTTAAATACGATTTATCAGATATAAAAAATGTTTAAACTTCATTATCTCTGTTGTCTTGAAATGTACTTAATGAGTTTTTCTTGTCGTACGACGATATCATAAAATATAACTATTTTTGCTCAAAGTGTTAAAAAATAATAATTGTTAAAGAATAAATTTATGCTTGAAGATAAGCATTCCTTTGATAATAATCAAAAGGCTTAAAAAACTAACCTTGAAATTTTTCAAACAAAATTAGGAATCCCATTGATAGTTCAAACGTTTTAGGTGTTATTTTAATTTTCTCTTTGCCTCATCGAGTGGAGATTAATTAATACAGTGACCCACTATTCGAAAGGGTTGCAGACCCGTAGAGTAAACTATTGAAATCAGAAATTTATCGAATGTGTATGTGTATCCGTGTTACTGGTAAAAGTTGTAAACTTAATTTGAGAAATACGAACGTGCCTTCAGTTATAAAACAAAAAATTTAGCTTTTAGTTATAGTTATAGAAGTTCTAAATTTTGAAATCCAATAATTGTAGTTAAAGTTGACGTTTACGTATTTCAAAGTCAATAAACTGAAATAAACGGATGAAATTATTAAATCGAAATTAAATGTATTTTCAAAATGATTTATTGGTAGCTGAATTAAATTAAACGATTAATAATAATATTATATATTAAATTTAGCTTAATGATTTAAACTATTAAAACTGCTTATTAAATACTATAAAATTGAAAATCCCTAACGAATACGTAAACATTAAAAAGAATTAGGTTTTATTTCGAAATAATAGTCCATTCTTATTGCTCTACTAATGGGATTTTATAAAAAGTAAAATAAATGGGGAAAAATATTAATCCCAATTGGCAAAGATTCACCTCGGCTAGCTCAATAAATAGTAAAAAAAAAAACTTAAATAAAACCAATTTTTAATTCAAAGAGCAATAATCAAAATTAAATTCACAAATCGACGCCCCCAACGAAAACTATAGTAACTCAAAAAATTGATTTTATGAGTTACTATAGTAAAAAAATCTATTATATCGGTAAGCATTTGCCTAGAAAAATATCGTAACTTTGTAGCAACTCGACACGACCAATAGTAGACACTGATCCTTAGAAATTATGCAATTCTGCAATTTATAGTGACTATATTTAAATATTGAATTGCGTTTTTATTAAAACTAATTACTGAGTTACTATAGTCTTCGTTGGGGGCGTCGAAATGATGTTTGAGTGTAATTAAATGATTTATTTTAAAATATTCCTATTAGGGCCGATTTCATAATACTTTTAACGAGTCGTTAAAAATAAAAGTGGATTGCTATTGGCTTGTTAGAGTGAACGAACGTTTTCTATTGCTTAGCAATGATCTTTTAGTTAAGTCTCCATTAACGTTTTGATTATGAAATCGGCCCTTAATTTATTAATTGATCGCATAAACCTGCACACTATTCAATTTTATTGATATTTTCTGGTTTCTAGCACAAAATCTGGAACTCAAAAGAAAACTCAAAGTTAAACACATTCATAGATCCACACTCAAAGACGTCCATTTAGAACGGCTACCCAATCGGATCTCGTCTTATCTTCCTGACCTATACCGCTGGTCGAAAACCAAAATTTTCTAAACTTTCAAACACAAAGTTTCCCTCAATTTTCCGTTACCGTTGGTACGCAGCTCTATTAAATTGTTTATGGACTGGATTCCCTTTGGCTCAATATTTTGAAATTACCAATCTGATACAACTTAATCACAGGTTCGGAAAAAGAATAAAAGTATCATACAATTTAAAAAATTTAATTTAAATTTATTTGCGGTAAAAGAAAGAGAAAATAAAATCAACAAAAAAGGCCAAACTAGAGCTCGAGTATGACTCTTTAAGCTTTTTTTGTAATAACTCAAAAATAGTGAGAGATATTCCAAATATTTAAAGTGAGCACAAAATGTTCGTCCTTTTAGCTGAAAAGCAGCTATTTAAAATCGCATTTGTTAGGTATATGCAAATGCTACTCAGAGAGTAGGTACCGTAAACCAATAATATAACATATAATTCAATAAAAGGCAAACAGAAGTTATGGCAAAATATCGGACGGAAATAAACGGCATCTTTTAACACAAAAAAGTTGCAGATATCCAGAAATATCTCGATCAATATCAAATAGAATTTTATATAAAGTTTGCACTATACAACATTGATGACCTATTAGATGTTCGGGGGTGGCTAGATATACTTTTACACCATTTCCAACCTTAATTCAGAAAGCGACAATTGCAGTTTAGATTAGCCGGATCGGACTTAGCTGTCCGAATACAAATACCGAGCATCAGCGTCGCAGGGTTAGCTAGAAGAGCTAAAGCTGAAATTCGAAAAGATTCTCAGAGTTAACCAGATAGGTGGGAGTGAAACCGGATGTATGATTTTTCTGATTTACAAATTGTGCCTTTTAAATTAGAGATTGAAATGGTGTAAAGAATTGAAAACACTATTAAAAAAAAGAAAGTGTAATGTACGAAATGGCCCTACTTGTTGGTCGATTAGCTTTGGTAAACAATATTTTAACTATTTTTGCACAAACCATGATTGTCTCATAAATATTTAACCCCTTGTTGCATTTATCTAGTTTCAAGGCTCGAGGGTGCATTGTACTTTGCCATGTTCACTTCACAGTTTATAGCGCTATCAATATTTAACTGAAGTTTTCTAGTATAATAGTCTTGTTTTGACAACGAATTTCCCCAATAAAAAATGTAATTTCCACTCTTTACATCAAAAATAAAACCTCACTTTTTCAACGGTGTTCATTAAAATACTGAGTTTCAAACAAAGGTTTTGCAATCTAAATACTAAACTATGTAAAGTAAATTATAAAAATCGAATAGCTTCTAAGCTAAAGACCATGAACATACGGCATTGTCAACAAACAGCTTAATCTATTATTTGATGCTGGGTTTTGTTTACTCAACTGTTTAACACAACATATATAAGCTCAATGTGTAAGTTCATTTATTTGAATGTCAAACAAAAACTGGATGATGTTCACCTTTTGGTGTTACAACTAATTGTAACATCGGTTTCGTTGATCCTAAAACAACATTTATAAAAAAATGACATAATAATTTATTTAAACTTCCAAAATACTATATATTAAATTAACTACCTCTACGAGTATACAGGTAAAATATAACAATAAATTTCTAGCATGTCAAGATAAGTTTTACATGAAGAATGAGATTTTTTATTTTATTTATGTTCAAATGCTTTTGAATTGGTATACATTTTGCTATATTCCATTCCATAATTCAAATTTTGTCGAAATATATCACAAAAGTTTTACATTAATAAATTATTTATTCCGTGTCACTTTACAAGTTAGTACAGCAGAAACCGTATGATAAGCGTCGTTGTAATATTTTTAATTAATTTATTTTCTAATTAAAACGTAAATAGTAAAAGTTGTGCAAATCGAAGTTTATCTGCCAAATCAATTTATTCCTGAACCTTTTGTGATCATTAAGGTTCGCTGCCTACGGGTTCGTATCGACCAACCAATGTTTGCAAAAACGGAATACAAAAACCAAAGTAGGTCAATTTTTACATCTTGACTTACGCAAAATGCCTTTTGATATTTTTGAATGTTACAAAACGGAGATTTACATAAAGTGAAACCGGGAAAATAAAAGCTTCATTAATTAAGACCAATTCTAAAAAATATATTAGTAAAGCTTCAGTAATTTTATAAAGTACAAATTTGGGAAAATAATTTTCAAGAATTTAATGTACCTACATATTAAAACAGTGAAAATATAAAATTTTTGTAATAATAAAATTACAAACAGCAACAACCAATTGCCAAATTATTGTTGAACATCAATTGGACCGTTTAAAGAAATCTATGAGGAAACCATGAAAAATAAAGCAAAAATAGAACCAACTACATTTATTTTTGAATTTGAACTAACATTAAAATTACAAGAAGAACGTATAGATTTACTCATGCTCCTATATTCATACATTTTGTGATAAAGCAATTTTAGGGTTAATAAAATGAAAGGAATTGAAATTATATGAAATTTTCCAAAAATCGGAGACATGTAGTGTGTCATTGGTACTGCTACATCCACATTATATAACTCGAATTTTATTAATTCCGTTATTTCTCAAAAAATTAGTATGGTATGGCTGAACTAAATTACTGCACATATTTAAATAAACTCGTTTTTAAGTTTTATGCAAATACTACTCGTACAAATTTCCATAACTAAAGAATTTTTATGTTATTTATGTTAGTATGTAAAGCAATTAATTTTTAATTCCATAGTCATTACCGTCAAAATTAATTTAATATTCCATTTTAATAATCGTACTAGAATTTAGTATTAGTGCAAGCTTATCTTATACAATAATTAATTCTTCAATATGGCCAACGACCCTTATATTGATTTTTAAGCTTAGGTACACCACACTGGACGAGGTGTTTTCCGAAATATTACATCGGTATTTATAGCGTTATTATTATTATACGTTAACTTAGCTTCGAAATGTCTATAACCAAAACAGTAAAATGAAGGCCATATGAATTTTGCGGAAGGTGCAATCAGCATTATCGAATCAAAGTTTTAGTTTCAATTTGTAATGTAAATAGAAATCGGATAGTAAAAGTGTGGACTATTTGTAAACTAACAAAAACTTTTTTATTTTAAATTGGAATTTTAATTAAACAAATCGATTGAATTGTTGTCGAAGTAATGTTTACTTGATAGTAAACATATATTTTTAAAAATAATTTAATTATCATATTGTAAGATAAGCTGGCACTAATACTAAATTCTAGTACGATTATTAAAATGGATTATTAAATTAATTTTGATGGTAATGACCATAGAATTAAAAATTAACTGCTTTACATACTAACGTAAAATAAAATAAAGTTATATTTTTTATATTACCCATATTACCTAATTAGAAGGTAAAAGACCATGGCTACTCAGCTTTCAAGCCCGAACAATATTTACAAAACACGCAAAAAACTGAAAAGCAGAAAAACTGAAAAACTGACGCTGCGACTTGTTCAAATACGGTAAGAACATTAAGAAATATCAACAATTTGGAAAAAAAGCAATTTTTTAGGTAATTAGGCAATGTTATGGCAAACATTTAACTAATGGCTTAGACATGCAAGCCGTCCAAAGTTGAAAATTATAAAAATCATTTATTATACTTTGCCCGATGGAGTTCTTAATTATTGGGATATTCAATACTTCTGATTTTTGTGTTATACAAACAATTTAAAAAAATTCATAGTGAAATTAGAAATACGGAAAAATTGTGTAGTATTTCAAATATTTTGTTTTTTCAAATTACCTAACATTATTTGTACTGGTTGATTGGAATGTTTTTATTACTTTTTGAATTTTATTTTATTCATTGTAATAATGGCAAAATTCGATAATGATATACAAATCTCGTTGCTAGGATTTTTAAACCTAAACGTAGACTCGGTTGTTACATAGCTTTACGCCATCATAGCTAAATTATTCATAGGTTTCTAACAGACAGAGTGGAAATTTTATTAGTTGATTTGTCAAGTGTGGAATATTATAATAAACTTATTGTACACCCAACAAATTTAGTTAGTTTATATCGGAAATAAATTTGAGAAAACCGCAAAATTTTGAAAAAGTACGATAACTTTTTTGGTAAAATTGGATCTAAACACGCAAGTTTAGTTCGTCAATACGGCATAGCTTCCGTTTTGCTTCAGTATAAACTATGTAGGTGTACAGGTACACATATCAAGCAGTTATTCGTTGACATTATACTACATAGAAATTTACGGCTTCCCCAAAACCATACTTTTTAGGGAAATATTGTATAGTGCATTAAGGATAAATTATTAATCAATGTGACATGCAAAGGTTAATGCGGAGCATTAAAAGGTTTTCCTTGATTAAGTATTATTTTACAAACAAAAGGAAAATTACACATATGAGTCAAAAGATAATCATTCATTTTTAAAATTAAATTATGCCATTGAGGATTAAGAATGGTTTTTATTTTTTACAATTTTTTTAATATTCATATTAAATTTTGTTTTAAACCAGGTGTTAATGTTCTTTCATTCTGACGTTGATAAAGCCCTCTTATCATTATGTTTATTATGTATGTACATTATAAGCTTTACAAAAAGATTTAACATTTCCGCTTAATTGGGAAAGCCACTAGGGCAAAGCGGAAAGACAGGAAAAACTAGTTAAGTAGTTGACTTTCTGCCTAATGCTTTTGTATGAGAAATTGCAGTTTAAATTTTTTATCAAACTCTGCTCTTTCTTTAAAACCTACGTGAACTAATATTTAACTAAAAATGTTTGTAATTTACAACTTGAAACCGCATTGTCTTGAAAGTTTTTCAAAACTTTTGTTTAGCAAACTTTTTTGTTTGTATTATATGTGGTCGTTATGCAATAAAAAGCTAATTTATAAGTAGTTGGTATATTTTAAAAATTTTGAAAACGTCGAGTAATTACAATAGAAGATTTTTTAAAATTTTTAGACACATTAATAAATATCTGTATTCCTAGGAAGAAAAGACGTTAGGTTCTCGAGGATTTGCGTTTAGGTAAAGTTTAAAAGGGTAAACGGCTATACGATAAGTATTTAGTTGCCTTTTGAATAAATTAAATACGTAAAATCTCTTCGTGTCTGCTTTAGCAATTTTCCCTCAAAATTAATATTTGAAAGTAGTAGATTAGTTTAGTTCTATTAAAAGAGAAGGTTATACAATATTAATTTTGATAAGATATTCAATTATAATTTTAAGAAATATGTTTAATGAATGGGATATACGAAATCAAGTGAATCAATACTATGAATATTTGAAAAGATAATATGAAAACTTTCTGTTATGCTGATTTACACGGTCCAACTAATTTATGAAAATTTAAGGACTAATCAATTTTTTATTAGATTTTCACTATTTAATTAGCGGCTTTCAATTTCTTCCTCCACTGAACTATTAAAGATAAATAATATTGCTACCAGGAACGTTTTTGTAAAAAGTTTAATTCGCAAATTGCCGCCTATGTGTAATTTTTCGTATAATGGCTCTTGCAGTTTCGACTGCAAGGAAAAAGAAAAGAACAATCAAACGAAAATGGTTTTCCATTCAATTATTAGTTATAGTATATTTTTTCCGCTTTGCCTTACCTATAGGTACAACAAAGGGAAAACTATAAAAGTTACGTTTCGATACAGAGAATCCTGCTACAATAAAGCTAAGGATGAACTGCGGATGTCCACTTAAATGCAGCGTAGGGCAGCTTTATTATACAATAAAAGTGTCAAAATCCTCTATAATAGAGTTTATTTATTCTAGTAATTGTTTTATATTCTTTTTGAGAATAGTTTTATTGTGAGATTAGACCTAATTTAGTTAATTCCCTTCAAGAATAGTATGTTGACATGTAAGGAACATACAATATAGGTACCTAATAAGGGTGCGTTCCATTTAAAGACTACGATAACCACGGACGATCTTCAGCCATTCCACTTACGTCAAATCAATAATTTTTAAGTTAGATGTAAACCTCAGGATACTAAAATAAACATACGGATGTGATATGGAAGCACTTTTCCGAGAGGTCGTGAAGACATGTCATTACGACAGTACTAAATATGTTGAGGATAAACCTTCAATCAAGACCCTTCGCGAGGTCAAAATGGCGCAACTTGACCAGTTGCCAAGAATTGTAAAAATTCCATCAAAATACCATCAAAAACCGTAATATTTATCTAAAATAAATAGTAAAACTATTGTAAAATCAGATATTAGAATTACATTTATCGAAAAATTCAACACATAACGCTAATTTTACTCCAATCTAATATTTAAATTTTTTAATCTTCGCTAAGAGCAAACTAACTATATAAATGTCACAATGTTAATAATTATTTAGGTATACATTCTTAATCGGCACTCCCGAGTCCGAGAATCGTCGCAGCATTGATGATTGATCACAGGATGCGTGAATTCGTGATGAACATTAGCATCATTATTCATTAGTAATCTGCTCTTTTGCAGGGGTGGTCTTCTGCATTGAGACATCCAGTTTAAAGTTCTTACTTCGTCCGGAATCAAATGGGGCATTTCGAGTCAACAGTCAGCCAATGAAAAAATTTCTTCTACTACGTCTACCTTTATCTGCAGATAATAAATGTTTCGGCTTTTATGAATGCATTATTTAAAAAAAATCTTCTGATTCTTAGCAAAATATTAATTAAAAAAAAATATCAAGTTTCTACCTTCTTCAATTTCACATTTTTAAAACTTGGTAAATTATTATTAGGTATTCAACAGGGATTATTCTAGAAATGCGCACTCATTAAATTAATGTAGGTAGTACATAACAGGAATACATTCGCTTCTTTTTCAGCAAGTAGGTACTCCAAAACGTAACGTGTCGGAGCCGTTGGTTATATATTTAAATTTATATTACAAATGTCTGATTGTAAATATTTAATAAGTTTTAAATTCACTATTATAGTAATTAGATACTACGATGTGATAGTAAGGCTAACGTATAATAATATATTTTCAGTTTGTTCTAGATTGATTTATTAAGTATTCAAAAGCGTATTAATATTTTATTCGCAAACTTTAAGTTAAATAGAGGTTTATGTTCGTAATGCTAATAACCACAATTTGTAACTGCTATGTTATGTTATAACAATGCAATTTAAAAATTTTAACTTTATATAATATATTTTGAAACTTACGCAAACAATAACACCTTATTAACTTTTGCAAAATAATATATTGTGTTTTGTAAATAGTAATATAATTTTGCTAATTTTCAAGAGAGTTAAATGTGTACAGAATGGTATTATAGTCATAACCACGAGAGCTCGAGTATGTCCCAATTTGTCGGCAACAACTCGAAAATGGTGAAAGATATTCAAAATATTTGAAACAAGAAATACTCGTCTTTTTATGATGAATGCTTTTGGTCTCTTAAAGATTTTTGATATATTTCCCAGCTTTCGAATTATTAGAGGAAAACTATGTTAAGAGTTCTTGTGGTTATAGGTAAGCAAAAATGTATTCAGCAGAATACAATAGATAGGCTAATTTACATATACTAAATTATCCATGGTTTATATTTCCTAATATGAATTTAAATTCTGGTTTAGGTGTAACAATAAGATAAATGTAAAATTTAATATAATATTTTGAAATATAATTAAAACAAAAGAGTGAGGTTAAATTTTAACAATTTTTAACGAAACGTTTAATAAAAATAGCTTACAACATGACGTGGAACGTAAACGGTTTAAATTGATAAAGGAAAGCTAAAGCCAACAAAATAAAAAATAAATTATGCATATTTTTTCAAAATGTAAATAAAGATTAACATATTTGTTTTAAATTTCTAAAAATACACAAACACATCGGAACTATTGAAACTTTGAACAAAAAATACTCCTCGAGTATTATTCCAAAAAAGGCTTTCGTCATTAAACTATAACATCTAATCATTTTGAAAAGTCTGTATATTTTTCGGTTATTTTAAAATACATTAAGTTCATTTGATTTTACGTTTTATTTTAGTATATCATTCGGTTGGGTTTGACAACTAGGCACATTCTAAAAACTTTATACTGTAAAGATTTTTTGCACGAGATGAAATCTATGGCAATAATCATCCCAAAGATTTAAAGGTATCCACTTTTGTTTTTGTCTGCACACTCCATCTTAGCTCCTTGATGATCGGTTAACTAACTTTTTCAGCTAGATTCGGACTAACAATAGGTAGAAACTTCTTGAGAGTGAATAGTAACCATTGATTAGATTAATATTTTTACATAATTTTAATCGTACAAATAACTTCCTGGAACAATTAGAATTTGGATCAATTTTTAGGATATTATAGTCTAGTAGAACTCGTTAGTGCAGTAACTGACTTATTATAATGTAATAATGGTCGGATTCACTTAAAAACACATAATAAATTATTATTATTATTATTAATAATTATGTGATTTTAAAATTATCACAAATAAAAAAATGATTAAAAATTAAATTTCTTTGAGTAACGGCGTTGTAGTATTAATTCGGCATTGTTCACCTTCAAGTAGCAAAATCTAAATTTTTTGTTATAATGTGCAAAAATATATTTAATGAACTGCAGTATAAGTCAATGTAAATAACATAAATATTATGTATAAGTAAAATTTTGAATATTCCTTCTATGTAAACATTATCTCAAATACAACCACAATAAATTTGCTATTACACGTCAAAGATGATTCTAGTATAAGTTTAAGCTAGTTGAGGATATATAGGAGAACCGTCAAAATGTTTATTGTTAACCATTGTTAGCACAAGGCTTGTCATGTCAGTTTACTATCAACGTTAAATTCTCGAGACAAAGCTTTCATAATAAACTGACTTTGTAAGGCACATTTTGACATAAAAATGAAAAATACACCAACGTGTTTCATTTTCAATACTTGCTGAAATTATTGACGTTGAAAAAATACATGATTAGTCTCCATCTTGGAATATTATAACCATAGCAAAACTAATTAAAAACTTGATCAGTTTTCCTTGCTGTTTCGTATTGTATTGTTTCGAAAATGAAAGGATACAAAACAAGAATTATTGTTTATTTATTTTCTCTCAAAAATCATTTTAAATTTTCTTTTATTTGAATTTTACATTTGTATTGAATATTTTTTCATGTAATTTCTCTTGTCATTATTTGAAATTCGTCCCGTGATTATCATTAAACTTGTCATAATATTCTCTAAAACAGATTAATTAATAAATCTAGTTAACCATTAAAACTTTCCAGACTTCATGAAAACTTTTAATTTCTTTGATACCGACTTACATTATTAGCAAATCCAGACATGTCCAATTTATTGTATTTGACAATGACTGCTAATAAATGTTAGATAATACAGAATTAATAAAAATTTCTCATTTTCTTTGAATTTCCTGACTCGTAGAAGTATTGAAAAGTAATATATTGTAAAATAGATTGGTACTACTCAACTCTCCATCTAATTTTGTGACCGATAGTTCACATCAGGAATACTAATTGACTAGTCAGAAACAGAAGTAATCTAAGTGACATTTTTAGTAAAATGGAGCTAACACAATTTACGCATTTATTTTACTGTTTGCTCCTTTTCGAATTATAAAAAATATTTTTTTCTAACAAAGAGGAAGTAATCTACATGAACTAACCGACGTCGAATAATTTCAAGATCAAGTTAACAGACTATCTACAAAATTTTACGAGACCCAAATTTCGAAAAGCAAACTAACAAAAAACTTAACTAACATTCGACGAGACAACGCTCCTTTTAGAATTAAGCACAAACTTACATATCAAAATTTACGTATATTCCGACAAACACTGACGGCAGACAACGACGACGATAGTGATATTAACAATGGCAACGCCACCGGTACGGAGTAACTGATATACCTCTAAATTATCATATAATATTATCAAGTATTTTTAACCATTTAGTAAGTAAGTTTTATTCTAAATTCTAAATTAAAAAAAAAAAATTTTGTTTCTTTTTCATTCAAGCAGGTTTAGTTTTTCCTGCAACTACCAAATTAATCAAATTAAATCCACAACGAAACTATCAATACAATTTATTACTAATATTAATTATTTAAAAATGTTTCGGTACTAATTACCTAAGCAAAGAGAGTTACTCGCAGGCAGGGTCTATCAACTTCTCGCTCATCGTTAAATTTTAACTTTTATTATTGTTATAAGTTTTAAAATAATAATTATTGTAATGCTAATATTAAATAAAATTTTGTTCTCTCTCTCTCATATGAGGAAATTCAAAACTTTTCGTCAAATAATTATCGAGCTTTGTAATTTTATAAAATTAAATATTATAAATATATTTTGGGCTATTAACTTGTTAATAATATGTTAAGTTACTAAATTGTAACAAATTTTTTTCCCAGTTATACAGAATTAAAATTTATAAATGAAAAGCTATGAACCGTGACAAATTTGTTTAGCTTTTATTTAATTTCTTCAGATGTATATAATACGTCTTTAAATTATAAATTAATATATTTTAAAAATGAATAATTCTGAAATTGAAAAAGAAAGTTTTTCATTTATAGATTTTAATTCTTTAGAACTTGAAAAAATAATTGTTACTTTTTAGTAACTTAACATATTGCAATTTTATATAATAACATTAGGGGAGAGGGATGTAAGTTTACCACCTTTTACAATTTTGGTCACAACTCATCTCCAAATAGATATTTTTTGGATGTTGTTACGCCATTAGAAAGAGGACTTCCTTAAGCAAAACTTTTCTGAAGATACTTTTTAGATATCTTGAAAAACAAAAAAGTTATGACCATTCTCCAAAAGTCCAAAAATTGGCGATTTTAATTTTTGGCACGTATCGTAAGTTGACCACCCCCTAAAAAGTAGCTGAAAGTCAAAAAAACTTAACTGAAACCAACTGATATACAAAATTAATTGTCATTTATTGATTTTAAGATGTACAGGCAAATAAAAAGAAAATAAAAAAACATCGAAAATGAATTACTCTGAATCGCAGTTCGGACAGATGTAAAATGCAAAATCCAACAAAATACCTCAAAATTTCACTAAAACACCGCAAAAATACTTTGAAGTTGATTCGATATAAATTTCAAACATAAAAATGTAATAACAAATTGTTTAACAATGGAAACAATACAAAAAATGGGATGGTCAACTTACATCCCACAAATGTGGTCAACTTACATTCTGGACACTATTTTGAAACACTCGCAAAAAAATTGTTGTATACACGATATGTTTGAAATTCACTTTGGATTAGTAAAATTCAATTAAATAAGAGTTCAGCACATATATTTACCTTGCGATATCACCGAAAATTATTTAGTTTATCGGCACACAAAAAAATTTAATTTAAAAAAAAATAAAAAATTTTTTACACAAAGTTTGTAGCAGCCAGAGCAACGCGTCTATTCACTTTAAAACCACATAAAGATTGAATGTTGTGTTAATAAACACGATGATATATAAAATGGCGGTGTTGCAAATCATAGTTTTCTCTATAAGGCAGGGTGGTCAACTTACATGCATGGTCAACTTACATCCCTTTCCCTTATAAATATATTGATGTTTCAGAACTAATAAAATGTTGCTTAGATTACTTTTTTCTCTGATTAGCCAATTAGAATATTATCTTTGTTCGTAAATAAATCCTGAATGTGCATTTTGATCCTGCGCATGCGGATTAATAATTTTATAGGTGCTTACCGGTAGGAAGGGTTGCCGAAGGCGTAAAAATACCAAGAAATTGAATTAAAATAGTATATTATACACTTGGGTTGAGAAGTGAGCCATTATTTTTCCTAGTTACAATAAAAAATGTTATAATGGGAAAAGTTCCATTAAGATTTACAATAAATTTGAAAATTTACATAAATGTTTTTATGTAGGTACTCGTATTTAATATTCTAATGGTTGCCAATTTTATCCTTTCTTGTGTGATAGTAATCAAATGGCGCTAATCCCGCTTTGTGGTGCAAACATCACGATTGAACCTTGACCACATTAAAAAAAAACTTGATCTAATTTTATTGAGTTATTGATTCTCGATGGATAATGTAGTGTATAAGTATATAAGCATAGATTGTAATAAATAAGAAATGTTTTATAATAATGAGTTATAGATTCAGCAACTTTGATGCATATTTAACTTTGTAACTACAGGATGTATCATATTACATACGGGAATTACGAAAACTATAATACAGAACGGAAATTTAGTTTTAAGATATAGTATAAACTCAATAGAACCTTATGTTAAGAACAAATAAGGAAGTTAAAACAATATTATAAACTTCACATTAACCATGCAAGAGGCGATCCAAATTAAAGACCGAACCATGTCGTATCCATGTAGCTGCATACGTGATGTTATATCCTGTGATGTGATATACCTAAATAAAGCCTAATGTATTAATTTAATATGTAAATAGTGTAAATATTAATAATCAGTTAAAATTAACAACAAGCGTTTTTGCTTATTATAATAACGATGCGCGCGCACTAGTGAAATTGATGAAAACTAGATTTGTTAGTGTAAATAATAACTTTGGATATTTGATCCAAAAATTAGGCTAGAAGTACTTTTTTCTGTTCTTAAAGCCCTTAACAAAGATATTTATGATTAAAAAAATTTACAACAGATATTCTCGAGATACAAATAACAAACTTGTCTAGTATATCCCGGATTGGGATCATAGTGTAAATTAATTCTTTTTGGAATGGGGCAATACAATTTATTAATTTAATTTAATAGATTTTTATTATTAAGAAATAAATTAATTTATTAATAATAAATTAGTATTAATTATTATTAAATGGCGTTCGAGTTGTGAGTTACTCCTAATTTCCTTCGGTAGTACAGATAAACTCTGACTGAGAGACTGCAAACTATTCTTATCTTGTGTATTAGGTCTATCGTGATCTACATGGCGGTTTTTCCAGATGAAGAGTAGGCAATACTGGATGATGATATTTTGGTACCGAGAAGAAGCTTCTTGAAAAGGCGCCTATATTTCAAAACATACATTTATTTAATGGACTTGTTATTACATACATGCTCAATGGGCGTGCTGAATTTGTGCGATAAAATAATTACTTCTTCGTTTGCTTTAATAAGCAACAAAATCCTTTAATAATATTTCCTTTCTTTGATCATCTCCATTTTTCCTGGTCGCGCCACATACACTGCTGGGATATCGGAGGTAGTATACGGACCCGACCCACACTGGGCTGAAAAATGATGTAAAAATTTATTTTCCAATTAATGTTTATATAGTAAATTTTTTTAGTTGGTAATATTAAAAAAATCGCACATTACAATCGCAAAATTCGTTATGTTCTGGTGGATTGTTTTGCGTTTAAATGCTTATGAATATTAAATATGATTATATTAAACAGATGATACTCATAGCAATGCGTTTATTTTAAAATTTATAGGTAAAATAACGATTTTAGGGTTTATCTTAACTTGAACTTTTCGAGCGTTCTATAAAATTGAGAACTTTAAAATTTAGACCTGCGTTACTGTTACCTAAACATCTATATCGTGTATCAATTTCTCGCTGGAATGTTTGCCTATAAGGAAGATATTGTCATTTCAAGTTTTAATCTCTTAATTTTATGTACCAAATCCGCTCATTTTCATCATAAAAATATGAAAAAAATGAAAATATAAATGTATATCAAATATATTTGTAACACGTAAAAGGAATTAGATTAGTAAATTATTAAAATATATCAATTAATTTACTATCACGTATTAAAAACTAACCAATTATAGTTAGAAAATACTATAATAATTTATTATTGTTGCATTGATTATACATAGCGTAAAAGAGTTACCTATCAGCGAAAATTTAAAATTAGTTTTGTTACCAGAACCCACCTAAACAAATTTATATTTGATTTAAACTAATTTAAATTAATTTTTATTAATATATGAAAATAAATTATTAGTAGCTACATAATTATTAATTTGTATCGCTTTCAGTAGCGTCTGTTAATTCAATTTCTGGAGTTAATTCCAGTAATTCCAAAGTTTCGGGTAAAAGATTTTTTGTTTGTCTTTTCTGAAATGGCCGAATACTTGATATAAAAGGATCTGAAGATATTAGCATATTATGTAAAATATCTTCGTTGGATGCTTCCCTGCAAAACTTTCTAGATCGGGTTTCTCTATATTTTCGAAAATCCTTATTTCTTGCTTCGGAAGCTTCTTCTGATAACTGGCCAATCGGAAGAAGAGCGTGTTTAATAATGCCTTCACCATGAAAAAGTATTTTGTGAAGTGAAACTGGCATATAATACCACTCATATAGTGAAACATACAAATTCGCTGTTTCTTTTGCAAATATTTTGAATTTTGTCAGATTAATTTTTTCACCGGACGCTATTGCATGTAATATTGTACGAATTCTTTTTATAAGATCAACATCTATACTAGTTATTTCTGCTGATATTTCTGCATTTTCAAAAAATTTTCTAGCAGTGTTTCCATCATTTGTCGTGCCATGTCCTTGTTTTACTATATCGACGAGTAAGCCAAGTCGAGTTTTAAAAAGATTTTGAACTTTTCTTTTTTTGCTTTCTTTCATTTCTTTTTGTTCTGCAGTTTTAGCCGACCATTTCTTAAATTCGAGATTATAAGAAATGTGTAGTAAACACTCGAAGCTTCTAATCCAAGCATGCAAAGGAGAAATTCCAAATTTATAATTATCTTCGTTAGGAATTTTATCTTCTAATTTTTGGAAATTGTTCATCTCGCTTGGTTTTGCTTTACAAATATAACATACCATTGAGGAAGTAGTTTCTGTTAGTGTTTGACATACTTTGCCGTCTACCATAGTGAAACATACTATATGCCTGATTGTAATATTTTCTTTGTATTTTGTCAATATTAACGTATCAATTTGTCTTTGCAAAAATTTCATTTCGTTCTTTATAACTTCTGTACTTTCCTTAATAAATTCAAATTTAATTGGGCGACAAAAGAAAGTTGAAGATGGTCGAGAATTAGTCCAAATGATATCAGATTCATCTTTATGATAAAGTTTTAGGGGAACTAAAGCTGTCATAAAAATACTTGAATCATGAGCAGTTTCATCTGAAAATTTTTGTTTGTATGTATTTTGACCGGAAGCTCCATCAAAGCCGCATTTACTTATTAATGTGAATTCGCCACTTTCATTTGTTTGCACATATTTTAAAATTCGGCTAACAGTGTGATCTAAAAGTTCTTGCAAATTAATTTGTGCAACAGTTTCAGTCACGGTTATGGATTCTCTCCTAGGATAACAATCATTTTTTGCTTGTTGAATTTTATAATATGAGGGAAATAATTGAAGTTCTTCTTTTGAAACCGAGTCTCTAAGTATTATATATTGGGACTTGGACAAATTCAAAGATGTGTATATAGACAACGCCTTTTCTTTCGAGTACACGACAGGTTTAAATTTATCATCAAGAATTTTTCTTATTTTTATAACAAATTCAGGATTTTCTTGTAAATGTTCTAAAATCCTTGCAACATCGTTAAGTCCATTGTTGTACATACTCCTGATTGTAGAACACATGAGCTCCTGCGTATCCTTATATTGAATAAATTCGGTCTTTTCTACCATATCTTTAATTTTCAGTCTTATACAATGAGGCCAATTAAACTCAGAATGCAACCATGAATTATTGTTCTCCAAAAAAATTTTTTCAGTACGGTTGGACTGTTTCCACTTCCTACGCAGCTTCAAACAAAGCATTCTAATACTAGTTTTTAAAGTATTCAGTTCTGATTCACAAAAATTGATATCAAGTCTGGAAGTAACCATTTCAAAAAGTTTCTTGTAATCATCAAGATGTGTGTCAGGGGAGCTTTTAAGTAATAAATAAAGATCATAATTTGTTCTTAAATTATAATTCATCTTGATTTGATTTGCTTTTTTTCTAATTCTCTATTCTATTTCCTTTTTTATTTATATTTTCTCGATTTTCAAAACCTTTATAGGCATATTATCTCATCGTATATACGGATCAATGGATTCTGAAGCATGAAAGCTTTCATATTTTAGCGAAAATGAGCGGATTTGGTACATAAAATTAAGAGATTAAAACTTGAAATGACAATATCTTCCTTATAGGCAAACATTCCAGCGAGAAATTGATACACGATATAGATGTTTAGGTAACAGTAACGCAGGTCTAAATTTTAAAGTTCTCAATTTTATAGAACGCTCGAAAAGTTCAAGTTAAGATAAACCCTAAAATCGTTATTTTACCTATAAATTTTAAAATAAACGCATTGCTATGAGTATCATCTGTTTAATATAATCATATTTAATATTCATAAGCATTTAAACGCAAAACAATCCACCAGAACATAACGAATTTTGCGAATGTAATGTGCGATTTTTTTAATATTACCAACTAAAAAAATTTACTATATAAACATTAATTGGAAAATAAATTTTTACATCATTTTTCAGCCCAGTGTGCGACCTAGAGGCCTAAGTGAGTGCTGGTTTATCTTGCCCTCCACATTATAACCCAATAAAATCCATCTTTACTTTTTTGATAAATATCCACCAATTCTTATCGTAGCCTTCCAAAACATGTGATTCTAAAGCTCTGCGACTAGAATCGCACAGCTGCATATAACTCTGAAGTTTTTGCCTATTGCTAATACAAAATTTGTCATTTATACGAATGTAACTTTCTAAAAATTGGCTAAACTCCTCGGTTACGTTTAGTAGCATACTTCGATTTTCAATAAATAATTTATACTGAATATCATTCTTTTCAACAAAATAACCAAAAGCATACGAATACATCAAGCACTTGCGTGCATCCATTAAAATGGAAATTATTTTTTTCAAAAATCTTATTTCGCTCCTACATATAGTCTTTTCCGAAATTAACGTTCCTAACTCTATTTTATTGTATAGGGTTATTCAGTAAGGACATAACAATTTTGTATTTGAATAAAACACATAATAATTTAGATATAGGGCTGAAATTTGTTCCAGGTGTAGTACACATGTTACATTTTATGTATGGAATTCGATCTCGTTCATATGACCACCACGAGCACGTTTGCAGCGATCGATTCTTTGAAGCCAATTTTTCACCACCCTTTCACACATATCGACCGGAATGTCGTCAATTTCACGTTTGATATTGTTCCTAAGCTCCTCTAATGTTGTTGGCTTGTTCGCATAAACTAACGACTTCACGTGACCCCATAAAAAAAATGCAACGGCGTTAAATCGCAAAAGCGAGGTGGCCAATTGACCGGACCATTTTTCGAGATTACACTATTACCAAATTTTTCTTTCAACAGATCCATTGTTAGACCAGCTGTGTGGCATGTAGCACCATCTTGTTGGAACCACATATCACTGATGTCAAGTCCATCCAATTCTGGCCAAAAATAGTTTTCCAACATGGCACTATAGCGAACTCCATTAACCGTAACATGGCGATCATTTTCATCGACGAAAAAATACGGTCCAATCACACCTCCGGCATGAAATCCACACCACACGGTCACTTTCTGTGGATGCAATGGAGTCTCTTGAAGCACGAGTGGATTTGTTGCTGTCCAATAACGCATATTTTGCTTATCGACAAAGCCATTAAGCCAAAAATGAGCTTCATCGCTAAAGATAATTTTTCGATGAAATTCTGGATTTTCTTGAAACTTTTGCAAAGCCCAATCGCAGAAGTTTTGGCGCTTCAAATGATCAGAAGGCTTCAGTTCTTGGCTTTAGTTTGATCTTGTAAGAGTTTAGGCTAAGATCTTTATGCAAAATTCGCCACAATGTAGACTGAGACATTCCCAATTCCTGTGAACGGCGTGGAATCGACTGATTTGGCTCATTTTGAACTGAAGACCTTAGGCTGTGATATTTTCGATACTTCGACATGGACGTGGCCTCAATGGCACCGGAATATTAGATAGTGAATATGTTGACTCGCAGGCCCGAGCAACACCCAGCAAAATATGTAACTGCATCTTGTTGCAAACAAACCTGCATTTAGGACACAGTTTGGTATTATTCAACATCCAGGACGCAGTCTTGAAGTCATCGCAACATTTTCTGTTCCATTCAATGTTCAAATCACAATTTAGGGGACTGTGTAATTCTTCACTACAAGAATGGAAAAACGTTTTCCCACAACTGCAAGTTACGGGTTTCATGTCGGTAAAGTCTACTTGGACTACTTTATCACAGCTAGCATTAGGACACCTACTCAACGACTGGTTAAATACAACAAAACTATTTATAATCATTTGCTCGTAAACCCTTCTAGCTTTCGAATCCTGCAGTAGGGTCAAGCACATAACATCGTCGACTATAACTGCACACTTGTATGCAGGACAAGTAATCTTTTCAGCCTTACCTGTATCCAAAACTTGGGTAATTAAATAACTATTCCAGCACTCTGAACAAAATTTGTGCCTGCACTGAAGACCATACAATTCAATATCTTTAATTTCTAAGTAACAAATATCACAATCCTGCAAACCGAAAACACCACTTTTTTCCAATTGCTGATTCTCACTTAACAGATGCACAACTTTAGCGTCTTCAAACATTTTTTTCTGTTTTTCTTCGTCGTAAAAACGATCCAGCAAAACTTGTTTGTTCCATTTACAAAAAATAAGGAGGATGCGAGTGATTGTTTTTCGGATATTTATAATCTCGCTAACTTCTTCGGTCAAATTTTTCATATGAATGCCGACTTCTTTCGATGTTAAAACTTTGAAGTGAAAATTACTATTCTTTTGGACGGTTTCTTCGAAATCTGACTCATTATCTAAATCTATTTCCGAGTAGTCGGAAAAACATGTTAAAGACATTTTATAATTTTTTTTTAATAATGAAATATTCTTAGTAGATTATATAGTGTTTTGTTTTGGATAGGTATACCTAATAAGTACCAACTTCATACCAAACAACAATGTTCATCTTTGAAATATAGCAACGCAAAAACACTTAGGGCAGGTTCCACAAGATCTGATTAAGCACTTTAATGCCGGTTAGTTCACGGTTAAAGCAAGTTACCTAGTAATCAAACTTCTTCTTGGTCGGTACGCCCGAATTCGGGCATCGTGGCAGCATTCATGATGAACAATTAATTGCTTATCATTTGCGAATGCTGCTTTCTTGGGACAAGGTACGTATTGCAATGATATTCACCCTTAAATGAATGATCACCCCATAAAAGCCCCAAAAACTAACGTTACGCCGGAGATGGGTTTTTCTCTTCCTTAGGGCTGATAGGTTCGACGAACGAAATAAAAGGGTGTAAATTCGTAACAAGCATAATTTATTAATTGAAAGTAAAATTAATCATAAACAAATTTGCATCAAATTTCAATGGACAATAAACTTGTCTTAACCAAATGTGTATGGTGCAATAATTCAGAGATCCAAGCGACATTTAATTTGTCAAATTCAGAAGCTAAACTTGGATGTCTGGTTATTCATGTATCGTGTGGAAATAATTATCAATAAAACAAAGTTTTTTTGGGAAATTCATCAACGACACAAATCGCCGTTCCAATTTGAATTTACTAAAATTTAAATAATAATTTTCTACCTTACAAATGGTAAACTTTGTAGATTTCACTTGTGCCACTGTAAGTTGAGTCGACACCAATCATCAGCTGTTCTTTTGTCTTGAGAACGACAGATGTCCCAAACTTCATCCAATGTTCCAACTTTGAAGTCAATCTCCAACAACTTAATTCGTCAGAAATACACAACTGCACACTAATTATAAATCGTAATTAGCAATTACGCGAAGATTTGATTTCCGCTAATTATTCACCTTTTTAGTGAATTCACAAAATTGTACTTCCCTGATCTTTAGATCAACAAGAAGTCTCGCGAGTTCTTCCTTCTTTCAGGATCACGAAAGAACTCCTCTCCGCTTGGAGGTCACTTAGGAACTCGCGTGTTCCCTCTTTGAGTTTCACCAAGAGACTGGCTTCATTCTGGCTCGCTCGCCTTTTGTGTGTTCAAAGTTTGAAATTTGGATTTTTATGGTGGGAATCGATATTTCTGTTTACCAAAATCGCACTTATTTATAGGTAACATGGTGTTTATAATTGTTTGTTCACTAAATTTTTATTTTACAAGAAACTGTCGTCGCTTTAAAAGTTTAATAACATTCACAGGATGTTGCAAAATATTTGTATTACATAATTCACTTCATATTTGTATTGTTTTATATGTAAATTGTTACATGTGGTGGTTTGTTGTTAATTTGATGCAACAGTTTTTATATCAGCCAAATTAACTGATTATTGACTTAAAAATTAAATAAAATTGAATCACTACCTTTATTTGCTTGCTTACACCCTCTAATGGTCAAAATACCACCACAGTATATAGTGGAGGTCCCCCTCCCTTCTGCATAGTAATCAAACTAATCGACCATTTTTGTCAAAACAGATCGAATCGAACTCGAACGTCCAACGAACGTTGCAAAAAAATGCAATACGAATAAATTTTTCCCGTTTCGCCCATGTGCTTTCCAATTAAAAAAAAAATTCCCGTTCCTTCTAGGCGCATCTTTCTGTTTCAAAATCACGATTACATACGATATTTTCCATATTTTCTTATTTCGTCTACTTGATTAGTGCATTCTTCGATGGAATGTTTACTCTTGTACGGGTTATGACTTAGCAGACTAAAGGAATGTTTTCTTGTCTCATCTGTTGCCATTTGTCCAAAATCGGTCAAATCCTTAAACAACAACTTCATACATTGTTGAAGTTGCAGTATGTCAGGTTCGTCGCTCTCTTCGTTATGTGTGGTTTCTAATTTCATCCATTTTGGTAAAGAGAAAAAAATTACAATCCTTTGATTTTATCTTGTGGTTAAACGTCAGTAATAATCCCACTTCTGATGTAAGCGTTAGGCTCAATTCTACCTTTTTATTCCTTTGTTTCTGTCTTATTATGATTTCAAGATCCGCTTATTTACTGTTTTACTACCGTGGATTATCAGATATTAATTCCAACTGAAGAATGACGGATTATGTACAAATCCGTTCATCATCAGTAATGTATACAACTATTTGCTAACATATATTATTCTATCGAAGGGGGCGAAAGCACTTAAAAGGTCATGAATATAATATTAACTTAATTCCATTAATTCGTAAAATTATTAAAATATAATCAATTAATTTATTATCACGAATTAACAACCAATTTAAATATATTTATACTTATATACGTAAATCGTAGACATTTTGAAAATTTTGAATTTTAAAAATAAATTTTATTATTTATCATTTTATTATTGGATCATGTTCTGGTATTGTTGCTTTCATGTTTTTCATTTATAAGTTATAGTGATTCTTTAAAATTTCCAAAATAGCGGACATTTTTCTAAATTTAGGTATGTTCCCCATGGGCAATTTGAGGTGACTTTTCTGAGGTAAGTCGGGAGTTGCCATAGAACATGTAACAGAAGATATTAGCTTTATAAAAAAATTTTCCTGTTCCCCAACTAATTTTACTGCACTAATATACCAAGAAAATCCTTTAATGTTAAAAATTTAACATGACTGGGATCACGATTCCTCAGTCATGAGGATTCGGCTGGAGAAAGATGCTTTTACTGAGCAATAAAATCATTTAATGATATTTCTTTTCTTTGATCATCTCCATCTTTCTTGGTCGCGTCATATACAGGGTTGGAAAATCGGATCTTTTCCCTATATATCCACCAATTCTTATCGTAGCCTTCCAAAATATGTGATTCTAAAGCTCTGCGACTAGAATCGCACAGCTGCATGTGAATCTGCAGATTTTGCCTATTACTAATACAAAACTTATCATTTATACCAATGTAACTTTCTAAAAATTGGCTAAATTCTTCGGTTACCTTTAACAGCATACTTTGATTTTCAATAAATAAATTATACTGGATATCATTATTTTCAACATAATAACCAAAAGCGTAAGAATACATTAAGCACTTGCGTGCATCCATTAAAATGGAGATTATTTTTTTCAAAAATCTTATTTCGCTCCTACTTAAACGACTCTTTTCCGAAATTAACGTTCCTAACTCTATTTTATTGTACAAGCATTTCTCTGCATAACGATACTTTTCAAGTTGATTCCAATATTGGTTAGTTTGGTGTTGCCTATATACGCAACGCAAATTCACAGCTTCCTTTCGATTTAATTTTTGCACATCAGGATCGACAATCGTGCAATTGAAATCTTTCTGATGATATTCATGCAAACACATCCAGCAAAACATGTAGCTGCATTTTGTGCACGTTATACGATCACATCCAGATATTTTTTCAATCGCAAACCTGCATTTAGGACACTCTTTGGTGTTGTTCAACATCCAGGACGCAGTCTTGAAATTATCGTAACATTTTTTTTTCCATGCAATATTCAAATCACAATTTAGGGGACTGTGCAATTCTTCGCTGCAAGAATGGCAAAACGTTTTCCCACAACTGCAAGTTACGGGTCTCATGTCGGTAAAGTCTACTTGAACTACTTTATCGCAGTTAGCATTAGGACACCTACTCAACGACTGGTTAACTTCCACAAAACTATTTGTAATCATTTGCTCGTAAACCCTTCTAGCTTTCGAATCCTGCAGTAGGGTCAAGCACATAACATCGTCGACTATAACTGCACACTTGTATGCAGGACAAGTAATCTTTTCAGCTATACCTGTATCCAAAACTTGCGTAACTAAATAATTATTCCAGCACTCCGAACAAAATTTGTGGCCGCACTGAAGACCATACAATTCAATCTCTTTAATTTTTAAGTAACAAATATCGCAATCCTGCACACCGAAAGCATCACTTTTTTTCGATTGTTGATTCTCTCTTAACAGATGAACCACTTTAGCTTCTTCAAACATTTTTTTCTGTTTTTCTTCGTCGTAAAAACGATCCAGCAAAACTTGTTTGTTCCATTTACAGAAAATAAGGAGGATGCGAGTGGTTGTTTTTGGTATATCTATAATCTCACTAACTTCTTCTGTCAAATTTTTCATATTATTGCGGATTTCCTGCGAAGTTAAAATTTTGGAGTAAAAATTGTTCTTCCTTCGGACTGTTTCGTCGAAATCTGACTCATAATCGAAATCTACTTCCGAGTAGTCGGAAAAACATATTGAAGACATTTTGTATTTTTTTTTTTAATAATGAAGTATTCCAATTAGTAGATTAGATTATATAGATTTTTTAGATATCCAAGTACCAACTTCCAGCCAAAATACCAGCCACAAATTTTCATCTTCGAAATAAGGCAATGAAAACATACTTAGGGCCGGTTCCACCAGCTCTAATTAAATTCATTGGTGTCGGTTAGTTCACGGTTCAAGCAAGTTAACTAGTTATCAAACTATTCGATCATTTTTTGACAGATTCTTCTTTTTCAGGTGCCTATCCGATCCCGGATATTGGCGATTATCTCTTGCCAAGCCAAGAAGACTTTACTAGGGAAATGTTAATAGGAATAGAATAGTAAAATGAAATCCAATCAGTGAAAAAATCAGTGAAAATTAAATAAAAGCGGTTTCAGCGGAGGGATTTCAACTAAAATCTAATCATTTTTTGACATCGTTTGAGCAAACTAGTGTGCAAAATTTCAAGTCAATTTATTAATTTACCAAGCGTTTATTGGTAATCGTAGCCGAAAAAATATTCATACATGCCACATGACACACATAAACATCCAGGCATTGGAACTACGTAAATAGGAAAGTAAAAACGGTGACTTCCAGAAATTAGTTTCGCAAAACCAAGCAATTCTTTGTTTTAAAATTATTTTATTCAAAAGATTGATGATACATGCAGGTATATTATAAAGCAAACTACTTTTTACAAATAGCCAGTATTTTCCGTTGACACTATGATTTCAGTGCTACCTGTATCTCGAACATGACTCCACCGATTTATTTCATCCTTCGATGTAATTTGTTTTGGTAGGTCTTCTTGTAAATTATAATCGGAAAATTAACAAAAATGGAAGATTAACAAAATAGCAAAACATATAAAGATGAAATGTACATTTTTGTGTTGCTTTCGTATAATAATTAATAAACTGTTTTGAAAAATTTATGAAAAATACTATTGGTAGCTTACAAGAGAACCTACCTAACCGTTTTCCCTAACGCTTCTATAGTCGCTTTTGCTATGTTCAACACTGAGTTATTTGATCGCAGAGAATTTCCGATACAATCAGTTATACCAGCTTCTTCTAGTATCTTCTTTATGGTGAGATTTGCGGCTCTAATCCCTGTGTAAAGGCGATCAGGTTGGAGTTGGACCTCTGGCTCTGTTCCAGAACATTTTCCCGATACCTTTAAAGGAATAGTGTGAAGTGGACCTCTTCTATCATTTTTATAATTACTCAAACGAAACGGAGTCATCTTTAAAGTTGCATCATATTCTGCTCGTCTTTCTGCTTCTTCTCTAATCGTATCGCTTTTGTTACCCACACCTATTAAGCGACGGTGTCGATCAAAGGCCAGTACAATACATTTGAACTCTCCTCTCTGCTCATCCATCGCACTATGAAGTACCTGTTGTAACAAAAACTTAAACAAATATTATGTACCGTATGATGGGGCAACATTGGCCCTTTAAGGACAACATTGGCCCACCTGATAAAAAATGTTTGTTTGTAGTATAGAGATCGTAAATGCAACGATAATTTTTTAAGTTTTGCGTCAGCAGATAGGAGAAGACCGTAAAAATGCGGGGAACCACAAATTGGAACAGTACTTGCTGTCTGCTTTCTTGTGTAGGTCGTGAAATCGTCAATCGAGTTATTCATCGGTAATCGACATGTGGCAACTTCTTCCTCAAACGCAATTTTTAAAATTAGGAACAACACAGTAAGCATTAATATCTTATTTTAAGTTAGTAATTAAGTGATTTATCAAGATTTTTCAATTTAATTATTATCCGGTGGTCTGTGACGAGTGAATAACCAAGATAAGGCAACATTGGCCAAGATATTGGGGCAACATTGGCCCAAGCTACAATCAATTTAAATTCTGATAAAGAAAGTGAGACATATTCTGATTTTGAAGAAGTGATAGAAGTGGTCCAAGAAAACATGAAATTGAGGATAAATCCCAATGAATTAATCATTGGCGGCTTTGTTGTGGTTTTGTTTAACGGAAATAAATACCCTGGCAAAATTATTGGTATTTCAGAACAAGGGCCAACAGTTGACTCTCTAGAGAAGAGCCTGAAATTTTGAAGGTGGCCCAAAAAAAAGATGCTATCAGTTACAGCTGGGATGATGTTATTGACAAAATACCAGAACCAGAACCCATAATGGTTTCCAAGGGAAATCAATATAAAGTCCCGGAGCTCGATAGGTAATTATGTTTGAGCTCCAGTTATTTTTTGGGAAAGAAATAGAAAAATTATATCGGAAGAAGAGTTTACGTTTAAATTAAAAATATTTGTTTTATACTTTTGTTTTAAAAAACTAGGTACCTATTTAGCATATTAGTTTTAAATAAATATTACTATTTACTATTTCTAAAGTTTCCTTTAAAATGCAGTTTGCTTGACCTTTTTCTCTATGTTTTTCTTACTAATCACATAAAACTATTTTTTTTTAATTACCTACAGGGTCTAGTTGTTTATAAAATCAACTTTTAGCTTTTATTTTAGACTATCTTTAACACAAGCTCCGAAAAACATGTTTGGGCTAAAGTTACCCCATGTCAAGGTAACTTTGGCCCACTTCAAAAACAATTTTTTTTTTCGCAATTGTGACATGAAAAAAATTAATTGAACTTTAAAACATATAGATATACCCGTACCAATAAATTAAAAAATATTAAATGCTTTGTACAGTTGGTGCTATATAATTTATTACTAAATATTTCAAATAATTTGTATAAAATTGGGCCAATGTTACCCCATTCGACGGTACTGTAAACTAAAGAAAGGCTGTAACTGACATGGAAACTGAAAGTTATCCCTCCACCACGTCCAGGTGGTCCAGCACGAGCGGCATCTCGTTCAACATGTTCGTTATTAGCTTCAGCCATTATTAAAATAATATTTGTAACACCTGCTAAAATAACAAAAAGGTATAAGAACCATAACCTCAAATCACATGGAGGAAAAATTAAACTTTTGTATTTATTCAAATAGTTTCAATTTGATTATAAATACTGAATATTCAATTATGAGGAAATTAAAGTTACACAAAGTTAATAAAATTGTTTTAGTACTTACTTTCATTTGTGTATAATAAGATGTTGTAATTATCAGTACGAATTAGAACAGCAACTATTAAATGGCAATCAGTAAAGAAGTATTAATGTTACGGCGACATCTAGTAAAGATTTTATTTCGATTTAAAATACAAAGTAATAATTTGTAATAATTTAATCAAAAAAATCCAAAATCGGTTTGCGACAATTTTTATTGGCAGATTTCATTAGGTAATAATCTATAATTAAACACATTAAAAGCCATCTTGTCTAGACCATCTGCATCATACCGAGTTCCAAATCTGAACGTGGAATTCATCGTAAAAAATCCTGCACCGTATAAAATAAATATGGCACGAACGCAAAAACCAACAAAAATATAATTTTTTTTAAATGGTCAAGGAATTATTTTCAAATGGTAGCCTAGCTAACTCTTCGGACTCGAAAATCATTACGAATTAGTTTAAAAAAATTATTTAAACGATTTTTGCCTCTTATTATAATATCTTAACATGACTATTTATATTTGGACTCAAAACGGGACATCAACTTTTTTACTATTTTATTCATATTTCTAAAGTAAGCTTCGTTTTCACAAGTTACAAAAGTTTTTCACAAAGCTTTAGGGAAGTTTACAAAAAATGTAATATTGTTACTACAATCCTAAAACCGTGGAATTTAATTGTTCTTAATAACCCTTAATTTCGACCCTTAGAGACGGTCGGAGCATAGTAGACGAGTAAGTTGACTATGAACGCTAAATGCCCGGTTCGATTTCAGGTGGAGTAAGAACTTTATTCTGGCCATCTCTCTGGTTCTCTAAGTTGGGGGGTCACGGCGATGGGCCAGCTCCCCATCACCTGTAAAGGAAACAGAAAAGCTCATTTAACCATAACTATGCCTCGGAAGAGACTTGGAGAATGGGAACGGATGGGCAGTAAAATTGTAGCTTGGCGCGTTGCGATGTATTTACTTACCTTGCAATGTATTAAGAGCATTTTAGATTTTCTACACGAATATATCTATAAATAAAATGCAAATAGGTTGTAACACATTATACCTAGAGTCGGTTTTAAAATAAAATTATTTAATCCGACTTCAAATTCAACTTTTGTCAATCCTGATTATATTTTATTATGGCGTGTCATTTGTACTAGAATCGGGTATAAATTGTAATCTATTTCAAATCAATCATAAAACTACCTAGATTATGTACATCATAATTTGCTAGCATCAATGATTAATTACCTTTGCTGAAGACAGCTTAGGTACAACATAATAAATTACTTGTGAACAGTCACTGCTTTTTATTAACTTACAAAATTTAAACTTTAATTTTAATTTTAAACCTATCTACTTACCAAATAAAAAATAAAGGGTAGTTTATTTATGATACAAACTTTTGTTAAATTGCTTTTGAGATGTTCTATACAACGCTTTTAATTTATATCATGCTAAAAATTACACTCCTTGCACTTTTAATTAAAACACTTTTTAATTAGTAAAAGCAGAAAATGTAAGCTATTTATTATTTTATTACATTTTGTAAGTTTTTTTTAAGACTCTTCATTCTCAAAACCAGCATCTCAAAAATTCGCTTCTGTTGTATCTCACAATAGCTTTTATTTGGCATTTTGGTGCTACTACTTTAAGTTAGTATAAAAAATTGAGAAAATTGATTGATGTAAAAAGTGGGTTGGTGATTTTACACCAATCAATTTGTAGTTAGTGTTAGTTCAAGTTGCACTAGCAGTGTGATACCAAGCAAAGCTACATAAAGATAAACCTCACAATATTTTTCCACAAATAATAAGTGGTATTAGTGAAAGCTGACTGAAATATTAAAAATATAATTTTATTCGGAAATAAAATTTGTACAAAAATTAAATGGAAAAATTTACTTTGTGTCTTTCAACATTTACTTGGTTTTACAATTTTCACAAATACTAAGTAAAACAATAAATTATTAAATTGCGTTTTCTTTTTGTAATTCAGGCTTATATTTTAAATCGCTTGTAAAAGATGAAATAGGGATTGAATATTAAAATTTGAAAATGAAATTGGAAAATAATAACCCAATTATACATGCATTATTTCCCTAGATATTTTTCATTTCATGAGGTAGAGTACAAATTTTCAAAATTAACTTCCTTTTACTAATTGATTAATCTGACCATGCTGATGAAATTCAATAAAATGTTCCGTTCAATTCTAAAGATTCAATCCATACTTTTTATTGTATCGCAGAGCAATTCATGTTCATTTTTACATAAGATAATTGATAATATTGATCAACAATATAAAATATCTTAAGAGATCATCCTATATCAATTTTCTGCATCTCTCTTACTTTGGTCGGTCGGTTTTATTATTAATTTATTATTATTAGTTTTATTGCATAAATTATATCAATAAAACTTCTAAAAATTACATTATAAATTACTATAAATCCAAAAATGCAATGGAGAACAAAAATTGATGCTAAATTTGTAACTCAGAATAGATTGTCCTTTCATCCATTGCACATATTTTACCTTTTGCATTACCTGCATTATTTATTAGAGAAAGCTTTGGCGCTGAAGTGAGAAAATTCTAAAATATTATACAAAAATTCAACTTCAAACTCATGTAACTCCTCAAAATTTTAAATTGATCCAAAGTTATTAAAACTTTTTAATGTAAAATTTTAGTAGTATAAATAGTAAGTTTTATTAATAAAACTTTTTGATTCAGTCAAGTATTTACCAGAAAAATATTGATTTTTTTGATAAATTTAATTTAAAAAGAACAATTTTTAAATTATTTATAGCTTATAAATTATAACCAAGCTGCGGAAGAGCCAAAAATATGTTAATATAGAACAACATGAAATGATTACTAAAATTACATCCAGAGACTTAGGTAGGAACGTCATTTACCAGTCCAATTGCTTAGGGCCGATTTCATAATCAAAACGTTAATGGAGACTTAACTAAAATTTTTTTTAGTCTAACGAGAAACGTACCCTGTTAAAATTTTGCATTTCATAATTATTTTAAAAAAAATTTTAGCTAATGGAGCATTTAGAACTATAATTAGTAAATTTGAACTAAAAACTGTCAGGTATAAATTTTTTGACGTAAGGTATACTTGATACCAATTACCAACCAAGATATTTGTGGTAAAGCAAATTTTGTTTATAACAACTATTTGACCATAATGATTGAATTGTTGTTAATAACATAATTTTTTAACACAATGGATAAAGGCGCAGGAAGATTTCGAAGTTCTAACTTCAGTAAAGAAGAACTCCGTTTGTTAACTGAAGTACGTAGAAGATTTGAGCACATTGTGGAAAACAAGCAATCTGATACCTAGGAAATCGAGCAATTTTATAAAATTCTTCAGCGGTTTTCGCCATTCCCTCTCGGGTTTCAGGCATTTTAATGTAGTTTGGAGCTAACATAGCAATGGAATCAGAAATTCGAAAGATAATTCACGATGCCGAAGATGTTGAAACTCCACAGAAGTCCGCTACCGATTTTTGCATACATCCTGTTGCATAAAATCGAAGAGTTAACAGTAATTGAATAACAGGTTGAATGCTTCCACCTCTTTAATAAACAACAATAATTAATTTAACTAATTAACCGATGACATAGAGATGCAGAGGGGAGTTCGTCAGGGCTGTGTGTTCTCACAACTTCTCTTCAATTTGTACTCAGAGGCCATTTTTGAGGAAGCTCTGGAGAAGTCACAGCGTGGAATTAAGGTGAACGGAAGAATCGTCAATAATATCCGATACGCAGATGACACCCTCATACTTGCCGACAGCCCTGAAGGTCTGCAAATATTGTTAAATAAAATAAATGAAACAAGCAACGCATACGGTCTTCGCATAAACAAACAAAAAGCAAAAGTGATGGTAATATCAAAGAGACCAATTAACAACAAAAATATTAATATAGGGGTGATCGACTAGAGAGGGTGGATAAGATCAAGTACTTGGGATGTTGGTTCCATGAAGATTGGAATCCCAATGATGAGATCAAGAAGCGGATAGAGATAGCACGTAATTCCTTTTTTAAGTTGAAGACCTTGTTATGTGGCCAGGAATTAGATCTGAAAACCCGCTGGTGCGTCGTAAAGTACTATGTCCTATCGATACTCTTCTATGGAGTTGAAGGATATGGACTATAAAGATTTCATCCATTAATAAACTGGAGGCTTTCGAGATGTGGATGTACAGAAGAATGATCAGAATATCTTGGATTGAGCATGTCACGAACGAAGAGGTTTTAAGCCGCATGCACAAAAATCGAGAAGTCCTCACAACTATCAAACGAAGAAAGGTGGCTTACTTCAGGCATATTTTCAGAAATAAAAAGTATGCTCTTCTCCAGCTGATCATGGAGGGGAAGATAGAGGGTAAACGAGGTCTCGGAAGAAAAAGGCAATCATGGCTGAAAAATCTGAGGCAATGGTTCGATATCCGCGACGCCGCAACATATAAAAAAAATTTTAGTCATCATATTTCATTTTGTAACTGGTCAAAATTTATATTCCTTTTTAATTACAACAAAATACTCGGTGACCCAATTATTGCAATCACAATAATTTATGTCTGTATGAGAATGTTGCCTATATCGTACCTCTGCGCTGCCTGGTACGGTAAATATTAATATTGTACCTTGCGTGTAGTTAGATGGACAGTACGATATCGGCAACCCTCCCATACATCTTCTTTTTTTCCACTTTCTAGAAGCAATTCTAGGAGAATCCTCTTCCAGTAGGCTAAAGCCTGTTATTTTCCAAACAACTGCGTCGTTTCCTTGTCCTTGGGCATATAAATATTTTTACATCATCATGTAGCTTACCTTACCTCCCTTCACAGGGGCGCAGCGCCCTATTGTTCACAGTGTGCAAAACACACGGGCGGCCAAAATTAGAGGCGGCCAAAATCCCAAAAATGGGGGTTTAGAAATTGTATTAAAAAACTGAAAAAAAATCGGCTACAAGGGCGGCCAAATTAAACTTTGCACACGGGCGGAAGTACCCCTAGCGGCGGCCCTGTCCCTTCATATTAATACAATAATACAAGCTAAAATGTTTAGAATAAATAGAAAATTTAATTTATTGTATATAGTAGCAAAATTTGGTATTATTTAGATGGAAAATTGCTTACATTTTGCGTTACGTAAATATTGAACTTCAAGTTTCAAAACTTAACGCTTGCTTGACGCCTAAACACTTAACATAATTATGTAGTTTAATGTAAACTGAAACATTTTGGTTTTATTGATAAAATTAATTTTTTATGGAAGCTATTAATTTAAAAGCAAATACTACAAGGTTTTATTTGGTTTTATCACCAAGTTAACAAATTTCAACCACATTTTAGTCCGAATTAGTTTAATTTTCCGCAAAAGTTTCGGTTTATATGAAAGTAAAATACAATAGCAATTGTGGCACAGCCAAGGGCGTTACTGTCGCAATTTGTTGTTGTAGATAAACTCAAATACAAAAACTTGGTTTCCTGTTAACATAAAATTCTTTTTATACTTTTTATAGCTTTTCAGCAGTTGTTTTATTTAAAACGCTACACAGGTTTCATTTAATTTGCAAATTTTTGGGTAATTTCTGAAAACCTTTTTTATATTTTTGGATACCCTACATTATATTTGAGTCGTATCTGCAAGATATAATATTGAAATTTTAGTAAAAGAGCCCTGGGTTAACTAAGCAAGAAAGTGACTTAGCCTAGTTGCAAGTACAAGAACCAAGTCCTAAATTAAGAAGAATAATTATTTAATTATGAATTCATAAAAGTTTATATTCTTATTATTGTTACAGCATTGAAAAATATTTAGTGGTGATAACTACTGCACAGTAAGTAAATTCTGACATTTGACAACAACTTAAGTACTTCTTAAACTTAAGCAACTAGTGCGGTGCAAATAGACATTCTTACTAAACTATCAAGTATTTAGCTAATGGCATATAGAGATGTCTAATAAAAGCTTTGACCGTTGTTATTAATTAAATAATTATACATTATTACTTAACTTATAAGAAGAAATGTATGTGCCTGAAAGAAGCCTTTACTTAGTATTAGATAATAATATAAGAATTAATAGCAAGATATTAATATATGCGCTTCGCCATCGATTTATGAAACTCGAGCAGTGTGATGATGGAGCAACTGGTTGGAATAGCAGAACGCTTGGGTTTTCATCGACCAACTACCTACGTGACTCAATTCCATTTCCAAAAAAAAATTTTCTTAAAATTGCAAAATTTCATATATTTTTAACTATACTTAATTTGCTTTTTCCTAATTTCGAAAATGATAAATTTTCATCTGTAAATCTAATAGCTTTAGACTAAAAATTAATAATAATTAATTTTTTTTAATCGGAGATTCGCGAATAATTACATTTATTAAATAACTTAAATAATATTTGAGTAAATAACAGAAGAAATGTATGTAAGTATTTTTTATGCGTGTATCCAATTTGTGAAATTCCTTTATGCATTTTATAGTATAGGGTGTTTTTTTAGCTGCATGAGAACTTTCAATAGGGATAACAATTGAATCAAGATTGCTATGGAAACAGTTTTTTGACATTTGTGTTTAGCAAGGTTTGGCATTTGATAATGCATAGATTGACCATTGAACAACGCTACCAAATTGGGCTCACAACCAATTGGAAGTGGATCCATTTTTTTACCGTAAAATTTTGTTTAGTGACGAGGCACATTTCTGGTTAAATGGGTATGTGAACAAACAAAATTGCCGTATATGGAGTGAGACCAATCCGGGACATTATCTTGAGACTCCATTGCATCCATTAAAATTGACTGTTTGGTGTGGAATACACGCCAACGGCATCCTTGGTCCATATGTCTTTCGAAATGAGGAAGGAGCTACCGTTACGGTGAATGGTGTGAGATATCGACACATGCTCAATACATTTTTGTTTCCAAAACTTCAAGAGCTAAACATTGACAACTTATGGTTCCAACAGGATGGTGCTACGTGCCACACAGCCAACGAAACCATCAATTTATTGAAAGGACAATTTGGTGACAACATTATTTCAAAACGTGGTCCTATCAATTGGCCTCCAAGATTGTGTGATTTGACACCTCCAGATTATTTTCTGTAGGGGTATGTTAAATCCATGGTTTATGCTAACAAACCAACAACTCTAGAAGCATTGGAGGCTAATATTCAGCAAGCCATTTATGAAATAAAACCAGAAATATTGGAAAAAGTGGTCAAAAATTGGACTGAACGGATGCGCTTCGTAACCATTAGTCGTGGTGGTCAGTTGCCGGAAGTCATGTTCAAATCATAAATGCCTTTAACTGTACTTTCATAAAAAAATTATAACCAAAACATTCCGTCAGGTTTTTAATGTTTTATTTCATTTTGAAGTTCTCATGCAGCTAAAAAAACACCCTATATATTGCATATTAAAAGCGGAAAGTGAATCTTTTGTGCTCGGAGGCGAAATTTACAGCGCTTGCCGCAGGCGAGCGCTGTAATCGCCTCCGAGCACAAAAGTCACTTTACGCTTGAAGAATGCATATTATTTTTCCTCCGCCCGCTTTCAAAATGATCAAAACCTAGATAAAGATTTACATTCAATCTCTGTAGTGAATTATTTTTATTTCTATCATATTAGCCTTGCTACATCGTTTCTAAGGAAATTTTGCGTTCCATTTTGTTTTATCAATAAATATTGTGTAAATTGAAACATTGCCGCTTGCCAAGCGGCATATGCCAACTTTCAACCATCAACTGACAGCTTGAAAAGCCTACTTTCACTATCGGGCATAGGAAAATTTACTTTTGACAGATAGTAAGCAGTGACTTAATTCAATCTGACACTCTTCTTTGTTGCAAAAATGGACGCGACCGGACTGATTTTCGTTTTTGCACATTAGCTGCTCCTCCCAGTCATTTTATTTTGGATGAACTTACAACACTGTACCTAGCAGGTGCGGACGTATCATAGGAGAGATCGGTGAGCAGTCCCTGGGCCCATTGATTTGAAGGGCCTAACCCGGGCCTTCATGTTTTCGCAAACCGATACCCGAACTCCAAACTCAAACCTGAATTCTTAATGAACCAAAATGTTTGAATAATATTTCTTATGTTCCTTATGTTCGTTTTCACCAACATTTTATTTATGAATTTCCTAGCAAGGAATTACTTAGCTAGGTGTTTCATAAATTTGATTGGTCAAATTTGACATAGTATTGACAAAAGGAAATCTATAGATCAAATTTATGGAATACCTAGCTAAGGAATTCTTAACTAGAAAATTCTTAAATAAGTGTTGGTGAAAACGGGCATTAAACTTTCAAATTAGGGCCCATAAATGTTTTTTTTTACTCATCAGTGTCTATAAATCCGTTAATGAAATTAAATGGTATTTTTAAATAATTTTACGAGTTAATTAAATTAAATTATATATTATTCTTATTCTATTACTCTGACGAAGAGTACGCAAGTACTTCAAAGCTTAACACGCTTAACACGCGTGTGCATAAATTTAAATAATTTTACGATTAAATTATAATAATATTGTTAAGCTTTCAAGTACTTGCGTAGTCTTCGTCAGAGTAATAGAATAAGAATAATATATAATTTAATTTAATTAACTCGTAAAATTATTTAAAAATACCATTTAATTTATTTTCAAGTATTGACACTTAACTAATTTAAATATTTATATTATAGCTTATGGCACAAATACTAATATTATTGCAATATAATTAATAATTACATGCCGCGAGAATTATGAAGCTCATAGCAGTACCTACAATATTAATACTCATACAATATTACATATTTACGAAGACATCCTGACAACATTAAAAGAAAATTTTAATTGTCAATTAGGACTTCGAAGTCGCAATAATTCTAAATTGTAATTCTCAATACCACGCTCTATATATAGCGATATTAATAGAATCTTTTTAAAATGAAAACATAAATTTTCATTCTTAACCGTAACAATGGAAGACAGGAATTATGTCTTAGGATTTCGTGGCAGTAGGAAATTATGAAGTTATATTTTCCTATGTTTGAGTTTGGCCACCTGGAATAATATGGTTATGAGTTGATTCATCGAAAATTTCCTTAATCATAATTTTGTTGTTACACAGGAAATTTATTATTAGATACTTACCGATAAATAATCATTAAAATATGAAAACAAGCCAAAAATTTGAAAAAACATAAATATATCTCAAAATTTTTATATCGAGGTTATTGAGTCTTAGGATAATGTATTCCAAGCTGTCAAGAACGTTTGTACACAATACTTTCTCCCGCTTTGATTTTTCCTTGTTTAAAAAAAGTAATTAGAAAAGGATCGCAAGCACTTGATTGTAATAAAGTGCCTAAGATCATTTTCCAATCAAAATTACCTTGTACAAATATGAACTATAATCAGGAAAAGTGATACTATGTTTTAATCTATGATCAACCAGTTCACATGACAAATTTTTGAGATAATTTTTTCACTAAAAATTTTCCTTCAAATATGTTAATTCTTGCATTATCAGTGTGATATGTGATACCATTCTGTTGAAACCATATTCTTTCCAAGTCAATATCATCCAATTGATCCCAAAAATTATTTGATATCATTGAAAGATAACGCTCTCCATTGACAGTAACAGTACACCCTACATAATTTTCTAAAAGGAATAATCCAATCACACCTCCAACATAAAATGCACACCATACAATTTATTTTTGAGGCTGCATTGATTTATTATTCATAAATCACTTGTAGATTTTCTAATGCCTAAATAGGCAATTTTACTTATTATTATAACCATCCAACTGTAAATGAACTTCATTTGAAAGGATGTCATTAGTTTAGAATTATTCTGAATAATGTGTAAGGGCCGATTTCATAATCAAAACGTTAATGGACACTTAACTAAAATTTTTTTTAGTGTAACGAGACACTTAAGTACCCTGTTAAAATTTTGCATTTCATAATAATTTTAAAAAATTTTTTAGCTAATGGAGCATTTAGAACTATAATTCGTAAATTTGAACTAAAAACTGTCAGATATAAATTTTTTGACGTACGGTATACTTGATACCAATTATCAACCAATATATTATTATGTGTGGTAAAGCAAATATTGTTTATGAATTATGACAAATTATTTGACCATAATGATTGAATTGTTGTGAATAACATAATTTTTTAACACAATGGATAAAGGAGCAGGAAGATTTCGAAGTTCTAACTTCAGTAAAGAAGAACTTCGTTTGTTAACTGAAGTAGAAGATTTGAAGCACATTGTAGAGAACAAGCAATCTGATACCTTGGAAATCGAGCAATTTTATAAAATTCTTCAGCGGTTTTCGTCATATCCTCTCGGGTTTCAGGCATTTTAATGTAGTTTGGAGCTAACATAGCAATGGAATCAGAAATTCGAAAGATAATTCTCGATGTCGGGGATGTTGAAACTCCACAGAAGTCCGCTACCGATTTTTGCATACATCCTGTTGCATAAAATCAAAGAGTTAACAGCAATTGAATAACAGGTTGAATGCTTCCACCTCTTTAATAAACAACAATAATTAATTTAACTAATTAACCGGCGAGGACATAGAGATGCAGAGGGGAGTTCGTCAGGGCTGTGTGCTCTCACAGCTTCTCTTCAGTTTGTATTCAGAGGCCATTTTTGAGGAAGCTCTGGGGGAGTCACAGCATGGAATTAAGGTGAACGGAAGAATCGTCAATAATATCCAATACGCAGATGACACCCTCATATTTGCCGACAGCCTTGAAGGTCTGCAAATATTGTTAAATAAAATAAATGAAACAAGCAACGCATACGGTCTTCGCATAAACAAACAAAAAACAAAAGTGATGGTAATATCAATGAGACCAATTTAACAACATAAATATTAATATAGGGGGTGATCGACTAGAGAGGGTGGATAAGATTAAGTACTTGGGATGTTGGTTGCACGAAGATTGGAATCCAGATGATGCATCAAGAAGCGGATACAGATAGCACGTAAATCATCCTTTTTTAAGTTGAAGACCTTGTTATGTGGCCAGGAATTAGATCTGAAAACCCGCTGGCGCGTCGCAAAGTGCTATGTCCTATCGATACTCTTCTATGTAGTTGAAGGATGGACTATAAAGATTTTATCCATTAATAAACTGGAGGCTTTCGAGATGTGGATGTACAGAAGAATGCTCAGAATAAATATCTTGGATTTTACGCCTCATGCACAAAGATCGAGAAGTCTTCACAACTATCAAACGAAGAAAGGCGGCTTACTTCGGGCATATTTTCAGAAATGAAAAGTATGCTCTTCTCCAGCTGATCATGGAGGGGAAGATAGAGGGTAAACGAGGTCTCGGAAGAAAAAGGCAATCATGGCTGAAAAATCTGAGGCAATGGTTCGATATCCGGGACGCCGCAACAAAACTAGCGAAGAACAAAGACGAATACAACATCATAGTAGCCAACCTCCTGTGAGGAGGTAACTTATCGTCTCGTCCTGAGTTACAAACGATCTTAAATTTGTTGCAATACTACATTAAACGTTTCTTTAGTTAATCGAAACCTTTCAAAAAAATCTAACTCGTCCAAGTCTTCTACGTGATTTTGTCTTATCCTGTACCTACCATTTTTTACGCCTAACATATTATAATTCATCTGCTATCTAATAAAATATTCATTATTTCACAAAAACCCGCAATATAGAATAATACTCATGATTTCTATAGGTTATGTTATGTTTAACAGGCCTTTTAAAAATTTAATGGCCAAAAACCGATGACTTAAATTAACAGTCCATTAAATATTGACAGGTCGTTAAAATTGTTTATGAAATTCATTTTTATTTTAAGTCTCCTTTTAAATTTTAATGCCATGTTAACTTTGATTATGAAATCGGCCCTAAGTGTTGCTGATTTATATATTTTTTATTATTCCATTATTATTATTAGTGTCATTGAATTATGATATCTTATCTCTCATTTTTACAACATTTGGACGTTCGAAAAATGAAATTATGGGATTGTATTTAAATTAACGGTAATTCCTAGTCAAGATGCAGATGTAAATTACGTATAATAAAACCCGATGCCCAAATATTGGTAAAAGTTTACTATTTAAACTGTTACTAAAGAAAGTAATATTGGTAAAAGGCATTTAAAATGCAACAATAATTAGATCAATCATATTATTCAAAGACATCTAATCTTCCAATTAGTTTTTCAACACCAAAAATATAATAAACTAGATTTTTGTTGTTGATTTATTTAAACTGATAAATTATTACACTACACCATCAAACTAGACTGACTTTCAGCGTGGATATGAAGGATTAATATATGATTTTTAGTTCCTTGTTCCTTTGTTTTCACACAGTTTACTTGGGTTTATTGCATTTCTCTGAACTCAATTTCCATTCTAGTTTTCTTTCCTATGAAATCTGATATATCCTGTAGATACAAAGTTGCGAAGTGCATGACTCATCTTAATATTATTATAAAATTGGAAAGCATGATTCAGCTCTAAAGCTAACCCAAGGAATTATGGCAGGGTGGAGCGAAGTTTATGTTGGTGTTTCTTACCATTGCTTAACAATATAATAATTACGATTATACCTACACATTACAATAATTATTATACATCAATAAAAATTACAAAGTTGAAATCAAAAGGGTAGTTCTGTAAAGGGTATTTATTAAATTATACTAAATTTTCCTGAAATCAAAGTCTACCAATGGCATATTGTAACGAATTTTGTTCAGTTGCATTAACTTCTCCACAAATAATTACTCAAATATTCTGAGTACGGCCCAGATTAAATTTTCTAGCGATATTTTAATATCTGCTACGTGTTACTGACCTTGGAAAATACATTTGGTTAGGGCTGTCATGTGATACGCGCTTGGAGGTAGAAGGGAGATGCGAGGTAACTGGGATTGAGTGAATTGCCATCCAAGAGACCGGTCGACAGAATATTTCAGTACGTAAGAACATCATTTTTGGCGGAAATCTTTGGGTGACGTCAGTGAATTGTATATCATTGTGATCAGTAATTTTTGGCCGTCCTGTATATGTATTTGGGACACCACCGGTACAATACAGAAGCCTTTCGAATTTCACATGTGGCAGACGCCAACGTCCACGCGCATTTCTGTCGACGCAGTCATTCTCTGGTTCGTAACATCGAGCACTCTCGTTCTCGCTCGATTCTTTGTTTTCAAACAAAGCAACGAATTTTAACCTTTAAGGTTATGGTCATATTTTCAACAACGTTTGACATTTTTCGAGGAGGTCCAACAAGTTGCAACATCAAATGCATCTGTATCTGCACTCTCTTTCAATCTGCATCAGCTACCAGCATCACGAGGGTTTATAGCAGTGTTTTGTGCATCGCGTCTGTCAGTTGTTTCTGTATAAACCCGTGCAAGGGCCAGTTTTGCATCAATTTAAGAACACGTCGGCTGCGGATGAACATCAGTTGTTGCTTGAGATCTTGGGTAAGCTTTTTGTATCATACCGTAGATTCTGACGTGTATTGTGTGTCATACCAAATTTATAACTGTGTCCTTGCCAATTGTATTGAACATCTTTTGATGATAGTAGAGTCAGTGCGCTGGGTTTTGTTGCGACCACCATCGTACGTTGCAATTGTTTGCACGAGCGCCAAGCACGTCTCAAATTTCACACTTTGTTTCATTATACACTTGTTATTAGCTCAGTATTTTTTTTTTCATTCCTAGCTACAATTGTTTTTACAGAACCCAGTCGACTCAGCCTCCGGCATTAAATCGCGAGTTAGTTTATATTTACCATCGTGGCCGACAAAAAACCGAAGAGCAATCTTTGGATTGTCGCAGGTCGAGGTCTCTGTTCAGGATCGACCCTCCCATTAGGGGTTAATGTTCAGAGGGCCGATTTGTTACAATATAATACAGAATAGCCCTACAAAATCTTGACTGTACCAATACAACTTGGTAAATCCCAGGTTTTATCCCACCAGGATGACAAGAGATGAAACCCTAAAATTAAATGCTTTGAAATAATTTTGCAGTCATTTACCATCCCACACTGTTAAATCCTAATATTTTCGGGCATAAGGACTGTGACGTTAGAAAATCGTAATTTTCATCAACGATTTTCACATAAAAAACAAAATTATTCTAAATAAAAAATAGTGTTAATTCTAAAATCATAGACATATGTTATTTATCAGTTTTTCTTAATATTTTACATAATGCAGAGTAAACAAGAAGAAGTGCGTCACAACATTTTGCAAAAGCGAACTGAAAATCCGACAATTTCTAGTAAAAATGGACTTGCAACACTAGCGGTCCTCAATATTATACAAAACAACCTGAAGAGAATCTTCTTGATGCCATAACGAAAATTTATTTTAAAAAAATTTGTGTCCAAACTATTAGTTTGACAGATTATTTGTCAGTACGGAAAGCGAAGTGGAATTTTCGTTACATCTGGTAATGTAAATGGAGAAATTTACAGCAAAGAATGTATCGCGAATAGATTAAAACCATTCATAAATTCACATGATGGTCCAACATTATTTTGGCCTCACTTAGCCTCAGCTCATTATGCTAAACAAACTTTGCAGCTCTTTAAAGCTGAAAATATTGAATTTGTACCTAAAGAGGCTAATCTACCAAGCGTCCCAGAACTTCGCCCAATTAAAAGACATTGGGCTCTAATGAAAAAGAACTTGAAAAGGGTTAAAAATCCAACTAAGGACATCGAAATATTCAAGGTAAAGTGGAAAAACCATCCAGTAGAGTGACGAATCAGATCGTGCAAAACATAATGGAAGGCATTAACCGAAAAGCACGCTTGACTATCCGAAATCCTAAAACTTGATATTTTTTTATAAATTTATGTATATATCTATTAGGACTGCTTTTTTGCATTGCAAGGTAAGTAAACACCTCACAACACATCAAGCTACAGTTTAACTGCGTATCCGTTCCCATTTGCCAGGTCTCTTGCGAGACTTGGTCATGGTTCCATGAGCTTTTTTGTTTTCTTTACAGGTGATGAGGAGCTGGCCCATCAACCCGACCCCCAACGTGGAGGACCAGAGAGACGGCCAGAATAAAGTTCTTACTTCACCCGGATTCGAACCGGACATATAGCGTTCATAGTCAACTCGCGTGACTATTATGCTCAGACCGTCTCTTTTTTATAAATTTAAATTGTTTAATATCATTTTAAAACTATTTCCACTAAAATTAATCTTTAAACTTGAAAGTTGTGATTAATTGAAAATTACGATTTTCTAACGTCACAGTTCTTAGTTATTCTAAGATTAGACTAATATCCAGGCTTCTACAGATAAGATAATAATAGGTATATATTTTCAGGTTTTGCATTTCCTCTGTTAGATTTCACTGTACAGTAGCCAAATATTTTATTTCTTCAAATTTTTAATTCACTATGCGAAACAAACCTGTTGCTCCTTTACATCGAAATCTTTAGTTTATAGGTAACATACTACGTAAAATTGTTTGATAACTTAAAAGTTTTATAACAAACTCTTTCTGGTGCAATAAAATAATTCTAAGCTCTATATCTTAGCGGCCGAGTCCCTTAGTATCTCTTGCACAGTATGAAAATCCATAACTAACATTTTCACACGATTAGATTTCCGTAGGCAATATAAAAATTAAATGTTATAATGATTTTTTATACACGAAAGTATTATCATCTTTGTAGTTATGTCCCAGTGATGATTCACATTATTTGCATGAAGTGAGTTTATTTTATTTTCTTAAACCGGTATGGATCTAAAGAGGTAAATTCTACGATAAAATGGAAAAGCTATTTTACTTTAAATAAATTTCAGATCATCGAGAGCTATGCCATCATTTTTACCTACCGATACAAAATTTATTTTGCAAAATTTGCAAAGTTTTACTCAATTGATAAATTACTATGAAAATTGTATTATAGGCGTATAATTGCAAAAGTTTTTCTCGTTTCAATGTTTGTCACTTTATTCGTTCCAATGGAATCACTGACTACTCTTAAGAATTTCATTTTCGTTGAATGCGAATAGGTTTTTTGTAGTTGACATTCAGGTTTCGCTTTCACATAGGAAAATTTAAGACTGAAACAGTTTTTTGTCCTTAAATGTAAATATTCGATTTCATTTTGTTCTTCACGGTTTAAGCACTTGCAGATTTAAATTTGTTCGTTTATATCACATTTTATATTATTTTTTACTATCCAATTTCTTCAATTTTCGTTTACAATTTCGAAACGTTTTATAAATTATTTGAAAAAATAAGAATCTACATTTAGGTTATATATATTTAAGAAAAGGAAATACTATTTATATGGATATTTAAAATACTAAAATTATAATGAATTACTTTTCTAATATTTTATTTTTATTAAAGCATAACGCATTTTCCTTCATAACCACTGTGAGTTTTCTATCTCAGAACAGACGGATATTGGAATTGAAATTTAACAGAGTTGTAAGCTTCATGTTTTGCAACATATTATTTTTCTAATATGAAAGTAGACCCAATTTTCAACTATTAAATATTTGCAGCTCACACGATGTAAATAATTTACACATAATCTTGTTAACTATAGATCGTTTATCATTTAACGCCAAGTAACGACAAATATTTATTTTTGTTGATTATTATTAACATTTTCTTGCCAAGAAACAGGAAATACAATTTTCCATTCAAGTGATAAACCACATCTTACGATAAGCTTTATCAAGATTATTAAATCAGTGTTCCATTTCTAGATTTGCAGTAATCTTGTGACTTTTCAAGATTCTGATGTTGCTGCTTATCTTGAATTCCGGGCAAGTCGTTTCTCTTACTATGCAACCAACGTGTTCAGAAACACATAAAACATAAAAATAAAACTGGAAACTCTCACATAAAGCAAATCTTTTAAAATAATTTCTAGCCATGGCAATTTCTCAGGTTTGTTAGCATCCACTTTAACTTCTCATATTCTCTCACAAAGTAAGATTTCAAAAATAATAAAATACAGTAGAGTCGCGATAATGTGAACTAAGTAAGAATTCATGTTTTCTAAAAGTTCATCATAATAAATTATTGATATTATGTATAATAGGAATGCAGACATAGTTATTTGTCGTTTAACAGTATATTTTATTTCAAATGAAGAGTATTTTTGTGTGATACAAACTTGAATTAACCTAATAAAAGGAAGACTAAACATTTTTTTAATCTTAGGTATTCCTAATATTTTATTTTTTGGCATTAATTAGGTATGATTATGATAATTATATTATGATAATTTTTTTGCATGACATATTTAAATCTACAAACTTTCTAATATTATAACAATATGATGGTAATAAAACACACATATCCAAAATCTAAGTACGAAAAAATAATATATAAGTACCAATAACTATCTAGGGGCCAACAACTTTTGTTGTTATTACACTAATAATTGTGTACTATTTGTATATTAATTCCAGCTCAAGAGCTTTGAAAACCAAAACATTGTCATGGTTTATATACAAGCAATTATTTTTAGTTAACAACCAATATTAGTTAACTGATCTTGCTTGCTTGTGGTATTTCTTATCACCGATCGTAAACAAAATAAATTATTACATAAAATTTAATTATTGAGGTAGCATGTAAAAATGTTTAACTAACATTCTTACTAAAAACATTACCGTTTTGTGAAAAATCGAAATATTATTTTTATCATTACTTATATTTAGTACGTAAAACCTAAATTTAATACATGCAGGAACTATGTAAAAGTGTGAATATTATATAGGTAGAATATAACGTAGTATAAATATTTAACATAACTTTTATAATCAAAAAATGTTATATGAACGAACGTAAATACGATGTAATCTTAAGATTTCATTAAAATAAGAATGAAAGTATTTACTTTATTAGTATTTTTTTCAGTAAGATAAATAGCAGTATAGCATTATTTAGGACATAATAAAATGTGAGTAAAAGTAACTAATATTCTTGGATAAATCAACATAAAATAAGTGAATAGCTGTCGTAAATTTCCTTTCGCTCATAATTTGCATCAAATCGTAGTTTATTTACTTTTACGAATTCATTAATATCTAAAAGGTATCATCCAATCGGAAATCCTGGGTCAGTTTCTTTAAATTTATTACATATTAGAAAATCACTTTCAGACAAATTTAACCCTTCTACAAACTAGGGCTAAAATTTTCTTGGGTAAAGTTTTAGTAATAAATTAACCTGAACAGAATATTATAATATGGTATAATATAATAACATAAGATTAAATTTATTATAAACATATTCAATTAAATAAAGTGAATATGAAAGGAAAATTCACTTAAGAAATAGTATGTACATAATACATAAATATAACAGGTAAAATGTTTTAGAACTAAACATTACATCATTATGTATTTTACTTCACATTTTACCCCAATGTTATTATTTAATAAATTTAGCTACATTTCTTACACTTAAATTACTACCAGAGTTGTAAGACTATAATTTCCTACTTTTAAAAATTTTAAGATCGTAGTTCTTATGATAAAATCATTAATAAATTATAAGCACCATTAAGCGGCGTTCACATAGAGGTTCTTGTCTTGCGTTGCGTTGTAAGTATAGGCTAACAAAAGATATTTGGTATTTTATAGTTTTAACTTTTTAATCGCAGTCAATAATACAAAGGGGCACTAAACGATGTCTACCCTTGTCTGCTTTTGTTCTTGAAAAAGACACACTTTGAATTAAAAATGATACAATTTCAATATTGGGTGCATATCACTAACCATTATTTTCTATTCTTAAAATAGTGCTAATGCCAAAAGTAACTAAATGTTAAATTTTTTAAATTTAATGAACGTATCTCAGAGATCAAGATGTAAAAAATATGATGGATTATGATTTATGAAATTAAAAACTAAATAGCTTCTGCAATACTTAAGATACATTCGTAAATGCGAGACAGGAAAAATGGCGTTTATGTGAAAGCGTCATCGTCATTTATACATTGTGGTGCTTTTACAGTAGCATACTGATTTATAATAAATTGCCTGTCGCAATGTAGGAATGCTTAAAATTTTATTGACTTTGCACATTAAGGAAAGTTTTGTGTAAAAATGCTATTATGGTTACTTTGTTGTTGTGTAGTATTTGTAACCGTATTTTTAGTTTATTTGTAAATTTATATCCACTCTTATTATAAGGTACTATAAAAATTTCATTTCTTACCAAATTGTTTAGGTTGGATGTTATTTCAACAATTTTTAAAAAAAAATAACAACAGATCAGCTGCTATACGGTATAGGAAAGTTCAAAATGTTAAGCTTTTATCTCGTGAAAATTATTAATTAAAATATTTTAAAATATTCGAGCTCAATTAAAATGGATTAAAATATTATTTCAATTTATTTTATTAGTTAACTCGAATTATTTAAAACATTTTATTTTGTAGGGAAGTTTGTTTAAAAAGTTACATTTTGTCAGAACTTGATTTAAAATTAGTTTCAATACTATGCTAGTGTCGCAATTTGCGAAAAGTTGCATTTTGCAAAGTCGCAATTTGCGAGAATTTATTATAATAAATGTATTTTTTTGACTTGTTTTGAATAATTGTTGTCATTTTGAGATAAATTCATTTTGTTTGTTTATAGAGATAAGAACATCTCTTATTCTGTATTACCAAAATAAAAAACACATAAGGTTTATAATTACTTAATTTTATTTGAAAATTTATTTTAAAAATATACTAACATTCGCAACATTATTATTATCGTCATTAATATACAGTAACTGACAAAATTATTTATACCCTATCGTTCAAAATATTTAATCACTTAAAAAATTTTCAACATTAAATTAATCGTATATATTTTTATGTACCCACATGTACCTACTATCAATATCTATTAGATGCAGAAAATTTCAAACAAATTTATTAGCTTTTTATCGATTTTTATAAGAAATACGGTATATTATAATATCTCTTTTACTATAAAATCGTACAAAGTATACGTGACAAAATTATATTCATACCTTTTAGAAAACACAGACATTATCTTGTTTATTCCAAATTTAATTTCTAAAAGTACTTTGATATCGGGGATTTCTCTATTTGAAAGCACCATTAGCTATTATTTCCTTATAATACCTCATTTTCATTCAGTATATTGATATAGCACTAAATGTGGGACGTACATAAGTACAGAACCTATTGTACAAGAGAAAGAGAATTTGTTGAAATTACATTCGGAGGGTAAGTATTATTGTTAAATTGACAAACTAATAGGTAGATGTAAAGCAGCGTTTTTCAAACTGTGAGTGGCGACCCCCTAGGGGGTCGAAAGGACATTTTAGAGGGGTCACGAGCTATTATAAAAAATTGCAATTAAATATATTATTATACATGTAAACAAATTCTTGACAACTGGAGGAAATATGGCCGTTGCTCCAATTTTTATCATAACTTGCGGTGACCATGATAACTCTGCAATGGCTCATCTGAAATAGAAAAAAACAAAAAAGATCTCCTTAGTAAATTCTTATATGGAACTTGTGAACAAAAGCGTTTAGCAAAATTTTAATTAAAAAAGAAATGGCTACAATTTTCCCAAAAAAATTAATTTTCGAGGTTAAATAATTTAGGTTTTTGGCCCAATACAATAGAAATTTTGATCCAAATTAAAATCACTTCCTTCACGAGCTCCATATAAGAATATACTAATGAGATCTTATTTGCATTTTTACTTCAGATCAGCCGTTCCAGAGTTACCATGGTTACAGCAAGTCATTAAAAAAATTGGAGCAACGGCAATATTTCCCCCGTTGTCAAGATTTTCTCATTAAAAAATTTATACGAGTACCAGTACCTCAAAACATGTACAATACTCTTTAGTATGTAGTGTATTTAAATAAAATTTTGTTAACGTAATTTTCTAGATATAACCCCTTAATTTATTTATTAAATCGTAGCTCTATATTTGATACGCAAATAATCAAATCTTTCTCCAGTTCCACTCATTCATTTCTACTTTCAATTTTTATGTTAACGATTGACGAGAACATTAGATCACATAGGTAGCGAATGGAACTAATAATCTCAGGGCTTCTCTTGTAAGCCCTGGATATTCGCTCTTTCTCTTCATCCAAAAAGCGTTTAAGCTCTGCGAATAAAATTCTAATTTAAGCATTATCTGCAGAGAGTTCCTAGAGGTGTTCTTTTATATGTGCGTTGAAATCATCCAGATCCACTGCTGCATTCGGATTTACTATTTTCAGCTCAGGATTCTTCTGGAAAGAAAATCAGCAGTTGTTCCTTTAAATTTTACAAACCCGTAACCATGTTAATAATGTAAGAATCAATATCGAATGTTTGTTCAATTGAAAATTCTTCAAAAATATTTTGTATGGAAAGAAATGATTCAAACATCATTTTTATCATAAATTAATTTTTTTAATAAATTAATTGATTTTATCTTTGGCTGGTAGGATGTTTTCCTCTCGCCTTTGAAAATTCTTATTTAAAATATTAAAATGTTTAAAAATATCGGCTAGATATTTTTAGGGTCACGAAGGAAGTCAGCGTATTCAGATTTCAACTCTTGTAAGTACATGAGCAATTCCGTTTTGAGTACCAGAATCCTTTCAATACCTTTCCTCTTGATAGTCATCTGACCTCTGTGTGATAAAGGAGATTTTGGTGATGTGAACCCATGTCTTCACAAATTTTTCGAAATAATCGAGTTTGCAAGGCTTTTTACAACTTTGATCACATTTTTTGAACGTATAATTCAAATCAATTGGCAAAGACTTAGCTGCAAGGGCTTGGCGATGAAGGAAGCAGTGCATCCAGGTAGCAATTAATGGCATTATAGATTTAAATCTTGCAATAAGTTCGCATTTACTTCATTTAACAAAAATATTTAAATGTCTTGCAGGCCGAAAGCAATAAAAATTATACGTTACCAATATTGTGCATTATAAAAACCAAATTATTTCTTAACCAGAATTTCGTAACATGGAGACAAATTTATTTAAAACGAACTATACGTATTGCATAATTATTGAATAATTAAAACGATTGTTAAAAATGAATTTTTGTTACAACTTCTTTATTTACATTAAAGTTCAATAATTATTGTTTATTTTTATTGTTGTTAATAGTATAATAATATTCAGTATTTTGAGAAGAACTGATACTTTAGTTCTCGTAATAAGTTCGTTTAATATAACAAAGGTGTACAATATTACGCAGTATTTACTGCGTGGAAGTTGTAACACCCATTTCTTTACGGTTATAATGTTAAACTTAGCATAATTTAACTTATGTAAAAGCATTTCATGTTCCTCGCTCATGGGCAAGTTTTCCAACATAATTAATCTATGTAGTTAGCAACTGAAAGGAAAGAACAACCTCATTATAGTCCTAAGTTTCTCATTATCTCTTAAACTAGTAATCCAAAGAAATTTTGCAAAAAAAAGATTCTAAACATTCATGTTTTATAACTTTCAATTTTAAGCAGAAACGGAAATAATAAATAACCAACACAATTATACCAAACAGTTTATCGCACTGCTACATATTGAAAAAGTATTTTTATATTAGACTCAAGCAGACTATTTTTCATTTCCTTAAGAGTATCTATTTTATTCGGTTCAATTGAGGGTAAAGTTTTATTCTTTTCCCTTATTTCAGAATGAAACTGGGAGTGTGGTCGGTGGACCGAGAAAATCTTAGGCGAGATGGACTAGCCCTTTTTAGTAAACTTATTCGCACCAAGAATGTTGAAAGCCTTCAAGAACAAACACGTCCGCATAGGGAAGACGAAAGGAAAATAAAATTGACGGTAAGTAATCTTCTTAATATATAAGTTTATTAATATTTCAAGTTGAACTTTTTGTGGTTTTATAGATATAAGTGCTTAATTTTTTTATTCATTTTATTTTACTAAAGTTTAACTGAAGTTTATTTCATATTGTTACACTTTTCAAGCAAGAAATCTTTCAGTTTTCCACAAATCCCTTTAAACTTAAAGTCACCACAATTCACAATAAATACAAAGCTGAAGTCTGTGTGTAAGTTAATCTAGATTTATTTCTAAGCAACCGTTGTAGTTCATTTTTTTTTTAAGTATTTGATTTATAGAATTAATAACCATCTTCAAGGTAACGTGATAGCGAAACTATATACTACAATGTAATATTGTATATTTGTAATATGTAATATTTACTCTAAGCTCGATAAATACCGATTGTAAATACGTGAAATGCCTTTAATGAAATTATTTAAAAGTATTTTGGAAGTATTTCTTCCATCATTTTCCGAATTTCGCTGTAGGTATAAATTTGTTTGATGATATTAACTTTATCATAGTGCATCAGATTTAAAAAAATTTAATAAGAACTTTTGACTTGCTACTCTTTAACTATTTCGACTCTTCCCTTAAGCTCAACAGACGCTAAAGCCATTAATTTTATTTCTAGTTCCAAATAATACTTTGGCTTTGGAATTCTTACATTATTTTAAACTTGGTACTGAAATAAAAAATAAGAAAGAGATTGTCAAGTTTCGAAATCATTAGAAGGTTTCTGAATAATTGATTTTAAAAATTTTCTCCTGCCAACAGTCTTTTCTCACTGTTTTTGTGACAAACTGATTTCTATGATTAATGTGAGTTTCCAAGCTAAATTTAAAAAGTTTCTTGTATTTTTTTAGGAGAATTTTGATAATTGTTGCATAAACATCTTAAAATTCTAATAATGTTGGTAAAAAAAGTTATAGCATTAAGTGCTTCATCTTAATAATTTCGGTAGATTTGTGTAGCTTTGACAAATTTCCTATTAACTGGAAACAAATAAGAGCAGTATATACAAAGAGAGCAGTATGGGCATTGATTCTGCTTACACAATAATGCAATTACTTAGCACAAGCACCGGTGCTATGGTTTATAGTATATTCAGCCTGAAAATAAATACAATATTATAGAAGATTTAAATCTTAATAGTTTAGTAACTGCAAAACTACATTTGAGATTTATATAAAGAAATAAATAAAATTTAAAAAAATATTAGCTACATACATAATTTCAACCACTGAAGTTGTAAATCTAACGAAAGGCAATATAAATTTAATTTAATTTTACAGTGATTTAATTTTGAGGTAATTGTTCCAATGGTGCTTTAATTATCCTGTCATGTTAATAATATACATGTTTACCCTCAGTTGTTTACCTACAATAATTAGTGAAAAATAATAAACATTTATTCCATTTTATGATATTGCATAATCGATTGGCACAATCCCTTCCAATTTTTTCTTCCTTATCCTGAAATGTCGTGAATTTTATTCTAAAACTCGCAGGTATTACTTATTTTGACCACATTGGTATTTCAAAATATTTTTTATTAATATTTGTTATAACATGGTTTAATCAAATTACAACTTTTTTCTTTTTAAGGTTTCAACACTGTAAGTTAAACTTATTTACGTGCTTTCTTGTTACTATTACTCATTGGTTATTGCTACTCAAAAGTTGATGTTGGTAGAAGGAATCAAACTCTTGTTTTTTGCAGTGTAATAAAAGAATATTTTTCCTATATTAAATCAAAAAATTGCTTACATTTTTAAGGTTATTGACAAATAGCCATACACTACATGGTAATCCATTGGATTGAAATATCGTAGAAACCTACAGATTTGCTCTTTTTTTACAAAAATAATTCGAACGGTGTTAAATCTTAATACCTTTCTGTTCACTTAATTGCTTCCCTGCAGCCAATCAACCTTTTTAAAATCCTTTGTTGTATAATGGAGATTTTCATCCAATTTCAAGTTTCCATGCCCGCATCATTATAATTATTGTCACAGCTGCTGTAATTAGAAATTATATAACACCGTCTATACCCCATTCAACTAAATTTAATTTTAAAGCTTTTCTTTAAGAATAATAAATCAATAATGATTTTTAATTTAATTAAGATCATTGTCTAGTACTATACTTGTATTAATAGATGTTTTATTAATAGAATAAATGTTGATAAAATAACAGAAAGTATGTGGGAGTCATAATTATTCAGTCTTCGGCCCCACGAGGTGGGGATCGTTATTATAAGATTTAAAATTTAAAATGAATTCAAAAACTAAATAAATAATACCACTCGCAGGTTCTGCAGTCAACTTTACATAAATATTTGCATAACAAACAATACTGTCCCAAATAAATGTTTTGTACAATATTGCATTGCATGTAAATTTGAGATGGAAGAGTGTCAATAAAATCAAAAGAAAATATACACCCTTTCAAAAAAAGTACAACTTGCTGTAACTCAGAAAATGAACCTCTGCCTCGATGGTCTCCGGATTCTGTAGTGGACAGACTACCTAAAGGTTACCCCTTTCAGACACAAAAGTGGATTCTCGCTTTGTGGGGTTTGCAAGTTCTTTTCATATTGCGACTGAGGCGATTATGTAGCAGTTAACTAAGGAAAACATATCTGGTCAAGAAATTTTAAATTTATTTCAAACGGTTTTTCTACTTTGATTTAAATTTATCAAGATAAAATAAAATTGGTTTACGTTGTGAAATTTCACTGTAATTGATTTCATTATGAAACAAAATTTATATTGCAATACATCAATAATTATCTTAATACTCTCATTGAATTGTTTCTATTAATTGTTTATATTTTAATAATTATTCTAAGTCTCTGTGGTGTCTCGCCAGCAGCAAAAGTCAAAGTCAAAAGTCGTGGTTCAACAAAAATAATTCAAATAAGAATTATTGAAGTTAACAAACTCAAAGTTTGAAAAAGAGATACAAAAACAAAAATCTGGACGACAAGACTTGATGTTCAACAATTTGATAGGACGCCACTTAGAAATGTGTTTATAATCACTACTTACCTTGAGATTTCTTTCCAAGAAAGGCTACTGAATTCGGCCAAATATATTGTACAGATATGACTTCAATAGCTATATAAATACACAAATTACCAAGTTAAATGCAAACACATAAAAATATACAAAAATCTAGTCAATAACCTGAGTAATAATTAACGTAAAACCGTAAAAGTACAATTACAATTTAGTAATAGGTAATAACTCATACTAAAATAAAGTGTAATTATTGCAATAGTTAATGGTGATCTTAATTATAGCTGTCTATAGCTAATCGATATTAATGCATTTTGTTCAATAATAATTTATAAAACAAATTAACTGAATCGAGACCTTTCGGGCTTTATACCCTTGATTTCAATATTCAAAATTTAACAACTTTCATAAACAATGAAGTTAATTGTGAGCATAAATTTTGTGTACAAAAAAAATAATACAAACTCAGATACAGGCAATAATGAACTACGTATTTAATTCAAACAATTACATTGTTAAATAAGTATGGCTTTTAAAACGATAAACCTTCATTAGCAATTTCGTCCTGGATTGGGTCACTGACCTGTTTTGGTTCATCTTTTCTCAATCGTCCCACCCAAGTAACATTTTCCCCCTGCTAGATATCTGTTAGGGCTCTGGGAGAGAAATTTCGCAGGGCCCTGTCTCTGTAATCGGATTGTAACAGGACTCTGTCACATAATATGAGACAGAGAAAATGGACCCTGCAAACCCTCTGCAGAAAATTTGTCGCAAATCCTAACAGGGTATCTGTTAGGTACCCTGTCAGAGACTCTGCAACAGCTCTGTCAGGCACTCTGCCATAGTCTCTGTCACAGAGACTCTGGCAGGGCTCTGTCTGTCCCTGTTACAGAGACAGACAGAGACAGGTATAAAAAAATATTAAATTTTAATAAAATAAATTTATGTCACATTTTTTTAGAAAAATTAATTTTTATTTTTTGTTTCTTGCAATCCATTGATTGTGTTATTACATCGCATCGAACTAATTTAACTCTAGGGGTTTCAATTTTATTTACATGGTTACATTTAATTATATCTATTAACTATTAATATATTCTAATGCTTGGTATTCTGTATTATTGGTTGAATTCCATTCTGTCGATGTTGTTACCTATCCTGAAAATAATATTTAAGGGTAGGGTTTCACACATGCAAAACTAGGAAAGTAATGCATTTGAAAACGGTTTGACGGATTGACTTGAAATTTTGGGAACATATACAAAACACATTTAGGCACAAAATGACATATTTTATATTTTAGAATTTTTAAAAACAACATATTGTTTGTCGAGATATCTAGTTTCTAATTTATTTTATTCAAATCAAAATAATGCATAGTTGATAATGATTGATGTGATAAACAAAAAAAAATTAAAAACTAAAAGTTTGTTCTTAATTACAAAGTAAAAAATTTGGTAAGTAACCCACGTAAAAATGGCTTACCCGATTGATCTCAAATTTGAGGGTAACATTTATGGAGCAAAGGTCTATAAAATGACATATTTTTTAAAATGATATTGTTTTAAATAATATAGTATTTTAATTTTTTTATATTAAAAAATTATAATTTTTTAATATTTTGCATATATACGTGAGTTGTATGCGTATGTAAATTTGTCTACCAAATATTAAATTTTTTGAATCGATATAAGTAAGTATTTTTGAATTTTAAAATAATTACTTTACGTAATTCGTGATATTCATGTTACAAACCAATTCTGAATTACGTCAGCAATGCTTGTTCAGATTTTTTGTGTTGGAGGGCGCTTTCGTATTGCTCAATTATATAATAAACTGACTTAGCGACGATAATAAGATTAGCTTGGATAAAAGCATTAACTTAACAAAAGGTAAAGGTAAGGTAAAGCGCCCTCCAACACAAAAAATCTGAACAAGCATTGCTGACTTAATTCAGAATTGGTTTGTAACATGAATATCACGAATTACAAAAGTAATTATTTTAAAATTCAAAAATACTTACTTATATCGATTCAAAAAATTTAATATTTGGTAGACAAATTTACATACGCATACAACTTACGTATATATGCAAAATATTAAAAAATTATAATTTTTTAATATATAAAAATTAAAATACTATATTATTTAAAACAATATCATTTTAAAAAATATGTCATTTTATAGACCTTTGCTCCATAAATGTTACCCTCAAATTTGAGATCAATCGGGTAAGCCATTTTTACGTGGGTTACTTTCCAAATTTTTTACTTTGTAATTAAAAACAAACTTTTAGTTTTTAATTTTTTTTTGTTTATCACGTCAATCATTATCAACTATGCATTATTTTGATTTGAATAAAATAATTTAGAAACTAGATATCTCGACAAACAATATGTTGTTTTTAAAAATTCTAAAATATAAAATATGTCATTTTGTGCCTAAATGTGTTTTGTATATGATCCCAAAATTTCAAGTCAATCCCTCAAGCCGTTTTCAAATGCATTACTTTCCTAGTTTTGCATGTGTGAAACCCTAGACTTAAATTTAAAAATTTTTGTTACAATCCAGATTCGAACCTGTACCTACATCCATGACTGCTTCGTAGCCTCTCGTTCTTACCATTTACCTACGGACCCTACTTATAAATTATTTTGAAATTACTGGTAATATGATGGTCACACTTTTGTGTATAATAATGAGTGAACCGCTGAGAAATCAACGTATTTTACTTACCTTTTTTAATAAAATGGAAATTATATCGATGTAAAACATCGCAATTTAAAATATCATACAATAATTCGTAATTGTAACTGCAAATATAGATGTAGTAATAAAATTGAAACCCCCAGAGTTAAATTAGTTCAATTACATAATTACACAATCAGTATGGATTGCAAGAAGTTAAAAATAAAAATTAACATTTTTAAAGAATGCGACAAAAATTTATTTTATTAATATTTAGGGCCGATATATTTTGTCTTGTAAGTATGGGTTACCATCGGCAAATAAGTTTTAACTTTAATTTTAACTTAAAATTTCTAGAATAATTGTGAGTGCGGTATATATGAGAAATTTAATTTTTGATAAATAATATTGATAAAAACGAATCAGTAATAGTGAATCAGAATCAGTAAATGATAATAATAATATAACAAAAGTTTTGTTGTTTAATTCTAGATCATGGTTTAATTATGATTTCTTTAGATTGGATAAATAAACTGTTAAAATTTATAAATTGCACATAAATGACGTTTAAAATCGAAGCGGATTAGCCTTTGTATTTTGTATTTCTAATATTCTAGAATATTCTAAATGACCTGAACTAAAACTATTTTATCTCTTTCTCTCATAACAATATTTATTATAGCGCTATCCTACTTCGTTACATAGTAACTAGACCTAAATTTTTGGCTCAAAATTACGAGACGCTTTACGAATTTTTTTATACCTGTAACTCATAAAAGGTAACTGTCAATGTAACTGTCTCTGTCTGTCTCTGTAACCCTGACAAAGTTTCTGTCATATCATTGGTTGCTTTGAAAAAATCGATTAATTAATTTTCAATAAATCTCTGAAGATATATTCCTTTTAACAATCTTAACCAATATGAATGAAGAAAGCTTACATCGTTAACAAAATTCTTGATTCTAATTTGCTAAAATTTTAATAAGCATTGTGTTTATATCTACCTGTAGTAGGTATCTACTATTAAAAGTACAATATAGTATTTAAATTTAATGAATTGTTAAAATTAAAAGTAATTGAAAAATGGTAAAAAAAGACAATTTTTATGAAGACCACGTGGTATATACGAGCTTTGCAAATTTCCTATAACAGAGACTCTGGCAGGGCTCTGCCGCAGAGTTTTTGCAGGGCCTTGCAAATTACCTGTAACAGGGACTCTGCCAGGGCTCTGCCACAGATTTCTTGCAGGGCCCTGCAAATTATTTTCAACAGAGACCTACCAGGGCTCTACCAGAGTTAATTTTCAGGGCTCTGCAAATAATCCGTTACAAATACCTGCCAGGTATCTGTAAGAGCTCTGTCAAAAAAACCCTGTTATAACCCCCTGGAAGATATTTGCTAGCGCTAGGGCTATTTAGCAGAGACATTTAAATTTCACCAGGGAAAAGTGTTACTTGGGCATTGTTCCCCTTCTATTTTTGATCACCAAATAACACCATTAACACTAATATATTAAAGAATAACTTGTCTGTCGTAGAAACCTATGTCTGTCTCTCTGTCCGCAAAACTCTCTGGAACTTCTCGTTTGTTTCTTTATTATTACAAAAGGTTTACGAGTGGTAGCACACCAATCGAGTTTAAATTATTTAGGTACTTTATATAAAGAGTCCAGTGTAGGTATATAAACATTAGTATGTATTTGATGATATTCTCTGAAAATTCCATTTGTATATTTGCTTTTGGTACACGCACCATTCTAATTAAATTTTATCCGTACATGAAGCGGTTAAGATATGATATATTTAAAAATGTATAACTTTGTAAAATGAATTTATACTTAGGTACTTAGATTATATAAAGTGAAACTGTGAGTGTATTTTAGTAATTCCAACATGTAAACTTAAAATTTAAAGTAATTAAAAAGCTTTTTGTGTAATAGCATTAGCAAGATGTTTTCTTAACATTTCAGTTAAGTTGTTACAGTTTATCCCAAATAGCTTAACAATTATTATTTTATAATTAGATTCATCAGCAACCGTAAACACAAACAAATTTCTCATTTACTTAATTTAAAAGTTTCTAAACATATTAATTATGTAATTACTAATTATCTACTATGTATATAGTACAGTACGGTGGAGATAAAAGTACAACTTTTTACCTCGACATTTTATGCGAAACAAAAAATACAAGCAAAAAAGTACGAAAGGTAGTAATATAAAAGAAGGATAAATTATTACTAAACATTTTATTTATTATAAAACGAAAGAAATAACATTTTAAAATACTGTTGAGTTAGCTAGAAAATAATTAGACAAATTGCCTTAAATAAAAAATAATTAAATAAAAAAGTAATATTTAAAATAATATTGCGTTATAGCCTACAGAAGTTCCTTTCGTAATTAAAAGGAATGCGTTTGATTGGCTTTCGACTGAGAAAGTCACGTGATCCGGAGAGCTCTTAATTTACTTACATAAAAAGTTCTCGTAAGTTTACAACTTATCTGGTAACAAACGTCTCCTTCTACTCGACATACGACGGCTAGCTTCAAGAGGTAAGATCTGGCACACTTGTAAACTTTACACCGGAAGCACTTGAACGACTTCAAGTTCGACCGCGAACACAAAACACTGCTGGCAGATTTGCAGCTGGAACAGTGAGAGAGATGGTGTTGGAGATGTTATGCAACGCTGGATCATCCAAATGATGAAGAAATTCGCAAGTGATCCAAAACAACAACAATGGATGTCACCAACCGTAGTAATCTAAGATGGTTGCACCACTTGCGCACCAAAAACTGCGTACTAGATCGTCACACAAAAGAGTCCAGATGTTTACAAACAGGAACCAAAAACACCACACGACAGCTGACTTAGTACTCATTTCAAGCGACTGGTACAGCAAAATGCATTGCATTCAAAGATTTCAATGAAATAAAAAACATGGGGCGTACTTATAAATGTTATAAAATGATATGAAAAGTAGTACCATGTAACAAATTGCAAAAATTCGTTACGAACAATAATGCTAGGGTAAACGTAATGACAGATGAACAGGAAAGTTTGGAGAAAGATAATCTTTTTATGAATCGAACAATATTTTTTCGAGGCCCACAGTGAAAGGAAAGATGTTAAGGAGGCAGTAGTAATAAGTTTAGAAGGTTTAAATTTTGTACGAATGAAATATAGAGAGAAATATTTATTATTTTTATTAGATAGTGGTGCATCAATTAGTGTGATTTTTGGAAACGTTTTAGCAATTGATGAAAAAATTGATTATTCGAGAAAGATAGAAATAAAGGGAATTCAGGAACAGTTTGCTCTCAGGGCTTAGCTGAGATTGAATTAAGTGTGAATGATATAAATGTAGGTCATACATTTTATTTAATAAACAAATTTAATCAAGACGATTTGGATGGAGTATTAGATGTAGATTTTTATCAAAAATATGTTGCAAAATTAAATTACGAGAAATTCAAATTTAATTTTCGAGTGAATAATATTGCAATTTCAATTCCAATGGAATTTAAAGGTGACGAAATGTGGACTACGATACCAGCACGTTGTGAAATTATCAGGTAGTATGTATGGATAGATAAAGATGATGAATGTTTGGTTTTCTGAGGAATTGACAGAGGGTATTTTTGTAGTAGGAATGATAGTAAAACTAAGAAAGCATGTAATACCTGTGAAAATTTTGAACTTTCAGCAGCAAATGCTGAAAAATAGGATTGCAAAATAATTATATATTTGTGAAGGACAACGATCTCAAACGAACAGCTTGGGATGTCCAGATGTACTATATCTTTCATAAAAGTTCAAAATATTTTATAAATATGCCACAAAGCTCAGACGATACTCCCATAGAATATTTGTGGGATTACCCTAACAAAAAATTAAAATTCAAAAAATTCGAAATAAAAATGGCTTAAAAACTGCTCTTAAAGGAGAGTGGGATGAAATTCCAACTTCAATGATCTTTAATTTTACGAGTATATGTTTGAAGTTTTTGTCGAACAATGGTACTTTAAACTTTTACCCCGCTGCGTTTTTACTCTTTAACTATAGACTTAATAGAAGATAAAAAGACGTTTTATTATCCATACTTATTGATCCAAATCAATAATTAGAAGTCGGAAAAAACGTGAAGGGATTTAGCAGAACTTATTCGCCTAACTCCATTTGAAGCCAGCCATAATTCTAAATTTGGTATAAGAACATAATGGTCTTACAGAAAATCTGATGCCATTAGTTAATGATGTAATATGTCAAACTATCTTAATATTATAATAAAGGTTTATGAACCATTAATAATGTAACTACTTGTTTAAAAAAATAATAGTGCCATGATTAATTATTGCTTATAACAATATTATAATTATTGATTAGTTGTACCGTACGCTTGTAATTTACTAAAACGCACATTTAGTTTTGAACTTACTTAGATAATCCAGTTTCTCAATTAAACAATATCCGAGACAAAACTTATTACTTAACCTAACCAGTATGTAATACATTTTACAATTTACATTATGTTCAAATTTCTCCTAGACATCGTATATCTAATCACAAAAGTTTATTAGCTGATTTCTAAACTCATTTAATTGATGTACCTAATTTCAATATAAAATTTTTATTAGTCCTCTATAATAAGTAGTGATACCAGCGTTTTAAATTTTACGACCAAATTCAGACCTTAAATAAGCGTAAAAAATGTAGTTACACGAATAAGTACGGATAATTATGATATTTTAATAAAAGAGAAAAAAAAATTAAAATGTAGTAATATCTTCCAGTAACACTGCATAAAAAGCAATTTAAGTAAAATTGGAATAGTAATAACTATTCTATATTCGAGAATTTGAAATTAAAACTTCTTATGAATGCTGTTCAGCATATATTTTTTGAGAAAACCAGCATTTATTTAATTTGCAATAAAATTTAATGAACCGATGACTTTTAAAATAATTTGTAAATTGTTTGGAGAGATAATATATGGCCAGTGGGAATCAGTAATTTCCCAATTGGCCAATTTTCAGAAAACAGTTCCATTTGTTCTTAACAAGTGAAACCTAAAATTTATATTTAGGAAAATTGGGGAAAACTTTTAATTACACAATAAATACTTTTCATCAAAATTTGAAAATTGTGAAGTAGATATTTATTGATTTTCTATTTACCTATAATATAATAATTAATTATATTTGTGTTTTTTTTTCCATTTTTGTAGTTATTATGGTAACTAGTATAAAATACAGTTGGTAAATGAAGTAAATTTCAGTATTTCTATTTCAATTACAAAATGTCGAAACCATACATTCTTGACGATAAGGTTGATGTAATTGAAATATAAAAGTCAATTATACTTGAAAATAAGAATAAGAAAACCTTTTACAAATGCCGAGGTAATATTCAATTATTTTTCAATTAAAAACTAAAATTTTATATTATATGGCTTGTATTTTAAAATATTTTTGGTCAGTTTTTATAATGAAATGGTCAGTATCAAACACATAAAAGACCAGCACGCTCCTCCTCCTCGAGCGTGTCGATTTTTTAGGACAAGCATTGTACTCTGATTAGTAATATCTGATTAGTCGTTGTCAAACAAAAAAGCAGAAGAAAACTCAAAGGCAAAACAAACTAAATCAAAACAAACTAAAGCAAAGCTGTACCTGATCCAGCGTGTCATATTTTTAGGACACGCAACGTACTGAAGTATAGATTCTAAATCATCTAATAATTTCAGTCAGACAGAACTTGATGAATTCTTGAAAATAACGTCTTGCTGACATGGCCAGGATCGAGGACGAGCTGAAAATCAAAACTAGAAGTTACCCAGATTTAATTTTACATTACTTTTTCAAAATTATTTTTTCAAAATTTTCTGAATTCTAGGTCGTTAAACTTTCATCACGTGACGTTCTAATTGGGTTGTAAAGGTATAAAGGTAGTGGTGGAGATCCGTGACGACCCAAGTTGGCCTTCCCCTTGTAAGCAATAAAATATAGTACCAACCAAACAAAATGTTACTACAACTTACACTACAGTATGCTGACCAAAATAACAAGCAACACTGACCATAATTAACAAATTATACTAACTAAAATTCCATTTATTAATATCGATACTTAAATATTTATACTGACCAAAATATTATTATATACTGACCATCTATTTCAAAAAAATACTGACCATTTAATGATAAAAATACTGACCAAATAATTAGTTGTCATATTATATTAAATCAAATTTTAATCAGTAAGTACTGATTTATGGATAAGATAATGTTACATACTTAGAAATTAATATATAATTCAAGATGTTTCAAGAAATGTTCCTCAAATATAAATTGCTGCTAAACATAAATTAAACATTAGCATTAAGTAAAAATCCATATTTAAAGATTTGGTAAGCAAACGCACATAATTGTAAGCTGAATTTCGAAAGAAAATTATATAAACATACCATTCCAAATTACAATGTAAACCCTAATGCATTCCTTTATAAATTGCAATTAATTTTCTTGGTTGTAGTTCTGTGGCTTGGTAACATACTTCTATGAACCATACAATGTACCAACATTCCTCGCTTTGTTCTACTATTACCTGTTTGCGAGTTTGCTTTTATTAAATTTATGTGGTTGTTAAAATTTTACTTTAAATTGTAAGTTTTACCTGAAAAATTATTTGATTGATAATAAATAATACGATACAGTAGTGTCGACAGACCATGGAGCGGAAAATCTCAGTTATATGCGTGGTCAAGTTGACTGTGATCTTACAAGGGAAGAGGCAACTTTGGTCGTCACCGATCCTCACCACAATAATTATGCATTTGAATTATAATTACAACTTCATCGGGTGAAAATTTAAAGATCCGGAATTCAACTAATTTAGAAAAAATCAATTCATACATGGTACCGGAGTAAACAACCTATTTTATTTCTTTTTTTTGGATCGATTTTCAAAATTGACTGAATTTTTAATTTAATTTTAACTTAAAAATTTTCCGGATATTTAAATGTCGACATGAAAACTACAAAAAATTAAGTTATTACATTCTGTCAGAAATGAAGTTTCTTTTTAATATGGTCATCTGTGGTCGATAGCAAATTTAACGATTATATGAATTAAATCAAATTTTTAACAATATTTAACACATTTTTAAATGGATTTTATAGTAGCTTTAAATAAATCAGTCGCCATGATTTTATTCTTAAATATAATAATTTAAAAATATTTTCTGTAATATTAAGTAAAATTATATTCTTCTCGCTATTATTATATGCCAATTACTGTCATAATTATAAGTAAGTAATTGTAAATTTCGCTAATAAATTAATGTGGTGAGCTTCTGTGAACCATAAATAAGCTAATAACTGTCAGCAAAAACTCAACTACTTGTATTTATTCCTTATCCTTTTAAGGATTCCTCCAAAGAATAAAATTACGTTTGAGTCTATTACTACATTCTAGAGGAGTTAAGCTCTAATTTTAATTGGTCAAAGTTTTTCACATTGGAGAGAAGTATCATCTTAAAATAATGTAACATTTATAATATAATTTTATAAATTAACACAACTGGTCCTTGGACATTAAAAAGATGAAAACTTGTTTAACACTCAAAATTAATTAAATTAAACGGTGTTGGTTCAACACAAATGATTTCCACAATAGCTTTCAAAAATTGTACCCAAGTTCTAACATACAAAGCTTTAGGGTATGCTAGGATGTTGTTCAGGAGTTTACTTATCTTATAACTTATAACGTAGATATGCATACAATTTAATTTGTTGGAAAATGTTTGTCCATTTTATTGTGAAAGATCTTTTAATTTCTTAAAATTATTTTTTTAATCATTTTAATTTTGGTTTTAATCCTAAGCAATTTGGTGATAAATAAGAAACATAAAATTATGAAAACTTAAAATACCAATTATTGTTTTTTAAATGAACACTAAATTATTTAAAAAAAAAAGCCATTACTATTATAATCAGAATTTAAAATTGAACAGCCATTTACCCATAAAAATCTCATATCTTCGTCTGGTTGAGATTGACAAGTGATGTGATAGGAACATTGGATCCATTTTTTCATTTACCTCATATTCGCTATGTGCGTGGGTAGAGAGCTTAGACCATATATACCTATAGACCCGCCGTTTGCTATCCAAGAGTGAGCCAAACATAACTCAGGCCACTTAGGCAACACACTGAGCATGTGACGTCAAGGAGCGGGGTAAATGTACGTTAAATCTGGATGTTTGAAGAGTATTTGATTAAGAAAATCACAACTTTCATACTTTAAGAATATTTGTTAAACAAAATCTGAATATAAATCCGTGTATTTCGTTTATAATCTTAATTTTTTAAAGAACGCTCAATTCCATTTACTATTTCCTAAATTCAAAAATAAAACTAAAATCAATTTGTGGTACACATTTATTATTAAGAAAAATAAATTGATTTATTCAATACTTAAAAAAATTATTTTCTATTTTTAATTATTGACCAGAAAACAAAATTGTTTTATGTACCTACCTAATTTATTTCTTAATTTATTTGAATGTTTGTTCATGCATTCACCTAGATCAGCGTTTTCCGCGGAACCCCAGGGTTCCGCGGAGATGACTTAAGGGTTCCTCGGAAAAGTGCCGGTAGGCACTCGCTACAAAAAAGTTATCTATCAGTTTTAAGAATGCTCTTGATGATATCGTAAAAATCATCAACTTCATAAAATCTCGGCGTCTAAATAATCGTTTATTCAAAATCCTATGTGAAGACATGGGAAGTGTACATACTTCTCTTCTTTTACATACTGAGGTCAGGTGGTTATCTCCAGGAAAGATACTAACTCGTACTTTTGAGTTAAAGAACGAGGTGGGTGCCTTTTTTTTGGAACACAATTTTGAATTAAAAGATCGATTTCTTGATCAAATTTGGCTACTTAAAATTGCCTATTTAAGCGACATTTTTACAAATATGAATGAGCTTCATTTCACCCTTCAAGGCAAAAAAGTAAATGTATTTACTGCTCACGAAAAAATTCTTGCTTTTAAGAAAAGGATAGAATTTTGGAAAATTTGTATGCGCTCCAACGAGTTTGATTGCTTTCCAACAATAAAATGCTTTTCAGAACAGGAAGGGGTTGAAATAGAAGATATATTCATTGAAGATACTATTCAGCACCTTACTGGATTGATCTATATAACCGTTTCTTGGGATATTGGAAAATAATTAGAACAACAGAAGTACTGGATTGAGTGAAGCATTTAATCTGTATTTTCCAAACGAACAGCAGGTCAATGCACGACCTTCAACCATGTCAGCAAAAGACTCTGAAACTTTTATTGACATGACATATGATTCATCATTGCAAGAAAAGTTTAAATCAATGCCATTAGTGGAATTTTGGTGCAGTTCAAAAGATGAATATCCTCAATTGTAACAAAAGGCCGTGTTGCAACTTTTACCATTTGCAACCACTTACATGTGTGAAGAGAGACAAGAGACGGTCATTGCCTTGCAGCTAACGCAGTTGGATGTGAATGCAGGGTACCGGGTTCAAACCTGGGGAAAGTCAAACTTTCTTATGACCAAGTCTCCGTGCTTCGGAGGGCACGTTAAGCCGGCGGTCCCCCTAAGTTGACGAATTGCCACCGTTAACAAAAAACAGGGCTATAGGCACATCTGAAGGTCAGCCTAGCAAGTTGCTACTGTATGTAAAACAACTATAGTCCAAAAATTGATATGCGGACTACTCACCAACCCGTCTGGCCAGCGTGGTGAGTTATGGCCAAAACCTCCATTACTGAAGAGGCCTATAGTCCAGGAATGTATTAGGGTAGGCTGATGAAGAAGAGAAGAAGAAGAAGAAGACATGTGTGAAACGGGGTTCTCCGTTTATGTATCGACAAAAACGAAATACCGCAACAGACTTGATGCCGAACCTGACATGAGAATTCAACTTTCATCAATAAAGCCTATATTATTCTGTAATAATAAAAAGCAATTTCACTCATCTCATTAAAATTTAAAAGTCGGTTTATCTGTTATTTTAAGAACTTTTGCTTAATTCTGAAAATATTTTTTCAAAATAGGGGTTCCACGACAAAAGAGGGCATTAAAAAAGGTTCCACGGATAAAAAACATTAAGAAACGCTGACCTAGATGATACAAGTACTTAATATAATTTTACAATATTTAACAGTAATAATTAATTTTCAATTAAATTTATTGTCGCTTAATATTGTCCAAGTGCAAAACACATTTGCTGAAATTGTGAAAGTGCGGCTTCATTGAAAGAATAAAGTAATAATTGTAAAACCTCAATAAAAGTAGGAAACTTACAATAATCCAGCCGCATTTGGTCACATTTTAGCGACTTTTTGCAGTTAGGTATATTTTTTCATAACAATTAATTAACCACAATTAATTAACCAACAAATTAAAACAAAAAAAATGTTTATTTTGGATGTGTCACTTATTTGCAATTTAACCATTATACTTTTCTTTTAATTTGTTGTGTGATATTTGATACAAATTTTTAATTCAATAATAATTCTTACTTTATTTTTCGTTGCAACTTGTTCATTACGCATTTCCTATTGAAATCCAATTTATTTTTCTTAATAATAAATGTGTACCACAAATTGATTTTAGTTTTATTTTTGAATTTAGGAAATAGTAAATGGAATTGAGCGGTCTTTAAAAAATTAAGATTATAAACGAAATACACGGATTTATATTCAGATTTTGTTTAACAAATATTCTTAAAGTATGAAAGTTGTGATTTTCTTAATCAAATACTCTTCAAACATCCAGATTTAAGTTTTCTGTGAATTAAAATAAACGGTTTTCTTCATTTAAGCCTATGCTTTACGTACATTTACCCCGCTCCTTGACGTCACATGCTCAGTGTGTTGCCTAAGTGCGATTTGCCTCAGTTTCTTTTAAAGAAGAGATAGCAAACGGCGGGTCTAAAGGTAGAGAGAGGATACGAAAACCGATCATAGCGTTCGAAGTGGCCATAATAGAAACGAAACGGGACTTATTTATCTATTAATTATTATTATTATTTATCTGTACCACGAACCTCTTAAACAAAATTTAAATTTAAATTTCCCTCAAAAATCCTTAATTAAAACAGTTTCTATTGCGAAAACAGTCCCAATGCATTTTCTTTATTGAGCCACCAAAGGGCAGCATGAAGAATGCACACAGCGAATATACCAAAATCCAAACCATAATTTCTCCGTAAAAATTTCTGTGAGTATCCTAACTGGGTCCACGCATTTATTGTGAAATTATTGAAATTATGGTAGTTGAGGATGTAAATTACAATAATAAACATAGAATTCTGCGAAACATTCAAAAATTTATATAATAAATGTATAGGATAGCATATCCTTGTGTACCGAATATTTTGCAAACGAATCTTGTTTCACCTCCTTCGTCGCAACAATGGCCCATCGGTCAGGAAAAATACTTAAATACCAGCTTTTCCACCAGTTCAGTACGCTGACTGTTCTAGCACTGAACAAGTAAAATAGTTACCACCACCGTGAAAAACTTGGAGCAAGAAGACAGACGCAATCCTGACAGTTACAAAAGCGCCGCACAGAGGCAAAGAGGACAAAACCAGGCATGAACTGCAGAAAAATTACTTCCACATTACATGGCCAGTGCAACTATGTAAACACCTCACCAATAACCAGTTTGATGTTGTCAGTTGTACAAGTTAACATCGAATTCGGTAGCCCAACCCTTTACTAAACTATACTGTAAGTATTTATAAGTCAATCGCATGTACAGGGTGGCTCAAATTCGCTTCTTCTTATGGGGAAATCGGTAACTATACGAGATATCGAAAAATGGATGGCGCATCCTCGATCTCTTTTTTTGAGAAAAGCTTAATGGCGAAAACCGGAATTCGCTATCTTTTTTTGTTTTAGAGTTATAGCCAAAAGTTCGATTATTGGACTTTTCGATAAATATCGATATCTCAGTTGTTTTTGAAGTTGCCAAAAAAGTATTGCCACTTTGTTCAGACACTTTTTTAAGGGCAACAAAATAGGCTGAATAGATTTTAAATATTTAAGAAAGTTTCCGAGTTATAATACAAAGTTTTGTTTTTTTAAATGGAAACCATAGTTTAATATGACATTTTTAAATAGCATTTTTTCTCCTCTTTTCAATGATATACAATATGTGGGGTCCATCATTTCAAATAATTCCCATTTTATTAAAAAAATGAAATAAAAATAAGAAGAAAAAAAATTAATAACATTTTTAATAAATAACAACAACAATTTTCAAATAAACAATAAATATAAAATTTAAAGTAAGTATTCAAACTGAAGTCCCTTATTTTCAATATTATAATTTTGTCAAAACTAAACACTACCAAATCTTTATTGACACCTAAAACATCGTCACCAATTGTTTTCCAGTAGGAAACTTTTGTTTAGTTGCTGTCGTGTTTAACATTGTTATTATTATTTACTAAAAATGTTATTAATTTTTTGTTTTTTTCTTATTTTTATTGCATTTTTTAATAAAATGGGAATTATTTGTAATGATGGACCCCACATGTTATATATCATTGAAAAGAGGATAAAAAATTATATTTAAAAATGGCATATTCAACTATGGTTTCCATTTTAAAAAACACAACTTTGTATTATAACTCGGAAACTCACTTAAATATTTAAAATCTATTCAGCCTATTTTGTTTCCCTTAAAAAAGTGTCTGAAGAAAGTGTCAACACTTTTTTGGCAGCTTTAAAAACAACCGAGATATTGACATTTATCGAAAAGTCCAATAATCGATCTTTTCGCTATAACTCGAAAACAAAAAAAGATAGCGAATTCCGGTTTTCGCCATTAAGCTTTTCTCAAAAAAAGAGATCGAGTATGCGCCATCCATTTTTCGATATCTCCTATAGTTACCGATTTCCCCATAAGAAGAAGCGAATTTGAGTCACCCTGTACAGTCAACAGAATGCAGCAATCGGGGTAAATTAAACATAAAATATCGAAACTTTACAATCTATTATTGCCTAAACCAATCTATGTTTGGCATTCATCCTCACAGTAAACGCTTCATTTTAAATTTAACAAAACTTCACTAAGGGCTAAAATATTAGAATTTTAAGTGAAGTCGAAGTGAAGTATAAGCTTCATTTTAATATTATCAATCAGATTCCGTAGAACTCTTGTAAATAACTATAATATCTACTGGGTCTCAATAACACTGTGATGTGATCGTAACGTTTTCTATTCATATTTAGCTTACTTCGTGTTACTTTCTTTCCATAGCAGGCTAGTTGCTTTATCATTTTACTAAAGCAAAGTGTGATATTGTGAAATTGTGAAATTGTGGTCTCTGATTATATGTAGTATTTATTAGTTATTATTAGTATAATGTCGACTAAACAGCTTTAAGAATTTTTAAATTTTAAAACACAAATTTATCAAGTTTGGCACACTGGCAGGTTTTGATACCCTAAATAAGATCAGAGGAATTCAGAGTTATTTTCCTTTTAACTTGAATTTGTATGATTTGGTTTTAACACTTTTTTTCAAACACCGTTGATGTGGTTTTATGTGAATTCTACTAGCAGACTGGTTTTCCTAAAAGCCGCTACATGCTAAGCAGTGCAAAAGTAATGAAATAATAAAATATTTACGTAGCATGTACCAATTTATGCTGTGATATATTTCTCATCATGCTATTTTCCATCACTACCTACAGTTTAAGGTACTTGAACCAAAATTTCTTTGATCAGTTTTCTATTATTAGAAGATTTTTATCATGGTGTGTTGTAAGACATCCTGAGTTTTGAGTATCATACAGAGGCGTCAATAATTTTGCCCTGGAATCTGAATCTTACTATTGGTTACTGGTGTATGAACTGTTGATATTGAGGTTCTAATAATAATAATTAGTTAACAAAAACCGATGTTTGTGAAACCGACGCAAAATTCTTTACCACATTTGTGTTTTCTGTAAATGATGAGGCGCTATAGTTTCTGCTGGAATAACATTCTTATTAAAAGCAACAATCCCACTTGTTTGAATGCCAGCTTTATTAGGTATATTACCTGATGAAAATAATTTAATGAAAACTGGACTTAGAATTTCATTAAATTGTATCGAATTGGATTTTCACCTTTATTATTTATCATGATTTCATTTAGATTCATTAACCACGCTACTGTTAGTGGACGATGCACTCCAACATCCAGTGGGTACAGAATGTGACTTGCACGTAGAGATTGAAATATAAATAAATAAATTTGATTCTGTTGTGCTATTTCAGTCACCTCAAATTCAAAACTCTGAATTTGTCTACCCTTGTAGTACTGAAAAAGTTAATTTTCTTATCTGCATTAAAGTTACACCAAATCCTAACTCATGCATAGCAATAATATACAAGCAGATAATAATAATCGTAACTATAATAACATAAAATATAATAATATAAAATAATTTTCAGAAAGCGCCTCGTATTAGCCATCTTTTGTAATACAGTACATAATATAAGAATTTATTATAAAGCAGTGAAAATATAGTTTAAATGACACAATTTTAATGCAGTTAAATTGTATGACAAATACAATTTCTTACATGGAAAACGATTTGATTGATAATAAGATTTAAGTATTACTTTGCTAAGAATTTACTTGATTGAAAAGACTTGATTTAATAAACCACTAATGAAACTCTTAATTAGTTATGATTGCTTTGTAGTGTTTTGTAAGTTTTTCTGACAAGCATTCACCGAATTTCTATAATTTTATATGTTTTTGACAATAGATAGATACTATTAAGAACTTTTTTTTAATGTATCACTTAATTTGCCCTATGTAGGTTAATTAATTAACGAAATTCTCCTTCGTTACCAATTTTACAAATGTAGAACAATATAAATTTTTAAAACATCATTTTTATTGGTTTATATATTTTTTTAATTTGCTTTTCGATTGACGTTTAAATTGTAATTTAGCATGGATGAAAAAACATCAAATAATTTTATTTTCGATTTTTATTTAATGAATAAGAAAATTTGATAAAATATCATAAAATTTATATATTTTCACGGAGGTACTAGGTACGTTGCGGAAATTACTTTTTTGTGCTCATCATTTATAAAAATTGGATTCTTGAACACAACATTATGTTGATCGAAGAGATTTTAATTTGTATGATGTAGTATAATATGACATTTTTAGAGTAATACATAATTATTATTCTGAATATCTTGATTGATTATAAAAAATTTCCGTTTTAAATTAGATGTCTTTTAATTCTTGAGAAGTTTTACAGTAAGTTGAGTAATTACTCGGTAAATTTGCTAATTTGATAACAAGATTATTTAATAATTGTATTTATTAGTGTCAGTTGTAATCAATGTAAATCGTTCTTTTAATTTTTTTTTTTTTTTTTTAGAGAAAGGTGCATTTATAGTGACAATCAAATAATTTGTGCAAACCTACGATTTAATTGGTGCATAATAATTAAACTAATTTTAATTGATTTCAATTTTAAGTTGACGCAATTTTTTTAGCGATATATCGATCAGCATAATAATATACTTACTAAAAATACCACAAAATAAACAATAAAGGTCAAAGAATGGCGAAATAAGTTGTATTTGATCTTTTAGTTCATACTGAAAGATGTCCAAACGAGTTTCAAAATTTTAAAATAGGCTTTGAATTTCACTCTAAAAATAATTTTGTTTACTTCTTCCGTTTTAATTTTAATCTGTATTTAAAATATTGAATAATATTTAAATCTATTGTTTTAGCATAATTAATATATTAGCATATTCATTTATGCCACTAAAATTTTCTTTGTGTTTTTACTTTACCATAAAATCTATCTACTTAAAATATGAACTTGGTATTACTATGTATTAAATAAAAAACACTATACAAAAGTTCAAAAGAAATTCTTGAAAATGTCTATTTTTCACGCCTCTGTGTGAATGCAATTAACTCGTTAATTTAATGAAACATTATTTTTTTATTTCGTTAATTTTGCTTAAGATTTTTGTTGATTTGGCAAAAACAAAAGTTCTCTATTGGACTATCCATATGTACCGCTCCCTCCCCTAGGTACATTAAATAATATAGGTAGAGTGAATTTTATCCTTGGTGACTGCGGAGTGCGCAGTTAATGTGGAGGGAGAATGCATAATTGACACCACTAGACACCAACATAAAACCCGAAATGACTAATATTCCTTTCTGCGTCGCAGTCACTATGGAAAAACAAACTCTACCTACTTTTACTTAAATCATTTATTAACAGTTAGGAGATCAAGAAAGAATACAAAAAACATAATACTCGATTTTCATATTATACGCCAATGTAGATATCTAAATAAAAGTGATTTTTACAAAGGAAATGTGACACTTTTTGTAGAATACACAAAGGTTAAGTTAAAACTTGAGAGGATCAGCAATGAATTTATTCAAAGCTGACTTTATTCAACGCAAATTTATTTCATCGGCAACTATCTTGACAGAATTCAAAATATAATCTCAAGTCTAAACCATAATAAAAAATAATATATCTTGGACAATTTCCCCTAATTATAATCAAAATGAATTATTGTTGTTATATTATTTTGTTAGCTTTATTTGATACATGTTTGTGCACATATGGACACAAATATGCTGGTTGATATAAAAATAAAGTTGATAACAATAATTAGATTAAATTGATATTTTTCAATTTTCTGGCACAAGGAAACTGCTGCATATTATCAAATTTTTGTGATGATGCTTTTGATGATTCAAATTTTTGTGATGAGTGCTTTTATTTTTATATTAAGGTTAAATGCAAACTTGGGTCCATTCTTCTTCCTTATAAAATGGGTATAGGTATTTTATGGTACCAAATTCAGTTCTTTATATGTAATTATATCAAATCGACAAACTTGTCTTCCATTGTGGTAATAATAAATGGATATCTTTTTGCTTGTATCGTCAAAGTTACGTAGAGTGGTGTCAAATAAAGAAGAAAAGGTGGAGCTAATGCGCAAAAACCAAAACTCGTACAATCGTGTTTATGTTGGTGTTAATTGGTGGAATTGGGTGTCACGCTATCTCTACTGCGCCGGATTTTGGCTACGCCTTTACTTCTTTATTTGACACCACTCTATACTATTCTATTTTGAACTTTGCCAATCATTTTTTCTAGAGCACGTACATTTTTGTCTATATGCATAAATCTATCCCCAACTGCTGGAAATTTATGGTGACAAACTTAAAATACCCGTTTTTTTTAAATTTTTTTATTGATCATAAATTTCCTGAGCTTATATAAGCCGCAGGTTTTTCTGCCACTTTTCCAAAAGAAAATATTCGTCAACGCTGAACTTAATCGGCACTCTAGAAAATCGTTGTGACAAAATATTATTGGTCTGCTCGTCGTTGCAGCTGGCTTGAGACTGCCTTCAAGGTCGTGTGCAACCAATGCTTGCATGAAATGCGTGTAAAAGAAAATAAAAATTGATCAAATATTGTGAAATAGCAATTTAATGAGGAACTAAATAACAAATACAAACATTTTTACAATTATTATTTAAGAGAAACAATCTTAATTAAAGAATTAAATAATATATTGTTTCTGCATATTCACTAAGGGAGACTTGATTACATGTGAGAAAAGGAGAAATAATCCCATGATGAAGTGAAATAGATATTTTCGATACAAGTTAGGAAAAGTAACATTTTTCCGAACGAGGCCGAAGGCCGAGTTCGTAAACCGCAGCCGAGAATGGAAAAAGATACTTTTCCACGCGTATCGAACAATATTTTTTCTAATAGTGTTTGAAAAAGAACCAACAACATACTTTTTATACCTAATTTAAAATAATTTTATATACTTTATGAAAATATATATAATATTTAAATTTGACGGTTGGTAGCCGTGGTATTATTGACTACCAACCGTACTTTGGTACACTATATTAACCCATATAAACCTGAAAATATTTTTTTTTGAAATTTAAAATTTTTTCTTCTTTATCTTGGTCACTTTATTATGCTGAATCTAAGAAAAATACTAAAAAAATTCTGAAAGTGTTGTAAATGACCGAAACATGGAGTCCTTTTAAAAGGACGGTAGGGTTATCCACTACTATGGCATAATAGTACAAAAAAAATGCAATTGAATTAAAATTTTATTATATTATGAATAAAATAAAGTGAACACAAAAATAAAGTATTACACTAATTTATTGTCCAAAACCCACAAAAAGTAAATAGTTAATTTCAATTAATGTTAAACAAAACTTTGAATTATAAAATTCACTCCAGCTTCTTCGATTTATTTTAAAAACAAACGTCTTAACTCGAGCACATATCGTCACAGAATCCACCTGCAACCCCTCGATAACAGAAATTACCATATTTGAATGCCTTACGACCTTCCGTTTCGTCACATGTGTTATTTTACAAATTTAAGAACCCTAATTTACAAGTTTCTAGCTATTCAAAACAAAAATAGCTAACACTAATTAAAATTTTTTCATTTGCCTTTACATAAACTTTGTTTCTACTTATTTATAATGTGGATTATAAAATAAAAACCGTAAAATAAACTAAAAGTAGGATTTACAAAAGAAAATCTTTTAAATCAAGATAGTAGTGGATAACCCTACCGTCCTTTTAAAAGGACACCACTTTTCCTTTTCTAATAATTTACTAATTTGGACAAATAATTTCAAATTTATTCATAAAACACGTTTATTGGTCCTTTATGTATCCAAATCTGATATAATTCAATCAAAATTGTTATAACAATAATTTTAATAAACACTTTCGCTGACCTCTAGTTCAGAGTCGACGAACAGCTCACGACGAAAACGTAAAAAAAATATTATAAAATTCAAAAATTTTAACTAAATAATATTACAAATAGTATCTCAATACTTCCAAGTATCAAATGAAACCATAATAATTGGTTTTATATTCATCGTGTGTATTTGACGAGAGTTTACTTTTGCCTTTGCTTTGCTGTCCTTTATAAAGGACAGCCGGTTTATATGGGTTAATGATCATGATCAGTGTGATCGCAGGTTTTTTTAAATTTGGTGCAAAATTCAACTTTATGGAGCTGTTATTCCATGTTGCGATCGACATTGTCGAACTTTCTCTTTTCTGCACTAGTTTCCCTTCTCTTTTCTCTTTCCCACACAGTATTACTTTCCCGCACTAGTGCGGAAAAGAATTACTTTTCCACACTTTTTTGGATATCACAAAGTAAGACTTTTTCAAACACTATTAGAAAAAATCACATTCTTCGACTCTTCACAACATTGCGCTCATACAAAGGTTTAAATTTAAGGTTGTAATACTTACTAATTTAATACTTTTTATTTTGACAAAAGTTAACTAAGCGTTGACATATTAGAATTTTAGCTCCAATTGTGTACCTAATTAATTTTTTTGATTTTTCACGAATTTTAATTATTTTTGAGATTGTGCCGCACTTGGTATATTATATTTTAGGCTAATGTAGATAAGTCGATCGTGGATAAGCCAGGGAATGGAAAACGTATCAGGCGGGTCTGTTGATTGGCGATATATCCAACGTTCCATTTTATAGAAATTTAACTTGATTTAATATTTTCCAGTAAACTTCGAGTATATGACTTAATAACCTCTTCGGATTAAAATTCCCCCTTTTATAGTTACCCATTTCTAGCTTATCTACCCTCAGTTTTTCTGCATCCAATCTCGTTGTTTTCCTTTTTTATTTGGATACCAGTGTTGGTTGTAAGGTATTATTGCATACCTCGTATGTAAGGTATATTAATTAGTGGTATTTCATACTTGGGAGGAAATAGTGCGATTGTCTTATCAGGAGAATGAATTTCCACTAATATATGTAATACTTTCAAGCAAAATTCCTGAATTGCAAATGTTAACCCCAAATTATGCTAATCAATATACCGCAGTTATAAATAGGGCACAGAAATATTATAACTCTTTATTGTAATATTTATTACAAGGCGCGTTATGCTACCCTTGTTTAATAAAGGTTTAAAAGCTTTGTACGACAAAGTTACATTATGTAATATAATGTTGACATTATTATTCTAGTATATCATATTATTATGTTCAAGACATTTATAAGACTACAAAATTGTTGCTATTTTATTATACTACTTATTTTATACGATATTGCTACGTGTAGGTAATCTATTATATTGTATTTAACACTTAAAGAACCGGTCACGTAAAACTACGTTTATGGCATATACGTTCGCGAACTGTTGGCCTCTCGGTGGACCTCGTATTTTTACAGGTTAATAAGTTTAAACATCAATAATTGATACCTAATTTATGTAGAAAATGCTTTATAATTAAATCGCCGGTTTAGAAACCAACAAATAACCAACATTTCTGCATTAGGCCATAAGTGTTTCCGGATCCGCTCCTGTCGACATTTTGCCTGTATCACAGATAGTAAGTTTTTGAACAAAACGAGCGGCAGTTTAAGTGTTAATGTAGCAATTAAAAATATTACAGAAGTTAACCAAAAATAAATATTACATGAATAATGAATATCCAATAAAACTTTTATAGTCACTATTATTTCTCGAAAGAAAAACAACTTAAAATCAACAAATCCATAATATTGTAAGTAATAACTTCATAATTTATTCATAGTAGGTACATTTTTTTCTGTAAGAAAATAATAAAAGGAACATAATTTCCGGATGATGATATACTGCATATAGGAAGATAGGAGAATAGAAGAATATATTCAAAATAAGATTGATTTAAGCTTTACAAATACCCTAAGGCATCTAAGGTTATTCAAAGTTCAATATCTTTGTTCAAATTGATTAATAGTTTTTAGCGAATGTTTACAATACCTTTCTGCACAAATACTCTAAAAAGAAATAAAAATAAAACTTATTTCCTAGAATTTCTAATAATGAGAACGAAAGAAAAACTTCTAAATCTATTATGACTTCTACCACCGAAATTCATTTTGTGAAATCGCACTTTGGCATGGCATTAAGTATTATCAATCACAAATAACAAAACAGGCAATTATACTTATAATTTACCCAGAAAAGTTATCAAAATGAAAATTTTATGTTCGGTATCGCTTACAAAATTGGTTATAGGAAGTATTCTCACAGAAAGTATTATATTCGCATTATCTAAATATGTGTAGCATCCCATACAACAAAATTAGGTGGAAAATGATTTTTAAATTGAAAAATTTCGAACCGCTTATTTCATATGCAGCACAAGTTTTTTACACTGTCTACCAGGGTAGATATTATAAAATATCTATCGATTTATCATTAATAATGGAACATATAATATTAGGGTGTTTTATTAATTTGTACCAAATCTAAAATAATTTTCAAAGAAAACTTATCTTAACTTTGGAATACTAATTATTTCTGTAAACTGAAAATCATTTGTAACTTTCCAACTTTATTTTATACCAACTTCTTGAAATTATACCTTGTTATACAATATTTTAAAAGTTGCTTTACATTCCGAAATTCCTAAAATATTATGGTATAAATTCCTGCAAGTTCGAAGTAAATTTTTTTAAATTGTTGCACTAAAGGAGATGATAGTAATAAAATGATAAATTAACTGATTATATTTTCAAAATTAATTTAACCCCTTATATAATCTATTCCCAAATTTGAAATCAAAATTATAAGGGATGAAATTGATGGTTAATAATAAATAATGAGTTTTTGCCAAACTTATTAATTCCTCGCGTACTTGGTATAACTTGTTATTCCAAAAATAAATTTCAAGCACGGTTATATAAAAATCACACTTAAAATATAATTTGTTTATAAAAAGCATTTTAAAGAATAAAAATTGTAGGTAATAAAATCCTATTACATTTTCATAGGCTTAAGTTCAATTTTAATAAAAAAAAAAAGTATAATAACATTGTTTACATTGTTTCAGAAATGTTTAACAACGCTGGATCTTACATCTTTAGGGGTGGGTAGTTGTGTCGGAACAGGAATGTACCTCGTATCTGGAATGGTAGCTAGAAATTATGCAGGGCCTGGAGTTGTATTTAGTTTCATTATTGCAGCTGTTGCTAGTATATTTTCGGGTAAGTATCATCTAAATATTTGCTAATAAAATATTTATTGTAATTTTTAAAACGTTTGCACCATCATGATTTTATGATGAAAAACGAGTTCCCATGCGCTCGCATGTTAATTCAACGTAAAAGAGACGGATTTGATATATTTCCGAGCTATTAGTAGTTATAGCACTTACATTTTTTAGGAAAACTTTCAATATTTTCCAATTTTTATTAGTTCGAAAACGAAATTTAATATTCACAACGTAAAAAATTCTTTTAATCAATCAAGTACCCCATTTCTAATTTAATTGAAATTGATAGTCCTTGCCCTAGAACTTTAGTGAACTGTCAGCGCACACCTGATCGTATACTAAGAAACAACGAAAAAGGAACTTTGACAATTTGGATGCATTATGCATAAAGGATGCAACATAATATTTTAACTATGAATTACTAAATTTGTTGTTACTAATTAACATTATTAAACAACTAATACTAAACGAAAACTGACATTTGGAAGGTCGGCTTCTAATTATATTCTTCGTTTCATTCAAGGGTTTCATTCAATTTTTGTATGGATGAAAGAGCAACAAGTCCATCGCCGCCACTGCTGGTCACACGACGCTTAATACTTAATTTTAACTGAATTCAAGAGTAATTTTGTAAAGCAACGCAAAATTATATTCACATAGAATTTATTGCAACCAAATGTGTTCTTTAGAGAAAAAGCAGTAAAAATTTTCACTTAAAGGAAATGTTGATAATGTTTTCTTCGCCGCGATACTAAATAAAAGCTTTCGGTAGAATATATGGAATTTTTTTAACAAAAGCGAAAATATCGATAACTTATGATAATAATAAATATTTTTCATATTAAGTACTTACTACATTGTAAAATGGTAATATTTTTCTAATACTTCATCGTAAAGCTTCAAATTTTATATTTTATGACGTACATAAGATCTAAGGGTATATTAAAATAAAAATTACTTATAATAATTTCAATACTTTCACTTATCCATCAATATTTTTAAGACAACCAAACATAGCCAAACAATGAATGGGTCAATAAGGAAAGTGAATCCATTTTCCACCGGCTTCGATTTACATACTTATCGCATTATTTTGTGCATAAATAAATATTACATTATCTACAATATAAAATTTATTTAAAAAAAGTTGAGACGGTCATTGCCTTGCAGCTAACGCGATCAACTCGAATGCGGGGAGATTCAAACCTAAGGGAGAGTCAAACTTTCTTATGCCCAAGTCTCCGTGCTTCGAAGGGCACGTTAAGCCGGCGGCCTCCTTGAGTTGATATTGTCACCATTAATAAAAAAAACAGGGTTTCAGGCACATCTGAAAGGAAGCCTAGCAAGCCATTTACATCTACTTAATGTAAAACAACTATAGTCAAAAATCGATCTGCTAATTACAATAACCAACCCGTCTGGCCAGCGTGGCGAGTTATGGCCAGCAACCCCTCATAATTGGGAATAAAGAAAAGCAAAATATTTTAAAACAAAACGGTTAATAGTCAAAACTACTGAAATGGACATATTCAATTTCTGCATTGACCAATTCAAATATCAATAATAATAATTGTAATTTCAGGAGCATGCTATGCCGAATTTGGAGTGCGAGTACCTCACACCACTGGATCGGCTTACATGTACTCATATGTTACAGTAGGGGAATTTATAGCATTTATAATCGGATGGAATATGATTCTCGAGTACCTGATAGGTACCAGTGCCTGTGCATGTGCATTAAGTGCATGTTTTGATGCTCTAACTAACGATGCTATAAGCAAAGCAGTTGCAGCAAGTGTTGGAACTATGTTTGGTATATTTACATTGTAACATTAAATACATTTTAAAAATTTTATTTTTCAGGAAGACCCCCAGATTTTTTAGCTTTTGTAATAACTCTTCTGATGATGCTATTATTAGCGGCAGGAGTTAAAAAGTCGTTAATTTTTAATAACGTTTTAAATGCTATTAATTTATCTGCGTGGGTTTTTATTATGGCAGCTGGTATGTTTTACGTTGATACCGACAATTGGACAAAACATGATGGATTTCTTCCATATGGATGGTCAGGGGTAAAATTTCATCCATTCATTTTAATAAATTTCGCTTATACTGTGTCAACAGGTATTTACTGGAGCTGCAACTTGCTTTTATGCTTTTATTGGTTTTGATATAATTGCAACAACTGGAGAAGAAGCCACAAATCCAAAAAAATCTATTCCATTAGCTATTATATCTAGTTTAATTATAATTTTAACAGCGTACGTCACGAGTTCTATGATGTTAACCTTAATAGGTAAGATTATTTCATTAATTATTTTTATGAATTGCTGGTAAATTTAGTTAATTAAACATAAACCATTTTAGTACCTTATACTGAAGTAGATAGAGATTCCGCTCTTGTGAAAATGTTCGGACAGGTTGGTGCTTACAATTGCAAATACATAGTAGCCGTTGGTGCATTGGCTGGACTTAGCGTAAGTATGTTTGGATCTATGTTTCCAATGCCTCGTGTTGTATATGCTATGGCACAAGATGGCCTTATTTTTAGGTAAGTTCAAATAGTTATACAATCATACGTAGTAATTTATGTAATTACATTTTCAGACCTCTTTCACAAATTTGGCCCAGCACAGGTACACCAACTTTAGCTACTTTAACTACCGGTTTTGCAGCATCAATAGCTTCTTTAGTTATACAATTAGAAGTTTTAGTGGAAATGATGTCTATAGGCAAATATGAATTTTCTTCGCTTTAAATGCACTAAATTATCTAATATTTTATTTTAGGTACCTTGCTAGCATATACTCTCGTATCGACATGTGTATTAATTTTACGATATCAACCCCATTCCACTAACTTAATTGAATTACTTCCTCAAAGTTTACGAACACCACTGAAAGGATCTCCGACAAAAGAAAATCTTGCTCAAACACCTAACGGACAAGCTCTTTATGGTAATCAGTTGCATCCAGATGCATTGAGGCATGCCTTAGGTACTACCGTAGATACTCAATTGACGACACCTGCTCCATCACCTATTCCCGCTCAAACGACACAACGAGTGATGGTGAGGAGGGTTACCAGAAGGTAAATGGCAATATTATATTAAATATTGTAAACCACAGTTATTTTTAATTTAAAGCTCTCCAGATAGCGACGATACCTTGCCAGGTGACGAACCAGAAGAAGAGTTCTCGATGAGAGACGATCAATTTTTAGTATCCGATAGAACGGAAAACAAATTCTATGGTAAAAATTAATTACAATTTGGTATTTAACTTAATTTAATTTAACTTCAGGCACTTTACATGGTGCTAGTAGTGCAGCTAGCACGGGTGGTGTAGTAGGTGCCACCGTAGGACCTAGTTTAGGATATATAGGACGTAGATTACAAGTAAGTTAGATATTTTTGAGTTACAATAATTTCAAATATTACTATTATTTTAGGCAGCAACATATCTTTGTCCAGCAATATTTCCTTGGGTCGATACAGGTCCACCCACGGAAGAATCTGGAATGTTTGTGATGAAAATGGTGGGAATTTTATATCTTCTGATTATAACTTTTGATTTAATTATAGTATGTGGCATGCATAATATGAATGGAGCCACAACATTCTTTCTCTTCTTTTTCTTATTTGCAATTATTGGTGTTTTACTTGCAATATCACGTAAACCTCAGAATAGGTAAACCGTACTCAAATAAATATAAAATAGAAATAAATGATTTATGCATACATTTTTACAGAAATACCTTGGTATTTATGACTCCTGGTTTACCCTTCGTTCCTGCTATTGCCGTAACCGTTAATATTTACTTGATTTTTAAATTATCAATTTTAACATTGGTTCGATTTACAATTTGGATGACTTTAGGTAAGTGTGCAAAATTTAAATTATTATCGTTGAATGTTTTGTGTTGCTTAATTCAATTAACAAAATTGAAATAATTCAATCATTATTATTGTGTATGTTGTGCAGTCTCTCCCAGTTAACAAATTGTATTTCAACACATATTTAATTGAATGTGATTTTTCATCGGATTAACGTGTTGCTGAATTTTAATGATGAGTTAACAAAATGCGGTCGATCAAAATATTATAATTATTATTTTCACTTAAAACAAATAATTTTTAACCCTGAAATTAATTGTATTATCATTATTTCTTTTTCTCGGGGCTTCCTAATAACTTTACTTCATAATATTACCTGCTTTATTTCATTTACGTTTGTTATTCTTTATAACTACATAATTATTACGTCTTTGTATTTTACACCCCAAAGAAACATTGCTCTTATTACGCAACTTATAGTCCTTGCTCCTTGCCTACCTTGTGAAAACACCAAAATATGTAAATTTTGTCCGACATTAAGAAAATATAGTAGTGCTTATTCAATTCTGCTGATTTTGTAAAATTGATATTCGTATATTATTTGAAAGTATGCACAAGGATATATAATTTAAACATTTTCCAGTTAATTTAACACTAAAAATCAATCAGATATTGATTATACGTTTCAAGCTTATGTTTAAAGGTATCATCAGATTATTATTTAATAATAATAAACAATAACATGAAAACAGATATTAAAACCTTATCGTTTATAAATATATTGCGATGTTAATGTCTTAACACCAACACCGCATATTTGTCGTGAATTTTCCTTCCCAATTCACCGACCACAATCACCAATCGGCTTCTCCACTCTGCTGAAACCTCAAGAAGAACCACTAAGATTTAGCCTTCTAATCGAGCGTAAACACAATTTTCCAATTTGTGGAGAATCACGAGAAGTGATTAATAACAAAATGAATGATTAAACAATATTTACAAAAAAAAATTTTTAATAAATAAACGTTCAAACAACAATAAAATAAAACTAGAAAACAATTCGCCAGGGTGTCCTATGCGGTCATATTTTTTATTATTCGCTTCCCCTTTTGGAGCAAAACGGACACTAATCTTTCACTTTTTTTAAATCGTTATACCGAAAAACGTACATAAAAGCAAAAGATATATGAGGTATAATGATAGAAAATGCTATCCTTTATATGTAAGTATGTTTTTCTCCCCAAGAAATAGATGGGGTTACTAATTTTCTCCCCCATTTGCAGATGGCGCTACCGATTTGGGGTTAATATTTTTAAATAACGTGAATTTATTTGTTAATTTAACCCCAAATCAATAGCGTTATAAATAGGGGAGAAAGTTAATAATACCATCTATTTAGGAAAGAAAGAAGCTTGAATAAAAATTTGTATAGTATTTTTCAATTTTACATGTCATATCTTTATTAAAGCTTATTAATTTTTTTAAATATTACGTTTGCAAGTTTTTGTAGTAGAAAATATTATATTACCTAAAAACACCTAAATTCTTAATTATTGTGCATATTTCAATGATTTTTATAGCCTAAAATTGTGACTTTTTAACATTTTTTACGTCCTGAAATCCGTGCTTTAACTATGAATATTAGAACAATTCAATCTATATATTTATTTCATTAATAATTATTCTATAATAACTTATTTCATTTTTTTAATTATCCGTTAACTAACTATTAAATTTAATTTAGATTTTAATTTCTAAAAATAAAATTGTATTTATTTTTTAAATTTAGTCTTTAAAATTCTATTTAAAAATCTTTAAAATAAATAGCTTCACATTCTATATTTCAATATAGTGGTTCCCTTAGAAACTTACAGATTCCAATTTTTGAGGTGGATTAGTCCTCATATTTTCCTGGTTAAATCCATTCCATTTACAGGGTCCTGTGCTTCTTTACATCGCCAACTATGGTTCTCCATGTCTTTCTCTCTGTCACTACCTGCTTCCATTCCTTCACTTCCATCTTTTCCAAATCACTCGTCACCCCATTTCACCACCACATCCTTGGTTTCCTATAGTTTGTATTTGGCTGGGACTAAGAGTTTCTTCACTTCTTCATTATTACATCTCCATACGGGTCCTAGCCATTTTATTCCTTACTCTTTAAATATACTTAACGATATCTTCACGCTCCGTTTCGTTAAAATTTTCTCCTGCCCCCTTTCTAAAGCCCCGTATTGACACACGACCATGAATCACCGCCGATAAGATCTTGCATGTCGTGTTCAAAAGTGTTCTTCCTCAGTAGTTATTATAATGTTATGCATCCCCTTTCTTCTTTAGTCGTACTATAGCTCCTTCCTTCCATTCTGTTGGCATAATTATTTCTTTTTTCCAAATTTGTCTTATTAATTCGCATATTTCAGAGTGAAACATTCCTCTTCCATTCTTTATCATTTCCGCTGGTATTTCATCTCTTCCCATTGATTTTTCATTCTCTAATTTATCTATAACTTCAAGAATTTCTTCAGTTGTCGGTTCTAGTACCTCGTTATCATTTACTGAGATTTCGAGTCATTTAATTCTATTTCGTCACCATGCCATGTGTTTAATAATTTCTGGAAATTATTCGTCCATATTTTCTTGATTCTCTCTGTACCACTTTCCAACCTTCCCTCTTCATTCTTTCGTGCTCTTAATTTAAAATAATTTTCTTATATTGTTGATTATTCTCTTTTATTTCTTTTATTCTTCGTTTAATCCATTCATTTTCATACGTCATACGACTAATTAAATTTTTCTATTGCTACCCACTTTCTTGTCTATCTTCTATCGTCGATCGCTATTTTGTGTTCTGTTAATACAAGAAAATGATCTGTGTCAGTATTGGCCCTCCTATATGATCTTACATCTCTCACCTAGGATCCGTCCATGTTCAGGGACCTCTGTAACCCACCTATGATTGATTCTTTCAGTTTACCAACCTGGCCGGCTTCATATTTTCGTTGGGGGACTAAATCCCCATATTTAGTGCGGGGTAATTTGTGGTACACTCAAGTACCTGGTATATGTACCTACCTACTACTAAGTAAATGAGTAGACATGATTATATTATATAAAAAATAAATTAGGATTTTAATCACACAAAAAATGAATTAAATGTGAAATTGCTTCAATGCCATTTATTGCACATTTAATGATCATTATTAGCAGTTTAAAATTATCAATTGTTTTCATTTTAGGTTTCATTGTTTACTTTTACTATGGGATCAAACACAGTACATTAGAAGAAGATGTAGACCAAAATATAGAATTAACAGTAACGGATCACGAAAAAGCAGAAACATTTACTGCTCAACCCCAGTTTACGCCTTCTCCAGCATCTGCATACGATTATAGGTACTGGAATTATTTTCATAATTTTATAAAAAGTAATGAAGTAACTTTTCAGTCAAAACATTTGGGACCCAAGTAATACCTGGGAATCCTGGTCTCAACCTGCTTCTAATCAGCAACAAAATTTACCAAAGAGTCAACAATATCAAGTTGAACAACAATACAATGTTGAAAGTAATAACACTCGTTCCGTAATTAGTAAACCACCACCTTCAAGACCAACCCCAAAACCTAGTCCGGGTCCTGCCGCAAGTGCTCCTCCTCAAAGCAGCAACAAAGCCAGTCACCTCTTCATTCATGAGGATTCGTTTCCTAAATGGGATGACTAGTAAGACATATTATAATATAGTTCGCTTTGTTAAATTTTAAAATCGAATTGTATCAATACAGGTTGTTATAATGTGTGATTTTTACATGACTGATGTATTAAACATATTGAAATTGTTTTAGGTAATTGTAAAAATTGTAGTGGATTTTAAAATTAAAAATTTTTTGTGAGTAATACAGCTACTTCGTGTAGCTGTAAAGGAATATATTCTAAATATATCGTAAATTAAACTAATATCGTATTATATACAGGGTTCTTTAAAATTTATGGATACCTGCAATAACAACAGAAAATTGAATTCTTATTCATAAGATCACAAGAAAATAAGCTTTTTGATTATTTTAAAAGTTTTATTCTTTTTTTGCACAAAACGTATTATTTAAATTTTAATTTGCTCTGTATATAGATGACTCGATAAGAATACATATAAATGTTTTTGAAGACAGCACAAGTAGTTACAGTTATTTCAGCAAAAAATCGTGTGATAGGGAGATACCAATATACTACAAAAAAAACTAAAAAATATTTTTTGTAAAAAACTTCCATCTTTTAATGCATAATATATTTATATTGATACACTTTTAGTATCTTCCATTTAAGTTACATGTTTCATATTGTTAAAATTGAAAAAAAGCAAGGTACCTACATACTAAATTGATATACTGATTTATTACTAAATATCTCATAATATAAGAAATACTTGTATGTCTGTATTGTATATTTGATAGGTAGATAGATATTGAAATTCTAACTGTGAAATGTAATTTTGTATATAACATATTATAGTAATAAATTAATAAGTTAGTATTAATTTTTCAATTGCCTAAATGTTGTAAGTGTTGTTTAGTAAATAAGTTCCATTTTTGTCGGTTAAAAATAAAGCTACTTGAGCACCTAAATTAGCTATTATAAAGCCAAAGGTATATTTTAAGTTGATTATAGTTATACTAACTTTTTATTCGTTAATTATTTTCTACTAAAATGTGTTGACATGATATCAAAAGTAAGAAAATTTGAAAAATAATTCCAAGTTTTTAAATTAAAATATTTCAATGAAACTTTTTGGAACTTGATAGAAATGTATGAATAAAATGTAGACTTTATTTCGTAATAATAAAACTTGTTAGCAGTTAAGGAACGCTCAATTCAATGCGCAAAATGCTAAGAACCCCAAGCTGGTTTACTTGGTATTGTATTGATTAAATGCATTGTTACTGGCGGGGGATTATATTATGGCTTCGTGATGTTAAAAAACTCCGCTGGAAAACTGAAAATCAATTTGTTGAAAAAAAAAATATGTTGTAAAATCACGTCAGCACCTGTTTAGTAGAATTGTGCTTTATTTATTATCAATTGTATTTATAATTTATTCTTTTAGAAAATATATAAGTAAGAATGAAATAAAACTAAAGATGCCTACTTAAACTTAAAAAAGTATTACTTAAATGTTATCATAATGTAAGATATGTAGTGTTTTACAAGTTAATGTAATTTGGCTTATTTATTGATCAACTGTAACTAGGTATTTAACTTTATTATCACGCATATTGTATATACACTGGACTGATTAAAAAAAATATTTTCCATACATCAGTGCCTGGATTCAAAACAAAATATTTAAAAGTTAGTTCAATTAGGTTGTGGTTGGATGAAATTGAAACTTGTACCTAGAAATGGGGAAAATGTTAATACAAATATTATAATATTAAATGATGTGCTGTTATAACCTATTCAGTATAATTCTATAAATGTATAATTCACAACCAACCTTTGCATCTTTCATTACAAAAATGTGAAATATGACAAAATGGTAACATAATACAATTTATAAAATTTTCATCAACTTGATAATTACATAAATTGATAAACCATCGACGTCCTACGAGGGTTTTTCTTTACATTTTCCAGTTTTACCTCATTTTAAAATCTAATATATGGAAGATACTCTCTGACTGTAGCTAAGTAGCTAGAAGTTTGGACATCAAATTAATGAATTGCATAACCTTCAATGTAATATTAATAAAAGAATTGAAAAATGTTATTAATTTGTTATATATCTAACACCATAAATTTAACATTAACACCAAATATTTGCTTTTCAACAGTTTTTACTTTAAGCAATAAAGTGTAGTATCTCTAAAATGATCTCATTTCTAGCAAATTAGTTTTTGTAAATAATTAAGTATGATTATTGCTATGATTGCCAATTAAAATATAGGTATTTATATAAAATAAAAACAAAGATTATATTTTACAAGTTTATAATTATGTTATACCTACTACTTCTAAAGACTACATTGGATATGTATAATATCTATTCCAGTATACCTATTATTTTTTCTTTATCAATTTATGCAGTGATATTAAATGTTTCCAATTCTTCCGATAAACATATTTATTAAGTAGTTTATAGTACAGTTAAAATGTTAAATAATTATAAATACTCATTGGTAAATAAATAACTTCAACCTATACATGTAAGTTTGATTTATTTTTTTTTTATTTTTTTTTTCAAATTGAATTGGTCATTATTTTAGCAGAAATGGCTCGTGATTTACGTTGTTCGATGGATGAGGACAGAATAATAATTAATTGGCGGTCTCTAAAGAAACTTATTTTAGATATAGCACGAACTATAAGACGTTCAAAACCTGTGGTTGAATAGACTTTAAAATTCTCCCAAAAAAATATATAAAAACAGTACCAAATCGAAAAAGCGGATATATTATACTAAATAGGGGGAAATAAATAATGTACATAAAAATGTACCCAATCAGGCAAGGACAAATGATTACGATTAGAATTGCAACATACGAAATCGAAACAAACCAAAACATAATTAACAAAAATTTTATTAATAAAGATGAACAGGTAAACATAAGCCTAATTCACAATAAACGTGAAAATTAAATTCAAAATAATTACGTCAAACCAATCGTTATTATTAAAACTTACGGTTTCTTGTCTGAAGATGAATGCGACGCTGTCGAGTCAAGTCAAAAGCCATTCTAAAACCTAGAAAGGGACTTCATGAGACGTCATGAAAGATCAGTTAAAGGCAAGTAAATAACTAAATTGACCACGACGTCGCGTCGTCGAGTAATCAAATGAAGGTTAGTACAAGAGCTGAAGTTTTATTATCAATTTCTACAAAGGAACTTGAAAATCGCGTGTCAAGGACTCTTCCTTTGGGAAGTCAAGATATTGTTAATCAAACCAAACCTATTGAACAGGTAAAGGATGAGAAGGTTTATGCGCGCAAACTTTTTATCTTGATAATAATAAGCGTATTGATTATAAGAGAATGCAAGGTACCGAAGTATGTACACGGTACCCAATTAAAGGTAAAAGTTTATTCAACATTAAACAAAAGTTATGAATTAATAAATCAAATTATTACGGCCAATGAAGGTAAACAAACCCAAGCAATTATGGCAAATATAATAAATAGTGAACAAAACTATCCGCGAGACTGGACAAATAAAACTAAATTGAATAAAATTATATGCGATCAGGGCATTTTAACAGATAAAATTGAATCAAAGAAAATTAATAACGAGCATAAGTAGTTAAAATTAAAAGTATGGAAATAAAAAAAATTAAATTAAATTGAATCAAATGAAATTAATAGCTAACACAGCTACCCGCAAAATAGGGAAAACCAAATTGAATCAAACGAAATTTGAAGCAAGCAGAGATTAAAAAATTAAAGGCACTTGAAACTTTTCCCATACCGCGAAACATTACTGAGATCAGGTCATTTTTAGGTCTAGTTGGTTGGTACAGACGCATTATTAAAAACTTTTCAGATAATAATATAGCAGCTCCATTAACAAAGAAATAAAATAAATTTCTTATTACGCCCGAAGTTTTATTGTCAATAGAAAACTTAAAATCAGTAATAAAAAAACATGATGTAGGTACTTAATTATTTTCCCAAATTTTAACGAACCCTTTATCATATCAACGAATGCTAGCAGAACAGGAATTGGTGCCATATTGAGTCAAATTCGGGATGGACATGAAAATCCGATTCCATTCACAAGCAGAAAATTGCAAAATGCCGAAAGGAATTATACTGTTACAGAGCTGGACTCTCTTGCTGTTGTTTATGGAGTTAGTCAATTCAAATGCTTCCCCTATGGGAAGAAATTTACTTTTAAAGAAATCACTGTCCGTTAAAATGGCTCATGGGCTTGTGCATTGCAACTAACTACTCTTAGAGTAGGACTCCGAAATTATACATAGACCAGGAGTGAAACATTGTAGCGTAGATGCCCTCAGCAGAACGTACATGTTTGAAAAGTCAACCCTGCAAGAGTTTTTCTCAAACTTCAAAAATAAAAGGATCCTCGAAAGTCAAAATATAACTATTGAACCAATAAATCTCGAATATTTTTTAGCACTTTCTGATGTATCCAAAAATTTAGACATCAACCCCGATATAGAAAAAGAAATTAAGCAAACTTAGAAACGGTCGCAGCACAGTGGTCAACCTAGTTGACTATGATCGCTAAATACCCGGTTCGACTCCGGGTGATGTAAGAACTTTATTCTAACCATCTCTCTGATCCTCCATTGTAATTTTTATTTATATAAAAATAATCATACAAAACAGAACAATAAGGGCAATAAATTGATTGCCAAAGTAAGTTTCAAAATGAATGTACAATAGTTACAGGGTGTGCCATTAGTAATGCTTCAAAGAGGTGTAGGGTAAATACTGGAATCACCGGAGGAGAACATTACTACTTCGTTACTAAACATAGTTGCCATTGCCGGCACTGGCGTAACAACTTTGCTTGGCGCCGGTGTGCCAGAGCCAGAGGCGCCTGTATACAAAAATCTTTATATAAAATAAGGGTAGGGTTATGCGACATATTACATTTTAAATTTAATTTATTAAAATTATACATAGAGAAAATAATATAATAATATACAATCAATAATGTACAAATAAACGTAGGGGACAGGCAGGCAAGTTGACATACTTAGTGTTTTGACATTTTTATTTTTGAGAATACAAAATATTTTGGAAGCTGCGCATATTTTTTAAATAGCTCGTATCATATACCATTGAATAAAAAAATATCAAGTAAATATTCCTATAACTGTTTCCATAATTAAACAATAAACTAAAAGGTCACAAAAGCCATCTTACCCGACCCTATTGGGCAAGATGACATATAGCATAAACAATGTAAAATTAATTACACAATTCACAAATAAAAGTCTTGGACTGCTTTGAAAGTCCAGCACACGCGGCGTGAGACCAATTTTTGCAAGACTGGCATCTTAGCCAGTACTCACTAGATTTGGAACGGCTGTGTAAATCATTGCAGTATATACAGCCGCAGTCACTTTACCCATCCGAATTTAAAACTACATCAGCAACAGCTTCTTCATCTGATGATGAATCTTGTAGAATTACAAGATTTTTTGTAATAAATACAAGCAACCGGGTAAGTGAGGTAAACATCCGGGCAAGATCACGGATGGGCAAGATGACATAGCACTATGTCATCTTGCCTGGTTGGGTGTGAACTTGAAATTTCGTCAATAAGAAATATTTAACCTATAATAATACATATTTTTTTACGGCATATAACGCAAAAAGCCGTGTAAGAATGTGTGTGTGGAAACCATATCAATTAATAAATAAATAGTGAAACTGGAGGCTAAGAAAGGAAAGGCTACATTGAATTGAGATGGTTAAAATTCACAAAATATCAATTTAAACTCACACAGTACACTTTTCTTGAAATAGATTAAGTTCACCACTTATTTACCGACAATTACAATAGTAGTATAGTATTATCAATGAAAATAGCGCCATAGGTTTTCCAATATACCTGATGTGTCATCTTGCCTGGATATGCCAACTCGCCTGCCTCTCCCCTACATTGCGCTTTGGCATATTCCCATCCGCTTGGCTTTTTGCGTTTGTTCATCGTATTCTACATTTTATGGGTGATTGATGTAAAAATATTAGGTACCTACTCTATTAGACTTTCGTACTTGAGTAACTTGCCAGCATTTGCGACAGCTGAATTAAGTGCTTTTTGCGTTGTAAACACCCAAATTTGTATTGAAAATCGAAAAGAAAAGGAAGGAAAATTCTTGATCCCAAAATACGAGTGTTGGAAAACAATTCCTTTTTCGACGAATTCTTAAGTATTTCGACGAGAAAAGTTTACTGAAGTAGTCTGTTTTTGTCTACGATAAGAATAATAATAAGAAACATACATACGAGTATAGGAGAACTTGGGGTAAGATGACGAGAGGGGTAAGAAGACTAACGGCTATAAAATCGTATTAATAATAATATTAGAAATAATTACTCGTGATTCCATTTACATATACATAGATGAAGTAGTGCAGAAAATTATGACTAATTGCAATTTTTACTTTTAACAATATAGGTAATTATGTTAAATCACATGTTCAGTTTTAAAAAACGACCTTTTAAAATAAGTGTTTTCGATTAAATTAAAAGGTAAGAATATAATTTATTAGTATACGCATTAAGCTACACGCCTTAAAATATGGATTACATTGGGTATTTCAAAATAACTAAAGGAATTATTTATTTTGCAACAATTTTATCAAACACAACCTCTTGGGGCAAGATGGCCTGGGTAAATTGACAAGTTATAGTCAACATAACCTTCAATGACTTGCTTTTAAATTTTTTCTTAAAAATATTATACTCTTTGTCCCATATTAAAATTATTATTATTATTTTAGTTTAAGATGTCCCGAATACTGATTTGTTGCAACAGTTGCCAAAAATGGTGGCACGAAGAATGTAGCAATTTTAATGGTATAGCGCAGTTTATATGCGATTTTTGTTAATTAGTCATTTTACCCCAATATGTTCGTCATCTTACACTACCAATGGGGTAAAATGACTAATTTCCAGCATTTTGTAAAATTGTAATTTTGATTATTCTTAATAAATATTTTATTTCGATTATATATGTATTAGATAGCATAAACATGCACCTTGATACTCCACGCAAAAAGTTTCCAAAAAAACTAATAGTTACGCTGATATATATTTCAAGAAATTTTCCATTCGACGCAAAACTCAAAAAATAGAAAATTTTAGCATACCAAAATATTTTTTAAAAAAATAACATCACATAATATTATGTCTTGCATACTAATTCAATAGAGTGTAAAAAATAAAATAGTGTATGATTCTGACTGCCCCTGTGATTCAGCGCCCATGTGCAGCATACACAGTGTATCCATGACCCCCGAATTACAAAAAATAAAATAGTTAAAAAAGAAGTTTATATTTTTGGCCGCTCTTATGATTCGGCGCCCATTTGGGGCTTGAAGATTGTACCCATGATCATTACATTACAAAAAATAAAATTTTTTTTTAAAAACAAACAAACGGAATCTCGTTAATTCACTCATGCGCGTCCCTCCCACTCTCCGCTCTCATGTTTCCGTAAACCGATTTCAACCAAAATCTAATCAGCTCTAAGTCTTAATATAAAAGACCTAAATATGAAATTTGGTTATGAAATTCTTATTGGTTTGGGCGCTAGAGCGCACACAAAATTAAGTGACACACAGACATTTGTTGATGTTTGGTCTCTTTCAACTCGTTGGACCCCAAGGACTCTAAATCCGTCAATATCTCAACTTTTTTTTTCTTTCGATTTTATAACTATATTTGTTGTATGGTAAAGTAATAATATGAGTATACGTAGTATACCATATAGTATGGGAAAGTTATAAAATCGCAAAAAAAAAAAAAGTTGAAATATTGACGGATTTAGAGTCCTTGGGGTCCAACGAGTTGAAAGAGACCAAACATCAACAAATGTCTGTGTGTCACTTAATTTTGTGTGCGCTCTAGCGCCCAAACCAATAAGAATTTCATAACCAAATTTCATATTTAGGTCTTTTATATTAAGACTTAGAACTGATTAGATTTTGGTTGAAATCGGTTCACGGAAACTTGATGGTGTGGGTTACGGTGACGCGAGGGAATGGATTAACGAGATGTCACTGTTTTTATATAAATACCATATCATTAATGTATGGTAAAGTCATGGGATGGCCACATCACAAAACCAGTGAGGCCGTAAGCCGAACAACCACATCCGACATTTTTTGTTGTATGGTAAAGTAAAAACACCCACCTCATAATTTCTAACTTGGGCTTTTTGATACTGTTTTCAGAATTTTTTTAAACTTATTCGTTTTTAAGATTTGCGTCAACAACAAATGGACAAGCAATGACAAAGAGAAACCAGAAGTGTTTTTGCTAAACACTTGGAAAAGGTCTTTCAACAATATGCTCAATGTCAACAATAAAAGAAAAACGAGAAATAGCAGACTACCTCGAAGCTCCTTTTCAGTTAGATCTTCCCATCAAGAAAATCAAAATTAAAGAAATCAAACGTTCACTGTAAAAGGAAACTAATATCAACAAAAAAGTTTCTGGGTTTGACCTAATAACAGGAAAGGTCCAACAAGAGGTATCTGAAAACTGCATCAAACTAATCTAATCACATTCATCTTCAACGCAATAATTCGGATACATTATTATCCAAACTTATGGAAAGTATATCAAATAATTATGATATTAAAACCGGGCAAGAAACCGGAAAATGCTAAATCCTATAGACCTATAAATTTGCTACCGATCCTTTCAAAAATCTTCGAAAAAATATACCTCAAGAGACTTAAACCCTTACTAGGAAAACTTAATATTATACCCCATCATCAGTTTGGATTCAGAAGCAAGTATGGCATTGTCAAACAAGTACATAGATTGGATAACATTATCAATAATGATTTTGGGAAAAAAAGATATTGCTCAGCAGCATTCCTGGATGTGAGTCAGGCCTTTGATAAGGTTTGGCACAGGGGACTGTGCTACAAAATCAAAAAGGCATTGCCATAACAGCACTTTTTAATATTACAATCCTACTTACAAAATAGGCATTTTCTGGTAAAAGAGAAAAATGGATATTCCCCAAAACTAAAACATGATTGCATCATGTATGCTGGAAGCTGAACGCCTCAGCTTCATGAAGTAGCTAGCCTGGCATAATCGCAGATTACTACATGATGTAATCATTCTTTTTGTTTTGGGACAAAGTTACACCTAAGGGCTAAAGTTGCCCCATTTTACGGTATCAAAATGTTTACAATTTCCTATATAAAACTGTTGCTGGCATTTAAGATCAAATTACAAAATTAAAAACAATTGAAAGTATTAATTCATGAAGATATGTAAGTTTGGAGAGAATAAAATTGAAAATTCGAACCATAAAGTTCAGGTTTGCTAGAAAGTCCCAGCCCTAGTCACAACCTATATGCACACCAAAAATGAACCAAATCGGTGATTTGAAGGTCTGGTGGTCTCCTTGCAAGATAAAATTCATATAAATTCACAGAAGTCATATGAATAAACCATCATTAAGAGGAATCCTCAAAGTTGGAAAACACACTTTCGTAATTCAGTGATATCTTGCTTATTACTCAAAAAATTTGCACAAAAGTATATATTTTTGAAAAGAGGACACTTGGACGCAGGCTTTGTCGTTTTTAATTTTTTTAAATTCAAATTTTTTGAAAAAAAAATGTTGAAAAAAATTTGAAGTTAAAAAAACTAAAAATGACACGGCCTGCGTCCAAGTGTCCTCTTTTCAAAAATATATACTTTTGTGCAAATTTTTTGAGTAATAAGCAAGATATCAGTGAATTACGAAAGTGTATTTTGCAACTTTGAGGATTCCTCTTAATGTATTAAATAAGATATCGGTGCTCTTAATTTTGAATATTTTCGAAAATAAATAACATTTATGACAAAAAAATATAGATTTTAACTACAAATCACAAAATTCAAGTACAGATTTTCACGATTGCAACAATATTTTGGTTTTTTGTATAAAATAGGTCTTCAAATTAAAATAAGTTTTTATAATATCAAATTATATATTTGTCACATGTAACCGAATGGGGTTTTGTATGTAAAAATTATTCCAAGGTATAAACCGAATTTATTAATTCAAACATTCTTTAAATTGAGTCCAATGTTAGGCACTTGGTGTCTCTCTATAAATTGAATTAATGTGGTTCAATGTATCTTGAATTGTAGACATTTCTCTGACAAACTCGTCGCGTCTACTTGACGTGTCATGATGCTGCCGTGTGATTCCCAAAAGTTTACTATGTATCTCTTATTTTCACTAACTGAAACTCTCCTTAATTCGAACGAATTTATGGATTATGAGAGAATTGACTGTATTCAAAATTGAGAACTCAAACAATCTGATTTTGTAAATTATTGAACGCTTATTTATATGACTTTCGTGAATTTATACGAATTACATCTTGGTAAAAAGATTTTCATCCACAAAAGTTGCTTTATATTTCTCTATTGGTGTGCCACCTGTTGATAATATAATGGAGAGCCCGTCTTCATCAACAAGTTCCATGTAAACCTTTTTGAAATAAAATAAATTAAAGTTTAAAACAAATAGTATGTATATTTTATTTATCAATTTATTTTCTAAAGATGTCAGTCATACACATCCCACAAACAATATTGAATGACAAGTTATTACAACCCACAGAATTCATCAAAAATTTTCTAATAAATACCTATACAGAACCTTAAACGCTAGACTATTTGTAACATACATGTAGAATTGTTTTTATATAAAGTTAGAAAATGTTCAGTGATACGAAATTGAACCTGCCATCAGGTGTACAGTCAAATTTAAATTGTCTCCATAACAAAATTATTTAAACTTATTTAATTCTTTAAAATATTATTTAAACAATATTTCTCATTATATAAATTATAATTTTATAAATTATAGAAACTTACATCTCAAAACATCGCTATTATAAATTTATGTACAAATTTTACTTACGTGCCACATTTGAACCTCATTAGCAACTTTTTTAACACTGACAAACAAAAACAATATTGCAAATTTTAATGTTATATTCATAAATGATCATACATTTTGATTACATATTAATTCCTATTACCAAATTCAAAAAAAAAGTTACATCCATACTGGCATTCTATATCAAAATAGCTTTAAAGATTAATATTACAATAGTCATCTACTTTTATTAAGTCTATGAGTGCAGGGATTATCAAAAGAAAAGAATGGAAATGTTATAAAAATGTGATGATCCTTCAGATTTTATTAAAAAGGAGTTTAAAGTAATGGGTAAATAAATTGTAATAACACTCCAATTGCACCTAAGTATTGATAGAAACAAATAAAATTTAATGAGTAAATTTACAGTACATACTCAATTTAGTCTTAACAATGTCACAAATAAAATAATGCAATTGGTAATTGAATAATTTGTAAGGTTTCAGGTACATATTCAATATGTACGTCGTAATTTGTTTAAAAAATGTTCTGTAGGTTGTTTTTTAAATATTTATCAATGATTTTGATCATTGTTAATACAAAAATATACAAATAAAAATCAAAAGTTACAAATCGCTACAAAAATTTTCAAGATTATTAACAGAATGTTTTATTTATAATTTGCTCTCGTACTTTTAAATGTAATATTACCATTTCGTATTTATTATTTAATCAAAAACTTAGAACTAATAACTTAAGATAATTATAGAAATATTCACCTTAGAAGTTGCACTTAGAAATTGGTAAAATTACACTATAAATTACATAGGCAAAAAACCTACAGTAAGACAAAATTATATTCACACACATATGATTTATTCAGGTTTGTCAGTTTCTATCGCATCCGTACTGGACTCTCCTATTTCGCTGTTCTCTTTACTTGCATCTTCAGGTTTGTTGCTCTTTTCTTCCGACGATGATGCTCCATCTACATCTTCTTTAGCACCATTTTCTTGTGATTCCTACCACAAATAAAAATTCTCTATATTATTTATCAAACATTTTAATCAAATCAATAATATTTTAATTTAATTTGCAGTAACTGCAATGCACCAACATAAATATTTAATTTTTTTGTTTAAGTTAAAGTTAAACCCTCACACCTAATAACGACGCTTATCGTGATTATAGAAATATAATGTACATTTTACTATTTTCATCAGATAGAAGCAAATCTACTTTTATAAAACGCAACTAAAACATGCCAATTCTTTGCAACAGTAAACAAATAATTGTCAGTAGAAATATTCAAACGTTATTAACATCTTTGCTATGCCCATCATCCACATCTTTGTCTTGTTTGCCCCTTAATGGTATATTACATGAAGAAGTGAAAGGTTCATTACATCTGAGGGCCCATTGATTACAGAGGTCCAACCACTGAAGTTATCTATTATAGTCTGAAGATGTAATGAAACTTTTCACCAAGGTTTGTGTACTGTATTATTCACAATCATTTAGTAATTTGTTGCATTTTTGGAAAAATCTTTTTATAAGAAGGCAATGAATATAAATTTTTCTGTCAAATTAACAAGATTTTTAATAATTTTGCATCTTTTAGGATCAGTTTATACTCACTTCATTTATCACTTATCGGTTATGTATTTAACCATAGATTAATCTTCTTAAATGTTAAATGTTGAGTATAAATCGACCATTCGTTTATGAGATGATATATTTAGGATACTAACTTGTATGTTAGATACTTATTGCCCATGTGTTGAGAATTATTAGATCATAATCGTGCCAAACTGTGTCATTTATACATATTAACTAGTGATGTGACGACTCGAGTATTACTCGGGTTAAAACTCGAGTAAGGTCTGTATTCGAATAACTCGAGTAGTTTTTTTGTGCAACTCGAGTTGGCGAGTTTTAATTGCGCACGCAAACTGCACAAGCACAAATAATTTTATAAACGAGACGAATGCAAAGCAAAGCAAAATTATTATTAGTTTTTTACTAACTGATTTGCCTTTTCAAATACTAAAATTTAATCATTTTTAATGTTATTTTAATTATTAATGATACAAGGTGCGCGCGCAGCCGAGTAAAATTACTCGAGTATGAACTCGAGTTGAAAATATTTCGAATTCGAGTTACTCGAGTTTAAAAAGTATTCGACTCGTCACATCACTAATATTAACTGAAAGTATTTCACTGTTCTTGGAGAATCAATGTCAAGTATCTAAAATACTGAGTACAGTTGCAAACCCATGGTCAGTAAATAAGTCAAAAACATTGTAAATTAAAAGGTGGCAATGTGTAAACTTTGATTAAATAATATCAGCAAAATCATCTGGGAGTTTGGAAAGAACTGATGAGCACCAATATAAACCAAGAATTACAACATTACACAATTTATTACACCATCCAATTTAGTGCAATATTTGTTGAAAATCTTTTAAACTACAATATCAGGTGTGTCCAAAACTCTCATCAGTAGAGACTTGTAGCCATTATGTTTATGCTAAAAATTAGAAGCAGCTGAAAATTTTTATAAAAATGTTGTGATTTATCTGAAAAGGAGTCATTATCACTTTAATTCCTATTTTTATTTCAATATTGACTATATTTCAAAGTTTGCGTGTTTCAAAATCTTTGGTGGTGGCATTGTAAAATTTTTCTACCCAAGGATTCAGTCAAAGGCATTTGCTGCTTTTACAAATATTTTATACCATTGGGGTCATTCCGAAGTGACGGGTGAAACATTTTTACTCAATTTTGCTCGATCTTTATCTAATGTCTCCCTAACCATTTACGTAACCAGTTTAAAAATGATAACATCGTGAAGCCAAATGTTCATTTCAACCGCAACTATTGAAAAAATAAATATTATACTGTTTATACCCAAAATTTACATATTTTGCAAGTGTGACACACATGGTAGCCCCCTGCCCAAGTTGATGACTTTACTTCTAAAATCAAGGCAAACTATTCTAGTTTGTTCAGTGAATTTTTCATATGTTATAACTGGAATATTAAAGCTCGCTATTTTCTATAATATAAATTAAATAATTAACTTTTCTAAAATGCGTCTCTTAGCTTGTGACGGGTGGGACAGCATTTTGTGACAGGTGGGACAAGTTATAATTGAGTACACATCAAACAAGAATAAAATGAACACTGCTTATTTTATATGCATATTTATAGTATTTTTTAATAAATTAACTTAATAAAACAAAGAGAAATTAAAGAAATATTACTTATTACTTAATATGATAAACTGACAAAATAGACTTTTTTGTGCAAAGCATAAATAGCATCAGTAAACTCATAAAATAGTTTGTCTCCACTTGTTTTGATGGAAAATCGGACTACGGCTACGTTCATAAAGCGGAAAAAAAATGGAAAATAGTAAAAATGTCGATATCTGATGAGTTGGTTTATTGGCTGTACTCTAGTTATAGATTGAAATACAAATTTTGTAATTTCTTGTTTCGACCTGTGGTGTCATCTTCGCTGGAATGACCCATTGGTAACTTTGTTACAACATAACAAAATGGCACCATAAAAACTAAATTAAATTAATGATGTGATAGAGAAAAATGAAAGTTATCTTAATGATTTTTCAAAATGCTAATACAATATCTGGAAAAACTGTTGAAAATGAATCTCAGTTGTAGTACAATTAAAATTTACACCTATTACTAGTATAAATGTCAAAAGAAGTTTTCTGCTTACAAAAATCTTTTAAGAAGGATATGCTTTTATTTGTATTATTTGGTGCTTTTTTAAGCACTTTCTTTTCCATTCTTTATGCTAACTCGACTAAAAGGTTTATGTGTCTGATACTACTAATACAAGGTACAAGTTGACATTATTTTTGTAAACACTGCTGATCCCTCAAAAATATATATTAATTTCTTGAAAAATAATCTAATATGAAACATTTTATGAATGAAGATAACCCTGTTATCAAAAAACTTAATAATCCCGTTTTTGCACCTGCTAAAAACCATAATAAAAACTGTGATAAATTTTAAATAAAATGGAGTCAGTATTTATTATATTTTTCTAACAAGATAACTGATAAGTTTTGGACATTTGTATGCTGTAAAAAATAATGAACATATCTTGGAGGACACTTGAAAAATTTATCAAAAAAATTACAAGTATACAAAATACCATCAAGTTAAAAGATCAAAGTCTAATGACATGTGGTAACACCATAAAAATTTTAATATTAGGAAGGAATAGAAGGAAGTAAATAGCATTATTAACTTTTTAAATATTTTCTCTCCATAAATTATTCAAATTATTTAACAATATTCTCAAGTATTTAGAAACACTTTGGCAGAAATGTTGTTCAATACATTTTAAAAAATTACCTTTGCATCAGATGCTTCACTGGCATTATTATTGGCAGATTCTTCTTTGTCAGCATGTGAATTGTTCTCAATTGGAATTTCACTTTTATCGGAAGATTCTTCTATTTTGGGCTGTTCTTCAGAACTTTCCGCGGCCGAATCTTTATTTTCGTCATGGGAATCGGATTCATCGGCACCTTTCTTGGGTCGCCCACGTCCTTAAAACAGAGGAAAAGAAATTACATTCTTGTAACGATAAAAACATAAAATGAAATTTACCTTTTCCTTTCCCTGAAGATGCTGTAGAACTTTTACGTTCTTTTTTTGCAGGTGGAGGTGGAGTAGCTGGAACACCTCGAGCAGCAGACCGCGTACGACGACGTCCCTCTACTTCAGGCCCCAAACCCTAAACAAAACATCAGTGTTAATGAAAAATATAACATAATCGGGAATGATAGGTTACCTTTGTGAGCGCCTCATTTTTCTTCCCTCTTTTACCTTTGGAAGATTTTTCGTTCTAAACATAACAAATCGATAAAATTAGAGAAATAAACTACAAACAGATATGAATTTATTTTAAATTTTAAAATTTTCCCTCCAAAAATTTATATGTAACAAGTGGTCGCGTACGTTTAAATACATCCTAATTTGAACAAGAGAAATCAAGCTAATAACGTATGTCTCTCCTTAGTGCGGATAACATGCTGCCGATGCTAAATTTGGCAATTTTTATGACTTTTACGCCACTACAAAGCAAAACTCAGGATAAAATGATAAGAATGTTTATTTATTTCAAATTAAAAGCGATATTAAAGATGCAAGTTATTTATTATAACCAGAAAACTAGTATTAATAAATAGTTGGTGAGTTTACTTAGACTGTGACGATCACAAACGCTGTTATTGAAAGTTACCAAAATCAAGAGGTTTAACCGTTGACGTTCACATTCTAAACGCGTTCATGTATTACGTGCACATTGCTCTACACTAGCAACGTTATCTTGCACAAAAATAAATAATTACGGTTGTTACCTGATTATTTTCTTCATTAGTTGCATTGTTGGCGTTTACTGATTCAACTTCTGACATTTTGCACTGTTTAAAATCACAAATACTAATAAGATCCGAATTAAAACGCACTATACCGTATACTTCACCCGGTCGTTGTGTTTACACAGCATAAATGGCGGCCAGCGTCGGTCATGTGACTTGAGGCGGCGCTACTTATGCCCGCTAATCGTTTGAATTAAAAGGGGAACGCAATGTAAGTTACCGCAAAAATCCTGCAGAGGCGCTACAATCGAAAATTTGTAATTAAAATATTAATTTTTAATACTCCAAGTAGTGGATAATGCAGTTGGTGTTAGCTGGTGTTAGCATTCCATTTGTTGGTGATTCAGGCTATTGAAGAATAGGTGGCGCGCTATAACGACTCTATTATCAGTAATAAGTAGACGAATGCTTAATCAGCAGGTGCATATTACTAGTTTGTTGATAATATGATCTTTATGACGTTGCAATAACAACTAACGGATGTCTGGTACATTTTAACAAAAATTCTAATTAATTTTTTTTAAATAATACTACCACTTTACAATATTAATTTGATAACAATTTTAAATTGTATATTATATTGTCATAAATTAATCCAGACCACAAACTTTCCAAAATAACAACTTTCTAAAATAAAATATGGACCATTAAAGTTTGCAAAATTCCATCGGCCGGATTAATTTTATACACAATTATACCAAGCCAACCCAGTCGGAAATGTCCTTATGGCCCGTACGGCGGTTATCCTACAACCTTGCAATTTCTATCCAAAATGTACTTCAACGAATCCAATAAATTTCGAAATCGTTCTAAATTTCTTTTTTAAATGCTTTCTAAAAGAAATAGAACACTCTTTTTTTTCACTAACCTTTGCTTTTTATTCATTCGCAAAATTCTTGATACAAGCCAATAATTTATACGCTTAAATTTTCACAGCCGCTCGCGACTTCCCGTCGGCGCGGCGTAAGTCTCCTTTCTTTCTCTCTCTGCCGAAATCTTCCCGCAGAGTTCCACCTAATATAATAACCCGGGCACCTAATACTAAAATTGCAATCTTTCCCACATAATTCAATTATTTGAAAAGAAAACTCTGGTTTTATTAACAATTTGGTTCATGTTCTCCTTAGGTCACGGAAAACAAAAAAAGTTTGAAAAAATATGGTTACAAATAGAAATTTTTGAAACGGTCATTGCCTTGCAGCTAACGCAGTTGGATGCGAATGCGGGGTACCGGGTTCAAACTCGGGGAGTCAAACTTTCTTATGACCAAGTCTCCGTGCTTCGGAGGGCACGTTAAGCCGGCGGTCCCCCTGAGTTGACGAATTGCTACCGTTAACAAAAAACAGGGCTACAGGCACATCTGAATGGTAGGCTAGCAAGCTGCTAACACCCCTCTTTTCCTAAAATTGTCAAACAAAGAGCAATTAAAGAAATATGACGTAGTTCAACTGGGTTGAACCATTGGTTGAACACAACACCCATATGAAAAGTTATCGATCACACATGGGTCGAATTTACAAGGAAGATTGTAAAGAAAATAATTAACAAAGTTTTTAATTAATTAGTTTCTCACACATTAACCTTCGCATAGCATACTTATATTTTAGTTACTTAGATGGCATACTGGGGTCCTGTGGACCCCAACGGTAAAAGGGATTAAATCAAGAGAGAAAATAAAATTTTAAGACTGATTTTTGTAAGAAACACTAAACTAGTGTATTTGTCACTGAAAAGTATAAATAATCCACCTAAAAAAGAAAAACTTTTAATTATATTCGACATTTAGTAAAATATGGCAAATTTCATCAATCAAAAGCAACCTTTTAGTATATAATTTATTTACACAAAAATGAAAAAGAATTTAACCGAAAATTATTTTATACTATAAACTAGACATATGGTTCTATAAAATAAAAAAAAAATCATCATAATGTTATCACAAAAGTCTTATATGACATTTTTAAAATTGCGATTTATTCAATGTAATCATCGCACTCCGCACGTATGTAAATGAAATATAAACTCTTATATTTTGAAATATCTTATTAATTAATTATCTGAAGTTAAAAACTTAGCAATTTAGGTAATATTAATTCACTAAATTATGGTTATCAAAGACCAAAATGACTAAAAAAAATATTTCCATATTAACAAAATAGTTACGTAAATGGCATACTGGGGTCCCACGGACCCCAAGCTCGCTTAAATCATATAAAACTTTAAGGGCATACCACAACTAACAGTAGCATAGTGTGTAAAATGTCGAGAGGGTTATGATGCTAAATTACAAAGGTGTCGATTTGCCAAAAAAAAAAATATTAGAACATTCTACAGGCTTTTTAAGATATCGTGGGGTCCCAGGGACCCCAGTATGCCATGCGAAGGTTAAAACAACGGCGCATATACAGTGACTCCCATAATAACCCGGGCACCTAATAAAATTGTAATCTTTTTCACGTAATTCAATTATTTAAAAAGAAAACAGTGGTCTTAACTTATCATTATCAGAACTACCCCTTTATAAGAGGAATGAGTTGTTTTGATAAAGATTTTTTGAAAAAAATTATTTCTAATATGCCCAAACGTTTGAGTGATGCTATCAAACAAAATGGGTATCCCACAAAATATTAAACAATGTGCCTAATCGGTCAAATTATTAAAACGTTAAAATTTCTATTTGCGACCATATTTTTTCAAACTTTTTTTGTGTTTTCCGTGACCTAAGCTGTTTTCTTTTCAAATAATTGAATTACGTGGAAAAGATTACAATTCCATTAGGTGCCCGGGTTATTATGGGAGTCACTTTTACAGTCAATTGGGGTGGAATTGATCATTATGGGGGTGAGATTGATCACTCTTTATATTTTTAATTTAGCGCCAAAATCAAATTTCTGAGCTCGCTCTTGGAGTTTACTAGTAGTGTACTCACAGTCGATATGAACGAGCTAGATTAGCAACTTTGACGCTAAATTCAAATATATTATACAGATGATTTTTGATAAATCTCACCCCCAGTATGATCAATTCCACCCCAAATGACGGTACTAATAAGTAATAACTCACTCCCCCGGTCTACATTCTACATTGGGCTTGTTAAATTATAGAAATTTGGAAAAATAAAAATAATAATTTTATTTATTTTTGATATTATTTTGGAATTACCATTGTTTCGGCCATCTTGTACAAAATTATTAAAATTAAAATCAATTTAGAAATAAATACTTTTTGTGTTGTAGTACCTACCTACATTATAAAAGATTATAATATAAATGCAGTTATGTTCTTTACAATTATGACGTCATTCTGTTACTAGGCGATAATCGCGATATATTTTTGCAACTCTGCAAGTATAGCAAACTGACTTCTCAAGAAGTAGCGTCAGTATTATGTACAATAAAAGTTATAATAAAATTAAACTATAATATAAATTTTACTGTATTTAAAAAATACCCTTTATGGAAAATCGAAAACGTAATAAAAATTTATTAACTATAAAATTATAAGATATTTTTGAAACATCTCATGTGTAGTTTTCATTGCATTTTAAGGGCCAATTTATTCATCTCTTCGTCAAGTACATTATCTAATAGCGTTACGGGTAAGGTAGCTGCAATACCCCAATAGCCACTATTGCATTGTAAATATGGGTTTACGGCTAACACAAATTTAAGAGCCAAATATGTTTTACAAATCAGATTTTAACTTAAAATTTCTAGAATTGTGAGTGTTGTACCTATTTATGAGATATTTAATTTTTGATAAATAATTGATCAAAACGAATCTTTTAGATGACTCCTAGCGATCTGTTTGGGTAGTTGCGTTGTAGATGGTAACAAAGTTACCATTTTTATTTGTAATTAAAATAAATTATAAATTTTTCGTTGAAGCTTCAGCGCCAACACTCGGATACTTGCCACACTTCTCCACCCACGCTTTTCTATTGTAATGGATGGCCCGCCAATTTTATGTAAAAGTTGTTATTTGTATGGAACGTCCTGTCGTTATTATTGACAATTTCTACTTGGTACTAAGTATATTTGTTTCTTTTCATGCTGGTTTGGTATTGAATATCTTAAATTGCATCCACATTGAAAAAAATTATCAATCTGTAATTTCGAAATTTTTTTTATAAATTGAAATTATGAACCCAAAAAAGCTTAATACCAAGAATATTGTTTATAGAATAGTATTATCTCAACGAATTTGCTATATTTTAAATATTAAAGCCGGGCGGTTCCATGTAAAAATAATTAATTGAGAATCATCAGCGCCATCTTTTGAGATTTTTTTAGGCGCTGCCCTTTTAATCGTACCACTGAATTCAAAATTTAATGGTCCCATTTTTAAGTATTATTTAATTTATTTATTTAAATGATAATTAATAAAAAAAATTGTTGCGTCTGTTAATGTAATGCCGAAACATACTTAATTGAATTTCTTTTTGTTTCAGAAATAACAAGATTTTTTGTTAATAAATTGATAAACACGTTCGAATTTGCGAAAGAAAAAGTTTTAAAACCTGAAAAATAAGGCAACTAAAAGTTATTTTAAAGACATAATGCTAAAGTAACTTTAAAAGTGTACCTGCTGGAAATATTTATGGTGTTATTGTAAATGTGAACATCGGAATATTTAAAATATTAGATAGAGAAGGGCGAAGTCTTAGAGCACTGTTTTTATTTTGCTATTTCTCATTATAAATTAAATTAATTTAAGTCTAGATTAGTGATGTGACGAGTCGAATACTTTTTAAACTCGAGTAGGTAACTCGAATTCGAAATATTTTTAACTCGAGTTAATACTCGAGTAATTTTACTCGGCTGCGCGCGCACCTTGTATCATTAATAATTAAAATAACATTAAAAATTATTAAATTTTAATCATTTAATCTATTTTATGAGTTACGACTTGTGAGTACTAATTTGAAAAGGCAAATCAGTTAGTAAAAAACTAATAATAATTTTGCTTTGCTTTGCATTCGTTTCGTTTATAAAATTATTTGTGCTTGTGTGTAGTTTGCGTGCGCATTTAAAACTCGCCAACTCGAGTTGCACAAAAAAACTACTCGAGTTATTCGAATACAGACCTTACTCGAGTTTTAACCCGAGTCGTCACATCACTAGTCTAGATACTTATATTACCTTTTTTGACCATAACTTCATTAATTGGCCAAACGTACCTACAAAATATAAAATATATAACCAATTCTTTAATCCGAAGACTCTGCTTACAAAATTAAGTGCTACCAAAGTGCCAAATCCATTGAATTTGGGATTCAAATCCGGAATTTCTAAGTGGTTTTCTTTGAAAATTTCGAGTTTAATAATTGTTGAAGTGCAATAACTTATAACGGGAGCCTACAGCTGATGAATCGCCAATTTTAATAATATTTTTAACAAAAGTGTAGCGTTTATTCCAATGCATCTATTTTGAAAAGAGGACTTATTAAAATTATTGTACACTTATCTCTTTATTTTCGATTTCCTTCATTTTAAAAAACTTATGGACTATTTTTTTCGATTTATTGAAGATTCATCAGCTGTAGTTCCTCATCCTTGTTAGATGAATTGAATCGTCGATGTTATTCAGGAAAAATTAAGCACAAATCGGGAGAAATGTTAAGTGGAAAAATTGGAATCTTTCTTAAATGTCTCTCTTAGGATCAGAGATAGTGACGTAAATAGCATATTTTGTCATCTTTGCTGATGAGACCAGTCTCACAGGTGAAATAGTAAATATGAATAACCGCAACTAGCCCCATATTTCAATGGTTTTTGTAACAACTGTTTTTTTCTCATATTATTTTTATGAATTTACAGAAATAAAGTAGTAATCGTAAGCCGAGAGGAAGAAGATATATCAGAAAGCCGAGAAAAAGATGGACGCCTGAAAAGGCCATATATAATGAACCTATCCTTACAGTAAAGAAGACGAAGAAATAGTAAGAATTTAAATATCAACTTTTATTGAAAATACATAAAGAAAAAATATTCCTAATTTCCTCTTATGTAAAAAAGTATAAAAAAAGGAAGTATATAAATTTAGAAAAAAGAATAAAAAAAGGTCGAAAAAAGGGTGTCGTAAAATAAAACAAATTACTTTTTCTCGTCAAAATTAAGAGCAACATTGTATGATTTTAGGGTAGAATAGTTAAAAAAAATAGGTTATATGGTAAATAATTCATATACCTTTAAAAATTATGTTAGTTTGTCCGCAAAATTTTAATTGTGAATTTAGTGGTCCGCAATATCTAAACGGTTGCCGACCGCTGTCATAAAAGATAAAGCATCACTGAAATGGAAGTCTTGGGACTGAACACATAACGCGAAAGACTGACAGAAGTGAAATAAAGAAATGCAAAAATGGGGGATATGGGTAGATAGAGAAAGGGAGAAGAGAAAGTCCAGATATGCAATGTTCGAATGACTAACTGAAGAAATCCTGTGCATCAAATTAGCATTATTTGGATTTAGATCTATTATTTCCCAACGTGAGGTCCACACGTCTCACAGGAGGGTAATTTGATGGAGCAGGGGGCAATGGGCTCGTCCAGAGTTTAATCATATGGCGACTCTCAGTTACTATTCTTCAGCCTAAACTCGAAGGGAATAATCCTCATGGACTATTTGCAGAAATGAAGAACGATCACGGAGCAGTACTACAGTAAATTATTGGCTCGATTCGATAAGAAATTGAAGAAAATACGGCCCAATTTGGCTAATCAAAAAGTGCTGTTTCATAACGATAACGCACCAGCACATTTATTCGGAATTGTCGCGGCCAAATTGGATGAACTACGCTACGAATTGTTTCCATACCCACCTTCGACTTCTTTCTATTTTCTAACATGAAAACATGGCCCGGGGGAAAAATTCAGCCTAAACGAGAGATTATCGCCGAGGCAGAAGCGTATTTTGAACTCGTATTATATTTTTTCTTTATTATCAGTAAATATTTGTATCAAAAAATAAATAAATCTGAGATTGTCGTGCGCGATGAATTGACGTAGATTCGAATAAACCTGTCAATTCCTAGTTTTGACTGGTTTATGCAAAGTAGATACTTACTCAAATTTAGGCAATTAATTATACACTCTAGTTTCTTCATTTTTAATCCTATTGGGCAGGTTTATGCACTGGAAAATTCAAAATTAAAAGCTGTACATGAATAAGCATTTAACTAGTTATGCTTAAAAAATGGACTTGACCGGTTTATGCATTGGAACCCTAAATTATGACTGTCTTAAACATTTTGTTGAACAAATCAAATAAATCAGTTTTCCATATAGGTATCATTATTTTAAAGTTAAAATAAGTTAATGACATAATCGCAAATAAATTATTGAATTAATCTACAAAATTATGCTTTCACATCAACGCAAAATTTTAAACATTCCATTTAGTCGGTGCCATATAGCAGAAGTATAGGCCAGTAATTGGGAACTTAAAAAGTGAAATGTTAGACAAAACTTGCAAAAGTTTTTATATTTTGGGACAACATTGTAACAGGTTAAAAAATTATTAATCCGATTTTTGCACCCTTTTTTGCTCCCCGAAACATTATTAAACTGTTAAAAGAAGAGTGTAAATTTGCAATAACTCGATGAAAAAAAATTCCGAAATTTATGCAAATCTTGGAGAACATTTTAATAATTATTAGACATCTTCTATAAAGTTTGCACCCTGCTACGATGACCGGAACACGGCAAATATTTGTGATTATTAATTTGCACACAGAGGGTCGCATAAGAAATTATTTGCATAACTTTTGCAATTTTTTTCGACAGGATATACAAAAAAAAAATTAATAAGCTACTGTTTGCAATGTTCCGGTCATTGTAGCAGGGTGCAAACTTTATTGAAGATGTGTTTTAATTATTAAGATGTTCTCCAAAGTTTGCATAAATTTCGGAATTTTTTTCAAAAAGTGATTGCAAATTTACGTTTTTTGTTAATTTAACAATGTTGCTGGGGTTGGAAAAGGGTGCAAAATCGGATTTATTATTTTTTTACCTTCTCCAATGTTGTCTCAAAATTTGAAAACTTTTGCAATTTTTCATACCTTTTTTGCTACAATGACTGGCCATGGCCTAGTAGCAAATACTACAGACCCACGGTTTCTGGGGACCTCACGACCAGCAGATAAAAGTGAAAGGTAATTCCTGTGCCTGTATCTGGGGGATCCCACGCCTAGTAAGTTTTTTATTTAGCAAAAAAGAGTAAAAAAAGGCCATTTAAAAAAATAGGAGGGCCTCTTGATAACGTTTTACTGGTTACTGTTACTGGATTTAGTATTACTATTATTATGGTTAGAGTCAGGATAGTTAGGCTCATGCCTTTTTTTTAAATGGAGATATTTCAGGCAGACCCGATTTAAAATCAGTTTCAAAGCCTGTACTCTTCAAAAATGAAAACTGCATATTTTATTTTGCCTTTTTTGGGGGGTTTCAATTTATTTTGCCTTTTATGTACATATATTTTGCGTTGGTTTTGCTTATTTACTGCCTTTTTGAACCAAAATTTTATGTTTCTGCTTATTTTTTCAGACATCGTTTTTGGCTTGTTTTTAATGCCCTTTTTCCTGCCTTTTTTGAGGTTTTATTTTGCCTAACTATCCTGTCTCTAGTAATGACTTATAAATATATTTGTTTGCTAAATAATTTGAAACAAACATCATAATACATCTTGTATATTTAAAACATCAGTCTTGAGTATCTTGTTTGTAACGCACCTCTTATTGGTCGAGATTAAAAACATTACCAATACATCAACTTTTTTTTTGTGGGCCCAGCGCCCGGCAGAGAAAGAAAAATACATCACTGGTGATGAAATTGGATTTAAAGTTTGCAATTGAATTGAACTTTGTAAATTGGTCTATGATTAATAAATCTTAAATTTTTAGCCAATCGATTAGTGAGAACTCTTCCCATTATTATTAAAACCTTTTATTACGTTCAGTGTTGTTCTGCACATTGAAACTTATACAGAAAATATGATGATTGGACGTATGTGGACTGCACCCAAGTTCAGTTTTTACCTTTTCTATGTACAAATAATTTTTGAAATTATAAAACGTTACAATTTTAAATTCAAAACAATTTTTATTTTTTAAAAGTAACAAACAACATCAATACTACTTAATTTATATTCTAAAATTTAAAGTTATAAACTTTACAATATTTAGTAACTTCCTCTCCGAGATTTCAGAAATAGAATCAAAGTTGCTAAAAAGTTAAACTTTGCTAAAAGTTTAAATTGAAAGACATTCATAATTTATTAGTGATCTTTATTTTAGAATGGATTATTTCTATTACACCAAAAATGTAGCTTTACAAGCACAACGGTGAATTAAAAAACATTTCTACTCAACAAATTACACTTATTCCTCATTTCAAAGTACCTTATAGAACTACAACTGCAACAAATCATCAAGCATTTTATTATGAAGAAAAATTGTTATAGTAAAATAGGGCATTCACAATATTAAGATTGAAAAACATTCAAAATTTCAGATTTATATTCATAAGATTACTGATTTCCACTCTTAATTTCATTCTCCAATTTCAACATTTTCATCGGAAGTAAAATGACCATTTCACGAGAAATAGCAATTTCACTAGGAATTAATTTTTCCGCTTCCGGATTAATTTTACAGTAATCCACAACCTTTTTATGTGATTCCAGATTGGCATCTGTGTGTTTAAGTAAAACGTTTTTGTCTAAACTAATGTAACGGCTGTGAAGTGCAGCAATGTTAAAGTAAGTTAGTAAAAAGACCTTCTCGTAATCACTCTCGACTCTCTTTGGTAGTTCATTGGTCGACAGTTCTCGAAATGAATTTAAAAAATTATTATATTGTTCAATGCTGCTATCAATGAGTGAATTTATTTTTGTTAATAAAGAAGGTGTTGGTCTGGGCATTTCTTTAAGTTTATCCAACTTAATGTGCAAAATTTCGCCATACGCATCGGCCAATTCGTACCACATTTTTTTACAATACTGCATGTAGTAAGTGGGATTGACTTGTTTAAGAACATCTTCGTATAACGTAACTCTTCGTTTGTGCATTTTTGCCTGATTTTCAACATTTTCTTCAAAAAATGACAAGTTCAAATATAATTGAGCGTGATCCTGAACTATTTGTATGTAATCGGATGCTAAATTCTCTAAGGTGTAGTACGTGTGCGCTTTATCCAACCACGACTTGCAATTCCAGAACACTTTGCGAGCGTCTTCTATGGTAAGGACAAATTGGTCACTAATTACCATCTCATATGACATTAAATTAAGAGTTGGAAAATTTAATTCCGCCATTTGGGGGTTTTTAAGTCCTAAATCGGTGCTTAATGTGCACCTGGAATCAATATCATCGGAGTGGTTCATGAGACGGTCACGAGAGTTTGATAATAAAATTATACCATATTTTGCCCAACATCGTGCAACATCTGCACTTCGATGCTTAAAGTTTTCCATTTGTGCTAAATATTCTTCATCGTGAGTTTCAATTTCATTCAATTTAGTTTCATAAACGTCCAACATGTACGAACTGGCAGCTAAATGATGTCGTGCCTGCTGAAATCCATTATTTTCGACAAAAAATTGCGCCAACGTAGCGGAATTCAACGCCCAATCGATGAATTCATAATCATCGTTCTGCAATTGCCTCTTTAATGTATTGTGCAGATATACCGCACTTTTAAGGGGCTCCTTCTGAGTACCATAAATTTGTGCTAAATAATACAATGTGAGTGTGTGTAACTTTTCTAAATTTTTAGCTGCCAATTCTTCGTTGCAATCATCATAATTTACAAACAAGTCATGTATATCAATAAACTTTAAATTACATTCTTTAACCTTCTTGTAAAAGCTTTGGGCACTCTCTAAGTACAACAACGCTTTAGCGGGTTCACTTTCGGATGATAATAAACCAAACTCGTTCAACATATTTAAAGCAACTAAAATAATTTCTTTTTCTTGTTGCTTAGCGTGGACTACATCGTAACACTGTTCCAAGAACTTTTTTCCTGACGAAGTCTCACCGATTATAATTGAAATGTTACTTAGGTACAGCAAAACAGCCCCTAACATACCTAGCAATAAATTAATTTAGTTGTTAGAAATTATGAGGTCGCAATAATTACTATATTCCACTTACCGGTCAGTTTATTTACGTCATTGTTTGCTGTTTTTAACAAATTTTCTAGATTGAATTTCATGCCCATTAATATTTTGCGGCCTTTGCATTGCGATTGATACGGTTTGTCTGGTGGATCTAATTTACTATCTTCATCGAGTAATTTTTTGACTTTTTCGTACTTTTCCTTTAAATCTACATAAACTTCTTTGTTTATCAACATTTTTAATGCGAACTTTAGAATCAAGAAATTTCCGGTCGATTACTTTTAGGTTAAGTTCTTAGTTTTTTAATGTCAAAATACGGGCAATTAGTGATGACGAAGCAAAGGTAAGCGCTCACAAAGCGCAAATGGCGGGAAATATTGGGTTCTAAACATTGCAAAATTAACATGGGAAAATACAGAGCGCAAAGAATAATTCGAAAACGAGAGATTTCTTAGCTATGAGATTCATATAGCACCAACAATGCACTAATACGGAATATAACTGGTAAGTTTCAATGCAGTAGATAAACTCAAATTTAAATGATTACGATTTGAATGTTTGAACTATTTAACCTCCCTTTTTGTTACAGATATAATTTTCGTAAAATCACGCAAATAACTAGTTAATATGTTACTTAGACATGTTACAATTACTGAAAATTAATTTATCGTACTTTCTGTACGTTTTACAAATACTAACTAGTTAACATAATGGTTTCGTAGTTACAAATTGCTACGATAAGGAAATTTGCAAGTTTTTTTAATTTCCCACCGATTCAAACACCGATTCAACAAATGAGACGGAAAAAACATTTCAGATCAGATTTCACAGCGAACTTTGCGATATGAAGCATCAGAAATTACAGTTTTGCAAAACCATTTTAAAACACACCTATCGGCGAAAAACCATTTGAATGTGAAAGTTGAAGTAAAGAATGCTTTATAAATAATGTAGATGATTGTGTTTGTAATTTGCTTTTCTTTACAGGTAATCATTGTCGTACATTTTAAACAAGAAATATTGCCATTTGGTGGTGTGGACTCGCAAAGAAACCCAAATTGTAATTATTTTAAGATCAAAAAGCTGGGAAATCAAGATTGCTATTTTGGAAAACTTTTATGTTAACAAATTCATACCAAATATTAGTGTTGTTTCTACAATTGCTAGTTAATTTGTTTTTTAAACTTTTGTGTTTGTTAATAGTAATTTATTCAAAACATGCGACTCGATGCGAAATCGAAAGATCCTAGTTTTCCCTAACTGCATTTTTAATTAACAATTAATAAAATATGAATAACAATAAGAGTAAATGTCTATTATGTATCATTGTTCCTTTTATTAAAAATTTGTATATAAATTGGCAAAAGTTAATTACAATATTTATTCAAAATAACACATTTCATTTTTACGATGAATCGCTATCTTCACGATACTTGTCTTCTACTTCCTTTATTAAGGGGTTTTACAAGTGCCCCAATTGTTTAAAATGTACGACAATGATTACCTGTAAAGAAAAGCAAATTACAAACACAATCATCTACATTATTTATAAAGCATTCTTTACTTCAACTTTCACATTCAAATGGTTTTTCGCCGGTAGGTGTGTTTTAAAATGGTTTTGCAAAACTGTAATTTCTGATGCTTCATATCGCAAAGTTCGCTGTGAAATCTGATCTGAAATGTTTTTTCCGTCTCATTTGTTGAATCGGTGTTTGAATCGGTGGGAAATTAAAAAAACTTGCAAATTTCCTTATCGTAGCAATTTGTAACTACGAAACCATTATGTTAACTAGTTAGTATTTGTAAAACGTATAGAAAGTACGATAAATTAATTCTCAGTAATTGTAACATGTCTAAGTAACATATTAACTAGTTATTTGCGTGATTTTACGAAAATTATATCTGTAACAAAAAGGGAGGTTAAATAGTTCAAACATTCAAATCGTAATCATTTAAATTTGAGTTTATCTACTGCATTGAAACTTACCAGTTATATTCCGTATTAGTGCATTGTTGGTGCTATATGAATCTCATAGCTAAGAAATATCTCGTTTTCGAATTATTCTTTGCGCTCTGTATTTTCCCATGTTAATTTTGCAATGTTTAGAACCCAATATTTCCCGCCATTTGCGCTTTGTGAGCGCTTACCTTTGCTTCGTCATCACTAATTGCCCGTATTACGGGATTACATCAGATTTAATATACAGTGTGTTTGTGTAAAAAATGTAAAACACACACCATAGGATTTCATTTCGGGGGGGGGGGGCACTTGTAAAAAACCTTTTGTAAAATGTAAAATTTTCGGTTGTTCCCCTTCTATTTTCTTCGTCTTTTCAACATTTCGGGGGGGCATGTGCCCCCCCCCCTGGCTACGGGCCTGGCTGAACCTTCTAAGTTCAATCCTCAGAGTTGAAAAACTTTCGTAATTTACCGATATCTTGCTTATTACTCAAAAAAATTGCACAAAAGTATAATATTTTAAAAAATATATATTTTTGAGTAATAAGCAAGATATCAATGAATTACGAAAGTGTGTTTTGAAATCCATCCAAATGCGGATCCAGGGGAGGGATCGCCTCCTCGGAAAAATTAAACATTATACCCCGCCGATAATATGAACATGGGAAATTGATTTTGGTTTAATTCCTGCTTCCCATTAGAACAGATATGAATGAAAATGGTATCAATTTGAAGAGTATTTTATTCCGCTTCTAAAGATACATAACACTTCATATTTTGTTCTTTAATTACTGTTGAAAACTCACAAATAATACCTAAAATAAAAATTTATAAACATTTTAGTTGCCTTGTTTGAATCTTATTGCAATTGTTTTTGCTTGAAAATTATTAGTTTTCAATTATTATTTTTCCTGAATGCCTTTTGGAGTCTATCATCTAATTTGAGCTTTAATGACAATTTTATTATAAATATGTACGAGCAGTATAAATAATAGAACGTATTCAGGATTGTTATCGTGAACAAAACTAATAAGTGAATAATATGAAGGATTGGGTTGAACACAACCAATATTATTATTGTATATAATAATATAGTCGGTTTTGAAACGTCTTTCGACGTTATCCGATACCTAACTACCAACCTTGCGAATTGGCATTTGATTTGTTAGCATTTTACATATTTTACCTAGACGAGGAGCAAGCCCGACGTAGAACCCCCAACCTGGAGGACCAGAGAGACGGCCAGAATAAAGTTCTTACTTCACCCAGATTCAAACCGGGCATTTAGCGTTCATAGTCAACTTATTCGACCATAATGCTCCGACCATCTCTATTTATATTATTATATTAATATTTAAATTGGTTAGTTTTTAATTAATTAAAATTAATAATAATTTAATATAATATTACACAATAACAATAATAAACTTTTACTCAGAAGTACACTATCTATATTTTTATAATATCAAAAATACAACAAAAAATTTATACATATTAATAAAAAAGATATTACAAAATATTAAAATTTCTACTACAGTAGGTACTTCTTATTTCAAATATTGATTGTAAAGTCCCAACATGACAAATAATATATTATCATTTTCGTTTAATGTAAAAAATAAAAATAGGTAATATGCATTTTAATTTGCTCCTAGTTAAAAATGGACTCCATACAAATGAAATTTTAATATTAAATTCAAACATTTAAAAGATTACGTTAAAATAAAACAATTATTAATAACTAAATAACATACTTAATAACAAAAGACACAACTCCCGATTTATTCATCACAGTACCACAAACAGATAATGAAAAATTTATCATGAATAATTGATGGAGATATTTATTATGAAGAAACAAAATATCCTGATCTATCTAATAGGCATCACAAATTAAGTAAACAAACAATAAATTCTCATATAGAATAAAAATTTATCTGAACTTCTTGAACAGTGGATGTTTATTGCCCAGATTTCTTTTATATTCATAATATACAGCATCATCTGCTCCTGACATAGAACCAATATGGCCTGCTCGGCGCATACCACTTGGTCCTCCTCTTGCACCACCTTCCCCAGGTATTCGTTCATCTTCACAATCAATATCACTAGCTGCTAAAACTTGTTGTAAAAGTTGGCCCTGCTCTTCACGAGTATTATAAAATAAATCTTGTTCTTTATCCATTCCTGCTAAGTTTGTTATAACTTTATAACTATACCCTTGATCAATTAAAAATCTTTGACGTTTTCGTGAATAACTCATCTCCATAGTGTCTTGCGATACGAGAGAATAAAAGAAGGCGTTGTATTCTTCAGCTATAGCACCTTTCTTAGCTCTCAAAATACGTCCCAAACGTTGGGCCTCTTGTCTTCTGGAACCTCCATGAGATGATATTTGAATTAAAACATTAGCTTCGGGTAAGTCAAATGAAGTATCGGCAACTTTACTTACGAATATCGTATTTACTTTAGTATTAAACTTAAAATTTTGTAAAATTTGAATTCTTTCATTCTGCGAAGTTGGACCATAGATGTAAGGCTTATTCATTTTTACAGCATAATGCTTCAAAGCAAAAACGTTATCAGAGAACACAATAATTTTGTCACCTCTGCGTTCATGATACTTGATTAAGTATTGTGTTGCACGAAATTTGTTTGGATTCATAACAAATAATAAAATTCGCTTGCTCACCTTGCACACTAAATATTCTCGATAAAATTCTGGAGACATGGGACACCAAACTTCAGCACATTGTACCTAAAAGAAAAATTGCACAATTAAACTAAAATAGCTTATTTATGTAACCAGTTATGAAATGGCAGAATTCAGTTATGAAATTTTACAGAAAATTGCATCAAAATTATTTGTTGCATTCGTTTTGACAAAAAGAAACTGAAACTCACTTTAGCAATAAATCCCTTCTTTTGTAATTCCAACCAATTGGCTTCATATAGTTTTGGTCCAATAAGAAAATTTAAATCTGCAATCTTGTCATCTTCTCGCAACAAAGTGGCAGTTAAACCTAATTTGCAATGGGATTGCACGATGGTCAAGACCCTTCTAAACATTTTTGCTGGAATGGTATGTACTTCATCGAGAACCATTATACCCCATTCTTGATTTTGTAACCACTTCATCGTTTGTTCTGCTTCCCATGATCGTTTCTGAGTGTGTGTTATCATGGAATAAGTGGTAACTAAAACTCCACATCCCATAGGCTTATCTTTAGCTTCCGATGTAAACCGACAGATCATACTGTCGTCTGCTGTAGACCACATCTTAAACTGTTGTTTCCATTGTTCGACAGAAACACCAGAATTACACAGCACCAAAGCTCTCTTACGAACAGTACAACAAGCTGTAACACCTACCAAAGATTTTCCAGCTCCACAGGGCAAAACTATAACCCCAGATCTTGCACGACCATTTCCAAACATCTTACGTAAACTTTTCTCTTGGTATGGTCTTAGCACAGCAGATGGTTTTAAATCTATATTAATATCAACGTTAATGGAGTCATTTTTAAAATCATACTCTGCTAAAAGAGGATACTCCAATTCAATACAACGCTTTTGAAGAATTTCAATGTTATCTTGTTTAACTTCAAAGGAAAAATTTTTAGTCGATAATTCATCTTCGTCTTCTTCGTTATCCATTTTTTCATAAAAATTGGTGATATCGTCTGGTACCGGTGTGACTTCTACAGGGGCCGGTTCAGTAGATGATCCTGCTATACTTCCAAACACAGGCAAATTTTTCTTTTCCTCGACTTGAGTAATCAAATCGACTTCTTCGTCGACATCTGCAATCCTTCTTAATCGACATTCTTGTATGACGGGATCTTTTAATAACTTTTGTAAAACATCTGGAAATGCACTTTCTACGAAGTATTTGTTATGCTTAAGCACAAGTTTCACTTTGCCATACGACAAAGTACACAAAGTAATAAACTCGATTATGCCATCCGGTATGCTGGTTTTGCTAAGTCTTTTTAAGTATTCAATAATGTCATAGGTTTGTAAACCAACACTTACGGCAGCATACAGTGAATAAGCTGTCAGTTTATATTCGTGAATATGTTCGGGTCTACACACAGGTTCAGCTATTGCAATTAAGAAGTCATGTGCATGTTTATACACAGGAGAGAAAGACTCTAGAAAAATATGTCCGTTAGGGGCCACCCATAGTGGACGAGATTCGTGATCAGATTTGAGTATCATTTTAGAACGATAGTCTTTAGCACCAAATTCGTCTTCTTGAACTTGATCACTAGTTTCAGCATTACGAGCTGCAGCTCCAGGTATTCCTTGTGTTTCTCCAGCTCCTGCACTGTCATCGTCGTTATTATAAACCCATTCTTCTTCATCCTTCTTGCGTCGTTTAGATTTGCTTTCTATTTTGGAACCGGGACGTTTAGGCAAACCCATTATAAATTAGAGGTATTGCACAATATATTTTAGGTTATAAGAGTTCCAAAAGCAAATAATGTACGTAAATAAATCAAATATGGTATACAGATGTTCTTTTACGTTCCTATCAACCTTATCGATACTACTTTATGCCTCAAACGTGTCGAGACTTTTATGTACTTGTTATCATTTGCTACCACTTTTCGTTTTCAGGAGCTCGAGAACTGTCAACCGCTATTGTCAATGTCAACTGTCACTTTTAAATTTAAAGGCTTGTTCACAATGACATGTAGTCGTACCATTTTTTAATAATCTTAAAACGCGCAATGTCGTGCACATCAGTCGTATACTCGTATAGGATAGGGGGCCCTAACGACCAAACCGACCAATGGCCGCCCAAAATCTTTAGGTCCTGCAGACGAAATTCATTAGAAATGCTAATGGCTGGTTGCTTTACACTAATGTAGTGTAGAAGATGCAGGGGTGCAGTGGGGCCAGGGCGCAAATTACCTTGATTAATAGTCCATTTCATTTTAAGAGGTCCAATTATTATGGGATAGAGCTGAATAGAAATAGAAAAATTGTTTCTATAAATAGAGAGCAGTTTATTGCTAGCCTGAGAAACAATTTGGAATCTCGTTTCTTTACGTTAACTGCATCTAAAAGATCAAGAAATAATGATGAATTTGAGAAGGAGAGGTCCAGATATAATATGATGCTAGAAGAATTTGCAATTCTAAATCCTGACACTTGGCTCGAAGATGATAAGCAAGTAATGTTAAGATATAGAGAAGAAGAAATAAGAAATATGTGTACTCGTTTTAACATTGCTAATGACCATTTAGTGATCACTGATCAGATGCCCAGTCTCGTCATGTTAACCACGAGTGTTCCACAAGTCATTGTCAAGAAAAAATGGAACTGTGGTCGTTGTTCTAAAATAATTGTTTTTTTCCTATTGCATTTTGTTGTAAATAAATTGTACATTAATTTAATAAACATACTTTATAAAAAAAAAACGTTGACCACGCCCCCTTCTTTAAAAATTTTTTTAAAGATTTAGCTTTTTTTTTTTCTTTTTACAGCCCCGGCACTTTTTATTTTACGACTGCATCCCTGAGAAGATGACCTTCTTTTCGGTTACAGTTTAAAATTTATCACAGTATCGCAAAATCAAAAAAGGCGTTAAAATTGGCAAAATTAATTTTCAAACCAACTCTGGAATAGTACGTCCATAATTTTTTCCAAAATTTTGACCCTACCTCTCTCCTCAGGGCCTGTCCATTAATTAAGTGAGCTCAAGATGGGGGGAAGGATTCACAAAATCTCATTTAAAGGGAGGGGGAGTCAATGAAAATCTCACGTCAACTTCGGTAGTACCATTTTTCTTCTCTTATATCACAGAAAAAATGTAGTCCCCGGATACACTTTACATAACTTAGGTCGTGATAGAGGACACTTCAAATTTGTTTGCTTTGCACGTGAAAAAATTTGTTAACAAATTTTTTTTAAATATGTTATCATATCAGATTTGTGCCTGTGTCGCATGGGCTTTATATGGATAAGTAGATCTGTCGACAGTAGCACTTCATTGGCTTGCCCCCCCCCCCCCGAGCTACGTTGAGCTCATAAATAAGACGCTACAAGCACAAGTTTCTTACAAATTCCAAAAAATGGGATTTTTATGCGAGCGTCCCTCCGCCCCCACTCACTGTGCCGCCAAATTCCAGAAATGGGTAAAGCTTCTAGAAAAGATTTCACATCAATAATTACATTGACGATTTAAAAACGTCTACTGTCTACCAAAGGCTCGCGACAAAATTTTACATAAAATGTGGGGTCGGGAATGGAAATAGTTTACTGACCATACCACTGTCTTACACTACTCTGGCATTTAAATCAAGGTTCCTTAAATATGAAATATAACTATTCTTCTTTCGGGATATTAGGGAAAGAGACGGTCGGAGCATAGTGGTCACGCGAGTTGACTATGAACGCTAAATGCCCGGTTCGAATCCTTCTGGCCGTCTCTCTGGTCCTCCAGGTTGGGGGTCGGGTCGATGGGCTAGCTCCTCATCACCTGTAAAGAAAACAAAAAAGCTCATTGAACCATGACCAAGCCTCGCAAGAAACTTGGCAAATGGGAACGGATAAGCAGTTACTAACTGTAGCTTGATGTGTTGTGAGGTGTTTATTTACCTTGCAATGAAAAAAGCAGTCCTAGATATATAGATATTAGTCTATCTTAGGGCCGATCTATTCATCTCTTTGCAAAGCGCATCGTAATTACGAGCCAAATAAGTTTACAAGTGCCCTGCAAAAAATTTGGGTATATTCATCTTGTCGTATCTTGTTCTTAGGTATTGCGAACTTACTAAACAGGATCGATGTTTTCTTCTAGTTAGTATATGACAGAGTAGGATTATAGGATAGCGCTATAATATATTGTTATGAGAGAAAGAGATAAAATAGTTTTGATCCAGGTCATTAGAAATGCAAGAAACCACGTCGAAAAACTACCTGAAACTACCCTCCCACAATCGCCTCGATTTCAACCCCGAGCATCCCTCATATGGTCATATGGGCAATTTGTACATTTTAACAGTTTATTTATCCAAAGGAGTAAAGTGTATTTTAAAGAAATCATAATTAAACAACAAAACTTTTGTTAAATCACTTTGTTAAAAAAGTGATTACATTTTTACAGTCCCGACAATTTAAATTATCCTATTACTGAACTCTGTTTTCGTCTTGGATAAAATTAATGGTATGATTCAGTATACGGTCATAACACCGATCTTCTTCAAATTTGGTGTGGACATGCTCCATGATGTCCTGAACACGAATAACAAAAAATTTTTGCGCGGAAACAATTTTTTTGCCCGTAAAAATTTTTTTTTTTTATTTCTTTTTCGATTTTTGGTATGATTCTAGAAGACGGTCATGGCCCAGAATCGAAAATTTTGGAGGGGGGTGGGAGGGGGTCGTAAACGCCCGATAAACAACCAAAATTTTCCGCGGAAAACATAAAAAAAAAGAAAAAAAGTCGAAAACTAACACTAACCTAGCCTCAACCGGGATATTTTAGGATCAAAAATACTTTTTTTTTTTTTTTCATTTGATGTTTTATAGTGCATCGACTACTAGGTCATTAGCACTTTATACGTTTGAATATCGATTTTTAATTATTTTGGTTTGTTGAGTATTTTTGTTTGTCATAGGTTTTTTTGGTTAGGGTATTTTGTTTGGTTTTGTTCACCACATCGTGTGAATGTCCACTGGAAAGCCGAGCTAAGAAACTCTGCGAGGTCTAAAAATACTTGAAAAGGGTTACTGATTTAACGCCGTTGAATCTCGCTTTTGTTATGGAATTCTGGCGGGGGTGGTTGTGTTGCCAAAATGGGTATGTTACATAATGCCATTTTTTGGCAACACTAAACAAATTAAAAACATCCCCCTAGGGTAATCCAACTCGGCAAATTGTGCTATTAGCAAGGGGTGAATCTCGCTTTGTTTTGCAACTCTGGCGGGGGTGGTTGTGTTGCCAAAATGGACTTCCGCGCGCTACGCTACGCTTCGCACGCTACAGCCCCTTTTTTGGCAATACTAAACCCATTAAAAACATCCCCCTAGGGTGATCCAACTCGGCAAATTGTGCTATTTGAAAGGGGTGAATCTCGCTTTTTTTTTTGCTGCAAATTTAAGGCAAAAATACGTTGAAAATGTGAATTTACCTCGACGTTAACTGTACGATGAATTTCCCCGTGTTTTTTTAGTAAAAAATACCCCTTTTTTAATGTTTCCGCGGAAAATTTTGGCTGTTTATCGGCGATTACGACCCCGCCTCCAAAATTTTCGATTCTGGGCCATGACCGTCTTCTAGAATCATACCAAAAATAAATAAAAAAAAAAAAAAAAATTTTTACGGGCAAAAAAATAGTTTCCGCGCAAAATTGTTTAGTGATTCGTGTTCAGGACATCATGGAGCATGTCCACACCAAATATGAAGAAGATCGGTGTTGTGACCGTAAACTAGAACTTACCCAAACCGGGGTATTAGTACGAACAGATCTTTTCCATGTTTTTATTCTTCACTGTAAGCTCAGGGGGGGGCGAGGGCATCTAGATCTCTGTCCATGTAACGCCACTGACTTGTAGCACCAGCTTTGAAAAAGATCCGTTTTGGTTTTATTTTGTTTTTTTCGATGCCTTTCTGAATTTTTTTGTTTTGAAAATAACATAACCTCAAATCTGCAGTTAATGACAAATAAAATATTTACCTTTCTGAAGAGTTACACAAGAAATATTTTAAACTTTAGAGTTAGTAAATAATTAACCAAACGGTTATACTCTAATTAAATTATAAATTTCTTTTATAGACAATGACTACAAGAAATTTAGCCGCTTTCGATTTTGACAATACAATCCTTGCAGATAATTCGGATACAGTTGTACAAAAACTGCTTCCCGATGAAATGATTCCTAAATACAAAGGTACTGGATGGACCTTACATATGCAAAATATTTTTGAATTACTTCATCAACAAAATATTGATCAATCTGAAATCGAAGAAAGTATAGGTCAAATAGAGTCTAATTATGGTTTTAAGGAATTGATACAATATTTAGCTGAAAAGTACAATTACGATATTATAATTATCAGTGATGCAAATACGCATTTTATAAATACGTGGTTAATTCAAAATAAACTGGATAAGTATATTTCCAAGATTTTTACAAATCCTGCCGAGTTCCAAAATGGTTTATTGAATATTCAGTGCTTTCAAAACCAAGAATCATGCAAATTATGTGCGAGAAATTTGTGTAAAGGGCAAGTTTTGGAAGATTTTATAGATTTGAAGAATAAGGAAGGTGTAAGGTACGATAAAATTATTTACGTTGGAGATGGTTCGAATGACTTTTGTCCGATATTGAGATTGAATTGTAGTGATTTGGCTTGTTGTCGAGAGGGTTACAAGTGTGCTCGGTTAGTAACTGAAGCCAAAGAAAGTAAACCAGATGAAAATAAAACTCATGAAGTTAAAGCCGATGTTTTACTATGGACAAGTGGATATCACATACTTGATTATATTGAAAACCAACTTAATAGTTTAAAATAATTAACTGAATTAGATATTATTTTATTAAATTTCTATAACATGCAGCTAGTAATCAAATACTAGAATGTACACAAATGCAAGAAAAAACTCTTCTGCAGATTTATTTATTTTATTTCTAATAAATTTTTTAATGATAATTTTCTAACAAATTTTTTGTTTTCTGTAACCACATATATTTTAGTAAGTTGCAAATCTTTATTTCCCCATCAGTAACTGTAAAATTATATTGTTACTTTTATTCTATCTTGGAGGGTAGCTGGAAGTGATAAGTAAAACAAATAAATGTTTAGGATTTTTTTAAATCGTAGTGTTAATTAAAAGAAAAAAAAGTTATTCAACTTTAAAGTTAAAATTATATTTAAATTATAATTTTTAATCGAGTATGTAAATAGATCGCCCCCCCCCCAACACCCCAAGCTGGTAATGGCACAAAAAATGTTGTAGACTTAATAAAAATAATTCTAAAATTTTATAGCATTGTATTTATTTTTCTTACGGTAATTACATTGGCACCTAAGTCGTTAGCAGCCACCACTTAATAAATAGAACATTACAATATGATTCTTACCAGTCTTACTTAAATAATACAAAATCTAAGTTTTACATTCATAAAAGCATTTGGTGTTTTACATAGTACAGGGTGTGTTTACATAAATTGTAAAGTGAAAAATGTAGTTTGTGTACACATGATATTTTCCGACTTAAGTTATATTGTATAACGTTGTAATATTCTTATTATAATATGACACCCTGTATATAATACTGTTATTTTTAAGAGTGTTAGAATATGTTACATTGCATCTCAAGTCTTTGGTAATGTCACAGTATTAGTGTAGGTAACAATTTATAAATAAATTAATAACACGGGCCGCTATCCAATGCATTAAATTTTATAACAAAAATGGCACAAATATTTTTAACAAGATTAAAAGTGATTAGCTTTTTGTGTTACATAAAATACTTTGAGCAATATTTATAAAATTTAACGTTTATAAAAATGAAGAGGGCTTTGGTACATTTATGCATTTAATTTGTATTTAACAAACGAATTTTATATTACAAAGGCGGATCGAAGGGGAAGAGGATAGGTAATTACGTGGATTCGATTGAAAACTAAAATAAACAGGTGCGGGGAACAATTTCGTAGATCCGCCCATGCGATATTCGAAATAATTTTAATGCCTTTTCTAATTTATATATACAATTATGTTTAAAACAATCATCGACTGACTACATGATAAAATTGTGGTGTTGTTACATATCAATGTGGTTGTGTTGTGCATAACATCTTAAACAGATGCAATAATTATAAGTATTTACAATATCGATTCATAAAAACTTAAAATAAAAATTAATTTAATTCATTGAACTAAGAATTCTTGAAAGAATCATTCGAGAATATAAACGTGTGAGCCTTGTAAATTTCTAAATTATTTTGTCTTCGTATTAAATAAGCTGCAACAAGTCTGTTTCTTACAACTACTATATTACATTAATTTCAAGGGGAAAATGTTCAACTGCATATTACACAGAAACGAATAGTTTGAACAACTTTCCTAATTTTTCGTACATATAACAACTAGACCAACATGTCTTTATGATATGAATATTTTGGTAGAATCCTTAATAATTTTATTTAATTTAATATTTCTTTTGCGTTGACAAGTTTTGCATTTCTATTTACCTATGGTCTATGGTAATAGCTTAAGTAACCAACTTTCATTTTTGAGCAGTCATAAAATAAACTTGCAATCACAACTACTTTTAACAGGTTCTGATACAATACAAAAGAATATTTTTATGTGGGCTATCGGCATGAAATTTGATAAATATGTTAACAAAAATGTATGGAGTATAAAAAACCGCGTTAAAGAATTTTTTACCCTAAATGGGGGAAAGATTAAAAAGAGACCATTTTTGCCTTTTAATGTTTTTTGTAGGATCAAAATTGAAGCCACAGTTTGAATTAAATAGGGGTATTAGTTTAGATTTCATCAAGAAAATTGAAAATGGCTCCAATATGGTAAAATGGATTTTATCTCAAAAATTAACTCTCCAAGTTGATCTGCACCCATATAACTTCAAACATAAATGAACTATCTGAAGCTTACTTTTACATTATTATAACACACATTACCTCGTAATCGACCCTAATGTTATGGTGTACCAAAACTTCATGCTGGTAGCTAACAGAAATATTCTTGTGTTATCATAACCCACCATATTATTTTAAATAAAAATTATTAAGAATTAATAACGTACAATAGTAGTAATCAACAAACAGTCTGCATAGGATTAGTAATGGTTGGTCACAGTATATCTGTTTCATATACTTTACTTGTTGTTGTGCTACTGCTACTACTATTGTCCGTATTAGTGTCGGTTGTAACGGTATTGGAAGGTTGTGTGGTGATTGTATTTGCGGTGGTACTAGGCAAATTTGTTAACGAACCAGTCATTTGGGTAGTTGCCATTTGTAATCCCATTTTTTGCAATAAGTTTGATTCGCTTCCAGTTTTTTTCAATAATTGGTCCGGTGTGGGAGGAACGACGGCGACTAAGGTGTTATTTCCTCTTTGTAATTGTTGCAGTCTAGCGTATTGTTCTTGTAATGCTTTTTGTTTTTTTAAAAGTTCTTGATGTCTCTGTTCAAGTTCTTCTTTACGTGATCCTTTTTTTGTACCATCTTGAGAATTTACACTCTCGCAGCTACTACTACTAACGTTTTGTAGTTCGGTTCCCGTTGCAACAACTTGTGTGTGAATTTGTAAATTAGAGCCTATGTTTCTAGGAAGTGTTTGAGCTTTGTTATCTTTTATACTAGATCTATTAGGAACATTGCGGCGTAAAGTACTTAAACCTAAATTTTGGGTTGCGGTTTCAAATTGTGATTGCGGTTTTTCTGTCATATTCTGAACGTTTTGGATATGTTGCAAACCTGTGGCGGGCGATCTAGGAGGTAAACTTGGCGATGTTGGAGAAGCTAAAGGCGATTTTGAACTGGTGCGCGGCGGCGGAGGTGGAGGAACTCGTCGACCTGATGTAATGTGGTGTAGCAATTCTGCGTTTCTCTCAGGTATTGGTGGTTTAGTGAAACTTTTTCCATCTAATTGATTTCTAGGGGGTTGAATTGGTGGACTGTTATCCGTATCGGAACCACTCGGATATGAATGTAATCTCCTTAAACTACCTGTTGCAGTGCTAACGGTTAAATTTTGCGTGGGCAAAATGGAAGCCGAATCCATACTTCCTTTTCTTCCGATTTCTGACATATGAGGGTGACTAAAGTGGGCACTATGAGAAGGAGCAATCCCTTTTACTGGAATCGCGGGAGGATCAGACGGGGTCGAATCCGAATAGGCGGCCTGAGGCATTTGAGTGTTTACAGTAGCAGAGTGTGGTTTCGAAAATGTCTGAAGTTCATCTAACAAAGCGTCGAGTGCGTTCTCCGGACGCTGGCTACTGTCGGTGCTGTTGGAACTGTCTCCCCCGAAACTGACCTGCCCCACGCGTGCGCCGGAAGGGGGCTGCACAAAAATAATTATTTATTAGTTTTTGATCAATTTTATTACTAAAATCTAAAAAGAGGAATTTAAAAATTTCAACACCAACAATTAATTGCATTTATTGCTTTAGTTTATTAAAAAAATCGATGATATGTAAACTTTGCATAATAAAAAATTATTAAGAGTTTACATTTCATAAATATAAATTAATTTAAATTTTATATAGCATGCAACAATAAACAATTTCATTAAATCCTAGAGCCAGAATAACTTTTATAAATGCAAGAAGAAAAAAATTGGTTTTACAAAATATATTAGTTTACCTTAAAATTCAACAAAGTAAATGTGCAAAAAAAAGTCACCACAACTACCGATAATCGAATGAATCCAACTGAAACAATTACTAAAATAATAATAACAAAAATAAACTAAAAACTAATTTTACAACCCGTTTATTTACTAAATAATAAAAAATACGGTCGAAATGAGGATATTAAACTATCTAATTTATTTGAACTTAATATAACGTTGAGATTTTAATTGGATTTGAAGTACGTCACAGAATCATCATTCATTGCGTTGGTTGTCCCTGCCCTCTGTTTTATTTCCAGTAACAAAAACATCTTTCAAACAATGTATTTTCAAAACACATTTTAATACATGCTTAATAATATTATTTATTGTAGGAGGTGCATCAATATTCTTTTATTTTTTTATCTTCCAACTGAGAAAGGTAAAGATACAGTAAAAAGTCAGCCTAATACTATGTCTCTTTTCCCTCAAACTTAAAAATAATATGATAATATTGAATCAAGTTTAGGAAACTTCTGGAACTGATGAGCACCAATAAAAATGTATTTATGATAATAATAATTATGTTGCTTATTAAAAAGGCTACTGTTAAGAAAATCTGTAATGAGTAATGACATATCGAGGGCGAAAACGAAGGACCTCGTATCTCACAAAACGTAAAATGTTCAGGGAGAACAAAAAACTATTTTAGATTGTATTTAAAACACCAGTTACGAGCTACTGTTTTCTTTAATTCTACAGTTAATAAATGTTTTAGAATATTTCTCTTTCGAAAATATATGGAGCTCATCAATGCACATTATAATGGCGGCAAAAAGTTAATTTTGTTCAAAACGTCAGTTACGAGGTCCTTCGTTATTCTAAATTTGCAGGAAATGGTTACAGATGAAGACCAACAAGAGAAGACAGAAGAGTTAGTGTCGGGGGTTAATACTTAGTATGCAAACACAATTATTGGTATTACTTCTTTGTTAAAAAGTAATTGACTTGTAAAATCTTTCCCTACCTACAGATTGGAGTATTTTAAAGCTAAAATTTCACCCTTTAAAATTGCATTTAGATGAAATTGCCTAATGAATGATTTTCGGATGAACTTTCTTTTAGCCTCATGTTCATAGGATAAAATAGGGACTGACATTATTTCATATTATGTTGACATACAAAAATGGTAGAGTTCATATCAAATAAGAAAAATAGGCGGAGCTAATGTGCAGAAACGAAAATGTGTCCGCTCCGAAAATTAAAACACCCGTTTTTCTTATTTAATACGATCTCTACATTATGCCTATCAACACAGATATGGACAAGCATTGGTAATTGTCGTGGAAATATTTTAGGAAACTTTCTAATGACGACTTAAATATCACGGTATTCGTAAATTACAATTTGGGAATCCCCGAATCTTAGTTTTGGAATTACACGATATTCAAAGGGGTAAATCAATTCTTGCAAACAAATTTTGCACATAAGATTTTGAAAGATTTTCGAAAACCAGATATTATTTACATTTTTATAACATTCTGGAAATAAATCACAAATTAGTCTATGTATAGTTACTATAAATTGCTCTTAACCCTTATGTTACCGAATAAAAAAACAACATATATCACCCGGATGGGGTACCCGGGTACCCCGACATAATTTTTGCGAATTTATGTTTTTTTTTGCTTTTTTCGAGATTGTTAGTGTTTTATAGGTAATATCACGTGCATTATAAAAAATAAATCCCTTTTTTTCAAAGAATGATCCGTTTTTAGGTCAATAATATGCGATTTTCAATAAGGGGTTCCCCGACATAATTTTTGCGAATTTATGTTTTTTTAGTGCTTTTTTTGAGATTGTTAGTGTTTTGCAGGCATTATCACTTGCATTATAAAAAATAACTCGCTTGTTTTCAATAAAATCATCAGTTTTTAGGTCAATAATATGCGATTTTCAATAAGGGGTACCCCGACATAATTTTTGCGAATTTATGTTTTTTATTGCTTTTTTCGAGAATGTTAGTATTTTGTAAGCATTATCACTTGCATTATAAAAAATAAATCACTTGTTTTCAATAAAATCATCTGTTTTTAGGTCAATAATATGCGATTTTCAATAAGGGGTACCCGGGTACCCCATTCGGGGTACCCCGAAAAAAGTTTTGCTAATTTATGTTTTTTAGTGCTTTTTTCGAGATTGTTAGTGTTTTGTAGGCAATATCATTTGCATTATAAAAAATAAATCACTTGTTTTCAATAAAATCATCCATTTTTAGGTCAATAATATACGATTTTCAATAATGGGCACCCCGACATAATTTTTGCGAATTTATGTTTTTTAGTGCTTTTTTCGAGGAAAAAAGTTGTGGTGCAGTGTTTTGTAGGCATTATCACTTGCATTATAAAAAATAAATCACTTGTTTTCAAGAAAATCATCCGTTTTTAGGTCAATAATATGCGATTTTCAATAAGGGGTACCCCGACATAATTTTTGCGAATTTATGTTTTTTATTGCTTTTTTCGAGATTGTTAGTGTTTTGTAAGCATTATCACTTGCATTATAAAAAATAAATCACTTGTTTTCAATAAAATCATCTGTTTTTAGGTCAATAATATGCGATTTTCAATTAGGGGTACCCGGGTACCCCATTCGGGATTATAGGCATAGTCTGTTATAATCGCGAAAAAATTGCATTTGTAAAAATCGAAAAACTTTTAAAATTGCTTTAATTTATTTAGAACTATATTTTATAAGATGTCACAAAGTCCCAATACGCTGTGAAAAATACAAACTGAGATATACACCTGCAAAGTCAAAAAAGTACCCGGGTACCCCTATTCGGTAACATGAGGGTTATTAATAATTATCGGTTTTTAATCTAAATATTAAGAGGAATCCTTAAAGTTGTAAAATACACTTTCGTAATTCAATGATATCTTGCTTATTACTCAAGAAAATTGCACAAAAGTAGGTATATATTTTTTAAAAGAGGACACTTGGACGCAGGTCGTTGTGTTTTTATTTTTTTTAAACTCAAATTTTTTTCAAAACTTTTTTTTGTTAAACTTTTCGTTAGAAGATTTGGTTAAACCTACAATAGCATTATTTTGGGACCATGTTAATAGGAAATGTTCTTCTTAGAAACAAATTTACATATGATAGAAAACTTGACAATATCCTAAATTAATACTTTGAATAGGTATAATAGCAATTGTATGAAAACTTTTGCGATTGTTAATTTTAGCACCAAGTTGGTGCAAATTTGATAAACTAATTGTGTAATTATTTCCTTTCAAATTTGAAAGTCCTGAACCAATAGGAAAACCTCCGTTAAAGATTTACGTGTTTAGAACGCTTTGGACCAAATCAGTTTTTAAAACATTGTGAAGTGGAATAATTCAGATTTACTGTTGAAGCTACTTGGAATTTCAAACCCAAATTTTATGAATTTTTTTTTATATATTTAAATTACTACATAGTAAATTGAAAACTAATGTAACTACCTTGGATTTAATTGTATAGTAGAGCATTATAATGGGAAATGTTTCCGGATAATAGGAAATATTAATAAGTGGGTATTAATATTTTGAACATAATGTAGTTAAGTTAACATTAGAATTACTTATTCTTGTTTACCAAGCCTAAGGTTGTGTCATTATTGAAGAAGTTTAACTATTTATTCAATGTTAGCAAACTTCCCTTTTAATTTATAAGTTTAACTACTTCAAACTTACACGAGTTTTCAAAGTAATATTCAACTACAAATTCGAGTTTAGGATATTGTAATTTTGCATAGACGAGTTAAGTTTTCAAATAAATTAGATAGTACCTATTCATTCGACCTTTTCTATTAATCAAAAATAAAAAAAGCAGGAAAAACTCAGTATAATATACACAAATAAAAAATGCAACTAAAATATTAACATCAACTTACATTCCTTGTTAATTCAACATTTATTACTGAAATTTTTCATTTCATTTAACATTTAAAGTGGCACATTCTTACGGCATGCACAAATAAATTGCGTTTCATGCAATGGTAAAAGCTACAACGGAAAGGAGCGATGGAAAATTAAAACATGTTATTAAAAGCTATCACATGCAAATAAAATTGTTTCCCTTATAGTAAGGTTAGAGTTTGCCAACCGAAAATTTATATACTACAATACTTGAAAATTTTATTACAAAATAAGCAGAAAGCTACGGACAAACTACAAAGCCAATAAACGAAAAAATGATATAACAACACATTTTGTAAACTAAAATATAAGTTATGTCTGAAAACTAAAAAAAAAGCAGCAATGTACTTAAAACGTTCTTGTAATTGATAAAATAAATATTAATCAAGCAAAAGTGTCAATTACTACTAATGTAAAATTAAAAGAGTTTTAATATTTGAATTGCTTAAATAATTTATTATGCATTGTTGTGATTATGTGTTACAAAAATAATAAAGCAAGTTAGAAAGTTAATATGATTACTTGTGAATTTTTCATCTAATTAATTGCAATTTGATTAATTTGAATTTCCAACTTGCTCTTTCCATTTTGCTTTTGATCAATTTGCTGCAACTTGCAAGTGAGATTATAGTGAAATTAAAACATTTCCAATGACACCTTACTATAAGGAAAAGGTCAAAGTATCAATTCATAAGCTATCATTCAAAGTTGATTCCATAATTTATTGGTCCAATAACAATATTCAATAGATACCTTTTCTAATTTTTTTTAATCATTTAGGATACAATTGGGACAACAATTTTTGCCAAATTAAAACTTTGACCAATAAATTATATAATTTTCCAGCGAAAAGATGTATGAAACAATTCATGATCATATCACGTACGATTCAATAAAAAAATATGCAAGCATTTATATACGGAGAGAGTTAGTTTACTCGTGAGTGGTTATGGCTTCCTTGAAGTTAGAGCTCCACTTCCAGCCATACTAAATGAAATAATAAAAAAAATGTTTCAAAAATTGTTTTTAACATTTTTTTGTACATGTTAAAAATGTAAAATTGTCATCATCTTTATGATAAAAATGAAAGTGATGATGAATTGAACTTAATGAAACAATTACACAAACATCGCAATTTTTTCACTAATTATTATTTTTTGTAAGAGACTTTGATTTCATTATTTTTGATAACAATAATTAGTGAAATTGGATGTCAGGTTTTTCAATCAAATCAATCACAGTATTGATTATTCAACTTCAAAATGAGAATCATCTAATTAATTTTTGGGAAGTTACGTTCAATATCTGCGTCATTTGAGTTTAGATTGGTTCTAAATTGATACTTTTCTGAAATTTTGTATATTTGTTGATTATAATCAACAAATAGTACAACTTAATTAAATGAAAATGCTGTGATAGTTACTACTACTTGACCAATACAAGGTTAAACATAAACAAACTAATAAGTACTTAATAGAGGTCTACGAAGTATTAGTGAATTTAGTTAGTGAACTTGAATTAGTTTAAAAATTATATAATATATTATATTGTTAGGATTGGGATTACTAAGACTACTTTACTGCGTCCGACGTTTCAGCCCCTTTGAATAGCCCATTATCGAGGTTCATCATGAAAGAGTGATTTAGTTTTATAGAATTATTAATTAATAGTTGCTTCATCCTATCTTCTTGTTTGAAAATCAAAAAAGATTCAAAACATCGGACACAATATAGTAGATTATATCAACATTGACTATATGTACATAAGTATTATATAATTTTTATAGAATACAATAGATTTACTACAAGGAAAGCTAGGGAATAAGTTGAATTACCAATACAATGTGGATAAATACACCCAACAACGACCTACCTATGACGTTTATAAAATTAATATTCTTATATTCTATACAGTTTAAGATATCGATCATACATATTCACTACTTCTATTTATATTATCTGAAGACTTATTATTAGTCAGAAACACTCAATATAAAGGTGTTTTGAAAAGTAATGTGCAAATGATAGAAACAAAAAATGCTTTACTACAAGGAAGTACTCTACTCTATTAAAGTAATTGAAAGCATTATTTGTAAATAATTTTATAATTCGTACACTACAAATCCATTTTACAAATTGAAGACTTGCAATACTAAATTCGTGTAGGACCACTGTTGAGTGCGATGCAAATTCCATCCATGTTCGAAGTTACATCGCATTCTTATAATAACATTTAAATGACTTCTTCACCTGATTGGTTTTCAAAATTAGGTTATCTATATAATTTGGAAACAAACGCTCAAAAATTTTGATGCTGAATATAGTTTGGAATATAAAAATATTTACAAATACACACAATATTGAAATTGTATAGGTAAGGTATTCATAGCTAAGGTAACATTGGAAATGCATTTAACTGCATATAATTAGATGAAAATATCACCTTTTTGGCCAAAATATAAGAGCACTCTTCTGAAAGAAAATCTCATGGGATTAATTTATACGTTTAACACAAAAATCGTCATTTTTTGCAAAAACTAAACCGTATAAATTAATTCCTTTTAAACAAAAAGCATGCAGGTTAGACAACAACTGCATTAAGATTAATAAACAGTACATACTTTGCTGTGTTGTCCTGATGTAGGTGTTACAGGTGGAGTTTCCGTTATTGTTGGTGATATGCGTCCATCAGGCGTACCTGTAGCACACGGCAATCGTTGTTCTTGGACACTTGCCAGTCTAAAAAATATTTGTACAAGACTAAACTACATATTTTAAAAATTGCTCACCTTTTTAGTGTAACCAAAGTACCGGTCAATTTTTTACACCTCCTTAAAGCACTTTCTAATCTTTCAGGTTCTTCTTTCAGAAACTTTTCTTCTCTTACCACTTTATCCATTTCTGAAGTTAGAAAAGATTTCATGGTGTCTTGTAGGCCGGGAAATCTAAAAATTTCATATTTGATGACAATAAAAAATAATATTATCAAAGTACCTTAATTTTAAATCTGCTACCGTTTTTGAACTTTTACTAAGAACTAACGCCATATTTTCTACATCAGACATGTTCACTCTTGTTTTTCGATTTATTACATTGCCTCTTAACTCTTCCACAGAGCCTTCTAAATCAGTTAAGTCTTTTTCTAATCTCAACATTTCTTGTTTGTATAAATCTTCATCGCGACTCAACCTTACTCGTTCTTGATCCAAACCTAAAATTAAAAGACGAAATGATTACATCGATAAACTCCCAACAAGGCTAACTCACCAGCTTGCCAAACTTGTTCACCACCCGCTACCAACATCGCACGAATTTTAATAAACGTATCTCTTATTGTTTCTCTCACGGAATGGGCTTGTGCTTGTGACATTCTTCTTAAATTTCTTACATCAGACCTCAAATCTTTGGCTTTCTTTTGCAACCCACGTAATTGGTTATACATTTCAGGTGTTAACTGCAAATCCCTGTAAATATGACGTCCATCATATTGTCCTGGAGACAGAGATGCAGGTTTTGGGGGTGGTGCTGGTTTTAATCGATCTTTTTCTAGAGAGTCCAAATGGCAATTAATTCGATGATACATAGAAATTTTAAACTTAAAAATAAATATTGCTTCAGCTAATGGTAAAATTATTAAAAATTCACACTGTATTTGACAAATAAAACATTAAAAAGAAAGTAGCCAAAGGAATAAAATAAAACGTCTTACCCTGAGAAGAAGTCCGCGGTAAAGTTGAAGATTTAATTGCAGGTTTTGGTGGTTTAGTATCCGCTACAAAAAGCAGCCACCACAAAAATACTCGTTAGTTCCAAATAAGATAACATGCAAAGCAAGAAACCTTATACCAAATGTTATTAATAGATAATAAAATGCATAATTTTTTTCACAAAATTTTTATTTTATTAAGACTAAAAATATCTACTTAACAAAAATATTATTAATAGTGAACATGCATTATAAATAAAATAAGTGCACAAATAATACTAATACTACTATCTACTATTTTACATGGAAATAAAACATTCAGTACCATTATGAAAATAAATAGGACGATATATTTATTTACGAAAAGACGTACCTATATAATAAATAAATTGAAAATATGTGTTTCAGTAAAAGATGTAATATTTCACACTTCCCATAAAATATGGCAAAAGCAAGTGATAACGCATATACAAAAGCAATGAAAATTATGGGCTTATTTTCAAATGTCAGAAAAAATTTTGTATACATAGCTTCAATCATTAAAATATTTTGGAAACTGACTCGCAAAGTTTGCCCTGGGATATGTTTCCATTATTTTAAAAGTTTGTGTGATATTATGTAAATAGGAACAAAAGTTAAGGGATGGACGGCATGCAAATTTTTAATTAGAGTACTAACTGCTTAGTAAAATAACAACTTTGCAATGGCACATTAAATTAAATATAAAATATAATATTCTGTGATTTTTTTTTATTAATTAAAATTTTAAATGGGAACACATGCGTTATTCTAATTTTTCTATGAGAATACTATAAAACTTATATTTTTGAATTTCTCTCTTATCGGCAGTAGCGTAACCAGGGGAGGGACTCTAGGCTTTAACGAAAAAATTAACCTGGAAGCTATGCAAATCGCCAGAGAATTATATTGTTTATATCGTCGCTGGTTTGTAGTAAGGGCGAATAAGCCATTTTACGAAAATGCGAATTACATATTTCTATCAATTCTTTCTCTTTGCACAAATAATTTGAAGCATTATTTTTATATTTTATAGTAAGTAATATCCTTAGACTTTAATATGAACACTTAACAAATTTTAAATCGTTAATAGTTAACTCACACAATAGCCGTAAACGTCTTGCCTGTTAAATTTTTCATTTGGTTTATTCGCCCTTACTACAAAACAGCGACGATATATTTCAAGTGACGTGCATGGGTTAGTGAATTGTCACCATTAACACAATAAATCAGGATACAGGCACATTTGAAGACAAGTAAGCAAGCTACCTGATGGATGTATAATTATATTAATTGGCTCAAAAGTTTCTAACATTGCCAAGGAAGTGACGCAGATGTTGGGAAATAACAGGCCTTGGCCTACTAGAAGAGAATTATCTATATAATTGCTTCTAGAAAGAGGAAGAAGAAGTGACGTGCATGATGGGATTAACAAGATTCCAGCTATTGCTACCATTATCCTTTCTCGCATCATTCCCGCTTCGTTTATGTATTTACTACCGTTCGCAAAACGAAAAAGCAAAGTCGAAGACAATTCGATCAGATTCAGCAGAACCACATGACCAAACTCCTTAACTAACAAATTTTTCAAAATTTGGAAAAAAACACCGTCTTGGAAAAACGATACCTCTATTAATTTTTCTAATTATATTTCACTAACCATTAGCGATATTTATAATTAATAATTATAATTATGCTTCATATCAAAATAAGAATCTTATAAAATATTCTACAAAAATGTTGTATACATTTTGTCCGTATTTATTTTTGTTAATGAAATATAAACGAAAACAGTTCCTAAAAGGAAAACAAAAAATCTGATGGTAACAATAAATTAAGGTAAAGTTAGCTCAAGGAATCAGAGACGGGCGGAGCTAATGAGCAGAAACGAAAATTCGTCCGTTCGAGTTTATGTTGGTGTCAATTGGTAGAATTGGGTGTCACATGTCATCTACTACGAAAGATATTAGCTCTGCCCTGCCTTTATTCCTTGGGCTAACTTTACCATAAACCAAGATCTTTCAACAATTTTTTGTAATAATTACTAGTTTTATCTCTAAAAATTTGGTTATACCGACAAAACCAAAATGCATCACCTAGCTCCTAGGTTATGCAAAAATTCAAAATTTTAAAGGATTAACTATTGAAAAAAAGCATGGGCTGATGAAATTACCCCAGGATTAGGGCTGCTGTTTGATAGATAGAAACAAAATTAGAAACGGGTGTTCTGACATAATATTATCACGGATTCATATTAATATATATATATGACAATGAAAAAAAAATCCCATCTTAATTTTTCTTTTAGAATTGTTGAAATATAGGAAACAGAGGAAATCTTCTTCAGAACACGGAAATCCCCAATTTCGAGAACATAGTATAATAATTTCTTACAGATTTGTTTAAGAAAATTGCCTTGCGATCAACGTGTTAAACTCGAGATATTATTTTGCGAGAATGTTTTATGCATTTTGGTGTAATAATTTACATTATCAATTTTAGCTTCCATTTATTACAAGTTTTTAAAATATATAACCTTTTAACTGGTGAAATAAATTATAATTAAAATTTTAATAAATTTCGAGTTATAATTAAAGCAATAAAATTAAAATTATACTAGCTTGAATTTTATTACATTTAATTAACTAAAAAATTTTACATTTTAATTATTACCGGTATTTATGTGACGTCAGTCGTTTGGGTTTTAACTTATTAGTAGTTGCATCGCGGTTTTTAAACTATGGTCGATTATAATACAGGATGTCTCAAAAAATGAGTTATAATAATTATATCTAATGTTATAATGGTGATATTATAACAGATTTTTAGGTTAAAATAAGGTGATTTAATTTAATATTTGGTTTGTTCCAACCAGCCAAAAAACCGTACAATATACGGTCACGCTCGTGCGCAATAGATAAAAAGGAACGCTTTTTATCTATTGCACATGATTTTTACCTATTATGCATGAGCGTGACCGTTCATTCATTGCATTGTATTCATGCGTAATAAGTAAAAATCATGTGCAATATATAAAATGCGTTCCTTTTTATCTATTGCGCACGAGCGTGACCGTACATTGTACGGTTTATCGCATAGTTGGAACCAACTTATTGGTTCGTCAAAGTAGTTCCTTCAGAAGTTATAGTGCCTTAAAGTTCAATTTTTTTCTTTTTACTCTTTAGGATGATTTCCATAAATTATCTAATCCATTTTGTTTCAAATTTGGTATCCGTGCTTATTATTATGCACTACAGACTACATTCAGAAAAAAATATCGTAAACTAGACTAGAACTTAAGAGGCACTTAACTGAACATTACTAACAAATGAACTCACGATATTTAAAAAGTAGTAGGTAACCCCAAATCTGTAGATTGGATAGAAAATTAGTAACGCTATCTATTTATCGGGGAAAAAGCATACATATAAATTTGTATAGCGTTATCCATCTTTACAGCTCTTATATATCATGGGTAATATGCTTGATATGTGGGTATTTTGTCCTTTAGGCACCATAACATCTAAAGTAAGGACTTTTACCCATTATGTACATTAGATTTTTTTGATTCGATATTTGACTGATTTATTCATTTCCTATTAGTGGAATTATTCCCATAAATGAAAAATTTGAATCACCACAAGTTAATTTAGGTGCATGCACCATTACGCACCATTATGACGAGAAACAATGGAGATTTCTAAAGGCTCATCAGAGGACTTGCGAGGAGGTGTAAGATAAATAAAATGGAACGCGTATATAGGGAATTAAAAAAGTTAAATATTAATTAAGGTAAAAACTTAGGTGTAAAATGAGGTTCTGGTTACGCCACTGTTAATTGGTCCGACAACAATAACGAATTTGTTCAAAATACATAAGAATATTTTAAAATAATTGTAGTGAAATTAACATAAAAATGAAACTGTGAATAAATATTACCAACAGACTTTTGAAGTGTGAATGTATACCACAAAAACATTTTGAAAATTGGAAGGAAATAATAAATAATATTCTTTTCTAATAAATTATTCAAGTCTTTAACACCGGCCAATATAAGCGCAATAGCAAAAGCTAAGAACATAAACTAATTTGCCATATTATATTGGAGAAATCTATATTACAATTTGATCGATTAGCGTAATACTTCATAATTTCTCTTATAAACATATGATATAACTTAGCAGAAAATAAGTACCTACAACTCAAAAGTAAAAAATAATAATAATCACACTGACATGTAAAGAATCACTTACTTCATAAACTACATAATCTATACTATGATATCTAGGAAGAAAATCTAAGATCCCATGTCTTCTACAAATAATTTTAATACTACTAATAAACGAAAATTAGCATAAAATGTTTAAGTAACTACAAAAGAAATAAAACTGCGTGCATCAATGTCTGAGATAAAATTTACCTGTGTGTTGTGGACTATGTTGCTTTGGCGAATTCATATCAGGTGGTTCGTCACTGAAGGATACCGATTTCTCAAAAGAAACCGATTTATCTAAAAAAATAATACAAGCAATTTTATCGAAAGCACACAAAGTTAATTATTGGTTAAAAATTTTCAAGCATTTCAGGAAAAGTATTTTGTATTGAAAGTAAATGTTAAAATTTTAAGTTGACTTTTAAAAATTAAATTAAAACATATTGGGATGTAATTTGTCGTGCAGGAACGAGTTGACACTTAAAAATAACGGAAAATTCATTAATTAAAACTTGCAATACTATTTTCACTTTAAAAATGATCTGAACATATTCTAGTATCTGGTAACAGCGAAAAGAGTTATTTTTGGTTGTTTTAATTAAAGAATATAAATAAAATTTAAAATTAGAATTTCGTTAATTGTTATTAGGTAAATTGTAAATATGTAACAGAAAATTGTTGGTAAAAGTTACCATCATGTAAATTTGAAATTGATGTCATAAAATTGCAAACATCACATGCTTATAATATTAAAAGAAACTTACGACAGCTTTTACCCAATTTGGGTGCTTTAATGCTGTCTGTACGGAGATAAGAGTCATCTGCCAACATAGACAAATATTGTGTAATTATTCTTCTTTAATATCTATCGCAAAACTCAATACTGCTAATGATAAAATTAAACGAGAAAAATTTAAAATTTCGTTTTCATAATAATTTAATTATTATTATTATAATAAGTAGTAATTATAAAATTATTTTTTAAATATCTATTTCTAGTAATTACTGTAAAATTTGAAGTCAAAAATTATGCAAACCATCTAAGTAAATGTGCCAATTAGTAAATCAAGCCTTTTTTTAAATATACATAAAAAAAAAGTGTTCGGTATATCCGCCATAACATCAAAAACATTGTCGGTATAAACAAAAGCATAACAAAGCAAGTGAGAATACAAACCTGGTAAAGATGTTGAGCTTGAACTGGAGTTCTTATCAAACTCATCGCCTGTAGGATAAATGGTGAAGTTAGCAAACAAACACACTATTTAAAAGCAAACCAACAAGGCATGTTAGTTATTTTTACTTAAAGTGCAAAATTTTTCTAAAACTATATACCAATATCTGCTTAATTTTTACTTTTATACCGAAGTTTTCAAGTTGCATTCTTATAAGTGTTCAACTCTGCGGCCGACGCAAACTCACAAATTCATTAAAGCATTTCATGAGCTCTAAACATTTTATTTTACAACCGAATTAAAAGTTTGCTAACAAATTCGTTAGCAACACAAAAGTTATAACTTTAAAACTTTGTATAATATAAAAAACAAAATTTTTCTTCCATTAGCAAAGCTCGCAGCTTAAATAATTTAAAAATAAACCTTTGAGAAGAGAATCCTAATCGCAAGTAATATGAATTGTTTAAAGAAATTCACTAACACGTAACATTCTAGCACAATACTTTTCATTATTATCATCACGATGCATTTCTAAATCTATTTAATAGACAAAGCAATCACAAAAAAACTACGACAAATTATTTTATTATGAGTTTACCTGAACGATACGCATCCCTGCCTGGCGGTGCCAAAAAATCTCTAGGCGCTGGGGTTTGGGTTAAGGCTTTTTGTACCAAACCAGTTAAATTCGCCAACTGTCTTTCCATGTGTTCGACACGTAATCTACTTAAAAAGTATATTGGTACAGTTGATAAATGATTAAAAAGTTTGGTATACCTCGTGGCATCGTATGGTGGTGCCGCGGGTCCAGGAAATTGTGGTCGCACATTTCTTGGTCCTCCAGGAGCAATTTTGACTCCATATAAGGAATATTGTTCATCCAGAAGTTCTGTATCACTGCAAAATTGTAATCAGCTACCACTTCAACGATAATGCCCCAAAGAAAATTTTACCTGATTTCTTCGTCTATAACTGGAGTTATCGAACCCGATCTGGATGTATATTGACTATAATAAGGATCTTCATAACCACGAGAACCTCTCTCAGGAGATGACATGTATCCATCTAAAGTATATTACATTTTTCAAAATATTATTGCAATAATTTATAGTAAAAATGTATCGCACATATAAAATCTAATTAAGTGAATTCAAGTATAAAAAGTTGTGGGTGAATAAAATCTACTGGACATACACACAAAAAGGTATAAAAAATGTGTAGTATACCATAATTACAGATAAAAAAACAAAACATTCAACTAATGTGCCACTAAAACTTTATAAACTATCAACCTGAAAATTGGTGCTTAATTTTGATTTCGAATGAATTTTCTAGCTAATTTTGCACTATTAAATTGTACATAAATCTGAATTCTATAATTTAAAATATTTTTGATAGGTATACAATCGACATACAACTACAAAAAAATATTGTTAAATTAAAAAATAGCATCAAAATTTGATTTTATGCGATAGCCGGTGACATAATATGTTAATTATACCTTCTAATTACCATTCCATAAAATTGCACTGTTTAAACTAATGAATACTTAAATGAGTTTGAGTTTAGGAAGGTGGTGTAAACCCACCTGGTAAGTTAAAAAGAGGGTTAGCAGGCCTTTGGAAAGGGGCGAATCGGTCTGATGATCGGGAAGAGCCATCGCTGGCCCGGGTGGCCCCGCTCGAATATGCCCGTTGTGGTTTTGGGGGAGCACCTTTGAAAATGAATTACGTCTTCACCATTTATAGTGCAAAAATCATCGAGAGATGAAATAAGAAAATTATAGCGTACTTATTAGCATGGCCAAACTAGTTTATACAAGCAATTAAATTATTAGCTCTAAAAGACTCACGCTTCAAAATGTCTGATTAATTTTTTTATGTTGTTATTTAATAATCTAACAATTTTGAAAAAAAATATGATAAAATAATTGGTAAATAATAGGTACAACAAAAATGCCAAACATGCTGAGTTAAATCGGCTTACATTTAGGTAGGTCAAAAATCGTACTTAATTGTCACACACAATTTAATGCAGTTAAGCAAGACCAAATTAAAATAATTTTATCGAGAAATACCTGCAGGTAATGTCTTCATACGATCTGACGGTAAAGTACTGACAGCTGGAGAATAAGGTCTAAGCAACGGACCACCTCGCGGTAAACTTGATGTAGATCCCATATAATACGGTGCACTTTTTCCTGAACTTCCCTGAAAAAATAAAGATTAAATTAAACAACTTTATCTACTTGAAGTAGTACTTGTTTTGTTATTATAATCCAGTTATCATTGTGTAAAATAATTTGCAGACGGTAAATATATTCAAATTTCCTTATTAAACGCAACGCTGGCAAACCAATTTTCAACCAAGTCTATCAAGGAAATCAAATCTTGTTTAATTTGGCTGCAGGAAACTAACTACGCTTTAAAATAATTACTACATTCTTAATAAAATTTTAAAATTTAAAATGAATTTTTAATGATCTAATGTAAATGAATAATGTAAGAAGTATTGATTAGGTTTTGGGTTTTGCCTAAAACTAATCCCGGTATGAAAATTTAAATTAGATGAAATAAGTGAGTCGATATCATCAAAAATTTCCGAGACCAGTAAATAAAATTTCTTAGCGCCAAAATGAATATTCTAAAGAGAGTTAAGAGTTTATTTTTGGATCTATGAATTATTAATTTTCTAGAATCTTTCAGATTTTTTAAGTTATCATTTATCAAAATTTTCAAATAGTAATGAGGTGTTGTATTCTAACGTTGAAACTTGTAAGAACTAATCAAATTGAATATATTTTATGCTATCCTATACTTCTATATTTACTATTGCACAGTAGAACCTCGATTATCCGAACCGACTGGGACCGTGCACGGTTAATAAAAATTGATGTTTTTTATTAAAAAAAAAAAATATACACTAAGGGTGGGTTGTACCAACGTCGGTTAAACCTCGTTTAACTTTGAACTCAGTTCAACCAATCAATATAGTTAAAAAACCCGTATTTAGCCATGTTGATTGGTTGAATCGTTATTGAACGGAGTTCAAATTTGAACGAGGTTTAACCGACGTTGGTACAACCCACCCTAAACATCTTTGTATATAATTCAATTGCAGTTCTGAAGTAACCAGAAATTCTAATCGTTTGATTTTACATAATATACTATCGAAGTCGCAAATGCCTACGGATAATGCGCGCACGGATAATCGGGGTTCTACTAAACTAGAAAACTTCAATTTGATTGATTCCTGTCAGCTTCAACTTTCCCAAGTAGCATAAAGTAGTCATATGGACGTCCTATGTAGCACGAATATTGGCGCAATATTGGTGCAATATTGAAAATCAATATTCGACTAATCTATCAATTAATGGAATGATTACAAGATGTGTTTCCCACGACGAACATAGCCTCGAAGCCTCGTCTTTAATTTTGTTAATCTAATCCCTGAATTATTTCACAAAAATTCCCACGTTGGTGGACAAAATACTGTGATAATCCAAATTCTGCTAAGTTATAAGGTTATAGCGTATGTATGATATCTTGTCGTATAATCTTTGGGATACAGAAGTTTTTAATTAGAATTTAATTTGGAAATGCAGGAGTTTTGATTTTAAAATTTTGTGCGACGCCACTGGGTTGTATAGTTATTGAGAAGGCAAGGTAGACAGTGAGAAGCTTGCGCATGAATCCTCAACGGGCAGGGTTGTAGTTTGGCTTGCGAATAAAGTTTTTTTTTAAGATTTCAACTTTGAGAAATTAAAGAATACGTTGATCTGTTTTTCTTATTTTAGTCGATATTGTAAAAGAAGAGAGGAATTGAAAAAGTTTAATTACATTGGGTAATTTTACGTTGAGAATAAAATTGATAGTCGAAACATTGAAGGTCATGCGATAAAGTCGTGCGAGATAATTATAATTTCGAGTGAGCTAACTGTGGTGTTGTGATAATAATTCAATCAATTTCACGATTCGAATTTAATTTTGGATGAGTATTTTTTTGAACACTTTTAGTTTGGCTGGTAAACGTTATAAGTGCGGATTTCTGACAGCCCAATAGTGGGAAAGTTTGGTGATCAAGTTTGCACTGCGAATAAAGGCAAGATTTGGATTATTCGATTTCATCGTCATTTTCATCATCATTTTTAAAGAAGATTAGATTTTCTGCCTGAGCTAAGCTGGAATATGATACGAAATAATCTAGGAATTTTTGGGTTATTCAATTTTGAAAATAATTTAATAATTGTGGAGAAAACCGTAATATTACAATTTTCATCAGGCTTCCTGAAAACCGTTTTCAGGTTGGAATTTGTTAAGGTCGAATTATTCGATATCTGTATGTACATCTATGGAATATCACCTTTACAATGATATTAAAAAATAGTACCTATCTATAAAAATTTGAACAATAAACAAAAAATGTAATACAGTGAAACTCCAATAATCGTCTATTTTGAAATTGGTCTTGCATTTTCGTTGAAATTTTTGTTTGATATTCGCCCGAAAAGTCAGTCCTACTTCCGACGTGATATTTAATATTATTTTTAATACTTAATAATATAAATACATAGTAAATACAGTAACAATTTCGTAGATATTCGTCCTTTTTAGTATACATTCGTCTTCCCCCCAGGAACGGCTTACATAATTTGAAATTTAAACTCCTTTTTTCCAAAAAGTTTGCACCGTTTGTTTGCGCACAATTTATCCAAACCCCGTATTATACGGTAGTTTACTATACATAGACAGAAGATATAGAAACCTAAATACACTGACCATCAAGTATGCAAAATATATTAATTTGATTATGATATATGGACTTCAATATAGTGGGGCTCCAAAATGCATTATTGGGCCTCCATTGCATAGTACTTTTTGTCATGTCCGGATTAAGGGATTTTTTTTAGTTCGTTAATCCTTTCACTAAAATATTTATATCAGGATAAATTCAATCGCTTCCAGGATCTCCTTCCTTATACGCCACAGATAATAAGATCTGATAGGATTGCCGATGAAAGTTGTTGGAATCCTGGTTGTGATTTAAAGTATTAAAATCTCCACAATAAACGGGTATGCCTATTCCCGTTGTTCAACAAGAAGAACTTCTTGTTCTTCAGATGCCTTAACCGATCCAGATATTGGCGATCTTCCTGGCTAAGCCAAGAAGACTTTACTAGGGAAATGTTAATGGGGTGGTTTCCCTTTGCCTTCCCCATAGTCTACATATCGATTTCGGACTTTTTTTTAGATCACGTCACATATCCGATGCAATTTCTAGTCTATCCATGTTTTATTTACGCCAGACTGCTGGTGTTAGTGGTAACTAACATTTACGACTGTCGAAATGCTATTCCTTAGTTATGACCTGATTGGAAAAGTGCTTCTAGTATACAGTTAATGTATTTATGAAATAACCAATAAGATCTAATGAAACCAGTTATAAAATTACTTCCACACATGGATTTAACATAGACAATCACTATGTTTTCGGTTTATATAATGATGGTTTATGCATAATATTAAACTTGAAATTTTATAAATAATTTCACCTTATGTAAAATCGAAGAAAAGTAAAAGAAAGTAGGAAGCGACTATGTATCACTGCAAATTAAATACGCGATGACAAACAGGTGTGGCAAAATTTTGCAATATATTTAAATTATTGAAACAATGTAGGTATAGCAATTAAAAATTAAATTTTACGCTAATTAAATTAACTGCTACCTAATTGCATATTACGTATAACATTTTAAAATTTCAAAATTGTCTTGTTGTATTTTACTATTAATACTAACTAGTATAAGTTATCTATTCTATGCTATTACTTTAGTTTCTGTTCAATTTGTATCTGTCCATCTACAATTTTTGGAATGCACGTAATTATGAAATGATTGAAAAGATTTTTTTATTTAATTTGAAAACGAGCAAAACAAACCACTTGTGTGTTAAATTAGTATTATCAACTGAATGTAAGGATAGCATCATAAGGGAGAGAGAGTGAACGAATACAATTTATTAAATAATAATCAATTACATTTAATTGTTATAAAAAGTATGTATAGGTATACTCAAAGAGCATGGAACTTATTCAAGTTGTATTTACATACCACACATAATATATTATTAACCAACATGCAATGCAATAAACTGCAATAAACAAGTAAAGCATGCTATTATTAGGTGCTATCTAATTCATGTTATTTTTAAAATTTCATTTTATAAATAACTTAAATCAATAATAAATATTGGCCAACAAGACTAAATGCATAAAATTAATAGTAATTCTAGCAGAAGTAATGTGGGTACCACAAAAATATTCTGCTCTTAACAATATATAAAATCGTGCTGAATTTGATCGAATCTAGGTATTGGTGTAAACAGGTATAACATTGACCTAACAAGGAGCCCATTTTATTAAGATGATTTTTAATTTTAACACTTAGTCATTATTGTAGTTGTGATCGGAAGCCCGTTATACGATTTATTTACAAGTTTTCATTGGCCCAAAACTAAATCGAAATAGAAACTTTTTTGCTATGTCAAATACCTACGTTGACGGTAACACCTAGTAGATACAGTAATCACTGCAATTTATATTATGTTTTATAGCTATTATGGACACTCAAACCAATTATTACTTTATCCTAATTGAATTAATTTCTATAAGTATCTACTTATATTAACATCGATGTGCGCTAATGATAACTAATTGTTATTATTAATCACTCATTAATCATTTAAACGGAAATTGTTTTCATAAAAAATCTCAGTAGAAATCCAATGGAAAAATAAAACATTGAATAATAAATTATTGGTATTGTACTATTCTTCCGGAATAGACCTGGTAAATCTTTGACGTTAATTACTGCTCTACATTGTACGTATACAAATAAATTAATTGTATTAATTTTTAAATGACAACATTCATCAAGATTGATCGGTGACCTTGAATCCTCGATAAAAAATTGTCTTATTGTAAGTATTATAAATCACATAAAAAAAAATTTAAATTAAATTCCAGCTACGTTACAAAATCAGCATAATCACGAATCCATAATATCAATAATTTTAACATCTTTGAAATTTGTAACAGTATAAAAAAATTATAATAACTAATTTTATTTAGAAGTAGAACAAAAATTTGATGTACTTATCTCAAGAATAATTAATTAATTCAATCACACGTGTTACGTGAATTAGCATTTTCTGATATGTTTTGTGACGTCAAACAAGAAATTCTGAAAAACCGTTAATAATTTGATCTAGTATGGTGATTATCATTAAGAACCTCGATCTGACAATACAAAATCCTTTTATACATTGGCGTAGCTAACATGGTTTCAACAGTGGCTTAAGCCAGGATGAGTTGAGATTTCTTGAATGTTGGAAAGATTCAGAGGCATACTTTGAGATGCACAAATCTTTAGTATTAGTTTAAACAACATTATTTTGTAATGAAAGGATTAAAATTGCTTTCTAACCTCTAAATAAATATTTCTTACTTATTTTTCTTTTTTATTAATTTATTGTTGCAAACCTCAATCTAATTGTTAAATTATACCATATTCCAGTTTTTCGCTTTAAAACTATACTGTTTAGTCGTCTTATTCTTACGAAAGTTTGAACAAATTTTAGTTCAAGCATATTCATAAAAAAAAAAAAATAGCTATCTTATCATATTCATAAAATATACTTTGTTATCTCTTTCATTACATCCTCGCAGCGGAGGAATCGTGATCCTTCTCTCCTAGGCATGTGATGTGCGTTAGAAATGTTTTCACATACACAGAGGACTGGGAAGCATAATACTAATACACTTCATTTCGAGAAGGGTTCCCTTGGCAGATTACCTCGGTGGTTTGGTGGTCAGGATAAGTTCTTACTCTGTCAGAGTTCGAAGCGGGTATTTTGACATTAGTAGTCAACGCACTAAACCGCAAAGCTGTAATCGTCTCTCCCTTTTTTGTGCAAAATTGTCAAGATTAACAACTTTGAAATACAATTATGTACTAATTTTTTGTAAATCGATCACCATGTGCTTTTATAAGCTATTTTATACATTTCCATACATTTTTATTCAAGGATCTCTACACCTAAACTTCATAGTTTCCGAGTTAAACAAATTGCAGTAATAAACGAAAATTTTAAATTTAATTTTGTCTATTAAAAATATTCTCTTAAAAATTTCATAAGAAAATGTAGTGAACCACATGAAAACCGAAAAAATTTAATTTTTATAATAATTTTAAAAGAAAAACAAGAAAGGACAATGCTCAGCTAAGTTACAAAGCTTTATGACGAGTGGAGGAAGTTAAAATTATCGGATAATGGAAAACGATTAGAAGGTATGGTACAAGAGAAGTTTCATCCTGACCAATATATTTGATTGTGAAGCTGCATATCACGAACCAAATGTTCCAGAACCAATAATAATAAATACCAACAAATCAACAGAAACTGTTGACTGAAACTATCAAGAAGAGCAGACGTTCGAGTTTCGGGTCACCAATTTTCTTCAAACTTTGCAAACCTTACAGTAACAAAGTGTACTTTTTAAGTTTCCGCTAATATGAGCAGTTAAAATGACGCACATGAATAGATTTACGTGTTTCACACTGTTCATATAAATAGAATTAAATAAATTAACATCCAATGCGATTTTTTTTGCGAATGTTCGAGAAGTGCACTTTGTTACTTCAAGGTTTTATTGTGCCTATACCACAAATTAAAAGAAAATTTCAAGTACTTCTTATACTTCCAGAAACGAATCATCTTCGAAAATGTTGATTTCAATTCTCACATCAATGTAGGGTAAGGTAAGGTAATTCCGTGACATAGGCAATGTCGTGATAGTTTTTAAAATACTCGTAGCTTCATTGCCTATCAACAGATTTTGAACATCGAGGAGTCCTAAAGATATCATTCTTTATTACCTAACTAGATGTAAGATTCTTAAGGGTAGGTTCGAACTTCAAAGGTCAGTATAAGGAAAGTAAGCAAATGATACATGTTAGTGAATAATATTTTACTATGTAATCTTTGTTTGTGTTACTTTTAGCTGTAATTAAGGTAATTTTAAACTAAAATTAATTTTTAAGATTGCATTTTAAAGCTTATGTTTCGTATATTTTTTCGTATTCTGAAAATTTTCTAGAATTTTCAATGCCTTAGGCTTGAATGCCTTAGATAAAGTAGCATAATTCTTAGGTTTAATCTAATTTATTACACCTGTTTAATTAATTATTGCAAAAATAATTTTTATTACCTTTAATTTGTTAAAGCAGTACAATTTTATGTTATATTAAGCTACTTTGAACTGTGAAAAATCATATTTTTAAAATTTCGGTGCTTAAATTACTGTTTATTTTTATCACGACATTACCTATCCATATTTAAATGAAGGTGATAGCACCCAGTAAGCAATGGTAATTTGCTGATTCTTACTTCTAGTTCGTGTTTTAATTTTGAAAAAATATGAATCCTAAGAAAAGGGTAGTCCAGAAAGGTACAGAACGGCAATACGATCATGACAGTCTTCTGCAAGAAGCACAACTAGTATGGAGTGATAATTTTAATTTATATCGAGTAGCTAAAAAAACTGGGCTACCTTGGTCGACGCTGAAAAACTTTCTTGTAAGAAATGAAGATATTGAACACGCTAAGTTGTCAAAATTAGGACGCCCATACGCTCTTCCTCCGGAAATAGAATTCGAATGACTTTCAAAAGGCAGGAGCCTACCCATTCAATCGTGATGCCTTTCGAGTAGAAGCATTAAAACCGTCTGTTTTAACTAAGAAGAAAATTGGACCTGTGGAAAGTGCAATTTAAAATTTTCTGTTCATGTGCAGAAAAAAAAACTGGTGCTAATTGGGTGCAATGTTCATTTTGTTTAACTCCATACCATACTACATGTCAAAATGACTTTGAAGACATCGAAGATGTTTACATGTGTAATATTTGTGAAATCGTACAACAAAATATTCCTAAGCAATAATTTTTTTACGTTTTCTTTTAGTTTTTATTTTTTAATTTGTTTTTATATCAATATTTCATATTAATTTAATGAAAAAAAAGTAGTGTAGTGTAAATAAATTCTCTTTCTTACAAATGGTTTTAATTGTATAAATTATTGTTTATGATTTTACAACTTTTTATTGCTATCACGGGATTACCTTACCCCTATCACGACATTAGATGTCCTATCACGACATTACCTTAAATTTGTGCCGGAACAAAAATTACAACAAAATAATTGTGTTTCGTTCAATTTACTTAATTTTTTACAAAAAGGTTGCTTACTTGTAATATTATTACCTCCTGTTTTCAAAAACAGAAAAAATTATATTTCAAGCCCAGTAGTAACAGTTTTACTAAAATATCACGACATTACCTTACCTTACCCTACCTTAGTTTCGGAGCTTCAATAAAGTTGATTCAGATAGTTCAAGTTTAAGAGTAACTTATTTTATTGACATAAAAACTCTTTTGTGATATACACTTTCTTACTTTCTGCAAAAACGTCTCAATTTTAAAATGTTTTAACTTTTGCCTTTCTTCTGTAATATATGCTTGTTACGCACCATGAGATTATTTAAAAAACTAATTTTATAAGCATTTTTTGAAATTTTTAAGGTCACAAAAATTACGTGGTATTAGGCGCCCAATAGAAAGTTTTCAATTGAAATAACAATTCGTTCATATTAATAATTATTGGAATTACAGAAGAGAACTTAATTTGTAACCGTTACCCAATGAATTCTTATTTTATTATAACAATAATTATAAATTAATTAAGACCGTTCACTTAATGGATTTCAAAAAAGGGCATATTATTTATTACGAAACAATTTTTCCTGATGAGAACAAAATATTGTAACAATATAATTTAGTGAAAGACATCAAATATATCCAATTTAATTATATGGGCTTGTTCATTCAAATTAATTTCAAATTGGCGTGATTATATTATTTGTTCTAATTAGATTTTGGTATAAATGTATCGAAGCCTATATATTTCCTTGTGCAATAAAAATTAGTACCGTAAAACCGTTGAGTATTGAGAAGTAGGAGGTCAAATATGGAAGACGTAATAAACTGGTGTAGTATTCATTATCGTTGCGAGCATCGCAGAAAACGTGAAGAAAACTTCTTACAAACCGAATTCACCGATATATAATAAAAAGTTGAATGAAAGCATCGACAACAAAGTTAAAGTCAGTGGCAAATAAGTGAACAAAAACTAAGTGACTTCTAAGTGAGCATCGAAATAAGTTTTATGAAAACGAAACGAAATATTATCAAAAGAGAAAATGAATGAGGGAATCGATTCAAAATAAAACCGTTGTGATTACTTTTAAACAAACTATAAAATTAGAGTAAGTAAGCTATTTTTTTTATTATTTAAAAATTTAATTTTAAAATTTAAAAATTGGTATCAAGTTTTATATTGATTAAATTTTGTGTTTAGATTAACATGCCTGAAAACTTAAGAAGCTCTTTGCTACAATTTATAACCATCTTAATAATACTATGGCCATCATCAAATAGAGCAGAAATTGTTTCACGTTACTTTAACGATGCCAAAGTGAATTCCAAATTTAACACACAAGCGATAAACCAAAATAGCTTAAATAAAGTTTCCTTAACACAAAAAGGCTATATTCAGGTAAAAGCATACATTTAAAAATTGTGCTAAATAAGGAAGATTTTTACGTTTTCTATTTTATAGTTTTTACGATACATTGCCGATGTACCCAACATTACAGAATTCACATTTTGCATTTGGTTAAAAAGCGATAACTTAAGTAATAATCAGCCGTTACTTTCATATTCGAGTAAGTGTTTACTTCAAAATGATATATTTCCGTGATATTAAAAAATTAAAATTCGCTAAAAAATGCTAATTACAGAAAATGAAAAAGAACGGTATATTCGAGCATGGATTGCGCCCGAAGGTAAAGAGATTAACCTCGCAGTTTTAGAAGAGCAAGTATTTAAAATTCCATCTTACTTTCGAGAAAATCGTTGGTATCATATTTGTCAATCCTGGGAATCGCAGCAAGGATTTTGGGGATTTTACCTAAATGGAAAAATGAAAGCTAGCGGTTACGAAGGAAAGGTAAACAGGAATTTTTGTTTTTTAAATAAGTTAGAAGAATATTTTAAATTATGATAAGTGACAGAGTTTCAGTATTTTACAATTTTAATCAATTCCAGACAATTGGTTTAAAAATACCAGAAGGTGGCGATATAGTTGTGGGACAAGAATATACCGATTCCAATAAAGGATTAGAGGACGGGATAGAAGGCGATATATTCGGCTTCAACATGATTTTATCGTCTACCGCACCACCTAATGAAGTTTCCAGTAACTTGGTTTCCTCTACTGACCTTTCACGGAGACGTACTTCTTCCCCCAATCAATACGGCAATAATCGAAATAAAACGCGTTCGCAATATCTACATAATCTTCCATTACATTTTCCTCATCGTATTTATCCAGTAAACGATTATTACGAAAATATTGATCATAAAGAAGAAGTTCCATCGGTATTAAGTTACTTTTCGGTAGCAGCAAACAGAAATCCTAAACGAGTATACTATTCTCAGGAAATTCCACAATTTATAAAAGATGCAATGACGTTGACAGCTACAGCACGACCAACACGCATTCAGTCAATTGACGAATTTAATGCAGACAGTAATCGAAGAATTTACAATATACAACAAAACAATAAAATACTATCTCCATCAAGTAATAATTATGGAAGAAATGATTACAAACCGTTGGGATTACAATTAGTAGAATTGGGTTACAATTGCGCTTTAGGAAAAGGTTCACCAATTAATCATCCAAAAGTAATAGTTAGTTGGACCAAAACACCGGTAAGGGTATTTGGAGGTGCTATTTTAAAAAATATACCACCGTTTTGCTGGGATAAAAACTTTTAATGTGTTTCTACCAACACTTTACTCGAGGCCGTAGTGTAATATTGCTCAAACAATGAGGAACGGAACTAAATTATGTTTTTATTTATTTTCTCACGATAAAAGTAATAAATTGTAACTTATTAGTATAAGCTGTGTTTGGTGCTATGCTGGGTAGGGACCTATTTGTTCTTTGCGAGTAGGGGGCCAAATTTGACGCTACGGTACTGACTATTAATTTATATTGTACCTAATTAAATTAATGAAAACGAATAATTAATTATATATTATGGAATATTTTAATAACAGAAGGACTAGAATTTGTTATTAATTATATTTTGATGATATGACCACAACGACTGATTGACGAGTGGTTAGGCTATTTTGAATGTTATAAGTTGTAAATTAACTTAATATTAATATGTATATGTGATTTCATTATAACATTAATATTTAATAAGTATAATTTAGTAAATAAACTGCAAAATTATAATAAATCATAAAAACACTAATCCAAAATACCATTTTGACTGTTTTAGGTTACAGGGAAGATTTCAAACCATAATCTCAATTTTTTTTTAAAATAAATTATTGTAAAATGTATAAAAATAAATGAGATTGAAACCATTGTAATATTTGCCATACATAATTTTTGATGCACGGTCAACGATCGAACGTTCATGAATTTTGTATGTTGTGTGTCAACTAAATTTAAGTGTCTACACCCAACTTTCACTTTTCTTTTACTTTCTTTGGAACACACGCAATAATCACCGATAATGATTGTTTTAACTACATAAGAACTGCTTTTAGCAAGACATTTTTGTATTTCATTGCCACAGTCAAGCACACGATAAATAACATCAATTTAGTACCTATCAGTAATTGTATTTTCTTATAAATTGCAACTAATTATCCATTACATTATTATCATATAATTTTCTATTTCAAATTTTTGATTAAAAATATACAAGTCAGTAGTAACGGTCAGGTCATCCTAATATCGGGATCATCATTAACTTGTCATAATACAAAAACATTAGATTACATTACCGCAAAATAATAAGGTCCACGTTAAATAATATAATAAATATTACCGTGGAGCTTCAACAATTTTAGGGGGGGCTGATTTCAAATTTGGGGAGCTTAGCTCCCCCAAACCCCCCTTAAAACTTAACTATGCGCTGAAACCTACTTACAGTTAAAATTCTAATATTTTAACGCTTAGTTAAGTTTTGTCAAATTCATTGTTTTAACAAACTCCCCCTATCTAGTAGAAATTTATTTGACCCGCAACCGTATACATAAATACTCCTGTTGGTGACGCCACTATCATAACTGAAGTGTTCATGGTAATATTCTAAAATAAACTATTATTTTGCAAGGTAGTGTGTAATCTTGGTTGCCTAAATTTATTGCTTAAATAAAACCAAATCTTGAATAATAAATTTATAACATAAAATTTTATCTCTCCTTTATTTTTGCGTCTCAAAAGGAGCAATCCTCATTAAAAAATCCCATTATTCGAAAAAGATATTTAAATAGGTTTTATTTAATTTTAAGTTATTAGTTTATTTTAACATTGATTGTGGCCACTTATGTATTATAAAAGAAACTGCCCTGATTAATTAAAAAAAAAACTTTAATTTTGTACATTTTTAAAATTGTAAATCTCTCGAATGATACGATTTTGTAAAGATTGGGATCGTGCAACAATTAAATTTCGATGTTTGCGATCGAGGTGGCGACTTTATAAAATATTAGTGAACAATTTTTCAAAGTAATTTTGGTTACTGCATCCTTCTTTAAGATAATTGGTTAATTACATATATTTACATTGTCAACAGTTCAAAAATTGGATGCTTGACCATGCCACCCTATGTTAAGATCCCAATAGAGATAGACGCACATATATTACAAAATATTGTAACATAACTCCACTGCGTAACTTTGCACAGATCTATATAGTTCTTACTGTGGAACTTTGGTATTACGTCATCGAACGCAAAACATCGCAATTGGTTATCCATTAAAATCAGCCTCTGTGATTAGTTAAATTTAAAATGACCTAAACACCACAGTTTCGTGGCAAGAACTACCATAAGATAAAGTTATTATAACTTCCAAGATCTAAATTTCAGGACTTCAAGTTCCTCATCTTTTCAAGTTCATAAATTAACTTGATATTTTCAAGTTCATAACTTCAAGATCTGAATTTCAGAACTTTAAGTTCCTATATTTCAATTTCAGAACTTCAAGTTGCTATTTGCACAATAGTAATTATTAACCTGGTAATTTAAAGTTCATAAGTTCAAGATTTTAATTAAAAAACTTTAAGTTTCCATTTATAAGCTAATAATTAACTTGATCATTTTAAAAATAATTTTTAACTTGTCACTTGGGTGTAAAGGTTGACTTTTCGTTCTTTCAAACATTTTCGCTATTTGCTTGACAAATACTTATCAAGCAGATTGACCCCTTTTATTCCTCCTATAAATAATTAATTATTCAAGGATTAAAATATTTTAAATTGAATAAAAGACGAAATATCATCCAGCAATGATATAGGGATACGAAAATAAGAAGATCGCTCTTAGTATACAGGGTGTCCCCGCACTCACTTTACATAACTTAGGTGGTGATAGAGGACACTTTTCTAAGAACAATATTTAATAAAAATTTTTTTCTAAATTCAAACCCTCGAGAGTTACGCCTCTTTAAAGCATTTTTTTTAATTTCCACCTTCACGTGGCCATAGCCCCGAAAATATTGATTTTTCAGTAAAAATGGTTTAGTGCTTTTTTAAAGAGCGTGAAATAATCTACAAACTAGATTTAAACCTTTTCTTGTCTAAAATCAACGGCTTTCGAGTTATGAATTAAAGTAAGTGAAAATATGTCGAAAAATTTGAGCTTCCTTTTTTTTTTTCTTTTTTTCAAAACCCTGTATCTTTTAAACGAAAAATTTTACAAATAATCTGATTATCTGAAAATAATAAACAAGGCAGCTACAAAACAAAAAATTATTTTATTAATTAAATTTAAACTATTACATTATTTAAGTAAATGTTGAAAATTACCATACCCTCATTTCAATACACAGTCGTGATTGTTTTAAAAGATGTTTGTCGAGAAAAAATCGAAAAAAGTTGATTTTTTGACACTTTTAATCGCAGAATTACTATAAAAATGTACTATAAAACATCTTTTAAAACGATCACGACTGTGTATTGAAAATGAAGGTGGTCATTTTCAACATTTACTTAAATAATGTAATAGTTTAAAATTAATTAATAAAATAATTTTTCAAAAAAAATAATAATTTAGTGAATTTAATTTTTTGTTTTGTAGCTGCCTTGTTTATTGTTTTCTGATTTTCTGTGAAATGGATTGGTTTCTCAAAAATTTTTTGTAAAATGTTTCGTTTAAAAGATACAGGGATTTGAAAAAAACAAAAAAAAAAGAAAGCTCAAATTTTTCGACATTTTTTAACTTACTTTAATTCATAACTCGAAAACCGTTGATTTTAGACAAGAAAAGGTTTGAATCTAGTTTGTAGATTATTTCACGCTCTTTAAAAAAGCACTAAACCATTTTTACTGAAAAATTAATATTTTCGGGGCTATGGCCACGTGAAGATGGAAATTAAAAAAAATGCTTTAAAGAGGCGTAACTCTCGAGGGTTTGAATTTAGAAAAAATTTTTGTTAAATATTGTTCTTAGAAAAGTGTCCTCTATTACCACCTAAGTTATGTAAAGTGAGTGCGGGGACACCCTGTATAAAACCGAAACGGTGACCGACAACTTATTTGTGTCATTTGCGTTTCCAATATCCTGCGAATTTTTCGTTTATCCCTATATTTTAAATTGGTTAGTTGTTAATTCGTGATAGCAATTAAAATATTTTAATTATATTAAAATATAAAATAGGATACATTTTCATAAACCTAAGTTACTTTTCCTAATTATTTGTTACAAAGTTCATGGTTTTGTATTGAGGAGTTGGAACAAGAACGAAAAACGTGTCACGGTTTATAAAAGTTAAATTAACTTGCATTTTATTGAATCATAAATTAATAGTATAATTAATTATTAAAGAAACTTCATAAAAGAAACGAAACTATAATTAACTTGGGGTCATCAGGCTTTATCAATATTTGTCAAGCAAATAACGAAAGCCATTCAAATCCATTCAATTTATTTAAAAGCTTATAGCCTATCACAGCGTTTCCCAAACTTTTTTGACCGCGGCCCGATACGAGGTTTTCAGATTTTTCGCGACCCGCCTTATGAAAAAAGAACCATTTATTTAAGAAAAAATTTTTATTTTTTAATAAAAATTAAGTTATTTGTTTGTTCACTTCATACACAAATATTGCAAAAGAATTTATACAGGGTGGCCTTTTGAAAACGAAACAGACGGGATTGTGGCCAGCAGAATTTCTTTTTCAAGAAATGCAAAAACACGTCAATTTTATCATCGAGGGGGACAACTTTTGCGACCAATGTCACTCCCTTATTGTTTCATCCCTTCGCGCTGTGATGACAATCCCTGAAATGTTAATAGGGATGATATAGCAAGTGACACCTCATTTGAAAGGTCTTGCTTCCCTGAATTCAGTGCTATAATTTTTTTGAAGTTTTATCAATTATTCAACAACAAAATTGAAGCTGCAAAAATGCGAAATAAATCCGATATTTCAAGACATTTAAGAATAAAAAAGTGAAAAACGCTTGATCATGTTGATTTTAATTTCAAGGGAGCTACTTTTACTGCTATTCACAAACATTGATACCTCAACCCTTAAGGTAAAGGGCAAACCACCTTTAGAATTTTGAATGAAAATATGGGTCTGATAAAAAGATCAGTTTAATCAAATTATATGTTCAAATTGTTCACCACCAGCTTCTTCAATGGAAGAATTGTTTCAATTCCTCATTGCATTCAAGACTGTAAGGGTGGTTTGCCTTTTACCTTCAGGGTTGAACTGTCAATGTTTATGAATAGCAGTAAAAGTAGCCCCCTTGAAATTAAAATCAACCTGTCCAAGCGTTTTTCACTTTTTTATTCTTAAATGTCTTGAAATATCGGATTCATTTCGCATTTTTGCAGCTTCAATTTTTGTGTTGAATAATTGATAAAACTTCAAAAAATATATAGCGCTAAATTCAGGAAGCAAGACCTTTCAAATGACGTGTCACTTGACATATCATCCCTATTAACAATTCAGGGGTTGTCATCACAGCGCGAAGGGATGAAACAATACAGGAGTGACATTTGTCGCAAAAGTTGTCCCCCTCGATGGTAAAATTGCCGTGTTTTTGCATTTCTTGAAAAAAATATTTTGCTGGCCACAATCCCGTCTGTTTCGTTTTCAAGGGGCCACCCTGTATAAGAAAAATATAAGTAATTAAAAAATTAACAATTATTATAGTCATTTAAAACTTTAGTAAATGAAGTAAACTTTGTTTCCACATATTTTGTCCTTAGCGCGAAGGATGATGTTGTTTGTCATCACATAACAAACTCTTTTTGTGTTTTTAGAATTTTTTTGGGCGAACCGGCAAAATTTTTCTACGACCCGGTGCCGTATCGCGACCCACACTTTTGGAAACGCTGGCCTATCAGATAACTGGCACGTTGGATCATAAGTTAAAAGCTCAAAATTTAAAAATTATAAGCTTTGTTTGATAAGATTAAATCAAATAATGAAAAACTAGTCAAATTAGCTGCATCAAATCACTTTTAGTAACTAGAGTTATTAATTAGGTTGTTAGATTGTACGCGATTTTTCTAAAAATAGTTACAATTACAAAGAATAGAAAACAAAATTTTCTATTTTAAAATTTTAAGATGTAATTTTCTCTGTAAATTAGTAATTTACTATACTTAATTATACACTTCGTGTTAAGGTCCCTGCTATAAAACATTGCATCAATTGTTAGATGGATATCCATCCAACTTCGTGACCAAGACATAATTTTATTTTCTTCACATGTCTATATTACAGATATTACATTTAATTTCTTAAATTTTACAATATAATTTCTAGAGTGCGACTTCCCGAGTAAATTGATTAATTAAATTTTAACCATTTCTATATTTTCAGCATATTTTTATAACTACGTCGATATATTGTTATTTTTGCCCTTTTTTGTAATTAAATTACAAAAAAAATGTTGTAAATTATCCGGTAAAGATGAAATATTTAGTTTTAAAAATAAAACCTGAAAATTATTAATTAGAAAACATAAATTAAGTAGATTAATTAAATTATAAAATTTCAAAACAGCAAAAGTTGTTATAAAAATAACAACAATTCTAAAAAGTTATCAAACTGAAAGAAATTGATACCATTTAACTAATTAATTTACTAGGGATCTTATTCTAAAAATTGTGTTTTAGAATTAAGAAACCCAATGTTTTTCCTCCTACACATTTCAGTTAAAAGAATAGTGAAACGAAAATAAAATTATCTCTCTTATTTTGATCTTTTATATGATTCACAAGATATTTCAGGTGGATACATTTCAAATGAACACAGGGTGTGCTACTTGAGAGATATTAAAGGAAAAATATCACAATAATATTAGAAAATATCAAGTGTAAAATATATCAATAAAAGTATTCGATGAAAATGATAAGTACGTTACAAACACTATTCAACAAGTGACCAAATCCATTCGGGATGGCTTTATAAGAGACAATATTCAATAATCTGTAGACAAGGATTCATAAATAAATTTCAATAGCAAAACTTTTCATAACAGCGTTTACTTCTTCTTTCTATCCACAATGCAGTCGAACTGAAATATTACAAACTTATAATTACTAATTAAAGTATACAAACTTTATAAAATAAAGCCATAATATTGAATTTTCGCTAATATGGTAGAAACTACAAAGTACGGCTGATATAATAGTAATACTACAGAGCAATTTATTAATAAAATAAATGAAGTTATTTCATTATATAACTTTTCCATTCATATACTGTGGTTTATAGTTGCAAAAATATTTCTTTTAACACTGGTAACAATCGAAACATGCAAATGAAAATTAAACTTTCTATATATCGCGATAATTTTAATTGAATTTAAATGTACGAGATAAAAAAACAACTGAAAAAGCGTATAAAAATCTACAATAAATATAATACGATGGAAATGAATTTATTAAAATTATTAGCCAAACTTCAGAAATATGAAATTTTGATGTTTATCTTGTCAATAATAAAAACAGATGTTCAAATAAATTGTCATGGTCGGAAAAGCTAAATTAATATCTGTTAGCCAATAGAAGCAAACATTTACCAGGGTGATAGAATGCGAAATTTATTTTAAAATGAGAATAACGCTCATCTGCACTTATCAAACTTTTTAAATATTTGACATTTATATTAACTTAAAAAAACGTGTAAATAAAAGCTTCTGTTTTTACAAATACCTTTTTTATAATATATTCACTACATTTCTTCAATTGTTTTCCACAGTTTTTCCATTTCACAAGAACGTTTCTCTTTAAATCCTTCATGGTTAAATATGAATAGTTTATGTTATATATTTTTTAACTGTAGATATTCTACGAAGTTAGGAAATTGTGAATAAACCATACATATATTTTCTACTAATATAAGAAGAGCAATCAAGCTCTGAACTCAATACCACCCGATCAGGAATCAAACTTTCCACTACCTTGCACATGTGATGAATCAGATTTTCAAAATACACAACCAGTAGCCGTGTAGGAAACTAAACGTGAAACAAGTTTACTTTCGATTTCAGTAATTTTATAATCTGGCATTATTTAACCACAACAATATTGTATTTCTATAAAAACTAAAATGGATCAATATCGAATTTTTAATATATCACAACCGAGTATTACATCATAAATTTTAGCGATAGGTATAATCGAATAATAATACAAACTTGAAAAAAATTCAAAAATAGTCGATATTCGAAGCTTCGAGTTTGAACTAAATTGATTCATTCGAGTATCAAACCGCAACACTAACTCAGTTACGTAGTAGGTACCTATTATTCATATTATGCATACCTACCTACTTCATTCTTCCTATATAAAAAATTCATATAATTCATCGGTCCTTTAAGGTAATTTAAGAGGATTAATATCAAAAGGACTTGAAGTTTTTTCAGCTTAATCCCAAATGTGCAAAAAATAAAATCAGCAAATTTGTAGAGTAAAATTTGCTGTCGTGACACTTTTTATTTCACGAGAGTTGTTCAAAATTGTAAGAGGGTTGATACCCCATACAACAAAAAAGTTGAAACTGGCCAAGTAAATTGCTAAGAAATATTTGAACAGTGTATAGCATTGTTTACCTACGTTATATGATCGCTCATAATATCATGAACACCAACTGCAAAACTTAACTATAGGTAAAATTTAAACCAATATTATATTTTATTGGAAATACAATATTTAAGAGAATATTCGAGTTTCTACTCCGTTTACAACCAATTTTAAGTTTAAAAATAGAACTACAAAAATAGACAATAATTATTATTACGTAGGTAGTATATAAATTATTGTAAGCGAGAAAATCGGAAGATATCTGATAAAATAAAATGTTTTTCTGGTGTCGATAAAAAAATTGTTGTGTTAATTTATTGTGGTTATTGGTTTTATATAAGGCACAAATTTGCGTAAATTATGATTTTGCATATGTATGAAAATGTTTAAAAGTAAAATTCCATTAGTAAATTTTTAAAATTACGCATCATGAAATAAAGTGTCGGTAATAAGTAATAAGAAATAGTACATTATTATACCTTAACAAGTTTTTTGTATAGTAATTATTATAAATAGTTTTTATATTACTTCAGTTTTTATAGCAATATTATTAATGAAAACGGTTTACAAATGATTATGCTAGGGATTATAATGCTTTCAAAGTTTGCAGAAATGTGAATGGAGTGTAGAAAGAAAACACCGTTGTGAACAGATGTTGGATTGGAAAAGCTCGCAAGGGAGAAACTAGCTTTAATGATAACACAGGTCGTGGACGTTTGTTGGCCATTAATAACGACGTTTTAAAGGCAATTATAGACCAAACACCCGAAAATTGTGCAGGCCTGAATCCTGAAACCATCAACCATTCTACTTCACTGTAAAGCAAAACCCTATAAAAACCTGATAATGAATGATATGGGTACATATAAACGGGATTATAAGCTCGACCCATACTGTAATTCTAGGATTATTATGAAATATTTTAATAGTTTCAGTAAATTCGTGCCAAACAATCGCGTGTTCCGCATTACTAACCTAAATATTTTTTATATAAATTGGCGTTGACATACTGGAGTTTTCAATAAAAACAGGAAGATGATATTCAAATAATATTCGTTAAAACAGTGTTTAATAGTTTCAGTTCCCATATAACTTAGCATTTATTAAAAATAGTTCTATTACTTCAAAATTTCTTTTAATTAAAATTAATATCAGAAAATTCTGTACAAGAACATGTGCAGTACCTATGACCTCGATCATCCGAACTAATTGATGTCAGATTATTGCATTTTCGGATTAGAAAATTTCCTTTAAAAAGAACCTCATAAATATGACATTACAACAACAACATTGAATTAACACAAAAAGTTCAATTTGATTCAATTTAATTTATTATCACTAAACAGCCAAGGATCTGCTAGGACATGGGTGTCAAATTGGCGGCCCGTTGCGTGTATTTTTGCGACTCGAATGAACTTCAATGATACAGATTTCTTGATCTCTTGGGTTTACCTGCAATCAGTTCGTTGGTGACGTGAAAAGTAACATGCGACATATTTTCACCAAATGCGACAATTACACTGGCATCCCGGTATATTGTAGGATATGGATAGGCACGTTTTTAAAAAATTGTCGAGGTTAAAAAAAATTATTCGTGCGGCCCGCGGGAATTTTGCTTGACAGGATATGCCCGCGGCTGGAATGAGTTTGACCCCCCGTGCTAGGATAACATTGGTTTTCCCTTAGTGACTAGGCGGACCTAATGTGCAGAAGCGAATATTCGTCATTTTGGGACTTTTTTCAGATCAGGTGTCAATTGGTGAAATTGTCATTACATAGTCAATCGTTTTAACGATTTATTGCACAGAAACTGGAAACCTGTATACACAAATACATAACAATGCACTTCACTTCGCATCGCTTTGAAGGTTGAATATCAGACGTTTTCTTTTATATGCTAACCGGTCATATTGAGCAATTTCAGGATTTAAATAGTTCTGTAAGGATATAGTATGAACTCATCATAAGAAATAGTTAGATTTACCATTTAGAAATTTTTATAAGACACTGTTACATGATAATATGTATAAACGTCCAAAAAATAATTCTTATAGTTTGTCACAGTTAAATGAATTAGTGGATTAACATTTTCGGTTTTTTCATTATTTTTCTCCTATATTGATTGCCCTTCGGATACATCTGAGAAGCTTTCATCTTATGATTAACGCAAGAGTGGTCATTGCGGTCACCGAAAACTTATGAATAATATAAGATCTCTATTTTTGTACAATTTCAGTTCGATCCAGAACCTTTCTTTCCTTTTTTAAGTTTTCCGGCAGTAAATTTTATCTGATTTGCAATTTAGCTGTTAACCGATAGTATGAGTTAAAATAACCGATATACAATCTGTGTATCATGAATAATTATCAAGGTTGGAAGAAGCCATCAGTGTTGAAATTAGAACAATAAATCGTAACTTGTTGCCACGAATTATGCAAAACTTCACAAAACGCCTACAAAATTGTATTAATTACGCCAGTTATTTAAATAACGTTTAAAAAAAAATTACTATGAAAGTATAATTACACTGGAATATGAATAAAACGGGAGCATGTAGTATAATTTATAATTTTGAAATATTACTCATCAGAGTTGTATGAATAAAATTCAAAAATATTTGTATAATTGTGTAAATATAAATTTTATTCGTATAATCTGAGGTATTTAATTCAAAATTTTGAGTATAAACTTCATGCTCAGTTTTATTAATATCACCATAAAACTGGCATAAAATATGATATCGTTAATTTTTATTTAAATAATAACTTTCTCACTCCAACTGCCACTTGCAACAGTCGATGTATCTTACTTATATAAATTCCGAAGAATATGGGAGAGTCGCTTTATTGTGCACATAAAATTGAAATATTTAAGAACCATAATGGTGTAAAAAATTCAAAAGAAGGGGGTAAGTGTTGATTAGGCCGTAGATCTAGGGGTAGTTAATTTATCACGGTGGTATTTCATTAAAGATGGAAAGGTGAAAGTCAGTAGGAAAAATTGCACGGGATCCACGCTTGAAAAGGGACGTGGTTTTATTTCATTTACTGGTTTTTTATTTTTTAACGTCAATTGCATTTTCCTTATTTTCCATGGTATCAAATTGATAGTTTTCTAGGGATGATGGGGAAAATATTTATTAAAACAAAATTAAGAAAGGCTTTTTATTATGGCGAAACCTTCAGGATGGCAGTGGTTACAATTTCTTGTAAACCCCAGAAAAAGGATATTTAAGCTGTATGTGATTCAATTCGAAAGAATTATTTGACTGCATATGTTAAAATCGCAAAGAAATACATCGATTGGCCTGATCATAAATGGCGCTATATTTTGTCGACAGACGAATCAAAATTTGTGTGATATCGGCTCTGGTTCCCGTCAATATGTTCGGCACCCTAATATCGTGTATAAACCACATTATTCCGTTAAAATGGTTCAACACGGTGGTTTGAAACTATAAATTTTTATAAGCAGGATAATGATCCGAAGCATACAAGCAAGAATGGCTTCATGTTAATTAGATTAAAGGTATTGGAGTGGCCAACTCAATCTCCTGACCTTAATCTCATCGAAAAGCTTTGGGGTGATGTCAAACAAGCGGTGTCTGCTGGAAAACCAAGAATAAATGCGGAATTATGGGGTATTGTTCGGGATATTGGATCCAAGATCATCATTGAGCGCTACAAGAGGTTGGTTGACTAGATGCCGTGAAGGTGTAGGGCAGTTATAAAAAAATCGTTCGTCGTGTTAGAGTGAACATCAAGCTAATATCACGGTTTAGAAGTTCTGTGGATTAAAAACCCTGATTTAGGATATTTGTTGGCTTAAGGGTATATTTTTAATAAGTTGAACTGTCTCAGAGTTTCACATTTTCTAAGATCCATTTCCCTATCTTTCATCTACAGTGTTATTAAAAGACCTTTACAGTTGCTGGTACTGATAGAAAAGTAAAATAATATTCTATTATAATGAATGTTCCAATTTTTATTTCTGATAAATATTTTATAGAACTACCTAATGGATCCTAAAATATCTCCCTAGTAAACTTTCTCAAAAATGAAGTCTCGATTTACGCTAAACTGTAGGTCTTCTATGTTCACAATTTATGCGCCGACCAGGAACATATGAGAGAAGAGAACCAACGTCAGAGAAACTCAACAAGGCATTTCAAATAAAGAAGAGTCTAAGAACATAATTTCTGTCTACCACTAATAGTAGTTTGCATAATATACTACGAATAATATATTAGTTCATAAATTTGATATGGTTTATCAAGTTTTCAAAAGTTCCTAGTAATAATATATATTTTGAATAATAAATAATTCAAATAAATTAATATTCTACAACTTTCCATTTCACTTAGGGAGTAAAAAATTGAGCAATTAAAACAAAAACTACTCTATTAACATTCTTAAAATATATTATAATGAACGAAGCGAAAGGTGTAGCTACACGAAAACTCTTCCGGAATCTCACAATAATTGAACATGTGATAATCTCCCTAATTAATTTCCTTTTTGGTACATTAATGAACCCAATAAGTGGAAAAGGGAATATTACTTACACTGGGGGTAGATAAAAAAAGTAACGTAATCTTATTTTTAATAAATCCTTTAAAAGTTAATTTACTGACTTAATTGTAATAAATTATCTTTTTTGTGTACGTGCGCATAATTTACCATAATAAGGCTGAGAATTAAAATTTACAATGGTTATAATTCAATTTTTTTCCAACAATGTATGTATACGCAAAAAGTATCAATTAAGGTGAAATTTATTATAAATATAATAGGAAAAAAATTTATATTAATTTATAAATTATTGCTTGCTTTTGATCTGTACGAAAGTGAGAGTAACTTTATGATCAACTTTCTTTTCTTGAAGACATATAGTACAAAATTGTCCACGTTACAATAATTTATTAGATTAATCAAAAATTATTTCTTTCTTTATTTAAATACTTTATTATTATCCAACGCGTGATATTAAAAAAACTAGTTTTTAATTTGTAGGTCAAAAAGTATAATAATAATTATGAATTTTTGACCAAATTATGCAACAGAGTAATTAAAATTACGTCAAAATAAACCAATAAAAAGAAAACTCAAATTTATAACATGTGGTTTTTACGATTGTTAAAAAACGGCCAACATCTTAACAAAAATAGGTAAATTGACCTAAGTTACCTACTGCAGTAGATTGAGTTTAAAGTCGATTTTGATAAGTTTTATGCGGATTTTTTTATTTAAATCTCGATGTGTTAAATTATATATGAAAACTTCGGAAAACAACTGAAAAATCGGATACCAAAATAAGATAAGTATCATCACAACATCATAACCAAATATTCGATTTCATAAAATCAGTTAATATCTTGAAACGTATTCTACCGTGCAAAATACTTGATTAAACAAATAATGAAATTTTGAATCGCCTAAAATTGAAGTCAGTGATTCATTAAATTTCCCATTAACACCGCAATCTGGATGAATATTGTAGCAGGACCTTGTAATTTAATTTTTTTTACATATTTATTATGAAAGCTAGGTACTGTTAAACTAAAGTGTATTATTCCATAAACGTAAAACATAATTTCAATATTCATTTTATGTAGCATGAAAATCGCAATATACTTCCCCCACAATCTCAAAAATGGTGGCTATAATCATTCAAAGAGAGATGCTTAGGTACTTGAGACCCCTTATGTCTCAACTTCATATATATCTTGGCAAGCAAATTCACGATCAACACACAGCATTTGGTTATAAATCTCTCTTCTTAACGGGAATAAAGAGGTAAAGTCTGCTGGTAGGTATTTTATCAAAGTTTTAATATTTTTTCTCGTCAAGTGAACACTTTATTCTGCATAAAAACTACATCCTTAAATGATTCAACTATTTTTATTTTACAATAGAAAATCCGTTTGTCACATCCTTAATTGGACTACGCAATATTATAAAGTCAGGGTCATAAAATCTTTAAAATAAATTATTCCAATTACCTACGCTAAAATTGTTGCAATTATGTTTCTGTGGTTAAAGTTATTATAGGAATAGTATAAAATACGATCCTTGACAACGTAACGTTGAAATCATAAATTCAGAACTAGTAAATTCTTAACTTTTGAAGTATTTCACATGAAATAAAACTGGGTTTTCCTCAAAATATAACAAATTTTGATTCATATTTTAGTAATTTATTTATTGACATGACACACATTTTTTTTTTTCAATTTGCACTACATTATAGAGCAAACATTTTTTTCGGTTATTTTTCGAATTATAAACGGTAATTGAAAAGCATACAAAAACTTGGAGTATAATCATCCGTAATAAGGACAATGTAAATGATATAATATGTAGATAACGATGATATGGATTCAGATGAAATGGAGAAAGTGAGTTTGTATGACTTGAAAATGAATGATTATGGTGGATTTTGAAAAATTAGAAGAATTAAATGACGAAGAAAGAGCAGACTTTGCTCTCTAAACTGCTGCAATCGAAAATAACGAAGACGGAATGGAGGTATCCAAAACAACACGAAAATTTTACGATGTGAAGGACTTGCAGATTTGAAACTCATTTTCTATACATAGAACACTAACTAGTAGTTCTTGCATCTGATGTCTTACTTATGAAGAGCTGTAGGAATGCAACGACGAGAAAGTCACAACAAATCAACATTGACACCTTTCTTGCGAAATATTAAATAATTATTTTGCGTATTTCACGAAAATTGCATGTACGAGTAAATAATCGAAGTTTTCGATTATCCGAAGTACCTCGCCCTTTTCATTAATTCAAGTAATGAGCTGTAATTACTGTGCTGTACTTTCGATTTTTAACCAAATTCAATTAGGTACTACACTATTAAATTTATATCAGATTTTTATTCAATGTTTTACTGTAAAATAAAGTACTTCCGCTTCGCACATAGGTGCGTTTAGAAAATAGTGGCATGATTTTAAAAGGTGAATTTATATTCCTCTCTGATAATAAACTTTGCTCGCTTATATAATTATGTTGTTTGACATAATTTACGAACTTATAATTACTGTTTTTCTGCATTCTGCAGTTATGTATATTAAGACGGTCAGTTAATTCATGATAGTTAAAATTTATCGAAAACTATTAAAAATAATATCAAATTGAACTACTTCAACCTAATTATTACTCTCTTAATCCTAAATTATAAGTTATCTTAATTATTTTATGGAAATAATCCAAGTACGACTCAATGATTTTAGCAATTTTTATTATATTTAAAGAATTTCATTCAAAAGTAAAGCACTTTTTGCTTTCAATTAAAGTTTTATAAAGCAATTGGGAACTCGTCAAGTTATAATTAAGAAAATTTTCTTGAATTGAAACCTAAAGCATTTACGTATTTCAAATTTCAAATACTCAAGCTTAACTTGATTATATTAAACGAATTGATTTGCCCACATCAGCAAGTGCTGTAGATTTTGGTAGATTAATTAACTTGCAGTAATTAGCATAAGGATTAACTAGGACTTATTCAATTTAGTCTCTCTGATAAAAACAATTTATCTAGCGAGTAGTAATTTTTCCCGTAAAATTAATCTACTGCAAACATCCATTGATAAGAACACGTAATACAAAGAATAAGGTAAATTGGTTAAATCAATTTTTTTGACAAACTGATGAGTGTCGCTGTCTGTTAGAATCAAGCTTAGAACTACATCATGCTATCACGCCAAACCGCTGAACAATGCTAATTAATACTTATAATTTTCATTGTTGAATACCTTAGAATTCACACTTCAGTTTACATTTAATTATAATTATTACACTTAATTAAAATAATTATGCAATTTACTGGCAAAATTAACAACAAACATTGATAAACTCGTACCTCATAAATTAAATTAAAAAGGTAAATTTAAATTTGAGACGTCAAATAAAAACATAAATATAAAAGAATACTTTTGCTTGATTTGGGAATTGTAGATACTAACTTTTATAAATGTTTTGCATATTCAAAACATAAATTAATAATTACTCTTGGGAAAATGTCGAGCTTTCGCTGAATCAAATTAAATTCAGCGGCGCGATATAATTTAAGAAATTGCTAAATTCTAAAATGTTTCAAATACTCCAAAAAAACAAATCTGAAAAAGTTAATTACAAGGTATATTTTACAAAATCACTTGAAATAATTTAATGCCCTGCAAAATAATAATTCTTCAAAATTTATTGTTCTTCGTTGTTGCAGGTACGCACTACCTACTTATTATAGTATAAATATAAATTAATATTCAGTATTAAAAACTTCACCAAAGAATTGAGAAAATATGGAGAAAATTAAAACTGATTAACGTTCAATCATGATCCAATGCATCATTTCAGTTTTTTGCGTTGATAAGAGACACTGAAATTCTATCAATTCGATTATGCATGATGTGCAATAGTTATGGAAATTTGCTTTCATTTTTTTTATAATATTGAGGAAACCCATACAATTTTAATCTATTTGTAGCTTTATCTAATAGGAAATCATTCAATAAGTAAGTTAAAATAATTAAAATAATTTTATGGACAAAACTGGGGTACAGTAAAAAAAATTACATTTATTTTAGGAATTGTAAAGAAATAATTCGTTTAAAAGATTATCGTAAGAAAACTTCCATGTGATTAACTGACATGACTAAAACTCGTGCCTTTATTCCAGATATTATATTATGTTATTTATAAAATTTTTGAGTTCGTATTGGAGCACATTTGGTCCTAATGGACATCAGGGACTTTCTAAATGAAATAAAGAACGTTGTGAAAAAAATCTGATTATGAAAGATTGTAGGTATGTATATTACAGTTTGGAATATTTTCCAATTGGCAAAATAATAATTGATGGTACCAATGGAACCAATTTCAATAGAAGCTATACCGAATATTTATAAACAATCGTTAATTTGTTTTGGTTTCAAATTGTTAAGCAATTATTTGCTTTAGTTAATCCCTGTGGCGATGTAACCTGATGTTTATTGTTTGAAATCCATCACACAATCTTTTAAATAACTTCTCTTCGCCAATATAAAATACATTAAAAATATTGCTGTAATGGAACTTACGATCAAAACTAGAAAGTTTGGTACAAAACAAGTTAAAACTTCCGTAGTCAAATCTTTTAATATACAAATACTACAAACAAATATGAGGAGTTAATTTACTATAGAGTATTACAGTGTAGTTTATTATTATTGGATAATAATTGCTCAATTCATAATTCATTGTCATTATCGATTAGTTTGATGCTCAGTGAAATAGTGAAGTTCTAAAAAGTTCACATTACCAACGACTAGAAATAATAATTGAATAGTTTTATTTTTGTAATTGAGCCCAGTGCATTAATTAAAATTTGCATTTTCCATTTTAAAAAAATTTATATTTGAGTTCAACAAATTTTTTGTCGTTGAAATGGTTGTTGTGGTTCCTCCGTTCGGCTTGAGGATCTCGGAAACTTGTGACGCAGTGGAAGAAATTAAATTTTGTATGATTTCGTCAATAATTTTTTCAGATCATTTCTTTTTCGGTGCTTTTTCAACTTTTTTGTTGCCTGAGGTTTAAGCTGTCGCATTTTACTCCTGAGAGTGATCAACAAATTTTCAATTGAATTCAAATCAGGGCTATTATCCGACTATTACTGAGCCACGACAACGATAAATCACTTTTCTTGTTTAAAGTCGGTTAGGTAAATGTAAAAATAAATATTTGTGTATTTTTACTTTCAGCAAAATTGTATTAAATTGCTTTATCAGCAAGAACAAAAACTTATAAATTTCCCTTTTGCTCCTTCGATGACATGAGCAGAGTTATCTACAGAAACTTCTTTTAAATAATCTCATAGTCTGCAGCTTTTGTTGTCACCTCTACAAAAACCAGATTCAACAGTCCATAAAAATAATAAAAATACTCTCAAATCATTTCTGCCGTGCTAAACAAGAAGGCCTTATCTCCAAATAGGCCGGTTCTGAAATGTCTCCTTTACATAATTTTTAATAACATACGATAAAAAATTTGATATTTACTACACGCGAAATGATAAAGTAACATACTTCAAAATTAAGTTTTAAATTTCAACCTTCTGCAATAAAAATTGAGGATGCTATTAATAATTATTTAAAAAATATCTCCTGAATCGGTATTTGGAGATAAGGCCTTCTTGGTTAGCACGGCAGATTTGGTCACCTACTTTTTTCATTGTATAGCTTACCAGTTCTCCATTTACACTGAACCCGAATTTTACTTTAGTATATGATAAGATGAAGATGAATAAATTATTTCCACTAATTTTTGGCCTAATTGTTGTAGACTTTTGCACATTCTATCCGATTATACTCCCCACTTTTTGTATTAAATGTGACTTTTTTATTTGCATTAAATTCGGCATTATGAAGCTGTCTTTTTGTTGTCTCGACATTAATATTCAGTCCACTTGAAACTGCAAACTTTTTTTAAAATCTCTATAGCACCTTTTTCTGCAAATTCTTATTAATCACGGTATTCATTTTTTGATATTTTCTCAAAACCACGTCACAGTACACTGATTGCAGCCCACTTTAGTTACAATTTCATGTGCAGACATTTCCAGTAATGAAAATAAAGAAATTTGAATTAATAAAAAACGGAAAAAACAATGGCGAAATAATTTGAAGTTGTATAGGTTTCGCTTTTATTGAAGCTCCTCAGATGGATTTAATAATCCTATTATTCGGTATTTTCAAGCTCATGAAATCGGAATGGCCGTTACTGCACCATATACAATAATTATTATTACAAAATGTGAAAATGAAGGTATACAGCGAAGAAATAGAAGTGCAAAGTTAATTGGTATTATAGCCTTGATAATAACACTGAAAATATTAAAGCAATTCTTTGTAATTTAACATAATAATATGGTTGACTATAGAAAATCGTGTTAAATATATGTTAACTTTTCACCATTAAAATACATAAAATAAAGTAAATTAATTGATATTTATTATTACTTTTAGTAGTACTTAACAGTCGTTAATAAAACACGTAATATTTCCAAATACGTGTAGCAAATACGTAAGAAAATGGAGCTTTAATATAAGCCACAGTTGTGCAAACAAGGGAAAGTGATTCTTGAGTCCCCACTAGAAATCTTGAATGCAAGAATCAGAGTACCTATAGTGAAATCAAATGTCCTTTTTGCTTTAGTTCTTCTAGAACGTCCGTACGTTCAAAGAGCCCCAAGTGCTCCCAAAATACGCGTTAAGTTGTTTATATTTGTGTGAGTATAATTTGATTTTTATCAGATTTGTGATGTGTTGGGTGGTTAGTTACTTAAATACAGTGAGATTAAGGATTCCATTAACTATAATTTTTTATATAATATAATACCTACCCAATGTTCTTAAGAGATATTTTATCTTAAATCAATATTGGCGAATATAAGCAATTTTATCAAAAAGATTCGATTATTTTATTCATCATATTCTCTCAAAATTTTACAAAAAAATTGCTAACATGTCTGAATTGCAAATGAGGTAATGCATAATAAAATTTCTATTAAAACGTGATCTCAAATTTATACGTAAAGTAAATATAATTATAACATTATTATAATATTAGACGTATTAAAATGGAATAGTTATCAAGAAACATACATTATGCAAGTTGTTAAATAATTAAATTTTTACTCCAAAACCTTTAGATCATCTCTAAGTATCTCGAACACTTCCTAATAATATTGTCTGTCATAATTTTATATAAAAACAATTATGGAATGTATGCCAATTATTTTATTAAGCTAAGAACAATTTTTCAATCACACAAAAAAATGACATACATTTTAGTTATGCATTACAAAAATAATGTTCGATTGTCACACTTCATTCACCATGGCAAAAGATCGATTAATTTTTAACTATAACATTTAATTGATCGAAATTTCACGTAAACTTTCGGAAGTTGTAAAAAGACAACTTTTATTTTAGTTACTTTGATTAATTTATTTATTTGTGCTCTGTAAGGATATTCGAGTCCTCGAAAACTTAAAATTTATTTTCAGAATGTAAATATTCGATTGATTTTTTTGCAACGGTGTTGCTATGAACATTAAAAATCATTACAACAATAATTAAACTGTATTATTGTATTCAACGATTCAATTAGTATGATTTCACATAGAAAATAAATGTAGCTGTTTAGAAAAAGAGTAGGTACTTTATCACGATATTTGCTATGTTCCTGAATCTTCAGAAATTACCAATTTCCGATTTAGAACTGGTCATGCCTGCTTAAATCAATATTTGCATAAACTGAAATTAAAGATCGACTCCTTTATCCTCTCTGTTCAAACAGCGAATATCTCGCAGTTAAAAGCTTAGCCCGAGCTAAATTTCCAATATTAGAAATTCAAAAAAGATGAATGATACGACTTTGACAGCAATAACAAATTCAGATTTAGTTTCCAGATACAGATTGAACGTCTTAGAGATCACTTTTCAATTTCTGGTTTGATGGCTTTAACGTGGACAATACATCATAAAAAAGTTTTTCATAGCTTACTTTCAAAAGTTAGATCATTTTGAATCGACAGAAAACTTTTTATTCCGTTGACATGGCACATTCAAAAAGTAGTATAGTGTAAAGTTTTGTGTAGTTTTCGAAATCATTCATGGAGAAATCTTGGTCTTTCAGTTCGCAATAACTGGATTTTCCTAAAATTTTTGAAATGTCATATTACATAGTTGCATCAGTCAATTTTCAAATATTACTTTCTCATTTGTTTAGATTTCTACTCACAATAATTACAACACGTTTGTGTATTATAAAACAGCTGTTCTTTATCTTAATTAATAACAGTAGTAACGTGTTTCACTTGACCGATAATGACATTGACATTAACCGTCTAGTTCAATAATGCAACCAGCATGAAATTTCCTTACTTTTCAGACCTACTTGTTTTATTTTTTACAAGAATAACGTAAATTAAATAACTTACTGGAACTAAAAGAAGAACAATTTTCTTGGTTTTTTCTTTCCTGATAACTGAAGTTATTAGCACTTAGAAAGTAATTTTTAAATAACGCGTGCTTAAAAACCGTAACAATGACTTGTAGTTAATGTATAATTAAATGAACTTATACGGCTTAGTAAAAGGATCACAATTTTTATATGAAAGTACAATTAGTAAAGTAATAAATTTCATAATTAACTAATCGAAGCAAATTACACTTTCGTTTGTCTTTTTTTTTTTGGAGGACTATTTTTAATTTTATTCGTAAAAATTCATGTCATCACGCAGCAAATGCAATAAATATTATATACGACAGTAGGGGAAGCTTTCCAATAATATTTTTTTACTAGTACTATATTTTACCTACATAATATTAACTTTCTAAAAATTAGTGTATTTGCAGTGCATTGTGGTTTTAAGCAACATTTCAATATGAATAATGTGGTAAAGTCATTTCCTAATAAGGAACCTATTTTGTGAAAAATTCAGAAGCGAATATAAGCGAAAGATGTAATTTTGTAAAATGAAGATGATAGGCGTTTCGACAAAACCAAATTACTTTTACTTTCAGGAAAGCGAGAAGTTTAAAAAATACTTTTGGTTTCAGTTGAAAATATCCTGTCAATGGTTCGTACTTTAGTATAATTTGTGTTCAATAACTCAATCGGATATCGTTCACAATTTCAAGATAAAACTTTTAGAAAATGTAAAATTAAGTTTTATTCAAAATGTAAGTTTTGATGTGACCATTCCATCGATTTTCGACAATAGGAGTTTTGACATCGACAAATTATACAAATGTTATATCTATATTATATTTCCCACATCCTGTTATAGCCTCAAATTTTGATAAAATTACATCCCTCTCAGAACAACGAGGCCGCATGTTGAGTCGCCAATCGTTAAAAGTACATAGTTGAATTATTAATTTAGTGGTGGTTTCTGAAGGCTGATGGGCTAAGTACATTTTAAAATAACTTTAAATAATAATGAGAAAATTGGAAACTTCGCAAGCGAGAACATTGAAAACGTCCAATTTCGTGTAATTTTTTGCTGTCGCGATTCGTTTCACGATTGCTAAATTAAATGTAACTCTTTCACTTCCAAACGCATTTATTTTGAAATTCTTGAATAGAATATACTTCCGTGTTGTCACTTTCATGCATGTTAAATTTTATATTTCAAGTATTATAGCACTCCCATTTCTTTAGCTTCTATACATAATAATACAGTAGCAAATTCGCATTTTTTTGTATTACATGCCTTTTACATGTCAAAACTCGTTTTCCAGTATCATTTCGGTGTAAAATTTAAAAGCAATTAGGTTTAAAAATTTATATTTTAAGGTAATTGTGCGTTACTGTACATAATATGCCCGCGGTCTGATACATTCCCCTTATCATCCCCTTTTTTTTATTAAATTATCGTAAATAAATAAAGTAAATTTATGTAGATACTCATATAAAATTAGTTTTAATAATAAATGCATAAGTAAATTTAAATTATGAAACGTTTACTTATAGAAGAAGTATTAAGAATGCAATAAATTAACTACGACATTGGTAATTAATTAAAGTTAAAATGGTGCACTTTCATTTTTAGAATTGCCTCTAATTTGAAATCATTTATAAAAATGTTATATAAAAAATAAACCAGTTAGTAATATAATATACGTAGCCAATTTTAATGTAAATGTAGAAAAAAGTCAAAAGGTATTCTGTATTCTAACTATTACGCACCATCACAAAAATAGTCAGTGCCGTATCAAGAACAAGAGTCAATAATTGAAAAATTAGTTAGAAAATTTGAAAGTCTTATAAATCACATGTTTCGTGTAGAATACAGTGCAGTTGCAGTAATAAGATTAATGTAAAACTTGCAAGATAATTAATTCATCCTTATAGAGGAAAGTTTTAACGTCATCCCACCGATTTAATTGCACAATTAGGAATTCCATACGTTCAAATTAACACCCTATATTTAGCCAATTAGGAGAAAATTGATTTTGAAGTATTTAATCTTATTTATGTGGACTATGCGCACGATGGATTATCGAAATTCCCACTGGATTATAAGAACAATTGGGGGGAATTTCGTTAATCCATTCATGCATGTCCTTCCCACTATTCTAATAATATAGTTATTTATGTATTTGATTAATAAATTATTTCTTATACAATGAAAGCACTTTTCCGAATATTTCAATAGTTTTAATTGATTAATTTGCACTTCTTACTATATAAAATAATGTTAATTCATTTAAACAACTGAATAGTAAAATTAGCAATGTAGAACCGTATATTGTTGCTTAATTAGAAAACCATGTTTCCTATGATTTATGTGTTAACACCTATTATACAATGTGTAATTATTTTATATAAGTACATGAAAAATTAGCACGGCAAAATTGTTATGTTTGAGGAACCTATTACATACATTTTTAGAACCTGTGTCTGAAATAATGTCCCAAAACATTTCTATAATACGAAAGATGCGCTTTTAGTACCTCGACTTTCCTGATTATAATTCACTTGCTATTGGTCAAAAAGTCTACCAAATATATATTATAATTTGCGAAAATGAACGAATATCAATATGATTTTATATTATAATTCAAATTTCTAAACATTACTGTATTAGAATTCCAATTATTTAAAGGTTTGGTAATTAAATAATCATATTAATGACTCTATTTACAGTAATACATCCAGCATCAATAATTGTTTAATATCAATCAAATTTATTTCGGTATAAAAATGTTGAAGTAAAACAATTTAATTTGTTTCAGAATGCAACCACATTAATCAATAGCACGAAATTAATAATCATTATTGATATAAATTACTTGAAATCGTCACAATGAAACTATTATTATTAATATTAGCTATTGCTGCACCTGCATGTAAAAGTGTAACAGATTGGAGACCTGTTTTGCAACCAGAAATATTTACATCATTTAAAGGTCAATTTCAATCCGCACCAAATTTCGCACATCACCTTCCGGGTATAGTGGCACAAAGTTATCAGCCAAGTTTGCTTCAATCGGGAGGGCATGGGCAATGCGAAATTCACAAAGTTGGATTTACTCAAGACTTGTATTTTCAATACATCCAATATAAAGTCAATATTCCAAAACTTAAAGAATTTACGATATGTCACTGGAGCAAGTTTAACAATCACACCAACGATCATCCAATTTTTTCTTATGCATGTAAGTGTAGATTTTATTATTTTTTTTGTAACTAAAATGAATCCGAAAACAGAACTTTCTTAAAATTAAGTGAGAAAGTTGAAAATTATATTAAATTTTAATATTTTACAGATAACGTGTTTGGGAATAATACAAGATGTTATAATAGTTGCCAATTACATCCGGCATTAATATTTTTGTAAATAAGAAAATTTCTAATAACCGTCAAATATTAATAATTAATTGCCTGATAGCTTTCATAGTAATTTGTTCTTCGAAACAATCAGATGGGGTCGTAGACCGATAATTATTATGTCGAAAAAATTATAATATCAGAATTAGAACTATTTGAAAAATACCCGTCACGAAATCAACGAAACTTTAGGTTCAAATTACCGGGTCTACATTTTCTTATAATGATTTTAGTTCATTTTTAAATTTAATTTTCAAAGTTCAACAAGCTTTTGTCGCCTTGAACTTCTAAACACTTAAATTTCTTATTATGTTGAAATATAAAATTAAAAATCGTTATATAAATTGCATGTTACACTTTTAGTGGATGGGCAGCCACGAGCTATCTATGCATGGGTAGCTAACACACAACGTTCAAGCTACTTTAGTTTAGCCGTAGAAGGGCACACCCTATATCGTTTAAATTATCCTTTGAGACTTAACCGATGGTATCATACATGTCAAAGTTGGAACGGACGTACAGGAGAATGGCAAATTTGGGTCAACGCTGAAAGAGTTGGTCGTGGTTTTCATAACAGAGTAAGTCATTAAAAATTATTATAATTTTAAATTTCACACACAATGCTTCACACCTTTAACTATACTTACAATTAGTAGAACAATTAATATATTAGGTATACTTTTGTTGACATAATAAAATGCAGTATTTTGAAATTGTGGTTGAAGCATTACGTATGTACGTATGCGTTACATAAAACTATTTAATGAAAATTTAATATGGATATAAAATGTAAACTTGGGAAAGTTTAAATAAAAAAAGAAATTAATCACATTAAATGGTACCGCATGTAAAATAAAAATTATATAACTTATAATTTTATGGAAAAAAGTTGTCTTGAGTACCCATAAAATAATTTTAATTGTAGCTTGTTGGGAATCAAATATTACCTGGAGGAACTGCGATAACTGGCCAAGAACAGAGTCAAACAGGTGGAGGTTTTCTAGAAGGATTAGAAGCGCCGAAAGGTAAGATTCATAAAATTGCATTATATAATAAGGAAAACACTAACAGTATCTTAATATAGGATCCGGAGGAATGCTGGGCGAAGTAACCATGGTGCAGTTGTACAGTGTAGCCTTGACAGCTGGAAAAGCTCATCGAGATCATAAGCACCACCATGCACACACATTTGATCATAATGGATTACCAATTACTACTACACCACGCCCTCCAACTCCCCCTCGTCCCCAGACTCCTACTCATCCTCTTCTTACCGGTGGACAACTGAACCCCAACATTGCATTGAGTATAGCAAGTGGACAACCTCAACCTCAACCACTATTTGGACAAAGCCAGTCTCAATCACTTCTTGGTGACCAGCAACAATTAATAGGACAACCACAATTTCTAGCAGATGATATATTTGGAGGTCAATTCTTTAATGGTCAGTATGGAAATAATTTAATTCCACAACAAATGTCAAACACGCCACAATCGAGAGGCCCACAACTTTTTGCGGCAACGCCAGACGCGAGTCAGCAACCGCCAACTTTTGACGCACCACAACAAGACCTTACTTTACTGTTATCACAACAACAACAACAACAACAACAACAGCCTAGTCAACCTAGTGAACAACCTCAATTTGATGGACAATCTTTGATAAACGGTGGATTAGTACATCCATCTTTAATAAATCCCGCTAATGTTCAGTTTGTTGATACTCCATTAGAAACACACGAGATATTTAAAAGAGATAATGAAAATTCAACAGGAAGCGATAGCGCAACTAAAATTGATAAGAAAAGAAGTTCGACAAAGAGTGGCAAAGACCAAGTAAGCAAATCGACTAAATCGGTTGAAGCAACCACAGAAACGTTGAAACTATCCACAGAAAAGAAACAAACAAAGAGAGAATTGTTTTTACAAGGAGATACGATAATTGATGACGGCAGCTCTGTCAATAACGGATTCGACAAAAGCTTTTTAGATGGTTTAGCTAGTATCGGACAAAATCAGCCAATCTTGCAACAACAAAAGAAAAATGACGATCGAGAGCCCGCGGAAGCTGAAGTACAAGCTGTAATGAATATTTGTTCGGGTTGCGATCCAGAACCTTTTGGAAAAGCACTAGTTTTTGGTTGGAGAAAAGTAACGAAAAAATTATACTCGGGAGCTTTCTATACGCCAGCTGTACCTCAGTGTAAAGCTTTTTAGGTAAAAAAAATCGACTGTACATATTTTCTCGTTGTAAATTATTACGTTATTATATTATCATGTGCATACTAACTCATTGGCCATTACAAATCATTATTGTTAATTGTATTAAGTAAACTATTTTTAAGAATAATTATTATTATTTAATTAAATTTGTTATTTTGATTTATTTTGTTGTTCACTTTTTAAGCAATAACTTATTAAAGAAAAATTACTAAAATAGCGTTTGGTTTCGGTATTTGGTTAATGCCTGTTTAATAATAATTTGTGTATGGGAGGCGAAAATGTTAAGAGAAGTAAAAAAAGTTCTAACCTTGCTTTTGTGGATGTGCTGATGTTGATATTCAGAATCAAATTCGGGTTCTGAAAAGTAACTAGGATCTTCGAAATGACCAACACCTCCTGGAATTCCAACTCCACCCATTGGAAGGCCACCAGAAACGTCTGTAGATTCAAAAAGTCGAAGAACAGAACGGTCACGAATTTCTCTCAGATGCGACCTATATGCAATGATACTAATTAATGGCATAATAAACAAACCAAAATTACATCGCTTACCTGACATCTTCTAATTCGTAAAACATATCTTTGGAAGAATCGTGAATATATATCTTAACTAATGGTGAATCTAAGTATTCCATACTTAGTTGTTTAGGAAATGATCTTACAAAAAGTGCTTTAACCGTATCTATAGAAGTAATTTCGTTTGGCAGTAATGCGCGTTTCGTTTCGTTGCGATATTGTAGAAAAACTAGCCCTAAAATTTGAAGACTTTTAGTTTCTAACACGATTTTACGAAATAATCATTTACCTAATGGTCTTTCTAATGTTTTGCTAGGTGTTCGAACAACGGGAAGAGAGCTACGTTGTTTACCTCCTCGACGGAATCCCGTGGAACTTGTTTCAACTTCCGACATAATTCCAGGATCATCATCAAATAACATAGCATTTGACGATGGAGGATAGCCTCTCATAAATTGACCCTGCAAATTAATAAATGAATAGGTCGTGTAATGCAAAAAATTAATCTAAAACACCTTAAATTTGTAACATAATGGAAATTTGTTTTGAGATCCTAAAACGATTTTGACGTTAATGGGTTGGACTGGTGAGACTGGGAACGAATATTCCGAAAGTTTGATAAGATCTGATTTTTGATTAACAGTTGATAACCGTTTTAGGTTATCAAAATTTCCATCACCACTATTGCAAACTTGTCCATTAACGTAAAAGCTTTCATTAAGTGAACTACCGTTTAATTTAGTAACGAAACGAGGCACCATCACTAATTCCGGAGGAATCGTTATTAAACTCTCAGTAGACATTATTTGAATTATTATTTACGGATTACTGAGTAAGCAATTATAACGACAAAATTTTTGTTAGTACTAAATGTATTTTGTGACAGTCAACCAACTATGAACGACAAGAAAGAACGGTTAAACGCAACTAATTTTAATTAAAACTATGAAGAGATATGCACAATAGAATAAAATAATAGTTAGACTTAATTGAATGCATGATGTCATATTAAAATTACCGCCTAAAACTTGGTTAATTAAAATTTTATCTTCCTCGTTTAATAAATTTCTATTAATTTGAAAATAAACTGCACGTGTTTGTATAAATTTCAAAAGCGATTATCAAAATTTATGTAATGAGCCAAACTATGTTTATATAGTTCAACCCTAAAATTTAAATAAGTACACGTTAAACTTTGAAACAGAAGGTCACAAAGGACAGGATGCTAAATATTTAATTGAGGAGAAACTATAACACAATTTAATTTCGAACTAATATAGACTCGGAGAGTAATAGCAAACAAAGGTCATGCACCAACATAAATCTAACACTCATCTCGTTCTAATGGCGTTAGTTTCAGTTAATTTATTTTCTCGATTTTATATTAATTATGCCCCAATGCTTGATGCTGGTGGATCAAATTGAATTTAAATTTTCGGTATTTGGACTTCATACCAAACCCAAGGTATTGCTTACGAATTCCATTAAACCTATCCTCTTACCTCAAGGTCCATTGTTCTAGATAATGGTCCTCCTTGCGCAGACATACCGTAGTGTTGATCTCCAGAAAGCGTATGCCGCCTAGGATCCTCTCGTCTAGCACTACGGCTCCGACTGCTTTTTATTTCTCCTTCATTGTCACCTCGGCTTCCTCCTGTAAAGAGATAAATTCTAATTAAGTTTCCGAATACACAATTTTAATATAAAAGGAAAAAGATTCTTAATGAAGCAAATCAAATAAGAGCAACTCGGGATCATGATTTGATTAGTTAAAGTAAATAATTTCCATTGCTGACAATGTTATGTACCTTCTCTTTATTGACATTGCTAATTGCAGAATGCGCTGATTCCTTGCAAAGGCAACTCAAATACAGTGAATAATTTACATAACACCATGTAAAACTAAAATGGATTAGAATTTTTATCAACAACCCGATACTCACGAATTCAACCTAGGAACTTAAGAAAGTAGGTAAACTACAAAGTTGTGTAAATGATGTCATTAATAACGCTAATGTGAAAACTACTCGAGCTATATTTTTTGACTGTCCAACATTTTTCAGAGTTCGAAATAACGAAAACCAAAATAAATAATATTGACACAAAAGCATCTGTAAAAAATATATAGAAAGAAAATTGTAGGAAAATTATGTTGCCTGTCAATAGAATTTTTTAAATAAAAATTTTTTCAGATCATTGAAATTCCGCCAATCTAAAAGTGTCTCTTCTCTTTTCTATTAATACTACCACCTAATGGAAAATACATACTACATGTAAAACATAATTTTTCAATTAACCACAAAATTTGTATGTTTGCATTTGTGTAAAAAATTAGTCAGTGTAATGTGTAGAATTTAGCTTTTTGGGCCGCTAATTTAATTATAAAAAAGGAGATTCTCAGAAATAAGGGTAATAAAAAGAAGTTTCTAATTAAAAAAGTAAACCAATTTAACGTTGCAAAGGATCGCTTATCTTTAGTTTCAATTTCTACAGTTCTAATTCTAGAAGCATTAACGAGACGAAATTAGGTTCAACTATCGACAACGAACACGTATACTTTTCTGCCGGAAAGAGTTTCCTCGATATCAAAAAGCTCAACATTATTTGAGGAAATAGGTATCTACTTACCGAAAATTATCGTGGTTATAATTTTTATAATAACATTGAAATTATGTTAATTGTTAAATTTTACTGACCGTTGAAAATAAAAAGTGTGCCAAAATTTTTAAATTCCTACAAACACGAAAATTTTAAACAATTAGTTAACCGTAAACTGATTTGATGGGTGTACGGTGGAAATTATCAGCTTCCAGTCAATTAATTGTTTATAATTATCAATTTAGGGTCAACTAATTGAGTAAAACTTTATAGTGTATCTTCATTCTCCAATAAATAATTACGGAAGTAGAGGTATATTATGTTGAGTTATGTTCCGATGATGATTTAAATTATTTGTATGAGTAAAGTTCATTCATACTTTCTGCGGTGGAGACTCCAATATGTGTCCAAGGAGGTAAATTCAACCATAAAATGTAGATAATACCAAATACGTGGTCACTCATTAAGGATAATTTTGTATTTATTTATTTTTTAATAAATTCCTATGCCCAAAAATTTCTGGAGACGTCCCGCACCGCGGGGCCTTAGCTACGGTGCTGTTTACCATCCTCTTTCTAATTCTTCAAGTAAGGAACTCATAGCTTACCATGGTAACCACTAAATAAAGTTTCAAAAAGATAGTAGTATATCTTGAAAATTAGTTGAATGGAAATTATCAGGTGAACCTCGAGCAATATTGCAATTAGCTTTAAACCGATTCGATCATTGTGTTGCGATGATATAGTATAATTTCTATAGTTATTTGGATCGCATTAGTCTGGCTTAACCACAGCTTTTAGCTATTGGTTGGTTTTATATAAGCTGCGATGTCAACATAACATGGCCAGCAGCATTCTGGGTGTTTTAATGATTCGCTCTTTGTTAATGTTATCTTTAATGCAATATTGGTTTGATTCCGCTTGTGTATTACAATGAATAATCTACCTACTATCATCCGTTTACAGATTGTATTGCAGATTCAACTTTTTAACAGCGTCTTAAGTTTTTACCATACAAAGTTTGGTTATTTGAGGATACTGAAGTCTACAAATAATTGATCGTGTTCATGTGTAGTTGATTTTATTTTGTATATTTATACAGCGATAGCGATCTAACGTGAGATGACGCACGCATAACAGTAGAGATATTTGGAATATTATGTGGAATCGAAACTGAATCTATTTTTATCAGTTATACCAGTTTTCAATTGAATTTTGACAAAATTTTTGAGTTATTGGTATTATTGCGAATACTATTTAATTATTTATGTGCTTACTTTGTGAAGTCATTTAAATACAAGAAAATTTAGTTTTGTTATATTTATGCATCCAAGATGACCTGACTGTTATTTTGGGTTTTTCAATTCCAATCATTTGGGATCTTTTGTTTTAATTTGATTTTGCTTTTCGAAGCATATCAATGCCAACATTTTTTCCTTTTGGTAATTCAATATAACAATTTCATTCTCTCTCTCTTATTGCCTTCTTATGCCCAAGACTATAAAGGTGGGAATAAAATTAGTCTTGGGGATAAATTTATCTAGGAGATAAATTTATATTTATCTAGGAGATAAATTTATATTCGTGCAACTTCGGATTTACATTTATATTTGACATATGAGGTGAATTAAATGCCATATTTTTAATTTTAAACACATTTTCGTATTTGTTATTAATTTATAATATCAATTTTTGCTGTAAGATAACGTACATTTTACTATTATCAATATTTATAGTAATCATATTATTATTATTAGTTAATACTTTATATGACAAATTAAAATATATTTATTAATGACTCCGTTGGCCTTGTGCTTAGCAAGTCGGCTTTCATTTTGTCATTGCGAGTTCGATTCTCACCAGAATCATATTTTTTTATTTAAATTTTTATTTAAGTATTATATTATTATAATAAGGGCCCACCTAAATGTATCTACTAGACTAATAATTAGTTTTTTTAATTTATGAATCTCCTAGGTAAATTTGTACGTAGGTAAAGCACCATTCACAAACTACAAATTTAACTAGGAGATTCATAAATTAAAAAACTAATTATTAGTCTAGTAGATACATTTAGGTCGGCCCTTATTATAATAATATAATACTTAAATAAAACTTTAAATAAAAAAATATGATTCTGGTGAGGATCGAACTCGCAATGACAAAATGAAAGCCGACTTGCTAAGCACAAGGCCAACGGAGTCATTAATAAATATATTTTAATTTGTCATATATAGTATTAACTAATAATAATATGATTACTATAAATATTGATAATAGTAAAATGTACGTTATCTTACAGCAAAAATTGATATTATAAATTAATAACAAATACGAAAATGTGTTTAAAATTAAAAATATGGCATTTAATTCACCTCATGTGTCAAAAATAAATGTAAATCCGAAGTTGCACGAATATAAATTTATCTCCTAGATAAATTTATCCCCAAGACTAATTTTATTCCCACCTTTATAGTCTTGGGCATTAAGCTTTTAAAATAATTTCCGATATTTGGTGTTTTTCCACAATTCCGTCCTGCTTAAAAGAACTCACGATATTGCTGTTTTCAATAATGTGCATAAAGTATCTAAAATCTATCTAAAATTTCAAGCGATAAAGACGCAATGCTAGTTTTGAGCAAAGTTCTATAATTACATCTATAATTACAGGTGCGCCTGACCTATATTTTACCGTAATAAAAAGTTTAAGCTTTTTACTTTTGTTATTAGATTTTTAGTAATTGGCGACAATTATTCAGCGGATTTAATTAAGTAAGGGTCCGGTCCGTTGATTAACATACTAAAAATCACTGTTTCTAGATTCTATACTGGCCCCATTATCCTGATTTTATCACACCGATGCTCATATTAACGTGAAGTAAATGGAGGCACAATTAGAGAAATAATTAAATCACAATATAACCAATACAACTATCCTGGTAAATTCTTACATACCTGTAAATTATTCAACAAACGAAATAACTCATTAATTTAAAGTGAGATTACCTCCCTTAGTAATTTTCTAAAAGCTTATAGTTATATATAACTACAACATAGCTCTTAGAAAAGAAGCTAACATAAAAAATTTTAAATTATGAATTACATTCGTATATTGTGTTACATAAAAGTCGAAGTTTTATGTTTAAAGTTATTGATTGATATTGCAAAAAAAAACCTTAATTAGAGTTAAAAAAAATAAGACAAACTACACAATATAATGAGACTTAAAACAATAAAACTACAATGTTTAATGAGACTTCAATTAATTTTAAAAAAATTCTCAAGCCATAATCCTTTACGAGTATATTGACGTATGAAGTTTTATGCTTTTTATTTAGTCTGTCAGCAACTAAATACCCGTCTATTTCCTATCATAAAGTAAACTCTATACAGCTCAAACTACTCGAAATTTTCTCCTTTTTTTTCCTCCCTTTGATGAAATTGTACTCCTGCATTTCACGTTCAACGAGATATTCGGTGCACTTGTCACATCTCGAAGTTAAAGCATGCTCTAAATCGCTTCGTTAGTGACTTTATGTAATCGGCAGAAAGGAATTTGAAGAGAAGATTTATAAAATTGTCCTTTTTAGAATAAGAAGTTATAAATTTTCACACAATTCAATATTTCAACAAAAATGTTCTGCAATAACCTTAGAACATATTTTTAGTAGTTTGTTAAGTATTTATTTCGAAATAAAATTGCATTTTCACCCATTTGGAATTTATCCAAAATATGTGACTTCAAATATTGTTATATGCAGACATCCATTTTATTGACGCGCACCACAGTGTTCCTTAAAAAAGATACGGCATACGACGCCAGACGTCGTCAAATTATTCCGCCGTATATAGGTTTTGATAATAGCGATTTTTAAGTGCGTTTGTAGTAAAAATCGGGTTATTGACTTTTAATAATGCGCTTCCATGCTGAGCTTTAGAAAAGTAGCTAATGGTTTCAGAGTCTATGATATTTGATAGTACTGACAATCTTCACCACTATTAGTCCCGATAGATACAGTAGGAAATTATGGTAGATCCTTGTAATTTAATGTTAATTAATAAAATGAAAGGTATATTGTTTACTCATCATTATAGGAGTTTAAAATTAAATATATCTAAAAATTTGTTGTAGCAATAACCCAAAACTATTCTTAGAACGATCTTGATAATCAACAATGTAGCTATGGTTAACTTAACTGTTTTTAAAAGTTTGCTAATTATAAATTCAGGTAAATCATTGAGCTACTTATTTTATCCTCTATTAATTATTAGATTATAATGGTTCCAATAATTTTTGCAGCACTTAAAGTGTTTCATAAATATTAATTTTTTTCCCTTTTCTTATTAAATTGTAATCAATAATATTTCATCCTCTATTTGCCGATTTAATTCGGACAGAGTGTAGAAAAGATTTAATAATTAAAGCTATAATAAATTGTTTGGACAAATTATATCTTTACCTAATTATCTAAATGTAGGAATAATAAATCGCGGAGGTTGTATATAAAAAAATATATAGAATGGAACTTCCAATAATTAAACAATTCATCGATTTGGTAAGTAGTTACTGTAATAGTTTGGATGATTATTATTAATATTTAATATGTAATTATTTAAAACGAACATACAGCTCTTAATTAATAACAGATAATTGAATTAGGTGTGCCTTTCTGATTATATTTATCTAGATTAATAAATATTATATCTATGGAGTTTCAAATATTTTCGAACCTAAATTAGTAGGAATTTCTTGAATAGTACACAATTAATTATTAAAATATTCTCTTCTGTTTTCCATTCGCATTAAAATTAAGAAATTTAACTTCGCAGGAAAACTTAATGAAATAATTTGATTAGGTGCTGAAAGTTTCTTAAATAGAAGCTAAATCATATTATATGGCACAATAACATCGTTGTAAAATACAAATAATTTTGTTTTAAAAAATTTCAATCCTTTTACATGAACTATTTTCTAACAAATTGAAAACTTTCGAATTAATTAAAATTAATGAATAATTTTATAATCTCATTGTGTGAAAAGTACTGAAAACTTATAATAAAGGGTGTTTCTATAAGTAGCGGATTTTGTTATGACAACAACTAAGTAAATAAAAAATTTGGAATTTTTTTGGAAATAATTTTTGGGGACACTATTATAATATTTGACTATATTATTTTCGTATGTATGTGGTGTGTTTAATGTCAGGTTTGGTTCTTTTGCCAGGCAGTAGCGTCAGGGGGTACAAATAATATGCAAATCAATTTTGTATGTAGTCTAGTACATGTCTTCGAATTTGGACATTACGTCATTGCACATAACCATCGCCACTTAAGCAAAACAGCCACCGTCATTAGTAAGGTTATTTTCACTTAATAACTCATAAAGTAATCAATGAATTTTATTCATCTTGAACTCATTCGATTGGTAGTTAAAAAATTATCTATAGTGTGAACTAGAACTATAACGATCCACTAAGAATTTCTAAATACATTACAAATCAAATTTTGTGCCACGAATTTGTTTTTAAACACAAACAACATAATTATAAATAATTTTAGTTTCTTGATTTTGAATAAACAGAAAGGGCGTAATCGTGTGAGAATTGAAATGTCAAAAATTATACTTGGTCCAACTCAATGTAGATTATCCCGTAAAATAATTGGTTTTTGTAATTCAAATAAAATTCAAGAAATGATGTATCTGTTTTTGGTCGCTTTTAGAACGAATGCCCCCCTTAAGTTAAATGTAAACTTTCTTACTACATCGATATTTGTTTCCATAAATAGGGATGTGGTTATAAAAAATTAATATAATTTATACGAAAATGTTGAAAGACTCTATGAACAAGTCCTGTCGGATTGTTTCAGAAAGTATGGGGACCCCTTGTACGAATGTCGCCTGCTGCGGTGCGAATTACACTATTCATCCTGTTAAAACTACATGTCATTAATTAGCTCCAAAAATAAAGGTATTTCAACATTTCATGGTAGAATAAACCATTAACAACTATAACAGCATCACCACCAATAATGATTCTGAGGGTATGTTTTGGTTGACGTGTGGGTTTTCGGCACCCAACTGCAACAGTTTTCCTTATTCATCTTGGAAAATTCATTCTTAGTTTGCACATTTTCAGCTTATACAAATCATGAAAATGCAGATCTTGTAATATCACTTTTGCTAATTTCAAAATTTGAACACACACTGACCTAATATATTAACCTTATTTTTTACAACATCCAGCTTAACTTAATTCATCCCAGCCAAAAACATTTATCTCAATTCTTTTCCGCAGTTAGTTGTAATTGAATCGACCAGAGGAATCTGCAAAATGCACTGGCGTGACTCTTCTCTGGAACTAATGTGAGAAAGCATCGCTAGCCATCCATGAATATCCGGTAGGCCATCGAGGTAATGACTCAAATTTTCACCTCTCATTTGAGAATAGGTGACTTATAGATATTCACGTATTAACCGACATCCGGCCCAGAGTATAATTTAGCTTTAGAGCAAATTTGCTTAAACTCAAAGCAATTGCATCCGAAAACGTTGAATATTTTTAAATTATTTAATTAATCTTTTCAATTTACTTGACGCTGATTGTGTATTTTTCCAGTCCGTTACTCTTCTTTTTTATTTAAATATTATAATATTAGTACCACAACAGAGTCTACTTTTACAAAATTTGACCAAAGCCTCTTCGCTTTTTTTTAATAAAGTATAGAAAAACTAACACAGCCAAGGTGCAATTTGTACTTTATAGCTTTGTTTGGCATTATGCACGCATTATTTAAATAATCTGCTGTTAAATAGCAACCGACTGCAATAAAACACTAAAATAGCACAAGCGAAATTTCAATTGTTCCACTTTCATCCAATGTCTCAATATAAACCGGTGAAATTCTGTATAAATTGGCGATGAGACTTACAGTTAGTTCAAAAATTGTTGCTTAGCATCCTGAGTTCGCCTCGCTTTTTAAATTGTTCTTGCGAATAAAGTTAACAATTCTTGTGTATTTCAATTTCATCATCATGAACCCAATACCCGTTTCCGCTACTTAATAGTTCGCCGGTAAATTGGATCGACTTTAGATTTTAAAATAAGTTGGTAGGTTTTCGGAATTTATACTTCAATTTACTTTTGGAGAAGGTAAAGAACACGTTATAACTTTGCATTATGCGCCAAACAGGTGTGACCTACAATAATTACCTAGTACCTACAATTTTCTTTTAGTAGTCACAATTTATTGATTGCTTAATTTCTTAATGACTATGCATGATGTGCAATAATTACGCGCTAATGAATGGTGTTCCGTTCCGTTGTATAATGGTTATGATACGTTCAGATGACAGTTGTCAAATATGACCTTCTAAAAGTCACCGCAATTTCCATATACATACATTTTGCAATGGAAATGCAAACGAAAAGACCCGTTTATTATATTTGCAAAGTTGGTTTGGTAAATTAAAACAACTTTTTTAAAAGGATTACATTTTTTAAATAATTTAACAAAGGGTAAACATCAAACCAACCGTTCCCAACAATCTACCGCAATTTAAACAAATCGACACTCTAAATAATGGATTGGATCGGTGACCATTATTCTCCATCTTTATGACGAAAAGCCATTCCTTGGAGTATCTATCATTATTCTCCGAATGCTTTTTTTTATTTATAAATTTGATTTATAAGTTACTTTTAATCTTTCTTCTGCTCCAATAAGTTAAATACTTTACCTATGAAAAGTGAATTTCTTAATAATATCAAGGTTTGCTATCTGAACCACAAATCAATTGATTCTATAAAATGGAATTTAATATTGTAATGCATACTTATACATTAAAATAGTATGACTAATAAACCCCAACTCCCCAATAGCACAGAACGTAGTGACTACAAACAAGTGGTCGTGGGTTCAAATCCCGCTTCGGTCTGTTGGGCAATTCTGTTTCCAACCATTCCAACGAAAGGTTGATAATGATGTAAAGTGCTACTAATTTAGTAAACAAAAATTAATGTGTTTAATTGGATTAATCAAAATATTGTGTCAATTCATTTATTTTAAAATCACAAATAATATAAACATATAAAAATGTTTTGGAATTCTAAAGAAATTCATTTTTACAAAAAACATTAAAATTGACGCAAAAGGAAGCGTGGTATAAAATACAATCGAATTATATTATAATATTGGAAAAGCGAATAGAGTAGTGCTTCGAATTTAAAAACTTATTCACCATACTACCTGATATTTTATTCAAATGAATTCATTTTCCATACAGCGGAGTTGAAAAACTGGAACAAGCAATTCCCAACAATATGCCTGATTTGTCCCTAAGTGTAAATGTCATAAATATTAAGCCAAGCTATGTTTGTTTTTATTTATGAAAACATTTTGATCGAGGGGATTTTTTTAAACAGATTTAAATAAATATTTGAATTTCCTTTTTATTGAAATTCTTTTCAATTTGTGCGAAAAAAGTGTTTTTATTTTATTACAGCAAAATTTATTTAAAATTTTATTATTAGAAATAAAACCAAACAAAAGTCAAAGGAAGCATATTTTAATTATAAATCTATGCTGTAAGAATTAAAAATAGTCTTGGAAATAATTCAGAAATTTTGAATGTAAGTCAAGTGTAAGTATTCGGTAAAATATTAATTAGGTTAATCTAAAAATTTTAATGATGGTGTTGTTAATTCAACATTTCGAGCTTTTCTTTAATTAACAGTCAGTTAGTTCTGCTATTGATAGTTAAAAAATTGATTTTTTAAAGACCATTGACATCCTTTTCCGGTAGTAGGGTAGTAAAAATAAAAATACTCGTACCTCAACAACCCTTCCTTTGCCACATTTATTATAAATTAACACGTTTACTTTATAGATAAATCCAATCGAAACTACTTTTTATATTTTAACTCAATCAGTTTTAACTCGCGCAAATATTATTTGTTCGCAACTCACGAAAAAGTCCAACTATTTTACAATACAATATAGAAATTTAAATAACATGACGGTCACAAACGCGACAAACTGAAACTAAAATACGATATTTCAGTCCGACAGATGAGTAAGCTCGAGAGCTTTGGTTTGATATCAGAATCCACCCACATATAGCGCGTGGATCGAGCTATGCTTTTGAGTGCTTCAAATGCAAGTAGTATGTCGTAGATTATTCTTATTGCAGCGCACGCGATCTACTTTGATAGTATACTAACGTTAGGGTCCTTTCCAGTGTATTTACCCTTAATATGGGTACGTAGAGAGATAAATAACTTTGTGAACGAATGTGAAAACATAAAGAAAAATTAAAGATAGCTTTGTGTATTTCAACGAAACATTAATAAAACATCTTCGTATTTAAAGAGTAAAATAGGAATTCCAAGCTAAATGTATTTTATTTAAAAAAAAACCTCAACACTTGAATTTTTATTTTTAGATAAATTTATTGAATATATTATAAACATTGCAGTTTATCGAACGCTGGTTACGCATATAGCCCACTGATAACTTGGAAACATTTCTTGAAATGAATATATTACACTAAGCACATACTACACATTGCTTATGGGGGGTGACTTTAACATTGATTTATTGACCAACAATGAGACTAGACAAACATTTACGCGGTTATGCCGTCGTATGGGTTGCGTTCTCTCTTTAATGAGCCTAACGGCTAGCAGTGTGACCAGCACAACAGTTTCCCGGATGTCATTCCGGAAAGTCATCCATCTTGGTTTGCCCAAATACATAAAAAAGGTAAAAAAAAATGCTAAAAAATATTTGAATAATACTTATATGCAATAATTTAACTAACGCTGGAAAAGTAATTTTTCAAATAATAAAAATGTTGGCATCCCGTTAGCAATATAATGACAATGTTGACCCAGAATAATTTTACAATCTTCCATAAAAGAAGCACACAAGCTTTGACGATTATTTATCTCAAGTTTTGTGTCAAAATACAATTTATTTTAATTCAAAAGGAGGATTCACACTTAAACGTATCCGTAGTTGTACGGATATAAAGAGCAGACTTCCGCATTTAAGAGAATATCACCTTTAAGGATATTCCGACATTTTTACCGTGAGTGTAGGTACATGTAAGGATAAAATATATAATTTAATGGTAAGAACTGCCAAAATGGCAAATGCACCATGAAAATTAATATTTTGATATAATTTTAAAGCGTCGTTACAGAACGACGCTGTTAGGTCTCAGCACTGTTAATTCCTCCGGCATTGACCAGTCAGTTGCTAATTTTTTAGTCTGAAATCAAATACGTTTAAAATTAAAGAATTTATTTCTCAGTGTAGAATTGATCAAATAGATAACAATTTATTTTAATCGAGATATGAAAAATCATATTAAATATGTAAATTATGTTTTAGATCTCTTAAGTGGGGTGCCTATCATGTTAAACCCTGGCAAACGGATGCGGGTAGACTTTTCATCCTTTCCACGTATGCACTCCAACCCCAAAAATGAAATAGTGTAGAAACTGACAGATGCAGTACTTTTTTGCAGCGGTACTTTTATCCTCACCCCATCCTACCTATGTGAGTGACCTGTATGATTTCTAGCTGTCGATGTCGTTGATAAACGGAAAATGAGTTATTCTGCTAGGCACGGGATACGTGTGATATTCAAACCTTGCGTAACCTCTGGAGGTTTCGTGGGACCTTCTCTGTGGTTCGGAAAAAGGCAATTATTTATCTTAAATATGAGGATATAAATATCGATGCTGTAAATCATTCAGAACAATCAATTTCAAGTCGTTCTCAAGAATTTAGACTTTTATATGATTAGGTTCTGACTTTTTCCAGCATAAATTAGACGATCTTGATCTGAACAATATCTTCTTCCTCTTTTCTAGAGAATTTTCTTCTAGTAGGCGTTAGGGCCTGTTATTTCCCAACATCTGCGTCGTTTCTTTGGCAGTGCTAGTATTTATGAGCATATACATAGTTTACGTCCATTAAGTAGCTTGCTAGACTTGCCTTCAGATGTGCCTGTATCCTGATTTTTTATGCTAAAGGTGGCAATTCACTAACCAAGTTTGAATCTCCCCAGGTTTGAACCCGGTGCCCCGCATTCGCATCCAACTGCGTTAGCTGCAAGGCAATGAGCGTCTCTGAACAATATGTGCTTTCAAAAAATTGATGCAATATGCCATACACCTCGTGACACAATCAATTTATTGAGTACAAAGGTCAATCTTACGGAATGCCAATGTGAAGTTGCCACCAAGATCATGCGATATAATTCCATTAGACTTCTTCCTCTGAGGTTCTGTGAAATCAGTGGTTTACTCATACCACAAAATGACCTTAAAACCAAGATCATTCATGTCATTGGTGAAATAAATGCGGATTTATATGGAAAAGTCCATGAATTAATCTTCAAAATAAAATAAACTCAAACTATTGAATTATAATATTTATTTGTAACTGCTATACGCAAATAAGAGAAATACGTTTAAATATTTACTTTTTACATACAAAAGTTTCAATCTGCCGCATGTAGTACTTTCAATAGTATAAATTATGATGTATTTCTATTTAATATGATATTATCTATTACGGATCCTCGAATTAGCGATGTGGCGATTGAAACTTGATATCGAGCTACAATCACACCCCCATAATAATAGCTTTTGCCGCAAATCTAATGGTAGCACGAAATTTGCTAAGAGTCTCTTTGTAGAGCACAAAATCATGAACTAATTGATTTTTTATTAAGTAAGTTGAGTAATAATAATGAAGTCATAGATGTGTCAATGATAATTATTATTTGTGTGATAACTTTTGGTCGGATAAATTCAAAAATGGTCTGTTTGAAAAGCACAGGAGACAGGATTGGTACAAAAGTATGGCGTATTCTTTTTATTATATCATAACCATACGGAGACTTTATTTAGTTATGTTGTCAATTATTGATTTTACCGCGAATCAGTTTGAATATAAAATTCGGGAACGCTGCAAAAAATTATTACGTAATTGGTTTTTAATTTTGAAAAAAAGGTGGTTGTGGCTTAACATCGGTTTGTTTATTAGTATATTATTAGTATATTAGTATAGTATAGTATAGTATAGTTTATTAGTATATTGTAAATTTGTATATATTTTAGACATCGAAGCTCGGCAGGGTTGTTCTTCATACATATGATAATGTGGAATTATCCAACTCTGAAATGCTTGAACAATGAGAATGTTTTGATATTGACCAACGTTAATTAGTACAATTATTCATAGATGTAGTGATTCAAATGATTCTTGACATTAAATAAGTACCGCAAAATATGTTCGGCAACCTGGTAGATTCAATGCATCCCCGATTCAATATTTATAGTCTCTTCGATCCCTCAAAATGTAGCAGATGTTTTACTAGTGCTTCAGGGCAGATAATCAGGTCGACTATAGAATTTAAATTTGTCAAATTTTATTATTACTTTGTCTGTGAGCTAACCCCTAATAATTAGCTGTTCATTTCGCTTGCCAATGCTATGTCCTATGTGTGAGGAGTATTTGCAATACCACCTTTTATTTTATTTTTTGTTTCATAAATAAATTTCTCTCTCTCTTTTTGTTTGATTTAAAATTTGGTTGTCTTGAATTGGTGTAATCACACTGAAATTGCACGTATTATTAGTATAATGTATTTGATATTATCTGTTTAGTAAAATTTGAATTCACTGTCCTACAAAGTATCCCAAGAAGAAAATCACACTAATGGTGAGAAAACATAACTAGCTGCCATGAATATTTTAGATGATCTTTATAATTGCTTAAAATTTTAAATATGGAAAATATTTTGATATAATTAATAGTAAAAATTATAATTAATGATTATAAAATATTTCAGTATGTAAGACGAAGTTTGATATAATTCTTAATATTAAATTCTGAATTCTGAGGGAAATAAAACATATTATATAATATAATACACTCCAGCCGTAACATAGCAAAGGAATAACCCCTTTCCGTTTTAGAGTAGAGCTATTAGCAGAATTTTAAGTGCAAAAAGGTTATAAGTAGGTACATACTAGTAGAAGCAAAGCAATTGGTTTGCCTCAACTTCCACCTACAATAAAATACAGTAACAAAGACCAGAATTTCAAGGAAATTAGAAAATTGGCTATAAATAACGTAAGCTACATTTCTCTATTCATTAAAAGTGTTAAGCTAAAATTCCCTCGAAGAATTTATTTAGTTTCTAGTTCACAATAGTTTGGCGAGGGTAAATAAATTAGCAAATAAGGTACCATTTGCAAACAACTAAAAACCATGTAGAGTAAATTACTTTCGGGTAAGTACTTACTAAATTCCGAAACTGTGTTTTACAATTATTGTTGTTATTTATTTATAGCAAAGCTGCCCAACTGTGTGATCCAATCTGACTTGAGCAAATAAAATAATTTTTTAATCAATTTACCCATTTTAAATAAAATAATCCCTTGAATTATTAATTAATCTTTTATAATATTAGAAAAACGAAATTAATGTAAACTTGATAAATTCTTTTCAACAAACATGTCCGAAAATATAATTCGATGAATCATTTTATATATTTCGCCAAAAATAATATTGACATTTTGCAATATTCTACTTAACCACCTAAGTATTTGTTTGCACGATTAACTCGGTATGTACTAATTGATTAGAGGTTTGATAATATCGGAAAATTAATTACATGACGTTGAATTACATTTCAAACCAATTTATGGTTATACGCAAAAAAGTAATATAATTGAAAATATCTGTCGTTGAACCGTTCGCTCAAATCGATAGGTAAAAAACGATAGATTTTATTTTTAATTTCAATTAACATCTACAATCTGTTGCCTAAAAACATTAAGCAAATTTTATGTTTATTATTTGGCAGGTTTTGGCTACTCTGTATGCTGATAAATTGGTAAATTGATAGAATAAACTTAAATAATTAAACCAAATTTACATAAATTATTGAGGTAAGAAAATATCGTAATTAGGAACCTATTTAGTCTGCCAAAAGTAGAAAAATAATTTTGGGATTAAATTAAGATTATTGGGAATTATCAGTGGGATAATCTAGTGCAACCATTATCTCAATAAAGAGGCAATATTGTCGTCTATATTTGTATGCATCAATGAACGTGAGAAGAACCTTTCACCTGAACCAAAATCACATTTCCGTTCTATTGGTCTGTTGACTTTGTTTCGCAACAATAGTCACGTGACAGATTCTTCCCAAGGGGAAGACAGTGCTATAAGACGTCATGTAGGGTGACAATCGTGTATATAATATGTACTATAATATCTTACGTATTATAGTTTACACGAAGTTTACACCAATTCCTTAATTTGTTTTCAAAGTTACCGCTAAATATAAAATACTTTTAGTTAAATTCTCACCTTTAATTTGTTAATTGAAAGCAGTGCTTCTTTACAAAAGTATTATACAACTCCCCCTTAGACAAGATGAATAAAACAACTTAAATTCAAAGCTGTCTAACAATAAATATGGAAATTCTTTTTTCGACGTAGAAAAAAATATTTAAAGAAAGCATTCTGTTTTCGATTAATCTTAAAATAAAATATACTTCAATTTTTTATTATGTAACATATTCCTTACAAAATACTTTACCTACTGAATTTTGTTTAAGGACAATTGAGAAAATTGCAGTTTCACGCGATGAAGCAAACATCAATAGTGTAGATTTTACCTTCCTTGTTTCATTCAACGTTAAATCACCCATAACCTTCGAAAATCTAAATTCCACGCTATTTTAATTTGATTGTCATTTTAACTTCCATACTAAAATGACGGGTTACTATAATTTTTTTTGTTTTATGTTTGAAGAAAAGACATTAATTTGAAATGACACAAGAAATTGCACGAGTTGGAATAATAAAATTAGAGAAAATACAAAAAAAATTTATGTTCCACAAATTACTAACTAAATTACTAATTTTAAAGCTTCCCTTGGGTAATAATTTTTGATGTATTAAAAGAATGCAATTAAAGTTGAGTACCAACCCGTTATAACTAATATATTCACATATTACACACAATAATATGCATGAAAAATATTTTTACGCCGGTATTCGTAAAAAGTTTAGTTTGCCAGACTTTACTTTCCTATTTTACTTCTATTGTTCTTGCAATAATAAATAAACAAGTACAATGAAAGAATCCGCGCTCACTATCTGATCGATGTATTCATCAAAACCCAAAAACTAATCGACAAACGATTCTACAAGATGACGGAACAGTGGCGGAATACTTTGGATGTCAAACTGAAAGCTGACATGTCAACAGTATAATAGACAGACACATTTAATATTTGTTCTTTAATTACTGTTAAAAATTAAATTTAAAATAAAATTACCAACTACAATTCAAGCAAAGCAGGTTCTAGATGGCTTAAGGCCAACTGTGCCAGCTAGTAAATTAAGAAAAAAAATCCACGATACATTATGCAGGATTATTTCCATAGCTATCAGATTGTAAATATAGCGAGTATTTGATTTTAGGAAAAAAATAGAATATAAATCGCCTTTCACATAAATAAATGCTAAAGTAGGTATTTGACGTTAAGAAGAGTTTTTGCTATCCCTTACAAAAATTTCAAATTTCAGGTATTCTAAAAAAACACAAAATTGCCTGCAATTTTTACGTCTACTGTTATTGAAAAATTTTTAATATGAAAGCTTTTAAGAATTTAACAAACCGAAAAACGAATACAAAAATATTTTGCCTCTACCAAGTCAACCGTCAGGAAGATTTTATTCCCTAGACTCATTTAAAATGTTTTCTTAAATTTGAAACCTGAGAGAAGTGTATTACTATATACTAACAAATTGGAAATATTTGTTGAAATGTTTCCAAAACGTTATTTCTGTGGAACACTTAATTATGAACGAATTTATTAAATTCTAATTTCATATTTTTTCAATTCCTCACGTTAGCAATTCAAAAATATTGACTTACCAGACTCGTTTCCAGATCCCCGACCTAGCTTTCCATCTGAGTTCCATTCTTCCTCTGAAACAAGAAAACAACAACTCAGTAAGTTTAGTAAATTTCCACTACACTACATAATTAGTTTAAAATGAACTCCAGTTTATAATAAACGTCAATTTGGGGCAAAAGTTTGCGCTGGTAGATTAACCTATAAATTAACTTAACAAAATCCATTTAAACTAAAAATATTAATTCTAAAAACGAAAAGTGCTTCCAACTTTTAGTGTGGTAAAAATGTATATATTAATTATTATAAACTGTTAATTAAATATACCTGAACAAGTTTCAGAATCTGGTATTTTATCGTCGTCGTCGTCGTTATGACAGCACCGACTGCATCTTGAACACATTTCTTATTCACAATATTTATTTTTTAATGGTATTTTTAAACTCACTTATACAATACTTTCAGAAAGTTTGTTAAGTTATTTATTCATTTTGAAGTTATAGCGCTGTTGCATTAAAGGGGATCAAAAGGAATTTTAGCAAAATTGATGTACCAGTTCGCTCAGAAGTAACACATTGTATTACGACTAAATCTACGGTAATAAATATTAAATAATGATATAATTTTATACATATTACTTAAAGAGGAAAGTTTTTGGTAGAGTTTATTAAGAATATCCACAAGAAAAGACTTTAATAATAATGGGTTTGATTTTCAACAGGAGAACGCAATTTCTTTACTAATGTTATAAATTAAACCTCTTCTAATTAATTTAACAAAGACCTATTATATAACGTGGATTCAACCACGACACAAGTAATTTGGGGGTGTGTCGGGTATCAAACTCGTAACCTTTAGATCAGGAGTCTATAATTTGTATTAATAAGAATTATGTAATTACCCAATTTTACTTTTCATTATTGCCTTTGCTTTTCCAAATTACGTCTTGTAGATATATTGAAAATAATTTAGAATCAGAACCACTGTACAAATAAATTTGGGTGCGGGTGAGATTCAAACTGAAACCTTCGACCCAAAATTCATTCCTCTACCAGTACACAGATAATTAGTATTTTTACAAATATGTATCGATTTTTAATTTGCTCGAAATTGGTTGAATATTGAGTATTACTATTTGTACCTGTTGAAGTCTTAATCATGGCCTACACCTATAGTTATAAAATGAATAATATTATGAACAAGGGACTGACCCCTTGTAAATAAATATAATATCTGCACTTTATTGAAACTTGGAAATTTCAAGTTCCAAGTTAACCAGCATTCAAATTTGCAAAAGTTTTTCTTCAGTTGACAATAAATAAATTCAATTAGGTTCAAAATTTGAGAAGTCAACGACACATGTGCCTTATTTCTAAAAAAATTGTATTTAAAATGCAATTACTAAACAATCTAAAGTTCAAAATTGTCGGTTCATGACCGAAAAATATTTAAGCTCACTGTAAATTTCCTATATAGCTTTATAATACCTACTTATTTGTAAAGTTTAACTGTATTCGTGTAGTAAGTTATGCTAATTAAACTAATGGAGAATTATAATAATTATACTTAATCAATATCAGACTACGCAGTTTATAAATTAATTTCTGGTAGGTAGATCATTTAATAAATTATTAGTAGGTAAATTAAATTGCATGGATTGCTTTGCAATTAAATTTCAAAGATTTTGAATAATTTCACATTTCGGATTTTCTTAATAATAATTAGTCTTCTTCCTAACTAAAGGTATATGATATGAAAAAATTCCAAAATTAAACATGGAATATTTCAAAAGCACTTCTCGGACACATTAGGTATTATAATGGATCCTCTTCACACAACTACGACTTCCCTCTAATGTTACAATATTGATTACCACTCGTTCTTAATATGCAATTCTAGTCTACGTCCTCAAAAGACCAACTTTATTTCATGAAAGTCTAAACACGCAATCGTGGTTCTCATTTACACACCACAAACAAAAACAGATACAAAATCCAATTTGTGGTATTGTGATTTTTTATAGGTTAACTTAACATTGTATAAAATTAATAACATTAACCCTCCCAGTAAACACATACACGTTGAATTACGGTTGAAACAACGTAACTTAGGTTGAAAGTACGTTATACGTTACTTTTTGGTTGAATATATCAACGTTGGTAGTCCGTTGATAGCAAACGGTTAATTTCCAACGTTATAACGACGTAGATAAATACTAATAACTCAACCATTGGTACGATTTTGACGTTAATTATACGTTACTTTCTATGGTTATTGTAACGTGTTTTTCAAACGTATATGCAACGTTACAAATAGATCTCATTGTCAACGTTGCCATATAACGTTATTTATATCGTAATTGTAACGTTAAATTAGTATGAAAAGACAACGACTCGGTGATATTTCCGTAAAAAACCACGTATTAGTTAGCTATGGATAAAACTTCGAGAAAACCGTACATAAAACCACGTCTATCCATACGTTGAAGATACCCAGTATTTAAACGTATTTTTCTATCGTAATTTTAACGTTGAATTAGTATGAAAAAACAACGCCTTGGTGATATTTCCGTCAAAAACCACGTATTATTTAGCTATAGATAAAACGTCGAGAAAACCGTACATAAAACCACGTCTATCCATACGTTGAAGATACCCAGTATTTAAACGTATTTTTCTATGGTAATTTTAACGTTGAATTAGTATGAAAAGACAACGCCTTGGTGATATTTCCGCCAAAAAAACACGTATTATTTAGGTATCGATAAAACGTCGAGAAAACCGTACATAAAACCACGTTTATCCATACGTTGAAGATACCCAGTATTTAAACGTATTTTTCTATCGTAATTTTAACGTTGAATTAGTATGAAAAGACAACGCCTTGGTGATATTTCCGTCAAAAACCACGTATTATTTAGCTATGGATAAAACGTCGAGAAAACCGTACATAAAACCACGTCTATCCATACGTTAAATATACCCAGTATTTAAACGTATTTTTCTATCGTAATTTTAACGTTGAATTAGTATGAAAAGACAACGCCTTGGTGATATTGCCGTCAAAAACCACGTATTATTTAGCTATGGATAAAATGTCGAGAAAACCGTACAAAAAACCACGTCTATCCATACGTTAAATATACCCAGTATTTAAACGTATTTTTCTATCGTAATTTTAACGTTGAATTAGTATGAAAAGACAACGCCTTGGTGATATTTCCGTCAAAAACCACGTATTATTTAGCTATGGATAAAATGTCGAGAAAACCGTACAAAAAACCACGTCTATCCATACGTTAAATATACCCAGTATTTAAACGTATTTTTCTATCGTAATTTTAACGTTGAATTAGTATGAAAAGACAACGCCTTGGTGATATTTCCGCCAAAAAACACGTATTATTTAGCTATGGATGAAACGTCGAGAAAACCGTACATAACACCACATTTATCCATACGTTGAAGATACCCAGTATTTAAACGTATTTTTCTAACGTAATTTTAACGCCATTTTTCAATATTATTATCTATTTTAAAATCATTTCAAAAAGTGAATTACATAATATTATGATGTATTGAATATGATTTAAAATTTATCATTTATTTTATTTTAAACGACTCTTAAAAAATATGCACTTTATTTATGTTTTATATTTTAAACGCAAAGTTTTTTTTAATGAACCTTACATTTCATTTTTTAAATTAACTTTTAAGTTACAAGTTTTAACAATCCACATTTATAAAATTTATTCGGATACCCTTTATATTTTTTAAATATTAATTTTTATTTTAAGCATTTCAGAAATTGATACTGTCAACTACGAATTATTTTCTCGAGTGAATTTATTTATAAATTAGTTATAATAATAATTGTGATCATCAAAATTGATAATCACAAACAACTGCATTAATTTATATACCCTGTGTAGCCCAGCTGGTTAGAACGCTAGACTCTTGCAATGGACTAAAAATGTTCCCAGGTTCGATCCCCAATAGGAGAGATTTTTTCCGCGTTGGAAAAAAATAAAAAGTAAGTAGATTGTGTTATTAATGTTTATCAATAGTTATTTTTCAGAAACATGGATGCAATTGAAATGGATTGATTTAGAAATAGAAAATACCCATGGAAACAAATAAATGGATATTATGAAAATTATGATTAATAATAATATGTATTTGCACAATAGGTTTAGTACTACGGAAAAATCAAGGTCTACTAAAGATGTAATTAATATCTATCTAAATAAATAATTATAATTGAATTTCTTTTTAATTCTTTTACTTTAAACAAATAATATTAAATCAATTAACCAATCAATTAATCCATAACCGTTATTAACGTGTGGTTATCGTTTATTTCTAACATTTATTCCACGTACGTGTGTTTACTGGATATACGTTAAAATAACGTTACATTTTGCCTGAGATGGTTCAATAAAGGTTACAATCAACGTTATAAACAACGTTGGTTGTTTAAGTTAAAAAATACTTTAAAGCTCGCGACATTTCTACGCAAATAATACGTTACTCCATAACCGTTATTATAACGTGTTGTTATCGTTTATTTCTAACGTTTATTCCACGTACGTGTGTTTACTGGATATACGTTAAAATAACGTTACATTTTGCCTGAGATGGTTCAATAAAGGTTAAAATCAACGTTAAAACAACGTTGGTTGCTAAGTTGAAAAATACTTTAAAGCTCGCGACATTTCTACGCAAATAATACGTTACTCCATAACGTATATTAACGTATGGTTATCGTTCATTTCTAACGTTTATTCCACGTACGTGTGTTTACTGGGCTACTATATCAGGGTTTCGATTTACGCTGCGTCAAAATATATCATCGGAAATCTAATCTGCATCGGGTTGATTCAATTTGCGTCCTTTTAAACAATATTACTAGCACAAAAAAACTGATGATTTTCTGCCTACTTTTTGAGTAAGTGTACATTTTTATTTTTGATACTTAAAGTTTCTATTTTGTTACGAAAACAGCAATTTGTGAGATATCAACTTTGTAATTATATTCGTAGGTACTATTTTATTTTAATTAAAAGGTAAGCTGTTAGGTTTTCAAGTTTCTCAAATGAAAATTAAATTAATTTGGTGTTTAAGTTTTAAATTAAAACCAAATTGGTAGAATTTTAAATTAAAATAAAGGTTTTGAGGACCACTTCAAGTTTAATTATTATGGAAACTACAAAACTTGTTCAGAAAGGCTTTTATGTTAGAAATATTTAGATTTCAAAAATTTAATATTTCTTTACTGTGATCACATATTTTATGTACATAGTTTATTTTTTCTGCAAAATTTCATCTCCACATCAAGTGTGTAAAATAATATTGTAACTTTTATACTATCGTGTCAAGCATATCATTGAAAAAGTGTCGAGAAGTGATAATTACAACAAATTTTTAAATTCGAATGTTTGGGAGCGACTACAATTTGTTGGGGTGACTTTGATCGGCGTCTGAGGTAATATTGATAAAATTATAAATTGTTTGTCACCGTCAAAACGGTTCTGTGTACTTGCGCATCATATGGTAAGATAGATTGATCAGTTCTCCTTACAATGTATGATTTAATTTCAACTTTGGAGTGGCTTTGAGGAGCAATAAAACTAATTTTGTTTAATAATTCTGAAACTTTATAAGGTAGCTAATATTAAACTTGTGAGGCTGTATAATATGTGATTTTATTAACAGTTTATAGCAAATTGCACGACGATCGCGAACACATCTGGTCAACTACTTGAGATCTTGTGGAACTAAGTGATTCGATTTGCGTTGTTTCAAATGTACAGATAGTTTGGTGTAATGGTAAAGTAGTGACTTGTTCGAATTTCGCCCAAATTTATTTGTACCGTAATTTAGATTCCACGTTAAGCTGTAGGTCCTTGTTTACGTTAAGTAAGTTGCGACTACTGGACTTGTAATTTTGTCTTACAGGTTTATTCCGATTGAAAAATGGTTCAAATTGAATCGAATTTCTACACATATTTGATGAAATTTAAAAAGACAAATTACTATTTCTTCTCAGTTTACCCATCTACCAAGAACGAGGATATTTGTGATTTCACTTTAATTTTCCAAATTTTGTCATTATTTATTAAAAATATTCTGCGCATGTTTACTAAATGTAATAATGTGGAACTTATAGTTAGATAAGAATGTTACAAAATGCAATTTGTAAAAGCGGCAGAGTTGAAAATTTAATTTTCAAACAATTTCATGTTTTACCTATTTGGTAAATATTTATATACCGTAAGGGGAATTGCAAAAGCAAAATTGTGTGGATCTCAAAAATATTGTAATACCTATTCCATTTAAATCAATGAGTGAAATGGTTGAAATTAAAACATTAATTTTGTTCAAAAGTTATGGTTAATTATTATCAAACATTAATCTTCATAATTTCAATTGCAGATGAATTTAATGCTCAAGCTTTTTTTCGCGATGTAACAGTAAGATAATTTTACATATTTACAAAGGAAGGCTTTATAGTAGTCCTTTTTTAAATTTTAATAAAATTGAAGTCGGGAAAGTTATGTTTAACCGCGTCATCTGCGAAAAATGTAAACCAGCAAAATATCATATTCTAGTAATTGTTAAAATTCTGCTGGTAGCATTCCTTTTCCAATATTTTCACCCTATCCCTTATTTTACAATATCTTCTATGGCTTAGATGTATGTACGTGATGATAAAAATATTTGAGCAATTAGCAAGACATGATTTCCAATATTTTTATTCTGTCCTTTTATTTTACAATATCAGGGAATATCTTTTGTTTGTACATGGTTATAATAATATTTGAGAAATATAGATATTATTCTAGAGAAGAATATTTCAAAATTTAATATAAATTTCTAATAATATAATTTAATCATTGTATTTGCCCTTGAGCTTAAAAATTATACTCAAATTTACTTTTATCAGAGCTTTATTCATCCTTCGGTGAATTCGTTACCAACTTTTAAAAACGTAAATTGTCTATTAAAATATGAAACATAAATTTATTATTCAAATGTAATTACCGGTCCTAGCAATTCAAAAAATTATCTTTTTAAAATTTAAAAGTTAAAAAATTTAATAAAAATATAATGCAAGGAAAATAGTCAATTTTTTGAATGGGATTTAAATCTATTTATAACACTTCGTATAAAAATATTGCTTAACAATAAATATTTACTTTATATCATTTAGTTTTCATTTTAAAATAAACATGGAATTTGGTGGGCTAATTAAACATAATTTATTTGAACGGATTCGATAATCCAGGTAAGAGGCTCCATTATGAAGTAAAACTATCCATAAAGTAATCTGTTCTTACGTATGGAGTTAAGAAAATATTTTCGAATATTAATATGTAAATTAAATAACAAAATTTCCAAAAAGTTTCAGGTTTTCAAAAAAATTGTATCAATATTTTGTTTCGTTGTATTGTTTGCTATAAAAAAATTGGGGAAGTTCTAACCTATATAATAATTCTATTTAACTACCCGAATGTCAAAAACAAATATTAATAAAAAAAAATCAATGTGTTAACATTTAAAACGTTCGTGTAAGAATATAATAGACGGTTTCTTCTATATTATTTCGAACGAAAGTGAAAAAATTTCAAAAATAGCAAAATTAAGTAGGTAAACAATAGGAAACACAATAATGAAGACTCACTAGAAACGTCTATTTATATCACAGCACAAGAACACGAAAAGGCGTGTGAATCAAATTCGTTTCTATAGAAAGGATAAATTGACAGAGTAGAACTTAATGTTAAAGTAAAATTTAAAACTGTATAAATCTGGCGTACGAGTACTAATATTTTTTATTTCCAAAATCTCGACTAACATCAGTACGCAGCAGGCAACGCGTGGTGGTAGCACTAGTGGATCTGCAAAGCTCGACGGATGGCGCGTGACTATGCGCCTCGCCCTATACGCTGCACCCCGTGAGAAGTCGATAATGGATGGCAGAAGAACCAGATATCCATTCTATTATAACAAATTTAAAATTTATTGATGACAATTCATTTATAATTTGAAAAGTCGAAAGGAAATAATTTTGAAAATAGAAGATACCTAAAAAATTTTTTGAGTTGCATAATGTTCCTTGTACAAAAACGTTGAACTGAAGTAAAATCACATTAAATTAAGTTCAGGAAATGTTACAAGAACTAACTTTGGAATTACAGTCTAACAAACGTCTACAAACTTGAACCAAATCAAAAGGTTTGATAATAGTTAAACTACCCAATTAAGAATAAAAAAAGTTATATGTACTTCTTTTATTAGCGTAAATAGGCCAAAACAGAACATCTCATGACAATTTGGTATTTTTATATGACAGTTTAGTCAATAATTTATTATTATTATCTAATTTAACTTAAAACTTTATTTGAAGCTTTTTTACATGATTGGGAACTCATAAAATAGGGCAAACTGGAAAATATAGAAAAATTGTAAAATTTAGAATGGTAAATTATTATAATTCTTCTTTGTGATTAATTTCGTTATGAAATAATAAAACCTCGAACAAATTGAACTTTTTATTTAATTTACTCTGGAACTTCAATTATCCACGTAATTAACATTAAAAGTGTAATAAATTAAAATTTTCCTTTGAGTAATTAAAATAGCATAATATCAGAACAACAAAACAAGTTAATCCTTTCATTAATAATCTTCCTGTTGAACAAAATGAGTTTGCCATTTTTTTATAATGCGTTTTTGTAGTACATTTTGAAGTGACTCGACTTAATAGAAAATCGATAAATATTTTCCTAAACGAGCTTAATGGCTTTATAATTTGAACAGTAATATTATATTATACTTTTCCTTCGTACATTTAAAAACATTTAGAAGAAAAAATAAAAAATGGTTAAAAAATATTTTCTAGTTGTTTTTGTAAACATCAGAACCTTGTCAGCGTTGCTGAAAGTTCGACTTGTTTCATAATGCGGTGTATGTGGGCAAAAACATATAAAACAAGAAATTCTTTCAGAAAAATTCAGTTAACGCAAAAAATAAGCATTTGATGTATCAACCATCTCTAGCAAACCGACTAAGATGCATGCGACCCATATGAAAGTTTTGTTTATTTTGAGTTAATTGAAGGTTTCAACTTTGAAATGGAAAAGAATTAAATCTTTGTCACAAGACGCACCTAAAAATCAAGCTAAATGTAATTACTCAAGTGCTCTTTCACAGATGTCCATCGGGAGGGAAGAAATTACTCCTCGATAACTTTACTTACAGTTACTTTTCCGTACAATTATGTATGTGGTCTTCAAGCACTCTATTGGAAACAGTCACCTATTCAAGATTCGAACAGAATTTTGTTTTGAATCAAATTCTTATTTTCCACTAAATTTAAATTTTTCTCTCGTCTTTTTCATTTATATTATGTTGTCAGTTATATATAACTATCAACTCCTGCCACCTCTCATACTTCATGATGAAAATGTTTTCAATTATTTAATACATTAATTACAAATTTCAGTAGAATATTTTATTTTTGGTTTAATATCGCTGAGCAAATTTGAAACAATATTGATAAATTCAAAATTTCATAATATTATACTATAAATTTGCATATAAGTAAAAATCAATATTCGATAAATTAATTACCAACTGATAAGCAAATTAATCGGTATCGTATTAAATTGCTTTTTGATTTTACAAAAAAATATTTTATTATCCCAAATTGAACCATTAAATCAACGAATTAACATTTTGAAAATATTTTTCTGTGAAATTAAAAAAAAATACATGATATATTTGATATTATTTTTTACAGGAGATTTAAACTCTGGACTTCCGCCCTGTATTTCAACCACCGATCACACCAAGCCACTGCTGGGATTTTTTACCTTCTAGCTAATTTATTCCATTCGTGATTCTTATTATGTACCTAATAGTAATTAGTAATATCATCAGAATGCAATTTAATTTGTTTACCCTTAATATTATAGAACTACAGAAATCATTACAGAATAAAAGTAATCAATAATATACAATTATATAATATTAATAAAATAGTATGTTGTATAAATGCTATTCGGTTTCTACACCTATTGTGCAATTACGTCATTACTAAGATATATTATGTATAAATATTTAATATAAATATTTCTATACAAATGGAAGATACGATCTTATAATATATATTTTTGTGCTCATTAACTATTAAATATTCATGGTGGAACCAAAATTTAAATATTAGCAGTCGCTGTTCTTTTAAATGAATAAAGCGCTGGAGCGCAGCCGCAAAAAGTTTTGTGTAAAATTGCCAGAACTCTTGTAAAACCATTGGCAATTTTACATTAACAAAGCTAAGATGTAAATTTATTGAGAAGTTTAGAATTAATAATATTAACACCAATTAATAAGCAAAAGTGATTATACTTTTTTTTTGTTAATATCGATTGTAAAACAATCCCATAGTGAGTTCTACTAGAGCTTCCGAGGCTATGACTGTACCAGGGGGCCAGCCTTACAACCGGACATGGAGATAAATTAACATGGTAAATTTGATCTTTTTAATATTCTTGCTTCCTATTGTAATGGATAATGAAAACGATATCAATCGAAAGAGATTTGTATTTTACGCCTGAAGATACATAAGAGTTAACTTAACTTAAGTCTTTAATTATTCTTAAATATAGAAAACTAAAATAAGAGATTTTTGAAAAATCAGACACCCGTCTAGATCAATCTATTCAGTTAAATGAATGATGAGGTTGTCAAGAAAATAAAAAAGCGAATTGATTAAACAAAAAGGATAATAAAAAAGGAAGATTGGCAGATAATTTAATTATTAGAATTATTAAAATAAAATCCGACAAGAAGCAAGATCGTAAGGATCTATAGAAACTGTAACAGAACATTTTATTGTTCTTTAGACAACAGAAATTTTACTGTCATCGCAAGAAAAATAAAGAGAAGCAAAAGAAGAATAGCACGCAAGATTATACAGTCAAAACTCTCTAAATCGAATTCTCATAATGTATTAAAATTTGTTCGAATTAGGGGGAGTTCGAATTAGAGAGTAAGAACTGGATTGTAAGTTAGTTGGACGTGTCAATAAATAATTCGATTTAGAGAATATTTCGAATTAAAGAGAGGTCGATTTAGAGAGTTTTGACTGTAATTGGAGCCAGATGCAATTTTAAAATTGATGAACCAATTTGAAACATGAAAATCAAGGAGAATTAGTTTTTCGTAATTTAAGTGAAGAAACACTACAATCAGGTTTTGTCAATTTAAATTTTAAGTTAGTTGACATATACAAAGGGCAACGTAGAGTAAGACACACTGATAATACCTACACAATTCGCTTGAATATAATATATAAGGTTTTTGATATACAGGGTGTCCCCGCACCTACTTTACATAACTTAGGTGGTGAGAAAATTTTTTTTCTAAATTCAAACCCTAGAGAGTTAGGCCTCTTTAAAGCATTTTTTTAAATTTCCACCTTCACGTGGCCATAACTCCGAAAATAATGATTTTTCAGTAAAAATGGTTTGCCGCTTTTTTAACGAGCGTGAAATAATCTACAAACTAGATTCAAACCTTTTATTGTTTAAAATCAACGGTTTTCGAGTTATGAATTAAAGTAAGTTACAAAATGTCGAAAAATTTGATCTTTCTTTTTTTGTTTTTTTTTCAAAATCCTGTATCTTTTAAACAAAACATTTTACTAAAAATCTGACGCCCCATTCCGAATAGGAAATTTAACGGACTACAACTTTTGTCTAGTAAAATTTTTTGAGAAACCAATCCATTTCACAGAAAATCAGAAAATAATAAACAAGGCAGGCACAAAACAAAAAATTAAATTCATTGAAAAATTATTTTATTAATTAATTTTAAACTATTACATTATTTAAGTAAATGTTGAAAATGACCACCCTCATTTTCAATATACAGTCGTGCTCGTTTTAAAATATGCATTTTTTAGAAAATGAAATTAGGATGTTGGAAATGGAAGCTCATTTAGGCTCTAACGAAGCTCTAATGTTTGACACCATTTTCATCCCCAAATTCGACTTGGGGGGGGCCAACGTGTCTGTGGCCACCCCAACTATTTCGCGAATAACTCCGCGACGGTTGAGGCTCAAACGAAAAAAATGGAAGCTCATTTAGGCTCTCACGAAGCTCTAACGAATGACATCAAATTCACCCCAAAATTCGATTTGGGGGGGGCCAGCGACATGCACCTTATAAAATTTCCTTTTTTGTTAAGAGCCATTATAGCAGGGGTGGTCAACAAGGTCGAGGGATTGACCGGTCGATCATGAGGCTAATTTTGGTCAATCGGTGAGTGTGAAAAGTGTCAAAAATTCGAATTTCTGCGTTTAAAAGTGTCGAGAAAAAGACTTTTTTCGATTTTCTTTGACAAACATCTTTTAAAACAATCACAACTGTGTATTGAATATGAGGGTGGTCATTTTCAACAATTACTTTATTAATGTAATAATTTAAAATTAATTAATAAAATAATTTTTCAAAAAAAATAAAAATTTTGTGAATTTAATTTTATGTTTTGTAGCTGCCTTGTTTGTTATTTTCTGATTTTCTGTGAATTGGATTGGATTTTCAAAAATTGTTACTAGACAAAAGTTGTAGTCCGTTAAATTTCCTATCCGGAATGGGGCGTCAGATTTTTTGTAAAATGTTTCGTTTAAAAGATACAGGGTTTCGAAAAAAACCAAAAAAAAAGAAAGATCAAATTTTTCGACATTTTGTAACTTACTTTAATTCATAACTCGAAAACCGTTGATTTTAGACAATAAAAGGTTTAAATCTAGTTGTTCTTAGAAAAGTGTCCTCTATCACCACCTAAGTTATGTAAAGTGAGTGCGTAGGTGGTGATAGAGGACACTTTTCTAAGAACAATTTTTAATAAAAATTTTTTTCTAAATTCAAATCCTCGAGAGTTAGGCCTCTTTAAAGCATTTTTTTTAATTTCCACCTTCACGTGGCCATAATCCCGAAAATATTGATTTTTCAGTACAAATGGTTTACTACTTTTTTAAAGAGCGTGAAATAATCTACAAACTAGATTCAAACCTTTTATTGTCTAAAATCAATGGCTTTCGAGTTATGAATTAAAGTAAGTTAAAAAATGTCGAAAAATTTGAACTTTCTTTTTTTTTTGTTTTTTTCAAAACGCTGTATCTTTTAAACGAAACTTTTTACAAAAAATCTGACGCCCCATTCCGGATAGGAAATTTAACGGACTACAACTTTTGTCTAGTAAAAATTTTTGAGAAACCAATCCATTTCACAGAAAATCAGAAAATAACAAACTACAAAACATAAAATTAAATTCACAAAATTTTTATTTTTTTTGAAAAATTATTTTATTAATTAATTTTAAACTATTAGATTATTTAAGTAAATGTTGAAAATGACCACCCTCATTTTCAATACACAGTCGTGCTCGTTTTAAAATATGCTTTATAGTATTATTTATAAAATTTCCTTTTTTGTTAAGAGCCATTATAGCAAGGGCGGTCAACAAGGTCGAGGGATTGACCGGTCGATCACGAGGCCAATTTTGGTCAATCGGTGAGTGTGAAAAGTGTCAAAAATTCGAATTTCTGCGATTAAAAGTGTCGAAAAATCGACTTTTTTCGATTTTTTTCGACAAACATCTTTTAAAACAATCACGACTGTGTATTGAAAATCAGGGTGGTCATTTTCAACAATCACTTTATTAATGTAATAATTTAAAATTAATTAATAAAATAATTTTTCAAAAAAAATAAAAATTTTGTGAATTTAATTTTATATTTTGTAGCTGCCTTGTTTGTTATTTTCTGATTTTCTGTGAAATGGATTGGTTTCTCAAAAATTTGTACTAGACAAAAGTTGTAGTCCGTTAAATTTCCTATCCGGAATGGGGCGTCAGATTTTTTGTAAAAAGTTTCGTTTAAAAGATACAGGGTTTTGAAGAAAACCAACAAAAAAGGAAGTTCAAATTTTTCGACATTTTTTAACTTACTTTAATTCATAACTCGAAAGCCATTGATTTTAGACAATAAAAGGTTTGAATCTAGTTTGTAGATTATTTCACGCTCTTTAAAAAATCATTAAACCATTTGTACTGAAAAATCAATATTTTCGGGGTTATGGCCACGTGAAAGTGGAAATTAAAAAAAATGCTTGAAAGAGGCCTAACTCTCGAGGGTTTGAATTTAGAAAAAAGTTTTTATTAAAAATTGTTCTTAGAAAAGTGTCCTCTATCACCACCTAAGTTATGTAAAGTGAGTGCGGGGACACCCTGTATGTATAGAAGAGTTTTTGTTCAAAACAAATTAATTAAAAGAGCTGCAGGTTTAACACGGGACATTACGTAAACAAAAATTAAAACCCAAGGATTGGGGCTTTAAAGTAAATTAATGCAGAATGAGGAAACATCGCTTTCAAAAGCTTCCATCTCAAATATGTCCTAAACAAACTAAATATAAAAAAATACATTGATATTTTTCTGTACCTAAATCGGCTAGCGTATTTTTTGTATAATTTATTTTAATATCTTGCATATTACTTAATGGACGAAAAATAATGGCATGACAAGGACAAAGAATTCCACAACTGAGGAGCTTTTCTCAGAACGCAGAAATTAAAAATTTTAAATACGGATGTCATTCTAAATTATTCTCTGCAAGTTGGTTTCAAACCTTTTATAAAAAAAATGCTAGTCCTATCAATTTCATATCAATATTTCTATTTTAATGTTACGTGATGTCCTATGGACTTTACTGCCAAATGCAAAGTTGCCTTTAAGGTTATTAATAATGAAGATTGCTAAAATTCAGTAAGAAATATTTTTAATTATTAAGGGGACAGTAATGGATGGTTTAGAACCCATGTTTATCAGGGTGTTCCTACGATGTTAATTGTAGCATTAACTGTAACTTAATTTACTGCTAATTACATAGTTAACCAAAAAACATCAAGTAGAAATCTTTTTACTCATATTTTATAAAAGTACGCATTGGATATTATTTATATAAAACTCCTTACTGAGAAATTAATTTTTGACGTTTATCTTGAGAAAGGATTTTTGGACATAATTACACTATTAAAATAAGGTCCTTAAATGAACTGATGCTAATATTGCAAGACCCTGCTTCTCACAAGTTATTCAAAATTATTTCGTGCAAATATAAAGGTTTCAACTCTACTTGTAGTTGTAGCATGGCAGGAGGTACTTAGAGAACCTCTTTGCTCAAGCGTATATTTTGAAGTTGATTGTGGTCCCAATTAGACGATCGATATGTTCAAAATATTGGTGGAATCTTATTCAATCATCATCACAATAATAAGCTTTCTGGAAATACAATTTAAAAGGAGAAAAATTTTGTATGGAAACGAGCACAAGAGATAGCATAGTAATCATCAGGAGCAGACTGGGCATAAGAGAGGTCGGGTAAACTCCCGAAAGACAGGTGCTCGAGTAGAACAATGGGCCTTTGTTCATTTTATGTAGCAAAACTTATAGACATAATTTAGCAGTTTATAATTAGTTCTTCTCCGTCGTATTGCTTCTTGACAGAAGCGTCGTGATCTTTAACAATGCTTATTGTTAAAGGCGTTCATGGCAGATTACACCCCGGTGGTTTGCCATTGCCTTCCGAGGGGAGAAACGGTCAGAATAAAGTTCTTACTTCACTCGGATTCGAACCGGGTGATTAGCGTTCATAGTCAACTCGCGTGAACGCTATGCTCCGACCGCCTCTAATTATAATTAGTAATAAAATGAAATTATATTATATTTTATTTAAATTTATAATATAATATCCCCCCCCCAATCTACTTAATTAGCAAGCGAGGGTTGGTGGTCAATTAGTCATTAAGTTGCCAGAAGATAATTTTGCTCCAAGGCCGCCACTTACTTGACCTCTCAAGGTTATGATTATAATCATAAGTTAATCGTAAGTTCTACTGTACAAAGGCAAGGTGAAAAGTTCTCTGCCTAGCAATGAAAGGTTGTATTTTTGATTAAAAAATGCATTACTTTTTCTAGATGGACTCCATCCCTGAAGTGCGTTTCTGGAAGGTCCGTAAAAAACACACTTACAGCTGAAATTACCTTTACATTTGATTGAAAACGCTTTCAACAAGTGGAAGTTAGGAGAAGCCCAATCTAGCGAATAGGGTAGATGTTCCAACAATTCATACTTGAAGTCCCTCAGTTTTCCCATTGGTAAAGAACGTTTGTGGGCAGACAAAAACATGATTTTTTTTTTAAATCTGGACCTCTTCTGACGATGTTTGGTCCAGTTGGTTGACGTGATATTCTTTATTTAGTTATGGTTTTACTTTTTTAAGGTAATCAATTAAAATAATTCCTTTTGCACCCCAAAAAGCACTGACCATAACCTTTCAATAGATGAAATGTTTGCCTTCGTTGGTACAGATTCCAGATTTCCATCCATTGCTTGGATTGTTGTTTTGTTTCCGACGTGTAGTGGTGAACCCACGTCTATCCATAGTAACAAATCGACTCACAAAATCGGTTCAAACATGATTGCAAAATAATAAAATAAAGCATAATTATGCATCTTACATAAAGTTTTCTCATGTTTAATTTTTGGTGTAAGATGAACCGAACCCCTTTTTCTGATATCCCTACAGTATAAGCTATCTCATGGACCTTAAATCGACGACATCCAATACCATGTTGTGTAACTTTTCGATGTTTTTAACTGTGGTTGCAGTTCTTTGCCGTCTTTCCCGGGAATCGTCTTTAAAAGATATACGACAAAGTTGAAATTAGGAGGATTAAAGGAGGTTTAAAAGGAGTAGATTCCTTTTAATTTTTAACCAACCATAGATAAATTTTTATCAACAATAGACCATCGATAATTAATTTTCATATGATTTTTCCAACACAATGGCCAAATCAGGGATTAGTGGACAGTGGAAAATGAGTATGTGTATTTAGAGGAGCACGATCGTGGGTTGCCATGCCGCAGTTTGCGGAGCAAACCTCGACTAAGTACACGGAACCCTCCCTCACAAAAGGTGATGGCAATATAAAATGTATTCCAGATTACCTCTAATTATTTCCACTATTCCAATTATAATTTTTTGTTGGCTAACCTAATTTTGTTGTGAACAATAACAAACAAACATTATTATCACTTTCTTCTTCGAGTGAAGAGCATCGTTTAATATTATGTTTTCAAGCTATCTTACTAAAAATTTCAATGAAATAAAAAACATAGTGACTACTTTCATTATCAAAATTTTTCATGATTAAATCTTAGTTTTCAAAAAAAATGTATTCTACGGAGAAATCTTTCTGGGTGAAATTTTACGAAAGAGAAATGTTGTGTTAAATCTTAAGATTAAAAAATAATTTATTTTATAAAGATTGTAATTTGTGTGATAAACTACGAAAATAATATAAGCCGTTATAAATCTACTCTTTAGAAAATACATCACGCTTCAAAAGTAAATCGAAACTTGGAAGTTCAATGTACATAAAATGCAAACTTTGTTATAATATTGTATTCAAAAATAAACACACTGTAATGCAACTTGAAAATAATAATTAACAAAACTTAGTTTTCAAGATTTTCTCAAAATTACTTATATGTTACATAAAATCTCTATTTAAGGGTACGATTTTAAAAACTGTTTCAAAACTTCATTTACAGTTCTAAATTGGTTATAGATACAGCCATGCATTTGTTTTAATAGAAAGAGGACAATTTTCCGAAGGTCATGATATAATTTTTAATTGGTTTTGATAACGGATTAACATTTTTAATTATGTTAATTAGCAATTTTGTATGAAAAACACTCAATTAATTACAATTTAGAATTTGCCATGACACAGCTAAAATAGCAATCTTTAACATGCTGCTGAAAATTGTTTTTTCAAGTATTGTAAGTGCTGTAAATGAAGTTTTGTTTCGACCATAATTTGAATGATTTCAAAAGATTTGCCCTTCGAATCCAATGAAATTTTTTATTTATTTTTTCCAACCAATAAAAGATGTCAATTCTAAATCTAGGTAATTGCGCCACTTATTGAAAAATTTGTCTTCCAAATGATGGATTGGGCCTTTAAGCTCGATTCCTAATAATACAACTAGAGTAGAATCTGGATATAAAGGACTATTTCGGGTGAAGGGGTGTATAATAATGCCGACATCAGTTGTTATTATAACAAAGGAAATCTTCTGAGATATTTATACATTTTTATATCATAAAGGTTAATTTAGTATTCTATGTTATTATTTTTTGTATAAATATATCTACTTATGAACTCAGCATAAATTAAAAATCGAAATCCCGAAATTTTCTCTTCGAAATTACCAAATTGTGCAAAATATTTATGAGATTTTCTTCTTTATTTTCTTTATTAGCCCTTTTTCCGTCCACTCCTGGATATAAGCCTCTCCATATTATGGAGGTTTTTTGGCCATAACTCACCACGCTGGCCAGACGGGTTGGTGAGTAGTCCGCAGATCGATTTTGGACTATAGTTGTTTTACATCCCCTAACAGCTTGCTAGCCTAGCATTCAGATGTGCCTGTAAGCCCTGTTTTTTGATAACGTTGGCAATTCGTCAACTCAGGGAGACCGCCGGCTTAACGTGCCCTCCGAAGCACGGAGACTTGGTCATAAGAAAGTTTGACTCTCCCCGGGTTTGAACCCGGTACCCTGCATTCGCATCCAACTGCGTTAGCTGCAAGGCAATGACCGTCTCTAATAAACCTTTATGAGATTAATGAGATTTTATTGTATAATTATTATCGAAAATATTTTTGCGCTTGCAAAATTTTTAGTAAAGAGTGCTGTATTATAGCTATTATAGCATTTTAGTTTATTATTATAGTTTGTTATTATAGTTTTTTGTTTAATTTATATTTCACATAACACATACTAATATCACACTCTATTCTTGAAAAAATTTCTTTTTTAAGATCATATTTCTGTATTAGATTATGCTGCAAAGCATTAAACGTGATAAAATTTGAATATTTTTTCAAATTTATTTTTCAAAGTTTAAGTTGGCACCGTGTGTCACTATAAACATTGGTAACGCTGTTTGTAACAGTTTTAGAAAATTTTTATTCTATTAACCTTCAGTTCATTTCGAATCTCCAAGTGTTTAGGTGTATACAGTTATATTTTTCATTCCGTTGGTAAGCTTTTTCATTTTTTTCCTATTTTTTTAATTTTAAATATTTTCTTGTATTCTTGCTGGTGTGATTAGCCTGACGAGGGACAGAATCCCGAAACATCGATGTAGCTAATTTACTTCGCTATATCTTCATTTATTTTACTATATTTTTCAACTTTTATAAAAAGCACCACGTTGTTTTTTTACCCCCCCCCCCCCCGTAGTTTTCAGTTTTCTCATTTTTTCAAATATTCTGTTTGTACCTTGTCACAAAAAGGTTAGAATTATTGTTCTTTTAGTGTTTTTAAATAAAATTTTCTTGTATGTTGTTCTTTACTTACAGTTAAAATCTAATATTTTAATGTCTAGTTTAGTTTTTTGTTTAATTTATATAGCTATTATACTATCGGTTTAAAAATGTAATATAATTTTCGTGCTTGATTAAAATCAAAATAGCAACTTTATTACTTTTCGTTGCAAATACGTCACATGTCTAAGGTAATAAAGAAGAACTTAAATACAGGAAATGAAACTGTGGTTTATCAATATCAAAAGGTTTATTATATACAATGTTGTGTACCATTACATTTGAAAGCTTTTAAGAACCCGCGTGCCCTTGCATACAGAAAGACTTCTCAAGAATTCTGTTATACGTAGATTGCGCAAGGGATTATAGGCAACCCTATAATGTTTATTAGAATACTAAAAATTACTTCGAAACCCAATTTCGAGAAAGTGTAAACATAAAATAAGCATTCGAATATGTATTCAGTAAGATACCTACTTTTATTTTTAACATAAAACGCGATTTCCTAAATTTCCCAAGATCTTTGTTTCTTTTCTAAATCTTTCTAACATTACCTGTAAATTAACTTTTGGATGAAATTTGTGAAAGCTTAATGTACTAGAACAGGTGTTATTAATCTTAAAATCCATTATGTAATAATATTATTGTTTTCATTTCCTATATTAAATCTCACCGATGAATGCTTGTATCTCGAAATGACCATTTGAGAAAATAAAGACGTTTTAAGCTGTTCATCAGGTTGTGTAAGTAACCAAACCAAACTGACACTTTGTTAGAAGACCAGCATTAACAACTCATCGTACATGATATATTGTTAATTGTAAGTACGTATGTATAATTAAGCAACCAGAACCTCTATATCTATTTAATTTCTGAAAAGCTCTATATATTAATAAATATGCATGCACGCTTTACACATACATAAATAATACAACATTATTATAGTAAGTAGGTACTGAGATCTCATTTCTTTAACATTCACGATTTAATAAATGTTGAAGTAGTATTTCTGAAATATTTAAAGTGCCATTTGCATTGGAGCTAAGTCCATAATGTACATTTAAACTTTCCTTTAGAATCTAAAATGATTCATACTTCCATTCATACTAGCAAGTCAAATCAATTGCTTTTATTTGAAATAAATGGGTAACACGTTGCATGAAATTTAAAAATACAGTAAGGTATAAAAATATTATTATAAACTTTTCTTTTAAACGATGCATAGGTATACATAAACTTACTATCCATCTGGAAATTTCAAAATGGTACGAGTACATAGCTTGGTTTATGCATATTGTATTACTTATTTATACTGTATTATAAAACTGAAATGATAAATAGATATATTATTATATATTTCAATATTAGAATTGTACATTCAATTCAACAAATTAAAATTTAAAACAAAATTTTTTATGCTCTTGAAAAATCATTTAAACAAGAAACACTGAGCTGAACTTTAATGAAGTTTACATCAAGTTGATAAAACACTGAAAGCTTTCGCTTTGTGCTAGACTCATCCATTATTTCAGCATGTCTAAATCATCTCAACAACTTTCTTTTGTATACAATTACAATTATCTACAATTTATTTAATCCACGTACACTTCTTTGCAGTCGTAGCCTTTTCTGCTATCAAACTAGAATGACGTTGCTTTATTTCTTATTTATCCCATATATCTGTATACAACTTTTAATCTACTCGTAGTTAGAACTTTGAACAAAGTAGATTTTTCTTGATCTCATTTATTTTTCCTTCCATTGGGTATAATACAGGAAGATTATAAGAAATTTGTTTATTTTTGTAAAAATACATATTTTAAGGTTCTCTTCTTGCGTAATTTTTTTTTATTAACAAGAGCGTTAAGCGGTGTTCACATCGAGGTTCTTGTCTTGCTTTGTTTAGGCAGAAGCTAGCAAGTACCAATCGCATTGTGGTATTTATTAAACATGGAAAAGGATAGAAGAAAATACTTTAATCTGATTGGTTCTTGCTAGATTATAGCTAAGCAAGGCAAGACAAGACCTCGATGTGAACAAACCCAGTAAGATCAGTGTTCTATGCTACCTTTGAAATAAATTTGTTGTGAATGCGATGGACTTGGATTTTTTGAACAAAACTGAGATCTAAAACTAACGTTAACAATTTTCATTTAAAAAAATAAAGATATTCTTTATTCCAGAAAATAAATTAGCTGTTTTTACTGGTGTTTGATGTAATACGGGCCATTAGTGCATGGCGGCATCAGCTAGCAGCTTTCATTGCGGCCATGTTTGAATCCAAACAATGCAAAATTAACATGGGAAAATACTGAGCGCAAAGAATAATTCGAAAACGAGAGATTTCTTAGCTATGAGATTCATATAGCACCAACAATGCACTAATAAGGAATATAACTGGTAAGTTTCAATGCAGTAGATATACCCAAATTTGAATTATTTCGATTTGAATATTTGAACTATTTAACCTCACTTTTTGTTACAGAAATAATTCTCGTAAAATCGCTCAAATAACTAGTTAATATGTTACTTAGACATGTTACAATTACTGAGAATTAATTTATCGTACTTTCTGTACGTTTTACAAATACTAACTAGTTAACATAATGGTTTCGTAGTTACAAATTGCTACGGTAAGGAAATTTGCAAGTTTTTTTAATCTCCCACCGATTCCAACAACAAATGAGACGGAAAAAACATTTCAGATCAGATTTCACAGCGAACTTTGCGATATGAAGCATCAGAAATTACAGTTTTGCAAAACCATTTTAAAACACACCTACCGGCGAAAAACCATTTGAATGTGAAAGTTAAAGTAAAGAATGCTTTATAAATAATGTAGATGATTGTGTTTGTAATTTGCTTTTCTTTACAGGTAATCATACAGGGAAAGTGTTCTAAAAGTTTATTTATTCATAATGTACAAGTCGTTTTGTTATATTCTCTTAAATAATAACAGAAAATTTAAAAATTATCAGTTTCAAACTGTTGAAAATTTAAACAAAAAAGAGAAAATTACATAGTACCTACACTTTCGTAAACCTACAAATTGCTTTTATTAGTTACATATTTGTATTTATATTGTAAAGTAGGTACTTTTTATAACAATTAGTTTAATGTTTTTAATAATAAAATTGTATCATTTATTAAATTTGTCTATGAGACACTTAGCAAGTAGGACCACCAACTGCAGCTGTCAATGTGACATTGCCAAATGTAACTTCACGGTTTGTAAGTATAGGAGGCAGTGGTATTAGTAAATAAACATTCTTATCTTCTTTTCCTCTTTAAGTTTTAATTTAAGTAAGTCTAATATTTCTTTCAGATGCCCATAGCCCATACTGAAGTACCGGACTCACCTGTACTATCCAGACACCGATGATCGTTCTAATAACCTAAGGGGTTTTGATGTAATACTTTTGGGTGGCGTGAATGTTTTGCTACACGATATACAATTATAAACATGGGAATGGATGAAAAATTGGATCCTAAAGAGTCTACCAAAGAAAAAGCAAAACGATTGCCTGGGAAAATGCGGACAATCGTTCAGATTAATAAGCTGATAAGAAGATCTCCTGCATGGCACAGACCTATTATGCACAATATTCCAAAAATCCTAGAATATAACTCTCTCAAAGTTCCTTTAGAATAGAAAGCACACTGCAATTACTACATTGTTGGGGCATTATTAACTGTTGTAGTCTGCAACTTTTCAAGAAAATTATTATGGTTAACTCAATTGTAGATCGTAGAAAAGGCTAGGTAGATCCCTTGCTAAAGTACTCAACATGTAATTGAGTACTATTGATATTATTTTTTCCCGTTTCTCTCTCTTCAGCCCCAACTAACTTCAAATTATCTATCAACTGATCCTACCATTTCATTTTATTCATGGTAATCAAAATAGTTTTCCTTTATTAGGTTTTCCGAGTTTTGAACATGAGACAAAGACTGCTTATATAAGGCGATATAAAAATAAAATAAGAACTTCGTAACGACATTTCAACATAACAATGACGAGTATGTTGTACTCGTACAACAAAAAATTATTATGCTTACATTTTTGCGGAAAACTGAAAGTTCCCTGTATAGATTTTCGTTTACTTACAATTTTTTAACAAAATACAATAAAGAGAAATTGCAACAAATATTTATTCTCAACGCTATCTGCATGCATAATTTTCAACAACTTTAACTAAATTCATTCCTAATGTATGACGAAATCAGTTGCATTAAATTTTTTAAATCGTTATCTATATTTTAGTGAACCAAATTGAAAAATAAATACTAATTTTAAATCTAGTTAAACCTTTTTTCGAATTAACATTAATTCCACTGTAATAAAATAAGTAAACTTCTCAGGATAATATAGGCAACCGAAGTAACATTAAACCATTGAAGATTATTTTTAACTTAGATTTTTAAACATAATATTATTATAGCCTATTATAAAAATGAACTTTTAATGACCAATAACACAACTCGACAAAAAAAGAACTTTTTTCTGTCCTAGGTTTCATTTTATGATTTTCCTGTTCATAATTAGGGTCCGGATTTGTAGGCATTTGCATGTATTTTTTGGGTACAGGCACGTGAAAAATTTTAAAAGGGGAGCATGTTTTACGCCTTTCTGAATCGTTTTACATAGTTTTTATTTTGCCTATAATGCATATTTTGAGTTTAAGTGCATATTTGGCAGTTTGTTGCCTATAGATGCTTATTTGCTTATATTGGTATATTATATTTTGCATATTTATCAAATCAAGTAATAAAATTTTAATTATTCTCTTTCTGATATTGCCGCCTTTTGCATTATTTAAAACAATAATTTTAATTAATATCTACTTTGTCAACTGTAGGTGATTCAGTGCAATAACTGCATATTCTATTAATATTACTGCTCTGAACATGTTACCAAGAAGGTGCATGTCCCCCCCCCCATTTCGAATTTTGACTCCAAAATAGTCTCAATCGTTTGTGCTTTGATTGTGCCTGTTTGTGCAAACATTATTTTCCTTTGTACCCAAATAGTTTTCGAGATAATTCAATTTTAAGTTGGGGGGGGAAGGAACATGCCTTTTTGATATTCGAATTTCGGATTCAAAATAGTCTCAATCCATTGTACTTCATTTGTGCTTGTTTTTTTAGCGCATATTTGAGTGCTTATTTTGAAGTTTTTAGAGCATATTTGCATGCATATTTTCAAGTTTTTTAGTGCCTACAAATCCGGACCCTATTCATAATACACCAAAATGAAGAAAAAATTTTCATATCCCCTTTAAAGTTTGCTTTTGTAGTTGTAATGCTAATAATACAGATTCTTGCGTTTTTATAGAAACAGTAACTAATTATGATAGATTTAAACACACCGCGAAAAAATAAAAGGGATTTTCACATTCGTACGGTACCTACGATATCTCCAGATAGCGCTTACGCCAAAAACAACAATAAAGTGTTATGTACCAATCTCAAAAAGGTTAAAATGTCATCGAGAAAGCGTAAGAATGATGCTGATGCATTTTGTTATATATGTGGAAAATTTATTAAAGTACGAGGTATAAAATTTAAATTGAACATCAATGGGAAGCTTTGTGAAGCCTACGAAGCATAATTTGAGTGCCCTATTCGGAATCATGATAGGCCAGGGGCTCCACATGTTGCGTGAAGTAATTGCAAAAGATGTTATAAGGTAAACAGTTTTCAGTGAGAAAAATATTATAAATAAAATATTTATTTATATTTTTATTTAGTCTCGGTGGGTCAGTGGCGTTTAGCACTTGAGAGGCCCCAAGCGCAATTCAATTTTGAGGGCCCCTTATAAATATTTTCACTACCCCTACAGCCTACAGTATGCATTCTACGCGCACGTGTTTTACTCTGGTATAAGTAGTCATTGGGGGCGGTTGGCCTGTGAAAATTTTAAGGACATTGGAAAAATAGTTAACTAGGATAACTATTTTTTAACGGCCCTTAAAATTTTCCTAGGCCAAACCGCCTTATTGACTACTATACTATAATTCAAAGTTGGTGATTCAAAAAAGCTGAATTTTTAAGCCCCCTTGATTTGTGAGGCCCCAGGCGCGCGCCTCATGCGCCTATTCGGAAATCCGCCACTTCGGTGGGTTGGTTCTAGGTTTCATCAAGACGTTATGAACTTTAAAAGCCCTTATCAAGGCTAATACGATGAAAATATGATGGGAGACTATTATTTGGGGTTTAATAAGAGAAAGTACCCATGTACATAAAAGAAAGGGTACTAGAGTTCACTTTCAAATTTTTTTCCTTTATTTTATAACCTACTGTAATAGTTAAAGTTAATAAAAATAATATGCAAATATATTTGTTTGGTTTTTATAACAGATGAAAATTAAAATCATAGATTTTTTAAAATATTTAAAAAAATTTTAAATAGCTCTCCTGGCTACAAAAGCAAACTTTTTTATGAAATATAATTTTTTTTCGGATGACTGTCAAGGTACCTATCGTAATTATTTAAAAAAAATTGTTGGCAAAATTAATGTTGCCTTGTGTAATTTAAGGAAAATATTTAATATAATAATAATTTATTATAATTGTAAAATAAATAATATAATAATTAGATGGTGGTATGTACTATATTATAGTTTGTGTAGTAGGTTTTCGAGACAAAATGCAATTATTTAAGAAAAATTCTGTTAGAAATTATACAAATTTCATATATTCGGCTCAAGTACATGAAAGGAGCCTTGAAGATATTATAGTTATTCACAAAAATGCGACGGAATCTGATCAATAACATTAAAATGAAGCGATTAAGCTACGGATGAACGTCAAATATCGATTAATTTAGGGAATAATCGATTATAGAGTTTCGATTTTTCAGGTAAAAACCTCCCAGTTGCCTCATTTTGTTGACGGTACGTGCACTTGGCGTAAATACTTCCAGCAAGGTTTATTAAGGGGTGAGGCCTACCGCAGTTGCCGATTACTTATGCATGGGACAACATCAAACTAAAAATTTTATTTTAAATTGCAATTCGTTAATTATAGCGAAATTTTAACCTAACAACATACCACGCAGATCCGTAGGCTTAAAGATCCCGATTTTCGAGTTGCATGGGCTTCACATGGAAGTTATTTTCTAGTGACCAAATTTATATCTAGCAGCCTCTATATGAAAAAGTTTTTGGCTCTATTTATAGTTTACTTTTGTAATTTACAGCCTCTACTACCATAATTTCAATAGAAAATTTTTAAAATTTGGGACCCGTTTGTAGTAGAGGAGAAGGTGTAAATATGGAATATGCATGTAATATGGACTACCTCGGTTTTGACTAAACCAAATGCCGCCCCCTATCGAAAACCAGCTAAAGTTATGCATGTTTGCCATCTTTATTGTAGGCGATCTACCCCGCGCCGTTTTAGTATGGTTTCGGTTCTTGAGGTGTGCATATGTGAATTTCGCGTCCTGAAAAGTTTAACGCGTAGGTGAATATGAAAGCCTAATTTTTTTATTTGCATGTTTTTATTTAAATATTTATTACGATGCCACTGTATATAAACTAAAGTTTAAGATGACGTTGCATTTATTTAGTTTTTTGTTATGATAGCCTAGATCTAACCTGAAATATTGGTGACATGGGTTGTTGGTAATATGGAATACTAGTATTCCATATTCCGTATTCCATCCATATCCGTTTTCTGCTGATAAGAAAGGAGAACTATGGGTCAAATGTTTAATGTGGGCTCATAATGAGTGTGGAGACGCCGACAAAGACGAATATATTTGTGACTGGTGCAAATAATATGTAGATATATAAGGTATTTCATATTTCCCCCACCTTTTCTAAGGTGGGAATTTTGTAGTTTATTTTTCTAACTTGTTTTTTGAAAAACTGTTTAAGATAATTATACATTTGCTTTTACATTTTGGTGTCTAATTGTCTAAAGTACCCTTTCCCTAAATTTGGCTTAATTCTATTCACTAACAAAATTTTTTTTATATACCAAACAAAATGGTATTCCATATTTGCACCTTCTCCTCTACTATCTCCTAGTACAGTAAAAGACATCAAAGTCGGTAAAAATCTCTAAAAGCATACACACTTTAACCATACATTTGTAGTGATGAAGGCAATCTGTAAACAATAAGAGTCCCCCAAAATTGAACTACTTTTACTTCAAAAAATTTTTTTCGGGAATTTCCTTTATTCCATAGAGCATAGACAATTGAATTAAGTTTCAAAATTTACATAATACTTGATATTTGAAACACATGCGGGTTTTAGCAAGTTTCAACGATCAGAACACGAATTTTGTGCTTTTAACACAGTTTTTCAATTTTGAGCGGAAATATTTAAAAAATTAACAGGTCTTGGATAAAAAAGTTAGCATTACAAAGATAGAACAATAATTATTTGGGTAAAATGAGCAGTTCCTTTACAATGTAGGTTTTAAGTGGCCCAGATATAGTAATTTCGGTAAAAGGAAAGGTAAATTCGCAGAGATAATTCAACTGTCTATTGAATAAAATAAAAAAATTCAAATCATCCACACGGTTCCCGAGATAAAATTGTTGAAGTAGAAACCGCTACAAATTTAATGGTATTTTGCCCCATATCTCGATTTCCAATAGGCGGATATTGAGACTCTTTTTCCTTTCACCCCTACTGACGTATGGTTAAAGTGAGTATGTCCTAGAACTCTAGACATTTTTCCAATTTGCTCAAACATGAATAGCTCATCTTCATTTACTGTAATATAATTAAATAATTAAATTCCCGTTTCTCACGCAGTATGTCTTAAATAATATTATGATGTGCAAATTTTACCTCAAAATTATATTTACAGGGTAAATTGAGACATGCCACGTACTTTAAGAAACAACTTTGAGAGAGAAAATATGTTGATTATTCCATTGCTTTTAATTTTTTATTTTTAAGATATTGTTTTTCAAAATATCACAAAATGTGGAAATCTAAGGAATCTTTCTGAAATACCAACGTTATGAGATATCAGACAAATTGAACAGTCTCATATTTTCCTGTGTTTGTGGATTATTCTGTGGAGAACATAATCGCATTAGCTTTAATGCCTACTCTCTGAGAGCTATACGTGTAATAATCTCTGTGTAAATGTAACAATAATCAAAATTCTTGCTTACATTTTAAAAATTACTTAAAAGAATCTACCAGTATCATCAAATATTAATTTAATATTGATTGGCTTTACAATCATGATTTAAGTAAAAGAAAAAGCGATGTATTTTATTACTCAAATCCTTATTACTTCAGATGAAGAAATTGTTCTAATTACCACAACAATTTTTGGACGTCAAGGTTCAAGAACATTTATCGTACACGAAATCTAAGAGTGTAAATTAAATTATTGTACTTAACTTATAAGCCAATTACGGAGTTTTTGGTTATTTACGTCAAACTATTATTATGCAGATTTGTGCAGAAGCACTAAATTTTTCAACACTAATTGTTTTATAATTCATGAGTGAAAAAATACAACTAACAATATCAAAATTTTTTGTATCTTTTTAAAATTTACGTAAAATTAAACTTCAATAATTCTAATACTAATAATAATAATTAGTATTGAATTTCAAAGAAAACTTAGATAAATTTTACGCAAATAATAACATACACTTAAGTAAAATTGTTCAGAACTAAGTATTATCTAAACCCCCAGGGGATTGCTGCTCTTCTCTCCCAAAATGTGATTTGAAGTTTAACTGTTATTATAGTAAACACAGAGTGCTTCAATAGTATGACATAAAAAATATAGCTCTGTACATACATAACGTACTTAATAACCAATCAGCTAGAAATTGTAATATATTATGTTAAGTCTACATAAACTAAAACTTACATTGTAACTTTATCGTTAACATGAAACTGATATTTTACAATAAAATTATAGTCGTAAATTAAAAAGTTTTTATAAATTAAAATTTCAGATTTATATAAAATAAAATTACGACTTTATAAGTGTAATCCCTATTATTAATTATGTAGATTTAAACGACGTAGAAAATATTTCAAAAAATTGCCAGTATACCAAAACGTAAGCAAAAATCAAAAAGTATTATCATAAACGTAACCATAAAATTAAGAACTAAAATTAACATTTACAATTAATAATTCAGGTATAATTTGTAATTGTTTTTCATTTTGACTGATATATGACTGAAGGAGTGGAAGCAGTTACCATTTTAATAAGATTTTCAATATAATAAAAAAAAATTAGTATTCAATTTTCTTATTCTAAAACTTCAGTCACAATCCAAATTAAGAAAAATAGGAAAAAATTAACTGTCCCTTAACATTTCTCGTTACACATTTACACAAATAAAAAAATTGATTTGTTCCATAGGTACGTGGGTCGATAACTGTCATTCAATTTATTTATTCAACCGGCCAGTCAGATGAGAATATTAAATTTCGTTTAATCAAAAACGTGGGATATTGCTTTTTATCTGAAATTATATAATTTCTTACCTTCTAGCGAAACGCAATGTTTCCACATAAACATGTCACTCAGTTTGCGATGAAATTTCAACAACAACGCAACAGTTAGGTTCTATATTATACAATTATTAAGCTCGTCAAAATCACAAACTAGGTTAAATTCGGAAAGCACATCACATAATAAAATTACATTTATTTTATGCTATTTTAGTTCAAAATATGTAAAGCATAATTTTATAAAATATTGCGCACGTTTAAGTATTCACCTAGTACTTCACTTATTTAACACAAAAGTACATTAATAAAATAGAGGCAATAAAGGAAAATAAATTTACAGAGGAAAGTCTAAAAACTGGTTAATATTTTAAAGTATTTTGCAAAAATCAATAAACAGAAAATGTACATATTTTATTTAATAAGTAAAAGAAGGTAGAAATTAGGTTATTTAAAACTTTTAATCATAAAATTAGGAACGCCGGTATAGGAGACAAACAAAAAAAGTATCCATTAAAAATAATTTTTAATTAAATAATTCTATTAATTCAAAGGCTAAAATAAAATATTAGGTACCTATCGAACACTACACTCAACTCATAATTAATTAATTGAAGTTAATTTTTGTCAAACACAGGGTTGAAAGGAACACCTGCTGTACACTGTAGGTAGCCCTCAGCTTCCAGAAGCAAGAGGGTAGTTACCATGCGCAGGACGATATACACCTACGTAGAGTATAATACACCTGATGCCAAGTTGAGTTTATAAAAAAAGTTGCTGTTACAAACAAATTAAAAATTGGGGCAAAGGCAAACGGAAAAACAAAGTTAACAACCCTAACCGTCCAAAGTCACATTTCTGTGGACTGTGTACTTTTAAACATAAATTAAATCAAAAAGCTGTTGGCCTGCATACTTTTACAAATTTAAATAAATATAAAAGCGAACACCGTACGTAAGCTATATTGATTGCTATAATTATTAACTAATTTAGTTATTCCATAATGTCCCCATAAAAAAAAATTTTATGCTCGCTTATTATTTACATGAAGCTTTTGTGTTAGGATGAACCGTTCATTTTTTATTTAAAATTCATTTTCAGAAACCACAGCTTTGTAACTCTTGACGTAAATGTTTCAAAATCTTATATAACCCATATCATTAACATTCTTTGGTATCACAAAAAAACTCAAATGAAGAAAATAATATATTAAACGTAACTTTTAATCCAAAAATTTTTAAAAGTTGGACCCCAACAGATACTTTTATCCTTCTATAATAAATATATCTTTTCCTGTTTTCCTTCTGATTTAAAAGCTAGACCCGACCGTTCCTGAGTGGGCAGTTTGGGGAAAAGGTGGTCTATTTTATTATTCTGGCTCAGTTTGTCTTATTATTATATATTTCTTACTGTCATTGCACCGAAGTAATATAAAAAGAAAACAAGGGTGGGCAAGTAAATTTGTTTTTAAAAAAATTGCCTACCTTTTATTTTATTCAGTTCAGTTAACGAGGAATAACAAATCACTTTTTATCTTCCGTAATTATTTTTACGAGTGCAAGTTAACTATAATCAAATTTTGGTTACAATAAAATTCAAATTTTTTCATTACTATGTCAAAAGCATTTAAGCAAGTATTTATAAACTGCTGCAGACTAAAGAAAAATTAACGGTGGTTGCGCAATACTGAAAATATTCCAGAGCAATTTTCCTTAGATTTACGTTTACGAGATGAAAGACATATTAAAGCCATCCTTAGAGGAAAAGCATGTAACTTTTACAAAACAATTTCAAAAAGCATAAAGTAATAATAGTATCCTTCGTATACGTACAGGATAAATGTAATATAAAATCGTAACTGGCATAAATCAGGCAATGCGGAATTTATTTAAAACTACTTCGATTGATTTTTAAATTTTAAATTATAATAAATAAAATAAATTAGAATAAACATGTTTAGCAATATAAATTTGAGATTTTTGCGTTGTGAGAAATTATCCGAAAGAAGTTTGCCAATGCATACCTTACAATTTGCATAGGATTTTATAGGATTTTGCTGTTAACCCTCGTGGTCCCGAATCGAGGTACCGGGTACTTTTTTCACTTTATCATCGAATAGCTTTGCTTGTGTTTTTTATAACGATCTGGGACTTTGGAATTTTGATTATGTGAAGGACAAGATAAACTCCCACGCAGTTAATCGGCCCGTTTGTACTAACTCCGATTTCACCACAGCGTATGGAAGGCCGAGCTAAGAAATTCTGTGAAGTCCGCGATTTGAACCCAGAATTTCAGCTCTAATTCAACCAGCGATTATATCACTCCACTGCTGTGGCTTCTATTAAAGCCATTTTGGAAGTTACTCCATTTTCTTTTTCGTTTTTATTTCTACTTCTTTCAAATAAATATTATTTTTCTTCTTTACTGTCGAAAAGGGATTTCATTTTTTCTTTGATCAAATTTACATTTCTGCGGAAAACATCTTTCCTGAAACTGATTTAAAAGTAGGAGACTCATTCTTACTTTTTGAATTGTTATCTACTATTTTACAACAAAAAAATGTATTCAAATTTGAACATGCTTGCCCACTTATTATAATAGGCAAACAAATGATATTTTTACAAGTAATTTGGGTGATATATGGATGTTGTTTTTTCATACGGGAACATGAGGGTTAAACAAGAGAATTATTGTAATATTTCTTATTTTAATACACTTTTAAATTTTTTCTAAAATCCTGAATAAAAGCAATGAAATACTACAAAGTAGATTTCATAAATTTATTGATTCAGTATAAGATTAATATTAAAATATTTGAACTCGTAGTTATTTAAAGAGAGGGTGAAGTAAAGAATTGTGTAGGTCGGTGTACTATAAAAGCTTGATTAATTTGAAAAATATTTTTATTTAATCGCCTGTACCTTTTCCGGGTTTCAGTTTAAATTTTGCTGGTTCATTGAATTTTAAAAACGACAGTTCGTTATAGAACAACAAAGGGTTAAATATTAAAATTAGGTCATCTGGATTCTTTAAGTCTTCCGTGTTGCAGTATAATAAAAAATGCTCTTATTTCACCCATTTACAAGTACGTATGTAAAATTTATATTGAGTTTTAAGTATTGCAATATTAATATATTATATAATGTAAAATATTGTAGTTGTATTACTTGTATACCTACTAGTAATTTTCTCCATTGTGTTCTTCGCCTGTATAAACAAAAACATACACCTTGTTAGCAATTTGTTACTTTCTGTGAATCCTGCAATGAATACAAATGTTGTAAGGTTTAGTAGCGTGCAGTTATTGAAGGACTGTAAAAAACCTCTAGAAAACTCAAGTTCAGTGGAGATATGAGTAAAATAAAATTAATATACCTACAGTGTACCCTCAATAATCCAAACTAATAATTAAAATATAGGTTATGTATAATATAATTAAGTCTGTGTTCAAATGATTGTTTTTTGAATTGATTAGTGAATTTTAAAAATTGACATACCTATTATAAAGTAAAATAAAAAACCAACTTTAGTAAAAAAAACATCAAACTGAAAAATCCGTCTCGCGATGGATCAAGTCTTCCCTTTCATTTTTCAAAATAAAGTGACCAATTTATTAATAGATATCCAATATGCAAAATTTTTGAATTCAATAGTAAAACGGTATTATGTTTGTATTGTTTTATTAATGAGGTTATTTCTTGCAAAATTAAGAAAATAATAAAATAAAATTAGATCATGAGCCAATTTTGACAAAAAAGAACATAGTGCACACACAAACACTTTGACAAGTTCTCTTTAGCTTCTCAATAATTTGCTTAAAAGCAAAGTTTTGAATAATGTCCTCACATAATAATATCATAATTTTAAAATTGGCGGTGAAATTCGATTACTATAAATAGCAACGGTTATGCTAAGATTACATTGGGTAGATTGTATAATAACCTTTATGTTATCTGGAATATTTAATACCTTTAAATTACTAAGGAGGTACTCCTGTACCTTGTACAATTTGTATAGGCTTGATCAACAATTAATACTACCTGTTTATGGACTTTTTATGATTAAAATTGACGATAATTTACCAATCCAAGTAATAAATTTTTAATAAACATCATTGTGAGCACACAAGGCTTTTTCAGTAGCCAGAGAGGCCTCCATATACGTAATCTGGCCAAAAGCACCCGTCCAATGTACCTACATTGTAAATATTACAAAAAAAATTGGTTAACATGATTATGACAAAAATGTTCCCTGATTACTTTTATTGAGTGATATTGAACAAAATTATTTCATCTAATTTCAACAAGATGATTAACCCTGATTGCCGCGTAAGCTTTGAACATCGTATTTAAGTTTTCATCAATAAGAATATGGATTTTATATCTTTTATAATATGCCTTACTCTTTACATTAAGTGGACTCTTTTCAGCGAGTTGGTGTTGGTAACAATAATAAATTATTAGCAGACTCACTCTTTTAAGTTAAGGGGGAACACCACTGTAACAACCTTAAAAAAAGAGTCATTATAACAAGTTTTTTTGGATGGAAGACAAGGTAATAGAATTCATATTCAAGGAAGATATTCAGTACATATTTAAGTGTTTAAAAAAAATTATCGTCGATAAATATTAAAAAATGGCGAAATCGGAGTCATCTCGCGAGGCATATTGAATTTAAGGTGCTCTGCGGAACGCAGTGTAGCAGGTGCAAATTTGAATTTGGAAGAAAGAAAAACAATTCACCTAAAATCTACATGGTTATACCTAGTGAAATACGTACGGGATTTTAAAAATACTGATTTTTGTGTGATTGGTGAGTATTTGAATTAGAAAGTTCAATTTTCGACAACAAAAAGGGCAATCATTTGTTAATAAATAATGTTTAACTTAACTTATCGAAAATTACGTACGTGTTTCACTTAAATCTGTTCATCATCATCATTGGCTTTTCCATTCCTGTCGGAATATTGCCACTTCTATTGAAGTCTTTACAATCCATTTCACGAGGTGGATTAATCCTCTTTGCTACTCTTTTTACTACAACTTTTCACCATAGCGTGTGGATGTCCACCGGAAGGCCGCGCTAAGAAATTCTGCGAAGTCCGCGACTTGAACCCAGAATTTCCGCTCCGTAACTCAACCAGCGATCACATCACTCCACACCGTGGTCTCTTAAATCTGTTACTTTAAAGATATTGCTAAAAATTCGAATGAAAATTGTTGGAGTTATGCCGATTTGCACAAGTTGCACAAGAAAAACACGTTTAAAGTTTTGAAATGTGTTATAGACATGAGAAAATGAAAAATTCGACTGTTTTAAAATTGTTGCCATAAATTTGCAATCCCAGGACCATAAACCTGCCCATCTATTCTCTTTCTTCCAAGATTTTATGCTAGAGGGTGCTTCTTTTCCGGATCTGTCAAAGACAGACTTTCCTGCCCTTCGTGCTCGGGTACACGTTTGTGTCATTTATTGTAATTTATAAGTACTTTGAGCTTACAAATAAACTAAAATTCAGCACTACATACAAAAACCGTGATTTCAAGCGAGGAAATTATGTCATTTTTATACATGTACTGACACTACACTAAAGTACTCCTTTTTGAAGTTAGAAATGATTCTAACAGAACATAAACACTTTCTAACGACATTTGTGTTCAAAGCAACCAATAAATAGAAAATTAATTTTCTGAAAATTTTACAGTGGTGTTAGCCCTTAATAAAACTATAATTTACAAGGAAATGATATTATATTGAAAACATTTTGTAAACATAATTAAGCATAAACGTTGATATTTGATTCAGTTTAGTAACTCACAATTTCGGGTTAAGTTTAATTTACGTACAAAGGTACGCATATAGATAAGATAAACTTGCTATAAAATAGATTATCTCAAATTAACAAACAAAGCACTGGCAGTAATTTTAGCATCCGTTACAATATTAATTAGTATTTTACCTATTCAAGAAAGCAAATATTTCTGTAACTTTCTTCTTCGCGTGCCCTATTTATGTATGTGTATGTAGAGTAAATTATATAGAGAACGATGGGCGGAACTAATGTACATACAGTGACGAAAATTCTTCCGATCAGTTTACAACACGGCACTGGCACGTTCTCCCTCCACTTCTACTGCGCAGTTTATGAGCAGCAGAGATTCAACTTATCACCACAATTTCTCCAATTCAACACAATTGCTCCTGTACGAAATTATGGTTAAGGTTGGCAAAAAGAGTGACATACTAGCTCTGTTTGGTACACATAAAAGTGTAGTGCAGGCAGGATAGCCTAAGGCAGTCCAGGGCAGCCGGAACTGCACGAGAACTCGCTAGTGCACACGACTGTAACAAACGACTTTAGTGCAGGCGGTGCAGGATTGAAACGTCACTCATAAAAGTTGAAGTTTTTTTTTATAAAAAAATCAAAATATATTAGTGTGCGAAAGGGTAGTCTCTAAAAAATCAGAACAAATCGGTTATTTCTGAGAATACTTAGTTCAACAATAACATCATAAATGAGGACAAATTTATGAGTTCATTTCAAGAAGGCAGTTTACATTTTTATGGCGTACGACAAGTTAGTATCATAAATATCTTTCTTCACCCTTAATTATTAGATATTTTTTTATCAAGTTTCCTAATCCTAAAATTGTCTAAAATTGAATATAATAAAATTATATTCAACCTATAAGAAGTTTTTTGGTACATACGTTTGAATTATTAAGTGATTAAAAATGATAAAAATGCAATTTTTATGCAAATTTGCATAAAAAATTATTTTAAGGACGTTGTACCCAATTACAGCGAAAAGGAATTCAAAACAAATTTTAGAATTTCAAAAAATTTATTTTTATTATTATTATAATTTATTTTTATTATAACAATTTATAATGTAATTTTTTTAATTAAGAACAAATCAAGTAAATATGTCGTTTTCAATCGCAAGTTTTATTACCCACCCACAAATTCTACTGCTTGTCAGCTATCTGCACTCGCTACTCTAGCTATTTAGGTAGAGTAAAATGTGCAGTTCCGAGCTGTTCGGAACTACAACAATTTTCGTAACAAACGGTTGTCCACTACCTGCACCGCTTACACTAATTCATGCCAAACGCGATTTAGGAAAAAGTGCAGTTCAGGTTGCACTAGGACTGTGATACCAAACAGAGCTACTATCTTCTGATATCTACATTTTATAGTATATAGGAGAAGAATACATACAACAAACTTTGTGGTTTATTTTTAATTATACCTTCCATGTTTACATACTGAATTTGTTTTCACTGAATTTAAAAAGCACTATTATTTTTTATGAAATCCACTTTATTTATTACATAACCTAATATTGAGTGAGAGGTATACACAAATTAATTGTTTATACAAAACGTAACACCAAATTTTTCAAAGTTTACTAGAAAGTTCGTATACGAGGTCTGCAAATACGAAGTTGTCGTGTTTAATTCCAATGTTGTGACGTTATTGCTGAAATGTAGTTTGTTTACAACGTATTTTTAATAAACTTGTTCAAAATGTATCATATTTCTGATAAAATAGATTTGTTTTCGGATTATACCCAGTAGCAGCCATAATAAAACCAGTCTGCAATATACTATGCTTGTTTTGTTTTTAATGTATTCTAATAATTAATATACTAAGTTTAACAATTTACCTACAGGCCTTTTCAGTCTTATATGAATCCCTTGGGCATCCACGGAATTATGCACATTCAAGTATAACTTTGAATGCTATAATGGTTTACAGTGTTGCTTTCTTGGAAAATTCATAGATTGTTAGACAACTGAGTTATTGTACAAAAACGAATTTCTTTGCTACCAAGAAGTACAACCAATTAACTTCCATTTTCTAGATCTTTTATCAGTATTGGTTTTGCCAAAGTTTTTTGTTAAATATAAGAGTAAATAAAATAGGCTATGCAAGGAACTAATTATTATATTTTCAAATTAAAAAACCACCGTCTGGTAGGCTTCCAAAGGTTTGTATCCACATGTACCCCACTCTCTCCTATATGTACGTTACATTATTTCTGTTCTATTTCACTATTTGTAAAGAAAAATTAAGCAGGAATATTTTAATACTGTGTTAAACTGTATAATATGTTCTTTTAAGTAACAATCATTATAATTATTACAAATTTCCATATCGCATGGGTAAATAATTTTCCATAATATATTGAGAGAAAACAAATATTTGAACCACGGTAAAAACATAAATTTTCATTTATGTACATACTTGCAAATTTATATAATATGGACATACATAAATAGAAAGACGAATCAAAATATTAATATTTTTATACGAAACATTTCAAAAAATACAAAAAAAATTACTTGTACCTACATAGAAAATACAATAATAATTATTGAATATTTTTATTGCTATTTTCGTTTCTCATAGAAAACATTTTTATTTCCATATTTATCTTATTTATTAAGTTTAGTAAGTACACTACCTAATGATAAGTATCTCTATTATGCTGAGTTAATCAGATTCCAATAAGATCGAAAAACTTTTTATTTCATTTTATATATTTTTGAAATGCTTCCTTAAATGGTATTTTATACACTCCCGGCAATTAATTATTATTTATTAGGTATATTCTTCTTCAGGTGCCTATCCGATTCCGGATTTTAGCGATCCTCCTGGCTAAGCCAGGAAGACTATACTAGGGAAATGTTAATGGGGTGGTTTCCCGTTGCCTTCCCCATAGTCCACAGATCGATTTTGGACTGTTTAGATCACAGCACATATCCGACGCAATCAGGATTAGAACCGCGGTTTTCCGCTCTCTAGTCTATCCGTGTTTGATTTACGCCAGACTGCTGACTGCTATTAGGTATATAATTTATATAATTATTATTAAATAATTAAAATATATTAGGAGTAATTATTTATTTGTTTACACTAAATTTACGTTAAACATGTATTATTTCTAAATTTTCAATAAATAAAAAATGAAAAAGTAACAATAATACATAATATTTATGTTTGTCTGTAGATGAAGATAAAATTAAAAAATTTTAATTTAAAAACAGTTACAAATAAACTGATGAAAATTAAAACCTAAAATTAAAGGAAAATGACATGAAAATGAGATTTGGCATTTGATTTTTAGAGGTATCTGGAGAAAAGTTAAACTTATAGCCATAAATCCAGAACCTATAGCTCTTGAAAAAAGCGATCTGCAATCAATTATTGATAGGTTATATCTAGAAAATGATCAAATTTTTATAATGCCGATTAAACAGGCCTGTTTTTGAAATTATTGCATGAAAAACCTTTAGTTGGAAAAATATGAAGAAACAGCTCCAGAAGAATAGTAGAAAAAGCAGGACTTACTTTTCTTACTTGTTAGAACTGAGGAACATAAAGTTAAGTTAAGACTTTTGTTTGTCAGTTGATTACGATTTTTTCAAGAATATTCGGATGATATCAAAAAATATCTTTGAAAATTGGTTTCATAGATCGTAAAGTAGAAATTTAATATCTTAGGTTAAAACACATTTTTACATTTATATGTTAAATAATGCTTTCAATCATCCATCTGACGAAAATTTCCTTTTCATTACGATTCAGGAGAAGCTGTACCTATTAGCACATGGTTTCTTAACCTTTTAGTGTCACGACCTCATCAAGTACAGGGATGATCTTTTTTTATCACTTAACGCTTAAAAACTGGAATATCTATTCTTCGCGAACCCCTGTACCTTACCATATTATAAGAAAAATACAGAAGTGAGAAGAAAGAACTGGTTGAAAAAGTGATTAACGGAATTGAATGATCAGGTAAAGCTTTTTTCAAATACTTAACGATTTAGAAGTCGAATGATACGAAATGAACAGGAAAGTACTGATGAAAGTAATGATGATAATGAAGAATATGATTATTTGGAAAAGCACAAAAACAGTAAAAAAAATCAAAAAGAATCATGCAATAATTGATTATATCGTCGCCATACAACGAAAAAATTGCATTTGGAGATAATAATATCGTTTATTTAGCCATAGTTGGCTATTCTAATAGGTACTGCATTTTCAGTGTTAAAAAAAGAGAATAATAATAATATACAACGATGAAATATAAAAAATGTAACAACCGCTTTCGTGTTATCATGACTGGCTTTCGCTCTGGTTGGTATGGTCGTGTGTTCGCGACACACACTTCCATGGGTGGTTGGTCGGAATAGACGAGTGTACATCTCGCTTTTTCCCAATCTTCCGAAACGTTAGCTAGTTGTTACTGCGATCCACCGGTACAGGAATACTGTAACCAAGCGTCATCTGTCGTCCATGTTCGCCTTATGCACCTTAGGATCGTCAACAGATGGCTGGCTTCCAGTGCTACCTGACCGGTTTTTCGCGGCACAGTGGTTGCCACTGTGGGACCTACAGCTTTACGTGGAATCCGAACCACGGAGTCGGATAAATTTTGTGACCGGGTTGGGAATCGAACCTAGTCCCCCCAAACCTAGAATTCGATCCTTAGCCCGTTCAGCTAATTCACCTCCTCAAAAGACTGTGACAATGTTAGTCACCTTATGTAGGTACTTTAAAATATTCTTTTAAGAAAATTCATATGAAAGAATTTTACTAGATATTAGTGGATTTTACCAAAAGATAGATCATGAGAAACTGCATTTTTAATGGTATTAATAATTCAATTTCACCAATAATGTTAGTTAGTGGGTTTTCGTTGTATCGACGATATTATAATTTACTTTAAAGATTGTTTAAATTTGAATTTATCGAAATTATATCACTTTTGATTATATGAACACTTTCCATTACATTAACTCCTCTGATGGTTTCTATTAGTTCAAGTAATCGAACATATCAGTATTTTAGACTAACTACAAATATCTAGTAAATTTTACAGTAATTAGATAAAATGAAGTCAGTATTATTTTACTTGTGATAAATTCATGCATTTTAGTTCTAGAAGTGTTTTAGTACATTTTTAGTTACTCTAAAATACTAAATATTATGTTTACTATCAAGTTACACTACATTAATCACAAATCGATTGATTACTTCAATAAAAATTAATAATGGGATATAAATAATTAATAAAAAAAGCAATAAAGAGATTTTTTGGTAAAATAATAATTTGATAGCTTTATCCGTTTTAAATCAAATACACATATTTTTAATATTTCTTAAAAATGTAAAACAATAATTTCCGATTACAAACATCATTACATCTTTATTTTGAAATCATGTTTTATTTATCTGATAAGATTGAATCAACACACTATCGTTTTTCTATTAATAGGCAGCGTCTTTTATTATTAAACCTCATATTGAATAGGTAGGTAGAGCGGGGTCAATTGGAGCGCGGGTCAATTGAACCAACAACGCTAATATATCAAAAACTAATAGAGATAGCGTAAATGGAGAAAAAGACGCGGCTTGGGTGTGGGAACAATAGGTTCAGTGTTTGGTGTCACTTCGAATACAACACACGCGTGCAAGAGGGTACATTGTGATTTTGAATGCAAAAGTAAGTATTTTTTTGTTGTTAATTTGTTATCTAATACAAAACTATATAGTTTTTAATGTAAGAACTTTGGTTATCGGAGTATAAATAATTGTAATTATTTTTTTTTAATGTTTATTTTGGATGTTATAAAGACAAATTTTCTAAAATATGTGGTGGGGTCAGTTGTACCAATTTTCGTGGGGTCAATTGAACCGCTTCAACTGACCCCATATTTGTATTTCAAAACTGTTAAAAGTTGTATTTTGAATTTTTAGATGCCTAGAAAACGTGAAACTGAGGAAAGAGAACTAAAAAAGAAGGGAAAAGGAATTAAGATTAATTTAAACAAAAAATTCAAACATTCAAAATCCAAAGATGTAGAAAAAAAATTACCAAAGATAAAAAAAAGAAAAAAGACCAACCATCTGATTAGTGTTAAATTTTATTCATTCTGTTTTATTTGTTTTGTCGTAGAAAAGCTATTTTTACTAATTTCTTGGATTTCATTAGTTTTTAATTTTATTTACGGTATTTAAGCGGTGCGTTTAAGCTAAGTGACCAGACCCCTTAGTAAATTTTAGTTTTTAATTGAGTTTTATAGGTTTAGGCTTAGTTATTAATGTGAATAATGATGAGATTGATTCTTAAATTAGACATTAATGTTGTGCCTTCAATAATATTTTCGATAACATTGATTTAACTCTTTTTGTTCAGAGAATAATAAACTAAAAATCAAAATTTCTTGATATTGCGAAGACAATAAAGGTGTCTTCGCAATATCAACAAATGTTCATTTTTAATTTAGTAATATCTACAAGACCAGCAGTCTGGCGTAAATCAAACACGGATAGACTACAGAGCGGAAAACCGCGGTTCTAATCCGACTATGGATTGCATAGCTGTCTCAAGAATATCTACAAATGACCATATTCTGTAATTTTTTCAATAAATAAGTAAGTAAAAACATTTATTTTCTTTATTCCGCTAGGGGTACAATTGACCCCATTCACTGGTACAACTGCCCCGCCTATGGGGACGGTTGAACCACTTTCTCTGACTTTATAAATTGCCTTCTAGTGCTTTTTGTAATACAGGTAATGCCACTATAACCTTATCCATTTGTAGTCAGATGATAACTAAGGTTCAATTTAGGCATACTGTCAAATACGTCCAGTTAAAATTGTTGTTACAGGCAGTGATTTTGTCGAAAGTGGTTCAATTGACCCCGCTCTACCTACTTCAAATATTCACTTTATTAATAATTATTTCATAGTTTTCATTTTTATACATACAGTTTTCTTTTTACATTTTCATAAATATGCATTTTTTCTAAATTCTTGTAATTATAATTTTTTGTATTTGACTATTATTTTTAATTATGTTTCCAATTGTTTTATTAAAAATTAAAAACAATCAATTTATTATAAGTAATTTAAAACTGTGATGTGAAAATTAAATTTTCTTCAATATTGTATACCATTCTTTCGGGCATAGGATGTAATGAAAACGACCTACAGCATACTAACCAAATTTTGTATGATACTTTTCCTAACCATTAAATATTAAACGTATTAAAACAAAACAAAAAGATTAGATTCAATTTTACGCTCAAAATTTCCTACCGCCTGGCCTATAAACTTTGAATTGATTTGTCAATTCTTTCGACGATACATCTTTTTGACTTTTTATCGGAGGTGTCATCCTCCTATCTAATAAAATTGCATCTAATATGTATACTTCATCAGTCTGTCTAAAGCTGCCTACAGACGCTCATACCATTCCGTAATTATTATGTGACGGATAACTGACAGGCAGATATTTGTGGTTCACTTGTAAGGTGAGACATAAATATAAATTTTACACAGCTTGTCATAATATATCCGTCACATAATTATTATGGAATGGCTTGAGTGTCTGTGGGGTAGCAACACCTGATGTTATCCTACTCCTACTTTTTGAAATCTGTACTTCATATTTCTAAAAATATTCTAATAATTTACTTCGTCTACGAAGTATTGAGTATCAGTACTTACATATTTACTTCATTTTTATTCATATCATCCAACAGAGATAAAAAATGGTGCAACTTAAGTTTTTGTCTTTCAATTATATCGTGTAAGAAATCACAGGAATTATTCGTACGCTCTTAAAATATGTCTACGATATCTACTATTTCTGTCGTTTTTGTAATCATTTCTTCGAATATAATTTTTAATGGTGGTTCACACCAACTACTCAAGATACTGAACGTTTCTTTCCCCTTTGTGTTTCTTTCCAGGCGCTACGCGCCGCGGTTATGCACGAACCCATTTTTCCACGATAGAATACACTAATAAATTCTTGCATAAGGTTGTCAATTTGGATCCTGCCAGTAGGGTAACCAGGAAACTGGGGGTTCATCTGTAGTATAAATTTAGGGCTATTTTTTACCTTTCTTGAATTAAAATTACCTATAACTGGAATAATATGAGAAAGAAATAAAATTTGATTGAATAATAGAACAAAGTGACACTGCAATTATTTAGATTTCGTTCTTTGGGGACCCTCTCTCGTAGGGACCTGCCTGCCTGATTTACGCCACTGAATCCCGCCTAGGTTAATATAATAAGTTGCTTATTTAATTATTTAGAAGAGTTTAAGAATAATAATATTATGATGTAAACCGTTAGTGTTTTTGATATAATTAGTAGGGGTTTATCCGCATATAAGTGAATAATTGCTTCAATTAGTTAAAATATTGGAAATGCATTACGACTATGACATCAAGATGATAATGAAGAAAATGTAAAATAACTCTAAATTTTCACTTTTCCCAGTTTTGCAATATTTTTATTTCAATGGTTCAATCAAACAGAAAGATTAATTTTCTGTTTTGTTTAAGAAAAGTGAAATACATTGCAAATATAAAAATAGTAATAGCACAACTTCTTCACTTCTTCCAGTTGGTTCCAAAACTAATAAAATACACGAATTTAACATTGGTTAAACCTACAGAAACAAATGTGGTAATTCTTATAGCTACACGTTCTTAGGGAACAATGGAGTAATTTAGAAGATTTATTAGGGCACTTTTAAATTTATAATTAAGGAGCTTATATTTTCAACAGTCCTAATAACGTAATAACTTCTAAATAATTGTTAATTTGCAGTTTTAAAATGTTTCAAATATTTTTTCATTGTCACTTTATAAGTTCGCGATTTCTATAGACAGCAAAAAATCAATTAATATTCGCTAACCTCTACCATATACTAGTTTTTTAAAAGTTAGAGAAAATTTAGAAAAACATTTCGCTGTTTTCAAGTACGAATAAGTCGAAAAGAGCATTTGGAACTGAAAGTTATAAAAGTAAAGTCCCATGCTTGAAATATCCTTTATCACTATCAGATTTAGGTTATGTGAGTGAAGTATAAGAAGTACTTTTGGTCCTTCCAGTGGCGTAGCCATAATCTGACGTGGGGAGGGCTGGAACAGCGCCGCAGGAGAAATGTATTTTTAGAATTAGTGAATTTAAGGAAAAATTGATTGCCAATTAGTTTAGGGATGTTAAAGCCCATTTTTCTTGAATGTTGGAGTTAATTCCTGACTGTGGCTTTAACTTAATTAAATCTGTGACATCCATATTTATAATGTTGATTATTAAAAAAAAAACAGGGTAACTATCACTGTATTAAACTTTCAAACTGAAAAAGTATCTTAATGGTTGCCCTAATAATCTATTTAAATGCAAATCGTTCTGTATGCAAGTATATTTTCGAGTAATATTATAAGAAATGTATACAACTCCATTTATCATCCGAAGTTTCCTCATAGGTGGGAGTTGAATAATTTCACATCAAAACGAGTGAAAAATGTATAAAAATAATGTTGGTTCTTGTAAAATGTTGAAGTAAGTAAATAAAATTTAATTTTAAATTTCATCTAAAATAAATAATAATACAAATTTGCATTATTTCCAAGCTCAAAAATATTTATGCATCAAAGGTTTTAATTGAATTGAAGTTAGCTCTTGAACCGTTAGAAATTAGTCATGCTGTTTTCTAAGAGTTAAGATTTAATGTAATATATTATAGATACACTTATGCGATCTATAATAGAAAACAATTTGAGAGATAACAATTCCTTCGCAATAATACAATGTTAAAGAAAGCGTAATAAAAGATGAAACGTTCGAAACAGCTCTTGGCATTTAAATTGGAGATTAAATTACTTCAAAATTCTGAAGGTAATGTATTTTTATATAATGGCAAGTTAAGAAGTAGGTATAAATAATTCAAAATAAACATACTAATCTAGGTATTCTATTTATCTGCGATCCAAACAATGGAAAAACAAAATGCAATTAAAACTTTCAGCAAGTACCTAGTATCTACTATTTCTTTCTGGTCTTCTTTTCAGGGTGTTAATCTAAAGTAGTAATAAAAAGTACGGAAGTAAAAAAAATGTAAGTTATTTTAAATCAACTGTACCTATAGAATTTTACGTAGGGTGTAGTGATGGATGAATTTTATTTGTTTTAAAAAGTTTAGACAATATTAAAATTTAATTTCCCCTATCTATTGATTTTAGAATCGAGAATGCTTTCATCATCAACTTTAATTATTTTAATTAGCGATTCAGCTTAAACATTCTTATAGATATTATTAGATTTGTTAGGGAATTTAATAACACCTATCATATTATTAATATCATAAATTGCTAAAATACTGATTTAAAGTTGCACATTTTAAATGACAATAAGGTCGATAATAAATAAATAACAAGAAAGAGGAGAAAAAATCATTTCAGTAACTGTCAAGTATCTTAATAATATATGTTAGTACCTATATATTATAAAGAACAAGATCTTACAAAAAAATCTTGATTGAAATAATAAATCATACCTCCATCTCTTCCAAATTTTCTTTTTTTCTTTGATCCTCCAACGCCAGGCGGTTTTTGACTTCCAGTTTTATCACACTTCTCTTTGTCTTTATCTTTATTTTTCCACCGAGTCAACATTATGAAAGCGCACTTTATTTACACGTCTAAACCTATTTACACGTTTCGTTTCTCGTGCAAGTTGCCTTCATTATATTTATCATTAAAAATTCCTACTTGAAAAGATTGCAATATGTTAAAAAGAGTTAATTCATAATAGTAAAACATATACATGCGCAATATTATTAATTTGCAAATGCATGCTGGATTCATGAGAAAGCGTACAATATGCAGCACTCATCGTGATTAAAATTTTTAAGGGTTTAGAAAGTAATTAAAGCGCCAATTGTTGCATACTTTATATCAAAACAGATAATATCAACAATAACAGATTAATAATTGCTAACCACAATATTTCATTGCCATCTAAAGTTTAAGAATTTGTTAAATTGGGTCACCTTGTTATCAGTTCCATCTAAAATACTTCTTAACCCTTCAGCACTCTATTGGGATATTTCGGACCCAATTATTCTTACGTATTGGATGAGCAAGTCGTGATTTTAAAGTTTGGCATTTGCCTAGGGTGACATAAACAAAGTTTGAGCTGAAGATTATAATATTAGCATACCCCACAACTTGAAAATATTTCCACGAGTTGATAGAATCGAAGTCGATAATGCAATGCCAAAAATATGCTACGCCGAAGTAGACAAAATTAATTTATCCATTTCAAACTCCACTCGTTTAAAAAAAAACATTAAAAATCGGATTTACTTAAAAGTTCGTTAAAATAATCCGCCAAACGGTATCATCCTTATAATTTATTGTCAATTTACAATACGATAAGATATCAAAAAAAAATAAAGATAAGTTTAAGAAATAAGCACCTACATTATTACGTAATATTTACTCAACTGTAGTCTAAATTAACAATAACATGTAATCGAAATTGGAAATATTTTCGATTAAACTAACGCGATTTAACAGACTCTTCGATTGTGTTTGATAGTGTATCAATTTGTTACCTATCTATCCAATAAATTAAAAACCGTAATTAGTCACAAAAGCAATTATAAATAATTCTACTGTATTGATTTTTCTGATGGAACCGATAAAATTGTACAGCTTTCTTGAGCTTACTAACAATATCAAAATTTCTTCACGTAGACGTCTATTCCTGATAAAATCAAATGTCAATTTCATATTGTGGTTAAGATTAGGATTTTTCTGTATAACCTGCAAGTTCCCAGAAAGTTACACCTTATAAATTAAATAATGAGGTGTTACATTATTCTATCCGCGTTTTTACAAGCAACGTAAAAATAGGATTATATGTGAAAGTCGCCCATATCAAAAACGAAACTAATATTTTAATTCAATAATTTTTCAATATTATAATGGTTAAATTTAAACAAATTCTTTCGGTATATTATTTTTTAATGATTAACATTGATCGGCCAGAAACATGCAACATTACTTGCTTTAATATCTTCATGCTTAATCTCCAAATTTTTCTCAAAGAAAAATATAAAGAAATTGATTTTTATTTTTAAGAAGCAAAGAAAAGCGTCTGAAATTGGAAAATGATTTCCTAATTAACTGTTATTATTTAGCAGCCAAGCGTATATAGCGAAATGTTACTGGCGATACTTACAAGGTATTTACTTCACAAACATTCAAAATCTATTGGGAATTTACACATTCAATACTGAATTTTGAATTTTAAAAGGTGTATTAATTATTTGCGGATATTATGAATAGGAAGCACGAGTAATTATCTCATTTGAAGCATTACAACTTCAACATTAGGCCGGTAGTCAATTGTAGATACATTAGGCCGAGATAGAACGGTCGAGTCGCGGATAGTAGACGTCCTACTGGATTACAGCATCCGTGACGTAGTTGCAAGAATAATCGATACCAGCGCTGTTGGAGAATCGTGGAATAAAACGCAACCTTAAGGGTGAACGCCCTGCACACCCCCATGCAATCACGCCCTTTTATCCGGGATGTGTAAAAAAAATTAAAATGTACTTTATCCATAATTTTCCTGTTTAAATTATAACTTATTGTGTTTACATGAAGATTCTGGAAATTAAGGATACTAACCTTAAGGACATGCTTTGACGTTTCAAAGGAATGATACTTCGTCCTTTTTACCGAAAATGCTTGACTTCCTAAAGAATTTTTTTACCGACATGAAAATAATCCAACATTTCAGAAATACCTACTTAATTAATTGTTTTGATAAATTTTTCTTTATTTGAAATACAATGCTGGCGCGGTTCCTTGCGTGAAAACTCGAGTCATGTGCGGCGCATAAGTAATTAAAATTCGTTTCAAGATATTCTTATGTATAAAGTTTGGCAATTTTTATGTTTACTGATAAAGCTATAGTTTGATATCAGGTGACTTTTACCCTGAAAATAAAAAAGTAGGCCAAAGTAACTCCCTTGAAATAAATTGCATAGAATTACTTTTAAGAAAAACATTGTTGCTTATTAAATTCGTTAATAAACAATGACCCAATATTAAAAAAAATTACTGTAATCAAAATTCGATTTCTTAATAAGTATCTAATATTATAAAGGTTATTTTTAAACAGCAATGTCTAAATTTCTGCATATATACTTTTCATCAAGTTCGAAAATGAAAATGTTGGAAAACCGCTTAATTCGATATTTGGAAAAATACTTTAAATACTCGTAATACTCAAAAAAGTATTCAATGTGGTATTTGACTAAATGTGCTGAAATTTACAAGACTGCAGGTTTAATGTTTTTACACGATTATAAAATTGTAGGGTAACAGCTCTGCTGAGATATTTATACAGTTTAATGTACAAATCAGATTAGATTGTTTGCTATAGCGCCGTAATAAATGTTGATCATTTTAATAATAAATCATCAAATGTGAGTGTAAATATTAACAAGCAAATAAGAAAAACACATAAAATGAACATAAAATCCCTGAAAATAAAATCGAATAATATACATAACTTAAATTAAAAATTATTCCTTAACATGCAGCGCACCTTGGAAGACTTTTAACCACAGCCAAATCAAGGCGCCAATGCAAATTCTAATATAATAATGATCAGCAAAGTAAACAACATTGTATCGCATTAAAACTAGAAATCGATAAAGCAAAAAATTATCTCCGACTTATTAGAACGCGAAACCCAGGTAATCAACTATACATTTTCAATAGTAATTTAAAAATTCAAATTTAATCTTCCAAGTAGTGCCGAATTTTAAAATACGCCTGAAAAATGTAATCAACAAAATAAAGTTGGAACTTTAAAATTTTCCAGTTAAATTATGCTGTTTCAAAGGGCAACCCTACCATAATAAGCAATTAAATTTTAAAGTGACTTTATTACGCTAACCGTTTTCTTTGATCTTCAAATAACCATTACATAAGTAATCGCACAATAATTTAATTTCGTACTTTTTATATCGTGTAACAGTAAGTTAACATTTTCCAATTTGAAGTGATTGTTTTGGTCTTTTCATGTCTAGCATTTTCGAGATTCCTTACATACAAACTTCAAAAACAATATTAATACCTTCAGTCAACGGTTACATTTTCGATTAACATCAAAGTATCATACATCGTTCGAGATCTTTTAGCTGTAAAAGCAAAATAGAATAGCTTTTTCTATATCAAGAAATTAAACTTTGAATGTGAAATTCGTACTATTATTGTCATTTTATTTTGCAACTTTGCTGCAAACTTTGTTCTAAGTCCAGCCATAATATTCGTACATGGTTTTAGTTCAATATTTTTACCCCTTTTATTTGCGGAGTTCAGGAGCTAAATAGGATTAGACTCGGCGCTAAAATTAAACGAAGCGAAATAGCTTTCAAATTAAAACTACTGAATTTTGTTACACATAAGCACACAAACTAGCTCTCTCCATTCCCAAAAGTAACAATCTGCAAATTATTGCAAAAATTGTATTTGTGATGGCCAACGACCAACTAATTAACATAATTTGGTGCGTATTCCCATTTATAAAATTCATTCATAAATGTCTATACGAAACTTTTATCCACTTTCGTATAAATAACATAGTTTGATTTATGTTTATTTTATAAAAATCATCGTTTCAATAACCATTCAGTTCTCAACATTCTCAACGTTTTCGATTCAATTTTGTATCGGTAACTTTATTGAGTTAGACCGTTTGGGTTTATTTATTATACCTAGTATATTATGTACCTACTATACACTTATAAGTTGAATATAATTAACACAATTTTTAGGAAAAAAAAAAAATTTGCAAAAGTAAAAAATCAAGAACTGAAGGTGCTATTAGGAGTAAAATAAAACACATATTGTTGCAATATTTTATTTAAATAATATAAAAAGAATAATTACAATAAAAATAATACAGTTCTTAAAAGACAACGTATAAATATTACAAAAGTTAAAAAAATTATTAAGAATTAATAAGGTGATTATAATATTATGTTAATACTGTATTAGAATTAGAAACAATGCAAATTGAAAATCTATAACCTAATAGCTGCTTCAATTCTAGATTAAATTTTTTTGGGAAACAATTTTAAAATTTTAACATTTAATTATATACAATTATCACAAAATACATTTAAAAAAAAATTTCTTCCCAAAAAAATCTGTAGGCCTTTCCCAGAATTTTTATTCACTTACCAATTGTGTTGAAGTTTTTCTGTTTCGTTCTCTGATAGTAAACTTTGTTGGTTTCCATTTCGGGACCACTTTCAATATTTGATGCGGGAACATTCTCGCGAACTATTTTCCGCATTAAAGGTACCCTGGAAGTTTGTTTGTGTGGTATAGGCGGTAAAGGGCGATTGGGAGCATCGGAAACTTTTTCGTGTGAATAAGGAACTTCGTTTTGATAGCGTTGATCAAACTGATAATGAGAAGGATCGTGTGGATATCGTTTATACATGTCGTTCGCACTAGCAGTTAATCGAGTACCACGAACAAAATTTAAATTTGGAGAACTTGTTTGGTTATAATTTTGATGGTTATGGTTATGCATTGTATTTGGTTGCAATTGTCCATATACTAGACCAATTTGTTTGACTTCACCGTAATTACGAGTAGCTGATAAAACGCGCTGGTTAGAATCGGGCTTTTGATCTGCATCATGGATTCTTCCATAGATATCGCATACTCTATTAGATACAGTAATTTGTTTCGGTCTTCCTACATATATCGGTTCAACATCTTGTGGAGGTAAACTACGAGGGGGTTGTCCTCCGTAATCAACCACATTTTGTTCTGGTCTAGAATAATAAATCCCAGTGTTTGAATTTGCGTAACCATAATTTGGAACAGAATTTATATTCTCGGGAGCATTACGTGATGACCTCGGAGAATTTGGTAAAAACACTTCATCATCATTCATCGATTCTCTTTCAATCCTTCTAGTTGGTGGACTTCTGGTAAAGCCATTTTTAGTGGGCCAGACACTATTACTGTTTGAAGTCGAATTAAAACTAACTTTCTTTGATAACTGAGAATCAGCAACGTTTAAATTGCCTGTTAAACTACCCCTTTTAAAAATTGGAGCATAGATTTGTCTGGAATCCTGAGGAGGGTAGTAATTTTCGTAAACTCTAGAACCTTTATTTGTTCCAATTGGACCGATTGTGCTACGTTCAAAAGTATTACGAACAAAATGTGGATTACGTTGAAATGATGGATGACCAACTTGACCATAGGTTGAATCGCTGGGCAAAGTAATCGGTTGTTTAGCGATAACTGGACGCCCTTCTGGTATAGCTTCGGGACCATTTTTCACATGTCTTCCTGAACCATAAATTCCGTTTTCTCTGATTACAATAACTCTATTATCTCCTCGAGATGGTATATTGCCCCTTCCGTCTCTAGGTAAACTCAAACTACGTTGTCCGCGATGCAAACTTGGAGAAACACTTCGTGATCGTCGTGTAACACCAGGATCTTCTACGTATCCATACATTTCTAACTGATTTTGCCTATATTTAGATAACTCATGTTCTTCTTTGTATTTCAACTTCTTCAGTTCTCTCCAATAGAAAGCTTCGACGTTATTAATTATATGTTGCTTTTCAGGTGACTTGGGACTTGATGTAACAGGCAACTTCTGTGTTGGCGTATAAGAACGTACATTACTTAATGAAGAATTTAAACTTGCGTTTGATGGTGATTTATCATAATTAAAATACATCGGTTTTTGCATTTGTTGAGGCGATACACCTCGAGAAAGAGTAGGTAATGAAGAATTACTTGAAATTCGTTCTTCGGGATTTTTGTGGATCACAGCGTTAGTCGTTATATTTGATCTCTCGAAAGAAGGTGAATAGACTTCTCGTCGATTTCGTTCTAAATTAGATACTCGATTTCGTTCTACATCAGACATTCGATTTTGTTCTAAATCAGATATTCGAATTTGATGATATCCTGCTTGATTATCTCGATTTCTTAAAACGGGAGAATTTAGATTCAAACCAATCGAATCGGTTGATGGTGAATATTGAAAGCTATCCACCGATTCAACAGTGTTTCGATTATCGACGCTTCTATAATCTTTTCGATAATTATTAGTAGTTTGTCTATTTAGAGATACTTGAGGCGATCTCTGCAATTGTGTTAAAGTGTTGGTTTTTTTTTCTTCTAGAAAAATTGGTGAATTTCTTGTAGGGGATTTTGAATTACGTAGTAATTCCGTAGCAATAATTTTATCTGTACTAACTTTGTTTTGAGGTAGTGGAGATCTAATGCGAGGTTGTAAATCTACTTTTTGTCTATTTGATGGCAATTTTAATTTAGAAGATTCTACTGACTTAGGACTTAATTGACTTTTATAGCTGGATGAGCTATCAGACTTTATGCTAAGTTCGGAAGACAAACTTGGAGTCAATTTTGAATTGTTTTGTATGAGACGAGTCGGTGTAATACTATCAAAAACTGTTCCATATAACTCTTCCACTACTACTTTATTTCCTTTGGGATCTTCAATTTTATTATACACGTCGTTTTTATATGGATAAGGTTTAGAATTTAAAGTATTTAAATTTCTATCAATCGTTTTTCCATTGTCAACATTATTAAATTTTTCTTCGCTATCGTGATTATTGTGATACGGATTAGGTAATGGCCTTTCGGAATTTATTGGAATTAATGCTTTTGGTTTAACTAGTTGCATATATTCCAACTCATTTCTTGAATAATGTTCTAAAGAATCGTTTGAGGGGCAATTATCTAAATCGGGGAATGTTTTCTTGTTAAGACTTAAAGAATTGTTATGCTTACTTTGCCTTTGCAAGTTTTCGTTTATCTGAATTTGTCGCATTTCTGCTTGAGCAATCAACGCATTTTGATAAGTACAATTCCGGTTTTCTGAATCTAATGTATTTGAAGACGAACTGCTAGTATCACCATGTTTACCAACATTTATATAATTGATTTGTACATTCTTTGAGTTTTGTAAATTACTGCTATCCATAGGTACGTAGTCTTGACCAGCACGAATATGTGTCCTATTTGACTTAAACAGAGCTCCATTAGTACCATTCATTTCGGTATATCGACCCCGCAAATTTGAATTATCACAAGAATTTCTGTGTGGAGGACTAGAAGAAGAATGCAATGGACTGGAAGAAGTATTATGGTAATAAGAGTTCTTTTTCGGCATCTCCAGTTTCGAAAACGAGTTGTCAGTTGTATGGCGATGAGAAGAATGTCTATCAAAAGCTTGGGATTCATTCTGTGCATTATCAGTAAACACACCATTATCCTTCTTATGCTTCACTTTATCCCCATCTGGTTTCTTTTTCTCACGACTAAAAAAACCTGCAGCTAACTTTCTGAAACTATTGCTTCGTTTTTTCTCTTTCGGTCTCTTTTCCATTATTATTTCTGATAGAAAACTTTCTACTTTATTAATACTGTCTTCTGAAGAAGATCTCCTCACGATTAAATGCCTTTCTTCCGGTTCTGCAAACTCTATATTTCCGTAAGTTACTTCTATTGTCTCAAAATGTGATTCTGGTTCATTTATTGGTAAATTGTCGTTCTTGTTAACGGAAACTTGTTCGCTGCTCTTTTCGTCTTCTATTTTAGCTTCTATGATAGGAACATGATTGGTTTTTATTTCCTCGCTAACTGGGGACGTAGGTTCATTTTTTGTTTCATTAATTTGTTTAGAAACGTCATCAAGAGTTACTAATTTAACAGTGAAGCTTTCTACTTCTTTATTTGTTGGAGTTTCTAAAACCCTTTCAAATTTTGACGGTAAAACTGGGGTTAATAAAGTTCTCGGCGTAGGAACGGGTAATTTTGAAGAATGTTGTTGCTGTAATTCAAATTTCTTAGTCGTAATACTTTTGGCGTAGTTTGCAGGAGAGTATTTATTTCTTAATTGTTCAATAGTTTCTTTACTCAGCTTTGTACTTAAATTATTTTGAAGTTTTTCTATCGTAGATGTTGTTTTAAGGAAATAATCTGTACTAGTTTTTACATGCTCGTTCTCATTAATATGGACCTTTTGTTCATCTTGCAGTTCATTAACATCGGGTTTATCTTCGGTGGAACTTTCTTGCAATATTTTTGGGTGATCTTTTGGTACTATCGACTCTTTTGTAGTTTCAGATTCATTGGGTAAACGATCTTCACTATTGATTAAAGCACCAGGGTTATTTGTGGAATTGTTATCAGTATTTGGTTTAGTGGGAACAACTATATTATTTGACTTCAAATTGTTATCAGTTTGTTTAGCAATATTTTCATATTTTCCTTTTAATTTACCTACACTAGAACGTTCTGCTGATAAAAGACTGTGTCGATGTAATTTCAAATAAGCCGATTTATTTATCCTATTCTTGAGGGAATTACTTCGTGTTAAATTTCCAATTGTCTCGTCGTTTACAGCTTCCGCATTTGAGTTGTATATGTTCTGAATAGTATTTATTTTTAAATTAATCTTCTCAGCTGGTACAATGTGAAAACTAACACGTTTAGCTTTTACACTGTTTGTTTCACGGTCCTTGATTTTGTCACTACTTTTTTCAATTTTATTAGTTCCTTTTAAATTAACTTTAACGTTAGTTACTTCGTTTAAATTATCTTCCTTGCGACAAGTTCCAGGTATGGCCGAATTGGATTCCATTGTTCAAGGGATTGGAGTACCGTTCATTTGTAGTCGCCTCCTACAAAAAAAAAAGATAATTAATATAAGGATATTTCAATGCATGTAACATAATCTACATTCAAAAGTAATTTATAATAGGAACCTTATAAGTAAAAGAGTAAAAAGTAAATTAATCATGTGTTAGTATTAGAACTTTAATAAACATTCATGGAGCTAGACGGATGTGAATGAAGTAAAAAAAAAACTACGATTACATTCAAGAAAAAATATACTACACGCATTTTATAACGCCCCTGATGCTATATTTTCCATTTTAAAGAAACGTATTTTTTAATAAACGTACAGTTGACAAATAATTTTGAAGGTCGATCCAATTTGATAATAATGAAAGTAGTAAATTTAGCTTAAGTACTTTTCCATTGTTTTTATCTTTAATATCAAAAAATAAATAAACTTGAATTTGTTTGCAGCAAACTTATTTCACACCCAAATTTTTTAGAAATCTCATAGGCTCATAGGAAATCATCAATGCCAAGCAAAAAGGAAGGTAGATAAGCAATCCCTGAGAAAATCTACAAGTTAATTTTGCATCACATCGGTCGAAAAAGTACCATTCTCTCATTACTCTTCTTCTGATACCATGATTATGTTATTGCAACCAGTACACTTAATATTTGAACTGCCGAAATGAAATAAATCTTGATCTTGTGTCAAAACTTGGTATTCTACATAGTTTATAATAATTTAGGAATCCCACATTATAAACATAAGAAAAGATTTATACAACTGGCGGATAGTGTAATCAAGCAGATGTAAGTTCACATAATGATTAATGAATCAAATAATTGGGAAGCTTTACAACTGTAACATTCTCTCTCAGACAAAATATCTTAGTAGATATGTTTACGTGTTACATGAAATGTAGCTGGTTCATAAGGAAAGCAGAAAAAACTTCGGTCACACGTTCGTGTTCATTAAGCAGAACAGATTCATTTTAGATAGTAAATAATTTAATAAAATTTAACTATTTGTTATTTATGTGTTACTTAGTTGCTAGGTGTTTGCAAAAACAAAGTCTTCCATAATTATGAGATACTCATGAGTAGGTATTCCAAATTGAAAATTAAATCAGCATATTTAAATAAATGAAAATAACTTTGTGAATTATACATAATATGCTTGATTTGTTTACAAACAGGTTATAATTTCCTTAAACTCAATATGAAAAACGTAAATTAAAACATCCGTAACGTCAGTACTTTTGATAATTTTGAGCATACCTATCCTATAAATGAGGAAGTTGCGTGCTTAAAACGTTAATTTCAATTTGTCCAATTATTTATACATGAACATTTTTTGCCAGAATTTAATAAACAATAAAAATAAGGCCTTGTAATTTTGGATTGCAAAATATTCTTTTCACTGATGCCATCATGAAATTCTTATTGGTCAATATTTTAATAGTGAAAAATTTTTTATTACGTAAATTTTAATTAACAAGTACCAGCTCAATACTTACATATTATCAAAGTTCAAAGTGCCCTTAATTATAATTTTGTAGAGAAAATTTAATTGAAACAATTAAGTTAATTTACTTTTGTTACACAATTGCACTTACTGCGTTGCTAAAGCAATTTAATTGTGTTAAATAATATTGACCAGCAGTTTGATAAATCAAGAATATTTAATAAAAACAAATTAGATTAATATTTTAATAATAACCTTGACAGTTAAATCCCACGGTTTTATATATCCACACTGCGCTTATAATCACATCATAATAAATTCACTAGTAAGGAAATCACAGATTTTTACGATCCTAAATGCATTGGTAGTACAGCCGATAGATGACTAATGTCTTAACGAGGTTTAATAAAACAACCAATATAACACAAACAACTTCCAGAGGTAAAAAGCCTCTCCAACACGAATAGATCAAGCAATACACGTTTAAACAGCGGTTCGCGCCTTACTGGAGCCCTACCGGAGCCTCGCAGTAATAAACTGTCCAGGTAATGCAAACTGCATTTTCTTATCACTTTGTTATCAGTTTTATTTTAAACGTTGATTATCTCGAAAAACAAATTAAAAGCAACCATGTATACTATAATTTTATGTGGGCTGACACTTTATCGTGCAAACGACTATTGTTTGTTCGTTATAAAATCAAAGGGTGGAGATTTCCCGCAATCTAGTTTCAAAAATTGCTAGAGCTTTCTATTGTTTTACCACTTCTTCTTACTAGTGGCAATGTGAAAAATATAAAATTTTCTAATGAACGAAGAAACATTAATTCCGTCATCAACCCCAGAAACAAATTCAGATTCGTTAAACAAATTTTATACAGTAATTTTACAGAAATACTTACATTCTTGTATTAGTAATTAAAAGTAACGAAAACATTCACGGTCATAAAGTCGAAGTTAATTTCCAAGTTGGAGACAGTATAATGATAATTTCTGATTTAATTTTAGAATGCAATGTAAAACAAAAGCTTAAAAAGTATAAATCGTTTTGATGGTATATCCTGTAGAAATGAGTTTAGAAGAAAATAAATGAAGAAGGAACAATTTATTTTCTGAATAACATTTTGAGTAGGTAATAGTGATTTTAACTTCCAGATTTGATTTGTGCATCTGGAGGATTGCAAATCTGGAAGCACTGAAGACCAACATTCAATTGGTACTAATATTTTGAAGCGACCGATGGAAAATGTGGTAAAAAGTCGTTCATCTGATCAATATCATCATCGAAATCCAATATTATAAATGAAATAAAGCACAATCTTTTTATTTAGTTTACTATTGCACGAAAAACACATCGGGAAGGGTGTTTTGCGCCATCTTGTATAATAAATTTGATTCAACAATATCTTGCATTTTTTTTATGTAAAATAAGTCTGATTTATGAAGTTGTCGAACAGACGCCGATGTTATGAGCCCTCGCACCACCTTATTTTAAAGGTGATATTGAAATACTTTTAAAGAATGAAATTAGAATGCAGTGAACGTATAAAAAACACTTAGAAAAGATCAGATAACAAGTAAAAACAAAGTTAAAAGTTGGTATAAAGTTTTGAGATAATGGTCATTTTGAGCCGTTGTTACTTCCTCTAACTACTACAGTATAGACTATAAAGAAGTATAGTAGTAAATACACCAATCGTGATATAATCGACTTTGAGATTACAACGGAAATGCACGTTTTCATTGTTGAATTCCTTCTGACTAATTTCTTAAATATTATGCTTGTTTATAATATCTTCTAAGTTTGTTTATATCTACGCTGGCGCTGGTATGTAATATTTGCAATATTTACAATAATTTTTTGTTAAAATTATGTAGATTATTTTTACCATCTTTTTCACTTACCAAATGTCAACCTGCTGTCCAAGTTAAATGTCAGATGACAGAAAGCCGTTCTAAAGGCTAATTTTTATATAGAATATTTTTTATTTTTGATAATAAATTTTGCATAACGCTCAGTTATAGTGGACAAATTTGCAAGGCTTCAAGTCACTTAAAGTTCATTATATCCGAGTTCGACTATATTCCACCTTAATTACATCGCAAACTGAATAAGAAGATTTTTAAGAGACGTACAAAATTATATGATAGAAGGAAGGTTGTCGTTAATGATCCACCAACACAAGCAACACATTAATATTATTTAAAAATGTGACTCAATTGCATTAGGTCAGAGTAGTTGCAGTAATCAAATTTTAAATTATTTTGGATTGTTAATGAATATATTAAACTAAGGTAGTATAATATGCACTCAGGAATTGTAATTTATTATTATTTTATTTTAATGTGAATCAACATCAATAAATTAATTGAATAAAATTTTATGTTTTAACGGAATTACAAAATATTTTCAGGAAAAATTATGTTGCTAGTTTGATGATGACTTTTCATCTAAATTCGTTATAATTCAGATATAACCCAAAATAAATGCAAACTGGCTTATTTTAAATTAAACTTATTTATCTATCAGATAAACCCAACATGTGACGTCTTTTTATCCAATGAAAAGACATCAAATTTTACGTCTAACCTACTTGTTGATATATTTTGATTAATGATTTTTAAATGTTAACTTTAGGTATTTCTTAAAAATCAATATGGTGGAACTGATATTAATGAAAGTACGAGTAATAGGTATAACTTGAAACCTAATAGTTAGTGGTACATTTTTTTATAAATATAGACACTAATATTAAATTAAAAGTTATTTTATAATTAATTAATTCGAATCTTTTTATTTCATTAGCCTCTTACTGTTCTAATTTTAAATTAATAATAATTTTGATTGTCAATTTTATAATGATTGCCAAATATAATTTTAATTATTAAGTTCAATAATTATTAAATTGTTAGAAGAAGATAACAATTAACTATTGCTGCATTTACGAAAAAATAATGCAAAATTTAAAATTTGTGCCATGTTCATAAGTTTTTGTGAGCAGATTAATTACTTAATTAACGATTAACAAAGCTCTATTGGAGTAAATATGTATTGAAGTATTATAAATCGACCCACCAACTATTATAACTCCAAAATACAATTACAGTAATAATTATACTTCTCAAATAATCTCGAAATTGTCGATTCATAGACCCATACGTGCCACGGCTGCTCAGTCTTATCAATGCTATTCCTATGAGGAAGACCTCATCGTTGCATGCGGTTGAACATTTAGTGACCACCATACAAGAAGCGGGCTGGAAATCAACCCCTACGCAAACTTTCATCAAAGAAGAACATTATCCAGTAATAGTAAAAAAATGTAATCACAAAAATAATAAAGTTAAGAAAAATGTGGCAAAACACCGGGCAACCAAGTATAAGACAAAATTGAACAATTCAACAGCAGAACTGAAGAACCTCTTATCTGAACTAAAGAACAAAGTTGTTCAAAAATATCTAGAGAATTTGTTCGCTAAAGAATCAACTGACTTCTCTTTATGGAAAGCAACCAAAAGGCTAAATCGATCAATATTGCACATGCCTCCTCCAATCAGAAAAGAGGATAGAATTTGGGCGAGGAATGATCAGAAAAATGTAAAGAAAAAACTCTTTAACTATACAAGGAAAATAGCAAATTATTCAAAATCAAAGAAGTGAAACAAATTATTAAAACCAACTTAAACCCAAAAGAACTCTGAGTTATGACCTTATCACCGGTAGAGTATTAAAAGAGTTACCGGATAGGGGTGTCAAATTCATTACCTTCATTTTAAACGTAATTCTTCGCCTACACGTTTACTCAAAGCAATGGAAGGCTGCACAGATAATACTGATACTCAAACCAGGTAAGCCCCTTCAGGATTTCACTTCGTATAGAGCAGTGTTTTTCAACCTGTGGTTCGCGACCCCCTGAGGGGTCGCGAAGCCTTTGTAGGGGGGTCGCGAGAGGTTGAGAGAACTAGGTACTTTAGTAAAAACACCACACGGCACTCTCCTCCGGATCTCTGCCGCAAGTGGTAATAAAGGGTTGGGGGGTCGCGTCATGAAAAAGGTTGAAAAACACTGGTATAAAGTATAGACCGATCAGTCTCTTGCCTGTGTTGTCAAAAGTATTTGAGAAACTCCAATTAAAAGGAATGCAACCATTTCAGAAAAAAAATTAATTCCGGATCACCAAAAGGGCTTTAGAAGACAACGTGCCGCTATAGAACAAGTCCATTGAATGCTGGATATTATTACGAAAGATTTTGATGCAGAGATACTGCTCTGCAGCATTTATCAACATATCCCAAGCGTTCCATAAAGTTCGGTATGGCGCCTTTCTATTAAAAATCAGACATAAGTTACCCGAATTCTACCGATTTTTCGAAAACAAATTTCTGCTGTACAAGTGTATATTATTAAAGCGTGTGGACATATGGAATCTAGTAGCTGCGTGGTCATCTAGCATTTCCAATATGCAAATTCTAAAGATTCCAGTCGGAATACTACGTACCATTAGAAATGTACCATGGTACGTCACAAATGAAACATACACAACGATCTTCACATAAATACAGTAAAACGTGAAATTATTTTTATTAAAAACTCCGTGGAAATCCGAAGACTAAAGCGGCATTATCCCCTAGCCTAGAGCAGTGGTTGGCAACCGGAGGTCCGTGGCATAATTTTAGGGGTCCGCGAAGAAATTGAGATATTATTTAAATATGCTGAGCTCATTAAAGGCAGATATGTTTAGGCTCAATCAAGAAATCTTAATAGGGAATTTAGGGGTCAGCAATATCTAAAAGGTTGCCGACCGCTGCCCTAGACCTCCACAAATAGATTTTGATTAATTTTACTAGGTATTAAACAAACTATACATACAATTGAGTTATTTTCGTTTATAATCAATAATTGATTTGTTAAGAGATAATTGGTGGAAAATCGGGTCAGTGGATAAGATTTTCTTATAATGAGTAGTATCGTTAAACTATTTACTTATTGTATTGTAATTTGTACAGATTGTAAACATATTTTGTAAAAAAAATGCTTGTTATTACGAAATAAGAAAATTACGATTTTTGAGTTGTGTCACTTTTCTTGTGAACCGACGATATTCTATAAGTTGATTCAATTTATAATTAAATATTAATTATTCTATAAAATAATGGTAGTTCTCACAAATGCAACTAATTATAAAATAAATTGTAATAATAGTGAAATAAAATTTGGTTATATCCAGGCTTACAAAAAAGCAAACATCCAGGTGACTAAATATTTCTCATTCATAACCACCACAATTAAATAAAGCATTTTGTGATTTACCCACAATCCAAAGTGATATTGTGAGACTGCAATATGCAAATTAGTTTAAAATAAAATTAATTTCTACACCTTTTTGCTCAAGAATTTGCTCTAGAGAGTTAAAATGTTATGTCAATTTATTCAATTTTGATAGCAAATGTTTTTGTTATATTCAAGAAGTATTTTTATATATTTTAATATAAAATGTAATATTTATATTATACAAAATATCAATATCTTCTAAAAACAGCAATTTTCAAACTGTAGTAATTTTAATATTGAACAAAATTAATAAAGAAAATAAGTGCACTTTTGTAAATTTTAATGGTGAGGGTCCTGAGATTACTTAAGTTTTAAAAGTGCTCTTGTAGAAACTATTAATTTTATTCACTTATAATAAGGAAACGAAATAGTACATCTTGTAAGAGATTTTAATTCCTCATTCAACCATGTAAAAAAATACCGCGTGTTCAGTTCAAATCAAAATATCTCAAAAAGGGAGGATATTAATGTAATAAAAAATAAAATTGACATTTAAATAAAAACTCGAAATTCGATAATAAAAGTATGATGTTCCGTTTAAAATGAAATCGTTGATAACCACTAACGGATTTCTTCAATGAATCACCTTGTATATTATGTTGTGGTGAGTCATTTAAGTTAAACTTAAGTCATTGAGTGATAATATAAAGAAGCTATGCTTCAATATGATAAATTTATTCATTATGTACAACAAATCGTTAAAACGGTGACCCAATTACATAATCCTTAATTAATTTTTAAAATTCCGCTATATTTTAAATTTATAGGAACTTCATTATATTATAACTTATTGAAGTGGTAATTGAAAGAAGCTTTTTAACACACAATTACTGCCGGTTTAAAATTTAAACAATTTAGATATTAATTATGCTCTTCCTATGGGTCTTCCTATCACTAATAGCCGAACCAAAACTTTTAGCAGATAATAATTATATTCGCAATCATTGTTGAGTAAGGTTTGGATAGCTACACTTCCAGTATTTGATTACTGAATTAAAATCGTGTTGTTATTCTAACTACTAAAAGGAGGATGCTTAATTATAATTAAAATTAATAATAAACAAAAATATTGTAGTTAATATTATAGAACTTCCATTAATAATAAGAAAATGAAAGGCCATTAATGCTTTCCCATATTCTAAAAATAACTTGTAATGTAAAGTTTATTTATAGGTACTACCTAATTTATAACCAAAAGTACGAAACTTAAAATAACTCGGAAGCTCAATAACGCGTTGTTCTAATGCATCAAAAATGCATTATGCATACATTATGACTAAAAAAGCATAAAAAATGAGAAAAAAAGTGCTTAAAAAAGCACCAAATAATACTAAAAAAAGCATCAACTTTGTCAAAAAAAAGCACAAATTTTATTTAAAAAAAGCATAAACAAAAGTACCTATTAATTTAATTTTTGAAACAATTAAGAATTTTTCAAAATTTTCTTTAGTAAAATTCATCCTTCTGTCACTTAATAGATTTTTGTAGGCAGAAAAACTTCTTTCGACATCTACACTAGTAATAGGTGCAAATTTGAATTTTGCTACAAGTGGGGTTCCATTTCAAAATCTTCAATAGTTTCTCCAGCTATTGTTTTAGCTATATTATTTAAGATTTTTAATCCTTCATTTTTCTCTAACACATCTTTAAATTTCTTTTTCATGTTATCGCATTTGCTGCTTTTCGATAGATTTTATAACATCAGTAACAAAGTTACAGTGGCATTTAATAAACGCTAAATTTGCTTTAAGTTCTGGATTCTTTAATACATTTTGGCAATCTTTTATAGATTTGCTATCCGAATTTTCTAATTCATAAGCAACATTTTTAAAATTTTCAAAATTTTCTACATTTTAAAAGAGAAAGATGCATTTAAAAGATCAAACTTTGAAATATTTTGTAAAATAAGCATTAATGAAGTATAAAAAAGCACGAAAAGCACAAAAAGTCAAAAAAAAGCACGAAAAGCACAAAAAGCAAAAAAAAAAGCAAAAAAAGCATATAAAACTTGGTACCAAATGACTTCTTTTCAGTTAAAACACAAAATTTTTCTAAAAATTTTCAGCTGCTTCGAATTTTCAGAAAAAGCATAATAGCTACAAATCCGGACTCTAATTATGACAAACTTATTCAACCAACACATAAGTACCTACATGTGATAATTTAATAAGTTTAAATTTGTAATGGACACAAAAATTGTTAAAATAATTGAAATTCTTTGACTTATTCTAAGACTTCGTATAAGGATAAAAGGACTTTGTTGCCAAAATTGGAGGTGTATTTTGTAAATAAAAGTTTTATAATTGGTTGAATTTTGGTCTTCCTTATTCTTACAAATCATTTGATAATTTTTGGTAGGAGAAAGTTGAGATATATTCAACAAAACATTCATTTTATGGAAACTTCGAAAGCCCCGTAGTCACAGAATTCAGACATTTAGGGACCACCCTCTATATAATATTATTATGTAGTTAATAAAGTTTAGGTTTTAATATTTAAAAGTTTCACAGTAAAGCGACTATAATCTTGATTGATTCTAATATTAAACAGAACCTGATTGATATCAGAATTTGGTCTGTAATAAATTAATTTTCGTCTACCATGCAAATAAATCAAATAGGTACAACAACTCTTGGCTTTTCATTGCAGTAATAGATTCTAGTTGAAAAATAATTTTGAATTTTAATGAATAACCTCGACGGCAACAACTTTTGATAATATTTAAAACTAATTGCAGAAAGATAAATGTTGATAAAAATTGTGACAAATTCATCAATCAATGTCATTATTAAATCACACAAAAGGTTATTGGGTCATTTGTTAGCAACTTGATGTGGGACTAAGGCTTTGTTTTAAAGTTTAAATTTGGAATAATTAGATTTTAATATTTAAGTAGATAATGTTTTGTTTAATTAATCTTAGGTACCTAAATTTAGAAATTAATCTTCTCGCAATTTAAATCAATCTCAAAATGAAGTACATAAAAGTATAAGATTACTATAAAAAGCTTGTAAAAGTGAACCTTTAAAAAAAAATTCTGTCTCATACCCAACGAAAAGTCAAGAAGTTCTATTGCTATATCCGCATCGATGTGAAATGATTCTCAATAGGTCTAATGTTTCCATTGCCATTCGCTAAACGTGAAGACTTCAAACTATGACATTCCGAACGATTATAATATGGATCGCTTACATTTTTGAAAGCCCTTCTTCAATGAAGTTTTAAGACCTCTTACGTCAGTTTTGCAAGGCAATAACAAAACCTTTATTCTCTTTGTTAAAACTGAGGTGCAAAAATATTTGCGGAAAATAAAACTTACAAATACGGAATAAAATGCAACCAACATTATCATTGAATATAATACCTTCTTGAATGCATTGCCCAAGGTTAAAGCATCCACATTCTGTAGCACCATCTATATCTTGAATAGTTGAAGTCTGATCATTTAAATAATTATAGCCTAAGAGCTAAAAATATTTACGCCATCACTATCAAATAAATTTCCAAGACTTATTAATTTTATTGCAATAAAATTTTATTTGCAGAAAATTTCCTCGGGCTTAATTTTAAATCATAATAGGCATCAAATTGCAAGTTAAAGTTATTCTTGTTTTACACGTTTTATATTTAGAATTTCAATAAATTAGTACTCGTAGCTGTTGTTTTCCCAATTTATGTCAAAGACAGACAGTATGTACATACAAAGCTGATAGAAGTTACAATTAATTTAATTTATTTTGATTAAAACTTGCAGCTACTGTAAATATATCTGCGTTCTGAACCAATTAAATTTTATTCAGAAAATTATGTAGAAAGACATCATTTTTTATACCCAAGTACTAAGTGTTTTATGCATACTCGACGGTACCAAATTACTTTCAAGAATGTTATTACCAGATTTTTATTCCCACGAAAAGACGTTTTTTTATATCATAAAGAAAGATCGTTTGCTATTTCATCAGATAAGCCATGAATATAAACAAAATCATTTTATTGTTGTTTGTATTTGAATAAAATGAAAATTTTAAAATATTACCTATTTGCTATGTGCGTGGGTAGAGAGGGGATACGAAAACCGATCGATGCGTTCGGAGTGGCCGTAATAGAAACGAAAAGGGACTTACTTATCTATTAATTATTATTATTTATCTAGGCATCATGTGACTAGCATACACACCAATACACCACGGACCTTTTACCAAGTTTAAATTTAAATTTACCTCAAAAATCCCTAATTAAAACAGTTTCTATTGCTAAATAAAACAATCCCAATTCAGTTTCTTTATTGAGCCACCAGAGGGCAGCAGGAGGAATGCACACAGCGAATACCTTTTCTTTTTGCAATAAAAGTCATTTTGACTTCGGCTCATTCTGTAACCTTCTATCTTGACTAATAATTTTTCAAGATTTGTACATAATATACTGAACTTAATTATTAATGAATTTACTCAGTTTAAATCCATAGTTTATTAAATCAAAATCAAATTTGATTAATTAATAAATCCTAAGCAATTATCCACAACAGCATTTTTTGGAGAGGTTTTTAAATTCTAATTTGTACATCCCATAAAACAACCCTCATCTACTTGAGCATGTATGTCATCGACAACATGAGAGCCTTTGAACGGAATATATTACAATATAAACTACAATGCAAGATCTACTTATAGGTACTTGTGTTACATACATACTACCAGTAGCAGTGTTTTAGAGTAAGTTTATATACTTTTATTAGCTATCAAGTGATCATTTCAGTTCGTAAGATTTCAAAACTAAATTACAATAAAAAAGCAAATTAGTAAATTTTATCAAAATTGTGCAGCAATAACAAGTATATCTGTCTATTCGTCTTTAATATCTATCTGTTCGTAACGCAAAAGATCGCGAATGACCAACATTTATTATCGATAATGAAATAAAAAGAAGTAGTGTAGTTTTTTGAAGTCACGTACGGCATATTGAATGGCTTTCGTTAATTATAATTTGGTAAGTCCTTTTAATTAATTAAGTCTTACGTTCAATGGACGTACCACTTTAAAGGAAAAGTACATACATATCTTGAGTGCTTACAATTTAGTATTACCTAAATTATTTCAATAATTAGTGTAATTAAAATTGTATTCCGAACCGCATAATTAAAGTTTGCAAATTGTTGAACTGTTAGTGACAGGATTTGCTCCAGCGGACGGTGAAGATCAGAATGTGAGAAAAGATTTGAAATAAACTGAAACGAGGTTTAAACTCATGTGAACCAGATGAAAGAATTATTTGGTAGGATATGCGAATGAATGGGTGGGCACCCAAAAAGGGGCAAAATATTAGGACGGTAACGTGATGATGGAGTAAACGAGAATGGTAACAAGTTAGAGCGTCTGTGTTTAGATACAGATATATCTGTATACTGTATCAAATACGCGGTTAATAGTTAATGATGATCTTGGTAACTGAAGAAAATTAACATGATGGAAAAGTGTGAGGTTCTCACACATTTAAAAGTTTTAGGAATGAGTATAATATAATATGGTTCGGAAAATGGATGTTTTGAAATGTTTTTGTTAAAAAAAGACATTGTAAGAATTAGTACTATGTAGATTTTGTGATTAGTAAATGGAGAAAAAAAATTAATAAAAAAATTTAAAAAATAAATAGTAACATCTAAAAATAGACTTACATTTAACACAACCTTCTGCTGTGTATTTACAAAATATTAAAAAATAATAACACTTAGCACCTACAATTAGTACTACCACCTAATAATTAATAGCCGATTCCTTTACACTTACAAATGTCGAAACCATACTATTTTACAATAATAATTGTTAAAATATTAATTTCTGATCACACTTGAATAATTAACGATTAAAATAAATTTTTGATTTAATGAATAATTAGTCGCGTATAGTCGGTCTGTAATGGATGAATCTAAACTTTTATTTGTTATTATTCCATACATATTTAAAATGTTTACATTATTTATTATAGATAGTTTTATATATGGAAAAATATTGTAATCGGAATTTAAATGTCAAATCACAACCATAAAGAATTTTGAAAATAAATGTAATACTTTTATTTTGAAAATATTTTTCTACTTTTAGTGTGTAAGTGTCAATTTCATAATTAATTGGGGTTACGAAACTTCTGACTTTTCATCACTAATTACGAACAATAAAATCTTTCATTAATGTGAATTTTCATTAATTTTAACAAACATCACATTTACGTTAAACAAAATAAGGCATTTAGTAACTGGTTACATGAATAGCAATTAAGTACTTGAAATTGGTTTGCAAAACCTGTAGGTTTACTTTTTACATTATTCTAAAAATTGTTTTTAGAATTGTTTTTTTTTTTTTGTTAATTAAGTATAAGAGTTAGTAAGATACGAGTAGGCCATGCAAGGAAGTAATTATTTTATTTTACAATAAATAATTAGCCACCGTCTGTGACAGGCTTCCAAAGATTTGTATCCACGTGTACCCCATACTCCCCTATATTTTGTAAACCAAAACTGAAATGGATTTTATATTCTATATTACCAAGGTTAAATTACATTCTAAAGATAGTTTAAATTAGTATAGCAAAAAAAGTTCGAAATTTTCAACCGTGTGTTTATTTTCATATAAAGCAACGGTACGCACAATTAGATGATACCCCAAATTAATGAAGCATAATATCTTCTGCAGGTAGATACGGGAAAATATATGTTGCACCTTTTAAATTAGCAGTACATCTAATCTTCGATCCGACTTTGCATGCATATAGTTAAGCAGGTAGTAAAAGCAGCTAAAATTGTTTAATGAGATCTTGTACAAAAAAACACTAAAGGATCAAAGAGGTATTTCCGTTTAAATATAGAATCTAGTTGGGGCGAATATTAGTGTCTGAGAGTAATTTTATTCAACCAACAATAAGTAAGATACATAAGGATTACAATATTTTAACTATCTAAATTCAAAGGAATATTTTTGATGATTATTAGTTATTACTCATGCTTTTGTTTGAAGGCGTGTATATTATGATGCCTATATTAGGTAAAATCAGTTTTTAAACAATTACAGTATACCCTACATTATTATTTTATTGATTTACATAGTAATTGTTGCAAACGTTGACAATAAGATTCTTATCAATAGAGCGGATTATTTAATTATGTCATTTTAGTAAATATTGAATGTATAACTATAAACTTCAGGCTTTCAATAACTTCAAATCAAAAAATTGCTTTTTATACTATCAAAATCGTGCCTAAATTGTTACTTTATAGCAACAGTGTTACACCTCGGCTGCGCCTCGACCAGCAAACTCTACACTCGCTATCATAAAGTTACATTTTTGAAACTTGACAACATGTATCTATATAGCTATATATTTTATATTATAATTAATGATTTTCAGTCTGCAAAACTTCAAGAACCCTGGAAGCTAATTGGGGCCATAAACCAACTTCCCACAAGAAATTTTGTTTGGTTATACATACTTAACCATTGGTTTAAAGTTTTTAATAGTTTCGTGAACATTTCACTGCCAATAAATCGTTAATTATTGTAATGTTAATAATCATGGTAAGCATAAATCCATCATAATAAACGTGACTAACGGCGTTTCAATGGTGTTATTGTTTAACTTGGCAGTTTCTGATTGCCAGATTAAAAACATCTCGCATAAAATTTTGTAAAGATTTTGCAACCTTGGTCCAATAACAAATAAAATAATTTTCAAGCAAATAAAAATAAAAGTTTTAGAATTTGAAATTGTAATTTTAGTGGGACTGATCCCCCCCGTTAGAACCCTAACTGGTAGGTAAGTAAAGCCCCATATCTTCGACAATGAACTTGTAAAATAAGTAAATAATAAGCACATGCATTATTCAAAGGAAATTTTCAAACCTACGTAAAAATTATAGAATAATTACTGTATTAAAATGTACATACAGATATAATATAGTCTCATGTATACGTACACCTACACCAAACTACCAAATTTTAAATAATATAAGTGGGAATTATAATATGCGATTCATATCCATTTATTAAAATATCAATATTGGTTCATGTTTAAATATAAACATTATATTTCCGGGTTTATTGTTTACAAGTTTACATGAATAACAAAAAGTCAGTATAGGGAAGTCCATATAATATTTTAGCTTAAACGTTTTAAAAATGTATCGATAATATTGATATTTAAAGAAGTAAGTAGACTAAATTGTCGGATTTAAAGATAAACAATGAGCTAAAGTGCGAGGCTTCCAGTAATAGAATAGAAGCAATAGCAAATGATATATGAATTATACATTAGCATGTAAACGTGTCACCAAAAGATGAGAACAAGATACGAGGTATAGTCGTGACTGGACGAAATAAAAAAATAGTACCTTTATTATAATGTTCTTACCTGAATAACAAAAGCCAACATAGTGAAAACGAAAAGTTAACGTGAAACTATAATATAACAAGAAAATCCAAAGGAGCACGAAATAGAGCAAATTTGTATCGCTAAAATTTGAGTACGGTATCTAATAACCTAATTAAAATAATATTTACTCCACAAAATAGAAAGCATTTAGATTGCAAGTTGAAGAATAATACAGTAGCTTTTGCATTTTTCAAATTTTGCTTTTTGGTATCTACAAATTATATGTAACCTATCAGATTTAAGAAAAATATTATCACGACTCAAATGGGTACCTACTTGGTTCACAAATGTAAAATTCTTTGTTATAGTGATATACCAATATCTCAGGAATTAATCCTGGAAACTAACAAACCACTCTTCCGCCTATTACCTATCAATATCCGGTTGTTGTTGTTTTTTCAATAACATTAATAATAATTGTTTGGAATGATTCTAAATTTACAATAGATACAGTTATAATCTTTTAACCTGAGACTGTGTCACGCACAACAAACAAAAATGATCCATTCAAATCTTCAAAAGGATTACTTATATATCGGCGAACAGAAACGTTATCTTTGTTCCATTCGTGATGAATATAAACACTCGGTTGTCTGTAGCAACTGGAAGCTAATATTGCCCATGATGACGAATTCCCTGGTTAGAAGATTACAACTATATGTAGTTTTTTTTCCCGCTCTTTTTAGAGAATGTTTAGAATACATGGTAAAGATTTAGTATTATTATTATGTTATACATAACTATACATACTTGCTATCTATAACATGCATTTTATTCCTTCTGTTTAATTTATATTGTTAAATAAAAGAAAGTATTGATCATAAATTACTATCATATTGATTGGTATAGTAGTTAATTGATAGTTACAGTTGATAAATGTATAGGTACTATACAAAGCTAAAGTAAATGGATCAAAGTCTTTGTTACTTCCTATGAAAACAACATAGGTATGAATATAATTATAATAATAAAACAAAATTCAATAATAATAAATTACCTATTATTAGGCATTTTCAAATTCTATTGTTTTACTTTATAATGAATGAATTATTAGTTTGTTAGCGTTATAAAATGACTTAATACTAAATATAGACAAAAGTTATAAATACGAAATGATACCAACAAATTTCCCATGCATCGAAACATAACATTTCATATTATATTACAATAAATTAAAAAATAATAATAAAATAAATGCTAACCATGGTTATTGAGTTTAATATTAATAAATCCTTTGGTAATCCCATTGTTTAAATTTTTGGACAAACTATATCACTTTTACTGATACTCGTATTTATGGTAATTAAAATTCACAAAACAACAACACTAAAATTCCACTATAATTATTATCAGACACAATGTTCAATAATATATTATAAACAAACTCCACTACGTCTTAAGTAACGTAAACGATAAAAACTAATCTCTCACTGAGCGATAAACGAATTGTTAAAATATCTTTGAAGGTATTAAAAATATAATTATCACAGTTATATTATTTAGTAAATGCACAACCACCGATATAGAATATAACTTGAGTAAACCGGGGGTATTCAACAAGTGAATTTAAAACACATTCTTTGGCTGATGCCCTCCCACCATAGGGTACCAGCAGCTGCTAGTTCTTTGTGCGGAAGACCGAGTTTTAACAATCTGACAAAGACGGATCTCTATGAACCGACAGACCTCAACAAACCTTGAACTTAGTTTTTGAAAAATATATTTATGTAGTATTTTTGCTACTAGCGAAAAACGCTTTATTACCTATAATAGAAACGGCAGACAAGACAATAATTTACACATATATTTAGAATGTGCATGTAAATTTAAACAATTTGAAATTCTACCAGACTTGAATCAGATAGCAACGGACGAGTTTTTTGATCCGTTCTGTTGAATATTGCTTACTTATAAATCATAAATTAGTTTTGTAATTTGTATATTACATAATGCTTCATACATTTCTGGATTTCTGCAAGTTATTATATTTAATTACTTTAATTTTTAATAATTTGTTGTAAAAATACATACAAACTCTGTAAAACTTACATAGCAGTGGCGTAACATCCCTTCATTTTATGAATATATTAAATATAATAACAGGTACCTACTTTATGACGGGAAAAACATTTTTTGTATTTCTGATACTTAAGTGAAACTAATTTTGGAGATTTACATATTTTTTTACTACTGCCACTTAGGCATACAGCTGATTTAACTTGGATATCTAAAATAATAATAAAATTTTATTTTATCCCATGACATCCAATTTGATACCTTTATTTTAGAATTTAGAGAAACAAGTAATGCTATAAACAATAAAAGTTTTCTAAACTTTTTCATGTACGTGTACGAACAGGGGCTAACAGACTGCGAAAAAATTTAAAATATCTGTTGTTGCTATAGAAATTATGCAAGCTAAAATAAAACAAACAAAGCAATTATTATTAATTGGCAATACATAATTATTCTTGACAGTGATAATACTTTTTATGACAAGAACGGTTATTATATAACAAGACCTTGCATTTCAATTGTTAATGTAAAGTTGTAAATAAAAATGCATTATTGTTATTATAATAAGCACCTTATATTATTCTAAAAGCTAGAATAATTCTCAAGACAATAACGAGAAATTACTCTCTTCTTGCAGCTCTTATTAAAAATTTTCATTCAACAACTGTTTATGAATTTTAACCTCTTTTATTCAAACAAATCGTGTATTATGTGTCGATAGTGTGATTTAAATTTACGTTGCCCTATGTTTCTATAAAAACTACCTTATAATTAAAATTCGCCATCAAGAACCCGGATTCCCGCTTTCATTCTTTATTTCAAATTATGCTGCAATCGACCGCCAATTGTGTTGTTGCATCTGCTTTCTTTATTATAAATCATTTGATAACAATAATTGATTGAACCATACCAATTCACTGTTAACAAAAACTTTTTTGATTGATTTTTCCAAATGAAAGGAACACACTTATAATAAAAAGTTAAAAGCAACTTTGTAAATTGATTAATTTGTAATAAAGTGAAAACAAATTGGTTTTAATTGAATAAAATTGATTAATTAACCAGTTCATCCACATTTTCGGTGGTAAATACACATTTCATGTATGCATTAACTGGCTAATAAAAATTTATTAGTCTGTATCAGTGCACAACAAAAATATTTTAATACAAGCTTTTCCAGTTGAATACATTTTTTATTAAATTTTAAAAGTAGATCTAAATACTTGCAATAATTTTTAAAAGAAGATAACTAATGTGAAATAAAAAACAACGCAGTCACAATCGCAGCATAATATAATATAGGGGTATTCACACTCCTTTGTATTATAATAAACTTGTGAGCTTGGTCTTTTTACCTTTTATTTACATTTATTTAATACGTTTAATATTTACACTTTTACATGTTATTACAACCGATGACGAGCAGGACAACGCCTTGCATCGAAACAACAGAAGCTGTTGCACTAGCAGTGCAGGGTTCTGACTTCAGAACGATAATGTTCTTTTGATGTGTATGTGGGGTGTTTATATATGAAATCTCTTCATTGTTCCATTGTTCTTCTAATGGTCATCCAAGTTCATGTATTCCGCTGACTAAACTAAATTTTAACACTTATTGTAATTATCCTATAAACTAAACCGCTTATATGTGCAATATTTAATATATTGCAATACTTGCAGAAACACGTATCTTTGTAACTTACATTTTCACACAGTCATAAAATGCAACAAAGTAGTGGTGAATTATTTTAACATTGTAAATATAAGTACATTTCTTAAATTACTTAACAATATGAAAATTGGTGAATTTACCTATACTCTACACCTCTCCCCTTGAAAATAAAAAAAATTAAAATTACAATAAATTTTCATTTTTTTGTATAATACAATTTTATTCTATTCTTATGCACTAAATATTCCTTATTATCTACACTGATTAAAACGTTTGGAGTCTCTATTCCTATCACTTTATAAGGTCCTTTATAGATTTGCTCCACTTTATTACCCGCACTGTTTCTTACCATAATTAAATCCCCTACTTCATAATCTACAAATTTAGCTTTCTTATCATAAGTCTGCTTTCTTTTATTCTTTGATTTGATCAAATTATTCTGTGCATCTCTACATGCTTGCTGTAACCGATATTTTAATTCGATAGGGTAATTATCAAAGTTGTAAACCGGTTCCGTTCCGTTCTGAAGATTCGAAGGTAATTTACAAGATTTTCCGAATACTAACTCGTATGGTGCATAACGCGTTTCTGTATGTACTGTTGTGTTGTAGGCAAAACACCAGTATGGGAGCCATACAGACCACGACTCGGGTTGTTTTGAAATCTGCATCCGCAAATATGCCCCTAAGCACTTATGTGAGTTTTCAAGTGCGCCTAACGTCTCATGATGATAAGCAGTTGAATTGAGTTTTTCTATTTGTAATAATGAACAAACCTCTTTGAAAACTACCGCTAAAAATTCCGTGCCTTGATCCGTAACAATCTCGTCAGGAATCCCGTACCTTAATATGAAATTTTCCACGAAAGATTTTGCAACAGTTTGCGCCTCTTTATTCTCTAATGGATATCCCTCAACAAATTTGCTTAATTCGCATTGAATAGTTAAAACGTACTTTTTACCTTCATTATCTTCTTCAATTGGCCCGACCAGGTCTAAATAGATTTTTTGAAAAGCTGATGAAGCAGTCGTTGTGATTGACATCGGTTCAATGTTCGGCTTCGAATATTTGTACCTTTGGCAATCGTCACAACGCCTCACAAAATTTTCAATGTCTCTACGCATTCCCGTCCAGTAGTAATATCTCCTTATCCGGTAAAACATACGATTTATTCCCGCATGTCCTCCCGTAGGTAAAGTGTGATAGTCGTTTAAAATAATCTGTTTTTGTTTATAATCGTCTATAGTCTGAACTCCTTTAATGACCGAAATTTTTATTCCTTCCTTACTGAAAATTTGTTTATATCTCAATATAGTATTTAATAAATTGTGGTGCGCACCGTCCTTTATTATTGATAATTGGAAAATGTTATTTGCTAAACAACATTCCCTTATTTTAAGAGCCATTGCTTTGCTATCGAAGATAGAAAGCATTCTGGTATTCTCTTTAAAATATATTATTTGTAAAGCTTTACTATATAAAAACCATTCATTTATATAATAATTATTCCCTTCTTTTTGTAATTGCAATTGTAATTGTTCGAACCTATCTCTATCTATTATACGTAATTCAATAGCGTCTTTAGGACGTTTTACAAGTTCAACGATTTCTGGTTGATCAATCCCGTTCTGTCGCTGATTTGAAGTAAAATCCTCTTTGACATTGCTATTGCTACCTAATTTCTTACTTTGAGCCCTCGTTATAACAATCATCGTTCCTTGTATTTTGGTGGTCATATTCTTTAATTCTTCCGAATCAATCTCTATTCTAGATAAAGCGTCTGCCGTGACATTATCTTTACCCTTTACATAATTTACTGTAAAATCATACTCTTCTAAAACGAGCCTAAACTTAGTTAATCTACTTGAAGGATTTGACATTCCAAACAAATATACTAAAGGTTTATGATCCGTATAAATAGTAAATTTTCTACCGTATAGATATGGCCTAAAATGTTTTACCGACCAAACTATTGCTAACAATTCCTTTTCTATGGTACAATATCGACTCTCCCCTTTGTTCAAAGTTCTACTCGCGTATGCAATGGGTCTACCATTTGCATTTGCCAAAACTGAACCTATAGCGAAACCTGAACTATCTGTAGTTAATTTAAAACAATTTTCTGCCGAAAAATCTGGGTATTGTAATAAAGGTGGATTCATTAATGCTAATTTTAACTTTTCGAAAGGTGAAGCTATATCCGCAAAATTTTTGATATACCTCCTGTAATAATTTGCAAAAGCTACAAATCTTTTTGTTTCGTTAGCATCCTTTGGTATTGGGTAATTTTTAATAGATTTGACTTTATCTGGATCTGGTGAAATTCCGCCTGCAGAAATCACATGACCTAGATATAAAATCTCCTTTCTTAAAAATTCACACTTACTAGGATTTAATTTTAAATTTACTTCCCTCAATCTTTGTAAAACTTTTACCAAATTTTTATTGTGCGTAAGCAAATTATTTCCGAACACAATTAAATCATCCAAATAAATAAAGCAACTTTCATAATTAAGCCCTGACATAGCTATCGTCATTGCCCTTGAGAATCCCTTTGAACTAACTTTTAACCCCATAGGTAATCTTTTCATCTGATATTGACCTCTATCCGTCGTAAATGCTGTGCATGATCTACTTTTTTCGTCTAATTCGATTTGATAATAACCTTGTGACAGGTCAAGATGCGAAAAATACATTGCACCCGAAAGAGAATCAAGAATTTCCGTAATACATGGCAAAGGAAACTTATCGTCTTCAATCCTATTGTTTAATTGCCTATAATCAATAACAACGCGCCATTTTTGTATTCCGTTCTCGTCTTTTTTCTTAGGAACTACTAGAAGAGGTGAAGACCACTCTGATCTAGTCTCCTCAATAATCTCATCTTCGATCATCTTTTCGACTTGCTTATGTATTTCCTCTTTTTGTGAATGAGGCAATCGATATGGTTTTATGTAAGAAGGACTTGAACCTTTCTTTAAATAAATTTTTTGCTTGTAAACATTCGTTACCGTCAGTTTGTCATCATCAAGATGAAATACGTCATCATATTTCGCGCAAATCTTTTGAATCGAAATGCTTTCCTCGTTATTCAGTGGTTTTGTTTTAATAATTTCTAATAATTTTTCGACCCTTTTAACCGTTCTATTACTTTGTTCAAAGCTACAAATATTATAATCTTTCATACATCCTAATTTTGGCTGAAAGTTTCTTAATCTAACATCCTCCTCTCTTACATTCAAAATTTTCACAGGTATCATACGATTTTGTGGTTTCACGATCATTCCTGCTACAAATATGCCTTCTGTTAACTCTTCAGATAACACCAAACATTCCTCATTCGTACCTATCCAAATATACTTGATAATTTCACACCGTGCTGGTACCGTTGTCCACATTTCTTCTCCTCTCGATTCCATCGGAATTGAAATATCAATGTCATTCAATCGAAAATTAAAACTGAATTTTTCATAATTTAAATTTGCAAAATATTTTTGAAAAAAGTCTGAACCTAATACTCCGTCCAAATTTCCTTGATTAAATTTGTTTATTAAATAAAATCTGTGACCTACATTCATATCATTCACTCTTAATTCAATATCAGCTAAACCGTGGGAACAAACCGTTCCTGAAATTCCTTTGATTTCTATCTTTCTTGAATAATCAATCCTTTCATCTTTTGCTAAAATATTTTCAAAAATCACACTAATTGATGCACCGCTATCTAATAAAAATAATAAATCTTTATCTCTATATTTCATTCGTACAAAATTTAAACCTTCTAAACTTAAAATTACTGCCTCCTTAACATCATTACATTTACTGTGGGCCTCGAAAAAATTCTGCTGGGTTCCGAAAATCATTTTCTCCTGAACTACCCTGTTCACCCGTCATTACGTTTATTCTCGCCTTATTATTTCCGAAACCTCTTCCTCTATTATTAAAACCACTTCTGTTATTGGAATTTCCTCTGAAATTGCTATTAGTAAATTGTCTCGAGTTATTATTAAAATTACCCCGATTGTTCGAAAAATTTCTATTATCACCTCTAAAATTTCCTCGGTTAAAATTTCTAAAGTTTGAATTCAAATTCTGATTTTGATGGTATGAACCACGATTGAAACTTCTAAAATTTTGAGAGTAATTATTATTATTTCGCCCAAAATTCTTATTAAAGTGGAAAACCTGATGATTTTGATTCATTTGTACCGATTCATCCTTAGCACCTCTAATTGCTTCGTTCAATTTTGTATAATTTCTACCTTTCACAATATTTTTTAAATTTTGATCATTTAAACCATTCCAATTTGCGTCAATTCTTCCAAATAATTTTTATTGAACGCTTTTTCCAGTGGTCCGCCCAGTTAGAATCGCCATATAATAAACTTGTGAGCTTGGTCTTTTTACCTTTTATTTACATTTATTTAATACGTTTAATATTTACACTTTTACATGTTATTACAACCGATGACGAGCAGGACAACGCCTTGCATCGAAACAACAGAAGCTGTTGCACTAGCAGTGCAGGGTTCTGACTTCAGAACGATAATGTTCTTTTGATGTGTATGTGGGGTGTTTATATATGAAATCTCTTCATTGTTCCATTGTTCTTCTAATGGTCATCCAAGTTCATGTATTCCGCTGACTAAACTAAATTTTAACACTTATTGTAATTATCCTATAAACTAAACCGCTTATATGTGCAATATTTAATATATTGCAATACTTGCAGAAACACGTATCTTTGTAACTTACATTTTCACACAGTCATAAAATGCAACAAAGTAGTGGTGAATTATTTTAACATTGTAAATATAAGTACATTTCTTAAATTACTTAACAATATGAAAATTGGTGAATTTACCTATACTCTACAGTATATTTACACCCTAGTATTTATACACAACTTTTACTAGAATGTATTTGGCTTACAAGGGCAAGGCCAACCCTTCTCCTCACAGATCTGCACCAAAAGTTGTATATTATTACAACCCAATTAGAACGTCAACTTGATGAAAAAAGAAAGACCCCAAACTCAGAAATTTTGGAAATAATATTTTCGAAAGACCATTGGAAAAGTTGGTAAATGCACGTAAAATGTACTTGAGTGCAAATGTACCGAGCGTAAAATTTTATCATATCATATAATATATGATTATATGCTTTTATGCTCGGTACATTTGAACTAAAGTACATTTTACGTGCATTTACCAACTTTTCCAATGGTCTTTCGAAAATATTATTTCCAAAATTTCTGAGTTTGGGGTCTTTCTTTTTTCATCAAGTTGGCGTTCTAATTGGGTTGTAATCGTATACAAATTTTGGTGCAGATCTGTGAGGAGAAGGGTTGGCCTTGCCCTTGTTAGCCAATCAGAACATCAGAACAACTTAAATATACCTGGATCTACCCTTGTATATTTAAGTACCCTTCGTCCTAGTATTTTTAGTTGCGTATTTCAAATTTAATATGGCTACTGTATAACAGCTGATGAGGCTATTTGGTGCATTTTCTTCATAGATCAACAATAGATCGTTGGTTTCTTTGTTTATAGTGGTGTTTTTGTGTTTAATTGTTAAACAAAAGATGGAAAATTTGGTAGATGTGGTACAAGTTCAAGGAGGAAAAGTAAGAAATACACCAAAAGCAGTGGCGTAGCTACCATAGGGCAAAGCGGTGCAGTGCACCGGGGCCCCGGAGCCCAGGGGGCCCCCTGAGTTGTTTTTTTTTAAATTTCTAATGCAAACATGTGGAAAAAGGGGTGGCGGGGGCGATTTTTTTGTATGCACCGGGGCCCTTGTCCACCTAGCTACGCCACTGGCCAAAAGTAATGTTGTTTCTTATCCTTATCATAATATTATACTAAATTTACAGAAAATTCGCGTAAGAACGGGACCCAATAACAAATGGGATGATTCCAAACTCAGCTTGCTGATAAATTTCTTAAAAAGCAATAAGGCATTTGAAGTAAGTTGTTTAATTTTATGCTTTATGTTTTGTACGTTTATTTTTTAATTTTAGAAACCAACGGCCCAAATTTATTACAAGAAATATTTATCGGAACATCAAATAAATGATGTAGAGTGACCTTTGATAAAATTTAAAGTAAAAAACATGAAAGTTTCTTACAACAAAACAAAAAAGTGGGAAAATTCGACTGGTGCAGGTGCATTGAAAGAAGGGGAATTATTTGAACTTGGTTTTATATTAATCTTTTCCTTGCAGATATATTGCTTAAAATGTGTCCAAATTACGACGATTGGGATGAAATCTTTGGCAACAGAGAAGTGGCATTTCAACCAATTATCGTGGACACTGAAAATTTGGAAGATCTTAATTCTCCTCTTATGTCGCCCACTGACCAATCTTTTAACGAGATGGAAGATTTATCATCTCAAACCAGTACACCTACTACATCGAACGTAGATCCCAGCACAAGTAATGGAATTACCCGATCTAGTCAGAAACGGATTTATTCCCGTACTGCAATATCAGATATTTTGAAAATGCATACGGATATTGTAGCAATAAAAAAGCGTAAGACGGATGCCGATGTTGAAAAAATGGACAAAGAAATGGACATGAAGGAAAGAGAATTATTAATTAAGGAAAAAGAACTTAAATTATTAGAAGAATTATGCAATCTGAACATTCAAGACTTTCTAAAGAGCTGGAAATGAAACAAATGGAAATAGAATTGAAACAAAAGGATATGGAATTTCAAGGAAAGCTTAAATTAATGAAATTGGAATCGAAAGAAAGGATAGCTTTGAAGGAACTCGAGATAAATGAGCGAATACGTATGAAGGAATTAGAAAATAAAATGTTAAATTAAGCAAAGAAAAATAAAATTTAGTTCTTTAATTGTTTTTATTAATTATGTAATTCACTATTGCAATTCTTAGATTTTCATGGTTATGGAGTTCTTCTGGGTAATTATTAAAGTTAATTATTCTCCTCGTATCATTTTCAGAGCTATTAAAATCTATTAATGCGTTGTGCAAAATACAGCATACCAAAATCCATTCGCAGCAGTCTTTGTAGTTTTTGTCGTCTTTAATACGAAATTTTAATTCCTTTAAACTTGAAAATTTTTCTTTTAATTGCCCGAAACAATTTTCGATGCGAACTCTGTAGCTTGAAAAATATTTATTGTATTTATCCCTGGACTCTTTTATCAATTCATTGCTGTTTTTTCGAAATGGTGTTAGAATATTTTGTCTCAGGGGATATGCCGAGTCACCAGCAATCCATTGTAAATTGGAAAAGTAATTTTCAGGTGAACGTGCAATTGGAGATTCTGAAAATATTTTTGCATCATGAACACTTCCTTGATATCCGATTGTTGCTTGTCGAATTCTCAATTTATAATCGCATACTGCTTGCATTTTTATGGAATAATGCCTTTGACGAGAAAAAACAGTTTCATGATTTTTTGCAGGTGATTCTGCTAGTTTGAATTCCGTTCCATCAATATAACCAATACATCCGGGAAGTTCATGCATGGTATTTTGAACTATTTCATGTCTTTCAGCTTCTGTTGGCCAGCTAATAAATCTTGCCTTTAGTTTTAGAATAGTTTGAAAAATTCTTTTAGTTAACTTTTGTATAGTTCCGCCATATCCTACACCAAACATTGTTGCTACTTTTCTTATGGATCCTCCTTCCCCATAAGAACCCAACCGAAATAATACAATTTGTAACTGCAATTTTACCGACAATTGAGGTGCATGATTTCGATTGAATATTGGGTCATCTTGTATTAAACTTAAAATGTAATCAAATTCGTTTATATTCATTCGTAGCATTTGACAGTATCTTCCTTCATCGAATTGAAAAAGAACTCTCTCAACCCAGTCGTTGCTTTTAGGAACATTTAAATTAATAGTTCTACGACTGTTAAGTAACGTTAGCATATTAATATTAAAAATCTCAATGTTATCTATCACTTCTTCATCATCACCTAAAAATTTATTTTTAAATAACCAACACAATAATAAATTGTATGTATATTTACTTGAATCGGCAGTGATTAAATCCATTGCAGCTTGCATGCAGAGGGTATTAATTAATTTTTCTTTTTGTGATTCTCGTGGCATTTTGAAATTATTTTAATTATTTGAATATTACACAAATCTTAGACACAATGTTGATTATTTAAGTAAGTGGACTGTAATTGATTCTTGCTGATTCGTAGAAATAAAACTTTAGTTAATTTTAAAAACTTTATTCTACTTAAAACGAAGGATAACATAAAACTGAACACTTAAATATGAATGCATTTGTGACTTCGTAAAATAAGTGTAGTGGGGGTAAAACAGTCACCCTAAAATATCAAATTACAATGGTAGCAAAAAGAATGGTTTAGAATTTTGTAACAAAACTACAAAAATATTTTACGAAAAGTACACTGTTAAAATTTAAAATTGAAATCTAAAAATTACCCAACACACAAATACATGATGAAGTTATGTCACTTCTTTATATATTAGGGGTATTCACACTCCCTCTTATATTTCGTGATATACTTACACTCTCTTATTTATAAACAACTTTACTAGAGTTTATTTGGCTTAGCCAATCAGAACATCAGAACAACTTAAATATACCTGGAGAATACCCTTGTATGTTTAAGTACCCTTCGCCCTAGTTTTTTTAGTTGCGTATTTCGAATCATTTGTGACTTCGTAAAATAAGGGTAGTGGGATAAAACAGGTACCTTAAAAAGTATCAAATTACATCAAGAAAACCAAATACACCAGCTTAATCATAGGCGCCGACTTTAGAAAAATCTGTCGGGTGCTTGGGCAAATTGGAAAAAGAATGCGAGCGAAGCGAGCAGCGCCGAAGGCGCGCGCCGCAGGCGAAAATTTTTTGGGGAAATGGGCGTGGTCACCTTTTTTTTGAGTATTTTTATATCTATTTTAAATTTTAATTGTTGATAAGCAATAAATTTCACTAACTTGATTTCCGCTAAAAAAATTACAAACGGGATATTTTAAAAATATTAATTAAAAAAATTTTATTAAAAATTTTAAAAATAGGAAACCGCATTCCTTAGGGTTTCATACATATCATTTAAAAATTTCATGACACCTCGAACACACTGTAATATCCTAGCCTTAACATTCTTGTAAAAAAAATAAAACTTATACATTTTTAGATAAAGCAAATGTATTCAGTCTTGTGCTCACCTGACCTATAAATTCATCACATACTTCATCTATATTAATATTATTAAAACTGTCCGAGTCCCTATGCACATTCAAAATCATCACATCATTCAATCTTTTTTGAGTCATAGTGGTCCTTAGATAGGTTTTTAAACGACGTAAAGAAGAAAATGATCTTTCCGCAGTACAGCTGGTGACAGGTATAATTAAAACAATTTTAATCAGTTTCAATTATTCTGGTAATAGTTCACAAACTTCTTTTTGATTTTTTAGGAAACAAACTACATCTGAGAGGGATTGCATTTTCATTTTTTTTTGAGATGTTATATCCAAAAACATGTCACGATGTAAAACCAGTCGAGAACAATCAAAGTCATCTTTGTAAAATGTAAGAATATAATCAGCGGTTACATGTTTGTTTAAAGCAAAAAGCTCTAAATTGATCATGTGATCTGAAAGATGTTTTTGAAACCGTGTTGATAAACTCGAAATTGCAACGTCTATGATTTCATAATAAATTCGTCTGAAATATGCCTCAGGCCCTTCAAAAGTGTGCGCCGTTTCTGTTTTATTGTCGATTTTCTTTGGGATTTTTCGACGACGTGGACAAACTGGACTTCCTACTTCCAACCCTTCCACATCAGACAATGTATTTTGCCAAAAGCTATCAAACCCATTCTCACGTGATTCTTTGAGCGAATCTTCAACCAGAGAGATTTTGGTTTTTGCTGCACTGAAAATTAGTTCTTTTTTTTGAAGCTCAGCATTCAAAGTTTCCGTGCGTTCGAATATAAAAATCAATACCTTGAAAAGAAAAAAGGTTTCAAACAACAATAATTTTCCCTCAAAACCACTGGCTTTAGCACCACTTTCACTCGATTCAACACCAAGTTCACGAAAAAAATCAATTAATGATGAATAATTTTGTATAACACTTTTTAACGACATTATTCGGACGCACCACCGAGTTGGACAAAAAGGACGTAAAGCTGACGAAGTTTCCACTCCTTGAATAGACTTGAATTTGGTTAGTCGTTTTGGGGAATCCCTAATGTAAGTTATAAGGTCCCTTACCAAAGACAAAAAATCTCGCACGATTGGAATTTTTTGGAAGGCATCCTGAACGACGAGATTTAACGTATGTGCCGTGCAATGTACGTAGATAGCTCTAGCTTCGTCATTATTAATTCTCTTTTGCAAACCTGTAATGGAACCACTAACATTTGCCGCGCCATCATAGCATTGTCCTCTGCAATTTTTAATTTCAAGCGAATTCCTCAACAATACGTCCATAATGATTTTATAAAGCGTTTCTGAATTTGTGTATGATGTTTCATATAGGCCAAAAAAAAGTTCCTCAACATCTAAGTTTTCATTTACAGTTCGGAAGCAAATAGACATTTGTTCTTTAATACCGATGTCTGATGTTTCATCAGCAATAATTGAAAAGTATTTTTGGCTTTTCAGTATATTGACTAATTTACGTTGTATTTGTAAGCTCAACAAAGACAGTATTTCATTGATTATGTCATGTGACAACCACTTATATTTTGATCTCGCCAACCAAGACTTTAATTGTGGAACATCTTCGGCTCTCAATTTAATGAGCTGATGAAAATTCGAATTTTCATCTGTGTGTCCACGCAGTGGCATACCTTGGGCTGCTAAAAATAGGATTGAAGTGAAAATTTTTGCAAGACATATTCTTGCATTTTTCATATCTAGAATTTTAGACTTTGACATAAGTGATTGTACGTTAGTTCCCTTATCTAGATTTTGACAGAATACGATAGCGGCTCGATGAACGTCTGATTTTTCATGGACTTTAAACCGTTCCAGTGCTTTATTCCACGAATCGAAGCCATCTCTTGCATAAGTTTGTATAACTCTTTGATCAGCGACTGAAATTTTTGGTAACGGAGCCTTCAAGTCATTGGCCCTTTTACAAGTAGAGCAGAGTACTTTCTGTAGCTGTACTTCGTAGGATATGTGCTTGAAAAACTCTTTTGCTCGAACTCAAAGCTGTGGCTGGGGATGTGGAATTAGGCCCTGGTGTTGGTATCGTGGTCGTTGTCATCTTACTTGTCGTTGATGTTGATGCTGTTGTTTGCAGAATTTTTTTTGGGCTGGTGGTGGTGCAAGTACTTGAATTTGATTGCGATGGTATCGTATTCGTACGTGTCGACGCCAGTCTTATTACGAATTTATCCATTTCTATAAAATTTCTATAAGCCAAAACTTTCAAACTTTCTTACTTTTTGCAAATCCTCACCTCGCACAGTGTTTTATTATCGTAAATATGTTGAAAATTACTAAATATGTAATCTAATATATATACAATCAAAGTACAACAATACCAACTTCATAAATTACAAGAAGTTAATACGCTAAACAGGGCTGCTTGCCAGGGGTGTAAGGTGTACGCAACAAGCTCAAGACTTCCAAATAAAGTATGAGTATAGTGGTCATAGAAGGGTGCAAAGTTCTGTCGGGTGCTCCGCACCCGACAAATCTTTCCGTCGGGTACTCGGGCCCCGGAGCACCCATGGAGTCGGCGCCTATGCAGCTTATATACCTGGGTGTGTTCACAGCTGTGATATTAGTGTTGTAAATATAATAAAGTAATAAATTTACAAAGGAGTGTGAATACCCTTAATGTGTAAATGTAAAACAACTATAGTCCAAAATCGATCTGCGGACTACTCACCAACCCGTCTAGCCAGCGTGGTGAGTTATGGCCAGATCCTCCATAATATGGAGAGGCTTATGTCCAGCAGTGGGCGGAAAAAGGCTGATGAAGAAGAAGAAGAAGAATACTCGCACAAGACAAATTAAGAAATATGAATAATTCAAAATTGTTAGTAAATAAAAGTAGGTAAATAAACAAATAAATTCACTAGAAATTCACTAGAAATTCACTAGAAATTCAAATAAATTTTTATAATTTTAAGAAGTTTGAAAAATTCTAAATTTTGTTTTAAAAATTTAGAATAATAGATAATATTATGCACTTTATAATAACGATAATAATCAATATATTTTAACCAATATTTACTAATTGTGACAAGGTGACAAAGGGGGTTGATTAGAATACATCAAATTGATTAATTAAAACTTAATAAAGGTAATTTTTCTTTCTCGACAATAAAAATTATCAATAGGTTCTACATTTTAACTTGAAGATGCTCACTATACTAACTTGTATTATTACTATGGCTCTATTGCTAAGGGTTGATTGGTGAGATCACAGTTTCCTCTACGTTCCCTGAGCAGTCTCACTCACACTCGGAGCAGTGACTTGTGATCACATGAGAGCTAAGCTTACGATCCACTTATCAACTAACTTACCACTCATTGTACCATCCATAATTGTCAGTATTTTTTATTTAAATAACTCTCACCTACATAATATTACTGGGTACTCTATAGATGTCGTGTGATTTCCTGTCCACCTGTATCTAGTGATAAGTTTCAATTTTCATTTCCTTTATAAGTTCTAATAACTGAATATTTCCTTTTATAATGATCACTGTTAACTGTTATTAAATGTTAACTGCAAATTTTGGTTCAACTGTCGTGTAGTGCTTTTTCAAATTAAATTATTTATTTTTATGATTTATGATGGCAAATCTCGAAACAAGCCTCAGTGAAGAAAGACTTGACTTGTATAATGAAATGAACAACCTCAACAAGCAAAGAATATCAACAAGAACAAGTAACAATATCTACATCAAAAATGCTAAATTCTGTAAATTATTTACTCTTTATTATAAAAATGATCTATTCCGGAAAATAACTAGATTTGAACTCAATATTTTATTATTATTTATTAATAGTATGAAATAGATAGCTAATAAATATTATTGCTATAAGGTTCAAAATTTGAATCATAATAACACTGAGAATTTCAATTTATCTATTCCTATATAATGTGAATTTCTCAAGAAGAAATATAATATTATACTCTCAATTAGGATTAAAGGTTAAAGCACTAAAAAACGATATCAGTATGAAGAATTTGATATATATTCAGAAATGTTATAGAATTAATAGGTAAAAACAGGGTAAAAAATTTCTAAGTTTATGTCAGAGGCCAACATATATAATTATTGCACCAAAGCAGGAGTCGCCAACCCGCGGCCTCCGAAGGGTCGTGGTGCGGCCCGCGGAAAAAAAGTTCTTTTTAGCGAATTTACACTTTATTTAAAAAAAAAAGCTGTTTTCAGTGGATTTTCCAAGAAGTGCGGCCCGCACTAATCTCAAAGTAAAATATTTGTCCCCCGTTCAACAAAATAAGGTTGCCAACCCCTACACTAAAGCATAAACTTTTAGGGTAAAAAATAATTTTGTTTTATTTGTGATATAAATGTTTAACATTAAATAAGTCTATTATTTCTCTATTATTATCTCCTCGATAATTAATTTCTGAAAAAATTTATACTTACGTAAGTACACCATTATGCCTCAAAACATTTTAGTCAACTTCTAGAGATAAAAATTGTATGAAAGAATGTCTAGGAGGCAGTGCTGTCTTTAGGCATGGGCCCGAGGGCCCCGGGCCCCAGATTCTTAGGGGCCCCCGCCGGGCCCCGTTCTATACAATTTGTTTATACATTGTATATTATACTTAAATAAATATTGAATAAGGACCTACCTATCTACTGAGTTACATACTTAGTTTCTTAAAGGGCCCCCTCATTACCTTGGGCCCGGGGCCCCGATCATATTATAAAAGACGGGCTGCTAGGAGGAGTGATTTTTAAGTTCGCCGAATGAGACAGAAAGCCATTTTTATTATTTTTTCAATATCCTTTTTATTTTCAAGTACCTATGTACATATACCGGAGAATTGTGTGTAATTTTGCTCTTCTAAAATTGTGCCAAGTGCCCAGAAAAACGAGTTCCTTATTTTATTCTTCTTCATTAAACCGAAGAAAGCCGAATCAAAAATGTTCTAACTTTGTTTATTTTTTTTTAGGATGATTTTTATTTTATTTTTTTAACGCAGGAGCAATGAGTCTGGCCATCTGGACAAAAGCCGTATGCGAATGGTCGCGGATTGATGACAATAAATTAGAAATCGAAATCAAACACAAGAATCGATGATAACCATTTAATCACAAAAAAATTACTGTCAAGTGATGCTGGAACAATATACGCGTCATCGTACAGTTTCAAATAGCTTCTAAAATAACTGCAGTCAAAGAGAAATCTTTGGCGTAATTAATTCCACTTTAGATTAGGTGTCACAATAAGTTTAATTAAATTCTATTACAACTCTCATCATATATAAGATCAAGACCGTGTATAAGACGGGGAAAAACCTTAATTAATAAAATAATTTTTCAATAAACATAAATATTTAATTTTTTGTTTTGTTTATTATTTTCTGATTTTCTGTGAAATGGTTTGATTTTTCAAAAAATGTTACTAGATAAAAATTGTCTGTTAAATTTCCTATCCGGAATGGGGCGCCAGATTTTTTGAAAAATATTTTTCCTAGAAAAGTACCCTCTATCACCACTTAAGTTATGTAAAGTGTATCCGGGGACACTCTGTATATTTATAAAGGATCATCTTGTCGTAAGATTACGTGCTACTATGACCTGGACTATATTGCGTTCTGTTGGTTTAAATACCAAGAGACTGAAACATCCACAGGTGTTTGGATAATAATGAAGATATTAACTTCAAAGAAAATCACTGGTATAAAAAATTGAAGTATCCAAAAAGTAATCCAATGAAATTGGAGTTTCCAAAATTAATGGTTTAAAAAACTTTCATATCGGAAAATTTGCCTCTACAAACGAATTACATAATCAGCAAGGTATCAATCAAAACTCAAAAATACACAATTACCTACTTAATAAACATCGATGTTTGTAGGAAATCATTAATCTAATGAAATTTCTAAAAAAGAGTCTGATCATCGATACTGGAAGACAATAATGACGATCGAAAATTGAATTTGATATCGCAGTGTTTCTCAAACTTTTAACATCTGTGTACCCCTTCCGTAATTTTCGTAACACTGAGTACCCCTCGTCAAAAAGAATTTTTATTAATGAACTTTTTTTTAACTCTACATGCATCTATTGGATGTCTCCTTTTTATGTCTTTCTTTGGTGCCTTAAGTAAACGAAAAATAATATTTTGTTACCAAAGCCCGGTACCCGCTTTGTATCGGTACCCGCAGCGCGTACCCTCACCAAACTCTTCTCGTACCTACCACACTTTGAGAAACACTGGTCTATTGTAACCCAGCTCGTTTGTTTGTTATTTATTATAGTATGTTTACTTCTTTGTTTGTGTCTCTGTACAGCCTGAAGCACTGAACCGCTTTTAACAGAAATGTATTATTAATTGTTTAACTTGGTTTGTCGTCCGTCGTCGGTGTGGGTGGACTTTTTTGAAGCCATTTTTAACCAACTTCCCTACGTCCTATAGAGAGCTGACATTTGGTACACAACTTTCACTTGCGGCGAATTTTTATATTTTAATTAGGGTTTTCTAAAATTCTGGAAAATAAACGGAAAATCGGGAAAAAGCTAAAAATAATAAAACGGATGCTTCGTTGGGCATTGAAAGGTTTTACCATATAGGGTGGAAAGTAACATTTCTAAATCGCATTCATGGTGAATTTTTTTGTTTTAATGATGTATACAGGGTGAAGCATCAAACATCTAAAACCTACCTATACCTACCTATAAATAAATACCCCACGCTTTTATATTGATGTTTTCAAGTATTCTTACTAAAATTATTTTTACTTATTAAATATTTCATAACTCGTTCTATAACATACCCGACAGGGCTAGAACCGAACTGCTCTAGCTTAGCTACGCCGCTGATTTTATATTCTGTTTTATATAATATATTTCACATTTTTGCTAAAATTTATTTCCTACTACCAAACTATTGGAAATTTACAAAGGAATTGCCTGAAATAAAAATTTTGGAAAAAAATGTTTCAATTTGATTGCAAAAATTAAAGCAACGTGCACCTCTCACTATCGTGGCAGAAAAATACGTAGCATATATACAAATGAACTCGTTAGTTCAGTAGGATCTGTTAAGCCTAATTATCGGGGTTACAATCGAAGTTCTTGTAACTCACCTTACCCTGTGAAAGGTCCCCGGATCTGTGTTAGAAAGTATCGCTGGGTATTCCAGAAAGTCACTGGTAGTGCCAATGTAGGGTAGGACTTGACCTGTAACATGGTATATTAGTGTCGTTGGTCAAATCACAGTCATATTAGGGTTACGTGGAGTAATTACTCAACGGGGCCTACTCTAACAGATCTTTTTGTAAATATTGTAGGGTAGTAGGACTTAACCATGTCATGAAAAGAAAGTACAATTCTACAATCTTCCAGAAAAAATTAAAATATAAAATTTCACCGCAAATGAATGCTGTGTACCAAATTTCAGCTCCCTAGGACATTAGACATAGCTCCCTAGGAGAAGTTGATTAAAAATGGCCTTAAAAAAGTCCAACCACACGGACGACGGACAACGCTCACACGTCACACCAACAATAGATTACTGTAATCTATGAAATTACTAGGTGGTTCAGCTGCCTTAGGCCGCCTTCACCTCCTATGAGTGTCGGATGTGGTTGTTCGGCCTCACAAGGTGGAGAAATAATGAAAATCTCTTTAATCAATTCATGCGCGTCACCACTAATTAGCTGGTAGGTGATAAATCCCTTTTGGATAAAATTTCCATAAAACACGTTTCTAAGTGCTCACCTACGTCATATAAGGACACTCATAGCGGACCAGGCGGCCGAAAATGAAGCAAATTGAAATTCAATTTTATTCAAAATATAACTGAAGTAATACATATTTTTAAATTTATCAGTTTGTTTACAATTTCACGTTTGTTGAGTGTTGCACTTGGGTTCGGAACATTGGTTACAAGAATAAACACGCATTGCGAAAGAATTTTGGGCCGCTAGTCTATACATGAGGACACAGTAGCTGGGATTTGACCATTTTGTGCAACCTCTCCAAAATTTATATGTGCCTAAATAGAAAAATTTATTCATAAATCTAATTTGACCTCTTTATTATTCTTTATCAACTCACTTCCGGTTCTCATATCTTTCTGTAAACACATCGCAACGTTAAGTGGATCAGGTCCATCGGGACAATCGACTACGTTCATTGCTGAAATTAGCCCTTTCGAACAATCCCCGCCTCGTTCTCCCTCACATTGGTAGCATTCCAGGGCTTCGCCTAAAGAAATAATGTTTTTATAGATATTTTAGAGAGTAATTTTTGTTTGACTCACTTGAATATAAAATAAAGGCGACGAGAACGCAAAGTTGCAACACGAGAAATTTCATGTTTGTTGTTATAAAACAAATTTGTGAATGCTTTTATAGAAATGTGTTATCTTATTGATAACTCGAACTTCAGATTCCTTTTTTGCATTTCTTAATCATTTATTATTTATTATAATTACGATATTTGATCTTTTAACTTTTAGTTGAATAAAAATGTAATAAAATGCTGGGATCCCTTCGATGTTTTACTTTGTCATTCTCTAACAATCTTTGTTTTACCATGGCTAAGCTCAAAAGACTAATTTTAATTTATTTCTGTAAAATAAAAACACCAGGGGTGTGAACTACTCACATATTAAGTAAACGACTTTTTAAATAAAGCTTTTAATGAATTTAGGGCCAGTTGCATAAAAGAAGATCATCCTCGAATCAGGGTTAAACCAAGGATCAAAGTAAAGCAGGATTGACGCAAGGTAGATAGATTACAAATAAACCTATCAAGTAAATCTATCTACTTTGCGTTCATCCTGAGTCAGCTCTTGAACCAGGATCAGCTGATCCTCTGTTTATGCAACTACATATTTGGAAAAAAAGAAGTTTGTCAGATTCTCATACTTTCTTTAAGATATTGAGTATTTATTCCAGATTTATGTCACCAAAGTTAGGCTTTCCAGTAGGTACTATCGTTGAGAATCTGAACAAGTACATTCAGGAAGGTATGCCCAAGAAGCCATTTAAAGAGCGAAAGTTAAATAGGAAGAAAGTAATTTTTTTGGAATATTTAGATTTTTGCGTCAACTGAAAGCTAATGCAAAACTTTATCGAATAGCAATGTAATAAAGGCTAAAAATAAGTATACTCAAAAGATATAGCATGTTAAAGTTTGACTATACTGGTTTTTTAACAAGAGGCGTGTCCACCTTAAATATGTGTGACTGAAAAGTCACACATTTTGACATTTCCTCTTCTTACACAAGAGGAGTGCCAACATTTGTCACTCACTATTTGCACAATTTTTAATAAACCTTTTGGTCATAATTAGTTACACATCAGGTGAAAATTTAAAATTCCATAAATCAGTTCTAGTGAATCTCCCATTTATGGTTCGAATTTAAAATTTTCTTCTCTCCAACCTACAAACCTCAAGTAAGGGTTTACTTTTCCTTGATGAATTGTTCTTAAACTCTTAGTTGATTTTAGTAGTTGCTACCATCAGTTTTGCATTAGAAAACTGCAATGATTGCTAGACTGATGCACTCTTCATTTATTAAAACAAGACTTCCTTTATCTCAATAGAAAACTGAACAGAGCTCTTTCTTTTTTATATGGAGTAAAAGTGATACTGCACAATAAGTTATTAATTATTATTCTCGTCAATAACCACACAAAACAGGATTATTCCAATCAAAATGTGAAAAAAAAAATTTTATCTAACAAATCCATTATGTTACAATGTAGAGCAATATCAATAACATATTTTAGTTGAGGTATAAAAGTAATAAAAGAATTAACTAAAGTTATTAATGTTGCATTACTCTTTTAAAATCTATTTTATTTTCTGGCTACAATGTCGGATCAGGAAATTTGGGCGCAGAGATAATTGGGAATCTGTACTTTTGAAAGCTGGGATAATTGGGTGCCACCATTTGAACACCAAGACAATTGGAAGCCGCCGTTTGGGCAACAGAAGTTTTAGACCTTTAAGTAGACAGACTTTTGGGTGCTGTCCAGAAAGGGCTACCAACTTCCAACCCATCTACAACAACCGTTGTTAAAACTATCAATAAAATTGAATCAGAAATTAATGTAAGTGTCAAAATAGCGGTACCGGTAGCGGTACCAAAATGTCCGTCGCCAAAATATCATGAACTGCTACTATTATTGAAGACCTTTTAGAGAAAATGCGAGGCTTAGAGCAACTGATATTATTTTTAATATGAGAAAATATTTTATTTTTTATGTTTATTGTGAAAATAGCTGTTTCATGAATATTTTTATGTGTATCTTTTTTATTTACATTTTTATTATGATGAACTACAAGATGTTGAAAATTATCCCCCCCCCCCGAGAGATCCTAGTTACATTTATGCCCAGTTTCTGAAACATAGATTAGAATTTAGCACCAAGCTAAACCATGATTAGCAATATAACAATATTTTATTGGTTGTAAGCCTCAGTGTTAAGCTGTAGGGTAGCCCATGTTTCAGAAACCGGACAAAAATGAAATAATAAAAGACCAATCGCTTCACATACATTTATTAAAACTTTATTTATAAGTAATTATTGTCTTCTGTTATTGAGAATGCACTTTAACATATATCGTAACACAAGTGACACATATGGAAGGCATTTATTATATACATACATCAAAATTTTCATATAATAACTCAAGCTTGTTTTGTTATAAATGCCAACTAATAAAATTTACATTGATTTCTTTTTTGTTTTTTATAAAACTAGAGAAACTTAATGGTATTAAAAGTACATATAAAACAGATTTTTATATTCTAAATTACGCATAATATTTTAACAATAAATTCTTATTGTTAGTCACCATTGCTGATACGTTTAGTTTCAATTCTTGTAATCACAATATAAATCTTTGTAAATAAAATTTCATACCAGACTGCTAAATAGTGACAAATGAAAATACGTGGATGCGTAAAAAAACATTTCAAAAAATATAATTGAAATTTTTATATCAAAATAAACAATAATTATTATAAAAATTATCAATAGGTAAGTTAATTAAGCAACACACATAGAAACTTAAATAAACATAATGTAGTTTTTGTTACTAGCACCATTAAGTAGGTATATAAAAATTAATTTTAAAATAATATCGTACACTAATTTGCTTTGGATTTTCTTTTTGCTTCATATTAACATTACTTCTAAAATGGCACAAACTAATTCTGTATATGCAATTAAGTAGATCGATAAAATTAAATGTGGGATTTACGGCAGTTAAATAATACTAACAGTTGTATTCCTTTAAGACTTAAAAAGTAATAAAAAAATAAAATAGCAACAGTAAAAAAAGATTTGAAATACAACGACCACCGAACATAGTTCTAACAAAACTATATTCAATAGAACTTAGCAAAATTGTAGGTACATTTTACAATCCCACAAACAAAAATGAACACAAATTTAGAACACCAATGGAACAAAATAATATTCATTTAAAATCCATTATGTTTGGCTCAATTTTATCAAAGCCTTGTCTATATAATAAATGGAATTGAGTATCAAACATTTGACTATATCATATTGCCTTCGTTGCTGGCATACTTAATTGTATCATTCAAACTAGAACAAAAAAGTAAAAAAAATTAATAATAGTGCATTGTAAGGACGGCTTAATAACTACTTAATTCACGATTCAAAATAACTTACCACATTCAAACATCCAGTCGCAATTTAAAATTACAATAAAAAAGCATCAGTCTATTATTTAACAATATTATCCTAATCGTATTTATTACTTACATGATTATTTTCAATTTGTTCGAGATAATATGTGCAAGTAGATTTGATTATAGGTAGGGGGAGGATTAGGCTTTCTTTTTATATAATTATTATGTCGGTAAATAAATTCTAATTTATGTTAGAAAGCCGAAACTATGTACATTTTATCAACAATTTTGTTAAAAATCAAGTTTAACTGCATGGTTTAATTAACATATGAAAAATATGTAAAAAAATTATATAAAATAAAGAACTTAATGGAATATTTTGAAGTGGTTTAGCTAAACTAACTGGTTTTGGATGGATTATGTTTACTGGAGGTGGTTGGACGAATTCATCAAATTGATCAGAATCTGTGAATATTAAAGAGGACGGAATCCAATGCAGCCTTAAGAATTACACTCGGTTAGTAAATGGAAAATTAGCGTTTGTTATAAAGGAAGCATGCATTTAAGTCTATATCTCACCTAGAACAAGATTTAACATTAACTCCATATACAGCTTTAACACCAAGGTCTATCATTCTAGAATCTTGCAATTCGAACCCATGAATACAACCATTAAATCCAGTTTGGTAGCGATCACCGGTCATGAGAGAATTGTTAGGTGTTCCACCTAAGTATATATTTCCATGCGTATTAATTTGATCTGCTTTTCCGTCAGAAGATCCTTCTACAGTGTAATCGTTATCGACCTCAATGGATCCCCATCGTCCTTGGCGTTTAAGAATCACGCGATGTCTTTGCCCATCACTAATTCTAACTTGGTTATTGTAAATTATAGCTGGACCAGAACCCAATTCAAAACTGTACTCCAAATACCCATCCACAACTAAAAGTAAAAATTAAATTATATATCAACAAATGCAGATAACCAAATTATATAAGTATTAGAAAGAGAGTAGTCCTGTCCTAGCTAATGAGCTAGGTACTTTTGTGCGGATATAACTTAAAAGTGCAATTTTTGTAGCAGTAGAAAATAGACTCTAACCAAAACATGGGCAAATTTTTGAAAACGATCCTATGCCAAAACACATGGATATTTACAAAATTAAACTAGATAAAATTTGCATAAAACTATTAAATTACTGTTCTAGCCTTCGTAGTTTCAAATCAAAAACCCTGATTTTTTACCAGAAAAACGTAGGTTTTTAGTTTTTGACATAAACTTTTATCTTGTTTCTTCTTCTTCTCTTCTTCTTATAGCGCCATATCTTCTTTAGATGTAGGCGATCTTCCTGGCTAAGCCAGGAAGACTTTACTAGGGAAATGTTAATGGGGTGGTTTCCCTTTGCCTTCCCCATAGTCCACAGATCGATTTTGGACTTTTTAGATCACAGCACATATCCGACGTAATCAGGATTAGAACCGCGGTTTCCCGCTCGGTAGTCTATCCGTGTTTGATTTACGCCAGACTGCTGGTCTAATTGGCCTATAATTGGTCTAATTGGCGTGAAAGTGGTCTGGAGATTCCATTGGACTATACTTCATTACCATATGACATTTTTGCAAATAGCTTCATTTACACCATGTAAGATGCAAAGTCAACAGGACTTTAATTATTATTATAGAGAACAAAATTTCTATTTAAAAATAAAAATTTTTCAACCTCAATAGTTTTGGAGATATAATATGGCTTTTAAAATAGACTGTAAAATTTAGTATTTTGGAAATAGCATTGGAATAGGAATCTAAATATAGGTACATATAAAATAATAAACTGACTGACTGATTTATCAACGCACAGCCCAAACTACTGGGTCTAGAAATTTTGCACAGAAAGGATTTTTTTGAAATTCAACCCCTTAAGGGGTGAAGAGGGGCTTCAAATATCGATACCCATAGCCTAATTATTGTACTGACACTGCCCTCTAATAGTAAAGAACGTCATATATAAAGAAATATTATGGAGAAAATAAAAAAGTTTTTTCTTTTTTTTTCACCTCTAATTACTGACTTGAAATTATGAGTATGTTCTTCTGCAATATTAACCGCGGTTTTAGGATTAATTTTTATATATACCTATGTCAGTTTGTAAGGTATTTATGACTATGCTAGGGCTATACAGCTTGAAAAATATGATTATTATTATTATTATTATAACTGAATTCCATGCAGATGAAGTCTCAGGAAACAGCTAGTCATAATATATAAAAGTGATAAACCTGAATTATGTAATAATAAAAATTTATGCAAACCTGCTAGAGCTAAATAATCTTGTCCTTGCCCTTCTTCATTAGGTTTTTGTCCATGCCAGAATATGAGCCCCTTGCTGGAATTTGTAGACAATTCGAATGCAATTACTTCACTTTCCTTATTATTTTGATGACTCAATAAATTATTGTTTAACTCGATGTAACTGTTCCCCTTAAAATGTACTTCATTTCTAATATCGGCACCTAAAGAAGAAAACTTAAAATTTGTTTCTATTTGAATTCCTTTTAATTACGTTGTTCACAATTAGTGCCTGTGAAACCTATCGGGCAATCACAGTTGTACGTAGATGTGGTACCATTACATGTTCCCCCATTTTGGCATGGTTGAAGATGAACGCAAAGTTCTGGTGAAATTTCACATGCACTTCCCCTGAAACGGTAATGTAAGCTATCGCAAAAAATTTCGCCTTGTTAAACTCACGTATATCCGTTAACACAATTACATTTGTGTTGAGTAGAAGATAAAGCATAGCATTGTCCATCGTTTCTGCATGGATTGCTCGAACAACCTGTGTCAAGTTTATCAAATGAATTTTCCAACGAAGGTAAAATTTCGTTACTACTTTCGTTTAAATCGTTACTGTGAATGCTATTGCAGTCTTCGATATTAGCAGAATCTGTTGCAGATTGAACAATGTGTAAATCCACACCAGATATACTAATCTGTAAATAAAACAAAGAACGTTAGGTTTGAAACCGTAAAAGTTTTTAAATCACCGACCTCTGATATGCAACCATTAAATCCACTTTCAACTCCTACACCATGGTTAACACTAACACGGTCTTTGTCGACACCACCGACATATAAAGGCGTGTGTAAATTGAGAGCTTTATGACTTTTCGCAACTTGTTTCACAATCGGTGCATCTCCATTAACCAACAGTCTTCCCTCATTCAAGAATTTACTAGCTGTAACGGCCAACCACTCACCAGAACGAATTCCTTTATCACTTCTTACAACAATAGGATCTAAAATTTTAAGTTATAGTTGCAACCTCCCTAACCTAAAACTTCATCTTACCATTTCCGATATCAAATCTGAATTCAACATGGCCATCTTTAATAGCTAAACTTACAAAATTTCCATTTCCTTCGTCATTTTCGCTGCAATATAACAAAATACCATCATTCAAGTCACGTGGTTTAAATTTTAATGAAACTTTCAAGCGCCTTTGTGGTTTGGGTGTTGGATATGCAAGAAAGGCACCATTGGAAAATGCAGGTTCGTTGATCAACAATTCTTTTTCACAAAAATTACCACCTCTACCTAAAGGACATAAGCATTTAAAGCTATCATCCGTATCGATACATCTTCCGACTCCACACGAATTAGGTGTACAAGATTCACCACCTTGTTTACTACAGGTTGGTCCACTAAATCCAACGGAACAAATACAAGTATAGCCTTCTTTGGTTAACGCTTCTTGACATACGCCTTGATTATGGCACGGATTTTCTGTACATGTCTCACACGTCGTAATTCCTTCCTTCATTATAGCTTCATTCAAAATATCGATGTGATTGTGACCAATTTTCAAACGACTAATGCAACCTTGAAAAATTTAACCGTTTTTTTTTATTGTAACCGAAATAATTCTCAAATTACTTACCGACAAATCCGCTGTTTACTTGAACGTCAGGAGAAATATCTTTGAAGTTTGGTACTCCACCCAAGTACAAGTTTTCAGTTAAATCTAATCCTAAGAGTTTACCATCGGAAACATTAACAAATGGTCCGTGCGAATCAACATACATTGAAACTAAAATGGTTAAAAAAATTAAAAATTTGAATTTTATTTAATGGTGTTAAAATTTACCCTTCTTTCGGTTACGCACTATTTTGATAGTGTGCCACTTTCCAAGTTCCACTGGAGCATCGCCCGAAACTACAGTTACATCCTGTCCAAGATTGAAGCGGAATTCAGGTATTCCTTTAATAAGGGCTAGCGAAATAAAATCTCCTTTGGCGGCCGATTTTCTATGACCATTGTACAAGAATAAACCATTATTAACTTCAGGTCTAAAGGATATTTCGAAATTGAATTGAATATATGCATCAGGTAGTGTGGGTAAAGCAACAAAACTGGTAGGGGCTTGAACAAAGTATGGAACTATTCCAGTTACTAGGAGGATTGTGGGGACATCGATACTATTTTGGCCATTACTAGCTGTACATATGTAAGTGCCTGCATCAGTTTCTTTAACTTCGTGTATTTCAATAGTGCGCTGCAACATGGAAATAAAAAATGAAATTATTATAACATTCAATAAGCATTCAAGCATTAAAAAAAAAACTCTTGGCACGAAGTAAACAAATAACTTAATAATTTAACCAACTACAAAATACCTCATAAAGAAGTTCTTCTATCAAAGTGTGAATTCAAAAGAGGGGAGAAAGCAAATACGTAAAGAAAAATATTTTATAAAATAATTTTAATTTTAAGTTTATTCTTAATTTTTAAATTAACAATATAATTTAATTACTTTAAAAGTAAAATTGTTTAGATTTTGGTAACTTACACTAAAGATTTCAACACCTCGAGGTAATACACCACCAGGTTTACTCCATTTGTAAGAAATTGGTTGTCCTAAATCTGATCTACATTCCATTATAACAGTGGACCCTTGAGGGGCAGTTTTTGTTTCGATGGGTTGTTCACCTTGAATGTTATCAAAGTTAGGATCTATAATAAATTTAAGTATATATTTTGACTCTCAAAATCTAATGCAGAAAAAAATAAAACGTTAAAAAATAAAAGATGGTTATGGGTTTCACTTGGAGCTGACAAAACTCTTACCAATTACTTCGAAGGTGTACTCTTTATAATATGTGCTAGTAAGACCACGAGCTTCGCAACGATATACTCCCGCATTATCTATTCTTGCCGAGTTAAAACGAAGAGTTCCGCCGCTGGTTTGAATATTATCGGCAAGTCGGTCGGATACTTTAGACCAAGTTACAATTACACCTGGTTCGTTCGATTTGCAATATAAATCTACGGTGTCGCCAATGTAACAAGTGGGAGAAGATGGTTGGATGTCCAATTCCGACGATTCCTGTGGTTCTTGTGGTGCCGATTCAGGAGTTGTAAAATCAAACTGTGCAACCTCGGGATCTAAATAAGAAAATTGTATTTAGTAAATGTGATTTATGTAAATTGCCAAAGGGTAAGTCATTGTTATCAATAAAAGTAGTATATTTTTATGTTTAACAATGACTAGGAACTTTGACAAATTTTATATAGCACAATAATTCCCAAGCTAGAAGATAAAAACTTGTAGACAACATAAATAATATATTAACAAAGAAGTTTGTAAAAAATTGTTAATATGATTTATATACAAACTAAGAATAAGTTTACCAAAATCTGAAAACATGAAGAATAAGTAGAAAGAACATATTATTAAATAAAAACAACATAAAAAGCAAGTGCATGATTTTCTGTACAAACTAAAAAACATATTAATTTGGATTTTTTAATATACTAAATAAGAGTTAGACCAACCAAATGTGGTACCGCGTTGATACCCCACCCCCGCTCGTTTTAGTAAACTTTTAATTTCTATCGATTGATCCAAATTTGATTAGATTTTCTAAAAAATGTCTCAATGATGGATTGATCTAACTCCTGTGGATGACAATGCAATTTTATAAGAAAAAAATTTTTTATAATGACTTCCAGACAAGTTCTTCAGTTTAGAGAGCAAATCATACACTATCCTTTCAATTACAGATCTGCATAAATTGTTGTAAATTCTTTTGAATATAAATTTACGACTTTCTGACAAATACATAAGTTGGCATAGAATATAGAAAGAACAGTTCACCATATTGGAATGGAACACATGTAGAACTAGAAATAAAATATTGTGCCTAACAAACCCTGTCGAATTTTTTCTTTACAATAAAGTTCATCTGAATGATCTTGACAATCTAGCTCTTTGTTACAAAACTGTGTGCTATGAATACATTGACCACTGTTACACCTCCATTCATCTTGTCGACATCGATTCCAAATTGCTATTCGAAAATGTTTCATTACGTTATTGTTTGAAGAATTTTAGGAAAATAGAAAAGAATAAAGGTTGAGATGAGAAGAAGACTGCTTGTCTTGGAAAAGGTGAAGAAAAAAATTTTTTTAATATAACCGACTCCCTTTGGAAGGCAATGGCAAACCACCGAGTTGTAACAGGCCTAATTAACCTTTTCAAAAAGAAGTATATTACACTTTCCATGGTTCGGAACCCACGTTAAATTTTGGTCCACAATTTGTGTGATAAAACTTGGAGGTACAACACAAACATAGGAGAAAAGGTCGCCAACATTAGGCGTTTGAAAGAAGAAAAGAATAGAAGCAAACTGATTATTAAAATGTGCTTACAATCTACTCTCAAATTGATGAAATCACTCATAGCTCCATGTGCTCCTGAAACTTCGCAGAAGTACCTTCCGGCATCGTTTACTTCGATGTTGCGAATAGTGACAGTACCGCCATTAATTACTGACTTTTCAGGCATTTCATAATGTTCTCTAAACCAATGAATCGAAGACCGTTCGTCTCCACCACGAACTGAACAACGTAAAGTTACAGTAGTACCAACAATTGCAGATTGATCCTTTCCTTCTGCTGTTATTGTATAACCGCTTCCACCACCCTCACTGTCTATAAAATGTTATGTAACCTACATACACCGTTATCCTACTAAAACAATTTTTACCTTGAACAACAACATCGGCAACAGCATCGGCTTCACCTGCTGAATTGACTGCAGTGCAACGATATCTTCCTGCATCGGTGACTTGAATTCCACGGAATTGCAATCTTCCATCTTGGTGGACAGCAGATTGTGGCATTGGACGATTAATAGCAGACCAAGTAATAGTTATAGGTTGTTCACCAGTTGCATCACATAACACAAAAGCATCATCCCCTGGCCGTACAATTTGTCGTGAAGGTTCTAAAGTTATTCTTGGAGGAGCTGTAAAACAAATCAATTATAAATATAAAATAGAAACAAATTTTAATTAAAAATATAAAACAAGCACCATAATGAAATTTAACATAAAATTGTATTTCAATTGAAAATAAACAGGACTGGCATTCGTGCAAAAAATATAGGAGCAACAAACTTAATAACTACAAACAATCGCGTTGTTAGAAGGATCTTGGCCCTTCTGGTACTCCCCTTACTTACGGTAGTACTTATTGTTTTACATTACTTGTTATTGATTTTATCTTACCAAAACTAGTGATACTTGCAAATATTAAATAAACAATTTAAAAAGTTGGTATATTTTTTAATAGTTTCAACCTTGAAATCAAAATTATTTTACTATTTTTGGTGGATTCGTAGGTATAATATAAGAATAGTTAAAAAGTTGCTGAAATTTTAAACTAAATGTGTACTTCCGTAAATAAAATCCCTTATCCCTAGTGCTCACTGTTTTTCTGACTGGTATCAAATTTATGCAGTATAGAACTTAAAATTTATCCCGCTATGCGCCCTGTGATTGTAGTATTACAGTTATAAAACTTGCACATTGTTGAATCTAAGTAATAACAATAGCTTTGTTCGTAGAGAAGTTTAGCCATGTAGGCCCATAGCTTCATTGACTATCTTCCTTCATACACTTCTATGTCTGGTCTTTTCTTGCCAATCTATCGATCTCGCTATTCCATATCTTCAGTGGCACTCTGTCCTCTCTCATCTTCAGTAAATGACCTAACCATCGCAATCTCTATGCTCTCACGAAACTTTCTTGTAATTCATTGTTAGTTCGTCTTTGCCATCCTGTTGCTTTTAGTGTTCCACCATAGATTTTTCTTTCCCACATCTTAAGCATTATTGGTATTTCTTTGTTAAGGTCCAGAGTTCACTAGCATATGTTTCTACTGGTCGTATTATGGTTTTAAATACATTTGTATATTCGCTGGGTGCGTGACATCTGGTCACATTTTTTAAACAATTAGTCCGCAGAGGACGCTGACGTCGTTTTTAATACCCCCACTATGCACTTCGCACCCAGTGAATACTCATTTGAAATTTTTTTATACGAGTACTATTGTATAAAACTGATGGGAACAAAATTTTGAACCAAAAAAAATATTAAATTTATTTAAGCAATTGAAGCTTGTTGATTGGTTCAAGGTAAAGCAATTCCAATCTTTTGATGACTCAATCAGTCAGTCTCTTTACTTATTTATATGTATAGATCTGATCTTATCTTCTGACTTGTCTGGAGAGCTTTTTTACTTTTAAGGGATGAATCCCCCACTGGAAAAGGAGAAACTAACTGATATTCCATTTTACAGTATTGGAGAGTATGTACAAGGAATTTTAAAACTATATAGTTTATTTTTCTCAAAATATCTTACATGACTGCATAAGCGAATCCAAGCAACTTATTTATATCTAAACAGAGTTGGGACGTAGCTTAGCTGTAGCTTTATAAGCTAAATACTTGGAATTATCAAGTAACTTTAAAACAACTTAAGCTACTTTTTTCTTATTTGGATGACTGATTTTGAATATAAATTCTAATATTTTATTTAACCTTCTGTCTAAATGTAAAATAAAAAATATCTACAACTAAATAAGTAGCCTTGCAAGTTTTTTGAAAGTAGCTTGCCCAACTCTGCATCTACCTAATTTGTTTCAATATGCAAGAAAGAAAGTAAAGCAACTAACACCGATGAAAACACAGTACCTCTTTGTGCACATATGTCTTCCTCGGCTGAATGAAACAAAAATACAATTTGATAACAACTTTCAAAACAAAAATATTTGAAAAGCATATCTGTATAATCTACAAAAAATAATAAATTCTTGTGATACTTACATACAACAATCAAATGAGCACTAAAACTGAAAATAATTGCTCCGGTTTTGTGAATACCAAGGCACTGATATTCTCCTGCATCCGATGGTTGTACATTGTCGATGTATAAAATTCCATTATTTAGAACTGAATTTGCAGGTAAAGATGAATTGTCTCCACGCACCCAATTTACATACAAAAGATCACTTGGTGCTAATAAAAAAATAATATTACGTTATAGCAAGAATTTTCAAATTTTCAAAATTTACCATTGGGATTTGTTTGGCATCTCAATTCGGCACGAGTTCCTACAGGAGCTGTGAATGTTTTATCTGTATGAGCAGGTTGGTGTTCGTTGTCTCTTGGTTTTGGCGTTATGTATGGGGGATATGGAGTAGGAACAATTTCTGTTCGTCCAGCACTTCCATCTTCACCTACGCATTTACATTACAATTTAATAGATTTATTATTTAAAAACAAACCAAATTTTTAGTTAAATTTTGACAAAATTACGTTAGTCTGTTTGAAAAAGTTTTAATATACTAGCATAATGAAAATTACCACGTTTATTATTTTAGTTTAGAAAGAAGAATCCAACTACATAATTGGTTATTTATTTTAAATTAAAACATTTTATTTAAAATGATTTCTAAAGTAAATGCAAGTGTTATACAAAAAATTTTTGTAGTTAACTAAATACCAAGCAAAGTTTGTTTGTAATTTTTTTCTGGTGTACCTATCTGTTGGGGGCGGGATTGACAAACATTTTAGATGAGGTGTGCCACTTGAGAAAATGATGTATACCTCGTAATTACAAGTATTAATTAATTATTACTCTTGTGTATTTAAGCATGTCTGTAAATTTTTTGTTTTGTTTAGAAAATTTAATTTTTCTTTAGAAGTTTTTGTAAAATACTTCAAATAAAAATGAAATTAAATGTTTAAAATTGAAACATTTTAAATGAACAATTGCTATTTAAGTAAATTATGTATCTGTACATTAAGTTGAATAAAGTTTAAAAATGTATCTACTTTTAAGTATTAAAATAATAAATTCTTTTGATTCTTATTGAACCATTGGAAAATAATTTTGAACAGAATTTTTTAATAGACACACCTCACGTTTTTGTTTTGTGAAATGAGCAAATATTCCCATAGGAACTTAAAAATGTAAATTAATAATGTTTAACTTACCACCAGGTCTACTAGGCTTCTCTGTTATCCCTATTAGTATGAAGAACAAAAATAAAAAGAAAGAAAAACACATTAATTAGAACTGGTTAAAGATGTAAATAATCTACACTACAATGTACTATCACCAAATTAATGTAATTTACAAATAATTTAAACTGATGTTTTTATAATAAAGTTGGAAATTTTCTCACCAGGTATATCGCCACGTTCTGGTACACTGTTAACAACAAGACTGACGCGCTCTTCTGCTGCTCCTGCATCATTGGTTCCTTGACAAATATAGTATCCTTGATCGGCGAAAGTAACATGAGTTATTTCGTACACAGCAACGTTTGGTAATCTACGAATAGATTCAACACCTCCAGAAGCACTATAATGAAATTTATGTTGTCATAAACTAGCAAGCTTTAAATATACTGTATGTCAAACCTTTGAGGTATTACATTTGGATATCCACCAGATGAATGTTTAGACCATTGTACTGTAGGTTGTGGTGTACCACTACCTTGACACTCAAGTCTGATGTAATCGCCCACATTGACATTAATTAATCCACTACGTGGAGATATGGTTAATATTGGTACTGTATGAACTTCAACATGGCCAACAGCAGTCGTTTTTCCTGCTTTATTAAAAGCTGTGCAAATGTATTCGCCAGATTCACGTAGAGTCACCTTGTTAAATCTTAAAACACCACCTGAAAGTTGTTCGATGGTAGAACTAAGTGGTGATCCATCTGCTCTAGTCCAAGATACATTAGGTTGCGGAATACCAGCTATAGTTCTGCAGTGCATTATCAAGCTACCACCAGATATAACAGTTAAAGCTGTACTAGGTTGTATCTCTACGACTGGAGCTTCGACTTCTACAATATAATAAAAAGAGAATTTGATTCAAATCGAAAAAAAGACTTTTTTTTTATTACGTTCAACTTCGATTATTGAGGAATCTTGAGCAACACCTGCACTGTTACTGGCAACACAAATGTATACACCACGATCGCGAACTTGAACATTTTGAAGTTTCAAAACGGGACCAACTTGCTGAATATGTGGAGCAAATGCTTCTCCAATTTTGGTCCACTTTATTGAAGGTGATGGTACACCAGTGGCTTCACAATGAATTTCGATAGTTGATCCTTGAGTAACCGTCTGCGTCTTTGGTTTTGTTAGAACTGTTGGGAAAGTTCTAAAATAAACAAACTATTAGTTTGTTTTCAACATTTAAAACATAATTTTTACTCTGAATGAAGTGCTGTGATGCTAACAGTAACATTTGCACTACCAGAAGTGCCGGAATAACTTGTTACAGTACATATATAAATTCCTGAATCTTCTTGTTTAGCATCATAAACAGTCAACATGGTATTATCTGGATTTTGACGGGAACTGTAAGGCAAGGGTTGTCTGTTGGGTCTTGACCAAACTGTACTTCTCAAAGGACCAGGTGCTTCACACACTAAAATAAATGTGTCTCCCAATTTACCATATACTCGACCAGGTGTGATAATAGGAACCATAATTGGTTCAGTAGATTCCAAAACTCGAATAGTAACAGTGGCTCTTTGTATACCAGCCGAATTTCTTACAATAATTTCATATTCACCACTATCGGATATAAGAGCATTCCTAATACGGAATATTCCATTTCCAGAGGTGTGCTATTCAAATGTAAATTAAAAATTGAAAATGAAAATTTTAATTAGAACTTACTAATGAATTGAGAGGTTCACCAGTAACACGAATCCATTCTACATTAGGTGTTGGATTTCCAAATACAGAAAATCGAATTTCAATAGTTCCACCTTCAACAACTTGTAGGAATGAGGGATCAACACTTACACTTGGTGGTTGAGGTTCGTTTCCTACATTAGAAAAAATAATTAAAAATATATTTCAAGTCTTTGTTATGTATTTGTTACCTCGTGCCTTTAAAGCACTTTTTAAAAAATCTTAGCAGCAAGAAAAAGAAGATTTAGGAACATTTTAAATAGTTAAGTTAACAAAGTTATAGTAATAATAAAAAATTACCTGATCCAACAGTTATAGTTGTTTGTCCGGTAACAATGGTGTAACCATCGGTGGCTTGACAAATGTAAGTACCAGAATCGGAAATACGAATATCTGTGATAACTAATAAACCACTTCCATCGTCAGTTATGTGATCTTCTGGTAAATATCCGCCTTCTTTAGTCCACTGTAATCTGATAGGCTGCAAGAAAATATTTAAAAAAGTTTAACAAAGTATAAAGAAATCTGTTACATTTATGGTTGATAAACCACTGGTCGCAGAACACCTAAGACGGAGGCTGGTTCCAACTTCAACAATTTTTATTAGGGGTGGATCGATTGTAACAATAATAGTTGGTCCTGGTTGTGGTTCAGGTGACATAGTGGTTATAGGACTATCAGTTGTTCCAGTATCTATTACAGAAAAGATGAGGTAAATTAAAAAGCATTAAATACTTTTAAAAAACACATACAACTAATTTGTTAATTTCTAAATTTGCAAACAAGACAAATAGGCCAATCAAATTAGGGTTTTGAAACCCAGCTTGTTGTAGTATATTTTTTCTGATTCCTCATGATTTTTTTGTAAAATGGTCCAAGTCAAAGAGGATATACTTATAGAGGAACCACCTATAGTATTAAAAATTGAAATGATTATTCTATAAACTTTATAATTTGATAGGTAGATTTTTTTGGGTGCCCCATGGAGAACAAAGTTACAATTTAACTTTATGATGCACCTCTGAATCGATCAGAGGTAACACAGTGATAAGAACCCATAACCCTGTCCATCAGGGTTTGCAGAAAAATTATGTGTTGAATTACCAAATTCACAGAATATTTATTTCAATTTTTAATATTAGGTGGTCCCTCTATGTATAGGTACATCCTCTTTGTTCAGGTTTAAAAATCTGAAATTGGTTAAATTTCAGGGCTAGAAAATATCTAAATTGATTGGCCTAACTAAAATTTTTATGCCCTCCCTAAATAAAAATATAAAACCAACACCAGTAGAATCTCGAGTAAACGTTTAGTTGACATCTGGACATAAAGCAAAATTTGTGGACACTTCAAACCTGGATAAATTCTTGAAATAATAACGCCTACTATATAACCATCCATATTTTTAACATAACATTGAATAACAGTAGGAACGCTACTGACCGTTGCATGAAACGATTTCTGTGCACCAAAATGACAACTCGAATATAAATCAGAACTGCGGTAAGTAAGAGGCTTGCCGACTTCTCTTATTACAATCTTAAGTTCCTCATGACTGTGATATTTGCAGATAAATTGAATTTTGGTTCCAGGTGGTGCAGTCACTTTAGATGGAGATAGTTCCAATCTAACACCGTCTAAAGTTCATCAATAAATTTCTACTTCATGCATAACCAAGTTATCTTTAAAATAAATAAATGTTTAATCAACATACCAATTATTTCACAAGCTTGTCCTTTGTAACCTGGCAAACAATTACAAACAACGCGACTATCGTAGCCTAAAACGCAACTTGCTTCGTTTCCACTGCAAGGGCATTTCGAACACGATCCAAGTGGACCTGTTTGCAAGTCATACAAATCTCGATAATAACCTGCCGAACAACCTTCACAGGAACCTCCTCTGTAACCCTAAAAAGCAGAATTACACTGTTTGTTCTTCAAGTAACAATAAAAAGATTTACCGGAGGACATCTACATAATTCAACTTCGATAGCCTTAGCTTGTCCGGTGTATTGTTCAACGGCTGTATCCAAAGTAATATCACTGATGTAGGATGATAAAGTGTTTGAAGCTAAAGTTGCACGCACTAATATTGCATTAATATTTGCAAGAGCTACTAAAATGTCTTCACGTGAAGCAGGACGAGGACCTTGTCTGTAATCCAACCTTTGCCAACTCGAAAATGGATTTAATTTTACCGACACTTTCTGTAAAAATACACAAAGTTTATTATCGTCATTAGGTGGTACTTTTGCGTGGAAATAACTAAGAAATGCTATTTTTTTCTCAAACCACCAGATTTTATAAATCCTTGCAAATTTTGGGATCATTTTCGACAAATTTGGTACCATTACAGTTTGAGCCCGATATGGCCGTTTTTCCTTTATCAAAAAAATAGCGTTTCTGAGTTATTTCCACATAGATCCATTTGTAACAGCAAGTGCAAGTACTAACATTGTTTCTATCAGGTTGTAGCGGTTCTGGATTGGTCCAAAAGATGGTAATTCCATTTCCTATAATTATAACATCTTGGTCCGGTGCATGATCAGGTCTATATGCGGAATACTCTTGAATAAATTCAAGTTTACCACCAAACGATTTAATTTTGTTTCCAACAAAGTCTGCTGGTAAAGACCAATACCATCGTTCTGTTGAACCTGGTTTAAATTGGTATCCAATTTTGTTTTCGGCAACGTTCAAAATAAAATCTGAGGTAATTCGTTCTCTTTGGTTTCTAATTAAATAAAGTAAACAAATTAGGGATGAAAAAAACACAGAAGATTATACTCACGTATCGGTTAAACTAAATCCATGATTGTTGGGATCCAAGAGTTGACTTGGTATCTGTTCGATATATAAATTACTTTCTCCACACTGATCTGTAACTCCTGAGCAGAAACATTCTTGACAACCTTCAGGATTTGATGAATTTAATCCGAAAGTTCCCTCGCGACATCTATTACAATTTTCTCCTTCAACATTTACCTAAAACAATTGTTTATAACTAAAAAATCATAATTTGAAATACAGAAGCTCAAACCTTGCATTGACAGTGATTATTTTCACAGAAAGGACTAATAGCACCATGTGGATTGCATTCACATCTCTCGTTGTTATTTCGTCGACATTGTCCTGTAATAGGATCTAAAATAAAGCCAGGTTCACATTGTTCACAATTTGGTCCTGAAGTGTGATCACGACAATTCTATAAAATTAAAAAATGGTTAAACAATTTAAAAAAGAAACAATTAATCTCACCAAACAGTTTCCATCATCTGGATCACATTCAGAAGAATGTCCATTACATGAACAAAGTTCACATAAACCTAAGTAGAGTCCTTCAGATGCACGAGTATATCCTGAATCGCAGTCTTCACATGATAAACCTCTATAACCAGGAGGACATTGACACTGCTCCACCGAAAGAGCTCGTTCTCTGCCATTGTTTCTTTCACTTGCTATATCCAAAGATACAGAAATTAACGCAGCTTCTCTGGTGTTGGTGGTATAAGTGGCTTTAATTAGCACTGCTTTCAAGTCAGCTAAGGCCATTAAAAGATGTTCTCTATCAGCTTTTTGACCATCGGCACGTTGCCAATGTTGTTCCAACATAGGCACAGTTATGGTTTGATTGGAGTTGGGTTGTGGGTAGTCTCTTCCGAAATAGAGCAGATTTATATGATTATCCTGAAATGTATTGAAGAAATATTAAAACGGTCATTTTGTGAAATCTTTATTGTACATACACTAATAAGTTCTACATCAGGAGCGGTGTTTCTGGAACTTTGACCACCTGGCATGGGTACGTAGCGTAAACTATATTGAAGGTTTCCACCATAAGTAGCCAATTTATCACCTAAATAACGAGATGGTAGAGCCCAGTAATAAACATCTTGATTTTGGTTAGAAAATTCGCTGTAGACGATTTCACGTGTGTTTTGATCCAAACGTATGCCTTGACTGATTGGCGTGTTCTTGCGTAGGGATTCAACAAGTTGGAACTGATTTATTGAATTTGTAAATGCCGATGAAATCTGTTAAAAGAATAGTTTAGTGACTGATATCTGTCTTCACAAAACAATACGTACTGAGTCTCGATACCAATTTGAACTGGTACACTGTTGAGTGATTCCCATACAGAAGCATGCAATGCAACCGAATTGATTCTCTCTACTTAAATGGAATGTATTGGGCTTACATTGATCGCAAGTAAAACCATCAGTGTTTTGCTAAAATTATATTTTATTGTTATCAATTTGAACCAATAAAAAACAACCGAAACACTTACAATTCATAATTAAGTTAGCATTAAAGAAATAAGATCAAGTTAAAAAAGTTATCATGATTAAAGAATTTATTTTACAAAATGTGAACTAATACTCACTTTACAATTGCATCTTCCATTGGCATCTTCACTTTGGCTTCCATCAGAATTACATCTACTGCCACCTTGTTGACAAGAGTCACCTGGTATTAAAGGATTTCCTGTATATCCAGCAGCACACTGTTCACAACGTCTGCCGGTGTATCCTGGTGGACAATTACATGTTACACCACCATCTGGACCCAATTCGCAAGTATTTCCAAATCTAAAAATTAATATAATATAATTTAATGTAACACAATGTATTTAGTAACGCAAAAAGATGTCATTACTACAATAAAAAAAGTTGTTTACTTTTATGAACGTCTAGGAACCAGAGGTGGTGACCTCACCTTTGACTGAATTTTATGAGCATATAAAACAAGTCCTTAATTTTATGTTTAGTCAAAACTTATTCCGATAGTAAATAATATAGTAAAGAAAATTCCGTCTGTAACACCTCCAAAAATTATGAATTTGGAACGTACTACTTGAAGTGTGTTAATGTAAGCAACAGTTGGCAAAATTTATTTCTATTATGATTAGTATATCAGATAAAACTTACTGGTTGCTAGGACTGGTAAGAGGGCAAGGACATGTTTGGCATGGAATTCCGCGAGCAGGATCTCCATATGTTCCAGGTTGACAAACATCGGGTTCCTTGTAGCACTGTCCAAGCCATGGTCCAGATCTATGACGTGCATAACCTGATGCACAATTCTGAAATAAGAAGTTGTTTTAGTCACCATGCCTTTATTCATAAAAAATAAATATTTACCTCACAAGACAATCCTGAGTATCCAACAGGACAAGTACACTCTTCAACGTATATAGCTTGGCCTAATCCAGTATTACGTACAGCAGCTGAATCCATCTCGATGCTCCTAAGGGTTGTATCCATATGCGATTCAGTGTATTGCAATTTTATGAGTAAATTTTCGACATTTTCTAAAACCATCATGATTTCTTCTCTACTTGCCAATTTTTCTGGAGCAGTTTCTGATCGTAGCATCCATTCTCCTGCGAATAATCGTACTGAAACTTGTTCATCACGTCCAGGATTATGACTTTCCCTAATGTGTAGTAAAGTATATCCATTTCCCTACAAGGGCACGAGTTAAGAGGGTAAGTTTATAGCTATTATTATCAAGACTTACTATCAGTATGACATCAGGTGCATTCAGCGGACGTCCGAAACCTTCATAATGTAAAGTGTATTTCAAATAACCACCGTAACTCTTTAGTTGATTCCCTTGATAATTTTCTGGCATGGTAAAGTAAGGCGTAACGTTAGGTATTGATGGTGTTGCATATGGAGATGCTAACAATGCTCGCACTCCATTGGAACCAAGAGGCGTAATTTCTGGTTGAGATCCTCTGAATATATCGTCAGTGATTACTCCACTAACCCCAGAATATTGATTTAATTGAACCCCCACATATTTATGAGAATCAAATGGTGGTTGTAACTGAAATATTTCAATATTAGGAAAGACAACCTTTTATGTTACAAATATCGACCTGATATGTGAACAAATCTGCAGATCTACATTCGGTTGTTGATCCAAAGCAGAAGCAAGAAATGCATTCATTGGAGGTATGCGCTTCTTTGTTAAATGTTCCTCTAGGGCAAACTGATGGAGCTCCTTCAACAACCAAGATTGTGTCAGGTATAGCAAAGATAGAACCGCGGATGTTTATAGCTTCACAGGAATATGCGCCCTGGTCTTCAACTTGTATGTTTGGACATGTTAAGGTACCAACACCATTGACGCTTGTCGTAGTACATTTTGAAGGAATGTGACCCCAATTCAGACGCCAAACCACTTCTGGTGTGGGAACACCAACAGCAGTGCAAGAAATTATAAATACTTGTCCTACACTTAATTGAACCATTGGAGGTGGAGGTTTTGCAATGACCACATTTGCTATAAGTATAAAATTTTATAAGTTCATCTAAATATAAAACTGGTGAGATTACTTACAGCAACCAACTTCATCACTTCCATCGATACAGTCGCTTTGATGATCACAGTGATAACTTTTAGGAATACACTGATTGCCAGAATGACAGGCAAATTCGTTGTATTGGCATGCAGAACCGGGAGGATTTGTAGCGCAATTTGCTTCATCAGTTCCATCACTACAATCAGCATCACCATCACAACGCCAAGTTTTCAAAACGCATTGCTTATTATCACATCTAAATTCATTTGGCTCGCATTGATGATCACTGCAGCGTGTCTCATCAGATCCATCACTACAATCGTAATTTCCATTGCATACAAGTTCTTTTGCTATGCAATCGCCATTGGCACATGTAGCTTCGTGAAGATTACAAGCTGTAGGTGGTCGTGTAGGAGGTGGATTATCTGAAAAAATAAGAAATTTTAGAACAAGAAATGAAATCACATACATTTTTATACTAGGGTACTTACCACAAAAATTAAAGCAGCACAAGAAAATTGCAAAAAAGTTAATTATCAATTTTATATCAAAATAATTATTCTATACCTTTGCCCTGATATTCTGTATCAATGGGGGGTAAAACCCCATACTTTAACAGTGATTGAAATTTGAAATCTTTGGAAGATCTCATCCAAGCTGCACGAATGAATACAATCGTAGTTTTTAATTTGTTTTTTTATAATTTATCAAATAATGCATTGGATTGTTAACTTACAAGGTTCGACAGTAAGGTAAACGTTGACTTGAGATCCAGGTGTACTTGGAGGATAGCCGATGGCAGCACAAGTGTATGATCCGCCATGTTCAATTTGAATGTTGGGGATTTCCAAACGGCCATTTACATCTCGAGAACCTGTTGGTAAAGGCAAGCCATTTCCTCTCACCCATTGCACTTTCGCTCTTAATGGTCCTTCGTCGCGACATTGGAATACAACCTCTCGACCTAAACATGATAAAAAATATTAGACCACCCAAGTAGCAATTAATACGTCCATGCAGGTATTATAACGATTTTTTATATACATTTGTAAGTAAGCTGCATAATTTGCAGGTAGTAAATATCTGTTAAACATTCACCAATGATCAATATTATTGATGATTATAAATAATAATCATATGGTATAAATAATGTTGATTTGTTTATTAAATGACATCAGATTAAAATTAATTAATTGTTAACTATTATAATAATGTGTTAAAATTGTTGGATCTTTTAAATGTTTCGATGGTGGTTTAACCTGAGAAGGTCAATTACTACAAAAACATTGTATTTTAAATATTATTAGGGAGTTATTTTTACTTTACTAAAAGCATGAAGTAAATACGCCCCAATTTGTCAAAAAAGATAAATTACCAGGATAAGAAATATTAAAAAGTTTGCATTGATAAAAATATTTACATTAGAATAAACCATATTTTTACTCATTTACGTTTTTAGTTCTCTTGGTTTAGAAATCGACTCTTTCCCACTTAATATAAAATAGACTGCCAGGGGTAGACTGGACAGAAGCATTTAGAAAATTGAACAAATTTATAATAAAGTCTTAGGGCCGATTTCATCATAAGTCCTAAACATTGTGTCAAATCTTTAAATAATATTGGTGCAATTATTGATCCTTAAAAATTTTGAAATTATGTTTATAACTATCATTGTTTATAACATAAAAGCCATTACCATTAGATTAGAATAATACTAAACACAGATACTAAAGATATATTAACAGTAAAGGTAAAGATGGAAAATGCTATACAAATTTATGTGTGTTTCTTTTCTGACTAATAGATGGCGTTATTAATTTTTATCTCTTATTTGCAATGGTGCTACCGATTTGGAATTGAAATATCGCGAGTTTATTTGTTAAATTAAAAAAATAGTAACCCCAAATTTGTAGCGCCATCTGAAAATGGGGAAAAAATTATTAACACCATCTATTTGTCAGGAAAAAAAGCATAGGTACATTATATAAATTTGTACCTATAGCATTTTCTATTTTTACAGTTCGTTCATTATCAATCCTGCAAGACATTTCAGCCATTGGCTGTTCAATTTGACCCTTTTCTGCAAGATCAAAATAAACTATTTTAAAAGTCTCTTGGGTTCAAAGTTTAATGGGTGGATGTTAGCTCAAAACTCTAAAAGGTGGTTGATACGTTTCTTATGCCTGTTTTCACCAACAATTTATTTAAGAATTTCCTAGTAAAGAATTACTTAGCTAGGATTCCATAAATTTGATTGGTCAAATTTGACATATGAATTTTTTATGTCAATACTATGTCAAATTTCACCAATCACATTTATGGAATCCTAGCTAAGTAATTCTTTACTAGGAAATTCTTAAATAAATTGTTGGTGAAAACAGGCATTAGTGGCACAAATAGAATAAATCTAGGTCCAGCTACATATATCTACCCTAACTCTTTTAGTACATCTTGGAGCTGTAGTGTACTTATGTATTGATTATTTTGGCCAGTTACGATATTATAGTTGTGCTATCCATCCGGTTGTTGATCACTTCAAAGGAACAGTAAAAATCATAACTCTTCTTATTAATGTTGGTAGGTATCACAAATCGACAATTAAACAAACACCATTACAATGGCCTTTGAAGGAAAGTATAAAGAATTTTCCGCAATTTACTTAAGCGGCGTCCATATCGGTTGTCTTGCCTTGCTTAGGTAGAAACTGGCAAGAACCTATCAGATAAACAATATTTCAATTCGATTAGTTCTTGTAAAGTTTCTACCTAAGTAAGACAAATCAGGCACCTCTTGTAAATAACTCAGAGATTTTATTTGCCCATCTCATTTATGGTAACTAACAACGCCAATATTCTTGTCCTCAGAGGTTTTTTTAAAGAATATTATTTTCAAAAATATGGTTTAGCCTATTAAGTTAACACATGAAATATGGCGCTATGAATGAAAGTTTTACTGAACTTCAGAGAATTACATACTCACCAGGCTTATACACGCCTGCGTCAGCAAACATAAGACAAATAAGTGTAAATTAGTTATTACATTCTTTTAAAGAATACAATTTTATCAAGTCCTACTGTTCACAAATTTTCAAAATTCATTTTAAATTTACTTTCAAAAATTAAAAACAAGACTGAATACTCACTTTCTTTAATCGTCTGTTGGCTGGGATAAGTTTTTATTTGGAGACCGCTACTGCTACCAGCTGTGGAGAAAATATGCATTAGTAACTTATTTAACAAGTGCGAAATTGTTAAATTAATGTGTGCAATTAATAATATTAAAACTACTGCTTTAGAAAATTGTTGTCAATATATTTTCTAAATAGAGCGTATTAAAAGATTGCAGGAAGTTATAACGTAACAAATAGTGAAAAAAATCGTGTCGCAAAGTAAAAACAGTGGCAGGCAATTAATAAAAAAATATCAAGGGTTTACAATAGTATTGAAATTGTAAAATATCATCAGAAGAACAAAATACAATTGCTGTTTTTTTTTAAATTCAATAATTTATTTAGGACATTTACTAAATGTTTCGCCAAACTGGAAAGTAGTCTATATAGAGGGATTTTAAAAGTTTCCACCTCCACCCAATATTTTTCAATATTTAATAAATAAAATAATATTATATAGTTGTCAGGAAAAATATATCGAGTGATTTAGCTTGAGAACATGGACTTAGAAGGATCTTAGAATGACCTTCTACATAAGTCCAATCTAAAGAAATAATAAAATTGTAATTTTTGAATCTGAACCTCTCTAGCCTCCTCCCCTCTCAACCTTGGAATCTTAAATAGCTCCCTACCATTTCTAATACGTCAAACAAAAGCTAATTTGTTTTAATTCACAATTTTTTTTTTTAATTTTTAAAGTTATAAAAGTATGGTTCAAATGTCTTCTTTTAAAAACTATATACTTTTATTCAATTTTTTTGAGTAATAAACTACTTTTAATAAGTAAAATAACAGCGAATTACGAAAGCATTTTTTCGAGCTTAGAAGAGGATTCCTCTTAATATAAAATTCCTCATAACTCAAAAACGCTCTATTTTCCGACCCATATTTATATGTTTTTTTTTACTTACTCGTATATCAAAACTGTAACTAGCATTTCAAAGTTTGACGAAACATTTTAAAAACACACTGCAATATAGTATATGAAACTGTAGTTTTGCTTTAGATCTCTGAGGTTAAGCAATGTTGAACGCGGTTAGATGTTTCGTACTTTTTCTTATTGAAGAATTTAAACATCCCAATCTTCCAACTTGGTGACATATAGGGTGTTGAAATAAAATAGTACCAAATTTTAAGAGCACATAGAACCCTTGATTACATTAGTACCAGATACGCAAACCTTTTGGCAGTTTTGGAATCATAGGTGTAGTTCAAAAGAATATCCACACGGTGGCGCTATTGAATTGATTGCAATAATAAAGTAATTTATTACGCCTTCCAATTTAGTTGCTCTGTCTGTTGATAATATTTTGAACCACATTAAAATTTTCCAAAACTTCTATAAGGTTAGCCTGCCTTGATAACATTACAATCAAAGATAGAAGGTCCAAAAGCCATTAATATCGTACAGACAACTTTTTAATCAAATAGCTGTAATATTATCGGAACATTAAAGACTTTTTTACTCCTAAAATTCGATATTACTCTTTTCAACACCTTGAAAAACTACAGAACTGATCGCAGCTTTCCAGTTCACTTAGCATCTGCATTCCACAGACGCTAAGAATTGTCAGAAGTTTATTAGAAGGTCAAATTTCTACTAACAAACCTCTGACAATTTCAGCATTTGTGGCAAATCCAACACATTAACCATTCAGCACTTGCATAAGAACTGAATTTACTCTTGACTTTTTAATACACTCTATGAAATTTTGGTTATTCTAAACATTTTTAAAAAATTAATGAGATTAATAAAATGTGTTGTTTAAATTTAATTAACTAATCAATCGTAGGTCAGTAATATTTAAATTAATGCAATAATCAAGAATTATTGACATTATCAAAAAAGTTTATGTACAAAAAAATTATTGGATTAAATTTTCCATCACCTAGTAATGCCAAATATAAAAGCAAGTTAAAATAATGTTTTGGGTCAGTCGCAGTAATTTGTGGATGCGACCGACTTACGTTCCTCTGTAATTGGACCACAATCAAGTTCGTCGCTAGTATCGTAAGGACAATCCACTCTTCCATTACACCTCAGATCCTCTCTTATGCAAGGTCCATTTTCACATCGAAAAAATCCCCGGTTACAACCTTCTATTTTTGTAGATGTAAAAAATTATTCGTAACGATATTGTCATCTAATTAAGGGATTTAAATTAAGAAAAATACTTACGGCAATTGCTTTCATCAGATAAATCGTTGCAGTCGAAACGTCCGTCACAGAAAGCCGAGTATGGGAAACATTGGTTGCCACTTTTGCATGGTTGTTGACCCCATGAACAGGGAACAGAAATTGGTGGACTAGTTGGGGGTAGTGTAGGTGGTTCTGGTGCATCTGTTACAGGTGGTTCTGTCGAACAGTTGATTTCGTCTGAACCGTCTTGACAATCCCTTCGTCGATTACAACGCAAATAATTTGGAATACAGGCACCATTACCGCATTGGAACTCGCCTTGAGCACAACCTAAATTTAAAAAAAATTAAGTTAATATTGTAAATTTTAACGCTTTTAATTCCCCTTTTCTAATCCAACAGACTTGCTACGATAGCCAATTCATGCACAATCTAGGAAAATTTTACAAAATTTCCTAACTGCTTAAATGTCGACATACTAGCAATTACCAAATTAGAAATAGACATTGAAAATCATGCTTGTACTAAATATGTAGATTAATTTTAAATATTTTAAATCTAACAATAATAAGTCAAAATATTACCGAGCGAAATTGTTGGAAATTTATGATAATTTAAGGTAAAGAACCCAAAAATTAAGTCTCATTCACAAAGCGATCGGTTCTATTGCAAAACTTGAAAGAACCAATCAGGTAAAAGTATAGAAGAAGATACTCCAATTTGATTGATCTTGCAAGTTTTTACCTTCCAATACAATACAACTTCTCACTATATAAATGAGACTTTATACGCATTTGAATAATTTATAAGGAAATAATCTAGTAAAACATTTAAAAACAAAAAATTGCGGTATCATAGCTAATATTTTTATAGTATTTAAATCTTTAAAAATAAAAATTTAATTCTAGCCACACTAATAAATTAAAAATTTATCCAACGGTTCTTGCAGTCTAGAGGAATTCCTTCGTAAACAGAATGTAAGTAAATATTATTGAAAATTATACAGTCCATCGATTTTTTGCTTTAAATTTTTGGTCGTAAAGGCCAAAAGAATCTAAAAATTTGAATTGTCTTAAGATAAAATAATAATGTAGAATAATCCCGATTCCACAGTAATTCGTTCATGAAGGTTTATCTCGCAATGATACGTAAAAATGTGTAAAAAAAACTGCAAACATTTTTGGTGACTTATTTTTCTTTTTAGTCATTTGTATTTTTTCACAAAACGCTTAAAACTTACTCTTGAAATTTCTAGATGTCTACATTTTTTACTTCCTGTACACTAAATCTCCCTTGTGATTTACCATTCATAATAAACCATAAGCTAATTTTCAAATGCTAATATTTAAATAAATTTAGACTGGAGATTTTAATTAAATTATTTATATTTACTTTAAATAATAGTAAATACAATCGGAATTGATCTACAAAAGGTACTATTATCCTTTATGATACCTACATTGCGATGAAATATTTTATTTATTTATAGCATTTCCTGTCTGTGTTTAATTATTAATTTGTAGACATTATTGTACATTGTCGACTTCTGTTGTTTAAAATTTAAAAATTAAATTTACAAAATTAATAACTAAACTGTTAAATAAATCAATTTTAACTGTGAATTAAAATGTATATAATTTGTAATCAAAAGAAGCTCCAGAAATATTTAAATAACAAATATAGCCCAAGCATTCATGTTAGGGTCCATTTTTTGCAATTCCCAATGCAATTGTCAGTTATTGCTGCTCTTGTACCTATTATATTTGATCTAATTATGATAATAATTAATGTATCACTGTTTATCAACATCTTAAGTTACGTAATGGACTTCGTTAAGTAACTAGTTACGCAATGTAAAATATTATGCAACTAATTATGTAATACATAAACATTCGGCAAAACAAAATAAAAAAATTGGTAGCTTTTTATTTTTTAATGTACATCGGTCTTCATTTCAAATTCGATACATCTCATCATTATTCAAGTGTTTTAGTAATTTTAATGCTAGTTCAGTCAAGTAGCATGCGGCAAAGGTAAGTAACCCTAAAAATAAAGAATCGCGGTTTTCAAGAATACGTTTTTATGTTGATGTAATATTTTACTATTATTCTACAATGTGAAGAACCGAATATAACTCAAATTTCAATATATTTACTGTAATATCGAATTTATTTAAAATAACTAAGCACAAAATCCCATTAAAATCGTTCAAGTTGTTATTTGCTCCACTTCGCTAAAAAATGTGGTTTTGAATAGCAATATAAAAAAATTATACCTTCTAGAGATAACTAAATAATTATGTGCAGCAAAATGTTTTACATTATTTTCAGTTCCTAATACCTCTCTAAATTTTCAAGACCGTTTTTTCATAGACTCGCAATATTTCACACTTTCGTCTTGTTCATTCATTTCTTCAAACACTTGATACACACATCGAAAAATTAGTACGCTGACTTTGTGCCAACAAAAATTTGATCTATTAAATTTTGAAATCTTGTAATCATTTGCAATCTGATCTGTTTTCTTGCCACTCATGCAAACGGTAGCGGTGCAGTTGCAGTAGCGATGGTGTGTTTCGCATAATTGGAACACAAAAATCGGTTTATTGAATTTAGAAAATAATGATAATAATATTTTCTTTTATAACTTAAATCTTTACGTACTAAAGAAGTATTTACCATAAAAAAATTACATTTAAGTTTATAGAATGAATATTTGCAAGTTTGCAACTGAAGAATTACGACATTATACAAAAAATATACCTAAGGTAAAACACCCAGCACTTGAACACCGCAAGAAATGGAACTAGTACTTGAACAGATTTTTGAAATTGTATTAATGCAAAAACGGAATATTCATAATAAGTAATATCCGTATTTTATAATTACTTGATGATTTAGCAATTGATTTCTATAAGTTTTTTTAAATTATAAATCGAAATAATTATATTTTTGTTAACTTGAAAGTTGCAATGTGGAATAGCCGATAAGCATGCTACTTTTGCCATGTAAAGTTACTAACCGTAAACCGCGCAATCACAGTTTTTAGGTTATGAACTTGAACTCGAAAAAACTAACATAAAATGATCACGTTTGTCCATTACGTTTGTCATACATAAATAAATCAATGTTGCCAAATGTATCTTTAGAATATCGATTGGATTTTTGTTTGATTTTGACTGATTTTTACTATTTTCACACGTGTTCAAGTACAACCACCACCGGAGTGTTCAATTACGGCTGCGATTCAAAATAGATTGTTCAATTACTCCTGCATTTGAAGTATATTTTAAAAACCTTGTAAAAATATGATAATTTTATTAATTATTCCTTTTTTCTTTGCTATTATATGCAAAACTATCTATATTTTTATAAATAACATATTTTAATCAAATTAATCGAATTTTATTTGCTTAAATTAGAGTGAAATAGGTTTTACTTTCAAAACTGTTCAACTAGTGGGTGTTTTACCTTACTAGTTATTATTGCAATCAAATGAGAAAAGTTCAGAAAATTATTTCACAAATTTCTTGTCTGTGCGAGCGTAGATTTTGGAGGGGGGAGTATAAAAGCGCCTCAAAACTGCTTTTCCGTTAGAACTCACTAACAAAAAAAAATGAAATTCACACGGTAAGATGTATATTTACCATGTTTTTCTTCCCAGCATATACAGTATAACCTGTCTTATCCGACACAAACGAAACCCATTTCCTGTCGGATGCTACAAAGTGTCGGATAAGACAGTGTCGGTTAAGACAGGTTTTACTGTTTTTTCTTATTAACGAAAAATTAATTTAATAATATTTTCCGAAAACTTTTCCTTAATATTTGAAAAACTTAAAAATTGTCTTGCTTTATTTTCAATCCCGGTGTCTACTCTTCTTATGAATAGCAGTCTTCACCATCTATTTCTTGTATTTTTGAATCCTCTTGATCAATAGTTGCTAGTTAGACACACTATTACCAAATCTGCAAAACGTAGTGCATTTAAACCGACTTTGCTGCAGTAAAGTGCAGAAATCCAGCAGTCAAAAGTGAAGGTAAGGTGGCTAAATGAAATTATTTTTTGCTATCCGAGTGTATCGATGTATATTGAAGGAAATTTCTGTTTTTCATACTCCATATTCTACGAGTGCCACTTAATGCCCACGACGACCGTGGTCGGTCTTTAGTCCAATCAAAGAACCACACTACTCCACCGCGATCGACCGTGGTTATCGTGGGTTTTAAGTGGAACTCGTCGATTATTTAGCCAAAAGTATTGCCTCTCTAACTTTAAAAATATTTTCTTCCATACTGCACGTGTTTTTTTTTGTCATACGAAATACATATTTCTATAGTATAGCAATTAACTGAAGTTTATTATTTTCATTTCTATACCCAGTAAACACATACACGTTGAATTACGGTTGAAACAACGTAACTTAGGTTGAAAGTACGTTATACGTTACTTTTTGGTTGAATATATCAACGTTGGTAGTCCGTTGATAGCAAACGGTTAATTTCCAACGTTATAACGACGTAGATAAATACTAATAACTCAACCATTGGTACGATTTTGACGTTAATTATACGTTACTTTCTATGGTTATTGTAACGTGTTTTTCAAACGTATATGCAACGTTACAAATAGATCTCATTGTCAACGTTGCCATATAACGTTATTTATATCGTAATTGTAACGTTAAATTAGTATGAAAAGACAACGACTCGGTGATATTTCCGTAAAAAACCACGTATTAGTTAGCTATGGATAAAACTTCGAGAAAACCGTACATAAAACCACGTCTATCCATACGTTGAAGATACCCAGTATTTAAACGTATTTTTATATCGTAATTTTAACGTTGAATTAGTATGAAAAGACAACGCCTTGGTGATATTTCCGTCAAAAACCACGTATTATTTAGCTATAGATAAAACGTCGAGAAAACCGTACATAAAACCACGTCTATCCATACGTTGAAGATACCCAGTATTTAAACGTATTTTTCTATCGTAATTTTAACGTTGAATTAGTATGAAAAGACAACGCCTTGGTGATATTTCCGCCAAAAAACACGTATTATTTAGCTATGGATGAAACGTCGAGAAAACCGTACATAACACCACATTTATCCATACGTATTTCGTAGAATATCGAATCCTCCATTGATGTTCCATGCAAATTAAGGATTTCATGTGAATTTTCAAACAGGCCTTGTTCTTGCTTATCATTAAATAGGTTGACTGTGGAAATAGAGCCAGCTCATATTTCTTGAGGTTCTCGTCGTTATCGTTATGAATAATCACTTCTTACAATAATTTTGTTTCAAATTGTACACTATCATGACAGTTGATCGTATAATTTCCTAAACTTCCAGAGCTAATTAATATCACATTTTTAATAATGACAAAAGTTAGAAGATAAGAATAGAGCTATTTCAAAAGCTTTGTAGTACCTTCATCATCTTTGATAATCTTAAGAGCCTGATGCATGTTATTCACCGGTGGTAAAATTTAAGCTAAAATATTGTTCTAAATAAATAATAATACACAAAATATATTGTTCTAAAGGGTGACATATTTTTTGGAGAGTAGGCAATATTCGAAAAAACTACTAATCCAGGAGAAAATGTATACACATAGTAAAAACTTTTTTGTAAACAATTTAAAGAGATATTACTAACTTTATCATAGTAACAAATTTTTGCATTTGGTATTATTTTTTTCATTAAATCCATTTTATTCCTGATTCCGGTTCTGTTCAATGCATTACACCTGCATTATCAGACAAACTTTTCGAGGTCAACGTGCAATTCTTAGTCGGTTGTGGTCAGGCATAGCAATTGAATGTCATGTTTTGATGTATTGCTCGATTTTCATCAATTTAAAGTTCGATATTTAAGTGTGAAAACTACGTTAGGTTTTCAACTTCTGTTTTCGACCTTGTGACTTGTTGTTTATTCCATCTTCGCTACCCGATATTTATTAACATCTGTGAATTGGTATTAGTATTTTACCAACATCTGGACAGGCTCTGCTTTTTTTTGTTCAGCACATTCGTGATTATGGTGCGCAAGTCTGATGATTATATCCGACCACACTCGGCTGGTTATCATCTATGGGTTCGTTTGTTTACCTTTCGCGAACCATGCTATTTTATTATCTTCATCTTCCGTTTTGTTTTGGAAGAGCTGGGTTTTGTTATCTTGGGAAGTTCCATTACACCTGGATGGATTGTGTCATCGCTACTTGCTTATACTACAACAACGACTGCTCGGCGCTCTATAGTTTAGTACATCTTAAAACAAAAATTTGGAACAAGTGCAACCATGAGTCATCTTCAAAGCTAATGTCAACTACAATTGGAAGAAGTTAGTGGCATCTTAAATTTTGTAAGCTGTTGAGAACTCTATGTATGTAAGTAATTTTTATTTTTCCTATTTGTATACTATATTATATTGATGCATTTATTCAGGCATTTGCTTTCAATTTTTTATAACCATCTTGCGGTTATCTTTCACTTGTTTCATATTGATTCAATACCTTTTGACGACGTAACGCTTTTTATAACTACATATTATGTGTATTGCTTGCACAGCAGTTATTATTTGCAATCCTCCTCCAAGTGTTTGTAACCTTGTAGAGGTGAGGGGGCTTGAGTGTTTTGATGAAGCTACAGGTGTGAACCACAGGACGGGCGATGGAGGAGGAAACCCCTTCACCGTCATTCGGACGGGGGTCGGTTTGGGGCCGTCCGGGACGTAAAACTCTTTGTGTCGGTTCTAGGCCGTCTTCTGAAGGATACTAGCGGTTGTAGCCGAGAGACCAGACTAATTGGCAAACACAAAAAATCAAACCGTAAACCGCTTGTGGGCTACAAAGACTTTTCTGCAGGAATTTATTCTTGAGAAGATAGTAGTGACAAGGGGCACGGGGGTCTTGGCTTAATAGCCTGGGCTAAGTGGATGAGGAACCACCATAAAAATCTCCCAATTCTCACGGTAGGTGATGCCAATGAGATGCAAGGCCGAGGGGAAGCTCGGTTATTAATCACCAAACCTCGGGGCACCAGGCAAATCTCGTTGTATATAGCCCCCGTCGTACATGGGGCTCTGTGCGGCGGCGACTTTTATTTCCCCTTTACTCGTGGGAACAGTAATGGAACCAACAGTAAAAAACCCAACTGGTGGGAACTCCGAAAGGAAGGACGCACAAAAAACTAAAAAATCCGGGGCAGCCAAACGGCGTCGCCAAAAGCAGAACCGTGCGGCACCCGAGACAAACCATAACCAAGGTGCAGGGACCTCAGGGAAACCTACACCTCTGGTAGAAGGGGAGGGCACCTCGACCGGGGGGCAAAAGCGTAACCGGTCACCAGGAGGAACTCCAGAAAGCATAACTAGGCCTACTAAGAAGGGAAAATGGACTGAATCTGTTCCTTCTTACAAAGCAATATTTACGAAGATCCGTGTGGCAATTAAGCCGCAAGGGTTTCCAGAAGTAACTCTCAGTGTGGAGCAAAGCGACCTTGTAAAAGGGATGCTGCTCAAAGCACTAGATGGGTTAGTAAAAGGTGGACCATCTCCGAAATTCTCAGAGATGAGACTTAAAGGGGGTCTCCTCGTTGCCTCTTGCGCTGACCAGCCCACTAGGGACTGGATGGAGCAGGTGTTAGCGGAGAGAAAACCTTGGGAGGGTGCTGAACTTAGTGTCATCGATGCTAAGGACATCCCCAAACCAATACGAACCATAACATGGATTCCGGGACCTATTGAGGAACCGGAAAAAGTGTTCAAGAGACTAGAAGTCCAAAACCCTGGTCTGGAAACCAGTACCTGGAGAATAGCGGGCAAGAAAGAGGACCCTAAGGGTCAACAATTAACCATATTAATGGATGAAGGCTCCTGGAAAAAAATTCAGGAACTTCAAGAAAAGCCCTATTTAAACTTTTCCCGGGTGACTTTCAAAGCACTGGGAAGGAAATAAAGAAGGAGATGCGGAGAAGATGGAGGTGGAAGAAGGGGAGTCAAATCACCCTGAAACACCTACATCAACTTTAATAAAACTTTAAAAAAATGGTCGTAGACCATGTTCCGATTTGTCCTAATAGTATATGTATTTGTCCTAATAATTTGTCTTGTAGAGGTAAAACACAACATAGATGTGGCTCTGATACAAGAACCTTGGTTAAACAGGGGTCTAATAAGAAGATTAAATATACCAGGGGACTGGGAATTAATAAAGCCCGGTAAACAAAGAACCTAGAGCATGCGTTATTAGGTTATTACTAAACAGAAGCATATAATGTGCTGCCGCTGTGGGGACTTCCTTGTAAGGACCTATTGCGGCAAGTCTAAAGATGGGAGGAAGGTAAAATGAATCTGGTGGTCACATCAGCTTATCTACTATAAACTATATGGTAAAATAGGACTTCTAGGGAAGTTCAAGACTTAAAAGAAACTGCGAAAACAGTAAAACACAATTAGTGTTTTATTTTGAAAGCGTCAAGATTTTGAAAATGTATATCAAGATAATTCTTCCGTTTATCTTTCTCAAATGGAAGTTTCAATTTTCGTTCTTTGTAATGTTTTAAGTTTAAAAGCCACAAATTGTTGTTTAATGAAGTGATCTTCTATTTTACCTTCTGCATAACATTTATGGGTAAGATTACACATTTTCCATCTTGAACGCAAGTTTCATTTTGATAAATTTCAGCTTTTTTTAATTAACACGTCGGCGTCGCCGTCGTAATTTATGTGACGTCCATTTTGGTTCCAATTTTGATTATGGTTTCTGGAAATGAAGTTAGAGTCGTGCAGATACGTTTTATTATCTTTTAATCAGCGTAATGGAACCCATTGTCATGCGAGGGTGTTTACCTCTTTTAATTGAGATATTGAATCGGACGGATTGAGGTGGAAGGGTAAGTTGAAAGGCAATTTGTGTATTTAATTTTACTTGATGATATTTCTTGCGAATGTGTTATTTGCGGTCAATTTACCAACGTTTTTTATGTCTGCGTAGCGCAGTCTCCTAGATGCGTGAATTAGCGTTTGGTGAGTTGTTTTCAGATGGCAACTCAACTGTATTTTTATTTGATTGTCTCAGGGTATCCCTTAAGGTTATCCTGGATTTTACTTTATTTGTTGTGTGTTTTGTGTTTCCTATTGGAGTTTTGGAATCAAACATTGTCAACCCCATCTTTTACTCAACTATGTTCTTTGAATAAAACCAACTCTTCTTTACTTCTTTGTTTTATTTAGGATAACGATCGCCTGAGTCACAACGGAAGAACCCAGAACCGCGTACGCGCGACCCAAGCTCTGCTACTGGACGGGAGTATAATCCCTTAGCTGATGGCCTGTCTACCATTCCATCGTGGATCAGCAGGGCAAGTGGACCAAATTAGAGCAATTTGTGTTACAAGTGCTCTGTTCAATAAAAATAATAATACATTGTAATTTTTTTGGAATATGCACATGACTCTCAATTATATTTTTATTGGTTATTAAACCTGTTCTTTTATATTATCAGCGTTTTATTTGGAGTTGCCCCAGATTACGTTACTTTTTCAGGATTCTCGACCCAGCCTCCGCAGATATTATTGGATCCGCAGATATTATTGGATCCGCATATATTAGGGGTTGCGTTCTTGTACTGTACTAAAGATGCAAAATTGGTAGGCCATATATTTTGATAATAATTTAATGATCGGCTACACAACACCAAAATTGCAATAAATAGTCACAGTTTCCTATGGAACTGACAAAGAAGGTACTAAAAACAATAATTAAAGACATTGAAAAATATAAACTTGAAATTGTTTGAAAGAACTACATAAAATTTAACTCGTTCTTAATGGTTTTTGAAATTATGTTAATTTTTAACAATAAATTGTTAAAAAAGAGGATAACTTGTCTTGCGATTATCAACAATTATAGCAACAATTTCGCTCGGTAATATTTTGGCTAGTAAGTACCTCAAAGACGTCAATTTTACAAAAATGCTAAAAAATTTGAAAGGCTACTTATAATAATACAAAAAAAATATTAATGAAGATTTCAATGAAACTAGATGAGTAATTTACCTAATTGATAGAAATCATAAGCACAAATGAAGCCAGCGCAATTTATAAAAATATTAAATTACAGTTACCCTTCAAACACAGAAAGGCATACAATTTTTAATAGCTACTGAATACCTTAAATTACACTATGTTCTTTTCTACCTACAAATACTTTATATTCAAATTACAAAAAATATTAGTTACTTTCTATGATAGAAAACCTACGTCATTCTTCAACCATTTTACTAATATGATCTAAATGACATCTATACAAAACACATAAACTTTCCACAATTATACACGAACATATTTCTAACCGAAGCAGTTTTGTTCATCAGAAAAATCTCTGCAGTCGTAAAAATTGTCGCAACGCAGTATCGAGTCGATACAGGCTCCATACGAACACTGGAACCAATCAGGATCCTCACATGTTCCTGGCCAAAGGGGCCAGAAAATAATTTTATATTATGCTTTCTTGTATGATTTGCATTAAAACAGAAATACTTCAAGCATAACCAAAAAATGGTAATAAAATTTATAACACAAACTTACCACATTCGCTTTCGTCTGATCCATCGTTACAGTGGGACGTTCCATCACAAACCAAATAGCTTGGAATACAACTACCATCCTTGCAAGTATGTTCGTAAGCACTACACTGCTTTACTGGAGGTTGATTGCAATTTATTTCATCCAATCCGTTAGCGCAATCCTGACGCCCGTTACATTTGTTAGCTTCTGGTATGCATAAGTTGTTACCACAATCAAATTCTCTTGGTCCACATTGAATACCTATAAATTAATTTTATGTCGTACAAAAACAATAATAAATAAAAATAGTCCTAAATAAAGGAAGTCAGTAGCAATACAAAATTTAAATAGGATACTTTTCATCAACGATAAATAATAACATAGACTTCGTATAACTGTGAACCTACAAACTTCAAAATTTAAAAATGTAAATAATCTATAACTTGCAAATAATGTGTATCAGATTTAATTTACGTTCTGAATGAGCTGCCAATGAAAACTGAGCAGGCAGCGTACAAAACGTGACGGTTAATAGTTTCATTGTTATTTTTAATTTAAAATTTTCAAGTTTGTGTGGGACGTACAGTCGTATAAGCAACACACATTTAAGTTTTCAAAATCTATTTTGTCTTGTCACGTTTCAAGCCTATTTACAGTAGTTGTCCCAATAGAAGTGGATACTTACTCGAACATCCAGCTTCATCAGCTCCGTCATTGCAATCTTCAAATCCATCACAACGATATTCGTGTGGAACACACGATTTATCACCACATTGAACCTCATTAGCACCACAAGCTGTCAAATACACATAAAGCAATTTAAAAAAAGTGAAGAAATAATAATTTAGCTCTGCATCAATTTTAATAATTAAAAGTAATATATAGAATATTTTTACCTATTAGTAAGTACACTTCAAAGCAAAGCTATGACAAAGACATTTATCATAGTTCAAAACATATAAAAAGCTTTACATATAACAAATAAAGCGAATAAGCTGGACAACATAAAACATTGTACACAAAGCAAGAATTGAAAAAAATGTAAAATAAAAGAAATAATTATTAATCGTGGAAATAATAGCGAATTAATATGGAAAAATATTTGTGGGTAAAATATTATAGTTTTTACCAAAAAGCTAGAGGATCTAATTTTGATTGTTGGAGCAGATACTGGAACTTCCACCAAAAAAATAGGTTATTATAAAAGAGAAAAACGTAGAAGCGTTAGTTTTAAAACTCAAACCGCTAGAGCTAATTGGAGCAGATACTGGAACTTCCACAAAAAAATAGGTTATTATAAAAGAGAAAAAACGTAGAAGCGTTAGTTTGAAAAACTCAAACCGATAGAGGATAGAGCTAATTCATTTCCAAATGAATTTGAAAATTGGGGTTATTCATGCGAAAAACTTGGAGAGCGAATGGTTAACTTGCTCAAAACTACTTGAGAAAAATAGAAGGGTATAAAACTTGTACACGTACTGGTGGAACCATTGTAAGATGTATCACCCCCACCAGGACAATTCTTTTCATCTGATTGATCATTACAATCTGCATAACCATCGCAATGACGTATCGCATCCAAGCAAACGCCATCTTCACAACGAAAACTGTCTCCAGGACAATGTAACACTACGAATTGGGTATATGTTTATTGCAATATTACGAATTAAGTTATAAAGTATCAAAAATTATTATTTTGAATGGAGCAAAGGAAACACATACCACAATCACGTTCGTCGCTACCATCCGGACAGTCTGAACGACCATTGCAACGTGAATCTTCGGGAATGCAAACGTTATTTCCACAACTAAATTCGTTAATATTGCAAATTTCACAATCATGTTCATCGCTTCCGTCAATACAATCAAAGATTTTGTCACATTTTTTACCCTGGATACAAGAACCATCCAAACAACTAACTTCTCCTTCTCCACATTCTGAAGGTTTATTTTAGTTACAGTTAATTTTAAAAGTACTAATATTGGAAAGGGTAATTTTTAATAAATTAATCTACGCGATTAAAGGATTATGGTCTCAACAAAAATAGCAAATTAAGAAAACGACATTAATAGATGTAAAAATTAAGTTATTGAAATGTTTCTACTTTTTTGATTACCCACCAGCATCGCAATTAAGTTCGTCTGATCTGTCGCTACAATCGGGTATTTCGTCACATCGGTATGCAGAATCGATGCAACTTCCATCGTTACATTTGAACTGATTAGAACTGCACGAAGGTTCTATAATAGCACACGTAAAGCAAGCGTTAAAATTACACACAGTACAACAAAAACAAACAAATTTGCACATTGATATTAATTATTACAAGTAAGCCAATGTTAACTAAAACTAAGTAACAGAAAAGAATCGTGTGTCGATAATTTTATACAAATTGAAAAACTATTTTATGAAATCTTAACGATAAAACGTACCAGGTTGTGGTGGGCAACTTTCTTCATCAATACCATAAGGACAGTCAACATACCCATTACACCTTTTATAATCCATGATACAAATGCCGTCACCACAGTGAAATTGATTGAATTGACACAAACTGCCAAAACCTAACAACGCTCATTCTAATAATTAATGATTCCTAAATCTTGTAGTCATGCTGTTAATAATCAAAACTAGTGATTTCGCGAACTAATTAATTTTACAATGCAGTTTCATATCAATTCAAATAATTTAACTCAAAAATTCCATAATAAAAAAATATTAGATACCTTCATCACACTGTTACTTTATGCTCTTTTCTTGCTACCAATAACAATAAATGCACAAACACAAAAGCAACAAGCAAATAACTATAATAGAAACATGGATTGCGGGCAAGACAACACAAATGCATTTTCAGAAATCGTGAAATATTTTTATCGTGCATCTTATTGCTCAAAGGTTGTATAATAATATTTTGTGGTGCTTTGAATGCCATCTGAAATTTTTGTTATAAAATATGCAAATAAATAAAAAGAATTATATTATGCAAGCAGTAATAATGTCATCTACACTTTTGCAAATGGAAAATATCATTTCCAGTTAATTTTCTTTGGAAAATCTTTTTATTTTACTATGTATGTTGTTTCTTCCATTATCCGTGGATTACCTTTAATGCAAGTCACATGAATATGAAATATTGTTAAAACATGAAATGGTAAAAGGTATATAGGTAATATAAAACTGGGAAAACTATTTTAACAAGAATTTTTTTTTGAAATTAGTAATTTGTACTTCAGTATGGAAAACACATTAATGTGTTTTGAAATTCAATAAAAGCAACAATACTCTTGTAGGAAATATTTTTTAATATTTCAACAGCTTTGCAATACCAATTATCACATACCTACTACTGACTAAATATTTCATAACATAAAACTTTTAAATTTGCATATCCTACTACTGTATTCTTATTGTGTCATTTCAAGCAAATGCCAATTATTTTTCTAAAGTAATAAGGAATTTATGCACTCCTACTTCGGTTACAGCATTCAATTTTATTTTAAAACCGATTGCCAATAACTGATGGACTTATAAACTTCTAAAAGACTTTTAGCATCTGCTTAAACATTGATTTCTAATATAATATAATTAATTTGGTACAATCTACCATCCACGTTTGTGTGATTTGAAGAGCCACAATTTAATTCATCTGAATTGTCTTGGCAATCCTTGATTTTATTATCTTTTATTTTCAGCTATGCACAAAGCTTGTCGGCACACCTCCAAGTATTTTGTATGCATTGAATCTCCAATTTACCTTCATGCCCCGCATCATGCCACAACGCAAGCAAAAATTAATAAGCAAAAATAAAAAAATTTGCTTATAGTAATGTACTAATAAGTATAATACAAATTTTATACAATGCGAAACATCGGAAAATTTATTAAACGCATTTAGAATTGAAATAAGTTTAATCACATAAGAAAATAACTAATAGAAATGTTGTTATGTCTAATGAAAGTGAAAGCACTTCGGATGTTTTCCGAGCTGCACTATTAAAACAAAGAGAAAATCAGAGAATATCCTAAATTTAATAGTGAAGAATTAGCAACAGAAAACAAGAACATCAAAGAATTCTAATGAAAGTATATACTCCTGTAAGTAAGTGACCCTTACCATTAATGTTAGCACAACCAACTTCGTCGCTCCCATCTGAACAATCATGAAGCCCATCACAAAACTTTGTTACACTAATGCAATCGCCATTTTTACATTTTTTCTCGTTACCTTGGCACGAAGCTGCTGTATGAATTTTTATTAAGAATAGTTCTAACAATATCTACATCAAAAAAGGTACAGATCATTTAATTACTCAATCAAGACTATGTCCAAAATTAATTTTTAAAAAATCGTTTACAAACGAAGAATTAATTTAAATAACAAAATAATCTATACCTTCAAGTTGAATCACTACATTAAGAAAGTTGAATTTGAGTGTGAAAAGAAAATTAAAAATGTATCCAAGACGGAATATAATGTATGTATGTATACAAAAAAACTAACCACAAAGTTCTTCATCTTCAGAAAATGGACAATCGGATGCTCCATCGCACCTTTTAATAATGCCTATACATGATCCATCACTACATCTAAACTCGTCTTTTGTGCATTCTGCACAATCAAACTCGTCAGAACGATCTAGACAATCTGCCACTTTGTTGCATTTTTTAATCTGATCAATGCAAGTACCGTCCCGACATTTGAATTGGTGATCCAAACAAGAACCATTTTCTAATTTATAATATAAGAAATAAATATTGTAAACCGGAATCCCCGAATTGAAATATTAAAAAATTTCTACTCAAGTTTTAAAAAAATTATACTACGAAATATATTTACTATATTAAATATTATCAAAAATTATCTATGGGAGCAATTTAACTATCTACGTTAATCAAACTAACAACAGTATTACCTCATGCCCCCAAACACCCCCTACACCATTTGAAAAAAAAACTACCCACCACTGGTTCTTTTAAATTAATAGTAGTAAATACTTTTTCGTATTTAAAAATATAAAAAAAAAACAAAGTATGCATACTAGTGCAATTTGTTTCGTCAGAACTATCCTGGCAATGTCGAATCCCATCGCATCTTTGTGCCGCAGCTATACAGAAGCCATTTGCGCAATGGAAGTCATCAGGTTTACATGCTGTAAATAAATATTTTAACCGACATAGTTTTTCCCAAGAGAATAGGAATTGTTAGCACAAAAACATTAAAGAGAGTGAAAATGGGAAGTAGAATAACCAATTGAAATAGTTAATAACATTGTAGAAACACTCACATGAAAAAACAGAACAAAGTAGAATAAGATGAAGAATATTATACAATTGGTATTTAAAAGTAGTGTGAAAGACGCCACAATGATTACAAAAGGACTCGACAAAAACTTACGACAATTTTTTTCGTCAGACTGATCATCACAGTCATATTTTCTGTCACACCATTTGGACCTGGATATACATTTTCCATTGCCGCATTTGAATTCCTGTCTCTCATCACATTTATCTGTGTTTTGTAAACATGCATTTTATTATTGTTAATAAAAAATAAAATAATTTTTCAAAAGTTAAAACACTACCTCTTTGATTAAAAAAGACTATCTTATTGTTATTATTAGCAAACAGCTAATACTTACAGCGATAATCTATTACAAATATGTAGATACGATATAAGCCCAAAATTCTATAATGCAAGTATGCAATATCAAGCAAAAACTTTAAATAAATCACGTGCTTTCATGCAACACTAGATATATTCAAAAAGCTTCGATAAAACTAATTTAATGCAAATATGTATTTACAAATCCTATATACAATAAAAATACTATATCCATAACTCCTATATCGTAAAACTTACCTTCTCCACCTCCTGGACAGTTCGTTTCATCTTCTCCTCCTCTACAATCGCGAACTTGATTGCATTTTTGATTACCTTCTATACAATATCCATCGTCACATTTAAATTGATCTTGTCTACATGACGATTGTAGTTCTACAAATAAAAATTATTGCAATTAGCACTATCGCAATGCTTTGACACAATTTTATATTATATAAATATTAACTTTGGAAACTTCAAAGAAAAATAAATCTGCATATATATTACATTTTTGGTGACCCGTCAGTTAATATTATTACTATTTATATTATTATATAAAAAAGGGGGAATAATAATAATTATTGATCATGAAAATATTGTAGTTAGTGTAAAAATAAAAAAGAATTGATTTTAAATACAGAACTCGTACGATTTGACTGATAAAAAACCGAAAAGGATTTTTCATTAGAAAATCGAGAGTACAATACATACTTTAGCATTATAAAGGATCAAAACCCTTTAGTAAAATGACTACTAAAGGCAAAACACCTCGATCACATTACTAACGTAATATTGTGAATTCTATTGAAGTATGGCTTTGACATTTAACACCAGAATGTAAAAGTGGCTGCAGAAATTCTATTATATTACTATCCTCGAAGTTCAACATTTCGCTATTGACTAATAAGTATTAAATAGTTTTGTGTACTATACTATAATGCAGTTTCAATTTGTCACTCCATTTTAAAATTGCACCCCAAAGATCTGAAGAATATAAATATTTATTATAAAATTAAAAGTAACACAGCTGTATTCATTGACGTCAAAAACATTTACTTCAGAAACCGAAATTTCGGTATACGTTACGAGATGTAACAAGTGAGAATTACTGTGGAATCAACAAGTGAGTAATACAAAAGGATCAAATCGGAATATATTAAATGAAAATAAATTTTAAATGAAGTAGAGGTAACGAGTAAATAAAATAAATAATTTTATTACGTGGAACCGTTATGAAACAAAAATAAGAAGAAGAATTTATCATAACCATAAAATGAAATTGTAATGCTAAAACTTGTTTTTCTTATAAATTGGGAATAAACTGATTATTTTTAAAACAATTTTAAAAACCATAAGACAGGGAAGAACACTGCAGCAGTGGTATGTAGGGCATATTCAAATTAGATTTTATTAAATGAGTTAATTATAGATCGGCATTCCATTTGACTACTCCAAGAAAATTTATTTTAGAATTTAAGGAAATCTTTCAAGTTCGACATATACATCCCATTAGATACGCAATAAAAACGTGCAAAAACTACGGATGTTCGCTTTTGTTTTATAAAACTATTTGTATGCATCAGATATAGTTTTTACTAGGTAACAATTTTAGGTTGACAGTAAAAGTTAAGACTTAACTAAAACATACTTCCATGTCTGTATTTAAGAAGATACAAAAAATGTGATGTTAAACAGTTAAAATATAGTATGTAAATTACAATTAAAAAATGTGAACTTCACTGAATATTAAGAGAAACATGAAAAATTTTCGTATTGCTGTCCAAATCGGAAGCCAGAGGCATACACACGTTCGTGGTGTATTTGGAAAATTGACTTGGAAAACTGACAGACGTGGGTACGAATCCCCTAAAGTGGTCCTTTAAAAGCAATTTTTTTAAATTATTAATGAACAGTTCGTGTTGCTAATTTTTCGACCTTTAAATACTTATTATATTTTTAAAGCGAGTCGTTAAAATCATATAAATTTGTACGCATAAAAAGTGCAAAAAATTAAGGTTAATTTAACGCTTCAAATAAATATTTAAATTACTTCATTACATTTAATGAACTAAACGATATGATAATAAACACAGTCAATATTACATTAATTTTAAGCGAAATTTTATAAACACAGATTTTTACAAAAATAACCACTTAGTTACCAACTCAAATTTTGCATATTTTAAATAAATAACGATTGAAATTGTTTTAAATTTATGTGGCAAATTACGAATAGGTAAAGCTGGATATTACTAGAATTTTAATTAGAACCTTAGGTATACTATAGACTTGATTACTCTGTAGCTGGATGTGTTCGCTGGCGAGTTGGTTACACATAGAAACCGTTGACAGAACTTCTAAAGCGCGAATCTCCAGTGGACATCAAACATTTCGGCCATGAAAAAACTAACCACAATCATTATTGGACGAATAGAAAAGACAACTTTAAATGAAAAATTTCGATATTCTTCAGTTTAGTTTTTCTGCAAATATTAATGGATGGAAGAGAAGGAGAAGAAATTTGAAAGAGAAAGCCTATTACATTCAGCAGTGAAGACAAGTGGTTGGCTGAACGCAATTTACAGGTAAACTATGTTTCTAATAGAGTAGACCTGCAAAGCCGAATCAGTGGTCAGTGGTTATTTATCAACTAATCTTAAACAAAGACTTAGAGCAGTGATGGCAAACCTTTTTGAGAAGTGGGTCAAATTTTGCTCATTCTGTTTTTTAAATATCAGCCCGTGGGTCATTAAATCAGTGGAGTCACTTGGGAAGAGGGAGGAAAGTGGTAAAAAGCTTACCCATAATTTGGAAACCCTGAAAATTTGTTATCAGGAAAGTTTTATACAAAAAATTTTTAAACGCGTGGGTTATTTAAGAAGCCGTCTGACCCATGGGTCATAGGTTTGTCCCCACTGGCAATAATTTGGTAGTAACTAGGAATCGAACCTTTAATAAATCAGTGGTGAAACTATCATGCCAACGTTCGCAATGCGATAAGGCCTCAAGCCGCCCACAGTTAAAATAAATAAAAGAAATGAATGTTAGAAAATGAAGAACAGTTTCTTTAGAAAATTGATTCATTTTTGTTGAATAGAATATTATAATAAATTATAGTAATAATTACGTTCTTACTTTATCTTTATTTTAAATACAAAACAAGTGACAAAATTAAAAACTTCTCGATTTTGGAAAGATATCGTGTGACGATGAATAATTCACTTCATAGCATGGAAAAGTGACAAGTGTTCCTATTTCCATTAGTAATCGCTAGAGAGTAATATTGTCAATATTGATAGGTTTTTTATCACGTTGGTGGAAAAGCGTCACTTCTAAGTTTAGTCGAAAAGAAATGTTTTTGCAATTACAGTAAATTATACATTTTATAGCTGTGAGGATCTCTTCTGCCTACATAGGTAATTAATAATACTGTTGTTAGTTTTAATTGAAAAAGTATTATTTTTATTTGTTCAAGTTTCATTTTGAGTGATGACATTTTTGTACAAGAAGTAAGGTAAATTTTAAAAGATAACCATTTTCAGTAGTGACAATTTTTTTTAAATAAATTCGACTTTTCTTTTTAAATACAGTGCTGAAAATTCTATCGAGTTTTCCATCCGAGTTTCACAGTCCGCAAAGCCTCAGCAAGATAATAATGAATATTTTAGAGAAATAAAACAGAATATTTCACATCAACGAAGTCTCTTAACCTAACCTGTATGTTTATCTTATTCTCTTCTCGCAATTTTTGAGTTGTGACATTTTTCCGCGTAACATGCATAATTATATTGTCATGATTTTTCTTATATTTTATATAAAATGGAGTTCCCATAGAAAATAAATATGAATGTAATTAACACCTTTTCACTCTCACGGAGTAATTGGCCTGTTTTGTGGTTTTGATTTTAAAAACAAGAATGACTCTCTCTATTCTGCTATCCACGGCGGTGAGAAGCCTGTTTTTTCACATTAATGTGTCAGATGTATCTAAGATGGGATTCAAAATGTATTCTCAATTATATAAGGATATGGGCATTATGCTTATCTATTATGTGTCCTGATGGGAAGTAAAATGAGACTTGAAAGGACACATTTGTCTTAACTGGAAGCTGTGCTCAGCATATGGTTAAACATTGGCATTATTTGTTCAGTAAAGCCTGGAGTACATTCTTTGACCAACGGTCAAATATTTAGCTTATTATGCCAAAAAGATACAGTAAGGGGGTTAGGGGGTTATTCTGTAACTCTTAAGGAATCCTTTAGAGCCGTAAAGTTTGGTTTACACTTATAATTGAATTAAATAATATGCGATAATCCGGCAATATTATGGGTGTAAACCAAACTTTACGGCTCTAAAGGATTCCTTAAGAGTTACAGAATAACCCCCTTATAAAATAAGCTAAATATTTGACCGTTGGTCAAAGAGTGTACTCCAGGCTTTAGGTGTTTTCCTTCTTGTATTTATGATCTTAATATGCACTGTCATGTGTAAAGTGAGGTAATGTGGCTAAAAAAACACATCAAGTTGATTAGAATTATTATACGCGTTTTAATAATAAAAAAAGTAATGTTAACTTGCGTTAGCAAAATTGAAAAGTAAGAAGATGCTGTACACTAAGATGAAAAGTGACCTTAGTAAATACACGAAGGCGAAAAAACGAACTGATTGCGAATAAGTAATCTGGTTGGATGTAGAATACATAGATGAGAAAAATCAGCTGGGAAAAGTTTCGTAAAATCCCAAAAACGCAATTAAAATTCCAAAAGTGGATAATGCAGGCATCTACTTTGAAAAGTTAGCCCTGGTATAAATAGTCAACGCGCAGCTAAAAATGGCAGAACCTAGCAACCCCTCGGGGTTCTCCAGCACGTCCTGAGCTTTTGCTCTAATTTTTCGGAGGTACCTCCGCAAAATACTGTCAGCGAAGCTTTATGCATCACCACTCGAGATAAAGAAGGCAAATGACGCAGTCCTGCCGCTTTGCGACAGCCATTCACGCCAATAACCAATAAGATGGCAGATTGAATTAGAGCCTCAAAGAGCAAGCACGTTCAAAATTGTGATCCCAGTCAAAATCGTATGTGCAAAGAGTCAAGAGGGGTCGCTGACGACAATTAAGGATAAGATTGTGAAATCGCCATAAAATCAAAGTGAAACCGAACAAACAAAGAGAATGATCATGGAAGCAGTCTTGGAACCTCATCAGTGCCAAGGAAACGCAGCATCAAATTAACGGGAATACTTTGAATAAAGTAGCCACCAAATTTAATCATGATCGTAATCATATTAATGTTTTTTTTGGGGATGTTTTGATACTAAAATGTAATTGAATTATTTTAAAAATTTTCATAAAGCAATTCTATAAAGCTGATTGTCAGTTTTTCTCCAATAATATTGGTCGATTCAAGCTTTAGTGATCTTCCTTTTAACGTAATTTTGTTTTACACTGGATTTCCAAAAGAGAAAAGAGGGAATTTTTTTGCGAGGTTAAAAGATTTGAATTTGGAGGTTTTCTTAGTAGAGAATAGAGAAGAGAGGGCGTGAGTCATATTGGGACTGGCATCGCTCACGCGAGCGTGAGAATAATTCTTGTAGTTCCGTTGTTTGTCGCACTAGCACTGGCGACGAACTATTTGAATAAACAAATGTTTTTTTACAAACGAAGGGTTTTATCAGTAATAAATCTCATTTTGTAAAAAAGTATCACAATATAGTATACTGAGCAAGAAATTAACTTGCTAGACAAATTTTACAATAATTATAAGTTGATAGGGGTCTCTTATTATAATATGTTGGGACCGGGCTCAAAAATCCCAGCTACGCTACTGCCTATAATCTTATACCTAACGGAAAAAATAATTTGGTGTCATTTAAACACTATCATTTGGCAATTATTTAATATATTCGAGAGATCAGATTAGCACTTAATTAAATAAGTTAATGTTGATTTTTGTCGGATTTAAAAGTTACAGAATAATAAACAGGGCGAAGTAGCTACCGCTTTTAATTTGAATTCTTATATGATTACAACTCCGTACATTCCGGGATCAAAGGTGGCTCGTTCATAGCTTACAAAGACGTTACTAGTCGGTATTTGGGGACGATTTGGAGGTATTTGTGATATATGGGACGAACAATCTCTAAGAAAGGTAAATGATTTAGCTACATAGTATGGTTACTAAAGGAACAAAGCCAAAGTTTGATGGCCACTGAGATGGATTTTTGTAGACGTTCCACGGAAAAATCAAAATCGAACTACAGTAATGGTATGGTCATGTAGAGAGAACTGATTAAGAAAGAATACCTACTAAATAGGTACTGAAGTGGCAGCCATTAGGAAAGAGGAAGACTCTGAAAGAGTGGGAGACCAAGGGACTAACAACAGAGAGCAATAAAAACGTTTATTAAAATTTTCATTTCAAATCGACGTGACGCGACGTACATTAATATAGGTAAATTTTTGGAATCTAAAACATGATACAAGGTTACAAAATGTATACTAGTCCATTTACTTTTATATAACTGCACTATAAATTAGCACAGTATTTGAACAATGTGACCTTTTTTACTCATTTATGGCTAAACAACATCCTACTTCTTGCATACCCGTATTTATAAATAACAGACATAAACCAATTTTTTTATAATTAGGAACAAACTTCAATTAATATTGATTACGTAATGTAAGTGTAAGTAAACACTGAAGGCGTCTGAAGTTAATTGAACAAATTGCATATACACAGTGTCACCGACATAGGAGGAAATCTATCTTATCGTGTACATCTGCATAATAATTTGTTCCAAGATGATCGTAAAGTTACTTTTTTATTATCATTGGAATATTTATTGCTTTACTAAAAATAGAGTAATAGAAATATCAAAATGAATCATCTTGGCACTCGATAGAATTTTCAAATTAAAAACCACTTTACCTGCTTCCTTAAATTTAAATAGCAGCATATTTCCAACAATTAGTGTAATTTTAAAAGTAAATTCAATTTAAGACAAAAAGAAAAAATAACAATACATTTAGCGTAAATAAATAATGCCACGATAAAAAATGTACGACTTAATAATACTCGATAACAAAAATAAAGAACGAGTAAAAAAGTAATGCAACTGCTGAAAGCTACACATTGTCGGTGTTCCGCTGAGAAATTACTACATTTCTGAAACTTTTTTGTATTATTTTTTAGTTACTTCCCTTAATAAATGAAGAGATCTGTAGTACTTTTATTATTATTACATAATGTGCAAAAAGACAAAAAATTTCTATAAGCTTATTTAAACAGCAAATAATTAAATATTTACAAGAATTTTTCATTAACGTATACATTAAAAGTGAAAGGTTTAAAAATAAATACCATGGTTTTTCTGGACGGTGATCTCAACATCGGAACAATAAGAAGCAAACCTTACTCCTATAAACTATTCATTCATTTTACATTTTTAATAAATAATACATTACAACTACAAAGTGACACCGCACCGTAATAATTAAGTAGGTGTGACCACATTCCATCTTCCACAATTTTTATAAAATCGAGTTGAACTTAAATTACACTTCGCGTACCTCCAACACGCGCATCATTGTTGAATAACTAACCATCTAATTTACCTACCTTTAAATTTGTTTTCGTCAAGTGAATTTCAAGTCAAAAATCTATTATACAAAATTTTTCCTGGAACGACAGTTCAACATACTTGAAAGCAAACAACCAAACGTAAATTCTCTTTTTACCCGTATACTTTCAGGATCAACTTTCACTACAGGAAACTGTGATTTACATTATTTAAGAAATAAAATTATACCCAACATTCATTATTATTCCTTCGGAAATAATCCGTAGAATGAAAATTTTACAATACGGGCTCTTAATTAAATACCAAATTCAATTTTGCAGAAATGATTATTTATACTTGTTTAATGATGTAATCCAAAACCTGCCTTGATTGAATAATTACAAGGTATTCGTCGCAAAGTTGATGCTGATTATTTTTTCGTATACCATTTTCGAGTTACTTCTCATTATTATGGCACAAATTAGAATAAACGGCTTGCCAGACAATTGCAAAATTCAATATGAGGACTTTAATTAATAAATTTTAATAGGGAAGAACTTTTACAACCCAACCATTAAATAATCCTTTTTGTATTATGTGTGTAAATAAATAATTAAAATAGAAAAGGGAAATTAGAAAGAAGTCCACGTCAAAGTAATTGACATATAATTTTCCTACAATATTTGCAAATCGCTATAACGTTTTTTTTTATTATTTAAAGTTTTAATCAAGCAAAAAGCCTCATATAGTCGGTGAATGTAAATTGAGGGTAATCATTATTTTAAAATTCACATAAAAGTAATTGAAAGTAATGAGGGCATCATAATCCATGCGGTACTACAGGGTGGAAGGATATAAAACGACATAAGCGTATAAATTATAAAAAATTCAACATTTCAGTTAATTCATGTATTACCTTCAGTAATCAGTATGTAAAAGTAAATAGCTACAAATACAATCAAGTGATTTTTTGTGACTTGGTATATCCACTTAGAGCTTATTTATTGTTTGCGGTTCAAATGTAAATTTTGTTTACACACCGTCCTACTTAATATTTCCAACTTGTTATATATATTATGATTATGGTTAATTTAAGTTATAATATTGATCATATTTAATATTTATACAGCACATTATAATACCAGTATTGATAAAATAGTGATCGATCATATATTTTGTAAAGTACACTTTAATATGACTTTTTGGAATACGTGAAGGTCTAATTGGTTTACTTTATATTATAAGTTTATCGACATCCTATTTCAATAATAGGTCATAGCAATTTGAAGATATGCAGAACTTCTTCCTTAAGTCAACAAGTGAAATGGTATTTCTATTTGCCAAACTTATAAAACCTCAAGTTTGCATTTCGTCGATAAAGTTAATTTAAGGTTATTCATCATCAGTCTTATTTTGATGGTAGTAACGCAAGAGGAATGCAAAATTTATTGTATAGAACTGCATTAACTAAAAATACAATTTATCGTGGCATATTTTTGTTAATATGAAAAACCATGAAATATACTCGTCGCTATATGTTATAATCTAACGATGACAGTAAAAAATGATAAATATACAATTTTAACATATATACAAGGAAGTTGTTAAAAATCAGAGACAACTGTCTTGTAAAGGCTCGTGGTACGATACGCCCCGATACAGATCATCAACATTCATTAGCATAATGGGTTACCATCAAGCACGAATTCCCTCCAGTTACTAACTGTTTGCTAAAAACAAATCGCTTCAACTACAATTTTATAAAAATTAAGCTCAAGACAATAAGATTTACTAAACATTCATTCTATGGTAGTTCAAAATGAATCTAATCAATAGCTTCACGATTTAAAACCCTCCTTAAGAAAATGGAAATATATTGTAGCTATAGACTATAGAGTCTCAACCTATTAGCTTTGATACAATAATTTTGGTTGGTTAAACTAGCAATTAGCAACAATGTGAAAATTTACGAGCCCAATTAAAAGAATCTTAACTGCTTCGAAAGATTTAACAGAGTGACGACAATGCATTATTTTAATAAAGTAAATTATGTCGTTTAAATGTCTAAAACTAACAATTAATAATTTAACAGCATTCGAGATTAGAATTAACGACTTAATAAAAATTAAGACAAGTGCATCACAAAAAATATTATGCATCATAAAAAATGTGCAACTATTTTAGGTCACCCATTCATTAATAGAAGTTTCGGTTACTATCAATTATATTATTGCAACAAGTTTTAGACGACAAACAAATTAAAATTGTTGTTCTAATAATAACTATATCTTGGAATATTTATAGTGCAAATTGATTAATACAAATTAACTTTTAATTCAATGTCACAAATATTGAGTTTGCAAGTTACATAAAAATATAAAAAAGTTGCTTTTCTTTATTAATGCTGCCTTTTAAATGAAAGACATAAAAATATGTAATTACTACTCCCATTTATAAATTATTTAAATTATTTTCAGCAATTGGTAAACATAGTTATTTACATAATAAGTTATGGCGGAATTCTATAATACGAAGTAATAAAAAACTAATTTTTCTAATAAGAACTTTTCGAGTTCGTGATTTATGTTCGTGATCGACTAGTGCCATCTTTAATATAACAAATAAATTAAAATTATCAGTATTGTTTTACGTAAGCTCGATAACATTTTCATTTATTACAAAATTAAATTTAAATATAAAATGGGTAATTAACACCCATGGGAAGACATTCTTCAATTTCCACAACTAATCAATCCTAATTTTGTATAATAGCCTATTTAGAATTAATTATCACATTGCGAATTATTTTTAACAACTTTAATTCATTAAAGATCACGAAAGGGCAATAAAATTATTGACAATTCTCATAAATCCGACTTATTCTTCCACCCTGCTGGGCGGAGAGCCCCTGTATAGATTTTAAAAAGTTTAACGGTTAACTGCACGATTCAACGAAGAAAATTAATTATATCAATGCAGAAGTATCTTACGGATATTAAAATTATAATAGGTGGTAACAATTGCTATAAATAGTGCATTGTTGGCTAATAACTTTCACGTCAAATAAGCCAATCAATTTTGAATATTAAATTGTGGGGTGGCGTGATAAAACATTTTACATTAGTTGCGTTTTCTGGTATTAGGTACCTCCAAATATAAGAAAATTCAAGAAAAGAAAAGTATAAGGACCGAAATGAAAAAGAAAATAATAAAGAAATGATAAGATTTGAAATTTAAAATTTTATTTTTCTCTCACGTTATGATTTCACCAGTATATTAAAATAATGTGACCTTTCGTGAAATATAATAATAAGGAATAAGGATTTAATTTAAATGTTACAGAAAAACTACTACGATAGTAAATGGTGGACGTATTATTTACGAAGAAAAAAAGGGTTCCACATGTGAGTAAATATTTTTTTGGTGTATATTACTTCAAATTTATTTTAATGATGATTGATGGGTAAAAAAATTAATCAACCATTAAAAATGTTACACAAAACTAGGCTGTACAAAATCTGTTCTAATTAAGTTTGGCATTTGCTTTAAAAAATATATCAATAACACCTTTTGTTGGTCTAAACAATTCGTATACCAAAATAAAAGTTTCTAATTATTGTTTCAGATTCAATTTCCATTGATTGTTTTACACAATGGTTGTGAAAATGTAATAATAAAACTTTTAGTGCAGTTACATTCACAACTTCAAAAGCTTGAGGTTTACGTAACATAATGCTAAAAATACTTAATTGCCGTAATGTTTATTTACAATAAAATAACCTGCTAAAGTGGAAATGAAAGACATCAAATATCTGCACTGTTCGTTATAAAAAAAAGTAAAACAACGTCGCTATTTCGACAATATTTCGTTCTTAACACTAGCTCAGTAATCGTTACAAAATTGCGAAAGGAAGTGAGGTCAGGAGAAGTCAGGAAACAACTCTGTTTTGCGGAAACTAAAGAGAAAAGCCGCAGGGCTACCACACTAATGATTCATTTCTTGGATTCATAAATCTGTATCTGACAACCAATTGGTGCCTAAAAGACAAATTATCCGCTTTTAGCTTATCACAAAAAAATTACGTTTTAGGAAAATATTTATAGATACAGAAATAAGATTTCAAAAATATCACAACAAAATTTTCTTGTCAAAGGTTTACTGATGGTAAAAACAACAAACGCGGTAGAACTCGAGGAGAACGCTAACGTGGATATAAGGATGTGCAGAACCACGTCCTGGGGGAATGACAGATGCGAGAGGCGACAAACTCAATTACTGTAAACCACCGCGTGTCCACTCGACCTTTGAACAGATCCCGAGATCGGCTGTTCACAAGTGTATATGCGATTTGTCTTACAGGTTATATTGCCCCTTTTGTATGTTTCAAGAAATAAAATAGTTTTTCTTTGTGAACATATAAGAAACACGAGTAAATTTAATTTTGGTTTTAAGATTTTTTCTAATAAATAAAAAGGTCCCTTTTATTACTAGTAGAGAACAAAACATCATTTCATGAATAAATGGAAGCAGATAAGCATCTTTGTTATCACTCACATATTATTCAATAATCTGGAACCTTTTATGTAACATGCAGGCCATTAGGATTATAATTTTATTAATTTAATGAAATGGAAATCCTAAAATCCCTGATTTAAATTTTAAAATTAGTTGAAAAATATTAAACGGATTCAATAAAATAATCTAAATTAAGTACTAGGTTACAAAGAATGAAAAGAAAATTTAGAGCAACTATTTCGGGGTTCGATAAAGTTTGTCTTGTAGTAATATGTAATAATAATAATATAGGTATATAATAACGAAGTTAATTACTAACTTATCATCTTATAGGATTTAAAAGTTTTATATACAAGCAATTAATCAAATTAACCTGTTTTTATTAAAAAATATAATAATAATATTATTATTATTACTTATACATTGTATTACCTATTATTTTTGATATAAAATACTGTTCTAGTGATTTAATTAAAATCTTTGTTAATATTGTTTGTCCTTTATTTACCGATTCTTTTGTTAAATTAAATTGTTTTATAAAGTTCAGACAGTACTGAACAATGTATAAAAGCGATGCTATCAAGTCGATAAACAAAATTAATATATTTTATTAGCCGTTGGTTAATATAAAGGATTAATAATACGATTGTTGAAATCTGGAATGCTGGTCACGACCAGAATATAATATGATCATTCCCAAACAATTGATTATCAATCACGGAAGGAAAATTATTAAATTAACTTTATTATTAAGGTAATATTTGAATTTTAATAATGATTAAAAAAGAATAAAACTAAATCCCAATTGTATGGTCGCGTCGTCGGTTGTTCTGAATAATTAAATTGTCGTATAAATGTCGATATTAACTAGGTACAACTAATTTGGAAATAAATTATTCAAGTTGGTGTAATCAGAAATGTATTAAAAACAGTAAAATAGGTAAAATGTACAAAATAATAAAGGAATTGAACAATATAAGAATAAGAAGTAAAGAAATAATCATTAGAAGAGCAAAATTGAACCGTATTTTCGTCAGTTTATAATACGTGCGTGTTTTGTGAAACTTAACTTAAACTTCCTATATTGCAGTTGTAAGTGACTCTCGAAGTTTGTAATTTTTACAGTATTTGCAGATGTTTGGTCAAATTTATATTTATAAATGGAAGTAATTCTTTTGATGTGTCCGACGTTAACTGTTAAGTATCCAATGTGTCAGTCTGACATAATCTAAACATGTAAATAGACGTTTACGTAATGCATGGATGTATATTTATTTATTATGCACAGTTGCAATGTGTGTTTCTGAAAAATTGGGTCAACGCATCTTTCTGCGATAACACAGAATACCTGAAAGTAAATATTGTACTCGTATACTTACTTTTAAAAAATATTACACAGGAAAAGTTAGTATGAGTATAGGTTAATGCTCTCCGTATACTCAGATTTACTATCAGCAATAATTATGAAGAAATATAATTAAATGTTAACCAAGCAAACAAAAGTTATATTGTTTATACAGCTTCTTTCAATTTATAATTACAGAAAACTTCCTAAAAATGTAGGAATACAACTAGCCATTTTGCTGTACAAAAGTTTCAAAATTCGTATCTATAGTCTGTTTTTTTTAAGAAACGAGTAAAAAATTTCTATTCCACGTGGATAACGTGAATGTTAACCTATAAAATTGGTTGAAATTAAATTTGAAGCAAGGTTGAACCCTATTCAAGGTTGAAATAAAATTTCAAGCAATTTCATTGGTTAACATTAAAGTTATCCACGTGTAATAGAAATTTTTTACTCGTTTCTTAAAAAAAACAGACTATAGTTATAATATAAGCTTCTGGTGTGCAATAATAGGTATTTGTGCAACTAGTGTGAAAAATGGATCCTTTTCGCACGTGTTGCATATAACATTTAATCTGCTTCCGTTCGAAAAAGTTTGAAAGAAAATTAAATACAAAAGATAATCATTTTTAAACCGAGTAGCTAAAATTGATAGTATGCTCAAACGTTAGAAAATATATTATTTCAGTCTTAAAAGTACAGTACGTGGCAGGAAAAGTGCTCACTCCCGTAAATTTTCTATTTTGGTTTAAAAAATGTTATATTTAGTATAAAAATTAGCTAAATTTTTTAACTTTATTTCTCAGTTTTACGAATATGAATGAATTGAGTCCAAAAATTGCAGTTAAACAATTTGGATATAAAATATAGATTTTTAAATTGCGATAAGGAAAGTGCTCACCTTATACAATAACCATCGTGATACAGTTACATAAATTATTATGTGAAAACTCTTGAATAAGTTTCAAAAAACCGGATCTGTTGTTGATAAACCCGGGAAAAGAAGTCGCAAGCGATAACAACTCAAATTTGTCGACTAATTAACCTTTTAGGGGAAAAATAATCCTAGGTTGAAAAAATCTGGGTAGTACTAATATAATAAATTTATGATAGAAATATTCACGGATAAGAAAATTCAGGTTAGAGAACGTTATCACTGAAAGGTTAAAGAAAAGATGACTACCATTATAGTCTTCAAAATAATAATAAGAGACTGGAATTTACTAGAAAGTACTCGAGGAAGACAGTCGACTTCTGGAAATGAGTTGTCTGGACTTTGTAGGGAAGTCTGTATATTTGAACTCCTTGGTCAAAATCAGTTGCATCCAGAACGAAGATTATTAACCTTCAAGTACCGACGTGGTCGTCCGACAGACACAGCGATCGTTCAAGATTTAAATTAAATAAAAAATGATTTAAACCATTTAATTTTGTTTTATGTTATGTTTTATCGTCGGAGTCGTTCCAATACAATAACTAGCAGGTAACTTGTTTTAAGTTTTCATAAGATTTTGGCATCTGTACACAAGCGTTAAAAATGCTATAAAAAATTCAAATTGCTTAGTTTATTATATTGGAGCAATGATATTATTAATTATATAAAATTTGACCAGGAAAGATTTCATTTATCAACAAAGCAACTTTACCCATGGAAAATCTTTGATCAGTAGATATTAAAATTGATAAAACTAATGTTACCAAAAATAATTCATTCAGCAACGTTTTTGTAGAATTAGGAGGATTTAAAAGAATAAAAATCTTGTAAAAGCATGCCAAAATAAATCAAAAAAGTGTTTAAAGTGAAAGGTGACGAAACAAATTATTGATTTTTTATAATTAGTGAAACGTTTGAGGTTTAGTACTTTTTCTTGTCATACTAATAATAATTATTTAAATTAAAGTAAAATTAAATTATTTACCTTACATAAAAGCAATTCAATTTTATAGCTTAGAGAAATAAATTGTAATCTCCGAAGTCAAGTTATTGTAAAAATAAATAAAACTAAATAATATTTGATTTTCCAATGTGAGAAGGCAATTTTATAATGCAAGTTCTACCGTACTATATTAACTTTTAATGCATTAATGAAAATTTGAAATGAAAATTATTTAAATTTATAATTATTTTGAATTTTATTATTATTATTTAAGTTTAATTTACATAAATAAATTACTATAAAACGAAATTGACGTTGAAGTGAATTTGAGTTAATATATTTCCGAATGCACTATTTGCAGAATTTATAATGGATTTAATTTAGAATGTTTATACTAATTAGAATTTAAAATTACAATTTCAGTATACGTAAGTAATAAAAATAATTAGCAAATTATAAATTAGAGTGGAATAAACAACGAAGATAAACAAAATACTAAAGCAATTTTGTACCTACTTGGCTAAGCTTAAAATTCGAAAGCGAATGTTTGAGAATCACAGAAAATAAGTAGAAAATTAGGTTTGGGTAACTATGTTTGCCACAGATATTGAACCAACTTCTGCTTCTGGTAAATATATCCGATATTTGATTCAATAACATAAAAACCAAAATACAATAATACACTAAAATATGTATTTCAACAATTCCCCAAGTATTTTACTTTTAATAAACGGGCGCGTGCGTTTTACAAACCTTTTCCGCACGAATGTTAATTATTATTTTTTTTTGTCTGGTCGATAATATTACTTGAAATATTTTAACGTAGAATTTATAAAGAAAATATAATTGAGTTAATTTAAAATTTTTTTATTGGCATGAGAATAAATATACCGGATGGTGAATTGTTCAGCACATAGGGAAGTAACATGAAAAAAATCATATTATGCAAAACAAAAAATGCAAATCGTTCATGGTAAACCATTTTTGTTTAAATTTAAAATTTATTTCTACGAATTATTTTTTCTATTATAAAAAGTAAACAAGTAAAAGTTTTGAAAGGGTAAATAGCTTATTAAATATGTTGATTTTTTATGTCTCATAATTTTACCTGTATTCACTTTTGTACTAAAATAGTAAGGGGAAAGGAAACTGTTCATTTATTATTTTACATGTGTAATCCCTATACACTACTGGCTACTGGACAATTTAACACCCGGTAGATGATCTTGAGCAGTAGAATGGTGCTAGAAGCTGGATGATGCCAATTGTTTGATAATATTACAATTACAATATTTCAATTTACACATAAATCAATAATTAATCGAAGCAAAACTAGCGTCGTTTGTATCGGAAAATAAAATTATAAAATTTCATCATTTATTTTTAAATTTTAAAGTAACAATAAGACTAAAATTTCAGTATTTATCCGTTTAACTGTTTATTCAAAAAATGTTGTGGTCGAAGTAAGGTCATACATAAAAAATTCATAAATGACTCCTAGCGCTTTACAATTTGGCAGTATTTACATTTGTACATGAAAATACAATTTAAAAAAATAGAAAGAAAAAAGAACATCGCGTCTTTTATTTTGCATAACCTAAAATTAGTATTAAACAAATTATTTTAGTTTAATTAAATTTATTTAAATCTGATTTGAGCTACAATAAACGAATTTTAATGGTAAAGTTGCTTTTACTTTATTAACATTCGTAACAAAATATTTACTCAATGAAGAAGAAAAAAATAGTGAATTTTTGTATAGAAATGTTTCAAGTGGAACACCAATATAGTCCTTTAACTTTATCAGTACAATACTGTATCCCTCACTAAAGTAAGAGTTAATTTTTGTTTGATTTTTAGTGAATAATTGTGCCAAAGCTTACAATTACAAAATGTTGTAATACAAACGATAATGACCTGGTTCTCTCACAATTAGTCATTAGATCTAAATATTTCGTTCTAATAATAAAAATAGTCGGCACTCGTCGATCATGCCATACCCAAGTAAATTTTCACAAAGGTCTCTTTAATTAAAATTAAATAAAGTAGTAGCAGACGATGTAAAACAAAATAAAAACATTTATTACATGAATTGAAATTTATAAAACAGAAGATTTAACCTTCAATTCATTAAATTTAATTCAACAATCGTTTCGGAGATATTGGACAGTGTAATAATAATTATGAATTGAATGCTTGAGATAGAGTATACATATACATGTGATCTTTATTCGGCCAAGTCAATAAATTAGAATTAGTCATTCATCTAACACATTCTACAAAAATATTTTATTAATAGGACTTATAGCAATTGATATGATCGCATCAATCGCATTAACATAACAATTTAGCAAATCTATTTGCCAAGGGTCTTCGCACTTGACCGCTACACAGCTTCATTAAGTATTACTGTGTTTTGACTAATTTATATTTAATTACATTTTTCAACAAAATGTTTTTTGAAGGAAACATAACTTAAATTATGACCTCGAAACAGTGAATATTTTAGCAAAACATGAAAACCGAATCTAAAATTATAAGCATCCAACATTTAACCCAATAAACATGCCATTCAATTTGATTATGTGGGCATCTTACCAAAGGTAATTCTAATAAATTTGAGCATTTTATAATCAAGTTGTATATTTAAAATTATAATTAAAGTTAAACAAATGAATGATTCAGTTCAACATGTACGGTAAACAGTTACGATACTCTGAATGCCACAAATCGGCCATTTGATTACATGTCATGAAAGCTGAAGCAAACCTGTTACATGCTAATGAATCTATTTACGTTAACCAATTTTTATCAAAAAGCCAACCAAATCAAGAAAAGCTACCGAATACAAATACTGCCTACAAAAAAAACTTTAAATTGATTCATACTTATCAGATGATGAGATGATGACAAATCAAAAAAGTTTTAAAAAATGATTTTTTATCCTTCCTTTTATTTGTATAATACATTTTTATTTATAAAACAGTTTCTACATATTACAACCAAAAGCACTATTCTTTTATCATACTTCCTAATAATATTTATTAGTAAAAATAAACGTTTTAAGCAGGCCTAATATGAAAAAGAAAGTATGTAGCATATTTGTACAATAATTGTAACAAAAAAGAAGTTAAATAATTGATGAAATCAATTGTGATATGTGTAATGCGGAGTATTTCTTAACTAAGGACAAAAGTAACTGATACGTTATTAAAGAGTTTTGATTAGTGTGGAACGGCAACAAATAAAATTTGTTTACGATGAAAGAACTCTCTTTGAAGGACCTATAATTTCCGAAACATTTTTAACTCTCATGTTCCCGTATGACAAAAAAAATATATCACCAGAATGAGGTACCCGGTACCTTGGCATTCCTCCCAATCAAAAAAATTTCGTCGATTTGGCTGAAAAAATGTTGTAAAGTTGTCACTATGTGAATTATAGCTTAAATTATGATTGGTACTTCTGGGGTATACTATGGTGTATTTGTAATTGAAAATATTTGGGGGAGTAGCAACAATAGATTTTCGTATCGTACAAAAGAAAATGTATGAGTAAACAATTTTCAAATTTTAGTATGTACAGTCAAAACTCTCTAAATCGACCACTCTTTAATTCGAAACATTCTCTAAATCGAACTATTTATTGGCACGTTCACCTAACTTACAATGCAATTCTTACTCTTTAATTCGGACTGCCCCTAATTCGAACAAATTTTAATACATTATGAGAATTCGATTTCGAGAGTTTTGACTGTATTAATAGTTATTCATCGAATTGCTATTAGGGCATAAAATTTTATAAGAACTTTTGGAATTTGAAGACGCCCTTGTCAGGGCTAAAAACTTTATAAACAGATAATAGTATAACCGACATAATAATATGAAAGCGGGATTTTTCATAAGTAGGTATGTAAGAAGTTATGTAGTAATGAAGAAGAAATGAAAAAATTCAATCTAATCATTTATTAATATAAATGTAATTAAATTGATTTATAATTTTCGTATTCTTTAACCGTCTACCGTAATTCGTTTCATATCGAAAATATAATAAATTTTCTCGTTACCATATAAAATTTGAAAATTACTTTAATTGATTTTCCAATTTATTATTAAAACTCGAAACTTTATTACTGTATCTGTTATAAGTCCTGTAATAATGAACAGTACCCACCACTCACCTAGTAATGAAATGCCTTGATTAGGTACTATTTTAATATGTATGAATGTTATATGTATGGAGATCAACTGACGCTTTAAAAAATTACGCAATTAATTTTACGTAATTTGTCGACTAAATAATTACTCCACTTTATTTCAAAAAAATCTAAACTTCCGTAGAAATATCTTTTAACCTATAATATAAATTAACATTAACCTTATAAACAGTTGCTACGACATCTTTATAATAATATTATATTCTGCTAAACCCAATTTCAATTTGATATTACAATTTTGAAAATTATTTTTATCTCTACTTTAATACAAAATTTTCAATTAACGGAATTTAATGAGAGTCTATTATAAAATCTAATCTTTTTATAAGAATGTCAGGCTAAGAGAATCTTTAAAAAATCTTTTTTTTTCAATAATATCTGCTATTATGTATGCGAATAAATTATCTCGTTTATTCATAATTTAAGTTTTCGGTTTGAATTTTTTCAAAAACTTTGCTCGTGTTAAGAATTTGATAAAAAAATTTCGTTTGATTCTACAATCAGTATTCAAGGCTACTTTAAATTAGATAAAATTATCTACATACCACAATTTGCAATAGATAGGTACTATATTAAATGTCCACAAACTTCAATCATTTTCAACAATATTATAGTAACTAATTCCTGTTTTATCCAATATATTATCAACATTTGATAAAAGTAAATTTGAAATTTATTCCGAATTAATTGACTTTTTTCTTATATTTAATTAACAGTCATTGATATTCCAAATAATGTATAAGTTATGGTAAAATTGTAATTAGTACTAAGGACTGCCATTTATATAGTGTTTCATAACGAGCAAGCAAAATTAAACAGTTTGTTTGGAAGTTCTTTCGTAAAAATTTCCTTCAAATTTCATTTAGTTACATACGTCGAAGATATTTGAACTGAATGAACGCAGTTCGAGTTTTTACTATAAGAAAAACCTGCTTTTCAAATAATTAATATGACCAAAGAGCAAAAAATTAAATAGTTATTACAAATTTACTATTGAAATCTCTATGGAACGTGAACTTAAATAATAAAGGAGACCAATGTAAAGTACATGGGAAACCAATTAGAAATAATAAAACAACCTGTCAAGTTTAGTTAACCCTTAACCACTGACAAGCGGTCTACCATACCGCGCCAGAAATACGTTTTGTTCCCATTGTGCACCTTCAAGGTCTAAATATTCACGTTATGGCTTGATAAAAGTTTTAGTAGGGATTTACCTTATGAATAGATAAAAGTAAAATTTTTTTGCGGTACTAAATACCGCATGTCAGTAACTACGTTCTTGTAGTTGTCATATTATGTATGTGAATTAGTTTGCTTTATAAAAAATATAATAGAAGCAGGTTCATCTAAATCTTTAAAATCTACACACATCACTGCAAAGCCTACATATTATGGTTTTTAGACTGTTATTATACAATGGACAGCCAAAGGCCCTACATTTTGAATATTTTTCTAGCGATACCAAAAATCTGGAAAAAAGGAAAACTTGTTACCTATGTCCAAGTCAACTAAAGAAAAACACTTTTTCCTATGTTTTATTTGTAAGCAACCGGCATGGGCTTCAGTGTACTAAGAAATTTGTGAACAATGCATAGAAACGACTACTATTTTTTTTTTAATTTTAAAATATTGTCATGGCATACCGCATGTCAGTATCTGCGTCCTAAAACATGCATATGAGTGGTTAAAGGTTAAATACCCAGCGTAGCATCATAGAACAAAATTCGGTTCATCTAAAATTTGTAAGCTTGATCAAGGTATACCAGTGTATATTTTCTTAATAGTTACGACTGCTAACTGTGAAACTGTGATGAAAACTACAGATAAATTAATCAAATAATTTACGAATACCCCTTCTATCAAGTGATCCAACCATAACGAGACACTTACGAGTATTTGGTATATATTTGCATTTGTCTAACATTAAAATAAACATGGCATTGAATGTTTAATCAAATGTAATGTTATACCGATGAACTATTCTAAAAAAATTGGTTAACAATTTTATAGAAAATTAAACTAAAATTTAACTATTTTTTATTTTGTAGTCTTAACTCAAATAATGTTTCGGTAATTAAGGTAATTAATCATTACATTGTTTTCATCAAGATAACACAGTTTCTCGTAGAATTATCAATAAATCTTAGGCAAACGATAAGAATAATGTTTAATTTCAAGTTTGACGGAATCATTTATTAGAAAACCAGAAAATTGTAATTGCCAAAAATATCATCAATTAAAAGAAGATCTAAATAGCATCTTATGGTTGGGTTCTTAATTATTTAAAAAAATTAATTATATTCAATGCAATAAAATTTGTATGTGGGAGAGCTGAACATCAACATTCAAGGATACCACTTAAAACTTTAATGTCAAATTACAGTACAATTACATAATACGTGTCAAACGGGCATGCAAATTATTTTTTGTAATTAAATTAATGTCTAAATTTACCTGCACTGGATACGATGCAAAAGATTATAACAACAATTCCAAATAGTTGTTTAGATATTATCCTGTCGAACTGCAACATGTCGGCTAGTCTTTTAACAGGAGCAATAATAATAATTAACGAAGCGTTATATTTAGTAACGTTGACCGCACATTTTTCTTAAACTTTCTTAAATATAAACAGAAGGGATAATTTAATAAACAAATTATTGTAATACAACGGAGTGTTCTATTTTTGTTTAAAAATAATTCAATACTAAGCAAGCATTTTGGAATTACAAAATAATATTTTTTTTAATTGGTACCATTAAAAATTTGTTGGAATGTATCGAAACCTTGCCGAAATTAAGGCTACTTAATAAGATTTATTTTGATTACTTAATCAAACAAACCGACACTTCCGTTTTAGTAATTTAGTTTAATAATAGAAAAAATTACATCACTTTATTAAAAGGACACTGAGTGCAGTATTGTGCAGCGTTCAAGATTTCAAAAACTGCAAAATATGGTAACTATTTTAAAACGACCAATCAAAATAATCGGTTAAGTTATACTGATGAAAGTTTTTGCAAGCTAGGACGAGTTGTACAAAAAACGTAACGATTCGAAAATTTACAATGAATTTATGTTACATGAAAGCACCAAAAAAAGAGAAACTAATTATTATAATTGCAAAACTTGATCTCCTATAAAACACAAAATATTGTAAAAGAAAAATTTCTTCGCTTTCCTCTTATTTACGTGAAACATAATATTCTTAAATAAATTTATTTCGCGAATTTTAACATCTGGAATTATCTAATTTCTTAAGTAATCTTGTCAACAAAATAAGGACGTAATTCGACCCTTGCCGCAACTCTATTCAAATTGGTTAATTCAGGACCTAGTACCTTCGAAATGTAATAATACAGAATCCATTAAATTCTATATTAGCATACATAGTAATTTCTGCAGTATTAAATTTATTCGATGACGACAAATAATATAATTTAAATTCGTCCTAGAACAAAATCTTTCAACAGAGAAATAAACAAGCAAACGTTCGGTATAGCTAATTCGACTTCCCATTGTATTGCATTTTTTACTTTAAAAATTTGTATAACAAAAGTTTTTGCGATAGTGCTTAGGAATAGAAAGCAATAAACATGCATTTAATTTTTAATGCTGCAAAGATCATCGCAATTTTGAAAATCCACTAAACACGGGCAAGATTAAGCTCTTTAGTTGGCCATTTCTAGCATCATTAATTTGCATGATAATTCTAATGAAAAAATTGTTTAGCATAACCATTAACTTCTATAGCACAGGCTAAATTTTACTCGGTTAACAAAATTTTACAAACTAACATTTTCAGCTTTGTATATGATAATACATAAGTAAACAAGCTTGTTAACGTATAATTTGAGATGTATGAACAGTTTACTTTAGTATATGCACAAATAAAAACACATACTATCAAATATTCAAAATATCCATTTATCATCGATACAACATATCGTAATTATGTACAATTTTTTCAAGTAAGAATTTATGAATGTTACCAAAATAAACAAACAAAATTATTTTATAATATGCAAAGGTTGTATCAGCTTTTTAATTATAAACAATACAGATTCAAAAAAACTCTGTCAATTTTAATAATTTTGACGAAAATTCGCAAATATTTGATAACCTATATTGCTCGTTCCTTTCTTATCATTATTATACAATATGATAATAAAACATTTTAAAGCCATTTATCAACACCGTTTCACGAGAAAACTCAATGTTAGTCATGTACAAATTATAATATTTACGTCCTTCAAAAAAACACTTGAAATTGAGCGTTCCAAAACGTAATAAATGGTTCGGAAAAATATTACCTATACACACAAAGAAACGAAATTATTATCACGCTCGATTTTTCGTAGTTTTTTTTAATAGTACGAAAAGTATACTTATATACAAATAAAAAACAATATTACATTACTACACTTATATACACACATGTACATAATATTATGATTGACGAGTGTAGTCAACATTTTATTACACTATTTACCGATACGTGATAAATTTTTCCGTAAGTATATTTTTTGGAGACAAACTAATTTTAAAATTTGTATCGATTTTTTTATATTATCAATCAGAAAATTAGTTTAGCAAAAATTGACACAATATGGGACCCATCCATTGCGCCGAACGAATTTAATCTTCAACGTTTGATCAGTATATCTGAAGCTAATAGCAAGTTTTTCATTCAACTCACTGTCAAATTTTAAATTTAAGTGTTAATATAACATAAAAATATTTTAACTATAAATTCAAAAGTTATTTAAATCAAATAATTCAAAAGTTATTTGATATTAGCTTTAGTGATGTCAAATTTCGTCTAAAAAACATTAATGTATTATTTAAATTATAATATTATTTAGTGTCGTTTTAAAGTTTGGACGTGAGCTTATAAAAACAAATTAGCATTAATGCAACTAAAGTGTTATATTTTAAATATGCAAAAATTTATTCCGAGCATTTAAAAGAAAAAAGTTTAATTAGAGGTTAATTGAAAACTCTATTAATATAAAATTTTTTTAAAGATTTTTATTCCGTCCCCAGGGGTAAGGTACTACTACCGTACTATATTTTGTATTTACATTTGAAAATTATATTTAGAACATTTTCTATCATATAAAAGAGATTAATTTTTACTAATTAACATTAGCAATTAAAATGGGATTAGAGCACCAACAAAATACCAACAAAAATAAGAGTTAATTATATTTTATGCACACAACACACTGTCAGAAATTGTAACAAAAATCAATGAAAATTATTCAATTTTGTTGAAATCGCATTTTATATTTCTCACTCCAGTTTTGAATCTCGCTAGAAATTAAGCATATCTAAAATATTTACGTGGTCCATTTTTTTGGTAGTATCTACTATAAAATTAATACAACACAAATTTATACAATACATTGATTGAACTCGAAAAATATAATAAATATGCATAATTTACATCAGTTATTTGTAAAAAAAGAGGCACAAAAAAATAATTCAATAATATGATTTTGTACAAAGCAAGTTTATTAGGTAGTACCACAGAACAAAAAATAACAAATTTGGCTAAATTAAATAAAAAATTGGATGAAGTGTATTTTACTGAACTGCATAATTATTAGTAGCCTTACGGTAGTACACTTGAGAAACGATGGTGGAATAATTAAAAATAGATATAGCGTTAAATTAAGCACGGAATCTTCTAAATATAATTTTTTTAAGAAAAGTGGAATCCCTTTCTCTATGATTGTAATTTTGAATTCATTGCTCCATGCGCGTAATCTTTTATACATAATGCATCACTAATACTTATCTCAAAATGAACTTCTTTATGTACTGGAAAGTGACAACAAAAATAAAAATTTTTGCAAAAACGTTGTAAGTTATCAAAATTACAGTAGTTAATTAAGTTAATCAAGGGCAGAAAATAAGTTGATTTTGTTATAATTTGCTAAACATATAAATTCATTGCGAGCGCCAAAACTTTTGAAAACTTTTGAATGGTGCGCTAACTAAATTCATAATTTCAAAACTTGCTATTATAAATTATTAAATACCAAAATACCTAGCTTAGAAAAAGAACCAAAAATAGAACACACCGATAATATTCACAAAAAAAACATATTAAAAAACTCACAACAAAACTAAAAACGCTGAGATAAATTTCTTGTACTAAAATTATATCACAAAAAAATCACATGCTTTCAAAATAAAATGCAAATCAATTACAATAAATACACCGCCAATATGAAGATTAAATCAGACTTGACGTATTGTTAACGAAAAGGCAGTATACTACCTTTTGATAACAATCGCTGAATGCGGACAACCGCGACTGAATGAAGTCGCGTGATAATCCTTCGGTATATAGTGGAGGACACGTTCAAGCGCAGTTGTAGGTTGCACTGTTCATTTTGTACCTCCTTAATCCAGATGGGAAGGCTATTTCATAATTTTATGATCGCATACTGATCTAACACTAATTCCTGGTCTTTCATTATCAATATTTATAATAATTAAAGTGATTCATACAAATCACGATTTAAAATTCTAATATAAGAATGTAAAATAAAATTGCCCCAAACAATAGATTAATTTTATTATTCCAAATCATTATTATTATTTAGTACCTTTTTAACGATCACATAAACAAAGTTTGTAAATGTTTAAATCGAGCTCACTGCAGTAGTTATAATTAAGCAGCCTCACTTACATTTTATTTTTACGACAACAATCAACATGTTGGCTACCATGTGGATTACCATTGAGATGTATTATGCCAATTAATTTAAAAGACATCAGCTTTTTGACCATTTGGGGAAAAACAATAAATTTTGAAAAACATACAAAGTTGATTGTCCGGTGTCATTGCATGCCTTAGTGGCCTCATATACGCAGCTGGTCAACATTATAAAAGTTCAAGATTCTAAAATTTAGGTGAACGATTACAAAATTAGATTATAATCCATACCGAACAGATACAAGGAAGTGCAAAAGTGTTGTTTCTTTCACCGACACATTCAATAAGAAAATTCTGAAAACTGGAAAGTAATTACTCATAAAATTGAATATGGTGAACATAAATAAAATAATGTTACTATTAATATAACAATTTATTATTAAAATTATATTAAAAACTGTAACTGTAATAATAATAAACGGTGATGCTTTCACTTTGTAACTATTTGCTGAAAAACCACTGAAGAAAACCACTTACTCTTTTACGGTTTTCTTAACCACAATACTTTTCTTATTTTCATGCAATTAATTAAAACAGAAATAATGGAGTTGATAAAATATTCTTAGGCTAAAAGCGTATAAAATTGATAATAATTTTAAAATATGTATTATACTCGTATGATGTAGGTCAAATAAGTCAAATTTGACCATTATGTTTTTTTTTATAAATTCCCTCTTTTCTCTCAACATTGTAAGTAAAAAGTAAAGTAAGAAATATTTTTATTCTAATCTGCTAATCTTTATTTAATGTCAAAAATGAACCCAACAATTATCAAGTAGTCAAAAAACCATCGACAATGTGGAAAGTAATAATTTTTTTAAAATATAATTTTTTTCTATCATTTAATTGGGTTCCTTAAACTTAAAAGATGTAGTGATCTGTAATTTAATAATTTTGTCATCAAGAACTATTAACACTCGAATGGTAGCCGTATAAGAACTTAATTGATTTTAATTTAAATTAATAACATTTTTTGATCGTTGCAACTTGAAATACATTTAAACCAAAGTCAAAAGTTGAAAACTAGAAGTAATTTTTCTAAAATTACCTCGGATTCGTTTCAATTTCATTGACTTAATCATCAAACAAACGTAAGTAGGAATAACATTTTTGTTAAATAAATAAATAAATAAAAAAAAGTATTAATCATTTTGGAATACATTAACAACTTCGTTAATTCTTTAATCCGATAGAATCTGATATACGAATGTCAAGATTAATTTTGTTGAACTACTAAGCGTTAAGAAATCTCCAACCTTAAATAAAAAATCTATTAAATATTTATTATTCTTGTGCTTTGTTTACATTTCATATCATTAATTAATACCACGAGACAATTTTTAAACGTGATTAAAATTGCGACTCTAGTTTATGCAAAATGCGAAAAATAAACTTCAAGCTTTACATAAACAACACAAAACAGAATAAGAACCAGGAAACTATTGAAAAGTAATATTTTATAAATAGTTCAACTCTTAAACATAAAAATGTTAAAAAATTGATTATGCAAATTTTATTGAATATTAATGACCGTTACTCATTCTTTACTACAATATTGTAGTATTTTTAGTCATTTACTAATGAGCCGCAAATTGTAGAAGAATAAAAATAGCGATGAAATAATAAAATTGGGAATATTTTTTAAAACAATTTTTATTATTTTATGCAAATGTTTCAAATTGTAAATAAGCTTCGTTTAACTTATTTGTTCAGTCAAAAGGAAAAAACAACAAAATTGTAATACAAAATAAATCGCAGAAACCAATTTAAAAATAATTAAAAAAAAGACATTAATAATATGTTGTAAACGACTAAACAATTTTATAATCAATAACTTTTAAGAAGTGACACATGCAAAATTTATGATGTAATGTATTTAATTCAGACCTTCGATGACCATAAAGATTAGTAGGTAAATATTAAAATTAAATACAATATTAAAAGTAAGGTATTTCAACTTTTCTGGAATTCGAGAATAGTTAAAATTGAACGTGGACATGCCAATTTTAAAAACTTACAAGAAAGAAAAGTTTTACTGTTTGGGATTTTCAATAACATCAGTTAGGAAGACTTTTTTTTATACGAAAAAAATTATTCCATCATTGAAAACATGGAGTTAAAATTGACATCTCTTTGATATCACATGAGTTTTTTGGAACCGATTGACAAAGTAGGCAATACTTCCTATATTAATTTATGACAAGAATGATCGATTGAAAGAATTTAGTTACATAATGTATAATGAACGTTACTTAAACAGATTTTGACAATCGCAGATAGATTAAAGCAGCAATTTTGTATTAACGTAGTCGAGGTACCTGTTGATAAAATTTCATAAACCAATTTTTACACTTCTGGAACGAACGTATAATATAAGTATTCAAATTTTACCCATTTCCTAATGTAATGCAATTTTTTTGTCCCAGAACTGGTTTTAAATTATTATCATCATTATTTATTTATGGATGAACTATTTTATTTACATGTAGTCGGGACAAACCCGTCAAGTAACCACCATTGTTATTTATGTAAAGGACTAAAGGAGCTCAACGTGGAATCCAAATCAAGGTAAATTATTTGATAGCCACTGGAATTTGTGTATTTTATTAATTAATTGCATAATGGTAGAATACAGCTTATCTGATATAAAATTGTGACACCAAATCCATTTATTTTAAGTTAATTTTAAGGGAAACTAAATTATTGTATTGTATAATTAGATCGACCAGTCTGTGCGGTCTGGTGGCAGCTACATGTTTGCTCGCATATCGTCTAAGATCGCAAAATTGACTGCCTAACCTGCTCGATGTTTTCAGGTTTTCTGACGGTTCTTGAAACTCCAAGTTGTTTTCCTGTACATCACCGGTTTTCCTAAAGCTGTCCACACATAAAAGAATCGATTTCCGATCAGGAACACGACCCGAGGGCGCGATATTAAAGTAATTCCAGAATACACGTTTGCGTAGAGATGACTGAACGGCCGCTTGAAAAGTATGCCTCTAAGGCCAACACGCGCTCCTCCCTCGTCCGCTGCATATTACTAAACCTACATGACAGAAAACTTTAGGCCCCGCTCTTTCGAATGAGCGTCACCCCATCCTTCTCAAAATAACTGTCGCTTCAGGGCATACGTTTCAAATAAGGAAGTTTCCCTGCCGCACCTTGTAGTTGATTTTCACATCTAATAGGTAGCTTGCTAGTCTGGATTTCTGATGTGCCTGTAACCCTGGTTTTGATATCATATAATATATTATATTATGATCCTTCCCCGGATTTGAACCCGGTACATCATATTCGCAATTGATAGCGTTTTAGTTGCAAGGCAACGACCGTATCAACAATATTGTTTCTCCCAATTTGGTCTCTTGGTAATATTTTCTTTTATTCTTAAATGATGTTTTAATTCCCCGGTTATTCAGTTCTATGTGCATTTTGTGTGAATTTTGTAGCTTTGTAGCTAATTAAGTTCACTTTATTCTACCAGTTTCGTTTTGGTAAATATCCTTTTCTTAATTACGTAGTTATATCTGGATTCTTTTACTCCAAGTATGGTGGCTAGTAATCCATAATTATTTGAAGGTTTGTTAACTTTATAATTTGGTTGTCAATTTCTATGGATCGTAAATATATTATCTATTAGAGTTTACGTTTGATTTGGTGTTCTAAGGCTGTTTACTTTAAGTTGTATGAATTCCTTATGTCTGAAAGTACATCAAGTTATTATTGATCATGTTAGGTTTATATGGAAATCTCCAACAATAGCAATATCCTGAGTTATATTACAAAAAAAAAAAATGAAGAACGGTAAGTTTTTCTTTAATGTTACCTTATGCTTCCATTAACAGTGGGAATGACGCACTTTTATGGATTAACAAGATTTCCAATTAATATTCACGGTCCAGGAAACGGAAATACATAATATTAAGAGTTTGAGTTTGGTTTTAAAAGTATAAATTCACTATACGATACGTAGCTGCAAACTTTAATTGCTTTAAGCTATTTGTCAATATTTACGTGTATAATTAATTATTTGTGAATAATTTAAGCTCATACTACAAACCATACTTAAAGGGAAAAATTAGAAGTGAAACAATGTACACTATGCACAAGTAAAATAAATTATAAAGTGGATTTTTGATTTATAAATTGGAATTTCGATGCTATTGGTTCTACCAAATAAATTAATTACCAAGTCATTGGCCGAAATCCAAGTATACATTAAAAAAATTATAATACAAGTTGTTTAATCTGTTTAAGTTGATCTGCTACTTAGTAAAAAAAAATTAAGTCTTGAAAATGTTTAGAATTTGCTTACGGAATATTACGCAAGTTCTTTAAATATTGTTATCAAGAACACACACTAAAAATAAATTCGCTGCAAGAATAAAATTTTTAAAAGCAGTAGTTATCGAATACGTAGTGCAAAAATGTAAATTCGAGTAGAGTGGGTTAATTTTATATAATAGTAGAAAAAAGTAAAATTAGGAATTATTTAATTATACGCTATTTCTTTTCTCGAGGTTACATCTGCACTTATCCAAAAAATTTATTAATCAAATGCGAACTCTATTAATTTAAGATTAAAAATATAATTTGACATAATCAGGGTATATTTAATATCATTACATCCTTTTAATATATTATCTAAACAAATTTGAGCTATACTAATATTATTTTATTCCGTAAAAATTTTAATAAATTATTAAACATTAGTATGAAACGTTCAAGTGTTTCTTATTTTTAATCTGTCAGGAAACTACTTGCATTTTCTGCAAAAGTAACCCATTTTTCTTATAAAATAGTTTAATTTTTATAAAAACAATTTTCACGTAATAATTTGATGGAATAATTTTTGAAGGTATTTGGACATGCTAACATTGTAATACGTACAAGAAAGAATGTTGTCCATCATTTTTATATGTATACTACGTAGGAATTCATACTATTCAAATATGAAATTTTATAATGATTTATCTATCAATGTAACAACATATTCGATATTCAAATTCAGTGAGCTGTGTCTCGACCATCGAGAAATGAGCTATTTTCTAAAAAGTAAGTAAGCAAAAGTTTCTCAGTCATCAGTCCAACTCAGGTTTTCAGGTAATCAGGTTCTTTGCGTAGATACCAAAATTTAACATTTTTACCACCTTAACCACTTTATACATTTATTAATTGGAGATGAGAATAAGTGAATGGAAGGCTTACTACATTGCAGGTGATGTTTAAGATATTATATTATGACAGTTATATTTGTCCATTATTCAAAATCCAAAATAGAGTTTCGATATAAATCTCGTGTCAAATTGACAAAAATAAAAAAGCTTTATCCAATAATCGTACATCAATTTATGCAGTCTAGTTTACATATTGTCAAGAATACGTTGACCACATAACTTGCGTGTATCAATGATGATGCGTGATATTTCAAAAGTATGAACAACTATTTACATAAAATGCACGAAATAGGTAGTTATTGTTGTATTCCGATCAAGATAATCGCAAACATTATCTAAAGTGCAAAAGAAAATATTTTATACTTTATCTACAATGCCATCCATAATAGGTAACTAAAGACAAAATATATATTATCGAAATACATTTTCTACCTTTGGGAAGAGGTAGGGAAATAATTTTGTATTTCTAAATTATTATAATCCAGTACATACTGGTTAAACAAATTACTTTGTTATTATGTACTTTAGAACATTTTTATATTCGTTAGATAAAATCACCCTCACCCTTTCTATTAAATTTTACATGCAAACGATGTGAATAAGTCACTCACTTTTATTAATTGTTCTTTTAAACTGCGAACACCCATTAAGGTAAACATTAGGTAAACCCACAGAATCCATATATTATTTAACTATTTTTACAACAGTTAAAAACTAATAGGTTTGGAGGTGGTGGATTCTTTTTCCAAATTAATTGGAGAGATTAAAATTGTTTCACTCCATCGTATGGATAGAATTGATGAGACACAAAGTAAAGCAAAATCCTATTTTTTGTTTAAAAATCTTCAACAAACTTCAGCGACGTTTGTCAAACCATTTATTTTAGAAACTCTATCATACTTTTTTAAATAAATCAAAACTTCGCACTCGCACCGAATACATTTTTAAAATATAATATTTAAAATATGCCATTTTGCAACAATTTCCGAAAGATCAAAAAGTGATAAATATTCATTGGGTGTGTTTATGATAACTAAAAATGACAATGACCATTAGATATGCGATATAATGATATTAATTGTAGTTGTATATCAATGACATGCAGACTAATACAATTTAATAATAATTGGCAATAATCGTCTGTCTAGTAATAATAATAATAATATTTGCAAGAACTTAACAGATATACAAATAAAACATATCTAATTATAGCAATGATTCGCTGAGTTAACGTCTTAGTTATTTATATTTTTAATAGTAACAAACCTATAAATGTTATTTCAAAAATGCATTAAAATTGAACATTATTGGGTCGCAAAAATATTTAACACACTATAAATCAAACTTACGTAGAAAAGTTTAGAAGTTGCAGTAGGTAACCTTTTAATCAGTCTCGTTTAAGTGCACATCGATGCTTTAGTTTAACACTTTTGAAGTGTCATAACTTTAAGTTAGATTTAACAGATTCTGTAATGAATGCCTTTAATCTCCAAAGTAATTTAATTTAATGCTTAATTTAGATAAACGATATGTAAATATGCTTGAAAGTGGTAAGACCAAAAATAAAGAAATTGTCTAATAGGAAAGAAAAAAGTTTGTTGAATCACTGATGGACAATGTAACTTGTTTATGTAATGTTAATAAAAAAATTATTGATTTACTATTCACGAATCAAACTGATTGAATTATGTAAATTGCTGGTTTAACGTTACTTGCATCAAAAACAGATTTCGAGATGAAATCTTCACAATTCCTTATACGGTGGTTTATTTTAACGTTTGATTTAATATCTCGTCAGTAAATGATAGTAATATAAATATTTTAAACCGTCTTGAGGTAATCAGAAATTTTACACTTAAAACATATTTACTGTAATTTAAATACAGCAGATAGAAGTAAAACTATAATTCGAGACCATACAATATAAAATTAAAATTGAAACAAAAAAGGTTTGAATCTAACTAATTCTGAATTACTAGTCAGTAGTTGTTAGTTACTGACTAAACGTAAGGAAATACCTGCAAGTTAACGTGGAAACCTAACCACGGCAAAAATTATTTAGCAGCACATGGTTAGTTCGATAACTTATGAGTCCAGTCTGAAGCCTTAACTTTGTATGCACTGCAGACTACACCAACTGTAAGAGGAAAATTTGAAAACGACATACAAAAAAGTTTCGATCTTATTAGAATTCTCCAGGCAAGCATAATCAAGATAGGTGCTTTATAAAAAAAAATACAGTTTAAAAACTTTTTCTTTCCAACACTTTCTGTTTTTAATTACCACCACAGGTAATATTGCACTTGCTCCCAATAGTTGTTTTATCGCATTCTTCGGATATTGTAAACTTCAGTAAATGATAAGGTACCTAGGTATATTTGGTATCAAATATGGCGATTAACACTTTATTAATAAATATTGCATTTACCCCATTTTTGCATTTACTCTCACCTTATAAAAGTTTCTAAATTGATTTCTATAGGTGTAATGCTTATTTTTTAAGAAAAAATATCTATAGCTAAAAAAAATAAAGTACGAGTATCAAGAAGAATACATTTTATAGAAGCTTTGGAAATAGTTTTCAAAAAATGTCTCCATGTCTTTACAATATAATGTAACTAGGTATATAAGTTGACACTATTTCAGTGGTAATGTACTAAGTCAACGAGTTTTCATATAAAAAAAGAAAACTATAGAATTATATTATCGTAAACATTCTACAGAACGATAATATCTATTTTTTCATCAAAATTAGAAAATATGTATGCCTGCTTTTCAAATTAGTTTGGAAATTCATAATTTTCCCTAATAAATGATGAGAGAATTTGATGAAGAATGCTTAAATCGGTGCCAGTCGGTGCTCTACGCAAAAGTTGAACATTTCTTTACATATAAATACAAAATAATGCAGAAAATAGACCAAAGCAATAAGTGTATATTAACAAAATTGATTTATATTATTAGTAAACTGTTCGTGTTACTACATTCCATTTAAATTCTAAACAAGTGCAAAATGTGATTTTTCCGTAGAAAATGAAATAGTTTGTTCCTAATCGTTACAAGTCGGTTACCTATTACCTATTAATAAATAATCTTGTAAATATGAATGTAGTACAATATGCGGTACTATGGTTAAATTTTACTAGCGTTGCGACAAAGATGAATTTGCAATTTTATGTACCAAGTCGTGATTCTACAAATTAATATGGATTGCGGTTTATGATTTCATCAAGCTTAAAAGTTTCATTCATACATTTTAAAAATAATCTTTAATAAAAATGTTGTATCTACCCATACACAAAAACTATTATACCTTATTTAACCTAGGACGTAATGGGTCAATGTACCACTATCGCTCAAAATATTATTGAACAATTTGCTACGGCAATTTATGAATTAAGATTATATTAGCCAAACCAAATCAACACAAGTAGAAAGATACAAGACTTGGTGACAGGCTAGTTTGAAAGGGGTGAGAGTATGCGACATCGTGCCAGGCCTGGAGCGACACAGCCACAGGTCCCTGCGTGACACCCATCCCGTGACAGATACCGCCCATCTGCAGACGATATCTATTAGAATTCCTATATAACAAGAACTTAACTTTAACGTGATAGCTGATTATTATCGTCACATTATCAGCTTTTAGCTTTAAGTCCTTTTACTCAACATTTTAAGTCTCTAAATAGGTACCCCTCGATTTTTTTGACAATCCCAAAAATTAGGCTTATTCAAACTTGTTCTTTTTTGTGATTAATTAAATTGTCGTTTAAGATTTAGATTAGAGTACCTGAGAAAAATACAAATTTAATGAGTGTGTTTTTACTTAACTTTAAATGTGTTTTACCCACATTTTGCTTTTATGAGATAGTAGTAAGTATATTGCGTATCAAGCTTGGAAAGTCACATTTAACTGAAGATTCGAGCAATTTGCAGAATAAGCCTAAAATTCAGTGAAATGACTTTCCCAACAATTTGCGTATGCAATCTTTATTCCAATCAATATAGGTAATAACAAAAATGATTTCCATACGTGTTTAAGTGACAATAATAAAAACCCAAAATCATCTGCAATTTATTGTCAGAATCTCTCAAAAAGTACATACTTTTGGAGTGTTGTATGTAAAGTGTGTCACTTCGTAGCCATAATTCTGAGAGAAAAAATAACTTTCTATGCTAGTTGGAGAAAAAATAATTTGCGTACTTAAATCAATGATGTCCAAACCTTTGAAAAAGTCGCACGAAAAATTTAAATTAGTTACGTTGAACCATATTCCTTACTACCCCTACTATACACCTACTCAGATGACAAACATCTATAGTACAAAATTATGGATAATAAAATTAGGGAACATCTTCATTAAAAATTATACTTAATTGCTTGATATTAAATTCATTTGAACTATTTTACAATCGCGATAAACCAAATAGGCTGAACTGTAAGTCAGTAGTTTACAGTATTTACAAACAATTTTTACTCTATTAGTTCAAGTTCTGTAAAAAATTTAAAATAAAGAAAAAAATGTATAAATATACTTAAATAAATTATTAGTTTGTATAATATTATAATTTTTTTACTTGTATTTTCTTTTTAGTATTTTACTGTTTCAATATAATGCTACTTGTAGGTATCACTAACTTGAGGTACACAGTATCGCACCTGACACGTCCATTCCCACGTCTTTACATTGGACATTTATTATTTAATAGTAAAACAGAACAGATTATAAAGTGACACTTTACATAAATGAATTCGAAAATAACTATTTTATGTAACCAGTTATGAAAAGCCAACTTTTATGCAATCCGAGTGAAGTTAAATAAATTAACCGATGCTAATGTTCCGAATTTGCAAATTTGGCGAGATGTAATAGAGCAGTAGTTTATCATATTTCAGTATTAAATCCAGTTAATCATTTTCTATGACTAAATCAATTAAATTCACCGTAAATTAAACGCAAAATAAATAAATGTCATAAATCAATGTCTTTCTCAATGTATCGAGCTGAGAAAATCAACCTGACTTCGGCTTTTTAAGAATCCCTTAAATATATCTATTACAAAAATTTGTTTGTGATTCCAGAAAAAAATATTATATTTATATATAACTGTAATACTCGTATACCACGAAATAAGTAGTATACAGGGTGTCCCCGCACTCACTTTACATAACTTAGGTGGTGATAGAGGACACTTTTCTAAGAACAATATTTAACAAAAATTTTTTTCTAAATTCAAACCCTCGAGAGTTAGGCCTCTTTAAAGCATTTTTTTAAATTTCCACCTTCACGTGGCCATAGCCCCGAAAATATTGATTTTTCAGTAAAAGTGGTATAGAGCTTTTTTCAAGAGCGTGAAATAATCTACAAACTAGATTTAAACCTTTTATTGTCTAAAATCAACGGCTCTCGAGTTATGAATTAAAGTAAATTAAAAAATGTCGAAAAATTTGAGCTTTTCTTTCTTTTGTTTTTCTTCAAACCCTTTAACTTTTAAACGAAAGATTTTACAAAAAATCTGACGCCCCATTCCGGATAGGAAATTTAACGGACTACAACTTTAGTTTAGTAAAAATTTTTGAGGAACCAACCCATTTTACAGAAAATAAGAAAATAATAAACAAGGAAGCTACAAAACAAAAAATTAAATTCGCAAAATTTTTTTTTTTTTATTTATAGTTTAACGTGCTTCAACTACGCGGTTATTAGCACTTTGTATGGTACAGTTATTATATTTTATTGATTAAATTTAGTTTTTCAAGATAGTTGATCGATTTTTTTTTTAAAATTATTTTATTAATTAATTTTAAACTATTAGATTATTTAAGTAAATGAAGCGTGCGCTCCAACAACGATCTATGTTACATTTTACAAACTTTCCACAAACAGCAAAAAACGTCGTAATTCATAGATCATTCTTACCATCTTACCTGTTACGCAAATTTGAAATAACTCCTATTTTGCTTCTAAGTAAAATATTATATCATTATAGATACGTACTATGCATTGCTAGTGGCTTATAGATAATAATTATTCCATATGTAACTCAATATTGCCAAAAATGTAACATAGATCGTTGTTAGAGCGCACGCTTCAAATGTTGAAAATGACCACCCTCATTTTCAATACACAATCGTGATCGTTTTAAAATATGTTTTATAGTATTATTTATAACACTTCCTTTTTTGTTAAGAGCCACTATACCAGGGGTGGTCAATAAGGTCGAAGGGTCGACCGGTCGATTACGAGGCCAATTTTGGTCGATCGCTCAGTGTGAAAAAGTGTCAAAAAATCGAATTACTGCGATAAAAGTGTCGAAAAATCGACTTTTTTCGACAAACATCTTTTAAAACGATCACGACTGTGTATTGAAAATGAGGGTCATTTTCAACATTTACTTAAATAATCTAATAGTTTAAAATTAATTAATAAAATAATTTTTCAAAAGAAATAAAAAAAATTATTTTAATTTAATTTTTTGTTTTGTAGCTACCTTGTTTATTATTTTCTGTGAAATGGATTGGTTTCTCAAAAATTTTTACTAGGCAAAAGTTGTAGTCCGTTAAATTTCCTATCCGGAATGGGGCGTCAGATTTTTGTAAAATGTTTCGTTTAAAAGATACAGGGTTTTGAAAAAAATCAAAAAAAGGAAAGCTCAAATTTTTCGACATTTTTTAACTTAATTTAATTCATAACTCGAAAGCCGTTGAGTTTAGACAATAAAATGTTAGAATCTAGTTTGTAGATTATTTCACGCTCTTTAAAAAATCACTAAACCATTTTTACTGAAAACTCAATATTTGCTGGGCTATGGCCACGTGAAGGTGGAAATTAAAAAAAAATGCTTTAAAGAGGCCTAACTCTCGCGGGTTTGAATTTAGAAAAAAAAATTTTGTTAAATATTGTTCTTAGAAAAGTGTCCTCTATCACCACCTAAGTTATGTAAAGTGAGTGCGGGGACACCCTGTATTTCCATATTCAACGCAGAACAAACACGAAAGTGTTTAAAATAATTGATTACTTATGGGTATACCTAATATAACCAACCAAATTAAGTTCTATTATGTTTCACTTTTGCCTACGATGCTGCAATTAATAGTAGGTTCTTGTCTAGTTCTAGAAGTATTTTTAAATATTCGGTTAGTTAACTTTAAGGTTAAATTTTACCCTAATTAATTATTTTCCATTCGCTATGTCAATGAAGAAATTTATATGCCAATAAAAATCGGTATTTTCATACACACTTTTTGTCTTGAAATAATATAATTGGAATTGGGTTTTAAAAACCCTAAAACATCGCATTGAATGGTTAATTGCAGCTTATCTGACCTACAATATGCAATAGGGTAAGTAAGAATTTTCTGTCAGGAACCTTTCACACATATAAACGTATTTATCTGAACTTAATGAAAATTGACAGTTGGGATAACGATCGCAGTTCTCCTATATTTAGATGAAACTCCTGGGGTATCGAGATTCTCATTTATTTATATTTTCAATTTTTATATTGGAAATTTTCAAAACAACATTGTAAAGATTTAATGGGTACGTAATAATTAAAAAATAAGTATTACTTCCAATTTTTTCCCTCTTCGCAGCAATCAAATGACTAAGCTATGAGACGAGTTGAATGATCTACTACATGGTATAACATTAACAAGATAATTAACCACAAAATTACTTTATTAGATTGAATTATTTTGAGGATTGATAATACAATTTTACAAATTATCTTATAATGTTAGTACAAACATTTAAAATAAAAAAAGTGATTCTTTTAGATTAATATAATGTCAAAAATCTTGGTATAATTTAGAATTATTAATAGATTATTGATTAACAATTACAATAATTATGATGAGACCATGATATAACTATTTTAACAAGAATATATTTTTTTTATTGGAAAATGGTTTAATTGGTTTCAAGTGAAACAACTGGCAATTTTTGTAAATGTTAAAAACCATAATTTAGGATTCACTCTAAAAGAGCCTTAGAAATCATCCGTTATTAATTTCATATGCACCTGATTAATATGTAAAAATCGATAAATGCAGTTGAAATGTGTCTCAGTCCAAACATACCAAATTATTAACCACTTAGGATCCATTATCCCCTTTTTCCTGCATATTTAATATTTACAGCAATTGTAAAATGTAAAGTGTATTACTTTAAAAGTAACCAATACCACCAATGCTTCAAAATGAAAGCCCCAAATTAGTTTTTCTTTTAATATAAAAATCCCATTTTTCAATAGCATTTTAATTCATAATTAAGGTAAATATTTTTTAAATAAAATACATAGATATTTTAAATGGTTTAGAAAAATTAATTCGAAGATGAATTTCTTGAGTTGAGTTTGAGAATAGGTGAAGAGAATTATGTCCGTTTATATAATTATAAAATAGATTCAACAAATTAATCTCTTTGAAATTTAACAATTGTATACGATTTCCCTGTTTATGATAACTAAAATAGAATGGACAAGTATGTAAATTCTTTGGATTAAGTATACCAAATGTATGTACCACAGCATACTACATTGTTAATGTTACACAAAGAATTCGACATCATTATTAAATTTATAAATAATTTGGAGACTAAAATTGTTTTAGACATTTGAATGTTACTTAAAAATGATTCTACCTTTATTTACTCTACTTCTTTAGAAAAAATATCGCACTGATACAGGATAATATTTTTTTTGAGAATGAACCCCTAATTGTCACAAATTTCATGATAACAAAATAGAAAACTGCAATGAAAGAGAAATGAAAACTGTACTTTTGTTTTGTGTTCTGTAGAATACAGAATGCTAAAATACATAAACCGTCGTATTATTTGAATGAATAAACTTTTAAAATCATAATTTATTTAGATTAACATTTTTGACCTATTCGCAATTTTAGTCATCCTTAGTTTTTTCTAGAATTAATGCATAAAACATGTCATGAATTAGATGCTTAGAGCTTGCGTACATGGTGGTACATATTTTATTATTCTTAGGTAGCTCATATCACAAATAAACCCTCGTGTTTTAATTTTTAAAATAGGTAAACTGATTGATTTATCAAATACTACTTAGGAACTTTTTTAGGAATTAAAGTTTATAGTCGTTTGTATTCTATCTATACCATATTTAAAAAAGTTTTATTTTAAATGAAAAAAATTATTGTGTCAAACTCTAGATCAACTTTTATATTATATTAAGTAATGAAATGCTACCTCACAGTAATCACAATTAATTAAGTTCCGTGTCAATTTTAATCAACCTTCTTTAAAGGCAACTTAAGTTTGTCGGAGTAGATGAATTGAATGTTCTCTCAGGTTTTTGTTAGTGAATGCATATGAATATTCAATTTCTCATTTGCATGTGAAGAGAATTTCTGACGTTGCACCTTCACAAGACTATAAAAAAGTGCTTGTTTCAAAAACAAACAGGGGATTATTGATTAAGTAATTGCATAAAACTCCACTACGTGTAAAGCCATATCTAATGAGAACTTTGTAGTTTGATATTAATTATCCACTCGAAAGCAAATATCACCAATGCTAATTATAAGAAAAATGTATTCCTATAATATGAAAAGGCAAAATTGTAAAAACAGTAAAATTTCAGTCTATTCATCAACATAAAAGTTTGTGAAGTACATCAGTTCTAAGTGTCAATAACATTTCCAGTACTGCATTGTTTTCCATAAAAAAGTACATAAGTTTTGAGTGAATCCAGACAAACAATATTATTTGGAGAATAATTTGCTACCATACTAGCACACAAGTTGTAATATGAATAAAGGATGATTGCGTTCCAAGCGTATTACAATCTCAGCAAGGGGCGCCAATCGCAGGGTGGAGACAAGAGGACAAATCATCATGTTCTACCGCCTACATGTACTAAGAGATACTAAATTAAACCACGCCAAACTCGAATAATGTATAAAGTTGACAAAAATAATTTACACCTAAAAAAGTAATCATCCACATACATATAACTGAACAAAAATTACTCAACTCAAATGTAGTAAAATGACCATAATAGTACGAAACGTAGGTGATTCTTGCACTGCAGGAGTCACCTCAGGAGTATGAGGCAACAGAACTTTTATTGGGTATAATGCCAAAAGATAAAAAAATCTCTTATTGAACCCACGTGTTTAATACTACTTTCTACATAGTATTTAATAAAAACCAACTTACGACGTTATCACAAGCACAGGATCAGGTAATTTTAATTTTAAAAATATCGTTTTCAGTAAACTAAAAAAATGAAGTCAAAAACTCTTTGACGTACGAGTAGAATGCATATAAAAATCAGATCAATAATTAACAAAACAAGGACGAAAATGATAGCTTCATCTTCCTTTTTAAATATTTTACAATTCTGAGAGTTAGTCCTTCTCTCTGTCCTACTAAAAATTCGCGAATGGAATACTCTATCTAGGGCTAACCAGAAAAACAATAAATAACGTTATATTTTTATATAATTATAAACATTCCAAGTTACGGGGGTACCAATATAGCTCCCCGACTAATAGAGTAAATTTAAAATTATAATATTAATATTTTAAAATGCCATTTAAACCAGTTTATTGACGTACGAAAGATTTCAATCATTCGTTCTTCGTGACAAGACACAAAAGGGGTTACTTAATTTTTTTTAAGTGGTATAGGTAGCAGAGTATCGGATATCTGTCTTGCCTTGGGGTTCAAGAGAACGTAGGTAGTACTTCTAATACGCAAGTATTATTAGAATTATTATTTAAAAACGTTCTCAATTTCAGCATTTATCAATTTGTTCTACCTTAAAGATAAACTAAATATTATGGTCCAAATAATAAAAGGCAATTTGAATAAAATTTTCATATTAAATATGTGCGTAAGTTAGTATTATAATAATAAATTTTTTTAAATGTATTTTAGTTTTAATTTATATGGTTTAAGATTATAGAACCTCCTATCCTCTCGTAACTGTTCACATGCCATGATAAACAAATTAGTTATCTTCAGTTTATTGGTTTACAATGATTGAGTTACAACTTCAATTTGATCCACGAATTTAATACACCGATTCAAATTATTGTGCTATATAATTAATTATATTCACATCAAAATCACACACAAAATCAATTGATAAAACAATAAAATATAATAAAGTTACACTGAGATATTCAAAATCAATTTAATTGTAGCAATTATTATTTAATCATAAATTACTTCAGTCTTCAAATATATTGATGAGTGATGACAAATTAGTGCAATTAGTATCAAGTAATAACTAACATTTTACATTTCAGTAATAAAATGAAACTTTTATTTAGAAATAAATTTAAAATTTATTACTCGAGGGTAAATGTATTAATAGTTACAGGTAATTCACGGTTAATAAACCTAAAATTAAATGAAATTTTTTATGTCATGCAATTATATTTAAGTGTAATAAATAATAAATTCTGGAACATTATGAGGTCAAAAAAAGAGACACATTTTAAGCACTACAAATTGAATATTATTGTCTGCAATAATAAAAAAGTTAGTACCTTACTGTAAAATTTTGCAGATATTGTAATGTTAAAAATTATTCGGTAGGGATAAAAGTGCACTTCTTAAGCTTTCGCGAAAAAGATCACGCTGACAATTTTTATTTATTTACTACTTTACTTATAATATTGACAATGGAAATGATGCGCATGAATGTATTACCGAGATTTCCACTGTCGAATAATATTAAATATAATTAACTCGAAATGCGATTTTTTTAGCGAATGCCAATGAAGCCGAAGGATAAATGATCCAGGTACAGATTTAAACAATTTATTTTGGTTTTTAAGTTTTTCAATTTTGTGTAATCTTTTAACTCTTTGAGTTCATTTGGAGGAACCACCAACAAAACTTTCAACTATACCTATTAGATTGTATGATCACAATAATTGATAACAGCATCGGTCTGCTTCCATCAGATCCAAATATCACAGCGCGCTCTTCTCCCAAAAGCTTTTAGGAAATTCGATAAATAATTTTAAGAAAATGAAACTTTTTCGCATTTCCGGTAGAAAATGGAGATAAAAAGAAGTAAAGTGGCTGCATTACCTTTTATTTTCCGAGAGAAACTGTCATTTTTCCTCCCATAGCATAAAAACAGAGATAAAAAGAGGATACCTAATAGAGGGAAACAAGTAAAAAAAGAAGTAGGAAGGCTACTTTCTAATAACAAAAGAAAATTTAAAAAATTGGGGAGGGAGGATTTCTTTTACCAAGAAAGAAAAAAGTAGAAGTTCAATTTAATCGCTGTTATTGTTAAAATTTATGTTTTTCGTAAAATTCAGGACGACCAATGCAAAAAAACAATGCAAGTAACTCAAAATTAACATTGCCTTTGCAGGTTTTCCTTTGATGTCGCCTCAGCACAATACATTTAGCTTACGTTTTGAAAAGAGTCAATTTACTCGTTTCTTATGATAGTCAAGAGCCATATAGATTACCTTGGGTCTCGTGCTGCACTCCCAATGAATTCGAAATGAAATATCGAAAAAATAATGTCCTAACATTCAAATGACATCAATGTAATGAAAAAGAGGACGGGTTCAGGTAACTCACATTGTGGTTTTAAACTGTTCATTATGCTGTCCATCAAGACCCCAATAATCTCGCATAAAAGAAAGAAACCAGGAACTTAGCAGTTGGGCAAATAAAAGTGAATGTCGACAAGGAAGGGTAGCAATACCCAAACCTTCTAGCAAGCACGCAAAATATATTTTACAATTGTTTTAGGATAAACTGTGAATAATTTAAGCGGTTCCAATGGAACATTGTAAACTAAAAGGGCACCTACACATAATGGCATTTTGATGGTTTCATTTATAATAGCGGAGCATATTGTTGTTTGCAACTGTTCAGACGTAGCGTCAAAAAGAATATCCATGTTGGGGAAGTTCTGGGATGACATGGTGATTAGTGACGCACTGCCCTCCAAAACTCTTGAGTTTGTTCGAGCCTGGTCTGGTTAGAAGAATAGGGGGATGCTGCAAAATCGGGGACATAATAGGGCCAATTTGCGCGCTAGTATTGGTTCATCCTCTACCAAGTAGGTAATCGATATCCTTATGGTGTTCGTAATTTTGGTGCGTAACTATCCTGTTTCCTGTTCTATTATGCTTCCTATACTATGTTATTATGACAACTGACTTGGTTACCTCTTTATAAAGCGCAATATCTCTTGATTTACTTATTTTATTAAAATTTATTCAAATAGTCTAATATTGACTTTTTGGCGTATTTTAATGACAAGGACATAAACAGATGTTTGAAGACAGTAGAAAGCTAAACTAGCGATTGCATTCATTTTTGTAAAATTATAGAAATAAATTACATAAAAAGTTATTTACTCGCTTTACCAGGTATGTACATTGCTCTTAAATCTTCTTTTATCTTCTAAGCAATTTAATAACTGTATAGAAACATTTGCATATTTTATGTCTAAGGTAATTTAGGAATTAAAGGGTTAAATATATTATACATACAGTGGCGAAGCAAAGGGAGTGACCAAAACTTCGCATACAAAATTTGACTACAAATTTGCATTTTCTAGATGTAGACCTATAGACTATAGAAATAATTATATTCAATACTGACACCCAATATAATATAGTACCGATTGATTTAGCCATACAATTGGACAAATTTTAGTTGCACCTTTAGCAATATGTTGGGAACCAATGCAGTATTACTTACAAGCATCATTCTAAGTTTCTAAAAGTGATTAATAAACTATAATCGGATGACTAATCATCCATTTTCAATTTTTCCCCTACAACAATGTATAGATTTGTAACAAAATATGCATTTTGGTACCTGTTATATATTTTGCAAATACTGATTGTACTTTTACATTAACTACAATTTTTCAAATTAAAATTTTAATAGATGAAATGAATTATATCTAAAACAATATAAATTGTATAAAGCACTTACCACATCCCAACTCATCTGTTCTATCCTGACAATCATAATGCCCATTACATCGTTCGCTTACTGGTATGCATCTACTAATGTCACAGCTAACTTCTCCTTGTGCACAAGCTAACAACAAAATTCATCATAATTAATTTCTATAAATTCAGTTCAAATTGAAAATTATATTTTACATAATCTTCCAATTAAAGGATGTTTCTTCCTACTAGGAATAAAAATAATTCACAACAAACTTTTCAGCTTTTATACCAATGCACATACTTCAAGTAATTTTTACACTCCCATAATAAATGGTTAAAATTAAAACTTGTCTTTGATTATATTTTGGCATCAGCATTACCACTAGCCTTGTTTGGTCTTCTAATTCTCGGTAGGTACTATAAAGATTTAAACCCTGAACAAATTGATTGGTGTTTAAACTTGTTATCATGTGAGTGGGATTTTGAATTTTAACGTTCTACAGAATGACAGATGGCGTTTGGAAATTAAAATTAAAAATTTATTCAAAGTCCCACTCACACGATAACTAGTTTAAACACAGATGAATTTGTTCAGAGTTTAAATCTTAAATCTTTATAGTCCCGGTCCTTAGAGACCTAAATGTTTATAAAATACAAGAATAATATTCATTTTATATACCCACTTTGGTGAAATGATTTTGGTGTTCATGTGAATTATTTTTCCTTTTCAGTAAGTAAAACAGAATTCAAAATAATAGATTGGATAATAAATCAAAGTAATCCCTACTTCACTCTAAAATTTCTGGATCATAAATAATTAATATTAATTCAATATTAATTACATGATTTTTTATGCTAATGAAAAAAAGTTTTACAAAAATAATTTTGTCAAAAACAATAAATTTGTATCAACCTGGAATAACTTGTTAATGTAATTTCAATACCAGTTCTTCTTTTAAATAAATATTTATAAAAACAACGGTTTGGTTAGTAACAAATGTGCAGTAAAAATGTACCAGTTGGACAATTTCTTTCATCTTCACCGTCAGGACAATCAGGAGTGCCATCACATTGCTGATCATCACAAATTGTAGTTACTCCATCATTACATGGTACAGCGTTATCACCACGACAGTTACTTATAGGCCTTTGACCAGAATCTGGTAGTGGTTGTTGACCAGAATCTGGTATTGGGTGTTGACCAGAGTCTGGTAGTGGCTGTTGACCAGAATCTGGTAGTGGCTGTTGACCAGTTGGTTGAGTTGGATTAACATTAATGTTAGGTCTTATTTGAGGACGTTCTGTTATCGATGGAATAGTTGTTCTAATCGGAACATCTGCAGGACTAGGGGTTGTGTGATCTCCAATTGAACCTTGATGGTATGGATCTCCTGTTTCAGTGTTTGGTTTAATAGTTGGTGGATGTAAAGTCGTGGTTGGTGTCAAATCCACTTCATTAATGTGATAATCTTTGTCTCCTACATTTGATTTAAATTAGTCACAAAATACAATTATTAGAATTCTAGACAAAAATTTCATCTACTCTTTATTATTAGTATATTATGTATTAATCAACTCTACTCTGTTATACTATAAGCAAAAGTAAGTGACTAAATGTTTGAATTACATGCAAGCAGTTTTTATTACATTTCTTACTGCAAATTCTGAATGTGAAAAATGTTTTGAAATATTAATATTTCAAATTATGGCAGGAATATGTATTTAGAACAGCATTTTTAGTATTAATGAAGTTAATAAAAATATTCTTAAATATAAATTTGTTTACTAAGCAAGGTGGACTAAATTAGCAAATGTAAGATTATGATTATGGCCAAAACCAGTGTGATTTAGACTAGGTAATATTAATAAAAGCTATATAAATGTATAATATTACAAATACTTCCATTAAACACAGTGCCTTCCTTTAATGAGACACCAAGATGCAATTATTTTAAGATACACAAACTTAGTTAAATGGCATTACATTTCTTAATTAGAAACTAGTTAAATAGACTAAAATATTGCAAAAAGTTTCACCATAATTATAATTTACAACACCTTATTCTATATAACTGCTTCAGTTTGTATATCTTATGGTGAATGAAATCTTAATTTAACCCCCAGTTTCCCCAAGTGATTTTCGAAAATTTTTATATTAAAATGCTTTATTAACTGTGTCGGATTAACGCAGTAGCAGAAGTACCAAATACTACGGGCCCCGCGCTGGCTTAATCCGGCACTGGTAATAGGGACATATTGAAAATCAGACCTGGGAGACTAAGGGATAAAACAGACAACTACATTATACAAGATGTCAATTTTTAGACCTTCAACATGTGAATCATGGTACATGAAGAGATAAGAAGTTGGTTACATTATGGCAATAAAAAACTAAAAGTGACAAGTTAATTTTCTTTTCAGACTATGGTCACAGTAAAAATACCCAGCTTTGAATTTCATTGAAAGGATTTCACATCTATTAAGATAACCAAGTTCTCCGTGCTTCATGTCAAAAAAACAGACACCACCCTATAGTAACTACATACAATTTTATCCTAAAGGTAGGTTATTTAAAAAATTAGTAAGTTGCTTCCATTACTCAAGCATACCACGTAAAAATTATATTAATAAATTAAAATTGTATTCTAAACTCAGAACTCTATTAAAACTGAATGAAATATCAGACATTAAAAAAGTTTTCTAAATTATTAGGTACACTTACTTACAATTTTAATTAATTAATTTAAATTTACTACAATTTTAAATTTTACTCTAAACATTCTAGATTTTTATTGTAATAATTTGCAGTTTTGGTTATACTAAACTGAGTTATTTTAAGTGGTAATAGTTTTATTTATTCTTTTCCAAATGAAATTTCCATAATGGGTTCATTTGAATGATACACTAATTATAAATTATAATAATATTCCAATATGGGGGATTCCCGAACATTTAAATAAATTTCCTTTTATAATGATGTATCCATAGTAAATCAGATTGAATTTCTAATTTGGCATTAAATATCGATTCCTTAAATTTTTGTAACACTTTGGAAATAAATCACATAACACTAATAAACAGCATATTATTCAAAAACATCCTTAAGATAACTTTAATTAGGACTAATTTTTGTAATGAAACCAAACTATATACCAAAATATTCTCAATCATAACAAAACTAGGTTACTACCAATACAGATCAATTTCTACATTATTAGTTTGACATGCTGAATTCGATCTTAATTTAGTTAGCAAGCAAATATTATGTTAAATGACAATAACTTGACAATTTATTTAACTAAATATTGTAAATGCAAATCTTACAATCAAAATATAGGTCATAAGCGTACCAAAGTCAGTTTTACATTTAGCATTAGTTTTTTCATTATGATGAAAGTATGAAAGCATGAATGAAATAATGTAATCTTTGAGAACTTTAAACTTTGCATTATCAATTATTATTAACAAATTATGTAACAGCTCAATTATAATAGACCAAACCAAGTTAAATAGCAAATAAGTAGGTACAAGCAAATACATTAATTTAATGAAAATGTACATATTAATAAATAAATTATGATTCAAGCCTAAGCAAAAATTAATTATAATACAAAATTACATTCAAATTGATAAATATACTATTATACAAATATTAAACCTGTTGGTATAAAGTTCATTAACTTTAATGTCAACATGGTGCATTATGCACTTAAATATTTGTTTTATTAATAAAAAGTGATTCATAGCTACAAAATTACATAATGAATTTTTTAAACTAATAGAAAACCTTTGTTTATTTAACAGTTGGGCTAATTCAACTTTATACAAATCAAGTTAATATTGTTAATATTAACGTTACAGTTAAAAGTTAATAATAACTACAACTTGACCAGTGACCACCTCTCATAAGTTATTTCAAATAGGGTAAAAAAACATTAAAAAATAAATAAAATAAAATAAAACATACCACAGCCTTGTTCGTCAGATCCATCTGAACATTCAGTTTTACCATTGCAACGAGCTGCTGATGGTACACATTGACCATTTTGGCAAGGAAGTTCATGTGTTTGACATTCAGATAAAGGCTTAGAACCTAATTGAGCAGAAGGAGTTCAGGAATTTAGGAATAGGATTACAAAAAAAATAAACAAACGAAAATTAGTAACAAAAATTAAAAAAAAAAAACGTAGAACTTGGTAATGGTAAAATCTTCCGCGAAATTCATACCAACCTTCAAATTCTCTAAATGTAAAGTCATCCGTTGATACTGGATGTTCTCCAAGTCGATGATATTTGAGAATGTGTGAATACAAATGATTTCTTATTCTACTGTGATTATAAAAATCAATTGTGCCTAAATCCAATGTTGCTTTACTAGAAAACGAATCTGCTTCTCGCTTTCTGAAATTAAAAAAAAAATAGAAAATTCGTTCAGCATTCAAAAGCAATAAAAAATAAATACTTACTGAATTTTTATAACTGTAGCTGATTGTCGTCCTTCCAAGTCGTTATACAATGTATCTACTGCTGTAGAGAGATCTGATGCTAACTTCTTAAACTGTGGACTGTTATTATCATTGAATTCTGGAATGAATGGCTCTTGAACTGCTAGTGTAATGCGGTAATATACTGCAAATAAAAAAAATATTAGATAAATCTCTTAGATTAGTGGTTTCTAATTTATTTTGGTCATGAAACCCCTGCATCATATTTAAAATTTGGTTTACAACCACTCAGAAGCAAAAATATGAAAACAATAAATTATTGAATAATTGAGAATTAAAATGTATTTTAACGGAATCTTTGGTTTTAGTAAGGATTGCACGAAACCAAATTTAAGAAAAACTGTCGTAGATGAAAATAAATTTGGTGTCAGAGAGAATTGGTCTCTATTATACGATCACTGGCGGCATCAAAAATTATTGAACTCTAACAATTGATAAATCCTTTTACAATTTTACGTGATCTACTTCGTATTTGTGCGGGATACTATCCAGTATTATCAAACAATGTACAATCGCCTATTTCAAGAAGTTAAGCCAAGTTAACTTTCTTGAAGGTATCCGTAGCCTGGCTGCTATTACACAAGTTCTTAATACGAAGTCGTTGATGCCTTTAAACTTCTTGCTGAGTTTAGGCCTGCTCACGAATGTATGAAGAATGCCCTCCATTTTTCGAATACACATTATGTGATTACATTATTTGAGGTGTTGCCGTCGCATGGGTCGTGGCAATGCAGTTTCTCCAATTGATTTATTGATCCCGTTTGAAGCAACAGTTGATGTAGTTGTACGAAATCAACAGGCCAGTTGTCATATTTTGACCAGTAATCTACTGTCGCAAAGCCAGTTGTAGCCGAAGCCAGTTGGCTGGGGAGGGGGCAGTCGGAGAACCATCAAGTGTCCCAGGACTAACTGTCCCATAAAAAGCACTTTCCACACATTTTTTATTTATTTTAAATATTGTAAATATTTACAATTTGCGACAGGACCCAATAATCCTAGCCACTTTGTCATTCTCTGTGTTCGTGGTAAGCGTGTGGAAGTATCTACTGACCCAGGGGACCTACAAGTTAATTTGGGCTCCGAACCGCGAAAAGTGTATACACTTCAATTACAGAGAAGTAATACAGGCAAATGTTGCCGGCACCTTGTGAGGCAGATGCGGTGGGAAAAAATCCGATATAATTGGTTCGAGAGCAAACCCGCAACCACAACAAAACAATCGAATGCTTTAATCGCCAGCATAAACAATTTTATCTTGAATAACTTTGTCCCTAAACTCATAAGATTACTATATCAATGTATTATAAGATTATTTCATTTTGACCAAAAAGTGAAAATGGTTTCTTTCTAAATTCTTAGTGCAATGAAGGGAAATGAAACATTAAATAAAATTTCGTTATAAAAAATTCAAAAACTTTTATTACCAGGTGTTCCAGGAATAATAAATGGCGTTCCATGGGGAATGTGTGCCGATCCTTCTCCAGATACATCCTCAAATTCATCTTCATCGTCTGAACTGTAAGAACAAACAAATTAAGTACATCATCGTTTTTAAAATAAAATTGACTGACTCTTCTAAACTTGGCCCGTGTCCAATAGGAACAAGATCTTCTATATCTTCTTCGAGATCATCAATATCATTGTCAAGTTCGTCTTCCTAAAATTTAAAATTATGTATTAAAGTTGTTTACTTTGAACAAAAGAAAGAGATATTACTTCTTCTTGGCGTTGTCCGTGATGTTGTCCTGCATTGGGTGATGGTGTGGTGGTAGTTTCGGTTTCACTACTGCCAAACAACCAGCTGGTGTCCCACTGTCTTTTAAATCTTCGTGCCGCATTTAATATCCAATGCTCATCTTCACTAGGTTGACTAGAATCTGATTTTAAAGTCCTATGATGAAACGATCCAATTCTATCTATACTACTATGTTTATTATTTAATTTTGAATCTTCTAAATTACTTTCGAACACTAAATCAGGATCATTCTGAAAAAAAAAATAATTAAATTAAATGCGGAAATACGATCTGAGGAAATTTTGAAAAGTGTTAAATAAGGTCCCTAGATGTTTGCAATTCGTAGAGCCCTTGGAGAATCTAGCTTATAGCGGTTATGTGATTGGAATTTGTGATTTCAGGAAGTTTCGGTTTGTGTGATTTAAAATCGTAAAAAAGCAACAGGAGGTGAGTCAATTATTTAAATGTCAAGTTTGTAGTTTACTTTTTAAACAAATTAAAAAATCTATTAATATTCTGTTCAATAATATTTCGCGCATAACAGATATTCGCTGAACTAAATAGGATGTAATTTCTATATAGGTAATGAGAAAAAATAATCCCCTTAATACCTAAAGTTATTTAGGTAAATTGGTTTATAAGTTTGAAAACTAAGTTTATAATTTAAATTTTACTAAAAAAAACTTAATTAATAAATTTAATAAACAATAAAAGTAATATTGATTGAACTGAAAAATTGACAATTTTTATTAAAGAAATAATTTCAGTTATAAGGAAGCATCGTATTTAAAATCTTGTTTATATCGATGTGTATCTGGTTTGGTACATTCGCATCAGTGAATCTAACCACATCCTAGCTATAACTTCATATCAGTACGATATCAACTTGATAACATAATCCTACTCCTCAGCGCTCTTTACAAGCTTGGTTGTGCTTGTACCCTCTTAACTTGCTAACTTGAGTATTTTAACTGTTCATTAGATGTTTTCCTTACTAAAATTATATTATTATAATATAAACAGCACATAAATTAAGTATCTTGATTCCCAAGTTGGTCTGGTTATGTTATAGGATATAATTAATAATAAAAGCTTCACGTGAAAATTTAAACTCCAATTAATAGGGGTTACGATTATAAGGATTTGAGAATACAATTATTATTGTAATATACCTAATAATGTTAGCAGGTATGCAAGATAAGTTGTTGATGTTATGTAATTTTTTACAATATTCCTTTAAAATATTGTAATCTTCGCAACTTACGACATGAATAAAATTTTTATGTAAAATAACTTTATGAACCCCAAAGCGTTTTGACATTAATTTTTCTTGGCAATTTATCAACATTCGTTGCATAAGTGTAGGTCTTTAGAACGCCCAGAAAGGAGAAAAAACCCCCGACGACTTACATTAGGGGTGACCTATGATGCGCATTTAACATTCTAAAAGTGTCTTGAACATTTTGTTTGAAAAACAAATTTTCAAAATAAAGTAAAAGTTAGCGACTGCGTCTTCTTTGCCATTCCTTGTTTAGTTCGCGAAGAACTGCAAACGCCCCGTTATGATATGCAAATGCAAGATGAGATTCCACATTATAATCAAGTTGCTTGTTAACTTTTAACGCCAATATGGGGGTATCATTTCTCCATCTTAAAAAGTTTTAGGTGCTATTAGCATAGCATTATTTTCACAAAATTGTACCTGTACTTTTATCTTAATAATCTCTTGTGTACTTGTGTATTCTACCTTTCATAACAATATGGAATAATATTTATGCTACAAAATTAGCCTAAAGAGATTAACGGACAAAATAACGTTTTCGGGCTAAAATATTAAGTATTTTTAATTACATTTAAAATTCAAAATTGTTAGTTTTATTAAATATCATATTATAATAATTAAACCACATTTTTAATTATATTCCAACTAAACTTTTCTAGAGCGATTCAAAACTGACACAGTAATTATCTATTTTCTATTATAAAAGTTAGTATGAAGTCTACGGTCTAACTGCACGAATGAATTTTTGAATTTAATATTTACTTTCAAAATTTGACAGGTTTTGGCAACGCGATAAGTTAGAAAATGTTTGTCAGTATAAATACAATTAGATAATTTCTACAAACAAATTCTTCAGATGTTTCTTAATTCTTAAGTATTTATATAAATATCAGTATATTCGTTAGTGAAGTATCACTTTTAACACCTTATGCTACTTCAAGGAAGTATTTTTAGGTTCCTCCTTATTAGTAACTAAAACAATTTGAATTATTAAACGTACTAGTACCTACATTCGAAAAAATTATTGAAACAATAAATAAATGAAAGAATAAGAGAAACTGTGAGTAGGAGAAAAAGGCTAGTAGGTATTGAGGTATTAGAAAACAATTCAAGAACAGCCAAGTGATCCATATTATGTAGATTTCTTAGTAATACATTTAACATCCATATTATAATATCTATTCATTCTAGTTGCAGAACCAACGATTTCCAAAAAAATATAAAATGTTTTATTACAGAAGATTATGTGCATGCATACATTAGTTCCATAGCTGGCCCATTTAAAAATTATTAGAAATGTATGTTTAGGGTCCCTAAATTTCTCGACCCCTGGTTCGACCAAAGCAGTGGAACCCTGGTAGTATCACGGTAGTGCCCAATATGTCACGGCGGTCTATTGGCAGTTAACATGTTAATTTTAATAATTTAGTTAAGAGTCTTCTTCTGCTTATAAAAATCTCAATTTTACCAAAATGGCTAAATACGATACTTTAGAACTTGTTTAGAACATAGCAATACATACTTTATATTGATATGATATTAAGAAATCGAAGCTCCTGATTATAAATTTTATGATTTTATTTTTTTAAATCGAAATATCAAATATTCACTATTCGAAATTATAATTCTGAATAAAATCAAACTTTTCGTCAAAGCAATTATTGTTGTCAAATTTTTAATAATTCTTTTAGGTAATTCTTTCAAAGCCCACATACACCATACTTCGATCGCAAATAATTCAAAATTTTACAACCTTATCAATATTAAATTCATTTTAAATACAAATTTTCTCAAGACTAAATTTTCATCTCGTATTGATTGCCCCTGAGTGAATGTCAATTCTATTTTACAACTTCTTAAAATTTGCGCGATGGAGACTTTCAATTTATCAAACAAAATCAGTGGTTAACGAATTATTTACATTTTTCTATAGGCTATGCTGGCTAATAACCTAGAACACAGTAGGAATTAGCAGTGATTCGATCTAGGAAGTTAAGTGATCGGAATAATGTTATCAAGGTTGCAGAACAACTACTTTAATAATAAATTTAATCAAGAAAGAACACAAGACGAGAAGCGTATAATTTCGGTGCGCCACGTGTTTTGTTGAATTTGATTACATAATTTTTGAGTTAAATTGCTGAAAAATCTATTAATAGTGATAATAAAGTTGTTAAAATGATAATATCAAAAGAGCAACACAGTTCGGGTTTGATTCAGGCGATAAATTCAGAAAATTTCAGTTACAAAATCAACGTGGAAAATTATTAACGTGTTAATTGGACGGTTGGATTATTATTTATCCAAATCATCATAAGGATTACAAGGATAAATCGCCATTGCCTTGCAGCTAACGCAGTTGAATGCGAATGCGGGCAACCGGGTTTAAACCTGGGGAGAGTCAAACTTTCTTATGACTAGTCTCCGTACTTCGGAAGGCACGTTAATCCGGTGATCCCCTGGGTTAGTGAATTTCACCATTAACATAAAAAACCAGGATACAGGCACATCTGAAGGCAAGTCTATCAAGCTACCTTATGGATATAAAATATTTATATGCTCAAAGTTTCTAAACAATGATGTTGGGAAATAAACAGGCCTTTAGGCCTAGTAGAAGAGAATTCACTAGAGAATTACTTCTAGAAAGAAGAAGAAAATCATAAGGAATTGTTCTTTGCCGAAATCAACCTATTAATTTGTTACCAGTTAATTGGGAGTTAATTGGTATGCTTGAAAGAGATATTTTTAATTATCACATAATTACAAATAAAAAAAGCGGCTGCAGAAGACAAACCACAACAGAATTTGCTGTCGATAGCAGTACAATTAGGAAAAAGTGAAAGAAAAACGCTGTGAAGTAAGGTTTTTGTGAAACTTAATTAATTTTAAGTAGTTTGTGTTACAGGGAAAATTGACTATTAAGTTACATACTTTCAAAATCTACACGATCTAATTTAATAAATGCTTTTATCAATTCATAGACAGTTTAAAAAAAATAAGACGCCCAACGAGAGAATAAGACTTTGTAGTGTATTTATCTTCCCTTATCCCCAACATTTGATCCACACTGCGGCGTAACTAAGAGCTTTAAACATATTATAATTTTATTTCAGATCAACTAAAAATGCATTAAAACATAGAACTAAAATGTATAGTTATCAGCCTATCACAATGTAAAATAATACTAAAGTATAATTTAGTTACAAACATTTTTGTTATACAATAACATCGTCAGGTGACTAAACAGATTAGTTATTCTTTTTAGTGACCTGACGATGGTCTTGTATAACGAAAATGCTTGTGGATAAATTAATTATACTACTTGTAGTATAGTTTACAGTGTAAAAACTATACATTTTAGTTCTAAACGTGTTTTAGTGCAATTTTAGTTAGTTTAAAATTATGATTTAGGTATCTCAGGTATCTACTATCAAGTTGCCCTACATTAACTGCGAATCAATTGATTATCGAGATTTAAAAGTGGACCCCATCCCATTCAGAGTTAATATATCCAAGTTTATGTAGCCGGATGCTGTGGCACTAATGATTGGTTGGAACTCTACTAATATATTACCAATCAGAAACGCGGAAACTTTTCTTTTTAGAATTAGTAATAATCAAGAAACCAATTAGAAGTTTTATGCAGCGTTACGGACAAAGAGACGGAGTTTTCTACGACATTCTTATGTTTATAAAAAAAATAAAAGATCGTCAGATTACAATGATAAACGGTGAGGTTGATCACCATCAATAATTTATAAAACTTCGCGTCGTGTTTGTATTTTTCGTGTCCAACGCGATTCACAATCGGTAAACTTTATTAGCATTTCGTTGCGGTCTTCGCATCTCATATGACGGATTCTTAGGTTTATTGGGGAGTATTTATAAACCTTTTTTAGGTTGGTAAACTTTTTGCTTGATTGGAGATAAATGAAAGAACAGATCTACAAATAACACCAAGGAGGAACTTTCTAGAATTTGAATTTGGTGGCCAATATTATGGCGGACTAGACTTTAAAATTTAAGGGGTTCTAATTCAGTCATAAAATGGGCTGATAGAATTTATTTAGTTAAAATTCAAATACTACAATTTGTATGTGTGTACCAGCCAACTTCTTAATTTCAGTTCGTTTTCAATTTTTATCGTTTCATTCGAATTTATCACAACAGTTTTTAGTGCAATATTTCCTTATTAAATTCACATCTGGCCCCATAATTAAAAATTTTATAATTTAGATTTTTCATATTGAAAAGCTTTACAACTCGAAATTTTAATATCTAATTAATACCTATAAAAAAATATTTACGCAGTTGTGATGGACTCATAACTCCAAAATGGTACACCTGAAGATATACATAATTATGTAGGTACTTATTGGAACTTACTCTTAGGAGTTCCGTATATCTAGATATATTTTGATAAAATTTAATATACTCACATTCGAAATTCGATAAAAATAATATATTATGTAGAAATATTATAAAATAAATAATAATATAAAAGACATCAAACGTATTGGTGAAATGGAATGGTAAAACAAGTATCGTTAATTCAGTATGTAATTTTAACGTCTGTTTTAGCTAGCATGGTTCATTCATCTTGATATTCAGTTTATAACTGAAAATGCATTTTTGTAAGTTTCAAGAACTACATATCTAGCGGATCACATAAAAATGTCTGGCTAACCGCACGTTTCGCAGGGTTGTTCAGTAAGTGAACCTCGGGTTGTTACAATACTGTATTCCCAAGATCGCCTTAAATCATGCATATTACTTGATGATGATGTATGTTCCGTGTTAAATATTTAAAAAATAATATGATCAACTTTATTACACTCTTACTGCATTAAGTGGCAAAACTTTAAGTATAATTTCTACAAGAGTAAAACAAAAGAAAAATTTACTTAACCTCCTAAATAAACATTAACCGAACAATGCTGTATAATTACTTTTATGACACATTATGACACAATTTAAATCAACAATTATTATTAATTTAGTTTAGATAACTAAACGTTACTCAAACAATTATATACATCGAAGACGTATTCCTTTAATATAATTTAATAAGTGAAGAGTTATTATCCTCACATGTTGTCATCGGTCTGGTCGAAACTATTACTAAATACCTAATTATAACCAACTCAAACAAAATCAATGAATTGGCTCATCAGCTATTCAAATCGATTGTATAATTTTTTTTGTTAAAATTGAAGACCGACGAACTAGTGGTTGTACAATGTCACTGATTAAATTCAAATAGTTAAAAATATAATCAAATAGTGACGATTAAATACGAGGTCACTAACGTTATTCATAGATTATTACTTAATTGAAACAGATTGTAATTATTGAACTAGAAATTCCAACAGAATCAATTTATTAATATAAACAATTCAAAATGCTCCAAGTTCTATATTAAAGAAGGTCAAGTTCTCTGTCTGGCTTGATTTTTAAATCAGTGGGTTACCTACCTTAAATAGTTTATTGCAAAACTAACATTCTTCTAGACTGACAGAAAAATTACGTAAAAACTAGATTTATTTTTAAATTAAACCAAGACGTCCAGATAAAATACCGTTATTTAAAGATCCATTACCAACATCACAATGATCAGGTCATCAGGTAATTGAACGCACAAAGTTCAAAATAAAACATTAATTATCGTAAATTATTGACAAAAAGTAGTAATATCACCTGTTCAGTCTACACTCTCCAGGAATAACGGGTGACAACTAGAAAATTGCACAAACTTTGATGGTTAACAAAATATTTAGTTTTTATTCAAAACAATTCAATCATGGCTCAAATTATTCCACCTAATATCCTTTTTTAGAAAATATTAATGTACTTGGTCAAATGGACCCTTATCAGCCACACTGCGTAACGAAGTCGAGATGCGTTCACATGCCCTCTGTACACGTGATTTGTCCTAATTTCTAATGCATAATCGGATTTTATTGATGAGTTCATTGGTATTTTTCGCTTTTCAGTTGTTCTTATATACTTCGGCATTTAGAGCTCCAAAAAAATCCTCAATAGGACGGCACTGTGGTAAGTTTGTGGGATTGTGCAGTTTGGGTACAAATTTTATCGAATTCAGTTGGAGAAACTCCAATGTCTTTTTTGCATAGTGGGACGATGCTTTGTCTGGCCAAAATACATAATTATCATCCCCATGATGTGCCTTTAAAAATGGAATCAAAATTTTCTTCAAGCACTCGTTTTGATACACTGCTTGATTGATTGCAATCCCACTTGGCTTGAACCAAGGCTTTGAAATACCCTTCTCTGATATTGCAATATATAACATTACCTTCGGCTCAAATTTTGCCTTAAATTTATATCTAACATCGGTATTAGATGTATTCGCGATATTGTCTGTATAAAAAATATCATTTCCAGGTACTTGACTGCGGCTTAATCCAAAATAACTTTCATCTTCCAAAACATAATGATTTCCTTGATAATTTCGGGTTATCCAACGGCATTGTTTTTTCACGGTTAGAATTTGCTCCTCTGTATATTTTGGCGATCTCTGCTTATGCCTTACTTTGATTTCACACCTTTTCAATACTTTTGAAACATATTGCTGTGTGCAATTATATTTTCGGGCGGCATCTCGTTGACTAATATTGTCTTTGTTGTTAAAAAGCGTTTTCAAGCTTACAATGTTCCTATTGGTCATAATTTTAGCTTTACGGCCGGTGCAACCTTCGCGTTTCACTTTCATGTTTTGTAAAATATAGTAAATTGTTCTTTGGGAAATTGATTCCGCTTTAAAATGACTTACAGTAAACTTTTTCCCGAATTTAATATTTGTTTTATAGAACCGTACAATGCGTTCGCGCAGGACTTCTTGTTTCGACGCCATTATTATTACTAATAAAAATTAAAAAAAAAAATTGCTATGCAAAGTCAATAAAGCATATCCAGGGTAATAATTTGTGTTACATAGTCGACTTTGATTTCTCAGTATTTTAAAAGATATGGACCTTTAAAGTTTGTGCAATTTTCTAGTTGTCACCCGTTAAGAAAACTTTGAGAAAAACTAATTGGATTATACATATAGACCGATATATCACTTCAATTTGTAATAAGGAGTTTCCGAGACTACTATACAGGATGCATAGTTTAACGTATAATGCGAACTATATTATTAAAAGCCTTTTTTGTCAGCTGCTGGGAATCGAACCGATGAACCTACGAACCGAAGAACTAAACAAAAACATTCGTTTTAGTCTTATTTAAACCAGGTTTTGGGCGGTTTATTAGTTCGGAATGCGCTCTTACATTTCTTGTTTACTTTAAAATATTAATATGGTTAAAATAAATATTTACATGATACTAGATTACCAGGTACGAATTTCTTCATACTTTTTAAGCTAGTTAATTTTTACAGCGCGACATTTATATGTTCATAAATAATGCAAAAGTTACAGAAAAAAAAATGTACGAAGTAAACTTACTACTTGTAAGTTTTTATTATGAATTACTTCACCATGTGTGACAAATTAGGTTATCCTTGAAGAAGGTGAAAATCGGTTCAATTATTTAGTCGGCTAACAACCTATCTATTAAAAAGTGAGCAACAATTTTATTATACTAATTGAGATGCATTATTTTAAGAAAGGACATATTAGTTAAGAAAAAGTTCGATCAATTTAATATTTTGTGGCTGACATGCTTTATTGCCATTTTAAAAATTTGACATAATTAAATAAAAGTTTAGATAAGTACTTGTAGTGTTCTTTCCACTCCAAAAAAATAAAACAAGTAAAAATGTACTATTATCTCCTAACCTAGATGAAGTCATTAAAATTAATTGCAAACTTATTGTATCTCTTCACAATAAAGCATTGATTGAGAATTATGATGGTACATCCTTATGTAAAATAATCATGACAGTAATATTGAGTTTCAAAATACACACAAGAAAATGATCGATCAAATATTAATACAATGCACAAACAGTTTAACAGTTATGAGTTCGTTAAGAAATAAAAGTCTCAATCTAGCTGAGTGCGTCTCGTGTACAAAGTGGTAATGTAATTTGGGGTTAATATGATCAATCTAAAGCAACCGATAGCCCAAGTGTTACAGTATCAACATCTATGAAAATACTTTTTAGTCAAAGCACGTGTCCACCATTCTCCAACGGGTTCTCACTTCTAGTGTTGGTGATAGGGCTTTAGAAGTGGCTGTGTGAACATCAACCCCCAAGAATTGTCTACGAAAACATTAATCTGTTTGTTACAAGTTCCAAAGTTAAAGACGCAGCAACACCCAATTAAGTATTCTCGTAACGAAGTTTGTCAAAATTTATGTAGAATTATCGTTTTATAAACGAGATTTTAAAATCAAATCTTTTTTTTTTTTTAGTAAAAAGATTACTCTCCATTACTTAAATTTTAAAATAATGTGTAATTTATATATAGGTCGATAGTATACGCAATAAATAAGTAAAGAATCTTCAAAATAAGATAAAACGTGGAAACATGAACACACCCCTTGCATATACATAACCACTGCTATACTCTTGAATATTTAGGGTGTACGATACCTACATTGGCATCGGTGCAGATGTTTAGGATTTGGAGTTGCCAGATTATGAAACCGTTTGGGAGACGTGACTATATCTTGAAAAATCCTTATTTTTTACTACACATATATTTAAATAAAAACAATATAAATATTTATGTGCACTTAAAATTATTGGCAAGTAGTTAAAAAATCATCGAAACATATAACACATTCATTGACCGGTCGCCAGACGCTATAAAACTATGAATAAAAGTTTAAATAAACATTAGTAGCCACAAAATCAGTTTCCTTAATATTCACGTTTCAAATTTGCAGCCTTTATTTTTAGATTTATGCAAAACTTCAAGAATTCGCATTTTTATTATAGTCTGGTTTTGGCCGAACAAATAACAATATAGAACGACTTTCTTGAAACTACCACATAAATTATGAAACAAAAACGACACTTAAAATTTTACAAATTAAAAATGTTTGAAAAATAAACAATTTAAGTAATAAACATTGTTCATGCATTCATTTAATTTAATTTTGGCAAACGTTTTAGATCTGATTGGTAAACCATCGCTCAAAGGTATAGTATCAAATATTACAGCTTTACACACTATCGTGAAATTTAAATATGAATTCAATTTCCTTGTATGCTGTTGAGCTTGAAATTATTAAATGTAATATAAAACTTGAATAAAAAGCTTTAAAAAAATTAATATTAAAATATTACTTACAAAACCAATAAGTTAACATAATCGAATATTGCGGCTTAGTTAAATAATTGAATTTAGAAAGTATTGCAGAACATTATATTTTTCATCTCTGCACTTATGTTCATTTTCAAGATTTAAAATTTGGAATAATTCATATTCTAGCAATTTATTTGGGTATGTGGATCAAGTGCAACTAAAAACTGATGATATAATATTTAAACTCTATTGATTTTAATTAAAAGCGATTGATAACACTGATAAGACTTGCTTATGGATGTAAATAGTGACTATGTTATATTATTATTTTTTTTGTTGCATTAATAAATTGTCGTTGTCGGTTACTCGGGATGTAAATTCATTAACTTGTTTAAATTAGTATTACTGGTAAGTTTTGCTGTTATAATAATTTTAAACAGTTAAATTAAACCAGCCAATTAAAATGTTAAAATCTCATCGTGTAAAGTGATATAATTAAGTAAATAAAACTTTTTGTACATAAATACCTTCAAATCAAATAAAACAGTTTTTTGATAAGATGAAAATTTTTCGTTAATTAGATGTTTTTAAAAATTAAATTTTGACTGTTGTAAAGAATTTATGCCAGTTTGATGGGTTCTAAACTAAATTCAATGACGAATTTGAAGGTTATGCCCAACGAATAAGTTTATAGGTAAGTCAAAATTGAGGAACTCCCGTAACATCATTTTCTGAAAATACGTTCTTGGATTTGCTATAAAAGTTAATTTAAGCTTATTCGATGCACTGCAAAAACTAATTCAAACAGACACAAATAAATTGTAATGAAATCCTGTTTTTCATGTTTTTCTGATTTAAATAATTTATTTTTCAGGGAATATTAATAAGTTCAGCAAAACTTGTACTAAGCAAAGGAGTTATAAAAAAATTTCTTTTGGAATTAATTATGTGACAAATTGGAATAGATGACACATTAAAAAAATTAAACCAATTCAAGCCACCGTTGATTTTTATTCAATTTTGAACGATATCAGTTTTAGCATTTGGCAAAATGGAGAAAATCTAACAACGCAAATGAAAAGTAGGTATGTAAATGATTTTCACCTTCACTATCATACGATTTTTCAACACTGGACAGTAATTATTAGAAGATGACCATCCTACTAATCGTCCAGCAGATGCAGTTAACCACATAAATCTATTGAATGTCGAAAATTTGTTAACGAATGATGGATGGATATCTATCTATCTATCGGGAAATACAAGATCAGCTTCTTGTCTTTTAAGTGTAATATGGATTCCACGTTTGCTGTTACTTGAAAGGAAACAATTTCGAGCCGAAACTGCTCAAAGAGTTTTTGGATATGTGGAAGTCTGAACCGACAAAAATTTTAAATAACAAAGATTATAACTGATAACGATAAAAACAATGAAATGAATAGGAAACACCGCCAACAATGATTTTCAAAACTCAAAGATTCGCTGGCAAGATTATGGTCACAATTTTTTGGACACTTAAGGAATTATTATTATTTATTTAATTAATTAATTACCTGCCTTGCAGGTATAATAATATTATAATGTGCAGTTTTTGTGTACGTTTATTACGTAAATTAAAGGAAGCTATAAAAGAAAAACTATAACAATAAATTGTTTACCAAAAGTTTCAACGGCTGCTCGACAAAAGTATGACTTCGAGGAAATAAATAATCTTACCTTAAAATCTAGACCTGGGTCACTAGTGATTACGTTCTATTCCTAAATTTAAAGAAAAAATTACAAGGGGTGAAATTTATTATTAACAAGGAGCTGACGTATGTGTAGAGAGCTGTTTTACAGGGCAATCAAAACAATTTCATAAGAGTATTATAGGCTTTGAGGTTATGTCCAAAAATAAAATTTATTTATTGCTAAATATTGATTCCTCATCTTACCTAAAAATTTTGCATAATAACATTTCATAAAAACGTTGCACAAAACTTTTGTAGATTTTAGCTTATCTCTTTATATTATAGAGTAGATTTAATTGGATTTTGCGAGTGCGTTCGATATGGTAATTACTAATTAGAAGGAGACTCCTGAAGTGGCTAGCTGCATTTTTTAGTGATCAAGTCCTTAGGATGCAAATTCGACAGACATTTTCTGTGATGCCTCGATTCTTATGTGTTCCTCAGCGATATGTATTTATAGTCCAGTCAATAGAGACATTCGTTATAGGTGTGACTTTGCAAAAATTCTGCACAGCATTGATATTTTTAGGATCGTTAAGTAGGCTTATAAAAAGTTTAAATTTAAAAATGAGAATTATGAAACATCGAGCGCTATCCGCCATCTTGGAAAACGCGTTTCGTATCATATCTCGGAAACGGCTTACTTTAGGATGAAAAACATGGAGACCTTTTTTGTAGATAATTGAATTTCCCACCTTTTTTGTTCGAAACTTTTTTTTATTCAACTTACCGTTTTTCAATTACAGCTCGTTCAATGTTGCAAATCTCCTGTTATCCGCTGTAACTCCCTGGAAAGCCGATTTAACGATGAAACGTCCTGTATTTGCGACGTTGAACGAGCTGTAATTGAAAAACGGTAAGTTGAATCAAAAAAAGTTTCGAACAAAAAAGGTGGGAAATTCAATTATCTACAAAAAAGGTCTCCATATTTTTCATCCTAAAGTAAGCCGTTTCCGAGATATGATACGAAACGCGTTTTCCAAGATGGCGGCTAGCGCTCGATGTTTCATAATTCTCATTTTTGAATTTAAGCTTTTTATAAGCCTACTTAACGATCCTAAAAATATCAATGCTGTGCAGAATTTTTGCAAAGTTCATTTCTGTATTGACTGGACTATTATTAGTGCACTGTTCTGATCTGCGTTCCCTGGTGTTATCCTTGAATCCCTTTTATGCAGACGATACAAAAATTTACAATAATCCTTGTTCCAATCACGATGTTTTGCAAAGTGATTTTAACAGAGGTGCTTCGAGTGGTTGATTCCACTAAATATCAAAAAGCGCATTGTCATGTATCTGTAGCGCCACTATAAGCGAAGTATACAGCAATGCTAAATCTATGATTTAGTATCATCTATCTATTTTCAGGGTGTTATAAGTTTAAGAAACTTGTATCCGACCCAAAATTTGTTAGACCAGTGTGGTCCATCAATATGGACTGCGTGGTCAGCATCTTTTATAAAATGAAACATTCAGTAATAAGTAACTTTTCTTTTATTTAACCATGCACTCCACCCAGTGCCCACACATGCACCCAACATTAGGGAAATTGTAGATCAATGATTATTTTCACACACAAATTTATATTCAATGGACAGTTCTGCTTTTTCAAATTTTTTTAATTAAGTATAATATTAATAAATCAATAAGTATGCCATTATAAGTAAGCAATTATTATATTTTGAAGTTAATTAGCCAATGTTTGATAGATTTCCAAAGATTTGTATCCACATGTACACCATTCCCCCTCCTCTTCTTGCGGAAACTTGATTAAAATATATTGATCAGGTTCTATATTATTTAATTTATAATTCTTATAATATTAGTACTTTACTACTTAATATCAAAATCTAATATTCAAAACAAACATGCATAATTATTTTAACATTTCTATATTTGTTTAAAATTCGTACTCAATGAATTGATCACTATATAGGGCATTGTATGATTTAAACTTAATTTAATTTTCGCTAATTAATGTATACACGTCGGCATTAATAAAACGTTCTACGATTTAATAGTAATTGAATTATAAGCGTTGATTGATACCATGTAATGATATACGAGCATTCGTATTATTCCATGTCTTTATATACTTTTAAATTGGAACAAACTACGATTCACATTTATAAAACAAATTATGGAACACATCGAAGCGCCAAAATCATTTATCAAAATATTATAGCACCCCCATAGTAGTTTTGAATTGGTGGAGTATTATTTTCGTTTATGTGCTTGTTTAAGTAATAACAGCTGAAAGGAAATAGTAGACAATTTTTAGTATTACATATTCATAAAAATGGTTATATAATAATATAAGGTATGCAGAAAAGTTTCACAAAAAATTAATAATGCTTGCTTACTGTTTATGTCAAAAATTTATAACAGAATTGTTTATTTCTTTAATCATACGAGTTATTATATTTTGTGCTATTTCTTTACATGCATATGGAAAATATCTTCAACGCTATAATAAAACAAATTGTTTTGACTATAACTATTTTAATCTAAACGAATCGGTATCGGAAGACGATGCTGAAGAATATTATCTATATCCCTTTTAGAATGATAACTTAAATATTGTTATATTATTATGCTATTGTATATTGAATGCATGCGAAACTTGTCAATGACACGTAGTTATTGTTATAGATTTTTGAGTTATTAATGTTGATAAAACACAGTGTGCATTTCTGTTTGTATTAATTACCTACCAGGTATTAAAAAGAAAGAACCACGTATAACAGTGTATAGCAACTGCGAAACACAAAATTAAGTTAATTGGAAGGCCTTAATAGCAATGAAATGTACACCCTGGGTTGTTAATGTACGTTATATCTTATTATAAGGAAGATATTGTAAGCTAAAATTTGAAAACCAATACGTGCTTAACTAATATTGAAAGGTTTTATATAAAAAATACAAAAATTAACATAAACATGATGAAAAAAAATACAGTATTATATTAAAAGTAAATGTGTATATAAAATAAATTTTAAAACAAAATTTGCGAATTAACCTTGTTGTAGGTATTATAATATTCCACTAAACTAAGTACATTATTATGCTTTATCTAAAATGCATTTTGTAACTACCGTAACTACACACATATCGTTTGAAATTAACCAATTACGAGAAATAACTTGATTTCCTACATTTTCGTCGAACCTACCATATAATATTACACAGTTGAAAGGGCAATTTGAATTTGTGTCGGAATGTAGGTATGTTTCTATTATTTCCAATAATAATTGATCCTGATCAACTAACCGTATAAATCGAAAACTTCCGAATTGTGGGTCATTCTAGAGAATCTTGAGGTGAAGAAAAATGTCTTATCGAAATGAAATATACAAACGTGTAGTGTATACGAGTTTAGCGGCGTGACTAATATTAACCCTTTAGCACCGCTCCGGTTTCTAGCCCTTTGGTATTCTCACCATCGAAATTGTCAAAAACGGGTTCGTGGGAATTATTTATCGTATATAAAATTCTCAAATAAAATAATTTATGTTTTTAATTTGCCCATCAAAGGGTTAAGCAGTGCTCACAAAACCTGTGCAGAAAGTGAACGATTCCCAAACGCGCAATAATTAAGCTTCATAAATTTTGAAACATAAAAATTACTTTAGTAATAGAACAACTTACTAAACTTTATTATGTAGTGTGTAATAAATAGAATGTAACCGAGGTAAATCCACTTTGTTTTACTTGGATTACTTTGACTCACAAAGAATAATTTCTCAAATTATTGACGACTGCAATAATTTGACTCCAATTGTTTTTTAAATAATTGCAAAATCACAATTATTCATTTTTAAATTAGAACTGATTTATGATAAAATTGTTTTCAAAAAGCTACTAGCAATTTCAAATTAAAATATTATTTCATATTATTAATTAGTCTTAAAATAGAATAATTCAAATGTAAAAAATGTAGTTTATGATAGATTGCAGTAAATGGTGCACTTTTCGAATATTATTAAATATATCCACTATTATGTATATGGTCAGTTTTATTTATATTAATATTTATTATAAGTTATAATATTTATAGTTTACATGATTAGGATTAATCGGTGATTATAATTTTAAAAATTATCACTATAACCTTATTATCTACATTTTGCAAATTATTATATTAATTACTATTTGCTTGAGCAATATTATTTATTTACATTCATGAAAACATAGAACAGGGTCATAACATAAAAACTTTACCGAAAGGAAAAACTGGAAAAAAAGTTAGTTTATGAGACTGAAAACTTTTTCCACTAGTCGGGGTTAATCCTCGCGGACAATTTTCAATCGTCCATTTAAACTGACGCTACCATTTAAAATCGTTCCATTTAGATGACTGCATGATGCTTCCCAAATACACAGAAACTTTTCAATTTCCCTAGTAAATGAATCGATATCAATCACGTCCTACTATAACCTGTTGTCCTAGTGTTAAAATTTCTTGTTGGAAAAGTCTCTCGAATGAAGTGGTTTTTAAATTCCAGAGAATTCGATACTGTCCAGACTACCAACTTTATATTTTATTATAATTTTCCCACTCGTGAGATCGGAAATATATGCTTTGCTTATTGATAGCCGTTTTTATTACGGAATTGCCACCCCTAAATTTGAGGGCTAACTCGGCCTATGCTACATTAACTTCTAGCTCCATCGTTGTATAATTATGCGAAATGTTGCATTAATAAGTGTGGTACCAAAGTTGAAATATTAAATTGATCCCGCTTTACATAATCTAATAGAGGTAAGTATATAATTACACAATAACAAGGTAAATAAATTTTAATTGAAATCATATCACTTTCAAATGTAAATTAAATTTAGATCAGTTATCCTAACAAATATCAATATTCAAAATTGTTTGATTACTTTTTACTTTTTCGTAAAATATAAATTGTTGTTTAATCTTGCGACGAATAAACCGGAAATTCGTTATAATAAAGTACAACTCCGCTATCTCGTTGTCTCACAAATTAAAATTAACTTCCTATTTTCGAGTGATGACGCCTAAAGACTTATAATGTTTTTACATCACACAAATTAATATTTAAAAAGTAAATATATGAGTAAAGAAATTAAAAAACTTAAATCGAAGCCAACTTCATTAAAAATTTAAGAAAATGGAAAATATTTTTAGTAATTTTACACCGGAAGTGTCTTAATATGCTTGCAAGCAGTACAATGTCATTCTACTTCAATGACAAAAAGCAAATCTGCAGACAGGAAAAGGAAGTTATGCATTCTCTTAGTAAAATCAGTATGTATTTGCATATTAATACTTAATAAATACATAGATGTAGTATTTTTTAACAACATTTTTTAATAACATAGTCTTCTGAATTTTTAAATTATTACTAAATAAATTAAAATTGGATATAGCACGTAACTGAAATTTTAAACCGTTACAGATAAAATAAAATTTCTTCACTCTTCCTGCTAAATAAGGATTACTTTGTCATCTCTAATGAAGTCTCAATAGTAGGGTGTGAATATTATAGATGTAATTTGTGAAATATAAATTTAACAAAAACTTAACTAAACGTTAAAATATTACAATTTTAACCGTAAGTAAAGAACAACATACAAGAAAGATGTTTTTTGATCAATTTTTTAATTTTTATTGTTATCTGATTAGATACGACTGAAGATAGACGTTATATCGTATTACTTTTCTAAATTCTACAATCTTAAAAACACCCCCACCCCGTATTTGCAATTTTTTCATATTTAATGTTTAGTTAAGTTTTTGTTAAATGTATCTAAAGAAGTGTTTATGATTTTTTTAAGTTAAGAACATGAGAATGAGAGTTTAAAAGAGAATTTTCTTACACAAATTACGTAGTGTAATATTTTTTAATTTACTTTTTTTTTAAAATAATATTTAATGTTCCATATTTCCCGTTCTAATATCGAAAACTTCAATTTTTAAGTTGTACAAGATTTCTTCTTACACTTTATGATTAAAGTTTCTCTCTAGGAGAGGAAATCAGGAGCAGCACATAAATTCGATGTCTTATAGACCACTGGATGGTACCAACTACCAAATCGTAAAGTAACTCTTCCAGGAAGAATACCCCACCAAGTATTTATGGACTGGACATGGAGAGAACATTGCAACGTTTATCTCATTGAATGCCAGCTGAGTTATATTTAACCTTTAGCTGCCACTCTGGGGTCAATTTGACCTCAACCGAAATCAAGTCCAATTTGAAAATTTTTACCAGACGAAATTTGTACTTATGGTGCCATTTTTCGATAGCTTAAAGATCCATCTTTCCTCTCGAGCTCAGATGCATGACGTTGAAAACTAACAAAGCTTGCTCCAAATGTGAATTGCCAATTTGCGATAATCACCAATTATATTTTTGTCGTACTTGCGTTGAGCTTCAACATTTCACAATGCAGAATATGTAAAAATGGATGAACTTGAAACAGTGAATAGTTGAAAATTGTTTTTTTCTAAAAATTGCTTATTAAAAATTAATACCTTTTTTTCGACGCTGTCTATCAAACGAATTTTTGAAAAGTTATGATTTTCTTAGTGAAAAAGGTAATTTTTTGCATTTTTTTAAATTCAACAATTATTTTTAAAACTAAATATTATTTATTCATAAATGAAGCCACGCTGTCTTCTAAAAGAACTCTTAACAATTATTAGAAAATATTCTTTAAGTTGAAAAAGTCAATAGCCGCTTCGCAATACAATTTTTTAAAGGTGGGTGAAACGCCCCAGTGTGACAGCTATGTTATTCTGGTGAAGTGTGGCAGCTAAAGGTTAACTAACCCTGTTTGTATGTAGTTAAGATATTCGGTGAGTTGGGTAAGAGGTATGCGAGATATACTCTTAACCACTTAATGCAGATTGACGTGTCTGAAACGTCTACTCACACGTGTGCCATGTCCTTGTTTAATGTACTATTAATTTAATTAAAGTGTAGGTATGTTGCAACCTTGTTTAATGTTGACCGCCCACAATTAATATGGGCATCAAGTGGTTCAAGTTTGATTACCTACTACTCGTGTCGGTATGATGCGACCGACGTCACAGTAGTGGCAATATTAACAGTGTGTAATTACTAATTAGTTATATTAAATAAAACATTGGGCAATACAATTAAATATTAAATAAAAAAGGTTAATACAAACGGCAAAGTCAAAGTGTGCCGCACAGTATCAAAATAAAAAGGGATGATGATGATGAGGTCATACCGACATCGAAAAAAAAAGTTATTATCTTCGAAACGATATATTATAATATTATCGATGAGTAGTTTGAAAATTTATTCTGAAGATCTCCACCACTACAAATTTTGTTTTTGGCTCACACTCCCAAGCAAATACAAACACTTTCTGCGTTGTCTTTCGGACAAATTACAGAAGGGAGTCCAGATATTTCTTTGATAACTGATTCTTTTCATTCATGGAAATAAATTAAAATTGCTTTTCAGAGAAATAAATAAATAAATATTTATTAGCATTTAAAGAACTACACAACTAGAACGCATAAACATAATCGATTCGATATCTGAATTGAAGGTATCAATATTGAATATTAAATTATGCAAATTGTTGACTAACAAATTGATTTACATGTTGAAATTAATATGAAAGATAAATGTTAATATGAATTTCACTCATTCGATTTTTGAATTGGATTCGGGAAAAAACTTTGTGGTCCCAAGTCAAGTTAGGTAGGGGGAGTTCTTCACAATTGGAGATGAGGCCCTATCGCGCACAGAAGATTTAGAGGGCTTTAAGATGTCAATTTTGGTTTCCACGTCCTTCTCATGACCCATAATTTGGGTAAGAATCACACTGTTGTTAAAAAGGAATAAATGTAGATTACAGCGCAGTTCCGTTTAGAAAAACTTCAATTCCTAGCAATTGAAAGATTTTCAAATTATGAGTACCTACCTATTAGTAGTTACATTTTGTAGTAGGCCGACAATAATAATAATTGTAATATATTACATAAAACTTGCGTATGGAAGAAATTTTAAGGTAGAATTTTAAAAATAATTTAAATAAATTAATAATATACCTGCAATGCAATTAATATAAACCACTCGGCAAGTTTCAAAGAAGTGAATTTGCAAAGTAATTAATTTGAACTTGTCTGGTGAACTGGCACATATATGTATTGCAGTTCAGTGCACTGATGAAGAAGAGTGAATAAAAGATCTATTTATATCTACGATTTGTAATAAGTTTTTTTCTCTATATTTTCTTTAAAAATGGTTTAGTTTTAAATTTCATTTGGAAAAACGAATGTAGTCATTCATGTATTTTGAGCCAAAATAAGATCTGAGTCATGTGCTCGTAAAATTAATTGGTAGGTTGAAATTTTTTGCCGTTAAGTTGACATTTAAAGCTTACTTTTAAAACTGCATATAAAGTATGATGAGCTCATCGAGTCGCTGCGATTGCATTCATTGTGTTAAAGATAATCAAAAATTATTTTGGTTCATGAAGAACAATAACCTTGGTAATGAAATTGTTAAATGCTTACAAAAGAGGGAATATCGAACAAGCTTTTTTATCTTCCTATCGAGGAATTTTCCAATAATTAAAATGTTTTATTAACTGAATTATTTCGTACATCAAAGAATTTGCAAGACGATGTTGGTAAAAATTATGAAATAATATTCTTATGCTACGCGTAAGAAAATGAATCGAGAATAAAAATTTCCTCATGATTGTAATTCATGTGAAAAATTTTACATTTATAAATAATGTAAAATTCTATTTCGCATTCTACAAGAAAGTTAACACATAGATAATACAATTTCTAGCAAACATTTCGTTTATCTCGTAATACAATTCCGAAATTAGAAATTTCTAATTTGATCCATTAAGAAAAAAATATTAATACCATCATAATATGTGCATGGACGACATGAAAGTTACATTTATTGATATATATTTTATACCAACAGTGTACGTAGGTGACAAGTTTTAGGGCGAAGATCCAGGAATGATAACTTATCACCCCATCTATCCCAATATTCATTTTGCACCACTCGGATCATCGAAATTGGAAGGAAAACAAGAAGTTAGTTGGAAGTCTTTTGAGATTCACAACGTGTTCAAGAGCTTTACAAGATTTTAAAGGCGTTATCTCATACAACACAAATGATAAGATGTTACCGGCAGTTTCTCGTAAATTACACGCACGTTTCATATTGTAGTTTGATCGCAATTTTTAAAGAACGATTTTTATTGTATTGTATCGTTTATATTTATAAAATAATTGCTTTTAAAGCTTCATGAAACGCAGTTTAGTATGAATTTATTCACAAACAATATTGCAAAAATTAATAAATATTTTTGATCAAATTGTATGTTATATTGTACCATTTGAATTTTCGATGTTATGAAATACATCAGTCAATAATCATTACACCACTCCACTTCATAATATGTCAATTATTGCCTTTGTGTAAATATAATGTACATGCAGAGAACACAGAAGAATGAAGAAATATAATATTGACTTAATTTGTGATAAGTTTCCACGCCATTAAATAAAATATTTTCTGGTAATGGATGGTAATGGTAGACACTTTTTTTTTGATTATAGATTTCAAATTATATTTTTATGTAATATTAATAAAATATTATTATAATAACTACATTTTTGTTTCTATCATATGTATTTTTATAAGCAAGCTTCTTAATAATAGTCAAAATCGAATTCTATTGTATTTTGGAAATACTATAGCTTAATATAATGATCATTAATAATCAAGGAAATATATCTCAATTTCTTCCAAAAGCCTCTAGTCTGTAGTAAGGAAACAAAATGTTGTATTAAATATGAAGTTTGTTTCACCTTTTCATCTCCAACATGCACGTTAAACTACTTGCATTTTTTGCACATCAGTAATCTGACATTGACTTTTATTGTAATTATAATTTCGAGACTTAGGAATTTTGACTTTCAAGGTAGATACAATCTTAATGCGATTTTCAACTAAATATGTTAATCAGATATGGATTAAAATGGTTAAAACTGACAAAAAAAACTGCAAATCAAAATTTTAATTATAAGATTCACCTGTTAGGATGAAAAGAATAAAATTAATCGTATGATGATGATGTTATTATTTTTTTCACAAACAGTAATAATTAAACCTTATTGTTGTTGTTTAGTGTTTTGAGAGTACTGAGTTATATTACATAATCAGTATCAGAGCAATTTTTTGTACTAACTATAAAGTCCTTTTTTTGTTTTTCTACGAGTTTGACTATCTGAATTAATAAAAATATCGCAAAATTGGTGTGAACGCTCTGTTTCTAATAACAGTTAAAAGACTTTTGTTTGAAATAATAATTACATTAACGACGTTATTAAATTAATTGTAAGCAGATCTTGTTTGTGTGCAACATTCATTAACGTGGGGAAAATATTTTGGAACTAATTGAACAACAAAAATTTTTTAATTAATAATATGCAATATTTACAAGCTTTATTAAATGTATTTTATATTAGTTTAAAAATAATACTAGAAAATGTGTAAAGTGGCAGATTTGTGCATTACTATTTTGTAAATACGAAAGAAAAGTAGATTGTTTTTGATACTACCCACGAGTAGCATAAAAATATGGTGCGAAAGCTTTCATGAAAAAAGTGGTATATACTATGCATGCAGATATCAGAAATACTTCAAACCACTTTTGGTATTTGAATACAGAGCTATTAGAGGAAAACTCAAGCATCATCCACCTGTCTGCAAGTTTTACACAACCCCCTTGATGTAATCCCACCGAAGCCAAGTCCTCATACGAACTTACAGTAGTTAATTCATCTCTACCAAGGTTTCATTTTATAAATTTTATTTTGAATCGTCGTGAAATGAAAAAAAACAATAACACAAATCTACAGATGATATTATTTAGTACATTATACTACAACATAATAATTATTGATGCAATGATAATATCCATACCTATTTCTTCTCTTTTATCACAACTTTGCCAAGTCACGTGAAGCGAATATTAAATAATATTATAAGCTTACTTTCAATAAGCAATAAATTTGTTAGACACAAAGACCATGTGTGTCGTCTACACATTGCACCGTCTGTTATCACTCTAACTTTTACGCTCTTTAACTCTTTAGAGAAGCATCAAGGCAGAAACTTTTCAAATCAATAAAGGCTATCCTCACCTAAAATTGATATTAGAAAAAAACATGAAAAGTTTGAAAACTAAAGTAATTATAAGGAAGATCAAAGCAATGAAGGACTTTCCCAATTTGAATGAATACATTTATAAAACATCGAATAAAAATGATAATATTTTACTAACATTAGTTTTTTCTTTTTTATATAAAAACAGAGTACCTATCGTATATTTTAGTATCGCAAGGAAGGATGTTTGTTTTTTAAAATATCTTGCTAGGTCCCTGCATGGAGGTGCATACTGAGTACAATAACACGAGTATATCCCCGAATGCATTTTAAAAATTAGAGCATGCATTAGATCAGATAATAATATTCTCAGTATTATTTTCAAAAGGAAATTTAAAGATAAAAGCTATAAAAAGATTATTAAACCACAATGTTGTACAGTATCATACCGCACAGGGAAGTCGAACAGTATGAACAATAGTTTAAAATAATAATGTATGTTATGTCTAGTAATCTAGTATGTTTATGTTGTTTATTAAAAACCACAAATAAAGAAATCGAAGAAAATAATTTTATAATTTAAAATTAACTCAATAACTTAATTTCAAAATAATATGTTTTACAATGCAGGAAGGTTACCCATACTATACTTTCGATCAATATAATCGATGTTTTAGGTCCATTGGGAATGCCCCTAATATGCTATTAACAAAATTAATGTTTATTAAAAAAAGCATACAAAGATATCAAAAAAATTCAAGTTTGTGATTTGTTTACTCGTAATGTTTGAAAAATTATTTGCAAATGGAATGATAATATCAATTAATATTATTAATTTTCCCCAAATTGGAAAATCAGTCAATATTGATAATTAATAATATAAATTGTATTAATTAAACTAACGTTCTCTATGACGTAAATTAAATCATCAATAATAAACTTTAAAGAGAGGCGAATAAAAACTTTGTAACACCAACATTTAAATAACATAAAAATAAGTCGGTCATTTCGATTTTTCGACACAAATATACACTTGGTACGTGTTAAATTTGCATAATATTATAAAACATGAGATCATTTAAACCTTGTAAAGAAAATGGTGATATCATTCCGCAGAAATATTATGAGATTATCGCCTCTTCAGCACACATCACGTTCTGCATTACCAATAGTTCGATCTCCACTGCAAAGGTAATCCTATTGTTTTCAATATCACCAATGCTACTTATTAGTGTTGATAATTTTATGCACTGTTGAGTCTTGATTATCTAAAACTATTCAGTAGTTAAAAAGAATGAAAATTCAAAAAACAGTCAAAATTAAATGCGAACTGCAATAAAAAATATTTATCAAAGCTTTTATAAAGGAAGTATTTGTCAAAATATTTTCAAAATATACTGCCAAAATTGAAAACAAGAATAATATTTACAAATAAAAATTCAAAGTAGATTCGAAAAAAACTGTCGGTTTTAATCTGATTGAATTTAATTGATATCGATTTTATTCTGTCATCAATTAAATCAGAAAGCAAATTAATAATGTTTTTATAGTAAATAATGAAATATTTTTAACTTATCGATGAACAGTCGATGTACCTCAGTACGAAACATCGAACGACAATATTTTGACTATATTGATGCAGCCAATACTAATTGAATTTAAATTTGATTTGCCTTATTCAGTTATGCATTTTTTTGGCCTTTTTAAGTTTTCTTCCATATAAGGAGGCATATGTACAAACTAGTTACGTGATCATTGCAGCAAAAGCAACAATCGATTTTAATACTTTTACATATTACTATTTCATAACATACTACATTAATTTTATTGCCGTTGTGAAACAAAAATAAGAAGTATAATGGTTTTCATATGATATTTTACTTAATTTTGATTATTCAATCGAAGAATAAATATTTTGTTAATCCAATAGATTTTCCAAATGCCCATATCTAAATATACGATAATTGAGCCTGAACGTGAAAAGTCGGTGACCAATGAAATCTCTTACCAAGATTCAAGAAAAATGAACAATATTATGTGTGTTAAGTTGGAATCATCGCACCTCATAGAATTTAAACCCATCTCTCTATAAGAAGTTCAACACACACAGGAAGGTAGATAAAAAATATTAAGATAAAAAATTTATTGCAATTAAACAAGATCAACTTGTTTGATAAAAATCTAGAACACAGAATAAAAATTCCGTTATCCAAATGGATTAATGAATAAAATACATATTGTCAGTCGAAGCTAAATGATTGACTATTATTCTTGGACCAATAAGAATGCCAAATCTTCTAATAAACAAAATCATTATTATGTATTATTATTAAATGACTTCAGTTTAGATTTGACGCGAAATTTTAGTTTTGTTCATTCCTCTGATAATCTACATTGTGTACGAAACAAAAAATAAAGCAAATTTGAGAAAAGTTATGAATGGTAGATTTTTATTATTTATTTAATTAAGGACTATTTTACTATACATTAATGTTCCTGTGATATAAACAATAATAACTATTATTACTTTCTTCTTTAATAAGGAAAATAATCCATAATAAAAACATTGGTATGACTCTGGTCTGGACAAATATTTTGACTGAATGGAGGAATTTAAAATAAAAATAAAATAAAATACAATTTTTTGATAGACGTATAATTTAGTACACATACTGTATAATATGAAAATTTCACTGACAACATAATCTAAAAGTTACGACAATACAAATAAAAAATATGTAAAATATATAGTAATTACAATTTTAGGTAAGTTCTTCAAACCTCAAAAATTAATTTAATTTAGTTCAAACTTCAAAATTGTGTTTCAACCCAACGGTGTGGCATGGAGTGAAAAGTAAGCGACTAGAAATAAGAAGTTGTGGGTCCGAATCCACAGTAGTCTGTAGCGTCGGTACTAATCAAATATATTTAAATTAATAATTAATTTTTATTGCGTTAAATTGACTTGAAAACTTTTATATTATTATGTATCATATTTTATAATAAATAATAATAATTATTTACCTTATACAGCAAGACCTGTATAAGGTATAAAATAAATTCTTAAGAATGCAAGTCCGTATGCATATATAGCACATTATTATATTATACATGTACCTAATATTTATTTTTATTTATAAAAATTGAAATTCCTTAAATTTTGAAATACTTAACTAATGAAGCTTGTTTTTCTTATATTTATTTACTAATGTAGGAAGGTGGTTCTTGTGTTATTTTATATTATTACCTTCTTTTCTTGCATGAACCCACCATAAATTCGTATTATAATCATTTTGAACTACAGTTGCTTTCATATTAAGATCACTAAAGAATTATGGTGTGCTCGCCACCGACGCTAAAAGAATAATTTACATAAACTAATGTGCAATATAATCAATGACGATGAATAAACTGACAACGATAAACACAATTTAATAATCTTGTTATAAAAATAAAACAGTTCTCTAGCAATTTAATAATTATATCAATCAATTTTTAGATAAATTACTTCCAGCTGTCAATTGCATTACTTGCGGCAATATAAGTTTATGCCGTCTTTTATAAAATTAACTAATAAACTCAAATTATAGAACGTATAATTTGTTTCTGTAATCCTAACTGACAGGAAGATTCTATATCTAACGAGTCACTAATATCGATTTTTTAAAAATTAATATAAGTGTTTCAACAATATTCCAATGTGCTCTATTTTGGAAAAAAAAATTGCATTTAACGTTAATTTTATTGCAATGTCTATAAATGGAGAAAATAGTGGGAGTAACAATCTTGCTCCAGCAACTAATGCAAATTTTCACCATCATGTCCGTCTATAAAACACTGCAATAAAATTAACTTCAAATTAGATGTTTTCCAAAATAGAATGCTTTAGAATAAATGCGGAAACAGATTTTATCATAAAACTAATAATTACTGAAATTTTTAGAACTCTTTTCCTTATATTCTTTTTACCGAATTTATTGATATCCTTTCGTATTATGTAACCTTTTCCCTTGCGGGTATTTTCCTACTTTTGTTACTTTTTGTTGCCCTTTAGCATTAATCATTTATGAGTTTTGTGAAAATGCCACACACTTCGTCGAAACAACGCAAATCGAATCACATATTTCCTTAAGATCCCATATTACCTATAACATAATATGAAATGCGTTGTGTGATTATCGCAGAAAATGGTTTCTCCAAATTTATCTCTGATTTAGGGAGAATGATATGGACCACAAATAATTTAATAATCACGTCATTGAAAATGAGCGAAATAAATTGAGTTTGGTTAGGTTCCCTGGACGAAGATTTATGAGATAGAAATGAAAAACTAGTACTGCCATATTTATATAAAAAACGGTTTTTACAACTCAAATTTTCTTATAATATGAAATTATGAAAAATTTTATGCATTTATAAAATAAATCAAGATTATAACCGATTTCAGTTCAACGTTGCACGGTTAACCTTCCTTATTCAAAGTTGACCCGATTAGATTGTTGAATGAAACTATACATTTTTAATTCTTAAAATTGATAACGCTGTTTTTAGAATATTGTTCCATTGATGACCAACTTAATAAGTTTGTAATAACAAAAATAAAATTATTAAGCAGAAAAAACCTTGGAAGACAAAATAAAAATAAAAATAAGAATAAAAATAATAATCATATTTTTGATTATAAATAAATAAGAAATTTTAATTGAATATTATTTAAACTTACTAAAGGGACAGTTTGGCTTATCCTTCCGAGGTTAAAAATAGAAAAGGCTTTAGCTCATTTTTTTTTTTAATTTATATGCATTTTTAGAAAGGGAATACTAATCTTCAAGATTTTCTCACATAACTGGCAATTATTGAATTACAACTCTTTTCATTTCAAAGTGCGATATGTTTCTCATATACTAGCTTCTTGTGCAATCCAACATAGATAAAATTATAGAAAAAGTGATACGTTTCCAAAAAGAATGGGAAAAAGTTCAACTCCAGGTGAGGTTTCTAGATATAACTGTAATTATACACTTTTTGAAACTCAAGTGACAATAATTATTATAATAAGGAAGGATGAAATCACGTAACGTCAAATAAGGATGGGTTATTTGTTTAATAGCTTTTCTATCATCACAACTACAGAATAATTAAACCTTTAATTTTAATGCTGCTTACGCATTCTTTGATGACGACATCAATAATAATTCAATTTACGAAATGCTTGGTTTGAACTTTATTTGTAACTATAAAACTAATGCAGTTTAATTGAAATGTCCTATTTTTTACAACGGTGGTGTTAATAAATTTACTAGGCGATAAGTAGTCATATAAAAGCAGTTTACAAGTTTTTTCAAGTTTTCATTACATAATTTCAGTTTTTTCAAAATCCTTAATTGATGTTTTAAGTTAAAATGAGCAATTTAAGTTAAAAAAATTGAATTACTTCTGTTTTTTTAATGTTTTCGTTAACTCATTGATGGTAGTGTTGCGGTAATAGTAATTAAAACATGCAAAAAAAAAAGTGAAGAAAAAACTTTTATCTGTAGATACTCAAAACTCAAACAGAAGTTATCTTTATGATTGTGATGTTATTCCATTATAATAATTTGGGAGCTACTTATCTGTTTTATAACAAAGTCTATAACATTTTCGTCACGTTCTTCGGCTCAAGTTTTTTAAACGTCTTGTATGCGTCAAACTATATCGTCCTTAAAACAAAAAGTTGTTTTATTTCTCGAAGCAATTCTATGCTTGTTAATGCCTTTTTCTGTAGAAGTTCGTCCAGAAAACTCTGCTTTAAAAGGGACAATAATTTCAATGTACGAATTTCAGTAAAACTTTTGTTGCAACTATTTTTAACCCTATTCTAATTAAAAAACAATAAAATATTTATAATTTGACTTCCACGTTTCTCTACTTGGTAAAAAGTTGTTGAAATTCGAGCCCGCAGATGCCATGCTATTTATTGATATAATTATATAATTAGAAGGAGTGCGAAATTTATCGAGGTTTTTTAACCATGATTATATCAACGGCTAACACACTTTGTTTAATTATTTTACACCAGAATTCCGATGAAATGTGGTTTAAAAAAAACAGCCTTCGTATCTTATTCTCTAACTTCTAACAAATGTTCGACTACTATTATAATAAACAACAAATTGCAAATATCATCGAAGAATCAAAATTTAACCAGTAGTAGATATCATTTTGTGGGTATCATTTTATCCTGATGCATAAATGTGGAAACGTGTAAAAGAGAGTCAAGTTCTTATTTTTTATTCATTCGATATTTTACAAAAGTTATTTTTTACAGTTTAAATATTAATAAAAATGTAATACGCTGTCCAGTTTTTGTGGATACCGATAAATATTTTAATTCGACTGTGGCGTTCCATAATTAATAACTAATGCAGTCATATTTCTTTTTAGTAAATCCTTGCATGCTTGAATGTGTGAAAGAAGTACATGAATAAAGAAAAGGTCACGTTTAATGTCTTGAACACTTCCTCTTCAAAATGGGCATGTTTCAAGTTATCCTCATTGCCTAGTGCTTTCTTGTTTTGATACTTTGTATTGTACTTATATTACGAAGACACTTGGGTGATATTTAAATAAATTGTGTTTTGTTACTATAGTTTTTAACATTTTATGATGGCATATTTCACACAACCGCATTATTGTCAAAAGTTACTTAAAGCTATAAAATAAATATACATTGAAGTAAAAGTAAATAAAAAAGAACAAAGTAGAGTTGCGGTTATAACTCTTAATTGCCGATAAATAATACACTTCACCCTTTGCCTCTTTCATTCTTTTTGTATATTACAGAAAATTGCATTAAATATAAAATGGACTTTTTGAACAATTTATCATTCACTACGGCGCTATGCTTAGATCTCAAGTTAATATAAAAACGCGATAACTTCGTTCTAAGTGATGAAAGATGTTATTCGTACGTCAATGTTTGTTTATCCTGGCTGTACTGAAACAAGAGTCAACTCTCCGGGCAGTGGTCAAAGTATATTATTTTGAAGAGGGATGTATTATAATGGTACAAGAAGGACTAAATATACTTTTTGATATAAAAAAATATTCCAACTTAATTTAGAAAACTATCAACACAAATTAAATAATTTAACTTGTTTATTTAACTAATGAAACAATTTAGTTAATATATTAAGTGAATTAATTAGTAGCACATTATTATATTATCAAGTACTCCTCTACATTCTTTAATATTAATTGAATTAGTTCAAGGATTAATGAACAAAAACTTGACACAAATAAACGATTAATTTAATTTGAAGTGTAATAAATTTTTTACGGATAAAAGTTCAAAGTAAACAATTGCAAACAAGAAGATGGGTTACGTAACAAATGCTGAAACTATTTCTGTAAATCGGTTGAAAAGCACAGTGCATTTATTCGGCAACTTCACAAAGAACTAATCTTGGAGATAAGTAAGTGAAGCATCACAAACTTTCTATTACATTTTGTTAAATTGATGGCAATTACATTTCTACATATCAATAGGTTACTGGAAAGCAAGGTTAAAGTGATAATAATTCACACATAATTTGTTATCGCTGGGTCAAAAATTTATATTTGCATCAATTACTTACGAAGTAATCCTTGAAGTTATAATGAAAATGCAAATAATTAGTAAAAGTGCGAAATGGAGATTAAAATGGTTTTGTAAACACTAACATAATTGTACAGTAAACGAAGATAAGCCGTCGTACTTTAAATTTATGGGCAAGCCGATAAATTCGTAGAACATAATATTTTAATCATGCATTTGTACGGTTGAAGGCATGGTGTAAAAAAAAGTCCATCAAAATCCAATGCTTGGAATCTGCAAATTACTTGCTTTTTCTCTAAAGGTTTTTCTTCTAGAATCATGCGGACGATTTCAAAATAGGAATATTCTTCATAAACAATTTACTTTTCCTTTCCTTTTATTGAGTCTCAACGAGTTAACACGATGTTTTGGTTCTTGAAAGCCAAGAAAATTTTACTCTTACTCTTTAAATAGAAAATACGGCTATATTTTCAAAATTTGTAATATCGTAAATTATTGTAAGTATAATTTTTAAATCTCATACTGCATAAAGCATAGCAATTATGTTTATCAGGAAGAAAACGGGGACAACTTTCAATAATAATAATGCGACAGTTAGGGGCTTGGCCCACCCTAGAAAAATTTGAGCCCACATAATGTACATTACTAAGAAAATTACAAAATTAAGATAAAATAATAAATGTAGATTACTTTTCTCTTACAATTTTCTTCAGGAGCCGCGGAGATCAGGAAGTCCCCCCCCCCCCTCCGCACAGTCGAAGGTAAACAACAAGATGACTTTTCGGGAATTAAATTTTAGTGATCATTAATGGTGAAAAATCGTTTTGTTGCTTCCTTACAACTGGGGATATTATATACATCTCAGAACCCCCGGTTTCATACCCATGTGATGGGAGACAACTGACATTTCTTAAAAATCTTCTGATAAATGAGCAATTACACGGGTTCCTACACGCTTGGAAATTCTAAATTGCCTAGAAGTTGCCTAGAAATTCCCTGATTTGATCATGGAAAGACAGAGAAATTTAAATTTTCAAGCAGGATTAAGGGAAATTAAAACTTGGAGCTGGGAAAAATAATTTGAAACTTTAAAAATGTATACAAAATCGCGTTTTCTAATTATATGTACTATGTATTTATTTTTACTTCCAAATTCTGTTGAAGAAACCGATTTCCTTTTGTGCAGTTGTTAGCATCCAGAGGAGCAGGGTTGGGTTGATTTAAATCAAACGGTTTAAGCTTGATTTTTTAAATTAAAATCATGATTAAAATCAAATCTTATTGCTTTTCAGAAAAAGACCCAAAAGAGAAAACGTAAAACTTTATTCTAAATTAAATAAAAGAAACATCGTTTTTTGCAGATTCTCATCATATGGCTTTTCCGTTCATTTCGATATTGGACTATTTTTTCCCCAAATCAAAAATGTTTAGAGTGGTTATTGGTTCTATTATCAGTGTTTCTGACTCTATCTAGTCGTGTGAGTTCCAAAATGGATTTCGAAAACCGTTTCTGCATGTTTGACTCTGCGCTCAGTTTTTTTGTGAGTGTGACGCTCTCGCTTCCGTATATGTAATTGTTGGTAAAAGCATAAACTTGTAGAATTTTAGTGGCGTGATCTATTTCTACATTTTTTCAACGTACATACTATTGTTCCATTAAATTAGTTAAATTTCTCTAACTTTCTTCTGCATATCTCATTCATCGTAGAGGTCCACAGGCCAGGAACGTGCTCAATATTTCAAAAAGTTGGAAAAATCACTCAAAATTTGGTCAAATCACTGAAAATTTGGTAGTGGAAAAGTTGGCAAAAACAAAAATTACAAAAAGTTGGCAATTTTGAATTAATTAAGTTGGCAAATTCCCCCCTCAAAAAAGTTGGCTGGGCACGTCCCTGTCCACAGCACAGCTCAAAAAATTAATTTTTTTTAGCAAAGAGTAATGTAATGTCTACACTAAACACTACCGAGATATTGTTTAGTCATAATTTCATGTCTTTTTATTTTTATTTCAACAAATTATGAAAAAATTAAATAAGTAAAAAAAATCTCGACTTTTTTAATAAACATAAACATGGATAGCCAAACAAATGAAATTGTGAGCGTACAAATATTTTATTTCTAGAATCACATACTTTATAGCGTCAAATTCGCTGCGGAAGAGTTAGTAAAATAAGATGGTTACTTTTATTCTATCATTGAAACTGCTGGGAATTGATAAGTACAACAATTTCTTTTTAAACAAGAGCTTTGTAGCAATTACAAGTTGCACTTACGTGAAAGTTTCCGGAATCTAGTATTTCTAGTAGTGTCAAGTTTTTTTAACTATCATTTTCGTAAAATTTGACATTTTTAACATATAATTCAGTTGACAATTCTTACTTAAGTATGCAAGTTTTGTTTACATGGCATTTTAAAGAAAATAATTGTGCGAAAAAATGGAACTTTTGTGTGAAAATTTTCGTGCATGATTTTTTATGATTTTAAATGTGGCCTAAAGCCGAAATAATCCATCGATCGGCTTGTTTTGGCTTTTGAAAATGAAGCACCATCCAAGAGTACTGTTTATAGGTGGTTTTCCGTATCCCAGCGTGAACGCACCACTGTACTGCTGTACATGAAATGAACGAGATTGGTATGTGACATACCGAGAAATTCAGGCATCCTTAGGAATTGACATGAAAATAATACACACGATTTTTCATTCCGCCTTACAGTCGATGGATCTCGCACAATTTGACAGAAGCTTAAAAACTCCAAAAAAAAGTTGTGTCAAATGGTGCACAGGCTCAATAAATTCAACCGAGGTCAAATTTGGTGTACAATATCTTTACTGGTGATTAAATTTGAATTTATTGTTATTAACCTGAAGATAAACAACAGTCAACCATTTGGAGTATTGTTGAATCATTTCAAACAATGGTTTCTGAGGTATAAGCTTCAGAGTGGAAAATATGTTTTGCAAATTGGTTCCAACGTTTGCAAAAGTGTATTAATGTCCAAGGCGAATACTTCGAAAAGCACTAAAGATATTTTACAATTTTTAAATGTCTAGTATCATAGCGTTTCCATAAACTTTCCCAGCAGCCAAACCAGTAGTTTGATAATTTATTGATAATTCCTGCTGCAATGTATGATTGAATGTCAACTAAAGGTTGATTTTGAGGGGTAATAAAACTATATTTTGTTTAATAATTTCGAAACGTTATAAAATAGCTAATATTAAACCTAATACAAAAAATAATAGTAAAAAAATTTAATCGTTAAGAGTTTAATCGTTTTAAATATTTTTATAAAAAGAAGTAGGGTTATCAACATATCTCCATTATTAGTGTGTAACTTTGGTCACCTCATTTCTTCTTTTTTTGTCAGAAATTACTGAGCTTTTTTACATCAAATTTTTCCAAAAAGACATTAACAATCGGGGCTATCTTTATAGCCATAAAAGTGTTTCGATCTAATTCACGATTTTACATCAGATCTATGCTAGCAAAATCAAAATACAATAAATAAGCATGTTATCTACATTGTAGATTAAAATGACCTATTCCTGAACCATAATTAATTATCAATTTGAAGTTTACTAATTGTTTAAATATTTATGTTCAAATTTGTAAACTAATTTACAATACTTATATATGTACATTAAGTTTGAATCCCAAACGGATTTTAGCAAATTGATAACACTTTATTGCTAAATTAATTTTTAATAGTTGTAGAATTTGAAATTTAATTACGTTCACCTTGAAAAAAAATGTCAACATTCTAAATAGCGTCTATAAATAAAAAATCACGAAAAGATGATTTCATGTTAAAAAGTTTAAATTGATTTTCAAGTATGTAGTAGTAAGTAGTATTACTACAGAAATGGAATTTTAATATTCATTAACATGCAAATGATGATCACTAATGCGATAAAGCCTATGTATAAACAAATATAATTAATTTAAATGATCCAATCAGTAATTGCACTACCAACGTTTACCAAGTAATTACTAGATCTTATACGTAATTTAACAATTAAAAGTAATAATTAAGAAGGGTATAAAAATGTGGTTGCATAATTTTTACAAAACCTTCACGACTATAAAATTATCAGTATGCTTTAAGAAGCGGGCGTAGTAAATCCAGACTTCATTATAAATTCAAATCTTTATTTAAAACTTATTTAGTACTGAAGCCTTTAAACATCTCTAACAAAGCGGTGCTATTACAAAAATGGCCATTACGAGTCACATTTACTACTGACATAAATCTGAGTTTCTTTTTTACTAGGCTTTTCAGTCACTGTACAATAGATGAAATGCACCATATTACGAAGGTTGCCAATGTATGATGTCATTCACAATGCAAACCACTAAACGTTTAATGAACGTTAAAACCTTTTCGATGTTATTTATTTTAAAAATTTAATAAAAAACTTATATTTGCACTGAAAGTTTTATGTCATTTTTCTAAAATGTGTCATTTGTAATTAGGAAATTTCAATTAAAAAATTATCAAATATCATTTAACGTGTACTTAAGCAGATCGATATATTTTCGTTTTGTAATAGGTAGGAACCACATGATTAAGAGTTACTAATTATTATATTGATAAGCAAAATTAATAAAACACAAAAATTATCTTTTGAAAATTAGTTCACATTATTAGTTGTTTATTTGTAAATTTTTCTGAATAAATCTTGCGACAGAAACTATCCATATTTCTGATGATTCTTAAATTTGTGACAGGTACTCAGTGATTAAATAAATAAATAAATTAATTCGCCAAGACCATATTTGTTATTTTACTAGTCAAAGTTAATCATTTAATTGGAATTAATAATTGGCATAAATGACAAAATTAGCAATTAAAATTCATTCGTTGACCTTGCGAAAATACTAACCGCTGATAAAATAAATAATAAATAACGTTAAGAATTTTTCAATGCAAGAAATAAATCAATTTTCATTTGACAAACAATGCCCGTACTAAAAATTAATTATGTAAGATAAAATTCGTCTCGGCTGATGTTTCATTACCTCATGGATAACGGAACAACTACTTTTCCAGAAATATATAAAAAATAATATATATTGAATCGATATTGCACAATTATATCTATTATTTAATTTAAAAATTGATAAATAAAAACATTACCTAATGACAATGAACTACAAAATTATATAACCTTTGAAACTAGTTTTTGATGGGAGCACATTAGTTGTATCAAACCTTGTTTGGTAAACAAGAAGTGTTTATCTATATTCAGTACCGCTATACCATGATGACTAAAAAGTAAGAGTGTTTTTTTATACGTTGGAAGTTGTTGTCTGAGGTTTAACAAACTAGAAATTAGAAGAACCACAAGAAACAGAAGCTTTCTTGTAGCTAACAAAAAATAAATGAGTAGGTGGGTTTAACTAATGGAACTGATCATTTTGTTGCGTCCATCAACAAAGCTGTGATTTATATTTTATTAATAATTTACGCATGTTTGTATAGAAAATTCTTGGAATTTTTACTACAAGAAAATCTATTACCGTATACAAATATGTAAATCACACCCACTAAAAGCAATTAATTAAACAGATAATAAATTATCTGGTTGTATTGTGTAAGTATGAATTTATTATCTTGTACTTTTGATAAACTTATAGTAATCTAATAAATATGTAAAAGATGCGTAAGATATAATCTGGGAAGATTCAACATCATAGTTAAATTTTAATGAGTTCATTATGTGAATTTTACATTTGTTTGACTTAATTGATTTTAACCTGCAATTTGTCTGAATGACAAAAAATCTGTGCAAACGCATCGTTGAAATCTCTATTAAAATATACTTCAACAGATCCTTCAAATTTGTAAATAAGTACGATTGTACATAATGAATGTGTGTAAGTTGTCCATGGCTGTGCGACTTGATTTTCCTCAGTAGACTATGTAGGTACATACATTTATAATTATTATACGCACGCAAATACGAATCATAATCTGTCTAATTCTCTAATAGATGCCATTCCTATATTACATTGAAATATGTTATAATTTTAAGCACCCATGACTGCAACACTAACGTAAATATTTTAATAAATTAAATAGGTAATTCAGAAAAGTAACTTTAAAAATAAACGTCATTGTTTTCATTTTTTGTCCAAGTTTTTGATCAGAATTACGAGAAAAGCGTAATCTATGTTACGTTGTGAGAGTAAATATTATATTTTACAATACATACTAATATCACACCCTATTCTTGAAATTTCTTTTTTTAAGATTTTATTCTATACATAATGTTCAGAAAATAATTGAAAATTACTGCAATTTGTACAACATACTGACATATTTTCGACAACTATCTGTACATAATAATAAAACTTGCACATTTGAACACAATGGAAATCAATTATATTTTATGACCTCTCAGCTAATAATATATTTATAGCTATCATTAGATATTTAATAATATTAGCTGAAAGCTCTTAATATAAAATTGATTTGTATTGTGTTAAGGCGGGGGTACACCTTGCGGGCAAAAATAAGAAGTCCAAATTTGTGAATTTTTTCTGAGAAAATGAATGTATTCAGATCAATTTGGATTTGGACACATTATTGTACAAGTCTTGAAAACCATTTAACAATTTGTTCAAGTCAAAATATTACAAAATGGCCGCGTGGCAGCTGAACTCCAAAGAGCACCTCTTAAAATGCGGTCTAACGACACTATTGGGATATCTTCCACCGCATTTTAAGAGGTGCTCTTTGGAGTTCAGCTGCCACGTTTGACTTGAAAAAATTGTTAAATGTTTTTCAAAACTTGTACAATAATGTGTAGAAACCCAAATTGATCTAAATACATTCATTTTCTCAGAAAAAATTCACAAAGTTGGACTTCTTATTTTTGCCCGCAAGGTGTACCCCCGCTTTAAATCAATTTGAAATATTTTATAATTTTATTATTTATTTTTACGTGAAAAGGTTATAATATTATTATATAATACAACGAGTAAAAAAAAACTAACATAGCACTATCTTTCAAAATTACAACATGATATTTCATATGAATAATATGGAAAATATATTGGAATATGCATTTGAGAAGTTCGTATGTACAATAATGCGTATTTACATAATAGAGTTATATCAAACACGTTTAGTATTTTATCTGTTCTTCCTTTTATGTTTCTCTACACAAATTATATGGTTTCAATTGTACAACAACCTGGTACCTAATACTTTATGAATAAAAACCTTTATACTTAATGTCAATATAATAACTAAGTAAATAATAATGTAAAGGCTACATTCATATAATTCAATGTGTTGTAAAATGCAATAATATATTGCATAATTAATACCATCCACTCAACTCAAGTATACATATTAATTCGAAACAAAACCATTGTTTTCTAAAGCGAGAGCACAGCATTATGATTCTATAGTTGTAATTTGTAAAGACAAAATATTTTGTATTTCTTACACTTGTTGCTTCCGAACGTTAATAATAGTACGTTCTCACTTCTCACTTGCCTGTAGTGAAGATGTCCATATTTCAAGTTAAAAGTAATACAGAGATGTCCTCAAATACGTGGATTTTAGTTCATATTTACAGATAATACAAAATACACATTTATGTACATCAATTTCAAGTTTTGGAGTAAAACGTCATTGACATTATTAGTAACTGCCAACACTTAATTTTCTTCACAAATATGGATAGATCATAATAATTTACTGAATGCGAAAACGTGAAAATCTCGAGAAAAAGTTAATAATAAGCCCTAACTCAAAAACGTTTGATTTTCAGGAAACGCATTTAAAATAAGCAAATTTCATAATAACTATAAAAAGGTTTACGATTTCCTTATCAAATTATATTATTTTTAAATTTTTTTTAATAAAAAGTATACCACTTTCTGAACCGAATCATGTAAACATTGCAAAATCGTAATTTTTTGAGTTGTGCCAGTTTTCTTTACGATTGACGATTTGATCCAAATGAAACTTGGTTACTTCTTCACGTTATTGATATTATTATTATTATTATATAAATATTGTTCCCTCGAGTAGATTGTACAAGCATAGCATAAAAATCTTCTACGGTCCCGTAAACATCCCCCCCCCCTATATTCGCAATAATGAGAAGTATTAGGTACCTAATAATGGTTCCTGTAACTGAGTTCGCCTGTTGGATGAAAAATAATAATTATTATTATTTATTATATTGTGTAGTTTGCTTAATAATTTAGGTTGATAGTGTCTGAAATCATAATTATGTTTGAAACCTTACGAGACACATATAATGGAACGAATTTACCGACAGGTTACGGAACTCCTCTGCGGCTCTTTCCGTAAACTACTTGCGTTGTGTGGTAAAATATTCCCTTATAAAATATATGCTTAGTGAATAGGTAGGTATATTATAATATACTTTAAAAAGGACATTATTGCCATAGTTCATAAAGCAGAAAAATTAAATCAAGTTTCCTGTTGTAATAATTTAGAATGAACTTAAGGGGCTTCATATCCTTGAAAATTAATTTTTGTTTTCTTACACGTTATTCTTCTTTATACTTTTAAGAATATTAAAAAAAATAATTTTTAAGAAAATTCCACTCCGTTATAAAGTTATAGCAATAATGTGACCGGACATGTGGTTAGAAACTGTACCTACTAGAAACTTTAATCGCGTTATACTCGATACTACGTTTTTAGACAAGGTCGGCACGATAACTCGGTCAATTTTCAATATTTTTTAACTTTTTTTTTTTTAAACTCTTGATAATTATTTTCTCTAATGTCTGACGAGAGCTTTTTTTAATTTTTTGATTGGGAATGTTTTTATAAATTATTAAACATTAATTTTTTCTTTTTAAATTGCATTCTAAAGTTTAAAATTCTGTAATTTCTTTATTTTTGAAAAAAACTAAAATTCTCTCCGTCAGACAATAATCACTACATTATTTTACAAGATTAATTTTTATTTTTGCGGATTGGATAATTTTTGGTGAAGTTATGATGCCGACCATGAAGAGTCATGGTTTTCATCAGTAGTCCACTTATACCCGTAAAAAATATTGTTAATATTAAAAAAACCAAATGCTTTATTTTTTTTCTTGTAGTTCAAAAGTTAATCCAAAATGTCAAATCAATAATTTAATTTATTTTTCATAATATAACCTTTATAGTAATTTTTCAAATGTACTCGGTTTTCAGTGCGTGCAAAGATATGTAGCCTCTTAAAAGAACAAGATAAAATTGCAATTTCTAGTAAGGTAATAAATAAAGTAAGTATAATATACGAATAGATGAAAATAATAGTTTATTATATTATTTAAACTTTGAAATTAGTGTATGAAAAAATGTAATATGTTGTAGAACTTTGAGTAATAAAATATAGTATTTTTTTTGAAAATTCTGTATAAACGGTAGGTACTTACTCTATTTTAAAATAAAAGTTCTTTTTTTCATTACACGAATTTAATTGAATAACTGTGGGATAAAACACACGATCCAAATAATAAGAAAATTTTTAATCCGACACAAAAAGAAAATTTGTGAAATAATTGGTGGTCCGGCGGGTAAAAGTCACAAATGGGGTAGGTATACGAATTTGTGGTTGAGGAAAAAATCTATAGGAATTGCTTTAATATTTTACCCACCAAGACCGCCAATTGTGCAACCAAACATGCAATTTTTCGGACATAATTGTTCAGTATATCAAAATTTATAAATATAGTATTAGTATATATAATAATAATATAAGTCGGTTTTGAAACGTCTTGCGACGTTGTCCGATACCGAACTACCAACCTTGCGAATTGGCAATTTGGTTTATTAGCATTTTACATTTTTTACCTAGACGAGGAGCAAGCCCGACGTAGAACCCCCAACCTGGAGGACCAGAGAAACGGCCAGAATAAAGTTCTTACTTTACACGGATTTGAACCGGGGATTTAGCGTTCATAGTCAACTTATTCGACCATTATGCTCCGACCGTCTCTATGTTATATAGAGACTATGTTATAATAGTATTAGTATTATTCGCTAAATTTATTAATAAGTGATCTACAGTGGAGTCATGGTAATGTGAACTTATCATAATGTGTCTAATAATCTAATTTGATATCCTACGAAGATATTCCAAAACCTGAACAAAACATAGTAAATGATAAGTCAATGTAATATAATAATGCAAACTTTCATACTATTCAAGTAATTCCCAAGAAACTACATGAAAAGGTTACTGCAGTTTAACTAAATACTAAAACTGGTTCGAAATCAAAATTATCGGATTCATCTGAATTTTTAATTTAATTGATGTACATAAATGTAAATATTATTACCTATCAATTAAGTAAATATAATACTACTGCTTTTATCCAGGTATTCAATTATGTGAAGACGCATCTTTAGTTAATTCACGTTTATCGCGACTCCACTGTAGTTTTTGAGAAAACTGTACAGATTATCCATTTGTTTATATCGCGAAAATGTTGTTATTTAAAAATAAATTACTGTGAAATTCAGTTTTTCTATTATTCAACTTCAGTTGGATTGAAAATCGTGATGAAATTAATTTATAATCTAATTAGTAATTATTAACCTAGTATGTAGAAAACCCAAGTGCCCTCGCACAATAATAAAATTATACATAATAAAAAGTTTTCTAGCTCTGAAAATATCCAATTTCCACTAAATTTTCAAAAAAAAAAAAAATCCCCAGACCCCTCACTCTTTGTCCAATAACGTGTCCGACCATTTAATCATACATAATATAAGGGAAGGGGCCTTGCAAATTAATTTTGCATACACTACAGAATTAGGTTACGCCGCCGCCTCTGCCCAACTGTTTTATTTACCTGGAATTAGTTAAATCTTAAATCTGTATCTAACATTAAAATTAAAAAATAATTATTATCATTAAAACAAACAATACTGGAATGTTAATTGTTTTACATGTTTTAGCCTACTTTTATGTAAATATTATCAAGCTTTGCTTCAGTATAACATATTATACCATATAGGATAACCATAGTGACAACGACCTTTTACCTTGAAATGTAAGTCGCGACAGTATCAGGCGATGTGAGTAAACTAGAACATCACAGTACGAAATTACATAAAAAAAAGCATATGCATGTACCTTCTCATGAAAGGTACTATAGAATACAAAACTTTTAAAGAAATATCGAAATTTTTATAAATCTTATAGTTTTAAACGTAAAATTTTTAAAAAGGTTTTATTTCAATAAAATGTATGCTGGTAATCATTTTTATAAATTTTCAATTAACAATTAAGTTTGTTTACGTACTTAACTAAACAGAGTCTATAGAAAATAGAAACCACCCCCGTTAAATTTACTAACACAAATAAGTATTTAAAAATTTGTATGAAATAAGTTTCTATTTTATAGCCTAGGCTGAAAAAGCAACTACAAGAAAATTTAACGCTACTTTAGTTACGTTCAGTTCAGTTGACTGAAGGAACATTTGGACTAAAATTCGGCCTCGCTTGTGATTTATTAATTGTATAAAATGGCGGGACAAATTCACCATAAAATTATACTGGCGTAATAATTTTTTAAAATTGACTGCTTGAAATAATATGTCATAAAATAATTGTGTTTATCGGTGTCAATTTATTAAATGTTGATCTATTATTGTTTGCATGTAAAACGTTCCCTTTAACTACTACTTACTTCTAAAATTTTAAATAAATAACTTTTTTAATAAAATTTTTTTAGTATTTTTAACTGGAAGCGAAGAGTTTATACATCCAAATCAAGAATATACCTAAGTAAAATTAATAATATTTCATTTTAAATAAAAAATTATACCAACTATTTAAAAATTTTCACTGAAACTGTCATTATCTTCAAATGTTAGTATAGTAACAGTATTGGCACCTCATTTTCTATTATTAGAAGTACGAAAGAGAGTTAATTAATATTTCAAATAAAAACTTTGAGAGTTTATTTGATCAAGTAAACATTGCGTCGAAGCCGTTCATTTTTGAAATTTTAGATAGTAAAGAAAACGAATAAGAGCGATGTTAAACAAAACACATCTCGTTAAAAGTTTTTATATAAGTTTTTATAGGCCTAGAACTGCTTTAACATTAGAAAAACTTTTACATTTTAATGTATTTAGATATAAAACTAAGTAATTTATTTTACAAGTAAAAAAAATCATTTATTTAGTTTACTAAATATTTAGGTATCCAATTTGATTAACGAGAATCAGTTAATTACAACAAATAATGGTGAACTGAAATTATTTGAAAATTTTGAAACTTGGTTTTTGTAGGCAATATAAAAGTTACTGTGTGATTTTAAAAATAGTAGGTAAGTTATTGTATAATCAAAACAATTTAAATAAGAAATATGTGCGAGATTGAAAATATTTGAATATTTCTAATATCCTGTTTCATCCCATTCAAAATTTAGGGTTTTAGATTTCCACAAAAGATGGAAACATAAAATTCTACAACTTTTTTTAAAGATTCAACAATGTATAATACTATAATAAAAGTGTATGTATTCACTATTCAGGTATCTACACCAAGGAATAATAGAACAAGGACGCAGTTACTTTAAAAAACTGATAAAATTTTAAAAGAAAAAATAATAATCGATAGTTTAAAAAAAAGTCATAATAATTATCAATTAAATACTGTCTACCACGCATCATATCATGTAAATAATATTTAAAAAATTTTGGAATTTCAAATTATGATAAATATTATGATCATATTAATAATTATTTTATTCATATTAATTTGTATACAAATTTTCTCATCAGTGATGCAAATTTTTTTAACTAGAAGTTTTAGATAACATAGTCCCTTGAGAAATTTCAAAAACCATCCACCAAAAAATTCACACAGATGCTGCTTCAACCGATAGGATGCATTTTCTTACAACCTCAATTTAAAAGTTTTAGTACAATCAAGTTGGACTTAATTATTGCAATCAAAATGCAATATACGGTTTGATTACTTCAATGGCTAATAAAATTTTTATCTGATTATTATTCTTGACTTCCTACTATTCTTGGACTATATTCACAATGTTCTGCAATAAAGCAAACTATCGTTTGTGGTATACTATACCGTATTATATTATGCAGGTAAATCAAATCATATTAAAAAATTTACTTTTGTTATTATAAATTATTATTTACAATTAACTATATAATATGCCGATTGACGATCGGTCGTTTTAATATTTGTAGACATTTTTTTCCACAGTTGACCACAGACTTTTCACTTATTGACGAGAATGTCGAATGTATTCAAACCGGACCATATACTACCTACATGACGATGTGTTGTCAGATGCGGTCAGATGTGACAGATTGATGCATCCAGGTCACACAATTCATTAAAAATCAATTAAAGATATTTTGCAAACATTTCCGGAAATGTTAATTTTTAATAGTTTCAAACTAACAGAAATTTTACAACAAATTTATAGAAACTCTCATAAAAATATTGGAATATATCATTTTTAAATCTTGTTTCGTCCTAAGGACGGCTTTCATTTATAAAAAGAACAGCTTTTCCTTAAAGTGGATATTTTTATGTTCAATTTTTTGATGTAATATTATATTTCTATAAGGAAACTTATTAGTGCTAATTTGACGTACTTCGACAATAATTCCAATAATAAAAGTAATTACCAAACAATCGATTTGTTATCACATTCCACGCTACTATTCGATCAATGGTCTTAATATACAGTGTAAGTAATCTATAATGTACAAGGTAGTCTAATGATGAATGTGAATTTTGGTCAAGATGAATTTTGGTAGAATCAATATGTAATTATTTTGTAGTCACTAACCTATGATAACAAATAAGAGAAAAAAAAAAGTTTAATACATGTGAGTTATTGATTTGTGAATATTAATTTGGAAACTAATCAATTTGTCGATCCAACGTAGAATTGGAAGAATATTGTTAGAATTATAAACACAGTGGAAGTTTGATAGCTTGGGACTCAAATACCAACAAAAGAAGTTGGAGTTATCGAAGTTTGACTGTAGTTAAAAATTTTAAATTTTTAATTAATGGTTATTAATTAGATAACTTGGAAAAATTACATTAAGGAAATGAATCAAAAAAGGCGAAATCACTGCTGTGCTGAAAGTAGCACTTCCTACAAACTACAGAAAATTAATCAAGTCTATATTTAATTTCAACATTATATAATATATTTTACAAAAATAAGCGATTGAAAATATTTAACAATCTTATTTGCAAGTGATTACGATTCTGTTTACAAGTAGTATTGTTATAAGGTAAAGATATATCTAGCACTTGGAAATCTAATTACAAAATAAATTAAATGTCTCCATTCTTCCTTCAGAGAATGAAGATGTCTTAAATTTGTCTGCAATAATGTGAGGAATGGATTTTCTTGTAATAAGGAAACCAAGCTAATATAGCTAAACTATTCGTATTACGGAATTTTACTAAGAATGATCAACTATATTAGAGTATAACATAAATTATAATTGATATTGAATTGATATTGTTTCATCTTTGTTGACGAATTCATTGATTGGTGAATCTTAATTAAACGGATTTAAAATATGTATTATTTAGTGATGGGCATAACCGGATTATTTCAAGAATCGGATTCTGCCGATTAGGTTATTCTAATAACCGGATGATTTTATAATTCAAATTATTTTTAACTCATTTCTTTCTGAACAGGTAATGATGTAATTAGTGAAACAAAACCTCTTCTCCATTCAATTATGAAGCGCGCGTTATCAAATTTCAAAACATTTATGCTTACTTGACGAATTCCAAACTGACTTGATGTAAATAATATTAGTTAATGTTAGCTTTCCGGTGAAGCAGAGAATTGACTCGCGCATTAGGTTATAATATACGGTTATTTATTACGATTTTTCACTCGGTTCGGTCAGAAGGTTCTTAAATACCGGTATTTCGCGATTTATTATAAGGTTATTTTTAATTCGATTTATTCAATTTGATAATCGAATTATACAGGTTATTTCAATAACCGGATGACAGGTTATTTTTAATTTGAATTATCCCATCACTAGTATTATTTACATAATAGGTTAGTTTGTACTCAATACTAAAATGCTGGCTTTTTCAACCTAATTACAATGCAAGTTTCATGTATTCCTCGCATAAGTCTAATTAACTGAACGACTACGCAGGGAGATAACTATGTATATTATTCCTCCATGCAGCGGTTTCAAACCTTTTTTTGCTAGGGACGCAAAATTAAGCAATTTTTGCAGTTGTAAGACTAAATTTCGCCACAAAATAACACAAAAACATAATGTTGAGATCCTTGATGCTAATTTTGATATTGATTCCAGATCATAAAATTACGACCCACCAAAAATTGGTAAAAAAAAACAGTACAATACAAAATCTGGATGTAAACGAATCTGATATGAGGTTCAAAGAACCTCTGCACGCATTGGTTAATTCAATTCGGTGTTCTTTTATAGGTACATAAATATAAACAGAGGACTCATGAGATGTAGTCAATTTATTTGAATGATAATTACTTCTAATTAAAAATAACGCATTTCAAGTAGGTAGTAGACCCAAAAAGTAAGGGCTAGTTTGTAAATGAAGCACTTTGTTCAAATTCATGAAGTGAATGGTTTTCGTGAACAAATTGAGTAATTTGAAGGACTTCCATAAGTGGAGAACTACAATTTCCATTTCACCACCAAAATTAAGGATCCAAATTTTGAAGAAAAACAAAAAACTAAAATTATACGATATGATTTCAATTTACGAACTGGGTAATTACGTTAAGTGGATGCGACATATTTTATACTTCGTAGTAACCAATTTAAATTTATTTCGATTTTGTATACAATACATTACCACAATGCTGGCGCTACGCCCATTGTTTTAATGTGTAATTGTATAAACAGAAACACCAAAGGTGTTTATGGCATTTTATAAATAAGAAGGAACTAAATCGCATCAGGCACATTTTATTTTATAAAATAATATTTTATATATTTAATTTTAAAAATGAAATGGACCCCCCCCCGCAATAAACAATTATGTTTTGATTTAACTCTTCGCGAAATGATGTTTTAAAATTAAATATGGAAGTCTAATATGCGGGGGATTGGCTTAAACAGCAATAAACTGTGTGCGAAGCTTATTATAAAGAAATAGGTAACTTCTACGCCTACAGCTATACTAATTATAAGAGTAAATCTGCTAAAGCAAAAACGTGGGGCATCATTTAATTCTTAATGCATGTATTACTCTTGTCTCCAAGAAATTCTTAAACACGCACACACACCTTGCTTTCGGATAAACGAAAGTGTAGGTGGTGGAATATCTATAAGATTGCTTATTAAAGATTATGCGACGTGGCCATCGAGTATTGCCTAAGTAAATATAAAATATTTACCTAAGGTAAAACACCCAGTAGTTGTAGTTTTGAAAGTGAAACCTATTTAACTCTAATTTAAGCAAATAAAATTCGATTAATTTGATTAACTTATGTTATTTATAAAAATATAGATAGTTTTGCATATAATAGCAAAGAAAAAAGTAATAATTAATAAAATTTTCATATTTTTACAAGGTTTTTAAAATATACTTCAAATGCAGCAGTAATTGAACAATATATTTTGAATCGCAGCCGTAATTGAACACTCCGGTGGTGGTAGTACTTGAACACGTGTGAAAATAGTTAAAATCAGTCAAAATCAAACAAAAATCCAATCGATATTCTAAAGATACATTTGGCAGCATTGATTTATTTATGTATGACAAACGTAATGGACAAACGTGATCATTTTATGTTAGTTTTTTCGAGTTCAAGTTCATAACCTAAAAACTGATTGCGCGGTTTACGGTTTACTAACTTTCCATGGCAAAAGTAGCATGCTTATATCGGCTATTCCACATGCCAACTTTCAGGTTAACAAAAATATAATTATTTCGATTTATAATTTAAAAAAACTTATAGAAATCAATTGCTAAATCATCAAGTAATTATAAAATACGGATATTACTTATTATGAATATTCGGTTTTTGCATTGATACAATTTCAAAAATCTGTTCAAGTACTAGTTCCATTTCTTGCGGTGTTCAAGTGCTGGGTGTTTTACCTTATATGTAACTTTTAAATAGTTAAAAAAATTGTAGTGCAGGAACATTAGGTAAACTACCCAGCCTAAGTAAAATCATCTTTATAAAAGCATTTTAAATGTAAAATATGTGTTTTTGTAACATCGAGTTCCGAGACATGCTAAGCACAATGCACAAATAACACATAACATGTTTTTCGAAGCACTTACAATAAATTGATAGATCTTTAGCCTCTTAACAGTGTAAACGTTCACTCAAAAGAATGGTCCGCCAATTGACTACCGCAGCTGTTCACAGGATCTTGCTAGGAAAGCAGCATTAAATTAATAAAATTAATTATTACAAAACCGACACTACTAACCAGTAAACAATAGAAAATTAACTAAATTTTATAATTTCGTATCAAAAATTTGAAGTCCGTATTTAATTTATTTTCAACTAGTGCCAAATGTATGGGCTTCCATTACAAAAACGCACATTTTTGAATGACGTCGTTTATTAAAATAATATCATTATTTATTTAATAAATCAAGTTGAAGAAGTGTCAACATCTCCAGAACAGAACATTTTCGCACCTCCTACAAAACGATATGCTTCGCTGACGCACCTGAACATCCGCCAAGATTTTACAGCTTTCGGATGATCTCAAAGCCACCCTCTAGAATAAGGGACAATTGTTACACGTTCAACACCTCATTCGTCTCTTTTGCACTTTAGAAATTTTATGTCATAAATCGTATTTACCTAATTTTAAGTTTGAGTAGATTCATAAGCTTTGAAGGGCATTAGGGGATTTTTATAGTGCATACACAATTTAAAATATACTTAATTTAAATGTTATACTTTTATTTTGGTAATACGTATGAGTGCAATTAGCACAACATAATAACTACTTACAATATTATTACTCTAGCAAATAAATCAGTACGTTATACACAAAATATGCGAAACGAATCAATTTAATTGCATAATTGTAAAATACTATTGTATTTAAATTGGTAATGGGGCCAACAACTTGATTATTCGGACTGTTGCCAAAATTACACTTGAAATTTTTAATTTCAGATCATGCTTTCATCCAGGAGAATTTATAAACACATCTGCAATTTTACTCTTTTTATCAAAAATAATATTGAAGAATCACGATTTTAAAAATATTTCAAGGTTTTTTAAATTGTGAATCCAAAATAAACTACCATAAGTTTTAAGATCTTTAAGGTTAAGTTAATAATATATCTTATAATATACATTATAATATAATATATTATGGTAGGGGTAGGTCAAGCATTTGTTGCCCTTAAAAATAATTTTTGTACACTATAAATTTGAAAATCACTTAAAAAAGATTTTAAATTCAATTATTTCGTACAAATTGGCACGATCGGCTTTTTTGCCATTCTGTTCCAAAATAGTAATTTAATTATGAATTAAAATAACTCAAAATATTTTGTAATTTGTAATAACTAATAATATTATTGTCATTGTTCACTAGAATTAATATTGTAATAATTGTTGATACATTTTATTAGAATCATTTTGTAAACTCAAGACAAAATTATTGATAATTACGGAAGTTGGATCTCCTATAACAGTAAGTAATAATTACTCGGACTACATTTTGCTGAATTTTATGGTATTTGGAATTATACATACCATGTTAGTTACAATTATTGTCTCCACTCTCCTCTAAATTTCCTAACTTAGCAATATGCGTATTTTTGAAGGTTAGGTGGCGAGAGCGATAAAATTGTGTTTATTATTAACCACTTAATGCATATACAAATTGTGGGTTGTTAACGTTAAACAAGGATGCCACGCGCGTGGGAGTGGACGTGTCGGTACGCCGATGTACATGAAGGGGTTAATTAATCAAAGACATTTATAATCCACCAAAAAGAATGCTAAATTTTGTAAACGTCGCGTCGTCTATTCGCTATGTGCATGGGTAGAGAGGGGATACGAAAACCGATCGAATAAGCGTTTGGAGTGGCCATAATAGAAAAGAAACGGAACTTATTTATCTCTTAATATTGTTATTATTTATCTATGCCTTATGTGATTGATTAGTATACACACCCATACACCTCGAACCTCTTAAACAAAGTTTAAATTTAAATTTCCCTCAAAAATCCTTAATTAAAACAGCTTCTATTGCTAAAACAGTCCCAATGCATTTTCTGTATTGAGCCACCAGAGGGCAGCATGAGGAGTGCACACAGCGAAACATCTTTATATGTTCCCTTTTAAAAATATTGAAGTAAGTTTAAAATTTCAAGTTTATTAATCTCTCCAGAATATCCTGAAGAGTGGTTTTTATTTTTTCTTCAACGCAAGCATGGACTTAAATTAGAAATCAGGCAAAAAAACTAAGGTTTACTTCTTGAAAAAGAATTGTACTACCTATTGTTTATATTTATTTTAATTTAAATGGTCGAGTTTTAGATAATATTATAATGTCAGCCAGATTATCAACAAAGTTACTTTGGGGCAAGTCGACACATTAAATGAGGATTAAGCTGCTTCGGTGTGAGAACTTCAAATAACATTTAATTTGAAGTCTAATAAAATTACATGTTCTGGGTAAATTCAAATTATGTCCTTACATGAAAAATATGAACAAACATTTTTTCCGATATATTCTGAAGCTGTTGGTGAAATTAGTCCAAACGCTATTCATCGCTAACATTTGTCATGTTTTTAATTAAAATCTATTCAGTTTTTATCTAGAATCTTGGGTCTAGAATCGATAGAAAATCACGTTATTTTTGTAGAAAAGTTGAAAAATTCGATATTTAATTTTTTACATAATTAATTACTATGTAAGTATAACTTATACACACTTCACCTTAGGTTAAATTTAATAAAAAAATAAGTAATAATAATAATAAATTACTTCATTTTATAGTTAGTAGCTTTGAAAAAAAAATTGTATAGCTCGTAACATTTATTTATTATAATTGGATATTCACTAACAATAAGTCCAAAGTATATTTCTTTAATTAAAATAATGAAGGAGAATGTAGTAAAAAAGATAATTAGTAATAAAAACTAAGCAAAAAAATAAAATATATTCTAATAGAATTGATACATAATATTATATTGGATTTACTATTTTTAGCACCTGTTTGATTATTATCAATTTCATAATATTTAGTTGTAAAAGTATCATAATTATACCTAAACAAATCAAAGTTATGTTCATAAATGAGTAATGTAGGTAGCTACTTATTTAAAAAAAGTCAAAAAATGGTTTGATCATAAAGATATATTATGTAAAACAAAATACAAAAAAAAAACGTTTGCAATTTATTTACTTTATGCTCTCCTATAAAATGAAGAAAAATGACTTACGAGGCTTTAAAATTAGGCTGACGATAAGCTTTCAGATTAGGTGCAACTGATGATTTACAATAATGATGAAACGGTGCTGCAGTGCATCGTCAACCCAATGTTTCAATTTATTTTTGATCTAATACGTACCCACCTGTTGTCGGTTAGACTTGAAATTTGTATGAGCATTGATTGATTAGCAATATGAGTACATATTAACGAAAAGACCCAAGCGTGCAGGTCTTTAGTTAAATTTTAGTCAAATTTAATTGCTTTGTAGCATTCAATGCAAACTACAAAAATTCAAATCTTACCGAATAGATTTGAGCATAAATTGTCTTTGATTAGAGAATTAACCGAATGAAATATGAAGAATAAATGAAGCATATCGTCGGCTGAGTATTGGTTTGTTCCAGGTTTGTTCCAAGTCCATAGGATTTCCTATGGACATGGAACAAACCAATACTCGACCGACGATATGTCAACGTGATTGTTCATCCTATCCTTTCTGTTTTAGTCCTGATGATGAACAAATATATGTTCGAAACCGGTAGACGTAACACGTAGTTTTATTGCTTACTCCCCCTGATACCCGAGAATTTAATTTTCCTTTCCGAAATATGAATAATTTACAAGAATAAATTACAGGCAACCACTTTTGAACATTCTAAAGCAAAATAAATATCTAGCAATACGAAAGCCTAATACTTCCTTATCCACCGAAGATTTTGCTTTGAATTTTTGATTGGTTCTCGTGACTCTATTATATTGATACAATTCGTTGACACCATTAATAGTGTTAATAACATTTTTCATTTCGTGATTTTCATGTCATCTCATTTTCAAAAATGTTTAGTTTTCTCTTGTCATAGATGGTTAAGAAATTGTGTGTAGGTACTTTCTATACCTGATAATGTCGTAATTTGATGAAAACTCGAAAAAATAGCACTCGTACTTATTGAAGTAATATAATAAAATGTTGCGCATTTTAGGTTGTATTGTTTTCATTATTGTAAAAAATAATTATTAGCTTATTATCATCAAATGTTACTAACTCAATCACGAATATTAATCTATCATTATTATCTTATTTGGTGACAACAATATTCTAATTGTTATACGTAAGTGTGAAATTTAGTATACCCATCCTTTGATTAAGGAAGGCTTTGGAATAAGATTTGACATACAGGTTAGGGCGCATGTGGAAGATCTAGTTTCAAGCATTTCAAACTGAGTTTCATTTTTGTTCATTTAATATATCTGAGTGATATCAAAGGCCTCGTTCACAGTCGTTGGTTATAATCTAAGAAACGTTAATGAATAATTAATTCTTTCGTTATAAAAAAAATAGCAGTTTGTTGCAATACAATTTTGAATATTTCAAGTCAAGTGCAACAAATTACAATTTTAATAATTAATTATAGGTTTCTACTTTTTATGCGATTGTAAATTGACCTTATAATATCTATAATAATTAATACTATGTAATATATATATATTATACTAGTTAATTTTACTTTCATTTTTATTAAATAAGGTGTAAATGAACCCATTAATCCATAATATTTAGAGAACAATATTGATTGAAAAACTTTTGTTTCGGAAGTAAGAAGTCTTTTCTACCTCATTTGTACTTTATATTGGAACCATATAATTTTTGTTAATTTAACCCTTGAATTGCATACTGGGGTCTCAGAAACCCCAAGCGTTGAGATTTATTTCACAAAATGTATCCCATCTGTTTAGTTTTTGAATTACGAAAAATTACTATCCATACAACCTACCAAGACAGTATCGTTGAAGAGTACTAAAATTCTATTTTGCTCTAATTTCGTTATTTTCTAAGTATCATAAAAATTATGATGGGGTCTCTAAAACCCAAGTGTGCAGGAAATGTTACAAAATATAAGTTTGAAGTGCCAGGCCAGGGTTAAACTGGCGAAAATTTAAAGACATTTCAAGCAGGTATTTATTAAAAAAATAAGGAAATTATAATACGCAAGGTAACAAGTTAGGTGCGCTAATTTAAATTAATAGTATTATGAGAAGTAAGACTCGCATTTTAATTAATATAAATAAAATAACATGAATAAGATTCCCTAATTTACTTAGAACTTACTTTATAATTGCAGTTTCTGCTTTCTTAAGTAAAGCGTAATAAGGTTAATTTGTTTTATCCGTTTTGATAAAACATTTTAAAATAACTTTTCATGACATAATAAGTGATAATCTTTGCTATTAGTTACGTACTGAACCGAAAAGATTAATTTTAACTTTTTTAAACAACAAAGCATACATTCATAATCAAGATTACGAAAAAGCTGTTATTGTGAGAACTTGCATAAAGGTTGTAAATTTACTATGGCAAAAACTTAAAATTGAATTTAGTAACCTAGGCGAAAGGATCGATAACAGCAAAAATGTGATCAGAGCAGTGTTAATTCCAATAATGAAAACTTTTATTTTTAAATAAAATTTACTTATTGGCTAATTTATTGTCTATATTATTTATACCTACCGCTAATAAAACTAACTTTTGACATTCCTAAAATCGAAGTTTCTAATAAAGATTGATTTCGATTTTTCCTAATCCAAACTTGCCACTCTTGCGGTGATAACAATGTTACCAATATTTAATAATTATATAAAATACGTCAGGCAAGTATTAATTTATTGTTAGCTGCAGTATTTTTTATTGCCACAGCGAAAACCGGTAAGGTAGAGTGTAAAGTTTTAACACTATGCTATAACATCGTTTCAAGGTGTAACGTGAACCAAAAAATTTAAAACATGCAGAAAGAATATCTGCAGACCTAAAAGTCAGTCGAGGTTACTGCAAAAAGAATATTGCAACAATGGTGACGGTTACAGCGGCTTTATATTCTCCTTAGTACTTGAAAATTACGAAAGAACAGCACATTAAATTTTTTGTTCTTTAATATTTTAAATAAAGTTTTAGTAACTTTTAAGACCGGATGATGGCGGAATAATTAAAATAAAAAGGAAAATTGTGCTTTATTTTATATTTCATGTGTGGTTGTATAGGTAGTCTAAACAAAATCGGAATACTAACGATGCGATTTTTTGTGATCTCATCATTAGTGAGGTTGCTTCGTTAGTGTTTAAATTTGTAAACTAACGCACCTAAAAGGGATGGTTTACCTTGTTATTACTGTTTATTTTTTTACGAAAATTATATAATTTTCTTCTTTATTTTATACAAATCAATGACAGTACAGTCTTTAACAAAAGTTGAATTCAATCAATTAAAGGCTTTTCCGTTCCTGTCAGAAATATTACCACTTAGAAGTTCTCACAATCCATTTCATGAGGTGGATTACTCCTCTTTTGCTACTCCTTTTACTATAACTTTTCACCACAGCGTGTGGATGTCCACTGGAAGGCCAATCGAAGAAACTCTGAGAAGTCCGCGATTTGAACCCAAAATTTCCCATTCCACTGCTGTTGCTTAAAAATTGAATTATAACATTTTATTCAATCCAATTGACAATAGCTAAATATCATGAAACACGTGTACTAGTAGAATATAAAAAACTGACTGAAAATAGATAGGTTATGTATCCACTAGGTGCGGATGTTTCATGTCCAGGATGTCGATAATAACTTTTTCCACAATTATAACTTTTTCCCAATCAATCGTACATTGTTATACACCGGAAATGGCGTCATAGTGGTTATGTTAGAATGTCATATTATAAGTGTAGTATGTGGTTATGCATTTCTTGAAACTGATAGTGAACATTTTTCTCTGTGCCCACAAAACTATCGCTTTATCTTTTACTGGAAAATTTATATTTATGCAGTTTTATCGGTTTTCAAAGCGGGATGACTGATGACATCATCATAATACATAATCATACGCATTACACCATTTTATGGTAGTTAGTTTACCTAGGAGTAGATTTTTGACCAAGCCATACAGATGCAGTAATAGAAAAGTTCTAAATTAGCTAAAAAGTATTTGTGAACGTGAATTTTAGTTTCTGAAAATCAATGCTCACATAATAATGCAGGTAAATTCTTCTCCTCTTGACATAAAATTTTGATTCGCTAATAATATATCCACCCTCGCTACAAAATTTTTGGCATTCTTACAATTGAATCGCTAAGTGCAGAAAGGAAAGTACTACAAAATCAACATTTCGAAATACTCAATTTAAAGCGTCTGCTGTGTGTAAAATTGATTTCAATATTGTATTTCTTTTGTCGTTTCATATAAGGAAGATATATTTCTAAAGGATTGTGAAAAAAAATACAATTTGGATATCAATTTTACACACAGCAGACTCTTTAAATCGAGTATTTCAAAATGTTGATTTTGTAGTACTTTCCTTTCTGCACTTAGCGATTCAATTAATGGCTTTTAGGGTTTCTATTGTATCTTCCCACGTTTGCTCTATAATTGGACGTAATTTTCAAACATTTTTGCTCTATCTAATTCATCTCGGAAAGTTTTTATATGTCTTAAATTGGGCGAGTAGAGTGGCCAATTATTTTCACCCTCCTTTGATTAGTTTATGCTTTCAGAGGAGCTCGAGATATTTTTGATGTGTACGTAGGGACATTGTGATGTTATAAATGAACACCCTTCCGATTAATTTTACCCCAGAAGGCAAAATGATTTCTTAAAGAATTTTTGTATAGAGTTGGTTTTTCATTCTATCACCGTTTTAAATAATTTCTCTTATCGAATTACCACACTAAATCAATCCCAAATCATTGCCGAATCTCCGACTTAAAAAGAACATTTTTTATCGTACATTCATTCACCAGACGATCTTCTTACAAGAACTCTTCTCCAAGATCCATAAATCTCTAACTTTAACTTTCCACTCCAAAAGTAATTTTCCTATTGACTAACTATTCAATCCTTGCATTTACGTACCATTTCAGCTCTTCTGCTTAGTAAAAATCCCCCAGAGTTTCTTTACCACAATTAAAACCTGGCGAGGTTTGTTAGTTTTATGTAAATGTTCATAGATGTCAATGGATTATGTTATTTTACCTGTTGATACAAAGAAACTGAGAAAAACAGCTATAAATTCTCTTAGAAACAATCATATTTGCCACACTATTAAATATACTGTTAAAATTGTTCCAATTAAGCAAAATCAATATAAAAATCACAGAATTCGATAAAATTTACAAAAATCATAATGTGAAATAAAATAATATTGGTAATTGGCATGCTCTGATTATATCGCAAGGTAGTTTCAATGAAATTGCTATAAAAATCGATATCAGCTACAAGATTGTGTCTAGGGGACTATAATAATAAATGAAGGTTGAAAATTTGATAAATTATAGCAACATATTTGACTAACATTTATAGGCAAATCCTTTTGGGCGGTAGTGTATCGTATGTTCCATGTGTGTGTATTAGCGCGTAAGGAATAGGTCAAACAATTTAGTGGTTTAGGGTGTACTATTGGGCTAGTAGATTATATTAATTTATTTGTTTACTTTTACAATATTAATTTATTATAAATAAAGATAAAATAAACAAAAAATATGGATATTCTACAATTCAAATAATCCGTTCCAAATAAATTCTACAGCAATACGAAGCAGTTGTTACTATTATAAAAGGAAGTGACATTTCGGCTCGTAGACCCAATATACTTTTTTTTGCTTTAATAGATAGTTCAAATTCTTACTTGGAGTGGAACAAGGTGGATTATAAATACTCCATTTTGAACTCCACTTGTGTTATGAATCCAGTTTAATTTATTGTTCTATTGGTAACCATTCACTTTATTTATCTAAATTATATTTTTCTCCATTTTTCTTGGAGTGGAACAAGGTGGATTATAAATACTCCATTTTGAACTCCACTTGTGTTATGAATCCAGTTTAATTTATTGTTCTATTGGTAACCATTCACTTTATTTATCTAAATTATATTTTTCTCCATTTTTTAGTAACAATTTTCACATTTCGGTTTTACAATTTGCACTTGCTGAAGTCGCATCTAGTAATAATGGATCGATTTGGTGGGAAGATCCCTATTTCTGACTGTTTTTAATCAGCAGTGTGGTGTTAAGCATATACTGACAAGTTAGGAAGCGGAAAATTGCGGTTCTATTCCCAGTAGCGCCATATACACTGCTGGGAAATCGAGGGTAGTACAATGGGCCCGATTTACAGGCCTAAGTGCGAGCTAATCTTGCTCTTCACAATAAAATACAGAATTCAGAAATCCTCACTTCGGAAGTAGTTTTTATTTTAATAAACAGAAATTAGAATTACATTTGTCAATTTTTTTTATTCGGCAATAAAATACTTTTTCTAACATAACTAATCAGATACTATATGGGTTGCTATTTAAAAAAATTTCCCATTATTACTGTGTTTGATTAGGAATTTATTTAGAAGGCCTATAATATAATATTATATTTTGCTCGTTTAATAGTACTTTTCATCACAAGGACGTAAAACGCGATTTTTCGTTCGAGGGGAGCGGGGGTTACGAGGCGGAGCGTAGCGCAGCCGAGGAACCCGACCGCTTCCGAGGTGAAAAAGTAGTTTTACGGCTTCGCGTGGTGAGAAGAACTTTTCGTTAGCCGTCAATGTGCGTAATATTTGCAGGAGGAACAATAAAGCGCCGCGCGACATTAAAAAAGCTGCCGTGTTAGTGTTTGCTAAGGAACACGTGCAGCAATTTGTCTCGACGCGACGGCGCAATATAAGTAACTATTATTATGCTAGCCAAATTAAGTTACACTATCACGTTCTAAATATTGCATATAGAAAGTAGTATAGAGGGACGTGACTCTATGCTTCTTTCCGTTTCTCTGTAAATATTGTAAATAGAAAGTATTATAGAGGGACGTGTCTCTATAATACTTTCCTTTTGTACATATTTTGTACTTATTTTGTACATAATACAGTAGAAACTTATGCTTTTATACCATTTTTATTGGTTTTTTCCTGCAAATATCGACGAAAACATACTCTTTTCGTACCTCAAAACGTACACGAAAAGTGCTCAAATACGTCCGCGGTAACGAAAAATAATTATTTTATTTTATAGTATGAATATTTTTAGATGTAAAAACTAATTTAGGTCAAAATAATTTATGTTCGAATGTTTATAATACCGTACTTATTTTTACATTGTTCTGTACCACGCCTTATAAAATTATTTTTATCAAACATGTGCTACGACCATACGCCATGCAAAAAAATACAATCGAGTACTATGCGTAAAATTTTAGTTAGCAGTTTTTTTGTCAACATTTTAGCACCAACTTGTAACGTGCCTTTCATGTATGTAAGCGTAAAAAACCGCAATGAAAAAAAGAAGTCAAAAAAGTTACTACAACTCTAAGTGACTTATTTATTATTTAACATTATAACAACATTTTTTTACACCTCGGACCTTATCGAAACAGTTATGAACAAATTAAATTCGAATTTTAAGACATCGTAAGATGAACCCATACAAATAACTTTTAGTTATATTTTACAATATTTAGTGCAAATGGGGTTGTAATAAATATCGATCTAATAGAGCATAAAAGTTTCTAAATAAATAAAATTTCTGAAAAACTTAAGCTAAATAATTAAATTTTTAAATAGAAGAAAGTAAATTACAATAATTTATTATTATGTCGAGGATTTCCAAAGGTCGCACGGTTAAAGTACAAAATTTATAAAAATAGTCCTATTATTAAGAATTAAATATAATAAAAATTGTTTTTTAACAAAATTTGCAGGTTATTTTTGATACCTATATGTTTTCAATAACTACAAATTTTTATTACGATCCTACAAGTAGTTCGCCAGATGGTATTTTTATTAACTTCGTATTGTGTTATTTTGGTCATTTCGTTAAAAAATATTTTTGTATATAACAAGATAACGCAATATATTTAGTTTCGTTAACATTTCTGTAACATTTCACCATTATATTATAAACTTTCCTGTAGGTATATGTATGTAATATCGAACTATATTAAACTTTAGTATATACTTGTACCTATATTTATAATTTAGTTGTCGATACGTGACGGTGCATTCGATTGCGATGATATAGATTTGTCGTTATTATTTTTATTTAAGTGACAAAAGTTGTGTGAACCCATATAGTATTTCTGAGACATTGGTTCCAAGTCTAAAAGTATTTCTTTTTCAAAACTGAAATATTTATGTATGCAGTTGTGATTTGATTCGTTATTTTTATTTGATACGATCGGAAATACTTGATTGCGATTTTCTTTACACAAATAATAAAAAGCAACTATGCACATAACTACATAAGTAATTATACTAGTGTTTTACTGCAACTTGAAATCTATTTGAGTTGTTCATAATAATAATATAATTAATATTTATTGTAGATTTTATTATTGTATTTTGTTATTGTAGATAATTATTATAATCTGAACCCCCACAGCCACACGCAAAACTCCGCCTCTGCTACACAATTCTGTTGCATTAGTGTATATCGTTTCAAATTCGAATGATTACGATATAACGGATTCGGAGCATATAGGATCATAGCAGGTTCGATTCCCAAATTATTTGAGTCTTGGGTTTGGTTTCATGTTTTTGAATACGTTTAATCAGAAAGCACCAAATTCGGATTTACATTAGAAGAAGAAGAAATTTTATTAAACTGCTTGTTTTGTTCTTTAAATAACTTTCAGAAAATATAATGTTCCTTCAGAGAACAATTATTATATAAATTAGAAAACTAATTTACCCTTACATGTTTATTTTAGAGTACATAGCAACGAAGCTATCGTACTTAGTATTCATATAAGTAGTAAGAAGTCCCCACAAGATGAATAATAAATATTCATATTTTTTTGGCATCAAATTTTGTTCATTAATTATTTATATTAAATAAAGTTTTTTTATAGGTACATCAAATTCTTAGTTATTCAAATTACTACAAAATTGATAAAAATACTTAATTTGCGTAATAACATGCCAATACACAAGGTAAGGGATTGCTTTTATTTTCCACTTTTTGGAAATCTCGTGAAGAACTTTTAATGATCGACTTTTAAGTTTTCGAACGATTCACCGATTAACTTCCAATTAAGAGATGAACCTCGGCACATAATTTACCGTCTAAAATGTTGAGCACTTCTCGGAGATATTCTTGATGAACTAGGTGTTGGTTTATAAAAGAGTTTCTCCGTTTATTTATATATTTTAAAAGAGGCTTGAATTACTAATGAATGGGTTAATAAACGATATTGGCTATACATTCTATAGGTAGCTATTAGTGTTGCCACTGTAGAAGCACGTCTATTATTAGATAAACGTGTAGTGGATCCAATTTAAAAGTTTTTTCTTCAATTCAGATGTTACACAATTTAATAATTAATATAGTTTGTGTAAGGGTTCAATATCATATTACCTGTTTGGCTACATCAGCCGCAAATTATAAGCTTTCCATTATTAATTAGATCAAAACTTGTAATGGCTCAAACTTGGAAATACTTTATAAGTACTGGAAGTACAAAGAACAATGCTATTTATAAATTTTAGCTGTGTATAAATTAATTATTGTAAGAAATTATCTGAAAGATTAAAATTCTTTATTTTTTATTGTGTTTGCAAAGCAAATCTTATTATCTTTTTGTCTGTCTAGTTGCCGATGCAAATGATAATGTGAATAGCCGAGTAAAAAAAGTATGGGCTATTTTGATGGTCTGGTGTAAATTGTTATTTAGCAAGTTTGAAATTTAAAAAGTACACATACCTTCGCTGACACCTGGTAACCGGTGTCTGATAAAATAAGAAGAAAACAAACGCAAACTAAGAATAATAACAAAAGTTTTGAAATATAAATTTTAAAAGTACCCATGTTTAAAATAATAACTATCACTCACACACCAACAACCATAGTTCGCATTCAGAGTTATTAATATGCATGTGCTGGACCAAGAAGATGACCGATCACACAAACCGCGCAACACGGAATGCTAGCGAGGGAACTTTTCAAAACTTGGTCGAGTACCACATGTGCTAGTGCTAGTTGGCGTCTGTCGTTCGCTGGCGTTTACCGCTGCGTCGATTTCAAACACGTGCTTGTCGTGAACGAACTTACCACGACTCATTGTATTCCCTTGTCACTATTCTTTTACATTACTCAAGAGTGCACTAATTGAGTGTTTTACCAAATTATTACAACTTTAATTATAATTATTATTCAACTTAATTACAATAAATTATTTAAACTTTTAATTTAAAAACCATTTTTTCTTACTTTTTGATTACTGCTGGATTCTACTTATCATTTTATTCGTAACTAACAGAAACCAATAATATATGCAAATTACAAAGAAATGAAAATTAATTAAATTACTTTAATTTTGCACAATCAAGGATGAACGCAGACATGTTTCCGAGTTAAACTACATTATTAAATTAATTTCTTTTACATTTTCCATTTTATATCAGTTGACGATTTACATCAGAAATTAGAAAATTTTCATTTTATAGTTTTAAGAACTAAAAAATATGGTTTGAGGAACACAAAATAAAGTTTGTCCATTTTTGAGTAATCACGTACTTCGAGTTGGATTTGGTTTTTTAATTTTGTAATATTCTTGGATTTTCTTATTTTAATAAAATGTGTGCATTTTATCTAAATTGTTTCCATAAATGCATCCCTGTAAAACTTGACCAAAATAATTAATTAGGTGAGGGCTATATCCACCTAGGTTTCTTAAAATTGCTTAAAATAACAAAAAAAGTGGGATTACTTTAACTGTGCAATGAACGGAATGGTCATAAAAATATCTTTTTTTTTACGAAAGTGAACTAATAAATCTTCAAGTAATAAGTTAATTGCAGTAATAAATGCATTTGGCCCAAAAACTAATCAGCACTAGAGTTCATAGATATAAATAATCATTACGATTTTTAACAGACTAACCCAATTATACGACATATTATTAGAAATATTATGATGTTTAAATTATTCAGAATATCCTATCGCAGATCAGAACGGGGAAATCCCCTAAGATTTTCCGCCGTTCCAAAATCTACCTATACCTAATATTCTAAATATCTAATATCGTATTAATATCGAAAAATATTTTGTATGAAAAGTTAAATAGTTATCGTTAGGTTATATAAATCTTTTCTTATTTATTATCATTTATAAGTTGAATGATTCAATTAAAGCTCCCTATTAATTTACGCCATTTAAGTTTATTTCGGTTCCTCATTATTTATTAATTATTACTATGTAATTCTAGCCCCATAACGTTTTTATTTTCATTGATTAATGACCGGTTGTATAACTCTTAAAGGCATCTTTACTGTAAAGTGTACTTTACAAATAAGATATTAGTCATCATTTATAATAAAAGGTGGTTTTCCAACCACAATTACACGACTATAATCTATATAATTTATATTTTAATAATTTACGAATTAAAATGAATAGAAATTTCTGATGAAGGGTGTATTGCACTTGAAAGCTTAAAAATATAATATTAATTTAATTCCATTAATTCGTAAAAATTATTAAAATATACCGACTAATCCATCTACAAGTAATGCGTTTTATATAATCTAAAGATGAAATCGAACCAGAACTAGAGGACCAAGAGGAAGTTGACATAAAGGACGATTGTTGTACAGGATGCGGCAAAGAATATAGTAACACAGCTGCAAAAGGTGTTTTGACTGGATTATGCCCGAGATTATAAAGGGTTTTTAAACTAAAAGTTTTTTAAATTGTGATTTATGCCACCTATTTTTTAATTTTAAACACATTTTAGATTTGTTATTATTAATAACAATTAGATAATAGATAATAACAATATAAAAACAAATCTAAAATGTGTTTATAAAATTCAAACAGGTGGCATTTGAAAATTTACTCTCATGTGTCAAAGTTATAATATGAAAATCCGAAGTTGCACGATCACAATTTAAATAACTTGTAGTTTAGAGAACCTCTATAATCGCGGACATTAATGCCTGTTTTCACCAACAATTTATTTAAGAATTTCCTAGTAAAGAATTACTTAGCTAGGATTCCATAAATTTAATTGGTCAAATTTGACATAGTACTGACATAATAAACTATTATGTCAAATTTGACTAATCAAATTTATGGAATCCTAGCTAGGTAATTCTTTACTAGGAAATTCTTAAATAAAATGTTGGTGAAAACGGGCATAAGTATGTCAACTGTAGTTGCTGGTAGAGATAAATTTTTCTTTAGTAGTTGATTTGGGCTTGCGCGGAAAATGTGGAGGAAGACACCCATGACACCATGACACCGAAATAACGAATATACGCTTCTGCGCATTAGCCACTCCCAACCGCTAAAGAAAAATTCAGGCTAGCACTGGATTTCCCAATGTATAAGTAAAAAACCCAAAAGTGTAATTAATAATTGAGTCGCTCTCACCGTCTCACCCATAGGTACCAAAGAAACAAATCACGTTTTTTTTTTAAACGTTAATTTTAAGTTTATTGTTATTTTTGTTTTTAACTTTTCTCTTTGATAGTTTTACCACAAATAATAAATTATCTGTGGTTTTACTTATTTATTAGTAGATAATTATAATTTTGTAGTATTTTTATTAAAGTTTAGTGAGAAATAGCAGCCGTTTAAAATCTTATTAACCACCTCTCTCTAAATTACCCTATTATTACTATTCATAAATTTTAATCTTAGGTACTGTGAAAGAAATTTTGGTACCTAAACATTATTATTACAGTAAATGAACAAATATATTTAACATATCTGTAGGACATAATAAATTTTTGCACTTTATGTAACTGATACTACTATAATGTACCTACTTTTTGTAACTGTTTACAAAAAGTGAGATGGTAAATGACATTTGGGCGCCGTCGCTGCCACGTAAGTGGCAATTAAAGATTTAAAAAAATTATTCAAAGTGTCAAAATACATTAACAAAAGCTCAAATAAGTATGAAGATGCGTTTTACGCAAACTATTGAAAAAAAGCAAAAAAAGCAGTATCATTTATCAACATTAAGTCAAATCGCCTCAAATATTTAGAAACGTGAAGATTCAAAAGGAATATCTTCTGATGATAATTTAAAGCAATAAGAAATATTTTATGCTTAGAATCCGCGCTATAGGTAAGGTAAGGTAATTCCGTGACATAGGCAATGTCGTGATAGTTTTTAAAATACTCGTAGCTTCATTGCCTATCAACAGATTTTGAACATCGAGGAGTCCTAAAGATACCATTCTTTATTACCTAACTAGATGTAAGATTCTTAAGGGTAGGTTCGAACTTCAAAGGTCAGTATAAGGAAAGTAAGCAAATGATACATGTTAGTGAATAATATTTTTCTATGTAATCTTTGTTTATGTTACTTTTAGCTGTAATTAAGGTAATTTTAAACTAAAATTAATTTTTAAGATTGCATTTTAAAGCTTATGTTTCGTAGATTTTTTCGTATTCTGAAAATTTTCTAGAATTTTCAATGCATTAGGCTTGAATGCCTTAGATAAAGTAACATAATTCTTAGGTTTAATCTAATTTATTACACCTGTTTAATTAATTATTGCAAAAATAATTTTTATTACCTTTAATTTGTTAAAGCAGTACAATTTTATGTTATATTAAGCTACTTTGAACTGTGAAAAATCATATTTTTAAAATTTCGGTGCTTAAATTACTGTTTATTTTTATCACGACATTACCTATCCATATTTAAATGAAGGTGATAGCACCCAGTAAGCAATGGTAATTTGCTGATTCTTACTTCTAGTTCGTGTTTTAATTTTGAAAAAATATGAATCCTAAGAAAAGGGTAGTCCAGAAAGGTACAGAACGGCAATACGATCATGACAGTCTTCTGCAAGCAGCACAACTAGTATGGAGTGATAATTTTAATTTATATCGAGTAGCTAAAATAACTGGGCTACCTTGGTCGACGCTGAAAAACTTTCTTGTAAGAAATGAAGATATTGAACACGCTAAGTTGTCAAAATTAGGACGCCCATACGCTCTTCCTCCGGAAATAGAATTCGAATGCCTTTCAAAAGGCAGGAGCCTACCCATTCAATCGTGATGCCTTTCGAGTAGAAGCATTAAAACCGTCTGTTTTAACTGAGAAGAAAATTGGACCTGTGGAAAGTGCAATTTAAAATTTTCTGTTCATGTGCAGAAAAAAAAACTGGTGCTAATTGGGTGCAATGTTCATTTTGTTTAACTCCATACCATACTACATGTCAAAATGACTTTGAAGACATCGAAGATGTTTACATGTGTAATATTTGTGAAATCGTATATCAAAATATTCCTAAGCAATAATTTTTTTACGTTTTCTTTTAGTTTTTATTTTTTAATTTGTTTTTATATCAATATTTCATATTAATTTAATGAAAAAAAAGTAGTGTAGTGTAAATAAATTCTCTTTCTTACAAATGGTTTTAATTGTATAAATTATTGTTTATGATTTTAAAACTTTTTATTGCTATCACGGGATTACCTTACCCCTATCACGACATTAGATGTCCTATCACGACATTACCTTAAATTTCTGCCGGAACAAAAATTACAACAAAATAATATTGTGTTTCGTTCAATTTACTTAATTTTTTACAAAAAGGTTGCTTAATTGTAATATTATTACCTCCTGATTTCAAAAACAGAAAAAATTATATTTCAAGCCCAGTAGTAACAGTTTTACTAAAATATCACGACATTACCTTACCTTACCTACATATTGATAACAATTGTAAATACATCTAATGAAGACAACAAAGCAAAATTGTTTAAAATAAGAAAATAATTTTTATATTTTTTTTTTTTTTTTTTTTATAATTATCATTTAAAAATATTAATATTCAAATTAGATGCACACTGCAGGCAGTTCTTGCCCGTTGACAGAAGGTTGTGCGTCTTGACAATAGTTTTCATCCAACCCACTGAGTTTTTATCGAATTATAAAAGTAGATAGTAGATAGTAGATACACCTAATTATATTTTCTAACAACAACAACAATTATATTGCGAATAATAATGTTGCCTCATCAGGACATGGACAGTTTTTCTTCTCCCCTGAAATGAAAATGTTCTTCTCTAAATCTATATTGGTAAAATTTCGATCTTTTTGGTCAACTCTGTCTTCGAATGATTTTGTAAATATTTTTCTCATGAATTTACATTTCTTGAGATCCCACGAGTTAAAAAGAGACCACACTACAACAAATGTTATGGTGTGTATGTCAGTGTATCACTCAATTTTCTACATCCCAAACCAATAAGAATTTCACATCCAAATTTTATATTTAGTAGAGTGGGGTCAAATAGGTAGGTTATTTTTGAAGAGCCCTTGCGACGGTGTTTTTGCACCGATTTCGAAAAATAAGCATTCGTTGGAAAGGTTATTTATCTGGCAACATTTTCGCCATACTAACTTTATGTCTAGCATAAATATTTTGAAAGCTACATTCGATAAGGCGAAGGTACCTTTTTTTGATATTTTAAAAATTTGGGGGTATGATTGGTCACGATATTCGAGGTGAAATAAAACTACAAGCACATGTAAAAAATTAGCTCTAATGCTTTTATTTGAAGAGTATGAATACTCTTGATGTTATAAAAATTAGTAACACTAATAATAATTCGATGGTTTGAGCAGTGGGAAACGGCCGTGTCTGCAATTGCAATTTTTCGGGTCGAGATTTGATAGACCGGGCTCTTGATCGGCATTCGATGGACCAGCCTCTTGATCGGGTTACGATGCCAGCATGATATCATCTTCCGAAAAAATGTAAAAAAAAAAAAATGTTTAAATTATTTCCGTGAGCGTTAAAAATAGTGACTTATGTATGTTGCCCCCAAGCACATGTTTCATGTTGGGGTCTGTATTTTTTTCAAAATCAAAAATATCGAAGAACCAACACAATATTTGTGTTCAGCGTCAAATTCTACATAAAAATAAACTCACTTGACAATTATTTGCGTTAATTTAATGCACTGCATTTCAGAGAGAAAACAATGCTTTTTCACAGAAGAACACGCGTCAAAATGAATGACACCATAACTAAACTGACAGATGCATGGCGACAGACAAAATTTTGCCGTGAACGTTTTTCGCCACTATGTATCTAATTCACGCAAAACGGGAGGCCTATGTAATAAAATGGCGACGTCAAAGCCAATTACCTATTATGCCCTCAAACCTATTTTTTGACCCCATTCTACTCTACTACTTTTATGTTAAAATTTAGAACATATTAGATTTTGGTAGAAACTTGAATGGGAATGGGAGTGAAGTACACGAAAGGATTAATGAGATTCCAATGGATTTTGTAAAAAATTTAGCATTTTTTGTAATTCAGGGACCTTGTGTGCAATGATATGTTGTGCTTCGGGCGCCAAATAATATTAGGGGCCATCGAAACTGGACACAAATGTATATTTTATTATAATACTGGTAACAACTAAAACTCGAAAATACAATATCTACTCAATTTGTGTAATCTGTATTAAATTAGTAAGCATAAGTTATTTTATAAAATCCTAAAGGCCCCTTCAGACAATCAATATTATTGTCAATATATTGTCAATATATTGTCAATATATTGTCGTGTTTCACGGCTCCGTTACACCCCTAATTATAGTCAGGGACGAAACCTCGCTCAATGTGGTCCACTCCAACAATATAGTGCCGGCTAGCTTTACGTCAGGTTCACAAAATTTGAGGCCACAAATATCTACAGGGTCGTAAATTCAACGTAACTAAGTAAATCAAATGACGCAATAAATCAAGGGATAATTTATTCGAATAACACAAATTCAAAAATGGAGCAATTTTGATAATCTCTGACACAAAAGTCAAGCAATGTGCAATATGGTGTGTAAAGTGTACAAACGATAAATAAAAAGTATCATTTACTGTCTAAAACTCAGCTATACTTTTATTTATCTTTATGTCTATGTAAAATGTGTAACAGGAATAAAAATAATTTTGTACAATTGTGTTTTGATACAAAAAGTTCAGATTTCTTACTTGAAATAATAAATTGGTGTTGAACGCAATTTGTGTAACACTCCGTACATCAGCAACAAACAGACTCGGCAGGATCCAACCCATATGTCAAATGGCTTCTAGCGTATTAACAAACGGTAGCTTGGCTTCCGTTGGCTTCAAAACTGTGCAGTTATCCAGAAATAAGTGACGTGACGTGTGAAATTTCTTCCGTGGTGCATCCCAATCTAGAGGATTGATTTAAAAAAGTGTCTCTAACCTTCGAAAAATTACAGTAGTTAAAACGTGTAATTTTCTCATTAACCTCAAAATTAAAATATGACGATTCCAAATCGACGAAATTTCCAGTCATCCAATACAACAAGTGATGTGAAACTCGTTCGTACATCAAATTAACCATGAATTTATTCTTTCTGACGTTATTTAAGGTTTAACAAACCCAAAATGTGCAAATTTAATATTATGGTCGAATTTCGCTTGCGACCAACCAAAATGTGTGAAAACTTAATTTTCACGGAATAATAACGCTCCAAGTACTCACAATTTATTTATCTCGTCGATATAATTGCTTTGGTGCCCAAAGGAATCTTCAAAACAACTTTTCTTGAAGAAAAATTGCGAATTAACTATCGCAATATGACCACACACATTCCCCATCCATGGTCGGCACAAGACAAACCTCATTTCCGAAAACGCACATGCAGTCCCAATACCACTACAAAAATTTTACTTTTCAACGTAAAACCGTAAGTGTTCACTTCCTGCCGCCTTTTATTCAAATTACAGAAATTTTCCAATTTCAGGTAAACAATTGATACACCTGTGCACACATCACAAATTCGCAAGAAGCACATCACACTTATAAGAAAATCAAATCTGTTTTAGTTTTATGTGTTTAAAGCTACAATTTTATTGCTAGTTATACAAAATTGCTTCCACATCAGCTGTCTTATAAATGACAAACTTTAAATTTAATCAAAATTACAATTTGCTCATTTGATCGACTTTTTCACACTTCAATATCTATATATATGTTACGGTCAATGATGACAATTCGGCCATTAACGTCAATGGCCGGACAATGACGTCAATGCCCGGCTTAGTTGGGCATTGACGTTAACGCCCGGCCAATAACGTCAATGACCATACATTTTGGGCGATGTTGACATTTAAAATTTCATATGTGGCTTTTACATCATTGACCGGGCAATGACGTCATTGTCCAATACAGAGTGGTCAATGATGATACTACTATTCTACGATGAGGATTGTTGTATAGCAAAACTGGTATTATTTTTCTTCTTCTTCTTCTTCATTCTTTTCTTCATTAGCGTTTTTTATTTACATCCATTTTTGGATATACGCCTCTTCAAGTTCTCTCAATTTAGAACTTGAAGGTTGAGGCCTTACCATTATTTTATTATTTTAGTTGGCGGTATTTTTTTTTTCTATTCCATCATAAAGTAACATATTAAATGTCCTGTGTACTTTAGGGTGCGATTTTAAGGACTGTTTCAAAACTTCATTTACAGCTAGAAACTAGTTATAGATACAGCATTAATTTTTTTAACGGAAAAATGAGAATTTTGTGAATATAACTTTTAGTCGGTTTTTATAACGGATTAATATTCTGATTATGTTAATTGGCGATTTTATATAAAAAGCGCAAAATTAATTAAAATTTAAAATATGTTGTCATGACTACAAGAGACAGGATAGTTAGGCAAAAACAGATCGGACGCCCTAACATAACTCACCAATAGAGAAAGTTTATTACCAATTAAAACGTTTATTAGCGTTAATAAACTCTCTATTGTTTTCTCTATTGGTGAGTTATAAGTCTTCTCCTAGTCTTCTGACTAGGCTTCTCCTAAACGAAGTTTCGTTTCTACCATAATTTGAATGATTTTAAAAGAAACCAATGAAAATTTACTTTCATTCTTTCCAACTAATGAAAGCCGCCATTTATAATGAAACTGCAAATCTAGGTAACTGCGCCACCTATTGAAAAAGTTTTTATCCTGTTGATAGATCGAGCCCAAAATCGAGATTTTTTAATATTTATTATTGTTTTAAATTTTTGTTAATTTTTATTATTTTTGTTAATAAATATGATTTTACTATAATGATACAACACACCTAAATGTCACTTGACAAAATTGGCTGTCAAATTCAAATCACCATGTTGCTGTTCCTTATATCATTTATTGTATGATATCATCATTGTCCAATCCTTTTTGGCCAATAACGTCATTGACCGGCCAAAGACGTAAATATTACAATCAGATGAAAATATTTGCATCATTGCCCACCGGTAGCGGGCGTTGACGTCAATGACCGGACAATGACGTTAATGGCCAGCGTAAATGGGCATTGACGTCATTGCCCGGCCATTGACGTCAACGCCCGATTTACATCATTGACCGTAACATATATATATATTGTCAATATTATTGAACGTGTGAGGGTCAATAAATATTTATCGTCTGGTCAAATGCACTGTATCAATATTTATTAACAGTATTGACAATATTTTATTGACAATATATATTGATCGTCTGAATGGGCCCTTAAAGATTAAAGTGCGGTGGATTCGTGCGATGGCCACATTCGTACATCTCTCACTCAGTGAGGTTGAAGGCCGATCAACTATATCCGAAATGTTTTCATATTCACATTAGAAATGTTGCCGAGATTGTAACGGCGTTAAAATCATAACGCCGCCGGTTTTAGTGAAAACTAAAGCAATATTTCAAAATCAGTTGATGGTTTCAATAACTTTAACATTATGTAGATTGATGGAAGTTTGGAATAAGCACAAAGGGCAAGTACGTTATAAATCAAAGTTACATATTCGTGTGCAGCTGGATGTTATTTTTAGCAGAATTTTATATATAATATATAGCATAATAATGATTTAGTTTTTAAGGTCAAATACTTGGAAGAGGAAAAGGATCATTTTTATCTATGATTTTATTTGAGGATATCGGACGATTAATTTTTTTGGAGCTTTTAGGAGATTATTGTTTTAATCTCTTTTGGTTTTAATTTTGAGCAGTGTTTCTGGAGTTAGGGTTTTCTTGTCGGATAGGGTGATTAGAGTATCACATGTGTTTCGTCAAATGATGTGCTCAGTTAGGGCCGGTTTTACAATTGGAGGTTTAGCATCGGCTCAACTAAGCCGATGCTCAGCTGAACCGCACCTATGCAGACCAAATCAAATGACATAAATTCAGTAAAGCTTCAAGTTGAGCTCGGCTCAAGTACTAAGCGCACATTGTAAAACCCATAATTTGTAAAATTTGAAGCTCAAGGCTGGTTCAAAGTTGAGCTGAGCTTAAGCTTCCATTGTAAAACCGGCCCTTAGTCAATTTTGTTATAGTGTAGTCCAGTGGTAAAAAAAACTGTAAGAATATTGTAAAAAATGGGAAAAAATCTCAGAAATAGTTTCAGAAAGAATTTTACTTCAACTACGTTGACGATTAAAAAATCGTTTACTATCTATTCAGGGGTCGTAACAAAATATTACACAAAATGGAGGGCCGGGGATGGAAATAGTTTGCGGTAGTCAATATCGTTTGTGTTAATCCTAATGTAATGTGAAAGTTCAAGTTCTAGAGTAGATCATGTGCAAATTGTTTCCAATTTGTTATTTTGGATTTGGAGGGTTCGTCAGGATGTTAATGGAACTGATTTTGATGAGGACGGGAAGGTGATCCGAGTTGAACTATTAGCTGTGTTTCGTACACATATCCAGTGCAGCTTATGTATTCTAGAAAGTGTAAACAGAACTTGCTATGCAGGTAATAATCTACGACTGTAACAAACGATTTCAGTGCAGGATTAAAATGTCATTCATTTGTTGTAACCAATTACAGCAAAAAAGAATTTAAAACACATTTTATAATTTCCAAAAATCCCAATTCTAAGTTCTCTTCACCAAATTGTACTGCTTTGCATCTACTTGCAGTCGCTACACTACCTAGTTTGGTGGACTAGAAAGTTTAATCCTGGACTACACTGATTTTCGTAACAAACGGTTTACACTACCTACACTATTTACAGCGATTCATACCAAACGCCATCTTAGAGGAAAGTGTAGTTCGGGTTGCACTATTAGGACTGTGATACCAAATACAATAGACTACTAATACGTACAACATCGTCAAATTTGAGGAATATTGCACAAGTGCGCCTCTAGTGGCACGGTGGTGTTAAAACCATTGTGTTATGAAAGAGTTGTTAGTACCTGTTTAAATCCCGCATGCCCCAGCGCCATAGAATAAAAGATCTCTAGAGCCCACCACCGACAGCACACCAGATGTCGTGAGGGAGCCGTACTCCAAAAAATCTATTGTTTACCACTGAAGTTGTACGTATTGGTCTTAGAATATATACCTAAGGAAGGACTACTTGAATACAAAATGCGTGTAAAAGTGGTGTCCTATGGCGGCTTTGCCAGTGGCGTAGCATAAAAATATTGGCAAAGGTCGTCAGTAAAATGTTTTGAACACAAGTGTGACGATGGAGTTGGAGACCAATATTACGGCATTTTCATTTTTTTTAACCAAAAATAATCTTTCTCATCTCATTTTTTTGGAAATCTAAATTATAAAAACGATATTTAATGTAAATATATAGAATCACTGTACGCCTATGATTTAAGCACATTGTGGTAATAACCTCACAAATTTATATTTTTGTTATAAAATTATTTAAATAACTCTAAGTACTTACTTATGCAAAGTTATACCATTTTTAACATTTTTCTTGGTATTAGAAGTCCCACAAACACTACAACAAACCATTATAACAATTTAAAATATAATAATTATGAGTCACCGAGTTAGAAGTTAGTGTCCTGGGCGGTGCTTCTACCCACGATTTTTGTCTCGCTTTTTATGCATATGGAATTATGCAAGTAGTCCTTCCTTAGGTATATATTCTAAGGTATTGGTAGTCTATAGTATTTGGTGATACCTTAGAATATATAGCTAAGGAAGGACTACTTGCATAATTCCATATGCATAAAAAGCGAGACAAAAATCGTGGGTAGAAGCTCCGCCCAGGACTCCAACTTCTAACTCGGTGACTCATAATTATTATATTTTAAATTGTTATAATGATTTGTTGTAGTGTTTGTGGGACTTCTAAGACCAAGAAAAATGTTAAAAATGGTATAACTTGGCATACGTAAGTACTTAGAGTTATGTAAATAATTTTATAACAAAAATATAAATTTGTGAGGTTATTACCACAATGTGCTTAAATCATAGAGGTACAGTGATTCTATATATTTACATTAAATAGCGTTTTTATAATTTAGATTTCCAAAAAAATGAGATGAGAAAGATTATTTTTGGTTAAAAGAAATGAAAATGCCGTAATATTGGTCTCCAACTCCATCGTCACGCTTGTGTTCAAAACATTTTACTGACGACCTTATTGCCAATATTTTTATGCTATGCCACTGACAAAGCCGCCATAGGACACTACTTTTACTCGCATTTTGTATTCAAGTAGTCCTTCCTTAGCTATATATTCTAAGGGTGATACCAAACAAAGCTACAGCTCCACCAACGTTAGAACCGACTTTAGGGGCGTGTCAGGCGCTGCTAAAATTAAAAATGTACACTCAAATGAAGAAGTTTCTCGGCGCGAATATTTAAAATCCATAAATTATTTTGTCAAATTGCAGTCACGAAATACGTAAAAAATGTTACCGCAAATATTAAATAAAGCACTTTTGGAATAAATTATAAAATAACACGAAACCGAATAACACAAAAACCCACGACAAATGTAAACACACGCAATGATTTGTAACTTTTATAACAGAATGTACTTGAGAAATAACTCAACGTTCATTGGTTCATTCAAATTTTTATCAAATTAGTTGGCATATTTACCGCGTCCTTTCTAAGCTTGGTGGAGCTGTATAATAAAATTATTTGTATCGTCATATTATTTAAATAGAGGTTCTTCTTCAACGTAGTTTAAGCCGTAAGACTTGTTATTACCAACATCTGCGTCGTTTCCTTGGCAGTGCTAGTTCTGTGCGCATATACATATTTTACATCCATTAGGTAGCTTGCTAGACTTGCCTTCAGATGTGCCCTGTATCCTAGTTTTTATGTTAATGGTGGCAATTCACTAATCCAGGGGGCCACCGGCTTAACGTGCCTTCAGAAGCACGGAGACTAGTCATAAGAAAGTTTGACTCTCCCCAGGTTTGAAATCGGTGCCCCGCATTCGCATCCAACTGCGTTAGCTGCAAGGCAATGACCGGCTCTAATAATAGAGGTTAGAATTCCAAATTCGGCCATTTTGCCCTAGATATTTTTCAAGGTTAATACAAAAATGGAACATTATTGTTGATTCAAAACACTAATAAAAAGGAGTTTCTCATTAAATAATATTATATTTAGTTGATTAATGGCTTTTTAATCAAATTTATAATTTCGAAGCGATAGCATTATCAATATCTCATGTCATGACTAACTAATTTTTTTGTACGTTTTGTTTGTCAACTATTAATGTCAATGTCATACTTTGACATAATGTCTGAATTTGGATTCTAACTTCATCCAAATAAGGCAAAATACCTATTTTACTTCAAACGGCGATAAAACTATTTATAAAAGATATATGCAATTTAAGAAAATTGCTTCTGATGCTATACAGCTAATACAGAAGTCGATCAAAAAATTACAGCAATAATCAGAAGAGATGCACTTATAGAGAAATGTATTGTTAATTTGGAGAAAAAACCACAGTTAACTATGACTAAAATAACAAAAGCGTCACTTTTATGACAAAAACATGTATTAGTTGTACTTTTTCTGCCGCTGTCAGAGAAAGCCTTTTGCTGCTAAGGCAGACAAAGTACCATATTTCATCACGAGACAATTAAAATATAATTTAAAACTCGTGTGTATCTTATATGTACAAAAATTTATATAATATATATTATCAATTAATAATTATGAATAGTACTAACAAACTGACATATTCTAAATAAAATAAATAAATAAATAAAATTATTAATTCATACTAACTAATTTTATTGACTCATATATTTCTTTACCAGATTTAAAAAATGTTTTTAACAACGAATTTTTCATTTATGTAAATAATAGTACTTTTCATCACAAGGACGTATAACAAGATTTTTCGTTCGAGGAGCGCGGGTGGATGCCGAGGCGTAGCGCTAGCGGAGCGCGAAGCACCCGAACGCCCCCGAGGTGAAAAAGAAGTTTTACGGCTGCGTAATGTAAAGCGCTTTTCGTTATTCTGCCATATATGAAAACAGGTACTTATCGTACCTGAAATTGTTGACGAAAAGTTTACATTTACGTCCGGAATAACGAAAAAAGTTTTGCTCCTATAAGTTATTAGTCATAAATGTGTAATTTTAAAAATTCGTAAAGCAGGATCACGGTAGTACCTAATACTAAATAAAACTATCTAATAAAATTTCATTTTTATGGAAACATAATAATAATTAATTTATTTAATAGATAATAAAAATAATATAATGTATCGATAATATAATGTATAAAAGGAGAACCAGTTTTTTTTCCTGTTTCGGTTTGAATTGATATAAATCTATAATTATGATTTATTCATTTTTATAATTACAAGATAATTTTTGCAAATTCCAATTTATTACATAAATAAAAGTATATATGCTTAATTGCACAAATTTATCTGTTATAATTAACTTAAAACTAAATATAAATTTATTATAAATTATAATCAGTTATTAAGTTCTATTTTTACAATTAAAATTGTCACAAATTACTGTGCTTTGCAATTAACTAATTATATTAAAAATACATATTTTAATCTCGCATTACATATTATATAAACTGTCTGATTTTTACTTTATGTCATTTAACAAAAATATACATGGCGAATGGTGTGCTTCTATAGAATTTTAATTAGGTACCTTAAATATGGGGCCCAGATGAATGATTTTCAACTTTGAAGGCATCTGTGTGAAGGAAATAAAAATGGAAATTGTTTAAATGGAAAATTATGTGTATCGATTTGTATTAATATTATCTAAAATAAATTAGATACATTTTTTTAATATTATAAGCTGAAAAAATATATATAAAAGCAACTTAACCCTTTTTGGGGTGATCTTGAGCGCATAATATGATTTGTTTCTTAAAATCTGGGCATGTTATCTACAATATCAAGAATATTAGAGCTTTAATGCCCGTTTTCACCAATCTTTTATTTAAGAATTTCCTAGTAAAGAATTCCTTAGTAAGGTATTCCTTAAATTTGATTAGTCAAATTTGACATAATAATTTATTATGTCAATACTATGTCAAATTTGACCAATCAAATTTATGAAATACCTAACTAAGGAGTTCTTTACTAGGAAATTCTTAAATAAATGTTGGTGAAAACGGGCATAATGCCTGTTTTCACCAACAATTTATTTAAGAATTTCCTAGTAAAGAATTACTTAGCTTAGGATTCCATAAATGTGATTGGTGAAATTTGACATAGTATTGACATAAAAAATTCATAATATGTCAAATTTGACCAATCAAATTTATGGAATCCTAGCTAAGTAATTCTTTACTAGGAAATTCTTAAATAAATTGTTGGTGAAAACAGGCATAAGTGTTTTAAAAATAAGTATGCTAGAAAGGCCTAAAAGGCCATGTTTTCAAATTTTATTTATATTAAAATGCATATTACTGTACTACATAATTTGAAATTAAAATTTTTAGGTGTATTGAAAATACAAGTTTTTTTTATGATATTGGACAACTTTACCCTATAATCAGGAACCCAATTGTGATGTGCTGATGTGTATAAGTTTGGCGTAGTTTCAAGAGATTTCAAATTTTTTTAAATTGATTGGATAGACATCTTTTAAATTAGTTCCATTCTATATTTATTTCATAGGTACCTACATACATTACATAAAATGCAATATTTCAAAACTTTCGTAAGGTCCCTGTGTACTGTGTAGACCACCTATTTTTACACTTATTATTATTTTCAAATGATATTCACATTTTCTTGAATGAAAATAAGTAAGTTACAATAAAATTTTGGTTGCGACCTATTTCCTTCATGTTTACTTGTAGTTACTTGTAGTTTAATTGTACAAGAAGGGAAGGAGGGCATTTATCAGATATATGATTTCATTCATAATGCACACACGTCTACCTACTTTAATGATTAAATCAAAATTTTGGCATTAACCTTTAGTTAGTGAGGTGGGCGTTCCAAGGCACAGTTACATTTGAAATGCATGTAGGAAAGATTCACCTCACTAGTTAAAGGTTAAATAAAAATAAGGTAATTTACAATATTTCAAATTTAAATTTTCCTCTCTTGTTGCGACACCCTTTCTTTATTGCATAATACATAATAAACGAATTAATTGGAATTTATTGGCGTATTATACATTATACCTATTTATGTATGTCCCAGATGTAGAAAAAAATCGTTAAATTTTTAACTAATCGCACACCAACTGTGACGGATGAAAATGAAAATTGCATCAATCGAAAAAGGTTTTTATTTTTCGTACCTGTAGATCAGTGATTCTCAACCACTGTGCCGCGGCACTTTTGTGTGCCGCGGAAATTCTAAAAGTGTGCCGCGAAATTTTAGATGTATAATTATGTTAATATTATTAAATAATTATGATTTAAAATTATTTTATTTCGCACATTTTAAATTATTATCATAAACTATTTTACGCAGTGTGTTATAAGTAAGTAAATAATTTTTAAACTTTTCTTTTTCTTTGTGTGCCGCCAAATTTTGAAATCGTTAAAAGTGTGCCGCAACAAAAAAAAAGGTTGAGAATCACTGCTGTAGATAATGAATCTACAGACCTGGTATATAAATGAAATCTTGTCATTTGTTGACTAATTTTGATTTTATATTTTAATATTTTAGCTGCTGCTTCCATCTTATTTTGAATTTGAGTGCATATCCGATGTGTTTTATCGTACATTACAATCATAACTATGAAATTTTGTGTGCTCCATGAGAAAATAAATGATCAGGATTACTAATCACTAAATTAATCAAGTTACGAAATTAATGTGCCCAACTTTCTCCACAAAATTTTATCTTATACTGGATATCTTCTTGTTATATTTAAATATCTATTTTTAATCGAAACAGCAAAAAGATGAAAATATTTGGCTTTATAAATGTTTATAATAAATTCATCTTTTTAAAATTTTCTAATCCAATCTCAAATTGTATAATGTTTAAATTCGATAAATCTGAATTCCAGCGCCATCTATTCTCAAGTTGTATAGCTTATTAAAAGTATCTATTACGTTATATTCGCTTGCTCTCTTCCCGTTACAAGTTGATAAATTTGAAGTTCTGTGGCGACACTTACCTTTGTCGTCAAAGATACGAATTCGTATCCCTAATATTTCAATTTAAAGATATTATGAATTCGTATTCTCAATTGGCTTTTAGGATACACGTTATAAAAATCAAAAAGAACTACAAATATGTTAAAATCCTTAAATTTTAGCAGTTAAGTGCAAGTTAGCATGTTAATTTTACCGTAAATACTAACTTACAAAGGGAGATCCCTCATTCGTATCATCAATTTAAACGATTATTTAAGTTAGCCCTTCAAAAGGTGCAAATTAATTTTGAAAAATTAAAGCAAAATTTAATTCCTTAGATCAACTACCCCCCCCCATAAACCAAAGATAGACTAAAACTAGCTTGAGAAAGATGGGGGTAGCCAAATTTCTGCGCAGTAGATATGGAGGGAGAACGTGCCGGTGCTACGTGTAAACGGACCGGACGAATATTATTTTCTGCGCATTAGTTTGGCCCTTCTTTCTCGAGTTAATTTTAGTTTACCAGGTTCGAATTAAAATTCCACTCACTTCCTTTTTCAAATTCGTACATCACCTGCGATACAAAGCTGTATATCATAGGTCCAGAATTGTTTAAGTATGGCCTTGTAGACTAATATATCTTACTCTCTATTGTCAATTGAGACTCCCTGCCCATCAACCAGTACATCTGTCTGAATTTCAACTCCAGCTGTTTCCTTTTTGTGAATATTTTGCCATGTGAGTCCTCTGTTGAGATGCATTCCTAAATATATATAGCTTCCTCTACCCGCGGTATCTGGTTATTATTGAGTTTAACAGGTGGACATACAGCTCTTCTAAGGGCAAAAGTAACGTGGACTGACTTTGCTTCGTTTGTTTTTACATTTACGCCATTTGTTCATCCAGTTTTAAATTGCTGTTAGGTTGGTCTTTATTCTGTAAGTTCCTAGAGGTAGTTACTGGGTCGGCGTGAGAAGCCAGGATGGCGGTGTTATCCGCAGTGGTGGAAACTGTTGTGGACCCTATTTTTGGCAAGTCATAGGTACATATTTGGTATAAAATTGAACTCAAAATTCCTCGCTGTGGTACTCCGGCATTGATGGTGTGAAGGTCAGTAGAAGCACTTCCATATTTAACCAAGAAGTGTCTGTCACTAAAGTACTACTTAATGATTAGGTAAAACTGGAACGGTGAGGTTTATTCTAGTTTGTAATCTTGGATGGTATATTGGAAGCAGGTGAATAGACTTGCACGCCTTCACTTCCTTTGGGTTTTTCCCTGGTTTTGGTAACATTATTACTTGGGCAGTTTTTCCACTGGTTGCGAAATATAGAATGGCAGTATACATTTGTGTAATGTCTTTGTAGCACTTGTTTGATCATTCTTGTAGCACTTTTCCGGTGATCAGGTCAAACTCTGGTAGTTTCATTGGGTGGAGTGCTTTAATGACTATTTTGATATCCCTTATTTTAAAACGTGTGATAGGGAGGTCCATCTGAAAAGGAGCTTCAAAGAATTCTTCTATATGATTTTTCTCGTCATGGTTGGTGGTTAGATAGGGTTGGAAGGTATCAGCCAAGTCTTGCGATCACATTAGCCTTTTCGCTATCGCTTCTAGCCCATTTGTTGCTTTCCTGTCTAACGGGTGGTATTGTTTGTAGTTTCATTTTTATCTTTCGCGTAGGCTTCCATAGTGAATAGTGACCGTTTCGAGTTGTATTTAGGATTCTTAAGTAATCTTGTATACCTTGATTTGATGATTAATTCGTTGATCATTTCTTTTAACTCTCGAACAGCTTTAAAGTTTTGTTTTATTATCTGGAATTTTGTTCGCTGCCATCTACTTCTCAGCAGATGATCTTTCCTCAAATATACCACGGATTACCATGATAGACATTTGGTGAGAGAAAAATCCTTCTATAGATGTTGCGCCACGAAATTCGAACTTTATTATGAAAAATCAGAAACTTTTTGTAAATACGCTTGATTGCACTGTATGTAATTTTGTTTTATTACAGATTTATATTTTTCCTATGATTGGGTTTACCTGTTGGAAATAAAAATTATTATTATTATCTAATACTCTAATTCTAATTTATTATTTTTAATTGGATGAACTTCTTTGGAAGACTCACGGAATATTAATATTTTTCCTCGAGTTCTTTTAAAGTGATTGACTATTTTTGAAAATAAAATGAAATTAAAATTTAGTATCTACTTATTAGTACTAGAAAGGAGATGAGAAGGATGGATTAGTATTCAAATTAAGAATAAGGGCAAAAGACGTTGTATGGAAGGAACCACTACAAAATATAACTCGAGCACTACTTTAAAGATGTAAAGTGGTTGCCTTCGCAAATCGTGCATTTTATACTTCATGATATTCATATTTAAAGGGCTAAAATCGTATATTTAGTTCTTTTATATTGCAAAAGAGACTTATTCAGCAGAAAATTAATGAATTTGAATCACTACTTAAACATTATTAATTTAAATACATTTAATAAAATTAAATAATTATTAATTTCTAATGCTGTATTAAAAATATCTTTTCTCCTATTATTATTATAATATTTACATTTACCTACGATTAATATCGATTATTGTAACGTACAACGTGACATTTTAAACTCACGTTGTGGTTAACGTGTTGAAATTATATAATCTAATATTCATTGTTATTCTTACATTATTATACCTATTTAATATATTCGTGGGTTAACAAACATTTAATTAATTCGAAAATAAACTATAGGTAGTATTTTTATATAATTTATTATATAAAATATTTATAGGAGACGGTCGGAGCATAGTGGTTACGCGAGGTGACTATAGGCGTATTTTCGCGAGGCATTTTGGTTAACCAAAAGTAACCGGTTAGATTTTATGTCATTTTCGCGACGAACGGTTAGAGGGGAGGTAGATTTTGGTTAAAAAGTTACCCAACCAAAGTTAACCAAAGACGACCGCTCAAAATCAGTGGTTACTTTTTGCGGTTGCTTTGCTAGTACAAATGTGCGCCACAATTTAAATTTTAAAGTTGGAAGTGGTTCTAAACGTTCTAAAGACGTGGATTTGAGGTTATGTTAAATTAGAAATTGTGGTGGGGGACTAACCAAAGTTGACCAAAAGTAACCGAGCGGTACTAACCGGGATCCTCGCGAAAATACGCTTTATGAACGCTAAATACCCGGTTCTAATCTGAGTGAAGTAAGAACTTTATTCTGGCCGACTCTCTGGTCCTCCAAATTGGGGGTTCTTCGTCGGGCTGGCTCCCCGTGTCGTAGGTAAAAATGCAGTGCCCTTTAATATTATAATGGCCAGCCAAGACCCATCTCAGGGTTGTAGCGCTAAACGACAGACAGTATTTTAGTTTATATGTAGGGAAATTTAGTATTATAGTAGAAATTAATGTATTATACCGGGTGACCGGCCGCCGGTGTGAACATAGGAAATTAACATAGGAAATTAATTTTTCTTTAATTCCTGCCTTCCCATTAGAACAGATGAGAATGAAAAAGGTATCAATTGAAAGAGCTTTATTTTCCGCGTCTAAAGACACCCAACACAAAGCGATTTTTTAAAAATCAGACCTGCTTTGGATGGTTGCACTGTCAAAACTTGCGTTTAAAATTAGTTTTGAAACAAAAACAATTGCAATGAATTTAAACAAGGCATCTAATATCTATTTTAGTTTGAGTTTTTAACAATGATCAAAGAACAAACCATCAAGTGCTGGGTGTCTTTAGACGCGGAAAATAAACCTCTTTAAATTGATACTATTTTCATTCTAATCCGTTATAATGGGAAGATGGAATTTAAAAAAAAATCAATTTCCCATGTTATTTTCCTATGTTTACATCGGCGGCCGGTCACCCGGTATAAGTTTTATTTTTAATAAATTACGAGTTATGGAAATTATATTAATAGTGTACTTAAAAAGCATATTTCCATAATTCGTAATTTATTAAAAATAAAACTTATTTAATTTCACAAATTAATAATAAACCAATTTTGAAATGTATTATAGTAGGGAAAATTGGTATAGAATGATCTTGCGAGGTAAAATGTAAAATGATTCAGTGAAGTAGTTGTAAATTTTGAACTCTTCTGCAATACACACATTTCTCTACATTAAATACATACATGTAATTTAATACATGTATGGCATATGAGACGAATTCGTAAAATGGAGAACAAGTGGGGAAATCGAAACAAAAGTTGGAAAACACAAGTGGCTTCACTACACGTTTTCAAACTCGTGATCCAATGAAGCACCATGTATCCTTCTGTTTTAGTTTGACGTCTGAATATTTAACAATTCCTGTTTTAAATATTTTTGATGAAGCACAGTCTGATGGTCTCAGCAAAACTTCAAGTTTAAAGTTTTTCTTTTCAATCATACCTTACAAGATTCTTAACTTCATTAGTCAATTCAGAATAGTCTTTGATTTTGACATTTACCGCATTACTTTGAGCTACGTAGCTCTAGTGGTTTATGCAGAAATAAAGTTTATTTCTACAATAAAGAAACATACGGTAAAGGCACCGGTTATAGCCACTTTAAGGACAAACCTAAAATTTGTTTAAGTTTTTTAAGATTCCCTGTAGTTTATATTTCACGTCGCCTAGTTAAGGGGTAAAACCACTCTAGCGGTCGAAAAAAATGCCTAACTTTGACGATTTGTTTTGGGAGTATGGAAAAAGGAATATCATTTCTTTTCAAAGGGTTTATTTAACACATATTGAAGTATGAAAAGAAAAATTGTGTTATCATTTTGATAAAAAATGGCGGCGACAGAGCTAATCTTTGAAGTAGCCATTTTTTAAAACTCCTTAACGGGAGGAGGGATTTCTCGTAAAGTATAAGAACTGAAACAAAATTTCAAAATTTTTTATAATCTATATACTATTGTCTATAGAAGTACGTAGCGGTTTTTCTTTAAATCAAATTCTGTAGAAATGGCGCATTTTTGAAAAAAAAAAATTGCATTTTGACCAAAAAATAAGCAGTAAATTGGTTATAAAAAAAAAAGTTTACATTCAATCAAAAAACGGCTACGTACTTCTATAGATAATGTAATTGTGAAGCTACTGTCAAAATTTCAAATCGATCCATGCAACAGTTTTCAAGTAATCTGTCCTCCCAGTTTGAAAATGTGATTTCGAGGAAAACGTGATTCAAGTTTTATGAGCACATAGCAATACATGTACAAAGCAATGTAAAAGCGAAGTCACAGGCTTTGGAAAAAAAATTTTCACTATAGGACCAACTGGGTATTGTTTTTACACCCTAAAGTATTGTTTAAGCCCAAAAAGCAAAATCGATTTTTCCAAATTGCTAGAGTGGTGTTAGGCCTTAAATAAAATAGTACAAGGGTCTACTTATAGAAAATTAACTTTTGAAAGTGGTAGAAATTATTTATGTTTATAAATATTATGTAAATGAAATAAAAATTGCAATTGTGTCAGTTTTAGCCACACCTAACCTAACCTAACAAACCATGCACTCAGGCCCAAATTTGCCTCTACCCTACTCTTTTTAAACAAAATTATGAGTAGGTATAATTCAACAAGAAGCAGTTTTATGTGATTTGGTAAAAATTATTGGAATGGATATATTCAGTTTCTGCATTTATTAATTCAATTGAAAAAAAGGACAGAAGATCGAAGAGGATGATACAAAATAAAAGCTTCAACTATCAAGATTCGACCGATTTACTTAGATTTTGATGACACCTGTTACCTGTAAATATAACTGAAATCTTAAAATATTATAGTCGATTTCATTACGTTCAAATTATTAAATTGTAAATTAATAATTTATCTAAACACAAACTCTCCCCAAAATTTATAGTCTAATAAAAAATATTTTCAAATAACACAGGAATAATTAACAAAGAATATAACCTGGTATTTACGGCTAGGTTTGGTCTTCGTCCAAAATTATTTCGAGCAAGATTTCACTACACCTCCTTCGATTTTTTCCATATCAGCACTTTCCAAAATTTAACTATGATTCGCCCTTCCACTTTCGCCTTTTATGTGAACGGATGTAGCATTTCAAATGCTATTATTTATATTTTGGCGGAAATCTATGCATCACCCTGTGTGCGTTTCAAACACGCGCACGCGTTTTGAATTTCGAAAATTTATCAAATGTTCATTCTTCGCTTATCTTTATGAAAAGTGCAAGTTTCATTTTACGTTTGTGCAATTTTATGTTTTTAAAAGCCACAAATTGTTAGTTTATTGAAGTGATCTTTTTTTATTTTACCTTCTGTGCTACATTTGTGGGTAAGATTGCATTATTTTCTATCATAAGCGGAAGTTTGACTTTGATAAATTTTAGCTTTTTTGTTTTTCGTACTACCACGTCAATTTTATGTGACGTTCATTTTTTGGTTTCCAATTTTAATTATGGTTTTTCTGAGCGGTTAATATGGTGTGCATCAGTAGCCCGATTGTCCATCTGGCTGTTTTTTATCCACCAACCATATGGTTATTTGTATGGATATGGGCCAGCAGTTTGGTTATCTTGTTTCCACCTGTGATGACCTTGAATCCTGCGTCGAACCATCTGTGTCAGCCATTTTTAATGATGTTGGAATTTCGTTTTTGGGTTCACCATTCCTGTATGAGATCAATGGAGAGGGCAGGACTGATCAACATTCAATTATCCCCAGCTTCACCGCAGTTTTGCGTCCTTGATTAAGAAGTGGTGTGATAAGTTTGTCACTTTGGCCGTCTCCTTTGACGATTTATCCATACTTTTTGGGAAGACGTGCGAGCTCCATTCCAACATTGTGGGATTTTTGTCGCAGCGGTAGCGTGAGCCTATACCACTATTCCATCTCTAGTGGTTAGGACAGCACCAACGACGTAGGATGGCTGGAAAACCATTAATTAGTTTTTTTTGGAAGCGCATTTAGAAGATTTGCTTGCCTAAATTATTTACATCGACATTAAGATGCTATACCGTTCGCAGGTGAATTGATTCTTGTTTAATTGTGCAGTTTTTGTTATTTTTAGCTTTACACCTAAAACTCAGTTTAAACGATGAACCATTAATATTCCAGAGGTTCCAAAAGAATTGAGATGTTGAATCGGACGGATTGAGGTGGAAGGGTAAGTTAGAAAGCAATTGCTGTATTTAATTTTACTTGATGATATCTCTTGCGAATGTGTTATTTGCAGTCAATTTTACCAACGTTTTATGTCTGCGTTGGGCAATCTCCTGGATGCGCGGATTATTTTGTGAGTTGTTTTCAGATAGCAACTCATCTGTATTTTATTTTTTTGATTTGATTGTCCCAAGGTATCCCCTCAGGGTATCTTGGATTTCACTTGCTTTGTTATATGTTTTGTGTCTCCTATTGGAGTTTTGGAATCAGATATTGTCAACCCCATCTTTATCTCAACTTTGTTTTTTAAATAAAATCAACTCTTATTTACTTCCGTATTTTATTTAGAGGACTGGCGCCCGAAAGGTTTTTTTTCCTTAGTTAGTTGTACACTGATCGTCTGAGCCAACGGAAGAACCTACGAACCGCGTCCGCGCGACCCATGCTCTGGCACTGGACGGGGGTGTAATCCCTTAGCTGGCCTGTCTACCATTCCATTCGTAGATCAGCGGGGCAAGTGGCCCAAATTAGAGCAATTTGCGTTACACTTTCTTGGCGACCAACGTGTGGGGCCCGACTTTCTTGGAGACCAACGTTTGACTTTCTTGATGCGCAACGTTTGTGGTACGACTTTCTTGGAACGTATGGGGCCGATTTTTTTTTCTGATAGGTCCTATGGGCTCTACTTTCTTAGATAACAACTTAGTCAGGGACTCAGGCGATTCTACGCTCTATTTAACATCTGCAACTAACTAAATTTTCTTTTCTCGACATATTTGATTCCGATTTCAATTTGAGACACATTAGATCTGGTTTTGGGTTTTGGTGTGAGTGTGGATCGAAGTATTTTGGTGAGGTTATTCGGGTTACCCTCCGGTGAACCTTGAGTTTTCAGGTGGTTTGTGGATGATGAAGTTTTCCTATCTGCAAATCGAGTGTCAGCTTTCACCGACCACTTCGTGTGATGTTGTTTCCACACGCAAGTGTTTTTTCTAATTAATTTTTTTGTATCTGTGTTTGGCGCCTCCGGCCCTAGACTGCTGTACAGTCCAGCGTGCATTGCTGAACCAGCTATGGCTTTGGATGATGTTTCCCATAGCGTTTACCAATTGGTCAATTTAGACCACAACACTTTTCCCTTTTTGCAGGAACTGGCATTCCTTTTGGATGACATGTTGAGCAAGCGTTTTATACGGTTTTGGAGCTACGTTTCGTGCTCATACTTGCTCAGCAGATTTTTTTATTCGCCATTTTCGCCTCTGGTCAGTTCATAATGTGATTTGCTTACCACTTGTGACAGAACCGAGAAAATGTGCACCTGATCCGGATATCCGAACCGATACAAGCCCTACATTCATACTGATCTGATTCATTGTGGTCTCATAGGGAGGTTGGAAGGTTTGTTTAGTGTTGTCTCTTGTCATGCCAATAACATCTGGGTAAACAGTATTTTCGTAGAGGTACTGTAGCTACTGTTCTGATCGATTTCCATCTTTGTTCAGAAACATAGGACATCTACAGGTTTACGTTGCAGGAAGTTTCATATTTGGCATTGGAATTTCTCAATGTCGACACTATCGCGAACTTAACTGGATTGGTGTGGGTGTAGATGAGTACAGTTGCGCTGGTGTTTACCAGGTACTGTCAGTATTGCATCCAGTAATCTATTTTGGGTTCACGATTTTGCCGTGAGAATGAACTTTGTTGGATTGGAACCGAATGCAAGGGTATGAAATTTTCATGTTTGTCTTGTTGGGACACTGTTGTTTTTCTTTCGCAATTTTCTGTTTGGCTTATGGACCGTTTCGGACCATAACACATTGACCCCCTACCCCTTCGTCTATAGTTCATTTTGAAGAACGAGAAGTTTGGTAAGGCGATGGCAACAATGTGTCAGCTAGGGACTTTGTCATTGGGAACGATAAGACCTCACTTTTGTTCTTTTGTTTGGTATCACTTTGCTCAAAACTGATTGCAGTTTTTCGTTTGCGAGGGGGGTGTGTAGCATTTCAAATGCTATTATTTATATTTTGGCGGAAATCTATGCATCACCCTGTGTGCGTTTCAAACACGCGCACGCGTTTTGAATTTCGAAAATTTATCAAATGTTCATTCTTCGCTTATCTTTATGAAAAGTGCAAGTTTCATTTTACGTTTGTGCAATTTTATGTTTTTAAAAGCCACAAATTGTTAGTTTATTGAAGTGATCTTTTTTTATTTTACCTTCTGTGCTACATTTGTGGGTAAGATTGCATTATTTTCTATCATAAGCGGAAGTTTGACTTTGATAAATTTTAGCTTTTTTGTTTTTCGTACTACCACGTCAATTTTATGTGACGTTCATTTTTTGGTTTCCAATTTTAATTATGGTTTTTCTGAGCGGTTAATATGGTGTGCATCAGTAGCCCGATTGTCCATCTGGCTGTTTTTTATCCACCAACCATATGGTTATTTGTATGGATATGGGCCAGCAGTTTGGTTATCTTGTTTCCACCTGTGATGACCTTGAATCCTGCGTCGAACCATCTGTGTCAGCCATTTTTAATGATGTTGGAATTTCGTTTTTGGGTTCACCATTCCTGTATGAGATCAATGGAGAGGGCAGGACTGATCAACATTCAATTATCCCCAGCTTCACCGCAGTTTTGCGTCCTTGATTAAGAAGTGGTGTGATAAGTTTGTCACTTTGGCCGTCTCCTTTGACGATTTATCCATACTTTTTGGGAAGACGTGCGAGCTCCATTCCAACATTGTGGGATTTTTGTCGCAGCGGTAGCGTGAGCCTATACCACTATTCCATCTCTAGTGGTTAGGACAGCACCAACGACGTAGGATGGCTGGAAAACCATTAATTAGTTTTTTTTGGAAGCGCATTTAGAAGATTTGCTTGCCTAAATTATTTACATCGACATTAAGATGCTATACCGTTCGCAGGTGAATTGATTCTTGTTTAATTGTGCAGTTTTTGTTATTTTTAGCTTTACACCTAAAACTCAGTTTAAACGATGAACCATTAATATTCCAGAGGTTCCAAAAGAATTGAGATGTTGAATCGGACGGATTGAGGTGGAAGGGTAAGTTAGAAAGCAATTGCTGTATTTAATTTTACTTGATGATATCTCTTGCGAATGTGTTATTTGCAGTCAATTTTACCAACGTTTTATGTCTGCGTTGGGCAATCTCCTGGATGCGCGGATTATTTTGTGAGTTGTTTTCAGATAGCAACTCATCTGTATTTTATTTTTTTGATTTGATTGTCCCAAGGTATCCCCTCAGGGTATCTTGGATTTCACTTGCTTTGTTATATGTTTTGTGTCTCCTATTGGAGTTTTGGAATCAGATATTGTCAACCCCATCTTTATCTCAACTTTGTTTTTTAAATAAAATCAACTCTTATTTACTTCCGTATTTTATTTAGAGGACTGGCGCCCGAAAGGTTTTTTTTCCTTAGTTAGTTGTACACTGATCGTCTGAGCCAACGGAAGAACCTACGAACCGCGTCCGCGCGACCCATGCTCTGGCACTGGACGGGGGTGTAATCCCTTAGCTGGCCTGTCTACCATTCCATTCGTAGATCAGCGGGGCAAGTGGCCCAAATTAGAGCAATTTGCGTTACACGGAATAATTTTTGATTCCACTTTCCACTTGGCTGGAGTAATTTCACCCGACTTCTCACTACTTTCTTTATCGAAGGATGATCAAGCCTTGTTTATCACAAGCTTCCCCTTTTTAGGGCTCAAGATCAACTAACAACCTTCCCTGTCGAATGATCTTCAAATATTAATCTTTTCTTGTTGGCTTACTTTCCATATCAACCCCATTTTTAACTACCGCTGCCCTGGACACCCTTTATTATTTTCCAACATGCCTACTTCTTTCTTTTCTTCATATCTGGTCCAGCCAAACCGCTTCCTGGATACCTTATTCACATTTATTTACAAAGATATGATAATTTTATAAAAAACAAATGCGGCGTGTGAGACCAGAATTGTTGGACAGTCTAATATTTAGACTCTTGCACGATAATGCACTGACGCACAAGTCCATAATTGTGCAGGAACTTTTGGTTGTGGTATTGACCACCACCCGTACTCACCTGATATGTACTCCCCATACTATTTTTTGTTTTCAAAATTTAAATTGATGATGAAGAGGCAGCGGTACGAGTCGATCAAGGCGATTAAAAGGTGGTGACAAGGGAGCTGAATAGTGTTGAAGTTGAGGCGTTCCAGAAAGCTATGACGGACCTTTTTACTTGTTCTAAAGGTTGTATCTACTTGCGAGAAGACTATGTAGAAACCTGATATTAAATATACATGTTTTCCCTGTATTGTGTGGTCTGTGCGCGATCAGTCCTGGAACTTTTTGAATACACTGTGTATATAATCTGAAATTATTAAAATTTGAAAAACAAATGTAAGATTTTTGAGCTTATATGGTTTTGTTTAGTTTTGTATGACGCATTCATTATCTTTTATTTAGGGATATGTGAACTTTAGTTTTCAGAAAATTTAATATGAGTCTCATGCAAGGATTTTATCGACTAAAGCTAGCAAAAGTTAAACGCGTCTATAATTTTCTTAAGATGGTATCATTTTCCGCAAATTAATTATTCATTTATCATTAAAATGAACATGAATATAAAATATGCACATAATATCGTGGGCTTACAAGCAAAAGGCACTAAGTCAATAACGATAGTTCTCAGTAATCTGAAGTTTTCTTTAACTTTTTCTCCTTGAGTGCTTTTTAGTTTCTAGGATTGCTGTATACATCGCTAATTACATAAGATATAACTTAGTGTGTACTTGCATTAGGAAGATCATCAAAATTTAGATCTAAATAAGCCCTGTAGGTCTTAGGAGCCATTTTGGATAATATGAATTTACATTATGGACATTATATTATTTAAAGCGTTTGGGGCAATAAGAAAACCACATAAACACATTTGCATAAATTTTTATGTATATTTTAAGTTTCATTGTAATAAATTAATTTATAATATACGTGAGATGTTTCGTAAAGGTCAAACTTTTGATTATTAAAGAAAATTATAATTGATTTTATAACGAAAATGTTGGAATTTCTATTTACTAAAAGTAAAAATACATACATATTGATTTGACTATTAATTTAATAGGACTGAAAAGAGGAAACTTCAGATCAATTAGCTATTTGTTGGATATGATCAAAAGTTTCATGTAAAGTTTCTAAATTCAAAGTACAACGCAATATGCGTATTTATGCGTAATATAACTCCATTAACTTATATTTATGTAATCAAACACGACAATTAATTAATTTTGCTTCGATTTCTTCTCGTAAGTTCTTTCTTTCTGAATAACTACTCTACCTGCAGTCGAATTAACAAATACTTCCTAATCTCCATAATAATAATATGTAGAGCAACTTACAAATAATTTGAATAGTAATATAATAAGTTTTATAAAATAAAACTATGCATATTTAAAAACAAAATTCAAAATCTGGTAGCGGCAATTTTTTGACAGATTTCGTTAGGTAATTGTCCTTAGTTTAATGTGGTGTAATATACTAAAAGTCACCGTATCTAGACAATCTGCACCCTAGCAATTTTTGAGTCTGAACGTGAAATGTGGAAAATCTCCAAAATACCATGTGGCAAGTTTTCATAAGTGATGAACAGACACAATTACACATGGTATGCAGTTACTACCCCATTTTGTGGAACCACTTACCTGGAAAATTATAGTTGACACTTGTAAAATTGTTTCCTTCTGACAATAACATATTTCCTACAAACGGCCCTGCTATAGCTGGCATTTGAATGCACGTTATCTGGATGGCTTGAAAGCGAGCGTTGCTATTGGGAAACAGCTCTCAAATTCTTGTTTCAATTGAGCACTTTTATCACCATTCGCGATTTTTTGAGTTCCCCCGAGCTACCATTTTTTTCAGAATCAACGACCTGGCCTCAGCACTAATTGAAAGCTGGCCTATTAACATCCGATGAGGGTTGCTGTTTAGCGGGTAGTTTTCCTCTCAAAATTTGTTAGTTCAGATAAACTACTGGAGGTTGGCGTCTAATTTAGTTGTCGACCAAATGATAGGTGGCGCTATAAAAGATTCTCAGAAGATTTTAACATGGAAATTTCCCTTCTAGTATGATCAATAATTATTCTATGGGCGGTACCCATTCTTGTTCCTGTGTAGGATCTTAGTGTTGGTAGGGTTTAGATATTTGGTGGTTTCTAATGTTTTTGTCTCTTTAGTTTTTATGTTTCTATCTGTAGAGTCTGAAAATTGTCTTTTATGTTTGTCAATAATTTATTGTTTCTTAATGGGCACTGACAATTTTCGTGATCTGTATGTGACTTCTTGGTTCATTACATCTTACATAATAAATTGGTTTTCAGTCCTGGCAAGGTTCAGATGGAGAAAATGTATGGAATTATTGTGTTCTAATTCCTTGGTGAAACTATTGTTGTGAATCTTATTGATTTTGCTGTGGAATATGGAAAGCTCGAGTTATGTCCAGTACTCAAAAAAGCTTTAAGAAAATCCAAAGTTTTTAATAATAGATTTATTCGGAATAATAGAAGTAACGATTCGAGTATACTTTAACAACTGGCCGATAACGGACTCCATTAGTGATGACATCAAAATTCCTAGATACAGGCCAACTATACTACACGAATTTGATTCAGTGCATAATTTTTGGTAAAATTCTTCAGCAAACACTTATATTTTATACTACATTTGATAATGTCTATTTTCGGTCTATTTGTAGCAATAATTTAATCCTGAAGAAAACAAAAAAAAAACGCATTTTTTAGAGGGAAAAACTTATATGAGCGGTTTTCTTTTTTATAATTTTATTCCAAGTCATCTCGGAGTGCAATTTCCCCCATTTTACGGTACAGTTAAGAATAAATTATTCAAACAAAACTTTGATGTCTGCTGCTTAAATTCACAGTAGAACAGTCAACTATTTCCATTTGAGTTGAACCTATTACCAAATTACAGCTATTTCAACTTCAATTCTTCTGCAATATTTGAATATAAAATTATTTATTATTATTTCCATATGTAGAGGCTCAACAATTCCCTCAGTTTCTGGTACTTTCCTGTAAATTACTTTGAGCTGGTTTGTGGTCTTGATGTGAAGGTTCCTTTGTAATTCTATTATTTGTTTTGACAGTTTTGTCCTGTAACAGTATCTATATTAAAAACAGTTAATGACCCAGAATTGACCAATGTGATTCAATCACTTGGTTTGGGGTTAGATGTTCCATCACATATTTTTTTTTCTGTTTTATAGTAGCTTTGAAAGTACAAGGGTATTCAATTATATAATTATTACGAGTATATCCATTTCCTCAAATGTCTTAAGTATTCTAACTTTTCCATTAATATTTTGTGATCTACCAGATCAAACGCTTTTATGTATCATAGTATTAATAAATTATACACACTGTTAGTATTGCTTTCATTGCATCCATTAGATATATCTTGTGGATGTGTCTTGATATAGCAAAGTTGTACCGTATTGATGAAGTTATTACTTTTAGTTAATATTATGGATAAGATTCGTATGCCGATATGGAGCTGGAATTGTCTGGATATTTTTAAACAAATATTATTGGTAACACTTTGGCAATTTTTCACTTATTTGGAAATAACCTCCCTCATGCTTTTATTGAATCCTCTTATCAAACTAATTATTTAAAGCGATAGTGTGAAACACTTTATTATTATGAATTGCATATATTTTAATCTATTGTAGTTTTCTTTTAATTACGTTTTACATAAAAACATTAAAGCACATTTGAAAATTTCTGCAGCGCATGTGTAATATTGTCAAGAATACTTTTGTGTTTGGAAGTGGGTAGATACGATACGTAAAATTACCGTGGTATGAAAATCTAAGCGCGTGTCCTGAAAACTTAGTTCTTCTGACAATCAGGTCAGTAGTAGATCTCATAAAATTCGTGAGGATTAAGTGTTATAAAGACTGGCACTAATATTTATTTATGAAAATCTTGCTTCAATGGTAAACTGACAAATCATCGTGCGAACTTTTTTCTACAAACTTGTAAGTAATTAAAAGTAACTTTTAACTCATAATAATATTTAAGGGTCTACATATCCCTGAAAATCGATTTTTGTTTTCTTTCAAATTATTTTGTTTTGATACTTTTAAGAATATTTAACAAAAAATATTTAAGAAAATTCCACTCCATTACAAAGTTATAACAATAAATGTGACCGGACGTCTGGTTGGAAACTCTGTACCTACCAAAAACTTTAAACGCGTTATTCTCGAAACTACGTTTTAGACAATCAGCACGATAACTCGGTCAATTTTCAATATTATTTAACTTTGTTTTCTTATAAATCTTAATAATTATTTTCTCTATTGTCTGACGGGAGGTATTTTGAATTTTTTGGTTGAACAATGTTTTATAAATGATTAACCCTCATGCGACTGGATCGGGGTACCGGGTACTTTTTCGACTTTGCCGTCGAATATCTCTGCTTGTATTTGTCACAGCGACCTGCGACTTCGTGACATCTTATAAAAAATAGTTCTTAACGTATTAAAGCCATTTTGGAAGTTACTACATTTTAGCAAATGCACTTTTTTTTCGATAATAAAAAAGTATACCTATATCACTCGATGGGGTACCGGGTACCTTCAACTTAAATTCTCATAATTTTGAGCTAAAAACGCATTATTATATTTAAAACAGGTAACTAATTTCAATTTAAACAAAGTAAAATGTATTTAGGCTTATACTTTTTTTATTAGAACAATGCTTTCAACAGTTAAAAATTCAAATTCAAAAATATTTATGAAATTTTTACAAAATTTTTTCTACGAAATTTTACAAAATTTTTTGATTGTACTGATCATATACAGATTTGTTACAATAGTGTACAACATTTATGTGTTTTCTTTAATTCTATTTCATCCGTTTTACACAGATGATTGACACCTTTGTGTAATTGTCTACTATGTCCATCTTTAAGCGATCCTAAAAGCTGTACTGCAGTTATACAAGTTAAATTCCGAATATTTTCCAATATATTTAATGACAAGAATAACAGATATAGGAGTAGATAAACAATAATTCTGAAAGGACTACATTTCGATTTAAGTGACAAAATATTATAGTAAGTGAAATACTACCATTTGTAAATTTAATTTGAAAGTTTTCTTGGACATAAAACAATCGTTTCTCTTTCTACTTCTTTCAAATGCAAATTATTTTTCTTCCTTATTGTCGAAAAGGGCTTTCATTTTTTTTTTTTGATCAAATTTTTCAGATTTACATTTCTGCAGAAGACACGCGGTATATTGGTTTTATTTTCTTGAGCTGTGTTTCTATACATTTTTCCAGAAGCTAATTTAAAAGTAGGGCACACTCATTCTTACTTTTTGAAATGTTATTTGCTATTTTACAAATAAAATTTATTCAAATTTGAATCTACTTGCCCAATTATGTAGGAAACGTGTGGCATTTTTACAAGTACTAAGCTAATTTATTTATTTATTTAACAGACTTTATAAACAAGAATGTGATTATAAATGGCGTAATATGATATTAATACACATTAAAAATATAAATAATAGCTGCAAAACCCTAATAATTGCAAAAAAAAGTACAGAAAACACTGAATTACATATAAACTATACCGGGGTACCGGGTACCTCGTTCGAGTGATATATGTTGTATTTTTATTCAGTAACATGAGGGTTAAACACTAATTTTTTCTTTTTAAATTGCATACTAAAGTTGGAAATACTGTAATTTTTTTATTTTTTAAAAAAACAAAAATTCCTTCCGTTAGACAATTACTATTACATTATTTTACAAGATTGTTTTTTATTTTTGCGGATTGGATAATTTTTGGTGAAGTTATGATGTCGACCAGGAGGCACCATGGTTTTCATCAGTAGTCCATTTATACCCGTAAAAAATAATGTTATTATAAAAAAAACCAAAAGTTATATATTTTATCTTATAGTTGAAAAGTTAATTCAAAATGTGAAATTAACAATTTATTTAACTTTTGTTTTATAATATAAATTTTAATACAATTTTTCAAATGTACTCGGTTTTCAGTACGTGCAGGGGTATGTGGCCCCTTGGTCATTTATAAAACTGTTCTCATCGGGTAGATTTTATTTAATTACTAAAGTTATTCAAAAACTTTTGTGTTGTCAATAAAATTATCAAACTTTAGATTGCTTTTCAAAATTTGCATATGCAGTGTTTTGAAAAAAGAGTTGCATTTAATAACAGGGAAAAGCAATAAATTGTAATATTTACATTGGTTGCTACTAGATTATAACTTTTATTCATTACGTTTACAATTTTGTTGAGTATAACTGCTATTTTTATTTATACGTAAAAAGTTTTAATACATCCTACATCCAGCTTTTAGATAACTTCAGTTTGAAAACTTAAAAAGTTTAAGATTACCTTTCAAGGTTTCCTGAGTTCTTTTTTTGCTAATTAATATTGTCCAGATTTTTTAAAAAACTTTTTTAATTTTAACTATAATTAATTTTTGAAATATTTTGACTTCTACCTTCTCTTTAAATTCGAAACTGAGGACAAGCCCAATATGTGTATTTTTGTGACGGAAGTTGATATTGGGCATAGCATCCATGTATCTTTAGGTAGGTCACATCGAATGCCTTAACCAACAGTTTTGATTTTTCTTAACGGTCATTTGGTAGAAGTTAATGTTTTCTTTAATTATTTCGTAATTCGTATTATCGAGGTTGCACTGTATATACAAAATTCAATAATGTTTTTACAAAATTCTAGACTTTTTCAAAAACTGTACTGCCTTTACAAGTAAGAGCACGGTATTTACATTTCTTGTTTGAAAATATAAGAAAATGTTGATGTCGCACTGATACCTATGAAGGCATTTAAAAATAATGTTTAAAAAGATTCATTTAAGAAACTTTTTTAAATAAATATTTATAAATGTAATAGGAATCTAAAATATCAAAATTGATGCTAACAAATCAAAGTATGTAGAACTTTTTAAAATTCTTCGTGTGTAAACAAATCCAAGGAATAATGACGGGATGGAGCCAAAATTTTGAAACTCAAACCTAGGAAATAAATACGATATTATTAGTTTTTTAAGAATCCTGCTTCCTTTGTAACAGAAGATCGAAAATGATTCTATAGAAATTTAAATTCACCAATTTGAACCATTATCATTATACGTATGGATCATAATTAGGACTTCATGCGATGAAAATTTAAAATTAAGCTATTCACAGCTAATAGACTTTTAACGACTTTTAACGTTTCTTTTTATTTAAATTAAATACCTTTTAAATTTTTTTTATTTAAACAATATTTTCATATTTCATAAGCCAAATAAGAAGATGCCCAAAATTAATAAATATTTAAATTTAAAAAGTATTCTATTATAACATAATAATTATTAATTATTATAGTAAACAAAAACGAACGTTAAAAGTCATTAATTAGCACATGGAAAGTTTTAAATTACTGAAATCTTACTTTCTAACGGTTTTTGATTTGTTTCTTGGACCTATATGTATAGTGCCTAGTGATTTGGACTTATTGTATTGGAGATAATAACGAACATAATGATAACATAGATGTAATGCATGTTAGCGTATTCTTCGGCATTTTACTGATATGGCATAATGAGTAGATAGTATTGATTGAATTTTAAAGGCGTAACACTAACACAGTCTACAATAAGACCAGCTCAGTTCGTTATTATCTCTAATACAATAAGTCCAAATCAGTAGACAATACATAAGTCTAAAAAAACAAAGCAAGAACTGTAAGTACGACTAGAAGAACAATACAAATGCGAATCGATCCACAGCAAATACAAAAGCACATTCTTTAATTTTTATTGATGTTTTATTTTGTTAGTGTATCGTTTTGTTAGTGTTTTGTTTAGTTTTAAAAAAATACCTGCCACTTTAATCTAAAAATATTATTTTTATTTGAATTCCTGATTATTGTAATAATTTCACAATGACCTCCTTTTGCAGTAAAATAGCTATATCTTTTTTTCTAAAGTATTATTATAGCAAATGTTATACAATTTTAAAAACTACACTAAACGATCAATTTTTAAAATAACTTGCCAGGTTAGTGTAGTACAATTTTTTTTACAGTATTAAGAGTCGAAGTTAGCAAATAAAATAAAAAAAATTTCTGAGTCGGGCAAAAACTTTTCTTTTTCTAAAAGTATTGCACTATTAGTTCTGTTTTAATCTGTGATCAATAGCAGATTTAATGTGTCGACTTTTACAATATTTATAAAAGTGCCAATATCTCGAAAACTAAAGATTCTTTAATAAGGTAATATTTTGATATTCTGGTCAATCATGAGCTGGCCTATCATCCCTCCAAGGGATGACGTTGATGTTTGGGACACCCTGTATGTATTTGTACTCTCTTTTTTTTTTAAAAAATATTGTCACCATAATTAAAATACAAAAAATAATAAAATTATTAATTTTAAAGCTAAAATAGAAATGGAAATGCACTGTTATAGGATGCTAAATATTTATTTTTTAATTATTGACGACTAGTTTCGAGAAATCGATTACTCATTAAAAATAGCACATTCTCAAGTTTTATATTTTATATAATTTGCAAGTGTGTTCCACCAAAACAATTTGAGATCAATTTTAAATATACCTATTATAAAAAGATTTTGTGCTTTTTATAAAAGTCTACAGGTGTAACCATTCTCAAATTTGTTTAGGTATATTTGGCGTGTTCACTAATAGTTTTATGAAAAATCGACTTTTATAAAATGTGTTTGCAATATTTCAACATACTCTTTTACTTATTTTATCTGGTTTATTTTAAATTTCAATTTTTTTTTATTTGTTTGGAAATCCAGGTTTTTTGTCTAACGCGCTGTTAAATAAAATATGAACATGTAATAAATAGGTATGATTAACCCAAAATTAGAGGTTACCTGTTTTCTGATTAAAATTTGCAATACACGTTTATTCAATGGAACATAATAATATGTAAAAGAGAAGTATAAAAAATTTGATGTTTATCTATGTTAGTATACTACTTATTAGTGAAAATAGCACCTTCATTTTTATAGTGATGATTTCCTGTCGGTCACATAGCGAAGCAATGTTTTAATGATTAATTATTTACTCCCTTAATTTATTATTCTGGAGAAAAACTAGAAATACGTTTTCTGTAGAGAAAAGAATTCTACATAGTATGTACGTACAAGGTGGTCTAAATTTAATGTTTCTTAACTAAATAACTATAGGAGATATGGAAAATTGATGGCGAATCCTCTATTTTTTCTTTAATAGAAACTCATTGGTGAAAACCGGAATTCGCTATATTTTCTTGTTTTCAAGCTATAGGCAAAAGTTTGACTTTTGGAGTTTTAGATAAATATCTCTATTGTTATTCGGTTACATTTTAACACTTTTGTTAGACACTTTTTTAAAGGCAATAAAATGGTCCAAAGAGATTTTAAATGTCTGTTAGTTTTCGAAATATAATATAAAGTTGTGTTTTTTAAATATCAACTGTAATTATTATTATTGAATATGATATTAGATATTGAATATAGGTTAGTGAATTGCTACCATTAACATAATAAACCAGGATACGGGCACATCTGAAGGCAAGTCTAGCAAGCTACCTGATGGATGTAAAATATTTATATGCTCAAAGTTTCCAACACTGCCAAGGAAACGACGCATTTATTGGGAAATAACAGGCCTTGGCCTACTAGAAGAGAATTCTCTAGAGAATTACTTCTAGAAAGAAGAAGAAGAAGAAGAAGAATTTTTTTTTCTTTTTTTTTGCTGGCGGATTTTTTTTATTGTCTCCACAAATACATTACAATCTGTCCGATGGACAATAAGTAACATTAATTGACATTATAAAAGAATCAAAAGTGACAATTTTAAAAGTGACACAGTGGAGAGCTAACCCATTGGTTAGCCTCCTTTTAGATTATTTATTACATTTTTGACCAATTATTTTAAACATACATACAAATATTCAAAATATTCATAACTCAATCACAATTTAGTTCAAAGCTCAAACACGATGGGGCAAGTCCATGGGATCATACCTTTTTAGTCTCCTTACCAGAGGCTCCACTAGCAGATCACACACTTGTAACGTCGTTTGCAAAAACAAACGCCGCCAATGCCTCGATGCCCCGTTGATGTTGACGGGTGGCTAGCTGAAGGATTGCACCTCCGTCCAGTACCAGAGATTGGTATACATTCTTATATATACAATACATTTTTCGATACATGTGGCCCAGTTGGAGGCGCTTCTGTGAAACGTGCTTGGCCCACATCAGTAGTCGATCGAGATGTAAGCCTAAGTATTTGACTGATTCCTGCTCCGGAAGAACGCCACTACACATCATGACACCAGGGCAAGTTCCTCTCCTGTGGGTGAAGGTGATATGTACCGACTTCGTGGTATTGGCCTTGATACGCCATGTCTTGAGCCAGTATTCAATTTTGTTTAGGTGATATTGCAGCAATCGAGAAGCACGATTTGGATCATCACTAGATGCCATTATAGTTGTATCGTCTGCATACGTGGCTGATACTGTATCGTCAGTTGCAGGCAGGTCTGATGTATATAATAGGTACAGCACAGGTCCAAGTAAACTACCCTGAGGAACTCCTGATAAGATGGGCTCCAAGTTGGTAGGAGCTTCTCCATGTTTGACTAAGAAGTGTCTGTTGGTTAAATACGATATTAGCAAACAAATATAAGGGTGAGGCAGGTGTTTCTTGATTTTATATATCAATCCTGTGTGCCATACTCTGTCAAAAGCCTGAGAAATGTCAAGAAATGCAGCGGAGCAGTACAAGAAGAAGAATATGATATTTTTAATCTCGTTACTATTGACGGTAAGCAGATTTCGCGGCGAGTTATCCTAGACCCCTCTTAGCATTGATGTTTTATTTTTGTATAGTAAGCGGGTAACTTTTCGAAAAGGTAAATGATATAATTTAAGTTCTTCCTTTAGTTAGGATTATGTTAAAGAACTGGGAACGTTTTTAATTGCCACAAAGATTGGCTTTGTATTGGGATCACCCAGATAAAAAGATGGACGGTAACCTGTTTTCTTTCATTCCTTGGGATTGTGAGGTTAGTTGGGGCAAAGAATTAGAAGTTTCATCTGTTGACCACACACTTTATCACGGTGGTGATAGCAAACGATATGGAGAATCTCCAGGAACTTATGACAAGACTGGCAGAAACTAGTCAGCGATACGGACTATCACTAAACCTAACAAAAACAAAATACATGATAGTATCAAAAGAGGACAACCACCAGGGTCAACTTACAGTGAATATGCAACCATTACAAAGAGTACCAAGATACACATACCTGGGGACAACACTTAATGAGAGGTGGGACCATTCGATAGAAATAAAGATAAGAATAGAGAAGTCCAGAGCTGCATTTCTGAAAATGTCAAAACTTTTCAGATGTCACGATTTGTCATTATCAACGAAGGTAAAATTACTGAGATGCTACAAACAATTCTACAAGGAAAGGTGGAAGGAAAAAGAGGACCGGGAAGAAGAAGAATATCATGGCTAAAGAACCTGAGAACATGGTATAATACAACAACAGTGGGTCTTTTTAGAGCCGCAGCAGATAAATTACGCATTGCTATGATGATCGCCAACATTCGAAATGGATAGGCACTAGAAGAAGAGTCTGTTGACCGTTGAGAAGTTGTTTGTGAATCTGGTGTACCTGGATCCAGATTTTCTAGTAAATAAAACTTACTGCGCCATTTTGACCTCGCGAAGGGTCTTGATTGAAGGTTTATCCTCAACACATTTAGTACTGTCGTATTGACATACTTCACGACCTCTCGGAAAAGTGCTTCCACATCATTTATTTTATTATATAAACGAGTCGTTTTATACTTATTAGCATTGCGCGAATTATTGATGTCATTTTTTGGATTATCGGATAATTCCAATAAATTTTATCGATAAAATGCTATATAGGTAAAAACTTAAAGTCAAATTATAACCAAATTCACAACTGTACGTCACTGATGAGATCTAATAAGATCGAAACATGTCTGTCGTTGTATTTTGGTTATAATTGACTTATTTTCGAATTTTTTAAAATTTATATTGTTCTAATATCGAGATAGGTGACCATTTAATACTTTTTTCTATTGGATTAATAAGTGGCGATAAACAATTTAGTTTTGCGTTTAGAAGAACTCATTTTACTAGTTTCATCTCCTACAACAGAGAGCAAAATTCCAATCGTGTAGACGAATTGAAAGTCTTTAATTTGTTAATTTGCAATTTTGAAAGTTAACTTACTATGCGAATGTATTATTAGCACTGATTACTAAACAAAATATTGATAACTCAAATGCTGGAAACATAGGTCCTCACTCGTTGAGCTCTGACTCGCATATCCTGACTGCAAAAATTAAAACAATTTTTCAAAAATTCATGTCAACGACATCCATTTATGCGCGTCCAGCTCTAAGTAAGTCTCAATATAAAAAAACTAAATATGAAATTTTGTTGTGAAATTCTTATTGGTTTGGGCGTTAAAGCGCAACACAAAATTCAGTGACACACAGACATTTCTTGATATTTGGTCTCTCTCGGACCTCAAGGACTGTAAATCCATCAAAATCAAATTTTTTTTTTTTATTATAAAAGTTTCCCATACTATGGAGGTAAAGTAAATTTTTCAAAACTAACAAAAAAAGTAAATACTATTCAAATTAAAGTCCATTGTTTTCAACATAATCAATCAATATTATGTGAATATATTGGATAGTACTATTATTCTGTAATACTTCAAAAGAGGAATCATATTCCTTTTCATACAAGGTAAGCAACAGAGAAAGTAATTGATTGGGTCCGTTGCAAAACTCGTTAAGTCCACTTTAGGTAATTTTACAGGAGAAGCAAAAAACTATTTGGCTCACTTCGCTCAATATTTTAGAACACGTAGATAATTATTTATGTTGAGACATACTTAATTTTCAATTCCTTGTCCTTTTTAGGATGGATATTGCCATATTCTTCATATTATTCAAGTTTTAATTTGGCACTTATCTAGTTTTGCTGCGACAATCTTTAACAACGATTTTCTATGCTTTATAGCAACTTTTGCAGCGTGAAATTTTAACCATTATTATAATATTTTATCCATTTTATTAAAATATTACCACTGTAAATTTTTTATTATTATAAAATTTAATTGCGAATTTAATTGCTGTACACCACTAAAGACTATAACGTTGTTAGTACTATGAAAGAGTTAATAAAATGCATTAGTGTATGTTGTGTAGTATCACGCTCTGCTTCTATTGGCTCCCATCATGGCTCCCATGGAAATAACTACTTTTGCTGTGACAAGGCATGTGGATTTAAATAGTTTTGCAGTGATACCCACTTTTTAACAACGATTTCCTATGCTTTATAGCAAATTTGGCAGCGTGAAATTTTAACCATTACTAGAGTTAGGTAAATGCAATCTGACAACATGCTTAACTCATTTTTGAACAAAAGTGGATTTAACGAGTTTTGCAATAGACCCCCTCAATTCTACTATTTTTACAATAATAATTATTATCAATAATCCGTTTGCATTTTTTAAATAAAAATAAATGATTTTTATTTTATTTTATAATTTTTTACAAAAAGTCCACGACAGTATATTGTTATTGTTTAATCGTTTAGAAGTTTACAAGCGGAAGGAATTCAAAGTTGCATCTTTTGTCATTATCAACGGCTTTGAAGGTTTTTCTGTCTTAAAACAGAAGCCTATTTTAATAGTTTAATCAATGAGCTCTATATTTTTGATTCGCAGATTTCATTGTTGAGATTTTATTATTTTTATGAATTACAATGAAAAAAATGCCACATATCATATTTTCATATAATTATTACTAGCTATATTATTTATTTATGCATAGTATTTTTAACATAAACATTTTAAACTAAAATATTTATATTAATTGATTTTCTGTAGACAATTAGTGTTTATTTTGCAATTTAAATTTAGCTCTTTTCTAAACAGATAAAGGTGTAATTGAATAATTATTTATTATTTTAAGTTCACTAATTATACAAAAGTTAAGTAAGTTACTTATAACTTTTAAGTGTCTGATAAATTGAGTGGTGTTCATTTGATTATTTTGGTTAAATAATTTTGCATAGTTATTCTTGTTATCAAGTATCATGAAAATTATGAAGAAGTTTATTCTTGTTTATCTTCTCTGGTTCAACATAAACTTTTATAAAGCACTCCTAAGTTAATTTGAATAATAACAATACACTTGTCATTAAACATATAAAATTCTTATGTAAAAATTGAAATTGTCAATTGTTAAAATGTCTTAAAGACATAGAGAAAAAAAAATAAAAACATATAATTATTATGCTTCGCAGTGAATTTATTAACATGTAAAATATTTATGTTGAACTTGTGGAGAATCGATTACCTTCTGATTATTGCTTACAATTTTAAACGAGAATTAACAGCAAACTAATGCCACGAAGAGATGTTTTGACTGTTCCAAGAGAAATTTCTGTTCTCGAAAACTGTATAACGCCTTTGAAAAATTTTGAAAGTGATGATTTCAAATTTGAACACGAGTCTAGTTTAGGACGTCCAGCAATAGTAGTTACCGAAGAAAATGTCAATGCTGTAAAGAAGCTGGTGGAAGGAAATTATCATATTATATACCGGACATTGTTCACATTTAGTGAACAAACTAAAAATTAAAGCGGCGTTCACAATAAAGTAGGGTCTTGCCTTGCTTCAGCAGAAAGCTAGCAAAAGCCAATCATAGAAAATGATGAAAAAAATACTTTAATCTAATTGGCGCTTGCCAGTTTTCAACCGAAACAAGGCAAGAGCCCACTTTATTATGAACGCAGCTTTATGCACCGTAATAGCCTTCGTATTAAAATACTGTAGTGTCCTCCGGTAGTTATTCTTGTCACTGGAGAACGACCACACACTTACTATTCCTCAACTTATATGAGTTTAAGAATGTTTAACCCCCGCTCGCACGTTTCTTGCAGCTTATCTCCGTTGGAGAGAACGTTAGGACCGACCAGCAACCTTGAGTTGAGATCCTTTTGTTCAATTTGAAATAAATACGTTTACAAAAGTTGAATTTCGAATCGATTTATTAATGCCCAATATGTCCCCCGTTTTCACAACACTTAAAATTACCCACAAGATTTAATATAACAAGAATTATCTACCTATGGTGTCCTTTATCAACGGTAGTCTTCCCCACATAGATATTCACCACGTCCAACACCGCCAATGATTCTTCCCTTGATTCAGCTACGGTCCCATAATCGTTCCAAATTAGAACCCAGTAATTTATCTTCAATCAATAATCCACCAATGTATGTCCAAGTACGGATCCAATCATTTATTGATCCAACAATTTATGTCCAAGCACGGATCCAATCATTTATTGATCCAACAATTTATGTCCAAGTACGCATCCAATTATTTATCTTCATTATGAATCCAATTAATGGTGTTCAATAATTTTCTTTGAAATTTCAATGTTTTTTTTTAATTAATAACTTCTTTATCCAAAAATGCGACATCTCGCCTTGGGTCGCTTTTCGTAACTCACTTTATAATTTCTTCTCCCCAGAATGCGACTGCTCGCTTTGGGTAATCTTTATTAACTACTTTGATTCCTTCTTCATGCCTTTTCTTATGCATGACATTTTCCTCATTCAACTTCTTAATTCCCTTCTCACTTTCCCCATATTTCATGCGTACTTCTTCCGTTATTCTCTTATTTTCGTCTCTCATCTTCTCCATTTTCTCCTCCACGCACGCAAACCGTTCATTCATTCCATTGAATTGTTCATTCATATCTGCCTTGCTCTCCTGAAATTTTGTATCTATGTATGTCCTTTTTTATTCCCCTAATATCTACCTTGCTCTCATCCATTTTCTCATCCATTCCCATTAATCGATCATTCATCTTTGTCATCATTTGCATTAACAGTTCTTGCATATTCACTCCCTTATTTTCCTCTTCGTCTGGTTTATCCCTTTCACTATTTCCCTCAACCGTCTCAACAATCTGTTCCTCTATCTGTTCTACTAACCTTCCTTCTACCACGTCTATCGCCTTTTTGGATCTTGTCTCCATTATTTTTTATCTAATAATTTTCGAATTGAATTGTGACCTTGACTTTGAAAAATTCTTTGACCTTGATTTTGAAAAATTAATTGTGACTTTTGACGTTCTATGTTTAATTTTTGACTTTGACGTTTACAAAAAAAAATTTTTTTTTTTTAATTTTTACGTTGCTTTCTTATTTTTTTAAGGTCGTGGATTCTACGACCAATGTTTCGCAATCCTAGCCCCATCACGTTGTTGCGCCACTTAAATGTTCGATGTGCTCTTCTGTATTTTTACTATAAATGAGCATGTTATCAATATAGTGACTACAAAAGTCATCAAACTCCTCAAGGATAATTTGCATAACTCTCACTAACGCTGCCGAAGATGTCGACAGACCAAATGGTACAACCTTGAACCTATACGTATTCCCCTCTATACTAAATCCTGTATACTTTCTTGAAACTTCCTTCAATGGAATGAGCCAAAATGAGTTTTTTAAATCCAATTTAGAAAAAATTGTATTGTTGCCCATACTTCCCAATAAACTATCAATGTTTCTTGGCGCTTCATATTGAGGCGTTGTTAAATCGTTTAACCTCCTCGCATCCAAACATAATCGGATCGAATTATCTTTCTTCTTGACCACTAGTAACGGATTTATAAACGATGTACTTGATCGTTCTATATTCCCATTTTTTACCATAGTTTTGACCTCTTCCCACACTTGCTGTTTGTATGCCTGAAGGATTGGATAGATTTTACATTTGAAACTTTCCTCGTTCATTATCTTAAGTTTGTGTTCATAACCTTTCGCTACTTTTACTTGCTTATTGAATAAGTGAGTGATGCTCACTTAAAATATTTTTTATTTGATACACAAATTGTTTTGGACATTCTATATCCATTCCTTTTAAATCCCTTATATTTTCCTCAACTGACGTTTGTCCCAACAATTTTTCCCGTTCCTGAATATTAGCAATTATCTTGTCTTCGCAAGTTACTTCCCATTTAATTTTATCCCCTTCAATTTCCAAATATTTTTCCTCAATATGAATTATAATTTTAAATTTGTTCATCAAATCCATTCCTATCAAGCAATCCATCCTCAAGTTCTCCATGATCATGATACCTTCCAATCTCCTCATTTTACCTATAGTCATTTCTGTTATTAACATTTTGTTTATCGTGGTCATTTTCCGATTATTCGCCGTTACCAAGTTTAATGTTTTTATGGGAATGATTTTCCTTTCCAATTCTGCCTGGTTCAACAATACAATTTTTTCATTTATTAACGATACTTCCGCCCCTGTATCAATTAACGCTAACACTTTTATCTCCCCAATTTTTATAAATACTTTTGGCAAAATTACTAAATCACCCTCTTCCCTAGGTTCAATATCTTCTATAATGAACTCCCTCGGATGCTCGTATGCATTAACCGAGTAGTTCTCCCCTCTTGGCCTGTCCTCTACGTAAACACCGAGCCCCTGCTCGTTCCCTCTTCTCACACTGGTCGAATTTCCTCCCTTCCATTTTCTTCTACTCTCATCCTACTTATTTCTGGTACTGTTATATGATCCATTTCCCTATTACCCCGTTGATAGTTATATCCACCACGACCTCGGCATCGATGCCAATTTATATTATGGTTTGTCGCTCTACCCCCTCGATCGTTTAATCGGTGTGCATAATTTTCATTTACGCATTGCTCATGTTTTGAGGCATTCGCCCCCCCCTGATTACTATTATAGTGTAAAGGTGTTTCCCTTCTAAACCTGTTACCATTCTCTACATTTTCACTCTTAAATTCTACTGCCTTATCAAATATTTTTAACAATTCTAAGAATTCCTCTATTTTTTCTAGTCCTTCTATCCCCACCCTTTCTTTAATTTCTCTCTCAAAATGTCTTGCCATGGCATTTACCAGCTCTGCTTCTGTATAAGAAGGTTCTACTTGTTGGGCTTGGTTTACCAACCCGATTGCATAGTTTTCAAGGGAATTTCCAAATCTTCGATACCTTCCCCAATTTATATCTTCTCGTACCTTATTCTGCTCCTCTTCACCCCAATATTTTTTCAAAAATAATTTTTTAAATTGATTTAAATCTTCCACCTTTCCTTCAATCATGGCAAACCAACTCGCTGCTTCTCCCTTCATGGTATTTCGAAGGATATTCTTCACACTTCTTTGATCTTTTATTTTACCCAAATTTTGCTCTAACCCTTTTAAAAATGTTTTTGGATTGATTTTGTCATCCCCGTAAAATTTGCCGCATTTGTCCCTCTCAAACTCTCTTGCTAAATGCATTTTCAACACCTCCCCCAATTCTCCTACTGATCTTTCCTCTACCTTTCTTTTTAAACTCTCTATTTCATCTTTCAATCTACCACCTTCTATTTCAAATCTTTGGTCTAATTTCCGATTCATTCCTTTCATTCTTTCATGTACATTTACATCCACTTCTAATTTTGCGCTTAATACTTTCTCTACCCTTTTTGGGTCCGTCAAGTTGGACCCCCGACTTTGGAATTTTGAAATTTTTTTTACGTCATTTGGAAGTGCTCGCGAAGTGCTGGCGAGTGCTCTAATGTATTTTGAAAGTGCTGGGTCCGTTAACTTTTTATTAGCGATTAATCATTTTCAGCCGGGCGGGGGCCAACTTGACGCACACCCCCGACTTTGGAATTTTGAAATTTTTTTTACGTCATTTGGAAGTGCTCGTGAAGTGCTGGCGAGTGCTCTAATGTATTTTGAAAGTGCTGGGTCCGTTAACTTTTTATTAGCGATTAATCATTTTCAGCTGAGCGGGGGCCAACTTGACGCACACCCCCGACTTTGGAATTTTGAAATTTTTTTTACGTCATTTGGAAGTGCTCGTGAAGTGCTGGCGAGTGCTCTAATGTATTTTGAAAGTGCTGGGTCCGTTAACTTTTTATTAAGAATTGAAATATCGGCTTTTGACAAAAACGTCAAGTTGTACCCCGCCAAATTAAATTTTGTCAAATATTAAAATTTTTTTACGTCATTTGGAAGTGCTCGCGAAGTGCTGGCGAGTGCTCTAATTTATTTAGAAAGTGCTGAGTCCGTTAACTTTTTATTAAGATTTGAAATATCGAATTTTAGAAAAGCTCCGAGCTAGATACATTGAATTCCCAAATTCAAGATTATCGGATTAATTCAAGAATTAGTCCGAATTAATCGGATAATTAATTGGATACCAATTTACAAAATTTACTATACAGGGTGTCCCCGCACTCACTTTACATAACTTAGGTCGTGATAGAGGACACTTTTCTAAGAACAATATATTTAACAAAAATTTTTTTCTAAATTCAAACCCTCGAGAGTTAGGCCTCTTTAAAGCATTTTTTTTAATTTCCACCTTGACGTGGCCATAGCTCCGAAAATAATGATTTTTCAGTAAAAATGGTTTAGTACTTTTTTAAATAGCGTGAAATAATCTACAAACTAGGTTTACACCTTTTATTGTCTAAAATCAACGGCTTTCGAGTTATGAATTAAAGTAAGCTAAAAAATGTCGAAAAATTTGAGCCTTTATTTTTTTTTGTTTTTTTTTTCAAAACCCTGCATCTTTTAAACGAAACATTTTACAAAAAATCTGACGCCCCATTCCGGATAGGAAATTTAACGGACTACAACTTTTGTCTAGTAAAAGATAGAATCTTGGATTGGATAGAATCCAACGGATTCTATGGAAAAAGTTACTGATGAAGATAGTACCCAACTAGATTTTGATTCTACTAGAAATGCAAATATTAATGACGATGTTTTCGACGATTCTCCCAATACAAAATCAATCAATTTAAAGGCAGAAGAAGATGAATCGGTAGAAAATTGGCGGGGGCTAGGCGTTTCAAACACAGCACGTCCACTAAGGTCATATTTAGAACCTCAAAAAGAATGGAAATATTTGGATCTAAATGACAACAGAAACTGCATTCCAATTGGTTTTCTCCGAAATGGTAGTTCGCCTCATTTAAAACCAATTAAAATTAACAAAATCAATTATACCATTATTAACACTTGCGCATTCGACAGTTTGATGCAAATATTGACAACTTCTCTCTGTGATCAAGAAAAGTTAAAAGATAATTCGATTTTTGGACAAAACAACAATATTCATCAAATAATTATGAAACTATCTAGTGGCAAAGTAGATAGGAGTATCTATGGTTTGAGGGCAAAAATTTTGTCTGACATCTTTGAGGGAAAAACAGTATGTAATATAACAACGATTTCTTCTGTATGTACAATGAGAGAGTTACTCACTAACCCTTATGTCAATACCCAGTCTTTATTACGTTGTTCAATACCCGGGGTACCCGGGTACCCTATGCTATATTTCGTCAACAAAAGGAATTGGAATTGGGAAATTTTTATTTTCAAATTCTATGTTGTTGGGAGTCACAGTGGGAATACCTACTGCCACAAAACCTGTTCATTTATTGAATAATAAAGGGCAAGGAGGAAGGGAAACAGTATTAAAGTCTCCGTTGTCATTCATATCGTCATTCGTCATTCATATGAGGATATTTTACATATAATTTATAGTTAAATGTAATTAATTTATAATTAAAAGTTAAATGTCTATGTTTAATTGTATATAAAATATTATTTCTGACCCCCTAGAGATTAGTTAAATTATTTATTATTTTGAAAATCTGTAGAAGTATTAAGTTTTTACATATATGGGTACCCGGGTACCCCGGGTATTGATCAACTGGGTATTCAACTTTAGCGCCTAATTTTTTCTACTTTCTTGAATATTTAAATATCAAAACTTATATGAATCGACGTCAATTGACTCAAATAACGAGGATCTGACCGGATTTGAAGATATCTCTTGAAATACAAAGCATATTTTTAAGTAAGAACATGCAAAAGGGTACCCGGGTATTGACATAAGGGCTAATGCCCGTACCTATAGTCGCGGATCAAGCCGAGATCAAGGATTGACTCTCGGTTCTCTCTCTATCTCGTTACCCGGTTACGGTTTAACCGAGGGTCAATCCTTGATCTCGGCTTGATCCGCGACTATAGGTACGGGCATAAGTTGATGAATCATCAATATTTATCCTGGTCAAAAACAGAAAAATCCGTGTGCTTAAATTGCAATGATTCTGATGAATTCTCTACCGCATGTGTAAGTATTTCTGGAATAGAAATTGAAGGTAAGTTAAATGATATTATAACTCAAGATCAGTTATTAATGTGCACTACTTGTAAAACTAAGACACGACGTAACGAAGTTATGTTGAATAACAATTATTTATTCTTAGAATGGTTAACTGGCAGTGGCGAAGATAACACCTCTCAATTATCAAGTATCCCTTCCAAAATATCAGTGTGAAACAAAGAATACCATCTGCGAGGAATTGTTGAAAATTTTAACCCGACTAACGCAAAAGTTGGTCATTTTGTGGCATATGCTAAACGATTGCATGGGAAGTGGGAACTATACAACGATTTAAAAGAAAAAGTTGATAATCACTGTAATCCTGAAAAAATCGTTGTATGTACACTTTTATTCTTTTTGGTAACTTGATAAAATGTCTAAGTTGATATCATAATTTTGTTACTGGTATAATAATTTGTAATAAAAATAAATAAATTAAAAAACCTGTATTAAAATATTACAAAACTACTTTTTTAATTGAATTTGAATTCAATGTATCTTGCTGGGAGCTTCTCTAAAATTCGATATTTCAAATCTTAATAAAAAGTTAACGGACTCAGCACTTTCTAAATAAATTAGAGCACTCGCCAGCACTTCGCGAGCACTTCCAAATGACGTAAAAAAATTTTAATATTTGACAAAATTTAATTTGGCGGGGTACTACTTGACGTTTTTGTCAAAAGCCAATATTTCAATTCTTAATAAAAAGTTAACGGACCCAGCACTTTCAAAATACATTAGAGAACTCGCCAGCACTTCGCGAGCACTTCCAATTGACGTAAAAAAAATTTCAAAATTCCAAAGTCGGGGGTGTGCGTCAAGTTGGCCCCCGCCCAGCTGGAAAAGATTAATCGCTAATAAAAAGTTAACGGACCCAGCACTTTCAAAATACATTAGAGCACTCGCCAGCACTTCGCGAGCACTTGCAAATGACGTAAAAAAAATTTCAAAATTCCAAAGTCGGGGGTCCAACTTGACGGACCCTCTATTTTTTTGTTTGTTTCCTTAATCTCCGTGCCCACCTTTTCAATTCTCTTTTTTTTTCTATTTTAATTTTTCGTTATCATTTATTCTTAGCTTTATTTTATGTGGACTACCGTCAATAAAGAACACCTATTTTCACTTTCACAACAACAAATTAAACACCTTACAATAATAAATTTACCTAACAATTTTATTTAATTTATAAACAGTGCACCCGATCCGTTTTATTACCTTTAAGTTTATGGAAACATACAATCTTTGAAATAATTGTATGTCCAATTACCACTCTTCTCAAAGTTACTGTTCCTCAGCCCAGGTCAACTTAACTTCGTCATATTAAGAATTTTATTCAAAGTTGTCCTGAACTGAGAACAATCTTCTCTTCGTCGGGCACAGTCTGCAAGACCATGACTTTAACCGGTGTTAAGCATTCTTATTCCAAGGATATCACTGCAATACACATAAATTTATCTACACAAAATTTGGTAATTTTCATTTATACGTAGTATCTTTTGATATCCAAAGTGATATTTCCACCAGGAGGTTGTGCTGTGACGTTCTAAAAAAAATTACAGTCCATGGAGTTGACCACAAACATATTCTAAAAAAAATAGCATAGTTTAATAAATATCCCAAAGTTCCAAAGCTACGTAGGTTGTTCTTACTATGTGAAATCTTTCTTTGCTCTATCGGGATTTTATTTATCAGGAATTTCTGTTGCCACGATTCTGTCGGGATCACCGCCTTATCCAGATTTTGTCTTGTTGTTTTTATCTTCGGGATTTTGTCCTGTTGAAATTTTCTGCTTCAGGACTCTTGAAAATGCAACGTTCGGAATTACCGAGTCGGAATTTTTTAATGATTCAAATTATTATGCTGTACATTTAACAAACTATTTGCAAGTTACGTAAACACTTAAACAAGGATACAACATATACATTGCTTATACCTACAGTACTACATTAAACAAGGATACAATAGTAGTAGACGCGCATACATAGAAGTGGAAGTCTCAGATGTGCATTAAATGATTAAAACTTATTTAATTAAATAATAATGTGTTTAATTTCAAATTAATGAATAGATGTGTGCTTGCACATCAGTATTGCAAATAAATATTATTTTTTATTAAATCCTAAAAAGATTTTCTTATTTGCATAGGTAAATATGGAGATAAAAATATTAGGTTACAACATTCGTAACCTGAATTCAATAAAGCATCTATAATAGTATACCTATCTGTTATTATTGGTTTTCCTTACAATATTATCGTACTACTCGGATCTAGTTAATTCAATTAAAACTTATTCAAGCATGATATTAGAAGTAGTGTATCTTTTATAAAAATATATTCATCAAAAAATTTAATCAATTCTGCATTAAAACAGAATTTAATAATAAAAACAATGAAATTGTTTCTCAAATAGCATATTTTAAAAGGTTACGAAAGGAATACAATATACATTTTATAATAATCATTTTAATATTTTCATGGTAGCAACTTATGAGTAGGGTCCGGATTTGTAGGCACTAAAAAACTTGAAAATATGCAGGCAAATATACTCTAAAAACTTCAAAATAAGCACTCAAATATGCGCTAAAAACAGGCACAAACGAAGCATAATCGATTGAGACTATTTTGAATCCGAAATTCGAATATCAAAAAAGCATGTATCCAGCCCCCCCCCCAACTTAAAATAGAATTATCTCGAAAACTATTTGGGTACAAACGAAAATAATATTTGCACAAACAGGCACAAACGAATCACAAACGATTGAGTCTATTTTGGAGTCAAGATTCGAAATGGAGGGCCCCATGTCTCCAGCCCACCCCCCAAGGTTAATTTTGAAGTATCTCTAAAACTATTTGGATACAAACGAAAATAATGGTTGCACAAACAATTGCGACGATTTTGGAGTCAAAATTTGAAATGGGGGGGGGGGGGCTATGGACATGCACCTTCTTGGTAACATGATTAGAGCAGTAATATTAATAGAATATGCAGTTATTGCACAGAATCACCTACAGTTGACAAAGTAGATATTAATTAAAATTATTGTTTTAAATAATATAAAAGGCGGCAATATCAGAAAGAGAATAATAATTAAAATTATTTAAAATTTTATTATTGGATTTGCTAAATATGCAAAATATATATCAATATAAGCAAATAAGCATTTATAGGCAGCAAATCGCCAAATATGCACTTAAACTCAAAATATGCATTATAGGCAAAATAAAAACTATATAAAACGATTCAGAAAGGCGTAAAACATGTTCCCCTTTTAAAATTTTTCACGTGCCTGTACGCAAAAAAAACATGCAAATGCCTACAAATCCGGACCCTACTTATGAGTTTGCAAAGAATGTATTTTTGATGCGGAGACGGTCAGTCCTTTCTTCATTTTGACAGAAACCGGAAAAATAGCTTTCTAATAACGAAAATATGACTAAAAAGTATATATTGATCTGCATTAATATCTTTTTGGTAAGAGGATGGAAGAATAATTAGAAACTTTTCTAACTTTATAATGGAAATGTTGATTGATAAAATTGTTATTTCTGTAAAATATGTGTAATATGAACTATTGATAAATAATGTAACTTATTGAATTTTTTTCTTTTTAGTGAACCTAATATTCGCTGTTCCTTTTTTTTTTTCCAAAAATGATGACCCAAATGCTTTGCGATGATTTGTTTTCTAATTTTAGCTACACTTTTAACTCAGGTAAGATTATTATTGTACTTGTTAATTATTAATTTTTATTAATTATTCTTCTACAGAAGAAGAATATTAATATCAAATACCTATTTAACTTTACACTTATATTTTGTAATATAAAGATTAGAAATACATTTAACAAACTAAAATTTAATTCGTAAATTCGTAACACATTTGCGCTCTGTGTTCTAAACAATATGGCTTGCGGCATATTGAACAAAGAAAACTAGTTTTTCTGTCTTTCTTTTTCTGAAATCTTTGGAAAAAGCACACCCAACCTTTCCAGGAAATAAAGACTGATCTGAATTTATAAAATTTCGGCAAATCTTTTTTATCTTTAATTTATTTTTAATCGTAATTTAAGAGGAAGAATACACTGTGATTTCGTATCGATTTATGCTCACATTTGGCAAGGTTTTAAAAGATCTATAAATATTCTTTCATATTATTCCTAGTGTAATTTAATTTCGCTAATCTATTAGAATGTGGGCACGGACTTAAAATTTCGTTTTTCACAAAACTTTTTTACTGAGAGTTTCTTGAAAGCCAGAAAATTGCTATTTTTATTGGCATGTTATTGATATTGATATGTCATAATATATGTGTTATTTATATTATTTTTATTCATTAGATACAATACTATAAAAGTTATTTCCATTCTTTTTTGTTAATTATAGTTTTATTTTAAAAATTTATTTCTAATTGGAGATAAAATAGTATTATTCACCTAACTTTGCCAACCAAATTCATTAATTCCCAAAACGCTTACTCGTTCAGGACATGCGAAAATAAGCAAACTGAATTACTTTATGAGCTGTAGAAAGAAAAACCTAATTTTAATGATTGATTTAGATAAGTCGAGTATTTAGCAAACACAGTTAGAGTAGGACAAATTGAGATTATAAATTTAAATTTATTATAAACATATTCTCTACCAACATGTAGACTACAGTTTTCAAACAATGTTCTTATTTTACAAGTTATTTAAGATTTTACTAACCAATTAATTTTGAATTAAATTGTTCTTGTAGAAACCTAACTTTAATTATATAAATTCACTAACGATACAATAAATTTATTGATAACTTCGAAGATTAGATCTCATATATCGATAAGTAATTACTTGTGCTGTGGAAGTATTTATCTGACGAAAATTGTTTTGAAGGGATATAGGGTGAACTGACTAGTGAATTAACACCACCCAGTAAATGAACATGTACCTATATATAGTTATAGAAAACATATAAGAAAAATAAGGATGTCTATAGACTTTCTCCGTCTAATGTTAACTGTTCATTCACTGGGATTTTCGATCATTTTTACTAAATTAGTAGTTATAGATAGAACCGCCAGTTGAATCTGGATTTTGTTGACGATATCGGATGGATCTAGGACCATTCGCCGCGGGCCAATTCACCGCGAACCAACTCACCGCGAAATCTGCTTATTAATTATTAAATTTGATTTTCCATAATTATTATTGGTTTAACCAATTTGAATTTATAATGTAACCGCTAGGTTCAATTCTACTCTTTATCTTCTTTCTTTTATCTTATTATGTTTTACCAATACAGTTATTTTGTTTGCTTATATAATAATTTAATAACTAATCCCATTAATTAAATTACCAACCTAAGAATGAGTCCTCTTAATCAGGATCATCATCAATATGGCCTATTATTCTATTCAATATTCCGCCTATCACGTACGATAATACTTTATCACATGTTGAGTAGTTGGTAACAGTAGATAATAATTTCGAATTTTTTGTTTTATCAATTATCATCCACCCTGTATCGTTTCCAATTTGCCCGCAGTTATTGAAATTGTGTTACTGGGAAGGGGCTAAATCTCGCTTTCTTTTTCAAATCTGTCGTAGGTGGATGTGTTGCCCACTTTTTTTTTTTATTTTGAAAAACCCACTCTTTTACGAACGATATCTGTCCCTATTCCATCTATCACGTACGATAACACTTTTTTACATGTTGTGTGGTTGGTAACAGTAATAATTTCGAATTTTTTGTTTTATCATCCACTCTGTATCGCTTATTGTCAAGAATTAGGATTCCACAAAAGGAAGATTAACTACTCAATAATTATTTTGATTGATATAATATGATTAATTGACGGTGGCGAGTTGGCCGTGGCGAGTCGGCCGCGGCGAATAGTCCTATCCCCATATTGGATTGCTTAATAATTGGAATAACTTCCCTCCAATTTCAAACAGTATACAGAAAAGTTTTCGTTGTTTATTTAGCCACCAAGTACGAACTTCTCTTATTCGTTCATTTACTGGTCAGTTCACCCTACCACTTCTTTTTTAAGTGCACAAATTTATAACAAAAAATAACACTGCTAAAAATCACTTTAGGAGAGTATTTGCTGAAAGAGTTAATTTTTTTTATTTACATGCTTATTTTCTACTATTCATGTTGAATAAGAATAAAGGGATTCAACTTCCTTTCTATGGCATAAGTAATTCTAAAGAATTATTATTAATATTATGTTTATTTTAAACCTCACATAGGGTAGAGGCACCGGTTATAGCCACCTTAATAAGATTCCCTGCAGTTTATATTTCACGTCGCCTAGTTAAATAAAATAGTACAAGGGTCTACTTATAGAAAATTAACATTTGAAAGTGATAGAAATTATTTATTATAAATATGTGTAAATGTAATAAAAATTGCAATTGTACCAGTTTTAGCCACATCTAACCTAACCTAACAAACCATGTACTCAGGCCCAAATTTTGAAACTTTACAACATAGATACAAAAGTTTACATAGAGTATTTATGTGTTTTAATCAACAAATTTTGAATTATTTTGTCACACGGCCTTATTTTACCATAATAATACTGCAGTGGCTATAACTGGTACAGTGGCTATAACAGGTGCCACTACCCTAGTAGGTATACATATAGTAGGTACATTATGGAATGAATATAGATGGGGGATTTAGCTTAAACCATTCTATATTTTATATTGTGTTGCATATTTTTTAACAATTCTTAAATAAGCACATTAAATTTATAGGATTTAAATCAAATGAAATATTTTATAAGTTTCGGCATTTTCTTTTTTTTTACGTTATAGCATTGTTATAGCATTTAAAAATTTTCTCACAATGTGACAAGTTTCTCAAATGACTGCTTTTTGCATCTCAGGGAATAATAATTTTGACCAGAGGTCTAAATGGGACAGATGGGTTTTAAAATTATGTGTTCCTAACAAACCTCACCCATGGTTAGTGTCTAGCTACGGCTCTGATATCATAGCTGTTAGTTTAATTGTTTGTATTATTCATTATACATCAACATCACGTACATTGAATCCCAAGCCGTTCGGTATCTCTGCAGTTCTTATACTTCTGGATGTACTCGACGAGTTAATTTAAGGCAGTCATCTGAAGTGAAGGTTCTTTTTTTTTCCTTCGCATTTTTGGGAATTTTGTTTTGGCAAACTAAATAAACATACAACTGCGAACTTTTCATCACATATTTATTCATATTCTGAACACACATTAAAATTTTTTCAGTCCGAAATCTTCGCGCATAGCTGAAGTAGACACGGCAACTTAGCTGTATGTAGGCAGAAAGACTGGTTGGCACGATATTTCAAATTCTATCGAACGAATTGTTTTCAACAAAAATTCACAAAACATTTTCAACAAAATGCCAAAAATGTTTCATTCAATATTTTTTAGTAATTCTAGTTCCTATTACGATAGCGCATATTTCACTGATTAAAATGAGGTTTCATTTTTTACTTCGGATAAGCAGAACGCCCTCAATCGTGTCCACCGTAAAAACCTATACGGCTAAGTTGCCATGTACCGTAAAATGGGGTGAATCACAACACTTTTTATTCTTTCCGATCAAATATCTCCGAAACCATTTGACATACAAAAACCTACTATGTCGCAAAAGTCTTATTTGAACGCTACCATAATACTTGAGAAACGAGAAATTACAAATTAGCTTTTAACTATTATTTCTTTTTAAAAAATGCTTGGTGTTGTGATCACCCACCACTCGGGGTGAATCACAACACTATGTTATTAACTACTAAATTAAACATACAGAAGTGAAAATAAAAGTTTTATTCTATAGAGATACAATAAATCAAAAGTCATTATTCATGTTGGAGGTGTTAACTGAAAACATGATTACTCCTCTTCTTTCCATTTTCGGGGCCTCCAGTGCACCAATAACCAACTTAAATGGGAATATATTATATCTTCGTTCTCTTGCCCAAAGTTTTCATTCTTGTGTTCAGATTCAACATTGTCTTTTTCGAACTGATTATTGTGTTGCTCAAACTCTTCACTGATATTACACTATCCTATATAATGGAGATCTTGGTCATCTCTATCGCTAGTTTCACTGTCATATCCTTTAACGCTTTTTCCAGCTTCAACTTCTGATTTCTTCCTTTTTCTTCCAAGAGGAAGTTTCTTTGGGGAAACCCCAGCACGGGTTTGCTTTATATTTTGGCTAAAAATTCGTTCAGATATGCGATTTTTGTGGCGATGAATGAAATTTACAGCAAATGGACTGTATCATCTAACCATAAGCTTCTGCTGCCAGTCTGAAGCTTATTCCAGCCCTAACACTTTCTATGGCCGCTTGAATTGTGTTTGTATGATATTTTTTGTACTTTTTCCCATGAGGATCAGGTTTATATACACGAGGCATGGTGTTGTGATTCACCCCGTTTTAAACCCAATGTTGTCGATTCTGAGAAATGGTTAGAAAACTAAATGAATGAATTGAACAATCTTAATTCAAATGTACCATGACTTACCTCTATAGTAACCACTTCACACACAATATTTATCTATTTAAAATATTTCGTTGTATAGACACAACACACCAAGTTTTGAAGCAGCTAATTTTTAACGGTTTCTTGGTGCATGAAACAAATGACGTTTTCTGTAATTTTTATCGCGGCTAGCGGTATAATAATAGAAGATTGTAAAAGCTTATTACCAAAGGAACGTTTGCTGACATAACAGATTCCTTAAATATTCAATGTTGCAGTACAAAAAAATTATTTGTCGCTGCCCCGACTTCTGTTGTGATTCACCTGCCTGTTGTGATTCACCCCATTTTACGGTACTTCAGCAATGAACGACGATTTCGGAGTGTAAAGTGTGATCAAAGTATGAATAAATATGTGATGAAAACTTCGCAGTTGTATGTTTATTTAGTTCGCAAAAAAGAATTCTTAGGCGAAAAGAAAGAGCCTGCACTTGGGATGGCTGCCTTAATACTTTGGATTACCGTGGAAAACCATGCATAATATAATACAATCGCCATTAAGACAGTGTTTTTACACTCTTGATCATTTTTGACTTATGTCATTTTACGTTTTTGCCACAGAACTATTCCGTTATCGCCACTCCTATCTTGTTAAGATTATAAAGTTGTGACCAGATAAAATTTAAAGTAAAAACAGATTACAAAGTTGTCGTATTTTTGCCAGTATCGATTTCTTTTATTTAGGAAATATTTACTGTGGAATGTTTTAAAATTTAAATGAACACAAGATTTTCACAAAAAACCAGATTTCAATAAATTTAAAAGTTGTATTTTTGTAGACAGAAAAAAACACCGATAATAACTTGTTTATTAATCTGAAAATATTTTTTATTTTTCCTGTTTCAGAATATTGCGAATATGTTTTTGATAACGAATTATGCTGGCCACCCACATTAGCTGGAACCAATGTTAGTAAACGATGTCCAAAGAAACGTGGAATTGATGAAAGTCGTAAGTTACATAGAAAGTATTGCATACCAACTTAACGTTTTGTTTACCATTGCAATTACAATGTCTGAAATTAGAAATTATTTGAGGTTTACATGCGTATTTACATATTCTATTTAATTGGAAATGGTCCTCGAATGTTAACTGGTAGTTGATTTCTTTCCATAACAATTATTGCGTTTATTTTAAATTAAAGCATATTTTTAGAATATGCTTATAGAATATGCGGATTAGATGGTCAATGGGACAATAATAATAAAACAAATGTGAAAGATAAGGGTTATACCTACTACGAAAATTGTTTCTTGCCAAGACTAAAAGATTTGATTACCATGTGCAAAGAAATGGATTTCAATGTGTGTATGGAGGTTTGTGGGTTGACGATATTATAAGGTTTTACTTAGTGTTTCTATATTTTAGGTTGCGTATCGTACACGACTCATAGAAATGATAGGACTTGGAATATCCTTAATATGTTTAATCCTATCGTTGATTATTTTCTGGCGATATAGGTATGTAATAAAAATTATTTATTGCTATACTGTTTTAATACATAACGGCATAATATGTTGTAATTTTAAAAGAATTAAAATTAAAAATCTCTTTTTTAATATTTCTTTTCCTAAAGAAGTAAGATTACATGTAGATCAAAATAATATAAATTCAAAACGAATCGTTTCACTGAGAAAGTTTGGAAAATCGATGAGAACAGCAAGTATTTTGCACTCAAATTTATACACAATACTTTTTTTACAATCGTAACAAATGGAAACCACCAAATCAACAAAAGAGCTAATTTTATTTATTGCATTGAACAACCTGACTTATTACTTGTAGTCTAACAAAATCACTCTCCATATTTTATTCGATTTTCATTATTCTAAGGGTCGATCTTTTCACCTTTTATAAACGTCAAGTAACTACTTGACGATTATTTTACTTGAGCTTTTTAATGGTTGAGTAAGAAAGTTAGGTCTTTTTGTCGCATTGTATGCAACTAATATGCCAACTTAATATTATGCTAATAAATTTAGTAGCTAATAAGCTGATTTAGTAGGTAAAAAGCTCAATTAAAAAAATCGTCAAGTAGTTACTTGACGTTTATAAAAGGTGAAAAGACCGGCCCTTAATATTATTATTTTTAGTTTCATATGGTTTCATAATATATAGTTTCAATAAACGCAGTGAAGGATATTTTATATCATGTTGTCATTTGATATGAAAAACGCATATTTTCATCCACATTTTTTGAATAATTGGGAGAAGCGAGCAAAATTTTTACTTTATTGCTTTAAAGTGGTGAAGCGTTATTAGAAAACTTCAACTTGACATTCTTAAAGCTCGGATAATATGTGACTTATATTAACTTTAACTAATTTCAAAATAGCTCAATGAATTGATATCAAATTTTGCATTATTATACCTAACATAATACCTACATAGGTAAGAGAATATATATTTTTTAAATTAATTTCTTTTAAAATAATTAGAAAAATTATAGTTGAGAATGCGGTCATTAATGATCTAAATATAGATCCGAGTTTACTTCTTACATATCATCACACAAAAATAGGAACAAACAGGTCCGTCTAAGGGATACGAAGTTAATTGAAAAAATTAGCAAGAAAAAATTATAAAATCAAAAGACACCTTAACGGATTACATGTTTCAATCTTAGGACGTTTTTACACGTGCCACTGATATCATCAGATCCGTACTGGTTTAATGAAAATACAACTTTTTAAATTCAAATTTTTTCAAACATTATTTTTTTCAATTTCTTCCGGAGGTTGGCAAAACTGCAAGATTAATTGCCGTAACTTGTAACGAATTTTGTATTCGTTACTTAAATTTTACAGCACCGTGTATATATTTGCATTTAGCAATAGGTACGACGCAGACTTGCGACGATTTACAGCGCACGTTTGATAAGGGGACGGGTACGCCATTTTGAGCGAGTACGACGTGTTTTCGAACATCGGTAATTATTTACCAATTACTTTATTAGAATCGTGTTAATTACACCAGAATCTAACTATTCACAATAGTAACGACGTCTACTACGCTTGGAAATTCTTTTTTGGCTGGTCGTTGTGAGTTCCTGTCATAGCAAGCAATTTTTACTAACATCGTTTGATTGTGCGTAACATTATTTATTACCAGTGCCTTATCAATATCGCCATATTGCTCGTACAACTTATTGTTTGGTGGTTATCAGCATCTTATTCAACCCATTATCAAGTGGTACTCTATCTATTAGTGCATCCTGCAATTATACAAGTCTGTACTGGATAGTTTTTTTTGGTTCCGGAAGTCGGATTTCACCCCAGTAGCGTTACCACCAGTTCCGGATATTTACTGATCAACATCTCCAGAGCGACTGCAGTTGACAATTTACTTACTAAGCATTGTATAAGGTAGAAGTTTGTAAACCTCCTCCAACAAAGATCTTTGGAAGTGAAGGTAAGATTTTTATTAGTATTTAATTGCGTCTTTCTGCAAGTTGCTAAGATTTTAAATTTTCGTGGAAGGTATTTGCCCTATATTTTAACTGGATAGTTTCGACTGGCGAGTGCAGTCCTTTGACTGATTCTTCATTTTTATTTACATCGTCCAGAACCGTCGTGAGTTGAAGCCTGTACCAAAATAGTTTTATTTTGTAATAAGTATTTATTATATTGTTGTTAACTTTGATTGGTGGTTTGATTTTCAAGTGTTTTCTTTGAAGTCAATTTTCAGGGTAATTCACCCCCTAGCCTACCGTCAGAGCTAAGCTGTCAAAAAGGGCAACATTTTAACAGGTAGCTCTCTACCTGGTGAGCAATAATCGCTTCCTGGACCACCATAACGGTGGGGAAAAGGAGGTATAAGATTATTAGTTTCAAACTATAATAGGCACTTGCATACTTACTTCTTACGATTGTGCTTCTTACATATTATTATCACAGAGATGGCTGTACAGTCAGGACCTTTGGGATCGAGTTTTTTGAAAGATTTGGTAAGTAAAGTTGTATTTTCATTAAACCAGTACGGATCTGATGATATCAGTGGCACGTGTAAAAACGTCCTAAGATTGAAACATATGTAATCCGTTAAGGTGTCTTTTGATTTTATAATTTTTTCTTGCTAATTTTTTCAATTAACTTCGTATCCCTTAGACGGACCTGTTTGTTCCTATTTTTGTGTGATGATATGTAAGAAGTAAACTCGGATCTATATTTAGATCATTAATGACCGCATTCTCAACTATAATTTTTCTAATTATTTTAATGGAACGGTCAACTAAAACGTTTTTGTAGATTTTTGTATTTTTTATTTTTAAATTCAAATTTTTTCAAACATTATTTTTTTAATTTCTTTTAATTTAAGTTTTTCATTTCAAATTCTGAGGTGTTATTTTTGAAGCTACGAGAGCGAAGTGAAAAGTCTGAGAGAAATAACTCGAGGAATATTTTTTTGCTAAAAAAAACCCATTTTATTGTTCAATTAATACCCAGTATACATGCAGTCGTTAGGTCGACCTAACTTGGCTCGAGCTAGTTAACCCTAAATTAATATCCGAAATCAGTTTAGAAACCCGATCTAACTATGAAATTCTAGTTTTAACTAGTATAAGTTTAGTTAAAACGAGAATTAATAATTGACTGCTGTCAGTAAATTCGTGTTGTAACTGAAATTTATCACAGTTAAAACTAGATTGAAAGTAAAAGTAGGAGTAGTTAGATAACCTTGTACATTACTGGTAGGTTAGGCGGTCTGCCAATCTTCAGACTTTGTGATAGGCCTGAAAAATATTTAGTTGGTAAATTTGCGGTTGATACCACTATATCGAATAAAATTTATTTTATGTAATAATACCCGACCTTGGAAAATATAATACTAAAATATTAAACAATGCAAGCTGGAAGTACGTATGTTAAGATATGAATGCAGAGCAGGACGATGTTTGAAGAGAAGCAGAGGAGAAAGGAAGGCACTGCCAATTGATTCGTCGTAAAATATTTCTTGAGCTAGAAAAGAAGCGCATGAAAATTTGAAAAAACAGGCAAAAAGAATGAAAAAGATTTCAGATGCAACGTCCATCTTGCAAATGACATCGCAGGTATTGCAATTAATCCTATTATTGATGTAGACAGGAGCTAAGGCAGACTCACAAAACATCATTGGAGTCGTACCTACTCGAGAGTAAAATTGGAACAAAAGGTTGAATAAACTATATGGCAGATAGGTTTACAGAATCATTTTATATGAATAATATTATTAGTAGATTCTTCATCTTCATTAGCGTTTTTATTTACATCCATTTTTGGATATACGCCTCTTCAAGTTCTCTCAATTTAGAACTTGAAGGTTGAGGCCTTACCATTCCAAGCTGGCCTAATGCGGGTTGGAATGGATCATAGTCCACAGATCGATTTTTGACTTTTTGTTTAGATCACAGCACATCCGACGCAGTCAGGATTAGAACCGCGGTTTACCGCTCTCTAGTTTATCCGTATTTGACTTACGCCAGACTGCTTAGTAGATATATTTACATAATTAATTAATATTTCTTTCAGATCCGAATTCGATGTATCTTCTGAAGTTTTCTTGACTGAAAATTGTACCTACTTAAAAACCATGGCTATGTTTCACAAAAAGAATTCTGTGCTATTTGAAATGCCATAACAGTATACCGTGTAGCAACAAGGAGATTGTAGTAAATGTATCAAGTATTTGCTTAATAAAACAATTTTTATCTAATTACGCCTGCTTTTACTTTAAATCTATGTAATTCTTACTGTGATGTATTTCAGTTAAAACGCGAATTTACCAACTGCAGTAAGATAATTCTAGTTTTAACTAAACTTATCCCAGTTAAAACTAGAAGTAACTAAAAGTTGTTTGTTAGAATTAGGATTTCCTAGTTGATCAGGTTTTAACTATAACATATACATACTCGATCCGACCTAACTGTATACACGGAAATCGCACCTAACTGTATACATCGATCTGAGTTGGACGGAGCTTAAAACATGGGCTAGGTAAGTTGATCTTAAAATGAAATATAAACGTCTTAGCTCGAAGTAAACGTAGTTCGACCAATCATTTTAATTATTGATTGCTTGGAAACAATGATTTCAGTTCGAACTAATTAAATGCATGTATACGTAGGCATGGTAAACTTAAAACCGACCTATCTTAGATAGATCTAACGTTAGCTCGACCTAACGACTGCATGTATACGGTGTATAGTCTCCTTTTGGGTCTATTCATTTAAAGTTTTTCCAATTTTTCCATCTCTTTCGAATAATACGATTTCTGCAATCTTCAAAATAGGCGCTTGCTTCATCAATGATGTCCTCGTTAGAGGTAAACATTTTTCCGCCGACCCATTTCTTTAAGTTCAGAAACAGAATGCTAAGTCTGGAGAATATGGTACATATGGGAACAATTCGAACCTAATAAGGTGGAATAATATTCGCCATTGATTTTTAACATCAATAATTTTAAACACTAACCGCCGTATTCATAAAAATAAATCAATATTTAAGAGAGGCTTGTAAACCCTTCTTAACCATAACCTAGCTTTTTTCCCTATGCTTTTACTAGCAAAAAAAGCTAGGTTATGGTTAAGAAGGGTTTACAAGCCTCTCTTAAATATTGATTTATTTTTATGAATACAGCGGTAACAAAATTTAAAGCAAGTATTCAAACTGAAGTCCATTATTTTCAATATATAATTTTGTCAAAGCAATAAAACACTACCAAATCGTTATTGACACCTAAAACATCGTCACCAATTGTTTTTCAGTAGGAAATTTTTGTTTAGTTGCTGTCGTGTTTAAAATTGTTATTGTTATTTACTAAAAATGCTATTAATTTTTTGTTTTTTTCTTATTTTTATTGCATTTTTTAATAAAATGGGAATTATTTGAAATGATGGACCCCACATGTTATATTACATCATTGAAAAGAGGATAAAAACGCTATTTAACACTCGGGAGGTCGCGGTGTATCTGACAGATACATGCCTTTTAATGTGCTCTAAAATGCAAAATAGATATAAATAAACTTTGCAAATATAATTATAATGATTGTTTATTTATAAACCACTCTAGTTTATAGAAAAATATAATACAAAATTTAAAGTAATCAACATTTTGAACAAAATAATAATAATAATAAGATTTTACAGTAAGTAAATGCTAAATAGATGTTTGCTTACAGTAACTAGTCAGAATCTATTCGGGCGTGCATAAAAATGCGCAATGCACCTGTTGTAATAAAAAATATATCGTCAACGATACGGCTTATCATTTCTAAGGGCCGATTCTACAAAGCAGGTATAAAGTCCCGATTAGTTATTCGCCGTATAACTTATTCGAAGTATAACTTATTCCTTATTCCAGGTATAAAATCTTTTGAGTTCTACAATGCTCGTACACGGTCGGTATAACTATACCTGGAATTAGTTCCTCCGCACCAATTATAGGTCATTTGCGCAGCATATTTGACCATAGGATAACTATTTGACATCGTTGTGAAGCGTTCATTTGATTTATTGGTTATAGTTTTTGTTGTAAAAGATGTTTAAACAGAAAATTAAACAAATTCTATTTTTTTTTTAATTATTTTTAGCAATGGTTATTGCTATTAGATGTTTTCAATATTAAAAAGAGTTAAAATTTTTTGTAATAATTTTTATTTTATAAAATTTTACAAATTACTTTATAAATTACATAAAAATTTAACTTATTAGAATGAAACTTTTAAAAGCATGGGTCGAGAATGAAATATCCAAAAACAATAAAAATGACAAAAAAACCTTAATAAATAACAATAAGCAATAACAAGAATTTTTACAAAAATTTTAAATTCACTCACAAACCTCAATTAATTAATTATAAATAATCAAAGTAATGATTTAATAAAATAACTTAATAGAAGCACTTGAAATACAACAATAAATTGAATTTCACATTTGAAATAAATAAAATTATCATTCAACTGTCAAACTCTAAAATCCAACCTTAAAATAAATGATAGTTTATATTAGATTTGACCAATAGAAAACAAGAATAACTTATCCGAGCAGGTATTCGACCATTTTCAGAGGGATAAGTTAAACCAGGTATAACCACAATTTATACCAACAAGAACGTTATACGACAATTGCAGAACGCAATCTGTGTGATTTATTCTCAGTATAGCTTATTCGTACTTTATACTTGCTTTGTAGAATCGGCCCTAAGATATGCATGCACAGCTAGTCAAAGTCTTGTGACAATGCGCTAAATAATTTTGAAAATATTTAAGAAAACATTTTTCATGTATCTGTCAGATATACCGCGACCTCCCGAGTGTTAAAAATGTCCTATTCAACTATGGTTTCCATTTTAAAAAAACACAACTTTATATTAGAACTCGGACACTCACTTAAATATTTAAAATATATTTAGCCCATTTTGTTTCCCTTAAAAATGTGTCTGAAGAAAGTGTCAACACTTTTTTGGTAACTTCAAAAACAACCGAGATATCGACATTTTTATAGAAAAGTCAAATAATCGAACTTTTGGCTATAACTCGAAAACAAAAAAAGATAGCGAATTCCGGTTTTCGCCATTGAGTTTTTCTCAAAAAAAGAAATCGAGATTTTCGACATCTCCTATAGTTACCGATTTCCCCATAAGAAGAATCGAATTTGAGCCACCCTGTAAAGTAGACCCTGTGTTATCCGACACAAATGGGATTAATTTTCTGTCGTATGATACAGGTTATCGGTTAAAATGGGGGTTGAAATAAATATTAAAACATAATTCGAAGTCTGAAAGTCTCATGTTAGTACTCATATTATTTGCTTTAGTTAATATTATGTAAGTTATAATTAGAGCTGAGATTTAAGGTTTTTACCATTTTTTTATTTGTTCTTTTTATCAGCTATCTCCAATTTAGCAGATTTTTTCACTAGATCTGGAGGATTAGAAGTTGTTTTAGTGATTAAAGAACTACAAAATGTAGTTATTTAACCGCTAAAACAACAAAAAGGACAAATAAAAAGTGATAAAAACCTAAAAGTCTCAGCTCTAGTTATAATGTCATATCCAAGTCCAACTCTATGTTATTTAATCTTTAATGAAATATTTTTGAATCACTACAAGTTATCGTAAGAAAATTATTTGATGATATGAAAGATATGAAACTTATAATAGTGCCAATTATTGTAAGGGATATTAATATAAAACTTTTATATTTATCTTAGGGTTTTGCGAAATAATCGAACAAAAATCCATAAAAATCTATTCCAAGCTACATTACTGCAGGTGATGGTGAGACTTTTAATTTATATTGATCAAAGTTTGGATAACAAATTTATTGAAAATACGGTGAGTATTATTATTCTAGCACAATGTTTTAACTCTGTAGGTTATAAGTATAACTTATAATAACACAACTTATTTATAATAATATAATACACAGTAAAACTTTTTCAACCAGATTTTAATAAATAAAAATTAGAATGTCTCTCTTCTCTTTGACATTCTAGTATAAAATATAATTATTTTATTAAAAATTTCAAATTTATTACGTTAATTCAGATCGATTCTAGCAACTTGAAATTATAGTTATAGTTTTTCCATCTGGAACATGTTTATAATGTAAACAATCAATATTGTTTGCAGTAAGCTAAGATGCTTATACAGGGTGTCCCCGCACTCACTTTGTGAGTGAGTGCGGGTACACCCTGTATAGCATACTATTATCAAGTTAAATTTAACTAGGGCGAGTTTTACTGTATATTATAACAACCCTATTCAAAATTGCAAGGCACTTCCGGCATTTCAAATTATGAAGGTCAGAAATCCGTATTAGGCACGCATATCCTAATTATTGGATTATTTCTAATTATAATATTTTAGTTTTTTTTTAAATATCTCTTGATTATAATATCTATGATTAAGGGGGTCGTTCTATATAAAACGCAAAAAATAGGTAACTTCTTGAATTTTTTTTGTAGTAAAATAATAAGCTTTTAATTTTCCTTTTTGGAAAAAGCATGATGTAGTATCACAACCTCAAAAACCAAGCAAAAAATGAATGGTTTTCTCTTAGTCTGGTATCTATTCGCAATGCAAAAGGAGAAACGCCTTTTTGGAGTAATATTATATTATTTATGAATTATGATCCTTTCTAAAAAATTTAAATGGGCCAACTCCTGGTGTCGGATTTTCATTTTGCCTTCATTTGCAATAAGGATGTGTAATATTATTATAGAACTCCAGTAGAGACAATTATTGAATTTAAGGAACTACATGCTTTTTTATACTTTCCACGAAAATGCCTTAAGCATCATTTAAGCGAAAATGGTTTTGCTAACTGTATCGAGTATAATTAAAATTTAAATTAAATTCAGAACAAAAGATGTTCAAGTTGAATAAAATCTTACTGAGCAATAAAAAATTTTAAACATCGTTTGCTCTTCGTTTCAATCTAAAACTTAAAAATAAAAAGTTCAAGAATTTTGTTCTAGTTTGTATTGACCTAGTACAACCTAGTAGAAAGAGTTTGATGAATTCTTTTTATATATTAATCAATTAATATTCTTTATTTATACATAACAATTTACAGCCTTACTTTTGTGAAGCTTGTTACTCTTTACTTGAGTATGCCAAAACTGCAATGTTTATGTGGATGTTTATTGAGGGCTTATATCTTCATAACGTAATAACGGTGACAGTATTTCAAGAATATTCTTATATGCATTTGTACTTTTGGATTGGTTGGGGCACTCCAATTATATTAACATTCATATGGCTGTCAACTATGATACTTGCAACTGAAAATTCAGGGTAAGTTTATATGAAGTTTCTTCCACTTGTCTATTTACTTTTATTTTGTATAAGGGTGGAAAAAATGTAAAAAGTCTTTGAAATAAATTACAATAAGATAAATTATAATTTATCTTAACCTACGTAAATCAGTTAATTTTATTTGCAGGTGCTGGTATTTGTATTATTTTCTACCCTTTTACTGGATTTTAGAGGGACCTCGGTGTGGAGTGATATTTGTAAGTACAAATTTAAAAAATAAAAAAAAGTGATTTGATTGTACTAAATAATTCCATCACTTTAGGTGAACATGCTTTTCCTATTAAATATAATTCGAGTTCTTGTGGTAAAGCTCCGAAAAAGTCACACCAGTGAAACTGAGCAAGTAAGGTAATTAATATCGGTTTAGTTTTATGCTATAAGTTGGCAGTAAGAACTTTATCGTGAAGGGACTTCCTATATGGGGGATTTATTGTTTTCTAGCAATATTTGATTTCCATGCTCGAAGAATGGCCTGTTATGTTTCGCAAGCTTATTTTTTAAAGTTAAAGTTACATTTAACAAATTTTCATATACCCTAGACAGGTTAAATTTCGTACACAGCTTTCACTCATTATATCAAATTTTAAGAATAAACTTGGTGAAATTAAATATTTATCCGTTATAGTTCATAGAAGTTGATAATGAAGAGATGTTTATAATTGCTAATGATAATTTACCGAAAAATATTAATAGAATGGTCATTTTAAAATATTTCTAAATACTTCTTAGATAATAGGTATCTAATAAATATGGGCAGAAAAAGCATTTGGAACCAAAATGAGAAATAAAAGGTTAGAAAAATGCTTCAATAATTATTAGAAAACGGCAAAAGAAAATCTGCCACCGTCGAAAAGTAAAGCCGAACTACAGGATACGAAATTTTATATTATTTGTTATGGAAACAGACGTTAATGTACCATATTATATGAAATTTGCAATCTTTTTCATCTGAGAGTGTTGATGTAAAATAATACTGATAGCTATTTTCTCTACCCTATTCGAATTCTTTAGAAAAATTTGTTGCTTAAATATTCTTATTTAAACTTTATTCCTATTAATTCTTTTTAAAGTTCCTGTTCATTTCAGTTTTATTTATTTATTATGAATAATACGAAAGTGTGCTCTTATCCAAACCCCTACTTGATCATGAATTATTTATGCTTTTCCAACCGATACAATACATAATTATTATTTTACAAATCAATATTCAAACTTTTGTTTGCGTATCCAAAACAAAAAAAAATTATTTATGGTTTACCTTCATAATATATTTATTCTATTCTTGATTCTTTTTATCACATTGGTTTAAAATTTCTTTTAATTTCATTTGCTTAAACTTTCTTATTATTTTCTTCCACTTAAAGAATCTTTCACAAATAAATATTTACATTTTCGTCTACCCTTCAATAAATACCACTTCCTTCATCGAACATAAATGAGCTCATTTTATTAATTATTAATTTAATACCGTGATTACATTCAACAAGTGGCCAATTAAAAAAAAAATTGGTTACTAATTATTATTTTTAACAGAAGGATTTGGCTGTATATATTTATGACTGTATTGCCTGTTTTCACCAACAATTTATTTAAAAATTTCCTAGTAAAGAATTACTTAGCTAGGATTCCATAAATTTGATTGGTCAAATTTGACATATGAATTTTTTATGTCAATACTATGTCAATTTTCACCAATCACATTTATGGAATCCTAGCTAAGTAATTCTTTACTAGGAAATTCTTAAATAAATTGTTGGTGAAAACAGGCATATATGTGCTATTATTACAATTAATATTTTGATAATAACTACACAATTAAAAATAATTATAGTTTTATTTATTAAAGTTCATTTAGAATGTTGTTCAATAAAGTAATCAATAAGCTAAGAAATATCATTAAATTAGTGAAATATAGGTAATGAAATTTAAAGTAGGTTGGTAGATATACCAATAAAATAAAATATATATAGTATTTTCTATTCTATATTTTACTTTTTTTTGTAAAATATGGTCTGCTTACGTCCTTCTCTTCGAACGTCCTTTGGATTTAATTTTAGATTTGAATTTTAAGTTTTTATTTATTTGATTTGAACAGGGCTCGTTATTAGACCGAATTTGTTCTTCAGGTTCTTCTGCTTCAATTATTGCACTAAGCCCACTACTCTCATGTTCAAAAAGAGAAATTCGATTTTTTGCATTGCTTTCTATTACTTTTAATTCTTCTACATATTTATTGAAAGTTTGCGTTCGTTTGCGTTCCATAGTTAGACAAAATATCTGCAATATTTTTAGTTATCGCTAGTGCCGTAGTAAATTTTTCCCTATCCGATAATATTTTGTTGGGACAATCAAAATCATCAGTAAAACTTTCATATTTAATATGAGCAATGATGTCTACATAAATAGCCAATTGCGTATACATACTGTATGTATAAATAGCCACATCCTTATAAGAATGTTTAGATATTATTTTACAATAAAATAGTATTTCTGTCTTGACAGCCAAGAAGAGGTTGTAAGATTTTCGATTGCCGTCGAGTATAAATTAGCAGTGCAGTTAAGAGCGAAAACTTGCGAATTGTCGTTCCCTAAGTAAAATTATTTTGGAAGAAATTTAGAAAAATAGTTTACGGAGTGTTTTCATTTTCTGTTTATTATTTACGAATAAAAAAAATACCTCACAAAAAACATCTTGCGTACGGTCTTGCCATGAAATTAGAAATATAGGAAAGATATAATGATATCCTCCACAACATCGTTTGTTTATACGTCCTACTATAATAATAGATAAAAATAACCTAAAAGTAAACAAGTTTATATTGGACAAATTATAATCTGTTTACGTTCAAATACGTATGATTGAAAGCTTGCATTTCTATTGAAATAAAAAAATATTCAAATTATTAAATATCAGATATAATTAATTATCTACTTTAATTTAAGTTAGAAGAATTGGAATGGTTTATAATTTAAAATTTATGGCAAGCTAACTTTTATATTTGTAAACTTTTAGTGTAAAAAAGAAAAGACAAATAATGATGCCACTATACCTCTTTTCATTATCGATTTCTTCATTTTCCAGTTATTTACGAAACATTCAGACTGTTAAATTTCTAACTACTTTTTAAATGATTCTATTGTACCACTTAAGGGGGGAGTCTGGTCCAGTCGAGGTTTTCTTTCAATGCAATTTTTCCAAAGATAAATTTATTTTCGTTCACGAAACTTTTGTTACATGTAAAGGTACCTACATTTGAACAAAAAAAAAACACTATTGCAAATTTGATTTGAAATTCTATATTAATAGAAGATAGATATGCTTGCGGCCGTTATATTTATTAGATTTTCAAATCAAATTTTCAATATTGTTTTTTCTTGTTGTTCAAATGTACCTTTACATGTAACAAAAAAAGAAACCTCGGCTGGACCAGACTTCTCCCTTAACTACTTCTGATTACAAAACTTCTTAGATTATTTCATGTATGTGATGCTTTAATTATGCAATTCCTGAATTATATATGGCTGTGTTACGCATAGCTCTTGAATCCTTTCTGAATAAATTTCTTTCTTGAACAATTTTATGTTAGTGTTTATAAGGTTACCCGATAAATTACTGAAATAATAAACATTTCGGTATTTATATTTGCATTAAATTATTTTGTTCCAGGAAAGCTGTTAGAGCTGCCATATTTTTATTACCCTTGATGGGAATTGCAAACATACTATTTTTAGTCGATTTTCGTTTGTTTAAGAAAGCCTGGAAATTTGCACTATGGTCTTACAGTACTTACTTTCTTACAACATTTCAAGGATTTTTTATTGCAATTTTATATTGCTTTTTAAATGGGGAGGTAAGTAGATGTGATGTATGCATATGATATGGCTAGGATATCAAAAGAGTTAAATATCCATGAAACTTAAAATGTTCTATTTTTATGGATATTTGACACCATTTTTGATAATCTGTAATAAGAATTAATGTTTTGACGTGCATATATCTGTAAAATTGGTAACATGTTAAAAAAAAAAGGTATAACAAGAACCGTTGATGATGTACCGATTCCAACCAAATATAATTATTATTAATTACCCATGTAGCACATAAATATTAGCACAATATTGAAAATCAATATTGCGCCAATATTGAGATGTGAACAATTTCCAATATTGGTTCAACATTGATTACCAATATTTGAAGTATTATTAAAAAAAATCCAAATCGGGACTTCAAGGCTATGTTTGGAGACATCGTCGTTAGGTTTAACGTAAATTCGACGTCGCGGCAACGTCTGATGTGGATTTTAATATTATTTATCTTAATAACAACCTAAAATAATTACTATACACAAGTAAGTATGATGATTTCAGATAGCGTGATAGCCCTTTTAGATAAGGTAATCAAAACTGCGAGCAAACTCATCTAAAAGGGCTAGAATGTTATGGAAACGTTATCTAAAATCATCAAAAATGATTCATTTATTAAAAATTTAAATGTTGTTAACTAGACATACATAAAACCCCAACAAAATTTATTTATTTTGAGTTTTGGTTTCAATATTAAGTTGCTAAATAAAGCTTTTGTAGGTTAAAGCTGCACTCAAGAACAATTTTTTAACATACAAAATATCCAGACAATACAATAATTATAATCCTAGAAGAAATTCAGCACTAGTATCAGGATTTACAACTTTTGAAATTGAACAATGACTAAGGGTTGGTATAATATAAAATATTTCTCTACATTTTTAGGTTATATATTACCAATATTAGGAAAAAGTTGTATACAATTGTGAAAAGGTAACGGTAAGAATGAAAGAGCATTTAATATTTTTATATCATTCTTACGGTTAATGTTTTATGAGATGTCTAATTGATGTGGACTAATTGTTATTATGACTGACGATATTTGTATAAATTAATGTTTATAATATTTCATATTCGTGTACTAGATAAAAAGTATTTTAAATATATTAAAGTTTATAAGTGTGTAGAAGAGATGCAATTATTGAGGCAACAGGTCACACCAAGTTTATCAAGATAACTATATCAAAGGTTTAAGAAAAGTACAAAGTAATTTTTATATTAATGTAATATTCTAATAATTTATTTAGTAAAATTATACATTATTTTAATAACAAACCCCGCTTAGATTGAAAAAATATTATACCTATTTATTTTGGGTTCAAAACAAAAAAATTTGTTCTTCCCAATGATCTTCAAAGGATCGGAGTATTACTTTGTCCAGGGGTTGAAGTCTCTATTGCAGTATTGCTTGGAAGACAAAATTATAATTTAATTTAGGTTTGCAGCATTAACCCTTATGGGGTCATACAAGTTTACACTTGCCATATGGTAGTACCCAGGTACTATCATAATATATTTATATGTAATTCCTATTATGTTGCAAAATTTTATTAAACTGTAAGCAATATTTTGAAGTAAAGCTCATTATATTAAGCAAGTGTAGATTTTACGTTCTTCATTGCTCGTGATTTTTTACAACATAAACGGTAGGGTAAAGTAAGGTAATTTGGTGATATAGTTAATTTGGTGATACTTTTTCAAAAATTGACCAACAACTTACCGTTTATCAAAATAATTTAAAATTGTTATCATATACTTCATACAGTTTCATCTGACTATTCAAAAGATTACAGGCTCTTATCTTATGTAGTTACCTCCCAGAAAAACTTTTAATGTAATATGGTGTTATTTTTCATATTTACTTCAGTGTTATACGTGCTAGGTAGTAAATGTGTTCTAAATCAATTAATAAATAAGGTATTATAGTGTTTTTTACATTATACTTTTAGAGTAAAGCCTACTTTTCAAAATGGCATAAATAAAATTACATGTTATTGTTTATTAATTAAATTAACCCTTACGTTGTAACGGTGTTTTCTTACCATGTGCGAATGCAATTTTACTGATTTAAGATTATGTCATTAAAATTATTTTTTTACGGCGTTAATATAAATTTTTTATATATTGTTGTGGTATTTTGACCATGAGAAGGTATAAGCAAGCAAATAAAGGGAGTGATTCAATTTTATTTAATTTTTGAGTCAATAATCAGTTAATTTGACTGATAAAATAGACTTTTGCATCAAATTAATAACAAACCACCGCATGTAACAATTTACACATAAAACCATACAAATTTGAAATGATTTATGTAATACAAATATTTTGCAACACCCTGTGAATGTTATTAAACTTTTAAAGTGACGACAGTTTCTTGTAAAATAAAAATTTAGTGAACAAACAATTATAAACACCATGTTACCTATAAATAAGTGCGACATTAGTAATCAAAAATATCGATTCCCACCATAGAATCCAAATTTTGAAAACTGGGAGAGGGACAGAAAGGCCAGCGAAGGAGAATGAAGCCAGTTCCCCGGTGAAACTCAAAGAGGGAACACGTGAGTTCCTAAGTGACCTCCAAGCGGAGAGGAGTTCTTTGGTAGTCTTCAAAGAAGGAAGAACTCTAAAAAAGAAACTTCTCATTGATCCGAGGGTCAGGGAAGTGTAATTTCGCGGATTCACTAAGAAGTGAATAATTTGCGGAAGTCGAGTCATCGCGTAATTGCTAATTACGACTTATAATTAGTGAACGGTTGTGTATTTCTGACGAGTTGAGGTATTAGTAAATTGGATACCTACAACAGAAAATTGATGATTAAAATTGTACGCACATGTGAAATTTGGAGGTTACTTCCACGTTTAATGAAAAATTACAATTGATTACGGATAAGTTACTTACCGGAAGTGCTGTCTCAGGTAGCAGTTATTCAATCAACAATTAGTAAGAAGATTGAATGGAAAATTAGCGATTTTATCAAAAATTGGATGCAGCAAAATACGGGAGCAACACACTGGAACGCATATGGTTCTCTACTACATGGTTGGTAATGCAGATATTGACGGTCGACAAAACAGTGGCGCACAAAAACTTAAAGAAGTTTATCATTTATAAGGTAAATGAAATTTGATTAAAAATTAATGAACTCAAATAAAACAATGATTTCTGTTAATAGTGAGTTTATTAATGAAAATTGTATTTACTATTTTATAAAATTACACCTATTACATGAATGGACAGATTTACACGTATAGTGTTAAAATTTAAAACGTTAAATGTTACGTGCATGTCTGAGCCATTACACCTAAATACTTGTGGTTTGAGACAAACTTATTGTCCTCATAAAAATTTGATGCAAATTGTTTATAAAAATTTTTACGTTCAATTAATAAATTATGCTTGTTACGAATTTACACCCTTTTATTTCGTTTATCGAACTCATCGACTCTGAACAAGAGAAAAACCCATCTCCGGCAAAAAACTAGTTTTGGGGGCTTTAGTTATAGTTCGTTTGACGAGAAGATCATAACAATATACAATATTGTCAAAAAAGGCGGTCAATAGAGAGTACTTTTTGAAAATAATTTTATTTTGGCATTTCAGGCTATCACCAAATTACCTGTCCTGCAAATTACCAAATTTCAAAGTATTATTAGTAATCAAAAATATAGTACATACACTTCTGAAAATAAGGTGAGAGCAAACCAAATGGTTTTACAGGAACGTATGTCAATTTAGAAAGCTGCAGCACAAGTAAATGTTCTTTGGACATCGTTTAAAACGCTTTATTTAATCGTGCTAACAAGGATTTTTTTTATTTTTCGATTTTTAATACGATTTTCTAAATTTCTATTACTTTTTCCTTGTCGCAACGCAAATTATATTTTTTTAAACCCTGGCTCACTTTTTAGGCATTTTATTTCCATTTGCACTTCTTCCCTCGTTTGCGTTTTTGGCCGCCCCTAATTTTATCCGCCCCTGTGTTTGCACATTGTGCACAAAGGCTCTAACTACAACTACCATCCGCAACATCAGTTCACCGAATACCAAAGTCAAACAGAAAGCAGAGATATTCAAAGGCAAAATTATTAACAACACTACAGGATCTTCAGAAATCAGGATATTCTACGGCTCATGAAGATCAGAAGCAAAAAAAATTCAATAAAGGTTTAAAGAAAAATGATGACTGGGAATGTGGTGTCTGTGGTAAAAGTTATGATGAGGATGTACAAGAAAAGAATGGTGCCAAATGGATTCAATGCTCATTCTGTTCTATTCCATACCACATCACTTGTCAATCACAGGCAAATGAAGACGAAATCTTTATGTGCGATGGTTGTTCTCTTTCAGATTCCGAGTAATTATATTATGTTTAAAGTACTTTAAGTTTTAAATTAAGTTTTATAACTAATTTTAGTTTTTTTAGTTATCACCAAATTAAATGTCCTATATCACCAAATTAAGTATCCTATCACCAACTTACTTACCTTTTTTTTTAAAAAGAAAGATGTTTGTTTTTAATTAAGAAAATGGAATTCAAATAAAACAAAAGACCTTTCAATAGGCAGGTATAAAGTGATTCTATTATTATACCAGCAAAAATCGGGAAAAACTTTCAAATTAATCAAACTGTATCCATGTAAACAAAATTATCACCAATATACCTTACCTTACCCTATATAGTAGTAGTGGTTCTTTTTAAATAATTATTATTAATTTAGATAATGTACGATAGCAACTTATAATTGTGTAAACTGTGTACTCGAAGGAAAAAATTAGGTAAATTTCATTTATCCGTAACAATTATTTTTGTATGTTCCTAACCCCTAATATTGTTATTCATCATGATACATCGAATATTATATTATTCGTATTGATTACAGTTTAATTAATCAAAAATTAGAACTTTTAATATCTGAGGATATTGATAATAATTTCTTAAATAACGATTTAGGATATGAAAACTGAGAACAACCAGCTGACAATGATTTAGATGCTGACGATGCGCGATGTTAGTGGATCGATCATGGATCAATTGAGATATGCAGTTGTAGTCGAACCAAGTAGTGATGGCGACACTGAAGATGAACATTTGTCTTATGAAGAACAAAACAAATCAAATGTAATGAAAGTCCGTGATGGCATTATTTGAAGTACATTGCCATCAAGTCAATCTCAAACCAGAACTTTTAATATTCTTCGTGAAATGGGTAAATCATCAAATATGGATAAAACTAATAATTGAGGAATTTAAAGCATATTTTGTAATATTAATTACAGCAGGGGTTCACCATTCCAATTCTGATCACCTTGAAGAACTTAGAACAGCGATGCTTTTTCATCAAGAAAAGAACTTGTGAAAAGAACTTTGCTTATCTTCCATTATAAAAAGAAGTGATCTTCACTTCTATTTTATAAAATGTAATATTGAAAGCATTATAGGCCTCAAGATACAACCCCCAGTATAATTATATTTCTACAATGACTTCAACGCAGAACCTGGACGTTATTATGGTTAAGAATCTTATAAGGGTTTGGGCAAGTTCATGGTTTGGGCTTGAAACAAAAACTGCCCTCTGGATTGCAACCCCTAATGAGAGGGTTAGTATACCAAAAGCCAGAGTCTGCAACAATCCGGAGAGAACCTCTCCAGTTTGTTTTGCCACGATGGAAATTTAGACCAGCTCTTTATTTGGGCGGTGGCTGGATCGGGGTTCTGTAAATAATAGGTAGCTAAGGGTGAAAAAAACAATAAAACACCTATGATGGTAAATGTGCTTTAATTCAATGATAACAGAATCTGAGATGCTCTTACAGTTCCAAACAATTGCAATGTATAAATTACTGTGGTAAAACTGCACAGTAGCAAATGAAATAATGAGCGGTTCATTCACAAAGAGCTCCGTCGTAAATATAAACAAGTACCAAACAAGATAACAACACTAAGGTTGTACAATTTGAAAACAAAGCACACACACGTTGATGCTTTCGATATGGAAAAATAAAAATGCTTACCTCGATATCTCGCTAAGCTTACAATATCAAAGATGACAGGCACTTCCAATCGAGACCAACGGGTGCTATTCAGGTGAAGCTGGATCTTGTTGAACTATCTAAAAACAGTAGCACTTGATAGAACTACGCGCACAGATAAACACGGCTTGGATTAGATGATGGTGTATTGAGAGCAGGTGAAATGCTGATCGAACGAAACTTCGTTACAGTTGGAGAATCCAGGATGGCAATCGATCGGTTTGATGTTGTAAGGAGACCAAAACAAACATCACAACTCGATACTTGTCAAAAAGACAAACAAGAACTGGCTTGCGCAAAACCTTGCGTGCGGGGAGAAATCGTGCAATATGCTGATAATGGTGAATTTTGTAAAATCCACCGGTGGTATACTTCCACAGTAGAAAAAACTGTAACGCTACAGCGAATGGCTTAAAGTAATGCTCAATAGAAACAGGAGCTGGCCAATTTAAAATAATGGATAAAGCACCAGTAATTCGGCACTAAAAGGCACTTTAAAACTCCGCACACGAAGGTCGAACGTACACATTCAATATCTCAAACCCAACTGATACGGCTCAACCGCGTCCGACAGCAAGCCACATTGCGTTCCAAAATTGCAAGGTCAATGCTAAATGCATTTAAAAATGCATACAAGGCAATGGGCCGTACTCAGGGATATTGTGAAACGATATGAAAAGGAGAACAATATAACAAAGCAAAAATTTGTTACAGGCTGATATTGATTTATGATATTGAATTATTTCATAAATTAAATTATTGATTGGAGATCATCTCCGAACTGTGTTGGGCTTTGTTTATGCAGAAGACACCAATCCGTGATCTATCAAATTATATAAGTTATTAATTTAGTTCTTAATATCCACCTCATCATTTATATAATATCTATCTATCATATGAAAATGAAAAATGAAAATGATGTTAGTCTTTTATATCAAAAAAATTAAAAATGTCCGAGTTAATTGAAAATAAAATTAATATTTAATGATTCTATCTTATGAATTTGGGTCCAGCTTGTTGAGGTGTGTCTGTTGCTATTTCGAAATACTATTAATTTTTTAATACTATTACGTATCAATAATAATTTTATTTATTATTATGCATTTTACGCTTCGCTTATAGTACCTACGAATTGTTGTCTTACTTTAGGCGTATAAAATCTATTACAGGCTTTTGGCTTATAAAAATTGTTGTCTGTCCTTTACTTAATAGATTTACAATAAATGGCTAAATTAGTAACTGCACTCATCTTGTATAAATTATATTATACTATTAAGTTATTTAATTAGTTTTTAATATCCACCTCACCGGGTATCTCTAAGTTTATTAAATTTATATGGTGTACATTAAACTTTGCTGTATGTAAATTTAAAAATGATTTTGTATGCTTAATTTATTATGTAATAAAGTTTGTTCTATTTTGGTAGACTTTATTTTGTTTGGTATTTTTATGGGTTATTCTCGACACTTCGAAGAGCCAATACAGTCTTGGTTTCCCACGGCTAGCTGAACTCTTAATTTTCTTATTGACTACCGTCGGCGTCGTAATAACTACACCAAACAATGACGCATCAAAAATTAAATCCCTTGAATTCAAAATAAGGTAATTTTAATTGACAAAATACTTGTTGCTTGTTGTAGATTGCAATTAAAGGTTATAAACATAACCCAATTTACACCACCTTCTCGTCTGCAAACCCACATTTAACTTTCAAAATTAACCCCGTTAAGTTCTGCAGGCGAGACGGGATCCACTTTAAATAAATGGTTGAACCAAAATTGTTCTCTTGTTCTATCTACACCTATGCCTGTCTTTATCACGTTACCACCTATCGCACTGATTGCCCGATACTCCGCTTGGAGCTACCGTGCCTCTGTACAGATGCTCTTTTCACGTGCCTTCATAGAATAAACACGATTGAGTATTGAACAGCATTTTTCACAGTTCTCGAAGTTGATAAGTGTAACCACAATTACTAATTTACCAGGTACAAAATATACGCCAACGGGGTAATGTGAACTCCGCCAAAAGTGTTGTGAACTCCGCCAAATGCAAAAAGGTCGACAGTAATCCAAAATGTGAACTCCGCCAACAGCCATTTAACAATGTGTTAATTATTTATATCATAAGCAGGAGATTATGGTTATTGGAATTTAAGGACGGATTAATCATACCAATAGAAATGCGTGAATTTTTCGTAAATGTTTTTTTAAGAGAACGTCATTAAAATATAGATACACCGGTTGAGTCTAGATTGGTGATGGGAATCGACTTGTATTTAAGAAGAGATACCCGATTAAAAGGTGGATCCCGGTTGAGGCTAGGTTAGTGTTAGTTTTCGACTTTTTTTTTAGGAGAACGTCATTAAAATGTAGATACACCGGTAGAGCCTAGATTGGTGTTGGGAATCGACTTGTATTTAAGAAGAGATTCCCGATTAAAAGGTGGATCACGGTTGAGGCTAGGTTAGTGTTAGTTTTCGACTTTTTTTTAAAGAGAACGTCATTAAAAGGTAGATGCAACGGCAGAGCCTAGATTGGTGTTGGGAATCGACTTGTATTTAAGAAGAGATACCCGATTAAAAGGTGGATCCCTGTTGAGGCTAGGTTAGTGTTAGTTTTCGACTTTTTTTTTAGGAGAACGTCATTAAAAGGTAGATACACCGGTAGAGCCTAGATTGGTGTTGGGAATCGACTTGTACTTAAGAAGAGATACCCGATTAAAAGGTAGATCCCGGTTGAGGCTAGGTTAGTGTTAGTTTTCGACTTTTTTTTAAGAGAACGTCTTTAAAATGTAGATACAGCGGTAGAGCCTAGATTGGTGTTGGGAATCGACTCTTGTATTTAAGAAGAGATTCCCGATTAAAAGGTGGATCCCGGTTGAGTCTAGGTTAGTGTTAGTTTTCGACTTTTTTTTTAAGAGAACGTAATTAAAATGTAGATACACCGGTAGAGCCTAGATTGGTGTTGGGAATGCAGCTTTTAAACGCAATTTTAATTCTCATCCGAATATCTACCAATTCGTACATGCTCTTCAACAAGAGCAGAACAAAACATACGTTGCTCTAAATAGTACTGCAAAACCACCTATACAAAACAGTTACTCCAAAAACAAAGAAAAAGTTATTGAGCAACAAATTGTTAAAGTATAAATAACAAAGAAATTTCGCGGTTAGATTTCGTAAAAGCAGTCTCCTTTTACGGTACCCCTATTATAAGTAAATAAATTTTTGTTAAAAGTAAAATTATTGGTAAAAACAGGGATGCGTCGGTAGGTTACTGTTTTTTAATTAAATATAAATTTACTAATAAATCCCTCCCTAAATAAATCCCTTAAGACCGTATGTTAACTCCACCCAAAATTGGCGTGGATTACATTTCGGATTACTGTCGACCTTTTTGGTTTTGGCGTAGTTCACACTTTTTTGTTTTTTTCTACCTGCCGAATTGGCGGAGTTCACACTAACCCACGCCAACATGCTCTCGCGATTCTAACCTCAAACTATTTGTTTGGTGAATTTCATCAAAATCTAGCTTCATCCACCTGATTTGTTCGTTTAAACAACTATTTTTCGTCAAAAGAAAATCGTCTGGATCCCCACAATAGCAAATGCTTGGATATTTTCCAACATTCCAAATTTTCACACCACGATGTACCTCACACGTTTGGAGTCAAACAACTTTCTAACCATTCCACCAAAATCAGCTCTCCAGATATCCAGATTACTCTCTGGAGCATAAACTCAACTATCATTCCCAGGATCAGGCTATTATTCCTGAAAATTCACACAAAATTTCGCACTATAACGCCAAGTAAACTCAATTACGTCGTTCTTCATGGATGTACATTATCTTATAGTATGTATATACCTATTTACAATGATCAAACATATAAAAGACCATCACGTTCCGCCGTCGCCTCTGCCGCCGCGCCGCCTCCAGCGTGTCAATTTTTTAGGACACACAACGCATTCTGATTGGTCGTTGGTAGTATCAACCTAAAAGTTAAAATCACCTCCCCCTGTGATCGAGTAGCACACCAATCGAGTTTTCAACCTAGGCGAACTGCCCGTCCGTGGATGGGCCTTCCAGCTAGTATATAATATTCAATTAAATGATTATACAAATGAATGTTTAATACAAATTTTGTTTAGAAAGGATTTCATTGCATAACTCAGTTTGGCCAAAAAGTGGACATAGGTACAATGACTGTGCTTTAACTAGTGATTGCAATACCGGTATACCGGAATACCGAAAACCGGTATTTTCGGCTATTTTGCGATACCGAAATACCGGTATTTCTGAATGTGTAATACCGGTTTTTCGGTATTTAATTTTTTGTTATTTAAAACAATTTTGAAGTTGGTATTCGGTAAAGCCCGTATAACACGACGTTAAATTTTGCATAAAATTTAGTACTAAATGGTAACTAACCAATGGAAAGCGCGTGTTGGTATCCATCAGACGTTTTTTATTGGTTAGCTATTAACCTGGGTATTATTAAAAATAAATATAAATATTATATTATAATAATATTATAAGTAGAGAACGGATTTATGAGCATAGCAAACCGGTGAGGTAAGACCCCATAAACAATTGATTAAAAAAAATTTATTAGCGCTAATAAACGTTTTCTATTGTTTATGGGGTGTTACCTCAAGACCGGTCTGTTATGCATATAAATCCGCTCTCTAATTATAAGATTCAACATTATTTCCAAAGTAAACAAACAGAATATTAAGGAACACAAAAAATCAGCAGATAATAACGAAAACGATAATCTTGGCAAATGCAAAAAATACTTAAAAATTATTAAAGTTGTTGGTGGAAGCACCAGTGGTTTGCATAGGGGAAACCTGGCTGTGATGGCACAACGGCTATGATGGCATACTGCATATTTTCCCTTTTAATAATATCATTATATCCTTTTTGGGCAGCAAGCAATATTAATACACTCTTGTATAGTGGTTCATTAGTAAAGTTTGAGTGAAATTGAATCAAGTTTTAAGTGTGAAAATAACGAAAAATAAATTCTACAGGTAATAAGATTTTCATACAGCATTATAAAAAGATGTACTGTTTTGATTGTAATAACAGCATTAAGCTGAATTTTTCGTAAAATGTAGTTTTATATTATAACCTTAAAATGCCACGATTTTTATGACGCAACATAACTTGATTTGGATTTGATAATGATTTTATTAGCTACGTACACTGTTGGGTAAGATGGCACATTGGTTTGCCGTCATATCCAGATATGTGCTATCATACCCAAATCTATGGTAAAATTTCTCAACGACACAAGAGAAGTCGCCTCGTCATTCCTCTCATGAACAAGATTCCGTAATAACTGCAATGGAATTCATTATTATGAATTACAGTCAATAATAATTAGAGAGCGGATTTATGTGCGATAACAGGCGGGTCTTAAGCAGCGGCGGTTCTAGCAAGATTTTTAGGTGGTGCGAGATCTCATTTTGGCCCCCCCCCCCGGACCGGACAGTAAAAAGAAACAATATTTGTTTGAAAATATTTATTTAAAACATTAAATTAAAAAAAATTTTAATTTTTTTCAAAATTCATTTTGGCGCCCCCCTTAGAATGGCGCCCGGTGCCTCCGCACCGCCCCACACTGGGCTGAAAAATGATGTAAAAATTTATTTTCCAATTAATGTTTATATAAAAAATTTTTTTAGTTGGTAATATTAAAAAAATCGCACATTACAATCGCAAAATTCGTTATGTTCTGGTGGATTGTTTTGCGTTTAAATGCTTATGAATATTAAATATGATTATATTAAACAGATGATACTCATAGCAATGCGTTTATTTTAAAATTTATAGGTAAAATAACGATTTTAGGGTTTATCTTAACTTGAACTTTTCGAGCGTTCTATAAAATTGTGAACTTTAAAATTTAGACCTGCGTTACTGTTACCTAAACATCTATATCGTGTATCAATTTCTCGCTGGAATGTTTGCCTATAAGGAAGATATTGTCATTTCAAGTTTTAATCTCTTAATTTTATGTACCAAATCCGCTCATTTTCATCATAAAAATATGAAAAAAATGAAAATATAAATGTATATCAAATATATTTGTAACACGTAAAAGGAATTAGATTAGTAAATTATTAAAATATATCAATTAATTTACTATCACGTATTAAAAACTAACCAATTATAGTTAGAAAATACTATAATAATTTATTATTGTTGCATTGATTATACATAGCGTAAAAGAGTTACCTATCAGCGAAAATTTAAAATTAGTTTTGTTACCAGAACCCACCTAAACAAATTTATATTTGATTTAAACTAATTTAAATTAATTTTTATTAATATATGAAAATAAATTATTAGTAGCTACATAATTATTAATTTGTATCGCTTTCAGTAGCGTCTGTTAATTCAATTTCTGGAGTTAATTCCAGTAATTCCAAAGTTTCGGGTAAAAGATTTTTTGTTTGTCTTTTCTGAAATGGCCGAATACTTGATATAAAAGGATCTGAAGATATTAGCATATTATGTAAAATATCTTCGTTGGATGCTTCCCTGCAAAACTTTCTAGATCGGGTTTCTCTACTCTTTCGAGTACTCTTTCGAGTACACGACAGGTTTAAATTTATCATCAAGAATTTTTCTTATTTTTATAACAAATTCAGGATTTTCTTGTAAATGTTCTAAAATCCTTGCAACATCGTTAAGTCCATTGTTGTACATACTCCTGATTGTAGAACACATGAGCTCCTGCGTATCCTTATATTGAATAAATTCGGTCTTTTCTACCATATCTTTAATTTTCAGTCTTATACAATGAGGCCAATTAAACTCAGAATGCAACCATGAATTATTGTTCTCCAAAAAAAATTTTTCAGTACGGTTGGACTGTTTCCACTTCCTACGCAGCTTCAAACAAAGCATTCTAATACTAGTTTTTAAAGTATTCAGTTCTGATTCACAAAAATTGATATCAAGTCTGGAAGTAACCATTTCAAAAAGTTTCTTGTAATCATCAAGATGTGTGTCAGGGGAGCTTTTAAGTAATAAATAAAGATCATAATTTGTTCTTAAATTATAATTCATCTTGATTTGATTTGCTTTTTTTCTAATTCTCTATTCTATTTCCTTTTTTATTTATATTTTCTCGATTTTCAAAACCTTTATAGGCATATTATCTCATCGTATATACGGATCAATGGATTCTGAAGCATGAAAGCTTTCATATTTTAGCGAAAATGAGCGGATTTGGTACATAAAATTAAGAGATTAAAACTTGAAATGACAATATCTTCCTTATAGGCAAACATTCCAGCGAGAAATTGATACACGATATAGATGTTTAGGTAACAGTAACGCAGGTCTAAATTTTAAAGTTCACAATTTTATAGAACGCTCGAAAAGTTCAAGTTAAGATAAACCCTAAAATCGTTATTTTACCTATAAATTTTAAAATAAACGCATTGCTATGAGTATCATCTGTTTAATATAATCATATTTAATATTCATAAGCATTTAAACGCAAAACAATCCACCAGAACATAACGAATTTTGCGATTGTAATGTGCGATTTTTTTAATATTACCAACTAAAAAAATTTTTTATATAAACATTAATTGGAAAATAAATTTTTACATCATTTTTCAGCCCAGTGTGGCGCCCTAGAACCGCCGCTGGTCTTAAGGTAACGCCCTATAAACAATATTGGTTAAGAAAAATTTATAACCAATATAAATTGTTTAAATTTATAATAAATTTTTCTTAACCAATTGTTTATGGGGCGTTACCTTAAGACCCGTCTGTTATCGCATATAAATCCGCTCTCTAATAATAATATAATGTGCCATCATATCATACAGTGCTTAGAGGAGAAGGTAGTAATATGGAACCGCCTATTGTTTTTTTCGATTAACTCTACAATTTAGTAAAAGAAAATGAAAAGTAATGATATATACTGAATCCTACACTAATAACTAGAGACAGGATAGTTAGGCAAAATGCCTTTTTTTTTAAATTGAAATATTTCAGGCAGACCCAATTTAAAATCCGTTTCAGAGCATGTACTATTCAAAAATTCATTTTTTGTTTTGCCTTTTTTGCCTTTTTGGGGGATTTCCAGTCTTTTTTGCCTTTTTCACCTATTTTGCGGTTGTTTTTGCCTTTTTTGTGCTTTTTTTAGTAAAACAAAACATCTTCTCCATTCGATTATGAAGCGCGCTTTATCACATTACTACGATTCGGCGACGTTATGCTTATTTGACGAATTCCAAACTGACTGAGATGTTATTGTTATATTAGCTTTCCAGTGAAGCAGAGAATCGACACTAGGGAAAAATTTTAATGAAAAATTAATATAATGTTTTAGAAAAAAATTTATCGTATAAAATTATACAGGAAATTTCTAAAATACATCAAGGAATTTCGAATTTCGAATGACGATATTGATTTAGAACTAACTCCAGATCAGATAAGTTCATTGAAATTTGCCCCTAGCACGTCTTGCGATGTGGAGAGATCGTTCTCCACATTCAAACAAATTTTGAATGACAGGAGAACAAATTTAAGCTGCTGTAGATAATATCGAAAAATTTCTGGTAACCAGTTGGTACAAAAATAAAGAGAATTAATTTGAATTTGTATGATTTTTGTTGAAAAAACGTTTTTGCCTTTTATTTTGCCTTTTTTGCTTGTTTTTAATGCCTTTTTGCCTGCCTTTTTTGAGGTTTTATTTTGCCTAACTATCCTGTCTCTACTAATAACCTATCACATTATGAAGATTGCAAAGTAATAAAACAGATATTTTTCTAAATAAAACGTTTAATTTAAAATATGAAAATTGACAAGGTATTTTTTTTTATGCCTTTAATATGGGACACAGGTGTCTTTAATATGGACCGGGGGAAATATAATATAATATAAAAATAAATGAGTTCATAGATGTATCCAACCTTTGTGGTTGGATACAATGACTAACCCTAGCTGAAAAAAATATTCTAAATGTTCCAATTTTATGTGTTTTAATGCCTACAGTAGTTGGCCTTCACGCCTTGCCCTCATAAAATGCTCATACATGTTTTAATATAAAATTCAACATATTTTTCTTAAGAATTCAATTTATTTATTCACAATTCGATATATTTTAAAATTTCTTATTTATTTATTATCAAAAGTTAATTGCTATGGATAAATGCGGTTCCATAATAAAAGCACCAATGTGGACCATAATAAAAGCAACTTCATTTTTAATTATTTTCAAATTTACTTCAAAATTATTTAAAATCAACTGAGCTTACCATCACTGTAGTCTAAAACAATCTTTTATACTTCGATTTCATTCTTTCTTTAACTGAAAATGTTTATTTAACACAAATAAAACGATCACAACTTATACACGCACAAATCATTGAAACTGTGGGTAAACTAAAACTTGTTAGACGAGCCCTATAAACAAGTGTGGGTACACTGTTTCAGTTTACTTCCCCTTTTAGTATCGCTTAACATTTATTTTGTGATTTTTGGGCAGGGGGAATGAATAGGTTCGTTGTAATTAGGGTGGTCCATATTAAATGCTGGTTCCATATTACTACCTTCTTCTCTATATGATGGCACACCATGTACTTAAACGAAAACTATTAATTACTCAATCAGCTTCTTGTTTGGCATATTGATTTTGTTGTTCATGAAAACCTATTGTTTTACAGTATTATCTTGCATCACAGAATCATCCCTGCTTTAATAATAACAAAAATATAACTGAACAAAAAAAAGTGTGCCATCATACACGGGTTTCCCCTACACGTTTGAAAACCATGATATTAACGTATTAAAAAGAAAAGAACTTTGTTCAAATTCAAATATAAGTTCCAGTTCTTGTGGACCACATAAGAAATCTAAGATTTCTGATTATTTTGTCCTAAATAACAACAACTCCTTGCACTATAGTCTGATTTTTTTAAGAAACCGATAGAAATTTTGTACTCCACGTGGACAACGTGAATTTTAGCCAATGAAATTGCTTTGAATTTAAATGCTTTGAATTTAATTTAAAGCAATTTCATTGGTTAACATTCACGTAGTTCACGTGAAGTACAAAATTTCTATCGGTTTCTTAAAAAAATCGGACTATAAGGTACTTTTTGATCTTCTATAGTTGAATTTTGTTTTGTTCGAATACCGGTATTGCAATTTTGGTCCGGTATTGCAATCACTAGCTTTAAGGCGAAGCATCACCACGTTGGTGTAAAACCTTCTTTAAAAAGATTCGTTAAACATGTTTTTCAAGAAATGTTTATATATTTTTGGAATTTTATAAATTCAGCTTCGTAGCTCAATAGAATAATTGTTTCTTGATACTGTCAACTTTTGGTAATTCTATTTAGTAATACGATATTAAAGAAATCTCGAATTCCAATATTCAGAATTTTCAAAAAAAGGAATGTCAAATTTCTTTTCAAATGTAGTAATAAAGACAATTATTGTAATACTTTAGTTTACAGAAACGATCATTCTATTGAGCTACGAAGCTGAATTTTTAAAATTCCAAAAATATCTAAATATTTCTTGAAAAACATGTTTAACAAATCTTTTTAAAGAACGTTTTACACCAATATTTAGTCACGTGGTGATGCTTCGCCTTAACCCATCGATAAGATGCTATTGTCAGACCACCACCACGGTATGTTATGTCTTATGGAGCGATGAGATACCGTGGGGGCGCTGCTAAAAAGCTTCGTACCCATGCGGATGGTGGCGTTGTTACCAGTTGTTATCCCTTTTTTATCTCTCTTTCTTTGTTCATCGGTCATCTACAACCTCTCATCAAATACAGTCGTCCATTTTGCTTTATTTTGGTGAAAACTAAACAGTAAACACGTGTTCAACATGATTTGAAATCTTTTCAGAGTTATTATTAGGATTATATAATGCAGAATATTTGATGCTCATTTATAACAAGTAAACTTAACGATATTTATTAATAACAGACCATTACGTATACACACAAATAACGAACTACATCTTCATATACACCTTCATAATATATACTGCAACTGACTTGAGGTGGATGACGAACTGTTACCAACCGTTACCGACCGTTACCAACTATCATAACCAATAAGGTAACTGTATTGCCGACCAATCATAGGCGTCGCGAGTGGGTCGCAAGGCTACATTAACTCCAACAGATATAAATTGCAATTATTTGCAAAGTAAATAAAGAGGAGATTAACAATTTATCGTAATTGATTGTGAACCAGTGAAATGAACATGCAAGGTTTTTAATTTAATAACATTCGTGGCGGTCGTTTTTTTTAGGTTCTCATGATTATTGTGTAATTTGTGATATTTGCAAGGTATTGTATAAGGTAAAAGTTACATTTGCTGTAATATTTAGCTTATTTTTATTGGTTCACATGCTTTAGGTCTGCAGATCCTCATGCTATGCTGCATCGGTTCCCAAATCCTGATGTCTATATGCAAAGGTTTAAGCTATGGGTCGCATTATCCAGAAATCCAAATGTAAAACTTCATTTAATACATACATCAGTGGAGAAGCATATTATGTCATCATTTTGGGGAACGTTTCATCGTGGGAAATAATGATTTACGACCTGATTTTTTATCAAGTAAATATTACGTTTTGTTTTACTGGCGTTTGATTGTAAAATAATGTTTAATTTTAGTTACAATCCAGGAGGAAGATATCGAAATGGGTCCAGAAGAGGATGAAAGGAAGATAACTGAACGTGATATTCTAACAGAATCGGAAGGTAAAAGTGAACACTTTACACAATCAACCTCATCAATTTTTAAATCTTGATTGGAAAATGCTTTGAAGAAAACTAGGAGTAAAAGATTTACTGAAGATGATAAAGTATTAGCTGTCACACTGTTTAAGCAAAGTGAAGTGGTGGTGCTGATAAGTTTTTATTGAAACTCTTTATAACCATCTTGATATACATTACTGAAGTATCTAAACAAAATACCAATGCAACCCGGGATCAATGAATACTTATTTGAAATTTTGAAAAAAATACTGGAAAATATTGTGTCTTAATGTTTGACGAAATGTTAATATGTCCAAATTTTTCCTTTGACCAAAAGAGAAATATTTTGCAAGGATTTGAAGATTCTGGAGAAAAGAGGACCAAAGTATTGCAAATCAATTAACAGGTATACTGTTTAATTTTTTAAAAATTACATTAAAATTAAATTTTATATATTTTTGTTAGGTATTTTATGCTGTACAACATAGAAGCAGTCCATTTATTATATCTTTGTAAATTGTGCTACTGGCTACTCAGAAGTAGAAGTTATTTTGAAATTATTGATTTAGAAACTATTTGTGGAGTATAATGCAAAGAACTTTTCAAATTATGAGTGAAATTATAACATTATCTTAATTTTAAGATTTAATAAGGTTTACTAATGATATTTAAATTTTTTTAACTTTGTACTCTTAAAAATTTGTAATTATTTGTGGATTATAATGCAAAGAATTTTTTAAATTATAAGCGATATTGTAAAATTCTCTTAATTTGAGCAGAATTTTGCATTAAAGATTTAAAAAATTATATTCTTTCACAAACATTAGCATTCAAAATAATATTATGATTGGAAAAGACGAGGAATTCTTATGTAAGAATGTAGTATTATAGTATTTAAAAAATTTAGAAATGAATAGTGCAATTTATTTATATTAGTGAAGTTATTATTAAGTTATATTAATTTATAGATTTTTTTACATGTTAGAAATATTTAGGAAGCAATAAAATTTTAAAATAAACTTCAATGTCTTATTTTACAATTTTGTTAACTTTATAATCATAAAATGTGATAAATTCTTATAGTAATGTATATGTATACACTTTATTAATGCTATTTAATACATTACTATAAGATTTTATGATTTTATGATTATAAAGTTAACAATAAGTATCAATTTTAAACGAAATAATAAAAATTTTAAAATTGCCGCCGCGTCCCCACTCATTTTATTTCGTACCCATGCGGATGAGGGCGCTGCGAGACGATTCTCCTGTTTAGCAGGAAGATAGCAAACCGTGACCACCACCTCGGTACTTATAGTTTAATTACCACTATTTATTTCTAGCTTAGGTGCAGGGGTGGGCAAAATACATGAAAATATGTATTTGAAATACAAATTACAAAATACATTCGTCTTGGGTATTTGAAATTCAAAATACAAAATACATTTGTTTCGAGTATTTGAAATACAAAATACAAGATACTGTATTTCAAATACAAGATACAGTATTTCAAATACAAAATACATTACATTTTCAGAGTTTCATGTTTTCGAGGTATTTACAAACAAAAGCCGTTCTTTATTAAATATAATATGTATTTAAAATACATTATATTGAAGTATTTAATTATATTTCTTAAATATAAAAAAAATTTATTTGAAAAATTTTCCGCCAGATTTGCACGTGTTTTAATATGCATCTGCGCAGGTCTGTTTTTTTAAGTATGTTGGTAAATCAATTTATATTTAGAATTTAATTAATAATAATGTCTTTCATTGGTTGGAAAGACTGAAAGAAAAATTTCATTGGTTTCATAATGCGCATCTTTTGAAATCATTCAAATTATGGTCGAAGCGAGATTTCATTTATAGCACTTAAATTCTTTAAATTTAAATTTTTAAGTTTAAATTTTAAATTTAAAGAATTTTAATTAATTGTGCATTTTTGATATAAAATCGCTAATAACATAATCAAAATGTTAACCCGTTATCAAAACAAAATTAAATTAATTATAGATTTTAAATTATTTTGTACAGTATTTTTTAAATTGTATTTGAAATTAAAAATACAAAATACATTTGTTTTGGGTATTTGAAATACAAAATACAAATACATTGAAAATATGTATTTGAAATACAAATTACAAAATACAAAATGTATTTCAAATACGTATTTCAAATACATGTATTTGAGATACTGCCCAGCCCTGCTTAGGTGTTATATGAATTGCCTGTGGTAAATGTAATGGAATATTTTCATCAAATATATCAGTAAGTAGTATAATAATTTATCGTGGGATTCATTATTATTATGTGTGCACTGCGATGTAAGCCAACCTTGAACAAGTTAGTGCACTATAATAATTGACATTTCAAACTCCATAACAAAAGATAACAACGTTATTATTATTTATATTGCTTCATCAATAACAGTTAATAGATATCGACAGTTTGAGATAGAATTATTGCAATATACTTTTTACAAATATAAGGTAAGGACCTATGTAGTTATTTGACAAATCCTTCAAAATTTTATTAGCAAATTAATTTCTAATTAGTTCACTTAAATTTTATTTAAATTTTAGTTACCCAAAATTATATAAAACAAAATTAGTTCCACTAACTATACTTATTTGCGGCCTTAGGTGGGATTACATGTTTCTAAAACACTTCCCATTTCCCAACTTAGATTCCCCACTCCCCCCATTCGTGCGGTGAGAAATTTATCTTTTGTATTTGGATATTCGTTTTTATTACTGAATTAGTACCCCAGATTTGAGAGTGTAGCTCCATGTACCATGTACCAATATCAGCTTTGCATCTAATATTTTGCTCAATCAAATATTTTTGAACAACCAAGTCGCAGCAAAATTTGCACTGCTCACTATGAATGTATCAATAGAACGTTGGATTCAAATTAATTTGTTAGAAAATTAAATTTTACAATAATAAATTGAATGTTATATTTGTTAATAAATAAATTTGGCTTGTGAATTCATGTAAGGTTATTCTCGCAAATTTAAATTATAAATGTACATTTTTGTAAAACATAGTAATTCAAAAAATTAAAATATTTTTATTTTAGAATGATATCGTTATTAAGTTGCTTATGTTATTTTGGATTAGCGTCGACTATTATCCTTTACCTTTATTTAAAAAGAAAAAATAATTATTGGAAAGTTAGAGATGTACCCCAAAGAAAACCGACCTTATTTTTTGGACATTTTCTAGGTTTATTATTAAGCCGTCAAAATCCTGGAAAATACTTTCAAGACCTTTATGATGAATTTAATCATGTTCCTTATGTAGGGTTTCTTTCGTTTCTGGATCCAATTTTATTGGTTACCGATTTAAACATTATAAAAAATATTCTAATAAAAGACTTTCATATATTCAAAGATCGCATGGTAGTAGCTGATGAAAAAATTGATCCATTTCTGGCAAACGGATTATTAGGTATAAAAGGAAATAGATGGAAGGATTTAAGAAACAAATTATCTCCAATTTTTTCATCGGGAAAAATTAAATTAATGACGATATTAATGAAAGAATGTGGCGAAAATTTGGTTAAATATGTTGAAGGTAAAACTGACGAAAGTCTTGAGGTAAAGGAAGCAGTCGCAAAATTCACTACTGATGTAATTTCGTCATGTGCATTTGGTATTAATGCAAATTCATTTGAAAGTGAAGATAGCGATTTTCGAATTGCAGGCAGAAAATTGTTTGCTCCTTCGTTTTTGCAGGCTGTAAAAGGTCTTTCATATTTTATGGTTCCAAAACTTGTAAAATTGTTTAAGTTTCCGTTTATACATCCAGAAGCTGCTATATTTTTACGCAAAGCATTTAATGAGACAATCAGGCTACGAGAAGAAAGTAATGTCAGAAGAAATGACTTGGTTGATGTTTTAATTAAATTGAAAAATCAAGATAATGATGATAGTGATTTCAAATTTTGTAAGTATCATAAATTAAGCATATTTTATCCATCACTTCATTAATTTGCTTTCAAATTACATTTTAATCTTATTTTGTTTTTTACTTTACCATCTAAATTTGGATAAACATTACTTGAGGTCTCACAAGTTGAAAAAGACCAAACACAAATAAATGTCTGTGTGTCGGAAGTCGCTCAATTTTGATTGATGTGCTGAATCATACGGATAGTGGTCAAAATGTTTTTTTGTAGATGGTGATAGATTAGTAGCCCAAGCTATTGTATTCTTTGGAGCAGGTCATGAGACTACCAGTTCACTGATATCCTTAACAGTACATGAATTGTGCATCCATAATGTTATTCAGGTTCGGCTAAGAGATGAAGTAGAATATTGTATTAAAAAACACGGCGATCTTACATATGAAGCAATACAGGATATGAAATATTTACATATGGTAGTATCAGGTACTAATATTATAAATAATAATTATAATACATTTAATTATTGTACTTATTTTGTTTTAATCGTATTTTTAGAAACGTTACGAAAATATCCCATACTTCCATTTTTAATACGAGTTTGCAGTGAAGACTACATAATTGCTGAAACTGGACTAAAAATTGAAAAGGACACAATTATTATGATAACACCATATGGAATGCATATGAATTCTAAATATTTTCCAAATCCAGAAATATTTGATCCTGAAAGATTTAGCGATGAAAATAAGAAAAATATCATACCATACACTTATCTACCATTTGGCGATGGACCCAGAAATTGTATAGGTAAATTGAAGTTATACAAATATTTCTCTTTCAGTAGGTAGTTATTTTTAGGTGAAAGATTTGGATTACTTAGCAGTAAACTAGGATTAATTTATTTGCTGAGAAATTTTAAAATGCATCGAAATTCATTAACACAAGAGCCCTTAGTTTTCTCACACCAGGGATTAGCTGATGTAGTCGGAGGCATTCAAGTGACGTTCACAAAATTATAAAACTAATGATATAAGGTATAAATCTGGATCAGATTGTTCAATAATTATTCATGCACTTTGTTATGTACTTCGACTGTTTAGTACACGCTTTAAATGATTGATTGCTAGTATTGCCAAGAATAATTTTCATTCTATGTAGATATTATGTATTATGTAATTGATTTTATTATAATAAAAAATATCTTTATAATTTTGTATGATCGAATCTTTACGGGCAGTACGTGAGAGTCGTCTAATTGTGTAAGTACAGTTTAAAATTGTAAGTTTTGCACTGTAACCACTACTGAGTAATTTTTAGCCCTGATGGTGAAAAACTGAAGTGGTTAGCACAGTGCAGAAAAGTAAAACCGTCGTTAGCAACGATTTTGCATTGTACCGCAAAACCAGGGTGCATCTGATGAGACTATGCCGTATGGCTAAAGTCGAAATCAGCTGATAATGCAATGAGGTTCTTGTAGGTTGGTGTTTGCAACTTCTTTCGCATTTCATGCGTTTTTTGTTGGTGAAGTCTGGTTTGTCTTGACTAATTACTAGAGTCCGGATAAAAAAGCATAAAAAATGGGGAAAAAAGTGCTTAAAAAAGCACCAAATAATACTAAAAAAAGCATCAACTTTGTCAAAAAAAGCACAAATTTTATTAAAAAAAAGCATAAACAAAAGTATTAATTTAATTTTTGAAACAATTAACATTTAAGAATTTTTCCAAATTTTCTGTAGTAAAATTCATCCCAGAAAAACTTCTTTCGACATCTACACTAGTAATAGGTGCAAATTTGAATTTTGCTACAAGTGAAGGTTCCATTTCAAAATTTTCAATAGTTTCTCCAGCTATTGTTTTAGCTATATTATTTAAGATTTTTAATCCTTCATTTTTCTCTAACACATCATTCAATTTCTTTTTTATATTGTCTCCAACATGTCCTATGATGCTAGTGGTAGCGTTTTTAAATTTTTGTACTAAATCCCAGGATTTAGCCAAAGGCATTTGCTACTTTTCCACAGATTTTATAATATAAGTAACATAGTTACAATGTCATTTAATAAACGCTAAATTTCCTTTAAGTTCTGGATTCTTTAATACATTTTGGCAATCTTTTATAGATTTGCTATCCGAATTTTCTAATTTTCTAAAATACCAGGAAGTAATAATCTAGTAATAAACCTTGCAGGTGTTGCAAAAAATTTTAAAAGATCAAACTTTAAAATATTTTGTAAAATAAGCATTAATGAAGTATAAAAAAGCACGAAAAGCACAAAAAGTCAAAAAAAAGCACGAAAAAGCATAAAAAGTCAAAAAAAAGCACGAAAAGCATAAAAAGTCAAAAAAAAGCAAAAAAAGCATATAAAACTTGATACCAAATGACTTCTTTTAAGTTAAAACACAAAATTTTTCTAAAAATTTTCAGCTGCTTCGAATTTTCAGAAAAAGCATAATAGCTACAAATCCGGACTCTACTAATTACACTTTGTCAATCGTGTGTGTTGGTCCATTGTGATGATGGTTGTGTCTATAAAAGATAACTCCTTCCTGAACGATTTTTCATATTAAAGAATTTAAATTCCAATAGGTATACTAATTTATAGTTTTATTAGAATGTAGATTAAGAGGAATCCTTCTAAGCGTTTATAAAACTTGAAAACAGACTTTCGTAATTCTTCGTTAAAAAAAAGTACAAAAATGTATGAAAAAATGTTCTTCGAACAAGGTTACCCTTACTTTGCTAATTATTTATAATAGCAAAAGGAAACAATATTTTAAGTGTTTTTTCTATTTTCTGAAGTAACTAATGCCTGTTTTCACCAACAATGTATTTAAGAATTTCCTAGTAAAGAATTCCTTAGCTAGGATTCCATAAATGTGATTGGTAAAATTTCACATAGTATTGACATAAAAAATTCATATGTCAAATTTGACCAATCAAATTTATGGAATCCTAGCTAAGTAATTCTTTACTAGGAAATTCTAAATAAATTGTTGGTGAAAACAGGCATAAGCCCCCTAGTTTATTATGTTGCACCTAGAATTTATTCGCCACCTTTTTAACGCCCTAATTACGGCTCTATTTGGATGTGTTATTATATGCAGGTAATTTCACTGCATTATTTTAATTCTGAGTGTATTCTCTATCTCATTTGAAATAGTCCAATAGTCGATCTGTCTGCGGCCTCTTTAGACTGGCCAATATTACTTTGACGGATTCCAGGCAAAAATTTAATTAAATATTTAAATTAAGGATGGGATTTATGGAAGAGAATACTTTTCTTGTGTTCTCTCTTCTAAAACAAATTTATTTCAGGTCAAGCAGATAAGTCGATCGGTCTCCAAACCACTTGAAATTTGTTGCACGACGTACGGATGTAAGAATATTTAAAAATGGAAAAAACTAAAAAAAATTCACCTTAATTCTGGAGCAACGAAGACAGTGAATTATTTTGTTACAATACAGAGTTAACATTGCCACTGCTTTATCTTAATTATCAATTCAGAAATGTAGTTCTTGAGTTTGTTTATATTCAAATTATAGATAACATTTTCTTGATAAAATAGAATACTTATAGCCAAAGCTAAGTAAGAATGATAATATCAGATCCACTTCATTTCTGAGAGTCGTACGTTTATACTTTATACAGTAGAATTATACTGTAAGTGTAATTTCTCTACAGTTAGCAACTGTTATTTTTATAATTAAGCTATACATAATAATATTATTTCTTCTTCTCAAAACTACAATGTGAATAACAATTTTAAGTAAGTTGAAGTACATTCTCAATAATAATTAAAATTTTATTTTAGATGATTTTGGCATTTTCATTCGTACTTATTATAATTGTATTATCTTATTATTACCTAACCAAAAATTATAATTACTGGAAGAAAAAAGGAGTATTATATGAAAAACCGTTATTTTTCTTTGGTAATTTTTTAAACGTTGCCTTAGGTACGGAATATGCAGGAAAATATGTAGAAAATCTCTGCAAGAAATTTGATGCACCTTATTTTGGATTTTATGCATTTAACAAACCTTATTTAGTGATAAAAGATCCCGATATCATAAGAGATGTTCTTGTTAAAGATTTTCAAGTCTTTCCGAATAGGTTTTTTGTGTGTGATGAGAGCATTGATCCTTACATGAGTTGTTCTTTATTGGGCATTAAAACTCCAAAATGGAAGTCGTTAAGAGCAAAATTGACTCCTATATTTACTCCAAGCCAAATAAGATTAATGTTTCCATTAATGAAGGAATGTGGAGAAAATATGAAAGAGTACATTGCAAACACGTTGGATAAAAGCGTAGAATCAAAAGGATTAGTAGCTAAATATTCCACTGATGTAATTGCAACTTGTGCGTTTGGAATTAATGCAAACTCGTTTGTTGACGATAATAGTGCTTTTAGAATTGCTGGACGGCTATTAATTAGTGACTCTTTTACCAGATATATCCAATCTATGTCCTATACTTTTGCACCCTTACTAGTTAGAATATTTAGGTTTAGCTTTTTTGATGCCGAAGCAGTACAATTCCTAAAAGATGTTTTCTTGAAAACAATTAAATCAAGAGAAGCAACAAAGGAACACAGAAACGATTTAATCGATATTTTGATTACTTTGAAGAATCAAAAAATACAATCAGATGAATTCAGACTGGGTAAGTGTAAAATAGCAGGTTACTTTTTAAATATACCATGTTAACCTTTGATAATATAAAAAACATATTTTAAAATTATTCTTGTGTGATTGTTTTAGTGGACGATAGATTAATAGCACAAAGTGTTATATTCTTCTTGGCTGGAAATGAAGCAGTAGGGTCACTAATGTCTTTTACATTACATGAATTATGTATTAATCCTCACATACAGGATCAGCTTAGAAATGAAATAAATGAAGTGATAGAAAAGCATAAAGATATTACTTATGATGCCATCCATGATATGAACTTTCTTCATATGGTTGTTTGTGGTAATTATAATGCCTTAATTAAATGATAATCGAATATTCCTGATTAATTTAATTTATTAAATAGCTTATATTTTTTGTATGTGCTTTCGATTCATAAAATTCGTTCTATTAAAAGATCCTTAATGATCATTAACTTGACAGTGTGTCGAATGTATAACCTTGGCTTTTCAAAAATTAATAATTTGTAATCTTTAGTTTCTGACGAGTACAGTTCGTTAACCCTATAGTGTATTTATTTATCGCATGCAGTGGAAAATAACAAATACATGCAGTTTGCACGTGATTTATGGGGAGGAGTTTGTCATTGCGCAGGGACGCATCTATTTTGACCTTGCAAACACCCAATCGCAATTACAGGTGCAATAAACATAATGCAATCACGTGCATGTCACGCGTTGATCACTGTTTACATCCACTGCATGCGATAAATAAACAGACTATAATTGATTTAACTTTTAATATTATTGTAATGCCAGCTATTGATAACAGGGTGATGATCGATAAAGTAAAAGTCTCAGGGCCGATTTCATAATAAAAGCGTTAATGTCCACTAAAGTACCTAGTTAACCAATTGAAAAAGGAACGTTAGCTTTAACAAACCAATAGAAATCCATTTTTGTGTTTAAGGGCTCGTTGAAAGCTTTATGAAATCGGCCCTAATAATAAATTTATATACTTTGAGAAACACTGTGATCAAGTATTAAAAAATGATAATATCAATTTTAGAAACTTTAAGAAAATATCCCTTAACGCCTTATTTACAACGTGAATGTGATTCCGATTACCTAATTACCAAGACGGGATTAGTTATAGACAAAGGAACTCCTATTATTATACCTCAGCATGGGTTACAATGGGACACAAAGTACATATCTAATCCTGAGAAGTACGATCCTGAAAGATTTAACAAAAATAATAAAAACGAAATGACTAACTATGTCTATTTACCTTTTGGTGATGGTCCCAGACGTTGTATAGGTAAGTTTGGACAATTACAAAGAATTAAAACTGAATTATAAGTTTTACTTTAGGTGAAAGATTTGGATTAATAAATGCAAAATTGGGATTAACGTACATTATTAAAAATTTCAAGGTTGAGAGGAACGAAAATACTCAGGAACCATTAATTTTTGCAAGAGCTGAACTTTTAAATGCGAGAGATGGAATTCATCTTACATTTAAAAAATTATGAATATCTGTTCATATTCATTGTTAATAAAACGTATAAAAAAATAAAATGTGAATAAAGTATATTTCTCTTACTCGATGAAATCATGGTAAATTAACTAGGTGGCTGAATTTTTTTAGATGTTTTATGTGCTGTTTACAAATGGATTTTATTGCTATGCTCACCTTCATATCATTTTCTTAATACGTTTATCATTTGGTAGTCGTTTCCATTCTCTTCTCTAATCGCTATTTTTTCCTACTTGACTAGCGTAACTTTCTTGCTTCGGCCACACCGGCATCCCATGTCCACCTTGCTCACCTGTCTGTCGCACCAATGGCGTATCATTTCCTTCTGCTAAACTTTCATTTTATGCGGCTACCTCACTAACCATAAAGCTGCATTTCCACCAGGGTGGCTTTTTCCACGTGATGCGGCCGTGAAAAAATTGTTACGCCATGCCAGTAGAAAATGCGCTAAGGCATGGCGTGATAATATGCTCAAAACTGTGGTCGAGTGGCAAAAGCCGCTCTAATGGAAATGCAGATTTAGGCTGGCTGGAAACCGTGGGCGCGCACAATTCAAATTTCATTTGTCCACTTTCCACAATTAGCTTAATGAATACTTGATTATTGCGTATGCTGCAAGTTGCTTTTGAATGGTATTAGTATAGAACTGTACGTGCTGGGGTGACATGAAGTGCACTGTCATTTTGACCGGCTCCAAAACTGCGTATCCTTGCCTTCAGACAAATTAATAAATAATATTTTTAAATTTTATTCTTTTTATTTCTTCCTATAACCTACGGTTAAGACTGTAACGAATTTTAATTCAATTGCACTTCTTTCCTTCTCAAATAAATTCTCAATATTTCTGAGTACGGCCCTTGCATTTATTTGAATGCTTTATTTTATAAAAGATACTGGCTTGGGTTTTGCAAGCGGACGAGATGCACGTGGTGAACCAGGAGGTGGGAGTAGATGCATTGGTATGAGAGTTGGTTCCAAACATCGAACGTGTGCGTTGATTCTGTGTGCAGTGGAAGTTTAAAACTTCATTTAATGCCGAAATAAGGGTCGCTCGTCAATAATTTTTAGCACCCTATACTCAGTAAAATTAGGCGACTCCGTACATATATTTTTCGGAAGCCCCAGTTTAATTTCCGGTCTATGCAACCGCACATCTGTTGTGCTATTGCGCACTCAGTTCAACGCATAATTGTATCGTTCAACCAACGAGATTTTCCGAGCAGGGCACGACTTCTTGTTGACATTTTAACAACAAGGCGCCATTTTTTAACCTGAAGTTAATGGTTGGAAATTTTAACATCACCACCAGCGAGGTTCTGCAAATTCCATCATTTTTATTAACATCTGTATCAACATTTCCGGTACTCTCTCTACCATCACACCAGCTGTGGAAGATTTTTGGAGCGATAGCAGCGTTCATTTTGTGCCGGGAAGTTTAGTGCATTTGGAATTGACCCACACAAGTGGCAGTATTTGCCTCATATTTCCGCGTCCGACTGCAGGTGGATTAACATCTTGTAGGTTTTCCGTAAGAGCTCTTAGGGTAAGCGATTTTATTAATTCCATTCTGTTGGGTCTGGCGTGTGTTTTGCCAGACCATTTTTTACTGCATACTTGTGTGTTGTTTGATAAATATTGTAGAGTCAGAAACGCTGGGTGTTTACCAGCAAAATTTACGTTGCAATTGTTTGTACAACGGAGCACGTCTCAAATTATATTACCATCTTGTTTTGTTATTAAATACTGTTACCACCAACATATTGTTTTCATTCTTAGCTACAACTTTTTTACAGAACCTACGACTCAGCCTTCGACATTGAATAACGAGTTAGCTTATATTTACCATCGTGGCCATACAAAAAAACCGAAGTTCAGTCTTTGGATTGTTACAGGGTTAGGTCTCTGTTCAGGATCGACCCTCTCATTAGGGGTTGATGTTCAGAGGGCTGTTTTGTGACAAGACATTTAGGAGGAGACAGTCTAACAAATATTTTCTGGTTTCAAAACTGGTTTATTCAAAGTATAAGCTACGCTAATTACACAGTTTTCGCATCTATCAGGCTGAGAAACCCTACATCTTTTGAGGTGGTCTAGTTATCAAGCCATTTTTACATTATCCATAATTGTTGAAAAGTTTCATGTAAAGTGGGTGAGACATCGATAAAAAGAGTGGTAGTCGGAAGGGGCGTGAGTGTTCTCAGCCAAGTGCAGAAATGGTGTCTCTGACAGCTTTCGCTGTGTGTGATGGGCCGTTGTCGTACTGCAAAATTATGTTTCCGTGTCTTATGTCAATTTGCGGAAAAGTAAATGCGTGCGGAAAAGTAGTACTTTTCCTCACCCTTTTAATATCACAAAGTAAGACTTTTTCAAACACTATTGAAAAATATTATTTACTTTGTAATAATGTGTGTCAAAGGTTTTAAAACTAATTGAAAGTCAAAGATAAAGTAGTATTAACTTTATTATTAACAGTGATGCAGTACCTACTATCGCCAAGAATAATTATGTACCCACAATATAATTTTATCCAGCCACTGAAAGAATTTTACTAACTTTAACTGGTAATCCAACCTCAGAAGCCAGAAGAAAAGTCTTCGTGTCATATTTAATAGGTACAGGTGTATTAGCACTTGTGTTTACTTCGAATTCAGACAAAATGTGTACCAAACCTAATTTGGTACCAATTAATCCAAACCGGTCTCCTAAAAATATCAAGTAATATAATAATAATCTTATAAAGTGTGTATACAATTATAATTACCAATACAATTGCGAGGGCCATCTCCAAATGGTATGTAGCAAAAACTGGGCACATTGCTTTTATTTTCTTCGGAAAATCTTTCTGGATCATATTTTTCAGGTTCAGGAAAATATTTGGGATCGTAATGTAATCCAAATAAAGGTATATAAATAGGTGTACCTTTTTCTATTACCAAGTTGTCATCGGGAATTTTATAATCACTAGTTGTTGTCCTGTCTAAGAATGCAAGAACAGGGTACTTGCGCAAAGTTTCTGTAAAAATTATTATAAAAATATTACAATAAATTGTTTAGTTGTTAACTCGTGATAATAAATTAATTGGCAAATTTTAAACAATTATACGAGTTAAAATATAATAAGTTTGTATTATTCTGGCGAAGAGCATACAAGTGCTTGAAAGCTTAATAAAAATATGAAAATATATTAATAATTTATTTAATTATTTAATCTTTAAAATATACCAATTAATGTAAAAAATACTACATCTACTATATTAAATTATTAACTCACCACAAACAATCATGTTTAAATATGTCATGTTTTGTATAGCGTCGTAAGTAAAACCATTGTTTTCCTTAAGAGCCGTTTTAATTTCTTCTCGTAGTCGATTTTGAAGTTTCGGTTGCAGACTAAGTTCGTATAGAGTGAAAGCCATGGTAGAACTCACAGTTTCAAATCCAGCTGCAAAAAATTGAGCAGCTTGGGCTACAACTTTATCGCCTTCTACAGAACACAATTCAAAATTAATTCTCTAATAAGTAGGAAATATTATGAATTTTCTTACGAAAGTCTACATCATTTAGTGCATTTTTCTTCTTTAATTCTATAATTATGTCAATCAAATCGTTTCTTTTAATGGGAGATTTTTCTCGTTCTTGAATTGCATGCCAAAAAGCATCTCTTAAGAAACTCGATAATTTAGGATCCAAAAACGGCATTTTAAGTAGTTTTGCCATACCGGGAGCAACAAAATACGAAAGTTGTCGAAGAGCTGTTGTAAAATCAACGTCAAACATTTTTCTTCCTACTGATCTAAACTGAGCATCTTCACATTCAAATGAATGCGCTTCGATTCCAAAAGCGCAAGATGTTATAACGTCAGTAGCATATTTGGCACAAACTTCTTTAATTTCAATAGAAGCCTTATTTTCGTTGTTATACAGATATTTTACCATTTTATCTCCCGTGTTATTTATAAGCGATAGCATGGTTTTTATTTTGCCTGAGGTAAATACGGGAGTCATTTTGGTTCTCATTGTTTTCCATTCGGGATTCTTAAGAAAAAATAACATTTGTGACGTTAAAGAATCGCATTTTTCATCAGACAACATATTCCGATCATTGAAGTAATTGAAATCCTTAACCAACACGGATTTTATTAAATCTGGATCTCTTAAAATTAACACCGGAGTATTCAAAATATATATTCCAAAATATGGTCCTTTAAATTTGTTATAAAGCTCTCCCAAATAAAAACCTATTTGAGAACGAAAAGAAAATACATTGAAGAAATTTCCAAAGATAGGAGATGGTTTTAAGTGTGGTACACCACGTTTCTCCCAGTAACTGTAATTTCTTGTTGATAGCTTGTACAAGAGAAATGATATAATTGCTAAAAGTGCAACTAAGTACAAGGTACTTGATGTTAGCAACATCACCATCTAAAATTTATAAAATACATATCAAGATTATTGGTAAAACTGTTGAGAATTTAAAAATGAAGTTAGTAAACTTGAATATTGTACGAATTAATTTAATTAGAAAAATTTCGACTTACCGTTTCAACAAAATCAACAATGTATTTCTCAAAAAATAATTGAAATTCACGAAATACGTTTTAGTATATATAAAAGAACGTAATAATTACTTAATTACTCGGTATACATAAAATTAACCAATAATAACTACATACATACATTCTAATGAAAATTAATAACAATTACATGCAATACAAAAGTTTTGGAAAAACGAATTATTTGCACCTACCAATTAGTTTTAGATAACTAATACTTACATGACTTCAAATTTTTTTATTAATCTCTGTTTTGCTGAGTTTTCTAATTAGGTATTAAACATTTCATGGAACCGCTCTTAATTGCATGCCTATATATTTTAAATGTTGCAAAAGTTTTTGTAACAAGTTATTCAAATCTGAAATCTATGGATGTAAAATATGAACTATGACAACGTTGATTTACTTTCATTAAAGTTCCTCAGTACCAAAAGTTTTGCAAAATAATGTAATTCAATGTATTATTCCACAAGTTAATAACCTGTAATATAAAGACTCTCCTTTGCCTCCCAATATTTGATCTTTATGTGCAGAAGATGGTTAGGGCATAGGGCTGCTCCTAGGTTGCGTAGTTGGAAAATATGGAACAATATTGCACATAAATATTATGCAGATCCTGGAGGAATGTTCCAATAGAATACTTCAACGGCATTTTGAAGCCGATAGAAGCCACCTTAAACACATATATGTACTTGGCAGAGAGTATGACATTCTGTTCAATTCAAACGGGGCATCTAACTAAATATGACATACGTCTATACTCACAAGGGGAAAGCGAGACATTCGGGAAACAGATTTTTTTGATATTATTCGTACTTAAACATCAGTACCCCGAGTTTATTTTGTGAAAGTAGTAAATTGCACAATTCAGCCATTTTCAAGTTCATGGGTTGTGGTTATAAGCAGTACAAAATTACAAAATAAATAATAACCGTAGTGGGCGAGAGCATTAGATACTCAGAAGGTAACTCTCGTACATTTTGCAAAGCAAAGCGTAGATTGAAAACCCTGGATCGAATCCCACCATTGCCGATTTATTTTATTTATTTTTTTTAATTATTTTAATTCAAATAAAATTAACAAAAAATTCAAACTAATTTTCGTGTCTTTTTTTTTAAAACATATTACATTAATACATATTTTAACAATACAGTAGAATCCGCTTAATGTGATCACGGATAATGTTATCAGTCGGTTATTGTGATCATTTTGACTGGGAACCGGCCGCTTTAATTAGTTTACATACATCAAAAGCCGCTTATTATTATCACTTTCAAGTTTATGGGCTATAAAGATAAGTAGACTAACTAAGACTAAGTGAAAAGTAATTTTCCCTCTGTGTTGATTCCAAGGTAATAGCTATATGCAGTAAACCATATAAATAAACCCTGGTGGTTATCAGGAAGAGTCAGTGGTGTCTTAGGTGTTAATTACCACAACAGAAATGTTAGAAATGACATTTCTAAGTATTTAATATTGTAAAATCGAATATTTGTCAAGTTTTTCCTCCCCTAGAGGAGATTTATTTCTTAGAATTAAAAGATTGTAATTAGTACTTTAACATTTAACCTTAAATTAGTGACGTGAATCTTTCCCACATACATTTCAAATGGATACTTTGCATCGGAAGTGCCCACCTCACTAATATTAAAGGTTAACAATTTCTGGCAAGTTGAAGACAATGAAATTTTGAACAAAATTAATTTAACTCTTTAAGTACTAGTATAAGCTATAGCATACGAGGTATCAAAATCAAAAGTAGCAGGGTAATTCCGGCATGCGATACACAATAATTTTCCTGTGCTATGATTTTGTAAATATCTGAGTTACCAAAGGACTAGCTTTTGCCCCTTAAAATTGTTTTTTATTTCACTTTCCTGCAAAGAAGTGAACATCACAAACAGCACTATCAGCAGCATATTGTGGCTTTTTGCATATTAAAACTAAAATAGTGCTTAAATTAATTATTGAGCCTTTGAAAACCATAGTGGTCTAATAAGTCAAAAATCATATTTTTGAACTATTACCTGAAACCTCTTCATATTATAGACATCTACTTACTGACATTGTTACATTATAACAAATATAATATGTACCTATATAATTAAAATTTTGTAAGTAAGTAGATGTCTATAATATGAAGTGGTTTCAGCTATTAGCTCAAAAAAATTATTAATTATTTTTGACTTACAAGGGGAACACCAGCACTACTAATCACCGATTTGCACAATTTTTGCCACACCTTTAGTGTATAATTAGTTACAGGTAGTGTAAATGAAAAACTGAACGACTTTGAAATCTAATAAGTCACAATTTATTGTTTCTGTTTTTTTAAAATAATTTTATTTAATATGTTGTCCTTGATTCTTATATACTTGAAGACAACGTTTTGGCCAAGATTGTAGCGATTTTTGTATCATCTCCAGAGGAATGTTTGATATCTCATGTTTTATTTTTTTTTTAAGCTGATCTATGGTTTCAACTTTTGAATTATTTAACCGAGATTTTAAATATCCCCATCAAAAATAATCACAGGGTGAAAGGTGGTCCGGTGATGATGGCGTCCATATTGTTGTGATATTTCTAAATTTAGGGGTCCAGGCAGATTAATGAGGTGGTAATTTGAAAGCACTTGCGTTAAAGTCAGAATCCAGTTAATTCGACTGGTATGAAAAAGCGAAATTTGCATCAGTTTTACAAAAACCATCGATTTGTAACAAATTCACACACAAAACTAATACATTTGAATTTGATTGCAAAATACAAAATTTGTGCCGCGTCCTGTGTATAATTTTGTACCGGATGGGTAGTACCAGATTCCTAAAAACAAAGTGTTCATAATATTTCGGTGATAGGAATGAAAATTCCCACTCAAAAAAGCAAAATTTGAATACGGGGGGAACAAAAGCCAGCAAGCGAAAGAAGGAAAGAAGTCAGTTTTCTGGTGGAGATCAAACTGGGAACTCGTACGAGGCCTCTTGATCCAAAAACTCAGAGAGTAAAATTTGTGAGTTCACACAAGTGAACAATTAACCAGAGTCTTGTAATTACGTAGTAATTAACTACGTACGACGCGTAATTAGTGAAAATTGTGTATCGCGAATGCAACGTGGTATTTGTCAATCAAATATCTGCAACAAAATTGGTTATTGAAAATTGTACATGTGCTCTGAAAATTTGAGGTTAGGTACACATTTTGTGATCGAAGCGAGATTGATAATCAGGAGATTACTTACCTGGGTGTTGTCTAGGAAAAGGATTGTTTATTTAGCAATTCGAAAAGTTGGTTTGGAGAAGAAAACAAGCTTAATCGGCACTTCTACACAATTATTAATAACAGAATACCGGTAGCAGTTAGGACGCATGCCGCATCCACAGCAGTGAGAAACATGGTAACTACGATCGTCGAGATAATATGGTATCCAGTGGCGTACTGAATTGAGTGAAAATTTACCAGTTTAAAAATTTATAAGGTAAAATTTTATTTTTATTTTGATAAATTCAAAATAAAACTACGAGTTGTGTCGTAAATGAATTTATTAAAAAATTTTTGTACAATTAATTTGAATTTTACACATTATTTTACACGAATAATTGAATATCCAGGTTCAACTTCTGTTTTTGGGAAATTAAATGTCGCTTGGATTCTTAATTATTACATTATTTAACACATTTGGTTCGAGGCAGATTTATTGCCACTTATAAATTGATGCAAATTTTCGCAATTGGGTATTTTTATTTAATAAACAATGTTGATGTCGAATTACTGCCTTGTTATTTCGTCTGTTTGAATCCACTGACCTTTGACCAAGTGAAGAACTCAGCTACCGGCATAAAACTAGTACAGCGGCCTTTGAAATAGTTTTAGGATGAGCATAAATCATAACAATATATTCGGATGAATAACAGATAGTTCTCTTTAAGAAAATTCAAAGTCTTCTTAGAAGCGTGCTGCCACGGTATAACTTCGTCGCCGGTCAAATTACCTCGACGACTCGTCCCAGGGAGATGGCACCGCCTCTATCTGGCTAGCTCCAGCAGAGAGACTCGAAATTTTCGCCACCGAGTTTCTTCCAGATGTTTGTGAGAGGAGTAGAGTAAAATTTGCCGTGGGCGCCACGTAATCTTGGCTACTCCTCAGCACCGATCTCTCTACCCCGATTACGAGATGGTAGAGAGTTGCGGTCGAACCTCGGCAGCTCCAGATATACAAGAGTTTAATTGTTGTATATATTTATTAATTTTGGAATTTAGACAAAAAAAACTTGAAAAATGGAAATATCACGAACAAGACAATAAAATTCCCCTCGTATAGCTATACTCGGTTCACACTTTTTAACATAAAAAAATAATTTCGCCCCTTTTTCCCCAAAAATTCTGCCCAATGAATTTTATTTTTTTTTTCTAAACAATAACAAAAAGAAAACAAGAAGAACAGTCCAAACACTTAGCTTTCTTGGTCTGAGGTGCAGGTAAAGTCCCAACTCACTGGCTGCTTCCCACCAGGACTCGGTACCCGGACTTGGTACGGACTTGTTATAAAAAAACTTGTTACTAAAACCCTCAAGCTGTTAGGAGGGTCGACAATTAAAAAAATGAATCCTTGAGTTAAAAAGTATTTAAAAAATTGTAATTTTATCCTCGAGTGAGATTGATAATGATATCTTCGAGTTTCGCTGATTAATCCCTAGCTATAGGCTGGTTATCCCACTATACCACTTTTTCAGCCAAACTCGTACAATTTTTAATTCCACTTTTGTCACTCCAAATTTTAATTTCTATCTTTTTTTTTCCCTTGTTCCATAAACAACCCCGATTTATATTATAAAAAAATTAACCCCGTGCCAAGCTTTCTTACAACGATTATTGGACCGTTACACTCCCCCTCACCTTGGAAAGAGGTAAATTTCCTTTAAACGAAGAACGAAGTTAAAATGGGAAATTTGCCGATTTGCCATGTAATATAAAAGAAAAGAATTAATTGCCATTGAGAGAAAAGGATGGTCGTCAACAAGAGCGTAAGGGAAAAATCAGGAATGTCTAATCGGGAGCTGGCTCTAAATAAAGTTTTAGATCTTGTACATGCCAATTTCCTTGAGCTACCCCTTGATCATTAACCAATTGATAAGTACCGTAACCAATTTTTTTCCCAATTGTAAATGGACCAACGAATTTGGCACATAACTTTGCGTTAATATAGTTAATAGCGTCGGACTGAACTTTGTTTCTCCGCCAAACCTTGTCCCCAATGTTATATTCCACTGGTCTTCGACGTAAATTATAAATTATTCTATTGCGCTCTTGAGCTTTTAGTAAGTCGACGCTAACTGTTTCAAACATCTTCTGAAAACCCAAATTTCTTCGCTTCACCTCACTAATAAGATCTATTTCGTTTTCGTTTGACGCACCGTTTAATTTTCTATCATAGTCGCTACCGCATTCCACATATTCACGACCAAAATTTATATAGAATGGCGAAAACCCAGTAACTTCACTCCGAGATGTTCTGATTGCGCACCCAAGGGCATTTAAATTCTCATCCCACTTTCTTAAGATAAGAGGAAATCATAGTTTTGACGACTCGATTTACTCGTTCGCAAGGGTCAGCCCTAGGATAATATAATGGGGTAAAGGAAATCCTAACATCGTACTTTTTACATAAATTCGCGAATTCCTTGCTTTTCATTTGTACCCCATTGTCACAGATGATAAACTGTGGAACTCCATAACTTAGAAAAACGCCATCTTCAACATGCCGACAAAGTAATTTTGCTGTAGCTGCGCGTAACGGAAAAAGTAGAACAAATTTACTAAAGGAATCACTGATGACTAAAAGGTATTTATTGCCATGAGTTGAGCGTGGCAGAGGACCCATAAAATCTAAGCTAATCGTTTGCCACGGTTGGGTTGGATAGGATCTATTCCCCATGAGTCCTGCGGGTTTCTTCTGTTCTGGTTTGTATTTTGCACAGATAGCACAAGCTTTAACGTATTTGGCTATATCGCTTCTCATCTTAGGCCATGTATAATTATTGCGTAACTTCCAGAAAACTTTATTTATTCCCACATGTCCAGCTCTGACATCGTCATGGTGTTCTTGTATGAGAACTTTACGCTTATCTTTGGGTACTACAATTTTCCAATTTTCAACGTCAGACGTGAGCTCCGGAATACCGATTTTTACATACTTATATATCAAATTATTTTCTAATCTCCACTGAGAAAATTTGTTCGGGAATTCTTCTATCTTCTCGCGAAGTTTTATATACCATTTATCGGTGGTATCATGTAACGTAGTTTGTATACTAGAGATGGTTGCAATTTGTGAGAGATTTGGCACTGATCGTGATAAAAAATCGGGTACAATATTTTCCTTGCCTTTTCTGTGCACTATCTTGTAGTCAAACGGTTGCAAACGTAGAGCCCATCTACCCAAACGTCCCGTCGGATCTTTTAGATTATCCAACCAAAGTAACGAAGCGTGGTCGGTAATTACAGTAAAAACATTACCCTCCAGATAATGCCGAAGTTTTTCAACAGCCCAAATAACGCTTAAGCACTCGCGCTCTGTAGTAGAATATTTACGTTCTTGCTTCGTTAAAGATCTGGATAAGAAACACAGAACCTTTTCTTCCCCTTCCAAACATTGAGTTAAAACCGCCCCAATTCCGTAGGCCGAAGCATCACACTGAAGGCAAAACGGTTCGTTAAAATCGGGACACGTTAAAATAGGTGCGGTGACCAGACAATTTTTAATTTCATTAAAAGCATCCTCGCAAGAGTCATTCCATTGAAAATGTACGTTCTTTTGAATCAACCTAGTCAAAGGTACAATAATTGACGAAAAATTCGGCACAAATCTTCGATACCAACCAGCCATACCTAAAAACCTTCTGACTTCGGTAGAATTCTTCGGAGACGCAACGTTTAAAATGGCCTCTACTTTTCCTACATCGGTTCTTAGCCCTTCCGAATCTACAACATAGCCCAAATATTTTAAGGAAGGACGACAAAATTGACATTTTTCTCTACTTAGAGTTAAACCTGCCGTAGTGAGCCTATCAAATACTTTAACCAAAATTTCCAAATGAGTTGTAAGATCAGGAGAGATAATAATAATATCGTCCAGATACACGAGTACATAAGGTTCGAGGTCAACGCCTAGCACAGTGTCAATTAATCGCTGCCAACTGGCAGGTGCATTTGTGAGACCAAATGGCATTCTTTTAAACTGATATAAGCCTCTACCAGGCACCGTAAACGCAGTATATTCGCGAGAGGAAGGTTTAACCGATATTTGCCAATAAGCGCTTTTTATATCCATACTCGTGATATATTTGGCTCCTCGCAACCTATCTAAAATGGACGAAATATATGGGAGTGGATAATTACCTCGACGACTCGTCCCAGGGAGATGGCACCGCCTCTATCTGGCTAGCTCCAGCAGAGAGACTCGAAATTTTCGCCACCGAGTTTCTTCCAGATGTTTGTGAGAGGAGTAGAGTAAAATTTGCCGTGGGCGCCACGTAATCTTGGCTACTCCTCAGCACCGATCTCTCTACCCCGATTACGAGATGGTAGAGAGTTGCGGTCGAACCTCGGCAGCTCCAGATATACAAGAGTTTAATTGTTGTATATATTTATTAATTTTGGAATTTAGACAAAAAAAACTTGAAAAATGGAAATATCACGAACAAGACAATAAAATTCCCCTCGTATAGCTATACTCGGTTCACACTTTTTAACATAAAAAAATAATTTCGCCCCTTTTTCCCCAAAAATTCTGCCCAATGAATTTTATTTTTTTTTTCTAAACAATAACAAAAAGAAAACAAGAAGAACAGTCCAAACACTTAGCTTTCTTGGTCTGAGGTGCAGGTAAAGTCCCAACTCACTGGCTGCTTCCCACCAGGACTCGGTACCCGGACTTGGTACGGACTTGTTATAAAAAAACTTGTTACTAAAACCCTCAAGCTGTTAGGAGGGTCGACAATTAAAAAAATGAATCCTTGAGTTAAAAAGTATTTAAAAAATTGTAATTTTATCCTCGAGTGAGATTGATAATGATATCTTCGAGTTTCGCTGATTAATCCCTAGCTATAGGCTGGTTATCCCACTATACCACTTTTTCAGCCAAACTCGTACAATTTTTAATTCCACTTTTGTCACTCCAAATTTTAATTTCTATCTTTTTTTTTCCCTTGTTCCATAAACAACCCCGATTTATATTATAAAAAAATTAACCCCGTGCCAAGCTTTCTTACAACGATTATTGGACCGTTACAGTGCGCTGGTGCAGAGTCTTGGTAAAATATCCAATCACCAATAGGATATAACCTTTTTGTATCAGTCAAAAGTGGTTTCAAACAATTCTTAATATAATATTCCGAGTTAATTTTAGCACCAGGCTCAACAAAAATTGGCGTTATTGTTCCATAATTCGATATTCCCATGAACACCGTAACTCCCTTTGCATGAGACTGTTTTGTGAATACGTCCAATTCTTTTTCCGACTGCTCGCGGCTCAAGTATTGAACTTTTCGTTGACCATCAGTATTTGTTAAGCTACGTTTAGATCTGAACTTTATTCCACGAATTTTATGTCAGACACCAGCTGTCGCTAATGTAAACGATGAAAAATTTCTGTCAGACATATACGCATGAATTTCCGACAATAAGTGTAGACACTTATAGATGGTCAGATGTAAACGCAAAATTTTACGATGCAAAATTTCTGTCGGACATTTATGATGCGTTTAGATCTGACACTTTATTCCAGAAATATGTATAAAGGGTCGGACATAAATTCATTTTGACCGTTTACATTACAGGTAGAAATTTAGCACTACAGTTATGTCCAGAAGTATTATAAAGTGTCTGCCATAAACTTGCTTTGACCGTTTACATTACAGGTAACAATTTAGTACGACAGTTATTTCCAGAAATATATTATTATAAAGTGTCTGCCATAAACTTGCTTTGAGCGTTTACATCACAGGTAGAAGTTCCTTGATTCCTTCATTCTGTAAAGATTATTTGACCGGAAAAGTTCACAGTTCACAATGAAAATATTGAAGAAAAAAATTGCTGCTAGTTTGATTATTATTCATTTAAGAAAAAAGAAGAGAAATCGTTCTGTATGGATTCGAGAGTGGATTTTAAGACGTGAAGAACAAGGTGCTTATAAACAACTAATGTCTGAACTTAGATTGGAGAATCCAGTGCAATTTTCAAATTTTATAAGGATGAAACCAACCGATTTCGAGCAGTTGATTTGTAAAGTGGGTCCTCTTATAACAAAGCAAGATACCAAATTCAGAAAAGCCATTAGCGTAGGAGAACGTCTTGCTGTAACTTTACGATTTTTAGCAACAGGTAAGTACATCCAAATCTTTATGTCCCATTTCATCATTTTTCCAAATTTCGATTTTTGGAAAAAATTGGTTTGTACATCGTTTGTGTAGGTTTGTGTTTTAGGGACAAAAAAAAATACACTAATGCCTGTTTTCACCAACAATTTATTTAAGAATTTCCTCGTAAAGAATTCCTTAGCTAGAATTCCATAAATTTGATTGGTCAAATTTGACATATGAGTTTTTTATGTCAATACTATGTCAAATTTCACCAATCACATTTATGGAATATAGGAATACCTAGCTAAGGAATTCTTACTAGGATATTCTTAAATAAATGTTGGTGCAATCGGGCATTAGGAGTTTATATTATTTAATCCCGCGCAGGGCCGTATATAATGAGCCCCCCCCCCATAATATGACTTGAAAGTCGAGTATTTAAAATACAAATACAAAATAAAATAAATAAATAAATTTGGCCTTTCATTCTTTCCAACCAATGAAAGACGTAATTTATAACCAAATAACCAACAATTTATTTAATAATTTCCTAGTAAAGAATTACTTAGCTAGAATTCCATTAATGTGATTGGTCAAATTTGACATGAGTTTTTTTATGTCAATACTATGTCAAATTTCACCAAACATTAATGGATTCCTAGCTAAGTAATTCTTTACTAGGAAATTCTTAAATAAATTGTTGGTGAAAACAGGCATTAATCATTTTAGTAATTATTCTATGATTTTACCAACCTAGTTAAAAAAGCAGACCTACGCCAGAAGCATTTTGAAACACATGGTGACGGTAAATTTTTAAATACATTTTTTTATAAACGTTTAGAAAATAATTAAATGGCAACAAAATGTAATTGAATAATGTATAAGCAAAATACATTTTTATTGTATTTAAATACAATTTATTACAAAAATACATTTAGAAACTCATTGAAAATACAAAATACAAAAGAAATTAATCGAATTATATCCTTTTAACCTCTTCAAGGACATAGGCACATATGTGTACGTTTAGAAAATTTTAAATAATATCTATATGTAATTAAACGTGGTCTGGTCACTGGAACAAAAAATGGACGTTTTTAAAATTTAAAAAAAATAATCTGTCCCTGAAGAGGTTAATAAAATGAACATCTGATCGTAATTAAAATTCTTTTGTAAAAATCTTAATTTATCAAAAAAGTACATATAAAAATGTACGACACTTTCCATAAAAGTAGACGAGTGATCAACTTTTGCAATTTATTCCAAGCAACGCGGAATATGTATTTACAGCGTTTACATCTGATCATCTATAAGTGTAAACATTTATCGACAGAAGTTGATAAATAAATGTCTGACAGAAATTTTGCCTATTAAAGTGCAGCGTTTACATCTGACCATCTATAAGTGTCTACACTTATTGTCGGAAATTCATGCGTATATGTCTGACAGAAATTTTGCATCGTTTACATTAGCGACAGCTGGTGTCTGACATAAAATTCGTGGAATAAAGTTCAGATCTAAACGTAGCTTTAGATGTTTTGAAATGTTTTGCCATATGTTGTAGTGTCGGAGATTTGTTTTTAATGCCATTTTCTTCAAATTCGATAATTGTCGATTTGTCAGAGTTGGCTTTTTGACGCTGCCTTTCTTCCGAATTTTGAGTTTATGTTCTGGGATACCATTTTTCTTGTAACTAGAGAGTGTACCTTTCGAAACACAAAATTTCTTATCTTTACACCTTTTCTGTATTTCAGTAAAACTGCACTGTTGTTCTAAAAGATTAAAAATTGTGATATGTTGCTCTTTAGTTAACACACCATGATTGTAATAACTGATGATATTAGAAAAAAAAAAAAAAAAATTGACATAGGTAAGTTGATATCACCTACTCGTTGTAATAAATCTTAAAGGGACATATATTTAAACAACTTTTCAAACTATTTTTCATTAGAAAATATTGAATTTTCAAAATCGATTTTCTCCAAATTGTCTCAGTTTCGCAAGCTGAAATTTTCAGTGTATGTATAACTAATTATACCCTAAAGGTGTGGTAAAAATTGTGCAAATCGGTGATTAGTAATGTTGGTGTCCCCTTTGTTAGACCACTATGGTTTTCAACGGCTCAATTGAGTCCATTAGTGTGACGTCACAACGCCTAGAAATTGGCAAACCGTATTACGCGAATTGACTAAGTGGTTTGCGTCCATTTGAAAAAGAACATAACACGAACATTTGCAAACACGACGATCGCATCAAGGAAAGTGTCAACTGTTTCAACATAACCCTATTTAATTCATTTAATTGTTATAAACTTATATTAATTATATAAATAATTCACTATTCTACTAATTATAGTCTACTATTTTATGGTAGAAAGTTCCTTAAGTATTTAAAGCAAACCATTTTTTAAATTTAATTGGTTGCTCTCATTCTGGTGAAAAACCATTAGAATGCATGACATTATAATTAATAGTTTAAATAATATAAAGACCTTTTAAAACCTTTTTAACGTATAGATTTAAATTTTAGGAAACATACTGCGATTTTCACCTCTACGGTGTCTTTTTCTTTGAATTATATTTTATTTAAAAAGTGTTAAAAATAATTGTCAAACGTAGAAGGTTTCTCGCTACTGTGAATTCAATCACAATTGTACAATATTGTGCACTTCACTCAATTTTTCTCATTAACTAAACTTTCACATACCGTAAAATGGAGTGAATCACAACAGGCAGGTGAATCACAACAAAAGTTTGGGAAGGCACAAATAATTTTTCTGTACTGCAACATTGAATAAAATTATTTGATTAATCCTTGATGCACAGAAAAATTATTTGTGCCTTCCCAAACTTTTGTTGTGATTCACCTGCCTGTTGTGATTCACCCCATTTTACGGTATGTGAAAGTTTAGTTAATGAGAAAAATTGAGTGAAGTGCACAATATTGTACAATTGTGATTGAATTCACAGTAGCGAGAAACCTTCTACGTTTGACAATTATTTTTAACACTTTTTAAATAAAATATAATTCAAAGAAAAAGACACCGTAGAGGTGAAAATCGCAGTATGTTTCCTAAAATTTAAATCTGTACGTTAAAAAGGTTTTAAAAGGTCTTTATATTATTTAAACTATTAATTATAATGTCATGCATTCTAATGGTTTTTCACCAGAATGAGAGCAACCAATTAAATTTAAAAAATGGTTTGCTTTAAATACTTAAGGAACTTTCTACCATAAAATAGTAGACTATAATTAGTAGAATAGTGAATTATTTACATAATTAATATAAGTTTATAACAATTAAATGAATTAAATAGGGTTATGTTGAAACAGTTGACACTTTCCTTGATGCGATCGTCGTGTTTGCACCTGTTCGTGTTATGTTCTTTTTCAAATGGACGCAAACCACTTAGTCAATTCGCGTAATACGGTTTGCCAATTTCTAGGCGTTGTGACGTCACCACTAATGGACTCAATTATTACTATAATAAATTAAATTAATAGTGGAAGATAGCCTTGCATTATATTATTGAATTGTTTTAGTTTTACATGGGAACCTTTAGTTAGAAATTCTCATATTTATAAAAATATAAACTTTGCACTTATATTATTTGTATTCCAAAGTATGTTCAATGATTGAAGCTGTGTTACTGCTTATTTTATGCTTTGCTAGTTATTTAGAAGAATATGTATATATGTTACGGAAAAAGTACGTAACTGGAAAATGTACACATTTACCGGTAAATGTGTACATATTCCACGGGAGTTGGTAAAAGTGCATTGAATAATATAAAAGAGGGCGCTATCCTTACAATTACCGGTAAATGTGCACATATGACATGTACCTTGGTAAAAGTGAGTAGCCGAATGCCGAACTGTTGTGATGTAATTATACCATTCTTCAAAGACTGATCTATGTGCATAGATCTATGAAATTAACCCCCAATTCCATAAAACTTTTAACAAGTTGTTAAAGTTAAAGGATGAATTCTATTGGTCTATTAGTACTAACGGACGCTTTCTATTGGTTAGTTAAATTTAACACGTTGTTAAAAGTTTTATGAAACAAAGCATAAATCAGGCCCGTAGCCAGGATTTCATTTGGGGGGGGGGGGGCACTTGTAAAAGGCCTTTTGTAAAACGTAAAATTTTCGGTGGTTAATTAAATTAACTCATTATTTATTTATTATTTTATCATTTCGGGGGGGGGGGGGCAAGTGCCCCCAAGTTCCCCCCTTTAAATTATCTAAATTGTGGGGTTTTGTAAATATAACCTATAAATAAAGTGTCAACTACTATCAATATTTTAATATTTAAACGATAAATTGTTTTATTTATTATTATAAATTTCAATTAAATATAATAAAATTAATTTAAAATTAAGTGGGCATATTAAATTTATTTAAATAAATAAATATTAATATTTCTAATCGTTCGAAATTTAAAAATGTCCGTTCATTAAGTTTCAATATACTTTTCCCAACATTGTTTGGTAAATGTGGACATATTCCTAATTCTATAGGGAAAGGTACATTGTATGTACATTTACCAAGAGCACCGGAAAAAGTGCACATTTTCCGGTAAATGTGCACTTTTACCGGTATATGTACTTTTCCCGTAACATATATATGTGTATTTAAAGAAATAATAAGTAAATTTAAACAATTAACTTCACGCACATCATGGTAATCCTTATACTAAATAATAAAATATACCTAAGTATTCGCGTTTTACATTACCGTTGATGGCGCTGCCAACCATACGTTCAAAATGGACTTATAAAGTATTCCGTGTGGTGGCGTTAATGTAAATGTAAACAAGTTCATGATGGAAACAAAGCAAAATATTGTTCACTATACGTTCAACATGAACTTCGAAATTATTCCGTGTGGTGGCGTTTTGATAATGTAAAACGCGAATAGGTAGATACATATTAAAAAATTATCTTTGATTTATTGATTTTTATTACCTAGTACAGTAAGCGAATACCGGTTTTTACGTTAATCGGTTAAGCGGCTTTGATTAACAGCGGTTTACAAAATTTACGGTTTCTTGCAGCACAAATTTGTATGGAAATTTTATTAATTATTATTAATAAAGTCCCTAATAATGAGTTAAAATGAAAAATCTTGATAAATCACCTAATTACTAACTTAAAAAAAGATATTAATACTTACCGTGTTGTTCTTAATTTTAAAAACTGCGTTAGTAAAAATTGGACAACATATTATATTACCATCACCAATCTTTATTAATAAATAACTTCAATAATTAATAACAACAAAAATTGATTTGTATGTAAAAAAAAACAACTAATAACTACTAAAAGTAATAATAAGAGATACACTATAAACTTAACTAAAATTTATAAAAAGTTAAAACTTAGAAACAAGAAAACCAAAATTTAAAGTAGTTTAGTTAAACCGAATTGCCATCAAGTTAAATAAGTATATTACAAAGTATTATAGGGATAATACCTAGGTACATCATTAGGTTTGTTCCAACATGCAATTCTTGTACGGTTCAGAAATGATTGTGAAACTGTTCATGCGCAGCCGTCGACTGTGTATCGTTCGCAAACGGTACAAAGGTTGGTAGCAGTTGGAACGGTTTAGTGATCGTTTTGTACGTCATTATTTGATGATGAAATATAAAATTCTAAATCATCTTCGCTCGAGATATCAGATAAATCGCTGTCATCTTCTTCACCCATATTAAATCAGTAAAAATAAATTTATTAGCACAAAAACAACTAAAATGACAGTTAAACAGTTAATAGGTAATCAGCTGTTGATATACTGTCAGTGCGCAGGTCAATCCTTTCGATTCCAAACGATACTAGCTTTTGATCATGTGTCGTTCGTACCGTTGCGAAACCGTTCACGAATGATCCAAAGTTTGGTTGGAACGCTTAAGTGATCGTCCCGTAAACCGTTCGAGCTTAGTTGGAACGAGTTTTAACGATTGCGCATGAGCGGGTCGTACAGTGAACGGTTTTTGACGATGTTGGAACAAACCTATTATCCACAAGTAGGTACAAAAGGGTTTCTACAATCTATTAAAGACTTTAAAATAGATTAATTTTGATGATAAAATTTCAATTGATATGCTGGTGTCTTTTCAGTGGATTTCCTTCTAACTATTTTATGATTTTCGCTAGTTTGTTGTGAAGCATCTATGTATATCGTCCCCTTAGTACTATAACTAGGTAACTTGAAATTACTCATATGGAGAAAATCAAGTTTAAAGTTTAGAATAGCAATTGGCAGGATAGACTTAGGTATGATTCTAGTTTACGGTTACAACACCGATCTTCTTCATATTTGGTGTGGACATGCTCCATGATGTTCTGAACACGAATCACTAAAAATTTTTGCGCGGAAACTATTTATTTGCCCGTAAAAAAATAATTTCTAAATTTGGATTAAAATGTAGTACCTATCTACATTTTGCAAGTGGATATTTATTATAAAAATAAAACAATAACTCAATATTATATAAGCGTCAGGTACTGTTCGTAAAAAAATACGAATGAGAAGCGATGGTAATTCTAGGTGTCAGATATGAAATATAAAACTAGTCAGATGTCACATCTTCCCGAAAATTGTTGATATTTTAGCATGTCAAAGGTCACATTTTAGCATACCTACATGTCAGTCACATAGAAAAGCTCACAAAACTCCGTCTGCTTCATAACAAAAAAAAGGAACAATATTGAATAGGAAACGAGATCAACAATAAAAAATGATATAAATAAGTTTTATTTTTAATAAATTACGAATTATGGAAATTATATTAATAATGTATTTAAGCTTTCGATCTTGCATTTAGATCTTCTTCAGAAATTACAAATAATGTACCTAATTGAAGCATGATCGAAAGCAAACCAATTTTAAATGATATAAAATAGTTGAAACAAATGAATTAAAAATAAAACAAATAATTATTGATATTTACTGGTAATCCAAACCTGCGTTTCAATTCATAATAATTGCAGAAACCCATATTTACTTGTGTGTAATAATGAACACTTACTTATTTTGCTACTAAATTCAGTTGTTAATTAGATCTTCGGATATATTGGATAATATATTTCAAAATACACATTTATAATGACTATTACGTGATTAAAATAAATAAATTCTACTTTACCCATATATTCACCCAAGGGGTAAGCCGCTGGCCAAAAAACGTACAAAACTTCCATTTTTGTGGAAGTTCTGCAGAACTTCTACAGATTTCCATGGAATTCTACGAACTTCTACAGATTTCCATGGAATTCTACGAACTTCCAAGAAATTCCATGGAATTCCGTGGCCTTCCTTGGGTTTTGAGCCAAATTTCGTCAAATTAAATAAGCAGTGTTGAAAACTAAGACCTTTTTATCTTAATTAATATAGTGATATTTATTTAATTTAGAGGCCCTAAGTTGTGTAAGTATTTCTACATTTGAAATTTGATAATATTTTTTCGGTTTAATTTTGTTTTTGTTGGCAGTACTAATTTGACGAAAAGGTAATCCAGGAATGTATGATCCAGGATTCACCTATAATAGTCTTCGTTTAGATAGTAAATAAAATAAAACAAACGAATAGCATAGATTGCTAAAAAATACTTTTACAAAAACAAAAACAAAAGTTTATAAACTAAATAATACTTTTAATTCTTTGGGCTAAATAAAAACAGCATAAACTAATACTATATTTAGATCTAAAAACAAAAGAAATATACCGGGAGACCGGCCGCCGCGCCGGAGTGAACATAGGAAATTAACATAGGAAATTAATTTTTCTTTAATTCCTGCTTCCCATCAGAACGGATAAGAATGAAAATGGTATCAATTGAAAGAGTTTTATTTTCTGCGTCTAAAGACATCCAACACTTGATGTTTTGTTCTTTAATAATGTTAAAAATGTAGAATTAAAATAAGCGATTTTTTAAAAATCAGACCTGCTTTGGATGGTTGAACTGTCAAAACTTGCTTTTAAAATTAGTTTTCAAACAAAAACAATTGCTATATGAATTTGAACAAGGCATCTAATAATTATTTAAAAGTGCTATTTTGTCATTTTATTTTGAGTTTTTAACAATAATCAAAGAACAAACCATCAAGTGCTGGGTGTCTTTAGACGCGGAAAATAAAACTCTTTCAATTGATACCATTTTCATTCTTATACGTTCTGATGGGAAGCAGGAATTAAAGAAAAATTAATTTCCTATGTTCACCCCGGCGGCCGGTCACCCGGTATATATTTATATACCGGGTGACCGGCCGCCGATGTGAACATAGGAAAATAACATAGGAAATAGATTTTTTTTAAATTCCTGCTTCCCATTATAACGGATTAGAATGAAAAGAGTATCAATTTAAAGAGGTTTATTTTCCGCGTATAAAGACACCCAATCACTTGATGGTTTGTTCTTAACTATGAGCATGGGTATGAGTATAATTGAAACAAACTCCCCTTTAATAATAATGGACTTGTCCAAACTTCCACGGACTTCCAAGGACTTCTACGAACTTCTATGGACTTCTAAGGAATTCTTAGGACTTCTATAGAACTTCCTATAACTTCTTAGACTTCTACACCAAACGTACAAAACTTCCACCTGCGGTTCACCCTTGTATTCACCAGTTGGAATATATGGAGGAAAATGCGCTTCATCAACCACATAATTGCAAATGTGATATGTAACATCCTAAAAAAAATTATAAAATGATAAAAGTAAGAGAGTTATTAAAATATACACATAGTCACCTTTTTAAAGAAGCATTGGGTGAAGTTACCGCAATCGAAGAAAGCTTTTGCTCCAAACATATTTGAATAAACGGCTTTGCAAAAGTTGACTTGAAAACGAAGAGCAGGAAATTTACGATATTCGTTACTTAGAAATTTGTATCCTTGTACTATTGCCTAAAAATTGAACACCAAATATATATAAAAAATATAGAACTTAATTTCTTTTTCTTTTTTTCAGGTAGTGGACTATTAATAATTACTAGATTGTATTATGGTGCGATTATGCAAGTATTTAGTGTAATTTAAGCTAATTTAAGCTAAGCTAATTTAAGCTAAGAAAAAATGATCGATTATGCAAACATTTAACGTAATTTAATAATAAGGGGGCGGGGCTTCGGAATGACAGATAATAAATTAAAATATTTAAAGTTGAATTTTAAATTCATCAGATGTTCCAGTTGTAGTGACTATTTATAAAAAATATTTTGTGTGTGTATTTATAATAATTGTGTTACATGCTGTATATGTCACAGCTGGAGATTTCAACTTTCTATCTTATATTTATAAAGGTTTGTATCTCCGCTAACTCTTCACCACAGAACATCTCTTCACTCATAATGTGCTTATTATACCATGAAACTGTAAGTATTAACAATACAAACTTTAGAAACTACAAAAAGTTGTGTGTTCAAGCAGTTTATACGTTTTGTTGTCTTTTTTAGCTGATAAAAATAAAAAGCCCAAATACAGGGTGTTTTTTTAGCTGGATGAGAATTTCAAAATGAAATAAAACATTAAAAACCTGACGGAATGTTTTGGTTATAATTTTTTTATGAAAGTACAGTTAAAGGCATTTATGGTTTGAACATGACTTCCGGCATGTGACCACCACGACTAATGATTACGAAGCGCATCCGTTCAGTCCAATTTTTGACCACTTTTTCCAATATTTCTGGCTTTATTTCATAAATGGCTTGCTGAATATTAGCCTCCAATGCTTCTAGAGTTGTTGGTTTGTTAGCATAAACCATGGATTTAACATATCCCCACAGAAAATAATCTGGAGGTGTCAAATCACACGATCTTGGAGGCCAATTGATAGGACCACGTTTTGAAATACTGTTGTCACCAAATTGTCCTTTCAATAAATTGATGGTTTCGTTGGCTGTGTGGCACGTAGCACCATCCTGTTGGAACCATAAGTTGTCAATGTTTAGCTCTTGAAGTTTTGGAAACAAAAATGTATTGAGCATGTGTCGATATCTCACACCATTCACCGTAACGGTAGCTCCTTCCTCATTTCGAAAGACATATGTACCAATGATGCCGTTCGTTGGCGTGTATTCCACACCAAACAGTCAATTTTAATGGATGCAATGGAGTCTCAAGATAATGTCCCGGATTGGTCTCACTCCATATACGGCAATTTTGTTTGTTCACATACCCATTTAACCAGAAATGTGCCTCGTCACTGAACAAAATTTTACGGTAAAAAAATGGATCCACTTCCAATTGGTTGTGAGCCCAATTTGGTAGCGTTGTTCAATGGTCAATCTATGCATTATCAAATGCTAAACCTTGCTAAACACAAATGTCAAAAAACTGTTTCCATAGCAATCTTGATTCAATTGTTATCCCTATTGAAAGTTCTCATGCAGCTAAAAAAACACCCTATATTACATGTAAGCAGAAAATTTCAGAATATAGTTAAATATGGTTAAATACATAAAGGACAATGATCTAGAGCTATGTTTTAAATACAAAATGTATTATTATATTGTATACAAAATAAATTCACCTGTCGAAATGAAAATTCAAGTCGATGAAATAATTTATTTCCCGAAGATGTCTTACGATTACATACTCATTAATAGTAAGTACCTATTACATTAATATTATTATATTTAACAAATAATACTATCATTACTATTGATACTATTGATGATGAAATAATTTATTTCCCGAAGATGTCTTACGATTACATACTCATTAATAGTAAGTACCTATTACATTAATATTATTATATTTAACAAATAATACTATCATTACTATGTTTGTAGCTTTCTTTGCAAGAAATTACTTGGACATTTTATACAACCAATAAATCAGCACCCCGAAGGAGCAATGTTTGTTGTCAAAATTTTAAAACCTCATACAAGAAGAGTATTATTATCATACAAGAAAATAATTTCAGTTCAAGTGCTACTGGGTTTTAACAAATATAAATAATCTCATACTGTTATCCTTTAATAATTTTGTAATTGAATTATAAACGCAAATAAAGAATAAATAATTAAAACAACTTATTTATTGAGTTAATTATTAGCAAACAATTAGATTTTCATTTGGAAAAGTTCGCCATGGCAGTTTGCATCACGTGGTCCAATTCTGCACTCATTTTTAATTTTTATTGATCGACTCGTGGGATACTTCGAAGTGGATGATTTGATAAAAAGCAATGAATGTTGTACTGTGTCGACTCAAATTAAGCACAATTCTCTTCCAAGCTATAAAAAACTGTTTCTGGACCGCTTTATCATAAAAAATAATAGTAGGGGAAAGTAACGTACCTTGAACAGGTTCGTACCTTGAGCCACTTTGAATTTCTGCGCCAATTTTGGCCGTACACCATCCATGCGTAGGTTTTAGTACTCTCAGATATCAGTAAATGGCTCTACCTGACAAAAAGTTAAATGTAAAGCGTGGTTTGTGAAATTTTTGATAAAAACTGTTTTACTGCCAGAAAAGTTACAAAAAGGAGATACGTGTTTGTGTAATTATATGTTAATTGTTACTTATGAGTTGTTCCGCGATGGCAATCTAAGATATTATGTGGTCTTCGCCATCTAACCGTAATATTACATTTAGTCATCTCCTAAGCTAAAAATCCCCACCTTGATTTATTTCAAGACACGACATGTGCTGTACCTTGATCTAGGCGTTGAATTTGTACCTTGCACCGCTTCAAGGTGCATCAAAGACCATCACTTCTGGAGTATAATATAACGAATTATTGTTTTTAGATAAGATAGATAATCTTTTGTTAGCTAATTCGGCCAAAAGTTATATAATTGATCAAAGAGATGTGATTTTAAAATTACCCCCTCCAATGACCACAGGAGGATCGGCTCGTCAGCAGTCATATTTCAGATTTCTAGTAGATCTTAGCAGCTATGCTTTGAAATAATCAAAACAATAAAATTTCATTTTTAATTGCTTTTTTTCTATCTTGACAATTTTTACTTTTTTTTCATTAATTTATAAAAATTTTCCCCAAAATATTTTTCCACAAACCATATTATCATAGTGTAGACAAAGAGTCAAAGTTATGATTGCAACAATAATATCAACGAAATGTCATTGCAATGCCATTTTAGGAACACTTTTGCAAAAATGGTCGCAAGGTACGTCACCTTCCCCTATCAATAATTATTTTCCAACCTGAATAATATCTACCAACGAGCAGCGACGATTAATGATATGCACCATAGATATTAAAAATAGGAGAAATGATGTGGTAGAATCATAGATCTATAAAAAACATTTAAATAAAAAAGTTAAAATTTTTGACACTTGCTAAATTGAATTAAATGTTTGCATAGCCGGTTACATTAGTTTACGTATGTTTAACTTTTATAACTTAAATTAGCTTAAATTAGCTTATTTTAAATGTCTTGCATAATCTCACCATTACTCCAACGTTTCGCCAGAGTATATATAATTCTACTAGTAGAGACCCTCTCTAAAATCCCATTCATAAATTAATGTGTTCCAACAATTTTTACTCTAAGATTAGTTCATCTGAAGTACCCTAGAGGGCACACTACTTGTTTGTGAATTTTAATCCAGTGGCTTTCAACCTGTTTCAAGTATTTCGCGGAATATATTTAAATAATCGTAAAATTATTGAATAAAATTGATTATTTTAATGTAAAAATGTTTTCTTGTTTTGTAAATAATATGTTAATAATAAATATTTTGACTAATAACATAATTCGCAAAACGTCAAATGCCAAATACCATGGTAACCAAATACAAATGACCTGAATTGACTGCGACATCTGTGAACTCATATGTGAACTAATCTTAGACTTCAGAAATCTGGAACACTAAAAATGCTCGAGTTTCCCTACTAGTAGATTCTATATACTCTGGTTTCGCTAATAAATATTGTGGTGAAACGAATTAAGCCCAGTTTTGTACAAAATAATTTTGTTGTAAAATAAGGGATGTTTTATCCATTATAACATAGTCGAGCATGATTTTGTTACTTTAAGGTCGATTTTATGTTACCATTGACACATGCACACAGTTTAGCGCAATAGTGTAAGATGTTAAATAGCAGGTTCGAATCCTGAGGTGAACTAAAAATTTATTTGGATGATATTGAAATTTAATAGGCAGAATGACAGTGTAGCAAATGTAAATCACTGGTTCTGAGATAATAAGAGAAAAAGAGAAGTTGGCGTGCGACCTGGGAAGCCAGCAGCAGCGCATTTTTGGTGAGGTCCACCACAAGTGATAAAATTTCGAGTTTTCTTAAAAACCCCAATTGTTTTTCAAGTTGATATTTTGTGAAAAGTGTCGTCCGACGTGGACGAGTGATTTTGGTTTATTTGGAAGTAGAATCTTCCAATTACAGCGATATTTGTAAACGCATCAATGAAAAATTTGAGTGCCAGATGTGCATTATTGTTGGTCAGCCATTGACAAATGATCGAATGATATTTGTAATTACAACGATTACGTGCCTACAATTAGAAAGTTTGGAAGGATGGATTCAAATTCGTTAAGTTTGAATTAAATTATTTACGTACCAATTTCGAGGTTAGTCACACGATTTTATTTTATGTTTGGTTCAAATCGTTTGGGATTTGCTAACGCACATTTGTATACGATCGCCGATCCATTTAATTGGGATAATTTGGGAGAATTGCGAAGATTTGATGTCACAATTCTATATTTCACAAAACAGAAGCTAACAGGTGTCACACGGGCAATAGATGCAAGCGCTGGTGAGGAATTTAGGAAGTAGGAAAGCAGTGGTTCTAAAACAATTTTCGACAAGTGCAGTATTATTGGTAAATAAAAACAATTTAAATTTATTTGTGTCACGCAATTTCACATCACAATAAAAACCTGGAGCAATTTAAGATTTCCGATTTACAATTAAATGTAAATGCGAAAGGTTTTTATTCACATTTAAACACACTAACGACCAAAACGAGTTTGTTCGTAAACTTTACATGCTCGACTTGTGTAGCCTATTGAAATTAATTGAGTTTATGAAAATTAAATTTCTTATTTTGTACGAAGCTGCGTTTTTCTTTTTGATTTCATGCAACGGGCCGTACCCCAATTTAGTTTTGTTGTGTTGCCTACGACAGCAGTAAATTTGTTTAAGGCAATTCATGCAAATTTATTCCTAATAGAGGAATTTCTTTTTAACGAGAATAGTGCGGTAGTTAGGCCGCACATTTATTTTTTTGGCGACCCAGTGATGAGGAGAATAATGAACCCAACTTTTATTTGTTGAAATTATATGCGAACCGAACCATAGTTACCGTTAGCCTATATGATGATTATTTACCCGCGGATGTGCAATTCGTTGTGCTAGGGAAATAATACTACAATATATTGATAGCTGCATTAGGAAGTCCATAATTTCAGAAAATAAAATAAAATGACAATTTAAAAGTGAAGTTATAAATGATTGAAAATTTTTTTTTTAATGATGAGATAAGGAAACTAGATGAAAATAATAGTATTTTATGTAATAAGTACGCAAAACATGGTTTTAGCGGACGAATCGTAATGTTTCCGGACGAGGCGTTAGCCGAGTCCGTAATATGAAGATGAGTCTGCTAAAACCATTTGCGTAAGTGTTGCATACAACGTTTTTTAGTATTAGTTCCGTAAAAAGAATTTTTTTGAAATAAAATATTCATTTTAAATTGACATTAATACGGTAGTGTATTAGAAGGCTGTTTGAAAATTTTTATAGCAACCGATTTATTTATTAACGATGCATCGTTTGTTAATACTCAAAAATATTAGTGTGTTAGTTTTGTGTCTAAAATTTGCCTTATATTATTTACAATTATAATTTTGAAGTAATTCTATTGTGAAAAATGAGTGATATCGATGTAAATATACCAACATCAATTACCGAAAGGGCAAAGAATATTGTCCTAGATTTGCAACCAAAAAAATCGCGTAGTCAATACGAGAAGGAATACAAAATATTTCAAAGCTGGAATAAAGAAAACGGCATTACCGCTGTAAATGAAGATGGGCAGAAAGCTATATTGAAGAATCGTTAGAGACAAAACGAAAGGTATTTTAATAATTACATTTTTATTTACATTTTTACCGCCGTATTCATAAAAATAAATCAATATTTAAGAGAGGCTTGTAAACCCTTGTTAACCATAACCTAGCTTTTTTCCCTATGCTTTTACTAGCAAAAAAAGCTAGGTTATGGTTAAGAAGGGTTTACAAGCCTCTCTTAAATATTGATTTATTTTTATGAATACGGCGGCTAATGTTTAATATTTGAACGATAGGTGTCAAAATTAATTTTGGGCCAGAAACAAGGCGAATCATCATCTGAGTCTACCACTAATATGTCTGTTACTGAAGAAGTCATTCGTACTCGAACTCAAGGAGCTGAAGCTTCAACATCCGCTTTGGATGCGGATGGAGAAGTGTTTCATTTTCAGACAAAAGCTTCAAATATGCCAAAAACTGTCATTTTCATTTTCACATTTCGAAATAGTGTTATTTTTTCTAATTTATTGCTTAATTTGTATACTTGCGTATAATTAATTATACATAAAACCAATTAATAAATGAAAAAAAAGTTACAGTACTTTAAAATTTAAAGTACTAGGCCGCTAAAATAGAAGTTTGCGGACTCGAAACCGTTTCCAAAGTAACCATTTTGCGGAGCAAATACTAAAAAATAAATAAAATATTATAATCTATGGTGATCTGTTTCATTAAAGATCACCATAGATTATATTTTATAATCTATGATCTATGGTGATCTTTAATGAAATGATGAAACAGATCACCATAGATTGTGCTTAGATTATTTGTATCTTCTCTAAAATTAACATTATTAATATGTAGTTGTTTTAATATGGAACATTTCACTGATAAGTTTTTTAAAGTAATTATTTTCCATGTCCAAAATTATTGGCCAGGAAAAATAATGAAAAAATTCTAAACCAAAAGTTGTCTTGAATTTCCGATTATTTGGTTTCGGAGCGATTTTTGATTTCAATTTTTGGATAAAAAATAAAGTTTGTTCAAATATTCTGCAACTGCATTAAACTATTGATTACAACCTAGTAAAGCCTGGAAAAATAATGAAAAAATTCTAAACCAAAAGTTGTCTTTAATTTCCGATGATTTGGTTTCGGAGCGATTTTTGATTTCAATTTTTGGATAAAAAATAAAGTTTGTTCAAATATTCTGCAACTGCATTAAACTATTGACTACAACCTAGTAAAGCCTGGAAAAATAATGAAAAAATTTTAAACCAAAAGTTGTCTTGAATTTCCGATGATTTGGTTTCGGAGCGATTTTTGATTTCAATTTTTGGATAAAAAATAAAGTTTGTTCAAATATTCTGCAACTGCATTAAACTATTGATTACAACCTAGTAAAGCCTGGAAAAATAATGAAAAAATTCTAAACCAAAAGTTGTCTTTAATTTCCGATGATTTGGTTTCGGAGCGATTTTTGATTTCAATTTTTGGATAAAAAATAAAGTTTGTTTAAATATTCTGCAACTGCATTAAACTATTGATTACAACCTAGTAAAGCCTGGAAAAATAATGAAAAAATTCTAAACCAAAAGTTGTCTTGAATTTCCGATGATTTGGTTTCGGAGCGATTTTTGATTTCAATTTTTGGATAAAAAATAAAGTTTCCAGCATATCAACCGGTATGTCGTCGATAACAGCTAGAATATTCTTCTTCAGTTGAGCTGTGAGTTGAGAAAGATGTAAATGATATTCATCGCTGAAGAACACAAGGGGCTCATGAGGCATATATTGTTAAAAACGGCTTCGCATGCATGCATAAAGATGCGCTGTATGCGTGCAGTCACAAGTCAAATTATTACCTCACTCGCATATTTTCACTTTAGCCGCACCCTGTATGACGCTTTAATCTAAAAATCTGACAGCTAGATAACCTAAAATTTTAATTTTTTTCACTGTTACCAACTTTGAATTCGAGAGAATTCGATTTTCTGAAAATTTTATCATTTTTAAAATTATTGAAAAAACTTTAAATTATTGTTTCCAATATAAACTGATACACAATTTTTTTGTAACACACTAACGTATTTCTAAAAAATCCATGGCTGCGAAAAAAATTCTTTTGGTAATTCTGCAAAATACGACACCACAGCGTTTCCCAAGGTCCTCTTAGGTGTTTTTTGAGATTTGAAATGAGATAATAGTCACAGGGATAGAGATTGTCGGGAGTGTAAGGTGGATACCGTAATGCTGTGAAGCCGCTTTCATTGATTACTTATTGAACATTTCGTGCTTTATGCACCTTGCAGTTGTAGTGCATAAGCATAAGCAGAGTTTTCAATTATTATGGGGTATTTTTTCGTGAATAGACGCTTTATTCAAGTTCTTTCTGTAAAATTATGTATTTACCCCGTACTTCAGATAACTCAGCCAGCGGTGTTCGCACTTATTATGTTATATAACAACAGGCCCGTAGCCAGGATTTTATTTCGGGGCACTTGTAAAAAACCTTTTTTAAAATGTAAAATTTTCGGTTGTTCTCCTTCCATTTTCTTTGTCTTTTCAACATATGCGGGGGGGGCACATGCCCCCCCCCCTGGCTACGGGCCTGTATAACAATGTCACAAGACTGAGCTCGACCTACGGCCTTGGTGGCATATGGTTGTGACCGAACACAGCGTCGGCCTACGGCATCGCATATAGATACAAAGCTCGGTCTGCGGCCTCGCACAAACAAACCATGTTTATATGTTTATATGCGAAATTGTAATTATCGGTAAATTAGATTTTAAATAGCAAAGGAGACCTTTTTCGAAAAAATTTCAATTAACGTTTTCGACTTACATAGGTAAAGCGGATGCGGTGAGCGAAAAAAAAACGGAAATTTTTTTTTTCAACATTTTCAAAAGAGGTAAGTTTAAATAGCAAAGGAGACTTTTTTCGAAAAAATTCCATTTCGCATTTTCGACTTGTATTGGCAAGGTGGAGGCAGTGCGCGAAAAAAAAACAAACATTTTTTTTTTCAAAATTATCAAAGGTGGTAGGTAGTCTTATAGGAATTTTTTTAAAATTTAAATCGCATTTACCGCCTCTCCCGATGGAGATACGAAAGTCGACCACGAGAGAGTTTCTATAGAGCTCGGGCAGACGCGTCCGTTCCAACTCGAAGATTAAAAATCGGCCGGTAAATAAGGGCGCTACGGGCGCTCAAAGTTTTTTCGCAATTTTCCGCTACACGATCGCGCCACGGCAAGGCGGAGAAAAAATTTGAATAACCAAAAGCAGATTCGTATAGAGAATTTAACGCTTCTCGATATCGTATATATACAAAATTTTGCTAAACCGCCAAATAAGGTCACAATTTACGAGAGCAGCTGATCGGGGAAATTACCGATTAAAATCGTCGCCGTTTTGGTCGAAATATTAACCGACATAAAATGTCAATTTTAAACGTCAGGAAGAGTTTTTCGAAAAAATGTCGATAAGCATTTTCGATTTATATACGCGAGGCGGAGATGTATTTCGAAAAAAAAATTGAATTTTCCACAATTTAACATTTTTGGAAAAAGTCTTTCTTCCCTTACCACGTCCAACGCGAGGCGGTTTCGTCGGTGCTCTTAACCGTGTCTGCTAATAATTAGGCCATTTAACCGATTCCGCGCTAAAATGTCTGAATTTCGAAAAATTAACACGCCTTGGATCCAAATTTCGGCAAAAAAGGAGGCGTTTTTATTGTTGATGGAATTTCGGCTCTCGGTGCGCCGCCCCACGGTATTTTTAGCTTCCACCACGTCGCGTAAGCAGTAGTACGGTCCTCTGGGCGTCGATCGGCACCGGTCCGGCAGATAACGTTTCCGCGGTTTGGCAGCTACGAAATTGCCGCGCCGGGAAGGTTTTTCCGCCTCCGACGCCGCCACCGACGTCGTACCAGGAATTTTGCGCCGGTTTCGGATAACACTCATGGCGACCGACATTTCAAGACACGTGGCCATAGCCCCGAAAATATTGATTTTTCAGTAAAAGTGGTATAGAGCTTTTTTCAAGAGCGTGAAATAATCTACAAACTAGATTTAAACCTTTTATTGTCTAAAATTAACGGCTCTCGAGTTATGAATTAAAGTAAATTAAAAAATGTCGAAAAATTTGAGCTTTTTCTTTTTTTTTGGTTTTTTCAAAACCCTGTAACTTTTAAACGAAAGATTTTACAAAAAATCTGATGCACCATTCCGGATAGGAAATTTAACGGACTACAACTTTTGTTTAGTAAAAATTTTTGAGAAACCTACCCATTTTATAGAAAATAAGAAAATAATAAATACGGTAGCTACAAAACAAAAAATTAAATTCGCAAAATTTTTATTTCCTTTGATAAATTATTTTATTAATTAATTTTAAACTAATATTAGATTATTTAAGTAAATGTTGAAAATTGATCGTTTTAAAAGATGTTTCATAGTATTATTTATAACACTTCCTTTTTTGTTAAGAGCCACTATAACAGGGGTGGTCAACAAGGTCGAAGGGTCAACCGGTCGATTACGAGACCAATTTTGGTCGATCGCTGAGTGTGAAAAAGTGTCAAAAAATCGAATTCCTGCGATTAAAAGTGTCGAATAATCGACTTTTTTCGATTTTTTTCGACGAACATCTTTTAAAACGATCACGACTGTGTATTGAAAATGAGGGTTGTCATTTTCAACGTTTACTTAAATAATCTAATAGTTTAAAATTAATTAATAAAATAATTTTTCAAAAAAAATAAAAATTTTTTAATTTAATTTTTTGTTTTGTAGCTACCTTGTTTATTATTTTCTGATTTTCTGTGAAATGGATTGGTTTCTCAAAAATTTTTACTAGACAAAAGTTGTAGTCCGTTAAATTTCCTATCCGGAATGGGCGTGAGATTTTTTGTAAAATGTTTCGTTTAAAAGATACAGGTCATTGAAAAAAATAAAAAAAAATGGAAAGCTCAAAATTTTCAACATTTTTTAACTTAATTTAATTCATAACTCGAAAGCCGTTCAGTTTAGACAATAAAATGTTAGAATCTAGTTTGTAGATTATTTCACTCTCTTTAAAAAATCACTAAACCATTTTTACTGAAAAAATCAATATTTTCAGGGCTATGGCCACGTGAAGGTGGAAATTAAAAAAAAATGCTTTAAAGAGGCCTAACTCTCGAGGGTTTGAATTTTTTTTTTTTTTATTGACATCCAAAGAATTTTTTACAATCTGTTGTTTACAAAACATTTAGTAAAAGATTTAACAATTATGTCGTAGAAGGTACAGGTCCATGACCTGACTTCCCTACCAGTCACTTAACATTGATTGTTACTTTATAGGATTAGTAAACTAAAATACTAGTGAAATCTACTCGTAACCATTGGGTGATGTTTCTTCAGTCTACGAAGCGCCGTTGAGCTATCGAGCAGATTGGCGGCCAATTGATTAGGGTGTAAAAGCAGTTTATTTTGGTATTTTTCGCTGTGGGCTTGAATTTCTTCTTTGACTGTTTTCATCTTGAGGTCTTTGTGGATGACGTCGTTTGGTATGTACCATGGAGCGTTCACAATCGTTCGAAGCGTTTTCGACTGGAATTTTTGGATGATCTCGAGATTAGAGTTGCTGGCCGTTCCCCATAACTGGATTCCGTATATCCAGATAGGTTTTACAATAGTTTTGTAGAGAAGTAATATTTTATTCTCTAGTTTAAGTCCAGATTTGCATCCCAGTAGCCATAACATTTCTCTGTATTTGAGGCCGAGTTGCTTCCGTTTTGCCCAAATATAGTTTTTGTATGTTAACCTTCTGTCTAAGTGTAAACCAAGATACTTTACCACTTCTGACTTTGATAATTCATTTGCCCTTGTTCTCCATATTTTCAGCCATTTTTGAATATCGTTCAAATGCTCTTGTAAGTCATATGATGCAAGTGATGCGTTTGTGTGCGTAGCCATAATTACGGTATCGTCTGCGAAAGTTGCGGTGGTAGTGAACCTTTTTGTGGGAAAATCTGCAGTATATATCAGGTAAAGAATTGGGCCCAGGATGCTACCCTGGGGCACTCCAGATTTTATGAGGTAAAGGTCTGAATAAGTTTCCCTATTCTTGATTTGGAACATTCTCTCTTCAAGGTAAGACTTAAAAAGCGGATAGTATTTTGGTAGTGTTCTTCTAATCTTCACTAGTAACCCTATGTGCCAGACCTTATCAAACGCCTGGAAATATCTATAAATGCCCCGGAGCAGTATCGCCCCTCCTCCAAGCTCTTGGAAATAACGTCTACTATCCGATGCACTTGTTCTATTGTAGCGTGCTGCTTTCTAAATCCAAATTGGTGTTGGGGTATTATGTTTCTTTCATTCAGTGTAGGTTGAATTCTATATAGCAGTAATCTTTCGAATACCTTAGATAGTATCGGCAGCAAGCTGATTGGTCTGTAGGATGCGACGTCCTGGGGTGGTTTTCCAGGCTTTGGGATGAGGATAATTTGGGCTATTTTCCATTGGGCTGGAAAGATGTTTAGTCGAAGTACGGCGTTGAATATATAAGTAATAAATCTTAATCCCGGGTCAGGTAGTTCCTTCAATAATTTTCCCGTGATGAGATCGTAGCCTGGAGCTTTTTTAGGATTCAAGTTTGAAAGTATTATCTTCCTCACTTCCTTGACTTTGAAAGGTTTGATTGGTAATGGTTGCTCTATAGGCTCTTCTAAGATTTTCAATAAGTGTTTCTCTTCATTTTCGGTGATTTCTGAGGGGAAGGGTTGGAACACTTCTGCAAAGTGTTTCGCGAAGGTAACTGCTTTCTCCTCATCACTTCTCGCCCAATTTCCATCAGGTTTTTTGATTGGTGGCAGGAAAGAAACTGTTTTCTTAAGCCTTTTGGTGGCCTTCCATAATGAATAATTTGTTGCTTCTGTGGGTGTTAAGTTTTCCAAGTAGTTTTGAATGGATTTGTTTTTGAGTTCATTCAATTGTTTCTTGAGTTCAGTTGTGGCGCGATTTAGGTTAGTTTTATCATACGGATGTCTTGTATTCTGCCATATTCGTCTAAGTTTGCACTTTTTGGAAATCGCCTTTGCTATGTGGGCTGGGCATGACTCATTGACGACCACATCAACCTCAGGAGTGGATCTCCATGAAGCCCTCTGGATCACTCTCACCAGATGTTCCACTGCCATGAAAAGATCATATTCGGACCTCAGTGGTAAGTTTAGGTTTATATCTTCTTTTATTAATGATTTGAAGAGTTCCCAGTCTGTATGTTTGTTATGCAAAGTTGGAGGTTTATCACATGTTAAAATTTTGGAACTGTAAGTGACAACAACCGGAGAATGGTCGGATGATAGGTCCAAGCAGGAGTCCACCTGCAAATAATTTTGGGAAACACCTCTTGTTACACAGAAATCTAGTAGATCCGGGATCTTTTCTCGGTCTGTGGGCCAGTATGTTGGTTGGCCCGTTGAGATATAACCCAGGCTCGAGTCCTCTATTGCCTTCATTAATTCCCTGCCTCGAGGATTTGTTAGTCTTGAACCCCAGTATTTGTGTTTGGCATTATAGTCGCCACCCACAATGAATCGATGTCCAAGTGTATTAAAAAGGTCCAAAAAATCTTCTTTTTTCATTTTATGCTTGGGTGGGCAGTAGATCGACGATAGCGCTATTGGACCATTTAAGTCTTCTATCACCACTCCTGATGATTGGATGTGCTCTTTCTGAAATTTGGGCAACTCATAGTGTTTCAGTTTGTTATTGACGATAATGGCTGTTCCTCCATGAGCTCTGCCGTCCGGATGGGGAGTATGATAGATGGAGAAGTTTGGTATTTTAAGATAGTTCCGTTCTGTGAAATGGGTTTCTGAGATCATCATGATGTCTATTTTTTTTAATTGAATAAATTTAATTAACTCTTGTCTATGGTTGGACAAGCCATTGGCATTCCATAATGCTAATTTTAAAAGATAAAGCATTATGGTAATTTTGTTATCATTTGTAGTAGGATAGACAGCAACTTGTCTATTCTATCCATTAGTTTTATCATCGTACTTTCCATTCGGGTTGTGTTATTGTTTGGTGTATAGTACGGTTGTTGTTGATTATTATCTACTGTTATACTTTGGCTTTGTCCATTTGTGGCAGCAGCGTATGTTTTACTTTGATGGAAAACTCTTGTTTGTTGCGGGATTTGTTGAGGTAAATTTGTTTGATGAGAGATTGTTTGGGGTAGACGGGTATTTGGTAAAGGTGAGTATAATTGTTTTGGTCTTAGGGAGGGAAATTTTCTTTCACGAATTTCTTTGTAGACTCTACAACCTTTGTAATTGGCAGGGTGTTCTTCGTTACATAACACGCATATTGGTTTTCTGTCTATTTTTGTGCAGTCTGTAGTGGCGTGATTCTGTGTACATTTAACACATCGGGGTTGACGGTTACAGTAGGTCTTCGTGTGACCGTAACGCTGGCATCTCGTACACTGTACCACCTCCCGCTTATGTTGAGGTGGCTCAATCACTACTGATGTTCTCAGCAATCTTTTGATTTTAAATATATCTTTATTCGTTTCGTGGGGGAGCAATTCGATGTGGTGCATTGAAAGAGGAGACCTTGATGTTTTATGTAACATATTTGTAATTCTTGTTACTTTGTATCCCTGCGCTTCGAGTTCTTGAGTAATTTCATCCTTATCAATGGAAAAGTGAATTCCTTTTATAACTGCACGAAATGATCGCTTTTCCTTAAGTTGGAATGTGTGATTTTCTACTTTATTCTTGTTTAGTGCTTTTAGGATAGCAGTATAATTTTCTGAACTTTCAGGTTGGATTTTTGTGTTATCCCTCCCGATAACTTTCAAGCTGTAACCATCCTTGGCGACTTCATTCAATATTTTTTCCAGCGGTTTTATATTCTGGATGCATGGTACAAATATTGGGGGTGGTTTAATGACTTTAGTTTGGTTTTCTTCGTTTACATCTTGTTCGAGATTTTCAATCGGTGTAAAGCGATTTTGTGTGTTAAAGATTACTTGATGTGATGATCCGTAATCAGTGATGCGTTTTTGTCGCACATTTCGAGTTGTAATACTTTCCGGGGAGTCAATACGCATATGCTTTCTTGGGTGAAATACTTGCCATTTTGGAGCTTCAGATGCCTCACCTGGTGCCTTTCCCAAGTCTCCCAGCACTAAAGGGTCTGTGGTTTATGAGTTATCCACTTGAATTACTTCATTTGGATTACCATTTGGGACAGTTTCCAAGTTTTTATCTTCTGATTTTGAGGTTATGTCGCTACATCGGTCACAACTCCAGTTGTGTAGCATTTCGGTATTGGACAAGTCACTCCATGTATTCAATGACATTCCTATGCACTGTATAATATGATAATTCTGCTTACACTTTATCTTGCATTGGATGCAATCTTCATATCTCGTTACGCTACGTTTACACACGCCACACGTCAACATTGTGCAGGTCCGCACTCCAGGACTACTCCAGGAGGGTTTGAATTTAGAAAAAAATTTTTGTTAAATATTGTTCTTAGAAAAGTGTCCTCTATCACCACCTAAGTTATGTAAAGTGAGTGAGGGGACACCCTGTATAATTTGAAATGCATTATTATCTATCGCAACAGCGCAACTAGAGCTAACTTGAATATAAATATTTAAATATGTTTTATTATTAATAAATTACGAATTAAGGAATAATTATAATGTTATATTTGAGCTTTCGGTCTTGCATTAAGACCTACGTCAGAAAATTACAAATTAATATAAATTTCTTCTTTGTGGTAATATGATTTCTAACAATGATAAAAACTTGTTTTGGTGTAGTTTATTTACATGTTATTAAAAGATTACATGCAAATTAAAAAAGTCGTGCAGTTAAAGAATTTTGAAATACAGTAGAAACTAAACATAGCTGTTTTGTTTGTGAAAATCGCGCTTGTAAATCGCTTGTAAATGTAGTATTCTTAAAAGTTTTGCTTAACAATTGCATTATGTTATAACTAGAGACCGGATTTTAAGCATTTTTCATTTTGTTCAATTTTATAAGCAGCTCTTTGAAATTTGAAATCTACACGAATTACATAAAAAGAAGTAATTTGACATATACTGCAATGATATTCACCCTTAAATGAATGATCACCCCACAAAAGCCCCAAAAACTAACGTTACGCCGGAGATGGGTTTTTCTCTTCCTCAGAGCTGATAGGTTCGACGAACGAAATAAAAGGGTAGTTCATTGTAGACATAATTTATTGAATGATAAAAAGAAATCAGTAGTAAAAATGTGCATCAAATTACTTTAGACAATAATTTTGTCTGAACCAATGTGTTATTTTTGTGTAATAATTAAAGCATCCAAATCACATTTAAATCCTCGATTTTAGGAACTAAATTTGGATATTTCATTATTGGTGTAATTATGTAAATAATTTATAATTATCAATTTTAATAAAGTCCTTTAATCAATCTAAAATCAACACAAATCGTTGATTCACAATTTAGATTCATTAAAAATAAAAAACAAATTTTGTACCTTGTTGCACATTAATAACATTCCATTAAACTTCGTGTGTTGCCGGATGCATGCGTCGAAATTCCTGCCAGTAGTCGCCAGCTGTTTCAACCTGTCCAAAGCTGTGAATGTTCCACACGTCTGCCAGTATTCCAAATACAAATACGTCACCAAATGTGAAGTTAATTTCCAATTCGCCACGTTCACGATACACAATTTTTTATAAACTACCGGAATCTCGTAACTTTACGACTCCACTATTCATCCACCTCCGCTTAATCAAGTAAATTAACGCCTTGGATTTTCGTACCAAAGAACCGCAATTGAGTTCCCTAATTTGAGTTCTCTCAAGAGACCTCACGTGTACTCAAATTGAGCTCTACTTGAGCTTCACCCGGGAACTCTTCTCCGCTTGGAGGTCACTAAGGAACTGCCGTCTTTCTGCTCGCTGATTTCTGTCCCTTTCCCAGTTTTCGAAAATTTGATTTTGTGGTGGGAATCTTTTCATCCTGGCTTGCAAAAAAGGTTCCACTGACAGGTAACCTAATGCCGTTAATCGTGTACGCACCAAACTGACATTAACACTTTCATTTTGCAGGAATCCGTTGTTGTTTTTAAAATCAAAAATCACTTACAGGATGTTACAAAAATTCTGTATTACATAAACAAATTCAAAATTGTGTTTTATGTGTAATAACTCGTTACATGTGATGGTTTTTTTGTTTTTGATGCAAATTTCACTTTCTTGTCAGTCACATCAACTGACTACTGAATTAAAAATTAAATAAAATCAAATTACTCTCTTATTTGCTTGCTGTCACTCTTAATTGATCAAAATACCACAACAATACTTTTTTATGCTTTTTTTGCTTTTTTCTTGAAATTTTGCTTATTTGCTTTTTTTATGCTTATTTCTTATTTTAGTGCTTGTTTAGGACTTATTTTAATAATTTCATGATATTATGTCAATTAAATTCCCGTTAAACTGCTAAATGTAAAATATACTATTTTTTTTAAAGATATTTTAAATGATAGGAGATACCAGGACCGTAGCCAGGATTTCATTTGGGGGGGGGGTACTTGTAAAAAGCCATTTTCGTTATTCCGGCCTTAAATTGAGCGGTTTACGGCCTCATTTGAGGTACGAAAAGTGCCTTTTTACGTTATAGGGAGAAAAAAGACGGAGGTAACCAATAAAAATGACCTAGTCCCGACACAACAAAAAGCGGTTTACACTAACTCGGCCGTAAAGTGATTTTACACCCTCGGGTGCGTTCGGGTGCCTCGGCTTCACCTAGTCTACGAAAACCTGCCCCTCGGTTGTAAAATCTCTTTTTACGGCCTTGTGATGTAAACTATATATTATTATATTTCGGACTGCTTTTTGCATTGCAAGGTAAATAAACACCTCACAACACATCGAGCCTACAATTAGTAACTGTTTATCCGTTCCCATTTCCCAAGTCTCTTGCGAGGCTTGGTCATGGTTTAAAGCTTTTTAGTTTTCTTTACAGGTGATGAGAAGCTAGCCCATCGCCCCGACCCCCAACCTAGAGGACCAGAGAGACGGCCAGAATAAAGTTCTTACTTCACCCGGATTCGAACCGGGCATTTAGCGTTCATAGTCAACTCGCGTGACCACTATGCTCCGACCGTCTATGTAAACTACTATTTTAAAATGTAAAATTTCCGGTTGTTCCCTTTTCTTTTTCTTTTCAACATTTCTGGGGCCCAAGTGCCCCCCCCTGGCTACGGGCCTGGGAGACACAATTTTTTTTTTTTTTTTTATTATTATTATTATTAATTTTATTAGGCAATATTAAAATACATAAAATACATAAAATACATTTTAGTACATATTACCTAAAAGGGTGAAGGGTCAGCAAGGCTGTTTTTCACCTAAACCCTCAATATAGTTTGACCATCAACCTCGCTTTGAACGACTCAACATTCCGAGACGCCGAGTATATGTCAGCATATTTGTTAAAAATATGTGACGCTAAGAATTGGAATGAACCTTCGAATTTGGAACCATGGTGTTGTGGAACCGATAGAAGCGAATTGGAGCGAAGATCTCGGTTATGTACTTCCGACCTTCTGATGAGGAGATCCTTCAGATATCCTGGATGACCAAACTTTAATATTTTGAAAATCAGCACTGCAAAGCGGAATTTGAAACGATTATCCAGTTTCATTATTCCTTGGGCGGAATAATGAGGGGTAACATGGTCCCTATACCCGACGTCATAAGCAAAGCGGAGACAAGCATTTTGCAGGACTTGGAGCTTATTTCTAAGTTCGTCCGTCAGATTTCCATAGTATACAGTGATACAGTAATCGACATGGCATAGTACCAGACTCTCGACAATTCTCCATTTTACCACGGACGACAGGAAGTTCTTGTATCTATAGATAGTCTTAAGCTTGAAATAGCATGTCCTGACGATCTTCTTGACATGAGCAGAAAAAGACAAATATCTATCCCATATCACTCCAAGGTTTTTTACTTCGGTGCACCACTTCACTACGCACCCGTTAACATGTACGTCGGTATGTTTAGCTTCCTCTGCTGTCTGGCAGTGATGAGGACCGCCCATACACATTGTAAAAGTTTTGGACGGGTTTAGCAGTAGCCCATTTTTTATACACCAACGTTGTATCAATGACAAGACAAAGTTCATTTCGTTGATAATACGATTTATGTCGAATGGTGAGCCAGATATGTAAATCTGTATATCATCGGCATACATATGGAACAAGCAGAAATCAGGTAAAATTTTCGGAAGATCCGCAGTGAAGATTATAAATAATAATGGCCCAAGGAGGCTAATAATGGCCCAAGGAGGCTAATAATGGCCCAAGGAGGCTGATAATGGCCCAAGGAGGCTAATAATGGCCCAAGGAGGCTAATAATGGCCCAAGGAGGCTAATAATGGCCCAAGGAGGCTAATAATGGCCCAAGGAGGCTATAATTTGACAATGCAACATTTGGAACAATATTTATAAGCTATTTTTCAGCAATAAATTAACTAATTTTTTTGAAAACTAGCAAAATGCTTTTGAATAATTTGAAAAACAAAAAAGTGCTATTGTGTATGCTTTTTTAAATAAAAGTTTATGCTTTTTTGATCAAGTTGGTGCTTTTTTTAGTTTTATTTGGTGCTTTTTTTAGTATTATTTGGTTCTTTTTTAAGCACTTTTTTTTCAAAATTACGTGCTTATTTATCTGGTCTCTAGTTATAACAGAACGTCCATTAATTACATAAGGGCGGTTTTTGAAAATATTGACTACCCCACTTCCCTCTGTATAAGGGTATATAATTTTTGTACGATTTTGATAGACCCCTTTGTATTTTAACGTTTTATTATTTACATATTATAATATAATTAGATTATTATGTAAAGAAGTTATTTCAATATAGCCCAAATTGGAGAAAATTGAATCCTTACGTAAGGAATACTTGACAACCCCCTGTAAGGATCCGTAAAGTTTTCCTGGTTTTACTAATATCCCCCTTCTCCTAAGAGGGAATATTTCAAATCCTTATGACACGTTTCTTATTGAGTTTTGTTGTATTTAAAGTCCATGAACAGAACGAGGACTTTCAAAAATACAGGAATATATTATACACACATGTTATTGTACAACTAACTTTTTGTCATTTTGTCAGTTTTGAAGAAATGCTCCTCAAATGATGTAATTCAATGGCCTACAGATTTATGTTGGAATTTAGAACACAGCAGTACTATATTCGTTGTGATTAGAAATAGATCCAAGGGTTTTGTTCCCTAGCTTTGCCGGTATAATACTTTACACCACATGCATTTATTAAATAATGACATACGAAATTAAATCATAATAATTAGGTATGCTATTGAATTTAAGCCAACATTTATATTATTATGAAATTTGAAATAAATTCTTTCTTTATTGGATAGAGAAATAAAGATTAATTGTTTAATAACAGGAAGAAACAAATTTAAATTTAAATTATGTAGGTTGTATCTACTAAATGCTTTGGAAACAATGATTATTTTGTTAACCATGTTAACCAATGTATCTTTTTTCGAACGCATGAAGATACATACATCGAATTTATTTCATTTTATTATTTAAGGGGAGGTTCTCATCAAGCGAACAAAAAATAAGGCGATTTGGAGAGTTCTGTCGGAAATAGAGTGCCAGCATATACCTGATAACCAAGATGCAAGATGAAAAAAAAAATTCAAATGACAATTTTCTAATAAATTAATATACCTCATCAATGAATGTATTAATAAATTTTCAGTCGGGTACAGCTTTTCTTGCAGCCGCATCGTATCAAGCCTTTTGCAAAATTCTGTAGGCTCTGGTAGAGCAGTCCAACATATTATGTATCTACCTTAATCTTTCTTCTTCCACCTAATCTGGCTCATTGTACCGACCGTCATAGTACTGGTCCAGCAGTAACCAGCTCTTTTAATATACCACATTAACACATCTTGGCGTGCGTCAAGCCAGACACGTCCCAAGACAAAAAAAGTTTCTCTTAAAATGATTCTTCTCGTGGTAATATAATAGTATTTTAAAAAATCATTATTACTTGAAGATTAGAAAATAACCATTTTATTGCTTATACATTTTATATTTTAGAAATCTATTATTAATTATTGAGTAATTTAAACTGTAAATTAAAATCGCCGTCAGGTGCTATTAAAATACCTTGGTTTAAAACTTTTAATGGGATTGGTGTTTTAGCTGTAGGTAGAACTTCGAAATTTTTAATAATTTTAATTAAGCCAATCTTGGTACTTAAGGATCCAAATTTTTCACCTAAAATAAAAAATTTTAAAGTTATGTTAAACTGATAAAATTCAACAATTACGCTTAGTTGTTCAAACGATGATTATAACTTATATTAGTTAGATTAATTTACTTATAAATTTAATACGTTTTTCTATTCAAGTTGTAATTAACTTACAATTAATTAAACTCAATAGTTTTTGTATTTATGGGCTAATAAAACTTCATTAAAAAAACGTATTAAAATTCCAATTAAGTCCGAGAGAGTCCGGAATAGTTTTTATTTTGGCGAATAAAACAATCATGAATAGACAAAATAATGTTTTCTTTTTTTTAATTGAAACTTTAAACATTAGGCAACTTATAACAATTGATAAATTTAACAAAACTTACTTTATAAAAGTACCAAAAAACTATAAAAAAAAGTGCTGTTGGCCATCTCTCCCAAAGTGTGCCGGAGAGATGGCCATGTTAACTTAAACCAATAATTTCAACTCTTTTTACTGATTCCTATCCAATTTAACTTACCACACCTCTGGTATAAATTGGAATATGTTGTGCAAGTTTTATGAAGCCAGGAATGACACAGATTACAACGAATCCCATCTAGTTTTTGTTTTGTTTAAAACAACAAATAATATTGTTTAAATAAAATTAAAAATTAAATAAAATTATAATTATTAAAAATTACGAGTAAAAATTATGAAATTATGAGTATGGCCATCTCTACCGATTTTATGGAGAAAGGTGTCCAACCAATTATTATAGTTTAAAAAATGTTGTTAATTTAGAATTTTAGGTGAGAACTTCTCGCAATGATTCAAATATTGACCTCTGCAGAGTTGTTGTTTAAAAAACATACACCACTTATAATTACAACACAATATTTGAAAATTAACTAAAACTATTCACTAAAAATTTTTAACCGATTGCAATTTCATTATCTTTAAACAGAATTTTATCAAGTTGCAACAATTTAAGGTAATATTCCATCATAACTGAATACAAAAATTGGTCTGGAATCGCAATCTATTGGTATTTCTAAATACTACTGACTATGGCCATCTTTTCCGTATGGCCATCTATCCCGGAATTACCTATGGGTTAATCTGAAAGTGCTTAAAGGAGGTGTGAACTAAAAACGAAAGTTATAGTACAAAAAATTCTAAGAACAAATTTTCAAACCGCATATCTCTGTGATGTATCGTTCCGAAGATACAACGTTTTTAAGTCGCGAGATAGTTAGCTGTGACGTCATAAACATATCGTTTCGCATCTAACACCCAACAGTTACACACAAATGCATAGAAGTATACGGCTATTTTGTGCGCTATGCCGGTGCATTCTGCACTTTCTGCGGTCCATTTTTCCAATTTATATACATTTTTAGGCACTTCAAAATTAACCTCTGGAATTATTTATATTATAATATAATAATATAATATTTTAATATGAGAATTATGATAATTTTTAGACTTATATTTATTTTTTAAATGTCATTTTTTTAAAAATTTTTTTGAAGATTTTTGATCTAATACAGCAATAATTGATTTTACAATTAAAAAATTCAGTACAAAAGTGTACTCTTTTGTGTAAAAAGCGAGTTAGAAGTGTAGCGCTTATGCTATAAGTTATATACGAACTGAAGATACTACCGGCCGTTTATGTTTATGACGTCAGAGCTGTTGGCTGTCGAAGTTCAAACACGTCTATATTTGTTAATATTTATGCTAGGGATGCGCGATTTGCACTTTTGTTCTTAGATATTTTTGTATTATTTTATATAAAAAATTCGTTTTTTAGTTCACACCTCCTTTAACTAATAAGCAGTGGCGGTTTTAGAACTTATGAGGCCCTAGGGGCAATTCAATTTTGAGGCCCCCGTCTAAGTATTTTCACTACTCCTACACTCCCTAAAGCAATAGATTATTTCAAGTTAAAACAGCATATTAAATAAATAATAATTAAACTAAAGGAATGCTGGTGGAATTAATTATTTTATGAGTAATAAATTATTCCCATTATTTTGCACCAGTTGGCCTTCTTACGACCACTACATTGTAAACTATTTTGTATAAAATTATAAAGAAAATGATCAGCAACTATGTGACCATAATCAGTGTCAAATTACATGTCTTGTAATTAGGTGCGTGTATTTTTCATAAGTACACATATTATACATTATATTGGACACCGGTTGTATTATTCAAAATGTTCTGTAATCAACTTCATGCATTACGAACAGATATGGGATTTTATACAATATTAAATGAGATAATTTGCATTATAATAATTATTATAATCACAATTTCTCCCCGATTTTTGAAATCAATTAACTTAAATTCTATTAAAATAAGTCACCCATTATTTTTGGGTTTTTTTAATATACCTGGACAATTTCGTGGACCATTTCCAAATGGCATGTACACGTAATTAGTCATAGAACTTAAATTTTCTTCTAAAAATCTTTCAGGTTTAAATTTTTCAGGTTCAGGAAAATATTCTGGATCCATTTGTAATCCGTACAACGAAAGAAATATTGGTATTCCTTTATTTATGACAATGTCAGTTCCTGGTAATTGGTAATCTTTTGTACATCGCCTATCCAAATATGGTAAAACTGGATGTTTACGCAATGTTTCTAAATTTATATAACATAAAAAGGTTTACAATTGATTACATTTAAGCCATTTATTCGTATTATACCTTTAATCACCATATCTAAATATTTCATCTTCTGAATATTGTCATAAGAATATTCATTATCTTTCAAACAATCATTAATTTCTTCCCGAAGATGTCTTTGTACATCCCTATTTACTCCCAACTCATAAATAGCCAGTAGAAGAGTGAGTTCAATTGTATCTATTCCGGCAAATACATATTGAGCTGCTTGAGCCACTAGATGCTCTCTATCTGAATTAAAAGTACATACTACACTGCTATTTAAAAAATTGTGAATGATTTACCTACGGATTTTGTTAAACCCTCTTGCTTTTGCAGGACTTTAAGTGAAAAATCAATCAAATCGCCCCTGTAAGTATTTGATTGCATTCTGGCAGAAATGACATTCCAAAACAATTTAGCGATATACTTCCCAGCATAACGATCATTGAACGTTAAACTGAATAGGTTTACTATAAAAGGAGCAAATAAACAACATCCTCTTTGAATAGCTCTATTCCATCCAGTACTAGGTATTTCCATAATCATTAATCTAAATTTATTATTCTCATCATTAAGAGATTCAGTCTCTACTCCAAAAGCACACGAAGCTATAACATCCACCGCGTAGCTTCCAACAAATTTAGATAATTCGGGTGAGTTTTTCTCCTTTATATATTTAACCAATTTATTTCCTACTTCTTCAATAAGACCAATCATTTTCTTTAATCTTCCTTGAGCAAATACTGGCGACATACTCGTTCGCATTACCCTCCAATCTGGATTGTTCATGAAGAACAATGTATTGTTTCCAACAAAATCTGTACTAGAACTGGTCGTGACGGATCTATCGCTAAAATGCTCGAAATCTTTTACCAGCACCGATTTTACCAATTCGGGAGATCGTATTAATAGGCGCGGTTGATCGAATGCAAAAAATCCTAGATACGGGGATTCAGTAGTGTGGTAGAGTCTATGACAAAATTGCCCAATTGTTTCTTGCTGCATTAAAATTTTGTACGTATTTCCGAATCCAATAGTTGGTTTGAGATATGGTACATTTCGGATTTTCCAATAACTAAAATTTCTGGTTAGGTGTAGATAAAGTAAAAGAAGTAATGTTATTATTCCTATTAGCACTAGTGTACACATTTTAGAGAATAGTATTTGACTTTTAAAAATGTAATGTAAGCTTGTATGTCATTGCTACTCAAATGACTGAATTGCCATTTCACTAACACTACAATATAATAGAATAATTTGTCGATCAAGTTGAGGTTTCAAATAGACATTATTAATATATGCATTAAGTTATTAAAGCTATTGGCACCGGTGATGTACCATTATTTTGATAGCAATTTATTTATTTATAGTTTGGACGTGTCTCGAAGATACTTTGGGTGATATGAATTAAAGTTATAGTAGTTAGTAATTAAACTATGTAATTCTTGACGTATGGAATTGAATCCTGTAGGAAAGTCAACGTTCAAAGTATCATACTTCTGTATTTCCCTCTTTTAGGAGAACATACTTCAACCTACGAAAGGTACCAAAGCCCTAAAATACGATGACGTATCTATTTTTAATCAAATAATACTTATCCTGTCCGAATACCTATGTTTTAACGTGTTGCCATTTGTGAGTGGCGTTTAAATCGCCCATGATGATTGCTTTTCTTCCTATATCAAATCACTTTTTAAGATCTTGCGATGTAAAATTATTTGATGGACTATTATACGCGGCTATGATTACGGCTATGAAACTACCTGTACAATGTGCAAGGTATCAGTGAAAACTCAAAACTAATTACCTGGTAAAAAGGATGTTTCTGGGAGACATCTACCAAATATCAAAATCTAAATGTTTATAAATTTTATAATTAGTTACAAATACAAATTATTGAATAAATCATAGAGCAAGGAATTAGCAAAAATTTTTTAATAATTAATATTATTAATGATTACAAATTGCTCCGTATTACAGCATTAGAAAATAGTATAATATATTATCATAGTAGACAATAATATTAATTATTATAGTAATATTATTATTATAATTAATTAATAACATGAAAATTTTTCCATTAATATCTTAATCAATAGGTTGTTCTTCATCTTTTGTGTTTTCAACATGCTCGTATAGGCTTGAATTGTAAGTGAAAGTGTCCGTCATGTAAAATTACAATGCCCCGTGTTAAAAGCTTTATTGGAATTGGTGTTTTTTCTGTAGGTATTACTTCAAAGTTTTGTATAATTTTAAGTATAGCCATTTTCGAACTTAAAGATCCAAACTTTTCACCTGAAAAATAAATCATTATTTTGAGCTATGTTGCAAAATATTAAAAATAATAAACCCGATAGATGCTATTAATTAAAAAAAGCTATTTTTATGAATGATTCAAGACTGGGGTTAGAAGGTGAAATATAAATTATGCTTTTCGGTCGTCAGTCCGATTACAGATAAAAATTTAAATTGTTTTTGAAAAATCCAAGCAAATGGCGCTTTAATGGTAGAATTATGTAGAATCATTTTTAATATTATAATAATACAATATTAAGTATATCAAATCTAAAAACTATTTAATGTCATCTAAAATATAAAAAATTGTTTGCTTTTTGGGAGTACTTTAAAAAACAAGATTATTTTTTTTAATTAATTGCCCTATCTATCTCAAAATTATTTGTTACTTGATAACGATTTCATAATTATTACTTGGCAATTTGTTGAAGTTGAAAGATTAATAAATATGAGACAAAAAAATTTACTTTAGTAAAGATTGTATTTTATGGAATTATTCTGAATAATTGTTTCTAATTTTTCAATAGATTTATCAATTTTCGATATTGGTGATTTTAAACCATCAGAAAAATTAATGTTTTTCTGTGCATCAGCCAATCAATGCCGATAACGATTATGGATATAAATAAGATTACTTTTCAAAAAGCTGAATTTTCACCAAAACTAAATAGACGTCGGCGTCGATTACATTATTTGTCAATATTTCGAAAACTTAACTATTATAATAATATTAGAAAACAAAAGTTTAGTTTCTCAATCAGTTTCCAATAACTTATGTTTTAATCATGTTATATTATGTAAACAACTATGGTAATTAATTTTATTCTGTATTGTGTGATTATTATCATACTAAATTATTTTTAAAATTTTGGGTTTTCCCACCTTGCAAAATATTCGATGACCTTTTTATGCTTATTATAATATAGCTGTAAAAAATAGTCTAGACCTTTTAGTCTATACTTACTATATTATACACTATAATATAATCAATTTTTTACATTTCAAAATAATTATTTATTTAATAAAATAAAGCTTTTTCCGGGCGAGCCCGCAGGCCAAGTGCTGAGAAGCCCGCGAACCGTGTGTAGAAAAATAGCACTTTTCTGTCATTATTAAGGCAAGGAAGTAGAAACTTCCCTGATGTTTTCAAAAAATATTATTTTATAGAATTACCTGGACAACCTCTAGGACCAAGTCCAAAGGGCATGTATAAGTAGCTCAACATAGAATTAACATTTTCCTCCAAAAATCTTTCTGGGTTAAATTTTTCAGGTTCGGGGAAATACTGGGGATCCATTTGAAGTCCATACAAAGAAATGTATACCGGTACTCCTTTTTCTATTATTACATCAGTTCCTGGGAGTTGATAATCCTTAGTACATCGTCTATCCAAATATGGTAGAACTGGGTGTTTACGTAACGTTTCTAAATTGATAACAAACAAATAATTAGATTACTGGATAAATAAATTGAAATTTTAAAATGAGTACCTTTAACAACCATATCTAAATATTTCAGTTTATGCATAGTTTCGTATGAGCAATCATCATCTTTTACATATTCTTGAATTTCTTGCCTTAAACGATTTTGTATATCGGGGTTGATACTTAATTCATATATTGCCAACAGAATTGTAATTTCGATCGTCTCCATTCCAGCAAATAAATACTGAGCAGCTTGTGCAATGAGTTGCTCATCAGCTAAATTGTAAGCATTAGTTTTAAGCAGAAGTTATTCGATTAATATAAACTTACAAACTTTTTCAGTTGAATTTTCTTGCTTCTTTTTAATTTTAATCAGTAAGTCTATTAAGTCGCCTCTTTGAACATCTGTTTTTTCGCGGTCGTGAAGCATTTTCCTGAATATGTCACTAACAAACTGGCCAGCAGTGGTTTCAACAAATGTTAAACCAAACAAATTAACTAAAATTGGAGCAAAAAAGCAACACATCCTGTTAATAGATCTACTCCATCCAGGACTAGATATTTTCTGAACCATTACTCTAAATTCATTTTCTTCATTTTCAAGAGATCCAGCATCGATTCCAAAAGCACATGAAGCTATGACATCCGTTGCGTAGCATCCAATAAATTCACTTAACTCGGGTGACTGTTTGGTATGAATATACTCTACTAGCTTGTTACCTACATTTCCCATAAGAGTATACATTTGTTTGATCTTTCCACTAGAAAACACTGGCGACATACTTGTTCTCAAAGGTCTCCAGTCTGGATTGTTTATTACAAATAAAAAGTTTTTTCCTATAAAATCAGCCCGAGTACTTGTAGTTACAGATCTATCGACAAAATTCTCAAAATCTTTTACTAATACTGCTTTTACAACTTCAGGAGTTCTTATTAGCAGAAAAGGTTGATCAAATGCAAAAAATCCAAGATACGTCGAATCCGTGGTCTTGTAAATTCTCTCGCAAAATTGTCCAATTGTTTCTTTATGCATTAAAATCCTATATGCACTGCCCCAAAAGAGAGTTGGTTTAACGTATGGTATATTTCTTACTTTCCAATAATTATAATTTCTTGTAATATGCCGATATATAAAAAATAATAACGTCAAAATTCCGATTATAATAAGAGTAATCATTTTTTATGGATATTTATTTAACGTTCATTAATTGGCAACACAACACTGAACACTGATAGTATTAGCGGTATTAGTTTATAATATTGCATATAATATCACTTCGAGTTTCTCTTCCAATTGTGTGTTAATTTTATCATTTACATATATAACATGTTGTATGATAAGAATAAATTATTTTAATTAACAAAACTATTTAACGATCCTGTTTGTTTCATTTAAAAATAGATTATACGCGTTATGGAAAGAACATGTTTTAGCTAATTAACCGCAAAGTTGAATAATATATTTATATGTAAATTAAATATAAAAAAATAATAATAAAATAAATGTTATACGTAGCAATATTTTAGATTTAATCGGTTTATTTTAATCTAAAGAATTTTATATCATCTATCTATAAATCAAAATCCTTCAATTTTGTAAGCAATTAATTATTAATTTATTTAATTATTAAGGGTATTCACACTCCCTTGTATATTTCGTTGTATTTATAAACCTTAATATTTTTCTAATAACGCCTAGTAAAGTTGTGTATTACTAGACGTTGCAAGGAATCACATGGTTTTCATGTCCTCAGCCAATTTTGCTTCAAAATACTGTTTATTTATGACAAAATATAGTGTAAATATGAAAATATATTTTCCTTTTTTTTGTGATCATCATCATCGCCAAGGGCTTTTCTATTCCTGTCGGAATATTGCCACTTCTATTGAAGTCTTTACAATCCATTTCACGAGGTGGATTTAATCCTCTTTTTCTACTCTTTTTACTACAACTTTTCACCACAGCGTGTGGATGTCCACCGGAAGGCCGGGCTAAGAAATTCTGCGAAGTCCGGGACTTGAACTTAGAATTTCCGCTCCGTAACTCAACCAGCAATCACATCACTCCATACCGTGGTCATCACGAACATCCAGATAGTCCATTTTGTATTAGCATTGATCAATCAAAAATTTAAACGGAGAAAACTAAAATTTATTTTTATTTGCATATTTGCATTCTTTTTCATATTTTCAAATATTTTCTAGTTCTACCTGGTCATTGGAATAAAAGTGTTTTTAAAAATGGTTTTTTAAATAAAATTTCTTGTATGTTGTTCTTCATTGACAGTTAAAATTCTAATATGTTAGCACTTACATTAGTTCTTGTTAAATTTATATCTTCTTCTTCTAGTGCCATATCTTCTTTAGATGTAGGCGATCTTCCTGGCTAAGCCAGGAAGACTTTACTAGGGAAATGTTAATGGGGTGGTTTCCCGTTGCCTTCCCCATAGTCCACAGATCGATTTTGGACTTTTTAGATTACAGCACATATCCGACGCAATCAGGATTAGAACCGCGGTTTCCCGCTCTGTAGTCTATCCGTGCTTGATTTACGCCAGACTGCTGATCAATAATAATTCAATAATAATAAAATAATAAATCAATAATAATAAAATTTATATCAATAATAATTAAAAGAGTTTCTGATTTTGTGAGCGATTCACACCCATGGTGTTTATTTATTTTCTAACCGTTGGTTGTATTAATAAAAAAAAGCAATATTTAAAAGAGGCGTGTACGTCCTTCTTAACCATGCGTGCTTTTCGAAATTTATAGGTTAAAATCAAAATATATTACCAACTTATTATCGTCAACGCGCTAAACTCTCTATAAAATAGTTCAAATTAAGGTTCAAATGAACTATGTTATAGGGAGTTTAGCGCGTTTACTGTAATAAGTTGGTAGCAAACCGTTTAGTGGCGTAACTACCGGTGTGCGAGGTGTGAGAATGCACACGGCCCGTCAGTTTTAGGGGCCCAAAGGGCCCGAAGCTACTGAAAAAAGATTAAAAATAATAATTGGAGAAATTAAAAATAACGAATTATAAAAATTTAAAACCTTTTGTAAAGTAGTTCCCTTTGTTAATTGCTAACAGAGGTATAAAAGACACAAAGCGATGGAATACTATTCTTGCTTCTTTTAAAGATTTACCGCTGTATTCATAAAAATAAATCAATATTTAAGAGAGGCTTGTAAACCCTTCTTAACCATAACTTAGCTTTTTTTGCTAGTAAAAGCATAGGGAAAAAAGCTAGGTTATGGTTAAGAAGGGTTTACAAGCCTCTCTTAAATATTGATTTATTTTTATGAATACGGCGGATAGGGATTAATTTTGTACGATTAACAGGTAAAGTTACTACATTTTAAATGTAGTTAAAAAAAATTAATACGTTTTTAAACACGTAATTTGAAAATGGTTTAAACACGTGGTGATTATACCACTGCTTGGGGGTGATTCTTTTATAAGTTTGTTTCTTTTAGGGTGGATTTCACATAAATCCCACGACGACCATGGTCGATCGTCTGTCCAATCAAATAACCGAGTTTGATCTTTAGTCCAATCAAAGAACCACGAGACCCGGGACCCGGGACAACGCCGCGGACGTCGTGAACTTTAACCCTTATGTCAATACCCAGTTGTTATTACGTTGTTCAATAACCGGGGACCCGGGTACCCTATGGTATATTTAGTCAACAAAAAGGAATTGGAATTGGGAAATTTTTATTTTCAAATCCTATGTTGTTGGGAGTCACAGTTAAGGGTTTATACAAAAACCGACTTTTTGAAAAATCGGTTTTCAAATTCAAGATTTCCAAAAAAACGGTTTTCGAATTTTTGTCAGAAAAAAATAGAATAGGAAGAAAATATTGTATTTAATTTACTATACCGGGTGACCGGCCGCCGATGTGAACATAGGAAATTAACATAGGAAATTAATTTTTCTTTAATTCCTGCTTCCCATCAGAACGGATAAGAATGAAAAAGATATTAATTGAAATAGTTTTATTTTCCGCGTCTAAAGACACCCAATACTTGATGTTCTGTTCTTTAATAATGTTAAAAATGTAGAATTAAAATAAGCGATTTTTTAAAAATCAGACCTGCTTTGGATGGTTGAACTGTCAAAACTTACGTTTAAAATTAGATTTCAAATAAAAACAATTGCAATGAATTAAACAAAGCATCTAATATCTATTTAAAAGTGCTACTTTGTCATATTATTTTGAGTTTCTAACAATGATCAAAGAACAAACCATCAAGTGATTGTGTGTCATTAGACGCGGAAAATAAACCTCTTTAAATTGATACTCTTTTCATTCTAATCCGTTATAATGGGAAACAGGAATTTAAACAAAATATATTTCCTATGTTATTTTCCTATGTTCACATCGGCGCGGCAGCCGGTCACCCGGTATAAAATAACAAAAATTTAGAATTATACAAATACAAGAATGTTTTTTGCGAAAAATTCGAAAACCGGCTAAAACCGGTTTTTGGGAAATCTTAAATTTGAAAACCGGTTTTTCAAAAAGTCGGTTTTTGTATAAACCCTAGTCACAGTGGGAATAAATACTCACTGGCGCAAATCCTGTTAGTTTATGGAATATAAAGGGCAAGGAGGAAGGGAAACAGTAAAATCTCCTGTTGTCATTCATATCGTCATTCGTCATTCATATGAGGATATTGTACATTTAATTTATAGCTAAATGTAAATAATTTATAATAATTAAAAGTTAAATGTCTACGTTTATTTGCATATAAAATATTAGTTTTGACCCCTAGAGATTACTTTAATTATTTATTACTGTGAAAATCTGTAGAAGTATTAAGTTTTTACATACAGGGTGGCCCTTTGAAAACGAAACAGACGGGATTGTGGCCAGCAGAATGTTTTTTTCAAGAAATGCAAAAACACACGTCAATTTTATCATCGAGGGGGACAACTTTTGCGACCAATGTCACTCCCGTATTGTTTCATCCCTTCGCGCTGTGATGACAACCCCTGAAATGTCAATAGGGATGATATGTCAAGTGATACCTCATTGGAAAGGTCCTGCTTCCCTGAATTCAGCGAAATAATTTTTTTGAGGTTTTATCAATTATTCAACAACAAAAATTGAAGCTGCAAAAATGCGAAATTAATCCGATATTTCAAGACATTTAAGAATAAAAAAGTGAAAAACGCTTGATCAGGTTGATTTTAATTTTAAGGGGGCTACTTTTACTGCTATTCATAAACATCGATAGTTCAACCTTTAGGTAAAGGGCAAGCCATCCTAGAATTTTGAATGAAAATATGGGTCTGATAAAAAGATCAGTTTAATCAAATTCTAATGTTCAAATTGTTCACCACCAGCTTCTTCAATGGAAGAATTGTTTCAATTCCTCATTGCATTCAAGACTGTAAGGGTGGTTTGCCCTTTACCTTCAGGGTTGAACTGTCAATGTTTATGAATAGCAGTAAAAGTAGCCCCCTTGAAGTATTAAAATCAACCTGGCCAAGCGTTTTTCACTTTTTTATTCTTAAATGTCTTGAAATATCGGATTTATTTCGCATTTTTGCAGCTTCATTTTTGTTGTTGAATAATTGATAAAAATTCAAAAAAATTATTTCGATGAATTCAGAGAAGCAAGACCTTTCAAATGAGGTGTCACTTGACATATCATCCCTATTAACATTTCAGGGGTTGTCATCACAGCGCGAAGGGATGAAACAATACGGGAGTGACATTGGTCGCAAAAGTTGTCCCCGTCGATGATAAAATTGACGTGTTTTTGCATTTCTTGAAAAAAACATTCTGCTGGACACAATCCCGTCTGTTTCGTTTTCAAAGGGCCACCCTGTATATGGGTACCCGGGTATTGATCAAGTGGGTATTCAACTTTAGGGCCTAATATAAATAATCAATAATATATTTTTAGAATAGTTCACGATCAATTATTAATCTAATAAGTCTTATAAGGATATTTATAATTAAAGTATCGAAGAGAATAAAAGTAAAAACAAAATTCACTGAAAAACAGTAATAATAATTATAATTAGCCGTCAAAGAAATTTATCCAATTTATTTTTTTTATCAATTTTTATTTATTAATTTGTAATCATTTCTGTGGTTACGACCTTGTTTTTAAACACAAAATTGTTTCTTTAAACTTCAAACTTTAGACTTAGCATAGTAAAAGAAATAATACAGTATGGACAGTCCCTGGTCGGCTCTTTGTTCTTGGGTGTTCCAAAAAGTCTGAAATAGTTTGAGTTCATCTGTAGTACCCTAGGGGGCTACCTTTTGTTATTTATGAATTCTAACCTATAAGTTTGACGTTTCGTGAATAGTTGTCATGTCACATGTCGTGCGACCGACTGCGCCATCTGTGAACTCTCTTCGAAAGAGCACAAAATACAATTGAAATAGACTGCGACATCTGTGATCACCTATACATACTCAAACTATTTTCAGACATGCGTATAAAAATTTGGAACGGCAAAAATGCTCGATTGTCCATACTGTATTATTTCTTTTACAATCGACTTAGCAAGTCTTTCACTTTTACTAGCAAAGTGATCATTTGGTTCATACCGTCAAAATACTATTTTTTGTTCTTTTTTGGCTCTTAAGAATGCGACCATGTAAAAAGGCTATAGTTGTTCGGCCTGCGGTCTCACCCGGAGATTGAGACAAATCAAATTAATGCGTGAATTTTATGTGGGAATTTCATAGTTGTTTTAATTTATATAAACATCTTTGATATGTAATATTATTACAATGAATTCATTGGACAAGGACCAGCTTTCTAGCAAATTATTATGTGGCTAATAATTTAGAGCATTTTCAATGGCTCGGAGTTATGATGACATACGGACGATCAAATAGATACGGGGCCAGATCATATGCTTTTGACTATATTGGGCATAAAAGATTAATATTGTAGAACTAAATTCAGGGACTTTTGAAAAATGAACTGTTTGTAATTGAATATAAATATTTTAACTGTCAAAGTTTTCCAAAAATGTTGAAAAACCCTTAATTAGGTGCCGGCGGTAAAACGTCATCAGCGTTCCAACGGTGAGTGCAAAAATCTTTTTCCCAGAATTTAAAGTGACTTGAGCCCGAAATTTCAGCACAAGAAAATGACTTTAACATCATATAATTCGATCATTTAAAGCGCACCGATTTTCTCTAAATATAGCTGAAAAGAAAAATTTAATGGGATTCTTTTCTATATTATAAAGTTGTTTATTTTAATAAAACTTTCTCTGTAATTATGCCTACTACATACAAAAATTTAATGCTAAATTACTAAAAACTTACATCATTAATTTATTGTCAAATAAAGGTTTAGAATTAAATTTCATAAAGATCTCTGTAGATGGAGCGAGTAAAAATCCATAAGGGTTATTTGATACATTTTTAACCGATTCCGATTTGGGGCATAGCTCCACTTCATAATTTGTCAGAAGAGCAATAATTCCAATTTTAACACTAACTAAAGCAAATCTTGAACCTGTAAAAACATACATTTGAAATAATATTATCTAATAAATAAAAAATCACATTTAAATTGATCTCAAATAAAATCATTATAGATGCCTAGTTTGTATATAGTTTTTTAGTTTAGTTTTAAAATCTTTTATTAATTATGATATTTACAACAATTGTTTGACCTTTCAACGTTTGTATATAAATGAAACAGATTTTGTTTGTTAAATAATGTTAAACATGTTTTATAATTATATTTCACAGCAGTCATCAGGCCCGTAGCCAGGGGGGGGGCACTTGGGGGCACGTGTCCCTCTCGAAATGTATGAAATGTATTTAATTTAATTTTACAAGTACCCCCCCCCCGAAATGAAATCCTGGCTACGGTCCTGGCAGTTATCCATAATCAACCGTACACAGAGCGAAAATTGTTTCTCTTACAACATGAGACGATCCATACAAGAAGAAACACGAAGTTCAGTTAAAATTATCAATCAAAGCGGATATTAATTTTGTCCGCAAGGATCGTGCGATTTGACGCTGTTACTAACTTCTATGTAATTATAAAATATACAATGTAAATATATAATTGTTTACCTATACAATTGCGTAAACCTTGTCCAAAAGGCATATACACATAATTTGAAATATTATTTTTATTTTCAGGCGAAAATCGTTCAGGTATAAATTTTTCAGGATCTGGAAAATAATTACTGTCGTAGTGAAGACCAGTCAGAGATATATAAACTTTCATATCCTTTTTGATTATTACGTCAGTGTCTGGTATTTTGTACGTTTTAGTGCACTGTCTGTCCAAAAACGGTAATATCGGATATTTACGAAGAGTTTCTGAAAAATGACGGCATTTACAATTCTGAATAATTCGACTTCTTCTTCACTTATACCAGATACAACCATATCTAAATATGTCATTGTTTGTATATTATCATATGTCAGTTTTTCTTCCCCACTTAATATATTTTTTAGCTCTTCTCGAATATTTGTTTGTACAGATTTATTTTTGCATAATTCATATAAAGTGTAAAAAATTGTTGATCCTGTAGTTTCAAATCCAGCTAAAAAGAACTGAACTGCTTGAGCAACCAATAAACCATCATCTGCAGAAAGAAATTATTTATTCAGTGATATATACACTAAATTATAACTACTCTTACCAATTTTGTTTAACTTATATTCTTCACTATTTTTAATTTGGATCAAAATGTCTATTAAGTCCCCTCTGTATGATTTAATCGATTCTCGTTGTTGTAGTGTTTCGATGAAAGCTTTCTCCATAAATTCTATTGCGGTTGGTTTAATAAAACGCATTTTAAATACCCTAAATATCACCGGGGCAAAAAAACATGATACTGCTTGAACAGCTCGTGATATGTTCAATTCGAATGCTTTTTTAGAAGCTATACGAAATTCTGCATGTTCATTTTTAAATGAATTAGACGTAATTCCAAAAGCGCAGCTAGTAATAACATCAGTAGTATATTTCATAACCAAATTTCTTGCATCAAATTCCCTTGTATTCAGTTTCTTTTCTTCCATATAATTAATCAATCCATTAGATGCATTCAGTATTAAAGAAGTCATATTCTTAATTTTACCAGTGGTATATGCCGGAGTTATTTTAATTCTTATATTTCTCCACGAAGGATTTTTCACGACAAATAATATTGAGGAGGCACATTTATCATCTTCGCCGTTTGATAGTACACTTCTATCAGTAAAATGTTCAAAATCTTTCACTAATACGTGTTTAATTATATCTGGATCGCGGAGAAGCAAAAATGGTTGATCGAAAACGAAAAAACCCAAAATTTTTGATGAACTCTTGTTGTAAATCTCGTCTAAAAACTTCCCTATGCTTTTTTGAAATGTACACACACGAAAAACATTACCAAATAATAATTTTGGTTCGATATAAGGTACATTTTGGTTTTTCCAATATTTAAAATTCCGTATTAGATGTAAGTATAGTAAGTACAGCAATACTGTTACCCCAATTCCAAAAATATACAAAGATGTTTGATATTCCTAAAAATTAAAATTCAGATTTTATACATGCTGGAAATTAAATTTTAAAGAAAAGTATTGCAGGATTTTATGAATGCATAGCCTTCACGAGATGATGGTTATTAATGAGTTTGAAACACGTGTCTATCAATCATTCTTAATTATTGTTACAAATTAAATTAATATAATATTACATTAGTAGGTACAACATAATATTTTTGTTATATCATACAAATAACGAATATTAAGAGCCATCACTTTGTCAACTTACCATTATAATGTCGCTAATAAACCTAAATTGTTTACTGTACTTCATATTTATACAAATCAGATAAAAAAAATTGCGACGATAATTAATTAAAAATATTAATTTTTAGCTATAATGTAAATAATTTCAACTATTTCGAAACACAACCAAGTAGGGTAGAGTGGGGGACATTCGGACATGGGGCACCCCCGGACATTCAAAATTTACTACATGCGCAATTGTAATGGTTAATAACAGTGATCAATTGATCATTTAAAGTCACATGTGAAAATTTCGTACTAAATGCTTCAATATTTAGAAAGTTATTAACATAAATTAAAAAATATTAGCAAAGATTGCACTAATCATGTCTAATTACATTGGCGCGAATATTGAAAAATAGATAATATGTTACTTAGAGTACTTTTTGAACAGGTGGGGGGTGGGGCAGATCCGGAAAATAAACATGGGGCACTTTCGGACTGGTAAAGTTTCCCACATAAAAAAGTTTACCACTATTTGGGTCAAGTGATAGAAATTGTCGAACACGGGGAAATTGTAGTCAAATTTTTAAGGAACTCAACGAACCATTTCAATACCCCTCCAGTTGACGACATCTTAACGATTTCTTAGAAAGACATAGTGTCCAAATTGCCTAAACCGACTTCTGTTCCAGGGACTTCACGTTCTTTTAGTTTTAAAATGTTCAATGTTAATTTTGACTCCCTGAACATGAAATAAAATGTGTTAACGTTTGATTTTAATGTTATTGCTTGTGTGTCCAAACCTACCACATGCGTGTCCAAAAGTGCCCCGCCATGGGGCACTTTCGGACAAATGCAACTTTTTTTTTAACTTATATTACATAAAAACTCTTAACTTTTCAAAAATTTTAAATATGAAATGAGTTGCTAAACATGTGAAAGAATCTGCTAAGGTATGTTTAAAATCTTCAAATCTTTAAATGTTGTCATAGGATGAAGTTAGCCAAAAGTGTCCAACCGTGCCCCACTCTACCCTACTACTGTTTAAATAAAAATTTATATTAATTTGTTTCAATGTTATCTATATTTGGAGGGTTTTATTGATAATATTCTATATTATTTTTTATAAAGCGTGATTTTTTAGACAGATGGTAAATGGCACCTGTTTTGATATTTGTGTTTAGAAAGGCAATTTATCATAGAAACATTTCCATTGCAGCAACATTTGCAGATTGCGGTTTATCTCCAAAATTAATAGAAGTCAGTGCTTTAAGGAAAAATGTTGAAGAAGATCCACACTTTTATATTCGTCGTTGTTCTAAGCATGTTATTCTTTTGTTTTTCCATTACATGGAAAATTTTATCTTAAGATCTTGGCATCCACCCATACAAAATCGAATTGGTCAAACAAACAGATCTGCCATAGACCGACACAAACACTTAATTAATTGAATAATTAATTAATATGATATTATTTCTAGAAATGGTCCAGTGTTCAGTGTCCAGAATTGGATTAGTTTCTTGAAGAAATGAAAAATATATATTCAACGTATAGTTTAAGCCTTTAAGGCTTGTTATTACCAACATCTGCGTCGTTTCCTTGGCAGTGTTAGTTCTGTGAGTATATACATACTCTACATCCATTAGGTAGCTTGCTAGACTTGCCTTCAGATGTGCCATGTATCCTGGTTTTTATGTTAATGGTGGCAATTCACTAACCCAGGGGACCACCGGCTTAACGTGCCTTTCGAAGCACGGAGATTAGTCATAAGAAAGTTTGACTCTCCCCAGGTTTGAACCCGGTGCCCCGCATTCGCATCCAACTGCGTTAGCTGCAAGGCAATGACCGTCTCTTATTCATATAAATTTTTATATATTTTTATATATAAAAATTATAAATTTTTTTCGACTAACTAAAATGCAATAACATCGTCAGGTTACTAATGGTAACCTGCATGTTTGCATACCAAGCGAGTTTCCAACCTTGCGAGCTGTCCGTCCGTGGATCAGCCTCCCAAGTAACATTTTCCCCCTGCTAGATATCTGCTAGGGCTCTGGCAGAGAAATTTCGCAGGGCCCTGTCTCTGTAATCGGATTGTAACAGGGCTCTGTCACATAACATGAGACAGAGAAAATGGACCCTGCAAAACCCTGTGCAGAAAATTTGTCGCAAATCCTAACAGGGTATCTGTTAGGTACCCTGCCAGAGACTCTGTAAGAGCTCTGTCAGGCACTCTGCCAGAGTCTCTGTGACAGAGACTCTGGCAGGGCTCTGTCTGTCCCTGTTACAGAGACAGACAGAGACAGGTATAAAAAAAATATTAAATTTTAATAAAATAAATTTATGTCACATTTTTTAGAAAAATCAATTTTTATTTTTAGATTCTTGCAATCCATTGATTGTGTTATTACACATCGCATCGAACTAATTTAATTTAACTCTGGGGGTTTCAATTTTATTTACATGGTTACAATATTAATTATATCTATTAATTATATTCTAATGCTTGGTATTCTGTATTATTGGTTGAATTCCATTCTGTCGATGTTGTTACCTATCCTGAAAATAATATTTAAATTTAAAAATTTTTGTTACAATCCAGATTCGAACCTGTACCTACATCCATGACTGCTCCGTAGCCTCTCGTTCTTACCATTTACCTACGGACCCTACTTATAAATTATTTTGAAATTACTGGTAATATGATGGTCACACTTTTGTGTATAATAATGAGTGAACCGCTGAGAAATCAACGTATTTTACTTACCTTTTTTAATAAAATGGAAATTATATCGATGTAAAACATCGCAATTTAAAATATGATACAATAATTCGTAATTGTAACTGCAAATATAGATGTAGTAATAAAATTGAAAGCCCCAGAGTTAAATTAGTTCAATTACATAATTACACAATCAGTATGGATTGCAAGAAGTTAAAAATAAAAATTAACTTTTTTAAAGAATGCGACAAAAATTTATTTTATTAATATTTAGGGCCGATATATTTTGTCTTGTAAATATGGGTTACCATCGGCAAATAAGTTATAAAAATCAGATTTTAACTTAAAATTTCTAGAATAATTGTGAGTGCTGTATATATGAGAAATTTAATTTTTGAACTCGAACTGCAGTGCGGCTAATCCCCAAGTCTAATCCGACCCTCGAACTGCAGTGCAACCTTAAGTATTGGCCATAATCCTACACACGAACTGCAGTGAAGGATTAACCCTTGTAATACCCTAATTAGGTAAATAACTTAATCCAAGAAATCAAAAATGTAATTAAATTTGTTGATTTATAAACATAGAATTTCTAAATCTAAGAATTTTTTTGAAGTGGAAAAATATTTGAATAAAATATGGACTAACATTGTAAAGGTGCATTTAATTTCCCAAGTAATTTGCGTTAACGATCAAATTCGCATATAAATATTAAAATCAATTTAGATTGGTTTAAATTCTTAAAACTTAATACAACTTAGCTACTTAGCCAATCACGGATGCAATTTTTTGAATCTAATTTAACCTAATTTAAAAGAAAATTACACCTAATTTAACCTAACCTAACGATAAAATTCGTATTATAATTATATAAATATTATAATCAATTCAGATTGGTTTAAATTTTTAAAACTTAATACAACTTAGCTACTTAGCCAATCACGGATGCAATTTTTTGAATTTAATTTAACCTAATTTAAAAGAAAATTACACCTAATTTAACCTAACCTAACGATAAAATTCGTATTATAATTATATAAATATTAAAATCAGTTTAGATTGGTTTAAATTCTTAAAACTTAATACAACTTAGCCAATCACGAATGCAATTTTTTAAATCTAATTTAACCTAATTTAAAAGAAAATTACACCTAATTTAACCTAACCTAACGATAAAATTCGTATTATAATTATATAAATATTAAAATCAGTTTAGATTGGTTTAAATTCTTAAAACTTAATACAACTTAGCCAATCACGAATGCAATTTTTTAAATCTAATTTAACCTAATTTAAAAGAAAATTACACCTAATGTAACCTAACAAATCACGGATACTGATTTGTACATAAAAATATTGTAGATAAAAATTGTAGATAAAACTGCACCGAATTCAAATTAACGTTGAAACCTCAAGACGCTGTTTTAGATTTTGAAATATCGATAAGTAATGCATTGCGCGAATGCTTTACAGATATTAATATTGTTGGATGTAGGTTTCATCTCTCACAGTCATGGTAAGAATTTAATATACAATCACAAAAATTAATATTGTTCAATATGTTTCAATTATATTTACAGGTTTCGCAAAATACAGCATCTTGGATTGACAAAAGAGTACAAAGAAACATCGTCGTTAATCGGAGAGTGGCTACATCTCATATTTGGGTTGACGTTTTTAAAACCTGAGTTAGTGGAAGCTACATTTGTGAACACGGTGTTGCCTTTGAAGCCCAATGATGATAGATTACGGGAATTTGTAAATTATTTTGAAAAAACGTACATTAAGAAGGATTCATTATTTCCACCACACATTTGGGCAGCCGATACTGCAGATATAATTCGCACCACGAATTGTTGTGAATCATTTCACTCGAAATTCAAAAAATATGTTCAGATTCCGCACCCAAATATAGGAGTATTTATTGAAGCTTTAATGGGAATGCAACTGGACACTGAAATAAAAAGAACAACAGCAATTTGCGAAGAGACACCAAAGAAATCCAAAGGCGTTATAAATGGGTTTAAAATTGATGTGAAAATACGTCAACTTCAACACGGCGAAATATTAATTGTCGATTTTTTAAAGTGCACATCGAAAAAATTCAGTAATGTATTTGTGGAATAATTTAGTAATATAATTTGTGGATTAATTTAGTAATGTATTTATGGATTAATTTAGTAATTTAGTAATCCTTTGAATTAAAAGGATTAAAAGAATTAATAAATAATCCTTAAAATTCAAACCGCACTGCAGTTCGAGGGTCAGATTATAGGGACCATGGGTAAAAATTAGGAGAGGGATTAACCGCACTGCAGTTCGAGTGCACCGGACAAGGTTTCTGTCATATCGTTGGTTGCTTGAAAAAATCGATTAATTAATTTTCAATAAATCTCTGAAGATATTCATTTTAACAATCTTAACCAATATGAATGAAGAAAGCTTACATCGTTAACAAAATTCTTGATTCTGATTTGCTAAAATTTTAATAAGCATTGTGTTTATATCTACCTGTAGTAGGTATCTACTATTAAAAGTACAATATAGTATTTAAATTTAATGAATTGTTAAAATTAAAAGTAATTGAAAAATGGTAAAAAAGACAATTTTTATGAAGACCACGTGGTATATACGAGCTTTGCAAATTTCCTATAACAGGGACTCTGTCAGGGCTCTGCCGCAGAGTTTTTGCAGGGCCTTGCAAATTACCTGTAACAGGGACTCTGCCAGAGCACTGCCACAGATTTCTTGCAGGGCCCTGCAAATTATTTTCAACAGAGACCTAACAGGGCTCTACCAGAGTTAATTTTCAGGGCTCTGCAAATAATCCGTTACAAATACCTGCCAGGTATCTGTAAGAGCTCTGTCAAAAAAACCCTGTTATAACCCCCTGGCAGATATTTGCTAGGGCCCTAGCAGAGACATTTAAATTTCACCAGGGAAAAATGTTACTTGGGCTTCCAGCTATATTAATCTGTCCGACAACTTAATTGCTCCAAATTTATCTCCGTTAATCCGATGATCATCCATCCAGAAAATTTAATATTGGACTTATACATCATTATTTTTGTAAGTGAGGACGTTTGAACTCGAACAATAATTAAAATTGTCAGTTATAAAACTATTTATTTTTTAAATTGAGACCGGTAAAGCAGTTAAAAAGAGATTCTCTGGCTAGCTACCCGTCCGTGGACGGGCTTTCCAGCTAGTAGTTAATAAAGAAGGTTATTTTGATATACAGGGTGTCTCCGGATATACTTTACATAACTTAGGGCCAGTTGTATAAAAGAGGGTTAACTCGGGGATCAGCTGATCCTGGTTCAAGAGCTGACCCAGGATCAACGTAAGGTAGATAAATTTACTTGATAGGTTTAATTTATAAAAAAAATTTACTTGATAGGTTTATTTGTAATCTATCTACCTTGCGGCGATCCTGGGTCAGCTCTTGAACCAGGATCAGCTGATCCCCGAGTTAACCCTCTTTTATACAACTGGCCCTTAGGTGTCCTTAAGTTCATCTAGTTCATCAGACATCAAAACAACATCATCAGCAAATCTTAGATGGTTCAAATATGAACCATCAATATTTTTTACCTTTCTTCTCCCATAGTAACTTTTTAAAAACATCTTCCAGAGCCAAAGGGAACAGTTTTCCTCCGCCAACTCAATCCAGCGTCCAAGGAAATAAGTTTAAAAATGAAATGGATAAAACCAAGATTATGAGCCCAGATGACGTAAATATCGTTATTGAGAACCACACAATCCAGAATATTTGAGAATACATATTATATCTGGGCCACCTAATAAACCTTGGCAAAGACAACCAAACTGCGGAAATAACACGAAGAATTGGGCTAACTTGGGCAGCTTTTGGAAAGTTAGGACACATTTTTTAAAGAATTCAAATATACCAATTAACTTAAAACGCAAAGTGTATGATATGTGTGTCCTACCGGTAGCCACGTACGCCTTGCAGATGATGGATATAACCAAAAATATTGCAAACCGCCTCGCCTCAGAGTGACCCAGAGGGCAATGGAAAGAGCCATGCTCGTATCTCTTTGAAAGATAAAATAAAAAACGATATGATTAGAACATTGAGGGTGACAGACGTGATGCGACGAGTGGCGGAGCTGAAGTGGCCATGGGCTGGACATGTGGCAAGACAGGAGAGAGATCGCTGGACACTGCGGATTACGCAGTGGCGACCTAGAGAGACCAAAAGAAGTGTGGGAAGACCGCAAAGAAGATGGAAAGACGACATAAGAGAGACAGCGGGTGTGGGTTGGCAACAGCTGGCACAGGACAGAGGAAAGTGGAAGGAAAGAGGTGAGGCCTATATTCAGGAGTGGACAGAAAATGGCTGAAGAAGAAGAAGAACTTGGGTAGTGATAGAGAATAAAAAAAAACAATACAAAGTTGGAAGTATTTTAAATAAGAATAACCTTGTGCATACTGACTGGGCATAGTTTAAACATTTTAATTAAAAAAGAAGAATCTGCAATTTCACACACATACACAAATTACCCCGCTATTTTTTAAAAATTCATGAAATTAAAATAGTGGAAGTTGGAATTGAAAGGACAATATTTAATTATCGTAGTCACTTTGATAACAAAGTTTTAGAATCTAACCGATTTTGGTTTTTCCTTCACAATTTCATATTCCGGTGTATTCCACATAAATAATTTTGTTATCATACAAATTTTTAAGATAATTTTATTAAATCAAATGTACCTACTTAGTTTCAAAAATATAATATAATAATCTACATAATAATGTAGATAACACTATAAAATTTATAAAAGCGTTACATAACATCATTATTATATGCATAAATCTTAACATTACGTACATAATATTATTTTTCTATAGGTAGTAGTAGTATTGATATTTTTAAATTTTATTTTAAAATAATTTATTTGTAATTTGTGTTGTTTTACTTCTTCAAGAAAATACATAAAGTTAAATATAGTATATACCAATAATTTAACTAGGAATAATCGATTCTTTTAACAATAATATACATATAAGATCGATTTTGTAACTTAAAGGTCCGCTGAAATTTAAAACTAAAACATTGCTTTATATAATAAATGTACCTGCACAATAGTGTAGAAGAAGAAGAAGAAAATTGTTTTAAATTTTTAGCGAAGCCGTGAAAAGTATCAAAATTGTTATAAAAACCAATGTTTTTAAAGCAAGTTTTCTGTAGAATCCTAAAAATTAATTAATTTGCTTCACCGTGTGATGCACAATTTTGGTGAGACAATTAAAACTTATATTACAAATGCTAGTAGCCATTTTTATGGTTACATTGTTTATATTTTGTAACAAATTTCAAAGGGGCAAAATTAATTATTCAAATATCAAAATTCATAGTCGGGAACCCTGCATGAACAATTTTTTTTTAGAATTACACTAATGTTGTTTTTAATGATCGAGTTACACAAAGTAATTTATTTCATCCGCTTGCACATAGAGGGCTTGATGTAAACTCCATCTTGATATCTCTAGTAGGGGCAAGTAAAAATCCATTTGCATTAAACTTAATTTTCTGCTGTAAGTGATTGGTTTGCCTTATTTCGAAGTTCGATAAGAGCGATACAAGACCAACTTTGGCATTAATCAATGCAAATCTAGCACCTACAAATAATGTAAAATATATTATTGCACAAAATAAGTTCACGTTAATTTTCAGAAAATAATACTTAGCATGACATTATATACTATTATCTACATACAGTAAGATAAATACATAATCTCTTACCTATGCAATTATGCAGCCCTTCTCCAAATGGCATATATACAAAATTTGGGATTTTACTTCTATTTTCAGGAGAAAACCGCTCAGGTTCATATTTATCAGGATTAACAAAATATTCACTGTCGTAGTGTAGACCAAGAAGTGATATATAAACTGCCATCCCTTTTTTTATAATTATATCGCTACCAGATATCGTATACGTTTTTGTGCATCGCCTGTCTAAGAATGGTACCACTGGATACTTTCGAAGAGTTTCTAGAAATTAAAATTTAAACACTCTATTATAATGACTAATTTTAACCGTTTTTCTTCATAATAAATATTTTAATTTTAATGAAGTCGATAAATGGAAATATTATTGACGTATTATTTTGGGATGAAGAAATTTGGGCGAAAGTTTGTTTTGTAAATTTGTAATTTACTAATAAATTACAAAAGCTAAGAGTTATTTTGAATGAAATTTTCTTTGGCAGTACATTTTTTAAATAATCGGGTGTATCATATTAATATTAATCAAATCCAATAATTTTTTCACATTACAAATAGTTTGTCAATGTGTGTAATCAAAATCTTATTTTTTTTCGTGGGGTGTCAAAAGGCAATAAATTGAACATTTTATCAAATGCAATGGAAAATTATACAAGTTTACAGTTGTAATATTATTTACTTACCACAAATAACCATCTCCAAATAGGCCATCTCTTGAATTGCTTCATATGAAATTTTTCCATGCTTTGTCAACACAGTTTTTATTTCTTCTCTAAGTTTTTGTTGAATATGTGGATTTACACTTAATTCGAATAATGAAAAGAAAATTGTAGATCCAGTAGTTTCATAACCAGCAATGAAAAATTGAATTGCCTGTGAGACCAACATATCTTTATCTACGATAAGATAGGAATAATATGCAGTAAATTAAGATAATATTATAATAATGTACCAAGTTTTACGTCGTCCTTTTTTTCGTTGTTTTTAATTTGAATTAAAATATCTATTAAATCGCCTCTTGGTATTTTACTTTTTTCTCTTTCATATAATGTCTCAAGAAAAGCCCTTTCCATAAAGTTAGCAGAAGGACCATCAATAAATTTCATTTTAAAAAATTTGAAGAGAATTGGAGCAAAAAATGATGATACAAATTGAATTCCTCGCGATAGAGTTAACGCAAAAACTCGTTTAGAAGCCATGAGAAATTCTGCGTTTTCATTTTCAAACGAATTAGCGGAAATTCCAAACGCACAAGACGTAATCACGTCAGTAGTAAACATCATCGCCAAACTTCTAGCATAAAATTCTTTTTTTTGTGAAATCCCTTTATTAATGTGATTTATTAAGCCCTTGGATGCTTCTACCATTAAAGGTGTCATGCTTTTAATCTTTCCACTAGTTAGTGCTGGAGTAATTTTTATTCTCATACTTCTCCAAAATGGATTTTTAAGTACAAATAAAATACTAGATCCAAATTTATCATCTTTTCTATTCGATAATACACTTCTATCCGCAAAATAGTCAAAATCTTTTATCAAAACGCTTTTAATTAAATCTGGATCGCGAATAAGCAGAAACGGTTGATCAAATGCAAAAAATCCGTAAACTTTAGAGGTAGTTGCTTTATAAAAGTCATTTAATAATTCTGCCATTGGCTTTTGAATTGAACATAATGGAAAAGCGTTACCGAAGAAAACAGTCGGTTTTGCGTAAGGAACGTTTTGATCTTTCCAATATTTAAAGTTTCGTGTTAGATGGAAATATATGTATAGCAATAATGCTACACTAAACGCAATAAGTAAATCTGTAATCTGAAATGCCTGAAAAAATGTTATTAACAAATATCTGTTTTAACAAATTTCTAAGAGAAAAATAAAGTGAAAGTGTGTGACTATGGAAGAGTTGAGTTACTCACCATTTCCTCGTTTAGTACCCGGTTACTAAAAATACAATATTATAAAATAATTTTAAAATTATAGCTGACGATTATAAGGTGGATATGTTTCCAAATAGCTTGCATTAAAAAGATTAAATTTTTCAATAACGGTACTGATTTTTGATGTTTTTTGAAATGCATGCTCCGTGAAAACATGTCGATATTCTAGATTATAATGACTTAGTCCTCACCTATGACTCGACGATTTTTTTTAACTGATTGTTCAAACTTTTTGAGTTTTTAGAAATTAAAAAATTTTGACTCACTTTTCATCAAAATGTAATTTCTAACAATTGCTAATGATTGCAACTGAAGTACTGAAAATTAATAAATGATTACAAATTAATTTATAATATGTATTACTCGATAAAATCAAAGTCCTGATGGTATCAATTTTACCAGCATGTGCAGAAAAAAGCAGATAAATAAATTAATTTGGAAAAAATATATCGGAGTCATTGCTCTCATTTATTTAGGTGAATTATGTAAAGAAAAATACTGGGTGTTGTTTGCCTACAACAGACTCTTTAAAGAAAATCCTTAAGGTTTTGTTGTTAATTGATTTTATACTACTTAAATAATAGTTAAAAATAATATTAATGGAAGTACAATGTTAAAAAGAATTAAACGTATAATTTATTAAAATAAAGAACTATAATGTACTTAAAATAACTGTCAGATTTATTTGCTTTCAAACTTAGTCTATAAAATTATGTCACATCAGTAGTTTTTACCAATAAGCTAATAAAGTTAAATAACTATTAATTTTTGATAAAGCAATCTTAGTGCATAGTTCATCACGAAAAAAATTTTGTAATTAAATAAAAATGACTATACCTACTATTATACTTTGGTTTACTATGCTATTGCGATGATTGCCTTTTATAGATTTATTTGGCGATAGCGACCTAAAGTGAGATGATGCACGCATAAAAGTGCAGGTATGTAGGCTGTTGTGGGGAATCAAACTTAAATCTGTTTATCAGTTATATGAGATTGCACTTTAATTTTGACTATATTTTTTGACTTATTGATGTCATTTTAGTATGCAATTTGTTATTGATTATAATTATTATTATTAAACAACGTTTATTGCCACCTAATAATCGCAGCAATGATTATATTAATGTAATAATATGAACATTCTAATATAATGCATAGTGCATATTTATTTTAATATTAATTTGAAAGTATGTGCCCCCAAACCCTTTGAGTATAAAGAAATTATAATTTCTTGATTTATTCTCGAATTACAATAAAAAGTTTTTTATAAATAAATGTATTTTTTTAGTTATAAATATTATTTGTTAATTATATCAACGAAAACTATAATAAATGCTATCTTTTGACACAAAAATATTAAAATCGGTCGATTAATTGCGTGTAAAAAACAAAAGGGGTTTCCAAAAAGTATTACAAAATACTGTCACAATTTAAAAACTGACGATGAGTTACTCTGAATTTAGTTCGATGAACTTCAAACCAGACAAAAAAAGTATGTTATATTAACCAGGAAGATGGTTATATTTTTAAATTTTTACGCAGTGTGTCGGAATGTGTGTAAGTAAATAAATCGAGGGCACTAAATCAGAATGGGCGTATTAAACAAATTTTCAAAATTCGGTTCAAAGGATGTCTATATAGACTCTTTGTTACTTCCTGCATGTAACGTGATCCTGCTGGCTGAATTTACCGAAAACTGTCGCTGTAGCTGTAAAGAATATTCAAGGTGTATGTGAGTCCTTACAGCTACACTTACTTTGCATAATATTACTTACCTTTTTTTAAAACGCTTTCATCGTTTGCTGTAAAAGTTTGACTCATCTAAGTTGATGCCCCCAATATAACAGTAATAAAATTTTACAATTTATAGTAATAATTGTTTAGAATAACCACATAAATTTAAATGTTAATATTATATTCATATAAGATTAAAAAACTAATCATAATGTTTTAAGATTTGATTTAAATTTTGGTTAGCAAACATAAATTCGGGAAAGTAAATTGCGTTTTATGATTTGGGCTCTTCTCTAATGCGGGTAAATTGCGTCGCAGTGGTCTTATTAGTCGAATTATACATATAGCATTATTTAAATTTTCTTATTTTAATTTTTTCCTTATCTTCTTTATCCTTTCTCTTATCTTTTAAGATACCTAAAGGTTTAATAATTGTAGGAAATTATGTAGGTCTCATGATTTACCTTTAATATTTAACTTATTGAATGAGTTCCTTTATTTAGGGTGTTACAAATAATTATGGTTAGTAAAAATTGATTTTTGGCTCATGTTAAAATATTAATATTTGTTTTTGAATAGATAATATTTTTACAATATTTGATTTTACAATAAAATTGTTTCATAATAACTTTTCAGATTTTATAATTCCTGGAAAATCGAAAACAGATATTTTTTCCAAAATTAAATTGAAATTAGTTGTCTTATTTTGCAAGGTAGAAGCTGGTGAATCAATCAAATCGAAGTATCTTCTTTTATCCTTTTTTTATGGTTAAAAATGCTATTACATTTTTGTAGTCTTGCTAGTTCCAAGCATTTTAACACCCATTTCGGATTAATTAAATTAGTTACGCCAAAAACATCTGACCATCTCATATGATAACAAGGAACATCCGAAGATTTAAATTTTAGCTAATTTCACACAGAAAAGTACTAATAATAATTATTAATTGAATTAAATCGTCATTATATTATAACAATTATTTTTTGTAATAATATTGTTACATTAAAATATTAATAAACAAATTAAAAAAATGAATGCCATGAGAAAATATTTATTTTTATAAAAGTTGATACATAATCACTAAATTCACATAAAACTAAACAGAGAACGATGGGCGGAGCTATAATGTACAGTTACGAAAATTCTTCAGTTCGGATGTATGTTGGTGTCAATTGGTGGAATTGGGTGTCATGCGTTCTCCCTCCACTTCTACTGCGCATATATTTGGCTACGCCCATCGTATTCTTTTTAATTGTGCTATAGTTAAATATTAGCTAATGCTTAAAATAAGCATTCAAGTAACCATCAAAAGCGATGACATAAGAATTTTAAGTCATAGTAATTAGTAATCTAGACATAGCCTCAAAATTATAATATTATGTAGTTCAATTTTTACTTTTTAAAAATTGTACCTGAATAATATCTTCATTTCTTATTTCTTAGGGCTTCGAAATATTTATTTCTGTTAATAACTTATCACCAAAATATTCACTGTCATATTTAAGATACAGACGTTATTTTTCAAACCGTATACTAATATTAATAAATTAAGAAATAATACTTCGACTTAGCGCGAGAGTCACGGGATGTTGTTAAGTCCACTATTACACAAAACCTAGTAGTTCAGAATGCCGAATAGCACATCCTACTACGACAAACAGATGTGTAATGATTCACATGCAGAAACAACATTTTTATATTTAAAAGCACTTCTTGTGAACAATTGAAGGACCAAATTCGTCATATTCTTTTTTAGTGATCCACATTGGTTGAAACGGAAGGTATGAAGCTAATATGGAACCACCGATCCATACATAATTTTTCCTTTCAAGTGGAGCAACGATCTTAATCTTCATTGTCGATGGAGCAAGTGATGTGATCTCCTTTTGCATTCTATCCGCCATACCTGGGTACATGGTGTTACCTCCAGAGAGAACTATGTTAGCGTACAAAGCTTTACGGATGTCAAGATCACATTTCATAATCGAGTTATATGTAGTTTCATGGATTCCACAAGTTTCCATACCCAAGAAAGATGATTTGAAGAGAGCTTCAGGGCAACGAAACCTTTCATTTCCAATGGTGATAACTTGACCATCAGGTAATTTGTAACACTTATCTAAGCAACCGGAGCTAGCAGCAGAAGTCATTTCTTCTGTGAAGTCTAAAGCAACGTAACAGAGATTTTCTTTAATGTCACGTACGATTTCTTTTTCGGCAATGGTAGTGAAGGAGTAGCCACGTTCGGTTAACATTTTCATGAGGTACTCGGTTATACTGCAACCAGCCAGGTCAAAACGAAGAACGGCATTTGGCAAAGCATAACCTTCATAAATTGGTACAGTGTGAGAAACACCGTCACCAGAATTTAGTACCATACCAGTGATACCACCAGAAGCGTACAGTGAGAGTACAGCTTGGATGGCGATATACATGGCTGGAGTGCTGAAAGTTTCGAACATGATTTGCGTCATCTTCTCACGATTGACTCTAGGATTCAAAGAAGCTTCGGTTAACAAAACGGGATGTTCTTCTGGTTCTACTTTCAATTCATTATAGAAAATGTGATGCCAAATTCTTTCCATATCATCCCAGTTTGTAACAATCCCGTGTTCAATTGGATACTTCAATGTGAGGATGCCTTCTTTGCTTTGAGCTTCCTTTCCTATGTAGAAATCTTTTATTCCCATATTAACCATAACGTTTTGATGACGTGCACGACCAATAACGGATGGAAATGTGGAACGAGGAGCGGCGTCGCTGGCGAAGCCAGCTTTACACATACCCGATCCATTGTCTATGACTATAGCGTTAACTTCTGGGTCACACATTTTAAATCAGTATGTTTAGAAATAATATACACTTCACAAAAATCAGTTGTTGTAAACAAAAATGAATGATGAGCAAATTATATTTTTTGCAGTTGTATTACATAACATTGAATTTTGTATGATAAACTTACATATATCATGCTGGTCTTATCAATAAAAAAATAAAAAAAGAAGATTAAAAACGATATGACTTATATCGATATTTTTAGTCGAGGTACTCATCACAAAAAAATAAGAATAATGATATCTAAAATTTAAATAGATTAAAAATTTATTTAATTATTTGAATTACCTCATAATGACAATTTATCACAATTTTATTTACCACAAACGTTTTTATTTTTTTTTATTTAAATTTTGATTTCATACCTGCAAAATTAATGATTTATCAACAGCTAAATGTTCAGATTTGTCTGAATAATTAATATAAAGGTAATATATTATTAAAACCTTTTGGTCGTTCAAGAAAACGATTCTTCAAAATCTTCCGACGTAGTTTAGGAGGGTTAAGCGTTGACAAAATCGTAATAAATCGCACGTTGGCCGGAACAATAGCACAAGTCAGATAGATGATTTTGAGTAAACAGCGCAAATTTAGGTGTTATTTTAAAATACAAGCATATAGTCATGATCATTTTAACTAGTGCATGACTCATCGAAAAAATTATATGCATCAAAATGTGCAAAACGTACGTCGAGTTCATTCAATTAAGATATAACCTCACAAATATTTGTTTATAAAATGTAACTGTCAAGTTCAATAGATTTTTACTCACGATTTTTACTAAGGGCCGGTTTTACAATTGGAGGTTTAGCATTGGCTCAACTAAGCCGATGCTCAGCTGAACCGCACCTATGCAGACCAAATCAAATGACATAAAATCTGTTGAACCAGGTTTAAGCTCGAAAATGACGACGGTTCAGTAAAGCTTCAAGTTGAGCTCGGCTCAAGTACTAAGCACACATTGTAAAACCCATAATTTGTAAAATTTGAAGCTCAAGGCTGGTTCAAAGTTGAGCTGAGCTTAAGCTTCTATTGTAAAACCGGCCCTAAGTAAGTAAGGTTAGGATCAAACGAAGTGACAGATTGCAATCTTATAATTTACGTACGTTTATTTCATTTACATAACAAAGTTACACCGACGTACTCCTTTTGTTTCTGTCTCTTTTCTACTGGTTATTTTTTGTAAATATGACAAAGATAACCAAATGCTTTGCGTTAAATCTCACTGCATTCAAGTATTAGTCATGCTCGAGTTAAAATGATTATTACTATATAAAAGGTTTTCTATTCATTTTAGAGTTGTGCTACTATTTTACTTCAATTAAGCGCCCAAAATTCTATTTAAATCAATAAAACATGAACACGAAATTTTTCCACTTGTGCTACTATTCCGGCCAACGTGCGAAATATGGGGATCTCTCATACTTACGTGTAGAGGAAGGTCTACAAAATTATACAAACCTTTACATTAGAAGGGAGAGGGCCAAAATTTTCAAAATTGATCCTTACAGAATTTATGGATGCTCCCTTACTAAATTTACTTTTCGCTAAACCTGGGTGATACAATCTAATGTTCAAAACAAATTTAAATACTTGCTGGTCTGCTTCCTAAATTATCACCAAAGATAAGATAATATTATATAGGAGCTGTAAAGATTCCATACACAATAATGAAAGATGCCTAATAAAATTATATATTGTCATGTTGAGATTGCGATGGTTAACAGTAGCGAATATCTGTGAAAACGCTACTGAAGAATTTTCAATATTGTACTTTTATTATTGAAGGAAAAGATAAATTTTAAAAATTTGTGCTTTAGTTATTTGTTTTAAGGTCGAGTTTCTGATGTTGGGAAACTCTACCATCAGATTATTGAATTTTATAAGGAGGAAATTTGTCCTTCTTTACAATTGGAAGATTAACCCTTTTAGGCATGTTAATTACAGTTTTTTTCAGAGTTATTTGGTTTTTCACTAGTGTGATATCTGAAACTCTAAATAATTATTATTAGTGAAAGTGCGACTTAGTGCTATTTGAAATTACTGCGAAGCCGGATAGAAGAATGTAGAAATTTTTAATGTGCGAGGATAGCACCAAGATAAGGGGTTGCAACAAAACTTACTCTCTGAATCGCCATCCCTAATGAGAGGGTTAATCAAAACAGAGACCAGAGTCCGTCACAATCTGGAGATGACCTCTCCAGTTTGTTTAGCCACGATGTTAATAAACTAGCTCTTGATTAAGTGCGGAGGCCAGGCAGAGGATTTCTGAAAAAAGTGGTAGCTTGGGGAAAATAAAAAAATGCAAATAGTAAACAAATGCTTTAATTGACACACATAATTTGAAAGATGCTATCACACTGTAGGTACATTGGGTTGGGGTTTTATATGTATGATTCATACATTTGAATTTTGTAGTCTGTATTATTATTTTTATAGGCTAATCTATTCAAATTTGAAGAAAATGTGTTAATACGGAAATAATTAGAAACGGCTATTCGAGTACAAAATCTCTTGAGTGGGGGTGCTAATTTTGATTTTACGTGACCGTTCAACTTGTAAATTATTATATTGGATTATTTGTTTTAGGAATAAGCAAAAAGATCGACACATAAATCTACTAAAATGATGTCCGAGTTCATTCTTTAGCCACTATAAAAACCGTTAAACTTAACATATTTTCGACATATTTTACTATTTCTAAGAAATTAAATTGAATTTTATTAGAAAAAATCATGTTACAAATTAAAATGATAAAATTTAAAAACAAATTACAATAACATTGATTAATATAATATTATAATTTTATTAATTCGGGTCACTTCCTTAAATTTACTTGCTGTAATCACCATAGTTTGAACCGAAACTTTTGTTTTATTTTCTTTTTAGCGGGCATCAAATACTAGATAATTGAGTCCGTTAGTGGTGACGTCACAACGCCTAGAAATTGGCAAACCGTTTAACGCGAATTGACTAAGTGGTTTGCGTCCATTTGAAAAAGAACATAACACGAACATATGCAAACACGACGATCGCATCAAGGAAAGTGTCAACAGTTTCAACATAACCCTATTTAATTCATTTAATTGTTATAAACTTATATTAATTATGTAAATAATTCACTATTCTACTATTGTAGTCTACTATTTTATGGTAGAAAGTTCCTTAAGTATTTAAAGCAAACCATTTTTTAAATTTAATTGGTTGCTCTCATTCTGGAGAAAAACCATTAGAATGAATTACACATTATAATTAATAGTTTAAAGAATATAAAGACCTTTTAAAACCTTTTTAACGTATAGATTTAAATTTCAGGAGACATACTGCGGTTTTCACCGCTATGGTGCCTTTTTCTTCGAATTATATTTTATTTAAAAATGTGTTAAAAATAATTGTCAAACGTAGAAGGTTTCTCGCTACTGTGATTATACAATTCAATCACAATTGTATAATTGTGCACTTCACTAAATTTTTCTCATTAACTAAACTTTCACATACCGTAAAATGGGGTGAATCACAACAGGCAGGTGAATCACAACAAAAGTTTGGAAGGGCACAAATAATTTTTCTGTACTGCAACATTGAATAAAATTATTTGATTAATCCTTGATGAACAGAAAAATTATTTGTGCCCATCATTTTACGGTATGTGAAAGTTTAGTTAATGAGAAAAATTTAGTGAAGTGCACAATTGTACAATTGTGATTGAATTGTATAATCACAGTAGCGAGAAACCTTCTACGTTTGACAATTATTTTTAACACATTTTTAAATAAAATATAATTCGAAGAAAAAGGCACCATAGCGGTGAAAACCGCAGTATGTCTCCTGAAATTTAAATCTATACGTTAAAAAGGTTTTAAAAGGTCTTTATATTCTTTAAACTATTAATTATAATGTGTAATTCATTCTAATGGTTTTTCTCCAGAATGAGAGCAACCAATTAAATTTAAAAAATGGTTTGCTTTAAATACTTAAGGAACTTTCTACCCTAAAATAGTAGACTACAATAGTAGAATAGTGAATTATTTACATAATTAATATAAGTTTATAACAATTAAATGAATTAAATAGGGTTATGTTGAAACTGTTGACACTTTCCTTGATGCGATCGTCGTGTTTGCACCTGTTCGTCTTATGTTCTTTTTCAAATGGACGCAAACCACTTAGTCAATTCGCGTTAGACGGTTTGCCAATTTCTAGGCGTTGTGACGTCACACTAACGGACTCAATTAATACCCTCCCAACACGACTTAGGATTCAAACCCGCAACTATTTATTCGTAGTCGCTTAACTTACCCATGCCGCTCTACTGGGTTTTTATTAATTTTAAGTATGAAAATAATTAAATTCATTCACAATTTAACAACATCAAAATAAGCTTTTAAGTCAAAAATTTGGGGAAAGTACATAGATATATTTTAATACTTTTATTATTATATCCTCGTCAAGCTCTTCCTACACGTTTGTGTAGGTACGAATGTTTTACATTTTTTAAATTTAGCGCGTGCAAAACACTTGTTGGTGCCACTATGGGTGCGTTCCACTTAAAGCCCAAGAAGACCACGGTCAATCGCCAGTCCAATCAAATAACCGCGTTCGAATTTATTGTAGTCCAATCAAAGAACCACTGGACTACGTCGCGGTCGTCGTTGGTTTTAAGTGGAACGCACCCTATGTCATTATACCGTTACAATACAGTTTTAAATAATACTACCGTCCTTAGTTAAAACGTCGTATTTCCAAATTTTTCAATTTTGATTTAGCAGCATTTCCTGGAAGATCATACTCCAGAAGTGATAGCTACGAGTAATACTAGTTTAAATGTCCTATCTAACTGAGATAGACTCATGAAATGAGGAATAATAGAATAGGTCAACTACAATTTTCATTAAAATCTTGAAGTGATCGTAAATATTTCATTCTATAAAATTCATATAATATAAGCCAACTATTCATATCGCATGATTCCAGAAACTCCAAAGTTTATTATCATGCATACCTCTTTCTGTTAATACTTTATAGGTTTTTTAAAACATTTGAAAATAAGGCAGAAAAAACACAATGTTATCACATAAACGACTATATTTCTTATAAACTAATTAGCTTTACATATTATGTATATTTAAAATTTTTATAGTTAATAGTATTAAATACTATTTACATTATTTACAATTTATAATAATTATCTAGAACAACATTTAAATATTATGTTAAAATGAATTTTTGCACATTTTATAGTCTATTATTGTTCTATAGTATTAATCTATTTAAGATTGTAAATAATAATAATACCAAACAATAATCGTAATTTTAATATTTTACAAACTTTAATTAAAAGGCATAAATTATCTTTTTGAGTACATTAAAAATTAAATTTTCACAATTTTAGTTGATACTGAATATTAAATGAAAAATGATATAATAATATTATTTTGGCAGCGTAATTATTTAAATTAAATTGTTTCGATAAAATAATTAAACTAATTTAATAGACTGTAACATATTATTCATATGAGAGCTAAATTCATTAAATATTATTTTAATAGTATGACTAGAATCACATTTATCATTAATTACCACCTATAATAAACAATCTAATTAGGTACCTATACATATATATAATTATGTTTCATTTTTTATTTAGTAGTCTAATAGTGTATTTTAGAAAAATAATTTCTATCTAGATAGATGTTACGTTATTACATACCTTAGTTATTGGTACACTATAATTTAAATATTTTGTGCAATAGGTAATTAACAAATTTAACTGATACTAGAAAAGATACAAAGTAATTAAAAATTTTTACAAAATTTCAGACTACTATTATACAGATACATGGAGTTTTCATTGGATAGTTTTCATAATAAAAATCCTTCTGCAAAGTCCATTAGAGCGAAGCAGAATGCTAGCTAAAATTTGAATGCATTCCTGGAGGTACACAATTTTCACGTAAAAACCGAAATTGAAACATTTATTTTAAATTTTAAATGCTGTTATGGTAGATGCTAATCAATTTTACAAAATAATAGATAACAATTTTACAGCGTTTACAAATTTTCACATACTTTCTCATATAAAATTACACGAAATTTATTATTTACAGTTAAATTATACCATACTTTTTCCGTATTTTTATTGTTACCGTTTACATACTGCAAAATGAGCTCCTCAATTTACAGTAGTTGTTGGATATCAAAACTTGTACTGTGTCAAAGACGTAAGATACTCGTAATAAAATTTATTTTAGGTTTCTAGATCTCGGAGCAAAGTGAAGAAATTAATTAGTAAGCCACCTGTTTTTCTAACAAAAAGTTGTAAAGTATAGCGCATTAAATATATAATCAGTAGCACAGATTTTACTCCATGGTGAATAACTTATTGTTTTTTTTTTGTCGACCTAGTACACCAGTAACTATAGCTGTTTTCATATTAATAAAATAAAAATATACCTACAGCGAAAAGAATTTCTGAACAAATTATGCTAGACTCCCAGTAAACACATTATGTGTAAAACACGTGTGTTTTACGTGTTAATAACGTATTTTACACCTTACGTGTTTACTGGGCTATGATGCTCTCTGAAATTAATTTTTCAATGCATTCAATTGCGATGAAATGATTTAAGTTACAAATAAAAAAGGTTGATTTACGGTTAAACAAATTAAGTTTGTTTATTTATAAATAGCCTGTATTATAGTTTCGTAATAAATTGATTTTACAAGTGAAATTATATTTAATTTCCTTATAGACATGGTAAATTTACTTTTAATGTTCAGAGTATTGTTAAAAATTTAGCATTATCCTTTGAACACAGTGACCGAATTAAACGTTATGAATAAATTCATTTACATGTTCATTCAAAACAACAATGCACACATCATTATTTGCAATTTCAATTCAATACTTGCATATTTATATGTAGGTATACTATTTCAAATTTAGTTTTCGTCATAATATTTCTACTGTTATTCCATAACTTGTCAACCTAGTAAGGATATTATAATGTTTATTTATTTGATAGATTTTTACTTAGGAGATTTGCTAACTGATTAATACTCCGATTACTTACCTTTTTGCCGATTAAAAATATTATAACAAAAAATGGTAACATATTCATGCATACTACGGATCAAATAACCACAATTTTGAATTGGGTCGGATCGGAAAGGCTTTCATTAGATTCGATAAATACCAATCCAATTAGCTGTGTTTCATTCTTAGCGGTACCTTACAGATGAAAATAATGCGTTAATTTTTCTTTTCTCGCAGAAGTAAATTATTTCAAATATTTTTTGTAATTTATTCTACTTTGTTATAAGTTTTTAATAAAGCTTTCTCGGAGATATAATGTGGCTTGGTGCTAAATAAGCTAGTACATTTTTGTAACTTTTAAAAATCCTTAGAAAATCACTAGGGATTTTCCAATTAATAATTAATCAATAATTATTTTATTTAAATTTAATGATGGCGTTTAAGTAAAACTGGAGATCTGAAAAATTATTTTATTAAAATTACAGGTATTTATTGTTTACTAAGGTTTACTATAGTTCATTTTACTACCTACATAATATTGAAAATATTGGCAATAATAGAAAATATCACAAAATAATTGCTAATTAATTAATTTGATCGAATAATATAAAATTTGTTTGAATAGTTATTATTTTTCTGCGTAAACTTTCAAAATGTAAATTATGCTTTTCAAAATTTTATTAACATAAATTTCATTAAACAAAAACAGGAAATTTTGTATTGTATGAAAATTATGCACAACTATTTTTGTAAAATTAATTCAATTTATGAATATGAAATTAATTTATCCTTGACATTAACTTGTGGACTCAGTAATTGGATGCGGATAATTTAAGATTTCTTAATTTAAAATGTAAAGCACATACAAGATATTTAGGAACTTTGAACATATACATTGGCGTTATTCCATATTTGCTATATTCAGCTTAGCTTTTGAAATTTTTTTCAAAATTAAGATTTAAAATTATATTTGAAATTAAGCAGAAAATGCTTAAGGATTCCTAAAGCTCTGTATTCTTGTATAGGTAATTTTGTGTAGAGGATTAATGTAATTCTAACGTAATAAATTCAATTTCCAATTCACATTGACTGTAAGAATTTCTCCTGAATTTGACTATTCAAATTGTAGTTAGTTTGTATTTAATTCAGTCGACGAACGTCAAAACAATTCACGAAATATCCTACAGTTTTGACTAATAACAAAAAGTCATATAGTTTTTTCTATTAGGTCATGGATGGATATTACTTATGTCAAATATGTGTACAAAAGGTTTATCCGTTTTTAAATATGAAATAATATATTATAAGCCTCATTAGCAAGCTCGAAATTATTTTAGGGTAATTATTTCATTTTACACGCGTTAAATTAATACAAAAGTTCTGAATAGCCTTTTACTGTATATTATTTGCAACCTCGAAATTAGTACTTTAGAATTAACACAAGAATTTGAAAGTTACAAAGTTTTAAGTGCTAATTTGTTCTCGACTTTGACGACGCATGGGCATTTTATCATTGTTTTGACAGTTTATCGCATTTCATTTTTATTCTTTTCAGTATTTAAAATTTGTGGAACTTCCACTTTGTTGTAGGTAATTAATATTCGTCTACTATACTAAATTGATGAAAAACACAATTAAATTAATTACGCGACCCTTAAAAGTACACGCCGTTTGGTGTTAGATGTGAAAGAATTGAAGTAGGGAAATGAGTTTGAATCGCAGATTTATTTTGAATTATTAGGATTTTAAGAGTTATGTCGGGTTAAAGCACCTTTTTTTTTATTCAAGTGTTAACATTCCTGAAGAGTACGCAGGCCTAAAATTTTGTGTTAGGACAATTTTTATTATAATAACTTTACAATTTCTTAGAATAGATTTTATTTTATTTGAAAAATATAGTTGATATTTTGAAAAAAACATTAAGTGCATAACTCTTTGCTTGCGTTCACAGTGAACGCTGGTATCCGATCCGGTTTACATGCTTCGATCTTTGCATTGAAATATCTATCCGCTTACCAGCTTCGTTTGTCCTCGGCTACATTAATTAACATTTGAGGGAGATGAGCAAGTAAGTCTGCGCCGTTAAACCTGCCTCCATTCCAGAATCAATCTTAGCGCTTACTGCATAATTAAAATTTAATTAAGAGAGCTAACTGCTTTGTTAGTTCAACCTCAAATTTGACCTAATTATAGGAATCAATCACCTAAGTATTTTTTTACATTTTCCTTTAATTTTAGATTCCCCTGCTCCAAAAGAGTTTTCTCGATCTGTAGCCCATATTACAACACTGTTTGAAAAGTACGACCGCGGGTACAAACTGATATGAACTTGGATTGAAATCATTCAAAAGTTATAATACTATAAATAGAACAGTCATATTAGACATTGAACCCTCCAATTATTCTTTTCAGGTTTTAATCATTAGGTTATTAAAATTTTTGTAAGCAAAGACCTAACTTCTGTCATTCCGCTTTGATTATCTTGAAAACTAGGACAGATAATAGGGTAATAAACTTCATAGTATATCTCATTTTAAAAACTCTTTTTTTTTTTAAATAAAGTTATCTACAACAAGATTTAAGAATACAATTATCGTCAAGTCAGTTATTTAGTTTGCACGCGCTACATAACTTCATAGGTTAAGGTCCGAAAATCATCAACTTCGTCGCTTTCACGATGCTGAGCAGGTAACGTTTTTTATCATTTAAAATGGAACTAAAAATTTAAACAAAATCATACATCCTAGGAGAACTCCAAAGAATACCTTTCAAAAGACGATTTATTTATTTATTTATATAGCTATAAAATAAACGAAACAAAAAGGTTGTAAATTAAGTGGACAGGATTCCCAAAAGTTCTGAGATTATGTGTCCTTTTTTATTTTTAATTCCATTTTAAATGGGCGCACGCAATTACCAGCGCAATATAAAAGAAGCTGAGAATTTTATGGTTTTTAGACTTCAACCTCAAGTTTAATGGCTCGTGCACACTAAACGACTGACTTGATGATTGTTCCTTCCTTAGATCATAATTGTAGAAAATTTTATTATTTAAAAAAAGATACGTATAGTAGTTTGTAACCCTGTCTGGTATAGTTTTCGAGATAATTTAAATGAAACGAATAAAGTCACTACTTTCATTTACAAAAGTGTTAATAACAATTTGAAATATTTCTGGTGAGCTCTAAGAAAATAATCAAAATGGCAATATGAATATTTTTATAGAGGTTACGCTACGGTATTCCAATTTGCGAACCTCAGATTTTTATCCATTTTGGCAGAAAATATACTAATACTGCTAATATACGAGTAACTTCAAAACAATCCATTTGAAAACAATAATTTCAATTATCAAATAATGATATGATTGGAACAAAAGAGAATGTGATAAAATAATAATAAACAGAGAGTAATGAATGGGATAAAACCTATTCGTAAAATTATGTAAATATGGAAAACTATGCTTGAGCAATAAATAAAGAATATTGGGTCGAAAATAAAGTAACTTATCGAATTTCCCTATGTCAAATTTGCATACTCTGTACAGAACCTTCCTTGCAAACTAAAAAATATTAGAGATGTAAATATAAAATGAAGAGACAACATTAGCATATTTAAAAGCTTTACTACCGGTTATGTTATCTTGGATGGTAGTTCTATGACAAAAGAAATCGCAAATCAGACAATAAGGCTAGTGACTGATTGGAAACCATTTGATGATAAGGATAGAGCGATAAAGAGAGAAAAATACGATAACTTTGGAGTTGTAAAGTTTACTTGTAAAAGCACAATTACATTAAAAGCTGTAGAAAGAGGAAACTTGAATTAATTTGAAACTAATTTTTTCAACAAATGACTCAACTAATTTTTAGGGTTTAATTGCAATTTTAATTGGATTTCTATGCCCGTTATTATTTATATCTTTCACATAAATTTAAAAGGTTTAGCAATTATTTAAGCAATACATTTATGACATTACAAATAATTTCCGTTTAAAAAATTAGTAAACAAAATAGCAAAAAAGTTATCTTTATTAATTTAAATTTAATATTTAGACACTGTCCCTAATTGAAGGTTTATATTTACAGCATCGACAAAATATATATCTAGCAAAACCTTCCTTTTCCGAAGGGCCTAGTTCTTGTCAAATTAACGAAGGATTATTTTGCTCGTGCATGGTCAAAATTTGGTCGGCTCGTAGCTCTTGTAACTTCAATAATTCTGGTCCAACGGTTTTAATATCAACAGTTTGATTAATTTGTTCATTTGCTTTGGTCTTTTCTATGCTAGTTTTCTTGCTTCCTTCGTGAGATCCTAAAGGATTAGTTAATTTAATATTAATTTTAAAATCACATTTAGGGCTAGCTTCTAAAGAAGCGTTATTTGTTTTCATGTTAGAGGTAGACGGTAATGAGTGATTGTCTGAATCCTGAGCCATCGTCGATATATTTATATCTATATCGGAAGCCCACATTTCCAAATTGTTAGTAGGTTTCTCTTTACCAGACACTAAAAATTTCCAACCTTTTTTTGCAATACTAGACTTTTTGATTTTTGGAAGAGTACTGGCTTTCTGTTCTTCGGTAATTTCCATATTATTACAACAAGAAGGTTCAAGTTTTTTCTTCCCTCGAATGCCTTTCGCACTGTTATTGTTTTTCATAAAATTTTTAAATTTGCTATCTTTTTCTACTGATAATCCTAAACGGTCGGTCAAATGTCTTAATCGAGACAAAATAGATTTACTGTTTTTGCCGTCGTCATTTGTGGTATCGGTTTCGCTAGAAACGTGAGTAACATCTGCATTTTCAATTCCAACAACGTCGGCATTTTCGTAACTTTTACTTAAACTTGAACGTCTTGTTAAAGTTCTTAAAAACGAATTTCTTCTTGATTCTTTGTTTTGTGGTTCTCCAACAATTTCGACATTGCAAGGATCCGATTTGAATATATTTATTTCGCTGTTAAATGGTTTTGGTTTACTGAAACTTTTAAATTTATCTGGACCCTTTAAAATACTCCGTTTTTCGTCGACGTTGACAGGTACTTTTACCGCGTGTTCAGAATTTCTTTTATTCAAATTAATTGTTTCTTTGGATACAAAGCATTCGTCGTTAAGACGTTTATCTTCGCCATTACTAATATCTGAAATATTTTGATTTTTTTTATTACATACAATTGCAAACTCATCCATGAACTCGGGATTGTCAGAAGAATATTTTTTATTGTTATACAAACAACGTTGATCAAAACTTAAAGCTCCCGTCTTTAATTTACCCTTTTGAATTACTCGCGAAAATTCTGTACTATTAAAATTATGAACCCTTTCACGACTACCTTTTCGAGATCCAGGATAACTTTTTCTTCCAGTTGTAATGTTGCCTTCTGTAGCTATTTTAAATTTAAGAGCTTTTTCGGAAGCCTCAACCTCGGTAACTGTTTCCGAATCTCCGCTTTCTGAATCTTCAAGAACATCTTCAAGGTTTTGATCTTCAATACCGATGTTGTTAATATCGTCACCAGCTTCCATGTCTTCTTCTATTGACCTAGATCTAGAAAAACAGATTATCAACACTTTCCAAATTAACATGTTGATTTTATACCTTGAACGACTTTGTTGGAAGCTTAAACTTTTACGCAATCTCACACTTGTGCTTGAACCTGATTTAGGAACGGATGCAACTGAATTGCTATCAGGACTCTGCGATGAAGATAATTGACCTTGTTCAGACAATTCGGAAACAATACTTTTGCGATGAAGGCGTTCTTCTTTGGTAGCTTCGTTTAATCGACGATAATAATCGAGAGCTTCTCTTACAGGTTGAACAATTAAATCCTAAAAATCACAAAACTCTTAAAAAATATGTATTAAATTTAATACATTAATGTGTCAAGTTTTTATTTATTATAAAATTTGTTTATAAAAATTATTCATGGCTATCTGAAATATAATGGTATGAAATTACCACAAAAATTATTACTTACTTGTAATTCGACTAGAAGTTCACCTAACGTTTCAAATAAAGGTAGCAATACAAAACCAATAAAAGAACATTGCGACGAAGGTTTGGTAATTTTATCTCTATCCATAAAGGGGGTTACTGGTAAGCCTTCCAGTTTTTCAGCATCACTTTGCTTAAAAAACTCTTGCAAAAGTCGATCTAACCATGGCTCTGCCACATCCATTGGCCGTGCTTCATTTGATATGTCGGATACTTTAATTAAAACCATACTTAACTAAAATAAAGTTTAATTGGGAATCATTAAAAGTATTAAAAAGTTGAAAAAGTTTTATAAATAATAATTGACATTTTAAAATGTTTATAGCATTTTTCATTTAATTTCGCAACCGTAATTTAGTAATGATCGCAAAGCTTTTGGTGGTAATTTTCCTGCCTCCTGTTGCTAATGTAATTTAAATAAATACTAAATCTTCTTTTCAGTTGTACTGTTCACTTAACAAAAGTCGTGACCCCCTCTTCTATATATTATGTGGTAGAGGTAAATTTTTCTTTAGTGGTTGGCACGTGACTTGGGCTTGCGCAGCAAATATGGAGGGAGACACCCGTGACACCTAATTCCACCAAATGACACAAACATAGAACCGAAATAACGAATATATGTTTCTGCGCATTAGCCACTCCCAACCGCTAAAGAAAAAATTCAGTCTATATGCACGTTGAAAGTGTTTCTGTATACATAAGGAACATTATAACTTATAACACATTTTCTGTGTAAAAGCGTGACGCGCCCCCAACTAAAGTTGAAATTGATTCAATTTGTAAAATTTTTAAAATTGTGAAGTGTTACAGTTTATGTCGTCGGAGGATTCCTCGGAAAACACGTTTTCCGTAGTTTTGAATAAACCAATCTTAAATTCGCCGGGGATAGAACCGAATAGCGTCTCAACCTGGTACTTCAGAATTGTATCCAACATGCTAACCGCTATGCTCTAACATCTTTGATGGCATAGATTTTAAGTGTCTACTCTCAGCTTTTGCAGTTCTTTATACCTTTAAAAAATGTGTATAAAACCTCGTACATTAATTTATTAAACTGTAATACAGGTTAAAATGGCAATTACTTTTAATAACTCTTGGTTGTTACAATTAATGCTTTAATTAGAGTTTATGTTTCAATTTAAAAACTTTACACTTATATTCTAACTCATTTAGGCACTTCTTTATACAAATTAATTATAAATAAGTGATTATACTAGGTCTTTACTCTTGGTAGATTTTGAAAATTTATTTTATCAAAGCAAACTCATTTTAATAATTTTTTTTTACCAATCGAAAATTTTTCTTTTTGCATATATGCATATTTTTCTCTAATTATGGGTAAGTCCATATCATTGCATTATTGGATCATAAAGATACGAATAAATCCTGCAAATATATTTTAAAACTATTTATAAAATTTATCAATCATAGACAATGAGAATAACACGTGATTTAACGAGATTCTCAATTTTCCAACAATCCAATTGAAAAACTAGTTAATCCATTCATGTTCTTCATTCCCACACAAATAACGTTAAATAAAAGTTTTCAAAATGGATTTAATTGGTAGAATCACGTTCAAACGTTCTCCTTGTGTAATCATAGTTCATATAAAAAATTTGAATCGAAATGAAAAATTAATGATTTTCCTTATAAATTATGTGAATTATGTTAAGAAGCATTTGCTTTCAGACTGTACTAGTTATCAAATACTATTGATTAAAAATGTACTTTTTTCATTATTTTATCTTCTTTGTAAGGTTTATACACCGAAAGACAAGATAAAAATTTGTATTAATTTAATTTGCAATTAAAAAATTTAAAGTCAGAAATTCGAATTACTCGTACATGTTTTATATTATTATTAAATCACTTGTATGTAATGCAGATATTCAGCGACATCCTAGGATTTCCTTCTATACGCCACTGATGAAATATACTACAGTAAAATCGAAACACACTGCATGTGTCGTTATTGGAACTTTTGGTAGTGACTTTTAAATTTCTATACTTGTATAAAATGTATTACCGGGGACGACCGGGGATAATCTTCAACACACACTTAAGTCAATCAACGCTTTCATACAACCTGATAGAAAAACTGTTTCTATTATACAGCCTTGTAAAATATATGAAATAGGTACTCGTATATTTATTCTGAAATCCATAAAGTCAAACAAAATCACGAACATTTTTAGGGGTTAAACAAAAAAAATATACTAAAATAATTATTCTCAGCATAAATTCATATAAGGTATAAATTTAATTATATTTGTTTTGGTTTTTGGGGGTTGGTGAAAAATATTTCGCTAAAAGCTCTTTTCCACAAAACCGAATGAAATACAATTATTTTTTCGAAATATCTTAGAAAACTAAGTTTAAATTAATTATAAAGTTAATAACTGCAAAGACTTGGTGGTTAGACCAACCAAAATAATTTGAAGAGCAGCATACAAAGGAAAATTTTATTTTAAATTAAATTTAAAATTTTTATTGGTTACTCTAATGAAACCATAAATATTAATTTAACAGAGTTATTATTTAAACGATATACATACGTACAATGTATAGGAAATATTATATGTAGATACATAACATGTAAACGAAGCTACCGCCAACAAATTTATAAAAGCTCTCGTTAAAAATAATATTTTCCTCTGGAAAAGTTTTACGGGATGCATTGTTATTAAATGTGTAAGCAAACAAAACATTCAGTATATTACAAAACTCTTCTTATATTATAATACCGTATATTTGTTGATGTTAAGTACTATAATACCTAGTTGTTTCTTGTTTTACACCATATTTTTAATAACTACAAACTCTTTAATATAAGTAAAATATACGAAGAATATGAAAAAGAGAAAAATTCAAAATAAATAATTATTCTTCGTATTAACAAAAGATACCAACAATGAGAAAAATTTTCCTTTCGTAGATTTAAATATGTAATTAATAGGTATCGAGCATAATAATAACTGATTTTATTTAATTTGAATAAAAGTTAACCGAAAGAAAGCATTTAATTAACTCACAAACATGAAACTATTTGCAACGACTATAGTGATCTAATCTATCGACGCCGACGGTCTAACCTAGTAATTTGTACTACTTTTTCTTGCGGAGCTTTAAACATAGCTAGTCGAAGACTACGGTACATTTTAAATCCCCGTATCTCAATACATTCTAAAAGAATCTTATTTAACAAACCTGCAAATCTCGTATGCGATTGTGCATGCCAAATTAAGAATAATATCTCCCTTAAATGGTAGTTTCCTAAGTTTCTTAATATGCGGGGGTAAACTTTTTTTTAAACTTTTGCTTTTTAAAAGAAAATATTAATTTTTAATTTTAATTACCTACTATAGGGTGTTTTTTTAGCTGCATGAGAACTTTCAATAGGTATAACAATTGAATCAAGATTGCTATGGAAACAGTTTTTTGACATTTGTGTTTAGCAAGGTTTGGCATTTGATAATGCATAGATTGACCATTGAACAACGCTACCAAATTGGGCTCACAACCAATTGGAAGTGGATCCATTTTTTTACCGTAAAATTTTGTTCAGTGACGAGGCACATTTCTGGTTAAATGGGTATGTGAACAAACAAAATTGCCGTATATGGAGTGAGACCAATCCGGGACATTATCTTGAGACTCCATTGCATCCATTAAAATTGACTGTTTGGTGTGGAATACACGCCAACGGCATCATTGGTCCATATGTCTTTCGAAATGAGGAAGAAGCTACCGTTACGGTGAATGGTGTGAGATATCGACACATGCTCAATACATTTTTGTTTCCAAAACTTCAAGAGCTAAACATTGACAACTTATGGTTCCAACAGGATGGTGCTACGTGCCACACAGCCAACGAAACCATCAATTTATTGAAAGGACAATTTGGTGACAACATTATTTCAAAACGTGGTCCTATCAATTGGCCTCCAAGATCGTGTGATTTGACACCTCCAGATTATTTTCTGTGGGGGTATGTTAAATCCATGGTTTATGCTAACAAACCAACAACTCAAGAAGCATTGGAGGCTAATATTCAGCAAGCCATTTATGAAATAAAGCCAGAAATATTGGAAAAGTGGTCAAAAATTGGACTGAACGGATGCGCTTCGTAACCATTAGTCGTGGTGGTCACATGCCGGAAGTCATGTTCAAATCATAAATGCCTTTAACTGTACTTTCATAAAAAAATTATAACCAAAACATTCCGTCAGGTTTTTAATGTTTTATTTCATTTTGAAGTTCTCATGCAGCTAAAAAAACACCCTATATAAAAGAGTCTCAAAGCTTCAATTATTTATTTTTTGTTAATTTAGTGATTTATCGGAACTTCCTGGAAAATTTAAGTTTCTTAAAAGTGCAAAAATTAAAACGGCAGTTATTCTGAAAGATAAATAATAGAAAATAGGTTTAATAGTTTATTTGGAATTTGAATTCAAATTATTACGCAACAATTCCTTATTAATAGCTGTGTTCGTGGTAACAGTCCTGAATGTGTTTTGGAGTCCTGCGCGTGTGGATTTATAATTATTATAATTTAATTTGAGCTATAATGACAATTTTATTATAAATCCGCACGCGCAGTATAATAGAACGTATTCAGGATTGTTACCGCGAACAAAGCTGTTATAACTAAAAAGAACATTATAAAATTACTGATATCAATAAATGTTATTTTCTTCCACTTAAAGAATGTTGTTGGTGAAACATAAGATATAATTAATATTATAACACTACGAAACAATAATAATTTACATTTGGTTTTTTAGATTACAAATTATATAATACTGGTGTGTTTGATAATTTTTATATTATCTGATGGAGACTTTTCTCAAGTCTCACAATTATTGTGATTCTCGCCTAGGCACCGAACGTTAGAAGATGTACAAGGAAAGATCATAATAACTTCGGTAAAATGTTATAAGGAATCAATATTTTTATTAATAAAATAAATTTTATTTTTCGACATATTTCCTTCAAGCTCAAGGAACTTGAGACTTCCTTGAATTAGTTTTTCTTCTTCTTCTTCCTTTCTAGAAGCAATTCTCTTCAAGTAGGCTCCAGGTCTCTTATTTCCCAACATCTGCGTTGTTTCCTTGGTAGTGTTACAAACTTTAAGCATATAAATATTTTACATCTTTCCTTCAGCCTGTATCCTGGTTTTTCATGTAAACGATGGCAACTCATTAACCCAGAAGACTATCGGCTTAACGTACCTTTCGAAGCACGGAGACTAGTCATAAGAAAGTTTTATTCTCCCTAGGTTTGAACCAGGTACCGCGCATTCGCATCCAACTCCGTTAGCTGCAAGGCAATGACCGTCTCATTTTTTTTTATTCATTGGTTTTCCTAAACTGTTTTCTAAAATTGTTTCGATTACCTTGCAAAATAGCTTTCCATAGCATACATGAGCTCTTCATGGGTATTAAATTTCATCCCTCGTAATTCTTTCTTTAAATTTTGGAATACAAAGTATTCGCTATAGGTCAGGTTTGAACTATAAGGGAAGTGATTTACTTCTTCAAAGACACATTTCCTGATACAGCCTGTGAAACTTTCAACTTGTGAACTGGTGCATTGTCGCGAAGAAGCAAAAAAATTTGTTTTGCATTTTTTCCGCATAGACTTTTGGTTGGATTCGAAGTTTTAATAACGAATCCATATCTATAACCTATTATAATCATATTTAAAATTTTTCTCAGATCACCTTCAGGAAAATCGTTTAGAAGTTTAGCTCGAAATTGCTCCTGTTCAGAAGACAGTAAACGTGAAACTCACCTTCCACTTACTTTGTTACATCAAGATGATCTTGTAGAATTATGGACAGTACCATATAATGACCAATTGATGTCTTGAGATATTTTCAATTATAAATTAGATTATATTTAAGATAGACGTTTATTATCCATTAACAAATATTCGACTTTTAATACATTTTCCTGACTAACTGTCTTGTAAGGGCTCCTGTCCTAATTTCAGAAGCCGTACCAACTTGTAATTTATTTTTGGTGAAGGTTGCACACATCAAACATATGATTCTGTATTGTTTCTTTTGTATTTTTACCCTTTATTGTTAAAAATTCTATCACAGGGCCGGTACAGGACAACTCGGCACCTCGGATTTTTAAGATCATTTCCGTCGCAAAGTCACGTATGATAACTTCGGTAGCGTTTGTTCCGGAAGATGACATATTGAAAACGCGCTTAACGTTCTCGAAGATTATCTGCCATCAGAATTAGAACCAATCATGAGTTGGTTTACTAATACTTATGTTGGTAGAATAAGAAATAACGGTACAAGGGCCCCACCTATGTTTCCCTACGATGTGTGGTCGGTACATCATCGTACTTTGGTTGGGTCTGATAGAACGAATAACTTCGCTGAAGCTTGCCATAAATAGCTGCAACAGGGATATGGGGTCGCACATCCACATCTATTCAAATTTGTTACGGTTCAAAATTGACGAAGTTTATATTTCTTTACTTTCAAATTTAGTTTCGAATTTTGAATAGAAATCTTTCTATGATTTGTTTGTTTGCCGTGATATGGCATTACCAGTATGGTATTTTTAATATTTTTGGAGAACCATCTGGGTGAAGGCATAGATTAGATTGCGTTTTTAGTTGTTGAAAACGTTAAAAGTTTGTTACACCATTTTATGTTCGATCGACATTTTTACGATTTTCGTTATGCTTTTTGTGGACTGCTAGTGGATTTGAAATTCTTATTTGGACATTCGTCCTATCCATATTTTTGTGGGATTTTGGTTTCAACCGCTGTATTATGAATCGCTTCTGGTTACCGTACCGGCTCCTTTATCGGGGCAATTTTGCTGGAAGGATTCTATCTTCATTCTTGAAGGATTTGACGCGTCCCATGTTTTTACCATCTCATCGAACAGTGGCTGTTCAAGCTTTGACAGACTATTATTGGAAACCTCGGCCATCTCAGGTAGTATTCGCATTATCTTTGTTTTGTAAAGTTATTTGACTTTGTTTCCTTTAGCGTTTTTTTTTTGTTCCGAGAATTTTTGTTCCGGTTTTTACTACGAGTTCTTTTGTTTGTGTCCGTATGGTTTTTCGTATATGGACTTTCATCACTTCCCTATGAGGATATACTTTTTGGTATTACCTGCAAAGAGTTGCATCATCCCTTGGCAACAACATCGACCAAGCTGGCGACCATCTGCCATACCTATGATTGTTCGAATCGATAATTCCAACGATTCCTCAGCATGAACATCTTGCACCCCCTACTTTAACACCTTGGACTAGAAGACATCTTCAAGCTAAGCATACTTTGAAGTTTGTATATACTTTTTATTTTACTGCGCGTAATATTTTGGGCCATTTCTTTACAATTTAATTTGAGATATCATATAATAATCTGTTTATTATCTGTGGGTTTTTCCCAAGTGCTTTTATAACAACTGTACGCCGAATATAGCTATACGAGGTACCATAGAACCACCAGTTATTTTTATAACTTTACAAGTAGTATGATTTTATAAGCTCAATATTATTACGCAATGTTTGTAAATTTGGTATTTAACATTATAACCTGAATGAAGCGAGATAGCACGCTTTTTGTTACTGAGGGTGATTTACCCAATCTCCTCTACCTTTTTTTATTTCATCAGTACGACATATTTTCGTAGTTTTCATTGGGAGTACTTTACTGTGATATACATGGTGGACTAAAACTACGTGGCGTCCATTTTACCATCTGATATCGCCTCGCTTTTTTAAGCATAACCTTTCGGCGCCCCCTGTATCATCCAATTACCACCAAGGAAGGAGATTGGCACATCACTTTGCCTCTTGTGCACTCCGAGCTAGCCAAAGGGGCATTTACGACCTTTATATTGATACAAGCCCTGAGTTGTCGTTTTTCCGGTAGCAATAGTTTAACGTCCAACATCCGACGTAACAAATTTCTTAGTAATCTAATAAAGATACAAAGGACATTTGATGCCGATTACGAGCGTTTTGTCGCAGGTTATGAAGGACCGCAAAAACGCAAACGCTACGAGGATGCGGATGACCGTATCTTTTATATAACACATTATGAGAAAGTGAATATGTTAGAGTATTTGCGCGGTTTATCCCATAATTATGTAATGGACTAATATGTACAAAAAGATATATAATTTCTTTAAGATAATAATTTTTTTTATATTTTAATTTTTTTAAAGTTTTTCAACTGGTGCCGAGTTGTGATGGTGCCGAGTCCGCTCCAGAGCCATTTTTGCAGCACTAAACTCATTAAAAACATCCCCTTAGGGCCTTCCAACTCGGCAAATTGTGCTACTGGGAATGGGGTGAATCTCGCGGTTTTTTTCGGTACCGGACCATATTATGTCACACATTTAAATAATTTTAAGTAGTAATAATTTATTAATCTACCCTTTAATGACCTTCTCTTTAAAAAAAAGTCGTTTCCTAACACTAACCTAGCCTCGACCGGGATCTACCTTTTAATAATGATCCTCATAAATATTTTTATATTTTAATTTTTTTAAAGTTTTTCAAATGGTGCCAAGTTATCCCGGAGCTGAGTTTCCCCGGTGCCGAGTTGTCCGTATCCCCACAGGGCGACGTTCGAGTTTCCCCATTTTTACAAATGTTAAAACAGACCACTATTAAAAATTGAATAAAAATCTAACTGTTGTGATCGCTTTAATTTTTGAAAACTGGCCTTCTATTGCATTTTGCTACGAACTGCTTTCGGGATTTTGTTACAACTCCTTCCTGATAAGTCTTTTTCGCATTTGAAAATATACACCAATTATGCGTAATATTATGTGTAATTAGTATTATGATCCCTTTTCAACATAAATTAAAGTGAAAACATGTAGCATTTCAAATGCTATTTTTATATTTTGGCGGAAATCTATGCATCACCCTGTGTGTGTTACAAATACGCGCAATCGTATTGAATTTCAAAAAATTTATCAAACGTTCATTCTTTGCTTATCTTTATGAAAAGTAAAAGTTTCATTTTTCGTTGTGTGCAATTTTATGTTTTGAAAGCCACAAATTGTTAGTTTATTGAAGTGATCTTTTTTTATTTTACCTTCTGTGCTACATTTGTGGGTAAGATTGCATTATTTTCTATCTTGAGCGGAAGTTTGACTTTTGATAAATTTTAGCTCTTTCGTACTACCACGTCAATTTTCTGTGACGTCAATTTTTGGTTTCCAATTTTAATTATGGTTTTCTGAGCGGGTGCACATGGTGATCAGTAGCCCGATTGTCCATCTGGCTGTTTTTATCCACCAACCATATGGTTATTTGTATGGATATGGGCCAGCAGTTTGGTTATCTTGTTTCCACCTGTGATAACCTTGATTCCTGTGTCGAACCATCTGTGGCAGCCATTTTTGACGATGTTGGGATTTCGTTTTTGGGTTCACCATTCCCGTATGAGATCAATGGAGAGGGCAGGACTGATCAACATTCGTTTATCCCCAGCTTCACCGCAGTTTTGCGTTTTTGATTAAGAAGTGGTGTGATAAGTTTGTCACTTTGGCCGTCTCCTTTGACGATTTATCCATACTTTTTGGGAAGACGTGCGAGCTCCATTCCAACATCGAGGGATTTTTGTCGCAGCGGTAGCGTGAGCCTATACCACTATTCCATCTCTAGTGGTTAGGACAGCGCCAACGAAGTAGGATGGCTGGAAAACCAATAATTAGTTTTTTCGTGGAAACGCATTTAGGAGATTAGCTTTTCTTAATTATTTACATCGTTATTGAGATGCTATACCGTTCGCAGGTGAATTGATTCTTGTTTAATTGTGCAGTTTTTGTTATTTTTAGCTTTACACCTGAAACTCAGTTTAAACGATGAACCATTAATATTCCAGAGGTTCCAAAAGAATTGAGATGTTGAATCGGACGGATTGAGGTGGAAGGGTAAGTTAGAAAGCAATTGCTGTATTTAATTTTACTTGATGATATCTCTTGCGAATGTGTTATTTGCAGTTAATTTTACCAACGTTTTTATGTCTGCGTTGGGCAATCTCCTGGATGCGCGGATTATTTTTGTGAGTTGTTTTCAGATAGCAACTCATCTGTTTTTATTTTTTTATTTGATTGTCCCAGGGTATCCCTTCAGGGTATCCTGGATTTTACTTGCTATGTTATATGTTTTGTGTCTCCTATTGGAGTTTTGGAATCAGATATTGTCAACCCCATCTTTATCTATACTTTGTTCTTTAAATAAAATCAACTCTTATTTACTTCCGTATTTTATTTAGAGGACTGGCGCCCGAAAGGTTTTTTTTCTTAGTTAGTTGCTGATTGATCGCCTGAGCCAACGGAAGAACCTACGAACCGCGTCCGCGCGACCCATGCTCTGGCACTGGACGGGGGTGTAATCCCTTAGCTGGCCTGTCTACCATTCCATTCGTAGATCAGCGGGGCAAGTGGCCCAAATTAGAGCAATTTGCGTTACAAACATAGTGAAATAAAGAGACTATTAGGCGTATTCTTTTTACCTATTTTATTTCCATCTCAGTTACCCAACTGAGACAAAGTGAGCTGAGCTGAACAGAGATGAACTGAGTTAAAATGAGAAAAATATAAGATGAAAAGAACAACAAAACTATTATTATTTATTCGCGTTTTACATTAACAACAGTCACCACGCGGAATAATTTCAAACTACTAAGAAACGTCATAGTTTGGTTATAGTAAGTAAGGTTATCGGTTTTTCCTTAGATCATGTATTGACTAGATACAGGATGCTGGTACCTGAATTGAAGCCTACCATAAGGTCTATTTTAGCATGGCGTACTTTTTGTGTTTACCAAGTCCCTGGATCTGATTGGTGCTCTCAATGTTTACCTGGTCCCTGAATGTCAAATTTAAATTTTCTACCTAAAGGAATTAAAATTTCAATACTTTTCAAAGTATTTAGTAGTTTCAAATAAAACGTAAACATACTTCACAACAACCAATGCTATTTAGATAGGAGTCCTGTATCTAGTCAATACATGATCTAAGGTTTTTTCCCTGCATGTTAAAATAATATGTCACTTTTATATTAAATTAATAAATTACCTAGGATATATTTTTTTTAAATCGACCAATTAGGGCTATTTCCCAATTTATCTCACTTGTAAAACTTTGAAACAGCAAGATCAGTTGAGTTGGGGAGGGAGGTAATTTTGTCAGTTAAAACTCAGTTCGGCACGGCACAGCATTTCCATCACAACGGTAAAAAGAACACCCATTTAACTTAGTAACTGAGAATCTCAATACAATCTCACTTAAAATGGGTAAAAAGAATACAGCTATTGTTGAACAATTTAATTTGTTTATTATTTTAATTATATTCAAACTTTTCAATAATAACCCTTATGCTCCACTGATGTTTGCAAAAGGGTCAAGACATAGAAAATATGAATCGTTTCTAACTAGTAGTCACTTGAATGAATAACTTTTGTTATTGTAAAAATAAAAATACGATTCAATATCTCGGAAAAATAATCATCCGTACCATAATCAAATCCTTATTTCGTTAAAAATTTTAGAGAAACAGTTAAAATTAACTGAAATATGCATTACAAATTGGAAATAAGGAAATGTAAATTTAACCAATCAGGTAATCGTAAAAGTTGACCGAAAATGATACTACGTAAAATTATTTGATACAGTTGTTTGCACGAATAATGAAGCTTTGTCATAAACGGCATTTGTATGAAATAAGACGAAAATAATTGTGAGTCACATAAGTGTCTGATATAATAAATTTAAATCATAAAATTTAATAATTAATAAGCTTAAAATTTTATTTTTAACAATATTTATGACTTTTATGAAATAAGTGGGTCCACGGTCAAATTCATACCAAATAAGGTTTGGGAAATCAAAAAATTTAAGAAACCCTGCTCTAATGAAATGGAAATATAACCTAAAATCAAATTAATTTGCTAAAATTAAAGCATCAGTCAATATAAAAACTACTTTCATTAAAATTATTATGCACGCAAAGAACTATTGTATCTATCTCTTTCTATTTCATACGTTTGGTGTCAGATCATTTTCGACGTATAAAGCTGGGTTGACATGGGATGTGAGCCACGGCCGTGAGCTACGTTTTCATAAAATACGCACCTTGTAAACTGCTGTTTCATGAAATACGAATCGTAATTTCTTGCCACAAACTGATAAAACTGCGTTCGTGGTGAGATCAAACGTGTTTAAAAACAGTTTACACGGTTTTAAGTTTAAGTTTACGCGGAAAGTATTTTACTAATACGTGGCTCACGGCCGTGGCTCACATCCCATGTCAACCCAGCTTAAGATTTCTAAAATCAGACATGTAAGAATAATTTAATATAGTGTGTCTTTGTTTTACCTAGGTTACTACAATTAATTTTAAAAAAAGGTTGTCGGTACTTAATTCAGATGGTTGTGACGTAAGCTTCATTATTCGTGAAAACAACTGTACTAATGCAATGGTAGAAGCCAAATTGGGCATTATTTTTTAAGCTTCTGTAGTTTTTAATATGTTTTCACTCAATGTCCATTCTAGTCTTAGCATTTTATTGTTAAATTTTCAAATTCACTAGCAAGTTTCTTCTACTTCTAAGAGGTGGACGTATGTTAAGCTTAATATTAAATTCGTTAGTTAAACTATGAATTTAATATCCTTGAACTGCCGTTCTAAAAAATTCCTTGAAAAATAGTTTCCAAGCTCCAAATAATAATTAAATTATTATAACAGCGCGTATAACAGCGTTCTCCGTAATAAAATTTAAATTAAACTTTTCTGGTATGATTTTCAAAACAGTGGCTGGACTATACGTTCATGTCCCAGCATAGCTCAGTCGATAAAAATCAATAAGTCCGCCAGAAACCCGCGCTATAATGTTTTCCAGTAAAAATAAAATTTTCAAAAAAATCTAAAGTCCTCCAAAGTTAAATTCTAATCGTGAAATTATTCTATTATTATAACCCCTCATCAGTTAGCTCATTCGGAATTATAATTATCTCACAATGCTTCGAGTATAACATTTTTTCTCAACGTAAACTTTTCCAAATATAATTAAATTTTTCCAAGTTTCTCTTGTCAATTTCAATATCGACTGAAAAAGGAAAAACACACCAACGTAATTATCACCAATTTTACTTAAGGCGAAGCATCACCACGTGACTAAATATTGGTGTAAAACGTTCTTTAAAAAGATTTGTTAAACATGTTTTTCAAGAAATATTTAGATATTTTTGGAATTTTAAAAATTCAGCTTCGTAGCTCAATAGAATGATCGTTTCTGTAAACTAAAGTATTACAATAATTGTCTTTGTTACTACATTTGAAAAGAAATTTGACATTCCTTTTTTTGAAAATTCTGAATATTGGAATTCGAGATTTCTTTAATATCGTATTACTAAATAGAATTACCAAAAGTTGACAGTATCAAGAAACAATTATTCTATTGAGCTACGAAGCTGAATTTATAAAATTCCAAAAATATATAAACATTTCTTGAAAAACATGTTTAACGAATCTTTTTAAAGAAGGTTTTACACCAACGTGGTGATGCTTCGCCTTAACTTCTCAATCAAAATTCAATAATTCTTTTTCAAAAATTTTATTAGCAAACTCCAAGTTACGATCGTCTCCGTTGAAAACCTTCGCGCTAGTTAAACTTTTCCCCTTTCTCTTTTCAAAAACTGCACGACCCAGTGGCGTCACATAAAATTTTCAAATTTACAAAATCTTTACAAACTCAAAATAAGAAAACAAGATTCTGACTTCTGGTCCAACATCTTCTAATAAAAAATTAAAAATTGATGTTTTGGGACACTTTTTAAAAAATGAAACTGAAGGAAGGGTTAATTTGAGTTCAATAAAATAAAAATTGTAAATGGTTCTAGAATTGGCCGATATTCATTTCATTATGCAAGCTGACTAAAATTACCTTTAGTTTACTTTTATAATTAATATTATAAGGACAAAAACATTACTTCAAAAACATTTATTTGATACGTGATGAAGTGCCAGTGTATTTAGACATTTAACAGCTAAAATGCAATATATTCCGATCAATATTGGTGGAAAAATTCCAACTACATGGTCTAAACCTTACCATATTGGAATTATCTACTGCACTTTTCTTGTAATGGAAGCAACCAATGAATATGATCGTGTCGCTATTATACAATTAATCATGCACGATGATTTAATATTATATCAAATTATCTGAGAAATTTCAACATGTCCGATAATAATCAGCAGTAGTTAAATTGATGAAGTACATTATTGCGTATTCAATAAATTCAAGAAAATCTAATTCTTTGGAGAATCAAATTTATTTAATTCTTTTTGAACCACTATAGTAGGATCATCCTGTATAAAATAAACCAATATATTTTCATAAATAAATAAATTTATAATTCTGATAGCTGATGGATTTACGTGTTTTGAGAACCAACGAAAATGCTAATTTTATGCATTAGAAAATTTCAAATTTTAACGCTTCTCCGTGATATGAAAATGTTTTACAGGATGACATGGAATAAAAATAATCTTTTCAAGCATCACTGAAAGCGGTTACCAATAAGAGCCATTAAATTAATAAAAGTACCCGTCAGTTAATAGTTAACGTTTATTAAATTGTTAACGGCGCCGGCGTAAATTTATTAACACGAAAAATTAATCGATTTTTGAACTAAAATGCATCAAAATTACGTTTGTAAAAAACTAACGGAAGTTTACTAAATAGTTGTATTAACTTCTAACTATTTTGATCACCCTATTACAACTAATTAAAATTTTAATCAGAGATATTTTGTTGAAATCTCAAGTGGGCTAGTAGTTATGCTAAATTTCAGTGTAGGCAAAATTATAAAATCTGCTGAGTATTTATTAGTATCGAATATTTTTGGACGATTACTAAAATTGCTACAGTTAATTTTTCAATATTAAGCTGTTTCTATTAAATATTTTTAAAGTGTTAGTTTAAATAGTACTTTAAATTCATTTGGCTATCTTTCCAATAATATTGTGTGCATTATAACGATTATTACAAAAACTATCGCTGAAGATTTTTAACTCATTTTTTATTATTTATTCCGGGTATATTTAATTTTATGAATGGAAGCTCACATACTTGAAAGTCTGTCAAACGTTTATTGTTGCAAAAATCTATTGTTATCGATTCACAAAATATAGTAGTATATTATCAGAACCACGCACAAAATTTTATATTGAAGAAAATAATAATAATATAACTTTTAGATTGTATATTATAATAATATGGTAGTAATGAAATACATTGAAGGAATAAATTTTCAAAAAATTAATTTTATAGAGAAGTTTTAAAAAAAAATAGAAATACAATACCATGTAAATTTTGAATATATTTCCAACTACAGCATTAATCAGTGACGTAGCTACATATTCAGCACCCTCGAGCAAGTAAAAATTGGGTGCATCGTGCATCCACTTCTTTCAATTTTTCAAATATAAAACTTCATTCGTATACTTTTTCCTAAATTTCTATATTTCTTTTATTAACCCCCCTTCGCGCTATCCTTTCAAATTTCTCCCGGGTTGATAAATTAACAAAAAGCAATTAATCAAAAAAACAGGGTTACAGGCATATCTGAAGGCCAGCTTCTAGCAAGCAACCTATGGGACGTTTATTTAGAAGTTAGAAGAAAAAGTAGAAATATTTGTCATCATACCTACTACTGTTATGGACTAAAATTTCAAATTTTTATGTGATTCTCCATCTGAGATTAGTTTAAAGGTTTATATTTGGTGTGCGAATACAACAGGTTTCCCAACACTATAAAAAATATTTTACTTGTAAAATCTTTCCCTTTCTGCAAAAACGTTTTAACTCGGTAGGCTTAACCAAAATGTGGTAGCCTTGGCTAGAAATAACTGGCTTTAAGTTATGACTTATTCATAATATTCATAATTCTTTATGAAGAAGTACGATGAACAAATTTTCCTGACTTATTTGATTTAATGTCTACTTAAATTTGGAAAAGCCCTAATTGTTATAATAATTAATTATTTTTAATAATTATTAATTAATTAATAATTATTATTTAAAATAGTGCCAGATCTATCTTGGGAATTATCATTATTCAGCTGCGTCTGACCTACTTATGTTGTGTGATAAATTCATTTTTATTGCTGAATTCTGAGTTTTATTTACTTATTTCATTTTTTAGTTTTTATATTTTCAAGCAGTCATTTTTCATCAGGTTAAAATGCCTGTCGCCATTTTGATCTGGTTGTTTAAATTTTTTAAAGAATCATAGTTATCTCTAGTCTGCAATTTCAGAAGACAGGTAGATTGGGAAAAGTTTGATAAATTGAATTTTTGCGATCGCTTATGTAGGTAAGTGAAGTGGTAAAACTCAGAAAAATCATTTTAAAATGTTTTATTTTTGGGGATTTACCACTCTGGTCTTGTAAGACATGGGATTTACCAAATTGCATTGTTAAAAGTCAGTATTCCTTTATTGTATCCTTATTATACCAATAGTCAGTATTTGAATTTTACAACGCCAGGAGATTAAAAGTTATACGATTTTTATATGTAGTACGCAGTAAACTTTGTCTATTAAAACTCAATAAAAATTATCTAAATAGATAGAATGGATCTTCCAGAATTATCATTGATGTGGTAATTCGGCATGGTAATGCAACTTGGTAAGTCCTAGGTTTTACCTCACTAGATTGGTAAAACCCCGAAATGCAATGTTTTGGACCAATTTTCCTAACTCTTACCACCTCATACTAGTAAATCCTAGATATAACCTTCAAAATTACATTGAGTAAGGATATTTTTACGAAGAAAAAGTAGCTGCAACTGAAACTGGGGGGGGGGGGGTGTTGAATTAAACTAGAACTTAAAAATACTGCAGAGATTTTGAAAAAGAATGCTCCACATAACTCTGACGATTCTCTACGGTATCACCCTATTTCGCCACCTATAAAATCGCCTATAATATTCATTTTCTAAGTATGCTAGCATTATGTAAAATGATATACCAATACTATAAAATATAAACTAAGATTTACAAATAATGTAGTGCTAAAAATTGGGAAATTTAATTAAGCAATTGTCCGTAGTTTAATAACTAGAAATCACAATTTTTAGATCGTCCGTCCGCATCATAACGATTAATGATTAATAGGTCCACTTCCAATAAAAATGGTTGCTTGACCATTTAAAAAAATATTAATTTTTGCTTTATTATCTTAGTATTTGTAGTATTTTTTACTTTATTTATTTTAGCTTTAATTTCTTAACCCTCTTTTTGAAATAGTCCCTTCTTCAAGGGTAAATTTTTGCAAAAAGGGAAAGATGGTATGTCAATGTTGAAAAAAACTGCACTTTTCAACGGTAAATATTTTGGTGGAGGAAGAGATAAAATTTTAAAGTTTTAATTCATCACAGCACTATGTGATAGTATTATGTACTAATTGTCAGCTAGCTAGAAAAATTGCGAAGGCAGAGGGTAGAAGTTGATGAAGGAGCAATAGGGTTGTTGCATGAATCGTATTTTGGAATAATTCCCATTATTTCTTAAAGATAATGTTTAAAGAAACTTATAAAAGGAAAAAAAATTTTAAATATCGTTCTTCCGTCGAAAATCGAGTTTGTAATTCAAAAATTCCTCGTTGAGCCGAGTCCAGCTCTGACGTCAAACGCGTCTTCACAAACGTTTTTATAACAAAATCGGCAACATTGTAAAACCAAGTGTTTTTAAGATTAGTAATTTGTTGATTTGAACCACCTACAATTACTTTATTGCGTTGTTTCTGCGAGTTATTATCACAATATTTTACAAAGCACTTTTTAAAATTTTATTTAAACTCATTTTTAGACTTTTAATTAAGTTTTGTGTAAATTTGTACTTATAATAACACTTATTTTATAGCAGAACATGGGTAGTAACTACATTATCAACGCTACTGTCGCATAAGAAACCAATATGCTGTTGTCAGTTGATTTAAAAATTAAGTTTGACGTCACTGTCGCTAAAACCCCGCTTTCAAATAAAAACCTTTTAAAAAATGTTTTGAAGAAAATGAAAGTTCTTATAGACTTTTGATGTATGCTATGCTGTTTAACAATAGCCAAACTTTAAAAAAATACTTCAAAATTTATGCAACAACCCTATTACAATCAACACACATTGAACGATATCAAAATGTACTAAAACATTCGTATGATAACGCTCGACATTTTAATAGAACTTATTTTAACTGGAAATTAATTTGCTTGATAAGACAATCGCAGTTCTTCCTCCCAAGTATGAAATACCGCTAATTAGTACACTCGAGTTATGCAATAATATCATACAACCAACATAGATACATATCTCAATCAAAAAGAAAAATAACAAACCTGAATGCAGACATACTGCTCGGTAGATAAGCTAGAAATGGAGTTCTGCTTCAAAATCAAAATCTCAGTGAAATTAAAAAATCGCGAGGGTCTTTGAATTGAGATTATAACCTATTGATTGACAAAGTACGCAAAAGGAGAAATTCTAATTTTCTGAAGAGAGGATTTCCACTAAAAAGTGACACTCCTGTTGGTATCAAATGAAAGCAACATGAAGATTAGTTACCTATAAGTAAATTACTCGAAATTTATTGGAAAATCAAATTAAGTTAAATTATTAGGAAAAATGTGAACTCTCGATAAATCGACTATCCACAGAACCGCCTGATAAATTTTTCATTCCCTGGCTTCTCCATATTAACACGCAATATAATATAAAATATACCAAAGCGACAGTAAAAACCAAAATTTGATGCGAATAAAAAAATTCCTTACAATGTTTAAAATTCTATGTTTGATAGTATCTGTAATCGGCTATGGTTCAACCTACAAGGAAGCATACTTTTTGTTTGTTTGGCTTGCCATCAATTAGATCTATTTTGCAATGCCTTCTCGCTTACATGAAGCTCTTTTCATTAATTTTCATTCAACAAAACTTTTCTCGAATTTGAAACTTTGTTTATTCAAACTAATTGTGTGAGCATTATTAGTGTGCCTTAATTTACGTTGCCATGTGTTTAAAAGCCAGTTCACACTATATGATTTCTTATATAACTTAGTCATATGAAAAGTCATAGCTAAAGTCATACCATCATAACAGCCAATCATAAAGGCCATGACTGCTATAATATCAAAAATCATATAATCAGAACATAAAAATATTTCTCATATGAGAAGTCATATGACAAGTCAGATGAAAAATCAGATAGTGTGAACCAGCTTTAATACAAAGACTACCTTAAATTTAGATTCACAGAAACGTGATTTTCCTAGTGTTCTTTTACTTGAACAACTTATCAAAATCTGATTCACCTTGCGATTTTTCACTTCAAATTGATATTGCATCTGCTTCCAATTCTAGAATTTCCTTAAGCCTTTGTTCGCTTTTCTCTATTATACCTGCAATGATAGTAAAATATCTCTTTTAGTTTAGCTTCCACAGTGGTTTAATTTTTATTTGTGGTAATTTTCCAATGGTTTTCGATACAATCACACCAAACTCGTTCTTTTTATTTCCTGAAGAATTTTCTCGTCGATTATTTTTAAATTATTCAATTTAAAATTACAAAACTGAAATCGTGTAAGATTCAAATGATCTTCTCTTAATATTTTTTTTTAGTTTTTTGCTTCTTCACTATCTTTTACTATCTGATAACTCCAAAATTAATTTATCTAACTAGAATTATATCATAGCAATATTTTCTCTATTGGGGAATATCACAACATATTGGCATTAATCATTTTCATTCCGGCCATTTAGTATATGCATGGCTGCCTATTTTACTGCAAGTAATTTGTATGATTAGCACACTGCTAGCTTTTCATATTATAATAACCAATTAAAACTCTAATTACTTTATGTCCAAACATAAGTACGTCATGACAAAATGCAATCAGAGAGTGAGATTTACATTTTAATTTACATTTTCAACTTGTTTCTATCAATTGTACAGGTATCGGTACGTTTTTTAATAGAATGTTTAAAGTTAAGATATTGTTTTCTCAGCTGTAATACAAACTAATTTATTGGAATGAGTTTAGTATACTCGTAATTCATACTATGGAAGAGGTTTAAATTTAATGTTTTCATTGAGTCACATTATCACATATTATAGTACCTAATGTCCAATATTATATTATATTTTTATACAGTAACTTCTGTCCCCGTCTGCAATAGTATTTTATTTTTATAAACATAAAATGAAATTATACCTAACAAAATAATACAAGTTTTTTCAAGTTGATATTATGACAACGCGAATCGTCTGGATATACTTTCTCTTGATAACATAAATACACCAAGTTATTGATAATTTTTTGATTAATTGTCGTATTTGTTTGATTAAAGATAAAATAGTAAGTATAGATACGCATCTTTTTTCGAAAGTCCATTTTACTGAATACGCAAGGCTGAAGAACTTACTTAAATGGCTCGTTGCACAAATTGCCTTACTAAATTCAGTAAAACTGTCTCTCAACGATCGATACGTAATATACTATTATTGACCACTATAATATAAAAAGTATTTTAAGGGTATGTTTTATCAGTATAGAGTTTTTATACGTTTTAAATATAATATTTCAAAAATAATAAATTTTCGTTTTAATTATCCTTTGAAGTTCGAATTTTAAATTAGAGTGGAAATTTTTTAGCTAACTCAACGGCAATTCTACAATTGGTTTGTCCCTTCGTAAATTATTGATCAACCTATTCATTTCAAACTGATGCTTTTTACCTAATTACTAACTTGTATTTACAAATATTTCAAATATCTCCGAATTGTATTTTAAATTGTAACATAAAAATTACTAATAGAAATTAATATTGTTGTAGTGCTCTATTGTATTGTTGTAAATTTTATTTAAAAAATAATAAAAACAAAGTAAGGTTGCCAGTACTATTGAAATTCTTGGCAATTAATTAATTCAATTTTTTTAATTTATTAGTATCTACTTGATAAAACTCAGAAAATATTCTTGGTCAACAAGATAGATATCGAAACCACCAGAAACTTTCAGACTAAAGATCATCATATTGTAAAATGTGTATAAACGTTATGGAATGCTCAAAGTTCACATACCATCTAATAATGGAATCTCATCACTTCGAAAACATCAAATTCGTGAGAATCACAAAATGCATTATTATTGCGTCGATATTCATGATTATACTTTTTAAAACAATGGAATTTTATGATGGATAGTTTGTAGTTGTAAAAGAAAAGGTATCTTGAAAAGCATTATCCATAACGCTCTCATTAAAAAAAAAAGAAATTAGTTATTTGGAAAAGTTTTATATTTCTGGCCTATTCACAGATATTAAATAAAAAAGGTAATATTATATTATGCTGCCCTGCTGAGTCTAATTTACGCAATTTAAAAGGTTTTTTGGTCACACGCAATGAAATCGTTTATTAGTATGAGTTTTGCTAGGTATAAATCACCCTGTATAAACTATTTGCGTGTTTTAATTATCCAACACAAATTGCTTCTTTAAATTTACTATTTGTATTTATATTTACTAACGAAGTAAATTACAACGCAAGTTTCGACTGTGCATTAATAATAATTTGAGTTTACTTGGTATTAATTAATTTAAGGATAATTAAAATGTTTTGTTTGCTAATTGATTTGGTATAACTTAACTTACTGCAGTATAGAGTAGAATAAAAGTGCGTATTTTTAAATTGACGTAAATCTAATTGAGGATTAAAAAAAAGTCTTACCAAATTTGTGTGCGATTTATTTGAATAATCGAATTCGGGAATTGTTTCTTTAAATTGAGATAGAATCTCATTATGCCTTGCCATATCCGTCGCTAAAATACATCTAATCATTCCTTCTCTAACTTGCTTAAATGCTTCACTTGTAAAAGATTTAAATATATTACAGTCTTCGTTCTCTAATATTCTAAAAGCTACGCTACAGTGATGATTTTCTAAAGGCGAAATATCATTATATCGTAAAGCTAATTCTGTTTTGGCATTTATCTGGTAAATATTATTATAGCCTGGATGATCGAGATCATGACAAACACAAGACGAGAGAAGAATTAATACCTCTAAATCTCCAATTTTATCTAATAAATCGACACACCAAGTTATTGAATATAACTGAAAAATTTATTTTCTTGAATTTTTGTTTAATTTTAAAAGAAAATTTAAACTTACCATTTGTGCGACACAAAAACAATGCCTAAAATTATGAAAAGGTACTTCATTGTAGTTTTTATATACTTCGTATAAGAAATTTCTTAAGGTATTGATGTTGATGGCGAACTTGGAACACAAATTGAGATCTAAATACATTTGCTGGAGAAGTAGGAGCAATTCTTCGTCTTCCCACTGGCGACAATCGAATGTAGGCATCCTCAGCCACTGTCGAACGGAGTCTGATACTTGAGCATCGCTGAAAGACGAAAAAGAGGTTCCTAGTCTGAAAATTTAAATAAAGTACATATAAAATTCGTTTAATGTAACTCACCATATACTGATAAAATTTTCTTTAACTCGTTGCTTGATGGAATCGCTTTTTCTACGATATTGCAGTCGACGGCACTCTTCAGTTGATAAAGGTTCGGGAAGTTGCTTATAAAACCCTAAAAGATAAAAAGGAATATTAATTTTAAATCTTTTAAATGCGATTTATTACAGACATATTTATATAAAATAAAGATTGTGTCTTAACTGTGTTAGACCTTTGAAAGCCTGTTTCTCTAAATACAATTTGCTTTTAAAGATAACAAGTTTAAATAAAATAAGAAAGATATTTATATATTTTTTGTAAGCTTTTATGTTAAAAAAAACTGATGTAAAACTATTTTTGAATATAAAATATGGTAATCTTATAAATGGTAAATTAATTATTATTTAAATATATTATATCAACAACCATTTATCAGTATTTTCAATCGATTATTATAATACATTATAATTATATATCCTTTAACGACATTTAATTAATTGAAATTTTTAATTTCGAAATCCGGATGCTACCGTTCAATAAAGTTGAGGTCTTTTGTCGTTTCCAATAGTCCGACAATTTATTTTGTAATAGTACAATTCGAGATTTCAAATAAAATAGAATACTAAAACCAAATTCTGTGGACAATTTGATTTTAGTTTATAAAGCTCTGCACCAAAAGCGTCACGATTGATTTTATCGGATTATTTAGTAGAATACATTTTTTTAAATAATTTGTTTAAAGTAATTTAAAATTAATTGATTTTGTTGTAATGACACTGAAAATTAAACAAATGGGGTAATCCTAAAAATTATCAAATCTCAGGGTGAATGGAAATGCCCATTTGGCTAGCTCGGTGAGCAAGAGAAATAAAAAAATAATCTTTGAGTTCCCTACTGGATGGATAAATTAAAGTGGCGCAAAAATACAATAAAATTAATAAAACTAAAGTTAATATTAGAACAATATAATATTATCATAGTGTCAATTTTACTAAGCAATAATTCCATGTCCTGGGTACTTAGATACGAGGATCGTAAGGTTTATAATATTCCAAATATTTCAGCTTTCTACTTCAGTTATATAATAAATTGAAATTATTAGCAACATTCAATTTACAAAATACCATGCGACACTTACAAGGGGACACTACAGTGAGGTACCCACCAATCGGGATCCCAATTTGTTTGGTCATTCTATGAGTTAAAAAAATTATCACTTTCTGCGAATTTAGTCCAATGGCTCTTAGTTTTTGAATTACGAATTTTTAAAATGGGCTGGTTTTACCATAGGTTTAGCATATTATATTGGAGTTGTAACGCATCGGTCCTGAGATTTTGTTGTTGCAAATTATGTAATTTATTATCGGAATTTATAAATTAACGACCTACGAATTACCATTCCAAATTCTTAACCGTTAGATCACCACGGTTTCTTGTAATAATAGCTAATAGTAATAGCAGTGAACGAAATATGGTATTTTCAAAAATTCATAACTCAAAAACTAAAGGCCATTGGAAAGTTATAATTTTTTTTAGCTCCTAGAATCACCAAAAAAATTGGGATCCCGATTGGTGGGTACCTCACTGTAGTGTCCCCTTGTTAGTAAATTTCGTTATAGTTTGAAAATTTCGTAGCATAGTGGAACTAAATTGTTAAAATGTCACTGTTGTTTTCCATCATGGTAAAGAAAAGTTATATATTCGTCTATTTTACGATTTATATCTTTTCATTCAAATACCAAGCAGTTTTAATAAAGTAACTGGTTTAATTTGTAGGTACGCTTAAAACATTTTATAAAATGGAATCAAACGTTGTACAATTGAGGAGTTTGGTGCAAAAACAAGATAAGTCCTTTTTTTCAATTTTGATTTAAGTGTGGAATCTTGATGTATATTTTAAAGCTTTTATCTTGTTATAAAAGAAGTCAAGTGTGCTAATAGTCTAATTGCAAAACAGCAAATTTTATTTTTTTGATTTTTGTTTGGCCAAATATGACTTTTGGTCGAACCTTTTTGAAATTAATTTATACGTTGCTTATATTTAAGCATTATATAGCAGTCGAGCCTTCAAATTCAATTTTTGAATTCAACTTCTGTCGAGTTTGGCAACGAAAACATCGCAACTCTATATGAGCAGCTCAATATCCAACTGTTAGTTCATTACCATCAAAGAATCTGTGCGGCAGGTGTTAAAGTGGGTGCTTGTTATTTAAATTCTTCAGGAAGGAAATTCAGCAGAAAACGTGGGATACCATTGACAACTTTGTTGCTTATTTTTCTTAGTTTCTTAGTTCCGCTTTCCAGTGGGCATCCACACACTGTGATGAAATCGGAGGTATTGCAAGGGGCCTGATTAGTAGCTTCTTCATCCAAGATTCCATAACAATCTAATATGGAACGGGGTACTTTAGACCTAGAGTTTCAGTACAAGTGGATAAAAACAACACCCATTAAAGATTAAACGATAATGATAACTTCGCTTTCTTGATCTAATTTCTTTATAATTTATAATAGTTTATACCTTGATAATAAATTTTATTAAATGTAGTCTTACGCAGCCAACGTGTCTGCACAAATCTTGTCACACCTTTCTTTGTTATTGTATGTGTTATTTATTTATTTACGTAGGTCCAAGCTGTGACTTGGGGTGAGTTGACGTTGACACAACATCTTCTCTGGAGAGATGAAGTCAAGGTTGTTTGTGATCGTAAGTTGAATACCAGGTGACGCCCATGAAGTGTCAAACATTTTGTTGTTGTCCCAATATTTGTTATGCCTTTGATATATTATTTTATACTGGGATACTGAGTCTGGCTCGAATATCAGTCTGCATGATGATATTTTATAGGCTAATGGATGTAGAGTTTGTATAAATTTAGTTTCAAACTGATCTATTTATTGATTTTGATAATAAACTTTAAAATTCTATTAAATTTGAATTATAATATGTTATCTTATCTTAACGGTTCATTTTAATAATTAACTTTTATGTTTATTTTTCCTACATTTTAATTTTGTTAAAATAATCCTCATATTATGCAAAAAAACATTTTCCCAACTTTTTCCCCAACACTGATTTATGTTTAGAATTATCACATACGAGTAATTTAAAAATTTTAAATCAATCCATTAAGCCATTTTTTAAATGAAAGTTATAAACCCCAATAGCCACATGACTCCTACCCTTAATTTATATTTTAAAGCACAAATTGTAACGTGGTTATATGTAAATTTAAAAATCTGACAATGTAAATAAACCGAAATGAATAAAAGTGTATGCTTTTTGTTTCAATAACCAATTTGTTGCTAATTCAATTTCTTTTAAAAATTCGAATTCAAAATGTGGTATTTTCAAGTATATACATAAGTTTACACAGTTAGTATGCAATTATTTTTCATTTTATATAAGAAAACTTGGCAATATTAAAAATGAATAAGTTTCTTATTTAGAAAAATATTGAACAATTAATCATATTATCGTAATCCGTCTTTGTTCACACAGTACATAGATTAAACGACTACTTATAGTTTTAAAAATTAGATTTTCTACTGACATTTTTGGTTTAAATGTCTGTTCACGTTACACTACTTGCATCCTTTTCTACAATTAGATTTTCGTTACATATCCGCCATACAATGTATGTAATTCACCTGAGGGTTTGCTTATTGACTCAATGTGTGTCCACATATTATTATTAAATATCTTTGAAAGCAATGATAATAATTATATTATTCGTAAAAAAAAAATTAAATATCAAAAATGTTATGATTTGGAAAATAAATATTCTAATTACCTAGCCAACTCAAACTTTCCGTTGTTTCCAATTTCTGTCTGAATCCATCTACTTGCGATTGTAAATGTTGCACAATTGGTGGCAGGGGGAGATCAAATTTAAGTTGACGTTCTAATTCGGAAATTCTTAATTCTAACACTTTCACATCTTCTCCTGTACATTTATGTAACATCGCAAATCCGTTGGCCGCAACTACTTGTAGGGAATACGGATCATCAGGTGTATTTGAAGGTAAAGTTGGGCATATATTTATCAATTGTCCTGCTGGATTGTATAATTTAATGATGTCATGTGGTCCTGCTTCTGCAGCTGACCTAAACAAATCTGAAACAAATATAAAATTAAATTAAATCAAATATGAAAATGGTAGCTTGTGTATTTTTACAAATCAATGAATAACGAATTTACAATCGTTATTAATATTAATTTGTTTATAAAAGAATTTTATGTATACAGAGTTAGATGATATGAAAATATAATTAATTATGCTTAATGGGTATCATGTTTTAATAAATTGTTCATATACATTCACATACAACACATTAATTAACGCGAAACATAAATTTGAATTAAGCAAGATATATAAAATAAATAATTTTTAGTTTGCAAATTTGAAACGATGAAATATAAGTATTAGTTAATGTAGGTATTATTAAATTTAATATTTAAAAAATAGTTTAATTATAACTTCGCTGTTAACTACTCAAGAGCTCAATCATGATGTTAAACAGATTAATATATTAAAATGTTAATACAAATTTTTGTTTTAATAAAAATTTTCCAATAAAAGAAAACTTCGATTATAAGTATCTAACGAAAGCACTTTAATTTAAATTAACATTTTCACGTCCAAGGAGGTTGATTACTACATAATTAGGCGATGAAAACTATTTTATCTAGTATTCCATTAGGCACACTAAGTGTCTGCTATTATAATCAATAATAAATCATTGCTCCGCACTCTAATAATTGTAGGTAATGAGATTAATGAGCTACAAACATTTAATTTGCTGTTATGGTTGTAAGCTAAATTAATTACTAGTGAGGTTGGCAGCAACTAAAACTATAAACTACTTATTTAAATTATTATTAACAAATAATTAAAATCCCTCCGAAATTTTTTAATTTTTACCTATTTTTAAGAAGTAAAACAGAACGTTTTCGAGGTTTATGAAAAATAAATTTATTAATGTTTACCTTTCAGCAACAAATTTTTTAATAAATTTGATATAAATTCCGTTACAAGCATCATTTTTTATAAAGCGACTTTGTTATGTAAAAAAGAAGAAACGTTTAAATTTAAATATATTTATAAAGTGTAGGTAAGCGATTTTCTGAAAGGAATTCACTGATATTTATTGAATGAAAATTTTAGTAAAAACATCAAAACCGTTTTTTACAGGCAATTTAGCTTTACCTTATAATATCCAACAATAAATAAAATTCAATTATAGCCCCAAAGAAACAGCACTTTTCCGCAACACTTAAAAATATATTGGTGTCAACAAAGGTGAAATCTCAAAGAGCTTCGGAGCAGGACTTTTAGCAGAAAATTGAAAAAATATATGTGTTAAGTTTATCATTTTTGTCGGAACTATTATGTACATAAAGTATATTTTGATATCCATTTTTTGATGCAATAAACCCATTACTTAAGTAAATTAAGCTTTTATAAATTTCAATAATAATCTAGTTTGATACAAAACTTATTCGACCTCTTCGAAAGCTACCAAAACCTATCCATCTAATAACTATTAAGAACATTTTCATGATTTGCAAGTGATTACAGATTTTTTTTAAATAAAAAGCAAATAATGTATGTATCTACTATAATATTTATGCTTCGTTGAGATGTTAGGATATAAACCATAAATGTAAACTTGATTTGATTATTATATTAATATATCTTAAGCAATTAATGAAACTAAAAGTATTTATGACAACATACGTGAAATGCAATACTACATAGGGGCTTTATTTTATTGATTGCTCATTCCTGACGTGCGGAAGCAATGTCAAATAGCTTTTGCTATTCGTGCGGACCAGCGAGTGCTTTTAAAAAGTTTGAAACGCAATGAAAAGCTGCTAAGCTTTGTGTAAAGTTCATTGGATAAGCTTGCTTGATATTAGCACAAATTTAAGTCAGGATGCGTTGCAAATTTTAATGATTTACTTGTTATGTCTTACTTCATATCCTTAATTACTGAACTTACTTAATTACTTAGGATAAGTTTGTTTATCCTATTTTAATATTACGAAAACTTACGGAATGGTGAAAAGAACTCTATAACTAATAGATTTACTATTATGTATAATAATTATTTTGGTAATAAATGCAGTGCTAATAGCATTAGTTAATTTCGACGTTAATTCTAAAGGTAATTTGGAAATTATTTATATAAAAAACTAACAGCCGTATTCATAAAAAAACTTAAAACAGAGTTTTAGTTAACGTCCTCTTTAACCATAACCTAACCTTTTTTCTTTGCTTCCATTTCGAATTTTTTTAGGTTAAAATACCAACTTATTACAGTAAACGCGCTAAACTCCCTATAAAATAGTTCAAAGTAAGGTTTAAATGAAACTATTTTCTAGGGAGTTTAGTGCGTTTACTGTAATAAGTTGGTATTTTAACCTAAAATAATTCGAAATGCAAGCAAAAAAAAAGTTAGGTTATGGTTAAAGAGGACATTAACTAAAACAGGCTTACAAGACCGTTTTAAGTTTTTTTATGAATACGGCTGAAACTATATAAAAATATTTTTCAATCAATTCTAAAGATAAGGTAAAATAAGAAAAAAAATATTTTATTTAAATTATCACTTAAATGGTCAGCAAAATATTGAAGTTATGGTCAACTGTAAAATGTTTTCTGCCGACAAATATAGTCAGTTGAGCTGCCACTTGTGATAAGAAAGTAAAAAAATTATTATTGGTTATAATAACAACAATTATTGGTCAGCAAATAATGCCATATTGGTCAGCTCTAAAGTTATTTCAATAGCTAATTAAATACATTTAGAACAATATAAGTTGTAATAAGAAAGAAATCTTAGGTCAAATTTAACAAAATTTTGACAAACTCTTTTTCTAAAGCATCAAATAATGCAACGCAACTTCCTAGCTATCAGTGGGGATAGCACGATAACCCTGACCACGAATTTAAAAATTACATATGTAAAGAAAGATAGGAAACTCTCTAAAAAGCAATTAATTATAAAACAAAAATTTTCCTGGATGACCAGAATGGCCTGGCATTTAATTAGATTGAATTGGCTGTAATTATAAAGTTATCCCCACCCACCTCCAGTTTACAACACCCTTACAGAAGTTTATAAATATTAACTTGATTTAACGCACAGAACTAATTAACGAGGAAGAAGAAAGAATATTAGAACATCTGGATATCTGAGATAGTCCAACTCATTAACTCATCCAACAAATAACCTAAATCGGCAAAAAGCCAAAAATACTCCTAAACCGTGATATTAGCTAGATGCAACTATACAATGGCGTGTCGAGGCAAGTCCAAACTTCACTTCATAGAAATTTTATAGCACTAGTGCTACAAAGTGATATTTTTGACACGTTTTTGGTTGCTATATTAACAACATTTTTAAACGATCTCAGGAAAACATAGTATAATAAAACTATAGGTGCTAAAGAGTTCACTTAATAATATAATTACATAGTACATAATAGTGAAATCTATAATATAGTGTAACCACCACTACTAGCTGGAATCGATTTTAGGACTATAAATTAACAATGAGCACGAAAAAATTCAATTACCTATGTAAATAAAACCGTTACTATAATAATATAATATTTAAATTTATACTAATTCAATTCACTATATGAAGTTCCGTTCTATATATTTTTTTAAATTTATTTTATAAAATATTTATAATATAACTAAATATATTTTCTGTATTAAGTTACTAAAATGTAAAACTTATTTTTTTATCAAGTTATAATGAAATAAAATCTATTAAGGAGAATCTATAAACCATGACAAATTTGTTTATAAAAATTACATTTTAGTAACTCAATATATTATAATCACAAGTTAATAACTCAAAATATATTTTTATATTTTAATTTTTAAATATAATTTCTGCACAGATATTTAAGTAAATATTTAATATCTATTTTATATGTCTTGTTAATATTCAAAATAATTATCTCTAGTGCTGCTTTTTAAAATGTTGTTAATTTACTCTAACCTAGCTAAAATATCTACGAAGTTTTGTCATCAAATAGTTTGTATTACAAAAGTTGTCATTATTGTTCACTCGAAATATAATAAATAACGATGACTCTTAAAGCACCGAATAAAATAATGATCTACACAATGACCACAGCTAGCAGTACCTTGTTGTTGTCGTTGGTTCATTATATACTAGAACGGAAATTCCTGGTTGAAATATTAGACTCCGTGAAGTCTCTTAAGCTCAACCCTTCGTTGGACAGGTAAATCTATATTTACATCAACTTGGCTATGCATAAGTAACGAATAGTCAAATATTTAAAGGGAAGCAACTTTTATGCACTAATTTGTTTATAAATACATGATGCATTACGGTATATCGTAATATTCAGCTTAAGTGGACGGATTTTCCAAAAGTGTGAGCAAATATATATCCTTATCGGATGTGTCCATCATCACCGTTGTAAAACGAACCTCTAACATGCTATTTGCGCCAGCTATTAGCTCCGGTAGCGCTCCGCCTTGCAAATGCAAAAATTGCTTGTCAAACAAAGTTTTAACTTTTAATCCGAATAAGACAATGTATCTACTATTTAGTATAATAGGCACTTCAGGAAATTATATCAAATATGGGTGAAATATAAGAAGTATAGGAAGTATAATTTATAGGGGGGGGTCTCTATTTGAAATCACAATAAAATTAAAAATTAAAAATTAAACTCATAATAATATAATAATGGGCATATATTATAACAAGAGACTTTATTACCTGTGTCAGCTCGGCCTACGATCGCGCAACATAATTGAATAATTTTTCCAAATTGCTTAAATAAAGTTAAATTAAACTACTTTTATATTTCTCTTCAAATTTTTTTAAATTTTATCTATTGGAAAAGTCGAAAACTTTTTATAATATTTTTTGCAAAACATGTTCCTTTGCACTTAAAATTTACATTTTTTCATAAACAGCGTGAAATACAAAAATTTTCTTTATGAAACTTAAAATTGGAAAGTTACAAACATAAGTGTGAGTATATCGCCAATCGTAATCCCAATTTTTTTGGTGATTCTAGGAGCAGAAAAAATTATCACTTTCTCGGCGTTTAGTTCATTGACCATTAGTTTTTGAGTTATGAATTTTTGGAAATAGGCAGGTTTTACCATAGGTTTAACATACTCGTAATATGGAAGTAGTAATGCATATGTCCTGAGTTCTATCACAGGACAAGCTAACTTTGTTTATTGTATAAGTGAAATTTGTTAAATTATTGTTTAATTCCCAAAATTTTGTTTTTGTGCGATTATTCATTTTTTTTCTTGAAGGATACTGTGAACGGATGTATCACTGAAACTATAAAGTAAATAATAAATTATTAATGTTATCTCGTTTAATGTTGTCAATACGTCAATCACTTATTATGCGTAGGAAACAGCCAATCCACGATTTTGTGATATTTGGAAAATTGACGAATTTCACCCTCTTTCGGTTCGAGTCTATATAAAATTTACAAATTTTATTTCCTGGTCACATCCTGTTTTACAAGTTGAGCAGGTTACGTGCAATATTAGCAGCAATCCATAGTTTTGTTATGTATATTTTGGATAACCAAACCGATTACAATAAAAAAAAAAGCTCTATGCAGTACAACGTGCAATTGATTTGTATTGCTGATTTATAAATTTCAAATTTTTATTCAAAATTTTCTGGTTCCTCACATTATTTAGCTTCATCGTCTTTATTGTCCACGAAGAAGAAAATCTAAATTTATCGTGACTTTCTAGTGACTCAGGATATCTTCTACAATCTACAGCACAACCATGGTTATTCCACGAGATATTGTATAATATTATTTAAAAATAATGGCGATCCTAGATAATTTACCCAAATGTGTGTGATTAGATCAGAGTCAGGAGTGGAGCGAGCGTTCAACAGTTGACATAAAAGTACCATGTTCCATTCTTTGTAAAACCAAGAAGCACAAATTGAAAACTAATAACTGCACGCAACCGCATACAATTCTTAAATCTGGTTTACATATTGGATCTAAATACCGAAAAATTCTGTAAATTTTTTTATGAATTTAAAAACTTTACATGTATTTTACATAAAAAGTTAATGCCTTAAATGTCAACATTAATTTGTATGTTATCAACGAAATCGAGCTTCATAATGCGAAAACATAATGAGAAATTTTGCCGAAAGGATAACGATTTGTTTCCAGAAAAGACGAAACGGGCACTTGAAAGATATTCATATTGCATATTTAATTAATAAAAAAATCACAAGACCACCTCTTATTGGAAGATCCTATATCTATAACATATTTTATGGTTTACACAAAAATTATTTAAAATTTCTTTGAGAAACTATTGAAATCAGCTATTTCATCAAATAATTGTTTAAAATAATGCATTTCAAAGATGTACACAAATAAAATATGATAAATACATATTATAATAATTATACAAATGTATACAAAGGTTAGTTGAAATTAATTAAACTTTTAATGAAAAGATAACAATTTGTACTACCGTTCATGTTGTAGTTTTCTTACACGCCATGTAATAAATTAAGTATGCGTCTTTAGGAAGTCTGTCTAACAAAATTCACAACGCTAGTAAATCTTGAACAGTAATCAAATTCAAAAATTCTTAACGGGAACTTATTGCAAATTCTGAAGTGCTTTTCTTTATCTTCTTAAAAAGAGAACAAGATTAATTAAGATCGATTATTTTTATTATGAAATGAGTACTACTTTAAAAATAAACGTAAGAATACAGAATTAGTAGATGTTTTGATCCTGAGGGAAATGATCAAAATAAAATCACGAATTTTCACGTATGTAAAGTAAACTACAATGTAATACTAACTTAAAATTATACATTTCCTCAAGACTTGCAACATTAACTCAAAATGTGTTTGAAACGCTCAATCAGAATTAGAAGAATTGGGTTTTAATGTAAAACATGGTAAAACATAACATTTATTTGAAATATTTATTCATTCCTATGAGATTGACTACAAATCAATGTACTATAATATTATAATGCCGGTTTTTTCTTCGGTAGAAATATACAAGATATGATTTATTTCAATAATATACTAGAAATTTCCATAAAAATATAAACGAAAGCTATTAATAAAATGGGAGCTCTACTTGAAAAATGTGTTTTAGTAAATTACTCGGAAACTTTACATTTAAATTAATAAAAAAAAATCTGTTGCGCATTTTGCAGCGATAGTAACCTTTTAATGTGAAAATTAAGAATTTTTGCAGTTTTCCAGAAAGAAGGTTAGTTTGTTATAATTTGTCCCAGAGGTATTTCTGCATCATGTCCAATCTCAACTTTTAGAAGACTCAACTTTTTTCCTGTTTTTCATGAAAGATTTGGTGGTCGAAATTCCTGTACTGACAAATGGAATTTTTTGTTTTTTTAGGAATGATTTCAGTATGCACACATACGCAAACTGTTCCAGGAATTTTCCAGGAATTTTCCACAAGGTTTAGGCATTCCTGATCCAATGTTATTATTTCGATTTTAAAGTCAATAGCTAACATTTTGAACAACTACTTGAAACTTATGCAAATAAAAACGCAATGAACAATACTAATTTATTATTAGTCTTTGTTAACTCTAGTACCCAAAGTGCTACATTTTTCGAAGGATTTATAAAACACCCTGTATACAGGGTGTCCCCGCACTCACTTTACATAATTTAGGTGGTGATAGAGGACACTTTTCTAAGAACAATATTTAACAAAAATTTTTTTCTAAATTCAAACCCTCGAGAGTTAGGCCTCTTTGAAGCATATTTTTTAATTTCCACTTTAACGTGGCCATAGCTCCGAAAATAATGATTTTTCAGTAAAAATGGTTCAGTGCTTTTTAAAAGAGCGTGAAATAATGTACAAACTAGGTTTATACCTTTTATTGTCTAAAATCAACGGCTTTCGAGTTATGAATTAAAGTAACCTAAAAAATGTCGAAAAATTTGAGCTTTTCTTTTTTTTGGTTTTTTTCAAAACCCTGTATGTTTTAAACGAAATATTTTACAAAAAATCTGACGTCCCATTTCGGATAGGAAATTTAACGGACTACAATTTTTGTCTAGTAAAAATTTTTGACAAACCAATCCATTTCACAGAAAATCAGAAAATAATAAACAAGACAGCCACAAAACAAAAAATTAAATTCACAAAATTTTTATTTTTTTTGAAAAATTATTTTATTAATTGATTTTAAATTATTAGATTATTTAAGTAAATGTTGAAAATGACCACCCTCATTTTCAATACACAGTCGTGCTCGTTTTAAAATATGCTTTATAGTATTATTTATAAAATTTTCTTATTTGTTAAGAGCCATTATAGCAGGGGTGGTCAACAAGGTCGAGGGATTGACCGGTCAATCACGAGGCCAATTTTGATCAATCGGTGAGTGTGAAAAGTTTCAAAAATTCGAATTTCTGCGATGAAAAGTGTCGAAAAATCGATTTTTTTTGACAAACATCTTTTAAAACAATCACGACTGTGTATTGATAATGAGGGTGGTCATTTTCAACAATTACTTTATTAATGTAATAATTTAAAATTAATTAATAAAATAATTTTTCAAAAAAAATAAAAATTTTGTGAATTTAATTTTATGTTTTGTAGCTGCCTTGTTTGTTACTTTCTGATTTTCTGTGAAATGGATTGGTTTTTCAAAAATTTTTACTAGACAAAAGTTGTAGTCCGTTAAATTTCCTATCCGGAATGGGGCGTTAGATTTTTTGTAAAATGTTTCGTTTAAAAGACACAGGGTTTTGAAAAAAACCAAAAAAAAAGAAAGCTCAAATTTCTCGACATTTTTTAACTTACTTTAATTCATAACTCGAAAGCCGTTGATTTTAGACAATAAAAGGTTTGAATCGAATTTGTAGATTATTTCACGCTCTTTAAGAAAGCGGTAAACCATTTTTACTGAAAAATCAATATTTTCGGGGCTATGGCCACGTGAAGGTGGAAATTAAAAAAAATGCTTTAAAGAGGTCTAACTCTCGTGGGTTTGAATTTAGAAAAAAATTTTTGTTAAAACTTCTTCTTAGAAAAGTATCCTCTATTACCACCTAAGTTATGTAAAGTGAGTGTGGGGACACCCTGTATAAAAGTTAGTTTAAGCTCTTAATGGCATAATATCCATGGAACGGTCCGCATTTACAAATAGGCATTCTACTAAGATTTAAATTGCTTCGAAATTTACAAGTTTAATAATATTTTGTTTCAGAAAATCATAGGTAAAATAAATCACAAAGGTATCGCTAAATATACATTAATTTTAGTCACTTTAATGTGTTTGGTACACTTAATACCTTACTTACGAGACTATTTTTTGTTTCCAGAGTTTCCAAACTGCTACCACTATTAAATATTTTAACAGCACTCCATGTGCCCATACATATTTATGTATATTTCGTCTATTTTCCAAAGTACCTAACCATTCCTTCAATTATTCATCTGATGTGAATTTTATTGTTACTAAATGTTTAGAAGTATAATGTAATAATTGAAAGGGCAAGCGGATGGAAGTGTTATGTAAGATTTAATAAAAAAAGTTCAGGTTTGTTGTGGATGAAAGAGATACGTGCAAGAGTTTTAAGCAAATTCACTTAAAAATGTACAAACTGTCCCTAATAATTCAAGACACCAAAATTTGTATTGGTATCTACTAACTGATGACCTACTGGTTAAAAAATGCCAATCCATTTTATTGAAATCTCGTTTATTCATATAAACAGAACATTGTTCTGTATGATATTAATTGAAATATAAAAAGAAAAGTTTAAACCATTTGAAAATTTTATAACTTTACAAAATTCAATTTTAAAAATACTAAAATAGACAGCATTTTAAGGGTTACTATAGGTAGTATCTTCTATAATATTATTTTCGATAGCATTTTACAAATATTCAATAACTTTATTTTTCTACTATTTACTAATCAATTTGGTATTGATTAATAAGAAATAGAAGATAGTATATTTTTATCATTGTATTGCACATTTTGTTAATTCGTGGTATTGTTGCGCTTGATTACTTTTCACAATCGAAGTGGAAAATTACTGAGTAGTTTATATTAAATCAACAGTAATTGAATACGTCATTAAGAAAATACTGTAGGTATCTCTTTTTTATAGGTTTTTAAGAGTTAATTTGTACAAAAATAAATGTGGCATTAACCTGTAATAAGAGCATTTGTTTATATATGTACATAAATCTAGGTTGAAAATTTTAAATTAAAAGATTTGTAAATACGATTAAATTTTAAAACATCACAAGCAATTACTTACATATTTATCAGGAAAACTCTTAATTTGTTTTACAAGATTCGGTTCAATGTTTTTAATTTAAAATATTAATTTTATGTATTTTTGATTTTCAAAATTCACAAAGAAAATGATTTTCTTTTATCACGTCACGTCACAACTACCGCCTTAATAGGTTTTGAATTTGTTGATTTTGTCACAGAAATTTGGTAAGGAGGAATAAAATTGTCTTTTGTTAATTATCGTGAATGGGTATTAAAAATATTTTTTTTTATATTCCCATACCGCATAATATAGGAAACCACTTAGGAATTTTAGTATAGCATACTAATCACTACATTATCATAAATATGTTTAAAAAAGCCATTTTGAATATTAATTTAAAGAAAACCGATTATACCTAACATTTAAAATTCCTTTCATATTAAATCAGAGAAGCGTTATTGCCAATGTGGTTTACAAATCCAATATTTCAACGTAACATTTCAAAGCATGCATTTGCCTATTCGAAATTTCAAATTCTCTTTCTAGAAAAAATGTTCAAGCTGTTAAATTGAAATTTGCTAATTAATAATGTTATTGCATTTAATATGCCATATTAAACTGTATACCACAATAATAATAAATTATACTAAATACAAATTAATACAAATTAAATTATAAGTACCAACGTCAGATTAGCCAATATTTACTCGGTTCATATTTTTGTTGGGCTGTTAAACTTGTTAGAAATAAGTTACTCAAACTTTTTTATTAAATAAATATCTGAGAAATTTTGTTTCTTAAGATTTCAGTAAGTAATCAAACGAAATCAAACAAAAGTAAACACCATCAAACTTCCAGCATAAAGCTAATGACATTTTCCTTAAGTCTGCCAAGAGTAATAGAAAACATCAATTTGTCTGTCATTTTTTATCGAAATTAAAATTATAATTAACTCTGTGTTGATATGTGTGCTTTAAAAACTAATTATCAAATGCACGTAAACCATATTTACCTGCATGTATGTAGGTGGATGTGAAAAAGTGTCTGTACTGTATAGAATTGATTTTATAATGGAACGCTTTATTTGTTTTGTTTGGTTTTGTTATATTATAGTTACTAATACTCGTTACATGAAAGCATGTCGACAAAATTTTGTATTAACAGGAAAATTAAAACGGATTTTCACAATTTTGCTTGAAACTTGCTTTATCTTTTTATTATTATATTACACTAGATGTTCCCTTATAGCAAAATAAATGTCGTGACGTAACTACCAAATAAATAACTTTTTCGACGTCATTTTGTTTTTACCGATAATCCTTCAGTTTTTTTTTGTACCTATGGTTTTAATATCTGTATCATATTGTGCTCTACCACCCGAATTTAAAGTAATTTATAAACTTTGTGGGGTAAAAGTCGTGATGATAAGATGTAACACTTCGTTTTTCCCACAGTTTCACTCTGTTTCTTTAAATTTTATTCTAATTTGTCGGGCGCCAGTGCCCTTTAATTTGCCACGAAAAATGATTTTAAACATGAAATAAACATTTTTGAAACGGAAATATAATTTAATTTTATAAAAGGATAAAATATTATTTTATTTGCAAATTTTACTATAAACAACACCTAGGTGATGATTTTGAATCTTAAATACAACTTTCGATCACCAGAATCACTTTCTTTAATATTACACAGATACAAGTTCGAATGCAACAACAGTCTTGAAGAGCGAGGTCTTGAGGGTAGTCGTGTCTTAGGAAAACCAAGTTATGATACAATGGGGTAGTTACTGAACGAATAAGTTGACCGTACGATGACCGGCAGCTTAACAAATAATTAATAGAACATACCACGGTTTTATGTATTATTATTTGGTGTAACGATTTAAATCCGATGGATTAAAGGTAACTCGGGAGGCTTTTGCAATTGGGTCGATTATGATGTAACGATGTATTGTTGTTTTAGAGTGCAAATAAATATAAGTACATTCATCAGTTATCATTTAAATAAATCCTTTTAACATCTACATTGTTTCTTGTAATCTTGTATTTGAATGGTTTTAATGAGAAGCAGTTCCATCTGGTTATCTGAGGATATTGGAGAACCGTAGGTGATTAATCTTTGTCAATTTTAATTTCCGTTCTTGCTGTACATACAACTACGCTTTCCTAGCAAATTGTAGTACTACTTATTTACACAATAATTGCTAAGTAAATATTACAACTACTGCTTATATTGTTTACTATGTGATGTTATTTGTACTGGTAATTTAGATACTAGATTACTTGTTTTATGTTTAATCTTCTTTTGTTGATTATTTCATAAAGCAACTTCTTCAATATTCTTCATATTTTTTTAAATTGTATGATTCCCGTTATATTTTCACAATTAGTACTTGATCAACCAACTGAATAAGGGAGGAATAAAAATATCCTTATCAATTAAATAATAAAGAAAAGAAGCAGAATAATAAAAACCTTTACCTTTAATTTGATTGGCAGGTGTATCAGATCGAAAAAGCGCGGTTTCGTGGCGCTGTCCCACGCAAAAGAATACTTTAACAGTCGTGGGAAGGTCCATGGGATCCAAACCGAGCTCATTCTTCAAGCGCCTCGGCTTGTGAGAAAATGGCTCCAGCTGACCGCCAATGTCATCGTGAACGCCTGTAATAACCATAAAAAAATTATTTTTTCATTTACACTCTCCAAATATAAGTTAAAAATAAATTGCTAGGTATAAAGTAAATTTTTGATCTTGACAATACACATAAGTAATCAAATTTGACACAAACATGTCAAAGCGCATGTACATAATATTATGTCAGAATATTTAATTTGAATTGTTTTTACCTACTTATAGAATAAGAAGTAATAGTTTCAGAATTTCTGCAACATTTAAAAATTGATGCAAACGTTAACACCATCGCACAAAAGTAATTTTATATCGGATTCAATAAATATATCAGTTCAATCACATTTTTCACATACCGAAAAAGTTTATGTAATAATAAAATGGGGACAAGATATATTAATATAAATTCAAATGCTACTGATTGATTAATAGATAAGTTTTTAATTTCTATTCCATATCTTTTTATTATTACAAAAATGCACAATTCGTTTTAATTAAAAAAGAAATTAGACTTAATTAGTTTGAAAGTTTACACAAATTCAGAGATACTGGCATGGAGCAATGGCACAGCAAATAATATAAATATAGAATGTATTTGTATATCGTACCTACAAAATAATAATTAATTTATAATGAAATTTTATCAAAATTGTAATGTTTTTTATAATAATCCTAATGATTCATACCTATATTTACATAATATTATGTACCAGTAGCTCGCTAGCGTAAATATTTCACAAAACATTACATTCCAGAAAAGTTGTAATGAAGTTATTACATGATAACAACTCAACGGGTTAACAAATCAAATTGCAAAGATGTATAGCTAAACTGCTCAAAATGCGTAAATATTTAGTAAGTTAAACTTTTATAAATTGTTACAATTTTGATAAAATTTCATTATAAATTAATTATTATTTTGTAGGTACGATATACAAATACATTCTATATTTATATTATTTGCTGTGCCATTGCTCCATGCCAGTATCTCTGAATTTGTGTAAACTTTCAAACTAATTAAGTCTAATTTCTTTTTTAATTAAAACGAATTGTGCATTTTTGTAATAATAAAAAGGTATGAATCATTAGGATTATTATAAAAAACTAACAGGTTTTTTCGCATTTATTCTCTATATTTGAGACGCTCAACGACGCGAGAATACACTAGCAGTAAACATTTCGTGCCACTCAAAGGGTTAATATAACGGTGGTATATTATACCGACTTCCGTATATTGAGCGTTATAATCATATTAAGAGGTTGATATGTACTATACAATTAGTTATCCTCTTAATTGATTTGGAGATTAATTTGAATATTATTTACTATACTGTTAGTTGATAAACACATTAAACAATTTAAGAGATAAAATATATTATTATCGTATTTTTTCTAAATTAAATAAATCTTTTAATTTACCTTAATGAATTTTATTAATCAACTTATTTATTTGATGAACACTGATTGAGCTACAAGTTTGTTCGAATTTTGCCAACAATAATGACACTAGATGATATTTTACAGCCAATAATTTACTGTTTATGATTTTAGTTAATAAATGTGAAAATATAAACATGAAGATCTATTTTCACCATCTTAAGCTATCTTATAATAAAAATTAAAAGCGAACAAAAAGGAGGATTATATGGTTTACGCAAAGTTTCAAGTTGTAGATTTCTTGAAAATCATCGATATTTAAGAATTGCCTACAGGATCGATAATAGCAAAGTTACCATATTAATCAAACAACTAAAGCAGTACTACAAGAAATAATATTGTTGAGGTACTCAAAATATTGCAAAGAGTAACTTTCAAGCATTAAGGGAAATTTTGTTATTTCATTTTATATGACGATGTTCGTGTGCCTAAAATAAGTACTAAAGCTTGAATTACATTATACTTTTTTCGTCTAGATTTCTCGAATAGAAATATGCAGCCCGTCCGAGTTTTCGTCGGAGTGCCAACATCCCTATTGGCGTAGTATAGGTAAGAGGTCCGCGATAGGTAGTTCGTATTGGCGCCATCTATACTAAAGCAAATGAAATAAAAACTCGAAACAAAATCGAACGAGAATCTAGAGCAGTGATTCTCAACCTGGGGGTCGCGACCCCCTTGGGGGTCGAGGATCTATTTTAGGGGGTCGCAGAAAATTCAGCGATTTCTTTCCAAAATTAGTTTTGAATTTGAATTGGAAATTAGTAACCTGAATTTCCACGACCTATTTATGCGAGGCAGGATGTTCAGCTTCATGCATAACTAAAAACAAGACAAAAAATCGACTTGAAGTGGAACCTGTACTTAGGATTTCCCTTGCTCGAACAATTGAATATAGGCGATTGATAAACCTGGCCCGTAGCCAGGGGATAGCCAAGGTCGGGCGACGCCCGACCTTTTAAAATAAAAATATGTCAATTAGTTAGTTTCTAATTCGTGATAATAAATTAATTGATATATTTTAATAATTTACAGAAAATTTTCCCATTCCACATTGGACCTTTTGTCTAAAAACGTTCAATCATAGATTGAACAGAAAGTTGCAACTTTATTAAATACTTAATTTTGATATAGGTACATTTTAGTTTTTTAATTATTTCTATTGAAAATTGTTATTTTTAATTTTTTAAGAATTCTTTTAATTTTTTAATGTTACACATTCGCATAAAACTATCTTTATATATTTGCCAAACCGGTAAATTTTCTAATTTTTCTTAAACCGCGTTGACCTTAAAATTTCAACAATTTTCGCATGAGGCGCTTGATGAACCCCCCCCCCCCCGCACACCCATCGTACTAAAATTTGCCAGGCCATACAAACCATTTGCCCTACCTTTATTTTCGGTCCGACTACGGGCTTGTGATAAACTCGTATCAAAACATCAAGATCAAGGAACTCATTAATAAATAAAAAAAGGACAAGTTGAGTATTTGTGGGTTTTTTTTAGAAATTTATCTTTTTTTAATATAAATTTTAAACAAAGTAATTTATGACTATTTTTGTTACTGGCTTTGTTGGGGTAGCGGAAAATAAGCAAGACAATTTAGAGGTCGCGTCGTAAAAAGGTTGAGAACCGCTGATCTAGACGAAAAAAGTCGAAAAAAGTATAATGTAATTCAAGCTTTATATTAGCAAGATTAAACTAAATAAAATTCTGTCTGTGATTACACTTGTAATTACTATAGCATGATACTATAACGACATAATGTATAATAAAATATTTTAGAAGCGACATCTGTGAAGCATATCTAGTGGCCATCATAGTTAAGTGTCGTTATCTCCCCGACAAGCACGCTAGCGGTAGTCGTCTCCTGTACTATAGGGTGTTTTTTTAGCTGCATGAGAACTTCAAAATGAAATAAAACATTAAAAACCTGACGGAATGTATTGGTTATAATTTTTTTATGAAAGTACAGTTAAAGGCATTTATGATTTGAACATGACTTCCGGCATGTGACCACCACGACTAATGGTTACGAAACGCATCCGTTCAGTCCAATTTTTGACCACTTTTTCCAATATTTCTGGCTTTATTTCATAAATGGCTTGCTGAATATTAGCCTCCAATGCTTCTAGAGTTGTTGGTTTGTTAGCATAAACCATGGATTTAACATACCCCCACAGAAAATAATCTGGAGGTGTCAAATCACACGATCTTGGAGGCCAATTGATAGGACCACGTTTTGAAATAATGTTGTCACCAAATTGTCCTTTCAATAAATTGATGGTTTCGTTGGCTGTGTGGCACGTAGCACCATCCTGTTGGAACCATAAGTTGTCAATGTTTAGCTCTTGAAGTTTTGGAAACAAAAATGTATTGAGCATGTGTCGATATCTCACACCATTCACTGTAAAGGTAGCTCCTTCCTCATTTCGAAAGACATATGGACCAATGATGCCGTTGGCGTGTATTCCACACCAAACAGCCAATTTTAATGGATGCAATGGAGTCTCAAGATAATGTCCCGGATTGGTCTCACTCCATATACGGCAATTTTGTTTGTTCACATACCCATTTAACCAGAAATGTGCCTCGTCACTGAACAAAATTTTACGGTAAAAAAATGGATCCACTTCCAATTGGTTGTGAGCCCAATTTGGTAGCGTTGTTCAATGGTCAATCTATGCATTATCAAATGCCAAACCTTGCTAAACACAAATGTCAAAAAACTGTTTCCATAGCAATCTTGATTCAATTGTTATCCCTATTGAAAGTTCTCATGCAGCTAAAAAAACACCCTATATATGAAAAATTTGTTTCCAATTTTAACAATGCGGTTGGCTATCTGTATAGTAATTCGTTGGATGAATAGAAAAAGAAGTCTACATCGAAAATTGAAAACGACGCTTTTTGGACAAGAATTATTGTGCTTTCTACGAAGGGGTATATATTGAAAATTGTCTAAATAACTTTTTTCTTAATTTTAAGTTCATTTTTATGAACATATTTTGCATCATATTAAACATATTGTGGGCGTAAATTGTATATGAGCCAATCCACGACATTGTAATTTTCAGGACATTCTTCGACCTATTTCACTCTCTTCCCGTCCGAGTCTGAAGTCGATAAACTTCAATTCAATAAAATTATATGTTAATATTCAATAATCAAGTTGGAGCTTTGTGGGAAACCCAAATAATCTTTGGGTCAAACATTGTATTAATTAACAATGAAGAAGAACAATGTTGCTTTATTAGCTTTGTCTAATCAATGTTCAAGTTTTATTTAGATAAAGGATTGTTCCATGTAATCAAACGATTCGTGATTGCAGTAATGAAATTTGATAATAACAATATTTTGAAATAATCAATAATACATCATATTTCAACAGTTTTCAGATGTAAAATGCATAACATTTACATACACACATCGGAAATGATTCGGAAAATTATACATTGAGGTTATAAATATGGAACAAAATAGATAAATATTTTTCTATTTTGCGTCTAAAATCAAGTCATTACGATACGCAATTGCGTATCGAATTGGAGTCTATTATGAAACGCAATTTTTGTTTTAAGAGGTTGGCATCATAAACGTCATTGAAAATTGAAACGAATATATCATTTTAAATCAAATTAATAATCTCTAAATTTGTGTTAAACATTTTAATTAACTGTGAGGTAATAATAGAGAAAATTATTATTAACTGCATTTTATTATAAATTTATATTTATTTTTTAGATACATTTGTTTAATTAAAAAAAAAGCCTTTAACAATTCAAAAAAGCGGGTCATTTTCTAAACAATCGTGCGATAAAAACGTCGATTATGAAACTCGTTGTTTTGGTTTTCCAGCGCCTTTCTCGTCTTCTCGAATAATTGTAACACACAATTTTCAGTCTTTGGCAATTATTACTCTACTAGTAGTACTCAAAAACTGCGTCCAAAGGAAAATGAAGGGTTGCAATTTAAAAGAAATGGTACCGACGACTAGTTCATATGTTTAAAACTTTTCTTAGTTGTAGTAAAGAATCATAAATTTTGTTCGTATATGACGTTCGTTCTTGCATTATTAAACTACTAGACTGAGAACGAGAATTTTATAAGTATGATTTATGCCTAAATAGTAGAATGGCATAATGAAAAATTTAAGCGACTATAAATAACCAATCGCGAGTTCGAATTCCGCATCAGTCTGTTCAAAGAGTGTAATTACTGCAACTGTGAAAAGCGTATAATTAAATAATAAATACATAAGAATTTATTCCCATACTAAATAAGAAAATATTGTACAATGTAAACTACGTCTACAATAGGAAATACATTTAAACTACAACTTTCAATAATAATACAGTAACGGAATTGCAGTAGCTGAATGTAAAATGAAGGTAAATAAACATGACAGTTATTAAGATAAAAGCACCCCTTAAAGAATAATAATGGATGCTAAAGATATCTACATAATTTGCCAGTATATTTGAGAACCTACTAACTTTTAAGTGGAAATACATTAAATTAGTGTATGTTTTAACCTTAGAATAAACTTCAAATGTTTATCCTTAATGTTTTTTATAAATTGCAATAAAATAGCAGTTAATCAAGATATAAAAATTAAATCACCTAACCGTAAATTACAAATTAAGCAGTTAACATTTCAGCAACGTTTGCCTCTTTTTAATTCGGCCGCAACATAATATATTATTAATTTCAAAGTATGTATGTAAAGCTTTGTGAATGAAATAAATGGCCACAAGTTATGCCACCGAGATACCCATACACAATTTCTGTTTAGTTAAACCTTTCTATACAGCGTAATCCCTTAGTCCTCTTCTGTTTATTATTTGTGAATTATTCCTTAAATAATGATAGGATTACATCAATTTTGGCTTCAAGTAAACCAATTTAAATTAAATATTTTTTAAGTATTTGTTAGTTCTGTAAATTTACAATCAGTTCTTTGTTTTTCAATTGTTCTTAAGGACATAAACACCCCTATTCACTAACTCGTTCGTTATCATCGTTATCGTTATCAAATCGTTAAACCGTAAATTTGGTTTCCATATAGAGGTAAATTCGATAACAATAACGACGATAAAGGGGGTGATAGTTTTGATTTAAGTTAGGTGGAATATCCTATTATATGCATTGGTGATTCGTAGGTTCAAAATAATTACCCCTGTTTCATAGCTTAAAAGCAGGACATAAAGTTCAATTCAGAATCCAAATTACAATATAATTCATTTTAGGGTAATTTAGAATAAAATTGACGACCTCTGAATCGTTATCGTTAGTACCATCTTTTTTTATACCATAATTATACCAATATTAAAAAACTAAGCAACCATTTTTCTAATTTAATAAAAATACTATGTATAAATTTTATATGAACTTTCCTAGCAGGTTTTTTTGTATGTCCATATTATTCTCAAATTAGTTTTGCTGTCGTATGATAAGTCTATTTATTTTTGGAAAAATATAACACCTATCTTTAACATAATTGAAAAATAAATAAACAAAATATTGATCAAACTTATCGAAAATCAATAAATTATGAAAACAAATATATTTAATACAAGAAAGTTGTAAACCTTTCCCCAACATACGAGCTTCTTATTTTTTAATATGGAAAGAAAAAGCAATCTACAAAGTGTGAAATAAATTTGGGATCCAAATTTAATAATAAATTCTATATCCGCAAGGGTCAATTTTTTTGTCATATAGAAGAGAAAATTGGCAATAACAAGTAAATTTTGGAAGAAAAGTAAATAATGTTTTCATGTACTGAATTTGTTAACCAACGGTGTTGAAAAACTTCTAAAATTGAATTGCTAAGTAGAAAATGTGTTAGCAAATTTTCTATATAAAAAGGCAATTCAAATTTTAAACTAAAAATAAGATCAGCTTTATTTTTATGACGGATATATCGTCTCAATACTTTTTATATCAATAATTTATAACATTTTATTTACATAAAACTGCATCCTTCTAATACAGACTACGCATTTTCATATTTGAATAAAATCTACATAACTTAGAAAATAAACTTTTATTAAACTAAATTACAGGTAAAGTTATCAATTATAAACATTTGCTCAACTTGACTCGAACTTTTGAAAATTACGTCTATTTAAATACAGCTGCAAACTTCAATGAAAGTCTCAATTCTTGTTTTAAAATTGTGCATCACACGGCGAAACAAATGAATTAGTTTTTATGCAGCTTTCCACAGCAAATAGACATTACTGAACTGAATAATTCATGAAAGTTAATGATATTGTAACAATGTCTTGTTTTGCTTTACAGCTGACTAAATTATGATTTAAAAAAAAATGGTATTCTTTAGTATATTGTACATTACTCGTAATATTCTAATATAATAAATATCCAGTCATCTGTTCATAATATAGAAATATGTAATTTTATAGGAAGACCATTTTAAGGGCATTATGTACTTTTGTGTAAAAGTACACGCAATGTGTGTACTAGGAAGAACAGCCTTGTAGCTAGTCTTTTTCACGAAACATTCATCGACCATCGAGGCAGTGGTTCAATTTTTCGGTAAGTTGTATTTCACACAAACCAGTTGGAATCGTTTTAGACTATTTTGGATCCAAAACTCAAAATGACAGGAAAGACTAACATCTCGAACATGGAAACATTCCGTAAATGAGATCCGTAGTACTTCCTTTGTTACAGATTTTCTTCTTCCGAGTTATACACTTGAAGTTAGTTTTAAACCATGCATTACGAATTAATTAGCTGCCTACAATGAATTTTTCAAAATTTTTAATAAAACTATTACTATAAAATTTCCATAACGAATGTTGATTATTTCATGTTATATTTTTGAAGGGCCAGATGAAGGGGTGAGAAGTAAAGGAGTCAAAGTAAAAAAATGAAGTTATTGAGTCTCTCCATTTAAAGCATTTTTCCAGTCTAAAGTAAAGTAAAATTTCACAGTTTTTTTAAAATATGCATTATTAATTATGCATAATGCATAATTTAAAAAAAAATTGTGAAATTTTGCTTTACTTTAGGCTGGATAAATACTTTAAATAAAAAAAACTGAATAACTTTATTTTTCTACTTATATTCCCTGGGCCTCACCCTCTCAATTAAATATAATCTCAAAACAATTTTAATACTCATTTGTAAATTGACAATAAGGAAAAGACGTTAACATTCTTTTCTCTCAGTGTTCCATTAAAGTATTGCGTCAATGCTTTTGGAACATTTTGAATTCTTATTTTATCTAAATAATAAAATTAATGAAATTTATGTTTTACCCATGTACCCATACTCAATTTTACCACACCACACAAAACCGTGTTTACACCTAACGATGACTGATAATATGTATCAACAAATTAATTAATTGTTAAATTGAAATGTATTTGAAATCAATTGTATACAATAACAATAGTACATAATACGATATGTTTAAAATTAGGTGTTAAAATAATAAATACTGTAGCTGACATTAGTAATTTTTACTTAAAAAAATAGTTGACAAGTAAATTGTGTAAAGTTACTTTATGATTTAGATTAAATTAAATAATCAATTTTTAGTGCGCAGGGTAATTTTCTACTTTGTATTTTAATAACTTAATAACTAAATTGTAGGGCTTATGGCTTGTATAACTTGTAAATGTAATATAACATATTAAGAGGAAATTAATACCGGAAGAAAGTCACCCGCTTCACTTATTTATAATCATCATACACGCATTATGAAAGAAGTAAATTATTTATAAGATTAGCTCTCTCGATAAAAAATAATTTATAATAATATTTGTGAACGTGAAGTTCGATGGCACTTGAGGTGACAAAGAACTTTTCCTCAAAGCTTCCACGGAATAAAAGCCTCACGCTTGTTAAGCATATTATATTATACTCGATTATACTAATATTTGAATTAATTTATTATTATTTCAGCAAGAGTGATAATAAAATGGGAATAAATTGTTAATGAACACCTAATTTTAGACCAACATTAAAATTTAATAGGTAATACTTTAGGGAATGTTGTTAATTTACAACTTAGCGATTTCAGGATTAAAGACTCACAATTTGTTTTTATTGATGTTTTATTAAATTTTCACTAGTTCACATTTACCACGTTATGACATTCAAAATGTTTCTCAATTAAAATTTATTGTAAATGATAAAATTTTTTGAACAATTTGAATTTAATTTGTGCAGCGGCCATATCCAATTATAAAAATCAATACGATTAATTTGATAAAACCCGAATATTTCCTCTAATTCTTCAAAACCAACAATTTTTAAATTCGGTTCACTTTTAAACTTTTATGATTGACTTCATTTTGATGCGATTTGGAAGCTTTTCAAATGCGATTGATGATAACGGCATAATATATTTTTTACTTTGTTTTTATAAAAAGTGACTTTAAAAAATTAGATCACGAAGATTTGATATGATGTCACCCTGTTAGAACACAAAATAAACAGAAAATAAATGTAAAACATGGAAATTTTAGTAAAAATATTTATAATGGTACAGTTAATTATTCAACTCATACGAATCATCAGTTAGCTAGAAACTAGCATTTAGGGACAACTTTTTAAAATTAGCTCACATTAGAAATATATTTAATCAATGGAAATCTATTAAATAAATACCAATTTTGGGTATAGTAAGTAGTACAACCACAGATATATTTATTTGTAAATATTGTTTCGTACCTCTGAACATTTATTGAATTCTATCAGAATTTGAAATTATAAAATTTGCATGAAAGCATTGTTTCCCCACAGGTATAATATTAAAATAAAAATTTTGTAGCATAAATTACTAAAATGAATGGCAAAATTATTTGTAATATATGATTATGGATTCGTAAAAGAAAATTATTTCGAAAATAATATTTTTAGGAAAAAATTTTCTCCGGATAATTAAAAGATTTAACGATGTGTAAGTAATTTATATCATACTAATTAAAAGTACTTTTACAGCAAATCATTTTAATTTTCTTTTGTTGTAGCACTTAAATATTTAAATTAATAAAAGGAATAAATGAAAAATTTTTTTCGGTAGATTTAGAAAGCACACTTTTGATAAACGTTATGGCTTTTCAAATTACAATATAGTAGAAAACCGGAAATGTTATTATTTGCACGTTAATCCAATTATTCGTGCAAGTAGTAGACAATTACTAAAATTCGAATTAATTAACGCATACGTATTTGCACATTATTGAATATTAATAATTCTAATTATTGTTATTATAGCAAGAAGTAAACCGAAAGTCAATGCAATACGTGTACCTATTCATGCGCGTAACTAATTAGTTGAGCCTTGGATGATTTGCTGATGCATTTAGCTGCATTAAATAAGTTATTTATTTCGTTTATTACAATTTCCTTTAATCTATCGAAGCCAAGTAGTGCAGAATTATTCATATTACCTACGGGTAATTTAGGGTAGTAGAAAATTCGGAAATTCATCCTATAAGTGGAAACACATTTTAATTGTAGTTTATAAAATCTTCTATAATCTATAGATTAGTTTTGCTGAATTTATTTGTAATAATATAATAAATTATGTGGATTATTATTTTCTCATTAAATTTTTAAGGTATCTTACAAATTCTACTTTATGTGAGGATTACATTGTATAATTGGTCTACTATTAATCACCTTGTATAATTAATTGACTGCAATATTCTGCTTGCTTACTTGTGTAATGACTATACCACGCCATAAGCCAAGCTCAGCGTCAATCATTCTATAGCGGCAGATGGGATGAAAGGGAATGGTTGCAGCTCAATGGCTCTCCTTTATTTAAACGCATGTTATAAAATAAATATTATGTTCCTCCTACAAAGTATAGTTTTTCTGAAGATATTTGGTGTTTTCTTGCTTGGACTTTATAATAGCAAAAAGGTTCACTTCAGAGAGTCTGCGCATGGCAAAACTTATCTACCTACAAATGGATTTAAATAATTCTTTAAAATAAATATATAATAATTTAAAAAATCAAAATAAATTTTAAAAAATATATAAATTATTATAAATCCTTTGGTAGGTATAAAATAGATAAGTTTTGCCAGGTACAGACCCCCTGAAGTAAACCTTTCTGCTATTCTAAAGCTATTTTCGAAGTCAAAGCAATCAAATATCAATATCTTCAGGAAAACTATTGCAATTTATAAATTACATATTATACATTTTCCAAAAAAATTGTCTTTGTATGATTGTTGGTGTACACTTTAAAGAACTTTTTCATGGTAAAACCGAAAACGTATCATTATATTATCATGTATCACGTGATTAGACTAATAATCAGGATACTTCAAAATTTAACGTCTGAAATAATATTGTTAGTAAAATAGCAAGATATAAGAACTATACAAAGTTGAAGTTGAAACCCCTGTTTTATATGGCGCTGTTCACAATGCAAGCCCTTACGGATATGTTTATGGGGGATACATAATCCATATAAAATATAAGACATAACATACAGTTGAAAAATTTGAACTTCTACATAATATATATCTTATAAAAAACGTAATTTTACCTTTATGTTTGCGCTTATGTTTTACTTATGTTATATTGTTATGTAGTATTTAATGCACTATGGTCATTATGGATGGGCACTTACCATTAATAAGTATTTTAAAAAATTAAAACATTGTATTAAATTATATCAACGTCTATTAGGATTACGTAGCTGACAAAATTTTTTGTTATAGTAATCTGTTTACTTACATAGAAAAGGAATATAGAAATGTTCACTAAGTAATTAAGAGATACTAAAATATCGTACATAAAATTTGCAAAGAATATAACTAGATCTGTATTTCTTTAATGGTGAAAATAATATTGTCCAAAGAGGAAAACTACCGAAAGTAAATATAGCATAACCCTCCCCAACGCACATTACACGTGTACGTAATAGGAAAACATTCTATATTGTAAATTCCAAACACGTCGTTTGTAAAAACTGGGGACGTTGAGCCATCTCCCTAACCTGTTCGTGAAAAATGAGTCTGTAATCTAGCTAGAATAGATGATATGATCAATTACTTAGGGAGCTACAATGCTCCTGGCACAAATAACTTATGTATGTACACAAGTAAGATAGTATTATGTATTTCTTTTAACATACATTTATTAAAATTTCATTAGCGATTAAATCTAAATGACAAACTAACATCTATTAGGTAGGGGAAAGGGATGTAAGTTGACCACCCTGCTTTATAGAGAAAACTAGAGAGAAAACTATGAGTTTTCTACTAACTACTTACGAACTAATGATACTAAATATATTTGTTCAATCATGCAGTTCCTATATATTTGGTATAGCATGTGTCCATTTTAATTTTGCAATGAATGATTATTATTATTATTAATGAACGACGTCTGTTTTAAATTTTAGCTGGAGCAGTAACATAGTTAGAATTATTTTTCGCCAACTTCTCCACAGTATAATTTAGTGGTTAATTTTTATTTGAATGGATCTGACTGCGGCTATTCATTCTGGATGGTAGGTTTATTATTATGCTTTGCTTTTTACCCATTGGCCTACAATTCATCAGCACAGTTACGTTTGAACTTATTGAATGATCCATCTCTGTTGAGTGGAACATCGTTGTCGTGGAGTTGCAGAAACACCATCTGAATTAATTGTAATTGCATGTCTGACTGGGTTTGCATTTAAGATCCTTTGAATGCAAGGATGGCACGGATGATGAATTGCTTCTTGTTGATTTATGTGCAACTAACAGTATTTTTAGCTACATCTAATTACAATTCAACTGGAGGAATTGTAGAGATTTCAGAAGATAGACCTTGCAGATTGTTGAATGAATGATTGATAAATTACTCTTAAGTAATAATTGTAGAGGAATGGGTGAGTTGAATTAGTTGTATTATGAATTTTTGACTTGATATCACTTGTGTTTTCACAAATGACAAATGTTATTTGTAATGTTGTCCAAAATAAATATACAAAAGGCAATGACAAACCACCGGGGTATAATCTGCCATGAAAGCCTTTCTTCAAGAAGCATTCTTAGTCATATTAAGAAAATAGACGAAGAAAAAGTCTCATTCGGTACACTTGTCACTTTTTAGTTATACTGTCCCACAGGATATTCCCTTAGGGTAGCGATTTCCAAACTGGGATGCGCCGACTAGTGCAAAGGAAAGCTCAGAAAGTTTGACAGAAATGTAATTTTCATAACATATTGTCATGGAATTTCTGAAGCTTATATTTTAAATTGTGCTGAGGAGATGTTTTATTTTAATTTAATTTTCATTGTTATTAAAATGGCAACAAGGAAGGTATTTATTATAGATTTTCACCTATAGTAGTCGTCAGTTACAGTTTTATTTAGAACCACATTTGAATGTTACAACATAGGGATAAAGTTATACCCTCAGTTGAAGAAATCATTATCCATTAAACATCGATTGATTTGATCTTAGAGAACAGGTTATATTGTAAGGGTTAGGATTCTCACGAAAAACTCTTAGAAAAGAAGTGAATGTAGTAAATTTTGTGAAAGAAACTAAATGCAAAAATTCACAAAATTTAAATTTTTCTGAAACGTCAGGTAATAGAGAAAGAAGGCGAGGCAAAAGTGGGGGATGATAAGACTCTCACGCCGCGTATGGGAGCGAGCGGATGGACGTCCAAGTGGATGTGTAATAATTTTTTGTTATTATAAAATTTGTGCGTTAATTAATTACGCCGAGTTGGGTAGGTACCTATTTTGATATTTAAACTGAAACGCCGTCGTGGATAATGAGATTGTGTATACGATAGTACAGCCAAAATTTAGTAACTTGGTGAGGAACGTCATGTGCTGATAAATGTTGGAGGCCAATTTTTGACTTACCTGGAGAGCTAGGTTGAGGGAAATTCTTATGGATGTTTATGGTGATTAATTAATGGAACTAGGTGTTGTAACCATGTTCTGAAAAATTGAGTTGGAAGCAAAGTACTATGAGAGTTTGATGGATTAGTTAATTTAGGGTTTATATTAATTTTCATAATTGTCAATTTATTCGGTTAATTACCAATAAAGAACACAGAAGCCTGAAATAATTGACATAATTAACTATATAACTTATTGATTCATGGTTTCTGATAACAGTTAAATGGGGACACAATTTTTCATTGGTCCAAATAATTTTCTTGTTGCTGATAAGATTTAATACATTTCTTTCGTTTTATTTCAATTATTTTATTCTATTTTACTGCAGTTTTTCTGGAAATTTAGACGGGTAAGATCAAGAGTTTTATTACAAGTAGTTTATCTCCGAACTGAGCAAGTGATAAGAATGTATTATTTTCCAGTATTAATTTCTCATTTTAATTTAATCTGTTTTAATTAATTTTGAAATTTTTGTTTTGAATTTTTATTATTAGGGAAATTATAGTACTATATTATGTAAAAATAATTATTGTCTTGCATTAACACATTTTTCTCATTTAAAGATGTAATATTATGTATTATTTTATAAAATAAGGGGGGAAAACGCCAAGATTAGATTTCTTTCAAGGTAACATAAAGATTTGAAACCAGTATACCTTTGGGTATTCTGGATTTTACTTGCCGGTATTATATGTGTGAGATTATCTGCTATATTTAATTTTGGAATCAAAAAGTGTCGTCCCCCATATATCATTTTTGTCCCAAGGTCCCAACTCTTCCTTAACTTCGTGTTTTATTTTGGAAGTCTGACGTCGAAACATTTTTTTCCTAGTAAATTTCCGGATACTATAACCTACGAGCCGCGATTGTGCGACGAGAGAACTGATGACTTGAAGGAATAAACCCCTAGTTAGTCTGTCCATCGCACCATTCGTGGGCTATCAGAGAAAGTAGTTCAAATTTGAACAATTTGTGCTTCATCACCCTTGATACCAAAGTAACGTCGGCATTTTTTCTAGTTTTAAGACCACCTATTTTGTTTCAGTTACTGTTGTGCGAGCTTGATGAATTTATTTGTTTACGGCTACCCCAAATATATGTAAATAATTACATGGAGTAGATGTCTATAGAATTAATTGTTTGATCCGGCTTAATATTCACTCAAATAGATTTAATTTCGCCATGTGCTCCAATTCGATTTGTCGATCTTGGTCCATTCTTACGTCAGAATTCTATCAACAGTATTTTATTCGATGTTGTGGAATATGATTAGATATCACAGATTTAGCATTGGCAAACGCAGGCAAGAACACTTTATGTGCTTCAGTGCTTTAATTCTTATTTTAACAATTTCAAAGAAATACTGCTAATTTCTGTTAAAATGACATAGTTAGTTTCCCTTTCTTACTTCATATAAGAAAAAAAATTTCCAAACATGAGCATGTACAGATACAGTATTTTCCCTTTTGTAAAAAAACTTATGTATAGTTTTTCTCTGAAATAATTAGAAAAGTAAAAAATTAATGAATAAAAATTTAGCATTGAAAATTATATTGTGTGTGAATCGATTCTACACCCTTACAAAAATATTTATAAAGTTAGCCTTTTACAATTTATAAAAATTCGTTTGAAGTTCTTCTTTAAATTATGGCAATCTTCAAATTTCATGTTTTTAGTTTACTTTCAACACCTTCAAGCGATTATTGAGAAAGCTCCAAAATATTTTTATTTGTAATTTTAGGTATCAGTGGTAAAAAACATCAAGTATTGAAAAACGATAAAATAAAACCTTTTTCGATAGAAAGATTTCTTTGTAGCTTAAAGCGGGACTGTATAAGTAAGAAAACTCTTGAAAGAAATTCATTTCTTTAAAAAATGTGAAAAATGTAATTTTACAGTTAAATTAAAAATATATTATTAACTATTATGTTGTCAAAGCTTCAATTAAGGTACAGTTAAAAAATAATTTTTATTTAAACAAATAAAACAATGATAGATGTATTAATTATTTAATATTTTAGTGTATTTGATATCACACAAATAGGACATTAACAGAAATGAGTAATATGAAGTTCCTTTGACATCGGCACGTGCATACTTCGTTCTGACAACTTCTCTAATTGAACCTTTAGTGTATGTGAAAGCAGCTGGAAAGTTTGTTCTGAAGTACTTAATTAAATGAAACCTCACTTTGTAGCCAATAAAGTGTGAGTTCACAAATTATTTGTTGTCTAGAATCTACTGTTAATAGTGTCTGGATTGAAAATTAATGTGTTGCTTATAAAAATAAAAAATTTGATATTCGCTGTAAACGATAACTTTCGATACTCGATTCTCTGTTACTATGTCTAATTTCTAATTGTTTAACTTCTAATTTTATGTAGCGTAATTGAAATTGATTTCTTCATCAGAAACCTTCAGCTCAGCAACTCTCAACTCTAAGGTTAATATAATTATTAATTAAACACCTACACACTGATAGCTCCCTAACAGTGCCACGATTTGGAGTTAGCTTGAGTTGGTGTCCGAGATAAATTTAGTGAAAAAATCGTGGATGTTCCTTATTATACAGTAATTACAATATTACTGGCATTATGCATAGGTACTCTCATTAGTTAAAATGTAATTATTATAATGTATTTGAATGAAAACCACTTTTATAGAGCTACTATCACACGAAAAATAATTCTAATTGTCTTGTAAATACCAGAAGAATTTTATAATTTCATAGTTATTAAGCAAATATGTCGTTTAATTCTCAGATAACTTCATCAAACGTACGCACGCCAGTGTTAATATAACTAAAATTTGAAATACATGTACATATATTTTGCCATGCTAAGTAAAATGTAAAATAATTAATTAATGTAAAAGGTTCCAATTTATAGAAGTAATTAATTAATTTTCTCTAAACAAAGCACAAGACGCGGTTTCAAGCAATCGTTTTCAAGGCTTTGTTTGTAGGCTCGGTTTATTATTTTTTGAAACTGTGTACCGCTACCGCACCAATGTTGAAGGGAATGAATAATAATATACCATCCACCTAATTTATACCTTATCGAATTATGGTGTCATCTTTGTTTCGCAAGTGAAAATAATTTTAATCATTGAATCACGGAAAGTAAAAGAAAAGGGTAATTCAAGATTGTGATATTAATTCCCTCCGGATCCTAGTATATTGTGGAGGTCCTAAAATAATAACACGTACAGAAGATTTATCGCATACACCAACAACACATTCACAAAAAATAATATTTATAAGGAAGTCTCAAATAATTTCATTTATGTGTTATGTAGATAGTTATGTTTCCTGGTTACGTTTTAGTTGAGCAGTTTTCGAGCATTTTACATTAAAAGCTGATAATAAATTTAAACGCCTCACAGCTGCTTAGTGTATTTAATAATTTAAACTAAAAGGGCTAGATTGAATTTAATCTACTTACCATTATGTATCAAGAACCATTGTTATTTATACAAGAAATTCATTATAGTAAAATTTAATTGTCACTAAGTACAAAGTGATGCCGACAACATTTAAGATAAAGTAAAGATAAAATTTACTTGAAGCTTACTAACGCAAATAAACCGGAGGAAAACAAATTTTGTTAGAAATTGCCAAGAAAGGCGTCATCATCTTCAAATACCGTCACTAAACTCAGGATTTTGCAAATATGTTTGAACGGTTTTAAAAATAATTTGATATGTTACAAGAGCAGGTAACGAATTACGGACCTGACATTAATTATTATGGTCAGTCAGCAATAATGGAAATATCAGACCTGAGTGACCAACAATAATGTGTAGCAAATAAAGATCGATCTTGATCGATTAGAAAATTATAATAAAATGATAATTTTGTATTAGCAATGTGCCAACGTTTAAAATGTTTTAAAAAAAAGATCTAATTGCTAACAAATAATATACTAAGGCAAAATTCTTTAATTTCAGTAATTATACAAAAGTTTCGAGAAACAATATAATTCTTAATTTTTAATTAAGTGATCTAAATTTTGCCAATTTAATGTTGATTGAAGCGAAACATCAAATACTCAGTTTGTCATAAAATAATTTATATTATAAAAATGTATAAAAACTTATTTTATTTCGTTAAAAATTGCTATTGTAACATTATTTAATTATTGTTCTAGAATTAATTTCTTTCTCGTAGGAACCATGAAAAAATCAGATAATATTTTTCATATTTGTATAAAAAGGTTTAAAGAATGGCGTTGAAAGGTAATTATTTAAATTTTGTCATAATCTGATGATAAAACTCAGAAAACATAAATAATTTAGAATAGCATTCATATGAACTCGAACAAAGCACATAAAAATTATGAATTTCAATAATTATATCATTATTGTTTAATTTTTTTTATTTGCTGTTATACAGGGTGTTTCAGGTAGACTACGCCAAATTATACAAAATGATAAATCACAATAAAAAAAACAACAATTTTTGTTGGTTTTAATTTTCAAAATCGCCCTTAGTTTTCTCGCTACGGGAAATGGGAAATTGATTTTTTTTTAATGCCTGCTTCCTATTATAACGGATAAGAATAAGGTACGAATTTAAAAAGTTGTATTTCCCGTTACTAAAGAATCCCATCACTTGATATTTTGATCTTTAATTACAATAAGCGATTTTTTTTTAATCAGACCTGATTTAGCTATTTGCACTGTTAAAACTTATTTTTATCTGGCAAAGTAACTTGTTGGCAGTTAGTTTTCACACACAAACAATTAGGTACAGTGCTAACAAACTAATATTTTAAATGGCATATCTTTATTTTAAGTAGCAAAGAGTTAACGACGCGATGTCCAGATTAACTATACGGAAACGGGATTGTGCTCGAATCAATGAAAATTTAAATATCGGAAGACAGATTGATTAAATTAGAGACCTCGATAGAATAATATGATTGTGTTAGGTGTAAACAAGTGTCACAGTCCTACAACAAACAAAGTGGATAAAAGAAGGTTAAATGATGAACAACTTACAACAAATGTCAAAATTGAGCACAGTGTAAGATATTTGTGGACGAAAACTTCAAGTTGCCAAGCATAGAAGGAAATTAAATGGATTCGATGTTTCTGTGTGCTAACAGCCAACAAGAATGGAAGCCATTGTGGGCGCTTCACAAAGAATTTGGAAAATTTTCAATTTCCCTAGTGTTAAAAGTTTGAATTTGTGGTTTGCAGTACTATTGCAAACAACTGCCGATGTATAACTGCAGAAAGTGAGTAAATTGCTTGATATTACAATAATTGTTCATCATAAAGGTGGATGGAAATTTTTCACTTGGGCATGTGGAATTTTGCCAACAGCATATTTCACGTACATTTATGTAGATGTAGAAAGTTTGTGTTGAGTGGTTGTTGAAAAACATTGTTTTAGATCTTTAAAAGAATTTATCAAAGAAAGCAAAATTTTTTAACATTATTATTATGTAAAATTTAAATGTTCTTGGCCCAAAATGATCACATTAAGCGGATTCTACTGTATCAAGCAATTTACTCACTTTCTGCAGTTATACATCGGCAGCTACTTGCAATAGTACTGCAAACCATAAATTCAAACTTTTACACTCGGGAAATTGAAAATCCAAATTCTTTGTAAAGTGCGTTCAATAACAAACACCAAACGGTATTATGTAAAAATATAGTCGCCTACATTATTTTATAGGGCCCATTGCGTTATAGATAGTAAATGCAGAGTACTTAACGGAGTCTTCTGGCCTCCTCCTCTCTCTTCAGGTAATAGGAGATAAGGTAGGGACAGGAACGACAAGGAAAATTGTGTAAGCACTTGGATTATAATACTGTCTATTAATCTTAAAAAAATCGAAAATAAGTCAAATTATAACCAAAATCCAACAACGACAGACATGTATCAATCTTATTAGATCTCATATAAGTGACGGTCATTGCCTTGTAGCTACCGCAGTTGGATGCGAACGCGGGGTACCGGGTTCAAACCCGGGGCGAGTCAAACTTTCTTATGACCAAGTCTCCGTGCTTCGGAGGGCACGTTAAGCCGGCGGTCCCCCTAAGTTGACGAATTGCCACCGTTTTCAAAAAACAGGGGTACAAGCACATCTGAATGCTAGGCTAGCAAGCTGCTAACAGATGTAAAACAACTATAGTCCAAAATCGTTCTGCAGACTACTCACCAACCCGTCTGGCCAGCGTGGTGAGTTATGGCCAGATCCTCCATAATATGGAGAGGCTTATTATGTCCAGTAGTGGGCGGAAAATAGGCTGATGAAGAAGAGAAGAAGAAGAGTGACGTATAGCTGTGAATTTGGTTATAATTTGACTTATAACCAAATTCACAGCTATACGTCACTGATGAGATCTAATAAGATCGAAACATGTCTGTCGTTGTTGGATTTTGGTTATAATTTGACTTATTTTCGAATTTTTTAAAATTTCTTGGCAACTAGTTAAGTTGCGCCACTTTGACCTCGCGAAGGGTCTTGATTGATGATTTATCCTCAACACATTTAGTACTGTCATAATGACATACTTCACGACCTCTCGGAAAAGTGCTTCCACAACACATCCGTGTGTTTATTGTACTGTCTATTACAGGGGTGGCGAACCTTTATGTATCAACGTGCCATTTTTTCTAAAGAAATGTTTAATGAGGCCATAGGCCATCAAATAATTAAATATAATATTTAATAGTGTATTTTTTGATCGGTGGCGTGTCCAAAATATTGTGTCGCGTGCCATCAATGGCACGCGTGCCATAGGTTCGCCATCCCTGGTCTATTATATAGCGAAATAACTGCTAGCGAATTATTAGCAAAAAAAAAACACTTAAATCAGAAAAATACTAAAAAAGAGACTTGGTGTACCTCGCTTGGATAATTTCCAATAAATAATCTTGGCGGTTGCTTCTTTTCTCTTCTTGATACGCTCGGATAATGCATGCAAGAAATTGGGACCTAAACGACGTAAACAGATGCGGATGCAATTAAATGTGAATTTATAAATTTAAATTTTGTTGTATTTTATTTTATGTAAATAATATACAACTGTCATGTACTTAAATTTTTAAATATTGTAGCACAGTTAAGTACTTATTATACAAGAATTTATATAAATTGCTACGTATTTATTACATTGTAAGTATATTTATGATATTTTTGTGATTATTGGTAATAATGGTGTCAATACACCTCCCACTGATTGCTGAAATGGCCACCTACAGTGAGGGTCATTTGCGGCGCCACTTGTAGCTCAAGGTTTCTTTAACAACAAAATTTAAAGTTGAATTATTTTAACTATATGTTTTAAAATTAAATACAACTGAACGACGTTGTAGGAAATTATAGAAGATTAATTTATCAAAGTATATCTAAGAGTTCAATGGTGTAACGAGAATTCGATGGGCCCTTATGCCAAATATGAAAATGCTGGACTCTCGCATATGGGTAATGCGATATTCTCTTTTCATCTTTTTCAAAGTCATTTAAATAAGTACAACAACAAATTCTCAACAACATTTCAAAATTTCCGCTTTGATTTACAAAAATTTGGTTTAATTCTTTTTCTAGATCACACAAGAAGGAGATTATATAGTTTTTGATTACAAAAGCCAAGAACAGAATATGTGCCATTTGAAAAGCACCATATAATAGTTTTCGGAAAAACTTTTTGTTATTTTGACAAAAACCCTTCGGAGGAGCCTCTTAAGAAAGCCTGTTGTTGATTTCTGGTTACAAATAGTAGTAATCTCAAATGTAAATTAATGTAGAGTGTGTAACTATCGGAGAGATAGTTAAATTTAATAATCGACTCCCGGTCGGCTGGCGCATAAAACCTGCTTTCTTTCTATTCGCACCTTTAGTTTGTTGCTGAAAGTAGTAACTTTGCATTTTTCGGACTATCCTTACCGATAAGTTTCTGGAAGCATTTTTATTGGAAAACAACGAGTAAATTTTCCTAATTATTTTAAGGCGGATCAACTAGTAGACTTATACAACCTTGCCGCCAGATAGCTACGCCACTGAAAGAGTTTTATTTCATAACCAATGTAATTTGGTGTTGAAAGTTAACTGGTCGATTAAAATTAGGCGTATCGCGTGCCCTAATCTTATAACATAAAGTTAACTTGCAGGTTTTGTAAACTGTATTGGGTGTATACATAATTGCCTATTAGGCAACTTGTGCATCGTACACATGCTAATCTTACCAGGCCAGTTAACTTCAAAGTTGAAGTAAAATTGATTTGTAACTCAGTAAAACAATTTTTTTTCTCAAATGACATTTTTATCTTAGTGACTATTAAGAGTAATAGTATTATAGTAACGATTTCAATTAATATTCATAACATGAAATTGCAAGCAGCATTAAGCACTTCGAAAAGTTTGGCTTCTCAAAGTGTAATTCAGACTTTCAAATTTATGCAAATTTATAAAAGTCCTGAATTAATATAAAAATTGCTTATAAAGAGAATAATTGTTACAAGCGATCTAATGAAATAATATTACAAATAATTGTTTACCTAATAATAATTAATCTAAAAGCTTACAATTCAATAAATGAGTTTTATACTTAAATATAACAAAATAAAACTGTTGCTCTGGCTATCGGTAAAGTAAGTTAAGTAGCTTGAAAACAAATTGGAAAATATTGAAAATATATAAATAATACCAAAATTGAAAATTCTATTATACATATTTAATGCGTTTCGCATAAAGCATTTATTGCTCAAATCAAGAATTAACAGAACGAAGATCCTAAAGTGCTTTTTATTTTGTATTTAAATTGCTTCTATTGGTTTATATACTAATAGAATGATTTCATTACTTCTACCTAAAATTTTGCTACAGCAGTATCACTCTCTTAGCAATAATTCAAGAATTTTATTTCAATATACAAAAATATCCTTTTTACTCAATAATTGGTTTCTGGATAAACATATAGGCAGAATTTTGTTTAAATCTTACTCTTAATTTGCATAAGGAGTATGTTAAAATTTGAGGTTTTGTTCTGGAAACGTATTGTAAGAATCCGACAAAGAGAACTGACAGTTTTGCTCCAAAGCCTGGAGTGAGAAACATAACTTTGGACTCAGGTCTGTGTAAATTAACTCGAATCATTTTAATTAGCATGAGGCTTTATAGTCCGGACGTTAACAGCCATCACCTTACATTTTATGATAGAAGTACGTATGTATAAATTTTGGCATAATTCTAAATGCGACCCTTCTTTACAAACTACTTGTGGCCCTGGTTCTTCGGGTAGGCAAAACCACTTTCGAGGTATTAATTTATCTTATATTTATCAAGTTATTAATTCATTCATTTTAAAACAAAACAATGTGTATAATTTTTATTAATTTAAATTTATTTCAAACAAAACAGTTCAGAAGCAAAATTATCCTTCACCTGAACCCTTTTAAGAACCCTTATAATATACTTGCATAATTATTTTTTCTAAACCTGTCACGTTTCTTTTCTTATTTAATTCCATTCGATTTAATTCCAGCAAGCAACTCAAACATCGCTAAAATACAACAATTCCAATCAAAAACCGTAAGAACTATCGCAGACGCCCCTTGGTTTGTAGCAAATCATAATAATTGATCGCCATTTACAAGTGCCCGCTATTGAATAATGTACCAAATCGTTCAATACGATTTTTTTCAAATAAAAGAAAAATTTAATTCTAAACAATTTCTAAACCTGATCCCTGAAGTTTGAAAATGCTACAAGAGAAAATCGTAAATGGAATCTAAAATCTAAACAGTTCATCGTATTGACATAATAATCAGATTGCCGAGAGGAATTTTGAAATCGTACGCATTCTTGAATTATGGTGCCAATGAAAAGCAAATATACCAACACTATAGAAACATAGGCATTAGCGATGAGAGAAATGGGTGAGTGTTATGTTAGAGATAGTATTTATCTTTTGATATATTCATAACTCATAACCAAGTTTAATAAAATTATGAAGCTAAATTGGAAATTATTGCGAACATAACTGATGCATAAGACTGAATAATAAAAAGTCATGGTACAATTGGAAGATTGAAACGGTAAAAAAGTGCAAAGCAAATACAAACTGAAGGGCAGAAGCGTTTACATACAGGAGTGACATGATTATTGGAATGAAGAATAAAGACAAAAATAGAGAAAAAAGACAAAAAAGCTTTCAAAGTTACACAAATAAAAGTCATCTCATATCAAGCAGCCGGATAGTGTCCTCCCGCTGTGATAGACCAAGTTCAAAAACTCGTGGACCACATAGAATAAGTTCTCTGTTTTGAAGTTCTCTGCTTGAGAAGAGAGAAGAGAAATAGAACCAAGAATGGAGTAAAAACTCGTGGAATGTTAGCTTAATGGTTCAAGAAATGCAATTCATAAAATGAATTTCAAAATTAGTTTATTATCAATTCGTGAAATTAAATAATGTTTTGTTTTTAATAAATAACGAATTAAGGAAATAATATTAAAAGTTATATTTTAACTTTCGATCATGCATTTAGATCTTCTTCAGAAAATTACAAATAAAATTAATTTCATACCATAGAAGGGGAGTTCAGTTATGGCCTAAAAACCTCCATAATATGGAGAGGCTTATGTCCAGCAGTGGGTGGAAAAGGCTGATAAAGAAGGGGAAAAATCATTAGAACAAGAAAATGTGTAAAAAGAGTAATGTTTAAATAACCAAGAAATGGGCAAGGAGAATTCCCAATTAGGGAAGGAAAAGAAGGCTAATATCATAGGTATCAACCAAAATATCAGAATAATCCGAAAGTAAATCATAAAAATTAAGAAGATTTAAAACGCATCGTTGGAGATATTAGGTGAGTTTTCGGTCGTTTTAAATTTAATTAAAAGATACAAAAGATCGGTTGGAGTGAATTTATTTAATTTTAAAGGGGATTTTCAATAAAAGAAGATTCCACATTTGTTATTTCATCCTTCTACATAACACATTCCAGAAGCCTACTGATTGGATCGTTGAACTGGAAAGAAGGGCTACCAGCCTTATCCGACCGAATACAAGAGTGACACACACCATTAGAGTCCTTCCCCAATCTCATAGAAATTGCCCAAAGTCGCTATGTTTTATAAGTAATCTTAAAACTGATCATCTATTTGAACAAGAAAAGTCTTCAGAAAGAAAGCACAAGTAGTTCTAAAAGAATTTAAATTTTCATATCTAATATCTTGCTATTTAAGGTTAATTAGTACCTATATCATTTAGAATCAGACGAAATTTAATCAAAGATTTATACTTGTAATGATTTGGAATAATTTATTGTCGCAAAACCATAACAAGTAACCTGATTTAATTTTTTCCAAGCATTGAGTCATTTGATTTCAAGATTAATGGAATGGATGCCAGCAAGAACAGTTATAGCAGCTGTCTATAGATTAGATTTTTGTTATTACTCCACAGCTTGAATAAGACAAGAGTTTGACAAGAGACAAAAATAACGAGACAGGAGACATAACATAGCCAGAAAAGAACCCGACCACGAATACAGTAACGGCACAGTTTTGTCAACAAAAGCTCATTGTTAAAGCTGAAGTTAACTAATGTCTCCTAATGACGAGAGTCTCCTCATAATTTAATATAGTTACCCAGTAAAAATAAGTTTCTGTAAATTCACACCTAAAATTTATTGGTACTCACTATGTTACCACCAATATAAGGTGTAAATTTACTTATCGGTATAATTTTTAACAAGGTTGTACAATTCCAACCGATTGTGTAAAACTCAACTTTTTGTAAAATTACTAGACAAAATTTTAAATAGACTGTATTTGAAATTTGAACTTTTTAGTAACTAATTACCAAACAAGGTAAAACTACCATAAACTGCAAGTACTCAAAATTTTACCTCAAAAATAATGTAAAAATTTCATATTTTAAACGGTAAAATTACATAAATTGTTTACACTTCAATGTAAATTTAACCCCTTTATGACTGGCATATAAAAATAATTTATATGTAAAAACTAAATTTTTATAATTAAAAATAGATATATCTTCATGCAATGTCTTAACTGGGTGTTCCTATCAACGTAATGGAAATTATGCAACTTTTTGACTTTGCTTTGGAACAAAATTAGAAGTACTAGTGAATTTTTTATTTTACCTTCAAGATTTTTATTATATAAAATTCTCCTAACTTAACAGCATAAAGTTACACTTTTCACACTTTCTTTTTCAAACCAACAAAAACTAACTAGGTACTTGTTAAATTGTTAAATTATTAACTCGTGATAATAATTAAATAGAATATTTTAAAATATATCGAGTTATAAATAAATTTATATTATTTTGACGAAGGACGTAGACGTAAAGTAAAATTTTTCTTACGTGACTGGGCGGTAGCTTATATATTACGCAGTAGATGTGGAGGGATGACGTTCTCATGCCGTAGTGCATTTAATTTTGAAATCAACGAATTTATTCGTGACACGTTTGATGTGAAGCATATTGAATACAATTTAAATAAAATGATTAGGCAAATTAATTAGTGTAAGCAATTATTTTGCCGAATCATTTTGTTTAAATTGCATTTAATTTTCATTTCTGCACATTACCTCCGACTAGTCGCGTAAGAAAAATTCATTCTACCCACGTCTGAAAGCTCAATAAAATTATATTAAATAATTTAATTATTTTATTTATAACTCGATCCACTAGTGAAATTTTAAATATCTCGACAATTATTTATAATAAAATACAAATTTGAAGGTTATTTTGCAGGTACGTAGGTATATTCAATTTTCTAGAAAACTTAGCTCTTGATATTCGTCGAAAGCTTCACTTTTATCCAATTAAATTTAAATTGGCCAATTAATGTTGTTGTTTTATTGTTTTTAGAAGACTAGGTTTATAGGAAGAAGGTTGGAAACTCGATTGGTATGCTACTCGATTCCAGGGGAAGTGATTTCAAGTTGGTACGATCAACGACAACGACCCATCAAAGTGCGTTCCGTGTCCTAAAAAAATAACACGCTGGAGGAGCAGGAGCAGAAAGCTGGCCTTTTATTATTATGATGTTAATACGCTTTTATATTTTCCGTTTGTTGTTATTTTTTGCTTGAAGAAAGCAATTATATATTAAAAAGTTTTATTTGTGTCATAAAAAAATACAACTTCATTTATTTACCAAATTTTACTAAAATTAGGTAGTTTTCAAGTATTGAAAGATCCTGAAAGATTAAAGAACTATTGCGTGCGTAAATTTCTACACTCTCATTGAAAGAATATTAGGTTCGACTGGTTATATCCTTATATCTCAAGTTAAATCTCGAGTAGTATAAAAGTAAAGTTAAACTAGAACTTTTTATTTGTATGCGGAAAGCTTTCCATTCATTTTATTTTATTTTTTTGCGAACATTTTAAATTAAATATATAGTAACAAATAGTAGATAAAAGACATTTTAATAATACTTGAGAATAATAAAAATCGAGTAACTAGTATTTATTAATTTTATATACAATAATATATTAATTTTATGTTAGAAAACGTTCGGTCAAAAGTAACATAGTTTTTAAAATTTTGAAAATACAGTTAGTTAACAATGCAGTTCGGTGTTAAGTGAATGAAAATAGTCAGTATATAATGTCCCCTTCCAAATTAACTTTCCCGAACGTTCACAAGCCAAAAGTTTTGTTTGTTTCATTTTCTGTGAGACATCCAGTATATTAGATTCAATTATAAATTGCAAGACTTCAAAATCAGAAACAGTAGGTACATAATAATGCAATTTTAAAGTAAACTCTAAAAAGTTATTGAATGTCGTAATGCTAAATTTTAATTTAAACATATAATAATATTATCTCTTAATAAGCAAAACCCCAATTGTGAGGGTCAAATTTGAATAATCTTGCATAATGTTGAAAATTGAGTTTAACATAGCACGAAAGGAAAGTGTAATTAGAAATGTAAAGAAATTGTCGCAAAATTTATGTAGCTGAAACAAATAAGATAAAACAATTTGAACAAATAACAGAAAATAAAATGAAACAGCTCGTTAGAAACTTATTGTTATCCGTCTGTTACACAAGATTTTCACAAGAAAATCACATTACATCATATTACACGAATAAGAAACAAAATTGCAAACCCTTTATTTCTAATTGTTTTTACAAATTAAAATAATAAGCTTCAAATGCATATCAACACTAAAGAGGTACTATAAAAATTTTCCAATCAAACTTTCTTCATTAGAACAATACAGAATATGAAGTGAAATTTAAATAATAAAAAGTCGGGATTTACTAGTTACTATGCAAAAACAACTTTGCATATTAGTTAAAAATTAAATCAAAAATTTGCATAGTCCGTATATTATGGTGCTTAAACATTAATGTACTATGTACATACATACATACATACCAATCACGACAATTCAGTTTACAATTTGACAACTTTCAGACTGAGAAACTAAAATAAAAATAAATTACTTAGCAATCACAAAACCTCAATTTCAAATAACATTACTATCTCATCTAAATCTTTTTATCCTTAAGTTAGTTTAGGACGTCACGTTCTCGAGCTCTAAATCTTTAAAGCATTAAATAAATTTGTTTTAGAACTTAAAAGATGTGGAGATTTTAGTGTACGTGTTTAATATAAAATACCATTAACATAATTCCAATATGTAAATATAAATTAATTAAAACTTAAATTTGTTAAAGAAAGAACACAGGGATTTCTTTAATGACGTTGAAACTTTTATTTTATTGGATGCCGTAGTTTAACTTTTCATTTCCCTTAAAAACATTACGAAAGGGTGAAAACGAAAGTGTTAGTTGAAATTGAAACAGGGTTAGTTATATTTTTGAAATATCAATTTCTGAAACTTGACTAAATTAATTTTATTCGTACTCTCAGGTTATTAAAATTTTCAGAATGGTTTTGTTTAAGTAAGCATGTAATGAACACCTTATAATCCAATGAGAATTTTGCGAATGGCATGCAAAATTAAATTTGGTATTGCTTTATTATTATAACGACATCATAAAGAAATAAACTTCTACAAAAGATATTTATCAAGATTGTTGTCGTAAAAGCACTCACTCACTCAGATAGAAGAATTAGAATAGCGTGCATAGACCCACATTGTATTACCTCAATTTTATTTAAAGAACACTGTGTTATTAAATTTTCCACTTTCTTGCTGAATTTTCCAGGGCCTATGCTTTTATCGTTTCTGTCTTTTCCTAGGAAATTGAATATTATTACGTTGCTTTTAAAACTATTAGATTGAAAGCAACATCAGTTTTGATTGCATATTCAGCACTGACTTCAAACAATAATATACAGATTACATTAGAAATACTATTTCCAAGTTTCATGGCAGAAAAGAAGCAATGGAAATCTGCTCTAGAATATTCTAAGAATAAAGAGAGCATTAAAATTAACAAGAAATTTGAAATGAGCAAAGTAAAACTTTTCGTTAGTGGATTGCAGTTAATTAGCCAAATTTGTTGAAAAACAAATTATCTTCACTTTAATTTTGCACTTCTTTTAATTGCATATACGTAGTTACAACGTTGCAACCTACTTTGCCAATTAAAAATTTTCTGTTCGGTTATATCTGTTTATTTTAATTGCAAACAAATATACAGAGATCCCAACCACAGACTTCATAATATTATGGTAGATACCAACAACTCTGTTTACTAGCTCAAACAGCTCTTTTGCACTTCTGGCACAAATTCGTAATATAGAAAAAGAGTGAAAAAAGAAATATTTTTTTCAAGAACCTCTGAAAATTTCTTATTGTTCTTACCAATTTTTTGACGTGAATATACGCCTATAAAATCGGTAGCATGTTCAAAAATGTGAGAAAATTCAGGGAATCTTAAAACATGAAAATTTGTGAAAAAGTGTGGGGTAAATGGGAAGAAAAAATATTTGAAACCCAGCAGAGTGGCATGGAGTGAAACGTAAGCGATTATGAATAAGTATAGTTGCGGGTTTTATTCCCCAGTCGCCTGTTGGGTCGATACTAATAACCTAGTAGTTTTCAATTCGTGAAAATAAATTAGTAAGGATATTTTAATAATTTACTAATTAAGGAAATTAAATTAATATTGTATATTTTAAGCTTTCAATAAGTGCGTGATGCACTCTTCATCAGAAATTATTATTATGTAATAATTCTGCAATTTCATGCAGAAATTATTATTATGTAATTTCTGATGAAGAGTGCATCACGCACTTGAAAGCTTAAAATATACAATATTAATTTAATTTCCTTAATTAGTAAATTATTAAAATATCCTTACTATTTAATTTAATAATATTATTGTTGTTTGTTTATAATCCATGACAAGTCTTGCCCATTACAGCTCTTCCTCATATGAATTTAATTTTATTGTTAAGAAATAAAACGAGTCATTAAACACTATCGCTATTTATTATTCTGAAATACTTTGTACGAATATTTACACTTCAATTGCACATTGATTGTATTGAACGTATTTGTTGATTGTTTGAACGATATTACTATACTGCTATAAATTTTATAAAAACTTACAATAATCTAAAGCAAACATGCACTAAACTTATTTTGAACTAAAAATGAAACTACGTTATAAATTTAGACTAAAACAGGAAGTACATAAAATGAGTATAGTACATTGAAATGAATACTAAAAAAAAATTATTGTGAATAATTTATAGAGAATTGAAACATTGTGTATGGAAATTTTTCAAAGAAAAAAGTTAACAAAGGTACATTTAAATTCTCAATCGTTGCGTTGATTTAATCAGAACGAAACGCGTTTTAGGCTGTCTTGCAACTGTTACATCTCTAAACGAGCCCACTGTGACATTTTACTTATAATTTATTTTTTAGCTTCCACCGAGGTATTTTTGCCATAGAATATTACAATTGCAGAGTTTAGAATTTCTAGAGCATTTTGTAAAATTGTATGTTACAAAACGCTTGCCTCTCCAAAATAATGAACGTAAGATAGTCTACAAAAGTTGAGCTAGAAAAACTTGAAAGATACTTGGCGTAATTCTCACAAAAATAAATTTAATTTACAGGTTAATCAATAAGTCCAGCTGGAACTAAATTTATATGCAACACACCTACAAATTTAATGTGGCATAAAACAATGTATTTAAACATTTCTGCTAATCGATCAGTCAGCCTTATTCTGGCACACTAAACAAAACATAATAGGGTGGTTATGTATATAAGAGTAGTATTCATGTATAAATTTTATACATAAAAATAGTAAAATAAATTATGTATAATATTTATTTGAATAAGTATAGTTTTTTTTATAATAGCAAAGATTATAGTTCAGGAAAAAGTCTTAAATAATCTACAAGCTTGTAAAACACTTTTAAAAAATTTTCAAGATCAACTTATTAATAGTTTTTTCTTTTTATGAATTTTCCAAGAGACAAAATTGAAACAGTAATAATTAAATAATTTAAAATTTATTCACTTTATATAAAAACAGAATTTCACCTAACTTATAAAAACTTTTAATGTATTATAAAAAATTATGACCACTTAAATTTATTAATAAAAGTTAAGAAAAACTTATTGCTTTCTTAACGTTCACTTTAAAATTTTTCAAGTTTGTTCTTTTCCTTAAATTTTAATTAATAATCAAGCCGATGCTATTATTTTTGTTTGTTCTTAGTTCCTTCTAATTTTACTTTCTGAATAAACGGAGATAAATTTTTCTGCGATATCTTGTGAGGGAAAATGTAAAATCTCTTATGTATTTGCGTAGGTTGCTTCTATACGATAACAAGCGTAACTTTATTAATAATAAAATATATATTATGAAAGTATTTATGTGAAGGTAGGTTTATATTATATTTTGTCTGGGAACATGTCAAGTGTTTTAATAATATTCCTTCATCTAAATTATTTCTGAACGTTAAAATGTCGTGATATGAAAAGTCAGAAATGTATACGAAGATCAAAATAACATTATATCGGTTATTTTAATTTCATGAATAATAATCAAGGTTTAAAAAGTGGTATTTTTCAATTTGTCACGATAATTGTCATATGTCCAGAACTCGAGAAATAACAGACAGTGGTAACATCACGGCGGCCGGCGCTTGACGTCAAAGGTGTCGCCTTGGTTACCGACAGCTTTTACCGGTCACACCGTAATCCTTAAATAAAATCCTCTGGTATATCAACACTTCTAAAGAAAGTAGGTACGCTGATATTTCCCTTGCGACAAAACTTTTAAGTTCCAGTTTTAACATGAATTATTATTGCTAAATGATTAAAAAGTCAACAACGCATGCAATAAACTACTATAACCACATGCACATTCTTACTTTCCGAAGTAAACACTTTTATCAGGGTTAGAGGGGTGTCTATACTAGTGATGGGATAATTCAAATTAAAAATAACCTGTCATCCGGTTATTGAAATAACCTGTATAATTCGATTATCAAATTGAATAATTCGAATTAAAAATAACCTTATAATAAATCGCGAAATACCGGTATTTAAGAACCTTCTGGCCGAACCGAGTGAAAAATCGTAATAAATAACCGTATATTATAACCTAATGCGCGCGTCAATTCTCTGCTTCACCGGAAAGCTAACATTAACTAATAATATTTACATCCAAGTCAGTTTGGAATTCGTCAAGTAAGCATAAATGTTTTGAAATTTGATAACGCGCGTTTCATAATCGAATGGAGAAGAGGTTTTGTTTCACTAATTACGTCATTACCTGTTCAGAAAGAAATGAGTTAAAAATAATTTGAATTATAAAATCATCCGGTTATTAGAATAACCTAATCGGCAGAATCCGATTATTGAAATAATCCGGTTATGCCCATCACTAGTCTATACCATGTTAATTTTTTATGAATTGATGTATAAAATGCAGAGTAAAAGAAAAATATCGCTGATTTTAATAAATTTATTTCATTAATATCTTCAATAATTTAAACATATCCATTGAAAACAGTCGATAAAGCCCGTATGACACTACCGCTATTAACCCTCATGCGACTGGATCGGGGTACCGGGTACTTTTTCGACTTTGCCGTCGAATATCTCTGCTTGTATTTTGCCATTTTGGAAGTTACTACATTTTAGCAAATGCACTTTTTTTTCGATAATAAAAAAGTATACCTATATCACTCGAATGGGGTACCGGGTACCTTCAACTTAAATTCTCATAATTTTGAGCTAAAAACGCATTATTATATTTAAAACAGGTAACTAATTTCAATTTAAACAAAGTAAAATGTATTTAGGCTTATACTTTTTTTATTAGAACAATGTTTTCAACAGTTAAAAATTCAAATTCAAAAATATTTATGAAATTTTTACAAAATTTTTTCTACGAAATTTTACAAAATTTTTTGATTGTACTGATCATATACAGATTTGTTACAATAGTGTACAACATTTATGTGTTTTCTTTAATTCTATTTCATCCGTTTTACACAGATGATTGACACCTTTGTGTAATTGTCTACTATGTCCATCTTTAAGCGATCCTAAAAGCTGTACTGCAGTTATACAAGTTAAATTCCGAATATTTTCCAATATATTTAATGACAAGAATAACAGATATAGGAGTAGATAAACAATAATTCTGAAAGGACTACATTTCGATTTAAGTGACAAAATATTATAGTAAGTGAAATACTACCATTTGTAAATTTAATTTGAAAGTTTTCTTGGACATAAAACAATCGTTTCTCTTTCTACTTCTTTCAAATGCAAATTATTTTTCTTCCTTATTGTCGAAAGGGGCTTTCATTTTTTTTTTTTATCAAATTTTTCAGATTTACATTTCTGCAGAAGACACGCGGTATATTGGTTTTATTTTCTTGAGCTGTGTTTCTATACATTTTTCCAGAAGCTAATTTAAAAGTAGGGCACACTCATTCTTACTTTTTGAAATGTTATTTGCTATTTTACAAATAAAATTTATTCAAATTTGAATCTACTTGCCCAATTATGTAGGAAACGAGTGGCATTTTTACAAGTACTAAGCTAATTTATTTATTTATTTAACAGACTTTATAAACAAGAATGTGATTATAAATGGCGTAATATGATATTAATACACATTAAAAATATAAATAATAGCTGCAAAACCCTAATAATTGCAAAAAAAAGTACAGAAAACACTGAATTACATATAAACTATACCGGGGTACCGGGTACCTCGTTCGAGTGATATATGTTGTATTTATGTTGTATTTTTATTCAGTAACATGAGGGTTAAGTTGTGAAATTCTTGAACAAAATCTTGAAGGAATTTCATCACAAATTTCGTTTCGTGTCAAACACAAAAGTGTGTCAATCTTTCGTTAGATCTCCTGATTTGTTTGTTAGAGCTGGATCCATTCAATAAATTAATTCCAATCCAATTCAATGCATCATCAATGAATCATAAATTTTTGAAAACCGTCTAATATAGTATTAATTCTGTCGTGACGTGACTATCCAGTTGCGCAAAAATTAAAAAGAAATTAATTTATTCTATCTGTAGATGATATCAAAGCTCGATACTCTCAATGTTAGCTGATCGAATTTAATTCCAACTCATGATGCGAGATTCTATTGGTTAAAAATTTCATCGCACTAATTCTTACAATTTTTTTTACAATACACCACTTTTCCATTTGTTATAAAGGAAGCATAATCCATCAATTAAACCTCCTAAAATTGAGCTTCAGCATTCCTTAACTTTTAGTATATTAAACAATCACTGGGTAAATTCAAATATAAAATAAATGATAATATAAATAAACGTTAACTTCTAATAACTTCTGTTTTGCATAGTTCAAATATTATACAAAATGCAAACTAAAATATTAAGAATTTATTGCGGAATATATTCCCAGAATACACAAAATATAAGTAAATAAGCAATTTTAAGCCAGAACCCTTCATTTAAGTATTATAACATCTCTGTTATATCAGGGGTAAACTATATTTAGCAACATTTTATAAATGAACTAATAATATTATTAAAGAAAGTCCAAATATTGAAATTATTATGATAAACTGTAGATTTATGCTGAGTGTGTCAGAGTATATGAGACTTTTTCAATATAATTTTGCCGTTTCTAATAATGGTAAAAAGTCATTTACATCTTACAAAATATTGAGAGAGGAAAATATGGACGAATAGATGAGCTGTTCAAGTGTTCGTCTCTCGTGCCAAGATTTTCTTAATGTAATTTGTAACGAAACCGTGTAATTTCTTACATTAATCGTCCTGTATGCTTTTTCGTCGACCAAACATTAAAATGTTATTTACCAACCAGTGAAAGTGGCAATAAAGAACCAATACTTATGGCCATAGGTGATCCTATACCCCGCATCCTATACTTACCTGAAAAATTAAGGGCTGTCAAAAAGCATTGTTTGATTAACATTGTTTGTGTTTCGATAAAAACCCAAAAGTATCTCAGAGTTAGCTGAATAGAAAGTAATTAGAAATATTCCCTTCATTGTATCGAGTTAAATTCATTTTTCATCCGTTATTTAACCTAGTAACAAATTAACCTATGCAGACAGTGTTGCACCAAGGAAATTTGATCCATTGCTGTGGAAAACGTGGACGCAAAATTGTAACTGTAGTCCGAATAAGGGTAAACTATATAAAAATTTTTATTTTGTACTTGATAATAATCATAATAAATAAAATTTTAAAATATTGCCATTAAACATTAGGTATTTGGCAAATACATTCAGATAGAAGTACCAATGAGGTTACTACTATGTAACATAACAAAAAGATTGACAACTATGTAGAAAGCTTCTGGGGCAAATTAAATCTTACGCATAGGAATCGACGCGACGGCGACGCGACGCGACGTTGATATTTATGTTTACATTTTTGTTCACCTTTTAGAAAATGAAATAATTATTTGTGTTCAGGTTTCTAGATGTTCACGTTTTACGATGTTCATACTAACGAGACTAATAAACCTGAATAATTCTGAGTTGGAATTATGTAATCTAACTAACTTTCTTTGGCGGGTAGTAGTCTCACTACTGTTGAGTTAGACTTGGGTTACAAAAGAAGATAATCTATGGGATTTTTTGGGCGGTCTCATTTGAATTTTGGGGGGCATAGCACCCCGTAGTTGCTCCTATGGTCATGACACAGTTAAAATATCAATCTGTAATATTATGCATTACAATTGATTCTGAAGTTTCGTTTTAACCATAATTTTAATGATTTCCAAAACTTTTGAAACCAATGAAAATTTTCATTTATTCTTTCCAACAAATGAGGGATATCACCTCTTGGAAAAGTTCTCGTCCTAATGATAAATCATTTTAGTTAGGATAACTAGATGTACAGATCTATACAATATTCTAATGGTTTTTCCTTTCAACATCAAAATAATTTGAACATTTTTCAAATAATTGCGTTAAATATCTTAAATGCGGGTGTATTCAATTTAATGATTAATATATTTCCTTAAAAAATATGTATCAATTTAAATTAAGTATAAAAAGCAAGAATTTCTTTTATTAACGGCAAGAATTTGCTAATATTAAAAACAAGAAAATAATTTTAGCTAGAACAGATACCTATAATAATAATAAATAAATTCCTCAAGTAATCATTTGCTTGTATCGATGTAGTGTTAGACAAACAGCATTTAAATTAAATTAACTCTGCTTTCTAGTTGAATTTCAAAATTCGTTAAAATATTGTATGCTTAGTAGCCGGAAGGAAAACTTAATTATATTATTTTTTCGAGTTTTGAAGTATTCGTATAACTATGTTTACATATTGTAGCATCTTCACTTCAATTCTATTAAATTATGTAAAATAGTTTATGTTTTCTAAAAGCTCCCTCAATAACTAGAATAATAATTAGTGAGTAGCTATTTCTACGAAAATTTATTATAGGAATAATTAATACTTCCTTATTTACCTGCGACATTGTTTTAAATTACATTTATTTTCAAATACATTTTACATTTGTAAAATATATTATAAAATAATTGAGATTTTCGCATTATGAGGTCCCGAAAAAAGTTCATTTCCAGAAAATGTTAGTATTTGTACGCCTTGAATTTTTTATACGCTTTACAGCTCAAACCAATAACAATTTTTCAACCAATTTTCATAATTAGCACCTGCTTGTATTTATAGATTTAGCTTAAAATCGGTTCACCGAAACTATGAAGTAAGGATGACGCGCCAATATGTGGATTAACGAGATTTCGTTGCATTTTTGTACACTTGGCTGCGGCTAGGAAAAACTTTTAGTTGTAGAAAAATAACAATAGTAGCTACATATCGGTAAATCAAATTTGAAAATAACGCACTCTATTGTCACACACCAAAATTAAAGCAGGTAACTTACAAAAATGTTTGCATGTTAGCTTATCTGAAAAATACCTGATAAAAGTAAAAATGGTTCGATACAAGTAGGTAGTTGCTATTATGTGATCAAATATCGAGAAGTTCCTAAAATCCTTTACGTATTATTAAATAATGATAATTGATTATCCAATAATTGATAAAAAGAACCTTCATCACTAACCTGCATCTTATTTTTACCAAATAAGTGCAATGTTTTTAATTATTAAATGATACGATCATTCTGCAATTTATTTTTTGACACCAATCGCCTAAGAAAGTTTAGTAATCTCGTTTGTGTCAAGATGATCTTTTCCGAGGTTATATTTGGTTTCAAAACGTTGTTTGTTCAATGAATGCAAACAAATACTATTTAGAGCAAACTATATCCGACTACTGTCACGTTAGTGATCATTTTCCAGAACTACATTTGTGCTAAAAGTAAACATTTGCAATTTGAGAAATATTATCAACAAACTCACGATGGCTTACTTTAGCGACATATTTTTCGGCAGCCAGTACGTAAACAAGTAAATACCACCAAACGTCTAAATTATAAAAAAATATCTAAATCGCATTTGTAGCAACAAGCGAATTTCACATAAAAATACGAGATTACAATATTTCCAATAAAATAGCAATTTTGTATCCACATAAAAAATTTTATTCCGTGCGAGATTGATGAACTTGTTAGATAACAGTTTCACAAAAGAGGTAAACCGCCCTAACAAAAAATAAAATATAAGTAATCTAAAAAATAAATCAAATCAAAAATAAGAAATTGATTTAATAATGTCATTCTACAATACATCCAGATGTTACCATTTGTTTTAAAGATTTTACAATTTAGACAGAAATGTTTCCCGTAATGTGAATGCTTATGTTATACTAGTCAAAACTTCGTACAATTCAGTTTTAATGTTTCACTATGTCCATTTAGTTATCTTATCATTGATCTACGAAGTGATTCAATTCTAACATTCCTCACAATGAAATAGATTGTTTCCAATTTCAACTACAAATGAGAAAATCAATATTTACTCGTCAACATAATTTTTCTACAGAGTAATGAAAATCTACAATGAAAATACAATTCTATTATCGTTAATCAGTTAGACTTATGCAAATATAACATCAAATTTTTGAATCCTAGAGTGAAGCTGTTTTATTAAGGGCTTAGCTACACCTCACCGTAGAATCCAACGGAATTTTCGATCTGTAAAAATTAAACTGTTTCGAGCCACCGATATTATAGCTCTCCTGGTAGTACTCAACAAACGGTAATAATAGTTTCAAAACAATTAAATTATATAGGTATAGGGTAGCAATCGAAAACAAAACAGATATTATTTTTGGCAGTTAACTTTATTTGGAAAGAGTATTATATGCATTGGCTGTTGCAGTTCACCTTTTAAAACTCAAAAAGCGATCAAAAAGTATCTAACTAAGAATAATAATCATTTGAAAAGTGTTTTAGTACGCAAAAACAAAGCAAATACAATCGAAGCAACCGATTAATTACTGATATTTATTTTATTTCCTAAAGAGAATAAGAAATGTTTTTAGTTTCTAAAATTTTTGATTTTTTTATCGAATTTTATTGGAAGTAACGATTGAAAAACTATTACAAAACGAATTCATCTGACTTTTACATGATAAGTATGTCTTTAGATACCGCTTGTCAAACTAGAAGTTTACGAGTCAAATTCATCCGGACCTTGCGGTTGTACAAAGTTAGGTGAACCGCAATAGCCAATTTACATGTAGGTAACCTTTTCCAAATAAAGTTAATTTGTCCGTGATTTTTCGAAAAAATAATGTGTACCCTGTATAAAATTTCAGGGACTGGCAAAGTTAACGGACATTTAATCAAAAAAGAAGCTAAAACCTATAAATATTGGATTCACAATTTAAAACTCTTTCTATCGTAATATTATTATTGTAAATTTGTTATCGGTTACCTTTTATAAAAATATATCTACAAATGACATAATGAAAAAATAGATTACCATTTAAATAAATATTTGTATTGTAGCGTCAACAAAAATGATTGAAAAAGAAATAAAATCTCTTAACATGTTCGAGTTTATGATTTATTAATAATTCTATTGAATTTATATATTATTTTGACGATACCGACACCTTCTACGGGTAATGATACAATTTTCACTAAGGTCGTGGACATTATAATAATTTGTATGCATAGTAGGTACCTACACATTAAATTAAATATTATACGATTATATTAATTTTAAGATGGAAATGAAAGCTAAAAATAATATATATTTATTTATTTATAAAAATATTTATAATATTATTTAATTTGATTAAAGAATTGTATCAAGCATATTAAAGCATATTAATTTTATTACACTGAATAGACTCACAAAACTAGTACCTAATAATAGGAAAAAAATTGATTGTTGTCTCAAGTAAAGCCGAAATAAAAAAAATTAATAAGTTATAGTCATTTTCTGTTATTAAATTTATTGATATTTCCATATATTATAGGATTTATGATTATTTAAAAACAATATTATATTCTTATTATGTTTGTCGTCAAAACACCGATTAAACGAATTTAACAAATTTAACAATCAGTCAAAAAATTTTAAACTGTAATCGTATAATCTTAATATAAATGAAGGTTTCCACATTTTCATTTTCTACCACAAAACTAAATTTCACAGTTTTCCTTTTCGTTATTGGCTCTAATGAGATCAATTTTTCTGGTAACATTGCAAATAATCTCGAAACAAAAACAAATTATATTGTCCTGTTTGTTTATTGTTTTTTGTAATATATTATGTGCGTTGTAGAAAAACTTGTCTGTCAACTTTATGGAATGAATGAGATACACGCTTTGAAAACGGACGTATTTTTAGTGCTCCGTTATCTACATTTTGCAAACGAATATTAATATAACGGGCCTTGTAGCAGTTGACGCACCGTAGTATTTCAGATATTTTAGAAAAGAAATTTGTTTTTAATTAAAAAAAAAATTATATCCGTACATTATACATCTGTATAATCTTACATATAAGGTAAAAGAGAGGAAAACTTAATGATATTTTAACAAAAATCAATGATTTCTCATAATAATTGAAGCTGTTAGAGCATCAGGGTGTTAACTCACAATTTTAGCGAATTGGAGATTTTTACATTCCTGAAGATGTTAACTTAAGCTTTATTTGTTGTAACCTCAATAATGAAGTATAAAAACGTACTAACTCCGTAATGTAATACAAGCATTAAACTTGAGTTTTAATTATTATTGGAGAATCTTATAATTAAGTGAGTTACCACCTCATGATCTAGTAACTTTAACGTTAACGTTGAAATGAAAAGCTATTAATTTGACAGACTGAATTGTCTGAATTGAAAAAAGACGACACTCAACATAATAATAATATAGTGCCAAGTATCTTTTTTTTTGTTTTTATCAAAAGGAATTCAGGGAGCGTACCCAAAAAAATTTTTTCTTTGAATTAGTACAAATAGCACGACAATGTAATATTCCAAAATATTAGATTCTTGTTTATTATCTTTACTTACTAACGAGATATAAAATCTTAACATAAATAACATTTTGTTTCATTTGACCTCTCTTTTTATAGATAATGTGATGGGTGCATGTGGATAATTCAAATTTTCACGGTTGTGATTCACTAACACGGTTATTTCGCGTCATAAAATATGTTTGTTGATTTGAAATTGTATCAATTTCAATATTTCCAATTAAATTTATTTGAAAGTAGCTTTGATGTATTTCCAAATGAAATATCGGGGCAGATGTGGATAATATTGACTTATAATGCATTTCAAACAATTAAAGAGTTTAATTTTGATTTTTCAAGTACAAAAGTGAAAAATTAGCTCATTGGAAATTTGTTTGATAAATGGAATTAATAAAATATATAGAAAAACACAAAATAAAAAGAGAAAATATTTCCAAACTTTAAATTAATAATTTAAGATGTAATTTTTTTCAGAAAGTGATTCAGAAAGGCGGATGCAGAATTTTTTTTCTTTCATTAAATTTAACCCTTAGTGCACATGCATCTCATCGACTGTCCACATACCCTCGGCGTGACAGTGGGGTAGAAAAGACAGTTTTGTTTTAGCCAAATTTTTTTATTAAAAATTAAAAATCCATTCTTTCCTACAATTCAAATTGTATACAAATTCAAATTTTAAATTTAATTAATATAATTTTTCCGGTATAATAATAATAATAATTTATTTATTATTTATTTATTATTATAAATGTTAAATGTTATCTAATTGTTTAATTAAAAGTAATGCAAAATTCTTAACTTCATTTACTTGTTTAATTAACCACGTTCTTAATATTCTTTAACAATAATTATTAATAATTAAAACCGAGATTTAATATCCTAATAATTATTAAGTTAAAGTTAAATGTAACAAAATGATAATAAAATGTTAGCTTCTAACTTAGTAAATAGGACAATAAAGAAAACTTTTCATTTTTACATAATCGTGAAAATCGTTTACCCCAATTTAGAAGTTAATCGGATTAGAATAATTAAATTTTTGAATGAAAATATTTTCAGTAAATTATATCGTCATGTTGGATTATTCAGATATCTTAAGTTTATTTATTTATTAGCATAATATATAAACCATTTTCCAATATTTTATTACTTATTGCAAATAATTTACCATCCATTTTTATATGGGCTACTTATAGTATAACTAATGGCGATGCTTTGCGTGCGATGACGTAGTTCTAAAGTTCCGTGGCCAGGACTTTACGAACCGTTCACAACGACTCATTTTTGGCATGATTAAGCCAACAATAAGTCGTATTCAGAATCTTTCATATCTTGAAAACTTTTGTCGTTTAATAATAAATTAATAATAGATCACATATTGTAGAGTTCGTACCAAACCTTAAGATCCTAAAATGCGCGGTATCATGAGCATAGCGTTATATTTCTACTGGTTGTCCAAAGCCACTATTATCTGATATCAATAAATTATTAGATTAGTTATTATACTTTAAGCAGGAATTTTTAGCTTTCACTCAATCTCTCCCATTGTAAATAACTTAGAAAACTAATGCATTATATCAACTTCTAAAAAAACTACATTTTTAACGGAAAAATATAATGCACAGTAAAATGCCCAATTACTTTAATCAGACCTTCATGTATAGGGTGTTTTTTTAGCTGCATGAGAACTTTCAATAGGGATAACAATTGAACCAAGATTGCTATTGAAACAGTTTTTTGACATTTGTGTTTAGCAAGGTTTGGCATTTGATAATGCATAGATTGACCATTGAAGTTGAGTTCGCAGATTGGGCTCACAACCAATTGGAAGTGGATCCATTTTTTTACCGTAAAATTTTGTTCAGTGACTAGGCACATTTCTGGTTAAATGGGTATGTGAACAAACAAAATTGCCGTATATGGAGTGAGACCAATCCGGGACATTATCTTGAGACTCCATTGCATCCATTAAAATTGACTGTTTGGTGTGGAATACACGCCAACGGCATCATTGGTCCATATGTCTTTCGAAATGAGGAAGGAGCTACCGTTACGGTGAATGGTGTGAGATATCGACACATGCTCAATACATTTTTGTTTCCAAAACTTCAAGAGCTAAACATTGACAACTTATGGTTCCAACAGGATGGTGCTACGTGCCACACAGCCAACGATACCATCAATTTATTGAAAGGGCAATTTGGTGACAACATTATTTCAAAACGTGGTCCTATCAATTGGCCTCCAAGATCGTGTGATTTGACACCTCCAGATTATTTTCTGTGGGGGTATGTTAAATCCATGGTTTATGCTAACAAACCAACAACTCCAGAAGCATTGGAGGCTAATATTCAGCAAGCCATTTATGAAATAAAGCCAGAAATATTGGAAAAAGTGGTCAAAAATTGGACTGAACGGATGCGCTTCGTAACCATTAGTCGTGGTGGTCACATGCCGGAAGTCATGTTCAAATCATAAATGCCTTTAACTGTACTTTCATAAAAAAATTATAACCAAAACATTCCGTCCGGTTTTTAATGTTTTATTTCATTTTGAAGTTCTCATGCAGCTAAAAAAACACCCTATAGTATGTACTTATATTATTTTTTAATATATTATATCATATTAACAAACTTTGATACGTTTCAAAGTTACATTATAATAAACTACCAATTAGTACAGATGTTCGGCAGAGACTACAACTAAAAGTACTTTCGCAAAATAATTATATAATAAATAACCGTATTCTAAGCAAATTCGATTCATGTCAGTTTATGGTTGTTGCAGCTAACGACGGCTTTCAATAGGTAATTTTATTTCTGACTAGTGGGTTAACCACAGCACGAAATGGAACATTGAAAAACAATTAGGATAATGCAATGGAGAAAGTAAACTAAATTATTAAAGCCCGACCCTTGCAAAATATGTTATCCTCATGAAGTTAATATAAATTAATACCATTACATAAATCACTTTTTTAGAGGTTGCTCTTTTATTTTTGATCAAATATATTACATAACTTTATTATTCAATTCATTCATTATAAACTCTTAAAGTTTTCAAGAGGAATCATGAAAACAATGTTGCAGATAACAGTTCAGTTGAACGCTTTCAATGAAATATAATACCTACCTCCTACACTGTATAACGCAAAATAAATTAAATTTTAAATTATAACAGAAATAATAACATATTATGTAGGTATAAACAAAATTGAATAAGTATTATAAAAAATATAAAGAAGCTAAAAAATTATTTAGCAAAATAAATAAACCAAATTCAAATATGGTTGAACAAAAAATAGGGGCTACTTTTAAGAAACATATCGCGTTTGTATTTTTCGATTAAACAAGCGTTGAAAATAAAATTTGATGGAAACTCAATATTCTAAACATCTAAGAGAAAGGATAGATTTTATAATTTTTAGTATTCCTGCAAACTTATATCAAAAAGAAAGCGAAGACATTGTTGTTTTCTTTGGAATAGAGGCACAATTCGTTAATTTTATTAAACAACCTGTCCTATACAGATTTTGTAATCACGGTTTTCCTCGAAGCTGTTTACTGTATTCTAAATTTAGAGCAAGATTCTAAATAAATTTCAAATTAATTACAAAATTCAAATAAGTCGAACAACTACGAGTAGGTATAACTTAGCATTTAAATATTGGTGAGAGAGATTGTCAAAATTTACCAATCAAATTAGAGAAAATATAAAATTTTATTTGCAATCTGAAATATTATTATGGATCTAAAAATTGACGCTATAAACTTAATCGACCCACAAAACGGAAAACTTCACGTAAAATAATATTATGTTGTAGGAGTACTCCGCAAGAACATGGAAATACTTCATGCAACGAATATCAATGTCATCTAATAATTCGCTGAACAAGCTGAAAATCCGATAAAGCTCAAAGATGATTGCTCTTCAAAATTTCCACTCTATTAAAGTTTGGCAAACTATTACTACTAAAGAAATGCAAAAAGTTTTTCAAACGAAGTGGTACAACGAATATCGTTTAACAGGAAATTCAAGGACCAAATTTTGTTTAGAATAAACGATTTTCTAAATAATTTACTTGAAACAATAAAATAAAGTAAATACCTGAAATTATATTGTTTGTTAAAATTTAATTAAAATACATTTAGAGATGAAATTTTAAAACAAATGTAAAAAAATTCCTTGTTGATACTTTTGTAAAGCCCAAACTTAATGTTGACGTTAAAATTAATCCAAACGTATTATATAATTTTATCGCTCGACAAAAACTCGTATCATAAAATGGAACAGTGCGCATTGACAATAAATTGTAAAAATTATAAAAAAAGATCAAAAATTAACTTTTATGTTTAACTGATTTCGTACGGGAAAATTTAGTCATTTTAAGTAAATTAAGTTTTCAATTCTAAAGTGTTTTTGTAGACTTGCAAAATTTGACAAATTAGAACCCTAATGACTATGGTCATTCGCGGTCTATGACATTTGAACGCAGCCGTTTGATCGCAGAGACGATTGAAAGCAGAGACGTTTGAACGCGAGGTCGTTTGAACGCAGGGACGTTTGAACGTGAGCAATTATAATAGGTACTTAATTAGATAATTAGATTATTATCGACCTTTTAATGACCTTCTCTTAAACAAAAGTCGTCTCCTAACACTAACCTAGCCTCGACCGGTGGCTCTACCTTTTAATGACCTTCTCTTAAACAAAAGTCGTTTCCTAACACTAACCTAGCCTCAACCGGGATCTACCTTTTAATAATGATCCTCTCTTTAAATAAAAGTCGATTCCTCACACTAACCTAGCCTCGACCGGTGGATCTACCTTTTAATGACCTCTTTAAAAAAAGTCGTTTCCTAACACTAACCTAGCCTCAACCGGGATCTACCTTTTAATAACGATCCTCTCTTTAAATAAAAGTCGATTCCTAACACTAACCTAGCCTCGACCGGTGGATCTACCTTTTAATGACCTCTTTAAAAAAAGTCGTTTCCTAACACTAAGTTAGCCTCAACCGGGATCTACCTTTTAATAATGATCCTCTCTTTAAATAAAAGTCGATTCCTAACACTAACCTAGCTTCGACCGGTGGATCTACCTTTTGCCCTAATTTGGTCATAATAAAGTGCGTCGTTAATAAGTTGAGGGAAGGTGCAATTTCTCGCGTTCAAACGTCCCTGCGTTAAAACGCCCTGCCCTGCGTTCAAACGTCCTCGCGTTCAATCTTCTCTGCGTTCAAACGGCCGCTTTCTATAGTCCTGCTCCGGGTCATTCGAGTTCCATCTTGTTTTTTCTGCAATACAATTTTTTGGTAAAACAATAAGTTTTGAATGTGAGAATATAATATCTTAAACACCATTCAAGATTAATTTATTTTGGAAGTATTGGTCCAGTGTAAATTTAAGAAATTTGGCGTGTATAGTGTTAAAACGCCCATAGCCGTTGATCAACTAAAAATTTTGATAGTCTTAAAAGTTGTAGGGGTTTATTTCTTTTTCAGAAATTAATTTTCATCGGTTTACATAAAATTTAATTTCGAATTTTATGTGTTGAATAACGATTGCATAATATTCCGTAATTATTTAGTGAAATTTTACTAACTTAATTTCTGTGTATTCAATTTGCTTTTAGCTTACGATCCTCCATGCATGGTTGTTTTGAAAATATTTTCTGTTGTTTTCAAAATATTTCCTGCTGTTTAATATTTATTGTTGAATATTTAGCATTAGCTTTTCATGAAGAAATCAAACTCGCATTATCTCTTTAATTAATATTCATTATAAAATGACTCAAATTTGTCAAATATTCGCGAACGAAAATAAATTTATTATTATCGATAGGTATTTAGAGTTCTATAATCAATTGATTCGTGGTTAATGCAGTGCAACTTGATAGTAAACATATCAGTATTTTAATATCCAAATTAATAAAAGGCCAGCACGCTGCTCCAGCGTGTCAATTTTTTATGACACGCATCGCACTCCAATTGGATATTGTTGTTGGTCGTACCAACTTAAAATTACTTCCTCTGGGATCGAGTTGCACACCAATAGAGTTTCCAACCTTGGCGAGCTACCCGACCATGGATTCCAGGTTTTCTAGATTCAAGCTATATTAATCTGCCCGATAACCTAATTGGTCCAACTTTATCTCCGTTAATCCGCTGATCATCCATCCAGAAAATTTAATATTCAACTGTTACATTTTCAATAAATGTATTAAATGTCCGTTAAATGAGATCCATCCGTGGAGCTTAGAGGTTACTGTTAGGAAATGATATTCCTTTTTTTTTAGTTCTTCTTTTCTTTAGGTGCCTATCTGATTTCGGATGTACGGCGATCCCCCCGACTTAGCCAAGAAGGCTGTACCAGGGAAATGTTAATGGGGTGGTGATTTGCCTTACCCTTAGTCCACAGATCAATTTTGGCCTTATTTAGATCATTAACATTTTAAGGATTCTTCTTGGCATATTACTCTCGGTGGTTTGCCATTGCCTTCCGAGGGGAGACGGTCAGAATAAAGTTCTTACTGCAAACCGGGTATTTAGCGTTCATAGTCAACTCGCGTGACCGCTAAGCTCCGACCGCCTCTTTTTTTTTTAGTTAAGACCGTTAAAAACCACTAATCCAGCGGCTAGCTACCCGTCTGTAGACGGGCTTTACAGCTAATACTGATATATTTAATTATATTGCTAATTTTGGATGTGAAATTGTGTGAAGAGATCAAAGAATATAATTCAATGACAGCCATCAGATAATGGTTTAATTTTTAATGGATTTAAACGTGTCGTACTACAAGAGTAATTGTGATGAAGAACATTCAAATCGTTCAATTATAGTAACTACGAAAGAAATGGTTGGTAAAATTCATGGTATTGTTTTAAATATTCCTAGATCTGGTACCACCATCAAAAGAGTCCCTTTGAAAGGGTTCGTCATCGAGGACATGCTTTCATTGCAACGAATACCATGTTTCCAGAAATCAAGGAAAGACAAGATGTGAGTGAAGGTCAGAAACCAAGTTGTCAAAGACAACTTTGCTAAAACAAAATGTTACTAAGTCGAATGTATATAAAATTTATGTAAGGTCGTAAAAGTTAGCTTGTTACCTTTGTGTCCCGAAGGAGTAGGTTGTGAAAGTTATTTGCAAAAGATCGTTAGGAATAGTTACTCTAGATCCATTTGTAAGAAAAGGGGGTTCCCCAAAATCTTTTGGAAGAAAAAGAGTTGCCGTTTCGCCTTAGTAAGGTGATATTAAATATGAAAGTGGGGTGGTGTTAGAATTAAAAAAAGAATTATGAATGCTAATAAGAAAAGTAAATTGAAAAGGGGAGAAGCAGGTGGAGGAGTGGGTGTTATAAAAAGCCGTGACCAAATCTGGGATACCCTGGTAAATTGTTTTATTGTTTTTTATTTATTTCTGTATTGAATGATGACATTTGGAAAAGAATTTGTGTAAATAAATTATTCTACTATAAAACCTATATTTTTATCCAATCACTTCTCGTCATTATCCACAAACGCTGAACTTTTGTTTACACTGGATCAGAAGGACAAAATCTTGATGTTTCTTCTTGAAGTTTCTGCAGATTGTTTGAGTGTGGTCGGAGATTTAAAAAGAGAATAAGTGAACCTCATAATTTAAGTTAAATACTTTTAGAATTAAAAATTTAAAGTTATCACAATGTAAAATATAATGAAAGTATTCACTAATTCACTTGTTATTTAATTATATTACAATAAATTATACTACATACTACATATTTTACATTGTGAGTAACTTTATAATTTCAGTTCTAAAAGTGTTTAATACAGTTTTAGTTTGTCTAAAAAATTATGTTCACGTTGCAATAATAAATGAAATCACATCATGTTACAACATCAAATTTCCACGTTCAACGCTAAACTTATTATAATTTTTAATTAATATTTTTAACAAAATTGGAAGTAAATCTCAGCAAATACTACTTTTAGTTTGGAAGATACAATTTCCTTTAAAAGCTTTTTTCTCTCTTTTAAACAAAAAATATAAAGTAAAATCCTATGGGATTGATTTTAACTTGGTACAAAACAAATAGTACATCTATACCACAAAGCTTTTATTTAACTTCCGATATTTTTTAAATCCTTATTGACAAATGCAAAACACATTATCGATCTGAAATACACTTTGTCGTTTTATTAGAATGTATGCAATTTTAAGTTGTGGTTATACTGTTTATACAATAACTTTAAGACAAACTTAATTTATTTTACATGTGGTTGTTGAAATTTCTAACTTTCTTTAGTGTATAACAGCAAGTTCGACTAATACAAACAGACGTTCGTTTGCTTACATCAGATTCCATTTTGTCTTGTATTGAACGGATTTATAATTAATAATTGATTAAGCTATTAGAAGTAAGAAAGAAGGAAGAAGAAGAATCAATATGAAGCAAAAGCTACATAAATTTAAATTATTGTAATTTTCTAGCCCTTTAGTTCACAAATCGAAAAAATTTGTAGTTTTCTTTGGCACGTTTTTAACCTTCACACAGAATGGGTATTTATTTTATTTGGTAATTTTTTTCGGGATTAATAATAATTAATAAGTAGTAACGGATAGCCAAGGTTTGGTACGACATTTTTATATTTTTTCATTATGTTTGTATAATATTCTAAATGATAACAGTGTGTAATTAATTAAAAAGTTTATATTATGTTAACAAATGCGAAACATAAAAATTAAATTTTAAAATATTTCCTCAAAGAGTTTTCTGTAATTTATTTAAACAGTTATTTTAATACTTTACTTTATTTTCCTGTATGTTATTACAATAGAGAAAAACATTTCTAATAAGTAATTTTACATTGTAACATTTTTATTTTTACATTTTCAAATTATAGTCGATTTACTAGTAAAGGTAAGACATGGCAATTCAAACACGTCATCTTCTATTCCGGTTTCCGCAACTACCAAGAAACAGGATGTATTATTAAATATAAACGAAATGTTATGATGTAGGATCCCACATCGTTCGCTTTCTGTTTTATGGTCTTTATAAAAACATCTATAAAGTTATAAAAAAACATATTTTTAAAGAACAAGATGATATTGTTTTTATTAAGCGCTTTCGACATACGGCTTTATCTCAATTTTAGTTTTCCTTTTTTGGTCCTTCCAATTTTTCAAGTGAACTTTATAACCATTTTTAATAAGGACAAATTGTCAAGAAAACCTGATATAAAATACAATTCAAGTAAAAAAAAGTTAATTTAAAATTAAAAGGTTATATAAAAGCGTTTAACACATTTAATCGAGCTTTACAACTCATGGTTTAATTCGCAAACTTTGCGAGCTTACTATGAAGGAAAATTGAGTTTCCTGTAATTTGTGGTTTTTATTTCTTTTGGAATCCAACTGCTTGGAAATTTTTTACTCTATTTGTATTTTTTTCTTAATTTACTATTCTCAAGTACGGAAATTTTTACAACAATTTATTTAAAATCAAGTTACAGCAAGAAGTTATAGCTCTATACGGTGATAAATAATATTAAAATTATTAATAAAACGTTTTTATAGCTCAGCTTATGCATCCATGAATAATAAATAACAGTTGGAGGAATTTCTGGAAGATGTTCTGCTGATAGTTGTAAACACTAAAAGTACTTAATTTATGGAAATCAAACATTAAATATTTCAAAATATTTTATGTAATGCGAAAAGACCGTACGAATTTTTATTTTAAGTCGTAAATAATTATGTAAAACACATCAAAAATTTAATTTTTGTAATTAATTGAATTAAGATAAAATTCTTATGCTATATTAATATAAAAAGGATAATTTGGAAGTATTGGAATACAAGTTAATATGAAATTCTGCTAGTAAATAGTATAAACTCTATTCCAGTGCTAGATGTAGGCCTTACGCAACTTTTCTTAAATTTTCTTATTTCCTTGAGTGTAATATAAACTATTCATTTATACGTTACTCCATTGCATATTGCAGGATATTATATAGTGAGTTACATTTTGTCAACCATCTATAGTACTATATTTTCTTCTGGGTACCATAGTAATCAGGTAGTTGTTTTATTAAAGTTCGGGAATTTCACAAGATTGTTGTCAACAATAATTAATTTAATATTTAATGGTAATGGACAATAACACGCAGTTAATATTTTATTTAATTTTTATGTAAAAAGTTGAGTCATTTTAAGGATTTATGAGATGTAGTTTGTTATTTATTTCTTTAATTTCTTGTTTTCTAAGAATTTCTTATGCTTGTCAACAGAAAAATGTGAAATGAACAAATTTTACATTAAACTTATTATTTCTTTTCACGATTTATGTATTAAATTTACTTCAAAATAAACAGAAGTAGTAGGATCAATAAGCGAAAAATAATGATTTGACAAGGAAATAATTGCAACACAAGAGATTTTTGTACCACAATGTTACGAAAAGTATAATTTGTTATATCCTAAAAATTCACCACCGAATTCCATGAGGAAATTCCACCATCTTGGGAAATGATTTTCTCAAATATCTCATGAACGATAAAACGTATAGAAAAATATTTAAAAATTACAGAAAAGTTACGCACAAAACTTTGCCTTTCTCGCTGATACTTATAACTAGGGTCCGGATTTGTAGGCATTTGCATGTTTTTTTTTGCGTACAGGCACGTGAAAAATTTTAAATGGGGAGCATGTTTTACGCCTTTCTGAATCGTTTTATATAGTTTTTATTTTGCCTATAATGCATATTTTGAGTTTAAGTGCATATTTGGCGATTTGTTGCATATAAATGCTTATTTGCTTATATTGGTATATATTTTGCATATTTAGCAAATCCAGTAATGAAATTTTAAATAATTTTAATTATTCTCTTTCTGATATTGCCGCCTTTTGTATTATTTAAAACAATAATTTTAATTAATATCTACTTTGTCAACTGTAGGTGATTCTGTGCAATAACTGCATATTCTATTAATATTGCTGCTCTAATCATGTTACCAAGAAGGTGCATGTCCCTAGCCCCCCCCCCATTTCAAATTTTGACTTCAAAATCGTCTCAATCGTTTGTGTCTGTTTGTGCAACCATTATTTTCGTTTGTATCCAAATAGTTTTAGAGATATTTCAAAATTAAGCTTGGGGGGTGGGCTGGAGACATGGGGCCCCCCATTTCGAATTTTGACTCCAAAATAGTCTCAATCGTCTGTGCCTGTTTGTGCAAACATTATTTTCGTTTGTACCCAAATAGTTTTCGAGATAATTCTATTTTAAGTTGGGGGGGGGGGGCTGGATACATCCTTTTTTGATATTCAAATTTCGGATTCAAAATATTCTCAATCGATTATACTTCGTTTGTGCCTGTTTTTAGCGCATATTTGAGTGCTTATTTTGAAGTTTTTAGAGCATATTTGCCTGCATATTTTCAAGTTTTTTAGTGCCTACAAATCCGGACCCTACTTATAACGTACTTGCGATTGGTTTATCCATTTATTGCTCATTTACCTAAAGAAATACGTACAGTTTTTACGTTGTACGGGTTGGATAATCTAGTTATCAATATTTCCCTACTTTTACATACATTAGGGATAATAAGAATACCCTATTCGTCCTCAACTCATTCTGTACATTACCTTTCCCACCTAGTAAAATGTCCCTTACCATGCTTATTACATCGTACCTAATTTAATATTCGAGTTTATCAAAATATGTAATGTAATTCCTAGGTGCAATTTACCTAAAACCATTTCATTTTATTTGTATATAATATTATTATATCATTTTAAATAGAAGTCAAACTTCAATATTCTTAAGTGTTTCAAATTATGGGTCAATCCATAAAATTCTTATCGAAGCAAAATAAATAATATGTATTTGAAAATGAATAATAAATTTGGAAATTAATTGTTCAATAAAATTTCCTTTAATATTATAATCTCGATTTCTCACAATTATTGCAATGAAAAGGCGTCTTATAAATATGCATAGCTCATCTAATTATGTCAAAGCTTTTTAATAAATATAACGGCTAAGTGCGTTGAAATTTATGCAAAAAATTGAAATTTGCTTATGGAACTACGAAATGCTTTATAACCTGCATTTTATTCCCTAAAATAATATTATCAAATTTCATTATTGAAAATTGAAATAATAATTCAATAGTGTTATCATACTGATTAATTTATCACACTCCAAGCATTAAAAAGTTCCATTTTATTAGGCGTGAGTGGGGTGCAGCCGAATCTAGCATAGTAAAATGACTCTCCAAACGAAGAGTTTAAGCGACCCGGCGTTCACATTGAGGTTCTTGTCTTTCCTTGCTTGGGTAGAAGCTAACAAGAACCAATCAGATTAAAGTATTTTTTAACAATAATAGCAAAGGATCGAAGAAAATAGTTTAAACTTGCGAGCTTCTACGTAAGCAAAGCAATACCAGAACCTTGATGTAAAGCGCCACTTTAAACTAACGCTTTATTAGCCGTTATAAAGAAATGTAATAGGGTCAAGTATAGAATAGCAATCTGTTTACAATGTTTGTCCCACCTTCCCACATAAAGGTACAAAAGAAACAGCTACTACCGTGCTGGTTGGAGAAAGAAATAATTTGCGATTTTTAATACGATCTGTAAAAGACGAAACCTTGCTTCGTACATAAATACAAATAATATTACTAAAGAGAAATTTAAAAGACAGCGTGCAACTTGAAAGGAATAGTTTCTCAAAGCTTAAATTGACTTTTAACCGGAAGGGCATAAAATTATTTAACTTCATCAAACGATATGCTATGTTTGGACATAAACTAATTTAGAAAATTTAGAAAATGATTTTGTATATAGTTAATGCTACTGCGAGGTATACGTATCTCAAATTTAGGAAAATTTAAACTTGATTACTGTGGAGACCTAAAAGTTATACTTTAATTAAATTTATTTATTTTGCCTCATGTTGAATCTATGCTAACATTATAGTGAGTTTAGTACATCTACCTTTAAACGACAACAATATAGAAAATTTAAAACTCGAAGAACGTGACAGTAACATAAATGTATTTTAGCTTTTTTCGGCTGACATTTTCCATTAAGAGTTTGTTGTTTTCAAAGACCCCTGTTTACTTTTTAAAAGAGTTTTAATTGCTTTTGTTTCTATTACGTAATTTTATTAAACTAACACTTGGAGAAGATAATTCTGGAAATCAACATTGATTCACAGCTTCACATTTTCAGCTTAAAAAGTAAAATTAAAATAAAACCTATGCAACTTTTTATGTTGTTTCGTTAATTATTGCATTACATACTACCGTATTCAGTTAAGTGAAGTTTGTTTAAATTTAATAAGATACAAATTAACTGTATTGTTAGAAAACACGCAAATGATGCAAATATTTGCGCATGTGGCTGTAGTCGTATGCATGGAGGGCTAAATGTATTTCAAATACAGATTTCAAAAAGATTTTATTTTATCAAAGATATCAAGGTTATTTTAAATTTCAAATAAAAAATTCAAAGTTATCGTGCTTTTTTCTACTGTCAATCCAAAATTATAAAATATATTTTGCCCTCCTTTGATCGTAGGTAATCTATTATTGATAAATAAAATTCTTTACAATATATAACTCAAGTTTCAACACGTAGCATAAGCTAGAAGCACCCTCAACAGAAGAAGTCCAAACGAGGACAATAAAACCTTATTATTGTATTATCGTGATTTCGGCTTTAACAGAAACGTAGTATAGCCTCATCAGACACTCAGTGCCAATGTTCCAATCTGTTACTTAAACGTATCTCTATGTCTGTACTTATTATAAATAATAATCCATTACTTTAATTTTATTAAAATATAATATTATAAAGAATTTTAATGGATTATTTTAATAACAACTAACAACTAACCACTTTTTAATATAAAGAATTTTGAGTAAGTATTTAACTTGTGAAAATGTCGTTTCGTCCTTTGCTTCGTTTTAATTTTCATTTCTCTGGAATGTTTTCTAATTGTGCTTGATGAAAATTTGTAGGTATTTATTTTATCATTTACAAGTTGACTTGGTAAATTTATATTAAATATTAAAATTTACATACATAATATACAAGTAGTAAATATCAAAATGTATAAAAATAAAAAATATTTAATTGAAATTACAAAACAAGGCTCAGATTATTTCAAAACTTTATTACAAGTTATACAATTTGTATTATTATTACTTTCAGGTGTACGGTTGGTTGCATATTATTGAAAAGTTAAATTCTCACTTCTGATTTTAAATTTGGACAATCTAACTATTTTGAGGGAATAAACCACATATGAATTTTGATCACAGTAGGTAATAAATTTCATATTTACTGAAGATTACGATGCGTGTCAATTACAGAACTTGCTGTTATATTAAGTAATAATATGAGATAAAAACATTTTCTAACAAGAAATTTTATTATTAAGTCCCCAAAAAATGGAAAATCTAGATCCTACTCTTGAGAATAAAATATATCTATTTTTCATAAAATTTAGTGAATGTCTTTGGGATAATATCACCTATTTTCATATCACATGAGGGGCCAATTTTTAACCGCATTTCAAATTCCAAAAACATTAAAAAAAAAAATTCTTGTTTGATTTGGATAAAATAAAACATAATAATACATAAGTATAAATGTGTCAACAAATTTTTTGTTCCAATTTTATTGCTATACATAGAACGTAACTGAAACAGAAGTTCAAATGGATGCCCGAGGAAAGTTCCAAAATCCGGAAAAATTTTTCGGAAGAGTTTTAACTAGGAAATCGCTGTAATATTATATTCATCTTGTGCTATATTCAATTATCGATAAAGAGCAGGAAGTTAAGTTTCTGTGAAAAACAAAGTAAAAAAGTAATAAAAGTTAATTATATTTTCATGAGCTTTCAGTTGTGTATATATCTATCGCCAGATATTCAATTTCCTTTTAAATTATTTTGATTCATTATGCAGGATGGAGCATTTCAGACGACTTACCCTTAATAACTGGGAAACAGATTATGATATTCTAACCAGGTTTTCGCTAGATGTTTTAACACCCAAGGGGATACTTCACTCACTGCACTCTCACCATTCTCAAACGAAACCTTTAAAAATGATATTTTCGTTACAATAAGGAAGCTTTAAACTTTCGTTTGACACACTGAAAGAAAACTTCAGATTTTGAGTTTCTTCTTTCAAAAAATATTTTTTATAATAACTCGAGACAAAATCGAAAAATTTATCGATTATAGCTTTTGTTTATTGAAAGAGTAGGGAACAATTTAAAATTTTAAAGTTAAGATATGGGTGAAATGAAGAAATTTAAATAAAATCTTAACAGTGTTATTCATAAAAACCTTAAAAAAGTCATGTAAACCTGTTTTAGTTAAAGTGCGCATTAAACCATCACCTAACTTTTCTTACTTGTATTTCGAATTTTTTTAGGTTAAAATACCAACTTATTACAGTAAACGCGCTAAACTCCCTATAAAATAGTTCAAAGTAAGGAGGTTTAAATGAGCTCATTCAGATTTTTCACAGATTAATAATTATTGTGCTTAACAAACTTAAACCCCATAACTACGTATTTGCTTGGAGGGTATTCCATATCTTCAAATCTCCCTATCAACCTGGTCGAGAGCAGTCCCTTGGGGACAGGAAGTTAACTGGGTTCGCGTATTTAAAAATGTACTATATTATTATGGTAGTAGAGGGTGTAAATAGCAAGTACAAAATAAAAACTTAGAGGATCAGTAAAAATTGGCCCTAAATTAGTGAAAAAGTGAAAATTTGTATGATAATATTCTATGGCTATTGCTATAAGTATAACTCCGTCCACCCCCTAATTTATTTCACCGGAATTTATAAATATAGGTTTAGAAATATGTAAATTTCATTCAGTAGGTACATTAGTACTAAGAATCATAAAAAATACTTGGAAACAGTTTTTATTAGATTTCAGATCTCTGAGACAGTTTAACTTATTAAAAAGATACTGTAGAGCCAACAAAATAACATAAATCGGGATATTTAAGCCAACGGAACCCCTAAACCGTAGTATTAGTTTGATGTTCACTTCAATACAACTGCAGCACCCCACTCCTTCCAAGCCTTGTTGCATGTAACGTCAACAGAATGCAAGAACCTTAACCAATCAGACGTAAAATACCGTGAAACATTGAAACTTTACAATCGATTATTGTAATATTGTATAATAACCAATTATTATACTTGTCTTCAACCAAGACAGTGGCGTCCTTCATTCGATTACCTGTTGGGTCAAGCCAACGTGAAATTTCAAGCTTCTTGGCGAGTCATTCTGGTCTCACACACCGTTTCCACTCAAAAGGACACGAAATCCTGACACGAACAACTTTTTCCATATGTTTGGTATCACACGATTTAATTATTATAATTATTGTTAATATTTTGATTTGCCACGAATCTATTTTGCTTGCTTTAGATATTCGATTGGCTTAGCTTGCCTCTATTCTAATTTTTGTATTCATGTGTGCTTTGAAATTCCAGATTTTATTTTGTCAACGACCTACCCACTTGGTCAAAGTCCACTACGAAAAGGAATCTGATCGATCGCTACCTTCCCTCGTTAGGACGATTTATTAAGGAATACGCTATTTGGGTGAATCTTTCAGATCTCACCGTTTACAAGGTTATTGTAGTTGCTTGCTATTTAGCTGTAGTCAATTTGTGCATGATTTTTTGTGAGCAAATCAGAATACTTTCACTTCTTGTGAATTACCTTTTGTCAGTGAGGATACTCCATCAGAGTGAACGATTGTTTTGGAGCTATACCTCAATCATTTGTACTTATAAAGGCTGTGCAATAAATAAATACTCATATTTGTTAGTTAGAAACATAACTTTATTGTTTCATTTCAAAGTAGCTAACTGGCGCTCACTCCTTTTACATATTTCAGAGTTTTTTCTTTGGCACACCAGAGTAAGTTGTAGCGACTGGCTCCCAAGAACATCACACGAATCCACGATAGCGTTCGCGTTACCTGCGCTCTACGTACTGAGGAATAAGAATCCAAAGTTAGCGACTCTCAAGTCATCGAGAGGTCAAGAGGCTTGTGTATCCGTTTTAGGGGAGATTAGCGGTACGCAGGGGCATCGCACAAATTTTGCTATTATAAAATAACCACAAAATTCAACACTTCCCTTGTGTTTAAAAAACAAAGACAAACCTCTGAGTTGTTTGCTTTTCGGCCTTTTTCATGGGGAATGCGACCATTTTGTCAACTCCTTAGTTATACTCCTTAGGGTATGCAACCTTACTCTGCGGGACTGTGACAAAGCAGATTGCATGTATTTAGTTAAATTTAGATAAATTGTCATCCCTACACCTAATTAATGTCAGAATATTAAAATTACATATATTTAAAATATAGTTTTATCAGGTAAACCAAAGTTTCCATCCACTAATATCCTATTTAAATTATTATGCCAATAACTATCTGCAGGTATGCCAATAAGTGACGTGTAGACCTACCAATAGCTATGTTTTGCATTTCTTTAAATAAATTTCAAATTCTTTATCACAATATGAAATCTTAAAGATATGTTGAACTCGGTTGAACTTTATAATATCTTTACATTTCAGCTATAACACACAAAAATATTGTTCATTTAAAGTAAAATATTCTGTTAAATGGCCAATATGGGAACAGAAATACAGATTAATAGCGTATATTATCCATTAATGCTATCTAGAAAAAAAAGATCTTTAAAAATAAATATTGAGCCTGCATAAATGATATTAATTGTTTTGATGATTGCAAGGAACCATCCGAGAACCACCTAATTTGACGTTTGGTAGAAATATGAAGAAGAAACTTAACTCCAACTTGGTTTATAAAACGTTCTTGAGTTAAATGAATAACTATCTGTAGGTATTGATTAAACCGTTCGTTGTCAGTTTTCTAGTTCATGGCGTTTTTTCCTCTTTATGCATATCATAATCGTGAAGAAGTTGATCTATATAATTTTTAATTGGTTTAATTATTTTAGCATTTTAAAAGTCAGTGTTGAGTCCTTCGAATAAAATATGCTTGGAAATTGCACAAATTTAAATTTATTGCATTTAATTGTTGAAAAATGTACAGCCTTTGTTTGGTTAATATATTTTATTCGAGATTACAATAATTATTGTTACATCAATTCTGAGGTAAGATCTTCCAATCAGGATATGGCTATCCAATTGGATTGAAAATTAAATTTAGTTAAATAAGCTGATAATTCGATTAAATTATTTATTTCTAACGTTTCACTATAATTACACAATTTTATAATATTTTTGGATAGTGGACTAGTAATAATAATTATTAGATATGAGTATTATTTCTTCGACTTTTCGCTACAGAGTAGAATTCGTATTGTGCAATAATTTAAAAAACTAACTTTTTAATTTTCGGTAATTGATTTTCAATTTAACAATTTACCAATTAAATCTATAAGAAAAGTTCAAAATAGAAAAATTTTCCCTCTGCACTTAAATCCATTGTGTGTATAGCACAATAAAAGTGAGAACAATAGAAATAGTATGCCTGTACACTCTTACAAAACTCTCTCAAATGAAAAAGCGCCATAACTTAATTAAATTGTTTTCCTCCAAATGAAAATGATAAAAATTTATGTCAAGTATAAAACAATGTTATAATAAGAAGAACGTTAATTAAAACCTTTTACTTAGCATCAATTTTATAACAAAAAGGTACGTGTTTGACAACTTTATAAAAGTAACAAATACCTACGAACACAAACTAAGACTTGTAATTTAGTTGAAAAACAAAATTATGTTATCAACTTTTTAATTGTTTTCTTTCATATTAAAGGAAAAGTGTCGCTTCTTGAACCATTTTTATCAAGTTTTTAATAGAAAATTTGACACTCATAAAAAATTTTAATATTTCTTCATTAAGGAATAAATATCTACCATCTGAAATTTTTTCGTATTGGGATCTGCACAGAAATTTCAATCAAAATAATATTTCTAAAGAATTCCAGCAATGAAAAGTAGAAATAATTGTATGTGTAAAATTAAATACGTACATATTACGTACAATATACGTTTTATGAAAAGAATTTCATAAAAGGAACTTGAAAAAGCATTGTTTTGAAGTCTTTAAACAAGTAAAGCTGTTGTGAAACTTGAAAGTTCAACTTTGTGTAAATCAATAACTTCTTCTAACGATGTCTTCATCGTGAAGACTACGATTACTATTAATTATTAAAATTCTTAATTGATATTGATCTACGATTATAAAAAGAAGTGCGTTTACTACCATCAGGGCAACGACTGATGTTTTAAACCAGTCAGACTACCTTGAGACCGTAACATTCAATTCAAAGGCCGCTTACACCCTGTGTACAAGAAACTACTAGTTTTTGCACACACGAAAATTATGCATTAGTAAAAAATTATATTTCTAATAGATTAGAATTAAATGGCAGAAAGATATTAAAGTAAACAAACAAGATTTTATTGCTATATTAAATACTACATCGTAGTACTAGAAAATATTTTGCTATATTTTTATGCAACATTCTTTCATAAACTGGTTAGTAAGTGATATTGGCGCCACAAGATCAATGAAATAAAAATAATAATTAATTATTGCATTCTGAAGTGGATATTAAACTAAAAAATTATATAATTTTAAAAAACATTTTCTATACGAGAATTTTCACACAGAGAAGCTTTTTAAACGATGAGTGATACTGATACCACTAATAACTCAACACTTTACTGTCGGAAAAGATTTTGTTTGAAATGATTTTTCATTTCGATTTAGAAGAGCTTAAGAGCCTAATAATTCTTGTAACAGGTTAAATATATTATGGGTTTAACTTAATTTAACTCAATAACTTTTTCATAATAATGAGAAGATGCATGTATATTTTGCTTAGGTACTTGAAGTCAAAATTTTTGATAAAAAATGCCTTGATCGCGAAATTGTGAATACGTTTAATTAAATATTTAAATCTTTTATCTCTCTATGGGTATCCCAAAAGCAAACCAGGATATTGTCCACGCATACCTGAACAAATAAATAATAAATTTTTGAAATATGTAGTAACTGTACTTTACTACATTCTGACGATTATCCCATGGGAAATCCTTTATCTTGCTTAATCGTAGACTTTAAATGATTAAAATGCTGTTAAATATTTTCTGAAACTAGTGGAAACTGGCTTATCTAGGTTTAGTAAATGACTATTATAGAGAATACAATAGCAATATGTACGATAACATTTTGAACAACATCACAAAAGTGAGATATGCTGTTGTGCGGTAATAATACAAATTTTAATTAAATATAAACGTTTTCGTGTAATACTGAAAATATTATTGTAATTAACATTTGGTGTTAATATAAAACGACTTTATAAGTTGTTTTCAATTTAATAATGAATGAATATCAAGCATTTAAATATTTATAAGACTCATCCATAAAACATTTAGTTTTGATGAAATTAGATTTTGTAACAAGAATTTCATTATAATTTACCAAAATGAACCATGTATGAATCATTTCTACTCAACCAATTGATTAATTTTCTAATATTTACAACTACATCTTGAACTGGAATACGAACAAATATAACTAAAATTCGGAGGGTATTTTCTGAATGTCAGAAGTTACAACTCAAAGCTATACATCAGAACTTCCGCTTCCTTTCATACCGATCAAGTCCGTACGCTTGTGTTCAAGCTTTTCAAATATATTTGGTTTCTTTGAAGGTTTAAATGAATGTAAGGTAGCTAAAATTGCAAAAATTATAAGTATATTGCAAGCAGACTTAATGAATAAAATTAAATAAAAATAAGAATTTTTATGGTATTGAATAGACCCCATACGTCAATAAAATCTTCCCCATTTATGTTAAATATGTACAAGGGGATATCAATAAAGATTGCTAAAGGCGGTATAAGGAAAGAAATTTGTTTAAATCCAAGAATTTGTTTTGTGCTAAACTGGAATAGATGGCCATATTTTAAAAAAAATTAAACCAATCCTAGTAACCGTTTGATTTTTATTCAATTTTGAATAGTAGGTTGTTATTCCATCTCTAAAAATTAGAGAAAATCTACTTAAAATCTTATGTGACGAAATTTTTAGCAAAAGACAGGAATTTTTAGATGATTACCAGTCTACTAATGGTATGGCAAGATTAACTATAAAAATTTATTGCAGTCGAAAACTTCTTAAAGAATGATGCCATAAAAAAATATCTAAAGATTTCAATTTATTATATCTTACAAGATCACCTTCATGTCTTAAACAATGTAAATGTAAAATGGGTTCCAGGTTTGCTTTCAACTAAAAGAAAATAATTTCCAACAGATACTTCTAATCGGTTCCTGGATACGTGCAAGGCTGAACCGAAAAGGAAAAATCACCACCTAAGGTTATGACCACAATAATTATTTATTTGTAAACCGAATGAATTCTACTAATTAATTACATCTCTTGTAATGAGAGATACATCACAAATATGCAATTATTATGAACCATTACTACGTAAATTAAAGGATGCTATAAAAGAAAAAATAAAGGAGAGTAAAAAAAATTTCATTTTCATGAAAATCCCCAATACACAAGTCAAAAGATTTACACTGTTCTACAAGAATATGGCATTGAGAAAATAAATCACCCACCTTTAAATCTAAATCTGTTCCCTAGCGATTATTATGTATTTCCAAATTGAAAGAAAAAACTATAAGGAATGGAATTTAAACTAAATCAAAACAATTTTGTGTCTTGAGCTTCTTGAGCCTTAAGGAAGTTATATCGAAAATAAAATTAATTTTATTACAATATATTGATTCCTTAGACCGCTTTCTCAGAACTTATTGATTTCCCCTGGTATATTACTCATACTTATTTTTGTTCCAAGACTAATATTAATCGGAAAACTTGCAAATTTGTGTTAGTTAAGGAAAAGTTACGGAACAGTTATTTAGTTTTGTGTGGTTATAGCAAAATAAATATTCGGTTATAAAATTCATCACTAGGAAGATAATATAAATATAAAATTTAAAAATTAAATAGAAATCTAATTATATCACTGTATTATTTTAACAAACTAATAATAATTATGTTGTTGAAGTTACTTAAAAAAATGAGATCATTACTACATAATATTTGTCGTATTATTTTATTTGCTATATAAAATCAGTTGATTAATTATAAATAAGTACGTGCTTAATATTTTTATCTGATTATTGAATTCATGTTAAACAATATTAGGACGAGTATTTACTAGATAGATGTAATTTTAAACAAAGTGATTTCAAAATTAAATAAATAAAGACATAAGTGCACACTAACAATAAGATTAAAGATTCTAAAAATGGTTCAAAAATTGCAAACCTGCTGACTTTAAATATTTTAATACTTACGTTTTTACACAACGGTCAAGTTTTCTATACGAGATGCATTAATTTTCTGATAGCAAATCTGTAACAAATAACCCAAAAAGTAATTAGCAAAAGTGGGAAAAAAAAACAAGTCATTATATTAACTCAGATATGTAATTATTTTTCCTGATTACTTAAAAATCCAAAATTAATTAACTAACAATATCTGAACTTTCTGATAATTATATAATGTAATTTACAAATAATTGAATTAAATTTGAATTCCAGGAGTATATATTAATTAATTTAACTTTTTCACATTAACGCTTTTTCATATTCATGTAATACTTTAAAAAATCATAAATCAATACTATTTTTGATGCCTCTATGGTAATCTAGATCTCGAGGGTATAAGATATTGATGAAGACATCCTGTAGAATAAACCGACTTCTATTTTAATATTAAGTTTGCATTATTATAAACTTGTTCTTCGATTTACTTTTTATATACAAATTTTTTCATACAAACAAAAATAAAGCTATACATTTTAGCTATAGAAAATTTATCAGAAAATCATCAGTCGTTGTCTATTGAATTTACTCTAACCAGATAAACAGTTTACGTTTAAATTTGATAACATATAATAGATTGAACGCCCATATAACATACTTGATTAACAAATGAAGCATTATTCTTTTAAAATAATTGAATTTCAAAATTTGTTTAAACATAGAAGAGATTACAACATAGATATTATTTCTAATTTAATGAAAAATAATTCATACGATTATAGCAAACCCATACAACTGATACCTTTACACAATAAAAATTAATGATCATTAACTTTTACTTAAATCGCCGGAGATTCGTGAATAATTTGTAGTAATTTATTAAATTAAATAATTAACAAAATCAACAGTAATTTGAGTATTTTTCATAATATTATCCTAGTTGTGAAATTCATCGTCTAAAAGGTTCATTAATTTGGCTGTGTGTCGAAGGTATTAACACTATTCTTTCTCTTAAACACATAATTAAATAACTGCAATCATTACCACAAAACTTTGGTATACGCCATCGTACCCTTGATCTATATTAGCACTACCATTGGTTATTTACAATACAAAATACTAAACAATACATAATTATTCATACCTGTAGTATTCAAACAATGAAGTTTTAGGTATTTTATGCAATTAATCGATTACTTTGCTTTTCACGCAATTATTAGTGATTGCTTTATTATTAAAATCAACCACGCATCAGTTATTAATGATGGAAAGTGAATGGACTGTTGAAATTGTGTACACAAATACTTGGAGTAATAATAATTAATTCAAGGGTAGAGCTGCCTATCATATTATCCCTACAGTTTTAAAATATCTAGTAATTTCCTCATTTCGTAAGGGAAGGTTGTCGGAATCACACAGTGGTACGAAATCACTTTTACACGTACAAACTATTATTATAAACATAATATAATTTATTGTACAAGAAGCTGTAAAATTTATTCTTTTAATTTCGCATTCGCATTTTGTGCGGAAATTATTGTGCTTAACGTAGAATTTTTTACCTTAAAATACATAAAATTGTTACCGGGTTCTTTTTTGATTTAATTTCTAGTGAGACCAGATCACACAGTATTGTGGCATCTTGATTTTAAGTGAATTACCTCATTTAACCCTACTTTAGGCTCGCTTTCCTTTCAAAGGAACAACTGAGAGCACTGGAAAGTTCTATCTTTATGTAATCTTTACTTCAGCATCGTTTAACGATTAACAACTATACAGAAATAAAAGGGGTAAACGGAAACAAACTCTGGGAACAATAATTAAAGTGCAGTATTAGGCGTTTAGATTCAAGATTCAATTATGGACGTTGATTGTGGACGTTCTAGCATCCTGAAATAATCACATTTTCTTTCCGATAATTTTTCTATATAGGGTTTACCCGAAAATTTGATAGCCATTCGTATTACTTACGAAAAGCGTTATTTATTTTAAGTTAAACATAAAAAACTGTATGGAAAATTTTAAATAGATGTATACCATCATGATTACATATTTGTACACAGATCATATTGCCTTAAATACTCACATAAATAAAAATAAAGTTAGATAAGCATAAATGATAAGTTGAGAATCATAGACACTATTTATTATAATTTGTTGTGTTTAGTAGTAACTTTTTTTTAATCTATTTGGAATTAGTGTCAAATCCGGTCAAATGCAAAAGAGCCACAAAAGATAGAGTTTTAAACAAGAAATTTTCCAAAAATAATAAATAACTGTCGTCACTATTAGATTTATAAATGGAAAACTTTTAAAAGTTTCCTTTATGATATTTAAAACTGAAAAACTATAGATCTACTTTTTTAACAAACAATTCATATTCTCAGGTACAAGGAATTGTACTAGATATTTTTAAGTAAATTAATTGCACGTAAATTTAAAATTTATTCACGATTCACCATCGACAATAATAATTCATTAACGAATATTAGTATGCATGACTGACTTGATTAAGCATTGATATGTGTTGGAATGTGTCTGCTGGACCACCTAAATGAGAATGTATAATATAAGGAGATTGAAAATTATCGTACGGTAATTCTTTAATTACAATATCACATTAATTACTGAGACAACAATGGTAAATTTGTTTTTATTAAATTGTCAATATCGCAATAATTATAAAAATTTAAATAATTGAAGGGACAATTATTAATAAATGTTATTAAGGATGTTGTCATAGTATTAAACTCATTTTGAAAACGGTTTCTCCATACATTGTTATTGCAAACAATTACTTTTCAATAGCTGAAGTACTTCATTAAAATTTCTGTGCCAATTTGCAATATCAAATCCATCACAGTTTATTAATATCAGCTAATAATGATAAACAAGTTTAAACCGTAGTCAAACTCACCTGGCGATCCTATTAAATTCTAAATAATGGTATTATAATAATTTAACAAATATTATTAAAATTATTATTAGGAAATAATTAATATTATAAGGTATATCTAAATGAATTATTATGGAACTCACCTGTTACATGTTAAAATTGTACCAATAATACTTTTAGGCTATTTCAAATGCTCAAATTCGAAACAGAAGGTTTAAAATGATCTTGATCTCCTTACCACTACAACAAACTACCCAATGTTATTGAATTTATTTTTAATTTATAGATGTACCTACAGCGCAATATTGATGCAGATTATTAAAAAAGTTCTATAAAAGTTGTTGTCGGGTGCTGCTACCTGACCTAAACACTTTCGTCTTCATGGGGAAAGGGGCTGTTCTTGTTTTACATTAACAAAATACCACCACCCGGAATAATTTCAAACTAAAAATTGGACGTAATGTTGTTAGTAATGGTGGCGCCACTAATGGTAATGTAATAATAGTAGGAGCTTCCTGCTAAATCTACCACTGCTCCTTCTACAACACTTTTACGAAATTAACGGACGCTCCCTTACATTTTCTTTAATATAGAGTTTTCTTGTTACACTTCTTTTTCCTTTTCAATATGAAATTTACATGTATAAAATAGTCTTTTTCTGACTGACAAAGGGAACCTATATCTGACGAGTTCCTAATTTCGATTATAATTTTTAAATAAAAATAAACCAAATGAGGAAGAAAAATTTTTTAAAGGAATTTTATTGTCAACACAACCACAATTTTGATGTCTGGAAAAGTGTTTAAATTGAAAATATCTCAAATTGGCAAATACCTACTATCGGAGTAAAAAGTTCTGACCCCTGAGTTTGAAGTCTTATATTTCAAAAAGTAATTGATGGAATTTTATGCACTAAGAAAATACAGATAAAGAATTTAATTTTGTATAACGCATTAAAATTTCAAAGTTATAGGTTTTATAGTGCCTTTCTGTTATGCAGATACTTAACAAAAGAGGCACAATTTAAGCAACAATTATTATGTAGAAAGATAATATCGATTTATAGAAATCCACTTTTAACAGAAATTTGACAAAATTCAAATACAATTTTAATATTGCTAAAAGAGTATACGTTTGTCTATATACTACATAAATTTTATGTAATTTCAGAAGAAAATACGATAGTTGTAGGTATTTGAAGTTGCAACTTTTCGAAATGAGTGCTAACACTATACTTTTTGAACATTTTTTTAAATAATTTTAAAACGGCTTTAGTTAGAAGTATAAAATTTTAATATGACATTTAGCACTAATCAATTGATATCATATATTTTTTTCAAATTTTTTCACTGCAAAATTTTGATTTTATTTGACTTCAAACAAGGATGCTTCAAACTCAGGGGTCAGAACTTTTTACTCCGATAGTAGTAGATGATGAATATACAGGGTGTCCCCGCACTCACTTTACATAACTTAGGTGGTGATAGAGGACACTTTTCTAAGAACAATATTTAACAAAAATTTTTTCTAAATTCAAACCCTCGAGAGTTAGGCCTCTTAAAGCATTTTTTTTTAATTTCCACCTTCACGTGGCCATAGCCCCGAAAATATTGATTTTTCAGTAAAGATGGTTTAGTGCTTTCTTAAAGACCGTGAAATAATCTACAAACTAGATTCAAACCTTTTAGTGTCTAAAATCAACGGCTTTCGAGTTATGAATAAAAGTAAGTTAAAAAATGTCGAAAAATTTGAGCTTTCTTTTTTTTTGGTTTTTTTCAAAACCCTGTATCTTTTAAACGAAACATTTTACAAAAAATCTGACGCCCCATTCCGGATAGAAAATTTTACGGACTACAACTTTTGTCTAGTAAAAATTTTTGAAAAACCAATCCATTTCACAGAAAATCAGAAAGTAACAAACAAGGCAGCTACAAAACATAAAATTAAATTCACAAAATTTTTATTTTTTTTGAAAAATTATTTTATTAATTAATTTTAAATTATTACATTAATAAAGTAATTGTTGAAAATGACCACCCTCATTATCAATATACAGTCGTGATTGTTTTAAAAGATGTATGTCGAAAAAAATCGAAAAAAATCGATTTTTCGACACTTTTAATCGCAGAAATTCGAATTTTTGACACATTATTTTCTAATTTTCTGTGAAATGCATTGGTTTCTCAAAAATTTTTACTAGACAAAAGTTGTAGTCCGTTAAATTTCCTATCCGGAATGGGGCGTCAGATTTTTTGTAAAATGTTTCGTTTAAAAGATACAGCATTTTTAAAAAAACCAAAAAAAAGAAAAGCTCAAATTTTTCGACATTTTTTAGCTTACTTTAATTCATAACTCGAAATCCGTTGAATTTAGACAATAAAAGGTATAAACCTAGTTTGTAGATTATTTCACGCTCTTTTAAAAAGCACGAAATCATTTTTACTGAAAAATCATTATTTTCGGAGCTATCGCCACGTTAAGGTGGAAATAAAAAAAAAATGCTTTAAAGAGTCCTAACTCTCGAAGGTTTGAACTTAGAAAAAAAATTTTGTTAAATATTGTTCTTAGAAAAGTGTCCTCTATCACCACCTAAGTTATGTAAAGTGAGTGCGGGGACACCCTGTATACGGTTAGGAGGAAAAAGGTTGAAAATAATGATAATTTGATAACTTTACTGCAAAATTGATACATTTTTATCATATTGTTATATCTTACAAGGATGCATGCAACCTATAGGTTGACTATCATATATTGAATAATCGGTGACCCATTATAAGGAGTCACAGATTTTTTCCAATTTGTAAAAAATTAAATTTGAGAGAATAGTAAAAAAATAATCAAGAAAATCTGTAGCTTCCAGGTTGAATGCGTCCTTGTTAGAATCTCACCAAGGTAGCAGAATCAAAATGATTTGTAAATTAAACACAATTTTTAAAAATAAAATGGTCAAAAACGGGAAACATTTTCTTGTTGGTGGAAATTTAAGTTGTTATAAGCCTATTTGCCTCAAGAAGGAGGCTTGGGTTACAAATTACGGATATATTTTATTTTTTTCTATGTTTATGTTTAAACGATTTTATCTTCATGGGGGGGGGGGCGAGACTCTTCCATAGATCCATAAATAGTTGATTTTATAAGATTTACGATAATCTTATGAGTACGTCATTGACAAAGGCCTCATTTAACAACTTTCTAATAATTGAAAGATCAAAATGAAAATTAAGCTTGATAAAACTTGGTAAAAAATATAATTTTATTTTAAAAACAAATTTAGTATCTAAATATTGATAAAAATGTTGCTGGGGAATTGATATTATAAAGATATTTACTACTGGTAATAGTGGAAGCTTGAGATCTGATCTAGCATCATAGAAAGGGAAAGGTGTTATTGTAATACCTATTAACCTATATAAAAGGTAAATATTGTAAAAGATCATCTCGTCCAGTAGTACTATTGGTGTATGAATTTTCAAAAATATATACTTTGAGAGTGGCTAATGACCTAAGTAATCGACTCTGCCAAAATACAGTGAAAACCTCTAGAGCTCGACGCGATGATTAAAAATAGACAGACAATATATTTACATAATTCATGTTTCAAACTCTTAATACAGGCTAACAAGTAAATATTTCATATCAACCCCTTATAAAACATCCCTTACTGCAAGAAAACATTTACGAAGGTGCTCAAAGAGATGAGACACAGACCGATCGATCGTTCAAGATAGCCAAAACGTTTGATAAACGTTATGTTTTATCTGCACTTCATGTAAATAAATACTAGCGTAAAAAGTTTCGAATATCATTAAGAAATTATATTGCTGCAAAATTTAGTACAGGTACTTTATCACTTTTATGTCTGAAAATTTACACAATTTGCATACTTTACAAAATCATCAATATAGTATTTAGAAGTTGTCTACTAACACCACCTTCAGTATACTATATTTTAATTTAAGAGACAAATATTTTGTTTAGTTATATTATCAAACTTGATAATTTAAATTTTAATTGCTCCGGCTTAAGGAAAACACTTTTAAAGTTATTTACTAAAATTATATTATGACTTGATTAAATTCTCGATACTTTTATTTAATGAAGACGTCAATTATACATTGTAAATTGTTTTCGTATATCAATATTTAAAATAATCGAAAACTGCATAAATTCTTCAAAACTGTAACACAGAGGATCTATCTTGTAAGAGTGGGTAAGTTAATCATTGTCAGCCGATGTCATAGTCATAGTAGTATGGCAAAAACGTTTTAAACTTTCTACTTACAGTTTACGAAGTTTTAAAGTAGAATATACGTGATATATTCTTAAATTTCGTAACAATTATTACAGTATATTATTTTACAAGTGAAATTATTTTTTGCCACACAAATCATTATTATTTTAATTTCATTTGGCTGTAGTCCTACAGCCAAATTTTCAGTTTTTAGCAAACTAAATTTAAAAAAAAGAGATTTCGTCATAATGTGAGCACTTTAAAATATATATAGGTATATAAGATACCCCTTAAACACTTAATTTAATTTACTATCGAAATCTAAAGTAACGTTCATATAGAGATTAGTTGTATTGTGAGGTAGAAACTTAGAAGAACCATCAAATTGAAGTATAGGGTGTTTTTTTTAGCTGCATGAGAACTTTCAATAGGGATAACAATTGAATCAAGATTGCTATGGAAACAGTTTTTTGACATTTGTGTTTAGCAAGGTTTGGTATTTAGCCTGATGATCATCGATTGCGTCGTGAGTTCGCAGATTGGGCTCACAACCAATTGGAAGTGGATCCATTTTTTTACCGTAAAATTTTGTTCAGTGACGAGGCACATTTCTGTTTAAATGGGTATGTGAACAAACAAAATTGCCGTATATGGAGTGAGACCAATCCGGGACATTATCTTGAGACTCCATTGCATCCATTAAAATTGACTGTTTGGTGTGGAATACACGCCAACGGCATCATTGGTCCATATGTCTTTCGAAATGAGGAAGGAGCTACCGTTACAGTGAATGGTGTGAGATACCGACACATGCTCAATACATTTTTGTTTCCAAAACTTCAAGAGCTAAACATTGACAACTTATGGTTCCAACAGGATGGTGCTACGTGCCACACAGCCAACGAAACCATCAATTTATTGAAAGGACAATTTGGTGACAACATTATTTCAAAACGTGGTCCTATCAATTGGCCTCCAAGATCGTGTGATGTGACACCTCCAGATTATTTTCTGTGGGGGTATGTTAAATCCATGGTTTATGCTAACAAACCAACAACTCTAGAAGCATTGGAGGCTAATATTCAGCAAGCCATTTATGAAATAAAGCCAGAAATATTGGAAAAATTGGTCAAAAATTGGACTGAACGGATGCGCTTCGTAACCATTAGTCGTGGTGGTCACATGCCGGAAGTCATGTTCAAATCATAAATGCCTTTAACTGTACTTTCATAAAAAAATTATAACCAAAGCATTCCGTCAGGTTTTTAATGTTTTATTTCATTTTGAAGTTCTCATGCAGCTAAAAAAAACACCCTATATAAATCCTTCCCATATAGCACACAATATTGCTTCAAAATATGAGCTAAATACATTTCATAAAGATTGATTCTTGCAAGCGTCTTTGAAACATTTTCAAGAATATAATAACAAATTTGTATATTCGAATAAAGCCGATAAAACCAAAGTTTGTTCTAAAAATAATTACCTTTATTCAGAAATTTGTTATAATTTTTATTAAAGAGATATTATCATCAAAGACTAACATTCAAATTTGAAACTCTACATTGTAAAAATTTATAAAAAGTATCTATTTAAGAAAGTTTATTGTTGAAAATTCTACAATGCTTCCACGATATTGGATGTAATTTTCTTTTATACCGAAAAATTTTTCTAAGTTTTATGTTATGTATTGCAATATATAAAAGTTTTTACCAATCCCTTTATATAGGGTGTTTTTTTAGCTGCATGAGAACTTCAAAATGAAATAAAACATTAAAAACCTGACGGAATGTTTTGGTTATAATTTTTTTATGAAAGTACAGTTAATGGCATTTATGATTTGAACATGACTTCCGGCATGTGACCACCACGACTAATGGTTACGAAGCGCATCCGTTCAGTCCAATTTTTGACCACTTTTTCCAATATTTCTGGCTTTATTTCATAAATGGCTTGTTGAATATTAGCCTCCAATGCTTCTAGAGTTGTTGGTTTGTTAGCATAAACCATGGATTTAACATACCCCCACAGAAAATAATCTGGAGGTGTCAAATCACACGATCTTGGAGGCCAATTGATAGGACCACGTTTTGAAATAATGTTGTCACCAAATTGTCCTTTCAATAAATTGATGGTTTCGTTGGCTGTGTGGCACGTAGCACCATCCTGTTAGAACCATAAGTTGTCAATGTTTAGCTCTTGAAGTTTTGGAAACAAAAATGTATTGAGCATATGTCGATATCTCACACCATTCACCGTAACGGTAGCTCCTTCCGCATTTCGAAAGACATATGGACCAATGATGCCGTTGGCGTGTATTACACACCAAACAGTCAATTTTAATGGATGCAAGGGAGTCTCAAGATAATGTCCCGGATTGGTCTCACTCCATATACGGCAATTTTGTTTGTTCACATACCCAATTAACCAGAAATGTGCCTCGTCACTGAACAAAATTTTACGGTAAAAAAATGGATCCACTTCCAATTGGTTGGAAGCGAATTTGGTAGCGTTGTTCAATGGTCAATCTATGCATTATCAAATGCCAAACCTTGCTAAACACAAATGTCAAAAAACTGTTTCAATAGCAATCTTGATTCAATTGTTATCCCTATTGAAAGTTCTCATGCAGCTAAAAAAACACCCTATAGTAAGTATAGTGCATTTTACACCTAATATTAATAAACATTAACGTTGACATGCAGATTAAATCTATAAATTAATTATTTTATATATTAAAATAATCGTAATATTACGATAGATAAATGATTGCTAGTCATCTGCATCGTCGTAGGTATCTAAAATGAGTGATTTTTCTTTCCGTTTTACCATCTATATATATGATCAAAAGGATTAGGCGTATAGGTGTAAAGGAAATACTGTGTGGGATATTAATCAATAATTTTGTATTCAATTTTTATTGTTTTCAGTTTTCAGTTTTTTAGAAATAAAATAAACAAAGGGGTTGTTTTGCAATAAAGACTTCATAATACCATAACACAAAATTGATGTTATAACATAAAGCAAACTACACTAGGCAAATTTATTATAATGTACTATGCCACAACTACGCAAGTTAACTTCCATAACAGAATAATATATTGGGTTTATCAAAACCTACACAATCCAATTCGATTCGCCATATTTTAATTAGTATTGTAATAAGATGTACGTTTAAAAGAAATATTAAAATTTATCCTTGTCTTAATGATTTGGTAATTTTTTTGTTTTTATTTAATAGATACTTGTAATAATAAATTATTAACCATAAATGGAGCAAATTATTCAGTTGTATGCAAAACACATCTCAAATAAAATTCAAATAATGTGGGTAATCAATCAATCAATGGTGCAATGACTTGTGACAATAGCTTTTACACCGGCACCGTAACGTAATAAAAAGAGTCGCTTGAAATTTAAATATTAATTTACTATTTTATTGTATGTACATACCACATTATTTTTTCCCTAAATTAGAACTCAGATTCAATCAACTTTCCGTGTTAACAAGTTAATAGCTTAACCAAATAGCCAGAAATTTTAATAAATTATGCCCAGGAAATTTTCTTCACTATTTTTTTTTTAAATAATCCCTGTCAATTAAAATAATATTGTATTATCTAATAGTTTTAGGCACACTAAACATGATAAAAAATAAACTTCTCAGTGCTACGAGAGAATCAGCAAACATTTTATTAATAAAAAATACTATCCTGCAGTACCTAGATAGTAAAACTTTTCGTATATACACAATGCTCAATTTCAAACTTTACTTTTCTTTATAACTTTAAAACTTTATATTGTAGCACACCTCAAATTTGCAATAAAAGTAAAAGATCCACGCAATATGGATTTCGTTTGAATCCTGAAAGAGAATTCCTAGAATATATTGTAACAAAATTTTAAAATTAACAAGTTAATTAAATTAAAAATTCTAATTAATTTTCAACAACAAAAAATGTTTTATTTTGTAAATAAGTACTTCATTTACAGATATTAGAAGCCAAGTTTTTTGCACCCTGAATAGTCCGAATAAACAAGGAAACCAGCCTATTAACATTTCATTAGTAAGTCTTCTTGATTTTGACCAAGTTGACCGCTTACACAGTGTTTAGCATAGTACAAGGAGGAAGATCAACAACCTAACATAATAATGAGATAAGATTGTTCAAGAATACCATGGTTAAAAACATTACATTCTGTCTTTTTGAGACATTTATATTTAGTGAAGTGAATCGAAGTTTTGACTTGCGAGTGACCTACGGAGTCGCAAGGTCGTGTTTTTACGATTATATAAAATTTTGTAAAAGTTTTGGAATGATTAAAAATAAAATTTATAAAAGAAAAGTTTGGTGATATTTATTTTTTAGTATTAAAACAGAAGCTAAGTTTTATTATACTAAAAATTGTTTTGGAAGATTCGTAGAATTGTAATTGGTATTGAAAATTAAAATTTATTGAAAGGTACAAGGTCGTGAGATAACGGCGGAGCGAGGCATTAAGACGATAATCCAACTTGACCAGAATTTTTTATATTATATTTTGCCCTTCATAAAAATACTTATTTAATAGATTAATAGTAGTCTCTATAAAAAAATATAGTATAATTAATTAATTTCTTAATTAAATTAGTTCGCCCCTGTTGACCAAATGGAAATCGTTTTCGGTATTGCATTTAGTACCCCAAAAATCACAGATTCAAGTTTTGGTGTTGGTAGCGAACTTCTGTTTATATGTAACATAAAATTAAGTAGTTTTACAGATTCAATACTTCGGTATCACATTTAAGACTTGAGTTGGTTTGAAAAGTAGAAACAATATCAACTGTTTTAATGTCAATTAAATTTTTCACTAATTATATAACCTGCCATATCGAACTTCCAATTTCCAATAGAATAATTTATTATTATTGCATTAATTTTATTTTTATATTTTCTTAGTGAAATTTTTAATTTACAAGAATTTACGACCACTACCAAAGAATTTTTAGCATCGTACACCAAAGTGAGTCGTACAAATGTACGAATTTCTCTGATCTATTACATCACAAACGAATAGGGTACTATAAATTAAACAAAAAACTTAACATACAAGAAAATTTTCTTGTATGTTGTTCTTTACTTACAGTTAAAATCTAATATTTTAACGTCTAGTTAAGTTTTTTGTTTAATTTATATTTCACATAACACATACTAATATCACACTCTATTCTTGAAAAAATTTCTTTTTTAAGATCATATTTCTGAATAGGGTACTATTCACTATTTTCCATAATTTTCTTATTTCAAAGTAATTTTTAGAACCTAAAAATATTACTGATTTAAGTGGATTCCGAACCATGGTATAAGTAATTTATGAGTAGATCCTTCTGGATTTCAATTCACGATCTATAGATAAGTATTAGAAGATTAACTATCTACCCCTAGATCAAATTAATATACGTACATATTGAAAATAAATATTATTTGATTTCAAACATTTAAAACAATAAAATTTATATTTTACTTAATAAAGCCAGTATTTATAAGTTTAATATTTTGTCTGTTTCAGAGATATTCAATTTGACAGTTATTTCAACAATTTATTATTCTATTGGTAACATTTTTTGCAAGGTAGAATGTTCATATAAAATTACAACAATGTGATGGTAATAATGTTAAAATTTTAATAACTCTTTTTAACATTTATAATAAAATTTTAATTTATATGCCAGCTTTCATTTATTACCTTAATTAGCTTTATCATAATTTCATAATTTGTCATAATTTCAGCGTTAAAATATGTGAATAAGTAGGATTTATTTAAAAAAATAATAAGCATCAATTCGATTTTTCTTTCAATTCCGTTTTTGTAATAATAGATCAAATAAAAATAATATTAATTTACCAATAAAAATAATATTCTAAAATTATTATGGATTAAAGGACATTTACATGATATTCTAATGACGATACTCGTTTTAATTACTAAAATTAAGAACCAAAACTTAACTAAAACAATAATTTATATATGAAAAAAAATGTTATTTAATAATACTCTCATTTTAGTAACACTTTCGTGTGTTTAAATTGAATTTTATAATACGGTATATCATTGACATTAATTAACACTAAAACTTGTAAATTGTTTTTGTCCATTCTTATAGTTTACTGATGTATTTTTATAAATAAAATTTACTGTACTCGCATAATATTGTATTTATGTGCAAATAAACCCTACGTACTAATATCAGAAAAATAATTTATAACAATCAGAATCGTTTAATAGTTAGAAAATAGTTTTTAAACTTGCACAACTTTCAAGTTTTTAATATGTTTTCTCTTAATAGTATTAGCATTAGCAATCAGTACCAATACCGATACCATAATATGTACCGTACCAATACAGGTAGTTTGGTGAAGTGGTTAGGCTGAATCCCGACCGCTCCCAAATTTATCCGTGCCATGTTTAGGATTACACGTTAAACTATCATCCTAATATGTCGTTTAGTCAGCAAAAGTAAAAACTGCTGAATTATAATTCGGTCTTGGCCTTCATGATTTTGGCAGGTTTATCCTGTATAGTATTCAAATAATCATGGTTACATGTCAGAAAATGAAATAGTTCTGTTTTCCAAAACTATTGTATATTTTATCATCATTTTTAAAAAGATTGCAACCTTTTTTCAAACTTATCTGAAAAGTTATAAATATATCCTGTAAAAGTAGCTTAAAATCACTAGTCGGTTTAGATACTTAATACTTTAAAAAGTAGTTTGAAACTGCAGCTTAACTTATTTTTAGAAAGTAGTTTTTCCGATCACTTAACATTTGGGAAATCTACCCATACCTTGTTACTGTTTATTATGTAATTATCGAATGGAAAGAAATTTATTTTAGATTTTAAACTAGGATATTTTCAAATAATTTTTTCTTTAATTTTTGTAGGTATTTTATTTACGTAATTACAACAACAAAATCCAAACTAAATGTAACAAAATATCTCGTCTGAAACAAGAAAGCAGTGCTGTGATCTTGTAATATAAAGTTTGAACTAATTCTGAATAAAAGATAACATTTACAGAATTGAGCAAATATTGGCTGCAAATATTAAATTACTAGGTGTCTATTGGTAGTTTTAAATAATGGAAATAAATTTTAACAGTTAAAATAAATTATTGCGTAAAAATTTCAAAGTAAATAATTGAATAAAGTCGAAACATAAAATCAAATCTTATGTTTCAGAATGAAAATTACAGGTAGGTATAGTATTATGTAAATTGAAATTTTGCTTATTTGCATAACGAAAACATGTTTCATCATTATATAAGTACGATACACAAATTTAAACTTCCTCCAATAATTTTATTTGAGCTAAAATTTTAAGCTGACGTTGGTCTCTAGGCATTGATTACAATTAACTCAAATAAAAATACCTAATTATCTTGTTAACTACTTGCTTCCAAAATAAAAATGTATTGGCTCAATTATGTTTACTGTAACATTTTTGGAGATAATCCGATTTTCGGCGTATCCTTTTCTTTCGTTTCTTCGTATTTTATTTAATTTGTGCTAAATCCGTCAAATTTAATTCAATAAACTACCTACTTTTCTATTACTATAAATACGTATATACCTTTTATTCAAATAAAGAGATAATTAAAAGGTTCTTATCAGATAAGTATCAGTCAAAATAAACATTTGACTGATATCACACTAAAATTTGATTTAAACCAGCCGAGTGCACTAATTTGTCGTGGAGAATTTCTTATACATGCAATTCAAATTTTAAATAATGTTAAAAAAATATAAACTTCTACAATCCTAATCTTTAGCGAATTTTTAAATTTTTCTTTCAAGCAGACACCGATTCTTTGCAAAGCTACAATCAACATTGTAATAATATTGAGAAATCAACTATTGGCAATATTTGTAAGGCGTACAGGCCGCATTTTGACTGTAAACATATTATACAAATGAGCAATTCGAGGTAGTTTAAAAGAATAAAGTTTTCTATAAAATTTTGAAGTTTATTAACCTGAGGATTGAATAAATGCTTCGTTAATACCAAGCCATATTACTTCTAGGGCACTATCTAACATTATTTAGATTGTAGATTTACTATTTGAATAAGTAGCTTGCTAAGCTAGCCACGGCACTGTTTTCATTATTAATTGTAAAAATCATTAACACGGAAGAATTTATGGCTTTTCTTGATGCTCCCCGAAATTCAGAGATTCAGAGAAAAATAATAATTAGACCATCTCCTGATTCCGATCTGGTACCTCCGAATTTGTAATTAGTATTACGCAAAATACTACGTCAATAATCATCTAATGATTATAACTGATAATATCTAATATATTTTCTTTAAATTATTTTAAATTTAAATGTTAAAACGAAAGTTTAATTGCCAAAAATATCCGTTGCTCCAGGCCTAACATTTTTTCTGAAATACATAGTCTATTGAAATTGGTTCTAGCAGGATACACTTGCTAGTGCGATAACTGTAAATTGAATATAAACTATTTAAATTAGAGGAAATATGCCTATGAGAGCACCACTAACTATTTACATCAATAAATTAATCAGTAATCAATTTTTTAACTTTATGGTTGCGTATTTAAATTAGTTAGTGTATGTGGACTTCCGTATTGAAATTTGTGCGCAGATATTTTACAAAAATAATTATTTGTTTTTCGTTTGTTACTGTTAGGTGATTATTTTGTTTTCGATGCAATTTACAAGATATTAGTCACTGTTTCCGTGTAAATTTAATTAAAGGATGGGTTCAAAGATTCGATTAAACTGATTCAACGTTAATTGAACAACAACAAATAATTAAATATTAAGAATTTACAATTAAAATTCTCATGCTGATGCGTAAAAACAGAAAATTTTCTTTTCATTGCCGCTGAAAATTGCGTACTATTATGAATATTAACTATCCATTTGTATTGCTTACTTATGTATAAGCAACTTTCAATATCATTACAACTAAATTTATTTATGATAATTAATAATCTTGTATAATCCCTTCGCTTGATTTTGTTTGTAATATCCCAAGGGAATAATCTCATCCGTAAACTTTATATTTACAACATTTTCTCCATTATCCAAAAAGAGTCGGGTCACTTCATAGCTCGATAAGTTATCAGAAATAGAAAAAGTTTAAGAATAAGTTATTAAATTTTAACTTTTAGAATACCTTTAAACTACAATAATAATTATAGATTCGATTCAGGGCTCGCTCCCTAATTATTGGGATCATAGTGAGAATTACATGTTAAATTATCGATCCTATTATAACATTTAGTCAGTAAATAAAAACTTTCTAAGTACTTTTAATTCCTTCCTTTTTATATTTTTTTAATAAATTCCTTCTGTATTTATCAACCAATTTCTCAATGCCAGCATTTTTGCAACCACCTAGAAATTTTATTATGTAAGTATAATGAGAACTTCTAAATGATCAAAATATAACAAAAATTTCTCCTATCATATCAGTCTCTTTCGTACAAAGTTATGATTATTGACATTTTTGTGAATTTCGAGCAAGTTATGCTTTACAATACTAAACCTTGATTATAAATATTTCAGTAGATTAAAATTCTGTTCAGATATTCAGATTATAAATTCTAATCCTAATGAAGTCAGTAAAACATCACCATAATTTCGATATCATAAACTGGAAAACTCATACCATTTACTTATTATTTTATAAACAGATTTTAAATATTTAATTGAAATTAAAAAAAAGTAAATAAATAAACTGGAAAAAGAGAGAGCTTGTCAAACTTCCTCAGCTGCTCCTAAAATATAACAAAAAACGAATTATTGAATTTTCATATAGGTATACATCGATAGAGATTCAACTAAACTTTATATAGCAATGAATTTCACTTTTTTTAAATTTTATATTTCAAAAATCAATGAGACTCAAACGAAGCACAAAAGCGTTTGACACCAATTTCACTGCAAAATTGGAATTTGAATTAGGGAGTATCGGCAATTATTAATTAACAACTTGCAATTTATTTAAAATAATTTCTAGTTTAATTTTTAGCTGCTATCTTCCAGTTAATTTAGAATCTTAAGACACCTGGGTTATTTATTTCAAATGTTTGTCCGTAAATAAATAAACTACCTGCTGTATGGTATTTTCTTAATGTTCCCATTATCGGCAAATAATAATTGAAACACATCCACATTTTTATCCTTCGCGATGATGAAATAATCACAAACTTAGAATATTTTTATTATTTAATACGCCTAGAGAACATAAATATTGCAGTTATTTTGATGCCTCGATTTAACAAACACTTTCTTTCCAACATACAAAATTAATTTCTTTATTTACTTTGAGCAATTGCGTTGAATTTTGATGATAAGTTTCCCCTCATTCAAGTTTATGTCTTTGAAGAGCCTGACTAAATTATAAGGTTCTGTCTGATTAGAGGAGAAATTTGCTTTAAAAATGCGAAATAAAATAAATTATGTTTTGTTGCAGAAAGTTTATTAAAAGTTGAACAACTTGATATACTTTTTTTAATTTAAGATACCTACTGCAATATTAAAACATAATTAGCAATTTACTTTACTTAGGGCCGATTTCATAATCAAAACGTTAATGGACACTTAACTAAAATTTTTTTTAGGCTAACGAGACACTTAAGTGCTCTGTTAAAATTTTGCATTTCATAATGGTTTTAAAAAAAATTTTAGCTAATGGAGCATTTAGAACTATAATTCGTGAATTTGAACTAAAAACTGTCAGGTATAAATTTTTTGACGTAAGGTATACTTGATACCAATTACCAACCAAGATATTTGTGGTAAAGCAAATATTGTTTATAACAACTGTTTGACCATAATGATTGAATTGTTGTGAATAACATAATTTTTTAACACAATGGATAAAGGAGCAGGAAGATTTCGAAGTTCTAACTTCAGTAAAGAAGAAGAACTCCGTTTGTTAACTGAAGTAGAAGATTTGAAGCACATTGTGGAGAACAAGCAATCTGATACCTTGGAAATCGAGCAATTTTATAAAATTCTTCAGCGGTTTTCGCCATTTCCTCTCGGGTTTCAGGCATTTTATTGTAGATTGGAGCTAACATAGCAATGGAATCAGAAATTCGAAAGATAATTCTCAATGCCGCAGATGTTGAAACTCCACAGAAGTCCGTTACCGAGTTTTGCATACATCCTGTTGCATAAAATCGAAGAGTTAACAGCAATTGAATAACAGGTTAAATGCTTCCACCTCGTTAATAAACAACAATAATTAATTTAACTAATTAACCGAGGACATAGAGATGCAGAGGAGAGTTTGTCAGGGCTGTGTGCTCTTACAACTTCTCTTCAATTTGTACTCGGAGGCCATTTTTGAGAAAGCTCTGGAGGAGTCACAGCATGGAATTAAGGTGAACGGAAGAATCGTCAATAATATCCGATACGCAGATGACACCCTCATACTTGCCGACAGCACTGAAGGTCTGCAAATATTGTTAAATAAAATAAATGAAACAAGCAACGCATACGGTCTTCGCATAAACAAAGAAAAAACAACAGTGATGGTAATATCAAAGACACCTATTAACAACATAAATATTAATATAGGGGGTGATCGACTAGATAGGGTGGATAAGATCAAGTACTTGGGATGTTGGTTGCACGAAGATTGGAATCCCGATGATGAGACCAAGAAGCGGATAGAGATAGCCCGTAATTTCTTTTTTAAGTTGAAGACCTTGTTATGTGGCCAGGAATTAGATCTGAATACCAGCTGACGCGTCGCAAAGTGCTATTATGTCCTATCGATACTCTTCTATGGAGTTAAAGGATGGACTGTAAAGATTTCATCTATTAATAAACTGGAGGCTTTCGAGATGTGGATGTACAGAAGAATGCTCAGAATATCTTGGATTGAGCATGTCAAGAACGAAGAGGTTTTACGCCGCATGCACAAAGATCGAGAAGTCCTCACAACTATCAAACGAAGAACTTCGGGCATATTTTCAGAAATGAAAAGTATGCTCTTCTTCAGCTGATCATGGAGGGGAAGATAGAGGGTAAACTAGGTCTCGTAAGAAAAAGGCAATCCTGGCTGAAAAATTTGAGGCAATGGTTCGATATCCGGGACGTCGCAACAAAACTCACGAAGAACAAAGACGAATACAACATCATGGTAGCCAACATCCTGTGAGGAGGTAACGTATCGTCTCGTCATGGGTTGCAAACGATCTTGAATTTGTTGCAATACTACATTAAACGTGTCTTTAGTTAATCGAAACCTTTCAAAAAAATCTAACTCGTCCAAGTCTTCTACATTATTTTGTCTTATCATGTACCATTTTTTACGCCTAACATATAAATTCATCTTCTGAAGAAGAACTAGAACTGCTATCTAATAAAATATTCATTATTTCAAAAAAAAAAAACCGCAATATAGAATAATACTCGTGACTTCTATAGGTTATGTTATGTTTAACAGGCCTTTTAAAAATTTAATGCGCAAAAACCGATGACTTAAGTTAAAAGTCAAATAAATATTGACAGGTCGTTAAAATTGATTATGAAATTCATTTTTATTTTAAGTCTCCTTTTAAATTTTAATGCCATGTTAACTTTGATTATGAAATCGGCCCTTAGCGTATTTAATTAATGTATGAAATTTGCTGAAATTTGTCTCGAATTGTTTTTTTACTTTTTTGTAATTTATGCACTATCATTTAATAATGTAGTACTAAATAAATTTCTAATAAAGTAAAGAAAAACGTTGGTATGTATTCGTATAATAATAAATAGAAATTTTTTTAACACTATTGCGTGTGAATTATCAATTTTAACTTGGTTAAAACTATGTAATTCACTACTTGGCACTGTTAATTTCATGATTCATGATATTTATGAGTTTAATAGATTAACTTAAAATTTGCGTTGTATTGTTTAGGCGATCGTTACTTATTTATGTATTAATAAATATTTTATAAAAAATATAGTAGGTACAATTTTCATATAATAGAGGTATTTTTTCAATGGGAGAGCACTAATAGACAACAATGAAAAATGCAAATTTGTTATAATCATCATCAACAGCTATATAATCCATCGTCGGATATAAGCCTCCCCCTGTGGGGGTTGTTAGCTATAACTCGCCACGGTGGACAACCGGGTTGATGAGTGTAGTCCACAGATCAATTTTGGACTTTTTAGATCACAGCACATATTCGACGCAATCAGGATTAGAACCGGGGTTTCCCGTTCTCTAGTCTATCCGTGTTTAACGAATTCTCGATTTTCTTAATTTTTTATAAGAGCATTTACAAATAATTTATTTGACTATTTTTACAGCGAAAGAGAATTTAATAACTAAGATATTTTACAATAATCAACACAAGGTATACACAATCTCGTGGTCTGTCCGCCATCGATTAATGACTGTGTTTCTTTCGAGTTTTACTATATTTCCAAGTAAATAGTTGAGATTCAAATTTTTAAATATTACGATAATGGCTAATCACCACTGCCATTTTGTAGAAAAAAGAAAAATAAGTGTAAAGAAACGAACAACAATATTTATGATTCTCAAATTATTTCATACTTTCATGAACATAACGAAGACAAAGACTAGTCGTTAATCTATAAATTTTTTATGAATTTATACAAATATTATTTATTATCAGTATTATAGAGAGCGTTAACTTAAAAATTGATCGCTTTCAATGCAGAAATGCTACTTTACCAAGGATATAATTGCAACACAAACATGGGTTACAAGCTTTTGTATACAATTCGAGGTTTCTCTGAATACATAACATTTATGTTATGTTTGTACTGTAAGTAGTACTGCACGCAAAACACGGAAGGAAGAAAATTAATCTACGTATATCTTAAGTACCAGAAACCCTAAATGTAATGATCCACTCAAACCATCTCAAAGAGAATATAAAGCAAATAAATAGGAGTGTAAAACGAAACTACACCTAATAAGCGTTGATACCATTAATATTCTTGTTAAGCTTTACCTTACAATAATTGTAAATAAATTGAGCCATCTTACTTACATTGTTTTGCATTAAAATTACTTTGTAGACATATAATAAATTAAGCCCACACCTTCCGGATTGCAATAGCGATACAATTAGCAGTCACAAATCTATCTGTTATTAGCGATAATTAGAAGTAAATGTCACAAATGAAGTAATAACTAATTCATTTCAGAGTAGTAGCATAATAGATTTATTTACGTATATATAGAACCATCCAATATAATATTCATTAAATTTATAACATAATAGAAGTAAGTACCACTTGAATAAACATAAATTTTTCTTTTATTAAACTTTTACATAGTTTCCTAGTCACATTGCAAAGCTAATTTTATTTAACAATTCTTCCCAAATAGATTTTAAATATCATTATTATCGATTAATCAAATCGATGCAAACTTTTATTCGAATAGAGTTTGACTTTCTACATATTATATCCGTTGGTAAAATCGGGATATTTCAAAAACGTTTAAACATTTTTTATATTGACTCGAAATTAAAGATAGGAAATTTCATTTTATTGCGAAATGTAAACTTTAAGGTATTCTACGCAAAGTTTATTAATTTAAAGAATACCCTGTGGTGGGTGTAATCAGCATATTTAAACGAACTTTTAATTCCGTATAATATGTTGAAATTTGAATATCCGTAATCTTGCTTGAAAATTATCTTGCATTAATTTAAAATTATTGAACGTTCTTTCAACTCCATTAGGAATGCAAAGTTTAAATCGCTCTCGCAAACAATCAATGCATCAATGACGGAAATGAACCTTATTTTTCTCGGGACCGAAAGTTTTTATCGCAGCAGCTCCACGAAAAAGGGATAAATACAGTTCTGAATGTTTTCAATCGCAAATCATGCAGAAAAATAAAAATAACCGAAGTGACAGTATAGTAGGTACCCTTCTACTAGAATTTGAAATATTTTACTCGTAGTTATGTATGTAATAATAATTAAAGAAGGATTAAATGGAAAGCAAGTGCAATGTAAACAAGTTTTAATAACAAATGTTTTCCATCGGAGAGTGAGAAATATGTTTCTTCTTCACTGCACTTTTTGTATTCGAATTTACTACGTTTTTTATACAATTTTATCTCTATCATTAATTTTAAAAATCATATTAAATTTTGAGAAAAAATAAGCAGCTTTTAATAAATATTTTACAAATAGGTAGATAATAAATAAAATTGTGATAAATATTATCCAGACGTTGACTTTTTTGACAAATAATACGTAAACATAAAACTCGGGAGAATCAAGGACTTAAGAAGCTTTATCACGTGACTAAACCTTATTTTTTATATCCATCTTATAGCTTACCTTTCAACAATACATCGACTATAAAAATTAAACTTTGAAATCTAGGTATACCATACATGTGAACTTAATAGCTATAACAAATTTTAGTGTTTATTAGATAATGATTATAATATTAGAGTCGAGTGGAGTACATAATCGGTGCGATTCTGATTTGAACATGGTTGTACAACAATATGGTTACGACGAGTTGGTTATCCTAAATTATAATCATGTTCTCAACAAGGTTCCAAAAAATTGCGATTCTATTTAACCTAATTTAAACATCATGGTTATAAGTTATACGTAACAAATCATGGTTATGATTAGTTCAAAATTTACCGTATTAGTTCACATGTATAGCGCTTTATATCGTTTGACAACCGACTATTTCAAACAGCTGATTAATTTGTTGTGATTAAAAAAGTTTTTGTTGTGCTAAATCGATGCTAAATCACAGATTAAGTAACAGTTTGTGTTGTTTCTGTGGAATAATGGCCGAAGCTAAACGAAGAGGAAGGAAAACTACCCCGAAGATAACAAAATTTTTTTAACGGGGAAGTGCCATCCAGCATACCCAAATGAAATAGAGGAGAAGTGGGAAGAGTTATCCGATAAGTTAAATAAAGAATCGGGAGGTGCAAATAAAAGTTCAAAGCAGTGGCGAACTGTAAGTTATATATTTTAAATTTAGAAGTTTATTTGCGGTAACATAGCTAGTACTAAGTAGGCCCTGTATTTTTGTTATTATAAATTTTCGTTTTTAGTTCCTAGCGGAATGTAAATCTAGGGTTCGGAAGAAGGCTCGATTCTATCGAGAAAGTCGAAGCAGAAGAAGATGCACTAGCGGAGGCACAAGAATCTGCCGAGAAGCTAAGTTCAGCTGTCTCGAAGCTCTCGGAGAGTGTATCGACATTGGCCGATGCAATGAATAATTTTGCCAATGCTTTAAATAAATCTAAGCAGTAATTTTTTATAATTTATTATTAATATTATAAATAATAAATATAACTAATAAATATAACTACTTAAAAAAAATTATTGTGCTTCTTCTATAGAGTTAATTAAAGTTCTCCGTATCATACGTCCTTGCATTAAGAAGTCGTTAGCATAATCTTAAAAAGAAAACATCATTAATTCAATATACCACCAAAAGTATATGCTTTTTACCATCTCTGTTAAGTATTTCTACTTCATGTGGGACTAACGGTAATTCTTCCACTTCTTCCGAATCAATCGGTACTCTAAACGTAGGTTATTTCAAAAAATTTAATAAAAATAAAAAAATATTAATTATTTAATTTTTCTTACTGATTTTCAACATTTTCATACATGTTTTCAAAATTTAAGTGAAAATTAACACCAATTGGGTCCATTATTCACTGCTCACTGCTCGATTAATGCAACAATTATAAAAATACTTGTAATTATTTTGACAAACTAACGAATTAACTGCAGAAAAGGTATAACCATAGGTCTAACAACCACTGAAATGCAGTTGTTATGATAGTCATGAATTATAACCATTATTGTTCAGAAACCACACCCCTCATGGTTATGTCTTGAAGATCAGAATACAAAATACTCCCAAATAACCATATTGTTATAAAATAACCATTTGGTTATCATAACCAGATTGTTATGTCAAATCAGAATCGCACCGAATATGGGCACAAATCTTTGAAAGTCTGCAAAACGATGGATAAATAACTTTAAAATACAATGAAATTTGAATGGAGAATGATTTCTGAATGTAAATTAACAGGCAGGTAGCATTGCCAGTCGCTGAATTAGTACTTGAGAGGCCCCAAGCGCAATTCAATTTTGAGTCCCCCCCCCCCTATAAATATTATTGTTAATATCAACCCCTACACCCTACAGGCCTACAGTATGCATTCTACGCACACCTTTCTTGCTCTGATGTCCAGAAAAGTTAAATTTTGAGGCCCCTTGATTTAAGAGGCCTCGTGCGCCTGTTGGGAAATCCGCCACTGAGCATTGCTTTAGTTTGCATAAACAAATATAATATATCAAACATTCGCAATTACTAATTAATTTGTGCAACTTAAAATCGTTTTTAATGTGTGATATAGATGCAAGAAGATGATATTATTGTGCCAGACGACATTTAATACAAAAGTACGCTTCTAGTTCTTTGTGGTCTACATATACTCGATGTTGAAATCGACCTTTTGGTGGTTTTGTTGGTTTTCGAGAAAGTAGATATTAGCAAGTAAGTTTCAAAAAGATTAAATTTTTTTTCAAAAGTAGTCTAAAGGGTATCAACCTAAGAAGGTGAAGACATTTGTCAGAAAGATGTGGAGAAATTTATAACTGAAGCTAACGATTAGATTTTCTTGCTTTTGAGGGTAGCCAATGAAGATCAATTTTCAGTTGCTGGCACGTTTGCTTTATGTAAACCTATTTTTTTTAATAATTATACAGTTAATTTTCATATTAATAAATATGTTTTAAGTACAGTGCATTGTAATTTTGTTCCTACTTTCAGCAATAAAAAAAAAATTGACAACATTTTTCACCCACTAGTGGGCGATAGTAATTTTCGCCAACTCGTCATAGAAATAACTTGAGTGAAATATGATTTTTTTTTTTAATAATTCTAGTTCACACAATAATGAAAACATTCCTGATTATAAATAACTTTGGATTTTTGATTTGCAATCAATCGGATGCGATTTTTTCTCTAGAGATACTTTTTCATTTTTGGCTATTACGTTTTGTCAATTGGCAAAACTTATGTAAATATGGAACCAATTCTTAGTCTGTGAATTGAACTCAGAATTTCCGCTTTATAACACAACCACTTCTGTGGAATTTCTGGAAAATTTCCCCTATATCCCAAATTGAGACCAGAAACTTTAACTAAAATCGAAATCCAAAATCATTACGGCAGTATCATTTTGAAAACTGTTTCTAATTAATTAACTTGATCTAATTTTATTGAAAATTTTGCATTTTCTTTATTACCTATATAAAAAAATCTCTCATATTTTTACACACGTAATCATTTTTAAAGGAAAGTAAAAATCACGCCGTAAAGTAATAATTTTTTTAACGTTTGCTTTTGTAAAACAATTTTATTACTATTTGTAATCTTTTAAGCTTAGTTTTATTATTTTGGTATCTAAATTAATCTATATTTAAATATTACTACCTACATATTCATTTCATTTATATTTTATAAATGAATAGACATTCTAAAAGAGAAGGAGAATATAACAGAAAATGAAATAATTTTGTTATTTGAGGTGGAAATTTAGATTATCATTTATTTATTGGAATCTTGGCTTTCCTGTAATAAATTCTTTTTGAGATTAACGTTTGGTAGCTTTCTGATGAATATCTAAAATACAGATATGAAATTTGAACAATAATATATTTTTAAACCTACCGTTTCTAGATTTTGTTTTTACTTTGACTTTCTACCAATAAATTTTTTCATAAAATTAAATTGAATAATATACTAGAATGTACATAATATTATCTAATAATATTTTTTTAATATAATTTCAATGAAATTAAAATAGAATTAACCCAAATCACAAATGCATATCTGTGCAATACCGATAAGATTATTTAACAAATCTTGGGTAAATATTTTTGTATTGGTGTCTAGTTTTTAAAATATTTTTCTGCGATCGTTAAAAAAGTAAGCCTTTATGTAACTCTTTTCCGCACGTGAGTGATAATAAATTCATTACGGCATTGTTTGCAAACAATTGAGAAGGAAATGTTGACGTATTTAAATTACTTTTAAAAAATATCAAAAATTGCAAAATAAAATTATTTTATTTTCATCTATTTTCAGCAGATTTTTAAACGTTTTTAAAAAGAACGCATCATAGCATTGCAGATCAAATAAAAAAACCATTAACAGTAATAGCAAGATAATGCAGTCTATAAATTTAATTTTAACGTTTTTGCTACAATAAAATTTATTTGTGGTTTACAATAATGCATTTTCCATTTTAAAGCACTGCAAATAACATTGTTTCTCCGAAAGCCATCAGTGACGTTTTATTATTACGTATATAAATATCTATAAGGCAATTATAATGGTACTTAACGTGCTTAACAATGACTGCCATTTGATATAATTTCCGTATAAAAAAATGTCATTGAATTTAATCCTGTACTTTTCAGATAATATATTTCTATTATTAAAATTCAGTTAGGTTTTCCAAGTACCAATAATATCTATCAACAGCACAGCTATTGCTAGGACATACATAAGTATAATTTTCTATTTAGAAAATGGAAGGATCAGTCCTATTTGATACTGCTTATAATCAAATTCGATTTGGATTTTATTATATCCTAGTTCTCTTGGGATATTAAGAGTGAGTTTCCAAATCTAATAATGAATGCCGTTAAGTCTTTAAGTACATAAATGTTAAAACAGTTCAGAATTACTAAATAAGGTAACCTAAGCCCAGACCTGTACATGACATTAATGAAGTGCAATCCTGACTAATATTAAACGAAGTGTTAATTATGTAAAACCAACCCAAGTTAATATTATGAGGGTGATAATATAATCAACTAAAGTATACCATATAAGAAGTCAAACTGGGAAAGATAAATTTAATTAGAAGTAAGTGAGAAACGAACGTAAAGAAACGAGAGTATAAAAATTAGTAATTATAATAAAACTTATCCAAATTAGTAAACGATTTTAAATCAGAAGTGGGATTGTTACCGACGTTTAACCAAAACAAAATAATATACAAGTGTACAAATATTTTTTACTACTAAGTTTCTGTGAGAAATTTGATTAGATTAGATTAAATTAAATAAAAGTATCGTATTTTTTTTTCTAAATGGATGAAATGAAAGAGAATCCCTACATAGTGATGAAACCGAGATATATACAGGGTGTCCCCGCACTCACTTTACATAACTTAGGTGGTGATAGAGGACACTTTTCTAAGAACAATTTTTAACAAAAATTTTTTTCTAAATTCAAACCCTCGAAAGTTATGCCTCTTTAAAGCATTTTTTTTAATTTCCACCTTCACGTGGCCATAGCCTCGAAAGTATTGATTTTTCAGTAAAAATGGTTTAGTGATTTTTTAAAGAGCGTGAAATAATCTACAAACTAGATTCAAACCTTTTCTTGTCTAAAATCAACGGCTTTCGAGTTATGAATTAAAGTAAGTTAAAAAATGTCGAAAAATTTGAGCTTTCTTTTTTTCTGGTTTTTTTCAAGACCCTGTATCTTTTAAACGAAACATTTTACAAAAAATCTGACGCCCCATTCCGGATAGGAAATTTAACGGACTACAACTTTTGTCTAGTAAAAATTTTTGAGAAACCTCTCCATTTCACAGAAAATCAGAAAATAACAAACGAGACAGCTACAAAACATAAAATTTAATTCACAAAATTTTTATTTTTTTTTTTAAATTATTTTATTAATTAATTTTAAACTATTAGATTATTTAAGTAAATGTTGAAAATGACCACCCTCATTTTTAATACACAGTCGTGCTCGTTTTAAAATATGCTTTATAGTATTATTTATAAAATTTCCTTTTTTTTAAAAATCCATTATAGCAGGGGTGGTCAACAAGGTCGAGGGATTGACCGGTCGATCACGAGGTCAATTTTGGTCAATCCGTGAATGTGAAAAGTGTCAAAAATTCGAATTTCTGCGATTAAAAGTGTCGAAAAATCGCCTTTTTTCGATTTGTTTCGACAAACATCTTTTAAAACAATCACAACTGTGTATTGAAAATGAGGATGGTAATTTTCAACAATTACTTTATTAATGTAATAATTTAAAATTAATTAATAAAATAATTTTACAAAAAAAATAAAAATTTTGTGAATTAAATTTTATGTTTTGTAGCTGCCTTGTTTGTTATTTTCTGATTTTCTGTGAAATGGATTGGTTTTTCAAAAAATTTTACTAGACCAAAGTTGTATTCCGTTAAATTTCCTATCCGGAATGGGGCGTCAGATTTTTTGTAAAATCTTTCGTTTAAAAGATACAGGGTTTTGAAAAAAAGCAAAAAAAAAGAAAGCTCAAATTTTTCGACATTTTTTAACTTACTTTAATGAATAACTCAAAAGCCGTTGATTTTAGATAATAAAAGGGTTAAATCTAGTTTGTAGATTATTTCACGCTCTTTAAAAAAGTACTAAACCATTTTTACCACAAAATCAATATTTTCGGCGCTATCGCCACGTGAAGGTGGAAATTAAAAAAAATGCTTTAAATAGGCCTAGCTCTCGAGGGATTGAATTTAGAAAAAAATTTTTGTTAAATATTGTTCTTAGAAAAGTGTCCTCTATCACCACCTAAGTTATGTAAAGTGAGTGCGGGGACACCCTGTATAGTATCGATATTATATTATTATTTTTTATTATTATTATTATTAATTTTTATTAGGCAATATTAAAATACATAAAATACATTTTAGTACATATTACCTAAAAGGGTGAAGGGTCAGCAAAGCTGTTTTTCACCTAAACCCTCAATATAGTTTGACCATCAACCTCGCTTTGAACGACTCAACATTCCGAGACACCGAGTATATGTCAGCATATTTGTTAAATATATGTGACGCTAAGTATTGGAATGAACCTTCGAATTTGGAACCATAGCGTTGTGGAACCGACAGAAGCAAATTGGAGCGAAGATCTCGGTTATGTACTTCCGACCTTCTGATGAGGAGATCCTTAAGATATCCTGGTTGACCAAACTTTAATATTTTGAAAATCAGCACTGCGAATCGGAATTTGAAGCGAGTATCAAGTTTCATTATTCCTTGGGCAGAATAATGAGGGGTAACATGGTCCCTATACCCGACGTCATAAGCAAAGCGGAGACAAGCATTTTGCAGTACTTGGAGCATATTTCTTATTTCGTCCGTCAGATTTCCATAGTATACAGTGATACAGTAATCGACATGGCATAGTACCAGGCTCTCGACAATTCTCCATTTTACCACGGACGACAGGAAGTTCTTGTATCTATAAATTGTCTTAAGCTTGAAATAACATGTCCTGGCGATCTTCTTGACATGAGCAGAAAAAGACAAATATCTATCCCATATCACTCAAAGGTTTTTTACTTCGGTGCACCACTTCACTACGCACCCGTTAACATGTACGTCGGTATGTTTAGCTTCCTCAGCTGTCTGGCAGTGATGAGGACTGCCCATACACATTGTAAAAGTTTTGGACGGGTTTAGCAGTAGCCCATTTTTTATACACCAACGTTGTATCAAAGACAAGACAAAGTTCATTTCGTTGATAATACGATTTATGTCGAATGGTGAGCCAGATATGTAAATCTGTATATCATCGGCATACATATGGAAGAAGCAGAAATCAGGTAAAATTTTCGGAAGATCCGCAGTGAAGATTATAAATAATAATGGCCCAAGGAGGCTACCTTGAGGAACTCCACGTCTATTTTTCCTTTCATCGGATACCTTAACCATTCAGCTTGACCCTCTGGGTACGGTTTGTAAGGTAAAAATATAGCAGATTTAAAGCCATGTCGCTAAGGCCGTAATATTTGAGCTTAGCAATAAGTAAGTCAGGGTCAATGACATCAAAGGCTTTGCTGAAGTCCAAAAACGTGATTAGCGTTATTTTAGAGGCATCCATATTAGCAAGGACATCTCCGGCCACTTTCAATAAGGCAGTAGTGGTGCTAAATCTTGAACGAAAGCCTGATTGAGCGTTAGGTACCACGTGATTCAGTTCAATATGATCGAGAAGTTGTTTTCGAATAAAATATTCCAGTACTTTGGATAGAGCTGGAAGAATGTTTATTGGCCGCAGCTCGCCAAAGCTGCAGGCAGTACTAGATTTTGGAATTGGCAAAATAATCGATTTTTTCCATAAGTCAGGCACCGTCGAGTTTACCAGACAAGAATTTATGAGATCAGTTAAACTGGGCAAGCAATACGGCAGAATAAGCTTCAACATTCTGGAGTTGATTCCATCGATACCTGTGGCATTAGACTTCAGCCTACAAATGCGTTAGCTACCTCTTCCCAACTCACAGGGCAGAAAATCAAGGTCCCAGTCCGTAACGGATGGTTGCTACGCGAAAAATCATCCAATGTGGCATCGTCAATAGCTGTGTTAGGGACAGCATTTATAAAAAATTCGTTCAAATCATTCGCATCATCTTCTTCTAGGGTTATTACTTTCTTGGGTTTAGAGTGTATATTAGTACGGTCAAAAAATTTCCATAGTTTCTGTGGATTGTGAAGGTTACTTTCCACTTCGTATTGAAAGTAGGCTTGTTTTTCCTTCTTAATACTTTGTGTCACCAGGTTACGGAGTTCTTTAAAATAGTTGAAATCCATATTTAATTTAGACTTGGAATACTTTTTGTATGCTTCCTCACGTAACTTTATCATACTTTTAATCGTTTCGCTTAGCCATCCAGGTTTCGGAGTATCAATTTTAATTGTATGCAGCGGAGAGTGAAGGTCAAACAGTAGGGTAATCTTTGAGTTAATAAATTCGAGTTTCTCATTTATGTCCACTATAGCTTCAGAGAGAGACCAATCTACGTTATTAGCATCTCTAGCAAAATCTTCCACATTAATTTTGCTAAAATTTCTAAACGTAATTGATTTAGCTTGATGTTTATCTACTGGAAACGTTAAGTTACAATATACAAGTTTGTGATCTGATATTCCATTTACATCAAGTGTCCCGACATTGTAGAAAGAGATGTTCTCACTTAAGCAAATGTGGTCGATTAACGTAGAGGTCAGGTCAGTTATTCGAGTAGGTTCATTCACTATTGTAGGTTCATTCACTATAGTAGGTTCATTCACTATCAGTAGGTTCATAGAGATATTCTTCAGAAGATGGACTAATCAAATTGACGAAGTAAGAAAACGTGCAAAAATATCTGATTACATCTTAATTTTAAGAGCAGTAAAAATTGGAAAATGTTGTTGAAGATCTCCGTAATAATAGGGCTGCAAACACGAGAAGCTCCGATTTTCTGTTTGGTTGCTGAAGGCTGCTGTTTGTTTTGGGTACTTGTTTATTTCAGGTGGGCGCATGTTGTAATTGTGACACCTTAATCAATGATACTATGTGTATCTTTGTTTCCACACTCCAATCATTTCAATTATTGTAATTGTGATAGCATCTCTCTATCAATTAAAGCACTTTATCAATTGCGTTTTTCGGAATTCCCACAAGCTACCCTTTTAATTCAGAATCCACGACTCAACCTCCGCACGAATCGAGGGCTAGTCTATTAACATCGTGGCTAAAAAAACTGGAGAGGTTCTCTTCAGATTGTGAAGGACTTTGGTCTCTGTTTCAGGTCAACTCTCTCATTAAGGGTTGCTGCTCAGAGAGAAATTATCATTTCAATGTGTTATCACCATGATAGGTGCACCTATCACGGTGAGGAATAGAGCCAGACATTGTTGGGTCCGTTAAGTTGGCCCCCCCCAGTTAATATTTTTTCTCCAAAAGCTAGCTCCCGAATCCTTATAGCTAGCACCAGCTAGCACCCAAGTTTGAAAGCTAGCACCATTATAGTTTTTCCACAAATCGATATTGAAACCGGGGGGGGCCAACTTAACGCTAGCCCCCCCCAGTTAATATTTTTTCTCCAAAAGCTAGCTCCCGAATCCTTATAGCTAGCACCAGCTAGCACCCAAGTATAAAAGCTAGCACCGTTATAGTTTTTCCACAAACCGCAACTGAAACCGGGGGGGGCCAACTTAACGTTAAGTTGGCCCCCCCCAGTTAATATTTTTTCTCCAAAAGCTAGCTACCGAATCCTTATAGCTAGCACCAGCTAGCACCCAAGTATAAAAGCTAACACCGGTATAGTTTTTCCACAAATCGATATTGAAACCGATGCTTTCGGTCCTGACGGACGCGCATGAATGGATTAACGAGATTCCATTTGTTTATAGGATAGGCTGCCGACAAACTGCACGAATGTGTAGATAGCGAGTTATTATTGTGGGTCAAATGTTACCTTACTATAGAACAATACTTTGCATAATTCTAGCGCATTTCGTTACTTAAAAAATGAGTTTATCTGAGGTGCATGTCGCTGCCCCCCCCCCAAATCGAATTTTGGGGTGAATTTGGTGTCAATCGTTAGAGCTTCGTTAGAGCCTAAATGAGCTTCCATTCTTTTCGTTTGAGCCTCAACCGTCGCGAAGATAATCGCGAAAAAGTTTGGGGGGGCTGTAGACACGTTGGCCCCCCCAAATCGAATTTTGGGGTGAAAATGGTGTCAATCGTTAGAGCTTCGTTAGAGCCTAAATGAGCTTACATTTTTTTCGTTTGAGCCTCAACCGTCGCGGAGTTATTCGCGAAATATTTGGGGGGGGCCGCAGACACCTTGGCCCCCCCAAGTCGAATTTGAGCTTCCATTTTTTTCGTTTGAGCCTCAACCGTCGCGGAGTTATTCGCGAAACAGTTGGGGGGGGGCACAGATATGATTTTCTATTTTCGTTATTTTTAAGAATTTTTGGATGAAATTGGTGTCCAACGTTAGAGCTTCGTTAGAGCCTAAATGAGCTTCCATTTCCAACATCCTAATTTCATTTTCTAAAAAGTTAAGGGCATTTCAAATTTTCGATTCCTCCGAGCAAGTTGCGTCCGATAATCCTCACATTTAATTTTATTTTACCAGATTAAAACTTTTGTTTAGATTAAAAAAATTAATCCTCCTTGCCATTATAATCTTCATAATAAATAAAAATGGAAAAATTAATTTTACAAAAGTTTTCATACTTTTATGTTTCAATTTTGTTTCCCACTATTGTAAAGTATACACGCCCATTTCTCGTATAATAATGTAAGTTAAATTGTAAGAATTTGTAAAAACTGCACACATTTCTGAAAAACTAAAAGGGCCGAATACGGTATAATTGTATTTTTACATTATATTATATCTTTTTCATTACTTACAGGACGTAGACACGTTTCCCCCTCTCTAAGTCGAATTTTGGGGTGAAATTGGTATCAAACGTTAGAACCCAAATGAGCTTTCATTATTGGTTTAGGATTACTTTTTGTAATCGAAACAAAAATTTTACGCTCTAACGTCTGACCCTAATTTCACCAAAAACTTCAAAAATATAACGAAAATAGAAAAACACGTCTACCCCCCCCCCAAGATTTCGTGAATAACTCAACTACGGTTGAGGCTCAAACGAAAAAATGGAAGCTCAGTTAGACTCTAACGATGCTTTAACGTTTGACACCAATTTCACCCTAAAATTCAAATAAAGAGGGAAAATAGAAAAACAAGACTACGACCCCCCCCCCAAAAAAAAGAAAATTACCAGCAAGAAGTTAATCGTTTGTGGAAAGAGGCAAAGCTTGAAGTTCACCGATAAGAATGCTCTATATGCAGCAAAAGCTTTGCCTCCTTCCACAAACGATTACTTCTTGCTGGTAATCTGTTTTCTTTTGGGGGGGGGTCTTAGTCTTGTTTTTCTATTTTCCCTCTTTATTTGAATTTTGGGGTGAAATTGGTGTCAAACGTTAAAGCATCGTTAGAGTCTAACTGAGCTTCCATTTTTTGGTTTGAGCCTCAACCGTAGTGGAGTTATTCGCAAAATCTTGGGGGAGGGGGTAGACGTGTTTTTCTATTTTCGTTATATTTTTGAAGTTTTTGGTGAAATTAGGGTCAGACGTTAGAGCGTAAAATTTTTGTTTCGATTTCAAAAAGTAATCCTAAACCAATAATGAAAGCTCATTTAGGCTCTAACGAAGCTCTAACGATTGACACCAAATTCACCCCAAAATTCGATTTGGGGGGGGGGCAGCGACATGCACCTCAGATAAACTCATTTTTTAAGTAACGAAATGCGCTAGAATTATGCAAAGTATTGTTCTATAGTAAGGTAACATTTGACCCACAATAATAACTCGCTATCTACACATTCGTGCAGTTTGTCGGCAGCCTATCCTATAAACAAATGGAATCTCGTTAATCCATTCGTGCGCGTCCGTCAGGACCGAAAGCATCGGTTTCAATATCGATTTGTGGAAAAACTATACCGGTGTTAGCTTTTATACTTGGGTGCTAGCTGGTGCTAGCTATAAGGATTCGGTAGCTAGCTTTTGGAGAAAAAATATTAACTGGGGGGGGCCAACTTAACGTTAAGTTGGCCCCCCCCGGTTTCAGTTGCGGTTTGTGGAAAAACTATAACGGTGCTAGCTTTTATACTTGGGTGCTAGCTGGTGCTAGCTATAAGGATTCGGGAGCTAGCTTTTGGAGAAAAAATATTAACTGGGGGGGGCTAGCGTTAAGTTGGCCCCCCCCCGGTTTCAATATCGATTTGTGGAAAAACTATAATGGTGCTAGCTTTCATACTTGGGTGCTAGCTGGTGCTAGCTATAAGGATTCGGGAGCTAGCTTTTGGAGAAAAAATATTAACTGGGGGGGGCCAACTTAACGGACCCGACATTGTTCATCAAAGAATACGCAAGGCAATCAAAAATCAGTGAACCGTGGCTACAAATTTTAGTTATCATGACTAAAAATTTATAAATATCTACTAAATAAGTAAATATAACCCCTTAATAAATTTGATGGAAATAAACGTTTATGGGGTAATTTTAAATTCTGGAAAGCCTCAATAATTCGGAAAAGTTGTTAAATTTAAATCTGCTTTTACACTATGTTTTTTTATTGTATATCTTATTTTATATTATGTTAATTTCAAAATTCCAAATGTTTGTTTATACTTATTTTAGATAAGATACCCCAAATTTTTAGCAATTGTTCCTGTTTTCGTCCTTTTGCAGCTACGTTGTAACGAATTTTGGCTTATTTGTTTTCAACCTTTCTTTTCTTTTCTTACTTTCACATTCGGTATTCTTACAGTCAAATTTATGCTTTAATTTCAGCAACGTTTTCAACCTTTAGGCTTGAACATTTTGTCTCACGAGCGGGAGATATTTGGGATATTTTGCCGAATTGTGTTTGTATCCGGTTTGGGATTCTAGACGTGCACGTTTACTGTGCTTGTGTTATTTGCTGATTGCAAAACAACCAATTTATTTTTCATTTAGTCGAAGCTTGGTTGACTTTTGGTCAAAGTTTTGTTTGGAAATGGTTTTTTCACCGCTTTTAATTACGTTGAAGCATTACCAGTCGAGTCGTCAAATTCAGTTTTCGAACTCAACATCTGAACGTACTGTCGTACTATAATATGATGAGCTGGCTTTTACCTTCCATCAGGGCTAGTGAGCAATTCGGAGTTAGGGCACTCTGGAATGATTTGATCTTCTCTCTCATTAGGGGTAAGATCTTCCCAGATTACGTTCACATCATTTCAACATCACGCTTAAGCCGAGTTAGTTTCTCGTTTCCTATGATTAGAATATTACCCACTAAAGCTTTAAAAGAATTTTGTAATCGCGTATTTGAATGGCTTTTGGAATTAAAGAGCATTCTAAGTTTAATTTAGTTATTTTTCTGTTTGTGTCTTGTACTTGATTTTGGACATTAAACATATCAATCCCACCTTTACTTGCTTTTACTTTGTTTACTAATTAAAACCGTTTTAAAAGGAGTATAAAAATCGCAATAAATTGTCGTTCTAAAACTTATGTTGCGGTGAGATAAAGTTTGGAAGGCACTGTTCTACACGGACCGTAACGTACAGAAGATAAAACTCCATACATATGAAGCCGGTAGCTGCAAAACCATTATGTCACATTTTCAGTAAGAAGTCAAAATATACGTTTTATATAGGTACGTTTAAAAAATAATGTTTCTCTTTTAAAACGATACTCGAAAATCAGTTTTACTTATAAGGAAACTTTTATAGAAGACTTATATAAAAGTAAACTTTTGCAAAAGATTTACTTATGATTTTATATTTAAAAGCAATTATTTTTCGTTTGTTGTTTTTATTTTAAATTTCAACTTTAACCTAACTGAATTGTAAATAATGTTATAATCGAAACAGTGTTGTGTATCGCTAAACTCAACGTTATAATGTAATATCATAAATACATTTATTTTTTAAATTTTAAATAAATTTGTACAAAATTATAGGTAGTATGTATGTACATACCTATGACAAGCTAATAAACTCAAATTTTGCCAAAAGATATACTCAAATTGTACCCTGAGGTGGATCTCGGCTGACCATTATAATATTAACTTTTAGGGCCGGTTCCACCATCTCTGGTTAAATAGTTCAATCAATATCAAATGGCTTTCATGCTATTGCTTTTTTTTTACCTACGACGGGGAGCTAACCCGACGAAGAACCCCCAACCTGGAGGACCAGAGAGACGGCCAGAATAAAGTTCTTAGTCGAACCAGGTATTTAGCGTTCATATAGTCAACTCACTTAACCATTATGCTACGACCGTCTCTTGAATGCTTTACTATTGCATGGAATTATTTTGTACTAAATTTTTACTAATTTGTACTCCAAAACGTAATTTTGTGCAGTTGTCATTTAAAAGAAAATTCTGAGAAAGACAATTGAACTGCCCCGCATGGTGGATTAAAGAGATTCTTAGTTTCTACGTTTGTACAAATTTTTAATTCTTTTCATATTGAGCTTAAAAATTATTAAAGGAAAGTACTATTTATTTAAATAATTTTTGAAGTAATTAATTATCATTTAATTTATGATTTTTATAAATTTATATTAATTCTATCTTGGCAAAAGATTCTTATACATAAATTTGGTTGTAACGTCATCTTTCGCGACATACCCCAGCGGTGTCCCTCTGAATGTAATTTATTTCAAGTAGCATTAGATATTATATAAATGTTGTTAGTGAAATTTAAAGTTTTATTTTATTTTGACTTTTAAAAATGATCCAAAAGATATCCATACCGGAGTTAACAAAGTTTTTCAAGTTTTATAACGATGTATTGTCAAGTGCTGCCCTATAGGGATATATGAATTTATGAAAACTTGCAAACAACAATGAGTTACTATTTATTATGCATCGATACATAACTTTTTTATTTATTTAGAAGGAATTTTTTTAAATCAATATTATCTCGCTTTTGTGAATTTATAAACTACATTATAATAGCAAGTTTAAGAATGAAAACAAACGTTTTTATCAGTAGTAATTTAGTTTAGTTTTAATTAGATAAATTATTAGTATAGGTAATATTATAATTAATAATGTATTTGAGCTTTCAACTGCTCAAATAAATTACCTTAATTCGTAATTTATTACAATAACACTAATTTATTAAAATATAATACTAATTTATTTTCACGAATTAATAATTAATCAATTTATTCAGATAAAGATTATTTTAGTTTACAATTAAATTAAGGATAATTATAGAATTATAGTTGAGGAATAAGTCAATTGCCAATATAAAACCAAGCAATGACCACGATAAATTATACTTAATAATGTTTTACTTTCAGCTCAATTTTAAACATTATTGATTCCAGTCAATAGTTTGACATAACCGTATTAAATTTACCTACATTAATTTTAATTATAATTACAGCCGTTATGACTGTGCAAATCCCCATTACCTAAAACTACATAACATATTTCTCGACAATTATGACCCAACAATTAAAATATTATATAATTCGACTTTACGTTAGCATTCGGCCCGAAAGCATCCTTTGCGATAGCTTACCAAGCAAATTGTCTTCAAAGGATAACGAGTATATTATCCTAAATATACAAATAAACTACATTTAGTAAGTAATTTTGTTATTTACCAACTTTTGTTTCCCTTATGTAATTTTGTCTCTAAATACATATAATTTAAGGAACTGTGCTCACCACCCAGAGTTTTATACAATTTAGTTCTATATAATTTCGCTGGTAATTTTGTACACAATTAAAATTTAAATCGTTTTATTAAAATTAAATTATTTAAATGTTTTTAAACCTCTTTAATTATAATATAATTATTAATATTTTATTTTATCAACAATATTATTTGTAGTACCTGAAAACTATAATTAATTCTATTCAATTTGCTCGATAATTTCTAAATTTTAATTATTATTTATTTCACAAGTTAAAAACTTATATGTAATAAGGTACAATAATTTATATGCGTACCTCAGCTTTATGACTATTACAAGCAAATAAGCAAACAATATTACTTCTAAAACTCATATACCTACAGTGATGAAATCATTAGAATATAACCAATAAACAATTGTGGTATTATTAGTATTACGTATAATGCGATTGGACGAATACGACGTACTCACGTAATTATTGCAAATAAATGAATAATTCACCACAATGCTAGGCGATTATTTAGTGCATTAAGGGTCCTCCGCGTCGATCCAAAATCCAAAATTAATCAAGTCATATCAATACTGCCATAAATGCTGGACCTTGTTTGACGCACTCCGTGATTGAAAAATGATTAAAAAAATAAAGCAACTTTGTTTGCCAGTAATTTTTCAAGTACCTCGTCAGATTTCTTACCATGCACATTATCTGCGAAATTAATTATGGATTAATGCATCCGGATGCCTGCATTTATGATGCTAATTTTCCGCTTGAATGTTACGAAGTCAGGGGAATCCTCTTCATAACCATAGTTAAAATCTAAGGCCCTTGAAAATCTACAATTATTTATTTTATTAATTTACGCCGAAAAATTTAATGTATACAAAAAGAACGTTAACACCATAAAGGATAGATAATATTCCTTAGTTTAATAATTAAAAATTATGTATTACTTTTTATGATGATATGTGAGCCGTAGAAGAGTCAAAAAATTCATTTTCATCGCCATTTATCCAATATAACGGAAAATCTGACAAAAACAACAGTTAGTTAGCAAAGTAAAAATTCTACAAGAGCAGCTTAAAATCTATAAAATTGCTACTTTCAAAATAATCACAATCCTTATTTTTAGTAGTAACCTTATACATTTTTGATATAAACCTTTTTAATTTTGAAAATATTTTAAATTGGAATCTTAATCATTTGATTAGCTTTGTTATAACATAACTATATTAGATAACTTAATCTCTAACCCTAACCTATTCAAAATATAATAAAGAGAATCATTATAAATGCATTTGGTATATCAAGATAATATATTATGACATTATTACAATTACACATTATAATTATAAATGCATTTGGTATATCAAGATAATATATTATGACATTATTACAATTATACACTTGAAATGACGTCAATAATAATATTGTTAATTTTCATGTAAAAAAAAATAACATTTTGAGTTTTTAAATCTTTTCTGATTTCTTGCTATTTTAATTATTGTTCACCAAAAAGAATATTATCGTCATCTTGTGTAGGTACAACTGCGTGTTCTTAAAAATTTGTTTCCTTCAAAAGCTTCCATCCAAAATAATTTTTCTCTCGCCACCAATTATCTCGACTTTAAAATCTTAAAATAGCACGTACCTATTCCAATATTTCAAATAAAGGCTAGATAAAAATACTATAAGTATTTTGAAACAAAAATAAATAAAATCAGTACCTCATAAGTCATAAATGAGGTAAAGTAAAGTCTGATTTGTAACAGTTACAGGTTTTCCCTTTAACTTTCAAACTTTCTGAAAATTATCCCAGTTTCTCTGTAAGTTTATGTTATAAAGTGATCATGATGTCTTCAATATAAACTTTTCATCGATACATTTGTTAGCCCAAGTTTTTTTGTCTATTTCCGACCAAATACAAAAACTTACTCTGAACTCTCTCAATAAGACCAGAATCGACCGCATAAAAAGGAGACAACATTGGAGAAGCATACTCCAAAAGCGATCCAACCAAGATTATGGACAAAATCTTTAGAGTATTAATACTTTTAAAATTTCGAGTGTTTCTATTGACGAAGTCCAACATTCTCATTGCTTTGGCAGATACATGCTCCATATGATACTTAAAGGTTAACTTAGCTTCGAAAATCACCCCCAAATCATACATTGTGTCAACCGATAAAAGAGTAAGTATCACCCTCCAATGTGTACCGGTGACTCGACCTGATAAAATCTCATCACGCAGCACTTGCTAATATTCAGAAAATGTTGATTATAGGTGCACCATATCTAAACGCACACAAAGCATTCTGAATCCTAACGGAATCCTTATTCGATCTTATCAAAGAAAATATCTTTAGATCGTCAGCAAAAATCAAATATCGAACACCTAATCCCAGAGCCCTGTCAATATCATTAATAAAAAGAATAAAAAAAGCAAGGAACCCAAATGGGACCCTTGAGGTACTCCAGAAGTCACCTCTATTGACTGAGATAACTGTATCTTGGTTTTAACCAACTGAATTCTACCAGAGCTTATAATCCAACACAACAAGAACCATGTATACCCAGGACCTCAAGCCTAGAAAACAGGATAGAATGATTAATTCCGTCAAAGACCTTACAGAAATCCGTGTAAATGGAATCAACCTGATAACCGTCCTCAAAACAGTTAAAAATTTAGTTCTTGTATATCATGAGATTTGTTAACTAGGACCTTCCCCGTAGAAATCCATGCTGTTCATTAAAAAATAGATTCAAAATATCAGAAGAGATCGCATCAAGTACCAGGCCCTCAAATATCTTCGGTATAACAGATTGAATTGAAATGGGGCGATAATTCGACACATCAGACCTATCACCCTTCTTAAAAATTGGTACCACAAATGATTGCTTTCAGACAATCATTAACCCATGAGGACCGATGGCTTGCTTAGCATGCCCTCCAAAGCACGGAGACTATCATAAGAAAGTTTACTCTCTCCGGATTTAAACCCGGTACTACCTACAAGGAAAATGCTTCCATTATTAGGGTGTAGAGACCAAATGGAATTTGAAGTTGAATTATTTATTCCTCTCGATGAATCACTTGTATTTTTTTTCCATTAAAATTTTTTTCTTTTTCTGTAGAGTATTTCCTAATCAATCTAATGCCATTCTTGTGAATTTTTGTGAATGGCATTGAACGAAGAAACCCTGTCATCGAGAAGCATGTTCATGCAGATAAATCCACCGATATGCTGCCACCCATAGGAACACCTTCCTCTTGAAGAGAGGATTTTCCGTTAGCTACAAAGTAGCTGTTCCTAGTGATGAGTCAAAGTGAATTAACTAAGATATCATTAGGGATAGCCATTATTGTAAGTGATCGGAAAATCTGATCTTCAATATGTTTAATGACCAGTTCCATAGGAACATTAGTGAACAGTGATGAAACATCAAGGGAAATAAGAACGTCGTCCTGTTTACGAATATGGTTAGATAGTATATCTTTCTTTTCTATGAAGTTTTTGACGGATTTAATACTGAGGTGATGAATTTAGAGAGGAAGTGAAGGGGTTGAGATCAAAGAAAATACGTCTAAAGAGGTAACCGTCCTTATGTAGCTTGGGTAAGCCAAGCTTTAGGTGGAACTTCCATTTTTTTTTCTCCAATTTAGTTCCTCCAACTCTAGAATTGCTAGCTCAGTCGGTCAATTTTAATTTTTTTCTTTCCAAATTCCTAATTGCCCACACGGAGCGGGGCTTATCACGCGACCATGGTCCTCCAAAATAATTTAATTTTTCAAAACTAAATTATTAATTTTACAAATTTGTCCAACATATTTTATATCACCAAAGTTTTCTTCCGCTCTAAAGGATAAAAAGAAATAATGTCAAAACTTTTCTTTCATAAATTTTATTTTATAATTTTTCCAATTTTACAAAAATTTCCAACGCAGTAATCATTGCAACCCCGCGGCTTGACTCACCGCACGCGACCCCTTATCATACATACTTCACTGCCCACCTGCACCTCAAAAGCAGGAGCGGAGCGTCTCCAATTTATTCTAAACATATTTTAAAAAAATCTTTCTGCTTCAAGCTTCGAATGGCTTCTTACAACCTGGCAACTTGTGCCAGTTAATCTGAACATATTATAGTCGAGTTTGATCGAAAATTCTGTAATCCAAATTGGATTGATTGAAATATAAATTAAGTTAAATAAAATGATATGAAGGTTAAATTGAATTAATTATTATTTCAGTTATAAATATAAGCAAATCAAAGACTTTTTGATCACAAAACTGTATCCGACGCTTGCGCTGCCAATATTAGAGCCGCAGTTGCCCACTTTTAGCCTGTCAGTGCATGCTTAACAAAATTATATTATCATATCATATTATACAAAGAGATTCAGTAGGAATACTAAATAGTTTCAAGGGTTTTTAAATCGATAATTTTGATTTAAAAGTTTCATGTGAATGATATGAATATTTTGTGATCAATGCTCAATGGATGCAGAGATGTAGCTGTTTAAAACTGCGCACGTATTTCTCTGAATCAGTCTCTGAATCAGATGTTACCAAGAAAATACATTTCTTTTTATTCAGGAACGCTCGTAGTCTCGTAGCCGGGCATCGTGGCAGTACAGTTGCTCTCTTAAGACAGAGGTATGAATGAATGGCAGTGGAGGTAGATCTCTGTTATGAATCTTTGATCTTAGAATTTTAACGCTGAATTCAAACAAGGGCAGAAATAGTCTAGGTTCTAGGAGTCTCCTAGATACAAATCTAGAACCATATTATAGCCTAGTTCAGTTACACAGCAAGTACTTCACCAAACTACTCGTACTCGTATAAGTTGTATATACTCAGGTCCGGACTGGCTAGGTCCGCGATTGCCAAGGGCCAAGACCCAAGACGGCCTCGAAGGGGCCTCAAGAAAAAGTGGTTTATATTTGGAGTAAAAGTAGTTTGTATTTTGTATATACCTTCCAAGTGTCAAAATAGTGAAAAATGTGATTTTCAAACGCTCCTCATCAGTCTCTAGCAGAGGGCCCCCAAAAGAGCCAGCCCGAGTCTGTATATTATACTTGTACAATATAATATAGGGTGTTTTTTAGCTGCATGAGAACTTTCAATAGGGATAACAATTGAATCAAGATTGCTATGGAAACAGTTTTTTGACATTTGTGTTTAGCAAGGTTTGGCATTTGATAATGCATAGATTGACCATTGAACAACGCTACCAAATTATAGAAATATATTTTAAAAATCAAAGCTCTGTTCGCCAAACATATAGAGCCCTTCACCCATTTTATGTTAGACATTTTCGACCTTCTGAGCAAGCTATTCGTGCGGTGGTAGACAAATTTCGTACCACTTCTTCGTTGCGAGATATAAAAACACCAGCAAAACGAAATTATGTGCGTACCGAAGAAGCTATCAGTTCTGTGAGTGAAAGTGTGCAACACGACCCAAACATTTCAATTCGCCATCGTGTTCAACAACTTGGGCTTTGTCCGTCCATATATGGAAAATTTTACGGAAAGATCTTCATTTACTACCTTATAAAATCCAGTTGGTTCAAGAACTGAAGCCTGATGATCATCGATTGCGTCGTGAGTTCGCAGATTGGGCTCACGACCAATTGGAAGTGGATCCATTTTTTTACCGTAAAATTTTGTTCAGTGACGAGGCACATTTCTGGTTAAATGGGTATGTGAACAAACAAAATTTCCGTATATGGAGTGAGACCAATCCGGGACATTATCTTAAGACTCCATTGCATCCATTAAAATTGACTGTTTGGTGTGGAATACACGCCAACGGCATCATTGGTCCATATGTCTTTCGAAATGAGGAAGGAGCTACCGTTACGGTGAATGGTGTGATATATCGACACATGCTCAATACATTTTTGTTTCCAAAACTTCAAGAGCTAAACATTGACAACTTATGGTGCCAACAGGATGGTGCTACGTGCCACACAGCCAACGAAACCATAAATTTATTGAAAGGACAATTTGGTGACAACATTATTTCAAAACGTGGTCCTATCAATTGGCCTCCAAGATCGTGTGATTTGACACCTCCAGATTATTTTCTGTGGGGGTATGTTAAATCCATGGTTTATGCTAACAAACCAACAACTCTAGAAGCATTGGAGGCTAATATTCAGCAAGCCATTTATGAAATAAAGCCAGAAATATTGGAAAAAGTGGTCAAAAATTGGACTGAACGGATGCGCTTCGTAACCATTAGTCGTGGTGGTCACATGCCGGAAGTCATGTTCAAATCATAAATGCCTTTAACTGTACTTTCATAAAAAAAATTATAACCAAAACATTCCGTCAGGTTTTTAATGTTTTATTTCATTTTGAAGTTCTCATGCAGCTAAAAAAACACCCTATATAAGTCATTTCATTACTCTCCGTATCCATTAATAAATTGGACACATATTTTATAAACTCTACAACACCCTAAAATATTTACTATTCCTCCTGATCAACCCTATCATCTATTGAATAAAATAAAAAATTAAACGTATGTAACAGACACCGACGTATCAGCAAGCCCCTCAATATTTTTACAAACCGTTGCCCTCCGAACTGCGAATAACATTCCTTAAAAATACTTGCAAATTAGGGCCCAGGGCCCGCATGTAGCCGGATTTTCGAACAGGCGTACGAGGCGCGCGCCTAGGGCCTCATAATCAAAGGGGCCACAAAATTCCGCTTTTCTTGAACAAGCGGTATAGTACATACTAGAGTTAGACATACCAGAGTAAAAAAACGTTAGCGTAAAATGCACACTGTAGGGTCTAGGGGTAGTGAAAATATTTAGAGGGGGGCCAGAATTGATTTGCGCTTGGGGCCTCTTAAGGCCGTGTTCTGGTTTGGAATTTAAAAAAATCAAGATTTTGTTTTTTTGCATATTCTTCAAGTTTAGACCTTCAAGTTTAGACCTTTAAAAATATATTCTCAAGAGAAAATTTTAAAATTCCAATAGTTTACCACATTGTAGCTATTTTAGTGACGCAGCAACTGAACCTAGCAGTGAGCAACTTACCGAAGGTTGTAGTAATTATGTATTTTATAACATTTTAACATTTTTCAACATGGTTAACATAATATCTCAAGTTCTATTTAACCGATTTATTTCAAATTTTATATCAACCTTCAATATATATAATTGTCTATCGCCCCCACCACTTTTGTATCAAAATTATTAGTTTTACTGGCTGAAACTTTTGCTCAAAACTTTAATCGAATTTTTTTCAAAACTACATTTTTCAACATGGTTGACATGATATCTCAAGTTACATTTGACCGATTTACTTCAAATTTTGTACCAACCTTCACTATATAACTGTCAATCGCCCCTACATCTTTTGTATTAAAATTATTTGTTTTACTGGTTGAAACTTTTAACTTTTGCTTAAAACTTTAAACATGCTTTTCTCAAAACAACATTTTTCAACATGGTTGACATGATATCTCAAGTTCCATTTAACCGATTTACTTCAAATTTTGTACCAACCTTCACTATATAATTGTCTATCGTCCCTACCACTTTTGTATAAAAATTGTTTGGTTTACTATTTTAAAAAATTAAGAATTGTGAAAAAATAGTCAAAAAATGAATTTTTTTCTTCAGACAGCCACCATTTTGCGAAAAGAATTTTTCCGTTTTCTCATTGGTAGGGACGATAACGACATTCTTACTAATTAAGAATCTTTTTTTAAATCAAGTTTCCGATGACCAGAAGGGTTGCAATCGTGTCAAACAGCACACCCTCTATTTTTTTTACCCCCAACTTTACCAACTTATAGCTTGTTTAATTTTAATTTTTTTTTTTCAAAATCTTTTTTCTGTATATTCTCGAAATATCAACAAATATGTTGTAATAAACTGAATGGTAAAAATATTGTTTGCTTTGTTTTTATTGAGCTCGACAAATCGCCCATAATTTATGCTTTTAAACCAGAAGACGGCCGTAAATGCTAAATCCGCCACTGCAGGAATGGTTTTTGCACCGAAGCCTACTCGTATGTATGTTACTTTGTTACTGGTATCAGTGCTACTGGTATGTAATAAAGATAATTAAGGTAGATTAGACTTGTACTAATTGTTTAAAACATATTATGCATTTATTATATCACCTCATTAAAAAAGGTTTTACAAACTTCATAATCGTATTCAATGAATTTCAAAAGAAAAATTGAAGCTGTATTTAATTCAAAGCGTTAACTTGTTACATTTAACTAATTTTGCCTTTTAGCTATGTTGAGAATTAAAAAGAACTCTAAAAAATTCAAGTTATTTTTGGAGAATCTTATTACATGAATATTTTTTTCGTAATCCATATTACTTAAAAGGAAAAAAGTTAAAGCTCTTTTAATTTTAAAATTGTAGGTAGTATCCAAAATGATGTTCCATATTTTGACGAAGCTTTCAAAAAGTAACTTTCAAGCGAAAACTTAATCACAGTTTTCTGTTCTATATGTTAAAAAAATGTTTAGGAACGATAACTAATATAGAGAAAGTGCGAAACATGTAACCTTTATAATAAGTACTAAATAAAGGTAATTGCGTTTTGTAATGTGTTTTTTCATTCATAAAAAACAAAGTAATTCAAAATTTTATATGAAACTTTTCCAGTAATAAGCCATTATTTAAACTTTCCTTGCACTATTACACTCCAAGTTCAAATACCTAATAAAATTATCTACAGTTAATGTTGACATTTAATCTTTCCATACACTTATCATCGTTACTTATAAATAAAGTTTTACATTAAACACAACATTTATTGATTAGTTAAATAAAATTTGCTTTTACTTTAATGACACAAAAAGTAAACACGAATGGCTCTCGAAAACAGTTTCAATTTAACGCGTTTAAAAATATAAACATAAATTTTTAATATCAATTTATTAAATGTTTATTTAAAACTAAGGTGTTAATTATTTTGAGAAAAAATAGTCATAGTTCATTAATATTATTTATTAAGTAATTGTGAAATAAAAATAAAATTTTAATTTACCTAACGACTGCGTTCAAGGTAACACAAGTGATAAGAAATCTTATCAAAAATGGCATCAAGAAATTTTTTTTGTTAGAAGTTAGATACTTTAAGTATGACTAGCTAGGGGTCAAAACACCGGAAATTTTTAATTATTAACAAACTAAAGGAACAATACAATAAATGTTCTTGAGGTCAAGTTAAAGCAACGTAATAATTCCCCTATCTGTAGCAATGACTCGGTTATGTTTTATCACTTTACCATGTTAAACTAGAACATCGCACACTCACCAAAAAGAAAACTGCTACAATTTCTCCTCAGGATGAAGACGACTTAACTTATCATTTTCTTTCACAAAATGTACTTCATAAACTCAAACAACCCTTAAGTCTTAAATTTTTTATTAATGAAACTTAGAATGGGATTAATTTGTAGCTATTAATATAATTTCTCATTCGCGATATTGGCAAAATGAAAAACTCAATAAAGAAAGCGTCTTCAACTACAATCAATTGATAGCACGTACATAGGACGTAAACAAATTTAAACTCATAAGAGAAACAAGCAATCGTTCGTCCGACTATCAAAATCGCAACATCAAAACTGGAAGATTGGCGCCGACGTCGAGGCGACGCCATTCGGCATCTCTCGCACCAACTCGTTTAGCAGCTTATTGGACGTCAACTCCATTTATCATTATATCAAATCGGATTAAAATGTTTAAAACTGTAATTATTTTGTAAAATCTTGACGTTTAATGTAATTTATTCACTTTACATAATTATATCGATTTATCAAAACTTTCTCCGATCGTTTTTCGGGATTACGTATATAAATGTGTATGTTCTCAAAAGCTAAAAATGTAATTTATACAATCGGTGTATACTTTTCAATTTAGGTATACTAATTCATTCTAAGTAAGCACACAAAATCTATAAGAACCTATCCATTCATATACGTAAACATTATTAACATAATCAAGTTACAATAAGCGTATATATTTAGATATTGTAATATATAACTGATGATGGTACCAGTACATTATATGTATTTAGGTTCTTTAAAAATATGAAATATTCTAACAATTTTAAATGTATTTGCACAGCAGTAACTGCCCGATAAAAAGAGGTATGTATTTAATTAACAAGCAAACTTAATGGATGATAATGCAATAGGCCTAATGGTATTTCAATGTTTTTCAAAATATTGTTTCAAAGCTACACTCGTTTCATTTTATGTTTTGATCCTATACCTAAGAACCACTTCATCAAGACAACAAAATTCACTTGAATACAGTTCAAGTTCAAGGCTACGATATTTATGAAATAATTACATTGAAATTTCGAAAATTAATTAATTTGTTGTAATAATATTGCATAACATATTAGTTAATTAAAATCCTTGCTCTTAATGTAAATGATATTTCAGGAGGAATAGCAAATATTTTGGGAGACTTGATTATTTTGAGTAAAAATTTTTAAGTAAATAAACATTTTGTTTCCTTAAACAATCCTTAATGGATTTAGAAGTACACATATTATTATGTACACAACCATTTATAAGTGATATACCAAAAAAGGATAAACGGCTTATTGTTTATATTTATAGTTTCCTTTCGCATTTCCAACACGAAGCCCGTAAGATGGAAACATATTTCAAATTATTTTTTCTCGAGGAGTAGCCTCGAAAATTTTTTTAAATTAATTTTTTAAACTATAAATTTTTGACAGAATTGAATTTCCTTCTAATAATTTTCAAATATTTTTCTGAAAATTTCATCTCTGACATAATAAGTCTTTCAACGAGTATTCAAGAAGATGTTCAATATTTTTAACAAATTTATGCAGAAATATTTTCAAACGCAATATACAAAAGTGTAACGTCATGGAGACCAGCTGAGGACCGAAACCGAGGAAGACCAAGGATAAGGTGGTGGGATCACGTAGTGAAGGACTGCAGGGCGAAGGTTCAAGATAAGAAATGCTGGAGGGATATTGCACAAAACGCCGCATCCCACCCGAAACTGTAGAAATACAAGAAAATGTGTGATTATCTTGAAATGTAAATAACGTAATTAGGAAGAATTGTATGTAGAGTACTGTGTAATATGTAATATTATGGGGCTTAATCCTCCCCTTTAAACGGATTTGTATAATTCCTGGAAACAGGAAACCAATATTCTTCTTGAATGTAATGCTTAATGAATGAATGAATATACAAAAGTTACATGAAATAGGATCCCGGACAACGTGCAAAACGCCGAAGAAACTGGAGAAGGAACGGACACCTCGACCTTGCATTCAAAATGCTGTGACAACGGTAAGAAATATTAACAATTCACAAAAGAATAATTCTGCAGAGAATTAAATTTCCTCTAAACAAAAGTCATAGTGCACAAAGAACATAGTACTATACAATTTTTCAACTTTTAATTTATCCGCGCCGATGAGGTTAATAAAAGTCAGTTATTTCCTTGAGATGCCACGAATCTTGTAATGATTGCAATAAGGTGCCCTCAGACCAAAAGTTTGAGAACCACTGGTTTAGACGTAGGAACAGGGACGTGCCTATCAAACATTTTTGAGGGGGGAATTTTCCAACTTAATTAATTCAAAATTGCCAACTTTTTGTAATTGTCGATTTTTCCTATTTTTGAGTGATTTTGCCAACTTTTTTCCAACTTTCTAAAATATTGGGGGGAGGCTCTCCCAACCCCCTTAGTCATGTCCCTGCACAGGAACTGTCCAAACTCGCAAGCATGAACATTGAACAACAAGTTAAACTTGCCACTCAGGTATGATTTAGTATTTCTATTTATTAATTACAATTAATTTAATTAACCATTAACCAGAAGATCTCGGAATATAGAGTAAACTGGAAACAACAGGTCAATAGAATGGAGAACGGTAGAATCCCAAAGAAGATCCTCTCGTATAACCCGAAGGGGAGAAGAGATGTCGGCCGCCCAAGAAAACGATGGCGCGATTTATGAAGTCGGAACAGGCAAACATTGCCTTTACCTTGAAAGGAAGAAGAAGAAGAATTTAATTATGATAGTAGATCTTTAGCAAATCCGTAGCAGCAGACTTGCAATTTTATAATGCGATTATATTTTACGGGCGAGCTGCCCATTCATGAATGAACCTTCCAGCTATATTAATCTGTCCGACAACGTAATTGGTCCAACAACAATGATCATCCATCCAGAAAATTTAATATTCGACTTTTATATTTCAATACTATAGGGTGTTTTTTTAGCTGCATGAGAACTTTCAATAGGGATAACAATTGAATCAAGATTGCTATGGAAACAGTTTTTTGACATTTGTGTTTAGCAAGGTTTGGCATTTGATAATGCATAGACTGACCATTGAACAACGCTACCAAATTGGGCTCACAACCAATTGGAAGTGGATCCTTTTTTTACCGTAAAATTTTGTTCAGTGACGAGGCACATTTCTGGTTAAATGGGTATGTGAACAAACAAAATTGCCGTATATGGAGTGAGACCAATCCGGGACATTATCTTGAGACTCCATTGCATCCATTAAAATTGACTGTTTGGTGTGGAATACACGCCAACGGCATCATTGGTCCATATGTCTTTCGAAATGAGGAAGGAGCTACCTTTACGGTGAATGGTGTGAGATATCGACACATGCTCAATACATTTTTGTTTCCAAAACTTCAAGAGCTAAACATTGACAACTTATGGTTCCAACAGGATGGTGCTACGTGCCACACAGCCAACGAAACCATCAATTTATTGAAAGGACAATTTGGTGACAACATTATTTCAAAACGTAGTCCTATCAATTGGCCTCCAAGATCGTGTGATTTGACACCTCCAGATTATTTTCTGTGGGGGTATGTTAAATCCATGGTTTATGCTAACAAACCAACAACTCTAGAAGCATTGGAGGCTAATATTCAGCAAGCCATTTATGAAATAAAGCCAGAAATATTGGAAAAAGTGGTCAAGAATTGGACTGAACGGATGCGCTTCGTAACCATTAGTCGTGGTGGTCACATGCCGGAAGTCATGTTCAAATCATAAATGCCTTTAACTGTACTTTCATAAAAAAATTATAACCAAAACATTCCGTCAGGTTTTTAATGTTTTATTTCATTTTGAAGTTCTCATGCAGCTAAAAAAACACCCTATATTATATATTTTTCAACGCGAACAATTAAAATTGCCATATTGAAGACTTTTTTTTTTACTGAAGACTTTTAAATGAGATCCACTGGTCGAGCTTAGGTTAGTGTTAGAAAATGACATTTTTTAACCGTTAAACCGTTAAAAGGCTCTAAAAAAGAGATCCGGCTAACTATCTACCCGTCCGTTGACGGGCTTTCTAGCTATTTTAATATATAATTAATAAATTTTATGCTTTAGTATCTTTGGAATGGTTGAACAATTGGGAAATTGATTAACTGCTATTCGCTGGGTGCGAAGTGCATAGTGGGGGTATTAAAAAACGACGCCAGCGTCCGCTGCGGACAAATTGTGCAAAAAAACGTGGCCAGATGTCAGGCACCCAGCGAATACAACGGTAGAAGGTTTAATGGTGACTTAATAATATAATTAACCCCTAATGAGAGGGTTGACCTAAACAGAGACCAGAGTTCGTCACAATCCGGAGAAGACCTCTCCAGTTTGTTTAGCCACGATGTTAATAGGATAGCTCTAGATTTGTGTAAAGGCTGAGCCGTGGATTCTGAAACAAAACGGTAGGTTGAGGAAACTCAAAAATACGCAAATAGTAATTCTCTTCTTCTTCGTATTGCTTCTTAACAGAAGCGTCGTGACCTTTAATGATGCTTGTTAATGGCAGATTACACCTCGGCGGTTTGCCACTGCCTTCCGAGGGGAAAGACGGTCAGAATAACGTTCTTACTTCACTCGGATTCGAACCGGGTGATTAGCGTTCAAAGTCAACTCGCGTGAACGCTATGCTCCGACCGCCTCTTGAGGTTTTAAATAGTAATTATGGTGCTTTAATTTACAACAGAATTTCAGAGATGCTATCACAATTGAAGACTTTGATGCAAGAAGGAAATATGTGTAATATCAATTTGTAAATTCTTTAGAACTTCAAAAATAAATAGCTCATTGTTGCAGCATCTTATGGGAGGGGAAGACATGTGATTTTCACTGGTAACTCCGTTTCTATTAACAATAAAAATTACAGTTTATACCAAGTGAATAAAGCTCATTTTAGAACCTAAACCTGCAATAACATCATTTTTAAATATTTTGTACTTATCCCCTTCTTGCATCAGGGTCTTCAATTCCAATAATTGCAATGTAAATTACTGTGAAAAACAATTAACAGTAGCAAATAAAAATACGGTGTTACAATCAAAGTGTACCCACCTTATTGGTGACAGGCGTTTCCTTCCACTCGACATACGACGTTTGGCTCCATAGGTGAATCTGGAACACTTGTAAATTCTCCCCAGAAAACACTCGACCAACACTTACACGACAGAAACACTGCTCCAGATCTGTAGCTGGAACATGAGAGAGATGATGCTGGCGATCTAAGCAACGCTGGATCATCCAGATAATAAAAGAATTCCACGAAAGGATCCGTCTTCCAACAGAAAACGAAGTTTGCAGGCTAGGAGCAAGTTGTCAAAACAACAACACCGAAGATGCTGCCAACCGTAAAAAATCGGAAAATGGTCATACAACTTGTGCACCAATAACCAACACTCGTGGTAGTTCTGAGCAATCAGAACTATCAGTATCCCAACGAATTGAAACAACATAATATGCAACACAGATGTTGCCGACAGAAGCCCAAAATGATCACAATTGACAGTACAATGAGAGTTGAGGTAGTCGACGTGACTAGGCACTAAGGTCAAATCTTAGGTTCGATATAACTGGCGAACCGAGATTCGTCTTTACCATGGTCTTAACTAAATAACTGCCGTTACTTTCAGACAAAATTTTGTCCAAATTACAACTCGACTGCATCGAACGGTCGCTCCAAGGTTACTAGTATTGCTACACTGAATTTTTTCTTTAGCGGTTGGGAGTGGCTAATGCGCAGAAACGTATATTCGTTATTTCGGTTCTATGTTTGTGTCAATTGGTGGAATTAGGTGTCACGGGTGTCTCCCTCCACATTTGCCGCGCAAGCCCAAGTCACGTGCCAACCACTAAAGAAAATTTTATCTCTACGTCAAATTCATGGTACTATAAACCAAATCTGGATCTGCCCAACAAGGTATAGTACAAACAAAACGAAGCTCCGCCGCATTTTGTAGTGATCGTTTGTGAATATTTAATCCAAGTTAGTATCAACCAATAGATAAATCTCCGGATCTTTCTCCGCTTGATTACTTTTTATACGCATATTTAAAGAGTCCATTTCAATTCACATTGACAAACTAAAGGATAGAATTCGTAATGAAATTCAGACAATTCAACCCGTTACAATTGAAAATGTTTTACAAAAATTTCAGTGGCGGATAGGATAATGCGGATAGGATTTTCTTCTTTACATCATTTGTCCAAAAACCCTTAATAATTATTGTTTTAATTTATTAATTAGTCAAGTAAACCAGAGCCAGAGGTTTAAACCCTACTACTTTAATTTTAAGTCAAGCTACACTTGTTTTCCTGCAAATTCAGTTCTTGTAAATAATGCCGGTGATTTGTAGGTTAGCAGGTGAATAGAAACACTACAATAGTAAATGTTTCTATTCATCCCATTGTTACTCTTTACTTCATTGTTATTACTAATTTTCCTGGATTAATCTATGGCCTGCCCGATGTCTCTGACATCTCATAGAATTTTATATGAAGCAAGTAGCTGGAAAACATAAATATAATCCTCCAGAGGAGTTCCTGAAGGGTTTGAAGAAATTTTACATCAATGTATAATATTTTTTTCTCTCTCAGGTTAAATTATTATTTATGGCTTAATTTTTGTTGTTTATTAAAAGAAATTTCATTTAAAATACATTTGATACATTTAAAAAAAATGAAATTGTGTTTCTATTCACAAATTTAAGATATTTCTAAACTTTTCTGATCTTACGAATTGAAGTACATACTAACTAAGACCCATATTTTAAGCTATCTAGGGCATCAAAAACCTTGAGTAGGTTTTTTATTATTAGGCATCAAAGTTGAAAACTGTTTCTATTCACCCCATTTTACGGTATACTAAGAAGCGGTTTTAGATTATTAAATGTTAAAGATTAGTAAAGTCACAAAATAATGTTTCCGTTTCAGTACCCACAATTTTGTAATTTATTTTTACAAATTAAAATTTAATTTAACAATTTCGTGATGTAATACTCGTCGAGTTCGGATTACAGAGAGTGAGATTACCGTGAGTTCGGATAACAATAAAACTCATAAATACAAAAGTAACATTTATTATAAGAAGAAAAATGTAATTATTTTTGAAATATAACATACTCAATATAAATAGTATATTATGTTAACATGAAAAAAGTTAGGTATAGTATCAGTAATTTACCATTACATTTTAAATTTATTATTTAATACTTGATAACATTCTTAGATTTAAAATATTCTGTCGAACACTAGGTATTCATTTTTGCTTCTATGCAAACAGAGGATCAATGAAAATCTTAATATTCCTAGCATCACTCGATAGTTTTATAGGAGCACTGCATTTATTTGAATTTACATATCAAACAACTTCATGCTTTTCCGCATATTGCATCAACTAGCAAAAATAAACCCATTTAAGCGGGACCCGTATTATTTTTGACAATCGACTTCACATTATTTAAACAAATAATACTGTGCTATTTTAGTCACGTGAACCAATCAAAAATATGCTATAACCTAAATCATAAAATTTAACGCAATAAGCAGTCCATAATCTACTTGGCTAAAATCATGATTACTTATAGTTCGCTCCAAATAAATTTGCCTCTAGGTCACGAAATTCTGATTAAGAAATAGCATAGTGAATGTAATTTAGGATGTCGTTCAGCTTTATTTAAAAGAGTGCAAAAATATGTACATGTATTGCAGGCCGAAATCAATAAAAATCGTACGTTACCAATATTACATTATAAAAACAGAATTATTTCTTCACCAGAATTTCTTGACGTGGAGGAAAATTTATTTGAAGCGAACTATATTATATTACCTACAATATTACTTTTTATTCTTTAATCCAAAATTTAAATAATTCGAGCAGTCTTAGAACACAGAGTAGGATAGAGCAAAAGTGAAGAATTTCTGCGGTCAAATCATATTTAGAAGTAGTAGGGGAATGTCGGGAGGTTTGGGTCAGAGGAGGTTTGGGTCGATGCCAAAATTACATTCCCAAAGCGTTTAACGTACGCATAACTACTTCCACCAAGGTCCCATAAGGTATCGAAACTCTTTCCCATTGTTATCGCAGCGTGACTGTAAATATTAATTGTTTTATCGAATAAAACGGCTTTTTGACCAGGTAAATTTTCGTTTTATATATCTATTATATGTCAGTTATTTTTTATTTCTTTTGAAATATCTCTAAAACGACTATTACATTGGAATGATTAGTTATTAAGCTTAACATGACTATTATTCAATATAATCCAACTTTCCACATCCGAAAATTCCAACCACATTTTTGTGTTTTGGCACCAGTGGGAGGAATGGGTCAGAAATGTGAGAGATTGCTAAAGGCTAAGAATCTATAAGAATAGAGTAGGGAGTTAAGAATTGAATCTTTATTGAAATATTTGTTATGTTGCGTTAATATTTTGTTTATTTTGCTTCGTGATAGTGTTGCTTATTAATATTATTTTATGTTATTTTAGTTTATGTTCATTAAAAAACAATTCTTTTAGTTTAAATGACTATATACCCATACATCCCTATTACCTACCCAAACCTCCCCACATGCGGGATAAATGGGTCAAATTTTCTCTGCTACTACAATTTAAAAAAACTTGTGTCAAAATTAAAGTGATCCATTCTACATTATTTACATAGCTTGTGCAATACCTGTTCTATGCAATGGTATATTTAAGGTTCGTCAATTATGTTTCAGAAATTAAATAAAATGTATTTATTAAAAATTGACCCAAACATCCCGACTCTCCCCTACTTATAATATAATTTATGTGACTACTCTTCTTCTTCTTCGTATTGCTTCTTAACAGAAGCGTCGTGACCTTTGACAATGCTTGTTAAATGCTTTCATGGCAGATTACACCTCGGTGGTTTGCCATTGCCTTCCGAGGGGAGAGACGGTCAGATTAAAGTTCTTACTTCACTCCGACCGCCTCATATGTGACTACTACGTATGTTTAATTCTTATTACTGTTTATAAGCCGTTTAGTGAGTTTTTCTAACTGTTTTGTAATAGAAAATCTACTACCGGAAAAACCTTTGGTTTTTCACATTGAACTTTATTAATAAATAAATTTAATAGCGGTTCGTCAAATTAACAAGTTGTTGGGCCCTATCACTTTCTGTCACATTAATTCAAACCTATTCAATTCTAATTCAATTAATTCTTTAATTCAATTAAATCAATTAATAAAAAAATAATAAAAAAAATAAACAAAGAAAATAAAAAAAAATAAATTCAAAACTAATTCAAAACTACTTTTGAATTTCTTTTTGAATTCAATGTATCTTGTTCGGAGCTTTTTTTAACGTTCAGCATTCGCCAGCACTTCACGAGTACCTACTTTTAAATAGCATACAAAAAATTGTAATATTTAATAAAATTTAATAACATGCAGGGAGGCCAATTTGACGTTTTTGTCAAAAGTTGATATTTCAATTCTTAATAAAAATTTAACGGACCGAGCACTTCAATAATAACTTACAGCACTTGCCAGCACTTCGCAAGCGCTTCCAAATGACGCAAACAAATTTCGAAATTCGAAAGTGCGGGGTACAACTTGACGGGGCAGATTGCAACATTTCTTGAATACTTGTTGGACGCATACGATTCCTGCATAATGGCATACAAACCATTATCGGGGTCTTGGTCAGTAAAATATATGCGAGAATTTTAAACCGAAGACTGAAAAATAGCAGAATGTGATCAGAAGATCAAGTAGGGTTCAGAAAAGAATGATCATGCACGGATGCTAAATTTACACTACAAGAAATCATGGAAAAATACAGTAAAATATTATTGCGCTACACGTTAGCTTTTATTGATTTCGAAAAAGCATTCGATAATGTAAATAACGACACTGTGGAAAATCTTCGAAAGCAGAGAATATCCCGAACATCTTATCTAAGCTCTTAAGAGCCTATACAAAGATATTATATCCAGGCACTGTTAACTCCTATAGCAAATTTGTTCGCTTTTATGTATCTCTCTCCAACTCTCTCTAACGTATATTATGCGCATAAGTACATCCTCCCCATGCGTCAACCACAGGCACTTTAGAGGCCGCCACAGTAGCAATTTAAAGTTTCCACGGTTTTCATTACAGCAACTGTCAATAGATGTCAATCGTTGGTTCAACTATATTTTCTTTGGTTATGTTTTTACTTTTTATCAATGCTTTTTATGGACCTTTGAATTCCAATAAATTGTGTCTTTTGCTGGTGGTTATTGTTAAGTTAACATTTTATTATTATTAGTAAGTATTACGAGTTATTTTTTATTTAATTTTTATTTTAACTTTTAATATTTTAAAGGTTAACTTATCGTGTCTCATACCTGATTCCATCGTTTAAAGAAAACGAGAAATATCATTTTTTTAATTTGTGGAAGAAAATGAAGTAGAAAAGTTGCATTACTGCTAGGTTACGTTTTCATGAACTTTTGAATTGTAGTAAATTGTTTCTTTTGTTGGTGGTTTGTCGATAAGTCGGTAAGTGGACTTTTCTGTTATCTTAGGTAGATAAAAATGCATCTTTTTTATGAAAAGACGATTTGCACCCCTATTCTGTAACTTTTTCCTTATTGTATAAGATATTTGTTTGGATTTGTTACGATTTTTGAAGTTTCAAACGAACTACATTGGATATGGTATTCTGTATGGTTTTTCGTTGGACATTACTGTAATTTTGTTATAATTATGTTTGTTATTTTATTTTGTAAGTGTATAATTTCAAAGATTGAATAAAAAACAGAAAAAAGTTGTTGTTTTTCATTTCTACCACATTCAAAAATTTTTTTTTAGATTTTTTAACTACATGTAGTAGATTGATCTAAAATCGATTAGATTTTGTTTTTGACTTTCTTGATATTCATAATATTTTGGTTATCAAGAAAGGAAAAAACGAATCTATCGATTTTAGATCAATCTACTACATTTTATATTTTTTCAATCAAATAAATATTCTATTCAAATTTCCCGCGTTCTGTTTCAGTGGTTACTACCGCCATCTAAAGTGCTTGTGCTTTCTAAATAATAATTAGCGAATAAAAATTTACCATGGAGTTGCATACCCCTGATTATATCAATTGTTCTGAATTTAAAAGGAGACATAGAAGTCAGAACAAATAAAGGTGTTAGACAAAATAGCCAATAGGGCGACATGTAAAAAGTAGGCCACTACGAGAAATAATCCTCGGAAGAAATTTTATATTAACTTCCATTCTAAATACTGATGACAAAATATGTAGTTATACAAAGCAATTAATACGCCTTACAAGGAGTGATACATTACATTAATCAATATAATAACTTCATACGATCTTAATTATCGACAGATAAAACTAGAATCAATAATAAAATTTTATACCAAGTAAACCATTTTAAATATCTCGGTGTAAATTTAACTTAAAAGGGCCCTTTAAATTTTGATGCAAAAACATGTTTCAACAGATGGCGCGCCTTTAAATATTAATCTTTTCTATTTATCTTTTCACCAATACAGAATTCTAAAAATGTATAAAAGTCATATGAATAAACGATAACTAATTTAGGTAATGAGGAAGTTTGAGCTTCCAATGTTGAATATTTACAAGGATATTCCAAAAAGATATTCGTATTTGAAAATATTGAATATTTTAAAAAATATTTAACTTTGAAAGTTCAAACTTCCTCATTACCTAAATTAGTTATCGTTTATTCATATGACTTTTATAAATGATTAGAATTCTGTATTGATGAAAAGATAAGTAGAAAAGATTAATATTTTTGGGCGCGCCACCTGTTGAAACATAAAATTTAAAGGGCCCTCTTAAATTAAATTTCAAGCAAGGTTGAACCCTATTCAAGGTTGAAATTAAATTTCAAGCAATTTCATTCGTTAATATTCAAGTTATCCAAGTGGAATAGAAATTTTTTAAGTTCTACAAAACGATAGCTATACCAATAACGTTAATGTACATACACAAATAAAATGTTAGTTCAGTCATTATAGCATCAAAATAGGGGTGTTTATTGCAAAAGGTGGCGTAGAAGATTTTATTTTTTTAACTTATATATAGTATGGGTGCCAACATGTAAAAACCAAAAATGCTAATACGGGCGACCTCGGGAGAACTTTTGGCTTCCAAAATACCTCAAAATTTTAGGACTTTTCTTCCTTTTTTGTCCATAACTCCTAAACAGTATATCCTAGCAAAAAAGCAACCATATAATAAATTAAAAATTATTTAATTCTGGGTCGAATGAGGACCACAACTTAATAATTCCGTCAAGTGATATGGTCGAAAACCACGGTCAAAAAACGACTACTTTTTCCAACATTGTCGAAAACTGAGATCGAGTATTATATCTGAGTCTGTAATTTGGAGATGAGTACTCTATGAGAAAAACTCATGAAATAAAAGTTATAGACCGTCAAATTCTACGTCCAATGAGTATCAACATTTTTAAATTCGGTCAAGTACACCTCTCCAATTTGGCAATCTCCCAATTGGCAAATGAATGTGCCCTATGAGTTATAACTAGAGACATTGTTGCAAAAGGCGGCGTAGCTAAATACCGTTTGCACATAAAAACGATACATCGCACTTTGAAATGTTGGTATACCCAATGAGTAATACTTTGAAGGCGGTTGAAATTTAAAATTTCACCGCTTTCCAAGTTAATACCGTTAATACCTTTTTAGTTGAAAAATTGTCATATAAACTCAATCCAGAAAACCCAAATCACAAGCCATTTGCTTCTACTATAAAATTAACGACAAAAATTTGGACTGATGCTTATACCAGTGGGTGAAACTGAAACCAAAATTGTTCGAAGAAAAAGAGGATGACAAGTCTGTCTTCTATGCTAAATCAACACAGAATACTAAAGACGTCTTGACCCAAGAGGACATACAAAGCTGGAAAGATACTCAATTGAAATGGGAATCTTTTGACAGTTTTCATAAAGCTCAGAACATTATAAAAGTAACCTGCTATTCCGAAAATGATAAAGTTACATCTCGGTGCACTTGTTCAAGTTTTCTGAAGCAATATGTTTACAAGCATTCTTTATGTATGTTAGTAATTTTAAAACAGGCACATGTGCCCATGGAAGCAAAAACTGTACCTCTTGACACGAAAAGGAAGAGAGGACGGCCAACCAAAGCAAAAAAGGCACTAATAGTTCAATAATAATTTTTCCTTGACATTTATTGTTCTATTTCATACATATTTATTGCTTATGTAAAACTGAATTTTTTAAATGAAAAGATATACGCAATATACGAATAAATTAGTACTTCTCTAAACAAAGTGCGATTGTATCATTTTATAGTGGGTAAGTTTAAAGTTTAAATGTGTCCAATCCAAAGTGCGATTATATCATTTTATAGTGGGTAAGCTTAAAGTTTAAATGTGCCCAATCCAAAGTGCAAATGTATCATTTTATAGTTTGTTAGTACAAAGTTAGGAAGATTTTTTTAAAGTGCAAATATATATACCCCATTAAATGTAACGTTGTCAATGACAACGTACTTTATAGGATATAAAATAAGTTAAAATTCTAATTTTTCTGTTAGTGTTAGAAAAAATATTGAAGACAGCGCGTGTTTTATAGATTAAAAATCTTTCTCTATTAAATCCTCACTCCCTACGGTCGTTCGGATTTAAACTACGACATCGATTTTTAAACAGTCTATAAAACACTAGTTGCCTTAATAGCTATAAAAATTAGGCAGAAGTATTCTATAAAATATCCAAAACAACAAAAAATGGAAAACAGAAGAAAGAAAAAAGAAAAAAGTTCTCAATGATCTTACTGTAAAACATTAGAATGAGTGACAGCCGCATCCAAAATCATAATAGGAGATACATGCAATTTGCGGGGTAGCTCGATGACACCGCTGTAAATTTTCCTTAACCCCATGGTGTCTTCCCGGAAGTTGACACAATCATATGTTTTTATATAGTACATTTCTCTGATGTTTCTCTTTGAAAAATTCTCTTGCAATCACTCTTGTGCTGTGATAATCTTTTCTTTAATCATTGTTTAGTTTGGCCAATATAACATTTTGTGCAATTGTATTTTTCTGTATATTATATATATTCTGTATATTATATAATTCTGTATATTAATTCAGATAGTAGTTTTTTGGTGTTTAATTTACTAAGATCGAGTTGTTTTGGAAATTATAAGGACCTAATAAGCAGTGGTTTCCCAAAAGTAGTTGCCCCTTCTCCGTTATGCCTTTTATAATGTATATGGGAACCTATAGTATTTGGTGTTCAACCCGCTTGTCAGTTCAGTATTATTAAGGTTCTTTGTGTGAGATCTCTGTTCCTGTCTATTCAGTCTTTGCCATTGAAGGTTGATATAGTGTTTTGCGTAGTTGTTCACGAACTGGTGGGTTTGGAGTACCACTTTGTGGTCTAAACTCCACTCGCTTCTCTATCTATCATTTATATGTATCTAAAAATGGGATCTTTCTCTACTTCCATGGTAAACTGGAGGTTAGGATGAAACGAGTTGAACTTTTGTGGCACCTCATCTTCCAACCCAGAAGGGATATCAGTAATGGAATCATCAACATACAAAAAGAAAAATGGTGTTGTAAATGGTAAACCTGGTAACACACACTCCAACAATTCTCCCATTACCAAGTTAGCTATTGCTGGGCTTGCTGGATTTCCCATAGCCAAACCTTCCACCTGTCTATATCTTTTACCACTAGCATTTTATGAAACTCCATTTATTTTCGAGAACTCTTTTTCTTTTTGCAAGTTCTTTGGGGATACTAAGGAAAACAATAGTATATTACTGGCCGAGCCTCGAAAATGATACGTTACTGGGCGCACAGCTATATTGAAAAGCGAGCTTAAGCGAGCTTTTTAAAGCTGTAAGCCCAGTAACTAATCATTTTTCGAGTGGAGGTGAGTATACTATTTTATCGGAAAACAAAAATTAAATATAATTTCAAAAATAAAAAATATTCTTTGCAAAAAAATTCAAAATTAATTTCAATAAAGCCATGGAAACATTATGACATGCAGAAGTGACCAGTAATGAAAACCATTACACGTCTCTTGTTCATTACTAGTCTGTTTTTAAAGTGACTAGAGAATGCTGTGTTTTCTCACCTGACAGGTCACTAGGAAAGTGAAGTTTTCTTGACGTTTTCCGATAAAATTATTTTAAATAAAAAATATGGTTAGTATAAAATAGTAGGCTCCTAAAATCATACATCATGTCATTTTGCGTCACAAAATTGTGCAAAAGCGAAATGAAAATTCGACCATTTCTAGTATAATGAAAAGAGCTAGAGAACTCGGAATCACAGTAAGTAAACTTAGTAAATTCAACATTAAAAAGTTATTATGCGAATCACACTATCCAAAGAAAATCTGGAACTGGAAGAAATAAAGGTCTTCTTCTTCTTCTTCTTCTTCTTAGTTTAAGCCTTAAGGCTTGTTATTACCAACATCTGCGTCGTTTCCATGGCAGTGTTAGTTCTGTGAGCATATAAATATTTTACATCCATCAGGTAGCTTGCTAGACTTGCCGTCAGATGTGCCATGTATCCTGGTTTTTATGTTAATGGTGGCAATTCACTAACCCAGAAATAAAGGTGCCATGGATAAAAAATTAGATAAAGCTATTGTAAAGTTATTTAAAATTAAAAATATGTGCTTCAGTACGAGATGTTGCCAAAAAAGTTGGAACAAATGAAGGTATGGTCCAGCGAGCGAAAAAAAGAAATGATTTGAAGACCTATAAAAAACAACATAAGCCTAAACGAACTGAAAAACAAATTTTAACAAAAAAAACTCTGATGACAAGTTTGTATAAAATTTTGTTAGAAAAAAAATCTTGTATCGTCATATGGATGACCAAACTTATGTAAAAATGGATTTTGCAACACTAGCTGGTCCTCAATATTATACAAAAAAAACTGAAGAAAATCTTCCTGATACCATAACGATAATTGCTGTTGAAAAATTTGGGCTCAAAGTATTAGTTTGGCAGGCTATTATTTGTCAGTGCGGAAAGCGAAGCGGAATTTTTGTTACATCTGGTACTATAAATGGAGAAATTTACAGCAAAGAATGTATTGCAAAAAGATTAAAACCATTCATAAATTTAGAAATATTCCCATTATCCCCTTTATTTATAGGCGAAAGTTGTACATATTTTTAGGTTAAATTCCGAAAATATCGATTTTTGTAAAAACAGGTGGAGACCAAATTTGTCCAAAATTTGATTCTCTGCAAGTTTGTTCCTTTTCATGTATGCCGTTAAGTTGAAAATAAAAGAGATAATGATATTATTTTGAATTTGTCGCTTTTTTCCGGTCCATTTCCAAAAATATCGATCCTAGAAGAAAAATTGTGAGGACCAAACTTGTAGAGAATCAAATTTCCTACAATTTTTGTCCCCACGGTTTTTATGTAAAATCAAAAATGGCCGAGTTATTCAAGAAAAACCGTTTTTTACGAAAAAAAAACCATTTTTCGAACATACGCAAAAGCATAATTTGGTCGAGATTTTCAATTTACACTCCCAGTGACCCCCCCCCCCCCGATACAGCTGCAAAAAAAACCACTAAGAAATTATTCACGGGTCAAAGTCTATAATGACTGGACTAAACTGAAAGATATTGGACTCTAGTGAAAAAATAATCAAAAAAAAGAATAAAAATCCAGCTAAGGACATCGAAGCATTCAAGGTAAAGTGGAAAAGAGCAACCAGTAGAACTCTACTGGTTGGAGAAAGATCGTGCAAAACATATTGGAATTCATCAAACGAAAACTACGCTTGACTATCCGAAATCCTAAAACTTGACACTACATCCATGGATATAAGCCTTAAGTTAGGTGATAATACCATGTTTTGGATGGTTTGTATAGTTTCTCTGGAGTTTTTCCTTATACATATCTGTTAGTTGAGTTTACTTGGGTTAAGATATTGTTCACAAAGTTAACTATGTTAAGGTGGCAGCTTTAATACAACAAACTATGGGACGAAGGGTGAATGTGGGTTAATGCGTCTTCCTTAAACCATAATATTGGGAGAGACCGAATTATGTCTAATAAGTTACTTTTATTGTACATACATCATCGATTGACTTGTTGCTTTTTAGAGATTTGACAAATTGGTTAACAACTGTGGTTTGATAAGTTGCAATGGAGTTTCTTGAAGTGGTTGGTAGGTGTTAGGATCACTGACTATCTTCTTCATACCTTTGTTGTATTCCGTTTTATACATCACGGCCATGTTATTGCCTTTGTCAGAACGAGCAAAAATAAGTTCAGGGCGAGTATCTACGAATGTTTTAGTTTTGACAAAATCTCTTGCATTTAATGTTTCCCTCAAGTTGAATTCACACTTTTTTTGTTTATGATTATGTTAACACTTTTTGATCTCAATACATCTTTATAAAGTTCCGGTAGTGTCAAGTTTTGAATGCATCCTTCGAGAAAACTTATAAGTTTTACTATGCGAAGTTTAGTAGTATTAGTTCTACTCAATTTGGGACTCAAACTTAAGGTATCAGTCACGTAGTTAGGGATATCCATTTTAGTGTAGTTCATTAGACATTTTATATTTTCATATCAATGGATATGGTACAATTACTCCAGTGTAACATTTCACAAGGATATACCCAAGGCTATGGTATAATAAATTATATTAGCAATGGTAATGTAGGGAGATAAATTTATTATTAATATATCAAATCAGTATTTTCGTTCTTATCCATCACAACTGGAAGCAGGAATCTTAAAATAACCAATTTACCAACCAATTTATCTCCTCTGTTCAGGTCTAAAGTGAGTCACCCAGTATGTATTGATTTATTAAACTCATCTATTGAAATTTTGTTTATTATTAGCACATAAACACAAAACTGTATAAAAACTAATAACTCGTCAACCATAAATTAAGCGACAATTACATATTGTATTATAAGAAAACTTACATTGCATAAATTTTACATCTTACTTTATTCAATGAATATAAAGAAAAAAATTTTAATATTGTATACTACGTTTTGTTTGTATATCATCCAACACTGTCTGAAGGTCCTCATCTTCAAACCGTCCTTCGAGAGATGGAATCAAAGCTTTAGCTTCCTCTGTTGTTTCAGGACACAAATTTGCAAGAGCGGCCAATTCAAATTTGTGCAATTTTTTTTGCATCAACAAACTGTGAGTAAAGTTTTAATAAAAAAATTATATTAAAATTAAAAACTACTTACTTTCGTACAGCACAAATGGTTTCTTTGTTTTTAAATTTCCGAAATCTGTCTGTGTAAGTTAAAGTTTTCATAAAAACGTCAGAAAATTCTTGCTCATCTTCAGCAGATTCGTTTTGTGCTTTCCGATGTTCTAGCAACATATGTACTTCGGAAATGAGCAAAGTTTCCGCATTTTCAAATTCTAAAAATAGTTTACGTAATTAAGAATTTGCTTGTTATTTCAAAAATGTGGAATTTCAAAAAAAGTGTAATTAATATCAAATTTATTATAGAATAGTTACAAATTACTGATTTTACAAACAGTGTTCGTATACATTAATCACCAGTGAATTACCACAACACTAAAATTTGAATAAACTAAATTCTGATATTATCTTTGTAGAAACTACTATCGTGATTGTTCTATAACAGTCTTTTCATCACTAACTTGAAATATTATATTAAAAAATAAATAATTTTCTATAACAGGAATAAATAGTATCTATGTGTTTTGGAAAATTAACTTAATAATAACTACTGTTTATTTATAAACCCTTCTTCCACGAGAAAATCAAAAAGTCTTCTCGTCTTGTTGACGTCGATTTTCAATAAACGTCTTGCGGTTTGTAATTTCACGTGTCCACTTTTTCTATTTTCATTTATCAAAATATCACGAAATTCAAAATAGGATAGCGGAACCAAACGCACTTTACTACATAATTCTTGCTCTTTATTGGAAAGCTTTTCAAAGCCAGGTAAACCAACAACATCAATTGGGCTGAAAACCCCTCTTCTCTTAAGGTTTGTGGGTAATAAGGACGCAGTCAAATTATTTTTAATTTTCCAATTGAATTGAGTGCTATTTTGAAATACTTTCAAACTACTTTTAGAATCTTCACGTGCCAATTTTAACTTCAAATAGAGTTTAGCTCCATCGATGGAGACAATGCCTTGACGATGAAATTCGCACAATCTACAAAGATGAAGTTATTTTGCAAAAGCTGTAACTTTAAAATGAACAAACTAGACCAGTCAAATTTTAAATGAAACTAATTCATTTAACAGAGAAATATTTTCAATTGTAATAAACAAAAGCTACATGAATATCAAGCCTGAGCAATATGCAAAAAAATGTTGGCTTATGAGAGGTCCCTGTTACATCAAATTTCTTTAAGCTTCATTAGTTTCTAGGTATGAAGATCCGCAGCTGAAAACCATTGAACTGCATATTCCACTCACATGTTCACATTATCGAGACTCTACTAATTCTCAAACCTTGTGATTTTGGACGTTTCCAATATATTGATTATTTTTCAAAAATTGCTTATATTATTTTACAAATTGTTGTTTTACAAAATCTTACTGTTGTAACAGTATTTTGTATGAAAGGTCGCGGTATCAGTATACCTACTATTAATTTTTCGATTCTTGCATTCATTGCTCAGTTCAGTGGCATAACTAGAAAAATATTGGGAGCCTTATGCAAGTCTTTTACGGCCCCCCGTATACGTGTATTTTTTTTAATATAAAAAAGATTTTGTAAAATCTTAGTTAGCCCGAACTGATTTAAATAAAGTGCTTGATTTTTTAATACGCTTTCTATGAATATAAGTAATGGCACTTAAACTTGGCTTGACCTTGGCTTATCAGTAGTTACACCACTGGTTCAGTTTTCACATAACTTTTGTGTATGAAAATGTTTTTTCTATCAAATGACTCAGGTTTGATCAATTACTCAATACTAAAATCAGTCTAATTAACTGGCCTAAAAATTAACTTGCAGTCAACTAAAAATATTCTCACCTAGCAATTTCCAATTTTAACTCCCCTGCACGATGTAGGCCTTCCATAATGAACTCAAACTGAGAACCAGTGTAAAACTGAATAAATCGGCACATTCTTTCATAAACTTTTTTAGTTACAGTCATATCGTACCTATGCAACCACCCTATCATTTTTCTCACTAATATAAGTCCATGATTTCTAATAATTGATTTACGACGTTTGCGTTCCTGTAACCTTCTGTTATAAGTGCGAACTACAGCACACTGCAGATCAGTCATTACATTATAATAAGGATCATCACAATTCATTGCTTCGACACTTAAATTAGCAATTAAATCTTCTGCATTGGAATCGTATTCTAACTCAAAATCAGATCGAGCTGCATTATAGCCCGCCATAGATTGAAAACCAACTGAATTGCACGTATATCGGGGAGGATGATCGATATCGTTTAAGCGAAAGCGGTATGGAACAACAGGACTCTTAATTTCTGGAGTGTTAACTGCACTAAATGATGGAAGTAAATCAGAACCATGTCTATTTAAATAAAAGTGATCATAATGTTCTTGAATTTCTTTCAAGGTGCGATTTGGTAAATATTGAGTAACTAAATTAAAATTTCCATAATCGATTAACGTATTTAAAAGTATAAGTTCCTCTTGCGCTGTCCAATTTGAATTTTCAAATAAATTTACACTATTATCAAATATAGAGTAATCATGATCATTTTTGTGGTTTAAAAATTCAATACCATTAGAAAAACATGTGCAACATATGTTTACATTGCACACTACACAAAATATGTAAGGTACACTCAATTCACAATAGCAGTTTAAACACTCAAAATCTTTTGAATTTAGTTGAATCATATTTTCGTTGTGTACATTTGCTGTTACTGTAAGAACAACAATATAATACTTTCAAGAATTTCTCGTAACTACATACCTTTAGGGAATTGTAAATCTGCAGCATCTTCGTCGGTTAAATCCGTTGAGGTACTCAGAGACATTTTTCAACCTTTTTTTAAAACTTATCAAATTAATTAAAGAAAATATCGTATATAATCAACTTCCTAAACAACACAACGTCAAAAAGTTTAAGGTTATGAACGGTCAATATTATTGGTAGTGACCAACCTTCACGAAAGTAAAGTTACCAAGTACTGAAAAATCACTAGATTCAGATTCAAAAATAAATTTTCAAAATGATCAATTTTTTTAATATTAATTGTACTGATCCTGTGTACTGATCGAAGTGAAAAATATGTTCTTATCTTATTACTTTTCCATTTACGTAGTAATAAAGGAAAGTATTGTGATCGCCAAAGCAAAACTATCGGCACTTAACCCTTATGTCAATACCCGGGTACCCTTTTGCATGTTCTTACTTAAATATGCTATTTATTTAAAGAGATATCTTCAAATCCGGTCAGATCCTCGTTATTTGAGTCAATTGACGTCGATTCATATAAGTTTTGATATTTAAATATTCAAGAAAGTAGAAAAAATTAGGCGCTAAAGTTAAATACCCAGTTGATCAATACCCGGGTACCCATATATGTAAAAACTTAATACTTCTACAGATTTTCAAAATAATAAATAATTTAACTAATCTCTAGCTGGTCAGAAATAATATTTTATATACAAATAAACGTAGACATTTAACTTTTAATAGACCATTTCACGCAAACTACAGCGCTTGCGTTGAAGCACCGTTGAAGAGCAGAATGACGCGAGAAATAGAATAAGACAGCTAGATGTTCGGACCACAATCTAGTAAGTTCGGACCAACTTACTACTTTTGCTACTTTCCCTATGCTTTTACGTGTAAAGACGTGCTTAGATATTGTGTTATAATTTTTACAGAGTAGTTCAATTTTGATGATTCTGTTTTTTATTGGATAGGGTACAGTTGGTGGTCCCACTTCCAAAAAAATTCCAAAAATTCCACCCTTAAGGGTAGAAAAATCGAGTTAAAATTGTACAAATTATTGGCACTATTCGCTCTAGTATTAGAGCTCAAATTTAAACATCATTTTAAACACGTCACACATGCGCCACAGAGTTTTCTTTCGTGAAATGGTCTATTATAAATTAATTACATTTAACTATAAATTATATGTAAAATATCCTCATATGAACGACGAATGACGATATGAATGACAACGGAGACTTTACTGTTTCCCTTCCTCCTTGCCCTTTATTATTCCATAAAGTAACAGGTTTTGTGGCAGTAGGTATTCCCACTGTGACTCCCAACAACATAGAATTTGAAAATAAAAATTTCCCAATTCCAATTCCTTTTGTTGACTAAATATAGCATAGGGTACCCGGGTACCCCGGGTATTGAACAACGTAATAAAGACTGGGTATTGACATAAGGGTTAAGAAAACAGTTGTGTCCAAACAACATAGGTCTGCTCCATGGGTCTGCTCCATATATCATGGTCAGGGGCGGATGGGGCCGTCGCGTCGGTCCATAGACCGTCTTCGTTTTAATAATGGAAAAATTGTCACGGCTGTCGGCCGCGTTGACGGCCATTGACCCATTTCTAACTAAACATAATGAAATATACTTACTTTAGAATTTATCAATCATTATTTGTTTGTGTTTTCCCATGGATATCCTTATAAATAGTTATATCGTAATTAGAGACAGGATAATTAGGCAAAAACAGATCTGACTTAGGAGAAGTTATAACGTTAAAACCAATCAAAACGTTTATTAGCGTTAATAAACTTTCTCTATTGGTGACTTATGTTAGGACTCCTCCTAAGTCAATTTTTTAATGCTACACTATCTTTAGCTACCTGCCAAACTGAAAAATTTTAAATAATAAATAATAAATTTTCTAATTTTTCTTAAACCGCGTTGACCTTGAAATTTCAAAAATGTTTGCCTGCGGCGCTTAAAAAATATTCCGCCACCCTCACGCGCCCATATTTTGCCCGGCCATACAAATCGTTTATCCTACCTTCATTTTCGGTCTGGCTATATGGGCCTACTTTGGCATACCAATTTTTACATTCATTGCCCATTTCGCAAGTAGCTTGCGAGAGATCGTTTTCAGATAATAGATAAGAGTCATTCAAATTGATGAATATAGAAAAAAACTTGATGAATGACATCGACAATAACAGCAGCAAATTAATGAAAGATGCACTTTTATTTTAATTTTTTTTATATTCACTATGGTTTGTTATTAATAAAAGTATAATTTTTGTTACTGGTATTAAATTTTTTTTCGCAACGGGAGGGGACCCCCCCATTCAAAAAATTTTCGCCTGCGGCACAATTTTGGGCCATGACGATTGCATTTTTGGGCCGCCGACTTAAATTTCCCGGTAACTTTTTGATAGCCCATCCGCCCCTGATCATGGTATAATAATTTATTATTATACCTGCTGCTCGTCGTTGCAGCTATCAGAAGACTGTCTTCAAGATCGGGTTCACGAAAAGATTATCAACATTTAAACAAAATGCATGCATAACATGAACCCTGCATTTAGGGAGAAACTACTTTCGCTACCAAACATTTCTTCTTTCGAGCTTCCAGTCACTTCCAAACGCTTTGGCTCCGCCCCTTTCAGTCGATACAAACATTTTGGTGGGGAACCAAAGCGTTTAGAAGCGACTGGAAGCTCGAAAGAAGGAAAGAAAGAAATGTTTGGTAGCGAAAGTAGCTTCTCACCGAACGCAGGGGAAGGAAAATAAAAATGCAGGGCTGGCTCAAGGAATATTGTGAAATAGTAATTCAAGGAGGTACCAAATACAAAAATTTGTTACAATTTACAATAAAATATCACTGAGCACCTCTTCCTTCAACTTTTTCTTTATTGCTGAAATTGAGAGCTCTCCGTATTCCAGTGGTATATTATTTAATATACATGGTGTTTATTAAACATACGGCAAAAATTTAAGGGGTTGTTCCATGGACTATTCCAAAAATATTTTGACCTTCGAAGATTTTTGCATAGCCGAACAAAATCGGAATAATTGCTGGGTGTAACTTAATAAGAAACGACTCTGGTGTTTTTGAAATAGTTCGTAAATCAATCAGGACACGATTGTATTCTTGCATCCTAGCTGGAGGTAGTCATTTTCAAATGTCATTTTTGGTAATTAAATGTTGTTATAGAAAATTTTTCTCGCCCTGTATATTCAGAACAAAGCAGCTTTTCAAAAATCATCAAAAAACAAAATATTCTTAAAATAGTGCAGGGAACAACCCCTTACATTTTTGCCGTATGATTAATAAACACCCTGTATATACGGACAGATGCTCACTGTTATGCACTTCACATCGAGCTTTTTATCTTCGAGTTGAAGCATTCAGGTTGCCCGATTTTCCTAGTTTTTTAGAGACTGAGTTTTCATTAAAGTTATTAGCGTTTAAGACTTTTTGCCTTTCAGCTGTCAATATACATCAAACTAATCCAGATTAATCAGTACAAAGAGAAGAGCCAAACTCAGAAGATTTTTCCTCAAGAGAAAAAAATGAAGATATAAGCACAAAACAATAGATGGTTAAGAGGCCGGAAGCCATACACACGGAAGCAAGGCTGCATGACCTATTTAACAAAAATATCACTCGAGTAATAAATAAAATAACATAACATTGGACAAAATTTCTTTATTGATTAAAAATGAATTACATCATACTTTAACAATTTATTATATTGTTAAATTAAAGAGTTACGTTGCAATGCTGCTAATCAGTCATTAACTTTAACCTTATTTCATTAATTTAACGAAACTCATTCAAAATCAATTTGTGGCTTTCAAAAAAGCCGTTTTTCTGATTTTTCACTTCATGTGGAACCACGGCACAAATAATTAACAAATAACTCAATGAAATAACAAATTATAAAAAAGGTAATTTTATCAGGCATGTCTCCAAATTATACTTTTCGTATGTCTCCTTTTTCCATTTTCATTAGTGACTATAAAATTTTTATTAATAAATTTAAGGGTATAAAAATTTTTCATACGTATGTATAAATGAAGTAAGTAAGTCTTCGGAAACATTTTGCATGGATGAGTTAGATTTTGTGGTTCCAAGAGAGAATAAAACAAAGAACCTAAATTTTTTTGTAAGGCGTAATCTTGATAGTAATTTTGAAAAAGCTGCTCCAAGGTACAGATATAGAAAAATAGATTATCGGAAGGAAATTTCCCAAAGGTTTCTTTATTGCTTTCATAGAATTTAAAATGCGCATAAGGTATAGAATCTAAGCTTTCGTGATTATTTGCAAATTTTTCACAATCAGGGCAAAAATGAATTGCTAAACATTTTTTTAGTAAGTATAAAGAAATATGTCGGATTGAATTTTGGTCAGCAGTATGAAAATGATAATCACAATCCTGCATAGGTATTACAGGAACAGAGTAATTATCGGAAGGAAGATTAGGTGTTACGAACGAAACTTTTCTAATATTTCTAATAGTATTGCCAACAGTAGAATTCAGATTAAGTAAATTTTCTCCTACACTAATTACGAGATATCGAGAAAATAATGTTTTAAATGCATTCTGAAATTGTATAGGAGTAGGGTTTACACAATTTCCTTCTTGCTTTCGAACATTTCCAAAAAAATCTTCTAAAGCTGCTTGACCAAGGTGTTGTGTTAATACAAAATTAAATCCATTGTCCTTTAGAAAAAACCATAAGTTTAGAAGAGAATTAATGCTTATTTGCCAGCATTTGATTGATTCAATTTCAACAGTGATATCTTGCCCGCTGTTGTTGAAGACTTTAACTTCCCTGAGAAAATCTAATGCTTTATATAAAAATGCTCGTTGAAAACTCTGTCCTTTAAATGCGCGATTATATCTTAAATAATTTTTTGATGACTTTGATGAATTAAACATATCAAAGAGACATATAAAAATTGAAAGACATTCTTTTGTACCAATAGAACCTGCTGGAAGTTTGTCCTCTACTATGTGCATCCCAGGGCAAATCTTCTCGGAAAAAATATCAAGAGCTAAAGAAAATTTTGTTTTATCACGTGCGTTGGGATTCATATGCGAATCGGTCAGTATGGGACATAAGTTAAAGGGATGGAACGATTTGTTTATTTCATGAAATGACACAATATCGCTCCAGGATGTACGTTTATTTTGAAATGTAAAGCTGTGTGTTAATAAAGTGTCTCTGTTTGCTTTCATAAGATGACGTGCGTCAAACATAAAGAAGATTTTTTCATTATTATCAAAAAAATAGGGACAATCGGGGCTAACATTTAGAAGATTACTTAAGTGGATATTACAAGAATCCAAGTTACAAGTTAAAATCTTAACAAGTAATCCAATTTTCCTCAATTCTCCAATGCATTCTGAGATTATAATTTTTAAATCAACAGCATTACATGTTTCGTGAACAAAATAGTAAGCAATAGGTTGCTTCCAAGTGCTGTTAATGCCCTTAACCATGACAACTAAGGCTTTTAAAGCAGGTCGAAATGCTTTGTCTTTGCCGTTGTCTTCAAAACCAACAATTTGTTGAGATCCAACTTTATAAAACAAATGAGACTTGAGCGGTATGAAATCAAAGCAAATACCACAAATTTTATCCTTCTTCGAAAAATGAACTACTTTCATCTTAAGTGCCTGAAAGAGAGAAACATTTATACCGGGAGGAAATGAAAAGTGTTCCGATACCTTTGAAAGTGCTCGTTTAGAAGGAAAATTGAAAAAATTAGACAAACCCCTAGTATATTGAGAAGGATTTGAAAAGTATACATGAAGACATACCTGATAAGACAAGAATCTGTCACACTTTTTCATGAAATATTGCATGGATAAATCTTCAACAGGTGGTTGTATGCGCTCAGTCAATTCAAGCGGAGTTTGCGTTCCCATGTTGAGGAATGCGACAATGGTTTAACCACGAGTTTAACAATATTTGTGACTTAACGATTTCCAGTTTCTGAGTATAAGTTGTATATTTCTTTTACAGATAATATACGCACTTTGCTTAATACCAATGCAAAATAATTTCACAATTTACAGAACCAATGAACAAAAACAAAGTGACAAAGCCCGCTAAAAGCAAATATTACCAATTACAGTTTTCTGTAAATTATTTAAGGTTAGCGTCACATCGGCTACAGTGCTGTCAGATTTTAGAAACCTGTGGCCCCAACGTTCATGGCCCCAACTCGCAACTGAAAACGCCTAAAAGCGCAACTAATCGATTACGTGGCGCCAACATTCAAATTCTATGTCCAAAATCATATTAAAATTTATTATTTTAGAACTTTGTCACTCAATTTTCCTTGAAGGTATAAATTCAATGGCAATTCACAAAAATTAGGTCTCAAGGGTCTCAATGTCGATTATTTATCGCAATAAAACGCAATTTCATTTCTCAGAAATCACCCAAATTACGGTTTGTGGTTTTTTAAAAAAATTAAGCGTTTGAATAGCAACCATCCATTCCTGGAAAACATAATATGTTTTATTATAATAGGGGGATTGTGTATAAGAGTACGCACTTATTGAATAAAGTGAAATAATTTCCCAGTTTTGAAGCGGATATGTTGTTTTTACATGTTATTTGTAAAAGTGGATATTTCAGAATATATTTTTAACCAGTTTCTTAATATGTTATTATACATATAGGTATTATGAGATATTTAACTTAATTCGTAGCTCTGCAAATGCGTACTCTTATACATAGATATGTATAAGAGTACGGAGTACGCGTATTAATGCTTAAGAGTACGCATATATTTTGGCTATGTAAAATATTATAAATAATAAAGTACTTAAATGATAGGAAGTAAAATAGCAAACTTTTAAGTATTCAAAATCAGATTATTACTTTAACTTCACTCCTCACAGTTAGCACAAATAAAGATTCTTGTTACAAACGTTGTACAAGTTTCTACCCACCATTTTTTTCATTCTGAACATTTAATCCATAATCTTATACATATACGTTAAATTTGAAATTAAAAGGAATTTCTCTTGCAAAAATTAAGTTTTCAATATTTTTCAACTTATGCAAACAGTAACAATATTATACAGGGTGTCCCCGCACTCACTTTACATAACTTAGGTGGTGATAGAGGACACTTTTCTAACAAGGGGAACTTGTCGACGACTTTTCCCCGATTGACACAATTTTTAACATACCTTTTAGGAAATAATTTTTTATACTTCAGGTTAAAATTTCAGGACCCGGATTTGAATAAATTTTTATTAAATCGATTTTAAAAATCCAATAAATTCGTATTATAAATTAGGTCTAATGCGAATTGCCTCCAAGTTCTTATCTAATTTAAAAAGGTTTGTTCAACTATTTAACCTCACTTTTTGTTACATAATTATTAATAATAATTCTCGTAAAATCACGCAAATAACTAGTTAATATGTTACTTAGACATGTTACAATTACTGAGAATTAATTCATAGCATTTTCTGTACGTTTCATATGTACATTTACACAGTTTAATAGTTAACATAATGCTTTCGTGGGTATTCAAGATTGCGACTACTGCCAAAAGGAACATTGCAAGTTTTTTTTAATTTCTGAAAGATTTCAAACAACAAATTAGATTAAAGAAACTTCTCATATCAGAATTCACTGCAAACGTTGGATTTATAAAATATCAGATTAATGAAACTACTAAGAAAACAAATTCACAAGGGTGAAAAGCCGTGTAAGTTTAAATTTGAAAATCAATAAGAATTTAAGAATCCTTTATAAATAATTTAGATACTTCTTTTACAGGTAACTGGGGCACTTAGAAATTTGTAAAACCCATTAATAAAGGAGGTAGAAGAAGAAAAGCGATAATCGGAATCAACCGAAGGAATTTAATCGAAAGGAAATGAATTTTTTTTTAATTAAATATTGTAAATTATTAACTTTAGCCAATTCTTTAAACAAATAGAAGTATGTATATTATTATATAATTATATTTTACTTTTTTAATAAGAGTAACAATAATACCTAAAGGCATTTATTCTTATTTCACAAGGCTTTTCACCCTTGTGAATTTGTTTTCTTAGTAGTTTCATTAATCTGATATTTTATAAATCCAACGTTTGCAGTAAATTCTGATATGAGAAGTTCCTTCAATCTAATTTGTTGTATGAAATCTTTCAGAAATTAAAACAAACTTGCAATGTTCCTTTTGGCAGTTGTCGCAATCTTGAATACCCACGAAAGCATTATGTTAACTATTAAACTGTGTAAATGTACATATGAAACGTACAGAAAATGCTATGAATTAATTCTCAGTAATTGTAACATGTCTAAGTAACATATTAACTAGTTATTTGCGTGATTTTACGAGAATTATTATTAAAAATTATGTAACAAAAAGTGAGGTTAAATAGTTGAACAAACCTTTTTAAATTAGATAATATCTTGGACGCAGTTCGCATTAGACCTAATTTATAATACGAATTTATTGGATTTTTAAAATCGATTTAATCAAAATTTATTCAAATCCGGGTCCTGAAATTTTAACCTGAAGTATAAAAAATTATTTCCAAAAAGGTATGTTAAAAATTGTGTAAATCGGGGAAAAGTCGTCGACAAGGTCCCCAAGAACAATATTTAACAAAAATTTTTTTCTAAATTCAATCCCTCGAGAGCTAGGCCTATTTAAAGCATTTTTTTTAATTTCCACCTTCACGTGGCCATAGCTCCGAAAATATTGATTTTGTGGTAAAAATGGTTTAGTACTTTTTTAAAGAGCGTGAAATAATCTACAAACTAGATTTAACCATTTTATTATCTAAAATCAACGGCTTTTGAGTTATGCATTAAAGTAAGTTAAAAAATGTCGAAAAATTTGAGCTTTCTTTTTTTTTGGTTTTTTTCAAAACCCTGTATCTTTTAAACGAAAGATTTTACAAAAAATCTGACGCCCCATTCCGGATAGGAAATTTAACGGACTACAACTTTGGTCTAGTAAAATTTTTTGAAAAACCAATCCATTTCACAGAAAATCAGAAAATAACAAACAAGGCAGCTACAAAACATAAAATTTAATTCACAAATTTTTTATTTTTTTTTTTAAATTATTTTATTAATTAATTTTAAATTATTACATTAATAAAGTAATTGTTGAAAATGACCATCCTCATTTTCAATACACAGTTGTGATTGTTTTAAAAGATGTTTGTCGAAACAAATCGAAAAAAGGCGATTTTTCGCCACTTTTAATCGCAGAAATTCGAATTTTTGACACTTTTCACATTCACGGATTGACCAAAATTGGCCTCGTGATCGACCGGTCAATCCCTCGACCTTGTTGACCACCCCTGCTATAATGGATTTTAAAAAAAAGGAAATTTTATAAATAATACTATAAAGCATATTTTAAAACGGGTGACCCGTCAAAATAGCCCCGTCAAAATAGCCCCGTTAAAATAGCCCCGACAAAATAGCCCAGCGACAAAATAGCTCCGACAAAATAGCCCGACGACAAGATAGCCCCGTCAAAATAGCCCGGCGACGAATAGCTCCGGCAAAATAGCCCAAAGATTCAGAAACTAAACAAGTTTTATATATTTACTAGCTGGAAGGCCCATCTACGGACGGGCAGTTCGCCAAGGTTAAAAACTCTATTGGTGTGCTACTGGATCCCAGGGGGAGGTCATTTTAACATTTAAGTTGGTACTACCAACGACCAATCAGAATACTGCTTTTCTACAGTATCCAATGCTCTTTCTATAATACTTGCAACACATTTTGCGGCTACGTTTTCTGCTGGATTTGGAGCGTGGTCGTCATGGGGTGTAACAACTAGTAAGTTACCATCTGTAACCTTCACTCGTCCTTGGCAGTTGGATTTGATGCACCTCCAGGAAACACTTGCATCGGCATTTTCTCTCGCTTTTCGATAGCGATAGCCTTCATGCATTAGCAGCTCTCCACCCTTCTGTGATCATAAAAATGAGGGTGGTCATTTTCAACATTTATTTAAATAATCTAATAGTTTAAAATTAATTAATAAAATAATTTTTCAAAAAAAATAAAAATTTTGTGAATTAAATTTTATGTTTTGTAGCTGTCTCGTTTGTTATTTTCTGATTTTCTGTGAAATGGAGAGGTTTCTCAAAAATTTTTACTAGACAAAAGTTGTAGTCCGTTAAATTTCCTATCCGGAATAGGGCGTCAGATTTTTTGTAAAATGTTTTGTTTAAAAGATACAGGGTCTTGAAAAAAAAACAGAAAAAAAGAAAGCTCAAATTTTTCGACATTTTTTAACTTACTTTAATTCATAACTCGAAAGCCGTTGATTTTAGACAAGAAAAGGTTTAAATCTAGTTTGTAGATTATTTCACGCTCTTTAAAAAATCACTAAACCATTTTTACTGAAAAATCAATACTTTCGGGGCTATGGCAACGTGAAGGTGGAAATTAAAAAAAATGCTTTAAAGAGGCCTAACTTTCGAGGGTTTGAATTTAGAAAAAAATTTTTGTTAAAAATTGTTCTTAGAAAAGTGTCCTCTATCACCACCTAAGTTATGTAAAGTGAGTGCGGGGACACCCTGTATAGAAGCATAAAAATACGTTTATTAATCCATGACATATTACTGCTTACTTTCAGAAACACAGGGCCAGTTGTATAAAAGAGGGTTAACTCGGGGATCAGCTGATCCTGGTTCAAGAGCTGACCCAGAATCGCCGCAAGGTAGATAGATTACAAATAAACCTATCAAGTAAATTTTTTTTATAAAATAAACCTATCGAGTAAATTTATCTACCTTACGTTGATCCTGGGTCAGCTCTTGAACCAGGATCAGCTGATCCCCGAGTTAACCCTCTTTTATACAACTGGCCCTAAAAGTACAATCTTATAATCGCCATAATATTATACAAACCGCTGCGATAATACAGATTCCCGTTTTTGCCTGTATAAGAATCTGCAATTATTAATGCACCTGACCATTCAAAATTATTAATAGATGGTAATAAAAATAGCGGTTCGTATTCGTACTCTTATACACATGCGTTCTCTTATACACATGCGTTCTCTTTACACATTTACCCTATATATTTATTTCCAGGAATGGATGGTTGCTATTCAAGCGCTTAATTTTTTAAAAATACCACAAACCGCAATTTGGGTGATTTCTGAGAAATGAAATTGCGTTTTATTGCGATAAATAATCGACATTGAGACCCTTGAGACCTAATTTTTGTGAATTGCCATTGAATTTATACCTTCAAGGAAAATTGAGTGACAAAGTTCTAAAATAATAAATTTTAATATGATTTTGGACATAGAATTTGAATGTTGGCGCCACGTAATCGATTAGTTGCGCTTATAGGCGTTTTCAGTTGTGAGTTGTCGCCACAGGTTTCTAAAATCTGACAGCAGTGGAGCCGATGTGACGCTAGCCTTAAATAATTTACAGAAAACTGTAATTGGTAATCTTTGCTTTTAGCGGGCTTATCTGTAAAAGAAATATCCAACTTATAATCTGAAACTGGAAATCGTTCAGTCACAAATATTGTTAAACCGTTGTCGCATTGCTCAACATGGGAACACAAACTCCGCTTGAATTGAATGGGCGCATACAACCACCTATTGAAGATTTATCCATGCAATATTTCATGAAAAAGTGTGATAGATTCTTGTCTTATCAGGTATGTCTTCATGTATACTTTTCAAATCCTTCTGAATATACTAGGGGTTTGTCTGATTTTTTCCATTTTCCTTCTAAACGAGCACTTTCAAAGGTATCGGAACACTTTTCATTTCCTCCCGGTATAAATGTTTCTCTCTTTCAGGCACTTAAGATGAAAGTAGTTTATTTTTCGAAGATGGATAAAATTTGTGGTATTTGCTTTGATTTCATACCGCTCAAGTCTCATTTGTTTTATAAAGTTGGATCTCAACAAATTGTTGGTTTTGAAGACAACGGCAAAGACAAAGCATTTCGACCTGCTTTAAAAGCCTTAGTTGTCATGGTTAAGGGCATTAACAGCACTTGGAAGCAACCTATTGCTTACTATTTTGTTCACGAAACATGTAATGCTGTTGATTTAAAAATTATAATCTCAGAATGCATTGGAGAATTGAGGAAAATTGGATTACTTGTTAAGATTTTAACTTGTAACTTGGATTCTTGTAATATCCACTTAAGTAATCTTCTAAATGTTAGCCCCGATTGTCCCTATTTTTTTGATAATAATGAAAAAATCTTCTTTATGTTTGACGCACGTCATCTTATGAAAGCAAACAGAGACACTTTATTAACACACAGCTTTACATTTCAAAATAAACGTACATCCTGGAGCGATATTGTGTCGTTTCATGAGATAGACAAAACATTATATCCTTATAACTTATGCCCCATGCTGACCGATTCCCATATGAATCCCAACGCACGTGATAAAACAAAAGTTTCTTTAGCTCTTGATATTTTTTTCTACAGGATTTGCCCTGGTATGCACATATTTAGGGAAAGCGGGAAACTTCCAGCAGATTCTATTGGTACAAAAGAATTTCTTTCCCTATTTATATGTCTCTTTGATATATTTAATTCATCCAAGTCATCAAAAAATTATCAAAGATATAAACGCGCATTTAAAGGACAGGGTTTTCAACGAGCATTTTTATATAAAGCATTAGATTTTCTCAGGTAAGTTAAAGTCTTCAACAACAGCGGGCAAGATATCACTGTTGAAATTGAATCAATCAAATGCTGGCAAATAAGCATTAATTCTCTTCTAAACTTATGGTATTTTCTAAAGGACAATGGATTCAATTTTGTATTAACAAAATACCTTGGTCAAGAAGCTTTAGAAGATTTTTTTGGAAATTTTCGAAAGCTAGAAGGAAATTGTGTAAACCCTACTCCTATACAATTTCAGAATGCATTTAAAACATTATTTTCTCGATATCTCGTAATTAGTGTAGGAGAAAATTTACTTAATCTGGATTGTACTGTTGGCAATACTCTTAGAAATATTAGAAACGTTTCGTTCGTAACACCTAATCTTCCTTCCAATAATTACTCTGTTCCTGGAATACCTATGCAGGATTGTGATTACCATTTTCATACTGCTGACCAAAATTCAATCCGACATATTTCTTTATACTTACTAAAAAAATGTTTAGCAATTCATTTTTGCCCTGATTGTGAAAAATTTTCTAATAATCACGAAAGCTTAGATTCTATACCTTATGCGCATTTTAAATTCTATGAAAGCAATAAAGAGACCTTTGGGAAATTTCCTTCCGATAATCTATTTTTCTATATCTGGACCTTGGAGCAGCTTTTTCAAAATTACTATCAAGATTACGCCTTACAAAAAAATTTAGGTTCTTTGTTTTATTCTCTCTTCGAACCACAAAATCTAACTCATCCATGCAAAATGTTTCCGAAGACTTACTTACTTCATTTATACATACGTATGAAAAATTTTTATACCCTTAAATTTATTAATAAAAATTTTATAGTCACTAATGAAAATGGAAAAAGGAGACATACGAAAAGTATAATTTGGAGACATGCCTGATAAAATTACCTTTTTTATAATTTGTTATTTCATTGAGTTATTTGTTAATTATTTGTGCCGTGGTTCCACATGAAGTGAAAAATCAGAAAAACGGCTTTTTTCAAAGCCACAAATTGATTTTGAATGAGTTTCGTTAAATTAATGAAATAAGGTTAAAGTTAATGACTGATTAGCAGCATTGCAACGTAACTCTTAATTTAACAACATAATAAATTGTTAAAGTATGATGTAATTCATTTTTAATCAATAAAGAAATTTTGTCCAATGTTATGTTATTTTATTTATTACTCGATTGATATTTTTGTTAAATAGGTCATGCAGCCCTGCTTACTGGAGGACGGATTTTAGACTACCTGGCAAAAGTGGCTTCCGGCCTCTTAACCATCTAGTGTGTGATTGATGTGGTTGTTTGCTTATTTTTTCATTTTTTTCTCTTGAGGAAAAATCTTCTGAGTTTGACTCTTTTTTTTTGTACTGATTAATCTGGATTAGTTTGATGTATATTGACAGCGGAAAGGCAAAAAGTCTTAAACGCCATTAACTCAAATAAATACTAGGTTTCTAAAAAACTAGAAAAATTGGGCAACCTAAATGGCTCAACTCGAAGATAAAAAGCTCTAGGTGAAGTGCATAACAGTGAGCTAAAAAATATCTTTCACAAGACATCAAGATTCAGAAGAGCTTCTCATTATCTGTCCGCATATACAGGGTCTTTATTAAACATACGGCAAAAATGTAAGGGGTTGTTCCCTGGACTATTCTAAGAATATTCTGTTTTTTTGATGATTTTTGAAAAGCTGCTTTGTTCTGAATATACAGGGCGAAAAAAATTTTCGACAACAACATTTTATTACCAAAAATGACATGTAAAGTTCCTTAATCTACAAGAACCATTGAAAATGACTACCTCCAGCTAGGATGCAAGAATCCAATCGTCTCCTGATCGATTTATGAACAAAACTCCAGAATCGGTTCTTATTAAGTTAAGGTTGCCTCGTGTGCTATCTTCCGTTTGTGGATAAAAATTATCTTTACTCACTAGTCCCATAAATTACTATTGTTTTAGTATTAGTTTGACTGGAATGGAAGAAGGAAAAAACAACCTTTATACTGTTTATCTCTCGAGAATGATCTTTGTTTAAAATATTTATTCTGTCCAAATCTCTCATACCTAATTGTGCAACTTCATTCAGCTGTTAGAAAAAAATTGTCGTTGTTATAAATTAACGTTTGTTCCGTAATAAAAGACATAATTATGTTAAATTTAAATAAAAGCACTAGAGTTGGGTATGACTATTTTTGACACAAATTTTCACTATCTTGATTTGTTTGGAAAGGAAAGACCCGAGGGGTAATTCACTAAGGTTTAAACCGTACAATGGATTGTAATCCCTAAAGATTGCACAGAGATTTTAAAAGATTTTTGAGATTGTCAAAAGATTTAACAAGATTTTATAGATTATAATCTGGATTTTGCCTGACAACAATGCTAGGATTTTCGGGATTGTTTCGAAGAGTTTAAAAATTTTTCTGAGATTTTACAGATTTTTATGAAGATTGTGCGGGAATTTACAGCTTTTATAAAGATTGTAGAGATTTTATAGATTGAAACAAGGATTGGTAAGATTTCTACTGGATTGTAAAATCTATGCAATTTTTAGTGAAGATTTTATAGATTATAATCTGGATTTTTTTTATAAAGCAATATTCACAAAAATGATAAGCAATTGCTCATCATGAATGCTGTCACAACGTCTAAATTCGGGCAAAACGACCAAGAAGAAGAAGAATCTGGATTTTGCCTTGGTGTACAACAGATTTTTGTAGTGATTTACCCCTCGGAAAGACCTTAACAACAAAGTTGAAATTTAATTACTGTAATTTTGATATTTTTGATAATTTAAAAAATGCTTCTAGGTATTCCTGTAGTGTTAGGAACATAACCCTAACAGATTTCTTACAAATTCGATTGTAAAACCCCTAAAACGATCAATATTAAAGGATGTTTTTGCTGGGCGTCTCGGAGGCGACCACTGCACTACTTACATGTGTATTAAAAAAGTAACAAAATACAATAGAATCCGATTATAGCGACGGTCAAGGGACCGTCGTACTAACCGGACGACGCACAAAACGGTTTGAAATTATATTAAATTAAATTATATGAAAACCAAACTTGAGGTTTGCTTACGTCGTTAAAAGCGGTCGGTCGTTATAAACAAAGTCGTACTATTCGGATTCTACTGTAGTGCAGCCGCTTTAGGTAGTAAATGTAATAGATAAGGAGGGAGATAAATTAATTTTATATTTTCGACGGTTTTCAATTAGTTTTTTCTGTTGATATATTATAATTCAATGTAATAGATGTAGATATACTTATTTATTATCAAAATTGTTAACATATTGCTGAATAAAACATCACCTTGAAACATGTTTTTTTAATATTAAACAAAATACTTTTTCACTATTTGGCTTAAAATATCTAGTAGAAGTTTAAATTGAAAATAGTTATTTCACATTAGTTACAGTTTCATTAATAGCTTTTGCTACGTACTCAACATTTGATGGTGTTACTCCACACATACTAATACGTCCAGAACGAAGCATGTAAACATGGTGCTTTTTAATCATGTGTTCAGACTGATTAGCTACAAATTTGAAAAATAGTTTTCAATACTAGAAGATATTTATTTAATTTTATAATTACCATTCAGCCCAGTATAAGAAAACATTCCAATTTGAGATGTAATGTGATTCCAGTCACCAGGGGTTCCAATTTTTTCTAAAGCAGCTTGTAAAGCCTCCCTCATTTCGATAATTCGAGCCGACATCGTTTTTATATGCTCTTGCCTAAATCAAACCACATTTAATTAATTGAAAAGTAAAATTGTTGATCCCTTACCATTCCTCATATAATTGTGGATTATTAAGAACATACGAAACAATTCTGGCACCGTGACTTGGTGGATTCGAATACATTCCTCTTATAATCAGAGTCACTTGTGATTTAACTTGAGGAACATGTTCAGAACTGTTCAAAACAAATGTTAAGTTGCCAATTCTCTCATCTAAAATTTACAGGAAGATTACAATTTGATAAAAATTTCAGTGTGGACCACTTACTATACAATCCAAAATTCTTTGCAAAGGATTGTGCACACACAAGTTCAAATCCTCTCGAAACGAAATACCGTACAGCCCATGAATCTCTCACCAAATCTCCAGAAGCAAAGCCCTGATAAGCCGAATCAAAGAAAGGAAACAATTTCTTTTCTTCAATTACATCAGCAATTTCTTTCCACTGCTCCTGTGTAGGATCGCAACCTGTTGGATTATGAGCACACGAGTGCAAAATAATAACTGAATTTTCAGGAGCATTATTAAGATCCTCGAGGAGACCTACTATGTCTAATCCATGTTCAGACTCAGACCAATAACGATATGTTCGTCCCTCTGCAAACCCGGCGTTTTTAAACACCAAATTATGGTTTTCTATAAAATATTTCAAGTTGAAAACAATAAAACAATTTTATAATAATAATTTACCCCAAGTTGGCTTCGAATAGTAAAATATTTTATAGCCCAGAATGCGATTTAAAAATTCAGCACCAACACGTAAAGAGCCTGTGCCAGAAAGACATTGCACGCCAAAAGCCTAAATTAAATAACGAATTCAAATCTTTTTAAGTGCTATTCGTATTATTAACACAAATTTACCCTATTTTCAGTGAAAACTGGACTATCCTCACCAAGAAGCATAGTAGTAGCAGCGTGAGTAAAGGAATCCAACCCTAAAATTGGTAAATACTCCTTATTGAGAGTTTCATCGGCAGCCAAGATTTTCTGTACTTTTTGCACCACTGGTAAAACCCATGGTTGACCCTTTTCAGTACGGTAGGCTGCAAGCAATGAACTTATTTATTAAACAAAGTTGTTGTTAATTTTTAGCAAAACTTACCGCCAACCCCCAAACTTACTTTGTTTTCAAAAGTATCATCAGCATAAGCCTTGTTTAAAGCAAATACCTCTATTGGGGGCCCCATTTCAACATCAGCAAATAAGCTAGCCATTTTCGTTAATGAAACGTCTTGAGATCTCTGGTCTTCAGTCATCTTGAGTTAATGAAAACCTTGAAAACAATATTATAATTAATTATTATCAAAATAGGTGTTGAATGCTTACTTAGCGATATTAAAGTGCAAGTACTTATTGTGAAAAAAGTAAAAAGCGGTCTAATTATTAGTTGACGTTCACCGTTTATGACCTTTATTATCACAAGGTCATCATAATTGGACTATTTTTAAATAAATGAAGTTTCAATTATTAAAAATAATATTTTTGTATTAATAGCAACAGTACAGAAATGTACTGGCACAATAAATTTTTACTATTATAAAAATTTAACCTAAAATTTTAATTATTGCAATTATTCTTGTCTTTTAGCTGAACATTGTTTTTTGTTTTATTTTTAAAAATCCTTCCTTTTGTTTAATAAAATCATTATTCCTTATCTCAGGTTATTAGGAATAAAGTTGTTGTCAATTGCAAAATTCTATGATTGTTTGCATACTTCAGATTTCCAAATTACCAAATTAGTAAGCGATAAAAATAATATCTTAATATCGTGATCTTAATGAGAATTTGTAAACAATTAAATCCCCCTATTTTTGTTCCAAAAAAAGATAAAATTGTAATTTATTGTAAAAAAAAGTTTAAGCATTGTTCGAACAGTGGCGGCTCGTGGAATTTTGACAGGAGGGCTGAGAGGGGCTCAATATGAAGAGAATTGAATTTTAAAATCTCATGGGTAGCATATTATACACTATACAGTATGTTCACCGATAGTGAGTCAGATTTGCGTGAATAAACCACTGTTTTTAAATGACCCCAAAGAAAAAAGTCAACAACAAATTTCATAGCTAAATAGATATTATATTCAATATTATCATTTAATACAAAAATTGTGAGGGATCAAACAGCAATCAAAATACATTGTTGCCTCCAAGACCATAGGAGGAGAAGAAAAACAAGAAGAACGGTTAAACGAATGTTCAAATGCTGCAGGCCAGACATGCCTGGTTTTATGTATATGTTTTTTTTTATCACGGTACTGTGTTTTGGTGTATCTGTTTGTGACGCGCCTCTGATGATTAGTTGAGATTAAAAGCATTATCTATGTATATAAAAATTGTTGAGTGAGCCCGAAGGTCGAGTAACTACATCAATCACGTACTAACGTACTTGATGGCTAAAAGTTAATTATACGCAAAATACTCAATACGCAGGTTCATCCACTGAAACTGTTTGATTTCTACTTTAGACCAAGAATCGAAATGATGGTTCAATTGAGTCCATTAGTGGTGACGTCACAACGCCTAGAACTAATTGGTCAACCGTAAAGTGATCACAAAGGAAGATGAGAGGGCGTAGACAAAATCCGGCGCAGTAGACATCGCGTGACACCCAATTGACACCAACATAAACACGATTGTACGAGTTTTGGTTTCTACGCACTAGCTCCACCCTCGCATCTTCTTTTGCGATCACTTTACTACACGAATTGACTCAGTGGTTTGTGTCCATTTGAAATAGAATATAATACGAACGTAAACAATATGGCTACTGTGCAAAGCTACTGTCAAACTATGCAAGGCATGCAAACTATGCAAGGCAATTTCTATGTATTATGGTTTAGAAATTCAGAACCTATGTACTTCTGAGTAACAATGTGCTTTTTACTCCAAATCACCTTCGAAGTCGAATACAAAGATGCGTTTTGTTTCAACGTGGTATCCCCACCAGTAAATTAGTAAGTTGACTTTCCCAATTGTTCAACCATCTCAAGGAATTCCGAAGATATTAAAAAATAAAATGTATTATTAATTATACATTATTATGTAATTTCTGATTAAGGTGGCTGATTTTACAATTAAATAATACTATTGCTACAGTTACGAAAATTGTATAGGTTGTTCCTCAAAGCTTCCAGTGTAATATATTGAAATATGAGAAACTTATGTGTATTAGTTTTCGCGCAATCATGACATTTCGCATATGCATGCGAAATACGTGTCATCGCTTTATTTATTTAATTATCAATTTAATAACAAATAATTTATAAGGTATGATCTTTAGCTGTTCTAAATTCGTTCCGTTCTGCGCATCTTTAAAACTGGTGACAACTACTGGCAGCTCAAATTTTAAATGTTTTGATAAAACAGTTTATATGTATATATTGTAAATACAAAACCTTTTTATTTTGGATTTTAGTATATTATATACCTAAAACTTACGTTTAAACTAATTTTTAATAGAAAGTAATATTTTCAAATAGTAAAAATATCAATTAAAAAATTTCCAACAGCCTAAAAGTAATTCTCTCAACAATAAATAAATAAAATAAAACTAGTGGATGAATAATAAAAGTAACAAAAATTTATGAAACTGTTTTTACTGATTTTCGATTTCTATTTACAATAATTTTATCACAGATTTCTTTGTTCAATAATCTCATTCTAAAGTACATTTTACATTTAAAAAACAATTTTTTTGCATTTAAACTTAAATTAATACTTTCTGAAATACTCAACAAAGTATTTATGTAATTCTTTCCAACATTTAACTTATCGCCATTAAAATTTCTGAAAATACATTCTAGTTCTTTAATTTGAGAAAAAAACAGGTCCGTCGGTTTGTACAATCCTCCGTCAGATACGTGATTTATCCACGTAGAAGTTGTTCCACTTTCTATCCCAGTTGGAAAACCAAGATTTTCATTTTTTAATTTATATGCTATAAAACCAGCAAGATGTTCAAGGCCATCATTTTCTAAATCACTTAATATGTCATTCATTGCAACTTCTTCATTAACAATTTCAACTTCTTCAATATTGAGATCAGCTAATATAGAAGAGGAAAATGGCACCCAACTTTCTTCTGGTATAGTTAATATGCTATCAACCACTTTTTCAGAACTTTGATCAATCGATTGAACGTTGGCAGATTGTGCTTGCGATACAATTACTTGATTCCGACTCAGTAGAAAATTTCGCAACCGATTTTTAAATTCCAATGCCGTTGGATGATCATGGAGCCCTCCAATATAACGAATTATTCCAAAAAACATTTCAATGACATCTTGATTGAGACGGTAGGTTAGTAAATAGCGAATATTATAATCTATTTTTAGTTGATCAAACAACGCAATCTAATTGCATTGGAACTCATAATTATGCCTTTTTGGAATGGTAGCATTGTCTCTTTCGCTCCAACACGTAGATTTCTGGCAGTATTTTGAAATTCTACTAGAATTTCATCCTGAACACTTTTGGCAAGACCATACGCTTTCATTTCGATCACGAGAATCTATTGCAGGAACTGTTGAATTTAGTACATCAAACCAATCCTTCGCCTTCTTTAATAGTTTGCTACATTCCATCCAATGCATACTTTTAACTTTACCTAAGGAACCTAACCTTGTAATAGCACAAGAAATAGAATTGGAGAACAGTTGTGTTGCTAGCTTGACCTTTTGCCTACCAGCGTTTTTAACAGTCAGATGAAGATCACTCAGCTTGTGTGCTATATTTAAGTCCAACTTAGAAGTATTTTGTAGCAGCTCTATAAGAGGATCCTTTGTAATAAGTTTTCCGTCGATTGTTAATCCATGATCAAGAAAATGATTTCTTAACAACTTTATTAAATGTGGAACATCTGCGAACACAAACACTCTTTTATCATTTACTGGATTCTGAAAATACGGTTTTTCTTCTGAGACATTCAATTGATTCCATACACCTTGGTTTCCAGGACCCATATCGGTCACAGAAGCTACAACATGGTACCCAATGTTTTCCAATTTGGTATTAATAATCGATATTAGAATATTTTTTGTTAGTTTACAATCATAATTATAAAATATTGGTTGTTTCCAATTTGAAAACAGTCCCCGTACCATTACCACTTGAACATAATTCGATGGTGCCAGGAGTGTGTCGTTCTTTTGGTCATATTCATATATTCGACGAATTTTCATTTCGTCTGAAGCGATGACGCACACTTTATCATATTCTGATAAATTTGCGTTTTCCATTAATTTAAGAACTTTCCGAAGAATGCCCGGTTCAATTTTTATTTTTCCAGCCCAACGTCGAAGGGTTGATTCGCCTGGCAATGGATGACTATTCCTAATCATGAAACGATAGTCTCGAGGACCTGCAGCATGTAGAGCAATTGCTTTTGCAATGTCATCGCAACTCCATGTACGAATTCGCTTCGAGGGATTTTCTAGTTTGCAAATTTGGCCAGGGGTAAATATTTTTTTAATTTCGTTCATCTTGGTAGACATCAAAGCATTGTCCTTTTTTAATTTTTTAATTTCAATTTCTTGTAAATTGTGCTCACTCTTCAAAATCGAAATTTGTTGTGTTAAATTTTCAACTTCTTCCCCTAATGCTTTAATTTCCAATTCCATCTCAAATGGTATCTTTTCGGTCCGAACTGTATTTTGATCTTCTGTCTCTTCGGCATCTAATGAAGGAATCAGTGGAGGAGGAGTTAATTCTAACAATAAAGTTGTCCGTAAATTTTGATCACAATTTTGGTTTTGATTTTCATATTTATTTTCAAATTTTGCACGCCTTGCACTTAATCTCAACTGTCGACTTTCATCAACTACATTTTTATGTTGGACAGGTAAATTTTGAGTTGGAATGACACCTTTTTTTAAATTTCTAAATGTTGTATTAATCTGATTAATCGCATTTGAGAGTTTCCCTACATAATCTTCTAATATAAAGTGCTTATGACAAATACGTGCTGTCTTCACATTAAAATCATCAGATCTGTAGCACTTCATTTTCCATACTTTGCATGTTACTTTATTGGTTGGAAATCGAAAGAATTTGACCTTTTCTTCATTTTCAAAATTTCTTTTACATTTTTTGTGGTTATTACTAATATCGATCAGAAATAATAATAATCAATAATATTGATAGGCACGTGGGCACTTTCAGTATACTTCTTATGGGTCATTCACGAAAGTTGTCACCAGTTTGTAAAATTTCAATAAAGAGAGATAGCAATACCTGCGTAAGAGCATACCTTACCATGATAACAAATTATCTTCTACGCCTCATATTTCATTATGTTACACAGGAAGCCTTAAGCAACAACCTGTAAAAGTTTCGTCCCATAGAAATCGGCCACCTTAAGAGTGTCAGGCCCGTAGTCAGGATTTCATTTCTGGGGGGGGGGGCACTTGTAAACAATCTTTTGTAAAATGTAAAATTTTCGGTTGTTCCCCTTCCATTTTCTTTGTCTTTTCAACATTTCGGGGGGGGGGGGCACGTGCCCTCCAAGTGCTTCCCCCCCTGGCTACGGGCCTGAAGAGTGTATTGCACTTGAAAGCTTCTTCTTCTTCTTCAGGTGCCTATCCGTTCCGGATGTTGGCTATCATCCTGACCACTTTGACCTTATTCACCGCTGCTCGGAAGAGCTCTGTGGTCGTCATAGAGTACCATGTTCTTAGGTTTTTCAACCAGGATATTCTTCTTCTGCCGACACTTCTCTTAAAAATATAATATTAATTTAATTCTATTAATTTGTAAATTATTAAAATATATCTACTAATTTATTATCACGAATAAGAAACTAACCAATTTATTCACTGTCTTTCCAGATTCCTTCCTTAGCCAATCTCGATTCATACAACCAAAGGCATTATTGATTCTTGACAAAATTCAATTGTTGCTTCACAATCTTCAAAACCTTTTACGTTAGGATTTTTATAAAATTGCAAGCCTTCTGCTACGGATTTACTGAAGATCTAAAATCATAATTGAATTAGTTCCGAAAAAAAAGCATTTTAAATTATTAAAACCGTAATTTAAAATTTTTTATTAGTTTTCATTTGCTTTTGCACCTTCCTTTTAAGTAAAATAATATAATAGTAGGTATATTTCTTTTATTTATTAGCTCTACTCGCGGTAACAATCCTGGATACGTTTTATTCTACTGCGTCTGCGGATTTATAATAAAATTGTCATTAAAGCTCAAATTAGATGATAAAAAGAAGAATAAATCCGCAGACGCAGTAGGATAAAACGTATCCAGAATTGTTACCGCGAATAGAGCTATTATAATATTTTGGAACAGGAATTTTGCGCCATCTAGTATAATAATTTTGCGTAATACGCTTAGAGCTTGCCATTTCTAACCTTCGAAAGTTGTGTCGAAATCAGCTGACTTGATGACAGTTCTTGTAAATTGCGTAAACCAAAATATTGAAATTTGCAATAATTAATCTTTGCGGGGTATGTATTTTGTGATTAAATCGTTTGTTTACAATATTAACTATTATTTTTGTTTATTTGAAAGTTTGTAATTTCATTTTACATGTTGTAAATACACGTCATATGGACGGGTATTGATAATATTATGTTTTAAATAATTAATTTTTTTTTAGTACCTACTTAAAATTAGAAATCTGTAGATTATGTCATCTACAGTTCCTCTAATATTGGAGGAAGATTGTGAAAGGGGAGGTAAAAATTATGATTACGAAGGAGGAATCGAAGATGATTTTGCTTACCGCAACAATGTTTTACAAGCAACTAAAGGAGTTCGTCTGGCATTCATCCGCAAAGTTTATGGACTCCTTAGCCTTCAGCTACTCTTAACCATTATTATTGCAAGTGCTTGCATGTTTACACCTCAAATTAAAGAGTTTATTCACACTAAGTAAGTTACTATTCAAAAACTTGGTGAATGGCCTAATTTCGTATCTTACTTTTTAGCGATTGGATGATGTTTGTTGCTATGTTTGGAAGTATCGGACTTATAATTGCCTTACATATCAAACGTAAAGAGACTCCTATAAATTTTATACTTTTGGCTGCATTTGTAAGTTTTTTATTTTGAATGAGTTGTCAAAAATTTTACCGTTATTTTGTAGACCGTGGTTGAAGCCTACACCATAGGCGTTATTGTGACCTATTACTCAAAAGCTATCGTTCTGCAGGCTCTATTGCTTACCTTGATTGTTTTGGGAGGCCTTACTGCATACACATTCCAAACAAAACGGGATTATTCTGCTATGCACTCCAGGTATGTTATTACTTATTAATATTGGGTCATTCCATATTAAGTGCTCTAATATTAGTGGTAACTTGACCATTTTTTTTTGAATATGGTTTGTTTTCATGTAGTGGCAATATTTGCAATTTTAAGTGTTTGTAAATACTAAAATGTATCGACCTCTATTTGTTATGGGGCTAAAAGAAATTTATTCAGAAGAAAGTTACAGGATTACTTGTTATAGATTTTTACCTATATCCAATTCTGAAGGATGGAATTTCAGTATGAATTCTTAGACCCCTTTTTAATTTTATTTTACAAAGAGGTGAGAAGTGGTAGTATTCATAAATCAAATATCAATGTTTAAACATTTCTAAACATTTTCCAAGTTGAGAAGCCATAAAATAAAAATAAAATTTTTTTAATATAGCCAAACAACCATTTAATTACCCTGGACCACTTGATATGGAATTATCCTGTTGTAAAAAGGAAATTATGTTTTACTTATAATTTTTTCCTTTAGTTTATTTGCAGGACTGTGTATCTTACTACTCGGTGGTTTACTACAACTTGTTTTTCAATCACCAATATTTGAATTTGCCATATCTTTGGGTGGTGCATTACTTTTCTGCCTGTTTATAGTGTACGACACACAAATGTTGATGCAAACTTTATCCCCAGAAGAATATATTTTGGCTACCATCAGTTTATATTTGGATATTATAAATTTGTTTATATATATTCTTCGCATATTGCAAGAACTTAATCGACAATAAATTGCACTTTTGTGACTGACCTTCAATATTTCTAAATTAAACTTAATATAGCTCAACACTTATACTTTCTTGTGCATTTAAAATAATATTAAGAGAAAGTTTTTTATTATGTATAATATCGTCCCCTTAGTACTACAACTAGGTAATTCAAAATTAGACTATTTTTAGTTATCTACCTAGTTTTGATCGCCATTTTTAGTGACTGCAAATACATAAATTCTATTTTGTTTATAAAATATATTCGTTCACTTTTTATTTTTGTTTGCTCTTTTAAAATCTAGTTACCTAGTTGTGGTACTAAGGGGGCAATATGATAAATTATTTGGGTTATTCAGTGTACTGAAATGGTGCAGTAAATACGATTGTATTTCATAAAATGAACGATAAGGGTAATATTAGTCAGAGCTTTATCGTAAGGTAATATGCATTTTAATGAATTGAAAGATTCAAGTGGAAATTAGTATTATTAGTAATATTTTTATGGACTCTTTCAATGAAATATGACTAGATTTGCTGATTTTGTTAGTGAAAATAATAATTCAAGCATTTTCATTGCATACTTTTAAATTTCACTAGAATAAATTTTAATGATGAAAATGAAAAACGAATTATTTATTACCATAAGTTAGTGTATTGCAAAAATTGCACACTGTTTTGTAATATTACTTTTTTAGATGTGAAACACATAGTGTGATGTTTTAAAATTATATTATATATCTTTGTATATTTTAAATATTACACAAATAGACCTTTTATGTTGAATTTTGTTGTTGTTAATATTTATAAGAAAAATGCTATTATTACTAAACTTGTCCAAATAATGGAAAATAAATTATTAAATCATTAGTCAAGAATTTTTTGAGTATCGTTCCGCATGCAGTGGAGTCAAGGTAATGTGAACAACATCGACAGCAAAAATATTTTGATCAATTTAAAAATTCAATAAATAAAATTTAAAAATTTTTTCGAAGCATCTGAAAATATGTTTTATTATTAATAAATTACGAATTAAGGAATAATTATAATGTTATATTTGAGCTTTCGGTCTTGTATTAAGACCTTCGTCAGAAATTACAAATAATAACTATAATTAATTTATAATAATAATAATATTATAATAATAAATTAATAATTATAATTATTCCTTAATTCGTAATTTATTAATAATAAAACATATTTATTTTCACGAATTAATAATAAACCAATTTTAAAATCTGAAAAATTCAAAAGGTGCACTAAAAAGTAAAAAATAATATTTTAATAAGAACAAACAAAGCTTCTTGAAAACATCAATATAAAAGTGTGGGGCTATGAATTTCGTACACCAACAGCGAGCCTGCTTACCTACCTATATAATAATAACCCCACGCTTTTATATTGATGTTTTCAAGAAGCTTTGTTTGTTCTTATTAAAATATTATTTTTTACTTTTTAGTGCACCTTGTTAATTTTAAATAAAATGGTGTTTTTTTAAATTTTTATAAGATATAAACTACTAGCCATGTATTACTGAATACATTTGAAATAAACTCTTCCAACTTCATGAAAAATTTTATTTAAAACCAATTTAAACTTAACTAATGTAAATACAAAACAAAACTCACAACCAAAATGTTACTTTTCATTTGATAGTTTCTTCTCTTAAGTTAACAATTGAACACAATAAATAGTTAATGTAATATGCCACTCTTTAAATCAAAATCACAAAAATCAAGCGTTTTAAATTTTTATTATGACAAGGGAAGGGTTTAAATCATAACAATTTGATACATTATCACTACGTGTTATGGTCGAATCATGCTCACTCAACCAAAATAGATTTATGTATATCCATTTATTTTACCCGTTATTTATCTAATTATTGGTTAATTCTTTTAAGGTGGCCGATTTCTATGGGGATTATCTACTTAACTAGAATTTATGTAACCCCCACTGCATTTCAATAATACTATCGCCAAAGCTACGAAAATTTTACAGGTTGTTCCTCAAAGCTTCCCGTGTAACATATTGAAATATGAAACAATTATGTGTATTAGTTTTCGCGTAATCATGAGATTTCGCATACGCAATACGCGTCATCGCCTTATTTATTGAATTATCAATGTAATAATTCTCAGGTGTTAGGTATAAAGGGATTAAGTCAGAAAATGGAAAATTTTTTTTATTGCTGGAATGAAATCTATTTTGAATGCTCTTTCGACTGATATAAATTTTTTAGTAAATTTTATTTTATTAGCGCAGTAATGGTCTGAAAATAAAAATATTAAATCAAAAATAATTGTATGCCGTTCCGTATAAAGGGCGTTAGTTGACTTATGCTTCTGAGACCACTATATATTCCGTATTCCGCTACATATTCCATTCGGTATAAAAGGCGTAAGTTGACTTATGACTTATTAATTACCCGATTTACAATTTGCATTACAAATTTCTTTCTTCATTATCTCAAAACTACGTTTTATGACTTAACCCCTTTATACCTAACACCTGAGAATTATCTTATACGCCTCATATTTCAATATGTTACACAGGAAGCCTTGTGCAACAACCTGTAAAATTTTTGTAGCTTTGGCGATAGTATTATTGAAATGCAGTGGGGGTTACATAAATTTTAGTTAAGTAGATAATCCTCATAGAAATCGGCCACCTTAAGTGTTAAGTGAATGAGCATAAATCGACCATAAGCCATCCAGTTTTCAGCTAACTTTGAGAAACTTGTAAGACCAGTGTGAATTTCGTTAATCAATACATGCGCGTCATTACCATATTACGTAAATAAATTGTTATAATTTAAATTAAATTTTTTCAAATTTGCTTTTTACAATTTGCACCTGTTGAAGTCCTAACCATGGTCTATAATGTGATAATAGATCAAAACTTGAATGAAGTTCAGATCCTTCCCTTGTATGGTGGGTTTATAGAACGAGATAAGGAATAAGCGATAGTGGATAAGAAAGTTAAACCATAGGAATACTGTACTACCGTTTAGACAACGCGATAAGAGCTAAGCGCTAACGGATAAAAGTTGAACTTTTCTCAACCTCTTGTCGCTTATCGCGTTCGTTTGAGAATTAGTTCATTTGAATTAATTTTAACCCGCCTATTTGCTTCATTTCAAATTTATATTTTCTGAACTCGAAATATTTTATATTTCATTCAAATAAATCACATTTTAAAATGGCAAAAGTCATAGTTAATTAAATGACCAGGTTTTAAGGGACTTCTGTTTACGGATTTTTGTAATTTTGTCTCTAATAAACTGCATTATCATTTTTTATACAAAAAATTGTGCATTATCATTTTCACGAATATTTTACTAGGTAAAATAACATATAGAACGACACAACCAAATCTGCACTATGCATAATTTTAATTATGCAATTTGAAAAATAGATAGGAAATGTCAAAACAAACTATAAACTCAAGATGTCAAGTACCAAAATAATTTATACTGCTCATGCGTAACATGCGGATTTCTTAACTTCTTATCTCGTTGTATAAACCCGCATCGGCGTTAGTCACTATCGCTTGGCCACTATCCACTATCGCTTATTCCTTATCTCGTTCTATAAACCCACCATAAATAGTACATAACAAAACTATAAATAAAAATTTGATTAGGAATAGGGCAACAAACCCCATAGGCATAGTTATTGGGGGGACTTAACACCTCCATAAATGAATGTTTAGTATTTGGATACCCCCTATGAAACAACCTTGAATTTACATCACACTCGACAATAGTTCCAGGTTATTTACCTAATCTGCTTTAAATTTTGAGTCTTTATAATATTACATAAATTTCATTTGCCAATATCTTTGATGATATAGTATCGATTAATATAGATACTATTATAATCAAAGTTAATACTTATACTAGAAGTACAAAATTGTGCTAATATTACGTAATTATTATATCCAATTATTTATACTAAATTTTTTAATTTTTCTAAATTTTGCTGGTAATTGGGTCACATTATTTTTAATACAGTAGACTTTAGTTCCATTTAATTATTTTTAGTCTTTTTGAATAATATGCTAAGATATTTATGTGGTTTATTTTCAGAATATCATTATTAAAAATAATCTAATTTTTGTGCCAATTTTTAAAACTTTATCTTTGCAATTGTTTGAGTATCTTACTATTTTTTAAATTTCAGTTAACAATAATATTTACACGCTAATATCGTACATAACTTGGTATATTATTCAAATGGACTCTTAGGATCGTTTTTCCAATGGTCAGTTAAGGTTCATCAACGATTAAAGTATAAAATGGAATTAGTTAATCATTTATTGATAATCGAAGTTTACCTGATGGGCATTGAAAAACTGACCCTTAATTTATCAAGCTAATAAAAAATTTAATAATATTGCCAATTAAGTAGAATAATTATACCTTCAATATACATAAAAAATTATCAAGATTATATTCTTTCGAATATACACTTATTTGTTAGACCTTGGCTATAAATGGCATGCAGAGCAGTAGAGCTCACATTTTCGGTAAGAAAAAGTATTTAGTATAAAAAGAACCCTGTCTTAATTTTTATTAAATAACAAAAGAAACCCTGATAAATTGGATCAAATCTAATGTATTATGTATAAAACTATTGCTTAAGAGTTATTAAAAATTATACTCCTATTTTTATAAAAAATATTTTGTATGCTGTACATGTGGTTAGTTTAAATACGAACTATATTCTTTTTTATAAAATTCTAACACTGTGTAATTAGAAAACTTAAAAAACTTATCAGGTACCTATATTAAAAATTCAACAAAAACTCAACAATCCAAATATGTATCACAACGTATAAAGCAATTTAATTTAGTGGCGAATCTAGCTTTTTTGGAACCTAAAGCTAATGTTATGGAGGCCCTTACTCTATCTGATTCTGTAACACCACGGTACAAATCAGTGTTATTGACTTTAGCTTCCAGTTAGATCCGCCGCTAATCTTATCATAAAATGCAAATTCAAAATTTTAAATTAAACAGGCGTTGGATCAACAATTTGATCCTCAATAATTGTTTGCATATCATTTGGTAAAGCATTATGTGTCAAGAGATCAAAATCGCTCCCCGAAAGAGATTTATCAATAATTTGGTCCCAATCAGATTCAGTCGTAGGACAAGCTCCTAAACCTAAAGTAAATTTACGAGCGATTGGTGGTGAAATATCTAAAATAAATAAATTATGTTAAGAACTTTCAAAATTCTAATTTTGGAAGTAAATTACAACCACATGGATTGGTCTGTATAGCAGTATAAAACTGTATCAACTAACCTTCATCATCGGTTCTAGAATTGCAAGATTCTTTAGCCCTGAGCGTTTCTTGTTTAAGAATGATTTCGTTGGTTATGAAATTTTCACGCCGTATTTGTTGTAGTAAATTTCCTGGTACGTCAGGAATGAGCCACTTGACCAAAATTATAATAGAAGCTACAACATTCTAAAATGTTTTGAATTATTAGTATAATTAAATTGAAATACAAAATAAATCACCTCAAATATAACGACAAATGCCAGCCTGGCAGCTAAAACGTGCCAAAACATTAAATTAACGTGGTACTCGTTGGGTGTTCCAGGTGGTTCTCGAAAATCGGCATACCTAGTAATCATGATATAAGTTTCTTTTTAGAATAAATAGCGCGTAGCAAAGAAGTACCTGCATGTTGTAATTTGACTGTAATTTTTAATATGTCTAGGTATATGCTCAAAATCTGAAGTGTTGAAAATCGCCAAAGTATAATTTACATATCCTTTTAAAGAATAATCATGACTAACATACATTCTGTACACAAGATGAGGAATAAAATTGGATGTAAACGCAATAATCAATCCCTGAAAATAATCAAGATAAATTAAATAGTTAAATTTTTTTTACTAAAACCTACATTTGTTATGACGGCAAGTTTTGCAATAGAATCTAAAATTCTATACCACACGCCAATATCTTTAACTCTTTGTGTAACTGGTCTCCGGTAATATACAAGCAACTTTCGTGCGTCTAAACGCATTTCAAGTATGTTATTTAGAAGGGCAAACAAAGGAGCAAGAGGAAATGCGGCCACAAAAATTGTAACAAAACCATATTGTAAGACTAAGACAAACATAATTACTAGTTAATTAAAGGTGGTCCACGATACACGTACAAATGGCACACCATTGTAAATGTATCATTTCAAAAACTTACCCATTTCGAGATATTCAGGAAAAAGACTTCTAGGCCCCCATTCCACAAGTTTAAAATCTTTAACCCACTGTGGTTTATTTTTTGATGATTCGCTTTTTTCCAATCGAGTCTTAATCTTTAGCGTGTTCATCCACTTGTAAAATATTGGAAAAGCCATTTCAAGTACTGAATTTAAAGCTTGTTTTCCTACCATTATAATAGCTAACTGAATACATAACTCCATAAGACAACCCCCAAGAGGACACTATGAAAATATAGCAAATGTTAAATATGTAAATTAAAAAGTATAACGGTATTATTACTTCTTCCTGTCGGAATCCAAAAAATGTACTGTAATGTTTTGGGTGACCAATAAACTTTCCCTTAAAAAATGCAATGTAAAAAATGGAAGCGTAATAGTTAACAAATTGAAGAAGATATATTTTTAACGTTAAAGAATCATCAAATTGAGTTTGAGTACGAAGAAATTCGAGTTCTGTTAGGTATTCTGCTAAACGAGTGTATAACTAGATAAAAACATAAAAATTTGTTTAAAATTGAGTTGAATTATATTGATAAAATTTACCCAGTTGAAAATAACAATACACACTAAATTAATAGATGCAGCAGTGATTGTTGTAAAAAGCGTCAAATGACTAGAATCGTACTTATTTTCACCATAAACATTAAGTGCTGTTAGAACAGATATTCGATATAAAATGATTGCAGCGACAGTAGCAAAAGCTAACACGACCTATAAATTACGTGTGAACTTAAAACCAACATTTTTATTCGAAAAAACATTACCAGCAATATAACAACAGAAAAACTAAAAATAGTGGCTGGTACTCGCATTTTCCAAAATGGTACATGAGGTTCCATGGTGTTAGTGACAATATTAATCTGTTTTTGTTTAACATGGGATAACCTTGCCAAGAATTGAGGTCTCGGATGTTCCTCTTGAACATCAAAACCAGTTAAATCCCATCTATGTGTTATCTCCGCCGAATACCGTTTCCAAAATTCCAAAAATACAGCGGCTACAAGTAAAATTACTAAAATATGAATTCGCTTATCAAAAAACTAAGTTACCCCAAATAGACATAAAAACCGCAAAAAATACAGTGGTAGAATTATCGAAAAGGTACGTTATCCGCGATTGTAAGCACGCCGAAGAAATATTCCAGTAATCGCAAAAATTATCGCACTGGGGGCACATTGTTAGATTTAGTTTGCCATTACATATGTCTCGACTAAACAAATAAAAGTTTTGTGATTTAGCATTATTTTGAGTTGCCTGCCTACCTTGGTATATGACTATAAAGAGTGATGCAGGAATACATAAAACATAAGAGACCCACAACAGCAGCAGGCAATAACATGTGAGTGTAAAACCCCAACCAAGCAAAGTATAATGAAATTTTTACTCCAAAATATTCCTTAACGTAATCTAATGGTTGGTAACGGTGGAATTTACATATGCTGGCCCACTCTTGATACAGTAAGTTGCGCATACAACCTGGATTATAAACGTTACCCTAGAAAAATCAAAATTCATATTTGTGTTGTATGTACCTACATAACATGTTATACTAACATCGTGTAGTGGATAAGCTGCAATATAAACACTTTCGTTTAATAACCGTTCAATTCCAAATGCAAAATCATCTTCAGAATTATCACTGAATCGCTTCCTATCTAAAATGAACTGAACTATACGCGAATGAATTGCAGGTGTGAAAAAACAGGGAGCATCTACATCAAACCTGAGGAAGATTGGGAAATTCTTACGTTTAAAAAAAATACGAAAAGTTAATTCTCACGAATATTTAACCTTTAGATACTTACAGATATTCTTTATCTCGACTATATATTGCAGTAAAACGATGTTTCTTTTCTGGAAATTTTGTAATATCGATTACAATCAAATCCAACACCTTTTTCCAATGTAAATTAATTGTTTCCATGAAATAATTTGACGATGAACGTTTACGACTATCTTTTCCATGTATCTATAATAACTAGGCACATTTAAAGTTATTAATACAAAAAATGTGAGGACAAATCAAAAGTTATCAGTGAAAAATTTAACATTTTTGTTTTATCCTCGTTTATTGCAAATAGTTAAAACACTCTTTATAACTCGGCTAACTCAGAGATTATTGTGTTGTACTATTGGGTTAACTAACAAATCAATGAAAAAAAAAATTGTTATCAAAATATTATTAGGCACATTTTGAAATAAAATATTACTACCTTCCGTGACAGAATTGCATAGAATCTACTTTTGCGACTTCCAACAGGGGGTTTACAAAGTTCCTAATATATAGATAAAATAACAATATATTATCTTATATATTTATAAAATAATTATTTACATTTTAAACTTAAAATTAATTTTTTCGTTTCGTATATTTTAAATCCTCACCTCTTTCATTGGTAATCGTAATTTTAAAACGTCGCTATAAAATCTAAGAACAGTGTTTGGTGCGTGAATCTGAAATAAATAAATTAGCATTAAATTTTTGAAAAATTGTGCTAGGAAAAAGTTATTTTTAAGGATTAGGCTTTTGCAGTCCTATGTCTAGTGTGATTACTGATTAAACGATTTTATTCTAGCACGTTCAATGTCTAACGACTGTCTGAATAACTTGAACTAAACACTTTGAAAATAATTACGCATTCCAAAATGTTAAAGTGCCACTTTACCTTCTGCAACATAAGAGGGTAGAAAAAGTAGAGGAGGGTTGTCTAACAGCGGGAAAAAGTAAAAAATTTCATCTTGTCCCAATAATACTACTTGATTAACGATGTTGTTTTTGGCAAATTTTCAAGTAGCCAAGTTATGTTGTATAACTTACAAAAAAAATTAAGACTGTGGAATGTTTCTAAATTAATATGTTTTTACACAAATATGGTTACGGTACTTTTTTCCTGAACCATTTACTTGTGTTGTACTTGTAATTGAGGGATTTTTAAGTTTTTTTAGCCATGGTAATCAAAATTTATTGAAATACACTAAAGAGTATCGATTAGTACATGATTCGAGGTACTTGTATAAATTTTTTAATGAGAAAATCTAGGAATCTGGGAGAAATATTGCCACTACTCCAATTTTTATCATGACTTTGCGGTGACCATGATAACTCTGAAACGGCTCATATGAAATAAAAATACAAAAAATATGTTATTAGTATTTTCTTATACGCAGTTCTGAAAGTAATTTTCTCAAACATTCAGGGTTAAAAAACCCTTTGTTCGTGAACTGCGTATAAGAATATACTAATGAATTTTTATTTCGGATGAGCTGTCGCAGAGTTATTATGGTCACGGCAAGTTATGATTAAAAAAATAATCTTAAGGCGCCTCTCTCGTAGCTTAAAATGCATGGTTGAACAAGTCAAGATTGTGCTGTTAATAATAAATACTTTTAAATCATTTAGAAAAAATTATGACTTGTATTTTTAGCATACATGAAATCTGATTCATTATTATTCCTTCCTTTGTAAATTTACTGCATATAATGCAACTACTACCGTCAACTAGTGTTAATATCCGTTTTCGCGCTATTATTATGTTGTAGTTCGATAAAGCATCGTTATCTTCAAATTCTTCAGTCTAGTACGTGCTATGGAGTCCATTTTCAACCGTCAATGTGGCGACTTGCAACCCGGCATTTTTGCACGTATAAAGTTTATAGATAAGAGATCGTTATTCAATTTTAAAACGCTGTAATTTGTTCGTGTGTGATCCTTTATCGTTTTTAAGAGAAATTAATTCAAATAACTAATAGATTAGCTAGTCTGTTGGAATCAGTAATATTTACGTGCGTTTTATCGTTGGCAATTGGTGCCCTTTGCTTGATGAAGGTAAACAATCGGAATCTTGTAATTACTGATAACACCCCAATTGACCGCTCGTCGCTCGTGTAATAAATTGGGTTACAATTTCATCGCTTCTCTTAAGGGAAATTTAGTTTGGATGCTTGAAGCTAGTACCCGCAGGAGATTCTTGGAGGCTGTTGAGTATTTTGGACACTCTAATTCAACATCTTCTATACAACCTGCTGTTTCACACGTGCACATCATTCCGAACCTGACACTTTCAGGAACAACATCAGTTTATGTGAGTAATTTCTTTTCTCCAAAAGTGCTACATCATCGGTTCAGTGTCTGAGTTTCAATTGCGTCAATAATAATTTTAAGGTTCAGAAACGAAGTCTTTTCTCTGACAAAGACAATAATTTTAGTTAAGGAACATTTGGTTCTAGAATACGATTTTTCGTATTCAAGTCAATTATTAATTAATATTAATCAATTGAGTAATTTCTTTGTTTTTACTACTAGTTTAGCAAGTAATTTTAATTTGGTCAGATAGTAACGTAACTTTTAGTATTTTACCAAGGGTAAACCATCGGTTTATTCCCCATTGTACATAAATTGGGAGTATTATACGTTTTTATATTGTTTTTTTGTGTGTTTTCTTCTAGGATGATTAGCCAAGATTGTATGTATTTGTTGTATCATTGTAAGGAACCACCAGGTTCTAAACTTTGAGTGTCCTACAGTAAATTTTTACGTATTTACTCGACAGAAAGTTAGACTCATGAAAAATTTTTTACATGTACCTCGAAACATGTACAATTGATACTCTTTGATGTATTTCAATAAAATGTTAACATAGCTAAAAAAATCATAGAAAATCCTCAATTTAACTACATATCGATGTAGTAGAATGATAGTAAAATAACTTAAAATTTCCGAAAATGAGATAAATTGAAATTATGTATCTCTGAGGGGTCCTCTACCTGGTAAAAGAGTCAGATAACGTAATTTCCAAATAGAAATTAGAATAGAAACTGTTTGAATTTTGAAATTTATTACAGTTTTATATGCTTTGGAAACTTTAAACTTACAATTACTCAAAACTATCATTTTCAAGTTATCTTACTATTATTCTAGTACAGCGATATAACTAGATGATATAATCCCTTAACATCATGCAAACTGGGTTTAAAACGAGGTCAAACCATATACATTATTATTATTACACTTTAATTAATTATGTATTATCCTTTACTACTTTTACTAAAACAAGGTGTGCTATTTAACTGTTAATAAATATGGGAAGGTAGGTACTTCACCTAGACCCTGGAGTATTACTCTATATTATATAGTTTCAAATTTAGCTACGTACAATGAAAATAAGTAATAACAATTACCATATCTGTATTTTAGAATCACCAGAAATGCACCAAGCACTTTTCAATAAAATTTTATGTATTTTAGTTTTGAAAAATGTCCCTGGACTACACAGAATAAATTCAAGTCTCTTGTGGCATAAATCAGTTTACTACTCCCAACTATTTGCTAACAAAACAGAAAAATAATGACAAAATTCTAAGTTTAATTATTGTTTCATAAAAGATTTTTTCATCAATCTAAAGCAAAGCAATACAGAAAATAGTATTTTCAATTTTCTGCCAACAAAGGTTAATCTTCCTCAAAAATAAAGTTTATATAAATTTTTGGTTTTGTTTTCACTACAAAGACCTACTATCTACTCATTGGTTTAAAGAGATTATAAAAAATATTTCATTGAATGTATGAATGAATACTGGAATGTAGATCGTACATTAAAAATCTTTCTAAGTGAGCAGTTTCCAGAAAACAATTAAAAATATATAGTAGAAATAGAACACTTTAACTAACTCATGTGATTATTGTAACAAATAAATTGTATTTATCAACCCCAGCATAATGATTTGCTATTTATAAAAATTAAGCGCAATTTAATATCATTTTGCCAAATAATAATTCATTTATTTATAAAATATTGACAAAATTCTATATGTTGTACTTGTAATCCTTATTAAAACAAAAAATGATTATATACTATTTCTATAATATGAAAATAACGTCAAGTTCAAGTTTAAAATAATTTGAAGTAAGAAATTACATACCTTAACAAAATGTAAACCATTGCTTGCTACTGGTTCATATTCTAATTGCAATCCCTCTTGAAGTAAATTGGATTCAAACACTGCCCGTCTACTTTGTGCTTCATCGGTTACAGATTCCACTTTTAATGAATCCCAAACTAAAACAAAATCTACTGATCTTTTTCCATCCTTAAAATATATGGTTGGTTTGGAACACTCAAAAAGAGAATAGATTTCTAAATTAGTTTTTTTAGGATCATTATTTTCGTGGTTAATTGTATTAGAAAGACGTGCTTCCCCTACTTCAACACTTTTCTTAGAATCTTCTTCACCGTTCACCTCAATTTCAATTGTTGATTGAGAAGGCACACATGAATCCTCTCTAGAATTTAGGTTAAAAAGAACCATAATATAACAAACAAGGTTTTGTTTACCTAGTTGTATCCATCTCTTTATCCATATCGTCACAATGCACAAGACTCAATACTGACATTGCAGCCAAATCTTGTTGTGTCATGCTTTTGGTCATTTTATTATTTCCATTACAATTACCTAGTGAATTCTCAAGGGAAGTTTTCCTACCCTTTGAATTACCAAGGGGTGGGGAATAAATATTTCCATCTCCATCTAATGTCTCATTCTAGAGATAATCAATAAATTGTCATTTTAAAAAGCTAACATGTTTACTCACTTTTTCCGAAGCTTCTTTTTGATTTTTACGCGACAAGGGGGTTAATAATAAATCAAACTTGGGTAAATAACTTAAACTTTCTTTCGACATTCTTTCTAAAATTAAAATTTTGAATTTGGTGTAAAAATAGTTCAAAAAATGCAACTTACCTAATAAATTTAACCTGGCAGCTGCTATGTATTAAATCTTCTAAATGAAGTTAATTATAAATATCACAGAAATAAATAATAATAAATAAATAATAACATCCTTAATTATTGATAAATAATATTGAGGGTAGATAAGCAGCTTCCTTGTAAAATTTTGTGGTTAATTACTGTTCAAATAAATGTTGAGCTGTAAACTATTTATAACCAGTCTTCGACCCCAAACACATTTGGATTGGATTATAAAAGACGCCAATAATCTTGTTAGGAAAACTATTTTAAATTTGTAGATTATTATCATCTCAAAAACATTATCAATAATAATATAATACTGGGATATAACATATTTTGCAAGGTAAGATAAGGAATTGCAAGTATAAATAAATAATTGTAAATGTAGTTATACAAATATAATTATTGTATATTAATTAAAATTTACATTGCATTCAATAATTTTTATTGAATAGGATCAGTTTCAAAATTATAATTATATAATTTCAATGTAACAAAATTATTAAATTAGTAACTATTAAAAAAGTAACTAACAAGGTTTGGCGGCAAGTAACATAAAAGTGTTAACACAAGAAAATTTAAAAACTTAATTTTGACATCAATGGATAATATTAAAATTAGAATAACACTTTTGTGATACATCACACATTTTCCATATACTTATCACAAGATATGTAAACATTACATACAAGATACTCACTTTGCAATGAGGTAGGTTTAAAAAAATTCCTTATAATCAAAATATGTCAAAAATATCGAAGAACAGTTTCAAATATTCAGTCTTGATGGCCAATCTAAGTTTTGCACAATTTGTTACAAAAATTACACACATAACACTAAATTTATCTTCTCCTCCTTTTCTGCTTTTTCGATTTATTATTTTGATTACCACTTGGACCAGTACTTGTCATTGATTGTTGTGGAACCTCTTGAGTTAGAATGAAACCAGATGCACAAACAGTAACCGTAGAAGCACTTTGATTATTTGATAAAGTTTTCTTAATTGCGCCATTATTATTATTTGTAGGTGGGTTTTTCAAAATTTTCATTGCTTTCTGTTTCAACTGTTGTTCGATTAGTGATGCCCGAAGTGCTGCCACTATATTAAGAGTAAATGCATCTGCCTGAGTTAAAGAAATTCGATCCCTTAATTCGCTGTATAACTTTATAGTTAATGTACACTTAATTTTTCCCGATGTACAGATCCTTTTACATGATGTTTTATCAAGCGTAAAAGCCAATTTCTTTTGGAACATACCAACTTCACTTTCCCTTACAGACATTAATTTTTGTTTGTACTCAAAAGATACATTATTTAGGGGGTTCTTCAGTTCTAAACCGACAATAAACTTTGTGGCTTGGGCCCATGTTGTACCCATTCGTAAAAATACAATCAGTTCTCCAGATTGTAAAACTTCGATGTTCATAAACACTAAACCTATTCCTTTAATTGAAAAGATGTTAACAGTTTTTTTAATGTAGTCCTTGATGGGATAAACAATTTCGAATTCATTAGAAAATACTCCATTATCACCAATTACTCCCTGGAATACAAAGCAAAAATCAGCATTACATAAAGAAACATTTTCAATTTTTAAGTATTTAAAATTCACAACATGGGATGATAATTTCTTTCTAACATCTAAATAAAAAAATTAAAACATTATTTTAATAAGAATAAACAAAGATACTTGAAAACATCACTATAAAGGCGCGAGGCTATGAATTTCATACACAAAGTATCATTGAATAGAAAAACTCAAACTAATAAGAGTACATACAGAAATGAATACAACATTTTTAAGTTGTATCGAAATGCACAATTTAATATCCGTATGAATTAATAGCCCCAAGCTTTTATATCGATGTTGTCAAGAAGTTTTGTTTGTTCCTAATGAAATTATTTTTTTCTTCTTTAGTACACCATTTTAACTTTAAATAAAAGATTTTTTTAAATTTGTAATTTAATTTTTTAGAGTTATTATTAGGGTTGGTCTGCTGTTTCTTACTTGGAACTGTGAAGAGGGACTCTCCCCCTGGGAATTTCCGTTCTAACGTTGCTAAGTAGAAAGGTATTCTACAAAATGAACGCGTTCCCGTGTCGTCAGCAACGTGCCTTGATTTCGCTAGCAAGTCATAACTACGTCAGACCGTACGGGTCATTTGTACAGTGCAAGTTTAACTGTTGACTGTAGTTTAAACTCTGATTTAGCCATGATAATTGGCTAATCTGGGTTTAGTTACGAGTGGATATAATAATATAAGAGTGTGGACAAGGTTCATAATTTTTCTGATTGGATAGTCTCCGTGTTTCGGAAGCCACGTTAAGCCAGTGGTACTCATGGATTAGTGAATTGCAAACATTAATATAAAAACCAGGGTAAAAGCACATCCTACCACCTACCAGATGTTAAGCAATTATACGCTCACAGTGGTAACAGTACTAAGGAAACTTGACACAGCTGCATATAAAACAGAAAAAAGTTAAAGAAGAAAAATAAAAATTCCTGATTGTTGGCTGTACAAATTATGACAAAAAGGGTTTTTTAATGAAAATATTTCCGAGAATCACAGAACAGAAAGCTCTTTTGGCTGCTAAAGTGAAAGTACGAATAAAAGCGCATCATGATTTCTTTATAAATGACGCCTTTCATTTGTTTCAAAAGGAATCATTCAAATTATGGTCAAAACTTACAATAGTTGAAATTTATACAATTTTATTGCAGAATATTAAAGATTACTATTTTAACTGTGTCGTGACATATTTTAAATTTTAGTTAATTGTGCGTTTTTGATATAAAATCGCTAATTGAGGGTTAATCCGCCGATTTCTCGGATCACCTGATCTGAGAGTTAACCCAGGATTAAAGCTTGACTCTTGCCTATGCAACAGACATTTGCTTTGATCCTTGGTTTAACCCTGATCCGAGGATGATCTTCTTTCGTGCAATTGGCCCTAAGATAATCAAAATATTAATCCGTTATCAAAACCGATTAAAAATTGTATCATAACCTTCAGAAAATTCTTCTCTTTCCGTAAAAAAAAATCATTGCTGTATCTATAACAAATTTTGAGCTGTAAATGTGTAAATGAAGTTTTGAAAGAGTCCTTAAAATCGCACCCTTAACAATTTTTTTTTAAATTTATACAAGAACTGTTCTATTTTCTTTTATCAAATTTAGCCGTTAAGTTTATCTGTTGATAACGCTTAACTAATAATTCAGAAATCAACTATTTTGTATCTATGTATCAGCCAAATTTTCTTTATAGCTTTTTAAAAAATGTCGCCTTTAATCATATTTTTTCAAATTTATTTTAGGTTTTACTGGCTAACTAAGACAGCTTCGTCCTATAAAAATTCTCCAGGTATGTGTTTTAGATGTTTGATGTTTCGGGCGATGGTAAACTCAGCCGCTTAACAGAAAGGCTACTAATCCTACTAGGTAAACTCAGCCTGCTAGAAATTTTCTGCCTTAATCTTCACAGGTAAACTCAGCCGGTAAATACCTAAGCCTTGCCATACAGGGTGGCCCCAAATTTCAGTTCTCTAGGACCGGACGTTGGGAAGTTGGTTAAAAATGAATTCCAACAGGATGACAAACGACGCTCACACCAAGTTAAATAAAAGCTTTAAAGAAGGGCACAGTTTATAGTTACGTTAAGAAAAAAAGGCGTAGCCAAAATCCAACGCAGTAAATGTGGACGGACCGAACCAATTTTTGCTACTGCACATTAGCTCTTCTTTCTGTAACGTAACTATAACAAATCATATAAGCTCTGATAGGTTTGGAAACGTAAGAACTTAGGTTATTTGTTATTTTATTTATTTCTTTTAGAAAAAAAAACAGTTATTTCGCATTTCTTTAGTACTAAAAGATACCCGAAAATACTCAAAAAAGTCAGAAAAATCAAAAATGAACAACATACAAGAAAGTTCTTTACTTACAGTTAAAATCTAATATTTTAACGTCTAGTTAAGTTTTTGTTTAATTTATATGAAAATAATTGTTTGGGCTTCCTTTGCAATTAAATTCAAGACAATAGGGATTGATCAACTTTAAAAAAAATTATTTAACTATGTTAGAATCTTCATACTACTCGAAGAATATGTAGTAGTATAATTCTGCTTTGGAATTCCTACAAATAAAAAAAAATCTCAAAATTTCACCTGCAACACTTTCAAAATGTATGAATTTTAAACTGTTTAGTCCACCACAGTGTAGAAACTTCATACGGAAAATATTAGACCGTGACTTTAGTTGGCGGCATTCTCGCGGTGGCGCTGTTTCAATAATTATTTAGAAAAGTAATAATGATGTAACCTATATCATAGAATATCCTATAACTGCAACCAATCAAGCAGATTTATTTATTTCGCTACATCCTTGTCTAATTTAGTTGACCACCAAAATCCAGAGGGCGCAATGATAAGACTGTCTAGTCTAGACTTTTCACATGGAAGTTTCCCTTCTATTGAGATCCATTATTCTATGGTCGCACTGATTCCTCCACTAAGTCACTCGGTGCCAAGACCTGGTTAAAGCTCATCACACCAACGTAATGAACTATTCCCCCCTATTCTTCTTTTATTTTTGGTGACTATAGTTTCTTAGCAGTGGCGTAATAAGACGGCTTAGCACCGGCGTGCAATTTGGTTCATATTTTGAACCTGATAATGTTCAATTTTTCCCGAAAATGTTTTTGAATGACTATTTTTTTAAATCCAATTTCATAATTGAACTTATTGGATCCCTTCCTGCATTTGCTCCGAGCAACATGCGTCGACCGGTCAATCGCGCCTAAAAATGTCTGGCGCGGTAAATAAAATTATAATAAATACAATAAACGACCGATTTAATAATTTGTTCTTTTGAAAATCGAATAAAACGTGTATGTAAGAAATGTTGACGGTTCAGTTTTCTGTCTTTCGCAGATCGGATTCGTAACCACCAATTACCAACACCTGATCTAATAAGTATTGGTCCGGATATGCTTCGGCGAATCTTTTTTGGTTAAAAACTTTTAAATTAGAGATTTTCCAAATGTTTGAAAAAGTTTTCTTCAAAAAGTTCAATCTCATAATTAATAACTTTTACCTCTTTTCCACTTATGGCACTGTAGTAGACATTCCATTTCTATCATTGCACATATACTTTAGAGTGACATTGTGATTGTTATGAAAATTTTGCAACGATAAGAATACATTGGTAGCAGGTAAGTAGGCTCAGCTCGAGAATATTAAATTTATTAAAAAAAACTCGACGGATTTAGATAGAAAAAATATAGACGAAGCGATTAAGGTGAGGATGAAAGTCGTATATCGATTAGTTTGGCCAATAATCGATTTTAAAGTTGCCAATTTTAGCTCGATTTTCAAACGTCACAGTTATTCTGTCGTCCGTCCGTGTGCTGTGAGTTACTCTAACACTTAGAAAAATCGGAGCACGCGATGGTCACAGCTGGAACATTGGGTTTGTGATAAAACCGGATGCATCAGCGCCGACCTAGAACAGCCCCTTGTGGGAGCAAACTAGATAGGGAACAAGACTTATTATACTGCGAACCGAAAAACACTGTAGTACTAGTAATACTAGTACCAAGACGTTAGCGAATTTTTGCAGAAAAGGAAATAAATTCTGGATTTGTAGCTATTATGCTTTTTCTGAAAATTCGAAGCAGCTGAAAATTTTTAGAAAAATTTTGTGTTTTAACTGAAAAGAAGTCATTTGGTATCAAGTTTTATATGCTTATTTAACTTTTTTTTTACTTTTTGTGCTTTTCATGTTTTTTTATACTTCATTAATGCTTATTTTACAAAATATTTCAAAGTTTGATCTTTTAAAATTTTTTGCAACACCTGCAAGGTTTATTATTAGATTATTACTTCCTGGTATTTTAGAAAATTCGGATAGCAAATCTATAAAAGATTGCCAAAATGTATTAAAGAATCCAGAACTTAAAGCAAATTTAGCGTTTATTAAATGCAACTGTTATTATGTTACTGATGTTATAAAATCTTTGGAAAAGCAGCAAATGCCTTTGGTTGACTCCTTAGATTTAGTAGAAAAATTTAAAAACGCTACCACTAGCATCATAGGACATGTTGGAGACAACATAAAAAAGAAATTGAAAGATGTGTTAGAGAAAAATGAAGAATTAAAAATCTTAAATAATATAGGTAGCTAAAACAATATAGCTGGAGAAACTGTTGAAAATTTTGAATTGGAACCTTCATTTGTAGCAAAATTCAAATTTGCACCTATTACTAGTGTTAGATGTCGAAAGAAGTTTTTGTGCCTACAAAAATCTATTAAGGTGGCCGTATAGCGAGTGGGCGTATCAATGTTAATTATATGAGACAGATCGCTCATTTGTACGTACTAGAAGTGCTTCAATTTTCACTTTTAGGGAATTATTTTGTTATCATTTTAAAGATAAAACTTTGCTCTTGGACGTGATCTAATTTTTATTAAAATCGGATAATCAGAAATATTGAAAATTTTGCTGCAAAGTTACTTGAAAAATCGAGTAACTTTGCAACAAAATTTTCAATATTTCTGATTATCCGATTTTAATAAAAATTAGATCACGTTCAAGAGCCAAGTTTTATCTTTAAAATGATAACAAAATAATTCCCTAAAAGTGAAAATTGAAGCACTTCTAGTACGTACAAATGAGCGATCTGTCTCATATAATTAACATTGTAGGATGAATTTTACTACAGAAAATTTGGATTCAAAAATTGTTTCAAAAATTAAATTAATACTTTTGTTTATGCTTTTTTTAAATAAAATTTGTGTTTTTTACTTTACCATACATAGTATGAGTATACGTAGTATACCATACATAATGGTAAAGTAGGTATTGTAATCGAAAAAAAAAAAATTTCAGATTTCGACGGATTTATGGTCCTTGAGGTCCAACGAGTTGTTTGAGACCAAACATCAAGAAATGTCTGCGTGTGTGTGTGTATGTCACGTAAATTTTGTGTGCGCTCTAGTGTTCAAACTAACAGGAATTTCTCAACCAAATTTCATATTTAGTACTTTTATATTGAGACTTAGAGCTGATTAGATTTTGGGTGAACTTGGTTCACGGAAACCTGATGGTGGGGGTGACGCGAGGGAATGGATTAACGAGATGTCACTGTTTTTAAATAATTATGTACTTATAACTTATACGACATATGAGAATTATAATACCATATCGTTAATGTATGGTAAAGTCATGGGATGGCCACATCAGAATCCCAGTGAGGCCGTAGGCCGAACAACCACATCCGACATTTTTTTTAGTATTATTTGGTGCTTTTTTAAGCACTTTTTTTCCCATTTTTTTTATCCGGACTCCACTTATTATCAACGTTTACAAAGACAAAAGTTTTTTGAAATAAGAAAAATAGTAGAAGTAACATAATTGCATCCCAATAGCAAAATGTGTACCTACCTATAATTCTTACATCAAACAATACATTACATCATTGTAAACTATATACTTAGTTAGCATTTGTACAGTATAGCTTCGATAATTGGGACATGCGTTAACTAGGACACTCCAGTAATTAGGACACTGCTACAATTGGGACAATTTTGTTCCATTTACCTCTATAATCGGGACACATAAAAATTGTATAAATTACGTGCTTTAACAGTAAATAAACTTTACGGGAATCACGGGGAATCCAATAATTTTCTGCATAAGCATCGAAAAGCATTATATTTGCGTTTTATTTGTCTATTTATTCAGTTTGTTAACGTTAGTGAAGCTTTGTTCTCAAGTTCATATTTGAATAATTTACTAAAAATGAAGCGAAATCATAAAACGCTTACGCTTCAAGAAAAATGTAAAATTTTAGATTTTCTTGAGAATGACAAAAGTATTCGTCATGTAGCCGAAATATTCGGAATACCAAAATCGACAGTTTTTAATATTAAAAAAAATAAAAGTAAAATTAAACAGTTTGTTTCAACTACATTTCAAGGGCCAGGTATATTATGGTTTTACAGTTAAAATTTTGGAAAAATTAAAAGAGAATTTATATTTTATTAGGTTCCAAAAAAAGTCTTCGTCAAGGTGAACATCCTAAGGTAGAAGAAGCTTTGTATGCATGATTCTTACAACAAAGAAGTCTTCATGTACCAATTTCATCAGAAATTTTATGCGAAAAAGCTAAATTTTTTTATAAAGAAATAGTAGGAGAAGGTAATTTTTTAGCAAGCTCTGGGTGGTTGGATAAATTTAAAAAGAGGCATGGAATACGATTTTTAAAAATTTGTGGTGAGAAAGTGTCCAGTGATACAACTGCAATAGATCCATTCCAAGCAAAGTTCCTCAAGATGGTTAAAAAAATGAACTTATCAGAAGACCAGGTGTATAACGCTGACGAAAGTGCTGCATTTTGGAAAACTTTACCAACTACAACGTGGGTTCACCAAAAAGAACAATCAGCTCCTGGCAGAAAAATGTCCAAAGATAGGATGACATTCATGCCTTGTTCTAATGCGACAGGTACTCACAAGCTACCATTACTTATTCTCGGAAAGTCTGTCAAACCCAATGTTTTAAAAACATCGACTTTCCTGTCGAGTATAGAGCCAGCAAAAAAGGGTGGATGACCCAAACAATTTTCATGGAGTGGTTTAAAAACTGTTTTATTAAGCAAGTAACAAAATTTTTAAACGAGAAACATTTACCAGAAAAAGCACTGCTTTTAATCGATAATGCTCCTTCACATCCAGCAGAAGATGCATTAAATTTTAATCCAAATTTCGTAGTTATGTTTTTGCCCCCTAACTGTACAGCAATAATACAACCAATGGATCAAAATTTGATTCAAAATGTTAGTGACTTACAGAAAAAAATTATTATCTCATTTAATATCTCAAGAGAATGATTTAACAACCACTTTAAAGAGTTATAATTTGAAGGAGGCTGTCATGAACTTGCATCAAGCATGGAATGGTATAACAGAGAGAAATATAAAAAAAGTTGGGCGCAACTGTGGCCAAAAGGTCAATGGGACGAAGATGATGAAATTCCTTTAAGTCAGTTGAAACAAAAATGGGAATCAACATCAATAAATGCAGATTTAAACATCATGAAGCAAATGTTGAATTCATTTGATCCACAAATTAGTTATGAGGAAATCTGTAATTGGGCAACTGGAAAAAATGAAAATATGCCAAATTTTACAGATGATGATTTAATTGCAGAGGCTTTTAAAGCTGAAGATACTGTTTTGGCATATTACTGATTCAGATTGTGCTGTAGAAGAATCTTGCAATAAAATCTTTCATAAAGATGCTGTTTGGTCATTTTCACAATGCATTCAATGGGCAGAAGAAAATAATATTGCGATACAAGATATTCTTTTATTAAGAAGATTGAAAGAAAACGCCAGCACACATTTTTTTGAAAATATCAAACAGCATAAAATTAGTGATTATTTCAAAAAAAGTATTCCAGTATGAACACCTAAGACTTATTGTTTATTTCTAAAAATATGTAATACTAGATCAGGGGTGGCGAACCTTTATGTATCAACGTGCCATTTTTTCTAAAGAAAAGTTTAATGAGGCCATAGACGTGCCATCAAATAATTAAATATAATATTTAATAGTGTATTTTTTGATCGGTGGCGTGCCCAAAATATTGAGTCGCGTGCCATCAATGGCACGCGTGCCATAGGTTCGCCATCCCTGTACTAGATGATTAAAATGCATTAAAAAAGTTTTTCTTGTGTTATTTAAATAGTTTTATAAAATACTTCTATAATCGGGACAATTCGAAAATCGGGACAGGTTGAACATTTTATCTGTCCCAATTAGTGAAGCTATACTGTACTTCTATAACACGAGGGATACCTATTCAGCACGTTATTTTAAAATCCTAAGCAAAATTAATAGAAATATAATAAGTGAGTTATAAGTGTAGTAGGTATAGTAATAAAAAAATAAACTAAAAATAACATCTAAAATAAATACAAACCTCTGTTAAAACACCACTGTGAGCACTTCGTACATGATTTACTAATCGAGAAGTTGGCAAAATTTTGTCACAACCATCAGCACGACATGGATAATTGCCTCGACAAGGTTTTGGAGTGTCACATTTTCGTTTTGGTACCACTTTTGCTTTAATATCGACCGATACCCTTTTGGGCTTACTACTTTGGATTTCTGGATTTTCTAAGGCAGTCAATAGCAAGAGATTCTAAAAGTTGGTGGTTTTATAATAGACAAAAAGTAAAATTTTTTCCAAATGTTACCTTTAAAATTTCATAATGATTAACGAGTTCCTCTACAACAAAGTTTCTCGTACCATAAAAGCAACACTTGCAAATAGGACACTCATTTACTTGAGGTTTGCAGGTGGCGCAAATATGATGACCATTGCGGCATTGTTCTACCATAGAATTAGCATTTGGTACATCTAAACATATTGGGCATTGCAAGAGTTCTTCCACATCATTCCAACCCCACTGGAACATTTAATTTTTGTAATTAATGTAAAATAACAGACTTTCATCACAATGTCATAAACAAGGTTGAATAATAACGTGTGGGAAATATCTGTAATAAAGATGTTTACCTGATCTCCATTTCTGCGAGACATCGTTAAATTTTCTTTTATCAGTGGTAGGTAAAAACCGTCGCTTTTACAGAAAAAAATGGAGACGTTAAAATTTAATAAAACAATGATATATAAACTCGAAAATACTGAATTGTAAATAATAAATTAATTAGCACCAATTTGGTTGTACATAATAAGAAAACGAAACTATAAAACAAATTCGTACAAACTACACAAAAACACTTTCAGCTTCTAATCTTTTAACTTTTCCAGTTAAGAAAAATTTTTGTGTAGTTATGTTGGCAGTATTTTTAAATATTAAAGCTGCGATTACATTTGAAATGAAGTTGCAGCCGTGTACGAGATTTTATTCAGTGGTCCGCAAACTATTTTTATTCCCGACATTTTCTGTAAAATTTTGTCGCGACTGTTGATCGAGAGTAGACTTTTTTTTAAAATTTATTGGCAATGTTGTTAAGATTCTAGATCAATAGGAATAGATCATAAAATTCAGCAGATGTCACTAGTTGCTTTATTATATTTTATCCAATATCCGTAATTTTCCATAAATTCAAATAAAATTATTTTTTGTAAGGATTTACTAAAATTTAAGTTCTCGAAAATATTAAATTTGAAGATTTTTAGATAGGGCCGGATCAGAGCTTGGGACCCAAATCAAAGTATTTGTTCAAGTGACAAAATTTTTGAATAAAATTTCGACTAATAGCATAGTAAACTAGTACTATGCTAATAGCAGTCTTAATACAATAAACACACGGATGTGTTGTGGAAGCACTTTTGGAGAGGTCGTGAAGACATGTCATTACGACGGTACTAAATATGTTGAGGATAAACCATCAATCAAGACCCTTCGCGAGGTCAAAGTGGCGCAACTTAACTAGTTGCTAAGAAATTGTAAAAAATTCGAAAATAAGTCAAATTATAACCAAATTCACAGCTATATGTCACTGATGAGATCTTATAAGATCGTAACATGTCTGTCGTTGTTGTATTTTGGTTATAATTTGACTTATTTTCGAATTTTTTACAACTTCTTGACCTCGCGAAGGGTCTTGATTGATGGTTTATCCTCAACATATTTAGTACTGTCGTAATGACATGTCTTCACGACCTCTCGAAAAGTGCTTCCACAACACATCCGTGTGTTTATTGTATTATAAAACGGGTCGTTTTATACCAATTAGCATTGCGCGAATTATTAATTTTATTTTTTGGATAACTCTGATTTATCGGATAATCCATTTAATTTTATTAATAAAATGCTATACCGGGTGTTGAATGAATTAGCCGAACATAGGATATTAACATGTAAAAACTTATTTATGCAAATTCCTGCTTCCCTAATTATTTTAGAGAAAAATTGAAAGACACAAAAATAATGCAGAAATATGAACTACAAATGATAAGAGCATTAGATTTTATCTAGCTTTTACTTAAAAGGTCAAAAAATGCTTTTGAAATTGTTAAAATTTTCATTTATCAGACTGGCCATGTTGTTTTTTATTACTTATCAAAAATAATTACCTTAGAAACTTCCATGGCCAGTCTGATAAATGAAAATTTTAATAATTTCAAAAGCATTTTTTGACCTTTTAAGTAAAAGCTAGATAAAATCTAATGCTCTTATCATTTGTATAGTTTATATTTCTGCATTATTTTTGTGTCTTTCAATTTTTCTCTAAAATAATTAGGGAAGCAGGAATTTGCATAAATAAGTTTTTACATGTTATTATCCTGTGTTCGGCTAACTCATTCAACACCCGGTATAAAGGTAAAAACATAAAGTCAAATTATAACCAAATTCACAGCTATACGTCACTGATGAGATCTTATAAGATCGAAACATGTCTGTCGTTGTTGTATTTTGGTTACAATTTGAATTATTTTCCAATTTTTTATAACAGTCTTACATTCCCGAGGGAATATGACTGTCCATTTTGGACTTAACAAATTCGTTAACTGAGGGGAATCAATAATCCTCATTATTCCAACATTACACAATTATAATTTTACACTTGTTCTTGCATCCGCTCCCATTGCTCTGCAGTTCTCCCTCTTTTTACCTTCTCTCTTCGGTCCATGATCCCCATGCTTCTCAAATCCTCCATCACCTCTCGTTGTACCATCTTAGCTGGTCTTCCTCTCTCGCGGTTCTTCATTCAGTAATTCGCCTTATCACCTGGTTCTTATTTTTCCTCATGATATGACCAAACCATCTCAATCTTAGCGACTTGATTACCCTAACTATATCATCGTTTCCTAACTCTCCCAATATCCTAAGAAGATGTTCCTGTGGCATCTCTTGAAACGCAATATCGGAGAAGTCTTCCAAAATACGAATTCTAAATTCTGCAATAGTTGGTTCTTGGTTGTTATTACGTACGTAATTCAATACTTCAGGCATTTCGTCTTGCAATTGATATTTTACTGAAGATTTAAAGGAACTCCATAGCAATTCGATGGAATTTTTTACACTATTTCGATTGCTTCTGGTGTAAGCACACTCTCAAGATTCGAATGCACAGGGGCGTTATCAATAATGAATGCGGGATGTTGAATTCCTTCAACGTACGTACGTACGTAATAACAACCAAGATTAATAAATTAGAATTCGTATTTTGAAAGACATCTCCGATATTGCATTTCAAGAGATGCCACTTATTAGATATACAAACCGTCTGGAATAAATATTTATGTCATAATTTTCACTTGTTTCAAATTTGTTTTTATTTGCACCAAATCTGTTTCCATTTGCTCCAAATAATACTGTAATGCCCATTTGCACCACCTATCTTTGAAGGTTACACGTAGCTAAGTCTCTCTTAACTTTAAGGTGGACTAATGAAAATCAGTGGTGCAATGAAAAAGGGATTTAGGGTGAAGCTTAAGGATAGGTGGTGCAAACGGGCATAAAAGGTATAGTTTAGGCCTTAGGGCCCGTTATTTCCCAACATCTGCGTCGTTTCTTTGGCAGTGCTAGTACTATGAGCATATAAATATTTTACATCCATTAGGTAGCTTGCTGGGCTGGCCTTCAGATGTGCCTGTACCCTGGTGTTTTATGTTAATATTGGCAATTTATTAACCCAGGAGGACCACCGGCTTAACGTGCCTTCCGAAGCACTGATCTCTTTAAAAAAAATTAAAAACAAGCTCACATTTCAACTGAAAACATTGTAATGATAAGTTTTAAATATTGTTGGAAACATTACAAAAAGCAAGTCAGCTGGAGATTTAAAAAGAACATGAAATATTCCGATGACGATCTGGTAGACACGTTTAAAATAAAATAATAACGCGAATTTCTTTCTTGTTGTAGGTACCTATTTTTGTTATGAGGAGCCATTTTATTGGAAACCTTGTCAAGTCAAGTTAATTATTATTTTAGGTAAGTCAGCTGGTCTACCGTTTCGTGCTTGAAGTTCTAAAGAAGGGACATCCTTCATGGTGATTTAAATTCCAGCGTTACCAGGTGAAGAAGAATATTCCGCGGGAGGTACCAGTTCTAAAGGGAAGGCGAGTCCAGGATCGACTTGGATTACTCTCATAACACAAAGAACTCAACCTCCAGGAACCGCTCATTGGGGATAGACTAACCTGTGGGATTTACTGCTTAATATGGAATCCATAAATCACGTCATCATATCCCAGGATAATCACTTGCTATCTTCTCTGTAGTGGTATAACCGCACTGCACAAAGATGGGACTTGTTTTTTTCGCGAAGTTTTATGAATGTCTGAATTTGAACAACTTTTATATACTTAGCTACTGTAACTGTTAAAATTATTATTGAAAGCAAACTTCCGTAGATTGCACTCCACTGAAAAATGTATAGCATGATATCAAGGAAATGTTGGTTAAGTTTAAGTGGCTACCCAGTATTGCACATCTAAATTATTAAGCTAAAATTCTGCCGGGAAATTAAAATATTAGTTGCAAGATTACAAAGTATACATGATTTATATTTATAATAATTACTACATTATCTTTTGGCAATGGAAAGGTGCAAAAATCCACGTAATACATCAATAACATAAGCTTCTTCTTTGTGTTTATTTCTCCAAGCGCTTGTAATAACGTCGGACATTTTGCTACTATCACAATCAAAAGACACTTTCAGTTCCTTCAAATTTGTAAAGATCCACGTGTTTTCGGTACAATCTCCAAAATATTTAAAAATGTTTGGACATCCACTTAAATTTAAATCTACCAATGATGAATGATTTACAAGCCGCCTCAAAGACATTGCAGTCAAACCTTCATTGTAACTAAGATTGATGGTACTGAAGCATCTTACACCTTCTAAAACTCTGTAATAAAATTCAAATTAGAGCAAAATAAGCGAAAAATTATTTAACAACCTTAAAAGTTCGTACACTTCCAAATCCGTTACCTCACATCTGGATAAGTTTAAAGACCGCAATTTCAAGCTTTCATTATTTATTTGCAACCAATTGATCACCTCCTTTGTTAAACCTGCTTCTAAATTTAAATTATTGGAAACATTTAACACTTCAACGTTTTGAGGAGATAACCACGACATAAAAGTAGAAATTTCTTGTTTATCCAGGCTATTGTAACTAACATCAAAATTGACAACATAATCCAAACATAAATCGATGTTTTTATTTGATATAATATTAAAAATGTTACTAGTAAAACTCACTTCAGTTAAATTCAAAACTTGTAACTTTAAGTATCGAGTTATAATGGCTAAATATTTCAAACTTTCATCTTCGAGTGGATTATAACTTAAATCTAAATTAACTAAATTTTCTAGTATTGGTTTTGATGACTGAGTAAACATATTAGCCAATGATTCCATATTTTCGTACGTTAATGTATTTGAACTTATGTTTAATGAGCACAAGTTCATTAATGAGGGTAAAGAAAGACACAATAATTGCACGTTTTCGTTCAGCATAATATTTCCTGATATATCTAAACTGTGCAAATTATTTTGCCTATTGATAGCTCTGCAAAGGGGACTTAAACTTTCACTTTTTAAACATAAATTCGATATCCTTAACGATGTTGATGATTCACTTAATATTTTTGCAATACTTTCATTGTGTTCTACAAAAAAGTGGTTAATAATTGAAAAAAAGGAAAAGCGCAGCGCATTTACCTATATTTGCTTTAGTGCAAGCTTCCTTGTATCGGTCTAAAAGTGATGGTAAATTCCAATTTAAAATTCGCGCTTGAATTTCTTCGGCTTTAGAAGATCCACCAGAAAATAAAATGTGAATTGTGTCTTCGTCTGCTAAAACCGCACCGTTTTTTGTTTCCAGTTCGAGCGTTGGTTTTAAAGATTCCTTTCTAAGTTAAATTAGCAATAAACAACATTGTTTTAAGAACGTTAAATGTAACTTACCTGCCATATCTCTTAGCTGCTTCATCTGCTAACCACTTGATAGTATGAACGTATATTTCAGATGCTGGCACTGGTACTCGATACAATTTTCCATCAATTTGAACGTCCACTGCTAGCATAGGCTCAGTGTGAAATACACTACCGGTTGCATTACTTGTGTAAGTAGGTTGAGTACTTTTTGAATCTGTTTGCAATTGTACGGTGTGTCCAAAATTATTGATTTTTGTTTGATGTTTTGGTTTTGTTGAAGTCTTATTAGTGGAAGGTACATTATTAGAAGAACTAAAACTGTGAGCTCTGGTAAACCCTTGTTGAATTAGAGAACTTTGAGTTTTTTTCTTCCTCACTGAAGTACTGGATTTAAATTGATCATCACTATCGGATGTAACATTATTTATAATGACATCAGTTGAATCTGGAATTTCTATCACATTAAAATCTGAATCTAAAAAATCATCAGGTACATCAAAATCTTCGTTAAAACTGGACTTGGAATTTAAACTTGTGGTTCTAGAACGATTTATTGAACCACTAGGATTTGTTCTCATTCTAGTAGTCGAAATTATGTCATCATAATTCGCTTTTTTCCTTTTTGGTTGATTGCTACCAACATCATCATCCAACCAATCGTCTCCGTCATCCCGTACGGTTAAATAAGCAGATTGTCTTCTATTTTCACCTGACTTTCGTTTTTTAACAACTTCCGTTCTATTTGGATGTTTCAAACTTTCCATAAGTCTTTTATAATCATCTGTGACATAACTTGGTTCATCATTTGGCAATTCGTTATTAGAATTATTAGATATCCTGTCAATATCTTCATCAAAACTAACATTTCTTCTGAGATTTCCTACCTTGGGCCTCCTCTCTCTAGTTTTAGGTTCCACTTCTTCTCTTCCGACTGGCCTCACATAATCTTGCTCATCATTTAAAATAATCGCGGAATTATTTGAACCACTAACGTGTACATCTCCAGTAAAACCTATTTTTTCGGCATCTTGTTCAAGTCGTCTCAACAACCTGTCATACAGTATCTGTTCTTCTTCATCCAATTGATTATCTGACTTCCATTTCTTTAAAATTTGTAATGAAATTTCTCCCATATCATTTTTAGCAGTCGTTGAAGCACCTTTATCTAACAGAAGCTGCATTACCTCTAGATGCCCGTTTGTTGCGGCGTCATGCATCGGTGTCATTCCTATCAAAAACAATTCATTCCGGTTTTATAAAATTAATAGGTACTCCCGGTTCAGCTATACATAACATTTTTATGATAATAATTCAATTTGAATTATTTTTATATAAATATTCATCCTGTAGATTATACCCTCACTTATTGTTTAAAATTTCAAAATCGCCGCAGTGCCAAGTAAAAAAATTGTAAATACAATTAAGTCATAATTATATACTTATATAAATAATAACGATAACCACTTACCATTACATAAAGTTCCACCCCTATCATTTACCGACGCTCCTTTATTGATCAACATTGTAACAATTTCTACATGACCACATATGCATGCTTCATGAATAGGAAGCCACCCACAGTTATCTCGCACATTAACAGGATGTCCTTGATCTAATAAATGTTTCACTACAGGCATATTTCCATTTATGCATGCAGTATGTAACTGCGTTTCTCCTTTATTATTTCGCTTAATGACCAAACCTTTAGATCGCTTACGCGCAGACCGCTGATTCAAATTTTCTGTATCACTTTCATCAGATACATCTGAAATTTTATATTTGTAATAAACTGACAAAAAACGGATATGAAAATAATTACCTGTTATATTACTTATGGAGATGTCATCTCCAATATTAGGGGTTTCTTGTTCGTCTAAAGGCTCACTATCTGATTCACAAGTACTTCCACCAATTTTAGTAAGTTCACATTCCACTTCAGTCGCTTTAGCAGTTTCATTATTTTTCTGTAGCATTACTAAATACCTAGACAGCACTTTACATTGTAATTGCCTATCACGACTCTTTATAGATTCGTTTTGTGCTTGATTGTAGTAAGTTTGAATTTCCATAACATGTTTTCCTGCTGCTTCCATACAATCACAAATATTTAATAAAGTGGTCACACTTTCTTTTGTATTAGGCTGACATATACCGTGCTCTTCTTTAAAGTACTTAAGAGCTAATTCAAATTGCTTATCATCTCGATAAGTTTCGGCTAAACTTATGAAACATGCACTAAGTTGTGAACCACTTTCATCATTATTTTTAGCAGACTCCAACATTTTATGGTAGTAATCAATAGCGACAGTGTAATTTTTTAAGGCACAAGCACCATCTCCTAATTTTTCATACAGGCGCTTCTTTGTGTTGTAATCTAAACTGCCGGTGGTTAAAAGTGAATCTTCGGCATAACACATTGCTGCCACTAAAACACAAAATTAATTACTTCTTATCGACTGTGTTATAAAATGGATGCAAACCTATTTTAAGATTTTGCTGAATATTCTCTTTTTCGATGTCAACAGAGCTATTTAACTTGTAAGCTTTGAGCAAAACACTTTTAGCACCACGAAAATCGCTCAATTTAATCAAAACATGAGCTTTTGCAGAAAGAGATGAGCACATAAGTGAAACCTTGTTTTTTAATCTACCTATGAAAAAGCAATAATCAGATTTAAATAACTAAACGCTACAATTTGTACCTGCCACTTCTATGGCTAAATTATATTGATGAATAGCTTTATCATATTCTTCTGTACGTACATGCAAAGAGCCTAATAAAGTATAGTCTCGCTCTAATTGTTCAAATAATTCGTGAGCTTTACAAATATTAATAGACCGCTGTACCAACTCGATTCCTTTCTTATAATTTCCTTGACACTCTTCGACTACACCTAAATTTGCCAATAAACGTGCAGTCATGTCTTTGTGTTCTCTTTTATTTATAACATTTTCTAAGCTAAAAATGTAATATAGTAAAAAGTCCTTCATAATAAAATACACGTGCTAACCTTTCAGATACAGTCAAACTTTTTATGAAAGATCTGTAAGCAAACTTTAAGCATGATTTATCAGAATTGTCATTTGTGTCCAAGAAATTTGTTAAGTAAGTGTGGCCAATAGTTGCCAACGCTCTCTGTTCTTCAACTTTATCATTTTGTTCTTTGGCTATTTCTAAAAGATAAAAAATCAAATTTTATGCTTAAAACTTAAAAGTTTACGATGATGGAAAAAATAAGCAGTACAAAAACATTAAAAAAAAAGAAGTTAAATTGAACATTTTCAAGACCTGGAGATCTTTCCATAATTTTATGCTCTACAAAACGATAGGCATATTTGGTTACCATGTTTTATTACTTAATTTTTTAGATATTTGAGGTAAATCTCCAAAGTCTTTGTTTGTTTATAATATTGACACCAGGTAGAGTGACATTTTTCCTTAGTGACTAGGCGGAGCCAAATTGCTGATCAGTAAATGTGGAGGGAGAACGCGTGACAACCAATTGACACCAACATAGACCCGACCAGATGAATATTCGTTTCTGCACATTAGGACTGCCTAGTTATTAAGGAAAAATTTAACTCTACATATCACTGACCCCGGCCCCTAATCGAATTTCGGGATAAAACTAACGTTTGAAGCTGCATTCACTTAGGGCATAGGGTAGGATGGTAGAATTTTTCCACCAGAATTTTCCACAGATCAACATAACATTGACATAAATTTAAAAGTTGGTGTAAAATAATTATTCAAATGGTTACATTGTTGTAACATTTTGGTCATCTTCAAAGAGGTCCATGGTACAAGCACAATAAACTATCGTTTTTAAAAAATTGTTGAAAGTGTTTCAAGATTGATTATTACCATGGACTTAAAAGGTTAGGAGTCGCATCTCCATACCTGAGAGCTTAAAGTTTGCGAGCTCTTAAGCATATGGGTTATCACTAGAGCATAGATTCTAGGAAATTCAAAATTATGAGTACAGAAATGCCATTCAAACGATTTTCAAAATTTTGAACCATAGCTTCTATATATGAGGCGTTCAGAGCTAAAGTGGATCAAGTCCAAATGTATAAAAAAAGTGTTTGTTGCGGATTAATAGTTGTTAATGGTGTATATTTTCAAATTATGATCCATATTTAAGTTAATCTTCATACTACAACAATAAAAATGTGTTTATCCTTTTAATCGATTTAGGATTCAACCAGTGCTCATAAACTTTAGCCTTAATTATCTCAAAACTGTAATTTATGGACTTGATTCACTTTAGCTCTGAACGCCTCATATCTAGGACTGCTTTTTGCATTGCAAAGTAAATAAACACCTTACAATACATCAAGCTACAGTAGTTAGTAACTGCTTATCCGTTCCCATTTCCCAAGTCTCTTGCGAGGCTTGGTCATGGTTCAATGAGCTTTTTAGTTTTCTTTACAGGTGATGAGGAGCTGGCCCATCGCCCCGACCCCCAATCTGGAGGACCAGAGAGACGGCCAGAATAAAGTTCTTACTTCACCTGGATTCGAACCGGGCATTTAGCGTTCATAGTCAACTCGCGTGACCACTATGCTCCGACCGTCTCTTCCAAGAGCAAATTTGCTTAATTTGCCTAAATGCCTATTTTTCAATGTTATGGTTTTGCTTACCTACATCAGCTAGCTTTCCAATCTCTTGTCAATAGTACAATAAATAAATTTATAACTTTTATAATATAGAAAAAGTAAGTACTCATTGCAAATACTAATAAATAAATAATATTAATGTTGAATTCGGCACTTACTTAGATATATTTCTTGATAGTGTAAAGCTTTCTTGTATTTGCTCAAATGTGCATAAGCTTCTCCTATCATTCTGTTTGCTCGAGCATAATCAATTAGTTTTCCTAAAGTTTCATAAACTTCAGCTACAATTGTATATTCACGAATAGCATCTTCATACTTTCCTTCTTCTAAATATAAATCTGCCAAATCTATACAAACTGAAGCCAATAAAGGCTTGTTTCCATCCAACTGTGCTTTCCTTTTTCGTTTAGTTAATTCTAAAATGTAATTGATAAAAAATTTACCAATATATCTTTCCAAGGTAAGTAACTCACTTTGAACTTGCATCTTTTATCGCAAAATTAATTTTTTTAAATACGCTTAAACTGATGTAAATACCAAATTATGATATTTATTTTTGTATTATTTATTATTACACTACTTATTTAATCACAGATTAAAGACTACCTTTATTTTAATGGTACGCGGGAACATATAATTTTTTAGGTTAGAATTCATTCGACCTTGTTTACTTTCAACAGGTTGCCAATAATGGGCTGCATTCAGTAAACTTACCGGTAACCGCTGAGCTCGTTACGAACGGTAGCGATTAATACATTCCATAATAAATTATTATGCTTTTATTAACAGATTAATAACTACTCATTAATCTGTGCTGTTATTCATAGATCTTATATTATCTTATTAAATACCTTTATAAATTGGGGGGTTATACACAGCGGCGGTTCTAGCAAGATTTTTAGGTGATGCGAAATCTCATTTTAGCGCCCTCCCCCCTCCCCCGGACAGTAAAAAGAAACAATATTTGTTTGAAAATATTTATTTAAAAAATTAAATTAAAAAAAATTTCAATTCTATCAAAATTAAAAAAAATTCAGAATTTTTTGTCATTTTGGTGCCCCCCTTAGAATGGCGCCTGCACCGCCGCTGGTTATACAGAATAAAAAAAAAAAAATTTTAAATTTAAAGCTTAGCGATTTCTTTTAAGGAAAATTTTCCTTTATTTATAGAGGAAAGTTGCACCATTTTCATTTATGTGTAAGTAGATTTGGTATGAAAAGAAGTATGTAACACCTACTGGTGTCTTTTCTTCACTTTTATTTATTAAATTGGATAAAATTGTAATCCGCGGCCAGGCCAATTCCGCGATTTCAGATTGATATGTGTCAAGCGCGGGGGTAAGCGTTCCATAATTATGTGCTTTACAAATAAAAATTTTTTTTAATAGGATCAACTTATGGTTTTATAATAAAAAAAATAACTGTAAGCTTAAACATATTAGGAGTATAATTTATTTTATTATGTTCAATTTACTGGATCATTTTTAAATTTAAATTATTAATTTCAAGAGATAAAAACTTATTATATATTTTAAATTAATTATCATATTTTAGACAATCTTTAACTTTTATCTCATAATACAAATATATTACTTGTAATTATAATTTTTTTAAGATGTTAGTAATGGGTGCAATATAGGTAGATCCTTTATTTTATTCTTTAATACTACAATATATTTTCTTCAAATAATTTTAGTTTTCATTTCAAATTTTGGTTCAGTTTTCTGTTGTTCACGCTTTTTGATATTTCGTACGTGTCTTCTTTGTATTTCAAGAATTTCTTTTAATTCTTCTTTATCTTCATCCTATAAAAATTATTCTATATCAACAGATAATTTAAAATATTACTATTCTAACGGATTGATTGAGTCGAAGTACTAAAGCTCTTTCTCCACCAGCCATAGGTTGCGAATATACCATCATTTGTTTTAAGCGTTCTGCTGGATTTACCCCTCTTTCCACAACAAGGACTATTCTTGCCCATTGTCTTTGCCACTCGTTTCGGGTTTCAGCAATTTTTTGATATGTATTTCCCATCATAGCAATTAACATGTTAATCAATAAAATGGCCACTATTACCATATAAATAACAAACAAGAGCTACAAAAATTATTTAAAGAAGTTATTTTACAATTTTAAAGGATGGTAGGTAATAAAATACTTTAGCCACATATTCGTGTTCTGTTTTTTCAAAAGCTTCATAATAATCCCCGAAATTAGTAAGAGACATCAAAAACATTGCTGTGATGCATTCTATTGGAGTGGCCATTGGATTCGTAGCACTATCATCAACTTCATCAGGTGTTAACGGATTATCGTAAGACAAAAATATTATGTAAAACGCTAAAACAATTTAAATTCCTTTAATTGTTATGCAATTTAATATTTTGTTTTACCTTGCGAAAAGCCCATAACAAATACCATGTAAATGGCAGCAAATCGTAACAGATCACCCATTACCATGCGATATATCATAACTACGAATGGACCCACAGTTTTAAATCCTCTAAATCAAAAATAGTATTACTTTGCTTAAAATAAATCATTCTTTTGTAACTTTTACCTGCAGAAAAACAAAAAATATGGTGCTGTAGTTAACATAATTACGACCACAATTGCATCTTCAGTTTCATCGTCGCAAGCAAGTCGTAAAAATGGAACAATTTGCATTAAAATGCAAGAAAAAAGAAACATAACTCGGGATGGAGCAGTCATCTAAAAATTAATTCTATTACTATAAAATGCTACCCTCTAAAAGAATTTCAAACCAGATTTTCAAAAAACATCCTTAAACCGAGAAACCGTGCTTCAATAACTGCTGATGCTAAATATAGAAACGCGCAAAACAAGACAATTACTTCAGTAAGTAGTCGTATTTTGGATTCGCCTGTATCTAATTGCATTAAACGACAATCTTCTCTCAAATTGCTCCACCATTCTTCTAAATCACTTTCACTCTCAGTTGAATTTAATGATTCTAAAATTATTTAAGTATTATTAATTTTTAAACCTACAAGTAGATACAACATGCGTAGCAATTTGATTGATAGTTTGTTTTACAGCACCGATACACTCGAGTTCGACAACCGGAGATTAGTACTCTTGAAGTTAGTGTAATCTTTTTACATTACTTTCTGGTAAGCTGGCGTTTGGAAAGTCTATTTTCTGAATTTGTTTTCCAAAAATTTTGAAAAAACATTGGAGCCTCCAGTTCCATTAGGTACTAATATAGTAACTACTCGAGTGTCTTTAATATTTGTCAGAAAAACTACTTTTAGCAGTATTTTACTTACTTGAGGGTATATGGAATAAATTTGTATTATTTTCCAGTTTTAAACTTTCATTAATGTTTAAGGTAAAATTTAACATATCTGCTCGAAGAGTTTTATTAACCATTTTATGTGCTGTACCATTAACGGCAGGAATTGCCGATTTTGGAACTAAAGGACCTGGTCGCAAAATGAAACACGTCAATGAAATTAAAAAATAAAACGCAAAAGTAAAAAATTGACTATAAAATTTCTTTTTTACGAAAGTGTTCCACTTAGCATTTAACAAGTCTACAACTACCCCATCCATCAGTTCCAAATGTTCATCTTTATCCTAAATTTAATAAAAATTTAAGTACTATTTGTAATAAAGCACGAAAACTTTAACTTACTCCAAAAACTACTAAATTTAAAACTGACTTCACGCTTATGCGCCCGGTTTGGTTATCTATTGTATCAATTTGAGAGAGTGGATATGCAGCACACGTTATGCTACCTAAAATTTTCATTAATTGAGTTGAACTTATAACTTTTGCTGCCTCACCTATTTGCCAATATATTTCTCTTTCCAATTTCAGAATGTGGTAAAACATGTTAACCCTTGCTAATTTAGCAGCTAACGTTAAAGGAGTTAGATTCAAAATATTTTTAAGGGCTAACTGGGCACCCACTTCGTAACACATATTAAACGCTTCCTAAAGAGTATAAACATATTATTTCAAAAATATCTATCTACTCATCATATCTCAATTAATTTTTAAATATTTACCATTTTCTCATAAAGAACCAATAAGTGTAAAGCAGTATTTCCATTAGTATCTTGTACGTTTGGATCGGCACCTTTTGCTAAAATCAAACGATAACACTCTTCTTGACCTATACAAGCAGCAATCGTTAATGCATATTCTCCCCAATACACATAACTGAAAATAAAGATTTAATATTGACTTTCTAGATTTTGTATTCTAGGAGATATTACCCAGCGTAATTAGTTTCGTGACAAACCAACACAACTTCTTGTTCAAGGGAATCATGACGTGAAGATTTTTGATCCTCAGGACACCAAAAATCCCCATAACATCTTTCGTTAAAGTCTGCTCCGGCTTCTAGTAAATACTTTACCATTGAAGGGTCTTCATTAACAACTGCTACGTGCAACACATTTTCACCTAAATATCTTAAATTACTTTATTGAGAATTAATAACAAAAGTATTATGGGTACCGTAATATTCGTCAGATAAATAAATATCATTGATTACGTTTGGATAGAAACGTAATATACGTTTTGCAATATCATCGTGTAGAGCGGTTGCATTCAAAAGACACAAGTGTAAAAGAGTTTCCCCTACTGCTCCTCTATCTTTCACTTTCCAACATGTGTATCGATATAACGAAGGATCTTATAATTATTTTTTTATGTTAGGTACTTACTGAAAATGTTATTAAAATTTCTTGATTGCTTACTTTTTTTATATTCTTCCTCTGTAACTTCCGGACCTTCATCATCAATCTCAAATTCTTCAGGATTTTCCATTGATTTTAATGGTGGTAACTAAAATATTTATACATGAAATTTATATTATTAATTATCTCTCAATTGGGGTTGCGATTCAGAGGATAGTTTTTGTTACAAATTATAAAACTTTTTAAATCTCAAAAAAACCCAGTCATAGTGCTTTTATTAAAGATCAAAATCACAAGATGACAATATATCGATAATAAAATCACAAAAGTTACTTACCAATTTATGTTTAGGCCTTTCTTTATTTCGATTCAGAACTAATTGCGATTTTAAGATATATCTTCCTCTTCCCTTACTGTAAAGTAGTGGTTCTACCTAATTTCAGTAACTTTTAGCATTAATAAATATTTAGGTATCAAAACTTTTACATTATTTTAAATTAAGTAAAATAAGTAGGTACAAGGTAAATTTTGATTGATATGGAAAGTCATATCAAGATAGATTATTTTATGAAAATTAAATTATGTAATTAATAAACGACTAAATTATTGCATTTAAAATAAAATACTTTTACCTTTGTTTTAATTGCATGATCTACTTCAGCATATTGCTTATTCCGAGCAGCTCGTTTCATCAACTCGACCAATAAACCCTCCCCTATCAAAATAGCCCAGTTATACAATCACACAACTTACAATAAAAAAATACAAACTAAACAACACAGTTGTTTGAATTTATATCCTGTAATATTATGTTTTAAATTTGAATTTTATACCAAATCTTTTACAATATTTACACGTTAATCTACCATCCTACTATGCCGTTTAGTCACGAAAATGTAGAAAAACTGCTGACTTGTGATTCGGTCAATTATGGTATTGGCGAGCTTATCCATGTTACAATATTCGAAGTGTCGTCACTAGATGTTGTGTTTATCCCGGTAAAAATGATCACGAATTTGAAGTTATTTCATTGTAAAAAATGTTATGTGTAGAAGAAAAATAAACAATTACAAAGTTAGCAATTTTTAATTAATTAAGTTGGTAAATTCCCCCCTGAAAAAAGTTGGTTAAATAAATAAATAAATAAAAACGTCGTAAAACACCGAATTTAAGAAATAATTAATTAATTTTTCAATTGCATATCTGAGTACCTACCATCTGACAAAGTATAAGTATGTGTACAATAGATTGAGAACTCGTTCATTAAATAAACAATTATTATGTTGTTTACTTTCATTCTTGCCGATTTTTGCATTATATTCTTACATTATTTAATAAATAAACACATAAATTATGAATAAATTTTGACTTACCTTTTAAATTACATAACTTATAAATAGGGTGAATTGAAGCACCTGCTTGCTTTTTCACACCACTACTGACATTACTTTCAGTATTTCCCATATTTTAAATTTACTATTTAATTACTCATAAAAACAAGAAATGAAAGAAATAATTTATTATTTTAAGTTTACAAACAGCAACTTGTTTAATCAATAAAAAGTATTGAACAAACTTCAGCACAATAAATTGTAAATATACTAATAATAATAATCTCAAGTCTGAGACAACAAGAGTGTAAATAGGATATAAAGTGAAAAAAATAAAATTGTTCTTTTAAAATTTACAATTACGTAGTAATTTGAAAATGATTATCAATATAAAAAATATGTACACAATAAAATAAATAAAACTGGAGAAAATAATAATTTTCACTTTTTACCTTTCTTGGCCTTAGTTTTGGTGGTTCCACCTGCACCACGTTTGCTGGTACTTGCCCCAGACTCTGTACTCTTGGGAGCCTTTTTGCTGGTAGCCTTTTTAGTCTATTATTTAAAAATGAATTAATACCAATATTTTTAATAATCATATTTGTACATACTTTCACCATAGCATCTTTAGATACATCTTCATTATCACTACCATCTGAAACTGCTTCATCTTCATCTTCTAATTGATATTCTTCCGCTTCGGAAGTAACAGTACTTCGTTTCTTTGTAGCAGTTGCTTCAATTGCATATGGTAACATTGCAGAATCTTTATTGTATGCTCGAGTAAATGCAGCTTTTATCTAATTAAAAACAGGTAAATAATAAATTCACTTACGCATAAACACTAACAAACCTTGGAATCGATCAAATTCATTGGATTTTTTCCCTTTGGCCACTGTGACAACTCCACTATATTGTCCAAATCTTCTCTTAGTAGATTATATGAATGCATAACATCTAATGCTTCAGGAACACCATCTAAACCTCTTTTAACCAATGGTAATGCAATTCTGTCACGTAAATGCGTAACATAATCTAAATTGACTGCAGATTTACTACCAGATATGCTGTAATAAATAATATTATTAATTACTACATCCAAATAATCATACTATTATTGTACCTCGTTCTCATATGCGCCTGAAGTTCGCTAAGTATTCGAATAAACTTATTTTTTTTAGAATTCTTTCCTAACCAACTAGGAAAATTAATTTGTCGATTGAAATGTCCTTCGACGTAATGTCCAGGTAAAACTGACGCACACATAGCTTCAACATCCAAGAGTGACCAATTATTTGTTCGACGAATCTTCGTGTCAATTAAATCACCCATACTGATAGCATCAGCAGCCAAAGCATACATTTTCAAATGATCTTTTCTAAAATGGCATAATTAATATAACATTTACAATTTTTAAGTTGTAACTAACGCTGGAGCTTTTGGAACAACACCTAAATAATTTTCTTGCACAAACAAAGGAGCCAAACTATAATCGTGATAAAATAATCTTGATCGGTCAGCAAATGACATTTTTTCATGTTCTTTAGCAGAGAAAACTTTTTGGCACACTTCCCATTGGCCTAAAGGCGTATCTTTTTGAGATGATTGTGCTTCCTTTGTAGCTGTTTCAGAGGATAATGACTTTCCTTCAGCAGACCAAATAGACAAGTGAGTTAATATTTGTCGAATGTCCATACCGGCCCCATTAATAACTTCAGTTAACGCTTTTGGATCTATTTTAATACCTTCTTTAAAGCAAACAGTCATCATGGCTCCCTACGAAGATAAATATGATTGAAAAAGATATTAATATTTGGTTAAAATAAAATATTTCAAATGATTACACTAATATTGAAAGAAACGTTAATCAAAAACATATAAAAAAAAATTTTAATTGGAAATTTCTGACCTGTTGGTAGCTTTGAGCCTGATTTATAAAGAAAAATAAAAGAGTAGGGGGTGGGATCATAGGGGAGTGCTAAGTAGGTTTTGCAAATTCTATTGTTATTTTCGGCGACATTGTTAGGGTGCCACATATATTCTTCAAACATCAAGATTTAAGTTTTTTGTGAATTAAAATAAACGGTTTTCTTCATTTAAACCTATGCTTATAGTAGTTGCATTCATCCCGTCCACTGACGTCAAACGCTCTCAGTTATCTTTGCTTTAGTTTGTGTTCAAGCAAGGATCCTATGCACTGTGACGTCACACAGTGTCAATTACATTTTGATAAATTAAAAAACTTATATAATATGATTTTGGGTTCACAATTGGCAATTAAATAGTGGAATCCGCTTATAATGGACTTTAAGGGATCACAGGATTAGTCTATTATAGTAGGAGTTTAATGTAACTATATTTTAATATATCAATAACAGTTTAGTCTAGATTTAGTTTAGATCTATCAAATAATCTTAACAAAAGGTTCTGTAAAGATAAAACCAAGAATGATTAAAAATAAACTTACCCTAATTTGTTCAAGTTTTGGCCTTCCAAATCTTAAATCTAAGCAATAACCGGCAAGAGATCGAACTTTCTGATGATTCCTATCGTTGCACATACAAATAATGGGTATTTTAGTGTTTTTGATTAATGTAATTAATTCTTGCATGCCACCTCTATCTTCATTTCCAGCCATCCCATCTACTTCATCCATCAGTAACACATGTTTACTAGTTGTTTGTGATCCATCTGTAAAAATATAATGAGATTTTCAATACTTGGGGTGGCCCATTCATGGCAAACTCTTTCAAGCATATAAAAGAATTCGTCCATAAGTTAGCCCAGCCTGAATTAAAAAGAATAGCTTCCTACCTGAGAAGAATCCAGCAAGTGATTTACTGCTTAGTAATGTAGAAACCTCTTCATGTAAAAGTTTCTTACTTCGAGTATCTGATGCATTAAATTCAACAACATCAAACCCTAGCTCTTTGGCAACCAAATTTGCGGTGGTGGTTTTACCAACACCAGGTGGACCACTTAATAGAGCAGCTTTAAAGTAGCTTCCATCATCATTTTTGGCCCATGGACTTGGCTTAACTAATTTTGGTTTATTCTTACCACTGTGATTTTTATACCAATTTTCTAACCAAGTCTTCAATCGCTTCATATTACTCTTTTCTTCTTGCTGTCCAATAATTCCTTTTGTGTTAATGGGTTTATATTTTTCAGTCCATGACAAGCTGTTACTAGGAATTTCCGTTTTTGATTTTTCACTGGGAGGTTTTTTAAGCGGCTCGACAGATTTGGAAGGAGGTTTTGAAGGTGTTTTGGTTTCCAATTTTTCTTTTTTTGGTGACTGAATTTCTCTTTTGTGCGATTTTGACGCTGATTTAACTTTACTTGCTTCGTTACTTTTAGGAGCCTTCAAAACGGTTTCTGTTGGAATTTCTTTCTCTTTCTCATTTGATTTTTCTTTAGGCAAATCTTCCTTTTTATCATGGATAGGTTTAATTCCAGATTTTGTGCGAATTAAATCTAACAATTCGTCTTCAGATATTATCTTGATATCATAATTTTGTGCCTTCTCCAATTTAGCAGGACCTGGTTCTTCACCGGCCACAACATAATTAACTTTTTCTGTAAAAATAAACAATTAATTAAACTACATGAAAATTGCTAAACAAAATTAAATAATTTACTAGAAACTGAGTGAACAACGCGTCCACCATGACCCTTAATTAATTCTTCAAATTCAGTATTATCTAAAGAATCCAAAACTCCAGTTCTAATAAAACATAGATTGTTAAGACAATCTGGTTTTCCCTAAAAAAAAAAAAATTACCATAATGTTCCAGTTTAGAAAGCAAACTCAATGTTAAAATAGAACCTGGAAAATGTATCTAAAAAATGTGTATGTTCCATTTAGTTAGGTGAAGGTACCCACCCTTAGAAATAAGTGAGTTGGAGAAGCAATTATCTATTATTGAGATTGAACAAATTGTAAGTATTATCTGAATTAAAGAAAAAAGTTCTACCTTTGGTATTTCTTTTGTTCCACGATGAGCTGGTCCAGATCGATGTAGATACTTCTGATATAATATGGCAGAATGTCGCTTCTTCTCATATTTTTCTTGAGCTAAATCATTATCAAATTCTACAGGTGGATCTTCTTTTGATGGCTTCTTTTTTGGTGTCTTCCCTGAAACCCATCAATTAATTAACATTTCTTTATACGTATATTTCAATAACTTACCATCTGTTGAAGAGCTAGTGCTAGTTTTTACAGGGCTTATTTTATCCTTCTTATCTTGCTTCGATTCCTTCTTATGAACTTCGACATTTTCATTGCCTTTACTGGTTTTACTCGATGTTGTTAAAAAGCTCTCATTATATATTTCCACACTTCCACCTCCACTTACAGTTTCATCGACAGTTTTATTCAATTTTTTAACATTCTCTAACAAAATACTTTCATCTAATTCCAATAATGTTTTTTCAAAATCAGGATCATCAGGAAATGCTATTTCGTCTACACTTTCTTTGGGTTTGCTGCTTTTTTTACTTCTCTTAGCATCCGAAGTTTTATTAGTACTGGAATCTTGGTCATGTTTTCTCTTTCGTCTATCTTTTGAGTTGTCTTTAACATCAACAATTTTCTCTACTTTCGGTACATCTGGAATCTTGGCCTGTTTAACTGGTCCACTACCAAATACATCATGAACACTAACAGGCTTTAATACTGCTTTCTTCTGCTTTACCTCCTTAGCACGAACAAAATCAATTTCCCCTTCAGAATCCGAATTCACGATATTCGCTTTACGTTTTTTCAAAACCTTTTCTTGCTTTTTAACTGGAGTTCCAGGTATTATGTCTTCATCGCTCGAAACGAGCGGAACCGCACGCTTTTTGGAAGTAAAGGCAACTTCAGTTACCTTTGGTGATGGTGCCGAAGTCTTGGGCTGGAAAAACGTGCGAATGTCTTGACTGCCAGCTCCCTACAAGAATGTTCCAAGGTAAAATATAATTTAAAAAAAATGAAGTATGCAATACTAACCTTTGATTTCTTTGACATTTTGTATTTTTAAATAAAATGATCGATTCACAAACAGAAATTAATCAATGTTCCTGGAAATTTTTATAAACTTTTGAAAATATTTACAAATTCATTTGGGCATAAAAACCGCGCATTAAAAATATAACCTAACCTAAATTTGTACAGGGTGTTTATAATTTAAATTAATATGTCGCTGTCGGTTAAAATCACTATTTCGTGGTAACTAGAAATTTGCATTTAAACCAAACGACAAAAAAACCGTTTTATATTAATTTTGTTATTCGCCAAATTTAAAAAAATACAAGTAGTGTAATCTGTGTACCAATTTTAACCCTCTAGGGCAGAGGTCGGTAACCCGTGGCCGCGGTATGCGGCCCGCGAAGAGTCTTGGTGCGGCCCGCGGACTAAAGCAGATGACCTTTTTTTTAAAAAAAAAGGCTCTTTTTAGTAAATTTACACTCTTTTTTTTTTAAAATCAGCTCTTTTTAGTGGATTTATCAAGAAGTGCGGCCTGCACTAATTCTCACGTAAAATATTTGGCCCTCGTACGACAAAAGGTTGCCGACCCCTGCTTGACCCTGACCAGTGGTTCTCAAAGTGGGCGATATCGCCCCTCTGTGGGCGATTTCTAGTCCTAACAGGGGGGCGATAGCCGGCATGAAAAAATTTAGGGGGCGTTTAGGTAGTCTGGGGGGGGGGGGCGATGGCTATTAACCCTGCGTTCGGGGAGAAGCTACTTTCGCTACCAAACATTTCTTTTTTTCCTTCTTTCGAGCTTCCAGTCGTTTCCAAACGCTTTGGCTCCGCCTCTTTCAGTCGCTACAAACGCTACAAATATTTTGGTGGGGAGCGAAAGCGTTTGGAAGCGACTGGAAGCCTGAAAGAAGGACAAAAAGAAATGTTTGGTAGCGAAAGTAGCTTCTCCCCGAACGCAGAGTAGAATAAAATATTAATATTTATTTAAAATTCAATTTCTTTTTTTTCAAAAATAAAATTGAAGGACTGGAAGAACGATGAGACTCCATTTTTTTCAAAATCGATATTTTATCGGAATCTCTTAGCTTGTAACATAAGCTATGAACATACCAATCCTCACAGGAAACAAACAATGAAATTCCACTAAAAACTGCGGTTGAAAATAGGCAGCATAATGTAACGTTACGTGTTTTGAAGAGTTGTGAAACTTTAAACCTCGTTTTACTCGACTATTTAAAAATGTGACCCTCATCGTTCTTCCAGTGGACCCTTCAATTGTCTTTAAAATTTGAATACAAAACTTTGAAATTCTAAAGGCCGTGTGACACTTGTACTAATTTTTTAACAAATTTTTGCAAAAATTTGGTAACAGCCCAACACATTAAGAATTATTTTGTCTATTGAATTTTTTTCTTACGATTAAATAATTATTTTATTACCAATAACCTTTCTTTTTAGCTATTTTTATCAAAAAACAAAGGGGGGGGCGTTATATCTGACATAGATTTTGATACCAATACTTCTAGGTATGAATTTTAATTGAAATCTTAAGAGCGCTCCGGATCACGTGACTTTCTCTGTCTACGTAGGGAACGTTTAATTCGATTATTATATAAAAAATGTTAATTTTGCTTTTGCTATTTCATTTTTAAATGTATTTTGAATCGTGGATACTCCTTCAAATTTGAAAAAAAAATTAAATTATTTTTTTTTTATTGAATTTAAATATTATTCGAAATAATATTGAGTATCCGCTATTGGTCTCTATATATTATTAATAATAATAGATCAAATTATTTACATAAATAATTGCGTTATAGCCTACAGAAGTTCCTTTCGTAATTAAAAGGAAGGCGTTTGATTGGCTTTCGACTGAGAAAGTCACGTGATCCGGAGTGCTCTTAAAAATTAAAAATATTCCGAAACAATGTTCTAGGATGTGTAGAACTTCATTAAAATACGATTGAAAGAATTAATTTCTCTCCCCGTTGTCAGTCCGCAGAACCGTAGATATGGGCCCATTAGGCCCATTTGAATGGGGTGGATCTCTCTTTTTTTGCTGCAAATTTAAGCCAGAAATACCCCTAAAAAGTGAAATTAGCTCGATGTTAACTACTGTACGACGTTGTAGGTACAACTAGAAGTGCTGCGGCAGTCCCCACCATGGTCCCTACTCTCCGCGCTCAAGACCTGCTTTATAGATGGGACGTGGACTGGACTAGATCGACTAGATTAACATGGACCATAGACAGCGGCGGCTCTAGCAAGATTTTTAAGTGGTGCGAGATCTCATTTTGGCCCCCCCCCCCGTCGAGTGAAACGTAAAAAGAAACAATATTTATTTGAAAAGGAGTATTTAAACAAATTAAGAAAGGAAAATAAATACAAAGCCACATTCCTCGCTTTTGCGCTTGCAAATTTCAAAAAAATATATTTTTTTCCAAAAGAAACCCAAATTATTCATTTTTTCGAAATTTTTTGTCATTTTGGCGCCCCCCTTAAGATGGCGCCCGGTGCGATTGCACTGGTCGCACCGCCCTAGAACCGCCGCTGACCATAGACATGGATTGACGACAGAATGTCCAATAAGATCAAGAATCGACAGAAGATTGGAAATTTTAATCGCTTCATTTTAATGTTATCTATCTAAATCCGTTGATTTATTTTTTTAATTTAAAACCCTCGGGTCAGGGATAACAAACTGCACCCGAAAGTTTGTATACGATTTAAGAGGTTAGGAGAGCGATTTTAAAAAATGCGACAGAAATGGTGTTAAAAATCCGATCTTTTGGTACCGAGTTTTTCCGATCCCTAGTTATCCTGTACCGCAATATAAAAAAGGCAATAAGGGCGCGACACCGCGTCTGTGTGCCTTGCATTCCCTGGATGTATCTAGTTACGCCACTGATGTGTGATGAACAAGTTCATTCACATGACGTACTTCTTCATCCAATTGATAATTACATTAATAATTATTATGAGGAACGTATTCATAAATGAGATTAACAAAATCATTAAGGCTGATTTCAGGTCCCCCCCCAAGACTTCTAATCCGATCATGAAATTTTTGTAAATAGCAAACAAAACACAATAGTCAGGTTGGCCGAGCGGTCTAAGGCGCCAGATTTAAGCTCTGGTTCACAATTGTGAGCGTGGGTTCGAACCCCACACCTGACAGTTTTTTTTTTAATTAGTCAAGTATCATAATTTTGAGTAAATTGCATTTGAATACTCTGACAATGTTGGTCACCTTATGTAAATATTCTTTTAAGAAAATTCATATGAAAGAATTTTTATTTTACCAGAAGATAGATCATGAGAAATTGCATTTAATGAATTTCACCAAAAATGTTGGTTAGTGGGTTTTCGTTGTATAGCGACGATATGATAACAATATTACTGATAATAACTACGTTACTCTTAATTTTCGGGAAATTAAGTGACATTTTTGCCCCATAACATAACGATGAAAAAATGAGAGCCACCATGCGCAAGTTGCTTGGAGAACAAATTATTTTTAAATCTGTGGTGTACGGAGTATCTTCTTCAGCGACAGAACTAGGTTAGGAGGCTCTATGTCGAGATTTAAAAGTGGCTCTCTTCTCATCAAATAAAACTTTCTATAGCAAATTTAAAAACTATACCTATATCATAGGTAGTCAACTCCTATAGCAAATTTGTTCGCTTTTATGCACTTTTATGTATCTCTCTCTAACGCATATTATGCGCATAAGTATATCCTCCCCATGCGTCATTGGCAGCCACCATGGTGGCGCCACAGTAGCAATTTACAGTTTCCATGGTTTTCATTACAGCAACTGTCAATAGGTGTCTATTTTAATTCAGGTTATGGTTGTATTCGTTGTATTGCTTGGTTATGTTTACACGTGGTTCAACTATATTTTCTTTGGTTATGTTTTTATGGACCTTTGAATTCCAATAAATTGTGTCTTTTGCTGGTGGTTATTGTTAAGCTAAGTTAACATTTTCTACAAACGTATTATTCTTAAATAAAAAACATGCTTGTTTTGGATAAAAGGACGTTCTAGAAACCTTAAAATCAACTTTAATATTGTACTCTTCATGTGTTGCTAAACTTTGGTTCTCCGAAATCTAAAATATCTTTACTCTGACTCCGAATGTATTGTATATTATTGGTAAGTATGACGAGTTATTTTTTTATTAATTTTTATATTAACTTTAATATTATTTTAAAGGTTAACTTATCATGTCTCTTACCTGGTTCCATCGTTTAAAGCAAATGAGGTAAATCATTTGTTTAGTTTGTAGAAGTGAAGAAAATGAAGTAGAAAAGATGCATTACTTTCCATCTGTTCAAATCGAGTACTTACTATGTACTTATTCTATTATATGAAAACATTATCATATTGGAAACACTGGAAATTAGAGGTACCTTGGGTTGTTTCCACAAAATACCACAGTAATTGTTTCGTTGTTAGGTTACATTTTCATGAACCTTTGAATTGTAGTAAATTGTTTCTTTTGTTGGTGGTGCTTTGTCGAATAAGTCTGTAAGTGGACTTTTCTGTTATTCTTAGATAAAATTGCATTTTTTTTTATAAAAAGACGATTTGCACCCCTATTCTGTAACTTTTTCGTTATTGTATAAGATGTTTGTTTTGATTTGTTATGACGTTTCAAACGAACTACGTTGGATATGGTATTCTATAACCCCACTTGTTAAAGGGTTCTTTCGTTGAACATTACTGTATATTTTGTTATAATTATGTTTGTTATTTTATTTTATAAGTGTATAATTTCAAAAATTGAATAAAAAACAAAAAACAGTTGTTGTTTTTCATTTTTTAAGGTTTTTTTTAACTACATGTAGTAGATTGATCTAAAATCGATTAGATTTTGTTTTTGACTTTCTTGATATTCATATTTTGGTTATCAAGAAAGGAAAAAACGAATCTATCGATTTTAGTTCAATCTACTACATTTTATATTTTTTAAATCAAATAAATATTCTATTCAAATTTCCCGCGTTCAGTTTCAGTGGTAGCTACCGCCATCTCAGTGGCTTACAATTTTGTAACTAATATTACCGAACAAAAATTTAACATTAAGTTGCACACCTGTGCCTATATTTTCAAAATTTACCTAATCAGAAATAAAATTAAAAAAATAAATAAATATCACTAATATTAATTATTCAAATTGTGTCTGGCAGCCTAGGTTTAACCAAACTATTGGAGCCCCGGTAGTTATGCCCCTGCACCTTATTCAAACATAAATTCGAAAATAAGTCAAATTATAACCAAAATACAACGACAGACATGTTTCAATCTTGTTAGATCTCATCAGTGACGAATAGCTGTGAATTTATTGTATTATTCATTCAAACACTTTTCTAAGAAAATCTTTGGTAGAATCAACTATGACTTATTAGAAATATATACTAATAAATATTTGCTTTTTGACCAGCTCTGATATTGGAAGCAAAAGCACAAAAATTATTCTTTCTAATTTTATTGAAAAACTAAAACATACACAAAATATAATTATACATACGTACAATAAGTTGATTACATCTAAAAATACATTACATAATAATTATAATATACCAACATGTCACAATTTATTAGTTAATATAAGTAATTTTGACTTATGCTAATTTATGCATTTTCCTAAATAATTATTGACACCGTAATGAATAATTCCTTCGAGGAAACCACCATAATTACCTGCTATTTACAAAAAGAAAACGTACAATTAATTTTTACAAAGTGATAATCAAGTAATAAGAAAAGAAATTTATAAAATATCGCAATAATTTTTTATACAATAAAAAATTCGAGGAACCTACAAGTGCATTTACATATTTTTTTTATTTCGTAACACTTGTAAGCGATTCTCAAGAAAATTTTGATTTTTGGCAGTCTGATTAGTTAAGCATACACACTGGATACTGTGCCTTTAATCATACACAAAACTTGATTATTTTATTTACTCTATTATAAAAGAGATCACATTTATAAAATGGGACCCTAACACACAAATATTTTATAATGCTTCAATTGAAATAACTAATACCAAAATAAGAGCACATCACAAAAGTTTAATTTTTTAAAGTAATGGTTTTATTCATTACAGATCTCGAATTACTAAATACGTTAAGTAAGTCTAAATATACAAATTGTAGTTATTTTTAAGTTCAATCTCTGCTAATATATCTGCTGAATTAATGTTTGCACTTATGATCTCTTAAAAAGTAAAAAATCAAAATATACAAACTCCTATAATTTTAAATCTTTACAAAATTAAGTTATTTAAATACAAACAACTATGAAAAGGGTCAACAACATTTTTAACCATAATTTTGATAATTATGACGATCGGTACTGGGAAAATAAGTAGCAGCACTCACTGTAGAATACGTAACGTCATTACTATGAACAATTTCAATTTTATCTGCATCCGAATCAGTTGCTTCTTGAACCACATGTGCAATTGTAAAGTTTTGACTTTCACCCTTAATATCTGAACAAGTTGCTGCTTGACTCGCTGCATTGATTACAGATGACAGACCCATGAAACCTGCATTATGGAACTGTTGGAATAATTTCGTACTTTCTAATATTATTGGTTGGTTATTATCTACATGGGAAGCATCACCTTGGATGCTAATATTTCCCATAATGCCTACTGTATGATTTAAAATTCGGGGCTCTTTAAGGTCTTCAATTTCCATATCTTCAGGTTTTAATTTTGGTAAGTTTTTACCGTGAGTTTTAAATTTGATAGGAGCAGGATTCGTAATTGGCGTAACTAATTCTACCCTATGACCTCCCTTTAAGTCAGGTTGTGTTTCCATCCAATGACCTGATGATCGCCTATGTGCTTTAAGTTGTCCAGATTGTATAAAACGTGATGGACACATACCACAAGCATATGGTCTGGCTCCTGTATGCCTACGCATGTGTAAGGCTAGATCATTTGATTGGGTGAATGCTCGTGGACATAAATTACAAGCGTAAGGTCTCTCGCCTGTGTGGACTCGGGTGTGTCTTAACTATTTAAAAAGAAAGTATTAACACATTTTTATAATATTATACATCTATAATATAAAAAATATTCATAAGTTAATTATTAACTCTTTTAGATTTAGAGCAGCAAATGAAACCTTTGCTTTATTTTAGTTAAATCGAGTCAAAATTGTACATGGCAAGGGATCAAATTTTCTTTGAAAGTTTAGCTTCCAAATCAGAAGATTTGGATTTTCTGAATTACTACCAGCAAAAACATAATTTAAATTTTACTATTTTAAATAGGCCTTTATTGTTTTTAATTAGATTGAAATAAAAGTCGAGGTTTAGTAGCGAATCATAGGCACAATAAATTTCGCGAAAAACTAAAACTGTTACAACTAATAGATTTAAATGATTGAGGTTTTAGTATACAGGTTCTATTGTCCTGTTACTTTTAAGACTGTTAAAAATTTAGTGTAATCTAGGCTAGGTCAAGTAAATTTTGTTAATAAAAATTGTCACTTACCAATTTATTACTCTTATTAAAAGATTTACCACAAAGTGTACACAAATATGGCTTTTCTCCCGAATGTGTACGTTCATGACATTTCAGATCATGCGACCTTGGAAAACCTTTTTCACATATGGTACATTTATAAGGCCTCTCACCAGTATGTCTTCGCATGTGAACAATCTAAAAATTCGAAACGATAAAACACCCCATACGACAATAATTTCAATTCACTAACCATATTACTAGAATTGTTAAACTCCTTTCCACAATATATACACAGATGAAGCCTAGAGTTATCTTTAAGTCCTGCATGAATTCTTTGATGTGTTTTTAAATTATCTATTCTATTAAAAGCTTTTCCACATTCAGAACAAACGTGCCTCTTATCTTGTTGTAAATGAATTTTAGTATGCCTCGATAAGTGATCGGTTCTGAAAGAAAATGTGTTAAAAATATGTGATCAACACCGAAACAAACCTTCACCTGGTGAAAGTTTTCTCACAAATGGAGCATTTGAGATTTTCTTCTTGTTCGCTGTTCGTTTCATGAACTTTTAAATGACGAATAAGATGTTCACCTCTACTAAATGGCTTATTACATTTACTACAAACGTAAGGTTTATCAATATGATCTTCCTGGTTATGCTTCGCTAAATATTCTGGAGTGGCAAAAGCTTTATCACATTTATTACATTTATGAATTAAAATTGCCCTATGCAAAGTCATATGTCTCGTTAAATGATTTGCTCTAGCAAATTTAGATTCACAAACATGACAAGTATGCATTTTTCTGTTATTTGCAGAAATCAACAAATCGGTATCATCCAATCCTTCGATCCCATCAATTGAACCATCCGGATTAAAATCTTTGGCATCAAACGTTTCAGTAATATTTTCTGCACCTGCATTATTCTCACTCATTTCATCTTTTATACTATCATCAGGTTTTGTAATATAGGTACTAAGAGGTACGTCACTTTCGTCCGACATGCCATGCTCTGTTTGCATGTGGTGCATGAAACTTTTCCTGTACTTAAATTTACGATCGCAAAACTCGCATTGCATTACCTAAAATCACAAACATTTTACAGGAATTTACATTTTGAAATGATTTTTTCTGGTTATACCTTTTTCTCTCTATCAGTTCTTAAAATTTTAGGTTTACCATCCTCATCAAGTTCAATATCATTTAAAGAATTATCTTTTGTAGTACTGGGCTCCTACAATTAAAGTAGTTTACAGTAAATTTTAAAATAGGTAATTAATTTTCAAGATTTAGTAATAAAAAATTTGAATTTACAGAACTCTTTTGAAATGGTTTGATTTTCCAAGAAACTAGAAATTTTAACATTAATTTATTGTTACCTTCATTGCAAGTTTTCGCCAAGTCTTTATTGTAAGCAAATACAATATACTTAATAATTGTAAGTATTATCAATTTCTTTATCTGCTGTAATATTATCAAACACGCATTGAAACTGACAAATTCTTGAATTATCCTTGTTGATATTATTTGAATAGGAAGTTCAAATTTAACAGGGTGGTAGTAGTGAATTTATTTAATTTTAAATAAATAATGCAACTAATAATTAACGTTTTGGAAATATTATTTATTTTAAACCAGAAACGAGAATTTCTTATCATTAAGATAAGAAATATTTCGGGTTTCTAATTTTTTCACCCAAGTATTTAATGAATTTAACCAGTGGCGCAACCAAGATTTCTTCAAGGCGATTAACAAATAGAATAGACTACGAAAGTATGACCAGTATGACGTTAAAATGTGCCTCCAGTGGTATTCATAAAAATAAAGCAATTTTTACAACAGGTTTACAAACACTTTTTAAGGCATGTCTCAAAAAACAGTATTTATAAACGTTCAATAGCGTTAAAAACCTGTTGTAACGAGTTTTTAACTTGGCAATATTTACAAATCGTTTCCAGTATTTTATCAGTGTTTTAAACCCATTTTAACGTTAACCTAACATTTTTTGTTTGTTTTTGAAATTATGGGGTATGTTATGGGCCAAGTTGGAGGGGTGGTGGATTGCCATTTACGTTACTGCATATTGGTGCAGTACTGTAAATGGTGCTGTAAATTGGTTAACACTGGCACGTTCTCCCTCCACCTCTACTGAGCAATTTTTTGGCAACACCCATCCAACTTACAGCTGTTACTTATAGCAATTCGATGCTGGGGTCAAAGAGAATTAAGTAACTACAACACCCATTCAGTTTTTGTGTATATCGCTCCCTTTATGGAAGAACGACACAACTCAAAAAACTGCATTTTTGAGATAACATAAACAAACAATTGAAAACACATTCAAGTTTTATATGCAAGATCGTCAGAAGTGATATTTCCATTCAAAGTGCTTTATAAAACATCGTACTCTCAGGAAAACTTCTCCGAAATTACCTTAAAAAATATTCGTGGGAAGAATAAAATGTCATTGACTGTCGAACCAGCATATCAAGATAAAAATTAGTGAAAATAAGCGGTCAGATCTAAAAGAATTACTGAATAAGTATATAAATTGTCTTGAATGCTTAATAAATACAAATACGTAGAATTATTTATATAAAATCTTTAAAAGCTGATACTGGAAATTCTAAAATTTTGAGTTGTGTCGTTCTTCCGTAAGGGGAGCGATATGTATGTTTGTGCATAATATTTACTCCTAGGTTCAAGACGATGCTGGTGATCTCCACGGACTAACACCCCAAAAAATAAATTTCCTTTGCATTTATCAACCTATTTTTTTTAGAGTGCAGTCATTTTATGTAAATTTTAAACCAATTCCGATTTTTTCTATGAGGACTTTTCGCTTTATATCATGGATTTATCCCCTGATCTATAGTATAGAATGAATTACCCTATTTCATCACATTCCTGTTTGTTTTCCTTATTATCTTTACATAACACCATCTTCCATACATTTCTGGTCCTCAAAATATTAATTTTTGGAAAGCCTAGCTTTTACTGACATTATTCAATTATTTTATCTATTTTATTGTCAACATAACAAATCAGACAAGTAATATTTTACTGGATGAGTTAGGCATGTTCTGCCACAAGCCCGTACGATTGTCTCGCGACAGTAATAACCTGGCTGTGACTGTGGCGCCATCTGTGGTGCGGTGATGTAACTCTTAGAAAATTTGACTTCACAGTGAGGTTATGCGAAGTTGTGTTATGTTTCCAAGCATGCGCATTTGGTGCTGTTTTGTACTTAGGAACATGCTTAGGAATACCAAATTTAATTTTGACAGATGCAAAATTTCTGTAATGAACTGACTACACTACTTCTATTACTATTTAAGTTATTGAATAAATTATTTAAAAAAATAATGATGTTAAAAAACACATTCAATATTAATAATTATCTTAAATTCAATATATAACCTTAAAATGAAATTATTCAATGTTTAATTACTATTAATATTAAGGTAAAATAAGTAAAACTGTTGTATATGAGTATTATAATGTATGAGTTTTTAGATTCTCTTATGTGCAAATTATATACTTCAACGGTTTTTCGCCTGTATGAGTTTTAAAATGATTTTTTTTTTAATTATTATTATGTACACATTTGTAATCACAAATTTCACACTGAAACTAATAAACAAATAGTATTATTACTGTTTATGATCTATTATTGTACAAGGAAAAAATTTAAATAATAAAATGTGTACTTTAACGAAATTTTACATCTGTCAAAATTAAATTTGGTATTCCTAAGTACAAAACAGCACCAAATACGCATGCTTGGAAACATAACACAACTTCGCATAACCTCACTGTGAAGTCAAATTTTCTAAGAGCAAATACTATAGAAAGGATAATACGTCCAACTCAGCCGAAAATCCGTAGCCCAGCACACTAGCGCCAACAACGAATAGAGTTTAAACTATTCAGTTTGACAGTAATGGTTTGACAGCTTGACAGTTTACACAAAGTAGATCACCTTTTAAAGTTTCTTATAAATATTTGATAAAAAATCAATTCAAATTCAAAAGATAAAAATAAATTTAAAAAAATTTTGCACAATAATTAATCTATGCAGTTTTATTTCGTTGGTTTAGAATTTTAAATACGGAATCATCAAAATTGTATTTTAAATATTATTTTTAATTAAATATACTTTTAAAAATTTGTTTAATGTTTTTTTAGAAAAATATGTAGCAAGTGTTATTTATTTAAATTCAAAAAATAAAAATAAATTTAAAAAAATTTCTAAATAATTATTAACCTATGCAGTTTTATTTTGTCGGTTTAAACTTTAAGGCAATGATAAATCATTGGTTTAAAGATAAAACTCATTAAGTACACCTCTGGACAGCGTGAATAAGTTGATAAGTGTTAACTGTATCAACTACTCTAGCAAACAGATGGCGCACTTTTTTTGGGCTACGAAATTTCTATTGTTATAGGCCCGAGTTGGACGTATTATCCTTTCTATAGTATTTGCTAAGAGTTACATCACCACACCACAGATGGCGCCACAGTCACAGCCAGGTTATTACTGTCGCGAGACAATCGTCAAGCCCGTAGGGCGAGTGCTGGAAAGCCAGCACGTCTTAAAACGCTGCGATTATACAAAGTGTAATCTATCTTCTATCTATCACGGATTTGTTTAATGCGACTCGCTTATAATAGACGAATTCTCAGTCTCTATTAAACTTCTGTTTTATCAATACATAAAAGTATGGTTAAAAAGAACAAGAATAACATACTAAAATCGTTTATTATAATCCACTCTGAGGCTGCTTGTGCCAACTGGTTTGGAAATATTATCGACATTTAGCACCTGTGCAGTGGTTTGCTTTTTTAAAAACAATATTTATTATGAATACTGACCAGCATCAACTATTTTATTTTCATCTGAGAAGTATTATTATTACAGTAGAACCTCGGTTAACCGCCACTCGTTTATCCGCCACTTCTCGGAAATTCACTCTGCTATCCGCAGGGTATCCGTAACAGAAGTGGGAGGAAGCTTACATCATCTCATAACCAGGTGCATCTACTGCTTGTAGATATGATTTCTTATCACGTTGCAAATATCTAGTTTATATTATGTACCTTGTATTTGAACAAAAGTTTTGTTGTTTTTAAATAATAGATACTACTTCCCAAATTAATTTGATAACAATTTTAAAATGTATGTACAAGTGAGGTAATGTTTGAAAGTTGATTTTAATTTATTTACTCATCAATTTACAATGTTTTTTTCAATTTGTTTCAATTCAAAAAATTTAATTTGTAATGGTCTAAAAATATTTTATTGCATTGTTAAACAACACGGACGAAGGAAGTTTTATTTGTAAAACAAAGAAAATATTGTACGTTGTTATTATAATCGAGAATAATTATGTGTAATACAACACTCGCTGACTATGAATAAATTATATGCTTGATATTTATTACAATCTCGGTTTCACTCGTTTATCCGCACATTCGTTTATCCGCCAGCAAATGGGTCCCGTTGGTGGCGGATAATCGGGGGCTTACTGTATTACATTTAAAATTCAATTCCATTTAAGTTTATTATAAATAAGCACTTATAGTTTTGGGAGGAAGGACGCCAATCGGGTTCACGAATTTAAAATTTTATGGTAGTTGAGGGTGTTAGCAAGTATAAAACAAAAATTTTAAGGATCGTTCAAAATTGAACCCAAATTTTACTAAAACTTTAAAAAGTATTGTGAATTAGATTATCTTCGCTCACCCCACCAGTTTATTTTACTGTTTATCCAAGTTTATAAAGATAGGCTTAGCAAATTATGAATCTTAGAAAATCGGTAACTCTGAGACAGTTCAACTTATGGGGTGCGTATTAACATCAAGTTTGGAAACCACTACGATAAGTGGTGATTGGGGGGCAGCAAAAATATCTGAAATATTTGAAACTGTAAATTTATTAATATTAAATCTACGAATACAGCAAAAATAGTAAAAAAAAAAAAAACTAATCACCAAGGGATGATTTTTGAGAAGGGGGGGGTCAGCAATAAAAGTTTTGTTTAAAATATTTTGAAACTTGGTAAATATTGTCAAATTGTGATGAAAAAGCTTTTAGATAAATTGTCTTTTTCTTCTTCAGGTGCCTAATACCAGGGAAATGTTACTGGGGCCTTCCCCATAGGCCACAGATCAATTTTGGACTTTGTAGATCATTAACATTTAAGGATTCTTCTTGGCATATTACCCTCGGTGGTTTGCCATTACCTTGCGAGGGGAGATGGTCAAAATAAAGTTCTTACTTCACTCGGATTCGAACCGGGTGTTTACCATTCATAGTCAACTCGCGTGACCACTATCGACCGCCTCTAAATTGTCTAAATTTTGTATTAAATATTTTTTTAAAGAAATTTATCTGTATAAAATTTTGTCAAGTTGAAAATTTGTGCAACGCCCCTGGGTTTTGTAAGGCCGAGGTGGAGTCGGATAATTTTGATAGGGACTCGTGAACGACCTTCAGTGTGGTGAGGTTCGTTGAATTTTGAGATGCAAGAATTTTATTAAGTTTTGAATGACTTTTGGGATAGAAAAAAAAATTGAGTTAAAAAAGTGTGAATTAATTTGTTTAGTAGATACTATTTAAAAAAAAAAGAATTTTTAAAAATTTGGATAAAAGAAATTGAATTTATTGGAAAAATAAGTATAGGAAAAGTTTTACAAGGTCGTGAGATTACCGCGGTGAAGAAGATAGTAGACTGGGCTGGCGCGGGTCATGTTCCAAGTAGCACACAATGTCCTATGGCATTTTTATGGACGTTCGTTAAAATTCCATTTTAGGTTCATACATCCAAGGACCAGAAATGGACGTTTGTAGGACGTCCAAAACAAACCTTTGATGTATGTCCATTTAAAGTACGTACCATGCTATATGGACTACAAATGGGCATACATAAAACTTACTTATGGACGTTTTTGGGATAGTACTTTAAATGGACTTTCACGGACGTTCAATGGACAACATATGGACGCCCATAAGACTACCTTGTGCTACTAGAAAGTGCCATCTATGTGTAAATCCCACAGAAAAAAGAACTTTTAGTTTTTTCCAGAATTTTACAATTTTCCAGGCAACTCTTCTAATTTTTCTTTCCGTAAAAGCCTTGTTTGGACTTTTTTGTCATTTTTGTGTTGTTAAATATAGTAAGAAAATTTTGTTGTTAAAAAAATTGGGCCCAAAAATAGTTTTTATTTTACTAATTGCATGAATGTATTTTGAAACAAGTTCCGACAACAAGCTGAGTTGTCTTCCTTATGAAGTTCCGTAAGTACAGGAGAGAATAATCTTCAGCTTCATAAATCCCAGCCTTAAACTCCTCAAATTTAAAATTAAAAGATATTTTAGTACTAATTTTTGTTAAAACCGATTTTAATTTAAATAAAAATTAATTTACTTAATATTATATACACTAAAAATTTGTTTCTCAAAAACATAGCACAGGTTTTAGAATAGAGCAAGAATTATGATTACCAATTAAATTATATCTTATCTGTTGCATTTAACAATGGTGGCTTGTTTGAAGCCATTTTTTGTGGGCTATATTATTATTTGGTATAATATTACGTTTTAATTTTACACTTTTCACGCCAAATTGAACTAAATGTGACCCTCACTATTTTTGATCTTTTTTCCCTTCAAAAATGTTTGTTCTTAATGGCCGAAAGTGTCAATGTTAACTGATGGCCATTAACAATTTTTTTAAACTTACATAATAAATTCCTAGATACAAAACAAAATTTTTGAGATAATTTTTATTATGTACGTAGCTATATAATTATGAGACCATACAAATGGTATGCTAATTTGATTGAGTAACCTAAAATATAGCTGTGAGCATAATCAAATAAGTCTCAAAAATATTGTTGTCTTAATCAAAAAATTACTGTGTAAATTAAAAAAAAAAATTAATAACAATTTATTATCAGTGTCAAATTAATACTTTTGGTCATTGCAGCTATGCTAATTTTTCAAAAAATTCTGAGAATTGGTGCGACTCAATCTAAATTATTATATTTGATGAGTAAAAAGTTAAAAATGGTAAGGGTTAACTGACTAGTTATTAGTCAGGCAAAGAACAACTATATTTATGTTTAATTTTTGAGTTCCTTGGAAATTCAAAATTTAAGTGCTTTTTATCATTATTTTGTTTACCTATGTATTTAACTAATTCTTAGGTTTATTTACTAATATTAAGCACATGCATCCCTTTATGTTGTACCTAAAAGCTAAATAAAGCAAAAAGCTTGCTAATCAAATATATCAAATTTCTATTTACTGGGACAACATTTTTTAAGTTTGCATTTTTACTAAAAGTTAATTTTAACTGAAACGAATCAAAAGTAATTTTTTAAGAACCCTGTTATGAACGTACAAAAAATAATTCAGTAAATAAAACCAAAATTATACCATGCTTACAAAAGCTATCACAAAAATGGAAGTGTACAAAATATTCAATTAATTATATTATTTTTACGATATTACTGCAATATTTTCCATACAGATTATTACTTTTTCAGTATGATGTACTCTTTTTTAAATTTAACCAATTTTAGTTTATCAAACACTTCAATTTTTATTAAATCTGCTCTATATAATATTAAAAATTATAAAAGTTTCACTCAATACTAACATTTTCGGTTCCTTCTTCCTCAATTTCAAAGTTTCCATCATCTGCATCATCAATTATCTGAGAATCATCGCCATCGATGGATATTTCCCTTTTTATACTAACACTTCCTAACTTATGTTCCTTTTTATGTTTAACTAAATGATAGGCCTTGGTGAAAGTCTCGCCGCATTCATTACAAGGATGTGAGGTAACCCCTTGTCTGACACGATTGTGTGTTTCAAGATGCCTTCTTAAATGATTGGTTCGAGTAAAATTTGCATTGCAAAGATGGCAGGAACGCAACTTTTCGCCAGTATGACGACGTTGATGGATGGTTAGACCTTTCTTTGTACGTAGGACTTTTTGACAATAACCACATGTAAAAGTAGTAGAATCCTTTGAGTTCTTTGTTTGTTTAACACTCGATTCTCGAGTACTGTCATCCGAATCTCCCGCATTACTATATAAATCCGAAGTGTTTACTAAATCTGGTTGTATTATTATATCTAATCGTTCCTGTTTTATCGAACGCTTGGGAACTGGTTGATTAGTAATCTCTCGCAGAGTTACATCGGTTTTTTCGCACTGCTGTTTAAACTCAAATGCAGTATCCAGTTTTGATTCGCAAGGTAAACACAACTGTACGGGTAGTCCATCGTCTGATGTCACCTGAGTGCCATAGACACAAATTAAAACACATGATAGTGGTGAATCCCTTACTTACTTGAATAGAAGTGCAGGCCATCAACATATCAGCAAGATTTGAAGTTTGTCCTTCTTGTAAATTTTTAGTTGCAAACACGCTACGCATTTCGTCGCTCTCGCACATGCAAGAACGACATATTTTTTGCATCACCAGCGCAGTATCTTTATTAATCATTTTAACATAAATGAAACACCTCTAATTATCTAAAAGTGGGTATTTTTTACTAATAAAAGCGTAAAACAACAACATACAAATACATCATGGTTACAAACCATTAAATTTAGGGTTTTTATTTAACTTGACTTAACATAACCTATACAAAAAAGTTACTAACAAAAACTTTTTATTATGCTTATACAATACATGCGAACTGCGATTAATACGAAAACCGATGAAAGGCTTGACTAAAAATGCAGAATTCTCGATACCAAATTTGAAGTTTCTCATAAATAAAAATTTTTATTTTACTTTTTATACAACATACATACAGGGTGTTTCATACGTACATAATATAAATATCGTTCTGCATTGGACTAATTAAGAGGTTCCTTCTAATAAGTGCATGGTATTGGGATATCCTGTAGTAATCCGCCAAATTAGCATATAAAAATTTAGATATTAATTAGAAGAATTCAAATTGACTTAATCCTTGATACGCCACTGGTACTCGAAAAGAATCATTTAACGTAAAAACAGCTATTATAAATACTTGGTACAAATCTCAATTAGAAACCTTTACAAGTCAAAAATATTGTTTACGTCAATGTTAATTTTGCAGCTGCAATAATAAATTTTAGTGATGCAAGCTTGTCCAATAAATGGTAACAAAAGGCACTCCTAGACAAAGTCAAATCAGAGAATAGGAAAATATAACAATAGTTTAAATTTTGAGAAAAGAAGTAATAAACTTTAGCCGAAAGTCAAATGCAACAAAGGAAAAACTATAACAAAGATAGCGACAAATAAAAACGCCTGTAGCCATTAATTTAGTCTCTAACCAGGTCTGGAAAACGGTTAAAGCCTAAGGGCATATCCAGGAGGGAGAGAACGATAACCAATTAGAAGGCTGCCTTTAAACCAAAAGCCACCCCCAAGAAATAGAATTTTGGGGTAGAGGAAAAACCATAAATACGCGAGCACGCCAAAAATTAGGAAGTCAAGTCAAGTCAGTCAGTCAGTCAGTCGATCAATCAGATCTCACGTTCGTTCGCGTGAACCAAATTTTATCTTTTTATTTGTTGTGTGTGTGAAACCGATTATATGTAAGTAAGCAAAACTGTTAAATTATAAATTGTAGAAACTTATTGAAAAATTAACCCAAACACACTGTATAAATTGTAAACGTACAAACATCAGATTAGATGAATTCAATTTCGAAAAATATACAGAGTGCAACGAAGTGTTCATTTCGCAATAAGTTGAAACCTAAACATGAATTTTAACCCATGTATGCAAATTTACCAACAAAGATAAGTTAATTAATTTTATCAATTCATTATTTAACTAAAGTTTATTTTTATTTAATTAGATGTTAACTAATCTTTGTTGGATAGAAATTATTAACTAACTAAGTGTAAATTAATGTGTACGAAACTTGTGTCAAATTTCAATGAATTTTTCTTTTCTTTTTAAATAAATAATTAGTGTTATTCACGATTTTTCTTGAAGTCAAATACCTTTTTCTATGTGTGATCAAAATATTTGTTTTATCTCCTACGTCTTTTAAGAGGCCGAGGTGCCTAAAAGCAAGCTTCACGTCTACCAAAAACAAGTGAAATCATATAAATTAATTCAACTAATTTAAACCAATTAGTTAATTAGGTTCTGATTAACCTTTTACTTTGTAATTAAAAATCAGTGGTGGCAGCATTTCCCCCCCCCGAGCTTCAATTATTATTAACAAATGAAAATTTGTTGATAAAAGTTTAAGTTTTTATTTCCCCCTTAAATTAATTTCAAAAACAACTGACCAGGTGATTACAAATCGTGGCAGGTTGTTATAAATGGTGTTAAGCGGTGGGATTTAGTTATTAATTGTTTAAACAAATTCACTTGAACAATTATAACGCGGTAAAACACAGTTATTTTTCAAAATAACTAAGATAAAATAAATATTAGATCACATAGAAATTGGGATAATAAAGTCAAAAATTTAAAAATTAATTAATAATTTTAAATAAACAAATTCAATTTTAACGTTAAAATCAAATTTCAAATATAAAGTTTCTAGAGTTAAAACTTAGGTAATCGTGTGATAAATAAAAATTTACACAGGTAGAAAAAGGTACTAACAAGTTGCAGGTATACTAACAAGGAAAACATTTCTTTCTTTATTAAACAAGGTATTAAATAAACAATTATTTAAAAATCTTTCAAATACGTTAACTAAATAAATTTAATCGCGAAAAGTAAATAAAAGCGTAATGATCCAAGGAGCAGCAGGTGACCCACCAAGCGCGAATCCATTTAATAACACTAACTCGAGCGGCACTCTCACGGATCCTATTATTATGAATTCACAATTCTCCTTAGGTTTAATAGCGGCTTCGGTCCCTAGCTTTTCAGGAATTTCAAATCCAATTTATTATTTCGAAACAATAGAATTGCGCGCAAATCTTGAAAATTGGTCAGCGGAAGATAAATTAAATGTATGTAAATTCAGATTAACAAAAGATGCGTTACGTTTTTATCACAGTGATCCGGAGCTAAAGACAGTGGATTATGATGAGTTTAAAAATCGTATGATAGAACAATTTAAACCAGTTTATGTACCGGGCCAAATCGCGAATAAACTTTTAACATGTTACCAGCAACCAAAAGAAAATGTAGCGTCGTATGTCACTAGATTAAAATTATTAGGTACAAAATTAAACAGCGAAGACCTTAAAGAGGCAAGTGCTAACGAAGTCGCCGGAATAAAGAAGAAAAACGAGTCACTTATTCTCACACAATTTCAAATAGGGCTTAGACGCGAAATCTTAAAAGATATTAGTATACAATTAATGCAAACAGAAAATTTAGATATAGGAAAAGCGGAAAAATTAGCAAAAATGTGCGAATTGTCGCATGAAGCGTTAAAAACGAGAGTTAATACGGTAAACCAAATAGAAAATAACAATTATACGGGCAACACACAAAGAACGAACAATTTTCACGAATCTAGGGGAAATCAACAAAATCTTCAGCGAACGAACGGACTTGACAATTATTCATATCAAAACCCTAGATTTGGACAAAATTTTATGCAAAATGCGCCAAGGAACAATGGTTTCCAGAACTTTAATTCAAGGAATCAAAATTTTTCAAATAATTATCAAAAGGATAATCAGAATTTCAATCAAAATAGAAATTCAAATTTTAATTACGATCAAAGGTATAATTCAGGGAATAATCGCGATGAAAATAATAGGAATAGTTATAATGGAAGGGATAATTTTAATAGAAATGCTAATTTTAGCCAGGATAATAGAGGTTTCGATACGAGAAACAGGTTTAATAATGGGAATCAAAATAATCGATCGAATTATGATCGAACGAGCGATTCTAGCGCAACGCAAAGGCCTTCCTATCAATCGAATAGGTACGAGCGAAATAATGAGGCTCAAGGTAATTCAAAAAACGGTCCAACCTCTGCGAAAAATTCTCGATCGACAGAGGAGACAGAAGTTGTAACTCAGTAAGCAACAAAAATAATAAAAATCTTTGCGCCGATAAATCAAGTATTAAACATTCAATTCACATAATCCCAAACGTAAATGCCAATTTTAAAGAAACACCGTGTTTAGTAGAATTAATTTTAAATAGAACGATTTGTAGACTTTTAGTAGATACAGGGTCTAGCTTGACGATAATCAAGCATGACATTTTAAACCTTCATAAATTAAATAAACCCGTGGATGGAGAAATAATTTTGAGCGGAATTGCAGGTGTACGCCAAGTAGCTTTAGGAACTTTACCAGTTACAATAGGCTCAGCTAATTACGTAGAATTACTTAAATTCGATTTTGTTGTTTGCGATTCACTTACATTACGGGCGGATGGAATTATAGGCAGAGATTTATTATCAACTTACGGTGCAAAGATAAATTATATAACCAATAAATTAACTTTATTGGACGAAGAGTTTACGCTGATCGAACAATCGGAGGTAGATCAGGTATGTAGTTGCAATTATCAAAAAACGAGAATAAAAGCGAATGTACCGAAAAAGGTAGGTCAGCCGAAAAAGGAAATTGATTTTGATGAGATTTTGATATGTAATGATGATGCGGATGTAAGACCCTGGTACTTTAGGGTTGTCTTTGATTATTTTCTCGTCCTTTGAATTTGAAATACTTACTAATCTTCTTTAATATTAAATCGATTTTCGCTACCACCAGTTAGAATTTTATTCGAGATTCTAACAAACTCCATCAAGTTTATTTATTTATTAGTAGACGTGTTTGTTCAGAAGCGTAGGAAATTTAACTTATAATTTGTCACTATAAACTTTTATGAATAAAAGAATTGAAATTTAATTTACTCAATTTATTTAAAACAAAACAATTAATTTAAGACATACACAAACAAAACAAAATAAATCCAGTTCACATTTATTTACAAAGTTAAATAAAATAAATTGTAACTGAATAAAATTAAATAATTCTTATTTATTTAATTTTATCTTCGTTAAAATATAAAAGTTTGAAAAAGTTAAAAATTGTTAATATAAAAAGAAGTTGAAGAATAATAACATTTAAAAATTTACTTACAAATAAAGTTGAAAAACACACACTGAGTTTAATTGAAAATGGAAAAATTTGAACTCCTCTGGTTCAAAGGCAAGACACAACTGATTTTCTAAAATACATTAAGTTACTCTCTTCCCTTAAAATATATCTTATCATTTCACTTAATTATGGAAAATTTTCAGTATTTCGTAATATTACATATCGTACATGGTTTCAAAATCTATAATTGAAATTTATGGTTTTGTTATTCTCTAAAACGACTAAAAGTTACGCAAGCTCTACATATTTCTTTCAACGACTTCAAAATTATCACCCTTATCTTTAAAATTACTATGTAAGGTTCTCAAAAATATTTAACATGTGGAAATAATTTGAATTGATAAAACCATAATTTAAATAACTAATAATTTAGTTAAATATTTTTGCTAACATAATATTCTAAATAAAAATACAATTATAATTAAGTAAGAAGTTTAATTTGAGTTTCAAATTAAATTTCTTTTCATTCAAATTTACCAACTTAAAATTTATATCATTTCAATAATGTGATAACAATATAAAATTATACAGGGTTGGCTTTAGAAATATAATTTTTATAATAACTAAATTTAAAACTTTTGACAATTGATAATTATTTATATCAATATTTAATTTACATGCAAAAATAATTATATTTCTAAATTAACGGTTAAAGGCGGGTTACTACAATACCCCCACGAAAGAAAAAGGGAGGAGTATTATTAAAATACTCGTACCTTTTAAAAATAATAAAAAAAATAATATAAGAGTACAATAAGTAATAATAAAAAAAAATATTCAAATATTTATATAATAAAAAAAAAAATTAATATTTATATGATATAATAAAGTAATAAAAAAAAATGGTTATATTATAATAATAAAAATGTTTACATTTATATCAAAAAAAAAATTTTATAATAAAATAAAAAAAATTATATATTCAAAAATTTAAATCATAAGTCCAAATATTCACTTGAAAGTTCATATTCGCGCACTATAACTTTTCGTAGTCCATTTAAAATTCGTAATTGTCATTGTAATGTTTCTTAGTACACGCACTAATGTCTATTTGTTTTCGAAACAGGGAGACGTATTACCAAATTTTGATGATTGATGATTCCTGTACATGATTTCCATTTTATTTAAATGATTATAATAGTAGTAATAAATGTCCATAACTTTGATTGAATTCCATCCATCCTTGGATAAAAAAAAAAATTTTCAGTTTGAAATCGATCTTCTTCGTGGTTAATTAAAAATTTATACCAGTTCCATAATATAAATAATATGTTTCCAATCCATAATAAGAAAAATTTTTATATAGAATTTTCGAAATTAAAGAAAAGAAAAATTTCCATCCAAATTTATAATTGATTTATAATTGATGATTTCCATCCTCGAAATCCTTGATGGTTTGTAATTAGAAAAAATGAATTTGTGGTATCGTGAAAAATTCCTGTTGTAGTTCCATAATAATGTGATGAATTTGGTAATACTGAGGTCATTTGGCAAGATTTTTCCGAAATTCACTTAAGTTTGTGAAATTGTCTTTATTTTTCGCGATTTGCACTTTTGCCGCGATTTTTAACACTACATAATTGTTTATAATCACTATTTTTAATTATCAGTCTTTTTATCACTAAAGAAAAATTTTATACAAAAAAAAATTTTGAACAGATATCAAAAAAAAAAATTTTACATACTTATTAAAAAAAATGGTTTTTGTTAACCCTGTTCTACTTCAGAACAAAAAAAAACATTAAAAATAATACATACAATATTTAAAATAATACGAAGTAGAAAAAGGTTCTTTCTTTTCTTTTTGACAAAGAAAAAAAAATATAAAAATCTTAAAAGAATTTTGAATAAAAATTTTGTTGAACTGATTTAAAAAAAAATAAAAAAATTTATATGATATTTATGTAAATAAAAAAAAATTTCTTTTATAAGGAAATTAATATTTTTATTTTTTTATCTTTCCATCTTCTTACCAATTCTTCAAAAGTGGTCATTGAAGATTTTGGCCTATATTTCTCCCCCGCTAAGGAGAAAATTTCATACCTGTAGTTTTTTTTCTTTTAAAATTTGTGGGAAAAGTCTCCCATCTACAAATAGTCACTTGTCCATGTGTCACTTGACATGTCCCATGGATTTCAATCCACGGGATCAGACACTCCTTGCAATAATAATAATTATTACAGTCAGTCTGGGCTGACTGTAATTTCTTATTTAGGTCTGTTCTACAAACAGCACAATTACGTCTTCTTGTTCTTATTGATTTCATGATTTTTAAATAAATTTTTTTTTTTGAATTAGTAAAAAAAAAATCATTCTGAAGGACTAATAGAGTATCTATCTATCTACAAAAAAATTAAAGTCTAGAATACTTTCAAAGTTTACTACTTTTTACAAGAAAGGAAGAAGAATCTATATCTACTTTCTACTTTCTACTTTTTTTTTTCTGTATAATCTGTAATTAAATTTAGGAATTTTAATAGACATTTTAGTTTGTTAATATTATTAATAATGGATTTAGGAATTTTAATTTATTAATATAATTGTGGTATTAATTTATTATTGGGTTGTTATTATTAATTTTAATATTGTTAGTAATATTGGAAATCAGGAAGTAAGTTTCTTTTCCTTATCCTCTCTGACCGTCTGGGTAGTGAAGTTTCTATTTGTGGGGTTTCTGAAATTGGTGGTGATAAAGCAACTGCTTCTTCTAAAGTAGGTTCCAAAATTTGTGAAGCTGAAGTTGTAGCTTCTTCTAATTCACTTTCTAAATTAGGTATAATATTTTGATTTATTTGACTTTCTTGATTTGTTTCTGGTGTTTTAACATTTTCAGGAATTTCTTCTTCATTTTGTAATCTAATAATTTCAGGGGATTTATTTTGTTGAACGTTAATATTTGGTGGTAAATAATATGGAATTAAATTTACAAGAGGTTGATTTTCTGTTTCTTGATCAAAACTATCGTCAGAAATTTCTGAATCTTGTCCAAATGTAATTCTTGGATTTTCTATTTCTGTTAATTCAACGTCATCATTAAGGTATGGTTTCAAACGATTTAAATGTACTACCTGTTCTTGTCTCGTACCAATCTTACGAATACGATATGTAACTGGGCTAATTTTTTCTAAAATTCGATAAGGTCCTAACCAAGGTTTAGTCAATTTTTTTGATATGCCAATTTTTCCAGCAGGGTCATATAAATAAACGAGTTCGCTAATTTGAAATTCTCGCTCTTTCGTTTTTCTATTAAAATATTTTGCTCGGGTTTTACTACTTTCTTCCATTGTTTTCTTTACTTGTATAAATGCTTTATTTAACCTAGTCATCATTTCTGAAGGATAATTTGTACTAACGTCGTATTTTACTCTAGTTGATTTTAATATATCATCAAATGGTAATGTAATATCTCTTCCATGTAATAAAAAGAAAGGTGAATAACCTGTTGAAGAATGAATATGAGATCTGTAAGCTAAAAGTACGAATGGTATCCATTGATCCCAATCGCGTTGTGAATCTGACACATAACATGCCAAAATGTCTTTAAAAACTCTGTGACTTCTTTCAATTACGCCATTTGATTGAGGATGATATGCTGTAGTTTGAATCCTTTCAATATTTAAGAGTTTACAAGTTTCTTTAAATATCTTTGACAAAAAATTTGCACCTTGATCTGTAATCAATTGTTTAGGAGTACCATGTCTAGCAATAATCTGAGTTGCAAAAGCTTTAGCAATTGTTTCAGCTGTTTGATTTGGTATTGGAATGGCTTCAGGATATTTAGAAAAATGATCTTGGAAAGTTAAAAGGTATTTATTTCCATCATCAGATGTGACAAAAGGTCCTACTATGTCCATTGCGGTTCGTTCAAAAGGTTCTGAAATTTGGGGAAAATTTTGTAAAGGAGCAGGTTTAAAATGAGGTGATGTTTTACGTTGATTACAAATATGGCATGATGAAACATAATTTATAATGTCTTTTCTCATATTTGGCCAATAAAGTCTGCTTTGAATAAATTTTAAAGTTTTAATTTGACCTGGATGTCCAGCTAAGGGTAAATCATGAAAATCGTGAATGGCTTTATTTATAAACGATTTTGGGATAACCATAAGATCTTTTCCTGATTCGTTTTTATATAAAATTGAATTATTGTCTAAATAATATGGAAGTTCGTTATCTTCTTCTTCATCTTGATTGTTAATCTCTTGAATTAATAATTTGCAAAAATTGTCTTTACTTTGTTCTGACGAAATTAAATCTTTATCCCATGAAGGACAAAATGGAGGTTCTTCATTAATTACTAACATTGAATGAGTTGATTGAATTTGATCACATATCTTAATTTTTATAGAAGTATTTTTAAATATAAATTTTATCATATGAAAAATGATATTCCAGTCTAAGTCGTCAATTTCGTGAGTCAATTTGGGTATAGCTAATTTAAAATCTTTATTTTGTAGACACAGTTCTAATAAGTTACTAATTGAATTAAACATATTTTCGTACGATGCTTTACCATAATGTTCGCTTTTAATTATTAAGAAATAAATATTTTTCTCGGGTAGATTTAACATTGCTATTTCTCCTACATCTTTACCTTGTTCTTTTATTTCATTTGTACTTCCGTAAGTTTGTCTAATTTCTTTTTCAATTTCGGAGTTCATATCTAAATTTTTGGATACGCAAAGAACTAAAGAATATTCCTCGGGGATTATTAATAAATTTATTGATTCAATAGTTATATTTTTATTTTCTGGGATACTTTTATTTTTGAAGTTAGTGAAAAATTCTTGTAAAGTCGGTTTATCAAACATGTACATTCTGCTGAGAGCATCAACATTACCATGTTTTACTCCTGGTCTATGTATAATTTCAAAATCATATTCTGATAATAATAACGCCCACCTACTAAGCCTACTCGTCGCAATACGTAAGCCCATAAGCCATTTTAACGGACGGTGATCTGTAATTATAGTAAATTTCTTCCCATAAAGAAAACATCTAAATTGTTTTACTCCATAAACAACAGCAAGACATTCTAATTCAGTAACAGTATAATTTCTTTCTGCTTTTTGTAATTTTCTGCTCGTAAATGCGATTGGCTTTTCATGTCCATCCCGTTTTTGACTTAAAATGGCGCCAATTCCTGTTCCGCTGGCGTCAGTCGATAAAATAAAGGGTTCATTAAAATTTGGAAAAATAAGTACGTCATCTGATTTTACTGCTGATTTTAATTTTTCTATTGATTCTAAAACTTCGGGTGTAATAATAAATTTATTTTCTTTCTTAGTTAAATTTGTTAATGGAGCTGCTATATCTGAAAAATTTTTAATAAAACGTCGGTACCAACCAACAAGACCTAAAAATGACCTAGTCTCAGTTACGTTACGCGGTATGGGGAATGTTTCAAGTGCTTTTAATTTCTCGGGGTCCGGTTTTACTCCTTCTTTAGTAATAACATGTCCTAAATATTTTACTTCTTCAACTAAAAATTTACATTTACTTGGTTTTAATTTAATATTCGCAATTCGCAATTTTTCAAAAACGGCTTCTAATCTACGCAAATGTTCTGATATGTCATCTGGACTGAAAATTATAACGTCATCTAAATAAACTAAGCATAATATGCCAATTAATCCTGATAAAGTTGCATTCATAAATCGTTGAAATGTCGCGGGACTATTTACAAGACCAAAAGGTAATTTATTGTATTCATAATGACCAAAAGCTGTGGAAAATCCTGTCTTTTCTCGATCGGCTTCATCAACTTCAATTTGATGAAAGGCTTGTGAAATATCTAATACGCTGAATAAAGATGATGCATGGAAATACTGTTCAATTGTTTCATGCAAATCTGGAAGTGGATAAAAATCTTTTCTAGTGATTGCATTTAATCCTCTATAATCTATGCAAATTCTAACTTTAGGAGAACCATCTGGAGCTGGCCTGGTCACAATCACGACAGGGGCACTCCATGGCGAATTTGAATTAGAAATAATTCCTGATTTTAATAATTTATCAATTTCTTCCTTTAAAATTTCTCTATGATGATATGGAACGCGATAAGGTCTCTTCGCTATTGGTGTTACATTTTCGGTTATAATTCTATGTTTAACATTATGAGCAGTGGTTAAAATTTCATTATCTAAAATAAAAGTTTGTTCATATTTCAAAATTAAATTTGTAATTAATTCGGTAGTATGTTCATCTAAATGATTAAAATTAAATTCTGATAAAATATCCCTATTATTATTAGTATTATTTGATTGTAACGAATTTATTTCGTATCCTGTATTATCATTTTCAATTTCGTTTAGTATTTCTATATTATCCGATAATTTTGCAATTTGTGTATTCGCTTTTAAAGTTACGTCAAAATTATTTGTATTAAGAATTCGCGTAATTACAATTTTATTTTCATTGTTAACTATTGAACGAGCTATAATTATTCCTTGATGATTGTTATCATCTTGTTCAATTAATAAAGTATTATTTGAATTTAAATTTGATTCGTTATTACCTGAAATTTTTATTTTAAAGCATTGTTCACTTTCTGACCTTTTTGGAATTATTATATCTTTTTCAATTACTAAAGTACCTACATAATTATTATTTTTGCATTCTTTAAAATTTTTATTAATTTTATCATTTTGATTTATACTTAAATTTTTATTTGTTCGTATTTTATTACTATCCCAATTATCTGTAATTAAATTTAAAGTTTCATTTTCATTAATGATTATTTCGTTTTCTTCAATTGATCCATTTATTGCTTCCGTACTTGTTGATTTATATTTATTTTTCTTTACCTGTTTACCTAATAATTCATAATTAATTTTACTTTGTTCATTTCCCATTGATCCTAAATTCTGTTTATTTTCTTTGTTTAATTTATAATTATTATCATTATTATTTTCAATTTCCGCGGTTTTAATTTTATTATCCTTGTTTATTTTTGTTTTTACCATTTTATTTTTGGTTTCCTTCTCCTTTTCTTGAGATTCGGTATCTCGGCTATTTACGCAATTACTGGTTCGATCTGTAATACTTTCTTCTTCTTCACTATTGGCTTCTGTGTTTTCATAGACGGTTATAAATATCGCAGTTTCTTGAAAAATGATTTTAATCATATCTTCAACTATAGTCCAATCTAGTTTATCTAGGCCACATGCTAGTTTTGGGATTGCTAAATTTTTGTCACCATTTTCAAGCATTCTTAGTTTGAGTTTTACTAGTGAATTCCACAATGAGTCATAAGTTGGTTTCTGGTAAAAATATTTCTTAGTTATTAAATAATAAATGTTCCGATTCTTGAATTTCAATTCCGCTACTTCTCCTACTGTTTTTCTTTGGTCTTTTAATTTTGATATTAATCCAAAAATTTTCTTAAACTCAACGGCTATTCCTTTTCTCATCTCTAGATCCTCCGACACACAATGAGCTAGAGCGTGATCACTTGGTGCGTTGAACAAATCACCTCGTTTCATCTCGTACCGAAACGTCTTATCAGGTTCCTTGTTTGTTACGTTTCTGATTTTATTAACTTTATTTACCTTTTTATTTTTAGTTGTTAATAAGTGTTGTTGATTTTTATTTATATTCGTTTCAATTTCATTACTTTCGTTTTTCTTTAAACTCTGTTTGTTTTTAATTTTTGTTAATTCAATTTGATTTTCCCTATTTTGTGGGTAGCTATGTTGGCTAATAATTTCATTTAATTCAATTTCATCTAATTCTCTTTTATTTCTTCTCGTTTCTTTTGTTACAATTTGACTTTTACCTTCTTTTAGATAACAATGTTCGTTATTTATTTTATTTGATTCATTACTATTTGTTAAGATGCCATGTTCGCATATATTTTTATTTGATTTACTTTTGTTCGTTCCATTTATTGGATAGCTCTGCTCGCTAATTATTACATTATTTGTCTTATTTGCTTCAGTATTTTGTTTACCTTCAATGACCGTAATATTTTTGTTTAATAATTCATTATTTCCTTTTAAACTTGAATCAACTTTTTCCTTTAATTTAGTACCGTGTACTTTAGTACTTTGATTTTTATAATTAATACGTTTACCGTTTTGATCAAAAAGTTTGCGCGCATAAACTTTTTCATCTTTTACCTGTTCAATAAGTTTAGTTTGATTAACAATTTCTTGTCTTCCCAAAGGAAGGGTTCTTGACTCGCGATTTTCAAGTTCCTTTCTAGAATTTGGTAATAAAACTTCAACCTTTCTGTCTCCGTATGAGTGCTGAACGGTGCCGGTGTCAAATTTGTCATATACCTGCCTATGATTGATCTTTCGTGACGTCTCACGAAGTCCCTTTTTAGGTTTTGAAATGACTCTACTTGATTCGACAACGTCGCATTCATCTTCAGACAATGAACCGTACTTTTTAACGATAACGATTGATTCGACGTGATTATTTTTAATTTCATTTTCATTTTTATTTTGATTTAGGCTTATGTTTACCTTTTTATTTTTATTAATTAAATTTTTGTTAAGTTTATTTCCGCTTGTTTCACTTTCACATATTGAAATTCTATCGTAATCATTTTTCCTTGCATAGTCGAGTACTTTTGCATGTACTTCATTTATTTTTCCCTTATTTAAATTATAACAACTTCCATAATCATTATCCGACTGTTTGATTATAGGAATGATTTGATCTAACAATTTTAATTCATTTGTGTAATAATTTATACTCGCTTTATATTTGTACAACAAATCCCTACCAATTATTCCATCTGCGCTTAAATTGATATTTTCACAGACAATAAAATTGAATTTAAATAAATCTATAAAGTTTGGGGTTCCTACTGATACGTTTAATATACCTAAAGCTGTTTGATTTACTCCTGCAATACCTGAAAAAACTATGTCCTCGGTTGATTTCTCTAAATTATTCAGATTGAGAATTTCCGATTTGAGAACAGATAAGCATGCACCTGTGTCTAATAGTAATCTGCAATGAGTTTTGTTTAAAATTAATTCAATAATACAGGGAGTTTCTTCTGAAATTGAATTTACGTTAGGAATGAAAAATTTTGAATGTTGTTTATTGTCTGTGTGGGAACGAGTATTTTGATTGTAATTAATTATTGTGTTGTTACATTTGTTGTCTCCACGGCGCGGGATACCGTCGTAGAGCGTTGATCGTTTAAATTAAGTTTATTACTGCGATCATTTACTTTATAATTTTGAGTATTTCTATTTTGCGTCGAATTTTGATTCGGCCGATTTCGATTTCCAGTATCGAAATTTCTATTTCCATAATTGGATCTATTAACATTTTGATAATTATTATTACTAGAATCGAAATTATTTCTATTATTTGATTGATTAAAATTTGAATAATTTCTGCGATCATAATTATTATTATTTGATTGATTATAATTTGATTGATAATTATTAGAATAATTTCTGAAATTTCTTTGATTCGAATTATTTTGATAATTAAATTTTTGTTTATTAAAATTTGTTTGATTTCTAAAATTATCGTTATATGTTTGTTTATAATTATTATTTGAGTTGTGTCTTGGAGTATTTTCTGTTGCATATATTGAATTAATACGCTTTTTTAACAAGGTATCATTTATTTCTTGAATTTTGGCGAGGTTTTCCGCTTTTTCTATCGTGAGATTTTCGATTGACATTAAAGTAACACCGATTTGTTTTAAAAATTCTTTCTTTAGTCCGATTTTAAATTGGGTTAATGTTGCTTGCTTACATTTAATTTTTATTCCTGGTATTTCATCTGGATTTGCTGTTTTCAAATCTTCCTCTAATACTTTAGCAGCAATACTTTTGAGTCGAATTACAAAGTTAGATACTGTTTCGTCTGGTTTTTGAATACACATATGTAATTGATTTATCGCTTCACCGGGGATTCGTGTTTTACTAAATTGTTTTATTATTTGTTCTTTGAATTCTAAATAATTTAAGTTTTTAAGATCATCATCGGCTTTAAAAAATTTTAATGCTAATCCGCGTAATCTATATTTAATTACTTTTAAACGTGTTTCATTATTCCATTCTTCCAGGTCCGCCCTTTGTTCAAAAAGTTCAAAATAATATTTTGGATTTGATTTGCCATCATATTGTTCTACTGAAGATGCTAAGGCTCCAAGAGATGCAAATGGTATTAATGTTTGATTTTGATTTGATTTGTTACCTGAAGTTTTAGGTGATGTTTTATTTGTATTAAAAGGATTAAGACTAGTATCCGGTGAATTTTTACTGTCACTGTCGGATTCATTTCCTTGTAGTGGCATTTTATAATATTAATTTAGATTTACGGGAATGTTTAAATACAGGAAAAATACAGAACAATTTACATGCACATACAAATATTTGATGTTAAATATGGTTAGTTAGAAAATTTTACAATTTATAGCTGAAAAAAAAACACAATTTTGTAAACGGATTTTTATAATTTGAATAATGAAAAGAAAATTTTACGTTAAATTACAACAAAACAAAATTAATTTTTAATCAAAAAATGAATTTAAGTTATTTAATAAAAAGTTCAAGAATTTACGTTAATGATTTGAATTTTTATAGTTTAATAGTGCAAATTATTTTGTTAAATTTATGAATTCATGAAAGAATCTTATTTTAATCGAAATTCCACGCTGCACACCATTGTAAGACCCTGGTACTTTAGGGTTGTCTTTGATTATTTTCTCGTCCTTTGAATTTGAAATACTTACTAATCTTCTTTAATATTAAATCGATTTTCGCTACCACCAGTTAGAATTTTATTCGAGATTCTAACAAACTCCATCAAGTTTATTTATTTATTAGTAGACGTGTTTGTTCAGAAGCGTAGGAAATTTAACTTATAATTTGTCACTATAAACTTTTATGAATAAAAGAATTGAAATTTAATTTACTCAATTTATTTAAAACAAAACAATTAATTTAAGACATACACAAACAAAACAAAATAAATCCAGTTCACATTTATTTACAAAGTTAAATAAAATAAATTGTAACTGAATAAAATTAAATAATTCTTATTTATTTAATTTTATCTTCGTTAAAATATAAAAGTTTGAAAAAGTTAAAAATTGTTAATATAAAAAGAAGTTGAAGAATAATAACATTTAAAAATTTACTTACAAATAAAGTTGAAAAACACACACTGAGTTTAATTGAAAATGGAAAAATTTGAACTCCTCTGGTTCAAAGGCAAGACACAACTGATTTTCTAAAATACATTAAGTTACTCTCTTCCCTTAAAATATATCTTATCATTTCACTTAATTATGGAAAATTTTCAGTATTTCGTAATATTACATATCGTACATGGTTTCAAAATCTATAATTGAAATTTATGGTTTTGTTATTCTCTAAAACGACTAAAAGTTACGCAAGCTCTACATATTTCTTTCAACGACTTCAAAATTATCACCCTTATCTTTAAAATTACTATGTAAGGTTCTCAAAAATATTTAACATGTGGAAATAATTTGAATTGATAAAACCATAATTTAAATAACTAATAATTTAGTTAAATATTTTTGCTAACATAATATTCTAAATAAAAATACAATTATAATTAAGTAAGAAGTTTAATTTGAGTTTCAAATTAAATTTCTTTTCATTCAAATTTACCAACTTAAAATTTATATCATTTCAATAATGTGATAACAATATAAAATTATACAGGGTTGGCTTTAGAAATATAATTTTTATAATAACTAAATTTAAAACTTTTGACAATTGATAATTATTTATATCAATATTTAATTTACATGCAAAAATAATTATATTTCTAAATTAACGGTTAAAGGCGGGTTACTACACGGATACAAACGAAGGTAATAGGTTAATGAATAATGAAAGATATAAAGAAAAGGAAAGTCAAATTAGGGAAAGACAGGAAGTTAATAGGAATTTTAGGGAAGGCGAAGTAGAGGTTTTTGTGGAAGAGCATGGGGAAATTTCCGAAACTGACAATGACGAATCGAGCTTTGTTAAATCTTTGGTTAGTACGGTGAGCAAAAACTCCGAATCAGCGATGTTGGCGCGACCAAAAGGAGCATCAGGGAATTTAACAGAAATTGAGGAAAATCAAAAATCAATTAAGGAAAAGAGAGGGTTAGAAGAAAGTGAAGTAGGCCGTTTAAAAAGGAAAAGATTAGGTCGTGTAGAGAAAGAGGATAAATTAGTTCGCGAAGTTAGTAACGGGTTAGGTCATGAAGAATTAGTGAAAGGTAAAATTAGCGTATTGGAAAGAAATTGTGAGGAATTAGGGTTAAAAGGTAGCAAAATATGTTCGCCACTGAGCGCGGGTAAAATGTATCCGACCGAAAAAGGAAAAGTATTAAAGAGAGTACAGTTTATGGAAGCACAAAGTTGCACGTCACAGGACGAAATTGAAGGAAAAGGGATAAGTGAAGAAGAGGTTACGGGTGAAGCAGGTTTTGGTGGATGCGCTAATTGGAAGAAGAAAGGAGTTTTTGTTAGAAAAAGAGTAGAGTTATTCTCAGGGAATCATGATGAAAGTGAAAGCGAAAAATTGGAAAAGTTAAAAGTAAAAAGAGATAAACAGATCTCGCCACAAGGAATGTACGCGAAAAATTCGGGTAAAGTAAAAGGGTTGGTAACTAGATTCGAAAATAATTACGAATTAAATAAAGAAAGGGATGAGATTAGTAAATCAGGTTATTGTATCCAGCAGAATCTAAACGAGAAAGATCGAAATCAATTGAAATTTTGTCGAGATAAGGAAAGAATAAACGAAAGATTAGGAAAATTTAATTACAGTAGTAACGTAGAAAGTGAAGAATGCGAGCATTATTCTTCCAGTAGCGAAAACGAGAATAGTTCATATTATTCACCCAGGAAAAAGGTGAGGTTGAAAACAGTTAAAGAAAGGGATAAAATTAGAATAAACGCGAAATTAAATGAGAAGAATAGGATTAAATTAAATGATAGATATGAATTAGTATTCAGAATAAATAAGATTAAATTAGAAAATACGGATAAGAGTAATTATAGGAATTTAAAACTAAAATTAGATAAAAATATTGAAAAGGAAAAAGCGAAATTAAATAATATAAAAATAGGTCATAATATTAACTGTAAAGAAGGTATAGGAGTAGGTAAGAGAGAAAGTGAGAGCGTACAAAGGAGTACAATGGGTAAGGTATGCGCAAACGAAAGTAATGGTCAGATCCGCACTAAGGAAATTAGGTATGAAAAGAAAATTAAGGAATTTAGTGATTCGGAATATGATTCGGACCACATTAAAAAGCAAACAAAAAACGCAGTAAATTTAATCAAAAATGAATCTAATGATAAACGAAGTACAAAAAGTTCAATCAGAAAGAATAAAGATAGAGAAGTTCACCCATCAGAATTAATTTATTTATACGATCCAGGAGGCAACCTAGGTAGGTCAAAAAGTTTAACAAAACCTTGGGTAGGATCATTTAAAGTATTAGAGAGAATAGGACCAGCTACGTATAAGATAAGGAAGGTAGGATCAAGCCGAGATCAAGGAGTCTACTTAAATAGATTAAAACTTTACTTAGACGACGACCTACAAACCCGCGAATTAACAAGCGATCCCAGTACCGAGTCGGTAAGCTCAGACGCCCCACTAAGTTCGGAAGCCGAAGAAGAAGAGCCCCCACCTGTAGATATTATCCCACTTTTAATGAGTATGCGTCCGCGAATTAAACCACAAATACGTACCCCTGAAATAATTAGGATCAGTAGCCCCACTATTCCCTCAGAAGGAGATGAGCAAGAAGAACGTGAGATATCCAGAATAATTGAAGAGCCCCAATCAAGTCCCCTTAGTCATGGTCGACCTGGGTCAAGTTCAACAGAATTACCCAGCGTAGAGATCAATTTAGAAGAAGCTACGACTTCAACCCCAATTAATATTAATATAGAAGTAAATCTTGAAGGATCATCACCCCGACCCATAACGGAAACACCCCGCGGAAATAATCCAGAACTCAGAAGATCGAGCCGTTTAAGGAAGAAAGTTCTGAGAACCGATTATAAATTTTATTAGATAACCCTTACCAACCTTTAACAATACTAACAAACTTGCCAGTAGATGTAGTTTAGAAGCACCTACTAACAAATTAATACATACTAATAGAATAACATTAATTACAGGAGTCACAGCAGTAAAAATTACTATTTCTAGAGCTCGGTGTGAACACTCTCGAAATCAATTTAAAGTCAGTAAATATAAAAGTTACAAGTAGTAGCTTTGCGATAATTTGAAAGCACGGTGTAGAGTTTTCAAATTGTATTCAAGAAAAAAGTACCAAATGAGTACCATTTTAAATAGAGGCTAGTATAATGACTACAAACCAATGGGTTATGTAGCCACTTAACAGGTCCGAACTAGAATTTTTAATCAACGTCATCTGAGAGATCTCTGTTAGAATTTTAACTCGGAAGGGCAACGATTGTTTAAACATTTGAAGTTGAATAATTAGTTAATATATTTTATAGATTTTAGAATCGAAAATATTACATGATTTTTTTTTAGATCGAATTTAAATTCAATTAGTAAATTTAAAATTTGTTTTTTATTATTTTGTTTAAATTTTTTTTTCAGAAATTTGTATCACAAGAAAGAGCCTTAGTTCTGAGTTTACGAATAAGTAACCTCGTGGTGCAAATATATGTTAGAGTAAGATAGTATTTGATTTTTTTAAAGGAATTTTTTTTTATTAATAAAGACAATAATGATTAAAAAGTGAGTGCGAAGTTCAGACAATAAATCATACGCAATGTATTACGCGAGTGAAAGACTAAAGACATTATTACGTGAAGTATCGCGCGGGTAAAGATTAAAAACGTCACGCGATGTGGTCCCAAAAATGTTGTGCCCCTATCCCCAAGGATTCGTTATGTCGCAACAGTACTATTCAAAATGATGGAAAGCGGAGAAAAATAAATTCAATACTTTCAGTTATGGCTACAGCTGAGCATATGGAAAAATTTACAGCAGTTTACAAAAATACTTCCAAGTTGATACAAAAATTGGAAATGGTCAAAAGTTCGAAATTTATGGAATGGTTTAATTAAATAGTTACATAATGGTTTTTATGGAAACGTATGGAAATGGAAAATGGATGGAAAACAAACAAGTGAAACCGCATAGAAAAAGTTATTTTTTGAATCAAATGGAAAAGCCCCATTATAGAAAAAGTTAAAATTGGAAAAATATATGGAAAATTAATAGTACAAATATATGGAGTATTTAAATTGGAAGTATGGAATAAATAATTCAGCAGTTCAAGGAACACACTGACCACGCTAACATATTAATACCAGTGGAAGGAAGTTGAAGTCACAGACAAAATGCAAACGACAACATCTAATCAACAACCCACCTTCAAAATTTTTTTAAACCAAACCCCTGCGAGTGCATAAACAATCTCATAAAACGCGAACCTAGTTAAAGGACAAAGTGGGATAAAGGCAGATACAAACAAAATAGTTAAACGCGAAAATAAAGACAAAGTGTAGTGGAACGGACCAAAAAGACAAAGTGGAAAACGAGGACTAAATATGGAAAGTGCAAGTGAAAATGGAACAATGGTTAATGTTAACAATAAAGGACATATTGCAAGTAAACTATGGTAATTACGTAAGATTTAGAATAAGGACAATGTATTAATTTTAGGAATAACGAAATGTTAGGAAGGATTTTTTTTAGATAACAAAAATTTTTTTTTACAACGGGAATAGGAACATAAATTAAGATTTTTTTTTAGAAAAGGACGAAAGTGATTCAATTACACTTCCATCTTTTTCAGTGGAGGGGATATTGTAGTAATCCGCCAAATTAGCATATAAAAATTTAGATATTAATTAGAAGAATTCAAATTGACTTAATCCTTGATACGCCACTGGTACTCGAAAAGAATCATTTAACGTAAAAACAGCTATTATAAATACTTGGTACAAATCTCAATTAGAAACCTTTACAAGTCAAAAATATTGTTTACGTCAATGTTAATTTTGCAGCTGCAATAATAAATTTTAGTGATGCAAGCTTGTCCAATAAATGGTAACAAAAGGCACTCCTAGACAAAGTCAAATCAGAGAATAGGAAAATATAACAATAGTTTAAATTTTGAGAAAAGAAGTAATAAACTTTAGCCGAAAGTCAAATGCAACAAAGGAAAAACTATAACAAAGATAGCGACAAATAAAAACGCCTGTAGCCATTAATTTAGTCTCTAACCAGGTCTGGAAAACGGTTAAAGCCTAAGGGCATATCCAGGAGGGAGAGAACGATAACCAATTAGAAGGCTGCCTTTAAACCAAAAGCCACCCCCAAGAAATAGAATTTTGGGGTAGAGGAAAAACCATAAATACGCGAGCACGCCAAAAATTAGGAAGTCAAGTCAAGTCAGTCAGTCAGTCAGTCGATCAATCAGATCTCACGTTCGTTCGCGTGAACCAAATTTTATCTTTTTATTTGTTGTGTGTGTGAAACCGATTATATGTAAGTAAGCAAAACTGTTAAATTATAAATTGTAGAAACTTATTGAAAAATTAACCCAAACACACTGTATAAATTGTAAACGTACAAACATCAGATTAGATGAATTCAATTTCGAAAAATATACAGAGTGCAACGAAGTGTTCATTTCGCAATAAGTTGAAACCTAAACATGAATTTTAACCCATGTATGCAAATTTACCAACAAAGATAAGTTAATTAATTTTATCAATTCATTATTTAACTAAAGTTTATTTTTATTTTATTAGATGTTAACTAATCTTTGTTGGATAGAAATTATTAACTAACTAAGTGTAAATTAATGTGTACGAAACTTGTGTCAAATTTCAATGAATTTTTCTTTTCTTTTTAAATAAATAATTAGTGTTATTCACGATTTTTCTTGAAGTCAAATACCTTTTTCTATGTGTGATCAAAATATTTGTTTTATCTCCTACGTCTTTTAAGAGGCCGAGGTGCCTAAAACCAAGCTTCACGTCTACCAAAAACAAGTGAAATCATATAAATTAATTCAACTAATTTAAACCAATTAGTTAATTAGGTTCTGATTAACCTTTTACTTTGTAATTAAAAATCAGTGGTGGCAGCATTTCCCCCCCCCCCGAGCTTCAATTATTATTAACAAATGAAAATTTGTTGATAAAAGTTTAAGTTTTTATTTCCCCCTTAAATTAATTTCAAAAACAACTGACCAGGTGATTACAAATCGTGGCAGGTTGTTATAATCCAGCTAAGGAAAAATCATAAAATTAATCATTCATGGGGGGGGGGGTCCTAGATTTGTGACGTAATATCAAACAAAGGGTTGAATGAAATGGGTTGCAGCGTGATTAAGGGTAAACAGCAAAATAAAACCAGTATAAAATACTCTGATAAAATATAACATAATATCCAAAAATAAATGGCCAGCATGCTGTACCTGCTCCAGCGTGTCATATTTTTAGAACATGCAATGTAGTTTGATTTGTTGTTGTGGTTGGTTAACTTAAAATTATCTCCCCTGGGATCGAATTGCACACCAATCGGGTTTCCAACTTTGGTGAGCTGCCCGTCTATGGATGGGCAGCTCGCCCATCAACAAACTATATTTTATATTAATATTTACAAACAGTTTGCCCATGCACCGACCAAGCCAATTAATTTATTTAACAGAATTATTTTTGCTGCTCCTGCGGTGGCGTATCAGCAACATCAGATATTTATAAGAAGCTGATCCACCTGTATTAATCTGTCCAACAACCTAATTGGTCAACTTTTTACAAACTTAAAATCAGCTTCTCTGGGATCGAGTTTCACACCAAGTATGTTTCGACTGGCATACCAGTATTATAAGCAGCCAGGATACTGATGCAACTTTATCTCCGTTAATTCGATGATAATCTATCCAGAAAGTTGAGTTTTACATTTAGGTTAATGTTAGCAAACAATATGTTTTTAATTAATACTAAGTAAGTAAAATAAAGATCCACCGGCTAGCTACCCGCACGTGGACGGACTTTCAACCTAGTATTTAATAACATGGGGGCCAATTTGACGTTTTTGTCAAAAGTCGATATTTCAATTCTTAATACAAATTTAACGGACCCAGCACTTCCAAAATAAATTACAGCACTCGCAAGCACTTTCAAATAAAATTTTAAATGGAAGGGGGGTATTGGAAATCTTACGGATCCACTTGGGGGGAGGGGTCTGACGTATTCCTTACGTAAGTTTCTTAAAAAGAAGTTTAATTTTTCAGATAGCGTATCGCATATCTGTAGAATCGCTTAGAAAGCAACAGACCTAGTTCCAGGGGCGGATGGGGCCGTCGGGATACCGGGAAATTTCCCGGTGGGCCGTCGGTTGTGGGACCGTGGGCCGGCGCGTCGGTCCGTAGACCGTCTTCGTTTTAATAATTTCTGTTAATAGTATGATCTTCAATGGAAAAAAATTGTCACGGCTGTCGGCCGCATTGACTGCCATTGGCCCATTTCTAACTAAACATAATGAAATATAATATCAACTTTAGAATTTATCAATCATTATTTGTTTGTGTTTTCCCATGGATATCCTAAGTTATATCGTAATTAGAGACAGGATAGTTAGGCAAAAACTGATCTGACTTAGGAGAAGTTATAACGTTAAAAAACCAATCAAAACGTTTATTAGCGTTAATAAACTTTCTGTATTGGTGGGTTATATTAGGACTCCTCCTAAGTCAATTTTTTAATGTTACACTATCTTTAGCTATCTGCCAAACTGATAAATTTTCTAATTTTTCTTAAACCGCTTTGACCTTGAAATTTCAAAAATTTTCGCCTACGGCGCTTGGAAAACATTCCGCCACCTCCACGCACCCATAATTTGCCCGGCCATACAAACCGTTTACCCTACCTTCATTTTCTATCTGGCTATATGGGCCTACTTTGGTATACTAATTTTTACATTCATTGCCCATTTCGCAAGTAGCTCGCGAGAGATCGTTATCAGATAATAGATTAGATTCAAGTTGATGAATATAGAAAAAAACATTATTAATGACATCGACAATAACAGCAGCAAATTAATGAAAGATGCACTTTTATTTTTTTTATATTCACCATGGTTTGTTATTAATAGAAATATAATTGTTAATAAAAATATAATTTTTGTTACTGGTATTAAATTTTTTTTCGCAACGGCAGGGGACCCTCCCCCATTCAAAAAAATGTCGCCTACGGCGCAATTTTGGGGGCCATGACGATTGCATATTTGGGCCGCCGACTATAAATTTCCCGGTAACTTTTTGATAGCCCATCCGCCCCTGCCTAGTTCAATCACCTTAAATTTGCTGCATTTGTTATTTTAGTTCTAACTCCTATGGCGAAATTACGAAACTATGAGATCACTGCTCAGTTATAGAATTTATTATCAAATATAATTTTTACTCATGTGGGGAGAGGAGATAAGGGGAGCTTGATTGCGGTACCAACTTTGTATAATCCTTATAATAATCAACCAATCACAACTGGGAAAAGGTTATGAACATCTTTCCAGTCGCTTTGTTTCGCGAAAATTAATTGTCCCAAAGATGAGACCCTGGCAGATCGATTTGTAGATATTCCGGTCCACCAAGAATTTTCCCAGCGTGCCACCGATCACAGGTGGAGTCCTAATATAGGTCATATTATGGAGGCATTGAAGAAAAAAAATACTAATATGGGTAATTTGTGAAACAAAAAAATTGAATTTGAAAACAAAATATTAAGGGCCAGTTGTATAAAAGAAGATCATCCTCGGATCAGGGTTAAACCAAGGATCAAAGCAAAGCAGGATCGACGCAAGGTAAATAGATTATAAATAAACCTATCAAGTAAATATATCTACCTTCGGTCGATCCTGGATCAGCTCGTGAACCAGGATCAGCTGATCCCCGAGTTAACCCTCTTTTATACAACTGGCCCTTAGAGGATTTTATACCTAACATAAAGTTTGGTTTACACTCATAATTGAATTAAATAATTCGTTAAACCGGCAATGTTATGGGTGTAAACCAAATTTTACGATGCAAATGCAAAAATAGTTTTAATTTAAATAGTTTGTATATTCATGGAAAGTCACTTGCAGGTCACTGGAGTGATTAATTATTATAATAAAAAATGAAAATTTTTTTTTTAACTTCTTAATGACTTTCCGTGAAACTAGATTTTTTTTCTAATCGTTTACTTCAAACCGCATTAAATTCCATACATTAATAAAAGAGCTATATGGATATTCGTTAAAAGTTAGGTATACAGCCCTCTTAAAGGGAAAATATATATATATCAGCACTACAGGCCTAGAAGGCCCATGGCTTAGTGGCTATACTAGCCCATATCTTTCCACTCTCAACCAGATATCTCTGTCTAATCTGTCCCAGGAACTTTACATGTATGACGTAGCCGCATTCATGGTAATGACGTCGATACAACAGATCCTGTACAGATAACACCAATAGTGTTTGGATGTCCACTGGAAGGCCGAGCTAAGAAATTCTGTACGGTCCGCGATTTGAACCCAGAATTTCCGCTCCGTAACTCAACCACCGGTCACATCACTCCACCACTGATGCTTAAAGGGAAAATATTACATAAAAAATTTCTAATAATATATTATAAGAAATAATTGACCGAAGGATAATATAAGTATTATTGAAAACTAAATCCGCAATTTATTAATTTGAATCGATTAATACATATTTTTTAGTTTAATTTCTGTAGTTATATTACGTATTCCGCTATTTACAAATATTTAAACTATTTACATTTAAGCCCATTTAGATTTCTTTTTTGTAAAGTGCTCTGTTCCATCGTCCTTAATTGCTGAATAATAACCCAACGATTCGTACTTATTACGCATATATGCTATGTATCCTGCACAACCGGTTATTGCTACTAAACCTATACCCATTATGATTAAATTCTAAAAGAGAAAGATAAATAAATATTGCTGAATACCATTTAACAAAATATAGACTTACAGGCTTAACATAAAGTTCAAAATTAACTGCTCTAAAAAGACCAGTAGTTCTTATAGATCTTAGTCCATCGCCCGGTGCAGGTTGATTTTTGTCGGTCATAATAAATTAGTAATTTAAATTAACAAAAATAAAATGATAATTTTATGAAACGTTCATTCAAAAACAAAACTTACATAACCTTAAAAGTACCACTGGTATAATTTGACAGTTTAGGCAAATTTTCTCGGATTACCAGAAATGACCAGAAACAAGAATTTATCTTGACCTGGTAAGATAACCCTGGTAGTTTATAATATCTGGATATTACATATTTGTAAAAGTTATTTAGAAAATTTGCGACATATTTCTGGACGCGCCCTGTATACAGGTTTTATATTTTATAATTCCGTAATTATTTATGGTTTGTTTTATTTGGGACTCATTTTTCCTAAAGTTCATGGTTCCGTTTTGAGAATTCACTTCAAGCCCATTGGAAAGCGCGAAGTGAAAGATCCCGTTGGATTAGTAGATCAGATGGAATCTCGTTAATTCATTGCGCCCTGCTACTTTACGTTATCAGCACAGTATATCGTTTTATAAGGAGCAAAAAAGTTAAAAATAAAAAATAAAGCATTCGTGCAAGAGTGAAGCAAGTGAGCACTAAAATTTTGAAAATTCAAGTATTTTCTAGTATTTTAGATTTTAGGGTACTAGAAAAAGCTAGAAATATTTGGGTTGGTAATGATTGTGTCAGATTAGCATTTATAAAATTGTTGAAATATGGCGGATGAATCGTTATTGGATGAACATTTTGATATATCTAAACTAAAAGTAAGTAATTTAATACAATTTCTTTGATTCTACTGTCCATGTTTGTCGATTAGAATTAAATTTGAAGAGATTAAATTTATGGATATTTTTCTACCTAGTTAGGTTATGTCGGTAAAATTTCAATTGTACTTTTAGGTACCAGATCTGCGGAAAATCTTGAAATCGCGCAATTTAACTACTTCTGGTAACAAAATGGAACTCGTAGAAAGATTAGAGGCGTCTATAAAGTCAAAAATTGACAATATTGGTAGTACCGACGGTGTAGATGATTTGGATGAGGATTTGTTAAATGATGACGATTCAGATCACGATCATATTGAGGCATCAGAGTCGGTCTTAACAGAATTTGAAGAACAGTTGGATGCTTCACCAACTAATAAAGGTTTAAAACGTAAAGCTGACGATGAAGAATCACCCACACATTTGGATTCAAAGCCTTTAAAGAAAATTGTACTTAATAGAAGCCAGTCTTCCGTTAGTGGTAATGCTAGTCCAGACTCTAAAATTGAAGATATTTTAATTTCCGATAAAACTGCAGACCAGGATGATAATGAGAATGACAGTCCGGACAAGAAAACGGTGAAGTTGTCAGAATTAAGCGCTAAAGAGGTCAGTTTGTTTTACTAAAATGTTAGTAAGAATTCCCACTCTTTTAATACTTGTAAAAGACGATGTATTTATTTGAAATTTACAAATTTGGTCACAGAAAGTTAGGGGATTTATTATTTTAAGTTAAAATGTTATTTACATACTTTTCAATAGGCAAATCCTATGTTATTAAGTTTTGGAAATACATACTGAATTTGTTTTTGAAAGTTTATTGGAAATTCTGTTCCAGGAAACTAATGTAATTTAATTTTCAGCGTTTTGAATTAAGAGCAAAGAAATTTGGTGCTCCCACTACAGATGAAGGCAAAAAGGTTGCAAGAGCTCAAAGGTTTTCTATAGAAGTTACTTCTCCCGTTTCATCGTCTCCAATTGCTTCAAAAGAAGTAAGTTTGTAGTTTTAATGTTTTCAATTTATTTTTTACTAATAAAATTATTTCCATAGGATCCGGTTACTCTCGATGCACTTAAAAAGCGAGCAGAAAGATTTGGGGGTTCAGTTTCGACAGTGATGTCCAGTCTGGAGCAACAAGAACGTATTGAAAAACGAAAAGCTCGATTTGGTGTTATTGCAAATACGAACGGTACATCAAGCAACGACAAAGCAAAGAAACGATTAGAACGTTTTAAAACACCAATTAAATAGTGACATATTCAGTTTTCTACTTTTTAAATTTTATTTAATTTTCATAATAATTTTCATTTTCTTAATTTTTAATTATTCACTAAGCTAAAAGATTTACTTTTAGGAAAAGTACAAAATTAGATTTTGAATTAATTACCTATGTGAATAATTTAAAGAAAACTTTTTTTCTTTTTTTTTTTTTGAACTTTTGTTACTTTGATTCTAGAGAATGAGAAATATGTTCACTGTTTCAAATTTTCAGTGCGATTTTAAAATCTAATCTATTTTAGCATCATCCAAATTTAGGTAAGTATTAAAAGTTTGCATTTGAAGTATATTATTAATTTGTAATATTGATCTAAATTTATTTGTTATAATTGTAAATTGATGTAAAATAAACAGAAAAACAATTACAATTGATTATTTGAGATTAATTGTATAATAATTACTAGCTGACCCGACATATGTGTCCTGTTCAAATTCCGGTTTTGTTCCAAAATTTAATGTCCTTGTCCTAATGGAATTTTAGAGTACAAGTTGTTCTAATCCTTTTTCATTTCAATCTACAGGATTTTTTGAATATGAATTTCTGGGTGCAATTTGAGCCTCACTCCTCATGCCACTCTAAACAGACCTTGTCAAGGGTTTGGAGGTCTCCTACTCTGTAGGTCTGCGGCAGTGGGTTTGAAATCTGTCCAACATTTTGGGGCCACTCTTTTTCTTTGGCTTTGGAACTAAACTAAAGCCAATATAGGTAATCGCGGCGATGTGACGTCATTTCAAGGTTATTGGCTATCTTCAGTCATATCGTCGCTGGTTTGTAGTAAGGGCGAATTAACCATATGGCAAATTTTACAGGAGGAGCGTTTATGACTTAACATTATTGTGTGAGTTATCTATTAACGATTTAAAAGTTATTCAATGTTAATATTAAAGCCTAGGGGTATTACTTACTATAAAATATAAAAATAATGCTTCAGCTTATTTGTGCAAAGAGAAAAATATGTGAAAATGGATATTCGCCCTTTATACGTATCTTAAACTTGGATTGAATTGGATATTCGCCTTAATGTAAAGTGAATTAAATGAAAAATCTCATTATTTAGAAAATTCGAAAATAAGTCAATTATAACCAAACCACAACAACGACAGACATGTTTCGATCTTGTTAGATCTCATCAGTGACGTACAGTTATGGATTTGGTTATATAACCAAATTTATAATTGACTTGGTTATAATTGACTTATTTTCGAATTTTTACAATTCTTGGCAACTGGTTAAGTTGCGCCATTTTGACCTCGCGAAGGGTCTTGATTGAAGGTTTATCCTCAACATATTTAGTACTGTCGTAATGACATGTCTTCACGACCTCTCGGAAAAGTGCTTCCACATCACATCCGTGTGTTTATTTTATCATTATTTAGATTTCAATAATAATGGATATGATTATTAAACATGATAAAATGCGATGGGCTTGCAATTTTAACAATAAAAACAAATAATTTGAACATAATTTATTGAAAATTACGAAATGTAAATACCTTAGGTACTTACAAAACTAAAAATTTAAATATTAAATTAAGGTAAAATACTACAAATTTAAAGCACACATAAAATATTATGTGACGGTCATTACCTTGCAGCTAACGTGATCAACTGCGTATGCGGGGTACTGGGTTCAGACCCGGGGAGAATCAGACTATCTTATGATTAGTCTCCTTGTTTCGGAAGGCACGTTAAGCCGGTAGTCCCTGGGTTAGTGAATTGTCACCATTACCATAAAAACAAGGATATATAGCACATCTGAAGGCAAGTCTAGCAAGCTACCTAATGATGTAAAAATGTTTATAAGTATGCTCAAAGTTTCTAACACTGCCGATGAAACGAGGTAGTTGTTTGAAAAACAATAGAATTTGACCTACTAGAAGAGGATTCTCTTAGAATTGATTCTAGAAAGTGGAGGAGGAAGAAGAAGTAGAAGATAAAATATTAATTTTATTATTCGTTGTCGTCTGTTGATACTATTTTTTGTATGAGGGGGAGTCCTTAACCCTCCAGTGGTCTATGGTCGAAGACCATGCTTTTTAAGCCTTCTTTAAACCGCCATAGCTCGTAACAGTTCGAATTATATCGGTTGCATCTTTGAATAGCTGACAAAAATTAGTCAATCTTTCGGATCCAGTAGTTTTTGAACTTTTAAAGTGGTAAATTATTGGTTTTATTAGTTCTGAAACAGGGCTGGTCTACAAGCGTAAATTACGCGCCTAACGGAGGGTTAATAATATTTATGGAAATTTCGAGAAATTGCACCAACCTTGCATAATGATATCAAATCAGCATATTTTGCTTAAGCTTAATTCACAACCTCAAATTAGTACGTAACTTAGTGGCGTAACTTAGTACCCGAAATTAACGCAAGTCGACTGCTCACAGAGCATTCACAACGTTCCAAATTAACCTTAAATTAACGCAGAAATTTGCGAGGCTATCTAACGGCCATAACTGAAACTTCTAAAATCTATAACACAGGTTTCTGTAAATTGTGATAAACAACTTCTTTGTGTTAGCGTTTTTTTTTTAAATATTTATTTTAAAATAGTCGAACCAAAAGCACCACAATTAAAACCAACATGTGCAAATATTCGAGGTTATATTTACCGAAATAAAAATATCCGACACGAAATTAAACGAAGTGACAGCGATGAGTGTGCGCAGGTGCCAATTAGTACTTAGTAGCCGAAATTAGTGCGTAAAGCTTGGACCTTGCAAGCTTTCACGTATCGCTACGTTACGCACTAATTTATACGCACTAATTTCGACGTTGTGAACAACTCCATGCTATCGCACTTGCCAAAGTTGCGTTAATTTCACGTACTAAGTTGGCTACTAATTTTACGTACTAATTTGGAGGTTGTGAATATAGCTTTAAGTGTTTGGCAATCGGTTGTTGTATTCCGTATTAAAGCAGGGCAGCCAGCAACATAATTTTTTTAAATTCTTCATTATAATAATTGTAACGAAATAAAATTACGTTTGGTTCGCTATTCTGATAACAAAGCCATTTTATTTTGAGCCATTCTGGTTTATCATTAGAACATTTATGAAAACTTTGTGAAAATGAATGACTACAGAATACTAGAAACAACTATGAACACTTCACGAGTCAATAAATTGCATCTTGCAATATACCTACATGCATAATTTATTATATTTTATATGCAATGATAACTATGATTGCAGTTTGCTGTTAGCTATTATAATTATTTACCTGTAATAAGAAAACAAAATAATGAGCAAATGTGGTATAATCGCCCTTACATCACAAAAATTTTATCAAGTCTAGTATACAACACTGTTATGAAAGGGCGAATATCCTACATTCGCCTTTAATACGTAACCACTTTTGGATATTCGCCGTTATGACATCGTCATATTGGCCTTACCTGTGAAAATACAAATGTGATATTTTCACACAACAATATTAGTGTATTGAATATTATTTTTTCATTAAAATCCCATTTTCGAAAAAATGGCTTATTCGCCCTTACTACAAACCAGCGACGATAATATGTAACCAGATAAATGATGATGGCAATGCCGTAACTATACCAGTGTGCGAATGAACACGGCCCATCAAGTCCTATAGGCAAGTCATTGTAGCAAAAAAAAGGTATGAAAAATTTCGAAAGTTTTCAAATTTGGAGACGACATTGGAGGAGATATAAAAATAATAAATCCGATTTTGCACCCTTTTCCGCCCCAGAAACATTGTTAAATTAACAAAAAACGTAAATTTGTAATAACCTAATAACTTGTTGAAAAAAATTTGGAAATTCTCATGTGATGCGCTTACCAACGAACAGCATTTAATTTTTATTTATTTAGATAGATAGAAGATAGATTATTAGATATATGGAACGTTTATCTCTGAACTATTAATTTTTTTGTGTTGCTTAATTTTTTTCTTGGAAAGAAAATGTAGTATCAATAGTCGTATGGTAAACGAATATATAAGTTCAATTATGCTTACTAGGCTACACCCTGTAAGTAAACTAATAATTCCACCAAACAATCCTAAAAATATTGTGTTGTACATATTTTTGTTATGGTTAAAAATGTTATTTTACCTAATTTTGTATGCCAAAAGTGTTTTACTGAAGTGGTGTATCTACTGGCTACTAAATCTTCAAAGTAAATTCTTAAGATGCTTTGATTCTTTATTTCTCTCGTACCACTAAAACAAGAGCTTGAAATAAAATAATTGAATTATGATTACAGCTCTTTACGTTTCCAGCAGTAGGTGATTCGGCGCAAAATGTTTCAAAGCGAAGAAATTATTCTTGCATCAAATTTAATGCGCCGAAATACATCCACTGTGAATTATTAAGCACTGCTTACAAAAGAGAAGGTTTTTTTTTAGCCAAGTTTATGTATAATTGACTAGAAGATCCTTCTAGGTCGTATTTGTAATAACTACAATCGGGTAAACATCCACACTTGTTATGAACGTCGAGCCAATCTTCTAATGTGCCAATAAAATTTTCGTTATATCCTAATAGAATTTTCTCTAGTTGCCCTGAAATGATTAGTTTTACTACAGAAAATTATAATTTATATAAAAGGCCATACTTTTATTGTCGGATAAACAAAAAATATCCTTTAAGTTACATACTCGGGGGTTACCATAAAGTTCTATAATATAAAGTATACATTATTTAAATGTTTAATAAAGTGAAATGAATAATTTGCTCTCACCATTTCCTTCAGTATAATAAAATGTGTATGGAATACAATTGCATAGTTCAATGGTAATTTTTGCTTTGCATTCGATAATACAATTGAAATAAGAATATTTAAAATGAATTAGTTCTTTTTCATTTTCATATAAACATTTTCTTGCACTAATTGCCAAATTGTATACATTAACATCAGTTCGATATAGCGTCGGTGTGATTCCAACGAAAAGCAATTCTTCTGATGTCAACAGTATGCTTTCAGTATTACCATCAGGATAATTGAAAGGAGAGTGAACAAAAACCTAAAAATATTATTAAATTATTTATATAATATTGGAATTATAACGTTTTATCTTCCTACTCGATGTCCATATGCAGAAAATGGTGTTGTAGAATAGTCTTCAGGAAAACAATTTATTACAGTTTGTATACCGGTTTGGTAACCAGTTGCAGTTACTCGTCTTGGATATTCAGCAGATTTAAGAGCTGCATTGGTATTAACACTGAAATTGTATTAGTTTCATTAAATTATTATAACCTACACCGGGCTTTCGATTTGCGTCAGGGTTACGTTCCGGAAAAGTATGACTCGCAACGAAACAAATCAAAATTGAATCACATAATATTGCACTCTGCTACTGTTAATTTAAAGAAATAATAAAAATGCTGGGGAAAAACTTTTAGCAAGTGGCCAAGTAGCAACTTATTTTACCTCAGCTAGCTCTTTGATAAATCGTAGATTCAAAATAAAACTTGTCCTGTTAAATAAAAAGCACGATACGTGTAATTTTCTCTCCCAAGCAAAAGACTTTAATAATGAAACAATTTTAATTAATATAAAGGATAAATTTGCATGTTTCATCAAAATGAAAAAAAGAAATAACTCAACATCTCAGTTGTAATATTGAAATAAATCGAACACAGTTCGAACCACCCACTCAAAGAAATTTGCTTGAGAACTAAATCAAGAATCCGATCATTAAATTAAGAAACAGATAAAATTCTTGAATTCATGAACAAATTTCTTATTTTTAGCATGAATATGATTAAATGCAGTGTGCCATTCTTATGATAAACATAACATGATTAATTTAAGAATTTTTATCAAACAAGAATATCGCCTATAATGGCATTCTTATATCAAACAATACTATGCTTAACAGTTTTGTAATATAAGATCGGTATAGTTAAATGATTCATACATTTAGCTTTTCCATCCGTCTTTATTGGAAATGGTAGTCAGCAATTATTTATTTAATACACATCCATTCTTGTTTTTAGAACAAATTAAGCAATGCAGGCTTAAAACAAACTTAGTATGTTCTGCATTTGAAAAATTCAGTTCAACTTACAAGTTCATTGTGATAACAGTACTTTATTCTGTACATTATTATTTTACTGTAAGTCGATTTGATTTATAAAAATGACCAATTGGGATAATTCAGCGTCGGATGTGTCTCTTTTAGACGACATTATTACACAAACTAGTTGTCAACCTAGTGTAAGTTATAATTTTGAAGAAATTAATTTGCTGTTGTCTTCTTGGGGATTTTCGCAAGAAGTCATTAGAAAAGTAACAGGTAAACAAAATCATATTATAACTATGGTTTTTAATGTGTAATAAAAATCTAACACTAAATTTATAATTTTAGAAATTTTGTGAAAAAGAGTGGCGATCAAGAAATAATCAGGACAGGGTATTATTTAAACAATAAATGTGATAAATATTTTTCCTCATTGCGATAGGTAAGGTCGTACCTTTCGATCTTCATTTGAGTGACGAAAAGTCCCTTTTTGTCGGACTCCGTAAAATGAGTCCGGGAAAGTTTTTCTCGGACTCATTTTGCGGCCGGGAAAGTAGCAGTTCCGGATTAGGAAATTCACTTTCTCAGGCGACTGAGATTCAATCATACACAATAATGAAAATAATACGTTTAATTATTATAAATATTAATTGAGTCCGTTAGTGGCTACGTCACAACGCCTAGAAATTGGCAAACCGTCTAACGCGAATTGACTAAGTGGTTTGCGCCCATTTGAATAAGAACATAACACGAACATTTGCAAACACGACGATCGCATCAAGGAAAGTGTCAACTGTTTCAACATAACCCTATTTAATTCATTTAATTGTTATAAACTTATATTAATTATGTAAATAATTCACTATTCTACTAATTATAGTCTACTATTTTATGGTAGAAAGTTCCTTAAGTATTTAAAGCAAACCATTTTTTAAATTTAATTGGTTGCTCTCATTCTGGTGAAAAACCATTAGAATGCATGACATTATAATTAATAGTTTGAATAATATAAAGACCTTTTAAAACCTTTTTAACGTATAGATTTAAATTTTAGGAAACATACTGCGATTTTCACCTCTACGGTGTCTTTTTCTTTGAATTATATTTTATTTAAAAAGTGTTAAAAATAATTGTCAAACGTAGAAGGTTTCTCGCTACTGTGAATTCAATCACAATTGTACAATATTGTGCACTTCACTCAATTTTTCTCATTAACTAAACTTTCACATACCGTAAAATGGGGTGAATCACAACAGGCAGGTGAATCACAACAAAAGTTTGGGAAGGCACAAATAATTTTTCTGTGCATCAAGGATTAATCAAATAATTTTATTCAATGTTGCGGTACAGAAAAATTATTTGTGCCTTCCCAAACTTTTGTTGTGATTCACCTGCCTGTTGTGATTCACCCCATTTTACGGTATGTGAAAGTTTAGTTAATGAGAAAAATTGAGTGAAGTGCACAATATTGTACAATTGTGATTGAATTCACAGTAGCGAGAAACCTTCTACGTTTGACAATTATTTTTAACACTTTTTAAATAAAATATAATTCAAAGAAAAAGACACCGTAGAGGTGAAAATCGCAGTATGTTTCCTAAAATTTAAATCTATACGTTAAAAAGGTTTTAAAAGGTCTTTATATTATTCAAACTATTAATTATAATGTCATGCATTCTAATGGTTTTTCACCAGAATGAGAGCAACCAATTAAATTTAAAAAATGGTTTGCTTTAAATACTTAAGGAACTTTCTACCATAAAATAGTAGACTATAATTAGTAGAATAGTGAATTATTTACATAATTAATATAAGTTTATAACAATTAAATGAATTAAATAGGGTTATGTTGAAACAGTTGACACTTTCCTTGATGCGATCGTCGTGTTTGCAAATGTTCGTGTTATGTTCTTATTCAAATGGGCGCAAACCACTTAGTCAATTCGCGTTAGACGGTTTGCCAATATCTAGGCGTTGTGACGTCACACTAACGGACTCAATTGTTATCGCCTTACAATTTTTGAAAGTTATACTTCGAGAAGTCGATGGAGGATCAGGTTGGTCTTCTAAAACTTCTTTTTTCTTTGTTTGTTGCTCCAACTGTCCTGCAGGAGCAAATATTGCAACAGATTCACCAGTAGTAAATGCCGTAACTACCTGTGCAGCTATTTCAACCGTTGAACCTAATATTTTGGAAGCCACTTGCAGTTTGTTCTCGACGGAGTTTTCAATATAACCTTCTGCAACATTGGTAGATTTCCATCCACCATGTCGCTTGAGAGTCGTTATATCTGCTCCGGCGTCAGCCAGCAAAGTAGCCGATGTTCGTCGGAAACAATGCCCTGTGTATCTATTTGAATTTGGTAGTTGAAGATAATTTGCAATTTTTTGGGGAACGTTTCCGATGGTATGTATACCAACCGGTTGTTTGGTACATTTACCGTTACGATACGAAACAAAAAATCTACCATGTGGTACTGCAGATGGACGCAGGGAAGAATATTTCTTGAAAATTGCTAAAAGGTCAGAACATTCAAAGTTTCCTTTGCTTATAGTAAATTCTCTTCTTATATTTGTTTTTGTGTATGGTATGTTGATTAAAATGTACGAGCCCTGGTCTCGAACATTTTCGAGCAGAAGAGAAGTCAACTCTTCTCTTCGACATGCGCCGCTGATACCCACAATCAGTGCTACCTAAAACAATTAAATTTCAATTAAAATAATTTCTTGATTAATGTAAGTTTTTAATTCATTACCTTCATGAAGAGATACGTCGTATCATCTGCTTCCTTTAAAAATTTTGTTATTTCTCCCTTTGTGAGAACACTGGACTTTTTTGTTGTTTGTCCAGTCGATTTCCTTTTAAGCAGGGCAACCAAAGACGTAAACTTTTTGATGTCAATTTTTTTTTTAAGTTGGATTGTAGCCCTCAACATCGAATAAAGAGTCCATAGCGTAGAGCTCTTATATGTCTGTGATTGGAGTTCAAAATACGCCATCAAAACTGCTTCGTTTATGGTTTTAACTCTTTTTTCTGTACACCATTTCTCGAATTTGTTATACGCACCTTCATACTTGTCTTTTGATTTTGCCGGTAGCAAAGATTGCGCAGCTAACGAAGCTAATTCTTCGATATCGGAATCTTCAGATAGATCACTCATTTTGTCACCGAGATCTAAAACAATGCTGCTTACCTAAATAAAATAAAACTGTAATTGTGGTACCTACTTATTTTAATAAAATAATTACCTATTTTAATTTTACAATTAAAAATGTATTCGTGTTTCACAAATATGTAACACATAAATTGTTTTAAACAACTGCACACTCTACAACTTAGCAACGCTTTTAATTCATAATTACAGTCACACACGCCTTCTAGTGCATGAGTATATTTAAATTACACTTAAATTTTTGTGTTTTATTTAGAACGCAATGAGGAAAAATCTTGTATGCTACTTGTAACGGAAAGTTACTATTTCAGTACGCGGCTCTTTTTTGTACTCGGCTGCGCCTCGTACAAAAATATATCGCCTAGTACTGAAATATTCAACTTTCCGTTACTAGTAACATAAATAGCTATTGTTTTATAATTATAATTTTTTTTCAGTTCACAAAACAAAACTGTGACTTTGAAAATAATTGATGAGCTTTCGATCGAGATTACAAAATTATTGTTTCCTTCAGAAAGTAAAGTAAGTTATTGCTGCACCTACATACTTAAAATTTAGTTTCCGCATAAGAAAAATTAAAGCTCTTTGAAATAAATATATTCAAAATTTCAATTAATTATGTTTGTTTATAGGAAACCTATTATATTGCTCGAAAATTAGGTGGACACCCGAAAGGAAAATTATACGATCGCATTAAAAACTTAAAATATACTTTAGTAAGAAAAGGATTGTTTAAAACTACCAAAAAAGCATCAGTTGCAACTCCAACAACATGTAATAAATTATTGCAATTAATTTATCTAAAAAGTATTTTAATGTATTTTAATTATTTTAGCTAACGATTTAAGTTCCCTATAATGACAATTTAAGTAATCTTCAAGTCTGGCTGAAATACAATGTTGATGGCAATAACTGGACGGAAGTATTAGAAAAAAATGGAAAACAACAGTTACATTGCGAAATCGCCAATGTTTTCAAATGAACTTTATAAAATTAATTGAAGAGTGGCCATTATTTAAACACCCTAGAAGTTCGGTTTTAGTAAGTATCTTAATTATTATCTAACTTATTATGAAAAAATCAAGAAAAATACTTTCTGAAATGCTTTAGTGATTTCTGTTCTTATACATTCCATATACATTTACTTCCAAGTAATAAATTAGCGTTTAAGTTTAAAAAGCTTTGTTAATTAATAATTATTTATATAATTTCGTTACCAGTTATTATTAAGCATTACTTATAATTTTTTATTTTATTTCTTATATTTTATATTTTGTGTACGTTTTTTAGATTGTATTAAACCATTTAACAAATAATAAATAATAGTTTTAATTATTTACTTAAAACAACCTACCTTAAGTTTACAATAAGAATGGAAATACTCACTGAAAATCAAGAATGAGCGTACTTTAGATCTAGTAGGTATTCAGAATGGAAGTTCTTAAAACAAGATTGTTACAAACTATTTTTAAGAATGGTCATTCTAAAATTAAGAACTCTTAAGTCTTGGAAATAAGAATGTTTCGCTTAGAAATAAACCTCAGTGTGTTTTAATTTACAATTGAGAATTGGCATTCTTAAACAGAGAAAGGCATACTTGAAATTGATATCTCACATTCCTAAACGATAATCAAGTACGACATTCTTAAGTTTTTCTTGATTTTAAGAACGTCCAATGCTTGGGCCAATTTCCAGTACGTTTATTCTTCATTTAAAGTTTATTTTTCTAGCTGGTAAGAACGGATTTGTTTGAGTGCCAGATGCCCTTTTATGCACCTGTAAGCAAATATTTAATGAACAAAATCTCTGCTTACAAGAACAAAACAGGAAAATCATTAGGTTTGTTACCGTACAATGTACGGTCACACTCATGCGCAACAGTGTTCCTTTTTATCCATTGCCCATGATTTTTACATATTGCGGATAAGCGTGACCGTACATTGTACGGTTTCTGAGCTGGTTGGAACAAACCTATTATCAACAAACAACAAAACAAATATTTGGGTATCTTTAAGAATCTTCGTTGCGTTCGTCACTGTATGGAATGGTCAAATCTTTCCATGCAATCTTAACCACCAAACACCGGGAGTCGGTTAAAGCAAACATATGTGCCAAAAGTCACAACACGAGGCAATCAAAAATATCAGAAAGTTTTCTTCCAGTCAATATTTGATGATTTTCCGCCACTTCCGGGTAAAATTGCACAGTTTATCAACTTTTGGAAAGTAATTTTCACTTTTTATTTTGTGGATGCTAACATAAATTTAAACTTTCTCAACTTTCTATAATTTATAAAATAAACATATTATGCTTTCCCTCATAAACTCAGGGTTGTTGGTTATTCAAAATATTTATGAAGGCACAAACATCTTGTAAATAAACGGGGGTGTTGATGTGACCTTTTTACCCGACTGCCAAAAAAAAAGAGGGTTATGTTTTTCGAGTGTATGTATGTGTGTATGTATGTATGTATGTATGTCTATTTCTTTGGCACGCTCTACAGGCTAAACGGTTTGACGGATTTTAACATATGAGGTGTCATTAGAATCGTATTCATTGTGGGAGTGACATAGGCTATAATATTTAATTAAAGCGTCCGCGAAAAAAAAAAATATCAGCACATTATGTATTGAGCTTGAATTATGTATACAGGGCGAAGCATTAATCATCTAAAACACATACATGGAGAATTCTGATAGGATGAAATTGCATTAGTTTAAGGCGAGTGTACACCTTGCCGGTAAAAATAAGAAGTCCAACTTTGTGAATTTGTTCTGAGAAAATGAATGTATTTAGATCAATTTGGGTTTCGGCACATTATTGTACAAGTCTTGAAGAACATTTAACAAATTTTTCAAATCAAAATATTACAAAATGGCCGCGTGGCAGCTGAACTCCAAAATGCACCTCTTAAAATGCGATGGAAGATATCCCAATGGTTTCGATCCAGATTTTTAAATTTTTGTCTCAAAAATTTTTTATGACCGTTTAAGTGACGATGTTGACTTTTTGACCGTTTGACTTTGAACCTTAATACCTCAAAAAAAAATTAAAATATAAAAAATCTGGATCGAGGCGGACTGGACCGATGTTGTAGGTCTAACGACACCATTGGGATATCTTCCACCGTATTTTAAGAGGTGCTTTTTGGAGTTCAGCTGCCACGCGGCCATTTTGTAATATTTTGACTTGAACAAATTGTTAAATGTTCTTCAAGACTTGTACAATAATGTTTCGAAACCCAAATTGATCTAACTACATTCATTTTCTCAGAAAAACTTTACAAAGTTGGACTTCTAATTTTTGCCGACAAGGTATACCCCCCCCCCGCCTTAAATACAGAAGCTGTATTTGAAACAAATTGACTAAAAATTTAAATAGAAATTGAAATAAAAAATTTAAAAAAAACCCTTTTACCTAAAATGGAAAATGTGAACTAAAAAGCTAGAAATAAATAAATTATTAAAAATAAACAAAAAACCCGACTGCGTTAAAAAACATCAACTGAAAAGTAATAAACTAAATTAAAAATAAACTAAATTATTAAAAACATAAACAAAACTAAAAAGCGAAAAACAAGCTTTGCAGGGTGTGTTCCACTTCAAGCCCACGACGACCACGGTCGATCGCCAGTCCAATCAAATAACCGCGTTCGATCTTTAGTCCAATCAAAGATCCATGGGACCACGCCGCGGTCGTCGTGGGCTGTAAGTGAAAGGCACCCATAATCTATACAAATTTGTAAGATCAAAAGGTATTGCAGACGGGGACAAGCAAAGAATTACAAAACACTTCACTTAAAGATCACCAACTTGGACTATTAGCTTGTCCCCGCCTGCAATACCTTTTGATCTTACAAATTTGTATAGATTATGGGTGCCTTTCACTTACAGCCCACGACGACCGCGGCGTGGTCCCATGGATCTTTGATTGGACTAAAGATCGAACGCGGTTATTTGATTGGACTGGCGATCGACCGTGGTCGTCGTGGGCTTGAAGTGGAACACACCCTGCAAAGCTTGTTTTTCGCTTTTTAGTTTTGTTTATGTTTTTAATAATTTAGTTTATTTTTAATTTAGTTTATTACTTTTCATTACAATAGAATCCAAATCGAAAAACAAAAAATTACACCAATAATTGTAAAATTTATCCTTTTTTCTAAAGAAACAAAAATTACTTACTGAATTTTATAATTTTAATGAATGGCCACTCAAAGTGCTTTTTAATAATGAGGTAAATTACAAGATGACATCGTATTTTAATATGATTTCATAGTAATTTCACAGATGCATTCTCCACAATCGTCCTGAACTTTTTATTAAATGTTAATAAAACGTTATAACAGTTTTAGGTATCTATTCAAAGTAATAAAGTATATTTTTGAAAAAATTATATCAAGTTTACTGTCTAGCATTCTGTGTATATTGAATTTTTTGTGGAGGACAAAACAAACTCACACGCACTTAGGCCTCAAAATCGGGCCCATATTACTACCTCCGATGTTTAGCTCCACTCCGACTCTGTCATTCCTCAGGGCATCTCAACTGTAGGATAAATTCCAGGATCTTGGTAGGTGGAGTGTTAAGGCCCCTTCAGACGATCAATATTATTGTCAATATATTGTCAATATATTGATATTGTCAATATTATTGAACGTGTGAGGGCCAATAAATATTTATCGTCTGAGTCAAATGCACTGTGTCAATATTGATTGACAGTATTGACAATATTTTATTGACAATATGATCGTCTGAACGGCCCTTTACTGATTCTGGGCATGTCGGGCCAGTAATATACCAACAAGGATATTCTGTGTATAGTAACTAATTGTAAATTTAAAAGAAAATCGAAAAGGGTATATTTTATTAGTCGCCAAACGGGAAGAGTGTCAATTCTTGATGATATTAAGGTGGCGCTCTAGCCCATATTATTGCAATGTTAATTGTGGCGTTTTTAGCCGTTTTTAGTGTCAAACGGCAGCGCTTAAGCAGCAAAAACTATTGCACTTACAAAAAAAATGATGTATATATAAAATAAAGTAGAAAGATTGATCTACATTGTAAGCTAAATTTAAATGCTCAATTATTTAAATTAACTGATAAGGTAAAACACCCAGCACTTGAACACCGCAAGAAATGGAACTAGTACTTGAACAGATTTTTGAAATTGTATTAATGCAAAAACGGAATATTCATAATAAGTAATATCCGTATTTTATAATTACTTGATGATTTAGCAATTGATTTCTATAAGTTTTTTTAAATTATAAATCGAAATAATTATATTTTTGTTAACTTGAAAGTTGGCATGTGGAATAGCCGATAAGCATGCTACTTTTGCCATGTAAAGTTACTAACCGTAAACCGCGCAATCACAGTTTTTAGGTTATGAACTTGAACTCGAAAAAACTAACATAAAATGATCACGTTTGTCCATTACGTTTGTCATACATAAATAAATCAATGTTGCCAAATGTATCTTTAGAATATCGATTGGATTTTTGTTTGATTTTGACTGATTTTGACTATTTTCACACGTGTTCAAGTACAACCACCACCGGAGTGTTCAATTACGGCTGCGATTCAAAATAGATTGTTCAATTACTGCTGCATTTGAAGTATATTTTAAAAACCTTGTAAAAATATGATAATTTTATAATTACTCCTTTTTTCTTTGCTATTATATGCAAAACTATCTATATTTTTATAAATAACATATTTTAATCAAATTAATCGAATTTAATTTGCTTAAATTAGAGTGAAATAGGTTTTACTTTCAAAACTGTTCAACTAGTGGGTGTTTTATCTTATACGGCATGCTAAAAATTGCAATTTAGAAATCACTTTTATACACACGATTTTTCTATATATTTCGAGCAAAAATCTAAATTCTGATATATACAAAATGTTCTATGGACTGTTATCTTTATTGTAAAACTTCAATTTCAAAATTTAATTACATATTAACGTCTGCTCAAGCGCTCCCGTTTTTGTATGTAAAAATTTAAATTCCGACATATTTCTTCTAATCCTAGCACTAGAAGATAATTTCCTGTAAAAATCGGTAATATTAAACCAGAACTTTAGTTCAGATTCCGTAAAAACACTAAAAACGCCACAATTAACATTGCATCAATTATGGGCTAGATCGCCACCTTAATCTAATTTGCAGATAAAAACATTAAATTGCGCAATTTTTGCCAACGATGCAAAATCATAATCTTTTTATGAAAATCAAATTTTTAGTTTTGTTATCGTTACATTTTAACTAGAAACGCCGCGACGCGACATAAGTGTATGCGACGTAAATCGAAACCCTGAGTGCGTAAGTACATTAAAAAAATAAAGTAATTATATTAACACACCCTCCTATGCTATGATTTTTAATTGCGTAATAATTAAAAGAACAGCATAATCCATATGGAGTTTTAATTTGTTCAAACAGATCGGTACACAATCTTGATTGTCCTTTCCACCAACATTTCTCCATCATTTCTTCACAATTTGGAGCAAGATATTCAAATAGATAGTTAACAGATATATTATTTTTATCTAGAATCTGTTGTAGGTTTATGAAGTCTTCCGGAGGTATGGTTGGAATATTTAAGTCAATTAAAGAATACAGAATTAAACGTAAATCCAAAGTTAGTTTATCAACTGTTAAGTTATTGGATTTTGCACTAAAATATGATAAAAGAAACTAAAATATTTTAGCCAATACTTTAGAAATTTGTCGAAACTTACAGTTTTTGCGCAATCGTATGAATTTTCTTTTTTGAAAATGCATTAAAATTGCATACCGTTACAGCTGGAAATTGATAGTTCCAAATAGGATGATTAGGAGAATCAGATAGAGTTATGGTTTGTGTAGCTTTTGCATTAATCCAAAACAAATAGAGAACTAAATATGCAATAAATGTTAAAGATAATGTTAAAACCAACCATAAAATTCTAAAAAAATTTCAGTATTAATATTTTAACTAAAAGTGAAGATACATACGCTTTGTGATAGGGTTAGGATCAGAAGAATGTTTAGAAAATAAAATAAATGAAAAATAAAAAATAGTAGGTACATGAATAAAAAGCTAACAAAGCAAAAACTGAGAACAGTAGAGATGCAGGTCCTCAGAGCTACGATGGGATACACTCTACGAGATAGAAAAACAAGTGTATCAATAAGAAACGAATGCGATATACAGGACATCATAAAATGGAGCAAAGTAAGGAGAAGAAATTGGAGAGATCACGTCGAGAGGATGGAGGACGACAGACTGGCGAAAATTTGTAAAAATGGACGACCTACGGGAAAAAGACTGCCAGGACGACCACCCAAGAGATGAACACAGAGCTGGTTCTCCTCATCCACTGGCTCATCCACATAGCCAAAAGCTGAAGAAGAAGACATGAAAAAAATTGTTTTGTTTAAGAATTTAAGAAGGTAAATAAGAGTTTCTAACAAACCGAAAGGGATAAATACAAGCAAACTGCTGCAATTTGGTCGCTCAACCATATCAAACAAATTTGACGATTCATGCAATTATTGGAATTATTTTTTTCATGCCGTATTTCTGGGAGCACTATTAATATTCTTAAATTCTACTAATATTTACTTACCTTTCTGCACAGCTTCTGTTAGGTAAAGCTATAAATCTATATCCATGAATGTAAGTACTTAAACAAAATTCTTTGATTGCTTTTTTCAGGATGCGTCTCATTCTTGTACTTCTTTTGTTGCATTACTATCGATAATGTGTTGTAAAATTTGTGTTAAGAATCAGATAATCTTCATCTAGATACACATAATATTAAAGTTCTATTTTTTATAAGATTTTAATTAAAGTGAATAATTCTTTAACGAATGTTGTCCAATATCCATTTATTTCAATACAAATAAATGCTTACATTAATTTATAATACACCATTTTGGTTAAATATTAAAACGTATATCTACTTAATTTCCTGTTAGTAAAATTAAGTATTCATTGTGATAATAAAAGTGAATAGAACGAAATTATTTTGTAAATTGCAGGAAACAAGCCTTTAAAGTTTGTATTATTTTATGCATTGAATTTTTAAATAAATTCTTACCATTTTATCTATCATTAGTTGGAGCCTTAGGTTGGAGCATGAAAAACTATATTTTTTGTTACTGCAAGCAAATATAGTGCAATTCGCAACCCCTATAAGAGGGAGCAGGACCTGACGGGCAACTGCTCTGAGCCCTAAATTTTAGGGAAATAAAAATATAAATCATGATTTCATGATAAATATGATAACAGCAGAATCACCAAAATCGCACATCGAAAACTGAATTATACCTAATACAATTCAAAATTTTACACATACAGCAAGTCAAAAAATGTACTCAGGATGTTGAAAATTAAAAAAAAATTAAATGTCTAATATCTTCGACACTCTGAAAATTAAGCGGCCTGCCAATTAAACATATTTTTTAACTAACTCAAAATGACCTTTATTTTTCTACATAGTTGCTCTCTTTGAAGATCGGTTTGTTGCGGTCTGTAAATGTAATTCGCGTTTTACATTAACAAAACGCCACCACACGGAATAATTTCGAAGTTCATTTAGAACGTATTTTGCTTTGTTTACAATAATGAACTTGTTTACATTTACATTAACGCCACCACACGGAATAATTTATAAATCCATTTAAAACGTATGGTTTGCAGCGCCACCAACGGTAATGTAAAACGCGAATAATGTAAGAATATGCTTCTACACTCGCCATTGCAAGTCAAGTGCTTTTTACTTTCCCATTTACGAAGTTGAAAAAGTATTGTGAACGAGTCAAAAACCAACTTTGTGTAGGCACATTAGTATTCTGATTCAAAGGTATAATTTTAATCGTGAACGATTTTTGGAACAATGTCTGGATGTGTGTGTGTGTGTGTGGACTTTTTTCGGCTACGATTACGACCAAACGCGCGTACCGATTGACTTGAAATTTTGCATACTAATTTGAACAAACGGTGTAAAGAACTGATTAGATTTTGGTTGAAATCCCTCCTCTGAAACCTCTTTTATTTTAAATGGGAAAGTCATGTGTTGTGTCACATCAGATTTTTATGTTTGGAAACAGATGATATAGTCTGGGGAGTCAAATTTGGAGAATATGATAGGTACCTCGCTAGACTTGCCTTCAGTTGTGCCTGTATCCTGGTTTTTTATGTTAATGGTGGCAATTCATTAACACAGAGAACTATTGGTTTAACGTTCCTTCCGAAGCACGGAGACTATAGTCGTAAGAAAGTTTTACTCTCCCCAGGTTTGAACCCTGGTTGGTTGTTGATCGATAAGTGACGACACTGCGTGTTATCGTTGCTCTGCTGTAATCATAAATTTTTGGCTATCCAGAAGTCGATTTTTATTTATAGATAATGTTTATTGGTTCCCGTTGGGTATTGTCTCTGATGTGTTAATTGGTCAAGAATAGAGGAATTGCTACGTTTAAAGCCAAGAATTGGTTTTTTATGGAAATTTATTTGACGCTGTCATAATTTAATTGTGACAGCCAGTTTGTAAAATTAGAAACATTAATTGTGGTATTATATGGCATTTTTTCGGTTAATCGGCATTACCCTGTGTGCTCCTGGCGCAAGAGGAGGTCAGTGATTCATTATTGGTTCAAAATTCGAAAATTTAAGGAATTTTTTAATATCTGTCAGTGTAATTTTTATAATTCATAATTCATGGAAATTTATTGGACTGGATCACGACTGGATGTTCAAAATAAGTTGATTGGGAACGTTACTTAACTAATTGGCATTAATACAACTGTGATAAAACATTTGGACCTCCAATTTTTGTGGAAAATCAACAAATCACAATCCTTTTTGAAAGACCAAATTTGAATTTTATTATTTAACTGTACTCTCAGCTTTACTTTACTTGTTCAGGATATATCACTGATATATAAAGCTGCATAGTTAGGTCCGAAAATAAGGTGAAATTTGGAAACATTGGAAATCTGTCAAATTTAAATTAATACAATCGCAAACTAAGAGAATTCAGTGGACGTATGCTTAACTGATAATTGGATTATTTTATTGTTGCCTTACCTAGCACATAAGCAATATTAAATTACTAGTAGTTTGTGTGGATAAATTTGAAATTTTTTGGATGAGGACGTGCGATGTCTGCGGGATAATCTCATGGCAGCACTCAGTGCAGTGCCCGGAGGGAGTTCAGCAGTATTCCCCTTCAGAAATGAATCCACGAATCAGACCAATCTGCACATTAACTCTGACAATGGAATTATGACTGAGAAACCTAATAATGAAACTCACTTGATGCGCTTACCATCAGCCATACCGGAGGGCGCGGAGGCTGCATCAGGAAAAACCGGAATAGAAGATACAGAAGAAGAATGGACGTTAGTCGAAAATAACAGAAAAAAGAAAAATATAAACAAGAAAAGAACTACTTCGAAAAGAACTACTTCGAAAGAGGTTAAAAGAAGGAACATAACCGTTAATGACACAACAAAGAAAAGAAAAAATTTAATTGATTCAGATGACTCAGATATAGAAAACTCGAATTTACAACTGAGCAAGAGAAGAGATAGAAGGAATTCTTTTGAAGATTTCATGGATGAAGACGTGGGAAGTTCGACTTTAATTTCAAAAGTTATAAGGGATGACACTCAGGAGAGAAATACTAATAATGAAACCTCGATAAATATTCATAATGAAACAAGGGTGGATACTCAACAAGAAGTGGTTGATATGATCAACACCATTAGAAAAGAGTCAAGTACCAATGAAGGAAACGAAGAGGATAGAATCCACAAGGAAATAGATGATATGACGAATAGTTTTAGTGTTGTTATTGAGGAAATGATACTCTTCATTAACAAAAGCAAGGATTCGAAAGCTGTACGAGAAGGACTTATACATAAATTACTGAATAGTAACCGCGAAATGAACAGAGTGATGAGGAAAGTTATACGAACTGCTGGGAAAACTGGTAATAATCAAATTATTGAATCATCCAATGGAAACACGGTAAACAAGATCTGTAACGAAGATATGAACGTTCTGGTACAAAAAATTGATAATATCGACAGAAATATCAGAACTCTTCCAATACCCGCACCTAGAAAAAGTCTTCGTCTTGGTAATCTACCTGAATTAGTTGAGAAAGAACTGATCAAAGACGGAAGAGATGGAACGAATGTTGGACCGGCTACTAATAAAGTGGCAAACCCCCCTTTTGACTACCTCGCGGCTGTTAAGAAGAAAGCAGGAATTAGAACAGTTGAAAAAGCAAATACAGGCACCAAATATAAAATTATGATTCATCCAGCCGAATGTGTAAACGCAACCAATTCTGATGACACCCTCAAAAGATTGACTAGGCTCCCGGTCACAACGTTTGGTATGAACTTTATTCCAGAAAAAATAATAAAATTGAAGAACAAGGGTTTACTAATCGAATCCTCCAGTAAAGATATTTTTAAGCTAGTGAATAACGAAGCTGTTTTCTCACAAGGATTAGTGGCTAAAGCACATGAAGAAAAATGGCCGAACATAGCGATAAATGGAGTAAACAAAATTTTCACAAAAGAAGACATAATGGACTCTTTTAAACTAAGATTTGGTGACATTATTGAGAAAACAGGACAGAACTGGTGTAGAAGCATAAATCTCGTGGCCTCGAAGAATAAACCGTCAAATAAATGGGTTCTGGAAGTACATCCTCTCATGAGGGAAAAGGTAACAAGAAATGAAAAAATCAGCGTTGCTTGGGGTTACTACGCAGTAACGGATTATATTAACATTGTTAGGTGTTACAACTGTCAAAGGTTTGGACACACCGCCAAATTCTGTAAATCTGTCAAGACATGCTCGTATTGCACCTCCACGGAGCATGGAACGAATGACTGCTCAGTAAAAGATGATGCTGCTAAGCATAAATGTGTTAACTGTGTTAGGGCTAAATACGCAGCTTCCGGGCACTCTACAGCTGCTGCAAGCTGTAGAGTTTATAATTCTAGATTGGAGGCTTACTGCCGCTCAATCTTAAATCATGACGTTTCTGATGGATAATTTCTTCAAAATTATCCATCTCAATCTTAGAGGTTCAGAGGCCGCCACAGCGGATGCCCAACGCTTGATGGCCGATGAAAAATTTGGAATAGGGATATTTCAAGATCCCTATTGTTTCAGTTCAGAGGGGTCCTTCAGACTCCCTTACTTTCCGAACATGCAATTAGCAGCATTAAGTAGAGATAAATTCTCTACTTGTGTTATATTAAATAATTCTATTGGGAATGATTTTACTTTTAATTTCCTTAGGCATTCTTCAAGTATATATCACACGGTCACTTCATTAACCTTCAGGTCAAAGAAGCCTATCATTATCATAGGAGACTATATCCCACCTTCAGTGGATATAGACCTAGCTCTTTTCGAAATTAGAAGAACGCTTCTGCAATTCAGGGGATATAGAATCTATCTTTGTGGAGATTTCAACTGTAGATCCAAACTTTGGTTCGATGTTAAGGAAGCTGACGAGCGTGCCTTGAAATTGGAAGAGTTTATCTTCCAATTTAACCTGCATATTTTCAACCGGCCTTGTAGGAAAATGTCTTATGAGAACGAAAGGGGGGGGGTCAAGTAATATTGATCTTACCCTTGGGACAGTCTGCTCTATTCCGGAAACCCATAATTGGGAAATGATGGAGAGGGTAGGTATTTCAGACCACAAAGCCATCTATTTTTCTATAGGGAGGGTAGAAGGTGTTGCAGGTAACCACATTAAAATTAGAAACCCAGATACTATTCCAATTGAAACGGTGGAAAGAGTCCTTCATCCTTGGGTTAATTCCAATGTTGAAATCTCTGAAAATCTTAGTAGAAAAGAAGAAATCGAGTCTCTAGTGGTAGATATGAATAAGTCTCTTCAAGATCTTATTTCAAAACATGCTCGGTTTAAAAAAACATATATTGGGAGACCTGATTGGTGGACTGATAATGTTGAGAGATCACGAAGGAAATTTCTTGATAAGAAAAATCTTCTTTACAAATGTAAAATCTCGGAGCAAAAACAAGCCCTTTATGACACAATGATTATCTACAAAGATAGATTCATGAAAACTTTAAAACTAGCTAGGGAAAACAGCTGGAAAAAATTTGTGGAGAATGATTTACCAGAAAACCCATGGGGGATTACATACAAACTAGCTGCGGGAAAATTCAAGAGGAGAAATGTTCTAACCTCTTTCCTTGATGACAAGGGTGTCGAAACAATGACGCCTGCCCAGAATTTGAAATTCCTATTAGACAAACTTCTCCCGGATGATGATAAGAGTACTGATGCAACGATGGATCACCAAATCATGAGGTCGGACTTCGATTCATTGGGGGGAGGGGAGAATATGGAGAACGTAAGACCTGTGGATGTGGCTGAGCTAGATATTATTGTTCAAAACACCCAAGCTAAGAAAGCTCCTGGTCCAGATAACATACAGGGATCCTTCCTTAAGAAGGTCTATATTGTTATCAGGCCTATAATCTTGAATATTCTTAACGCATGTTTGAAATTAGGCTACTTTCCGGTTTTCTGGCAAACTGGAGAACTTAGGATCATAACTAAAAATCCTAAGGAAGACCCCGGAATCATAAATAATTACAGACCCATTACTCTTCTTCCTGTAATGGGAAAAATTCTTGAAAAAATAATTAAATCTAGATTGCTTGAAGATTGTCCTCAGTTTCATTCTTCTCGACAATTTGGATTTGTAGAAGGGAAGTCAACCAGTTTGGCCTTGAGTGAATACTTCACCAAGGTTAAATCTTCAAAAAGCAAGTTTTTAGCATCTATATTCTTTGATATAGATGGGGCTTTCAACAATCTTTGGTGGCCGGCTGTTTTTAGAATTTTTGATAAGAAAAAGATTAAGCTTCGACTGAGGCTTATTCTTAAATCCTACCTAATGGATAGAAAAGTTTCCCTGAAAAATGGTTTAACTGAAGTTTTCAAAAAGATTTCTAAGGGCTGCCCGCAGGGATCGGTTCTTGGTCCTCTCTTTTGGAACTCCTGTCTTGATGATTTCTTCGAAGGTCCACTTAAAGGCATGAGAGGAATCACTGAGATAGGATACGCTGATGATGTTGCCATTATTGTAGAAGCGGAATCTGAAATTGAGTTATGTAGAAAAATCCAGTTTGTGATAGATTCTCTCCATAATTGGTGTAGCTCCATGAAACTGAATCTCTCCGAAAAGAAGACTAAGATCATGGTACATAGGCCAATTTGGAAGAACTACTTCAAATGGAATATAAAATTGAATAACAAAAAAGTTGAGATTGTCGATAAATTCAAATATTTAGGTTTACTGATAGATAATAAACTAAGCATGCAAGAACATGTAAACTACGTGTGTAGAAAAGCAATTACTTTGGTCTCATCCCTCAGGAGAAAGGCCAAAGCATCATGGGATATTAACCTTTCTCAGTCAATGGAAAGAATTTATAAAGGAGCTATTATTCCGATAATAGGTTATGCTAGCGAATTTTGGGTTGAAAAAATTGACAAAATTTCAGTGCAAAGGCGACTCTTATCTTGTTATGGAATTTGCTGTCGAACTATGATCAAAGGCTATGCTTCTGTATCCTCCATGGGTGCTGGAGTTATTGCTGGGATTCATCCCTTAGATTTGGAAATAGTTCGACTAAATGCCTGGAAGAAATTAAAGAGAGGAAGAACTGCCTTATTTTGTGGGAAAACTTATGACCCGCAGGGTTTTAAGTATAAAACACATATGAGGCAGGCACTTTCCACTGAAATACACAATATCTGGCAAAAAAGATGGGATGAGTATGAATTTGGTAGGGCAACCTATCAATTCTTACCCGAAGTTTCTATGAAACTCATTAACCCTCCGACTTTCAAAACTGCACAGTTACTAACAGGGCACGGGGAATTCAGAAAGTTTCTCCATCGATTGGGGAAGCTGGAAGATGGTACGTGTCGGGCATGTTCAAACCGTTTTGATCTTGCTCAACCGGTTTTGGATGACCCCATCCATAGACTGTTGGAGTGTGGATTGTATGATGATGAGAGAGCTGCGATAGAATGTTCCTACGGTGGAAAAACTCCAGTTAACTTATATGACTTATACAACCTTACTCCGACAGAGCTTTTGGATCCATTCATTGAACCTAAAAATACGGAAGTTGATGATAATCTCAACAATTCACAAACGGATAACTTAACTGATGATGATGACGTCTTTGGTTAATTATCAAAGACATGCTGTTTTATTAGATATGAAAATGGAATATTTTCTTTCTTCCACCCTGTACGAATTTTGGCTTCTTGACCCGAATTTTCTTGATTGACCTAAAAGATATTTACTTGAACAAATAAGACCTACAAATTACATGAAATACTTACCCATTTAGTTCCTTACAATACACATTTATGCGACGGCACCCATCTCTTAGGAACCAACCCTTCATGGCATTCCTTCCCCGGCGTATGCTGGTTTTTTTTTATCTTCCCTGTACGACCTGAAAATATTATTATTAATAATTGGTATATGAAATTTTAATTTTTTGCTATGGATTAACGGACTAACCAATTAGTTAGTCTTGCCAATACTATGTATTTTATTTTATTTTACTAAATAAAGATACTTCAAATGCTATACCTATACTACGGTGGAAAAACTCCACCGTAAAAAGACGACCTTGGGGAGAAGAACCCTGTGGCCCTCAACGAGGCATCGACGACTCGATGCCATGATAGAGTTCCACAATGGGCATCGGACCTGCTTGCAGCGTTTCGGCAAGTGACCGAGCTTAAGGACACAGAACCCACGTGGGCAAAAAGGATCATCGAGGGGATAGATACTACCAAAGATCTAATCCGACAGCTTAGCTTGCCAGAGGATTCCAGCTCGCGCGAAAGGAGAGCGGAAAGGGGGAAAGACATTCAGGGGGCACTTGAGAGCTCCACCATAGCCTCACCAACCAACAACTCACCCTCCCCTCCGCGGCTCCGACTTGCGTACACGCCAACGAAGTCGTGTCACTTGACTGCGCGCGAAACATCGCAGACATTAAGGAAGGGCTACGGGAGCTCTCCATAGATGTCGCAGTGCTACGTTCGTCCCTTCGTGCACCGAAGGAGATTATGTTGAAATGTGCACAACAAATGCACAAAGACATGGGAGACTTTAAACGTGATGTACATGAGCTCCGGAGCCCTCAAGCTTTCGGGAATATCCACAGCCCGAAAGGACTTTCGTTGCACGTAGAAGAGAGCAAACCCGTGAGATTACCAATAGGTGATACGAATAAGCCAACAGATAAACAATCCTTGCCACTACCCAAACCTTTCGTTCAACAAAATAAACACTCCGTGCACCAAAACAAACAACCAGTGTCCCAAAATAAACAATCAGCATCCCAAAATAAACAATCAGTGCCCCAAACTAAATAATCAGTGTCCCACCACCACCAATCTTCTTCTTCTTCTTTCTAGAAGTAATTCTCTAGAGAATTCTCTTCCAGTAGGCCAAGCCCAAGTAGCATTTTGATGCTGAATTGCAGCAATTTGCTAGCAATTTGCAATTAAAAATTGCTATAGGCGCTGCCGCAGCCAACTAAATTGCTGCAAAATTGCCGTAATATTGCAGCAAAATTGCTAATTTGGCCCCACTATTTTTGAGCAAGCAGCTAGCAACTTTGCTCGCTGACAGCGCGCAAATTGCAAGCAAGTATTTGGTAGCAGCTTGCAAGAAATTTAGGTATGCAATATTGCTGCAAAATATCTGGCTGATATTTTGCAATATTGCTGCAAAATTGTTGGCTGATATTTTGCAATATTGCTTTTATAATTTTACAAAATATTGCTGGTTTTTTTTTTAATGAAAAAGAAATTTTGTGGACGAATAAAAAATTATTAATTAAATTTAAAAATATATTTTTATTTTTTTATTCAGTATATTAATTTGTTAGAATTTATTTTTAATTAACATTTTATTATTATTAACATTTTATTATTTAATATCTCAAATTATACCTACCTTTTTATTTTATTAATCTATTTTTAAATTATACCTACATTTTTTTTCCTACACGATGAATAATCCTAGAAATATAGTATCTGTAAAAATCACATAAGATTAAATAATTTTTAAATTAGTAAAAGTTTACTAAAGGCTGAGGTGAGATTCGAACCTAGGACCTACCGCTTGGATGTTTACGCATATCAGACGCTTAATCGATTCGACCACGCAGGCTTACGTTAAATTAAGTTTAAATTGAAGACTTTATATTTTAACTTTATTAAATTTTAAATTTGCTCTTGCTTTAGCAATAGAAACTGTTTTAATTTAAATTTCTTCTTAATCTTTTTAAATACATGTTAGCAAATAGCACAAACACTTTAGTATAGGTAAATGGAATTAAAGAATTCTTACATACACAAATCAAACAAAATACAACTAAAATTGTAAAAAAGGATAACTCACGATCGTGGGATAACTATATAATACAAAATGCGGGAATCAAAAGAGCTAAATTGATAAATAATATCGATTTTATCAGTCTTCTCAAACAGTTTAACAGAAGTGGCACATAAAAAGACATATGAAAATCATACAAACAGATATTCCGACGGTCAATCCGCCAACACGTGACAATGATAATATGAATTGTTTGCATGTTATTTCAGCTTGCAATTTACTATAACAATTTTTAGGCGCTATTTGCAAGCAATTTGCTAGCAATATCTTTGGCGCAATTTGCTAGCAATTTTTAGGCGCTATTTGCAAGCAATTGGCTAGCAATATTTTTGGCGCAATTTGCTAGCAATTTTTAGGCGCTATTTGCTAGCAACTTGCAAGCTATTTATGCACCGCTGTAGCAATTTTGCATATTGCGCCAAAATATGCAGCAATTTGCAAGCAATATTGCAGCAATTGAAAATTGGTAGTCAAAAATGCTACTTGGGAGGCCTGTTATTTTCCCAACACTGTTGGAAACTTTGAGCATATAAATATTTTACATCCATCAGGTAGCTTGCTAGACTTGCCTTCAGATGTGCCTGTATCCTGGTTTGTTATGTTAATGGTAGCAATTCACTAACCCAGGGGACCACCGGCTTAACGTGCCTTCCGAAGCACGGAGACTAGTCATAAGAAAGTTTGACTCTTCCCAGGTTTGAACCCGGTGCCCCATATTCGCATCCAACTACGTTAGCTGCAAGGCAATGACCGTCTCCAATCAGTGTCCCAAAATAAACAAACCCATCCTCCCACTTCAGCGTCGCGACGCGGGAACAATATAGTGATCGCCGCGAGTGCGGAAACTACGAATAAGGGGAAAATCAGTAAACAGCCTCAAACCCCCCTGCTTTCTATAACGGGCACCGCAGCGGTAGCAGCAAGCGGGTCTCCTAGAAGAGCCCATAGAAGTCCGAGGGTTTCTGCAAAGAAGTCTCCTTCTCTCACCCCCGACAATACCATCAGCAAAAAACCAGAGGCACTAATCATTGAAACTTCGGAAAGTCGCACATACGCGGCTATAGTGCGGAAATTACAAACTGTAATTGACCCGGAGACGTTAGGGGTCACGGTCCGCTCTTTACGCTCCACCAAATCTGGGAACGTTATAATACGGATGGGGGAAGGAGATGGACAGGCAGAAACGCTCAGGAGGTCAATTACTGCAGTGGACAAAGGCCTTAAAATACGCACCGTGAATGACAAATCTACATTATTAATTTCGAAATTGGAGACCACTATGACGATCCAAATGATCAGAGATGCGTTGTTGAAGGAGACTGGAGTGGGCGACCTAACAATCGGAGCTCTTAAGAACGCTCCCAGAGGAACAAAGACTGTAACAGTAACCTTATCTCCTCTGAAAGCCGAGGCACTACTGTCTAAACGAGTGCTTCGCATAGGATGGTCGCAATGCTCGGTGAAAGCTAACCCCCCCCCGTCAGATGTCACCGTTGTCGGGGGTGGGTCACATCCGAGCACACTGCTCCAGTTCTCCTCTCGCCCATGGTCAGAGAGACCTCCAAAGGCGAAATGTCACCAACCATTCCACTCCTAGTCAGCCCCAAACTTCATCGAGATCCCCAAATACTACGGCACCTTTTTTCCACAATTGAGTAGAGGAGGACGAAGACCCCCCTCGAGAATACAGCCTGTCCGGTTTTTGCAAGCCAATCTCCATCTCTCGAGGGATGCGCAGGATTTTATGGAAGCTACCGCTATGGAACTACATATCGACGTAGTGCTGGTGTCGGAACCAAACATTAAAAAATCCGAACATCTGCTAATGGACGACACCAGCAGAGCTGCCATATTTTTTCCTGCGCCATTGATCCTAGAAGAGAGTGGGACTGGAGCTGGCTTTGTGTGGGTAAAGTATAGGGGAATAACTTGCTACAGTTGTTACTTTTCCCCTAACGATCTACTACAGGTATTCGAAAGACAACTCGATCACCTGTTTACCCACGCAGCAAGCCGGACAGGCGACATCGTAATCGGGGGTGACTTCAATGCGAAGTCACCTCAATGGGGCTCCCCTCTTATAGATGTCAGAGGGGAGCTCTTATGCGAGACGCTATGTTCTACGGAGCTGGTACCGTGCAATGCTGGTGTCACCCCTACCTTTGTGAGGATAACGATAACGACAAAATCCACTTCAATTATTGACCTCACATTGGCGCCTCCGCGGACCAAAATATCTGATTGGAAGGTCCTTGAAGGAGAAACACTCAGTGACCACAAATATATCTCCTTCAATGTGAAGGCAGATCACAATAATGCAACGGACCAGCAAAATTATCTTCATGGCTGGTCCACTAAAAAGTTAGACAAAGACAAACTGCTGCAAGCCTTCACAGCGGAGTTGCCCGGTGCCATCAGCATTGAGCCCACTACCCTAATGGAAATGGTCGTAGCTGCATGTGATTCGTCCATGCCAAGGCGGAGAGGTCAACACAAGCATAACCCCGTCTATAGTGGTCGGATCACATTGCGGCCATTAGATCATCGACCAACCGGCTCCGTAGAATAGCCAGTAGAGCTTGGAACACTTCCGAGTTCCCAGAAGCGTATAGCATGTATTCCTCGGTTAGAAATCAATTCAAAGCTGAGATTAAGCGGAGCAAGAGGAGATGCTGGGAGGAACTCCTCCCAAGGCTGATCGAGGACTCCTGGGGGAAAGCTTACCACCTCGTGAAAGGGCGGCTACAAAGGACCTCAGCTAGATTATCTCCAGAAAAAATGAAAGAAGTAGCTGAGGTCCTGTTCCCAAAACACCCATTATTATCCAAGGACAGCTTGCCCACCCCCCAGCCTTGTCCTAAATTTACTTTGGAGGAGCTACACGAAGCAGCTAAGAGACTCCCAGCGCACAAGGCCCCTGGCACTGACGGCGTACCAGGCATAGCACTCAACTCCTGGTACGTGAGTACCCTGAATACTTCTTATCTGCCTTTAACATATGCCTCGAGGACGGCGAATTCCCCTCGAGTTGGAAAAAGGCAGATCTGGTACTCATCCGGAAGGGCAAGAAACCACCAGATGAACCCTCTTCTTATCGGCCAATCTGCTTATTGGACCACGTCGGAAAACTACTAGAAAAACTAATTTTGGCTCGGCTGAACGCCGATATAGAGAAATCCGGCGGCCTCTCCGACAAACAATATGGGTTTCGGAGAGGGAGGTCAACAATAGCAGCACTAAACGAGATAACAAGGTTAGTTCAGGAAGCACGGAAAGGTACCCACCGTACCAGGAAGTATAGCCTGTTGGTTACTTTAGACGTACGGAATGCATTCAACAGCGCAGGGTGGATACACATTTTGAAGGCCCTGCGCGATCTAACGATCGATCCGTACGTCTACAACATCATCGCCAGCTTTCTGAACAACCGGCAACTCAGACTAAGCAGAGAAAGGGGATCACCCGACATGGAGGTGTCAAGTGGGGTTCCACAAGGATCAGTATTAGGCCCTGTCTTTTGGAACCTAATGTACGACGAAGTCCTCCGCCTACAACTTCCCGACGGCGGCGGCGTGACCCTAGTGGGATTCGCAGACGACCTTACCTTAATCGTCTGCGATAGAGAGCTAAGGATGGTAGAGTTCAAAGCCAACGAGGCTATAGCTACCATCCTCCACTGGGTCAGGCAGAGAGGATTGTCCCTGGTCCCGGCCAAGTCCGAAGCGGTACTGGTGTCAGGCAGGAGGATCCTGCCCATAGAAATAAAACTTCATATGGACGGCACCAGTATCCCGCTGCAAGAATCTGTCAAGGTGCTCGGCGTAAAGCTAGACAAACACCTCAACTTCGCCGAGCACATCCGGGATACAGCGGAAAAGGCGGAGGGCTCAGCAATAACAATTGCACGCTTGATGCCGAATGTCGGGGGGCCAAAATCTTCCAGAAGGAAGATAATCTCCTCGGTGGTAAGCTCCGTCATGCTATACGCTGCGTCGGTCTGGAGCGCTTCTCTACGGTACCAACGCAACATAGACCGGCTGCTGAGTGTTCAGAGACGTGCAGCAATTCGCGTGGTGTGCGCTTATAGGACAGTGTCCAGAGAGGCAGCGCTGGTGTTGGCCGCCATGCCACCAGCGGATCTGAAGGCCGGAGAAAGGACAAGAACCTTCTCCGGACAAGTGAACGCTTCTGTGGACACGATGGTCCTATGGCAGCGTAGATGGAGAGAGTCCGACTGTGGCCTCTGGACGAGGCGCCTCATACCTGATATCGCTATATGGGTCGCCCGAGGCCACGGTGAGAACAACTTCCACCTTACCCAGGCGTTAACCGGACATGGTTCGTAGTGTTTTTCAATTTTATTTTTCTTCATTATTTTCTTATTTACAATTATTGTAAAATATCTTTTAATGTAATAAAAATGAAATAAACGTAATCTAGTGTTATTTATAGAAAATATTGCAATACTTTGTAAGTTTTGTGTAGTGGATGAATAATTATTATGTGAGCCTGTCTATGTCAGTTTAATTTTAATTCTCAGAGGAGAGCAGTATGTTGAGGTTTGGATTAGGAGGACTGCGCGATTTGAGCTCTCCCAAGAATTTAAATCTCTGCCTGCACAAATCTTTTAACAAGAAAGCATTGGGAAACAAAAAATTTGGTAAAAAAATCTACAAAATCTGTATTTTAAAAGTACTAATATAATTTAACAAAAATTCGTAATTATGAAATAAAGACAATTTGATCTTGAAAATTCAAAAACTTTTTTTTGTTCTGTTTTGAACCCCATTGTTATTAAGAATAATTAATACTATTAATCGTGGAATCGAAGATATCTGTGAGAGAAGGTACGTACGAAATAAACTTTACTTATTTAATAATTATTTTTATTGAGCTTATTATTATTGGTGCTGCAGATGTTAGAATTAACCATTTAATATTATCCATAGAATAAAATATTTATCAAAAACATTAAGGGAAAAAATAATGCTAAAATAAAAGTACACATCGATTAATATTGTAAATTAGAAAAATATATAAAAATTATTACCTCTGGGGAACCATCACCATAGCATTTGAATGCTAACAGGGCGTTTTCACATGCCGAGGCCCCTTCTAAAATAAATAATTAACATTTTAATATAATATGTGATAATATAATATTATTTTTCATAAATACTTGGACTGCCACATCCGTTTATAACTGGACCTAGAAATGATCTGGTTTCTTCGGGCATGACAGCCAAAACAGCTTCTGGATCAATTACACCGTCTTCAGAAATCTAAAAGTATTAATACTGAACCATTAACAATCCTTAAATCTAGTGGCATAGCTAACTCTGAGTGGGCACTGTATCAAAATTTCTTGGGAGCACCTTTTTTGGAAAATAAACGGAAGCACTCTGATAAACAAAACATATTTGAAAATAACACCAACAACTTTTTACAATTTTATTGTCAAAATCTGGGGCCCTGTATCATTGATACAACTGATTATAGTAGTAGCTATGCCCCTACTTAAATCTAATATTTTTAAATTAATAATGAATAAGTAAACTTACCACCGACATTTCAGACATTACACAAAAAGCATAACACTTTAATTTTTCGTCGCTCATATCAAAATTTCTGCTTTGGGCTGCTTTTATTGCACCTAAAAGGAAAATTAGACTTATTTTTGTATAAGAGTAAGTTTCAAAACGTACTTTCTTCGGCCCCACTTTCTGCTTTGCAGTTATTGTGTAACATATCTATCAATTCTTGCATTTCTTCAGTCATACCCTGAATGAAAAAATAATTAGGATATAAATCAAAGTATTTAAAAATAGTTACTAACCCATGCTATAGTCACACATAAGCACAAAAGAGCACAAATACTAACACTGATCATCTTAACAATAATGATAGATTTTAGTTTGTACCTCACAAGTCAGCATTTGAACTTAAATACTAGAAGAAAAAGTATAAATACTGCAATTTTTAAAATTAGTACTTGTAGGAAATTATTGCTTAGCATTAATTTTGGATTGTGGTTTTGCAAACAACAATAATTATTAATTATATAATATTATGTGGTCAACTATGCACGCATTAAAATCAAAAAATTATCATAACTATAATAAATTAATCTGCTATTACATAATATTATTAAGTGCCATAAATTTGTCAGAATTATTTTGTATTTGGTATTTGAAAAACTTACATAAAAAAGTTTTTAAATATTCCAAAATGATTTTCAAATATACCTATCTATGTAGATTAGTATAATATTCAAAACGACAATGTTGAGTATTCTGGAATGGTTTAATGTCAATCTGTAAACCAATTAGTTAAAAAAATTGATGCGTTGAAAATGAAAATAAAGCAAAAATTAATGCAAACTAATGCAGTACGATGAACCGTTTTATATCTGCTTAGGTGCTTATTATAATATTATGTAAACTATTTAAGTTTATCTCAAAAAGGAACATTACAAGGCTTCCTTGGTAAGTAACTGATTAGATTTAGAAGTTGATAAGATAAAATAAACTCATTATTCCAAATAATACTTCTTCTTCTTCTTCATTAGCCATTTTACGCCCACTGCTGGATATAGACCTCTTCATATTATGGAGGTTTTTGGCCATAACTCACCACGCTGCCCAGACGGGTTGGTGAGTAGTCCGCAGATTGATTTTGGACTATAGTTGTTTTATATCCGATAGCAGCTTGCTAGTATAGCATTCAGATGTGTTTGTAGCCCTGGTTTTTTGTTAACGGTGGCAATTCGGCAACTCAGGGGGACCGCCGGCTTAACGTGCCTTCTGAAGCACGGAGACTTGGCCATAAGAAAGTTTGACTCTCCCCGGATTGGTACCCCGCATTCGCATCCAACTCCGTTACCTCCAAGGCAATGGTCGTCTCAATTAATTTATAATTAATTTAGTTTAAATTATGAATTTTCTTCTAAAAGAAGAAGTTCTTCTTCTTTAACTTCTTTTAGATCACTTATCTGTTCTATAAGTAACGGTGTCAAGTTTCCTTGGCACAATTACCACTGTTGATTCACAAGAAACTGATGTATAGTTTAGCACAAAAAGTTTATCCTTGGAATCAGACATTTTTGTCCTTGCTTTACAGTATGTGTTAATTCTTAATTTGAGCCCCAGATATGGTCGTATTTCGAAAAGTTGGGTAAATTGCGTTTTTGTCCAGTGAAGTCCCCAAACATTATGTCGCATTAACTTGTTTATTTCGTACCATCCATCCATCCACGTTCCCCCCCTCCCCGCTAGCAAGCCGACACCTTAACGTTTTGTTACAGGTGGGTATATTATATCGTTTTGCGGAGAAAACCCTCCAATAAAATATGTCAACGATAAAAAAAGTATAATTGATTAACAATCTTGTCCAATTCTCGAAAATAATAATTAATATAATATTTAATGATCATGGACGATAACGTCGATAACACACAGTTATATTATGTAGTTTGATATCAAGCTACAACATCACATAAGTACTACATCAATAATTGATTTTATCACGGATCTCTAGAAGCACAAAATTCACGAATGCGGCACAAATCTAGTACAAAACTATGAACTATAGTTGTTGCTTTCATTTAAATTGACCATCCCATTATTCCTTATTATATTAAAATTTAATGTTTCAAGTAAGAAGAAATAAAATAGAATATAAATAAAAGTCTAAGGTAATGTTCTTATTTGTTTATTGCACTTAAATTGTAAATAAATTTTTGTAAAATTTAATATTCGTTAAACATTACATAGTTGGTTCATGGTTCTCACGTATATAATTTAACTATAATTATGAACTTGTTAAACATTTCTAACTTATTTAATGCATCGTCGCTACCGTTAGTACTTGGTATAATTTTGTGTCCTTATGGCAAGAAGAAATCCTAAAATAAATTTATTTTATTATTTGTCTTTGTGATTAATTTCTTAATTGTTGTACCTTTGGAGCTTTTTCGGCATAGCATCTGAAGGTCTTGAAAGCAGTATCACATACATCAACACCAGCTAAAACACAACAAATTAAATTTTTTTCAAATTCGAAACCAGTTTGCTGACATTTTTCAATTTTTTTTAACATTTCGAATTTATGCTAATCACGAATATTTACAGTACAGATTCGAAAATCCTTTATAAACATTACTATAATGTTTCAGTGTGGCGGAACAAGAAGGATTCGTACCCCCTGCGTATATGATAGTTACGCCTCTGAATGTTTTAATACTCGTACTTTGGATTATCGAGTCTTTACGGTAGAGTAAAATTTTTCGTTAGTGGTCGGGAGTGGCTAATGTGCAGAAACGAATATTCGTTATTTCGATTCTATGTTTGTGTCAATTGGTGGAATTAGGTGTCACGGGTGTCTCACTGGCCCAAGTCACGTGCCAACCAATAACGAAAAATTTACCTCTACCTGTTTTTATTTTCTGATTCAAATAAGTTTTAGAAACAGTTTTTCATTTTGTCTCTGGGTACTTTGTAATATTAGAAACTAATTAATATACCTACTACTATAATATTTTGTTACCTTGGGTTCCACATGCTTTAACTGCAACTCCTAATGTGGCTTGCAATTCTGGAGGTAAGATAGCAACAGCAGCTTCAACATCTATAACTCCAGTTCCTTCTTCGCTAATCTAAAAATTTAAATTTAATGTAAAAAAATATTTTAAGAAATTTTAGATAATGTTAAAAAATGATATTCTTACTGTTGACATTTCCGTCATAATGCATTTGCAGTAGCATTTAAAGTTTCCATCTTCTGCAAAGTCTCCTTTTTGAGCTTTCACGATGATATCTACAACAATCATTTACAGCACAGTGATTTTTATCCAATATAAATTAAATAATTTGTATGTACCTTCAGCAACCCCACTTTGTTCTTTACAGGTATTATGCAACATATCAATTACTTCTTGCATTTCTTCTGACATACACTACAAAATAATATTTTATTAACATACTCTAAGCTTTATTTTTATATTATATGACATTTCTTATTTTTATGAACCTATTCATATTTTCAAAATGCATAGTTTTAGAAAATTCAAATAAAAAATTTGGCTGCATGTCCATTTTTTTAATGTTATATTACTTTGTGTCTCGTCGACCGGTTTCGGTTTATACGACTATCATCAGGAGATAATAATTAAAAAATAATATAGTATAAAATATTTCAGAAGCAAACCAAAATACAGAAACCAAAACTATAATGTCAAACCAATGGAAAGGAATAAAACTACACAAGTAATAAATTGAAATCCTAGTAACAAAATTATTTCCAAGGAAATGCATATAGTTGTTGCTACAAAACTTTAGTGTTACGTCATCGCACTTATGATCGTACAAAAGTAGCACCATTGTATATTTAACAATTTCAGCCTCCATGATTGGTTAAGTTGTGATGACGTAATATCAAAGTTTCATACATTTAAGATTAATTTAATCTTGTATCTTTTGATTATTTCAATAATATAATTCGAACTTTTTTTTAATATTCAAGACGTGTATAATAAGTAATCCACTAAACAAATAATGAATGTTTAAATATTAAAATCATTTGTGATATTTTTTACTAACCATAACAGCAGAAATGCAGAAGCACACGAGCAAACACACACTGAACGTATACATTTTGATGGAAAACTTGAATCGATTTAAATGATCGTTTAACAAATTTTACCTTTTATAATATTTGTAAAGGAAATTACAAAATAACACTTTATTAAACACATCAAGGTTTTAACAAATTACATATTCAAATTTTTTAGAAACAAATATGTAATTTGTTCTTTGAATTGTTATTGTAGCATTAAAATTAATCTCAACAATGTATAAATAGATACAATGTATCCTCTAATTGAAATTTAACATTGATTTAGTTTCTCTTTTTACCTATTTAGTCAACTCGGTTGGTTTTCCTAACATGCATGTAATTTAGACAGGTTATTTTGATGAAGCAAACTCAATATTTTCGCGTTTTCGTAGTAACCAAAATATATTGAGTAAAAAAATATTTTGAGTTGGTATTTTTCCCATGACTATGAGCTCATAGGAATTATCGTTGACCATTTTTAGAATAATGCTTGAAAGAAAGATCGTAACGGGACGTTCATCAGAAGTTAACCCCAAAATTGGGTGACGTAACTATTTTATACACTAAACGAGAAGTAAAATTACTTTTGTAAGTCAAAACATGAAAAAATAGGAGTCACATGTCCTCTGTCATAGGATCACAGGAGTCTGAACCATTGAGAAGAGAAAAAAATGATCTGCAGTTTTGTAAAGAAACTAAAACGGATTCTAAAAAATACCATGAAGAAGATAAGTTTTGCTTTGGCAAAAGCTACATGCATACATAAATAAATTGAATTGCAAATTGGGAAGAAGTTGTATTTGTGATCCAAGAAATTTAATCTGCATGGATATAATTACTATTGTGTAGGTTATAGAACATAGATACTAATATTGGATATGACATTGTTTGGGGCACATTCTTGGTGTTAAGCATCTATCAATGCTTTCAAGTATCGTAATATTAATCATGTGTCTGGTACTGACGTTGTACAAAAACTTCAAAAAAATGTTTTAATATACAACATCAAAAATAGACGTCTAGAAAGCAACTCTAAAACTCTGAACTTTTGTGATAATGCCTAAAAAATTTAACTTCCTAGATGTAGCACATCCCCCTAAGAAAACTAAAATCTATTTGTACGTTTATTCTAAAAATTCAAGTTTTTTGTTTTATGGAATCGTTAGGTGGTCAGAATGGTGGTAAAATGATTAATTTTAAGGTTTGGTGGCCAAACTTGTAAAATTTATTGAAGTTTCAAAATTGTTATGCCATCTTTACGCACACCGCACTTGGATATTTTGGAAAGTAATTTAATAAACGTAAAAGAATTGTGAATTTTGACGTACATTTTAAAAATTTTAATCAAAAACATTAAAAAAAAGGTGTGCAGTGAAACAACAACTTTTTTCCAACTTTAATACCTATTATAATTTTGTCCAGCTAAGACCACTTTAGATTACCAAATGATTCGTCAAAAACTTTTAAATGTAAAAAAAAACTTTTGCAATTTTGACTTTTAAACCTTAAAAATCATCATCTTATCTACTTTAATACTTCAAGCGATTCAAAGCAAGAAAAATTGAATATTTTATGGTGCTAATTCACTGAGATTAATCTTGCAAGAGTACAAATGGATATAAACTCTTTTTGGATGTGAAGTGGAAAATGTATAGTTGTTGTACGTTGTAGTAATAAATTTGCCAAATGCAATTTTCTATACATTTTCCTGTTCAAGACGTTTCCGTGTTGGTCTTAGTATTCGCTTCCAGCCCCAAAGTTAAGGAGGCAATTTATTTTCTTTCCATTTTATAGATTGGTGATGACCGATTTTTTTTTAAAGAAGTAGCAGTAAGTTCTTTGTTTGCTGATGCTTTCAAAAATTATAATTTTGCTATTATTATACTACATAAAGTGTGTGTACGAAATAACTTGGTCGGAGAAACACCCGTGTAACTTTTGCTATAGTATTAATAAAATTTTTTTAAAAAGACTAAATTAACGCCATATTATTGTAGACATAACGATATTATATAGTAAGAATCAAAATAAAACAGAACGAAAATGAATTTGATTTAAAGTTTTCGTTCGTGAATCAGTTCTGCGCAAAAATCAAGAAAATCCTAACTCGTCACATAATGGCATTGCAAAATGTCTTAAAATCTCAAAATCCACTGTCACAAGTGCTTTTCAAAAGTTTTAATGAATCTTTCTCAATATATTAAAAAAAAGAAAGTGGTAAAAAAATTATTTGTGTCGCTAAAAAAACGCAAAGTCCGTGATCACAGCTTTAAAACACAATCCTGGGCTCTCTGCGAGAGATGTCGTAAGAAAGTTAAAATGTCATCTTCATATGTACAAAATGTACGCAAACAAGCTGGTTTACAGTCTTACAAAGTATATGTTGCCCAATATCGCAATGATAAACAATAAAAAACTGCAAAAACTCGAGCACGGAAACAGCATGACAATGTGATTCACAATTTTGACTGCATTGTCATGGACGATGAGACTTAGGTAAAAGCTGACTTCAATCAAATTCCAGGACAGAAATTTCACACAGCAAAGAAAGATGGATTGGTACCTGAGAAATTTCAAGACAAAAAATTTGGAAAATTTTCGAAAAAATATTTGATTTGGCAAGCAATATGCACATATGTCGGTAATTGATATACACTGCAAAAGTCTGCAAGTCGGTAATTGATATACACATGCCAATCCAAGAAAAACGTATGTATAATTATGGGAACTATTGGTTCAATGGAAAGGTTCTAAAAGCAATAAAAGAAAGGGATGCAAGTCATGAAAGATTTAGACTTCAAAGAAGTGAAGAAAATTGGAATGTGTATAAAACAAATAGGAACGAGGTAGTAAGAATGATTAGGAGAGCAAAGACTGAATATTATGAAACAGCAATAGATGAATGTCGATATGATACGTGTAGAATGTGGAAAACATTAAAAACATTAATATCATCAAAGAAGCAGGAAGATCAAGCTAACGAAATAAAATTTCAAGGTAAAACAGTGTCCGGTAACATTAATATTGCAGTAGAATTTAACAACTATTTTGTAAAGAGTATTGAAGAAATTGTAGATTCAATACCCAAAGTAGATATAATATTGAGTAGGCAACAAACGATGCCAGGATTTAAAGATTTTAAATTATTGAATAAAGACCAATTATATGAAATCGTAATAAAAATGAAAAACAAATCAAGCCCAGATGACATCGATCTGGAATTTTTGAAAATATTCTGGGAGGAAGTGAGTGATCCATTGTTGAATATTATTAATACCTCGTTGGAAACTGGAACGGTACCCGACATATGTAAAATAGCGATCGTCATACCAATCAAGAAAATCGCTGGTACAGATAAGGCAGAGGAGTTCCGTCCAGTAAACATGTTGAGCGCCATAAGCAAGATATTGGAGAAGGTTGTTTATATACAGTTAAAGGAATATGTAGCGAACAACGAATTAATATCGATATTCCAATCAGGTTTTCGGGAGGGGCATAGCTGTGAAACAGCAGCCCAATTACTAATACATGAATGGAAAAAGGATATTGATAATGATCTATTGATCTTGGTGTTATTCTTAGATTTCATGCGAGCATTTGAAACAATTGATAGGAAACTATTAATGGAAAAATTGGAAAAGCTCTTTGGGTTGTCAGGAATGGTACTCAATTGGATGAAGAGTTATTTAACAAATCGAAAGCAAAAAGTTAAGTTTCAAGAGTCCCTATCAGAAGAAATTAATGTCGAAAATGGAATACCTCAAGGAAGTATACTCGGTCCTCTACTATTCATAATGTTTATCAACGATATGTTCACGATTTTCACGAGTTTTATTGGAGTGAAGTTTCACTTGTTTGCGGATAATACATTAGTGTATGTGACGGGGAAAAACTGCAAAGCAACGGTTGAAAAGTTGAACGAAGTGATTGTTAAGTTAGTTGAATGGTTAAATGGAAACAGACTGAAATTGAATATAAGTAAGACGAAGGGAATGATGTTGGGCAAGGAGAGGTTTAAAAAGATATTTACGAATGAGAACTTGCGAATATCTTGTGAAGGATCGAATGTAGATTTGGTTGAAAGCATCAAATACCTGGGATTGATGATTGACAATAAATTGAACTTCAAAGGGCATATTGATTACACATGTAAAAAGATAGCAAAGAAATTGGGTGTGCTTAGTAGATGCAGTGACTTTACTTCCAGACAAAGCAAACTGACGATATATTATAACGCAATTGTTTTGCCTCATTTTATGTATATGGGAACCATATTTTTCATGGCGAATGTTGCGGAATTGCACCGATTACAAGTACTGCAAAATAGGGCAATGAGAACGATCTTGAGAGTAGATCGCTACTCGAAAATTGAAGACATGTTAAAGGAGCTCAAGTGGTTGAACATAAGACACATGGTGGAGTGTCAAGTGTTAATATTCATACATAAATTAGTGATGGGGAAAATGCCTCGGTATTTCGATGGATTACTCTCAACATTCAGCGAAGTACACCAACATAACACAAGGAATGGAAACAGGATTGCTTTGGCTCAGGTAAATTCGGTATTTGCGCAAAACACAATACTTTTCAAAGGTGCGGTGTTATATAATGAGCTACCAGAACGATTGCGAAGCTGCACAAATGCGAAAGGGTCATTCCATGTGAAATCAACACACTTTTCTTGGTCACCATCTCAGATTTCGATAAAATTTGGTATATCGATAGAGTGTACTGAGACTAGCAAAAATACAAATTTTTATTTAAATATCTCAAACCGTTTCCAAAATATCGCTATGTAAAATTTTCAAAAATTGGCTGCCGGAATATTTTCTAATTATTATAGCAGCTCTCCTAATTAAGCTACAGCACCAAATTATTTGGCAAGACTCATTTCCGTCACACTGACTTATATTTGTTATAAAATATTGTAAATTTCATTTTTCACAAACAATTTCTGCGGTACTTCACTTACTATAATATAAAGTCTATCGTTCTTTCAAAACCATCTTGTACTTAAAAATTATTTTAACTATGAAGCCATAACCGTCCCACTTTTAAATTTTGGCAGTCACTTACCATAAGTACAAACTATTCTCAGGAATTTTTTAAAAATTTTTAAAGATTTACTTTTTGAGAAAATCAAATTCAAAATTTTGATTTTGAGTTTTGAAAAGTAGTTTTACAAAAAGGCATATTGTGTTATATATCATCGGAAAGGGCATTAAAAACTGAGTAAAATGACATCACGCCCACCTCTGTAGCTTAATTAGGAGAGTTGCTATAATAATTAGAAAATATTTTTGAAAATTTTACATAGCGATATTTTGGAAACCGTTTGAGATATTTAAATAAAAATTTGTATTTTTGCTAGTCTCAGTACACTCTATCGATATACCAAATTTTATCGAAATCTGAGATGGTGACCAAGAAAAGTGTGTTGATTTCACATGGAATGACCCGAAAGTATTCAAACGTGAATTGATGGACTATATTAGTGAGAAAAATTTATAAGTGTATTGTATCTTCGTTTTCTGTATTGTATTACTGTATTTCTGTATTGTTTTCTGTATGTATTTTTGTACATAATTTTCTATATATATTTGTAAAACTTTAATTTTAAAATTTATGTTTTTTTGTATAGCCTACTGGCTAAATAAACGCTTATTATTATTATTATATGATTTTAATAGCGGAATTTTCTGGTCAACAGGGACTGTTAGCCAAAAAATTTGTGTCGAAAAATGCCTAAAAAAATTATTACTGCCTTTCATTTAATTGTACAAAGGTTCAGTGCTTTTTGGCTAGAATTAGTCACTTGTCATTACGGAAAATTAGCCATGGAATGGTATGGCCAGGAAAGTGTCACAATCCTGAACAGGAAGGTCAATCCACCAAATTGTCCACAGCTTAGGCCTATTGAAACATATTGGGCAATTTTCAAATGGAAGTTGTTGAAGACAAAGGGGAGTATGTAAAATGAGCAAAACTTTAAGCAAAAATGGTGTAAGGGAGTTGATACAGTCACGGATGCTGGTGTGCAACGCTTGATGCAAGGACTCGGACTCCAAGTACCGAAAATGCGCTTAGACAAAAATTAATTGAAATTTTCTTAAAAAATACTAAAAGCATCTTAAATGGGCTTACTTTTGTGATATATTTGAATTAAATCTTAATTAAAATAAATTAACTGTAATAATCTTTGTTCGACCAAGTTATTTCGTGCACACACTTTATTTCCCTACGAAAATTTTTAATTTAAGGGTGTGGAAGTTCAATAATCGCAGAGTAAATATAGAATATGAATTATTGAAAATGAAACTCAAAACTTTGTAATTGATGTATTAATTTACTCTTTGATTCATAAATTTAATACATAGAAATGGTAAGTATAGTATATTAAGTAATTACGTAGTTAATAATAGTGTAATAAAATTCAGCCTTCGTTTTACAAACATTTTATTAATAATTAATAAACAACTATTATCTTGTATTTATTAGAATATAAATATAGGTTCTGATCAACAAATAATTATGTAGTGGCATAAATCGCCAAGTTTCATATAATTAATTATTTGTAAAATTATTTTGTTTTTTTCATTGAAAAATAGAATTGTTGAAATGTAGGTACTATTTATATTTTATACTGTTATTATGTAGGTAGGTCTAAGTATTAATAAAGTTTAATATTACAAGTAATATAAGGGCCGATTTCATAATAAAAACGTTAAGAGGAATCCTCAGGGTTGGAAAACACACTTTCGTAATTCGCCGTTATTTTGCTATTAGTCAAAAAAATTGCGCAAAAGTATATATTTTTTAAAAAAGGACACTTGGATGCAGGCGGTGTTTTTAATTTTTTTAAATTCAAATTAACCAATTTCAAATTCTTTTCAACATTTTTTTTTCAACAAATTTGAATTTAAATAGATTAGAAACAACACGGCCTGCGTCTAAGTATCCTCTTTTAAAAAATATATACTTTTGTGCAAATTTTTTTGAGTAATAAGCAAAATAACAGCGAATTACAAAAGTGTGTTTTCCAACTCTGAGGATTAGAAAACGTCCGTTAATTAATCGAACAATCGATTAATCGAAAACAATCGAAAACAATCGAACAATCTATTATTTTATTTCGAACAATCGATTATTTTTTATGGCTAAACTACGCTTCAAAAAAAGCTCATTCGTTCTTTATAATTGATTATTTCAAAATTATTAATCGATCACCGATTAATCGAAAATAATTCTCAGCCCTAGTTGCAACCAGTCGAGAATCCGTACAATGTACGGTCACGTTCATGGGCAATAGGTACATAAAAGAAGAACGCTTTCTTTCTAATGCGCATGAGACTGGGATCCTAACTTAGAGGTTTCTAGCATTTACTCATTACTCCATACTTTATTGTGATGAAATTTTCTGTAGTTAAATTTATTATCCGGGGGTAAATCAGTCCCTCATTGGGATCTCCGGGCGTACACAACCAACAAAGATGGCAGAATCGTATGAAGTCTATATGGAGATAATAAGGAGTTGGGTATATCAAGTATAATAAAAGTGGCCCTTTGGATTGTAAACGGTCTAAATCTAAATGATAAAGAAATTAAATTACAACAGGAGCTAAAAATCAGTTTATTGATTTAGCTGCAATAATGGAGACGAAAGAAATCAATAGGTTCTAAGGAATTATTAGGAAATTAGAATATTATATAATTTATAGCGGCACCGGCGTTTCTCAAGAAGAACGGACAGCCGCAGGTGTGGCAATGCTGATAAGTAGAGTCCGGATTTGTAGCTATTATGCTTTTTCTGAAAATTCGAAGCAGCTGAAAATTTTTAGAAAAATTTTGTGTTTTAACTGAAAAGAAGTCATTTGGTATCAAGTTTTATATGCTTTTTTTGCTTTTTTATACTCCATTAATGCTTATTTTACAAAATATTTCAAAGTTTGATCTTTTAAATGCATCTTTCTCTTTTAAAATGCAGAAAATTTTGAAAATTTTAAAAATGTTGCTTATGAATTAGAAAATTCGGATAGCAAATCTATAAAAGATTTCCAAAATGTATTAAAGAAACCAGAACTTAAAGCAAGCGTTTATTAAATGCCACTGTAACTTTGTTACTGATGTTATAAAATCTTTCGAAAAGCAGCAAATGCGACAACATAAAAAAGAAATTGAAAGATGTGTTAGAGAAAAATAAAGGATTAAAAATCTTAAATAATATAGCTAAAACAATAGCTGGAGAAAATATTGAAGATTTTGAAATGGAACCCCACTTGTAGCAAAATTCAAATTTGCACCTATTAAAACTAGTGTAGATGTCGAAAGAAGTTTTCTGCCTACAAAAATCTATTAAGTGACAGAAGGATGAATTTTACCAAAGAAAATTTGGAAAAATTCTTAATTGTTTCAAAAATTAAATTAATAGGTACTTTTATTTATGCTTTTTTTAAATAAAATTTGTGCTTTTTTTGACAAAGTTGATGCTTTTTTTAGTATTATTTGGTGCTTTTTTAAGCACTTTTTTTTCCCATTTTTTATGCTTTTTTATCCGGACTCTACTGATAAGAAAGAAGTCGAAGAACTTTGCAGTTATGAATTTATTAATGAACGAATTTTAAAACTATTTTTTTATTGTCATCTAGGAAGGATAATCAGAAGAGGCTAAGAGTTTCTGTTGGGATTTGAAAGGCATAATGTTCATTTTCTGTTGTTTGTTTTTATTATTTTTAAGTATACTTTTAAGTGCCAACCTTACTTTCTGTAAGTTTTAAAGTCCCCCCCCTCCCCCAATTTTAAGAGATATACTTCGAACATTCGCAATTTCGTAATAATAACTCCGTAATTTATGAGTTTAGGAAATAACTCATTAGAACACAGGGGTCGAAGATGCAGTGCACACCCGCTTCGAGCCTTTGTCTTCCTACCATGGAACGCCTGCATCTTAGTTCCGTGAACTGGGTTGCATGTATATGTTACTGTGAAAGACCGAAATCCAGTGAATGTCGAGATACACCGGTGAATGTCAACATTCTCTAAGTTGCTTGGCGTATGTTCGAAATATCGGTCGAATATCATTATTTCTATCTTACACCGGCGAATGTCGGCATTCACCATGGACTCATGGTGTATGTTGAAAAGAAACATTTTTTTAATAAATGAAAACAACAATAAAACTCTATTGGTTATATTTATTAATAAAACGTACACATGCATATTAAGTTATGTAAATTGTAAAAAATATAAAGAATATAAAAAAGAACAAGAAAATGTATGACAATCTTATTTATTGCAACAACTTAAACTACCATGGCACTTCGAATTGCACAAAAGGCCCTTGCTTTTACAGCTGCATTTAGCCGTGGAACACTTCCTTTTGCAGTTACAACGTGTATAGCCTTGCCCTCCACTTTTTGAATCAGCAGAAGCTGCTTCTCCTAGCGTCATTTCTTAAGTTGAAACCTCATCCATGGAAAGTAACTTTTCTTTACAAATCACGAACTGATTACGGGTGAAAAGATACTTCAAAATACCATTTTTGTTTGCTAATTTATAAAAGTCTGAATCCTCTATTTCTACAACAACCGCTAACACATTTCGGGGGTCTATACAACCACGGTCGACTTGAATTCTTACGGTATCGCCAATTTGGGCCGGATGAAACTTCTTTTTTGAGGTTCGCAACATTTTTGTTGCTTGAAGTAGAAGATTCTCTTTTGCGGCTACTCTTTTTGAAGAAATTAGCTCGTGTTGTTCAGTCAATGCTTGAGATGAAGACGTGCTAGATTGTGGATCAGTCTGGGCTCCAATGGCATTTTGGTTATCCACGTCGCTTTGATCTGACACATGGTCATTAATATGGTCACTACCCAAATTTTCTTCAGAAGTATTAACATAGGCTTCTAGCTGTTCTTCGGTGTCAATGTTTGCAATTTGCCCGCGAGGGAGAGATGACGATGCTATCCTCCTTGTTGGTTTAACTCCAAACATAGCTTCATATGGACTCTGGCGTATTCCTTCGTGATATGTTGTGTTTTTGGCAAATTGGACATTTACTTGAATCATTATCTTGCATCCATGCAGTTAACATATTCTGTATGTCCTGATTGGATGACGATCCAGACTGACGAAACCAAAGTCGATTGTCGACGATAGTCGACATTCACCGAAGCTCAGTTGTGTTTGTCGACATATACCGGTGAAAGTTCGAATGTATAAAAAAATTAACACATGTTCGGTCTTTCACCAAGACATTTGGTATTTGTCGACATTCACCGGCGAATGTTGACATTCACTAATTTCGGTCCTTCACAGTAACATATACATACAATGTTTATTGTTATGTACTTCCTGTATAATTTTAATAAAACCCGGGGAGAGTCATAGACTTTCTTATGACTAGTCTCCGTGCTTCAAAAGGCACGTTAAACCGGTGCTCCCCTAGGTTAGTGAATTGCCACCATTAACATAAAAACCACAATACAAGGCACATCTGAAGGCAAGTCTAGCAAGCTACCTGATGTAAAAATATTTATATGCTCAAAGTTTCTAACACTGCCGAGGAAACGACGCAGTTGTTGGGAAAATAACAGGCTTTAGCCTACTAATAGAAGAGGATTCTATTAGCATTGTTTCTAGAAAGGGGAAGAAGAAGAAGAGAACCAACCTTTATACTGTTTATCTCTCGAGAATGATCTTTGATTTCTTCTTCTTCCGGTGCCTATCCGTTTCGGATGTTGGCGATCATCATGGCAATTCGAACCTTATCCACAGCAGCTCTAAAAATCTTTGATTAAAATATTTATTCTGCCCAAATCGCTCATAATTTGGCAACTTGATTCAACTGTTAGGAAAAAATTGTTATTGCAAATTTTTTAAAATCACCTTTGGCACTTTTGTGTATTTATAACATTCTTACTGAACAATCTAAACATATTTGTAGCCGCAGTTGTGGCATTATTTCTATTAATTCTATCCATTACAATAATGACAAATTGAATTAAAACATTTTTATTTTATTTTAATTTTTAAATAAAGCGAAAAACTTAAATCGTCTGTATAAACTACTTTGTGACACGTCTACTCCCACGATCACCGTGTCCTTGTATAATATACTGTAGGTGTAATTAAAGTTTACTTATAGTTATCTATAATTATAATTATTAATTTATTGTTATATTTTAATAAATTCCTAATTAAGGAAACATATTTAATAATGTATTTGAGCTTTCAATGTTGTAATTTCTGATGATGGTCGCAACTCGCGATTGAAAGCTCAAATACATTATTAAATATGTTTCCTTAATTCGTAATTTATTAAAATATAACAATAATTTATTCTCACGAATTAATAATTAATCAATTTTAAATATAATTATTAATGTATATGTCGCATCCTTGTTTAACATTGACCACCCACAATTAATGTAAGACATGAAATGGTTAAAGCATGTTTGTTTTAAGGTTTCAAAAACAATATTTATTAAACAATCTTATATTTTATTTATTCCACTAGAATCGATTAATTGCAGAAACTAATATTGCTTTTCTTAAAATATTTTTTATTTTAACAAAAATAAAAAACAAAAATTAATTTTGTGCCTTTCTTTAGGCACAAAATCCCAATAAAAAGAACTGAAAAATACTTTTATAAATTTTTTTCAACTATATTTGATCCTTTATATTCTCAGAAACTAAATAAGTTTTGATTGATTTAGCTTTTTTTGGCTTATTTATGAAGCCGACAAAGATATTTCACTAGAAAACAACAAACAGCTTTTGGTTAGATGTTGTTTGTTTCAATTTGAAAGTTCTTATTTAATTAATTTTTTTTTTGAATATTTCTTTGAACATTTGTTATTTAAAAAATTGCAAGACTATGATTCCCATTCTATAGTATTTAGTGTTAATTTCTAAACTGTTCACATATTGATTTGGTGATAGAAAAGTGATACAATTCGATAATCGCCCCTACTGATATAATGACATAGAATTGATTACCTCCTATCCGAGTCGAGTTAGGTCGACCTAACCACTGAATGTATACGAGATAATTGATGTTTACTACGTAATAGGAAAGAAAGCATGGTAAAATTTACCTTATGGGTTTGCTCAGAGCATATGGTACTATTCTACTCGACTATATTGTTTACAAAATTGATCTCTTCTCTCAATTTACTGAGATATTGAACAAAATTATGAAAGGATTAACCTCTTTGGTATGTTCATTTACCATCAATCTCTACTTGGCCTTGATGAGCGAGGAGCCTTACCAATTCGTTTTCAATTTTTTTATTATAACGACGACGGTACTGGTAGGTCCCCGATGTTAATCTTCGGAGTGCGGAATTCGTTGATTCTTTTATTGAGGTTCTTGTTTGTCAACTAAATATAAAAATAAAAATAAATTAATTTAATAAAAAAGTTGTTTATTAAATCACCAACAGAAAGAGCTAATAGATGTATTGAAACCTGAACAAATTCGGCTGAAGAGAGAGGGTGTTGATAATTTGAGTACCAACGAAAAAGACGAATTAATGAACAAATTTTTGGAAAATTTGCGACACAAAAATGTCCATTCCTCAAATGAGCAGAACAGCCATTCTAGATCAATCTCTGCTCAAGGATTGACCGCTTCGCAGCTGAGTGTCCGATTAAGGGACAAATTTTGTGATAGCGATTGTAGTATTCTGATGCGATCCATTGAGATCAAGTTTGGGCGGAGTGTACTCCTTAATTAGTGTGTGAATTTATTCTCATCGCAATAAATTGTATGTAAATAGATCCTGCAATTTTACATGTTAAAATTTTAGAGAACATAGAACATCTTATGGGCTTATATAATTATGATTAGATGAGGAAGGGGATTTTTCGCTCATCAGATTACAATAATATTTATAAGAAGATAATTCAAAATAAACCTCATGATTTAGAAATTAAATCGCTAGTAAAGTTGATTTGTTTCGAGCACGTGAATAATTTTAAAATTTTTATAATTTCCAACCTAACTGCGATATCGAAGAAAATTGTATTTCAGCATATTCTTTGCGAGACTTGCATAATGCGAATATTATTCTTATCATTAATTCTAAAAACATACAATCACAACGAACTTTTAAAACAAAAACACCAAGTGATTCGTTCTGTGGTTAAAACTTTAAAGAACTTTACAAGGCACATGGCGCTTTTATTTTATTATAAGGGAGATCACATCGGTTAGTGGCGTAGATATTTAAGGCACAATTTATATGCAACTTTTCAACCATTTTATAATAATTGAACATGGGTTAAAGCGAGAGATCATTCTGCAATTAAATGTACCTGTGCCCGAAATAATATGATTTATTTAATTGGATCTGTGATCCATATGTTCAACAATACAATATTTAAATATGTTTAATTTATACAACTTAGCATAAAATTTGTTCTAATAGTAATAATTACTATAGTTATTATTGATTCGTCTCATTACACTTTGAGAAAAAACACAAGAGTTTTTCATCAAACCGGCTGAATTAGAATTTACAAATTGAAACGAATAAGTATTTTCCCCATTTCAATTTATAGATTTATTATTTATAGAACATACTATTTGTTAATAATAAAAAACTCTAAAAAAACCACAATAGCAGTCATAAGTAGGTATCATCATTCGGGGATGCAAGGTTTTTCATTAGAGGATGAAGATCATCGTCAATTTGTTATAATTGCCCTTTTATTGATTTAATAGAGGTTTTTATGGATGAATTATGGCAGGATTCCTGGCTTAGTGCAGTCTTAAGGATTGTTTTGAATGTGTAAAATTCACTTAAAAAACCTGTAACTTAAAAGGGCCCTTTAAATTTAAAAATCATAATATACATCATTAAGTGCAAGATCCATTACAAGATCTATGATACTAAAGGTGTGTTCACAATGAAGTGGGGTCTTGCCTTGCTTCGGTAGAAAGCTGCCAAGAGCCAATCGAAATGAACAATTTTTAATCAAAATAAAAATACTTTAATCTAATTATTGGTTCTTGTCAGTTTTCTACCAAAGCAAGGCAAGATCCCACTTCATTGTGAACACGCCTTTACATTCAGATTTTGGAAACTAATATGTACAGTCACTGCAAAATAAACTAGTAATCAGATGTATAAACTATTTTAGTTTCGTTATTTAGTAATAAAAGTTAAGAAAGTAGTAGAACGACTTTTATAATTAAAAATAATAGTGTACATAATAGTACTTACACTACATACAATTTTTATAATGTTTAATTTATTAAAGTTATACACATATAAAAATAATAAATGTACAATAAATAATTTAGCGTTTTTACAAAAATTTTAAATACGCAGTTTTATTGTAATCAGTCTTGAAGTGTAGTTATTTACATTTATCTATAGATAAGTAGATATAAAATTAATTAGTAGTTTAATAACTATTGAATTGTACAAGTTTTTTAAAATTTATAATAAACAATTCTTAGGAAGTTTACATAATATGTGGTTTACATTCTAAGAGTAGCAGAGGAATTAATTTTATTTCCGAAACTTTTGTAGTTTAAATAATTATTTCCTAACGGGTATTAATAATAATATATCTATTAAAAATATGGTTATTAAAGGAATCAATTTTTTATGATGTAGAGGAATGTTAGAAAATATATTGACGTTAATATGAAATTATTAATAGCACTTACGAAGCGGAAGTAAAATAATTTAGAGAGCAGCTTGTAGGTACATTACATTGTTATACTCATAATGGTAATTATGATATCTGACTTGAAAATATAAATATATTAAAATGGCTCGTTTCATTTTAAGAATTATTTCAACAGTTGTTGTTGTTGGAATATACAGATTAAAATTTCATTTTTAGTAAAAATCAATAGTGCTGCTACTATAAAATGTCGTAGAATGAAAGAGCGTACCCCATACAAAATTATATTAAAAATTTCGTGTACATTTTAGAAGTAAATTATATTACCTAGGAAAAAGCCCAAGGAAACTGGCATCCTTTCAATTTCATCATCATTTTTCAAATTATCATCAGATAACGATTGTCTGAAAATATTTTCAAATCTTATTTCAGCTTACAAAATAAAGAAAACCGCTCTGATAAAATTATTACTATCCCAACATAATTTGTTAAATGCTTAGCCAAAATATTTGGTTAAAATTTTGTAAAACCATTTCTACAAGTATACTAGAAATAATATTAAAAACGTTCAATTCTGGAGTATCAATAATAGTAAAATTGATATTATATTACATGGTCAGATTGTTTTTGTTATTAAATAATTAAATTCACATTAAAAAAGTTGTGTTACTTTTGTGATAAATCGCACTGTAAGCTGTGAACTATTGGTATAAACATTAAGATTTCATATAAAACTTAGTTGTAATATAAAATCTATCTCGTATAAACAGACCCTTGACATCAGATTAATTACATGAGCGTGTAAGTCACGCAATCAATAGTAAAAATTGAAAGAGTGCCAATTTGATTGTATTACAGTAGAATGGCAAAAGCATACAAGTATATAATCGGTTGTAAATACCCAATTTGCATAATGTAGTGTGTATCAATCTTTTTTATTTACACCCCTTTTACCATATAAAATTTTAATTGAGCCCCCTTTGTATTTTATATTTTTGTTTTTACGTTGCTTTTGTTTTAATAAATAGTAATTAATAAAAAGGTAACTTTCCTTGGATTTATATTTTCCCTTACCTTCGAAGTATTGCGCCCCCAAGATTGAAATACCATGGTCTCATGTGTACCCACTCTAAACAGTCTAAATGTATCACTGTAAAATAATTTTTTAAATTTATATGTATTTTCGGTGATTATTACCAGGCTAACAATAAATAAAGCAGGAAAAAGAGATATTTTTGAGGTTTGCATCATTAATAAAAAACATAGTAAAAAAAAATATAAACATTTTAAATGTATTAAATCACGTTCTTTTGCATTATTTCAAAAATTTAAATATAAAATATTGAATGTTATGGATTGTAAATGAGAAGATAGCGTGAACGATTAAGGATGGGATTTGTTTCATTTCAAAAGTGTAATAATTTAAGTATACTAATAATTCATTTAAAATCTTTGAAAATGATCAGACAGGTAAAAATTAAGCTCCCATTTGCGTGGTTCTAACCAAATTATAGAGTTTTCAATAAATACCGTGCCTATTTTAAAAGTTTCCTGATTAAGAATATACATTTTTGTTGTCTTAACGTAACCACAATAAATTCATTTGTCTAATTACAATTAAAAGTAATCACATCCATTTTATTTAAATTTAACACATTTGAAGTATGTAAATACAAAGTTGTTCAGCAAGTGGTTAGAGTGAATATTATTAAGTAACGTTTTGGTGATTTTATTAACCAACCATTGAACTTACAGCCATGATTAAAATTAATGTTCGTATTATCCTGCTTATAGTATGTAAGTGTTAAACAATTTACTTTGGTTTATTCTCTCATGTAGCTGCTATAACGTTTAATCTTGTCATGTCTCTTCAATATTACAGTTCAAGATGCTAATCATATACGAAGTGTTTTAGTAGTGGATTTCCTCTTTAATCAGAGCATCATTAAGTTATTACTTTGTGTATTCCCATTAATAACGTAAACCCCTGCACTGTCCATGGCTCCTGTATATTGATAGCTCCAGCGAGATGTGTGCATCCTTCGATAAATATAGACTTTCACTGCTTGATGGACGTCTTGATTGGCAAAACAGAATAAGCAAGAAACGCATAATCCCTGAAATTACCACAGTATAAATCAAGAAAGCTTACTAAAAATTTATTCTAACTCATAACAAACATTTTGCAAGAAAACTAGTGAATATTTTGATATAATATACTTCAAGGATGAAGTATGGAGTTACAAGTTGTACGAAAGTTCAATGCAATAGAACATCCACAGTAGGGAATAAATTGTAGCTTTGATTTTACCATTGAGAGATACCACTCAGTATCTTGCAAAAAGGAATAAAGCGTTTGAAAATCTCATCAAAATTTAGAGCTCTACACTTGGGAATTGTGAAACCTTTCGATATCACGCAATAGAAAATACTTGCATATTTTAAATTTTTTGATTTTATGTCTTGAGATACATACCTACCTTGGTAAGGTAGTGGTAGGTAAGGTAAGGTAGGTAAGTGTAAGAGAGTAAAAAGTTGGATTCGAACAATGAGTAATAGAACCATATAAAATATAGTCAAAGATTGTACTTATTTGAAGCAAAAGGTATTATGACTGCGCTTTATAAAAAGTAAGTACTCAATGTAGACGATAATTTTGTCATTTATTTTTTAAAATTTTTATGGATTTAGTGAAAATAGTAGGTATATTATATCCTAATATTATTTGTTTGGAAGAATTTCTACGATTACAATTATTAATTTCTAGATCATTGAATAATTATTATCAAATCAAACTTGAAAACTGAAGTTCTGTTAAGTACAGTTAATTAGCAGAATTTCATTATCATTTTAGCAAAAGCCTAATAATCAAACAATGATTTCTAATATAGAACCTATAAAAAGTTGTAATTATTAATTTCCAGATGAATAATATCTACAATGAAATTATTAACTCAGTAGGTACTAACTTATTGAGTTATAACTTTTAATATTTTTAATTAATTTTTAACAAGTTCTTTTTAAATCTGTAACTAAGTGAGATATTTTAGATAATTTGTATATTGACAAAAAAACTGTAATGTTAAAAATTGACATAATTTTTTAATTATTTTAAATTGACATAATTTTTTAACATACCTGTAAAGAAACGACAGTAACTGTAACATATTGGTATAAATGTTCATATGTATCGTGCATATTTGGCCGCAGAGGTATTAAGATATGTTGCAGACCAAACAAGGGCATTAAGATTAGAGCTGCTCTCACGGCTTTTCTCATTCCCGTGGGTGCTGGATTTGCAGAATTAGGATGCATAATAGTTAATATAACTCTTAAAACGTTGATTAAAAATACTAGAAATAAAGAAAATCGATTTACGTTAATTCAAATAAAAATTATAAAACTCACTTAACGATGTAATAAGAGATAGAAAAACTGGAAATGTAAGAATCCAACTGCTATAGCTTTCGTACATCCAACAACTGTAACAGAAAAATTTTCAAATGATGTTTAATTTTATGACACGAATTAAATTTCAAATAGCTTAAATTTTTAAAGTAAATTTACATATTTTGATCTTTATTTTAGCGTGAAATGACAATATAATTATACGATTTCATTTCAACCTTCAAGAAAATAATTTACTTTAATTGGTTACAATAAATTTACAAACGAAAATTTAAATGAAATATTTTTAATTATAATATTTTTTTTTAAGAAGACGGAAACTTTTAAGAATTTAATCACATTTAGATGAATGTGGTAAGTTATTTTCAATATATAATATGTATAAAAATATTGATTTCAATTTCGATAATCCAATAAAAGAGGAAATTTACATTTTAAAGTTTTTTATATGTAAGATTTTCAAAGGACGAATTTTGGTTTAATGTACTATATTTAATATTACCAATAAAAATAATAAAATCGATATTCCTATACTTACAACTTTGTATCCTCTGTTGCATAATGTCTTACAAATCCATAGATAATAATGAGTAATAGTGGCATCCCCCAACCAATTCCGAAAAACCATCTTAAAGCTACTTGATCACGAACGAAAACAACAACTAAAGCGATATGCAAATGTAGAGCTTCGCAAAACATCCACATGTAATTGGCAACCATAAAATAGTGCATCATTAAATGTAAAGTTTGGCACCATAACTAAAAAAGTCATTATTTTTATTATTATTATTATATTGTTAAGATTTATATTAATTTAATTTATTTTTTATATTTTTACTTATATTTTTTAAGTGTAATTACTTTGTATACAAACTTCTCAGATGTTTTTAATTATTTGAATATTAAATCCATTTGAGGGTTTTCTGTACTTTTTCTAAACATTCAAAACTCATCTTTAATCATAGTTTTTGGTTTTTCAACGTGTATTTTCTATTTTATGAACCAAAAATTACTTCAAATTTAAGGGTTTTGGAAAATCCTACGATTACAGACCAGTTTTGAATGTTTAAAAAAAGCACACCAAATTTGAGATAGATTTGTACACAGGGGTTTGAAATATCTTGGTGACCGATTTGAAAACGTAGTTTTGAGATAAACGCTTTAACTTTGTTATTTATTAATATTTTCTAACAGAAAAATTACTAAGCTCTCACTAAATAAAGGTCTCTTTAATAATTAAATTGTTGTAAGGTAAAACACCCAGTAGTTGTACAGTTTTGAAAGTAAAACCTATTTAACTCTAATTTAAGCAAATAAAATTCGATTAATTTGATTAACTTATTTTATTTATAAAAATATATAGTTTTGCATATAATAGCAAAGAAAAAAGTAAAAATTAATAAAATTATCATATTTTTACAAGGTTTTTAAAATATACTTCAAATGCAGCAGTAATTGAACAATCTATTTTGAATCGCAGCCGTAATTGAACACTCCAGTGTTGGTAGTACTTGAACACGTGTGGAAATAGTAAAAATCAGTCAAAATCAAACAAAAATCCAATCGATATTCTAAAGATACATTTGGCAACATTGATTTATTTATATATGAAACGTCATGGACAAACGTGATCATTTTATGTTAGTTTTTTCGAGTTCAAGTTCATAACCTAAAAACTGATTGCGCGGTTTACTGTTTACTAACTTTCCATGGCAAAAGTAGCATGCTTTTATCGGCTATTCCACATGCCAACTTTCAAGTTAACAAAAATATAATTATTTCGATTTATAATTTAAAAAAACTTATAGAAATCAATTGCTAAATCATCAAGTAATTATAAAATACGGATATTACTTATTATGAATATTCGGTTTTTGCATTGATACACTTTCAAAAATCTGTTCAAGTACTAGTTCCATTTATTGCGGTGTTCAAGTGCTGGGTGTTTTACCTTACAAAGATATGCATACATTTCTCAAAAAAAAAATTGGAAACTTTATTTTTGTTTCGACGTCCTAAGTGGACCTAACCCCTTAAGTCTTTTTTCCATTTTCTACTGTGGATAAGCTCGCTAGCCCCCTAAAATATGTAAAAACGGGCGTCAAAAAGACGCAAATTTAATTTTTAAGATACCATCTCTTTTCTTACTTATGAGTGGGGAGTATTCTATATCCACCAAAACCCCCAGTTTTCCAATTGTTTACTTTGGAATGTACCCTCCAGGTCAAGGAAAGATGTTTTCTAGATGATAGACTGTAATAATTGTTAATTTTATCTCAACTTTTAAACGTTTCTTCTATTTCTTTAGGGTAACTAAGCCCCTTATTTATGTTGCACCTCAAATAATGCCCCTATATGGCCTGTACCACCTTCGCCACGTTGTAGTTAAGGCACTGAGATTCGGAACATCAGAGTTTAGGTTATTTGTTGAACTATGTTCTTTATTTTTTAGTGGTCAATATGCAATTCATACGGATAGGTATGGAGTATCAGAACTTAGGGATCGTCCATAAAGGACATCCATTCCATACCTAGAGATGGAGGAGGGAATCACAAAATGTGACTTACATACGTTTGACTGAGAGGTCGGGGTTTAGCTAAATGTGACGTCTACGTAAAACTCCCATTTTTGGAATATTTATGTGTTATCGTTTCCAAGAAGCTTAGTCGAGTAACTTAATATAATTATAATATCTGTAGCTAAATTATTGATAGGTCAATAACAGCAATATTTTTATTCACATTCATCTTAATTTTGTAAGTTTCGAACTGATATAAAAGTATCTATGTATAAAATTGTATTTCAATTAGAAAGTTGCCGAAAGTGTAACAAAGTTTTGCAAATAACTTCAAACTAACTAAAATTGCGCCATATTTTTTTGGACTTTTTAAACCAAACTACCTTAAAAGTTACACAGCTTCAGGGGAAAATATCCCCATTTCTATAATATTTTTATAAAAGCCGCATTTGATGTCTTAATTATTATCGAAATACTACTTTAAAATTTGATTGCTTCATATTATACTGGATTATATTTCTTTGGTACTAATACATTTTAAAAGAGTAAATAATATATTTTAGCATCTAGTTGATTTTACAAATTAAATTTGGTATATCAAAGTTTTTATTTTATAAAAACATTTTCAAAATTACGAAAATAATCGATAACTACTCGAAGCATTCGTGACGTACCTAATAAGTCGGGTAATGTTTGTATTACGTCACAAACGTTTAGATTAATGTTCGTTATATATTTTTTCAAATTTCAAGGGTTTGAACAGCCTTGAACAAGGTATGCTTTAATTTTAGTACAAAAGTATTAAAATAAAATGTATACAAACGCTTAATATTGAGAACTTGATAAATTTTTAAGAATGGGTTCCTCAACTGACATTTTTATTTTAGAAGGAGTAGAATTGTTATAAACGTAGCCCTGTAGCAATAAATCTAACGTCAGAATATAGAATTCAGACCCATTCACATACTGTAATCTTATTTATAAAAACTGACGTTTTTCTTTAGAAAAAATATAAAAGAAATTTGTCACTGTTAGCCACATATTAATTAAATCTGCAAAAGGAATACATTTTGTTCCAGCTTTGGAACAAAAACACATTGTTCCTATTGTTAAGTTTATTAGTCTATCATACGGAGTTTCAGAGGTAACATAAAATCAGAATTGCTTCAGAGTTATGTCGGAAGCTTTCTACAGCAGTAGATGAACATGGTATCGCCAGGATTGGCCTGTTTTTTGGTTCAACCAGTAATTTATTTAAAATTTATTACATCATGTTCCCCGTCAAACCATTTAAAAAAAATTGTTTAAAATTTCGATTTAAGCAAATAAACTGCGAGGGTTAAAAACTCCTAAACGTTTTAAAAAATTTATGTGCGTAAAAGAGATAAAAAAGTAGAACGTTAATATTCTTTATTGTTCGTGTATTCGACAGTAATTACATTACAGGATTTCCTTTCCCAATACTTTTTCCTAATATCCATGCTGACGTAGATGTTATATACCTACCTATCTACAAAGGAAATTAGAAAATAGAGGAATTATAATGTTTGATTAATATTCAAATCAATAATTATTTTTAGTTTCATTCTATAGATTAAATAATCAATTATTTTTGTAACGTTGATGTTAGAAACTGTAATATTGTAACTTATTATCTATCAGTAATAGAGTGTATTAAAGAAATTGTTGTAATATTGAGATTGAAAAAGCAAGAAGTTATTTATACCTTTGATAACTACTGCGATGTTTCGGAAAACTATTAATAATAAAATTCAATATTAAGCAGTTTTCGTTTTTAGTTAATCTATTGGTTTCCCCTGGTGACTCAGCTATAACTATGTAGTTTCATCTACATATTGTCGTAGTTCAAATTGCCTGAGAACTTTGTACTTGTAGTCAAATCCAAATAAAATGTGTTGGTTGTATAAGAACCTTACTAAGTCCAAATTGTGTTAAAATTATTCTAAAAAACTTAAAAATTGTTTTAGAAAATAGTACAATAATTGTACACAATATTAACACAGTGTGGACTTGTAGATAATCTGGTCCCAAATTGTACTATTTTTATTAAGTGTGGTAACCAAACTTCAGTGATTTTGTTTTGAATATCCCAATATCTGTAACGCGAAACCATGCGGTAAATGTATTTCTGATTTGACGGTACGGTCTCTACAATAATGTTCTATGTTTTGTGCTATTTCTTTTGTAATTATTCTTAAAAATGTATGGTAAATATTGAATGACTTGAAAATAATATGTTACTGATTGATTATAAAATAACATTGTAATTGTAACTTTACAATCTTGCTTATTAGAGTCATTTTTATTTTGATGTTACTCTGAGAAACCATTGGGACATAAGGAAATTTTATTATAGGTAGGAAAGGTTATGCCGTGTTTCCAATTAGAAGGCCTTCCTAAATCGGAATTTTTAGACTAAATTCCCTCGGACACCGTGTCAAATATTAGTGCCAATATAATAGAGGCGGATGAAGAAAATTTAAAAAGTGTCTATTTTTATGTCGATAGAGAAAAAAACATAGTTCTTTACAAATAAAGGTTTGATTAAGCTGCTCAATTACCGGTGAGAGTGACTTCTCTTCATTGAACCCATTGTAAGCACAGCTGCAGAATCTCACAAAACCAAATGGAAGTGCAACACTTGTAAAGTTGGTCTGTGTTTGAACGAAAAGCGAAACTGTTTGTTTTTGTATCATTCAAAATAATTGAATGGTTTGTTGCGAAAACGTAAGTATTACAAAATATACATTTCGAGATAATCGATTTAAAGTGTCTGCTTTGTGTAATTGATTTCCAAATTGTATTTTTTTTTCAGAATCCTTTAGAAATATATGTTCTTTATTTGAACCGTTAATAAAATGCCCCTACATAATAATAGTTTTTTAGCAATCTCTTTTTTTATATTATGAAGTACTTTTATATTATGAACACAAATCATAATTTATTGTTAAAAAGAACAAAATATTTACACAAAATAAAATGTTATGCTTAAAATTAAAGCATAATTATAATTTTAATCATCTTATTGAGGTCCAAAATCGAAAATTTTCCAAAAAAAAAAAAAAATGCAACTGAAGTTAAAATCTTAATTACAATGAAACTTAGTAAATTTATGTGGCTGGTCAGTCAGCAAGCATTGCATTTGCTGCTTTTGGTGCAAAAAGGTAAGTACTACAGTAGATATTACCTTTTTGCACTAAACGGATATTTGATATAGTAAAAAATTTGATAAAACTTGAAAGCACAATTTTTATTTTTGCACCAATCGATCGGGCTACCTCAAAACTATAAGAAAACATGTATATCTCAATTTTGGCAAAAATGTCAGTACTTACGTTTTTGCAACAAACCATTCAATTATGTAATACTTTATATACTATACTTAACTTACTAGTTTTTCAAAAACCTGTGTAGTTTTGTATGGCTTTAAGTTTAAATGTTTGAAAAAGTATATCCAAAATGTATGAAAACTTTATGTTTGTGAACTCACAGTTTTCGACGTACAAGGACAAGGAGATTGCTGCTGCACTTGTATGGAATGTTCAGAGGTGTAATCAAACAAGATTTAAAATTGTTTGATTTATTTTTTGAAGAATTTTGCGATGGGATTTGTTCGATCCGACGCGCGTTGCGAACTTGAAATGGGGTTGTTTCAATGACCTACTTAATTTTATACTCTTAGTATCAGTATCGTGGTAGAAAATAGTTAATGGTAAAAAATGTCAGTGCGAATTGAATATTGAGAACATAGGGTATGAATAATATTTATTTTTTGTAAAATTGATTTTATTAATCCTAGAGATTTACAATACATAGGTGATTTGCAAAAAGTAATCGATTAACCTGCTGTAATCATAGTTAAAAAGTTGGTGGGACAGCCTCTTCTATTTAACCGTGATTAACTCCAACTAACCATGATTAAACTACTTAACCAGAATTGGTGAAACTGGCCCTTAATAGAATATCTTTAAGTTCTATTGAATTTTTGGCGTTATATGGATAGTCATTGAAATATGGTTTGAGATAAGCAAAAATAAATATCGTGATATTGAAAGCAGACAATTATTGTCAATTTGTAAGCAGTCCGCGTTCAATCAATGCGGAGAAGAGATCTCACTAATCTCTTTGCATGGTTAACCAAATGGTCAAATATCAATATTACGACAATTATTTCAACAAAAATTGTTTCTTTCTTTATCTTTAGTACTAATTTTTCTGAAATTTGTATAAATTTTAATTTACAGTTAAAATGAAATTACCTACTTTTAAATTGTATTTGAGTAATTATCGTAAATTATTTATTCATTTTGCTTTATATGTATATTACAGTAGAGCAGGACTCGAGAGAATTATTAATTTTAGTATATTGTAGAATAAGATGTTCTTGTGAACTAAACCATAAGTTACAAGTCAATATTATAGTCTTTCACCAAACCGAGAAATTTGTAGAGAAAAGTAAATCAAGCAATAATTAATTTAAATTAAATAGAAATTCCGTTAGTAATATAAATTAAATTTGTTCGAGTAATAGTACATTAATTTGAATGTGTGTTAGTTTAACATGATTGACGATTGTGATTATTTTACTACAATTACCTATTTTATTTTAGAGTGATTATTTCTAGAGCGTCAAAAAATTAGGTAATGTTTTTGAATTATATTTAATAATTAAATGTGTTTTTGATTTGTTTTCGAGTTTTCGTGTTTTCGACTTCTTTCGCATTTCATGCGTTTTTTGTTGGTGAAGTCTGGTTTATCTTGACTAATTACACTTTGTCAATCGTGTGTGTTGGTCCATTGTGATGATGGTTGTGTCTCTAAAGAGAACTCCTTCCTGATCCTGTATATTTAATAATATTTAAGGAAGATAGGCTTCCTGCAAAGATTTACAAGTATAAACCAGCAGGAAAGAGAAGCCTAGGTAGACCGAGGAAGAAGAATATTTGAAAATAGATTAATAAAATTTTCATTATAAAAATAAACAATTTCCTTTAGGAGCTAGTTTACATTTAATTAAACTAACAAGGGTTAGGGTCCTATATTGGAATCACTGATCAGATGCATTATTGCTATACGAGCGTAGATGTTGATAATAAGGATTCATCAAGTTCAAATAGTATACAATTCACTGTATACAGCCAATTTAAAAAAAATCGATTTTAAATTTTTTTGTTTAACGTTTTTTATACGGACAACGAAAATTATGCGAATGAATGGATTAAAGATTCCCAACTCACTGGTGTACTAATCCACTGGAAATCTTGTTAATATATTATTAATCCAGTGGAATTACACATCAGTGCGCTCGTTAATCCATTTATGTGCGTCATTTCCACTATCCATAATTTATTTATTACTATTCACAATTTCAATATTTTCTTTTTAATTTATTGTAGACAAGTTGAGTATATTTTATATTTAAAGTTAATAAATATTAATATTTTAAAATTCATGTACTTACAGGATTATCCCTAGTTACTTCAGGACTAGGTATGACTTCTTTATACCATAACACCCACAATAAGTTATTAAATGTGAAAGATACGAATAAATGTGTATGGATTCGAATTCTTGTGCATTTGAGTGAACTGAAATCAAAGAAGAAAACAAAGTAAAAAGATTTAAAAATAAATAGAACAAATTCAGAAAAATATATTCCACAACTTATTTTTTGTTTGGTTATTTTTTAATTAAAAAAGTTTGGAATTACTTTATGTTATGTGAGTATATGGAATACACATTCTCTTTCAAACCGCACGCACGCACGCAAAAACTGTACATCGTGAAATAAATTTTAAATATGTTTGGTGTATTCTAATTAACAAAAGCAATTTGTAACAATATTCATATGAGAAAATGTAAAAACATTTCAAGTGATGCTGTGGTTTATATTCAAAATTTGAAATAATATACAAGAGGCAACACAAGCGGTAATTGTCTAATTAATGCTTATAATTAACTACTCATAAGAGAAAATTGTATGAAAATGTAAATGGCAAATGGTGGTTACATCAGGCTTTCAAGGTTTTATCAGGTTTTTAAATATTCCACCCGTATCAGAAAACTAATAATTGAAGTTAAAAATATGAAACAGCTTAATTGTCCAGTTTGTAAATGGATTCCAGTTAATGAACTGGAGCATCATAATAACAAAATACGTCCAATTTTTAGTTTGAAATTTGTTTTGATAATGTAAATCGCGAATTTATTCATCACAATTTAAAATAAGTAAGAAAAAGTGTTTTTATAAAATTTATAGTAAGTCTGCATTGCATAAGTAGTGAGTAGTACCATATTATGGCACTTGGTCTTGAATTACAGATTTCAACCTGTTAGTTCGGTATTACCATTACCATGATATTCCTGTTTGTATTGTACATTTTCTAAAATAATAATGCCGTTTGTCCCTATTCCTTGTCTACTACTTAATACAGGGTTTTTACAGTTTCTGTTCAATTTTTTTGCACAATACAGACCTTTTATAATATTTGAGAAATAAATAACTCTGCGAAATTATTCATCGTTGAAACAGATGTATTACATGAGATGCAACAAATAACTTCGGACATCAGGTTTGTTTGTTAAATGTCGTGTTGGTCGGTCGATCAATTATAGTTTTCGTTATTCCGGACGTAAAACTAACCTTTTCATCAACAATTTCAGGTACGATAAGTACCTGTTTTCGTATATGGCAGAATAACGAAAAGCGCTTTACATTACGCAGCCGTAAACCTTCTTTTTCACTTCGGGGGCGTTCGGGTGCCTCGTGCTCCGCTAACGCTACGCCCTCGGCACCCACCCGCGCCCCTCGAACGAAAAATCTCGTTTTACGTCCTTGTAATGAAAAGTACTATTTGTCGTACTGTAACATCCAATTACGACATAGAATTAGAGGAATCGGTTTCATACAATGCAACATTATGAATAAATTCCATCTGTAGTTTAAGTAATTTATATTAAATTAAATGTGGAATGATATAGGGTTCATTTTAGTAGTGGTATTTAGAATGTGTTTCATTAGATGGAATAAGTAGTATTTTGTTCAATTTATGATCTGTACGCTTGAATCAATTTATAATAATACTTTCAAATCCAAGTAATCCAAAGGAAACTAAAATTTTCAAAGGTTCGATAAAAATAGTGTATTGTTGTGTAAAAGTTGATTTACTCCGCATGCTATTTTTAAATCGCATACATTAATGAACGGAGTAGTTGAAATGTCCAAAAATAATAAAATATATAACAATAACATGCAGTTTTATTTTGTTTGTCGCTGTCAGTGACAAATAAACATCCCTATTCACTAACTCGTTCGTTATCAAACCGTTACGAACTGTCAAGTTTAGTTTACCAAGTTTGGTTTAGAAACCAAACCTTACTGCTATTAACGATTCGATAACGATAACGAAGGAGTTAGTGAATAGGGGTGTGTGTCTTTGCTGCTAAAGGCAGACAAAGTACTACATATCATAACAACGACATTAAAATGAAACTTTGAAAAATTAACTATAATACTGACCATTTATTTAAAAAACTACTAATTAAAAATAATACTGAAATAAAGAATTTAATTTAAAAATATATGGTGGAAACTTGATTCATTTATTAAAATTTCGAAGTTGATAGATTAGAAATAAATAGGTAAACCTTATATCACTATATTTTAACTTGAGATTAAAATGTACCAATATATCGATAAATTAATAATTCATTATTTTCTACTACATAATAAACACATTTAGACCTAACAATAAACCGCGACATTTAAGTGTGCCAAATAAAATTTTACAATACTGTATAACAAGCTTAACATAGAAAGTAAAGCTTTTATACAGGACATTAAGTTTTATGAAGAAATTTATGTAGGGTCATATAGTAAGTGTCGGAAGCATTCTACTCTTCGAACCTGCTTTGAAATATTGATATTATAGGACATATTTATTATATTATGTGTTAATATTAAATAAATGAGAACTGATTTAAAGAGTGGAGAACTGATTTTTCAAGTAAAATTTTACCATAAGTAGAATATGCATGCAGCTTTAACCTTTTAAATTAGTGACGTGGGTGCCTCCGAGGCAATATTCCTATTTGAAATGTATGTAGGAAAGATTCACTTCATTAATTAAAGGTTCATCATACCCGCACTGCTGTAAAAACCCTTATAGATCTGAATCAGTGACAATAGTGTGTATTCCTTGGAATGTCACCCATCCTAGACTGTGGTGTTCTAATATAGAAATTGAGAGATTTAACAATTTTTATACGATGATCAACGTACAAACCATTATCTTAAATTTTTATTAACATAAAAACATTAAAATTCTCTGTTGTATGCGAGGGAACAAATATTTTCATTGTGCTAAAACCGTTGTCTTAATTAGTATTTTAATTATTATTATTATAAATACACATTACTTATTTTAGAAGGAACATAATTATTACATTAAAATATTTCTCCTATTTAAGTACGAACATTATTTTCTGGATTCCATTGCACTGCTTCATTACAAATTCCTTTTTTGTAACTCCATATGAAAATTAATAGATTAGCTTTGTCTCTGTTATTTAAAAGTTACTCTAATTGAAACATTACTAAATTAAAATGTTTGCTTCCAAATTAATATGTGTATACAAAAAATGAATTACAAAATTAAGAGAGAAGCGTGGACGACTTATGTAAAGATGATGACGGTCTGTGGATGGACACAAAAGTATATTGAAACATGAAGACATTTATTTATATCCTAAATCAATCAATATCAAAAATAAATAGAAGATATCATTTATTAGCAGTTTACTAATAAAATAATTCTTTTATGATAATTATATAGGGTGTTTTTTTAGCTGCACGAGAACTTCAAAATGAAATAAAACATTAAAAACCTGACGGAATGTTTTGGTTATAATTTTTTTATGAAAGTACAGTTAAAGGCATTTATGATTTGAACATGACTTCCGACATGTGACCACCACGACTAATGGTTACAAAGCGCATCCGTTCAGTCCAATTTTTGACCACTTTTTCCAATATTTCTGGCTTTATTTCATAAATGGCTTGCTGAATATTAGCCTCCAATGCTTCTAGAGTTGTTGGTTTGTTAGCATAAACCATGGATTTAACATACCCCCACAGAAAATAATCTGGAGGTATCAAATCACACGATCTTGGAGGCCAATTGATAGGACCACGTTTTGAAATAATGTTGTCACCAAATTGTCCTTTCAATAAATTGATGGTTTCGTTGGCTGTGTGGCACGTAGCACTATCCTGTTGGAACCATAAGTTGTCAATGTTTAGCTCTTGAAGTTTTGGAAACAAAAATGTATTGAGCATGTGTCGATATATCACACCATTCACCGTAACGGTAGCTCCTTCCTCATTTCGAAAGACATATGGACCAATGATGCCGTTGGCGTGTATTCCACACCAAACAGTCAATTTTAATGGATGCAATGGAGTCTCAAGATAATGTCCCGGATTGGTCTCACTCCATATACGGCAATTTTGTTTGTTCACATACCCATTTAACCAGAAATGTGCCTCGTCACTGAACAACATTTTACGGTAAAAAAATGGATCCACTTCCAATTGGTCGTGAGCCCAATCTGCGAACTCACGACGCAATCGATGATCATCAGGCTTCAGTTCTTGAACCAACTGGATTTTATAAGGTAGTAAATGAAGATCTTTCTGTAAAATTTTCCATGTAGTGGACGGACAAAGCCCAAGTTGTTGAACACGATGGCGAATTGAAATGTTTGGGTCCTGTTGCACACTTTCACTCACAGAACTGATAGCTTCTTCGGTACGCACATAATTTCGTCTTGCTGGTGTTTTTATATCACGCAACGAAGAGTGGTACGAAATTTGTCTACCACCGCACGAATAGCTTGCTCAGAAGGTCGAAAATGTCTAACATAAAATGGGCGAAGGGCTCTATATGTTTGGCGAACAGAGCTTTGATTTTTAAAATATATTTCTATAATTTGGTAGCGTTGTTCAATGGTCAATCTATGCATTATCAAATGCCAAACCTTGCTAAACACAAATGTCAAAAAACTGTTTCCATAGCAATCTTGATTCAATTGTTATCCGTATTGAAAGTTCTCATGCAGCTAAAAAACACCCTATACATAATATTATATTTTTTCTAATGTTGTCAATGGCAACGTACTTTATAGAATTATAATGTAACGTTGTCAATGACAACTTACTTTATAGGATATAAAATAAGTTAAAATTCTAATTTTTCTGTTAGTGTTAGAAAAAATATTGAAGACAACGCGTGTTTTATAGATTAAAAATCTTTGCCTATTAAATCCTCACTCCCTACGGTCGCTCGGATTTAAACTACGACATCGATTTTTAAACAGTCTATAAAACAGGTTATTATGGTTAAGTAATTCGACTATTACGTTACATATTAATTTACGGGTATGCGGAATCTTTTGGAATTTTGGGCTTTTTAGTGGAATTTTGTAAATTTTTCTGATATGTTAGTATATTATTACGTATTATGATTTCATTTCTTAGAGTGATTTACCCCTCGCCTTCTCTCAATTTTAAAGAATAGAAAGTATGTACTTACCGAAATGTAAAAAAAATTATTAGTGAGATTATTAGGGCTGCCAGTGATATTGAATATCCAATAACAAATAACTGATTGATGAATCTACGAAACTGAAAAAAGATCACAGTTAGTAAACTTAAAATTTGAGCATATTTGAACCAGTAAAATTAGACTGTTTTTAGTATTGAAATAAAACTAAATCAGTAGTTGATGAAACCTGAGCCATTCGGTAGAAAAAGCATTTTCAAATGAAAATGAAATGTAAGTTTTATATAATAATTTGACATTATTGTCAAAAAAATTTGTCACCACTTTATCTCCACTTTATCTCCTTACTGCTCAGCGGCCTTTTTGGATGTTGGTCAGGCATTTGATAAGGTGTGGCATGATGGGCTACTATATAAATTAAAGAAAAATCTTCCACATCATTACTTTTTAATTATTATTAAATCTTATATAATCTAACCGACATTTTTTAGTCAAACAACAAAATGAGTACACTGATCTTTATCCTATCAACTCTTGGGTGCCTCAAGGAAGTGTGCTGGGTCCCGTTTTGTTCCTTCTGTTCACATCAGACCTTCCACAAGCTGGATCTACTACCATTGCAACCTTCGCCGATGATACTGCTATACTCGCATCGCATATTAATCCAACAACAGCATCAGAAATTCTCCAAGCAGGTCTAAATGCCATACAAAAATGGCTCAGAAAATGGCGAATTAAAGTGAACGAATTAAAATCTGCCCATGTAACTTTCACAACGAGAAGAAACACTTGTCCACCGGTGCAACTTAACAACTGTCAATTACCACAAGTAGAGGACGCCAAGTACCTTGGTATGCATCTCGATAGAAAACTAACCTGGCGTAAACACATCTTTACCAAACGAAAGCAGTTTGGACTGAAACTCAGTGGGATGTATTGGATTCTTGGAAGAAAATCACAGCTCTCCTACGAAAATAAGATCCTACTTTATAAGGCAATAATTAAACCGGTTTGGACCTACGGCATTCAACTTTGGGGAACAGCTGCCAAAACCAATATTGAAATTTTAGAAAGGTTCCAGAATAAAGTATTACGAATGATCGTTGATGCACCATGGTACATGATAAAACAGCGTCATCCAAAATTACTTCCCAATGCCCTCCATTAGAGAAGAAATCGTAAGGTTTAGTGAAAGTTATCGCGAGAGACTCAAAGTGCATCCTAATGTGACTGCCAAACAATTATTAGTGCTAAGCGACGAACCACGTCGACTCAAAAGGTTCATACCATCAGCGGACTTGACCAACAGATTTGACTAATTTATTAACATACAGTTTTAATGTAAATAAGCCAAAGTTTCCTTTATTGTGGATTGTGGTTAGAGCAACAGAAGGTTGAAACGAGATCGTCTGGACAGCTCCCAGAGCAGTAACAGAAGCTCGCGAGGCCAGCCTCGCACCATCCGCTGCTATTATAAGAGCCACCAACCCCAAGATAATAATATAGAAGTAGAACCGACGGATTAAGTCACCAATCCAAACCATCCGAAGACTCATCTCCCCCTCGTGCTGAGGGTAACTGTCAAATGGAAATCCATTAACCAAGAACATTCGCACGAGGAGTATGATACATCAAAGTGAAAATGCTCGCCAACGGGTTGAGAATCACACCGACATCGGAAAATGAGCACAAGGCAATTTTAAAGTTATTTGAAGAAACCTTAACAATTCAAGGAAGATAAATTCCTGAAAGTGGTAATCACGGGCATCCCGAAGGACATCCAAATCAAAAACATAAGAGAAGATTTGGTAATCAAAGGTTCCAACTGTAGCTCAGTGGCACGAATGAGGCGCGTTTGGGACCTTAGACCTTTTCCCCTTCGTTCTGGTCACCCTGGTAAAGTTATAGTTCGCTAAGAGGATTTTCGACTAACTTAAGATTCTCAAGATGTTGGTGAAGGTCGAATTTTCGCACCAGAAAACTAGGAAGGGCTAATGCTATAGATGCCAATCGTTTGGACATGGGTAGAACTACTGCCATGCAACCCCAGATATTTCATCCTCGCCAGGTTGGTGGCAAATAAGATGCTAACACCACGAAGAAGATGACCGGAAAGCATCAGATAAGTGTAAGTTATACTTAAAGACATGTACCAATTTCTTTCACATTTCATACTCAAACTGACCCTTCTTCTCCAACGACAGTATTTAGCGAAGGGACAGGCTCGATTGGCAGACATGGAATACCGCATGGAACACCAATCAAGATATGTCCTTCAGATACTTTCCAAATTGTAACTTATGATTAGGTCCTTCAAACAAATCTTTAATATTTTGATATTTATAGTTTTTTGTGTATTTTTGGAGAATCCATCTGCCGAAGGTGGCCGCACTCACATTAAAAATTGTTTTATTTTTTTATATTTTTTAAAAATTATAAATAATAACGTCGGTGTAGTATGACAAGATGGCAAGATAACAGTGTGCGACAACGATGAAACTTGCTGGACTGTATAAATTTTCACAGACCGAAGCACTTTCCAAAATAGTTAATAACCTGAGACTTCCTACCTTTTAAGGTTGCAATAAGTTTTGTTTATTTAAATTTGAAAATGCTTTTTCTATCGAATGTAACAGTTTTGATCGACTCATGATTTAGTTTAATTTAAACTTCTAATTTGATTGACCTAGTTGTACTGCAAACATCTTAAGCTCTTATATCTGTTTAATAAATGTTATAAATTATGTAGGGTAATATATTTCATTTCAAATGTAAAAGCAGTAATTATAATAAATTTTGTTCCATATTGAAAAGTGAATAATTAAAAAATATTTGAATTATAACAGATCGCAGGATTACCGTTTATACGGAATATTACTACTTAGTAAGTAAATTCCTTTTTAAAATTCTTTGAAAGAGTTATAGTTTCATACAAGCGTAATTTGATTTTATCAAAATTTATTAGGAATAAAAAGTCACTTGGGAATAAATATATTGATTTTTTGTGTGTAACCAGCTAATATCAGTGAAAAGATTCATTCGTAATTAATTAGTTACGAGTGATTCCGTACAACATTAAGAGACCGATCTCGTCTAAATCCCTTAAACCCAGCTAAAGAAATCCCATTATCACTTTTTATATTTTTATTTTAAACAGTTACCTTCTCCTTATAAATGTTATAGTTTCCGGTAAAATCTTTTGCGAGTATTCTTGATCTGTCTAAACTGTGTATTTCACACGCAAATTGCTTGTCTTACGAAGCGAGATAGCACAACCCAAAGACTTGAATAGCCCTCAAGTTGCTTACAATATTATTGTACCTAGTGTTGGCTGCTACCCTCCATTAAATGTATACCCTATGTCAAGTAAAATAATGATTCAACAAATGCATAGATTATAGTAAAATTGTGTTTCAGTCAAAAAGGAAAGGTTTGTTTATCCACAAATTGTAATTGATTCAACATGAAGTGAAATATATTATACTTATAAAGTTCTTTTTGTTGTAAATTTATTTGCATTTTATAATATGCAAAACGATTTTACGAAGCTGACTTTGAATTAATCCAGACCATATCCAGACTAATATTTGATACAATTTATTACATCGTCTATGCATCCAACAGGCACCAAGTGATTTACATATTACATACATATTTCCAAATAACTCGCAAATAACTTTTTATTCATAAAATATACAGGCAGAATATTTGCTTTAATACGATCAAATGAAAATTGTGTTTGTAGATTTTTTTTTTCAAAAAAAATTTAAACAGATTTAAATTTGTTTATTGGCAAATATCATTGCTATACAAAATTATGGGCATTTAGAAATATCTGACGTAGTATTTGTTAATTTTTTTCACCTTATTAATATTATATAACATTTTTAATATCTCTACATATCTGCTATTTATTTAACGTTGTCTAATTGCTACAATCGTTTTGAGGAGTAGAATATACCGGGTGGCCCACTTTAGACCCAAAATATAGAAGTTTAACATGGTAAATGTTTTTTTGACAATCCTGCTTTATATTGTCATCGATAAGAATAAAAGTACTTAAGTAAAATAAGCGATTCTCAAAAATTTCCCCAAAATAACTAATTTACCATGTAATCTTCTATGTTTGGGTTTAATGTGGGCCACCCCGTATATAGATTATTATTAATTTAAGAGTTTAAGTGCAGTCAGAGGCGTGAAAAAATATACATTTTCAAGAAATTTTTACCAAGTTAACTTATTTTAAGTAACTTTCACGAAACTTAAAAAAAACAATTAATTCTGGACCAAGTTATCAACTGATTGTAGACCCCTCTCTTACAAAAATACGGCGAACATTAGTGCTTATTAGTGGTTTATACAAAACCAAAAAACAAAACAAAAATTGTTAGTTTAATAGTTTATCTTGTGCCTGATCGAAGGTTTTTTTTCAATTTTTTTTATGAATTTTGAGGGAAAAGTCGCTCATTAATTATTTATTATTGTTTATAAAAAATAGAAGTTTAGTGCCTGTTTTCACCAACATTTATTTAAGAATTTCTTAGTAAAGAACTTCTTAGTTAGGTATTCTATAAATTTGATTGGTCAAATTTGACATAATATTGACATAATAAATTATTATGTCAAATTTGACTAATCAAATTTAAGAAATACCTGCTAAGCAATTCTTTACTAGGAAATTCTTAAATAAAATGTTGGTGAAAACGGGGATAAGTTAAACAAAATTCTTCGTCAGGCACAAAGTTTTGGTACTTAGAATAATATGCTGTATAAATTTCATCTAAATCCATCGAGTAGTTTTTTAACATAATAGTCTACACAGCATTTGAAAACGAAGTTTTCAGAAAAACGCGTTTAAAGTTTGAATTATAATTCAAGTTTGAAAAACAACAGGATATAATATTTAAAACTATTTATCGGATCGATTTGAAATTTTCGCAGAATATTCTTGAAGTATTGTAATTTTTAAGAAAATGCAAATATAATTCAAGATTTTGAAAGTCCTGACTACACGTGACCCCTTAATTTACCTGTAAATCTTCTGTATCGATGCACGTCGTATAATTGCTCCAATCTTTTTGAGATGCAGGATGTACATACCAACTACCATTTGGCCAACATTCTCGAAAAGCAAATTTCCTGGGATCATATCCTAGTTGACTTGTGGGACATGACTGATTTGCAGTAACCCCAGCTAGTGTAGGAGGCCAACACAGTAGCGTATCCCATTTTGCTGGACAATACACTTGTTTATCTGCAGAATCTATTGAAAATAAATTAATTTTATATAATTTTTTGTTTGTTTAAAAATTAAAATAATTACAAAGAAAGGAATATTTACTGTAATTATTGACAATATATTCTGATCATAAGTAACAAAATCGATAATATCAACTCAAGTTATTTTTATATTAAACGAAAATTAACTAACTAATCAAATGTGAAAATATAAATTAAGTTTTGCTCAGCGAAAGAAAATGCTATAGCTTCTTGCAAGATAATAGCTTTACTATAATATATCGCTCTGGAGATTCAATAGAATTTAAGCTGTGGAGAGAATGTTTATTTTTTAAAATTTACTGTAAGGATTTATTGTTTCTTTATGAGATATCTCAATTTTTTAAATTGTATTTAAACAAGGTTTGAATAGGTTTTATCATAATAAAATGTATTATCATTTGAAAATTTATTGTAATAACATATTGAGAAAAATTTATCTTAGGTATTAATATCATCTTAGATGTCTTTCATCCTTTATGTTTTAATCGTCGTTTCCTGAGAATATACGGTTTTTATTCATTTTGTGGATATAATACATTTACCATTATATACGCATTTGGATATTAATGTGATAAAACGTCGTCGGTGTGATTTTCTACGCCAAGTCATTTACTAAATAATATAGAATAGGATTCAATCTGTGTATAAATAAATTATAGTGACAACACGAGTAATAGCAATAGTAAAATATTGATTATAAATAAAATACTCCTATTAAATTTAATTATTGCATGGGTTATTGTTTGTGCATTGAATGCACTATAAATTTATACTTGGTATGCGTACCTATAAGTACTATATACCATCTCAACTATTCACAAGTATCTAAGAGAATAGTTTACACAAGTTTGCATAAACTTATTGGTATCAATAGTTAAGATGCTTTGAAAGATTATTATCATTGCAGCAATATCAAATTGGGTTATATTTAATTATTGTGTATTAGATAGTTTAGGTTTTAATTCACCAGCATGCTTGACATGACCGATTATATGTTGAATTAGTTAAATTCGGAATATTTCTTGCAATTATTATATTTTTAAAATAAATATTTTCACAATTTTTTTGAAATGTTACCCTTACTCAGAATTTTTTGTTTATTGTAAGAAAGTTAGAATTGGGTGCCCTTTGAATTATATAATTTAGTAAATCTAAAAACTAGGAGAGCGATGAGAACTAGAGTAAGCTGGGGCGGTGCTAAGTGGTAAGCCAAGTAAGCAATGCATAGAGGTGCAAATGTCAGGGGGCGCTGGAGAAAATGACATATATTTGCGGGCATATCTAAACTCCCATAGTAATGGGGGGAGTCAACCTGAAATATAGCACCTTAGGTTATTTGTTGAACATTTCTATTTTTATAGAGTAATTTTTTTAACTGCAAGTGAAGAATAGTATACCAGAAATTATTGAAAAATATGATAGAAGTAAAATATAAAGTAATATTTGAAAAGTATGATAGAAATAAAAAACGCCGAGTTATATATTTTTTTTAAATATTTCTGGTTTTACCCTATCACAAAGGGATAAAAATGTCTTTAAAGTGTTTCTTTAAATGAAATATCTTGTATTTTATTGTATTTTATAAGTTTTTGTTAATAAAATAATTTAAATTAGTAAACTACAAAAAATATTTTAAATTACACTTACCAACAGTAATATTTTCACATGCTTCTTTGATTAATTCTAATAATTCTGCAGTACCTATTGTGTAATTGGAATCTGTAACAACAAAATTATAAATTTTTCTTAAGATATTATACAAAATGCTTTGTTTTGAGTTAGAGTAGTTCCAAAGAAAGATGAAAAGGCGTAGCCAAAATCCAGCGAAGTAGAGATCGCGTGACACCCAATTCCACCAATTGATACCAACATAAACACGATTGTACGAGTTTTGGTTTCTGTGCATTAGCTCCACCTTTTCTTTTTTCTTTGGAACCACTCTAACTCTATTATGACTTTATTCTATTTCTGTTTGCGTTTATTTATATTTATTTCTTTTTATGTTTATTAATTTTCAAAATTTATATTGTTAAGTTATTTACTCGTGATAAGAATTAAATGGTTTTGTTTTTAGTTTTTAACGATAATTAAAATTGTATACGCCATTATACGCTAGTTGCGTAAGATTTGATTCATTCTTGTTTACTCTTTCGGTTTTCCATTCCACCCTGCAGTTATTTGAAAGCTTATTCCTTAATCATGTACGCTTGGTAACTTAAGTTTCCTATATGTATAAAGGCAAATTTTACTTGTAGTTTTGTGTACTTGATAATAAAGTGGTAAATCCCTTCGAAACAATATTGTCGTATTTTAATAACTACATAAACTTGAGCAAATATTGGCCGATATAGAAAAGGTGTCTTTGCAATATCAAGGTAATATATTGATTTTTAATTTATCGTGCTCTGCACAAAAAGTGTTACGATCAATTTTATCGAATACAAAAATGTAAATGTCACTTATTTGTCAAATTAAAGTCGCCATTTTAATTTAAGTGCCGCATGTGGACTGAACTGGTCGTCAATTTTTATTAATTATTTTTTTACACTAAAATTTTTGTTAAAAATTTAAAAAATGGGATTTTTGAAAACTGATTTCGGTTCAGTCCACATGCGTCCAATCCACCATATTGTCAGTATAAGTTTCAGTACACAGAAACAGATCGAACTTAATAAAAGCTTTTAATAATAATAATAATAATCCATCAAAATACAGACCAATAACTTGCTTGCCAACTATTTATAAAATTTTAACATCCATCCTCACAGCAAAAATATATCAACATTTATATCAAAACAATATAATGACCGAAGAACAAAAAGGTTGTTATAAAAATTCGAGAGGATGTAAAGATCAAATAATTATTGATGAGATAATTACCAAACAAGCAACCAAAACCCATAGAAATTTAAATATGGCTTATGTAGATTACAAGAAAGCTTTTGATTCTGTTCCACATTCTTATCTAATCGATATATTAAAAATATACAAAATTGACCGAAAACTAACAATCTTTCTTCAACATATTATGACGAAATGGTCAACAATTTTAAATATTTCGGATGGAAAAACGAGGTTGGCATCACGAAACATCAAAATTAACCGTGGAATATTCCAAGGTGATTCCTTAAGTGCACTATGGTTTTGTATTGCTTTAAATCCACTAAGCCACGCTTTAAATGACACCAATTATGGATATAATCTTAAAAACGAAGTAAACTGAAACCAAAAAATAACCCATTTACTATATATGGACGATTTGAAACTATACTCAAGTTCGAAAGTACAACTTCATAAATTATTAGAACTTACCTACATACAATTTTAGTAAATCAATCAACATGGAATTTGGTATTGAAAAATGTAAAACAATTTATTTAGAAAAGGGAAAACTAGTAACTTCTGAAGGTATTGAAATGGAAAACCAGGAGATCGTGGAAAATCTTAAAATAACTGATAATTATAAATATCTTGGTTATTTTCAATTAAGAGTGTTACGGTTAAGAATCACCTTCACATTTTTAAATATCAAATTTATTTCATTTAAGAATTAAATCTACTTTTTTAAGTCGAGTAATACAAAGATATTTCTTCCAGTAAAGTTACCAGCATAAATACCATTCCTTATAAGGTAATGCTTTATATTCAGCGTTTCTATTGGTCAATACGCGCAAGTAAACAGCACTATCCCTACTTTAATATTATTCACTTCCGTGCGTGCAAGTAGTCAGAAGCATCTAGAATCCGTTTAGCTTTAAGACGGAGTAGACGCGCATGTTATAATTATCATGCCACAATAAAGTAACTTAATAATTTATCTAATTACGTGATTTATGTTAATGTTATAATTAAACGTTGTGATGAATAAACTATCAAAATGGTAGGGTGTTCTAACACCCAAACTATAATAATTAATTTCGTTGCAGTGTCGATTCACTAAATATAAAAAGTGTACTAATTAACGTGTTATCGGATATTATTTAATTTCGAACTATTTAAATTATAATCCAACTAATATGGAATTCAACCTATTTCCTAAAACATCAACAATGATGGTTCAAATATTATGGCGAAACTACCAATTCGTGTTTCTTCAATTCTTCACGTGGTTAGAAGCATACAACCAATTCTATCTAAGCTTACTACAGCAATTATTGAGGTACTGTAAATTATTTATTAGTAAGAATCGACCAAAGTATTTCAATTACCATATATAACTTTGGCGTTGCCTATTTATTATGGCAACTTTAACTAATTGTTCATTTTAATAATTAACTAAATTAGTAAATTCTTATTTGAAAGAATGTTACATTTATTAAGATTTATCTAGTGTTAAGTTTGATATCGATCGATTTAGAATCATAGGTTTAAGTAGTTAAGTTTCCTTTTTGTTTAATTATTGTGTTTTAATTACACAGTCATTGTTATTCATTATTATATCATTTAAAATTATTATTGACTTTTTATAAAAAGAAACAGTACGAATAAGTACTAATTTAATTTCAGATTGTAAACATTATTGGAATGCCTAGTAAGTTTATATCAGAAAAAGTATTCAACGAAAATTCCACCCTGAGATAGTCTTTTGTTCACGATTGAGTAAACCGGAGCGTAATGCCGGATGAAGGGGGGCATAACACTTTGGCGCTGTCCAACGCGAGGCTTGAGCGACACGGTTTTCAGTTGAATACAATTTTGATTTTTTCTTGGGTAAATTTCGAAAATAACAACATAATTTTTAGTTTCGTGTTCGTGTATTTGAATACGGTGTATCGTGATTAAATTGTTTTCTTTGCATAATGATTCCTTGTCTATAAAAAAATTAGAATTTTGCGATTTAATTAGCTTAAAATAAAATTCCTTAAATATTCAAACTTTTTGATAACTAATTTAAATGTTTAACGTTGATTACCTAAATTTAGTAACCTTTTGTTTTAACGTAAAGCGGTTTGAAAACTAGAATCTGAAAATATATTAAAAATGACTGTTTTAGAGATATAAAATAATGAAAATCATTTTTGATTTTAAATCAAATAGATCATGACGAAAATATTCCTGATTTTGACAAATTAATGAGATGGTGTGAGAATGAAAAATGACTGATTAAAATCCTGATTATGACTACTCCTGTTTCTTGAGAAAAATATCGAAATGCTTCCTCAGTAATTTCGAATCCATTATTACCGTTGTAAATATTGATAAAAAAGCTTTTTGTATAAATTATTCTTATTAGCGCTTTTTATGAAAACATTGTTGTAGGCAAATGTTTATTATGTCTAACATTATTACGAACTTTTCTTCAAAATATGAGTTAAACTATTTTTTTGTCTTTAAAGATTAATTTGTAATATTTAAGAAAAACTTAAATCTTCCAAAAATCAATTTGAAATTATCTAATCCTTTAAAATTATTATTGACGTTTACTTTGTGAATATCCTTGGAAATTTTAAGTCATCCATTTTCTTTTGTCATAAAATATTATTTTGGAAATTAATAATAACGTGGCTAAGCTTCCTAAAAAATTAAATTGAGAAATTATCAAATCTTTTAAAGTATATTAAAGTTTAATTTTGATCGTCCCTTAACAATTTAAAGTAAAAATTATTTTCTGTGTAATCAAGTAATGTAATATAAATTACTATGTAATTAATTGTCGGAAATTTTATTAAACAAATTTTGATTTATTGTGTAAAAAATATTTAAGTCAAATTAACGTGTAACATAATAGCTATTTTATTTTTTCTTGTAAAACTGGATCGTAAACGAATGGGTTTTGAGGGAGTCGGCGCTTTCGAGCAAATTCGTTTAGGTATGAGGTCATATTATCCTTTTGTGTAGGAATGAGACGAACTCAGAAGTTTTAACTGATAAATAATAACTGCTAAATTAAATTCTTTTGAAAAATATAAATTAATTTTGTATAGAACTTTTTAATAACCCCGTGTAGTAACGAATTATATTTTTATACTTATTAAGCAAGCCAAGCTTGTAATCATTTAAAAATATGTTTCTTTATGTCTTATCAATTCTAAATTTTAAATTAGATAAATTTTGTTTTTTTTTGAAATCCTTAATAATTACCTTGATCAAGTAATTAACTTAAAATAATAAATCAATTCTGTAGAGAAAAAATATAAAAAACTAAAATCTCTTTCATTAAAATTAATAATTAACTTATATTTTTAACTTGTTTAGTAACCCTGTTTTATACTTGCGAGAAGCAACTTGCTTGGTGACACTTGTCGAGTTCATAACTTAATAGTGTAATTCTTTTTAATAATTAACTCATAACGTATTCGAATATTTTTTAAGAAAAGTAAATTTCTTAGTCCCTATTTAAAAATTATTTTAATTAGCTTTATCAAATATATTTTAAATATCAGAAACTTAGTTTTGAAGATTGTGTTTTTAAATTTCGTAAACATGTAAAGTTAACGTAATTTTTGTTTTTGCGAATTTTTGGAATTCTAATTATTTAGATTAAAAATTATTTTTGAAAATAATTTCGAATGTTGAAAAATCATTGCTTCACTTATAAATTCGTAGATGTTTTTACATTAAATGTACATGTAAACGTACAATGTACTAATTATTTAACTATGAGTGGGTCGTTAATTTATATTAGATATCTATTTTAAATCCTTTTAGCTTTTCGTATTTTTATTTGCGATCATAACGTAATTAATTCTTTAGTAAAACCCAATTCTTTTAATTTTGGATAAAGTTAGTTTCGTTAATTAAAAAACTAAATTCTTTTAATTTCTGAAAATCTAATTTTTGAACATCTCTTTAAATTTTGGTTTTCCAAATTACGTATATTTGAATTAATTCTCTTACATAAAAGTTGATAGATTAACGTCCTTTTATAGATTTTTATTTTTGTTTTTATTGTAATATAGTAATTTAAATCCTCCCTTGTATATGAATTTCATGTAGATATTTTGTCTAGTAATTACCCTTTAGATTTTTTATTGTAGATTTTTACGTATTATCAAGTAATTTAGTATTTCCCTTATAAATAATAAAGTATAGATTTTTTTGCTTTTGCATGTAATCTTTTAAATTAAATTTTTCCTTGTGTATAAAATTAACTTAGGTTGTCTAATAATTATCAATTATAGATTGACATTTTTATTTTAAGAACGGTCAAGTATTTTAGAAACTCCCTGTAAATAAATTAAAGTTACCTTGACTATAAATTATCACTTATAGGTTTTTATTTTTGTTTTAGGTATAATTTATCACTTATAGGTTTTTATTTTTGTTTTAGGTATAATTTATCACTTATAGGTTTTTATTTTTGTTTTAGGTATAATTTAGTTATTTAAATTTCTTCTCTGTATATAAATTAAATTAGGCTATCTAATTATTATCATTAATAGATTTTTATTTTTGTGTAACCATACTCTTAAGTAAGTAATTTCTTTTAGTGTATAAAAATAATCTCGTTATCTAATTTTAGGATTTAATCGCGTAAGAATTTTGCTTTAATTATTGAATTAAGTCATTTATAATTATTCCCTGTAAATAATAAATCTTAAATAAGATTTTCGTTAATTCATTTTAGATCAAGAAATATTAGTTAGTATTTAACTTAAATTATTTTTAAGTTGTTTTAAAGCTTTCCGTAATATTAAGTTTTATAGTTTTTAAGAATATGTGATTACGTCATTAATTATCGAGACGTCGATAACTAAAGAACAATGACCAACTTATTCCTTACAGGCTACCTCATCGAATCCTTGAATAACACCAAGAAGTGTTCGTTTCATTTATTTTTAGATCTGAAGGTTATACGTTACAACTCATTCTGCAATAGAAAGTATCATTCTATCTTTTAAAATGGAATTTTATTTAAAAATTATATTTTCTTTTCTAAAATAAAGTAAATTAACTATCAATTATTTAGTCATTTTGGAAACTAGTATTGAATTAAATTTTAATTTTTCGTTTGATCATTTTTACTGATTAATTTATCATTGGTGTAGGACCTTAACTTTTCAAGTTCAAGGTGAATTTTGTTGTCGTCCCACATTTTTTAGTAATATAATTAAAACATTTTAACTTTTATTTTGGCATAAATAAATTTAATATCTCCATTATCATTTTTGAATTTAATTTTATAAAAATTAATTTATAACTTAGTGTTATGTTTTGAATTACTTAACTGATTTTTATAATAAAATAATTCGTAACTCTATTTCGTTGATGGATTTATTTTAAATGTTTTTCTGTTTCACTGATGCATAGGTAAAACTTATAGGAAAATAATTGGAAGTCCAGTTACGTGATAAAACCACGATTATCTTTTATACGATTATTTAATGAATATCGAACTAATGCCGTTATAGTATTGTTAAATTTTGTTGCAGAATTATTAAGTTCAAATTAACTTTAATAGCGTTTGAAGTAGTAACTAAACCCTTTAGTGTTAAATTATTTCAGTTCAATTTATTATTCTTTTTGTAAATTAATACTTTTCTTGAATTAAATAAATTCATTATGTAAATTGTAATAACGTTAAATTTTTGTTTTATCTTCATTTTTATTTTTAACCCTTCATTGTTAAATCACTTCAGTTCAATTTATTATTTCTTTTTATCAATCAATATTTTCTTTGAATCAAATACATTCATTATTTAATTTTAGTAACGTTAAAATTATTGTATTATCTTCAATTTCATTTTTGAATTTTTATAAGTAATTTCTTGTTTATCAAATCTCAATTATATTATTTTGCGTAAGTCACTTTACTTTGTTTTTAATTAATCATTAATTAATTATAATAATGTTTTACCTTAATTCATTTAAATTTCTTTTCGACGTTTTATAACTTATATGAATTAAAACAATTTGAATTTCTTTAACAACATTTAATCATTTTAACTTCAAATTAAATTAGTAACTTCCCTTTTTATAATCATTTTTATTAGAATGATGACTTTATCTAGGTAGATTAGTACTACTATCTTAATTTTGTTATCATGTCCTATGGTTAATAAGGATGAGTAGCAGAAGGAAAAAATAGGTAACCCTACAAAATTATTGGAATCGTTTTTCCAGTAATTAAGTAGATACAACTTTTAAGTTGAAATTAATATTGGCGGTTGGCCATATGTAATTGACTCTTTGACAGGTAGGATCTGAACTACAAAAAGAAGTTAATTAAATTTCATATCAATTATAATTCTCGAAGTTAAGATTTATCGAAAACATTTTATTGTCTTTACGATTTATCAACAAACATCAATATTTGAGAATTTTTATGGAACTGGTCCATGTAAATATGAATATCTTTAAGTCATTTTAAATAATAAATTTAAAAATGAACAATTATCGGATTACATAAAATACGTATACAATAATTGTCCTGTCTGAGGTCAAGTATTACGAATTATGTAACTTTAATCGATCTGTTATCAAGCATATTTTATTTTTATGTGCTCATTTAATAATATTATAGAGCTATGTTGACTTATTAATTATATTATTTTAATATAGTAAATTCGTTAAGATGTAGGAAGTAATAAACCTTTTGATAATAACTTATGCCTTTATAAAGAGAATATCGAACATTTTAAGTGATTCTAAACAACCACTTACGTATGGCCCTGAACTTTCTTTGAATGTCGAGTATTATTATTTATTTTAGGTTTCTAAAAATTTTATAACAACATTATTATCAGCTTCCCTCATTTCAATAAAGAACAATATGAATTTCATTAAGATTTAGGAATTAATACACCTTAATAATACTACACTTGTATCTAATAGAAAAAAAAATCTCTAACAGAATTAAGTATTCTAAACACCCACATATGTATGGCTCTGAATTGTCTTAAATTTGTAGAGTATGATTATTTAATTTAGATCTCTTAATCTTTTTAACATCATTGTTATCGGCTTTCCTCAGCTCAATAAGAAGAGTTAGGAATTTATTAAACATCTTTTATTAACATCTTGGTTATGGCCCAAATAAATTATTTTGGCAATTATTCAGTTGCTGTTAAATAAATAAGGAATCAGAATTACGTCTGGTAATGCGTATTCCAGTTTAAATCCCTTAGTGCTTCCAAGACAGGCGTTTATCTGTTAAGGAATTACAAAGTTACTTGAGAGAACTTATTGACGACGGGTTTTTAAACAATCATTATCTTTGCCTATACCAATTTGCCGATTACTTTAAGATTTAGTTAGTATAGTAAGTTAAGTTCCTTAATTAACAATTTTTTTTTGAAAGTTAGGTCAACAATAGTTTAATAATTATAACAATAGTTATATATTATAGTTATAGTTAGTTGTTAAAATATAACAACTAACGATAATAATATATTTTATCTAAAAGATAACAGAAATATCGATGATTAACTTCAAATGATTAGCATCGCGTATCAATTGAATATCGCTAGCAATCTAATAATATCTTATACCGATAAGTCTCGAGCAAAAAATCTTATCTTGCCGTCTCTTATCTTAATATTTTCTTTTCGAATCGTTCCGAATAAAATAAAAATATTTTATTCCACATAATAATATGGTAGTCTTTGGTCGCAACCCCAATAATGTTTAATCGCTCCTTGATTTACTTTACCATTGATTATGGATTGATCACCTATAGTCGGTAAATGTAATGTTGTTTTGTTGATAGGCTCCTTTCACTTTTAATATTTTAATTTTATCATTTTTTAAATAATTAATCAATTTAACGTAGTTATTCCTTGAAAACTTATAAAAATTTTTTGTATTTTGATATCATAAATTTTAGCATTTTAAATTTGTTATTTAATTAATAAATAATCAATCTAACGTAGTTGTCACTTGAAAGCCTATCTAATTTTGTATTTTGTTGTCTTAATTTTTAGAGTTTTGAATTTGTTTTGTCTAATTAATAATTAATGTCGAGTATACTATTACTTTTACTTTTGTCTGAAATAAATTAAGTTTATATTATTTAACTTTAACGTCACGCGTGAATATGTTAAAAAAAAAAAATTTTATTGAATTAACTATAACGTCCCGTGTTGTAAGATTGAACATTATGTCCCTTTTTCTTTTCTTGTGTATTGTTGAATTTATTAAATGTCGTAATTTACGAAGTTATCTAAATTAATAATTATTTTAACTATAAAAAAAAAAATTTAAAATTCCCTTAGCTTAAAATTAGCTTAACATTAGCTTAAAATTAGCTAGTATCTAATTTTGTGTTATAAAAGACCATTGCGACTAGAACTAAACCTGCCATATTCTACGAAAAAGAGCTCTATAAATATTAAATAATTTAAATGCAACGCATTAAATTTTAGGCGTCTGGCCAATAACAATTTAGGCGTCTGGCCCATAATAATATTTTCATAATCCCCATTCAGGAGTGGCGGATATGAAGTAAGTTTCCATATCTTCTGAAATATTCAATACCGGAAATTGAATATTGTAAATTTGATTCTTCACATCAGGTTAGGTTGGGAAAATTTGTAATGGGATACTTCCTTATAATTTATTGGGACAAATAATGACAAGACGACTCGGACTCTTGATGTTACTCTGTAATTTTATTTGGTTGAATTTCCTTTACAGGACCGAACTTCCTAATTTTGATGCAACGGATTATTTTTGATAATTTATTATCTGAAGTAATACACTTCGAAACTTTTCTAGAAAATCCCTTTATTAATTTTTAATTTTAGGTTAGGTAGGGCAAAACCCAGCTTTTGGTCCCGTTAGTCTTCTCTTGATTTTATTAAATATTTTCTAGATACAAGACGAAGTTAACATAGTTTGATTTTTGATTATTCACTTATTTAATGTAAATATGATTTTTAAATCTCAGATGATGGAAGGAGAACTTGTGATTGATTTCAAGGCTTTATTGGGATTAGAGCGATCGGTTGACGCGGATACCGATTGCCACTCTGTAATAGTTTTGTTAATTTAATCTACGGGTTCAAACTCTAATTTTGAGACACCTTTTATTTTTATAAATGGTTACTGTGAATAATTGATCTTAACGCCTGTAAATATGATGGCATGATTTTTACCCTGTGCAGTGTTGTAAATATGATTACACTTTTCAAGTTTTTTTTATATAAACTTTCTTTTACGTGCTGTAAATATGATTGCACCAATACTTTTCTGGCTTCATTTCTTGATTTTAGGGTCAGAATATCCCAAATCAAGTGGCGCCTAACATATATTTCCTGAATCAATCCTTTGGTTCAGAAGAACAATAAGATCTTGTTATCATTTTCGAGCTAGTCCCTCCGTGTATATCTCAAGAAACTACCCTTTAATTTCCAACTCCTTTTGTTTCCTTTTACTATCCTTTTCCTCACTTATGTATGACTTATGTTTATTTAATTTTTGTTATGTGAATTGAATGCCTGAGAAAGTTGTTCCTCGATTCGTTCCGGATTACTTTGAGTATGAATATGTGAGAATGGAGTATCATGTTGCTGAGACTGAAAGACAGGATACCGATTCAGTCCACCTTCATTGAACTCAGTGGTGTTTCGTTCCTTATAAAGATATTTTAGAGAATTAAATTCTCATTGATTATTTTTAATAATCAAACACTTTTTAATTACTACTTTGGAACCATTTAAAGGGAAGGTGCCCATATAGGGAAGATAAAGCTTCACTATCCTTATGATGTTTCTTTTCGTTCTGGCGTCACCAGAATATGAAAAGCCCACTGCTGCAATGTAGTGCATTAACTCGATACAAGTTATCTTAAGATGAACGTGTCCTGTGTATAGGGGGCGGTTTTATTTCATACACAGTATCTTCAACCAAAATATCCTAGCTAAATGATGCAACGATGGATATATCAATTTTTCTCTGGGGTTGTTTTTTCTTTTAAATTTTTTGTGGGATTTCTATATTTTTAACTCTTTAATTTTTGAATTTTAACTTTTAACATTTTTTGATTTGTAAAAAATCATTTTTATCATTTTATCTATTTAATTTATTAAAGTATTAAATATAATTTTACCTTAATTTTCATATTGTTTCGCTATTGGTCACTATTTTTCTAAAGTTTGATTAACTATTTTATATCAATTTTATTTCTACTTTTACGCATTTTTTTTTGTTTTTTATAACGATTACGGATGTGTTACGGTTAAGAATCACCTTCACATTTTTAAATATCAAATTTATTTCATTTAAGAATTAAATCTACTTTTTTAAGTCGAGTAATACAAAGATATTTCTTCCAGTAAAGTTACCAGCATAAATACCATTCCTTATAAGGTAATGCTTTATATTCAGCGTTTCTATTGGTCAATACGCGCAAGTAAACAGCACTATCCCTACTTTAATATTATTCACTTCCGTGCGTGCAAGTAGTCAGAAGCATCTAGAATCCGTTTAGCTTTAAGACGGAGTAGACGCGCATGTTATAATTATCATGCCACAATAAAGTAACTTAATAATTTATCTAATTACGTGATTTATGTTAATGTTATAATTAAACGTTGTGATGAATAAACTATCAAAATGGTAGGGTGTTCTAACACCCAAACTATAATAATTAATTTCGTTGCAGTGTCGATTCACTAAATATAAAAAGTGTACTAATTAACGTGTTATCGGATATTATTTAATTTCGAACTATTTAAATTATAATCCAACTAATATGGAATTCAACCTATTTCCTAAAACATCAACAATGATGGTTCAAATATTATGGCGAAACTACCAATTCGTGTTTCTTCAATTCTTCACGTGGTTAGAAGCATACAACCAATTCTATCTAAGCTTACTACAGCAATTATTGAGGTACTGTAAATTATTTATTAGTAAGAATCGACCAAAGTATTTCAATTACCATATATAACTTTGGCGTTGCCTATTTATTATGGCAACTTTAACTAATTGTTCATTTTAATAATTAACTAAATTAGTAAATTCTTATTTGAAAGAATGTTACATTTATTAAGATTTATCTAGTGTTAAGTTTGATATCGATCGATTTAGAATCATAGGTTTAAGTAGTTAAGTTTCCTTTTTGTTTAATTATTGTGTTTTAATTACACAGTCATTGTTATTCATTATTATATCATTTAAAATTATTATTGACTTTTTATAAAAAGAAACAGTACGAATAAGTACTAATTTAATTTCAGATTGTAAACATTATTGGAATGCCTAGTAAGTTTATATCAGAAAAAGTATTCAACGAAAATTCCACCCTGAGATAGTCTTTTGTTCACGATTGAGTAAACCGGAGCGTAATGCCGGATGAAGGGGGGCATAACAAGAGGAATTAACCATACTTATAAGTATGACTGAGAAAAAGGTTTCTTTGTAATAAATAAAATTTATTTGGAGTAAATAAATGGTAGATTTGGAATGAGAGAAATAAATATTTGTTTAATATAAACAAATCATTTGTTTGACCAATATCTTTACAGTAAAATATTTATTAAATATTAAGTTTTGGGAGTGTTACAGAAACAAAATATTTATTAAATATAAATTTATATTTATTAACTATTAACTTATGGGATTGTTAGAGAAACAAAATATTATTTCAACATATTATATTATTCAACTCTTTCTTTTAGATTGGGATTATTTTTTTTTATTTATCATTTTAATTATATTTTCCCTCGTATTTTCCTATCAGTGCCCTTCTTCAGAATATTGTAGCATCAAACTCTTGTGAATCTGAAAATTAAAAATTTCTGATCTGACCAAGATTCGAACCCGTGACGAATGCTTTGAACGTTGCGCGAGACTAACCATCGTAACCACACACCTATGGAGGTGTGTGGGGTTTTGTAAACTCCGCTAATTTCGACCCACCTTAAGATGGGGCTTATTTTTTTTATAATCCTGGTTGTAAACTCCCCTAACGTCGAGGGATTACTAGGCAATAAGATTATAAAGCTTATAGATAGGCTTTAGGGATAATATTTATATTGCTACCAACTTTGAGGAATATAAATAATCAAATAAATGGAATAAAAAAAATAAGTCAATTAATAATTAAAATGTTATAATTGGTGTAGTTGTGGTTCGTTTTTCTACAATAAATTGTTACGTTATGTAAGTTTTAGTTTTTTGAGTTCATTATTGGCTATAAATGCAAAATAATGCTACACAACATTGCTAGACAACATTATTTTGCATTTATCACGTTTGGTTGTTTGTTTGTAATTATGAAAAATATTATTTAACATTGTTTCAAATGTAAAAATGTTGGGTATCCATAAATTACTGCTTCATGGGTTTATTATCTCAAGTTCTTATTTTTTATGTACTTTCAAACATATTGGCCTATAGTTGTTTCACGCAGCTTTCTTTGTTCTTATTAAAATTATTTTTTACTTTTTAGAGCACTTTTTTAGTTTTAAATAAAAGGTCAACAGAAACTTCTTGTCAATGTGAAATCCATAGCTAGAAAATCATAGCACACCAGAGCTTAGGTTATTTGTTGAAATTCGCTCCTTTTTTATAAATTTGTGGCCAATATGCAAACTGTACAGACAGGTTTGGAACATCAGAGCTTTGGGGTCGTTCATAAAAAAAATCATCTACGTCTAGGGGGGAGGGTCACAAAATGTGTGCCATATAAAAAATTCTTTATTTTCAAACATATTGGTCTGTAGTTGTTTCAAGATGCTTTCTTTTTTCTTATTAAAATTATTTTTTAATAAACAAATTATTGTTTTAACAAAAACTTCTTGTCAATATGAAATTCATACACAGATAAGTTTGGCACATCAGAGCTTAGGTTATTTGTTGAAATTCGCTCTAGTTTTTATACATTTGTGGCCATATGCAATCTTAGGAACATCAGAGCTCATGAGTTGTCCATGAAGGACATTTACGCAGACCGGGGGAGTAATAAAATGTTTGCTATATAAAAATTGTTTTTATAATTATTATTACTTCAGGGAAGTTATTATTTCAAGTTATTCTTAAGCGGTGTTCACAATAAAGTGGGGTCTTGCCTTGCTTCGGCAGAAAGTTAGCAAGAGCCAATCAGAATGAACAATTTTTTAATCATAGAAAAGGATAGACGAAAATACTTTAATCTAATTGGCGCTTGCCAGCTCTCTACAATGCAATACCCCACTTCATTGTGAACGCCGCGCCGCTTTATTTTTTGCGTACTTTCAAACATATTGGTCTGAAATAATTGGACTACTGGTCAATGTGGCAACAAATTGTTAATTTATGAGGATTATAAATTTTATTTTAATCGTGCATTAAAATGTGGAGATGCTGTGATCAAACTTCCAACAGTGAACAATAACCATTGAAGAGATAGAAATTAACTCAATTATTTGACGAGGAACATCATGAATTATTATCAAATATGCAAATTAAAACAAAACATGGGGAAGATTTTCGTACGAAACCAACTCGGAGGACTCGAAATTTGAAATACTCTTAACTTTGCAGAAAATAAAATTAAAATGATGAGAATGCAAGCTCATTTAAGCTCAAATAATTATCTATCGATAGACAGCGATTTCACAAGAAAGTTCGAAATAAGAACAGAAATCGATAAACGTCTACATCTCCACCCCCACAAGAATTTCGCGAGTAACTCCGTGACTATTGAGGCTCAAACGAGAAATTTGGAAGCTCATTGATGCTCAAACTATACTGAAACGTTTGACACCTATTTCAACCAAAAAGTTTAAAAAGAACTTGCTCGGAGTACTCAAAACTTGAAATACTCTTAACTTTGCAGAAAATGAAAATACAATTATGGGAATGGAAGCTCATTCAAGCTCAAACGAAGCTCTATCGATAGACATCGATTTCGCAGAAAAATTCGTAATAATTATGAAAATAGGAAAACATGTCTCCAGATGCCCCCCCACCACCCCAAATATTTCGCGAAGAACTCCGCGACGGTTGAGGCTCAAACAAAAAATTTGGAAGCTCATTGATGCTCGAACGTTTGACACCAATTTTACCCTAAAATTTCACTTTAAGGGCATGTCGGCATCACAGTTTTATAGGTGATTGGTTTTCATTAAGAATTTTGTGTATATTTTAAACTTTAAAGTTTAAATAAATTGAAAATTTTCTGTTAGTTATTATGTATAATTTAGTTAAGTCCTTCTTAATTATCCTACTTAAAATGTATTATATTCGGGGAGTTTACAACTAGGATTATTGGTGAAATCTTCAAAATTAGGGGAGTTCACCACTTTTTTTAAATTCTACCTGCTGGATTAGGGGAGATTACATATGCCCAGGTGTGTATGTAAAATGACACAGGTACACCCTGTGCAGGTATACGATCCAGGTATACTACCCAGGTCCCAAGTAACATTTTCCCCCTGCTAGATATCTGCTAGGGCTCTGTCAGAGAAATTTCGCAGGGCCCTGTCTCTGTAATCGGATTGTAACAGGGCTCTGTCACATAATATGAGACAGAGAAAATGGACCCTGCAAACCCTCTGCAGAAAATTTGTCGCAAATCCTAACAGGGTATCTGTTAGGTACCCTGTCAGAGACTCTGCAAGAGCTCTGTCAGGCACTCTGCCAGAGTCTCTGTCACAGAGACTCTGGCAGGGCTCTGTCTGTCCCTGTTACAGAGACAGACAGAGACAGGTATAAAAAAATATTAAATTTTAATAAAATAAATTTATGTCACATTTTTTTAGAAAAATTAATTTTTATTTTTAGATTCTTGCAATCCATTGATTGTGTTATTACATCGCATCGAACTAATTTAACTCTAGGGGTTTCAATTTTATTTACATGGTTACATTAAATTATATCTATTAACTATTAATATATTCTAATGCTTGGTATTCTGTATTATTGGTTGAATTCCATTCTGTCGATGTTGTTACCTATCCTGAAAATAATATTTAAATTTAAAAATTTTTGTTACAATCCAGATTCGAACCTGTACCTACATCCATGATTGCTTCGTAGCCTCTCGTTCTTACCATTTACCTACGGACCCTACTTATAAATTATTTTGAAATTACTGGTAATATGATGGTCACACTTTTGTGTATAATAATGAGTGAACCGCTGAGAAATCAACGTATTTTACTTACCTTTTTTAATAAAATGGAAATTATATCGATGTAAAACATCGCAATTTAAAATATGATACAATAATTCGTAATTGTAACTGCAAATATAGATGTAGTAATAAAATTGAAACCCCCAGAGTAAATTAGTTCAATTACATAATTACACAATCAGTATGGATTGCAAGAAATTAAAAATAAAAATTAACATTTTTAAAGAATGCGACAAAAATTTATTTTATTAATATTTAGGGCCGATATATTTTGTCTTGTAAGTATGGGTTACCATCGGCAAATAAGTTTTAACTTTAATTTTAACTTAAAATTTCTAGAATAATTGTGAGTGCGGTATATATGAGAAATTTAATTTTTGATAAATAATATTGATCAAAACGAATCAGTAATAGTGAATCAGAATCAGTAAATGATAATAATAATATAATAAAAGTTTTGTTGTTTAATTCTAGATCGTGGTTTAATTATGATTTCTTTAGATTGGATAAATAAACTGTTAAAATTTATAAATTGCACATAAATGACGTTTAAAATCGAAGCGGATTAGCCTTTGTATTTTGTATTTCTAATATTCTAGAATATTCTAAATGACCTGAACTAAAACTATTTTATCTCTTTCTCTCATAACAATATTTATTATAGCGCTATCCTACTTCGTTACATAGTAACTAGACCTAAATTTTTGGCTCAAAATTACGAGGCGCTTTACGAATTTTTTTATACCTGTAACTCATAAAAGATAACTGTCAATGTAACTGTCTCTGTCTGTCTCTGTAACCCTGACAAAGTTTCTGTCATATCGTTGGTTGCTTTGAAAAAATCGATTAATTAATTTTCAATAAATCTCTGAAGATATATTCCTTTTAACAATCTTAACCAATATGAATGAAGAAAGCTTACATCGCGCATCGTTAACAAAATTCTTGATTCTGATTTGCTAAAATTTTAATAAGTATTGTGTTTATATCTACCTGTAGTAGGTATCTACTATTAAAAGTACAATATAATATTTAAATTTAATGAATTGTTAAAATTAAAAGTAATTGAAAAATGGTAAAAAAAAGACAATTTTTATGAAGACCACGTGGTATATACGAGCTTTGCAAATTTTTTATAACAGAGACTCTGTCAGGGCTCTACCACAGAGTTCTTGCAGGGCTCTGCAAATTACCAGTAATAGGGACTCTGGCAGCGCTCTGCCGCAGAGTTTTTGCAGGGCCTTGCAAATTATCTGTAACAGGGACTCTGCCAGGGCTCTGCCACAGATTTCTTGCAGGGCCCTGCAAATTATTTTCAACAGAGACCTACCAGGGCTCTACCAGAGTTAATTTTCAGGGCTCTGCAAATAATCCGTTACAAATACCTGCCAGGTATCTTTAAGAGCTCTGTCAAAAAAACCCTGTTATAACCCCCTGGCAGATATTTGCTAGGGCCCTAGCAGAGACATTTAAATTTCACCAGGGAAAAATGTTACTTGGGACTTTACTAATACCTGCATTATAATTAGTACCCAATACAAGTATTATTCATAGTTAACAAATCATTTGCTTGCCAAACGAATATTTGTTAATATTAACACAATGTGCCCAAATAATCAAATAAAGCATAATGTTCAGACAAATTTACTAAAAATTTTATAATAAACTTATCGCGTTTAATATTATTATACCGAATGTTATATTAAATAAACTACCTCAAATAAATCTACTGCTTAATAGTTAACAAACCTTTTTCTCAGTGTACAGTCAAAGAAAACCTTAAGTCTAAATTTAAACAACGTATTGAAACTATTTTGAAAACTTATCTAAATTCTCGAAATAAAATACTTGCAATCAACATTTATGCAATTCCAATTTTAACATACTCGTTTGGAATTATAAAATGGAGCAATACAGACTTGGAGGACCATTCAAGACTTATACGAGTAAAGGCCCCCACAAACGAGAGACATGGTGTGCAACCATGTTGTGAAGCGTGCTAATGGCTTTTGCCACTGACGAAGAGAGATGTTTGCAACCAAATTATAATAAATCACTTTCGAGGATTGTATCATTTGTTTTATATCGGAAAATTTGAAAACTAGGGGTGGCTGGTTTTGAATTTTGTGATGCAACAAGGAAATTTTAATAATAATTGAAAAACTATTGGTTTTCAGTAGTGAAAGTAGTGAACCAATATCAAAATCTAACATTCAAAATTAATCAAAATCCAACAATCAAAATTAGTTTAAACTGAATACAATTTTTTTATTTAAATCTTTTTATTATAATATATATACACAGAAATTAAAAATGAAATGCTTTATTTGGATTACTCCTTCCACCGATATCTCGTAAGTTTAGGTAGCTAAAGATAAAGTTTCATGTTACGGTGACCCAAATGAATATTTTATAAAACCAAAACTGTCGAAAAAACAAATTTATGATATTTTCGTTAATTTTTTACTTTCTGCAAACAAGAAATTTACAAACGGTAACATGCGTGAATGTGTTTTCTCTTTGTTGGTACGACGTTCCGCCCACATATGTTGCACAAAATATCAAAATTTTTTGATCTTGCAAAATCCATAGTAAAACTAGAAAAATGCAACAGCTACCTGCTCACAGCTTGGGGTCTTCGAGGGCTTCGAGCGCTTTTAACATGGGAAGTTAAAAAGCATGTTGGTGACATGGTATAAAACATGAAAAGTAAACCACCAACATGCCCACAGACGGACAACATGGACTTCAACATGGCATGTTGTAGTCGATGTTGTATACCATGTTTGTCGTTTGTAGGCCCCTTAATGCTAACGAAATACCGTATGCACCATCCGAAAGCCGCCAAAGAACGGATAACGTTACCGACCGACCTTGGTGGCCTAGGAATTACAAACATTATGCAATTACATAACAACCAAATTACCGATTTAAGAAAATATTTTTTTAAAAAAGCAAGCGACATTACTATGTTTAAATGCATATGCAATGCAGACAAAATGGCAACTCCGCTAAAATTAAACTCTCCCGAAATTCAAGAAAACACCTCACATAAAAGCGAAGAAAATCTATTAATATGGAAACAGAAGACCCTGCATGGAAATTTTCCAAACTTATTAAATCAAGATAATATAGATAAAGAAACATCAAATCTTTGGTTAAAAGTAGATGACCTATATGGGGAAACGGTGGGTTTTATGATGGCGATTCAAGATCGTGTGATTGCTACAAGAAATTATAAAAAATATATTTTAAAAGACAATTTAGAAAATGACAAATGTAGACGATGTGGTACTCATAACGAAACAATTGAACATATTATAAGCGGATGCACCATATTGGCCCACACTGACTACTTACAACGACATAACAATGTTGCTAAAATTATCCACCAACAAATAGCATTAAATTATAAATTATTAGAAATTTACAGCCCATATTATAAATACGAACCACCAAATGTACTGGAAAACCAAAAATTTTAAATTTACTGGGATAGAGAAATCAGAACTGACGTTACAATTTTAGCAAATAGGCCAGATATTGTCATCTACAACAAAGAAGAACAACATATCTGGATCATAGATGTTGCCGTACCACTAACAATAAGTAACAACCTAGAAAAAACTTACGCCACAAAAATGAGTAAATATATGGAATTATCCGATGAAATGACGAAAATGTGGAAAGCCAAACCGGACATTTAGAATCCCCATAATACTTTCGGCAACCGGATTGACACCAAAATCCCTTTTAATCAATCTAAAACAACTACATATCGAAAAACTATTAATAAAAATTCAAAAATCGGTAATTTTAGACACGTGCCACATAACGAGACGATTTTTAGGATATCAAGATACGGAATAAAAAGAATAGTACTTTTCATCACAAGGACGTAAAACGCGATTTTTCGTTCGAGGGGAGCGGGGGTTACGAGGCGGAGCGTAGCGCAGCCGAGGAACCCGACCGCTTCCGAGGTGAAAAAGTAGTTTTACGGCTCCGCGTGGTGAGAAGAACTTTTCGTTAGCCGTCAATGTGCGTAATATTTGCAGGAGGAACAATAAAGCGCCGCGCGACATTAAAAAAGCTGCCGTGTTAGTGTTTGCTAAGGAACACGTGCAGCAATTTGTCTCGACGCGACGGCGCAATATAAGTAACTATTATTATGCTAGCCAAATTAAGTTACACTATCACGTTCTAAATATTGCATATAGAAAGTAGTATAGAGGGACGTGACTCTATGCTTCTTTCCGTTTCTCTGTAAATATTGTAAATAGAAAGTATTATAGAGGGACGTGTCTCTATAATACTTTCCTTTTGTACATATTTTGTACTTATTTTGTACATAATACAGTAGAAACTTATGCTTTTATACCATTTTTATTGGTTTTTTCCTGCAAATATCGACGAAAACATACTCTTTTCGTACCTCAAAACGTACACGAAAAGTGCTCAAATACGTCCGCGGTAACGAAAAAACATTTTTAAATATTTTATTAAAATACAATTAAAATGCTTGGTGTATGCCCGCATCATTTAATGTAATATAACCAGTAAAATACTGAGAGAAATAAACGAATAATAATAATAATAAAAAAAAACGCTTTGGTGTAGCATTAGGTAAATTTGAATAATATAACTTCTACTTGAAATATTAATGAATTAACTTATATAGTCTTTTGTGTTTGACATTATTCTATCAATTTTGATTATATAAAATAATTTGCTAAAGCAACCTTACAAATTTAATTTATTCGGTAAAAAAGTTAATAAAACTAAATCGATAACTAAGAACCCATTCAAAAGATATTAGGTAAACACTTCCTAAAATAAATGTTTATAAGATACTTTAACATTTATCAAAATATTTTTTCCACTCTCTAAATTCACACCAGAAATTCTTAAATACTACTATGAGCTAACGTATTGTAAACAATTTAAGATGACCTAAAACTACAAGTCCGATTATTATTTCTTTATTTTATCGTAAATTATGTATTATTCATTTTTAATCATCATTAACTTATTCATTACACTTTTATGGAAACTTTTAACATAAGTCATACCATTTAGTTGAATTGACTGTCTTTTAGGGACACGTTTAACTTATTATTCAAGATATAAAAATTTATTTAATATATTTTATGCAAAATATAGGACTTAAGGACTAGACTAGGAGTAAAACATTTTAATTTTTACAGTAGTACAATGTATAATCAGGTACCTATACTTAGATTACCCAGGATTAAGTTACACTGAATTATATTTTTGATTGTAGTATTAGATTGGCAAATTCACTATTGGTTTTGGAAAAACCTGATCTATTTTATAGGGCTGTCGACAGATGGCGCTGTTATGTTTAAATGCTTAATAAATCGTCTTATTGTTGTAATTCTTGATTCTAAAGCGATATAAAAGCATTAACATTTTGTAGCGATATCTGTCGAAGTGTGGTGGAGTCGGGTGTTTCCGAAATCCAAAATGGAATTGCCTGTTTGATACTATATAATCCATCGATCTTATATTACACTAGATGAAGGAGTCCTAAGATCTAAATAGCATTGGTTGTTGTGAAGCCACCCATAACATGCTTATGTTTACGTTTGATTTGTAAACCACCCTTGCTTTAATCATGGTTAAATAGCTGGTGGGATAGTCTTTTCTATTTAACTGTGATGGACTCCACCTAACCGTGATTAAACTACTTAACTAGAGTTGATGAAACCGGACATAAGTTTTTAATATATTTATTAGTGTGAAAGCAGTATAAAACAAAGTAGAATTGGAAACTCACAGATTTAGGAAAGCAACTAATTAAGTAATTAGATAGATGCAAAACAGTTTTTTTTAATAAACAAAGGGCTTTTTAAACTAATTTACTGTCACGAACCAAAAGTTCGATTTATTGTAATTGAATAATTTGAATTAATTACTACGTCATCTCCTCAGAATCTTTCCAAGAACAGTCTGCACATCATTGTTTCTGTCTTCATACAAAATCGTTTGATGTCCTCTCAACATTCTTGTGGGTTGTTTTTAATAAAATAAAATAAAAATTTAAAGTATTTGGCAGACTCTTTGTAAACTCGTATATACGTTTCTTCAAAAATACCTAAAATAAACAATATGTCACTCTAATTTGAGTTCGTGCATTATTGCAGTCATGATAAATGAAATTTAGCTTTGAAATCTTATACTTATTCCGACATCTCACAAATAAAAATACCAAACGTGATATTTACATCAGAATGCATTTACGTGAAAACATTTGTACATCTTATAAGTTTTATTAAAATTTAGAAAGTAATAAGGTGCAGTTAGTTTTTAACGATTTTTAATTATTGCATCTTCAAGCTTTAATTTAATAGAAAAATGTAGAATAATTTAAATTTTTGCACAGTGAAATTCAAAATTAATAAAAAGCTTCTCGTTCAATTATCAAAATTTATAGTTATAATTCAAAATGTTCATAAAAATTGTCAATTATTTAGAAGTTCCTAGGCTTCTATACGATTTAATATGACCAAGAAATCATCGGGTCATTAAATCAATATACTCGTATTAATACTATAAAGACAAGAACAGTTTTCTTGGGTAGAAATTTGAATTATGCGGACGGACCGCAACGAAACCGGGGGGGGGGGTAGAAACAGTACAAGCTCATGTAAGTACGCCACTGATGTGCCACCTAAAAGTATTCGTCGATGCAAGAGTAAACTTGTCAATACTTAAAAGACACGGAGATTAGAGTTGTAAGTTCTATCACTGAAGGATATAGGTTGAAAATTCTGCAGAATTCAATAAAAGCATTACAAAAAAAAATTCTGTTTAATCATGAGTAATAAGTCAAACTTTAAATAGTTGTGTTGTAAATATTTATAATAAATAAAATATTATGTTTCTACTCAAATTATTGTTTCAGGTGATTTTTAAGAAAAAGTAATTACTTTTAACAGCTACGTACGGAAAATAAATGCTATTTAACCTTGATTACTCAAAAATTACTTATTAACAATTTTCAATACATTATAATTCTGAACGCTTTAGTCTAATGTTAATCTATTTCTGAAGGTGCGTTATTAAAATTGATCAATTTCCATTAAATTTAGTATATACATTAAGGAAACACGTTCATAAAATGAAAATAAATCAAAATATATTAAAAAAAACAAATTAATTCATCGTCTATAATGTAAATTGTTAATTACCTTTATACATTCAAGTTTTAATTACTATAACCACGCAAATGTTACTTCTGAACTAATAAAAAATACAGGTAATGATTTTAAATTAATTAACAGAGCAACGTGAGTTAAATAAAAGTGATACTGATAACTTCCTTCCAATTTGAGATTTTGTTTCAAGTTTTATTATTAGCAGCAAGCTTAAGTTTCAAACTGAAATCATAAAAGGAGAAATTCAGTTTGAACATTAGCACAAAATAACAACCATATTAGATATATCGAAAGATCGTAAATTCCCTTAGAGTAAACGTCGTATTTCAGCGAACCGGATAAATCGCTTTTCACCATTGGACATATGGCCAACTATCAAATTGGGTTTAACTTTAACGGATTATATTTTCTTGCAGAAGACGAGTTTTATTTTTCCTTTTTGTAAAACATAAATTGATGATAGAAATTTTTTAACAATTTTTAAGTGTGAACTAAAAAAAAGTAGTTGGCCAAAATATTCAACTTTGGTAATATGGTGACTGAAAGCATATTTCAATGTAATACATAGTTATAAAGTTGATGTAAAATTTAATCATTAATTACAAAATTAATTGAAAATTTGTCAAAACACCATCATTAAACTTTCAGCAGCAGTTTTCAGCTATGTTTACAGTTTTCTTCAGATGCTTTAATATAATATTAGGGTAAATTAAATAATAGCATAATATACTGTCATAAACTTTTCGACTCTTATTTCTTTTTATTATTTAATACAACTTTTTTTTAAATTATTACACGCTCATCTCAATCACAAATTAATTAACATCTTATTTCAAAAACCATTACGTACTTATTCAACCAAAAAAACAAAAACTGACCAGTTGTCCCTTGATTCTTTTATTTTCCCATTTCACTTTTTCCCACGACATTTATCCCCTCCAAAATTTTGACAAAAAGAAATTTCCATTTCTTTTTAATAAATTTTTATCTTTAATCCCTCTTCCTACTTCTTCAACATATCTAACCATAACTTTTCTTCCACTCATCACTCTTCACCATCACCTATCTCTTATTTACTTCATTATTTCAACCCCTATACTCTTCAACTTTTCTTAATAATTCTTCACAATGCCAACTTAACTTTTCTTCCACTCTTCACTATAATCTATTTCTTCTTTACTTCATTATTTCCACTCTTGTGCTCTTCAACTTTTCTTAATAATTCTTCACTATGCCAACTTAACTTTTCTTCACTCATCACTCTTCACCATACTCTATTTCTTCTTTATACTTCCTCACCACACAAAACCTTAACTCTTATTTCTACCAATTCTTATTCACCTGTACCCATATCTTCTTAAATTCGTCATTTTTATTTAACATCATTACTTCCTTTCACATACTCTTTACCATTTATTCATAATTTTTTTTTCATGCAACACAAACCATTTTACTCTTCAACATAAACTTCTTAACTTAATTACTATTTAACATTACCCATTACCATTTCCAATTTTCTTGCAGTCTTCACATACATTAATAAATTTTTTTATTGTATAGGGTGTTTTTTTAGCTGCATGAGAACTTTCAATAGGGATAACAATTGAATCAAGATTGCTATGGAAACAGTTTTTTGACATTTGTGTTTAGCAAGGTTTGGCATTTGATAATGCATAGATTGACCATTGAACAACGCTACCAAATTGGGCTCACAACCAATTGGAAGTGGATCCATTTTTTTACCGTAAAATTTTGTTCAGTGACGAGGCACATTTCTGGTTAAATGGGTATGTTAACAAACAAAATTGCCGTATATGGAGTGAGACCAATCCGGGACATTATCTTGAGACTCCATTGCATCCATTAAAATTGACTGTTTGGTGTGGAATACACGCCAACGGCATCATTGGTCCATATGTCTTTCGAAATGAGGAAGGAGCTACCGTTACGGTGAATGGTGTGAGATATCGACACATGCTCAATACATTTTTGTTTCCAAAACTTCAAGAGCTAAACATTGACAACGTATGGTTCCAACAGGATGGTGCTACGTGCCACACAGCCAACGAAACCATCAATTTATTGAAAGGACAATTTGGTGACAACATTATTTCAAAACGTGGTCCTATCAATTGGCCTACAAGATCGTGTGATTTGACACCTCCAGATTATTTTCTGTGGGGGTATGTTAAATCCATGGTTTATGCTAACAAACCAACAACTCTAGAAGCATTGGAGGCTAATATTCAGCAAGCCATTTATGAAATAAAGCCAGAAATATTGGAAAAAGTGGTCAAAAATTGGACTGAACGGATGCGCTTCGTAACCATTAGTCATGGTGGTCACATGCCGGAAGTCATGTTCAAATCATAAATGCCTTTAACTGTACTTTCATAAAAAAATTATAACCAAAACATTCCGTCAGGTTTTTAATGTTTTATTTCATTTTGAAGTTCTCATGCAGCTAAAAAAACACCCTATATTATTGTTGGGAGTCGGTGTCTTCCGCGATTTTCCACCTTGCACGACGGAATTGCCATTTATCCAAGTTGACACGTCCAATACTTTTATCCACTTCTTCTTTTGCCAAAATTCCTTGAAGCATTCTTCTCCACGTTTTACCCATCTTCTTCTGAACAATACACTTTTTCCTATAAGTGCCATCCTTCATCATCTTCTCTAGCTCTTCCCAAATCTCTTGTTTATCCGCATGCGGTATGAGGTAGTTCGCTTTCTCATTAATAATATTTAACTTGTTTTCATATCCTTTCGCGATCCTATTTTCCTCATTTATTAAAGAACGATTAATCTCCAATAGCTTTTTTACTGTATTTAAATGTTGCTCTTTGTAATTTAGCAATATTTCTTTCCCATCCATTTATTCTTTATTATTTAACCATCTATTCTCTGATTTCCAACTAACCACCATTTTTCTTTCCACATAATGAACCCCGCTTACATCTTCCAAACTAATGCCTACTTCTTCTTTCTCAAACTAATCGTCTGTAATTTCTTCCATTACACTATCTCCGTCTATTTTATTAACTGTTTTTATTCCTTCTTCATATCTCGTCTTATGTCGCGCATTCTCATCATTCAAATTTTTTTCACCCTTGGCACATTCATCAACCTTCCTCCGCATTTCTTCCATTATGATCTTAGTGTCTTCTCTCATTTTTTCCCTTTTTTCTTCCGCGCACGCAAATCGTTCATTCATATCTCTTTTAATTTCAGCAAATTTTTTATCCAATTGTCCACTCTGTCTTTGAAATTGTTCATTTATCTTTATATTATTTTCATCCAATTTTTCATTCATTCCACTAATATCAGCCTTGTTTTCACTAAATTGCTCATTCCTCTCTACCTTGTCCTCTTCCATTTTCTGCATCATCTGCATCAATATTTTATGTATGTCCATCCCCTTGTCCTGCTTTTCCTCCGGTAGGACCCTTTCACTATTTCCTTCAATCGTCTCAACAATCTGTTCCTCTACTTGTTCCCCTATCTTTCCTTCTATCACGTCTATTGCCTTTCGGCCCCTTGTCTAAATTTCCTATTTTTTTTTTAATCCCCAAATTTTTTTTTTGACGTTTTAGCTTGTCAATAATTTTTTACTTTCCCGTAGGTTCAACGACTTTCTCGTTTTCTTCTCCGCCCCACACGTTGCTGCGCCAAAATGTCATAAACTTTTCGACTCTTATTTCTTTTTATTATTTAATACAACTTTTTTTTAAATTATTACACGCTCATCTCAATCACAAATTAATTAACATCTTATTTCAAAAACCATCACGTACTTATTCGACCAAAAAAACAAAAACTGACCTGTTGTCCCTTGATTATTTTATTTTCCCATTTCACTTTTTCATACGACAATACATAATGATATATTACCTAAAAGTGAAAAAAATATCGATAAGAAATAATATTATTAAAGTTTAATTAGTTTGCTAATTTTTAAAAAATAAATTGAATTTAACAATTTTTACAAGAAAATTCATATCTGTAGTTATAATAATATTTTTACGCAGTACACGACAATTCTGTAAGATTTACCAGTTTTTGTATTTATTTTACAGAGTTGAGGTTTCCATGAATTTATACAACTTGTGAAACTTTTAATAAAGACTAAATGAAAGGATGGTAGATAGTAAATTGAGAATTTAAATGAACAGAAACTTCCGTAGGTAAGTGAAAGTGAAGATAAATTGTATTTTAAACATAACAAGAATCATTTGCAAATGTACAAGACGGTATAAAAGACAGAAGACAGAAATATATTCAGCTATAGAATAACAAGAGTGATATCTTCGAGTATTAAATTGTCACATGTGTTATATTTAACAAAAGAATATAATAAATAACAAACATTTAAAGAACGAAACATTGTATTTTTTGGAACCAATTTGGTAATATAATGTCTTTCTCAACTTGTATTTTTCATCCTTGTTACATAAATAGTAATTATCTACTTCTGTACAAAAATCTACCTTTGTCACTTATTTACGTTAGAAAACTTAAATTTAAAATTATTATTTTAATCAACTTTTGGAAACACAATAATATAAAACTTTGCATGCAACACGTATAAAAATGCATTGCGGTACTCATGCTATAATGTTACAATTCTAAAACTCGTTGCATAAATAACTATTCTAGAACTGAAAAATGTTACATTTAAAAATTACAAAAGTTTGGAGAAAGTACTAATCTAATGAAGCACAAAAAATTTGCAATCAATGAATCTGTAAACTTGTCGAGTTTAGTCACGTAGGGTGCGAGTTGAACGAGTAAATAATATTAAGTGATTCTTAAAATGTTCAACAATGGCTCGGTGGTTGTAATTATATTTAAAGTTTCATGTTATAAAAAATTTGTCAAACAAAATTATATTACTCAATTTAAAATACGACAAAGTTTAAAAGATATTGGAAATTTAAAAATATTTGAAATTATTTTTATCTGATGCATTGAATATTCATTATTACGTTTTAAATAAAAATATTTGAAGTCAAAGAAATAAGGAATCATTCAAAGCACGATTTTTAATCAATTGAACTAGAACTAGAACTAGAAAATTATAAAATAATAATAAATTATACCGAATTTTGCGTATATGGTTGTTATAACCATATCCAAACTTATAAGTTAAAGCGCGAAAAATATTTACATTGGTATTCTCTATTTTGTAATAATTTAACTTGAAATTTTTTACATTATACACACCCTTGCACATATATTTGCTTTTGTAAACACACATACATTATAAAGCTATGGTTTAATTGCCTCTATTTTAAGAGGGTAATTTGTATCCGCATAGAAAACGTTTAATTTGAGGAAATTAGGCTTGTCATTGCAGTTTCCCTATATTAAACTGAACAAAATCCATTAAATGTAAAAATTACATTGATTAAAAGAAATTTATTTTTAGAAATAAGTTATTTAAATTTAGTAAACATTTAACATGCAGAATACACCTTCAATATTCTACAATTAATGATATCCAATGAAATTAATTCATATTAATTGCTTGTTTATAATACTGTCATGTTATGAAAGATAAAATTTCTCAGCGCGGTTTGTAAGTGTGGGCATCAGAGCATCAAACTTTACAATAATAAGCTAACTGATGAGTAAAAGGCTTTTACATTAAATCGTCGAACCATTTCGACAAAAGTCAGGATTAAGTTAAAGTCCTTCTCTTTGCGGATGAATTTCTGCTTTATGAATCTATTTAACGACTTATTAGGTATCATTTCATTAATAATATAAAGTGGCTAGTTTATATCGGCAGAACGTCTTTGTGGGATTTCAATAAAAAACAAAATAAATGAAATAATCATGAAAATAAAAATAAAGAAGTACGAAGTAAAAAATAAAGTGTCTCTAATTTTAATGTTTTTCAACATCAGTAGTAGTCACCTTTTTTCCAAATAATTCGTATATTTTTCTTCTCATCGCAATATATTACATAGTAGTGTAAGAAAATATAAGTCAACTCACTTCATCTAAATAACTACAAACTTCATCATCCTATCTATTGATATATCGTATGACAAAAAGCTCATTTTGTATAAGATATTGTTCTATAATAACTCAATACTGATCGGGTGACTGGGTGTCGGTGTTTAAATTCTTTCATTTTCTGTATTATCATAATATTATTGCACTGATATTTCCAATACACTTTTATAAATTAACTAAATTTAAATTTGTTTGAATTAAATCAATTTAGTTTCTTAAATTATAAAATTTTATCTATTTTACAGATTAGATGAAGATGGCTAGGGTAGAGTGCTCTAAGACTGCGCACTTAAGGTTTGACCCGGTATATTAAAAAAACTAAAGCAATTAAAAACTCAGAAATTTGTATTAAAACTTATTGGTCTTTCAACAACATTATTACAAACTTAATTAGTAATTATTACATATACTTTATTAATAAAAACAAAAAAATCAGAAAAAGTCATTTGCGCAGTCTTACAGACCCCGTCATGTAAGACTGCGCACTTGGGTCTGCAAGACTGCGCATTCAGTTTACAAGCATAGATCACATCACATGCTAGTATTATGCAGTTCACTTCTTCTGCCACCACTGAGAGCATGATGTACACTCGATCCAATCTTCAGTTGTTGGCATTTACTTTGTTCTATGCATCCTGGACAACCCAACTACTCTTTGCTTCCAATAGTTTTTTTAATTTTTCTTTGGACTTATTTTTTGTGCCGTGAATTGCAGTTTCAGAGATTTCCCTCTCCGTCACACGACTGGCCATAAAATCAACCTCACTTTAGGTAAAAAGAATAAAATTAACCAGCATTACAATGTGAGATTTGTAAAAGTACGCGCGCAGTCTTACAAACCACCACACCGCGCAGTCTTACACGCCACTCCATAAATTTAAAAAGGACACGAATATAGCCATCTCCAATTAAATTGGAAAATAATACCATCATCCACGCTTGGTTAAGAGTTTTGTTTACATGATATTGCAATATGCAGGCGATAATCACAAAAACAACGACCGTACACAATTTCCAAAATGTCGAATTATTAGATCAAAACAGCGTAAAATGGTAAAACTTACCTAAAATGTTTATTATCCATTTTTTTACGACAAAAATCGTTAAGGGTAACCACGCTATTGGTAGTGATGTGTGGGAATTAAAATTAGCAAGAAAACAAACACCCATGCCGAAATATAAGGGGTGCGCAGTCTTAGAGACCGCGCAGTCTTAGAGCACCTTACCCTACATTATATTTTTTATACCTGAAATTAAAGATGTGTTTTCTTGCATAATTTGCAAGTTGTGTTTTGCATGTTTTGTTCTATATGTGATACTTCAATTGCGAAGAGCAAAGTGTAACAATCCATTGTTACATGGCTTCGCCAGTCTCGTTTTCTTTCTTTTGTGTATATTTTGAAACATTTTTATTTTATAAAGATAAGGTATTTTTAAGACTATTTTTTATGAGGGTCACTGATACTGTCAAACCTCAGAGCCAATGAAAAGGCTCGAATATTTACCTGTGACTGCGCAGAGCTTATATTCAAGGTTGAAACCGAACGACATGAAAACGTACCACGATAATTTTATGTGATGAACAAAAAATTGTAATATTTAAACAAATCTATGTGTTACCAGTTGAAACTGAGTTTTAAAAAGTGCGTTATAATCTCCTATATGTCTGAGAACGTTATTTCTCGTGTGACAATTTTTTATGTCCAAAATTTTTGATGTTATCAAAAATCGTCTAACAGACGCCGGCTATCGCCATTTTGAATGGCCGGACTTTTTAATGAAAATCAGGAATTATTAGCAAGTATTCATTGCAGTCGAGAATCATTTGCGAGGACAAATCGATGTGACCGACAACCTTAATAACAGTATCAATCTAAGCCCTTTGGGAGGAAATAATATCAAATCGAGTGTGCCTTCAATTATCACGTATTTGCTCGAAGAATCGACAACTCCTTATGAAAGATACAGTTTGTAGCCAACGCCGTAGAATCTTAGTTATCCCAACTTTCGTTTAGTTATAGTTTTTTTTATATGTATTTGATTTTGATTTTAGCATTCAACAATACCTATATATGCCGAACGGTTACCCACAGGTGCACTTGCAGGACCCGATTTACAAACACTTCATTTTTAGCTTACAACAGAGCCGTAAGTAAATTCAGAATTACTTACTATAAAAAATCTGTGCTTTACGTTCGTTGCTTCACGATAACTATCTGCAGGCTAATTCACTGTCAATTTATGTACTCTTGCATTTTGTATCTAACTAATAGCTGCTTGTATAATTTCTATACCGAGAGCCTATTAACTGCTTTGTATCTTGTAGATGCTTTCAAGAGCAAATTTTAAATACGTTAACGAAAAAAATATCAAATCTTATTGTATAAAAATCTGTAAATTATTATCATACTGTATAACCATAGTAGTAAGCAAGAATTTTGTAATTTTATTTAAACTCATTTATGTGTGACTCAATTTTCTTTTGACGTATGTTTATTCATATTTATAATTTGTATTTTGTTGTAATTAAAAGCTATCAAACACAGAATAGCCTTTTGATTACTGCTGGCACCCTCCGGAATATTTCTAGTGGAGAAAAACCATTTACTAAATAATCCTCGATACTCGATTACACCCAGAGTAACCCTAAATCTTCGACATTGGTTGAACCCTATGAGCTAAGCCGTTACGTACAGTCCATCGACGGACACGAAAAGGGGCTTCTCTTGCTATCAAGCCATTTGGCACTATAATGGTGGCACAAAAGGCATTAAAAGCACAAAAGAGGGTTTGATTTTTAGTTTTAAGTTAACTCCACATACGTGGAAGTTTGTGGATCGTCATTCCTACTTAAGTATGATCCAATCACGTTACGATTCCGTGAAACCGATTCTGGCGCCCATTTTTTCTCTTTTCTTTTACCTCACGTATTTAGTAGAGACCCCGAAAATCAGCACCTTAAGAACTATTACAAGCGGGGATATCTAATTATTGCTTATTATTCTATATACGTAAATAAATTGACGAGGCCTCTCCTATAATATATTATGTAGGTTTGAAGGGTCGGACACAAGGTTGGCCAGAGGCCAACATAATATGAGGAAATTTTTTTAAATTTGGTGCAAAATGGTGATTTTAGGACCCGGGAAATTTTTTATTATTTATGTATAATTTTGAGAGGCCCGAAAGCAAGGGCAATATGCCGCCACCGCTACTTAAGGTGGTTCTAGAGTGAAAATTTTATTTTAAAGATCTGGATGAAATTCGTCGAATGTAAACATGGGATAGTCATACGCATCCTGTTAAAATATGAAATACATTTTTATTTTTTTACATTTTTTTTACATTTTTATACAATACACGGGGTTTATGCCGAATGTCGTTCAGAATCGCTTATTATATTTGGTTCGTGTACCTATAAACATTTACAGTTTCATTTGAAAAACTAATACGATGTTCTAGAATCTACAACTATCCACGTATATTGCATCAAAAGGAGAAAGTTTTTTATCGTTTAGTAATGGATATACATCAGCCATGCAAAATCTTGCTTCTAATTCTTTCTGTTCTTTTATCTTTCTCTTTATTCGAGAAAAGATTCTATATTTGTCTTTCCCCGAGCATCAGTTTCGGCAATCGACGACCGATGTCACCACCGCCACGCCACACTAGAACTACCTTAAGTAAGATAATAAGGCTTAAATAAGCTAAAATCTAGTACAGGTAGTTTGGTGTACCGGCTAGGGAGTGGGGCTATAGAGCATATAACATGGATCACCAAATTGTTTAGCCCACGGGCTACACTGACTCCTCCACTAAGTTCCGCGGGCCAAAACCTGGTAAGATGATCATACCCACATAATATAATGGACTCCTCCTACTCCTGTTTCATTTTGTGTGGCTATAGTTTCTTTGCAGTGGCTTACACTACACTGGCGTGAAATTTGGTTAACATTTTCCTGATTTTACAGCGAGTGACTTTTTTTTTAAAACCTAATAATTTTCAACTTTCCCCGAAATTTTTTTTAATATTCTTTGTTTTTAAACCCCATTTCCATTTCCACAAAAATCAATTTATTTACAGTCCACTTATTATCAACACAACTAAAGAGCGTTACTGACAGAAAGACAGACAGAGCTATATTCCATGCAATTCCTATGCTTTCAGATTCATGTAGATTGTATTTAGAGGTCTGGTGGTCTCTTTGTAATTTTGTAGCAATAGTAATTATTAGTGCGTTTGTCTTTTATTTTGGTACAATTTTGACAAGTAACAGGTGAGTACAATAGTCATCCTTATGTAAAAGCAAATTACTAATATTTCTAATACTCAACGAATACTGCACAACTAACTCCGAAAAGGTATAAAGTCGGTTTTTAATTTTTTTAGGTTAAAATTTTAGTTAAAAAAAGAATGGGATTGAGTTGTTCGGCTTTCGTCCCCACTGGTGAGAGATGAATTTTTTAATTTTTAACTGAAATTGTATATCATATAAAAGAGAATCAAACATATAAAAGACCAGCACGCTCCGCCGCCGACTCCAGCGTATCAATTTTTTAGGACACACAACGCATTCTGATTGGTCGTTGGTGTTGGTAGTACCAACTTAAAAGTTAAAATCACCTCCCCCTGGGATCGAGTAGCACACCAATCGAGTTTTCAACCTAGGCGAACTGCCCGTCCATGGATGGGCCTTCCAGCTAGTATCATATAAAAGAGAATTAAAAACTGACCATGCAGGGTAGTCCTCATAGGTCCTCCTAATATGGACTTAGCGCGTATTCACAGTACGTATTATGTATCCAATTACGTGTCTTGAAACTCCTACTCCAAGGCATATACGCAGCATCATCTTTCATGGTCAATGTTGGAATATAACACATAGTTAACGTTAAAACAACAAAATAGCCTATTACAACGATAGATTTGTAACTCCGAGAAGCGTACAGTGCCATCTTACAGGGTTATGGTGACTTAAAAACACCTAGTTAACGTTAAAATTTGCCAATAGGGCGGATTCACTTGGGCTACGCAACTAGCGTAGTATTATAATTATGGACCATTCCAATTGACTTTAAATCAGGCCCGTAGCCAGGATTACATTTCGGGGGGGGGGGGGCACTTGTAAAAAGGCTTTTGTAAAATGTACAGTTTTCGATTGTTCCCCTTCCTGTTTCTTTGTCTTTCAACATTTAGGGGGGGGGGTGCGTGCCCCCACTGGCTACGGGCCTGATTTAAATTATGTGGCCAGACTGATCATGAGAGACAGACGAGCACGGAACCAAACACCATATAAGATTTCTTGCAACATAAACTGACAGAGTATTATAGATGCCTAAAATAAACAATTGGTCAAAATGTTCATCACAAATTAAATTTCTGTACATATGTAGGTACTTGATTGAATATAATGTTAAAACAAATAAATTAATAATATTATTTTAGTTAAATTATTATAGATACTAAGAAATCTTTATTATTTTCATAGTCAATACAAATAATATTATTATATTATATTTTTTTATTTATATTATAATTTGTTTAAAATGGAGGTTTACCATAATTAGCCATTCGTGGAGTAGGAAAATGTGGAGGCGGTGGTGGAAACGGAATTCCAATAAAGTTTCTATGATCTGTTAAATTTGGCATCGGTGGCATGCTGTGAAACGGATGATTAATTGCTGAACTGAAAGAGTTTGTGATAGGAGGAACATTTCTACTAAAATATCCTCTTCTATGTGCTCGAATTTCTTCTAAACTCATATCTGCTGAAGAATGCATTAATTTTTCATTTCGAGCCAATCCCATATTTTCAAAATTTATATTGCTTGATATTAATGGAACACGAGTCGAACTATTACTTGCTGAAAAATTATGAAACGTTGAATTAGCAGGCATTTGAAATTGTGGAATAGGAAGGATATGAGTGTTCATTGGACCACGCACATTACGCATAGGAACAAAATAATTCATAGGTAATTGTGGTATTCTTGGTTGCATTGCTCCAGGATGCATAGCTGGAAACATGTTTGAATTAAATGGTGGAACAGGAAAAGTATTAGGCGTAAAATTGATACGAGTAGCATCAGCTAGCTTTCCATGTGCAGTGGCGGTATTCACATTTTCTTTTCTTTTCTTAGATGGTGGCTTGCTACTATCAGAATCGGAATCTTCCTGTTCTTGTGATTTACTTTCTGTCGCATCACTTGACGGTATTCCTTCCATTCCAACAATGGTCAGAGTAATATCATCTCTATTATGTAACGCATTCGGTACCTTTTCTAAAGTTGTAGAGTGAAGTAATTCGCAATGATTCCATAAACTTATACCAGAAAACAACTTTTTGTGGCATATAGGACACCTAAAATGTTTTGCTTTTTGGTGTTCAACAAGTATTTCACAGGTGTCAAATTTTCTATTACAATACCAGCACCAAGGTTTCACTACCTTCTTTCTGATACGACCCATTACAATTTCTATGGTTTACTTACTTTGTCAATAAAACAATATTATAGTGATTACTGATTATCACTTCCAAAACAAGAGTGATACCATCTTAATATTAATATAACCTTAAAGAAATTGCCAACTTAAAATTATATGAAGTTAAACTAAATAAATTAAAACTTTACTAAAAACTTGATTAATTTATTTGATCTTCAAACAAACTTTATTATTGTACTTTCAAAATCATTAACACTGAATAAATCTAGCACTGAGTACGCCTTGAATTTTATTACATTTTCGGAAGGCCTCAAATTACAAATTACAAAATTGCAAGTAGCACGTTGCCATTTGAAGACATTTTTGTGTCCAATCAGAATTCGTCGCGTGTTGACTTCTGTTATGGCATATAAATCCGCCCTCTAGTGATGAACTAAAGTAAACTATTTTTTCACTTATTGTTGGTATACAGCAGGGGTGTCAAACTCATTCTCGCCGCAGGCCATTTTCTGACAAACAAAATTTCCGCGGGCCGCACTGATGACTTTTGTTAACCCATCTCTAGTTTTGAACGATATATTTATCTTAAAATATACAATATTCCTATAAATAAATTTTTTTTATTGTAATACAAATAGTCACCGAAGTTTATTCGGGCCGCAGAAATGTACGTGGCGGGCCGCCAGTTTGACACCCCTGGTATACAGTATACACACATGGTATAATAATTACCATATTATATTACTTAAATTATTATACCATGGTATACACAGGTGTATCTTAGCATTTAACCCACCAGTGACGTCATTTATGTTTTCTTCATTGCTTGAAAGTCAAGGCGTGTTTATAAGTTTGAATGGTCTAAAGTTCATAATATTCAAATTTTTTGGAAATAACTTATCTAATAACGGAACTTGAAAATAGGGATGAGTTGGTTTAGCCATAAATGCTTTGATACCGAAACTTTGTGGGATGTATATATTAATGAGTAGAGAGCGGGTTTATATGCGATAACAGACCGGTCTAAAGGTAACAGCGCTTAAACCCTAACATAACTAACCAATAGAAAACGTTTATTAACGCTAATAAACATGTTATATTATTAATAAATTTTTCTTAACCAATTGTTTATGGGGTATTACCTTCAGACCGGTCTGTTATCGCATATAAATCCGCTCTCTATTAATGTGTATAGTATAATACTATAATACAAGTAACGTAGAATGCCATAGTCAATGCATTCGTTTTTCAAAATCGATGTTCTCCAAATTGGCTGAATTAGGGAAGTTTAAATTTTCACCTTAGGTAGTCTTATCATGGGTAATTCTAATTATGACCAAATCTTATAATAATAATTGTGGAAATCGGTGATAAGAAAGTGGCCCTCCCCTTGTTAGTGAGACCGAAGGCCCAACAACCACATCTAATATTCTTACTAGTAGTATGTTTTCATTAGGAACAATCATGACAGATTACACCAAAAATAAATATTGCGACCACTCTAATGTTTTGTTAAATACGGGCCTTTTATTTAAAAAGCATCTCAACATTTGAAAACCCAATTCATGTCTGATGATTGGGATACTCTGTATCATGATACTATAACTAACAAGATATGCTCACGCGCACATTGTAGGGTCTCTTGATGACGTCACTCCGTGACCCAATCTTACGATTGGCAGTACGGTTGGTAGAAATAGTGGACATTTAAATATCTATATTATGCCATTGGCTATTAGGCTATGTTAGGTCACTGAGTGACGTCATGCGCGGGAAAGTCTAAAATGCGTTCACCAAGTGAGCATATCTCTTAAAGTTATAGTATCATGCTCTGTATATTTAATTATGAAATGATGATACGTCTTTACATAACTAACATTACCTTTTAGGCCAGTAATTGTAGCAAAAAAGGTATGCAAAATTGCAAAAGTTTTCAAATTTTGAGACAACATTGAAGGAGGTAAAAAAATAATAAATCCGATTTTGCACCCTTTTCCACCCCAGGAATATTTTTAAATTAACAAAAAACGTAAATTTGCAATAACTTTTTGAAACAAATTCAGAAACTTATGCAAACCTTGGAGAACATTTTAATAATTAAAACACATCTTCAATAAAGTTTGCACTCTGATACGAGGGTTGTATGATAAGTACCTGGCCTTGACAAGAAGAAAACATTTTTATGTGAAAAATTTATTTTGTTTTTCAACGTAATCATCTTTCAGCTCGATACACTTAATCCAACGTTTTTCTATCTTTTGTATCCCCTCTAAAAATTACGATTGCTCCAACCCTTCAAAATAAGTGTTCGTTTCAGCAATAACCTCATCGTTAAAGCCAGATTTTTTTCCGCCGAGCCATTTTTTCATATTTAGAAATAGGATATAATCGCTGGGTGATAAATCTGACGAATATGGTGGACGCGGAAACAATTTGTATCCTAAATCATGGAATTTTGCTATGGCGAAGACGCAAGTTTGCACTCGTGCATTGTCTTGATGGAAGATGATTTTTTCTACGAAAAATGCCTAGGTAAACCGACGCCAAAAATTATTCGGATTGCATTTTAACATCGCCAAACATTCCTTTGAAGTCCACACACATGTGTGTTTTGTCAATTTCGAGCAATTGCGGCAGCCATCTTTAGGATAGCTTTTTCATATCCAAATAAGTTATTAAAATATTCTGCTCCAGTTCAATTGAGATGCCCACAGTCTCAGCAATCTCACGCACTTTCACTCTCGAATCGTTTATCACGATATCGTGAATTTCTTCAATCATTTCTGAAATGATAACCTCATTTGGACGACCTGGACGATCTTTATCAAGAATGCTTGTACCGCCATGTTTGAAATCAGTTGTTCATTATTTTATGGTTTATATCGAAGGTGTAGAGTTCCCATAAACTTCGTTGAGCTCCGTTTGAATCTCATCATTTGTTTTCTTTTTCAAAAACATATATTTTATCACCGCTCGATATTCAATTTTTTCTATTTTTGTAAAATTACACAAGTTCTTCTGTTTAAATAGCTGGCATTCACAAACTAGACCACGCAACAGCTTGACATTTTGGCAGTATTCCTATAAAAGGTTATGGTTACGAAAAATATTTTTTTAAAAATTTTAGTAGCGTCATTTCTTGCCTAGGCCAGGTACTTATCATACAGCCCTCGTACAATGACCGGAACATTGCAAACAGTCGCTTATTAATTTGTGTGTGTGTATTCTGTCGAAAAACATTGCAAAAGTCATGGAAATAATTCCTTAATACAACCCTGTATGCAAATTAATAATCACAACTATTTGCAATGTTCCGGTCATCGTAGCAGGGTGCAAACTTTAGAGAAGATTTCTAATAATAATTATTAAATTGTTCTCCAAGATTTGCATAATTTTCGGAATTCTTTTCATAGAGTTATTGCAAATTTACACTCCTCTTTCAATAATTTAACAATGTTCCTGGGAACAAAAAAAGGGTGCAAAAATCGGATTAATAATTTTTTTTGTCCTGTTACAATGTTGTCCCAAAATATAAAAACTTTTGCAATTTTTGTCTAACTTTTTACTTTTTAAGTCCCCATTGACTGGCCTATTTAGAGAATATCAAGTGGACGAACAACTCAATATACTAATAGAGTACCCATAATTATTAATTATCGCAAAGAATTATTGTTTTATATGTAATATAAAATATGCGTTAGAAAAATATTTGTAAAATAAAATTAGCTCGAGAACGATGCATCGCGATGGGTGAAAACTCATGTCCAATTAAGAAAATTCGTCGGTTCAGGTCCATGTTGGTTTTTTGGTATCAATCTGTGGAATTGGGTGTCACGCGTTCTTCTTCCACATCTACTGCGCAGAAATTTGACTCTGCCCATCTTTCTCAAGCTAATTTTATTATAATATAACTAATTATATTTGTTATACATAGATATATTTAAATCTGTTTCTATAATATTGTAATAAAGCAATGCACAACTTCTACCAAGCCGAATGTAAATATTTTCTTTTTGTATCATTGTATCTGATCAATTTTGCATTGTTAATTTGATCCTCTTCTATGTTAATGCAGTATTCTATGTTCATGATCATGTCTGTGATCTTTCTTGTGAATAAAATGAATTCGTAATTTAACTCAAGAAATGTTGATAATTTATGTTTAACACTAAATTTAGATTAGAATGGAATTAATAAATTTATATTGTGACTTTCCTTGTTATTCTTATTCGTCCGTAGCTAAGTAAGTTAAATCTAAACATTGCAGTTTAATTAATTTACTTCTCATTCCATGGTGAAGTTAATGTTCTTGTGTTTGCTATTAATCTGGATGGGGAATTCGTTAAGTTGTTCGTCGTTTTCTGTCCAAAAATTCAAAATGTTATCAACATAATATCGGTAATAAGAAAAGTAGTGGTGTCTTGAAAGTCGTAATTTATGGATCTCTGTTTGAAATTTTGAAAAACAAATTTAGAAAAATGTTTACCAGTATGGGTGATTTAGAGAATATTTCATACTGATGCGATCTGATAATATTATTTTGTTTTCCAAACATGAATTATTGTGGAAGTGGCCAGTTACTAATGAATTGTTTCATTAGTTAGGCGATTATTAATTTACGAATTGGCTTATATTACTTTTTTACCCTAAAATAAGCAGTGTATTGTTACAATATTGTCTTTATTGTTATAGTACCTTATAATGTATTTTGTACTGTGTGTTGAGGTTGGTTAATCTAACCGAAACCGGTCGGCATGTAGCATTTGTTTATTTTGCAAGAAAATGCCTTATCTCACTTCTCTAATTAATTCTAAACCTTATACTGGAAGTTGAAAAGAAAAGTTGTTAGCTAATGCCAAAGATATCAAGGAAAATGCTATATGTACAAATTTATACGTGTGTTTCCTCGCTGATAAATAAATGGCGTTACTAATTTTCTTTTTGAAAAATAAATGGCGTAACTAAAATGTTACTTTAATATTTACAAATCAACTCACAATATTTAAATGTACTCTCAAATCAGTAACGTCATCGACTGTTCAGGGAGAAAAGTATAACATATAAATTTGTAAAGCATTTTTAATCGTTACAGGTCTTACATTTTTACAAACGTAATTTTGAAACTATAAATTATGTAATTAAATTAAGTAAATCTTTATAAAGGCGACAAAGATATTTTATATTAGTACTACTACTAAAATAAATGCTATTAAATTTTACAATAGAAGATTTAAACTCTTTAAACATGTACCGGTTTTACAACTTTATTGTTACCTTTGTTATAAAATACTTGATTATCAAATACATTTTAATTTTAAAAATCTTATAAAAATAAAAATTAGTGTTTAAATTTTTAAATTCTGTTATCATAAGGTTTGTTTACCTCAGATGGCCTACGCATACTTTTCTTAAGGTTTTAATAATAAAATTAGCAATTCGATAAAATATGTATAAATGTATGTATACAAAAGCGAAGTCTTCTCATGAAGAAGAAGAGAATTTTCATGACTTAGTTAAAGAAAATATTATTTTTCTTTGTGAAATGCCTGGGGGAGATGTCATGGTTTGGGCTGCATTTGAATACAACAGGAAACGTGGTCTTGGGTTTGTTAAGGATAAGATGGATTACTGGATTAATTTAATATTATAGATGTTAGGTTAGTATAACAGATGATACACAACGATATAAAATTTTGACAATAGAAATTCATAAAATTATCAATATACAAAGTGAAAGACAAAACTCATCAAAAATACAATTTTTCTGTTAAAGTTAACAAGTCAATGGACGATTTTTTATCGCGATAACAATGATTGTAAATTAAAATGTTTTACGTTATTTTCTGCTAAATAATTCTAAAGTAATTAAAACCATAGACTGTATCTTTGTTATCACTAAACTAACTTAGGTACTTATGCTGAACCAAACCATAATATTTTTAAAAAGGAAAGGATAGGTTTCATAAAAGAATATTAAAATGTACCTTCAACGAAATTCTTCATTTTGACACTATTTGATCATGTTTACCATTCCAATAGATAATAAGTTAGGATGAATCACGAAAACTTGATTTGTATAGATCTGTAACAAACATTAAATTAATTAATTAAATTTAAAACGTGACCGATTTAAAATATTTTTATTTGTTGTAAAAAAATATTAAAGATACCTACTAAAAAATTATTTATGATCAGTGTAAAAAATATCATTATTTATTCATTTATATTATCTACGTACATCATATTATTTGTCTGTAAATGATGGATTATTTAAAATACAGTAATTTTTTTTCCATCATCTATCCACATATTTTAAGAAAGAATTTTTTTTTAAGTTGTTTGATTATTATTTTAGATTTATTTTATTAAACTCAACAGAGTGGTTTAGGAGAAAATTCAGCGATATGTGAGGTAACAATAAAAATAGATTTACATTCTTTAAATATTATATTTACATTTACATACATTTCGCACAGTTAATAAAAGTTTGTTTAGCATTTCAACAATACGCGAGTATTCAAGGATTTCATTGTTTGTTCTAAATTGAAGTAGCGATGATAAATGTGTAAAAATTTTGATACTAAACATAAAAGCTTTGTGATCTTGTAGGAACTCTTTTTTGGTTTAAAACAAAATCACTTTTAATGACTTGTGAAAGTAAATAGAACTTCTATGGTAGCTAATATTTACCATTCGAAGTTCTGTATTGCATAATATAATTAATTATTATGTATAGTATGTAATATGAATGTTACAACTTAGTCTTCAAGGAATACCTGAACAACTGGTAAATTTACTAATTCATATGGGTGTAAATGGAGTTGGAACCCTTCTATTTTCAGCTCTCTAGTGGTAAATTTTTATATGTTTTGAATTACAAAATTTGACCTGAGAGTTAATAAAAATAACATTAAGTTTAGTGATAACCATTAGCAGTTAATGCACAATAAAATGAGATAAAAAGGTAATAAATAGCAAATATTACATGTGGTATAAGAAATGACTACATTTATAGAATTAATTTTTATTGCACCTATTAGTCGATCTCACAATAGGATGATTGTTAATTTGTCGAGCCATAAGTTATTAAAAGAATCTATTGATTAGAGCATCAAAACTTGTTTAACTTTCCTGAAGTAATCAGAGAAAACTTTTATATCACCTTACGGTAAATATACCTCAACCAAAGTCAATAAGTAATTTACTAGGCTTATCAAATTTTTGTAAATAATAAAATGATTGAAATAGTAATATTATGGTTAGTATTTAATTTATGAGTCAATTTTAGTTCAATAAGTACGGCGGCGACGATGAAATATCACATAGTAATTCTATTTATTTCAATATGCGTTAGTTTTCATTGAGTACTTTACACAATTGATAAAGTTAATATGTTTTATGACTACGGATTAAATATACAAATAGAGCCTACATTATAAGTACATGCACATTTTTATCGATACAAAATTAGATATAAATAAATACGTAGTTATATTACAATTATATCAAAAATTTTATCTTGACGGTCTCAAAAAAATTGAGAAATTCCTTTTTTTTACATTATATTATAAAATACGCTGGGATATTGATTTAAACCATTTAATCCATATTCAGAGTGAAATAAACGCCGAATAACAATGAATGAATTATTGCTATTTTTCTGAAATTGTTTTGCACAAAGTGCACTCTGCTCACTCGTAAAGTGTTGCATCGTGACAGAATTTCCATGAACCAAGCTACTAATCGCCACCTACAGGTACCCGCTCCGACATACCGTTCTATCGAAATGACGTTTTAAAATAGTAAATTCTTTATGACCCACCCTGTATTAGAATATTGCGTAATTATATTTCTACATTTATAGTAGGTAAATAAATATGACAAGAATAATTCATCATTGTGGAAGACATCCAAAGTCGCTAATAATAATTAAAAAGTAAAAATTTGTGACTTTAAATGCATCTAGCGAATATCTTGTAGTAAACTTTTTTGTAAGATATTTAATTTCCCACAAAATTGTATTTATTACGATTTTTGCAGCGTTTTAAATAAATACTTTAATTTTAAAATTATACTTTAAGTTCTTAAAAATATATTGTGATCAACCCAGAAATTTTCTATAATATGCTGATTAAGCACAAAAAATGAACCACTCTATGCATATTCCAATTGCATAAGTCATTTAACAAAGTCTCGTATCATTTAATTTATGAAAAATTATGCAAAAATCTCGAAATTTAAATGAACCTTCTAGCTCTTTTTAATACACACTAGTAATAATGTTTTAAACTATATTATAAAAATTATTATAGAGATTTTACTACTATTAAGCAATTTTGAAGTTATAATTAACTATTATTAGTTAAGCTGCGTATCTAGTATTATATTAACAAAGTTTCAAGTTTTCCACTTTGTCTTTGAGAATAATGAGCAATAAGTTTCAACGAGTTAGTTTTATGAGGGATCTTATAAAATCAAAACCATTTCTAGTGTGTGAGAGTTTTTGGAATATGAAAATGAATGCAGGCCTCCGAGACAATACATTTTTTAATCAAATCACCAAAAGAATTTTTGCACAAATTACATAGGTACCTACATAATTTTGTCTATCACTGAAGTATTTTTGAAAATGTATAATAATAAATAATAATCTATAGTAGTAATAAAAAATTAAAATTTAAAAAAACCTTTTATATTTATTTAAAATTAAAAAGGTGCACTAAAATGTAAAAAATTATATTTTAATAAGAACACACAAAACTTCTTGTCCTTAAGTTGTTTAATGATTGAACTAGTTTTTTATATTAGTGTATCTGATTTGATCCCACTGGAATTCCCATATTTTCCAAAATAAAAAATGTTTCAAACATTTATTTTAAGAGGAATCCTTAAAGTTGTAAAATACACTTTCGCAATTCAATGATATCTTACTTATTACTCAAGAAAATTGCACAAAAGTATATATTTTTTAAAAGAGGACACTTGGACGCACGTCACTGTGTTTTTATTTTTTTTGAATTCAAATTTTTTTCAACACTTTTTTTTCAAACACTTTTTTTTCAAAAAATTTGAATTTAAAAAAAATAAAAACACAGTGACCTGCGTCCAAGTGTCCTCTTTTAAAAAATATATACTTTTGTGCAATTTTCTTGAGTAATAACAAAGATATCATTGAAATACGAAAGTGTATTTTACAACTTTAAGGATTCCTCTTAATAATTTAATATTTATTTTGTTGGTGAAAATACGAAAAAAATAAAAATTATTTAACACTATAAAAGTTAATAATAGCAAACAATCAAAAATTAAAACAATTTTGAATAATAATAATTCACACCAATATAATTGAAATAAGCAAAAGTAAATCTTATAAGATTTTAATTATGTTCATAAACCAATTTATTAAAACCGCAATTTCAAAACTGAAATTGAAAATCCATCAATCACTTTGTTTTTAGAAAATTAATAACTAAATCAACCTAAAGTTTAATAAACTCTGGTGTTAACCTTTACAATACACCACCACGATAATTTTCAATTTCATAAAATTAATTCAACAAAAATAATTTAAAATCTTTTTTTATCTTTGTTGTGAATATAAAATATTATATTTACCAAAAATTGTTATCGGAAAATTAAAATAAATGAGTCAGTATCATTTTTAATAATATATTACGTATCTAGCTTGGAAAGGCGTATTTACTCAATGCAACTTTGCAATTCCAACCGACAAAAGCAGTATAATTATGGCTTTTTATTAAAGTAGCTTTTAGTCACCTAGGTAAGTTTCCTCGACTTTGCCTCATCCAAACATTTTGCTTGTAACAAAATGTGGCACTTGACTATGTTATTGACCTTTGATACCGACCTTTGATAATAATAATGGAGTAAAGTTTTCAGATAACCTTTGTTAGATTTTTAAAATTTTGCTCATATGGAAATACTGTAAATATCTATTAAATAATATGATTTATAATGTTTTATAGCCGATATTATAAAAGGTATTTTAAAATTAAATTTTTTTAAACTAAAAGTCTTTTAAACGTGGTTAAACTTAAAGAATCACCATCAAATAATTTAAAAAAAAATTTATGCACTCATGGGCGGAGCGAGGAAAGATATCAAAAGCGTCCAGAGTCGGTAGTCTGTGAAACGAATGATTAGTGATCTAGGGGTTAATAAAATACATTATATATTATCGTATATGCTCATGAATATCTATATAAAATGATGGTATCTCTTTTCCCAATACATTATTCTCTATAGAGTGCACCGCTGTGCAGAGCTTACGTTAGTACATTCTTACCTTCAACTTAAACAATTGATCAAAACTTTTTCTTATCCTTTTGTTTCAAGAACGTCTGAAAGCTGCTACAAGCCAACAACTGCTTTCGACTTGAACCAATTAAAAAATTTCAGTTGTCCATGACAGCTTTGTTTAAAAGTTTAACTAAAAGTTACATAGGTACATATTATAATGAAAAATTAAAACAAAAGATAATAATATAATGCTTTTGTTTTATATTCTTTAAATAATTTAAAATTTAGTTATTGATATTTTACAAGCAGGTACGTCGGATATGATATTCAATACTTTATTGTTTATTGTATAATTTTGTTTGTTGAAAATGCAAGTTAAAAATATTTCGATCTTGTAATAATTGCTATGTAAAATCCTTAAAATATAGGATTTTCAGTATAAATTGTGACAATACGCTTATAATATAAAATATAATGCTATGTTTGAAACTTGGAAATGTTGTCGTTTTAGATTAATTCTATGTTGGCGGGTTTTGTTGATAAGTGAACGCATAGAAAGTTTTATTTATTATTATCGAGGTAGAAGTAGAGAATAACGTGCGAATTGTTGAATTTTGTCTAGTTAAAAATTATTGAAAAATAACATTTTTAATTTAAGAAAATAAAATTTAGAATTCTTATTTTTACAAAAATGAAATTGGAATAAAATGTGCGTTTGTTTGCCCTGACCGCAATTTTTGGATTGTGGTAAAAATTAAAAATAAATTTGATTGAAGACAAACCTACAGAGTAATATATTTTTTAATTATGTGTACCAATATTTTCGGTAGGTATCTATGTATGAACTACTTAATTAAATAGTAGCTACTTCCTTAAATATTTATAATATAAGTAATAAACAAACTTTGAAACACCGACAATAAATAGGTACCTAATACTCATCAAAAGATTAAACTTAAAATTAATAAATTACTTTATTCAGTTCATATTATTATCTTGATCAACATTTTAAAATATTTAATGTTATAAATATCAAAATTACTTTACTTATAGTTTTTTTTTATCTTCAAAACGCTTTAGTAACTTTTGACGTCAATATAATTAATTATATTGTACTAAAATTTTATTTGATGTCGTAATAAAAGTAATTTTTTGCGGAGGATTTTTGCCTTAGAAGCATATTTGGGACATCAATTCAAATGCTATCTTAATCTTATAATACACATATTGCGATTCGAGAGTTATATCATGAAGACGATACGTTGTAGTAAACAAAAAATAAACCTTTGAACATTATTTTAAATTATGTTGAAAAAATGTTGAGTAATATTTTTACCTTAATGTAAAAAAGAAATATTGATTGTGTACAAATGATTAATATTAGATTACCACTAACTAAGAAAATAGAAAATGAATAATATTTATGATAATATATAGGTACTAATGTAAGAAATTTTGTGTAATAACAATTTTTGCTAAAATTGGCAATAATCATTGAAAATTCGTTCACTTGATGAAAATAAAACAATATTATTACTATTATTATCTTTGTCTCCACGTTACCATTTAATCAAATCCCAATGCTTTTGGGCAGCCAATTTATTATTTACTATATCGCGTCTTATCATTAAATCTTATATTTTAATCAACAAGAAACCTTTATTTATAGCATACAAATAAAACATCTAAATTATAAGGTATTAACATATTATTCTCTTTTATTTACCTATATGTCTGCATACTACGTTTTCGTAGGTTATCATTTTAATCACATACTGTAAACTTTGAAAAAATAATAAATGTTAGTGTGAATAATCAAAGTGAAAAGGTACAAAAGTTAAGTTAGGTAAAAGTTAAGGTATAGTGGTCAAAGGCCACCTGTGACAACTATTATCTTTATAATTGCTTATTATTTTTCTTATGATTTTATTTTTGATTATTTTTAGTTCAATCATTTAAATCATACACGTCAAACTCAATTGCTAACGTGGGCCATATAAGCAACAAATGCCCATTTCTTGTTCACACATCATAATAGGTTTTCTCTCAAAATTTTTTAACCCTAACTGCCTTACTTAGATATTTACCGCGGGCTGCAAATATATTAACCGCGGGCCACGAGTTTGACATGCATAATTTAAATTAACAACTTTCAATCTTGTCGTCTTCAGTACACATTAATTTATCGTGTTTAGTTATAATATTTTATTAAGATTATCCCTTCCTTTCAATTTTGATAACTTTTGCGTCATCGTGTATATTATTATTAACGGTATTTATTTCTTTTAAAATATTTCGACTTTTTCTAAAAGAAATATTCCATATCATGGAATTGCTTACCTTTCAATATTTCATAATTAATTATTATTCTAAATTTATCTTACCCAACTTTCTTTGATCCTAAGATTATTCTCAATATCTTTCTTTTATCTCCTTTCTCGATATTTTGTTTATCACCTTCACCACATAATGCAACCATTAATTATTATTATTGGTCTGACAAAGGTTTTATAGATTTTCATCTATGTTTTTCTAGAAATGCTTTTATCTTGAACCATTTTTATTTGCTGGTAAACAATTTGTTCTAAAAAAAGTAGAACTTTAACTATTATAATATAATGTATTTCTGATGTAAACACATAAAAAGTTAAACCCTAATTGAGCATTAAATTGTTGATTGATTTTTAAGCTTTAATGCTAAAGCTGTTAGAATTTTTTTATATCATTGTTACTAAAATTATTTAATTACCACAAAGTGACAATTTAAACTTGAGTGCGTTTAAAAACAATCTTAATTGAATAAAAAGTCGAAGAAAAACAATTTTAATAAAAAGACCTCTATGTTCAACATGAAAACTTAAAATAGATATAACTTAAATTTTCATCACTAGAAAATGTTAGATACCTATTTCCGACTTATTGAGATGACATTCGCTTTTTTCTAATATTATAAATTATTGATTGGTACTACATAAAAGATGCGATTGGTTAATAAAATATAATGACCGATTTCATAAAACTTTTAACAAGCCGTTAAAAATAAAAGTGGATTTCTATTGGCTTGTTAGAGTTAACGGACGTTTTCTATTGGTTAACTAGAACGTTTTAGTTAAGTAGACATTACGCTACCTCAGAGTCAAAGTGTACTATGTCCATAAATTTTAAAATTGAGATATCAAGCCAATTTGTTCCATTGTTAAAATGTCCTTCAGGTCGTGCATCACTTTATATTTTTGTCGTTTGCTTCACTCTGTTAAGAGTTTTTTTTGTTCATGTCCATAACAACTGCTAATTTCCGAGCAAAAAGAAACTTATTTTCCCTCTAATAGTGAAAAATTATCCATTATGGACATAGAACACTTTGGCTCTGTGGTAGCGTAGGCATTTACGAAAATTGTACAGGTAGATACCAGTTTAACAGGTGTCGTTTGAAAATTCATCGATATCTTTGTTCCACGTTCGAATTTTAAACCGAATTTACTCCTGGTACATGTATCTGGTTGATAAATTCGTGAACCGACACATTAGGCATTTAATTTTCAAATGTGGGACGAAGTTACGATTGAATTTCCGAATGCAAGCGGTACATGCGGTGTATACCGGTACAATTTTCGTAAATGCCTTATAAAATTTATCAGAAGGTGGCTTTTCTTTCACAAATGTATAAAAATAATCAATGGCCAATTGAAGGGAATGTTAAGGCCAGCTCTGAAATTTTAGTGGCAACTTATAAGAGAAAATAACAAACCGTAATATTTTACCAACCTAAATAAATGAAAAATTTACTATAATACTCGTAGCTAAAAATAAATTAAGCTAAATAAAATAAAATCAGCCTCATTGACAAAATTCTAATTTGTTCAAACTTTACCTTTTGCTATTACGATTATAGAAAATATTGGAGAAGCTGTTATAAGAATAAAATGGGACTGGAATAAGACCAAATGACGGCCATTTAATAACCATTTTGCGTACTAATAATTTGAATTCTATTATTACAGAGATGTAAGCGAGATATTTGATGAGTAAGTTGCTTTTAATATTGTTTAAGTTTTAATATATTGTTCTACATCGGAAGATAGATACACTTGCACGTGTTAGTTTAAACGTCCCCTTCCTAGCAGCACACTTTGCCGAGTAGGATCGGTCTATCTTTAGATAGTGTAGCGTTAGTCAAAACGGAGAGTTGATTTTGACAACGAAAGCACGGCAAATCTCTGATCCATCATCGTTAAATCAATAAGTAGATACAGAGCTTATATTTTTGGGAAAATTTTACTTCAGCTATTGAAATTGTATGGTAGATCGCACATTATCGCGGCACCCAATCACTAATAGCTTGAGTTTTATTACAGATAATACCGGCACACTCACACAAAGTACCATCAATATAGACCATAATAGAGTAACTACACTCGTACTATCAGAAGGTAAATATAACTGAACCAACAATTAACCCACCGATTCGGAGAAAAGCAGTTCCATGGTTTTCACTCTGCCGATTTGTACATGATGATTTTTACATTTTTGCGAACGGTAATAAGTAATAACTAATAAATATGCCTCTACCACTAGTTTTTCCTTCTTATGGCTAAGCTGAAATTATATGGCCTTAGCGACACTGCATTAAAACTACTATCGAATTATCTTACAAACCGTACTCAGAAAGACAAGCTGAATGGTAAAATAACCAATAAACGGAAAAACAAACCCGGAGTCCCTCAAGGTGTAGCCTCCTTAGACCATTATTATTTATAATTTTTATTACGGTTCTTCTGAAAATTTTACACGATTTCTGCATCTTCCATATGTATAGAGACCGTGCAAGAGTAGGTACAAGTAGCGCTGCAGAACAGCGTGTTTCGTAACTAGCGACTGGAGAGCTTGACACACTGTAAGTGTGGTCACATGGTTTTCTTGCAATAATTTCGGTTTGAAGACCATATTTGTAGTTTCATGCAGCTATTTCTGTCAGTGTACGTGGATTTAAAAATTCTTCTGCTAATTTGATTGGATTTTTTCTGGTCAATGTTTTTATTTGGTGTGCTTTGAACTTGCAGATAAGCTTATAATGTCTCTCTTTATGCCAAATATCGCTGTTTGATTGTAACATCGTTTTTTCGAATATTTGTACCCTTCCTTCCGATGAAGTTTAAATATAAATCACCTTTGAAAAGTATTGTGTTTTGCGCAAATACCGAATTTACCTGAGCCAAAGCAATCCTGTTTCCATTCCTTGTGATATGCTGGTGTACCTCGCTGAATGTTGAGAGTAATCCATCGAAATACCGAGGCATCTTCCCCATCACTACTTTATGTATGAACATTAATACTTGACACTCTACCATGTGTCTTATGTTCAACCACTTGAGCTCCTTTAACATGTCTTCAATTTTCGAGTAGTGATCTACTTTCAAGATCGTTCTCATTGCCCTATTTTGTAGTACTTGTAATTGGTGCAATTCTGCAACATTTGCCATGAAAAATATCGTTCCCATATACATAAAATGAGGCAAAACAATTGCGTTATATATATCGTCAGTTTGGTTTGTCTGGAAGTAAAATCACTGCATCTACTAAGTACACCCAATTTCTTTGCTATCTTTTTACATGTGAAATCAATATGCCCTTTGTGATCCTTCACAAGATATTCGCAAGTTCTCATTCGTAAATATCTTCTTAAACCTCTCCTTGCCCAACATCATTCCCTTCGTCTTACTTATATTCAATTTCAGCCTGTTTCCATTTAACCATCCAACTAACTTAACAATCACTTTGTTCAACTTTTTAACCGTTGCTACACTAATGTATCATCCGCAAACAGGTGAAACTTCACTCCAGTAAAACTCGTGAAAATCGTGAACATATCATTGATAAACATTATGAATAATATTAGAGGACCAAGTATTATTATTATTGCTGAACGGGTGTGTTTCTTTCAAACCACTTGCACTGAAGCTCCTGGCTTATTGTACCCCTTATACCAAGTATACTTCCTTGAGGTATTCCATTTTCGATATTAATTTCTTCTGATAGGGACTCTTGAAACTTAACTTTTTGCTTTCGATTTGTTAAATAACTCTTCATCCAATTGAGTATTTTTCTTCTCTTCATCCAACATGTATATTTAAAATATACATGTTGAGGATCTTCTTTTCTGAATTGGAACCACTTTATCTTTAACCAACTGATAGATTGTCCGTTACTGTCGATTTTTCTATTTTTAATTATGGTTTTTTGAAGAGAATCAAAATTCAAAAACGTACTTTGCCCCATTTCTATTACCTCATACATAGTTTTCTTATTAGATTTTGGGGTTTGTCTAGGACTTGCCATTCGTACTGCAGTATACCAACCAGATGGATCGTATACCTTCAAATTTTTACTTTTTTTTTCAATTTGTGCGTGTACACTATCGCACTCCATCTGGGAGTGCCCAGATTCAAAAAACAACTGATTGAAAAGGATGTAACGCCTGAATTATATCTTCGATTACTCGAAACTTTTAATGTCAGAAAGATCTCAGAGCTGATACATTAAGTTGTCATTAACCAATATGTCGTATTTGTAGATACATCTACACCAAATCTCTCTACCTATTTATTCAAACGTTAAATCCTTCTGACACTAAATAAAATACAATTTTGTCATTACAAAATATGACATTGGGTATAGGGACCATGTTACTCTACATTATTATGCGCAAAGAATAATGAAATTGGATACCCGTTTTGAACTATACTTCGCAGTACTTCTGTTTAACATATTTAAGTCTGGACAACCGGCCTTAATGATCTCCAAATTAGGTCAGAATGCCATAGCCTAAATCTACGCACGAATCTGCATATATCTGTTCCACAACACCACAGTTCCAAATTCGAGGGATCGTTCCAATATTTGGCGTCCTATATTTTGAATAAATCTGTTGAGCCATACTCGGCACCTATTAATAAGAAAGCGTTCAAAAAGAAGATTATAGAAAAATAACTCGTGGTTTTTTTTGAAAAATAGCTATGCTGACCGTTCACCCTTTTAGGTAATTATGTACAAAAATGTATTTTATGTATTTTAGTGTATGTATTATGGATATTGCCTAATAAACTTTTATTATTATTGTTAAAAGTAAAAAATTATGCGCTAGTAGTGTATTTTATATATCTGTAGTCCCAATTTATTTTCTTTATTGAGCCACAAGAAGGCAGCAGGAGGAATGCACACAGCGAAAAAAAATTATGTTATCATTCTTGAATGTTAAGTCATGACTAGAGAGCGGATTTATATGTAAAAACAGACCCGTCTTAAGGTAACATCCCATAAACAATTGGTTAAGAAAAATTTATTACCAATAGAAAACGTTTATTAGCGCTAATAAACATTTTAAATTTTTCTTAACCAATTGTTTATGGGATGTTACCCTAAGACGGGTCTGTTGTTACATATAAATCCGCTCTCTAGTCATGACTCATGATAAATTTTGAAAATCCTGTAATAATTCTTTCTCATTCTAAAAAAATCCTAAAGAAGCATCAATTATTTTTGTTCTAAATGAATTTCTCCCCTTAAACTGTATTTTATTACATACACGATGGAGTGTACCCTTGAATAAAAAATTAAAATATTTGGCCGCTTCGGTCGGGTTCGTTTACATTCATTAATATAGGAGATATCATCGGTGAAAACAGTGTATCTCCATTTTAGTAAATCTGAAATAAAGTAAGTTCTCTCCAATAAAAAGGTGTAAAAATGAAGTTATCATAATAGGAAAAAATTAAATGGGCAACATGCATTTATCTATTTTTTAACATTACTTCGCATTACTTGTAAGTTGTAATCGACAACCAGCGTTTACTTTATCTGACACTACTTATACACGTCACAAGTAGTAGAGGTAATTTTATTCACAGTGGTTGGCACGTGACTGGGGCTTGCGAGGCAAATGTGGAGGAAGAACGCTTGACATCCAATCCCACCAGTTGACATAAACATAGAACCCAAATGACAAATATTCGTTTGTGCACATTAGCCACTCCCAACCACTATGAATAAAATTACCTCTACTTACTAACTGAATTTTATAAACAGGAAGGAGTTCTCTTTAGAGACACAACCATCATCACAATGGACCGACACACACGATTGACAAAGTGTAATTAGTCAATATAAACCAGACTTCACCAACAAAAAACGCATGAAATGCGAAAGAAGTCGAAAACACCGACCTACAGAAACCTCATTGCATTATCAGCTGATTTCGACTTTAGCCATACGGCATAGTCTCATCAGATGCACCCTGGTTCTGCGGTACAATGCTAACGAGCCATCAATCACATAAATCCATAACGTTAAAAGTTGGCTAGGTAACTCCGGCTATCTGACGCCACCTGTCGTTGTGTGTGTGAATTTTATAAAGTTCTATAGTACGCTATTATTCAAGCAATGGTTCCACGTAAACTATAGTAAATAAGTAAGGATTTCAAAATATTCTGACTGATCTTCCAGTCAATTAATTCGTTTTATTAAGAGAATAGGGAGTGCCCATAAATCATATGAAATTAATGATACGAAATATCGAAGACTGTAATAAATTTTGCAAACTTCGCGGCCTAGCAAAAATTCACAATTTGATACTTTATACACAATATTGTATTAGTATCATCTAAATTGATGATGATAAATAAAAATGTTATTATATTAGTAATCTGATGAATTTTTGGCTTTATATTGATAATTATAAAAATTGAATTGAAGACAATATTGCGCCGATTTATTTGCTAAACGCTTTTCTTTCGTATATACTACTATACAGTCATGACGATCCTGTGATTTATTGTTACATCGCGGAAGTTAAGATATTATATATTTAATTAGTACAATCTCTTTGGCACCACGGAGTGTACATTATATAAATTTAGTAGTTATATTTATGTCGATGACACCGGACATCATATTAGATTATGTAATAGTAGCATATTAGAAAATTTTCTGATTTAATCCATCTTTTACCGGTTATTTAGCGTTCATAGTCAACTCACTTGACCGTTGTGCTCCGACCGTCTCTATAATAACAATAATAATTATAGCTAAATGATGAAATTGAAACAAAACTCACCCTATACATACACTAAAAATGGGATGACTAGCATCCGCCTATGGGGCCAACATAATCTATTGAAAAAATGTAAATCAAATAATTTGATTTGATAATATCCTTCATTTTAAGCTTTCATACGACACGACATTGACATTTGCACAGAAAGAATATTTCAAATTAATTATGAGTTTCAAGGGGCGATATGAAAAGGTGATTGATTTAATTAAAAGCGATTTAGTTGAATCGTAGATTACCTAATAAAAATATGACCTCTGGTATGTTTTTCGTTTTTTATTAAAAATGACAATAATCTTCTGAAACCAGGCAAAAGCAAATAATAATAAAATGTGTAATAGTCTTTTGCTTTTTAATTTGCTGCATCAGGTTTTAGAAAATTGACGGAGTGATACAGTAATTTACCTATAATAATAAAATTTTCAATTCAATTTTCTTGCGCATGAAATTGATTGACTTGGCTTAGGCTTAGAGGACATATTATATGGTTACAAAAAGATAGCTGATATAATCACATACCGCTACGCCATCCAGTACTACAATGGAAATTTTACAAGAAATGCCAACATCGATTGGTCTCCCCATTCTCCTGATTTAATTGCTCTTAGACCTTTGTCTTTGGGGATACTTAATAATTGTAATAGAATAGATAAACAATACGTATGGTGTAAATAAAAGCTAGCAGCCTCAACTTTTAAATTTTATTAATTAAGTATAAAATATAATAAAATTAATACCGAAAATATGGAATAATGTATACCTTGATAGAAACTTGGCTTTATTTTTAGGAGTTTTACAATCATGGCAATTACTACATGTTTTTAAATAAGCCAACATAGGGATTTAGCTTGTTATAGATATCGAATTTTTCGCAATCAAATAGCGAGTAAACTTACTCATAGGCTTAAAAATTTGTCAGGTTTAGATGATATAAATGAAAATTGAAATTGCAAAATTTTATATTTTTAAACTTTTTTATTAAATATTTTATCAGAATTTTGTAAAACTTGATAGGTTTACAGTAAGTGATTTTGAGCTATAGTGTCAAAAAAGTATCTTCGGTGTTTTAGGGTAGAAATAAAATATTTTTTTAAAATTTTAAAATGTTTTTTTCTAGCTGCTGAAAGTTAAAATTTCTTGCTATGTACATACATACATATGTAGTAGCTATATTAAGATTAAACTTGGTAATTATTTTTGCCAAGTCTACTTTATAAGCTTGCGTAACCAATTATCATTATCTAAATAATCAGTTGATGCTATTTGGCAACTCATATATATATACATATAATTACGGTTACATCTTGATTTTTGTAATTAGTTTGGACGTTATAGCTTCCTACGAATAGTGTTTAATTTTCGTTGAATTTAATCACCAAAATATCTTGAATCACATAAATATTCTAAATTATTTTAAATAATAGCGATATAATATAAATACTAAATGAATGGGAACACTAATTGATAAAGTTTTTCAATTTTTTTCTTTTATACAATTTGAAACAAAACTTCCGTTGTTAATTATATACCCTGTATTGAAGTCTGATATTTATTAGATATAATAATAATAGAAAATAATGTTAATTTTGATTGCATTTACATAAAGTCAATAATAAAATAATTGCTTGCTGTTCCTACTACATTGAAAATTCTTAAATGGAATCAAATTCAAAATGATAACCTTACCGAAAATAAATGTTATGTAGAGTATAATTAATTGAAATAATATTAAGTTTTAATTTATGTAAAATAATTCATAATATATTCTTCTCAAAATAGTTTATATAATTTTAATTCAATATCTTAAAATAATTCTTGTGTGAATTGGTTTCATAGTTAATAATTTGTTTTGGGTAGGTTAAGGTTGCGATAATCCTATCACTTTTTAGGTTTACATTTTTTACCAGAGTAAGGAAAATTTTCTTTAAAAAAACAAGTACAACATTATATAGCACGAATATTTTTTGGTATGCTAAACATACACAGCGTTCATTTCTACATGATCTTGCAAGATCTTACCAGAGTGTATTGGGAGCGAAGCTCTCTTGACCTCTTCGTCTCACAATGACATTGAAGTTATAGGAATATAATTTGTTACTAGCAATGAACCAGTTATCACTCAACCCAACCCAACTGTCTCAACCCAAGTACAGGTAGTTTGGTGTACTGGTTAGGGACTTAGGCTATATACCTAAAAGTCATAGATTCAAATCCCGGTTTAAGGAAAAAAAAAGTTTGTACACATTTTCAGAATTTCAGATCTGATTCCAGGGAATCCATATTTAAATAGTTGTGTCTGAATTGCATTTTGTGATAGTTTTAAAATTGGTTTAAATTTTAAAGTTTCATATTTATTGTCTTTTAGATAGAGAAAAAAGTGTATGGTCCGTGTTTTTGCCCTTTTAATGGTGTGCTGGGTGTGCATCCCAATATTATTTACTCGTCCTAATTGCTCCTCATGAGGAGTTTATTTTATTTAGTATTTCTTGTATTGTCTGGGTTTTATGTTTCTCAAGTTCTGTGAAACAGATTAAATATATTGTTATGATGTTTGCTCAAAACAAAACTGTTACAAAAGCCGCTGGACCAGTTTTACGCCGTAGCAGAGTTTTTCTCTTTTACAGGGTCGATGGATTCGACAGACGAAATAATAAGATAACAATTCGAAAACCACATAATTTATTAAATGAAAATAATTAATTGTGAAAATTTGCATCAATTTATTATAGACAACAAATTTGTCTTGAACCAAATGTGTGGTGGTGATCAAGGGATCCAAATAACATTTAATTCCTCAAATTCAGAAGCTAAATTTGGATATCTCATTATTTGTGTAACATGTGAAAACAGTAAATCAAATTTAACAAAGTTTTTAATTAATCCATTGACAACACAAATCGTTGTTCTAAAATTGGATTCATTAAAATAAAAATTCAAATTCTCTACCTTATTGCAAACTGATAAAATTTCATTAAACTTTGTGTGTTGCCGGATCCATGTGTTTAAATTCTTGCCAGTAGTCGCCACCTGTTCCAATTTGTTCAAAGCAGCAAATGTTCCATACGGCAGCCAGTATTCCCGCGCCAATAGTTGTGTTAAATATCCAACCAAACCATTTACTCCTTTCCACCATGTGAAGCCAACTTCCAACTCGTTACGTTCGCAATACACAATTTTCCACTAATTACCGAATGCAATCAGGGCCGTCTCATCCAAGTGTGCATGGTGTGCGTAGCACACGGGCGCAGAAACATTTGGGGCGCCGGCCAGATGTAGACGTTCATAAAAACCAACCTTAAGATTTTTTTTATTCGTGCTTTATTTTTAAGGCATCAGCTATCTTTATTTTTCAAAAAAAAACTAACAACAAAGCACGTTTGCTGACTAACACTTTGTGTTTATAATCAAACTTCTACAGGGCAGGTTAATTTTTATGCTTCCTGCCGTAGTACATTTTTTTTGTTATGCAAGTAGTACATATAAATATCAGATTACTCGATTACTAACTAAGCCGACCGCCTAAGATCTGTGAAAACCATGATATCACAAGTCAAATTCGCCGATATCGTTTTGCAGAATTTCTTGTAAGCATTTTTAATCAACAAAGTAGGTAAGTGTGAAAATATCACAGAATTATTTTTATTCATAATTCATTGTCATTCACGACTTAGACATCGTTAATTTCTCGTGACTGTGATGGTGTAATAAACTGAATACCAAAAAAGTTGTGAAAATTTCCTATTATTAAATTAATAGTGCCGACAAGTTTGTTGCACTGTCTTTGATTGTTGCATTTAAACTTAAAAGGTAGGTATAAGTTTTAATTTTTAAATCTTTTTTCATTTTTTACCTACTACTACTACTTACCTAAAGACTTTTTTCATAAAAGCATAAGCAAGTTGTGGAAAGCGAATGCCGAATTAAGATGATTTGTTCAAATTATTGTCATGTAAAACATTAATGTCAATCATAATTCCACAGTTCTGCTTTCTACAAATTGCAATGTTCTTTAATAATTATTGATTTTTACTTTTTCTTAATATTTAGATGTCCGAAAAAAGAAAAAAACTCTCGGGATCTGAAAATAGAAAAAGAAAGTTAGAAAAAGAAGAAACAGCGAAGAAAAACTTTGGTGATATAAAGAAATTTTTTGGACCGGTGGTTTCTGCATCTACAAGTTCCGACGTTAGGGAACAAGAAACAGAATCGAAATGTGTAAGTCTAAGTCCGATGATCGAAGAAAGCGAACGCGAAGAACTAGAGGAGCCAAATAGCCCTAACAACAGCTTAGCGGATGCAACAGACGAAATTGAAGCTTATAAAGTTGATGATCTGACGGACCCGGCTACCTGGCCAAAAGTTTTAACAGATAAGATTAGAATGTCTATTCTTGAATTAGGACCCGTACAAGTTAAAAATTTTACATTTCCTTCAGACAATTCAAATAGATCATTTTCTACAAATTATTTCTATAAAAAGTTAAGTAATCGTGAAATAGTCCCTCGTAATTGGATGGTATATTCAAAATCTTCTAATTCAGTCTTTTGTTTTCCTTGTAAGCTGTTTAAAACAGCGGGAAAGAGACTGGCAACACTTATCGCAATATTTAGAAAGGCACGAAAAAACTAAAACTCATTTTGAAGCAGTGAAAATTTGGGTTGAGTTAAAAAATAATTTAAAAATAGGTAGCACTATCGACTGTGAAAACCAAAAAGTAATCGATTTAAAAAAGAGGTGGATTTCAGTTCTTAAAAGAATTATTCATGGAATTCGGTATTTAGCAGGGCAGAATTTAGCTTTTAGAGGGCAAAATGAAACATTGTTTAAAAAAGGCAATGGTAATTTTTTAAAGCTAATGGAAACTATTTCTAAATTTGATAGTGTTATGGCCGAACATGTTTTTAGAATTCAAAAATCAGGTAGTATTATGCCACATTACCTTGGTCATAATATTCAAAATGAGTTGATTTATGTACTTGGCGAAAAAATTAAACAAACTATATTAGACACGTTGAAATATTGCAAGTATTATTCGATTATTCTAGATTGTACACCTGATGTAAGTCACGAGGAACAAATAACGATAGTTGTTAGATTCGTTTATTTGAATCCCTTAACAAAAACTGTAGAAATAAGAGAACACTTTCTTGGGTTTTGTTCAATTACAGACACTACAGGACAAGGCTTGACTACATTTTTATTGGATTATTTAAAAAATCTGAACATTGACATTTATGATATGCGCGGCCAAGGTTATGATAACGGCGCCAACATGAAAGGAAAACATATTGGCTTACAAAAACGAATTTTGAATCTTAACCCTAGAGCCTTTTTTGTTCCATGTGCGGCTCACAGTCTTAACTTAGTGGTTAACGACGCTGCAAAAAGTTCTTTAGAGGTAACAAATTTTTTTGGGATTGTTCAAGAAATATATGTATTTTTTTCAGCATCAACTTATCGTTGGCATATTTTAAAAAATGAATTACCTAATTTAACTGTAAAACCATTATCAGATACTAGATGGGAAAGTAGAATTGATGCAATTAAAGTGCTTAGATTTAATTTAGAAAAAGTATACGATGCTTTAATTTCACTTTTTAACGACCCATCTAGGGACAACGATACCAAAAATGTTGCAAATTCTTTAGTATTAAAAATTAGTTCTTACAAATTTATTTGTTCTATAGTAGTTTGGTATAATATTTTATCTAAGATAAATATTGTAAGCAAAACAATGCAAAAATCAAATGTGGTCGTCCCAGAAGTTGTAAAAATGTTAAACGAAATAAAAATGTACTTAACTTGCCAAAGATCTGATAGTAGTTTTACAGAAATGCTAAACGAGGCCAAAGTGATTGCCAATGAATTGAACTGTGAAATTAGTTTCCCTGCAATTAATTTAGGGAGACCTCGTAAAAAAAAGTTATGTTTGGTTATGAAGGTAAAGACGAGACAATTGAGTCTCCTGAAATACATTTTAAAGTTAATTTTTATTTTTATATACTTGATGTAGCCATATTAAAGTTAGACGAAAGATTTGAGCTTTTAAATGACCACAATGATTCATTTAGCTTTTTAAATAATTTAAATTGTACCTACTGTTAAGTTGGATTCAGGCACAAAATTGAAGTATTGTATGGATTTACAAATTAAACTGTCATCAGGCGATGATTCGGATATAAATGCAATAGATTTAAGTAATGAGATTGAAGTTATACCGAGCTACGTAAAATCAACGTTATCCGCTTTAGGAGTTTTGGAATATTTGCATTCCAATGATTTACTTAGCACTTTTCCAAATCTTGCAGTAGCTCTAAGAATTTTGTTAACAATGCCCGTTACTGTTGCTGAAGGTGAAAGGTCTTTTTCTAAATTAAAACTTATAAAGAACTATTTGAGATCAACAATGGCGCAAGAAAGGCTCACAAACTTAGCAATTATAAGTATTGAATACGATATTGCCAAAACCCTAGAAATTAATGATGTTATAAAAGAATTCGCTAGTAAAAAAGCCAGAAAAATTCACTTTCAAGAATAAATAAAAATAATTATTGTTTGTTCAGGTTTAAAAATTATACATATTATTACATGTACTCATGTACACTACTACTATTTTTTTTATAATATACAGGGTGTATACAAATTGGCGCCTAAACTCTCTAGTATGCGTTATCTCGTTCTGGGGGAGCGTTATTAGAGTCTAATTAGAATTTCTGTATGATTTTTCTTAGGGTCTATTAACGCACCCGCATAACGTACTGGAGACTTTCGGTGCCAATTTTTATACACACTGTATTTTGTTTAGGTGTTAGTTTAAGTTTATAAATTTGTCTATAATGTTATAAAATTTTTTTCATTGAAAGTCGTTTTCTTTAATAAAACTGATGGTACTAGATGGTTGTTCATCATTTTGGAACAAATGGATCCCATTTCGTGTCTTACACACACAAAATTATTTTTTTTACTTTTTAAAACGAATTTCGAAAGGCTCGACTCTGCGTAGCGCGACAGTTCAAGATGTAGCTAAAACAGGGCACCAAATTTTTAAACTCTTCTAAACGTCAATGACCTTGAAAATTTGAAATTACCGCCTGCGGCGCTGGGGGCGACAAATATAGGTTTGCACACAGGCGCCAAATACTCTTGAGACGGCCCTGAATGTAATTAAAGATTACACAAACTCACGATTCTCACGACTTATCTATATACTTCTATAAATAAGTAAATTTTATGCTTTGGTTTTTGAACCAAAGAAGCTCATATGAGTTCTTTAATTGGAATCCACCAAAGAACTCCAGACACGAGTTCCTCGTTTGGGATCCACCAGGCAACTGGCTGCTTGATTCTCTGCTCGCTCGCTTTGCGTTCCCAGTTTTCGAAATTGGATTTTTTGAGTGGGAGTTTTTTCGCATTCTTGCCAGCAAAAATGGCTCTTCTTACAGGTAATATAACGTTTTTAATCGCGTGTGCACTTAAATATTATTAACACTTTGTTTTATAGAAATATGGCGTCACTAATTTATTACCAAATGATGTACAGGATGCGACATAAATTTTGTATTTCACAAATAAATTAAAAATGTTTGTTTTATGTGTAAAATCTGTTACAAATAATGGTTTTTGTAAAATTGATGCAAATGTTTCGTTTTATGTCAGTCAAATCAACTGACCTATTGAATCTAAAGCAAATTAAGTTAAATTACTACCTTATTAATCCATCCGGACTAATAAACCTGAAAATATCACAACAATATATAATGATATGTTTTTGCACATAAACATTTCTCTATTCTGATACATCTCTTTGTCGTCCTCGAGCATAATATCTAAAGATCTAATTTTGAAGCTTCTATTTGAACTGCTGTAAATAAGAATGTTAAGTTTCATACAATGGTGGTTGAAGATTAATGCTGCGTAAATTAAGTTTCGTTATCGGTAAGTATACTTTCAATCCAATTATTTAGTTTGCACAATGCTATTTTTAATTTACTTTTGTGCAACAGTTTAAAACTGTTAAGAAGCTTGCAGTTTATTTCCATTTATAATTATTCTTGATCGTAGTTTTACCAACTTAACTTAGAAAGCGTTGCCAATATTTTTCTTATCGCTTATACTAAACTCTTGAATTTTGTGGAACCAACCGGAGATAATATAATGCAGAAATTTATAAAGCTAATAATGAAGCAAGAAATCACATAAGAAAATCGGAAAGTACGAAATTCAGTCCTGAATTTCAGCTTTTTGCTCCAACTGTAATCAACATCAGTAAGCCACTGCTTTTGTTCAATAATAAATTACGGAGCAGCTCAAATCTCAATTAGCAAATCAACCAATTTAAAAAAAAAAGATTGACAACATGTAAATGAATAAAATGAATAAATTATTATTAATCGTTAGGTATATTACATACAATATTATGTACATTACCGTTATCACGATTTATGGTTAGTACATAAATGCGTAATGGGTAGCAGGGACATATTTTATACTGTGGTCAGTAGGTAGTTTAATTTTCTTCAGCAACTGTCACCCAATATTTGTACCAGTTGTAAAACTTCCGTGATTTATTAAGGCTTAGATAAATCAGTACCTAGATCAAATTAGTAAGGATAATGATAGTTATTTTATTAGTTAATTCTATAAAGCTATCTATTAAAATAAGTTTAGTAGGTAATTAAATTACCTTGAGAAATTTAGCATGTGATTTATATATTACACTATGGAATATGATCAATTTTATTCAATGAATGCTGTTTTGAATTAAATTAATTATCCGAAGAACTCAAGTAAGAACGAAACATATGTCATAGTTTCTATTATACTAACATTCATTTAATTCATGCCCGATAAGTAAATATTACACTTATTATAATGATTGTTAATCAATTAATGAAATAAGTGAAATTATTTTAAAATAAAAGTTTATTTTCTGTACAGTTTCAGTTATAAATTTAGGGTTATTCACTTAGAACATAACAATTTTGCATTTTAATATCAACGAGCTCTTAAACTTTTTTTATGATCTGTCAGCGTCAAAACGTCAGTCAAGGTTTACCATTTTATTATGGCGAGGTTCACAAACGAGCAACGTTTGGAAGTTATTAAAAATTACTACCGAAATTCTAAGTCTATAGTTGCAACTTTAAGAGTGCTTACTCCAATTTTCGGTCGTTATAACCGTCCAACCAGACAAGCTGTGCGTGCTATAGTGAACAAATTCGAGTCAACATATTCACTATCTAATATTCCGGTGCCATTGAGACCACGTCCATGTCGAAGTATCGAAAATATCACAGCCGTAAGGTCTTCAGTCCACATTAACACAATCCACGAAAATAATAAGCCCTTCAGGCGGCTGAAGCATAAATTACTACACCACATAATATTTATAACTACTAACACACACCCCTAATCATGTAATCTGGTTTTTGTACTAATTTTCAAGGGAGTATTTCACGTGGGATGAATCTGGATCAACACCCGCCATCCGATGTTGCTGATACGGCACAGCAGGAGCAGCAAAAATAATTTCTGCTAAATAAATTAATTGCCTTTGCATCAGCTTGGTCGGTGCAGGGATAAACTGTTTGTAAATATTAATTTAAATATAGAGTTTGCTGATTGATTGATTGATTGATCATAATTAAAAATATTTTAAAATGTATCGTTCGAGTTATAATTAATTTAAGGGTAAGGACGTCCTTCGTCAGAATAATATAATAATTGGTTATTCAGATGAAGGACGTACCCACGTCTGAAAGCTCAATAAAATTTATAATATTAATTAATTTAATTATTTTAATTATATCTCGATACCTATATTTTAAAATATCCTATTTAATTATTATCACGAGCTAATAACTTAACAATTTAAATAATTTGATCAAATGTTAATCATTTTAATTCGGAAAATATTGCACAAGTAAATGAAAACTTATAAAAATCCATTTTTAGCAGAACATTTTTAAAAATACGAATAAAATATTTTGATTACTATCTACCTATGAGATGGAACTTTTGTTTAATATTATATTTTCGTAAAAAATGCAATAACAATATTAATTATTATCGATTATTATAGACATAACAATATGGATTTAAGGATTTATTCAAATAATGAATGTTCAAAATAAAACTTTTTTATAACACATTGTTTTAAATAATTCTAAAGCGGCGTAACTTTGAAAATGAGAAAATCTAGTTTAGTTCAATAATAAATAGTAAAATTTAAATTTTGATAATATAATACTATTCCTAAAATGGCGTATCATGAATAGGTTTAATAATTTAATTTATTTAACAATATAACTGAAATTGAAGTAGAATAACAGATGTAAGTCAGTTAGAAACTCTATAAAAGTTTCAGACTTCATATATGTAAGCTGCAGATGGAAACCAGACACAGGAATGAAAATTGCTTGTGCTTTCTAATACGAAATTTACTACGGATAAACTATTTTATTTGGGGATAAACCCACACTATCAAATTAAGTGCATGCAATTTTAAATGCACTTTACACGAAGCGATTTACCACATAATTTGCTATGTAATATTGGTTGATTTCCACTATACGATTCACCTGCGCTCCGTCTCTGTTCCATGCCAGAGATACTAAAATATTATTGAGTGATATACTACGTACGATTTTAAGAATATTAGAACGGAACCGGTATGGACCAGAGATGGAACGTATAATGGGATTCAGCCTTAAAATCGTATGATTAGTCAGTTATAATAATCTACAATTATATTTAGGAAATCATATAAAATTTCATTACAAAGAATCACTGTTATATTGCCGTGCTAAAGAAGAGAGTCACATCTGCAAATACTGATTCTGCTAAAATCTAAAACGTAATTTTGAAATAATATATTGCTTTATCATTCGGTTTGTAGTAAATGTCTAATTTATTATTTAAAAGATTCTAGTTTACTATGTAGTACATTTATTTGCGCTTCAGACACCTTTTTTGGTTAGTTTATCCTTTTTTGTTGGGGCGATAATAAATTTAGCTCTTAAAAATTATGTAAAAGTGGAAACATTTAAAAATTGGTGTTGTGTAGATCGAATGAGCTCTACGCCTACCCTACACCTAAAAGATTTTAGTTAAGTTAATTTTTCAAAATAAAAGTTATGCCCAAAAATAACATCCGGGGTCCCAAAAGAACCCACGTGCCGACTCGAAGGTTTTAATTTGAACAATTAAAATAGATTAAAATATCAAGGAAAAAACAGAAATTATGAAGTACCATTTATTATTATTATGTTTCGACTCTCTTACGACCTACAACAACAAATTCGAAAAAACAAAATTTTTCCATATTTTTGGTAATTTTTAAGTCAACAAACATCATTCAAATTAACCAATTTTAACTTTTAGATTGATACCAATAAAATCAAAAAAATCCTATCATGTACAAAATAATAATTCAAATTTTCCAATTAGGTTTGTTGAATATTCCAAAACTTTGATGAAAATTGACACAAATTGTCTCATCATTTACTTTGTCATGCTGATGCTGCTATAATTCTTTCAAATCAAGAATAGAAAACTGAACTCAGCTCAGAAATTTGTAAAATTTCTCCTTTCATAAATTATCAAAATCACACAAAATCAAATCTTTAAGGAATGCTTGAAACAATACAAAATTCATTCAATGTCCATTTTCTGGAATATGACAATATATTATCGTGTCCTTAATCTTATTTAATGGTGAAAAACTGTTTGTGCCCAAAAAAATAAAATTTTTAGAAATAAATTTGTATGATCTACGACACACGGTGGCACAGAATCATAAGCAGAATCAGAATAATTACAGCATAATTTAAATTATTAGGATTATCGAAAATGGCGGGGCTAACTGTTACCCTCAAAGTAAGCTATCTCCATAAAATCTCAAATAAATAAAAAGAAAATGGTGCAACGTGGCACACATCGGGAACAATCCGACACAAAATTAAGTTTTTAAATTATCGAAAATGGCGGAGGAAACTTGACGCATGTCATGTGTTAAACAATTTAACTTCTTCGCCCCTATACCATACTACGTGTGCATTAACTACGTGCGATATTCATCAGTACGAAAAACTCATTAAAACAATTCTCAACTGTCTAAATTTTAGTTCAAATTTGTGTTTTACGTTGTCACGTCTTATGCAATTATTTTAAAATGATCCAGATATATTAATTAAATTATATTACATAGTATAAGTTCCATCACCTTAAAGTTTTTGTGTAATCTAATTAAAAGTTTTTACAAAAAATTATTTTGGTTTAAATTTGGTCCATAATTGTAAAAAATTTCCTGGTTTTTGTAGAATGTTAGCAACGATGAATTGTCCTATACAATTTTTTATAACACACAAAAAATATTGGATTAAAATCTAAAATATCAACGCAGTTGTAGCTTTCTATACTTGGTGACAAATATATTAGGTATGCTAAAAAGTTTCGGGCCTAATTAGATAGTTTTTCAAACACCAAATTTTTATGTTTTGAAATTCTTTATTTGAACTAAATATGTTCCATTTTGTTCGGTAACCTTTTGCCACTTTTCGGGCAAAACCATTATTCCATCATTGTAAAACTTCTTTGGTTTATCGGTGAAAAACTTAGCCAAGTGAATTTCACAGGCTTCTTTTGAAGCCAATGTTACACCATTGAGGGAATTCTGGAGTGACCGAAACAAATGATAGTCTGATGGTGCAAGGTCCGGGCTATACGGTGGATGCATCAAAACTTCCCAGCCAAGCTCTTCCAGTTTTTCTCGGGTCACCAAAGATACGTGTGGTCTGGCGTTGTCATGATGGGACACAACACCCTTCCTATTGATCAATTCTGGCCGCTTTTTTTGAATTGCTTGCTCTAATCTGATTAATTGTTGACAGTAGCGTGCAGAATCAATCGTTTGACCAGTTGGTAACAGCTCATAATAGAGGATACCTTTCCAATCCCACCAAACAGACAGCATCACCTTTCGAATGGTGAGTCCGGGCTTTGCCACCGTCTGGGGAGCTTTACCTCGCTTCGACCACGATCTTTTGCGCACAACGTTGTCGTATGTAATTCATTTTTCATCTCCAATAACCATCCGCTTCAAAAATGGTTCGATTTCATTACGTTTCAGCAACGATTCGCAGATGGAAACTCGGTCGAGCAAATTCTTATGCGTCAAATCATGCGGCACCCAAATATCGAGCTTCTTTTTGAATTCAGCTTTTTTCAAATGGTTTGCAACTGTTTGGCGATTGATGTTTAGACTCTTGGCGATCTCTACGGTGCTTACATGATGGTTTTGTTCCACAATTTCTAGCATTTCCTCAACTTTTTCAATGAATGGCCGACCAGAACGTGGTGCATCTTTGACATCGAAATTTCCAGAATTTTATCGAATTTTTTCTTTATTTACTTCCATCTTTAATCAGCAATTTTTCACAACTGCATGAGCCGAATCGAATGATTCTACTTTTGTTTTTTAGCCAGAAGTGTTATTTTTCCAATGACATATATGATTATGCGATCAGATAAGTATAGTTTTAGAGATAATCGACTTTAATGTCATTTATTGTCTGATTAAGCCCAAAATTTTTTAGCATACCTAATATGAATATATTATGAATATGTGAAATAATAATAATATTATAGGTACCTACTGAATATAATTTAGGACGTCGTGGTCTAGCTTTATTTAAAAGATTACAAAAATATTTACAATGTTAGGCCATTTTAAAATTATGTACTTACACAATTTACAATAAATTATAAAAGTGTTGATTCACGTAGTGACAACTACGTTATTTCAAATTTTGGTGAAGAATGATCACGATCACGATTTGCCTATGTCAGTCCACTGCTGGATGTAGGCCCCCACCATATTTCTATGGGGGGGTTGTTTAGCCACAACTCGCCACGGTGGCCAACCGGGTTGGAGAGTGTAGTCCACAGTTTGATTTTGGACTTTTTAGATCACAGCACATATCCGACGCAATCAGGATTAGAACTGCGGTTTCCCGCTCTGTAGTCTATCCGTGTTTGATTTACTGTCTGATTTAAGCAGAAAGGTGGTGGAAGAATGAAAGATATATTAAATCAAAAAGAGAAGATGCATTTTAAATGCACTCGTTTGACTAGGGATTTCTAGCTTGATTCATACCATTTTATACTATGGCGAGATGCAAATTTATTTGACGGCAAGTATAATATGGAAACTATACCACGACGACTTAGCCTGAGTTAACGCTGATTTCCAATCAAATTCACTCGTTTCGATCTTTGCTTTGAAATATCTTCTGTCCGGTGGTTGCCACCTTTGTTTTTCATTCTTCGTTCAGAATGTTCAGGCTTCGTGTACATCTGTCCGTCTCTCCGTATAATTCAAAACCACTCAGAATGTTGAAATTATTATACATTAGGTATTTAATAATATATAGGTTTATTATCTATTATTATCGCATTATGTGTCTTATATTTTTATTGAAACGTTGATCTGGTGATAAGATGATTCGTTAATCACAGTAAATCGTGCAATAGAAGCCTAAATATAAAATAGCTGAACATTTTATTTATGATAACTTTATAATATTAATAATTTAATATTTAACAAGCTCAGTAAATAAAGGAATAAATAATGGCAAAAATATATAAAATTAGCATTAATAAGATTAATTCAAACTTTTAAATCTTTAGTTACAGGTTACAGTACTATAAATATATTTTAATCCTTTCTTCCACTTCCTTTCAGTCATGAACAAAATTAGGCAATTAGTAAAATGAATTGTGAGTTAGATGTAGTAAGTAATCTGTGCTATTACAAGTGGCAGATCTAGGTACATAGAAGCTAATGAAGCTGCAGTTTAAGTCCCTATCCAGGCTTATCCAGGCTCAGATATCATTATTATGTTACAACTTGTCTTAATGCGCACATCTGTTGTTGAGTTTCTTTCTAGTCAATTGTAGCGTTTATGATAACATAACCACAGAGAAGGGGTCCAATAAATATTTAGCTTCAAGCTTCAAAAGGCTAAATCCGCCATTGGCTATTAGTAAATAGTTTAATTCTGTATAAAAGATTTTTCGAGCTTTCTCTGTAATTACAACTTTCAAATTTAATTTTTCTAATATTTGATCTATAATCTTTGAAACGCAATACAAGATCCGTATACTATACATAGATATAATAAATATTATATTCGTTGACGTATATTTTATACTTATCATTAAATGACTATCTCAATAAGGCAAGAGATTTCTACTACCATTGGTGATATTGGTAAAAACCTCATATTCAGATAGATCCTTTGAATTTTTTCTACAAAGGAATACAATATTAAGAAATCTGGGATCAGACAAAATTGAATTTGAATGTATTTTAAAAAAAAAGAAGATTTTTGTTGCAATCTAACAGTTCTTTTCAATGATATGATCAAATTTCACAATTTTGAAAGAAAGTTTTTAACAAAATTTGTCCAGTCGGTGACTTTATTGATATTACTTTTGCCCGTTATTACAAAATCTTTAGAAAAGTTTTAAATTTGTTGTACACATAGCTAGGAGGCATCGTAACTTTTCAAAAAAGTTTTAAATTTTTAAATAGTTTTCTTAAATATTCAGAGAAGTTCAATAATTTTTCCTTTAAAATTTTCTACTTCGACGCAACAATACATAAAGAATATGCTTAAATGAACTGAACTAAAGTTATGTAGTACTAAATATTAAAATTTGTTTTTAATAAAACATTTAAAATAAAGTTTCCTTTTGCTGGCATATCATACAAATTTAAAAAATGTATAATTTAGAATTTATTAAAAATATTAATTTAAGCAATACTTACTCATAGTAAAATAATCGGATAATAAACTAATCAAACTGCATTTTAATATCACAAATTGTTAAAAATGTTTGTCTCTTTAATTAAGTACTTTCTTCAACCGGAAAACACAAGTTGATCAAGTTTTAGCCAATAAAAGTATTTCAGAAGTTTTTATCATGAAGGCAAATTAATATATAAAATTATTAAAATTAATTTTTATGTACTCGTAAAACTTGAATCTGAATTGAAAATTGTTCGAGCGTATTTACGTCTCACAGCCTAAAAGCTGTACGCTGCTCCATACAATCTACTCAAACCACGAGTAAATGCTAACTGGTGTTTAGAGCGAACTTGTAAGCAGATATCCTACGCGTCTGCTCATTTATTTAATGAATCCTACTTATATTTTTCAAAAATGTTTTTGGAAAAAAAATATTTGGAAGCAAAATTGATTTTGATTAAATATAATAATGTTAATAGCTATATTTTTCAAAAGTTGCGCCATTCAAGTGCCATTTTATTACGTATAATACGCAACATAAATGATATTATATGTTAAAATTTTGTTCCTATTTGGGGGGTTCTTACGTTAATTGTAATTATCGAGTCTTTGCTAAGCGTATTAATTTGTTTTCATTCTTCCTTAATAATTTTAAAATTTAAAATCAAACTCGCCTTCAAAATATTTGATAGGCACACGGTAAACACTTTTGTTTGATTACTTTGTTTTATCAAATTAGTTTTAAATTAAAAGCTTTTCCAAAATTCATTTCTTTATTGTGTTTTCAAATTTGTGTTTAATCTCAGTCCTTGTAATGAATTTGTTTTTGTAATCGATAATAAATAAAAAACTTGAAGAACATGAGACAGCAAATTAAAGAGACTTCACTTTTTGATTAAGCCAGAACGGAACGAAAAATCATTAAAACTGCCATTGATTTTCGGTTTACATCAATTTTCCCTTCCGATTGAAAAGCGTTTTTAAAATAATAATTAATGATAGTTTTGTTGTGTTTCGATTTAAGTTACACTCTTGGATAATTACAAATGTGGATACTGTAGATGGAAAAGGAAAGTTCCCGATTTTCATCAATCGATTAGCGCAGCAATTATTTATTGATCTTTATATCAACAAGACTCGTATAGTTTCCATAGTTATTAAGATTGTATTTTCAATTCTTGAATTGAAAGTTGTGGGTTTTATTTTTAGATAGTTATTTAAGAGTTGTTAAATGAGTTACTTTGGATTATACGTTGGAAGTAAATATATAATATCTAATATACTTACAGGAATATGTCGTTAATTCGTGTAAGAAGAAGTAAAGCGTTAACGAGAGTAATAACCAAAGAAATAATTGGATCGTTTCAGAAAACTGAACGAAATTTATAATTATAAGTAACATAATAAAAAATGCTACAATCTTCATCTAATAAAACATGCAATATAAAGTTAATACCTACTACACCTATGTGAGTCATTGATTTAAAAAATATGAGAGGTACTCAAAAATAACAAATGGAAAACATCAACCTTATGAAATAGTTTGTTTATGACAGTTTTATTATACTTCTGGTTTAACTTATAAATTTGTTATTTTTAAATTTTCTGTGAAAAAGGATGCTACAAATCATAAATGCATTATAAATAGATTTTCGCATAAATCAATGCGTAAAAAATTATAATTTGAATTATCAGTAGTGTTGTAAAATTGCATCGTTTATTCAAAAAGTGAACAAACACCGGCAAAACAAACAACGATTCAAAGATATTGCTATGAACAAAATAAGGAGGGATAAGGCTAAACAAATATCAAGATTTTCTGTTACACACCCTCACCCCTAGTCGCTCCAACCTCTTGAAAATGTTATTTTTAGAGAAAAAAAATTAGTATCAAATTTGAAAGGTTCCGTTATAGTTAAAATGTCCGATCTCCAAATTTTTCGATTTTAAGTTAGCAGCATTTCTTGGTAGACCATATCTATCTAACGGATCCGTTTGGGCCGGGTATTCGCCAATAAAAATTGTCCTAGCTCTAGAAGTGATACCTAATACGAGTTTAAAATGTCATATCTAACTGAGATAGGACGTCCTGAAATAAGAACGGCCGGCGTTATAACATTTATTAAAATCACATCCTATTTTTGAAATTTTCTTTTTTAAGATTTTATACTATTTACTCAAAGCCATTTTTCTTCAAAGTACCAAATTGGTAGTTGGACGTTTTAACTAAGGACGGCAGTACAGAAAGTGGTTGTAAAGTAATAATTTACCTCATGAAATGGATTGTAAACACTTCAATAACGAAGTGGTCCTATTCTGTCAGAAATCGAAGCCAGTGATTTGATTATTAAAAATTCTTGCTATACTTGAAGCTAAATTACCCAAGACGATATGGATTAGTCTGAAAGTAGTCAAGCACGACTTCATTACACACTTATCCTATGAATCTCAAATTTAAAATGTTAACTCAGACCAACACAAGAAACCCCCAGGGAGCAATCTACCTTCATCCAGCTCGCTGTGATTGTGATTTCTAAGTGATCAAAACAATTTAACAAACAAGGAATTTTCGGTAGTCAATACTCAAGCGCGACGGAAGTGCAAACCCCACAAGAGGAAGTACTCTATAAATGATGATGTACAAATTCCGAATAAGTTTTAAGTCCTAGCAGTTGACGCCTTCCATGAAACCGTCGATCGAGATACCACTAGCAACGAAAAGTCACCCTCTCAAGTTGGCATGTTTGATGAAGTTAATACAGACGCCCCACTTCTCCTGCAGAAGTTTGTACCTGCTAAGTATGTTATAGAAATAATTAACAAAGTTTGCAACGATACCGTCAAATTTAAATTGCTTTGAATTAAAATTAAATAAGATCTTTAAGAAAGTTACAGGACCTGATAGACACATTACGACATTAAGATGCGATTCCTGTGAGTTCATAAGTTATAACACGAGAAACTTATTTTTTGGAAATCGATAATGGTTAAAACTGATCTAGTCTCCAGTCATCTGAGAATTAAAACTTTAAATTCTCATTTACACCTTAATACCTTAAATTAAAGGTCTATGTGAGTGCTTTTGATGGTCTTAAGCAGAATTTAAATTAATCCTTTGGTTTTTGAACAAAATCCGTATAAAATAGGTCAAAAGGTAAATTTCTAAAAAGAGCTTTAGTAATAATTTATTAAATAAGTGTTTGCAATAAGTATTATACTTATAATACTTAAATATACTTATAATAACCTTATATACTCGTAGTTATGGTACATACATACATAAAGTAGATAGTAATACTACAGCATCAACTGCAACTTAGAATCACGAATTTTGCAAATATAATGTAAATACCCAGATTAGCGTTTCTAGCAGAGATTTTATTTTTTTTGTAAAACGCGCATTAGTTGCATAGCTTAAAAATTATTTGTATATTTTATGGTTTTTTAACAGTAAGATTATCTTCATCTAATTCAAAATATAAAAAAATTATTAAAATTTGTTTTAAAACGATGCTGCATGCATGTTTGGAATCTAAACGAGGCAATTGATTTAAAATTAAGAAAAAATGTAAATTCTGAAAATACTTATATTATAAAATTGTTCGGCAAGACGATAGTAATGCCCTCAAATAAAAAAACTTGAACTAAAATACTAATAAGAGGTGGTTGCAGCTGTGAATTGTCTAAATCGAAAATAAAGGTATAAATATCTCGGCATTTATTCTAATGAGCTCTATTTAAAAAAATCACATTTGCGATTCATTTTATTGCAGTGTTATTTAAATAGACAATGATAATTTCCACTAGTTACAGTAATGAGATTATCAATTGATAATAAAATAAACTTTAAATACGAATGTTTTTAAGAATAAGGCGTCATAAATTGACAAATAAATTGAATCAAATTAATCAAAATCCATTATTGACTTCAACCAAAAGAAAAAATTCAATTCAAAATTCAAAGTAAGTGCATACTGTGTATTATTCTTTAATGAGAAAGAAAATAAAGCAAATAACGAATATTAAAAAAAAATCTTCGTAAAATTTGCCAATGAGTCTACCGTAAAAATTGTATACAATGAATAATTACTTTATTAAATGTAAAACTTAATTTGTATCAAGTTATTGAAAAATGAAATCAATTAACGAGAAAAAAATTTGTACTGTAATGGAAGCCTAAATTATAATTTTTAATTATTTTCAAAAAATCAACCGGCTCCCGATGCAGACAATCCTATGTATGCCACGGCTAGCTACGACTCTCAATACAGCAATACAAACTCCAGCAAACCCGCCGAAGGACGCTTTATCAAAATATTCAAAATAAATTTAAGATAAAATAAACAAACTTTTTATTTTTGGAAAAACCAACAAATTATTTTTAATAAATTGAAATTTGGAATGCACAAATTCCGACTCACCCTTAATTTGTTGGTGTAGGTGGACATTTACTGATTAAAACCTTAGCTACCCTTGCACGCACGAAGGAATCAAAAATTGAAAAAATCAAACACAAACGTCTTCCTACCCTCAGGCTATGTGGTATGTCGGTACTTAACCTCAAAACCCGTAATCCAGCATTTCCCCTAGGTGGCGCGATAACACTAAATGGGGGGAGCGAATTTCTTCATATCGAAGAAAATGAAAAAGATTTTTGCAAGTAAGCATTTTTGTACACTATTCATGAGTCATGACTAACTATTTCTATATAATATACTGTCGTGATGCACAGCTCAATCAAACCCTCCAGTAAAATAACAGAGAATAAAATCTTGCTTAATGTGTACACTCGAACAATAGAGCCCCGGCTAGTCTTACGTTGGTTCACAAATCTGAGGCCACAATATCTGCAGGTTGCGGAATTCAGCAATAGTAAGTCAATCAAAGAGTGTAAAGAGTCAAAAGGTAATTTATTTGAATTATTGAGATATAACGCTGGAGTAATTTTAGACGGTATTGACACAAATGTCAAAGAAGATGTAAAATTATGTAGTTGTGTACGCAGTATGAAATGGTTGGTATTATTTAAGTTCAAATAATATGCTATACCTCCATTTAACACTGTAAAATTGTTTAAAGTGTAATAAATCGACAAATTATCAAAAATGTTTACAAATATAAAGTTCTGTATCTTACTCATTAAGTTTTTGATTTGCACGAGTTTTGAAGCATCCTGTACCTCGTAGGAATTTTAATGATGGAACAATAGGCAAACAGCACTGCAGTATGTCTTCCAGCTTGATTTGAAATGGTAGCAGTTGGCTCCCGTTTTCATCCAAATCTTCTTTTCTTTGCAAGAAACCAGTGAAATCAATGTGTGAATTCTTCTCGTGTGATATTTAAATCTCGAATCTCGATTTAAACAAAGTTGTTCGGTTTTTGTGTCGAACAGAAAAAACGTGGACATGTGATGCGTAAATTTAACCTCCAAATTTTAATTATGGTAAAAATCATCTAACTTTTCGATCATCAAAGTCGGTACGTAAGATAAACCTTGATTTATACAACGTAGAAATCATGAAATAATTATTCTTCAGGATATTTTAGACGCGATGGCATCCAAAACGCAAATTTTAATAATGGAATCGAGAAAATGCTTGATTTGCAAAAATGTGTAAAAACGTCGTTTTTACAGAGTAAAATTTTTCAACAAACTCACGTTTACTATTTATCGCCGATATATTAGCTTTTGTGGCTACAAAAGCTTGCAGAAAGGTCTTCTTTTGGAAAATCGCGAAAATGTCCGCAACTTACAAACGTCTCTCTGGACAATCGGCACAAGACAAGAACCTCGCCGTCAAATTGGCTTCAAAGTTCATTTTTTACCGCCACAGATTTAAATATCACTTTTCACTTTCAGAATAAAACATAAACTCTCATCAAGTTACAAATGGAAAAATCAAAATTGTATGTTTCATGTGTCATAGGTTACAAAATATCTCTTTCGTCTTGTAAAATTGCATCCAGCTTAAATGTCTTTAAAGTCGACATAACTTATTTTAAGCAAATTATAACTGGCTAAATTGACTGACTTTTTGCACACTTCAATACATTCGTAAGTTAGTCTCGTTGATTTCTTTGGTAGACTGTTAAGATTTTTGGTTTTTAATTTCTTAAAAATGAGTGGTAGGAAAAGGTTCAGTGGTGCAAAATACAAGAAACTTGCACAATTAAAAGCAAAAAATATTGTTTTGATTGGCGCACGGGACGGGATTTTTTCAATCCCGCATTCTTCTCTAGGATAAATGAGTATTGGCCAAACAATTTCAGCAAAATGACAGGATACCAGACTAACAGAATGAAAGTTTTGGGTAGGGGAAATAGATCTAAAATGATTTACCCGAGTAAATCAGCACAGTGACTATATACTGCAGTGACCACCCGTGAATAAGAATGCTTAACACCGGTTAAAGTCATGGTCTTGCAGACTGTGCGCGACGAAGAGAAGATTGCTCTCAGTTCAGGACAACTTTGAATAAAATTCATAATATGACGAAGTTAAGTTGACCTGGGCTGAGGAAAAGTAACTTTGAGAATAGTGGTAATTGGACATACAATTATTTCAAAGATTGTATGTTTCCAGAAACTTAAAGATAATAAAACGGATCGGGTGAACTGTGTTTATAAAATAAATAAAATTGTTATGGAAATGTATTATAAGGTGTTGGAATATGTTAATTGTAATTTGTTGTTATGAAATTAGATAGGTGTTCTTTAGTTACGGTAGTCCACGTAAAATAATAAGCTAAGAAAATATGATAACAAAAATTCAAACAGAAAAACAAGAGAGAAGCAGATTTGATATGGCAACGAGCGGAGATAAACAAAAAAGGCACTAAAAATTGCCCAAGGTGAGCAGTCGCCTTTTGGGAAGAAGAAATTTTAAATCAAGTCAAGAAAACACACCCAAGGTATTATATAAAATATTAGTTAATTAAGAAAAGATACCCAAAGCAAGCAGTCGCACTTTGGGGACTAAATTATAAATTCAATTACGAAAGGCGATCCAAGCCAGGAAGTGGTATGTTTGGATAAAGAAATATTAAATGGATTAGTTATTGAATATAAATAAGTGGATACATATTTGGAAAGAATTTGGTGAATTATTTATTCAACATAAATAAGTGGATACATACTTGGACAAAGATTGGTGGTTTATTAATTCAACAGAAATATTTGGATCCGTACTTGGACAAACATTGGTGGTTCATTAATTCAACAGAAATATTTGGATCCGTACTTGGACAAACATTGGTGGTTCATTAATTCAACAGAAATATTTGGATCCGTACTTGGACAAACATTGGTAGATGATTGATTGAAGTAAATTTACTGGGTTCCAACTTGGAACGATTGTGGCAGTGACGTAGCAACAGGTGGTGCGAGTGGTGCCGGGCACCAGTGGGGGCCCGGTACACGGACAAAATTGATTTCTATTATTTACAGACATTCTTGTAAAAATTATCTATGAAAGTTTGCACATTGAACCACAGCGAGGGCCTCAGGCGGAGCGTCTGCACCGTGGGGCCGGCGCCCTGAAGGAACGCCAAAATAAAGAAATATTTGAAACAATTGAATAATGTAATTCATTCAGTAAATATTATAGCTATATTTACGAGGCAACGAATGACGCAGTTGCAACATCAAAATTTCATGGGGAATTTCTAGTTAAATAGTAACATTTGGTGAAAAATAGGTAGTATTTTCCAAAAAAATCGCCTATGGCGCTAAAAGACGCTGCTTTCCCCACCATGTGCCGGAGGTTGAATTATTTAAAGATTTAAAAAGAAAAAAATTATTTATTTATTCAAAATTGAATTGCGCCTGAAGCTTCATAAGTGCTAAATTTTCATTAGTCCCGGGAGGGGGGGGGGAATTGAGATCTCGCACCACCAGAAAATCTTTCTAGGAAAATCTACGATGCCTTTTTGTCACTTACATGTTTTTTTGTGCAATAACATTGTTATTTAAATTTTTTTTTTTATAATAAAATAATGAAGGGGGCCCGCTGTGGATTTTGCACCAGGGCCCGGTCTTGACTTGCTACGTCACTGGATTGTGGACTGTAGCTGAAGAAAGGGGAGAATCATTGGCGGTGTTTGACGTGAAGAATCTCTGTTCCTGAGTGGAATTGCCTATGTGGGAAGACTACCGTGGATAAAGGACACCATAGGTAGCTAAATTTTGTATATTAAATATTGTGGGTAGTTTTAAGGGTTGTGAAAACGGAGGATAGAGTTGGCGTTAATAAATCGAGTCGAAATTAAAAATTTGTAAACGTATTATTATTTGTCACATTAAAATAAAAGGATCTCAACTCAAGGTTGCTGGTCGGTACCAACGTTCTCTGCAACTGAGATAAGCTGCAAGATACGTGCGAACGAGTGTTAAGCATTCTAAACTCATACTAGTTGAGGTATAGGAGGTAAGTGTGTGGTCGTTCTTCGGTGACAAGAGCAACTGCCGGAGGACACTACAATACATATCAACACAATGTAATTCTTCCTGAATACAAACGGACGAAATGATGTAATCGCTTATTTTGAAAACTTTCAATTTATGTAAAATAATTTTTTTTTTACTTTGATTACTTTTCTTATGTCAGCCATGAGCCATGACCCATGCCATGATGTTCTGATCGCATAGTGCTTATATCGACGGTGTCAATGCAATACTTCGTATCTACACTAACCGTAATTTTGCAGTAGAGCTAAAAAACTTCATAAAATTAAAATAAATAATTCGAACTTGTATTTTTTTTACTACTTATGTTTTTATAAGGTTTCTCAAGTATTTTTTTAGTACTAGGTTCCTAAGTTATAAATTGCTATGTTTTTAATGTAGATACGAGTAGTTGCGCCATAACTATTGTCAAATTTGGAAGTTACGAGGTATTATTTTCACGGATTTTTAATAATAAAATACAAAGTTTCGTGAATAGTTTATTATAGAAAATATTACTAAAAATTTAAAATAAAAGTAATACAGCTCATAACACATAACTTAAAACACACAATACATAAACACATAATATAAAATTCATTAAAAATGTAAATAAAAATTTATTCTAAGGTAAATAACAGAATAAAAAATGTTACTTATAAGGCAATGTATCATAAAACGTCCAATAGTTGACATTAATTTTGGTTTCGATGTCCTGAAGATGGTCGTATTTCTTTTTAGTAATTGATAACCTACTTTTGAATAACTCGATATAGTGGCCGATATAGTGTTTTTCTTAACACACAGTTTAGATTTACAACTTCCTCCAATTTTGCGTCCACTTCTTTCTGTATCTTGAAGTGTTAATTTTTGTTCTTTTGCTCGCCTGAAACCCAGGTACTGCTTTCCTCTCATACGTAAGTCTTTATTTAATATTCGTTTATGCCACTTTTGGTATTTGGAGTTAGAGTAGTGTCTATTGCATCTGTTGTAACTAAACTTTCTGCTTCAAAATTCGCATCTTCGTTGATGTCTTCGATATTTGGCTGAGAATTTTCTATGTCTTCAGTAGTTTGATTAAAATTGCCACTTTCTACGTTTAAAATTTCGTCGAAGGTTTGTAAGAAACATTCGTCCTCATTATTGTTTTTACTTTCTGAATGGATCTCTTTATCCTCTTCAAAAATAAACTCTGCATTTTGAATTATATTCTTCCAATTCGCGTTTTCTTGGTTGTTATTATTTTTGTTTCCACAGCTTATTTGAAATTGTTCGAAAAGTGGTTCATGCTCCTCATTATTCTGGAATTTGGTTATTTGGTCAACATTATTTGAAGTTTCAGATAAAACTATTTTATCATCTTTTCTAGGTTCTAAACGACACAAGGCAAGAATTTTTAAACCTCGGGAAGCCATGGTCTGAAAAGCAATAGAAAAGCTTTTATAATAAAACGTTTTTTATTAAACGGTGCTAACAAAAAAATTAGGAATATAAATTTGACTCTACTTTATACGTTTTTGCTATTAAGAGTGTAGGTTTATTCGTTTAAAATCAAAATTGAGTTTACAACAGATAGGATAATGCAGTGATTGTGAGTGTTGCAATAACTCGTATCTCCATTATAAACATAAATTTTATCAGTGCAATAACACGTAACTTAGCTTTCTCATAAAAAGGGATAATCTGATAAAAACTAACTAATTACTGTTATTAATAAATACAGAAAACACTTTAGTATAAATTACAGTTTCTATTCATATAGGATTTATTAAAAAACTAAAAGAACTTTATTTCCAAATAGCCTTTACTTACCGGGATTATGTCTTGTAGCTCACATTCACTGTAGTTAAGAGGTTTTGCACGCACTTATCTGCAATTATTTTAACATTGGGAGGGAAGTATGTTTACACAATTTTTCACAAGATGTCATCACAGTTCAGTTAATATGAATCCACAAAAATAATACTTTTCACTAAATGTGTAGATACGAGGTATTGCATTGACACCGTCGATATGTTCCATTGTACGAGGGGAGTTTTTATATGTTATCTACCTAGCTATGACAACAAGGAGTTTTGTTGAGTTTTGAAAAGAGATACAGGGGTCGAGGTCGGGACTGTAAGGAGGATGTTGTAATTCCTTAAAGCCTCTTTCATCGATTACTCATTGAACAATTCGTGTTTTATGCACCCTGCAGTTGTCGTGCAGAAGCAGAGTTTTCTAAGCATAATTGTGGGGTCTTTTTTCGTGTATAGATGCTTTCAAGTTCTTAATTGTGTATACATGCCCCGTTATTGTAGATCCTTTTGGCATATACTCAATTAAGAGAATCCTCTCATACTCAAAGTTTATCACTTTTCCCCCAAGAAAATTGCATCTTCATCTTCTTGGGTGGTGGAGAGTCCTTATGAACCCATTCCATGGACTCTTGTTTCGTAGGAGAGTCCCAGTGGTGTAGCCAGGTCTTATCCTCCGATACAATTCTATAGAAAAAGTCTTCATCTTGTGATAAAGCAGTCAAATTCTCCTCGTAAATATGTTCGCTGCTGTGTTCAAGTTGCATACCATTCATTTTCGCCTCTTTAAGCTGATATAAAAATGACAAATATTAAGCGATTGGAACTAAACTTGGTGATGACACTATGAAATGTCACAGACACTTGGTGTAAGAAAATTGTCACGATAGCATATTGTTTTCATAGTTAGGTAGATAACATAAAGAACTCCCCTCGTATATATCGTATATAATTGTAGTAATATTATTATGTGTTATATTTTCTGAGTTTTATACACAATATTTTAGAATGGTATTCATAAAATCGTATAATAGGAAGTAATCTAAATGCTTGATTAAACAAATTCATAATAACTTGAAATACTGTGTATTCTCAAGTATTCAATAATTATTTTGTTGTGGTGTAAAAAATATAGTTTATGCAATATTTTATAAGTTTTCGAATTGATAATACACAAGGGCTTTAATCTAGGATTTGCAGCCTTACAATTATTTCCACATAATACATTCTTAATATTTTATAGTCTAATTTGTAATATAGTCAAATTAAAATCTTATTTCTTTATTTTTTATTGAAATAGAATAACCTATTTATATTCGAAACACTTTTGTTTGCTTTTCCTTAATAAATGTGTATAAATAATGTATGGAATATATTGATACTGGAATATCTCATAATGTCAATAAATTTTAATTTTTAGTTTTAATTTTTAAAGCATTCCTATTTATTCATGATAAGTTTGTACAATGTAGTAAATTTAAACAATAAATAAAATAAAAGCAATGCTTTACAACATATTTCAGTAACATGTCTAAAATTTTATTCTCAGCATAATAACAAAGTAAATTAACGTTATTGAAAATGTAAATACTAAAGTGTGTGACGTCACATTTTCTTTATCTTAATTGCAATTTCTTCATATTTTGTTATAAAAAAAAAGTGCAAAAGTTAAATTCGCTTCCGAAAAATAATTGCAGTTATATTGAGCAGCATAATAACAAAGTAAATAAACGTTATTGAAAATGTAAATACTAAAGTGTGTGACGTTACATTTTCAATTTTAATAATTTACAAATATTTTAATATACTAAAACCGGGTAATTAAAAGTACCACAATTAAGTCAGTATTTGATTATGAACTGTAATGTTGGCTTTCACTACACGAATAACCATTAGCGGCTAATTAAGATTTTAGGACACCATTGAAAATTTCTCACTTTGCCCCAAATGTGCTGAGCAATGAAATTATTATAGAGTAAACGCACCAATTTTGGCAACTTGCTATATATAATTTTTAATATTAAGGAATCTCGTAAAATTTTAATATCAAATGGTGCTATCATAGCTTATAGCATTACCTTTATGATCTATCTTTATCTATATTCTATTCTTTAGTTAGGATAACTTTCAAGTACATAAGCTATAATAATTAGATAATTTTATGTGCTTTACAAATACGTATATCTCATTCTTCACAAAAATATGAGTAGAACGTCTGTCTGAATGGTCATCGTAGGAATAATCTTATTTGATTAATATACTAGAAGTGTTTCAGTGGGTACAAGAAGATCGTCCATTAACCTAATAGCATCACTAACTAACATTTCTATACAAAAACAGAGTCATGTCGTTAGGCAAAAACGATGATAACAAGAAAATAAAAAGATAACTATCAAGAGAGGTTCTGAAGAAAGGTAAAAATATTGGCTGCGAATAACAACGTTACTCTTAAAGAAGGAAAATTTCAATCATAGGAAGCTAAAGCAAAACACAAATGAACAGTAACTATGGGAGAAACAAAAATCGCAAGGAAAAGGAATAAGAGTGTTCAAAATCTCACTCTTGTACAATCATTCGATATTGCATCCTAAAACTCTCTATCCTGAATTGTACATTAACGTACTTAATATGAGGATCAAAAGAGCGGGTAGCGAGCATATTAATTTATCCTGCCGAAGATGTAAAAGTAAAGTGGAAACGCTTGGTCACGTGATGAGCTAGTGTTCAGCCGTCAAACCATTAGGGATATAGTGCTATTACTAAATTGTCGGGAATATCGCTAAAAGCTAACAACCTATACTACATATCATTTAAGAAGAACAATCCTACGAAAAACTTAAGCCAAACGTTGTTATAAAAAAAAGATCTAGTAGTTCACAGCGCTGAGGTGGTACCCGTGTAATATGCGTCAGGGGAATAATCCTCCATGGTACCGGGAACGTCCAAGCAAAATTGTCCAGTCAACAGGAAGGCAATGCTGCATATTGTCTTGAATGCTTTACGATCATCCATAGCTATCGGGAGGGATCACAAACGCTCAGATGTGAAGACTTTGCAATTACGAGGCCCATGGAAAATCTTTTTGCATTGCAAGGTAAATAAACACCTCACAACACATCAAGCTACAGCTAGTAACTGTTTATCCGTTCCCATTTCCCAAGTCTCTTGCGAGGCTTGGTTATGGTTTAAAGCTTTTTAGTTTTCTTTACAGGTGATGAGGAGCTGGCCCATCGCCCCGACCCCCAACCTGGAGGACCAGAGAGACGGCCAGAATAAAGTTCTTACTTCACCCGGATTCCAACCGGGCATTTAGCGTTTATAGTCAACTCGCGTGACCTCTATGCTCCGACCGTCTCCTAAATATTTTAATTAAATGTTTAATTATACCTTGTGATCAGACTACATATATTTTTGTACTATAAAAAACAACCTAGCATATATGCAACAACACTGACATCCTTGTATAATCATAACATTGCTTGTTTTAGATAGGATTCTATCGTGAATGATAAAAGGTATGATATTTTACTAAGGTGAAACCTTGGTGAAACACTGTTTATTTTACTGTACATAGAATGGGACAGTATTACTGCAATAGAAAAAAATATATGTTTTTCAAATTTTGACAGATTCATATTCCTTGAGGTATCACGAGTTGAAAGAGACCAAAGACCAAACATCAAGAAATGTCTGTATGTCTGTGCGTCTCTATGTATTTTGTATTATACATTTGATAAATTTATGTAATATAATTGTGTGAAAATAGTGTGAACATAAAAAAAGCTTATGTGGGCAGTTTCCTTTATAAATGAATATTCGAGTTCAATTTCACTCCTTTTTATGGTAAATATATTATTACGTTCAATATATAGTTACGTGATTGATTGATAAACCATCAGATCAGTTTTAGCAAGTCCGAATCGTTTGCAACAGTTTTAGTGATCCAGTCTCATTCTTCCTTCTATAAGAATTTTAGGAGAATCTAGATTGAATCGGATATTTTAGTTTATCACGAAACCATCAACTGCTTGATCGTCTATTTGAACCTTTGGTTCCCCCAGTGTTAAAATTATGATAGACACGACAATAAATAACTAAGTATTTACTGCGATTTCAAAAAGTCAAGTTAGTGAAAACTGAAGAAATACTTTTTCAAAACGATTTGTGTATTATTTCGTTGTAGTCAGTTGAGATTACAATGCAAAGCATCGAGAACAGATTTCAATATAACACGTGTAGAACTTGATTCTCAACAATATCAAATTAAATAAATATTATCGAAAATAGAAATACCTTTCTGCTATCGTCTATAACGTAGTACACAATATTAGTAATATTTTTAAATCTGCGCATGAAACAAATAGTTTTTGATAATGCATTTAATGATATTATAATATTTCCCAGTGGAAATGATTAACATAAACCTATGTTACTAACACTGAAACTGGGGTAACGAGGTGAAAATATTTCAAACCAGCTAAAGAAAACTCATTTGGTTTCCTTTGAATACAACTTGTTCTAAATATGCAATAGAATTTCTGCATGTTAATTTAGAATCTCTGAACTACACAAATAAAAAGCTTTACAAAGTTGCATATTATTACAGCACTATTGACACTGCACTGTGAATATTACAATATAATCTATTATATTACATTGAAAATATAATTCATAATGCGATGATATCTGGGACGCACAGGTTTATTTGTAGCCTAAAGCAATTTTAATATACTAACAAAGCATCTATTATTAATTTTTGGGAAAGTATAATTTGTAAAAAGTTTATACATTTTGTTATTGAATAATAATGGTGACCCGTCAAAATAGCCCCGTCAAAATAGCCCCGTTAAAATAGCCCCGACAAAATAGCCCAGCGACAAAATAGCTCCGACAAAATAGCCCGACGACAAGATAGCCCCGTCAAAATAGCCCAATGACAAAACATCCCCGACAAAATAGCCCGACGACAAAATAGCCCCGTCAAAATAGCCCGGCGACGAATAGCTCCGGCAAAATAGCCCAAAGATTCAGAAACTAAACAAGTTTTATATATTTACTAGCTGGAAGGCCCATCTACGGACGGGCAGTTCGACAAGGTTAAAAACTCTATTGGTGTGCTACTGGATCCCAGGGGGAGGTCATTTTAACATTTAAGTTGGTACTACCAACGACCAATCAGAATACTGCTTTTCTACAGTATCCAATGCTCTTTCTATAATACTTGCAACACATTTTGCGGCTACGTTTTCTGCTGGATTTGGAGCGTGGTCGTCATGGGGTGTAACAACTAGTAAGTTACCATCTGTAACCTTCACTCGTCCTTGGCAGTTGGATTTGATGCACCTCCAGGAAACACTTGCATCGGCATTTTCTCTCGCTTTTCGATAGCGATAGCCTTCATGCATTAGCAGCTCTCCACCCTTCTGTGATCGAATGTATTCCATTTTAGCGCAGTGATATTTTTATTAACGATGGTATATGGTGTTATGCGTGTATTCGTATGAAAAGTTAAAGTTATAATTTACAAGAAAGTGTTTTGATTATAATTTGTATAGTAATGCTGGGTTGGTATACCGGTTGGTAATGATAGGTTGGTAGGAAAAATATTAAATAAAAAATTTAAAAAAACCTTTTTTTTTAAATTGAAAAGGTGCATTGAAAAGTAAAAAATAATTTTAATAAGAACTAACAAAGTTTCTCGAAAACATCAATATAAAAGCGTGGGGCTGTTTATTCATAGGGGTAAAAATAACGAAAAATTGGGATATTTTGGGGGGCTTAGCCCCCCAAGCACCCCCCCTAGTTGCACCTATGCAAATACAGCTCCTGCTTCATCCTATCAGAATTCCTCTGGTATATGTTTTTGATGTTTAATGCTTCACCCTGTATACATCATTAAAACAAAAAATTTCACCCTGAATGCGGTCCTTAAAAATGCGAATCCGATTTAGTAATGTTACTTTTCACCCTGTATGGTAAAACTGAACAATGCGCAGCCACGCATGCGCTTTTAAAAATCCTTTTGGGCTTTTTAAAATAGGGCTATTTTGTCGGAGCTATTTTGTCATTGGGCTATTTTGTCATTGGGCTATTTTGTCGGGGCGGTTTTATCATTGGGCTATCTTGTCGGGGCTGTTTTGTCATTGGGCTATTTTGCCGGAGCTATTTTGACGGGGCTATTATGACGGGGCTATTTTGCCCGGGGCTATTTTGTCGGGGTACCAATAATAATACATAGTAATTCTGTTTCTTTAAATAAAAATATATAATGTGGGTGATTAATAACATTTTTAATTATGTTATACGCACTATGTGTTATAGATTTTATAAATACTAGGAGGAAAATTTTAATTTTGATATAGCCTGCAAATGTTTCGTTATAAAAATTTGTTAAACATTGTGAATCAAATTTAATTTAAGTACATTACAAAATGATTAATTACTTTATTTGGCAAGAAACCAAGCAAAAATTAAATCATAAATTATTAAAACATCCTCTTTATAAAACTGCGCTTGATTGAAAATGTAGCGATTGGGGAATATATTATGTACATGAATCGATTATAAATAATATAGCATCTAATATTTTTATAATATTCGCATAATATTATAATAAATAATATCAGACATTTACCTAAAATTAGTATTTACGCTACTAAGCTAAAATTAGCTACGTATTATTAAAATCACAATAATTACATTATTAATTACTTGTAAGCACTTCAAATTATATACTTGATTAGAGCGGCCCCCAAGAGTTACTTAATAAAACGAGCAAGATTTCACTTGCTTGTAGATGACATACACAATAATAGGTTATTTGAAAGGAAGTAATTGTCAAATTGCTATATAGGAAAGCTGAATAGAAAATTAAATAATTTGAGCAGTTGATTAAATGGAAACAAGTTTGAAATTAACGTACAAAATTCGAAGATAATTGTAGAAAGTGAGGCCTTCCTGACCTAATTCTATAATCAAAATCGCATAACAATAATTGAGATAACTTCAGTCGATATGTCAGGAAAAAACAAAACACTTGAATAAAATTTAAGAAATTATAATAAAATTGAGTATAGTACTTTAAGTGGAAAGTCCCAATGTGACCTCACCAATTCGATCCATTATCATTATACGTGGAGTTATGATTAAGCTATGAACAGGTGCAAATTATTTAAAAAAATTTTTATTTTTACGATATCCCATATAGCACACAATCTTGGTGCTGTGTTTCTGCAACATTACAATATTTGTAAAGTATTTAGGCACCATTTATATCGACAGTGGGAATGATTCGCCTGAATAGATTAAGGAGATTCTCTTTGTTTTTACTAAATCTACTCAAAATCTCATTAAATTCATTCAATAAAATTTTAGTATAGTGATAATGGATCATACCGGTAGATGTACTACATACATACATCATATTATTGATTCCCATGCATAGAAGTAGTTTCATTTCCTTAACCTGGCAACCTTCACCTACAATTTTTGGTTATCACTTGGTTGTTAAGAATTTATTACATCCAATTTTTCGATATAAGTACATAGTACTTAAATACGATATGATCTGAAATCGACTAAAATATCATAAAATTCAAACTTATCTTTAATTATGTTTTATTTGTGCAATACATGAAAGAACAATAAAAACTTACATACGTTATACTCGTACATTTATGTATATAAAAAATAAATACAATACTAATTTACTTATATGTAGGTAAATATAAAGTAAACATAAACAATAAAGCACACTGCTGGTATTTAGCTATCGAGAGTTTGGCATGACAAGCTGAGTAATATAAAAATATAAAATGCTTGCTCAAGATCTGCCACGTGAAATTAGTAGACAATACAATATTTACGAGCAAAAGTAAAATTTGATTCGTAAAAATCAGCTGCTAGATAATTTAGCAAGAAACCGTTGTAACAAATACTAACTCATTTAGAATAGCCATAGTCAATAATATTATATAAGCAATGGCTAAAAATACACCAATTTTTCTTGACAATTTAAACTTATTGATGTACAACGTTACAAATAATATTGCAACTACGAATAAGAGTCCCAAGATCGTATAAGTTATTGATCCAGATACAATTTCAATTGGGGCTTCATTATTAAAACCCAAAGTTATATTTTTAACGAACCAAGGTAGACCAAGAGACATTAAAATATTTATAGTATTCGCTCCCAATGCGTTGGATACGCCAATCGAACCTTCACCTACAAGTAATATAAACCAATTTAACCTGTTAACATTTTTATTATCTTCTAATACCTTTCAAAGACAACATCACTATGGCTAACGTTTCAGGTAAACCTCCTCCAAATGATAAAAATGTTAATCCTAACACCGAATCGGGTAGTGCAATTGTACCACCTGTAATAAAATATGAAGCATAACATTTTAACTTTAAAATTATTTATCACTCACCTATTAACGTCATCATCCATGATATTACATATGAATTTAATCCAATTAAAACAATACAGAATATAAAAGTAACCAAGAAAATATACGATTTCCTATTTGGATTCGGAAGTAGAAGAAAGAGTAGAAACTTAATTGGCCAGGAATAGAAAAACCATATTTGTTGGAGGAAATTGTTCTTAGGAATTTCAAATATGTTTTCCGTTTCAGATTCTGAAGAAATATGATTATATATTATATATGATTATGTTTATGAATTATACTTGAAAACAAGACACTTCAACGTTCACTTGATAAATAGCTTAATGGGTGTTATTCTTTTTGAAAGCTTTCATGGCGTATAAATTTTTGATACCATTAATATTAGTTTTCTGATATATTTATAATTTATTATACAAAAATACATTCAGAAAACCGTTTACATAGACATTTTTCTGTGACAATGACCGAATATGCGCTTGGGTTTAGAATCAATTTCTTAGCAAGTGAATATTTAATGAGATCACTACCGGAAAATTAAGTTATCTAAAGAAAATCAGAAAAATAACCGCATTTTATATGTGAATTTAAAAGATCCAACTTGGTGTAGTTTATGCACAGGGATGGGCCGAAAATGTGAAAAGCTGTTGAGTGCCACTTTGCATTGCCTAACTGTTCATCTACGTATGTATAATAAATATATCAATCGCATTAAATTAAATATTTGTCATCTATTCAGTGAAAGTTCCCTTGCTTCAATTTGGGGTGATTAAGATCTCAAAAAATCGATTTTAAGCAAACATAATCAAACGATTATAGTGAATTATTGCACCTTTGTTTATTGGATGACGTTCAATTTTTGAAAAGCATTATAGAATAGTAGATACCTATAAAAACTGTTTGATAATCAACTTTCATACTTCTATTAGAAAAGTCGTAAACTGCGGTTTAAACTTTAAAACTACTGTTTCAAAGGTTGGATGGCTAATTTGCAGAAAAAGTAAGTTTAGCAAATCATAATTTTAAGACGGAACTGAATTGGACGAAAACTTCAGGTGAATATAATTAAAAAATTCATCATCAAATTAGTCTAGCCATTGCCTCCTATACTTACAAGCCGTGAAGTCGCAAATTTGGCAACGTCGCCGGTGGTCCTAATTTTCAAATTCTTGTATTGATGTTTATGTGCTTTATGCATATTAAATTTGTGTAAGAACACTTTGTTAGTAATAATTAACAACTAAAACTAACTACAATCATAGGTAAGTGTACAAGAACTGTATTAAATAAGTCTGTAGCCTAAAAATTGATTCAATTCCTTATTAAATAGTTGAAAGGTAATACGTTACTTTTTGTAATTCGTTGCATATTGAAGAAAATTATTTATTAGTACACTTTATTGACATTGTTAATAGATCCTAGATGCTGTGTGCCAGATTGCACATCAAAAAATTACCTAGAAAGGATCCGGAACAAGGAAGAAATGAAGAGTTAAAAAGAACTACAAAAATTTAAGAATTTTTAAAAACGACAAAATAGAAAATTATAATTCGTTACAAGTTTTACAAACAAGCTAAAGTTTGAAAACTGGAATTATAAAATTTATGAAGAAAAGTTTACGTTATTTTACAGAATGAATATCAATTGTGAAATTTCCAACACTTCTTGTCATGTCGAAGATGAGACAATATAGTATATGTGTTTCAGTTTCTTAAAATATGACTGTCAAAATTCTGCAATTTTCAAATTTCGCAAAAATGCGAAAGGTAAATGTTAATATCTATGATAATTATTATCAAAGTGGATTTATTTGCAGAAGGTGAGGGGTGCAATTACTTTACTATGCTATTAATATGGAAAGTGATTTAAAAATTTAATTATTCAAATGTACAAATCGTTTTGTTATATTCACTTAAATAATAACAGAAAACTTACAAATGATCAATTTCAAACTGTTGAAAATTTAACAAAATAGAGAAAATTACATACACTTTTGCAAACCTAGAAATTGCTTTTATTAGTTATATTTGTGTTTATATTGTAAACTAAGTACTTTTTTATAATACTTTACAACTTTTTGAAAATAAAATTGTATAATTTATTAAAACTATTTATTAACATAAAATAACAAATAATTTGTATATGAGACACTTTGCAAGTAGGACCACCAAGTGCTGCAAATGCGACGTTGCCAAATGTAACTTCACGGCTTGTAAGTAAAGGAGGCAATGGTCTAGCCCTTGTAAGTAATTCCCCCCTGTAAGGAATTTTTGGGATTAGAGGTGAGAATCGTCCGGGTAATAATTGATTTTAGTTTAAATTTTTATTGGGATACGCCGAATACAATTTTTGACAAGTTAAAGCAGTACAAGCCATATTGGTCATCATCATCTACTTCATAGATTAGGCCTGTTCCAACTCAAGTCGCCATCTCAATAGGGGTCTTCCCACATCTTTCTTCCTCTGAGTTTGTAGTAGAGCATTTTTCTGGAAATTCTTGAGGAGTCCATTATGTGTAGGTGTTCTTCCTATCTTTGTCTTCGTTGTTTTATTCTCTCCTGCAAATGAGTCGTTTTCAGCTCTTTTCGAATGTCTTCACTGCGGATTCTGTCAACTATTGTGCAGCCTTTTACGGATCGGAGAAATCTCATTTCTGCTGCCTGGATTCTTGATCTGTCTCGGTTAGACATCGTCCATAATTCGCATCCAAACATCAGAGTTGGTATTGCCATTATGTTGTAGGATCTAATTTGGGTTACTCGTCTTGTGTCGCACATTGCTTGGAAGAGATTTAGTTTGTTGATCAGATCGTTTTTTCTACAGTATATGTTATATCAAACGCCAGGTATTTGAAGTGTGAGACTTGTTCAAGTATTTGGTTGTCTAAATTGGGGCCCTTTGGGGGACTGTTTCCCCTCGGAAGGCAATGGCAAACCACCAATGCCAATCTGCCAAGAAAGTCATTTAATATTAAAATTAATGATAACGACGCTTCTGTCAAGAATGATACGAAGTAGAAGACATGAGATGACCATAATTTTCCTAGCACAGCTTAAGTAACTTTCATACCGTACAAAATATTGTAAAAAGAATACGTTAGTTTAATAGAAATTCGCAGTTGAAAGTTATGTATAATTTTTATAGTTGGATAAATATAATTGTTATATTAGAAAGACAAACTTTTAGAAATATTGGTGGATCATTTTTGGGCATTATTAGAGTATTTAAATCACGCGATGTTTAAAATTATTATGACAGTTTACCAACATATATTAAATTAGATTTCTGAACTATTATATTAAAGCATTACACAGGATACATAACTGTAAGACTGTAACTAAAGTTTTAGCAATCGAGTAGGTACATTCCTTCAACATCTTCTTTCCTGATCTTTCAATCTCTTATTTTATATAACACCCCCTCACTTTTAGTTGGTGATTCCTTTTAATAAAAGCAAACACGCATCGAAAATTTTGAAGAAAATTGATGGTCCTGTTGATTCAAGCCCACGCACAGAAAAATGTTGTGTAATTTATATTGCAAGAGTTTTTAAGAAATCCTAAAGAATTTTATGTTCACAAGAATGTTTCATAAAAAATCTTTAAACTAGGTAGGTATGTGGTAATCAAACCCAGGCAACAAGTTTAACTTGAGTAATTAATATTATAGGATGTAGAAGTTGAGTCGTTTTAAGTTGGAATATTCTGTGATGGTATAATTACTCACATAGCCAACATAAATTTCATTAAAATTTAAGGTCTTTAAATTATTAAGCACTTAACCGAATTTCATAATATGTAAGTTATCCATCACATTGTGATTTATAAAAGAACATCACAGTTTTGACGTATAATTTTGCTTACCTGATTTATTAATTTCTTTATCCTGAATAGCATTCTGCTTTAAATCGTTTTGAACGTCGCTAATGGTAGTTACTGCCGAAAGTTTTACATTTGAGATGTTATCTAAAGATTCTACAAAGTTATTTTTAAACGTAACTATTATCTTGTCAATTTTACCTTTTTCACCTTGAGTCCAACTGTATTTTGATAGACTTTTGAAGAATTTTGCGATTGGTTTGTTATTAAATAATATTATGAAGTATACTATCAAAGCTATAAACATGGTTAAACTTTTGTACCAGTAAATATAGCCATCCCATGATAAACCCACTAATAATGCTATTGTGCAGATGTATATGAAACAATCTCGTGCAACTGGCCACCAATCTAATTGTATCGGCTAAACAAAAATAATTGATATATTTATTAGTTTATGTACTATTAATAATATTGTTTTTCTTACCGAAGATGCAGCCAAACAACCCAGTGCGGGCACTGCTAAAGTATTAAACATATTTGAACCAACGACTGTTCCAATTCCTATATCGGATTCAGTTACAAATGTTCCAACAATATTAATAAAAAATTCTGGTGCAGTTGTAGCCATTGCCATAAAAGTGGCCCCGGCTACATCCTAAAAAAATTACTTTTTCTAATGTGTATGTTTGGTAATTATCTTAAATTTGGCATATACAATAGAACTATTTTTATTTGAAAAATAATCAATTTCGTGTCCGGCAAAAAATTTCAGAAGTGTTCCAAATTAAAATATTTTTATTTGTGAATTAAGCGAATTTAGCAACTAAAAATATTTATGTACATTGTGATACTGAGCAGACCTAATCTATATCCGTTTAAATAATCAATAATGTAATTAAATAAAATGGATTAATCTGTGATTTCGAAATATGTATTTCCCAGAATAACGTTGTGTATTATAGAAACTAAGATTCTACCCTCTAAAAGAAAATTTTGGAATTGTTGCACTTCCATTTACTCACCTCTGTTATATTGCAAGTTTCGCAAAATCGACTAACACACGGAAGAAAATATTTGTCAAACACTATTGCAAGAAATGTAAAACAATAAATTGTTATGATTATGCAAATCACTACGGCCCCTTGTTTTAGTTTCTCTATAGTTAAAAATGGTGGAAAATCCGAAGCATCACATTCATCGATATTTATTTCTTTTTCTCCTCGCATCAAAAACATTATAGGATTATGGCTTCTTCGCAATTTGTATATAGTATGTTCTTTAGATTGGGATGAATTCCATTCTGTATAACCATTTTCTGTAACAAAATTTGTAACTTAAATTCAAAATTTAATAGCATTGTTTGATTTTTATTATTTTATAGTTTACTTTTATTATACATATATTACGATTATTATTAGGATTATTTTTATGATTTGTACATACTACATTAGACCTTATTTGTTCCTGAGAATTAAAAAGTGCCTTGTAATAAAAATTAAAACCTGTAGTTTTAAAATGACAATTTAAAAAAAAATTTTAAAAATTGTAATTAATTTATAAAAAAATATCAATGCTTACCTTCTGAACTAAATGAGATACTTGCATACGAGATTAATACGATTAAGATTATTTGAGCATACATTGTTTTACCGATGCATTCGTGGATACTATACAAGTCCTGTAACTTTCGCACTTAATTGTCAAATAAATTTGATCCAATGCTTTCAAAGCAATGTTGCTATAAGTTTTGACCAAATTTATTAATTTACAGATATCATTGTTAATTAAATTAATGAGTGTATTTTTATCAAAATGTCAATAAATTTAGTGTTAAGACATCGTTGTTTCAAATATACCTTAATTTGCTTTTTTAATTGGAGTGGCAATTTAAAAAAGTACAAGGTCACTAAAACTGCATTTTATGCCCCCTTCCTATTTTAAGTTTAATACATTTAATTACGACCATTTTAATGCTAATTTTTCTTATATTTCACTTCAATGTGTATTTTTTTAAATTCTTAAAAGACTGTATTTCCAGATTTATGTATTTTATTTAACATATAATCTGTAATATTCCTTTAAATTTAGTTTTTTATTTATTTTTGTATTAACTGATGTAGGTTAACCAGTGCGTCTAAAATAATCGATTATCATTAGCAAATAATCTTATCAAATTTGGTAAATTGTTTTTAAAATTAATTTTTAAGAGTACCTTAGATTAGTGATTCTCTGAGCGTACTAAACCCAAAGTTTAGTGAGCGTACCTGTGTGGTACACTCTCGGATATCCAGAACATTTGAAAGGAGGGCGTTAGCAAAAATATTGTATTTTTAATTTGAAACATTAACACAACTTAATTAACAATTAGATTTATTATGGAATTTTTCATTTTCGCATTTCTAAAGAAACTTAATATAAAAAATATAAGTAATTTTACTTTTTTACAAAATGGTTGGCCCAAGAAAGATGGAAGATGATGATTTACAGAATATATTCCTTTTAACTAAATAAAAATCTTCAAAAATTGAGAATATCATTTGTGAAATACTAACGTCAACAGTTTTGCTACCAAAAAACACAAATCTCAGGGTTGTTTAGCAACGAAAGATGGAAGTGCCCCTTTGGCTAGTTCGTAGAGACAAGAGATAAAGTAATGTGTCGATTCATTTACCTTGATGATAAATGGATAATACAGGGAGTGACGAAAATTTATGTTCCTCTAAGCTAGCCGATAACAGATGGTAGAATGAGCGACACGTAGTTTATTAACCACCTAGTATATCACTGCAATAGTACCCACTATAAAATCCACGAGAACATAAGCGTACTGAAATAAAAAAAAGTAGTCGGAATTGGGTAAATCACCTTCAGTAATAAAAACAAAATTTGCAAGATTGACGCAACATTATAGATGGGTTTGCCCTTTCAAAAATATGAGAATTAAAATCAAAAAAAAACTTAAAGATAAATAATATACACGCCTGTGTGTAAAATGCACAGAGATATCTCAAAGTAAAAATGTTTGGTTAAGGGATCGTCCCAAATATCGTACTCAAAGAAAATATAGTTTTTCCACTACTAGTCATATAGGCTATCATTTTTACTTAGGTATGAAGCTCCAGAAGTGACATGTTATAGACTAGTGGTCAACAATTTTTCCATTATTAACTACTAGTTAATAATGAACAAAATGATATTTTTCGATAATTTGGGGACTATTTTAAAGAAAAATGTTGTTATAAGATGATTTAGAATAATCAAGAGATGCTATTTAATTGTATTTAAACTATTAAAAACGCTTTATTAACAGATTAATTGAATTTTAAAATTTTTATTAAATTCGAATTAATGTGACAGATAGTGACGGCGCCATCTTTTGTTAATTTGACGAACCACGATTTATTTAATTTACTAATAAAATTCAATGCGAAAACACAAAGGATTTTCCGGTAGTAGATTTTCTTATTACAAAACAGTTAAAAAAACTCACTAAACGGCTCATAAACTTCAAATTTCAACTTTTAATCACAATTAATTTAAAATTTTCAAGAATGTCAAATCAAGAAAACAAAACACTGTCATTTGTTTTATAATTTATTTAAAATAAATATTTTAAATTAGAATATCTTGTATTAACAAAAATTAAAAGAATTGTAATAAACCTAGTAGTGGAAAAAATCGTATATATAACCACGGTTGTGAAGACCATTATAGCCCCCGCGCCTTATATTCCTCGGTGCTTTGCACCTCGGAATATAATCTTGGCGCTAGGGCTATAATGCATGTCTTCACAACCTTGGCCTATAATATACTATTTTATAATATAATAAAGTGAAAAATGGCACAAACAAATATCTTAACTTGAGATGTCTTCTGGCATGATGTTGAAGAAAAGATGCAAGATGGTTTGTAAGAAGTGAAAATTTAAAATCTATTTGATAGATTATTTTAGATCTTTTTCAACTATAACTTGTTTTATATTAATATATGATCAACTATTTCGTTTCTTAATATTTTGGTTTTTTTTCTTTCTAAAAAAAATTCAAATTTTGAAACATTATTTATATCAATCGCCTGAGGTTGGCATAACTTGCACGTTCATGCTCTAAAATTAAAAAGAGCTTGTGTAAACGCTTCTTACCAGTGTTGCCACCTTAGTGGATTTACCACTAGAACTGGTGGTTTCGACCCCCCTTTTAGTGGCGAAATATTGCTTTTAGTGGCTGGTGGTTTTTCTAGTGGTTTATTAAAATTCAGTTTCAATTACTGAAAATGCTATCATTCAACCTCTAAGCCACTAAAACGTTACGAAATATATTATTTTTACTTCATTTAATTTTCAGGAGTCAGAATAACGTGACATGAACATGATACGTCAATCTGTTGAACTAGTTTGCTTTGACATTTAAGCCGTCCCTGTATAGATTTAAATGGTGCTCAATGTACAATGTGTTGTATTATTTTTGCAAATTTATTCGTGCGTAATTATGCCGAAACCACAATATACGCAAAAGTTTCGGGATTCTTGGCTTCAAAATCCACAATTAATACTAAAAATCATAACAATTTTGTTTAGTGGAAATTTTAGCGATTTTTAGAGTAGGGCCGATTTTTGTTATTGGTTTTCTGGTGGTTTTAGAAGTTGAATCTGGTGGGGAGCAAGTTTAACTGATGGCAAAACTGCTTCTTACATTTCATTACCATAAAATCAGTTGTACAATCAAGACCTATAGGAGATCGAAGTATTTTTGAGAAATTGGTGAGTAAAATTGAATTTTCATTAAACCAGTACGGGTCTGATGATACCAGTGGCACGCGTAAAAAACGTGCCTGAGGTTGAAACAATTGTAATCCGTTAAGGTGTTCTTTGATTTTATAATTTTTCTTGCTAATTTTTTCAATATAGGGGTAAGTTCTACAAAACCGGATAGTCTGGTAATACCGGATAGCGTATGTTCGCTTAGAAACGCTGACGCTATCTCTCGAATTCACGCGGAAGCATATTTTACTTGATAAGAAAGTAAACTTATTGTAGACAAAGAACCGCATATAGTATGTGTTATTTTCGGTCAAGATAGGTTTGAAAAATGTGCGTTCTAGAATTGTGATTTTTTGCAAGTGGATTTTGAATCAAAACTTTTTTGTGGAAAAGGTGGTTATTAGGTAAATACACTATGTTAAAGTACATGAAAAGAGGTTCATTCGCATGTGATTGTTTTCAATTTTTTTTTTCATAATTTAATTGTGAAATTTACATTTAAACATTTTTTCTTCGAGTCTTACAAAACCGGATATAAAATTGTCCTCTAAAATCGGATATGTTTTTTTGGGTATTTAATTTTTTATAATGGTATATTTTGATAATAAGTGGTCTGTATTTAACTGTAGTTAACCTTAAAAACTTGAAACTTAAAATTAACGTTTAGTAGGTAAAAATGAATATAGTGGGGTAAGAAAAAGCTCGAAAGTATCAGATTACAAGTAGGCGATGTAGGGGAGCTTCTGGCAGGCATAAAAATATTGAATAACTAATGCTAAAATGTTAAAATACAAATGATTCGAATTATGACAAAAAAATAAAGTTAATAAACATCTTGTAAAAAATATTTTTATTATTTATATTGGTATCCGGTTTGATCCTATCAGTTCTTCAAAACCGGATAGTTTGACTTTTTTGTATTTTTAAATGCCTTCAGGGGTTTTTGATGAAATATGGAGTTTTAAGCATCTCCATTGAATTTAGAACTAAATTTGGAATAGATTCCACCGATCTCTGGAGAGCTAACTACTTTCATAACTGTTCCAGAGCGTCCCATACGTTAGCTATCCGGTTTTATACGACCTTCCCCTACGTCTTTTTCTAACGACGGTCCTGATTTTCATTGTTTTTATGCTAACGATTTGTAAACATGCTCATACTTAGCCGTATGCTCATACTTAGTAATCACAAGCAATCGCTCTTGGTTACAAGGTAGGTTCCATAACTTTCTTCCTTTCCACTTCTTCTAATTCCTAATTAGAACCATGTCCAGTTCCATCAGATACATATTATATCAAGTACAGATACACTTCCGGCGTGCGCGTGCAAACGGGTATAAGTCGATTTTTTATATCTATTTATATTTAATAGGTACAGCTCAAATGTATCAAATGAACCAATAGTTTTTTGATCGAGTTGTTTTCAATAAATTAATGAAAGGAATTTCAAAACCTAAAAATGAATAATGATGCAGAGTTGTCCTGGTGCCAAGCTGGTGGCACCGAATTGTATCGGATCTATCCTTTTTATTTTTGTAGTTAGTTGCCAGATAACCACATAAGTGAAATAACTCATAAAATTTTGTCTCTCAGAACCGCTTAAAGGCATACTCGCAAGTTAAATCGAAGGGTCAGCAAGAGTGCAGCAAGAACAGAGTTGTGTAGATCAATGATGTTCATGGAATCTTTTTCTCGCATTCACCATTGTCATCTAGATTTACAAACTCGCAACTGATATTTCAAACTATTGATTACAGTGAATCCGACTTTTCTTTTACTTGAGATTGACTATTATTGGTTTTATCTAAAATCGTTATTATTATTTTATATTTGTTTATTTCCAACCTCAATGCTGTACCCTCATCCGGAAACAGTGCCATGATGGTGTGTATTTCTTCTTCATCACTCATCAGCTATTAATTCTATCATATCGTACGCATAAATAGTAGATTGGCTATCGTCCTTCCTTTGATCAAGGTCAAGTTTTCAAAAATCCCTCGTATGATGTACCATACTCCAGTAATATTAGTTTGAAAATCGTTGATGGGTTGTTAGTTGTATACGTTCATAAGTACATAGCTCGCATCAAATAGATGTTTACTATTCTCACGAGGTGTATAGAGGTTCCCAATTCTTCCACTATTCTTCATGTTATTCCATTTTATTCTTTCAAACACTTTGATGTAATTCACGAAGCAAAAATAGATCTTAACTTGGAAACCTCTTGATTTTTGTATTATTTGTTTGACATATAAATTTGTTTCTCAGTGCAAAGCTTGATTGTTCTTCTATTATTTGTGGAAGGAAAAAGAATTTAAGTATTCTGGACACTATAATGAAATGAGAGACCACATGGTTCTGTAGTTGTTGTAAAGTATCGGGATTCCCATTTTGTATATTATTAGAACTACAATTTCTTACTTTTCTTAATTTATTACTAATAAGTGTAATTAGAAATTTTATTTATCAAATCATTAACCCTCCGGCAGTCGCGTCGAGAAACAGAGGTCCGCACTATTGATAAAATTTGATATTGTTTACATAATCATCATTATATCGAATGATGTGCTTAGGTATGCTTTCCTGACTATGGTAGGAAAAATTTGATATCAATATCACCCGACTAGAAAATTACCTTCAGTATGTTATCAGTCTTTGATGTCTACTGGTGTGTTTTTTCGGACCTCCGTTCCCTTGCGCGACTGATCATGTCAGTGTTTTTAGTTATTTTTATATCCTCTTCGGACCCCTGGTACACATATTATGTGTACATATTCTCTCGATTTTCACTGATTTTCAATTTTTCATAGATAAATTTTACGATTCCGTTAAAATTTTGGTATACTATCTGCTTCTTAAAATGTGGCAATTTATATCTATATTTGTTTTATTTAAATTCTTTGTTAAGTCATTTTATTGTAATGACATCGCCAATTTATATGTACACAATAATACACAAAAATATGTGTGATATGCAACATAATCTCACAAAACAACTGATATTTCATTATGCGGACCTGAGGTCCGCGGCGCGACTGCTCTAAGGAAAATAAAAGGCGCGACTGCCGAAGGGTTAATTATTATTAATCCTTAAGTTAACCAATATTTTCGAGATTAAAGGTTACACCATTATTCGAGTGCAAAAACAATCCTCACTCATATGAGTTAACTTTTATAAGAATTTTAAATTAATTAATTATTGCTATATTTTAAAATATATCGAGTTAAAATAAATAAATTATTGCTATAATTTTGATATCCTGTCAGATACAATAATATCCAGACTTGGATATGTCCTTATTTTTTATTTTAAATCGATATATTTTAAAATATAACAATCAATTATTATGACGAGTTAATAAATTAACAATTTAAAGAATTTTAAGATTATAATCTTGTATAGTTAAGATATTCAAAAACGATTTCCTTTATTGATTTTTCCACACTTGATTTATTATTATTTTGATTACATTTGTTTAAATATTAATCTGTGTAAATGTTAATCAACTATGTGAACAGTATTAGTAAAATATAATAAACTATTAATGTAGTTAATACTTGATCCGAATTCAATAGTGAGTACAATGTAATCAATGACTAAAAATAAAATGGAAATACATCCTTAAGATTTAATAGATAAAATTGTTGTTCTTCGAGTATAATATCCTGTTCGATAGCATTAATAATTGCTTAATTAATTTCAAAATTTATACTCTCGAAAAGTTTGGGAATGTACGACAAGAAACAAATCGGTCCTTAATTATTCACGATAGATATACATAGTTTATTGGGGTTACTGTAGAAACTTTCCAAATTTCAGGAAATTTTGATAAATTAATCTCAAACTAAATCGTTGAAGGCTGAACTTGTAGGATATACTGAAGGAAATCTGTCAAATCACAGAAAAATTTGTATTAATATAGGTATATTTTATATTTTGTTATTATAACTTTATAGGTATATTTTATTTACTGTAACTATAATAAATTATTATAACCATATTTACTTTCATTTAAAAAAATTATCGAAATTGGCGATTCATCAACTGTAGGCTTCCCTTGTAAGTTGTATTCATTATTCATTACTTTCAAATGATGTTTTTTTTTAAATAAAAATATTAAGGGTGTTCAATCGGGGTTCAGAATTAGAGAAGAAAAAGTGATGCGTGAATTTATAATAATGAAAACTATAATATTATGTAGATTTTAGGTAATATTTGTGAATAAAATAATATATCATTTAATATTTTTAAGCTGCAAATTAAACTTAAAGTATGAATTTCATTTCCTAAGTTATAACAAAACTACAACAGATAACATAGAGAATCCCAAAGTTTACACAAAGGTGAAAAATGATATTCATTTTATTAAAGAAATTACAGTAATTATATAATTTCTAATTTCTAAAGAAATTACAGTAATTATATAATTTCTTTAATAAAATTAATATCATTTTTCACCTTTGTGTAAACTTTGGGATTGTCTATGTTATCTGTTGTAGTTTTGTTATAACTTAGGAAATGAAATTCATACTTTAAGTTTAATTTGCAGCTTAAAAATATTAAATGATATATTATTTTATTCACAAATATTACCTAAAATCTACATAATAAATTATAGTTTTCAATTATTATATAATTACTGTAGAGAGACGGTCGGAGCATAGGGGTCACGCGAGTTGACTATGAACGCTAAATGCCCGGTTCGAATCCGGGTGAATTAAGAACTTTATTCTGGCCGTCTCTCTGGTCCTCCAGGTTGGGGGTCGGGGCGATGGGCCAGCTCCTCATCACCTGTAAAGAAAACTAAAAAGCTTTGAACCATGACCAAGCCTCGCAAAAGACTTGGGAAAAGGGAACGGATAAACAGTTACTAGCTGTAGCTTGATGTGTTGTGAGGTGTGTATTTACCTTGCAATGCAAAAATCAGTCCGAGATAATATATAATTATATATAGATATATATATATATAATTACTGTGATATTAAATTTTTTTTATATAATAATTCTTTCATTTAACGAAGAATTCTCTATGATATCTGTTGTAGTTTGTTTTAAACTTAAGAAATAAAATTTATACTTTAAACCAGATTTGCAGCTCAAGCTGAAATTAAAAATAAATTTATTGTTATAAATTAATTATGATTATATTTTAATAAATTACGAATAAAGGAAACATTATTTAATTATGTATTTAAGCTTCCGATCGCGCGTTGCGATCGCGCGCGTTGCGTTGAAGATTAACTTTTCGTAGCAATTTTAATACTCATACTCAATATACTCAATAATCAATACAAGATTATTATTAAGACCAATGTTGCTACATATTGAAATGAAAATGCCTTTATTTTATGACGCAATGACCACGGAGCTAGCATAAGTTTTCTTTGCAAAATAAAAGTTTTATAGTTATTCACAACGCAGTAGCTTCTTTTACAGTAGATAATAATAATAAAGTTAATAAATAGTATAGTTGATGAAAATTTTTAAAAATTAACTTATTTGGAAGTTTTAATTGGGTTTGATAATTTGCTTGAATACGATTCCTGTGACATTATAAGCAAACAAATAAATCAAGTGTATTATTTTATGACAAAGGAAGCTCCTATGCGTGACCCATTCTGTCTACACCTGTTAAAACTACAGAAAAGCACGCATCCGATTAATTTCAACCAAACAAATGAATCTACATAATATTTGTATTATTTCAAATGGTATAAATATTAGTATACTATTATATTTATTCAAATTTTGGTTAGAATGGAAGAGAAAAAGTGCTTTCTCGTACCAGCCATAATTGTCTAAATTACTGCAGTTAGAATTTTTGAAAAACAAATTTTATTAAATTAATGTTCTTAATATATAGCCCTACCAATTGTAAAGAAACGCTATCAAAAAGTGTCCTCAAGTTTCAGTTTATATAATGGGTTTTACCGCGCTGCTATAGAAACCCCATAAAATTCAATAATCCAAACCGAAAATTATTATAAAAATATAAAATATAACTAATAATATCAAACAATAAAATATTGTATAATAATAAAAGAGAAAATTAACAATAATATCGCAATTAAATAATTAATAAATTACTTAATTAGATTTTACCTGTTGGTTTCTTGTTTCCATAAAATGTCTTTTTATCAACAAACTACTTTTTGCCGCATCTGAAGTTCAACAATTTATTGTTAAAAATACATCATAAGTAAAATAAGCGATTTCCCAAAAGTTAGACCTGCTTTAGAAATAAAATAAATTTTACACTTTTGTTTAAAAAAAAAGCTCGTTTCAGTGGATTTGCCAAGAAGCGCGGCCCGCACTAATCCCAAAGTCAAATATTTGGCCCCCGTACAACAAAAGTTTACAGACTTGTTAGAGTATTTTGAGATTTGGCGACTTTTTCGCAAATAATCATTTAGTTTCTGTAATATCGATTTTCATTTAAATAATTTCAATTTATTAAACTTGCATTTAAAATTTCATTTCTTTCTTCTTTGTTGCAGTAAAGGTTAAAATTTCTTTGTTTGTCGCTTCATTAAATTTTATGTCAAACACGAGCTAGTTTTTTTACGTCTCTCGTATATTTTTCAAAATTTTCTTGGCGCGTGTAAGTAATATTAATAAAATAATCAATTAATTTTCTAAAATGTTACGACATTTTTAAATAATTTTTAAGCAGTTAAATTTTATTACCCTAGGCGTGGACGTAGTGGTTTTTGGTGGGAATCGTGGGAATAATGGTCCAGAAATTTTAGTCAACCACCATCCATGGACTGCACTAGTTGAACTCACAAATTGGGGAAATGTTTATAGATAAAAACATAAGCATTTTCCTGTATTTCTGCCGGTTGCTATGTGATAAATAAAGTTTAAGTAAAAATAATACCAGTAACATAATTTTATCGTGAATCGGTCTTTCTCTGTGAAACTTGAGTATGAAGTTTAAATTAAATTTTCCGATAAAAAGTTATATCGTATCGTATGAACATTTAACGTCCAATTTTGTGAATATCATTCACATACTCCCTTTGGAGGATTTGTTTTGGAGTGTTGCGAAAATTTAGTTATGGAATTAAACATTCATTTATTTGGAGGATTATCGATTAATTATAAAGAATCAAGTTATGCAGTACTATGCCAGATCACGCTCTCATCCAGTGGAACTTCCATAAGTTATCAAGTATGTACCTAGTTTTAAGAGTGAGTGCTTCGATAATTACCGTTTATCGGGATAAAATTCAAATTTAAAGTACTTTTGAAGTTATCGTCAGGTTATCATTTTTTTTTAATGCATTTGGATTTCATTGTTAATGTCATGAATTTATGAACAATTAATAAATTATTTCGTTAACAATTTTATTTTAATAGTTATTACTTTGTCATTTTTATTTAAGTTAAGTAGATTTTCCGTTTTGGCCAATTCATTTCAATTTAGCGATTTAGTTTTAAGATTATCTCACCGTATGGTGAAAATTAGTGTGTTTTTTTTTATATTGTACCATTATTTGGGTTACATTATATTTTATTTAATGTTTATTGATGTGTTTTCTTCACAACCATTCGGTTGTGATTTTCTATTTTTATATTAATTTTCAGTTGTAAGAAGTTCATTGGGAGAGACGATCCTGAAAGCATAGTTGGTAGGTTTTTGGTATTTTTGATAAGGTTTAAGATCAAGTTGTATTTGCACACGGTGGAATGTTTGAATCTGCATTTTCCCCTGAGTGTGCAAATTACAAATTATTTCCGTGTTAGATTCTGGCGCCCATTAATATCTTTTCTTTCAGGACTTGACCCCATCATTCCTGGTCAATTTCGCCGCCGGCACCACGATGTGTGCCATTAAAGCAGTAAGAACCCTGGGTCCCATCGTGGTGCGCTTTGAGGAGGTGCACCAGCGCACTCACCACCTGCAGTGTTTTCGCTACCAGAACTTCGGTCATGGCAGCGCGCACTGCAACATAAATCCGAGATGCGTTAAGTGCACCCTTCCACATTCAACAGCCGCCTGCCCAAGAACCACCAAAGATGACGGAGTTCGATTCTGCAACTGCGGAGGATCTCATGCTGCCAACTGGTCCGAGTGCCCGAAGTACGTGGACTATGCATCTAAGGTGAGTGCAACTGCTAGGCGGAACACCACCACACAGTCACCATCCCAACCCGCTCCCGTTTTAAATATTGCAAATATCCAATCCTTCCCTGCTCTCCCAGCGCGTTCAACCATGACTCAGTTCACCACTCCTCAAGTGGTGCAACAGCAATTTCAACAAACCCTTAGCAGCGACCCAACTGACCCTTCAGAAACTCCGGTAGACATTAATCGCGTAATGCAGGCGGTTAGGGCGTTAGACGAGCTCATAGATTTACCCCGAACATTCGCCATGATTATGGAATGTATGGAGCGACTCACTGGAGTCAAAAATGCGTTTCAGAAACTCACAATCTTAAATGAAATCGCAATTAAATACGATGTCAAATAAAGCCAATCTAACCTTAATCTCCTGGAACGCGAACGGTATCTACCGGAAAGTGCACGAGCTGGCGGTCCTAGCGAATGACATAAAACCCGACATAATTTTAGTACAAGAAACGAAACTTAACAAAAGACGTCCACCAAAACTGACCGACTACATAACGTACAACCAGCCGAAGACAGCCGGAGGGGGTCTTTTAACTTACGTTAAAAATACTCTCAACCCGGCAATGACAAACATTACCACCGACGAGGCTGAGACCCAAACCATACAATTAAATGACCTAACAATTACAAATTATTACTTAAACCCACTCAACCGACACAACTTCAACGACATCAACAAAATTATACAAAATTCTAGTAAGGCAATTATTGCGGGCGATTTCAATTCTATCCACTTTAGTTGGAGCCAGGGGACCCCGAACGAAAACGGTCGTAGCCTCCTCGACTACATCGCAACGCACCCGCTCCCACTTTTACTTCAATATCCAGACGGCCCCACCCACATCCCCGGTTGCACCGCTCATTCTCCTTCAACGATCGACTTGGCGATTACTCATAACTTAGCTGTCGCAAACACATCTGTGTTGCAAAAGCTAAGTTCTGATCACCTTCCAGTCCTCATCGAAATTGAATCCATCACTTTACCATTTGCTCCACCAAGACCCCGTACCATAACCGACTGGACCGCTTTCGGACGGGAGCTTCTGGACAAGGAAATCATCCGCAATATTGCCACAAACGAAGACATCGACGACGCAATTATCAAATTCACAAAGACATTAATTAAAACATACAACCGTAACACAAAGGATACCCCTAAACCTGACTACAACACTAAAATTACCCCGGAAATCAAAACAAAAATCAAAAATAAAAACAAATTAAGGAAAATCTACCAACGACACCATTACCCACAACTTAAAGACCAAATAAACAAACTGACAAACGACATAAGTAATGACATAAGTAAAATCAAACAAGACAACTGGGACAAAACTTTAAGTAACATTACCCCATCAAACCTTAAAAAAGTTTGGCGGCTAGCCAAAACCTTTAAAAACGACGAACCCAACAGACAATTTCCCGTCCTCCACACTAATCAAGGCCAAATAATATTTGACCTCGACAAAGCAAACACCATCGCTGAAGTTTACCTCTCCCATCACAATTTAACAAACAGAACAATAAATCCTGACATCGACAACCAAGTACTCACCTCAATTAACACAATTAATAATTCCCAAACACCCACCCCAGTTTCCGATTTAACCTGTCCCAATGAAATTAAACAAATTATTAAAAAATTCAAAAACAAAGCTCCCGGCCGGGACAAAATCAGCACCTACATGTTAAAAAAGCTCCCCAAAAAATTCCTTGTCCAAATTTATTATATCCTTAACGCTGTAACAACCGGGGGTGCGTTATTAAAATTAATTATAAAATTTTCTCTTAAAATTTTGATAATAATTTTAGAAACACAAAAACCTTTTTACTTGGCCTAAATAAAAAGTCACCCCAGAATGTTCTTTAAATTTATTTGGTTTCCCAAAAATTTCTCGAGTTTTGAGATACTCCTGAATTTTTGGGAATATCGACGAAAGTTCCACGGTAACAAAGGACAGTCTATTTTTAGTTTTTACGCTGCCACTCGACAAAATTCTCTTTGTTAGTTGTCCTGGACCTCTTCGATACTTTTTGGTAGCTCTGGTTTGGTTTCCCAATCTTCACGAAATGACGTAAATATCGCTGGCTAATGTAGGGTGAAAGGTGCCCTTTGCAGTGATTTTGGGAAAACGTAGGAATCGTTAACTTTTGAAAAACTTCCACCTTTATTTTATGGGGTTCTTTTAAATTCAAAATAAAAGAATTAATATTTCCCAAATATAACAATTTATTAAATTAAACTGAATTATTTACAAAGATTTACAAAATAATTAACTCGAAATTATAATATGACAACACTTTTGCCACAGTATAATCAACAAAATAACTTTTGAAAATAATAATTGACGAAACATTCAACCAACTACAAATTGTTTCCGTCTCTGAATATCAATTATTCAGATTTCCAAAATTAAACATAAAACAGATTAACTTATCAAACCTTACTTTAACGATTAAATAATATTGGCTAAACTTATATGCAGCCAAAACTATCAACAAACGAGGAAACAATCGTCTCGCGATTATCCTTTAAAATTAAGTATCAATAACCTGATGAGCGAATCTCACTCCAATCAATTATTATAATATAAGGAACCCAAATACATTTCCTTAACAACTCGTTAGAATACAAAAATTTGCGTTCTCAAATTATGATTTGACAAACGCGCACACAAAATAAAATCATTTATCAGTAAACAATAAATTTTACCTTTAGTTGTTTCAGCAAAACCACAAAAACTTAACTTATTTATTTAAGTCGAGAAAATTAATTAAATTATTTAATTTAATTGATTACCACTAACTTATTTATTCAAACAATGGTTTGATAAATAGTTGCAAACAAAATTACTAATTGAGCTTTTGTACTGTACAAAACTCAATTATCAAAACTCAAAACCAAATCGCACTTGGAGTCTTCGACTTCAGCTTTGTTTTTCGAAATTTGCTTCCAAAATGGCCAGCAAGTTTCTTAGCAACAGGTGAAGGAGGACTCTGCCTTATCAGTACAGTTACCCATATTTATCACCTCTGACCCACTTCTCTTCCAAAGTGAATCTTTTTATTTTTTTATATTAAAATCCATGTGAGTAAAAGACGTTCTTCCGCAATTAGAGGAAGATACATTTTTTTTCTGCGCGTAGAAATAGCCGACTTAGCAATTCCCACACGCGTCTACTGGTAATTGAAAATTTATTTCCAATTTCTACATTTTTTTACTTTTTCAACTTATTTTTAGATATTTGGAATCGTTATCTCTTAAACGTTACAAATATACAATTCATTTCTTTGTAGGACCAAAATTAAGAAATGGCCTAAAATCTTCCCAAGTAACATTTTAACCTGGGAAATTTCTGGCATTTGCCTGTCAGTGAAAACTCACCCAGGACCTGCTCCTGTGGCAGGAGTGAAGCAAGCCTGCTACAGGTGCTGTCTGAGTAATTTGGCGCATGAATTTACCTGAGGCAGCCCTGTGGCACACTTGGGAGAAAGCAAGCTGGTGCTGGCGCAAACCTGCACCACGCTTGTCGCACACCTGAGAAAAGCCTGGGGCAACCCTGAGAGAGGATTGAGGGTAAGTCGGAGGCAGGAATGAGGCAAGTCTGCTACAGGTGCTGTCTGAGTAATTTGGCGCACGAATTTACCTGAGGCAGCCCTGTGGCATACTTGAGAAAAGCCTGCAACGGTTTTGATTTCCACGTGTAAAAAAAAAATTTATTGTAAATAATTTTCAAAAAATGAAAAAATTAATTTATTTTAATTTAATTAATTTCTTAACTTAATATCCTTTTTTAGTATTCTTTTCTCTATTAATTAATTATCTATTATTATATTTTTTAATTCTCTTATTATGGTTGAACTCATAAATTACGATTTTCTCCTAATTATTTCATTTGATGATAGTTGGTCCTGAATTTATCCACGGGTTGCGTCTGCTGGAGTCTGTAAATCTGTAAATATAATTATAAATTTTAAAAATCTTACCGGAGCTGGGAATCGATCCACGGACCTTCTCACTTGTACTTCGTTAACCTGGAGTGTTATGCACTACGCCACCAAGTTTAGTTGTAAAAATCATGATTTAAAAACCTGTGATTATAATCATATACATTTTTTTAGATTAATCAAATATTGTCTATTTAATTAAAGGAGTTCAAAACACATTAACAACAAAATTAGTTATTAATTATGAAGCAGGAATTAAAGAAAAATTAATTTCCCACGTTAATTTCCTATGTTCACATCGGCGATCGTCACCCGGTATAAAGGCACGTGTACCTACTAATTTTTGAAATTTTTTGAAAATATAGGTTTTTGGTAAAAAATTTAAATTGATGGTTAAACAACCAACATTAATGCCTGTTTTTACCAACAATTTTTTTAAGAATTTCCTAGTAAAGAATTACTTAGCTAGGATTCCATAAATGTGATTGGTAAAATTTGACATAGTATTGACATAAAAAATTCATATGTCAAATTTGACCAATCAAATTTATGGAATCCTAGCTAAGTAATTCTTTACTAGGAAATTCTTAAATAAATTGTTGTTGAAAACAGGCATAAATGTTGTACAAACAAATTTTGTTTGTAGATTTTGAGGGAGTTGTATAATTAATAGATTAATAGTAATAATAGGCAAAAACAGAACTGACTTAGGAACGCTAATAAACGTTTTAAATATTGGTAATAAAGTTTCTCTATTGGTGAGTCAGATCTGTTTTTGCCTAACTACCCTGTCTCTAATAATTAAGTAGGTATTATAATCTTATGAACTATTTACAAATTTAAAAATTTATTACGTGTATACGTAATTAAATAAATTAAAGGTACGTGTATACTAATCTTTTTTAAATTTTTTAAAAACACGTGCCGGACGGCCTTATGCATCTTTTGTTAATTATTATATCGTAAATTTGATTATCATATATTTTTGGTAAAAATTTTAGTGAACGAACGTCACCATCGACGTCAAAATTAACCGAAGACAAGATTGCGTTATCCGATTCAATTGCAACTTGCAAGTAGGACTAAGTTTTTTTCTAAATTTATTTGCCGTAATTCATTGTCGGCTTATAGTAGGTCAAACCTACTTATCCCTTTTTACCTGAAAACCATGGGATTAATTTAATTTAAAAGCCATGTAACGGTATTACTCAGTTTTGGAATTTCCTACATTTGTTGTAATTATTTTGTTGCAGGTTGATACTTGTTTTATAACTTATCAATATATTAGGGTACTGTTACAATGCAGTATGCAAACTAAAATATACAAACAGCTTTTAATTAACTTTGACCTGTAGTGATTATTGTAGTGAAAATTATAAAAAAAGGAACAAATTTAAGAAGGTGTGTGTGAAATGAGTGGAAAAAAGAGAGATGGTACTTTGCTATCTTTTTTTACTAAAACCCCCAAAAGGATAAAATTAGATGACGACAGCAATACGGATAATGCAGTGCCTGTTGCAAGTGAGCACATCAGTGAATATGAAGTGGAAGAAGTGATTTACAGTCGCCCTAGTTTCAGTGGAAATATTCTTAAATAATATATTTATTTGTAATAACTACCGAAAATTTTACATAAGGCTTTTTACAAGTGCCCCCCCCCCCCGAAATGAAATCCTGGCTACAGGCCTGCTGTTAAAGATCTTTTAGCACTTTTATATAATACTTTTAACTTAATTTTACCAAAAGATGCAAGAACATTGATGAATACTCCAAAAAATAAAAAAAAAAATGATTTAATATTAAAAAATTTTATTAAACAATAAATTATTTGTTCTAATTATGAAGATACCTTTTCAATATCGGCAATATTTGCTCAATCCCATGTAATTTATTAACAAATCCACAACTGTTTTGAAGGGATACACCACTTCTTTTTCAAAGACACAAAAACTTTGAGTAGAAGAAGTGGCTTATTCCTTCGAAACAATTGTCAATTTTTTAATTCGCTACTGCTGGGTCCTCCTGGTTCTTCTGATTTTCGTGGTTCAATCTGTTCAAAGTAAATTAAAGTGATTTAAATGTTTAATTAAGAGCGCGCTGCAAATTTTGATGCAAAAACATGTTCAACAAATGGCGTGCCCTAAAATATTAATCTTTTCTACGAATCTTTGAAATCTTTATAATTCTGTATTGGTGAAAAGATTAGTATAAAAGATTAATATTTCAGGGCGCGCCATCTGTTGAAACATGTTTTTGCATCAACATTTGCAGCACGCTCTTAAGATTTGGTTGGAGAACAATATATTGTAACATTATTATACAACCCAGTAAAAATTGATAGGGTTTTGTATTATTCTTACTTACCTTTTACGAAGAAGAAATCAAAACAATATAAAATTATTTTGTTTAATTCTGCAAAACTTACCTAAACACATGGTAGTAATAAAAAAATGAGTCTGCGATATGAGTATAATGAAAATGAATGAGATAGAAAAAAAAATTTGACATACGAACATATGCGAACGATGCGAACGAGTATCTACGAACTAGTTCGAGATTGGCTTGGCGCCGAGGCTACACAGGCCAGGCGCCGGAGTGCGCAGGAGATCTGCAAGTTATTCTCAGGTATGGCTTCATAACCTGACACTGGCTTGCACCAAGCCAAGCGCAGGACATTCTCAGGTATCGCTAAGTAACCTGTAAATTACTATTTATTTGGAGTCAGCCAGGCCTGGCGCAGGCTTGGCAGGTAAAATTTGATTTTGCAGGTAATTGCCAGGATTGAAATGTTACTTGGGATTGTCACTGAGACGGGAAGCGCAATCCTTATCTAAGCGGAAATGGTCATCAAATTCTCTTCGTATCTCCGCCCGTCGCACACCTGCAATACGTAGGTATATTTTCTACATTACAATGTAGTAATTATACTTTGTTGCAAAGTTAAATTTGAATTTTTACTCAAAGTAATTTTGACTCGACCCTGTCGATATTTTTACTTTGAACGTAATTTTACGCTGATTCTAGAGGTATAAGAATCGAAAAATTTTATAAAATGTCAGCACAATTTGAATTACTATATTTCCATAGGCGTACACAAATTATTTTCTTTTACATCTAAAATTGCATTTTAATTTTTAAGTCCTTTAAAAATCATAACTAGAAAAATAAACAACCCGAAATTAACCCTTAATTTCCGGGGTGTTACAACGCCTGCCTAAAAAACCAGTATTTCCCAAAAGCCTGGAAATCCGCTATAGTCATTCCCATCCCTAAACCAGGCAAACCTAAACACCTCCCTTCAAGCTACCGTCCCATCAGTTTACTCCCAACTTTATCCAAAATACTTGAAAAAATCTTACTTAACAGAATTCAAGCGTTCGAAACCCAAAATAACCTTCTAATAAAAGAACAGTTTGAGTTTCGTACAAACCACTCCACCACCCTTCAACTTGCCATTCTAATCAACGATATCACCATCAACTTCAATAAAGATAAATCTACAACCACTGTCCTTCTAGATATGGAAAAGGCTTTCGACACCGTTTGGCACGACGGCCTTTTACATAAGCTATTAGTCTTGAAATTCCCAACTCATATCATAAAATTGTTAGCCAGCTTCCTTTCAAACCGATCCTTCCAGGTCAAAATCAACAACTCACTATCAAATCCACAACCCATACCGGCCGGTGTCCCTCAAGGCGCCATCCTCTCCCCAACATTATTTAACTACTACATAAACGACATACCAAAAACGGACGACACCACACTCACTCTCTACGCGGACGACACCGGCGTATCCGCAGCCGCAAAAACCAAGGACGAGACCATCGAAAAAGTACAAATACACGCTGACAAGTTACTTGACTACTACGATGACTGGCGGCTGCAGGTTAACGCCGCAAAAACTACCACGACCACATTTTCACAAAAACGTGACAGAATGACAAACAAACTTAACATGAACGGAGTAGAAATTAAATCGACGCCGACGTCCAAATACTTGGGGGTTATCCTAGACAAACGACTGACATTTAAAGATCACTTTTTAGAAACCGCGAAGAAAGCCACTCGTGCAATGCACGCCCTTTTCCCGCTTCTTTCCTGTGGAAATAAACTCCATCCAAATATCCGCCTTCAGATTTATAAAACCATGATTTTACCTATACTCCTTTATGCTTCCCCGGTGTGGAGCAAAGCTGCTCGCACCAACATCCTTATCCTACAACGTACCCAGAACAAGTGCCTCCGAGTGATCACCGGATCCCACAAATACACCGATTTATACGATCTACACGAATTAGCAAACATGCCCCGACTTCCCACACAAATTCATCATGCCGCAGTCAAATTTTTCGATCACACGGTCAAGCGGAACCAAACTACAGCCCACATTAACACAATTCACAAAAATAATTTGCCCCTCAGGCGTATCAAACATAAACTCATTCACAACATAATGTTGTAAACTACAAACACGCCACTTACACGCTAATCATGTCGCCTGGTTTTTACACTCGTTTTCCAGGAAGTAGCCCACGTATGAGGACGCCAAACATCTAAAACGACCATATGGACGCTGATATGCTACGCAGGAGCAGCGAAAATTTTATGTATATAAAAACCGTCTTCTGTAGCAACTTGGTTGCTGCAGGAGACAATGTGTTTGTAATATGTCAAAAAAAATAATAGAGTCTGTTGAATTGAATTGAACCAGTAACATAATTTTATCGTGAATCGGTCTTTCTCTGTGAAACTTGAGTATGAAGTTTAAATTAAATTTTCCGATAAAAAGTTATATCGTATCGTGTGAACATTTAACGTCCAATTTTGTGAATATCATTCACATGCTCCGTTTGGAGGATTTGTTTTGGAGTGTTGCGAAAATTTAGTTATGGAATTAAACATTCATTTATTTGGAGGATTATCGATTAATTATAAAGAATCAAGTTATGCAGTACTATGCCAGATCACGCTCTCATCCAGTGGAACTTCCATAAGTTATCAAGCATGTACCTAGTTTTAATAGTGAGTGCTTCGATAATTACCGTTTATCGGGATAAAATTCAAATTTAAAGTACTTTTGAAGTTATCGTCAGGTTATCATTTTTTTTAAATGCATTTGGATTTCATTGTTAATGTCATGAATTTATGAACAATTAATTATTTCGTTAACAATTTTATTTTAATAGTTACTACTTTGTCATTTTTATTTAAGTTAAGTAGATTTTCCGTTTTGGCCAATTCATTTCAATTTAGCGATTTAGTTTTAAGATTATCTCACCGTATGGTGAAAATTAGTGTGTTTTTTTTTATATTGTACCATTATTTGGGTTATATTATATTTTTATTTAATGTTTATTTATGTGTTTTCTTCACAACCATTAGGTTGTGATTTTCTATGTTTATATTAATTTGCAGTTGTAAGAAGTTCATTGGGAGAGACGATCCTGAAAGCATAGTTGGTAGGTTTAGGTATTTTTGTAATGTTTTAGATGAAGTTGTATTTGCACACGGTGGAATGTTTGAATCTGCATTTTCCCCCGAGTGTGTAAATTACAAATTATTTCCGTGTTAGATTCTGGCGCCCATTAATATCTTTTTCTCATTTATGTCATTTTTGCACTGATACGACCTCATCCAAATACCGTATAAGAACCACGGCATGACGACTGAGTGAAGCTGGCACTTTTCTGTTAGGATGAGTGTCGTAGTGCCAGTTGAACCCGTAACAGACTACTGGTGTAATAATATGTTTGCATATTTTGTAATTTTGAATAACATAAATATTCTTATAAATAGTAGGGGAGAGTGGTCCTGAGTCGGCCCAGTAAGCCTTTTGTCCGAAAACAAAAGGTAAATCGGATTTTATACCACTAATAAGAGTGTAGTTGTATACGGAGATCATTTGCCAATAATTCTATGTAATTTAGGAAGGTGCAGTGTGGCTTTTGCAGTCGCAATGCAGTGCAAAGTGAAAAACAATATTTTGATTGTTTATTAAAACAGTGTTCCTGAGTCGGCACCCCCCTGGTCTTGAGTCGGCACCCCATTTTTTTTGTTCGAATGCAGGAAAAAGCGCAGATTCTCTAAGTTGAAACAGGAAATGGACGAATTTGAACCATTCAGAAGAATAAAACATGCATTTTTTTGTTAATTTTTTTATTAAAACATTAACATAAAGGATGATCATTCGCTATCGTCGTCAGATTCATAATAATATGTAGGGCGTACTGAGCTCTGTAGCGAACAGAAGTGCAATCCACTTGTGGAGGGCTGGGGAGACTGGTGTTGTTGTTTTTTTTGGCGTTTGTTTGACCCTGTTTTGTTTTTTGACGGTCGTCCTCGTGGTCTTTTTCCTTTGGTATTGCGTTGACAATACCAAAGCATTTAAAGCATCGGCCGTTAAAATCGTCGTTCGGCCCGGCTTTCGGCCTCGTCGTGCACCTGTCGTTTTGCGCGGTGGTGCCCTTGGAAATGGTAACAGAGTTTCTAAAGTGTTATTTAGAAGTAACGTGGACGAGGACGGCCTAGAGCCCTAGACGAACTGATGGACGAATTCGAATGGTTGATCGAATCTTCATCAATTATCGCATCGATCCCATCATCTGCCACAATAGCTTCGACGATGCCGTCTGCCTCCTCAACTGCCACGTCTTCCGTCGCTTCGCTGGGAACGTCGTTGTTCTCTGTATGAGGTCGATCGGTGGTTGAGCTGGGCAAATAGTCAATATCTTGAAAGATATCGGAATCCATTGGCCAAATGCCCGTTGCTCTGAAGCTTGAAAATTGACTGGGTATTTTTACCTTATATAGCATTTTATTAATAAAATTAATTGGAATTATCCGATAATTCAGAGTTATCCAAAAAATTGAATCACTTTGAGCCACTTTGACCTCGCGAAGGATCTTGATTGAAGGTTTATCCTCAACACATTTAGTACTGTCGTAATGACATGTCTTCACGACCTATCGGAAAAGTGCTTCCACAACACATCCGTGTGTTTATTTTATTGCAGCTTGAAAGATGAAATACCTGAAACAATGCAAAAAAGCGTCAAGATCAAAAAAATTGGTGCCGACTCAGGACCACCCATTTAGTGCCGACTCAGGACCACTTCGACTTTCTATAGGATTCGCGTGATTTCTCACGCGAATAAATCCAAATGGAAAATCGACATGACCAATAAATTACAACATCGAATAAAGAAACCAGCGCACTCATTCATTTTAAATTTCGGAAATATTTACATACCTGTAGCTGCTTCAGAATGCATGACAAAAATGAAATTGTGTCACAAATGAAAATTATAAACGCGCTCACAACTCACAGCACAATCCAAACTGACAATTGCAAGCGTAATTTACGTCAGTGGTTACCAATATGTCAGAGGACAAAAAATTGAGCCGGCACGTGCGCCCATCTCTGAGAAACACCATGGTGCCGACTCAACCCACAGTGCCGACTAAGGACCACTCTCCCCTAATAATTCAATTTGAAGTGTTGAGATAAACCTGAAAGAATACTTTTCAAAATCAAATAAAGCGGTCTTTTGTTTTATTTGAACATAAACATTGGAAACGATAAGTGAGCATTCCTTCGATAGCACAAAGAATTTTGCTCGAAATTTAACAATGGGATTGTTATAATAGGCAGCTGCTGTTTTAAATGAACTCATGTGATTTAAATAAATGCGGTCAAATGTGATAAGCAACAAATCCAACCCTTAAATAGGTGCGATTCAAGGAGGAGCATTTAGTACGTTTCGAGAAGTGATCGTGAAAACTTGCAAGAATTAATTCAAAAAATTTACAATGTCTGTTGTAGCATCAGTCGCTTCTTCATCAGGTTTCTCAAGTAGAGGAAACTTCACCACCAACCGCTTGAGATTGTTTATGGAGAGGAGTGGTTACCAAATTTTCCACGACGACAAAGTAATGCTTCAGGTAAGTGATCTAAAAATTTGAATTTCAAATTTTCATTGCTTATTTTAGGTCAAACGAATTATCATTAAAAATTTGCCTCGTAGTATTACAAAATCGCATACCATGCAAATTTTGAGTTCTTCGATTCCATTAGAACAGGTCGAGAAAGTATTCATGAGGAAAAATCACTGTTTCGTTCATTTCAAAGTACGGATATTTGCAGAACTGGCCATCGAAAATTTGAAAGGTTACTTGAAATGCGTTTTTAAAAATTTTGTTTAAGATTTTTTTTTTTTATTTTAAGACTTTACTATATTACTACATTGTTTACGTGGTGTGGAAGTGATATTTGCAAATCCATCAGAGGAAGGAAATACTTATACAGGTAAACATTTTTAATTGTTTTCTTTGTGAATTTTACAACATTTACTGTTACAGAAATTCTTCCAACTCGAATAGCGGGTTCCAAACTTGAAAAGAAGTCTTCTAATTCCAGAAAATCAATTAATATGAAGGAATTAACAATTGTATATTTAATTCGTGTTTCTTTTTTCAGATAAAAATCATTATTCTGTATTGATATAACTTTTGACTTATGAGTCATTCCATGTGAAAACACCGAAAAAAAGAAAAAATTGTTGCTGCACTGTTTCAGATTTTGCTTAAACTTTGTGGAAATGTTCTTTAGGATTCTAGCGACCAGAATCCGCAAGGATTTAATTTTCGCACGCGCCACTTCCGGTCCACACAATATAAAGCAATTGCAATTGCATGAAAAGTCTTATTTTTTTACTTTGCGGTATTAGCTGTAAAATTTTTTCTATTAGAGATGTCTACTCGATCAAGGTGGCATATTGAAGTAGAAACATGGTAGTTTCTAAAAAAAATAAAAATTTACATAATTTATATATACCTGAAAAATAACATGGTATTGAAAATACATGTATTTTATTGATATTTTGTGATTTTCAATGGGCTCCAGTGTCTGCGCTGTTGAATATAAAAGTTTAATCATTCTCAGATCTGAAAGTGCTTATATCGTAAGAGAACAAAAATTTAAAATCGACTCGTTCAATCATCCCGTTTTGAAAAAATCTTTGCTTGAAATTTTGAAATTTTGAGAATTTGCATATTTCAGGCTACAATTTGGACGTGTTTCTTCTTCTTCAGGTGCCTATCCGATTTCGGATATTAGCGATCCTCCTGGCTAAGCCAAGAAGACTTTACTAGGGAAATGTTAATGGGGTGGTTTCCCGTTGCCTTCCCCATAGTCCACAGATTGATTTTGGACTTTTTAGATCACAGCACATATCCGACGCAATCTTTGCGCAAATTTGGACGTGTTTAGGAATAGACAAAAATTTGAAATTTACAGGATACTTAGTTCTTACCTTTAACTTCAAAAACCTTCAAAGTCCAGGTTGGTTATTTGCCCTCTCGCGGATATATAGGCGTTTAAAGATAAAGCTTTGCTTGAAATTTTAAAAATTTGCATATTTCAAGCTACAATTTGGACATGTTTGGTAAGAGACAAAAATTTGAAATTTGCAGGATACTTAGTTCTTACCTTTAGCTTCAAAAACCTTCAAAGTCCAGGTTGGTTATTTGCCCTCTCGCGGATATATAGGCGTTTAAATATAAAGCTTTGCTTGAAATTTTAAAAATTTGCATATTTCAGGCTACAATTTGGACGTGTTTGATAAGAGACAAAAATTTGAAATTTGCAGGATATTTAGTTCATACCTTTAACTTCAAAAACCATCAAGGTCCTTTTTGGGTATTGGTCCTCTCGCAGATGTACAGACGTTTAAAAAGAAGCTTTGCTTGAAATTTAAAATATTTGCTTGTTTTTAGGTTACAATTTGGACGTGTCTGGTAAGAGATAAAAATTAAGCGCACTGTAAGGAAAGCTAGCCTCCAACGAACCGCAGGAGAACACATACTAACGCATAGAGAAATGTTTGATTTCTGTTGTAATAAAATTTCTGGCATAGAATTCTTTTTTGTATCAAATTCTGACGTTAATGCAACAGAATCTTTTTTGTCCAAAAGATTTAGTGATATTGATACAATTAAAAATAAAACATACGTATTTAAAAATACTAGAAACTACCACAGTTTTACTCCGCTGTCTCATAAACAATTAAGAGTACGAAAGTTTTCAGCTTCTGATCATTTTGAAACTGCAAATATTGTAAAACCATGTGATAAATTTAAAAAAATAAAATAAACTATAAATTTGAAATGATTTTTCTTTGTTTTGGAAATCCCAAAAAGAACCTTGAAGTTTTTGAAGCTAAAGGTAAGAACTGAATATCCTGCAAATTTCAAAATTTTGTCTCTTACCAAACACGTCCAAATTGTAGCCTGAAATATGCAAATTTTTAAAATTTCAAGCAAAGCTTTCTCTTTAAACGCCTGTAGATCTGCGAGAGGACATATAACCAACCAGGACCTTGAAGGTTTTTGAAGTTAAAGGTAAGAACTAGGTATCCTGTAAATTTCAAATTTTTATCTCTTACCATACACGTCCAAATTGTAACCTAAAAACAAGCAAATATTTTAAATTTCAAGCAAAGCTTCTTTTTAAATGTCTGTACATCTGCGAGAGGACCAATACCCAAAAAGCACCTTGATGGTTTTTGAAGTTAAAGGTAAGAACTAAATATCCTGCAAATTTCAAATTTTTGTCTCTTATCAAACACGTCCAAATTGTAGACTGAAATATGCAAATTTTTAAAATTTCAAGCAAAGCTTTCTCTTTAAACGCCTGTACATCCGCGAGAAGACAAATAACCAACCAGAACCTTGAAGGTTTTTGAAGTTAAAGGTAAGAACTAAGTATCCTGCAAATTTCAAATTTTTGTCGCATACCAAACACGTCCAAATTGTAGCTTGAAATATGCAAATTTTTAAAATTTCAAGCAAAGCTTTATATTTAAACGCCTATATATCCGCGAGAGGGCAAATAACCAACCTGGACTTTGAAGGTTTTTGAAGCTAAAGGTAAGAACTAAGTATCCTGCAAATTTCAAATTTTTGTCTCTTACCAAACATGTCCAAATTGTAGCTTGAAATATGCAAATTTTTAAAATTTCAAGCAAAGCTTTATCTTTAAACGCCTATATATCCGCGAGAGGGCAAATAACCAACCTGGACTTTGAAGGTTTTTGAAGTTAAAGGTAAGAACTAAGTATCCTGTAAATTTCAAATTTTTGTCTATTCCTAAACACGTCCTAATTGTAGCCTGAAATATGCAAGTTCTCAAAATTTCAAAATTTCAAGCAAAGATTTTTTCAAAACGGGATGATTGAACGAGTCGATTTTAAATTTTTGTTCTCTTACGATATAAGCACTTTAAGATCTGAGAATGATTAAACTTTTATATTCAACAGCGCAGACACTGGAGCCCATTGAAAATCACAAAAATTCAATAAAATACATGTATTTTCAATACCATGTTAGTTTTCAGGTATACAGGGTGTCCCCGCACTCACTTTACATAACTTAGGTGGTGATAGAGGACACTTTTCTAAGAACAATATTTAACAAAAATTTTTTCCTAAATTCAAACCCTCGAGAGTTGGGCCTCTTTAAAGCATTTTTTTTAATTTCCTCCTTAACGTGGCCATAGCTCCGAAAATAATGATTTTTCAGTAAAAATAATTTAGTGCTTTTTAAAAGAGCGTGAAATAATCTACAAACTAGGTTTATACCTTTTATTGTCTAAAATCAACGGCTTTCGAGTTATGAATTAAAGTAAGCTAAAAAATGTCGAAAAATTTGAGATTTTCTTTTTTTTGGTTTTTTTCAAAGCCCTGTATCTTTTAAACGAAACATTTTACAAAAAATCTGATGCCCCATTCCGGATAGGAAATTTAACGGACTACAACTTTTGTCTAGTAAAAATTTTTGAGAAACCAATCCATTTCACAGAAAATTAGAAAATAATGTGTCAAAAATTCGAATTTCTGCGATTAAAAGTGTCGAAAAATCGATTTTTTTCGACAAACATCTTTTAAACCAATCACGACTGTATATTGATAATGAGGATGGTCATTTTCAACAATTACTTTATTAATGTAATAATTTAAAATTAATTAATAAAATAATTTTTCAAAAAAAATAAAAATTTTGTGAATTTAATTTTATGTTTTGTAGCTGCTTTGTTTGTTAATTTCTGATTTTCTGTGAAATGGATTGGTTTTTCAAAAATTTTTACTAGACAAAAGTTGTAGTCCGTTAAATTTCCTATCCGGAATGGGGCTTCAGATTTTTTGTAAAATGTTTCGTTTAAAAGATACAGGGTTTTGAAAAAAACCAAAAAAAAAGAAAGCTCAAATTTTTCGACATTTTTTAACTTACTTTAATTCATAACTCGAAAGCCGTTGATTTTAGACACTAAAAGGTTTTAATCTAGTTTGTAGATTATTTCACGCTCTTTAAGAAAGCTTTAAACCATTTTTACTGAGAAATCAATATTTTCGGGGCTATAGCCACGTGAAGGTGGAAATTAAAAAAAATGCTTTAAAGAGGCCTAACTCTCGAGGGTTTGAATTTAGAAAAATTTGTTTGTTAAATATTGTTCTTAGAAAAGTGTCCTCTATCACCACCTAAGTTATGTAAAGTGAGTGCGGGGACACCCTGTATATAAATTATGTAAATTTTTATTTTTTTTAGAAACTACCATGTTTCTACTTCAAAATGCCACCTGGATCGAGTCGACATCTCTAATAGAAAAAATTTTACAGCTAAAACCGCAAAGTAAAAAAATAAGACTTTTCATGCAATTTCAATTGCTTTATTTTGTGTGGACCGGAAGTGACGCGTGCGAAAATTAAATCCTTGTGGATTCTGGTCCTTAGAACCCTAAAGAATATTTCCACAAAATTTCAGCAAAATCTAAGATATGCTGGCTTTGCCGATTTGTTGATTTCATATGGAATGACTCTTATTATAATTTTAAATGTACTGGTAATTTAATAAATCTGTTCTTTTATAATTTCAACCCTTACCTTCACAATTTCTTTAAAATTATTGATTTTGAAATTAATATAATATTGTTACAGCCTAATTATAATTATTCTAAATAAATTTGAAGAAAGTTTTTTGTTTTCAGGCGGTGCGTTTTTTAATATTTTCTCTCCTTCCCCTGGGCTCTGCACCGAACTGCCCGGTGGTATCACTATCTCCGCACCTGATTATGTGACATAATAAGTCGCTAATTTTAATTCTATATTTTTAATTATAATTAAAGAAAAAATATCAAGTATCAGGTATCTTCAGATGCGGAAAATCTTTTTAAATTAATAGGTAGGTACTACTAATTTCATTCTTATTCGTCACAATAAGAAGTAGGAATGCAGGAATCTTAAAAAAAACTAATTCACCTGTATGTTATCTGTAAGTTATCTTATCTTATAACTGTAAGTTGTTTAAGGTGGGCAATCCGGTATATGATTGTTTGTCTGATTGTTAATAAATAACCCTCATTTCAACAAATTCTGTAATTTGGGAAATAACCCATCTGAAAATTTCATAATTTTAATGACATGTTTTTACAAGCCAGGGAAAACCATCCCGAATTCGAACAAACTTCTATTTTTGCCTTATCTCAGGTTGAGAGCAGTTAATAGTCATAATATTAAACTAATCAGCTAAAAACTCTTCTCAATTATTGATAAATTGAAATTCAATTTGATAGTGCATAATACGTATTATATATTATTAAATTTATGTTATTTGGACAGGTGGGGTTCCAAACTACAGAGACGAGGTGAAAACAACAATTACAAATTCAATAATGATAAAGATAAAGTGGCGCTTATTAATAAAGATGTTTATATATCATTCGCAAAGGTTAATATAAAAAATGCCAGTATAGCTTTGTCTAGCCTTACATGAGCGAAGTTCATTAACTTTATTTTATAGACAATATTGCATAATTAATATTGAAAATTACTTTATAATATTATTTAACATTAATATAGTTTGAACATGTAAAATAATTAATTTTTAAAAAATTACAGAAATTGTTTATTTCATACGACAATAAATTATAATTGCTGAGATTTTCTTGATCTTATAGTAGAAGTTTCTTTTGAGTTACCCCACTTTAGTTTATAGGGTTAAGCCCACCTAGGACGTAAAAAAATGGATACTTTTATGTGCGTGAAGTTAGCACTGCCATTTTCGAAAATCGTAAATTTTTTTATTGTGCTGAGTTGTGCCCGGTGTGTGCCGCGTTGTGCCGTATTTTTTTTTTAATTTTTCTTTTTTCGGATTTTATGGACATAGCCGATTTTTAGGGTAGAAGTTAGCACTGCCATTTTCGATAATCCTAAAAAATTTAGTGTGCTGAATTGTGCTCGTGGTGTGCCGGAGTGTGCCGTAAATCATAAAATTTTATTTTGAAAAATAAGACTTTTATGGCCCAAAAACGAAAACGAAGTTAGCACTGCCATTTTCGATAATCCCAAAAAATTTTATTGTGCCGGATTTATATGTGCCTCGAGCGGGATCTACCGTTTAATAATGATCCTCATAAATTTTTTTATATTTTAATGTTTTTAAAGTTTTTCAACTGGTACCGAGTTTTCCCGGTGCCGAGTTGTCCGGTGCCGAGTCGTCCGGTGCCGAGTTGTCCGGTGCCGAGTCGCCGGTGCCGAGTTGTCCGTGTCCCTAAATATGCTAATGAATAAAACTTTATAATTATATTTAAATGTTAAAGTACAGTTACTTGTGAGTTTTCAAAATTTATAATCCTCTTGAAAATCTATAGAGAGAGTAACAACCCCCATAAAGAAGCATCCCAGACCTTCACCTTTTATGACTTCCTATATCCTAAAACCTAAATAATTGACCCAAATTCTTATAAATTAAATCATTATAATGCCACGCTAGAGTCAAGCTCAACAGGGTCTTCTTTCCCCACTTATTTTTCCAAGCCCGTTCCCTTGGCTGTACTTTGGCTAGAAAGGAGGTTCGGACAGTAGGAATCTCGTTAATCCATTCATGCGCGTCTAAAAAAATTTATAGTTTGGCCCATAAAAATTTTATTTGTCAAAATAAAATTTTTAAATTTACGGCACAAATTAGCACACCACGAGCACAATCCGGCACAATATAATTTTTTGGGATTGTCGAAAATGGCAGTGCTAACTTCGTTTTCGATTTTCGTTTTTGTGCCATAAAAGTCTTATTTTTCAAAATAAAATTTTATGATTTACGGCACACTCTGGCACACCACGAGCACAATCCAGCACACTAAAAAATTTTGGGATTGTCGAAAATGGCGGTGCTAACTTCGTTTTCGATTTTCGTTTTTGGGCCATAAAAGTCTTATTTTTCAAAATAAAATTTTATGATTTACGGCACACTCCGGCACACCACGAGCACAATTCAGCACCCTAAAATTTTTTAGGATTATCGAAAATGGCAGTGCTAACTTCTACCCTAAAAATCGGCTATTTCCATAAAATCCGAAAAAAGAAAAATTAAAAAAAAAAAAAATACGGCACAACGCGGCACACACTGGGCACAACTCAGCACAATAAAAAAATTTACGATTTTCGAAAATGGCAGTGCTAACTTCACGCACATATAATTTTTGCAATTTCTTTTTGTGAAGAAGTGTATGCATATCACATCAGTTTAATTATTTAAAAAAGCTTTATTTAGTGTATAAACAAAGTTAAAGTACACTTTCGAGAAGCGAAACACACTTTATTTAGTAAAGCAGCTTTAGTAAAAAACACTTTATTTAGAAAATATTTTAAAAGCACGTTTTGTGGTGAGCAGTGTTATTCGGAACCAGGTTATCTGAAATCAGAAATTCAAAAAAAATTGAAGTTGTACAAAGATTTTTTTCGACGTGGGTCGACGGTGGGCCTAACACATTAAATTATAATTTCTTTTAAATTAGTAGAAATTCATTTTTACATGGGTAATTGAAAATACAAAACACAAATTAATATTTATTATTAATTTAATCTTTAGATTTTTTAATTTAATTTATAAGCTTTCCTTTTAGCTTCGATTGTATAGGGTGTTTTTTTAGCTGCATGAGAACTTTCAATAGGGATAACAATTGAATCAAGATTGCTATGGAAACAGTTTTTTGAAATTTGTGTTTTGCAAGGTTTGGCATTTGATAATGCATAGATTGACCATTGAACAACGCTACCAAATTCGCTTCCAACCAATTGGAAGTGGATCCATTTTTTTACCGTAAAATTTTGTTCATTGACGAGGCACATTTCTGGTTAATTGGGTATGTGAACAAACAAAATTGCCATATATGGACTGAGACCAATCCGGGACATTATCTTGAGACTCCATTGCATCCATTAAAATTGACTGTTTGGTGTGGAATACACGCCAACGGCATCATTGGTCCATATGTCTTTCGAAATGAGGAAGGAGCTACCGTTACGGTGAATGGTGTGAGATATCGACACATGCTCAATACATTTTTGTTTCCAAAACTTCAAGAGCTAAACATTGACAACTTATGGTTCCAATAGGATGGTGCTACGTGCCACACAGCCAACGAAACCATCAATTTATTGAAAGGACAATTTGGTGACAACATTATTTCAAAACGTGGTCCTATCAATTGGCCTCCAAGATCGTGTGATTTGACACCTCCAGATTATTTTCTGTGGGGGTATGTTAAATCCATGGTTTATGCTAACAAACCAATAACTCTAGAAGCATTGGAGGCTAATATTCAGCAAGCCATTTATGAAATAAAGCCAGAAATATTGGAAAAAGTGGTCAAAAATTGGACTGAACGGATGCGCTTCGTAACCATTAGTCGTGGTGGTCACATGCCGGAAGTCATGTTCAAATCATAAATGCCATTAACTGTACTTTCATAAAAAAATTATAACCAAAACATTCCGTCGGGTTTTTAATCTTTTATTTCATTTTGAAGTTCTCATGCAGCTAAAAAAACACCCTATAGAATGTAGTAAATTTTATTTTGCAATAAAATGAAAAGTACCTACTTTTCGATTTAATATTTGTATAACTTCAAATCGATTGTTTTGTTGAACCTTAAGATATTGATTTTTGGTTATTATAATAATGAAAGTTTTTTTGTTATCTTATTTCAAATGAACCGTTCCAGAGTTATTTTATTATACGATATCATATAGGTCACCGCAGAATAAGTGTTTTGGAGCAACGGCCATTTCCCCCAATTTTCAAGATTTTCTCATTAAAAATTTTATAAACTTACTAATTTCTTGCGGGTTTAGTGGACAATTAATTAAACTCTGTATTTTTTAATCGATTAGCGTTTCGAGGTTTGTGTTTCCTCTTCGTCAGAACTTGAATATATTTATATGTAGTGAACTACATTTTTCTCAGACTAAATTTAAAAGTTTTAGAAAATAAGAAACAAAATTATTTACACTATTCATCAGTTTTATTGCAATCTTTTGTCATAATTTATATACGGGTATTAGCTTTAATATACCATATTTTTTTCAGTTTATAGGTGATAATATATGAGTATTATTTATTAAATTGCTGATATTAATATTTTAAATATTTTTGTAGTACAATAATAGCAACAATAAATAACAAAATTATTTATTTTGGTCTTCCTCATCTAGAAACTTTTAGAGAACCTTTTGCAGTTCTCATGCCTGATTTCACCAACATTTATTTAAGAATATCCTAGTAAAGAATTCCTTAGCTAGGTATTCCATAAATGTGATTGGTGAAATTTGACATAGTATTGCCACAAAAACTCATGTCTTTGACCAATCACATTTATAGAATCCTAGCTAAGTAATTCTTTACTAGGAAATTCTTAAATAAATTGTTGGTGAAAACAGGCATAAATCATTTTACGCATTTTTAACTTACAGTTTTAGAAATATTTAACAATTAACAGTAATTTCAGCTAAATAATGAAATTTTCGATTATACATAATAATTATAAACTGATATGTATTTAATTACGGTTTCTACATTTCTTAATATTATTTTATAATGCAAAGCATATACAATTCTTTACTTAAAATAGGTGCAAATTTCTTTGGGGCTAGAATGAATCGTACGTAAAATTGTAAGGTTATTTTTAATTGAATATTAATTGCTATATCTTATATATATATATCTATCTATATATCTTAATTTACATAAAGCACTTATAAATACGAGGAGAGATTTTTAGTTCGCGGAATGGGACAGAAGAAAACTGAAATTTTCTTTAAGTGCCTTCCATAAAGTTAGCGTTTCAAATTTGGAACCTACTAGTTAATCACTAGGTACCAAATTTTGACTATACGGTGGGTGACTAACTTCTTGAAAACATCATGATATCTAAGCACTCGCATTAAAATGCTCACTTTGTGAACAGGTGCACTGCCTTGCAGTATAAATATGATTTTAATCGATTTTCATTTTCGATTTGATTTAATTTCTTCTTTTAAGCCTCCAAAACTATCAGCGTAACATGCGCTTACTATGGTGGTACCTTAACTTTTATAATAAATTTAAAGAAGTCTTTCAAAATCTCAAAATATTGAATCTATCACTTTTCCAGCAGAACCATAATTTTGAATTATTTTTGGCGGTAGATCCCCATTTGAATGCCACTGCATGAACTCCTGTTTAGAATCAGGATCATCAAAATGAACCTAAGTTTCATCTCCAGCGAAATCATGGGTTGCTAATATCGATTGGATCATTATCACACATCGTTAAAGACTCCTTGCAAAATTTAACACTGTGTTGTTCTTATGTGGTTCAAGCCACCCAGATGATCATTTTATAATCCTATCATCAAATATTCAATACCTGCTGTCTTTTTTAACTCGTCCCTCCATCTTGTTTTTGGGCGTACAGTGCTCATTCTTTCAGATCTTGGTCTCCAGTGTATCATCTTCCTTGTCCACCTGTCATCCCTGATTCTGACTATATGTCCCGTCCAAATCCACTTCAGCTGGGATGCTCTTTCTACCACATCCTTTAGCCCTGTCTGATCCATTCATTCTCTTGTGATCTCTTAGAACTTAGAGGTTTTTTTAACATTTGACTTTCCATTGCTCTTTGCGTAACTCTAAGTTTCCTCGCATTGGACCTGGTTAAGCTTCAAGTTTCTGAACCATATGGCTAGTACATGGAGGGTGCTTTGATCGTATACGCATCGTCTAAGCGAGATTGGTATTTTGGACTTAGAGATATATTTTAATATCATCATTAATCAGATTAATCAGAATCAAGTTTTAGTATGTTTTATCAAAATTAAAATAAGTGTTAAATTCGCAAAAAAAACTACGAAATATTGTATATTATGCACTTCGGGAACAAAGTCAACTTTTCATCAAAATATTATAGGAAAAGACTAGGTTGCAGATATGAAATGACGGAATATTCATCAGATACATTTTTTAAATTAATATGATTTCTGTGACTGTTAAGTTTTAATTGAAGTTTCATTTTATTACTAAGGCAAACTGGAAATGAAACATATTTATTACGTTCAATTTTGCATCTTGTGAACAAAATTAATTCTAAAGTTATTGAACTGTTTAATATACAAATAAAACTGAAATGCATTTGATTGCAATACGTACCTGCTTGTAAATAATACGAGTATCATAAACTATGATTTCATGTTACATTTAGAAATTTCTATAATATACTGGAATTGTTTAATAGATGAAAGCTTTGATGTGTTACTCTCCGCTTCTTGTAGCTTATTATGTCATAATTAGTTTTGAAATTTTCACAAGCACTATTAACACAGTCAATTAAAATAATATCAGTAGCAGCATTCCCATTGATATTTTAAATACCTCATGTCTCATGTTTGATTTACTGTTTGATTTAATTCCAACAAGGCAGTAAATTTCATTGTTGAATAGAACAACTCTATAATAATATTAGGTATAAAGCATGGAAACCGATATTCTTGCGATATACCCATTCTCTCATCATGGTTTGAGAAAAACTGCTGGCCCACGAACATCAAATAGGATATCAAGGAAATGGTGATGGCATTTAATTAATATTTATGGAGTTTTTATACCAAAATTCAAAGAAATAAGTATTCAAAAATGTTTGAAAGATGCTCTTTTTTCAAGCAGAAAATTGTCCATAAATAACTGCACTTCAATTTATTAATTGATTATAAATTATAACAACAACTTTCACCTTTCCTTACTGTGAGTACCAATGATTTTAATTAATTTACTTTGTTATTGACTTGTACTATATGTTTTAGTGCCATGATTATGGTATATATATAATACCGAAACGTCGGCCGGTTAGCGACTTCTGTTGTTCTAATTATTTTCCAATATACCAAGAAACGGTTATATAGTTATTAATTGAAGTTCAACAAGAAAAAAATAAAGCCTAAAATTTTATCCTCGTTGCAATATTAACCATAATTTCTTTTATATGAAAAGGACAGAAACCAAAAATAGGTGCCACAGGGGAAATCAAGGCATCAAAACATATTTTTAGGGACTTTTGTCGGGCTGTCTGTATATTTAAATAGGAAAGCTTACATTAAATTCAAGAATGCGAATAGTACGACATAGTTATACTAGGAGAATATAGTATAGAAATTCCGGATTCAAGTATTGGATTTCAAGGAATTTCCTAGCTTTATGAGAAGACAGAAGCACTCTGGTTACTTTAACGCGACACGACGAGCAAGAACTACCTTATTAATTATAGGGAAAGTGTAAAAACTCTCAACTTCAATTAAAACAAAAATTTGTGATTGTTATTGCTTTTTTAATAAGAATGAAATTATTAAAATTTCATCATTACAAAATAGTTTTTAGGTACTATATACAGGTATCTTAGTTAGACATAATATAATTATGTCATAAAGATAAAATTATTCGAGGTATTTTAATAAATTTTCAAGATTATTATTGTTAATTTATTATTGTCTACGTTATTTATTATCATAAAATTTGTAGGGTTGGTTGTAATAATAAATTAAAGTACCAATAAAAATTCTTATACAGTAATCAATCAGTCTTAGAAAATCTAGCTTTCATTTGATTATGTGCAGTAAAGTCGTATAGTTATAAAATAAATACAACTTAAGGTTTTTATTTCTCTTTGGCACTATATTCTTATCACTAAAAAATAGTAAACGTTAAAGCATATTGGAATATTATGCAAATTACAATATTATTACTTTGCTTTATTTTACGTGATTATAATACAAATCACGAATTGCTCCTGCAGCATCCCTTCCTTACTAATTTTACAATGGTAGTACTAATATTACATTTACAAAGGAGGAAAATTACATTTAAAATATTTACGTAAAAAAATATTAATAAAACTATTTCTAATATTTACAAATTATCACAATTACAGCAAATCACATTGTATGCTGTGATATTTACATATTTTTAAAATAAATAAAAAACATTATTATCTACTATAAAGTTGATACACAAGATAATGAATCACCCGAAAAAACATTCAACAAAATAGCAGTGGTAAGTGAAACTAAGTAAACTATACATAGAATTACCCCAGTTGATCTCGATAACCGAAATTTATTAAAATATAAAACTAAGTATAACATAATAACTATCACAATTAAACTTAAAATTGTGTATTCTATAGACCCTGATGAGATTTCAATAAATGATGATGGGTCAGAACTTCTTAATATTAAGGTTTTAATAAACCAAGGTAAACCTAACGATAAAAGTATATTCATTGTATTTGCTCCTAAAGCATTTGAAACTCCCATCGATCCTTCTCCTAAAATAAAATTTTACAATGTAATATGCTAATCCACTTGTTATCATTGTTCCAACACAAACAATACTTCCTATACAACAATATAAAATCAACACGAAAATATTACCTTTTCTAGACATAATTATTATTGACATTGCTTCCGGAAGACAACCCCCAGCTGCTAACAATGTTAAACCTAACAGGGAATCTGATATGGAAAAGGTGTGTCCTGAAACAAAATTGAAAATGATAATATTAGTAAATTTGTGGATACATTTTAAAATATAATTTATGACATGCGTTTTGCTTTTGTTAAAATTCATCAGATGGATTTAAATGTAAAAACTAATAACATAATTACGATAGAAACAATTCTGCACAAATATTTTTCTTTCTTCTTCTTCTTTGTCAGCCTTTCACGGTCCACTCCTGAACATAGGCCTCTCCTAATCTTCTCCAAACCTCTCTCTCCTTAGCTTTCTGTAACCACTCCCGACCCGCTACTTTCTTGACATCATCGAGCCACCTCTTCTGGGGTCTACCTCTACTCCTTTTTGTCAGTCTTGGCTTCCAATCCACTATCCTTCTTGTCCACCTGTCATAGTCCTGCCTCGCTACGTGCCCAACCCAGCTCCATTTCAGACGCGCCACACGCTCCATCACGTCCACGACTCCTGTCCTCTTTCTGATCTCCCCGTTTCTTATTTTGTCTCGCAAGCTTACGTTCAACATTGACCTCTCCATCGCCCGTTGCACCACCTTAAGCCTTTCTGCACTCCTGCTGGTAATAGTCATTGTTTCCAGCCCGTAAGTTATCACCGGAAGTATACACGAATCGAACACTTTTCTCCTTAGATTTATTGGAATTTCCGTGTTTGCAAGCACGTGCCGCAGCCTTCCGTACGCTACCCATGCTAGATTTTTTCTTCTTCCGATCTCAGCCTCCTGGTTTCCTTTTCCTAATCTGATTTTGTGGCCTAGATATATGTACTCGTCGACCTTCTCTATTACGGTACCGTCCAATTCTATTATTTCCTGTTCTTCTTCCTCTTCTGATAGAATTTTTGTTTTGCCCAGGTTCATTCTTAGCCCTATGCGTTTCGATGCTTGATTAAGTTCATGAAGCATACTTTTCAGTTCCTCGGCCGTGCTGCTAATTATGATTATATCGTCCGCATACCGCAAATTATTTAGATATTTTCCGTCTATTTTTATGCCTTTTTTCTCCCATGATAGTTTCTTAAAGCCATCTTCGAGCGTTAGGGTGAACAACTTTGCCGACAACGGGTCTCCTTGGCGTACTCCCCTGTGAACGGCAATCTTATCGGTTTTTGCTTCATCATCTACTTTAATCTGCAAGCTAGCCCCATTATATGTATTCTTGATCACTTTTGAATATCTTGAGTCTACTCTGGCGTTATCTAGTGCCTCGTGACAAGCCCACGGTTCTATTGAGTCGAAAGCTTTGTTGTAGTCAACGAATGCTAAGTGTATAGGGACATTGTATTCCGTGCATTTTTCTATCAATAAACGCAACGTCTGTAGATGGTCAGTGGTGCTAAAACCTTTTCTAAACCCTGCCTGTTCTACTGGTTGGTAGAAGTCCAGTTTTTGTGTCACGCGATTTGTAATTATTTTGGCAAGGAGCTTGTACATGTGAGATAATAAACTTATTGGTCTATAGTTTTCGATGTTAGTCTTATCTCCCTTTTTAAACAGTAGGACTACTTCTGCGTTCTTCCATGTTGTTGGTATGTTTCCTTCTTCTATGCACTTGTTTAGGAGCACTGTCAATGTTTTTTCTACAACGTCCCCCCCCAACCTCAGCATTTCGGTTGTTATGCGATATTCTCCTGGTGCTTTATTGTTTTTCATGCACTTCGAGGTGTTTCTAATTTCTTCTCTTGTCACTTCCGGCATATCCTCTGACCCTACGTTCATTATTGTTTTCTTTTCAACCTTTTTTCTTTCCATTCCAGATTTGTACAGCTCGCTGTAGAAATTATAGATGATGTCAGTTATTTCGTTTTTATCTGTTACAACTATACCGTGTTTGTTTTTCATTTTAACTATTTTCATCTTGCCTGTATTCAATCTTGCTCTTAACACCTTCATGTTTCCATTTTTCTCTATTACTTCATGTATCAATTTAGTATTGTAGCTTCTTAGATCTTTACGAATGCACTTTTTAACCTCCTGATTGATTATTTTATATGAGTCTTCTTCTTTATTTGTTTTTCTTCGCTTTTCTATCATTTTTATTGTGTTTTCCGTAAGCTTGCTTTCCTTTGTTGGTTTGGTCCGTGCACAGATCTTTTTCGTAGCCACATGAATAGCCGTTGTCAAATTTTCCGCCAGTTCTTCTGCCTTTGTATGTGTATGATTCATCTTTGCCACAGGCTGATTTAGTCTCTTACACAGCTCGCTTTGATACATATCCATTTTTAGCCTTAGTGTTTCGATTGTTGGAAACTTTTGCTTCTGTATGAGCTTTTTTCTTTCTTGCTTAAAATTTACAGATATCCTTGCTCTTACCAATCGGTGGTCACTTCCTGTATCAAACCTATTTAAAACCATGACATATTTAAAGGGTAATAATTTGAACGGCAAAACTCGATTATTTTCAAAATTATTCATAAAGAAGTTTTAAATTAATTTAATAAAGCAATGCCTTACCTATAATTGTGATCATCCACGACACAACATACGAATTAACTCCAATAAAAACTATACACATTACGAAAGTCAAAGGATATAATTTTGGAAACGTTTTCGGATTAGGTATCGCACAAAAAAGTAGAAATTTCACTGGCCAAATGTAAAAGAAGAACACTTTTTTGTACCACTTTCCTTTTGGAATAGTGAAAATCTTGTTCCAATCGCTGCCTGAAAAATTAAAATGAAAAATAAAATCATTGTAACTGGGTGATCGATAATAATACATACAATTTTCATCTATGGTCTCAGATTTTGGACAGTCTTTTTTAACATCTCCATTAGCGCAACAAATTACTGTGCTATTTTCATTATTATTGTTTTGTTCTAAAAATAACGAAATCCTTATTAGCTTAAATATTGTCAAAATAAGATTAACTTACTTTCACCTAGAGCTTCATTGTATTTACTAATTTTTCGTTGTTCTTCCACAAAATAAATGGGTAATTGTAAGGTATGTGGTTTTATATCGGATGGCTTAGAAGTAATAATTTCTTCTAAAATTTTAGGGTTAGTTATATTATAATGTTTAGCAACACTGATTTTAATATTACCTGTTGAAGGAGTTCGTTTAATTAATCGTTCGTTTACAAAAGCTTTCACATGCTTAGAGATTCGTTTATTATTAAACATAACAATAAAATATAGGAAATAAACAATAAATAAGATCATTCCTTCGTACCAATATATTAATCCATCCCATGTCATTACAATCAGCAAAGATAATGAAGTTATGTAAAGAATTGTATCTCTTGTTACAGGCCACCAATCGACTTGAATTGACTATTGAAATGAGAATTTTAATTATTGTTGCATGAAAATAGGCTAATTTTACTTACCGATGCAGCAGCTAAACCACCAAGAGCTCCAACTCCAAGACTATTAAACATCGATGAACCAATTACGGTTCCTATTCCAATTTCTGATTCAGTTATGAATGTTCCGATGATATTTATAAACAGTTCAGGTGCAGAAGTTGCCATTGCCATGAAGGTTGCAGCTGCAACGTCCTACAAAATTTAATGGTATTGTTAACGATGATTTCCCAATATTGATATATTAATTCAATTATAATAAGAGCAATTAGTTTAAATGTTTTGGTGTAAAATTCTGTTCGTGCACGATAATGAAGCTTTTGTACGCCGGACGTGGCAATGCTTAAATTTCGGGATTTGGGGGTGCTGTTACACTATAAATAAACCAAGCTGAACTTGAAACTTCGACTAATCCTTTACAATTTGATAAAGTGGGCAAACAAAATATGAATTAATAGTATAAGGTATGATAACCTTAAATATATAGTTCAAAATAAGTATTTATATTAAACTTCAACATCATAGATTAGTATCTTGACATTGGTGTTAGTTACCTTGATACGTATCCATTAGAATTTTAAAAGAAATCTCAATGATTATTTATGTACAAAAACTTCCGATAGATAAGTAGTAAAAAATAACGATTTTTTACTAGAAATTACTTATCTTTCTCGTTGAAGAAGTAAAATTTCAAAAGAAAGAGAGGAATACCTTTGAAACCAATAAAGCGTGGTACCGTTGCTTATGATAAAATAGATGAAAATAAGGAAATTCAATTAAAAGAAGAAAGGCCAGTTAGTTAAGAATGCTTGATAAACAAATTAGTTATCCCAGATTTCCCTGGGACAAAAGGAGAATACAATATCCTGTTACAGTGTAACGAAATCGATTGTAAATAAAAGTTTACTTTCAGTATATTTTTTGCATTTGTGCCAACTTTATATTTTTAGTTCTAAAAGTGTTTAATACAATTTTAGTTTGTATAAAAAATAATGATATGTTTACTATTAAGTTGAACTATTTAAACCACGGTATTATAGATTATCGTTTTAAAGAAGATTAATGGAAGGCGAACGTGTCACGGTGGTGAAGAATAATTGTGTGCGGCACGGTTGACAAATTGGATCATCAACAGTTGGAAAGAGGACAAGTAAAGAGATGGGATTTGCACAAACTACCCAGGTAGGTAGTTCAGCATTACGATTCGTTATTCATAAATTAACAACTAAGAATTCCAATTCGTACAACATATTAATATTTAAACGTACGAAATATTTACTTAAAAAACAAAAATAATCCATAACAGTAACATATTCTTATGTGTAAGTTTAATTTCTGTTACAAACCATAACTTTAAAACTTACTGCGAATTATTATCATATATTACGCTCATACTAATTGTTTCTCATTAAATAACTATGTATGTTTACATTTAAATAATGACAAGGTTATTCCAAAAACGATAAAATATAATTAGGTAAAAATAACGATATTCAGAATCCACGTATTGGAAATATTGACATACAAGTTTTTACAATAAATCAATATTTCATTAGAAATATTATTTTAATAGCAAACAATAGTGTGGAAAGTACCAGGTTAGATTCCTGGTTAAACCACTTTACCACAAAATCTTAAACAAAATGGTTATATCCATAAAAGCATCAAATTAAAAATCGTACTTGTGTAATTTATTAAATATTGAACATCAATAAAAGAAACTTCAAGAAATCTTTATTGCTCATAAATAAATTTTATATGATTTTTATGGAATATTATTGATACGAAGAAATACTTTAATATTTTGTGATTCCGCTCTTCAACTTCACGACTTATATTTTGTATAATTTTGTCAGAAATTTCTTCAGAGGATTTCTTTATTTTAAATCTTTTATAAATAAACGTAATAAAGACCTGCAGATTAACGTGGAATCCGAATTTTGAATAGGCTGCTAGAAAAGTTTCTGGAAACGCTATACTATGCTTTTCAGCGACCCCAATAGTGGACTTTTAGTCATTTAGATTTTTGGGTTCATAATAATAAATTCAAATTTCATCACCAGTAAAGATACTGTACCCCAAATTTGAAAGACCTCGGTTGAATTTCTTGAGCATTTCTTTGCACTATTTGATACGACTGTGTTTTAAGTTATTAAGCATCTGTCAAATTGTGTGTGATCCAGGGACTGCAATTCGCTAAATAATCATGCAAAATCGTGTTTATTGTTTTCATGTCAATGCCTAAGAATTCCTGAATCTCTCGGTATGTCACATACCGATCTCGTTCAATTATTTCACGTACAGGAGTAATATTAGTGCATATTTTTGATTTAACGACTTCCGTTTTTGTACCAGTTTCGTTTGTAACAAGTTTTCCGGCTCTAGCTAATGTTTTTGGAGTCAATGAAAACATCTCGCTGTAATAGGGTAACTCAATATGGCAACCTACTATGTAGTTCTGGTGTGCAAGTTTCATCATCATTTCATTTCCGATTCTCTACGGTTAGGAGCGACTTTGCGTTGTTGTAGACAACCCAATCCTAACCTACCTACTTCGATTTCCGTAGGAAGACGGATCACTTGGGGAATTCCTTCGTTATCTGGATGGTCCAGCGTTGCCTAACTTCTCCAACGCCATCTCTCTCACTAGTCCAATTCCAGCTACAGATCTGAAAGCAGTGTTGTAATGTTTCCCTGATGTGTAAATTAACAAGTTATAGATTTTAATCTTTTAAGCCGCACGTTGGACAGCGATTGGAAACGAACACCTGTCACCATGATATTGTAAACTTACATACGGCGCTATAGTAAGTAAATTTTATCTTTTCCTGTTCGTATGAACCGACGCGACGTGTTATTCAGATTATTGTATATTTCATATTGAGTAACCGTTAGAGGTTATTCTGTTTATATTTGGGTACTTGTTTAATTTGAACTGGGTACACTTTTTGATTGTCATCATTCACTGCTACTGTGTGTCTGTTTACCACAGTAATTTACATTGCAATTATTGGAACTGTCATTATAGCTACTCTGCGTGTTTTTCAGTTTCCTCAAGCTACCGTAATTTTTTCAGAAATCCACGCCCTGACCTCCGCACTTAATCAGGAGCTAGTCTACTAACATCGTGGCCAAACAAACTGAAGAGGTCACCTCCGGATGGTATCTGTTTGGGTTAACCATATCATTAGGGGTTGCTTCTCAAAGGGTAGGTTTTGTTACAGTATTGTCGGGATACAATAAATTGCAAAAAAATCTACTCCAATCCTGTCCGAATCAAAACTTATAGAACTTATCATTTCCATATACTATTATTTTATAAAGAATATTATTGTCGTATTCTGTTGGAGTGAAGAAGTTTGGTTTTGGTTTTATAAGAATTGTAATTTTTGATAATTTTTGTAAAGTTGTGAAATTTGTGCGACGCTCCAGGAACATAGTTCGAAGGTATTTTGATTTACAAAAATTTAATAACATTTTCAGTTGTGCCTTTTGGGAATAAATTGAAGAAAATTTGTGAGTGAAACTGTAATAATTTGAATTTTTGAAGTTGATCGAAATGCGATAGTATTACCATATTTTCTAAATAATGAGTAATATTCATTATTAATTCATCAGTAACTCGATGACAACATACAAATACATAAAAATATAATTTTTTTTAGTAATATTGTTTTACTTTTTTGTAAAATGTGTAAAAACTTTTTTTGTTGCTAGGTTAAATTAAAAGTTTTTCCAATCGTTTAAGTGACTATAATAGTTACAAAAATTGATCTTTTGATAAGATAAGAATATTTTAAAAAGGAATTATTGTTCTACTACGAAATATAATCAGATTACATGTAATTTGTGTGATATTAATTGAAAAAAATTTACATACCTGTGATAAATTTAACACTTCGCATATTCTTTCTACACATGGCAAAAAATATTTATCGCAGATAATAGCAATAAGTGAAAAACAATAAATTCCAACCAGAAATGAAATCACTACACCTCCATTTCTTCTCTGTTCAGGTGTTAAGAAGCTAGGAAAATCATCCTCATTATTTACACACACAGATTCGTTGGACTCTCTTCTAAACATAATCGGTGTTATTCTTCTTACATGTCGAATTTGTTCTAAATTAATTAAATTACAGTTAGGATAACATTTCAGTAAGTGCACACAATTTTCTTACCCAAGTTAATGTTTTGGTTTTCATGTTGAGTATTGTTTATTAATTCCTCTCTAATTATATCATCTGTCGATTCATTTTGTTCTGAAATTATTATTAAAATTGTCATTGCAATAATAATGGAGATGCGTGTATAGTTTACTAAACATGTAAATAAATATATTATCAGCTTACCTTGCAGAGCACATTGTTTCCAATTAACAATTAAAAATAAAATTAATAGAATAATTTCGTGCAGCTTCATATTCAATCCACGTTATTAGTAATTGATTTGTTAGGTATGGTTCAGTATTAAAAATGGTTTGATTAAAAGGTTCGTTAGTAGTTATCTTGTTAGTAATTTTAAATTATCAATTAACTACCATATTTTACCTTGAAGTCGATATATTATTTATATTAGTTTTCCATTTACTTCCATATTAGCGAACCTACAAAATATTTGAATTGTACATTAAAATTGTTACCTGTATTTAATGAGTTAAGACTTGTGTAAATTATTTAATATTTTTAACTGGAATGTCAGTTTTTCGCATAACTATTTTTTTGATGTAGGTAATTTACATCATTAAATATATTATTTATGACAATAAGAATGTAGTGTTGACCAAAACAATAAATTATAATTATTTAACGCAGATATGCTATAATAAACTTACTAAGTTATTATAATAATAGATTTTTCATTAACATTAATAGACTTGTGGTTAACTTATACCACGTTTAGGGCACAACATGCATTGCTTTATAAAAAAAAATACAGACGTACGTACTTAAATATACTATGTTTTAGTATCACTCAATAGATACAAGCATTTTCAATTACCAACTAACTACATACAATATCAAGCTATTAATTGCAGTTTTAAAATGGTTAAAATATTTCTCCTAGTAATTTATTATTGTTGCAAGTTCACTTCAAGTTGCGATAATTTTACAAAATTTAAAAACGTTATCAGCTGTACCTATGCATATTCAGTTCACATTAGTAACTATTTAAGTTAGTAATAACAAAATTAGGTCCATGATTAGTACGTAATATAGTTTCAATAAAAATTTTCTATTAATAGTATCCCTAAAACATTTGCAAAGTAACATAATATTTGATTTGTTAGGGGAAAATGTCCTCTTGCATATTTAATTAACTTTTTATGCATTTTTCCGGTATCAAATCCTAATTACACGAACTTTATCAAGGTTTTAATAATATTGTAAATTATTAGTTTTATTTTAAAACTGACGGGGTCCTTAAAATTTTAAATCGCTTCTGACTCGCTCCTGTCAAGTTTCTTTCTAGCGTCGATGATATTGCGTTACATTTATCTGCTTTATTTTGCTATGATTCTATTGTGTCTGCAGTCATTTATTAACGTTCAAATAAACGTTTATGCTTTTTACGATTTGAATGACCAATACATTCTTTATCGATGTAGCTGAATGTCATGCATGATTGTATTTACCGGAACTGACACATTATTGTTCGGAGTTATTCCTCGCATATTGCAAGTACGTAATATCATACAACATTTTGTTAGTAAGAATAAAATATTGTTCATATCTGTCAATTCTCTGTATTAGGTACATTTTAATCAAGGCAAATAGTATAATTTTATTTCATTTCATGGTCTTCAATGTAGAGTCCACAATTTTTATTATTGAAATAATAACCAAGAACTTATATTTAAATCCATATTTAAAAAAAATATATATTTAAAGAAGCAGCTAAATAGAATTTCAACAACTATAATACTACATTGTAAATTTTATCTCGTTTAAAATGTCTATTGATGCATATCTGTGAAGTGTTCAAAAAATTTCAATCACACTATAAAAACCAGTTTGTGTGCAAAATGCGACAATAACATATTTTATATCATTTTTTATATAATATTATCAGGAGCTTGAATGTATTTCTGCCGTTTTTAGGTGCAAATGAACTTTTATTTTGAAACAATTTTAAATTATTCTATTAACAATTTCCCATGTTTCTTCCAAGAGACTAATTCCGCTGCGAAACAATTTCTCAACTTTTAAAGCTATAAATTGATGCGTCCATTATTTGATGCCTTCGTAAGAACTGAAGGTAAAATATCCCAGTTCAGTGCTTCGAAAGTTTAGAAAATCACCTTGTTGTGTCTTTTCGAGTAATCTAGCCGCTTTCCTTTCAATGCTCTGCTCAAATCCATTAGTTTTCAGTGCCAAAGTCATTACTTTTATTTAATTTTCTCACAGTTTAACTTGACTTTCTATGTCTTTACTACATTATCTTCCCGATATTTGCGTTCCTTATAATTTCGTATAATTTAATTTTTTACAAAAATTATTATAATACTTATGCCTGTTTTCACTAACAATTTATTTAAGAATTTCCTAGTAAAGTATTACTTTGCTAGGATTCCATAAATGTGATTGGTGACATTTGACATAGTATTGACATAAAAAATTAATATGTCAAATTTGACTAATCAAATTTATGGAATCCTAGCTAAGTAATTCTTTACTAGGAAAATCTTAAATAAATTGTTGGTAAAAACAGGCATTAGTTTCCTCGGGGGTTTTTCTTCGCCATAAGTTTTTATTTCACCAGGTTTGAACCTTATACCTTCAGTATTAACAGTTAACTCATTTAACTGCCAAACTCTGACCATCGAAACAATATATTTGAAAAGTTAGCTCAATTCACTATCTACAAAGGTAGAATTTTCAGAAACTTTCAGTTCAATTAATTATATAAAGTAAAAACAATAACACATTTTATAAAAAGATTTATAAACAGCATCAAGGTTATTATGAATATAATAATATAGTAATTCACAATAGATTATATCTATTATACAGTAATTGTATAGATATTATAGATATGAAGTTATTTTGATCACTTTATTGGATTTAGTACAAAAGTTAATTTCATAACTTGTACAAGTTTTATTGATATAAATTAACTATTATCGAAACGTTATCAGACATTTTAAGATTATGTTCTACAGGAAGTTCACTTTAGCAAAGGAAACTAACCATTCGATGTAATTGGCACACACTTTAAATATAATATTGTGCAATTAGTTATTAATATATCATAAGATTGTGAAAATTAATATTAAATTTAAAAATATTAAGAACTTCTGAAAACAGCAATAATGAATTGCTAAAAGCTGAAGCAATGATTTAAATTATTTTGTATGCTTAACTTCTTATATTTAAAATTTGAATTTAATATTATCAGTAGTTTTCAACTGCAAGGGTGTTAAAAGTGGAAGATATCAGATTTTGAGAATAGATAAAATTTAAACAAAGCTATATTTGGTATAATAGAGTGAATTTTATCTTTAGTGACTGACACGTGACTGGGGCATTGCACCGCAAATGTGGCGTGACACCCAATTCCACCAATTGACACCAACATAGAACCGAAATTACGAATATTCGTTTCTGCACATTAACCATTCCCAACCACTAAGAAAAATCAAGCTCTACCTATGTATGTGGTGTTGTGATAATATAATGAAATACGGTGTGTGGAATTTTCGTGGAAATTGTTTGATTTCATTTATTTTTTCGTGTACCTACACCATTTTTCAGGGTAACTCACTTCTGCGCTCTCTGATATAATAAAAAGTAGGATTTGGGGATTCCCAAGCTATAGTTTTTATTTTATGCAGTATTCTAATGAACATATTGAATTTTTATTCGTGTTTACATAAACATATTCTAGAAGCTTTGACACAGCTTCGACATTCATGTTAATTTTGTAAACAGCAACATCTAATATTTTTTTCCATATTCTGAAATGGGGCGTAATCAAAATATTATATCCTTGCGAGGTTTCATATGTAAATTGTCTTGTAAAATGTAACTTCGGGGTTTTATGTTATTACTTCAGAGGACTAGTTAAAGAGCTACGCTTTGTTCGCCGCTTACTTGGTGGATTTAATTTATTGTAAGTTCATATTGCATCGTTTACAGTTCCATGTTCCTATTAATTCCAATAGGAATAATAGGATTTTCTACACTAACCACCATTCGACGAATTACAGTAAATACAAAAATGGTTTAAGTTTAGACAATAAATAAGTTAAAATACTGTAACATAATTAATTTCGGCCTGGAAATAAAAAAAATGTGAGATAAATACAGTGCCAAATATAGACACAGTCAATTGCTAATAATAAGAAACAGTTTGTCTTAACTTTATTTGCAATTGTGTTGGTTTTCTATATTTGGAACAAGTAGTAAATAAAGAAAGAACCAGAAGTTCGAATCTATCCTGTGTTTTAACCTTGTTTCTTTGTTGACAGTTTCCACCACTTCAACTTATTTTGTTTGGATAACGATAACACAAAAACTGCATCAGCTATACAAATTTTCGATGCTATCAATGTCCAATGTGTCTTCATAGCAAATTAACTATATGGATCTGTTGCTTAGTTTAATCATTAAAATTTGTTTGGAAAATGTCTACTACTATTTTATATAAAATCAATCAATTTAAAATGTAATTCGATAATGAAGTTTTAAGAGAGCAAATATCATAATAAACCTGCTTCATTAGAAGTTTATTTGAAAACCACTTAATTATCTATTTTAATGATATTTAAGCAATTTAAATATATCTATATACATAGTGAAACCTGTCTAAACCGAAACCGCTTGGGATAAAAAAAATTCCGTTTTAAGCAGGATCCGGCTTATAGGTACTTTTATGTTACTTTCATAAAATTGGGATAAACACAAAATCAAATGAGCTCCAAAATTACATATCGTCGTATGACAAGAAAAACTCATTAAGTACATTTCAAGACAACAGAGATAATGAAGTTTAAACATTTTTTATATCTGATAAATCGTATTTAACATCAGCAATTGTTTTGATATTTAAAATGCTAATGAATCCTCATTCATATTATAAATTGGGACATAATTTTTTTTCAGGCAAGCATAACCATAAAATAACGCACTTAGTGCAACATCTCGTTTTTGTCGAAAACTGCACTTAATGAGTTTTTCTTGTCATACGACGATATCTGGGTGAAATAACATATCAGGGGTTCTAACTTATTTTGATTTGAAGCAAAATTGTCGGTAATTGCATTGAACTGTAAATAAATGAATTAAAGTCAAGCACTACTAAAATCAGCTGGCTAAATATCCTTCAGGTCACGTTTATACTATTCAATTAATATAAACGTATATGTCATATCGAAATGTATTTAAACACCATATGTTATTTTACTTAAAAATTATTATTAATATGAAGCGCAGTATCTTTTGATTTAAAAGACGTAAAATATTAACAGCTGTAGAATGATCATTCTAACCAAACAAAACTTATTTGAAAATTATATACATTAATTGCATATGAAAATTATTATACTTATATTATTGTAGGTACAGTTTAAATTGTTAAGTTATTATTAGCTCGTGATAATAAATAAGATATTATAAATATAATATAATGATTATTTTTTATAACTTTTGATACATTTTAAAATATTTTATTTGTTATTGTACTGCAATAAATTCAGCGACAATTCAAGAATTGAAACGATATTTTACAATGTGGAAAGTAATATAATATATATAATAACAATATCCTGGTAGATATGACGTGGTTAGCTAAAATTTATTGCACGAAATAAAAAGTTAGAACAAAACGTGATAGAAAATAATTTTTCTATTAGAAAGAAATCGAACTCAATTTAATTATCCCGAATAGTCAACTTAAAGAAGTTATAATATAATATAATATAATATATTATAAAGACATTTAATAGTTTTTGTGTAGAACTCGAATAATAATAATTATAAACTCCTATTATTTTATAGGAACCGACTCTTTAGCGACCTTAATATTACACAAGATGCAATTTAATTCCCAATTATGTCTATAGAAATATGTATGTACAAACAAAAGTGTAAAATTAAATGGGTAACGTATGCATATCATCTGCAAAGCAATGGATTTGTACAAAGACAAAATTAAACCATAAAGATAAACTTCTTAAATCATTTCGTTGCTTCATCCACCTCACACTAATATAGACGTCAAGGCAGATTGATAATTGTTTTTTTTTTTAGATGAACATCTTTATGCATTGCTGGAAGTGAAAATGAGGAAGAAGTGCGGAAGATGATTTTTAAAATGAAGAAAGAATTAATCTATTTTCTCTTGATACAAATTCACATTATATGGAGAGCACAAAAATAAATACAAATGCAATTTGGGCAATATATTATATTATGTTGAGATGTTTTTCACTGCAGCACACATAGGTGCCGTATATTCGTACACTTAAGTATGGTTACATACTGAAGGATGGCTAAAAGCTATTGGATTCCACCAGATATAAGAAAACTGAAGTGCAAGAGATAACGAAAAGCAGGCAATTCTGGTAGGATGGTTAGCTTAATAGTAAAGCACGGCGTTAAATAAAGCACTAAATATTAATATTGCTTTGTAAGTAGGTATAATAATAATAGATTAATAGATCAAATCTATCCATAACTCTACTGTGATTGGTTCACTATTAAAATGGTGAAGTGCGGCCGATTTAAAGATAATAAGATAAAAATATAAAAGAATAAAAGGATTTTCCAAACTGTGTGACGGGTCTTGCCTGAACATAGGGAAATACAAAATAAAATTGCAAAAAATAAAATAATATGGGTTGCCTTGGGAAAGCAACCGCCTACACATAACACATTTAATTATTTGATTATTTTAATCTATCAAGGTAATTTGCGGGTGATTCATATTTATTAAAAACGTTTAATTTGTTCGAATAATCGTATATTTTCTACACCAATTTTGGTGTAAATTAATAGTTCCCAAACTTACTTTGTAAAGCAATTCTTATAAGATTTACTAAGGAATTTAGAAATTTCCCCTGTAGATAAATTAAAAATGTAAAATTAATTTAAAAAATCATGAAGAAAGGGAAGAATTTTTATTTTATTTTATTACTTTTTATAGTGCTATAGATAGACCTTAGGGGAAACTTCTAAATTATTAAAAAATAATGGTGGATGAACATGCTAATGCTACCAAATATTTAACTTTGAACTAAACTGATACTGAACTTAACTTGGCCACAGCGAATAGAAAAAAAAATGAAAATTTAAAGGAAACGGAAAAATTAATTTTATCACTATATTGAAAGTTGGAATTCTTTTTATGAAAGTTTACAGGAGGCAATAAAAATCATTTATTTCTGAAGTTTTATCATGATTGGATTGAAAATTTTAGATGTTAAAAAATAGATAAATGCTGCCTTTATTTTATTTTTATTGGAGATGAACTTACTTGATTTCAAAACTAAAATGGATATATAAATACTTACTATTTTCTGGTTTCACCGACGATATGACGTTATAAAACGTTATCAACTTTTTAAATCTGCAAATTGATAATATTCTTATCAAACGTGATAGTCAGATCGTGATGATAGTCTTAAGTATTATTATAAAATAAATAATTACAATTCAAAAATTATTAAGTAAATTGAACGCAATAAAATTAATTTTAACATAGCTGAGATTTCGTTTACGTTTTCAACCATCAAAATAGTTTTATTATTAATTTCACGAATTAAAAGTTATACGCCAAATTTAATTTATTAAGAAATAAGTAATCCTTGTTTACTTTACTCTATGTATAATTAATGTGCATGTCGCATCTTTGTTCAACGTTGACAACTCACAATAATGTAGGCTTGAAATGGTTAAACAAGCACCTAATTGCGTCTGCCATCCCCTTACGGGGTAAATCCTTCACTAGTGGAGGGCTAGTTACCTTATTAGTAATAATTTAAAGTAAACCAGGTGCATGCACCCACGATTTTAATATCACGATGAGAAATACTGTAAAGGACCCTAGAGATCCGAATTACAACGACTACGGTACATGATACTTGGAGGGTCACCCATCCACGTACTAAGCATTCCACACATTATATGACTTACGGTATTTTAATGGAACCTTTATTTCCAATGTACCAATACTGGCGTTTCAAAAATATATAGGTACAAAAATAAACTCTATAACTAATTAAAATTTTTTTTAGCTAGTTAAGTGTAGCTGGTTGATCTTGATATTCAGTTTATAATCGAACAATATTTTTTAGATAACTATTTAGCGAACCGAATAAAAATGTTTGGTGAGCTACAGGTAGCAAAGGGCTGCTGCAAACCTTTAAGTATAATTATCAATAGTAATGAAAAGATTATAGGAGGTTTAATTGAAACCATTTGAACCCCTTTCACTGTTACATTATAAGTTATTGAAATTAATCTAATAAATTAAAAGTTTTAATTACATTTAAACGCGCGTTGACGGTCGAATATTTCATTTAAGTTTATAATTTTTAATTTACCTAACATTTGAATAAATTCTTGTGAGCATTAATTTGTGCTGCATTACTTAGAATTTTCAAGTGCAAATAATTGAAAATTTTAATTGTGCAATAAATGGATAATTAAATTTTAAACCCAATAGGCTATGAGGTTTATCTCAATTTTCTTAAATCCAATAGAATTTGTCAATTAGTTACCCTTTTAAATCTAATAATCCCACACAAGTTTATACTAACTTTAAAAATTATTAAAAATGAAAATTACGATTAAATTGGAACTTTATGATAATAAAAACACTTCTACTTCATTTTGGCCTTAACGAACTTAAAAAAAACATAAAAATTCCTAGTTTACCTGTTAACACTATTGGATATTATTGAATACTCAAATGATAATAATTTTTTAACTTTCTTGATAGCTTCCAATCACCTAAATTAGATTTACAACTAGCACTTACTAACTGTCATATCAATTTTTGATATACCTGTATCCTTGATGGTAATTTATTTGATAGCGCATATCTATCTACACGAGAGCACTAAATGTGGGAGAAATGATACCTTTAACCTTAGATCATATTATTGCGTGTAAACAAAGCAATTATTTCTTATAAATTTAATTAATTACTTCATAATTTCTGTGTTGCTTTTCGGAAATGACCATGTCGTCGAGTTGATGATTTAGATCAGGTTTTTTTACATACTGAGATGACCTCAAATAAATTAGTTTTCCTAACTAATTTCCTAGTTCTATCCCCATTAAAACTGTAATGAATAATTTGTTGTAGAAAGTTGATTTACAAAATTGGTACATCACACATTATATTAAATTGAATATAATTCAGAGGTTTTAATAATACTTCAAATAAATAAAAATATGTGATCATCTACAAAATTAAAATAATAATGTCTTTGGTATAATAAAGTTCAATTCTCTCTGTAATTTTCCGAGTTAATATATGTTTTCAAGTCTTTTGTTGAAACATGTAACTAAATATTATTGTAGATTATTATCACTATGCGCACATTGGATTATGGCTATATTTACTACTATATCGCAATCTAAAAATTTTCCGGAAACTGTGACCTAATTCAAACCGAATCTGTCGCCCATCATTGGAAGGTCAAGAGTGTCAGATTTTTCAAATTGGAAATAGAATGAAATAGAATAAGAAAATAGAATAGAAGAATATTCCTAGCAAATTAACCATTATGTTCTTATTTGGGTAAAACATAGACGTCCTCAAATGGATATCTACTTACAGTGATCGACACGTTATCTGAGTTTCAAACTTCATTGTCTTTATATGATCAATTTAAACCTAACTATGTAATCAGTACCTAATATCTACTGACCCTGAAACATAATTAGCGCTAGAAAAGTGAACAAACTGATAAAAATGCATCTGTAAGGTGAAGGCAGTTCTTTTTTACCCAATTCAAATAAAATTTTAAAATCACTTCTGTTTCTAATTATCAATAGATAGGAAGAGCAAATTTGAAACTAAATTTATGATAATCGTATATTATGAATTATCTATCTATAATTATAATTATCTATGATCTGGTTCTTTCTGATGTTTTGAATACCTATGTTTTGGACTTTCTAACCCTGGTCGAGACAAAAACAAGCATTTTCGCAATATTATATCCTAGCCACTTGATCTTAGGGAAAAATAATTCTTATGAAACTTATAGAAGACATAATTTTCTACAACTTTTGTCGCAAATATTTTTGTGGCAGTTGATTAGATACCAAGTTGTACCGTTCGAAAGTGGGCAGGAATACTAAATATTTCAAGTAAATTGTATTTTCACCTTAATTTATTAAATATTTATTTAATAATTTTATTAAATACATTTTATTCTTCTTCAACGTAGTTTAAGCCGTAAGGCTTGTTATTACCAACATCTGCGTCTTTTCCTTGGCAGTATTAGTTCTGTGAGCATATACATATTTTAAATCCATTATATAACTTGCTAGATTGGCCTTCAGATGTGCCATGTATCCTGGTTTTTATGTTAATGGTGGTAATTCACTAACCCAGGGGACCACCGGCTTAACGTGCCTTCCGAAGCACGGAGACTAGTCATAAGAAAGTTTGACTCTCCCTAGGTTTGATCCCGGTGCCCCGCATTCGCATTCAACTGCGTTAGCTGCAAGGCAATGACCGTTTCTATTATTAATATAAAATTCTATATAATATTATATATAATATTAATAAATTAAGAGTTTAAACATTGTTTAGTTAACTTAAACACAATAAAACCACTAGTAATATTCTTTGAGGTTAGGATTTTTGTATTCCTAACATTTCAATTATATTATAATAAAATATAAATAAAAAATAAGTTACCTGTACATATTATTATAACCAATAATAATATTTAATATTATATCTATATATTATAATCCACATGTATTATACGACATTATATTATTATAATTATAATAATAATGATAAACGAATGGTTTAGTGCGGAAACTTAACTACTATAAAATTTGTATTTTGAGATAATCGATTTTAAGTGTTTAACCCCAACTAATATAGCTACATGTATTTTTGCATAACTGTCCCTTAGGGAAGAGGACAATATAATTTTATTTTATACTAACCAAAATTTTCTATTCCTATAATTGCATTGTCATCATCCTTTCTTTTGCCAGTGTATATAATGTTTTTTGGCTTATATTATTTTTTTAAAGTAATAAATTACTTTGATTTAGTAACATAATTTAATAACTTACTCGCTCTTTTAGTGCACAGCTACAAGTTACAATAATTATTAAAGTAATTTTACCAGAAATATATAAAATTAATTTAATAATAAATTAAAGTTATTCATTACTTTAAGAAAATATTAATAATTGTCGCACCGTGCAAAAATATTTTTCTAACTTTTTCGTAAGTACAAGACAGAATCTAAATGCGCATGCGGAACGTATCGAGCGGTGGGACCGTACTTTTACAAAATATGATTCAGCACTCGAACTGACTTGAAAAATATTAAAAGTCTTTCTTTTTTCATTCTAGTCACTTCCTTTATTTTAACCTTAAGAATCTATGACCAATCAGGTTCCCTAGCATGTGATATTCCTATATATTATAATTTATTGTAAAACTTTGATAGACATTTACCTAAATTAAACACAAAAACTTAATAATCATACAGTTGTAATCACGAATAATGAAGCTTACGTCACAACCATCTGAATTAAGTACCGACAACCTTTTTTTTTTAATTAATTATAGTAACATAGGTGAAGCAAAGACACACTATATTAAATTATTCTTAAATGTCTGATTTTAGAAATCTTGTACGTCGAAAATTATCTGATACCCAACGTATGAGATAGAAAGAGATATATACAATAGGTGTTAGCTTATATAATAATTATAATGAAAGTAGTTTTTATATTGACTGTTTCTATAATTTTGACACCTTAGTTTGGTTTGTAGGTTATATTTCCATTTCATTAGAGCAGAGTTTCTCAAACTTTTTGAAAAAATTATTTTTGATTGGTATGAACGAAAAAAACTGTTAAAGCGTATTTTCGCAAGGATCCCGGTTAGTACCGCTCGGTTACTTTTGGTCAACTTTGGTTAGTTCCCCACCACAATTTCTAATTTAACATAACCTCAAATCCTCGTCTTTAGAACTTTAGAACCACTTCCAACTTTAAAATTTAAATTATGGCGCACATTTGTACTAGCAAATCAACCGCAAAAAGTAACAACTGATTTTGAGCGGTCGTCTTTGGTTAACTTTGGTTGGGTAACTTTTTAACCAAAAACTACCTCCCCTCTAACCGTTCGTCGCGAAAATGACACCGGTTAGTTTTGGTCACTTTTGGTTAACTTTTATGCCTCGCGAAAATACGCCTGATATTACTGTGCCAGACTTAATTATTCAATTAAATGATGATAACGATTCTGACATTGGCATTGAAAGTGATTAAAGGGACAAAACCGCCGATGTGGTAAATTTGAAAACAACAGCGAGTGTTTTACAAACGTATCCGCGTCTCGAATCCCACCCTCCAAACCTGTCTGTCAGTCCAATCATTGTCTTGAAGTCCTCTATCCTTCATTGCCTACTAAATCTCCTGTTCCCATATATTAGCAGGTTTTCCTAGTTTCCTTCCAAAATGTGACGTCCATTATTCCCATATCCTTTTCGGTCACCTATCGTTGTTCATTTTTTGAACGTGTCCAAACCACCTCAGTCTCTTAACATCCACTGTATCCATTATTACATATTAACATGGTCTTGCTTGCTTTAGTTCCCCGTGCTCACGTTGCATTTTTAACTTTCCTGTTTTTCTGCATTTTATGTTTAGTTGCGTTAATTAGTTTATTTAACTTGGTTTTTAATAATTAATATTAAGATAATGATATAACTACTGGTTTAATAAAAATATACTTCTTTGCTTTTGTTATTTCATTTTAAAAACTACAAGTTTTTATGAATTTTTATCTTTAGGATCTTAAGTTGTATCACCATTCACCACACTTGGATTGCTCTAGTTAATTAATTGAAAAATATAAATAATGTAATTTTATAGTAATCAAAATTACAATAGTTAAAAATTAAAAACCATTTGAAGACTTGCAATGCTTGGATATTGACTGTTGTTTGAATTTGCCGCCTATATTATTATGATTTAAATTTATTATATTCACATTATATCCAACACTTATTTGACTCACAATTTTCGTCTTATTTCATACAAATGCCGTTCGTGACGTAAGCTTCATTATTCGTGCCAACAACATATCTGTGATTCATATTTACTTAATCGTCACTAAGTAACGAAAAGTAGACGTTTCATAACCCGAATTGATTATGGACCAAAAATGTAATCATTTTTACTTTGAATGGCCGCCATTCTGTCGCATTTCAAATTTTCGGAATCTCATTCGTTGATGAACACGATTAACTCATTATAATAACTACATTATTTTACATTTTTGACTCCAGCTAACCAAGTTTCGAACAATTTTGGTCATCGCAAAACGCGTTTATAAAACAAGCGTTTCACAAATCCGCTGTATCTTTTTTATTTATTAATATTCTTTAATGAAAAGATTTCTAAGGGTTTTCTAAATAAAGGTCTTTTGCGAAAGAAATTGCAAAATACCCTTGTTTTTCGAAATTCCAACTAGTATCATTCCTTAAATTTTTTAAATTTGATAGATATTAATTTCAAAAATAATTCAATAATAATTATTATTGATTGACTTCAAATTTTGAAATTTTGTTTTTAAATAATTATATTTTTAACAAAAATAGTCAATTAGGTGTAATTAAGAAATTTTAAAAAGAAAAATAATATCTATACTAATGATAATTATTACTAGATGTTTAACACTTACTTTATATGGTTTATATTTCACTTAATATTTAAATAATGCTCCAGAAACTTTTAATATTGTGGAATGTAGTAACTAACTAAGTAATTTATAATTTCTGTTCTAGTGACTTTATAAAACACTAAAATTTTACCATTGCCTATGCAAATAGTTTAAAAAAAATTAAAATTAATTTATTACCTAATTTGGTTATTCCCATTAATTACTGAAGTTTACTTAAAAGTTTTAATGTAAATCATTTAAATTACTTTTACATACATATTCAGAAAAACATTTCTAAGAATATAACATACTATCTACTAAAATTGTAGTGTTTACTTTTGCATTAGTTTAATATTAATCGTGCCTCTTTAATTATTATTTGAGGAATACCATAGAACAAATAAAGTAAAAGCAAAAATGATATCACTATTGATTACTATACGATCTATTATGGCAGACAAATTAAACTTGAATTTATTCGATGCATTTGTTTTTCTTGTAATGGTGAATGAATGGATATATAATATTATATTCAAATGATATTATGTAAAGTTTAGCAATATTATAAAGAATATGAGTCGTATAAAATATAGCAAGGTGCATTTTATACGAATCCAAACTTGCATATTTTATCCCCCCGTCCTAAAGGTATGGTTTCCGTAGCCGGCTTGAACGAGCAACGAATGAAATATAGCGAATTTCCATCGTGTGATATTTTTGTAAGAATTTCATTCGTTGTTCACTAGAGTCGACCTCGGCGTCATGTCGCAATTGCAACTGGAAAACTGTGGCGGTGTAGAGCGTTCCGACATGCTTCGCTGTCCGTATCCATGTAAAAATTTGCTAGTCTAATTTTAAGCTTGCGTATATCAATTTAACAGACGTTAAGGCGTAAATAGAAAAGTTACATAAATCGACCAATTATATCATGATTAGGTAGACGATTATGTCCATCAAATTACAGTGCAATTAATTACATAAAAATTTTTGAAAATTTTGTATGTTCAGTTATAATTATTATATCTGCCTATCCAAATTTCACTTTAATTCTTTGCGTAATTAAATCAATCAATTTTAGCAATTTTAGGTACCTATACCTGTTCATCCAATTAAAATTTGAAGGCAATATTCTGATGGCAAGAAATATACCTTTACTTAACTGTATTTTACTGAAGCCAAAAATGTATGCAACATTATTATTTAATAAATATTATGTAAATTATATAATATTCTACCAAAATCATAATATATCCATTATATTTAAATTAAAACAAATTGAAAATCGAAAATATTAAATAAACTGTGTAACTTTGCTACCAAACTTGATGTACTAAGATTACCAATCTGGCGAAGATGTGTACCTAGTAGTTTAGTACATAAAAGAAGAAAATTAAAAGACATTTTCATATTTTCTTCAAAAGGCAAATCTTGTAATTGCACATTACCAATCAATTAATTAATTTCTAGATAACCTACTATTTAAATTTGAACTTGTAACATAAAAAATAACTTGTTTTGCCTGTATGTAATTTTCTCAAACTAATTATATTATTCATGATTGTGTTATGTAATTATTTTGTAGTTCTTATAATTGTCACTTTTGTTCCTGTTTCACGATTGTTCCTCTTTATCTAGTCATTGTCCAAATTATTAGGCCCACCCAACAAATTTTAATTTTTTATAAATTTAGCTAATATTAGTCAAATAATAATGATGCAAGTGTTTCTAAATAACATTTATTGAATTACAACATATATCTTACACAATAAAAGTACAGAAACATAAACGAAAATTTAAATTTTTTAATATTTTGTTAAACCTCCCTTCGCAGCATAAAGAGCAGTTCATGTCTGAAGTTTCCTGCCCATGGCAAAACTGGTATTTGTTCTTCTTCCAAATATTTTTTTATAGATTTTTCAGTATGGGAAGGTGCTCCATCATGCAAAAAAACTTTAGAGCCATCCCCAAACCATTCTTTCATTTGAGGAAGCAGCTTTATCTGAAGCACTTGCTTGTATTGATCTTGCCGCATGGTTCCTTCGACTTCGTATAAACGTCCCATTCCCTTCCCACTAATCACTGATCATACCATGACTGACACAAGATGCTTGACGGTCTTCACAACATAATCAGGATTATATTTTTCACCTGGTCGAAGCCTAACAAACTATGACTTGTCATCCAAGATGTGGAACGATTATTCGTCACTAAAGCAAGTCTGTAATTAAGCAAAAAAAATTTATTAAAACAAAGACTCATATAATTTGAATCTCCATACTATACTCCAGTCTTCAATAGTTAAGTACTTGTGAGCATAAGCCCATTCATAACCCTTTTTAATCATAGCTGAAGTATAAGTAGTGGCTTCCTTACAGATCTGCGACGTTTGAAACTAATATCTTATAGGATTAGGCGCACTGTATGAAGAGCAACAATGACCCCTGCTTCTGCTAATTTATTTTTTATGTCACTTTGGGTTGCTCTTCTAAACTTCACAGCAATATTTCGTAGTAAAAGTTTTTCCCTTGGTGTCATAAGGCATTTTTGACCACCAGCGACCTTTACGAACAGCATCGTAAGACGCTTTAGTCTTCAATTTTTGGTTCAAACGACGCACTGATGCACAAGATACTTCGGTTTTAGTTGCTATCTGGCTTTGACTAAATTCTGTATTGCTTATCAATGCAGATATATAACTTTTTTTTCATTTGTCAGATGTTTAGCATTTCCCATCTAAAAATTTTTTTTTTTAATTTTGTAAATTTTTTTGGAAAATTGGCTAATAAAAAAGCTTAATAATACTTCTTAGTCTATAGTTAATGCAATTATATATTTACATTTCAATAATATTTAGTAAAACAGGATTTATTAAACTTTTAATTCAACGCAACTTTTAACTGGTAATCACCCTGTAATCACCTGGCAATGCCAAATAATTATAAAACGAATAAAAATCCGCATTATTGACCAAGATTATTTTTAAATCATGTGTGGCAAACCCCATTACACAGGTACACCACATTTTGCTTACCAAATCCTTCGTAAATTTCAAATTTTAAGTAAAATTTTAAAATTTTTCAAGTGGGCCTAATAAATTGGACAACGACTGTAGAAGAGTTACAAAAATATGTAAAATACTAGCTGGATACCCGGCTTCGCCCGGGGTTTTATATAAAATAAACAAAATAAAATACTTTTTCGCTTGTATATAGAAAGAATTTTTGTTAGTGAATTACTAATTGATTTTGGTTTCGGAATATGCTGAATTCCTCCAGTAGATGCATGTTAAATAATTTACCTTTTTAGATTACATTAATGTCATTATTAGCCTTTCAGAGATTTTGTACAATATAAGGAAACACTTTGTCTTGAAGTTGTTCTATTGAGTTCACAATATTGCAGAAATCTTTTAGTAGCTTGATTGTGTCAGTGCTGGGTTCTTTGCAAAGCCGTCCATCTCCTAAAGCAAGAAATTGATCAGCAAATTATCCGGTATTGACATCTTGCTGTAAATAAACACTCATGTTTGTAGTTAATTTTAAAGTTTTAACATGTCTCCAAAGCTGGGATGTTTTAAAACATGTTTCAACAGATGGCATGTCCTAAAATATCAATCTTTTTACTTATCTTTTCACCAAAACAGAATTCTAATAATTTATAAAAGTCATATGAATAAACGATAACTAATTTAGGCAATGAGAGAGTTTGAGCTTCCAATGTTGAATATTTACAAGTATATTCCAAAAAGATATTCACATTTGAAAATATTTAATATATTTATATAGATATTTATCTTTGGAAGTTCAAACTTCCTCGTTGCCTAAATTAGTTAGCGTTTATTCATATGACTTTTATAAATTATTAGAATTCTGTATTGGCGAGGAGATAAGTATAAAAGATTAATATTTTTTTTAACATGTTTTTGCATCAAAATTTGGAGCGCGCTCTTAAGCTCATCAGCTATTGCTCCTCTAAGAATAATAGGAAGCGTTTGCCTGAAATCACCAGCTAGAACCACTACTGCTCCATCCATAAGTTGTCGATTGTCTCTAATATATTGAAGAGATATTTTGAGTGCTTCTCTGTGCTTTTGAATCATAGTACACTCATCCCAAACGATCAATTTACATTGTTGTAAATTTGTTAAACGTTATAATTAAAATTTGCAACATTCTTTTTACAATAACAATTACTCTTTGTACACAGACGATTACTTCTCAAGAGATTCGTTGATTCGTTGATCAATTGAGAATGGATTATAAAGGTGGTGATCATCCGAGAATCCAACCCAATATTATAAATTAAATAAAATCATAGTAAAGTGAATATTTAGTACAGTCAATTGGGGTGGAATTGATCATATGGGGGTGAGATTGATCACTTTTTATTTATTTAATTTAGCGCCAATATCAAATTTCCGAGCTCGCTCTTATCGACTAGGACAGGGATGGCGAACCTATGGGACGCGTGCCATTGATGGCACGCGACTCAATATTTTGGGCACGCCACCGATCAAAAAATACACTATTAAATATTATATTTAATTATTTGATGGCACGTCTATGGCCTCATTAAACATTTCTTTAGAAAAAATGGCACGTTGATACATAAAGGTTCGCCACCCCTGGACTAGGAGTTTACTAGTAGTGTACTAGTCGATATGAACGAGCTAGATTAGCAACTTTGACGCTAAATTAAAATATATATACAGATGATTTTTTATCAATCTCACCCCAAGTATGATCAATTCCACCCCAAATGACGGTACCAACTTAAAAATATTATTAAATAAGTGAATTATTGTTGCATTTACATTTACAACACACACACACAAACTTTGAGAAATATATTATATAAGATAACAGTTCTTCCTTGTTTTAATTACCTAAAAATAACAATTTCCTGGTAGAGAACAAAATATAAACAAATAAATTATAAGAAAACACATAAGAAACTGAGTTTCTTGACGCCTAATGTAAAGTCTTTTTGTCAGAATTCTGAAAACTGCTGCGAGTATTTTTGCAAGCAAATCAGATTCAGTTGCTAATAATTTTAAAACAACATTATGCCAAACCAGCTGGAAGCTCACAGACTAAAAAGTTTTTGCTTTAATTGGATATAGTTTTACAAGAGTGTTGCTTTTATTGTTGTTGACAATATGAACATTGCAGATTTTCTTTAATTTTATCAGCTTATTTAGCTATTTTGTGATTAATATTAACTTGAACTTATTCTTCCTCTATTGACGATTTTCATATATTTCTTTTATCCTTATTTTAATAATTGCTTTACTTTTTTAATTTTTACAAATTTTTCTATGCTTTGTAGAGCTGACTATGAGGTATTGTTTCAACGTATTTGTTCAACGTATTGTTGAAAAATTTGTTAAATATTTGCTTGCTTAAAAAATTCCTATTTCTATATTTTGGTTTTTGATTCTGTAAAATATAAAATATACCTACCTCCCTTCAAATTTTAATTTATGTTATCAATTTACTGCATAAGTGTAACGTTAAAACGATTTTAACTGTAAGTAAAGAACAACATACAAGAAAGTTTTATTTAGAAACACTTTAAAAAACATTTTTTGCCTTTCCAGGAGTAAAGTGGTCACTTTACTCCCAGTTTTGCGGGAGCAAAGTGCTACTTTTCTTAGGAGGGGGGGAAGTAAATTAGCGGGAGGAAAAGTAAATACCACCAACTTCAGTTGGTACTTCATTAATGCCATGTTCAGGTCTGGCTTTAGGCTATATGGTTTGGTAATTCTCGCTTATTGTAACAAATATTTGTTTTGAATTTTTTTCTTTCTTTTGGCTTTCGGAAAGGCAAAAAATAGTATATTCGCGCTCGGGATTAAAGTGACTTTTCGTCCATCGGGTAATTTTTCCACTCGGCTTCTCCTCGTGTAAAAAACCTTTACCCTCATGACGAAAAGTAGCACTTTACTCCCTTGGTGTATAATATACTATTTTAACCTTTTAATTTACATTTCACAACACATACTAAAATCGTAACGTTAAAACGCCTAGATATAGGCCAGCCTTATTACATGAATTTGAATCAGTGTTTAGTGGCCTTATGCTTATGTAATGCATCAAGCTCATGTAGTATGATTGTTATGTCTTCATAAAATTTTAATTACTTTATTGTCTATCAAATCTTGGTTCAGACCAAGCGGGGGATCTGCGACCACAATCAAAACATGGGTCATCCCGTGCATATCTGCAATGGCCGAGAGAGGAAAAACCAAATTAAAGGATTCATAATTAACATATTTGTGATCTAGAAAAGCTCAAAACAAAAATAGAAGAAGTCTCTTATGTGAGGAAGTGTCCTTTTTAAAAGGGTTCGTCATCGAGGACATGCTTTCATTGCAACGAATTGTATGTTTGTAGAAATCAAAGAATGACAAGATGTGAGTGAAGGTCAGAAACCAGATGTTAGAATAAAGAGAAAGAAAATATGGAATTAAGAAAAAAGTAAATTGGAAAAGCAAGTTGGAGCAGTGGGTGTAAAAAGGCGTTACCAGAGGAAGACGTGACCAAATCTGGGATACCCTGGTAAATTGTTTATCGTTTCTAAAAATTCATATTGTAACTTAATCACGTTTCGAAGTCCACAAAGTTGAAATTATTTTTACATTACATCAGGAAGACACAATCTTGGTATTTCATTTTGAGGTTTTGCAAATTGGAGAGGCCGATTATTTGATTGTGATCGGAGATCGGAAAAGAGAACAACCAACGTTATCAATTAGTGATAATCACGGTAGGTATGCGATGTTAAGATATGAGCACCTTAACATCGCAATATAAACTATCGCAATATAGAATACTAATTTAACAAAATTTATTATTTTTATAAATAATTAATTTTAACACTTTGTTTTATTTTTAATTATTATTTATCAGCATGACAACAATTCTTAATTCTATTTCTAATTTAAGTTGGTTAATCACGTCGATAGCTAATCTGCTAGATCGAAATACCACAGTATACCAATTGAAATGTCTATTGCAAATTGCAAATATATTTTGACTAAATAAAAGATTTAATTTAATATTATAATTTATTATTAAATATTTAACTATTAAAATAATTATGTAGGTTATACCCAATTGATTTTAAATGATTATTAATAAATTGTGCATGCAAGTCCATGTAAAGAAATTTAATTCTATTTTAATAATTTATTTTTATGAAAACAGTGCTTTCTAAATTAAGTTATATTTTCATTATTTATACAAAATCTATCAGCGTTAAACAATATTGGAACGCCGGATTAGAATTTATTCACTTTTACGATCTATTTGACGTACTAATTTACAGATTTTATCTATGTACATACATAACCTGTAAAAGTACGTGTAGTAAGCGTTTATATTGTTGATGATTTTTTATGCTGCTTTTTCATGTTTTGAAATGAATTGAATTTTTGGAGTGTCGCCGCTATGATTTTCAAGAAACAATATTAGAGTGTTATTATGCCTACCTCATAGACTAAAAATTGGTATTACAAAAATTGTAGTGGATCTAAAAACTAAAAGAAACTCCAAAATGCAAAAATACAAATATTTTATTTTTATGTACTACCTACCTACTGCGCATTATACATATTTGATATTATATCAAAATATTTTATAATAATTTTTCACTCATTATTAAATAATATTTATTTTTTTATTAATAATAGAATTTGTTTCAAGTGTTTACTATACTATTAATTTGTAAATAATATTAGCTTTATTTATACATCATGACCTATATGTATTTGATAAAATTGCGGAAATTTCAGTAAATATGTGTTTCGTAATTTAAAGTTGCTTTTACTTTGACTAATGTAACCGGAAACGTTATCTGTTTTCTCAAGTTAATAATTTTTTTCTTACAACATTGAAATTTTAAATAAAATAGTACAGTTAGAAGAGGCTACTAGGGGTACCCACGAAAAATATAAGGGCTCGAACCCACCACAATGCATTATTTTGTAGAAAAAGTATCAAAAAACATGTAAAATGGATTGAAATTATTACGTAAATATACATTCAGATTATTGAAGTAGATGTAGAACAAATAATAAATAAATTTACTAATTTTGGATAATTCACAACAGATAATAATTTATTATCAAATAGATTTGTATTTTTTATTTAACAGTTTAATAGTTCCTTTACGGGAAATTCGATGATTTCAAGTCAGATAAGGGCGTCTTATGCACACAGAAGGGCTAAAAAATCGAATTTCGTCTGGAATAAGGTGACATTAATATGTTAATCGTTGTGATTATTGTATAACCATATAAAATTCGGAGTGATCTTGAATCTGAAAGTAAAATTTTAATTAATTAATATAAAACAGGGGTGGCCAAGAGGTCGACCGGTCGACCGCGAAGGCGATTTAGGTAGCCCGCGAGAGTCAAAATAAACTGAACAGAAAAATATTAAAAATACAGATTAATACTGAATATTATTCAGCTTTATATTTGACTTCGTTTTTTGGTTCTACCTATCTTTGCGAATCAACATTTTCAACTATGAATGCAATAAAAACAAAAAATCGTTCCTGCTTAACAGACGCTCACTTAACTTCCTGTTTCCGCATCGCAGTTACTTCGTACACTCCCCAATATGATAAACTTGTGGAGAATATGCAGTGCCAAACATACACCCAAAAGCGTAAAACGCAATGAAAGATGCGAATTTTGTATGTAATATTTAATTAAAAAATATATAAAAAAAATAAAAAACATAAAAACTTAAAACAAAAAGTTTTATTTCTCTCTTCTAAACTCTACCTTGCAGTCGACCGCAAGAAATATTTTCGAACACAAGTAGACCTCACAGGTCAAAAGTTTGGCCACCCCTGATATAAAACATAAACAAAACTTAGTGTGGGGGCGAAACAAAAATGTGGTGTTGTTATCGAAGCAGCTTAATCTTTATTACGAAATATTTCAACGTATCAACCAAAGATAATGAATAATTTGAGTTGATTATTTCCAGGTTTTAAATTATCTTGGTGATTGCTTTTTCAATCAATAAAAGAATAGAAGAAAATAGGTTGAAATGGAGTAATCATTTAGAAAGAATGACAGACGAATGAATGCCTCTCAAAGCATGGCTCTGCAAGTTGAAAAGAAGAAGAAATATTGGGAGGCAGACAAAAATATCGTCTGTTTGCATCACTTTTTATTTACTTTTTATTGCAAAATTTATATTGTGTATCGTTTAAATAACAATTAATTTAATTGTAATGATTTAAACGTTTGAGAAAATTTAAAAAAAAAAAATAAATAAATAAAAGTTACGAATTACATAGGCAACACACACGACTTGCAGTAAACGTTGCCAAATAAATTCAAGCGAAGTTCAAAATATCTCCACCGATACCAGAGACGAATTAAAAGCAATAGGCGAAAATTTTCTGTATAATGTTTGAAATTTTGTTTTATTAAATGCAAAGTTATATTATAATCTTTAAATTGTAATGTAAAAGTTCGATAAACGTAAAAATTTACAATTGTATTAAATTGTTATATTTCTTTTAACAATAATTGTTTAAATTACAACAACAAATATCAACAAACGTATAAATCATTATAATTAAAGCGATTGTCATTTAAACGGTACAAAATTAATTTTAGAATTTTATAAATGAAAAATTTGTAAATTTTCCCTTTCAATTCTCTTTACTCATAAAATAGTATACAACATAAGTATAGGGGAAAGTGGGGTAAGATGACGAGGGGGGTAAAAAGACTAACGGCTTTAAAATCGTATTAATAATAATATTAGAAATAATTACTCGTGATTCCATTTACATGTGCATAGACGAAGTAGTGCAGAAAGTTATGACTAATTGCAATTTTTACTTTTAACAATATAGGTACTTATGTTAAACCACATGTTGAGTTATAAAACACGACCTTTTAAAATAAGTTAGTGTTTTCGATTAAATTAAAAGGTAATAATATAATTTATTAGTATACGCATTAAGCTACTCGCCTTAAAATATGGATTACCCTGGGTATTTCAAAATAACTAAAGGAATTATTTATTTTGCAACCATTTTAGCAAATATAACCTCTTGGGGCAAGATGGCCCGGGTAAGTTGACGAGTTAGTCAACATCATAACCTTCAATGTGGATATGGATAGGAAAATATCGGGTTTCTGGGGGATTGCAAATAAAACCAACGAGTTACGTCTACCGGTTTCAGCTATATTCTAGCCATCTTCAGGACTAAAAAGATAAAAGTAACCTTCAATGGTTTGCTTTTAAATTTTTAAACTACAGCCAGATGATGATGTTATCTGTCCAGCCTGTTCAGAACTATTTAAAGACTTTCCATCTGAAAAGTGGATTTGTTGCAACAGTTGCCAAAAATGGTGGCACGAAGGATGTAGCAATTTTAATGGTATAGCGCAGTTTATATGCGATTTTTGTTAATTAGTCATTTTACACTACCAATGGGGTAAAATGACTAATTTCCAACATTTTATAAAATTGTAATTTTGATTATTCTTAATAAATATTTTATTGCGATTATATAATATGTATTATATAGCATAAACATGCACCTTGATACTCCACGCAAGAAGTTTCCAAAAAAACTAATAGTCACGCTGATAAAGCAATTCTTGCTTAACCTAGTTTACCCCACTTTCCCCTACACCTACTCGACTTTTTTTGATGAATAATTTTTAAATATATTATCTTCCCAGTCATCAGACAAACACCTGCATATTTTTTTCACTAACTCAATAACAGTAAAATTCCTGGAAACAGGAAAGCAATATTCTTCTTGAATGTAATGCTTAATGACGTAATGAAAATGAATATTTACATATAATTAAATTTAATATAAAAGTAAATTTTTGAATTCAATTGAAACAGCTTGCGTATTCCCAAGTTCCTCAAATATTTTTTTATGAATTTTATGTATTATATCAGAGTCATTCCATATGAAATCAACAAATCGGCAAAGCCAGCATATCTTAGATTTTGCTGAAACTTTGTGGAAATATTCTTTAGGGTTCTAACGACCAGAATCCACAAGGATTTAATTTTCGTACGCGCCACTTCCGGTCCACACAAAATAAAGCAATTGAAATTGCATGAAAAGTCTTATTTTTTTGCTTTGCGGTTTTAGCTGTAAAATTTTTTCTATTAGAGATGTCTACTCGATCAAGGTGGCATTTTGAAGTAGAAACATGGTAGTTTCTAAAAAAAATAAAAATTTACATAATTTATATATACCTGAAAAATAACATGGTATTGAAAATACATGTATTTTATTGATTTTTTGTGATTTTCAATGGACTCCAGTGTCTGCGCTGTTGAATATAAAAGTTTATCATTCTCAGATATTAAAGAGCATATATCGTAAGAGAACAAAAATTTAAAATCGACTCGTTCAATCGTCCCGTTTTGAAAAAATCTTTGCTTGAAATTTTGAAATTTTGAGAATTTGCATATTTCAGGCTACAATTTGGACGTGTTTAGGAATAGACAAAAATTTGAAATTTACAGGATACTTAGTTCTAACCTTTAACTTCAAAAACCTTCAAGGTCCTGGTTGGTTATTTGTCCTCTCGCGGATCTACAGGCGTTTAAAGAGAAAGCTTTGCTTGAAATTTTAAAAATTTGCATATTTCAGGCTACAATTTGGACGTGTTTGGTAAGAGATAAAAATTTGAAATTTACAGGATATTTAGTTCTTACCTTTAGCTTCGAATAACTTTAAGTTCCTTTTTGGGTATTTGTCCTCTCACGGATATACTAGCGTTTAAAGAGATGCAAAAAATATAGCGATTTGTTTCTTTCTTATTGCATTTAATTTTTAAGTGTTACAAAATAGTAGGCTTTGCGCGCATTTCTATCGCTAGTGTTTAGTTTTAATTTTTAATCGTGCTTTTTTGCAGATAATTATTTAGTTCGTTATTTTTTTTTTGTGAATTGATGTCCATGTGCTGTGCTCAGTGAAAAAAGAGAATAAAAACAATGAAGTACTCGATTGGCTTGTTGTAAGAACCAGGACTTTGAAGGTTTTTGAATTTAAAGTTAAAGGTAAGAACTAAGTATCCTGTAAATTTCAAATTTTTATCTCTTACCTGACACGTCCAAATTGTAACCTAAAAACAAGCAAATATTTTAAATTTCAAGCAAAGCTTTCTCTTTAAACGCCTGTATATCCGCGAGACGACAAATAACCAACCTGGACTTTGAAGGTTTTTGAAGTTAAAGGTAAGAACTAAGTATCCTGTAAATTTCAAATTTTTATCTCTTACCAGACACGTCAAAATTTTAACATAAAAACAATCAAATATTTTAAATTTCAAGCAAAGCTTTCTCTTTAAACGCCTGTACATCCGCGAGAGGACAAATAACTAACCAGGACCTTAAGGTTTTTGAAGTTAAAGGTAAGAACTAAGTATCCTGCAAATTTCAAATTTTTGTCTCTTACCAAACATGTCCAAATTGTAGCTTGACATATGCAAATTTTTATAATTTCAAGAAAAGCCTTCTCTTTAAACGCCTGTATATCCGCGAGAGGACAAATAACCAACCTGGACTTTGAAGGTTTTTGAAGTTAAAGGTAAGAACTAAGTATCCTGTAAATTTCAAATTTTTGTCTATTCCTAAACACGTCCAAATTGTAGCCTGAAATATGCAAATTCTCAAAATTTCAAAATTTCAAGCAAAGATTTTTTCAAAACGGGACGATTGAACGAGTCGATTTTAAATTTTTGTTCTCTTACGATATATGCACTTTAATATCTGAGAATGATAAACTTTTATATTCAACAGCGCAGACACTGGAGTCCATTGAAAATCACAAAAAATCAATAAAATACATGTATTTTCAATACCATGTTATTTTTCAGGTATATATAAATTATGTAAATTTTTATTATTTTTAGAAACTACCATGTTTCTACTTCAAAATGCCACCTTGATCGAGTAGACATCTCTAATAGAAAAAATTTTACAGCTAAAACCGCAAAGCAAAAAAATAAGACTTTTCATGCAATTTCAATTGCTTTATTTTGTGTGGACCGGATGTGGCGCGTGCGAAAATTAAATCCTTGCGGATTCTGGTCGTTGGAATCCTAAAGAACATTTCCACAAAGTTTAAGCAAAATCTGAAACAGTGCAGCAACAATTTTTTCTTTTTTTCGGTGTTTTCACATGGAATGACTCATCATTGTCTTGTCGGGTGACAACGTTTTGGCCGATTAATTTTCTCGCCGATGTCAAAATATTTTCTTTTAAAATTCGCCTAGCATCACCGATAAGATAACCGATATAGCTGCTCTACTAAAGCAACCCCCTATCATCACTAATCCTCCGTGTTTCACTCAACTAATAATATATCAATCCGATATCCATCCTCTATCAAATCTTGAAACGAACGTCTTCCACTATAATATAGAACCTCCCACATTTAGAATTTCGGTTCATCTTTCTATAAAACCTTTTTCTTCTAGTTATCAGATATCGAGTTAATGTGTTACTTATAATAATTATTTCTTTAAGCCGTCTTTCAGTAAGTCTTATTTTTATGTGCAAGTGCTAGCTGGATTTATCATTTGTGTGGGCTGTTATTTTCACTATGATGAATATTCAGTTATGTTTGATGGTGATGAATGACCATATTTTTATCATTAGTTAAAGTCTCTATCAAAGTACTAGACGAAAAAGGCTACGAAGTCAAAATCATCACAGACCATCAGGGTCTCAGACAAGGATACAGAATATCACTCGTAGACGAGTACAACAACCTAAATAACAATAGGACGTAATAACCACATAAGTAATACAATTAGACACACACAATTAGATGCTCATTAGACCTCACACATAATCCTTAGAGTTATGATTATGGTTCAAACGTATACTACTTTGCTAAGAATTTTAAAAATTCAAATTCAAATTAATTATAATATCCAGGAAACCAACAACGACAGATATGTTTCGATCTTATTAGATCTCATCAGTTCCATGCAGTTGTATAACTTTAGAAATTATATACTTATTTGATCAGTAAAATCTATAAGGTAAACCTAGGTGTGATATGTTGTTAAATTGGTGTCAATCAAAATTGTGTTTTGTTTGAAGTTCAATGAGTTTATATTTCCATCGTTTGATCCTCAACCGTCGCCAAGTTTAAGTTTACTGTCCAAGCTAGGGACAGATTTTTCATCATAATCTGAAATTTTGGGTTAAAACGATACCGACTGATAATGATTCGTTTAAGCCTCAGGGAGCTTCAATTTCCATCATTTTGATTTAATTCCTTTTTACAAAATGATAACACAACTTAATTGAGCTATTATGAATTTTTAGTTACTATTTTAACTTCACAACGGTTGAGGATCAAGTGAAAATAATGGAAACTTATTAAAGATCAAAAGCGTCAGCGGTAGAGGGATGCGACCGCTCGTTGAGTTAGAGAGCGGAAATTCTGGGATCCAAAGCGTAACCGGTTACAGGATGATACTGACGTGCGGAGCTCGAGAATAATTGGGCTGCAGGAACCTTAGGGAAACCTACACCTCGGGTATCCGGCGGGGAATTACGGACCGTACAGAATATTTTAGCTCGGCCTTCCAGTTGATATCCACATGCTGTTGGTAATACACGAAGTAGTGCCCATAGGGTCTGAATAGATCTCTTCCTCAACTACCCATTTAGCATCTCAGCATAGAACGGGGTACACTAGATATTCTCAATGCTGGTAGATTAAAGGAGCCACATCCGTTGAACTCTTTACCATATTTTTATTGAATAACAACAAATCTTAAACCTTTTAAAAGAATTACATCAAATAATTCGATTTAGAAGGGAATAAACAGCGTGGCAGTTAGTACACCCAAGTTGAATTTTTGCGTGAAATTGGTGTCAAACATTTGAGCTTTAATTTTTTTTGATTGAGCCTCAATAGTCTGGGATTTATATGGAAATCCTTTTTTTGGGAATGGGAGAATTCCAGATACGTTTTTCAATTTTTCTTTCTACTGCAAATTTTTGTATCGGGAAGTATCAGCAGTATTGGTACATAATGGTAGTTACAATATTATTAACAGTAAGTAATACGTAGTACCTATAGATAAACAACATTCTATATACACCTATTCTATAATTATTTATTATAAATAAAACTGTCAGGACAAGGTTAAAGCTACTTTTATCTATCGCATGTTGGAAGATTTACTGTGAAAAATGTGTTGAGTTCCACTAAAGATGCAATAGTCAAAAAGCATAAGTACATTAATAAACATGTAAGTCCAATTTTCCAGTCCAACCTAAAAAAATTTTAAAATTAAAACAAAAATATTTAGTTATGCAATAATTTCACTTACTTGAAGCGATTTAGAGAAATACTAAAGTATAATAAAAGTAATGTTGATAATAAACAAAAAGCGCTGTAGGTAATTCCTGAAGAATTAATAATAATACTGTGTTCACCAGGAATTTTAGGATACAGCCAACTTTTAATTGTCCACGGAAGACCCAAGCACAGTAATATATCAAATGTATTTGAACCAATAGAGCTGCTTAATCCCATTGCACCGTGACCTACAAAATTATTTAACAAGTTAGATTCAAACTTAAAAGTATATAAAATTTATTAAATACCTTGATTTGTGACTATTACACTTGACACTGCTTCAGGAACACTGGTTCCCGCTGCTAAGAACGTCAGTCCCATTACTGAATCGGGAATGTTAACAGTATCACCTAAAATTAAATAGAATTTAAAATATATTGTTGAAAGCCTGTAGTAGAAAATAATATTATGCCAATTTAACTTTTTGACTGAAAATAATCTAATATAGCAGAAACAAATATTCTAAATTACCTATAACCGTAATTAACCACGCAACTGCATACGAGGTAGATCCAATCCATAATATGCACATTAAAAATGTGCAAACATATAATCTTGGATGCTTTCTACAATCTGGAATTGTTATAAACAAGAAGAAACTAATAGGCCAAGTTAGAACCCACCAAGCTTTTGCAGGAGGCGATTGATCTTGAGGCCATTCCCAAATATTAGTTGATTCTTCTGAAATTAAGTAAATAAATTTTATTTATTATTATAATCTGTGAGTATTCATAAAAAATATTCAAAAGTTTGGCTTACCTAAATCTTCGCAATCTTGTAAAGTTAATTCAGAATCTATAATCGATTTGTGATCCACATGACCATTTGAATTTTTTTCGGAGCGTCCCAATAAAGGATGAGTTTCTTGTAAAATTTCTGTATATTTTTTCTTGTTCTTGCACCTTCTAATTAAACGGTTTAAGCAATTGCTTATTTGTTTTGTGAAACATATAACTAAAAGTATATAGGTATAATAAATAACAGGATAAAAATAAATTGTAGAATTATTATTCACCTGCAATGTAAACAGCGTAAGCTGCTACTAAAATACAAGCTTCGTATAATTCAACTTTTCCATCCTGCAAAATAACTATTAACATAACTACTGACGAACCGTACATTAAACTGTCTCTTGTAAGCGGCCACCATTCTAAATCAACTACCTAAAATGTTTTCTGTAAACTTGAGAAACTCTTTTAGTCTACAAGTTCTTACCATATTTGAAATAAGCCCACAGCAAGCTGGAACTGCTAAAATATTAAATACAGCCGATCCCAAAATAGTTCCTATCCCTATATCTCCTTGAGTTACAAAAGTTCCAACTGAGTTTACAAACAACTCAGAACTTGAACTCGCCACAGCCATAAAAGTTGCTCCGGCAACATCTTCAGACATGTGAAGTCCTAAAATTATAATGATTTACCATTTTTTTTAGAGCTACTTATTGTAATCAAAGTGACGTCAAATCAAAAAAAATGATAACGTTTAAACATTTCACGTAGACATCCACTTAAAATAATTTGTATGTAGTTAATAAATCTTTTTGATGTCACATCCGTTGTTCATTAAAAGTAAAATTAATTACAAAAGAAATGCTTCAAACGTTCGGAGAAAAATTTAATTAGCATTAGTATTTTTTTAATAATAATAATATACAATTTCTCGTCACTTTGATTTGTATTTCTTACTAAATTCAAATAAAAAGAAACAAAATTTAATTAAAAACCAGACACGACTATTGAAATTAAATTACGAATAGATTCAAGAAAGTAACATTTGAGATATGATACGTGAAGAAATGCATTTCTTCAACTGAAAGCGTTTCAATTTGAATTTAAATTCATGAATTACACCTAATCCTGTTAAATAAGTTGCGCTCAAAATAATAATTATATTACTGTTTTGGAAACAGCACGTAGATGATAAGAACAGTTTTTAAAAAGTAATTTTATGTTGTTTTTGCAATAACCTAATCTTAATTTGTAAAATTTAATCTTAATTTCTTACTGTCACAAAACTTTTTAATTGCAGGTACAAAAAAATCATCACAGACGATTGCAAGAAGTATAAAAAGATAACATGCTAAAATAACATGAATTACAATCCATCCGTGCTGACGTTGTTCCCTAGTCAATCCATCACTTGGAAACTCATTAATTGCAGGTGGGGTGCAATTAACGCCTTCGACTAAAGTTAGTAAATGACGACCAAATGAAGAATTTCGATCTGAAATTAAAATTTTTAATTAATTTTATTAGCGCTAAATTGAAATTATATCTATCTATAATAATTTAATTGATTTCCAGCATGGTAAGATTTAAAAATATTTATAATTTTATAATATTCTTCTACGATCGTTTAAAAATATTGTTATTGTCGCAAGCAAAATCGTGTCGAAAATGTATTATAAGTTTTAGCACTAGTTATTTCTTTAACATGACTTTCTGTAACTTGAAATTTTAACACCATTTTCGCCAATTTATTGCTTGTAAATAACATTTTTGTTTCAATGGTATCCCGAAATTACATTTTATGATTTATTTGATGAAGATGGTGCATTTTTGTGCAATTTTAGGAAAAATAGCTTATAGTTTGTTTCCAAAGTGCCTTTATGGCACTCGCGTGTTTGCCATAAAGTTGTACTTTTAAAACTTGATATATCGTCGATAAAACGCCAGAAACACAAATGTGCCAAGTTGACAATTTTGGACTTAGTACGAGTACATCAATCGAATTCATTTTTTGTGAGCTTTATTATGATAAAAACAAGAATTTTTAGTCTACTTTAGAACAATAATAATAATCAACATTCATAGTTATGTGCTAAAATGCTATTCGTGCTATTCGTGGTACTAATTCAATAAATATTTTTGGTATATTTAAAAACTTATCAAAATTATCTTTTAAAATTTATTGATATTGGAAATTGAACACAATTTAATACTTCTGAAACTTGAAAGCAATAAAAGCACATCATAGGTTTAGTATTTACATACAACAAGGCGATAAATAACTACTAGAATTGTAAGTATCATAAGAAGTTTGTACGAAAACAATGTACTTGTGATTTTATTCTTATTGTTCCAAGGAACTTCATCAACTTTCATCTTCCAAGTTTTTCAAGGTGAGATATTTTAATTTTTTATTAGTCACCTTGATTAAACTATCCTACATTTAAATTATCCTAGCAATTTGTTAGTTTTAATTCGATCATTAGTAACTAATAAGTATTTCTAAATTGTACGAAACACGTGTAATCTATTGCGTCAATAGCGGTGATAAAACCCCCGATCTTAGGATCCTCATAAAAAAAACAGCATGGCAGATATACAATTTGTTTTGAAAAAAGGTTTGTTAAATTTACCAAATGACTACCGACAATTATTATTATATAGGATATACACATAGGTACGATATCTAATTAGTCTTATCCAGATTAGTTAAGGGTGCAATTTTAAGGGTTGCTTCAAAACTTAATTAGCAAGGCAAAATTGGTTACAGATATTGCGATGTTTTCTTTTAAAGACAAGGGGATAATTTTAACCAAAGTATGATGTAAGTTAAAATAGATTTCAAAATCAGGTGTTTATTTTAATTCTGTAAATTAAAATCCTTTCTATGTCCAAAATGCACGATTCACTTAAATGTCATATAATATTATATGCGAGGAAGTAGAACCACTGGTGATTTAATCTTTGCAGATACATACATATGAAACTCTTACACTTCTAGTTACATTTTTTCACTTGCAATCTGAATAAAAAAAACAATGAATATATCGAAAAGAACCTGAAGGATTGGAATTATGACTCTGGTAAATTCTAGTAGATGGGGTGAGTTGATTTGTAATTACTGCATATGTTCCTTTACATTACATGAAGAAAATATTTACAAATACTTATTTTGAATTGAATTTGCTACTAGTTGTTTGTGTCTGGTACCTTATTTTGGATTTCAAATATATCAATTCTACATTTCTATTGCTTTACTATTTAATTACTGCATAAAACCGTTGATAAAACTAACTCCTATTTTTTGCAAGTTTTATCAGTTTTAGTGGTTTGGCGTCAAAACCAGATTATAACCAGCTTAGTGGCTAGATAATTTTCCTAAGTTAACTACAGTTCTGTAGATATTCTTAATATAATCGGTATAATATGTACCTATGTATCACATACGTTAATTTTGTTTTGAGTTAAAAAGCTACAACTACATTATTCAAAAAGGACTTGGAGGGCTAGCGTGTCTACAGCCCCCCCCCCAAACTATTTCGCAAGTAACTCCGCAACGGTTGAGGCTTAAACGATAAAAAATGGAAGCTCATTTAGGCTCTAAAGCGTGTGTGACACTATCACACTTTGGTTACATTTTCGTTCAACTTTGTGGTCAAATGTTTGATAAAAAAATATTAAGCTGTATTATATTATCACATTTTCATCACACTTTCGTCACACAAAAAGTAGCGCGAGTCACATTTTTAATCACACTTTCGTTCAACTTTTGAATAATCATGCGCATTGCTGCAAAACTTAAACAATACCAACCAACAAAATACACGAAACAAAATTAAACAGTTGATTTTGACACTAGTAACTTTGGTTTTGACCAGCAGTCTGGCGTAAATCAAACACGGATAGACTACAGAGCGGGAAACCGCGGTTCTAATCCTGATGATTGCGTCGGATATGTGCTGTGATCTAAAAGTCCAAAATCGAACTGTAGACTACACTTGCCAACCCGGTTGGCCACCGTGGCGAGTTATCCCTAGTAACACACATCTGTGCTACTAGGGATGGCTAAAAACCCGCCATAGAAATATGGTGGAAAGCTTTAATCCGACTATGGATTGCATAGCTGACTAAAGAAAAAACTTTGGTAGTGGGCTGCAAAGGTTGGCTACGCAAATTTCGTGAAGTATGTTTTCAATTTAGTTGCCAGCTTCACTACAAACATATCCCCACTCAAAAATTTTCATCACACTTTCAAACCAATGTTTGACAAGAAAGTTGAATGGAAATTGAACGAAAAGTGTGATAGTGTCACACAAGCTTAACGAAGTTCTAACGATTGACACCAAATACACCCCAAAATTCGATTGGGGGGGGGGCAGCGACTTGCACCTTATTCAAAACGCTGTAAGATTTTATATGATTTACTGATAATTTTGTAGACACAAGATAACAAACTGTGTCTGAAAATATATCTTTCTTGTGATAAGGTTACACTTCCTGTTAATTGACGGGTCAATTTTGTTTTTATTTACATTACTTTAACAAGTGTGAACTTTTCTAATAATTTTAGATAGTTATTTTTAATTTCCTGTTTACTAATATGCAATTTTGTGCATTAGAAGTAGATACATTGATTTTAAATTGACTCAACTTATTTTTGAACTTATCTTTTCAATTTAATCCCTGCAACTTCCTAGGACACGACGAGTTTTTGATGACCAACGGAATTTGTTTGGCATGGGATTATAGAATAATTTAGAAAAGTTTCATTTCCTTACTAGAAATTGCAAATAATAAAAATCAATTCTAAGCGACCTCGTAACAGTTATGAACTCTATTAAATTAACATTTATTTCAATTATTAATAAATAATAGAATACATTTTGCATTAATTTGATTACCTGGTTCTGAAAATAAGTAAAGCTGGGATTCCGTTGATAAAATATTCAAAGCACACAACTGAATATTAATACCTTCATACGTATAATCTTTTTGTGTTTAGTTATTTCACTTGATTAATGGCTAAAATGTTTAATTTTATAATAAAATATTATAATAAGAGTAGATAGTAATAAAAATCAAATATACTTTGTTGTAGTACAAAAATATATTGAAACCTAAACTCTCTTACTAAAACACTCAAATACTTGAAATACATTTTTCACAACTAAATGGTGATTCAATTGGAAGTAACAATAAATTTAAATTTGAAATAAAACATATTATTTTTTTTTTTAATAATTTGCTGATATTTTATAAGATAAGATAGATTACGCGGCCGCGAAACTTTGTGTGCAAAAATGCATTGTTTCTCGTACTGTATGACACGTGACACCGTCTTGTTGAAACTACACGTCAATAATTCACTATCGTGCAATTGGTGCCAAAAAGAATTTGTTATCATGTTCCGATAACCTTCATCATTGACTGTTACAGTAACAATACAATCATTTTCAAAAAAAAGTACCGTCCCATTGGCCCAAAATTCGCAACAAACAGTGACTTTATGTGGGTGAATTGATTGTTCCTGAATAACCCGTGAATTTTCATCTCCCCAAATGCAACAATTTTGTTTGTTTACTTAGTCATTCTATAAGCTGAGCTGTAGAGAAAGTCCAATTGCCAGGATCGATGGCGAATTGAGGTTAAAGGATTGTCACGAACACTGCCACTCACTGCGGTAATATTTTCGCTACGAGGACGCAGTGGTCCTTGCACATCTAGCACTGACCTGGTTTGATCGAATTTTTCGATTAATTTCTGAACCGAGTCACGATTTGCTAGTAATGCATACCGAAATTATTTTGCAATGCTAGAATCGTATTGGTGAAATTTTCCCCATTTCGAAGATGGGTTTCAACAATTAAAATACGTTGATCTGTTGTATACTGCTGGGAATTGTTACAAATAATGTCAATAGTTAATAATTGACAGAACCATAATTGTACCAGATTTAAATTATTACCTATTACCTCATTCTACTTTTTTTGAAAAGGTTTGAAATGCTTATCAGGATTAATGTTTAACCTAAGCTCTGTGTGTTTATGTTAATTCAGGTAAACTATATCGATTTTATCTAAGAAATATTTAAATTAGATGGAGTAAGTAATGTCAATAGGATTATCTATTACCACCATGTTATTGAAAATTGCTTTAAGGAAATTTTCCATTAAGTAGTTTACAAGCTTTTAATATTTGTTCAAATGCTCATGCGTCGACGTTGATTAATGATAAATTTTATGTTATTATTAATTACTTCATAATTCTAACGTTAAAACAAATTTATGTCATAATCGGTCATAATACTGTACTATTAAATTGTTTCTTTATCTAAATCAAAATGTTTTGACTTCTTGATAAATCAAAAATTATCGCCCAGTGGAATGGTCAATCTAAAAATATTTAAACTATACGATGAGTGGGTAGGTCAGTTGTTGAACGAGCCGAAGACGAGCTTTATAAATCTGCGAGTCAAACAAAACGATTTTCTAGTGCAGATTGATATCTCGCCAATTGAAAATATTATTCAAAAATAAAATAATATGGTACGACTAAAATTAGTAATAAATTAGCTTATTAATTTTACTCAAAGGAATGAAAAAATCTTTTACTAAAATTGCAGTTTGTATAAAAATGCTATGGAATATTTCGTAATTATTATTCAATAATGTCAATCATATTTGAGAGATTTGGGAATGGGGGAGTGGAGGAGAGTGGCGGGGGACAGGAAAGCATGGAGAAGAGTCGTTGTTTCAGTCCTAGGTCTATAAGGCCTGTAGCGCTTTTCTATTATTAATGTCAATCAGTTATAAACGATAAAGATCGATATTTAGAGGATGCAATAGATAAAGAATAAATATTATGTATAGAATATATAGGTAGATATAAAAATCGAATTACTACACATTATATTGTTTTTCAATAGTTTTTCAATATTACGAGTTAAGTTTGAAAAGCCGACTTTTACTAAATGAGTAAGGAAGCTGTAGAGTGGAAAATTACTTTTCCTGCAAAATATACACAAATATTTTTCCTCTAATCGAAAATGCATTCGAGAATAAAATAATAATTACTCACAGTTATGTCACAGTTTTATCGCATATATGTAAAATAAACAGAATTGATTTATAATGTAACAAAAAAATATATATAATATTATGTCAATTTTTTTAACTATTCTTGCAAAATATTAGAAAAATGCACATGATTACTTTCTGTACAGTTGTTAGTGAAAATAGTTTTTATTTAATTTGATGTTTGGGTAACTTTCTTTAAATTATTTTTTAACCAACTTTTCAACATCTTGGAGATCTGAGAAAACAGACGACAAAATTACATCAAGGAATTTCGAATAAGAGTTTGTAGGAAATAAAATTTTCAGTAAAAATGTCGGTCGCAATATAACGCTCAATAGTTTTATGTTTGGGTGACCTAAAATTCGCAAATTGTAATCTTTTAGTTGTTTTCTGAAAATCAGAATTATTCTAAACTTCTGCTTCTACAGCTTTCAATTCCTTACAAAATATTTATCTATTTTCTAGTATAGATTAGCCCCCATATTTGCTTTTTCCTTCTGATATCACTCTCTATAACTTACTGGCACATCTTAACACTCCACCTAGGGATCTCTCTAATAATCTACCTCTATAGTTCCCAAATCGGTCACCATCTCATCGCGCCATTTATTCCTCGAACCTCCCCTTCGTTTCTCTGTATCTTTATTTTCTTTGGCTCTTGTTTGAGCTCTCATTGCGTTCGTATCATAAAAACTACCCTATGTTTGTCTTGCGTCTTTCATCAGAGTATGATAATCGGAAGCCCTATTTTCTCTCGCTTTTGCAAATAATTTTATATCTTCTGAATTCATTTAATATTTCATTAATTCTTCCATGTGCCACTATTATTCAAATATTCAATGTTGTCATTCTTTTATTTTTTCTTGTTCAAATCTTCTGTATTAATCTCAAAAGCTCCATTATATTATTATTTACAATGGTTGACTTATGACAGTTCTATCCTGTTTGGCTTTTATTCTTGTTTGGAATTTTATGTTCTTCAATCATCGTTCTACTGGCGGTTCAGGGTTTCCTCTCACCTATAGATGTTTACAATCAATTTTTGATATCGTGCTCCTTTGCATCTCCTCTTTTAACATCTATGAATTTTCATCATTTTTACTTACATCATTGTCGATATACATCATTCTCCTTTTAACTGATTCCTCTATTTCATTATCTTCATTTCTTTTTTCAACTTATATACTTTCGGTATAATTTTTTTCTTTCACTACTTTCTATTTTAGAAACATCTATTCACCATGAATTGAATCCCAAATAGATACTTATATTAACCATGACAGATTGATATGAACGCGGACTTTGTTATTCAAGAAGATTTGTACCTTTTCTTTCAAGTTCGACAAAATTACCATTTTAATTTATATTCTCCTGGTTCTCAAACGCACTTTCTATACTATTTCCTGCTTTATTTTAGAAACCATCAATTGCGGTTCATATTAGCCAATACTTACTGAGGCCGAATACCGAAAGCGCCCCACAGCTAGCCAGAAGAGTTAAAGCTGAACTTTGAAGGACTTCTCACGTTAACCAGAAGAGTGGCTGTAAGACCGGAAGTACTGGTTAATCTGATTTACAATCGATGCTTTCTGAATGAAAACTGGAAAAGGTATAGTGTTTCCATTCTTTGAGTTAGTTGTTGTCTCTTGTTAGTTTAGATTTTTTCTTTTCTTTTCATCTCCTTCTGTATTCCTTTTATTTTCTCCTTCATCTTATCATCTCATCTCACCTTTGGTCTCATTAAAACCGTCTCACATTTTTCCTCTTATTTCTGTGGTAGCGTTTAGTATTTGAGGAAACGGTCTCTTTAATATACAAAATAGATATGTTCCTACATCCAAATATCAACAACAATCTAGTCTAGACTGTTATCAGATCAAATGAGGGCTAACAAAAAAATCATAAAAAGATAAAAATCAATTTCAAGAATAAAATCGAGAATATTAAGATGGAAACATGTAATTTACTTAGGCTTTTTTAAATTCTATCATTTTCTTGCTAGTTTTATATTTAATGTTGTTTCTGGGGACGGCCCTGACTATACTGATAGTGTTTGGATTGCATGCTATGTGTAGAATCACAATCTACTTTGTAGATTAAAATGATCTATTCCTTAACTTTAATTTTATAATTATTATCAGTTAAGGTCAAACATTAAAATATTATTATAGTTTCTCGGGACTATTTTATCAATTATTATTACCCTATAAGTTAATTATTTTCTGCTTTTTGAGATTATTACAAGCCTAAGAGAAAAAGTTATTTTTCATTTTAATTAAAATTAACTAGCATTAACAAAAATAGCTAACAAAATTAAAAAAAAAGTCTTTGCAATATTAAAAAAGTAATATCTACAAATAATTCTCATATTTTGATTTTATTGTAGGTACATCAGATATTTTTTATAATAAAAACAAAAATAATTAATATTATTACTTTTAATTTAATAAAAGTTTCTCTTACTACCTACTCTTGTTAAATATTATTTTGATATGTCTAGTAAAAACAAAATTGGAATTAAATTGTTTGTTTGTTTAAATTGTTTAATTGAAGTAAAGGTACATTTTCAATTTGTAAATGCTACCTCTACGTCCAAAATACCACTACATGATGAAATGTTGAATATTGTGCTCTTGGTATTTTTTTATAAATAAAAGAATTGTGTAAAAACCATATACAAATAATTTCAAGAGCTTTTCATTTTTTATGCTTTCTACAAATTTAGCAATTGTACAAAAAATTAAACATATTATGAAATTGGTTTTACTTTTGCAGGCATAATAATTGTTCGCTTAAGGGACTATGTGAATAGTAAACACATGAATTCAACATTTATACCTTTAGAAATAATACAATCGTAAAAAAAAGTAATTAGAAGCCTGATAACATAGACCCTGGAGTTCCAGGGCCTGGAACAATTCGTTTATTATCAAAAAAAGCTCTCAAATATTTAGGAAATAATTTTTTTCAAATTTAAATGCACTTCTGGGGAGAAAGGAATAAATTGTTGTAGGACCCTTGTTAGCTAAATTTTTGATTAATTATAACTGTGTGACCTTATCAAACGTCCTGACTTTTTTCTTGTGTATATTGTACCTTTGAGGTGTTAACACATATGTACCTAGGGGCCTACTGTTTAACATGGGTTCCGAGCAACTGGAAGTTGTAATATACCTCATTTCGAGAGAAAGTTTCCCATTATTGTTTACCTCAGTGGTTTGGCTTTGCCTTTCAATGAGACACTTTCATTTCATACAATTAATATCTACCAATAAAAAACTGTACTTTAACAATACTAGAATACTCTAGCTTCAAAATTTGAAAATATAATGGTTATTGAACTCAGTGGAAAATTACTGTTCCCTCGGGACACTAAGGGTTATTATTAAGTTTCTAACCTAAATTGGAGATTATCATTTACTTTGTTACACGCATGTAGTAAAGTAAACCTTTTAATTTATACGACTTTCGGCATTATTGAAGGAAAAATTATAACCTCAAGGGTCACATTTTTAGCCCATTCATCTAATATTTCGAATCAGAACTTTATCTTTTTAAAAACACTTTGCTGATTTAAAGTCCTTCGTTATAATTGTGATAAACACCTTCGTCATTTCCTTCAATATTATTGTTGATTTATTGTATCTACAAAATTTGTAAATATTATACACCTAAACTTTGTTAATGCGTATTTTTTCATTCACAATCAAAATTATATTCTAATGACCTACGAAAATATTATATTTCATAATCGCACGTGTTCAATTTCGAGTTAAAAAGGTATTGTTTTTAAAGATTAATTTTTTTATCTTACCCAAAGATTGATTAGGTGAAACATCGTCAGTTGAAGAGGATTTTGATGATGCACTACCTATTAAGACGTATACAAAAGTTACACTAAGAAATACAAACAGTCGAAAACTAAGTGCTATTTTTCGAGTTCTAGTCCGTAACATACTTTATTATTTGCTAAATAAATTTTCAAAACTGATTATATAATATCGAATAACACTGATTTTGTCTGAGTCCGTAATGATACAAGTAGGTACTTTATAATAATGGTTTACAATCCAATATTACAATTTACTAAACCTCTCCTGCTTAAAATGAGTTCTAAACTGAAAGTAAAATTTTTAAATAAGTTTTATTAATTCTTTTCTTATCGTTTTCAAGTGTGCATTCAACAAGATTTTATTTTATCGTGCAATGGAAAATTCATAGAATAGTCAAATAATAACTCTCACGTGTTTTATCTTTAGATATTAAAGATTATTGACATTTTTAAGTTGTTGAGAATTTCATAATGTGTAACTTTTATTTTTGCAATATAGTTAGTAAGCTGAATATTTATACATAGTTCAACAGTTCCATCTTGTATAAATTATTACCATTGTAAAAAATTTACATTAATTTGTAGAAACACCCGATGTAGACGTAATATTTATTGATATTAATATATGTAGACTAAACCAATAATATCAACAACTCTCGTTAATTTATTGATAAATAAATGCAAGGTTTAGATATAAAATGTAAAAAGTTTCAATCTACAGGGTGTAAAATATTAACTATCACACTTGAAAGTAAGTCAATATATCGTGGTCAATATATGCAGTGATAACAAGCTTATTAGACAAATTCTGCACCATACAATTCGCAAATTTGCTCCAAATTTATACTTGAATGGAAAGAAAACTTGTGAAATAGTGAAGTTATTAAAAAACCAAAAAATAAATAGAAGATACGAATAAATGTTCGATTTCGGGATTCGGGAAAAGTTAAAATTAAAAAAAAAGAACTGGTTGAAATCGTACCATTAGAACCAAAATAAAAATTATTGTATAGGAACAAATTCGTAGAAACTGTGCAGTTTCACAAGGAAACTTGACTAGAATCTCAAAATGAATCACTAATGAGCTCATTTAATTTTAATAAAAGCTCTGGGTCTAAAGGCATACAAAAAATTAAAAATTAATGGTCTTTCGCAAAAAGAAAATAGACATACAAAATACAAAGCATTGTTACGGCCGGCACGATGATTGTGAAATTATCTTTACAGATGAAAATCATCTGATATTTCAAGAACAAGACTACCCCCAGAATGACCGTTTGTATATTGCTAATATGGCTAATATCCTTAGAAGCAAAAAAGTATCAAGGGGTTCCAGAATAAGTCGTTATTAATGGTTTGGGGACAGGTTTGCAAAGTAGGTAAGCTTTCACTGCGATTTATTGAAAAAGTTGTGAAAATTAATGATTCTTATAACTTGAACAAAATTTTAATAAATTGATTATTTACTACGCCATACTACAATCTTACTTCATGTGAACAAATTTTACTTCCAACAAGATTAGGCACCCTCCCATAAGGCAAAACTGATCCAACAGTGGTGCCAAAAAAATTTACTAGAATTTAATAGTGTTGAACAATAACCTCCAGACCTTAACTCTTTGGACTTTTGTATTTGAGCTTATATGCTTGTTAGCATAAGCAAGGATTACTAAGGCATACAACTTGAGTCCGGACCTGTTCGTTAGAATAAGCGAGGACTACTAAGCCATACCACCTGAATACGGACCTGTAATGAATACGGTCCTGACTAATAATTTTAAATTAAGTGTTGATTAAGTAATACCAACCTAAGTTGGTATTATGAGGGCGGTAATCAACTGAGGTATACTATACCAGAGAATAATTATGTAATAACAAGTAGAATAGAAATAAAGTAAGAACGGTAATAAATCGTAAGTACGTAAAAAGGCTAATTTTGTTTTATTTTATTGTAATTTTTGGCTCACGCTAACATGCTTAGTAAATTGGGCAATCCAAAAAATATAAATTTTCACCAGACGATGTGGTGCGTGCCGCATGAAATCATTTTAACAGAGTCGGAAGGAAATTTCAAAACAATAAGGGAAAAGAATTGAATGAAATTCTATACACTACTTTAGAAATGTAAAAAATTTTGAGTCAGAAAAGTTAGCTTGGTAATTCCATTTGAGAAAAGTTGATTGATCATTTTAAAATATTAATTGTTTTGTCCAATACACATGAAGTTCAAAATGACCATAATTTAATATTAATTGTTTTCGTTATTTTATATGGTGCAGCAATTATTACAATTTAAAGGATGTCTACAAACGAGGTCTACAAAAGAGGTCGATAAAATTACTCATCAAATATTTACACCAAAATGCAATAATTTTAAAAGGTGAAATTTTAGCTTTAATTCTTAACTCTTTTTTAAAAATAATCCTATTTTCTAGGGAAAGTTTCTGTACGAAAAAGGAAAGTTTTAGAAGTCAAGTTTGTTTTTAACAAAGGGATAGTAACTAATTGTGTTTGCCGACTAAATATTAACCCTGAAACTAAGCCAAATTTAAGAAACTTAACTTTAACTGCACTTTTCAACACTAGAGATTTTATAAAAGTCGTAATATACAGGGTGTCCCCGCACTCACTTTACATAACTTAGGTGGTGATAAAGGACACTTTTCTAAGAACAATATTTAACAAAAAAATTTTTTTAAATTCAAACCCTCAAGAGTTAGGCCTCTTTAAAGCATTTTTTTTAATTTCCACCTTCAGGTGGCCATAGCTCCAAAACTATTGATTTTTCAGTAAAAATGGTTCAGTACTTTTTTAAAGAGGGTGAAATAGTCTACAAACTAGATTCAAACCTTTTATTGTCTAAAATCAACGGCTTTCGAGTTATGAATTAAAGTAAGTTAAAAAATGTCGAAAAATTTGAGCTTTATTTTTTCTTGGTTTTTTTCAAAACCCTGTATCTTTTAAACTACAAATTTTACAAAAAATCTGACGCCCCATTCCGGATAGGAAATTTAACGGACTACAACTTTTGTCTAGTAAAAATTTTTGAGAAATCAATAATAAATAATAAATTAAAAATTAAATTAAATTAAAAATAAAAAATAATAAATAATAATTCACAGAAAAACAGAAAATAATAAACAAGGCAGCTACAAAATAAAAATTAAATTCACTATATTTTTTATTTTTTTTGAAAAATTATTGTATTAATTAATTTTAAACTATTACATTATTTAAGTAAATGTTGAAAATTACCACCCTCATTTTCAATACACAGTCGTGATCGTTTTAAACGATGTTTTATAGTATTATCGAGTATTATTTATAAAATTTCCTCTTTTGTTAAGAGCCACTATAGCAGGGGTGGTCAACAAGGTTGAGGGATTGACCGGTCGATCACGAGGCCAACTTTGCTCTATCGGTGAGTGTGAAAAAGTGTCAAAAAATCGAATTTCTGCGATTAAAATTGTCGAAAAATCAACTTTTTCGATTTTTTCTTGACGAACATTTTTTAAAACAATCACGACTGTGTATTGAAATGAGGTTAGTTATTTTCAACATTTACTTAAATAATGTAATAGTTTAAAATTAATTAATAAAATTATTTTTCAAAAAAATAAAAAATTTATTGAATTTAATTTTTTGTTTTGTAGCTGCCTTGTTTATTATTTTCTGATCTTCTGTGAAATGGATTGGTTTCTCAAAAATTTTTACTAGACAAAAGTTGTAGTCCGTTAAATTGGTTATGTGACGTTTCGCCCCCGCCGTTTCTCCCCCGGACGTTTCGCCCCCGGGACGTTTCGCCCCGACCGTTTCGCCCCCGCCGTTTAGCCCCCACCGTTTGGCCCCTGCCGTTTGGCCCCGGGACGTTTCGCCCCCTAAAATAATAAATAAATTAAAAGTCGAAAAAAAGGTAATTTTAAAATGCCCAACAAAAAATCCATATTATCTATCCTTCCATAACTTTCTGCGACGTTTTTTTATTCTTTTTGAAATTACACTATAGTATGTTTTGTTTATTTTTGGTCTAAAGCCGGAATTCCACTGAGGCAACACTGAACAAAATGAGGCATGCTACATTAATTTAATTAACTTAATTATTTAATTTCTAATTACTTATTCGATTATCTTTACAAATACTTATTCTATTGTTCCATAATACGGGTAAATTATGGTATTCTTCTATTAATGAAGCTGTTATCTCATTATTTCACCCCATTGACAACACCAGAAAACAAGTAGCATGCCTCGTGTCGTTCAGTGTTGCCTCAGTGGAATTGCGCCTTATCATCTAATAATAACTGTGAAATTTCATATCTCTTTAGAGCCTGTTCTTTTTTTAAACTTTTAATAAATTGAAAAATGTTTGGAAATAAATTTCTGCAAGTGCTTTGAAAACCGCGATGCCAGCCTTCGATGTGATTATTCGTTATGTGACGATCATTTATGGTTCGGTTATATACATTCCACATTTCAATAGAAAATTAAGGAGCTCGTCTATGTGTTCTGTTTCTTCGTCCTATGTAACAGTCTTCAAAATAATCCACAATGGGCAGTGCATCTTGAGGAAAATTTTCGTCTTCTACGAGCGCGTCGAATTCATAGAATTCATTCACGAATTCATAGAGCGAATTCATGTGATTGAATAACCCCTAGCCCTAACATAACTCATCAATAGAGGAAGATTATTAACGCTAATAAACGTTTCAATTTGTAATTTCTATAATAAGGGCCGTGCCCAAGGAGGGGGGCACCATTATTTTAGGAAGTTGGAAAAAAGTTGGATTTGAATTTAATCAAGTTGGAAAAACCAACAATAGGCGACATAGACAATTACAGAAAGTTACAGCATACTAATTGAGTATTTTAATTTTTATCAATTGAATTAATTTACCAGCTTAAAAACAATAAATTAATCTTTGACAAAATATAATACAAAAAATTGTTTACTTGTTATTAAAAGTAAGCTTAAAATGGTCTTAAACGTGACCAATAGTAGAAATTAACACAAAGTGTGAATGTAGTGTAAAACCAAACTTGGCGGCGAAACGGCGGGGGCTAAACGGCGGGGGCGAAACGGTGGGGGCGAAACGTCCCCATCCCCGTTAAATTTCCTATCCGGAATGGGGCGTCAGATTTTTTGTAAAATTTTTCGTTTAAAAGATACAGGGTTTTGAAAAAAACCAAAAATAAAAAAATCTCAAATTTTTCGACATTTTTTAACTTACTTTAATTCATAACTAAAAAGCCGTTGATTTTAGACAATAAAAGGTTTAAATCTAGTTGGTGGATTATTTCATTTTTTCATTTTATTTTTATTATTTTTTATTATTTTTATTATTTATTATTTCATTTTCACGTGAAGATGGAAATTAAAAAAATGCTTTAAGGAGGCCTAACTCTCGAGGGTTTGAATTTAAAAAAATTTTTTTGTTAAATATTTTTCTTAGAAAAGTGTCGTCTATCACCACCTAAGTTATGTAAAGTGAGTGCGGGAACACCCTGTATACAGGGTGTTTACAAATTTTATTAAAATACTTCAAAGTGAGATTGCTTAATTTTTGTAAGACTAAAAGTTCTTACAAGAATATGTCCAAGTTTCCAAAAAATTTATACATTGTTGAAATATTTTGAAGACGTTTTTGTCAATTAAATGAATTTTTAACAACAGAGTGATTGAATTTCATCTTTATTCTTACGAATCATTTGATAATTTTTAATATGAGAAAATTTCAACAGAACACAATTTTATTGGAAATAGGCACCGTATATTGCTGCTTTCTATGTACATTTCACGCTCAGACTTGGACATAGGTAGGACACGGAGGGTCTAGACATGGTGACTTTTAGTATGATAAGTTACGGATTTTACCTAACAAAGCCGTTGAAAAGTTACCCCATCCCAATTTTAGACTGTTTGGTGAAAACGTCGGAAATTTTCTTATATTAATAAGAATAATGATTTCACAAACGATGGACACCGAATTCGACACAACTTATAAACTATTAAGAATGGTTTTATTGTAATGCAAAATATTTGATTCTGCTCCTCGCGTATATTATAGGTTGCATCAATAATATAAGACAGCTAATAATTTGTTATTTGGATAAAATCTAAAATAATTTGAATTTTTCTGAATTATTTTTCTTTATTGTAAAACTTATACTAATGGCTGCCTTGGTTCATATCATTTTACCATAGTTTTCACAACATTTAATGGAAAAATGTTGAAGTTCACAAATAGTTGAAAAGCTAATGGTGCAAACTTTATTTTTAACAAAACCCCAAAGAAGATGTTCAGCAGTGTTAAATCTCATAATCTCGGAAACTATGTAGTTGATGTGAAAATGAAAATCTTAGAATTTTAAGCAAAATATTATTTTGAGTAACATAAATTTTCACTATTTGCACGTGTTACTCTATAGCGTCCCATAAATAATTTTCCAGGTTTAAATTATTATCTACATTCTAGACTTCTAGAGTACTATCATGTTCTATCAACATACTTTATAATTTTTTAGTAAGGTAAATGTAATTTAAAAAAAAATAATTGTAAATATTTCAACTATTACGACGCAATAGATGTGTCAAAATGTTTACTTTTTATGCTTATTTATCATAATAAGGATAGTTTAAAAATAATTTCTGTATTTAAAAATGTACAAACGACTCATTAAATATTTTCACATCAAATAAAATGTTTACTATTATTATAAGTATCAATTGGTGAGATAACAAATGCATGGATGCATTATAGCAGATGATTCTACTTATAAAACGGAGATCCACATAAAGAAGACAAAACCGGAGATTTATTACAATTTATGAAATATATACAAATCGTGAAGAAAATTTGATGATCAGAAGCTGGTAAAAAGCAAAATTGTGGTCCTTGTGTCATTGGTGTAGCGTTTATGATTAAATTTTGATTTCGAGAGTAACATTCTGTGATTTTTTTTCTAAAGATTTACTTGTTGGAGATGAATTTTGAACCTACCTACGGTTGGAAAATTTTATTGAAATATGTAAGTTATGAAAGAATTAGAGTGAATAGTACCAGGAAACAGGATAAAAGTAATTTTGATAGCTAACGAATTTTGACAACAGGTGAAAATGTTGTTGCTTCTCTCATTGTTGAATAAGATACTTATAGCAATTAATATAAAAAAAATACCAAGACAACTTCAGCTTACCCTAATATATTATTCCAAAAATATCAAACACAACATAAATCAGTTAATATTATATTAAAATGCCTCAATCAATAATAAATGCTTTCGCTGAATATTTTGGAAGAGTTTACTGTGTATATGAGGAAATTAATAAGATAATCAAAACTAATGCAGGACTATCAGATGTTGATAATTCCATTATAAGTACCATGGAAAATTTTTTAAGTATTAGAATATAGCCCATCATAAAATAAACAAATTGAAAGGATTAAATAAAATATCCAATTCATTAATAAAAGAATTTGTTAATATTTTTCGTAAATATAATTTTTTATTATTAATTTTGATAGGTATTATAATTTTTCCTTTTTTTTTTTTTCTTAATTTAATTTCAAATTAAAGTTTGGGGTAGTAAATGCGAGCTTGCCAAACTTTATGTAGAGGCTGCAAGTCTTTTAAGAGAAATCAAGTTTTCTAATAAAAAAACAGCATTTAAAGAGGTAACCTTTCTACCCAGCAAACAGCTAAACAAATTTACATATCAAGAGATCAATCATAAATACTAACGTGTAGCAACTTCAATGAAGTATCGAATCTATGCAATGTTCATAAAAATTTGTTACGCAAGATTAGGAATATTGTTATCGTACATTCATGAAGCATGAAGTACTTTTAACTCAAATCATTTAATTTATTTTATGATTTGGGTACTTGTATCTCTAACCAGCTGAGCTCTAGTTAGTAGCAAAATGTACAAATTAGCAACTATTTGTCATTTATAGGTCTCTCTATTTTTTTGTGCATGTGCATCCTATTGTAGAATTGGTTACCGAAAACTAATACAACAAAAATTATGCAAAATATTATCCTTTCCTTACATATTGTGGTGGTATTTTGACCATTAGAGGGTGTAAGCAAGCAAATAAAGGGAGTGATTCAATTTTATTTAATTTTTAAGTCAATAATCAGTTAATTTGGCTGATATAAAAACTTTTGCATCAAATTAACAACAGACCACCACATGTAACAATTTACACATAAAACAATACAAATTTGAAGTGAATTATGTAATACAAATATTTTGCAACATCCTGTGAATGTTATTAAACTTTTAAAGCGACGACAGTTTCTTGTAAAATAAAAATGTAAAATAAAAATTTAGTGAACAAACAATTATAAACACTATGTTACCTATAAATAAGTGCGACATTAGTGATCAAAAATATCGATTCCCACCATAAAATCCAAATTTCGAAAACTGGGAGAGGGACAGAATGGCGAGCGAGCCAGAATGAAGCCAGTCTCTTGGTGAAACTCAAAGAGGGAACACGCGAGTTCCTAAGTGACCTCCAAGCGGAGAGGAGTTCTTTCGTGATCCTGAAAGAAGGAAGAACTCGCGAGACTTCTTGTTGATCTAAAGATCAGGGAAGTGCAATTTTATGAATTCACTAAAAAGGTGAATAATTAGCAAAAATCAAATCTTCGCGTAATTGCTAATTACGATTTAAAATTAGTGAGCAGTTGTGTATTTCTGACGAATTAAGGTATCAGTTAATTGGATACCTACAACAGAAATTTGATTATAAAAATTAAACGCACGTGTGTGAAATTTGGAGAATTGGCTGGTTTTTGGAATACTGGCTGCTGTGTGGAACGTTTGGTGGATTGGGATAGATTGGAACAGCTGGCGACTGCTGACGGGAGTTTGGCCATATGGATCCGGCAACACGCTAACTTCAGTAAAAATTTACCATTTATAAGTGAGTTATTAATGAAACTTGTATTTACTGTTTTTATAAAATTACACCCATTACATGAATGGACAGATTTACACGTACAGTGTTAAAATTTAAAACGTTAAATGTTACGTGCATGTCTGAGCCATTACATCCAAATACTTGTGGTTTGAGACAAATTTATTGTCCTTATAAAAATTTGATGCAAATTGTTTATGATTAGTTTTACGTTCAATTAATAAATTATGCTTGTTACGAATTTGCATCCTTTTATTTCGTTTATCGAACTCATCGACTCTGAGGAAGAGAAAAACTCTACTACGGCATAACGTTAGTTTTTGGGGCTTTTTTGGGGTGATTATTCATTTAAGGGTGAATATCATTACAATATAATCCTTACATATAAGAAATAGAGTTGCGAGCTACAGATTCAGAACATCAGAATTAGAGTCCTTATTTAGAGTCACCTCAAGTAGAGAACAAAATATAATTAATCTCTATCTTACTAATCTACATCAATTCAATTATTGAAAACTTCTTGAACAAAAAAGGTGGTCCTCTCAAGTCCATTTTGAACTCTTTTTATAATTTTTCCAATTTGCGCATATAGCAACTGATCCAACGCGGGGAAAAATAAAGAGTAATTTTCAAATTTTTAAAATCTCGCCCTCTCGACCCCAAGCACTTCTTAACATTACAATCTTAAATATTACCCTACCCCTTCTAATATGTCAAACAAATCTCTACAAAACTTCTATTATAAAACGCCAAATTAAAATCCGTAGATTGGTTCTCGAATTATTATTAGTATAGCACATATTTTGTAAAAGCAAATTATCTACATTTTATTTTAAATATTTTTTGGAAATACGTCAAAAACAATGCTATTTTATTTTTACGTAGAATAATTTAAAATCGTTCAATTCGTTCCCAATTTATTTCACAAAGTACTTCTGATTCACATGAGAAAATTCTAATTGCAATAACATACAGAAAATCGATCGATTCCATTTTTTGTTAAAAAAGATTTTCCTATAGCTTTCGTTTGACATGGTTTTGACATATTGGAAAGGGTATGGTGCCATTTAATATTTTAAAATTGAAGGGTGTGGGAGGAAGGGAGTGAGATTTAAAAATAAAATATTACGCATAATTTATTTTACCCATATGAAAAGATAATATTATCTTTGCTTAATTTATTGAATAACTCGATATTCATTAATTTATTCTGTACAGCAAAAATTTATAATTTAATTTGTAGATAAGTTTGAACTTTTTAAAACAGAAGAAATAATTAAGAATAGTTACGATTTATGGCAATTTTAAGGTCGAAACAAGAAAAATTGAAATGGAAAAGATTCCTTCTAATTTCCAATTAGTTATACAATATTTAAACAAAAATTTTAGTTGAAAGTTTTGCTTAGAAAAGTATCTTCTGTCACCACGTTAGATCTTTGATTAGCTATAGGGACACCTGTATGTATACGGCAACTTTGATTATTATTAATAAATAGTTGTTATAATAATAAGCATTTTAAAAATGTACATTTTATTAAAATTAAAATAAATGGTTCCGTGTAATAACAATGATCCATTTTCTAAAGCGAAACGCACTTTTCATGTTGGTTTTCGACATCTTTGTCAAATTGATATGCACTGTTTAGCAACAGCTTAATCATTATGGGTAGTATATTATGTATTTATTGATTTTTAGTTAGAAAAATTGAGAATAAAACCAGCTGCGTAATATTAATTTATTTTTACATATTATTGGTAAACGAGAAAACTTGAACTTGATAAAAAATTTCATAGATTTCTAAAATATATAACACGATTAAATCTTTAAAATTATTTAATGTGGATCCTAACTTATTATTATTGTCTACTTATAATGTAATAATTTGAAATTAAACAATTGAAAGATGTACTAAAGCAGCTAGAAATCCTTAGTCAAAAAAGCTCTTCAGCACAATTTAAAATAATGTAGCTGTTACTACGTGATTCAACACTTTTGTTGGTTTACAATGTAGTACTAAGTATAATTGGGCAATTGCGGATTGCACCGATGGTCAAAGGGTCACATAATCTGACATGTGGATTGCACCGGGTTCGGTTAGGGTAAGTATGTGGACTGCACCGATGGTCAGTAAGTAATCTTTTTTAATTCCATTAAAGGATTGAGGTATTTAATTTACTACAGAGGTATGTAAGTAATACAGATGTCTGCCCGTATTTACATTTTCTGGTTTTCATTGCTAGATATTAAATTGTAAAACTTATAGCAATAATTGGAAACCCTCATTTCATCCATCATTTAGGTTTAGGTTAGGTTTATTTTTTTTAATGAGGATTTATTATAATTTTTTATAATATAATTTTTTGAAAGAGAGATTCACCAGTAGAACTTAGGTTAGTTAGTTAAAATTTTACGATTTGCTACCATTCTATTGGCCCATAATTTTTTAAATAAATTTTGATTGGCTGCAATGAATACATTTTATACATTATAACATTAAATTGTAAAACTTATAGCAATAATTGGAAACCCTCATTTCATCCATCATTTAGGTTTACGTTAGGTTTATTTTTTTTTTTTTAGAGGATTTATTATAATTTTTTATAATATAATTTTTTGAAAGATAGATTCACCAGTAGAATTTAGGTTAGTTAGTTAAAATTTTACGATTTGCTACCATTCTATTGGACCATAATTTTTTAAATAAATTTTGATTGGCTGCAATGAATACATTTCATACATTCCGGGGGGGGGGGGCACGTACCCCCAAATGCCTCCCCCCCCCTGGCTACGGACCTGATTTCTAAGATAGTGGCGGTATATGGACCAGTGTATTTAAATATTGAATTTACCGCCGGAGTTTTAATTTATTTAAGTTTACAGTCTTCTTATCTCATATCTAAACTATTCGTACAAAAGTGCGCTAATATTTAGATTGGAAAACAATAAAGTTTGATCAAACGTTTTTAATAAAAGCAAAAAGGAAATCTGCATTACGAAAGTAAAATTAGGGACAGTAATAAGTACAGGTATGTATTACACATTGGTATATTTAGTTTATGGTCAATCGACTGTTTTTTTTTTAAATCCGTTTTTTTCCTGTATTTAGTTACATTGAAAAATGGAAACGATTCAAGCAATGTTAAGTGGGCGCGGAAGAACACTGTTAGTGCGCGGCGGATATAAATTTTATCTAAACGCTGCATTAAAGAACGGAGAAGTTAAATGGCGATGTTGCAAACGTGAATGTTCAGCTAATATATACACTGTGGGAGAAAATGATCAAAGGATAGTAGTAAGAGAAAATTTGGAACATAATCATGAAATAGATGAGCAAAAAGTAAGGCGGCAAATTGTTAGTGGTGCAGCCAAACGAAAAGCGATTGAAGATACTTCGGAAAAACCTTCCGACATTCTTACGAGCGCCATCGTTCACACAAAAGTTTCTCGAGTTGATATTACTCGCCGAGATGCTAAGATAATCTCCAGGGCTGTTTATGATGTAAGACGGAAAGAACAGCCTCCGTTACCAACATCAATAATGGACGTTCATTCGTCATTGGATTCCATAATTATTAATACAGAGAACGGCGAAAATTTTCTAATGCTTAACGAACAAGAAAGAAATTTAGTTATATTTTCCTGTCTGACTAATTTAAGGTGTTTGTGCGCTGTCGAAAATATTTACATGGATGGTACTTTCGATTATTGCACTAAATATTTCAACCAATTATTTACTGTTCATGGGTATTGCAATGGGTATTATATACCACTTGCGTTTTGTCTTTTGAAAGACAAAAAACAACCAACTTACCAACACTGTCTACAATCGTTAGTGGATATATGTTCTCAAAATGATTTAATTTTTAAACCATTAACAGCAACTGTTGATTTCGAACTTGCTATTCATGCAAGCATTAAACATGTGTGGGAAAACGTTGAACTTATTGGATGTAGATTTCACTTAAGCCAAGCGTGGTATAGGAAAATACAAAAAGTAGGTTTGGTCACAGAATATCGAGATAATCTTTCAGAAATTGGTCAATGGTTGCGCTTCTCATTTGGCTTGCAATATTTACATCCAAACGAAGTTGATGCCGGTTATAGTGAAGATTTAATTGCGATAATGCCAGACGATGCACGACTGAACACCTATTCCGATTATATCTTTCGAACCTATATTGATGCGGATTCACTTTTTCCACCAAAGCTCTGGGCAGCACGCACATCAAGTATGTGCCGGACTACGAATGCCTGTGAATCGTTTCATAACGTATTTAGTTCACAGTTTTACAATCCTCACCCACCAATTTACACCTTTTTGGAGAAATTACAAAGTATGCAAATCAAAACATACATAAGCATAAACAGCATTAGCACAGCTAACACTGTTAATTCCATTACAGTTAGTAAACAAGCCAAATTACAACATTTGATAGACTTGTATTCAAACAAAACAATTACCAGGATCCAATTTATAAAAAGCATTTGCAATCATTATTGTCACATTAATAAGTGAATGTGAAGCGAAGTAATTTTCGAATTTTTTTAAATAAAATATAGGATTTTGAACATTTATTGGTGTTTTTTTTTTGTTTTTTAGTAATTTTCTAATTTTTTTAAATAAAATAAAGTATTTTTGGCATCTATTACTGTTTTTTTAAGTTTTTCAGTAATGTTTTGGCCGACTCCTTCTATACGTCCTTGTTTCATTTTCAGTAATAAAACAAGAAAAAAAGCCATATAAGCTTACTGGTAAGTCTTTTACTTAAAGGGATTAAGTATTTATATCGGTGCAATCCACATGTGGGGATCGGTGCAATCCACATCTGACCATCGGTGCAATCTACATATGACCCTCGGTCAAAACCCAAAAAAAAAAGGATTAATTTCTTTCCATCGGTGCAATCCACATACGTCCGTATAATTATTATTACAACACACTCATTTTTAATTGTATGATATTAGTAACGTACGACATTTAATGGACTTTGAGAGAAATACATAATACATGCAAATATTTTTGTATTCTTTTAAACGAAGCAAAACGACGGACGTCCTAAATTATATATTGTACTCTGCAATCGGTAATTTTTTGAAATAATAAAATAAAGGGGTAAAACTCGCTTATTACCAATTGCAAAGATACTTCCGTACCTTCAACTAGCTCAGTTCGTAATAATCATAGACTCAAATTCAACTTCAATCTTATTGTGCAAATAAGCACAATGAATGTGGATGAATAAAGTCTAAAGAAATGCCCTAATTGAAATAAAAATTGTATTTGCATAGAAGGACAAAGTGTGTATTTTATAATTTTGTAAATAAATCAACACGTCCGTCAGTTATGGATTGGAAAGAAAATAAACGCAGTTTACAAACAATTTGAGCTTGAAAATGAAAATTTAATGTTCAAAATGACGGTACCTTTTAGCTACACTAAAAAGATGGAAACAATGAATTTCAAATGTTAGTCCATCTTTTAACTGTTAACTTATGTTAACATTTGGATATGTGAGATGGGGCTGTTGTTATTGTCGACATTTGAAAGAAAAGTAGAAGGAAAAGAGTAATCTTAATGAATTCAAAATGTAATTAAGATTGGTCTCTTATAATATATTGATATTGAAAATCGAGTATTTAACTACTTACAGTAAGGCACGATATTATCATATATCTAGTTTTTGTAAAGGAAATATTATTATTTGATATTTGTGAGAACACAATACTTACGGCATACTGTTATTCCAATAATGAAAATCAAATTGGTATTATCCAGAAGCGATCAGAAACTCCCAATCAGAGAAACCGATACATGGAGGAACAAAATCCGATTAATTATTATCTTTACTACCAATTATTTTCAACACTTGACAGTTTCTTACACGGAGTAAATTTAATTTGTTTTTAAACAATGATGTATTATGCCAGATCAATATCAGGAAATATTCGTTACATTTTAATGAAGCGTAAAGGTCAAAAGCAAATATGTAAGGAACTTTACTGTTTACTTATTTTATCTCTAAAATATAAAAAATTGATACCTGTTACTCGGTAACTATTATATTATTTGGAAAATTGCGATAATTAAAAAATTAAAAACTTTAATAAATAAAAAGAAAAGTTTAACACTTTTTACAACAAGAGCATAATTTATATAATTTCAGTTTAGTTATTAATTTTATATTATTATACTGAAATTGCCAATCAGCTCAAAAATTGTTTTCGGTAGGGCAGGTTTGACTTATATTGCAGTGTTCCAAATTTTGTAGCACTTTTTTAGATATCATTACAAAGGAAAGCAAATGCTTTTAATTCATTTTACTTATTGAAATATTTCGCTGTATCTCATCTATTAATCTCATCAGTTCTTGAACCATTTCTGAAGTATTTTCGTTTTGGAGTAAAGCGCAAACTTTGGTAATTTTTGTGTGAAAAAATATATTTTTCTAAACTCTTAGGTAAGTACTAAAATTTTTTATTGAATATTTTTTAAATTTATTATTTGTTCAACAATTTTGTAATATTATTTTTAAAAAATGTATTTTTATTATTTACATTGAGTTCGAAAGAATTAGAAGATTTTCAGAAAACCAAATCTATTATTATTTAAAGCTTTATTGTGCACCGAAGATACAGTTGAGGTTTATTCATATCATTAAAATAATTCTATTTTTGCATAGTACCCTTAGATAAGACAAGAAAAATCACTTCAATATGTAAATTTTAGTTATTCATGTTTACATTGAAGAAGGTATAATTGCTATAAATTTCAAATAACATGTATACCTCCAGGGATCGCAAGCTCCTTAGTATTATAATTTATGTTTATTTTCTGAAAATTGCAATAAATTTATATAGTAGATTAGTAGTTTATGTACTACGTACAAAAAGATATACCTACATATTATAAAGAATGAGCGTTTGTACCTTAGTTATAGCACTCCTCCAAGACTGACGTGATATTCTCATTTATTAATTGAATTTATTTTTAGTTTGGGCCATGAAATGTAAACATTAAATTCTTTTGTAAAATAAAATATTGTACCACCCGATTTATTTATACTAAAGTTTACTTGGGTAAACTCGCAAATGAATGAAACTGAAAATGAAACGCCGATGAAAATGTTACAACTCCAATTAAGATGTTGCACGGTGCGACACAAATTTTCGCTTGCTGTAAAACTTTTTCTTTCTTTCTGGTTAATCAAATTAACCAAATTTGATCTCACGTTGAAGGAACCTTAATTAATTACATGTTCTCCCTATTTTTTTAAAGGACGTTGATTTTCGTTCCTGTCCAGACTCTTTGTTGTTTCGTATTATTAATAAAGTTTCTTCTTTCGTATAGTTTTAATTTTCTTCAAAGATCATGGCTTCGTTTTTCTTCATTTTAAGTGAAAATGATAATTTCACTTACGGAATAATATGTTGCAAGGGATGTAACGCATAATATATCCTTCAACTCGAATTTTGTATTAAACAATTTCTAGTTAGGTAACTAACAAAAATTATTCAACTGAACGTAGTCTACTTTTTACTACTTTCCGCAAGTGTAATTACACATAAAATAACTTTTACAAGCCCCCACTTCCATTCAATCTCAAAAATTAATTTATATTATTTCTCAAAGTAATTTTTCAACATTTTATTTAGTTTATTTTTATTGTTACCATTAATTTATTTATTTAAGAAATTGCATGTAGTACTCGTATGTATAGATACGTAGAAATTAGTACATAGTCAAAGTTTATATTCATTTTATAAAGCTGTGAAAATTATTATTTGTTTCCGTACTTCATCACTATTTTAACCACGTATAGTATAAAATTTAGAATTTGATCTCATGTTGAAGGAAAACTCAATCCAACGGATTATTTAATTAATTAATTTAAAGTTTCTCTGTTTCATTTGCACAGCAAATGATTATTTGTTAAATTAAGTTATCTGTGTACGATATCTACGAGTATTTAATAAAAAAGTTTGATTATAAAATATATCGTCGGGTCGGCCCATATTACTAATATTAAAAAAAAATATATTTTTCGTAACCATAACCTTTCACAACAATGCTGCCAAACTATCAAGCCGCTGTGTGGTCTAGTTTGTGAATTCCAGTAATTTAAATAGAACAACTTGTGTAATTTTCCAAAAATGGAAAAAATTGAATATCGAGCGATGATAAAATATTTGTTTTTGAAAAAGAAAAAATGATGAGATTAAAACGGAGCTCAGCAAAGTTTATGGGGATTCTGTCGATATCGACCATAAAATATTAGACAACTGATTTCAAATCTGTCCATACAAGAATTTTTGATGAAGATCGTCCAGGTCGTCCAAATGAGGTTATCATTTCAGAAATGATTGAAGAAATCCACGATATCATGATAAACGATTCGAGAGTGAAAGTGCGTGAGATTGCTGAGACTGTGGGCATCTCAATTGAACCGGCGGCGGCGCAGAATATTTTAACAACTCATTTGGATAAGAAAAAGCTATCCGAAAGATGGGTGCCGCGATTGCTCGCAATTGACCAAACACACACGTGTGTATGGACTTCAAAGGAATGTTTGTCGATGTTAAAATGCAATCCTAATAATTTTTGGTGTCGGTTCATAACTGTTGACGAAACATGGATTCAATACAGTACGCCAGAGACCAAAGAACAGTCTAAACAGTGAATCTTGTGAGGCGAATCTGAGCCAAAGAAGGCTAATGCAACTTTAATCGTCGAACAAAGTCATGGCCAGTCTTTTGGGATGTGTGCGGCATAATTCACATCGATTACCTTGAAAAGGGAAAAACAATTAATGGAGAGTGTTATGTCAACTTACTGGACCGTTTCAACCATGCTGTAAAAGAAAAGCGTCCGCATTTGTTGTAGAAAAAATCATCTTCCATCAAGATAATGCACGAGTGCAAAGTTGCGTCGTCGCCATAGCAAAATTTCATGATTTAGGATACAAATTGTTTCCGCATCCACCATATTCGCCAGATTTAACAACCAGCGATTATTTCCTATTTCCAAATATGGAAAAATGGCTCGGCGGAAAATGATTTGACTGTAACGATGAGGTTATTGCTGAAACGAACACTTATTTTGAAGGGTTGCGGTTGGAGCAATCGTATTTTAAAATACGATAAATAAATTTTACACATAGGGCCGATTTCATAATCAAAACGTTAATGGAGACTTAACTAAAAGATCATTGCTAAGCAATAGAAAACGTCCGTTCACTCTAACAAGCCAATAGCAATCCACTTTTATTTTTAACGACTCGTTAAAAGTATTATGAAATCGGCCCATAAAAATGTTTTTTTCTTGTCAAGGCCAGGTACTTATCATATAACCCTGGTACACTTTGAAATTATATATTTCAAAAATATACTTAAGTTTACTATTTTGCTGTATATTATGTTTTATTTACATTAAACAGTAAGTTTTCATAACAACAACTTTTGCATTAAATAAAAGTTTCTTGGATTTTGGTAGTATAGTTTAATAAACTTCGGTATTTCAATGCAAGTTTAAAGTAAAACGTTTAAACTTTTGTTGACTTCTTAACAAATTGACTATAAATTTTTTCAAAATTGTATATTTTTCACATTTTGTATTTTGAGTATTACATTATCCAATATAAAATATATTGAAGAATTCTTAAAAATCATTCGACTTCAATAAAGGAATATAATTTATTTAAAACGTAAGGTTTTTAATTTTCATTAATTTATTTTTACATCAATTCACTAGGTTCCAATTAATTTTATAGTTTTATATTAATATTTTTATGTTATAACTATCTGAGGAGCTCGATAGAGAACAAAACGATTGTCATACTTTATATTATACATTCATTACTACTTGATTTCGTTACCGACAACTTGTGTTACCGGCAATCTGCGAAATCAGTCAATTTGCACAATGCCTAGATAATGTGCAAACCCACCAAGTCGTAAGGTATTGTGCAAATTCACTAGTACTTTAGGCAATCTGCAAAATGGCTACGGTCTTTCAGGCAATGTGCACATTGTCTGTATTATTAGTTAATGTGCTTTTTGAAAATGTAACAGACTCACATTGACTAGACATTGTGCGAAATGCGTAAACTAGTAGGGGAGATGCTTGCATGTTGCCACCGCTTGCAGGTTGCCACCTTAGCTACATTTTGGTATTGGACCAATGTCATAAACTAGACTTTGACTGAAATCGAAACCTAAGGAGGTGTGGTCAGTTTTAAACTAGTTCTGGAGCGGACAGAGCCAATAAGACAGTGTGTGTTGAAGAAAGTTTGAAATCTTGTACCTTGAAAATTTAAAAATTGAAATTGTGCTTTTGTTCTGTGCTGATAAATTAAACATTTTTATCGACAAATCAACGTCAATATTTTTTCTGTGTTTCTTTTTCATTCTTCTTCTTCTTCTGCTTTTGACTGCCTGGCCTTCGGATTATTCAGTGGAAGAGGAGAACCAGCTCTTTGTCCATCTTTGGGTGGTCGTCCCGGCAGTCTTTTCCCCGTAGGTCGTCCATTTTTACAAATTTTCATTCAATTTACATAATCCTGACAAAATTTCAAACATATCATGAATCGGCATTTTTTTTTCTGTATAATTCTAAAGTAGCGTCAAAATGCAGGTTGCCACCCTTTTCGGCTTGCAAGTTGCTACCTCTCTTTCTTCGCTTGTTTACACTCATATGCAAGTTTTTATGATTTACAATATTGTTATTGAGTCAAAAGTGAAGTGCTTTCATTGCATTTTACTGATATTTTCGGTGATTTTTTTACAATTTCCGTTCACTCAAAATGTGCTGATATGCGGTTTAGTGTTTGCACTTGCTCTAATTGTGATTCCGATAATGATTTCGAATGATTTCATATAATTTTACAAAATTAAATTTGGAAAATAATTAAATTTCGTTTTTTACATTTCCTAGTCAATGTGAGTCTGTTACATTTTCAAAAAGCACATTAACAACTAACAATATAGACAATATGCACATTGCCTGAAAGACGGTAGCCATTTTGCAGATTGCCTAAAGTACTAGTGAATTTGCACAATACCTTACGACTTGGTGGGTTTGCACATTATCTAGGCATTGTGCAAATTGACTGATTTCGCAGATTGCCGGTAACATATACAATCAGGTTGTAAGTCGACCTAACGGTATAGATTGACTCGAGTTAGACCGAGCTAAACACGTGTGAACTAGGAAGTTAGGTCTACCTTAAAATTGATTGTAAACATCTTAGCTTGGACTAGGCCCAGTAACCTGATTGGTTGGAAAAACTGCTTTCAGTTCGGACTAAATAAATGCAATTACACGTACTAGGTACAGTAAACTTAAAACCAACCCATCTTAAATCGATCTAACATTAAGGTCGACCTAACGATTCCATGTATACCGGTATATGTATAGTATTACCATACTTTTGGTATAAAATCCGGATAGTAGTAGAATATTATATTTTGTTCTTTTGAAATAAAACTGATGCTAAAACATTACAGTTTTTTTATTTTAAATATTCTAACAAAACACAACTTGAAAAATAATGTAATAAAACTTGACGCGAAGCTTTAAAACCGTTGAAAGTTTTACCAAAAGATATCTGCATAGTTCATTTTCTGCAGTAAAATCTTTGTGGGACATGCTTGCATATGGATGAAATCATTTAATTTATAGAAAATAGAATAAAATATTTCATATTCCGAATAAACACACAATATTTTTATTTATCAGCTACTTAAATGTATATGTAAATACAATACATTGTCGTAGTATGACGTACAAAACAATGGTGGAATCCGAAATCCGGTACTTAAGCAATAATTTAGGCGCAATTGAAAGTTGAACTCTTGATGATGACGTCTAGATTTATTACGAATTTATCCAACTTTCTATACAATACACAAAAGTGTTAATTAAATAATAAACTTTATTCGTTGCGTTAAAGTACAATTTCAAGTAAGTACCAATAGATCAGTCATCCTAAATTACATCAAAATGGGGCCTTATGTCATAATCGAAACAATAGAAATTGAACTAACATTTTCACGACTCAAAGGAAATGCCTTGACCTTGAAAAAATATATCTAGTCATACAAAGTCTATCAGTTTTTCACAAAGATTAAAGAACTATTAAAATGGAAATAGTTATATGGTTATTGATGGAGTTGGAAAGGTTGGGGCAAATCAAAACCACGAAACCTCAAGAATGAACTGTGTGAAGTAACTGACAACTTTGGTAAAGTAAAATATTTTATATAAAATTGTGGGTAATAAAAATGCTACTTGGGGTAGGTTATACCAAAGTTCAAAAAACTGTAGTTAACCAATCAGCACCAGTTAATCTCTGGGTTAAAGCTACAGTTCACGGTTGAACTTGATACAATTTACCCTTATAGATAGTAGATAAGCCTAGTAGATTATAATGGCCTCGATAACTAAATACAGTGATTTCAATAAATGCTTACACAATTTATTATAATATATTTTTTGGTTTTACCTTAAGCAAATTTATACAATAATTAATTTGTTTCTTGATATCAGGGATACCAGGGTAAAGTAAACATCTGAATTCGGAATAATCGAATATTTTGAATGAACGAATAACAAAAAAACTAGTAAATTATAGATTTTATTGATTTCGAATTTTTACAAGAACTTCTTATTTACTGATATTTCAACTCAAGGATAAGGGTTTGATATGAGATAACAATTATTATTTATTTATCTATTATATACGTAGATTGCAACTTTACAAATAATATAAAGAATAAATTATACCTTCAGATTAATTCCGTTATTTTTAGTAATATTATAAAATTTAATTTTAAAGCTCACCTATAGCTTTTCTTAAATTTTTATGTCGACAACTTGATACCCATAAAGTTTTTATAGAAACCGTAATAAAATTGTTTCAATGTAAGGTTTTACTACAAAGTTCCAATTTTTTAGATGGAAACTTATAATAATAGTATTAAAATATTTGTTTAATTTAATTGCATTTCTTTATTGTATCTCAAAGATCTCAAAATATTATAATCTGGATATGATTACTGCGACAATATTAAATGAAGAGATTATAATTAAACCTATTTATAATTTCTTTTTATTTTGCCATACTTTAATCTGAAAAATATGGTAATTCAAATTAAAAAAATTTCAGATTTTGACGATTAAGATTCTTTGAGGTCCAACGAGTTGAAAGGGACCAAACATCAATAAATAGTATGTCTGTATGTAAGTGGGTGAGGGTGACACTGAATTTTATGTGCGCTATAACTCCCAAACCAATAAGGATTTCACAACCAAATTTTATATTTAGTACTTATAGAAAAAATATTATCTCTTTCACTTGTAAATTCTGTAAAGATTTATAATTATAATTAGGAATATCGATGTGATTGTCTAAAATAAAATTTTTGAGAGAGAACCAAATGAAATAAAATAAAACTTTTGATCGGATTTCAAAAGAACAGTCCGATTTTTATTGTCTCGCTTTTACTTCAAAGAGCTAAATATTTATATCAGTTTTCAATAGATCCTTATAGTTCCAGCAGAGAAATTCACGAAGAATCGAATGAGCCCAAAATAAATTGAATTTGTTCATTAGGTTTTGAATTATTGTTGGATAAACTTAGTATTTATATTTTGTAATAAAAATTTTATAAATTTATGTTCCAATGTTACTAAACATACTGCAAAAATAACAAAACTAAACAAAACAAGTCATTTTTTTCTTTTGGAAAGAAGCTTAACCAATTTACTGACTATGCTTTTTAAATACGATAAAATTTATTTGAAGTTATTTCAAATGTGCAATTTCGCTGTTGTCATTGATTAACCATTATCAGAAATTATGAGCATCTCGAGTTATCATTAGATTAAAAATAAAAAAAAAACCAACTATGAAACAATGCACAAATAAAAATTCAAATTGTTTACCGCAATGCACATCACTAACATTGCTAAAAAATGTCGGAGTCGGGGGCCTAAAACTTCATATAAATAAAATATAATAAGGTGCCCGATTATGACATTTTCAATATTAGTGGCAATTGAAAATTTTATTTTATAAACATTTCATAAACAGATGATAAATATCCAATGAAATTGTATTTTTTTTGCTTTCGTTTAAATAGATCCTTGATAGGAACAATGACACTTTCTGTACTCACAATAAATATTAAAAATCTAATGTACGTAGACTAAATAAAAATCGCATTTGTGTGTTTATTCTTGTGAGATTTGTAAAACTAAATATTAAAATTAAAAGTGATCTTTAAACCTAAAAGAGCAGAATTAATTAACTATGTGACAATTTTGTAAACAAATAAGTTTATTCAAGAAACCTACAAAATATTTCTAGTATTTTGAACGAAACGGCTCAATCTTTGACAACAAATTATTCAAATGGCCAACTTTCAGCAATAGACAAATGAAGTTGATTTTCGTCCAGTTCTGATGGGAGTAAAAATGGCTTACCCGATTGATCTTAAATTTGAGGGTAATATTTATGGAGCACTTTCTTTTCACTCTATTTATGAAGTTTCTAGGACATATTAAACATAAATATCTGGTTGAGAATAGGAAGATATGGCCTATTATATCCAAAAAAGCCATGGGTCCACAGGGCCTGTAGTGCTATAATATAAATATAATTGGTTATCAGAGACATTAGAGTTTGTCGTACCATTCACAGGCCAAAAACCCAAAAATTTGAGGACGTCTCGAATTCTAATAACCGTATCAAACCGGTTATAATAATGTAACGCAAATGTACAAAATTGTCAACTGATGATATCAACCTAAAATATCTACAAAACTAATTATAAGTATAACAATATAATATACTATAGGGTGTTTTTTTAGCTGCATGAGAACTTCAAAATGAAATAAAACATTAAAAACCTGACGGAATGTTTTGGTTATAATTTTTTTATGAAAGTACAGTTAAAGGCATTTATGATTTGAACATGACTTCCGGCATGTGACCACCACGACTAATGGTTACGAAGCGCATCCGTTCAGTGCAATTTTTGACCACTTTTTCCAATATTTCTGGCTTTATTTCATAAATGGCTTGCTGAATATTAGCCTCCAATGCTTCTAGAGTTGTTGGTTTGTTAGCATAAACCATGGATTTAACATACCCCCACAGAAAATAATCTGGAGGTGTCAAATCACACGATCTTGGAGGCCAATTGATAGGACCACGTTTTGAAATAATGTTGTCACCAAATTGTCCTTTCAATAAATTGATGGTTTCGTTGGCTGTGTGGCACGTAGCACCATCCTGTTGGAACCATAAGTTGTCAATGTTTAGCTCTTGAAGTTTTGGAAACAAAAATGTATTGAGCATGTGTCGATATCTCACACCATTCACCGTAACGGTAGCTCCATCCTCATTTCGAAAGACATATGGACCAATGATGCCGTTGGCGTGTATTCCACACCAAACAGTCAATTTTAATGGATGCAATGGAGTCTCAAGATAATGTCCCGGATTGGTCTCACTCCATATACGGCAATTTTGTTTGTTCACATACCCATTTAACCAGAAATGTGCCTCGTCACTGAACAAAATTTTACGGTAAAAAAAATGGATCCACTTCCAATTGGTTGTGAGCCCAATTTGGTAGCGTTGTTCAATGGTCAATCTATGCATTATCAAATGCCAAACCTTGCTAAACACAAATGTCAAAAAACTGTTTCCATAGCAATCTTGGTTCAATTGTTATCCCTATTGAAAGTTCTCATGCAGCTAAAAAAACACCCTATACATCAAGAAAGAAAAAAGGAAATGTGGATATTAGAAAAACCGAGCACTCTGCTTACAGTCAATTCATTAAAAACATCCCTGAAGACCGACAATCACTCCAACCGGGATAATAGAAAATGTAAATCTTTGATGCAGTTAACTAATTAAAAGTTTACCTTTTCGCTGTTGCCGTAGTTTACATTGCCCTACATCAAGAGTGAATGTACAAATTATACCAATTTTGGATTTTACTCTACTGCGCAAATATTAATTAAATTCTTTCTTGTAGTTTTAAATTTAGTAGGTGAAATTAATGCAAGTTGGGTTGCATAAAACGAAATCATTCAAAAAGGTAAACTTTAGTCTTTAGTGCTTATTTTGCCCTACTTGATTGCCAATTTCTGCTACCTTAGTAATACTCATTTCAGAAAAGCTTATTTTCCAATTTCGAACAAATAGATACCATTTTCTTTATTTATAAAGAAAAAAAAATCTTATCGTTTCCAAGAGCTAATTAACATTGAAAATTAATATAATTCAATATATTTTCTTTATAGATACTAAGTATTATATAAATAAATAATTTATATTAACCGGTTTTCAACGTCTGCGATGCCCAATTTCTAACCTCATCGATCCGATGCTAGTATTTATTGGACTTTTTGGTATTGTACGCTTTTTCCGAGTGCCAGGGAACCGGCCTGATGCCTCAATCCCCAACCTAGAGACTGGGAGACGGTCAGAATATAATTCTTACTTTGCCTGTAGTCGAACCGGGTTCTGCATTAGCATCCTATGCGCCTAATCGCTATGCTAATGACTAGAGCAGGGAATTATATGCACTAAAACTACAAGATATATGCGGCATATATGCAGGTTAAAAATAAGGATATATGCTAAAAAAATTACTAAATATGCTCTTTCATTTTATTATACGTAACAATTTATTTGGTAATAACTGCATTATTACAATAAACAACTAAATACTTTTCTAAATTTGTAGTTAAAAACTGTTTTATAAGCAGAAAAAGATCTCTCGAGTCTCGACATCACAAGATGTTATTGGCGCATATTTATATTGACTAATAAGATTTTTAAATTTATTTTTCATTAACTCTATATATAACAGGAGGGCAGTGCTGTCTTTAGGCATGGGCCCGAGGGGCCCGGGCAAAGGGCCCCTTCCGGGCCCCGTTCTATACAATTTGTATACACATTGTATATTAAACTTAAATAAATATCGAATAAGGGCCTACCTATCTACTGAGTTACATACTTCGTTTCTTAAAGGGCCATTAACTTTGGCCCGGGGCCCCGATCATATAAAAGACGGCGCTGCAGGAGGGTTATTAATTTTGAGTAACCAGAATTTTGGTTACTAAATCATTAAATTTTGTCTTTTCAGAATCTTTTCTCTGAATGTTCAAAATATATTGAAGTTGCAAACCCAAGAGAGGCTAGTGCTAAAGAATTTTGAATTTGAATTTGAAAAATTTTAAAATTTTATATAAAAATAAAAAAAATATAATTTAATAAAAAATAAAAATGTAATATAGATTCAATTGTTCATATATATGCCCTAATATTAACAATTTCCAAAAATATGCAGCAACGTGTCAAATATGCATTTATATGCCATATAACATGTGCTTTTTCAACTCCTTTTTGTATGAAACGGATAGATTTCAAAGAATTATCCTTGTGCATAGCTTAGAAAAAAACATGGAGTTCCATATAATTCCCTGCTCTACTAATGACCGTCTCGCGGTTACTGTTAAGTATAACCAACAATACAGTGGTGAGCACAAGTTGCATAATCTGTATTCCATTTAAAGTATTATTAATAGGGTCCGGATTTGTAGGCATTTGCATGTTTTTTTTGCGTACAGGCACGTGTAAAATTTTAAAAGGGGAGCATGTTTTACGCCTTTCTGAATCGTTTTATATAGTTTTTATTTTGCCTATAATGCATATTTTGAGTTTAAGTGCATATTTGGTGGTTTGTTGCCTATAAATGCTTATTTGCTTATATTGGTATATATTTTGCATATTATAGCAAATCAAGTAATAAAATTTTAAATAATTTTAATTATTCTCTTTCTGATACTGCCGCCTTTTGTATTATTTAAACCAATAATTTTAATTAATATCTACTTTGTCAACTGTAGGTGATTCAGTGCAATAACTGCATATTCTATTAATATTACTGCTATGATCATGTTACCAAGAAGGTGCATGTCCGCCCCCCATTTCGAATTTTGACTCCAAAATAGTCTCAATCGTTTGTGCCTGTTTGTGCCTATTTGTGCAACCATTATTTTCGTTTGTACCCAAATAGTTTACGAGATATTTTAAAATTAAGCGGGTGGGGGGGCTGGAGACATGCTAGCCCCCCATTTCGAAGTTTGACTCCAAAATAGTCTCAATCGTTTGTACTTCGTTTGTGCAAACATTATTTTCGTTTGTACCCAAATAGTTTTTGAATAAATATTCGAAATTTTCGGTAACACGTATTAGCACGTGGTAATATTTACAGTTTTTTGAAATTCGAATTTCGGATTCAAAATAGTCTCAATCGATTATACTTCGTTTGTGCCTGTTTTTTAGCGCATATTTGAGTGCTTATTTTGAAGTTTTTAGAGCATATTTTCCTGCATATTTTCAAGTTTTTTAGTGCCTACAAATCCGGACCCTAGATAATAATAATAGAGAAAGTAGGGTAAGGTGGTGCAGAGAGGCATAAGTTTATTACAGGTTAAAGGAGAGTAAGTATGACTTTGAAATAAAGATAAAAATGGGGTATTATTATTTTGTAGTAGTTGTGAAACAGTTAAATCACCTATAACTTGAATATTCTTAATTTCAAATTCTTCCTTTTTCTCAAACTCAAATTTGTTTGTTCCTTAATTTTTAATCAAGACTTTTTATGGTAAGTTTCAAGTATTCACTTCAACATTAGAAAAATATGATCATCATGATAATATAAGAAATAATATTATACAGTATTATATTTGTATATTATGGGGCATTCCATGCCAACTTAGCCTACTGTAGACTTTGACATTTTTTTGAAATTTTATTATCTGTTTTACTATGTGAAAAAAAGCACCATGAAATTTTCGAAGTAGTAACTAGATATAATTTTTTCAAAATTCTAGAGGGTTTTGCTCATAACTTTTTCAAAAGTGCATCAGTTTGAATGTTATTCTTATCAAGTTGTGTAATTTTTAATGAATAATCTTAAAAATTCTATGCAAAATATCAAACAATTATTTACCATTATATTTTAACCATACCATAAATTAGTAAATATAATGGTAAAATATAAAAATTGTCACAGCATAGGAAAATCCGTTCAAAAATTATTTTAGTGGCACAATTAAAAATAATAATATAAACAGAGAAACCATGAAGGAATATTAAAAAAAGTTGTACTATGTCATTCTGAGCTTTTTCTATTTTACAGAATCTTTTTACTTTAAGTAGATAGAAAAATGAATTAAACCATTGTTTACTGAGGTGTTCATTGAACCTTACAAAATAGAGATGCAATTATCATACCCTATTCATTTATTACATAACAAAGTAAAATTATTAATTTATATTGATTTAATTGATATATAGCCAGTACGTGTACGAATGAGTTGTAAATTTCGTACATAGGTCATTGCTATTGTGAGTTAAATTTAAATAAAATTTGTAACTTCTTACAAGTAAAGTATAATTATTTTTAATTTTCCATTACGGTAGTAGAAAAAATGCTGAGATAACACCCTATATTATATTATGATCATTAAAAATTACGAGTAGCAAAATAATCTTTAATCTTCATTTGTAATTTAGGAAACTGATGAATTTTAACTAATACAAAATATTTAATAAAAATTTACAAAATCAAAAACAAAATTTGAAAGTGATTGAAAATTTGAAAAAGTAAACACATTACTAAATGTTGACTAATATATCCGTTATTGCTTGTTATTTGCTCACTTCTTTTTAAGTGAATAATTAGCTTCAGGATACTACATACAAGTAGTTTAGTTAATTTTATGACCACTAACTGTTTTTGTATTATTGTGGTAGCACACTTCCTTTCCCCATTTTCTATACGAAAATTTATTTTGATAAAAATACAAGCAGCTTACAAAGCTCTCTTCACGGTCATTGACATATACGGATTGATAAATAAGTCTATCCCTTAATTTGATTATCAATGCCACTCACTTATAATGCTTAAATTAGGTGTAAAACCAGGAGTCAACGTTTGGTCAACCCTTTTGATACAAAATAAACGTTATAGTTTACTTCCAAAATTTTAAGCACTGTAAATATCGCCAAATTTAATACATCAACTGATTGCACTGCCCTTTGGATATTAACAAATCAAGTTATATTTTCATAAACTGCATTTTGATTAGCTCGGCCAATGCGTAGGACTGTAACACAATTTAAAAGAAAATCATTTAATAAACATAGCATCTTTTTATAATATTGTCAAAATATGACAATGACATTTTAATTCTTACCCAACCAGCATAGGAAGTCTTGTCAAAAATTTTAGGTAAGTCAATAAGCATTTCTACAACTGACATAATAAACAAGTGCCTAATATTGTGCTCTATTATCATTATTGTTAACGGCAAGAGTGGAGGAGGCGGGGGCCATATCAGTGAGTGACTTGTTGCAGACAGGACAACATGGACTTCGAAACACTGGCTTCAGGTAAATCCTTAATTATCCTCGTGTGTTATTGCTCTAACATTAGAGTTATTAAGTGCGGTGTAAATCTGAAACGGGAAATCTATGAAATTAAGTGCTTCAACACAGTGCTATCTTGGATATGCAAGAAGTTTAAATTGTTGTTTAAATTCTTACACAAGTGAATGATTGTGTTTATAAGAAAGGGTCCGAGATAAATGTTTTAAAAATGTACTACCTAAAGGAAAATACTATTCTAGTGCTAAAAATTTTATTTATGTTTTCCAATTCATTGTTTAATACATTAAACGGCATTAAATTCAATTATCTGTTATCGTTAATTAGTAAATTGACTATTTTTGAATGTTTTTATTACAACCCAGCCATCTCAACAAGATCTTCCTGTATAGTAAGAATGCTTAATGGTTGATTATTTTTAAATTCAAAAGTTGGTTATTTTCAAGTTATCAAATCATACTAAAATGGTTTACTACAAAATTTTTAATTATGCTTATCCTATAGTTGAATTTCTTCTGCAATATTGAAAAAATTCAGTTCAAATATTATCTAATTACCTGATAATTTTAGTCTTCTAGTGTACAGTTGAATTTTGTACCCAACCTACTACATCAGAATTATGTATTTATTATTATTGCACGTGCACTATTGTTCATATTTAGTAATTAAACATTTTACATTACGGGTACTAACTTTGCAAAAATTCAACTTATTAACTTAATTTGTCAATTAAATAATCTAAATTTTTAATATCAAACTACATTAATGAAAAATAAAAAACTGTGTCTGAATGGCTATTGAACGTTTTTATCATGGTAATACAAATTAACTATTCAATGATTTTTATATAGCAGGAAATGATATAAACAATTGATATTAGTAGATAGAGTTATATATTATATTATAAAGAAGGTTCTTATTTTATATAGTATTTATAATGCATTTATTTACCTGGGAAAAGATTTTCGAAAATTAGAAAAACGCCAAATATTTAATGCTTTTTCATACACACTGACGATATCAACGCCTGTAAACCCTATAATACAACCGCTGAGGAATACCTAACACTTTAGGGGTCGGTAAATGGGATACCTAAGGTTAGGGATTTCTTAAAAGGAACTCTAGCGCTTGGTGAAAACCAAATTTGACATACGAGTTTCCTTCAAGTCTCCGTAAAGATATTTTACATTAAAAATATCATCACTGATAGAAATAATCTTAACAATAAAATATTTCAAGTATTTCTTGCCTGAAAATTTCACTGACATAAAAGCACCAATTTCAATAATCATCAGAAAATTCCATGGTGCACCATTTTTATTAAGTTCGGGGTTTCCACTAGGTTATTCAAAACAAAATGGATAATTACCATGATGATGTTCAACTAAACTATATTTCAAGCGCATGGTATGATTTCTAGAACAGTGTTTTATAAGGATTATTTTTAATTTTAGAATAAATAATACATGTCTTATGTGAGTATAAAAAAACAAAACACAATCTGAGAAAAATTTGCAATTGAAAAGTGATTTTCCTTTTTCAATAACTCCTCAAGAAGTTTAACTTCCATACAAATAATGACAACTCCGCTGAGATCTCTAGTGTCAATTATTTGAACTGCATATCGAACTGTTTGCAAAAACCAATCAACACAGGTCCAAGGTACGCCACCTTCCCTATAAAATTTTTATTACGGAGATTTAACTTTCTTCAATATTGTGTACATTTATTATGATTATGAGAGTAGGACGACAAGAAAACATTAACTATAACACGAAAATCATATTTTAGTCCCTGATTTTCAAAATTAGGGGTAGTTGTCGACTTCGGGGGCAATTACAGTTTTTATATTATGTTTTTTCTTGGTCGTAATAACCTTATTAATATAAAAAGGAATTATTAACGTTGTTTTGACTCTCAAAATTTTTAGTTTCCTCGACGATTAGGATCAATACTAACCAACCAATACTGCAAAATCTTAAAGTTCGCACATTTGAATAAAATTTAGTGATGTCATTATTCTTATCACATTTTCGGAAACACTAAAGTTCATTTTCGTACATACTATTTTCCTGAATTTGTTGCCGTACATACACAAAAGGCATTTTATAACTTTGTACACTAACCATTTTTCATCATTTTTTGGTCTCATCTAACCATTCAATTAATCTTTCCAGGTTACAAAATCATAAATATCATTGATATAACATGGTTCTAATATTATAAGCAGGACAAAATTTTATTAATAATTTTATAACAGATAAGACGCGACTTTTTTCAAATATCTCGAAACTCAGCTAGACAGGAAAAGATTTAACTACAGTAATATAGTTTTCCAAAACTCGTCATAGAAACAACACTTCCCTGCGTATCTACGCGCAGGGAAATTGAATTATAATGACTAGTCCGGTAATGTCAGTAATTGATTTTTTCAATGTGTTTTGACACATTGACAAACTTGATTTTTGCTCATTTTAAAAATGTTGTTCAATTATGTGTTTTAAAATTTCGATTTTTTACGATTTTCGGAAAAATTTAATACAAAATACGTCAGGAAAATATCTCACTTTACTCGGAGCTCTAAAATACTCGGCACGAAGTGCCTCGTATTTCAACATTGCTCCTCGTCAGTAATATATCATTTTCCTGACTTTCATGTAAATAACTATTATTCACAACCAGTTAGTAATCGACACATTCCTGACTTTTAAAAAGTTGGGAAGCAGTTTATTATTTACTTTCACTTGCCAACCAATCAGAAAGCTATTTTGTTTTACTTTCAAACCTTAGGTTGGGAAGTGATCACTTCCCGACCTGTAATGTCGCAGTGTGACAAGAAAAGGAACTAACAAACAATTTTATTTTTAAAAATTAAATAAAATTATAAATGAGATTTAATTATTTACAAACTGATTGTGAATAAAATTGTATACATACCTCGGTGGCAAACTTCATTCCAGCGTCGCGCTAACAGTTGACTTCGGCGCTTCGCACCTCAGTCAACTAACTTAGCGCTCCGCTGTAATGAAGCATTTTCCACCTTGGCACGTAATATACTATTAAAGAACATTAACATCTTAGCTCGTGCTATCAAACATACACATTCACATATTATGTATAACCCGACATCAAATAATGGGTGCAGATAAAAGCTAAGCCCAGATTACAATTTTCTGGATTTCAGTAGACGACACCAAATGTCTGGTTTTGAAATTAATTTGTGAAATTATGTATGTGCAACATGGTCTGACAAGGATTATATTATGAGATATGGATCAATATAGGAACTGAATATGTCCATTTCAGTAGTTTTGAATAAATCACATAAGATTTTTTGTTTTTAAACAACTAAATTCATTTATTTTAAAAATTATGTTTCCTTAGTGTAGGACTTTATTTCTAAACAAATTACTGGAGAAGCTACCTCAAATTACTGCGATAAAAGTATAAATCAAGGGGCGGTCGAAAATGGACATATTCATTTTCTGCAATGATTGACTCAATTATAAATAATAAATGCATATCCATATATAGGTACATAACTATATAGCTAAGAGTTCTCACTAACTCGCTAGGTTTGTTCTTTTGTCTTACTCTGAACTACTACAAGTAAAGCAGTATAAAATTGATGGGTGTAAGAAGTGGGTCCCTGATTTTGGACCAATCAATTTTAGTAATTTTCTACACTAACTTACTCGAAATAGTTCGGAGTAAACAAACGAACAGACCTGCTCATATAAACATTATGATAGGCTTATCATGTATCGAATTGTTTAGTACTATTTAAGACTTTACCAATATAAAAACTTTCGTATGGTGAACAATCCTACTGAGTAGCAGCCGGAGTCTGCCTGTGCCATGTGCCGGCTAATATAATATAAATTATAAGATTTATTCAGACAACCAAGTCAATTTTGCTCTGCTTAGATTACAATAATTATTAGCTTTGTTATTGGAGCTATTAGAAGTTCATAATACAAATCAACGCTGGTGCTTTACAATAAAATATTGCTACCTGTTTAACTAAAGTAAAATTAATTAAAAATGTCTAAATTGAAGGATTGATTTAATTAATTAAAAATATTTTATTAACTTTCTTTTAGTTTTAAAACGCTCCACACCAAATGCTTTACGATAAACTTTATCATACTTATTAAAAAGAAAGCTAATATCTAAATTCCATTAAAAAAAAATTTAATAAAATTGTAATTAGTTAACATTTTTGCTGTTTTTCTTCTCAATCGTTTTACCCGGTAATATCCTATTATTTATGTACCAATTTTGGATGTTTAATTCTTACAACCTAAGTTTAACATAGAATTCAAACCACGTCTTGGAAGGTTAAATAATTAGCAAGTTTTTGTTAATTTTAGGTTTGAAACAACCTCACAAATTAAAGTAACAGTTGAAAACGAACTAAATATATTAGGAAACTTTTTGATTATCCTCATTTGGATTACTTCTGCTTTCTTAGAAAGAATTAATTTTTAAATTCAAAATGAGTAGATGAAGTATACTCACAAGAATATAAGAATATTAGCTTGCTGTCTGCTGTCACCTTTAATAAAACTGATTTTCCGCATATTGGAAATTAGGACACGGTTCCATTAATGCTTCATCATCCTATAGTTATGATTTTAGATACATCTTGACAAATTATGAATTTTCCAACGAAATTTATTGACAATAAACGAATTCTTTTCCTACAATCCTTCACCATAGACATCCACTGCTTCGAAATGTAAATAAATTCTTTTTTCTTTTGAGCCTTAGTTATATCTAAGATTCTGTAAAAATGAGTGTCCATTGACAAGGTAACAAACGACTACCTCCTCAATGTTTGGAACGGAGTTTTCAACATAGGATCATATCGCTTCTTGCGATCCTCTACCTCCAGTTGTCTCATTCCACATATTTATTAAACTCTTTTAAACCCTGGCAAGTACAGATGAGTTTCCAAAATTGAGGGTCTGCAACTGTCGCAGGTAAGACCTTGCCTGTTAGTATTAGATGAAATGGCTAGTAGGTAGAAAATTATTTGAAATAATATTCCTAACTCCATGTTACTAAAAATATCAGTTGGATACGCTTTTGGATATTACTTCTATTTCTGATTAGCCAAGAAATAAAAAATTAATATTACTTACTCTTTTATATTCATTGTAGATTCTAAATAGCGCATTCTAAATTTGTTTTAGTTTTTGACAATTAAAATAGTGTCTTAGAGACCCTGGTAAAAACTCCTTGATGTACCTAAGTTAATTTGAGTTTTACCGCTAAGAATGGCGACGCCGATGTAGCCGTAGCGTTGATTGCCATAGTATATAATAGCTCTCATACTTCTTTGTCTCATAACAAGAATAATAAATAATCGTATGCTAAGTCGAAATGCCTACCGCAATTAGCTCAAAATACTAGAAATTGCTACAAAAATTTCATCTTCGTTTTAAAGTTACATTAAAAAAACACAGTATAAAAGAGCTTTGGACATTAGCATTTCCATTACGCCAACATGTTATGTTACCACTAATACTATTGTGACAGAGAAATAAACAACCTATTATTAATGTAGGTACATTTTCTTCTTCATAATCAATCTAGAATAGATAATTATTATCATCGGTACTAAACAACTTTATACTCAAATATTATAATTAATCAATGCTCATAAAAAAAAAACAAGCATAGCACCATCGTCTACAAGCTAGAGCTTCCATGTAGTATTAAATTACTGAAATTAAAAATATAACACATTTTTGTATAAGAAAGAAAAACATCGTTTTTCATTATTAAAATATACAATAAAAATAATTATAACTTGGGTTGGGGTGCAGTCCGTAGCTATTAAAAGGAAGGAACTTTCGGTTTTTCAAAGCGAAACATTTTTGAATCTCCATAATTTCTTCTAGAAAATATTTTTTGATTATTTATACGGATGACTATTAAATAGTAAAAAAAACTATAGCCAATTCTACAAATTTTAAGTCTAGTCCCTCCCATTTTACTATTTTAATTCTTTTTATATTTTGTTTAATTTTTAAACGAAATAAAATAATGTTTAAAGATTTTAAACAAAATTATTAAGTTTTCCTTTTATTTTAGTACAACATTTAAATTTTTGAAAATATTCCATAACAAACTGTGATTGATTATACAAATTTTAAGCGTAGTCCCATCTTGATTTATTATACAATATATTCTTTAAATTTTAAACAAAATATTGTGCCTTTCAATATTTAAGTACAAAATAAATTTTGTCATATTATGTATCCTAGATTCCTTTTAATATTTCTAAAGAAATTATCTGAAAATCTTCGGGAAATTGTATAAATATTAAACCTTGTCTCACTGCGGATGAGACAAAAATTGGAAGAGTATCAAGGCAGGTTTTGTTCAAAAATTAAACAGATATACATGAATCAAGATCCCACGATAGTATCAGACTTAACATTTGTAAAATTGGTAGAGATTTTAAATTTTAAGCTATTCTTCATATTCAACAAGTAAAACGTCGGTGAACGTGGGTTCAATTTTTCAAACAAAAAATACAAAACTTTATTCGCATACTTTTTCTTAAAAATTGAAAGAGTAGATACTTTGTTTAAAAATTTACGAAAGATATAACAATGAAACTAGGCTTAAAATTTGTAGAATTGGTTATAAGATAGCTTTTTTAGTAAACGTTTTCAAAATAATTACATGGGACGGAAAAATATTTTCTACTAAAAAAAATTTAGAAACGCCTTGAATCAATTTTTTTGTTCTTTTCCATCTGTTTTTTACTGAGCATTGTGAGGTGGAAAATTTAATTTGACAAAAATGTCACTCGCGGCAGATATGGAGAACCGTGAAGTCGTGAAATCAATTGTAAAATCTAATAGTGATAAAATAACATTTGAGTTGGTGAATGAGTTTGTTTAATTTTGAAAGGTGGAGGAAAGTAAAATTTGGTGGTTTGGAAGTATTAATGTGTAAATTGAAACACCAAATTGCACAGTATTTGGTCATTTTGGAAGAAATGTGATGTGGACGCAGATGGATTCAATCGAACATTTTAAATGCTATTAGTAAATCGACCTAAATACATTAAATACTATATTGAACATTTTTAAATAAAATAAAATTTCGTGAAGAAGGACCTTTAGGCGGCCAAAGGCGGCCAAAGGTTATATGGGCCAGTTGGTATAGAAATAATTCATAATATTTACTAAATAGCTAGGAAATACATTAAAGAGTGACGGCATCAATAAAATTAGGTTGTTTACCTTATCGCAATTTTTAAAAAGCATACTTTGAAACGCTTTATATTGTCGTATTCCAAATTGTATGTGCAGCCGAAGATTATTTCGAATCGAAAATTTTTTTAATTAAATTCAGTTGTGCTATGTCATATAGAAATGTGGTGGTTTTACTTAAAGAGTATCATCAATGGTATCATTGTTTGATTTCAAATTTGCTTTCTTATTTGAAAAGTTTTCTGGTTTCCAAAAATTCACATAAGAGCGAAATTGTGCTTATAAAGATTGAAATACATAATATTAGAGAACGGGTAATTCAAGTAGGGGATCATGTAGTGTTTATTGTTAAATAATAATTAATCTCAACAAGTGCGAAATCTAAAGTTAAAGTTTATAAACGACAACAGCTGTAAAAAAGTCAGCACATTTGAGCAGTTTTAAATTGCAGCCAAAATCCAGATTTTTGGGTACGAAAACCGCATACTGACAATATTTTTTTGGGTCACGATTGCTTCAGTTGAAAACTTTAGTTTAATGAGAAATTAATCGTTAATTGACGATAAATCAATAATTGTACTTAATAGTGGTGAGTCGTCTACTCTACAATGTTTTTATACATTTGCAGCGCTCGTGCTGGTTGATCTGACAAAATTTGTAAATAACGCATGGGTGTGTTCAATTCGTTACGGTGAATACTTGTTATGATACTTCTTATTGATAAGATTTTATATTAGTTTTGACCTGGAAAAAGGAAAACAGTAAATTTGTAATAATTATTTCCATAAATATCTTTCCCTATGTAACATAGTCTTACGATTTAGAATAAAATCAGTATTTTTCTGTTTATCAACGAAAGTTTGGAAGGGACAATGTATAAATTTATAATTAGTGATACAGGAAATCCCAGCACATTAAAAATTTTATTTTTTTAATTTAAAGATAGATGTTTTATTTCGAATTGCAGTAATCAGAGCAACCAACAAACAATTAAGATATAAAATTAAACAAAAACTTAACTAGACGTTAAAATATTAGATTTTAACTGTAAGTAAAGAACAACATACAAGAAAATTTTATTTAAAAACACTAAAAGAACAATTCTAACCTTTTTTTTTCTCATTTTTTCAAATATTCTGTTTGTACCTTGTCACAAAAAGGTTAGAATTGTTCTTTTAGTGTTTTTAAATAAAATTTTCTTGTATATTGTTCTTTACTTACAGTTAAAATCTAATATTTTAACGTCTAGTTAAGTTTTTGTTTAATTTTCTATTTCACATAACACATACTAAAATCACATTCTATTCTTGAAAAAATTTCTTTTTTAAGATCATATTTCTAAACAATTAAGAGTTTTCGATGCACTTGAATCCGCTGAGCTAGTAATAAAATTCATAGTGAATCTACGTATTTGTATTTCACTGCCTCTATTTTGAAAAATTATTTAAATTTTGAAGAAAATCATTTTGTTATTTTTGTAATTTTTATAAAAATTTGAAGATATCTATATCAACTGTAATTTTAAATAATTAATATTCTGAACTTCTTTTCAGTTTGTTCTAGTTACATCCCACACTCTCTTCAATTAAAATTGCTTATAGTTGTACCAAAGGATAAATCAACAGTTGTTACTAAGTTTTCCTGTATTGTAAGAAAAAGCTCTAGTGCTGTATTTTATTAACCGTTAACAATTTTGTATGGCACGCCGCTTTACTTTTTATTACAAAATTTAAATTGCCCAAAGTTTTATTTCTAAGGTTCTAATTCAAATCAAATCGACGTTACTTCAAATTTTTTTTCGCAATTTAAGCAGTTGTTTAAAAATATATGTTCATTTAATACAATTGTTGAATTATTTTGTTTTTAAAATTTTTCATTTTTAAAATTATAAATTTTATTTTCTATCCTTTAAATGACAAACGCTCTAATTCTAATCATTTAAACGTTTGTTCAAATTGTTTATTCTAATTTAATCAATTGTTAAAAGAAATATTTGAATTTAAGCAATTGTCGAATTTTTACAATACAATTTAAACAAATGACAAAAATTTTTATTTAATGATATCGATTTAAAGCAATACACAGAAAATTTTTGCCTAACGTTTTATTTGGCTCTGCCCATCGGTGGAGAAATTTTGAACTTCGCTTTAATTTTTTTGGCAACTATGTTCAAAATTCAAATCCATAAGGCAGGTAGTGAGTGGCGTGGGTTGCCTATGTAATGCGTAATTTTTACTTATTTATGTTTAAATTAGACAAGAGAATCAAAATTTCTTTTTTATTATTATTATTACCTGTTTTTATTAAGATATTATTGAATGGTCCAATTCCCAAAAAAATTAATTAATAAACGTAAAAATAGGAATTTTACATGGAGAAATAAAGTAATGTGCTTTACAGCATATAGGGAAACTTTGTAGATTTGGGTACGAATGAAAACAAAAGTTGCATAATATACGAATACGAAGCCTCTTGAAATAAGGTAATAAGCCCTCCTAACATAAACTATTTTTTGTCAAAAATCTATGTTTATTATATGCAGTGGGCTTTATTTATTTCGGATTCAAAATAGTCTCAATCGATAGCACTTCGTTAGTGCCTGTTTGTGCAAACATTTTTTTTGTTTGTACCCAAATAGTTTTTAAAATATTCGAGATTTTCGGTAACATCGCACATGGTAACATATAGAGTTATTTATAATTTCGGATTCAAAATAGTCTCAAACGCACCTGTATGAATGGATTAACGAGATTCTGGGAAAAACTTACAGCATGAAGACCAAAATAGTCTCAATCGTTTGTGCTTCGTTTGTACCTGTTTGTGCAAGTTTTACTTTCGTTTGTACCCAAATAGATTTCGAGATAATTCAATTTTAAGTTTGGGGGGGGCTGGAGAAATGCTGTTTTGAATTTCGAATTTCGGATTCAAAATAGTCTCAATCGATTGTACTTCGTTTGTGCCTGCTTGTGCAAGTTTTATTTTCGTTTGTACCCAAATAGTTTTCGAGATAATTCAATTTTAAATTGGGGGGGGGGGGGGGCTGGAGACATGCTTTTTTGACATTCGAATTATTTTTGAACATATTATTTTTAACAGACTGGGGATTTTGCTAATTGCTTTCATAAGAAAATTATCAAGATTTGTTTATTAGAAAAATGGATAATAATAAAAAAATTACTCGATTTTAACAATATTTATTAATAAAATTAATACAAAAATTATATGTGTAAAAATTATTTTCGTTTTTACCTAAATAGTATTCGAGATAATCATAAAAAAGAATGTTGAAAAGACAAAGAAAATGGAAGGGAAACAACCGAAAATTTTACATTTTACAAAAGGTTTTTTACAAGTGCCCCCCCCCCCCGAAATGAAATCCTGGCTACGGGCTGACCGACGTGTAAGATTTTGATACCGAAATTTACAACAAAATTAAAAAATTTAAATTAATTTATTTTAATTATAAAAATAAAATTAAAAACATAAAAGCATAGACAAGATTATATTTACATTGGTGATTATAACGAAATATCAGGAATCCACGATTTCTTCATATATGATTGGTTGCGTCGAACCGCAAATTGATCTGGCATGCTTACCGAGGTGCCTAGCCCCTCTGGAAGAAACGCCACGAAGCCATTATCATATTGATGCTGCTCACAGAGTACACCACGGAGAACAAATTCCACGGGGAAGCGAAAATCTTTTAATTAATCCATGTGATATTTTTGGAGTGGTTAAGACATTGGGAGCAGGGGTAGAAAAAGTTTTCACGAATTGGGGGGTGTGTCTGCACTGACTGAGAGTTTGTAAAGTGTTTATAAAGATATTGCTCTAGGCCGCTCGCGAATTCAATAGATCGGACCGCACTAGACCCCCCCCCCAACTTAAAATTGAATTATCTCGAAAACTATTTGGGTACAAACGAAAATAAAACTTGCACAAACAGGTACAAACAAAGTACAAACGATTGAGACTATTTACGTCATTAACCTGTAAGTTTTTCCCAGAATCTCGTTAATCCAATCATGCGCGTCAACGTCCTTGAAAATCTTAAAAACTGTTTGGGTACAAACGAAACAAATTTTTGCACAAACGCACAAACTAAGTGCAATCGATTGAGACTATTTTGAATCCGAAATTCTAAAATAACAGTTTATGTTACCACGTGCGATGTTACCAAAATTCTCGAATATTTCAAAAACTATTTGGGTACAAACGAAACAAATGTTTGCACAAACGTGTCAAACGTTAGAGCCTCGTTAAAGCCTAAAGGCGCTTCCATCTTTTCGTTTGAGCCTCAACTGTTACGGGGTTATTCGTGAAATCTTTGGAGGGGGGGGGGTCGACTTGTTTTATATTTTAGCCCTTATTTTGAATTTTGGGGTAACTTTGGTGTCAAACTTAGAGCCTCGTTAGAGCTTAATGACTTTTCATTGAGCCTCAATCATCGCGGAGTTATTCACGAAATCTTCAGGGGGGAGGTCTGTAGACATATTTGACAAAATGAATTAGGTCACGATTTGAAAAAAATTTTATTTAGAAAGATACTAAAGCAGTGAAGTTTTCCAAATTTTTAAATAGTGATAATTTTTCAATAGAATTGCAAATTATTTAAATAATTAAAGTAAAATGTTATACATTTTTTTTGTTTATCTCAAAATATAATTACATGACTTAGGTCCTTTTAAAAGTAAAGGATTCATTTATGCTAAACATAAAATGGTTAAAGATTTAGTTATTTTTTAATAAAAATAAAAAATAAAAATTACGTATTACATAGGCAACCCACGCCACTCACTACCTGCAATCTTGAGGATTTGAATTTTGAACATAGTTGCCAAAAAAATTAAAGCGAAGTTCAAAATTTATCCACCGATGGGCAGAGCCAAATAAAACGTTAGGCAAAAATTTTCTGTGTATTGCTTTAAATCGATATCATTAAATAAAAATTTTTGTCATTTGTTTAAATTGTATTGTAAAAATTCGACAATTGCTTAAATTCAAATATTTCTTTTAACAACTGCTTACATTACAACAAAAAATATCAACAAACGTTTAAATCATTACAATTAAAAGGATTCTAATTTAAGCAATACAATTTAAATTTTGTAATAAAAAGTAAAACGGCACTCTAAAATAAAATAATTCAACAATTGCATTAAATGGACATATATTTTTAAACAACTGCTTAAATTGCTAAAAAAAATTTCAAGTAACGTTCTAAAGATTAGAATAAAAGCAATTGATATTAAAACGATACATTATCTAAATTTTACTTTTTACTTCAAAATTTTATTTTTATATCTTTAAATTTCAATTGCTTTTATTCTAATCTTTAGAACGTTACTTGAAATTTTTTTTAGCAATTTAAGCAGTTGTTTAAAAATATATGTCCATTTAATGCAATTGTTGAATTATTTTATTTTAGAGTGCCGTTTTACTTTTTATTACAAAATTTAAATTGTATTGCTTAAATTAGAATCCTTTTAATTGTAATGATTTAAACGTTTGTTGATATTTTTTGTTGTAATGTAAGCAGTTGTTAAAAGAAATATTTGAATTTATGCAATTGTCGAATTTATACAATACAATTTAAACAAATGACAAAAATTTTTATTTAATGATATCGATTTAAAGCAATACACAGAAAATTTTTGCCTAACGTTTTATTTGGCTCTGCCCATCGGTGGATAAATTTTGAACTTCGCTTTAATTTTTTTGGCAACTATGTTCAAAATTCAAATCCTCAAGATTGCAGGTAGTGAGTGGCGTGGGTTGCCTATGTAATACGTAATTTTTATTTATTTATGTTCAGATTAGACAAGTTCAGATTATAACAGCAACTATATATTATAAATCAATAATTATTAAGATATTCTAAAGATTTTAAAAATAACTAAATCTTTAACCATTTTATGTTTAGCATAAATGAATCCTTTACTTTTAAAAGGACCTAAGTCATGTAATTATATTTTGAGATAAACAAAAAAAATGTATAACATTTTACTTTAATTATTTAAATAATTTGCAATTCTATTGAAAAATTATCACTATTTAAAAATTTGGAAAACTTCACTGCTTTAGTATCTTTCTAAATAAAATTTTTTTCAAATCGTGACCTAATTCATTTTGTCAAATATGTCTACAGACCTCCCCCCTGAAGATTTCGTGAATAACTCCGCGATGATTGAGGCTCAATGAAAAGTCATTAAGCTCTAACGAGGCTCTAAGTTTGACACCAAAGTTACCCCAAAATTCAAAATAAGGGCTAAAATATAAAACAAGTCGACCCCCCCCCCCTCCAAAGATTTCACGAATAACCCCGTAACAGTTGAGGCTCAAACGAAAAGATGGAAGCGCCTTTAGGCTTTAACGAGGCTCTAACGTTTGACACGTTTGTGCAAACATTTGTTTCGTTTGTACCCAAATAGTTTTTGAAATATTCGAGAATTTTGGTAACATCGCACGTGGTAACATAAACTGTTATTTTAGAATTTCGGATTCAAAATAGTCTCAATCGATTGCACTTAGTTTGTGCGTTTGTGCAAAAATTTGTTTCGTTTGTACCCAAACAGTTTTTGAGATTTTCAAGGACGTTGACGCGCATGATTGGATTAACGAGATTCTGGGAAAAACTTACAGGTTAATGACGTAAATAGTCTCAATCGTTTGTACTTTGTTTGTACCTGTTTGTGCAAGTTTTATTTTCGTTTGTACCCAAATAGTTTTCGAGATAATTCAATTTTAAGTTGGGGGGGGGGTCTAGTGCGGTCCGATCTATTGAATTCGCGAGCGGCCTAGAGCAATATCTTTATAAACACTTTACAAACTCTCAGTCAGTGCAGACACACCCCCCAATTCGTGAAAACTTTTTCTACCCCTGCTCCCAATGTCTTAACCACTCCAAAAATATCACATGGATTAATTAAAAGATTTTCGCTTCCCCGTGGAATTTGTTCTCCGTGGTGTACTCTGTGAGCAGCATCAATATGATAATGGCTTCGTGGCGTTTCTTCCAGAGGGGCTAGGCACCTCGGTAAGCATGCCAGATCAATTTGCGGTTCGACGCAACCAATCATATATGAAGAAATCGTGGATTCCTGATATTTCGTTATAATCACCAATGTAAATATAATCTTGTCTATGCTTTTATGTTTTTAATTTTATTTTTATAATTAAAATAAATTAATTTAAATTTTTTAATTTTGTTGTAAATTTCGGTATCAAAATCTTACACGTCGGTCAGCCCGTAGCCAGGATTTCATTTCGGGGGGGGGGGGCACTTGTAAAAAACCTTTTGTAAAATGTAAAATTTTCGGTTGTTTCCCTTCCATTTTCTTTGTCTTTTCAACATTCTTTTTTATGATTATCTCGAATACTATTTAGGTAAAAACGAAAATAATTTTTACACATATAATTTTTGTATTAATTTTATTAATAAATATTGTTAAAATCGAGTAATTTTTTTATTATTATCCATTTTTCTAATAAACAAATCTTGATAATTTTCTTATGAAAGCAATTAGCAAAATCCCCAGTCTGTTAAAAATAATATGTTCAAAAATAATTCGAATGTCAAAAAAGCATGTCTCCAGCCCCCCCCCCCCCAATTTAAAATTGAATTATCTCGAAAACTATTTGGGTACAAACGAAAATAAAACTTGCACAAGCAGGCACAAACGAAGTACAATCGATTGAGACTATTTTGAATCCGAAATTCGAAATTCAAAACAGCATTTCTCCAGCCCCCCCCCAAACTTAAAATTGAATTATCTCGAAATCTATTTGGGTACAAACGAAAGTAAAACTTGCACAAACAGGTACAAACGAAGCACAAACGATTGAGACTATTTTGGTCTTCATGCTGTAAGTTTTTCCCAGAATCTCGTTAATCCATTCATACAGGTGCGTTTGAGACTATTTTGAATCCGAAATTATAAATAACTCTATATGTTACCATGTGCGATGTTACCGAAAATCTCGAATATTTCAAAAACTATTTGGGTACAAACAAAAAAAATGTTTGCACAAACAGGCACTAACGAAGTGCTATCGATTGAGACTATTTTGAATCCGAAATAAATAAAGCCCACTGCATATAATAAACATAGATTTTTGACAAAAAATAGTTTATGTTAAGAGGGCTTATTACCTTATTTCAAGAGGCTTCGTATTCGTATATTATGCAACTTTTGTTTTCATTCGTACCCAAATCTACAAAGTTTCCCTATATGCTGTAAAGCACATTACTTTATTTCTCCATGTAAAATTCCTATTTTTACGTTTATTAATTAATTTTTTTGGGAATTGGACCATTCAATAATATCTTAATAAAAACAGGTAATAATAATAATAAAAAAGAAATTTTGATTCTCTTGTCTAATTTAAACATAAATAAGTAAAAATTACGCATTACATAGGCAACCCACGCCACTCACTACCTGCCTTATGGATTTGAATTTTGAACATAGTTGCCAAAAAAATTAAAGCGAAGTTCAAAATTTCTCCACCGATGGGCAGAGCCAAATAAAACGTTAGGCAAAAATTTTCTGTGTATTGCTTTAAATCGATATCATTAAATAAAAATTTTTGTCATTTGTTTAAATTGTATTGTAAAAATTCGACAATTGCTTAAATTCAAATATTTCTTTTAACAATTGATTAAATTAGAATAAACAATTTGAACAAACGTTTAAATGATTAGAATTAGAGCGTTTGTCATTTAAAGGATAGAAAATAAAATTTATAATTTTAAAAATGAAAAATTTTAAAAACAAAATAATTCAACAATTGTATTAAATGAACATATATTTTTAAACAACTGCTTAAATTGCGAAAAAAAATTTGAAGTAACGTCGATTTGATTTGAATTAGAACCTTAGAAATAAAACTTTGGGCAATTTAAATTTTGTAATAAAAAGTAAAACGGCGTGCCATAATTTTGAACGTTCAATTTGTTAAAGTGCTTTTAAGTTACTACATTATGCATAAATGTATTACTTTTTGTTACTCGTAAATGCAACAGATTGTTATTTATTTTCTGCATGTTGTGCCAAAAACTAAGGGTGGGTTGCACCAAACTTAATTAGTGTAATGTTAACTATTTCGAATTAATTGATAAATGTTAAATAAATCATTTTTGATGCAACTGGCCATTAATGCCATACGAAGTTTATTTACAAAATATCTTAAAATAATATAATAAAAAAAAAAAATGAAATTGCTTTGACTGCTCACCTTCCTTATAATAATATAACGATTCTGCTCGCCCTCTTTAAGATTTTAATGCCTTTAAGTTTTAAATTTATAGACTTTGAGAACAATTTCAATTTTAAAACCTACTATGTAAAAAACTTTAAAACGATTTACCTATACCTTTGTATCTAACAAAGTATAAATAATATTGCTTGTCAAGTGAAACGGCTTAAAATTAATTAATAATTTTAATAAATTGTATTCTAAAAAGTTGTTTACCTTTGTAAAGAAAATAGGTGTACCTACCTATGTACCTTTAAATTTTGCACTGCAAATTTAAGTTTAAAGCTTGTTGCATTAAAGTTAAGGGAAGTTAAAAGACTTAAATCTTTAAGATTTCAATTAAAGAAATTACTAGAATGGATATAATTATTAAATATTCAATCATTTTAGGCTTTTAGGAAAGTTTTGGTTTACTTTAATAAGTGTAATTTGCAATTTTAATAAGTTTGTATAGATAAAGTGCATTAACCTGATTATTCTTGTGTAATATCAGTGCAAAATTTACTTATTTATCAAGCACTTATTGTACCGAATTTAACGTCAACTTGTACTTTGAATTTCAAACATTATGTATGTAACCAATACAATTACAATTATTAAATGTGTAGTTATGCTAGTAAAGCATGCGTCACTTAATTTTATTCTCATTCAATTTTTTTAACATTTTAATCTTGAGTTAGTATATTCGTTCTCGTCTCGTAATCAATTATTATTAATATCCCTGAATTCAACAAGGATTGTGTCGATTGTTTCGAGATATGCAACTGTGTGATGTAGTAATAGTGGAACTTTTTATTTTTGTTCCTCAAGACTAAATTAATACATTATATACAATCAACTACTATAAGTTAAAATGAGTGAGTGAATTTAATTTTATCTTATTTACTCTGTAACTGTGCAGTAAGTTTTAAAAAATATTTCATAATATCTCACCTATTGTTTCAAACTAAACAATGCTACCATTTCAATTTATTGGTCAGTTACTTAATAATTATGATTTAACCGTATTACTAGGTTTTCTTAATTTATTATAAAACTAATAATAATAGTTAACTTTTTCTTATTTATTTGCACGTTTGTTAATAGGTAGGTAATAATTATTTAAATTAAATTGGTTTATTTTTTTATTTACTACATTTTTTAAAGTGCATCAATTATTAGGTTATTAGCACTTTTGAATATTCATATTTTTATTACTTTGTAGAATATTTTGTTTGTTCTAAGTAAGTATTTTGGATTGAATATTTTATTCTTTTTCTTTTTGGCTCAAGAGACGACTTAAACCCCCCAACTACTCATTCGTAGTCACTTACGATTCTTACGATAAAAAACTTTCTTTCGTGTGATAACGCATTAATGCGCTTGAATGGATTGAAAACTTTAAATCTAATGACGCGCATGAATAGATTAAAAAAATAGGTCGAGCATTTATAAACACCGTCAAGGTACAATTACAACATTATAAATTTCCAGCAGGTAAATTATAAAAAAGATGTGATTAAAGCATCGTTAAATATTTTGTCAACTGTTTTGAATAGCCTTCAAACTTCGCGAAATTACAAAACGTGACAAAATTTAGTATAGAATTTAATTTTTTTGCTTTCGTTGAAGTAATACTTTGTAAAATACATTTAGGTGAGGATTTAAAAAATAATCTAAATTGTATGCCTTTTACATCTAGATACTATTTGACAAAACGTGAGATCTTCCTTAAATCGAAGTTATTTTAACTTCCAAAAAGTAATTTAATAAGTGAGATTGCTTGAAAGTTTCTTCCTGGAACTTTTGTCACAACTTTTTGTTTTCTAAATTTATTGTTTTCGGCGGTCCACATAAAACCATTATGAAGTTAAATTTGTGTAGGTAAATAAATTTTTATCAAAATTTAAATTTTATCCGAGCTATCGTATTTTCATTTTTATTTAAAAACAGAGATTTTCTAAAATTAATATTATATTATACAAAACTTAATGACTTCAATATCGAGGTTTTTAAATTGAATTAGGAACTTGAAATCAAAAATTCTAAACATTTTATTTAAGAAAAGGCCGGAAATTAAATTTAATACTTTGTGGCTGTAGTTCCATTCCAACGTTATTTCAGAAATAGAAAATTGCTGGTTTTTTGACTGTTGAAAAATAAATATTTTTATTTATTTTACGATATACTTTTATAACACAAGGTATTAAATAACGAAAAACTTCTGTCCGGGTGATTACACTCTTATCAAAGGTTATAGATTTTTAAATAATTGTGTCACTTAAATTAATAATAATTATTATTATATTAAAATTTTTTAATATATTATAAGCACATGAACTGTTCAAGGTGAATTAATGCAATAACCACATTTGAAGCTACAACATATTATTATTTTGAATTTTGTTAGGAAATACCACCTATTTAATTTTTTATGATTTGGTGTAAATAACCGATAACAGTGCTTATTTATTTCCAGGTATATTACAATAGTATCATGAAGTAAATAAGTTTAAATGTTGATTGTCGGTTTTAAAGTGCTTTATTAGAATCTTACAGTCTAAATATAAGTGTTATAACTAAATATTGTTTTAATTTTTAAAACAAAAAATGTGCAAAAAATGTTTAATTTTGTATTAATAAATGCATTACTACTTGTTAAATGTGCAGTTCGATTATTGTGAAATTTACATGAAGTCTTAATTGAAAATATTAAACGAGAAATTTCAATTTGAATTTCTCGTGATGGGTGAGTGTAATATTAATAGTACACAACATGCATAACATTAATAATATTTATGTTGTGGTGATGTGAATAATAGCTTGGTAATTTTTTTCTATTTACAATTTATTTCAATAATTTCAATTTTTATTTATTATATTATACTTAATAATGATTAAATACAAATTAAGACAAGTAGCCTAACAAGCCTAACAATAAATAAACTAATCTATATAATTGCTATTGTGGCATTTCGAATTACATAATATAGGTATACCTACTAACACTGTACCCTATATATTGATATTTATACTATTAAGTTTTTTAATGTAATTTTCCTTTACAATTGAATTTCTTAAATTGGTAAAAAATCCATAATAAATTTTAATATAATTTAAATATTAATAACAATTTTTTAAACAAAAAACGTCGTTCTCTGTTTTTTGTAGCGAATAAAATTATCTACAATTATGATCTAATAACCATTTATGTAAAATTAGTCGTTTAGTTTGCACATGTCGTCAAACTTGGAAACTCTGATCGCGAAAATGTCGATTTAATGATAAATTAATTAATGATAATGTCGATAAAAGTATATAATTTTGATTAATTTTGAAGAGTTGAAAGTAAAACGAGTACAAAAGAGTACTGTGTTTTCTTTTACTTAAAATGTCGATAGAGAAAGAAGTTGAAAATGTTTGAAACAAGTAAAATTGAAGGTCGTGCTATAAACGCCTGTAACGCAAATTGCTCTAATTTGGGCCACTTGCCCCGCTGGTCTATGATGGAATGGTAGACAGGCCAGCTAAGGGATTACACCCCCGTCTAGTACCAGAGCTGGGGTCGCGCGAACGCGGGTCGTGGGTCTTCCATTATGACTCAGGCGATCGTTTGGCAACTAACTAACAAAAAACTGTCCGGGCGCTAGTCCTCTATATAAAACGCAGAAGTAATGAAGAGTTGATTTTATTTATCGAATAAAATTTAGTAAAAAATGGGCTTGACAATGTTTAATTCCAAAACTTCAATAGGAGCCACAAAACATACAACAAATCAAGTAAAATTCAAGATACCCTGAAGGAATACCCTGTGACAATCAAATAAAAAAATAAGAAATAAAAATACAGATGAGTTGCCATCTGAAGACAACTCATAAAAACTAATATTAATGGTTTATCGTTTAAACTAAGTTTCAGGTGTAAAGCTAAAAATAACAAAAACTGTACACAATTAAACAAGAATAAATTCACCTGCGAACGGTATATCATCTCAATGTCGATGTAAAATATTGAGCCAAGCAAATCTCCTAAATGCATTTCTACAAAAAAAATCTAATCAATGGTTTTCATTCTACGCCATCCCACGCCGTTGGTGCTGTCCTAACCACTAGAGATGGAATAGTGGTTTTAGGCTGACGCTACCGCTGCGACAGAAAAATCCCTCGATGTTGGAATTGAGCTCGCACGTCAACCCAAAAAGTACAGATCAATCATCAAAGGAGACGACCAAAGTGAAGTTAATGTGCGGTTTTTTTTGAATTTTTAGTTTTATTTTAATTATTATCAAAATAAATCACCGGCGCAACATCAAATATCGATGAAATCTAGGGTTTTGGAGAACTGAGTTTCCAAGTTCGAGGATGTGTGCAGACTAAATAACTAACTTTACGGTAAATGTTCAGTAGTACATTATTATAGATAATTTCTTTTTCTAAAAAAAAAAAATTATAATACGCATATAATTATTTGTTACCTTAATATAAATGGCATAGTTTTCGAGATATTTGAAAGAGAACAAAATATTAGGTCACGATATTCGTTTACAAAATTGTTAATAACTTTTTAACACCCAAATGAGTTCCACGTATATGTAAAACCTTAATCTAAAGCGATTTGTATAGTAGTTTCAAGAGTTTGATGTTTAATAAATAATTGACCTATATGTAAAATATCCGTAATTGCAATATCCATCACTTAAAATCCTAGATTACATAACGAATTTTTAAATTTTTTTAGAAGTTTATGTAAGTAGGTTATCAAAGATATATCTACTAAGAGATAAAGTTAATTTTTAATTTTAAACAATGATTTGAAGATTTTTATATCTAAAAATACCAGCTTAAATTTACAACACATAATATAGGTATATTACCTACTTTCCGTTTTAGTAGAAACCCAAATAATGTTTCATTTATAACTTCTGGTTAAATTATTAAATAAATTTTAAAAACGTCTTTTTAAAGAAAGAAATGTCATTTGGTACATTACTTGGAAAGGTTTTCATCATACAGCAAATCAGTTTGAGTAGAAAAAAGTTAAAAGCATAGACGCCAAGTTTTACCCCAATTGTGTTAGTATATCACAATTTAATAATGACTTTAAATTATTAAATTCTGCAAACAAATAATACTACTTTACCTATGTATTGTATAATAGTATGTCTGATGTTAACCAATTATTCATAATATCAAATTCTACCGTATGGTATTTACATAATGGATATGTGGATATGGTCATTTATGAAATTATAAGTTAATTATTCATAATACGAGATTTTTTAATCTGGCGCATAAATATATAATTAAATAAAATAGTAAGTTAAAATAGTTATTGCACAACAAATAATGTATTTGTATGCATAAGTTATAATTTGTAAATCATAAATATTGATAATATTAATGTGATCTCTTGCCGGGTTCCATTTCGGCACTAAAACTTAATTTATGTTCCGATTATGATGTAGATACGGTATGACGGCAATTTCCTCTTTGTTATTTAAAATTTTGTTCGATTGGTTTTCAACTTTAGGGTTGAGTTTCAAATGAAGCGATCAAATTTGAAAGATGTTAAGATCAATACTATTATATTGGCCTCTCAGAATCCAAAAAGTTGCACCGCAAGTCTACCGAAGTCATTACAAGCCGGTTGTTTCTTTTCCATTTTACTACAAGAAAATCCTACAAAATATCCTATGAAGGATTAATATATTATATTAATTATAATATTTTTTACATAGAAAAAAATAAATATTTGAGACAGACTTCAAATCAACCATCTTCTTTTTTAAAGTTCATAAAATGTGTGAACTAATAAATATTAAAAATTACACATTTTTATTTAATAGAAATCAAATAAAATAGTAAATTGGGTTATTACGCAATAACGTTTCTTTTATTTACTTTATTCAATTATTCCGCTTTTGGTAACAATCTGACACTACCTCCATATCCGTGTTTGAAATTTTTCTTTTAAGCTTTTCTTTTCATCTTATATTGTCGGTATTGTATTTCTAAATAAAAAAAGAGATTCAAAGGCTTCATTTTATCACCTAAATGTTCAAATTTCTTACTCGTTCCATTCATACATGAGCTCTTTATGGACTTGACAAAGTAAGTTTTTGACTCTACTCTTATTCATTATTATTAATTCTTTTTGATGTTTTTTATTTTTCAGTATGCTAATGATGTTTATATATTTTTATATCTTTAATAAGTTTTATCAGTAACATTTTCACATTTAAAAATTCATTTCGTACTAAAATAGGATTCTTTTCACAAGCATAGTTTTCTCGCAGGTCTGTTGAGGAATTGTAACAGATTTTTATTTATTTATATTTAACAAAAATTCATGCTTCAAGCCACTTCAAGCCTTAGAAAATATTTCAATTAATTTATTATTAAAATCCAGAAATCTTTTAACAATTTTCTATTTCAATAGAGTTTTATAGATGAATTGAGTGTATGGGGATCAGGGGCGCCGCGCCCTATTGATCACAGTGTGCAAAACACACGGGCGGCCAAAATTAGAGGCGGCCAAAATCCCAAAAATGGGGTTTAGAAAAGGTAATTTACTTTACGGCAGGGAATAAGTAGTAGAAATTTAAGAAATTGTATTAAAAAACTGAAAAAATCGGCTACAAGGGCGGCCACATTAAACTTTGCACACGGGCGGAAGTACCCCTAGAGGCGGCCCTGTTGGGGATGATACCAAACTGCCTGAAAAGGGGTCATCCATGCTACTCAGGGTGCGTTCCACTTAAAGGTCACGACGACCGCGGCGTAGTCACGTGGTTCTTTGATTGGACTAAAAATCGAACTCAGTTATTTGATTGGACTGACGATCAACCATAATCGTCATGGGCTTTAAGTGGATCGCACCCAAAGTAACTCAATGCTTTGGGTCAAATGGACACAAATCATTGATATGAGTTACTTTTGTTTAATTAATAACTATTGACACTTAAGTTTAATTAACTTGTTAATTTTTGAATTTAACTCTTATTTTATTTACCTTTGGTAACAAATATAATATAAATACTATAGTAAACAAGCACTGAAATTGAATTAAATATGTACACGTACGTATGGTACATAAATTTTACTAATTTATTCATAAAGTATGAATTTAAACTTTTTTCGTGTTAAAATAAAGTAATAGGGTAAGCAATTAACTGAATAATTTATAAAACTGAAACTTATTTGCGTATAAATTGTTAGGTTCGTTATTAAGAACAATTTAATTTTGTTAAATTTAAGTTTTAAGTGTTCTCTTACGTAGTTTGTAAATTGTGTGTGACGTTTAATTTAAAGTTATTGTATAAATATAGGATTGGCGCTTATTTATATAAAAGAATACAATAAATTAGCTTAAAAATGCGTATTTGTATTACAAATACAATGTTTGATCGTACAATACATTACAATTTACTTGAACAAATTAATCAGCGTTTAATTATACTTGTGTATATATAGGCATGCTTTGTAGTACACTGGTTTGTTGGTTAATACAAAACTAACTTTTTCAAAGGACGGGCATAATATATCGGGTAATAATAAATTTTTTTAGCAAAATGCGTATTAATCTGAAGTATTCTCTGTTCATTTTTTTGTAAATCTATTAACAGAATTGTTTCGTAATTGTTTACAAAATTGCTTCATAATAGAAGAAGTTCTTAAAATTTTTGGCTCCAATATTACAGAAAATCATTTATTTATGAAACTATGTTAAAATTTACCTGGTTAATTCAGTAAGGAAATTTTCAAAGCTTAGTACATAATACACTAACAAGGGGAAATCCAACATTGCTTATCAGCTTATCACCGATTTGCCTCGTTATGTTGTTCAAAATTATTAAATCATCAGGTGAAAAATTAAAATCCCCTTGTATATTAAATGAATTCGTTTTTCAAAATCAATTTTCTCCAAATTGGCTGAATTAGGGGATTTATAGTAATTATAAATAACACGTATAATAATAATGGGGCAAATCGGTGATAAGAAATGTTGGCTTTCCCCTTGGAAGTATTAACATTTCAGTTAAATTATTTTTGAACATTTCACAGTTTTTAATTTTGTTAATAGCAATAATAATAACAAACGCTTTTGCAATATTGGTGATACCTTTAATTACATCAAACTTTAAAATTCTTATTAATTAGGGGTTCAGTAACGATTGCTTATAATTAAAACGCCAGCCATGTAACTACGAATTAATAAAACATTGCGATTCATGTGTTTAATTTTAACTACTAATTACCTACGTAAAATGATTATTTCATTCATTTATGTCAAATAAAATGTTTGCCAAGCAATGGAATTTGCTTAACTACGTAAATCTGAACGAATCACATTTATTTTCGAAAATGTAAATTACCGAAACAATTTGATTCAATAGAAATTATTACTGCTGACTATCTCCTTCTGACGTCATAATTAACCTGTCCACCAATCACCAGATCTCATTTCAAAAATGTAGTCCAATCAGATTTCAATTTAGTGAACATTTCAGTTTCCTAATGAGATCTACCAATCATGAATAATATGTACAAATTATCGATCATTTTCGATAATTTTTTATAATGTTGCTATAAACAATAACAAAATAACGAATGGTAACTACGCATTTGTAAAATTTAATAAACTAACCGACACTCTTTGCATATTATTTAATATAAAAATAATGTCATCAGGAGATAGTCCACGGAATTTCCCTTTTGCACAAAATATTATCCTATCATTTGTTCTCTTACATATTTTCGATCGCAATCGGCCCTCCTCTTCGAGTCGGGCCGATTGTTGTCGAAAAATATGTAATCGAACAAAATGATCGATAATATTTTATGCACATGGGAAATTATATATGATAATTTCATACAATTATAGGGACAGCAATACTTATCTTACTGAAAAAAATCCTCTTCCTACGATTATTATTTTATTCACAAAAGGTAAAAGAATAGTACATCTTCCTGTGAAAATAGTACATCTTCCGGTTGATTGATAGGTCGTTTAAATTAAATTTGAATTGTTTCAATTATGTTTAATTAATATTTCACAAAATTATCGTAGTAATAGTGCTGCTAGTACTTGGATGGGTGACCGTTTGGATACAAGGTGTCGTTGTCAAATCATTTGCAAAGTTAGTAAAAAACGAGGTTACCCTACTAGAATGAAAAATTCATGTACTCAAAGACCCAATAATGTCTCAAAGAACCGAATTTTGGTTAGACGAGAGCTTTTCAAAAGTAAACGCATTTGGCACAGTTTCTAAATAACAGAATAAAATATTACAATTAGGAAGTAAGATTTTGGAAAATTACCTCAACAAATACAAGATGCCTTGCGTTTTTCTCTTGATAATTTACCTTAAATCTCGAGTTTTTGTTATATTGATACTGATAATGTTGTGATAACGCAATATTTAAAAAAATCAACAATTAATACACATACTGTGCGATTAAGTACTTTGAAGGTAAACTTCATACAATGTAATGATCAGTGAATTAACGTTTGATTGATTAGATTTTAAACGCTCGGTAAATGTATTTGGCTCAATTTAGTAATGTGACAATCATGAAATTGTAAAGAAATTGCAAATAATAATTTAAAAATTCAACAATAAAAAATGGTTCGATATTATAATTTAAAAGCTTCTGCTTTAAATTTTGTTTTATTAGTAAAAATGAATAAAATTTTCCAATGTGATACCTACACATATTATAATATTACCTATGTCTAAAATATAAAATTCTAACTACCTCATTATTTTACTACGTAATTAAGAAATTCGCAATTATTATTTAATTACTGGGTTATTACTACTATTGAATTTCGTGTTGACGACAAAATAAGAAATAACCCCTTGAAGAAAACTCGTTATTAAATTTTTATTGCCAACCACTTCTACATTTTTGGCTTAATTGTTACACATCTACATACAAATTGAAGAAAAAAGCTCAAGGCAATGTTCTGCATCGATTTTTTCTAAATTAAATTTTTATTTTTCATTAGTTGAATGACCTGTTAAATTGGCTCAAGTTCTTCAATTGCAGTTTAATTAGTAAATGCACTTTCTTTACGAAAATACAGTACAAGTTATAAGGGTTGGAAAGAAAGTTTAATCTACTCTTTTTTTAATATCTAGGGTTAAACTGCACTCCGCCAGCGATAGACGATTTTCCTAAAGATTTATTCAGCGAAGAACAGCTTAGAAACGGAGCCGTAGTGATTCACGTTATAGTTTCTTTATATCTATTTGTAGCTTTGGCCGTAGTTTGTGAAAAATATTTTGTTCCAGCCGTAGAAAAAATATGTCATGGTAAGAAAATGTTATTGAACAAAACTGAATAATTGAAATGTAATTTGTTTCCAGCACTGAATATGTCCAACGATGTAGCAGGAGCTACATTTATGGCTGCAGCTACATCTGCACCAGAACTTTTTGTAAATGTTATAGGAACTTTTATAACGGAGGGAGACATAGGGGTAGGAACTATAGTTGGTTCTGCCGTTTTTAATATTTTAGCTGTTGCCGCATGTTGCGGTTTAGGAGCTGGAATGGTAAGTTAAGATTTCAAACTTTTTAGTAAGTTTCAGCTTTTGCATGTATGTATCTTTCTTGTTTTAAATTATAAAATAACAAAAATTAATGTTACTAATTAATCGCATCACTAAATTAACCATGAAATAACTAACGAGGTATGTATCTAGGTATAAAAACAAAATATTAACTTCATCATCATTTTCCATTTCTTTTTCTCATTTTACTTAATTGGGCACCTAAGAAACCTTCTCCAATGAGATATAATGTACATAATTGAAATTATATTTATTATAATCTTTTTAAAAATTGCCCTTGGTAGTAAAGAAGATCGTTACTTCATAATTAGATCAAATATAATTCATACTACGAAGTGGCGTAATTTTTGAACACCAAAAATGGATAAATTATTTAAATTAATTGAACTTCACTTTGAGTTTAAATTTTTAGTCGACTTGTTAAATTATTACTATTGTTTGCTTTGAACTTCGTGATATCAAAGAACGGAACTAAGCAATAAAGTTGTACAATTGTTATTATAAAATATAAGTTCTCAGTTCATGAACTAACTCAATTAGAAGTTTATAAATCCTTGTAGGTAAAAATATTACTTAACCAATGTGCATTAATATATTAAAAGTTTTGTTTCATTATAATCCCTTAACGATGAAACCGTAAAAGTACCGCCAAACTTCGAATTTTGAAGTAAAAAATTATCTGCAATATTGTAAAAATTATCCATAAGAAGCGACCGCCGGAAACTCATCAGAACTGTTAAGTGGCGCTAACTGCTTTCGGTAAGATCAAAAGCAATAAAAAGTTTCAATTAAACATAAACATCAGAGGTATTTAGCTGTTAATAGAATTTTTCATTTCTACTAACCTTGTACCTACTTTTCCAAAATATTCTAATTATTAAGATAAAATTTTGTATAGTAACTGATTAAATGTGCTTTGCTTAGGTTGTGGGCTAATTATTTGTATTATATTTATGTACAGTCAGGTGTTCAGGTTGTTCCTTTGGATTGGTGGCCTTTGACGAGGGATTGCTTGGCATATGGTATCACAGTTTCCATATTGATCTGCATAATTCACGATGAACGTGTTGAATGGTACGAAGCACTAACTTTGGTATTACTGTACATAGTTTACATCCTTATCATGTATTTTGACAAATCCATTCAAAAATGTGCTCGTGGTAAGTCAAAAAATAATAACTTCTATTAAAATCTATTAATCAATTTCCATTTTTAACAACTTCATTACACTTTAATATTTATATTGTTCAAATTTTGCACCTAATTAATTAGGAGGACTAAGACAAGCACAACAGCACAGAAAATCACGGCAATCATCGATAGTAAAATCACGTACACACTCTCTAGGTGAGTCTATAACAAAAAGCAATAATAACTGTACCTCTTAATTTATTAATTTTTCTAAACATGCTAAACATGTAAACAAATAAATTCTAACTTATGTTTTCTCCCAGAGGCAGCTGAGGCGCAATTACCGCTAAAATTCAACAAAGAAAATCAAACTTCTCCTGTTGAATCTGAAAAACAAATTCAAGCTTTTGATGAACCTCCTCTAACTCAACTAAATGGATCAATTAAAATTGGACTAACTGACCAGATAGAAATTGATGCGACCTCACCGACTGCCGAAAGTGATCCACCTCATAATCTGTGGAAATGGCCTGCGGATAGAGGAAAATTTACGCAAGTAAGGCTGATTGTGATTTATAAAAAACTGAAAATATTTCTAAAATCGTTTTATCTAGGTAACATGGGTGATTACTTGGCCAATATATTTAGTATTTTTATTCACCATTCCTGACTGTGAAAAAATTAGATTTAAAAAATGGTTTCCACTGACTTTTATAATGTGCATAGTTTGGATTGGTTCGCTGTCGTATGTAGTAGCTTGGATGATCACTGTTATAGGTAAAAAAAGTACAAAGTTTAAGGTAAAATCTCCATCTCAAAAAAAAATGTTTCAGGTGATACATTAAAAATCCCCGATTCTGTTATGGGAATAACATTTTTGGCGGCAGGAACAAGCGTTCCCGAAGCTGTTTCAAGCGTTATTGTGGCCAAACAAGGTAATTTTAATTCATTATAATTATAACACTATAACGCACTAATCTAAACGTGTTCATCTAAATCCCAAACTATTCCACAGGACATGGTTCAATGGGAATCAGTAATTCGATTGGTTCAAACACATTTGATATTTTATTATGCTTAGGATTACCGTGGTTTATTAAAGCTACTTTTATGCCCACTATCCCAGGAAAGCTTTGGGTAAGTATCTACAGAATTTTTTACTTTGTATATATTTAACGTATTTTGTTCTAGGTTGGCATAAACTCTGCAGGTATCGAATACAGCGCCATTTCATTACTGTCAACTCTTCTAATGCTCTACATAGCATTTTCTCTTAATAAATTTAAATTGGACAAACGAGTAGGCCGAGCTTGCTTATTAATGTATGCAGCATTTTTAGTTTTAGCAAGCCTTATAGAACTCAATGTATTCTTCAGGGTTAATTTACCAACATGTGGTCGATGAACTTATCAAATTAGATTTGATTTTCTTACTTGAGATTTAAAATTTTGTGATTTATATAATATATTGTTAATTTCACTATTCACGAAAAAATGGTATAAATAGTAGACGTGTCTGTTACGTTACTATGTTACGTATAGTTGAATCATGTAGAGTAAGTTGAAATTAATTTTAATCCAGATTTTTATCTGTTCCATCTGTAAAGTAGCTCCAAATCAAGATCTCAATTTACAGAAGAATCTTATGTAGATAATTTTAAACATCAAAGATATTTTAGAAAATTTTTAAACTCACTTATATAATAAGAATATCGATTTAGTAATCGCTGAAGTAATTTAAAATTGAGTCCCAAGTCATATTCATTATCACATTGTCAAGTAAGCTTAAGTCTATTAGCCTGTACATATTAGATAATATTATTATTAACTTCAATTCCTATTACTTAGGATAGTTCTATTTTTTTAGTGTAATAATATACAAGAAATTTCATTTAATAAATAAAATAAACTAATTTTTGTAATTGAAGTAGATTTTAATATCAAAACTGTTTTTGTCAATGATATCATTATCATTGATAATATTGAGTATTGACTAAAGGTAACCTTTTCTAAATCAGGTCTCAAGCCTCTACTAATAATAGTAAGGACATAAATAAACAATCAAATTTGCTGTAATACATTTATTAGCAATTTGCAAAAAAATACAACAAAATTAAAGGAATTTGTATGTATTATTAGGTTTGCTTCTAATAATACAACCCTAAAAAAGCTACCACGTTCACATCTTAAATATAAATATTTAAAAATAATCACATAAGTTTAATCTCAATAAGAGAAGGAATGCAATCATAAACAGCCAATTAGAAGCACATAAATTTCACATTATATGTTCAATTGTCATACATAAATAATTGTTTAGGCATTCATGCATTTAAGTCATTAGCTTTGATGTATATAGGTAATCTCTTCCTACTTATATGTATGTTTATTAACGTCTACCCTATTTCATTTGTTGTCATACATAACGCAAATATTAAGAAGCAGCATAAAATATGATTGCATATCGATAGAACCTACAACACATAAGTAGTATGCTATTCATTATAAACTTGTATATACTTAAAAATTTGGTATTATAATACTTGTGCATAGTTTAAATAGTCTCACTTTGCTAAAGAGGTGATGCAAGAACAGTTTTCATCAATTTCATCCAATTAACGATAGAATTTAACCTCGGTTTCAACGCAATCCTTAAGCAGTTCATCCAACTCAGTAAGATCCTCTCCCAAATTATTAATAATTTCTTCCAATTCTGTTACACAGTCAGCTTCCATGTTACGTAACAAACTTTGAACCTGATTAGCTTCCTTTTTATTCGCCTCCATGTGTAAAGAATACAAAGTATGAGGTACATTTTGCTATAATAAAATTATTAGGTATTAAGAATCCTAATTGTCATATTCACTTTACCCTTTCTTCGGAACATTTTGTATGTTTTGAAATTACAGCATTTGCAGTAAAAACAAATGGTTTAAAAACAGATATCGAAGGATCAGGTGTAGCAGTAAACCAATGCACACTAGGCCTTGTTAAACTGAGCATTGAAACCTACAAAAATCTGAATAAATTAATATTTCGAGAGATTTATATGCAATATTACCTGGCTACCCTGAGTGGGAAAAGCGGCACTACATGGTCTACATATTTCAGAATCAGTATCACGTAAAATTGTAAACATGTCAATTTCCTTAAAATCATTATTTGCCGTTAACTTCTGCAACAATTCTTTTCCTGCATCTAATCTATCACTTCCAGGTTTCTTTTCACCACTAAAGGCTTGACAAAAATTGAATTCTCCCTAAAAATATTTTAAAGCATGAGTGGATAGTCAGTAAAAAAAAAAAAAGATTATTACACTTCCATCCCATAATCCTTTTGATTTTGCATATTCTAGAAGTCCATCCGATTTTTTATCAAACTTGGTAGTGATGGTCAAAACATTTGATATATTTCTATATCCACCTTAAAAAGAAAATTAAATATATAATTTCGCCCTTGTTCAATAAATTAAAATTTTGTTACTCACTATTAACTTCCTCAGCTGCCCAATGTTTTCCGGATGTTTCCAAAACCCATGCAGAAGTTGGGTCAGCAATTAAGAATGAATTATGGTAGCAAAAACCAGAATCGTTAAGAGAACATGGTCCACCTTGTCCATACTTCTCTAAAAGGGTTGTTATAACTTGTAATGCCTCAGTAGCAGATGAACTTCGTTCTAATCCTAATCTAAAATACGAAGGTTATCAAATAAAGAAGCACTAAGACGTTATAAATCAAAAAAATAAAAAATTTTAAAGACATTTTATAGCATTATTACATTTTTAAAATTTTAATGGGCACTACACAACCAAATAATGTCTGCATACAAGTAAATGGTACCAATTAACCATGTTATAAACGCAACAGTAAAATCTGTAAACAAACAAATGATAACTGTTAATTTCACTTCAATGTCTGATACAATGATGTGCAAACTCCGTGCTATATGAGATTTAACATCGACTATTCTCTCTCTCAAAAAAAGATGGATTCAAGATTTAAAATGAGGGGACATGCAGCTAATAAATTCCTTTACAGCAAATGACAGATTATCGTATGGTCATTTTAAGTATATTATGTATAAAATGTCTCAACGAGACAATAAAATTTCGACTTGGGCAGAGGTCTTTCAAAGTAAGATGCGCATGAGGTCGTTGTATACAAGTGGACCAATGAAAACGAAGCATTTCGAAGCAAATAAATTATTATCAAATTTGCACGAAGCTTTTATGTGTATGTATTTTTATGTCAACAAATAATGTCAAGTAAATATTATAGACAGTTGAACCTAGTAAATGGGAAAATCATGTTTTGTGCTACATCAAATTTTATTTCAAGTGAATGATTGTGTCAGTCATGGATTTTATATTACATTAGATAGAAACCAATTTGTTGTAAAGCAAGTAATAAATCAACATATTTTGTTTTCCTTTCAGGGTGCACCATAGGTTGCATACTCTGAAGGGTCAACAAGGGACAACAGACAAAAAAAAACATTCCCTGCATACCAACACCAAAGTAACCTGCTTCATATTATATAATATGGCTATGTCCTATCTAATATAATATAAGATCTATGGAGTCAGTCTACTGACTTACTATACTTAAGCTATCAAACACACGAACCTAACCTCTTCCCCAAAATTTTAAGCAAATGAGCGCATCAGCCTGTTCCAGTTATCATAGTTACCAGTTGTAACTGAGGAGGAGGAGCTTAAGTGCATCTGTTGGATAGACAACATATAGGAGTATAGGACTCTAGTGATTGATAATTATTTGGTATAAGAAATTATACATGGTAGGACAACTCTTAAAAAATTATCAAACTAAACACTACACGATGTACTTTTCAAAATTAATGCAAATGTGGTACCTCACTAAATCCATTCCTAGCAGTCTTTTAACACAGGGATCGTGATCTCCATCATTATCATTGGTCCAAATTGCTTCATTACCAATAACTACACCACATTCATTGGCCCCCATTTCAGCACCCCACATCCATCCTGGTTTACTTAAAATTACAGCCTTTGATGAACCACTTGATTCAACTTCTATGTAAGTACACTAAAAAAATGTTTAAATGTAGGTACAATATTTATAATTTTACATTATAATATTTTTTTCACTACTCCAAGAGAACAATGGTCAGCAACCTGTCGTTTCCATGGCACATTAACTGTTTGGTACTTGAATACGTAATGTCAACATAAAAATGATTCCAAATGAAGAGATAAAAGTGTAATACTAAAATAAATGTTATGAGGGGGTATTGATAATATCTAGTTGGTCTTGACCATTTGGAGTGCATCAATAAATTCGCGTTTTCATAGTATAGAAATTATTACCTACTAGAAATGACATTGCAAAGTTTCACATCAAAAAGTTTAAGCATTACCAAGCAAGAAATTTTCAAAAAAAGTATATCAGCCACAAGTGAGAAAAAAATGAATGTAGAGCCATCGTTAAGTATCTGTATTGGAAGGAATTACAGGATAAGATTTACAAAACATGTAGAGAAACCTGGAAGACCCATTCCAGTATTAACCCCAGAAGCATAGAGTGGACCACAACGTATAGCTGAGACCCTAAGGATTTCATAGGAACGCGTCCATGTCGACTTGGGCATAAAAAAAGGTTCTGCAAAAGGGATTCTCAAATGCCTGAATGCAGATCAGAAGCGAGCATAGTAGAAGCATCACGTTCCAACAGTGCCCGATTTGAAAGAGATCTGAACTTTTTGAACTGACTGGTCACTATGGATGAAACTTGGGTGCATTTATATGATCCAGTGACAAAATAGTAGTCAATTAAATGGAAGTACTCTAGGTCTCCAAGGCCAAAGAAATTTCGAGTTCAAAAATCTGCTGGAGAAGTTATTGCTTCAGTATATTGGAATAGTCGTGATATCATTCTCATCAGGGACGTACCCAAAGGAGGAATGAGGGGAGCCTCCCACCAATATTTTAGGAATTTGGAAAAGAGTTGGCAAAATCACTCAAAATTTGGTCAAGTTTGCAAAAACCGCTAAAACCCAACAATAACCAAAATATACAATAAATTACAAGAAGTTGTCAATTTTAAAATTCCTCGCTTAAAAAAGTTGGTTGGGCACCTCCCTGATTCTCATTGATTATTTGGAAAAGGCGAAAACCATAACCGAAGATTCAGTATTATTAAGAAAAATGTACGGAAAAATAGTGTAAGAAAAGACACAGAATCATATCTAAAGGAGTTTTGTTTTTGCAAGACAATGCACCAGCACACAAATCGCACATAGCAACGAATAAACTTTGTGATTTAGGGTTTGAATTAGTGGAATCCCCCTTATTCACCTGACTTCCCCTCAGATTATTAATCTCTCTCGTAAAACTAAAAAAAAAAACGTTTGAACGGTCGCAAACTTTCTTCCAATGAAGACGTGATGGAAGCTGTGGAAAGCTGATTTGCAGACCAAGAAGAAACTTTTTTTGAAAGGTTTAGAGGTACTACAAGATCGCTGTAAAAAGTGAATTAAGGGGAAGTTAAGTAGAAAAATAAAATATTTTTAATTCCAAATTTTCATTGTCTTTGTAGTAGGCTAAGAATATTCCAGACCTGGACTGGCTAGGTCGGCGATTGTAGAGGGTCTTCGACCCAAGGGGGCCCCAAAGGGGCCTCAAAAAAGTGGTTTATACATGGAGTAAAAGTAGTTTATATTTTTTATTACTCAGGTACTTTTTCCAAGTGTTCAAAATAGCGGAAAATGTAATTTTCAAAAATCTAACCTCTTGATAAGGGGGCCCCTCCTCAGTCTGTAGCCGAGGGCCCCCAAAGGAGCCAGTCCGGGCCTGAATATATCAATATTCCTTCGTATATTGTAAAATAATTAATTGAGGATCATTCATGACCAATAGACAATAGAAACTTAATTTGTCTAATATTTTTGGTATTTTATTACCCCATTCTCAATCCTGTTGAGGGAAATGTCTGCAAGTATATTCAGTAGAAACTATGTAAATACAAATAATGTATTATATCAATCAAGTAATAATAATGATAAAATAAATATAACCTAGCAGTGGGATGGGGTGAAACATAAGCAAATATGTAGTTGTGGGTTAAAATTCCCCAGTCGTCTGTTGAGCCAGTGCTAATAACCTAGTAATTGATGTATGTAAAAAGTATGTAAATAATAAAAAAAATATGATAATAAAATTTACAATTTTAATATTTGCAAAAACTGTTTGATAGTTGTTTTTAATATTTAAACAAAATAATTTTAACTAATTGTATATTTGTTAATGTGCCCCCTATATGACTTTGAAATAAATTGTAATAATATCACCTTGTCTGCTGTTTACTTATAACAATTGTTGATCATTGCTCTACGACCAGCTCTGACTACAATTATAATTTTTCTTTTATTATAAAAATTATTAACTTAGAAGATTTTAAAATACTGTAAGCATTATTTTTGTTGAAAACAAATATTGTATTTTATTATATGGTGGTAGAATTAGACCATTGTAACTTGATCATATTATGCAACACAATGAAGATTAATAATAATTATTGATAGTCAATAGGTAGATATTTTAAAAGCACAAGATAATAAAATAATACTTAATTCGCATTTGTCTGTAAAATTCAATTACGTATCATACTTTAACAGGTTCAGTCGATTCGGTAGCAGCAAAATAAACCAATTCCTGAACTTCTCCTTGAGGTCTATCCGAATTTTTTCCAAATATAACACCATGTTGAGTTAATGGTGGTAAGACTACAAAAGTATCACACGATTGAGGTGTAATCATCTGCAAGCAAAGATAAATGTAGAACTCGAAGAACTAAATTTGTCAAGTACATTACAGTCAAATAAAACTCATAAAATGTAGCATATAGCCACGTTACTATCATCTACTATACTTTTTATATTAATTTGTAATCGACAGTTGGAAGATTTAATTAGATTAGGTTATTAATTTTTGTTGGGTTAAATTATAATTACAAGAGTTATTTTTAGTAAAATCGCAGTGAATCGGTATGCCTTTTAATGTTGTAATGTAAATTTTATAATTTATTATTATAAACTTACGATTAAAAGGTGAAAATGTGGTTGATCTTGTAAAAAAAGAAAATTGAGGGTCACCCAATCGACTGATTCACCACCAGTCGCACAGCCAGTCAGCTGCTGATTTTCGGCTGAATCTAGCTCAGAAATATTAATGTTCTGTCTTCGTTTAACACATTAGCTAAACGGTACTTTTATTTTCAAAATACTATCACAATTTTTTTAAATTTTAATTGATTAAAACTTTAGTAATAAAGTAATTGTTGAATATTGATTTTGTAAATCAACGACACTGTTTGAATTAAATATTTGTCTTGTTACCAGGCATGCAGGGGCGTATCGACTAACTTTGTCACTTATTTGACCTGATAATTGGCTCTATCACAGAGCCAACAATCCAAAAATAATATTTTTTTGTTTTATCGCTGAGTGGTGCAAGTTTAATTGTAAAATTATTATTTCATTGCTATTTTTTGGAGAAACGTAATCGTAGAATTATGAGCAGACTTAAAAATGAAAAATAAAAAAGGAACTTTACGGTTATATCTAATTTATCAAAGCAATTTTTTATAATAATAATTGATCTGCAATAAATTATTAACAATAGGATTAAGCTAAGACTGATTACACGATGCATTGTTAATGTTTTAATGACCCTGTTATTTAAAACTAATAATTAATTCTTTATCGAAATTGCGTAGTCATTGATCGCTTTATGAATATTACGATTTACAATATTATATCTGTGAAGCATGGTAAATCACTTTGGGTGGCCAATCGTACCCCATAATAGTAATAAAAATTAAGAAGAATGAAGAATATTGTTTGGACGGTACCGGCAAGCGAAATGAAAAATCTAATCAATTCAAAATTTTCTAGACATCAGAAAAGTTTTCTTTTTTAAAAATGAGAACAGTACTAATATTGTGGAATGCTAGATTTTGAGCAAGTGTCCATTCACAATTAGCCATAAAAGTAAAACATAAAAATTAAAGTTCAAATATTTAAACTTTGAGCTGTAAAGATGGAAAATGCTATTCGCTATGTGCAAGGTATGAGAGGGGATAAGCAAATCGAACGAAGCGTTCGGAGTGGCCGATAATAGAACCTCAACGGGACTTGCATTATGTCATAAACACGTGAACAAATTATTTGCTATAAAACAGTTGATATTCAAATTTTATGACAGCAAAAATATTCAAATTTCTCATGGCGTACTATTTTCACAGTGAACATAAAATGTTCACAGTCCCGAGTAATTTTCTTTATTGAGCCACCAGAGGGCAGTAGGAGGAATGCACATAGCGAATACAAATTTATATGTAGGTATGCTATTTTCTCAGGTAATAAGCAGATGGCGTTACTAATTTTCTCCCCATTTACAGATGGCGTTACCGATTTGCGGTTACTATTTTTTAAATATCGTGAGTTTATTTGCACCAAATCAGTAGCCCCGAGGAAGAAAGCATACATTTAAATTTGTTTAGCATTTTTCATTTTTACATCGCTTACCTATATCGTTGGTTTTATGTATGGTTCATGTATAGCCTTATGTATTTAGGGTGATTATACGAATGAGTATTTGAGGGACGAGTACAACAAGTTCCGGCAAATCACACAAGTTACACACAAAAACATATCATAATTTATAGTTCCTAGAAGATTTTTTCTAATTATGATAAAAGTAACCGATGAAATTTCATTATTATTTGTACTAGGTTTTTAAAAACAGCTGGTTAATTTGTAACAATATATAGGACAAACAATTATCACTAATGATGAAAGCAAATGAAAGGTACATCAAACTGCTTATGAGAAAATGTAGAAAAATACAATAGTACATGATGCTGAGTTAAAGAAAACCCCAATTTGAACTATTTTAAGGTCATTTGCATTTTTAATCCAGATTATATTATGATTTTCTTACTTAATTTTGTTTGCATACCTATAAATATATTATCTAATCAGTTATCACTTCTAAATAAAAAATAACTTAGATACATAAATGATAACTGATAAGGATAATCTGAAAAATTATAGGTCAATGTATAAGCCTAAAAATAAAATGAAGCTATGTATATTTATAATTATTGTAAAAAATTAAGAAGATATGTTCAAAAGATTTTTATTTCCATGGTTAATTTACTTCAAGAAATTTAAAATAATCCAATATTAATATAATACAGTAGAACCTCGATTATCTGGGTGGACTGATGGGACCGATAATTGAAAAGCACGGATAATAATAAGGGGTCATCTATTAATTACGTGAGGTGTTTTTCTTTAAATTTGGATATCCCCCTCCGGACCCCTTTAGACCAGCGGTCGGCAACCTTTTAGATATTGCGGACCACTAAATTGACAATTTAAATTTCGCGGACCACTAATTTTTAATTAGTCACTTTGATCGCTAAATTTTTTTTAATAACCATTTATTTAACCCTATGTCATAATTAACCAAACTTATTGAATCCCACGCTACCATTTGCTCCGAGCAGCATGCGAGGAGCCTATTTTTACAAATAGCCAGTGGCTGTTTTAGAATTTTTGAGCCCCTTTCCTAAACATTTTCACTACCTATGAAACCTACAGTAATGATTTTCAACCTTTGGCATACGGGGGGGGGGAGAGGCCCCGTTTATTAGCGCCGCAGGCGACTTTTTTTTGAAAATACTATCTATTTTATGTAGGAATATTGCACATTAAAACCTGGTTTCAATACCCAATTTTACTATATTATAATATAACATTTCATAAAATTAGGTAATTTAACTAGAAATTCCTACTTTTTGAAGCTCAGTTCTTTTTGGTTTTTAACCTAATGAACCTTGACAATCTTGCACCAATGAATTTCAATTTTCATAATTAATATAACCTGATCATCAGCAAATCTTTAAATATAGCCAAGCAGTTGTAATTTTATATTGGTTAATTTTCAAATGTTATTTTTGTTATTTTCCTGTCTTACTTTTTTAAAATTAATTAAAATATTTATTCTTTTTTATTTTGAGAGCTGAATTTTGAGGCCTCTTCGAAAATCTGCCACTGGAGACAGCTTAACAACAATTTATTTTTTATCATCATCTTCATCTACACGTTTAAGATTTTTTTAATTAAAAATTTTATTAAATGAGCTTAGCAAATTGAAATAATATTAGAATTTTTTCGCGGACCACTAAAATTACGCCACGGACCACCGGTTGCCGACCGCTGCTCTAGACGGCCCCCTTTATTATTTTACAAAAAAAAATTTTAAATAACAATTTTATTGAACAAAAAATGTGTAAATAACAAAAACTCATCGTAGATTACACAAAATTTCAATATATTAGGAAAAAGTTCTGTACAATGTACAAACTTTCATAGATTATTTTTACAAGTGTCTGTACATAATAGAAATAAAGTTTTTGTGTAGGGGCAATAGAAATACATTTTTGTGTAGGGGGCCCGGGCCCTAGTGATTGGCATCATTCACACCACTTCCTGCTACATAGATAGGTCACTGCTTTGACTGGATTATTGGAGTAGACTGCGAGCTTTTTTTGTTATTTGAACTGAAAATTAGAAAAACCTTTCCAAAATGCTAAATAGGTTGAAAAATTAAAAAAAAAAAGTCTAAAGTGGTCGCAAAAGAAGATGAGAGGGTGGAGCTAATGCGTAGAAACCAACACTCGTACTTATAATCGTGCTTATGTTGGTGTCAAATAATGGTGGAATTGGGTGTCACGCGATGTCTACTGCGCCGGATTTTGTCTACGCCCTCTCATCTTCCTTTGTGATCACTCTAACAAGATTTAAAAAAAGGTAAAAGGCCCATCTTAAGGTGGGTCGAAATTAGTGGAGTTTACAAAACCCCATACTAACACAAAAATGTTAAAGCTAATCCAAAAAATCATAGCCGGGCGGAGCTAATATACAGAAACGAAAACTGGTTCGGTTCATTTACACGACAGCAACGGCACGTTCTCCCTCCACATTTACTGCACTGGATTTTGCCCCCCCCCCGGCCATGATTCTTTGAGTTAGGGTTAGGTGTTTAGGTTTAGCAAGTAATTATTACAATGCAGGCTGTGCAAGATTGTTTTCAGCCAATCAAGTGCTATTTTTATCCCCAGTGGCGAGATTCTGTAAGTGTAAGGTATAGGGCCGGATAACACGGTACTAGTAAAAGTAGCCAATGCTACGGGCCCCGGGCTTCTGAGAGCACTGCGCCTGGCGGAAAACTGTTTTTATTTTTAGGAAAGGGTAAAAAAATGTCATTCAAAAAAATAAGAGGGCCTCTTGATAACATTTGCTGCGGGCCCTGCGCTGGCTTACTCCGGCACTGGATACACATCTAAAAATGTGTTCGAGTGTAATAACCCGGTATAAACAACCCAACCCAGATTGCATCTTTTACGTAGGGGAAGGTTGCCGATATCGTAACAGGAAATTCTCCTTTGTGATGGACCTCTGGGTGCTTGTATAGTAAAATGACCATAATCGTGGAATACACCTTACCCTTACACCATATGTACACCGATGGAAAAATAAGGCTGTAGAACCCAGGTCCGGACAAAGAAAATATAGTAAATCCACCCTTATCCTGGCGGTATTTCTAAGCATCTTTATCAAGTTCATAGAAAATTTTCTAAAATCTTGTCTTGACTGACTGTCAATTTGCAACATAAATGACAGAAAACTAAAATCATAAAAAATTATTCATATTATGCGTATGTAATCTAATTAATGAGTAGCGTTCTTATCAAAATTACCATGATATACAGAAATTGATAAGTTTGAAGTGACTTATTTTTTTGTGTTTCGGTGGAATTTGTTGGTTGTACCGAACTACCAAGTGTATGTTAAGCGTATGTCAATACTTACATGTTACAAACATTTTATTAAAATTCGATAATTTGTCCAACGTTCATTATTATTTTTACGTTTTTTTCACCAATTCAAATTTTACAGGACGTATGTCGTCGCACCATAACGTTTACGCATGCGAATTGAATGCAAGTTGAATGTGACTACGATTTTACCACCACCTTATCGTTAGGTGCATTTGGAAATTTCGTATTGTTTAGCCGGTCTGTGTTGCAAAGAACGCACGTTCGCAGTGATATTGTAAATAATTAACTTTAACATTTTTTAAACTTAGGTGTAATAATGGGCATATTTCGTATAACTAGAAATTTAATCAAGAGTCACGTAAGTAACCCTACATTTTTTGACGTTTTTATTTTTTCATTTTCAATACTGATTTTTATTATTTTCAATTGCAATTTTCCCAAAACTGACAATAATTAAAGAAACTGCATTCGAATTTTAATTTAAAGATATACCCGCCCATTGTGATCTATATCGCAGTGACGGTAACATGCTTGAGGAGGCCCTCATTTTTTGGAAACTTGGATTTTCCATATTACCTCGTGTTATCGATTGCTTTACGTGCTCCAAATTGATATAATAACGTAATTGCACATAACAAATAACATATCCATTTATATATTATTTAAAAGTAGCTCACGTACTACCTTATTACGTAATATTTTCAGTTTGACGAAAATTGCCCTGTTTGGAATAATGCATGCTATTTATTGCATATCGTATGCAATTTTAATAAATCTATCCTCGAGCTTGTCGGTTTTATTAATAAAAGTCATGTTTTTGTTTTATAATTTAAAAATTTTCCTAGACGCCTCTTTTGTTTCCGGCTTCCATCGAACCCTTATAAGATAACCAAAGACTGGAAATAAAACAGGTTACGGGTAGCACACTACTAACGTAAGATATTATGTTGGGTAATTTGTAATTTCCTGGTAATTAATGGAATTTTTATTGAAACGAAAATGTTATTCAAAGACTTATCCAAAAATGTTCAAATAAAGCATGGTCTCACCAGGACGTACCCGCCATTTTGTTCATTATTTGAAAACTCCGCATTCTTGGCTATCACAAATTTTGGAATAATGTTTTTGAATGAATTACGTACGGTTCGAATTTCAATATTTAAATATTGACCTTGTAACGTTTTTTTATTGGGATGTGTGATTCCTTGTATTTTAATCGCGATTATTAAGGTCACATTACTAATAAAAAAGTACAAGAGTAATTATTATACAATACTAATTAGAAAATCACACATTTTTCTTCATATCTCGCATCAAATATTGACGTAGATGTTTGAATGTTGTATGGTATAGGATGCACCTTTCGTTGACCTTACTTACATAAAGCAACAAGGGTACATTTAGTACAACTTCTTGAAATTTTTTCTCAATTAGAATATTTGTAAATATTTTATAGTATTTTGGATATGATGATTAATAATTTTGCTTATCGACTTACAAAGTCCAAATTTAGAGGATGCTTTACAAACTTAAATGTTGAAACTGTGAGGCAGATGTGGTATTATAAACAAAGTTTTACTTTATTTCTCATAAGGAACTACCCTATAATCACCTCAATGTAGGATAATCGTTCTAACCTTAGATAAATAGTCTTTAAAATCCTTTTTTATCTTCTCCAAATAACTACTTTGTAGGTTATCCAAAGTTATAAAAAAATTGGAATTAGCTGATAGAGGTCAAGTGTACACGTTTAATCCAGATTCAAGTGTAACACTTTTTAAAAATAGCCTAGTTATTGCAATAGTAAATGTCCAATATTTTCACGAGTTCAAAAACCTCACGAAAAAATTTTCAAGATTTTTTTTCTTTTTTTTTTCAATGACATCTAATTAAAATTTTAATACAAAAACCAGTTTTAACTGTTGGACTTTGTAAATGCATTTACCTGCATCGAAATTCAGTCCCACGGTCAAGGACATCTTTTTAATAACCTTAAGGTGGGTTTCACCAACATTATTTGAAATTATATTATTTATCACTTATTATTTAACATTACAGAAATTAATCAGTAGAATTTAGTTATATATAGCCATTTATTTTAATAGTTATGTATTTAAATATTGGTTAATCCTCCTTAATGTTAAAATGTTTATAAATCGACCATCACTTATAATTAAAATTATTTAAATTGGGACTGTATGTTGATACAATTATAATCTTAATCATAGGGTTAAGTTTTAAATCACTTTTAATTCCGTGAAACCATACATCGGTGAATTACAATTAAAGGTAGTTGGAGCTGCAGCAAGGGGTGCATATCTATTTTATTTTAAAACATCTATTAAACTAATCTTAAATTATTATATTACATAATTAAGGGATTTCTGGAGGAATCAAAGTGTCATCTAGTGCAGGGGTCGGCAACCCGTGGTACGCGGGCCCCATGCGGCCCTCGAAGGGTCTTGGTACGGCCCGCGGACTCTAAAACAAATGACCTTTTTTTTCAAAAAAAGCTCATTTTAGTGGATTTTTACAATTTAAAAAAAAAAAGCTTTTAGTGGATTTTAATCACTTAACCCCACGTAACATTTTTGGGCCTCTTACGACAAAAGGTTGCCGACCCTTGATTGATTGATTTCGTAAAAATGGAATTTCTAGCGAAATCGAAGGGTCATCTAGCGATTCGCTCTAATTTGCATATTGTCATCGTCCAGAATTTCATGGGTGCAATAAACACTTTGGGTTCCATTTCCTAGAATTGAAATATTTTTTATTATTAAACTTTTGTGATGGAAAGAAAAATTTTACCTGAAGATATTGTTTGTTCAGTATTGTTATTCTTGCCTACAGAACCTACAGAATTTTAAATTTTGTAAATAGTAGGGTTTTTTGATTTTCTTGGCACAAAAAATTGGTAATGAAATTACTTGACTTGGTGAAATTACCAAAAATTTTAGAGATTTTTAATTTTGGCTGTGGTATTGTGAACATTAGTAACAAAAGTAGATGAATTTCGTTTAGAATAACCAAACGATTAAAATTAAACACAAAGAGAAAATTTTACATTAATGTGATGAAAATCAACTTTCGGGTGAAGCATCCAGCAGGTGCTTTTGTGAAGCGTGCTAACATCTTCAAGTGGTGGCGGTACATGTCATATTCAGTAGCGGAGAGTGAAAAATATTGTAAGGTAATACAATTTTGTAAAAATTAAGGGTATTCACACTTCCTTGTAAATTTGGTTGTAGTATTTATATTTATACACTTTTGTATTTATCCTAGCAACGTCTAGTAATACACAACTTTATTAGGCGTTACTATGATAAATACTATTTTGTAAAAATACACCGAAATATACAAGGAAGTTAGAATACCCCACGATCTAGTTTCATTTATTCATTTTAAGAACTATTTTTTTAAATTTTTAAATGCGTGTTTTGCAAATCCTCCCAACAGGTTTTTATGAGTAATGAATTGCATTTCATTATCAAAATTAAAAGTGGATTACAACTAAATTTATCTTTCCCAAACTTAGGTGAATTTTATTTGAGTAATAATAAATTGGTAGTCAAAGTGTTTATACAGGAGGTTACAAAATTAGAGCATACAACTGTCAGTCTGAGTTAGTTGAGGTCATAAAAATAAGTGGCTTTACCCATCGCGACTATTCACTCAATTAAAATTTTTATGAAACTTTAAGGTAAATCTTAAAAATATGTATTTGTTTAAATAAATAATAATACATTATACGAGTACGTACATAATTTATAAGAAATAATTAAATTAACTACTTTAATTAAAATTCCTATCGTAATTTTGCTACAAATTTTACGATAAAACTATACTTTGTTTACGCAACATATCGTCGGGTTGTTGGTAAAAATGACCAAATGTATAGGATTTCTATGTTAGTTGGTCACTTTTACCAACAACCCGACGATATGCACCTAAGCTCCTCCCAAAAACTAGAATAGAACTTTTCTATTGTTCGAATTTTGTAACTCCCATTTACAATAAATTGGCTTAAATACATTTTGGGGAGCAGCCTAGGTGCATATTATGTTGGGTAAACAAAGCATAGATAGCTTCAAACAGGTATGTACCCAAGGAAAGGTGTGGGGAGAGCCCCCCCCCTCCAATATTTTAGGAACTCGAAATTTGGTCAAGTTGGCAAAAGCCGCTAAACTGACAATTTATTATCCAAATAGACAATTACAAAAAGTTGGCAAATTCCCCCCTGAAAAAAGATGGCTGGACACGTCCCTGGTTTCAAATTTTAAGAACAGATAACAATGTTTTATTAAAAACTGGAAAGATAATCCAGCGTTAAAAATTATATTTCCATCCTTGTGTAATTAACCTGTGCAGTATAATACTGCAGATTTTCTAACTGCATTTATTTGTTTTCCATTAATTGAAAATAATCTTATTAAAGTTTATGGTATTTAAATAAAAGTTGAATTGGTAGCACAGTAATTTTTTTAAAACAATGTGAGTCTGGGTTATGCGATGAGCCAATGGATGGATTATTTGTTTATCACGTTCTGGTAATACATTATGTCCTATCGAATTAATTATATTATAAATTTTTTTTTCTTTTACTAAAATAAATATTTTTTCAAGTAATAAGTTTGAACAGGCATACCGTGGGCATCAGTAACGAACATTGTATGCATAATAAATATTACCTTTGTACCTAGATTTTATATCCTTCTCACGATCTCAGTATTTATGGAAAGTGTGACCTTAACTTATTAACCGAGATTTGCTACTTGATAAAACAGGTAGTACGACACAATTATTAGTATTAATAGGTTTGTTTATATTGAAAACCATTTGCATAGCGCCGCACCCATGAGGGCTAAGAGGGTCGAAGCATCTCCCTATCGCAATGTCAATGTCTCCAAATTAATTAAAATACTAAAATAATTAAATTGTAAAAGCTTTGGGTGCACCAAGCCTACGGGCTTACTACGTAAACGCACTCCATATTAGGAGCTACCTATGAGGACTGCACTGCATGGACAGTTTTTAATTCTTTTTATTTTTTTATGAATTAAAAAAAGTCTCACCAGTTGGGCAAAACGCCGAAAATAAACTAAAACTACATCCATTTGTTTTTTTTTTAAATAAATTTTAGCCTAAAAATAAGAATTAAAAATTGACCAAGCAGTGCAGTCCTCGTAGGTCTTAATATGAACTTTGTGCATTTACGCAGTAAGTCCACAGTATGTTGAATGTACCTCACCCAAAAGACAATTATTCTTTACAACTACTGAACCACAGTTCAATTTTATTTAGGATTATAAAATTGATAATATCAAATTTGAGTTAGTTGCGAGAACATAGGGCTCCCACTCACCAAAAATATTTACTTGAAAAAATGAAAAGTTGGGGGGGGGGGGCGATCACAACCCTTAAAAATCCATGATTCCATTAGCATACCCATTTGACCGACAAATAGTACAAATACACCGCTATGGTCTAGCTGCTCTAATTATTATACTCTGTCAAATCTCCAGTTTAAGAGAAAAAGTAACATAAACACCGCAATGTCGACATAATCCATTTTAAATTCAGTATAATGTTTTGGAATAAGATCAGACAGAAATTTCTGTTGTGGAAAATTCAGATTCATAACATTTTTTGGCAAGAAATTAGTACTGTGACGTAACCCATACAACTTAAATTTTGACCTTTATATCCTTGATCTAATTTAGCGACATTGACCAATTAAGTAAAGAGGTTATCATTAGTGATTCGTAAAAAGAGGAAATTGTTATCTTCGCGTGACAATGTTTATTTTATGTTTTTATATCGTGGTCGGCTCGAACATAAAATTTAATTTTCCCCTGATGATTATTATTTTAAGCCATTCATGTTAGTAATAATTAAAAAGTTGAGAATTCCAGCAATTTTGGGAATTTATTGATTAATTATATATTTTTATATGACGTAATTTGTCTCTACGATATAAACTCCTTGATACTCCATACAATGGTCATTTGTCGATGTCGTTGAAAATAATTAAGGTACACTAGTTACATTTTTGTGACTAATGTTATTAAATAATATTATAAATAAAATTACGAAGTTAAATTGGTGGAACGTTTTTTTATTATATCCGTAAAATTTTAGTTATCATTGCGCTGCGATACAGGTATCTTGAAACAAGCCGAAGTTTTAGTTGTTTTAAATTTATGATGTTGTGGTTTAAAATTTTAAAGGATATCTGTTCGATAGACACAATGGTAAACAAGAAGCAATAATTTATTACAATTTACATAATATAAATAATATTTACAATATAAAACAAAATTATTACCAATAAAACGAGTTTTGAGTGACAGTAGAAATGTGCGATACATAAAAGACATGATAAAGAATGGAATTGTAGAGGAGAATTGGGAAGTAAGTGTTCACATCTAGTAACAATCATAATGTAACAGTTCGACATTTCAAGTATTGATGCCATAGATCTTATTACATTATATTACAATATTAGTTGGATTTGGTTGCTTGGTCGGCAACCAAATCTATTTTATATCTAGGATTAGTGGGCTAGGTGGAAAAGTTTCATAACACTCTGGTACCTACATAATTAATTATGTAAGTATGTCCAGTACTACCTTGGTGCAGTACACACTCAAGGTTTCGTGGTATAGACCAGCCATAGACTATGCTATGCATATTCTATAATTGCTATACTATTATAAATATAAGGGCGACCGTAAACCTGAGCCTACTTGGGGTCAAATCAAGTATATTTGGCCGATTTGATCGGTAGTATGAATGACGCGCGTGAATGGATTAATGAGATAACCACTGATAACTGCCCATTATTATTATTAATAACATTAAATAAAAATTTTCAAAATCGATCAATGGATATCAAGAGGGATTATTTAAATAATCCCACTCCCGAATTATTTGGGACATGGTTCGGATTCCACACTGAGCTGCAGGTTCTGTTATGGACATGTACGCATAGTTTAGAAGACAATAGATTTGTAATTCTTGAGTTTGTGTTTCCATAAATATCATACAATGCAAAAACGTTTTAGCGGTTTCACTTTCATCAAAAATATCAGTAAATAGATAACGCTGGTTTGTCGTCGAAATATTTCTATTAGAAGTGTCCAATGTACAGGGTGTTTCAAAATGTTTACCTTGTACTAATAAATAGCGTATTGTTGTATTTAAGTATATCACAAATTATCCAATGTTCGGGATTCTACATTATTCAGATAATGAATATTTTTGAGTGCACATTGATAGTGGCTGTCTTTCACAGATGTTATGATTAACGCGAATTATGTACACTCGGTATTATAATGCATGTAAAATTAAGTAGTATATAATTGATACGTATCCCATAAAGTTTGTATTGTAAAACAGTCTAGTGTCCCAAATAGGCCATTTAATCGTGAATAATATCTAGGAATGACCATTGATGAATTAGAGGTATGTCTGTATTATTATTTTCTTGTCGCTAATTTCAAAATAAAGCATAAAAACTTTTCATTAATATTTAACATGTTGGACCTTTGGGTAAGCAACCGTCAAAAGACAAAATCAAGTTTACCAATGTATTTATTAATATTTTTAGAAGTACTTGCATGATATTTGATTTATTCAACGGAATCCAATTTTAGTAATGAGTGACTAGCAACTTTTTTTTAATTTTCAAAAACTTTAAAAACAATAACGAAAATATTAAATTTTGAAGTTGTAATAATCTTTGTCAATTTTAATTGTGTGAAAACAGCGGGCGGTTCTTGTTTATCAATTTTTATATAACTTGATTATTTATTGTTATATGGAATAGATTAAAAAAAAACAATAGTCCCAATCTGCAAATACATGTACCGGTACTCGAGTTTATTTTCAGATAACTTCACTAATTAATTGATTAACCAACCAATAGTTTCACGTTCTGGAGGTGTATATCTCGTTTACATAATATCTATTAATTTTAAAATTGAAAAAAATTGTAAATTAATAATTATTGCAGCTGTAGAACAAAATTACACTACGTACAACAATAATTTACCATCACCCTTGTAATAGAAAAAGAAAAAAATGATAGATTTATATTCCGTGAGGGTCCACGAATTGAAAGAAATCAAACATCAACAAATGTCTGTGTGTGCTTTATCTTACAAACCAGTAGTAATAATTTTACGACCAAATTTCATATGTAATACTGTTATATTGAGATTTTGGTTAAAATTGGTTCACTAAAACTTGAGTATCTAGTGACGTGCATGAATGAATTAACGAAAAAAATGTCTTTCGATTGATACCATTTTCATTCTTATAATTACAATGCCAATGAGTATTTTGTACTCATATAATATTAAAATACAAAATAATATCGATAATATTTATTCCATAAATGTACGTAAACACGTCATAATTTTCATTCTGCGTGGATCTCATAATATGGCATAACTTGAAAAATATCTTTACTTGAACTTAATCGTTAATTTCACAATTATAATACTATTGAACTTACAATAGAATAGTGTATGGTGACGATTTGCACAGTGAGGATCAAAAATGTAACCTACTGTTTTTTGTTATTTTCATTACTAATTTTAACTTGAAGATACACATCTATTTTAGCCAAGTCTAAAATAGCGTATCGTGCAGGTTATTTGCTTTATTTTAGCAAGATATTTCCCAAGAGCAATCGTAAAAATTTGAATAAATTATATTTTCGATTGATCAAAATCCAGTTTTTTTTATTATATTGCATTCGTATATAGAAACGCATGTGCGTCATTGAATTAAAATAGAAATTGTTACCTACTACAAAATAAAAAATAAATAAAAAGATATACTTAGGTAATTTGGTAAGAATATTTGGTAAGGGAAACTTGACAAACAAGTCTAAATGATGTTTTTGTTTTTAATAGCTTACTTAGCTAAGCTTGTTTACTTATTAATACCTTGTGAAGATATTTTGTATCATTATACCTTTACGACATTCCCAATATAATAATGATAGGTATTTAAAAATTTATTTTAGTTTTACAAGTTTTAAAACACATTTTCCGCAAATTTTAATTCAAATTTGTAATTGTAATGGATTATGGACAATTTGTGCATATATACATCTGTCTTAAATAGTACTAGCCAGATAATGAGTCTGGCAAATAGAAAATTGTATGTTATCATAGTTTATTGCATAACGCATCAATTACTGTGTACCTCGTGATGTGTGGAAATTTATATTTATAATAGCCGAGAGGAGCAAGTCTCGTGAACATAAAGTATCTAAATTGGTTCCAAAAACTTTAAAGTAACTCAATCTCAAAATTCCTGATGTGACGGTACTTCAGTTATTTTTTTTAACAATAAATTCAACATTTACCTTAAAACATGCAGGGGCGTTCTTCATTATCTTATCAATATAATAAAATCTATATTTCCAGATTCAAACATAATATTGAATTAGCTTTATTTTTCTAAATACCCACTCAAAATTTGTATAGTTTTGCCAAAACAAATAAAGTTGACTTTCAAAAAGCGTCGCTACCCTAATGCACTCTAGGTACATGATCTTCGAATTTTATTAATTATGATGATACGCAAATATTACTAATTATTTTGGCGATTTTAATATATTCTTATTAATTTTTTGAATTCAGATATTGATAATCATAATTACAATGATATCGCGCGTGTAATTTGCTATATTAATTTAGTTATCTGATTTCGATACATATAAGTAAACGTAAATTATCAAAATCATCTATATTATTGCAGAAATTGTTCAATCGATTGTCGACTTTTACGTGAAGTTTTGGTTATATATTTGAATTTGAACGTTTTTATTTCAAATTCCAAAATTTTGGTGGGCACTCCTTGCTTATTTCTTTCTATTCTTCAACACATTTGGCCGTTTTACATTTATTTCGAAATAAGGCAAGCCAAATGTGAGTATAAAGTTATCATTTTTGCTTTTGATGTATTTTAATTTTTTATTGTTTTATTTGGTTGAACATTGCTTTTTGGGTACGCGGTGACTTTCCCCCAAACTGTGGTTTGTGTTTTTAATTACATATTCTAATTATTATAAACGGTTTAAGTTATGCGGTTATACCATTGTTTAACTTTTATTATTTACTTACGTCATAAAATTTTATTCTACAAGGTTGAATTATTATATAAATTCATCTAAAATTAAAAAAGCGGTTTTAATGCTATAAAAAATTTAAAAAAATTTATTATGTACCTACCTATTACTAATTTTACTTATTTTTATTACAGAAAGCTTTGCCTCAATTGTCTTCAATCAGACAGCTGAGCGATGCATCGACCGATCTCAAAAGTGTTTTGGCCGCCTTAATTCCCAAAGAACAGGAAAGAGTTAAGAATTTCCGAAAACAGCATGGAGGTACAAAAGTTGGAGAAGTCACTGTTGATATGGTAATTATCTTCATGCTATTAAATAATGATTGACTGTTAATCTCTTTAACACATTTTTAAACAGTGATTAATTCAATCACACTTACATCCTCTGATACTTCAATAGTTACATTAAAATTACTAGTTGAACTGATAATTTCAACATTACGTAATAATTATAAGGTATCATTGGAGAACGTGTGCTTGACCTTACTTGGTTTAATTTTAACTATCATTATAACTGCTTTGTATCAACATTTTATTTATTTACACAATTTTTGAAATGTAGATGTACGGCGGCATGAGAGGAATTAAAGGTTTAGTATGTGAAACATCGGTTTTGGACGCAGATGAAGGAATCCGATTCCGTGGCCTCTCCATCCCTGAGTGTCAGGAAGTGTTACCTAAAGCTCCCGGTGGTTGCGAACCACTTCCTGAAGGTCTTTTCTGGTTATTAATTACCGGACAAGTTCCAAATGACGCTCAGGTGAAAGCGCTATCGAAAGAATGGGCTGATCGTGCGTCGCTTCCTTTACATGTAGTTCAATTATTAAACAATTTACCAAGCACATTACATCCTATGTCCCAATTATCAGCAGCGGTTACAGTTTTGAATAGCGAAAGTAGATTTGCAAGAGCTTACGCCAGTGGTGTCCATAAATCAAAATACTGGGAATATGTTTATGAAGACAGCATGGATTTGATAGCGAAATTACCTGTAATTGCGGCTACCATTTATAGAAATACTTATTGTGATGCAAGTGGAATTGGTGCCATCGACTCGTCAAAAGATTGGAGTTACAATTTTACTCAAATGTTAGGTTATGACAATCCAGATTTCATTGAGCTGATGCGCTTATACCTTACCATTCATGCGTAAGTTTTAATACAAATTATTCGATTGATAATAAATTTTTATTCTTTAATTTCTTTAGTGATCATGAAGGAGGTAATGTTTCTGCACATACAGTTCATTTAGTAGGTTCAGCATTGAGTGATCCCTACCTTTCGTTCGCTGCCGGCCTCAACGGATTAGCTGGTCCTCTTCATGGTCTTGCAAATCAAGAAGTAAGTGATTTGTTTTATTTTTAACCAATTTGGTTTATAGCTTCCACGGTTTAATATTAAATATTAATATTATAATAATATAATATTAATATTAAAGATTTACACTATAGCAATTATTTATTTTTAAATTGTTGAAAACAATTTAACAGCTATAAAAACTATCATATCGTTTCTGAACCTGGTCATGAAGGTCGCTGACTTTTGTAGGAAATTAATTATTTTATTTTCCAATGCTCGTTAGTGATTGTACTCAATGAATGGTATTATCATCTCCAAATCATTGGTAAATCAATTGTTTATAAATGTTTTTACTAAACTATTTGAATAACATCAATTAGTTTTCAGCATTTTCTACTACAATAATTAAGTCTCTCAATATTTTTTTTACTTTCTTATTCATGTGTAAATTTCTTTCAGGTACTTGTTTGGTTACAAAAAATGAAGGAACAAGTTGGTGATAAGGCAACAGAGGATCAACTTAAAGATTTTATCTGGAAAACTCTCAAGTCTGGTCAAGTTGTGCCTGGTTATGGACATGCTGTGCTTAGAAAAACCGATCCACGTTATACATGCCAAAGAGAATTTGCATTGAAGCATCTTCCTGATGATCCACTCTTCAAGGTAATATCAACATCCTATATTATAAATTAAATTAAAATTGTCCAGTGCTGCACCGAGTAAGTCAGTTTTTGTCTTTTAGAATTGCACAAAAATTTAATATAACTTACAATGAAAATTAGTGTTTAGAATCCCCAAATCTTAGTATTATTCCGCGATATTTTTTTTTCATGTTTGTAAACAGTAATGTTACAAATAATTAAATAATATAATCCCACATAAATGGAATCACCGAATTGATCCATTATAATTGGATTAACGAGATTCCCAGTAAATTGGGATATCAATTTAATAGTGAGAATCTCGATAATTCATTCATGTAGGGTCTACTAATCCATTGGAAACATGTCATTTCCATTGTCAATATTAATAGCGTTAAATAAAAATTTAATAAATCAATTTTCTCGAAATTGGCTGAACATTGAATTTGTAATTTACACTTACTTTTACTTTTACACTTCGTTAATTTTTAACTTTTTATTCCTATTATAATGATGACAACTGCTAACCACTGAATTTTTATGATTGTTCTATGATTAGTCTTACTGAATTATTTCCATATAATACAAATATTTATGGTTTCTTGGGCATTTTAAGTAATATTTTGCTAACTTTTCAGATGGTTTCTACAATTTACAAGGTTGTACCTCCAATTCTGTTGGAAACTGGAAAAGTAAAGAACCCATGGCCAAATGTAGATGCTCATTCTGGAGTTCTTTTGCAGGTAAGAAGTTATAAAAAGTAAAACGTAAAATTATTAACCTTTGTCATTTTTTTTCAGTATTATGGATTAAAAGAAATGAATTATTATACTGTCCTCTTCGGTGTGTCTCGTGCATTAGGAGTGTTAGCATCTTTGGTATGGGATCGTGCTCTTGGTTTACCAATCGAAAGACCAAAGTCTATGTCTACCGACGGTTTAATGAAGGCTCTTAAGGCATAAAAAATCAGAGGCTCGATATATAAATTCCTTATATAATTGTAAAGAAGTTTCTTAATGGTTTTTAATTTTTATAGAAATTTATTTATTATACCAATGCAGTGTACTTACTTATCTTGCGAGATAAGAGAGAACATTAGAATTTTTATTAAAAGGCTTCTTTACAATTAGGTATCAATAAAAATAGTACAATAAAATCATTTCGTGTAGGGCATTGAATCATATACATGGGAGACGAGCATGGTATTAGTTTCTTTCTCGTAGGCTTATGTATATAACACATAAATGGACTAATAGATGTCCTTGAACCATATTTAATTAGTTACCACACGTAGTTAGGGATCATACTTCTTTTATTTTCGGTTGCCTTCGTTTTATTGGATTTATTTCTCTATCAGAAAATGTTTTTAACATCATCGTATTCTTTATTTAGTTTGTAATTTTATCAAGAGTTTTAAAGTTCATAATTTTTGTAATATTCACATTACAAAATTTTATAGATTCGATAGTAACATCTTATTTGCTTTGTAAATAAAATAATTGTGTGTTCTCTGAAAACTCGTTTCATAATTTTTAAATTGTATTATTTATTTGGTAGTAATGTAAACAGTTACTAATTTTAAAACGTACAGTGTACTAATAATTTAATACAATCAATAAATTATCTGTACAATTCATCTTTTGTTTATTTTGAATAAATACAACACCTATCAGTGTGCACCGAACTGCAGGGGGGGCATTGGTCCACTATATTACTTCTTCCAGACGAAATTCAAATGTGTAGAATTGTTCTAATAAGAATAATAAAAATTCACATAGAACTTTTGAAAGAATAGCCCCCACAATATTTTAGACTCTTAGGCATGTACTTACAACACCAAGCTGACGCCTTACATCCATGGCTAGTAAGAGCATCACTGGTAAAACAAAATAGGTACCACTTGTGGGTGGTTAGCAATGGTCAGCGCCATTTGATTGATTGTTTGACAATTTTAGTTGATGGTGCTCGGTAGTTAATATTGGCTTAACTAGAACAACATACATAAATGGAGTGACCTTCATAATAACATTTTTCTTCTCCGGTCCTTGCCATGAAACTTTATGTTGGGTCATAGCACACCTGATCGTACATAAGCACCATCATTGATTATTATTTAAACCAAACACAACCTAACATCAAAGTTCCATGTCAAGAATTGTATTCCTGCATTGTACGTGAACAATTACACCTTTATAGTTGGCTGTTGTCTTTCATGGGCAAGACAGTCAAAATAAGGTTATTCCTATGCCCAGAGTAGGACCAGGTACTTCAAATTAGCGGATTTTTGCACGGAAGCAAACTAAAAGAAATATGGACCTGTCTACTAAATAAAACTCGGAAAATTGGCTTTCAACTGAAGGAATTGACTTTCTTTAATAAATATATGAAGGTAGGGTTGATATAGAATTTGAATTTTAAATCGGGTACAAGTGAAATTCAGGAATATTTTAAAATAATATGAAGCAAAACTAAATAGAAAAGGGATTGCCAGATGAATCGTAGATGAGAATAATGTGCAACTGTAATTGAAGGGGTTAATATCAAACCTGACAATCTCCAATGGTTTTCTGATATTGGAGAAAAACTGCTTATTTTATTAAACAATATCACATAAGGACCGGGATCGGATTTACCAATTTGTCGCCTGCAGGCTCGATAATATTTGCTGCCCCTTGATTACACAAAAATATTAGGAGGTGAGTAGTGGAGACTGACGAGGGGGTCCAATATCCGGGGGCACTACCCCGTAGATTGTTTTTTTACTTACTTAATTATTTTTTACTTTTACATTATAAATTTGCCGCTCTAGGCTGCAGCCTATTTAGAAATCCAGCCCTGATAAGGAGTTTTGCAAATTTGAGTGATCAAATATATTATATTTGTATAAAGTTACAGTAGTTTTTCTGCAATATCTCAAAATCATTGGAGATTACCAGGTTTGATATTAACCCCCTCAATTGTTCTCTTCAAGTCAAAACCTGTACAATATTTACCATTCAACTCACCTATTACCTCAACAATCTCGCTGAGTCATTGTTTCAATTCCTCCAGATCCTTTCCAAACTATCTATAATTCCTCTGGATGATGAACTAGAAGTAGTTAAAAATGCAATAGATAAGTGCATACCGGGTGACCGGCCGTCGATGTGAACATGGGAAATTGATTTTTCTTTAATTCCTGCTTCCCATCAAAACGGATAAGAATGACAATGGTATCAATTTGAAGAGATTTGTATTCCGCTTCTAAAGATACCTAATCTTGATATTTTGTTCTTTAATTTCTGTTAAAAATTCACTAATAAAATGCAAAATAGCGATTTTAAAAAAATTTTAGTTCCTTTGTTTGAATTTTATTACAATTTATTGTTTTTGCTTGAAAGTCAATAATTTCCAACAAGTTACTTTACATCCAAGTACGTAGGATGTAGTTAACTGTGCATAGCCGAAAATGATCTTTCACAAGTTGCTGAAGAAACTGGTAATATAATAATAGGTGCATTAAATAAAGTATGCAAGTTTCGATAAGTTTCTTGGCATAACATCTATTTTAGATTTAAATAATTCATTTCTTGCTTCTTACATTTATTACAACCATCCATCATCATTTCCGCTTTCTGAATAATATTCTATAAAAAATATAGACCCTCTCAAATCCAGTTTAAAGAAACTATCTACAAAACCACTACTATTTGAAAACTCTCTTTTGAAAACCGCTTTTCCATGTATCCAAATCCAATCCAAAATCAATTGGATTTCATACAGTTTGCCACTAGCAGAAATACACGTTCCCTTCTCAAGTGCTCAAGGCATTTAATAGTCGACTCCCTTAGCGCATCACGTTCACGCAGCTTGCTCATCTGGAGCAAGGTTACATGAAGGCAGGACTGCATCAAGGAATATTTACAATAAAATTAAAATGAAACTAAAAACAAATGCTATCATTTGTTACAATACCTGAATCCACTACCCAAAACAAATAACAGCAGTCGGACTCAATCAAATCGTGTATCTTCATTGTCCCGGTGCCCCATTTGTTCTTCATTCACCCCCTCAGAGACGCGTAAATGGTTTGCAAGTTTTTTGGGTCCGTTAAGTTGGCCCACCCCAGTTAATATTTTTTCTCCAAAAGCTAGCTCCCGAATCCTTATAGCTAGCACCAGCTAGCACCCAAGTATAAAAGCTAGCACCGTTATAGTTTTTCCACAAACCGCAACTGAAACCGGGGGGGCCAACTTAACCTTAAGTTGGCCCCCCCCCCAGTTAATATTTTTTCTCCAAAAGGTAGCTACCGAATCCTTATAGCTAGCACCCAAGTATAAAAGCTAACACCGTTATAGTTTTTCCACAAATCGATATTGAAACCGATGCTTTCGGTACTGACGGACGCGCATGAATGAATGGATTAACGAGATTCCATTTGTTTATAGGATAGGCTGCCGACAAACTGCACGAATGTGTAGATAGCGAGTTATTATTGTGGGTAAAATGATACCTTACTATAGAAATACGGAGGAACATTTGAAGAAGCATTACTTTACAATACTTTGCATAATTCTAGCGCATTTCGTTACTTAAAAAATGAGTTTATCTGAGGTGCATGCCGCTGCCCCCCCCCAAATCGAATTTTGGGGTGAATTTGGTGTCAATCGTTAGAGCCTAAATGAGCTTTCATTATTGGTTTAGGATTACTTTTTGTAATCGAAACAAAAATTTTACGCTCTAACGTCTGACCCTAATTTCACCAAAAACTTCAAAGATATAACGAAAATAGAAAAACACGTCTACCCCCCCCCCAAGATTTCGCGAATAACTCCACTACGGTTGAGGCTCAAACGAAAAAATGGAAGCTCAGTTAGACTCTAACGATGCTTTAACGTTTGACACCAATTTCACCCCAAAATTCAAATAAAGAGGGAAAATAGAAAAACAAGACTACGACCCCCCCCCAAAAAAAAAAGATTACCAGCAAGAAGTTAATCGTTTGTGGAAGGAGGCAAAGCTTTTGCTGCATATAGAGCATTCTTATCGGCGAACTCAAGCTTTGCCTCTTTCCACAAACGATTAACTATAAATTTTTGTTTCGATTACAAAAAGTAATCCTAAACCAATAATGAAAGCTCATTTGGGTTCTAACGTTTGATACCAATTTCACCCCAAAATTCGACTTAGAGAGGGGGAAACGTGTCTACGTCCTGTAAGTAATGAAAAAGATATAATATAATGTAAAAATACAATAATTATACCGTATTCAGCCCTTTTAGTTTTTCAGAAATGTGTGCAGTTTTTACAAATTCTTACAATTTAACTTACATTATTATACGAGAAATGGGCGTGTATACTTTACAATAGTGGGAAACAGAATTGAAACAAAAGTATGAAAACTTTTGTAAAATTAGTTTTTCCATTTTTATTTATTATGAAGATTATAATGGCAAGGAGGGTTAATTTTTTTAATCTAAACAAAAGTTTTAATCTGGTAAAATAAAATTAAATGTGAGGATTATCGGACGCAACTTGCTCGGAGGAATCGAAAATTTGAAATGCCCGTAACTTTTTAGAAAATGAAATTAGGATGTTGGAAATGGAAGCTTATTTAGGCTCTAACGAAGCTCTAACGTTTGACACCAATTTCATCCAAAAATTCTTAAAAATAACGAAAATATGGAAATGGAATCTCGTTTAGGCTCTAACGAAGCTCTAACGATTGACACCAAATTCACCCCAAAATTCGATTGGGGGGGGGGCAGCGACATGCACCTCAGATAAACTAATTTTTTAAGTAACGAAATGCGCTAGAATTATGCAAAGTATTGTAAAGTAATGCTTCTTCAAATGTTCCTCCGTAGTTCTATAGTAGGGTAACATTTTACCCACAATAATAACTCGCTATCTACACATTCGTGCAGTTTGTCGGCAGCCTATCCTATAAACAAATGGAATCTCGTTAATCCATTCATGTGCGTCCGTCAGTACCGAAAACATCGGTTTCAATTTCGATTTGTGGAAAAACTATAACGGTGTTAGTTTTTATACTTGGGTGCTAGCTGGTGCTAGCTATAAGGATTCGGTAGCTAGCTTTTGGAGAAAAAATATTAACTAGGGGGGGGCAACTTAACGTTAAGTTGGCCCCCCCGGTTTCAGTTGCGGTTTGTGGAAAAACTATAACGGTGCTACCTTTTATACTTGGGTGCTAGCTGGTGCTAGCTATAAGGATTCGGGAGCTAGCTTTTGGAGAAAAAATATTAACTGGGGGGGGGGCCAACTTAAGGTTAAGTTGGCCCCCCCGGTTTCAGTTGCGGTTTGTGGAAAAACTATAACGGTGCTAGCTTTTATACTTGGGTGCTAGCTGGTGCTAGCTATAAGGATTCGGGAGCTAGCTTTTGGAGAAAAAATATTAACTGGGGGGGGGGCTAGCGTTAAGTTGCCCCCCCCCCGGTTTCAATATCGATTTGTGGAAAAACTATAATGGTGCTAGCTATAAGGATTCGGGAGCTAGCTTTTGGAGAAAAAATATTAACTGGGGGGGGGGGCAACTTAACGGACCCAAGTTTTTTCTACCTTGCAGCTCAGGAAATTGTTTGTCAACTAACCAAGGAAAAATTTACCAAAATTGAAAAATTCGTTTGCAAAATTTTGTTACTACAAATACCTATTCAAAACGTTTGAATCCATTCCAGGGAAGGTCAGAAAGCATAAATTTGGAACGGTTTGGAGGCCTCAACTTTGGAATAGAATAATTGAATGGTTTGTTGCAAAAACGTAAGTACTGACATTTTTGCCAAAATTGAGATATACACATGTTTTCTTATAGTTTTGAGGTAGCCCGATCGATTGGTGCAAAAATAAAAATTGTGCTTTCAAGTTTTATCAAATTTTTTACTATATCAAATATCCGTTTAGTGCACGATACACTACGTTTAGTGCAAAACGGTAAGATCTACTGTAGTATTTACCTTTTTGCACCAAAAGCATCAAATGCAATGCTTGCTGACTTTTTTCTTTTTTTGGAAATTTTCGATTTTGGACCTCAATAAGATGATTAAAATTATAATTATGCTTTAATTTTAAGCATAACATTTTATTTTGTGTAAATATTTTGTCTTTTTTAACAATAAATTATGATTTGTTGCAAAAACGTAAGTACTTCATAATATAAAAAATTGGATTGCTAAAATACTACTATTATTATGTAGGGGCATTTTATTAACGTTTCAAATAAAGAACATATATTTCTAAAGGATTCTGAAAAAAAATACAATTTGGAGATCAATTACACAAAGCAGAAACTTTAAATCGATTATCTCGAAATGTAGATTTTGTAATACTTACGTTTTCGCAACAAACCATTCAATTATTGTGTCTACAACCTAACACGAAATAAATCAGTATATAATATTCCAGATCAAAATGGTTTTATTTTACAATATATCTTTTAAGAATTAAAAAGTTGAATAACAATATAAATTTCATTTATTATTAATCCGTTTTCTTCTTTGCGTCATTAAGAATAACTCCATTAACTTGACTTTTATGGTTAGTGTTCTGTGATTCATCATACGGAATATTAGAACTATTATAATAGGCGTCTTTTTTTAAAACAATATTTATATGTTGTTGCAAGATGGAAGTAGCCATAGTAGGAGTTAAATCCTTTATAGAATCCATTACGGCGTTGCTTAGCAAAGAATTTAAATTTGGTACAAAGTAGTCTGGTACTTGCACAACTAACCCTTGTTTGCAATCTTTCGTTGAAAAAGGATTGATAATTTCAACCAACACAGTTGGATGCTCGTGCAATTCGCAGTGCGAATCACTCGCACCATTGTTATCATTTGTATTAATAAAAATATTGTTAAATAACTTATTTTTCCATATATCTTTTAAAATCTGTATACTGCTTTCTTCGCAATCTTCCTTAAGAAAGTCCATTTTGATATTTTCCATCACATTTTCGATTATGTGAAGGTAAGTTTCTCTCACCACAACCTCTTCAATAGACGAAGACTGCATTAAATTCTTAAGAATTGAACCTTTGAAGTTTCAATTTATTGCAAACCGTGGTTAACTTGATGGACTTAGCAAATCGTACAATACTTGCAGCTTTTTATTGGCTTATTTTAAGATACTTTTTTAATATCAAGAAAGCTTTTTTGAGTTTATAACTGTCACTCAAGTTTTCGAATTGAAGAAACGAATTAGCGATTATTGCAAGTGATATTATTAAAACTTTTACTTATAGGAGGGTTTGCACGTAAGTAATGCGACGTGAACAATTATTTTCAGCCGATGAACTACGAGCTGAAAATCCACGAAGAAGGGCAAACTGGCTGTCAGTGTTAACATTTTGGTAAATGTCCTGTATGTATAAACAGTGCAATCAAAAATTTGTAACGTTTAGGTATACCTTGAAGATTTTTCGTTTGGGTGTCAGATCAGATTTAAATGAATCAGATCTAACGAAACCTTTGCCAGAACATCAATCAGCAAATTTGGGAAACAAAATTTCTACAATATGGTCACAAGAAGTGGATAGAGCAAAATTATATGGAGAATTGCCTAGCATGATTAAAGTGATATTTAAGTGCTTCTATGGAGAATTTTTGATATACGGGTTGGTGCTGGTTATTATGGAAGTGGGGTTTAGAATACAACAACCAATATATGTTGGTCTTTTGCTACGATATTTTAGTGCATCTAATGCATTGAATACTCTACCGTAAGGTTTTTTTTTTATATGATTTAAATTTCTAAATTTGATTATTCAATAATAGGCTTCAACCTCCAATGTACCTCGCTCGTGTTTTTTATTTCTGGACTCCAAATCAATGCGCAATTCAAAAATCGGAAGCTTATTTTTTTGCCGGTGGTGTAATAATGTGCAGTCTTATTGCAGTAATGGTTTTACATCCATATATGATGGCGGTAATGCATGTTGGAATGAAAATTAGAATAGCTTGTTGTTCACTTATTTATCGTAAAGTATTATGATTGAATAGAGTCCTTAATTAAAATTCAACTTAGGTTTTGTAGGCATTAAGAGTTAGCCTAGGTGCATTGGGAGGTAGAACTGTTGGAAATGTCGTAAATCTTATATCGAATGATGTCAATAGATTCGATATGGCTCTTATCTTTTTTCACTATTTATGGATTAGTCCCATACAAGTTGTGTGTATTTTATATTTTATGCACAAAGAGATGCAAATGGCAGCCATTCTTGGTATATTGGCTATAGTAGGATTTATACCAATGCAAGGTAAGTAATTGATTTGGAAGGTCCGTTTTGAAAATCCTTATAATTTCTTATCTTCGTTAAATATAGCATGGCTTGGACGTCTCACATCAGTACTAAGATACAAAACTGCTGTTCGCACAGACGATAGGGTAAGACAAATGAATGAAGTGATCCAAGGTATACAAGTGATAAAAATGTACGCATGGGAATATGCTTTTTCTAAACTGATATACAAATCTCGACAGTAAGATGTAATTGAATTCATACGAGTAGATACAAAAATATACTAAAGAATTTTACAGAAACGAAATTAATGTTTTGAAACATACAGCTTATATCAAAGGAGTACTAATGTCATTCATTATGTTTACCACAAGATTTGCTATTTTCATTACCGTGATGTCTTATATATTATTGGGAAATGATATTACCGCAGAAAAAGTGTTCGTTATAACGTCATATTACCAAATTTTAAGACAAACTATGACGGTTTACTTTCCACAAGGAGTAGCGCAAGTAAACAAAATGAGAAATTCGAACGTAAATTTTTAGGAGTAAATCAATAAATTTTTGTTAGGTTGCAGAAGCATCTGTATCGATTAGCAGAATACGAACATTTTTGTTAACAGAAGAGACCGATGTTGGAGACCCTTCTCCAATAGATCCAAATTGGAGAATGAAGCCCAACAGGCGCAAATATAAAAAGGAAAGAGACTTGGAACCAGCGAGATTGATATTACCTCGAGGAATAATAATTGAATCTGCCTGGGCTAAATATGGAGAAGTCTTATGTTTGCAAGATATCACTTTAACTGTAACGCCAGGAAAATTAACAGCGTGCATAGGCCAAGTTGGGGCTGGAAAATCTTGTTTACTTAATTTAGTGTTAGGAGAATTACGACCATTCATGGGCAGCGTTCAAGCATACGGAGTTGTTTCTTATGCCGCACAAGAACCATGGCTTTTTGCAGGTGAATTATGGTTGCGAAAGATTTGTAAGGTAGCTGACATATCCATTAATTTTTAGGTTCGGTTAAACAAAATATTATATTTGGACAAGAATATGATCGATTTCGTTATAAAGACGTGGTAAGAGTTTGTTCCTTAACGCGTGATTTTACTCTGCTTCCGTATGGTGATAACACAATTGTTGGAGAAAGAGGAATATCGTTAAGTGGTGGTCAACGAGCTCGTGTAAATTTAGCACGCGCAGTATACAAACTTGCCGATATTTATTTACTGGACGACCCATTATCGGCAGTTGATATACAAGTCGGAAAACAACTTTTCGAAGAGTGTATTACAAAATATTTAAAAGATAAAGTGGTAATTTTAATCACACATCAATTACAATTCTTGAAACAAGTGGAACAAATTATAATTATGGATGAAGGAAAAATCTTAGTGGCCGGTTCCTACGGTTACCTTCAAGCTAGCGGTTTAGATTTTGCAAAATTACTGGAATCAGATGACTTTTCGGTAACTCCACTAGAAGAAGTTAACAAAGTTCAAAGTATATTGAAAAAAATTTCAATACACAGTGCAATAAGTGTTGTCGGCGTTGAAGGTGGTTTTGCGGTAATTTTAAAATTTAATCTGTAAATTTTCAAAAAATTGTTGAGTAATTTTTTATAAGGAACCCGAAGAAGTGGCTGAAATGAGAACTTTTGGTTCTGTTGACGCTCTTGTTTATAAGGAATATTTTCGAGCTGGTGGAAATTGGTGCGTTATCTTTACGTTATCATTGTTCTTTTTGGGAGCCCAGGCATTCGCTAGCGGTGGAGATTATTTCTTGTCACAATGGTAAATTTTTCAGTAAGATGATGTGAAAATGTGTTAATAATAAATATTTTGAGTTTTGCTTCCATAATATTTTTATGCAGGGTTTTATTAGAAGAAACAAGAAATGGTAAGTCAGAACACCCCCCAGCAGGATTTATCAGGAATTATACACGAACAGATTGTTTAACAGTATATGGCGTAGTCATTGGGATTACCATTTTTGTAGCAGTTACGCGCTCTTTCTTCTTTTTTACAGTTTGTATGAACTCATCAGTTAAGTATGTGTGCTTTATTCAGTATATTTACAGTTTTTCATTTTCTTAAATTACTGTTTAGCTTACATAACAGCATGTTCCATAGTATAATAAGAGCATCTATGCGTTTTTTTAATACCAACAATTCCGGTCGCATTTTAAACCGCTTTTCAAAAGATTTGGGTTCGGTTGATGAATTTTTACCAAATGCTATGATAGACACATATCAGGTGAGGATATTTAAATTCGAAATTTGACTTAAAATTGTCTTGTTTTTAGATACTGTTAAATTTGCTTGGCGTTGTTGTTATAATTACCATTGTCAGTTATTTTCTTGTTATACCGACTCTGATAGTTTGCGTACTTTTCTATCTACTTCGAAGATATTATCTGTGTACCAGCCGTAGTGTAAAAAGATTAGAAGGAATAAGTAAGTGAAAAGTTTATCCTTGCCATACAACAGAGTGATCTCTAACGCATAGGAGCCCGCATATGATATTTATAATAATATTTCATTAACAACTTCAAATCTGTCAATTTCAAGGGGGATGCCCCTTATTGCTGGTGGTTAGGGGAGAGCAGGTAGGATTCGTATAAAATAATAAGATAATAGCAAAACTAATAGCTATTTCAAAATAATTTCAATGCTGCTAAATTACCTACATAATATATGGCTTTAATAATAGTACAGTTCAATGTTGATACAAAGTAGCATGGCAAAGCTATGATGAATTTCCCAAAAAATGGAAATCGTACGAAAGCACCCCACACGTGGAGTAGCTTCGTACATAGAGTAGGGTAGGGTACAAACCTTTTGTTTTCTTTCTTGCTCTTGCTTCTTCATCTCTTTTGCTCTTTCTATCTGTCTATTTTTTTCTGGAGTATCTGTATACCGGGTGACCGGCCGCCGATGTGAACATAGGAAAATAACATGGAAAATTGATTTTTTTTAAATTCCTGCTTCCCATTATAACGGATTAGAATGAAAAGAGTATCAATTTAAAGAGGTTTATTTTCCGCGTCTAAAGACACCCAGCACTTGATAATGGTTTGTTCTTTGATCATTGTTAAAAACTCAAAATGTCTTGTTTAAAATTCATTGCAATTGTTTTTGTTTGAAAACTAATTTTAAACGCAAGTTTTGCAGTTCAACCATCCAACGCAGGTCTGATTTTTAAAAAATCGCTTATTTTAATGCTACATTTTTAACATTATTAAAGAACAAAATATCAAGTGTTGGGTGTCTTTAGAAGCGGAAAATAAAACTCTTTCAATTGATACCTTTTTCATTCCTATCCGTTATAATGGGAAGCAGGAATTAAAGAAAAATTAATTTCCTATGTTCACATCGGCGGCCGGTCACCCGGTATATCCTTGATTTTCCTGGCAGTTTTCCTTTCTTCATCTTTTAAGTACATTCCTGTCCACTTTAGGGTGGACTTAAATTTGCATTTCACCTACGATAACTGTCCAGCCATTCTTTTCCTGCCATTTTGTTATGATTCCAGCTAGGTGGATAATGCTGCTGATTCGCTTTTGCAAATTCGTATGCTGTACGAATCGACCCCACTCATAACTGTACCACTGTACGAAGGTACCCCAACCAAGACAATCAAAAAATTAATTCAAAATAAAAATAACGGTTGAGGTTATCCCAAAATTAATGTTACATATTAATCTAAGGCACTTATTCAAAAACTATTATAAATTACGGTATCTGACTATGAACGCGAGCAATTAGATACAATTATTGCAACTCGGAAAATTGTGCTACCGGGAAGGGGGTGGATCTCTCTTTTTGTTTATTCACACAATTACGTAATGTATAATCATTTTTTGCGTTTTTTTAATTTATATCGAAAATCAATTATTGGATCCGAGATGGGAAGTGGCTGCGTTGGTATTACTGGTAGTGGTAATTAATGGACGGCCTCTAATTTGGTCATAATAAAGTGCGTCGGTAATAAGTCGAAGGAAGGTGCAATTTCTCGCGTTTAAATGTCCCTGCGTTCAAACGGCCGCGTTCTCTAGTCCTGCTCCGCTGGCACCTGTTGCTACGTCAATGGCGTCTTTTGTTGAAATCATTCAAATTATAGTCGAAACAAAACTTCATTTACAGCACTTACAATACTTAAAATTTAAACAATTTTCTTCTTCTTTTTGATGTAAAATCGCGAATTAACATAATTAAAATGTTAATCCGTTTTAAAAACCGATTAAAAATTATATCATGATATCATGGCCTTCGGAAAATTCTCCTCTTTCCGTTAAAAAAAAATATGGCTGTATCTATAACCAATTTTGAGTTGTAAATGAAGTTTTGAAACAGTCCAAGCTTGACTTGTTCAAAACACTGCATTTTAGGTTACGAGAGCATTGATTGATTGATTTGATTTTTCTTAGGGCCGTACTTTGGGCACCTCTGATGTAAATTATGCAAAAATTAATTAACTATCAATTTTTTTAGCTAGAAGTCCGGTTTTTGCTCACCTTAATGCTACCTTGCAAGGACTAACGACGATAAGATCGCATGGACAAGAAATGATTTTAGTGGATGAATTTGATAAATATCAAGATGTACACAGCAGCGCGTGGTTCATGTTTATAGCAACATCAAGAGCATTTGGATATTGGCTTGACGTGATTTGTGTTTGTTATATTGCAGCAGTAACAACAAGTTTTTTGATTCAAGAGAATGGTAAAAATTGTTTACATAAATAGTATCTAACATTCTAAATTCAATGGCCAATCTAATTCAGCTGTTTTTGGTGGCGATGTCGGTCTTGCAATAACACAATGTATAGGACTTACAGGACTATTTCAGTGGGGTATGAGGCAATCTGCCGAATTAGAAAATCAAATGACATCCGTGGAAAGAGTAATAGAATTTTCTCAAATTGAACACGAACCGGCACTTGAGTCGGTAATTACAAAATTTATTATAAAATAAATTTGAATGGAATTTTAATAGTTTATTTTTATAGCTTCCAAATAACAAACCGCCGGATACTTGGCCTACCAGAGGAGTAATCGAGTTTAAAAACGCGGTTATGAGATACAGTCCAAAGGAACCACCCGTACTCAAAAATTTAACTTTCGTTATTAATTCACAAGAGAAGGTGATTTAAAATTAAAATGCAATACTTGAAAGGTACAAAGTTCTATTTAGGTCGGAATTGTTGGTAGAACTGGAGCCGGAAAGTCATCTCTTATATCTGCGCTATTTCGACTTGCCTATTTTGAAGGTCAAGTAATTATAGATTGGGTAGATATTGGAACGATTGGACTTCATGATTTAAGAAGGAAAATTTCCATTATTCCACAAGTAGGTGCATTTATACCTTTAATCTGATGCAAGAAAATCTTGACAAACACAAACGAAGTTGCATTTTTAATAAGTAATTGTTATTATGTAATATTGTAACTAATTTTCAAATTTCCCACTGAATTTTTGCTTGCTTTATTTTCGAAATAAAAGAATAAAGAATTCCCCTTGTTCGTACCACAACTTTACCTTTTTTTGCGGTCTGGTGTTCCACTCCCACTCCTCTGTAGCCGACCATCAGTTCGTCAAGTTTGCCATTTACAAACTTTTGGCAACAAAGACCCAATTTTAAATTTAAACCAATCAAAATTGGGATAGTCCTATACACTCTTGCCTTCTAAAAACTATGTTTACATTTTCATTGTCCTCTAATTGATTTTATTTCAGGAACCAGTTTTATTTTCCGGTACAATGAGGTATAATTTGGATCCATTTAACGAATGTGACGATGATTCCTTATTAACGGCTTTAAAAGTGGTCGAAATTAAGTCCGCATTAACTGATGGATTAGGTAAATACATTTCTCTTCAAACTTCATTTGCTCTAAAAGCACATCTTTCATTCTAGATTGTTTAAATCAATTAATGACAGAGGGCGGTATAAATATTAGCGTAGGACAAAGGCAGCTGATTTGTCTTGCTCGTGCAATTGTCCGAAACAATAAAATTTTGATCATGGATGAAGCTACAGCTAACGTAGATCCACAAACTGATCACTTCATTCAAGAGACAATTAGAAGTAAGTTTGCAGAATGCACTGTATTAACAATTGCACATCGACTTCATACAGTTATGGACAATGATAGGGTAAACAAAATAATTATTTTAAACAAAGCAATTAAATTTTGTGATAGATTTTAGTTATGGATGCAGGGAAAGTGATGGAATTTGATCATCCCCATATTTTGATGAAAAATAAATTAGGGTATTTAACTTCAATGGTCAATAGGACAGGTCCAGGTATGGCAGAAAATTTGAAAAGCATCGCAAAAGAGGTAGGTACTCGCCTTACTTTTCCATAATTTGCAATCTTCAATAAAGTACATAATTATATAATTTTAGTCATATGAAAGAGCAGCTTCAAGCAATAATGACGAATCTTCATCATATTAAAGTTTTATTGTATTTTCCTAAGTTTGTATTGAAATTAAAAAAGGTTTACATTTTAAATAAATTTACAAAAAAATTTACTTTTACATAAGTTTTGGATAATTTTTCTAAGGTTTGAATTTTTTTACTTATGTTACTTAAAATTAAACTACGTACGTATGTTTAAAGTTCCTATTAAATTTAAAATTATTTAATAATATTTTTGTATTGAGAAGCATTAATAGTCTCCTGGTATTAACAAAAAAATAAAAGAGAACAAAAAATTGATGAATTAAGCTGCATCTGCTGTATGAACTTTAGTTAAAAGTTGTTCACATGTTTTCTTAGCATCACCAAGCAACATAGCAGTATTAGGTTTATAAAACACTGGATTATCGACAGCAGCGTAACCGACACCCAAAGATCTCTTCATCACAATCACCTACACGAATTATTGTTCAAATTAATCACAAATTTTTGAAAAAAAGAAGAAAAACTAACCTGATCTGACTCCCAAACGTGAAGTACGGGCATTCCGGCAATTATCGAATTTGGATCTTCATTGGCTGCACTATTAATGGTATCATTTGCTCCTATCACCAATACCAAATCAGTGCTCGAAAAATCTTCATTAATTTCGTCCATTTCAAATACATCATCATATGGAACTCCAGCTTCGGCCAACAAAACATTCAATTGTCCAGGCATTCGTCCAGCAACTGGATGAATAGCAAATTTAATATTCTTTCCCCGACTTTTTAAAGCCTGCACCATTTCTGCAATAGGGTATTGTGCTTTAGCAACACATAAACCGTATCCAGGTACAATGATAATATTTTTAGAATTGTTGATCATTTCTACAGCATTATCAATATTGATTTCTGTATGAGTTCCTGTAATCTCCATAGGTTTTCCACCTCCCGTACTTGATGTACCATAACCACCCAAGATTACATTGGGAAGGGAACGATTCATAGCTTTGCACATAATGTAGGACAAAATTGCACCAGAAGAACCTATTAATGCACCCACAATTGTCATCAAATTATTATTTAACATGAATCCTTCGGCACACAGCGCCCATCCAGAATAACTATTTAAAACAGTTATGACCACAGGCATATCAGCACCTAAAAAGTAAGGGTTACAGATTTTTTTCTCTCTTTTATTCGAGTCATTTACCTCCAATAGCTGCTGTGAGTGTTAAACCCATAGTTGAAGACAGTGCAGCTGTAGCTCCAAGGGCTCCCAATCCAACTCCTAATGTAGGAGAGCAAAACAGTGTTGCTCCTGCAGCAACATTAGCCAACAGTAATCCAACATTAATAGCATGACGACTTGGTAAATATAAAGGTGCCGAGTCCAACATGCCTTGAAGTTTACCATAGGCTACCAGGGAACCACTAAAAGTAACTCCTCCTATGTATGTTCCTAAGAACAGGGCAGTTTTAAGAACGTTTGCGGCTGGATCCGTTTCAAGAGTTGGAAAATCGTGCATGTATGTAGATATACAAGTCAAAACTGCAGCAAGACCAACCAAACTAGAAATTAAAAGAAATAATTTAATGTTTAAAAACAATTTTCGTCTTAGTATTTTTGCTTTACCTGTGAAATCCAGCAACAAGTTGTGGAAGATCGGTAATTTGGATTTTTTTAGCAATAAAAGTACCAAGTCCACCACCAAGTATGGCACACGCAGCCATTTGTGCAAGCACTTCATTTGTTGGTGCAATTTGACCCAAAGTAGCAGCAATACCCCCGGTGACACCAATCTAAGAAATTAGTTATAATAAAACAATTGTTACCTAAAACTTTGTGTTACTCTTACTATCCCTAAATTGTTTCCAAGTCGCGATGTTTTTTGTGAGCTCAAACCTCCTAGAGCGCCAACACAGCATAAAGAAGCAGCTAAATATGCCGCCTGGTGTACTTCCGCGCATCCTTGAGATGCAGCCCAACCATAACCGCCTAAAAATACCGCAGCAGGAAGAGCATATAATAAGTTGTATTCAGGGGGATCCCCTGGCCTAAATAAATCTTGATAAATTACATAAAATCGATATTGAAATAAAACGTACCTTTTAAACATATCAAGCATCCTTTTTGTTACTACAAATCCTCCAGATACGTTAATGAAAGAAATGAAAGCGGCAGCTGCAGCCAAAGCCTAACTCAAATTTTTAAATTAATTTTTTTATAACCGTATGTAATTTTAATAATAAAAAGCAATAAATGTTTTTTTCAACAATTGACAATGATTGAACACTTTGAGCTCAATTCCATTTTGTTGCTTACCTAAGTATTTTTATAGTCCCATCGGTTACCTTAAGTAATGATAGCTATAAAAGCCGTTAATAGCAACAATAATCTGTTTTTTTAAGTTTTGAATTAAAACATTAATTTTATTGTTCTTTACCTGCACTTCATTTGATGGATAATAGCCTCCTCCCATAAGTAGTAAACCACCTACGGCGGTAATTCCCGAAATTGCGTTGGTTACAGACATAAGTGGTGAATGCAAAGCAGGTGTGACACCCCATACGGTATGGTAACCAACTAACCCTGATAATCCTAATGTTGTTAACATTGCAGTAAATGCTGGATTTGGTGATGCATAACCCAATAACAACAATGACCCAATTCCTAAAATTTATACAATAAAAATAATTTTACACTTCAAAATTTGAATCTGTTACCTGATGTACACATTAAAGAATTTTGGAATGTAGCAGTAAAAGGATTCACTGGTTCTAGAGCAACTTTAGCAACCTCCTTCAGAACTGTTGGTGCAGGTGCTGGTACAGCAGGACCTACAGGTTTTGGTGGTGGCCATAACAACTGTCCCTTTTCTAAAATTATGCTTCCACGAACTACTTCATCTTCTAAATTAATATAAAAATGGTCCTTTTCTCCTGTTAAGATAGAAATATTAGAATACATTTGGAAACGAAATTCTACAACATTACCAATTGAAAGCAAGAATTTTGAGATATTATTGGCATATAACGTTGAACTTTGTGTGGGTAATCGACTAGACAGATCGGTGAGACCTACGTGGGTGATATCATTCAACTGATAAACTTCGCCAGGCTTTGTCGTTTCCACATTTCCACCAGCTTCAGCTGCTAAATCAACAATCACGCTACCAGGTTTCATTGCCAAGACGTGTTCCTAAAATTTAATTTAATTTCAATTTTACTGAAATAAAATGTGCAAGAGTTTACTTTTAATAGTAAAACAGGCGCCTTCCTTCCTGGAATCAGTGCAGTAGTAATAATAATGTCGACTTCTTTGCATTGTTTTGCAAATAAAGCGTGCTCAGCGTCTATAAACTCCTTTGACATTTCCTTACTATAACCACCGGTAGTTCCCCCTTCTTCCTAAATAAAAATTCGATTATTACAGTTATAAATAAATTGCATCTACATACTTTCATATTTATAGTGAGAAATTCGGCCCCCAAAGATTCTACTTGTTCTTGAACTGCAGATCTTGTATCAAAAGCTCTTACAATTGCACCCATACTCTTAGCTTGACCTATTGCTGCTAGTCCAGCCACACCACCACCAATTACCAATACTTTGGCTGGAGGTACCTTACCAGCTGCCGTTATTTGACCTAAAATTATAATTTTAAATACTATCCGGAACAGAGACAATTGAGAAAACGAAATTACCTGCAAAAAATCTTGGAAAATGATTTGCGGCTTCCACAACTGCCCTATAACCAGATATATTGGCCATGGAACTTAGCACATCAAATACTTGCGCTCGTGATATACGGGGAATGCAATCCATAGCTAAAATTTAAAGAATTATTTTAGTAGAGGATAAATCTAGAAGCTCACAAACTTACCAAAAGCGTTAATTTTTCTTTCTGCTAATTTATTTACGATATCTTTATTTTGTGCTGGGTATAAAAGAGACAATAGCGTACTGTTCTCTTTAAAATAATTTACTTCATTTTCTAAAGGTTGCCTTACTTTAAAAATGATATCTGAAATTAACAAACATTCTAGTACATTTAATTTTTATTACTATGTTAAATTAAAAATAAAAATAGAGCTACCATGTCTTTGTTAACTGATGATCTCCTGTAGAGTTCACATATTGAAACGAAGACAATTCCATTATTTATGTGACCTTAAATTTACTTTAAGTATAAAAAAATAATAAAATTAAAATTTTACCTGATTGAAATGCTTTTGCTTTATCGACAAGGTTAGCACCAGCTTGAGTAAAATCTTCGTTTCTAAATTTTGCTTCCAAACCTGCATCGTTTTCGATATTAACAGTAAATCCTTTTTTAACTAATATTGCAGTTACAGTTGGGGTGATGGCAACTCTATAAGAAGAATTAATAATTTTTATTTTGGAATTAAAAATGTTTTCCTCTACCTTTTTTCGTTCTTCCATATTTCTTTGGGTACTCCCAAAGTTAACTGATTGTAAGGTACTCCTTGTGCTGGTTTACTAGGTGGTTTATTGGAATACCACCGGTAAGTATTTGAATTCAAATTTAAACTATGCCTTCTAAGATTGAGCGATAATGCCTTGGGGTGACTTGGCAGATGTAATTTAGACGAAGTTTTTAACACACCGAGTATACCTTTAGCCATTTTTATATCTCGGGTGGACGCACTTGATCAAAAGTAAAATTACATTATTCTGAAAAGAAAAACATTTAAAATTAAAAATAATACTCCTAAAGTGTATATTATATAATTTTTAGCCATTTCTATCGCCAAGTTAAAAATAAAAAACGAACTTTTTTATTTTCTAAATTTTTTTACTTTGTTCCCGTTCCTACTCAGACCCACATACATTCTCCCACTGTTACGTTGCGGATGTTGCTCGGAGCACACATATGACTAAATTCGCATTTTTACTTATTAATATTATCCTTATTACCTATTATATATCTTTAAATGGCGAAAAATATATTATTTAGGTCTTTCAATAATAAAAGATCATAATCATATTACTATTTCATAATTTCGTAAATTATATCTAGTTTTTTTTTTTCATTGCGTAATACAATTTTCAAAAAATAGAATCGATATACTACACTTGTGCAGGCGTATTATTTCAAATACTTATAGGATGTCACGTTTTTGAACACTAAAATTATATTTTTTTAGATAGGTGGTAAATTAATATCGATTTTATGTTATATACAAATTTTATCTAGTATATTTAAAAAAACAACTTACAGTTTCCAAAGTAAATAGTAATACACTTTTAAAACAACCAATGTTAGATGTTACTTTTACAAAATTAAGAAACGTGCGCCTATAAGAAAATAGCGATATCATTATAAAATTTAAAAACCTTTCAAGCAGCGTTGAACATATTATAATAAATAAATACGTCAGAAAATCCATTTTTAATGTGTATTTCTTGAAAATTTAAAACAATAAAATTTAAAAATCAAAATCAAATTAATTTGCATGCGCTTTCAGAAATGGTTAAACTAAGAACAAAATTACATTATATTAACAAAATTTAAATTTTGATCTTACAAGGGGAGGACCAACTTTGCTGCACTAGTACCATTATACCTTTAGATCCCAATTAGATATGATATGAAAATTTAAAAACTATTAATTCAGTCAATTTGGAGAAAATCAACTGCGAAGACGAAAATTGCAGATCATTTTACATTGCATACATCGTGAATAAGATTTTATAACGTAACAAATGCATTACGATTATGCAACCCATGTTGTTCCCATAAGAAATACATGGTTAACCTTGACATATAATCCAAATTCAACTTATGCAGTGATCATACGAATTCATTCTTCAAAATCCGATGGAATATTCGCCTCGAATTTTAAGTAATTAAATAATGATATTAATTTTTTAGAATATTGTGGCGCCCTAAATTAGCATATATTCTCAAAATACTGAAGTCGATGCCAAAGATCCCCCTTACTGAGCTAAGCTCACTGCACATAATTATCAGTTACTGTGATTTTGATTTCTCGCGAATTAAAATTGTAGCAATATCTTTGGGATATTTGTACCATATGGGTACAATATTTGAATATCAACAATATTTATTTATTAATTATCCATTAAAAAGAATTTCGAGAAAAAATCATTTTCTAGAAAGAATTCGTTTCATTCCAAAATTTTCAAATATCTTTTTGACAAACCATGGGTTTCATTTTGAGGGGAAGCAGTGTTGGCTTCTTTACTCTGTCGTGTGTGTGTCTCGTCTAGACACGACTCAGCTTTGCGTAGGGGCTTCCAGTCGCTCATAACAACAATTCTTTAATCCAAAAAGTAAATAATTTTACCAACATGTAATAAGAGCAGTGCCAACTATTTTTAGTCCCAAAAATGAAAGTGAGTGTTAAGCTCAAAAAACAAGAATAGATTATTAAGCTTTTTTGTTTTTAAGCAGGCAGTCCAATTAGGAAAGTAAAAACTAACGCAAAAATTATACAACTGCAAGTGGAGCAAAACAGATTTAATATAGTGACAATAGTGAATGTCGCAACAGTACCTAAGTAAAAAACAAATATGAAAGGTTTACACGTTTGATGATAAAAAAAAATTATCTCGTCAGTCATAAAATTCACACAAATATACACTATATCAATTCTAAAATATTTATACAGTAGTAGGTAGTAATTAAAAAAATACTAAACACCGATAGACTTTATTCATAATCTGTTTGTTGAAGAAGAGTCCAAAATCAGTTTTTCAAAAAATTACTCTGATAGTGCGTGATAATTGAATGCTTGAAATCTACCAATGAGAGACGACAAAAAATATCCAGCTAATTCGTTTATAATTTAGATGGAAAAAATGGAATCGATACCAAAAAAAAAACAGATGTTAAATAAAAGATGATAAAGATCCCAATAAATTCTAACTAAAAGTTGCAAGCGCGTAGGAGCTAGGAAACCATTAGTCTCCTATGGGAGTGCAATTTTAGTTCTTGCACACAAAATTTAATACATTTGAACATTCTATATTATTAGATTGTGATTATAAGTATCTAATTTCGTTCGCACGACTTATGATTATTACATATTATAACACATTTTATGGGTTGTAATAGGATGAAAAATTAAAATATATTTAAATCAAGATTTTCTTGAGGACCAACCCCTCAAGTATGTAGCCTTTGGTGGAGTTTGCGGAGATGTAATTGATGTCATTGCGGAAATTGTACGTATATATAGAATTTATCGGCTTTTGAATGTTTAGAACATAATGATATAGAAATAGAAAATATTTTATAACAGAAACAAATTCTGATTCTGAGTATTTAGTACCTACATTTAATTTCAACATGAACAAAGATTATACAAATTATTAAACAAAGCACCCACAACTGCAAAAATTAGTAAAACATTTAGTTAACTCCTCCCCGAATACAAGTTCTCATTCATAAACTGGCTACATAAGAGAATTTATAATTAAATTAAACATTCTATGATAAAAAGTGCTGCTTGTAACGTAAGGCGTTCAGAAAACTTATGAAATTCGATTATTCCCGTGACAGACATTGTACAATGGAATCTTTCAGTCTTGGTTGGAGATATACTATAGTTATAAATTAAACAAAAACTTAACTAGACGTTAAAATATTAGATTTTAACTGTAAGTAAGGAACAACATACAAGAAAGAACAGTTAAAATCTAATATTTTAACGTCTAGTTAAGTTTTTGTTTAATTTATATTTCACATAACACATAAGTTTCACTATAAGATTGTTTAAATTACAAACTTCTCAATGTGTTATATTATTTAAATTGCAAGTAATTAACATAATAATAAACTTATAAATTATTTTTAATAAAAATCAAGGCAAACTGATAAAAATAACAACGATTACGTGCACGTGTAATGTTTATTATCATCACTTAATACGCTTAAAATGAAGGAATAATAATGAATTGTAATTTTTTGCCGTAAAATCGTCAAATAATTAGTTATGTTTTTAATAATTAAGCTATATTATGAAATAACAATTAAAACTTTTTATAAATACGTAAAATAATATAATGAATACTACCATTGTAGTCAAATTTGTATAATAATATTAACATTTATATTACAGACCCACTTATTAAAATAGATTGCAGAATCTACAATGGTGATTCTGTTTCCAAACTATGTAGGTGCAGTATACAAATCGTACTTACAATAATAGGCTAGTTGGTGCCTGGTTAGAGTGCAAAACTAGCTGCAGCTAGTTTGTTACAGGGGTAAGTTGATAAGTTCAATTATTTTAAATTAACTGATACCTAATTGATTAATACCTTGCAAGGTAAGTAACACTAAATCATGATAAACACACCTCACAATACATCATGCTACAGTTAGAAACTGTATATCCGTACGCTTTCGCCAAGAAATTGGCGTTTGGTTTGTTAGCATTTTACAAGCAAGAAGAACCTCCAACTAGGAGGATCAGAGAGACAGTCAGAATTAAGTTCTTACTTCACCTGGAGTTGAACCGGGTATTCAGCGTTCCTATTCAACTCATAGTCAACAAAATTCCCTCTATAATATTCATATTTATTTAAATTTGCTTGACCGAGTATTAGCAATCATTTAACCAGATCGTTGATAAAATCCACCGTCCCCAAAGGGTTAAGTGTTTATTATGTGGGTGCTAATAAACATAATCCGTATGTGTAATTATATGGGCATATGTACGTACCTATATATTAAATAAATTTCATTATGTAAATATCTTTCGCATATTATATTAAAATGCAGTCTAAAAATTGATTTAAAAATTACAATAAACTCTATTTCTCTTAACCCTGCTGAATTTAACCACATATTACACATTATCTACTGAATTTTGAACGTTGGGCTTCCCACTTACGTTATTGAACCCGCAGTAATAATTAAATAATATATTTCTTTACGTCTGTATATTATAAGTGTAAATGGAATATCCAAACAAAACATCGAAATTTACAAATAACAATAACATAGTAAATGTATTTACTAAATATTATAATTCGTTCACTCATCGTTTCTAACAAACATTTTGTAAATATATTGCTAGTGTTTGAAATGACGATGCTGTAAAATTTAAAAACGTATCAAATAAATATATTAATAAAGGGTAAAATAGTTTTCAAGTGAAAAAACTTTTTCCCAATAACTTATTTTTGACAATTTCGTTACTGTGGAAATAAAAATCTTCCCAGTGCTCGCCAAAGGGTTAATCTTTTATTATGTGGGTGCTAATATAACACAATACTCGTATGTGTAATTTTGAGGGTATGCTAATTTAAACATGATGATTGTAACGTAAAATTTATGTTTTTCATTTATACAGTCGCGTATACAAAATACGCAGGTATTTTACATGTAGAAACTGTTCCCAAATATAAAAAAATATTTTTTGTTCAATAATTATTGTTAAATAATAAGACCAGCCGTCTGGCGTAAATCAAACACGGATCGACTACAGAGCGGGAAACCGCGGTTCGAATCCTGATTGCGTCGGATATGTGCTGTGATCTAAAAAGTCCAAAATCGAACTGTGGACTACACTCGCCAACCCGGTTGGCCACCGTGGCGAGTTATGGCTAAACAGCTCCCCATAGAAATATGGTGGAGGCCTACATCCAGCAGTGGACTGACATAGGCTAATCGTGATTATTGTTAAAATTATTAGTCCTGCTATTTTATACAAATTAAAAATGCAATTATAGGTTTTTTAAAATTTTTTTTTAACTTTTAGTTTAATAATACAATGGAACTTTTTAAAATTTAGTTGAGAACAGATGCAGAAAGCCTTGGTTCCTATTGAAACAGAAGATCATGAGTATGGCGATATTACAATAAAAAAAAATTAATTTACTATTATACCAATTGATTTGTTTTTGAAAATATACACAACGGCTATAACTATTGACTGCTATTACAAGAAACCGTAGTAGTCTACGAAGAGAATTGCAATGGTAATTGGTAGGTTAACAAATAAATAAAAATTTTAAAATACGAGTAGAATTACCAAAAAAAAATTGGGATCTCGATTGCTGATATACTGACTGTGCGGTGTCTCCCTGTCAGTGGCAAAGTCTTTTTGTACCCATATTTATAAAAACTTTTAGTATTAGCATAGGTCGAAGTATCTTGATGATATTAGAAAACACCATGTATATACGGCCATTGAAGTATGAAATTTTGGCTTGCAATTAATATTATATCTTGGCTGTCAAGCTCAAACTGTTGAAATGGGCTGAAATTTTTATCTGGTTCCTCACTAGAGATAATTAGAGTCACCGAAAAGTGACGTTCTTTTAGCAACAAATTAAAATAAAAATATTAAATTAGTTTGCAACATTTTATTAATTTTGAAAATGTAGTTATAAGTATCAAAAATAAAAAAATTACTCAGGTTGTAGTTTCATTCCATTGACGCAAGAAAACGCAAATAGAGCAGAGACTTTGATAAAAGGCCTGTCAACAATATAACACAAACAGCAAAATTAATAGTTATTATTAAAAATTTTATTACTATGTAAAAAATTGTATTAAATTAGTATAATTTCAAATTAAATTTAAAACAGTCTCTAAAATTAATCTTTAGGTACTCCAAAAACTATAAGGTCAAAAAAGTTCAAAATGCATACATCACAGAAATTCAAAAATTAACTCGATTTTTTTTTGGAGTGAAAAGGGACGAACCACGGAACTCTAATAGGTCCGTGGGATGAACACTAATGTTGTGTAATTAGTATAAACTTATTCCAGACATGAGGTAGGTTGGCACATTTTTTTCTGTTAATAAAGATACTCGTAGGTAGGTATATAATTTATTTTTACCTAAGGTAAAACACCCAGCACTTGAACACCGCAAGAAATGGAACTAGCACTTGAACAGATTTTTGAAATTGTATTAATGCAAAAACGGAATATTCATAATAAGTAATATCCGTATTTTATAATTACTAGATGATTTAGCAATTGATTTCTATAAGTTTTTTTAAATTATAAATCGAAATAATTATATTTTTGTTAACTTGAAAGTTGCAATGTGGAATAGCCGATAAGCATGCTACTTTTGCCATCGAAAGTTACTACACCGTAAACCGCGCAAACACAGTTTTTAGGTTATGAACTTGAACTCGAAAAAACTAACATAAAATGATCACGTTTGTCCATTACGTTTGTCATACATAAATAAATCAATGTTGCCAAATGTATCTTTAGAATATCGATTGGATTTTTGTTTGATTTTGACTGATTTTTACTATTTTCACACGTGTTCAAGTACAACCACCACCGGAGTGTTCAATTACGACTGCGATTCAAAGAGATTGTTCAATTACTGATGCATTTGAAGTATATTTTAAAAACCTTGTAAAAATATGATAATTTTATTAATTATTCCTTTTTTCTTTGCTATTATATGCAAAACTATCTATATTTTCATAAATAACATATTTTAATCAAATTAATCGAATTTTATTTGCTTAAATTAGAGTGAAATAGGTTTTACTTTCAAAACTGTTCAACTAGTGGGTGTTTTACCTTATTAGAAAAAATAATAAATCAACAAAACAATTTGCGAAAAATTTTTTACCTATTTTATTTGCTTGTTTTTCGTTTGTTAATATTTGGAAATAATATTTAATATCTATAAAGCAAAATTGTGTTTATTTGTTAATTAATCGTTTGTTAGTTGCCGAAATATTTGTTTACGATTTAATTGAATTAAAATACGATAAATTCTTGGAAATAATTTTGCTTATAGGAATAGTTATTTAAATACATATCACACTGGTACAATAACTGATCAACAAATTTGAAACCGCTAAATCATCGTAATATACAGTAAAATTAATATGAAATTTAAAATAATTTGCTAGTTACATTCAATTACTACGGTTGTTTAGTATTTAACTTAAGAATAAAATTTTTTCAGAAGTAGGATGCAGAAGTTTAATGTTCGTCAATGTATCTTTCCTTTTATAATAAATAAATAAATGAACAATGCAATAATAATTTCTTTTAAGTACTTACTTAATTTAAAATTAATTAGTCACCGTTTGACACGCTTTCAAAGATTTGTGTCCACATGTACCCCAGTCTCCCCTACCTATCGTATTGCAATTCAACAATGGAATTGAAGAATAAATAGCACCACAATGGAGAATATTAGTATTTTTTGAAAGAGTTTAAATCACCTTATCATAATTTATTCAAAATTGCATTGATTGTTCAATATAACGGTGTAAATAATTATAACTAATGAGTTTAATCTTTTTATGTTTTAGCGTTATCATGAACTTTTTTTATTTCAATTAGGTAGTGCAAAATTTTTATTTTAAGGAATTATTGTAAAAAAATGATAAGTAGCAGATAATAGCTCTGTTTGGTATCACAGTCCTAGTGCAACCTGAACTGCACTTTTTCCTAAATCGCGTTTGGCATGAATTGGTGTAAGCGGTGCAGGTAGTGGACAACCGTTTGTTACGAAAATTGTTGTAGTTCCGAACAGCTCGGAACTACACATTTTACTCTACCTAAATAGCTAGAGTAGCGAGTGCAGGTAGCTGACAAGCAGTAGAATTTGTGGGTGGGTAATAAAACTTGCGATTGAAAACGACATATTTACTTGATTTGTTCTTAATTAAAAAAATTTTATTATAAATTATTATAATAAAAATAAATTATAATAATAATAAAAATAAATTTTTTGAAATTCTAAAATTTGTTTTGAATAGACCATTTCACGCAAACTACAGCGCTTGCGTAGAAGCGCGTTGAAGAGCAGAATGACGCGAGAAATAGAATAAGACAGCTAGATGTTCGGACCAACTTACTACTTTTGCTACTTTCCCTATGCTTTTACGTGTAAAAACGTGCTTAGATATTGTGTTATAATTTTTACAGAGTAGTTCAATTTTGATGATTCTTTTTTTTATTGGATAGGGTACAGTTCGACGGTGGTCCCATTTAAATTTTAAAAACAAAAATTCCACCCTTAACGGTAGAAAAATCGAGTTAAAATTGTACAAATTATTGGCACTATTCGCTCTAGTATTAGAGCTCAAATTTAAACTCATTTTAAACACGTCACACATGCGCCACAGAGTTTTCTTTCGTGAAATGGTCTATTCCTTTTCGCTGTAATTGGGTACAACGTCCTTAAAATAATTTTTTATGCAAATTTGCATAAAAATTGCATTTTTATCATTTTTAATCACTTAATAATTCAAACGTATGTACCAAAAAGCTTCTTATAGGTTGAATATAATTTTATTATATTCAATTTTAGACAATTTTAGGATTAGGAAACTTGATAAAAAAAATATCTAATAATTAAGGGTGAAGAACGATATTTATGATACTAACTTGTCGTAGGCCATAAAAATGTAAACTGCCTTCTTGAAATGAACTCATAAATTTGTCCTCATTTATGATGTTATTGTTGAACTAACTAAGTATTCTCAGAAATAACTGTGCTCGATTTGTTCTGATTTTTTAGAGACTACCCTTTCGCACACTAATATATTTTGATTTTTTTATAAAAAAAAACTTCAACTTTTATGAGTGACGTTTCAATCCTGCACCGCCTGCACTAAAGTCGTTTGTTACAGTCATGTGCACTAGCGAGTTCTCGTGCAGTTCCGGCTGCCCTGGACTGCCTTAGGCTATCCTGCCTGCACTACACTTTTATGTGTACCAAACAGAGCTAGTAATTTAAACAGACTTCGCTCTCATAGAAAAGCGTCATGGAAAATATGTACCGGTGGTTTATTCAACCAGCTTGTGGCATTAATCAAAATTCATAAAAAATGCAAACAAAAAACGTCAAACAATCTGACAATTTTCTTAGCTTTGAACTTGAACCTTAGGTTCAGGAGCATTAGAAAAGCTTTATAAGATTTTCATACCATTTTAAAAGTTATAAAGGAAAAAGTAATCTAGATTCCATACTCTGTACTAAAAAATAACCGACAAAGGGCGGCCTGTTCAAATATGTCGCACCAATTTAAAAAGTAAATACATTAAAGTCGATAAAAATCGTAAAGAAAAAACTTAATGATGTAAAATCTTTATTACTATAATTAATTTATTATATTAATATACCTTATTAATTTATGTATGTTATAAGTCAAAAATTATAAGGGGCAATCGACTAAACGCCGAGAAAGTGATAATTTTTTTAGCTCCTAGACCCTAGAGTCACAAAAAAAATTGGGATCTCGATTGGCGATATACTCACTGTTATGTCCCCTTGTAAGAAACTAGGGGCCCGCCTGCAGTATCATTCGAAGCCCTTTTTCATATTTTAAGCAGAACTGTAAGCAACTGGATTGATATGAAAAAAAAACAGCAGTCCTTGCACGTCTGCTATTTGCCCATTCTGTAGTTTGAACTCCTCATTTTTTGTTATAAATTGCTAATTTTGAATTAAATAAGACAGAATCTTTCTTTTATTGATAATACTTTTACTTTTATGTTGATCAAACTTGTAGAGGTTAAAGGTGATGAATTAATATCAAGCTGGATATGAACTCAACAATCAACCTATCTCGTTTTGAATTTCATTAAAATCATAAAATTTTAGTTTTATCGTCCGTCAGTCAGTTTACCAAAGAATAATTAATTTTCTTACGATTTCAAAAAATAATAATAGTCAAAATTGTTGAGTTTCTATAAATTGGATGAAATTAATATTAAAAAGCGTAACAATTCAAGATTCAGTGCATACTTTGATAACACAAAATAATTGAGTCATTCATAGATACATTTCTATACCAAACGGATATCATTACATTATCAAAAAATTTCAAATAAAAATTGAAGAAATTATAACAATAAAAACAAACATTTATTATTCAATTGGTGAGGTGTTCAAGAAAATTTTGAAATGTGCGTTTTTTGGAACTGTGGATCTGGACCACTTAACAAGTGGTCAAAATTAATTGTGCGGTTAAGATAATTTCAGATCGTTTATGTAACAATACCGTCAAATTAATCAAGTAAATAAAAATTGTTTTAGTTTTATGTAAGCTTTAATTAGTAGTTTAAATAAATAAGTATCTGTTAAGAGTAAAATTAATAGGAAAACAAATAGGAATTTACAGCATAAACTTGAATGAAAATTGGAGCAAAAATTTACCTTGATAAAATGGATAACTTCTCAAATGGATCAGAACATTTACAAGATTTGAAATTTTACATAAAAGTCATCAATTTTATTTTTAAGGAAATTGTTCCACGCGTTAAAAAGTAGCACATGCAATGCACCTAACTTTAATATCGACACGTATTCTACTGGGCGAACATAACAGAAAGCAGCTTCGAAATTGTAGACCGGAATAGTACGTTTACATGTGCACTTAAAACTATATTTATCAATTTTAGCCAAATGTATGTCAACACTCTCATTTTATTATGATTGTCGCTAGCTATCTAACGTATAATGAATTATAACGTTAGTACAAAATTTCAAAATAATAAATTTTTTTGCTAGAAGTTCTTGTTCATACTCTAGGTTTACTGCAAAAATACTGTCCACCTGAACACATCCTATTCCAGTGCCCAAAATGAGAAGGCAGAAGAACAGAAGTGGAAATAGAAGAGAGAGGAGAAAATCTATTAGGGCCTATTGACAGGGGAAAAAGCACAGTTTTTATTAGGTATTTTAGCCTCATTAAAGAAATGAAAGACCTAGTGGAAAAAGTAGGTAACTGACATTTTGTTTAAATTTTTCAAAATTATTTTTAAAGTTTTGGAAATGCGTAAATCTTACTTTCTATTCGGAATTTTAGGAATTCCTTGCATGGCATAGATATAGGTACATTATATGAACTTAAAGAACGAAATTCCTAAGTAAAAAAACTATGACCTGGTGTGGTGAATAAGATTAAACGATTTAAAATGCAAATAAGTCATGACATGACCTTTTCTACGGCAAGTTAGATTCTCATTGTGGTTAAAGTAATTTTTTTGTATACTGTCAATAATAAATTAATAAAATACAAATTTTGCTTCTTCGGGTACCAAATACTTGTAGATATCATTGCGTATGTCAGTATTTTTCAAAGTGGGGTACGGCAAGAGTTCGGGGAGAGTACGCGCTGCACTGGGCGTTGGTCAAATTTTAATTTTCAAGAAAGACATCCGATGGATATAAGGTTAAAAAAGAAGGTAATTCAAAAAAATTTTTCTTAATAAGGGGTACTCAGTATTACAAAAATTACAGAAGGGGTACACAGTTGTCAAAAGTTTGAGAAACACTGGCGTAGGTGATTGACTTGACCTAAACCAAGGATGAAACTGATGATGAAAAGTACTAAATCGGATGGTTACTGTTTAAGAGGAATCCTCGAAGTTGGAAAACACACTTTCGTAATTCGCTGTTCTTTTGCTTGTTACTAAAAAAAATTGCACAAAAGTATATATTTTTTAAAAGAGGACACTTGGACGCAGGCCGTATTGGTTTTAATTTTTTTAAATTCAAATTTTTTGAAAAGAAACAGTTGCAAGAAATTTGAATTTAAAAATATTAAAAACAACATGGTCTGCGTCCAAGTGTCCTCTTTTAAAAAATATATACTTTTGTGCAAATTTTTTGAGAATAAGCAAGATAACAGCGAATTACGAAAGTGTGTTTTTCAACTTCGAGGATTCCTCTTAAGATCAAAACAGTATATCTAATACGATCCAAATTATTAGAACCGTTGTATCACGATTTCTGATCTGCCAATTTTTAACTTTATAGCAGTGATCTTTATTTTAATTTTTAATTAGAGCAGAGGATTGAAATTTTGTATAACAATGACCTATTTCAGAAACGATACAATAATATAGTTAATAATAGTTAGCGATTAATTGTTTTCCATTGGTTCATAGTTGATTTGGAAGAACTACTCAGTCAGTGAATAACTATTTTATATTGTTTTCTAGCAGTGTTTAGAATAAAGCACAGTGCTGTTTTCTTCTTACATGATTAATTTTTAGTTGTAATAGCATTTGGTGGTTCCTAGCAGATGAGGCATTTTTCTAATCGACTTTTTTGAGCACATAATTATTCACCTTTTCGGTTTGCAGAAATTGCTATTAATACCTTGATTTATAAATTTTCACTTCATCAGATTGATGCTTGTAGTGCTCCAAATAATAGTAGATAGTAGATCTTCTTCTTCTTTAGGTGCCAAATCCGATTTCGGATGTACGGCGATCCCCCCGACTTAGCCAAGAAGGCTGTACCAGGTAAATGTTAATGGGGTAGTAGTTTGCCTTCCCCTTAGTCCACAGATCAATTTTGGACTTATTTAGATCATTAACATTTTAAGGATTCTTCTTGGCATATTACTCTCGGTGGTTTGCCATTGCCTTCCGAGGGGAGACGGTCAGAATAAAGTTCTTACTTCACTCGGATTCGAACCGAGTATTTAGCGTTCAAAGTCACCTCGCGTGATCGCTAAGCTCCGACCGCCTCAATAGTAGATAGTAATCTTAATTTAAATTTAACTTCAAACACAGCGTGAACCGTAAATGTTGCTTACGATTTAATCGTTTACGCCATATTGTTGATTTTAACATTACCTTCTCTCCAAATTTCCGAACCTGAAATCAGGGGATCGAATTTAATTGATGAAATACTTACGATTGCTTTCAATTATTTAGTAATTTGAAACAAATAGTAACTGCCACTATCAAATTAAAAAAAAGATATTAATAATTTGATAGACGTGGATTTACGAAGACGTGGGAAATATTGAATCAAGAATTCACACGTACTAAGCTATTATTGAAATTAAAAGAGGAACTGAAGACAGTTCGTAATTGAAGCATAACATCAGTTCAAAGGAATCTCTGAGTGCAGCATGTTGAAAACCAGTATCTACTGCTGGCAATTCCGCTGAACTTTTCAATACTCTCACTGGCAAACCAAATATTCATTTATTCAAAATATACGTACTTCACACAGATCAAAATATTTTTTAACTATAGAAAAGATAAAAGAAAATACATACTTCAAAATAATTGGTTCTTGCCAGCTTCTACCTAAGCAAGGGAAAGACACTAAAGTTGGCAAGATGCAAGGTTGGTTTTGAGGACGAAATTCATTTTTGGAAAAATGTTAATATTATCTTTAATTGTTTAAATAAAAAATATTTATTAAGGAATATTTTTAGGGAATTGTCCGCTCTATAATTTTAGTTCTTTGCAATTTTTCCCAAAAACCACTCCATTCTGAGTTATGAGAAATGCAAGGATTGCAAATGCAATTGCAAAAGAATTGCAAAATTCAACCTGTTTTTGTCGTTCGATGCACCTTTTTCCAAATAAACGCCGAAAAGAAATTTGGAGGGGGGTTGCAAGATTGAACAGTATTTTTTTATAAATTTGGGACTACGAATAACTTATGTGAGAGACAAGATTCCGGCTTATACAAGTATCTCTATATTTACTGGACATATTTATACCTATTTTGAATTTATTCAATAATGACGGTATCTATTATTTAATAATTTTTATAAATATATTTTACTTCTCGACTGCTAAAACGAAATAATATTTCTCATTACAATATAATTTTAAAAAGTCACATAATATTTGTTAGTAGGTGTACAGTAATTTAATTTGTAGTCGATTTTAGATGCGCTGTAAACGTAGTAAAATTATATTTACGAGTTCGTGTAAATTCGTCGTCTCGTCAACTCCCACAGATTTTCTATTTCCTTATCTAGGCTTCCTTTTTATTTTCCACGTTTCGACCTAGTTGGGTATTACTCGCTTTTGTGTTGTATTCGGCATCTTCATAAAATATTCTTTTATCACCTCGTGTTGATAATTTAAATTAAACTTGAAAACTAAATATTGTAGGTTAGAATGGCCGGTGTTTTTACAAAATTATCGAGAGCTATCAGGAGTTCAACCTGTACGAATATTTCAAATCCAAACTTATATCAAACTCAAAATTGTAAGTATTTTTTATTTTATTTTATGTGTATAGTACACGTTTTTCTGTTCATATTTAAGTGAATTAATAATTTTAATTATAATTAAAAAAATATTCCAAAATATTATCTATTCACGTAGGTATACTACCTATTTATATAGATAGTGGAACTTGGTTTAATTACACATAATTATACATAATACAAATCACAAGACACAATATCACAGAAACACTTACCATATTGCCAAAAATGTTTAATTTTTCTAATTGAAAATAATTTCATTGCTTTTTTATAATAATAATTACGATTTTTAACCATTTTTTATTTGTGTTTTTTTTTATAAATATTTTTAATATTATAAATTGTTAAATAATAATTATGAAAGTCGTTTTGGAACTTTAACTTGACTTTCTCATCTCATTATGACATCATCAGACATTATTTTGTATAAGGTTATATTAAAATATCTGTATATTTAAATATTTAGAAGCAGAGTTTTGCAAATCAAAAAAGTACTTTTTTGACTGGCTGGCACCCCCAAATATGAGAGTCAAACTCCACCTATGAAAGCAAAGTGATTTTTAATTACAGAAAGCGGAAGTGGGTTATTATCTAAACTGGCTGGGCTAACGCTAACAAAGACTTACTATTTATGAACTTTATGACAAGAGTTTCTTTATAAGTATTGTTGAATATCTTCATAATATTATACAGTATTAATTCGATAATCCGGACGAATTACCAAGAAAGGCGATCCAAAACATCCGAATTTTTGGAAACATTTTTGTGTTTACCACGTGGAGCCAGATATATTGTCATTTCATTACTCATATTATAATACTTTCATTAATTCTACAAACAGAAGATATTTTATTCGAAGCTTTTACGTTTTGCAATTCCTATGATTACTACAAAAAATTAGTACCTATTTCACGCATATTCAAATTGCTGAAGAATCCTTATTATCGACGATCCGGATTATCGAATTTCTTCTGTACAATGAGTTCAACTCACTATATAAAACTTAAGATTGTTTCTAAGTAGCTAAGCATTGCAAAATGTTATCAGCATTTAGTTATTTATATATTATTTGTTATTTACTACTACTATTTGAGTCGTAAATCTTTTTCATAACGCAACCGAATAAGTACAAATACAACAATAATTATATTAATTACGTTTTTAATAGATTATAATAATATACATATTTATTTTATTTAGTTGATAATATTATATTCTATTTATATGCTAATACAAAATAACTCCTTAACTTTATCTCTATTCTTGATACTTATCTATTTTTTTTTAATTGTCTAACGTGCACACGTACTACTATCCATTGTAAGAAAAATTCTTAGAGTTTTCCATCGTCATTCAATACGAATTTTTTATTTTATTAATTCTTCACCTATCTTGTTTTTAAAACTTGGTCTCGCTGTTCCAAAATTAGCTAGATCATGATTGATGCTTTTAATCTATTTTTTGTTGCCTTCTCGCAGTATGTACGTACCTTCGTATCCTTGATGCATAAATCTACCTATACTTGAATAATTCGTTGCTATGATTTTTATATTTGATTCGATTTTCGGAGAGCATTTAAATTATTATTGTAAGAGGAAGTAGAAACTTATATCAGTATTACATTTCTCTGCATCAATGATCTCTGTAATTTTAAATGTGAAAGTTTTTAATACATAATACATTAAATATAATAATTCTTCTTAGCTTGAAGTTATTCAAGGTTAACAAGTTAACCACCTGAATACATTTTTTTGGGTCTACCTTAAACTACCTTTGTCAAATTAATATGCACAAGTTATAATATTGGAATCAAAGCTCTATTGACTAAGATATTTTCTTATTAATATAATTACATCTTCTTCCCAAAAAAAACACGAATACAAAATGCATTCTTCCGCTTCCAAATTACTTAAATTTTCGTCTTTTAAAATAATGATGGCCACTTCCAGTCGTCCTAATTGAACCAGACACTTAAAGCTACAACCTTCCTCATTAAAAGTTAAAACTGTTACGTTTAAACGAGACATTCCTAAATTTTTAATTGACTTGGAATATTTTAAATTTTTAATTGTTAACAATTTTTTACCAACATTAATTGTTACACTTATTTCTCATTACCAATCAACTCTCCTACACGATTAGTCGATATTCTTTTTCAGAATAAGCCAGTTTAACAAGTTGTTCATATAATTTGGAACTTGCTCGAGAAAGTTAAGGTGAAGGGTGGTAGCCATGTGTAAAATTAAATTAATCTTATTTTAAGTTTCCGATTATAAAACTTTCAAACCACATTGCAAGATTATTCAGTACTACCTACTTGTCTATTGCTATTCATGTAAAACAGGACTATTATTTAATACGTTCCATTTATATATTGTAATATTTTTTAATAACCTACTTCATGCTTTTATTTTAAAATTATAATGTTTTCGGTGTTCCTTATCAGCAAATACATTTTAAGCACTTATCTAATTTTTTATAGTATTTTTCTGTCAGTTTGACCTATATTATATTAATTTTAATATCGAGGTATATGGGTTAAAATTTATCTTAAGATGTTGTAATTTGTTTAATTTAAACAATTATGCAATGAAAAATTGGCACAAATCAATATTTTTATTTGAATTTTAAGCAAGAAAAGTTACTTTTATTAATATTTTTTTCTAAAACCAGATGCTGGACTTGCCAGAGTTGTTGCCAAAAATCCAGTGGTGGAAATGGATGGTGATGAGATGACTAGGATAATTTGGGAAAAAATTAAAGAACGGCTGATTTTTCCATATGTTAAACTAGAATGTTTATATTATGATTTGGGGTTACCTTATAGGTAAATAGCAAAAGTTACGATTCTCTAATCATATAATCAAAAATATTTTATTTTGCCTGTTTTATTTACTTCTTGAACTTTGAAATATTTCGTAACTAATTATTCAATTCACGATTAAATTGCTAATTAAATTTCTGAATAAATACTTTTTTTAGAGATCAAACTAACGATCAAGTAACTATAGATGCGGCATATGCAATTTTAAAACACAATGTAGGAATTAAGTGTGCTACTATAACTCCAGACGAACAAAGAGTCGAAGGTAATTCTTTCTTCAATTGTTACATTTTTTATTAAACTTAAATTATTACAGAATTTAAGCTTAAACGAATGTGGTTGTCTCCAAATGGGACCATAAGAAATATACTGGGTGGTACGGTTTTTAGAGAACCAATTATTTGTAAAAACATTCCAAAATTAGTTCCTGGATGGACAAATTCCATTATAATTGGACGTCATGCACATGGAGATCAGTACAAAGCTACTGATTTTGTTATTGATGAACCTGGAAAGGTAACAGTAAATTTATTTGTTATCATGACTTTAAAGTGATGTATCCAACAGGTAGAATTAGTTTATACTAAAACAGATGGTACTTCCCAAAAAGTACTATTATACGACTATAAAAATGGCGGTGTAGCCATGGGTATGTACAACACCGACGACAGTATAGCTTCTTTTGCACATTCGTCTTTCCAAGTGGCTTTACAAAAAAGTTGGCCACTGTATCTTTCTACCAAAAATACAATTCTTAAAAGATACGATGGTAGATTTAAAGATATATTTGAAGAAATTTACGAAAAGTTAGTTAACCTAAAATAGTTTTAATATTCAATTTTTAACCTAAAAATTTAAGGACTTACAAATCCGATTTTGAAGCCAAAAAAATTTGGTATGAACATAGACTAATTGATGATATGGTTGCTCAAGCATTGAAATCTTCTGGTGGGTTTATTTGGGCTTGCAAAAATTACGATGGTGACGTACAGTCAGATATCATTGCCCAAGGATATGGTTCCTTAGGTATGATGACGTCCGTTTTAATGTGTCCAGATGGTAAGACTTTGGAGTCCGAAGCTGCACATGGAACTGTGACTAGACATTATCGGTATTTAACTTTCAAATATTAAATTTTCAACATAATTTTTAAATATTGTTTTTATAGTATGCATCAAAAGGGTCAACAAACGTCGACGAATCCTGTAGCTTCCATTTTTGCATGGACTCGCGGTCTTGAACATAGAGCAAAATTGGACAACACTCCAGATCTCGCACGTTTTGCTGCAACATTAGAACAGGCTTGCATTGACTGCGTGGAGTCAGGAAAGTACACAAAAGATTTGGCAGCTTCCATACAGGGTGGTATAGCAAATGTTAAAGAAGGAATGTTCCTTACTACCCAGGACTTTTTGGAAGCTATTGCTGAACAATTAGAAAAAAATTTAAAACGTTAACTTAATTTGCCGTTAGTAAGTTAATTTTCGATTCCAGTCCTTTCAGTGTTTAAATTATTACTGCGAAATTTTAAAATTTGCATGTTAACTCTTTTGCAAAGACCCAGTGAGTATCAAACTTTTTCAACCCATGAAGATCTTTTTCTATGCAAACACAATTCCTTGCTTTGAAAAAAATGTACCTGCCATAATATGTTTTTATTTATTTCAGTTTGCAAAAGTGTTGATATGAATAAATAATCTAAGTTTTAATAAAATTATATTTTATGAAAAGTTTGTACCAACAGTTCCAAGAAGGGATGACCTCATATACTTAAAAAAATTTTTTTAAATAAATAAACTATTTCTCTCAAAAATATTTTTTTTATTCTGCAACAAATATTGTGTTTTATTTATTTACTCCTGCTCTACATAAATTATAATTTTACTTATAAGTCACTTTATTAGTTAGTCAATTTATTTATAATGATATGTTTTTGTATATTTAGATTAAAAAATTAATATTGTAGACGATTTTGAAAAATTGATTAGCGCCGTTATTTTTGAATATTATTATGATCGAAAGCTTCTGAAAACAAATTAATAAGCTTGAATTATAGCATCAGCAGATTCAAGAACAAAAAGTATCAATTGTGAGATAATTAGGATAGATAAAATTATATAAGAAATTTTATTTCTTGAATTTCCTAAAAGTGTTACAAGAAAATGACCAATTATATTATATTTTGGGGAATATAGATAAAAAATTATTTCCTAACACAGCATATTTTTAAATCTGCGGGTATTGACTACAATTTCTGATTCAAGATTTCATTTTGGGTTAATTATAGCTCTTAGGCAATGACGTAAAAGTTATTGACTTATGAATTATTTACTGAGCTATGACGTCAATGATATGGTTGATTACGAAATTTTTCAAAAATTCCATGAAAGAACGTGATTGAAATATGTTTTTTTTACATTTCGACGCTCCCAACGAAAACTATAGTAACTCAAAAAATTGATTTTTTGAGTTACTATAGTAAAAAAATCTATTATATCGGTAAGCATTTGCCTAGAAAAATATCGTAACTTTGTAGCAACTCGAGACGACCAATAGTAGACACTGATCCTTAGAAATTATGCAATTCTGCAATTTATAGTGACTATTTAAATATTGAATTGCGTTTTTATCAAAACTGTAATTACTGAGTTACTATAGTCTTCGTTGGGGGCGTCGATTTGTCGACTACCGCGGCAGTCGACAAATGATCCAAACAGGAAATTAACATGGGAAATTGATTTTTTTTAAATTTCTGCTGCCCATCATAACGGATAAGAATGAAAAGAATATCAATTTAAAGAGATTTTTATTCATAAAACATCAATATTATTATTACTACTCAACGCTAAAGGAGTTGGTGACGCAGTCCTATAAACTCCTTAAACAAGATGAATACAAATGACGGCACAAATAAATTTTTACTCGGGCTGGATTCGAACGCCAGACCTTTCCATTCCAAGATTACTATCTCACTAAACTACATGTAACATCAAATACTAAGTTGTACAAAAAACACTCCTGGACCTGAACAGAATATACATAACGCTCCATGAAAATACGCTTTAAGGTCACAGGATAATGTTCGGCAATAAAAACATTCCCAGTTATTGGAGAACAACTTCAAAAATAGAACCTATAAGCAACCTAAAGTGTTAGCAAGAAACTGTTTTGACAATACTTCAAGTGGTGTACTCTGAAAGTATGAATAAGTATACTTACAATTTGATCCCACTATTTGGGGACTTCCGTCCAGTCGATATAATATAGGAATATTTTTAACTTAGGCAAAAATATTATAGTTCAAATAGTAGTTAGATCTATAAAATGCCCAGACGTCCAAATGGGGAAGCAGTCCTGTGTAGGTCTGGACCAAAAGAAATGAAATAATATAAAAAAGAATACTAAATTCAGGAAGATGAAACGAAATCTTACTCTATCTATTTTTTTCAAACGCCGCGCCGTTAAATTAGACCATGCCTCTTAAAATAAGGATCTTAAGATCCTATGCGCACATCAAAAATGCTAATATGCGCATTTTTTTAATTGTAGATTTCAATTAAGAATAATTGTGAAGGAAAAATAAAATCCAACGTTTGAAGGGCCAGTCCGCCACTGAAAGAAATAACAAATTAATTAGTAGTTGGATGGAAAACATCTTGATAGAAATACTGTGTCATAGAAGATATTCTATGCCCGAAACCGTGATCTACTTCATAGTATTTAAAAAAACATAAAAGTGGAACCTAATCGCCATCGTCAAAGTCTCAGAATGCACCGGACTTAAAAAACAATTCAAGCATAAATGGTACCACGAACCTCTTAAATAAATAATTCACTGTCCATGTTTATTTAAGAAGTCTGGATATGATTCAACATGGACCTACAACTTACGATTCAGATATTGAATCCATTTTTCTCTCTTTTTTTTTTGCATGAAACACACTTTGATTTATACTGTTAAATTTCTATAGTTCTTCGGGGTTCCTTCGTCTTATTGGTTCCTCATCTTCCTACATCTTTTTTTCAAAGTTATTGTAGCATATTTGGATGTGAGAAATGGGGAAATTAATGGCATTTTCTCGAAGTCGGTTCAATTAATTAAATTTACTGTAGCTAATGATGAAATATGTGATACACCTGATGATTGTGAAATACAGGGTGGCCCTTTAAAAACGAAACAGACGGGATTGTGGCCAGCAGAATTTTTTTTTCAAGAAATGCAAAAACACGTCAATTTTATCATCGAGGGGGACAACTTTTGCGACCAATGTCACTCCCTCATTGTTTCATCCCTTCGCGCTGTGATGACAACCCCTGAAATGTTAATAGGGATAATATATCGAGTGACACCTCATTTGAAAGGTCTTGCTTCCCTGAATTCAGCGATATAATTTTTTTGAAGTTTTATCAATTATTCAACAAAAAAATTGAAGCTGCAAATATGCGAAATAAATCCGATATTTTAAGACATTTAGGCTCTGGCCAGACGTGCAGTAAAATGACGCTAGCTTCAGCAGTAAAATGAAGCTGCAGTAAGGCAGTAAAAACTTTTTATTGAATTAATATTTTTAAAAAGAAACAATGTGAATGAGTTAAATGCAAATACCATACTGTTATACAAATGCGTTGCGCTTCACGCAAATAAATAGGTCCGAAACCATCCCTGCAGCGTGAAGCGGCGTCATTATCTGGAAATGCACCTTTTCGCGTTTTTCAAGCGACATTTCCAGCTCCGTCTGGCCAACTACGCTTGTTTTCATAGAGTGTATTTATAAACTTTACTGCAGCTTCATTTTACTGCTGAAGCTAGCGTCATTTTACTGCACGTCTGGCCAGAGCCTCAAGAATAAAAGAGTGAAAAACGCTTGATCAGGTTGATTTTAATTTCAAGGAGGCTACATTTATTGCTATTCATAAACATTGATAGTTCAACCCTTAAGGTAAAGGGCAAACCACCCTTAGAATTTTAAATGAAAATATGGGTCTGATAAAAAGATCAGTTTAATCGTTCAAATTGTTCACCACCAGCTTCTTCAAGGAAGGATTGTTTCAATTCCTCATTGCATTCAAGACTGTAAGGGTGGTTTGCCCTTTACCTTCAGGGTTGAACTGTCAATGTTTATGAATAGCAGTAAAAGTAGCCCCCTTGAAATTAAAATCAACCTGTGCAAGCGTTTTTCACTTTTTTATTCTCAAATGTCTTGAAATATCGGATTTATTTTGCAGTTTCAATTTTGTCGTTGAATAATTGATAAAACTTCAAAAAAGTTATTTCGCTGAATTCAGGGAAGCAAAACCTTTCAAATGAGGTGTCACTTGACATATCATCCCTATTAACATTTCAGGGGTTGTCATCACAGCGCGAAGGGATGAAATAATACGGGAGTGACATTGGTCGCAAAAGTTGTCCCCCTCGATGATAAAATTGACGTATTTTTGCATTTCTTGAAAAAAAAGTTCTACTGGCCACAATCCCGTCTGTTTCGTTTTCAAAGGGCCACCCTGTATATTATTTAAATGGTGCCAGTATATCTAACTTAATATAACCATCAACACATCAATAACAAATAAGACTTACTGTCGGAGTAAAAAGTTCTGACCCCTGAGTTTGAAGTCTTATATTTCAAAAAGTAATTGATGAAATTTTATGCACTAAGAAGATACAGATAAAGAATTTAATTTTGTATAACATATTAAAATTTCAAAGTTATAGGTTTTATAGTGCCTTTCTGTTATGCAGATAATTATAGATAATATCGATTTATAGAAATCCACTTTTAACAGAAATTTGACAAAATTCAAATAAAATTTTAATATTGCTAAAAGAGTATAATTTTGTCTATGTACTACATAAATTTTATGTAATTTCAGAAGAAAATACGATAGTTGTAGGTATTTTAAGTTGCAACTTTTCGAAATGAGTGCTAACACTACACTTTTTGAACATTTTTTTAAATAATTTCAAAACAGCGCTAGTTAGAATTATAAAATTTTAATATGACATTTAGCACTAATCAATTGATATCATATATTTTTTTCAAATTTTTTCACTGCTAAATTTTGATTTTATTTGACTTCAAACAAGTATGCTTCAAACTCAGGGGTCAGAACTTTTTACTCCGATAGTAGGTGAAATTCAAATAGGTCTACTTGATCATCAAGGCCAGGTCGTTGATTCTGAAAAAATAATTGTATCTTGGGAAAATTCAAGAAAACGCAAAGTAATCTCAAATGCTTTAATTTGCACATATAACTTAAGAGATGCTCACGCAGTTCCAATAATTATAATGCATATGGATGTGCAAAATATAGACACGGTAGCAAATTGTGATAACAATCAAAAAGTGCATCCAAACCAGTATCCAAAATCAAACAGTAACATCTAACGGTTACTCAACATGAAATACACAAAAGTCAATAAAGCACACGTCAGTTCATACGAATTGGAAAAGTTAAAATTGCTTACCTCGAGCTCATATATAAGCTTACAATATCATGATGACAGGTGTTCGTCTCCAATCGCATTAGAACGTGAGTTTTCAACAGGTAAAAATCTGTAACTTGTCAATTTACACAGGAAAACACTTGATTAACTTTCGCGAACACAAAACACTACTTGTAGATCTGAAGCTGGAACTGAACCAGTGAGAGAGATGATAATGGAGATGTTACGTAAGATTGGACCATCCAGATAACGAAGGAATTCCCCAGTCGTCATCCAAAACAACAACAATAGGACGTTACCAACCGTAGGAATCCAAAATGGTTGTAGAACTTGATAGATTGCGCATTAAAAGCCTGTCTTATCACTTTTGCTTGAAAATTATGTCATACAGGAGCTTTAGACACTACACGACAGCTGAATTACTCAATTCAAACGACTGGCACGACTAAAATAGCGACATTGAGCCAAAAAACTATATTTCCAAGCAAAATATCGGCAATTAACAAAATCGCTCTGAAATTATGTACGATCACTATCGTCCAACTTGCGAGACTAAAGATATTCATACGCCAAAGGTTCACGTTATCAACAATCTGCTCGAAAAATGCATTGCATTCAAGATTGCATTTGAATAAAACGCATGGGATATAGTACTCAGAAATATTGGAATGAAATGGAAAAGCAGTACCACGTAACAAATTGCAAATATTCGTTACAGAAGCACTTTGGGATAAAATAGCGCAATTCGTGGAGAATTGTTGGAAAACATAATGATGTCATATGGAATGGAAGACATCCTACTTGGTTTCAATTTAAGATAGTATCTTCATTTGAGTATTAGCAAAATACTACAGAGTAAGGTGAAAGAAAATGCGACAGGAAGAATAAGATAAGACCAATATCCCTGGAAGATTATGTGTGTGGATAATCTTTTTGTTTTCTAATAACTGATGGAAAAAATAATTTCAACCAAAAAAGAGGTTCACCTTGTGACCTGGAGAAAGCATAATGATTCGCTACATAGATGCAAATTGTGGCTAGTAGGTAGGGTTCATCCAAAATCAGATGACTGGGCGGGAGCCAATTTCTTGTGCAGTAGATGTGGAGGGAGAACGTATCAGTGCCGTCATGCATTTAATTTTCGTTTCTGCGCATTAGCTCCGGCCAGTCATCTCACTTTGGATGAAGTTTATCATAGTAGGAGTAGGATATGAGGGGTATAGTATCAAACCTGGCTATATCCATTTTTGTCGAAATTGAGTTAGATATGCCATTTTGTCAAGAATTTTGTTCTCTATAAGACCCAATAATCTATCCCTAAGAAAACGGGCTACATACAGTCAAATTTTATATTTAAAGTTTCAAAGTCGGCAATATCCATTGAAAGAAATGAATCAAAGACGACAATATCGATTAGAGCCAATCAGGTAACATTAAAATGTCATAATGGTATGTGATATTAGCATAGAATAAAAGATTACAATAGAAGGGAAACTTCCATGTTAAAATTGTAGACAGTCTTATACTGTCTTTTCGTTGCGCCCCGCCCCCTGGATGTCATGGGTAGCATTTTAAGAAAATCCGCCAACTAAAATACCATTAATATCAGGGTCTAATATTTTCCTATGAAGTTTCTACACCGTGGATATTAGTTGATCTGTCATTTCAGTCACTTTGAATAAAAAAAAATATAAAATTTATTTAAAAAAAAAAAAAATTTTTTTACTTCTGAAGTCAAATTCATATTCAAATTATACCTATCTCTGCATTCATTCAAAATAAAGATTTTTATTACTCAATTTGATGAATTTTGATAATAAACACGGCACTATCCACTTTTCATTTTCAAACACGGCTATATCCAATATTTAATATTAAATATTTCGGAAACAGTAGTATTTTGTTTTAAAATTTTTATGGAATCTTATTTTGTTAGTTATTATTAGAGACCGGATTATATGCAACATAAAAAGCTCGAAATATGCATGCAAATATGCTTAAAATATGCATGAAAAATGTCAATATATGCAATACCAAATAATAATAAACATAGTAATTAAATTTTAAATGTTTAAATAAAGATTATTATTATTATTATTATTATTAGATATTTTTATTTCTAAATCAATAATCACTAGAAATAATTTTATCGGTATTTTTATTATCTATTTATTTATTATTCTTTTTTGCCACTGTTGTAAACAGAAACGATCAAGTACTGTTCCAAATGTTCGGTAGTAAGGTTGGGTCTTCGATCGCTTAAAATATTTTTATAAACAGAAAAAGACCGTTCTACGTCAACTGAAGTAACTGGGCAGTATTTGGTTACTATTTTGACACTTATTGCTTCTGGCAAAAGCTAGCCCGTTCCATTTATAAAACTATTAATTTGACACAAAAAGGTTCAAAGCCTGGGTTACTGTTTAAAATGTTTTCAAACATCACCCTCGCATTTTTCTGATGTAACTGTTTCTGTTCCGCGTTAAGCTGACGCGAAGTCAATTTGTTGGAATTGCCACAAAGGCGACCATACATATCCTAGTTGCGAGGTGGCTCCCTTTTCGCAGAAGAGCTCGCTCTGGTAGATTTTTAAAATACTGTAAATATAGCACGAAAATGTAATCTTCTGCTTCAATGTCCTCTTGACTTAAAAGTATGCTTGAAAGTCGAAGTTTCCATTAACCTGGTATTCCGACTGTTCTTTTCAATCTATAAGTGATTACTGATTATTATTTATCACAAAGGTCATTTTCTGAGACTGAAGAATCATCGAAGAAAATTTTCACCAAGGCAGTATTCTTAGACTTTTAGACGTTGAAGCCATAAACATAGACTTATTTTGTTGCTCTGTTTTGGTTTTTCATCTGTTAACCTTTTGTTTTTAGAAGAAGGGAGAATGCGTGACACCTAATTCCACCAATTGACACCAACACAATCCCCAGTCTGTACGAGTTTTCGTTACTGCACATTAGCTCCGCCTTTTTTTCTCTCATTAATATTACTATAACGAAATTATCATTCCCACTGTTTTTCCATATAAAATGAACTTTATCAAATCGAGGGCTTAGAGGAAGACAAGCGTATCTACAAATTTACCAATATTGAGTTACGTTGTTATTCGATATATAATAATGGTCTCTACATAATGCAACATCAACGGAACTCTCAAGTTTAAAGATATTGAAAACAAGAAAGTGCGTATCTAGTTCAAAATCACTTTTGTTAGTGCCACATACACGTATGTTTATCTCAAAACTAATGATCTCAAAAGTAGTATTTTGTAGATACGCTTGTCTTCCTCTAAGCCCTCGAAATGAACTATCGTAAAGAATGCAGTCAGTTATGTATGAAATGTTAACTTAATAAAACTCGAGCTTTATCTTTAAAAAATGAAGCTACATATTGAATTACTTGTAGTTTTTATTACTCACGTATGTACCTATATCATATTCTGTAATGGTGTTTAACCGATTCAATATAGTACCTATTAGATAAAACAAATTAAATTATTGTTGATTAAGTAATCACGGTTACATAATAATTATTAATTAAGAGGTCATTTTTAAACAAGTATTTATCATTTAGATTTACTTATTTCTTATGATAAATTTATCTCATAATTATACAGTGTGTCCCCGCACTCACTTTACATAACTTAGGTTAGGTTAGGTTTATACGTTTTACCTAATCGTTTAAAAATCGTTTATATTTATATAAAGATACTAGGGGGGCTTCGCCCCCCTGGCCGCTACCGCGACCCAACCCCCCAGGGCCGCTTTGCGGCCCTAATAACTTCAAGTTATAAAACTTCTTTCTATACAACATTTTTCATGTCGCCTTCACTTTGAATTTGTATTCCATCCTTCGCTCGACATCTTGATAATGCTACATATAACTGTCTAAACTAAACTGTCATGACTAAACAAAGGCCTATCGATGTATATACCAACTTTGTTAAAGCTCTGCTCTTGAGATTTATTTATCTTTATTTATATTTAGCTTTGCTTTGTTGTTTTTTACTCCACTCACACTTACTCCACTTACTATAAAGGTCCTTGCACTTATTGAAACGTTAAAACGATGAGACGTTTATCCGATGAAACGTTTATTCGATGTGACGTTTATTCGATGAGACGTTTATCCGATGAGACGTTTATTCGATGAGACGTTGATCTTTGTCTATAAAGGTTCTTGCACCTTTATAGACTTGAAACGTTGATACGATGAGACGTTGATACGATGAGACGTTGATCCGATGAGATGTTGATTTTCGTCCATGAAGGTTCTTGTGAAGTAAAAATTAATTTTAAAAAGCGTATACATTATCAAAGTAATGACTACCATTCTATCATAGCTGTTCTCAGCGTTGCATATAAACGTTGCATAAAAACGTTACATAAAAACGTTGCATAAGAGCGTTGCATAAAAACGTTGCACAAAAACGTTGCATAAAAACGTTGCATATTTTGTCTTATCTTTTTATATATTGTAGTGATATTTCCTTGTTTAAGAGATCCAGATGGATTGGTAGACAAATAATTGGTAAATTTATGATTTGAGTTCAGTAGTCAGTCGATACGACTAATAAAAAAATAAGATTTGCATCAAAAACAAAAACCATCCCATGTAACAATTAATTGCACATGAGACACAATTTAAGTTTATTTGTGAGATACAAAAATTTTGTAACACCCTGTGAGTGCTTTTTAAATTTGATAACAGTTGCGGTTTTCTGTAAAACATAAGGTTAAAGTGTTAATATCAGTTTGGTGCGCGAGCAATTAACAACGTTGTGTTGCCTGCTAGAAGGACCATTTTGGTTGCGAGCAACAAGATCCCCACCACAAAAAGCAAATTTTGAATTTTGGAAAAGGAACGAGAAACACAGCAGTTCCCGGGTGAAACTCAAGATGGGAACACGTGAAGTTCTTGGGGAGACGTCGTTCGAGAAAGAATAAAATTCTCGATAAAATCCCAATTAAGGAACTCAATTGCGATTCTTTGGTATAAAAAGACCAAAGCATTAATTTACTTAGTTAAACGGAAGTAAATGAATTTACAAAATTCGAGTATTTGATAAAAGTTGTGTATCGTGAACGTGGCGAATCGGAAATCAACTTCACATTTGGTGACTTTTTTGTATTTGGAATACTGGCAAACGTGTGAAGCATTCACAGCTTTGGACAGGTGGAAACAGCTGGCGGCTACAGGCACGAGTTTCGACGCATGCATCTGGCAACACACGGAGTTTAGTGGAATGTAACAAATGTGCGATAAGGTACAAAATTTATTTTTTATTTTTAATTAATCTAAATTCTGAATCAACGATTTGTGTTGATTTTAGATTAATTAAAGGACTTTATTGATTTTAATGTTATAATTTGTTTACATGATTACACCTAATAATGAAATATCCAAATTTAGCTCCTAAATACAAGGATTTAAATGTGATTTGGATGCTTTAATTATTGCACAAAAATAACACATTGGTTTTAGACAAAATTGTTGTCCGAGTTAATTTGATGCAAATTTTTATTAATTCTTTATGCTACTTAATAAATTATGTCTACAACAAATTGCCCTCTTATTTAATCTACTGAATCCATTGACTCTGAGGAAGAGGAAAACTCTACTCCGATAAAACGTTAGCTTTGAGGGTCTTTCTTTTTTGGGGTGGTTATTCTTAAGGTAAGAATAATCATAACAATATATAGAGTAGATAAAATTATCCGATTATCTACGAAAATATTAATTAATGAAATATTGGTACTACCGATATTTTTTTTTCTATATAAGATGTGTTGTTATATTATTTAATATAACAGTAAAGTAATTGATAACGGAGTACGATGGCAAGCAAAAAAGAGAAGGTTATTACAAATAATTCTAGATTTATTACAACAAAGGTGCTGCTGAACGGAAAAATAGTGACAATGCGTGTAGACTCGGGAGCACAATGTTCGACATTGAGCGAAAACACATGGTCAAGAGTAAAAGGATTTTCAAAACTAGAAGATACAAAGGTCGTACTGAAAGTGCGGTCAAAAGAACATTTAGAAGTTAGGGGAGCAACACTAGTGGAAGTTAAAGCAAACAGGATCACCTACAAGTTACCAATCATAGTGGTAGCTGAAAAAGAATGCGATTTTATGGGACTCAATTGGTTCACTAGTTTGGGAATATCGGTACAAGGAATAAATGAACAACAAACTGGAAGTTCCAATGAACAACAAAAAGGTGCGGTACGAAATGAACAACAATATGGAGGACGTAATGAACAAGAAAGAGGTGGGTTACGTAACGAAAACAGCTCTGGAACAACAATTTCGGAAGCAGTGGCAAGATGCGAAAATTATAAGGTACATCGTAGCAATCCAAAAAAGGCACCCGATCAATTTATTGAACCACCCAGTAAATCTGGGTCAAAGTTACATCTAGATTTAAAAGGGGGGAAGTTTATTACAACAAAGGTGCTGCTGAACGGAAAAACAGTGACGATGCGTGTAGATTCGGCAGCAACATGTTCGATATTAAACGAAAAAACATGGTCAAGAGTAAAAGGATTTTTTTCAAAACTAGAAGATACAGGGGCCGTAGTGAAAACTGCCAAAGGACGTTTAAAAGTTAAGGGAGAAACACTAATCGAAGTTAAAACAAATAGGATCACCTGCAAGTTACCAATCGTAGTGGTAGCTGGAGAAGGAAGCGATTTGATGGGACTCAATTGGTTTACTAGTTTGGGAATATCGTTACAAATAATAAATAAATAACAAACTGGAAGATCCAATAAATAGCAAAAAGGTGCGGTAAGAAATGAACAACAATATGGAGGACGTAATGAACAAGAAAGAGGTGGGTTACGTAACGAAAACAGCTCTGGAACAACAATTACCGAAGCAGTGGCAAGATGCGAAAATTGTCAGGTACATCGTAGCAATCCAAAAAAGGCACCTGATCAATTTATTGAACCATCCAGTAAACCTTTATATTTATAAACAACTTTATATTTGAAAACTATTTATTTGCATCCTGTAGATATCATTTTAATAAAAGTAAATTGCTTTTAGATTAAATACAGTAAAAATAATTTTATTTTTAATGTTTTCTTTTTAGTCGCATTTTTAAAGCAGAAAGTACTTTACTACCTCTATATGATTTCCTATTGTTGTCCACTGCTGAAGATTTTCTTGTTAATTTATCTTATATCAAAATTATTAAATAATTATTTTCTATAGCTTCCAAGACGAATTCAGAAAATACGAGATGCATTCAGGAAATAAAAAATTTTTAATTTTGGTATTTAGATATCTGCCATAAGATGAAACAAGACGATTTCAGACGAGAATAAGGATTGCCTGCCGGAGCGCAAGCGAGGGCTGGCATCACCCCGAGTCTGAAATCGTGTTTCATCCCGTGCCCAAACATACTATTTTTCATATTTCCTGTAATGAATCTGACAAGAGTTTTCATAAAATATAAGAATTGTCACATTGTCAGCTGTCACATTAATTGTTTAAAATTAATAAATTCAATTCTGACAGGTTTAAAATGAAATCAAAAACTGAGTAAGCGGGCAGAAACTTGACGGTTTCTTTTCTACGGCAGAAACCAATTTAGTTTCTGACCAACAGTCGCATTGATCTGCAATTGTCGTGTTTCGACTGTCTCAACATGCAATGAAACTCGCAGTTTCATGACAGGTAATATGAAATTTTTTTATCATAGTACTAGGCCGCCTTCACCCCCTATGAGTGTCGGATGTGGTTGTTGTGCCTTCAGCTTCACAGGGTGGAGGGACAGTGGGAATCTTGTTAATGCAGTCCTTTCTTTTCTAAAAAGACACCATGTTTCGATCATTTACCACATTTTCAGACTATTTAATAAATTTCTGAAATTCATCCTAATATGTTGACCAATAATTAAAACAAAAATTTCACATGTAAAAAAAAAATAGTTCCAGGTGGCTGAGTTTCAAAACCCTATTTTGCGAGCGATCGCGGCTTTGGAACAAAATGGTCACCCGATTGAATCGTGGAGAGGTTCAGCCCTTTCCCCCTTTCATCGCACCTGGCGTTTTTCGGCGGTACTTGTGACTGAAATCGTGTTTTCGGTATCGGTATTATAATTGGCATTTGATGGAGTAGTTGCGAGCTAGCCGCTTATCTCCTTAATCTGTTGTGAACATGACTAATTTTTAGATAATGTGTGATTGGCATTGAGCCTCTATCTGTTTTTGGAGCTATCTTAGTCCAACCATGTGAGGCATGGGTGGTGTAACTCTGCCTTTTATATTCTATACCTTCCACACGACACCAGCACGAGTTTCTTTATTCAGTTAAAAAAGATCGCATCAGCATTTACACATCTATATGCCGTGAGAATATGTTACAACAATCTTAATATATAAAAAAAGTACAAAAAAGTAAGCTTAACAAAATTAAAATAGTTGATTTAATCCGGTCTATATTCTCCAGCCTTCGTTATCCATGTCTTCGTCGTCGTCTGTAACATCTTGTTGACTTCGGTTAGGTTGTTGGATGGATCTAGGAGAGAAAAGGAATTACCGGTCGCCCCCTCTCGCGCTGATGACTCTGTCTGAGGGTGGTTTGAGTTGAGGCCCAGTCGGCCGCTCAGAAGTATGACTTTAGGTCGAGGTGCATTTGCGAAGGGGAGAGGAGGGTCATATTGCCCTAGTGAGGAAATGAGCGGGTTAGAAGAAGTGATCGAGTTTTTGTAAAGATTGGTGGTTAGATCCAAGATTGAATCTTCCATCGATTTAGCCCCCGTGGCCTATCGGATCTTGCGGTTCGTGACGAACCATGGAGCTTGAATTGCCTGTCTGATGCAGGAGTTGTGAAATGAGTATAGGTTATTCATTCCCGTTTTGCTGGCGAAAGCCCAGGCAGGGGACGCATAGGTCAGGACAGGCTTGATGACACTTTGGTAGATTTGAATCTTGCTCTTCGGAGGAAGTTTGCTGTTTTTACCTAGTAGAGGGTGGAGGGCACCTTTTAGTCCTCTGGCTTGGCTTTTGATGTAAGCTAGGTGCTTAGACCAACAAAGGAGGGGGTCAAGTGTGACTCCCAAGTACTTTGTGCTGCTTTGCCAGGGGATGGTTTCTCCAAACATCGTAAGTTTTAGGTTGACCGGTTGTCTGTACGCCCGGCTGAACATCATGGCAGCACTTTTAGAGGGATTAACCTCCAATCTCCATAAGTGATACCATGGTTCAATATTTTTGATCGCTTGAGTTTCTTTACCCCTCGTCGGTTTCTAGCTTTGGTGATGAGGCCCACGTCGTCTGCATAGAAGGCCACTAGGGTGTACGCAGGGGAGGGCATGTCGCACATGTAGATGTTGAATAGTGGTGGCGAGAGTGGAGATTCCTGCGGGACTCCTGCCAACATCGGACGAGGGGAGGATTTTTGGTCCTCAAGTTTGACCGCAAACCATCGATCATCTAGGTAGGAAGCTATCAGTTGGGTGAGTCCTAGCTTGATGCCACCCTTGATAATCTTGTAGAGGAGGCCTGGTTTCCAGACCTTATCGAATGCCTTCGCTACGTCGAGGAAGACGCCTAAGGCCTTTTGATATCTTGCGAAAGCCCCCGTTATTTCCTCGACCACCCTGAGGACTTGGTGGGTGGTCGAGTGGCCTGATCTGAATCCAAATTGTTCATTTGGTAGTAGTGCTAGTCTTTCTAGCTCTGCGTTTAATCGGTTGAGTATAATTCTTTCGGAAATTTTGGAAAGTGTGGGGATTAACGAGATCGGTCGATAGTTGGTCGGATTGGCATGATCCTTTCCTGGTTTGGGAACGAGAATTATCTCCGCTAGTTTCCACCGAGTGGGAAAGTGTTTAAACCTCAGTATCGCGTTTGTAATTTGAGTTAGAGCGGTTAGGGCTTTACTGGGCAGGCATTTCAGTGACTGATTTGTAATTCCATCATGTCCAGGCCCCTTTCTTATCTTGGTACTCTTTATGGTTTCTTTAAGAGGAATCCTCGAAGTTGGAAAATACACTTTTGTAATTCACTGATATCTTGCTTACTACTCAAAAAAATTGCACAAAAGTATATATTTTTTAAAAGAGGATACTTGGACGCAGGTCGTGTTGTTTTGATTTTTTTTAAATTCAAATTTTTTTCAATATTTTTTTTCAAAAAATTTGAATTTAAAAAAAATCAAAAAGGAAGTAGCCCACGTATGAGGACGCCAAACATCCAAAACGACCAGATGGACGCTGACATGCTACGCAGGAGCAGCGAAAATTTTATGTATATAAAAACCGTCTTCTGTAGCAACTTGGTGGCTGCAGGAGACAATTTGTTTGTAAATATGTCAAAACAATAATAGAGTCTGTTGAATTGAATTGAAAACAACACGACCTGCGTCCAAGTTTCCTCTTTTAAAAAATATATACTTTTGTGCAATTTTCTTGAGTAATAAGCAAGATATCATTGAATTGAGAAAGTGTATTTTAAAACTTTAAGGATTCCTCTTAATCTCTTCAACTCTCTGGTCCTCCAGGTTGGGGGTTCTACGTCGGGCTTGCTCCTCGTCTAGGTAAAAAATGTAAAATGCTAACAAACCAAACACCAATTCGCAAGGTTGGTAGTTGGGCTCGTATAACGTTGTAATACGTTTCAAAAACCGATTATATCACATAATCTCTTCAACTGAGGTTGGTGTGATCGGAGAGGGGTCGTGTTTTCGATTTATTTAGCTTATCAATGAACTTGACAATAACTTGAAGATAGAGTTTCTAACAGTAACGCCATCTATTGGGAGAAAGTAACAAACCTTCAGTAATTAGGTAGTGCGTGATAAATCCCGTTTGAATAGGATTTCCGTAAAATCCGTTCTTAGTGTTCACATACTGCAAGGAACTCGTGTGCAAAATTTCATGCTTCTAGACCCACCGGTTTAGGCTGTGCGTTGTCTGTCAGTTGTGATTTTTATTAAGTGGGATTGGTTTTTTACCCCGATCCCCAACATCCACCTCTCTCTGTTCGCTGCATCTTCCTCTTTTGCTCACCACTAACATAGCCTATTATTCCAAAATCTTCGAAGCTGTCCACTCTTCCTCATTCATTATTATTATTATTTATGGTCGTATTAAAGTGGGGGGGGGGGGAGCTATAGTAGAATGTAGGGTTTTGAAAAATCGTATAAGAGTTCCGTGATCAAATAAGTTTAGGAACCACTGAATTAGACGAAGCAAATAAATTGTTTATATTTTAGTTTTATTTTAAAAATATAACTCATTTGCTATCTGAGCGATATAACTCGTCCTATCACCACTTGTTATTATGTTGTAATAATTATCTCGATTTATGTACATAAAAGGCAGGCTGTATGACATAAGATTAAACTATTGTTATAAAAATATAGATAAGCTTTTGATTTAAGCTCGAGTTATTGATATAATTTCAGACGTAATATGAATTTTCGAAAACAAAGGTCAATGTGTGGTGTTGATAATAGTTAACCGTTTTAACATTGAGTTTCGTAATTTATTACTAGTCTAGTTGTTAATTATTATTCCGATATACAAAAATGAATGAAATAGTTTGTGTTAAAGATATTCAAGATTTTGCTTATAATGCATTGCCCAAAAATGCATTGGATTATTATAGAAGTGGATCCACCTCTGAAACAACTTTGCAAAATAATAGAAATGCATTTTCAAAGTATGTATTGACTTGAATTTTTCTATTTTGAAAAATAATACTGTTTCTATATTCTTGATTGGCCGTGAGAAAAATATCGAAGCAAACGAAAAATTTTTAAATTGTAAAAAAATTTTAATTTTCAGTACAGAATTTCCAGGAAGAAGCTTCTCTCCTAATGAAATTCCTTTGTTTTCATTTGCTAATTATATAATTTTTAATAGGTTAAGAATCAGGCCAAGATTTTTAAAAGATGTATCCAAAGTAGATTTATCTACAACTATCTTAGGAACACATGTTTCCATGCCCATTGGAATTTCCCCTACAGCTATGCAAAGAATGGCTCATCCAGAAGGAGAGTGTGCCAATGTCAAAGGTATACGAAATTTGTGTAATTACTATGAGAATTAGTTGTATTCAATTTCATAGTTATAAGTATATCGCTTCTTCTATCAGTACTTCAACTGGATTGATTCTTACAATCATCAACCTTTCAAAGCAGTACAAAAATACAACAACTTGATTTGATTAGTTTTTTGCTTACACGTTAAAACATAAGAGTTCTAACTATATTGAATGAGTGAATCTTTAAATGAACTTCAAATTTAGAATCTTCTAAATATTTATTTAAATTTATAGCCGCCGAATCAATGGGAACTATATTCATTTTAAGCACAATTGCGAATAGCAGCATCGAAGAAGTTGCTGAAGCTGCACCGAATGCCATAAAATGGTTTCAATTATACGTGTACAAAGACAGGTAAATCGAACTATCCTTTCCTTTTTAATTCTCAGGTGTTAGGTATAAAGGGGTTAAGTCATAAAACGTAGTTTTGAGATAATGAAGAAAGAAATTTGTAATGCAAATTGTAAATCGGGTAATTAATAAGTCATAAGTCAACTTACGCCTTTTATACCGAATGGAATATGTAGCGGAATACGGAATATATAGTGTTCTCAGAAGCATAAGTCAACTAACGCCCTTTATACGGAACGGCATACAATTATTTTTGATTTAATATTTTTATTTTCAGACGATTACTGCGCTAATAAAATAAAATTTACTAAAAAATTTATATCAGTCGAAAGAGCATTCAAAATAGATTTCATTCCAGCAATAAAAAAAATTTTCCATTTTCTGACTTAACCCCTTTATACCTAACACCTGAGAATTTTTCTTCTTCTTCTTAACCATTTGTTGCCCAACTTTGAATATATTGTGGTGGTATTTTGACCATTAGAGGGTATAAGCAAGCAAATAAAGGGAGTGTTTCGATTTTATTTAATTTTAATTCAATAACCAGTTAATTTGACTGATAAAATAGACTTTTGCATCAAATTAATAACAAACCGCCGCATGTAACAATTTACACATAAAACCATACAAATTTAAAATGATTTATGTAATACAAATATTTTGCAACACCCTGTGAATGTTATTAAACTTTTAGAGTGACGACAGTTTCTTGTAAAATAAAAATTTAGTGAACAAACGATTAACAGCTTTATGGTACCTGGAAATAAGTGCGACATTAGTGATCAAAAATATCGATTCCCACCATAGAAGTATCCAAATTTCGAAAACTGGGAGAGGGACAGAAGACCAGCGAGTGAGAATGAGGCCAGTTCCCCGGTGAAACTCAAATAGGGAACACGCGAGTTCCTAAGTGATCTCCAAGCGGAGAGGAGTTCTTTCGTGATCCTGAAAGAAGGAAGAACTCGCGAGACTTCTTGTTGATCTAAAGATCAGGGAAGTACAATTTTGTGAATTCACTAAAAAGGTGAATAATTAGCGTAAATCGAATCTTCGCGTAATTGCTAATTACGATTTATAAAAAGTGAACGATTGTGTATTTCTGACGAATTAAGTTGTTGGAGAATTGACTGGTTTTTGGAATATTGGCTGCTGTGTGGAACGTTTGGTGGATTGGAATAGATTGGAACAGCTGGCGACTGCTGACGAGAGTTTGGCCACATGGATCCGGCAACGCACTAACTTCAATAAAAGTTTACCATTTAATAGTGAGTTTATTAATAAAAATTGTATTTGCTATTTTATAAAATTACACCTATTACATGAATGGACAGATTTACACGTACAGTGTTAAAATTTAAAACGTTAAATATTGCGTGCATGTCTGAGCCATTACATCAGAATACTTGTGGTTTGAGACAAACTTATTGTCCTCATAAAATTTGATGCAAATTGTTTATGAAAAATTTTTACGTTCAATTAATAAATTATGCTTGTCACGAATTTACACCCTTTTATTTCGTTCGTCGAACCTATCAGCTCTGAGGAAGAGAAAAACCCATCTCCGGCGTAACGTTAGTTTTGGGGGCTTTTGTGGGGTGATTATTCATTTAAGGGTGAATATCATTACAATATGCATCTTCTAACAATTTTCATATAAAAAATAATTTCAGAGAAGTAACTAAAGATTTGGTGCAAAGAGCTGAGCGAGCAGGTTTTAAAGCTTTGGTATTAACCGTTGACGCACCAATATTTGGAATCAGATACGCAGATCTTCGTAACGGTTTTCAATTACCTTCACATTTAAAGTAATAATTATTTTATTTAGTACGTACCATTAGATTTGATCATAACATATTTATTAGATTGGGTAATTTTACTGGAACCCAGTCGGCTCCCGAACAAGATAAGGGACAACGATCTGCAATTAATGCATATATTAAAAAATTAGGCGATCCCTCTCTCCAATGGAGCATTGTTAAATGGTTGCAAAGCATCACTACCTTACCCATTATTTTGAAAGGAATTTTAACAGCAGAAGATGCTATCGAAGGAGTCAAAATGGGAATCTCTGGAATATTAGTTTCAAATCATGGAGCACGGCAGATTGATGGTGTACCAGCATCTGTAATAATTATATTTCATTTTATATTTTGGATTAAATATCGGAATTATATTTCTACTTTTAGATTGAAGCATTGCCTGAAATAGTAAAGGCTGTAGGAGATAAAGTTGAAGTTTATATTGATGGTGGTTTTCGAGAAGGGACTGATATATTTAAAGCCTTATGTTTGGGAGCTAAAATGGTAAATTGGTTAAGAAAACATCGTGTCAAATATATTTTTAAAAACTTTTATTCAACTTGACATGAGGACATGACCGTTGTTTGTTCATTTGTAAACTTTTTTGATTCGGTTTCTTCCCCACATCATAGAGAGAAGAGGAAATCGATTGATATTTAAACCATATTTACACAAAATAAAACACCAAATACTCATAAGCACACTGAAGATTGCATCTTACTGTACATCCAATTTTTACTTTGAAATTATTCCGTGTGGTAGCGTTTTGTTAATGTAAATGATAAAGTATCGTTGTGCTATCGAATCATATTATAAAGTTTAAACTATGAAATACCAAATATCTTTTGTAAGACTATAAAATACAATTTTTCATTCCAACAACTAAGTACCAAGATGTCTTTAAACGCATGTTAAGTAATAATATGATAATAATGAAATCGTTTTTAGGTGTTCTTGGGTCGTCCTGCACTATGGGGTTTAACGTACGGAGGCGAATCTGGTGTTAAATTAGTTCTCGACATATTAAAATCTGAATTGGATAATACATTAGCTTTAACAGGTATTTCTACAGTATTTATCATTATTGAAAAGTTTAAATGAGACACATTTATTTCTAGGTTGCACATCAGTCAATAATATTCCAAGTAATATGGTTGTGCATAAGAATTTTTATTCTAATTTATAATTAATTTATATATTATATCTTAGAATATTTATTAAAAATGTGTGAAATAATAATAACAGAAGATGTTTATATGATGTTGACGATAACAACATTGATTTTCTATACTGTAGTCGTCAGATCAAATCCCCTACCAAGTCTATGTCAATTTTTTTTAACACTCTGAACCCCAGTGTAGCTCCTCTGTGTCATAACGACGGACATAAGAGAAAAGAATATATCCCAACTCAATTGTAGCTCATGTGAACATAGTTATTGTTCAAAGTGGGAGATCAATCAATAATAATAATAATAATAATAATAATAATAATCTTTATTAGGCTACAAAAAATAGTATTAGTTTAATACAACAACAACAAAAATTTTCAGTAATCCTAACTGGTGGAGATCAGCAGTTGCTGGTTTTCATCTCAACTCGGCCTGGAAGAATTCTTCCACATCGTATAGCGCGCATTCGGTCAGTTGTTCTTTTATTACCCTTTTGAACCTTGCAAGGGGAAAATTTCTGATTTGTTCAGGCAACGAGTTGAAAATTCTGACTTGAAGATTTATGCCATCAGAGCACTTCAGTCGGCTTCTCTCAATTCGTATCTCGTTTCTTTTTCTGGTTTGATGATGGTGTGTTGCAGTATTTTCCAAAATTGTACGATCGGTCCTCACTCTTACTGCACTAGCATAAACATAGGCAGATGAGATCGTTGGAATGCGCAAACTCCGGAAGATTGGCCTACAGTGTGTTGTTGACGATACTCCCTCTAGTGCACGTATAGCTCTTTTTTGTAGTAGGAACACTTTCTTTAATTGTGTTGCATTACCCCAGACCAAGAGTCCGTACACCATTCTAGCATGAAACATTGAATAGTAGACCGCTTTAGCAGCATCTTTTCCAACTGCTTCTCTAATTCTCCTTATAGCATAAATATTTTTGCTTAAGGAGTTTATTAATATAGCCACATGATCATGCCAAGTTAACAAAGTGTCCATTATAATTCCCAAGTATTTTACTGCAGTCTTATCCTTTTGGTCAATTCTCCTAGATGCAGTGAATTTAACCTTTTGAGTCTTGTCCACATTTAGCATGAGTTTGTTAGTCTCAAACCAATCCGTGACTTCCTTTTGTCGATCATTTGCTTGGTCATTCTCTTCCATGACTAGGGCCGTATCGTCTACATATAAGGTGGTGTCACATTTTACATTATGTGACAGATCGTTAATGTACAGAACAAAGAAGAAGGGGCCCAAGATGCTTCCTTGCGGTACACCACAGTTGACTTCCCACTTTTGTCCTAGCTGTCCATTCCAAAATACTACCTGTTTACGATTTCGGAGGTATGACTTGATTATTTCAAATGCCTTCCCTCTGAATCCATAGTGTTGAACTTTGTCCAAGAATATATTGTGATTCATCATATCAAAAGCCTTTGCCAAATCATAGAAGATAGCTTGGCACTTTAGTCCACCTTCCAGCATTTTGTAGACGATTGATGTCAGCCGTAGTACTGCATCGATGGTGTTTTTCCCTTTTTGATAACCAAATTGCTCCTTCGTAAAAGATGCATTTTTTTGTAAAAAATTGACTAGGCGACTATAAAGAATTTTTTCAAATACCTTGGAAAAGATTGGTAATATAGATATGGGCCGATAGTTGTTTGTCTCACTTTCGTCTCCTTTCTTATGTATCGGAATTACTTTTGATACTTTCAGGGTGTCCGGAAAGATGCCTTTGCTCATACATTCATTAATAATATGACAGAGTATTATCGATATTTCATTTGTAATTAATTTTATAATTTTTGTGTTTATGTTGTAGATATCAAACGTAGCTGTGTTTTTAAGTTTCTTGATTATATTGCTTATTTCGATTTCTGTTGTGGGTTGCAAAAACATTGAATTTACAGTACTTGGTATGGCAGAGTTTAGGTATTTTATGTGGTTTTCTGTTGTCTGCGGATTTTGAGCGATTGAGTTTTGAGCTATGCTAGCGAAATATGTTCCGAAGTTGTTTGCTGTGAGAGTATTATTGTTGGGTACGACATTTTTCCTGCCCAGTTCTTTATTGATGATCGTCCATGTTGTTTTCGCTTTGTTATCAGATTCGTGGATTTGTTGTGCCTTTACTTGTTTTCTGTGTTCATTTAGTTTTTCAATAAATAATTTTCTAATAACACATTAAAGAACATTTATAGCTGAAAAAACAAATTTAGAAGGAGATTCTCTTAATAAATAAAGAATATAAAGTATAGACCAACAAATAGCTTAAGCTGTTTTTTTTAATGTTTAAAATTTAAAAAAAAATTTTGTAACAACCCAACACATTAATAAACTATTGCCGATAATTTTTGAAACAAAAAAAAATAATAGTAGGATGAAACCCATTGGAAAAGGAAGAGAATATAAGAACAATGAAATAAAAAATAAATTACGGGCGATCTGAGGTCGGGAAGTGGAAGGGGTGAGTTTTTAAGGGTAAAAAACGGTTTATCTCGATTTCCGGCAAAACTACAAGTCCTATGGAAAAAAGTTAAATGGCAAAGTTGTAGGTAATAAGAGGATCTACAACTTTTGTATTTTCACTTTTTTCACATAACCTCAAAATTTATGTGAAAAATTCAAATAACCAAGTTTTTAGTTTTTTATTTTTATCTTCTACAAAAAAATTTTTTTTTTCACGAAATTTGGTGAAAATTTACCTTTTTATGTCCCAAACACACTGTAATTTTTTTTATTTAAAATATTTATTTGTTCACCTTATTTTGACTTAATATCGAAAATGTACCCTAATTTTCAATCGAAAATTCTCACGTCAAAATATCTGCTATTTTAAAAAAATCGGTGGGCTTTTTGTTTGTTGAAATCTCTACTTTCTGATGGTGTAAAAAAATATACATCATTATGGTAAATGTTCTCAGAATATTTAAAAATGTTATAATGAATATAAAGTATCTAAATTCAATAGTACGATTTATATGCGTAGGTATATTTATATATTATCAGATTTTCTATGACATAAAAAATGTAATTAGAATTTAATAATTCAACTTTTTTACTGAAAAAAATTGCAGAAGTCACATTTTTTAGATGAAATCCTCTTTAAATCCTGTCTTTAATATTTAGAACAACTATTTTCAGATTCGAGTTTTTTCGTTTCTTTGCATTTTCTGAGAACATTTACCATAGTAATGTATATTTTATTTACACCATCAGAAAGTAGAGATTTCAACAAACAAAAAGCCCACCGACATTTTTAAAAAAGCAGATATTTTGACGTGAGAATTTTCGATTGAAAATTAGGGTGCTTTTTCGACATTAAGTTAAAATAAGGTGAAAAAATAAATAATTTTAAATAAAAAAAATTACAGTGTGTTTGGGACATAAAAAGGTAAGTTTTCACCAAATTTCGTGTAAGAAAAATTTTTTTTGTAGAAGATAAAAATAAAAAACCAAAAACTTGGTTATTAGAATTTTTCACATAAATTTTGAGGTTATGTGAAAAAAGTGTAAATACAAAAGTTGTACATCTTTTTATTACCTGCAACTTTGCTATTTAACTTTTTTCCATAGGACTTGTAGTTTTGCCGGAAATCGAGATAAACCATTTTTTACCCTTAAAAACTCACCCCCTTCCACTTCCCGACCTCAGATCGCCCGTAATTTATTTTTTATTTCATTGTTCTTATATTCTCTTCCTTTTCCAATGGGTTTCATCCTACTATTATTTTTTTTCACTTTTTACCGTTTTCAAAGCTATCGGCACTGGTCTATAAGTATTTTTTGTCTTTTGAATTTTTTTCCTAGAAATAAATAATTATTTTATTAATAAAAACTTTTTTTTAACTGTTTTTATCAAAAAAACAACGGAGGGGGGCGTTATAGAAATTTATGCTCGGGAAAGTGGGCGGTGGTCCAAAAACGTTTGAGAACCTATGGTAAAGAAGGAAACTTTAGTAAAAATAAAGCTGTGACCCCCCCAACGTATGGATTTGTAAGATTATCCAGAGTTCCCACAAGAGGAATGCTTGAAAAACTGGTAAAACCTCAAAATACGATTTGGTTACAGTAGAAAATTATAAAATGTGTATAATATGAATATTTTGTTTTAGAGTAAAGTTTTTAATACGTATTGTTGTTTTTATTATTTTCAAAAATGTATTAATTTTGTTTATTTTCCGAAACAAGGTCCCCCAAGAAATTTTGATACAGAGCTCACTTTTAGGGCTAGTTACGCCACTGGTAATTTATTAAATGATAAAATAATTCTTTATTTAATGTAAGCCGTGGTTGGTAAATCAAAACAGATTATCTTTATAATCATCTTCATTGTTAAACGCCACACCCCTAAAAAAATTCCAATATTAAAGTTTGGAGCAGTTTGAAGAAACAGGAAAGTATTGGTAGGCATGGAAAATTACCACACAAAACTCACTAAAATTATAAACAATTTTGTCGGCTTAAGGTTGGCACTTCCGATTTACTCTAAAAATTTTGACAAATTTTTATTGAAAGTGTGTAACTTCAAAGATGGCGAAATATTTGTGGTGGTGTTCGTAAAATGTGTCTCAAAAACTTAACTTACTTTATATTTGTGATGATATAGTGAAGTGACGAACTTAGGAGATAATAATATGTCGTCGTTACAATTTGTAGTACATCCCATTCCTGGCACCGATGAGCAGTTTAACGATAGGTACATCATTCATTTGTGCAATCATTAAATTTCCTCCATTATTGCGTTTCGCTTTCAGTAAAATGGAGAGTGGTTTATTTATTGAATTGAAATTTTTACTTTTGTCATTCGTTTTTAATTTTAAGTAAACGTTTTCAAACGTTTGAGGTCATTCACTTCTAGCAAAGAATTTTTAACACTGAATTCTATTTTATTTATTGTTATTATTGGGTATTATGTTATTCAGTTACTTAATCACTGAAATCGTTTTACATTTATTTTATTTGGCCAAGGAATGGAAATCCTTTTCTTCCACGCTAATTGCTTCAATACTATTAAACTATTGTAATTGATATATTTGTCTTTTCATCATGTTATGGTGCACGATTATGTTATGAGTATGATTACTTTTTTACTTGGAAGAATTTGGACTAATTTCCCATTTTGAATATGAGTTCTTTCCTTCTTCGAATGTGTTTTTCTCCTGAAAATTTTATTTTCTCCTGACAAGCTTTTGTACTTTGAACAGATAAAATTAATCATAACCTCATAATTATGATTTTTATAAAAATCATGCAATTTTGGTGCATTCAAATGATAATATTCATTTGTAATAAGTAGATAGCAATGGTAGGATAATCTTGATTCTAGAATGTTCCTTCTTATTTTAGAATAGTTTAATTCCATTTAATTCCCTCTAATATCTTCATTTATATCTGGGCTTGGTTTGTTACGAATTCTGACCACGTTTTTCTGAAGTATGTAACAATAATTAAGGGGACATTCTGGTCTAAAATAATTTGCGTAATCTAGCAGATATTACTGCTCAACGATTACATGCAAATCATTCAAATGAATAATAAGTAGTAAATCTGATTTTTTTGCTTTGGGTACATTCTTGAGTTGGAATGGAACTGGCCCACCTACTTCCTTGGAAGAGTATCTCAATAATGACTTAGAATACAGAACATTTCAATGTCAATTTTTTGGGTGTTTCTCAACCTTGTTATACTTGTGGCCCACATCTAAACTTCATTTTCCTTTATGGCCCTCCTTTTCTCATAAACGTCGTTAATTAGCATTAAACGAACTATGCAGTTTGCTTACAATGCAATCTTTAATTATACCATATTAATTAATTAGTAATTATACCATATCAACCTACAGGATGTGGACAATATATAGAAAGACATCTTATTATAAAATTACATTTTTATTGTGTATGTACTGACCATTTCCTACCTCTCAATATATCAGTAATAATATATTGTAATCTAAATGCAACTTTTCATGTGTCACTCTTTTAGTAGTGGCCCTCAAAAAATATACCATTTCCCCAATAAAGCTTCTAATATAGTTTCCATTACCATCTATCAGATTAATTTTTAACAAAATTTAATCCTGATCAGTGATCATTATTCTTGTGTGCCCTTTATTTAGTTTAGGCGATACATATTTCATGTATGATTGTACACAATTTCGAAGCATCAGCTAAAATCTTCAATTTCTGTCTCAAAAAGTCAAGGAATTTATTTTGAAAAATTCAGTGAGAACCTTGATATTCTTGTCTTGTAGATAAACTATTGATTTTATCATCAAACATATAAAAGACCAGCACGCTTCGCCGCCTCCGCATTCTGATTGGTCACTGGTAGTACCAACTTAAAAGTTAAAACACCTCCCCCTGGGATCGAGTAGCACACCAATCGAGTTTTCAACCTTGGCGAGCTGCCCATTCGTGGATGGGCTTTCCAGCTAGTTTTAAAATAAAATACTAAAACTTAAAACACTAAAAATAACTAAGAATACTAAAACTTAAATTTATTTCAAGAATTTTAGTAATTTGAAAATCCTAAAGCTGAGTATTCATTTCTAATGATCAAGCCGGTTGAATTCATTTAACATGAGTGCAAATTGTAACCCTTGACTAATTTCGTTGAAATGAACAATGGACAGGGTGGATTTCATATAAGTTACTTAAAATTGAATAAAGGCTTACATTTAACTTGCCAATAGTAAATTTTTATTAGCGCAAATGGATGTTTTCTATTGGTGAGTTAAATTTAAGTCTGGATTCAATTTTAAGCAACTTTTATGAAACCCACCATTAGACTTGATTTTGAATGAATTTTAATATTTTCAAATTATTGCTGATAATCCCGTTATTCTACCAATTACATTTCTTGATATTTATTAAAATATAATATCCGTAAAATTTACCTTAGCAAATGAAATTTCCTGAAATAATTCAATAACAATTTCAGTAGTAAGAAATGATATTTTTAATATTGATTTTCGTCGTTATTTTAAATATTCTTAGCCCATTTGTATTTTAAATATTGTTTTTGGAAAGTAAACTATGTTATTAACTTTTTTTAATTCTCTTTATTTTTCACTATTAATTTCTTATCATTACCTGTTTTATTTCTTGCACTTATTTTGATATTTTATTAAAAAAAAGAAAGTTTCAGGAACAATAAATTATGTTATATCAAATATGAACCAATAGTAGTTTTCCATTGGTTAATATGTGATTTGGATTAACTTAATCAGTGATTAATTATAATATACTGTTGCTGAAACCGGCCATTATTTTAACATTTTCAGTACCCCCCCCCCCCGATTCGAATCAAAACAATTTACCCAAAGTTTGGAGCAGGAGCAATTCTAAAATTGTTTTTTTAACAAAGTTACTTTTCCTGCTTTTTTTATTTTTTCTAATCTTCTCATTCATATTTCCACTTCACTTCAAAAATTGCAAAAGTTTTTATATTTTGGGGCAACATTGTGACAGGTCAAAAAATTATTAATCCGATTTTTGCACCCTTTTTTGTTCCCCGGAACATTGTTAAATTGTTAAAAGAAGAGTGTAAATTTGCAATAACTCTATAAAAAAAATTCCGAAATTTATGCAAATCTTGGAGAACAGTTTAATAATTATTACCCTGCTACGATGACCGGAACATTGCAAATAGTTGTGATTATTAATTTGCATACAGGGTTGTATTAAGGAATTATTTGCATGACTTGCAATTTTTTTCGACAGGATACACCAAACAAAATTAATAAGCTACTGTTTGCAATGTTTCGGTCATTGTAGCAGGGTGCAAACTTTATTGAAGATGTATTTTAATTATTAAAATGTTCTCCAAGGTTTGCATCAATTTCGGAATTTTGGTTTTCTTAATTTACAATGTTCCGGGGGGGGGGGGCAGAAAAGGGTGCAATTCGGATTTATTATTTCTTTACTTCCTTCAATGTTGTCTCAAAATTTGAAAACTTTTGCAATTTTTCATACCTTTTTTGCTACAATGACTGGCCTATGATATATTCAACACCTCCTGAAGTTGAGTAGAGACGACATTTTTCGCTGTCCATTTAGACTGCACCAAATTCTAATTTCATTGTGGTGTCAGGACTTCACGAATTAAGTTTATATTGTTTATTTATATTCAAATTTTCATTGTGAAACCAAAATCACTTGCTTCCATATAAACTTGTGTTAAAAAAAGCAAGAGACCAACTCTTCTTCTTCTGCTTTTGGCTAGGGTCAACCCTGTTTGCCTGGCCTTCGGATTATTCAGTGGAAGAGGAACACCAGCTCTGTGCCCATCTCTTGTGTGGTCGTCCCGGCAGTCTTTTGATTGACAAAAGACCAGCTAAAAAATAAATAAGAAATCCACTTAATTATTTTTTTTTATTAACATTAAGGGGACTAGGCAACGGTTAATGATTCTCTTGTTTATCTTAATTTTAACATAGAAAGGAAACATAACATAAACAACACTTCTGTAATTTTAACTAATGTTTATTGATATATAAATGATAAAAAAAATTGCGCTATCATATAAGCTTACAAAAAGGCGGCACAGTCTGCGGCGTATTTACACGTTTTTCTTTCATTTTTACCTACTATCGTACTTAAAAATAATTTTTTTTCGGTTGTGTAAGTGGTCTTTCTTTTCGTAAGATACGTAATTTTCCGCCAAACCTACAATCAGAACGATTGAACCGGAAGTATTAAACTCGTAGACGAAAAACCTCGATTTTTTAGATAAAAATGCGATTCTTTTGTAACTGGACAAAGAAATCGTGACTTTAATTTTTTTTGGAAAATCTCGAATTTTTATGGATTGTTTCGGAGGTTTGGCGGAAAATTGTGTATCTTACGAAAAGAAAGACCGCTTACAGAACCGAAAAAAAAATTATTTTTAAGTACGATAGTAGGTAAAAATGGAAGAAAAACGTGTAAATAAGCCGCAGACTGTGCCGCCTTTTTGTAAGCTTATATCGACGCCCCCAACGAAGACTATAGTAACTCAGTAATTAGTTTTAATAAAAACGCAATTCAATATTTAAATATAGTCACTATAAATTGCAGAATTGCATAATTTCTAAGGATCAGTGTCTACTATTGGTCGTCTCGAGTTGCTACAAAGTTACGATATTTTTCTAGGCAAATGCTTACCGATATAATAGATTTTTTTACTATAGTAACTCAAAAAATCAAGTTTTCGTTGGGGGCGTCGATATGACCTCTATAGCGCAATTTTTTTTTATCATTTATATATCAATAAACATTGGTTAAAATTACAGAAGTGTATCTGTTTCCTTTCTATGTTAAAATTAAGATAAACAAGAGCGCCGAATTCAATCATTAACCGTTGCCTAGTCCCCTTAAAATAAGATCCTGTCTTGGAATTTTATTCATATATGGTTTTTATTAAGTAGATTGTTATTTTGTATTTTGATTTATTAAAATTTTATTTGCAACAATTTAATTGTTTGAATATCTTCATCTAACATTTTATATTTTATCCAGGTTAAAGGAAGTGGCAGAACGTATTAATCGTTTTGGACAAACTTCTCATGCAGCATTTACAAATCTTCGTTGTGGTGTGAAGCGCATAGTGCTCGGTCCCACCCACATAGCTTTACTATTAGATGATGGTCGAGTGTGTCGAGTAGCTTTCAGTGTTATTTCTGACAGACTAGACTTAAGTAAAAATGATCCAGTTAAGAGGTAAGTTTTTATTTTAATATTACTTTCAATTTTTTACCTTCCATTTGAATATCAAATAAGTGGAAAGCATTCAATTTAAACTTTCATTTGTTAAAAAAATTGCGTTGCTCTAAATATTGTATACTGTATGCAACCAAGAGTTTGGTTGTTACATAGTTCTGGCAGTGGTGGAGGCGGTGGATCTGGCGGCAGTGGGGGTTCAGGAGGTTCTGGCAACAACAAGCCTCCTGGTAGTGGCAGACAAATCACTCGTACACGTGCCCGCATTATGAGATCATCTAACACAGCAATACGTGGAAGCGGTCATGGAGGTTAGTACTATTTTGGTTCTTTTTTCAATTAATGTTATTTGTTTGAATTTCAGGCACTCGTGGAGCACCTGTTATTATCGGAACCAATTCCGGAAGTAGTAGCGGACGTCCTATGGTCACCGTACCTGCACCTTATGTTCCAGAAGAATTAGTATCTCAAGCACAAGTTGTCTTACAAGGCAAAAGTCGAAATCTCATTATAAGAGAATTACAGGTAAATGTTATCTTAACATTATTTATATTATGATCCTTTACTTACTTGATTTTCTATTGTAGCGCACAAATCTTGATGTTAATTTGGCAGTAAACAATCTGTTATCTCGTGACGATGAAGAAGGCGAAGAAGGAGATGATGCAGCCGATTCTTATGTACCAGAAGATCTAATATCACTTTTAGATGGAGGTTTTCATTCAGATCACTCCGTCATTATCGACGCAGATGCCATGTTTTCTGAAGATATGTTTGGTTATTCGGGAATTAGAAAGTAAGCTTTTTAGTGTTGCTTGTTGCCAAGTTTATTACTTTTTTTTTTAAGTTTTTACCGAGGGTTTGATTGTTTGTAGTGGGTTGAATTAATCATTAGATTTCACTTGTAGATCTTAGTTTTTTTTATTGCTTGAGTGTTTTAACTAACAAGTTTTGGCAATGTTTGACTTTGCTCAAACAAAGCTTTTTAAATAGCCGTGGCGGTAGTAGCAGAGGTCGAATTTCCGAACGTGATGCTCCACCTGCAAACGCTCCACCTATCGATAGGGATCGAGATAATTTTTCAAGATGGAGAGATCGACAATATTTTGGTCCACGACGTTGGTTAGAAAGTGCATTAAGAGATAACACATATGAGAAAGATTCTGGTATGTTTTTATTTTAAATTAAAAGAGTTGTGCCGTTTTAAAATTTATACTATGGATATTTATTTTTTATTTTTATAAACATTAATAGACAATAAAAAGAAAGATGCCGCAAGTCCTTTGTGGATATCAGACGAAATTGAATATTGGCCTGATTCAGCCAGTCGATTTACACAAATTTCAGCTTTGTATAGTGAATTGGTTGCCGTATCAAGTACAGGTCAAATTTTTCAATGGCGTTGGAATGATTTAGAACCTTATAAACACCCTGACGTAAGTTTTTGCAATAATATGTTTTAACAACTTTCATTACATTTTTCTGTTTTCATAGAATCCCAATATTCATCATCCAAAAATAATTTCCTTGGGTTTATTGGGAGAGAAGATTCAACATTTATCGGCATGTGTAACACGCTGCACAGTGTCCACTGAATCTGGAAAAGTGGCAACATGGCTTGATGAATTATTAACACCTGCTTCGACCAAGTTGGAGCATGCTGCACAAGCTTACACAGAATTTCAAACGGATCGTATTTCCACCTTACATACCTGTCCTTTGTATACGGTTGCTCGATTGGAGAGTGGAGCACTATATTGGTGGTAAGTGTATTACATCAACTTTTTGCAATAAATGGGTATTGATTTTAATTTTTTAAGGGGAGTCTTACCGTTTGCCCAACGGAAACGTTTATGGGAAAAGTATCGTGCAAAGTGCCGGAAACAACGACCTTCAACAAATCAACCAGATGTTGCAACAGGTTCTCAAGTATGCATGAAAAATAGTCCTATGTATCATCCTGGAGCAATAGCATACACCATCGCAGGTGGAGTTCCAAAAGTAGGGCAACTACAAAATTCTGCCTGGACTCTCAGTGACACTTGCACATTTAAAATTATTAATGTTCAATCAACTAATTCTGTAAATACAGAGAGAGTTCGTGATGCAGTTATACCAGGGACCAGCGGATTAAGTAAGTTTCATTATTAGAAATTTATCCTAAACTTTTGAACTTACTTCATTCATGAAATAGATAAAATAGAATAGATTTTAGCTTTGATTACATACAGTGGCGTATAGTTTCCTTTACGTCACGCAATTCTGATAAAGAAAGAAATAATTCTGTTTTTATAATGTACATTACTGGTAAAACAAATGAGTTTTACTACTTTTGGCCAGCAAGACATGTAAATGTTACAAAAGTTTTGCAAAATAATGTAATTCAATGTATTAATATCAATTTGCTCTATTTATAATTAAATTCAGTCAGTCAGCTGAGTATTGGTTTATTCCAAGTCCCATAAGAAAAGATGGTATACTTTTTTTATTTTTTACATAGAATCAATCATTGCAAAGATGTAGATTAAATTATATTTGATCAAAAATATACATTCAGGATTTTACTGCAAACAAAACTAATATTGTATGAGTTCCAGCAGTTTTTCTTCAATATCTTGAAAATTGCATATTTATAATTGATTTTTTTGCAGGTAATAATCCCAGTAAAAATTCCAACAAAGAAACGGCTGATCGATTGGACATGCCTCCTCCTCCATCCCCTGCTTCTAGTACTTGCAGTGACACAGGCAGTATTTCAAACAGTCACAGTAAGGCTTTTAATTTTATGTTTAAATCTAAAGTTTAGTTTATTAATTTATATCAGGTCTATTCTGTAACTTTAGCAACTTGCTAAAAATGAGCAATATTGCTAATTATTGCTAATAACCATGGTTATGCAATTTTGCTCCAATAGGTATTAAGCAAAATTATTATTTAACAATATTGCTCATTTTTAGCAAGTTGCTAAAGTTACAGAATAGACCCGATGGGTTAGTGGACTAATGGTGCAATTCTGTGTAACACGTAACGTTTTCTGTAAGTGATTCATAAGCGTTACGGGTACCTATAACCAGTTGGTTGATTTTCCATGCTACCATAAGCTTACTGATGGTAAAAAAAACAAAAAACAAAATTGCTTATAGGTACCCGTAACGCTTATGTAGTCCTTACAGATAACGTTACGTGTTGCACAGAATTGCACCATAAATAATAATTAGATTATGTAAATCTTCAACGTTTTGTTAATTTATTATTTGAATTATCATTTTATTTTACTATTAATTGTATTTCCTGATGAAGCTTAAAATAAATTAGCAAAAGAATTACATAATCTAATTATTATTATTTAGTCTACTAACCCAAAAATAACAATAAATTAATTATTATTAAATGGACGAAAACTTATCCGTAATATTTAAAGTTTAGATTGTTAACTTTAATTTTTTTAAGAACGACAAAAGAGGATGACTGTTTCTGGTACCGACATTACTAATGAGCAACGTAAGGACGAGGAAGAATGGTTGTTAAGAGATGTTATTTTTGTGGAGGATGTACGTAGTGTTCCAGTTGGTAAAGTTTTAAAAGTAGATGGGGCCTATGCCGCTGTTCGGTTTCCAACATCACATTGTAAAGACAAAGATAGCAAAGAAGTCGATGATATCTTGCAAGATTGTCGACTATTACGTCGAGATGATTTACAAGTACATATAGTTTTTGTTATCTTAAAGAAATATATTAAATAATTTCTTTAGGTTTTGAAATCTTCATCCACTTCTAGAGTGCCCGATTGTTTTCAACGTACACCAAGGCGTGTACAAATTCCAGAATCTAATGGCCAAATATTAACTATATCGATTGATGTACAAGGCATACATGCTATAGTTCGAACTGGTAATACTAAATTGAGTTACGTTATATACAACGTTAGTAGCGGTCGTGTCGAACAAGACAATCCATTTCCAAGTGATACTACATCTTTTATGGGCTTACAATCACAGCATATTAGTTTGACATGTCCTGGAGAAGTAAGTAGTTTTTAAAATTATTTTAGGAAGTGAATTCTAATCTAAATACCAATTTTCAGAGTACCGAGTCAGTATTATTATTACGAGATGGCAACAGTACCATTTATCCGTTGGCTAAAGATTGTGCAGATGCAATTAGAGATCCTCTACCTTTAGATTTACCACCAGTTAAATGTATCGGCACTGGAACTATTGCTTTGACAGGCACTGCTCAAAATTTGAAAAATCATGTTGCTATAGTAGTTTTAGCATTAGAGCAACAATTGCTTATGCCTAAAATATTGCGATGTGACATTGAAGGGACCAGACAAATACTTCTACAGTTGGAGAATGACTGCAGTGCGTATTTTTGTTTTTTTATATTTTTCTTGCTCTCTATCATTATTGTTTTTATTTAGAATCAAATCCTGCTGCTGTACAAGGTATTTTGTCAGAACGGTGCGATGGAAATCGCAATCTTTTCCATGCTGTGGTTAATATGTGTACTCCAACTTCTAATAAAGAGACAGATAATGGTAAGCCCATGATCGATTTAAATGTTCTAATGACTCACAAATATATTTGTTACTATAGAAACTACCACTGCTCCGGTTACAAACTCCAGTGCTGGTTTAGAATGTATTAACGTAATTACAAACGCTCTTGGTCCAAGATCGGTTTCTCTAAGGGAAATGATGCGCAGAGCAATTCGAAATGAACGAGATCTTAACAATTCCAACTCTGTTGATGCTCAACCTTTTGTGCAAGAAGAATCTATTCCTACTCATAATTGGGCACCCGAAAACTTTGACGTTGCTTCAGGTGATGAAGATAGTTTAATGGGCAGTCTCAATAATAGTATCACCAATAAAGGAAATCTAACAAATGCTAGTATAAATATTACCATTGATCCTACGGAGAGACGTAACAATGCAATGCAGAATCTTCATACTCTTTTATATGAATCCTCTGTTTTGACACCTCACCTTATGGAATTATTATCAGCAAAGTGAGTACTTGCATTGTTGGCAAAAATGTGCAATTCTTATTTTGCATTTTATATTTTTAGAGATGCTCAAGGACAGACTCCATTTATGTTGGCTGTTTCTACTCGCAGTTATCCAGCAGCTTTACAAATTTTTGAACGAATTACACAATTAGGAAGTCAACACGATCAGAACGAAATGATCTTTCCAACTGGTTCAAATCCTGACCATTCACCTTTACATGTTTTGTGTTGCAACGATACATGTAGTTTTACGTGGACAGGTGCCGAACATATTAATCAAGTAATTTTTATTTATTTTCCCCAATAATCGGTGTTTACATTATTTTAAAATCTTTTAGGACATATTTGAATGCAGAACGTGTGGATTAACCGGTACTTTATGTTGTTGTACAGAATGTGCTCGAGTTTGTCACAAAGGACACGATTGTAAGTTGAAGCGTACATCGCCCACTGCTTATTGTGATTGTTGGGAAAAATGCAAATGTAAAGCACTAGTTATGGGAAATCAAATTACTCGTTACGATTTGTTAATGCGTTTGGTGAAAGATACTAACCTTGTCGAGCTTCCCAATTCACGGTAAGAAATTGTTGTAAATTAAGTTATTACATTATTAACATATTTTGATTTTAATTTAGGGGCGAGAGTATTTTATTATTTTTGGCGCAAACTGTGGGTCGGCAAAATACAGAACAAAGACAATATCGGGCCCAAAGACCCAGAACAACTTCTGCAAATTCAAGAAATAAGACGCCATCATCAGATAGTAATTTTTTTTTTTAAATTTTAGAATTACTTATGAATTTCTTTATCTTTTTCTAGTCGAGTCAGATATGCCTGATCACGATTTAGAACCACCCAGATTTAGTAGGCGAGCATTGGAATGCTTATTGGGTGATTGGAGGGCAGTGCGTAGCATGATTATGTCAGGTTTAAAGAAAGAAGACAGTTCGATGTCCGATGATCAACCTTACTTAACAAAACAAACTGGAACAAATCTTTTAGACAAATTTACACATTATTTACTGGTGAAGTGCCATATCGAAGTGCTCGATATGTTGGTGAATACGCTTTTGAAGGAGATGAAGAAGGGTGATAATGATCAAAGGGAAAAGGCAACTTGGGTTGCTCGTAGATTTGTTCGATCTGTGGTTAGAATTTTTGTTATATTTAGTGTAGAAATGGCACCCAATTCTAATAAGCGCCGCAGGTAAATTGACAATGTTCTTGTTTTTATTTTGAATCAAATTTTAATTTTTTTCATTTAGTACCGGTTACAATGGTTACAACGTTCCAATTCATAAATGCAGGAAAGTCTTTCGTTCTTTACTAAGAGTATCCATCGAAGAATTGTGTGAAATTGCTGATTCTTTAATTGTTCCTGTGAGGTTAGGTGTGGCTCGTCCTACAGCACCCTTCTCACTAGCCACCTCTGGAAGCGAAATTATTAATGTAAGTATTGAGTTTAAGTGATGAATAAGTCTGATATTACTGTAAAGGTTAAACGACAAAGAACTTTTTAATTCGATAGTAGTCGGTATTAAAGTTTTAACCTTGATGTTGTTAGTTTTTATACTTCAATATTATGATGATAATTTAACATAAAAAATATTCTATTTAGGGGTCTGAAGAACTATTCTTAGTGGATCCTTTGGCACCTCTAGGAATGAGACCTATCGTAAATCAGTCGACATCTGAGCCCATGCCCTATGTGAGTGATAATTTCCGTCGAGTTACAGTGAGAGATCTTGATGACACTCACGATAATGAGAGTATGGCAATTGATAACGATGATGATAATGCATCAGAACATGAAGATGTTCCAACTGATCGTGAAATTCCAATAACAGTTCGACAATCATCTTTGAATGAGGGAGAACCTCCAGAAGCACCTTCTGATCAACAAGAAGGAGGTGCCGGTCAAGGTGAAGATAGTGATCCTGAGCTTGACCTGTTAGCAGAAACCGAATCTGATAGTGACGATAACCACAGTAATCAAGATGCAGCTTCGGCCCAACGCTCTGTCCAAACTGGAGCTACTGCTGGATCTGATGCAGGTCAGTTGATCAGATGTTTAACTATCTTGAATAACTTTAATTTTTCAATTGGAATGTGAATTTTTTTACATTATAGGTATGCTGTTGTTCCCAGAAGATGAAAGTGGCGAGTCCAGTCAACAGGAGGAGGAGGAAAGCGAAGCTGGGGAAACTGACGAACAAGACACCGAAGATTACACTTTAACTGACGATCAGTTAGAACGGCGCAGGTAAAAAATTTGTCTTTACTGTTGTAATTTACTAATTTGACTATACATTTTAATATTAATTTGCAATTTATTTAACATAAGCCGTACACTGTTTTTAATTTTCTTACTTCTTGGGTTTGGTTATGGTTGCTTTTTATGTGTTGTGCCTTTGTTCTTATAAATTTTGATTATGTCTATGAAAGAAGCCGTTACAGCAATGCAGCTGGACACGGTCAGCGCAGCAATTTGGCCCCACAAAATATGCAGTGGGCGATAAGAAATCGTGAAATTAGTAGGTCGGCTGGAGTTAGATTAGCTGGTGGCTCAAATCTTGTTTTCATTGATCCAAGTTCCTTGAGAAGATCGACTACCGGTAATACAGCAGTGGCTGCTAGCAGTGAACCAGTTACCATGGCTACTACTGCAAGTTGTTTGGCACGAGCTTTTGGTGAGTTTTTTTTGACTTCTTATTTTAACAATATTCTATCTTGACATTCATTTAAGGTATTGTTATTCGACAAATTTCCGATTTGTTAGCGCATATGCACTGTTTATCCACACCATATTCGAACTTTGATGCGACACAAGATGATATTTGTAACGTGCAGGTAAATATAAAATATCTTATTAATATTTTTAATATGTAAGCGAATGCTTTTCTTAGATTTACCTTGAATTTCGTTTGAAACCCACTTGGGATTGGTTACTAACTGTAATGGATGCTACTGAAGCGCAATTAAGATTTGGTGCTTCACTAACTCATTCTGCTGATCCTACTCATCCTGGACATCCTTTGCATAATACAGGAATTAACGCTGCAGGTAAATTTTGTTTGATACGTTCTTATTATATACTTCATTACTTATGCAAATTCCAGCAAGTGCCGCCAGCTCAAGTCGATCACGAACTAATCATGTTGTATCGAGCACACCAAGTGGTTCTGGAGGAAGTAGAATTGTTGGATTTACAACAAATGTAGAAAGTAGTAGATCCAGACCTGAAAGAGAAAGTAAGTTGTTACAAATTCGCCAATAAATGATTTTTTATGAATTTTTTTTTCCAGACGTGGATGCACATTCGGCCCGAAGAGAATTTTTATCATACTGTCTATCTTTAATGAGATCACACAACAGCGAACATTTAGATTCTCTTCCAGTATTAGACGTTTCTTCCTTAAAACATGTTGCATATGTTTTCGATGCTTTAATTTACTTTATGCGTTCTGGAACATCGGATGCAGCTGAATCTGATAGTGCAATATCTTTTCCATGGAACGAGCAGGTATTTATAATTTTCTAACAATTCAAATTGATTTTATAATGGTTTTTACTATTTTAGGATGAAAATGAGAACGACGAAGGAGAAGAAGATGTTCCAGTCGCAATGGAAACTGAATCATTGGAAGATCAAGATGTATCAAATTTACCTGCAATTTCTAACCTAAATGCCAGCTCAAATATTTCTGGCAGCAACCCTAATAGTGGAAAAGGACGCAAACATATATTTTTCCAGAGATCAGAATCCACGTTATGCTTGGGTAGCCTTCCACCAGATCCCTTTGAAAGTCCGATGTCTGAGGCGTTACCGTTGGCCGATCAGCCACATTTACTACAACCTAATGCTAGAAGAGAAGACTTATTTGGCATTCCCAAACAACCTATAACATTACCACCATCCAGTAATATTTTGAAACAGAAAAAGTACATATTTGCTTATTTATGGTTTTTTTTTAGGTGCAAACTCGAAAAATCGATTAGGTTCCCTTCCTACACATCTGGGTTTATCAAGTCGAACTTCAGATTTTGCTTTAAAACATCCAGCACAAGCAAATCAGCCACTATCATCTTCGTTAAATGTCATGGGACCTAATCCTCTGTTTTATCCTCCTAATTTTATTGTTGATATGGACATTGAACAATCAAGGCAACTCGACGGTGACCGAGTGATGGATGACAGAATGCAAGTCGATGTTCCTCTACTATCTTCAGTATCACATGCTAATCCATTAATGGATTATCGTGAAGCTTCTACTTCGCAACTTACTTCCAGTTGCTTGACTAACAGTAATCCTAACTCTCAACAAAGCTCAAGTTGTGGGCCATCGACTGTCGTTCAACCGAGTACGAGCAAACAACCTAGAAATTATCCAGGCTTGGAAAGTTTACTTGCAGTTGTTAATATCGAAACTGCTTCAGGTGAGTTATCATTAATAATAAAATTTGTGTTTTAATTAAAAAAAAATGATATTCAATTATTTTTTTGTTACTTACATCAGCAAACGAAGATCGACCTCAAGATTTGTCTTGTAATAAAGATTCTTCTTCACCTTTAGTTAATTATAGTCAAGACCATGATTATAATTCAGATTCAGATGCCAGCCATATTCGCGGAGGCATTTCTCCAAGTTTAATAAATGCAGCTGCATTAGACCAGGGTCTTCCGACATCATCGAGACCTCAAATTATTGTGTCACCCCGTAAGCAACCAGGAGAATCTGGTTTAGGAACTACTAATGGATTATCGATGCCTTCTCTTACCATACCTTTTGATTCTAGTCAAGAATTTGGTTCTAATTCATTGACGTTGTCAAGCAGTAGCTCAAGTCGAAGTCCTAACAAAAGTGTTATTGTGCGTGCTGGATCCTCATTGGTAAATTTTTTTTAAAATTTTTTTTTTATGTGTTGGAAGTTCATACGTATCCATGTGCCAGTTTTAGCATGGATATCACTAAACTTCCAAGAAAAAAATTGTTTTCTGATGACCACAATTCATAGAGTTCTAGATTGTGGACAGATACGAAGCAAACATTATTAATAAATCTTTATTATTAAATGCTTGGAAATACATAAAGTTTTCTTTGCAGAGTAATCATCAAGATCGTAAAATTGACGATTCGGAAATTGTTTCGATTGATAATCAACAGACGGAAACTTTAGAAAATCAAGAAATTTCTGCTAATGTCACAGTAGTTACTACTCCTAACCCCAAGTCACAAGTACAAAGACCTACTATAGGACAATCCATTTCTCACGATCTTTTATTAGGACGTTGGCGCTTATCTTTAGATTTATTTGGAAGAGTATTTATGGAAGACGTCGGTTTAGAACCGGGATCTGTTGTGTCAGAATTAGGTGGTTTTCCTGTTAAGGAAGCAAAATTTAGAAGGGATATGGAAAAACTTCGAAATAATCAACAAAGGGATTTATCTCTTGCAAAGGTAAGTGTTTTTACCACTCCAGAAATAGCATTGCGGCATTGCAGCACCTTCCATCCACATCAGCTTTTTGGATGTTTTATTATAAATTATAATTTTTTATACTTTTAGATGGAACGGGATCGTACTCAATTATTATTACAAACGTTTAAAGAATTAAACACTCAATACAACAACAACAATCGTAGAGCCTCAACTTCTCAACCACCTTTAGCCGTTAATCGTGTAAAGGTAACTTTTAAGGACGAACCTGGTGAAGGATCAGGAGTTGCTCGAAGTTTTTATACAGCAATTGCCGAGGTAATTTTTAATTTGTAAATAAATAATTTACAATTAGGTTAATGCCTTTTCTTATAGGCAATATTGGCTAATGAGAAGTTGCCAAATTTAGAATCTGTTCAAGTTGGGAATAATAAATACACACATTACAGCGTTTTGCAACGTTTACGGAGAGATAGAGACTTTATGAGACGAACGGCGCCCTCGAGGGGTACGGGTTCTAGGAATAGAGATCACCACCATCGTCGAGTAATGAGTATCGATTCACGCCCCTTCACTCCTACTGAAGCAGTGAATGTAGAAAATCCTTCTATGCCTGATATTTCAACAGGTAAGAGTAATTTTTACTCCTCTGATAGCAAGTCAAAATATATAATCCATGATTTGTTTGTAGCTAATAGTGGAGGTCCATCTAATGTAACTCGTAACGAACATTTAACAAATAATCAACAACAACTAGGTGATAGGTTATACCCCAAGGTATGTAAATCAAAATGTAATCTGATTCCTTTTAAAACTATGAATTTTTTTAGGTTTACAATTTGCACCCAACATTTGCCGGTAGAATCACCGGCATGTTATTAGAATTATCCTCGGCCCAACTGTTATTATTACTTGCATCGGAAGACTCTCTAAGAGCCAAAGTTGAAGAAGCTGTAGAAATGATTGTAGCTAATTCACAAGAAATCAATTCTGATTCTTTGTTAGGTAAAATTTGTAATAATGGTAATAACATTCGATGATTAAAAATAACATTTTTGTGTGTAGATTTAGACGTCTTTTCGTTGTCTGATAGAGATAATTCACGCAAAGCTGCGGTTCGTTCGAATTCGGGTGAAACTCCTGTGCAAGACGAAACTGTCAACGATGAAGAAGATAACGCACCGTTATTTTATTGTCCTGGAAAGAGAGGATTTTATGCACCGCATCAAGGAAAGGCGACATTTGAAAGACTTAATGCTTTTCGAAACGTTGGAAGGTATTTTTGTGACGAAATAATATTTTATCTCGCCATTTGAACTGTCTTTTTGTAGGTTATTGGGGTTGTGCTTATTACAAAATGAGTTGTGTCCGATATTTTTAACTAGGCACGTTTTGAAATCAATTTTGGGACGTGCTATTAGGTTTCACGATCTTGCCTTTTTTGATCAAGTTGTTTACGAATCTTTGCGTCAGTTGGTGGTTGATGCAGAAACTAAGGAAGGAAACAATCTCTTCTCAGCGTTAGACCTCAATTTTACGTAAGTTACAAAAGCGTTTTCTTTTTCACAGGTACTAAATAGTCTTTATTATAGTATCGACTTGACACCAGAAGAGGGAGGAGGTAGTATTGACTTGATGTCAAATGGTCGTGAAATTGAAGTTAATGCTACCAATGTTTATGATTATGTGAGAAAGTATGCAAAATATAAAATGATCAAAACACAAGAAAAGGCAATTGAGGTTAGTTGGTTTGTTTATATCGGTATTTCTTTACTAATGCTACAAAAATAACTTTTAGAACATTCGAATGGGTGTATTTGACGTTCTTCCTGAGGGTTCGTTAGATGGCCTCACAGCTGAAGACTTGAGACTTCTTCTTAATGGCGTTGGTGATATTAATGTGTCGGTTTTAATTTCGTATACGTCATTCAATGATGAATCTGGCGAAAATAGCGAACGCTTAGTTAAATTTAAAAGATGGCTTTGGTCTATTGTAGAAAAAATGTCTCACATAGAACGACAGGATTTGGTAAGGAGGCATTACTCACTTTTAATAAGTGGCTCAATAGTTATTTATTACTATTATCATCTTTTAGGTGTACTTTTGGACTGGCTCACCTGCATTGCCGGCTAGCGAAGATGGCTTCCAACCGATGCCATCAGTTACAATTCGCCCCGCCGATGATGCGCATCTACCAACGGCTAATACATGTATTTCACGTTTATATATCCCATTATATAGCAGTCGGGCCGTTTTACGTCAAAAACTGCTTCTCGCCATTAAAACCAAGAATTTTGGATTTGTGTGATCTATTTGTGTTATTAGTAAATTTATTTTATTTTTTGTATACTCTCATTTTAATTGTTACATGTCCTTCATCATTATTGTATAATCAATCAGCTGGGTTTTCTTTATAAAATAAAACATGAATATGGAGGGTGACAAATTTAAGATGTAACATTTAACATCATGATGTATAGAAATTTATAAGATTGGTGATATAGAAAATTTAAATTTGGACTAAATGAAACAGATTATGTGAGTAAAATTTATTATGAAAAGTGATTAAATAGGAAGAAGGAAGTGGATGATGGACTGACGATGTGTACCCTTGAATATCGGGTAAGGGTTACAGGTGCCTGGACTTTTAATTTGTTACATTTCTGTACCTATCCTATTTTTTTGTCAATTTTTTTCCTTGTAAATGATATAATTTTTTTATATTGTATTTGTTATGCCATTCGTTATCTTTGGCTAGCTTTTAGCAAATTATATTTAATTAAAAACGTTTTTCATTACACTTGGTTATTTTTTTTAAAGAATGGCTAATTCTTTTTTATAATATAAAAAAATGTAAATTTATCGAGTTACTTACATTTATTATTGTTGGTAATTTAAATATTTTGTTTATTTTTAAATATGACTATGACGTGGTTCTTATCATCGCGGAACTGTACATGTAAAATTAGTGCTATTAATAAATTTTGAAACAAATTTATTTTGTTTTGTTTTGATGAAGGCTATCACATAAACATGAAGACATAAACTGCAAGTTCAAAACGCTTTTTCTAATATATTATTGGAAATGAAGCAAGGTGAATAAAAGGTGTTTTTTTCAGCTAAACCTTAGATTTAACCGGAGATTTAGATCAACAAGATGCACTTAAATATGAACAAACGATCAATAACTTAAAATAAAATCACAATAAAATTAACCCTGTTTCATTTTTCAATCTGTACTGTAGTATACAATTTACTTTTTGTGTAAATAATGCAATATTAAAAATTTATGTAACTCTAATGCCTGTTTTCACCAACATTTATTTAAGAATTTCTTAGTAAAGAACTTCTTAGCTAGATATTCTATAAATTTGACATAATAAATTATTGGTGTACCGATAGCTGGCCCTAAGCCACTTGGCCCTGCGATAACTCGCCTCGGACAACTGGCCTTGGCGAAAACTGGCCCTGGTGACAACTGGCCTAAAAATTTTCACAAATATATTATTTCGCTTCTTGTTAAATTTTCTCTTTCCTTCTTCTCTTCTCCTTCAAGTTATTATCAAGTTAATTGATAAGCAAAATAAATATTGAAAACACGATTTCAGTCACGAGTACCACCGAAAAACGCCAGGTGCGATGAAAGGGCTGAACCTCTCCACGGTCCAATCGGGAGACCTTTTTGTTCCAAAGCCGCGATCGCTCGCAAAATAAGGTTTGTAAGCGGTCTCAAAATGTCGGAAAGACTTCGAACCCACGGCAACTGACCTACAACCCTTGAGAAGGTCTGTTTGCACCCCAATATTCATATTCAAAGAATCCAGGGGTGCAGTGGGACCAGGGCGCCGCCCCGCTACTTTTAGGTTAGTGTTAGGAAACGACTTCTTTTTTAAAGAAAAGGTAGATCCACCGATGGAGGCTAGGTTACTGTTAGGAATCGAGTTTTATTTAAATAGAGGGTCATTATTAAAAGGTAGATCCCGGTTGAGGCTACGTTAGTGTTAGGAAATCAATTTTTTTTAAAGAGAACGTCATTAAAAGTTAGATCCACCGGTCGAGGCTAGGTTAGTGTTTAGGATTCGACTTTTATTTAAAGAGAGGGTAGTAATTATTAAAAGGTAGATCTCGGTTGAGGCTATGTTTTATCAATAACCTAGGGATAATCAAGAGGATCATTATTAAAAGGTAGATCCCGGTTGAGGCTAGGTTAGTGTTAGGAAACGACATTTTTTTAAAGAGAAGGTCATTAAAAGGTAAATCCACCGGTATACCCGGGGATACCCCCTTCCCAGTAGCAATAACTGCGGGCAAATTCAAAATTCGAAATTATTACTGTTTCCAAAATCCAAACCTGGAACTATTTATTTTTACATGCTTTGTTTGTTGTTGTTTTAATTATTAGTCAACATATTAGGATGAACTTCAAAAATTTATTAAATAGTCTGAAAATGTTTTAAATGACCGAAACATGGTGACGTGCGTGAAGTTAGCCCCCCTTTTTTTGAAATTGTAATTTTTTGTTGTTGTTCTGGATTGTTCTCAATTTGTTCTTAATGTTCTTAAAAAAATTTTTTGATTTTGCAAAAAAATAACCAAAAAAATCGAGAAAAACACTTTTTGACGCCAGCCCCCCTTTTTTTGAAATTGCAATTTTTTTTAATTGTTCTCGATTGTTCTCAATTTGTTCTTAAAAAAAAATTTTGATTTTACCAAAAAACAACCGCGAAAAACGCGAAATAAGATTTCACGCTGGCCCCCCTTTTTTTGAAAATGCAACATTTTTTAATTGTTCTCTATTTGTTCTTACTGTTCTTTAAAAAAATTTTTGATTTTGCGAAAAAATTGACCGCGAAAAACGCGAAACAAGATTTCGCGCTGGCCCCCCTTTTTTGGAAATTGCAACTTTTTTTAATTGTTCTCGATTGTTCTCAATTTGTTCTTAATGTTCTTGAAACAAATTTTTAATTTTGCAAAAAAAATAACCGCGGAAAGCGTGAAATAAGATTTTGCACTATCTTTGCATGTTATATTTCCATTTATACAATATGAAATATTGTTTGTTATAGGGAGAAAAAATGGCTCCATCTTGCAAAAGGTATAGGAAAGTTTATAATTGGCATTTTTGTTCAGTTAGGTAAGTTATATAAAGTTCCTTGATTCGATTTTGAGGGGATGCCGCTCGTGGCGCCATCTTGGTTTGAAGGGGTAAAAAAGTCTTCAAAAAACTCTTTTAAAAGGGGGGGCAAGAATAGCGAAAAATTGTGCCGCAGGCAAAAAATTTAGATTTTCTAGTTCAATATCGCTTAGATTTGAAGTTAGAAATTATAAAGATATGTTCTTGTAACTAATTTTTGTGATTTGAGGGTAGGAAAACTATTTTTTGAAAAATAATTAGTTACTCGAAAGTCTTGCCTAGCCTAATGCAATTGTATGACCTACAAATTTGTAATTGAAATCTGCAATGAAAATTGCAAATGGTATAAAAAATAAGATCATTATTCAAACTCGACGTTAACCTCATCATTTGCTAATCCATTCAAATTTTCATCCCTACTAAACTGAAATATCGCATGTAACAAAAATAATTTTTGCAAATTGCAAATATACCATATTTGGTAACTAAAATTTTATTTATTTTGAAAATTACCATACAATTAATTAAAAAATCAGTTCTAAGTACAGAAAAATAAGGGGGCAGTTATAGAAATGAACTTCGTAAGTGGGTGACAGATTGCCAATAACCCAAAAAACCAAAAATAAAGTTTCTGTGGAAATTCAGTGTTTGTAATCGATATCGCATATCGCCATTAAAAACGAATAATTTTTGGGATTTGGGGGGGGGGCTAATTTGAATTTTGGGGAGGCATAGCCCCCCCAGCCCCCCGCTAGCTGCGCCTATGAGCTATTTCATATTGTACACGTGGAAATATAACAAGCGAAGCTAGTGCAAAATCTTATTTCACACTTTCTGCGGTTATTTTTTTGCAAAATTAAAAAATTTTTTCAAGAACATTAAGAACAAATTGAGAACAATCGAGAACAATTAAAAAAAGTTGCAATTTCCAAAAAAGGGGGGCCAGCGCGAAATATTGTTTCGCGTTTTTCGCGGTCAATTTTTTCGCAAAATCAAAAAAATTTTTTAAGAACATTAAGAACAAATTGAGAACAATTGAGAACAATTAAAAAAAGTTGCATTTTCAAAAAAAGGGGGGCCAGCGCGAAATCTTATTTCGCGTTTCTCGCGGTTGTTTTTTGGTAAAATCAAAATTTTTTTTTAAGAACATTAAGAACAAATTGAGAACAATCGAGAACAATTAAAAAAAATTGCAATTTCAAAAAAAGGGGGGCTGGCGTCAAAAAGTGTTTTTCTCGATTTCTTTGGTTATTTTTTTGCAAAATCAAAAATTTTTTTTAAGAACATTAAGAACAAATTGAGAACAATCCAGAACAACAACAAAAAATTACAATTTCAAAAAAAGGGGGGGCTAACTTCACGCACGTAACATGCCCAAGTAACACACGATCGTATATTAGACGTATATCATTGGGATATTATTGGTATACGTCTAATTTTGGTATATGAAATATACGTATTTCATATACGCTTCATATACCATACTTAAAATATTCGTATATTATACGACTATTATAGACTTAAAATTAACTTACAGTTGAAAGACAGAATTTTGATCTTGGATATACGTTTAATAGATGTATATATTATACCATATATATTCTAGTATATTTTTGGCCTACGATATACGTTTAATAAACGTTTATTGTAAACATTATTGGTATACGTCTAATTTTGGTATATGAAATATACGTATTTCATATACGCTTCATATACCATACTTAAAATATTCGTATATTAAAAGTCTATTATAGACTTAAAATTAACTTACAGTTGAAAGACAGAATTTTGATCTTGGATATACGTTTAATAGATGTATATTGAAATGTCATAAAGTCAATCAAAGAAGTCGATTAAGGAATTTTTTTAAAGTTTAAATTTGTCGTTTATAAGACCGGATATGGAGATAATTTTAAATAACTAGCAATGAAATTGTAACTTTAAACACATAAAACTGTAACAGATTTGTTTTTCTTATAAGTGTGATGTGCTTCTTGCGAATTTGTGATGTGTACGCAGGTGTATCAATTAGTTACCTGAAATTGGAAAATTTCCGTAATTTTGAATAAATGGCGCTAGGAAGTGACCACTTACAATTTTTGTGTTGAATTTTTGGATGTTTATGGTGGTATGGAGAGGTTTTGATAAGGCCGTTTCCGTAAAGATTGTCTTGAACCAGCCGTCAGGGGACACGTTCGATATTTGCGGATCTTTTCGCAATTATTCCCAAAAAGACGAATTTAGTGAGCTTTTGAGTCACAAAAGCGATTATATCGACGAGATAATAAATCGTGAGTATTCTAAAACGATTTTTACTACTGTGGAACGAAGTTTTCACACGTTTTTTGTGGGTCACACGTAGATTTGACCACGATATTAAAATTACACATTTTGGGTTTGTAAAACCTGAAATACGGCGAGAAAGTTAAAATTAATAAGTGATTTGTTATATGGACGAGATTTATACCACTTATTCCCATAGATGATCAGTAAAATTGTCGATTATAAAATACCATATGAAAATTTTGAGGTTAATGGAAAAGTCGCACGTTTTGACTACTATTTTGGTTTGGAAGTCGCAGATATTCGTTCAAATCAATCTTTGAGATTTGGAACCAGCACAGGAGAGATATCACACGTCACGTCACTTATTTTCTGGATAAAATCACTGGAATTGGAATATCACAGGAGTCGCACTACCGCGTTTATAGAAACAGGAAGCCATTAGATGTATGGGTGTGTTCTACAGATTGGAACCATTGCCGATGTACGGAGTGCTACACAAGTTATCCTCAACGCCAAATCATTAATTCGAGTAAGAAATCTGAACTTTTTGTATCAAAACACCATCGTACAAATTTATTTTTATTATTGTTACACTTTTTACATGCACCAAGCGATAAATAAAAGTATAGCTGAGTTTTTGGTAGTAAATAATACTCTTTATTTACCGTTTGTACACTTTACACTCTATATTGCACATTGCTTGACATTTGTGTCAGAGATTATTAAAATTGCTCCTTTTTTAAATTTGCTTAGTTTAAATAAACTGCCCTCTGACTTATTGAGATCTTTGATTGCCTTAAATTCATTGAATTCACGACCCTGTAAACATTTGTGGCCTCTAAAAATTTGCGAACCGAACTTAAAGCTAGCTGGCATTCAATTGTTCGAGTGCACACATTAGGCGAGGTTTCATCCCTGACTATAATTAGGGGCGTCATTGAGCCGTGTTACACGACAATATATTATGCCATATACATTATAGTATATTTTTGGCCTACGATATACGTTTAATAAATGTTTATTATAAACATTAATTCAATATAATATTATTATAAAGTTATGAAATATGACAAATAGAATTTTGAGCTAAAGAATTCGTCTTATAGATGGATATTATACGTATAAATTTAACATACATAATTATAGTATATTTTTGGACTACGATATACGTTTGACAAACGCTTTTTATAAACGTAAAAATATAATATTTTTTTATAAGTTATGAAGTATGATTAGTAGGATTTTGAACTAAAGAATTCGTGTTATAGATGGATATTATACGTATAAATTTACCATACATAATATTATAATATATTTTTGGACTACGATATACGTTTAATAAACGCTTTTTACAAACGTAAATTAAAAATAATATTTTTTTATAAGTTCTGAAGTATGCATAATGTAAGTAACACATGGGTAATGGAATATTAGACGTATAAAAATCGTCTAGACCAAACGGTAAAACCTACTATAATACGTATACTGTAAACGTATACGTATACGTATTTTATGTCATGACATATCCCAATATATAGACGTATATTGTGTACATATATTATACATATTTCACATACGTATATTATTATCCTTAATAATTATTATGCTAAGCATATAAACTGTATACCGTATACGTATATTTTGTTATTATGTATCCCAATATAATATATAAAATGCAACGTTTAGGCACCAAATTCCTATGTATACGGACGAAGTGGCACCTATATTTACGTTGTGGCACCAATTGAATATTCCAGAACGTTTTACGTCACATTTAGGTGCTGGAGCGTTGGCTTATCACAACTACGAAATATCACGAAGGTGCCATTTGGACGATATTATGCATAAAAATTCAATTTTAATTGAACCGTCTAATGTTTTTTGGCACCTCACCTACATAATATTAAAGAATAATAATTATGATAAGATTCAAAGACAACACTTGCAGTTGACGATTTCTGTCTTGTAACACTTTGTACGTATTTTAACTGTAACTTTGAATTACGATTTTTTATATTTTCCAAAAATGAAATTTTTTAAAGCATTTTATCAACTAGGACAGTGCAAATTGTGAAATAAGCACTTGAAGCTCCGAGAAAGTACCAATCATGTAGGCAATTATTAATTGATAATAATAATTTATTGCTGAAATTTCAAAATTATTGAAATGTTTATTTTGTTTACTTTTAGTGCAACCAGAAGTTAGAGTTATAGGGGTAACGGATTTTGCAATCAATTAAAAACCGGGCGTTTTAATGGCGTTGAAAGAAATCATCAAAGTAAACTACAATTATTTACTTATAATTTATTACTTTCCTTGCACAATAATTATCAAATAAAGTCATACTACAAACAGGGGTTTTATAAAATGTCCAGAAATGCACTAAATAGAAAGGCTAGTAGGTTTGGACCTTTGTCTTTTGTGTAGATAAATAGAAATTTGGAAATTCAAAAAGTTGTGCTTGAAAAAATTAATTTAGAGCAATTTAGAGAGAGGACATAGAGACTTATTCTCAGTATAGCTTATTCTTAGTTTATACTTGCTTTCTATGCTCTTTATTCGAATGATCTTCCATAAAGAAATTCTCAATCCGAAAAAGAAACATTTTGCAAAATGAAGACGTAAAAATTTTATTATCATAGAATTATCAAAAATAATTTTACAAAATGTATACCTTTTTCTGATGTTGTAAAAGACATACCTTTTTGAAATATTATTATCAAATAATATTATAAATGACTTGCAATTTTAAATATGACTAATGGTCAGGTAATCGACAGGTATAACTTTAACCCGATACCCGACCCGAAAGTGAAATCCTATTTTTGCACTCCCGATTAAATATAATTTTTCATGTACTTCTTGCAACCGCTAAGTAATTAATGGGTCCAAGTAATTAATAAACGACTTCAAAGGTCTACAATCGAATTGATAACTTGGTGCAGAATAAATATTTTTTTTTTAATTTTCGTAAAAGTTACTTAAAGAATTTTTTATACAACAGTTCAAAAAATTCTTGAAAATGTCTATTTTTTCACACCTATGACGGAAAATTACTTTTAATCTCGTCAAATAGATTTAAATTTGAAGATTATCGTTCAGAACTTGCTCGGAGAACTAGAAAATTTGAAATACCCGTAACTTTGTAGAAAATGAAATTACAATTATGGAAATGGAAGCTCATTCAGACTCTATACTAACGAAGCTCTAACGTTTGACACAAATATCACCCAAAAATTCAAATAACAGCGAAAATAGAAAAACAAATCTATAACCTCCCCCCCCCTCCCAAATAGACTTCGCGAATAACTTTGCGACGGTTGATGATGAAACGAAAAAAATGGAAGCTCATTTAGGCTCTAACGTTTAACACCAATTTCACCACAAAATTCAAGCTGTAGAGGGGGGGCGTGTCTACAGCAACTGTAAAATTGAACGCCATTTCTTAAAGTAGAAAAGTCGAATTGCTCCACTCTCCAAGTCGAATTTTGGGGTAGAATTAGTGTCAAACGTTAGAGCTTCGTTATAGCTTAAGCGAACTTCCATTTATTCGTTTGAGCCTCAACCTTGGCGCAGTTATTCGTGAAATCTTGGGGGGGGGGTAGACATCTTTTCTATTTTATCTCTTAGTTTGAATTTTTGTGTGAAATTGGTGGCAGACGTATATATTGTCATATTTCTTTTGTAATAAAGTAGCCGGTCGATTTTATAATAAGGGGCCATTTTGGAAAATTAAAATTTTTACAAAAATGTTGTAAAATTTTGATGTTGGTGTGACGACGGGTGGCGCATAGAATAAGACGCTGGCTCGTTGGCAGTTAATACCAAGGTCGAATCCTGAGGTGATTTAAAAAAATTTATTTAGATGATTTATGAATATTTAAGAATTATAAATCGGAATGATAAGGGGACGATAAGTGGTCACTCGCCGCTTACCTGCGAGGTGCGAGTGCGTTTTGATTTTGATGTCTAAAATTTGGACAGGAGAGTTTTTTTTTGAATTGTTTGAATAAATAAGAGTGAAAATTAAAACGAGTGTATTATTCTGGTAATTGAATATTTGAAAATAAACGTAAAATTTTTGATTTTTTGAAGAGACAAATTTGCAAGGTCGCTTGATAGTGGGCGACTCTGGACGAAGATGATTGAGCAAGCCGGGTAAAGAAGTGAATTCTCCGCCTGATTAAAAATTTATTAAAATTAAAATTTTAAAAAATTATACCAATATTTCGAGGCTGGTTTTATTAGACTTCAATATATTATATAGGTATAAAAAATATTATTATATACCTATATAAAATATATAGGACATAATAATATTTGTATTATCTTGTAAAAATTATTTTTCAGTTACCGTTGTAATTAGTCAAGTATTTAATACCTGTATAGTTTATGGCAGGTAAGGTAACTAAAAATTAATATAACCTTCATAGCTAGATGGTTATAGTACCCGCCTGCAGATCCTGAGGTCATGAGTTCGATTCCCGCAGATGCCAAAAAAATTGTAAGTATAATATAATAAATTTAAAATTTATATACCTATGGGCCGATTTCATAATACTTTTAACGAGTCGTTAAAAATAAAAGTGGATTGCTATTGGCTTGTTAGAGTGAACGGACGTTTTCTATTGCTTAGCAATGATCTTTTAGTTAAGTCTCCATTAACGTTTTGATTATGAAATCGGCCCTAATAGATACAACTTAATCAGAATTTTACAGATGACATACAAAGACAAGGCTGCTTAAAAAACAATCCGTGATAAAAAAATTAAATTTAAAACAGTATAAAACCCAAGTAGGAACGTCATGTGGACGTCTGTTATAGATCCATGGACATCCAATGGATCTTTAACGGACCTAGAACGCTACAGGAAAGTGTGTGCTACTAAAACATTTTTTTTTTTTTCTATAACTGTGATATAAAACGACCGATAATATACGTCTATGGTATACGGTTTATATATGTAGCATAATTAAGGATAATATACGTATGTGAAATATGTATAATATATGTACACAATATACGTCTATATTTTGGGATACGTCATGACCAAAAATACGTATACGAATACGTATACGGTATACGGTTTATATGCGTAGCATTATTAAGAACAATATACGTACGTGAAATATGTATAATATATGAATACAATATACGTCTATATATTGGGATACGTCATGACCAAAAATACGTATACGAATACGTATACGGTATACGGTTTATATGCGTATCAATATTAAGGATAATATACGTATGTGAAATATGTATAATATATGTACACAATATACGTCTATATATTGGGATACGTCATGACCAAAAATACGTATACGAATACGTATACGGTATACGGTTTATATGCGTAGTATTATTAAGGATAATATACGTATGTGAAATATGTATAATATATGTATACAATATACGTCTATATATTGGGATACGTCATGACCAAAAATACGTATACGTATACAGTATACGTATTATAGTCGGTTTTACCGTTTGGTCTAGACGAATTTTATACGTCTAATATTCCATTATGTGTTACTTGGGTGGTGACTTTTTAGAAAAAAAAAAAGGAATGCATTAACGAGATTCCCACTGTCCCTCCACCTTGTGAGGTCTTCACACCTGAAATTCAAAAATCACACAATTTCCAAAATTTTTTTATACAACTCATAAAGAATAATTTTAGAATAATTAATCGATACATTTCAAATAATTAATGACGTTTAATTAATTTTGAAACGGCAGTTATTTAGTTTGAATGAAATTTCTTAGTTGTTTTGAGCCAATATTAGAAAATATTTTCCTTTTTGAAAATGTTAAAAAAAAAATGTTAAAATTAAAAGTTATAAAAAATTGAATAAAATAATATTTTTAATCAATATTCCGATTATAAAAAATGTCGGATGTGGTTGTTCGGCCTCACTGGGTGAGAGATGTGGCCATCACATGACTTTACCATACATTAATGTTAGGTATCACAACATTACATAATAATTATGTCTTGCATAGTACTAATTCAATAGAGTGTAAAAAGAAAGTGTATGATTTTGACTGCCCCTGTGATTCGGCGCCCATGTGCAGCGTACATAGTGTATCCATGACCCTTGAATTACAAAAAGTAAAATAGTAGAAAAAGAAGTATATATTTTTGGCCGCCCTTATGATTCGGCGCCCATGTGCGGCTTGAAGAATGTACCCATGATCCTAAATATTACAAAAAGTAAAGCAATTTAAAAAAAAAAATAACGGAATCTCGTTAATCCATTCATGCGCGTCCTTCCCATTCTACGCTCTCAAGTTTCCGTGAACCGATTTCAACCAAAATCTAATCAGATCTAAGTCTCAATATAAAAGGCCTAAATATGAAATTTGGTTGAGAGACGGTCATTGCCTTGCAGCTAACGCAGTTGGATGCGAATATGGGGCACCGGGTTAAAACCTGGGGAGAGTCAAACTTTCTTATGGCTAGTCTCCGTGCTTCGGAAGGCACGTTAAGCCGGTGGTCCCCTGGGTTAGTGAATTGCTACCATTAACATAAAAAAACCAGGATACAGGCACATCTGACTGAAGGCAAGTCTAGCAAGCTACCTGATGCATGTAAAATATTTATATGCTCAAAGTTTCTAACACGTGTTGGGAAATAACAGGCCTTGGCCTACTAGAAGAGAATTCTCTAGAGAATTACTAAGAGAATTCTCTAGAGAATTACTTCTAGAAAGAAGAATAAGAAGAAGGTTGTGAAATTCTTATTGGTTTGGGCGCTAGAGCGCACACAAAATTAAGTGACACATGGACATTTGTTGATGTTTGGTCTCTTTCAACTCGTCGGACCGCAGAAACTCTAAATCCGTCAATATCTCAACTTTTTTTTTTTCTTTCGATTTTATAACTTTCCCATACTGTATGGCATACGGTATACTACGTATACTCAATACTTGTTGTATGGTAAAGTAAAAATAAGAGTTATGACTATTTCCATTTTTATCCCTTATCAATTTTTACCAATAGCCGCATTATATTTTTTAATTTTTTCGTTTCAATTATTTTAATTAAACCTTGTCAAGAACGGTTTAACATTCTAAAATTATTTTGTTATCTTATCAATTATTTGCAAAGATTTTCAGTTTTACACAATAAAATGTAGGTCAATTAAATATAAGGAAATTCTGATGACATCATTTGGAATATATTTTAATTTACTAAACAACACTTGAATGACCCATACCCCCCAGACCCCCCGGTTTGACGCCCATTTCAGGAGAATACATTTGTTTTGGTTTAACGATGTTTTAATTGATTTTTTAGTAAATTGGATACTTATAATTTTATCTCATTTTGAAGTGTTTTTCAATGTTTTAGGGTGGATAAGCCCACTAAACACCCTAAAATATGAAAAAATCAGTGTGCAATCTAGGGTCTGGGGAGGTATGGACAATGGCATAAATAACGGGGGGGGGGGACAAAGGGAGGAATGGTCCCCTTAAACTGTGTTATTTGGGGACCAAATTTTGTTTTTAAATCGCACACCTCTCAATCGAGGGGCCCGTCAAAGCTTTTGCTCCCAGGTCTAAAATTTGAAGTTATGCCACTCCAGTTATTATACCTTACATAACTACAGAAGTTACTAATACCAAGACCGATAGGACCCAGAGAAGGGGGAATGTTTCCCCACTCCCACGAAATTAAACTTTCTGGTTTTAAAACAAGACATTTTTGGAATTTACTTTCACGAAACTAATTTCTTCTGATTTCTTCCAGAAAATAGAAATATATTTTTATCTCAAAATTTAATCTTGAAGAATTCAAAAAAAGTTTCCTGCCGAACTAATGCTATTATTCATTTCTATTGAAACACAGATGTTTTACGTTTTTCAATTGAAACTCATACGAAAATCGCTTTAACTATTAAATTGAAAGGCTGAAATTTTACACCGACTGTCTTTTTACATAACAAACTTTGTAAAAAAAAGTGTAATCATAAAATTCCATAAAATAAAATTTCGATTCTTTTGAGAGTTAGAATCAGGCCCGGGCTGGTTCCTTTGGGGGCCCTCGGCTAGACACTGCGGAGCGGCCCTTTTACAAAGAGGGTAAATTTTTGAAAATCACATTTTCGCTATTTTGAACACTTGGATAAAGTCCACTTTTACCCCAAGTATAAACTACAATTTTTGAGGCCACTTCGGGGCTCCTTTGGTTCCGGGGCCGTCGGCGATCGCCGACCTAGCCAATCCGGGCCTGGTTAGTATTTTAATAATTTATGTTGGTGTTGAATTGAAAATGAGGCGTTTTCCGTTGATTAAATTTGGTGGTATGATTTATATAATTTGATAAAAATTTAATCTCTGTTATAGTTTATATTCGTCAAGTTTTAAATGTCATTGAAATTAATATTAAACAAAGTAATTTTAGCAATCGTTATACAATTTCAACACAAAACAACCTCCACATAATTATTTCAAGGATTCCTTAGTAAGGATTATTATTAATTTATTTTTATTTAAATTTTTAATGATGTTTCGGAAAATTTGTAAGTTTTTATAGTTTATTGATATGTATTTGAATATTACGCAGTTTTGTTACTACAGCAAATACGAACTTGGAAATCGTTAAGAACACGATCGCAAATTGTTTTCAATGTTAATGTGTTATCTTCTTCAATCCACCTTACCATTGCCTCTTCTATTATAGGAGTCTTTTTTGTAGATGCATGACCGTTCCTTTGTTTAGGAAAATGTTGTCCTTTTTGTAGCCATTTGTATGCTGTGCTTAAATTCACATTTAAAGCTTTCGCTGTTGCTCTCCAATCTTTGTCTTCCTCATGAGCTTTAAAAATCCTGGATCGGTCCTTAAGCGAAATTGTATTATATTTACCACGAGACATGTTGGAACAATTATATCAAAATTAATTACAATAAATTAGTTGACGAAATTTAACCTATATAAGCAAATTACGTTACTAAAGAGATAATCCAAATAAGTTTTCATTTGATCCAAATCTGGTTTTATTTGATCCAAATATGTTTTTATTTTATCCAAATTTGGTTTTATTTGCTCCAAATCTGGTTTTATTTGCATCAAATCTGTTTTTATTTGCTCCAAATCTGTGTTTATTTGCACCAACTCTGTTACCATTTGCACCAAATCTGTTTCCAGTTGTTCCAACTTATACTGCAAAAGGTATAGACGTAGCGAGTTTTCTAGTATACTATGTATATCTATATCTATCCATATATAGATATATATTGTATAATAGAAAAGTCGCCACGTCTAACAAGGGGACACTACAGTGAGGTACCCACCAATGAAGATCCCAATTTTTTTGGTGATTCTAGGAGCTAAAAAAATTATCACTTTCTCGGCGTTTAGTCCAATGGCCCTTAGTTTTTGAGTTATGAATTTTTAAAAATATCATATTTCGTTAACCGCTATTACTATTAGCTATTATTACAAGAAACCGTGGTGATCTAACGGTTAAGAATTTGGAATGGTAATTCGTAGGTCGTTAATTTGTTAATTCCGATAATAAATTACATAATTTACGACAATAAAATCTCAGGACCGATGCGTTACAACTCCAATATATGCTAAACCTATGGTAAAACTAGCCCATTTTAACAATTCATAACTCAAAAACTAAGAGCCATTGGACTAAACGCCGAGAAAGTGATAATTTTTTTAACTCATAGAATCACCAAAAAAATTGGGATCCCGATTGGTGGGTACCTCACTGTATTAGTGTCCCCTTGTAAGTCGAAGCGACTAAACGCGGTTGATAGACCGTAGCTTAAGAGTATCTACTCATATACCTACTTATTTTTTATTTTTATTCATACAACTCCAAGTAATATTTCAAAATATTGAGTATTATACTACATATATTTTCCATTTTATTCATAATGGCAAATGTCTTCATCTTCTAATTTTTCATAAAATTAATTTTTTTTCTCTGATTTAATTCTGGGATTTACAATTTTGTGGGTTCTTTGTTTGACAAAATGGTATTTGGTAGTAAGGTACATTTTGTTCTTAGATTTCTGATTAAAACTTGGATTGAAGCTTACTAATTTCTTCGTGGAATTAATTTTACTGAGATTTTCATTTGTTGCCATTTTTTCGATAAAATTAGTTTCGGTGAAAGTTTAAAAATATAGGATTTATTTTTTTCATTCACTTAACATAAAAAGTCTTTTAATGCGATTTATTCTATATATATGTTACAGTTAAAACTCGAAATCAGTTAAAACCCGAATTAACTAGTAAATTCTAGTTTTAACTAACCTCTTTAGTAAATTCTAGTTTTAACTGGTTTAATTTTAGTTAAAACTAGAATTAACTGATTTTAAATAAATCTTTTTAGTAAATTCTAGTTTTAACTGGTATTAGTTTAGTTAAAACTAGAATTAACTGATTGGTGTTGGTAAATTCGCGATTTATCACCGTTTAAAACTAGATTTAAACAACGTTTAAAGTAAAAGTAGACGTAATTAAATAAAAATTCTTTATACTTTTACAGGGGATGCCAAATACATTATTTGTGTTTTGGATTGAAAAAAATAGAAGGAAACACGATAATTTAGAATTTTCTTGTATCTCATATTTTGAATTTAAAATAAAAATTTCAAAATCTCTTGCATTTTGTACTTCAAATACCCTAAATACATCTTTAAAAATACATTTAAGATACGAAATTTGAATTTTCCAGTTACGATTTCACTTAATTGTTATAATTTTTTAATTTTTTTAAACAATTATTTTTAATAATGATAATTAATTTTAATAACTAGTAGGTACAAGTATAACACGGCCTTTACCATATAAAAAGAAATGAAAAAATTTATTAAACAATAGTTATCAACAAAAATTTTAAAAAAATTAAAAAATTATAACAAGTGAAATCGTAACTGGAAAATTCAAATTTTGTATTTGAAATGTATTTTGAAAGATGTACGTATTTCGGGTACTTTGAAGTACAAATTGCAAACGATTTTGAAATTTTTTTTTTAAATTCAAAATATGAGATACAAGAAAATTCTAAATTATCGTGTCTCCTTCCATTTTTTTTAAAGCTATATCAAATTAGTATTTTTATTTAATTACGTCTACTTTTACTTTAAATCTAGTTGTAACGGCGATCGATCGTGAATTTACTAACACCAAACAGCTAATTCTAGTTTTAACTAAATTTATATCAGTTAAAACTAGAATTTACTAAAAAGATTTATTTGAAATCAGTTAATTCTAGTTTTAACTAAAATTAAACCAGTTAAAACTAGAATTTACTAAAGAGGTTAGTTAAAACTAGAATTTACTAGTTAATTCGGGTTTTAACTGATTTCGGGTTTTAACTGTAACATATATAAAAGAATAAACTGACTGACTGACTGACTGATATATCAACGCACAGCCCAAACTACTGGGTTCTTAGCGATGAAATTTTGCACAGAGGTTCCTGTTATCACGTAGGCGAGCACTAAGAAAGGATTTTATGAAAATCCTATCCCAAAGGGATTTATCACCTATTATCTAATTAGTGGTGACGCGCATGAATGCATTAACGAGATTCGCACTGTCGACGTCCTTCAAGTTTCCAAAGCACAGCCTAAACCGGTGGGTCTACTGTCCAGAAGCATGGAATTTTCTTTATAAAGGAAAATAATAAACTTTTAGAAATTAAAAAATAAAAATGTGAGATAGGTTAGGATGGGTTAGTGTGAACTCCGCCAATTCGACAGGTAGAAAAAAATCAAAAAGTGTGAACTACGCCAAAACCAAAAAGGTCGACAGTAATCTGAAATGTAATCCACGCCAATTTTGGGTGGAGTTAACATACGGGCTTAAGGGATTTATTTAGGGAGGGATTTATTAGTAAATTTATATTTAATTAAAAAAGTAATCGTTTGTAACAGTAACCTACCGACGCATCCCTGTTTTTACCAATAATTTTACTTTTAAAAATAACAAAAATTTATTTACTTATAATAGGGGTACCGTAAAAGGAGACTGCTTTTACGAAATCTAACCGCGAAATTTCTTTGTTATTATACTTTAACAATTGTTGCTCAATAACTTTTTCTTTGTTTTTGGAGTAACTGTTTTGTATAGGTGGTTTTGCAGTACTATTTAGAGCAACGTATGTTTTGTTTTGCTCTTGTTGAAGAGCATGTAAGAATTGGTAGATATTCGGATGAGGAGAATTAAAATTGCGTTTAAAAGCTGCATTCCCAACACCAATCAAGGCTCTACCGGTGTATCTACATTTTAATGACGTTCTCTTGAAAAAAAGTCGAAAACTAACACTAACCTAGCCTCAACCGGGAACCACCTTTTAATCAGGAATCTCTTCTTAAATACAAGTCGATTCCCAACACCAATCTATTCTCTACCGGTGTATCTACATTTTAATGACGTTCTCTTAAAAAAAAAGTCGAAAACTAACACTAACCTAGCCTCAACCGGGATCTACCTTTTAATCGGGAATCTCTTCTTAAATACAAGTCGATTCCCAACACCAATCTAGGCTCTACCGGTGTATCTACATTTTAATGACGTTCTCTTAAAAAAAAAAGTCGAAAACTAACACTAACCTAGCCTCAACCGGGATCTACCTTTTAATCGGGAATCTCTTCTTAATATAAATACAAGTCGATTCCCAACACCAATATAGGCTCTACCGGTGCATCTACATTTTAATGACGTTCTCTTAAAAAAACATTTACGAAAAATTCACGCATTTCTATTGGTATGATTAAGCCGTCCTTAAACTCCAATAACCATAATCTCCGGCTTATGATATAAATAGTTAACACATTGATAAATGGCTGTTGGCGGAGTTCACATTTTGGATTACTGTCGACCTTTTTGCATTTGGCGGAGTTCACAACACTTTTGGCGGAGTTCACATTACCCCGTTAGGATAGAACGAGAACCTCCGAAAAGTTGATTTGGGTTGTCGTTTCTAGCGCGAGTAGAGAGAGAGAGAAATGAAACGTCAAACGGAATGGAAAGAAGAAGGGAAATACAAAGAGTACGAGAGGTGGAGGTAGCCGGAAATGGGTGAGTGGAAAGAGAGCGTGCAGTACAGGACTGCATGGAGAAACTGTGGACAACATACCAGGAGAGAGAGACCGATGGAGTAGAGAATAGAATATAGAGACGGAAGGAAAAAGGTTTGCGCGCAAAAAAGTGAATTCCACGCGGACGAGGTCGCTGGCAACAGCTAGTATAGTATAAAAATACTTACTAGTAGAGATTTTAAATAATTTTTACCCTTTCACCTATTTAGTACCAGTTGAACCCAGCAGGACGTCGCTATTCTAGAGGTACTGGAATTTGGTAACAAGTTTTAAAATCTTAATTGAAGCTATTACGGCATCACCATCTTGTTCAGCTATGGTATTTAAATTTATACATTTAGAAATAATTGGATTTCAAATAAATATATTTATTTACGCTTTGTAAAAATTATTTACAAATAACTTAGTATTGACTTACATATTATACGTACTTACTATAACTTAACATTCCTACTGATATTTAAAAAAATAATATTAAACACTTGTAAGATTTGAATCTAAAATTACATCATTATTAAACTTATTTGAAATGCTGTCTAGTTTACTCTTAGTATCTTTTTTAATTAGAGGAGATTTCAAAGTAATTTTTGAGTCCTTTTTGATGATGGGTGGTGGTGAATGTACTGAAATACCACCACCAACCGATATTCTGGAATTTTTATAATTTTCAAAACTGTTACTAGGGCTTGGTATACCTTCTTCCATAGAATCCAACCTTTTGTCTTGTAAAAATTGCGAATTTCGACTTTGCTTACATTTACTATCCAATGATTTGACACCTGGAGAAGAGTTTTTAGAATGGGAACTAACCATAGGTTCTGAAAGTAATCGTGGTACTGATTTTAAAATCGGTACATCACAATGATTTGATGCAGATATAGGCGTATGAGGAGCAGATTGTGAGACAGTCATTTTTGGAACGATTGTGACCATGGTGTCCCTGTCCACAGATTTGTATGATTTTGTATGCTCTAAATTACTTCCAGATCCAAATTGTTGCATATTAGGTTGCGATCTAATAAAGTTGGTTATGGTAATATTATGTAACAAGATTATTAGGCACAAATGTACTATACCTAGCATGCAAATTATTACGCTGTGCTTTCGTAGTATTTCTACGAACATGAGTAGCTGGCGTTTTATGAGATATTCTCATCGAACTTGATTTATTGGGTAATATTCTTTTGCCGATGGAATCGTGTTTATGTTGCTGCGATATTGCTCTACCCAATGCATTACTTCCAGCTAAAAAATTGTTTAGAAAGTTAAAAATATTTGTAAAGGTGTAACATATTACGAGTGTTTCCAGTAAACTTTCGTCGCGTTTGTGCCATTGCGTAAACAACAGCTGCCAAACTGCTGTATTGACTTGGTTGACGCTGAAATCCTGATGGTCTACCATTTTGACGACCAATAACAAAATATGTTTCCATTTTCCCTTTACCTTTTACATCAATCATTCCTCTTAATTTTAATTCATAACCACGAACGCTTAAAAGCTAGAAAAGCAAAAACTTCAGTATTGAGATTAAAAATATAATTTTTTTAACTTTTCTTCAATTGCCTGAATTAAGTAAACATCAGTGTGTAGTTCTTTTATCAAATATGTATACGAAAAAGAGTACATGTAAAAATCGTACCCTTAGTGCCTCCCTTGGCTACGGCATTGGTAAACATCATCGTTTAAATTCATCAACTTTACCTGAGCGGTGTGCTTAGGAACTTGAATTTTTCCAACTTCTCCCGTGGAATCCATCCTAGATGCTTCGTTTACCGTGTTTCCCCAAATATCAAAAACTGGTTTACGCGCACCAATTACACCGCATACCAATGATCCACACGAAACTCCTACGCGAAGCCCAAAACTATTGAACGAATGCTTGTTGACTTCTTCCAGTCGTTGCCTCATCATGATGGCGAAATCAATAAGCGAACACAAGTGTTCTGGTCCTTCAGTATTTCTATAACTCTGTGTAGAAAATTAATTAATTATATTACTTTATTTGTGTTATTACAATATGATCATACATTGTGTTTTGGATTTAAACCTGAAGCAGCCATATAAGTTGCAGTCGCACTAACTGTTTTAATTTTTTCAATTGAGCTAAATCTGTGTTCATCCAGCAATTCATCAAAATCAGCTGTAAGAAATAGTGTTTACCTACTAATTAAAATTTAGATATTGAATTCATACCAATAATTTCGTTCAATAATCTAATACATTCCATTCCTTTATTTATGTCTTCGGAATAAAACTCAATAAAATTTGGAATACTTGCAAACAAAACTCCGACGTCTTTACGATATTGAGAATATAATTCCTAAAAAAATTAGCACATAAGTAAATTTAACTGATTACATTATAATTTTAAATTTACATCGCTTAGTCTTTCGCTTTTCAAAAAATGTTGGGCTACATGGTCTGGCAAAATATTCTTTACCAGTTGCGTATTGTTATGCCTGGTCTCTTGCATATCTAAGAGTTCTTTCTCAGCTTGTTGCTTCCAAAGAAAATCGAGACGTGAGGTTACTTCAACTAATCTGGCATGATAGGCGACTATAGAAAAAAATATTGCCAGTAATACCAACATTTGGGCTGATAATGGAATTACTTTGCTAAAAGTTTAATAAATAAAATGTTAATGTCTTAACTCATAATCAGTAACGTACTAAGTCGATGTTGTCGTATTTGCTGGAGGATAATCATTGAAATGCTTTATAATGCAAACGGTGTACGCAGTTACCATAATAACGGCCAAAAAGGTTTTAATTAAGTAATACAACTTCAAAGCGGTAGCCAATGCTATGAGACACAAAACCCAACTGAAGACAATGTACTCAGGATGATTACATTTGATAGTACCTTCAGGTCGATCTTCAAATTTTGTGTCAGATTTATCTATCGATCGTTTTAAACGATTCGAATTGTTCTTACTCGAATTAAAATAGTTTTGACCAGAGTTGCTTTCAATAGAATTGCTAAGATTCACAAAACTTAAATTATTGATTACAGATTTAATGTCAAGGCAAGATTTATTGCAGTGTTGATCGTTGAAATCACTTTTTTCATTTATAGTGACATTGTGATGAACAGTTGCTGTTACAATTAAGTTTAAAACAATATTTTGCTCTTGTTTATTTAAGTTAACTTCCAACGTGTCGTTTAGAGCTAATTCTTTTAATCGAACCTTTCTAATGTTTTTATCAGAACTTGGGGAATAACCTTTTGGGTGATTTAATTGACGGATTCCCACAGAACTTGCTATAGCCATAACCAATATAATACCACAAATAAATGCATTACGGCTAGCACGATTATGAACCAATGTATGAGAAATTGTTTGCAAAGAAATGGGCAGTTGTTCAAATTCCTCAGCCATGACGAGTACGGTGGTTGATGTCAATAATACAGTTGCTATTGTTAAAACCACTATCGTTAAAGTATCTCTAAAATACATATTGAATTATCAAAGTTGTTGTACTCTGTCTACAAAATAGCAATCAACTTACGAAGTAAATATGATAATTTGGCACACTACTATAAACAGCCATATTATAAAGCAGCACATCATGTTGGATTTAAACATGTCTTCTCTCAATTGGCTAAACTGTAAAATAATGTTTATTAGTAAACTGCATACTTTAGTGCAGTATATAATGGACAAACCTGATATTCAAAATCTTTATCTTTAAATCTCAAGGTCCACGAGTTAACGTTAGCATTTCGCATCCGTTTATTATTTGCAAATTCTCTACTGTGCTCTATCATTTCGTCCACTTGCTCAGATATGGGTAGTGTAAAGGCAGACCCTTTTTTACTGTCATTTCTATGATCAAATTTTGATTTATTTCCAGGAATTGATTCCAAATCGTCTTCTATATCTAAAGATATAGTATGACGAAGCTAAAAACAAACTATTGAAAAATGAAAACTTAAGCAATAAGTTAAGTAAAGGTACATTTTCAAATGGTATTTCTGGAGTCCAATCTGTAGTATTTTCGTCATCTATGGTACTGTGTTGGATTCCACTATCACTTCGTTCACAAATAGATAGTGGAGGTGGAGTTGCAGGCGTGGATGGAGTTTGGGGCGGATTGATTAATTCTTTGTCATCTGGCCATAACTTGTTGGAGAAAATACTAAAAAAAATTCCTATATGTAAGAGAGTATGGGTACATGGTATTCGTATATTAGCCAAAAACTCTCAGAATTTGAAAACATTGAACAGTTTTTTATATAGCGAACCAAAAGCGTTTGGATACAATAAGCGATCTCATAATATTTCAAATACTTTTTACGTTAGAAGCGAGATTTGCTAGGGTATCTCTAGTTTAATTAATATAATATTACCTTGGCCTTGAAGCTAAACGTTTTCTGCTTCGCATGGGCTCTATTTGCTTTATTAGATAAGTTTTCACATCGTGCGCTCTTAAATATGTATCTCTTTCTTGGCCCTCTCCGGGATCGACTTCGTATACACCATTTAAGCATTGGAACGTTGCTTCAGATATATGGACACGACTGAAATAAAAAATAGAAATAAGTTTTATTAGATGTAATAATTAAGCAGTTCATTCTAACGACATTATTGCTACCGAAACAACCTGAATAATATTATGTACAAGTTAAAGAGTTAGGGGGAGACTGACCCGTATTCCAAATTAAGGACACTCATCGCGAAGATCCTCTCCTGGAAGCATGTTAATTGGAGATGAAGTAATTTGGTTTTAATTTGGTATGAGCTAGAGTAGGTATAAGTATACTATAAAAGAGTGTGGCCAAGAGTGGTCACCGTTTTGATATTTTCTTTAGCTACTGAACAATTTCGTAATTATGACTTACGCTGTCATTCTAATACCCCTCAATATACAATAGTACTTAAGGAAATATTACAAAAATGTATGGTATAACAAAAGTTTTACCTAGGAGATATGTATAAGTTTGAATTTTTGTGTAAGAAATTACTCAATTTTATATTATCAAATAATTTCAATTTTAATATTAATTTAAGGACAATATTATGTTACATACCCCGGAATACCTCCAGATTCCATATGATTTGCAAGCCTGACATCGTATGACCATATATCAAATTGCCATTTTCGTAATCCTATGACGCCACAAAGAACAGATCCAGAATGAATTCCAATTCTCATGTTCAAATCCACCTACAAATAAAATAATAATACAGTAATCATCATAGTCGATATTTTATTATAATAATCAAAATATAAATTGAATAGGCAATGCCTGTCCTTCTACTTAACGTCATGATAATGTGTAATATCTGTCTCAGATTGGTTTATTATACCTATAAATGACCATATTATTATAGTGACGGCACAGTGGTGAAATAACATTAATTATATCAAAGATGTTATATTTACAGTGTTGGATAAATAATTTATAAAGTTTATAAATGTAGTACCAAATAACTAACTTGAATTATTGTAGTTTTAGTTTCATATTTTTTGTAGTGTAGCATAAAATTGCAAATATAATAATGTGTTTTAATTTCATGTTTATCTAAGCTTTTCTACTTATTTTTTTCTTCTTCTTAGTTTAAGCCGTAAGGCTTGTTATTACCAACATCTGCGTCGTTTCCTTGGCAGTGTTGGTTCTGTGAGCATATAAATATTTTACATCCATCAGGTAGCTTGCTAGACTTGCCGTCAGATGTGCCATGTATCCTGGTTTTTATGTTAATGGTGGCAATTCACTAACCCAGGGGACCACCGGCTTAACGTGCCTTCCGAAGCACAGAGACTAGTCATAAGAAAGTTTGACTATCCCCAGGTTTGAACCCGGTGCCCCGCATTTGCATCCAACTGCGTTAGCTGCAAGGCAATGACCGTCTCATTTTTTTCAAAAATACAATAACAAAATTTAATACAAGCTAGAGACAAGTCCAATAACCTTGGATTCCTGGGATAAAAGCACCATATTGTTATACAGGCCACGCTAAATGGTAATAGCATACTGATAACGAGAATCCTACGCAATGTCTCAGTCTATATAAAAAATTTCAACTTGTGAAGCTATGGTGCATCTCGCGGCGTAGAAAACCCTGGCTGGTGTGATGCACGATAGCTTCACGTGGCGGTTAACGAGTTAATAAAAGTAATCCAGCGCAAATAAACATATTGTTTACTTTTGTTAAAAATGGCACTTAAATATTGGCTGTGAGAATGAGATGAAAACATATAGAAAAATCGCGGATTTCCTATCTCTCTCTACCGAGAGAGGTGCATCATCTAATGTGCAAAGATGTGTAATCAAATCATACGTTGACTTGGTTACGTCAACGACAACTACTGTCATCATATCTGTCAGATCTTTAGGTTAAATTGTCATATAGAGTGCGGAAAAAATTAAAAAATCGGATGATGAATGCATCCGCATTTGAAAGCTTAAAATATATTACTAATTTATTTTCACGAATTAATAATTAACCAATTTTAATACTTTTGGACACGTTTTCAAGATCCGAAACTATAAGAATGAGTAAAAAAGATATCGAAAATTTTAGCGGTCAAGGCGACCGCATAAATAATATGACCTTAATTACTAATCCAACAACAAGTTTAGGAAAAACCTTTGCGGCCCGGTAAATGTAAAATTAAAAATATTTCAATTGCTTTTTAAAACTGTGTGTTGTATCGTATTTAAATAGATTATAATAAATATGTAAGTATACAAGTGCAGTATTTAAATAAAATTGTTTGAATAAAATTAACAATGTATTTAAACAATTAAATAGTTGTGCAATTAACCTTCAAAAGAATTATTGCAATATTATTAATAATTATTAAAACAATGGTAAGTACCTACTTTGCGTGTGCTAATGAAATTGGATTTTATGTCTGGAAAGAGCACAATAAATTAATTTTATAAGTTTATTAACTTATTAAAAATGCAGTAAAGTGCCATCATATCTTAATTGTGTGGCTATGCATTAAGATATTAAATTTTTAAAAGTTACTATTTAGACTAGGATTTGCAAATGCTTAGTGCATTAAAAATTGTGAAAAAGTACAAGAATTAGGTAATAAACTTTAGCACGTTTTTAAATCCATCAATTAAGAATTCCAAACTTTTAAGGCATTTTTACAACGAAAAATAATATTAGGAAGCAAACTTTTTGCTAAAATGCATTAGAAAGAACTAACTATCTTTTTAATTAATTAATTTTGGTTTCCTTGGGAGTTTGGACAATTCAGTTAAATTCGACTATTTTATCAAGTTCAATATATTATGTAGATTCGTGAAATGTGAAATAGTTGAATTGTCCAAATTTCCAAAAAAAAAAAAATTAATTAATTTATACAATGAACGATAACAATCAGATAATATTTTTTTAATAGTTCACTTCAATTAAAAACCCAAGTTTGCGTCATTTTATTACTTGGTTTTAACGAGGACATTTTTCTGTGTTTAATTTTATGTTTGGTTTTCCTACATTATATTGATGCAAATAAAATACGTAATTATATAATTTATAATAGCGTGGTCTAAATAGTGCAACTTGATAGTAAACATATCATAATTTATTAGACAGACTAAAACTGTATTAAACACTTTTAGAACTAAAAATTAACAAACATAAACTAAAGATGTTACAGCCTAACGAAATCGATTGTGAATTAAATTATACTTTTAGTAAGATTATTCATACTCCATTATTGTATATTTCGTTGTATTTATACAAGGGAGTGCGAATACTTTTAGTATATTTACATCTGTGCCAACTTTATATTTTTAGTTCTAAAAGTGTTTAATACAGTTTTAGTCTGTCTAAAAAATTATGATATGTTTACATAATTATTATAGATGAATATTGTAATATGCAATTATATAATGGGGTATTATTAATATAAAAATATATTTGTAAAATCTTCTCTGAAAAACTGTGGCGAATTATACAAATTTTAAACCGAGTAGCTTTGTGGGATATGATATATCTCTCTCTTCAACCAATAACCCTTCTGCAGGGTGTGGTGAGGATTTCAATAAAGGCTGGTCATATCAGATTACACTCGACGGCCATAAATATGATTCTTACTTCACTCGGAGTCGAATCAGGTTCTCTGTATTATCATTCTATGCGTTTATCGTAGTTAAAACTAGAAAGTAAATCTACTGAAAGTACTATTGAGCCAGGCGGTATGGCTATCTTCTGACCTTCTGTTAGGTCTGAAAACTATTTAATTGGTAGTTTTCCGATCTTTACCGCCATATCGAATATACTTTATCCTATAATATAATACACCTACTAGGTAAGTACAATAATAAAATATTAAGTAATATAAACTGGAGGTCTATCTGGAAGTCCTTCTCTGTACATATTCTGTTAGTAATAAATTCTATCTTAAAAATTTCTGTGTTTAGTATACAGTCGGCAAGTAATTCCTGATGAATGACGAAATGCAACTGAAAGATATGTAAGGAACAATATGTTTCCTCCAAAAGTTACTATAAGTTTAGAAAAAAGAAGAATGATACCTAATGTGATAACAAAAGATGAGTACAATAAGCTTTTAAAGGGGGTTAAAAAAGTTTAGGTTGCCAAACAGAAAACGCCTTTACAATACCGTAGACCAGCGATTTCAAAACTGTAAAGCGCGAACTGGAGAAAAAGGAGGCGCGAAATTTTGTGCATTATTTTATGAAATAAAGGGGGGCAACAACAACATTGTAACAAGTAAACTTTCATGAAATCATTAAGCAAATGAATGCAAAACAGGACGAATCTGAAGGAATCTACAGGAACTGTACTGTTCGCCTACTGTTCTTAAAAGAAAATTGTATGTACCTCAAACCTCTATTTAAAAAAATATAATTCTTTGCAATTCTAATTGTTATAACATAATGCCATGTGACAATAAGACAAATTTTTATCTAACTGCGTCTGCTTTTACTTTAAATCTACAAGTAATTGTGTTGTTTTAACTGCGATTAATTTCAGTTGTAACGCAAAGTTACCAACAGCAGTCAGTTAATTCTAGTTTTAGATATACTTATACCAGTTAAAACTAGAATTAACTAAAGTGGTTTGTTAGAACTAGAATTATCTAGTTAAATCAGGTTTTTAATGATTTTGGGTTTTAACTGTAACATTTACATATTTCTTCTCAAAATTTGTGAATTTTAACTATTATTTTTATATTTTTTTATAAACTATAAAAAAATTTTAGGTTCACCCGTTCACCATTGAAAATTTGTAAGGAAATGTTGTTACTTTGAATAAAATATACTCATGTGATTGTGTTCTATCACAGTTTTAAATTCAAATTGTGTAACAAATAATAATAAACAGTGTTACTTTTTTGATAATATACTAATTAATTTACCATAATTATTATATTTATCTTTGGCTTGATATGAGATTGATTGCGAAATATGTAAATAATATTTTAAACAAAGAATTATATTTAAGATTAAAAATTTTTTGCAAATCAATTATAATTAATTAAATAAAACGATAAATAAATAATTAGATAAAAGAATAAAAGTAATTGTTATTGAAAATATAAATGATTTACGGGTTCGAATCTATCGTTGTACCATCCACAGTAGAAATTGTCACTCACCAAATGTCTACCTGCTACCCAAATATAAAAAATGCAAAAATTCAAAAACCACCCTCCTCCTCCTGTTTTTTTTTTGTAATTATTTCTTAAACGGTGCATCCTATGAAAAATTGTATAGTAAGTAAAATGTATAAGGACAAAATTAATTTATTGTTAACTCAATATAGTTTTTGTAAAATAATATTATTTACTTATTGAATTTTGCGAGTTAAAAATTTAATTATTTTCCGACCGAGCATGCTGGCCCAAATTTTTATCAAATTCTTTTATCAAATGTCTACCTGCTGTCTTGGGTAATATTTTTATTTTAGGATATCTTATAAAAGGTCTGCTCAAATGAAAAGTAGAATAATTATGTTTGCACTACTTAAGAGATTAATAGTGAAATAATAATTAATTTAATTATTATGCTGTTATAACGAATATGTATAAACACTGACAAGATTATTTTGATAAGATTTTTAGAAATAATAAGTTAGTATAAACATCTCTGAGAAAAGGTAATAAATTTTCTTATGAAGGAAACTTTTCAGTGCAAATTGTGGGAAGAAGTATTTTTGTAAAACAAATTGAAAGTGAGACCTGAGGGGGAGAATAGCCTGAGGAATAGCTTTTCGTCCGTTGAGTATTAACAATATTCGATTCGCACTTTCGGCGAAAAAAGAGTTCAGCTTTTAGAATGTCAAACTTATATTTCTGCGATTTTTTTTTAAATTTTCAAATATTATAATCATAACCGTGAAATTTGCCCCCATGTGTCCCTCCCTCCATTACTAGATGCGAATATTGGAATTAATGTAGCTTTCATATTTATTCTACTTGTATTTTGAAAATTAAATACATCAAAGGAAAAATTTAAAAAATAAGATTATGAATGATATTTTTAAAGAAAAACAGATCAAATTTTATTCTGCATTAAAAACAATGGTGTACGATATGTTTTGCGATAAGAAATTCAATTAAACGCAATAAATAAGGACATTAAATATGAATTCTGTTCTTACGAGCTTTCAGCTACATATTTACAGCTTTCATCAGATATTTAATTAATCCTATCATTTTATAGTATTATCAATAATGTACATTTCACGTTTTATCAACTGAAACCAGGCCCGTAGCCAGGATTTCATTTTGGGGGGGGGGGAGCACTTGTAAATAGCCTTTTGTAAAATGTAAAATTTTCGGTTGTTCCCCTTCCTTTTTCTTTGTCTTTTCAACATTTCGGGGGGGGGGCGTGCCCCCCCCCTGGCTACGGGCCTGACTGAAACAATCTTAACGTTTCGGGCCCTTCATTGGTCCATTTTCAAGGCTTCTTGGAGAAGTCAATCTTCGGGCCATAATAACAGTATAAATAAAGGTCAACAACATTCTATATTATATTTAACATTTCTCGTTATAGTTTTTTAAAAACTTTTCCAGTTAATTTAAAAAGTAAGCAAACCAAAAATAAATAAATTGCATTATTATGATGTTGTATAGATAGGGAACTACCGAACGTTCGCCTTCTTAAGCTGGCCCCAGACTGCGCATACTAGCGAATTTTAATTCATTATTAATTTTTTAAAGTATTTGTAATTTAAGAATACTTTTATAAATTTGCTACATTGCATTTTCCCCCCTAGTTCTGGAACCCGATTGAACAGTCTTAATGATGAACATTCTCCTTTTCACACATTGTCTGGGGCCGGCTTTATTCGTGTATATAATTATGTACAACCTTGATTAAAAGCTAGTCGAAAGATATCCATCATTTCGTTTAGTATTCACTCGTTTGTACCAAGTTTAGCTGGTATAATTTTGCTATGACTACCAATAGTAATACTATTTTATCAAAACAAGAATATAAATTAATTTTAAAAAAGTTTCTGCAATCAGAAGAATTTCAAGTGACTAAATATGAAGAAACTGAATTAAAAAAATGTGCGAACATAATTAACTATTTCTGGTTTTCAATTAAAATTAATGTAAATTTTGATAATAAACAACAACAAATTTCATTTTTAGGAAAAAAATATTCTTCAACCGAAAAATATCTTTCGAATGAAGCAAATTTTTATAAAATTCTTTTAAAATATTCAAAATATTATGGAAGGAGTGGAAGTTGCATACCAATTTTATATTATTCACGCAGCGATGACACTTTGTTGGTGTTTGAAAATTATTTTCAAGGATTTAAACTATGCGATACATTCGATGTGATGCACATAAAATTAACGCTTGAAACATTGGCTAAATTACATGCGGAATGTATGTCAATAGAAAAATTATCATCAAATGATTCAAAAAAGAATAAAGAAATATTAAAAACTGAAGATTTACATCCAGAATGGTTTGAAACTGAAATTAAAAAATTAAAAAATGTTATTCAATTTTTAAGTCAAACTAATCCGGAATATCAAAAATTGCACGATAACTTTGAAGACATCATAAAAAGTTCTTTATTATTAATTTCAGCATACACTAAGTATCCAAGTGTTTTGTGCCACGGTAATTTATGTCGGGAAAATGTATTATTTAAGTACAATGGCAAAAAGGAACCAGTCGATTGTAAATTAATTAATTTCGAATTGCAGCAATATAATTCTCCAGTGTTAGATACACTTCAATTTATTTATTCAGTAACTTCACCAATGATGAGGCAAGTCTCACTTAATGAATATTTGCAATGCTATTATTTGAACTTGAAAGACGAATTACAATCTCGAGCTATGGATATTCACAAAATTATGCCATATAATGAAAATTACGATATATCGATTTACTGCTTCTTATCGTTCGTTAAATTATATTCCACTTGCTTGAAAATAAGTTCAAATTGGATTAGTAACAAAGTTGATGAGAGTGAAATGAAGAATTTGGAAAATCAGCACGAAATTATTGAATGTGTGATGGAGTTAAACGATTTAATCGATAATTGCATTTTACACAGAGAAGATATATTTCAAATAATTAGGAATAAATTAAAAAGTGTAGATTACAAATTATTACACTATAAAATGGCACCTTTAGACCAATTTTCGGGCTATTTGGGAAGTCACAACAGATTGACCATTGAAGTTGTGGTAAACGATACAACAGAGAAATTAAATTTGTTCGCCAAATGCAGACCTTTGTTTCAATCACAACTTGAGTTGATAGACGACATCGATGCTTTTGTTAAAGAAATTTTTATTTACCAATATATAGTTCCAAAGATGACAAGCAACGGTATAAATTTGATCGAGGACTGCGTGGTTCCTTGCTACTTTACGAGGTATAACAATTTATTGGTTTTTGATGACTATGGATTTCAGAATTATAAATGTTTAGATCCTAGAGAGCCATTTAATTACGATACTATAAGTATAATTGTCAAGAAGTTAGCAAAATTTCATGCTTCTTCCATAATTCTAGAAGAGAAATTAAGTAAACAAACAAACTCAACATACAGCTTCATCGAACGCCATAATAAGGAATTGAAAGAGGGCTATTTGTTAAGATGTGAAGGTCATAGAGGAACAATGTGGATTGAAAATGGGATAAAAAGTGTAGAATATTTATTAGATTTGTTTTATGGGTCAGATTTTTTAAGTTCAAATCCAGAATTAATACCAAAATCAAAAAATGCTTTTGATGATATGTTTGAGTTAGTTAAAGCTTCAAATAAATTTCGTAATGTGATATGTCATGGCGATTTATGGGCAACTAATGTTTTGATAAAAACTGAAAATGGAGTTTCAACTGATTGTCGATTTATTGATTTTCAATTGAGTCGATATTGCCCTCCTGCTCAAGATTTACTTGCTTTAATTTTTTTAACAACGACCAAAAGTTTGAGAGATAATCACTTAAACAGTTTAATTGAGTTGTATTATCAATGCATGTCTAATGCTTTAGCAGATTACGATTGTGATGCCCGAGATATAATTTCTTATTCAAGTTTTATGGAAAGTATCGAATATATGATGCCGCAAGCAATTTGCCAAAGTGTTACCTATCACCAATTAATTTTTATAAATAATAATATTACAAGTAAATTTTTGGCAGATGAAGAACAAGCACGTAATGTATTACTTAAAGATAGAAAAGATTTACTTACGTACATGTATAACGAGGATTCGGTTTTTAAAGAACGAACCAAAGATATTCTGGATGACTTTTTGGAAATGTGTTCAAATTTTTACTGAATTGTATGCTTTAAAAATTGCTGTAATTAGTTAATTATTTAATTTGTAATTATTATTATCAAAATTATTTTTATATAATGTCGTATAATGTTTAAAACCAAATTATATTATATTGTAATAAACAGTCTGAAAAAGTAAAAAAATTGTCCATATTGCCGTATTGCTTTTAGTGGCCCTACGAAGTTTCAATTTTGTAAATCTCATATTATTTAAATAATTAATAGATTCGGTCGTCACTTGGTGAAAATTCATTGTAAATAGGAAAAATAATTAAAACACGTCTAATTTTCACAAACAAACAAAAATGTTTAATTTTCACAAACATTTTTGTTTGTTTGTGAAAATTAGACGTGTTTTAATAATTTTTCATATTCTTTTATTATTTGTTCTCGGTAACAGTTCTTAATGCATCTTGGAGTCTTGCGCGTGCGGATTTATAATTTTTATTATGCAATTTGAGCTTTAATGACAATTTTATTATAAATCCGCACGCGCAGTATAATAGAACGTATTCGGGATGAAATTGTAACAGGTGGTAGAACACTGGAAATCATTTTTGGAGTCTCTGATTTAGTGCATTTTTTTAAATGGAACATACTAGTGATGTGAAGTTGCATTTATGGAATGTTTAAAAGCAATAATTGGAAATTCAAAATCAATTGGAACTGCCGCAAGAGTGAGAAGAAAGAGGATGGAACGATGTTGTTATAAGGAGGAAGAAAGTAGGTCCATTTCCCCACCCCTCCCCATTTCGAATTTTGGAAAAATTTTTGTGTCATTCGTTTGTGCATCATTTGTGTAGGTTTGTGCAAACATTTTTTTCGTTTGTGCAATCTCCGTTCGCGAATTATTTAAGAAACAAGTTTGGGGGGCTGGGGAAATGCCAGCCCCCCCCATTTCGATTTTTGCATAAAATTTTATGTTAATCGTTTGTGCATCGTTTGTGTACGTTTGTGCATTCAAAATTTTCGTTTGTGCAAATACCGTTCGCGAAATATTTACAATTTTAGTGGGGGGGGCTGGGGAAATGCCAGCCCCCCCCCCCATCGCGAATTTTGGGTCAAATTTGGTGTCAGTCGTTTGTGCATCGTTTGTGTACGTTTGTGCATTTATTATTTTCGTTTGTGCAAGCACGGTTAGCGAAATATCGTTAATTGAAATTTCCGCGATCATTTCTCCAGCCCCCTCCCCCCATTTCGATTTTTGACATTTTTTTGGTGTCATTCGTTTGTGCATCGTTTGTGTACGTTTGTGCAATAATTTTTTTCCTTTATGCATTCACCGTTCGCGAATTGTTTAACAAATCAATATTTGTAAATCTCCGAGCAACAGTCGCCATAGTGTCTTAAGTTAGATCAACTTGAAATTAAAATTCCTGTTATGGTGTCAAATGTACATGTATTGAGAAAGTGTAATTTAGATTGTAAATGTTTCTTACACCTTTAAGATCTAAAAAAGTACCATTTTGTAATCAGCCACTGACATTTACTCAGGGGCGGCTCTAGCAAGATTTTCAGATAGTGCGAGATTTCATATTGACTAAAGGTAATATACGTTTCTACATTAATAATAACTTGTATCTACGAAAGGTTAGTAGTATATATAGGGTGTTTTTTTAGCTGCATGAGAACTTCAAAATGAAATAAAACATTAAAAACCTGACGGAATGTTTTGGTTATAATTTTTTTATGAAAGTACAGTTAAAGGCATTTATGATTTGAACATGACTGACACCAAATTTGACCCAAAATTCGCGATGAGAGGCTGGGGAAATGCCAGCCCCCCCCCACTAAAATTGTAAATATTTCGCGAACGGTATTTGCACAAACGAAAATTTTGAATGCACAAACGTACACAAACGATGCACAAACGATTAACATAAAATTTTATGCAAAAATCGAAATGGGGGGGGCTGGCATTTCCCCAGCCCCCCAAACTTGTTTCTTAAATAATTCGCGAACGGAGATTGCACAAACGAAAAAAATGTTTGCACAAACCTACACAAACGATGCACAAACGAATGACACAAAAATTTTTCCAAAATTCGAAATGGGGGGGAGGGGGGCTGGGGAAATGGACCTGAAGAAAGTAGATAAGTATAGTATTAGGTTTTACCAATATAATTGGAAATTTTAGACCATTGAATGACAAAAGATAATTAACTAATTATATTAGAAATAATAGAGTTATGAGTTATATTACATTTATTTATTTAAATAAGAATATATCAAGTTTTCTGTTTGTTGGAGATATTTTTGGCTAATTTTATGGGAAAACCTGATAAGGTTAAAAGTTATCTGTATAATAATGATAATATTAAATTTTGGGCGCTCCGGACAACCACCCCGTTGAAATAGATGACAATGACCTTTTTGCTAATTATAGGAAATATCAATACAAAAAGCTAAAATTTGAAGTAAATTTTATTTACAAAAAAAAAATTAGTTGACCACCTCTGACCTAATAGAGATAGTGGAATGGCTTAAATTGCAGCTAAACTGCAGTAAATTATTTCATATTACGATACAGTGCTATCAATAATATCAATGAACATATTATTTACTAAAATTTAAAATACAGGTAAGGAAAATTTTGGGACTCACTTCCTCATTTCAATTATTTCAATTATGATTTTTACTGAAGTAGAGGTACATTTTTCGTTATTAGTTGGCACGTGACTTGGCCTTGCGCGGCAATTGTGGAGGGAGACACCCGTGACACCTAATTCCACCAATTGACACTAAAATAGAACTGAAATAACGAATATTCGTTTCTGAGCATTAGCCACTCCTAACCACTAACGAAAAATTTTACTCTACATGTCATTATTTATTAAATAGTAAGCAACCCCTAATTTCATCTCTAAGTAAAAATATAATTGACTTTAAATCTACGTATAATCTTGTATATGGCTGAGCTCAAGAGTTCTAATTCCAAATTCCAAAATCCTTTGATCGTATAAAAAATGGAGAATTATTTTGAAGTATTAATTTATTTAAACTTCAGTTTTAAGTGAGCAGTTTCAGGTAAGCGTTTATTTTCGTTTGATAATTTTTAGCTTTCTTACTACCACGTCAATTTCTGTATTCGTCCTTTTTTGATGGTTTCCTACTTGTAATTATGATTTTCTGGAAGGTAAGTTCGAGTGGAGTTGATACTTTTCGTTATCATTTAATCAACGTGATGGAACCCATTGCCTTATTGATGGTGTATTCTACCTCTCTTTTCTACTGTTGGATTTTAAGGGATGTTCCACACCTGGTCCTGTTTTTTACAGCTCACTTGAGCTGATCTCATTCCTTTATTGTATTTTCCACCTGTATTAGATATTGGGAAATTTTGAATATTTGAGACCTTGCTTTATGTGGTCAATTTGTGGATTTTTTAAAATGGAGCAGCAAGATAGATGCAAAAATCTCGTCTCATATCCCCTTTACGCTTCTTCATACCATTTTAGAAGTTTATTGCCCCCTCTCCAGCATCAGATGTTTCTTTTGCCGTGGCTGTAGATGACAGCACCAACTACGGGGGATGGTCGGAAAACCATACATTATTTTTGTAGTAGCACATTTGGGAGATTAGCTTGCCTCAATAATTTATTACCATCAACAATGAGAATTCTTGTTTAATTATATGCAGTTTTTTTTGTAGCTTTACAGCAGAAACTCAGTTTGAACAATGAATCATTGATTTTCTAAAGGTTCCAAATGGTCGATTCAACATCTCAATTAAAATTGTGGTAAAAGGGTAAGTTGAAAGGCATTAGGCCGCATTCATAATGAATCAAAATGAACAATTTTTAATCATAGAAAAGGATAGAAGAAAATACTTGAATCTCATTGGTTCTTTCCAGCTTTCTACCGAAGCAAGGCAAGAACCCACTTCATTGTGAATGTATCTTTACTGTACTTATTCTTATTTGATGATATCTTTTGCGAATGTTTATTTATAGTCAATCTTCAGTTTTATGTCTGCGTTGGGTAGTCTCTTGGATGAGTGAATTTGTTCATTTGGTGAGTTGTCTTCAGATGGCAACTCACTTGTATTATTTTACTTTGTTTTGATTTGATTTGATTGTTCCAGGGCATCCCTTCAGGGTATCCTGGATTTTACTTACTATATTGTGTATTTTGTGTATCTCCTATACTGAAGTTTTGGAATCGAACAATGTCAACCCCATCTTTGATTTCAACTTTTTTTTTAAATAAAATCAACTCTTCTTTTACTTCTGTGTTTTATTTAGACGACTGGTGTCCTGACAATTTTTCTTTGTTAGTTGCCAAACGAAGTCACTACGTGAAGAACCCACAAACCATGTAAGCGCGACCCAAGCTTTGGGTACTGAACGGGGGTGTAATCCTTTAGCTGGCCTGTTTACCATAACATTGTAAATCATCGGGGCAAGTGGTACAAATTGGAGCAATTTGTGTTACAATATTTTTCGGAAACTCAAATACAAATTACTATAACATTTTATGAAACTATTAGCTAGAGATATATTTTTGAGTAATATGGTAAGTAAATGGACGTAATAGGTACGTCTACATATTATTTTCTAAAGGAGCCGACATATTTACTCTTTGTATACGGGCAGCTAAAGTTGCTAAACTCATGTAAAGGTCGAGCTTTGGTTCTACATCCATAGTTAAAAAATTTACCAATGATTGTCGTGAGATATTGAACGAATTGGTTCGACATAATAAATAAATGATGTATGTATAGTACATATTACTACCTTAAGTGTTATCTAATCATGATAACATTTAAGGGGGTACACAACTTTAAAAAAGTATGAATTTTCAAAATTAATTCCGGAAAAACTACAAATGCGACTAGGACCTTAATTTTTGAGTATTTATTAATGTCAATTACTAAAGTATTGTACTCGGCTAATGAGATTGCAAAAACAAAAAAATAAATGGGGTAAACTTCAACCCTAATTAGCACAGATACTCCTTGATTACCTCTGCTAGATCTTCTAATGATAATCGGAGACTCAATTATAAAACTTTTGATCTGCAAGGCACACTAGAAAAGGACTTTGATTTGAACATACATTTCAGTAAAAGGATACATTTCTGTGTATGCCTAACTTTGAAAAATAAATTAACACCTCAGTTATAAGAATATTTGAATAAATAAAACACAGTTTGAATCTAACAATAGCTCTTATTGTACCTGTAAGCGGATATTTATTAATCAATATTTTCTGCCACTTACATGAATGAAAGAGAAAGATGAAAACAAGCGAAGATGAATAAAATTGCCAATCGCTATCGTTTACAACTACTAATCGAGTAAGTTCTTATTAAACATTATTACCGCCAAATTTCCAAACATGTTTCGATTAAAATTTTTAAAATATGATTCATCCGCTCTAATCATCAGATGGGACTGACAAAATGGGATTGCAATAATTAAAAATGATATGATTCACTCCATGCACCATTGGATTTCCAATATTTAACACATTTTACACCTATTCGATATTCTGGAATTAACCATTCAAAATGAATACAAGTTTTCCCAGTTTTTCAAGAAATAAAAATGCTTCAAGCACTCGAAGATACTCTTGAGAAAATAACTCAATAGAAAAACTCCAAAAATGTGTCCAACTTGGACGCCCAAAATCAAGAACACTCGACTTCAACGTCTATCTGCCAAGAAGTATCACGACATTCTCTTAATTAATAAATTATTATAATTATAATCTTATTCTTATTACATAAATCATTAAACCATCTAAGTAAATTTTTATATCACCCCCGGGATCGAACCGGGTATGATATGCACAGAACTAACGATGACTTACACTTATTTTACTGTTATATTTGTATTAAATACATTTTTATACCTTCACAGGGTTCGAACTGGGTATTCTCCACGACAAGTCAGCATCTTACACTATTACGCCCCGCTCTACCGTATTTTTGTAAATTTTTATACTCTCACCGGAATCGAAATCGGGTATTCTCCACGACCAGTCGAAGTCTTGCACTTCTGCCCCGTACTGCCGTGGCATGCCGTGTTGATGAAAAATCCTTTCCCAACAGGAAAAAAAATTTACACGAAAGTAATATTTCTCCCATTACTTTGCAAAAAAAAGTTGCAGGTAAGTAACACGGACTCGAAGATATTATATTTTTAAAGAAAAACTCAACAGAATTAGATAGATAACATTAAAACGAAGCATTTAAGATACGGATGAATGTCATAATATATCGATTAGTTTAGCACTACATATATTCTGTATACCGTACGTGTACTCCAGCTAAGTCTAATACGCGGAGAGTGGGGACCAACTCGTAATATTTACGTCAGTTTCATTTAATCTTACGATGGCTGATAAATGATAACTACCACACGCGTTACAGCACTCGACTTTGTGCTATGCTAAGGCTCCATGCCCGCTATCATACCATTAATTTATTATCAATTGCGATGTTCTGAGATGTTGAAAGTGGTTATGGAAGCTGGGCCTCCACCAAACTCTATAAACAATAAGATGCTATGGGAACCGACGCAGCAGTGTTAGTTGTACCTCCACCATGATACAATTATATAAGATATGCTAGATCAGAGTTCCACTTTGGTACGCGATGCGCATTTACATAGCGTGGAGACCGTCCCCACTTAATGAAGCATATGTGTATATGGAATTATAAGCTGTCTTTTGAGTTTTTTCGTATATTTGAGAACATAACACAAAATATAAAGTAAATGTATAGAAAAATATTAATTTAGTACTTTCGTGGTTGGTCTGACAAAAAATTTTTAAATTTGTACTATTTAAAAAGCTATAATTCCTAAAATGACATCATAATATGAATTTTACACTCGCGCTCATGGAAGGTCGAACACCTAATAAAAATTTATTGACAACAAAAAAAGTTTTTACGCATTTGTTAAATGGGAGAAATAATTCCTCGATAGAAAATATTTACTATTTTAAAATTCTAAGGTTGATTTAGTTTTATTTCGACCGTAGAACATAAAAAAGGGTCCTATGGTAATAAAAACCGCACTAATCCATGCTTTTCATTCATTATCTAAATTTATTTTTTTCTTAATTTGATGTAGACAGCCGACAATAATTTATTTTTGTGGTAAATATTGATTTATTTAACTTTAATTTTCTAATCATACATTTCATGTCACCGTTTTAATCGTTTTTTCTCTTTAATATTGCAAGGATTTATTTAAATGTTATACTTTATTACCATTTCATAACTTAGAATCGAATTTTTAGCAAGAAATAAAAATTTAAATAAGATTAAAACCAAAAAAACGTCAAAAGCTGCCTTTAGACACACGCGATTCCTGACGCGATTGGAGCGGACGCGACTAGTCGTGCGGGTTTGGAGCGTGTGTCTAAAGGCAAAGTTTTGAAACGCTCCAATTCACAAAGGGCTGCCGACACGCCTGGTGTGTGTGTTTAAATAGGACGACGTTCTTGGAACGGGGCGTTCCCGGCACGTCGGTTTTCGCGTCGTTCTTGGAACGTCATGAATCGCGTCAGGAATCCCGTGTGTGTAAAGGCAGCTAATGAGCTGTATTTCCTATGCAATTCCTATAGTAATGTGCAATAAACGGGCTCCACGATCTGTAGAATACGTACGTCACAGTGAAGGTCATATGCGCAAGAGCATATCTTAGTTTATTGTATCATGTACCTCCACCAACGTACAGTTAATATCGAACTAATTTCACTTCTTAGGGGGAATTTTTTGGTTTAAATTTACCGAAAAGAAACATCCATCCGCTTCCCAGTAGCATACTTTGCCGAGTTGGACAGCCTTAGGGGATATTTTTAATGGCAACCACTTATCATCTCGGATCTATCATCGTTAAATAAATTTGTAACATTAACCATGAATTTTACATGTTTTACTAGCAGGGGCTACTGAATTACAACTTGTACTTGAGGAATTTCTTCAATTCATTCAATTTTCCGATTAACTTTTATTTAACAAAATCTTTCACTATGACTTAAATATCTATTTCAATTACACTATCATCTCACCATTGCTTCAATAAATTGCGACATCTTCAAGAGATAGATTTTGTAGAAAATTTTCTAAATATTTAATTCACACTATTCATCATTAATAAATAATTATACATTTCCATATTAATTTCATAATTTTTAAATCTTTCATATTGTCACATTATAGTGACAAATTTCTTCAATAAATTTTATTTTCAATTAAATAATTCCCTTCTATTGCATAAAATATGATTCCAAAGTCTGTATCTTTAAATGATGTACGTACATAGGTACTACATAATTACCCATTTTTTAATTTTTTTGCATTATAAAAATTTTTTTAATTTATGTACAATATTATTTTATAAATTTTTTTTTACTTCATTTTGCTTATTTGAAGATTATTTTTATCACTTTGTAGCTAAAATCTAATGATTTTGGAATTCTAAATTGTTATTAAATGTAATTTTAAAATGCTTAGTTGTTTTCGTTCTAATTATGATTACTATATTATTTATTTATTTATTAAAAAATAATAAATTATATATTATTTATGGGGAAGGCAACGGGAAACCACCCCATTAACATTTTCCTAGTATCCACACAGTTTCGACCAATCAACATGTTGGATGCCATTGGCAAAGTCTTGGAAAATGTAGTATATTTGCAGCTCAGAGAGCACATAATGAAAAATAAATTGTTAACGGTATTCCAATCGGGATTTAGAAAAGGTTATAGTTGTGAAACGGTAATCCAGTTATTAATTCAGGAATGGAAGGGAGATATTGATCAGGATCTGTTAATAATAGTGGTGTTTTTGGACCTTATGAGAGCTTTCGAAACAATAGATAGGAAGCTGTTGATTAAAAAACTGAAAACATTATTTGGTCTGTCGGGTAAGGTACTAAAGTGGATGGAATGTTACCTATCGAATAGAAAACAAAAAGTGAAGTTTCAATCGGCTCTATCGGAAGAAATGGAGGTAGGAGATGGGATACCGCAAGGAAGCATACTTGGTCCCCTATTGTTTATAATGTTTATAAATGATATGAATACAATCTTTAATAAACTAAGATTCCACCTATTTGCAGATGATACGTTGGTGTATGTGACAGGTAGCGAATTCCAAATAAGAGCAATAATCGAGCAACTGAATACCGAACTTGGATGGTTGGTTAGGTGGTTAAACGGGAATAAATTAAAGTTAAACGTTAATAAAACAAAAGGAATGATATTGGGTAAAGAAAAATTGAAGGAAGCATTTAGAAGGCAGAATTTGGGAATTAGTTGTGAAGGAGCAGATGTGGAAATAGTGGATAGTATGAAATATTTGGGGCTAGTCATTGACAATAAATTGAATTTTAAAGCTCATATTGACTATATTTGCAAAAAAGTTGCAAGGAAACTAGGTGTACTGAGTAGATGTAGTACCTTCACATCTAGACAGACAAGATTAACCATTTATAATTCGATTGTTCTGCCGCATTTTCTGTATATAGGAACTGTGTTTTTTATGGCAAATGAAACGGAACTAAATAGACTGCAGGTACTTCAGAATAGGGCAATGAGAACTATTTTGAAGGTGGATCGGTATACCAGAATTAGTGATATGCTGAGGGAACTCGAGTGGTTGGACATAAAGCAAATGGTAGATTACCAGGTGCTTTTATTTATTCGCAAGGTCATGTTGGGAATGATGCCCCAATATTTTGATGGCATTATAAGGACGTTTAACGAGGTCCATCAGCATGATACCAGGAACGGGAATAGGATTGTATTGGGGCGAGTGAACACTGCTTTTGCCCGAAATACAATCTTTTTTCGAGGTGCAGTACGGTACAATGAGTTGCCTGAGCAGTTACGGAATTGCGACAGTATCAACGGGTTCAAGAAACAATTGAAGAGTTATCTTGGGACGATAAGCTTTGATGAATAGTGTATTTTGTATATAATATGCATTTTAGATTTATTTTGTTATATATTATTGTTTCTTTTGTTTTCTGTTTGTGTTAATGTATAGCCAGAGGCTAAATAAAACGTTATTATTATTATTATTTAAAATTGGTTTATTATTAATTCGTGAAATTAAATATGTTTTATTTTTAATAAATAACGAATTAAGGAAATACTATTAAAAGTTATATTATTATTATTTGTAATTTTCTGAAGAAGGTCTAAATGCAAGATCGAAAGCTTAAAATATAACTTTTAATAGCGTTTCCTTAATTCGTTATTTATTAAAAATAAAACATATTTTTCTAGTATAGCCTTCTTGGCTTATTAGTCAAGAGAATCGCCAACATCCGGAAAATATTTATCACATCAAATATAGGGTGAAGTGTGGTAAATATGAAACAAAATGTAAAACTTTATGTTTAAGGCATTAAAATGGATAAATTAAAATTTTTAGCATCACTATCTGTTGTAGTTTTACGCAATCTTGTTAATTAGTACGTATGATTTTTTAAAATTAAATGTTGAGCAAGTAATAAAAAAAAGAGTGGTTCACTTTTAACCTTGATTATGGGAAAAAATTAAACAGGCACGGGAAAATGTGAAACAGGTCTAGAACTCCCACACTATAAGGAATGTATGAATAAGTAACTTACCACCAAAAATGAATAATATTTTATTTTTTCATCGCAAAAAACAACTTTTTTCGTTCATATTACATAAATTCGTTATAATATTCGTATAAAATTATAAAATTTGAAGTTTTTATTTTTCACTTTTAACGCACTTTCGGACTTTACTTTTTACTCCTTGCATAAGGGTTCGGACAGAGCTTTCCGATAGCTTTTTGGTTGCACTAACCCATGTTTTTTTGAACTCGTCAAGGTTTTTGTTGTCTTGCCCTGTTTCCTCAATATCCCCTTAATTTGAGCCCAATAACGTTCGATTGGGCGAAGAAAAGGACAATTTGGCGGATTCATTAGTTTATTCACATAGCGAACATTGTTCTTCTCATACCAGCTTACCGTAGTTTTCGCATAATGAGCTGACGCTAGGTCCGGCCAAAATAAAACTGCACCTTCGTGCTTCTTAATGAACGGTAAAATTCTTGTTTTTAAGCACTCGTCGATGTAGTTTTTCGAATTAATTGTTCCCTTTGTAAAAAAAGAACTGGTGCGATTGCCACACGAACAAATCGGTTGCCAAACCAGCACTTTTTCGCCGAATTTTTCAATCGGAATCGATGAAATCGAGTCACTAACAGGCTCCCCTTTCTTTTTTGTGTAGAACTGCGGTCCCGGTAGAGTCGAACCATCCAATTTGACGTAAGTCTCGTCGTCCATCAGTACACATCCTTTAAAATTGATCAAGACTTCCTCATATACAATTTGCGGGCTCGATTTTTCGCAACACCTTGTTGTTTTTGACTGCGTTTTGGAATCCGTTGCTTCTTGTATGTTTTGAGGTTGTATCTCTTTGATTTCCTGAACATTCGCAGGACTGTTCCCACATTTTTTTGCAATTTCGTGGACCGACAGTGATCTTTTTGATTCGATTAACTTCGCAGATTCGCACACTTTCCGATCAATATTTTTGTTATAGGATCCGATTTTTCTTCCGGATCTTGGCAAGTCCTTAAATGTTAGTTCTTCCCCATACTTTTTAATCACAGCACTCACTGTTTGGTGCGACGTATTTAACTGTTTTGCTATTTATCTGAACGATATACCCAGTGACGTGGCAACAGGTGGTGCGAATGGTGCCGGGCACCGTGGGGGCCCGGTGTACGGACAAATTGATTTCTATTATTTACAGACATTTTTGTAAAATTTATCTATGAAAGTTTGCACATTGAACACAGCGAGGGCCCCAAGGCGGAGCGTCTGCACCGTGGGGCCGGCGCCCTGAAGGAACGCCAAAATAAAGAAATATTTGAAAAAATTGAATAATGTAATTCATTCAGTAAATATTATAGCTATATTTACGAGGCAACGAATGACGAAGTTGCAACATCAAAATTTCATGGGGAATTTCTGGTTAAATAGTAACATTTGGCGAAAAATAGGTATTTTCCAAAAAAATCGCCTGCGGCGCTAAAAGACGCTGCTTTCCCCACCCCCATGTGCCGGAGGTTGAATTATTTAGAGGGTGGCCTCAAAATTGAATTGTGCCTGAAGCTTCATAAGTGCTAAATTTTCATTAGTTCCGGGGTGGGGGGAAATTGGGATCTCGCACCACCAGAAAATCTTTCTTGGGAAATCTACGATGCCTTTTTGTCACTTAGGTACATGTTTTTTGTGCAATAAAATTGTTATTTAAATTTTTTTTTATAGTAAAATAATGAAGGGGGTCCGCTGTGGATCTTGCACCAGGGCCCGGTCTTGACTTGCTACGTCACTGGATATACCCTTCACACTTAACCAACTGTCCACAATTTGTTTCCTTACGTTCAACTATAAACGACTCATTTTTATTAAAACTTGAAATTACACAAAAACAATTACTGCAGTTTGACAGCTTAGTATGTACTGAAATGAATACCCTTAATTAGAGAGAAAAAGCAAATGAAGTAAATATACAGCGATTATTTTACAGTGGTAAGTTACTTATTCATACATTCTAGTAGGTAGTATTGAAAATTTTTATGACAAAAATGAAAAAAGCGAAAAAAACTGCACAGAAAATATACGCTGCAAGCCCTCACGTTTTATAACAGTTTCGCACAAAATAAAATGAAACACAAAACAAGGTAATGAAAAAAGCTGAAACAAGGTTGAAAATAATTTACATTTCTAAGATTATTATTAAAAAAAACAAATAGATAAGCATTATTTAAATAAAAATTTTAAATATAATAACAACGGGAAAAAATGAAACAAAATAATGGTTAGTTACCTCTTAATCACTGGCATTAACTTTGAAAATAAATTTTTTGTATTACCTTGTTTTTTCTTATCTTTTAAAAAGGTAGAAAACTTCAGAAAAGTGAAAAATTACCAAAATTTTGTTAGAAACAAAGAATGTAAATAAAGAATATATTATTGGAAGCTCTAAACTTTTCTATCTTTTACTCTTATACATTAGGTGAACTTCGATTAGATTAAGAAAGGAAGCACTTAAAAATATATTTTTAAAAATTATTTTTATTATTGTACCTATAACAAATTTACGTATATTAAAAAATATACAAAAAATATTAACATAGAGATGGATAATTACATTACGAGTAATTCATTAATACAATTTTAAAATTTATAAGAAATTTTAAAAACTCATACTGTATTACAGTAGTGTAACCCCTTAAGATAAGATGTAATGAAGTTCAAGTCGAATAATTTAATTTAATCAGTCCACATATTATAGATATCTCTTTTATGTCTAATAATTTTCAATTGTTCAGATATTGAACTTAACTAGTCAATAATTATTATCTACTATACTATGGAATGCAAAAATAAATAAGTACAAATTAATTGAAAGAAAATTACTCATTTGAAAACCAACAATTTTAGATATAAGATTTTCTTTTATTTAATAGTAAATGACCTTTTAATATTATTTGTCCCTTAGCTCTTTCAGACACAAGAATCGTTTCCATACGTAAAAGGTTTAGTTATTCAGCCTTCGAGCTCAGAAATGTAGGAAATTGAATAAAACACAATTCAGCCTTCGGTTTCAATAGCATCTGATAATGATTCAAACATCAGAAGGCCAAGCTATCCAAATTATGATAACAAAAGTCTAACTTAAAAGGCCATGATTGCTTTATTCAGATAGGGAGATAAAAATATAATAATGTTGTTCTACTTAGGATCATTTTTATTTAGGTCAACGTTAACCTAGGGATAAATTTATACTATGGATCGCAATCACTGTATAAGTTACTCCCAGTTATATCCTCAGTTAAGGTGCGATTACATCTGACTCTAATTGCACGAATTTTATGTCGGACAATAAATGACAGTAAGAGTAAGACTCGGAGAATAAGAGACAGTAAGAGAGACAAAATTTCTGTCCGACATAAAGTTCATGAAATAAGTGTCAGATCTAAACGTAGCTTTAGTCAGTCATAATAACTGACGGTAACTGACTTTTGTAAAAGCGGGTCTTACAAAGTTAATCCATAGTTACCATTTTGATATTCCTTCTTTTTAATAAAAATAGGTCGACATTAAAAGATGAAGCTTCTCAGTAATTATTCTAATTGTATAAATAACTGATTTGAAAATTATTTTTACATTATTATGAGATGCATGTATTGGCCTCTCCTATTAAGATTTTAAAAATGTAAGAAAATATATGGGGAAAATCTGATCTCAAATAGCGAATTCCACTCTTTTGCTCCATCTAGCTCAGTAATTTTAATATTTCCTAAAAATAAGGCGGGGTCACCTACTACGCATAAAATCTTTAAAATTTCTGTGTGGTTAATACATAACGCTAATTTGAAAAATGTAACCCGCAATTTGGATCTGGGCCGGTATTCTGAGGTTCTCGTTTTTAGAGGAGCGGAGCGATATAACTGTCATATGGCTGGAGCGGCACATAAGAATCAATGAGAATACAAAATTACCACTGAACTCGCAATTAAACCACTCACTCATTCACTTGGAGTGGAGCGAGTTCAGAATACCGGCCCTGAAATAAAAAAACCAAAAAAGTTATTAATTTTCATACAATTTTATTCTGTGTGAATCTCAGACATTGCAATGTCTGTAATGTCTGATGTAATTAAAGTAATGTTTTTACAACATTAATAATTTAAATAATTGTTGTTGCATAAAAACGGAGGACATTTTTCAAGTTCAAATGCTAAATAGTTTCATATTTTACGGTTTCTTTTAACTATATTGTTGGTCCACGTAGAATAAAAATACATGAAAATAAATAATCTTTATGGATTTGTTTGTTTCAGACCTTAGACTCTAAGGTGCATCTCTAAATAGAACGCCTCGCCAACTGAGTTGTCAATCTGCGGGAAAAATGTAGTCCGAAATTTTGATCTTTATATTTTATGTGAACCAAAAATATGGTTAAAAAACCGTAAAATAAGAAACTTTTTAGCATTTGAACTTGAAAAATGTCCTCCGTTTTTATGCAATAACAATTATTTAAATTAATGTTTTTACTAATGTCTGAGGTTCACAAAGAATAAAATTACATGAAAATTAATAACCTTTTTTTTTTGTTTCAAATCAAAATTGCGGGCTGCATTTTCCCGCAGATTGATTTGAAGAATTTCTGATTAGAGATATACCACGGTGCCATTTTGCAATTATTTTACAATATAAAATTTTTTTTTACATCTTCAAATAGGTAGTAAAATATTATAATAGTTTATTAGAAACCTCAACTGCATTATTGTCAAAAAGAAAAAAAATAATTTTGTAAAATTGTGATCAAATTAAAAGTTTGATTAAGGGTCAAGGAAAGCATATCAAACATTTGATTGCCCACCAAGGTCGCATGATAAATATAAAATTGTTTAAAAGCTAGTCGAATGATATCCTTACGTTTAGTATTCACTCATTATTACACGGTTTAGTTAGCATTATTTTTACAATGACTACCAATAATAATAATATTTTGTCAGAACAAGAATATAAATTAATTTTGAAGAAGTATCTGCAATCAGAAGAATTTCAAGTGATTAAATATGAAGAAACTGAATTGAAGAAATGTGCGAAAATAATTAACTATTTCTGGTTTTCAATCAAAATTAATGTAATTTTTGATAATAAACAACAACAAATTTCATTTTTCGGAAAAATGTATTCAACCGAAAAATATTTTTTGAATGAAGCAAATTTTTATAAAATATTTTTAAAATATTCCAAATATTATGGAACGATTGGAAGTTGCATACCAATTTTATATTATTCGAGAATCGAAGACAAATTGTTGGTGTTCGAAAATTATTTTCAAGGATTAACAAAATGTAATACATTCGATGTGATGCACATAAAATTAACGCTTGAAACATTGGCTAAATTACATGCGGAATGTATGTCAATAGAAAAATTATCATCAAATGCTTCAATAAAAAATAATAATCCATTTAAAGAAAAATTAAAAACTCAAGTATTACATCCAGCATGGTATGAAACTGAAATTAAAAAATTAAAAAAGGTTATTAAATTTTTAACTCAAACTAATCCGGAATTTCAAAAATTACACGATAAATTGGAAGACGTAATAAAAAGTTCTTTAACATTAGTTTCAACACACAAGTATCCAAGTGTTTTGTGCCACGGTAATTTATGTCGGGAAAATGTATTATTTAAGTACAATGACAAAAAGGAACCAGTCGATTGTAAATTAATTAATTTCGAATTACAGCAATATAATTCTCCAGTGTTCGATACACTACAATTTATTTATTCAGTAACTTCACCAATGATGAGGCAAGTCTCACTTAATGAATATTTGCAATGTTATTATTTGAACTTGAAAGACGAATTACAATCTCGAGCTATGGATATTCACAAAATTATGCCATATAATGAAAATTACGATATATCGGTTTACTGCTTCTTATCTTTCGTTAAATTATATTCCACGTGCTTGAAGATAAGTTCAAATTTGGAAAACCATCACGAAATTATTAAATATGTTGCGGAATTGAACGATTTAATACGTAATTCCGTTTTACATAAAGAAGATTTATATCAAATAATTAGGAATAAATTAAAAAGTGTAAATTATAAATTATTAGACTATAAAATGGCACCTTTAGACCAATTTTCGGGGTATCTGGGAAGTCACAACAGATTGACTATTAATGTTTTGGTAGACGATGCAACAAAAAAATTGAATTTATTTGCCAAATGTAGACCTTTATTTCAATCACAACTTGATTTGGTAGACGACATGGATGCTTTCGTTAAAGAAATTTTTATTTATCAATATATAATTCCAAAGATGACGAGCAACGGTATAAATTTGATCGAGGACTGCGTGGTTCCTTGCTACTTTGCGAGATATAACAATGTATTAGTTTTTGACGACTATGGATTTCAGAATTATAAATGTTTCGATCCCAGAGAGCCATTTAATTATGATACTATAAGTATGATTGTAAAGAAGTTAGCAAAATTTCATGCTTCCTCCATAATTCTAGAAGAGAAATTAAGTAAACAAACAAACTCGACATATAGGCTTATGGAACATCATAAGAAGGAATTGAAAGAGGGCTATATGTTAAGATGTGAAGGACATAGAGGAACAATGATGATTGAAAATGGGATAAAAAATGTAGAACATATATTGGATTTATTTTATGGATCAGATTTTCTAAGTGCAAATCCAGAATTAATACCAAAATCAAAAAATGCTTATGATGATATGTTTGAGTTAGTTAAACCTTCGAATAAATTTCGTAATGTGATATGTCATGGCGATTTGTGGGCAACTAATGTTTTGATAAAAACTGAAAATGGAGTTTCAACTGATTGTCGATTTATTGATTTTCAATTGACTAGATATTGCCCTCCAGCTCAAGATTTACTTGCGTTAATTTTTTTAACAACGACCAAAAGTTTGAGAGATAATCACTTAAACGGTTTAATTGAGTTGTATTATCAATGCATGTCTAATGCTTTAGCAGATTACGATTGTGATGCCCGAGATATAATTTCTTATTCAAGTTTTATGGAAAGTATCGAATATATGATGCCGCAAGCAATTTGCCAAAGTGTTACCTATCACCAATTAATTTTTATAAATAATAATATTACAAGTAAATTTTTGGCAGATGAAGAACAAGCACGTAATGTATTACTTAAAGATAGAAAAGATTTACTTACGTACATGTATAACGAGGATTCGGTCTTTAAAGAACGAACCAAGGATATTCTTGATGACTTTTTGGAAATGTGTTCAAAATATTATTAAAATTGTGATGGTTTTATTAAAAGTTTCATTTTGGATGAATGTTGTTCAAAGTTTTGCTGAATTTTATGTTTTAAAAAGTGCCACTACACAGAAAGTAATCATCAGCTTTCTTTTAACTTAAATGTTTGTAAAATATTGTCCATTTTGTTAGAGTTATTTTGAGTGACTCTAGAAGGGGGTCGAGCGAGTTTCTATTTTGTAAATCTTTTAAGCAATTTTAACACTATAAAGAATTTTTATATCTGATCTATTCTGATCAACTTTTTGTTATTAAATGCAAGATATTATAATTATGTGGCCCACAACAAATGTTAATATTATTCATCCTTATTTACATAAGTGTATTGTAAAATTTGAATACTGGAAAGTTTAATAGTTATATTGGTGTTGGTGATATTTACTTATGGGCTGCTTACAGTAATAATTATAGATCGAAATTAAATTCAATTGCAGTAAGAGTAAGAAGAAAGAGGATGGAACGATGACGTTATAAAGAAGAATAAAGTATAGAAGTGGATTCGACCAATAATTGGAAATTTTAGAACATTGAATGACGAAATTAAATAATTAATCAATTTATATTAGAAATAGTAGATTTACGAGCTAGTACCTTTAAATAAATAAAAATATATAATGTTTTCTGATATTTTTTACTAATTCGATGGGAGAACTTGATAAGTTTAAAAGTTATCGGTACTTGATAATAATATAAAAGGAAGATAGGAAAAACCAGATTTTTTATCTATATTACTTAAAAATTATGGGTCAGTTAAACAGATGAAAATAATCGACCTTATCGCTAAATATAGGAAATATCATTTCATACAGTTATTTAACATAAATTTTATTTATAATTTAAGGTTTTTCAAAATTATTTTTGTTTTTGTACTAATTTTTGTGATTCCTGGAGCAGAAAACTATTTTAGAAAAATAATAAGCTTCTCGAAAACCTGGTCTAATCCAATTGTATGTATCTATCTATACATTTTTAATTGAAATATTTAATGAAAACTGCAAATTGTATAAAAACTGAGATCAGTTTATTCAAACTCGACGCTAACCTCATCGTTTGCTAATAAATTCAAATCTCTTTCCCCACTAAACTGAAGTATCATAATAACAAAAACAACTTTTGCAAATATACAAATTACCATAAAATTAATTCAAAAATCATTTTTAAGCATAGTAAAATAAGGGGGCAGTCATAGAAATCAACTAAGTAGGTGACGACAGATTGTCAACTCAAAAATAAAATGTCTGTGGAAATTCAGTGTTTACCAAGAAGGTAACGGTTGCGAATATTACGTTAATCGATTCTTAAGATTGATGGAACCCATTGCCATGTGAGGGTGTTTATCTTTTTTTCCATGGTTGATTTTAATGGATGTTCCACACGTGGTCCCGATATATCAGTTTTCTCTTCAGCTGACCTTATACGTTCCTACGTCATCTCTTAACATCCGCGACCTCGTTTAATTTGATCTTTGAAATTTTTGGAGCTAATATTTCTGTATATATTTGAAAGTATGTCCACTTCATTCCAACATCAGATGTTTGTTTTCCACGCGACGACGTTGGACGGCCAGAAATCCATACATTATTTTATTTTTGTATAAGCCCATTTAGGACATTACCTTTTCTCAATATTTTACATCGATATTGAGATGATATACCATTCGCAGGTGAATTGAATCTTGTTCAATTGTGTGCAGTTTAGTTATTGTTAGCTTTACACCTGAAACCTGAAATTATGAATCATTAATATTCCAGAGGTTCCAAAAGAATTGAGATGTTGAATTGTACGGATTGAGGTGGAAGGGTATGTTGAAAGGCAATTACTGTATTTAATTTTATTTGATGATATATCTTGGGGTATGTTATTTGTGGTCAATTTTTAACGACGTTTTCATGTCTGCGTTGTGCAGTCTCCTAGATGCACGAATTAGTTTTTGATGAGTTGTCTTCAAATGGCAACTCATCTGTATTTTTATTTCTTATTTGGTTATTTAGTTGTCCCAGGGTATCCCTTCAGGGTATCCTAGATTTTACTTGATTTGTAATGTGTTTTGTGTCTCCTATTGGAGTTTTGGAATCAAAAATTGTCAATCCCATCTTTAACTAAACTTTGTTCATTGAATAAAATCAACTCTTCCATTACTTCTGCATTTTATTTAGAGGACTGGCGCCCGGACATTTTTTCCTGGCTTAGCTAGCGATCGCCTGAGTCACAACGAGAAGAACCCACGAATCGCGTACGCGCCACCCAAGCTCTGGTACTGGACGGGGACGTAATCCCTTAACTGGCCTGTCTACCATTCCATCGTAGACCAGCGGTGCAAGTGGCCCAAATTAGGCAATTGGTGCTACAGTAGCGTCATCCTCAAGACATGTTTACATTGCAGATGTTTTGAAAAATAAGGACATGAATAGTTTTGAGTAATAGAACCTGAATATTACTTAAAGATTGGCCCACTGGAAGTCTTTCTCTGAGTTTGTTATCTTCTTTTTTTTATAACAGCATTAATAATTGGTTTCGGTCCATTATTTGTACTATAGGGTAATCAACTGCAACTCCTTCATACCAGTTTGAATTTTATCTCTTATCATTTGGTGTTTTATTATTTTTATTGTTCTTTCAATTATTATTTTTGATGTACCAACGCTGGCGTGAATAAAATTATACTTATTTCATGTATGATTTCTTGTCGTGCTAATCTGACATGCTAATCTAATATATTTATTCCGCGTTATATAAACTTTAATTATTAGATAATGTATCATTTTTTACAAGGTTAAATATAATTGTTCATTATTTTATTACTTCACAATTTATATCACATTGTATTCAAACAATTACGAACGATAATAAACAGGTTATGACATATATTTAATATTACGTGAAAACCACAATTATTACTAGTCCAGTCAAAATAGACAAAAAAAAGTGCAAAGTTTGCAATAATTCGCATCCAGCTGAAAATTGGCATAAACCTTAAATGCACTGTTACAAGCAAAATATCAAAAGTCCCCACCGATCCCACATCTGCTAAAAAAGTTATTCAAAGTCAAAAGTCAACAATATCGATTTTTTGCATTTTGCTCGTAAATGATAAGTGTTATCGTAAAAATAGGTTAGACAAAAATTGTAGATCATGAAATTCTCTACAAAAATTATTCTTATACTTATTTTCGTAAGAATCGCTATTCCGGATATATCGCGATTTCGAAAATCACTTAATCATTACCAATATTACCATTTTTTCAATCAATAGGACACTGTCTAATAAAACTTCCTATCTTTTGAATCGTGATATCTGATGAATAACGATTCGTACGAAAAAAAGTGTAAGAATAATTTTTGTAGAGAATTTCATGATCTATAATTTTTGTCTAACCTATTTTTACGATAACACTTATCATTTACGAGAAAAATGTAAAAAACCGATATTGTTGACCTTTGACCTTGAATAACTTTTTTAGCAGACGTGGGATCGGTGGGGACTTTTGATATTTTGTTTGTAATAGTGCATTTAAGGTTTATGCCAATTTTCAGCTGGATGCGAATTTTTGCAAAGTGAAATGTCTATTTTGACTGGACTATACTTGTAGTTGACACGTAGTTGAAACTAAACAGACAAAAAATAATAACCTAACGAACAAAAAATTACAACGCGAAAAGTTATTTTGTCCCAATATTAGGAAAGGTAATTTCCTTTGTCAAAAAAGGCCACTAGCGAATTCCTTGTAGAAACTCCGATATCTTGGAAAATTGTGGCCAAATAGTAATTTTCTCAAAAATAAAAAAATTTCAAATAAAATACAGTAAAATTTCCTCAAAGAAAGATATATTTCTCTAGAACCAACCCCTATTCTGTTTCTCGCAATAGGATAGGCAGATTATTAGTAAACTAGTACAGAATATAAATCTTATTTTCAATAATTAAAACGAATATAGGCAAAATGGCCTGAGATGTGATAACCCACATATTGTAATTATAATGAAAAAATTTTTTTTTTATTGTTTTCAAATCAACCAAATTGCCAAAATCGTGTACACCCTCCAACCACATACGAGCGTTGTAAGCAAACTCACGTAATTTCTACAATTTATTATAACATGTATACTCAACAAGAATGAAATTAATAAATACCTAAAAATTAAAGTAAACGCATTTGCAGTTTTTCCGGAATTAATTTTCAAAATTCATACTGTTTTACATTTGCCTAGGCATAGTAGGATACCCCTTAATTTATTTATCTAAATTATATATTTATCCATTTTCTAGTTATAGTGCAGGCGCTGAGAGACATCCCGTATGAAATAACCGCTGACCGCATTCTGATTGAAGATTTAAGTTAAGAAAGACTTAAATAATAAAATCTTGGATGTTGTCGGACGAAATTAGTGCCAAAAAAATAATAGCTATATGAAATCATCGAAAAACAATAAAGATTGTTGTTTTACTATTTTAGATTTTGCTCAAACTTTGTGGAAATGTTCTTTAGGCTTCCAGCGACCAAAATCCATAAGGATTTAATTTTAGTGAGCGCCATTTTCGCTCCACGCAAAATCAAGCAATTGAACAGTCGTATTTTTGTGCTTTACGGTTTTAGATTTTAAGTCAAATGATTATTATATAAATTTCAGTAGGTACAGAATCAAAAGCTCACAGTGGCTCCAATAGTGCTCGAGAAAGAAGAAAGAGTTACCTATACGAAATATCCTTTATCTAACTCTATCTAAAGATAAGAAAGAATACTTTATACTTTGGGCGCGGAAAAAATTTCGAAAGTGATATTCTCGAACAACGCAATCCCCGTCAAGGAGACAATCCCAATAGGGTGATCCCTAGATTTCTAAACTAGGAGAAAATTAAATACCGACAAACCAAAATCCCAGCGGCAGAAAATCTCGAGAAGGCAAAACTCCAATAGGACAAACAGGGATTTCACAAGAAACGAATGACTTGGATTGCTTTGGAACAACAGAGCTTAGGTTATTTGTTAAACACTGTTATAGCGAAATTAGTTTGACTTGACTTAGGAGGAACCAATGTTCTGCGCAGCAGATGTGAAGGATGGACACTCATAAATCCTCAATTCCACCAATTGACACCAACATGGATCCGACCGGACGAATATTAGTTTCTGCACATTAGCTCCACGCTCCGCCTAGTCAAATCAAAGTAATTTCACTATATATTTAGTATAAATTTGTGTTCAATGCGATGGACTTCGATTGATTTGTATTAAAACGATGGCTGGTATGTTTTTACTCAATGTAGTTTATTGAATGGCTATACATATTATTACAAGTCAGATTACAAGTTAATATTTTTAAAAGGAAAATATATAAATGAATTTTGTTTTATTAACTTGTAGTAATATTTTAATTAGTTACTAAAATGTAACTTTTATTATTTATATTCAAGTTAAAGTAAAAAAAAGCTAATATTTTTTTTATTAGCTACATTACAAACAAGTAGGTGACCAACCATGAGCCTAAGACCTACAGTAGCGTGTATTGCAAAACTTGATTCAAAAAAAGGGAGGAGATTAAAGAAATATAATATTATTTGTTCGTTCATTATGTTTGCCATATTTACAGTTTGTTAGAGTTCATCGTGTTTGTGACGTTTGAAAGCAATCTAGAAGTTGCATTGTAAATCTATCGTTATTAAACAATTGTAAATAATAACATAGTTAACAATAGCTTTAGATAGTATGTATAAACAATTTCATGATTATGAAACGTACTTACGTAGGTACTTCTTAACGAGCTTAAATTAACACCATAATAAAGTCATTTGTCTGGCAATAGATACGCGTTTAATATGCAGTTAGTTAAAGAATCTGTGATTTCTGTTCAAGACTGTGTAGATATAATAAAAAGTTATTTACAAGAAGAGAACTTTAAAATTATTGACTATGAAATCAAACCATTTTCAGATACTGTTAATGGATTTATGGGTGATCATCTACTCATTACAATTACATACGAACAAGAAAATGTCCAATCAGAAGTAAGATTTTTTGCCAAACGATTTCCATTTCAACATGAATATCATACTCGCTATGCCTTATCGGTTGGTGCTTTTACAAACGAAATATGTACTTATAACGTGCTTTTTAACGAGTTTAAGAAATTTGCCGGGTTTGATTTAAGTTTTGCTCCAAAGTATTATTTTGGAAAAGATAACGACATTCTTGTATTTGAAGATTTGTGCCAAAAAGGGTTTGTGGTACCAGAAAAACCAAATGCATTGTCTCTCGATCACATAACATTAAGTTTAGAAGTTTTGGCCAAGTATCATGCCGGTAGTATTGGATATCAAGAATTAAAAACGGAAGAAAATGGTAAGAAGTACAAACTTACAGATGAATATGCAAGTTGCATGCAAGAACCCTTATTTAGAAACGATAAAGATTTTTTGGGATACGGTTGGTTTTGTGCTCGTTTAAGTGCTTTAAATGCTTGCGTAGATTTACTACCCCCCGATGAAAGAATTGAAAAGGAAAAATTTAAACAAAAATTGAAAACTGTCGCATATGAAGCTATAGAAATACTAAAACCTAAAAGCAAATTTTACAATTTGTTACTCCATGGTGATATGTGGGGTAAAAATGTTCTGTTTCGATATGTGAATAATAAACCTGTGGAATGCAAATTAGTTGATTTTCAATTACAACGATATGGTCCTCCTGCACACGATGTATTACAATTCATTTATCTCACCACAAATTCAGAAGACAGAAAAAATTACTTCCACGATTTATTGCAATATTACTACAATTGCCTTAAAATTGAGCTAAAAAGAGGAAATTTAGACATAGCTGCAATTTTACCGCTGGACGATTTTGAAGATTCTGTTAATTATTTACTTCCTCAAATAAAACTTCAAACCGCATATTATTTTTCGTTTCAAGGAGCCAATCCAAAATTTCACAAAGAAGTTACATCCAACGTGGAAATGTTTAAAAAGTTTTGTTTTGAAGATGGATCATCATTTTCGACAGATTTGTTCAAAACGGATCAAAATTATAGAAATCTAATGACAAAATCTTTAAACGAATTAAAAGATTACATTCTTTATCCGCGAATTAGTGGCGAAGATTGTTTTAAAATTGTAAAAAATAAACTAAAAACTGCGAATTATAACTTCGTAAGTTACCATTATGAGCCCTTAAAGAAAATTGGTGGATTTTTAGGAGACCATTATAAATTAAAAATTAATGTTGTTCATGATAATAAGTCTGAAATTTTAAATTTTTTTGCGAAGTGTACTCCAGAAAGTAAGACACGACTTGAATTAGGAATTGGTAACAATGCCTACAAAAAGGAAGCTTTTATAATACGCGAATTGTTGCCAATGTGTATAGAAAATAATATTCAAGAGGTAGAGCAATTTACAGTACCGCATTACTTGTTAAGAATTAATGATGTGATAATTTTTGATGATCTTGAATATTTGAATTATTTTTCTGCAAATCCTCAGGTTGCCTTTTCAGTTGAAGAAATGAAAATTGTACTTTCAAAATTGGCTATTTTTAATGCTGCAAATATTATATTGGAAGAAAAGCTCAGTACAAAAGAAAAACCTTTTCGTATTGGTGAGCAATTTGAAGATATGATGGTGGAATCGTTTTTCACTCATGCTAAAACTGCTAGTTCAATTAGTATGAAAGTTGCATTTGAAGGGATTGGACATCAAATTGACTTCTTTTCAGATATTAAGAAAAGCATAACCGATGAGGGTTTTAAAGAAAGAGTGAAAAAAGTAATAGAAGCTTCATATGAAATCGTGAAACCTTCAAAGAAATTTCGTAATGTAGTTTGTCATGGCGATTTATGGTCAAGTAATATAATGATGAAGTATTTAAATGATAGACCGACTGGATGTTATATAATCGATTATCAAATTTTGAGATATGCTCCACCTGCTTATGATTTAATGATTTTACTATATTTAACAACAAATCGTAAGGTTCGGTCGAATCATAAGCAAGAGCTAATTGATTATTATTATGCACAGTTTTCAAATATGTTGCAACGTTACGATTGTGATGTGGAGAAAATTTACAGTTACCAAACATTCTTGGAAAGCTGTAAGTGTTTTGAAGCACAAGCTACTCTTCATACTGTTTGCTGTTATCAAGTTGTGATAACCGATTCCGATCTTATGAAGGAGTACATTACAGATGAAGAAGCATCAAATAAGATATTTATGCGAAGCAGAAAAGAATTTATGATAGATATGTGCAATCGTGATCCAGTATATAGAGAAAAAACGAAAGAAAGTATTGAAGATTTATTGGATGCATGTTTAAAATATTTCTGATCAGAAAACCTAACTATAATAATAATCATTTTTCTTGATCTTTTCTAACACAAAATTTGTATTTATAAGTTCATTAAAGATGTATTTCCTCTAAAACTAAATATATCATATCATTCTAGTATCAAATAATAGTAATAAATAACATAATAATGATGTAAATTATTATTATAACGATCTCGAATTTATTGAAAAAAAAAAAAGCGAAAAAGTTTAAAGTAGGTAATAAAAATTATTTAAAATTATTTTGCATTAATTTATTTTGTACAGAATTTTGTGCTCTTCAATTTTGATAATAGTATGTCAACATACATATTATAATTATTGTGCTGTTATTTGATCATAATAAGACCTGGAATCACAATAAAATATCACACACGTGTCTTTCATACATATCTGGAAAATGTTAGTCATTCCACATGATTCTGCGATGCTTAGAGAAGGTAACAGCAATCACATAAGGGCTTTATTGATGTTTTCTTGTAATTGGTAAATAATTTAGATAAAGCTTGAAAAAAGGAAATTAAAATTTTATATTTTCATGGTAAAGCCTTTATGTGGTGGTATCTTATTTTGAAAAGGATTTGTTCAAGGGCAGGCATTCATTGCAAAGGATGGCCTGGTTCTAGTAAATAACATGGAATAAAAGACGAGATGAAAATGACGTTTAGACAATGTGGTAAAAATTAAACTTAATAAAACAAATTGTTAAAATAAGAACTTATAAAATATACATACATACATCGTGATAAAATTGTAATAAGGAGTCGATTGGGAAGATAATAATTTTTGGAAATTTCGTCAATAAATGGATTTTCGAGTAGGCAAAATGTAATAAGTTTTCAATTGCTCAAAAACTGAACTTTACTAGTCAATAATATTATACCATGCATGTATGTATAACAGGTACTATGAAAAGCAAGAATAAATATTATATAAATGCAAATTATTTGAAAGAAAATTTGAGCCTTCGAGCTCAAAAATGTAGGAGTGTGAATAAAATACAATTCGGCCTTCTACTTCACGTTAGAAAGTGAGGGTCGTTGTAATATAAATTATGAAGGTGATATTGTTCGGTCTTCGGCCTCACGTTAGGTCCATATTTGATTCGCTGTAGAAGGTCATTATAAATTTTATGCTTTGCTTTGAAGAGTGCAATTTCATAGTAATTAATTTGGTAATAATAATTACATTCGCTATTTATATGCTCATGAAGACGGATAAATATGTGAACTCCCTCATAAAAATCGTTCAGACATGAAAGTTAACTATTTCTCTTGTCATTTAAATTTATTTTAGAACTTATGTTCCTAATAATAATAGGTTATGTGACTTTTTGCATTCACCGTTTATCCTCCACTGTTTGGCCCTTTCCGTTTTACCCGGGATGTTTTACAATTACAATATATTTTAAAATTTAAAATTATTGGCAAAACAAATAATGCATAGTATCTATCCTACCATAACTTTCTGCAATATTTTTAATTCTTTTTGCTTCTTGAAATGACACAATATTTTTTGTTTATTTTTGGTCTAATACCTAATAATAATTATTATGAAATTTCATATGTAGAGCCTGATGTTTTTTAAAACTATTTATAAATTGTATTTGGAAATAAATTACCGCAAGTACTTTGAAAACCGCGATGCCAGCATTCTATGTTAATATTCGTCTTAAGGAGCTCGCATTTTCCTTCTGTTTCTTCGTCCTACATATTGTAATATGTTATAAACAATTTAAGACCCTCAGCTTTCGGAAGCTAATTGAATTTGTACTGTTTACTAACAAACTTAAGTACCACGGCAACTATTTTGCCGGAGAGCATTAAATGAGACACTTTCAATGCAGGGATGACTAGGTTCAAGCTCGATATAAAGAGAATGGTGGTGTTAATCAATTTAATTCTTATAACAAAATAAAATGTGGAGCACAAATCTGTCTTTACGACAATTTCGTATCTAGGTCGTGAGTGAAGTTGTGTGAGACAACTTCCCAACGCAATCACATTTACTGTAAAGACGCTTTCTAAATTGCTTTGAGAAGCTTTCATGAATGTTATATAAAAATATGCGACATATCAATCAAGGGCTTTTCCATTCCTGTCTGAATATTACCACTTCTATTGAAGTCCTTACAATCCATTTCACGAGGTGGATTAATCCTCTTTTGCTACTCTTTTTACTACAACTTTTCACCACAGTGAAGAAATTCTGCGAAGCTAAGAAATTCTGCGAAGTCCGCGACTTGAACCCAGAATTTCCGCTCCGTAACTCAACCAGCGATCAAATCACTCCACACCGTGGTCTTTGCGACATATAAATTTAATACAAAATAATTATTAATTCAATTGTTTTACTTTCCGCAAATGTTCCCATATATTCAGAACCTCTGACTTCTTCACGTAGCTCCCGATAGCTTCGACCAGATGGCGCTTGCTAAAGTTATTTACCAGATTTTTAAGTTGTATCTGCTTTTCCGCCACTTGCTACCAAAATTAACAGAATTATTCTGTTGGAGATCGTTGGTGTCCTCTACGTATTGCTGGTTACGTGTTTGTTGCAAAATTTCGGCGCAAATATCAAAATCTTGCCCTCATACGATAAGTTAACCTCCAAATTATGATTTTTAATACAATTTTCTTGAACTCCCCAAATACAGATTTATTCGGCACAATCGTTGATAGACTGAGTAGCATTCGTTGACTTCCCAGTTCGATGTCCAATTTATTATTTATCAAAAATTATCAGATTTACGTGAATCTGCACGTTCGCACAAAAATAGTTAATTTTATCAAAAATTCCGTAATGTCGATGTTCACACCGAAATCAATACGTGTTCTTTATCGAACGCAGCTACTAAACACTCGAGATCTTCCCAAGATCAGCCTTGATCTCAAGAAAACTGAAAATTTTCACTTTTTCTTGCGAAGTACGAGAGAATGCGTCCGTTTTATTCAACAGACGGCCGGCGTAAGAAGTCTCGATTGTCGGAAGTGCCACACTTAACAAACCAAAATTTTCTAAAATTTAACACATTCCCATTAAATTGTAAGTAATTGATTTTTGGCGCTAAATTCAAATTTTCACAAACTGATTCTTACTTGTACACAAATATTAGGATCCACACAATAATAAACAAGATGGTGTTAATGTAAGTGTCTTTGGTGAACATATTGACCTTTTGTTCAGAATTTGTGCTCAACGTATACGGGTTTTTATTTCCACCCTCTTATGATTTTACAAATTATTCATCTGTTCGTTTTATTCATTTTGAATCTCCATAATATGAAACAGTCAATCCGCAATGCGCAGAGTGCAACATGTGGAAAATTTTCTATACTATTCATAATGGTCGTATTAATATCTCAAATAATTACAATCTATTTTGGTAATTTTAAAATGTACAGGAGTACACAGGTATACAAAATTATAGTAGAAGTTAACACAAAGTGTGAATGTAGCGCAAAACCATACTACGTAACTTAGGGGCTAAACGTTAGGGGGAGTATGGTAAAGTAAAAAGAACATAGTTTAACAAATAACCTAAGCTCTGATGTTTCAAACCTATCAGCATGGATTGCATGTTGACTTCAAATTTATTCTAAAAAACGAGAAAAATTTAACAAATAACTTAGGGTTTGATGTTTCAAATGAAATAATATAAACTTCCTTAATACTGCAGGTAGAATTTTCACCTAATAAGGTCCTAATTATGATCCACAATCAAATCAACAAAAAAATAAATTTAATAATAATAATAATAATAAAATCTAAATTTTTAAATTATTGAACACTTCCTATCATAATCACAGGCCTAGAGTTATGAGTCAATATAACTTTCTCCAAGAACTAATAATGGTAATAATTAATTAGTAATAATGGTAATAATGTTAGCGAGTATTATACAAAATGCGCCAATGAATAGCTATTTATGTAACTAGTTATGAAATGCGACACGAGTGGCCGCAAGTACAAGATTATTTGGAATGTTTTTTCCCTTGAATTTGCATCGGGAAAATAAACTGCCCTTTTACAAGTGGCACTTACTCGCTTATTGGATAATATACTTAAATGTAACCAGTTGCATAAAATTAAACATAAAACCCGAGATGATTATGAAAAGTGACACTATGATATTATATACATAATAATATAATAATAGTATTTCATAATTAGATAAAAATAATTTTAAATAGCTTTATACTTTATACTGTTTTTGTGATGCCATAAAAATACAGTAGTTAAAATTTAAAAATACGGCAGCTATGGATTAATATTAGTTGCTTGGGACTTATTATTTAAACAGAATATAGTAATAAACACCTTATTAAAATTTATGTATGTAATCTCACTTAGTAATATGGGAAATAATTTACAGGTAACTCAAAAAAGCAATTTTTGCACTAAAATTAAGCATAAATGAAATAAAGCCTATATATTTAAGCTACCAGTAATTTATCTATAAGATAATTAGATTTATTTTTATCAAACGCTATAAATACACATATTATAAAAATACATGAACAATACATCATGTTAATGTAAATTAGTTCAAATGACAAGAAAATTTTAAATTAAATATTTATACAGTTTATTGTCCCTATATATAACGAAAGATGTGTAAATTTTTTTGTAGTCTTCAAGAAAATTGTATGAAAAACAATTGAATATAGATTGTATTAAATCATACTTGTTAATATATCGGCAGAAATGAAAATCAAAGAAAATTTGTTATCTCGCGAGAACTGTAACGAAGTTATTAAAAACTACTTAAAACACACCGAATTTCAAATAGTAAATTATGACGTCAAGCCTTTCTCAGAAAATGTGGAAGGATTTCTGGGTGCTCATTTTCGCTTAACCATCAAGTACTTACTGAAAGGTAATGAATTTGAAGTAAATTTCTTTGTTAAAAGTATTCCCAACGAATACGAACTTCAATCTCAATATGCCACGACAGTAGGGGCATTTAGTAATGAATTATTTGTATATGGTGTACTTTTTCAAGAATTTGAAAAATATAACACGCATGGTTTAAATTGCGTTCCAAAATTTTACTGTGGTTTGGAAAACGAAACTTTAATTTTTGAAGATTTATCTGAAAAAGGATATGTGGTACCCGAAATCCCAAATGTTTTGGGTATGGAAAAAATAAAATTGACGCTTAAAGCATTGGCAAATTATCACGCAGCTGGTATGGCTTATCAAGAATCAAAATCAAAGGAATTAGGAAAAAAATATAGTCTCAATGAAGAATATTCTGATTATATAAAGGAAAACTTATTTCATAGTGAACCAAAACCGTTAATTCGTCAGTGGCTTTCTGCTCGATCGATATCCCTTAACGCGATAATAGATACTTTACCTCCTTATTCAGAAATTTCTAACGAAGATTTGAAATCGAATATAAAAATGATTGCAGAAAAGTGTCCCGAAATAATGAAACCTAAAGATATGTTTTATAATGTTGCATTACATGCTGATATATGGGGTAAAAACGTAATGTATCGATATGTTGACGATAAACCAGTACACTGCATTTTAATAGATTTTCAATTTCCACGATATGGTCCTCCGGCTCATGACGTACTGCAATTTATTTATCTCACTACAAGACGAAGCGAAAGGGAGAAACATTTGCATAGCCTATTAAAGTATTATTACTCGTGCTTAAAATTTGATTTGAAAAATCTATCTGTGAATATAGAAGGAATTTTACCTTACGAAGATTTTGAGATATCTGTTAATTATTTATTGCCACAAATTAAATTGCAAACAATTTATTATTTTTTGTATCACTCCGCAGCTCCAGAGTTCTACAAGAAATTGGTATTAAATGTCGAAGAGTATCAACGTTTTTGTTTTGAGGATTCATCTTCGTTTGCTTTAGAACTTTTCAAAACTGATGCAAATTACAAAATATTGGTAATCGATGCATTGGAAGACTTGAAAGATCATATAATTTATCCAAGAATTACCGTAGAAGATTGTTACCAAGTTTTGCAAAGCAAATTTAATGAAGATAAATACAAAATGATAAACTATTCCTATAAACCGCTGAACGCAGGCGGTGGTTTTATGGGGGACTATTTCAAATTAAAAATAAATGTATTTTTTGACAACAGTTACGACACTTTACATTTTTTTGTAAAATGCTCGTCAGAGAGTAAAACACGTTATGATTTAGCTGTCGGTTCGCAATTGTTTATGAAGGAAGCATTCGTTTTAGGAACTTTTTTACCTCTTTGCGAAGAGAACGGAATTAATGAAATAACAAACTTGATCGTTCCATTTCATTTAGTTAGAGTAAATGATATTATTGTTTTTGATGATCTGGAATTCTTGGATTTTAAAGCAGCAAATCCTCGACAACCCTTTACTCGAGAAGAACTTAAGATGGTTATTGAGAAAATGGCAATTTTTCACGCTTCGAGTATAATATTAGAAGAAAAACTAAGTACGACCGAAGAACTGATCCGATTAGGTAATATATTTAAAAATGAAATGGTGGAATCCATGTTTACTAAAGAGGATATAACGATGAGTCGAACTATCAAGGTGGGATATGAAACATTACTTGTTGGAATAGATTATTTTTCTGATATAGAGAAGAAGATTTCTGATGAAGCTTTGAAGTCAAAAGTGGGTACACTAAGAGAAGCGACATTTGAGTTGGTTAAACCTTCGACAAAATTTCGAAATGTAATATGTCATGGTGATTTATGGGCTAGTAATATAATGATGAAGTATGATAAGGCAAAAGTTGTCAATTGCTTTATCATCGATTTTCAGGTCGTGAGATATTGTCCTCCATCTTATGACTTACTAAGTTTGCTTTATCTATTAACAAGCAGATATGTTAGAGAAAAGTGCCTTTCAGAGCTCATCGACTATTATTATGATAAATTTTCGAGCTTATTGCGCAGGTATAATTGTGATGTAGAAAATATTTACAGCTATGATAAATTTATTGAAAGCTGTAATTATATGAAACCATTAGCTGCATATCAAGCTGCGATGTACTTTCCTGTTATAGTAATTGCTTCAGATATCGTCAAAGAGTTCGTAGTTGACGAAGAAACCTCACATAAATTTTTTAATGAAAAGAGATCAAGCTATATGATTGAAGTGTGTCAACGTGATCCAGTATATCGAGAAAGATTAAAAGAATCAGTTCAAGATGTACACGATATTTGCATTGAATACTATTAGATTTAAAATGTATCCAGTATGAACTCAGGAATAATTTTGGGATGAGACATTTAAAAAAACTACACAGTAAATTAGCTAATACAATGTTTTTTTTTGATATCGTATATCTATCGGTTTAGAAAATATTTAGGGCAGATACTTTTTGAATTGAAATTGTAATATATTAAATGAAATAAAATATGTAGATACAATGTTAAAAAATAAGACAATAAGAACAAAACTAGTTAAATCTATAAGATTATTGTAAGTATCATTAAATGTAAATAAAATGACTTATTTACCACAGCAGTGGTTTAATGTGTTCGTTGGTGGAGCTACAGCGCGGAAATTTTAGGTTTAATGTTTGAATTTCTTAGCTCGGCCCTCCAGGAAACATTGATATTTACATAAATCTGGCTAATAATTGACAAGACGTCAAAGTAAAAAAAGTGCCTTATTCCTATTCTTACACTAACCTGCGTCTTGTGGCGAGTATCCCTAATAGCCCTAATCATGTGTAAGCCCATTTCTACACAACAATGGGCATGGTCAGGTCGAGGAGTAGGTAAACCAGACACACAGTAATAACAATCTCCCAAGAGTTTAATTCTTAAGCAATAATTTTCCTGAAAATGACTTAATAATTTATAATCACTCGAAATTTTTTGTACTTACAGCTGCCAATTTATCAAACCTTGCGAACAATTCATTCAATATTCTAACTAACTCTTGAGCAGTGCATCGACTTGCAAGTTCTAAAAATAAACTAAAACTTAAAAACAATAAAAATGATCAAAAGAAAATTACCAGTAAATCCTTTAATATCAGCAAATAGTATGCTAACATTTTCGTACCGATGAATGTATATTTTATGAAATTGATGCGCTTGAAAGGTACCTCCTCGTTCCTCCTCACGAGCTATATCTCGTATCATTTCTTTGGCAACAAAATCTGGCAGTACTAAGTAATCATTTCAATTAAAATTAATGAATTTTTTTTAATTTATAATGTATTACCAGACAATAACAATTTTTCTTGTCGTTCATTTTCTGCTTGAGTTCGATATCTCATTTCCATGGATCTATGTGTTTCCAGAAATGCTTTTCTTTGACTCCTATCTGTCAGATATTTTGTGTACATTCCAGCAAAATTTACTGCAGTGTATAGCAAGCCATTTGCTACTGTTCTCTGAATTTGACATTCAAGAGGTTCGGAATCTTCCTGAAATGAGAGAAAAAGTAATTTTAAACGGTGAGCAAAGGTACAACTTACCTCTAGATTTGTCATCGCCATTTTAATTATGGTAACTAAAATATGAGCAATAGACGAAACCCAACCAGCGATCATACACCATCGAAGAGGCAATGGAAGCATAGCGTATGGTACAAAAATTGTAAATAAAATATACCAAACCAGATTTTCTCTATCGCAAAAACCAAATCCTTGTCCTATGAAACCTATAAAAGTCATTTATTAATTATTATAAAGCTCTAAATAATACACTCCCTACTTTGAGCATTTAAGAGAAGCCAAGTGCATACTGCAGCCCAATGTAGATAATTGTTGGCAAAACATTTCCACCATCCCAAAACACATATTGAAATATTTGCTGCTATACAGCATACAGACCAACTTATAGCATTAGAGTTATCTTTGACGTTAATTTCTAAACTACTTCTGCTCATTTGATATGCCCAAAATCCAAACAAAGCCACCTAAATAAGTATTGGTAATAATAAAATAATTGCTTTTTATAAGGTATTTCCATACTTTTAGTAGTAAATCGACAATGTTAACTATAATTAGAGATTTTTGTCTTTGCTTATGTGAATATCTCAAGTAGGCCATCTCCAAATGTTTGCTGTGAAAACTGTTGGTAAGACTTGGCCAGTATATTCCTTTATACATAAGGCCTCGTTTAAATACACTGGCCAAATCAGCTTAAAAATAAAATGATTTAAGTTAAAATAATTACAGCTTTTTTATTTTGCAAACCTTGCATTTCAGTGAAAGAATCTCGATCTCCTGAAAAAGCATCTTTGTAATATTGTATACTAGAATTATTTCGTCCTGATGTAAGATCTTCCGTAAAACTAGGTTGACGAGCATTTCTCAATGTAACTGTATCTTCAAAATCACATGAATCACGAATGTTAATAGAAGATGATATCGATTGAGCCTAAAAATTAAGCTAGTAGTTTTTACTTTCCAAATATCTTAATAATACTTACTTGTTCTTCAGTAGATGTTTGAATATCAATGGCATGATTATTTTCTAAATCAGTTAAAATGTTCTTTTTCTCCATAGCCTCAATGGCTACCGAAGCAAAAGTTGGCTTTCCATCACGCATAAGAGATATTTTGTTGACTGCATTAGTCCAGATGATTTTGGTCTTTGGGAATGCCGTGTTTCTGTAAGACATGAAATAGTGAAAAATTTGTTTACGTTATGCTTATTTGAATTATGTACAAGACTATAAATTAATTTTCATATTGGTTTAACTAAGGTGTGGTGCTAAAAACACTAGATACTAATTGGCCTACCCGCATAGACACACGCAATAAACCATTAGGTGGTATGCATCAAAATATGATATTAATATATTAACTATTATAGTTGTTAGGCATCCTATCTATTCCACATCTCTATTTAAAATTAGCAACATCGCAATTAATTAGACTGGAGCAAGAACCTATTGCACATAACTGAAGATTTAATAAATTAAATATAATGTTGATGGTGAATTGAAACCAATTAAACTGTTCAATTAAGTAATTTAATTATGGGATTGCTAGTTTGTTAGAGCTCAATGTAATATCAATTGAAAAAATATTAATTGTTTAAAAAATTATACAAAATTAAAAAGGAAAAACAGTTATATCATGTCGACTTCTTCTACAACTAAAAAGCTGTAACTTTTTTTGTATAGTATAGGGTGTTTTTTTAGCTGCATGAGAACTTCAAAATGAAATAAAACATTAAAAACCTGACGGAATGTTTTGGTTATAATTTTTTTATGAAAGTACAGTTAAAGGCATTTATGATTTGAACATGACTTCCGGCATATGACCACCACGACTAATGGTTACGAAGCCCATCCGTTCAGTCCAATTTTTGACCACTTTTTCAAATATTTCTGGCTTTATTTCATAAATGGCTTGCTGAATATTAGCCTCCAATGCTTCTAGAGTTGTTGGTTTGTTAGCATAAACCATGGATTTAACATACCCCCACAGAAAATAATCTGGAGGTGTCAAATCACACGATCTTGGAGGCCAATTGATAGGACCACGTTTTGAAATAATGTTGTCACCAAATTGTCCTTTCAATAAATTGATGGTTTCGTTGGCTGTGTGGCACGTAGCACCATCCTGTTGGAACCATAAGTTGTCAATGTTTAGCTCTTGAAGTTTTGGAAACAAAAATGTATTGAGCATGTGTCGATATCTCACACCATTCACCGTAACGGTAGCTCCTTCCTCATTTCGAAAGACATATGGACCAATGATGCCGTTGGCGTGTATTCCACACCAAACAGTCAATTTTAATGGATGCAATGGAGTCTCAAGATAATGTCCCGGATTGGTCTCACTCCATATACGGCAATTTTGTTTGTTCACATACCCATTTAACCATAAATGTGCCTCGTCACTGAACAAAATTTTAAGGTAAAAAAATGGATCCACTTCCAATTGGTTGGAAGCGAATTTGGTAGCGTTGTTCAATGGCCAATCTATGCATTATCAAATGCCAAACCTTGCTAAACACAAATGTCAAAAAACTGTTTCCATAGCAATCTTGATTCAATTGTTATCCCTATTGAAAGTTCTCATGCAGCTAAAAAAACACCCTATACATATAAATAGTTTTTCTTGAAATAAATGTCTTTTGAATAAATTACTCGCCCTAATTATTGAAGACTTTTTATATTGAATCTATTGAAGTCGAATTGAAGTGGTCACATTTTTAATATTTTATTAACTGATGCAATTAAAAATTAATTAATTATAATATGTTAATATGGCTTTTAAAAACTCGACATCTACATTTCATAAAATCCTAATTGGGTCATTATTCCATATCAAATCAACCGGACTTGCAACCTAATCCTCGCCAATTTTAATAACACATACAGCATTTAGTGGTATCAATGACGAGCATATAAAATACATTTTTTTGATGATTCGATTTTTATTCAAACCGCTTAGAAAATTGCCAATGTTGCTGAAAATTTCCACGCACGAGAGATAATTTAGTATTATAAATGTTTGTTACTCCAGTTCCCAATTGAGATTATCTCATGAATGAGCTTTCATATACGAAATGTCACTTAGAAAGGAAAAAAACGTGTATATTTTTACTTTTACGATTTCAAAATTCTTTTCTTAATTTTGAATTTCTCAAAAAGTAGTATCTTTCTTTCTCGGTGAAAACCTTCATTATAACTTCGGGCTATAGATAATGTTTGCTTTTCGTACCTTGGTAATCAATTATCCCTCCGATGTATGAATAGCTTTCCACTTCGATAAGTAATATGGTACTAATATTATTTGTTATGATGGGATCTCGGTAGGTTTTTTATTACCCTTTGGTGATAGTTTTTTATGATGGAGGATAGCAAAAAGTTTAACTATGTTTACTTTTATATTGCCTGAAAACTCAAAAAGTTAATTGGAAATGAAATATTATATACAACTTCTGGTTTATTACTGATACAGAAAAACTGAATTAAGAATAAAATTGAAATTTAATTTTGCAGATAGTTATGAGTTCTTGGTTCTAAATAAAATCATTTATTTGTATCTGCAATTTTTTTTTATATCTCATATTTTGTAAGGAATCAAATATTAATTCCCTATAATGATGCATGGTCTATGCAGCGACTAGATAAAGTATTATATGGAGGAGTGAAAACAATTCAGATAAAATTGAGAAATATTTGACTAATTATTAATTTATTGTAAAGAACCATTTTTGTAATTAACTTAAAATTACTTTTTAAAACGATACAAGTTAAGGCCCTGTGACACTTGTACTAATTTGGTCATAAATTTTGTCAAATGTAAAGCAAATTTCCAAATGTATACAAGAGCTGTTCAAGTCCCATAATAGCGGTTCCATTCAGGGCCGCATATACGGGGGTGGTTTTGGGGGTTCACCCACCCCCATGGGAGAGCGAGAGATTAAAATAAAGGGTCTAAAAATTTCTTTTGACGCAAAAACCCCTCCCATGGCGTAGACAAAACTTTTTTTTCTGAAAAAAAGCCCTCCAATAACCAATGTCTAATAGCTACGACCCTGGTTCCATTAATTTAAAATCAGTGTGTAAAATTTAATCCACGTAAGATAGGGATGAAATAGCTGTAGAAGTTGAAAAAACAGTTCAACTTTAATCCAACTAATTTTATTGATAAGCTGGAAATATTAATATAAAATCTGTTCTGAAACTTCTGTCGACTAATTATAGTATACGTTTAAAGAAGTTATTGAGAAACTGCTTTGTGGTTTTAACTTTGGAGATGAAGAAGTTAATTTACTCTATCCCGTTCCAAAAAGTTCAAAAGATAATTAATTAAGATAATAATTTAAAATTTACTGTTGCATTTTGGTATTCGGCAACTGTATAATAATGTGTAAATCTGAAATTGCAAGGTAAATTGCAACAATAAATGAGCTTGGTTGAGTAAATAGTTAGGTAGTGTTCATTTTGCTCAAGCTAACCACACAGAAAGACCGATGTCTTATACGACCAACGGCTAGCATATTAAAAAAAATAGAAAATAATCATAATATCTATAGAATACCAAGCATTCGGAATATTACTAAAACAAGAATGAGATAAGAGGGGAAGGCACAACCCAGGTTAAGACAAAATTGGCATCCTAAAACTTCTATACCAAAGTGAAATGGTTTTGAGCAGTCCACAGAAGTGCGCTTAGAAAAAGAAAAAGTTCAACATGAGGATTGGAATAATTTCGAACACCACCACCATTCGAAGGAAAATGATGTTGGCGTTTTGCTAAATATAATGTACTTCAATGAGAGGTACATAAATTATGAATGTACAGGTAAGAATCGCATAGACAAGTGTGTCAGATGCAAAGAGAACAGATAAGAACAAAATGAAGAATAAAATACTAAAAGAAGATAAAGAGTTAAAGAATATGTAGCTTACCAATTAGGCAAGCCTTGTGAAAAGCCTAACACAGTGTAGGAAATCCAGGTAGGTGGAATCTAGAAGAAATTCTATACAAGCAATACTCAGTTCCACCAATAGAGGAGTTCTTGTAGGTAAAAATCTTATACTATCAACTAGTATGACCAGCAATTTGGTGTAAATCAAGCACGGATAGACTACAGAGCGGGAAACTACGGTTCTAATCCTGATTAAGTCGGATATGTGCTGTGATCTAAAAAGTCCAAAATCGATCTATGGACTATGGAGAAGGCAAAAGGAAACCACCCCATTAACATTTCCCTAGTAAAGCCTTCCTGGCTTAGCCAGGAAGATCGCCTACGTCTAAAGAAGATATGGCACTAATAAGAAGAAGAAGTATGACCAGATTGAAGATGATTTCCTCCTTCGAACAGAGAATTGAGGTAAAGAAGGTAATTTCTTTGTACATTAATTTTAAAAAAATTAAAAATGTACCTTCTCCACCAATTTAGTGGAAATTTCAACTAGGTTCAAACACTACAACAGATCAAAAATTATGTGATGAGCTTGGGAAAAATACTACAATTTTGATTGAGCAGTTGGAAATTAATCCAAAATGACAATGAAATATTTGATTTTGTGTAAATATTTTAACTCTATACACCCAAATTTTTTTCACTAAATGGGAACAAATTAAACATTGGATATTTCTTTTGTAATTTGTAAAAAATTGAGAAAATCGGTAGTAGTAAAAGCGAAACAACCCAATAATTATAATTGCCATTTGGTAAATGTTTACGATGACACATATCATTTAGAAGTTTGCTCCTCACTCAGTTAAATTGTATTTGTCTCGTCGTTGCAGTCCATTTGTTTTTATTATTTCCAGTCAAGGGTTTCTGTCGGAGTCGTGTCAGACTTAACCTGCATTTCTTTTTGTTGATATTTAGCTTTTAGTCGATTCTAAATTTAATTTATACTCATGTTTTATGTTTGGTCTGATTTTGTATTTTTAAAACATGTCACCTAATTATTGTTATTTTTTTTAAGATTTAATAAAGTAACTCTTATCTTTATCCGTATTATCGAATTCACCTTTATTAAGGATGTTCTTGGTAGATTACACCTCCTTGGTTTAATATTTTATAATTTTTCTTGTTAAGTTTTTCATTGGACGTCGATCCTGATGACGGTCCTGATTGTTGTTGTTTTTTGTCCTATCGATTTGTAGATATATATTCGACGACCTATTCTTCAACTATATATTATTTATATTTAAATTTATTTTAATTTGAAATAAATATAACACCCCTCATGGTTTCTTCTGGATCAGACCTCAACCATACCATTAATAATTTTGCTGATTTTTATTACATTCTAGCAGACCTCGATTTTTCCTTAGTTACTGCGCGGACCTAATGTGCAAAAGCTCGTCCGTTCGGGTCTCTGTTGGTGTCAATTGGTGGAATTGGGTGTTTGATTTGATTTTGATAATTTTATAAATGTAAAGTTTTGTATTAAACAAAAAAATTGCTTTTGTACTTTTAATATTGAAGAATAAAATAATTTTTTTCGTCCTGTATGTCCCATTAAATATTTTTTAAAATTATCTAAGAAATTAATGTCTAATTCAAAAATTTTAAGTCTCTGTGTACCACAAAATATAATAAAAAGCAGCTGAATTAAAATTTGCAGGGTCTAGAAGTTTGCCGATATATCATCATCTATCATCGAAATAGTACAGATACACAATTATTAAAATATATTAATACAATTTTTCTTAATAAATAATATAAGCTTAGTAATCCAAGTTTAAGAAATATTTTATTCTTTATGTACTTATTTTTATCAAAAAAGCACAATTTCGGTCATTTAAGTATACGTTTAATTACACTTAGAGCTTTGAACTATAAATAGAGCTTTGATGTCAGCTTTATTCGAGGGTTATTTGAGGGTTACTTGCGGTATACAAATACGTTTATTGGCATAAGGTTGGTTGTTAAAATTTATGTAGAACTTGGCGATTGTATTTTGATATGGGGTTTTGAAAAAGTGAGCAATAATTATGAACTTCTTACAGCATCTTTTCGATTTGGTCAGAGTGATAAGAAGAAAACAAAATACAGAGCTGTGAAAATTTTTATCGAAAATTTTCTATTTATTAGGAGAGCAGTGGTAGAATACGATACAATTTGAACAGCAGTTTCATTTTAATTTAAAAATATCGTTCAAGTATCAGAAATAATTACACTAATAAAAGGAAACTTTATTGATTCCTAAACCGCTAAATAACTTTCTGTTTACATGGCCAGAACTTGGAGGCCACATAGGTTTCCTCGGGAGTAGGTACATAAAAAATTGCGACAAATTGCAAATGTTGTTCGTATTTACATTTAGCCTAAACCAATATTTGATTTCCTTTTTCAATAAACGATTAATAAATACTGCTATATTGACAAACGTAATAGGAATAAAAAAAAACAAAATTTAATTTAATTTAATTCTTACAAGCGATAAATATTTTTCTCAGCTACCTTACCTATGCATACAAAATTGGTTTAAATAATGGAATAGTATATTATTCTAATATCGGAATAATTAGAAATCTTGGTTTTAAATAATTGCAAAATTATTAGTTAAAAGCACGACAATGAAAATTCGATTGTCGATTCTAATAAAAGTAGTTTTCGTGGTGTGCTTTTTGTCAAATAGAAATACTCGTTGCTTTAACACAACATTAAGTTTATGTTAGAGAATGCAATTTACTTACAGAGGAGTTAAGAGGGAAATGTTGTAGGTCAACAAACCTATTTTAGACATGTAATCCATGAAAATTTGTGCTTTAGTAATAAACCAAAGTTACAGGAATGTGTCCTTTACGGTAATGTTAAAAATTTAAGTCAAAATTGATAAAACATAACTCTAATTTTAATATAGCATAATATAATATAGATCGTATACATAGTGGTAAAAAATTATTCTTTCCACTTTGCAATTTTGTACTGGTGCAATGCAAAAAAAACAAATTTTGTCTCTTAGATAATAATATCCAAGCATAAGATCGAAACATGTACTATATCGTTGTTGGAATTCCTGACTACCTTTTAAATCTGTATAGTAGATACATAATATAATTTTTAATCTTGTCAAATTTCATATACGAAAATTCAACGTAACGATTAGGTATTTCAAGTTTTCTATTCTTGGATCAGTAAAAACTTGTTTTTCTGGAAAGGTAGCTCATACAGAAACAACTTTAGTGTTACTGTCGAAAGTTATTAATTGTTATATTAAAAGTTAAGAATTGGAAAAACAAGTCAGTTAAGATTATGTCATTAACCAGCACCTCAGATTTCTGTAATGAGGTAATTCTAAAAAAGCTGATCATGCATGGGAAAGCTGCATGTTGAACCCATGCACTTTCCGCAGTGTTCGTTGTAATTGACTACTGATAAGTCATACATCCTATTCTCCGTTTGGTACTAATAAATGAAATAGCTTTTTAAAAAGGACTTTTTATTAGCCCCAAATGTATCTGGCGCAGTCGGTACAGGATTGTTTTAGTACAGTATTTTCGACAAAAATCGCGAATTTATTGTGTTCGTTTTAACGATTAACTAAAACATTCGAATCTGCAAAATTAGAGTTGTAAATAATAATTATCGAAGTGCATCGTCGAAATTATTGTTTCAACGGAAAGTTAAAGTTCAATCGACGACAAAATCGCGAAGATTGGACACAAAATTCAACAAGTGAAATTGGAAACTACAATTGGGACGACATCGCCGAATTGCAGATCGTCAATTCCACTAACCCCACCCTGAAGTTCGAAGCTGGTGACCACAACACGGACGACATCGCCGAATTGGAGGCCATCGAGTTCGAAACAACAACGAAGATAAAAAAAAAGAAAATAATGGTTCAACTCCTGTAAGTGAAAATTTTTATCCTAATAATTTTTATAATAATTATATGTCTACGATTCAATAATATAAAATCGTATTTTTTACACACGCGTACTACGTGTCATCATTAAAAATAAAAAAATTAATTTTTTTAAATAAAGAATATTATTTGAACTTTGCGTACGTAACTAATAAATAAAAATTGAATTTTGAAGTTTGAATTCATGCCTGAAAACGAAACAGTAAGAGATAGGAGTCCTCTCAGAAGCGAAGTCACAATGGCAACTCCGAAAGTTGAAAAGTTTCACATTGATTCAATTCCCGAATTTAGTGGGAATTCGGCAAGTTTGCCAATTTTTATAAATGCTAGTGAGTATTTATTAAATACTTTCACTGATCGTGCAAATATAAATAATCCACAGAATCAATTTTTATTACGAGCGATAATTGGAAAACTTAAAAATAGGGCTTTAGATTTAATTGGGTCTAGAGGTAGTCTGAGTAATTGGAATGAGATAAAGGCATTATTATTGCGATTCTTTTCCGATTCCAGAGATGAAAAATGTTTGGTTGGAGATTTATTACAACTTAGACAGTACAAAAATGAAAGTGCTGTAAATTTTGGCAATCGCTGTCAAGACATTTTAAGTTTATTACTTACCAAATTACAGTTAACTGAAGTTGATGAAGATATTAGGGCTTTAAAAACGCAAATTTACGAAAGTCAAGCGTTAGACGCTTATTTACGAGGGTTGCAAAGTAGTTTGGCTATCAGATTACAAAAACCAGAAACTTTAGAAATTGCAATTAGTTTAGTAATAGAGGAAGAAAATTTTTCATATACAAAAAATAATTTATTGCAGCAATCTAATAATAAAGTAAACTCGTATGAACCGAGAGGTCATAACCATCAACGAAGTGATAAAAGTAGTAACTCTAAACCATCATATAATCAGAATAAACCTTTTAATTATAATCAAACAAATAATAATTTTAATCAAAGATTGCCCAACAATAATAATTATAATAATTCAGGTAATGCAAGGCAAAATAACTTTGCATCACATTCAAATTATAGATCAAATAATAATAATTTTAACAAGCCATTCCAATCATATTATCGTCCGAATCAAAATTATCAAAATAATGGAAATTATCCAAATTATCAAAATAGGCAATTCAATAATAATAACGGTCAAAAAACTACCGTGACAAGACGTTTTGTCCCAGAACCAATGGACACGTCGTCGGGAAATACTAGAGCGGGAAATACGAGGCGCGAACCTCAAAATAGCAGATCAAATTTTAAATCGGAAGAATTGTTTCACATAATTGATATTTCTAATATTAACACGTCCACTTTACCTTATATAAAAATTCCTAACTTAAATTTAAAATTTATGATCGATACAGGGTCCTCGAAAACCCTCATACATCCGAAAATTGTAAAACGATATTATAAAGATTATGTTAAAGAATCACCCTTCAAAATTAGAACGGCACATAAAACTTCATTTCATAAATTTATAGCAAGGATACCATTACCTAACATTTTTAATATTAAAGAATATTTTAACTTTTGTATATTTGATTTTAATCCTAATTACGATGGTTTAATTGGTATGGATTTATTGAAATATTTGGACGCGAATATTGATTTAAAAAAGAATATTTTGTGTACGAAAAATAATGTGATTCCCATATATTTTGAACAATTGAAACCGAAACAGTTTCGATTACAACCGCGTCAACAACAAATTATCAAAGTTCCCGTAAATACAAATTTAAATTTAGGAATAATTGAATATAAACAAATAGTACAAGGGGTCGAAATCCCACAATGTTTAGTTACAATAAAAAATCGTGAAGCCATTATTAGTATTACCAATAGCAATGAAACGGAAAAGTTAGTAACTGTAGAACCATTAAATGTAATTGAAACGGATAATGTCGAAATGACCAATAGAAACGAATTAAATGGCGACGATAAAGCCGATAGGTTATTAAAAGAAAATTTAAAAAATCTTAGATTAGATCATTTAAATGAAGAAGAAAATAAAGCGATTAGAAAAATATGTTATGAGTATAGGGACATTTTTTATTGTGACCGTCTACCCTTGTCATTTACGCATATAGTAAAACACGAAATAAAAACTAATGATAACGTACCGGTATTTAAAAAAGCGTATAGGATGCCTCATGCACAACAAAAAGAAGTAGAGGCTCAGGTTACAGAACTATTAGCGAATGACATTATTCAGCATTCTAAAAGTGCCTGGTCAAGCCCGGTCATTGTGGTTCCAAAAAAACTAGACGCGTCGGGAATACAAAAATTTCGAATGGTAATTGATTATAGAGCATTGAATGATAAATGCGTTGATGATAAATATCCCCTCCCACATATTTCGGATATACTAGACAAACTAGGTAAATGTTCTTATTTTTCTACATTAGATTTGGCGTCGGGGTACCATCAAATTGAAATGCACCCCCGAGATCGAGAAAAAACGGCATTTTCAACACCGCGAGGACATTACGAATATAAACGAATGCCCTTCGGGTTAAAAAATGCTCCTGCAACTTTTCAACGCGTCATAGATAATATTTTACGCGGAATTCAAAATGAAGCTTGTATAGTTTATTTAGATGACATAGTAATATTTTCTACGTCATTACAAGAACATATTGAAAAATTAAAAATGGTGTTCGATAGGCTCAGAAACGCAAATTTTAAAATCCAAATGGATAAATCAGAATTTTTGAAAAAGGAAGCGCAATTTTTAGGTCATGTTATTACGCCAGAAGGTGTGAAACCCAATCCAGCTAAAATAGAAGCTGTAATAAAATTCCCACCTCCTAGAACGACAAAGGAAATAAAAGGATTTTTAGGATTGACAGGTTATTATAGAAAATTTATTAAAGATTATGCTAAGGTCACTAAACCTTTAACCGTCGGTTTAAAAAAAGGTCATAAAATTGAACACACTAAAGAATTCATGGAAGCATTTAATAGATGTAAAAATATTTTGGTTAATCACCCAATATTGCAGTACCCAGATTTTGAGAAACCCTTTGTAGTTACATCGGACGCTTCTAATGTAGCCATAGGGGCTGTTCTCTCACAAGGACCAGTAGGGTCAGATAAACCCATTTGCTACGCCTCACGTACTTTAAATGAATCAGAAAGAAAATATAGTACCATCGAAAAGGAACTATTGGCGATAGTTATGGCAGTCAAATATTTTAGACCTTATCTGTATGGGCGAAAATTTATTATCTATTCAGATCATCGTCCCTTGGTTTATTTATCAAAATTAAAGGAACCAAACTCAAAATTACAACGTTGGAAAATAAAACTAGAAGAGTATGATTACGAGATTATTTACAAAAAGGGTAAGCAAAATAGTAACGCAGATGCATTAAGTAGAATTGAAATTAATAATAAAAATGATCAAAATAATAATTTACCAATAGATATAAACGCGATAGAAAATGAATCTGTAATAAATAATTACGATGATAATGAAAATTTATTACGTGATATATTATTAGAAGAAAGTCCTTCTGAAGATAACGTCATGTCTGTAGATCAATTAGATGAAATTGTAGAACGATTAGATGATTCAGAAACGGTTCATTCGGTTAGTCAAAATAAAGAAATCGCGAGTATAAAAATATGCCAAGATGTAATTGATTCGAAACCGAATCAATATTTCATATATGAGGTACATTCACAAATGCAACCAGTCAAAATAGAGACCATAGGTAAAATTAAACGATATCATGTTCAGATAAATAGTAATGATGAAGAAAGCATTATTAAATTTTTAAAAGAATACACTACAGAATCAAAAAAATATTATGTTTATTTTGAAACGGAAAATATGTTTCAGCAGTTTAATCGAGTAGTTCAAAAATTATTTAATTCAACGGGTCCCGAGTTAATCTATTGCACAGAAAGACGAGAAATTCTCAATGAGCAAGACGACATAGATATAGCTATTCGAAATCAACATGAAGGTAAAACTAACCACCGTGGTATTTCGGAAACATTAAAACAACTACAACGAAAATATTATTTTCCCCTCATGCAAGAACATGTAGCAAAATTTATCGCTAATTGCACAAAATGCAAGAAAAGTAAATATGAAAGAAATCCACCCAAAATTGCAATGATGTTAACGGATACTCCACACCGTCCTTTTGAAAAATTACATATCGATGTTTACACGGCGGAAAACATTAAATTTTTAACCATAGTTGATGCTTTTACAAAGTTAGGTCAAGCAATAGAAATTAAATCAAAAAATGCTGTAGATATACTGAACGCGTTAATTAATTACTTTTCATTTTATGGAACCCCTGAAACGATTAGTGCGGATCAAGGTTTAGAATTTCACAATCACATAATTGAAGAATTGCTTGAATCACACAAAATAAAAATTCATTTCACGACACCCCACCACCCGGAGTCGGATGGCAATATTGAAAGATTCCATAGCACTTTGGCAGAACATATTAGGTTACTAAAAACAAATCATAATGATCCAATAACTACCCTAGTGAAATACGCCATTATAGCTTATAATAACTCGATACATTCCAGTACAAACTTAACTCCATTAGAATTAACCTTAGGTCACACAAAATTACGAGATCCTTATGATCTATTTTATGACAAACAAATGTACAGTGAGTATATGCAAAAACATAAAGAAAAACTAGCACTAACATATGATAGGGTCAACGAAAATTTAATAAAAAATAAAGAAAGAATTGTGAACAAAAGAAATATAGATGTTAGTAATCCGTTTAAAGAAGGACAAGTTGTGTATGAAACAAGTTATAAATATAAGCGAAACAAAACAGGTGAAAAATTTAGCGGTCCATTTATATTAAAAACCTTGTTACCAAATAATAAAGCGATAATACAAAAAGTTGGAGGTTCAGATAAAAACAAAGGTCGAACAGTTCATTTAAAAAATTTAAGACAACCAATTGTTCCAGACACGTCACCATCGCTATCACCGCAATCACCATTTTCACCACAACCATCCACATCTCAAAATGTGACAATGTAGAAATAGATCAAATTTCGAACAATCATGGACTACTTCCACTGAAATTAGGTATAGCCCAAAATGTGATTGATTATTGGAGTTTAATCCAAATTTATGATTTATCCAGTTTACGATTAGAATTAAATAAGTTAGTTAATAATTACCATAAGTTAAACAATTCATTTCATGAGACCACGTATGGAGCAGCTTATGCTAGCGAGATGTTTACTTATAGATATTTACTAGATTATAAGTTATTACAAGTTAAAAATAAATTTAAGCAAATGACCATAAGTTCGGATAATAATGAACGTCCCAAGCGCGGATTGATAAACGGTTTAGGCTCGTTATGGAAAGCCATCACGGGTAATTTAGACAATTCAGACGCAGAGAAATATGATACTGCCATTTTGAAAATCAAAGAAAACGAAGATCAAATAAAAGAAATAGCCGAACAACAATTTAGTATTACTGATAAAGCTTTGCACGTATTCAATGAATCAATGACCAAATTACAACATAATCAAATATTGCTAGAATCCCGAATAAACGAAATTGCTAAGGTAATGCAAAATGTTACCACTCTATATTTTAATGAAATTGATAGTTTTGTAATTCTAAATACTATTTTTAATCAATTAATTTCAGCTCTAGATATAATAATAGAAATTGTAGATAATGTGGAAAATTCTATTACATTTGCTAAATTAAATTCACTACACCCGTCGATAATTATGCACGACGAATTGAAATCCGAATTGTCAAAAATAAATTCCAGGTTGACAAATTTAAAATTGCCATATGATTTCGATGAAGAGAATCTTAACACTTACTATTCGATTATAAACATCAAAGGTTATATACGTCAAGAACAAATAATATTCATTTTAGAAATTCCTTTAGTAGAACAAAATTCATATGATTATTATAAACTTTATTCCTCACCTGTGTTGCAAGAATCCTATTACAAAATTATAATTCCAAAATTCCCTTACCTAATGTTGAACGATAAACAATATGGATCTAGTGACGAAATGTGTAAAGAAATCAATCGGTTAAATTATTTGTGCAGTGAACAAGTTACTAATTTAATAACAAAAAATAATCCATGTGAAGTCGATTTAATTAATTTTAGTGAAAATTATAACAATTGTGAATTTCGGGATAGTTACTTAACAAAAACTAAAGTTCAAAAATTATCAAAAAACAAATGGTTAATTATTACTGTTAAAGCAACCTTAGTTTCTAGTAATTGTTCAAACGTAGTTGAAAAAGTAGTATTAAATGGAACATATATTGTAACAATTCCAAAATATTGTAGTTTAAAAATTGATAAACTAGTTTTAAGGACATACCATAATTTAAACCCGCATGTTAAACATTTTAAAATACCAACAGTAGAAATAACTACTGAAAAAAATCATATTCATTTGAACATCGAACCAATTCATTTGGATGACATTAATCTGGATGCAGTAAAAGAATTGGATAAACAACTAATTAATTCAAAAAGAAAAATTTCGTCAATAAAAACATTAACCTTTCATTATGATAATATCAGTTTGTATACCATTTTTAGTTACATTATAATTGTTATTGTAATTGTGTATTTAACTTTAAAATTTTATCCACACCTAAAAGAAAAAATTAACAAAAAACTAAAATCTGAAATTGTGAATCCGTTAGAGGATATTAATTTAAAAAATTAAGTGTATTCAACTATAATTTTTCTCTTAGGTTGGGAGGAGTTAAGATTATGTCATTAACCAGCACCTCAGATTTCTGTAATGAGGTAATTCTAAAAAAGCTGATCATGCATGGGAAAGCTGCATGTTGAACCCATGCACTTTCCGCAGTGTTCGTTGTAATTGACTACTGATAAGTCATACATCCTATTCTCCGTTTGGTACTAATAAATGAAATAGCTTTTTAAAAAGGACTTTTTATTAGCCCCAAATGTATCTAGTCTCTTTGTGGAAACTTTTCAAAAACATGTTTATTATTTTCTTTTAGCGAGTGCGTCAACCTCAACGTAATCGGATAACTAAATTAGTTCTACAATATTAGATGTAACATGATAAAGAAATAACAAGAAAGAAGTAAAAGATAAAGGCAAGGTCATAACTGAACTGAAAAGAAAAATTATTTCTATTATTGACTTTTAGTCCAACTATTGAAGTGATTGTGGGTTCTGATACTCAAAATTATACAAGAAATGAAACATTGAGAAAATGAAAAGTGTTACAATTTCTATTTTGTATCTATTTTCATATTATAATAGGTAGATTTTATTTTAATTTCTTTTAACCGATTCATTTTAAGTTTTTCAAAGAATAAGTAAATAAGTTTTGCCAATGGTAATTTTATAAGTTAATTTATTAATCTTACATTAGATGATGTGTTTATACGTAATGTATCTAAGAATTTTATGGTGAAGCCAATTATTTTCCGACACGTGCGAAATGAGGTTTGTTCAATATTGGCTTTTTCTTTATATTGAGAGAGTAAACAGAAACCTTATTGTAATACAAATTTTGGGTAATATTGTTAAACTTTCCATATTGATAACATTTTTGTAATACATACACATGTAAATTGAATTCTATTGCAAATTCAGTTATAAGTTTCAATTTGTGTTATTTATATTATTTACATTATTTTATTCAAATAATATGATAACTTATAAGTTACTGCGAAATAATTAATATTTAACAATGAGAACAATGGAGAGGTATTAAACGGAACTGAAGCTCTGAAAAAGCTGTTGGGCCATCAGAAATAAATATAAGTAAAGTAATACAAAAATAATTTTGAAAATTAAATAAATAACAAACTAATAAACAATATTCAGATAAAATGTACGGTACATGATATACGGAGTGATTCTGGTAAAATTAAACAAGAAAAACTTCAGCTTGAACACACAAAGTAAACAATGAAATTCTTGATCTTGCTAAAAATTTAATTTTGTAAATAAGATTTTGAAAACGGTAAACAGATAATAATTACCAAATGATTTTGTATTTTGATTTAAAAATTAAATAGTTTATTGATAGGAAAATCGACACTTTCAAGTCAAAGAGGCGTTTGTCGTATTGATGGTTTATTGTTGCAAAATTTGTATAACCGTAATATTAAAATCATCCCCAATTATTTTGACATAATAGATAAATTTAATTTGTGGGGTCTTATTTTCTAAAGGTCTTTCAATTAATATAAGGGAGTTTGTAGAGGACAATGATATTGAACCATCAAATTGGGTGAAATAGACTGCTTTTTAAGCAAATATATTTGCATTCATATTTTTTTTCTACTAAAATTGCAACGTTCTATTATGGGGGGGGGGCATTCATATACACTTCTCACCTTCAAATAATGTAGGTCTATGGCAATTGCCTACATATTTAATAAGATTTTACTCACTGCATCGATATTTCCGATGATAATAATAATCAAATTAATTAGTACAAATCGAGTCGTGAAAACAACAAAGTTATCCCCGAAAAATGCATGTTTTGACCCGACCTAATGCTGTAAGATTTGTTTATCAACCAATTATTATTTCGGCATAAACTTGGCCTAGAATGAAAATAGGTAGTACTTCCCATAATTAATTTTTAACTATTTGCTCTCATCTATAAACATAACATATTTGTTATTACTGTTCACTTGCTAACAATTAAATAATAGATTGAATTGGATATATTCTAAAAAAATTAACAAGATTTAAATAATCAAAAGTATGTTTAAAAATATACAAGCGCCTTTGATGGTTCCTAAATACATTTAAATATCGCAAACTTTTCTGTCTATAGCATAAAATTAAAGATATAACCTTAATTTTTTAATGTTGGCTTAACAAACTCAAGATTTTCCTTCTTTTTAATTTTACTTTGAGTGTATAAAGTTCTGCTTTTGATATTAAAAAACTTTTCAAGTTTAATTGTATCTAATATAAGTTTTAATTTTCATATCGAAATTTTAGTATAAAATTCTAATTAAAAATGTTCAAATCGAAATACGTCCTTACATTAATAAAAATACAAGCACAGAAGAGTGCAATTTTTATCTAATTTTACCCCAAAACATAATATGTTTTTCTATTGAGTTATTGTTACTAAATGTGAATTCAGTTTACTTTTATATTATCTTCTGTTAGTAGTAATATAGAGATACCGCTTAATATTATTATCGAAAGCTATTAAAATTTTGAAACATAAATAAATTTACAAACTGCTATCTTGTAAAATATAGGGGATGGTAAGTCAAGACGGCATACTCTCTTCTATTTATGTAAAATACTCATTTATATTTACCTTTTGAACCATGTTTCTTGCTATCAGAAACTTTAGACTATTTAGGTAAGAATATGCCTATACATTCAATTTCTACCCTTCAAGTATTGCAGTCTTTTATAATCATTAATAAAACTAAACATGTCAAATAAATATGTCGCTCAACTTACCAAATAGGCAAAAATAATCATGTGTCCTCATATGGGCAAAATGACACATTATTACACTATATCTACATTTTCTTTTAAAATTTTAAAATATTTAAAAGTAAATATATCAATTGAAATTTGATATCAAAATTATCTTTTAAATAATAATTATGAAATGGAGCTGTAAACATTATACATTGAAAAATATTATAGGTATAAGAATTATTTTTTCAATCACGAACCGAGGAAATAAGGGTATCCAGGCTACTACACCAATTGGGAATTATTTCATTATCTTTTGAAGGAAGAGACGGTCAGAGCATAATGGTCGAATAAGTTGACTATGAACGCTAAATGCCCGGTTCGAATCCGGGTGAAGTAAGAACTTTATTCTGGCCGCCTCTGGTCCTCTAGGTTGGGGGTTCTACGTCGAGCTTGCTCCTCGTCTAGATAAAAAATGTAAAATGCTAACAAACCTAAACGCCAATTCGCAAGGTTGGTAGTTAAGTATCGGATAACGTCACAAGACGTTTCAAAATCGACTATATAGATCTTTTGAAGAAGCGTTGATAATGGACCAACAATAAACGGCCCGAAACGTCGGCAAAAATTTAAAAACGATAAATTTGACGTTTTCAATGTAGATGTTACTAGCACATGAACGATGCGCTTGATAGGATTTTGAAATTATATCAAATCTTACTGAGAAAAATTTAATATGCTATTTTCCTGCTGTGTCATTATTTTAATGCCGTTTGTTGATTTCGTTGCGACTCTGAATTGGCATCGGAATGTGGTACCTAGTAGTAAAAATGTTTTATCCTACTTCGTCATTTGAATAGTACTACTACTGATTCAATTAGTATTATAATTTTTTCTAAATATTTTAAAAACATAAATATTCTCACTAGATATTTTCAAACAGTACCACTTACGAGTACGTTGTGAATCATACACAAATAATAAATAGTAGATATTAGGACCACACAATGAAGCTTTTCGGTATAAATATCTAATATAATGCAGTACAATAATGTATAAATGCATTGCAAGTTAATTTCCGGGTGTCAAATCAGATATATCTCGTGGTTTGTCATCAATTTACTTTGAGTTAGTACATACCAATCAAAAAGTTACATCTAAAATGATACAAATTTATAGTTGGGTCGTTGTCACTCGACCATATCATAATACACTTCGGTTGTAGTAATAAATGTATCTAATACTCTTTGAATGAAAGTTATTTTTCTAGCCCAGTTCTGACCAACCAGCGATCCTCAAAATAAATTTGTGCATCCCGCAATATGATATTTTATTTTATTCTTGCCGTTTTCCTATTTGTACCGTGCTTTAGTTACACGTTCCAGCTTAACGTGAAATCTTAACCACAGCATTGATAAATGTTTTTTCCAAAAATCGTCATAGAAACAACACTTCCCTGCGTATCTACGCGCAGGGAAATTGAATTATACTGACTAGTCCGGTAATGTCAGTAATTGATTTTTTCAATGTGTTTTGACACATTGACAAACTTGATTTTTGCTAATTTTAAAAATGTTGTTCAAGTTTTGACACATTGACAAACTTGATTTTTGCTCATTTTAAAAATGTTGTTCATTAGTGTTTTAAAATTTCGATTTTTTACGATTTTTGGAAAAATTTAATACAAAATACGTCAGGAAAATATCTCACTTTACTCGGAGCTCTAAAATACTCGGCACAAAGTGCCTCGTATTTCAACATTGCTCCTCGTCAGTAATATATCATTTTCCTGACTTTCATGTAAATAACTATTGTTTTACTTTACATGAACTAGCGGAAAATTAAAAAGTTTACAAGAATGATCTAAACCAAGATTGCGAGATATTTTTGGATCAATCATACTATACATAAGAAAAAATGTTACTTATTACATAATATACCTTAGAACCTCAAACATTTTTAGTAGTTATTAGGAATCCGGCAACCAAATTACAATTATATACAAAACTTGTATTTTTAGCGGATTTTCCCAATTAAAATATTTTCATAATGATCGAAATATAAACGATTTTATGAATGCATTAACCGTCATTTAGAAACGTCCTCAATTCTATCAGACACATACAGGGCGGGTTTAGCACTTGAGAGGCCCCAGACGCAATTCAATTTTGAAGCACCCTCTGAATATTTTCGCTAATGAGTTGTCATTTTATATTGGTTAATTTTCAATGTATTTTCCCTATGTCACACTTTTTTGGACCACCTGTATACAGTTTATTTCAAAATAGGGTTCTTTAACACAAAAAATAATGAAATCTATCAATATAGTTATCATTATTACTGCTTATTAAACATTAAAAACATATTAGAATTTATGTAATAATATCAATAACACATTTTGTTTCGCAATAGTAACAACAACCTAAATCAGAACTATTCTCATCGGTTTAGCTTTAGCAAATTTGTCAATTAGACTTTCATAATCAATTAACATAACTATATCATTTCTATAAACATCATAGACAAGCAGAACAAAGTTGAGATAAGAAATTTCTTAAATTATTTTTAACTCCACTTATATCACAAATTGGAATTGTCAAAAATATTTTCAGAATTGTCTCTACATTAAGAAATGTCGATTGCAAACCTCTAATTAATAATTTATACATCTCTACAGGATTGGTGAAATGTTCTTCTCTTACGTAGACAGGTAACATTTTCAAATCGCGTTTAGCTTAATTCGATTTAGCTGTAGCTGCAAGCTTTAAACAATAAATTATTAAATATAACAAGCTCAGTTACTATACTTTTCTTAGAAAAAGATTTGATACACATGTATTGCTTTTAATATTTTATGGGAATACGATGAAGTTTGTTGACAACATAATATTATATGCTTTTACGTAGATTCTAGTACATACAAATGCTTTTCCTAAAAGCCGCTATATGATGCCAAACAGTGAAGAAGTTATATAAGATGATGACATCAAATTAATATGACAGCAACATTTATTAAATACGCTGTGATAAATTATCAATTATTTTTATTAGAAAAAAAATTCAATAAAATTATTTTATTTTGAGAGCTAAAGTTTGAGGACCTCTGTATTTATGAGGCCCCAGGGGCGCGCCTCTTGCACCCGTTCGGAAATCCGCCACTGGACACATACTAAACAGTTACATCATATAAATTATTCATCCAGAAGTATTAGGTTTTGAAGATAAAACCACACTGCTGTGAAACACAACTTTCCACCCTCTGATCTCCAGCCCCTAATGGGAGAGCTGAAAAAAAACCAGAGAATAGTAGGATGGAAACAATCCAGAAAAATCCTGGTTAAGAAGTAGTGTTGTCCCTTTTCGATATAGGCTAAGCTTTCTTTTTTTACAAGTAGGGAGAGCCGGAATCGTAGGAACTGTAAAATAATCTTAGTAGCTTCTGAAATAAAACAGGTCATCAAACAATAACAAAGTTTATTGATAAGGTAAATGCAAATGTAAATGTACGACGTGTTATTAACAAGCAAATACAAATTATTATAATGCTGAACTAAAATGGTCCAGCTAATTTTAAAACGGTAGTAAAGTGCCCCAAACAAATGATGAAACACACCAGTGCGTGAATAATTATAGTGCATCAAAGTTTGAATACAAAGGCAATTATTATGGTCTAACAAGGGGAAGGCCAACTTTGGTCGTCACAGATCTGCACCACTATCTTTATATCTTTACAACCCAATTAGAACGTCACTTCATGAAAGTTTAACGACCCGGAATTCAGAAAATTTTGTGAAAATAATTTTTAAGGAGCAATGTAAAATTAAAGCATTGGTAGTTCAAATGCATTTCATTATTATTTCCTTCCTAAAAAATCAGTCGACAACTGCTCGACATAACCTTAGATTTACCCATTATTTTATTTATTAATTTGAGCATTATATCTTTGCTTTGTGATGTAACAGCTTGCAATCCTTTTTGTAACAGCACAAAGTTTACAAATACAACATGTAATAATGGTTACACGATAAAGGAAAAAAGAAATTTAAAAACTCATACTGGTGAGAAACCGTTTGCCTGTAAGATTTGTGACATAAATAATGCTTAATTTTGGTTTAACTGTATGCACATTGCATACAATCTGAATGCACACTTAAAGATATTGATAATCAAGAAGTGGAATGTTTCAAGAACGAGGTTCAAATTATAATTACAATCAAAGTATTACTGATTATATTGTTTATATCGCAGTTATGGTATTATGAGTTTTTAAATGTCGTTTTAAATTTGATTTGTGTACACATTTTATAGGCACAAGACTCACAAGCACATGACCTTTCTTTCTCCTGTGTGAGTACTTAAATGATCCTTTAAAGATGATTTTTGAGCACATTTTTATAGTCACAAATTTTACAGGCAAACGGTTTCTCACCAGTATGAGTTATTTAAATGTTCTTTTTTCATTTATCGTGTAACCATTATTACATGTATTTGTAAACTTGGTGCTGTTACAAAAAGGATTGCAAGCTGTTACATCACAAAGCAAAGATATAATGCTCAAATTAATAAATAAAATAATGGGTAAATCTAAGGTTATGTCGAGCAGTTGTCGACTGATTTTTTAGGAAGGAAATAATAATGAAATGCATTTGAACTACCAATGCTTTAATTTTACATTGCTCCTTAAAAATTATTTTCACAAAATTTTCTGAATTCCGGGTCGTTAAACTTTCATGAAGTGACGTTCTAATTGGGTTGTAAAGATATAAAGATAGTGGTGCAGATCTGTGACGACCAAAGTTGGCCTTCCCCTTGTAAGTCACCAAAGAAAAAGCGAAAATAGGTTACTTTAAGATATCTGTCGGTACTCACACAATCAAAATTGACAATCAATGTTCTTCTCTCGCAACAGACCGTGCCTAATAATGGAATCAACACTACACTGGTATAAAAAAAAAAAAAAAACGGCGCACTGTCACCTTTATCGCGATCGTTGGTGGTTTCACCGGAGCAAAAAGCATTTGTTAACTATTCGTAGTCGGGTTGAAAACGATGGTCCTACTTGCATTTGAAAGATGAACTTGAATATTCCAACAAGGAACATCAACGAAGTAAATAAACTATTTACTCAGATCTCCCGCCATTGACAAATTGAAGATCGCAATCAACAACAACACTGCGCATGGATGGTAAAAAAAGACAGCTGTTACTCCCAATGACGAAAATAAATTCCAGATATTCGGAATGCTCGAATCATAAGAACTGGTATCAAGCAAAAAAACCGCTTAAACTAATACTGCACACATGGTAACACAGTAGTTACAAGACGAGGTCATGAACTTTCAACTAAAAGTTTGACCACGGGTCGATGCGGTTTACCCTGGCTCGAGGTAGACTGAATTAGAATAGTCGAAAAATGCAGTATAGGCACTGGCAAGGCCACGCGCTAATATTCTATTGGTTAGGGTAGGTCAGGTGAGCTGATAAGACTGCAGGCAAAGCGGCCTTGAAGAATAATGCCGTTCAAAAATAAAATGGTGCATTATAAAAAAATGCATCAAATGCAGAAATATAAAAGGTGGAAAATAAGGAGGAAAAGCAAACGAAAACCAATGTTAATTGTTTAAAATTTTCGTTACAGCTGTTGCTTCCTTTTTAAGATTACCTATATCTTCCTTAAAACCAATATACCTACTATATGCTCCCCTAAGTAGGATTATATTTGTAGTATATAAGAAAAGTTTAACCTTTAGTTAGTGACGTGGGAGTCTCTAAGGCAAGGGTGGAATTAAAATGACTGTCTTTTTGATAATTTAAAAAAATGCTTTTAGCTATTCCTCGTCTGTAGTGTTAGGAACATATCCCTAACAGATTTCTTACAAATTCGATTGTAAAACCCCTAAAACGATCAATTTAGCAAAAGGATGTATTTGATTGGCGTCTCCGCGGCGACCACTGCACTACTTACGTATATTGCTGCCGCTTTAGCAAGTAAATGTAATAGTTAAGGAGGGAGATAGATTTATTTTATATTTTCTTATTTTCGAAGGTTTTTAATTAGTTTCTTCTGTTAATATAAAATATTATAATTCATAAATTGTAACAAAACATTTAACATTTGAAACAATATTTCTAAATAGAACATCTGGGCATGCGAGAGGTGACCACGTCACTACTTATGTAGGAAAGATTCACATCACTAGTTAAAGGTTAAGATTCTCTGCTTCAAGAACGACATGATTAACAATACAGTTAGGAGTGCTATCAAAGGCATATTTCCTCTACTAAGTTCAATAAATGAGTTATATTGCCATATAGTTTTCTATCCTGTGAAATAAATATTAGTATTTAAACATTTTTCAAACAAATTTATTGTTATTCATGATTAAGTCTTCATTTTTTTAAAATTTTCTTTATGCTATCTGACGATGTCATGAAAGATATCGTTAAAGCTTATGAAATATTATATAATTATTAATTTTACATGTTTTACTATTCAGCTACTTTATCGCAATATAGTGAAAATAAACCAACATCAGATAGATCTAACGCATTTGAAAAGCTTTCGTATTCAATTAGCTATGAAAACTGCAGGTGTTCTCTAAACGAATTTTCAAACATTAAAACTAAAAACGCACTTAACTATGAACGTATAAATAAACCAAATCAATAGTTTCTCTAGAGACTTATCTTAAATAAGTAATATATTGAGTATTCCCATATTGGTATTATGGAGAGTGTTTATACCTGAAAGTATCATAATATTATAAATAAATACTAAAGTTTACACTGTATTTTACAGATGAAATTTTTCTGTATTTTTATTGATTTATTTTCTAATGCTTTTTCTCCTTTTATAATAATAAATAAATGAAAAGTTCTATAATAATATCTTTCTCTATCATTTAACCCTTAGTCCTTAGTCTACATGCACCCAGCCAAATCATAATATGCATTAAAAACTTATTAGAACGAAAATGCATAAAGTTTTTGCATGTAAAATATTTCACTTCAATTTAATGAAGAGGCTTGAGTCCCTAAACGATTCAATATTGCATGTTAGCATATTACAACCAAACTTGTAGGAAATTTAGACAAGCATTTCGCAATATTTCAATATTATACCATAAGACCATAACCTTCAATACAGCAAGTTGAAGGATAGTCTAAGGAGAAGTCTAGAGTGGCCTTAAGAATAAACTTCTAACGTGGATTCCGCATCATGACTAAAGAAACTCATGAGTAGCCAGTATTTGAACTCATTAATTTCAGCTCAATAGCTCAATTTCTTACCGTTATACGAAATTATTTAGGTCGTCATGTAACGATAAAGATGAGAAGTTTTTTGTTATACACGCGTTAGTTATATAGAACCAATTTTCTCCAGTCTGATGATACATTGATTAACTACCTATATTACCTGATGTGTACTCAACTCTAACCAATTTGCATTGCATCTCTTGTAAGCAATTTGTGCATGCCGCAAATGGGTACTTAATTATTTGCAAATATTGCAATTTACATGTTGCGTGATGGAATTAGTTCGTAATAAACTAAATGCAATGGGAAACATAAAAACACTAATTACATTTATAAATTAATTATGCCAAACAAAATTAACGTAATAGTTTAATTATATTATAATATAATAATACGCAATGGAATATTGTGGAGTGAATGATGATGTACTAAACACTGTACGGCTTAATTGAATTGTGTTAAATTAATATACATAAACATTGCTACCATGTTTACCTAAAATTAATTATTGGGAACCTATTCAATTTTCGAATCCTACGTAATTAATTAATTCTAGAGTATAATAATTAATTTTGCTTACATTTTTGTTTACCTTGAAAGGTAGGTTATACTTCTATCAAAAATAATATAAGATCGGAAATTTCCTTTTTAGAAAATGCGTATCTACATAGGTAAATAATATGACGTCGCGTCGCGTCGTCACATGACTGCTATTTGTTTCAATAAAACGCATTTAATTATATTATAATGCTCATTTATAGTGTGACTACTTAAATAGAATCAATGAATGAAAATTTTTTTATCCGCCAAATAATTCCTCATTTAGCCATTAAAACATTTAATCCTGCAAGTAATTACTTAATGAAATAAACCTTAATATTAATCACTTATTACAAACTCTCTAGTTTTTCAAACCAATTTAATTATAACGAGCATTATAATAGTAAGTTAATTTAGGGATGTATTTCACAATGTTTACATTATTAAATAAAATTTCCCTTGTATTTTTTTTACAATTTAACAAACACTCAAATTTTCGTTAACAATTATAATTTGAATATCAAGAATTTAATTTTGTTTATCACACATGGAGGAATTGTTTTTCATCTACTAAGAATAATAGAATTACAGTGAATGATATTTACATTTTATTTTGATTAAAATATTGAACCAGTACAACAACCTGTTGCATTCAATTTATACCACCATATAGAATACCACAATAATTGTTAAATATTGTTATTGTGTCCTAATTAATTCTTTGTTAACTCATCAGAGGGTAGTAAACATAACAAATAGTAAATAATTTATTTCTTCTAAACCTAATTGTAATTTTAAAAAATTATTTATTGTAAAATAAAATTTATTTATGTACTGAATTTTATCAAAGGGTTAGAGACATAACAACTTTTGAAACTAACCAAGATATATTTCATCTGCCTATTCACTTTCTCAAATAACATTTTTATTTTCTTCCCGTGTCGACAGCAATAAATTCAACAAATAAAAATGGAGTTTTTAAAAATGTTGCAATATTGACCGGAATAATTGCTTTTTTCCAAAAATAATTATAATTCCGCTATAGCAAATAATAGCCTGACGATGTTATTTGAAATAGTATGACGAAAATTATTAAAAAATTGATACAAATTTTTGGAAGAATGTCAGACCCTGGCTAATTAATTTACCAATAAAATAATTACTTCCATGTATGGCCTATCTTATTAACTGATGTTAGTGAAAAATTTGGCAAAAAAAATAACTGTTCGCTTACTATAATTTTTGTGTATAAATAGTACTCAATTGTCCACAAATGAGACAGTCTAGAGAATGAATGTTAAGGCTGGGGATTTGCAAATACTAGACTTAGAAAATGGATCATTTATAAATGGAATGACGTATTAATTTGAAATTTTGGGGACAAAATGGGGGGAAAAAGGCATAATTTATGTGAATAATAATAATTAAACAAAAAAACCTAATAATCGTAAAAATGTGGACACTGCACATACATACACTCGCTGTTCACATGTACCCATCCTTCCCCTACAATGCTTTGCAATAAAAGCATTTTATTTTATTTTTTAAGATAACCAGCAGTTGCAACAAATATTAGTTATCCAAGGATTACACAGTAAATAGATAACGCTTTTATTCATATTTTATCCAACTTTAAAAAGCATTAAGTCTTTAGTCGATTCACTTTATTTATTAGTAGGAATATAAAAAGTTTCAAACATAATAGAATTAATTTTAGAATGAATTTTGGGTAACAAAGTTGATTTGTAAATTTGATAGCATTAATTTTCACCATAGCATTAAAGGATTATTATTATATTTACATTATTTAGCAATTATTATTATTCAAGTTAAGATGAAATAATTACTTATAGAGCATAACACAAAGAGAAACTTTTCAACAATGTGACAAGCAAAAAGATAATTCTGCCTCGCCAAAATGACACGAACAATATTGTTTGTAACACCTTAAAGGAAATGCTAACTCATCAAGTTTTATTAGCTTGACAAAATCGATTTTTCTTGTTATACCTACTGGTATAAATACTCATAATAAAAGAGTAATATATACTTTTTGATGATAGTTCATTATTACAATGAAAATACAATTTTGAAGTAATTTTTCCAATTATTTATTTTAAATATAAAGTTATTAAATGGTCTAATATTTTCCTGCGGCTAACAAAAACTCGTAAGAAATTCTTTTTAGAAAAAGGTAATAATATTTTTGAAAGCTTATAAAGTAATTTGAATTGTATTGTATTTGCTTAGCTTATTAATTTTTAAAATTTAATTTAATAATTCTTCTTCTTCTTCAACTTAGTTTAAGCCTAAAAGCTTGTTATTTCCAACATCTGCTTCGTTTCCTTGGCAGTCTTAGTTCCATGAGCATTTAAATATTTTACATCCATCGGGTAGCTTGCTAGACTGGCCTTCAGATGTGCCTGTATCCTGGTTTTGTATGTTAATGTTGGCAATTCACTAACCCAGGTGACCAACGGCTTATTATTATGTATTAGTTAATATGTGTATATCCCATCCTTTATTAATTTTCACCACCACAATTAATGTGGACTTGAAGTGGTTAATAATGTTTGTAATACGTAACCGAATAAGGAAAATATAGTTACATAATAAAAGTATCAAACTTTATAGACGTGTTGTGGAGATAGAAATAATTTAAATTGTTTAGTAAACCATTTTATCCGCTTTTGCATTGTTTAGAAAATATATTATGTTATTATGTAGCTCTTGAAATATTGTTATGTAAAATTTCTCCTTACATCCCATTTAAAGCAATTCCTTTAGAAAATGGAGGAGATGTTATAAATATCGTCAGAAATATATACTTTATTATAAAGCATGGTATAGGAGCACTGTAATACTTATTAATATACTTCAATGTTATTTCCGATTTAATTTAATTTTATATTAAAATTATTATTAAAAAAAACTCTTTTAACCAAATTATTATCCTGTTTTTGAAAATGTTCAGTTAATGAATTTTGTTTACATCGATTTATTAATTTGTCTTTAAAAAAACTTCGATTACATCAAACTGCGTCCACAGTCCACACCACCTTACTTCCAACATGATCAAATATTGTGCGATTCCCCTTTTAGTCTTTTGATTTACAATCAATTAACATTTCCGAACCACCAAATTTCACTTTCTCTGCTTTCCAACATTAGATAAACTCATTTATAATATCTTTTTTTCAATATTCGACTGCACGGTCCTTTCTTTCTGCCGTGAGCCTCAATTATTATCTATCAAGCTTCTAATTAGTTCCATTATTATTATTATTATTATTATTATTATTATCCTTAAGTTTTTTCATTATAAACGTGGTCTCACTTCGGATGAATTCTCCAGTACGAATAGCCTCCTCGCCTGTAAAACAAGGTCTCTGGAATATAGACGCTTGGCTGCCGATTTATGTTTTGCTTATCGTTTGGTCAATGGAAAAATCAATTGTAAACGTTTGTTGAATTGCTTCCAACCGTATACACCAACGCATAACACAAGACATATTAATGCGTTTAGAACTTGCCAGCATGCGACCAATTATGGCCTCTACAGTCCTATTAATAGGATGATCCAGTTCATAAACAAAGCTAACGGTGTTGAATATTTCGATTTAACTCAACAATCGTTTATTGTTTTCAAACACAACATTATGTGGAAGATGGATTTGTTGAATGTCCATTAGCGACTTTTATTTTGTATTTTATTATAATTGTAATTTTTATTTAAACTGGTTTATCCGTTGATACTAAATAAATAAAATAAATAAATATTAAACAGCATTACATTCTCTACAGAATTGAGCTGACCCTTTCGGGACTTTCAAAATCCTTCGGGGGATTAGTGCTCATCAATTTACAGTACAATTATTTCGAAGCATATCGTTTGTCATAGCCTGGGATGTGTTTTTGCTTCCTTCACTATTTCACAAACTTATCTCCAGTCCATCACTCCGATAACTCCCAAGTCCTCCATCACCCAATCCCACCAGCCAACGCAATCTTGGCCTTCCCCGGTCACGATTTCCATCCGGTTTCTATAATACTGTTTATCTTTTTTATCGCTTCCTCGCTGCTGCTCCTCATAACTTGGCCAAGCCATTTAAATTGCTGCACCTTTATGAATTTCATCATATCCTCATCTTCCATCTCCTTTTGGTTCTAATAGTTCATTTTCGCTCTGTATTTGTCATCCACTCTCTTCGGCCCCAAAATCATTCTCAGAACCTTTCTTTCGAAGATTCTCAGATCTTCTTCCTCTCTTCCAGTCAAGTACATTCTCTCTAATAAATGCTTTACTTACTTCTTACTAGAGATTTGTGTTATTTGGATCGTTGTCTCTCTTGATGTTTGTTTGTCTTCTAGTACCTTCCTATTAGCAAAATATGCTTTGTTGCCAGCTTGGATCTTTGCTTTTAATTTCCGATGTTCTGTTGTTATTGCTATTTATTTGTACACCAAGATAATTAAAGTTCTCAACTTGTTCGAATATGAAGTCATTTATTTTCATTATTTTTCTATTACCGGAGCCGGCGGTTCTTCTCTGGCACTTCATAAATTTCATTTCTTTTTATGTTTACCAACAATTCCACCTTATCTGCCGCCTCTTTTATTGCATGAAAATTATCTTTCATTCCTTTTTCTGTTCTAGATATGATTACTAAATCGTTAGCGTATGCGATTATTTGGCATACTTTGTTGATTATTGTTCCACTACACATAGTTTTTTTAATTATGCTTTCCAGTACCAAACTAAACAATACTGCTGACAACGCATCACCGTGTCTAACTCCACAGTTCACTTCAAAACCCTCTGTTTCTTCTGCGGTGTCTTTACTTTGGTTGTTGTCTCTTCCAGTGTCATACTGATCAATATAATCAACTTCTTTCATTCCTGGCTTCCAACAGTTTCCGCCTGTTCACCCTATCGAATGCCTGTCTGAAATTCACAAAAAGCAAATACAAATCTATTCCGTATTCTCTACTTTTCTCTGTTATCTGCTTTAGAACATGTATTCCTCCAACCGTCGACTTCCCTCTTCTAAATCCAAATTGATAATCCCCGACTATCTTTTCTGTATAGTTATTCTATTAGTCTATTGTATGCCATGTTCAGGAGTGCTATGCCTTGATAATTATTTCACATTTCCTCATCTTTCTTCTTCATCAGTGGTATTATAGTTCCTTCACTCCATATTCTTTGCATCTATTTTTGGTTCCAGATTCTTTTTACTACTTAGTAGACTTATTTTATCATGCAGTACTTCGCCACCATACTTGATCATTTCTGTCATTATCCCGTCACTACCCCGTACCTTTCCATTTCTAAGCCTTATCCGGTTCCAATAATTCTTCCTTCCTTCTTTTATTATTACCAACCCAAAAGAAATTTTTAAGGAGTGTAAAATCCTAGCTAACCTATCCACCTAAACTTTATGAATTAAAAATAGTATAATTAATTATATAAATGGGATATCATTTAGAAGAGCATTTTAAAAATAATGCTAAAAAATTTTTAGCAATCTGTAACCATTCAATTCAAATAAGGATGAATTAACATTTGTTATTGTTCACTCTCCAATACTAACCATGAAACATATCCAATAAGTAAATTACCTGGTAACTTATTATTCTGCTTGTTTAACTATATTCTTTAATTATTTTTTGTTTTGTGTCTTGGAAATGTGTCCACAAAATATTAAGGTAAAATTCATCAAATTATTCGAGTTATAATGGATTCTTTTTCCATTCTTTTCTTGTTAATTGGAAGCTTTCCGGTAAAAGCTTGTGGTGTAGCGTAATCTATTCCGTTTTAGTGTACCTTAATCGAAATATATCTTAATAAACTACTTCTTGAGTGGAAGAATGGTAGTTCGGTAACATGAGGATATGGCGAATAATATTTATTTACTCCAGTGCTTATTTTTAATTTTACCGTGTCTAAATAATAATAATTATTATAGAAATAAACAATTTAATTTTAAAGTCAAAAAGCAACGTTGTATCATAGCTAAGGTGCATTTGCGATTGGGAGTAGTATATTTACTGCAAAAAGGAGACATCTCCCGGATATGTCCCGTTTTTGCAGTATATGATAATTTAATCAGTGCTCTAAATTAAAAGCAATGCTAAATATGTCAGTATTGGAAAAATTTCGATATGTCCCCTTTCTGCAGTAAACGATTTAATAACCTCGGTTGGTGCGCAATAAATTTAAATTTTTTATGCTTTGCATTGTAATGGAATGAGAAACTCCACAGAGGAAGTCTCCGACGGAATATAAACGATGAAAAGAACTTGTTTATTCAATTATTGTAAAGTAAATGTTGTTGTAATTGTAAATGTACCTACTAATATTATTATTAAAGCCTACTTATTTGTTTAACAAATAAAAATAAACTGTAACTCACAATATCAAAAGGTGTAAGTAGTAATATCGTGTAAATTATTGCAAAATATCTGCTAATAAAATTTCCCTTTTATCTAGTTATATTAAGTAGGGCCATATGTTGACTATATTGTTCAAAAACCATTTTTCATATCACTCCCTTATCAGTTAAAGCTAAAGTGAATTTTTTATTTAGCATATTTCCATTTATCTAAGGCTACTAATCTATAGTTTGTAATTTATTCATAAAATTTAAATATTAGTTATGGTAAAATATCAACAATAAAATCGAATACTTATAATTTATAATTTATAAATAACTTGTGCTTCAAAAATATTGCATGTAAACTAATCAGAATATGATGTAAAGTAGAAGAAAGACAAGTCGTCTATCTTTCTGTCTATGGATACGTACATTTCAAAAATGTAATTTTTAGTGAAAATATCCTTATGGATTTGGAACTAATTCGATTGTTCAGATAATCAGACTGCATTGGTTTGCACTGCACGAATAACCCAAGCTTAATAATGTTTATGACAGTTACAAAGTATTTTATATTGTATGCAATATAATCTTATATTTTGCAATTAACCCAAATCCGTGTAAATTAAAATGTTGAATGCAATCAGAAACATTCAAGAAATGTATTCATCAGGATATAATAATTTACATTAAACTGAAATGTAAATGGAGAGAGTTTAGCAAAACTCTATAATATGAAAATTTTTGTTCAGCACTTATTTAAAAATTTTATACTTATTTTTTTTAAACTAAAACGCTTTTTAATAATACACTACAAATTAAAAGAATTTTGTGATTGGCAATCGTTAAGAATTTAATTTAATTTTCTAACCCGCTTAGAAACAGTTCAATAATTGAGTTAAAAAATTTCATCTTAACTTTTCGCCATCTTCGGAAAATTAGATTAAATCTAGTAAGAATTGGCTATTAAAAGTTAATGAAAATCAAATAAAACTTACTCATCGGTATTTTCATTTCCAATTGAATGTTTTGCTGTATGTTCAGTAAAAAGAGAAACTTGACCGTTATTTGATGTCTCTGGTGGTTCCATTCAAATTAAAACATCACTCATTTACTTTAAAAATCGATATTACAGTTTTTAAAACTTATTACGTGTTGTGTTGTAAAACTGAAATGTTTTACTGATAAACAAATATCATCCTTCAAATCAATAAAGCTTATCAATACCACGCAAGCATTATGATATCGCATGACTGCTTTTACTAACTTCCAAAAACATACTGATCACACATGGTAGAGATATGAGTAATACTAATGTTTTTGTAAAAAAAATCATCAAAATTGGATTTTCAGAATGATAATAATTTACAATCACTAATTGATTTTATTGAGATTTTCCCAAATTGATTAATAAGTATAATTCAAAGCAAACTGAACGCTTTAATGTTACGCTTATTAATCAAACAATAGTTAAGCTCTTGAAGTATAAGAACTATGTGTTTGAACCGTTCCACGAACATCGACAGACTAATTTGTAGGGTCAATATTTATTGTAAATATTAACTTTTCATTTTCAGGAAAGATTTGGAAGAACTGTTTTCGGAAAAACAACCCTCGTTAGACAACGTGGAGTTTTGGTGCCGTGATGTGGACCACCCACTTGTGTTTAAATAAGCACTTCAAGGCAGTTTGAACTTTTCAAGTAAGATTATCAAAACACTATGGCACCTATATGTACAATTTAATATTGAGGAAGAGAAAATAACAGTTGGCATAATAACAAAGATTATATTAGTAGAGGAATATGTCATAAACAATCTATACAGGAATATCTTAATTTTATAAAATTATTATAATTTTTTAATTTAATAATCGATAAACAGTACCTATATCTTCACCTTATTGGTGTTCACCAAAGGACTCCTCATGGAATTACCCTAATGTAGATGTCAAGGGATAGAATTCACTTTTGTTGATTGATAATAATTCTTACACCTAAGTGTCAACAAATTGGATTATAGTATTGACTTGTAATTGCACATTTTAACGACTAAATTTTTAATCACTCTTTAAATTTGGATATTTGAAAAGGTTGCACTACACTGCATCAGTTTGAGGAAGTCCTCATAACATAGAATCCAATGGAAAGCAGTAGTGAACATGAATTTTTTTGTTTAACATCTGCGAGGATACGTTACATTGATAATCTTGATTACATTATTAACTATTGTAATGTTGATGTGGTTGCTAATTTTTTATTCATATTTTTGACGATGAGAATCTGATATTTTTTTAGTTATTTAGGAACGAAAGACGTTATTTTTGTTAAGTTTGTCCATTCAGGGCAGTCTCACTGATTTTTGTTATTGATCAGCTGTTCCTTCAGAGCAATCTCAACATTCTATATGAATTTAACTTGTAATCTGCTAGTTTTGGTGTGACAATAAAGCAAGTTTCTTTTCTTTGTTTTATTAGTTTTATCTGGCTTCCAACAAAAACGTTTTTTTCACAGCTAACTTGCAAAACAGACACCTAAATACAAGAAGTCATATAAATCCCGGCTCTCGAGATTGGAAATAAAGGCTAGCCGCAGTATTTTATATTATTTGAAATTTTGTTCATTTTAGTTCTAAAAAGTTTTTAGTGAATGGTTTGGTAATTTTAAAATACAGATATGTTATATTATAACAGAGAGTTTTCTAACTATCTGGTAAAAGCATTTTGCACTTGAATCTAGCGAACAACACTAAAATGTTTTAGGCTACGAATGTATTAAAGTGCCAGAAAATAAAACAAGATTTTTAGAAAGTGATATTGAAATTTCCATATTGTCATATTTTAAAATATGGTTAACAATCAAATCGACAATGCGGAAGCTGAATATGTCCATTTTAGTATAGTTTCGAGTAAATTACATACAACTGTTTGTTGTTAAACTACTAATAATTATTTTATTTTAAAAATGTTATTTTTTTTCTGCCTCAAACTAATGCGATAAATTTCTAAATCAAAAATTGACTGATTTAATTAAGAAAAACACCAAAGTCTGTAATATACATAAGAAGATAAACTAAATATTATAAACAATTTTTTGCCTTTCCGGGAGTAAAGTGGTCACTTTACTCCCAGTTTTGCGGGAGCAAAGTGCCACTTTTCTTAGGAGGGGGGGGGGGAAGTAAATTAGCGGGAGGAAAAGTAAATACCACCAACTTTAGTTGGTACTTCATTAATGCCATGTACAGGTCTGGCTTTAGGCTATATGGTTTGGTAATTCTCGCTTATTCTAACAAATATTTGTTTTGAATTTTTTTCTTTCTTTCGGCTTTCGGAAAGGCAAAAAATAGTATATTCGCGCTCGGGATTAAAGTGACTTTTCGTCCTGCGGGTAATTTTGCCACTCGGCTGCGCCTCGTGTAAAAAACCTTTACCCTCATGACGAAAAGTAGCACTTTACTCCCTCGGTGTATAATATACTATATTATTGTAATTCAAACTGCAATATAAAGTTAATCTTTCTTTACATTTAAATTCGTATAATGGTCTTTATGAACTTCGACAAATTTATCCAATCCTTAGATAATAATAATTATTCTTAGTAACTGAAGTTTGAAATTCAATTTAGAACTCTGTGAGAATCTAAACTTTTGAGAGGTCTCTATTATAGAACTTATCTTTAACTATGAGTATTCAAATAATAATTTAAAACAAAATAACTGCAAATTATTTCTAAATTCACTTAAAATTATAATTTTAACGTACATAAAACCCCTTTAATAATTTTAATTGATATTAATGTGGAAATTTGAACATAAATATTTTCTAAAATTATTAAATTTACATTTTCTCAGCCGCATATGCTGTATAGAACAACATTTTGTATCATATTAAATTAATATCATATATTAAATGTGAATTACTAATAAACAACACAATTACCTAATTATTAAAATTAAATTACGAAATAATTTATTAAGAAGAGTTGGCGTATATTTCAAAATAATTATATTAGCTGTAGGTAACTTTTAATTGCATCACTTTTTCTTCCAAAACTTTCAAAAGGTAATCAAAAGTTTTTAGAATTTTTAGAAATTCAATTTGAACAACTAATTACAAAAATTTTTGTATACAAATTTTAGTCGCCATCAATTAATAATAAATTACTTACTACAAAATTTAATATTGAAAGGAATTTACAAAGCTTCTATTAAATAATTACATTACTTTATTATAGTAAATCTGATTACAGTTGTTTGCACGAATAATGAAGCTTCGTCATAAACGGCATTTGTATGAAATAAGACGAGAATTGTGAGTCACATAAGTGTTTGATATAATAAATTTAAATCATAAAATTTAATAATTAATAAGCTTAAAATTTTATTTTTAACAATATTTATGACTTTTATGAAATAAGTGGGTCCACGGTAAAATTCATATCAAAAAAAGTTTGGGAAATCAAAAAATTTAAGAAACCCTGCGCTAATTAAATGGAAATATAACCTAAAAACAAACTAATTTATTAAAATTATCGCATCAGTCACTATAAAACCTACTTTCATTAAAATTATTATGCACGTTAAGAACTATTGTGTATATCTCTTTCTATCTCACACGTTGGGTGTCAGATAATTTTCGACGTATAAGATTTCTAAAATCAGACATTTAAGAATAATTTAATATAGGGTGTCTTTGTTTCACCTATGTTACTACAATTAATTAAAAAAAAAGGTTGTCGGTACTTAATTCAGATGGTTGTGACGTAAGCTTCATTATTCGTGATTACAACTGTATTTAACAATAATTACGGTTTACTTTCATGATTGTTGAAATGGATAATGAGTTAAAAAAGTAATAAAATACAATTTTTGAATCTTCCACCGAGCATAGTAACACAAAAAAATTGATCTAGCAATGGAATACTCATAAACAGGGCTCGGAAGTTCTAGCAAATGCATATTTTTTCTGGAGAGTCCTAGAATATTCGAAGTAAGACACAAATTTGTTTCACACTTCCCTGATGCCGTATACGAAATTTTATAATGCTAATTTTTGCATATTTAAGGTTTTTAATGCTATTTTGCTATTTTTGCGTTTTACGTGCTATTTACAGGCATAGTTTTACATATTAATTGAAGAAATAAGCAGAATATTAATGAAAAAAATTTATTTTACCGCATACGAATAGGCCAACGAAAACAAACATGTAATACTATTTTAACACGTATTATGATTTTCAAATAATAGGTATGTACATATTCCAAGAATTTGCTTATTTTTAAAATTATATCAGACGTATCGTATAATCGGATTCGAATCGGTAGAATCGGAAATGTTCCAAAGCCGGACCAAGTACCTACGTGTAGTAGTTCATAAAATCCTTACCATCATATTATTTTATATAATATATACAATGTATTCTATAAAAATTGTTAAATTGAGAAAAATCTAAAATTCATTTAACCCTACAGAACATACGTATGAGGCTTGACAGGCATACGCTGTTTCATTTTTGTGCACTTAGTACATGCGCATGTTACGTAATAATGCCATTTGTATTAATTTGTAGTTACTTTATCACAAATATTAATAAATATTTTATGTTCATAAATGTCAATTATCGATTTCTATACAAAAAATTTTTGAAAAATTCTCAAACTATGAAAAGAAGGCCTGTTAAAGTATGGGCCTGACAAGCCTCACATATTCACTGGTGGGATTTTTTCACGTGTGCTCTGTAGGGTTAAAAATAAACAAAATTTTTATTAATTTTTATTAAAATTTTTTGAAATTTTGTTGGTTGACAATTTTATTTTGCATATTTTTTATTTTTTTAGTGCTATTTATAGCGCTAATTTTGGTGTTTTTAAGTGCATATTAAAGCGCTAAAAGTACACTTTTTTAGTGCTATAACTTCCGAGCCCTGCATAAGTCTCCAAATATTGGTATTTAGAGAAATGGATTTCTTCTTTCATCATAGCAAGAACTTAATTTTTTCATATTTTTTTTCTATATAAAGCGTTAGTGTATGGAATCAGATAATTGTGAAAAGTTCCTTAACCTCGTAAGTCCATTCCAATAACAATCTAACAAAATTTATGTGCACCTACTCAATGTGAATCGCTCAAACAATTCACTGATCGATGCCATCGATGCATTTCAGGTACCACGCTTTTTGAAATTTTCATAAACAACAAAAACTTAATAATTAATAATAATAAAAAACTTAATAATTTTAGGCAAAACCCTTTTCCATAAATCACTAATAATTACTTTCGCCGTAATCAACAAATGGAAAATTATTTACTGCACACACAAAAAACATACAAAATTTTAAACTTTTTCACTATAATATTAATATTTTATAGGTGATGCAACAAAATAAAATTACTTCTACAAATCTAAAATAAAATTGTAACCAAAATTTCCATCCAAATAATTGATTTCATACGACTAACATACAATCATGTATAACATCTGGCCGTATCTGATGTTATTCAACATTTTAATGTTTAACTTTAAATCATCAATGTGAAAATATTGCAAATTTAATTCAGCTGGCAAGAAACTTAAAATTTAACTACCTAATTCCTTAGAAAGAAATCTGATAAACAGAAACATCCTTATTTTTACAGTTGTGTCTGTGAACTAACAACTACTAAGTATAATATAAAAGAAATTTTTATAAATTTTGTTCTGTAAATTCATTTAAGTATGCAAATTATTTAAATTCATACCAAACAACAATTAATTTCTTGCTGCATCTTTCATTTTTAACAAATTTAGCAATTTAACAAATTTTATTTACTTAGTTATTTCGTAGCTGTTGCAGGGGCTTGAACCTAATAACGTAATAACTCTTGATTTTAAACGGAATACTCAAACTATTTCTCTATAAATTGAGATTTATTAATTATTATTTTTAGTTTATAATATTATATTATGTACTACTTCTAGACCTATTATGTATTATGGACGAAAATTCCATTTCTTATATTAGGTATAAATTAACTTCGATGATTTACAAAACGAAATCTTTTTGCGTGATTTTGGCCCATATCGGAGACTTAGTCTTCGTATTTACATCGCAATTTATTTTAATTTATACTAATGCTCTGCACAAATAGTGCCAAGATTAATTTTATCGATTATTTCTATATTATATTTATTTTAATTTTATTAAATTGCAAAACGCAAAAAAATTACCGAAACAGGGTTTCGAAAACTGAATTGATGTACTACTTGAAAAAAATAGAAATTAGTTGGAAAATTCAAATTTAATAATAATAAAATTAATTATTTAAAAGTACCTACTTATATTAAATTAACTTCATAATTAATTTCAAGGTACAATAAACAATAATTTGCCTGCAGTGCTCTTTTAACATGCTGCGATATTAAAAGATTATTTATTTTTGAAAAATTTTAACAACCCTCTAAATACTTTTTGATGTTACCACTGCAATATTATATTTACGATTATGCATATTATGTAGCAATTAGAGACTTTCTGTACATTTCCTAACCAGCAAATTTGAGTGTTGTTATTATGGAAACTTAAAATATGTGAGTCAAAAATGCCTCGTATTCATGGAAATCTTTCTAAAAATAACAATTTCCAAAAAAATTTAACTACATAATTATGTTTTTATGTGTTTCTAATTACGTATACTTCAAAATAATTTCAAGGCACCTCTTTAAAACATTTCAAGTTCGATCGGTTTGACTAGTTTTTGTTACCGTCCCTTTGATTTGCGTTTTACTCAAATTTTAGTAGGTATCTATAATTAGTAATATTTAATAATTATAAATAAATTCGAATAAGAAACAAACTAAACGAGGGAAATTAGTCAAAAACTATTTCAAAGGAAAACATGGGTAATTATGGCAAAATATCGTTTATGGATTCCAGATGATGGGAAATTTTAAACCATTTTCATCCCAGGAATTCTGGAGATGACTGAATATCTCCCTTAACATAACGCGCACCCACATAAATGGTGCAAAAATAATTAACAGCCAAGCCAACTAAACATTATTAAAATACAGCAATAAAATTGTCCACATCTTTACATAACTTAAATGTGAATAAAAACGCCATTAATCTTGTAAATCACAACTTATGAATTGCAGCACGACAATTAACTTTTAAAATAATATAACAAGAAATTATAACTAATTACAAGAGGGACTTAGTAATTTTCTCTGAAGCAACTGAACCCATCCTGATTTGTTAAACCAGATTCAATTGATTTAAAAAAAACTCAGATATATTCTACTTTTGCCCTTACTATTAGAAAATTGAACCTACGAATGAAAACAAATTGGCACTTGGAACAACCAATTGAAAAATTATACACAAACTAAAAGTTTCATAAAAAGCTATATGTATAGGTCATGCACTAAATGGATCACAAAAATAAACATTTACAAAGAAATGTTAGGATTAAAACAAAATATTAGAAAACTAGGATTTTAAGCTATTACCAGAAAAGATGAAAATAAATATTTAAAATATTGAAATATGTTTACAATAATAATTGCAAAACGGTTGATTTGATATTTTAAAACAATAAAATTGAAACTCAAGTTTTAATTACTTTTCAATAAAAGCAGGTAACGAATACTTATAATTTCAAATCAAATTAACATCCCTTAAAAAAATTCGTACAGTCTTGTTATCGAATTTTTACCTAGAAGCAAACTATAAAAATTTCCCGATGGCAGTTATGTTTGTATTTTTTTGTAAATGATATCCATCTGAGGAGCATTAATAAAAGCGAAACGCCTCTCGTGGATTACATTATAAGTAGTAATTACATTTTTTTATGTTTTTATTAAATAATTAGTTAATTTAACTTGCTTTTGAAAAAGTTTATTTTCACCCGTTAAAAAACATAAATATAAAATATTTTACTTGATCACAAAATTTTAAAATATCTCAATTTTAACTTTAAGACAAAATAGAAGTCTTATTACTGCTGTAACATTTATATTATTTATTTTCTTCTTCTTAAGATAAGTTTAAGTAAAGGCGTAAAATTTAATCGACCATAATTGCATCTTTTAGGAGCGTATCTTTTCTCCCACGGTTAGAGTTAGTAAGAGCAAGTAATAAAATTATAAGAAACAATAATTAAAAAACAATTTAAAGGTCATTTCAATTTTTTCAAACATTCTTACAGAATGTAATCATTTATGATTCGGAATTGTTGACAGCCTTAAGAATAGGTAAAAATAATGGTCGATTTATACTCACTTCACTAACTTATCACTTAACATTTAAGAGGATTAACCAATGATTAGATACATAAATGGCTATACATAATTCTACTGGTTAATTTCTTAAATATTAAGTGATAGGTGAAGTATAAATCTACCATAAATCGATTAGTTTCTATAGTTTTTCATTTTAGTCAATATGGTTGAAACAACGTTGTAATCTATTAAGGAATTTTAATTTTCTGATGATACTTTGGCCACTTTCAATTTGATAAAATACTCCAAGTGGCCAACAGCAAATATTTCTAAAGAAGCCACTGGTTAAACATGCCATTGCATTTCCATACAGCATCATCTATAAGTGAAAGATCATCCTAACCAATCCAACTGATCAAATCCTGAAGGATATTAGAATGAATAATCAACCAGCCACATCATCAAAATCGATTTTTTGATGAGTGTGGGGACTCTTTTTTAACTCTATACATATAGAATAATTCCTCTAATAAAGTTTCCAAATCTTCAAAACTAAAATTTAGTTTTCCAAAAAACAACAAATTTTAACGCGGGAAGCTCAATCGTTTTCTCTCTAGCGGCGTTATCGTGCGTCCTTGCAAACCTTTCCTATTAATTAATTAGTCATCCAAAGAATTCTATTTCTTTTATCAATCTTTCAAAATTTACTTCCTTTTCAAAATACCAAAAATAATACACACTTTCATATTTAACTAACTTTATTTTTCTTTATCTCAAAAAAGGAATAACTCAAAATTGTACAAAATTCGTTACAATCCCTAAAATTACGACCCCGCCACTCTGCCCGTGGTTCGCGAGTCCCTTATATAAAACCTTGACCCCCACCATGGCTAGGGTAAAATACTCCTATTATTTTCCACTTCAAGGAAAATACGACAATATAATATTATGATTCATATAGAATAAGATGAATAGGTATTAATATGGGAAATGTAATATTCAGAAAAGAAATTTCAGAATCTACCTTAATAGAATTTTCGTCATTATTACTTAAATTTGAAAACTTAAAATTGAATAAATAGTTCCCATAAGCTTGCTTAAAAAGTTTATAGGCGGTATCATTTCCTTAATGTGTTTTCTTTTAAATTCCAGATTGATAAACAATTAAATTTGAATTTTCCATAGGTGTTGTAAAATATACAAATGAAAAGCCTAAAATATGCAAACAAGTTTTAGTCTAGAAAAACCTCAATTAAATCAGATGAAGCGTATAGTATAGAATAATGGCAGCTACTTTGAAGTATTTTATAAACTGAAAATAAATGACGTGGGTACTTTGTAATTTCATGTTTTTCAGACTCTCAATCCAAGATTAGCAATCGAGACAAGAATTAGCATTCGTTTTACATAACATGTCAATTAAAATGCAAATTAAAATATAAATTGAAAACAAATTGATAAATTTGCTATAAAAAATGCAAAATTTCACCCCAACAATAAATCGTTTAAAAATGTGAATAAATATGTTACAAAAACGTAATTCTGGCACAAGTATGCTAAGAATATAAACAATATTTTAAGTAGCTTTGCATGTCATACAAGCTTTAAATATTCTGAAATCTGTAAAATATTATACAACATAAATGGAATTCTTAAAGTTATTTTGTGCTAAGCAAGGCACTAAATGAAGCTTTATAAATATTGAATATTTTAAGCACTATTTTTGAATATGTTGGAAATATCCACAAATTTAATAAAAATCGTAAACATTTTCACTTTCAAGTGAGTTTTATAATTTTTTGTCAAACATAAAAGATAAAAGCTTGAAACGCTGCGAAGTTAAAAGTAAATCGAAAAGACTTCCTTGAAGCGTATGAAAACTTGAGATGAAACCATAATTAAGGGATTATATCTAGTTAAATTGAAGGATATTTATTATTTTTTTTAGAAATTTTAACAAAATTTTATTGAAATTGCTAAAGTGTATAGATTAGTACATGTTTCGAGGTACAAACAAAAAAGACTATTAGTTCTTATACGCAGTACGTGAACGAAGGGGTTTTCATATGGGTCAAAATTACTATTTTAATATACGAAATTTTTTGATTTCAGATTAGCCATTCCAAAGTTATCATGGTCACCGCAAGTCAGGATAAAAATTAAAGCAACAGCCCTATTTCCCCCAGTTGTCAAGATTTTCTCATTAAAAAATGTATATACAAGTAAAGTGCCTCGAAAATGTACTACTTAATCGATACTCTTTAATGTATTTCAATAAAATTTTGTTAACATGGCTAAAAAATAATCATAAAAATCCCTCAATTTAACTACGTATTTTTATTGTTTCTAAAATTAAAGTTCAATTAATTGATTAAAATAATTCGAAGGTGGTGGAAAACCTGATGAAAGCAGCTAAATGTCAAACTAATCGGTAATTCATCACAAGAATCAGGATTCTGGAATAAAGCCGATTATAATAAATTTAACATTTGTGACTGCCAAGCAACTATTGAAAATTGAAATTTTATTTGATATTGTAGGTAAATACTCCCAAGTATTTTTAAGAAACTTAGTACATAATAGTATATGTAAGTAAAAGTTTGTAAAAAAGATTTAATGGGTTAATAATTACAACATTCGTTGGTCAACCTCATACCAGCCACAGGTGGTTGTTCTAATCAATTTCCTCAAGTCGGTAGTAGTAATAATATATAATAATTAGATAAATTGTTTTCAATATTTACATTTCTAATCAATATATTTTTTACATGTTTACAAACAGAACTGTACTGTTATTTTATAATTATAAATTTAATATGTTGTACAATAATATAATATATTTTATTCAATAAAATTAAATATAAATAAAAAATAATAATAAATACTCACCTTAATTGAATTATTCTTTAAAAATCCAAAGAAAGTTTACTTTTGCCGCTCACAACTTACTAAAAGTTTTCAAATTTGTGAGTGTCGCGAAACGATGTTCAGCAACAACTGAAAATGCAATAGTCTAATGTGTTTTCCCTGCTGAAAATTTGCGCGTGCGAGTCGATCAACAAAACCGGAAACCGCAACTTTTTCGAGGCAACCTACCAAAGTCTTATGTTATAATTATTATTAGTTAAAAATATTGTTTTACTGAATTTAACAGTTCCATACTTATTTATAATTACTGATTTATGAAACTTTTAATTAAAACTTGATAAATTTGTTAATTTTCAATTATTACGAGTTACACCTTCATATAAAATTTAGGTGTCGAATTAATAACTGTCCACCCATTCTTTTGATAAACCGCAACAACTGATACTGTCGTAAATTGTCGCGAATTTGAATGTCAAAAAATATTGTAAAAAACATGACTAAAAGGATTTCCGTTAGAATTAATTAATCACCAACATCGGTAAATTCAATCATTAAAATATTAACCCTTATGTTGTTCGTAGATACATAACGGTTATCTATTTCAAAAATTTTCACTATAAATATTTCCTAAACCTAACAAATACTTATTAAACAAAGAAATTGTCTCTCGAGGAGAAAAATAATGCATATGTAATTTTACAATTTCTAAATCTCACCTTCTCCCCCCACAACTTTAGCATATTAATTTTTCACAATTGACCAGACTTCACCGAAGGCTTAGGAAATTCACTGAATATCCCGCCACTGCTGTGTAACTTTAAAATAATATTAAATAGCATCCTACCCTTTCCAATATGTCAAACATAATAATAATATGTTTGACTATTATTATGTAGTGGTGCAAAAAAATTTTAAACATAAGAAAAGTTGGAACGTTTCCAAAGACCGGGAATGTCTTTGACTGATTATTTAATAATAATTATAGCGCATTTTTATTGTACCCTCTCACATATCGCTCTGATGTTCACTAAATGACGAAGACGGAAATTCATAGTGCCCCGTCTTACTAATTTTAAATTTTTCAAAAATCAAATTATTTAATTTGACGTTTAATGAATTTAAAGGATTGGACGTGTGTAAATTAGAGTTTTGAGCACAATAATAATAATATACTAGCATCTCAATTACATAATTGTTATCTTTGTTTTTGTGGTTTGCTTGCTTAGGTTTACAAAAATTTATGAATTTTAAAATATAATAATTAATAACGTAAACTAAACGTTACGTTATTTACATTACGCAGACTTTCGGTCTGTTAAATAAATAAAATTATTTTCGTTAGTATTGAAAATGCGAGATAAAAATGAGTAATAGAAATGAATTTTAATTTTAAAACAATAAATAATAAGTAGTATATTAATATAACAATAGTGACTAAAGTGCAATATTAATTGCTTTAGTCCTGTGTCATGGTCCTGTGGTATACTATTATACATTATTTTAATTAGAAATATAATTTTTTTTTACTTCCTTAAATTATAATACAATGTAAAAATAATTCATAACAATTTTCAAATTATTAATCTAAAATTATTGTAAAATAAAAATGTTTTAAAACTCAAGAAAAAAAATAGTTTCACGTTATGTAACATTTTTGCAAATCACTAAACCAAATTATAAAGTATTCGTCAAAAATAAAAGTTCTCACCACTATAAAATTTGCTCATATGGGAAATATTTCAAAATACCACAAGATCTCAAGTTAAATTACTTTTAAACAAACAAAATACTCGTATATACTGAATATCCAAACATAGTTTAAGTTGTTGAAAACAATTTTGAATCCAATATTTTCTACGCATGTTTATGTATATTTTGTAAACTGGATTTGTTTGTAGTATTAAATTTAAATTAAAATATTTTATTATTAATAAACCAAAGTAAAATTAACTTAAACTCTTACATTTCTCAAGTTAAAAGTTTATCGAGTGTGATAATCTTCGTTCTCCCTTCTCCTCTATGCCTTTCGAATACGTTAAGTTCACAATCTTTGAAGTTTTCTATTGCAAAACTGGTGGTGGTAGCCTTTAAAATCAAATTACAAGTTTAAGAACAATAAATTGTAAGTATTATTTTATAGAGAAAAATTTAACCCTTGATTTCAAGTTTGTAAGTTTGGACTTTGGAGGAAGAAAATTTTAAATTGGAACTATAAAGATCAGTTTCACTAGAACTTGAAGATACTTAGAATAAACGTCAATGGAAGGAGCATGTGCAGAGAATGGAAGATCAGCGTTTGCCAAAGAGTGCCATGAAATATGATCCAAGTGGGAGAAGAGATGTTGGACGTCCAATGAAGAGGTGGCCTGATTAGAAATCGGAACAGGCCTGAGGCCTACACCGTGAAGCAGACGACGACTTAGAAAATTGTTAATTGTTATTTAATAATATATGTTCTGGATCATATATTTTGAGACAAATGGTCAGTAGGGGGTTAATAATAATTATTATAAAGAGATGAACAGTGAACATAAACGGGAATTCTCACAGAATTTTAGTTAAATAAAGGAAAACAATATACGAGCGCAAAGTGTACCGTTACAAATATTGGTAGATTTTGATTTTTCCTTGGTGACTAGGAGCCAAAATGTTGCGCAGTAGATGTGGAGGGAGAACGCGTGACACTCAATCCTATCAATTGACACCAACATAGACTTGAACGGACGAATATTCGTTTCTACCAGTAGGTCCGCCTAGTTAACACTATCGCTATGAAACAACCGTTTCGGTACCGTTATTATCAGGTCTGGTTCTTACTATTATTATTATACCAGGTTGTATTGTACAGGGTGGCTCAAATTCGCTTCTTCTTATGAGAAAATCGGTAACTATAGGAGATATCGAAAAATGAATGGCGCATCCTAGATCTCTTTTTTTGAGAAAAGCTCAATGGCGAAAACCGGAATTCGCTATCTTTTTTTGTTTTCGAGTTATAGCCTAAAGATCGATTATTGGACTTTTCAATAAATGTCGATATCTCGGTTGTTTTTGAAGTTGTCAAAAAAGTGTTGACACTTTCTTGAGACACATTTTTAAGGGCAACAAAATAGGCTGAATAGATTTTAAATATTTAAGTGAGTTTCCGAGTTATAATGCAAAGTTGTGTTTTTTTAAATGGAAACCATAGTTGAATATGACATTTTTAAATAGCATTTTTTATCCTCTTTTCAATGATATATAACATGTGGGGTCCATCATTACAAATAATTCCCATTTTATTAAAAAATGCAATAAAAATAAGAAAAAAACAAAAAATTAATAACATTTTTAGTAAATAACAATAACAATTTTAAACACGACAGTAACTAAACAAAAGTTTCCTACCGAAAAACAATTGGTGACGATGTTTTAGGTGTCAATAAAGTTTTGTTAGTGTTTAGTTTTGACAAAATTATAATATTGAAAATAAGGGACTTCAGTTTGAATACTTACTTTAAATTTTGTATTTATTGTTTTATTTGCAAATTGTTATTGTTATTTACTAAAAATGTTATTAATGTTTTGTTTTTTTCTTATTTTTATTGCATTTTTTAATAAAAAGGGAATTATTTGAAATCATTGAAAAGAGGATAAAAAATGCTATTTAAAGATGTCATATTCAACTATGGTTTCCATTTAAAAAAAACACAACCTTGTATTATAACTCGGAAACTCACTTAAATATTTAAAATCTATTCAGCCTATTTTGTTGCCCTTAAAAAAGTGTCTGAAGAAAGTGTCAACACTTTTTTGACAACTTCAAAAACAACCGAGATATCGACATTTATCGAAAAGTCCAATAATCGAACTTTTGGCTATAACTCGAAAACAAAAAAATATAGCGAATTCCGGTTTTCGCCATTGAGCTTTTCTCAAAAAAAGAGATCGAGGATGCGCCATCCATTTTTCGATATCTCCGATAGTTACCGATTTCCCCATAAGAAGAAGCGAATTTGAGTCACCCAGTAACAATCATTACTCTTGTTAATATTAATAATGAATTTGTAATCAAAATCAAATAATGGTACTATATTTTACTGTAATCAGGCATCAGGCCTGATTACAATAACATAATTTTTTTATAATTAAACAAAAGGAAATGTTATCATTTTACGTTTGAAATGAAAAAATGTTATCTTTTTAATCACTACGATACAATTTATTTTCAAATATGTAAATTTCAAAATTTTTCGACAGTTTTGATTAATTTTATACGTTTTTTTTTTAAATATTAAACTTTGGATCCAAATTTTTGAGTAAAGAAATGGTAAACGACTGAATATACTTCAATTTTAAAAAATTATTTTGATTCACCCATTTCGAAAAATTATTTTTATATTTTAATCCTATTTTACAGTTTTTCTATTTGAGATGCGAAAAAGGTAAAAAGAATTTTGTACAAAATTAAATGTTTTTGCCGACCAACGAGATGCTTAAAAATTGGTCAGTAAATAACGGTGATACAAATGGTAAATAAATTTTCAAAATTTTTGTAGCAATACGGCTGATACGTCTAAATCTAAATTACTAAAATATTTTAAAATTTGAAAAAGTTAGATCGTATTTATATAGAAAAGTGCATCTATTTATTTACTACAAAATTTTCTAGAGAAATGCATTTCTATGCGAAACAGCGTCTAATTTCTCAATGGTTTAAAAGTTTGTTATTGAATTTCAGCAGCGATCAAAAAGTATAAAAAGTGTAAAATAAAAATTTTTCAAAAAAACTTATATGAACTTTTATAGCTTTTTTTATTATTTTTTTTATCGATTGAAATTGAATTTTAATTCATAGCAAACTATTTTTGACATTAGAGGCGAGGATTGCTTGGATACCATAATCATGAAATGATGAAAACCATGAAATAATTACTATTATGATACAAAATGCGGCTTTTCATGTGTAGGCGCTGAGAGACATCCCGTATGAAAAAACCGGATGTTGCCGGACGAAATTAGTGCCAAAAAAAATAATAGGTGGCGCTATATAAAATCATCGAAAAACAATAAAAATTGTTGCTTTAAGTAGTGAACACACCGGCGCGATCGCGGTGGCGGTGGCGGTCGCGGTGGCGATCAAACGCGACCTATATAAACTTATGAACGATTGCACACCGACCGCGGTCACGACGCGGTCACTTGAATTTTTGCCTGCGTTCGCCCGCGCGATATCTCAGCGGTCGGAGTGTCTATAACAATGCAATATACAAAAGTATCCATATTTGCATCTGAATTACAAACGTCAGAATTTTTATTGACATTATTTCCACTGTATATTTGCGATAGCGGTAGATCGCTGCTTGCAGCGTTTGACCGCGCGATATTTTATAAAATTGGAAAATTGTGTTATCGAAATTTTTATTGAAAATGTTAAAAACCATAAAATTTTATTCGACTTATCAAAATGTAAAAAAAAATTATAAAAAAATAATGTAAAAAATTAAGAGAATCCTTCTACTTTGCAAGTTTTAAAAAACCACTTTCCTATAAATTGCATTTTCTTATACTATAAGGTCTTAAGAACTTGTCCAATAAGTATTTAAAATTAAAAAGATGTACTAAAAAGTAAAAAATAATTTTAATAAGAACAAACAAAGCCTTTTGAAAATATCAAGGTAAAGGCATGGGGCTATTTATTTATGGGTAGGTAAGCAGGCTGCCTGTTGGTGTACGAAATTCAGAGCACCATGCTTTTATATTGATGTTATCAAAAAACTTTATATGTTTTGCCTCAGGCTAGTGACATGCAACCCAGAGGTGCAGTCGGGCCAGGGCGCGCCAGTGCGCCGCCCCGGCACTTTTTTTGAAGGCAGGGCGCCGCCCTGGCTACAGTGGTGCCAGGGCACACCAGGGCTGCCCCGGTATTTTTTTCAAACATTCCAAATTGCCATTGGGTAAATAAGTTTTGAATAGTTTTAAAAAAACTCGAACTCAAAATTTAACAAGTGATTGAATTAACAATTATTACAATACCCATTCACTTTACATCGCTAAGGTATATTGTGATCAAAATGCTTACTAGCCTTTACCCTTTAAAACAAATTTTATTTTTTTTCCCATGGCGGTAACTCCTCCGCTATCAAATTTGTCAATGTTAACCATCCATCGGAAAACTGCCAGATAATTTGCACGGTTTGACGCATAAACATTTTGCGTTTAGGGACACGCATAAACATAAACACTTCATAAAAAAAACCGTTGGCCACGCCCCCTTAAAAAAAAATTTTTTTAAGCTTTTTTTTTATCGCCCCGGCACTTTTTATTTTACGACTGCATCCCTGATGCAACCTCCATGTGGTATCTCTGGAGTCAGTGTTATGCACTGGTACTAACTGTAAGCAACGACAAGGCCCTACACCCGATGACCGTATGCACCACCAGTGCGTGTGGATATAAGTACCCGTAAAACGAAACTAAGGTATAGGCCGAGTAAAAACCTTCTCAAGAACGGCAATCTGGTGTAATAGATGCACGATAGACAGGAAGGAGGAAAGGAGTGACGATTAAATGTAATAATAATACTGTAAGACACCACTACTCTTCCAGCCACCCAAACTAGGCCTGTACATGATGAACGTATGCGCCAGCATGTGTATGTGTACCCGTCAAACGTTACTAAGGTACAGTGCCGTGGTGAAAAGTCTGCTAACAACAAACATCTGGTGCAATAGATGATCGATTAACAGAAAGGATGAGTGGCGTAGAAGATGGAATCTAGTGTGGGCAATAGATATCCAACTCTACGACCTCCTCACAACCACCCGGATCCTAAAAGGTAAGTACCCAGACTCTTGACCTGTCAATATGGAAGGTACACCTTGAACGGAACCAAAAACTAGAAACCAGAAGTGGAAACACTGAAGGAATCTCACCTGCAATCCACTCCCCTTTTGGAACCTGGAGAGCAAAACATGCGAAAACTTCCATTCGGCTTCTGGATGGCGATGGTCGTTGAAAGCCAAATGGCTCATATACACTAAACCCAGAAGGTGAAAAGCCCTGACGGTAACTCGGAAGCTCCTCAAGGTTGGCCTTGTAGAGAGACAAACGAACCCCCTAAAGGAGAACGGCCTTAACTCGTACCTCCACCTAAGGCCATTATATGAACTTGCAACTCTATAATAGGATAGGAAACTAAGGCTCTGCCGAGGGACCCTCTGCGAGGGATGCACCTGGTAATGATGAAGTCTCTCCAACAGGCTCTCATACGTAAATGACTTTTAAGGTTTTAAGCCAGATGCGGATGTGAGTGGGGTCTACCGCAGATGCTTCACACTACTAAAGAAGAACCGTAGTGAATTCACTACCATTCTCCCTCATGGGTGGGAGGATGCAGGATATTACTTAATTGAACATCTTCCTTCCTTCTCGGTCCTTTTACCCTAAAGAGGGTTTGGTGAACCTTATAATTTGGGGACGATTTTATGTACTTTATATGTTTCGTACTAGGTCCTTTTATCCTAAAACAAAGGTTTCTCATGGCAGATTACACCCCGGTGGTTTGCCATTGCCTGCCGAGGGAGAGACGGCCAGAATAAAGTTCTTACTTTACTCGGATTCGAACCGGGTATTTAGAGTTCATAGTCAACTCGCGTGACCGCTAAGCTCCGACCGCCTCATAATTGAACATCTATAATTAAAATCTAAAAATAACAATCATTCACATATCTTCATATATTTTCAAAATCGGTATTTTGTGACTTCAAAACATTTTTAGGGCATATTTTTTAAAATTTTTTAGGTCCTTCCTTAAGTTTTTTAAATTTTGTACTACTGAACATCTTCACTTTTTTTACATTGAATAATTTAAATTTTCTTGGCAATTTTTAAAAAAAGACTCGAAATTTAAAGGCACCGTTGCTTATAATATGTCAGAAATTTGAGCTTTAAAGTGGTCTAGTGTGTTAGTGATCGCTACCGCGACCGCGATCGCCACCGCGCCGGTGTGTGCGGCCACGCGATATCACGCGATCGCCACCGCGACCGCGAACGCCACCGCCACCGCGACCGCGCCGGTGTGTTCACTACTTTACTATTTTCGATTTTGCTCAAACTTTGTGGAAATGTTCTTTAGGCTTCCAACGACCAAATTCCATAAGGATTTAATTTTAGTAAGCGCCATTTCCGCTCCACGCAAAATCAAGCAATTGAAAAGTCGTATTTTTGTGCTTTGCTGTTTTAGCTGTAAAAATTTTTCTATTAGAGATATCTACGCGACCAAGGTGGCATTTTAAAGCTGAAAGACGGTAGTTTCTAAAAACAATATAAAAATGTTCATAATTTATATACCTGAATCATAACATGGTATTGAAAATACGTGTATTTTATCGATTTCTTATGATTTTCAATTGGCTCCAGTGTCTGCACTGTTGAATGTAAAGTTTTAACCATTCTCAGATATCAAAGTGCACATATCATAAGAGAATAGAAAATTAAAATAGTTTGGTTCAATCAACTCGTTATGAAAAAAATTTTTCTTTTGAAATTGTTTGAAATTTTAAAAAATTGTATATTTCAGGTTACAATTTGGACGTGTTTGATAAGAGACAAAATCTTGAGATTTACAGGATACTTAGTTCTTAGCCTTAACTTCAAAAAGTTCAAGGTCAAAAGGTTCAAATATGTGCGGCGTGCACAGTGTGCCCATGACCATTGATTGCAAAATTTGGTTTACGGTTTTTGCATACGGAATGTCTCGTAGTGCCCGGTCAAAAAAATTAACTAGAATTAAATAAGCTCTAAATTTAAAATCATTTTTATTTATTTTGCATTCAAACCTACTACACTTTCAAGTAAATCTATAACAGTTTTCTTGTGGACAAAACAAGATCCGGAGAGTCTTAATATTTTATCAGTAAAATTAATTTTTTAGTTTGCAAGTCTTTGTGGTTACCTTATTAATACTTATTTTTACACAATTAATTTGTTCGCGGATAACTAATCAGGCTAGTATAAAAATATACGCCAAAATAAAAAAAAAACACAAAATAAATGAACAAATCGCTATATTTTTTGCTTCTTTTTAAACGCCTGTACATCCGCGAGAGGAGGAAATCCCTCAAAGGACTTTGAAGTTTTTTACAGTTAAGGGTAAGAAATATGTATACTGTAATTTTCAAATTTTTATCTCTTATCAAACACGTCCAAATTGTACAAGAATACGACTTTTGAATTGCTTGATTTTGCGTGGAGCGGAAATGGCGCGTACTAAAATTAAATCCTTATGGAATTTGGTCGTTGGAAGCCTAAAGAACATTTCCACAAAGTTTGAGCAAAATCTAAAATAGTAAAGCAACAATTTTTATTGTTTTTCGATGATTTTATATAGCGCCACCTATTATTTTTTTTGGCACTAATTTCGTCCGGCAACATCCAAAATTTTATTATTTAAGTCTTTCTTAACTTAAATATTCAATTAGAATGCGGTCAGCGGTTTCTTCATACGGGATGTCTCTCAGCGCCTACACTATCTGTATAGTAAAATTAAATATAGAACGATGGGTGGAGATAATGTGCAGTAACGAAAATCCGTCCGGCCATTTATACGACGGCACTGGTACGGTCTCCCTCCACTTCTACTGCGCAGATATTTGGCTACCCTCTTGTTGGGTTTGTTTTATATTGTTTTCCCTTCTGCTGCGAAAAAGTCCTAGCAGTTGTTTTTCTTTTCAGATCATTAATTTTTGGAAAAATATGTTTATTTCAATTACAACGATTGTTTTAGGCGGTATTCGGTATTATTGTAAACAATTTGTAATAATTTTCAATAATAATTGTTTATTATTTCAAGGTTTACTCTAGTAAAGTAGGTACTTAGCAATAATTAACTGAACAATTCTTTTATAAATAAAAACTAAAAAATGTGAAATAAACTAAATTATTGAAATTAAACAAAAAATCGAACTGCGTTAAAAAATATTAACTGAAAAGCGAAAAATAAGCTGTATAATCTATCGAAATTTGTAAGAGCAATATAGGTAATGTTGGAAAAGGTATTGTATGCGGGGACAAGCAAAGAATTACAAAACATATTTGTTGTAAAATTTTTAATATTTTTACATAAAGACCACCACTTGGATGGACTATATTAGCTTGTCCCAGCCTACAATATCATTTCCAACATTATATCGCACCGCCAGTTCAATAGGGTTGCAAGTGCAAAATTGGTCTGTTTTTAGTTATTGCTGTATTGCAGTTGTTTGCAATCATACGTAACTCAAGACTAGATAATAAAATAGTAATTACCAGTTTTAAAAAATGGTTAAATATTTAAAAAAATTTAAGTAACTATGAAAACTGTTTTCTTGATTTCTCAACAATTACTCCTTTTGCACTTGCAACCCTATTGCTCTTACAAATTTCTATAGCTTATAATAGAGTTAGTTTTTCGCTTTTTTTTACTAGCTAATATTATTTTAATTAAAATTATACAAAAATGAATCCAATAATCAATTATTTAATAATTTTCAAAAGTATGAAATTATTTTATTAGTAAACGACGGCGACGTACTGAGAGAATTTTAGTTAAATAAAATGAAAAATGTACGATCGCAAAGCGTATTTTTCAATAGCGACTTCCTTTTTGTATTAAATTGTATTTTGATTATGATGACACTGATGACAATTGGGCGCAATTGGGTTATTCCGTTTTTTAACATATTACAGTAGGTCTACATTTTATTATGATAATGAATTCAATTTCGCTCGAAAATTGAATAAAAAATAATTTAAATCCACGAAAATGAGCGATTTGTGAAAATCATATCTCGTAAAATCGTTGATATTGTCGGTCTTTAATTGTCTATCAGAGCCTGAAATAAACGGAACGAACATGTGGCTCGTTTCAGTCGTTCAACTGAAAATATTGCTACTGCGAGTGGAAGTGTTGGTAAATAGCCAAATTGATCGATTTCATAACGTTCTCAACAATTAGACTTGTCCACAAATCTTTTCTTGGCCCTTTTTGATAATATGGATATCGATGACTTATGGTTTCAACAAGACAGTGCAACATACCATACAGCTCAAGAAACAATAAATTTATTAAAAATCAAATTTAATAAAAGTCTAATTTCGCGTAGAGGTGATGGATGATCTTGCCATTACCAAGATCTTGCGATTTAACACCGTTGGATTATTTTTGTAGTGATACGTGAAAGATGAGGTTTATTATAATAATCTAAGATTAATTTCAAAACTGAAAACCAATATCGAACGCGTAATTCGTGAGATATAGTCACAATTTTACAGAAATGTGATCGAAAATTTTATTCGATGAATCGATGTCTACAAAAGTGGACATTTATCATCAGATATTATTTTTCATTCATAAATTTTAATTTCTACAACATATTTCAATAAAGAAATTCATAACTTTTTCATCCAAAATATGAGTTTAATTTAAATTTTGAAAAGCAGCTTTTACTGAAAAACCTTCTACTTACTTTTAATTTCGTATATGGAAATTTTACTTTCAATTCTTCAAAATTCGCTTGCAACACTTATAACACAATTTATGGCAAGACTTATACATATATACCTATTTTTTTTATTTATATTATTAGATTAGACCTCTACCAGAAGTTAGTAACAACGGTACTATTATATTATAATGTAGAGAAAGTGTGCCCAATACCGGACACCTAAAATTTTCCAAAAATTGCAAGGAATCGAAAAAGGAAACCAGTAGGTACATAAAAATATTGGGGAGGTGGGATATGATTTGGAAACGGGAATAATACAATGGATAGCTTTATAATTATCGCCTACAATTTGTAAGATTTATTAATTTTATTATAGAAGTGTTGAAAAGTGTCGCAAAAATTTTACTTTTACTGAAAAGCACAACAATTTATTGTATTTTTTATCATAATTGTATAAATTTCAACTCAATTTCTTATCTGGAAGTTCTGAAAAATCGATTACAAAATAACGATATTGAAAAACATCCGAAGAAAGTTTATCATTTATTATTAAAGCTGAAGGCTTTAAAAATTATCATTAAATGAGGTTTTAAGCAATTTTTCTAACCGTGTTAGAGTGAAAGTATGTAATGTAGAAATACCGTGTTATATGGTGCTAATTGTAGAAAACTGATGATATTTTGATGACTTAGCTGGAAAATAATTTCTAAAAATTACCAAGATAAAGAATTTATTAGGTCCTACTTTAATCGAAGTTGTTGCAATGACTTGGAATCTGTGAAAGATGTGACAATAATATTCGACATACATTTTGATTATAAATATAAATTATTGTGAGGAAACAATAATTAGTATTTATAGTTATAGCTGTAGTTGGGTAAAGCTTAATTCACTTTCAAGCATACTTTACTATTCATTTTGACACAACTTTCTAACATATTACACCAACTTTTTCGATTTGGGGGTTGATTATTGATTTAAATTCTTGCAGAAGTCTAGCATAAAGACATTCATATCTATTACTGTTAAGGTTAAAGTAATTTACAAATTGAAAAGTATGAAACATAAGAATAAGAAGTATAAAACTAAGAAGGAATATGATGAAAATTACAAGTTCTCCTCTAGCATTTTCAAGGTTCTGGCAAAATATTATGTTGTTCAGATTTAACCGTATATTATGCATTATGTAAAAGAAATGGAAAATGAATTTTAGATTTTCATCATATGTAATGGTAAATGTTATAAAATAAAAATGATTGACATTATGATTGACAATTATTAACTCGAATGTCTCTTGCACACAGATAAAAATTTGATACAACAAAATGCGGCGATTTACCGCAAAAGCAATTAATTGAATCGCAATTTATCAATTTTTACATTTCAATATTTTCACGATTTAGGATTAATTGAAAATTTTTTTACTTGCTCTAATAAATTGCAAACAACAATAAATTGACATCCTTTTTATTATATTTTTACAATGTTTTGTTGCAACATTATAGCCCAATTATGTCCAAAACAATCACATTTCATATTGTTCATAAAAATAACAACAGAGAGTTGAACATCCATACTCATAAAGAGTGGAACAGAGTAAAGAGCGATTTTGAAAAGGCTACAAATAGATTGCCATCAATTTTTCCAACTTGTATTTTTACCACCTTCACCTTACAAAACCCGCCGAAACTTCATTAAAATGGTTGCTCAGCTATGAAGTATCTCCTCTGGCAACAAAAATAATTAATCTGGCTTACCACTTGATGTTGGACCAGTGGCGACGTCCGCGAACGCGTACGGCCTTGCGCTTGACAATCTAGAACTACTTCACACCGACTATAAAGACGCTTTTATATTGAAAATCTAATTCATCGGACGACTTAATTTTTGGTCCTATTTTTGAATATTTCCAAAATTCTTTTCCAGAATGTTCACCTTTATAGCAGAAGTAACAAGTATTTCAAGCTCCGCGTCTGTGGGGGACACCGCGCAAATGCTTTCACTTAACCAAGGGTAAAAAAAATAGGTTATTTCTGTCTCTATGGGTCCCGCGCCCTGTACAGTATTTTTATTTAGAAAGAGTAAAAAATAAGTCATTCCTGTTTCTGGGGGTTGCAAAAATATTATAGGATGGCGTCCTGATAACATTTTATATGGGTTGACATTTACTGTACTGGCTTAATGTAGTATCGGTTTGTACCCAAATAGTTTATGAGATATTTCAAAAATTAGTTGTGCTGGAGGGGAGGGAGGGGGCTAGGATGCTTATTTAAATGCAAAATTCTTAGTTAAAAGAATTCAAATGCTCATCAGCTAATTTGGATCTGTACATATGTTTTGTATTTTTCAATTTGGAGAATATTTTTTCACACAGACAAAAAATACTAGTTTCAAAAGTGGAAAAAAAAAGTTAAAACCTTTTCTTAAGTAAATCGATAGGCCAATACAATTTTTAAGTAACCCACAGTCTGGCGTAAATCAAACACAGAGAGATTACAGAGCAGGAAACCGCGGTTCCAATCCTGATTGCGTCGGATATGTGCTGTGATCTAAAACGTCCAAAATCGATCTGTGGACTATGGGGAAGGCAACGGGAAACCACCCCATTAACATTTTCCTAGTAGTCTTCTTGGCTTAGCCAGGAGGATCGCTAACATCCGAAATCGGATAGGCACCTGAAGAAGAAGAACCCGCCCACTAAAATCGTCATGCATGACCGATAATTTATTGCTTTCCATATGTTGTACTTACAGAAAATGTAGCAATTGAAAAAAAAATTTTTTGAAATGTCTTAACTAGCCTGACTGCTTAAAAATGGTGTAAATTGGCGAGTGGCAGTGTTGGGTCGCCTGTTGTTAGTGGAGGAGTCAGTGTGGCCCTTAGGCTAGAAAGTTTGGAGACTGCTGCTGCTGTTAATAATAATCAATAAGTACCTAATAATTAAATAAAAATTATATTATTCGTGCTTATGAAAGTTCTAAAAGACAAACCATGTTACTGAGAATCTCGTTAATCCAATCATGCGTGTTGATGTCCTTGATACTTTTCTTGAATATCTTAAAACCTATATTTGGATAAAAACAAAAAGAAGACATGCACAAGTAGGCACAAACGATCTAAATTGTTTTGAATACGAAATTTCAAATAACCATGTCTCCGCCTCTTAGACCATTTAAACTTATAGCCTCGCCTTGACTCTCAAGTAGTGAAACAAACATAAATGACGTCACTGTTGGGTTAAATGCTAAAATATACCTGTATAATATAACTATAAGTGAAAAAATAGCGAAAAATAGTTTATTTTAGTTCAACACCAACATAAATCTCGATACAATCCCACCAAGTTTGCTTCAGTTTGTATTAAAGGAGAGACAGGGAAGGGTGTGTCTATAAGTTTAAATGGTCTTAAGTCTCCAGCTACCCTGCAGTTAAATTTTGAAATATCTCAAAGACTATTTGGGTACTTACTAAATAATAATTGCACAAACAGGCAAAAACGATTTATACTATTTTGGATTTAAAAGGAGGAAATTAGATGCCTTCAGCTCCCCCCCCCCCCAGAATTTATTGAAATATCTAGAACACTGTTTGGGTAAAAACGAAGATCATAATTGTAGTAACGCTTTAGACCATTTTGGATTCAATATTGGGGGGGGGGGGGACATGGATCTTATAAACATCTGAGTGGATTTAATGCAAACTTTTCTTTGATGTAGGTCACATTGCAAAAAACATCAAATAAAACATATTATGTGAAGTTAATCATTTTATTATTAGATAAAATTTTACAATTTGTGATGCAAAATTAATATAATAAAAATTTAATAAAATAGCTAATATCTCTTCTAGCTACCACATCTAATTTCCGTGGGATGTACACATAGCTTTTGAATTAGTCACTTGTTTTAATTAGTGATTAAAGCTCATCTATCTTTAAATTGCAATGCCATTATAATAAGTTAATTTTTTGTACTTTATCAAATTTCTATTAAATAAATAAACAATACCAAGTTTTAATTAATTACTTTTAACAAAATCACTTTAAAAAATTTAGCTGCCAAATTATTTACATGATTAATAACGTTAAAAATATCAATGGCTTAACATACAAAAATTCATAAATATACAAATTAAAACGTTGCCTTTTTAAGAAACATTACTTGTGATAAAAATTCTAGTCAATAAGTACTAATTTTTGTTACAAAAAAGTGCAATAAAATTATCAAAAATTTACAAAGGTACCCTGAATTTATTATACCATACTGATTTATAAATGCAAACACTTTTAAGTCACTTTCAATATAAGGAATGAAATTGGTTCAGTCTATCAGTTGAGTTCTAGATTTATAAACATGTTTCAAAAAGTCTTAAAATACTATTAAATTATTAAAAAAATATTATTTAAAAATACTGACAGAGATTGATGTAATTAAAAATAGTTAATCAAATTTCTGGAGAAGTTTCAATGCAATTTTCGTTAAGAGAATCGTTTTTCTGCTTTACCCTACTTTGAGTTGCACTTCCAATCACTTCCATCCATCTATAACACATTGATTAAAAAAATTGAAAAAAAAAGTAACAAAAATATTATTTACCTATTATAAGTATATTCAGATTCTGCCCTGAAGAAATAAATGTGATTTTTATATTGCAATTTGAAAACAAAGTCTTTTGCAATATTATCTTCAGCAGAAGGCATTCCAACCGAATATCCCAAAAGTGGTAAAGAGGCTAATGGAAATTCGTCCAAGCATCCTTTATAAAAAAATAAACAAAATGATGTAAACACAACCCATAATTTTTGCCAGCCATTGCTGCTTTTGAACTTTCTTAACAAATATCCAGATAGTTGATTCTAAAGCAAAAATTGTTACAAAATTTTAGATTAATTCTTGATTTGACAACTTACTTCTAGCGCTATCAATTGATCTTGCATACTAATACTGGTGTTTCTGTGCCAACAAACATGAACAGTTGTATTACTTCTCTGGGATGATGATTTTGTTTGGGTACCTATATCGGCACCACATTGATCTACAATTTCGTCGGATGAACTGCAACTTTTGAGACTCAAATAAGTAATTTTTGTATCAGTTTTATCTCTTGCTTGTTGTATCGCATTTTGCATGTCTTCTTTCCATTTGTCTTTTTCTGCTTGAGAATTTGCAGCCACTGTTAACGCTCGGTTACCTCCTAAAAAGTTATCACTCAGTTTAGATTAAAAAGCTTCTGGTGTAATAATTACCATAGATATTAAAACCGTAATTGGCTAATTCGCCTTCTGGCTCTTCTAATAAAACGCCTCTCAATGGCAAATGGCCATGGACTTTAAACTGTAGAGTAACTTGTGATCTTGAGGTATACAAAAGTATATCAGAAAACTAAAACATACAAGATAAATAATAAAAAAATACAAAACTCCTTACTGAAATATTACCAAAAAGAACATTCTTTGCTGGTATCCTTTTCTGGAATGTTTTAAAAGACAACCATGTCGAATAAATCTTCTACCAGTTTGTAACAAATTATCAAAACCTATTATATCTCTTTGCAATTCACAAAGTGTAGCAAGGTTTTCAGAATGTGCTAGAGTTTCAAGAACTGGAGAAATTAAATCTTTTAACGCATCACTTGCAGTTAAACAATCTGCCCTATCGATATGATTGGGCCCATAATGTTTTAAGAGTCCTTAAAAGAGTCAAAAATAAAATATTTTAATGTACAATTTAAAAAAAAACTTACTTTTCAATAAAGTTTGATAATGCAATAAACGATGAAGTGGTTTAAGAACAAAAGATGTGAAAGGAAGGTAGCAAACTTTTTGAGCTTCAAATTCACGATATAATTGTTCAAATTTGTTATTTTGCTTAAAAGCATTATCTAATCGTTCCAATACTGAAATATGTCCATCAAAATATTCCTCATAAATCTAAAAATTTATTTTCATTATTTGCATACTTGGGAATAAAAATTAGGCACATACAGGTAATAGAGGGGGCAGATGTGTCAACAAAACATCCGCAATACGTCCTGCACCGGATCTAGGTCCACCTTTTCCTTCCCATTGTTGCAGTCTGCCTTCTAAATCTCTTACTAATAAACCATGAGCTTGAGCTAATGGTGATATAAGAGCTAATAATAAGGAGCAATCATCAGGTTCTTCTTTTGAAACTTCATCCCTAAACCACTGTAGAAAAATAAAGTTAAAGTTAGCAACGAAATTGGTTTTGATGGAGTAAACTTCGGTATGTTTAAAAGTTCTCATTTTTTCGTTAATTAATTCAGAATCAAGCCAGAAGACGACTTTTTAAAATTGAAGACGATGCAAATTTCGTCTTGTTGTTTACTTATGGCTGCAATAGACCCCTGTTGCTAGGGAAAATTTCTTGAGGAAAGTAATCAAATCTACTTCATGTGAATAGCCGACCATATACCTGTGACTGCCTATGACGTCAAATTAATGACAGGTACGTTGAAAATCACGTACCAAAAGCCAAAGATGCTTTATTTTAATTATCAAATATTTTCAATAATAGATGAAAGAATTATAGGTAATTTGTTACTCACCACATTAATGACATCCAAATCTTTCTTGTACGTAAGTTCCGTCATTAAAATTTCTTTAGCAATATAGTAACTCTTATCTGATGCGAATCTCGTCTTCTTGCGTACTTCCCCTTCAATATCCGCAATAATTGTGGTCGTGTTTGTACCATTGGTAGTTGTATTGGCGTTGACGGAATTTAAATATTGTTCTTTAGTTAAATTTCTAGACGGACTAACATCATCAATTTGAGATAAATTCAAACTTCCTTTTGTATAATTAAAATTGGAATCATTTGCATGTCCATTGAGTATTTTGGTTTTTGGAGTGGAAGAAGCGTAAAATGAGTTATTGTTATCCGAAATTACGTTGTCGTTTCCGTTTGTTATCTTGCCCAAGATATCTGAAATAATAGATAAACAAGATTAAACATTGGTAAAACATTGCAAACACAAATAATACTTCTCTCACCTGACTCCAATTTACAAAGCAAGCTAATATAGTTTAGAAAAGAGTTAAGAGGATTATGTTAAAAATACGAATAAGCAAAATGTACGTTTAATTTCCAATAAAATTATTAACAGTACATAATGTAGATGAAAGATATTCTAGGAAGGTGTAACTGAGTAATGATTGTATCGATTTTAAAGATAATAAGTAAGTAACATCTACAGAATGTTAGTAACATTAAGATTATTTATTGACTTGTAAATTTTTATAATGCCATAACAAACCTGTATTTACATTAAAAAAATTGTAATAAATTTCTTTTTAAGAAAAAAAAACAAGTTTAAAAGTGTAATTAGGCCCAAAACTTCGATTTATTAACTATTCAATAAATTAATAAGCTTTAAATTTTTTTATTAACAGTTTGACTTCCGTAAGCTTTAAGAGTTTTCTTTACAAATAAGGTGCATTAAAATTGGAAGTGCAATTTTTTGATATAAAATACACGAGTTTTAAAATGTTCATCTCAATACATACGCGAGTTGTAATTGGCGTCAGTCAATCTGTTATAAATGAAATCCAAATTTTTAAAAATATTTTGTACTACAAAATTATTGTTATATTTTTTATAACCAAAAATATTATGGAAGCTTCATATTATTCAAATTAATCATCATGATTTACAATTTATTTTTAAATTTAATTCATTTATTTTTTTTAATTTGTTTGATTTTAGTTTTATAGTAATCATTATTTTAAAAACACGAATTTCTTGTCTAAAAACTCAATATGATTAATTGTGATACTAAATGTAATTACAATAATAATTATAGATAATTTCTACCTAAATTTGATTTAGCTTCATATAATATGGCACAGGCAATTCTATATTTACAAATTAGTTTCAGTCTTCCTGTGACCAGGTAAATTAATACTGTCAAAGAAATTTAGTGTTTCTTCAATAATAAAAGAAGAACTACGATTTCTTCATAAAACAAGAAAGTAACGAAAGATTGCAGGGTTCTAATCGTCATCTCAAAATCTATTCAATACTTTCCATTTACACATTTAATAACGTACCTTATAAAGTGGCCAAAACTGGTTGTCTATTCTACTTTATAAAATTGTACTCAAAATGTGTGTTAAAAAGAAACATATGTTTTGGCCATCTCTATATGAATATTTACTAGTACAATAATTATATCAAAAAACTATAAAAATTTGTCTCCTACAACAATCAAAAATTGTCCTAAAAGTATTACATGTGGCATATACCTTTCAAAATTTGGCACTCCCGTTCTATTTGGCTTATTTTAATACTGAGTATCCATTTCCTTGCATTACAAGTTGCTAAACATCAATCAACTTAAATCTTAATAACAAAAAAGAACTTGAATGTGCTCGTCAATTACAATCTTGAAAAATGTTACGCTTTAAGCTAGGCAAATTACATCAAAATATTTACCTAACCGGGTTTTCAATTACCATTTTCAATACCTATTAAAAACTTTTTTCTATAAAAGGTTAAAAAAATCTATTAAAAATCAGTTCTGTGTAGATTTGCCCAGCTTTTAATCATGTATGCTACAAAATGTAATAATAAAATAAACTAATTTAACAAATCAACATTAGGAAATTAGTTTACAGCAAAATTGTAAAAAGGTTTAATTTATTTGAAAATGTGCGAAAATTAGAAGACCAATTTGATAAAATAGCCCAGTTGGCAAACGATGCATTTAATTTATATTGAAAGCTCTGCAACCTTAAACTCAAAGTGATGCAAAAACCATAAGAATAGAAAATTTTGTAGGAAATTATATTTCACACAAAAAAGTTCGTGATGGTATATTTTATAATTTATTTTAAAAGTTTAGGCTTGGAAGACATTTATAGTTGCATATTTTCCCTTCAAATATGACCAAGTACAAATTAAAATTGATTTTAATTTCAAAATTTTAAGCCTGTACAAAAAAGTTATTTGTTTTACATGAATAATTTTTTTTAATCATTTAAAAATATTTTTTAAGCACAATCTGGACTTGTTCAAGACTGTATTTTAAACTACAAGAGAGGCCCCCCACCCTTATTTAAAATTTAGTTGTATACGTTTAAGGAATTATCCTACTGGGAGTAGCCTTAAAACAGTTGGAATTTTATAAATTAATTCTAGAAAAACTACAAACTGCACCTGCAGTGAACAATACAATATTTGAAACTTGCATGCCGTATTTATTTGTAATCAAAAAAATTGTTAAATGTTTGTGTGTCACTCAATTTTATGTGTGCTCTATCTTACAAACCAATAGAAATATTACAACCAAATTTCATCTTTAGTATTTTTATATTGAAATTTCGAGCAGATTAGCTTTAGATTGAAATTGGTTCACGACCGACAGTTCATGGTTAAGACTGGGTTACAAAATCCGGCCATATGATAAGCCCATATAATAGCAAAGTTTAGGTTTTGATATCTTCTAATTAATGCATAATTTATCCATTTTATAGAGCTCCCCAATTGAACCAACATTTATAGGCTAAGTTAAAATATTAAAATAATAAGCGCCATTTGTTTTGTTTTGTTATAATTTTACTGTAAACGTAATTCGGGTAACAAAATGTTTTTACTTAATTTATCAAATAACAAGGATTCAACAACTTAATCAGGGTACACATAGAAAAAGGCTAATAGTAAATCACTATGCTATAAATACGCCCTGTACCGAATAACTTATAAAATTAATATTATAATAAGTGTAAATGTTTAAGATAAACTGAGCAAGTTTTCAGTACGTTTTTACACATCACAACAAACAACTTGAATAAAATCATACAATAATTAAATCCTAACAATCACAAGCATTCGACGATAGAAATATTAACTAGGACATTTAAAATCAAACTTCCAAAGCTCTATCGTCTTCAAAATCATCTTCGAGTAACGGCGGAGGAATAGAGGACACGTCAAAACCTTCCACTAATTCGTATCTCTCATTTAGAGAATCATCTTCACGTTCCATACGAAAAATGTCAGAACCTGATTGAGAATCACCATCAGGATAATATCCTTCCTCTAAAGTTTCCGAATAAACCGATTGTAATATCACATTTTCTTCAGTAAGAACGTTTTCATACTGAAATGCACTGGTCAAATCTTCTATATTACGACCCCTAAGATAACTGTCGTATTCCAACGGTTCTTGTTCCACATAAAAATATTCATCTTTAGAATGCTTTTCAGTTTTATGACGTTTTTGTGGTACTTGCCTCCGTCTGCGGTAACCACGACGATCTCTAGACTCAGGGGTGCTTTTGGGTGACTCCATTGAGCTAGTAGAATCGTTTTCGCTAGGCGGACTTTTCGCTTGAAAAATATTTCGTGATACCGGTTTTCTATGACTCCTAGTTAAAGGTACTGTAGCGGTTTTACTAACTGTAAGTGCTTTTGTTGATGGAACCGGTGTCGATTCAGAACTCAAACTGCTAGAATAATATGGAGAACATTTTGAGAGTGGAACTTTTACTGGCCGTTCGTTCGAACGCGTAAACGTCGGGTATTTGTGAAAAAACTGAAGTTTTTCACTTCTTTGTTCTACAGAACCACCGTTTTCAGTATCAGAAAAAAACTGGACCGGAATAACGACCGGCCTTTCCGTTGATTTTGTGTAAGTTTTCTGATCTTCTTGAAAACTTTTGATGGGTAAGCTAGTAGAAGCTATGGAAAAATCTTCCGAAAGAATGTTCTGGGGACTTTTTATATTTTTTTGATCGTAAGGTACGTCGAGATCGTCAATACTGGAACCTAATCTAGATACTGATTGTCTAACCGTAAAGAATTTTTGTGGAACAAGAGTTTTCGAAGTGTCCGAACTAGATCTTTCAGAAATTGTTGGAATAAATTCCGTTAATGTGCTGCTATCACCAGTTGAGGCACTAGACGAGAGTTTTTGAAACTGTAAACTTGAACTTTGAATTTTACTGTTACTACTCGACCATTCGGAGATTGACTGAGCTATATCCGCCAAAGAATTATCGTCGCTTTTTAAACCGGAAGTGCTACTTTTAGTTGCTCCACTATTGCTAGTAGACAAGTTTTGAAACTTGACGGTATTTGTGCTATTTGACCATTCAGATAAACTTAAAGCTATTGAGGTATCTTCAGAATGTGAACTATGTGTGCACTTTGTGGGCTTGATGGCGAGCCTCACCGTGCCATCTTCTAAATTTGTTCCCATTGAACTTGTGCAATCTTCTTCAGAATAAGAACTATGTGATCCCTTACGAGACGATAGCCGTATTTCAGTTTTATGACCAGAATGAGAAGAATCGTCCGAATTAGTACTACGTCTTATGGCAGTAGGAGGTCGTAATTCGTTTCGAGCTACTTCAACTGAATCGACGAAAACGTCGTCATTTAAATTCGAAATGTTTAATTCGTCGGAATTCGAGTTGGACGAACTCCCCGATTTTTTGTCTAAAACTATTTTGACTCCACTAGGGCCGGTACTCAAACTGTCGGAAATAGCTTCGCTAATTTGTTCGGTTGTATCAGGCGCGACATTTTCGTATGTAGGATCCGAAGCGGTGTTACTTCTTTCGATATCCACATCCAAAGTTTTATTTTCGTTTTCTGAATTGGAATCGTCGTAAGTGCTAACCGTGTTAGAATCGACTAAAACTTTGCATGCCTCTTCAGGGGGAGTTATGTAGTGAGTTTCCACGTTACCAATTAGTAAAAGTTCTTGTATACTGGAAGGTGGACTCGGCCAAGGTTCCGAATCCTGACTTTTAATTGAATTTCGTAGTCCAAACACTTTTGGAATATCCGGCTGAGGAGGTTTATACACTTGAGTGGTTATTTGGGAAGCATCAGAACTTCCAGTTTCGTGTAAAGCCAATAGAATTTTATAATCGTTTTGTTGAGGAATATCTGGCAAAGGCCATTCGTCACTTTCTTGACTCGAACCCATTTTATCTTTCCTATTCTCTGCCTCAAATAATTCTTCGTCAATAACCGTATCGTCGGAGTCTTGACGTCTCAAACGTATCCCACTCTCAGAAGTGATTATTTCGATATCGTCAATAGATAACTCCGCCATTTCTGCTGACGTACGTCTATCGTCAGATATTTGTCTTTGCAATAGAAGATTGTTTAAATGCGAAAAATGTTCTGAACGTTTCTCGCTTATTTTACTGATGAGTTTCTTATGCACAGGAATTTCATTGGTAGGCGTCTTTTTTTCAGAGTCGGATACGTGAGCGTGACTAGGACTATCGGAACTTATACTGCCTTGGCGATCGCTAGCTGTTAACGAATCGCCATTAAGACTGTCCAACTGAGTGCTGGCTTTTGTCGAATCTTCATCTAAACTCGACTTTTCAGAATTAGTACTTCGTTCCGATATTCTCGATAAAGTTCGTCCTAAAAACGCCGCTCCATATCCTCCCAACACATCGTTAGATGTCGCGCCAAGTCCCATATTAGAAGTTAAACATGGATAACCAAAATTGGTAGGAAAATTGGACAATTCATCAGTTTCGCTAGTCTCTTGTGTGGGAGTCACGTCCGCATCCACTTTAGCTGCCGAAACAAAATACTCTTTCTCCTGATCTTGATCCTGCGGTAATATTCCTTCCTCTAAACTAGACGAACCGGAACTTTCTAATGGAAAAGGGCGCCAAGTAGAACTTGCTTCTTGAGCGGGTACTTCCCCAGTCTTCTGCATACGAACCGCAATCCCTAAACTCCCAGAACTTGATTCCGTATCTAACGAACTACGTGAATCTGCGGATAATTTTTCAATGCCTAACAAAGACCGACCTTTTCCATTTTTTCCGTTTCTTGTGCGTTTTTCAGAAAACGACTCGTCGAGAGACGAAACGCTTTTCTCCGCAGACGATAATTTTTTTGCAATTCGCTGATGAATTCGTTGACCTAATTCGGAATCGCTCGACCATTTTTCTTCAAAGGGATAACGACTTTTTTTATATTTAACACCACCTTGTACATCTTGTACACTTTCAACCTTTGACTCATCAGCTTCTTGTATAGGTGTTATTTCGTTGGGAAACTCGTTCCCTTCGTCAGAACTTGATTCGCGAGATCGACGTTGCATATTTGAATCTTCATCGATGGTAAACGTGCGTCCTAATACGCAAATCCGAGGACTTCGCGGACTACGCGGTACATCTTGATCTGGAGAATTTTTATCCAACTGATCGCGGGTCCCAAATATTTCGATGGTTTGACTTAACCCAATTGTTTGGCCCATAGTGTAACTAACACTCGATTCATCACCAGTTTCTTTTAAATTACCGGGACTTAAGTCCTTCTCGCCGCTGGTCCAGGAACCAGTCGTATCACTGGATCTTGATTGATCAGAACTTCTTTTTAATAAATCGATTTTACTGTGTCTTGTTACTGTTGTCAGTAAATTTATATTTTCCTGGGATTTACAAGTTTCTTCCAAATCGATTTGAATCTGTAATACTTTGTCTTCTGTTATAACAGGTTGATCTTCATTTGGTGGTGTGACTTCTTGAACAACTTTGGATTTTTCTACTTCACCACTCGTTTTTTCGGGAGATTCCAACGGTGCCCCATCAAAATCAAACGAATCTTCCACTCCAATATATTCATCGCATTCAACTGTAATCCATGATCCAGTGTCTTCAGATCTACTTCTTTCAATGCTCAACTTAAGTAATGCATCTTTATGATTGTTACTACGAACTCCAAGTAAGTTTGCGTCAAGCTCACATTTTAGTTCGCTTATTTCCGTTAACGATTCATCTTCACTAGTGATACGCACTACGGCACTATCAGGAACGGAAAGTACTGATTGCTTTTCTCTTTCTAATTGCCGACGTTTTTCAATTTTCTTACTGAGAAATTTACCGACAGTATTGGATGCCTTTTTAAGTTCGTTAACTATTTCGGCGTCTTTATCAGATACATGGGAAGAATCTCCGGAATCGTCAATATATTTAATGTCAAGAGAATTACCTAAGCTTGTTTTCTCTAAACTATGAGAATCCGATGAACTTTTAGTATCCGTTTTATTTAGGTCCGGCGGTCTACTACGCTCCTCAAAAAAATCACTCGATTTTTGAATTACAACAATATTTTCTAAATTGCCAGATTTTGGCTTATCTTTATCTTCTATGGATAACCAAATATCTAAGCTAGTGCCTTCCAAAACAACTTCCTCTTCTTTTGTTTCCAATTGACTAGGCGGTTGTTTATGAATTTCGGCTTCTACCAATTCCAGTACAGATTCCTTAGTTTCTGGAGACTCTTCCTCGTTATTCACGAAAGTTGATTGTATATCAAAATCGAATTGAATTTCTGATTCTTTTGGTCGATTTTCTAAATCTAAACTTTTGCCTAGACGTTGTACGGTTTTAACGCCGTCGTCTTCTCGATCGCTAACATTTAATTCGAGACTTTTTGTTAGATTTTTATCCATCTTTTTATCCAAACGCTTCGGAGACTTTGTTATTATAATTGCTTCCTCTAAAGAGACGTTCGTATTTTCGATAGTGTTAATACTAATTTCCAATTTTCCGTGCCTTTCTCGTACCGATTCTTCTACTTGAGGAAATACTGGTAAAACGTCTTTAATGGGACTTTTTATAGTTTTCGATTGCTGTATCGCGATTTCGTACAACATTTGTTGCTTTTCTTTCCTTTTAGCAATATCAGTATCACTATCATCTTGCGATTTTAAACGTTCTCTTTTAAATTCCAACTTGTCTAACGATTTTGCTTTTTCCTTTGAAATTACCTTTTTAGCAGATTCAATTTCTTGACTTTTCGCCCGCTTAATTTCTTTAGTTTCAGGCAAATTCAGTGTCAGCTGTGTCGGTAACGATTTTGCCGTTTCTAAAGTCGGTTCAATTGTAGCGGTTCTTTCCAACTTAGGTTTAGTGGCGGTGGGAACGTTCGCGGGAGGTTTTTGAGAAACGGTTCTAATGGGAACTTTTGGAGGAGTTCGAGAAGATTGTTTCAATGGTAACTTTTCTTTGGAATCCGTTTTGACCTCTTTACTTGACGCACTACGTTTTGCAGAAACTGCCTTACTACTCCTGCCTTCCACTCTTTGTGCGTTAGTGGACACAGTCAATTTTGATGTTTTCTTTCGCGTTGAAACATCAGGCACAATTTGGTCTTTATCCTTATTGGTAATTTTCGATTTCGGTTTAAGCGTTGGTTTTGATTTTGTTGCAGGTTTTGATTGTTCAACAGGTTTAGAACTTTTGATTTTCTCAGGTTTAACTTTACCGTTCGTTTCAACGGGTTTCTTAATCGGTGGCGATACTTTCGATTCGACCTGATTTTCGACAACTGCTTGCTCGTCTTCTTCTTCTACAGTATCATCTTTACTGGATATTGCATTTAAAGCGGGCAATTGACGAACGGAAATAACTGGTGCGTCTAAACTTTTCGCTCTTCTGCCCGAGGCGGGCGATTCGGTGGCTTGTTGTTTTTGCAACATGGTGAAAGCGGAACCTTCAGAAAGATTCAAACGAGCGTGAGAAAATAAAAATGAGCTTTGACCTCGTCGACGTGAAGTTGGCGAACAAATTTCGGTTATCTTGGTTTTTTGTGGAACTTGAAGGTCTTTCAAGTCTCTTTCAATATCAGACTGCAATAAAGCTTTATCACTAGCGGCGCCCGACTCTTCGGGTAATTCTTGCAATAAAACTGCTTCCTCTACAATTTTTACTGTATTTAAAGTCTCATTATCGGATAGGTGTTCGCAAATCGTGCTATCAGCAGATTTATCAACTTCAGGAACAGTGGCCAACTCCGTATCTGGCGTTAATTCGGTAAAAACAGGCTGCAAATCTGCAGTTGCGACGTTAAAATCGTCTTCAGAACTGGGTATAGAAATCGATCTCTCTGATATGCGCCGTAATTCGGTTTGATAATTGGGATCAAGACTTCTATCCAACTGTAAAATTTCAGTTTTTCGCGTCTGTGGTGGAGAGCCTTCAACTTCCGTCGACGACATTGTGTACTGCAGATATTTCCGTTCAGCTTCATACTTCAATATAGACTCCATTTCTTTTCGCGTTTGTGGAGGAGAAAATTCCAATTTTGTGGGTGTAGCTTCTGCAGATCCAAATACATCGTCGGAATCCAACGATTCATCATCTGAACTGAAAGAAGTAATGCGCACTTTGGTTCTGTTGGAAGATTTGATACCTTTCTTATTCAACTGTTGCGATCTGGACTTTGCTATACGCTTTGGCTTAATGTCCGTTTTAATTTTATCCTTCAATATTTTAATTTCGATTTTTGGTTTAACAATATCAACATTATGTTTATTGAATTCAGATTTCAGTAAATCAGGAATTATTTTCTGAGGTGGTTTCAGTTTTGAATCTGGTTTCAAACTTTCAGTTTTGGAACTCGTGGGCGAATCGCTTTCTATTTGGCTTAATTTCGAATTTAGAGTTTCCAACAGAACCGGATCGATTCTCGTTATGTCGCGTTTGGGACTCGACGTGTGCTGAATTGTCAATTTTGATTTATCCACTTCCAAAGTTACTGGATCGACTTTAGACAAATCTATGTTTTGTGTGAACAAAAAACAGGGTTCAGGCTCAACAACAACCGGACTTTTTGGTTTCTTTTGTTTCCCTTTAATTTCATCTAAACAGTACACAGTTTCCTTAATTTTCATAGACTCTTCTTTAGTTGCAGTACCGTTCATGATGTGGCGTTTATGTAAAGTATAAGGAATGTCGTCTTTTGGAGGTAAATTTATTAAATCCGATTGAGTTTTGGCACCTAGAACTTCAAATTGGCTCTTAGGGACTTCAAATTTCGTTTTCTGCCCTTCAAATTCCCTCTTGAGAATATCAAAATGTCCAAACTCCGCAGTAGGCATTTCAAAATGTGAACCTCTGTATTTAGGACACGGAGGTGCGCTCGGAATTTGCCGATAAATATAATCGTCGTCGCTAGATTCAGCTGGAGTTAAGTCGATAGACTTTTGATGCATCAGTAGATGTCGCCGCGCGTTTGAACTTAAACGTTGCCGTGCTAAAGAATTAGGATCCGATTTGGTGCGCTCTATTGGTTGATGGAGAGGAAAACCATCGCGACCTTTCTCCAAATGCTTTGGTTCAATTTCACGAAAAATATCTCTAAATAAATCGCGCTTGTTGGATTCCGTCGCCTTCTGTTGATTTTCCAAATTTAACGCTGTTTCGGTATGATTTGCGTGTACGCTCGCATCGATGTCTTGTATAAATTGAATTCTCTCTTCATCAAAACTAAAAATATTGCTCTCAGATTCGGTCGACTTTTGAGATTTTGATTTTGTCTCTTTGAGGCTCTTAATGTGACCATTTTCGGAAGATTTAGTCGGAGGTGCGGACTGCATTTTCGGGAACGTGTTGCACTCAAAATTATCCAAAATGTGATTGAAGTGCTTGCTATCGGTCTCCACATTTTGCAAGCTAATGGAATGCACGTGAGACGTCTCCTTAAATATTTGGTTGTTCGCATTCTGATTGATTTCGTCAATTACATTATTGTAATTTACTTTTTGGATGCCGTAATTTCGCTCAAATGGAATCTTCCTGTCGTATTCATGTATTTGCTTCATGTCGTCTTTTGGACCTGCATCAAAATAATCACTTTTGGAATCGAAACTGGAAGTATGTGATTCTGAATGTTTACTACCCACGCCATTGAATGTTTTAATTTTACTATTTCGGTTTTCCGAGTCGCTCTTGGATTCTTGACTTGAGGTTCTGGAACCAAAACTGCCTTCCCTGCTTGTTCTTCTTTCGCCTCTTATGACTCGAGTATCGTAGTAATCGCCGCTTCTGGATTCTAAGCTAGATGCACGTGAACCCATCTTCAAGGATTTATAAAACGAACCGTCCGATTTGCGAGGATTCTTTTCTCTAGGATAATCTCGTGGATCATCCAAAATAAGCACATCATCTTGTAACAAATCTGTACTGCTTTTACATTTCTGCTTATAATCTGCATCAGAATCCGCATCGGACGGGAGATAATTCCCTGAATCCAAACTGCAACTTCGAACGTTTGCCGATTTATTGCTTTTTTGATATTTATTATAATCACCAGACATACTGAAATCATCGTCGGACTTCTCTAAAAGTTCGTAACTGTCGTGTGAAAGGTCGTCTTGTGAATCGCGTAAATCGTAATTACCCGGATCTTCCATGGATTCTTGTGAAAAGCTCGTGGTTCCGGGAAAACTACTAGAGTAGACTTTATGGTCGCACACCATAATATCTTGATGCATTTCGAGATTATTTTGACACCCACCGTTATATAAATTACGATGATCATCGTACCTAGTAACAGGAGACTCCAATTTACGTTCCTCCATAATAAATGCTTTTTCGACATCACTTTTAATACTTGCAACTCTGCGTTTAGCTTGCCCCGATTCTTCGAAACTATAATCATACAATTCTCTACAACTAGAACTACGCTGCCATATTTTACGCTTAGACTGAGTAGCTATAGACTTGTAAGTATATCGGGAACTTGTTTGGGAATCCAAGTCATTTTGTGATTGCGTCTGTGAGGGATAATTGTTAGTAAGCACAGGGGAAGGTTGATCAAGCTTATCCTTTAATTTACGATTAGAGGGCGTCGGGGCAGTAATGGTGTGAGTGCGTATAATACCTGTATCGTCCCTGTGAACTGCTGCGTGCACGGCCACCGGTATATTGTTGTTGGTGTGATTGTTGTTGTTGATGTTGTAACCTTGCCTCTGGTTCTCGATTTGAGCATGTTGTGGGCTCGTAGTTGCAGAAGTTACCGGAGAAGCCTATAATTTTTTATTTTATTATTAAACACATGAAAACAACAATTTTGCTTAAGTTACCAACATTCTGACTAATTTTTAATTATTCTATGTAGGCCTATGGACTTCAACAATATTCATACCATTGTGACATACCCACTTGTAATTTTATATGCATAAAATCCCAAGCCCTGCTCATCATAGAATTTTCTGGAGATTAGTATTTATACATCTCTGCTTTAAAAATAAAGGGGAGAAAAACTGGACGAAGGGGAAAGACAGGCTAACGGCTGTCGTGAGGCACATACAGGTATTTAAATTTTTTAATTTATTTATTTATTATTTAAAAGATCTACGCGGCCAAAAGTCAGTTTAACAAAATATTTAGAAAGGGTAAAAAAAAACGATTACCTTAGCTATGAGACTGTACTATCGAAATAAAAAGTTCTGACCCCTGAGTTTGAAGTCAAATAAAACTCATTACATAAATTCATTATTTAAAATAAGAGCAATCAACCAGGAACTTACTTTTACCCTGAGATTTATAAAGATGGAGTGTGCTACTAAAGGTATAAGCAGAATGGAGATGATGAAGAGATGCATGGAATTATTAGAGCATTAGAGGAAATTAGAGCAGATGAAAAAACATTTTAAAAGAATGAATAAATTACCTACTTGATGAACAGAATGGAAAATTAAAAAAATGTAAACAAATAATAGAGAATTCGTGAAAAATTTTGGAAGAAGCAACGAGGATTTGGATAAAAAGAAATTTGAAGAAAAGCGGGGAAAATTAAAAGAAATGGAAACTATCCCTATACAAAATTAAATAAAAAGTTTAGAAAAATAGGTAAATTTAGATTTAAGAGACGATTAAACACAAGGAACCACTAGAATTCGAATGAAATAATCACACACAAAATTAAAAACAGAACCAAAAATAAAATTTATCAAGAGTAGTCCCCAAATAAGAACTATACCAATAACTAAATAGAGTTAGTGATGGAAGAAGATGAAGCATGGGCATTTGCAGTTAAGTTGATCGATAAAAATTGGACATTGGTCATAAATATGAAATGGATTTTTGGGCGTATACAAAACCAAATAGACTGACAAGGAGCAAAACTTATGGATGGAAAATAGAAAAACTTTTTCGATAGAATTATTTTTGTAAATAAATTTCAATCCTGCAGCAAGGATTCGTATTAAATTGAGTATTAAAGTACGCTCAAAATTTAATTCACGAGGAAGACCCTCAAGCCAGTAATTAATAAGAGGAAATGTTCGATGGAATTTTATGACGACCGGATATAATTTTGATTAGAATTGAATGGGAAATTGGATGACATAGAAAATGTACACCTATACAAAATAATCAAAGCAAATAAATGCACAAAGGTTTTTTAATTGTATACAAGAAAATATTGATAAGGAATAAATTTAATAATTAAAAATAAAACAATGGAATTAAATTTGACCATTTAGCAATTTTTATAAAACTGAGAAGATAAAATCTTTTAATAAACCTTTTAATAACAAACATAAATAGAATTTTCTTTAATAAATAAAAACATTGGCAGAAATCAACAAAATAATTAAAAATTAAGTGAAAATTAATAACAAGCAATAGCAATAAATTAAATTTGGGTTTAAGCAATTATTATTGAAGAGTTTTGAAGGGATTGCTAATATTGAGGAATTGATTACTGAAGTTATATGAATTTATTGTAATATGGATTTGAAATGATAATTAGTTTAGTAAGGAAGAATTATTAGTATTGATGTAATTGTTTAATAATAAATATATTTGAATTATCAAGTAAGATCGAAAGTTAAAGATTAGTATGGAAGATGACATGATCAATGTTTAATGAATTTATGAATGAAGTGAAAGTACGAGAAAATTAATGTTATTAAAAATCCTCTGTTGGAAATATTGAAGAAAACAAATATTTATTAAATTATGGGAAAAGGAATTTTGAAGTCAAAGTTGAATAGTTAAAATGTTAGTCAAACCTGTTGAAAAGAAAATTTCACCAAATTCATTGGAAAATTTCAATAATAACATTGGGTGCAGATGATTATATTATGTAAGGTTGATAGCAGCTTAATGTTTTTTTTAGATAAGTTAATTTTTAAATTAGATAAATAAACTTGGATGATATCCTAAATTATAATTTTTTCTTTAATTTCAAAATTTGAATTGATGGGAGATCGTTCGTTTTTACGTTTACGTTTTTTATTTTTAATGTAAATAGATTTAAAGAGGAAAGTAGGTAATGATTTTGAATGGTTAATTTTGAAATTTATTGAAAATTAAAGTTTATAATTATGGTAGAAAATTTATGACCGGGTACATTTATGAATTTTAGTCTGGTATCATCAAAGATCATTAAAACTAGGGGCATTTACTCTCATACAATTTTCTGGAGATTGGATATATCCCTGCCTTAAAAACAGAGAGAGAGAAATAATGGACCATGGGGTAGGACAGGCGAGCGGCTAGAAAGTCGCGAGGTCGTGATTTTGAGATTATTATGTAGAATATTTTGTAAAAGTTTATATAATTGCATTCACGTTCTTTTGTCTGCATCGCAAGTTCCCAACATATTATATTTTGAGATCTGAGCTGATTAAGCATTGGTGTTTAGCAGAGGAGTATAGTCTGGCGCATAAGAGCTTGACACTTTTGACCTCTTCAACATTTTTGGTAACTTTTACCATTTTCGAGTTATTGCAGAAAAACTTAATTGAGTCACATTCGTGCTCTTGTGGAACAGAGTATAGTTTATGAGTTAACGCAATTCTATACCAAATTTAGGTTTTGTACAAATTTGTGTTTACGATTTGTATAACTATGAGTATTTAAATATTAGTGTAAAATCAAGATAATTAAATAAAAAATAAATAATTAGGTGTAACCATCATTATTATGTTATGAATATTGTCGTATTCCACAAGTGTACATAAAAATAAAAAATCAAGAATTATTAGTTTCTCTCGAAATTTATCTCTATGAGATCATATCCGCTATTAAATAATAATAAATAGAAATGTGAATTACCGATTGCGTCGTCAGAGGAGGTGAGGGCGATGTCGTCGTCTGAGCAAACAGTGTGGTAGGCCGTGTGTCTGGGACCGAGCTCCAGGATATAGCTGTGGCGGGGTGGCGAGAGGCTGATTTCGTCGTCGGAAAAACCTGTGTTTCGGCAGTTACGTCCATCGATCCCAACGAAGCTGATAGTTTGGGTGCTTCCACTGATTATAAAAAATATTGTTGCAATTTTTTTATATTATGATAGAAACCTACCACTTAAAGTACTGTCAGCAAGTGGCAGCAGAGGATGTGCAGAAATGCTGTTTCCAACTGTGCTGGTGTGCATGTTGGTTGCACTTGAATGTGCACTAGAATGCCGGAACGATGCCGACCTGTACAAAGGAACGAGGAATGAGATAGCCAAAAGATGCACGGTAACTACTTTATAAAAACAATTAACAATTAAATAATTATCTAAAACTAGAAGTTGTTATTTGACCGAAAAGAGTTATTTCGCTTATGGAGCACAGCAGTGAACTGATTGGATTTTAAAAAACAAATTTTTAAGTCATTTCTACTTTTTTCTTTAACTTCACAATATTTTATTTGTTCAATTATTGTCTTGACGATTAGAATAGACAAAGAATAAACTGTATGAGCAACATGCAGTATACAAAAATTGAATAGGTACAAAAAAATATTGTGTTCAAAATTATGTATGTGCAAGTATAAAATAGAAACGACAATGGAAAACATTAAAAACATCGATAATTTAATCCCATCCTCCTTCCCTTTATTTTTTGTTTTTGATCATACCAGCATTGGTACAGCATATTCTGACCAACCGTTACTACAACCATGCTCCAAAATGGCACGAAAGGGCTCTACTTATAAATAGGTATAATACAATTCTTCAACATACTGGGGACAAATCTAAAGGAGACGATTTTTAAATTACCAAATTTTAATTTTACAATTTGAACTACTAAAAATATTAGGTAAACTACTCAGTTTTTACTAATAGAAATTTTAATTTCACACACAAAAAAAGGTAGGTATTAACAACAAGGCCAAAATTTTGCTAATATTACCATTTTACGATTTTGTTACAGGCCCCCACAAGCAAAACCATATCAAATGTTTTTTTTGCAAAAAATAACATTCGCGCTGTTTTACAAACCCCAGTGATAAATATTTGCTATAAGCTTGAAATGAGAGTAAACTAATTAGCTCAGTAAACAGGTACTTGAAGCAAAGCAAAAATGTTGGGAGTTACAAATTCTGTGACTATATGAAAAACGGCTTAAGAGAAAACTTTGAGATTTTGTGTTTAGTCAGTTTAAAGGAAAATTCTATGTTTGGTTTCCTGGATAGAATGAAACAAATATCATATTGCCGCCAGATATTTGCTATTTTTGTTAAAGTAAACTGATAAGTTGACTTTAAAAATAATGTTTTTTGAGTTAAACCGTTTTTCATATTACCATAGAATTGGCAAATTTGCGAATTTTGATGTCTGAAACAATACATTAATTTTGTAATATCAAAATGGTCTGATAGCGCCATTGCAAAAGCAAGTTTACTTACAGTTGAAATTAATGGTTTTTTACTAAAATGTAGAGAAATTTATTTTTTACTAAATTGTCTATGTACACTTTGAATAAAAATACTAATATTTTCAGTGTAGTACATTTCTTCTAGCTACAGTGATGGCAACATGAATTGTCTGATTAGTTGAGCAATGAAAATATAGTTTTTCACTTTTAAGATAGTTATGGCCACCATTATTATCACTTCTTGATTGTAAAAAATAGCAGAAGTTTCCCAAGTTGCAGGTAACACTTTCAAATTTAAAATGATATCTGCCCAGCCAAGACAAATTAAGATACTATGAGCTGTGATCTGTCAGCATGTCTTCAATGGATGTTGATGCAGAAATTGCACTCCCAATAAGTTCCTTCAAGGCACATCCTGGCATAATAAACCAAACAGTATCCATGAATAAATTGCATAAACTGCATGAGAAAGTGTTACTTAAAGTAAACCAAGTTTAAGAATAAAAATATTAAAATATTCCACCTTCAGACGCCAATAATATACCTTAAACCCGAGTTATTGCAAACCTATTGATTTTACATAGAATTGAATGTAAATATTTTCAAACAGAATAAATTTCAACATTTTAATATACAGCCATGCTGAATCCAGGATTAACCAAAATTGGTATGTTGTTTCAGACATTAAATTACTTAAACTCTCCAATATTTTTGTCAGAAAAGCATCAATTTTTAACCTATTGACTGGACTAAATGGAAAACGAGGTAATTTGCAATGTGAATGACAACAAAAATAGGTATGTAACAAGAATTGAAGCCAATTCGAACATTATCAAGCATAATTACCATAAAATACAAAAAAACATGCTTCAAAATTACAAAAAAAAGCCAAACAATATTAAAAATATACCTTTGGAACGCCTGTCTTTTCACATAATTATCCCTAACAAATTCTACAATTTGCTTTTGAGTTCTTCCGCTATACCTGTAAAAATAATTAATTCACACATCACATTTACAAAAATAAATTGTTTATCGGTTACCTAAATGAACTACCCCTAGAAATAACCCTCGTTTTATGCCGCGCTACAGTCTTAACGGAAGAACAACGAAAAAATCCATGATTTTCTACACATTTTTTCCAAAAATTTTTACACTCATTTCTGCCTTCAAAGAAAAATTCCACTATGTCTTTATAATAGCCCTGCAAAAATTCCATAAGATTAATAAGAAACTGTTATAATAATACAACTTACATAACCTTCTGGATGTAACTTAATCAAAAATCTTTTTCTTTTAAACGATATTTTTCTAATTTTAGCCCAGGAGAATGTATTTATTTTAGTGTAGTTTTGAAAAACTACTATACCCATGTGTGCTACTGCTAAATTTAATGGTACGTTTTCATGATCTTTAGCTGGGTGCATTTTCATTCCATAAAGTTCACATCTCCTAGCTGTTTCTAACAGATTTAAGTCGGCTTCCGCTGGAGATTGAGCCCTAAAAGTAATAATATTAGAATTAACAAGGAAACACTAAATATTTTTGTACTATTATGACATAAAATTTAATTTAAAAATGTTTCTTTTATAGTTTTGATTATATTTTGAAATAAAAACCTTATAATTTTATAATTAATAAAATTAATATTTAATAAGTAGTATATCATAATGTTAACGTATAAAATGTAAGAAAAAGCCTTTAATAAACAACAGTGTTATTTGAATAATCATGTTTGAACCTATAATACACATTTAGAATCAACAAAAAAAATGTAAACAATGGCAACCGTGAGGAAGGTTTAATTAAAAGTAGGATTAAAATAATACGTGGATTAAAACCGCAAAAGAAATCTCGATTAATCAAATTCGCACTTGGAAAAGTTTTGATTAAAAGTGATCTAGAACTTTCCTTGCCCCTCTACTATCACTACTTTGAATACCTATTAAATACTTGATTTATGTATATTGCGCATATACATAATTAAATCTTTTGAATAATTATAATTTTTTGTGGTGAGTCATTAATATTTTCAGTGTTTTATTTTTAGAACTACAAAAATTGAAATGATTACCTTTAAGTGCCATTTATAAAGTTTCGTTTATCCAAATAAGAGATAATATTGCAATCCATGACTTCGCAAAATTTTTTTAAAGAATCAAATTCTAAATTTCTTTTTATGCCTGAGTAAATCAGAATTTTTTCACATTTCGATAAACAAACGTTCAAAGAATAGCGCTAAAAAGCAATTATTTTATTTTCTTTTGTAATATTCTGAAAACAAAAGTAATAAAATAGACTGATAATTTGCCATATCGTAGTTACATACGTAATATCATTCAAAAAGACCCTTTGAAGTAAGGTTTATGTTGATCAATTAAAATTGAAAAAATATCGGTCAATTTCACAAATAACGTAAATATTCACGTTATCAAATAACAGACTTGAGCAAATATTTTAATTTACAGGGTTCGCAACTGATTTTAGCAAAAAAAATAGAGACTTGGTCTCTATTTACACATTTAAAAATAGAGACCATTTAGAGACCATGGAGAACCAATTTCCATACAAAATTTAATGTTAAGCAGAAAATAGGTATTTATTTTTGCTAATACAAAAATTTTGTTTAAAACGTACCTGTTGGTGTTACAGATGTAGAAGGTAATTTCAATTGATTATCGTTTAATTTTCCCTTCGCTGAGTTTTTATGTATTAAATTCGACGCATGTGCTGATTAATTTTAGCAAAACCCGCAGAAATTGAGAAAGCTTTACTACAAATCATACAAAACATCTTATCGTCGTTAAATTTTCGACCCCAAGATTCTACAACTTTGCCAGTCTAGCTTTTTCAACCACTCAGTTTGAAATTTACACTTTCCCATTTTGTTATATTTTATTTTATTAAGAATTAAACAGAAGCTACGCACCTGAATAATCAGACCAGACTGGCGAAATACAAACCAAACTTGAAGAAATGATTTTGCTAGAATTCTGCAAATGAATGAGTTTGACTGACAAGGGGACACTACCGTGAGGTACCCACCAATCGTGATCGCAATTTTTTTGGTGATTCTATGAGCTAAAAAAATTGTCACTTTCTCGGCGTTTAGTCGAATGGCCCTTAGTTTTTGAGTTATGAATTTTTGAAAATACCATAGTGGGTTAACTGATATTACTATTAGCTATTATTACAAGAAACCGTGGTTGTCTAACGGTTAAGAATTTGGAATGGTAATTCGCAGATCGTTAATTTTTTAATTCCGATAATAAATTACATAATTTATAACAAAAAAATCTCAGGACCGATACGTTACAACTCCAATTATGCTAAATCTATGATAAAACCAGCCCATTTCAAAAATTCATAACTCAAAAACCAAGAGCCATTTGGACTGAACGCCGAGAAAGTGATAATTTTTTTAACTCATAGAATCACAAAAAAAATTAGGATCCCGATTGGTGGGTACCTCACTGTAGTGTCCCCTTGTGAGATAGAGAGCGCACAATAAATTACGAATATGAAATTCCTTTCTTTTCGTTATCTTACATGCATTAATGTGCAGAAATACTACATGACGCCTCCACAAAGCAAATGATAAATCGACGTAATAAAAAACGCATAGTAAAATTTTTGCATTTTATCAATAATTATGAATTATACTTTTTTTAAAATGCAAAATTTAGAGACTTTAGAGACCAAATAGGAAAAATAGAGACTTTTAGAGACTAGCATTGAAAAAAGAGACCAATGTCTAAAAAAGAGACCATTTGCGAACCCTGTAATTAGAAATGCTTCATTTGCCAGTTGCATTAAAATTCACCAGCTTTTTTTGTTAGTAAAATTTTACAGAACAGGAAACAGGATGTCACCACCAAATGTATTTCTTAGGTAGGTGGTGGGCGATAAAAGACACTTTTCTTAGAAAAAGTTTGAATTCAAATGGCCATAGCATCAAAATTATTGATTTTTAATTGTAAATTAAAAAAAAAAAGGTTTCTTTTATCGCAAAAACTTAAATTCGATCAATTTTTTCTTGAGTTATTATAAAAAGGATATGAGAAAAGTAGGTATTATAAATACCTTTGGCATAATTCGAGAACTAAATGGATAGATTTTAATTTATTTGTGTTTTAGACAGTATTTTTTTAGAAATTTAGTTTGACTATCTATTCTAACTTAAATTTGCTACTCCTGCTTAATTTTTCAACATGATTTTCTTATTTACCGCAAGTGCACGACAAAGTGCTTTGTCTAAAGAAAAGTATTTGTACAAAAACAGTTATGAAATTGACACATCTTGACTTTCAAAATTCTAAAATTGAATATTCATTCGTAATTTTTGTATTTTTGTATTTTTGAAGTTTAGTGTTTTGCAGGAGTAATAACTCAAGAACGAATTGGTCGATTTAATTTTTTTCAAATCAAATGTTAGCATTTTTGCTTGTAAATATTTGCTAAATTTTTTGCAAATTTGTAAATATAAATAAATTTGTATATACAAATATAATGAATATTTACAATTTTATATTTATAAATTTAACAAATTAAATATGCATGTATGTACATAATATTTACACATTTAACAAATTTTTAGTAATTAAATAACAACAATAATGAATGGCGTCACATTTTCTTGTATTTTCATTTCTTTTGTTTTGATATACTGGAAATGATAATTTCAAATCATTTCCCTTAGCTATTTTTTAGCTTCCAAATGTATAGGATATTTCAGAATACATACTTACAATTTAAATTTTAATTTGACTTTAATCAACATTTAAATTTGCTATAAAAAAATAATTTATGAAATTACTTATTTCCAAATCTAAAAATTCTAAAATGCTCATTATATTTTCAATGATGGTCCAATAGCTCATAATTATCTAGCTTTGAAAGACAGTTTTACTAAATTAAGCAAGATAATTATATGGCTTTTAGCATTGCAATTTTGCAGACCTCTATACATACAGCAAATAAAATTTCAAATAAAATTTTCTTACGCATGCTTTTTATGATTTTCCATAATCCTTCTTTCCATTTCGTCATCCTGATGTGGTACAAACTTATAACTAGATAAATACGTGTGATCGGGATAGTCCTCGGAAACGTAGTCTCCACATTCGGCTTGTACAATATAGCTGGCCATAACGGCAGCAGTATTATCGTTACATTGTAAAAGGCCATGTGATAGATCTCTTTTAACTTGAAGGCAAAATAAATATCGAGTATACTCTTCTTCTAATTGTGCTGGATCTGGTGTATAAAATTTGACACAAAATTGTAATAATGGATCTACTAACGATAATCCTAATTGTCGGGAAATTGGCTTCTGGAGATCCAGCCAATACTGTAACAAAGTAATAAAACACTTAAAATAAACCGTCCAAATTTTTATTTTTATGTACAAAATACTATATTATTTACTTTATATAGTAAATTAATAAAAAACTTTTTATTTATTCAACCTACTTTTGTCCCAGTAATATCTTGATATTCCAGTCCAAAATAGTCGGCTTCTAAAAGATGCAGTTGTTTGCATACTTGATCAAAGAGAACTCGTCCTGTTGCCTTCGCCTGTAAACAAATCCAAATATTTAAAATTAAAATGTGTATTTTACATAATATACATACATTTACAAAAGATGTAGAAATGTAAAAAAATATGTATATGAAATGAAACTAAAGTATGTAATGAAAAGTTGAAAATTTAAAAATATCAACAGTAAATTTATATTTCCTAATGCATTAACAACTTACACTTATCTAATTTGAAATGGGTAGTCATTAATTATTATGAAATGTATTTACACATGCCTATCTATACACCTAAATTATTATTTTCATGTGCGTCATTCAATTAAACTAGAATAAGTAGTCATCTCTTTACAAATAAGCCCCCATAAGTTAGAATAGTTGAATAATTATTATTATACCATCAAATATACTTTTCAGTTCATTTAAAATTTTAATTAATTGTACTCCACTAATAAACTAGATGAGTTTTATGTTAGTAAATTCATTATGTGGTAAACCGAAGCAAACAATCTTGATAATATTTACACTCACACTTCTATTATTCCCTACAATTACTTCATTTTACAGCTTGACCTTTGCTATGTCTCCATAATTACCACTAATTAATGTTCATCATAAAGTACTCACAAAATTACATTTGCCGCAACTTAAAGAAATTTGCAAAATAAATATGATTCGAGTTGGTATTTCAATAACGGTCAAGCTAATTTATTTATTTTTACCTAATTCTTGTTATTGTAAAAATAATTAAATAATTTATATTTCAGTTCTTGATTCTTGTAACCTATGTAGCTTTTGTATACATGGTTACTAATCCATTTATATTATACAATAAATTTTATGTTGTTGATGTGACATTAGGATTGATAAATGGGATATGTTGAAATTCATTTTTAAGCATTGAGTTTAGGACGAATTAATATTTCATTCAAAGGATAGAGGAACAGTGTATATTCTGAATTTTTTACATAATCCCAAAAGTGTAATCTCGGTTAAAAAATGTGATCGCCACCTCCAAGTGCGGAGTAAGTTTGATGTGTTATCGTTGTGCAAATAAGGAAACTTGAAAACACAACTAAAATAAATTAATGGTGACTACTTGTTCTACTAAGATTTCGATGAAAGAAAGACTGCAAATAAAGATTAAGAAAAAAATAGTACAAGTCAATGTATCCCAATTTAAAGAAGACATCGTAAAGATACATATAGCAACGTCTATTGTCGGAAAGGAAAAGGATTCTTTTTTACTAAAAGAGGTTGTGGTGAACAATATTTATGGCGAGTGAGAAAAACGGTACGTCAAAAACTTAGCATTTTGAGAAAACTTAGCATTTTGAGAAAACACGATTTAACAATGTTATACGTTTTTGGCCCTCGGTTATTAAATGATTTATAATATGAAGTGGGTATATAATTTAAACCGAATGTCGATTAATAAAATTTAATATTTGAAAAAATTTGATTATTGTTATCTTTAGATATAACTCCCGTTACAATATTCAGACGTGCTGAGGATGTTTTGTAGTAATACATACAGATGAAGGGGAGAAGGGATTTAATCTCGAGAAGATGAAACAAAAAATTATCGTATGCTGCCTCAATGGAATCTTCGATACAGCTTAGTGTCCAATGAATATGGCCATAAAGCTTTCCAGTGCTTTCCCTCGTGGTTAAAAAGTTGAGCAACCTCAAGATTAAAAGTGGTAGATCAATATTTTCAAGTTTTATAAAAAAGATACAATAGCAATAAACTATTTTTATTCTTTTTTATTATGGCATTTTCTTTAAATTACATTAAAATTTTATTTAACACAAAATTCTACTTGAAATAAATTGTGAGATTCTTAAATATATCAGCTCACAATGGCCTGTTATAATTTATCAAATATTTGTTTATATTTAGTTATTAACAAATCGTATATCACTGTAAAGATTTTGAGATAAAGTGGTGAAAATATCGTACCTACCTACTATAAAATATTAAATTTTCAAAATAACTTAGCTGGTATGTTAAAATATTTGAATTTTAACTGGAAATTTTTAAATGCATACAAATTCTTTAACAAAAAAGTTAGAAACATTACAGAAAATTAAAATTCAATTGATGTAACAGAAAATTACAAAGCCAAGAATTTCTAACAAAATTATAGGAGCACTATAAAATATGGGTAAAACTGTTGACTTAAGACTGATTTTTTTTGAAAAAAGAGGTAGTTTTGAAATCATTAAAACAAATTTATTTTACAATTTATTTTTTAATTTTAATTTATACTTTAATTAACTACTATTAAAACTTGAGTAATTGTCAAGATAAATAAAAATACGAAAATCGACCTGAAACACTGCATAAAAAATTATACAGGTTTCAGTTATTATATCAATCGGTGGCGAATCTACAACCGAGTCAATGGGGTCAAGTGGGGGGGGGGGTCTTAAGTTGCCAGTCAAATCGATAAGTGTATACTTTTTAAGCATTTTAAACAATAATTTTAAGAATTGGAACCTTCCTTCTCCCCTGTAGATCCGCCACTGCTTTCAAGATATGAATTTTGAATAGTGCCCCTGTCTGTGAATTACATTTTTTAAATTTAATAATTATTAAAGTTTCCCAGTTTTTAGTTATTGTAGGTATTAATTTACTGGTCTCCTTATTTACCATGTATTTAACCTTGTCGACTTGATCATATATCTATCATGTTTGATTAAATTTGCAAACGTTCAAATACAATCAAATGTGAGCTTAATCTATAAGTTTTTTATTATCATTATGTTATAGTTCAAATACAAATATTTTACTAAACGCATTAGATATTATAATAATATATTAATTAGTCATAAGTTTAATTAGATCAAAGCATAGTTTGGTGTACATAATACAATTTAATTTATTTATGCTATTTTGAATGTTGTCTAAAATAATATAAGACCAGGAAAACATACATCGAAAATCGCGGATAGCTGCTAAACAGTGAAAATTTGCGACTTTAAATGAATCCCTCAGCTAAACTTTTGAAGATAAATATTTGCTGTGTTTTGTTCTTAATTAAATTTTATAATAATGTAATATTTTCGTATTTGTTATGGCTTTCGCAGTTTCTAATATAAGCATACGACGTATCATTTATTACGTTCTTTTTTTCATGCTTTGGAATTTAATAAAAAAAATTAAAGTGACATGGAAATGTCCCAACAAATCAAAAATTTGTTCTGGACCTCGACCTGTTCTCCTCGGCATGTAATGGCAAACCATTGAAGCAATTTACAATGAAAATTCTTGTGGAGAGGAAGGGATGCTTTCCGTGGTTCCCATTTCACGTACCAGGTGCCTATAGGCACAATAATTGTTTTCAAAAAAGTATTTTTCTAAACTTTGACGTTATTTGTAGCATTATTATAAATATTTACATTATTCGATCATCAGGTATGCTATTTAGCTACCCACCACTGTAAATACTAAGTACGCATGAAAAATTTTAATTGCACACTATTCTAGTATCTGAAATCGATAATTAAATAGATAAAACTTTCCTTAACGTCACATACGTATAATAATAAAAGTAATTGTTTATAATTTATTATAACAACAATTATTTATAATATAGTTCGTTCTTCTGTACAAAGTTTATAATTATCATAATTTCATTAACTTGGTCAGGCAGGCGATAATATTTTTGTACATTTATGTCTTGTCTATCCAGGTTTTAGCTACATCGTGACTAAAGTAGAAGTTTTTAATTATGATACACAAATATGCCGCACACTGCTATGTGCTCATTAAAAAACTATAATTAATGCCATAATGAAAATCAAATTCCCGATATTAATTTATTTAAACTGCTTGAAAATGTTTTTCCCAAAATACCATAAAATACGATGTGGGAAAAAGGTTGCAGCTTTGCAGTGTAACACCCAATGGGTGGTATGCATAAAACGAAGTACGATGTATGAGTACATGCTAATACTAAGATTGGCCTTCTGAAATATAAAATCAACAAACTGAGCACAAAATCAGGCTGTAACATAATATAATATTATCATAGTTTTACTAGTTTAAAATATTATATAGCTACAGGTGGAGTCAATGGAACTCGAAGAGAATCTATGTAATAAAAAGATCATACTACTGCAGAGAAACCCTGTATAGACATATTTTCCAATAAAAATAAAACATTTGAAAACATGATAAATAAAAAAGTTGGAAGTTAATTTGATTTATTTCATTTATATTATCAGTTGAAATATTCAATGGGTAAATATACAAAAATACAGTTTTAGTAATTATGAAAAACTTTTTAGTCCAATTATCTCCATCCATTTCAATTTTACATCATATTTCTTCATTATAAACAAACTTTTAAACTCACAAATCCGTTTAATATAAAATATGTATATTTAAACTGATATTAGCTACGGAATGTCAGGAATATACATATAAAAAAATGAATACGCTTTGTAATTCCAAGTCATATTGGAAATGAAAAAAAAGTTAATATAAATTTTGGAAATGTTTCGTGGAATATTAGGCTTTTGGGGTCGCAGAATTTTTATTCATTTTTGAATTTTATCACAGATTTGTTAACATTATAATAGCCATTGTAATAATCACAATAAACATATTTTAATACTTGCGGTATTTTCAAAATATTTTCCAATTTCTAAATTCTTAAAGAGGAAGTGACAATAAATTGTACTGCGAATAACTTGCTAGAATTTTTCAGCAATAAGTATTTTTTTTTAAATGAGATCAGTAATGTCGACAACCTTTATCAAATCCTGTGTCGGTGATTTATATTCATCACTTTTCAAATTTAAATATAAATATGAGAAATAAATTAAACCGAATGTACACATATCTATTATTTTTACTTGTTTTAAGTCAAACCGTAACAATTAGTTTTAATTGTAATTTAAACAAAAGAATAAAAAAAAGTTTCCCAATTATTTTTTTGTTAAACTTCAAAATTGAATAACAAATAAGAGCAGAGAGGGAAATTGTAGGTGCTTCGAGCGATGCCACTTTTAGTATGTTACTGTTATTACCCCTTTGTGGAACCTTTGGCGCGACAGTCCGTTACCAAATTTAGTTCAACTCTAATGAATTTTCGGGTAGGCTCAACACGGTGAAGATAAACAAAACTCGATAGCTTATATTAGAGGAAATACAAAGTGAACTAATTTTGGCATTTCATTATTTTTCTAAAAATATTTCAGTTAATAACCACACCCGATCAGTTGAATGCGTTCCCAATTTAAAATTATTTCATCTTTCTTTCTTAATTAACTAATTAGCAACGTAGCCAAAATTTATTACAACTATTTAGATTATATCTAATCCAATGTCATGTATAGTAATTTTATTAGTAAACATATCACATTTTAATTTAATGTCAAGACACCAGAAATTATGCGTCACTAATTAGCAGATAATTATCCAAAAATATCTACAACTTAAATTAACAATCAAAGAATGCTTTCATATAGCAATTATCAAATTAAAATTAATATAATAAACGTAAGAAAAACATAAATATGTACTCGTATGTTTACCAAAAAATACGGACAAAATTTTGAATGGTATAAAAATTAATAAAAAAAAATTAATTGCAAATCAATTTTATACAAATATTAACGCGATATGACGTCAGATGACGTTTATCATCGATGAAATTTTGTGTACGCCATTATAATGTTTAAATACAAAATTTTTATTATTTGTACTGATAATTTATAGTCTATTTATAATGGACCTCAAAGAAATAGTTCATTATAAGCGGAAGTCTTATTTATACTGATGATAACTTAACGTTAGCTATATAATAGAAGAATTCGTCAGAGTTCTTTTTTTAGTAAATTTTTAGAAGAATCAGAGTAAGTACATTTTTAACAGGAAATAATGATTATAAAAGTATGAGGAGCTTTATGAATTGAATAGATGAAGTGATGGGTGCTTGAAAGGCTGAAACAGTGGATATAGAACAGAGAGATTAAATTAAGAATAAATTTCAGAAGTGAATGAGATTAAGATTGTAAGGTCCGAGTGTAGTTGTACGCGAAAAGTGCCCGTTACATTAATTATCTCATTAAAATTTATATTTCTGAAAATAGCAGAAAGTAGATAATTAGATTTATCAAAATAAATATAATCCATTTATAATGGATTATATAAAAAAATTTAAAAAAAAAAGGATTATATTAAAAATGTATTAAAAAATTTACATCTTTAGTCAACATATTCCTATATTTTTAATTTTAAAAGCAAAACAAACAGTCGACACTTTTAATTAATAGTTTTTTTTTTACTTTTTATAGTTTGACTAAATTTAACTTATGAAAAACAACTTAAAATATTTTAATTTACATTAAAAATTGTTTCAATAGGATTTAAGAATAAAAAATATCCTACAATAAATTTATTGGTTAGAATATTATAAAAAGAAAATAATATTGAAATTTTAAATTATAAATTAAAAGTAAGAAAGATAATAATCACAGTAAACTTGAACTTCAGCTTCAGCTGAACGAGTGCATCCAGTTAGATAACGGTCGAACCAATCTCCAAAAAAAAGGTTAACATTGATAAATTTTAAAGTAAAATTAATATCTAATAATGAAACAATTTGAATAAAATTCAAATAAAAAAATAAAAACTTGAAAGAAATGAAAATAAGACATAAAACAACATAAATAATATATTTATGAATATTTGAGATATAGTACTTTTCATCACAAGGCTGTAAAACGCCGTTTCCCGTCCGCGGGAGCGATAGTAGGAGCCGAGGGCGTAGCGTAAGCGGAGCCGAGGCTTCGACCGCTCCCGAGGATGTAGCGGCGTTTTACCAGCTGAGTTGAGGAAATGCACTTTTCATCAGTTTCTCGTCCGGAGGGATGAAAAAACTATAAATAAGGGATTTTAAATATAGTCATAACCGCAGGAGCGGTATACAGGGTGTCCCCGCACTCACTTTACATAACTTAGGTGGTGATAGAGGACACTTTTCTAAGAACAATATTTAACAAAAATTTTTTTCTAAATTCAAACCCTCGAGAGTTAGGCCTCTTTAAAGCATTTTTTTTAATTTCCACCTTCACGTGGCTATAGCACCGAAAATATTGATTTTTCAGTAAAAATGGTTTAGTGCTTTTTTTAAGAGCGTGAAATAATCTACAAACTAGGTTTATACCTTTTATTGTCTAAATTCAACGGATTTCGAGTTATGAATTAAAGTAAGCTAAAAAATGTCGAAAAATTTGAGCTTTTCTTTTTTTTGGTGTTTTTCAAAACCCTGTATCTTTTAAACGAAACATTTTACAAAAAATCTGACGCCCCATTCCGGATAGGAAATTTAACGGACTACAACTTTTGTCTAGTAAAAATTTTTGAGAAACCAATGCATTTCACAGAAAATTAGAAAATAATGTGTCAAAAATTTCTAATTTCTACGATTAAAAGTGTCGAAAATTCGATTTTTTTCGACAAACATCTTTTAAAACAATCACGACTGTATATTGATAATGAGGGTGGTCATTTTCAACAATTACTTTATTAATGTAATAATTTAAAATTAATTAATAAAATAATTTTTCAAAAAAAAATAAAAATTTTGTGAATTTAATTTTATGTTTTGTAGCTGCCTTGTTTGTTACTTTCTGATTTTCTGTGAAATGGATTGGTTTTTCAAAAAATTTTACTAGACAAAAGTTGTAGTCCGTTAAATTTCCTATCCGGAATGGGGCGTCAGATTTTTTGTAAAATGTTTCGTTTAAAAGATACAGGGTTTTGAAAAAAACCAAAAAAAATGAAAGCTCAAATTTTTCGACATTTTTTAACTTACCTTAAAACATAACTCGAAAGCCGTTGATTTTAGACACTAAAAGGTTTGAATCTAGTTTGTAGATTATTTCACGCTCTTTAAGAAAGCACTAAACCATTTTTCCTGAAAAATCAATATTTTCGGGGCTATGGCCACGTGAAGGTGGAAATTAAAAAAAATGCTTTAAAGAGGCCTAACTCTCGAGGGTTTGAATTTAGAAAAATTTTTTTGTTAAATATTGTTCTTAGAAAAGTGTCCTCTATCACCACCTAAGTTATGTAAAGTGAGTGCGGGGACACCCTGTATACCTAATTCAGATTTTTCCTCATAACTCAAGTATGGTGAAAGATAATCATTGAAAAGCCAATAATGTTCAGCGTGAAAAGATAAACATCTTTTATTTCGTTCACCATTTAGAGAGACGCTAGAGTGATTCCGTGAGAGCTATCGAAGGTTTTACTGTACATAATCAATAATGGTCGATCAAAGTAAAGAAAAAAAGGAAAAATATATGAAATTAATAAAATTAAAATAAATTTACACAAAATTATAAATAAAATCTGTAAGAAATAATTTTCCCAAATGATTTATGAGACGGTCATTGCCTTGCAGCTAAAGCGATAAAAGTTGCGAATGCAAGGTACCGGGTTCAAATCCAGGGAAGGGTCAAACTTTCTTATGACTAGTCTTCGTGCTTCGGAAGGCACGTTAAGCCGGTGGCCCTCCCGGGTTAATGAATTGCCATTGTAAATATAAAAACCAGGGTACAGACACATCTGAAGGCCAACCCAGCAAGCTACTTATAGGATGTAAAATATTTATATCCTCGTAGAACTAACATTATTATGTTCATGAGATCTTCCTACGAAGATAAGGGTTGATCGCAGAAATATTAAATTTACTCTGTTTACTTTATAACGCGAAGTAAACAAAAACATTTATATAATATTATTGATTGAATTCGTTCCGTTTGTTATAGAAATTGTAACGGTAGCAATAATGTACTAGTTTGCTGCGGTCAAATTTCAAACTTATACTCTATGCCATTTCTTTTATCTAACCCAAGAAACTTTTATTTTACTATATTGAAAGATTTGTTACGACTTTTAGTTTTAGAGACAAACTTATAATCCGATGTTGAGCTAATTTAGTAATTCGTAAAAGTATTACATCATGTAACATAAATTTTAAACGACAGCATTATAAGTTTGGAAACTTAGTCCCAATTTAACCATATAATGAAAATTATGCTATACTCCTAACCAGACAATTTATATTTGAAACTTTATTATGCTTTAAGTGGAAACGAGGAGAGTTCGAGTGAGTATAAAATGTGTATCGCCTTCAACCTTCCTCAAGAGAACCATCTTAAAATGAAAGGGGGGAACGCATTTTTGCAAAACTAATTAGTTTTAACAAGACCCACAAAACGCCAGATTTAAAAATATAACAAATTTGAATTGTTTTTTATTTATTTTACGAAGCTTTTTCTAAAATCTCGAAATAATATTTTCCAAAATCTATAATTTCATTTTCAAAATTTGGATTATTAATTATTAGCTTTCCATAAAGATTTTGCCCACTTTTGAACAGTTTTTACTAAATAATGCATTTTGAAGTCAATAATTTCAGTAAAAAAGTTTAAAAAAAAAATGGGGAATGGTTGAACGACAAACCCATTAAAGTTGAAGCGCAGAATGGAGATGGATTTTCTTGTAGCAGCGGAACCAAGTGGAAAATTACCTAAGTTGTATAAAGCAAACCAAACTATAAAATTTTGATGATTTTAAATATAATTAACCAAGTTTGTTCTAAGTTGTAATGTTAAAAGATAGAAGTTAGCGTAATCAAGAGTAGTTAATGATAAATATTTGATTAATATAAGTAAATTAATTTACAAGATTTTAATAATCAGTTTACCCAAAAGCTAGTGCTTTGATGGTGTATTTTCTTCGTTATCGCATTTTCGTTGTTTCCCTTCCTAGATGATATCTATTTACGAATAAACGCATGCACCACTGGAATTACACAAACGCGGTAAAATTAAATGAAATTGTCATTGTGTTGTTCTGCGGAAATGATTGCGGCAGAATATTTAATTTATAGCAAAGGCATATTTTTATTTGCTACGTGGAGACGCTTTTGCCTTTTACTATAGCAGCACTTTTTTTGTAAAGCCTCTCTAGTTATAAGTAGTAACCTATAATCAATATCTATATTGTAAAACTTCTTCAGTTATGCTGCGCTCATGCTATTCACATTTTACGCTATACATTTTCACAAATGGTATAGAAAATATTTCTTCTTCATTATACCTTTGTCAAATTCCAATTTTATGTGGGTATTTATTCTGAATTACTAACAAATAATAATTTTAGGATGATACAAAACATAACTAAAATGAATTACTTTTTATGCAAATACCATGCAGCGGTAACGCCAAACGTTATCCCTATAGAGCAAATATTAAAACTGTTGCATTTACTGTAGTACTAAATTTTAAATTACTGGGTACATAGATTTCTGGCCACCACCAGCACGTCTGCTAAATAAAATAAATTACCTATTCTAAAGGTGTTTGGTATTGCCTTATTTGAAATTTTAATTTTCTTAAATTTAATTGAACATAATAGTAGTTATCCTATCAAGGACTTGTTCTACATACAAAGTATTTAATTTGGGTTCAAAAATTAACAGAACCGATACAAAGTAATAAACTAACAGAAACGTATTAATTTAAATAGATTCACATGAAAATGTATTAATCAATAATTCAAATCTACTGTGAAATTGAAAATACTAAATTAACATTCAGGGTTGGGGGGTATATTATAATAATTATCCTATACACATACAACAATGTAGTAATAAAAAAAGTGTCTAATTTTTGTCGGGTATGTAATAATTAAAATTTGACTTCCAAAAGATAATGTCAGAAAAATGAAAATGGAGACACAATGAATGAATCCTATCTATTCAGCGACGAAATGTGAATGCTCTCCACCTGAAGTAAAAAAAATCAGACAGATTCGTTGAATCATGAAATAAAATGTTAAATAAAAAGATGAAGAAAAATATGTTTTAAGGAAATATCTCACAAGCATTGTTAAATAGCTTGAGGAAAATTTAAAAAAAAAATTGTTTCACAAAAAATCTACACGAATTAAAATCGCATTACAAGATTTTTCCAAATAAAATACAATGTTAAAGTTAATCAACTGATTACTTTATTATTAGAAGAAAAATGTTATTAAAAAATACCTAAACATCTGACTTTCGGAAAATATTGAAACATTTATTTGTAGAACAGAAAAATTACCCGTAATACTTTTACGTAAGGAAAACCAATTTGAGGTAAATTTTAATAACTTCTTTTACGTAATAAATAACTCATTATTTTATTATAATTAGTGCAAAAAGAAAACCTTATGGATAATAATATGCTAAACTTAACTTTCCTGATACTTCCGAATTATAACGTCGCTGTCGCTTTTCATTATATCAATAATAAAATACTATGTTAAGATAAGGAATATTTTATGTATAAGATTAAATAATATCTATACAATATTGAAATTCTTGATAAATTTCAGTGAAAATTACATTGTTAAAAATTAGTTATTATTTATTATAATAATTTAAGAAAACCATTTAATCTTCATCAAATTTAACCTTTTAGAAAAGGCATTGTTAATCCGCGGCCCACGAGTTAATTTTTATATTTCCTGTAGGCGATCGTTCACTGTGGTTTAGGGTTGCTAGATGTCCCTATTTGCAGCTTAATGTCCCGCGTTCTGCAAAGTGTTTGCTGGACAAAAAATTAAAGTGTTAAAACAATTAACAATATTAACCTTTAATTAGTGACGGGAATCTTTCCTACATACATTTCAAATGGGAACTTTGCCTCGGAGGCGCCCACGTCACTAATTAAAGGTTAATAATATATCAATTGAAACCAAGAGCTTCAAAGTTAATGTGTGGGGTCAATTAAACTTTGCACGATAAAACCTAATGGACCACATATAATTTTGTTCCGTTTAGCAGTAGAAGAAATCTGGAAACCCTACTGTGCTTCCATTAGGCACAATAAATCACATGAAATATGTTATAAATCAAATTAATTGAGTAACAGAGCAACAATGCATTAAACCATTAAAGAGTAGGTATATTACGTACTAAGCAGTACTAAACTATAGGAAAAGATAATTTTACTAAACGAGGCAGGTTTTATAGAACGAGTTGAAAGCGTGGAGTCGACTAAAATATCCCTTTTAATTTAGCGTTTGTGTTATGTTTTGTGCTTCTAATTCGTGAAGAAAAATAAGGATTGTCATTTTAAAAATAATGCGATGACGTTATTGCTGGAAAAAAGTCACTCCCACATAATCCACATTCGAAAAACCAAAAAGTTCCGAATGTGTTCTTCTGTGAGACGAATGATTAGTGATCTAGGGTTAATTTTTTCAAATCTGATGGTGCTAACGTCAAGCACATGACATCGAGTCGTTTACAGTATACAAGTGCATTGAAATATAAAAATTCTACCATTACTTTCCGTGACCAGAACCGAATCGCACTGTATATTATTCGAAGTTTAAAGATATGATTTTCTAGCAGCACAGCAACGTAATTGGACGCCAGGATCGTGCAATTGACGCCGTTGAATTATTTTCTTACATTAAATACTGTAAGGTATACATCAACAACCCGCAAATATCCGCGAGTTCAAAAGACGAGATTCTACAAAGGAAAGGATAATTTAAGTTAAAAATTACTCATGTTTCAGAAGGCAGTTTGTCATTTGTAACTTTAATGTCTTTCAATCAAATTTTAGGGGTTTCTTAATAGTGGGATCTACTGGATACTGATGAAAATTAAAGCACAAATTAGCAATGGATTTGGTGATTTCGCAGTGAATCATTAATAATATTTATTTTTATAAATTCCCAAATTTATTCTGAGAAAGAGTCGCTGTAAGTATCATATAATTATACAATTTTGACAAATAAGTATTAAAGAAAATGATTACAACAGAAACATAAAATAATTTGAAGGATAAAATTAGCAAATTACAGAAAAAAAGTATGAAAAATATGGATGGGTACACATCGAAGTAACTTATCCCCACGTTTGATGTGCCATAATATTGCTCCAACAATGAACACGGATACTTTCACTTCCTGATAATCAAAAAAAGGATCGATAATTCCGGTAATGAAATTAAAATTACCAGAGGGGAGACGTTCCAAAAAAACTGTACTGCCAACTTACTGCAACAGCCAACTACCCCCGGTATCATTGAATACCATAGTAAATCCATCCATTACTTGAAAATCTCTTTAGATTTCCATAATTAAGATACCTAATTCGTTTATTTTATAGGTAAGTCAGCCTTGATAGCTGAACTCATAAAGTAATAATGTTAAGATTCCTAAAATGAATTGTACGTTCGAAATATACTCCTATAATACTACTAATATTTGCAACAAAATGACAGTAGAGAAATTTTAAGGATCAATGTTCTCCTATTTCTGCTTTATTAAAATTTGCCTCTATTTTATAAAATATTCATATTAACGGAGATAATTTATAAATGAAATTGATAATTTTATGTTCAGTGAGATGTGCCTAAAAGTATAACATATCAAATATCCTGTGTAAGGTTGCATTTACTATCACTTGGCAATGTCACTTCATCAGAATTCTCTCGGGTATGTGTATAGTATGCATACACTTCGTATGGTACAACACACGAGAATGTTAATTTAATATGAGGATACAATTGTCCATACATTGTTTAGTTTAAATTCATCCCTGGTATTACATCGGGTTCTGCATTGATAATAATTTCCCAAATGTGTGATTAAAACAATTCCGCTGAGCGGGAATTCTTCTGGATAATTATTTTTGCAAATCACTTATACATTTTTTCACCTGTTACTACCGCAATTTTATTGAAATACTTTTTTACAAAATCATCCCGAAATTAGTAATTTTAAATTTGACCAACGAATAAACTCAAAATTACAAATGACATCGTAAGTTGTAATAAAGCTTAAAATGCACCTAAAAGTTTGACTTTTAGTATATACGTATTTGTATTTAAGTTGTTAAAGTTATACGAGACCAGACATAAATTTAGTCAATTTTGTAAAACTTTATGTTAGAAAATTAAATAAGTATCCCCTTTGGTCATTTGGTAGATTGCACCCTAACTTTTGTGAATCACTTTAATTTTCTGACGAGCATTCATTGGCCAATCAAAGAACATCGGTTTTTGATTTGAAGACAATAAAATTTTTGATTAGTCAATTTGCAGCAAAAAACTAATTTATAAATCAAAAACTACATTGCATTCTATCAAATCGTCAAATTGGAAATTTCAATTGTTGGTTCTGTACAATTTCAATCAAGTTTTATTAAAATCGACCAAACTTGCTTAAAATTTGATGGAAATCAAATCGTTAATAAAACCGTAATATAAATTAAAGCAACGCTAATATTTTTTAAATAAGAATTCAAATAACGAATAGCTATACAATTTTATATATTTGAACAACCCACTGATTGAAAAATTCAATCAACGGTGGAAAGACGAGCGCAGACTAATTTTCATCAATGAACACTTTTCCGAGCATAGAAAAGATACATCTAAATAAGCTAAACTGAAGAGTTTCCAAATTGTATAAGCATCGGGGCTTGTTTGAATAGAATTTGCAAAATAAATTTACAACGCACGCAAATTTTGTAATTTTATGTAAACCAGAAAATTTTTCAACGAGTTAAAATTTAAACACCTGCATCATCTTGACATAATATAAAATTAATCAATAACAACAAAATTTTGCACCAAAACCTTTGGTGTTTAGATATTTATGTTTATGGAGTTTCAACTTGATACAAAAAAATGTATCTACAATCGTCATGAATTACATAATTTCCCTTATTTGTATTTATGAAGAAAATCTACTTTCAACGGGATAGTCCGATGCCACATTATTGTAATGATGTAATAAATTTTCGCAATGTTCGTTTACCTGGAAAATGGATTGGGACATGCACGGAAGACGAAAACATTCAGCTAACCATGACTTGAACACCAATCCTCTTTGCAAATAATTTTTCATTCATCTCTAATATCAAAACAATTTGTCTTGTGGGATAAACCTATTGGAACTTCTAAAATAGAAATGTCCCCTCGAACTCGGTCTTTTATTGTACCTCATTAGCATTGCCTTTGGGAAAGTGAAATTAAATTGCAATTATTATAAATCGACATAAGCCATACCTACGTTAAACTAATTTTAAGATAATTTCATTTTCGATAAAATTTTTAAATAAATTGCATATAAAAGAGACTAAAAGCGGTAAAATTAAAATGGCTCAAGGTCTTCGTATAAATTATTTCAAGATTCGATGTATTTACAAATCTTAAAATATTATACAGTGTGTTTCGGGATTGCTGTTACAAGAAATAGAATCGACTAAAAAATTTTTAATTTTAATTTAATATTTTGGGATTAAGTTATACTTGGTCAGAGAAGGATTTTTAAAAGGTTTATAGTTTTTGCAAATCAAGGCAGCCTTGAAAGTTAAGCAAAAACTATCTTCTATTAAGGTCAAATACCTTTCTGTTCATTATAATGCGGCAAAATGTTATAAAGTTGATGAGAACGTGCAATTATGGCCCTATACACATTTTCAAGTAGATCAGCCTACTTTAATGAAGCCGCTATTTATAAGTATCTGTAATAATATTAGGTAAATTTAATTTTTTAACAACTTTAACATCTGATAAATAATAGCGGTTTCATCCGAGTAGGTCGATCGTTTCAAATTTTGTATAGGGATAATTTTATATTTACAACTATTTTTAGCAATATTTGTTCGTAATATGAATGGAAAAAGTGTATGTCGTTTTTCCACTCCTACATGTAGGCCATTTTAGCAACAGTGTGAACCGTGAGGATAATAAGTTCCACTGTACCATGGTTCCAGTAAAAAAATTATTAAATCGAAGTACATAATTTGTAGAAAACATTATTAAAAAGTATGTCGACAAACAGGGATTAATACATTAGGGAGTAGAGCTATAGATCTAACGGTCACAGGTTCAAATCCCAATCTCTCCCAAATTTATCTGTACCGTAAAAAGGATATTTCCGTAAATAAATAAATTGCAGTTCCACAACTATTATTTTATTTTGATTATTATGAAATAATTTCGTGATTAAATTCGTTTTCTGTAGCAAACTAGTTGAAAAAATGTCGTTATATCGAATTTATCGACATTAACAGTCAATGTACTTATCAAACTGTGAGATTCTTTGCTTAACGGACCCTTTATTTGAAGTCTTCGATAAACTTTGAACGTCTACAAATAGACAACACTTCAATGCATAGCAGACACCTTGCAAGTTGTCTCTACATCCAGTATAGTCTTTTATTTGTATTGTACTGAAGAGACAAAAAATGATCTAAACCTTTAGTCTTACTATGGCATATTGATCACATCCCACTTACTATCTATCGTCTAATGTAAGTCTATTATGAGATAAAATATTTTCAACATTCGATATTCAACCGATTATTATACGAGGATTATAAATTATTCATGACTTTCTTAAAAATTAGAAATAGCATATTTAATGTAAATTACCGGTATAGTATAATGTAGGGACTGAAATTAAATTAAAATTTAAACTTTTTAGTTGATCTTATAATATCAATCCTGACACACCGTATATAAAAAGATGCTGTCGTTAATGAATTATGTAATACATTTTTTTATTATTAATCGATAGTTTTGCATTTCTAAACTAATAAAAAAAAAAGTCGTTCTGAACAGGAATATGCACTTCGAAATGTACATATTCAATTAAAATTGCATATACTAGTAATTTAAAGGTTCTTACAAAGTAATTAGTGTAATTTATCTACTATTAGGTAATTTAGAAAATAAATAAAAAAGGTTAAAAGAAACATGAAGGTTACAAAATTCAACGCAAACCTCATTTATAATTTATTTTACAATAATTTTGTGTAATTTTCACGACACGAACAAAATGCTTTTTTTCTAAAAAAGTTAGTACTACACATAAACCACAGTTAGTACATTTTAAACATAACTATGCGAATGTTAATTATAATTTATACCATTCATAACACTAAAACATAACGTAAAATATTATTAACTAAACTCGGCTTTGATAATCCTACGTAGTCTAATTAAATCAAACGTCAAAACTTATTTATAATTTATTTTCTTCCTACACTTAATTTACTTATTGATCCTGTACTGCCCCCATAACGTAGAACGCCTTATCTCCAAAATAATAAAATTTTACTTCTTTTATCAAAAACTACCGCAAACTGGAGTTAGGGGCAATATAATTTTCAATACAATTCATCATTGTATCGGATTTGATGAGCTTTCTAATGTCATAAAAAGATGTACTTTTCTTAGGCTGATTTGGAAACGCTACAAAAAGCATTCAGAAAAAAGTTGGAGTTAGGACTTTTTAATTTATCGGGGCAGGGTAATCAACTTCTCCAATGTATGTGTGGTGCATGTGAATACCCCAACAAAACATAAGGACCTATAATTTTGAGCAAGAAAATGGTCGGTTGTTTGCCATTACCTTCCGAGGGAAGATGGCCATAATAACGCTTTAGCAGTCAAACTAAAAATAACTAACCTGTACTTGAAATATTGTGATGGTATCGTCGAGCATTTGAACGCGTATAGCCAACATTTTTCCGCCTTTTTTGGGGGTTGCAGGTGGTGTCCTAGCGCCTCCGTCTACGCCTGCAGGTGTAGAAAGAGAATGGTGCATACCACCAGCAGTACTGCTGGCACTGGACAACTGCCCTGTAGAGGCACTTGTGTCACGATTATATTCCATAGTTTATGCATAAAATTAGAGATTATTTGTAAGCACGACCTGAAAAGAAAATCTTATTAGTTCTGAAAAATTCAAATTTGATAATGATATGAAAAAAGATGATCGAGATAATAGGTTTACCATCACGATTACATTGAGTAACAGAAACAATCATAACCCAATTTGTTTTACAAATCTTCGATTTTCAAAAAATTGAATCGTAACGAAAATTTATTACGTTTATCGAAATTTTACAACTTTGTTGTGAAATAAAATTTTCTATTGCTGCACAAAATAGTCCTATATACAATCAAATACGAAATACACAAACTTTGATGGAACATTGCTTTAACTAGATTTAAAGAAAGATTTTGATGTTATCCCACATTTTCGCAAAAAAAATAATAAAATTGCGATAAACATTTAAGTTTCTTTTGAACCAAATTGATGCAATTTTTTGAATTATAAACTAAATATTTAAAAACACAAATGAAGCTAATCTCTTCCATTTTGGCCAATGAAGTAGCAGTCAAAATAAATTTATTAAGCGGATCTATATTATGTATTTTGTGAAATGAATTCTACAGCCCCTTGGGTTACTTCGTAAATTCGGCAAACAACGATTTAATTTCAAACTTTACTACTGTTTATAATTAATTGAAACCCTCTGTTTGAATTATTAATTTTGACAACGAAATATTAAAGTAAGAAAGGTTTAAAAACTTTATAAGAAATAATATTCTAGCAGATTGAGTCCCAAGAACATTTCAAAATGCTTCCAATTGGGAGTCGTAAACGAAAGTCAATTTACCATAAAATTAACCTCACAAAAACTCACAGCAAAAAAAAGATGTACTAAACAAATCGAATTTCAATAAGTTTAAAAATACGATTTGTACATGAAGATATTTAAAAACGTCTTTCACAAACGTGTATGCATGCAGCTGTTATTGAAAAGTACGAGATTGAAATAAACAGTAATTTATTCTGTAATTCTTTTATACTTAAATTGAATTGTTCACACTCACCAATAATAAACTTGAATTAAGACAATTCTTTTTCAGTTCAATTCTCTCTTAATTCTACTAGAACAAAATTAATTACATCAAGAATGATTCAGTCTACTTTTTAATTGTGTCCAATAAAGTAATTAAGGGTAATAAAGAGTTAACAACAATGATACAATGCTTTTTCTTGAGTTAACTGATTCACTAAAAAAATATATTTAAACTATTATTAAGGTCTTTCTCGAATGCACAATAGCAACACTACAAACTATTAAAAACAAAAAGGGATATTAGCTTTTGTATTACTTTTTAATAAATTTTTATAGAATACCAAAAAATCCATTTTAAATATTTGCTTTGTAGTAGGTATGCCCTAATATATCAATGAAAAATTCATTATTTACTAAATAGAAATAATTTTGTAATATCTGCTAAACGATTTCATAATGTTTAAGGTAGGCCTAAAAAGTTTTAAAATAACATTTATAAACCTGTCAAAAAAAATATCAAAGGAACAAAAATTGAATTTACCGCTAACCACGTTCATTTTCGAATATTAACGTTATTCTTTCTAGAACGAGAAATTAAATCCAACATTTTCAACGTTTAGGCAGTACAGTGTACACCAATAATTAAATTATTCAATGAAGCCATAACAAATAATTAATTAAATCCTCATTATCTTAATTTAGCAAAAGCACGTCAGTGGCTTCATATTTAATTGTTTCTGAGTCGAGTCGCTAGTATTCTAATCAAATCAAATAATTTAAATATATAAGAATATAGATTTCGATTTTCTCAAAAAAATACAAAAAAATTTGTAGTAAAATAATATGTATTCAGAGCTTCAAAGATAAAAGTTTAGACGTTCCAATAAGTATATTACTTCTTCAAAGTTGACAGATTTCTTATTGAAAGAGTATCAGAAGTTACTATTGTCCTTTTATCCATCAGACCAGTAAACCCCCTTGCTCCACCAATAATTGAAGAAACAGACTATATTCAACATATAATCGGAAAAGGAGTTTAAGGGTTCATTTGAACAGCTTAGCCAAATACGAAGGGAAATTTTTAGTTCGCGGAACAAGGCAGAAAAGACGAACAAATTTTATTATTTATTTTTCAAGTGTACACCAAAAATGTCATAACTTTATGTTCAGTCGTTCAATTCCAATCGTAGAAACTATCAATATTATAAATTTTCGAAAACGAAAAATAATTAATTCCTTCCTTGCTCGAGTATAATAGGAAAATATGAGAAGGAGGTTTTATTAAACGAATGAGATGTTTACGCAACGAGTGTAACGAGATCTAGAAAAATCGAAGTAAAAGTTAATCTAAAGATGTAATAAATAAGTAAATAAATTAAAAAAATATTCGAAAGAAATATATCGAAAAAAATAATGTTTGCCACTTTCTATTACAAATATTATGCCAGGATTCCATCAAACGTGCAAAACGTTGGCGATCGTTTGAGAAAGTTCTTAAACATAATGGATTTTCAGTGGAAACAATAAAAAACCGAACCAAATTATTAGCGGACGTTTCTGAATGTTTTCATTAAAAAAAAAAACATTTTTTATGAAACCTGGCATTATATTGAGTTGAAGTCAAGAAAATCACAACACCTGTTTGTGAGATATCGCGAGGCATTCAAAATATATGCAAGTGTCAAATAAAAACAATTTAATAATTATAATCTGATAAATACCAGGTGTGTACGACCACAATTAAAATGATTAAATTTTTAATAGGTACTTTACAAGAAAAATTACAAACACTAGCATGTATGCAATACGTTTTCTCTACAAAAGACGTTCATATTAATTTCCTTTCTAAAATAATTAGGAAAACAAATAAAGCACATTTAGAATTAAGCATTGAAAATTCTACTTCAGGTATGTATTGAGATGATGTTTTCCCTTTTTAACCTACAAAGACCGCAAAAGCTAGTTTTATGCCGGAGTAGAGTTTTTCTCTTCTACAGAGTCGATGGGTTCGACAAACGAAATAAGAGCGTAATTTGCAGTAAACATAATTTATTTAATGAAAAATTTATCATAAACAAATTTGCATCAAATATCTTGGACAACAAATTTGTCTCAAACCAGAAGTTTTTATGAGTACTACTTCCTTTTAAGACCACCAAAGAACTGGCAAGCACGTGTTCCTGCTTTGGTCTTCACAGGAGAACTTCACGTGTTCCCTGCTTGAGTTTCACCAAGAGACTGGACTCTTCCCTGCTTGAGTTTCACCAAGAGACTGGCCTCATTTCTTGCTCGCTGACTTTCTGTCCCTCTCAAAGTTTTTCAAAAACGAATTTTATGTAGTGGGAGTTTTTTCATCCTGGTTAGCTAAATTGATTCTACTGACAGGCAACATAACGTCGTTTATCGTGTACGCACTAAATTGTTATTAACACTTTACTTTATTCCAGTTACTTGGCGCTATTTTCAAATGTCATACACTTTATTTTCAAAAATCATACACAAGGCGTGTCATAAACTTTGTACCTCACAAATAAATACAGAAATGTTTTGTTTTATGTGTAAAATTGTTACAAGTAATGGTTTTGTAAATTTGATGCAAATTCTATTCTCATATCAGCCAAATCAACTGATTACTGAATAAAAAATCAAATAAAATTAAATTACTCCCTTATTTGTTTGCTGGCACCCTTAAATGACCGAAAATATCACCACATTAGTATGCTATTTTAATGAGGGGTTTAAAGCACAACCTCATTATATCAATCGTATCGAATTTAATTTTGTCAAACAGTCCAGAAAATTAAAAATTATAATTTATTAATAACCGTTTTATTTAAATTATTTCTAATAAGGTAAACGTACCTTGAAATATCAGCATGAAAAATATTTTCTCTCGTGCTAGATATAAATTATGCATTGGCGTATGAATATCAAATTTTCTTTCAATTTATATTGATTCTCGTACTTTGTATGCATGCCTCGATCTCTAAATACTTCTCACTTAAGTCGACACGTCATTAAGAAACAATGTTTTATGGTCTAGTCTATTAGATACTCTTGTCATGTTTAACAACAATTTTGTTTAATGAAACAGAATAAAAGAGAACTTCCCCAAGTACTGACTATACTGCAAATTCGCCACATTTAATTATCTAATATTACCTACTCCCAGTAGATATAGTGCAGCATAGCTTAACAATAACGTTGAACATTCTGGTATGTCAAAACGTTGAGAAATTTAATTTAATTTAACTTAGGTATATAAAATTTCAAAATATAAATTTTTGGTAGAATGTATCCGTTACGGCGCAACCCCTATGCTTTTTTATGGATCAGTGCTACTTAAATATCCTGATGCAACTGTAGCTTCGAAAACAGTGGAATGAAACCAAGAGAGAATTATAAAATTATCGCTTTTATTATTATCATCATCTGAACATATTAAATTCATTTTATTGTTCTCCCAGAGGGTATCATGGTATATTTATTGGGGTCCACCAATAAAAATTGAATATTGAGAAACCCAGAAACTTTTGAGTGAACACCGAAAAAAAAATTTCCCCTTTAAATTAAAATAATGTTACTGAAGTATAATAAAGAGAGGAAAATGAGCTAAAAGTAGGAAATCGTCAATATAATAATGCAATAAAAATCACGTACTCCTAATACTAAGTAAATTAATGGTGTAGAGTCTGTAACACTGTAGACCTATATAATATAAATAAAATTTTCATGACTCCAGAAATCCCGGATGAAATCCGTCAGTAACTCTTGGATTATAAGGGAAACATGCCTTCGATGATCCCTCTTATGATTTGAGATCAATAAATCAGTGTGTATTCAATTTTTTACCTTTCTATTTACGTCTATAAATCAATAAAAATATTTTGTTATCTAATAATTTTAAAATCCTTATAAAATATAAAATAAAATTATATAGGGTGTTTTTTTAGCTGCATGAGAACTTCAAAATGAAATAAAACATTAAAAACCTGACGGAATGTTTTGGTTATAATTTTTTTATGAAAGTACAGTTAAAGGCATTTATGATTTGAACATGACTTCCGGCATATGACCACCACGACTAATGGTTACGAAGCCCATCCGTTCAGTCCAATTTTTGACCACTTTTTCAAATATTTCTGGCTTTATTTCATAAATGGCTTGCTGAATATTAGCCTCCAATGCTTCTAGAGTTGTTGGTTTGTTAGCATAAACCATGGATTTAACATACCCCCACAGAAAATAATCTGGAGGTGTCAAATCACACGATCTTGGAGGCCAATTGATAGGACCACGTTTTGAAATAATGTTGTCACCAAATTGTCCTTTCAATAAATTGATGGTTTCGTTGGCTGTGTGGCACGTAGCACCATCCTGTTGGAACCATAAGTTGTCAATGTTTAGCTCTTGAAGTTTTGGAAACAAAAATGTATTGAGCATGTGTCGATATCTCACACCATTCACCGTAACGGTAGCTCCTTCCTCATTTCGAAAGACATATGGACCAATGATGCCGTTGGCGTGTATTCCACACCAAACAGTCAATTTTAATGGATGCAATGGAGTCTCAAGATAATGTCCCGGATTGGTCTCACTCCATATACGGCAATTTTGTTTGTTCACATACCCATTTAACCATAAATGTGCCTCGTCACTGAACAAAATTTTAAGGTAAAAAAATGGATCCACTTCCAATTGGTTGGAAGCGAATTTGGTAGCGTTGTTCAATGGCCAATCTATGCATTATCAAATGCCAAACCTTGCTAAACACAAATGTCAAAAAACTGTTTCCATAGCAATCTTGATTCAATTGTTATCCCTATTGAAAGTTCTCATGCAGCTAAAAAAACACCCTATAGTTTTCTAATTCCGAGAGAAATGCCATTATAAGATGTGTATGCCTACAATTTCTTAAAATTTAAATAAACAAAGCAATTCTATCAATAGGTAAAAATAGTATAACAATGCTATAAATACATTTGCATAATTAATGTGATTGTATCAAAATACAAATTTTTTTATTACCAACAAAAAGAGATAAATTAAAATTTTGCTTTCAGGTGAGTCGTTGCAGTTTTTTAAATAAAATTCAGTCAAACTACCGCAGCATTTTAATCACTTTGTTTTTTAAATTTTAATAGTTTATTAATGTTACGAAACTATTTAAAAATTTAAGAAAAGTACAATAATATTATAATTGTATGCAAATTCGTGTCAACTTCAATTTTAAACCATAAACTCCAGCTAATTACTAATAAAAAGCATCAATTAAGCTTAGTCTTAATTTTAACTAATTCACAATACTTTTTGAAATTTTCAAAATTAATACGTGTATGTATGGTAAAATAATAAAATGGTCGACTTTCGATACTATTAATCAATTTTGTAATCGAAAATGCATTGTTTTATTAATAGGAAGCACATAATTGTGTTAATATTTGCGTGGATAATCTTAAACTTATATTTTAAAAACCTTTAATTTTTACCATTATTTGTTTATATAATTTCGCATAATTTAAAATTAAAGGTAGAATTACTGGCGGTTTGAGGTTGATACCTACGCTACGTCATTTTTCTAATTGCCACATTTCTAGAAAGGTTGTGGTTTTGTTGATTAATTTTATGGTGCTTTGTTATTATTCCATCTTTTTGAGGCTCATCATTTCTCATTCTGCAGATTCATTATTTATTATTTGTATAATTAATTAGTAACCAATATTATTTTCAGCCTCTATTATAGTAACCAGCTTCGATCGTGGTATTTTTTAAACATTGCAACCCTGTATAATTGCAAAGGTAATTTTGAGTCGATTGTTCGGATTTTATCTTAAATTTCAAACATTTAATTCTTTTGGTGTAGACTATGACCACTGCTATTTCGAAGTGGATTGACTACTACACACAATTTATATGTTTCAAAAGCTCGTGTGATCTGGTATGATAACAATATTAAGCTGGGGTGTAAAGGTGGTGGTAACAATAACTGGGTGCAACTTTTCTGTTATTGAAGTTTGAAGTTATCAATCAAGTTGAGATTTGCACATTATATGGTCTTTTTACAATGATTTTAATGATTTTAATGATTCAATTTTATTTGAAAGTCTACTTTTAAAGTAAACCTTATTAAAAAAAATATGTCCTTACAACAAGACGATCGATCTTAGGTGTGCCTCTCGACGTTCTTCATTAAACGAATTAGCACCAAATGACAAACGACGAAAATTTGTTATTCCGAGTATTTCGACACTATCATATCACTTATATAAATTTTCTGCCAGGGAATAACTGGTGAAATACTTTGTGCTTCAAAAGAATCTATACACAACATACTTGGTGTTCATAATAATACTGAATGGGGGTTATCGTCGATTGGATTATACAGATGATTTTCAAATTTGACTGCACAATATAGTTTTATTATTTGAGCAATAATTGATTTCAGAAAAACGCCATCATATTTTCGCTTATTCTGTTATTGCCTTATTGCCAAATATATTTTGTATAATGCAACTAAGTATAAAATGTATGTACATAATATTATATTGTGTATGTGTGTACTACCTATGCATGAAAGTAAATTTCAACATTTTTATGTCATTCTAAAAAGAATTTTAGATGATGTAAAACTCAAATATTGTTTAATATCGTAAAAAAACTAAACGATGTCTACGATTATAAAAGTTTTATAGCAGTTTTCTAAACAGACCATTTATGAATAAATTATTCATATTAATAATTTCCATTCGTAATGTTTGTGTTATTATATCACACCACAATATTAACAAAATATTTTCATCATAAGTATCACCAGATACCTACTTCATTTCAAGAAAACTTTTTATAATAATTAATATTCATTTAACCCTAAGGGAACTCCCTAAACATATAAACAAAAGCTCTGGGGTCCTTGAACTACCAAAACCCGATTATGACGCTAAAAGCATGGAAATGGTTCACAATTATTATATTGAATCTGTTTTACAGAAAATGTTACCCTCGATAACTTTTAATGCTCAATTTTTGTTCTAAGAGCGGCGCCAGTGGCTTGTACTAAAAGTTCATTTTTGTCAGATAATATTAAAAATTAAAGAAAGTTGAATAATTGATGAATTGAATAAATATGTTGGTTTATATTCATCTAAAAATTAAGAAACTTTACGTGACATATGGAATTGTTCAGCAAACTTCAACTAAAAAGAATCTGTGCGTTAAATGCACCAATCAGGGCTCCCTAAAATAGCACAGTGCTGTTATCTTTGTTAGACTTCCGCGGACACATTTGTATAAAAATTTTCAATATTTTTATTAATTTATCGTGCGTGTAAAACACTACTTGTTGACACCACTACATCACCGTTCCAGTTGACTTTAAACAACAGTATTAATCATTAGGGGAGAGAGGGGTACATGTGGATAGTCTTTTTCACGATTGTTTGAAAATTTAAAAAGAATATTGTTGTGATAAACAAAAGACGACAAAAAAAGGAAATATTTTCAAACTTTTAAAAAAAAAAGTGTAAGACTCAAATTTTTGCAGAAAGTGATAAGTCAGATGCAAAAGTATAACAATGTTTGCCAATGTAATCTCTCTTTTTATGGAGAGAGTGGGGCAGTTGTGGACAAACGGACATTTTCACAAAAAACTTCATTATGAATCGACAGTTTTGTAACACTAATAAACTTCAAAGTGATTGTGATAATTGTAAAATTTCATTTTATAAAATTCAATTGCGCCATTACCATTCTTATCACATGCTTCCGGAAACTGCAAAGTTCATTATCATGCATACCATTTTCCCGGATTTGCTGCCGTGCTTACAGAAAAGGTGTTTAAATGTAATTGTATACGTTGGATCTTAGCATCTCCAATTTTACTTATACCCAAATGTGAACATATATTATCGTATCGACCCTATAATAAATTATATTGGTCATTCAAATCTCCAAATAGTTTTCCCATGGTGCAAACACCATAAATGGCTTTGGTTTCAGATTGTATAAGAATAGGATAAACATTTATTAGCGATTTTAAAAACAGAAGATGCGATATTTTCTCAAATATCTCCAAAACTAAGCAATATAGGATAACGAACTATATGACCTTTTTGTACAGCGTAAAATTATCTACAATAATGATTTAAAAAACATTTTCGTCAAGTTAATTGTTTAGCTTTCACATGCCGTCAAACATTCATACGCAGTTCTTTGGTAAAGTCATAACTCATAAGGTTATAAGTCAAGTTATACATTTTCCTTTATTTGTAATCATAGAGGTTGAAAATTCATCATTACTATTTCTCTTTTTAATAAAGGTCCCAGTGAATATGGGGAACTTTCCAATATTCGTTATGAATCCGTTCCTGTTGGGAGGACGAATATTAAAAAAGAAAAAGACGAATATCAACCAAATTGTTTCCATAGGAGCCAACTGACATGACGGTCTGAAAATCAGCTGACTCGTCAGCCACGTCCGATGTGGGTCGAATATCCTGTTTAGGGCAAATATCAAACAAAAATTTTAACGTAAAAACAGGACGAATTTCAAACATGACCAATGTCGGAGATCCACTGTTCTATGAACCCGATTCATGTCAAATGGGTGCAGAAAAGTAAGTCAGGATTGCAGTTCGAGAACGAGAACCATGGATATATGCAGACTGCCTCGATGGTCAGAACTAAATCCTTTTCTTTAGGGTTTCAACCGAGGGTTACTTGTAGATTGCACCGATGGTCAGATATGGATTGCACAGATATAAATAATTAATACTTGGAAATGGTTTTAATTAATTTAACGATGATGGATCCGAATCGGATTTAGTTGTCTTGTCATAACTGACTCTTCCACGCCTTCGCTCCGCCCCGCTTCGACGCTCCAGAGCCGTTTTGACAACACTTTACCAATTAAAAATATCCCCTAGGGCCGTCCAACTCGGCAAATTGTGCTATTGGGAAAGGAATCTTCTTCATTAGCCTTTTTTCCGCCCACTGCTGGACATAAGCCTCTTCATATTATGGAGGATCTGGCCATAACTCACCACGCTGGCCAGACGGGTTGGTAAGTAGTCCACAGATCGATTTTGGACTATAGTTGTTTTACATCCGTTAGCAGCTTGCTAGCCTAGCATTCAGATGTGCCTGTAGCCCTGTTGTTTTGTTAAAGGTGGCAATTCATCAACTCAGGGGGACCGCCGGCTTAACGTACCCTCCGAAGCACAGAGACTTGGTCATAAGAAAGTTTGACTCTCCCCGGGTTTGAACCCGGTACCCCGCATTCGCATCCAACTGCGTTAGCTGCAAGGCAATGACCGTCTCACGGTCATCTAGCAATGAAAAACAAAAAATGGAAATACAATCTGGATTATTTGCATACCTCTGTAGTAAATTAAATACCTTCGTGCTGTAATGGAATTAAAAAATATTGTCTAGTGACCATCGATGCAGTCTACAGATGTACCCTAACCGTACCCTGTGCAATCCACATGTCAGATTATGAGACCCTTTGACCATCGGTGCAGTCTACAATAATTGTCCTCTTTATATTATAATATCTATGGTATAATTTTATAAATCCTTTCTTAAGGTATTTTATAAAACTTGAAGAGTAAACAGGGGACTTTTAGTATATAAAAAAATGCGATCCACAACATTTTATAAAAAATCAACAGATTATACCTAATATTTTCCTATTTATAATGTCTGGTTCAACTTATGTTAGATCGTTTTATCACCTTCTGCATTATTAAATTCATCAAATATTTGTACGAAAGTAGTAGTTTTTTGCTGTGTTATACCGCTGAATTAAGTTAGTTTTATTTCTATAAACCCGTAGGTATCGAAAATTCTGTATTGTTAATTTTTAATATCAATACATACAGTAGTGGACATGGAAATTAATATTAACTTTATTGCATGCTGAGAATGTCTTCTGAAATTGCAGATGAAGTTGGCTGCAACCAATGTAATATTGTAACTTTTGTGAAAAAATATTAAGGATAAACATCGTGGAAGAAGAGCAATAATCCTAAACTAAAAGTCAACTGCATAGTAAGGCAGATTGCTAAAGCTAATAAATTGATGAAAACTTCTGAAGTTAACAAAAATTTAACAAAAAATTAATGGAAATAATTCATCGTATTAGATGGAGTAAGGTTACTCCGTGGGGTTCTGATGATGAAACAGCATTAGGTGAGGCAAAGAACTGGTAAACAATACAACGATAGCTGCTTTCAAAAAATGATGAAAAATCAGATGACCAAATGTTTTTGACCTCAGGTGACCAAGTTTAGGAAACTATTTTTTTTTTTCATGAAGCCCGTTAAAAGAGAGATCCTCCGGTCGAGCTTAGGTTACTGTTTCTTTTTTAATGTAGACCGTTAAAACCAGCTAAAAAAGAGATCTAACGGCTAGCTACCCGTCCGTGGACGGACTTTCCAACTAGTTGTATTATATATTCTGAGTTTAACGTTAAACTATAAATACAAATCAAATAATTCAAAGTGCATATTCCAAGGTGACTGCTCTATATTTATTATACCATCGAACTAATAGGTAATTAATTTCTGATTTTTCGTTCATGTTGATAGGTATAATTAGGTTGATATAATTTAACACAAATTTTTCAATATAATTTTTTGCGGTTCAGTCAAAAGGAGCAAATAACCCACAAAAATATTAATTTGTGTGTATGTAAATAATACTCCGTAAAATCAATAATAATTTCCCCAACTCAAATATAATTTTTTTTTTAGTATTTGCTCCGCAAAATGGTTACTTTGGAAACGGTTTCGAGTCCGCAAACTTCTATTTTAGCGGCCTAGTACTTTAAATTTTAAAGTACTATAACTTTTTTTTTATTTATTAATTGGTTTTATGTATAATTAATTATACGCAAGTATACAAATTAATCAATAAATTAGAAAAAATAATACTATTTCGAAATGTGAAAATGAAAATGACCGTTTTTGGCATATTTGAAGCTTTTGTCTGAAAAAGAAACACTTTCCAAAGCGGATATTGAAGCTTCAGCTCCTTGAGTTCGAATACGAATGACTTCTTCAGTAACAGACATGTTAGTGGTAGACTCAGGGCCGATTCTACAAAGCAGGTATAAAGTCCCGATTAGTTATTCGCCGTATAACTTATTCGAAGTATAACTTATTCCTTATTCCAGGTATAAAAGCTTTTGCGTTCTACAATGCTCGTACACGGTCGGTATAACTATACCTGGAATTAGTTCCTCCGCACCAATTATAGGTCATTTGCGCAGCATATTTGACCATAGGATAACTATTTGACATCGTTGTGCAGCGTTCATTTGATTTATTGGTTATAGTTTTTGTTGTAAAAGATGTTTAAACAGAAAATTAAACAAATTCTCTTTTTTTTTTTTTAATTATTTTTAGCAATGGTTATTGCTATTAGATGTTTTCAATATTAAAAAGAGTTAAAATTTTTTGTAATAATTTTTATTTTATAAAATTTTACAAATTACTTTATAAATTACATAAAAATGTAACTTATTAGAAAGAAACTTTTAAAAGCATGGGTCGAGAATGAAATATCCAAAAACAATAAAAATGACAAAAAAAACCTTAATAAATAACAATAAGCAATAACAAGAATTTTTACAAAAATTTTAAATTCACTCACAAACCTCAATTAATTAATTATAAATAATCAAAGTAATGATTTAATAAAATAACTTAATAGAAGCACTTGAAATACAACAATAAATTGAATTTCACATTTGAAATAAATAAAATTGTATTCAACTGTCAAACTCTAAAATCCAACCTTAAAATAAATGATAGTTTATATTAGATTTGACCAATAGAAAACAAGAATAACTTATCCGAGCAGGTATTCGACCATTTTCAGAGGGATAAGTTAAACCAGGTATAACCACAATTTATACCAACAAGAACGTTATACGACAATTGTAGAACGCAATCTGTGTGATTTATTCTCAGTATAGCTTATTCGTACTTTATACCTGCTTTGTAGAATCGGCCCTCAGAAACTCAGATGATGATTCGCCTTGTTTCTGGCCCAAAATTAATTTTGACACCTATCGTTCAAATATTAAACATTAGAAATATAAATAAAAATGTAATTATTAAAATACCTTTCGTTTTGTCTCTAACGATTCTTCAATATAGCTTTCTGCCCATCTTCATTTACAGCGGTAATGCCGTTTTCTTTATTCCAGCTTTGAAATAACTCGTATTCCTTCTCGTATTGACTACGAGATTTTTTTGGTAGCAAATCTAGGACAATATTCTTTGTCCTTTCGGTAATTGATGTTGGTATATTTTACATCGATATCACTCATTTTATAAATAAATCGGTTGCTATGAAAATTTTCAAACAGCCTTCTAATACACTTCCGTATTAATGTCAATTTAAAATGAATATTTTATTAATTCAAAAAAATTCTTTTTACGGAACTAATACTAAAAAACGTTGTATGCAACACTTACGCAAATGGTTTTAGCAGACTCATCTTCATATTACGGACTCGGCTAACGCCTCGTCCGGAAACATTACGATTCGTCCGCTAAAACCATGTTTTGCGTACTTATTACATAAAATACTATTATTGCTAATAAGAAAAAAATGTAACCAAATATCTGGGTTGATCAAAATTAAATTTTAGAAAAAAGACAAAATAATTTGCAAGTAATTTTCGTAACTGCTACTGTGGTAGTAAAGAATTTTATTCCTAGTTTAAAAAAATTTGCTACAAATATATTAATAATAGTAGATTAGTACAATTTAGCTTTTTATAACGCTAAATGTGCACTCGGGGCGACATAAAATATATAAATTATTATTAAAGTTTACTGCTCAACTTATCGTCCAGTAACACCAGTCTTCAATTAAATAAAGTGCGGCGTAACGATAAGTAAAGCAACTCCCCAATTGTTAGAATTGTAACTTATCGCAAAAATCCCTTTTATTTGAGAAACCCCAAAAAAAGGCTAGCAATCGCTATGATAATGTGACATAAAGTAGAAACAAATGAAGAAGTTCTTCTGCTACTTTTTAGACACTTATGCCTTAGTACTTCAATCATAATATTGCATTTCTAAAGACTTATGTTTTTTGCTAACATTATTGAGCTTTCTAGTCTATCTATCGTGCAGCGCTACAACTCTGAAGGGTCTTCGCTGACCATTGTAATATTAACTTTTAATATCAAATGGCTTTCATGGAATTTTTTACCTACGACGGGGAGGCAGCCGACGAAGAACCCCCAACCTGGAGGACTAGAGAGACGGCCACAATCAAGTTCTTACTTCACCAGCAGTCGAACCGGGTATTTAGCGTTCATAATCACCTCGCTTGACCACTATGCTCCGAGCTTTTAGTCACTATTAATAATTACTTTGTAAGTATGAAATTGGTTTCTGTGTTTTCAAAGTGATACCTTTCATTTTTCTAATAGTTTTGCATTCCACATTTATCTTCCAGAAGCTTGAGCTATTACGTATCTTTATTTCCCCTTGTAAGTTCATGACTTTTTCACATTGATTTGAGATTGTCTGAAGCAATGTTTCAGGACTTCATATTCGAGAGCACCAGTGGTACTGAATTATATTCCACCACGTTATGCTGGATAAGCAAGCGAAAATCGAATTAAAATACAGCTAGACGTAAGCTGACGTGTTATCTGGGTAAAAGAGTTTCTAATTTTATTTTTTTTTTTAAATATTTAACTTTTTTCAAATTTTTAATTGAAAAATATCTTTATCTTGAAGAAAGCGATAAGCAATTAACAACAAAATATACTTTACAAGCCCTGTTCTTATTAATATTATTTTCTTACTTTTATTTAGAAATATTTTCCACAATATAGAATGGGGAACTTAAAGTATATTATGCCTTTGCAATAAAAGAACTGTTTAAACACGGATGCAACCGCTGAACCAATACATCTGAAAATTTTTACACCCAAAGGGCCTTGTGTAAATCGTCTTATTTTGGTTTCATGAATATGTGATAGTATTGTACAGACTTGACACACACACCCTGCATAATATACCAACGTAAAATATCAACATTTAATTTTCAGTTATTCTGATTGATGTTTAATTAAAAAATATATAGTACCTATAGATGGTGCAATTTGTTTGTTTTGATTAATAACAAATAGAATGATAAATCGTTACGATTAATATAATATACAGCTTCCTGACTTTCCTAAAAATGGTTCCTGTGTTTACAAGAGTAAATTGAGCTGAAAATCGTCCTTTACATTTCGACATTGTAAAATGTGAAAAATTATTCGCTGGATACTTTTCTTGGCGAGTACATAAAAATGTTGACACTCAAATCACTTAATTCCATTCCTCTTTTCTCGACGTATTTGGAATCTCTTAGTAATCACTGAGAAAACACAAAATAGTGATCGAAAAATCGAATTTTCTTTAATAGTTCCAATAAACTAGGTAAAGGGATATGAAAATAGCAATAATTTAACTTTTTATTTGTAATTTAATATTATACAATCTTGCTGGTGACATTGAGAATAACGTAATACATTTTTGCAAATGAAGATGAAATTGAAAAAAATTTATATTGAACATTAAAACACACCACCCAAAGAGGTAAACGCTTTGAATAATTTATTGGAAAAAGAACTGCGGAATTCTTAATATACATTTCTGTACATCAACAAGGGAAACAATTTGTAGACGTAAAGTGCATAACAACCTGGGGCAAATAGCCTAACATAAATAGTGGATTACTTGTAAATAATAAATGGGTATTGGCGAATATATTTTTTAAAAGTATTTGACAAAATATTGTAATGAAAGAGTATGAAAAGTTAACGAATAGTAATTAAACAGCTTCCATCAAAAACATGAGTTACAAATTGTGTCAAAAACATACCCATACCAAAGAAATACACGGCACGGCGGTAAAACACGCCCAACAAGCCACAATTTACCGGTGGAGCAAGAAAGATAGATACAACGATTACGTATGTTTGAGTAAAGCAAATCTGAGCTGTAAAACCCACCCATGGTCATTGATCTTTTGTTGCTTGCGCCCTATACTATACATACTTTTAATAAATAAAATATTTATTAAGCAACTTACATTCATATTAAGGTAGAATAATAATCCAAAGAGTAACACTGCAATAGTTTTTTTGCACGTTAACGATCACATGCCTCAAAGCACAACCTCCATTTTCTACGTTATACTTTCGACTGCTTGTGTAGTAGTAACTCGTGTAGTTGTTGTATAAGGTTCGGCACTATTCGTTCAAAATAGACTTCAATTGCAGACACCGTCTGCAAAGATTTTAATGAAAATTTTTTTTTATTACAAAACAATTGGGATTGTACCTCCATCTAATTTCTGCGACGCCTTAGGGCATGGCTACATTTGTGAAATCTTACTGTAATCAAAAAATATTTCAAGAGTTTAACTGCAAAGATTTTACAGACCACAAGAAATTGAATATATCTGGTATGTGGTAGATAGATAAGTTCGATTTTGAAGATTATTGTGTCCGGGGGGGGGGTAATTTTTGTAATAAAATGTTAAATTTTACTTTCTGAAAACTTCTATTTAATTTAATATCATCTTTGTCTGTCCATTCGTTTGGGCAGTAAACTTTTCTAGAGCTTTTCCCAGAGAGCTAAAAATAAGCATAATTATTATCAAATTTTAATCTCCATAGTTTTTAGAATGTTAACAAATGGTTCAAGTCAAATAATATCTAAATTGTACATTTAATTTGTAAATATTATAGTTATTAAATATATCATCAAATAATCATTTAACTATTTGGTAATGTCGCCCGCAACATTTGGTGACCCCGTTGTAAAAAGCACGAAGATGCATATTATTTAGAAAAATATTTGATACCAAGTTCAAGAAGATTAAATTCATAAATTAATGAATCAAGCCATTAATTTAAACGAAATGTTGGACCAATGTTCAAAAGCATGGTTTCATATTGAAAGTAAGTATTTTCAATATAATAGTACTTTTCATCACAAGGACGTAAAACGCGATTTTTCGTTCGAGGGGAGCGGGGGTTACGAGGCGGAGCGTAGCGCAGCCGAGGAACCCGACCGCTTCCGAGGTGAAAAAGTAGTTTTACGGCTTCGCGTGGTGAGAAGAACTTTTCGTTAGCCGTCAATGTGCGTAATATTTGCAGGAGGAACAATAAAGCGCCGCGCGACATTAAAAAAGCTGCCGTGTTAGTGTTTGCTAAGGAACACGTGCAGCAATTTGTCTCGACGCGACGGCGCAATATAAGTAACTATTATTATGCTAGCCAAATTAAGTTACACTATCACGTTCTAAATGAATCACTGTCAGTTGGCCGATATTCATTTGGCCGACATTCATTTGGCCGAAATCTTTTGGCCGAAATTCAATTGGCCGAAACATCATTTGGCCGAAACTTCATTTGGCCGAAACTTCATTTGGCCGAAATTCAATTGGCCGACACATCATTTGGCCGACAGTCATTTCGCCGAAATTTTATTTTTAGTATTAGATAAAGTGACTATAAAAATAATTTAATAATATTATATAATTGTTAAATTTCTTAACAATTTTATAAGTAGACAAAAATTAATTTTTTATTTATATATTCAACATCTCTTGTTTAATTTTGTTTAGTTACACTGTTAGGTTACACTTATATTAACGGTGCGCGCGGATTTTTTCTGCACTCTTATTATTGGTTACTGATTTAACGACGTTGAATCTCGCTTTTTTTTTTGCAACTCGTCGTAGGTGGATGTGTTGCCAAAATTGACTCTTCCGCGCCGCCGCTCCGCTCCGCTCCGCGTTGCAGCGCTACAGAGCCATTTTGGCAACACTAAACTCATTAAAAACATCCCTCTAGGGTGATCCAACTCGGCACATTGTGCTATTAGCAAGGGGTGAATCTCGCTTTTTTTTTGAAACTCTGGCGGGGGTGATTGTGTTGCCGAAATGGGCCTTTCGCGCGCTACGCTGCGCTCCGCACGCTACAGACCCATTTTTCGGCAACACTAAACTCATTAAAACCATCCCCCTAGGGCCTTCCAACTCGGCAAATTGTGCTACTGGGAAGGGGGTGAATCTCGCTTTTTTCAACGCACCGTCAGTATATTTTTTCTTTTCATTTAAGATTTATTTTTATATTCACTTTCGGTAATAAAAATAATATTTCGGCCAAATGACTGTCGGCCAAATGATGTGTCGGCCAATTGAATTTCGGCCAAATGATGTTTCGGCCAAATGAAGTTTCGGCCAAATGAATTTCGGCCAAATGAATTTCGGCCAATTGAATTTCGGCCAAATGAATTTCGGCCAAAAAATTTCGGCCAAGTGACGGGATACCGTTCTAAATATTGCATATAGAAAGTAGTATAGAGGGACGTGACTCTATGCTTCTTTCCGTTTCTCTGTAAATATTGTAAATAGAAAGTATTATAGAGGGACGTGTCTCTATAATACTTTCCTTTTGTACATATTTTGTACTTATTTTGTACATAATACAGTAGAAACTTATGCTTTTATACCATTTTTATTGGTTTTTTCCTGCAAATATCGACGAAAACATACTCTTTTCGTACCTCAAAACGTATACGAAAAGTGCTCATATACGTCCGCGGTAACGAAAAAGAAATTACTGAAGATGTAATAAAATATGAACATGTCATAGCAGCTCTGCCAGAGGAAATTATAATAACAGTATTTGATCAAATTAAAATTCCAGCTAATCAAAATTATAATCAATTCAATTATAATCAATAAGATCCATGCAAATGCTCACTGGAGAAGAATCAACAATTAGTTCCAATTAATTAAAACAATTATGGTTTAAGAAACTACCAAAATCAATTAATATATTGAATTGGTATACCAAGTGAAAAAGATAATATTGATAATCTTTCTCATTTAGCAGATAAAATTTGAAGTTTCTGAATATAACATAAAAATATGTCATTTCGGTAAAGACCATGATAAAAAATGATGATATTTCAATAGAATTATTAAAATCTTTTTCCAACATGCACATTCAATATTATGATACCGCAAACTATTTTTACAGTTTTTTGGTTATAAAATCGTAATTAGTTATCAAATTTAGTTGGAAGTAGGATTATATAAAAGTTCTACTTTAACTACATAAAATCTACTTAGAATTTATTACTTTATCATTTTCACAACTGAGAAAATGGGCCTTAAAAGTGTCTCAAAGTAACCCCAGGTAGCTGGGTAACTTTAGGACATGAACTTTTTTACTTTACCATACATAGTATGAGTATACGTAGTATACCATACATAATGGTAAAGTATTGTAATCGAAAAAAAAAAAAATTTCAGATTTCGACGGATTTATGGTCCTTGAGGTCCAACGAGTTGTTTGAGACCAAACATCAAGAAATGTGCGTGTGTGGGCGTGTGTGCGTGCGTGTGTGTGAGAGGGTGCGTGAGTGTGTGTATGTCACGTAAATTTTGTGTGCGCTCTAGCGCTCGAACTAACAAGAATTTCTCAACCAAATTTCATATTTAGTACTTTTATATTGAGACTTAGAGCTGATTAGATTTTGGGTGAAATTGGTTCACGGAAACTTGATGGTGGGGGCGACGCGAGGGAATGGATTAACGAGATTTCACTGTTTTTATATAATTATGTATTTATAACTTATACGACATATGAGATGTTATAATACCATATCATTAATGTATGGTAAAGTCATGGGATGGCCACATCAGAATCCCAGTGAGGCCGTAGGCCGAACAACCACATCCGACATTTTTATGGATATCTTTGTTTAAAATACATTTTTATCAATGATAAACTTAACATGACAAAGTAGATCAAAAAATTTATTTGAGTAGGTAAAAGTTGCATTTTTTACCGGTAAAGGGACAAGGAAACAGGAAATTTCAAAAATGGTGCTTGAAAAAATAATTTGTTTTATAGAAAAACAACATTTTCTTTATTAAAAAAGGAACAAATTAGGTAAATTTAAATAATATAGGTAGATACAACACGACAACACCTAGGAAACTTAAATAAACTCCATTAATTTTGATGGAACATCAAACAATTCACGATTTCCACGTCGTATTGGCGTTTCCATCGTCATAATAATCTCTTTGTTACAATAAAATGTTTCATCTTTGCGCTCAGGCCATTTCCATTGTTTTCCATATTACAATTGCACCTTGACCCAGGGACGTGTTTACGGGGGGTAATGGGGGGGGGGGGGGGGAAATCTTCACCCCCAATAATTTAGAAAATTGGAAAAAAGTTGGCATACAATTAAATTGGTACCATAAATGTGTCTTTCATCGGGTTTACTTTACATAGGTTTGCGGCATTCGAAAAAAAATCAACAGTTTGACAGTTCAAAAGTTAACTCAATTGCTGTTGGACGTTTTTCTGAATTTCTTATAGCGCTAATGCCCAAAAAATGTATGTTAAATTAACAGGATAAAATTACTAAACCACAACTAGGCAAGTGCACCCGCACAAATGCCTGCTGACAAGAAATTATATTTTTAAAATTATTCCGCCTTTCAATGCGCTATTTGGCGATTTTCCCAAACCAAATTAATTAAGGGACCTAAATGCAAATTCTTACACAGGGTAAATGAATGGCTAATATGCATGAGTCACCTATTTCCAAAACCGGCTAAATCCATAATAGCATTTTTTTTTAGAAGAGCAGAAAAACTGCCATATAAAACGTTATACATAGGTACCATAAAAAAATAAAATCTTTGGTTTATAATAATATGGAGGCTTTAAATACATTTTGGACCTCCAATTCTTTTTCAGTCATAAGGTGATATTATGCTACACACGATGGCATCAATAACTCATATAGTGAAAAATATGGTTTTAGCCGGTGTTGGAAATAGGCGACTCAATTATGACTCTGCTCAAGAGAATTTCTATTAGGTAAGATTTCTGAAAATTTAGAAAATATACTAATGGCTTAAACAATTATGTTTAAGTTATTTATTTGATGCTAATGAAAATTCATGACAAATTAATAATATTTTATGAATACGATTCTCTCACTTCATAAATAAAAATTAAAAGAAATTAAAAAAATTATTTTGCTGGCTTTTATTTCAAATGCAGTAGATAAAAAATGTCGGATGTGGTTGTTCGGCCTCACTGGGTTTCTGATGTGGCCATCACATGACTTTACCATACATTAATAATATGGTATTTATATAAAAACAGTGGCATCTCGTTAATCCATTCCCTCGCGTCATCCCCACCATCGAGTTTCCGTGAACCGATTTCTACCAAAATCTAATCAGTTCTAAGCACGGTGTAGAAACTTCATAGGAAAATATTAGACCCTGATATTAATGGTATTTTAGTTGGCGGATTTTCTTAAGATGGCGCTGTTTCAATAGTTATTTAGAAAAGTAAACAATAACATAACATAAATCATAGAATATCCTATAAGTTGGAATTATAAGACGATTAATAAATTATAAGAGTGAAAAATAGTTAAATTGAATGGAAATATAGTGGAATAATTTAGTTTAGTCAGATTTAGTTGACCCATGACACCCAGGGGGCGCAACGAAAAGACAGTATAAGACTGTCTACAATTTTAACATGGAAGTTTCCCTTCTATTGTAATCTTTTATTCTATGGTTCTAAGTCTTAAGAGCGCGCTGCAAATTTTGATGCAAAAACATGTTTCGACAGATGGCGTGCCCTAAAATATGAATCTTTTATAGTTATCTTTTCACCAAAACAGAATTCTAATAATTTATAAAAGTCATATGAATAAACGATAACTAAGCTAGGCAATAAGGAAGTTTGAGCTTTCAAAGATAAATATTTTTAAATATATTCAATATTTTCACATGTGCATATCTTTTTGGAATATACTTGTAAATATTCAACATTGGAAGCTCAAACTTCCTTATTGCCTAGCTTAGTTATCGTTTATTCATATGACTTTTATAAATTATTAGAATTCTGTTTTGGTGAAAAAATAACTATAAAAGATTAATATTTTAGGGCACGCCATCTGTCGAAACATGTTTTTGCATCAAAATTTGCAGCGCGCTCTTAATATAAAAGATCTAAATATGAAATTTGGTTATGAAATTCTTATTGGTTTGGGCGCTAGAGCGCACACAAAATTAAGTGACACACAGACACACAGACATTTGTTGATGTTTGGTCTCTTTCAACTCGTTGGACCCCAAGGACTCTAAATCCGTCAATATCTCAACTTTTTTTTTTTTCGATTTTATAACTTTCCCATACTATATTATGGTATACTACTTATACCTACTCATATTATTTGTTGTATGGTAAAGTAAAAAGATTAAAACTTTATTTTACTTTACTCCTGCTAACAGATAGGCCTCCTATACTTTACTCCTGCTGTTATAGTTGTATTTTCCTTAGTGGTTGGGAGTGGCTAATGTGCAAAAAAGGATATTCGTTATTTCGGTTCTATGTTTGTGTCAATTGGTGGAATTGGGTGTCATCCTCCACATATGCCGCGCAAGCCCAAGTCACGTGCCAACCACTATGGAAAAATTTACCTCTACTTTGATTTTGTTAAATTTAAGCTTGCTTATATTTTATTGCAAAAGAAAATGAAAATAATCTTGATACATTATTAATTATAAAAATAATGTTTGAAAAAATTTGAATTTAAAATATAAGAATATACAAAAATACAAAAATCTACAAAACGTTTTAGTTGACCATCCATTAAAATAATTAGAAAAATTATAGTTGAGAATGCGATCATTAATGATCTAAATATAGATCCGAGTTTACTTCTTACATATCATTACACAAAAATAGGAACAAACAGGTCCGTCTAAGTCAAACAAGTCCGTCCCTTAGACGGACCTGTTTGTTCCTATTTTTGTGTAATGATATGTAAGAAGTAAACTCGGATCTATATTTAGATCATTAATGACCGCATTCTCAACTATAATTTTTCTAATTATTTTAATGGATGGTCAACTAAAACGTTTTGTAGATTTTTGTATTTTTGTATATTCTTATCCGGAGGTTGGCAAAACTGCAAGATTAATTGCCGTAACTATAATAGGCACTTGCATACTTAATTCTTACATATTATTATCACAGAGATGGGTGTACAGTCAGGACCTATGGGATCGAGTTTTTTGAAGGATTTGGTAAGTAAAGTTGTATTTTCATTAAACCAGTACGGATCTGATGATATCAGTGGCACGTGTAAAAACGTCCTAAGATTGAAACATATGTAATCCGTTAAGGAGCAAACAGTAAAAATCGCTACGTGCGCGCGTGCGCAGTTACTCACGTCGAATGTGCGCACGCGCAAAAATTCCCGGAAAATGTGAAGCGTATTTAAATGTAAAGTGCGCGCATGCGCCATACTCAAGTCGAATGTGCGCCGAATGTGTGTAAAAATTAAATTTTTAGTTTTATAAACAGGACCGGATCAGAGTTTAGGGCCCAAATCTAAAACTTTATTTAACTCTTAACGGTCCTGTCATTAAAAAGCTTTTAAGCTAACACTAACCTAAACTCGATCGGTGGATCTCTCTTTTTAACGGTCTCCCCATTAAAATAAAAATCGATTCCTAACACTAACCTGGTGGATCTCTGTTTCACGGGTCCCCTTAATAAAAAAATGTTGTTTCCTAACACTAACCTAAGGTCCACCGGTGGATCTCACTTTTAACGGTCCCCCCCCCTTAAAAAAAATAAATTCCTAACACTAAAAAGCTTTTCCTAACATTAACCTAAACTCGACCGGTGGATCTCTCTTTTAACGGTTCCCCCATTAAAAAAAAATCTATTCCTAACACTGACCTAAGCCCGTCCGGTGGATCTCTCTTTTAAGAGCCCCCTCATTAAAAGAATGGTTTCCTAACACTAACCTAAACTCGATCGGTGGATCTCTCTTTTAACGGTCTCCCCATTATAATAAAAATCGATTTCTAACACTAACCTGGTGGATCTCTGTTTTAAGGGTCCCCTCATTTAAAAAAATCGTTTTCAAACACTAACCTAAGCTCAACCGATGGATCTCGCTTTTCATGGTCCCCTCAATAAAAAAATTTTGTTTCCTAACACTAACCTAAGGTCCACCGGTGGATCTCACTTTTAACGGTCCCCCATGGTACAACAAAATTATTATATCGTGCTCCTTCCCATTAAAATAATCGTTTCTTAACACTAACCTAAACTTGACTGGTGGATCTCTCTTTTAACGGTTTCCTCATTAAAAAAATCGTTTCGTAAAACTAACCTTAGCTCAACTGGTTGTTAATTATTGTTGATTTTTTCAAGTACTATCAATATACTATTCGTATATTTGCAGCTTAATTCATAGCTTTAAAAATTTGTGCAAAAACAAACTGCAGTTCGAGAGCACCGAAAAGAGCTATACCCAAAACTTCCAATTAATGGTTGCAGAAGTACCAACTAAAGTTTAACCAAGTGTAACTAAATAATACCAACCGGTACAACGTCGCAATCGCCGAGAGTAACTGCGCACGCGCGCACGTAGTGACTTTTACTGTATGCACCGTTAAGGTGTCTTTTGATTTTATAATTTTTCTTGCTAATTTTTTTCAATTAACTTCGTATCCCTTAGACCAGTGGTTCTCAAAGTAGGCGATATCGCCCCCCTGGGGGCGATTTCCACTCCTAGGGGGACGAAAGTGGGCATGAAATAATTTGGGGGGCGATGAGGTAGTCGAGGGGGGCGATGGCTTTGTAGAATAAAATATTAATATTTATATCAATTTCTTTCAGCAGACATACATCTTTTTATAATTTCTAACTTCAAATCTAAGCTCGGTTGACCTTGAAAACCTAAATTTTTTGCCTGCGGCGCAATTTTTGCCCCCCGCCCTTCAAATAATTATTTGAAGACGTGTTTTTAGCCCCCTCCCCAAACTTTTGACTCTAGTTGCACCCAGATATTAAAAGACTGTTAGGGCCAGTTGTATAAAAGAGGGTTAACTCGGGGATCAGCTGATCCTGGTTCAAGAGCTGACCCAGGATCGCCGCAGGGTAGATAGATTACAAATAAACCTATCAAGTAAATTTTTTTTATAAAATAAACCTATCAAGTAAATTTATCTACCTTACGTTGATCCTGGGTCAGCTCTTGAACCAGGATCAGCTGATCCCCGAGTTAACCCTCTTTTATACAACTGGCCCTTAGAAAATCATCAAGCTCATCCGTCACATTAAGTATTATTTTGTTTTTGAATTTTTTCCTAGAAATAAATAATTATTTTATTACAAATAAGCTTCTTTTTTAGCTGCTTTTTTATGAAAAAAAAACAGGGGGGCATTAGCACAATGTATACTCGGGAAAGGGGGCGATGGTCCAAAAAAGTTTGAGAACCTATGCCTTAGACGGACCTGTTTGTTCCTATTTTTGTGTAATGATATGTAAGAAGTAAACTCGGATCTATATTTAGATCATTAATGACCGCATTCTCAACTATAATTTTTCTAATTATTAAGAGGACTTTATACCTAACATAAAGTTTGGTTTAAAGTATCTTTACATTATTAGATTTTGTATTGGATTTTGTATTAGATGTGGTCTAATGTAAAAATTTCCGCGTTTACATTACTCGATTTCACATTGGACTACAACAGTTGGATTTTTCATTAGACTTTTAAGAAATAGGACGGTATCTATTTGTATTGGATTTTCCATTAGATTTGTATTTGTGAGCATGCGCAGTGTGATTGTTTGACTCATGGTTGATTTTGTTAACCTCAAATTTTTATAAATTGCTTCGTTTTGATAATTGATACGTCAAATACGTACCGATTGGCATTGTTTACAACAAAAACTAAAACCTAACTATGAACCTAACCAAAAATTTTAACATGATTTTATTCACAGCACTGTCATTAGTCATTACAAATCCAATACAAATATCCAATAATGTAAATGCATTTATATTCGAGCATTGGATATGAAATCCAATAAAAATCTCGAATACAAAAATCCAATACAATATCTAATAATGTAAAGTACCCTTTACACTCATAATTGAATTAAATAATTCGTTAAACCGGCAATGTAATGGGTGTAAACCAAATTTTACGATTTAAATGCACTTTCTTAAAAAGCAAATATATAAGGGTTTTGTCTTATATAGATAGATATTTTAAAAATAGTTTTAATTTAAATAGTTTGTATATTCATGGAAAGTCACTTGCAGGTCACTGGAATGATTAATTATTATAATTAATATTTTTTTTTAACTTTTTAATGACTTTCCGTGAAACTAGATTTTTTTTCTAATCGTTTACTTCAAACCGCATTAAATTCCATACATTAATAAAAGAGCTATATGGATATTCGTTAAAAGTTAGGTATACAGCCCTCTTAATTATACTTTCATTTTCATGTGGCGTTGGGGGAGGCTTTACCCCCCCCCCCCGGTAGCTCCGTCACTGGTATTTCATACTAGACAGCCATAGCGGCCGCAATTCTCCATACAGCCAGTTACTGCGCTTCTGGAGGAAGTTAAATAAATGAAAATAATTTATAGGCATAATATTATAAAGGCTTATAAAGTGTTTGTAAACCTGTTGTAAATATAGCTTTATTTTTATGAATACCACTGAAAATATTCAACATAATAATCAGTAAATGCCTATTTATTGTGTATAAATGAAATTCTTGTATACGTATATAAATTTTGAGGAATTTCCTTAGATTTTATGCTTAGTTAGAATTTCTAAATAAGCATAAAGTTTAAACAAGAAAGAATATTTACAGCATTAATATTTGAACACCTTTAAAATTAATAAAATGTTGAACACCACAGTGGCGGATTAAGGCCTAGCACACTAGGCTACCTAGGCACGTGCCTAGGGCCGGTAATTTTTGGGACCCGAAAATTAGGTTTTTAATTTATTTTTGAGTTGGTAATCAACCCACTTAGTTGATTTCTTAAGAAATGTTAAGAACTGCCCCTTTATTTTTCTATGCTGCTTAAAACTGATTTTTGAAGTAATAGTGTGGTAATTTTTGAAAATAAATAAATATTAATAAATTTTAATTACCAAATATGCCGATATGCCTCTGAAATCCCACAAATTAGCACGAAAACATCTTTTTATAATTTCTAACTTCAAATCTAAGCTCGTTGATCTTGAAAATCTAAAAAATTTTGCCTGCGGCGCACTTTTTCGTTATTTTTACCCCTCCCCTTAACAACATGTTTGAAAACATTTTTTTAGCCCCCCCAAACTTTTGACCCTAGTTGCGCCCATGTATGCGTCATGACTGAAAAATAGGCCCGGAATTACAATGTTGCCTATGGCCCGCTTTAGCCTTAGTCCGCCACTGGAATACCACCATCTGCTACCTACCATTGGTCACCGTTGGACCAACATTTCTGAAATTACGCGGGAATTTATACCTGTCAGATGTCAGTTGGTAAAATCAAAAATTTACTTTCATTCGTGCTTTCATTAAAATGTTTAAACTAAACACAAATAAAATTTAAATCGTTTGTATATTATTTATCCAGTACATTGCATCTTCTGTCAGAATGATGGATAACGAAACTGAGGCAATTTATTTACAAAAATTGGAAGAATTTATAGCGGACGAAGACAAGATAGTAGGTTTAACCTCACTTTATTTATTTAAAATGTATGTAATTATCTTAATTTCAGGTAACAGTTACGTGGTTAAGCCACAAATTAAATATTAGTGCTAGCGAAGCTCGCCGTTTGTTAAATAAATATGTGAAGGATCATCGTGTCTCAAAACCCGATGAACTGGCAGTGTTATATTTGTTATCTGTTATTCTCGAAGATGACACTTTGTCTGTAAGCCTTATTAAAGAGAACGAAGTGGAAGAAAAAACGAAAAAATTTAAGAAAGTGTTGGAGCAACAAATTTATAGTGTTCAGAAGTGCAAACAAGTTGATTTTGTTCCGACAAGTTTGATCGATCCTTTTGATGCTGGAGAAACTAATGATGTACCGATGTAAGATTTCTTAAAAGTAATCTTTAGTAATTACAATTTTATTTTTAGCAATGATGCTATAGTTTCCAAGCTCTGCATTCCAAGGACGTTTAAAGTTAGAAAGGCACTTCCTCCTCCTCCTGCACCTGTACTTAAAGGGAAAATGTCTGTTTTCTTGAATGCTGCGAATAAAAATAAGGAGCAGTCAAAAAATTCAGATTTACCTAAAGCTGGTTTAGTAAATACTCAAGTGAAGAAGGAAAATAAAGAAGTTTCTGAGTCGAAGGTAATTATTTTTTACTTTGTATAAAATATTATGGAATTATAACAAAAACCTTGAAAGTTACCATAATAATAATAATGTTATTTATGCCCGTACCTATAGTCGCGGATCAAGCCGAGATCAAGGATTGACCCTCGGTTAAACAGTAACCGGGTAACGAGGTAGAGAGAGAGAACCGAGGGTCAATCCTTGATCTCGGCTTGATCCGCAACTATAGGTACGGGCACTAATCTGTTATCTATTGGCTTGTCCATAAAATTATGTACAGAAAAAGAGTCAAGGGGGGTTATGTCTAGTGTTATGAAATGTGACGAGAACTGGGGAGGGGGTTCGAAAAAACATGACTTGACGCAACTTTTTGTATGTTTTACTGAGAAGGGTAGAATTTGTGACGTAATATTAAGTAGGAGGTTGAAAGAAATATAATGCAGCATCCCGATGAGGCAGGGGAGGAAGTAGTCAAAAATAAACGTGAGTACTTCATTAAATTTTAGCCAAGTGCAAGCTGAGATAATTGACGTTTTAAAAATTGTTTCGCAATAATAGGCCAGTGTAGTAAAGTCTATAAAGCTGGGGTCAGGATTGTAATTATTCGGGTAGTTGTTATTTTTTAATATGCTTTATCACGGGAAAATCTAGTTTTTCCTATATATCTCTTTTCCAATGTAATTTTTTTCGTTAAAGTAAACTTAACAAAATTTGTAGAGCATGAAATTTTCTACAACTTTTATATTTATAATTTTCTTCTATCTCTATTAGCTACCGAGATATACTTAAAGTCGTAAAAGTGCATGTAAGTTAGCAAAAAGAAGTAAATTGCACAACTGGATTAACCAAAATTTATTTTGTAATTAAAAATTTTATCAAATGGAGCTCAGCAGATTTAAATAATGTCAGAATTTTGTCGCGGACCACTAAAATTACGCCACAGACCACCGGTTGCCTACCGCTGCTCTACAGAATTGGTGTTATAATTTTTTTCGAAATTGCACTGATGTCTCATGATTATTATCTCCATTTTTAACATTAGTACCCTTCTGCCAGGTATAATTTTTAACTACTTTCTGATTTTGAATCTTTACAATATAACAATAACTTTCTACAATAGTCAGATAGGCAAACCTTATGGAAGTTTTGGAAACACCTATAATCAAAGATTATACCAAAATGTTCTAATTTTATTTGTTTTGTTGCAAAAAGGTCTTATCTACAAATAAATAATTTCTATGTACTTACTCCTAAAATTTGTCACCACAATTTTTCAACACTGTAGTTCTTTAGATAAGGTACAATACTAAACTAATTAGTGTTCTTAAGTACTTTTTAAATGCTTATTTTTATCTACATAGATTTTGCTATAAAAATTATGTTTTATTCAGCTCATGTAGGCAGTTCAGTTATCTATAACAAAATAAGCAGTAAAGTTCAAGTCTCTTTTACTTGCACTTTTTTAAAAATTCAACATACAATGGTATTTATAGCAGAAATTTCTGCTGAAATTACCAAATCAATTATCAAAACTGTGTCGACATCTTTGAATGATGTTGATTTTTCAAGTAAGTTAGTAAATATTATAAATGAAAAAATGGAAAATTATATTAAGGTCATGGATCTGAAATACAACGAAAGTATTCAAAATTTATCTAAAGAAGTCGAAATAGCAATGAAGAAAATCTCGGTGTTAGAAAATAATCAGTCTGCCATGATTTATAGTTTTACTAAAGAAGTCCCAGTTAATAAGGATAGTATAACTCACAGGCTTCAATTTGATCAGATAAGTGAAACAATTTGTGTTGATAAAAGTACTCTGTCACAACCAACAATAGCATCATTTACAAGTTCGTGTTTAAAGCAAGTAGCAATGCCAAAAAACACTATTAGAGTAAGGAAAGATTTGTTTCCTAATACTTTTGAACATCCTAAGGTTAGCTTTATTTCCTTTTTTTTCTATTTGTGTATCAATTTTAAATTGGTAATACCAAACTTCTCTTGGTCGTTCAAGTTACACTCCCTACAAACAGTCACATTTTTTATTTACCCTGTTGAAATATTTGTCACTTGATTAAATTATTTATATTATTCAGAACAAGAAAAATGGGATTGCCAGCTTCTTTACTCAATCAAATGCTAAACCAAAAACTATCAAGGAGGAAGGAACTCAAATTCAACGAAAAGAAAAAATGCAGGCAGAAGTAAAAGTGGAACCTGTTAAAGAAGAAGCTATGGAAGTAGACGAAGTGGAAGTTCCAAAAACAAACATCAAAACTGAAAATAAAAGCAGATTGAAAGGTTTAATTGACAGTGATAGTGATGAAGATGATTTTAAACCAACACCAACACCTCCTTCACAAGTGAAAGAAAATGGTAAACCTGAAAAGGCAAGCAGAAAGAGGTCAAAGAACAGCAATAAAAAAACTGGTCCAGCACCTAAGCGCTTGAAAAAAACAGTGAATCAACATGATTCTGATAGTGATGGTGGGTTAATCATATTAGCAATATTGAATTATGTAAGTATTTTAATAATTTGTTTTAGACATTTTCGGCAATGATGAAGAACCTGAAGAAACTTTTCATAATGATATCATTGAAAATTCTGAAGAAGAATCTCAACCAAGCCAAAAAGTTAAAATTCTACCACCTAAAAATAAGAAGCGGACACTGGTAGATAAAACATACACCGATGATGAAGGTTTCATAAGTAAGTTTAATAAGTTTATAGTATAAAAAACTAGTAACGTTTTTTTAAAGTTACCAATAAAGAATGGGTTGAAGAAAGTCCATCAGAAGATGAAGAAAAATCTTCACAAGCAACAGAATTGCCTAAGGATATTCCAGCTAAAAAAGAAAAAGAAAACAAAGTGAAAAGTGATAATAATAAATTAAATAAAATTGCAAATAATGAGACCAATGGAAAAGTAACAAATGCTAAAGGAAAGGGAGTAAAAGGAAAGAAAGTTCCTTCAGGAAATCAATTGACTCTGATGAGTTTCTTTAAAAAGAACTAGGACATATGTTTTGCAAGCCTTATTTTAATGTGACCGTTATTTATAATTTCATTTTAGTAATATTGTTGTACGATTTCATTATATTTTAATAAATCCACGTATTGCATAAAAAATATCTGTGATTTTTATTTGGAATTTAGAACTTTCAGCCAAGAAATTGTTTCTTTTATCAGTTTAAAGTGATTGCTGAACCAAGTTTTAAAATACTGGTAGTCGAGATCGTGGGTAGTCGTATGCGGTCGTATGGCGGAATTCTTCTCTTATTTGGGGTGTTAATTATTCAGTAATAAAATCGGGGTGTGCTATGCACTCCCAGCCCCTTGCTAACCCCGCATATGAACCAACTTTTCGATTACAGCGACACCTAGGACAATTCAGTAATATTAAAATAGTTGTACACTTAACCTCAAATTTCAACTTATTTTAGCATTTGAAAAGTTGTAAATACTTTTTTTAAGATGCCTATAAAATATATCGGAAGAACTCTCGATTTTAAGGGAAAAACATTATGGGAAATAGTTGGTAATTTGAAGAATTTTGGTGTCGGTAGAATTGTGGTTAGAAATATGGTGCAAGAACGTTATCCTGAGCCCAGTTACATGAAAATAGTTAAAGTTGAAACTTCGCCAAATCCAGACTTTCCGACACCTGATGTAAGTAAACCATATAAAGTTGCTTCATGTTTCTGTACTTATGTATTATTTTTAGGATGTTCGTAAAGTACGTGTGTGGGTTGAAAGAGTATTTCGTGGTCGTAAGTTTCCAGAATTAGTTAGCATATTTGGTTCAAGTTATAAAGCCGATTATGTACTTATCCCGAAAGATAAAGAAGCTCAATATAGCAAAATAGAAACGACAAATTTGACAGAGAAAATTGTACCAAGAACCACATCATTTCCACCATTATTGAGGGAATTTATCATAAGAGACAAGAAAGCTAAAGGGGAGGATGTAACAGAAGAACCACAAATGACCGTAGTTTATCGAAGAAGTAGAGAAAGTAATTATCGTATTGCAGAAGAAGGTGAAAAACCTAATGTTACATTTTCATATGGTATGGAAGGGGCTGTCTCTCCTAATTTATATCAAAACGTAAAACAATAATTATTATTACATTTTAGTTACCAAATAAAAACTTTATTTAGTGAATATATTGTTCTATTTAATAATTGTGAAATAACGTAACATTAGAAAAGTTTACAAGCACAATTATTGAGCTTCCTCATTTTCGAGTTTTTCTTCCTCTCTTTCTTTCTTGAGAATCTGTAATAATTAGTAAATTTTTATATATTTATTTCAACATTTTGTACTGGATGTACCTTCCAAAACTGACGCATTTCTTGAACATTTTCTCTACACCTTGTCCAGTAACCTCTCATACCAGCTTGTATTACTGTTGCTGCATGTTCTTTGCTCCATATCCATGAAAATGGATAATACGGTCTGGGACTTGATTAAAAATATTTTAATAAATAAATTATCATATGATATAAATATAATATTCTATTAGGTCAGTCATACTGGACATTAAACCTCTTAGGGCCGATCTATTCATCTCTTCGTAAAGTAGCTATTAGCGTTACGGGTAAGGTAGCAGTTCGTAAACGTTTATTCACATCCCAATAGCCACTATTGCCTTGTAAATATGGGTTACGGTTAACATAAATTTAAGAGCCCCTTGAAGCGGCAAATATGTTTTACAAATCAGATTTTCACTTAAAATTTCTAGAATTGTGAGTGTTGTATTTATGATAAATTTAATTTTTGATAAATAATTGATCAAATCGAATCTTTTAGATGATATTAATTTTATCCAAGACAAAAACAGAGTTCAGTAATAGGATAATTTAAATTGTCGGGACTGTAAACATGTAATCACTTTTTTAACAAAGTGATTTAACAAAAGTTTTGTTGTTTAATTATGATTTCTTTAAAATACACTTTACTCCTTTGGATAAATAAACTGTTAAAATGTACAAATTGCACATATGCTGTGGGTTGGGATGCTCGGGGTTGAAATCGAGGCGATTGTGGGAGGGTAGTTTCAGGTAGTTTTTCGACGTGGTTTCTTGCATTTCTAATGACCTGGACCAAAACTATTTTATCTCTTTCTCTCATAACAATATATTATAGCGCTATCCTACTCTGTCATATACAAATGGTGGGTTTATAGAACGAGATAAGGAATAAGCGATAGTGGATAAGAAAGTTGAACCATAGGAATACTGTACTACCGTTTAGACAACGCGATAAGAGCTAAGCGCTAACGGATAAAAGTTGAACTTTTCTCAACTTCTTGTCGCTTATCGCGTTCGTTTGAGAATTAGTTCATTTGAATTAATTTTAACCCGCCTATTTGCTTCATTTCAAATTTATATTTTATGAACTCTAAATATTTTATATTTCATTCAAATAAATCACATTTTAAAATGGCAAAAGTCATAGTTAATCAAATGACCAGGTTTTAAGGGACTTCTGTTTACGGATTTTTGTAATTTTGTCTCTAATAAACTGCATTATCATTTTTTATACAAAAATTTGTGCATTATCATTTTCACGAATATTTTACTAGGTAAAATAATATACAGAACGACACAATCAAATCTTGACTATGCATAATTTTAATTATGCAATTTGACAAATAGATAGGAAATGTCAAAACAAACTATAAACTCAAGATGTCAAGTACCAAAATAATTTATACTGCTCATGCGTAACATGCGGATTTCTTAACTTCTTATCGTTGTATAAACCCGCATCGGCGTTAGTCACTATCGCTTGGCCACTATCCACTATCGCTTATTCCTTATCTCGTTCTATAAACCCACCATAACTAGAAGAAAACATCGATCCTGTTTAGTAAGTTCGCAATACCTAAGAACAAGATACGACAAGATGAATATACCCAAATTTTTTGCAGGGCACTTGTAAACTTATTTGGCTCGTAATTACGATGCGCTTTGCGAAGAGATGAATAGATCGGCCCTTAGTTAATCACAGGTCACTCATATTACCGTGCTAAGGAAGAGAATCTAATATGCAAAACACCGATTCTGAGATATTTCCACTTTCACATAATTTTTAATAGCATCCTCAGTTTTTACTGCACAAGGTTGAAATTTAAAACGTAATTTTCAAATATCGTCGGTATACTGCCAAAACGTGGTAATTATAATTTTCACGACGCGAATAAGTTGATAAGTCCAGTTGTACGGCGTGAAAAAGTTAACAAGTAATCGAGTTATGATAAAAATTGTACTTGCAAGGTTTTGGCAATGTAGAGCCAACTTTCTGCGCAGTAGATATGGAGGGATATACAGATATACAGCTGCGGCGCGGTCACATGTTTGCTAAAAGCGACGAAGTTTTCAATTAATGTACGCCCGATCTAGAAAACATAAACTTTATGTGGCGAGAATTTAAAATTTTAACAATAATAAAATTTGAATGGATTTTATTTCTTTGTACATGATTGTATCAATTTTAGTATTAAGTTTAATTATTTCTCATGATTGATCATTGCAAAATTATAGAACAAATTTTGGTTAATGAAATGTGAGTTTTGCGGTGATCAACGGACTTTAGGTTGGTTGAATTATTGTATTAATTTCTCAAAGTAACTGTCATGCTAATGTGCTCACTTGCATATTATAATCTGTGTAAATTGAATATCCTTGCTTTCCACAAGAAAATAAATTATTTTGGTATAAAAGAATTTTCCAAAGTTTTATTTGAGACGACTGAGCTAGTTAGGGTAGATAAAGTGTCCACTTGTTCCTGTTCCTGATGCTGATGGGAAGCGAATAATAAGTTAAGGTTAGGTAAGAGGACAATATAAAGCCAGAGCACTGATCCACCTATTTTAATCTGCCCGACAACCTCTCGACTCTTCAGGAAGAGATAATATTTTACACAAGAGATTAAAATATAATATGAAAAAGAAATTATATAAAAAATATGAAAAAATTGCAATGTTGTGTTTTTTTTTATAAAAGTTGAAAAATATAGTAAAATTATTGAAGAATATAGATTAGTAATACGATACAATGTTTTTTTACGATTCTTGTCGATATTCAGTCGTATCTAAGTAGAAAATAAAGAAAAAATTGATTGAAAAATAGCTACAATCGGCAAAAACTCAAAAAAATTTAAAATAAAAAGCTTACTAACCGAAACAATAAATAAAATTGGATTCACCTTACGCACTTTAAGTTCAAAATGGAATGAAAGGTTTTAAAATAAAAATTTCATAAAACTTTTTTTTCAACAATTAACACTTCGTCATGATCATGATTCATGACTAACTTGTCAAGCCGCATGCGAGAGATCTCTTTTCAATTAACAACTCTATATTATTCTTTTGATTATTTACAAAATAAGTGTGCCCCAGCACCAGCCAGACTTCGTCGTTCGTCCCCACCTTTGCTACGAAACACCAGGTGCGTCGCATAAATTTTCAAAATATTAAAAAAAATACATTAAAAATAAAAAATTCCAAAGTTAACTAGGCCAGTTTTACCTAGTAATCTAAATTCTAAAGTATTGTAGATAGGACCTAGATCGTGGATAGGGACAAACTCATCATCATACAGTCGTTATGCTTCTTAACAGAAGCGTCGTGATCCTTAAATGTTGGTGGGGTGGTTATTACGCTTCCCCATAGTCCACAGATCACCTTTTGGACCCTTTAGAATTTAGATCATTAACATTTAAGGATGCTCTTGGCATATTACTCTCGGTAGGTTGCCATTGCTTTCCGAGGGGAGAACGGTCAGAATATAGTAGTTTTCATCACAAGGACGTAAAACGACATTTTGCGATCGAGGAACGAACGCTCCCGAGTGCGTAATAACGTTTTACGTCAGCGCGGATGAAAACCACTTTTCGTTATGACGGAACTACGCCATCAAATTTTTTTTTTTTGAAAAATTTGAAAAAATTTTCTAAGTCCAAAAAAATTTGCAAAAATTTAGTAAATAAAATAATGATTGTTACCTACTAAGGTAAAACACCCAGTAGTTGTACAGTTTTGAAAGTAAAACCTATTTAACTCTAATTTAAGCAAATAAAATTCGATTAATTTGATTAAAATATGTTATTTATAAAAATATAGATAGTTTTGCATATAATAGCAAAGAAAAATGTAAAAATTAATAAAATTATCATATTTTTACAAGGTTTTTAAAATATACTTCAAATGCAGCAGTAATTGAACAATCTATTTTGAATCGCAGCCGTAATTGAACACTCCAGTGTTGGTAGTACTTGAACACGTGTGGAAATAGTAAAAATCAGTCAAAATCAAACAAAAATCCAATCGATATTCTAAAGATACATTTGGCAACATTGATTTATTTATGTATGAAACATCATGGACAAACGTGATCATTTTATGTTAGTTTTTTCGAGTTCAAGTTCATAACCTAAAAACTGATTGCGCGGTTTACGGTTTACTAACTTTCCATGGCAAAAGTAGCATGCTTTTATCGGCTATTCCACATGCCAACTTTCAAGTTAACAAAAATATAATTATTTCGATTTATAATTTAAAAAAACTTATAGAAATCAATTGCTAAATCATCAAGTAATTATAAAATACGGATATTACTTATTATGAATATTCGGTTTTTGCATTGATACAATTTCAAAAATCTGTTCAAGTACTAGTTCCATTTCTTGCGGTGTTCAAGTGCTGGGTGTTTTACCTTATGAACTTTTATTTTTTTTTTTGCAGGGTGTAAAACATACAAAAGTACCTACTATGAACTTTTCGACTGTTTTACACAGGACGTAAAAAATTGTAAGAATTTTTACGTTAGGTCGTAAAATTGCTCTTTTCGTACCTGAAAACAGGGAGTTAAAACACACTTTCTCGACCGGAATAACGAAAAAGTTCTTACTTTACTCGGATTTAGTGAACTATTTAGTGAAATATCACCCATTTTTGTTGTGGTTACGACTTTCTGGACATACATATACATATCGCGAAAAATCCCGAAATCGAAAATTTTTCAGATCGAACTCTCTTCATTAGCACAGCAATATAACTGATGGAATTAATTTTGCACCAAAGAAATAAACATACTAAAAAGTTATAAATACAATTTAAAAATTTCATATTTAGAAAAAATCTGCCTAGATCTGTTTTTGTTTTCGAGCTATTGGCAAAAGTTCAATTATTGAATTTTTCGATAAATGTCGAATACATACGGGGGTGGTTTTGGGGGTTCAAACCCCCCATGGGAGAGCAAGAGATTAAAGAAAAATGTCTAAAAATTTTTTTTGGTGCAAAAAATCGAATATAATCAACTAATCGAGTATTCGAATATTCGAATATGAATATTTTCTCAACGGCACTATTCAAATTATTCGAATGTATTCGACTATTCGAGTAATTTGAATATTCAAATAATCATTCGAATATTCGAATAATTTGAATATTCTTGTGATTTCTTGAACGAATATTCGAATACAAAAATGTTAAAAATTCCCAGCCTTGATGTCGATATCTCGGTTGATTTTTAAATTACTGAAAAAGTGTTAACACTTTTTTCAGACACTTTTTTAAGGATAATAATATGGGCTAAAAATAGATTCAAATATCTAGGTTAGTTTCCGAGTTATAATATAAAGTTGTGTTTTTCTAATTAGAAACCATAGTTGAATATCGTCGGCTAAGAGTGTTAACCTGCTAAGTCCACTTTTGGCAAAATCTGTTTTTTGGTACCATTCAATAATACAATATTTGTTACATTATAGGATAAAACAACTTACTTCAAATTTTTATTTTAAATCGTAAATTTTTTATGATACGTAATACTACCATTTCTAGAATGCTATGTAACTGCAGTAAAATTGTCATAGTCAGCAAAACAGTTACACGGTGTTTCTTGTCTCCTGTAAAATTTCACTTTTGTGACTTAGCAGGTTAACACTCTTAGCCGACGATATGACATTTCTAAATTGAGTATATAAAAAAATAAATATGTAGGGTCCATCATTACAGTTTCATCCCATGTTATTAAAAAATGTAATAGAAATTCTTGCAGTTACACATTCCAAGTTTTAAGGACTAATCAAGAACCATTTTGACAGAGAATATGAGTTGGAAATTAAAAGTTTAATTGAGAAAAAATCTAATGGCATTATGCTAAAAGTTGAAGATGTAATGAGAGAATTTAAAAGTGAGATTAGTACATTGACTTGATGAAGATAAATATGAGTGTTGAAGATAGTGGGGAGATAAGCCTAAAGAGAAAAGAAAACGCAAAAATTTGAAGAAACTTTAGAAGTTGTAAAGAAAAATTAACCCGTTGAAATATTTGTTGCTTCTTACTAAAAATTTATAATTATATTTAACTTTTCGGTCTGCTTTGTTTATATCACATATTTTTTAATAATATGGGATGAAACTGAAACAATAGACCTCACATATTATTAATAATTGAAAGAGGATAAAAACTATTTAAAAAGAACCTTTCAAACTACTACTTATTTATTTACAATGGATTCTTATGCTTAACTTGATCAACCACTGCATTAAAATTATTGCAAAATGAGAACTACGCCGCTGCCTTTGTAATCGAGTGTAATACTTTATAGTCAAATATTTCAAATTTCAATGTGGTTGATTAAGTTATTCAATTCCAATATACTCTTACTGTGTTTCCAAATGCAATTTTGCCCAATCCATGTCAAAAATATACAACCAATTATCTTTTCTTGCTGGGTATAGTGGATTTAAATTGTACATGTGTTCTGCAATGAAGTCAACACCATTAAAAGCAGTTTTTTGATGCTGTAAATAATTAATTTGCTTGTTTCAACTGAAGAAATTACAGAAAGGGCAGCTTTTGAAACATTTTTGAGGGTATGCTTACTTTAATACATTCTAATGATTGTGCTTCATTTATAGTTGCTTTTAAAACACCTAATAAATTTGTAAAGATTTTGACATCTAAAAGTTCTATTCCAGGATCTAAAATGAACACGCAAATAACTACAATTTGATTCTATCTACTATTTCCATACTAGGTCTGACTTGACAATCTAACAAAGCTGACGATTGATATTCCACTACGGCTTGTCTATGATTGTGGAAGTTGTCAGATATTTCATTCCAGATTATTTTGTGAGATATATATTCATCTGCTACAAGTTCATCTTTATCTATTTCTTCTAAATCTTCATTTTCCTCATTTTCTATACTTCCGGATAAATTAACCGAAGGTTCTTCTGCTAAACAAGTGCATTCATTTAAAGCTTCCATATATTTTACTTTTGATTACGTTTTGAAAATTACTTCTGATTACTAGATTACAAGTTTACAGTATTTTATTAATGTACAGGGTGGCGCAGAAAATAATATAAACCGCAGGGTTTCGTGAGCCAATCCCATAGACGCCCATGGCATGAGTTGTTTAAATGAAAGAGTGCAATAGAGAATGAAGATTGTAAACTGGAAATTGGTATACTCTGCTATTATGAAAATTAATTAATAATAATAATTATAGTCAAATGGTTTAAAGTTAAAACTGTGTTTTATTTTTTACTACTTATAGTCACATATTACGTTTATGCCAAAGCATTACATTTTTCAGGACATTTGATATCCAAGCTGATTTTAAAAAAATTAATCTACTCACTGTAGAACAATCAAAAATAAATATTATCTACATTGGTTTTATAAATAACAATATACTTATAACAATTTAATGATATAGTAAGTTGTGTTAAATAATTTACTTATAACTATACAACGACATCCCTAATCTTAAAATTAAAATCTTTGCGTTACTTGTCTAATCCAGTCTAAGTAGTGAGCAACTTTTACATATACTCCAGGAACACCTTGCTGTCCACATCCAATACCCCAACTTACGACACCAACAATTTGCCAAGTACCACTTTTCTCGCATACCATGGGACCACCTCCATCACCCTTACAAGCATCTTTACCTTCTTCTCCTCCGGCACAAATAAAACCGGGATGAAGTTGAAATTCGTAACCCAATCTAGTGTGTTGTAGTTGTTGTTGACATTGTCCAAAACCAACTATAGGAACATCCACTTCTTTTAAAATATTTTGATATTTTCCAAATTCTCCAAATGCATCTTTTCCCCAACCCGTAGTCCAACATCTGTGTCCTGTATAATCGTCGTGCGGTGCTGGTAAACATGCTGGACTAATGTGAGGATGTTTGGTCCAATCCACGGGCCTATCAATTCTAAGTATGGCCAAGTCGTTGTATAAAGTTCCAGCATAAAATTCTGGGTGTACTTCTACAGCTACGATATCACGCTCAATGTAAGGATAAAATTCAACATCGTGGTTGACATCCCATTCTCCTAGACGAACTCGTAAATCGAAACCAGTATAACTGTAAAAAATAAAAATTTAGGTTTCATTTTTGCAGATTTTTTGTTTTCATTACCTTTTAACGCAATGAGCAGCCGTAATGATGTGTAAGTGATCAATAAGTGTACCACCACAAACGTAAACACTTTCTTTCGAATCCTTCTTTAATATAGCCACTTGCCATGGATATTCTCCAAATTCACTATCTCCATCTACGTATACTGGATTTTTAATGCGCCCATTAATTCCTTGTGAGTTTCTTGCACCACACTGATGACGAAGTCCTGCCGATGGTGATGGAACCAATGGTCTATATGGTTTTTTACAACACACATGTCGTGGTCCACAAGTGGTAGGTTTAGTAAATCCTCCAGGATAATAAGCTTGTCTCTGTAACAAGAAAAAAAGTATAATTAATATAATTAAAAAAAAAAATTTAATTAATCATAAAAAAATTTTAATTATTGCATCGAATCTTAAAGTACACTTCACCTTCTTTAAAGTACTGGAATTAATTTCATTTTCTTGGAGGGATGCGTCACGCCGTTTTCGATCGGTAGGAAATTTTACGGGAACTTTTGAATTAGTTAGAGTTTTACCCTTACGACTTATAGGAGCGTCATTTTGATAGTAATCATTACCCTTGTTAAATTCTTGTTGATATTGATTTTGTAATAAATTATCTGTATCATCTGATCCCTGCTGATTTTCAAAAGATACTGCACCGGTATTGTAATAATTATTATTATTTTGAAGAGATGTTCTATTTAAGTGTGCCCGACCGAAAAGTCCCCCATCATAATTATCTTCGTATCCAAATAGTGGATCACTATTGTAATTGATTTGTGGAGAATGTTCGTAATTAATGTGTGACGGATATTCGTAATCAATTTGTGGAGGATGACTGATAGGATAATGATCGTTGGTAGGAAAACTATCGTATATTGGTGATGGGGGCTTATGATAAATGGGTGCTGGTGCTTCATGAATAATAGGTCTTGGAGGTGGGCGATAAATATGTACAGGAGGATTATGATAATGTTCATGTTGATGATGGAAATGTGGTCCATGACCATGAGAGTAGTGATTATGGGAATTATAATAAGCTCCTTTTTTGTATGCAATAAAATCTTCAAATTTATGCACTAAGAAATTATTTGGTGTAACATGCAAATTGACGAAAGGTTTTACTACTTTCTCTCCATATTCATCTTTGCTTACTTGAAGAGATAACAGAGGATTGATAGAAACTAAACCCAAATTAATACCACCAGACCCTATAGCTCCGCCGTAAGGGTTAGGTTCATGATCATAAGGACTTAAAGGATATCCACCGCCTCCTTGGTTTGGTAAGCCAAAGGATACACCAAAAGTTGGTTTTATGTTCTTGTTGTGGTCAAACATTCCTTGACGCTGTAAACAGTAAATGAGTTTAAATTTACTCATTTGGCAAAAATTCCAACACCTTTTAGGTTATTTTCCATTAATACGACTCTTTAGTATTTTAAGAAGGCGGTGGTAGGTACAAGGTGACGATGCACATCTGGAAACTATCTGCATTTCTTTCACTTTAGTTAGTTGGATGTTTTGATGATTTATGAAGTTAAAATGTTTTTTAAATTTGTTAGCCAAGTTAATTGTTATTATTGAAAAGCCAATTAATGGTAACAAGAAACTAATTTAAACTTGATAAAATAATTCAAACTTGACTTACCGCTTCAACATTAGTTTTATTCGTATTTTCGTTTTGAACGGGAACTTCTCGCTTGGCTATTTTTTTAGATTCTGCTGTAATTTCATCTTTTACATTTGCATCGGTTACTACCTCTGCCAATATATCTTCCTTTGCTTCTTTTGGTACACGAATGACCGTCATTGTGCCATTACCGTCAGTTATTACTCTTTGTTCAGTTTCAGCTTCAATATCGGTTTTTAAGTTTCGTGGATCCAGAGCGAGGTAAAGGTCATCTTTACGCCCGATTATGTCTTGTGATGGGCATTGATCGAACGGTACACATACGCAATCATAATTTTCTGCTCTTCCTGATTCTACACCTTGGTAATTACCAGCGTATGAGGACTGAAGGTAATTGTTATTAATAGGATTTCCATTATTTTGAACATTAAATTCCTTTTTGTATAATCCAGAGTTTCCATATAACCCAGAACTTCCGTATAATCCTACAGAAGTACCAAAACTATTCGTATCGAATGTTTGAGGTGCAAAATTTTCTGTGACGGGTTTTGTAGTACCATAATTGCCCAAACCTCCACCATAACTAGCAATACTTTGACCACCATAATTAGCACTATTGAATCCTTGGTATGGTTTATTTAAAGTGTTTGGTAATTCCGAACCAAGCTTTTTGTAATTATCTCCAAATGACTCTAGAGCATTTACACCAGTTGAAGGTGTTTTGGTATTGGTGCCGTCATGATGAAAATGATGATGTACATGTTGTTGAACGCCACTTTCTCCTGATGCGCTAGGCGATACTCCTTGAGAATGAATTAACGGTTCAATTTGCGTCTTAATATTAGGAATTGATGGAGATACTCCTGAGTATATTTTTTTGTGTGGGGAAGAAATATGTTCAAAATCATATGGAAGATCGACTTCGATGGGTTGATTATTGTAAATTGGTCCAAGTGGTTTTGTATATCGATCAGGTGTATCGAAATAACTTCCAGGTGGTGATCCAAGGAAGGGTTTTTGTTGTGGTATTGGATACAATGGTTTTTGTAAAGGACCATATCCTCTTCTAGGTGGACCATGGGAAAAACTTGAACCTGGTAATGGACCGTGGGAAAAACCTGAACCTGGTAATGGTATTGGCTTGGGTTGACCGTAGTAATTATTAGAATGAGGTCGTTTCACTGCAATAGATGCAATTGGACGCCCTATTGGTTTGATATCAACAGGTTGAGCGTAGACTAAATCTTCTGGTGATATGTAAGGTCGCTTTTCTTGAATATTTACACCATCGCACTGTAATTGTAAGAAAATATAAATTGATATATTGTTAATATTAAATTGTTTATACTACTTGCCTCCATCAAACCAAGACTGCATAGTTTGTCTTTAATAATATTTCTAGCTTCTCCATCATCTCCTTTTTGCAGTACATCTTGAACATTAGGATCACTGTAAAGTTCATCAAACCCATCCAAACTTTTGCCTTCCCTCCCTGAGGTTAGGATAGTATCAACGACATCTTCTATTTCGGCGGAATCGCTTTTTTCTTCTGCTTTTGTAAGTTGATCTTGCGTTGGATTTTCTATCGATTTAGTTTCAGTAGAATCTTTTGGTTTTTCTCCCCATGACCAACCCTGCTCTTCTGCATGTGATGTTTGTATTATTAAAATGCAAATAAGAGCACTTGCGTAAATTAGTAGACGCATTTCTAAAAAAAGAAAATTTAGAAATTAATTATTAGTGAAGAAATTTTGTACACCTTCGCATTGTTTTTTTATCGCTATTTTACAATAGTGGGTGATACCATTAAGACATTTAAAGAGACTTGATTTTCTAGAGCAATACCTTTTACTTTCGTTTCACTTTCTTCTGTCAAGATGCATCGCTTTATGATCTTGTCTAATTTTCTGCTATTAAATGTTATCTAGCAAATATATCGAATGCATTTTTTAAAGTGTAGAAGTGCTTTAAATTTGAATGATTTTAAATAAAGAAAAGTAAGATAGTGACACTAATTACTATAACAAAAGAAGAGATGCAATTAAATGACGTATTTTTCCACACTTTCTCCGTTTTATAGTTCGGTCATGGTCAGCAATCGCTATTGCGTTAAACGAGCTTTATGCAAACTTACTATAAGTTAATTGTTGTTCATGTAAACGGAAAACACGATATTATTAACATATACCGCCGATGTGATAACTAAATAAATAAAACGTTTCAAAAGTAGGAATATGTAAATAGAAATTTTCACTTTCTGTATCATAGAATCGTGAAACATGGAGTGGGCGTTAGTTGAAATTTATTATTTATTAAAATCTTTATTTTTTACAATAAAAATTTATTTATTAATATATTTTCTTATAGTAACATAAATATTTATTAGTAAAAAGTGCAGTCATTAAAATCAAATTATTTACGATTCCAGTAGAAATAAAATAAATTAAATTTTTGAAAAAAGCTAGAAAAATAGCTGAAAACTCGAAAATATTCTTAAATTTTAATTATAAATATTATCAAAAAATGTGACGTTAAATTTAAATTAAAAAAAATAAATAAATAAAATATTAATGATACTATAAGATAATTGTTAAGTTAAAGTTGTATATTTTGCAATCATACCGCGAAATATTTTAATGGTTTTTAAGAATGGCTTTTTAAGATAATATTTTTTTGTTTATTTATTTATTTTATTGTCTAGTATTTGCAGTAGCACTTTACACCTAAATTAATTATCCTACACTTAAATTAAATTCGTAACAATACATAAAACTATAACTTACCTTAAAAAGAGTAATCACAAGTGTTAAAGTCACTGCACTATAAAGAAACTGAAGAAGTAAATTTCACCAGACTGTAATTATATAGTTTTCCCTCTTTGAGTAGGTAGTACTTTCTAGAGATGGCTGACAAACTTGTAACTTTAATACTTACAGTGTCTTTACCTTTTATATATCCTCCTACACCGGTAACGTCGTATTTATTAGTAGGGGATGAATAGGATGTGAATGTAATAAGCTGGAATTACTATTTTGAAACGACAGCTATTGGGTATTTCCCCAAATTTCATGGCTCTGTATTTTATGTTACAGTGTATGATTTACTTTTTTTAATAGTAGAATTAAATTCTTAATAGAAAGAACATAGAATTATATTGTATAACCCTGCTTCTAATATATAAAACTGTTCAATTGTTTAGAAAATCTGCAGTTTTGTTTCGTTCTTACTACAGTATCTTATAATTTATAAATATTAGACTACTACGCATAAACCGATTTTTTTAAGTTAAATCATGATAATTTATATTGTTAATGAAAATAAATTAAAATATTTACAGAACATCCTTTTTGGTAAATGTTTGATGTCTTAATAGATATGGTACTTGAATTGTTTGGGCACCGCAAAAGCTTTAAAATTAACTTTGAAATGTGACATAATAAGTCGGGATGTAAATTCCATCCTCCATGGTAGAGTCCAGCCTCAAACCCAAAGTTAAATTATGAAATTGCTGGAAAACTTTTTAAATTTGATCCATGATTATCCAAAATTTGGGAACATTGACATTAAGAGTGAGTTCCAAGATGGATGACGAGTCAGTCAAACAAAGTCAAATCATGTAGGATAAAATTAAATGAAACGTTAAATTATTTAAGTACTATAGTGATCGGTAAATTTCACACTTTTAAACAAAGTTAATTTTAAAACATCCGTAGTACTACGTAAAAATTTCTATAATCCATTATTTTCATACTTAATTTTTTTTAAATAAAATTACAACTTTGACTTTTAAACGTTTAGATACTAAAACATAAAATCATGAAATTATTTTTGAAAGTTTGGTTTATAAAGAAAAAGTTTTTGAGACATTTATGTAATTTATGAATTCAACAAATTATTTTGTCACCAAAAACCCATAAGACTTTCTTTAAGTTATTTTTATATGAATTAGTTGATTAAAAATATAGTTGTATTATGGCCACTGTTTCAACATCCTGATTTGCTAAACTGAAAATTGAAAAAATCGAAAATGGTCATCCAAGAGAGTCCGCCTTTGACCAGTTGAGAAAAAAATCTTATGCTTATGAAAAACTCTTTTCACAAATCATGTGCTGCACAAAGCTGCTTTTTGCAATTATTAATATGAAGAAATTAATGATCGACAATACCAGCCCTGACCTGGCGCTTAGCGATTCCTTCCTAATCTTGGAATTTAAAAAACCTCCAGAAGAAATTAATATTTATAATATTTATATTATATAAATATTTAAATTATTTTTTTATTTAGGAGTTAGGTTTTCCTTTTTTGGGTGGAACACAATCCAGGTTTTTCCTAACTCACGGTTATTGGATTGGATCCAGTTACCGTTCAAATGTCAATACATTGTATACGTTTCCATTTTTATCTATTATTATGTAATTTCCGATCCAAAAAGTTAAGAATAACTTACTATTTAAGTTCATTGTTAACTTTTATTGTAATATGTCAAATGTACAAATGTATGTACAGGTAGTTCGGTGTAGTGGTTAAGGAGTAGATCTGTAGATCCATTGCCTCCTATACTTACAAGCCGTGAAGTCGCAAATTTGGCAACATCGCCGGTGGTTCTAATTTTTAAATTCTTGTATTGATGTTTATGTGGTTTATGCATATTAAATTTGTCTAAGAACACTTTGTTAGTAATAATTAACAACTGAAACTAACTACAATCATAGGTAAAAGTGTACAAGAACTGTATTAAATACGTCTGTAGCCTAAAAATTGATTCAATTCCTTATTAAATAGTTGAAAGGTAATACTTTACTTTTTGTAATTCGTTGCATATTGAATAATTATTTATTAGTACACTTTATTAATGACATTGTTATAATAGATCCTAGATGCTGTGTGCCAGATTGCACATCAAAAAATTACCTAGAAAGGATCCGGAACAAGGAAGAAAAAATGAAGAGTTAAAAAGAACTACAAATATTTAAGAATTGTTAAAAACGACAAAATAGAAAATTATAATTCGTTGCAAATTTTACAAACAGGCTAAAGTTTGAAAACTGGAATTATAAAATTTATGAAGAAAAGTTCACATTATTTTATAGATTGTGAAATTTCCAACACTTCTTGTCATGTCGAAGATGAGACAATATAGTGATAAGTGTTTCAGTTTTTTAAAATATGACCGTCAAAATTCTGCAATTTTCAAATTTCGCAAAACTGCGAAAGGTAAATGATAATATCTATGATAATTATTATCAATGTCGATTTATTTGCAGAGGGGGAGGGGTGCAATTACTTTACTATGCTATTCATGTGGAAAGTGATCTAAAAATTTAATTATTCAAATGTACAAATCATTTTGTTATATTCTCTTAAATAATAACAGAAAACTTACAAATGATCAATTTCAAAGTGTTGAAAATTTAACAAAATAGAGAAAATTACATACACTTTCACAAACCTAGAAATTGCTTTTATTAGTTATATTTGTGTTTATATTGTAAAGTAAGTACTTTTTTATAATAATTAGTTGAACTTTTTGATAATAAAATTATATAATTTATTAAATCTATTTATTAACATAAAATAACAAATAATTTATATATGAGACACTTTGCAAGTAGGACCACCAAGTGCTGCAAATACGGCGTTGCCAAATGTAACTTCAAGGCTTGTAAGTATAGGAGGCAATGCTAGATGCCATTATAGTTGTATCGTCTGCATACGTGGCTGATACTGTATCGTCAGTTGCAGGCAGGTCTGATGTGTATAATAGGTACAGCATAGGTCCAAGTACATTACCCTGAGGAACTCCTGATAAGATGGGCTCCAAGTTGGTATGAGCTTCTCCATGTTTGACTAAGAAGTGTCTGTTGGTTAAATAAGATATTAGCAAACAAATATAAGGGCGAGGCAGGTGTTTCTTGATTTTATATATCAATCCTGTGTGCCATACTCTGTCAAATGCCTGAGAAATGTCAAGAAATGCAGCGGAGCAGTATCTCCCGGATTCCAGGATGTGGAAGATGAGACAATATAGTGATAAGTGTTTCAGTTTCTTAAAATATGACTGTCAAAATTCTGCAATTTTCAAATTTCGCAAAAATGCGAAAGGTAAATGATAATATCTATGATAATTATTATCAACGTCGATTTATTTGCAGAGGGGGAGGGGTGTAATTACTTTAATATGCTATTCATGTGGAAAATGACCTAAAAATTTAATTATTCAAATGTACAAATCGTTTTGTTATATTCTCTTAAATAATAACAGAAAACTTACAAATGTTCAATTTCAAACTGTTGAAAATTTAACAAAATAGAAAAAATTACATACGCTTTTACAAACCTAGAAATTGCTGTTATTAGTTATATTTGTGTTTATATTGTAAAGTAAGTAGATACTTTTTTATAATAATTAGTTTAACTTTTTGATAATAAAATTGTATAATTTATTAAATCTATTTATTAACATAAAATAACAAATAATTTGTATATGAGACACTTTGCAAGTAGGACCACCAAGTACTGCAAATGCGACGTTGCCAAATGTAACTTCACGGCTTGTAAGTATAGGAGGCAATGATAAATCTAAAGGGTTCGAATCCCGATCGCTCCCAAATTTATCTGTGCCGTGTTTAGGATTATACACGTTAAACTATTATCCTACTATGACGTATAGTCAGCATAAGTAAAACTGCTGACTTGTAATTCGGTATTGGCCTTCATGGTTTCAGCGGGTTTATCCCGTGTTCAAGTATTCAAATAATCGTCGTTTGATGTCGTGATTATTTGAAGAAACGTTCGTTAGATGTCGCGTTTATTCGAAGGGTCATTAGATGTCAGAGAATATTCAAAAATTGAAATAATATGTTGTATAGTACTTGTAATGTTGTAATTATTTAGTTGTAAAATGGATATTTCCGTATTATAAATAAAATAAATAAATAAATAAAATAAATAAGTAACTTGTTGGAAATTATTGGTCTTCAAGCAAAAAAAATTGCAATAAAATTCAAACAAAGCAACTAAAATGCTTTTAAATGCGCTATTTTGCATTTTATTTGTGATTTTTTAACAGAAATGAAAGAACAAATTATCAAGTGTTAGGTATCTTTAGAAACGGAATAAGAATTTCTTCAAATTGATACCATTTTCATTCTTATCCGTTAGGATGGGAAGCAGGAATTAAAAACAAATCAATTTCCCATGTTAATTTCCTTCTTCTTCTCTCTAGAAGTAATTCTCTAGAGAGTTCTCTTCTAGTAGGCCAAGGCCTGTTATTTTCCAACACATGCGTCGTTTCCTTGGCAGTGTTAGAAACTTTGAGCATATAAATATTTTACATCCATCGGGTAGCTTGCTAGACTTGCCTTCAGATGTGCCTGTATCCTGGTTTTTATGTTAATGGTAGCAATTCACTAACGCAGGGGACAACCGGCTTAACGTGCCTTCCGAAACACGGAGACTAGTCATAAGAAAGTTTGACTCTCCCCAGGTTTGAACCCGGTGCCCCATATTCGCATCCAACCGCGTTAGCTGTAAGGCAATGACCGTCTCAATTATAATTAATGACAGTTAATTTCCTAATTAATTAAATGCCGGTCATCCTGTATAGTAGAGTAAGAATTTAAAAAATAATAGAGAAACCGAAGAGGAACAAATTATGGAATGCATATAGCCCCTTAACTAGGATGTACCGCTTTGCCAATAAGTTAAACAAATTTGATAGTTTTAATTTGTTGGGCAGATCATATTTATTTTCAGTTTAAGGAGAATATCATGTGAAATTTAAATACGTTGAAATGTCGTATATGAATTAGCATCCATATTATTCCTTTTTGTTTCAGTATTTTGAATTTGTAAATGGTTTAGCCGTTAAATAAGTAAATAAATAAATAAATAAAATATTATAATGATTTTCGGGAATTTTCAGAACTATTTTAATTTTAAAGTACATTTTTATTATAAAGCAAAAAGCATCCTTAAGTGCTCATGATCATAAGCATGAGATATAAAAGTTCAAGTTCAAATACTTCAATTAAATTTATATATTATTTGAACTTATGCTTAAATTCAAATATTTGGACTATTATTTTTACGTGTTATGCTTATACTTACGGTCATTGTGAATTTACACTTACAAATTAGTATGGCCGTAAAATTTTACTTTTCATTTTTGTCAATTAAAAATTCAAAATTTTGTCACCGTTCTAAAGATATTATAGAGCAGAGTTTCTTAACCTGGGGTCCATGGACCCCTAAGGGGTCCGTGTAATGATCGCCGGGGGTCCATGGCGAGCTTGTCTAACATAATGCGAGTGGAACTATATGAATATATGTAAAGTTCGCAAACAATAAAACCTGGTAAAAGTTCAATTTTGTTTTTATCTTTTCGGAAGGGGTCCATGAGCTTTTTAAAATTTTGAAAGGGGTCCATGACTACAAAAAGGTTAAGAAACCCTGTTATAGAGCATTAAAAATTTCTTTACAAACATTTCGGTGAAATACAAAATTTTAGAATTTTCGTAGGATTTATAAACTTTTTTGTAGAAAATTCCCTATACAAAAGAGAGAAGGTAGAATTATGAGATGCCTATTATATATTTTTTACCTCTATTGCTCTATTATAGCAGGTCTCAAAATACAAGCAGCTCAAAAGAAGAAGACTGAAGAAAATACAGGAGTATACTAGACTTCAATTGATAGGAAAACTAGCTGATAATTTTATTAATTATTTTAGATCTTCTTCATTGATTTGCACCATTTTAATATAGGTTTTGGTTACAATTACGTCAGGTGAAAATAAATTTGAAATTCCATAATTCAGCCAATTTGGAGAAAATCGATTTTGAAGAACGAATTCGTATGATTACTGTATAAATTGCATTTGGATTATGTCAAGGTTAACCATGTACGAGGGTCAAGCTGAATTTATTGAGAATAAAATAGATATAGTAAGTTGTTAAAAATAAAACATACGGTATTATTTAAAGAAACTCTTTATCTGTCATTTGAAGTTTAGAAGTTGAAAATACGTTCGTTATAACTCAAGTTATAAATTTTTTAAAGTGACATTGCAAGTGAAAACATGGAATTAACAAGAGAGCATTTTCGAATCATGATTTATTATGATTTTAAAAAAGAATTAAGCGCTTACGAGTGCAAAGAGAGTTTAGATTCAACTTTTAGTGAACAAGCACCTTCCTTGTCTACAATTTACCGATGGTATAAGGAGTTTGAACGCGAAAGGAATTCCGTTCAGCATCAAAAAGGAGCAGGACGTCCTTCTACCGCTGTTACCGACAAAAACATTGCTGCTGTTAAAAAAATAATTAAAGAGGACAATAAATCCACTTATGGGGTAATAGAGCATCAACTCAAGATTGGATCCTCAGCTGTTAAAACAATCATACACGATCACCTGCATTTAAAAAAAGTGGTCAGTCGTTTTGTGCCGCATCACCTTTCTGATTTCCAAAAAGCAGAGCGTGTAAGAATTTGCCATGAAACTCTAAATTTGTTAAATAATGGCGGACACCAAATTTATTCCAAGATCGTGACAGGTGACGAAACTTATATTTCCTTTTTCGACGTACCTACTCGTCAAGAGAGTCGTGTATGGATTCACGAAGATGAAGAAACTCCAACAATGATCAAGAAACAGCGAGCTATGAAAAAAGTTATGTATGCGGTATTCTTCAGAAGTACGGGCCTAGTAAATGCCGTTAAGCTAGATGGCAAAGGACAGTTACAGCTAAATGGTACACTAAAAAATGTTTACCTGATGTGTTCAGTAGAGTTCCAGCCAAGGGAATTATGCTCCACCATGATAATGCATCATCCCATTCGGCAGCTTTAACTCGCCAGTTTTTGGCTGAAAAAAATATAAAAGTCATGGAACATCGGCCGTACTCACCTGATTTAGCAATGTGCGACTTTTGGCTATTTTCTGAGCTTAAAAAAAATTTGCGGGGCAGAAGGTTTTCGTCTGAAGAAGAGATTGACACCGCAGTTCACACTTATTTTGAAGGTGTTCCGAAAGAAGATTGGTTGGGAGCTTTTAAGCAGTGGAAAGTAAGAATGGTCAAGTGTATCATTGTTGGAGGGAATTACTTTGAGCATATTTAAAATAAAATCCTAGAAAATATTAACCGTGTTTTTTATTCTCAATAAATTCAGCTTGACCCTCGTATTTCTTATCGAAACAATATTGGCTGCATAATCGTAATGTATAATATTATGTTACATTACAAAATATTATTCGCGTTGCATGCAATACAAAATTACCTGCAATTTTCGTTCTTCAAAATCGATTGTCTCTAAATTGTCTGAATTAAGGGTTTTTAAATACATGAAATTCTAATTAGGATCTAAAGGTATAATGGTAGTGGTGTAAGTCTGTGACTACCAAACTTGGTCCTTCCTTTGTTAGTCTAGCAATATTCCAACTTTTTAAGCCATCCAAAAAATATGATTTGTCGAACTCAGTTAGCAAAATAGGCCTCTGTTTTGGCGATGACGTCCTTATGTAACGTGAACCGCTTTCTACCAAGCCATTTTTTCATATTTAAAAACAAAAAAGAAATCACATGGGACCAAATCTGAGGGATAAGGTGGATGTGGTAAATGTGGTAGTTCTTTCATCAATTCATGAATATACCTTAATTTCTTTCGATTATTTTGCCATTCTCATTCTAATCCATTACAATAAGAAGCATAAACAAAAAAGCTAATTTACCATTGTGAATCTCCTATGTTAGGTTGTAAAGCCACTCGGTATATGAGTGTTTAGAGCTCATAAGCAAAACGTCCACGTGACTTCTATTCTTCTAAATACCCTTATTGCATTTCATAAAAGGTGACAACTCCATTACTGCCAAACAACGATACTATTATAATATTATCTTAAATTTAATTTATTTAAATTTTAAATAATTAATGGAATCGGTCGTTACTTGGTGAAAATTTACTTGATAATGCCCGCAAGGGCGAAACTATAGTCGTAATAAATAAAGTGTTTGTGAAAAATAGACTTGTTTTTATTAATTTTAATATTTAAATTTTATTTTATTTGATTTATAATATTTATTAGTAATGATCTAAATCCTCAACTGTTTCAATTCAATAGCGTCTCTATCGGCAGTGAATGTGGGTAGGGTACAATATAATATTAATTATTGCATAATAAATACTTCTTTACATTTCATTATCAAAAAAGCATTTAACCATCAGGACCTAAAGGATTGAAGTATTTTTGAAAAGTTGGTGAGTAAAATTGTATTTTCCTATTTGCATAAAACCAGTACGGATCTGATGATGTCAATGTCACGTGTATAAACGTGGCTCAGCTTGAAATGCATAATCTGTTAAGGAGTTCTTTGATTTTATAATTTTTTTTGCTAATTTTTTGAATATACGTCGTATCCTAATGACGGTCTTGGTTTTTTAGTGCTTTTTTGTGTTAATGGTGTGTAAGAAGTAAAAATTTAATATCTACTTGTTAGATTACTAAAGATCTTTTCTCAACTATAACTTGTTTTATAATAAAAATCTACCTTTTTTTTTGGAATTATACAATTCAATCTTTATGTATGATCCGAAGGTTCTTATGCAATCCCACCATTTTTTATATTATAGGTGGTAATCTGAGCAAATATCATAGTATAGTACAACCAGCATAAGCATAATATTATATAATGAGTTTTGACCACGGACCTCTTGGAAAATGGACTGCTAATCAAGGTAAGAAAAGTGTCCACCTAGGAGGCCGTCATTTGTAGTGTAACTGTTATTATATCCAATAGTAATTTAGGATTTTTTAGGAAAATTTTAATTTCAACGGCTCATAACAAAGAATGATGTTATATCAAGCTACTCAAATGTGAAATACACTAATTTTAGTACCAACATAAATAAATATTTGAATTTTCCTAGAACTGCACCATAAATGGAGGCGCCCATATATGCCTCACTTTTTTGGATTCACAGCCATATGCATTAGCAGTCCATTTTATTTTAAGAGATCCGTGGTTATGACTTACATTGAGTCTACTATCTCTACTAACAAATTTACCCAAACATTTTGAAATAGAAATGATTTCTCATTTTTTATAAAATGATTATTTATTTTCTTAAAAATGATTTATTTATGTGAGAAAGAACTGTTATCATTAATAATCATAATTATTTACATTAAGTATAATAGATAGTTAAATTGTTAAGTTATTAACTCGTGATAATAATTAATTGGTATATTTTAAAATATGTCGAGCTAAATTAAATATAATAGATAATAGCTAAAGTGTGTAAAGAGTTAAAGGACATTGTTAAAATTTGTGTGCGTTGAGTAAAAATATCAATCCAACAAAACGAAAGTACTCAGGGTTTTAAACGAAAATATATTTACCTTAATTGGGTATTGATCATTTTTACTATTCTTCTGTGTTTATGATTGATATTACTCACACTTTCTAGTTTTAATTAGAATTTTTAATTTTCTGCTTGCTGAAATGAAAAGTAAACTGGGGTAAACTGAAGTAAACTTCTCTTAAAGAAGAGTTTGAGAAATATTTCGGTTTAGCATACAATGGAACCTATCAGATAGTTTATACTTTTTGGGGGTAGGTCTTCATTTGTAGTCTTTAGAAAGAAACATAAATATGAGGAATTATTCCCATAAATAATTAAAAAAGATTGTGTTAAGGAATGATATTCGGTCCATGTAACCAGGATAATTCGGTAGTTTATGTTTATAGGGCACTGCAAAATTTTGAATTAAAATTTATTCGATTGAGCTTTCTCTCATAGAACACGTGTGTATTCGTATGAGATGAGTGGGTCGATAATGAATTACGAAGCAGGGTCAGGATTTAAAGCCTTTAACAAATTTGCTATAAAATATCTATAAAATTGCAAAATGCCTTGACAAAATTGCAAAGTTGTTTAAAAATAGGGTATTATTATTATAATATTACAAGAAATTTATAATTTTGGCTATTTATTTTTTTCTCCTACGTAGCACCCCTTCTAAGATATTCGTACTTAAAGTTAAGGGATCAAACTTAAATTTTTGTTACAAATTCAAAAATATTTATACTAATATTATTTAGACTTTCGAGTATACACAAAATTGTGGGAAAACAATATTTACATAAATTAAATTATTAATATGTAGATTGACGTAATATAGCCAAAATTTTAAGAGAAAATATTTCGGTGCATGCATTTGGAATTGCGTAGGATTAATTTAAAAAAGTATCTCATCATTGGCTAAGAATTTTTTCGATGAGCTAGTTAGGAAATTCTATCGCTTTACTACCACACTTGTACACTAAACGTGATTGTAGGTAATATACCAAAATTGTTTTAGTTACCAAGTAATAAGTATAATAACTATTTATCAAATTTTCAAAAAATGTTATAACTTATTTAAAAATAAATTATAACGTAGAAAAATTGCATAGAGTGAAACGTAAAAACTACAAACTAGTAGTTGTGGGTTATGGATTAGAATTCCTGTCGCCTGTTGGGTTAATAAAAAAGAACAAAATATCCAACTTAACCCCACAATAAAATACTTGAGCAAACAGAAAATACTCAATAAACTAAGAAAATGTACATTAAAATTCAAAGGTATTAACAACCTAGTAGTTGATACATTTTCTGCACAAATTCAAATTATAAATTGCCCATTATTAATACAAACATAACACATATTATAATTTACGTACAATAATTCAACTTTTTCTTCTTCTTCTTCTTCTTTTTAATTTAGGACTACGTCCTGTTATTACCAACTGTGTCAAGTTCAGATGAGTATATTATAATAATTGTTTTACATCCGGTAAGTAGCTTGCTAGCATAAACCTACCGGCGTGCTTGTGACCCTGGTTATTTTTTAATGTGTAATTCATCAACCCAGAAAAACCGACGGTTTTGAGTGCCATTTAAAGTACGGAAATAATTATGATGTCCAGCTTTAACACCGCCCCATTGAGCATTTGCCCGAACTTCCTTATGGTCAGCTCCTGATGATGTTAATCCATCATTTTATAATAGTATCTACCCTTACTTTGATACATAATTAAATATTGTACTAAATATTATTTTCTTATTAAGACTAACATTATCTGTCATTTTTCGATTAATATTAATCATGCAATTCATAAAAGGGGTCGAATATATTATTAATCCTATACCATCACATAGATTGATACAGTTAATACATTTTAGAAAAAAAAATTATTAAACCTTGAACTTTTCAAACATTGCACTTGCAAAGGATGTATTTATAACTAAATAAATAATAAAAACTTAATCGAATTGATAGCCCATGCAATTTTTGGTTGCCAGCTTATAAATATTACTTGGGTTACGCTTTCATTTTCAGTCTAATAAAATTTTAGTTTCTTAATCGCTAAAGCGTCTGATTTATCATTAAAAATTCATTTTATATTCACTTGATTAAATGTAATTTTAGATAAGCAAGGGCACTTAATTATTTCTAAAAATTATGTCGGCTTTCGATTATGCATTAAAGATTTGAAAACATAAATAGTACCAGCCGAAATTTTTTTATACTTACCGTTGATGATTTCTTAAGAATCAAATCTATTTTATAATAATTAATCACTCGATAATTAATTGTTTTGCATAAGTAATAATTTTAGTTCTAAGTTTTGGAACACATTTTGTTCATACTTGGCTTACTTTACAAATTGGGGATTCCCGTTCTAACTTCACCAAGTATTAATTTGTAATTTCAATTTCATAATACGTATTTTCCGTACAAACTCATTCATAAGAAATTACAAATGTTCACCAGTACGTTCAAGTTTTAGTTTTCAGAATTTGAGTGTGATAATAATTTTAATACTTCTGTTAAGCAACAAGACGCGAATGAATCATTTGGGTCATGCGTTAATTAATGTCTGTGTGGAATCCTCAGTCGCTAATTATTTAATCTTGGTAATCATTTTGGAATTTTATGCACTATAAAGGCAGAAGAGTAAAAGTATGCGATCTTGCCAAAAAATTAAATTGTAATAATAGTAATTTCTCTTTCAATGAGAAATTTTCTAATATTTTCAAGTCAGTACAATATCGAAAATTTATATAATTTCTGGTAAAAAAAAACTGTATTTGTTGGTCATCTTTTCAACATAATATTCAAATTAAAAGTATAACGTCGCATATAATTATACTAAAGTTATACAATTTAAATCAGATTCACTTTCTTTGATTATACCTGTAAACAACATAGTTGACCACACAAATCGTCTTCATTTTATTTGTTTATGTATGAGTACTAATAAATGTTTTCGTATTACGTGAATAGCCTGAGGTTCTTCAACTTTGCTGATGCATATCCAAGTTTTTACTTTTGGATACTCTTGGTTTCGTTTATCACTTTCTCCCGGATCTGCTAACTCACACGATTAAATCCAGATTTAGTGCTTGTAACAAAATAAAATAATAATAATGATTACAGAATTTTAGATACTTGATTATTATGTAAAAGCTTTGGAGCCGGTAATCCAAATATTAATTTTTGAAAAAATTTTGGTACCCAATGTAAATCTACCATTAGATGCGCACTTACTTGCAATAATTTATGTATATTTTCTAAAACGCATTTATCACAATACAAAGTAAATTTCATTGTTAATTATTTAAATTTTACTACCAATGATTATATCCATACATTTGTTTATAAAAGCGGACAATTTTACTTTAATTGTCTTGGTATCTGTAGCTTTAATTACTCTTTTGTTGACTTTTTGACTAAACTCTCTTTTTTACGGAAATCCTACTTTCGTAATTTTGTAATCGAGATCCGCTTATACGCAAAATTTAACCAAAAAATGCCCACCCATTAAATAATTATTAACGTTGTCTTACCATTTAAAGGAACCAATTTCAAATATACCTTTCGACTACCTAATGCTACATACCATTTATGAATTTCGAAGCTAATTAATTAAAAAATATTTCACAAGACTTCCTATAATATTTCAAATTTAAATTTTCAAAACTTAATAAATTATAAAAAGCATTGATTGTTGAAAAATAATTATTTGATTATTAATAATTATAATTATCTTATAATGCATCATTTTAACATGTCCATGAAGTTGGCCCTTCATTTTTTAAGTTAAAAATTAGCGAGAGGATACTAAATATTATTTGGTACGAGTAATTTGAGAAATAAAATTAAAAATAAAAGCAAGAAAAACCTTACATATCGATTGTTTAAGTGCAAAACGTCGTATCCCCAATAACATTTCATTATTTATTTTATGTCTGTGTTGAATCGTTTGTAAATTTTTCAAAAATAAAGAAATGTTAATTTACTTAAAACCAAAAGGTTTTTTCTTTGCCCTAAACAATTATATTATGGTTATTGGGGATACAACATTTTGCACTGAAGCCATCGATATTAAATTTTTATTGTAAAAATTACTCTGCATGAAATATATTTTCAATGAGGAGTCGATGCACTGCTGATATTTATGGATGTGCTATGAAATAATAATGTTTCCATGACGTTTCATTTATTAAGCCTCGACTAACTTAGCTTCCAGGATCACAAGATTTGATCACTTTAACATCTAAAGCGTAAAAAATAACGTATCCGAAGAAATTGGAAATATTGGTTAGGGCCAGTGGCAGATCTAGCTTCCTTGGGACCTGAAGCCGAATATCTTACAATAGAGTACAATTGAGCGTCATTGAAGTCATTCGGGCAGTCGGGGTTTCCTTCCGACTCAGCAAAATAGTGCACATTTAATTATTGAGGCTATGAGTGCAATAACGGACTAACCCCAATACTAATAAAAGTCAGAAAATAGGTTTTACCAGCTTTTGCATTATTGTGGATTAGTCCGTTATTGCACTCATAGCCTCAATTATAAGTTTTTATAAGATTCCGTAGTAATTTTTTATGCGATAAAAAGGTCCAAGCAAAGGTCTAAGTTCCAATTTATTTGAATTGTAGAGTGATCACAAAGGAAGATGAGAGGGTGTAGACAAAATCCGGCGCAGTAGACATCGCGTGACACCCAATTCCACCAATTGACACCAACATAAACATGATTGTACGAGTTTTGGTTTCTAAGCATTAGCTCCACCCTCTCATCTTCTTTTGCGACCACTTTACCTAATATAGAACTAATACCTTCGACAAACCAAAAACAAATTATTACTAACTTTCTTTTAAATCGGAGATTCGTAAATAATTTCATTTATTAATATCTTAAATAATAGTTGGAGTAAATAACAGAAATAATGTTAGATTCCATTTGATAGGATCCATAATGAACATATTAATCGAAACCGACTTATCTTTTTAACGTTAGCAGAGAAAGAATAAGGAAATTAAACAGATTTTCATCCAGTAACTCCATCTATTTAGTTCCTATTGCATATCAACTGAAAATTTGAACGTTTTCGTTAAATTTTTATTGTGTTCTATCCTACTATAAATTTCACAAAGTTAACTTTATTTTTTAACTTTCACCATTCAACTTGTGGCAGCATTTTAAATTTTTAGGTTATAATAATTTCTAATTTAAAATATAAAAGAAAATATTTAACGAAAATCACGAAAAGCCAAACTAATACCAATTATTTGGTAGACTGCCACGTTATAAATAAGCATTTGCTAAATAGTGACCTGACAAATTGAAGATAATTAGAGGTAATTTTATCGTTAGTGGTTGGGAGTGGCTAATGTGCAGAAACGAATATTCGTCATTTCGGTTCTATGTTGGTGTCAAATTGGTAGATTAGGTGTTACGCGTTTTCCCTGCACATTTGCCGGGCAATCCCCAGTCACTTGTCAGCCACTAACGATAAAATTAACTCTACTTAATTTAGGAAAATTGATCATTAACGTTGGCAGTCTCTGTAAGTCTTAAATAAAATTTAAAAATCTGTTTTAAATTATTTTTCACTGTAATTCGGTACAACGTCTTCAAAATAATGTTGTATGCAATTTTTTCATTGCTATCACCAACGGCACTTAACATTAAAAATTCTTTCTTACTACTATTGGCACTACTAGATTCTAATCAGCATCGTTTGAATCAGTAAAAAGTAGAGTTACGTTACGGAAAGAAAAAAGGCGGAGCTAATGTGCAGGAAGGAGTATTAGTCCGTTCGACTTTATGTTCGTGTCAATTGGTAGAATTGGGTGTCACGTGTCATGTACTACGCCGAATTTTGGCTGCGCCTTTTTGTCTTTCAGTAAACACGTTCATATTTAATTACTTAAAACAACTCAAATGTGTGTACCAAACAAAGCTCTTGAAGCTATTTTTTAAGAATTGTTAATTAAGGCAGTATTCTGGTTTAGAGGCATCAATTTTAATTGATTTATAGAGGAAGATAAAAAGAAAACAAGATATATTTTTACCATTCTGTTTTTTACAAGATATTTATTGATATTTTGAGAATCGACAAAAAAAATTTCGAAGAAAAAAAGTTAAAATGAAATAAGTTATATGCTGGTAAAGTTGGGGGTTAAAAAAACAGGAGGTGTTACAACGGTCATGATTCCAACCCTTGTGGTCATCTGAAATAAAATTTTAAAAAAGATTCTTAATTAGTGAGAATGTCGTTATGGCCCGAACTAGAAAGAAAACGAAACAAAATGTTTTCGCAAAATGGCAGCTGTCTGAAGAAAAATGAAGAAAAAATGTATACTTTTTAATTTTTTTAAATAGGAAAAATTTTAATTTTGGTACAAATTTAGTTCGTGCCGAAGCCACTTATATATTGAAGGCTGACACAAAAATTGAAGTAAATCGGTTAAATAGAACTTGAAATATTATGACCGTTATGTTTAAAAATGTAGTTCTGAGATATTTCAATTTAAAGTTGGGAGTAAAAGTTTCAAGTAGTTGCAGCGGTCTACAAGCATAGGTACCCGTAACCTGTAAGTAGTACATGTAATTATGGGCTGTCTTTTGAGTTTTTTTCGTATATTTGAGAATAAAATACAATTCAACATTCTAGACCGAAATACCGCTTTAAGTGTATATTTACTTCCTGATTCAGGTGTCGAAGTTTACGATGAATTTTGTGGTATTGTGGATAATATCGTCGATCATTTTACCAAATCTAAATTTGTTGTTTGCGGCGATTTTAACCTTCCAAGGGCTAATTGGATTAGCAATGGCACTGGCACAATGTTCGATAAGTTGTGGAAACGTTTGCATGAAGACTCAATTCATTGTTGAATCACTGTAAGTATCACTGTTTGCCGACGACCTCAAGATATACAAGGCAATTAAATCCAATCACGATTGTTTATTATTGCAGTTGGATCTTGATAATCTTAACCGGTGGTGCCTGTCAGTGGCGCAACTAGGATTTAACTTGGGGGGGGGGGTTGGCAGTAAATTATTATTATATTACACAAAAAATATTTATTGTTAATAGATATTAAAATTTATTTTTTAATCGGCCTCTGGGAGGGTTTTCAACCCCCACCCCTCGGTGCGCCACTGGCCTGTACAATAGGTTAAACTTAAATTTTAACAAATGCTCGGTGATTTCGTACTCCAAACATATTTTCAACGCCTTTGGTTAACGTCTTAATGGAAATGGACACCGGTTTAACCTATAAGTCACATTAACAAAATATGCAGTAAAGCACTTCGAACTCTTGGTTTTATTCATCGATAAAATAAATACTTTTAGGCGAATACAATAAATTATTAAAATATTTACTAGACTTTTCTCTTGTGAGATCGCATTTGAAGTATGCGTCAAGTGTATGGTCTCCATTTTACGGTACTTATATCGGAAGAGTGCAATCAGTTGAACGTAAATTTCTCAATTACATCAATTTTAAACTTGGCCGTACTTCTGAAAATTCCTACAGCTTCTATTACTAGTGTGAGCTATTATTACAGCTATATTCTATTACAGTGTGAGCTTACAACCCAAACGCTGAAAATCCGAATTATGCCACTGGTTGATTTGCCGAAATTGTGTCGAGGGAGAAAATAGGCAAATATTTCTATTATTCACCGTTTCGAAAATTTTTAAAGGGAGTCAAACTTACAGTGGTCTCCAAAGAAGCCTTGAAAATGGGCCAATAAAAGGGCCCGAAACGTCGGCAATTTAATAAAATTGTTTCACTTAGACCTTTTCCCAACTATAAATCCAATATTTATATTCTATTACTGCCTTACCGCCTGTAACACCAAGTCATTGGAATACAGATGCACAGTAGCCGACCTGTGCTTCACTTATAGGCTGGTTAATGGTGGAATTGACTGTCAACATCTGTCGAATTGCTTCCAGCTATTCGTGCCAGAATAGCGTTATGGCCAGATCCTCCATAATATGGAGAGGCTTATATCCAGCAGTGGGCGGAAAAAGGCTGATGAAGAAGAAGATTCGTGGTTTTTCATGATACTAGGCATAAGAACCTCTTTTCAATGCAGCAATACAGAACTTATTATGGACTGAATAGTCCCACTCCCAGAATGATCCGTCTCATCAACAGATTACATAGTGTCGAGGAGTTTAATCTGTCCCATCAGTTATTACGAGGATTCAAGGCGACCATTATGTGGATCGTGGATCATAAATGTTATGCTTGGTGCGGTTAAGTTTTAACACCAGGTTATTATTTTTAATTTGTTATTGCTTATTGTAATCCTTGGATTTATGTTAAATGTTTTATCCGTATGTATATTAATAAAAATAATAAATAAGTTAAGAATCTGGAAAAACTTTCACCACCAGTGACAGGTATGATCAAGATAAGTCGGAGAGCTAACCCTACATTAGGAAATAAATCCAACAAGAGTTGGGCCTCCAATAAATGCTGGAGTTTGTCAGAGAATTGCACTTCTTCGTTCACATCACCATAGGTAGTATCTTGATATTTGCGTGGAGATCGCAATAGCATTTTCTCTGTTTTTCTGCAATTGGTCAAGTTTTTTTACGAATTTCTTACCGATATTTATTTGATTTTAAATATGAAGGATAGATCATTTTTAAATGGACATATTATTATCTCTTATTATTATATTATTATATTATAATTGATATTATTATCTCTTACAATACAAAATTATATTATGTGAGATACTTAGAAAGCGTAAAAGTGTTAATAGTTTTTCAGCAATGTGATTTGTGGCATTCTCTTTGAAAATATGAGTTGCCTATCTGTCGGGGGTTCGGTATATCTGTTGTACCTGTAATTTCATCGATCTTGTATTATTATTATAGAAACTATGATTCTTACGTTATCGATGACGTAAATTCATTCATCTAAACAAGTATTGGTCATAAAACGTTAACTTAGGAGGAGTGAGCCCTATGTAACCCTATATCACGTAGAGCAAACTTACCCCTTGTTTTATCCTGGTTCCGCCACCACCAAGAATTTTCAATTTATAGTTATCGAATAGATGCCTTTAGATGATTATAATTAATTAACAAAAATATATGATGTTCAGATATTAAACAATTTCAAAATTTTGCAATCTATTGACGAAATTTCATTATTCTTTAGGTTATTCAAAATTTCTAGTAAACTAATGGTAACTTCAATCTAAAAGATCAATTTCTTTCACATCTTTGAAAATTCCTTTTAGCATTATTGTGTCCTTTTCTTTTCTTAATTTGAGTTAAAGGTAATCTATTAATTATATAACAATATTTTTACATAATATAATATAAAGTACAGAACATGTAATAACAGCATAAAAATGGAGAAATTGTAATGATGTATTGAACAGTTATAACGAAAAATTTAGAATGAAAAATTTCCACTAGCCCTGGTGGCGGCCGGCGTCGACGTCTTTCAAAACGACTTTGATATGCTTACTTTACACGAAAAGTTCTAGATCAAAGATGGAAATATACTATATTTTATCTTAATGTGGCAGTACTATTATTTAGTATAAACGAACCTATTCATAAAGAATGTAAAAATTTAAAACATAACATGGATCACACCCGAACATTTCTACTTCTTGCTCTAACTTTTATTAGCACAATCAACTCGTACATTATATTTGAGAAATATTTAATTGATATAAAAAATAATATACCATGTTTCCAGTAAAATTCTGTAATTGTTATAATATAATAGGTAGGTAATATTTATTCATACATTTTTTTTACCTACAAATTATAGTGACTTATGGGTAGGGTCCGGATTTGTAGGCACTAAAAAACTTGAAAATATGCAGGCAAATATGCTCTAAAAACTTCAAAATAAGCACTCAAATATGCGCTAAAAAAACAGTCACAAACGAAGTATTATAATCGATTGAGCCTATTTTGAATCCGAAATTCAAATTTCTAAAAACTGTAAATATTACCACCATGCTAATACGTGTTACCGAAAATCTCGAATATTTCAAAAACTATTTGGATACAAACGAAAATAATGCTTGCACAAACAAGCACAAACGAAGTACAATCGATTGAGACTATTTTGAATCCGAAATTCGAATATAAAAAGGTATGTCTCTACCCCCCCCAAACTTAAAATTGAATTATCTAGAAAACTATATGGGTACAAACGAAAATAATGTTTGCACAAACAGGCACAAACAAAACACAAACGATTGAGACTATTTTGGAGTCAAAATTCGAAAAGGGGGGGGCCCTCATGCACCTTCTTGGTAACATGATCAGAGCAATAATATTAATAGTATATGCAGTTATTGCACTGAATCACCTACAGTTGACAAAGTAGATAGTTATTAATTAAAATTATTGTTTTAAATAATACAAAATCAGAAAGAGAATAATTAAAATTATTTAAAATTTTATTACTTGATTTGCTAAATATGCAAAATATATACCAATATAAGCAAATAAGCATTTATAGGCAACAAACCGCCAAATATGCACTTAAACTCAAAATATGCATTATAGGCAAAATAAAAACTATATAAAACGATTCAGAAAGGCGTATAACATGCTCCCCTTTTAAAATTTTTTACGTGCCTGTACGCAAAAAAAACATGCAAATGCCTACAAATCCGGACCCTACTTATGGGTAAAGGTAGGTTGAGATAGTAAACCTAGTAAACGTACTAAAGTTTACTCTCCTAAAATTATACGTATGCATATCTGAGAATCAAATTAAAGATAATGAGATGCACTTATTTCTAATACCGGTACTTGTTTTTATATTGACTATTATTATAGTTATTTTATTATTATGGGCGTATTCAAGGAAATCAGCTTCAATGGTACTTAACCTTTATCAAATTTGGGTTGATTTTGAACTTTACTGGCAATTAAAAATATTTTAATTTGTAAAAAGTACAGATTAAAAAATTATACTACAGTGAAACATGATGTGTAAGCTTGACACTTTATAAGACGGAATCTTGTTTGCCACAGAAATTTTTCGTGATCTTAAATTTATAAAAATAACGTCAAATACTTATCTGTTTTAAGCTGTTTAAACTTAACAGAATAGTTTTTCGGTCCTAAAGCGTTTTTAGCTTATACAGGTATCACTATAAATAACACTAGAAACTTATAAGAAGACATCATAGCAAAATAATTTATTTTCGTCTAATTTACATAAATAAATTAAATTAATGTATAAAAAAAAATGGAACTAATTTACAACTTCAGTTCAATTCATTTTTAATATACGTGGGAGTACTGTATAGCTGCAGGATTTTGAACTACTTTCGTTGCTACATTGTAGGCTAAAGCTGGAGCTTGATGGACTTCAGCTAATTTAAGTGGAGCATTGTAAACAGTTGGTGTATGGTAAACGGTAGGAGCAGCTAAAGCTTCAATTCTTGCTGCAGTTGCTGGATAGTAAGTTTTTTCTACACCACTGATTGGATAACTTAAAGCGGCTGATTCGGCAGGGTATACGTTACTAACAAGACCGGAAGATGCATAGGTAGCAGGGATTGCTGAATGCTGAGCATAAGAAATTTGGGGAACATTTATTACAGAGTGTGATAATTGTGCAGTTGGAATAACGGAGTGTGAGACTGCAATATTATGTTGTTGAAGTGGTTGCTGATTATTATCAATGGATTCAGTAGAAAGTGGAGCTTCTGCCGCAACAGTGGTTATAGACTCTGCGTCTTCTTGTTGCAATCTTGGTGCGGGAAGTTCTAACGGTTTGGGATTATTGTAAATTTTTAACGATTGAGATTTGAATTGAAGTGGATGCTGTGGTAGGTATGGTGCCGACCTTAAGTTTTCTTGCAATATGTTGAATTGGGGCTGTCCAAAATGTAATTGTTGGCTTTGTTGATTGGTTGCAGTGGAGTCTACAGTTGCTGCTGATCTAAGTTCAGAAGAAATTTGTGGTTGTTGTTGTATTTGTTCTTGTTGTTGTACTTGTTGCTGTTGTTGTACTTGTTGCTGTTGTTGCAATTGTTGCTGCTGTTGTTGTAATTGTTGCTGTTGTTGTAATTGTTGCTGTTGTTGCAATTGTTGCTGTTGTAACTGCTGCTGTAATTGCTGTTGTTGCCACTGTTGTTGTTCAAGATAAGCTTGCTGATGTTGTTCTTGAGATATTCTGGCAATATTTGGAAGATATTGAGGTTGTGGTTCATAAATTTGTTGTTGAAATTGTGGTTGTTGCTGCTGCTGTTGAATATTAATTTCTTGATTTTGTTGTTGTGGTTGAGATTGCGCTTGTGCTTGCCTTTGCAAAGGTACCGAATTTGAAGAGATCTGTTGAGTTTGAGCATTAGAACTTGATGTTCCTTGAACAATTCGCTGAGGTTGGGGAACTTGAATTTGTCTTAATTTATCTTCTAATATAGGTTCTGCTTCATTTTGCTGTGTAGTTTGGTCATTCTTTGAAATGTTTTCTTCAATATAATGTATATGTTTTATCGAGTGAGGAACTGAATTTTCTACATATCCCGCAACTCCGTGATGGTCTACGTACGCTGCATTTGGAGCACTACCAGTAACTTTTCGACTGATGATGTCAGTTCTTGTATAGCTTACATCTTGAGGAACCACTGGCACAACTGGTTGAGCTAAAGCAATTGGAGCAGCTTGCAATGCAATTGCATTATGGTAAGTTGGTACAGAATTGATGTAACCAGGTTTAGCGGTGGTTACAACCACTAAAGTAAATATCACCGCTATTTGAATCATGTTTGTTAATAATAAACTGAGGTTACAGTTTTTGTTGTCAGCCTTTATATTAATCCCAAGCTCGTCTGAAGGACAAGTTATCTTTCACATTTGGGTGCCTTACATCTGCCTTACTGGCTGACATTTATAAAACTATAATTTTCTTCTACCTATTACACTTTTTGTGATTGGGCTACTTTTAAATCAGGTTAAGACAATTTATTGGTACTATTTACAATAATATGACTAACAATGTAGTTTAGGCAAGTATTGGTATTATGTTAAGGATTTTAAGTATGTTTTTATAGTAAATTGATTGAAAAAATTTGTAACATGTTTTACTAATAATTTATAGTTCAACCACTTTTTAAAAGCTTTTATTTTAAAGTTGAACCACACTAACTAATCAATAGATAACTTCCGATAGAAGTACCTACTCTTTTGAGCAAGATTTGAGATTACAAACTGCTTACATAATTTATAATTCCACTTAGAATAATAATAAAGGAATTTCGGCCTCGACATTTAGGAAACTATATCAGTTAACTTTAATAATAGGCGTTGACCAGAATTATATTAATGATTACATTTTTTTAATGCTACATACATCAACATATAGCAAGTGCATGGTCAATTGTAGGTACCCTACCTACTCACAAGAAAAAATTTTAATTTATGTGTGTACATATTATTACAAACAATATTACGTATGAAATTTCATTTCGTTATGTTTAAATAAAAATTCAGATTTGTTAAAGAAATACGAAAGTCTACTCAAAACAGCCACATTAAGTATCTTTTCCTTGGCCCCAAAAATTCCCCTTTGCTAAACCTTAAAAACAGGTTAAGTATTTGACAAAGTTGGAAACGCAGACTTGGCTACTCCAAATGTAATTGACACAAAAAAATGTTCAAGTTATTGTTTCGTCGCTTTCAAATATACGAGTAGAACAAGAAATTTTAATAAGTTGCTTTGAGTTATTTTAGCAAGCAGTTCACAGAGTTCTATCATTGTTGATAGGAAAATGACAATCAAGCATTAATATTAATTTGTATCAACAAATTAAAAAGTTTGGCTTGTTTATAAATTTTTAATGTTTTAATGTTAGCTCATAAATCGACTTTAATGCGACCAATTGGCAATTAAATATAAAATGATTACAACATTGAGTTAATTAAGTTGATTAAATCGAGAGTAAAATATTTAAGAATTTTATTAAAAATCAGCTAAAATTATATGGACGAACTTGAGATATCATTTTAATTGATTGGATTTCTACCATAAATAAAACTTTTATTGTAAAATGTTTTTATGAGAACATAAAACTAGCTATATATTTTATGTATCTATTGTCTCCTATTCGATAAAAATTTTAAAGACATTTTCTTAATAAGGATAACAAAATTAATTAATTATTCAGTATGGAAAATTATGAGTTATATTAAAAATAATTCGTTTGGATTTTACTAATTTTGTATTTTACATTTTATATACAGAGTAAGTATTTTCGCATATAGGGGAAAGTGCTCTAATAGTAAGCTTAAATTACTTTTGCTCATTACAAATTAGCAGTTGTTATAACAATTAAGGAAATGTTTTAAATAAAATACTGTAAATTTATTTATGTAACTTGTTAATTTATAAAAGGAAAATGGAAATCTAGTCATTTTTTAATTGAACAAAATCAAATTATTGATATTGGAGTGACTTTAAACATTTTTGATTTGGGCGAAAAAATAGTCGAGTATGGAAATGAATGGAAAGTTATATGATGAGAATGGCAGACGACCGACTCCCAAAAGAGCTATATCTATACAAACCAATTAGAAGACGAAATCTGGGAAGACCCAAGAAATGATGGGGGGATCAGGGGTGACGTAACGGGCTAAGACTAAAATGTGAAGAAGAAGAAGAAGTTAACTTAAAACTAAAAGTAATGTCTGGAAGAAAACGGAATGCTATTTGGCAATGTTTTTTTTTTAAAAAAAGGCGTGGACGAAAAACGGGTTCCATGCAGTATAGAAAATTGTAGCAAGGAAATTCAAGGACTTTTTATGCAAAAAAGTTTGTTTTCTTTTATTTATTTAAGAATGAAGTTTAGAACTCGGCGTTGCCTCGTGTGCTAAACTTTCCGTTCGTGGATAAAAATTATCTTTACTCACTAGTCCCATTAATTACTATTATAGTCATTAGCAGTGACTAAACATTTTCAATATTATAATTTATAATATTATTATATGACAGTATTTCGTTCAGTGCATAAAATTACGAAATTAATTGGTGAAAAAAAGAATTACTAACCAAATTGCCAATATGTACATACCAATTTATTCTAATCCAAAGGAAATTCATATTATAAATATAATTTAGTATAAAATTATTATTAAACAGATGAAATTTATTAAACAATGAAAACACTTAATGCATTATAACATTTTTCCATTTGGCGTGATCGTAGATAATCTATCAAAGATAGATGAAATCCTTAGCATACATAACTCAAAGTTCAAACGTGAGTTATAAGCTAGGAGCATAATATCATACATAGTGCCTGACATGCAGAAGCAATCAACGTATATACCACAAACCTCATTGCATCGCTTCCTACCTTTGCATACATACCAAAACGAGGCGTTGATTTTATGTAGTTGAAAGGTCGAGGCATCCCATCGGTGCGGTAGTGCAAGTCAGTGTTGAACTTGGAATTAAAAACTTTAACATGCTATATCTAGTATACAGGGTGAATGAGACCACCCGTATCAGCAATTTTTTTCAAAAACGGTTATTCGTAGAGAATAACCTATGAGAGCACCTATGGTGCCATTTAAAATTTTGAAGTTCTGGAGTTTCTGGAGCAAATTACTCAGGATGCCGACCTTTCTGAGAAATAATAATATCACAATTAGATTCTTTATTATGGCTTTTATGATAAATTTTTTGACCTAATTTTCTACGACTTACCGTTTTTGAAAAAAATTACTGATACGGGTGGTCTCATTCACCCATTTACAATCGAGTATTACTTTAAAAGGGGTGGGGTAATAAAATAATTTTCCTACAAAACTTGCTTATTTTTAAAAAAACTTTTTAACGATATCATTTTCGACCTATGGTGCCATTTAAAATTCTGGAATTCTGGAGTTTTTGGAGCAAACTCCTTGGGATGCCAAACTTTCTGATAAATAATAATAATATAATAAATTTTTTTTTTCGAACTCTCTACGACTTGCCGTTTTTTAAAACAATGACTGCTACGGGTGCTCTCATTCACTCTGTATATACGATAATTTTTGTATAATCCGTGCCAAATATCTGTGCCTCTACGTCACAAAAACTTTAAGTTGTTACAGAAACTTTAAGCACCCCCAAGTTGTGGTGAAGAGAGAAAAAGTTACATTAAATTAAAAAGAAAAGATGCATTTTAAAAAGCACTCGTTTGACTCATGTTTTCCAGCTTGATTTTCCATTTTCAACTATGACGCAGAGGCACAGATATTTGGCACGAACTATATTAACTTTCAATTGACATAAAAGCTAAATACGTGTAGCAAAAATATGACTTTCCTCTATTTTAGTCTGTAATCTAGAAATACAATAATATTTTCACTTAAGATTGTACTGTACTCAGGGGCCGATTGGCTGCGAGAGCCTTTCAGAACTGCGACCAGTGTTAATATTTTTTTCATAACGCTTATAAGGAATTCAATTTTGCTAGTAAACTAGAAAACCATAGAAAGATCCTGAGAGGTTTTCTTTTTACCTTCTTGGGTTTCAGTTGTATCTGTTCTAAATATTTTAGCCTAAGTCGAGCTAAGGCGTTATAGCTGCAAAGAATGTGTTCGGCTGATTATATATCCCATTCACAGAGTCTGCACTTCCAGTCCCATTTTTGGACGTGATATCTCACTGGGGAATGTGCAGTAAGCAGCTCCGTAATGAGTCTGACTTCAGCCTTTGAAAAAGGAAAAAACTGTTTGCTCCTCTGCATTCGAGTAACATTTCTTCGACTGCCTTTGTCCTGGTGCATTATACCAGAGAGTTTTTTTGCTCTTCGCCTCCCGCTTCTAGATTTCCACTACTTAACAAAAAATTAAACAATGGTTATCTCCAATGGCTTTAAAAGTCGCAGAGAGAAAAGCTAAAAAACGGAAAAATTAAAAGTAAAGAGACCAACCTCAAACATCAGAAGTACGCACTTCCATAAAATACTCAACATCATATATAATAATAGATCAGCAAAAAGGTTGCAAAATATTGCTTTTAGCGAAATAATCTAATGCAAAAATGTTAGTCATATTTAGTGCACGGATTCTAGGCAATTTGCCTTTTTGTCCTTTATTTAGGCAATTCAAAATTATAAAGATAGAAATGCCGTTCAAACGATTTTGAAAATGTTGAACCCTACTTTTATTTGCCTAAATGCCTATTTTCGATGTTACTGACCTAAAATAGATTTTTAATGCCTAAAAAGCCTAAAACAATTATTTATCCCGTTTATGTTACTAAAAGTTAAACAAAAATAGTTTTTTTATGTTTTTTAAAATTTGTTTCTCGGTGAAGTCAACATAGAGAGAACTGACAGTGGTCGTTGAGTCAGCGCTTCGTATCCACGTGTATTAATAAAACATTAATAAAACTGTGGAAGTTACTTTAGTCCAAGAGGTGGCGACAGATTTCAGAAATCCTGAATGGCTTTAAGTTAGATATGTACCCTCTAAACACAATACACAAAAAATGGCAGAGGTTCTCTAGGTTTAATAGGGGGGGAAGGAGGTAAATTTTTCAAAAACTCAAAAAAAAACGTAACCCCCCCCCAATTAGAAGCGCCATTTGCAAATAGAGGAGAAAATTAATAACACCATCTATTTAGGAGGGCAAAAAGCTTACATAAAAATTTGTAAGTATTTTCCATCCATATAGCTCTATATTATGGTAATTAAAAAATTTTTAACTAATTTTTGTAAATATTATGTTTATAAGTTCCTGTAATGAAAAATATATATTGCCTAAAAACCCCTAAATTCTTAATTATTGCGCCTACTTCAATGATTTTTATAGCCTAAAATGTGCCTATAGCCTAAAATGTGCCTTTTTTAACATTTTTTACGTCCTAAAATCCTTGCTCTAAATGGTTACAATCCTATAACTGTCCAAAACCTAAACAAAAATGTCATATTAATCATAGAGAGTTTCTACATATTGTTCAAAATATGAATCAATGTTCATAACTTCCAATAAAGTCGATCTACAAAGAAACGAAAGATGCAATCAAATATTATATAAATTACCCCGTCCTATTGATATTACGTGAAACGTTAAAAAATGGATCGCTTCATCAGCGAACATCAGTGACCATAAGAGAAAATATTTTTAGCAAGGGGAACAATAATAACTAGATTTCCTCAAGGTGATGATCCAAGCATTGGAAATTGATAAATACACGGACAGGAATAAAACGAAGGGTTCTCTGGTGTGATCTTGCGAGCAAAACCAGTAAGTTCGAGCTTTGCATTCTTGTTGAAGGGATAATACCTTTGCTGAACAACGAGCCAGCAGCTGATGAATGCATATCATACATCGCACGAAGGAAATAATGGATACAGTCCTGTCGCTCCGCTTCAACAGTTTAAAGGTCAAAAGGACGTCAAAGTGATGAGGTACAAGCTCGGTAATATAATAATAGAAAGAAATTTTATCTGACCTATAAATGGTAGCTGAAGATGCTGGGGCACAAACTCATCTGATTCTATTGGAAATAGAGAGGCCGGAAACTGAGGTCCATAGTTGAAGGGCAGCGCTTCTCAGAGCACTGAGATTTCGTTCTGGACACATTTTAAAATTACTTTTCCAAGAACCACACCCCACTAGGAGTCCAATCTCTAAGGTGGGCAGGGTCAAGCAAGCGTATGAAAGGATTGAAACCGTGGCTCACACCCCCGTAGTAGTTGTTATTTCGAATCACAACACACTTTGGGTTAAATAAAGGATTTACTTGCCCATCGAAAATTTAAGCTGTCGCTTTAGAATCCACTAGAGTACAGCCTTCCGCTCCATGACCAGGTTTCCTTATATAATGGGTTAGGGCCATTTGCCTTTAGGCAAACCTCTAAATGTTAGTTTCCTTCAAGTCTGACCTCACGCACCATGGAAGCCATAGGTTAATGTCGTTAGCCCTTTAGGTCATCCCAGTTACCATCTGAGCAAAACCTTCCGCACCATGAGCTGATCACGGGTTAAGATAGTCGCTATTTCAGGTACTACAGTAGGTAAAGTTTGAGAGAACTTCTATATTAAAATGCTAGAGCTAGATGAATCAAGAGATCATCGGCCCAAAACTCATACCCAAGCGATTTGAGTATCTTCATATAAGCACTCAGGTTCTTGGAGCACGGTATTCATTCAATGTGTTGAACCTACCTCAGAGTCCAAGCAGTCTTCAATCGCACACAGGGTAGCTGCTGACTCTTACTCGCCATGATGGGGACTCACCTTCTTGGTGATCACCTTGGTGGTAACCTCATTGTACAAGCATTTCACTTGAGGATGCAGCCCTTTGAGTTCTCGTAGGAACTTTGGGATTCATCCTCCTAATCCTAGTAACACAGATCTGTAATTGTCCAAGACGTCAGATCTGTGTTACTGACCGAGAAGTTATAGACTAAAGTTCTTAGGCCAGATCAGTTCAAGTTTTCTCACAAAGGGCACTCACACTCGTGGAACAGAATTTTTGTTCTGTAGATCGGCCTATCTAAAGCCAGTGTCTCACTATCAAATTTTCGTCAAAATTATCATAATATTTAGTATACAAACGGTTTTGATAGTGTGACAGCGATGTAGTTGTATCAAAATGACGTAAGCTACATACTTTTATATGCTGCTTCTATTTTCATGACGTCACGGATTCGATTTGATACAAACGTTTTGATAAAAAGAATTTAGAACAGTTTCTATAATTTTGATGCGATCAGGCTTCCCATAGGCTGTTCGATATCCCACTCTTATATCTTTGACACTTTGACATAACGTGGACATTACCATACTTTCAGTTTTATTTTTTAATTTTAACGCGGTTTTTAATTAGGTCTAAAAGGTTAGCAATTATTATGGCTGGTACCACAAATCAGTTTCCTAATTGATTTGTATCAGTTGGAACCAGTATAACCAGTATATTTGAACGTATAAAACCAACTCTAACCTTACTTTTCACAGCTGACCTGTGGCTGCCATCGTTATTATACAAACTTGATTTGATAGTGAGACTTGCCTCTGCATGGCTTTGACATATTTTTACGTAAATGACGTCACATCGTTTGTATAATAATTATTATAATAATTTTGATGATAATTATTTGATAGTGAGACACTGGCTTAAGCCCCCGGCAGTCTCTGATCGCGTTCAAGATGACTGCTCGCTCAAACCCACCTCGCTGACCTTTATTGCAAGTTTAGTCGTTATTCACTATTTTTGCGGGATGAGTCCAAAAATCATCCACTTAACTTGCATATTTTCATTTCGTCTTTAATTATACAACTAATTTTATCTCTGTCCACATTTACATTCTCACATAACCTATTCTATTCATTTTCCGCACACAATCTTCAATAAAAATTATTTTGCTATCCCTTTCCTGCCATCTAACTAATTGTTTTCTAAACAAAATTAAAGCGAACTAACTAAAATTGAACAATAATAAAAGAAAACATTATAATATAAATATTCCTTAATAACAATTTAGCTCGCTTGCAGAATATAAATATAACAACCTGAATAATTTATAATTTATTTAGATCTAACCTGACTTTGAAGGGGTACAAAATTAATTTTATTGAACAAAGGATGGCTTCACCAAAAACAAATGGTGTCCCAAGTAATACTTTCTCTATAACTATATTATTATGTTGTAAATGGGGCAATATGACCCTCACCGTTTTTGATTTTTTTCCTTCAATTACCTATGTTTGAAGGTGACACAAAAAATTACCTATACTAATCTTCAGAATTTTTTGAAAAATGATATGGCCGTAGTAGTTAAAAATGTTAGGTTTGAGCCTGATGCTCATTGTTTATTTTTCCAAATTTACACAGTAAATTCCTCGATAAAAAGCAAAATTTTTCAAGAAATTTTGTTTATGTTCGATTCTAAATAATATCTCCAAATCAAAATACAAATTTTAGTTTGTTCTGAAATTGGTTTGGCGGTAAATAATAAAAACGTTCATTTCAAAAATATAATTTTCAGTTTTTTTCTTAATTTATTATTTTAAATATAAAACTATTAATACTTTGAGGTTGATGATGGCGGTTATTGATCTTTTTCAAATCTTTGCAGTAAATATTTTGGATACAAAATAACATTTTTAACTATATCTCGACAGTTTATTCTTCCAAAATATTAGCTAATACTGTCAATTCAAACAAAAAAAATAATATTTTTTATTTTTTTTTTCACTTATCTGAAACATATTAAAAGAAAAACGATAAAAAATGGTGAGGGTTGCAGCCAGGATAATTTAGCACGTAAAGTATTGTTCTTAATGTTTACTGTTTCAGGTACAACTAGGAAAAAATATTCCTATTTAATAAGCAGCTGAAGACATTGTGATGAGTGTATTGCAACTCATGGTGAACATTTTGAATATTTCATTCGACTCTTTTGTATGTTATTACTGTAATTTATAATTAAATAAAACACTAATTTAAATATTATCTAAATATGATGGTGCTTCGAAAAGGAAGCGTTGTTGAACACACATTTGTAATGTTTCATCATTATGACCACTAAAATTCACTTTAAATTTTGAAGACATTTTACAGAAAGATCCTGTATATCCTGATTATTACAATAAAACAATTTAAATAATAAATATTATTTAGAAAAGTATAAAATTTATTTTAGAAAACATTTGCAAACAATTTTTTTTTAAATTATAAGCAAACTGTACAAAATTCATTTTACATAAATTCTAATGAAGAACTACTCCATGATGTCCCCCAAGAACATATGGTGAGGAGTGTACTACTCCGGAGTGTAAAAGAGGAGCGGAGTGGACGAGTCCAGCAGAGTGCACAAGTGGAGCTGAGTGTACGAGTGGAGCTGAGTGCACAAGTGCAGCCGAGTGCACAGAGTGTACGAGTGGAGCTGAGTGTACAATTGGAGCTGAGTGCACAATTGGAGCTGAGTGAATAACTGGAGCAGAGTGAACAAGAGCGGCACTGTGGACGATGGAGCTACTTTGATGGCTTACAGATGTTGGAATGCTTCCTACGACAGCGGAGTGCACCAAAGGTTGAGCCAATAGTCCTGGAGCTGGAGCAGCAGCAGCAAAAGCCAAAAGGGCAGACAACACCACCAACTTGAACATTTTGATATAGATTTGAAGTAGGTCTGTGTTGTGATCTGTTAAGATACAAAGCTGTGACTTAATTCTTAAACTTTTCTCGCCAGATTTTATACTCTGTTAAGTGAACGCCTTCGGTTTCCCCTTTCAACCTTGCCAATGTCTCTACTATTATTATTGGAATTGTGTAAAATGGAATCACGTTATTTGACCTTGCCTTATGGCTAACAAAAGTTTTTGTTAAATTTTTAAATCATACATAATTTTTTAAATTTAACTACTAAATAGATTTTAAATTAGGAACACCTTACAAAACGTGACGAAAGTTTTTAGAAATTACGTAACATTTAATAAGATAAATTGTTTATAACCGCACGCATTGATTTAAATTTTGATAAACGTCATTGACCTTACATGTCTTCTATTCTGCGTATGTCAAATATAGGAAATACAGTTACATGTTTAAATTAATAAATATTTTACATAAAACAAGTTAACAAAATATTTGTACGCACGCACAATCTTGTAATTTATGCTTTTCCTAAAACTTCAGGTTTATTAATTTTTGTTTATCTTTTTTTGTGTTATTGTTCCTTATTTTAATTTATGTAAATGAACCTTAATTAAAATAGAAAGTCGCGTTATAATTAGTATGCTGATATAACAATGAATTGAAACAGTTCTTTTTTGAATAGTTAGGTAAATTGACACAATTTAGACACATCGTAGATGTTTCTCAACCAATTTAAGAAAATCTTAAGATTATATATTATTTTCAATTGTATCACCATCGAAATATTTGTCTTATTTTAAATCAATTATTAACAAAGGCAGAATATTTAATACGTCTAGAATTTTAACTTCCTCCGAATAATCTGAAGATCAATGTTTCCGCATAACATGTTTCGATTTGGTAACCTTTTCATTATTGTTTATTGCTAAACTTCAAGGAGGTAAGCAATTTCCTGTTTTTTACTTATTCGGCCAGAAGCCATTGAACAATTTTTAGAATAATAGCCAAGTTTCGTCCTAATCATGATGTCTTTTTAAAATTAAAATTTTAATACGAAAAAGCTTTTAGCATTCAAGTTTTTAACACTGAAAATTCCGGTTTTTAACTTTATCCTTTTTAAATGTTTAATCGACTCTCTGTAACCTGAGAATTAAGCACCCGGATAATGTACTTAATTTGGTTTTTAAATTTGATTACAAGATAAATTTAATGTTTAAGTATTATGGTGAGATTATGCAAGCATTTAGTGTAATTTAAGCTAAAATAAGCTAAGCTAATTTAAGCTAACAAAAAGTGATCGATTATGCAAGCATTTAACGTAATTTAATAATAATGGGGCGGGGCTTCGGAATGACAGATAATAAATTAAAATATTTAAAGTTGAATTTTAAATTCATCAGATGTTCCAGTTGTAGTGACTATTTACAAAAAATATTTTTTTTGTGTATTTATAATTGTGTTGCATGTTGTATATTAACAGCTGGAACTTTATATCCCATATTTATAACTGTTCATATGGGTTCATATCTCCGCTAACTAAAAGCATTTCTGTACACTTTGCATTTTGCAACACGCATCTTACGCATAATGTAAATTTAGAAACTACAAAAAGTTGTATGTTCAAGCTGTTTATCGTTTTGTTGTCTTTTTTAGTTGATAAAAATAAAACACGAAAATATGACCATGTAAGTAGAAAAATTGTCTAATTTTAATAGTAACAGGTTCATAAAATTTCAGAACATAGTTAAATATGATTAAATACATAAAGGACAATGACCTAGAGCCATGTTTTAAATAACAATATTTATTTTAGCCTGCCGAAAGGGTTACCAAGTCGATGAAATTCTGTATCTTCCGAAGAAGTCTTACGATACCTACTCATTAATAGTAAGTACCTATACCATTATATTTAACAAATTATACTACCATTACTATGCTTGTAGCTTAATTTGCAAGAAATTCAGCACTTCAAAGGTATTTTAGAGAAATCTGTGACGTGACCGTAAACTAGAAGTTACCCATAATTTCATATTATCCCTTAATAATTTTGTTTTTGGATTATAAACGCAAATAAAGAATAAATAATTAAAAAACACTTATTTATTGAGTTAATTATTAGCAACAATTAGATTTTCACTTAGAAAAGTGTGGCATGGCAAGTAATGGAGTCGATCAACATTCATCGAAGCTGGGATGATTTTGTAAAAACAATGAATGTTGTCGTACTGTGTCGACTCAAATTCAACATAATTCTTCTCCAAGCTATAAGAAATTGTTTCTGGACCGCTTTATTATAAAAAAGAATAGTATCGATAATTTATTTTCCAACCTCAATAATGCGAACAAGCAGCGACGTCGATATAAATGATAATATGCACCATAGATATTAAAAATAGGAGAAAGGGTGTTGTAAAATCATAGATCTATAAAAAATAAAACGATATTTGTGTAAAATGCTCACGAAAGCGCATTTTAGTAATTTTAAAATCTAAAAATTTAAATTTGACACATTTAAATAAAAAAGATAAAATTTTTGACACTTGTTAAATTAAATTAAATGTTTGCATAACCGGTTACATTAGTTTACGTATGTTTAACTTTTATAATTTAAATTAGCTTAAATTAGCTTATTTTAATAGTGTTGCATAATCTCACCATTAGTCTATTCATTAGCAATTTAATATAATATAATGCAGCTGTGATATTAACTGCCCTCTTAATTGGTTAATTAGGGTATTACATCGCGTTTATCAAAAATTTAATTTTTTTATTGCATTACATTATATTAAAATATTATTATACCTATATAGAAATTTACATAAAATTATAATATAATATGGCGATTTTTTTAAAATTGGTACTAAAAGGGCTAATGTAAATTTTTAAAACTTTTGAAAATCCCTATAAAATTACCATCTCATGAAAATCCATATAACTATTACTGCCGTCCTAAGCTAAAACGCAGTATCTCCATTTTTTTAGGAATTTTAGTTATATCACTTTTTAGCATTATTACAAACAATATCTGTGATCCTGCAACACTTTAAAAGTAATAAGACTACTAGTTATATGAAATCATAGCCTTAGATATTGCAGTAGCTCCACGTAGATAATATCAACAAGTCTTACGCTAAAAAGCAGTAAACACCCACAAATATTGGAGTTACTGCTATTCAGTCTGGTACCAACGTCAGTTGTTAAAACCTCGTTCAACTTTGAACTCAGTTCAACCAATCAACATGGTTGATAACCCCGTATTTAACCATGGTGATTGGTTGAACTGAGTTCTACAGTAAAATTAGTATTTTACTAATATTTAAACAAATAAAAATTGTTATAATTATATCGTTATTGAAGTATGAAACCTAAACATTTTATATGCTTAGCTAATTTCAAAATTAATAAATTATTTCTTGGTGGCCCAACCATAAATTTCAAAATGCGTATTTTCTCAAAACAACGATTTTGGAGATACTGCTTTTTAGCTTAGGACGGCAGTATACAAAATATAGATTAATTACTATTATTATGAATTAGCGAGAGGCGGCTGAGTAGATTAACGCGCACATAACATCTTCATTTTCATGAAGATGATTATTTTATAGGGATTTTCAAAAATTGCAAAAATATACATTGGCCCTTTTAGCACCAAGACGCAGATATATTTCTAAAGAAATTATTAGGAGGCAGATTAGTACATCATAATATCTAATTATTTTATAATCTTTTTATTGTTTCTGCTGTGACAACTTTCAAATGTTATTAATTCTTATTGCTAGAGAAATTGCAATTGAATTCACTTAATAAAAATATTTTCCTAAAATTATTTTTGGGCGTCACTATCGCTAATAATTTTTGCAGCTTACACATAATGTGATGTTTAAAAGGAAGTTCCTTAAATACTTCTACTATTAAATTCAAGATTAAAGTTAAAAAAAAGTTGTTATTTTCTAACTTATTATACAGATTTCTCAATCTAAAATTGGCATCAAGTGACATTACAAATGTCACTTTACCACTTATCGTTAGTTGCTTAATGATTTTAATGTTAAATTTTTGTCAATTCTATAGGGGCAAATAGAATGCAATCAATCAATTACCTGATACTGAGGTGATTTAATTTTTAATTCTTATTATTAATAATAATGTAAATTTTATTATAATCGTACCAAAAAAATATTTCAAAATAACCGAGCTAATGTAAAAATTATTTAGAATAATTCTAAAGAAAAACAAAAATTAATTTTTAACAAAAATTTCGGTTAACTTTAGGCACTTCTTAGGGCAGGGTTTCTTAACCTTTTTGTAGTCATGGACCCCTTTCAAAATTTCAAAAAGCCTATGGACCCCTTCCGAAAAGATAAAAAAGCAATATTTAACTTTTGCCAGGTTTTATTGTTTGCGAACTTTACATAGTCACATAGTTAGTGTGACGGTTGCTGCTGCTTATGCCGGATTAGAACGTCAAATTGAGGAGCCGTTTTGGATAACGCAAGGCGCATGTCATCTTTCACTTCTAACCGATTCCGCTTCTTAGTTTTATTGATACTAAACTTGAAAACCCTGCCTCGCAGAAATAAGTAGTTGCAAACGGAATCAGAACTGACATAGCTTGATTGACAAGTCGGGGGTAAGCTAGAGCTGAATGACACCACGATGTATCGTGAATGACACCAAAAGTCAACAATGTTTTTTGTGTCAAATTCAAATTGTGTCTTTTGATCTCAAATGAATGAGATCATCTTCCACGAGGTCCTCATCGTCAATTTTGTCGAGGTCAATCAAAAATGGACTTCGTACCCATGTTTCCTGATTTAACTGTTCTGGACAAAAAAATCCTTTGAAAGCGCTCTGAAGTGTTTCCATATGCTTTGACATATCTTTTTGAATTTTTTCGACAAAAAAAGGCTTAGATCAGGAGTTGGACCCAATTATTATATTATTGCATTATGTTAGGGCAGGCTCACCATGGACCCCCGTCGATCATTACACGGACCCCTTAGGGGTCCATGGACCCCTGGTTAAGAAACTCTGTCTTAGGGTGCGTTCCACTTAAAGCACACGACGACCACGGTCGATCGTTAATCCAATCAAATAACCTCGATCGATCTCTAGTCCAATCAAGAAACCACAGGACCACGCCGTGATCGTCGTGGGATTTAAGTAGAACGCACCCTTGTTGGTCTTTGTAATAAATGTAGGTGGAGTGCGGGACACTTGAACCCATTTTTCTTTTTGGGCTTTTGAAAGTTTCGACAGTTTAGAATAAATATAAATTTTAAATTTTTTTAAATAATCTTTATCTACCTACTGTGACACCATTAATAAAAAGAAGAAGGAAATGAGTCAAATCTCCCTAGTATCTCCCCAACTATCGGGAGAGATGAATCATACATGAATAACACAAAATTTTGGCCCTAGAGTAATAATTTTTCAAGCAATCACCTCATTAAATTGGACAATCTATTTCAAAAATTTTTATGTAACGCAGTGAAACCGATCTATGCTGACCATCAAAGATGACCATCAATTTACCTAAATTGACCGATTTTTCCGCTTTATAAGTGGTCAATAGCGAAGCTTCACTGTACTTAATAAAATTTGAAATAATATTATTGAAAGTGATATAAAATAGGGTGAGGGAGGGAGAAATAAAAAGCTAAAATTAAATGTTAAATTTTGCAATTAAATTGAAATATATTTTGAAATACACACTACAAGTAATATTTTAATATTATTGTCCTATTATGTACCCTAAATTTGGATGGTCAGTTTCAGTTACGAATGATGTAAAAAGTTTTAATCCAAATTGTTTCTTAATTCTAACTTTGCTTAATTTCCTTAACAATTATATTCCAGTTTTATTTATTTATTCAATCAATGTAATTTTTATAGTAAATTTATGATTTTAATGGTACAATTTTTAATCACTTGAATTATCTGGTTGACCATCTGAAGCTATCGCTAACCTGAGCTCACCTAATCCTGATTTAAATTCACTTGTAATTTTTCAAATCTTGTATATCTGCAAGATATTCGAATTGTTCAACACTTCACAACTCAAAGGTATGTAAAAATAGCGTGAGGGCTCCATCTACATTGGCATCAGGTTTTTTTTTATAACTTTTAACTCCTCACTTTTCAACCAATTCTGATAAATTAAGCTTCTGTAATATTTTAATTAAATAATCTTTCTTTACAGCTGCAAAGTGGAAACAAAATTGAAAATTTATCAGTGACTATCTCAGCTACTATTGACATACTTTGTGTTGGAAAGATCTATCCTTCTTCTACCAATCCAGTCTTAGACTGAAATAAACAATTTGGTAAAAGTCGGCAGTTATTGGAAAAGAGGAAATGCGATTCAAAACCTTTATCTTGCACAACTAACTCTGGATTCCTGAAGATCTAAATGCAACAGTTAGAATGATGTCAAAGGCCTTTGAAATAATCCAACAACATTATTTGGGAAAATGTTTACATTTGAGATTGGTTTTTTGTTTTTCGAAGGAACAAAAAACTTCACAATAACAAGATAAAGACGACCAATGTTCAAGAATGGACTGTAACAATGATGTAACCAGGTATTCATGGATGGATTATGTATTTTAATCTCATCGTAAACTTCAATACTGTATTGAAAAATGATGGGGAAAGATCCTTTTTTCCGAATATTTTGAAATTTTTCATTTCTCACGTTCCAGTAGCAAGAACATTAAAATTATCGCAAAAAATTTTGTTACAAAACTTGACCATAAAAATAGTGGGTAACCTATTTTTATAATGAGAAATTCTTTAAGTTACATTTTAGCCACATTAACCGAGTTAACTCGAATAAAATTGCATATAATTTGAAACTATTTTACTATAACTTAATTATTATTTGTAATACTAGTTTACTGTCTTCGGCCTAAGTTTTTTAGTGTAAACAATATTGTGTGAGAAATGAAATTGAAATAATTTAAAATTCACAATTAATAAATAAACCCACCTACTTCAAAGATTCGACATGACCGAATTTTGACAAAAGCTTCATTATGAAGTGATTAGTATTTATGAAATCTAAATCTGTTTCGTTTTAATTTGATTTTATTACAAATCTATTATAATTAGAGGTAAATTTATCAAAACAATTTCTTATTAATACATAATGCATGAAGGTTATATTTACTAAATTATTGCGTGATATGTTACTTGCTCTTGTGAAAAATTTGAAGAATAGCACTCAAATAATAATAAATATTGTCGAACAAAATGTTTAAATTATTGTTGCACAAGTTCACAATAGGTGAAAGTATAAAAAATGTAACATGGACATACATTAGGTACCTACTACTCGTTTATCGGATACTCGAATCGAATTGCATATGAGATAAAGCATTGCAGTAACGTTTGCAATGTTTCTGGTTCATAAATCCTTTAAAATTAAAGAAATTAATACTGTTATGTAAGTTAACATACGCTGAGTGGATTCCTTCTCGAATTAGTAAAAGGAAATTGCTGTTGTTATAGGTGTGCACTAATAAGTTAGTAGTAAATTTATTACCAATATGTTCAGAAAATTATACTGTATGAGCTTATTGAATAATGCAGTTCCAGGAAGAGCTACACGTGTAGGATAATTTACATCATTTTTACTTTAACCACAATAAGAAAGAATAAAGGTACATCATGATTCATGACTAAAGTTAAAAAAATTTACTACAACTTGTTATCAAAGAAGTAGGAAATCAATAATTAATTAAACTAAACAAAAAATTATAATATTAATAAATCTAATAATTTATTTATTATAATGTTTACTACCAAGGCCTAATATTTAATGTTTAATAATTACATAATGTGGAATGCAAACGGTATTACACTTCAATTACAGTATATAACAATACCCACCATAGGATTGCTTCACAATTTCATTTGTTTTAGATGATTTCAACTAAGTTTTTAAATTTTTCAATGTCATGCTTATTGTTCTAGTAAAATATACATATTATAAGAAATTTATTTAAAAAGAAGTACCAACAAATTTTCATAATTTCCATAATGTTACTGTAGATAAAGTATTACTATCGTGGGATTAGAACAAAAACTATTCAACAGAATTACATGAAATATCAGATAAATAATATTATATGGAATTTGAAAATTGAAATTTTTTTGAATTTTTTTGGGGACTGTTTTTCTAAAAATATATCTGTCCATTTAAATTGACATTGCATCATCATCCGGTTACAAAACCATAAAAGACACTCGTTAAAGGTTGCGATTTGCATTTAAATTATAAACGTGTAATTTTTGACTAACTAAAAATGCACTAAAACACTATTAGAACCAAAATGAATCATTATCAGTTGTTATCAAAATGTAAAATATAAGTAGTAGGTACTTACAACTATACATTCTAGTTCCATAGTGCATTTTTAGTTGGTCTAAAATGATTTAATGTTTACTATCAAGTTACACTACATTGATTAATCAATGGATTATTTAAATTATAATTAATTTTATGTTTAAAGTATGTAGTGTTATATATTTTAGTATTTCTGTAATCAAATGATTTTTTATCCACATCAAAAACATAATATAATATCAGCAACTGCAAATCAAATTCACCCCAATCTTTCCATTCCATTTGATTCCATTCTAATTATTATAATTAATTAAGCTTAGTTTAGAATTAATAATTAGAAAATTTTTTAATTTAATCTTAATTTAATTTAGTAAGTCCGGCGTTAACTTCAATAAGAGGATCTGTGTTGGGGTACTTCTGGCCCGACATGGTCAGAATCAGCGACACTCCGCCTGTCAAAATCTTAGAGTTTATTCTACAACAGATTGTATGTAGTGGTTTGGAGAGTGACAGGATCAGGGTGAAACTGAAAACCGGAGGTAGTACAATGGGCCCGATTTAGTGGCCTAAGTGCAGGTGAGTTCACGTAAGAAGTATACGTAAGAAAATATTTGATGTCGAATATTCCGAATTTTTAACATGTAAATTGCATAGTTCTTACTTACAATTTGTTCTTATGGTTACTAAAGCACTTTCACACTTGCCTAATCTGTTAAATCCATCACTTTATACACAAAATGGTACAGGAAGCATTTACAAGTCACCTTCCTGCACTCTGGCTTCAATCAGAATCGTTTTGGCTCATTCATGACATGGACGTCGACTGATCATAAATATTTCGATTTTCACCTCTATCTGGGGCATATGTGGGGCCAAATTTGATAAGGTTTCTTCTTTTAAGGTGAGAAACGCTACTAATTGTTACTGTTTTTTAAATATCAAATGTAACTCAATTGTCACTTTTAGTTTTTGGATTTCTAAAATAATTTTAAGCAGCCAATTTATAGTTAAAACAGTACAAATACAAAATTTTGGATTACTCAATAATTATCCAACATTGATGAAGCTTTTACAATATTGAACTTTTTCTTTGTTTAAAAGTGTCATGAAACAATAAGGAAAAATTTAAATGATTCAAATGTTATTTACAAATATTTACATTTTTGAAAATGAAAAATTCATTATTATCCTGTCCTCATTTCATTTCAATTTTCAATTTCAATTTCAACAGACTCTATTATTTTTTTGACATATTACAAACACATTGTCTCCTGCAGCAACCAAGTTGCTACAGAAGACGGTTTTTATATACATAAAATTTTCGCTGCTCCTGCGTAGCATATCAGCGTCCATATGGTCGTTTTAGATGTTTGGCGTCCTCATACGTGGGCTACTTCCTGGAAAACGAGTGTAAAAACCAGGCGACATGATTAGCGTGTAAGTGGCGTGTTTGTAGTTTACAACATTATGTTGTGAATGAGTTTATGTTTGATACGCCTGAAGGGCAAATTATTTTTGTGAATTGTGTTAATGTGGGCTGTAGTTTGGTTCCGCTTGACCGTGTGATCGAAAAATTTGACTGCGGCATGATGAATTTGTGTGGGAAGTCGGGGCATGTTTGCTAATTCGTGTAGATCGTATAAATCGGTGTATTTGTGGGATCCGGTGATCACTCGGAGGCACTTGTTCTGGGTACGTTGTAGGATAAGGATGTTGGTGCGAGCAGCTTTGCTCCACACCGGGGAAGCATAAAGGAGTATAGGTAAAATCATGGTTTTATAAATCTGAAGGCGGATATTTGGATGGAGTTTATTTCTACAGGAAAGAAGCGGGAAAAGGGCGTGCATTGCACGAGTGGCTTTCTTCGCGGTTTCTAAAAAGTGATCTTTAAATGTCAGTCGTTTGTCTAGGATAACCCCCAAGTATTTGGACGTCGGCGTCGATTTAATTTCTACTCCGTTCATGTTAAGTTTGTTTGTCATTCTGTCACGTTTTTGTGAAAATGTGGTCGTGGTAGTTTTTGCGGCGTTAACCTGCAGCCGCCAGTCATCGTAGTAGTCAAGTAACTTGTCGGCGTGTATTTGTACTTTTTCGATGGTCTCGTCCTTGGTTTTTGCGGCTGCGGATACGCCGGTGTCGTCCGCGTAGAGAGTGAGTGTGGTGTCGTCCGTTTTTGGTATGTCGTTTATGTAGTAGTTAAATAATGTTGGGGAGAGGATGGCGCCTTGAGGGACACCGGCCGGTATGGGTTGTGGATTTGATAGTGAGTTGTTGATTTTGACCTGGAAGGATCGGTTTGAAAGGAAGCTGGCTAACAATTTTATGATATGAGTTGGGAATTTCAAGACTAATAGCTTATGTAAAAGGCCGTCGTGCCAAACGGTGTCGAAAGCCTTTTCCATATCTAGAAGGACAGTGGTTGTAGATTTATCTTTATTGAAGTTGATGGTGATATCGTTGATTAGAATGGCAAGTTGAAGGGTGGTGGAGTGGTTTGTACGAAACCCAAACTGTTCTTTTATTAGAAGGTTATTTTGGGTTTCGAACGCTTGAATTCTGTTAAGTAAGATTTTTTCAAGTATTTTGGATAAAGTTGGGAGTAAACTGATGGGACGGTAGCTTGAAGGGAGGTGTTTAGGTTTGCCTGGTTTAGGGATGGGAATGACTATAGCGGATTTCCAGGCTTTTGGGAAATACTGGTTTTTTAGGCAGGCGTTAAGGATATAATAAATTTGGACAAGGAATTTTTTGGGGAGCTTTTTTAACATGTAGGTGCTGATTTTGTCCCGGCCGGGAGCTTTGTTTTTGAATTTTTTAATAATTTGTTTAATTTCATTGGGACAGGTTAAATCGGAAACTGGGGTGGGTGTTTGGGAATTATTAATTGTGTTAATTGAGGTGAGTACTTGGTTGTCGATGTCAGGATTTATTGTTCTGTTTGTTAAATTGTGATGGGAGAGGTAAACTTCAGCGATGGTGTTTGCTTTGTCGAGGTCAAATATTATTTGGCCTTGATTAGTGTGGAGGACGGGAAATTGTCTGTTGGGTTCGTCGTTTTTAAAGGTTTTGGCTAGCCGCCAAACTTTTTTAAGGTTTGATGGGGTAATGTTACTTAAAGTTTTGTCCCAGTTGTCTTGTTTGATTTTACTTATGTCATTACTTATGTCGTTTGTCACTTTGTTTATTTGGTCTTTAAGTTGTGGGTAATGGTGTCGTTGGTAGATTTTCCTTAATTTGTTTTTATTTTTGATTTTTGTTTTGATTTCCGGGGTAATTTTAGTGTTGTAGTCAGGTTTAGGGGTATCCTTTGTGTTACGGTTGTATGTTTTAATTAATGTCTTTGTGAATTTGATAATTGCGTCGTCGATGTCTTCGTTTGTGGCAATATTGCGGATGATTTCCTTGTCCAGAAGCTCCCGTCCGAAAGCGGTCCAGTCGGTTATGGTACGGGGTCTTGGTGGAGCAAATGGTAAAGTGATGGATTCAATTTCGATGAGGACTGGAAGGTGATCAGAACTTAGCTTTTGCAACACAGATGTGTTTGCGACAGCTAAGTTGTGAGTAATCGCCAAGTCGATCGTTGAAGGAGAATGAGCGGTGCAACCGGGGATGTGGGTGGGGCCGTCTGGATATTGAAGTAAAAGTGGGAGCGGGTGCGTTGCGATGTAGTCGAGGAGGCTACGACCGTTTTCGTTCGGGGTCCCCTGGCTCCAACTAAAGTGGATAGAATTGAAATCGCCCGCAATAATTGCCTTACTAGAATTTTGTATAATTTTGTTGATGTCGTTGAAGTTGTGTCGGTTGAGTGGGTTTAAGTAATAATTTGTAATTGTTAGGTCATTTAATTGTATGGTTTGGGTCTCAGCCTCGTCGGTGGTAATGTTTGTCATTGCCGGGTTGAGAGTATTTTTAACGTAAGTTAAAGGACCCCCTCCGGCTGTCTTCGGCTGGTTGTACGTTATGTAGTCGGTGAGTTTTGGTGGACGTCTTTTGTTAAGTTTCGTTTCTTGTACTAAAATTATGTCGGGTTTTATGTCATTCGCTAGGACCGCCAGCTCGTGCACTTTCCGGTAGATACCGTTCGCGTTCCAGGAGATTAAGGTTAGATTGGCTTTATTTGACATCGTATTTAATTGCGATTTCATTTAAGATTGTGAGTTTCTGAAACGCATTTTTGACTCCAGTGAGTCGCTCCGTACATTCCATAATCATGGCGAATGTTCGGGGTAAATCTATGAGCTCGTCTAACGCCCTAACCGCCTGCATTACGCGATTAATGTCTACCGGAGTTTCTGAAGGGTCAGTTGGGTCGCTGCTAAGGGTTTGTTGAAATTGCTGTTGCACCACTTGAGGAGTGGTGAACTGGGTCATGGTTGAACGCGCTGGGAGAGCAGGGAAAGATTGGATATTTGCAATATTTAAAACGGGAGCGGGTTGGGATGGTGACTGTGTGGTGGTGTTCCGCCTAGCAGTTGCACTCACCTTAGATGCATAGTCCACGTACTTCGGGCACTCGGACCAGTTGGCAGCATGAGATCCTCCGCAGTTGCAGCATCGAACTCCGTCATCTTTGGTGGTTCTTGGGCAGGCGGCTGTTGAATGTGGAAGGGTGCACTTAACGCATCTCGGATTTATGTTGCAGTGCGCGCTGCCATGACCGAAGTTCTGGCAGCGAAAACACTGCAGGTGGTGAGTGCGCTGGTGCACCTCCTCAAAGCGCACCACGATGGGACCCAGGGTTCTTACTGCTTTAATGGCACACATCGTGGTGCCGGCGGCGAAATTGACCAGGAATGATGGGGTCAAGTCCTGAAATTTATTCTTGAGCTGGGTGATTTTGATTGTTTGGATTCCATGTTCTTGAGCCAGTTGTTCTTTTACATAAAGTGGGTCCATATAAGGCGAACCCTTCATCACCAACTTTATCGTGCGGTCTTCTTTGTAACCATATGTGAAGCCTTGCGGGCCACCTGGAACTAGGATGATTTTTTTTAGTCCTTCGTGATCCTCTCTTGTGTTAGCATAAATCCAGGTTTGCCCGCGTACGTGCTGTATTACGTCAGATTAAATCATCTTACATCCTTTCATCACTGAGAATATTATTACATAAAAACAGGGCTGTCGCGTCCTATTGTGCACATTGTGCAAAACACACGGGCGGCCAAAATTAGGGGCGGTTAAAATCAGTTTAATTAAATTCCAGTAACAAATTGTATAAAACAAAAACTAAATTGCAAAAATAAAAAAATTGCATCTTTTGTAAGTTCAAAAATAATGGCTATTTTTATGAGATTAAACCAGATGACAAAAAGATGACTTCTTGAAAATTATAAAATAATGTTTTGAGAGTAATCAAATCGTTCGTAGCTTTTATATTCACACTCTGTTCATGCCGTTTTTGTGCTCCTTGTAAATTGTTTGGAAATTCTCAAAAAAGTGATAAAATTGCAGGCAAATTGGAATTATTGAAAAGGCATGCTTTTTATGTCGCAATTATTATTTGATTTTTGACTGGAAAAAAAAAATTTACACAGTGGTGAGATCGATGGGGATTTTTAACATCTCATTTGAAATACTGTTGTTCTTAAGGATTTTACTAATTTTCACCTTGGTGCGAATTTTGCCGATGGAGAATGCCTATTTTGACTGGACTATGTCCTGGTTTGATAATAATTAACTTTCATACTTTGTAATGACTGTTTTCGCTATAACATTTAACGTTTAAGAGATACTTCCAAAACACTGATTATTTGACCTTTGACCTTAAATAATAATTTACACAAAGGTGGGATCGATGGGAAATTTTGACAACTCATTTGAAATGCTGTTTTTCAGGCATATACCGATTTTCACCTTAGCTGTTTCCTATGAATAATGGAGGTTTTAAAGGGCAGCCAAATTAAACTTAGCACAAGGGCGGAAATACCCCTAGCGACGGCCCTGCATAAGAAGCATTTAAATACGCGATTATTAAAAGCTTTTTCAATCAAAAATGGTGATAAATTGACCAAACTTGTGGATGCATAATAATATATTAGCAAGACGTGACATTTCATTTAAATGACGTTTCGTTGTAGGCAAAAATTTCCCAATAAAACGTTTTTCCAACGAAAAGGGTCATTTAAAGGAATTCACCATTGCAAATAAATTGTCCTACGAATAAAATGTAAATGGGTGCTAAAAATTTTGCACAGTAACCAAGGAAAATATCTGTACTCCTTTAATGTCTAAGCAACACACCAAACATTTATAAGCTTACATTATCGAAACAAGGTGAAATGTTCTAGAGACGGAATTTTTGTTAAAATGCCTATTAGTTTAGTTGTAGGCATACAAAAATGAGTAATACCAAAATTTATTTCAAACGAAAACCTTTGATTTGAGCCCATATTGATTTTGCTTATATACCATGCTTACTTTTACATAAACCAATAATTATTAATATTCCATTAACTCAAAAAAAGAAAAATTAAATTAAAAGTATCTAGTAACTTACTCAATATGAATGAATCTACAGCCAAAGGATAATAACAAATTCGAATTGATCATTATACCCCTTGCTGTTGTTAAATATGACTTTGTTCTTGCTTGGAGTTTTCCCTTAATAAAGTTTTATATTCACTACTACAAAATATATTTTCCGAAAACTTCGCTTTAATTTAACATTATTTACCTGATTACTGACAGAAGGATTTTTTTCAAACTTTCATTTTCAGTTATTCTCGCCTTTTTTTGCAATACGAGTATTTACGTGGCAAAACTGCACATGCTTATAAATCGAGGTAAAAACTTACACGAGCTAAAATTTAAAGATACTTTTGTGTTAAAAACAAATTTCTGAAAAAGGTATTTTAAACATAAAATAAATATTAATTAATGACGTTTTTTACTACAAAATAATTTTGGTTCTTCATTTTTCTGAAAAAATATTTTATGCAGCTGTGACCAGTTCCACAATTTTTAAACATAATTCTATTGTGGAATCTTGATTGATTTATTTATTTACATATAAGTATATTTTTCATATTTTCTAACATTCTATAAAATTATTTTATAGAGAATTTTGATTATGAAAAAAGTTGCTTTGTTCCTAAATTGTATAATGTATAGGATATTGTATACGAAGTCAGAAAACCTCTGGATTTATTCATTTTTAATTTAGCTTGATTTTTTATTATATTATGTACCTATCCATTGACAGAAGCAACCACCTTGTTAACATTTTTGGGAGGGGGCTGTTTGAGCAATTATTTATCAAGTATAAAGCTCTTAATTTAAATTTTCTATGTTTTCCAAATTTAGAAATTAAACTTAATACTATTTTAATTTTACTGTCGACTGAGAAACAAAAATATAATGTACCTAAATAAAATTGCAAAATCTGGATTATTTATGAATACTGTGTTTGAATTACAAATATTTTATTATCGTTTTAGAGAAATTTATTTTGTTAATATATTTTTCAATAATTCCTTATACGTGTAATACCTCCTACTTATATTACTTTGTTGAGCCTTTTGTTAAATTACAATTTTGTAACTTACAATTAAAATTTAATAAACACTACATATTTTCCAACAAGGAAACCCGAGGAAGGTTCTAAGCTAAAAAAATATATATGTATGTGGCATTAAAGAAAATTACAGAATGATACAGTAGGTATCCTTAACAACCTCAATTTTAGTATCTTTATTTGAAGTGCTAATCGGCCAATTACGCACTGGAAGGCTGCTATATAATCTACATATCTACAACCGTCATTGGAAAACGAATCAAAAACCTGTCCTTATAAGACTGAAAATAATTAAAATTGTGTATCAAATAACTCATTTGGTTGTATTTCAAAATATTATTCCATTTTTTTAAACTCTTAACTAGGTGAAGGAAGGAAGTTGCGCTCTTATAATCTTTGAAATACCAAATTCTAGAAGTTATTCTGTACCAACTACATACATATATTTTCATAATAATAATTTTTTTTATGATAATGGTGTGTACTATGTTGTTATCCGGATCGTTATTGTTATTTAAATAAAATATCTAAACATGAATGTCAGAATTGTAGTAAAATATACATTTCAGAAATACCTTTTACAACAAATGTTGATTACCTAGTAGAATAATGAAACGTTTTTAAATTCCGATGTTATTTCTTTAAAAACGTATGAGTGAAAGATTTACTGCATCCCTTGGAAAATTGGTTGAAACGGAAAACATATCTCCGATAATGTAATCGTTTTATTTTATTCCCATTTGTAATTATGTTTTATTAACTTTTACAAATTGACTACCCATAAAGCATCTTACAATCTACGAATATTAATTAAGTTTTGAAATTAAATTACCATGAGATATTTTTAAATATTTCGTAATAATTTTTTTTTTGCATTAATAATAATTAGCAGGTATCTTCAAATCTAACAAGATTTTTAATATCGTAGTAATAAAAAAAAATACATATTTCACACAGTAAATTCTTGTTTATTTTTAAAAATTACATTTATTTGACTAACAGTTAATTTGGTAAAATTTACCATGTAGAAATAAGTGGAGCACCGATGCCAACAGAATGAACAAGTGGAGCTGAGTGGATGGTATGGTGCGCTATGGGCACTTGATGGATAAGTGGAGCACTGATGATTGGAGAAGCAGCAATAATAGGACTGGAATGAATGTCCACCCTTGAAGTATGGCTGGTGGCTACTGGAACAACTCCGGCAACATGCGTTTGGACGATTGGAGCAACAATTGCATGAGTTTCAACAATTGGTTCAGCAGCGACAATATGGGTTGATGCGATGAGAGGACTCGAGTGAATATCAATTCTTTCCGAATGGCTGGTAGCTACAGGTACTGTAGCCAAAACACTGGGTTTTGGAGCAGCAAAGACGGCGACTACAACAGCTGACAACACCACCAAAGTATACATTTTGATATTAGGTTTGTGTTGCACTCTGAATGTACAAGAACGAAGTTAAAAATGTGACTATTTTATGAGGGGACATTTCATCTTTTTATACCAAAGAAGCAAATGCGTGTTAAGAATAATAGATCAATCCAGTTTCCGATATTACTGATTATATGAATAAATAATATCGATCATGGGATTCTATCAAATTAGGCAATAAGCTCTGTGATTGAACTTAAAGGTCATACGACCTTGACGGCGGCAGTATACTTTTACTACCGTAGTAAACATATATGGTTGACCTTAAACATTAATTTGTCTTCCTGCTTTAATATCAAGAATTCTGCATTGAAGAAAACAAGTAAATAATAAATAAATAACTAAAAATGCAAAATTTGAGCTTGCAAAATGGAAGGTAAGAAAAAATATAAGAACTTTCAAAAACGTGACTGTTTTATTATTATAAATATTATAGTTACAGTTTTTAATTCTGCAATATAGATGCCAAAAGTTAAATTTTTGCCGTTAGAGGAAACTTGTTTATTCCTAAACGTTGAATACAATCATTTGAGTTTATTTTTATCATAAAATTTAAATAATTCAAGAATATTAGTTACGGGAAAATTAATAATTAATAAAAAAAAGGATTGCTTATAATAATATTGAATAATATCGTGTACCTCATCGATAGGACATAATCCTACGAGTATTCCAAATGTGTATTATAATAACTATTATCCTGCGTTTACATCTTCTATGGGAATTTTGGATTATCACGGAAGAGTGCATTTTCACCATTTAATTAAATGACTGATTACTTTTATTTGGTAATCCAGTTGTAACAATGCAGAGAACAATGAAGTTTATATACTATCCTATTATTTATTTAGTCAGAGTTAAAATTTATTTAAAAAACTCAGAATATTAAATTGTTCCACATTTGCCAGTATTGTCGTTATCAAAAGTTTCTTAAAATTGCGTTAGTAAAATTTTCTGTTAAAAAATTAAAATTTCCTTAAAATACACATAAGCCTAAATTTACATCTAATTGTTTATAACCACAATATTTAATCTTTTATAAAATTTATACACGTGCCTCTTAATTACAAGGCTGCCTAGGGTTTTTCAGGAAGAAATTTTCTGCGAACATTTTAATTATATAAATGTCAGTCACAATCCTCACTTAACGATTTTAAACAATACGGTTGGTTCGTTTTGTCTTTGAAATAATATAAATTACAAGTAATCAAGTTACTAATATCAACAAAAATGTTGAGGTAAACAATACATATAAAATAGAAAGTTGTAACGCCCAATTTGTAACTTTAAACCTACTGGTATTACTTTTGTAATTTGTATATTAATGATTAATTCTTCAATGTGCAACCTTGATACATTGTTGATTGACGCAAACAAATAAGATATTATTTTTGAATAATTTACCTAAAAATTTCAACATTTAATTATTATTATTATTAGCTGGAGATGTACTAAGTAAAATAAAAACAAACATTGTCAGGGTGTTGACCAATTTGCTCATCATAAGCTACAGAAGTTTTGTCCATGTGGTATGAAGCTTGAAGAATTGTTATTCTAAAGCTCAATTGTATTAAAATTATTTATAGAAAATCTACCCCGGAACAACATCTGGAGATTTAATTGTTTGTTTATTGCAGCTATTAATAAATAATTGGTTAGTAGGTTATTATGAAGTGAAGATAATTATAGCGACAAATTATAGTACACCTGGGTCTCTAATTACATCGTTTCGAATTTAATTTTCGGCTTTGTGTCATTTCACATGAAATAAATCGAATAATTTTACATCGAACATAATATAGACATATACGTAACTAGGGGAAGCTTAAAACATTAATATAAAAAACATTATTTTATTTTATTCGATTCCTTTCATAAATTAATAAATTATATGATGCCATAATTTACCTAGTAAGCATTGAGTGTACGCATGTTTAATATATTATTTTTGAATAACAAATTGAGCTTCAAAACGATTATCATTTTTGATTCTCAAAAGATGCTCACAGTCTCCGTCTCTGCAAACTTTTTGACCAATAAATAAAACAAAACCAGGTTCATAAGCCTATTGACTAAACTGTAATTAATAGTACAGTGCTAAAACCTCAGTGTAGAAGATTCGCATAACAACTGTGAAACATTTTAGTTTCACTAAATTTGTATTCTGCTTTTAACAAGATGCAACGTAATTTCTGAAATAGTTTCAAATTAACTTAGCGTCTTGTATTACCTTTCAGAGTAACGTACTAAATTTGTTATTAACAAATAAAATTGTGAATAATTCACGCTAAGTTGAAAACTAACATTTGGAAGTCACAATGAACTGTAAATATACCAGAGCGATGAGACGCAATTTGTGACTCGACTATATTTGCAACCCCGCCTAAGGCTAAGATAAAAAGATATTATTTAAATTGTTTAACTCCTGATAATAATATTAAGTAATGTATTTTAATATTATTATATCGAGTTATAAATTAATTAAATATTTTAATATAATTTTATTGAGCTTTTAGACGTGGGTACGTCTTTCGTCAGAATAATGTGTATATAAATCAGAAATTATTTTAGATAAAAATTTTGATAATAGTTCGTACATTATGTAGGATAGGTGATTTATTGCTAACAACAATTGGTCGAAGAGGTGTTCCATTTTTATAATTTTAGGTAGATCATACATTCTATGAGGTATTGCACTACTGTAACGCAAATTGCTCTAATTTGGGCCACTTGCCCCGCTGATCTACGAATGGAAAGGTAGACAGGCCAGCTAAGGGATTACACCCCCGTCCAGTGCCAGAGCATGGGTCGCGCGGACGCGGTTCGTAGGTTCTTCCGTTGGCTTAGGCGATCAATCAGCAACTAACCAAGAAAAAAAACCTTTCGGGCGCCAGTCCTCTAAATAAAATACGGAAGTAAATAAGAGTTGATTTTATTTAAAGAACAAAGTATAGATAAAGATGGGGTTGACAATATCTGATTCCAAAACTCCAATAGGAGACACAAAACATACAACATAGCAAGTAAAATCCAGGATACCCTGAAGGGATACCCTGGGACAATCAAATAAAAAAACAGATGAGTTGCTATCTGAAAACAACTCACTAAAAATAATCCGCGCATCCAGGAGATTGCCCAACGCAGACATAAAACGTTGGTAAAATTGACTGCAAATAACACATTCGCAAGAGATATCATCAAGTAAAATTAAATACAGCAATTGCTTTCTAACTTACCCTTCCACCTCAATCCGTCCGATTCAACATCTCAATTCTTTTGGAACCTCTGGAATATTAATGGTTCATCGTTTAAACTGAGTTTCAGGTGTAAAGCTAAAAATAACAAAAACTGCACAATTAAACAAGAATCAATTCACCTGCGAACGGTATAGCATCTCAATGTCGATGTAAATAATTAAGGCAAGCAAATCTTCTAAATGCGCTTCCAAAAAAAAACTAATTAATGGTTTTCCAGCCATCCTACGTCGTTGGTGCTGTCCTAACCACTACAGATGGAATAGTGGTATAGGCTCACGCTACCGCTGCGACAAGAAATCCCTCGATGATGGAATGGAGCTCGCACGTCTTCCCAAAAAGTATGGATAAATCGTCAAAGGAGACGGCCAAAGTGACAAACTTATCACACCACTTCTTAATCAAAGACGCAAAACTGCGGTGAAGCTGGGGATAAACGAATGTTGATCAGTCCTGCCCTCTCCATTGATCTCATACGGGAATGGTGAACCCAAAAACGAAATTCCAACATCGTCAAAAATGGCTGCCACAGATCGTTCGACACAGGAATCAAGGTTATCACAGGTGGAAACAAGATAACCAAACTGCTGGCCCATATCCATACAAATAACCATATGGTTGGTGGATAAAAACAGCCAGATGGACAATCGGGCTACTGATCACCATGTGCACCCGCACAGAAAACCATAATTAAAATTGGAAACCAAAAATTGACGTCACAGAAAATTAACGTGGTAGTACGAAAAAAGCTAAAATTTATCAAAGTCAAACTTCCGCTCATGATAGAAAATAATGCAATCTTACCCACAAATGTAGCACAGAAGGTAAAATAAAAAAGATCACTTCAATAAACTAACAATTTGTGGCTCTTAAAACATAAAATTGCACACACGTAAAATGAAACTTGCACTTTTCATAAAGATAAGCGAAGAATGAAATTTTGATAAATTTTCGAAATTCAATACGATTGCGCGTGTTTGAAACACACACAGGGTGATGCATAGATTTCCGCCAAAAATATAAAAATAGCATTTGAAATGCTACACTACATAATTTCAGTAAACTATGAAAAGAATCGTTAATATATTACAATTTGATTGTTTTTAATTTGTAGGTTGTTAGTAGGATCTTTGGTTAGAATCTTGTCAGTTGAATCATTAATCAATTTTTTTATTTTTTCCTTATAAGGTAAAACACCCACTAGTTGAACAGTTTTGAAAGTAAAACCTATTTCACTCTAATTTAAGCAAATAAAATTCGATTAATTTGATTAAAATATGTTATTTATGAAAATATAGATAGTTTTGCATATAATAGCAAAGAAAAAAGGAATAATTAATAAAATTATCATATTTTTACAAGGTTTTTAAAATATACTTCAAATGCATCAGTAATTGAACAATCTCTTTGAATCGCAGTCGTAATTGAACACTCCGGTGGTGGTTGTACTTGAACACGTGTGAAAATAGTAAAAATCAGTTGAAATCGAACAAAAATCAAATCGATATTCTAAAGATACATTTGGCAACATTGATTTATTTATGTATGACAAACGTAATGGACAAACGTGATCATTTTATGTTAGTTTTTTCGAATTCAAGTTCATAACCTAAAAACTGTGTTTGCGCGGTTTACGGTGTAGTAACTTTCAATGGCAAAAGTAGCATGCTTATCGGCTATTCCACATTGCAACTTTCAAGTTAACAAAAATATAATTATTTCGATTTATAATTAAAAAAAACTTATAGAAATCAATTGCTAAATCATCTAGTAATTATAAAATACGGATATTACTTATTATGAATATTCCGTTTTTGCATTAATACAATTTCAAAAATCTGTTCAAGTGCTAGTTCCATTTCTTGCGGTGTTCAAGTGCTGGGTGTTTTACCTTATACATCTTCGTTTATAATAACCATATTATTCACTTTATCTGCATTTATTAGTTGATTTTTTTTATTATTTTCTAAAAGTTTTAATAGTATTACTAAAATTCATTCTTAAAAGGTTTTTCGTATCAAAGTCTAGATTTTTAACAGAGTTTTCTATTCCTACGATGATATCCTCTGTAGGAAAGGTCTTCTCAGGTAAGATCATGTAAATTTCTGACCAATCTTTAATGCACGAATAATCTCATATGGTATGGTGACCAGTTATATTTATTATCCATTTTTCTTCAATTATTTATTCTTCTACTTCATCATGACATGACATTATCATAAAATAACTAGCTGTTGCCCGCGACTTCGTCCGCGTGGAATTCACTTTTTTGCGCGCAAACCTTTTTCTTTCCTTCCGTCTCTATATTCTCTACTCCATCGGTCTCTCTCTCCTGGTATGTTGTCCACAGTTTCTTCATACAGTCCTGTCCTGCACGCTCTCTTTCCACTCATCCACCTCTACAGCTCCCAAATTGTACTTCGCTTGTTACTCTTGGCTTCAACATTACTCTGGCACTCCAACTCCCATCAGTTCCCATTTCCGGCTACCTCCACCTCTCGTACTCTTAAGAATATTCCTCATAATTCCTCTTTCCATTCCGTTTGACATTTCATTTCTCTCTCTCTACTCGCGCTAGAAACGACAACCCAAATCAACTTTTCGGAGGTTCTCGTTCTATCCTAACCTATCTCACACTTTTATTTTTTAATTTCTAAAAGTTTATTCTTTTCCTTTCTAAAGAAAATTCCATGCTTCTGGACAGTAGACCCACCGGTTTAGGCTGTGCTTTGGAAACTTAAAGGAGGTCTACAGTGGGAATCTCGTTACTCCATTCCTGCGCGTCACCACTAATTAGATAATAGGTGATAAATCCCTTTGGGATAGGATTTTCATGAAATCCTTTCTTAGTGCTCGCCTACTTGATAACAGGAACCTCTGTGCAAAATTTCATCGCTAAGGACCCAGTAGTTTGGGCTGTGCGTTGATATATCAGTCAGTCAGTCAGTCAATCAGTCAGTCAGTCAGTCAGTCAGTCAGTCAGTCAGTTTATTATTTTATATATATAGAAGATTAAATAACAAAAGAAGACTAATAAACGACAAGGTTACTTTATAAAATTAAGTGATAATAATGTTTTAATTTTTAAATTTAGATACATTTTTTATATATTTACTGTCGAATTAACTATGTACAATAAATGTTATGTACAGGTGTAAAATATTAACTGTCACACTAAAAATATTAAATTAAAAGAAAAGTTTTGTATGAAAACATATAAAAATTTTATTACAAATTACCACGGATGTATGCAAATTACTTATACATTTCTGAAGCAGTCTTCAAAATTTCATTCAATTCTCTTCCATATTTGTTTTGGAATTTCCTTCAGACTTTGTAAAAATGATTACACGCGGCACGCACACACTTCGTCTGATTTTCACTCTATACTTTGGTTAAAACTTTTTTAAACTTCTGCAAATTTATATTTTTTGGATTGCCCAATTTGTTAAGCACATAACCTTAAATACAACAATCCAAAGAATTAAGGTCTGGAGATACTGCAGGCCATTACACTAATAAATTCAGGTAAATTTTATTGAAACCACACGTTATGCAATTTTTCCCTTATGGGAGGGTGCCGAATCTTGTTGGAAGGAAAATTTGTTAACACCAAATAAGATTTGAGCATGGAATAGTAGATAATCAATAAAAATATTGTTTAAATAATAAAAAACATTAATTTTTACACCCGTTTCAATAAATTTCAGTGAAAACTTACATATTTTGGAAACCTACCCCCAAACCATTAATAGCGACTTATTCTGGAACCTATCGACACTTATTTTGCTTCTAAGGATATTATCCATACTAGCAGTACACAATCGGTCATTCTGGGGGTTGTCTGGTTCTTGAAATATCATTATGCTTTTCATCTGAAAGGATAATTTCACAAGCACCGTGCCGCAGTAACAATGCTTTGCATTTTTTATGTCTATTTTCTAATTGATTTTGTGAAAGACCATGAATGTTTCTCTTTTTGTATGCCTTTAGACTCAGATCGTGTCTTAAAATTAAATGGACTGATTAGTGGCTCATATTGAGACTCTGGCCAAGGTTTCTTGTCGAAACTGCACAGTTGCTACGAATTCGTTTCCGTACAATTTTTATTTTTATTTTGGTTCTACGGTTTTTTTAAAATTTTTACTCTTCCCGCATCCCGAAATCGGGTAAAAGTTTGCAGAACAAAATCTTCTATTAATTTTTAGGTTTTTAATAACTTCAAAATTTCACAAGTTATCTTTCCATTCAAGTGTAAATTTCGGACAAGCTCGCGTTTTACGTCCATCGTTACAAAAAGTTTACTAATGAATATATTTAAATGCCTATTGCAGTGTTAAGACATATAACAAATAGATGATGCAATTTATTGTAAATTGCAGAATTTGTCTAAGCATGTTATCACTCCAGATATTGAATTATTTTCAAGTGCGACAGTTAATGTTTTACACCCTGTATACAACATTTTTTTAAAACAATTTAATTTGTAACATTATAACTCTCAGTATCATCATTTTTTTATCAATTTTATTTCAAAACCCGTTTAGTTAACTACCCAATCGAAAATGTGGTTTACTTTCCTATTCGCCAGTATTATATTATAATGTTATTCAACACCTCCGAACTCTTTTAATTTTAGGGAGTATTTCTTAAAATAACTTTTATTATAGTATTCATAAACTGTTATTTGTGAATGTAGTTATTTCTTTCTAACAAACCAAGGAGCGCTGCACATGATTCTTAATATAATTCAAAAAATATTATAATAAGCAGCTTGATCTCTGATAAATTTGAGGACCTCGACTTCGTCTCGGTTTTAAACAGTATCCTCGACCGGTTAACTGCATATAATTTTACCTTGATATTTAATATGTTATACCAACATTGTAATAATAACGAAGAAAGTTATTTATGAAAATAACATTGCTAAATATTGAATTTATATTAATAATAATAGAATAAGTCTTTGATAGCATTGATAGCTTTGTTCTTAACTGAAAGTAAATTGAAAATGAGAAGATGCATTTCGTGTCCCTAATGGGCCCTATTTTGGAAATAAATCGCATTAAAAGTTCATTTTATTACAATGTGTATGGAGAAAATAGCGAGAGTGATAATCTCAAATCTCAATTATCTACCATGCACAAAATAGGTACTGATATCGTACCGAATATCTGGATTATCTACTGTGGATTGAAACAATAACAAAGCAATAATAATAAAATTGAAAATACTTTCTGAAACGAAAGGTTAACAGAAACCATGCAGGACAAGTTCTTTTCGGTAACTTTAACTTTTTACAGATTTATTCAAAAGTGTTTTAAAATAATGGTGCACGTGACAAAACAAAATGTTTTGCCGGCGATGCAGGAAGGGTTTCCAACAAAACGACCGGTAATTTAAGTGTTAATTTAAATTTCTTAAATCAACCTAGATTTGTTTGGTGTGATGGCGGAACGAACTTTACTTTAGGACTTATATTTTCGGTAAGGTCGATCGCTTTTATACACATAGTCAGTATAAGTGGGGTTGAATCTTACCACAAACTCTCGTATTCTATTTCATGAACAAAAGTTCCATTAAATCCTTAAAACAATCAATGCAACAAATGCAAGTATGCTATTGGGGTACATATTAAAGATATTTATACCTCATTCCATGACTTGGATAGGATAATGGTAACCTCATCAGGCTGATTACTATTTTGGATAACCTGATAAGTGTGATATGTTATATTATATTCGACATTTTATATAACGCATAAAACGCAACTTCCCTTAAATTTCTCTTATTTCAATTAATTCAGTTGCAAATTTTTTATTTTTTACTTTTTTCCATTAAGTTCCCAGCAATAATTAAACGTGTCTGGAACAGTAATTCAGGCAAGAGAAGAAATTTCTTTAATTTGGTGATCACGCATGCTAACACAACATAGGAAACTCGGTGGTTCCAAAACAAAACATTTTCAATTTCAATTAGTAAATTTTTATAACATGAAAACACTGCAATACCCAAATACATTAAATAGATTTTAAGATTAATCTTAAATTTGATTAAACTGTCAATCCAACTTTTAGATTAAAATTTTTATTAGCATTATCAGCGCATTATCGAGCAATTAAAATCGTGATCAAAATAGTTGCCATGAATGGTGGTGATTGAATATATTACGTAATAATGCAATAATTGAAGTCATCATTAATTAATTAATTAATAAGTTCATAATAATTAATTAAATCGTGAGTCAATAATTAGATTAATCAAAATCGTTAGACGATAATTAGATTGATATATCAATCAAACTATCTTCGTCTTGGTGCGAAATTGGTAGATACCTATAATACAAATTTATTATTGTTATTTCAATTTTAAACCTGAAAGAGAAGAAAATATTTAATACTACCTTGTTATTTTAATTATTCAAATTGATATCCGTTTATAGCTTATAGTGTATAAAACGAAAAATAAATTATATTATTATTCATTTCTCGATCAACTTGAACATTCACTGCAACAATATTTATTAGTTATTTTCAATATTTATTTGTTATGGCTTTAATATTCTCATTTAAGATTATAAAGTACTTTGTTTTAATTTAATAAATTATTACCTATTTTCTTCATAAAAAAAGTTAATGCCTTGAACTCCTATTGAAAAATGCTTTCGAAAAACCATCAATCGACATACCTACATATTCACATTATTCATAAAAATCATATTATTGAAAGCTTCTAAAACTTTAAAATCAACTTTTCGATTATTCAGAATCGATACCAATTTAAAAAAAATTAATAAGGTGTCATACAGATATAAAGAACCAAGGACCATTGATATCAGCAACCTTTTATTCCGTTTTAGTTTTGTCTTCAGGGTGCATTTATTCGAGAAGTATTAAGCTTTATGTACCTCTTGCCATTTTTCAAATTACAATTTTGCAGTAGTTAATTAAACGACATTAGGCATTAGTAACAAATGAGGAAACATTAAAAAAATAAACGTCTATTTTCAGAGGGTTCATATGTTTATGATCTATCCAAATTAGACATCCGAGCTTCAAATGATTCATAAGGAATTATAAGTTATTGTGTGAAGTTTGAAACTAGATTAACTCCCAGAAACTTGCTGAATCAAATCGTATAATCGATCAGTTACAGTTGATGAGCACCAATATAATAATTTTATAAAATAGTTTAACTTCACTAATCTAAAGATTCAAAAATATTCATAATTACAAAATGAAAACAACCATACGAAATCAAAGATGCCAATAAAGATTTCGATTGCGTTTATTGCAAAACTCTTTGAACATTTATTTATTTATTTAATTAGGTATATATTTACCAATTCCATATTTATTAAGATTATAGCATTTTTCTTTTTAATTATTTAATTAATTAATTAATGATAAATGCTTAATTATTGGTAGGTATATTATAATAATCCGATTGCTATCAAAATGTGTTAATTAAAATGATCGCATCAATACCTTGCTATAATTATTACGATTAATATTATGCTTAAGCAATATAAATCATTTTTACTTAACTCTAAAGACATAAGTAAAGAAAAACAAAAAAACGTATTGGAAATTAAGGTTAGTACATTAAAAACATAAACCACAAGCAATAAGCAAAAAGTAAGGTTCAATTAATTTCGAGGGTTGTTGGGTTTTAGTTATGTTATTAAGTAATATAAATTCTTATAATTTTGGGCAAATAAAAGAAACAATGCAAATACAATCATATTATTTTATCGACCCTGACACTGTAATGTGTTCACAACGCGTAACCTGGTATTTCATAATTTTAGCGAAAAGTTTTAAAATTATTGCATATTTAGCTAATTAACCGCTAAGAAAGGGCAATTGCAAAATTATTGTGTGGTGTATATATAAAGTTAAAATTTTATGTTTATTCATAGTACTCTTTTAGAAGTCATACAAACATAAACAATATCAACATGTTGAAGTTAGTAGTGTTATCAGTTTTAGTGGCTGTTGTTGCTGCAGCACCTCATCCTGGATATTTACAAAGCGCTCCACTTGTTTACGGATATCCAGTAGCAACAAGTCACAGTTCAAGAGTGGATTATCACAGCAAACCCATCCTTACAACTTATGCAGCTCATCCACTGATATCTTCTCATCAGTTAGTGTCTCCTGTCATTAAGGATTATGGATATGGTTCCATATACGGCGGATATGGTAACTACGGTTATGGTAGCCACGGTTATGGTGGGTATGGTAACCACGGATATGGATATGGATGGTAATACAAGAACAATATGAAATTCTAAGTATTAAAGAAGTAAATGTAATAAAAATTAAAATGTTAATTTTATGAATAATGCATTGTTCGAAGTATTGATATAGCAAACCAAAGTTAAAATGTGACAAATTGCATCTACATATTATGTATATTATATTGAAAATTTATATAACTGTTACTAATTTACAAACAAAATAGATCGTGTAATATCTTGAAATATTTCCTCATATTAATAAAGTTGTAAAATTACTCTAACAGAATATTTATGAATTTTTTCATTTCACCACGCCGCGCCGACTACACCAATCAATGAATACTGACATTGTAGAGTTAATTTTATTCATAGTGATTGGTAGTGGCTAATATGCAGAAACGAATATTCGTCATTTCGGTTCTATGTTTGTGTCAATTGGTGGAATTGGGTGTCAAGCGTTCTCCCCCCCCCATATTTGCCGCGCAAGCCAAAGTCACGTGGCAACCACTATGAATATATTTTCCTCTACAAATGTAGATTTTAGAGGATCTTTAAATAATCTGCACATTCATCAGGTATCTAACTTCTAGTTTTTCATTCCTTTTTTATTCACAGTAAGTGGGTTAATGAATTGAATATTTTTTCTTCAAAGTAAATCTCGAGAATATAATAATCAAAATTCAAATAATCGATTTTGTTAACTAACAGAGCTACCTGCAGCTGATGAATTTCCAATTTTGATAAAACCAATCGTGACACTTTTGGTGCAGAATATTATAAATGCCTAATAAATACAAAGATAAGTGTTTAGGGGTATTTTTTCAAATGCACCCTATTTGTAAATCAATCGTATTTATAGTTAATTTTATTGTAGTGTAATTTTGATAGACAGTGAGGATTTTTATTAGTTGCAGTAACGAAATTATCACTCCTGGTATTTTTTTACTGTATAAATCCTTATTTTCAATTTACATTCATTAAAAAAAAGTTATTAAAATTGGGAATTCATCAGCTAAAGGCACCTCTTGGGGGACATCAAATCTGATAATATACTGTGTTTCAAGACTCGTGACCATCATTGCTTCAATTCTGGTAAGTTTTTAATAATATTTTTGTTTTATTTTATCGTTAGTTTAATAAATATTTTAAACTAAAACGAATTTAAACAAACAAAAATTAGATTACATTGAGAATCAAGAGGGAAGTAATTGTTATAAATCTTACTTGTGTCAAGAGCGCCAATGTTAATTTCAATATCGAGATGTGCTAAATAAAATTACATCATGAAAGAAATATTTCAAGCAAAGGAAATTTTTCAATTTTAAATTGAGACAACCACCAATAAATATAAAACCTCCTGCATTTGAATGACTTAACACTTTTTTATTATTATTACCGTTGTAGATTGAATAAAAAAAAATTCGGAAATCTAAAATTACAAAGGAATTGAAATTGCAAGTCAACTCACCGGAGAGAGGTAGTCTGTTGATCAAATTCAAGCATATGAGGTTGGGGCAAATGAAAAAAGTAAATTAAAGTGGGGTAAATAAACAGGTAAGGCCTCAACCTTCAAGTTCTAAATTGAGAGAACTTGAAGAAGCGTATATCCAAAAATGGATGTAAATAAAAACGCTAATGAAGAAGAAGAAGAAATAAACAAAGATGTACAAAATCCAAAATAATCCAATGCAATGTAGCAAAAATAATCTTCAAAATCAATCGTACCCTTTTGACACAAAACAACTTAATCACAATCGTCACAATGTTTAGTATATTTTTAGTACTTAAAGAAGATTATAATAAAAACGTTAATACTTTAAGTTGTTATTAACATTCCAGAGTGTTTTGAAAAAGTTTATTTGTGAAAAAATGTAACTGTTTTATCTATAGGGGACAGGTTTGCAGGTTGCCACCTACTGCAGGTTGCCACCTACCTTGGATTTTGGTGTTGGGCCAATGTCATAAACTAAATTTTGACTGAAATCGAAACCTAAGGAGGTGTGATCACTTTTAAACTAGTTCTGGAGCGGACAGAGCCACTAAGACAGTGTGTGTTGACAAAAGTTTGAAAAGTTTTATCGCGAAAATTTAAAAATTAAAATTGTGTTTTTGTTCTGTGTTCATAAATTGAACATTTTAATCGAGAAATCAAGGTAAATATTTTTTCTGTATTGCTTTTACATTCAACTTACATTATCCTAACAAAATTTCAAACATATCATGAAATAGCAATTTTTTTCAGATATAATTCTAAAATAGTGCTAGAATGCAGGTTGCCACCCACTCATATGCCCGTTTTTATGATTGTTTGATGCTTACAATTGTTATTGAGTCAAAAGTGAAGTGTTTTTATTGCATTAAATAATTAAATTTGCAAGATAATATGGAATCATGCAAATTAAAATGAAAAATCAAATTTTGATTTTTTATGCCAATTTACACTAATTTTTTTATGTTTACGACCACTGAGTGTCAATAAAAACCCATAAATTTTATAAATCAGTTGGTTTTCTTTCCGTTTTTCTACATTTTCAGCAATTTATCGATGGGTGGCAACCTGCAAGCCTAAATTTCAAGAGCTCGATTTTAGGTACATTTGAAAAACTCCTGTATAATTTTTATTTTTTGAAAATTCAAATAATTTCTACGTCAGGATTATGCCTTTTGAGTTCCTCTTTCCAACGAATATTATAATATCAACAATATGTTGATTTTGTGACGAGCTATGAGCAAAAAAGCTAATGGGTGGCAACCTGCAAACCTCTCCCCTACTATAGGGTGTTTTTTTAGCTGCATGAGAACTTCAAAATGAAATAAAACATTAAAAACCTGATGGAATGTTTTGGATATAATTTTTTTATAAAAGTACAGTTAAAGGCATTTATGATTTGAACATGACTTCCGGCATGTGACCACCACGACTAATGGTTACGAAGCGCATCCGTTCAGTCCAATTTTTGACCACTTTTTCCAATATTTCTGGCTTTATTTCATAAATGGCTTGCTGAATATTAGCCTCCAATGCTTCTAGAGTTGTTGGTTTGTTACCATAAACCATGGATTTAACATACCCCCACAGATAATAATCTGGAGGTGTCAAATCACACGATCTTGGAGGCCAATTGATAGGACCACGTTTTGAAATAATGTTGTCACCAAATTGTCCTTTCAATAAATTGATGGTTTTGTTGGCTGTGTGGCACGTAGCACAATCCTGTTGGAACCATAAGTTGTCAATGTTTAGCTCTTGAAGTTTTGGAAACAAAAATGTATTGAGCATGTGTCGATATCTCACACCATTCACCGTAACGGTAGCTCCTTCCTCATTTCGAAAGACATATGGACCAATGATGCCGTTGGCGTGTATTCCACACCAAACAGTCAATTTTAAATAATGCAATGGAGTCTCAAGATAATGTCCCGGATTGGTCTCACTCCATATACGGCAATTTTGTTTGTTCACATACCCATTTAACCAGAAATGTGCCTCGTCACTGAACAAAATTTTACGGTAAAAAAATGGATTCACTTCCAATTGGTTGTGAGCCCAATTTGGTAGCGTTGTTCAATGGTCAATATATGCATTATCAAATGCCAAACCTTGCTAAACACAAATGTCAAAAAACTGTTTCCATAGCAATCTTGATTCAATTGTTATCCCTATTGAAAGTTCTCATGCAGCTAAAAAAACACCCTATATTAAAATTCCGGATTCCTCTGTTTGTCTTTCCATCTATCTGTTAGTAACGCAAACAGTCACGTACTACCGAAATGTATTAACACTAATGCAATAAATAATAGCGTCGTTTAGTTTTATCAAGTTTTATATTTACAAAAGTAATTTATTATATTGTTGCATTTACGATATTTCCAATTACTGTAAAATTGTAATGGGTCACCACAATCGCTAAAAGTTTTATTAAGTTACTATTTAGGTCATAAAAAGGATAAAATACATAATATATTTGTTTATTGAAAATAAACATATTATTGTAATTACAAATAAATGTTTAGTAATTAATTATTCCTAATTGCAGACTGTTGTAACTGATAGTTGTAACAAATTTGTTCATTTGAAATGTAAATCGTTGCCATAACCCAGGCTTCTGAACCGTTTTCAATTTACACGAAATTTCCATATAAATGTTTTATTGCGGCCCTCTTGCATTTTATATTTTTACTAGCTGGAAGGCCCATCCACGGACGGGCAGTTCGCCAAGGTTGAAAACTCGATTGGTGTGCTATTCGATCCCAGGGGGAGGTGATGTTAACTTTTAAGTTGGTACTACCAACGACCAATCAGAATGCGTTGTGTGTCCTAAAAAATTGACACGCTGGAGGCGGAGGCGGCGGCGGAGGAGCGTGCTGGTCTTTTATATGTTTGATTTTTATATTGTTTTGTATTAATTAATAAGTAAAAAATGGTTAAACTCAGTTTCAAAATATAAAATAAAGGTAAATAAAATTAACACTTTTCCTCGCGCACCCAAGTGGAGAAACGTTTCCCTAACCTAATCTAAACAAGACGAATTTTTCACCATTTTAGGGCAACTGCTCAAATGGCAGAAATCTAAGGTTATTCAAGTTGAAAATTTCTTCAACTTTTTTGAAATTTTTTATTTACTAATAATAAATTAATGTTCATGATTTCATCTTACGTGAAGAGAATCTCGGTCTTATACAGGGTGTCCCCGCACTCACTTTACATAACTTAGGTGGTGATAGAGGACACTTTTCTAAGAACAATATTTAACAAAAATTTTTTTCTAAATTCAAACCCTCGAGAGTTAGGCCTATTTAAAGCATTTTTTTTAATTTCCACCTTCACGTGGCCATAGCGCCGAAAATATTGATTTTGCGGTAAAAATGGTTTAGTACTTTTTTAAAGAACGTGAAATAATCTACAAACTAGATTTAACCCTTTTATTATCTAAAATCAACGACTTTTGAGTTATGAATTAAAGTAAGTTAAAAAATGTCGAAAAATTTGAGCTTTCTTTTTTTTTGTTTTTTTTCAAAACCCTGTATCTTTTAAACGAAAGATTTTACAAAAAATCTGACGCCCCATTCCGGATAGGAAATTTAACGGACTACAACTTTGGTCTAGTAAAAATTTTTGAAAAACCAATCCATTTCACAGAAAATCAGAAAATAACAAACAAGGCAGCTACAAAACATAAAATTTAATTCACAAAATTTTTATTTTTTTTGAAAAATTATTTTATTAATTAATTTTAAATTATTACATTAATAAAGTAATTGTTAAAAATGACCATCCTCATTTTCAATACACAGTTGTGATTGTTTTAAAAGATGTTTGTCGAAACAAATCGAAAAAAGGCGATTTTTCGACACTTTTAATCGCAGAAATTCGAATTTTTGACACTTTTCACATTCACGGATTGACCAAAATTGGCCTCGTGATCGACCGGTCAATCCCCCGACCTTGTTGACCACCCCTGCTATAATGGATTTAAAAAAAAAAGAAAATTTTATAAATAATACTATAAAGCATATTTTAAAACGAGCACGACTGTGTATTAAAAATGAGGGTGGTCATTTTCAACATTTACTTAAATAATCTAATAGTTTAAAATTAATTAATAAAATAATTTTTCAAAAAAAATAAAAATTTTGTGAATTAAATTTTATGTTTTGTAGCTGTCTCGTTTGTTATTTTCTGATTTTCTGTGAAATGGATTGGTTTCTCAAAAATTTTTACTAGACAAAAGTTGTAGTCCGTTAAATTTCCTATCCGGAATGGGGCGTCAGATTTTTTGTAAAATGTTTCGTTTAAAAGATACAGGGTCTTGAAAAAAACCAGAAAAAAAGAAAGCTCAAATTTTTCGACATTTTTTAACCTACTTTAATTCATAACTCGAAAGCCGTTGATTTTAGACAAGAAAAGGTTTGAATCTAGTTTATAGATTATTTCACGCTCTTTAAAAAATAACTAAACCATTTTTACTGAAAAATCAATACTTTCGGGGCTATGGCCACGTGAAAGTGGAAATTAAAAAAAATGCTTTAAAGAGGCCTAACTTTCGAGGGTTTGAATTTAGAAAAAAATTTTTGTTAAAAATTGTTCTTAGAAAAGTGTCCTCTATCACCACCTAAGTTATGTAAAGTGAGTGCGGGGACACCCTGTATATCACCGCATACAATTTTTTATAAAAAGCTTTCCCTTCCAACAGAATTAATTTTAATATCTGAAACTTTTATAAATAAAAGAGTGGAATTACCACATACAAGTACAATCATATTCACGAAATTTTAATGTTACGTTTTGGTCCACCTGATTCATGATTGGTTAGGATATAATTATGTAATCCTAAAGTCCATGGCAAACTCTCTAGGGTAAATATGCTAGTACTCAGTCTCTTTGATAAGATACTCATCAGTAGTCATCCGGGTCTACTAAGTTTGAACGCAGGGACGTTTGAACACAGGGATGTTTCAACGCGAGCAATTAAAATAGTATTGTAAACTCTTTTGTTTAAGTAGTAGTAAATAATATAAAATAACATATAACCTAAGCTATAAACCGGGATTTTTGAAAAAGATAGTTTCTATTACTAAATAAATAACATATGCATAACCTAAGCTATAAACTAGAATCTTTTTCGAATATTTTTTTCAGAAATATTTCAAATTTGGCTAATTAGTCAAAAACGTTGAACTTCGATTAGAATAATTTGAAAACAATTTAATCTATTTAAATACATGACATTATAATGTAAACAATTAATTATAAATTAATTTGCATGGCATACATAATTTCTTCTGTATGCTAGTTGATAAGACAGGTAACCAAAAATAATTTTACGTACTATCGTACTATACAGAACGAGTAAAAATTTTACAAATAAATTAATAAATTTTAAGCAATTATTAAAATTACTAAAATAAATTATATAACATTTATATGTTGGTAAGTTATGAAAAATAAATTTGTGTGGTTCCTATATAGAAATGTACTATTTGCTAATAACAAGAGCAATTCCCCAAATTTTAATTGAAGCTATAAATTACGTAAAAATTTAAAATTTAAATGTATGCATTATTTCATGTGTATTTAGTACAGAGGATCTACTTACTATTCAGATAAACAAATCTTGCAATTTTCACAGTGTCATTTAAAAAGTTTAACACCATTTAGTCCCACGTGGAGGGGAAAATTAAGAAATTTTCTAAATATATAAACTGCAGCAGTTAAGTTTGGATTAAGTTGATTTTACGTTGTTATAGAAAATATAGTAAAAATGTTGAAAATTGTGTTACTGTTTGCGTTGATTGTTGTTGTATCAACTGCACCAACTCCAGGATTATATCATCACGCAGCTCCATTAGCCTATGCTGCAATTCCAGCAGCAGTGAGTCATTCTTCAAGAGTTGATTATCACACACCTATTTACGCAACATATCACCATGCTCCAATTGTTGCATCTCCAATTTTATCTGCACCTGTAATCAGCAGTTATGGATACGGCTTATTGAATCCATATGGACTTCATGGTTGGTGATTTCTACCTAACATATAAATTCTTTGTTTTGTAAATATCTGAAGATATAGCATTTTTGTGGATATGCTGATTTTAATTTTTTGAATAAATTTTTTACATCAAAATTGTGAATTTCTTCGTTTTTCTAAATTATTTTAGTTTCGTGTAGTTTTTACATTTTATTTCAACTTCCTAAGTAAATTTCGAGTTAAATCTGTACCAAATCAAGGGGTAAGGAAAAGTTAAAGGTATCAGTCCACTCTTTCTGTATTGAGAAATGATATGGTCATACATAGCAGAGCAAGCACGGTATATTGCCTGTCTTGTGGTTACCAATCCAAATGCTAGTCACTCTAACTAAAAGATAATATCAAAGATGAACTCTTTGATCCAGTAAGTTGCTGATCGTCAACTTCCACTGTTATGGTTTTCTTCAGATTGAGTAAATCAAACTTTATGCCAAATGGTCAGATATATCTTGGAAATTGTAGCTAGCAACAAGAATTTTATTGAACCACCGTTGGATTTAATTTCTACTGATTATTTTATCATCGTAGATAAGGCATAATTTTTCATTCGTTGCGGTCTCATTATTTCTCGAATTGATCTCACAAAATAAAACCGAAATGATATTATGTTCTTTGGTAACTTCCAATTTCAATGTCCTAAAATAATTTCAGTTGAATAATAGTTGCTTTTCCTGGCTTATTGGGAGCAACTATATTACTTATTGGATGGCCTAAAATGCATAAGGAAGAAGATAATTACAGGATAAAGTCCTAAATTATGAGGAAGAATAAACTCGCATCAAAATTAAATAAAAAGTTATATTAGTTCAAGTATTTTACTACACCTGGTACCGTCAGTTAAAAAGTAAATAGGTACACTAATTTTATTATTAACTTTGCAAGAAATATAAGAAGTACAAACTATCTACTTTATTAAATGTAACAAAAATATTTAATAAAGAATGTAAACATGATTCGCTCTATTTAGCTAATTAAGAATGCCAAAAAAAAAACAATTTTAATGTAGTGTAATAATTTGTAACCATGAAATTTCGCATATTTGATGGTCACTGCGGTTATCAAATAACAATTTAAATTTGCATAATTGTATGCAGATATATTAAGATCTGGAAGGAAGTGAATAAAACTAACGCATATTCTAATTTTATTTATCGGTTGCAATATTACACCATCTTATTAGTACACAGTAGTAATTAATAATAAAGCTTTGAGCTAATTTATGAGACTGAAGAAAATCGATATGTCAATGAGATAATTCTTAGTTTGAAATTATTAATAACTTATTAGTTTTAGATGTGAAATCAAGATATGAACATATTTTTCAAAAGAATTAAAAATTGTTGCTTTTATAGTAGGTACGAGTATTATTTATATACCAATTCACTTGTTATTATTTTCACAACAATTATTCTTAATTATTACATAGCGCATTAAATGTTTTTTGCTATATTTTCGTAAGAAATCCTTGGAAGAGGTGGCGTTAATTCTTTGAATACGATATCATTCTTTTTGTGCGAGCTTAACCTACTACTTTTTAGCTCATAATATATTATTATTCGTAAGTCGGACTAATACTTGGTAATAAAAAAAGGTCAAAAATACAGGAAATATTTTTTATTTATTAATTAAATACATGAAATGCTATGATCAGTCAATTTATAAATGATAGCCAAGATGTCCATGTCCTACCACTACTGGAGAATGAGCAAATACGGCTGGTGCAGCGGCATAAGCAGTATGCGAATACACAGCAGGAGCAGTATGAATTGCAGCTGATACAACTGGAGCAGTAGCGTATGCTGTAGCAACTATTGGATTGCTAACGAAGTCGGTCCTGGAAGAGTGGCTAATTGCCGATGGATACGCAGCTATCGCAGCGGGAGCAGCAATAATTTCAGCACCATGTAGATAACCGGGTTTAGCAGCTACCACAGCAAGAAGAACGGACAACACCACCAATTTGAACATGTTTAGGTCTGTGTTGTTAGGCTTACGAAAAGAGACTAATACTTTACCTGAAAATATTTCCAAATTTATAGATCGAATTGTAAAAGAAAAGTAACGTCAAGGAACTTACCACTCGTTACAGTTGCCCTTGAAATCATAATGTAACAGAAACTTAAAGTACAAGAAGGTCGTGGAGAAACAATAACCTTTATTAGTTTTTAATAAGCACTATACTTATATTATAGTAAATACTAGATTTTAATAATTATATTGATAACCCACAGTTACATTATGCATTCCTTATCAGGCGGTATAAAGCCAGAAAAAAGAATAGTATCACTAAATTCATCTAGTTACAAAGAAAATAAATATTAAAAAGGAAATTTCAAGGGTAGGTGTGATGTTAGTATGTATTGTAAAATATAAAAACAAGAACTTAACTAAGTGCTAAAATATTAGAATTTTAACTGTTAGTACAGAACAACATAATAATATGTAAAAGAAATTTTATTTAAAAAGCACTTTAAATACATTTTTATTCATTTATTCCTAAAAATGTTTTTTAAATAAAATTTCTTGTATGTTTTTCTTTACTTACTACAGTTAAAATTTTAATATTTTAGTAGTTAAGTTCTTATTATATTTATAAGTTACAAATACTTGCCTGTTTGGGAATAAATGGGGCAAAGTCAACGACACCTACCGCAGCCATGGAAGTGCTTTTGGAACTGCACCCACTACATTTGTTATTTGAGACAGGAATTTCAAAGAATAGCACCAAGAACCGCTCCTTGCGGGAAGCCCTTGGTCAGTTTTTTCAAACTGCTATAAATTTGCTAGTCAAATTTTTAGCCATCATAAAACACTCTTCTAATGCAGAACTAGTAGGGTTTCCTTCTACAAAGCCAAATTGTTTTGAAGAACGAAACTGAGTGCAATTTCAAAATAATCTGAATTTGATCACTTTTTCAAAAAATTTTCGCATTGCTGGAAGAACGGTAATAGGTCTATAGTTTTCAGGTATAGTTTGACGTTTCCAGGCACTCTCTTAGAATCTTTAATGATGATCCTAAGTTTACCAGTTTTCCTCAATTTTGGAAAATAGCCTATTCTTAAACAAGCATTGAGTTGATTCAAGAAGACAGTTCTGAAAACCATGGCAGATCTTTTTCAGGAAGAATCCCTGAATATTATCAGAACTTGGAGCTTTACTGGCTTGTGTTTCATTAATAAGGGTGTCGAGCTCAGTCATGTTTTGGTGATTCACCAATGAGTCTGTCAGCTTATCATCATCCGGTAGGAGTTTGTTCAGTAAAAAATTAAGAGTCTCAGTAGGTGTCACAGTTTCGACATCCGAATCAGCAACAAAAGGAGGAAAGCCGAGGAAAGTCGCAAGAAAATACTAAGTTAGGACCAGTACCAACTTTCGGGTTAGCTTATATATCTGACCACGATAGGGATTATTAGGAACTACAAAAAACCAATCATCTTGAATACTGGAAGAGCCTTCCAGAAGAGGGAATGATACAATCACGGATGTTTATAGGAAGCCTTTCCAGTGAACAAAGAAAAAAGGAAATCCCCCAGTTAAGCACAGCACAGCTGAGGAAGATAGTAGGACTGTTGAGCGGATACTATACTGTCTAAATAGGTACCTCAACATAATGGGGATCGTAGAAGATCTTACATGTAGGTTATGTGGGGAGGAGAAGGAAACTCCCACAACATATCGTCCCCTTAGTACTATAACTAGGTAACTTGAATTTTGGCTGTTTTGAGTTAGCTACATGTAATCACCTAATGTTAACCGCTTCATTTAGTGCTACAACTAAAAAAGTTATATTAGTCGTTTGATACCTGCTGTTTGCTTTTGGATCAGTTTGCGTCCACACACACAACGACAGGTGGCGTCAGATAGCCGGGGTGCCTAGCCAACTTTTAACGTTATGGATTTATGTGATTGATAGCTCGCTTGCATTGTACCGCAGAACCAGGGTGCATCTGATGAGACTATGCCGTATGGCTAAAGTTGAAATCAGCTGATAATGCAATGAGGTTTCTGTAGGTCGGTGTTTTCGACTTCTTTCGCATTTCATGCGTTTTTTGTTGGTGAAGTCTGGTTTATCTTGACTAATTACACTTTGCCAATCGTGTGTGTCGGTCCATTGTGATGATGGTTGTGTCTCTAAAGAGAACTCCTTCCTGAAGTTATATTATATTTCTAAATATTAAATATCCACTTGCAAAATGTATATACATTTTAATCCAAATTTAGAAATTATTTTTTTACGGGCAAATAAATAGTTTCCGCGCAAAAATTTTTAGTGATTCGTGTTCAGAACATCATGGAGCATGTCCACACCAAATATGAAGATCGGTGTTGTAACCGTAAACTAGAATCATACCTAAGTCTATCCTGCCAATTGCTATTCTAAACTTTAAACTTGATTTTCTCAATATGAGTAATTTCAAGTTACCTAGTTATAGTACTAAGGGGACGATATGTGGTGTACGTGTATGTACCACACTAGCCTCAAAAAGACTAAACCATCTTGATTGTCTCTATCCGACAGTCCGTAAGATAAATCAAGTTTACATCGGTCACGTCCTCAACTTTATAGAGGATACGGGACTGATGCAGTAAACTTGGAATGCGGGGTTCAACAATAATAATAATAAAAAAAGGTCAAAAATACAGGAACTTTTTGTTTTATTTAATAATTAAATACATTAATAATTGCAATGATCAGTCAATTTATAAATGATAGCCAAGATGTCCATGTCCTACCACTACTGGAGAATGAGCAAATACGGCTGGTGCAGCGGCATAAGCAGTATGCGAATACACAGCAGGAGCAGTATGAATTGCAGCTGATACAACTGGAGCAGTAGCATATGCTGTAGCAACTATTGGATTGCTAACGATGTCGGTCCTGGAAGAGTGGCTAATGGCCGATGGATATGCAGCTATCGCAGCGGGGGCAGCAATAATTTCAGCACCATGTAAATAACCGGGTTTAGCAGCTACCACAGCAAGAAGAACGGACAACACCACCAATTTGAACATGTTTAGGTCTGTGTTGTTAGGCTTACGAAAAGAAACTAATACTTTACCTGAAAATGTTTCCAAATTTATAGATCGAATTGTAAAAGAAAAGTGACGTCAAGGAACTCGCCACTCGTTTCAGTTGCCCTTGAAATCACAATGTAACAGAAACTTAAGGTACAGGAAAGGTCGTGGAGAAACAATAACCTTTAGTTAGTAATAAGCACTACTTATATACCAGATTGTAATAATTACATCTGATTCATATACGGTTAATGATAGTCTCATTATTTACTTATCAAAATTATAAGAAATATTATATTTCAAAACCATAATGTGGGTATTATAATTATGTAAAGCATAGAAATGCTTTCATTACAATCTGCTGAAAATATTGTTCAAACATGACATAATTATTTAAACAGTACCTACCTACACTTAGGTATAGATTGATTAAGTATGATAATAATGTACATACTAGGTACTTGAAGTATTAATTTCATAATTATATTTTCATGATAGGTAGGTATTCTACCTACAAATATAATGCTCGAAGACAAAATTATTAGAGCTTGAAAACGTGGACATGTTCTGTAATTTTTAAATAACCTTCTCATGTAAATTTATTGTAAAACAATAACAAAGAAGTATAATGTAATAATTATAATATATACTGAAAATAAAATTTATAATTAATTATTAGTGCATATTTGAAAAAAAAAAAAGAAATATCTCGACATAATTTATTGCAGAATATAAAAAACCCAATGTGCGATTTCATTTCCTTATATTGAACAAATTCTTTTTCAAAAAATTTAATTTAGAAATAAATTGTCTAAATAATCAATTTGTATAATGTAAAATTGTACTCTTAAAATTTTATGTCTTAGAGAGATTTAAAATAAAAATGAAAAATTAAGAAGAATACGGAAGAGTCATTTAACAAATTTTAATTTTAAATTAAGTTTCAATGAGTTTTGTATCAGACAGTATCTACTACTATTCATTAAATTTAATGTGTCCCCGAAAGTTATACGTATGACATTGTAAACAAGAAGTATCAGACAAGTTCAATGTTTTGTTATATTTGCATACTTTTTTATGGAAGCCTATTACTGTGAATTGCGACTATGAGTTCTCTATTAATTTACCGCTTCTGTTTACATCTTTGAAACAGTCAAAAGGCAGTACAACGGTTGTATCAAAATTGTCTAAAATATTTTTTTTATCGTAAAACAGTTATTTATGAACTATAATGAGGATAACAAATTACGTTAATATTCTTAATTTCTTATAAATTATTAACAAAAACGCGAATCTCTAGTGTATAAATACTTTAAACTTGAAATTACTGGTGAAATTAATATTCTGATGTATAACGTTAAAAATTAAATATTAATTAATTTATTAAAATAAATATGATTGCTTACATCTTTTTTGTTATATTTGAATCTCAAGTTTATTCGTAATTAAATAAATTTTGTGAATAAAAAAACCAACAATTTTCATTATGAACTATTGAATTTTATGTAATAAAATTTTGATCAATTAATACCTAATATGAATATCTACTATCATCTTTCTTGTTATTGACTCACATTAGATAATAATTTCTCAATTTCTTTAAATAAATTTATTTATTTTATTGTTAGATACTACAAAAGGATTCATGTGTAGTAACAAATTGGTAAATATTATTATATAAAAAAATTACAAGTTTGAAGATACAAGTCACCATCATTTATTTCCGGAAAAATTAAATATTTTAAATACTAATAGTTAATTGCTTAATACTCAAGGATAATTGTAGCAAAAAGTTATTTAAGTATAAGGAAACTAATTTATTATTTTATTCACGATGGTTTTATCGAAAAACATAATGTAAAATAGAGAAATTTTGTTTTCTCTTGTTTTTCTCGTGTTTTGGAATGGTCGGTTAATTTGACGTAGATTTTCTATATTAGTAGGTACTCGACAATTTTATAAATGTTATTCATTTGATTTAAGTTAAATTTTTATTTGAATTAAATTTGAACAGGGATTTAGTTCCAGGATTATTGGATGTTGTATATTATTTATTATTATTATTTTTGTTGTATAGGATTCTTAAAAGATTTTAATTTTTTTTTATGTTTTCGAGTTAACACGACTGTCATGTTAGTATAAAATTTGTACTGTAATACGTAGTAAATGTGGTGAATTTTTATAATATTCTTATTTCTCTGTAATTTTGATTTAATAAAAGTGTTAATAAAAACATTTCTCAAAAATTAATATCAGCCGCAAATTTAACTTAAAGTATGAATTTCATCACTTAATTTTATAGGAACAGATTTAATGAATTCTATTACAACGAAATTTTTTTATAACGAAATTTTAAACGATAATAAAAATGTCCAATAAAATTTATATGTTGAAGTGTAATAATCAGCCCTTAAATATTTTCAGAAAGTCGATTTTCCAGAATTCAAAAATTATAATGGTAAAAAATTGCGTTTCTTACGTTTTCCTCCAAATTGAACTTAAATAAAATAATTGGCCGAATTATCTATTCAATCCCCGATTACCTCAGTCGTACTATCGAAACTTATAAAAATACTTCGTGCAATTCAATAATCCAAAACCAGAAAAACCGCACGTTCCAATAAAAATAAATTTTAAAATACTTAAATTTCTCCAAAAGTAAACTTAAACCGTCAATTTATTTAACGATAAAATGCAACGCACTTAATTTTCCATACAAATTTCCTTATCTTCTTACAACTTTATCATACAACTTTAAATGCCTTCAATAGGTACTACATTTTATTGGCAATGCAAATGTACCCAAAATCATCAATAATGTCTAATTCTCCTAAGTTTTTCCAATAATACTAAAATGAGAAAACCACTAACGTATTTCTCACCACTAATTAACTTTTCAATCAAAAAATAACTTTTTTCTAATGGGTCTCCGAAAACCAGGTCTCAACGGCTACATTTTAAAAAATTTTAAATAAAAAATTTTATAAAATATTATCCAAATGTTGCTCTTTTATATTCTTAAATAATTCTTTATTATTATTTCAGTAAGTTTTCTAAAGCGTGCTCCGTTTCTCGCAACCAAAGTGCCATTTTCTCTTATCATGGACGTCTTCTAGGACCAGCCGTCTACCCTGCATGGTTTCTCCTACACCTTGTGCCCACGTCCTTTGGGGTCGTCCTCTTCTTTGTCTTCCTGCAGGAATCCATTCCCATGCTTTCTCGCCGGCCATTTATCTTCCTCCATACGATTTAGGTGGCCATACCATATCAGCCTTATTTTCTTCTCGATTAGATCTAACATTAATAATTCTTTGATTATATTAAAAAACAATTAGAGAAAATATGCTGTTTTAACCTTCGAAACCTACATACTGTAACGAATTTTTGCAATTTGTTACTTAGTTCTGCTTTTCATATCATTTCACCATATTTTTGAGTACGCCCATGCATTTTTATACAAGTGCGTTTATTTAATGCAATTTAGATTGCAAACATTTGGCAATTTGAACGCACGTGATCTGCTAGCTCAAAAATAGGAAATACCTTCAGTGACCCTGGAACGACATTGGAAAGCAATTGAGTTATAAGTTAGACAGAATTTGGTCTAAAAGTGCCGTCAGTTTAGCGTTGGACGATTTGTATTTCGGTTCCAACATAACTAGGTTACGTGCCGAGTTATTGACGTAAAATCACTGCTGTTGTTTGGTATGCTTTTTGGCTTCTGTAAGCATCTGATTAACAGAAGAGTTAACAGATACGAGTTTTGTTTTTAATGCGCTTGTGGTACGAGCATTTCGGTTTTCCTTTGGCTGGCAGCGTCTCTGGTGTTGTGTTTGACAGCCAGACCCTAGCCTACAGCTTTGCCGGATCCCTTTGTAGATTTCTTTTATTATCTGGATGGTCCAGTGTCGTTTAACATCACTGTCTGTTATTTGTTCCCGAAACAGTGTGTCGAGTGTTTCCTAAGAGGAATTTGTAAGTGCTCCAGTTCACCGTTTTCAAGCCAAGTCGTCATAATACGAGTAGAAGGAACCGATTGTCACCTGTATAGTTGTAAACTTACAATAGCGCTAGAGTGAGTAATTTTTATTCTTTCTATTTCGTTCAACCGACGTGGTTGTGGCTTTTGTGTTTAATTTGGGTAGCCCATTGGAGGTTACGATTGTACTGGTGCTTGTAAATTTAAGGAGGGTGCATTCTGTGAATTAACACTGAAATTTTCATTGCTGCTGTGCATTGTTTACCACAGTAATTTGTATTGCAATTATTGGGACTGTGAGAACATCGCTCAAATTCTTTTAGATCAATTAAAAGACGTTTACCACCATTTGTGTTTTCTTGAGTTCCCCTAGCTACCTGCTTTTTTGAAACCCATGATTCATGCCTTCACATGAATAAAGAGCTGGTCTATTTACATCGTGGCAAACATACTGGAGAGGGACTCTCCGGATTGTTACAGACTCTGGTCTCTGGTGGGATTAACCCTCTCATTAGGGGTTGCGATCCAGAGTGCAGTTTTTGTTACAATACATAACCCCTTAATGTCATTAATCATACTGTCGTACACAAGATATAATGAGCTTTATGGCTTTGACTTTCTAATTGGAATCAAAAGCACAAAAGCACCCTCAACCTTGCCTACCGTTTATTTTCTTTTATCTTTGTATAATTATTTTACTCGAATACTTACTTACTTACTTTATAATAATTTTATTATATCTTCGAGGTTTTTTAAGTGTTCCACACCATTTTTCCAAATTTTTGGAGAAATTTACCTTTTGTCGTATTAGTGTGTCCAAGCCTGGTAAAAAGTTAAGTTTTTAATACACTCCATATCATTTTAATGGGATTGAAGATACAATGATAGTTAGGTAAACTTAAAATTTTATGACCGCATTCTTCTGCATTATTAACTATCAGCATACACTGTTTTCATGTGGTTTCGTTCGTAGTAGCTAAAATAATTGAGCTTTCGTTTACAATATTTCAACGGTCAACAGCATAGCGATTAAGGATACTGATTGCTAATGGTGAGTACCTGGTTCAACTCCGGTCAACATACGAATCCCACTTTGTCTCCCCTTCGGAAGGCAATAGCAAACCACCAGAGTGTAGCCATGAAGGCACTTGCTAAGGTAGACGCTTCTGTCAAGAAGAATAATGCTCAATCCAACATGTTTAAAAATTTGAAAGGAATTTCAAATGTATCAATTTTTAAGGCTTACATTTTTGAAAATTATTTAAAAATATAGCAATTAATCAAACGTCTTAGTGCAAGGATAATTAGAGTTTCCTTGAGACATGAAGTCACTGTATAATATATTATGTACACGTATTTCGATGGTAATCATTTTCCAATGGCAGCATAGATTATAATTATTATTAGAACCATTAATATAATTATGTATTTATATCTTTTATAATACTTTTATAACGATTTCATAAAAAAATAAAAGTTTTGAAGAAAGGACTCTCATTTTTCCACTCTTTAATGCCTTTATCTCGGAAACTGTCAATTTTTGGGTTTCGTGCTCATGGACACTTTTTATCAGCATGTTATGAACTACAATATCCTAAATTTTTGTTAAATTTGACCGGGACCCAAAACCCATAGGACCGTAGCGGGATCCTTTATTAATCCTTGGTTAACAAAAATTAAGGTGAGAGGGGTACGTGTAGACAGCGGGTAGATGTGGATAGTTCCAATTTTGACGGTTATGATGTTTGACAATTTTTTTAGGTTGCAAGAAAATAATTATTTATTTTAAAGTTAATTAGCCACCGTTTGGCAGGCTTCCAATGATTTGTGTCCATACGTACCTACCCCACTCACCCCTAACACTGGTCCAATACTTTTGGCTTCACTATAATATAGGTATAGCCATGGGTATAGCTAAATTTTTCATAATTATAACACAAAGAACATTAAATTGTTTCGTTAATAGCTACACAGAGAAGGAAAGTTAAATAACACTATTATACATATTAAAATAGATTATTATGAATAATGAGGAGTCTCCGGTGTACTGAATTGTATGAATAGCATATCAATTTCATTCATAAAGTATTTATACCCACTACAATTACCTATAATTAGATAAATAAGTTATTATTTACAGAAATATATTGTAAAGTTAAATATAGCTTCTTTTGTTTTAATTATTCATTAAATTATTAATGAGAATGTTATAGACACTTCTTTAGCAAGTGACAATTAAATATTTTGCAATTCTATATCACCGTAACTGTATTATAAATATTTATCGAGTGAAATTGTTACGTGTTTCTGAAAAGTATAGGTTATGGGGTCGATTAAAGTACTATAGACAAGTTATTGTAAAATAATTTATTTATTAAACATTATTTAATAGTAATAGGAAACAATGGCAAATTTTCTAATTATTAATAAATATGAGATTTAACAAGACCGGCATTGTAACCAAGTCCGGAAGCGTATCCAAGTCCGGAAGCGTATCCAAGGGATGTTGAATATCCTAATCCATTAGCGTATCCCAAACCGTGTCCAACGCTGACAGCTGGAGCGGCATAAGCAAGTCCTGGAGCGGCATATGCTGCATGGGCAACTGGAGCGGCATATGCTGGAGCAATAGTTTTTACTATTGGTGCGGCATGTGCATAAGATAAAGCTGGAGCGGCGTAAGCTGCATGAGCAACTGGGGCAATAGTTTTGATAATTGGAGACGATCCAAGAGAAACCTAAATATTTTGTGTTATTAATTAAAATTAAACTTTGTTTTTAAATTTTCTTACCTTGTATGTATTTTGGTAGGAAGTTGCTGCAGGTAATGCGTGAGCAATAGGGGCAGCATATGCGGCATGTGCAATTGGAGCAGCATAAGCTGCATGGGCAATGGGGGCAGCATAGGCAGCGTGTGCGATTGGTTGAGCGTAAGCTGCATGAGCAACTGGAGATGCAATTGCATGGGAAGCGTATGCTGTGTGAGCAATTGGTGCACTATAGGCTAAAGCAGGTGCTGCAATTGCAGCAGATGAATAGCTTAAAGCTGGTGCGCCTCCTAAGTATCCAGCTTTGGCAAAAGCCATTAAGAAAAATGGTACAATAACCTAAAAATAGAATCACAATATTAATAAATTTGAGATTGTTAGCTCAATATGTATGCTTACGTATTTGATCATTTTGGTGGTTGATTTGTTTATCGCTAATCGACTGTGAATGTTTTTTTAAATTTGAAAATTTTGTTTATATAGGAATCGAATTGGTAAGTCACCAAACTGCAGACTCTTTCCAGGTCAAGATCGTGATGTAGTGGAAGGCGTTTCACTTTCATTTGGTTTACTAAAGCTACCGTGATAAAAAATATATTTGCGATACAAGTATCGTAAGCATAATTCAATTACAACAGACATCTTCTAAGCACTTGTAAGTATTCCATAGTTACGTATTGGAAGTGATCATATCATAATGAATTTCATAATAATCAACCTAATTTTGTAAGTAAGTCATAATTTAGTAATTAATTTTATAATAATTTTTTATATAACTCTTATGATATTTTTGGTTAAATACCTCACAAGCGCAATGTCTATTTCAGCAAAAGGTAATAATTAAAGTCAATGCCAACTTGAGTACCTCATCTAAACTTGTAGAAAAGAAAAATAATACATAATATTCTAAATAATCTTCAGTGTATCTGGGAGCGCCTGCTTCATAAAGTAATCGAAAAAACACAATGTATTTCTGCAAGGTTAATTTCTAATTAAATGATTACTTTAAGTCACAAATTTTGAAAACCTCGAATTAAAAAGAAACTGTCTGGAGGTGATTGTGGGCTTGCTATAGACGAAGACATAACTTTTAGCCAAAGAAACCGCTTTGGCATCTATTGTTAAATATTTTTGCAATAAACCTAAATTTAAACCAATACATTTTGTTGATAATTAATTTTATGAATGTATTTGGATGACTATTTCTAGGATAAATGTATACGCAATTATTGTAGCAATTAATTGCACTTTGAAAGAGAAGCTGTCCTTCTGCACCTCTTTATGCATTTAGGAATGGTCCTTAATACATTTCTTTATATTAACAACTATCTAGCAGCTTTATATTATTAATTATATTTGTGTTGACATTGTTAATTCATATTACAACGGTGTTATAAATATAATAATAGTACACAGTAATAATAAAGCTTTAAAGTTGGTGACCCGGAATTTTTCTTAGAAATAATACGTTCAAATTGAAAAATAAGGTTGTGATTATTATTATTTGTAATTATTTAAATATTACAGAAGTATTTCGATATTTAGATCTATTGAATCAAATTATTAAATTCTAAATTTAATAATTATTCTTTTGTGGTCAGATTATCTAAATATTAACTCATTTGATCTAACAGATCCTTATATTTTTCGTAAGTTTCAACCAGTTGCGAACCATGGTCACGGACAAACATTCAAATTTATATTGACCTTAAGTTCTTCCATACTATCTATAGCCCAGATTTGTCACTTTAACCAAAATTTATTAATATTGCCATGAAAGTAGGTACATAATAACCTTTATGTATCTTAATAGAAAAATTAAATTAGATAAAATTGCGCTTTTCCACAAAATAAGATAAACTAATTCGAGTTTCAAAAGATTTTATCTCGGTTAGAAGTTTCCTTCTAAGGAAGTCACTGCTGAATGAATCGTTTAATTAGAGTAATTTATAAAGTGTTAAATACAGTTTTATTGACTGTTAATTAAGTAAATCACATTATTAATCGATTTGTTTCTATTGGCTATCTATTATGTAGCTAAATATTTAAATTTGAAAAATTATTTATATAAGAGACAGTCATTGCCTTGCAGCTAACGCAGTTGGATGCAAATGCGGGGCACCGGGTTCAAACCTGGGGAGAGTCAAACTTTCTTATGACTAGTCTCCGTGCTTCAGAAGGCACGTTAAGCCGGTGGTCCCCTGGGTTAGTGAATTGCCACCATTAACATAAAAAACCAGGATACATGGCACATCTGACGGCAAGTCTAGCAAGCTACCTGATGGATGTAAAATATTTATATGCTCACAGAACTAACACTGCCAAGGAAACGACGCAGATGTTGGTAATAACAAGCCTTAAGGCTTAAACTACGAAGAAGAAGAAGAAGAAGAAGAAAAATTATTTTTAAATTAGTTTTAATTTTTAAGTTTTAGTTGTAATTAATTCAATTTTTAAACTTTAGTTATAATCATTCTTAACGAAAACTTAACCGTGTGATACTTATTCACGAAACAACAGCGCCAAAATGGAATTTTGCTCTTCCATACTAGAATCCATCATCACCACTTATAGCCTCTATACCATTCGAACTATATAGTTTTCACGGAAAATCTATTCTCATCATTACAGTTCAACAAATAGGTGAGAGCAATCAGAAATTGAACATAGGAACCTAATCAATGCTAATAGTCCAATGCACAATCATTATTTTACACTAAACCAAACTAATAAAATTTACAAACATTTCTATGTAAATTTACATTGTAAAATACTGATAACTCAAGCATTATTTTTATGGTAACATAACAATTTTCAATGCAAGATTATTAGATAATATACCTACCTACACATTAGTAGATAATTTTTAGATGTAATAATTTTTGTTTATATAACATAATTTAGCAATCAAAATCAATCAAGTCAAAGTTGAATAACAGCGGAGGAATTCCTACACATGTAAACAGTTTCATATCGAATTGTCTATTCTATTTCGAAGATAGATCGATATACTATAATAATTAATCTTAACCATTGAACTTCTTGAATTTTAATAAATTACGATTGAAAATTAAGTTGCTTTTATCGTTTTTGGTGTGTTACGGTACAGTTTCTAAATTATAACATTATAACTTAGCAAATGGTATACATTAAGGATTTACTTATTGTTATTATAATGTAAAAGTTAGAGCTTTGTTTATTATTTTATATCATAATAAAAATAGGATGTTTAGTAGATCTTAATATACTTAATATTGAAGAAGTGAAACATTAATTAACACAGCCGACTCCTTAACTTATGTCTTTTAGTTTGGAAGTTGTCATTTTTGTAATGATTTACTTAATTTTTATATAATTAAATGAAGTACCAAATGTGACATGTAAAAATTTAAATACCTACTCATAAACCTACTTCTCAAGGGTAGGTAATTATTAAATTTTTTGGTTTGGTTGAAGTTATAAATATTTAGAAAATGTAATAAATTTGTTAATATGCCATCATTAGAAGTTAAACAAGGTTAATTATTGTTATTGTGATTTAGCTAATAACGGAAAATCCTTCAAGCATAAATAATAACTATGCGCTTGAACTTAAATTTCAAAACATTATTAATATTCGTTATAGTGAATAGTGCTTGTTTATTTTCTATAATTTAGTTATTTGTAAACATTTATTAAATTAAAAAAAATATAAAGATATAAAAATGAAATGTAAATATGTTTGAATAATAATGACTACCTAATAAGATATAGATAAAACATAGACCTATGTACAGGGTGGCTCAAATTCGCTTCTTATGGGGAAATCGGTAACTATAGGAGATATCGAAAAATGGATGGCGCATCCTCGATCTCTTTTTTTGAGAAAAGCTCAAAGGCAAAAACCGGAATTCGCTATCTTTTTTTGTTTTCGAGTTATAGCCAAAAGTTCGATTATTGGACTTTTCGATAAATGTCGATATCTCGGTTGTTTTTGAAGTTGCTAAAAAAGTGCTGACACTTTCTTCAGACACTTTTTTAAGGGCAACAAAATAGGCTGAATAGATTTTAAATATTTAAGTGAGTATCCGAGTTATAATACAAAGTTGTGTTTTTTTAAATGAAAACCATAGTTGAATATGACATTTTTAAATAGAGTTTTTTATCCTCTTTTCAATGATGTATAACATGTGGGGTCCATCATTTCAAATAATTCCCATTTTATTAAAAAATGCTATAAAAATAAGAAAAAAACAAAAATTTAATAACATTTTTAGTAAATAACAATAACAATTTGCAAATAAAACAATAAATATAAAATTTAAAGTAAGTATTCAAACTGAAGTCCCTTATTTTCAATAGGCGTATTCTTTTTACCTATTTTATTTCCATCTCAGTTACCCAACTGAGACAAAGTGAGCTGAGCTGAACAGAGATGAACTGAGTTAAAATGAGAAAAACATAAGATGAAAAGAACAACAAAAATATTATTATTTATTCGCGTTTTACATTAACAACAGCCACCACGCGGAATAATTTCAAACTACTAAGAAACGTCATAGTTTGGTTATAGTAAGTAAGGTTATCGTTTTTTCCTTAGATCATGTATTGACTAGATACAGGATGCAGGTACCTGAATTGAAGCCTACCATAAGGTCTATTTTAGCATGGCGTACGTTTTGTGTTTACCAAGTCCCTGGATCTGATTGGTGCTCTCAATGTTTACCTGGTCCCTGAATGTCAAATTTAAATTTTCTACCTAAAGGGATTAAAATTTCAATACTTTTCAAAGTATTTAGTAGTTTCAAATAAAACGTAAACATAAACATGTTATGGGTGGCTTCACAACAACCAATGCTATTTAGATAGGAGTCCTGTATCTTTTATATTACTTTTATACTTTTACATTACTTTTATATTAAATTAATAAATTACCTAGGATATAGTATTTTTTTTTAAATCGACCAATTAGGGCTATTTCCCAATTTATCTCACTTGTAAAACTTTGAAACAGCAAGATCAGTTGAGTTAGGGAGGGAGGTAATTTTGTCAGTTAAAACTCAGTTCGGCACGGCACAGCATTTCCATCACAACGGTAAAAAGAACACCCATTTAACTTAGTAACTGAGAATCTCAATACAATCTCACTTAAAATGGGTAAAAAGAATACAGCTATTATTATAATTTTGTCAAAACGAAACACTACCAAATCTTTATTGACACCTAAAACATCGTCACCGCAACTGTTTTTCAGTAGGAAACTTTTGTTTAGTTGCTGTCGTGTTTAAAATTCTTGTTGTTATTTACTAAAAATGTTATTAATTTTTTGTTTTTTCTTATTTTTATTGCATTTTTTAATAAAATGGGAATTATTTGAAATGATGGACCCCACATGTTATAATCATTGAAAAGAGGATAAAAAAGCTATTTAAAAATGTCATATTCAACTATGGTTTCCATTTAAAAAAACACAACTTTGTATTATAACTCGGAAACTCACTTAAATATTTAAAATCTATTCAGCCTATTTTGTTGCCCTTAAAAATGTGTCTGAAGAAAGTATCAACACTTTTTTGACAACTTCAAAAACAACCGAGATATCGACATTTATCGAAAAGTCCAATAATCGATCTTTTGGCTATAACTCGAAAACAAAAAAAGATAGCGAATTCCGGTTTTCGCCATTGAGCTTTTCTCAAAAAAAGAGATCGAGGATGCGCCATTCATTTTTCGATATCTCCTATAGTTACCGATTTCCCCATAAGAAGAAGCGAATTTGAGCCACCCTGTACAGTAAAACCTGTCAAGTTCAATACAGACGGGACCGTGAAACCGAGATTCTAATAAATAATATCAAATATGTACTTTATTCATAGTCTGCAAGTCTCATGTTATTCTCGATTATAATAACAACGTGCATTATTGCCAGGTTAATCACAAATACTTCCTCAATCCGTATTGTTTAACAATGTAATGAAATATTTTTGTATTGTTATACAAATTGAAGTCCAAATATTATTGCATCATCAACATTTTGGACTTTAGATTATCAACAAAGCAATAAAGGAACTTAAACATATGTTGGTAAATAAAAGTAATGCTGACATACAAAATTACCTGCAAAATTTGTCTGCAACAAAATCCACAGACTATTCACTTTGGAGAGCAACAAAAAACCTCAGCAAAGCGCAACAAAATAATCCACCAATTAGGAAAGAAAAAGGTAAATGGGCAAGAAGAAACGCAGAAAAGTCAAAATTGTTCTCTGAAGTTTTTAAACCACTAAATCCGAATGTCCTAGCGAAGATGACAAGATGGACGAATTCCTAAACCCGGCTGACCAACTTGAGATGCCAATTAAATCATTCAAGAAAAAAGAAATACGATGGATCAATCCATGATCCAGGAAAGTCACCTGGATACGACCTCATAACTGGCAGAATAATCAAGGAATTATCGGATCGAGGCATCAAATATAATAACTAAACTGTTAAACTCCATCATATGATTAGAGTATTTTCCCATGCAATGGAAGGTGGAGGAAATAATTCTCATCCCAAAACCAGGCAAACCATTAAATGATGTAACTTCCTACAAACCCATCAGCCTTCTCCCAATTCTTTCTAAATTGCTTGAGAAAATTATTTTGAAAAGACTTCAACTAGTCATAGAAAAGAGAAAACTGATACTGGACCATCAATTTGATTTTAGACATCAACATGCCACATTAGAACAAGTTCACCGTCTTGTACTAGATATAATCTACAAAGAACTGGAAACCAAATGCTACTGTGCTGCTGCACTTTTGGATATAGCTCAGACATTTGATAAGGTTTGGCATGTTGGTCTGTTGTATAAATTGAAAACTTACTTACCCCACAACTACTATAGACTGTTAAGATCTTACCTAGTTGAGAGACATTTTATGGTGAAGCATTGCGGAGAATATATTTCACTATTTTCAATCAACGCAGGAGTCCCCAGGGAAGTGTCTTTAGACCAATAGTACTATATATCTTATATACGGCAGACTTACCAACCATGGCAGACACCGTTACCGCCACATTTGCAGATGACACTGCACTACTAGCAATACATCATAGCCCAACGATAGCTTCAGAGATGTTACAACGTCATCTAAATGAAATCCAGAAGTGGCTATAAAGCTGTCGCGCATCAAAGCAAATGAAACAAAATCGATACAAGTAACATTCGCCATGGGGAAATACACATGCCCACCTGTATTCTTAAATGGAAAACAATTGACACAAAGCGAAGATGCTAAATATCTTGGGATACATCCAGATAGACGCCTCACATGGGGTAAACACATATTTTCCAATAATATTATAATAATATTATTATTCCTATAGATTTGTACAGGTATAACTGCTTTGGAAGTCGGGTATCGTTCATCCTTATCAGGTGTTTTCTCCACCTTTCACGTATAGTATATTTTCTTACATTTTACTCTCCCATTGTCGTCTTCATGATATATTGGTCTTAGAAGCAGTGGAAAAATTTTTACTATGCAGATCGACTACTTACACGACATTCATTTTTGTAATACTATTGAGTTGCAGTTTTTAGTCAATACAATCTCTTGCTCTTCACAGTCGTTTACGACTTTTAATTGGCAAAGCTTTTCTTCCATTTCAATATAATATACTTAATCCTCCTGCCATTTTGTACTTATATGATCTTTTGTGAACGATATAGCTTTTCTCGTCTCTCATTGATTAACAAATCATAGAGAATGGTTGTGCGTAGGGCAACAAAGGACTCAAGTGCATTCTGATGTTTAAATGTTCTAACATTCAAATCTTTCTAACGCCTTTGATATTGGTGGTAGAAAAGTATTCTTAAGCATTTCTCTGTTAGACTCAACTGTTACTCAGGAATCAAAAAAAAAAAAATCATCAGATATTCAGAAAAATACCAAAGATGACAACGAAATGCTTGCGATGCAGCTGTGCAAATCTTTTTGTTAGGATAGTTCTTGATAAGTTCAAGAAGATTCAAGAATTTAGAGGTACTTTTTTTGGCTATGGGAGCTTTATTCCAATAGCGAGCGTATACAATACTCACCAATAACACCATTTTTCTTTGCTGCAAAAAAGACGAACTCGTTATGAAACACATATTCTAATGCAAGAATTTGCTTTTGCTATCCAACCAGCTTCATGAAAACCAGGTGCACGAAAATTACCCTCAGTTTTATTTGAACAGCCGAAGAAATTTTGACACGGGATTAACCATTTGAAGCAATCGTTTCTAAGTTGTTCAAACAAATTCTGGGCATTAAATAATGAATTGTCTCCTACCATAGAAATTTTGAAGTCAATTTTCGACTTTAATTTAAGTCTTTAATGTAGATGAATAATTGATGTCATCACAGATCTATTTAGTGGTGAAGGTTTTTGCAGATCTATTTAATACTAGTTAAAACTCATTAGGAAGCTTATCGAGCTTAAAACAAATTAATTAATGTTTAGAATATACAGACATCAATATTAAATTATAAAATTATTTGGAATTGATGAAGTAAGGGCCAATTTCATAATAACAGCATTAATTTCCACTTAACCAAAAGGTCCTAGTTAACCAATAGAAAATTCACTTTTATTGTTAAGAGATCGTTAAAAGTATTATTAAATCGGCCCCGTAAGTATTTGAAAACATTAATTTATTTTATTACCGTTAACTTGTAATTCGTTAGATTAAAATTATAGTTTATTATTAAAACTGGATAGTTTATTAATAAGAATATTAATTCATTTTTCTTTTATTTAAAATAATAAAGTAGTAGGTACTTATCTACTAATTAATAAATTAGAAGTAGGAATTAGTAACATAAAAATTAAAAATGCGTAGTCACTTAGATTAAGTAGTATCTGACAAATTTAATTTAATTACAAGATTAGGAAATATTCAATGACAAAAAAAAGTTCTTTCAATTATTAAAAATACTTTTTAAAATATGTAACAAAGTAATAGGACCTAATCATCTTACTTCCAGCAATTTTATTATGTATTTATAAAGTTATAATATAAAATACGAAATCAATATCACTGTTCAATTATTCAAAGACGGTGGTACCAAATCATAAACGTATAAAGTATTAATTAATGTAAACAATATTGGTATTAGTGAAAATTATAAAGTATAAAGACACAACTTGTCAGAAGACTGTCAGAAGGTGGTTAATGAATAAAAGACTTTGGCAAAAAAAATTGTCAATTCATTAGGTACAAATTTTTTGTAAAAATACAATCAATTACAATTACAAAAATACTGTCGATTTATGATCATGCTAAGTTACTTTTCTAATTAATTTGTAATCTTTGTCGAGTACATAATGTGATCGCTGATTGAGTTACTGTGCGGAAATTCAGGGTTTGATTGATTGACGGATTGATGACTTTGCAGAATTTCTTAGCTTGGCCGTCAAGTAAATATCGACCCACTGTGGATTTAAGAATTGGTTCTATATTTACATAAATCTGACTAACTGATAGAACGTCAAAGCCAAAAATAGGAACAAAAATTTCACATAGTATACAAAATTGGGTACCAATTATTTTGGTCAACATTTTGTATAAAAATTTAACATAAAAGTAAAGAAGTAGGTAGATACAAGTTATAACAAACACATTAGAATGTTTCTGTTCATTTTAGGGTTTAGCTAAGTTCAATTCGTCAAAAAGTTCAACATTCTGACTCGAAATTTTTCTAATTGAAAATTAGCTATTCAATTCGCCGTAAGTAAAAGTACAAGAACGTATCATACGGATTTAATACGGATATATGAAAATGGCTCAATCAGTATAAAAGAGAATTTCATTCTCGAGAATTGATTGTTCCATCGGATAACAAACAAATAAGAATAAGAATAATACAATTTTAAGTAACATGTTTAATTTAAAATTTCTTTAGTAGGTACGAATAAACATAACATAACAAATAAAATCAAAGAAATATTAAATTGAAATTATTGAATATATTTGAGTTTCATATTTGGTATTAAGAAAATCATATTATGGTAAGGTAATAACTAAAAATAATAAAATGACCTGGTGAAATAAGTCGATTGAGCGAGAACAAAAATAATATTATTTTATTAAAATAATTTATTTATCTTTAATGTTAGCAATAAACTTATGCAACCAATTATACTTAAAATAATTGTAGGTATAAAAAATATTGATGTGTGTTATTGGTATTTTCTGTTAACTGTTATAGATTTTATTTTCCATAACTTGATAATAAATAACAAAAATCTCATTTTAGTAACTTATTTACATAATGAAAATGGACTGAGCTACACAACATAACAAGCATTAGGTAGAGGTAATTTTATTCATAATGGTTGGGAGTGCCTAATGTGCAGAAACGAATATTCGTCATTTCGGTTTTATGTTTCTGTCAATTGATGGAATGGGGTGTCAAGCGTTCTCCCTCCACATTTGCCGCGCAAGCCAAAGTCACGTGCCAACCACTATGAATAAAATTGCCTCTGCTATATTTATTAGTTCTCTTTTATACAAACCTACTAATTTCAAGAATTCCAAGGCTTCTGCGGCTTCTGCGGCTTTGCGAAAACAAATTTTTTCTTTGTCCGCATGCCCGAATTAATCTAACCGGATAGTTACATTTATATCAATGCAATGTCTTGTATGTAGACTTTCCGCTACGCGAATTCGTAACTGTAAATGGAGTTAAGATTTAGTACTCAGATTTTTTTTAATGTATTAGAAACAATTTTAAAGTTTGTTTATTAATTATTATTTTAATTTTTAATTCTGCATTGGCTCTTCAGCTTATCATTTATGATTTAGAATTTAGATTGGCTAAATGAATTTACAGCATTGCATTTTTTCGCAAAGAATGTAATACAAAGAGTTTAATTTGTAATACCTACTCTATCCAATAACCAAATAAAAACGACTTAACTATACTATCAGAGGTTTCCATTCCCGACGGAATTTAACCACTTATTTTTTGGTTAAATATATCCTAAGCTGTTAGCTTAACTTAATTATTATTATTAAAATAAAAACCTTTGGACCTTTAAATGAGCAAGCACTACGTAGATTAATTACCAAATGAACAAAATTTTTCTGTGACAAAGAGAACAATCACAAATGCACAGGAAAAACAATTAGTAACACAGTAAAAATTATTAAAAGTAAAGACAATGATAGAGTTACGGTATTGGAAAAAAGAAATGTGTACCCTAAATCCAGCGCAGTAGCGACCGCGTGACACCCATTTCCTCCAATTGACACCAACATAAATATGTCTATACGAGTTTTCGTTACTGCACATTAGCTCCGCCTTCCTTTCTTCCAGTACCGCTACTCTAACTTTAGTCGAGTTACCCCTACTACTACCCCACACCATTAAATAGTAAATAAAAATTTTAAAATATTATTTAATTCAGTTAGGGCCAATTTATCCACCTCTAGTTAGTGTCCCAAGTAAATTTATCTAACAAGTAAAGTTTTCGACTACGCGGCCAAAGCGGTATAAGTCGAGTTTTGGTATAAATCGACTTATACCGCTTTGGCCGCGCAGTCGAAAACTTTATTTGTCAGATAAATTTACTTTTGACACTAACTAGAGGTGGATAAATTGGTCCTTAATAAATTACATAATTTTCAAAACTATAGTATCCAAAGAAAGAATAAATTTCTCGATGCGAAATTCGAAATTCACCGCACGTATACCTTATTGAAATTGCTAAGAGTACTGGTAATTAAAGAGCTTGGTTATTTTTAAAAATTCATAAATCAAAAACTAAGGGGCACTTGACGAAACGCCGAGATAGTAATAAGTTTTTTGGCTCCTAGAATCACTAAAAAAATTGGGATCTCGTATGCCGAAATACTCATTTCTACATTATTTTGAAAATGGTAAAAATGTGTTAGTCCGTAATATTATGCAAACCATTATAATTTAGTTTACATTTGATGGGTTATTCTATGAACAGCACAGTTTGTACACAATAGTAAATTGTTAAATTACCTATTAGATTATGAAAACATAAATGAATAGCTCTTATTTCTGCAAGATTTTATTTACATTTTGATGTAACCATTTTCAACGAAAATGACTATTACATTTTAAAATAATTTACGTATCTATATACAAAAACAGTATCGAAAGTTTGTTAAAAATGGTGATGGGTTGATGTTGACTAATATTTAACCTTAATGAAGATAACCACCATGACCAATGAGTCCACCGTGACCGATGAGTCCTTGTCCACCAATAAGTCCACCGTGTCCACCAATGAGTCCACCATGACCACCGAGGAGTCCACCATGAGCGATTCCAACAGATAAGGCTGGTACAGCAATGGGGGCAGCATGTGCAACTGCAATTGGAGCAGAATGAGCAACAGCAACAGTTTGTGGGTGGATGGCTAATAAGTTGCTGTTAGCATAAGAGCTAGCATGATGAGCGGGAGCTACAGCGATAGCTGCACCATGACCGATGATTCCTGCGCTGGCGGCAGCGATGGCAAGAGCGAAGATAGCTACCTAATATAGAAAATAAATTTAATTATTAATAAGTAGTAATTAAACAGCTATTAGAAATTTAACTTACGAATTTGAACATTTTGTTTGTTGGTTGGTTGTGTGTTTATTCTGAAGTAAGAATGAATACAATATTTGAAGTTAGCTAATTTCAGTTTATATACTAAGCAATCCCCTTACTTTACCCCTAAAACTAGACCAAGGGCCCTTTCAAACGTTATGGACTATCACTAGCAAAAAATTGCATTTGCGGTCTAGTTATAATTATTTTACGTCACCATTGCATGGAAACGCGATATATGTCGCGAACAAAGCTAGAATTTGTTGAAAGTAAAAAAGTAATGGCACTTGCCTAGTTACATGGTGGCTATTATGTTCAATTGAAATAATTGGATATCCATTTCATACATTAATTTACTATTGTTTTGTTATCCAAAATTGCACAGATTAACTGATCGTTTAGTTCAAATTTTTTTAAGTTTCTTTCTTATTAAACTGTTTTTATGTTACAAGTAAATGTAAGAGTTAGAAATAAAATTTGATAAAATACATAGTGGATTTGAGACATCTTGATTGTATTTTGGTAAATGATTATTTTAAAGAATAATTACAAAAAATTAAAATACTGGTTAATTAAATGCATGGATATTTACTATCACTCTAATGTAGGTTATAAATAATAAGTGATGAAATTATCTTAAGTGTAACGTAAGATTTATTAACAAAAAATATTTAAAAAAACTGAAATTGAAAAAACTTGCTTTACAAATCCTGAGAGTTTGAAGATATTGCAGTTACATATTTTGTATAGCTTTTCGATTGAATATAAAAATTTTGACATTATTCAATCTACTAGTTTATATAAAGAGTATCTTCAAAATTTGGTCTAGTGTAGTAATAACGGTTACGGGCGGATTCCCCAAAATGTATCTGTGCCGTGGTTGGAATTCCACGTTAAGCTGTAGATTTTAATGATTTTAAGGCAACAATTCAGAAAATTGATCTTTGTAATAAAAATAATGAAAGAAAAGAAATAGGAATGTCCCAAAGAAGAATTTTTGTTTTGTCACTTATTGTATCTGAAATATACTTCGTTGACGTAAACAATGGCCATTGAAATGCAAAATTAGTTATGAAAATTAAAATTAATCTTTATTGTTGACTTACAACAAATGCGGCTTAGTAACTTAAATTCTGTATTTTGCATTGCATAACAAGACAACAAGTCAATGTACTCTAATGTGCTTTGATATACAACGTAAAATTTTAATGTTTATTTCAAAGCATTTCATTATAATGTACCTACTCGTAGGTGTAATTGTAATTCATTATAATTAATATACGAGTAGTAGCAACTCCTAGATATTAGTTAAGCATTAATATTTTTGTATTTTTTTCACTAAAGCTTGAATGTTGCCTTTTTTGTTTTTCAATAATATAATTCTATTTCCTTAAGCTAAAAGTTGGCAATAAATTTTAAAATCGATATAATTTTGAAAGTTACTTTAAATTTAAGATCTTGAATCAACTTATCTGTAGCAAGGTTGACAGGTTTTTTTTAAATAGTTGTAGTAGTGAGTAGTATTCAAGAAAATCTTAACTGCTTTACGTGCGAAATCAGAATATCAGAGAACAATACTAAACCTCTGGAAATAGGTAATTTTCATATCATCTGAAAATCTTTTAACCAACATATGAATTCTGTAAGTTCAATAAGAAAAAATAACTTTCTCGTAATAAATCTAATTAACATTTTATAGTTAATGTTCTCAGCATCTACCATAAGAGCAATCGCTTTGAACCAAAAAGGTAGTGTTTGCATGTGATGTGTGAGTTTTACTGTTTTTCTCGTAACCAACCCAATCATTTTTTTAAAAATACTAAAATTTGCAAAGAGTAAGTTTAATTTTAAGAATTTTTTAACAAAATATTCAATTTGTTTTAAGCTAACTTGAATAAATAGGAAAATTCAATTTTAGCTTTCAAGTGCCGGTAGGATTAGCAGAGGCGTAAATGGTCAGTGTTTATAAATCGTGAAAGTAGTTCAGTGTTAATAAAAACAAAATAAAAATTCGTTAATACAGATCCTAGTTTTTATAATGTACAAGCAAAAACGAGCAGTAATATAATTATTTCAAAATGTATGTTCCATGTTTTGTTTATACCAAATCTGGAAATTATTATATCCAGTCCTTTAGTTCTTCGGTTTCGAGGGCCAAATATTTAAACTGGTTGACTCATATTTATCTTATAATTCCCTTGTTTGCCATATTTGGAAGTAAGAATGATTTGTTAACGTGAAATTCACAGTTAATTAATGATTATTTAATTGCAAGTCATAAGTCACGTCTGTTCAATACATTTGAGCCCTTCCCTTTTTGTGCTTCATAAAGAAAACTTATATAAAGTTTACCGATCTTGAACAATACATCAAACAAATAGATATTTAAAATGGAATGAGTTACTTTTTATTTAATTTAAACCGATTTAAACTATAAACTCATTCAAGCTTGTCTGACATTTATTAAATTACATAGTTCGGTTATCAATAACTTATTTCCTAAGTGAATGCTAAAAGCGGCGTTCTTATAGAGATTATGGTCTTATCTTTTGCTTGGGTAGAAGCTGGCAATAAGAGCAAAATTACTGTTAGGTGCCTGGGTTATTTCGAAATTTTGAAAGGTCTAAGCTTTTCGACAAGACGACCGAGGCAAGAACCAATTAAATTAAAGTATTAGCCTCGGTCGTCTTGCCGAAAAGCTTGGACCTTTCAAAATTTAGAAATAACCTAATAAGTTTCTGTGCAAAATATGTCGCTAAACATTTAAATTATAGAACGTGAGGTAGAATTAACTTCAACAGATCAAAAATATACTGCAGTCGAATTATAAAATATAATTTATTCTACTCTAGGAGCTGGCATAGACCTCTAAATTGGGCCCATTGTACTACCTACGATATCCCAGCAGTGAATGTGGCGCGACTAGGAATAGAACCGCGGTTTTCCGCTTCCTAGCTTACCAGTATTATGTTTAACACCACACTTCTGGTTAACCCTGTAAGGCTTACAATCATTTCTAATGGTAAAAAAATTATAACACTTGCTAGTATGTATTAGAATACCATTTGAATGATATTTTATGTATCTGTAATTCAAATTTTTATACAGAAAGTGGTTTTTCAAGATGTGACCACATGGTTATGACTTCGTTTAGCGGTCACTAAGAGAGTAAAATAAGTAGTAATAAGAAACATAAAGTATGACAGTAAGCCTTTATTCTGAACTAATAAAATAAACAATACAAATTAAATAGCTATTAAGGCAACTAGTGTTTTATAGACTGTTTAAAAATCGATGTCGTAGTTTAAATCCGAACGACCGTAGGGAGTGAGGATTTAATAGGCAAAGATTTTTAATCTATAAAACACGCGTTGTCTTCAATATTTTTTCTAACACTAACAGAAAAATTAGAATTTTAACTTATTTTATATCCTATAAAGTACGTTGTCATTGACAACGTTACATTATAATTCTATAAAGTACGTTGCCATTGACAACATTAGAAAATAGTTATTTATGGTACAAGTGTGTTATTATGACAAATAAGTCACGCGAGAAAAGTTTAGCCCGCGAGGCCGTAAGGCCGAGAGGGCTATTTTCTTAAGTGACTTATTTGTTATTAACACACGCGTGGCATACAAAACTTTATCCAATATCTCGCAATAATACTAGTTTAAAATGTAATTAAATTTTTAATATTTGACGTTTTAAAATGACAAATTTAAATTCTGGAAACTAGTAGGTGTAAAATATAGTCACTACGGCAAATAACAATGTAAATTATACCCAGTTTCCTTACTCACTAGTGAGTTATACATTACTCACTCAGTGAGTTATAAGGCACTTTACTTATTTAAAAAACCATAGTTATACCTCTATTATTGCGAGATATTGGATAAAATAATTAATACGTGGGTTGCCTTTTATATTTCGGGATTCAGCTACCCTAGTGCTGCCATCTGGCAACTAATATTTTTATCGTAAAGTTTGACATTTTTGATGGTATATGTATTCAGAACTTTTTGCCGTATGGACGCCATTTGTGTTGTTTAAAAATTCTTGAAAAATAAATTCGTCCAAAAAATTGAATTAAATCATGAACCATATTTGTGTGACTATTTTTTACAACTTTCGACGTGGATTGACTCAACAGCAGTGCATCGATGAACTTAATTCGACTATTGACGATGAAGCACAATCAAGGACCAGTGTTTATCGCCGATTAAACGAATTCAATCGTAGACGTAGTTCTCTCAACGACGAATTTCGTGAAGGTCGGCCAAAATATGTTGTTGTTCCCGAAGACATTGATGCTGTGGGTGAACTGATACTGCAAGATAGTCATATGACTTATCGTTAGATTGAGGCATCTTTGGGCATTATGGGGACCAGCTTACATTCAATATTGAATAAACATTTGGTTGTCAAAAATATTTCTTCGCGTTAGATCCCGCATAATTTCACAATTGCTTAAAAAAGGCTCTTGTCAATTGCTCGAAAGAACTGCTCAAAATATACGATTGCGGTGCTTTAAAATGAGTCTATGACATCGCGACAGTTGACGAATCATGGATCTACGCGTATGAGCCCAAAAATAAAAAGCAGTCGACTGTATGCGTTTTTCAAAATGAGCCATACAACAAAAGCTGTTCGCGCACGAAACACTTCGAAGCAAGTGGTCGCCTGTTTTTTTCGGAAAAACTGGACATGGTTCATCCGTACCATTGGTACAACGTAGAACGGTAAATTTTGAATGGTACATAATCATTTGTTTGCCAGAAGTCTTCGAAGAAATAAGGAAAACCAACCGCCAAGATGGATCATTCTCAACTATGACAATGTGAGCTCTCACACATCAGCTCGAACAAGTGAAGTTTTGAGCACTCAAAACGTCGATTTAAAGGACCATCCGCCGTATAGTCCTAACTTAGCACCCAATGACTTCATTTTATTTCCGCACGTCAAAAATAAATAGCGAGGTCAACGTTTTTCGATACCTGAAGGAGCGGCTGGTGCGTTCAAAATGCAAGTTTTGGAGGTACCTCAATCGGAGTGGAAAAAGGGCTTCAAGAATTGATTTTAACGCATGCAAAAGTATATTGATCTTCATGAAGAGTATTTTCAAAACTAATAAAGTCATTTTTGATGAAAAATATTTATTGTTGTTCTCAAATCCCGAAATATAAAAGGCAACCTACGTACCATTAACAAACAATACTAAAATAATCTACAAAGCTTTATGAAATTTTACGAAACAATTTTTATTGCCATGAATACACAATCGTGTGTTGCATTTATGACAGGAAAATCGACTTGTTCCATTCTTGCAATATCTGCATTTTCTGTTTGTATTTTTGCCATAAAAAGAGTCAGTAGATATAGCTCGACCTTCCATTGCAAAAGGAAAATTTCTAACTTGTAAGTGGCAATGTAACCATTTGGTTACGCACAAATTCAAAGGGTGATAAAACATCTAACAGGTGTAGTAGTTGTCGAAATAATGTACTAGTGAACTGAATTGGTCTTGAAGAAGACGGTAATAAATAAAAATATATAAAAAATAGCTTACTACCGTAACATGCTACAACTTGGGACACTTTTGACATTCAATGATGTGCCATTCTTTTTGTACTCTTCCCTTCAGTTATCGGAGATAGCCATTTTTCCGGTCTCTTTGAGTACTTTAACGATACGTTCTAACATTTTGAAAATATTGCATATTTCAGCCCTTTTTAAAAAAAAAACTAGGTGTCCCAAGTTACCTCACGGGTGTTACAACTTGGGACAGTTATTGAAACATGGAACAAGTATATTCTTTTTAAAAAAGGGAAAAACTACATAGTAGCATATATAGGGTGTTTTTTTAGCTGCATGAGAACTTCAAAATGAAATAAAACATTAAAAACCTGACGGAATGTTTTGGTTATAATTTTTTTATGAAAGTACAGTTAAAGGCATTTATGATTTGAACATGACTCCGGCATGTGACCACCACGACTAATGGTTACGAAGCGCATCCGTTCAGTCCAATTTTTGACCACTTTTTCCAATATTTCTGGCTTTATTTCATAAATGGCTTGCTGAATATTAGCCTCCAATGCTTCTAGAGTTGTTGGTTTGTTAGCATAAACCATGGATTTAACATACCCCCACAGAAAATAATCTGGAGGTGTCAAATCACACGATCTTGGAGGCCAATTGATAGGACCACGTTTTGAAATAATGTTGTCACCAAATTGTCCTTTCAATAAATTGATGGTTTCGTTGGCACGTGTGGCACGTAGCACCATCCTGTTGGAACCATAAGTTGTCAATGTTTAGCTCTTGAAGTTTTGGAAACAAAAATGTATTGAGCATGAGTCGATATCTCACACCATTCACCGTAACGGTAGCTCCTTCCTCATTTCGAAAGACATATGGACCAATGATGGCGTTGGCGTGTATTCCACACCAAACAGTCAATTTTAATGGATGCAATGGAGTCTCAAGATAATGTCCCGGATTGGTCTCACTCCATATACGGCAATTTTGTTTGTTCACATACCCATTTAACCAGAAATGTGCGTCGTCACTGAACAAAATTTTACGGTAACAAAATGGATCCACTTCCAATTGGTTGTGAGCCCAATTTGGTAGCGTTGTTCAATGGTCAATCTATGCATTATCAAATGCCAAACCTTGCTAAACACAAATGTCAAAAAACTGTTTCCATAGCAATCTTGATTCAATTGTTATCCCTATTGAAAGTTCTCATGCAGCTAAAAAAACACCCTATATAAAAAAAGTATCCATGATCTAAAAAGGCACTAATACAACCTGCATTTCTTAGATATAATATGTAAAATCGGGCACTCGTTTAAAAGTTGCGTAAAAAATCCTTAAAACCCTTTAAAATGTTTTAAAATACTTTAAAAATAATCTAGTTGATGTCTGCAATAAACTGATATCTTCCTATTTGATCAGAACACACTTTTACATCACAACATTTACATCATCAGATGATAGGTGTCCCAAGTTGTAAACGCAGGGAGTTTTTTTAAAAAAACAAATTAATAAAAAAAGGGGTTTAAAATATAAAAGTTCTAATTAAACCATGCAATTAACAATAACATTTGCTATATAAACATTCCAAATATGAACTTACAACAATTTACAGCCACACCGCCCCAGCAGAAGTTTTCCAAGGTATAAAATTTACGTAATATTTTTCAATAACATTTTTCAACACACCGATGTATTCTTCTCAAATGATCACACGTGACTTAATCAAGGACCTCTGAAATACGCATAATAAACAGGTATTACGCACGTTGAATCAAAAAACCTAGATACAACTTTGCCAGATTGAGTTTTCTGAATAGTGTGCAAACTGTCCCAAGTTGTGATAGTGTCCCAAGTTGTAGCATGTTACGGTACTTACTAAAAACTATATTTTTGTATTAGTATAACGAGTCGCCTGTTATATTCACCAATTGCCCATCACCATATTTAAATTTTAAAAGTTAAAACTTTTGTTTCTAGTTGTCGCATACGTTAGAATTGTTAACTAAAGGTTGTACCTATATGGGTACTTTGCCAGATACAGTACAGAATTTAAGATTTCAAAGATATAGACCTTAAAAATCATTGTAACCATATGGTCACAAGATCCTTACAGGGTTTTAAATAGAGTGCTTATGATTAGGCATATCTAGTAAATACGAAACTCGTCTTAGCTCTAATAGACCTTTTGTAATGGGTATTTATAAAGTTTTCTCAATATTAAGTTCATAAAAACACTAAAATACTATTAGTCCGGTCAAAATAGACATTTCACTTTGCATAAATTCGCATCCAGCTGAAAATTGGCATAGACCTTAAATGCACTATTACAAACAAAATATCAAAAGTCCCCACCGATCCTACGTCTGCTAAAAAAGTTATTCAAGGTCAAAGGTCAACAATATCGGTTTTTTACATTTTGCTCATAAATGATAAGTGTTATCGTAAAAATAGGTTAGACAAAAATTATAGATCATGAAATTCTCTACCAAAATTATTCTTATACTTTTTTTCGTACGAATCATTATTCCTGAGATATCACGATTCAAAAAGTTGGGAAGTTTTATTAGACAGTGTCCTATTGATTGAAAAAATGGTAATATTGGTACCGTAAAAGTCCCTAACTTCGGACACTTTTGTACTAAATAAAATTATAACTTAAGAACTGAAAGATAGTAAATTTTGAAAAAAATACAGTTAGTGCCAGTGAGCAACAATCTATAACGATTTATCAATAGTGCCACATTTCTGCCAATGAGATTTCAATAAAAAAAAATTATATTCACTCTCCGAACTTAGGGACAGAAACTTCCTAACTTCGGACAACGTATGTTTAGCCCAAAAATTTAAAGTAAAATAATTTATTTTGATGTTAGGAACCACCATTCGTAAGTTCGGACACTCAAAATGTTACTATAAGTCGAAAAAAAAATTAAATTGAAATAAAATGAAGGTGTATAATACGCACTTCAAAATATTTGGTGAATTAAATGAATAAAACATTGTTATTAACAAAACATTGTCACAAACATAAAAAACAAACAAAAAATTAACAAATTATTCTGGTGAACATTAAAATTATGTTATTAAAAAATAGAGCCCTTAAATAAATTAGGCCTTACTGCTTGTCCGAACTTAGGCTATTATCCGAAGTTAGGGACTTTTACGGTAATGATTAAATGATTATCGAAATCGCGATATATCAGGAATAGCGATTCGTACGAAAATAAGTATAAGAATAATTTTTGTAGAGAATTTCATGATCTACAATTTTTGTCTAACCGATTTTTACGATAACACTTATCATTTACGAGCAAAATGCAAAAAATCGATATTGTTGACTTTTGACCTTGAATAACTTCTTTAGCAGATGTGGGATCGATGGGGACTTTTGATATTTTGTTTGTAATAGTGCATTTAAGGTCTATGCCAATTTTCAGCTGTATGCGAATTATTGCAAACTTTGCACTTTTTTTTGTCTATTTTGATTGAACTATATCTATACAACAGATTGGGTGAGCTGAACTGGAATCTCACACATAATGCATAAATTAATATTGAAGCGTAAATATAACTGACCATAAAAATTAATGTTGTGAAGAAAACTGAATTCACTATAAATTCAAAACCACAATTAAACTGCTTCACCAATGCCTGTACTTATAAGTAACATTTGGAGTTCTTTAGAAGTAATAAATAGTCATTTTTGATTTTCAACAGACGAACCCAGTTACATGAATTATTATTACTTCTCATTATTGGGAATAGTCCATAATATGCATTTCGACATTATGCATATGGTTTGGGGTAAATTAACCCAATGGAATAAGAAATAAGATCTTCTGCTCTACGTGGCATCCATACCACGGCACAGAAAAATTTTGAAGCTAGTGGAATTCGAACTAGGGAGTTTCTAGACCTATATGAAACGAAACCATCTTACCTTTCACTCCGTATGCATGAAGTTGTCAAGTCGACCTATCTCGGCTCGACTTAATTAGTCCTTCCATGTATACACTCAGACAAGCCAACCTAACGGTATGGATCGACACGAATTAGACCGAGCTAAAATAGTGGGCTTAGTAGGCTAGTGCCCATTTTCACCAACAATTTATTTAAGAATTTCCTAGTAAAGAATTATTTCCATAAATATGATTGGTCATATTTGACATATTAGTTTTTTTTATGCCAATGCTATGTCAAATTTCACCAATCACATTTATGCAAAGGAATTCTTTACTAGGATATTCTTAAATAAATGTTGGTGAAATCAGGCATAGGTCCATCTTAAAATTTAATATAGGCGCCTTAGGTCGAACTAAGCGCAGTTCAACCTTGTTTCGACCAATCAAGTTAAGTGATTGGTTGGGAACACGGCTTTCAGTTTGAACCATGAACTTAGTTTGAACTAACAAATCGCTTGTTGCATTAAACTGACCTATCTTAGATCGATCTAACGTTAGTTCGACTTCAAGACTGCATATCTACCCGATATTTGCCACTATACGAGACCATCTCATACTTATTTTGGTTACTAATAACATTCCATTAGCGCGAGAATTTTCAGTTTCACTTGCTTACAAATTGCTGAACTGCAAACACTTTCCGAAAAGTAACTTGAAGTACTGATAACTATACTAAATTTTACTTTTAGTTACGATAACAATACCATAAAAAGAAAATTGCTTTCAAGTTTGTTTTGTTTAAATTATTACCTTCAAGTTAATAAGAATATTTTTTGCAGTTAGTTGTAAAATATTGGTAATAAGGATTTTAATTTTAACTTCATTTAATTTAACTTCACCATAAGAAGTAGTTGCAACATTCTATTACAGATGTAATATAAAGAACGCCTTCTTAATATTAAGTGCCTAACTGCCAATTTGTACCAAGTAATATTTTAGATCAAGGTGATCGACATTGAATTTCATTAACGGTGACAATGTTATATAACGAAAGCTAATTAATTCTTGAATTTTATACAATAATTGGAGTTTTAGGTAAACATTAATTGATATTGCCACTGATTCTTTCTTGATAACATTTCTCACTACTTGAAAATCCACTAAACGCAGTTGCCTGTCGAAATTTTAAAAGTTGATTTTAATTTTTAAATACTATAAAATCTGATTAAAAATAAACAAAATGCTATGATAATAAATTTAATTTTTATATGTACAGTTTGAATGTTTTTTTCATAATCAGGTAACACAAATCATAATAACCAATTTTTATTTTATCCTAGGACTAAAGGAGCACTGTAACTGTAAGGATATGCACTGTAAGCGGCAGAAAATGGAGCTACTGCTGCAGGAGCTGCTACCAAAGGAGCAGCTACGGGAGTAGCAATTGCATGATTTACTACATGAGCGCTGTATGAAGTAGCATAAGGAGCCACATACGCTGCAGGAGCAACTGGAACAACTCCAGCCATGCAGAATGAAATGCATAAAGCGAAGAAGGCGAAGAGTGTCTGAAATAAAATAATATACCTGGTAAGTCAAAATAAAAGATTAAATTAATTTGCTGAAACTTACCATTGCTTTAATTGCCATTTTAATTTTTTTTTCAGACTACGAGTCGAATGATGAAAATAATTTGATGATGCTTCATTATATATCCTCATCTAGATTTAATTTGAAGAAGTAGGGTTGTATTTCATCAAAAGTCCTTAATTTTATTACGCGTGACACAAATTTTACATTCCAAACGTGGACTTTATTTCAACAAGTTAATTTCATTGTAAGTTCCAGAACGCATATTAATTATGTGATTACGTTAGGTACCGTAATGCATAAGCAGCAAAGAAATTATATTAAATACATCTTTAATTTGATGACTTAAAAATATAATACTGACACGATTTAGTAATTTGAAAATACTAAAAATCACCTTGTCTATTCGGCTCCGACACGCAAAATTGCCAACTTTCCAAATTTTCAAAGATTATACGACAATATATTGTAATCTATGATTAGTAAATACTTATATTTAATATTGATAAACATTTAGGGTAAAATAACAGATTTTCCCAACCGAAGAAAACTCCTTATCTCGGACCAGACTCAGCATACAATTAACTCTTTTAATATTAATTTGACTCTAAAATGATTTGGATGTTTCTCGTAGGGCGCCACAGTGGCATAAACCTTTTACTCTCTTGAAATGAACTATAATTTATTTTGTTTTGAAGGATAACTTTTAGTATTATTTACAATTTTTATAAAGAAGCAGTTTTAATTTTGGATTTTTAAACTGCAAATTTCAATCAACCAAAATCGTCTTTGTTAAAGGTTGCAAATCAAATATTTGATTTTCAAATTTTTTCGGGATATTCTACAATCAGCGTAGTATTTGTTTTATGAGAAAATAATGAACTTTAAAATTATTCCAAAGACCACGGTGTGGAGTGATGTGATCGCTGGTTAAGTTACGGAGCGGAAATTCTGGGTTCAAGTCACGGACTTTGCAGAATTTCTTAGCCCGTCCTCCGGTGGACATCCACACGCTGTGGTGGTTGTAGTAAAAAGAGTAGCAATAGAGGATTAATCCACCTCGTGAAATGGATTGTAAAGACTTCAATAGAAGTGGCAATATTCCGACAGGAATGGAAAAGCCCTTGATTGATTCAATAAATCTGTTTTTAATTTTAAAAGCAAAATTTTTTATAAATTATTCAATAATTTGGTAATATTGCTTGAAAGTTTGCTTCACGCAAGATGAGTAAAATGTTTGGTTTTATAATAAAATTTATTTTTTAACTTTAGAATTTTATAATTTTGTTTTTACCTTAAATTTCAGATAAATTGTCACTTGAATTACCTTCGCAAAGATGTAAATCTATAAACATCGTCGATTTATGACAGGAGATGGTCTGGAATTTTCAAAATAATCTCACTTTTGGATCATCAATTTTTTAAAAGAGACGCCCCGCTTCTTAGATAATTTAGAAGAGACATTTCCAGCTCTTCAACAACCATATAAATATCTTCAACAATCGAAAGCTCTCATACGATGAAGCTTGTTCAGAAACTGCATTTAATTAGTCCAAATTCGGACTCAAAAAGAAAATTTACTTAGGGTATTAAATTTAGCGATTGTCCGCTTTGCTACCATTCTGAAAGAGAGCGATTTTCGTGGTTCCATTTACCAACAAACAAAAACTTGAAAAGTTCAACATTTCTGGTAATTTTACAAGTTTACCAATTTGATAATTCAAAATTTTAAATTTTCATGAAAACAACATAATTATTATTTAAAATGTTAATTTATTACCTCGTGATAATAATTAATTATTGTTTTATTTTAAAATACATCGAGTTAAAATTAATAAATTATTTTTATGATTTTATTAAGCTTTCAGGCATGGATATGTTTTTTGTCAGAATGCACTTTTATAATTTTTGACGTTGCTAAGAATGGAAGAGCCACAAAGAAGACTGAACCGAAAACGCTGAAAAATTCATGCATACAAACTGAGAAATCGTGTCCACCGTTACTTTTTTTAATTTTATGTTTCCATAATATATTTCTCTTTCTACCGAATTTTCTCAATACTTCCTAGTTTCTCACTATCCAACCTGATCTTGAATATTCTTTTATAACACCAAATTTATCTCCTTTAACATGTGCTCTGATTCAAGTTTGACAGTACCAGACAATGTATATTTTTTGTATCCTAAAATTCATTTTTATAAAATATTCTTGGGTGTTATTGAAGATTTTTCCGAATAAAAACAATTTTTTCTTGTTAAAAATACTAATGTTGTTTTATCTTATTTTCCTTTATATTTCTTTTTCGACGCATCCATCACTGCTTAAGCTACCTAGGTATGAAATTCCTCCACTTCCTGTAATATGGCACGTTTTATAAATAATTATAAAAAGTTACAATAAATAAACAGTTTCAAAAACTTTTAATATTCTTTATTAAGCGTGCTAGAAACTTTTCACATAAAAAAATTACGGAAGTGGGCACTTCAAAAAATGTAATAAATCTATATTTTGAACTTTGAAGTCAACACAACAATTTCCGCATTATAACTTAGGTACTAATACAAAATTATACACTGCTTACTGTTTGGTTTTTTACTCATGGTTATAAAACTTAAAAACATAATTTTAAATTTGAAAAATAAGAAAAATTGTTTTTACTTTCAAGATGTTATGAAATAGCTATAAATTAAGTTAAACGAATAATAAATAGGTATTACCTATTATATTAAATCGGATGGATGGATGGATGGATATATATAATGAATAAAGTGGTATAGAATAAAGAATATTTTATTTAATAATTTCTATCATTACAAACGTATAGGAAAGTAACATACTGACTATTTTACTCGTATCACGTAGTATTATAAAAATATACATTTATAGGTTTATTTGTTGAATAACAATTTGCAACTACCAAACTAATAATTGTAAAAAATATCTAATTGTTATCTTTTTAGTAGCGGTGGTGCAAGTAAGTTATTTGGAGGAACGAATGGTGTGGCATAGGGATTTACATTAGGCAATGCTGGATAAGCAGGATTGGCAAAGATTGGGTGTGGTGGAGGTTCTGGAATAGGAACTGGTGCTGGATAAGGAACTGATCCTGGTAGGTGCGGTGATCCGGCTAAAGGAAAAGGTCCCGGAAATGGAAGTGGTCCTGATAATGGAAAAGGTCCTGGTAAAGGAAATTGTCCAGATAACGGAAGAGGTAGTGGTCCAGGATACGCACCTGGTATAGGAAGAGGTCCAGGAAATGCACCTGGTAAAGGTGCAGGTACTACCTGATCAGGATAAACTTCTCTTGTAACGACACTGGGTGGATGAATTGAGCGTGCTTGTGGGTATGGTAAAGAAAAATATGGTAGCTGCGGTACAATAGGCGCTGCAGTTAATAGTTGCGGTGAATGTAAAATTGGTCTTGGTATGGGAGATGCCAATCTACTAAATATATTAACACTTGCTGCAAATGGAGGAACATTGTACGGTATTGACTTAACGTAACTTATGGCTGGAGCATGTAGAACAGGATGTATACCACTGCATTCAATTCTTGTAATTGCTAATAATATGATTGTTGTAGATATCTGAAATCAGAAGTAACAAGTTGAAGATAAGAAAACTAGTTCACAATACGAATTTACCTTTATAAATAACATTTTGATAAGTGTGGAACTACTAGTATACACCGGTATACAAGTGCGAGTAATTTAAAGTCGATTGGGTATTTATAGTGAAAATTAACTCCCCAACAAAATAGGAAGCACAATGGAAAGTGGAAGTAAATTTACGTGACTCTTGTATGCAAATGTATTTTAGTTTTAAATGTAGACGTGATTAATTTTACCAAATTTCAATTTTATACAAGTCGTTACAATACAATGTACCAGGTTTTTAACAACAATTTTCTTTTATTGATCAAAAATAATAACTAATTCTTCTATTTGATTTTACACTGCACTATCAGAATCTAAATATAAGGGAAATGTTTATTTTCAGAAGATCCATATTAAAAAAATTCCATATAAAAGTAGAGATATTATAAGGGTCAGCATATATTTAAGATTTCATATTGTAGTAATAAAATATTGGATAGTTAATAAATAATAAGTATCTACTAAGAATTTAAAATTTATAAAAGAAAAACAAAACCTAAATGTAGTTGGCATGTATTTGTCAGTTATTGGCAAATCTGCACACAGTTATTGGCACAATAATTGTGACATTAATTAAGAACAAAAGCTTACCAATATGATAATGATACATATGGTGAAAATAATTCATACAACCCGAAGCTTAAGCATGCAAGAATATTTTTGTTTAATTTTACTTGTTTTTAAAAGGAATGTAATGCATAATAGTTGTTTGCCCCTTTAAAAAGCAAGTTTATGTATGAAAATTGTGGATAAAGATGCCATCAAGCAATAATTTCATTGATTTATTTAAATAAAAAGGTATACCGATTTTTTTGTTATTATACTATATATAACGTAAAAATTAAAAAAAGAAATTGATTGGATTCCCATACAGTAAGTGTATGTCTTTTTGGATTTTTATTGTGTGGAGGACAAGAAAAGCTGAGACACACATGAGCTACCCTTTGTAGCACCTCCGATTTCACCACAACGTGTGGTAATCCACTGGAAGGCCGAGCTAAGAAATTCTGGGAAGTTCGCGATTTGAACCCAGAATTTCCTCTCTGTAACTCAACCAGGATCACATCACTCCACTGCTGTGGCTTACAGTATACTATGCTATTCCAAAGGATTCTCTTATGGTTGTTACGATTAAAAATCTCACATAAAAAAAATATTGAAAAGAAAAATATTTCTAGGTTTCTTTAATTATATTTATTTAATAACTAGGTATAGATCCTTTTTGTTTGTCGAACCGTTTTACATATGTTAGCCATAAAAATTCAAATCCCTGATTTTAAAATGTTTTTCATGGGGATTAGTAAATGATATGGGTTTCTATATTTTCTGACCAGCTGGACTACGTCGTATTTCTTTAATTGCTCTTTGTTTGTCAATTTTAGGAATATGAGGTAGGACTGGGGGTTGATCAGTTCCTTCAAAATTACCGAAGAAGTCACATCTCTTAATATTTTTGTTATGATCTTACCTTTATCTTAAATATATACCTACAAAATATTGAACATTAAATAAAAAGTGATTTTATATTAATCAAATTAACTATTTTAATTTTTAATTATGGAAAGTGTTTGAAAGCAAAACAAAATCAACAATATTTAATTATTTCTACAACATTTCAAAAAATTAAACAATAGTTTAATTATTCCTTCAAATTTTCATCAAACAATATTCTTCAGTTTTTACCTGCAATTTTTATGAAAATATGTTGTAATGAATTGATCCAGGAGAAGAGAATCAACTTAAGTAGTAAGTGTAAAACTATGTACTATGTTATTTTTTTGTGATTTTAATTTGGTTAAAAAGTGATAAAAAATAGTGAAATTTTTATAGACTTTTTCAATTTACATCAGAATATTGATAATAAATTTTTTTAATTTTTGTAATTAATATTTTTGTAATTTAATTTTAATCTATTTAATTATTTCATTGAATTGCAAGTTAAATTTTACATCTATACCTACCTAATTATTAATTATCTTTTAATTTTTCTTTATTTTTGTTTATTCTTAAATTTAGTTAAATCTTTTGTTTTCTTTTAAATGCACTAGAATACTGTGGTGTATTTGTATATATTTGTATATTATGGTTTATTATAATCTTATGTTATTTTTTATTTGTGCATTTTTCTTTGGCTTAAAATTTTTTATTTCTGATTTAATTCTCAATTGTGAGGATCTATTTATTACAATCATAAAATCATATATATCTATTAGGACTGCTTTTTTGCATTGCAAGGTAAGTAAACACCTCACAACACATCAAGCTACAGTTTAACTGCGTATCCGTTCCCATTTGCCAGGTCTCTTGCGAGACTTGGTCATGGTTCCATGAGCTTTTTTGTTTTCTTTACAGGTGATGAGGAGCTGGCCCATCAACCCGACCCCCAACCTGGAGGACCAGAGAGACGGCCAGAATAAAGTTCTTACTTCACCCGGATTCGAACCGGGCATATAGCGTTCAAAGTCAACTCGCGTGACTATTATGCTCCGACCGTCTCTTATCATAAAATCATAAAAACATAAATCAAATTTCAAAAACTGCTAACATTCATAATTTTAATTTTTTTACTATTCAAACCCTGAGATCTCATTGTTTCCGATTGAGCTATCGGAGAATTACGGGGATCGAAAGGTCCAACGTAACATGGTTTTAGAAGACAAACTTGAAATTATTTATAACAAATATAATAAATTGTCCTGTACCGTTTGGGATGCAGAAGTTTAAATTGAGATGCTCTTTTTACTTTGTAAATTTTTGAATATTTTAAATTTTGAATGTTTCACGGCTACTGTGGATCTCTGTGAGACCTACACGGGACCGGAAGTAATATGGAGGTCGCGAGAAACCCACCGAGTGAGGTGGTTGTACAAATGTTGCGTTAAAACAGTTGTTCATGAGTTTATTTGGTGTGTTCTTTTCCTATTTAGAAAGTGAAACGGAAAATGTTGGTAATTAAAAGTAAAATTTGGATTTGACTCGAATAAAATTGGAAATTTGAAAACTAACGTTTGGTAGTTTAGTGCGATAGTCGCTGGGAGATAGGAAAGCAACTACGATTGAGCAGCTGGGTACGAGATTGATAAGCCCCGTGTAACGCAAATTGCTCTAATATGTGCCACTTGCCCCGCTGATCTACGAATGGAATGGTAGACAGGCCAGCTAAGGGATTACACCCCCGTCCAGTGCCAGAGCATGGGTCGCGCGGACTCGGTTCGTAGGTTCTTCCGTTGGCTCAGGCGATCAATTGGCAACTAACTAAGAAAAAAAAAAACCTTTCGGGCGCCAGTCCTCTAAATAAAATACGGAAGTAAATAAGAGTTGATTTTATTTAAAGAACAAAGTATAGATAAAGATGGGGTTGACAATATCTGATTCCAAAACTCCAATAGGAGACACAAAACACATAACAAAGCAAGTGAAATCCAAGATACCCTGAGGGGATACCTTGGGACAATCAAATCAAAAAAATAAAATACAGATGAGTTGCCATATGAAGACAACTCACAAAAATAATCCGCGCATCCAGGAGATTGCCCAACGCAGACATAAAACGTTGGTAAAATTGACTGCAATTAACACATTCGCAAGAGATATCATCAAGTAAAATTAAATACAGCAATTGCTTTCTAACTTACCCTTCCACCTCAATCCGTCCGATTCGACATCTCAATTCTTTTGTAACCTCTGGAATATTAATGATTCATCGTTTAAACTGAGTTTTAGGTGTAAAGCTAAAAATAACAAAAACTGCACAATTAAACAAGAATCAATTCACCTGCGAACGGTATAGCATCTCAATAACGATGTAAATAATTAAAACAAGCAAATCTCCTAAATGCGTTTCCACAAAAAAAACTAATTAATGGTTTTCCAGCCATCCTACGTCGTTGGTGCTGTCCTAACCACTAGAGATGGAATAGTGGTATAGGCTCACGCTACCGCTGCGACAAAAATCCCTCGATGTTGGAATGGAGCTCGCACGTCTTCCCAAAAAGTACGGATAAATAGTCAAAGGAGACGGCCAAAGTGACAAACTTATCACACCACTTCTTAATCAAAGACGCAAAACTGCGGTGAAGCTGGGGATAAATGAATGTTGATCAGTCCTTCCCTCTCCATTGATCTCATACGGGAATGGTGAACCCAAAAACAAAATCCCAACATCGTTAAAAATGGCTGCCACAGATCGTTCGACACAGGAATCAAGGTTATCACAGGTGGAAACAAGATAACCAAACTGCTGGCCCATATCCATACAAATAACCATATGGTTGGTGGATAAAAACAGCCAGATGGACAATCGGGCTACTGATCACCATGTGCACCCGCTCAGAAAACCATAATTATGATTGGAAACCAAAAATTGACGTCACAAAAAATTGACGTGGTAGTACGAAAAAAGCTAAAATTTATCAAAGTCAAACTTCCGCTCATGATAGAAAATAATGCAATCTTACCCACAAATGTAGCACAGAAGGTAAAATAAAAAAGATCACTTCAATAAAATAACAATTTGTGGCTCTTAAAACATAAAATTGCAAACAACGAAAAATGAAACTTCTATCTTTCATGCAGATAAGCGAAGAATGAACGTTTGACAAATTTTCGAAATTTAATACGATTGCGCGTGTTTGAAACACACACAGGGTGATGCATAGATTTCCGCCAAAATATAAAAATAGCATTTGAAATGCTACACCCGACTGGATGATAATATTTTTGGAAAAAGTTCATTCACCAGGAATTTATCGTTTCGGGCCAGTTACGTCAATATATTATTTTAGATATTTCTTTGTGACCCACCTAAATTTCCTACGACAAAAATCGTAATACATCGAAATGTTCTTTATATGCATTATGTTCCAATTTTGAGTTGGTACACCAGCGCTCGAGTGTGACTAAATCAAGTTTTTTTTGCGAAATCTCGAAAATATTAAAAGATATTCAAAATGTGGCAGCGATCAGAAGTGTTCAGTAGAAAAGGACTAATATTTTCTTGGTTAAAATATTTTTGATAATAATTTACCTTTTTTGAGTTATGAGAGATAAACTAAGTTTAGTCATATTCGAGCTCTACATATTTATAGACTATGTGCAGCTACGAAACCACAATATATTTCACTCAGTTGTTTATCAATTTCACAGTAAATGTGAAGTTCTCAATATGAGCTGCAAATTACACTAAAAATGTCGTATATTTATTATAATTACGAATAGTTCGATTGATGAAACTTGGGTGCAATTCCACGATTCACCTGGAGTAGCAAAATGCGATAAGTGGATAGTATTATTCAGCATTACTAGGAAAAAACGCAGTATGATCTCCAAAGAAATTTTGATTTTACAAGACAATGCCAATGGCAAAATTGCCTTAAAATACATTTCGTGCTTTGGAGTTTGAATTGGTGGAGTAGAGTTTAAAGGAATGGAAATTTTCTTCCAACCAAGAGTTGATGGAAGCTGTGGAAAGCTAATTTGCAGACCAAGAAGAAATATTTTTTTATGTAAATACATACATACGTAACAACATATTATTTGTTCTTGTTTTAATTATTTTATTGCTATAGTTTTGTCCAGAAAAAAAAATAACATAGGTAGAGTACGTACACTTTGTGTTGACTGGGCGGAGGTAATCTGCAGAAGCTAGTATTCGTCCGGTTGGGTCCTTGTTGGTGTCAATTGGACGAATTGGGTGTCAATCGTTTTCCGTCCACATCTATTGCGCAAAAAGATGGCTCCGCCTAAAGTTCTCAGTGGTGCACGAACTCTACGCACTTTTGTTGGAAAATAATTTTATTAAATTCTTCATTTACTCATTCCATAACCTCCAGTCTTATCTGATATATGAGACATTCCACAATTTGTACGTAATAATTTCCATTGATTGATGATTTATTGGTCTATTTCACATTACATAACAAAACAAATTTACTATAATCTAAACGCGCTCAACATTTAAATTGCAAATTATACTTAGAAAAGAAACAAAACTAATTATGTAAATATGCAACTAAATAATTACTAGTTAATTGATTATTCGATATACTGTGGGTGAAATTGACTGTCAACACTTTCACCTACATGATTAAAATTTAAATATTGATTTGAATCCGGAAATGCAATCAGTGCTAAAATAAGTTAAATGATTACTATTTTAGCTACACTATTAGAAAATGAATGAAATAACGAGAATATTTCAGATAAAAATATTAAAAAATTTAATAAGTTATATTATATGAAACGGTCGTTAGCATAGCAATTTAGCGCATATACTGCTAATACAGAGAACCCGGTTCGGGGGGAGGGGTTCGGGGTTCGGGGATAAAAATCATATTATTTTGTTTTGTTAAAAATGCTCACCAAACCCTCTTTAGGGTAAAAGGACTGAGAAGGAAGGATTATATGAAAAAATGGGTAACTATAGTCCCTTTCGGTGAACTTTGGTGTTACGTCATCATCATACATCTGCTGAAATCGCATCTGCTCAAATCACATCCGTCATTCCCGTCAATTTGATGTTCAAAATTTTCTATCTCCTGGACTTCTAGTTGTCATAATACTTATACATGAATTTTCTTGGCGAACAGATGGACGGATGCTGATCCACATCATACAACTTTTTCATATTAACTTCAAATTTTGAGTTTATATCTTAACATGCAGGTGACGACTTATCTTAGATCTATTTAACGTTAGCTCAACCTAACGATTGCATTTAGTATATGTGTGTGGCATTTTTAAAATATTAAAACTCTTTATTTGCTTTAAGACCAACATTTCATTGCTTTAAGACCAGCAGTCTGGCGCAAATCAAACACGGATAGACTAAAGAGCGGGAAACCGCGGTTCTAATCCTGATTGCGTCGGTTATGTGCTGTGAGCTAAAAAGTCCAAAATCGATCTGTGGACTATGGGGAAGGCAACGGGAAACCACCCCATTAACATTTCCCAAGTAAAGTCTTCTTGGCTTAGCCAGGAGGATCGCTAACATCCGAAATCGGATAGGCACCTGAAGAAGAAGAAGATTTGCTTTAAGGTTCTATATCATACGTAGGCTGTTGGAAAAGCTTCCGAAATCTAGTATTTCTAATGATGTAAATTTTTTTAACTATTAAATTCATAAAATTGATATTTTTTACATATAATTCAGTTGAAAGTTTGTTCTTAAGTGGGAAAGTTTTGTTTACATTGTATTTTAAAGAAAGTGATTATGCAAAAAATGGAACTTTCGTGTGAAAATTTTCGTACCATGATTTGTTACGATTTTAAATGTGATCTAAAGCTGAAACAATTCATCGATCGGCTTGTTTTGCCTTTTGAAAATAAAGCATCATCCAGGAGTACTGTTTATAATTGGTTTTCAGAGTGGACGCACCACTCTCAGTAACGAATTTCGTGCAGGTTGTCCAGAAACGTCTGTTGTCGCCACTAATGTTAAATCTGTACGTGAAATGATTGAGTAATCATTGATTACTGACTGCATTGCCTTGCAGTCGTTGGATCCCATACAATTTGACAGAAGCTTAAAAACTCAATACAGTCGTGTCAAATGGTGCAAAAAAAATGTCAAGAAATACAACCTAGATCTTTAAAATTTGGTGTAAAATTTACTGGTGATGAAATTTGGATTCATTGATATGAATCCGAAAATAAAACAGTCCTTCGTTTGGGTATTCTTGAAACATTTCAAAAACTGGTTTCTGAGGTATTAGCTTCAGAGTGGAAAAAATGTTTTGCAATTTATTTCCACCATATGCAAAAGTAGTATATTATTGTCAAAGGCGAATACTTCGAAAAGCAGTAAAGTTATTTATCAAGTTTCCATAAACTTTTCAAGCAGCCCACGTGCATGTACAAGTATAGGTAGTTTGGTGTAGTGGTTAGTGAGTAGAACTATAGATCTTAAGGTCATAGGTTCGAATCCCGATCGCTCCCAAATTTATATGTACAGTAGAAAGAATATTTTCACAAATAAATGGAAAAGAGTCCAATCCTCTGTTTTTGTAGTAGACTAAGGTGAATTATTTTCAAATTTTTGAAAGGCAAAAATCTAAAAAGCTCTAAACCAGCTTCAAATACACAATATAATATAAATGTAGAAAATAGTAAAAAATTCTAAGCAAAGCAGGATAATAGTAAAATAAAGATATGCTATTGCGCAGATTATGTGGTCTCCACATTACATCATGCACCACCAAAGTGGAACTGGTATCAAACATATCTTATTTTTTTATAATCATGATTGTTTATCTTACTTGCAGCTGATAAATTCTGAATTCTGATATTTCTTTATTATAAGTAAATTAAAAATAAAAAGATGATAAATGTCGCAGCATTTATTCACATACGCTCCCAATTTAAGAAAAACTGCATTATCTCACTATTTTTTCTATCTAAACAACCCTACAGTAAAATGAACTTTAAATGGAATTTTTTTCAATAGGAAAAAATAATTCTATTAGCAATTGGAAATTCATTAGTTGCAAGCAGCCATAACAATATTATTAAATCTGTAAATTCACCAAATATTATAGTAAAAAAAAAAAGATTCTAATCGAGACAACGGTGGTTTTTGAGAAATAAAAAATTTGTTTAAAAGTTCTGAAAGTTTGTTGTGGCGATCACACAAAAATAGTGAAACACTTTTAACCACCAAGGTAGTAAAATATCAACTTTTTTGCTATTATGTAGTATGTATTTCCAAGTTTAATGTTAGTACTATATCTAACATAGCTTCAAAGTTTTAAATAAAAATTTTTTATCTTAACCCCGTATAAGCTAATAACTTTTATTATTATAAGTTTTAAAATAATAATTATTGTAATGTTAATACTAAATAAATTTTGTTCTCTCTCTCTCTCTCTCTTAGCAAATAAAAATTTTCACTATTTATGGTATACCCACGTTTACTATTATATATCCCCTAAGAAGTACCCTTTAATTGAAATCGAATCATACATCGTGATAACAATATAATATTAAGAAGAGCTCTGCTAGTGGCCTTTAAGTTGAATTGAAGAAAAGTTTGGCAATTCATATAATTTAGAAAATTTGTTGAACAAAGGAGTTTCGAATGGTGGGTGATTTGGTTTATGGAAAATTATAGAATTTTAAATTGGAGATACGATTACAATCAACAAATAGCTATTATTATCGTAATAAGTGAAAATTGTGAAAGATCATTTCATTATTAATATTTGTTTCATAATTAATGATTGTGTTGTTATATTATTGTGAAGGTCGAAGAACCTTATGGGTTTTTGGGGGTCAAGATTAATTTAACTTTGCTTTTGATTAAATTTTCATTCATATTTGGATGTTTTTCACTGCATTTTGATGTTTAATAAAATAATTAGTATTTTGTCTAAAGGAAATATTGAAATGAAAATTTAAAAAGAAATGATATAAAAGTTGTTAAAAAGCTAAATTATTACATTATTTTGTTTTCCTGCTGCATTTAACACACAATAAAAACACACTAATTCATCAGAAATCACCAGAGCATCTAATTGTGTCTTATTTATTTAATTTGTAGTAACAAAGATTAAAAATTAATATTACAATAGGTTAATTTGTACCATGACATTCACGTTAAAGAGATATTGCGTATTAACTTTTACTAAACTTGAAATTTGTTTACGGTTATTTAACATCTAATTCAAATCACGCATTGTTACACAATCTGTCTGTAATCTTGTCCTACATTGATGTCTGAAATAAGAACACCACTCTTCAAAAAATATTGAAGTATATAAGAAGTAAATTTTTAGGATTAATCAGTCAGTCTACGATTTGAACAATTATCGCTAAGTAATTCGATAAATCAAGTAATCCAAAATGAACAAACTTGTAAGTTTTGAAGAGTTACAATAATTATTATTGTATTAATGCCTTTCTTTATCTTCTTAGGTTTTTGTATTCGCTATTATTGCAATCGCAACCGTTTATGCTGATCCTAAGGCAAAACCAGGATTTGTAGGAAGCTATGCTGCAGCTCCAATAGTAGCACAAAGCTATCATGGATATGCTGCTCCATACGTTGCTTCGCCTTACGTAGCATCACCATACGTAGCATCACCTTATGTTGCATCTCCTTATGCTGCTTCTCCTTATTTTGCATCACCATATGTAGCATCACCATACGCTGCATCTCCATACATCGCAGCACCCGGAATAATAGCTAAAACTGCTAGAGTTATTGGCGCACCAACAGTAGTAGTTTAAAATTTGTATAAATTTCTGTACTACATATTTAAATAGTTTATAATAGACCAATAAAAAAAACGTAAAAATAAATAAATATTGTTTTAATATTCAAGGGTTTCTTGAAGAAAATCCCTTGTATCAAAATTAAATTCTCCTAAGTGATACTTTTTGAAATGAAATCATATTTAAGATTTAAGGCAATGGAAAAATATAAGAACAAAATAAGATACGTTATGAATATGATGTTCTAAACGTTAGTGGTCTACAATAAATTCATAGATGCATTAATGGTCATTAATGAGGCCATTGGTTTTAACACTAAGGAATTCATTCGCAGGGTGAGAAAAACCAGGCAAGGCTAATAAAAAAACCGAGAAAGGGGGATAAGACGATTTGAGGAAAATAAAAGAAAAACTGGAAAATAGCCCTTGTGACTAACTCCGCCAGCAATAAGATGACAATTAGGATCAGTGACATAGATCCCAGAAAGGAGGTATCAAAAGTTGGAAAGATAATATAAGTGTGGTTGGAGGTGATGGTCTGATATCCATCAGATCAATCTAAAATTCAGAAACATGCATGACAGAATAATAATGTCGATAGTTAAGCTAGATGTGTGTAGCGGTGAGATTCTCCTATCCACGCCGAGGCTAACGATAGGTTTGATTCAAAAATGCAGAATTAACAGGGTGGTCACTTGCAGAAGATGCTGGGCTGCTGGTCATGGAGCTAATGATTACAAATGTGAGAACAGAACTGCCAAATCCAGGAAGTGTTGTGAGATTAGCCATCACGCAGAAGCTTGCAGTAAGGAATCCCACTGTGAAATATGTGGCACGGACGATCATAGGCTAGGTAGCTGGCGCTTCCGTGCTGGCCTGTATAAGTAGATGGGTAAGCTAAACGAACAACAACAAAAGAAAGAAAGATTCCAAGATTATTAAACAATTAGGAATCTAAATATAGATTCTATATTAATATGAAAACAAAAGTCCCGAAAAGGCAAGAATAACATCATCTAAACCCGCCTTAGCTGGGAAAGTAGTACCTAACGGCGGCTTCTTGCTGCTAAGGGGGCTGGGGAGGTTTTAGTCAGTGAAATCTGACACAATATCTGGCGACGTGCGTGAAGTTAGTTAAAATCTTTTTAAGAACATTAAGAACAAATTGAGAACAATCCAGAACAACAACAAAAGATTACAATTTCCAAAAAAGGGGGCTAACTTCGCGCACGTTATCTGGATGTCTTAAACGAGATTTCCTCCTACCGGCAGCATGCATAGCTGCACCATTTATGCAATGTAATGCAAAAAAACTGTTGAAAATCCTGAGGTGAGTGCTAGTCAATGTCTGTACCTATTAATAACATTAAAACTGGCCAGTCTATTGAGAGATTGAGACGGAAATTTCAAACGGATCCTAAATATTATTTTGGTTGTTTTTTGCTTACTATTTTGCTATAATATAAAGCAAAAAAGGGTCTCACTAACTCAGTCACAAATTAAAAATCGGATTTAAGTTAAATTGTGTAGCGTAGACCACATTTCCTAAAGAGTGAGGCCAAAGGCCCAATAGCTACATCAATTGTATAGGCTATAGATGTCCGGAGGCGGCGTGGTCGGGAGAGTGCTCTTAGATTTTTTGTAGATAATATTATGCTCTACAAAAAAGTTCCTTTCACTTTTCCGCCATCTTGTTTAGTTTTTGCAGAACATGATATAAACATGTGCAATTTTTTTAGTATCATTTACATTTTTATTATGAAAATTTCCTTATTTTTGTCCCCATAGAAAAATTTATTAACTAATTTTTATATTATTTTACTTTAAGATACTTAGTTTTAGTGCATTCCTGATCTTTTGAAAAGGTTTAACAGACCTTTTCTATTGATGAGTTAAGTTTAACCCTTCGTTAAAAGTTTTATAAAACCGGGCATAAATCTCGTGAGAAGAGAAGAGTTTTAAAATGTTTTTTACTACTCACAAGTATACTAATATGTTCTTCGACAGTTAATTAAAAGTATTACGATTTAACAAAAGTTACTATTTATGTATGCATTTCTCTTTATTATTTATTTTGTATGTACAGTTTGAAATGTTTACAAAGATTCGCTTAAATATTAAACTACCACTGTAGGTGCTGATAGGTATGGAGACGCAACATACGGTGATGCTACATAAGGAGATGCAGCATAAGGAGCTGCTACATAAGGAGATGCAGCAAAAGGAGATGCAACATAAGGAGAGGCAACATAAGGTGATGCTACGTAAGGAGAAGAAACGTAAGGTGAAGCAATGTATGGAGAAGCAGCGACTAATGGAGCAGCAAGACCATTATAGTTTCGTGCAATAACTTGAGAACTTTGGGCTGTTACAACTGCTGGTGCTATTAATGGAGCTGCAGCGTAAGCTCCTACTAATCCTGGTTTTGCCTTGGGATCAGCATAGACGGTTGCTGTTGCAATAATAGCGAATACAAACAACTAAAAAGAAAAAATAGTTGTATTAAATTAAAATATCTATAGATACTATCTGCTACTTACAATTTTGTTCATTTTGTATAAAGTTGCTGTTATTAATTAAGAGTAGTTAATTGTCTAAGTTGCAGACTGAATTGTCGATCTTAAAAAATGATTGCTCTTTTATACCCAAATGTTTTTTGTATTGAGTAGTGGCGTTCCAATTATTTAAACGTTAAATGTATACGTAACTTTATTTATGTAAGTGATAATGCGTGATTTGAATGAAGTTCATAAATTATGCAACTGAAAAATTTCAAGTTCAAAAGAAGTACACGTAATTAGGCGAATGCCATTTCTGGAAAGTTGCAGAGTTTTTATTTTAAATAAGCTACCCTAATTTTTTCCCAAAATTAGTGTTAAGTATATTAAATTAAAGGGTCAGGATGTTGCCTTAGGCAAAGATTATTTCTTCAATATTAAATTAAACATTTTTAACATTTGCAACTTTCAAATTTGTTATAAGGATTCACGATATAGGGAGGAACAAAATCTGAAGTTTCATAAAGATCAGAGAAAGAAAGTGTTAAAAATTAAAGATCACTTTTCAAAGTGTGTATCAACAGGATTTTATAACGTAACCCTACTATTCTGTCCGGGTCTGTATCACCCAAAATGGAATTTAATAACTATCGCTTTATGATAATGATATCAAATTCGGTGACTTTGTTTATGTACCTATTGTATAAGGTGATATTTTTCTAATATTTCAAATTTTTATTATTTTTTAAATGTATAATAGTGTTCGGGTCAATGTGACCCATACATTATTCATATTGCATAAAGTAATCTTATGGACAACCATATTAATATGTCTTTCTGCGGAAGTCCGAATGTTTAATGAACATCTACTTGCAGTACATCGGACGTTCCACAAATATTCATGGAAGATCATTTTGTCAAAACCTTGGATTTCCATAAAACTTTTCTTACTGGACGTTCATTTATGTCCTTCTAATGGACATTCAAACGTCCATAGAACATCTGTGAAAGTTCCATGCTTTTTCATGTAAATTGACATTGGCACAACATTGGGCTTCTTTAAAACTTTGTTAAGGGTTGAACGCCCGTAGTAAGTTCTTCTAATGGACATTCGAATGATTATTCGTATTCCTCATGAGTGAAGCCGAGAGCCAAACAATCAAATAAATGATAATATCTAGTAGATCCATTCTATTCAGATAATTTTTATTAAGATTTAAATGACAAAAATTACTGCGTATATTTCAGCGGTATGGAATACTCTCCAAGCATAGACGCAGTTAGGGAGATTAGATTTATAAATCACATGTAAAATTTGAATTAAAACTCCCACTCGAGAGGTAGGTTATGGTAGGGTTTATTTTGGTATTTATATTGGCAAAAATTGTATTTGAGTAGTATTTTCAGAGTAGCTTCAGCTATAATAATAATAACACCGATAAAAAAATTATGTTTAATCGTTTGATAGCAATCGAAGAAACAAGTGATATTGTAATCAATTTTTGATTGATTTTGATATCAAAATAATGAAAAAATGTTCAAATATTGAAAGTGAAATAAAACGCATTATTTTGACGAAGAGTGCGTAAGCACTTGAAAGCTTAAAAATAAGTATATTCTAATTTAATTTAATTATAACTAGTAAAATTATTTAAAATACCATTTAATTTATTATCATGAGTTAACAACTAACCAATTTAACAGAAATATATTTCAATATTATGACTAGAAACAGTTTTTGCCTAATACCCTGTCTCTAATTATAAATATAGAAATAAGGAAAAGATGCACTTTTTCTCAGTTTCAATTTTTGCATTTTTAAGTACAGGATTTTTTTTTCAGTACTACAGGATTGTAAAAAATTTTCTGTAGATATCTTAATCTTGTTGAGATAAAATAAGAAATAACTATAGTCAGAAAATGTTTCACTAAACCTAATGAACCTAAATATTTGTCAATAATGTAAATTAACAACTGAGCAAATAGTATAAAATATGTGATCAAAACTGTATTGATTATCTTCTTCTTCAGGTGCCTATCCGATTTCGGATGTTAGCGATCCTCCTGGCTAAGCCAAGAAGGCTTTACTAGGGAAATGTTAATGGGGTGGTTTCCCGTTGCCTTCCCCATAGTCCACAGATCGATTTTGGACTTTTTAGAACACAGCACATATCCGACGAAATCAGGATTAGAACCGCGGTTTCCCGCTCTGTTGTCTATCCGTGTTTGATTTACGCCAGACTGCTGGTCTTTTTGATTATCTAAAAAAGATATAAAAACTCTTTAAAAACTAAATTCTTTTTGGGAAATAATTACCGAAAGCTGATTTTGGAATTTTTCTTTGGTAATTTTCTGATACTATTGTTTTAATACTATTAGTAGGTACATATTTCGATTAAATCCACTATACAATGCAGAAACTTTTAAATTGCATGTTTTAATACATATTTTAAAATTCTAATGGATAAAGCATTTATTGATGTACGAATATCATTAAATACTATTTATAAAAATATTTATTTATCTGCTTTACCCACTAAATTTTACTTAAATTTTTTTACAGCGATGCCAAATACTTGAAAACTTTTGTGCGGTTTTCAATGGTTTCTATCGGTCACCTAGTACCCACTTGCCTATGAAATATGTTACCTTTTTAATAATTCGTGGGTAGAACCTAGTATGGATTTGAAATTTAGCTTGCTCCCAAATGCCACCATGCGGAATTCGATCTGCGCCTACTTCCATCTCCTCCAGTCAGCCGACATTTCTCAGCTGTCTCTAGATATACATAGATGTTCTACAAGGTAGATCGTTAGGCAAGGCAATACAGGCGAAACAATAAGCAACAAGCTCCAATTTTATTTTACCGGTTACATGTCCATGATCTCAAGTCCAAGATTAATTGATCCACTTTATAATAGAGCCATAGCAAAGAAAACGATTCCATTAATTACATTTAATGGGTAAGAGCAGATTGGCGGCACATATCTATTGCAGACATGGTAGTACATATAAAAGAAAAATTGATCCTGCTTGTAAACTTTGTATGTCCAAATTAATAATTTTGTTTAAAAATCATTTGGAATAATTTAAATAAATATTCGCAAGTTCTACAGGTAAAGGCTATTATAATAGCATTATCAGAAAAAATACAACAATTTTATTTTTGATATGTTTTATTAGAGAATTAGTAAAAATGGCATTTTTAATACTCGATAAATCGAGCTGTTAATAATTTAGACCATAATTTAAAATTGAGACCATTTTCTTGTGTAGTTATGCCAAACCAGGTGCCCTAGTAGTAGTAATTTGGATAGGCATAAGCAAGTGGAGCGTTGTAGTAGCTTTTGTAGTATGGAGCATAGTTGTTGTATGCCAAAGGACTTCCTCCATAAGCATAATTGGAATAAGTTAATGGTGAGCTGTATGTGAGTGGTGCGCCAATTGGAGATGCGAGGAAGCCAGGTTTTGCTTCAGCTGCAGCGAAGGCAAGGATGCATGCGAAAACGAACTGAAAAGAAATGTTTAACAACAAATATTAAAATAAATAATTATTCTTACCAATTTGAACATCTTAGGTGTGTTGAGATTTGCTTGGTAGTCTTCAGTAGAGACGAACGATCAATCTATACTTTTCGTCGATGATCTTGTAGTTTATATAGGGATTTTCAAGAAGGGGTAATAACTTGCAAATCAATTTAGGGTGGTCAAGGTTTTTCACAATCCGATAAGAGTACTGGTAGCAAAATACGTGTGAATGACCGGTGTCATCGATAAACGCAAGTTTTTCATTGCCAACTTGTTGCAATTTAAAAATGATCTTAATACTTTTGTTAACATTCTACCTAATATGCGTCGTTGAATGAAAATGAAAACCTTGTAGAAATATTTTATTATAGGTAGATGACCTCTGATATGAAAGAAAGGAGTCAACAATTTGATTGTTTCGGTGGAGATTCCATCTTATTAAATTCTGTAAATAATTTAAAATAGTGCTAGATATTCTATAGATAAGATCTTATGAATATTGTACGTTATGGTTTAGTATTCAATTAGAAATTTATTAAATTATTAACGCATAATTTATATTAAAATATGTTTCTTAAAATTTGTCCTTATAACACTTATCAAATAAGCAAATACGGATTTGGTTAATAAAGCTTCATTAGCAGTCAAGTTGTGATTACCTTAAATTACTGGATATTACTAATTATGCGAATAAATTTGTTTACCTATGGATTCACGTAATATTTTCTTTTGTAAGAATAACCGCAGATTTCAAAACGGAGTACCTTTACCATGGAATTGGTTTTGGCAAAAATTTTATATGGAATTATAAACCCTTTCAACTTTTTCAAAAACAAGCGTCATAGAAAGCTAGTGCATTATTATATTTATTTTTTATACACTAAGAATGACGTTCATAAGAAAATGAGCTGATAACTCCAAGGATAACACATCACTTACTCGTAAAGAAATAATTTTCTTAATAATTTTAATAATTTAATTACTTGAATAAGTGTCTATATAGTACACAGTATTGTTTTGATATAGTACTTCGTATATATCTCGAGTTTCTATTGTATCCTATTATTTTCAGTAATTTGGTAGTTACAAAAGGGAAATATTTTGAAGTAGAGTTCACTGAACCAAAATACGACAGAATTTTATTACAAGTTTATTATTGACGTTATTAAATTATTTTCAAATTGAGTGATGCAGATACATTTCTTAACTTATAAAGCTCTTAAGTTCCTGTCAGAGTAAACAACTTTTATTTGAAATTAAATTTGAATTGACATTTATAATTTTTACTTAACTTTACTATTTAATTGAAATTTCTAAAAAATTAATTAAGGTAATAATTATTTAATATTTATTGTAATAAATAATTTTAATGTAATTATTAATTAAGAATGTTACAAATTTTAATTTATTTAGAAGGAAATTTTTAACATTTCAATAATAATTTAATTTTTACTAAATATTACCTACTCTCAAATTTTAGATTTCTGTTTATTTTTTATTATAAATACGACTGACGATATGATTTAACCACGAAATAACGATATACCGCATTATTACGACACTTTTTCAAATTAATTAATTATATTTTCATCATTTTCCCAAAAATTCAAACAAGAAAAAAATGTTTGTGTGTTTATCCTATGAGCTAATTTTGCAACGATTTGAAAAATATTGAAAGATTATCCGTGAAAATTTGGCAGATATAATATAATAATATTATTTGTGGTGATGTTTTGTGGGCTGCTGCATTTTTTATTTACACATGATTTTATAAATTAAGGATATGTCCTATGGTAGTGGGGTCCTTGTTATAAACAGTAGCTCTCTTAATCAACTTTTCCAAGCTAGGGAACAATTAAACAAAAATTTGATTAGAAGTGGCGCAGTATGATATTAATACACTTTAAATATAAATAATAGCTGCAAACCCCTAATAATTACAAAAACAGCACAGAAAATACTGATTGATCTATGGTAGATATCCCAAATATACAATATAAAGGGTAGATTATTAGAAAAAGATTAACATTCAATAAATGTGAATTACAGTGAATTGGAACTTTAATCTAAATAATTTATAAGAAATAATTATGTGCCATTTATAATTTGTATAATTTTAAATTGTTAAGTTAATAATTCGTGATAATAAATTAATTAATATATTTTAATAATTTACGAATTACTGGAATTAAATTAATATTATATTTTTTTCATTAATTCGTAAATTATTAAAATATATTTAGCGTGTGGCACTTTTTTATAAATCAAAGATTTACAAATAATTTAATTTATTAAATAGTTTAAATAATAATTGAATAAATAACAGAATGAATGGTTATTTAAGAATTTTTAATATGTTTATTTAATTCGTAAAATTCTGTGTGAAAGATTCCTTAATGATCAGTACCTTGGTGGTGTGTTATTAAAATTTTCAATTTTGTGATAAGTTTAATTTTTTTTATTTTTTTTGTATCAGGTAATTTTCGTATATAAAAACCTTTATAATTTGTGTATTTCTATGATTCCAGGATCTAGCTTTCAAGTCCTTCTAAATCAGCATAGCAATTTCCAATTATATACTACTATTCTGCATCATCTTTGGTTCGAAAAGACAGAACTGTATCCAAAAGTTACTGTTTACCACAAATAGACAAAAACAATTAATATTTTATTTATATTAATAATAGCAATGAAGACATTTACATCTTTTATAACATTTTTGAATAATAGAATTTTATGTTGACTAATTTTAACAGTGAATAAAATAAATTTAATATTTTCAATCTTTAAAATTTTATACGTTCATTTTGCATACCAAATTTTTCATTAATTTCACGATTTACACATTTTACAGCTTCTCATAAACTGTCAATTATTTTTTTATCGTATCTGTGCTATTATGGATCCAAAACCAAGTGTGTTGAATAGTTCATATTCTATTACTAATTATTTTTAAAATATTTTCCACAAATTTTTTTCTCTAATCTTAACGAGTCATTTTAATTTTCATTACCTGACCCTCTTCAAAATGAAATTAATTTGAAATTTTCGTTTCGTTCGGCCATTTTAACATCTGTTCACTTAACTTTTATTTTATACCGGGATTTCATTGTGTTTTAGATAAAATTTCCAACTGGAAAATTATTTCTTTCAATAAAATTTCAAAATTGCATTTTTTTTTCAGTTTTTAGGGAAGTTTCTTATTAAATTTCTGTTAAATTGATTTTATAACATTTGTTTTGAGATAAACATTTGGATTTTTTTTAACGTTTTTCATCAACGTTAATGCTTGTACCACCTTTAATTTACGTAATTTGATTAGCGATTATCATTGTTCAAAAATTGTTAAAATGTCTTCATATAGTATTTTTCTTTAATTTGTTATTTAAGTTTTTATTTTCTTAGGGGGTTATATCTATTTAAATTAAGGGATTCTCATAATTTCTTTTAACCTTTCATTAAAATTTTTTTGAAATACACTCAAAAGTATCGATTATTAGTACAAGTTCATTGTTTACTGGTATAAATTTTTCAATGAGAAAATTAAATGAAAAATGCAAAAAAAAGATCTCATTAGTATAATTATACGGAGCTCGTGAACGAAAGGTTTAGCCTCGGGTTTAGAAAAATTTTGAGAAAAAGCGAAATATTTTAACGATGATTTTCCTAAATTTTCTATTCCTATCTTCCTATTTTCGGGGATAAAAAAATCATATTTTTAACTTAAAAAAAATAGTCATATTAGTCCAAATGAAAATCCACCCCTCAATGCCCTGTGTAATGAAGGAAGACGGCTCTTGGTTGGGTTCGTTGCGCCCTTGGGAAACATCTGAAATTAATTTTATGATGTAGACTGAATTTTTTCTTTAGCGGTTAGGAGTGGTTAATGCGCAGAAACGTATATTCGTTATTTCGGTTCTATGTTTGTGTCAATTGGTGGTATTAGGTGTCACGGGTATCTCCCTCCACATTTGCCGCGCAAGCCCAAGCCAACCACTAAAGAAAAATTTACCTCTACGTATACCGGGTGACCGGCCGCTGATGTGAATATAGGAAATTAAGATGTGAAATTGATTTTTCTTTAATTCCTGCTTTCTATCATAACAGATAATAATGAAAAGGGTATCAATTAATACCACTTGATATTTTGTTCTTTAATTACTATTAAAAACTAACCAATAAAATGCAAAATTGCGCAATTAAAAAAATGTTAATTGCTTTGTTTGAATTTTATTGCAATTGCTTTTGCTTGAAAACCAATACATTCCAACAAGTAGTTAAGAATAACTTGTGTTTGCGTTTATTGTTAACCAAATTTATTCTAATATATCGAAATAACTTGTTGGAAATTATTGGTTTTCAAGCAAAAACAATTGCAATAAAATTCAAACAATAAACTAAATTTCTTTAAATGCGCTATTTTGCATTTTGTTAGTGAGCTTTTAACAGAAATTAAATAACAGAATATCAAGTGTTAGGTATCATTAGAAGTGGAATAACGATCTCTTCGAATTGATACCAATTTCATTCATATTCTTTATGATGGAATGAAGCAGGAATTAAAGAAAAATCAATTTCCCATGTTAATTTCCTACGTTCACATCACTGTTTACTTTTTAGTGTATTTTCTTATTTGTTTTAAACAAATTTATACAAGGAGACCACAACACCTCCAAATCACCGATTTGGTTCATTTTTGGTGTACGTGCACCTGGCATGAAACGGGTAAAAATTTTACTGCACATTTTTCAGTCTTTCCCAGAAAATTCGTAATCAATGTTCGTAAATCTTCGCTATGAGTGGTTCTGATGCGGATTATCTGCTCTTCACTTTATCTAGCCAATCAGAGTGAATATTTACAAAAATTTAATTCACGTTTTCTTGAAAATGATTAAAAAGTGCGTCGTAAAATTTTCACCCGTTTCAGTTCAGGTCACAACCTGCACGCACACCAAAAATGAACCAAATTGGTGATCTGATGATAGTAGTTTAACCAGTAGAATCGTGAATGAGATTGAAACATGTAATGAGTTAAGCTGCCTTAATTTTTTTTTGTTATTCTTGCTGTTCATTGGACGTCAAACCTGATTGTGGATGGACTATAGCAGCGGTCGGTTGTGGACCCCTAAATTTGCTATGAAAATTTCGGAGACTACTTACTAGTATTATGACCAATGATGAATAATTAATGACCTTTTTTTCGCACCTAAACTGCCTTTAATGAGCTCAGAAAATTTTAAATAATGTCTCAATTACTTCGCTAACCCCAAAAATTACGCCATCGACCCCCAGTTGCCGACCGCTAGTCTATAGGTCTGTTCGCTTTCTTGTACATTATAACATTTAATTTTCACTAACTGGCTAGATGCAAGCAAAGGAACATACCTTAGGTTATTTGATATATTAAAGTAAAGTAAAATAAAAGCTTGTAAAAAATCGTTCTTAAATGTTCTAAATATGAAAACATTGTATTGTCATGGGAAGTACGCATGTGTGCAAAATTTCAAGACGATTGGACATGCGGAAGCAGGTCAAAATTGGATTACAAGATTTGCATGTGAAGTTAAATAAAAGCTTGTAATAATAAAAAAGAACAGCTAGATGATTTATTTTGTCGTTAACTGTTTAAAATCTTGACTAAGCAATTTAAAAAGAAACACATGAAGAATATATCTACATATTATAAAATTTTACATATTTATTTTGCATGGTCCTTATAAGTTAGATATAAGTTAACTATATCGACGGTGGAAAGGCAAAAAGTCTTAAGCGACATTAGCGTTAATGCTCACATTATAATTGTAGTAATGACGTTCAGACACGAAATTGAGCCTTAGAGTGAATGTCGCTTAAGACTTTTTGCCTTTCCACCGTCGATATACTTATATTACACACATACCATTATGTAGGTACTAGAAACTAGAGTACAAGCTATTGATACTCATTTAGCTCATTTAATATGTTAACTTATGTTAATTGCTTTAGCTTAATTGAATTTTTTTTTTTTTTTTTTGGTGAGTAAAATTTTATCTTCATAAATCAAATACGGGTCTGATGATAGAAATGTTACGTGTAGAAACGTAACTAATCTTGAAATGCATTACCCGTTAAGGTGGTTCTTTGATTTTAGAATTTTTTTTTGCTAATTTTTTGAATATACGTCGTATCCTAATGACGGCCCTGGTTGTTTTGTGCTTTTGTGTTAATGGATTGTAAGAAGTAAATTTAAAATCTACTTGTTAGATTATTTTAGATCTTTTCTCAACTATAATTTGTTTTATATTAATTTAAGATCAACTATTTACGTTTTTTAAAATTCTGGGTTTTTTAAATTCAAATTTTGGAAACATTTTTTTTTTTTTTTTTTTTTTTTAATTGAATTCAGTTTATCTGTAAACACCTTCAAGTTTTACAATTTTAAAACTAAATCTATGTGACAAATTGACAAGTTTTCAAATCGTACTATATAAAACCTATCTAACTAATTTATTATAAACGTGGGATTTGGAACAGGAGAGGTTTTAAACGTGGAACAGTTTTAGATTTCGTATCAGTGCGTGGTTGTCAAAATGTAAATCAAAATTCACGTTTGTTAAATTTGTTTATAAGTAATAATTTGATTTATTTTACTTGTTCATAACATAATTTATAGTTTCATTAGTAGTATTACTGGTAACGTAGTAGCTTAACTATGTAGTAATGGAATAATATGTATAATATAAAAATATATGGGGAGAAATAATTTTGAAAACTGTAAAACTCTAGAAAACTAATGACCACAACTTATAGGTTGCCTTACTAGTAAATTTAGATGAAGAAAAAGCAAAACTAAATCATTATAATCTTGAAGAGATGCAAAAATATACCCATGGTAATGAAGTAGAGAATTAGACTGTTATAAGTTAGTATAGTCAATTTTTCGCACCCTATAGCATTTTTACATTATAAAATTGTGATTTTATAAGTTTTCAGTTTATCTAAACTTCTTGTATAGCTCAATAATAATCTAGTAATACAGGTAACAATAATTAAGTACCTGTTTGTTATTTTTATAAAGTTAGTAATTATTATTTACTGCAAACTTGAAGCAACTCTATAATAGTTGTACATAATTTGATTACAGGTACTACCTAAATCAAAATGATTTTTTAACTGTTAAATGTTAACTTCTTCTTATGTTGTTAAAAACAAAGGTGTGTACACAAAGCGCTTATTATTTATCCAAGGTTAGAATAAAATACAGGTTCCATAACAAGGAAATTTAAGAAAAATCAAGTGCAAGGTTAATTCTCACGCAAGCCTTTCATTCTTGCGAGTCTATCCATTAATTAGCAATTTAGACTGTAGCAACTTTTTAAATTTATTGTTAACATTAGATTGACAAATTTTTGTCTTTTCTTCATTGTATCTGATAATTTTCATTACAAAATTGTTTTTAAACCTTGTTGGTTATTATATTATTGCAAAATTGCGAACATTTAATTACTTAACATTGAATTGAAAGTATTATTTAACAATTGCGTTCACGTTTCGATACCACGCAATACGTACGACATTGCTGCATCTAACAATTTTCGTGTTGGAGCAGTGTAGTGTTCTTCCATGCTTTGTTTACTAATGATGTTTAAAATATCCAAGTTTCTATAAATTACATTTAACCTTTACGATATGTGGACACACCCATAGGCAATCATTTTAGAACAATTTTAGCGATGTTAAGGTATGGAAATAAAAAAGAAGTTAATTGTGCCAGTACAGGAATATAATATAATAAAAATGTTACCAAGGAATGATCGAAATTTTATAAATTAGCGTGAGTTTTATTTTAATTATTGGATTATTGCTGGATTGAAGATATGGTTCAAGATAACAAGAACTAAATTATATAATCGTAAAATCAGATTACGATCAAATTTTAGAGATTTACGAATTCAAATATTTTCACATACTTCTTGTAAATTAATATAATCTTTCACAACTTATTAGGATATAAACTGATTTAAATAAATTACAATAAAAACAAATTTAACCGAAAACAATTTTATTTTGTAAAATAAACAATAATTATAGTATTATTATGTTTTGTGAACAAGTATATTTAAAAATTATTATTAATATCTGCAAGCTTATTAAAAATTTTACTGTGTAATTATTAAGTTTTACTAATACAAATCGCCTTAATTATTATTTAGATTAAATGAGATATAATAATACTCTGTATCCTGATGTAAATGATAATATAAAACTGGTTTTGTTTTAAGTTCTGGTTTCAGTTTTAAAATGTTTGAATAAAAATGTTAATTTGTTCTTTACCATCCAACAAAACTTCATCATTTATTCTTCGTATTACACATAATAATAATATCTTGGTGCGTGAATAGGGTAATTATACGCATATGGTACAGGAGGCACAAATCTTATCGGAGCCACATACGTAAGGGGAGGTAAAATTGGCAATTGAGGAATATTTTCAACTTTTTTGGTTGTTTCTTCGTTTACTTCTGTTGTAGCTTCTACAGTCGTAACTTCTTCGACTGCTTCTACTGCTTCTACTGTTGTAGTTTCTTGAGGTAAAGCATTAGCAATTGACAATGTCAAGAGCATTACTCCTACAAACTGAAATTATTTATTTAGCTATTGCATTATTTTATTTGATTACAAATTTCATTTGTCTTTAATAATGTTTATGAAAATGATTATAAAAACATACTATTTTGAAAAAATCCTACATTTTATTATAAATTTATTATTTTTTAATATTAAAATAATTGCTATACGCACGACTGTTACTACACATGTGAGTTATTTTTATGGCTAAATTTTTAGGTAACATTTTCGAAATTAATAAAAAAAAATGAATATAAATGAAGTTACTAAGTAAAAATTGTATTAAATGGATGCGGTTGATGTTCAATTTTTCTTTTCCAAATATAAACCCTTTACTTACCATTTTTAACATTTTTAAATATTAACTTGCTTTAACTGGTACCTGACAAAAATGTACTTATGCCTTCCTCAAGTTTTAACAAACAGGAGAGTTTTTGGTATTTAATAGTTAAGAGAATAAATGTTACTGCTACTTATATGATACATAGTTGTTTTTTCTTGATACCTCCTCTAACATTGTTTATTTTGAATTATTTATAATAAACGATATATTATTCTTATTGTTAGTGGAATTTCCATATTTTTTAAGTCAATCTAGTTTATTACGGATTGATGACATAATAAGATTAATCAGCAATTGTAATTTGAAGTAGGTTTATAGATAGAACATAGCAATTAAATATTAATAAATGCGAAAATGTGATTCAGGTGTCAATTATTATATGAGCCACTACACATACCTAGCATTATTTTTAAATTGAATAATAATTATATTATTGCATATTCATATTATAAGGTGGTACAACATACTATTCCCAATATGTTTGGCATAGAATAGTGAAGTAATTAAAAAAACTGAAACTTTATAATAAATATTAACCCAGTAATGGCCTGTAGGTGGTAGTGATACCAATTAATAGCAGATCCAGCATGGATGCATTGTAAATCTTGTGCTTCCAATAAGAAATTATATAATTATCACCTTGTAACTATAATAATTGTATCATTTATAGTAAATATTATTGCCTTCACCAGATGTTTTTAATTTACAGCTCATGAAACGATTTGAATGGCACTTGATTTATTTAATCAGCTAATAATTGATAAACTTTTGTTAGAAATATGAATATAGTTTCTAGTTTCTATACTACTATCTACATCTTCTTATTTAAAGTAAACAAAAGTTTAGTTACAAATAGTATTAGGGTAATTAACCAGCAGTTAAGCATATTAAACTGGAAAGCTAGAGAGCAGAATTCATCGGCTATATTCTTAGTCGCGACATTATACACTACTGGGAAAAAATTGATTGCATTATTATGTGCTACTTAATCAGCCTCAACCCTCACTAATTCATAATAATAATTTGTTGTTAACAGATACACTTTTAACTCTGCCTAAATTTTTGTATGCTTAACCTTTAATTAGTGACGTGAATCTTTCCTACATGAATTTCAAATGGGAACTTTGCCTCGGAGGCACCCACGTCACTAATTAAAGGTTAAATGACTCTTGGATGTTAAATATTTTTTATTGCTGATTTGGTCCTATGGTTTATATTAGATATAGTTTATATGCACCGAGAATGAGGCAGTATTACTACATAACAATTTTTTTTATATGCAATAATAGTAACGATAATTAAGACCTATTTTTGTTATTTTTCTGAGCAAAATTGTCCAATTAATCTGGTGGGTAGGGTAACTAAAGATTTCTGTAAAAAACACTCTTTACTAGTAAAAACTTAATTAAATTCAGGTTAAACATTGTCATTAAGTACATCAGGTACTAATTATTTGCACTTAAGATTATCAAAGAAAATTATTAAATTGCAAGATAATTGTTGTTGTTCTTATAACAAGATTATTAAATTGTGTTTATTAGTAATTATTGACTGAATGTCATGCATTTTATTCGCGTTTCATATGCAAATTGTTCTTTTAGCAAAGCGACCATAACAGCATAATTATATTGTAATTCTTGGGCGATCTTAAATAATTGGAATTACAGTTCAATATATTTTTGCTTTAAGGATCAAAAACTGTATTGAAATATCTTGGTTATTGATTTAATTCCAAAATTTAACTACTATATAACGTTTTATGTTATTTACATCTACAAGGTATAGATTGTAACCCTAGCAACCCCTTTGGATTCTGGATTTGTTGTGTAGAGTAAGGTAAACTTGCACTCACTTTGGACCTCTAAATCGGGCCAGCTGTGCTACTTCCGATTTTCAGCTCCACTGCGATCTTGTCACTGCTCAAACCATCCCAACTGTAGGATCAAGTCCACGATTTTGGCAGCCGAAGTGTCACTGATTCTGTCCAAGTCAAGTTAGAAGTCCCCCAACACGGATCCTCTCGTTGAAGTTAACACCGGACACTAACAAAGTACAAGGTGGCCCAAAATCAGTCACCAGATGCTGGTTTGCTATATCTTTAAAATGAAATGACATAATTTAATATTTTTTTTAAATGTTTATTTGGACCTTTAAGGTTTTTTCCATTACTTTTTGAAGATGATATCGGTCATTATGGTTGACAATTCGTCAACTGCTCGTTTTATCGCATTGTCAATCGTTCTGACGAGAACTTCGGGCGATAAAGTTCTCGTACTTTTGTCCGATATTCGTTTTGAGAACTTCCAGTCTGTGGCTTGTTCACATGGAATGCTTACAATTTCAGATCTTGTGTGGTTTGAGAGGGCATCTGGAACCCTCCAGATTGACGGTAGACGTAACCATCGGTTCAGAGCCGCAGACCGTTATTGAAGCCGTTTATCGCCATTTCGTCAACTCTCTAGTTGCTCTCAGAATCTGCAGTTCCTCGCATGTTGCCTAAGGCCACCGCCATCCATGCACATGAATGTCTGGTGGTGGGAGGCACAGGAAGGACATCAAGCGCTTCAGTTGGTGCTGTCGCATTACTCCAATTACAGCCATAAGATTGATCTCTGAATCTGGTACAATCAGGAGCTGTTGTTAGCATTTTGTTGGTCGTTTTGTAAACAGATTGCGTGCGATAAAAGCGTCGATTATGAATCTTGTTGTTTTATTATTTAAAATCACAACTTTGTCATTTTATTATTGAGTTTTTAACAATAACTAAACACTAAAGAACCAAATATCAAGTGTTGGGTATCTTTAAGAGCGGAAAGAAATATCTTTAATTTATACCTTTTTCATTCTTATTCGTTATAATGGGAAGCAGAAATTACAACAAAAATCAATTTCTTAAGTTATTTATATTATTTGGGAAAAGAATAGTTTTTGCATATTGTTTTGTATCTTTAAGGGTTGCACAATGGAATACCGTATATTACTGCACCCCACATACTACAGCCTTTCAAGTTAATCTTAAATTTACCCGGGGTAACAATATAGAAATAAAAATTCTTATTGTAACTTGTCAATTATTTATTATATTTAATTACTATTATAATCGGCGCCTGTTCTTAGGCAACTATGAGTTCAGCTTATAAAATGTAATTGCCGACCGTTTTAATATTTTTTTTAAATAATTTAAATAAAAATTTAATAGAAAATTCAAAATTTCTGTTAACTTCTGTTGGAATTAGTACTTTTGTTCCAGATTACCCATAAAGCAAGGGCGAGAAATCACGACATGGCGTGCAAAATGGCATATTATCGAATTTTTCTTATTGTTAGTTCAAGGTAGAAATTGAAAATTCGTTCTACCACATTGTACTGTTCTGGCAAAATCTACATTAGAAACATCATTGTTGACATAATTAGCTGTTAATAATTTTAAGAAATAAGAAAGGCGGGCGCCTCTCGCACCAGCCACAGTAAAAGCTATTTAGAAGGTTAATTATTCCAGAAGAGTATTGGGCGTATGCAATAGGTGATATTTTGGAAACATTTTAATGCAAAATAGAATATTAATTATTGGACGTCAACAAAGTTTAAATATCCTCAGGGAATCTAACCATCGGTTTGTCGATGTACGTTTACATCGGAACTATCGGAACCACAATTTTTCCAACAAGTTAGTCTCTATAAGTTATGGCCAAAACCTCCATTACTGAAGAGGCCTATGCAGTGACGTAGCAAGTCAAGACCGGGCCCTGGTGCAAGATCCACAGCGGACCCCCTTCATTATTTTATTATAAAAAAAAAATTTAAATAACAATGTTATTGTACAAAAAACATATAAGTGACAAAAAGGCATCGTAGATTTCCCTAGAAAGATTTTCTGGTGGCAATTTAATTTTGAGGCCACCCTCTAAATAATTCAACCTCTGGCACATGGGTGTGGGGAAAGCAGCGTCTTTTTAATATTTACTGAATGAATTACATTATTCAATTTTTTCAAATATTTCTTTATTTTGGCGTTCCTTCAGGGCGCCGGCCCACGGTGCAGACGCTCCGCCCTGGGGCCCTCGCTGTGTTCAATGTGCAAACTTTTATAGATAATTTTTACAAAAATGTCTGTAAATAATAGAAATGAATTTTGTCCGTGTACCGGGCCCCCACGGGGTCCGGGCCCTGGTGCCCGGCACCACTCGCACCACCTGTTGCTAAGTCACTGGGCCTATGGTCCAGGAGTGGGCTAGGGTAGGCTGAAGAAGAGTTTCTATAATCTTGGCAAAGCGATTTGGTATTTGGTGATTGAAATCCTTGAGATTTCGTTGATGAGAAATCCTTGGTTGTCTTTTCCATTTAACTAAGAATTTTAAAAAGCAGCTAGTAAATAAACATTTAACAGGGCGTTATAATCCCGATGTAAAATTTGCTACAATGCAGGCATGATAAGAATCAAGCAATTGGTCGACTAACAGATATATTGCCAGAGGAACTTCAAGAAGTCTTGCAGTGGTTCCAGGATAATTACATGGGAAGATTGAATCGCCGAGGAAACAATAAGAATCAGACTTTATTTTCACCACGGATTTGGTCTATTTGCTGCCGCATTTTGAATAACTTGGACAGAACAAATAAACATGCGGAACAGCTCGTAGACGGTTACTGACTGAGCTAGGAATGAACAATTCAATAACATGGACATTCTTATTGAAGCATTATAAAAATTTAGCATTGAAGGGATATTTTCATCCAGCACTCCAGCAGCTTATAGCGGGATACGAAACACCACCCAAACGAAAAAAAACTTCCAGGCGCAGATAAACGTATGGAAATCATAATGAAAGAATAATCGATTATTTAAGAGAAATATCTCACAATTACCAAATGTAATTTTGTTGTGGATGAATCGTGTGTGGGATCCTTTAAGGTGAAAACGTAGATAAGAGTGGCTTGTTTAAAATAGTGAATATTTGAGAAATATTTAAAAATATTTTAAAAAGACGAAAGTGTGAGTGATTTAGGTGCTGAAGCAGAAAGAAAGACGCAATTATTAAGTGATTAAGCTTGGGAATATATAAAATTTTGTAAAATTGAAAGGTTAGGTTCTAAAAAGACGACGGTTTCCGAGGTGTTGAACCGAGCCGGGTCGTCTTGAACGCGGAAAGTACAATAAGGTAGGCAACACATCAAGCGCAATAATAACAGAGAGAAATCAACCACGAACGCATAAAGGTGAGAAGCCAATAACAGTAGAACAGTAGAAAAATTGGATACAATGAGTAAAGAAAGGCAACGGACCATACCTTCCAGCTACGAAAGTGACGGTTCGACAACAGATGAAAATAGCAGGAAAAGAAGGAACGATTACGATATTTTTAAGATGAGTAAGAAGTTACACAGATCACCAAAGCAAAAACCAAGTACTGTAAGCGATGGAGATGAAAGAGACCAAAAGAACAAAGAAGAAGCAAGATCACCGAAAGGAAATAAGTCTCAAATGGAAAGTTCAAGAATCGAAGATAAATTAGACCGACTTACAGATATGATGTCAAAATTCATGGTAGATATGCAGGCGAACATCGAGGCAATCAAACAGGAAGTTGGCGAGTTAAAAAAAGAAGTTGCTGATGTCAAAAACGAGGCGAAGCTGACAAATGAGGACTTGCAAGAAGTAAAAGTGGAAAGCGACCAAAATGTAAAAGCAGTAAGAAAGGAAGTAGAAAAACTGGAATTGAGAAATATGGAACTAGAGTGCCAAATAGAAAGGATCGAAAGAGAGAGAATAAGAAACAACTTGATTATGACCGGAATTACGATGGATGAAAATGAACCGGAAAAGCTGAGATTGGCAGTGAATAATTTTATCAGAGAAAAAATAGGGGTTTCGACCGAAATTAAGAATACATATAAAATAGGTAATAAACGATGCGTGATTGAATTAAATAAGTGGGAAGATAAGATGAAGATATTGAAAAATAAATCCAAGTTGGCGGGAAGCGATGTTTATATCGATAGTGATCTTACGAATATGGAAAAACGCATAATGAGAGAAATCAGAACAAGAGCCAAAGTTGAACGAGAGAAAGGAATAAGGGTGAAAGTAGGTCATTTAAAACTCACCATGCCTGGAATCTTAATAACCTGGGATCAGCAGAAACGAAGATTGGTAGAAGAAAGAACTGAGTCTTCGGAACTGCTACTAAAAAACTAGCAAGACATACAGGACGGCTGATACAGGAGACGGAACGGCGAGAAAATGGATTAACGAATATGAAACCAAACAAAGAGAAGCATATAATGAAAGCAAAACAAAGGAAAAAAAGAGAAGCTAAGATATGGAGAGTTGGTACATGGAACGTCAGAACGATGCTAAAGAAAGGCAAAATGTACGAGACAACAAGAGAACTTGGGAAATACAGAGTCAACATAGCAGCGGTACAAGAAATAAGATGGGGGAGTAATGGGGAAGTAAATGCGGGTGAATACGTGTTCTTATATTCCGGAGAAGAAAAACAAGGAACAAACGGGGTAGGATATTTCGTAAGAAACGACCTGAGAAGAAACATATTACAATTTAAACCGATTAACGGCAGAATTGCATATTTGAGAGTAAAGTCAACCCCGGTAAATGTAAGTTTAATAGTCACATACGCACCAACAGAAGATAAAGGTAATGATGAAAAGGAACATTTTTATTATGAGCTGGAAAAAATGGCTGAAGCAGTACCTAGAAGTGATATACTAATAATATTAGGAGACTTTAACGCCCAAATAGGGAAAGAAGAATACCTTAGTGAGGTAGCCGGCAAATTTACGATACATGAAAACACCAACGATAACGGACAAAGAATGTGTAATATGGCAACAGTACTGAATATGTTTATAAGTAGCACGAAATTTAATCACAGACCAATACACAAAATAACATGGAAGAGACCGGGAGTAACTAATGATGAAGAAGGAAGCCAGATAGACCATATTTGCATATCGAGGAAAGGAACAACATCCATCAAAGACGTAAGAACCTACCGCGGAGCAAATGTAGATTCTGACCATTACTTAGTAATCGCAAAGCTAGCACACATAAATATACACAAAAGAAGAGGAGATGACATCAAAAAACTAGCACTGGAAAAAATGGTAGATACGAAGATTAAGACGAAATACGCGGAAGAAACAAACAGAATAATAGAGAACATTGAAAAAGAACAGGACATAGACAAAGAATGGGAAAACATTAAGATGGCGATGCAGACGGGTGCAGAGAGAACAGTGGGATTTAGGAAGCAAACAGTACACAAGAAATGGTTTGATAAAGAATGTGAAGAGTTGGCAGATAATAAGAGAACAGCAAGATTAACATGGATGAGAACAAAAAGAGAAGTGGACAGAACTATATATAAAGAAAGAATGAAAGAGACAAACAAGATGTATAAGAAGAAGAAAAATAAATGGCTGAACGAAATCATGAATGAGATAGACGAAGACTGTAAAAATGATAACGTTAAGAAATTCTATATTGGATTGAAACAACAAACAAGTAAACGCAAGGTAAACTCTAGAACAATGAAAGATGAGAACGGGCGAAGCTGTGACAATGAAGAAGAAATAAAAGAAATATGGAAGAGACACTTCCAGAAGCTGTTAAACCAATTAGATGACGAAAACACGGAGGAAGAAACGGAAGAACAAACAGAAGAAACAACAGTGCCAGAACCAACACTATGCGAGATAAAAGCAATATTGAAAAAGATAAAAAGTGGGAAGACACCGGGAAGAGATGAAATATGCGGTGAGATGTTAAAGAATGCAGGAGAAGGAATACAACGAAGAATGTACGAGATGATACTTGAGATTTGGAGAAAAGAGAAAATGCCGAGAGAGTGGAAGTCTGGAAGGATAGTACCGATCCACAAAAAGGGAGATAAAGAAGAGTGCAGAAATTATAGAGGAATAACTTTATTACAGGTGGCATACAAAATCCTATCGACAATCATAAATGAAAGAGTAAAAATTGAAATTAAGAACAAAGTCGGTGAATACCAACAAGGTTTTAGAGAAGAGCGATCAACGATAGACGCTTTACATGTAATGAAACAAATAAACGAAAAAGCGTACGAGCATGATATAGAGCTACACCTGTTATTTGTCGACTTTCAACAAGCGTTTGATTCGGTTAAACGTGAAAAGCTGTTTAAAGTGTTGGTAGAATTAGATATACCAGAGAAATTGAGACGACTGATAAAGATGACGATGAAGGAATCGAGAGCAACAGTGAAGATTGGGATAGGCGAATCTGATGAATTTCCAATCAATGGAGGAGTGAGGCAGGGTGATGCTCTGTCTGCGGCTATGTTTAACTTGGTGATTGAGAGCATTATTAGAAAATTAGGAAACAGAGCATCAATTGTAACGAGAGAGTGGCAAATAATAGCATATGCCGATGATATAGTGATTATAGCCAGATCCAAACAGAAAATGGTCCAAATTTTCAAGGAAATGGAAGAACAAACGACAGAGATGGGATTGAAGATCAATGAGGGCAAGACCAAGTATATGAACTTCAACAGAAGCGAAGACAATCGACAAAATGAGTTTAAGATCGGAAAATATACGTTTGAAAAGGTTAAAAAATTCAAGGACTAGGACTAGGACTCCAGCTAAACAAAACCAACAATAGAACAACGGAGATACATGAGAGAATACAAGCAGGTTGGAGAGCTTATCATGTAAACAAAAAATTGTTAAAAAGCAAAAGCATATCCTTGAGAACTAAGATACGAATATATAAAACATATGTGAGAACGGTAGTATCATATGCCTCAGAAACAATAAATTTGACAAGGCGAGAAGAAGAAAGACTGAGGGCATTCGAGAGAAAGCTGATGAGAGCGATAATGGGTCTGAAGAGGATTGGGGAAGGTGATTACAGACAAAGAACGAATAATGAAGTAATGGAGGTTATGGGTGATGAAAACATCGTGAAATACATGAAGGCTCAGAGAATCCGATGGCTAGGACACATCACAAGAAAAGAACCACAAAGTGTTTTAAGACAGATAACAGACTGGAGACCGAATGAGACAAGACCTAGAGGGAGAGCAAGAAGTAGATGGATGGACGAAGTGATAAGTGATCTTGAAGCTATGGGAATAACGAGATGGAAAACGAAATGCGAAGACAGAATGGAGTGGAGAAGAATAGTGAACGAGGCAAAAACACACGCGAGACTTTGAAAAACGAAGAAGAGAACAAGAGGAGTAATTCACCTCAAGAAATGAATTGTAAAGACTTTTATAAAGTAGGAATATTCCTAAAGGAATGTATACCTGATTAAATAAAAATTTTGTTAATTAGTAAAAGGGATGATTAGAACTTTTTGAGAACTTTCTTATGCAAATAAATTCAAACAATGCTAGAATTTTTAATAAAAATGGAAAAAGTGCCAAAGAAATAATACAAAGTGATATGAAGTGTATACGGAATCTTCTGTTAATTGATTAGTATCTGTCTCATAAAGAGAGCGATTATGCAGGATTATTACGAGTATTAGTATACAGAACTTAAGCGAAGCCATCCAAGGAAAAGAATAGACAATGTAAAACAAAATGTTTGATTCTGCACGACAATGCACCAGTTCACAAATCGAAAGTTTCACAGGCTGCTATTAAAAAGGATGGCATCAAAGTAATAAATCGCCTACCTTACAGTTCAGACTTGGCCCTTATCGATTACTTTTTATTCTCAAATTTAAAGAGGGTTGAAATTTAATTCCGATGGAAAAGCTGATGAAAAAGCTATATTGCAAGGCAATCGAAACAATTTTACAGATCATATATAAATGATCCTTTTTTCATCCTTCATACAGATATTTGCAGTCAAAGCTGTCGAACACCATTTTATGATACCAGATTATAATAATCACTTTCAATCTAATTACTAAAATGATAATTCAAGTAGTACTTCCGAGTAGATTTTGCAAAATTCCAGTGGCAAATTATTTTTCAACCCCTACTATTTATTTATCTGTTACAGCAGGCATAGTATGAGTATGTAACTAAAACACAATAAGAAATATAACTATAAATGCTTAATTTTTTTTATTACTTAAACGAGCAACATTAATAAATATTTCGTTTTATTACAATTCAAATAAGCAAAAATTTAATGAACGTCTTTAGCTAACAGTAATTAACAAAGTTTCAGGTATCATTTAAACGTAAACGTAGGGAGCAGAATAGGCAGAGTAGGTGTAGCTTGGAACAGCAGCAACATATGGAGAATAGGCGGCACTGTAAACTGCGGGAGCTACATATCCAGAAGATAGTAATAATGGATCGGGTTTAGCTGCTGGTTTTGCTTCTGGTCCTGGGAATGGGCCTGGAGCTGGGAGAGCAGCGGCGAAAGCCAAGATGGCGGCTACAACGAACTAAAGAAAATAGAATATTATATTTACATTAATTCAATAACTATAAATTATTAGAATACTTACCAATTTGAACATGTTTATTAAGATTATTTGACTTGATTGAAATCAAACTATAATAACTCACTTAATTCGCTAACTTTATATACACAGTGTTACGTAGCATCTTAGTAAAAGGTGGGGAAATTTTGTCTAGATATCCTATTGTCATCTACGCACATATTCGTTCAAAACCTACACATCAAGGACATAAAAAATTAATATCTGCTAATTATGTTTCAGGATTTAATTATAATTCAAGATATCTGATCGTAAATACATCTTCTTACGCACTAACTATAGCTAAAGTAATCAACTACTTTTTACGTCAGGTCTTCTTTATAGGTTGTTTAACTTTATATCATCTTTTTTTTAGAAAATTTGCGATTAATGATAATATACTATTACAATAAATTATGTCAACGAGTAATAAAAGTTAATTTTAATATCTATAATTATTTTTAAATTTGAAAAGCAATTTTGAATTTCCTCGTCTATTAGGTGACTAACGAAATAGCTAAAAAAGAATCAGTCAAGGTATTGAAACAAAATGATATTAATAAAAGTCACGAAATTTCTCAAAAAACATAAAATAAATTACAGAAATTATATTAATTAATAATGGTAATAGGTATAAACAATAACACAATCAATTTTTTTTTACAGTTTTTGTACACCTACACAAAATTTGCATACAAGTTTATTATAATGCCCTAATTTGTAGGAAATAATTTCGTCACACAATACCTGCATGATTTCGTGTCCAAACTTATCCAGTTATGCTTTAAGCTCTTATGGTAAGTAATTACTTCATTATAATAACAAATAGATCAAATTTAAGACCTTGTGCAAAAAATATATTAATATTGATATCGAAACTGGCGGTGATCTATTCTAGAACATGTATGTATATTTAGATTTATATCATTCAAATCAGGATGTAAGTTACATAAATGCTCCGCATTAATTGCATAATAAATTCATCTATGACAAATGACCCCATCTTTTTCATCGCTTTTATCTAACAACTTAATTTCAACTTTTAAAGGTAATTTATTGAACAACTTTTGGATTTTGTAGTAGTATCGAGGTTTTCAAATAGATGTTAGTAAATAATATATTATGTACTACTATGTATCAGTTTTTGTAATCTACATATTAAAGAAAATGTTAAAAAACATATTTTCTGAATAATTTTGGTTTAACTTCTTTATCAACTCTATGGAATTTGTACATGATGCCGAAGAAAAACCTTTTTTCCTTTCAAATTTTTTTTTATTTTGGGTTTTTTTCCCCGATCAACGCGATTCTATGAACATAATATATTAGATTTTTTTGCACCCAGATTATCATTTAGAAGAATCTTCAACTAGATTGTCAGAGAGTATCAAATTATGTGTAGTATTTATCGGAAATCATATTAATCTGTAGGTTTTCTTTATCAAAATTGTGGAAATTACAAATTATTTATCAAATTTACACCACCTCCCTCTCTTAACTGGGCTATCGTAATTCCAATTATACTAAATCATTTACAAAATTATTCGATTCAAATCCAAATCAATTTTTCAATCTTCAAAATCATACCTAAATTATCATATTTTATGTTATAGTTGCGAGGGTGTCTGCAATCCATATTTTTATCTCCATCGTATCCAACTCCATGCAAAGGATCCTCATTAAAGGTATCCACAACTTAGAATGCGCCTTTTTGTCCCGCTCACTATCCTCGCCCTCGATGGATCCGAAAATAAGTTTTTCTACCACTCTGGTGTAGATTCTTCTTTTTCCATTTTTCAATTTCATTCACACCATCATTCAATTTCTTAATTCCATACCTTCATGGGAAATTTTGAAACGTGTCATTTTTTAGTTTGTCTAATATCATCCCTGCAAAAGTGGCACAACATAAAAAATCTCTTTTTAGAGAATAGAAACAATTTATTCCAAAAATGCTGGGAAAATACCAGGCTTTAGCCTACTAGAAGAGAATTGCTTCTAGAAAGTGGAAGATGAAACAATTTTGTTGGGTGTAGGTCTATATTTAACAATTTTGTATTGCCGACATTTCGGGCTCTTTGTTGACCCTCAGATTCTCTTCTGGTTCAGATTCTCAAGGCTATAATAAAACAAACCCAATATTAGTCTAAAATAACAAATTAATAAAAAAATTGAGACGGTCGTTAGCATAGCGATTAAGCGAATAGACTGCTAATACAGAGAACCCGGTTCGATTCCGGGCGAAATAAAAATCATATTATGGCCGTTTCCCCTCGGCAGGTAATGGCAAACCACCGGGGTGTAATCTGCCATGAGAAGCCTTTGTTAAAAGGCTCACCACACCCTCTTTATTAGGGTAAAAGGACTGAGAAGAAGGAATATAAAAATATACTATATTATATTCTAAACTTTTTCAGAGAAAATTGTGAGTTTGGCATCCCTTTTTACCTCGATTAGGTTTTTAGGTCATTAACTAAAATGAATTGCAAATATTACATGAATTAATAACGCATAGAAAAGAAAATTTAAAAACTTACCCTTATTTTTCTCTTTCCTTTCTCGAGACAATTTCTGTAAACATTTACAATTACAGTTCTTTTTACATTATAGAATTTAAGAATTAAAAGTAGGAAATTATAATGGCATTATCATCGGAAAGGAAGAAGAGATATTGGAAGACCGAGGAAAAGATGGACGCCGAAGCAGGACATATGAGCCTAATCCTTGAAGTGAAGAAGAAGTAGGAAATTAGATCAAATACGGGGCTTGTTCGCCTTGATCGCAATTTTCAAATTATGCAAAAATAAAAAATACAAATTTCCTCTCCCATTCCCCCCAAACATCTCGCAGGACAGTAATTAAATTGCATTTTCAAAATAATACTAAAATATACACAGATATTTCTTCTTCTTCGCTTCAGGGATTAGGCTATATTATGTTGCCTGTTCCGACACCCATTATCTTCTCCTCGGCCGGCACATGCTTCTTTTACCTGTTGGCTTGTATGTTCGAGCTGCTAATAGCAGCCTGTCCTTCCATTATTCTTTTACTTTAGGAATCTCTAAAAAATTAATTTTTCTAAAAGAAAACTTGAGAATGGAGGAAGAAAAAAGATAATAAATAATTATGAAAACTCCTCGAAACTGGAGAGCTTGAAAATTATGATAAAAGTCAATTGAAAATTTGGCATGGAATAGTGGGTATCTATCCTTTTTTGATCAAATCTGATGTAGTTATTTCGAGTTTGCTCGGTTGATTCTTCTTGATATTACTTATAATAAAAATTAGCTAAATTTTTTACACAATTTTAATCATATAAATACCCTTCCTAAAATCTATTGGTCTCGGAAAATTGTTATAGTTAAATTTTAATGAAATTTCTTGAAATTAGTAGAAAATGATATTACTCCAATATTTCTGGAGTCCGACGTCCGAATTCGGGCAAAAACGACCAAGAAGAAGAGAAGTAGCCAACATGCCAACCTCTGAACTTTTTGCTCACCATTTTCTGCATTTTGTAACAACTCTGATTGGTTCATCGTGTAAATGGCAGGTGTTAGAATAATGGAGGAACAATATTAATTCATGTATGACAACGCATATTTGTATCGCATGCATGTAAAGTTTGTCACAGAACACAGAGCCTAAAGGTAATCTCATATTTGAAGAATTTTTGCAATTACTTTAAAACAGTGGCGGAGTAGTATTACATTATTATTTTAAATTAGTTTTTGAATTCCTTCCAGGTCATTTAAATATTTAGATATGACCTTCACGTTTGATAACTATTCTCACCCTAATGAGGCCCAAGGCCGAGTAACGTCGTCGTTCACGTACTAAAATGTCACGGGAGCTGTAGGAAATATTATAATATGAATTTCTATTGTAATGATCCATAATTTGTGGTGTGGATAAACGATTTGCTCACTTTCTTTGCTTATCACTTTATTTAGCCTAAACCAAAACAATTATATTTACATGAATTTGTACTTACAACCATAACTTGTACCTTTATATTATTTAGAATTGAAAAGTCAACATAACAATATAACTAATATAATCTTAAATGTGTTAAAGATTTATACGTAATATCCTCCATAATAACCACCAGAATAATATGATGGGTAAGCATAATTATAACCAACATACGAATAAGGGTATGCTGCAACATATTGTCGATTTGGATGGGGTGCAGGTCTTGGAATTGCCATACTAACGGCAAACAAAACGCAGAAAACAACCAAGGCCTAAAAATTATAGCATAAATTAATATTAACGTGAAAACGAATTGTAATATTTTTCTTACCAATTTGAACATAATTGAAGATGTTTACTTACTGATGAGCAGAAAACGGTATAATGCATTTAAATCAATTTGGCTTTATATACTATCGGAAATTTAAAAGTCGAGGCCAAATTATTTAAATTTCAAAATTAATTTTCAAAAAAATATTCAGTAAGTGTATTCGTTACGTGCATCAAAAACTAATATTATAATATTAATAACATACCATAAATTTTAAATCCAGTAAATATTTTCAATAAAAAATATAAAGTGCGTCAATATCTGAATTTTTTAATTTGATTAAGAAATTTTAATTAACTTTAATGGTCACAAAGTTTAATAAATAATGGATTTGGTATTTTTCAAGCCATTTATTTGTTTACTAATAATATTCTAATAAATTCGATTTTAATGTGGCTTTTAAATATGCATAGATAGGTATTATATTATGCTTCTTTCTCAGCAGCATATAAATATGGCACTGCATATTTGTCATTCAATAAGTAACATGAAATTATATAATCATCGAGTACAAGATATAAATAAAATATAAGCCTCTTTAGAAAACAACGTAGTTACCCATTTTTTGGTCCAAAGAGTAATTAAATAATATATTTTAGTTAAAAGCAATTGAAAGTAAATCTTATATTCTATTTTCTAATCCATATTTTTACGACTGGCCTAAAATTTTAGATACTACCTTCTCGTATATATCGTAGTAGTATGCCGCAAATATTGTAAGAAAAAATTTATTACCAAACAGTTCAATAAGTTGTATAATTATTGAATAATGTATTATTTAAAACACGAAATTAGAGTTTAAAATCTAAAAGGGTATCAAGAAATAAATCAGTGGAATAAGTCATAATCATTCAGGCTCCGCTATGTCTGATACAATTAAAATCTCTATTTTGTGATGTTATATATATCACAGGTTAACAAAATTATGGATTTTTATTATTTCTATTTATTATTTATAATTATTTTTGATATTCTTATAATAAAATTATTATTTTCGTTTAAAACTGATGGTAAAATTGCAAAGAAACTTTTTGACGAGTAACTCACAGCAATAAAATTTAATGGAATAATATTTTACAGTTCTAATCCTTCTTAAAATCCTATATTTAAATAAAGAACGACATTTTAAACGTATGCGATTATAATATATGCAAGAACTGATTAATAATTATTAAGGTATATCCTCCAGGTAGTTTGATCTAGTTAGGCAGGCCGTTTAAACTTGATCTACCCCAAATGTTTTGTATACCATAAGAATTCCCCAAAACAATAACAAAATTGCAATTCTCGTAATTACTTCCGTCTGTTAGAAATCAAACGAATTATTGATATATAGGTGCATCCATCCTAAAATAAATTTCATTATGCAGCAATTAAATTACAAAAAATATAGTCACCGGAAGATATATCCATATTATTGAAATGTCAATATCATCATCATTAACATTCCACTTTTTATCTTTACTAGAATTAGTAATACTATTTATAAAAATATATTATGTTCAAATTTAATGGCATGTTTCTGATACAAAATAATTAAAGTAAATGAAGTCAGCTCATTAGATTAAGATATTCAAATCTTTACTATGGGTATATCCAATTTTCCATATCAAAACAATCATTAAACTACTTATTTATAAACTTATTTCCAAAATCTTGCCCAAATTTTTAATTTCTTTTGGTAATACAATTTTTTCTGCTTTTTACATAGTACATCAAAATCCAAGATCTAGACTTATAATTTTGATGTAGAAACTTTATTTTGACAACCTCTTCTCGGAAAGTAATTGCAACCTGTGAAATTTCTTAACCCAAATGAAAATGTATTACATTTCCTGTAGTCCTACTGGCTCTATAGTTTTTACAGAAACTTACAGCAAATTTTTCTGGTCAATGTGACAGGAAATTATGATTTAATAATAAAATATTCATGAATTAGTGATGTTTTTAAATAGTTGCATGCCAATACTCAAGCTTTTAATAGATTATAATATCATTAAAAGATTTATAAATTTAAATTAATTCACTGTAAAAAATGGAGTTAATATTTAATTAACATTCAATTAATTTTTCACAATGTTTGAATTTTTCACTTATATTATAATTTTCATTATAATCTTTTTCTTTATAATTCACAATTCACGTGTAGAATTTCCACTTTTTTTGAAGATGAAGATAATAATGGATTAATACAAATAATTCTGACTAACTTGGGTGTGGTGTATCAACAAAAAGCTCAAGTGGAAACTTGTTTTTAATTTGATGATAATATAATTTCAAAGGCGTGCCTGTATATACCTCAAAAACTACGCTCGTAAGATTCTGGCGGTGTGGTTTACACACGACAGTAAAGTTGGTCGCATTACTAACCTACCTTTATTGTTTTCATTTTAATATTTTAAATACTACCTTTGATATTTTAAATGTCAAGCGTGATCCGCTTGCAGACATAATTATATATGTGAAAAATTTCATGGTTACGGTCTTTGTCATGGTCGTTTGGAAGATACAGTTAAAAAAAGTTTATTAAAAATTCATAATTTTTATTAATATTATAATTATTATATTAATCTAAATTTTAAATGACAGCAATTTAAAATAATAAATATTACTCCTATAATTTATCAACTATCGACAAATTACTGCTTTACTTTAGCTATTAAATTAATATTAATTTATTTTTTTGTAACGTGCAATCTTTGATGCAATCAAATGTGCAACCTCTTTGCTTTCGACCAAATTTTCCAAATATTGACAAAATTATTGCCAAATGATATGCAATCTAATCTGATTACAAATTCAATTGCAGCGAAGATCGCATTCAAGAACTCCAACTAAAATGGTTACTTTACTAAATAACTTCTCGAAAATTCCATCAACTAGGAAAGCCAGAAATCTTATTCAAATTCTATTTATTTTTATTCTTTTTTTTTTTTTATTTCTATTTTATTATATTCAAATTCAAATAATATTGTATTATTATTAATAATAATGTTTACTGTTACCTATTACTAATTAGAAATCTTCACTTAAATACAATAACTACTTCAGTATGTATGTACGTGTAGGGGAGAGTCGGGATCTTTGGGTCAATTTTTAATAAATACATTTTATTTAATTTCTGAAACATAATTGACGAACCTTAAATATACCATTGCATAGAACAGGTATTGCACAAGCTATGTAAATAATGTAGAATGGATCACTTTAATTTTGACACAAGATTTTTTAAATTGTAGTAGCAGAGAAAATTTGACCCATTTATCCCGCATGTGGGGAGGTTTGGGTAGGTAATAGGGATGTATGGGTATATAGACATTTAAACTAAAAGAATTGTTTTTTAATGAACATAAACTAAAATAACATAAAATAATATTAATAAGCAACACTATCACAAGCAAAATAAACAAAATATTAACATAACATAACAAATATTTCAATAAAGATTCAATTCTTAACTCCCTACTCTATTCTTATAGATTCTTAGCCTTTAGCAATTTCTCACATTTCTGACCCATTCCTCCCGCTGGTGCCAAAACACAAAAATTTGGTTGGAATTTTCGCATGTGGAAAGTTGGATTATATTGAAGAATAGTCATGTTAAGCTTAATAACTAATCATTCCAATGTAATAGTCGTTTTAGAGATATTTCAAAAAAAATAAAAAATAACTGACATATAATAGATATATAAAATGAAAATTTACCTGGTCAAAAAGCCGTTTTATTCGATAAAACAATTAATATTTACAGTCACGCTGCGATAACAATGGGAAAGACTTTCGATACCTTATGGGACCTTGGTGGAAGTATTTATGCGTACGTTAAACGCTTTGGGAATGTAATTTTGGCATCGACCCAAACCTCCGCTGACCCAAACCTCCCGACATTCCCCTATAACTTGATTTTAACAGTTTTGAGATAATTAAGAAACAAATATCGGGAAAATCGGAATAGACAAAATAACTTATTTGAAAGATACCTAAATCTGGCAGTGAATTTCTATTAGATAACCGTTCAAGTTATATTTTTGTAGTGCCTCTAACCACCACTATGGATAAAATTTTCAATTTTGTATAGAAATTTTCTTCACAGGAAGAATATTCTTGTAACGATATCAAGAAATAAGTAGATTTTTCACTACTTTCTATTGTAAATTTTTCTTGAAAAATTTAACTACATTAACAATAAACGTAACAAAATACATAAAAAAATTAATTATGGTAATTATTACAAACGTCAATATTTACATACTGTATTTAAATTGTCAAATAGTCTATTAATTATAATAATTTAACCATAAATTATTATTTAATGTGTGAACTTAATAACCTCCTTTATTACCTTTTAAATATTAACGATAATACGAGTATAGTAAGGAACTTGCAAGCGATTTAGTAAATTATATTATACCCAAATACTTTAAAATATAATAAACTTTTGACCTGTAAATTAATCAAAATAATAAATAATGCTTTATAGGTAGGTAATAAATATTACTTTTTAGTTATGTCAATTTGTTTTATTTATTTTTTACTTTATTAGATGTTATGAAATCTGGCAAAACTAATACTCATATGTATAATTTACTAATTTTTCTAATTTACACCTAAAGCAGTGTACTTCTATATACTTCAAATCCACAAAGAGTTCCAAAATAGTAGACTCTATTGAAGCAACATTTTAAAAGCCATTCATAATATTAAACTAATAGCAAGTAGTAATAATACATTGTTGTAGTGGAAATATGCCTATGATAGCACCGTTCCTATACGAAAACACCCAAAGCGTTAGTGTTCCAAAAATGTCAGAATATATTTTCTTATTCCCTTATCGTTTCCTTGACCACGGTAATCATCTTGTCCATGTACATGCAAAAGCAATCAGCGCATCATTAAAAAAAAAAATTATACCCCCAAATCATGAAAGGAGGTAAAAGGAAAATTACATATATTTTAAAGAAACACCAATTCTAATTACGCAAGGTCCAAAAAAGTAATCTAAAACGATTTATAACAGCGAGGGAAAATAATGACGCTTTAAGAAACTGCTGGTAAAATTTTGAGGCCCCCATCAAGTTATGCAACTTTTTCCTAAATTTGACAAATACTTTTCTAACCACTTAAATGTAACACCAATTAATAATGCAACTTTTTTGTTATCAAGGTTAATAAAAATAACAATAAGCAAAATGCAAATTATCAATCAAAGTTTGACTATATAAACTCAGGACTTCTTAAATTTAGCACAGTTTGTACAATTAATTCTACAAGCCATTATCAAGATGTTCAAGTTGGTAAGTAGAAAACTTGAACGTTTTATTATAATAATATCAATCAGCAATTTATAAAAAATATTATGATTTTGTTCTATTTTAAAACAAATTTAATTATAACATAACTTTCCAATTTTAGTTGGTTCTCTGTTTCGCCGTTCTCTTCGCCGTCGCGATGGCAGTTCCCCATCCAGAAGGTAAACCCCAAGTGTATTATGGAGGATATCCTTATGCCAGTTATTCCGCCGGATACCCATCTGCTTATTATGGTGGATACAATGGATATCTTGGATATGCTTAAATTTAATTTCGACCGTTGCTTGATTATGTTATGATTTTTATTTTGTTACTTTGATGTATACTTTATAAAATGAAAATGAATTAAAAATATTATTGCTTATAAATCATTTTAATTATTAATTACTCCTATAATTTAGAGAAATGTGCATAATTAATAATAATATAAATTTAACAAAAACTTAACTAAACGTTAAAATATTAGATTTTAACTGTAAGTAAAGAAACAACATACAAGAAATTTTATTTAAAAAACACTTTAAAAAAACATTTTTAACCTTTTTGTGACGAGATACAAACAGAGAATATTTGAAACTATGAAAAACTGAAGAAAAAAAAACATGGCGTTTTTTTACAAAAATTGAAAAATATAAATTTATTGAAGATATAGCAAGGTAAATGCGCTACATCGATGTTTCACGATTCTGTCGAAAATCAGGCGTATCAGACCAGAAAAGATGAAAAAAACAAAAAATAAAATCTAATATTTTAACGTTTAGTTAAGTTTTTGTTAAATTTATATTTCACAACAACATACTAATATCACACCGTATTCTTGAAAAATTTCTGTTTTTAAGATCATATTCTAATTAATAATAGATGGTCGAGTTTGTCAACTTTCTGAAAAGTAATCGATTTGTGTTAACTGTTAAATATTAATTATTGTTAGTCCTCATCACCCGAATCGGGTACTGGGCCCCTTCAATTGAAATTGGCATAATTTTGAGCTAATTTTATCATATTTAAAACAGGTAGATCATTTATTTGAATTTAGGCAAAGTAGAATGCTTTTACGCTTATACCAGATGGCTTATACCTTATTATTAAATTAATATTTTCAACATTTAAGAAAGTAGTTACAAAATTTTTCCGGTATCTTTTCAAACTTGGAAACTTAGTACTTTTCTTAGGTTTGTATATTATATGGTAGGTTGGCAACACCTAGCACCTTTAAATTAATTTATATTATTATAAAATAAAGAAATGTTTCATTTAGTTTAGGGTCGTCGGCGTCGTAAGGGCGAGATTTTTTTCTATTTTTGATCTGAGAATTAAAAAAAAGCTTCAAAAATACTAAAATAGATCTTACAAATTAAAAAAAGGCAAAATAGGTAAAAGCAAATAGGGATTATAGAACATAGTTTTCCATGAAACTAATTTTGGTACTATCATCATCATCTCACGTTTTAGACTTATTGTCCGTTACGTCACTCTTGGTCATCCCATCTTTTCTTGGGTCTAAAAACATATAAATACTTTGGAGCTAAAATAAAAGGATGGTAAAAACCTAAAAATCTCATCTCTTCTAGTTATGATCCATCTATCACAACAGCATTTTAGAGATTGTTATACGTTTGGTTATAAATACTTTTTCTTTGATTAGGTTGTGAAATTTATAATTCAAATCTTGTTAAAATAGACTCAATTGGTGTTAATTTTCACTTAAATTTTGAAAACGGTGATGACAATGTTGAAAATTAGTACGTACATAAGTAAAATTAAATAATTAAAAAGTTAATGTCATAAATAAATCAAACAATTTAATAAAGACCCATGTGCATAGGAATTTATCTAAGAATATAGTATCTACAATATTTAAATTTATTGGGTCTTTGATTAATTATATTATACCACTCAGTTTATTAAGGTTTTTAATTTTTTTAAAGAAGACCTACGTTTAGAATAGTACAGATTTATTCGAGATAATAGTGAATAGGAATATATCCATAAACAATTAAATTGCCGACATGGCGAAAACTAATATCCAAATATTTAAATTTTATTACTTTATTACATAGAAATGTGACAGCTTTTAATGCTAAAAGTTTTGCTACAGTTTTGAATAAGGTTCCTGAAAGTAAAAAAAGTTTATGTGAATAATTAATAGATGAATTAATAATATTTGCTAAATGCAAACACAAAAAAACGAATAAAGCTTTTAAATTACAGGAAATTTAAGTTTTAAACACAATTTGATTTGATTTAGCACAATAAAAAACTTTTTACAAGGTTTGGTTAGGGATAAAAAATATATAACCCATGATGATGTACATAAATAAATAGAATAGCAATTTTTGATTACGGTGTTAAATAGATGGTTATAATTTAGGATAACAATCTAGTCATAACCATATTGTTGTAAAACTATGTCAAAATTAGGATCGCACCAATAGTAAAGGTTGGTTACGAATAAAATATAACAATGATATGACAATGATGGCTATACAGTTGTAATCACGAATAATGAAGCTTACGTCACAACCATCTGAATTAAGTACAGACAACCTTTTTTTTAAATTAATTGTAGTAACATAGGTGAAACAAAAACACAATATAAAAAATTATTCTTAAATGTCTGATTTTAGAAATCTTTTACGTCGAAAATTATCTGACACCCAACGTATGAGATAGAAAGATATAGATACAATAGTTCTTAGCGTGCATAATAATTTTAATGAAAGTAGTTTTTATAGTGACTGTTGCTTTAATTTGTTAACAAATTAGTTTGATTTTAGGTTATATTTCCATTTCATTAGAGCAGGGTTTCTTAAATTTTTTGATTTCCCAAACAGTTTTTGGTATGAATTTGACCGTGGACCCACTTATTTCATAAAAGTCATAAATATTGTTAAAAATAAAATTTTAAACTTATTAATTATTAAATTTTATGATTTAAATTTATTATATCAAACACTTATGTGACTCACAATTTTCGTCTTATTTCATACAAATGGCGTTTATGACGAGCTTCATTATTCGTGCAAACAACTGTAAGTATAAGGATTTTATCATAATTCCAATTTTTTGTAACATTGTTAATGAGATTATTATAATTAAGGATAGCAATCTAGTCTTTACCATAATTGTTGTACAACCATGTCAAAATCAATCGTATAATAATAGTCATTATTATTATACTAATCAGTAATCACCAATTGGTAATTTCAAATGCAATAAATTGCATCGATGATAAGCACGTAAATGATGATGTGCATTAACTATAATCTCATTAGATTGCCAAAAATATCAAGAACTACGACTAAAAACCAACTTTTCAGAAATTATATCAAATAGAAAAGCAAAGGAATAAAAAATTATATACCTACTGTATTTTAGCTTGTCAAATGGTTTATTAATTATAATAATTTAACAATATATTATTATTACTTAATATTGGAATTTTAACCCCATTTATTTTATTATCTTTTAAATTATAATGATAGTAGAGAATTTGCAGCCGATTTTGGTAAATTATTTTATACCTAACGTCTGTGCCTAACGTACTTTAAGGTATAATACATTTTTAACCTGTAAAATAAATAAAAATAATAAATACTATATTTTATAAGTAGATAATAATATGTACATATTTATTTTTGGTTATGTTAAATAGACAACTGGCAAAAGTTATAAACACATCCATAATCTTATTAAAATACGTACTACTATTTGATTTTTATTATTTCTTTAGTAGCCTTTATCTATCCAGTGTTGGACATATGCCTCCCCTTAAATGGAGGTTCTTTTGGCCATAACTCACCACGCTGGTCAGACGGATTGGTGAGTAATTCGCAGATCGATTATGGATTATATGATTTACCAGCTAATGCCCGCGACTTCGTCCGCGTGGAATTCAGTTATAAAAATAATAATCATATTTTACAGACTTTATAGGCCTATAGAATAGTCATAAATACGTTACAAACTTCCCGTTCCGTTACAAACCCCCTCTTTCTCACTTTATGGATTGAATTTCAAAAAGTCTTTTCTCAGTACTTGCCTATGTTATAACAGGCACCTCTCTGCAAAATTTCAAATCTCTAGATCCAGTAGTTTGGGTGGCTGTATGTTGATATATTAGTCAGTCAGTTAGTCAGTTTATTCTTTTATATTATATAGATGTATATTTTTTTTTTTTAAACAAAATTCCATGATTCTAGACAGTAGAACTAACAGTTTAGACTGTGCTTTAGAACATTGAGGCACGTCGACAGTGAGAATCTCGTTAATCCATTCGCGCCCGTCACCACTAATTAGATATTAGGTGATAAATCCCATATTTATGTATATCTCTGTTTATAAAGAAAATCCCATGCTTCTAAACGTAGACCCACCGGTTTAGGCTGTGTTTTGGAAAATTGAGGGACGTCGACAGTGAGAATCTCGTTAGTCCATTCCTGCGCGTCACCGCTAATTAGATAATAGGTGATAAATCCCTCTTAGATAGGATTTTCATAAAATCCTTTCTTAGTGCTCGCCTACGCGATAACAGGAACATCTGTGCAAAATTTCATCGCTAAAGACCCAGTAGTTTGGGCTGTACGTTGATATATCAGTCAGTCAGTCAGTCAGTTTATTCTTTTATATATTGTCCTATACTAACGCTATTTTTCCTAATGGAACAAAATCAAAAAAAAAAATTATCAGCCCTTAGTATAGGACGATCCCTACACCTCGGTTTAGCTCAAGAGACTCGAAGATATGAAAAATATTTTTTTATGCTCACAGGTAATGGATGTTTCCACCAATTGATAAGTTGTATCTCATTCAATAAAAACCAAAATTACATTTTAACAATAGAAAAAATTTAATATCAAACGGATTCTGATACAATTTAAATGAAAATGGTCAACAATTCTATTAAATTTTGTTGAGAATATAGGATACAATCCAAAATCGAAACAGGTCGTTTTGAAATCACACCACCGATATTTACTTTTAAAATTGTCTCTGCAATGGTGTAAATCCAAAAGAGGAAAAAATTAAACAAAATGATATAAAACCCATAATGCGCAAAATTTTAATTATCAGTTCAAATTAAATTAACTTTTCGAAATTCACTTTTGCATTATCATGCAATACGCGCCCGGCCGATAAGAAACCAAAATTATACGTTCAATTTTTAAAACAAATTCTGTCCTTGCTACTGTGGTGATTGAAAGATACAGCTTTTCCCATATAGGTACCATTCCTTGTTAAATTCGTAAACCTCTTCACTTCTTCCATAATAAAATTTCATGTTTACTGCTACTTGATATCCAATTTCCATCAGGTGCATGCACATTTCACCATAATTCAATAAATTGTGCAATCTCTCGAATATTACAACTTATCCAAATCTTCACAATTTTATAATTTGGCACCTTCTAACTCGAAATAACAATCTAAATTTTCCCTAATTGGGACTCTTGGATAATTATCGCACAAATTACTCATACAAATATCACTAATTGGTACTCAATTCCAAAAACGACCTCCCTCTCATACATACGGCGAGGAAGTCCTTATCTTCATGTAGCCAACCTTTTTTAACCAAAATTTTCAATTTCCTCCATGTTTCCGGGTTTTTCACCTTTTCAAAACACCGCGCGAGCGCGTAACAAATCAGAATCATCGTTCACTAAATAAATCGTCGTTAAAATGGGCCAAACCTATTACAATTTTATTGTTTATTATTCCCTTCTCATGCCTGGACCATTCGATTTATCTCAACACATTGAGGCACAATGCACTTCTCTAACAAAATTGTTAACTCGCTCCTTTTGAGTGAACAATGAATTTTAAGTATCAAAATATTAAATCCGTTCGACAAAAAGAATACAACTTTCATTGAATAAAACCCGACAACTTATCAATTGATTTTTTTTTTTATCCTCCAAATTTACACAATATCTCCAATCAATTCACCCTTACAAACGGAAGACGACAATATATAGATGTCAGCGTCAACTAGTATAACGCGTCGTTTCATGAAATATGTCATGGTTTCATGAAACGCCGGCAAGTAGCGTAATGCTTAAAAAGTTTCAGTAAATGACGGCGTTTCACGAAACGAGACAGTCGAAATTCGGCAAGATGTGTAACTTCTTTATCATTCTACGTTACTTCATTTGCCGGCAAATAATGAAACAAATTTAAATATTATGCTAGGTAATTTTTGAACAAATTTAGGATTAGGTAAAATTAAATAAGTATAATTGAATACGAAATTGATAAGTATTATATTAATAAGATAGTTAAATCCAAAAGTGAAGTAGAAGGAACTAATAAATTTATAAATTAGACAGGTCATTTAGCAATAACAAGTAAATACAAATAACTAGTAAGAGAAGCCACGGGGATGCTATGCTGAACCCCCCATTTGTTTATGATCTTCACATGTACATTTTGTAGAATTCATTTTTTTAAAATCAGTTAGTACCTAGTATTGCGTTAAAAGTCAACGAACAAACTGCATAAATAAAACTTTTGTACAGATCAATTTTATTTCGTCGATTTCTTTAGTAATTCGTATTTCAATCAGTTTATGTTTTGTTATAAACAAGTAAACAATGGATCACAAAACCTTATTTTATGAAAGATTAACACAATTAAACATTATAAAGCCATGGAATTTTGAAGAAATTAATGAGGTGAAAATCAAAAATATCCAAAACTTCTTTTCTTTAGTCTATAACCGATTTTAATGCAAAATATATTACTTAATAGATAATTTAATTATACAAAAATATTTACTTCGTTGACATTTTCACCTAAAGAACTTTTGGACTATAATATAAATTTATTAGTTCCTTTTACTTCCACTTTTGGATTTAACTATCTTATTAATATAATACTTATCAATTTGGTATTCAATTATACTTATCTAATTATTTTACTTAATCCTAAATTTGTTCAAAAATTACCTAACATAATATTTAAATTTGTTTCATTATTTGCCGGCAAATGAAGTAACGTAGAATGATAAAGAAGTTACACATCTTGCCGAATTTCGACTGTCTCGCTTCGTGAAGCGCCGTCATTTACTGAAACTTTTTAAGCATTACGCTACTTGCCGACGTTTCATGAAACCATGACATATTTCATGAAACGACGCGTTACACTAGTTGATGCTGACATATATATCTATATATAGAATATAGATAGATATCCGGTAGCAGCTTGCTAGGCTAGCCTTCAGATGTGCCTGTGGCCCTCATTTTTGCTAACGGTGGCAATTCTATTTTTTTGCAATTCATTTGCTAGTGGCAAATAGTAATAATATATTATTGTAGTGGAAATATGCCTATGATGGAACCGTTCCTTTACAATTACACACAATAAAGTATTAGTGATACAAAAAGAGTAAAAATATATTTTCTTATTAAAATTACATATTATTTTAAAGCAACACTAATTCCAATTACGCAAATTTTAGAACAATCTAAAAATATTTAAAACACGGAGGTAAATTATGACGCTTTAAGAGACCGCTTGTAAAATTTTGAGGCCCCCATCAAGTTATGCAACTTTTTCCTACATTTGTCAAATATTTTTCAAACCACTTAAATGTAACACCAATTAATAATGCAACTTTTTTGTTATCAAGGTTAATAAAAATAACAATAAGCAAAATGCAAATTATCAATCACAGTTTGACTATATAAACTCAGGACTTCTTAAATTTAGCACAGTTTGTACAAGTAATTCTACAAGCCATTATCAAGATGTTCAAGTTGGTAAGTAGATAACTTGAAATTTTTATTATAATAATATCAATTATATTAATTTGTAAAAATTATGGATTTATTCTAATTAAAAAAAATTTAATTATAACATAACTTTCCAATTTTAGTTGGTTCTCTGTTTCGCCGTTCTCTTCGCCGTAGCGATGGCAGTTCCTCATCCAGAAGGTAAACCCCAAGTGTATTATGGAGGATATCCTTACGCCAGTTACTCCGCCGGATACCCATCTGCTTATTATGGTGGATACAATGGATATCTTGGATATGTTTAAATTTAATTACGACCGTTGCTTGATTATGTTATGATTTTTATTTTGTTACTTTGATGTATACTTTATAAAATGAAAATGAATTAAAAATATTATTGCTTATAAATCATTTTTATTATTAATTATAATTTAGAAAAAAGGGGATAAAACTTTCTGAAAAATAATAGATCCGTATTAAATATTAATTGTTAGCCCTCATCACCCGAATAAGGTACTGGATAATAACTTCACTTTAAATTGGCATAATTTTGAGCTAAAACCAGTTGATCATATTTAAAACACTTAATTTATTTGAATTTGGGCAGAGTAGACTGCTTTTTCACTAATACTTCATTTTTGTTACATAGCATACAACAGTTACCTGTTCTGATTCATGTTCTTCCGATTTACCCAAATGACAGACCCCCTTGTTTAATCATTATCTATACATGTTGAATTCCCAAAATTTCTCCATTTTGATGATGAGAACAACTGATAGTAGATGAAAAATGATGAAAGGACTTATTCGCAATCTGTGTCGACTAAATGTTATAGTGAGAAGTAGAAATGTAAATCCAATGAAAGACTACCATGTGAAAATTTCATTTAAAAGATTTCTTGAATATAAAATTGTGCTTGCTTCTACTTCTTTCAAATGCAAAATTCTTTTTTAGTATCGGAAAGGGCTTTTATTTACCAGGTACACTCATTGTTATCACTTTCTTGTTAAGTACATAAATTGGTAATAATAAATACTTTTTCAAGTTGTAATGAATTTTGTATTAGGTATGAATATTTTATAAAATTGGGCATTCGGCCATATGAACTTTCAACGGAGAGATCCAATCTAAAACGTAATATTCACACAAGAGAACACATATTTGGGGGCCTCTCAAATTCGAAATTAATGGAAGATATAGTCCAGTCAATAGAGACATTCGTTATAGGTGTGACTTTGCAAAAATTCTGCACAGCATTGATATTTTTAGGATCGTTAAGTAAGCTTATAAAAAGCTTAAATTCAAAAATGAGAATTATGAAACATCGAGCGCTAGCCGCCATCTTGGAAAACGCGTTTCGTATCATATCTCGGAAACGGCTTACTTTAGGATGAAAAACATGAAGACCTTTTTTGTACATAATTAAATTTCCCACCTTTTTTGTTGAAAACCTTTTTTTATTCAACTTACCGTTTTTCAATTACAGCTCGTTCAATGTCGCAAATCTCCTGTTATCCGCTGTTAACCGCTGTAACTCCCTGGAAAGTCGATTTAACGATGAAACGTCCTGTATTTGCGACATTGAACGAGCTGTAATTGAAAAACGGTAAGTTGAATCAAAAAAGTTTCCAACAAAAAAGGTGAGAAATTTAATTATCTACAAAAAAGGTCTCCATATTTTTCACCCTAAAGTAAGCCGTTTCCGAGATATGATACGAAACGCGTTTTCCAAGATGGCCGCTAGCGCTCGATGTTTCATAATTCTCATTTTTGAATTTAAGCTTTTTATAAGCCTACTTAACGATCCTAAAAATATCAATGCTGTGCAGAATTTTTGCAAAGTTCATTTCTCTATTGACTGGACTAATAGTAGTCGAAACAGAAATTCTAATTAACCTTAATAGATTATCTTTTCTATTTTTTTGCATGTATGCTTGGGAAATTAAGCCATTCAAACTAATATTGGTGTAAATAAATAATATAAATTACCTTAACACCCATCCAGGTAATTTAATTTAAATAGAATGTACCCCTGAAATGATATAATCAACAGGGATTTGTTACCCAATATGAAACCTATTATAGAATTTCCTACACCATACAGTGTGCATTCTACGCTCACGTTTCTACTCTGGTATGCATTATACCGGTGAGGGGTCAAAAAAAACAACTTAAATTTCAAGCCCCATTGGAGTAATTTCTATAATTGTAAAGTATTTTATTACAAATTTGCTATATGCTTTTTTATTTGCTTATAATTTGTTAATTGAAAGAGTCACTGAACCGAGCGCTTTTTAATTTACCTTTAACTTTAATACCATGCAAAAGTAACCGAGAGCCTAAAATGTCTATCGAAACTTTTGGATGTTGTTACTACGTACCATAATTACAATAATTATTAAAATATTCAAAACAATTGGTATTTATAGGAAAAAATCAATTTAAATAAATTTAAAAAAATTTATGGTTGTAGGCGAATACATAATCTCTCATCTCAGCACAAGAGTTGATGAACAAAACATCATTTTTTATTTAGCTTTTTATTACTTACATATTTAAAGTATTTAATTTTAGCAATTCATTTACAATCATAAAGTGTTAGAAAATTGAAGCATCACTGAGTTATTGATATAGATAGTTGGAGGTCTTTAAAGGGCCCTTCAGACGATCAATATTATATTGTCAATAAAATATTGTCAATACTGTCAATAAATATTGACACAGTGCATTTGACTCAGACGATAAATACTTATTGACCCTCACACGTTCAATAATATTGACAATATCAATATATTGACAATATATATTGATCGTCTGAATGGGCCTTTAGGTGAGCCATCAAAGGCATCTTTCTCATAACTGGTATCGTTGTAAACAAATTTTCATCTAATGCTTTTCTAAAAGTCGTCAATCGACCGTCTTCATTATTATTACTTATGTTCATTTAGATAGATTATAAATATAATAATTAAAAAACAAAATTATTTATAAGCAATATGTTTATTTATTTTTCAATTTATAAAATACATCAACGTAACAAATAAAAATCATAACAAAATCAAGCAATGGTCGCAATTTAATTTAAACATATCCAAGATATCCATTGTATCCACCGTAGTAAGCAGATGGGTATCCGGCGGAATAGGCATAAGGATATCCTCCATAATAAACTTGGGGTTTAGCCTCTGGATGGGGAACTGCCATCGCGACGGCGAAGAGAACGGCGAAACAGAGAACCAACTGAAATTTAAAAATTGCATTATAATTACATTTTATAAAACAAAAATCGGGATTAATTTTCATTAAATATTGATCACAATGTTAATTTATTTTACAAATAAATTACAATAAGAACTTCAAGCTATCTACTTACCAACTTGAACATCTTGATAATTGCTTGTAGAATTACTTGTACAAACTGTGCTTAATGGAAAAAGATCGGAGTTTATATAGTCAAACTGTGATGTGAAATTTGCATTTTTCTTTATTGTTATATTTAATAACCTTGATAACGAAAAAGTTACATTATTATTTGGTGTGCTAATTAAGTGGTTAGAATAAGATTTGTCATCTGTAACACAATACTTTTGACTTGAATTTTTAATGATAAATATTAAATAAGGCATGCTCCATATTAATATCGGATTATAATGTATCGGAATTTATTTAAAATTTTCATGCTTGTGCAAAGGAAAAAAGAAACTGTGGATAACAACATTTATAAATAATTGTATAATATTAGTATTAGTGGTTAAAATGAATAGAATAAATTACAAAAATACATCTCAATACAATAAATTAATATAATGTTGTGTTTCAAATGTCAATATTATTCAATAGGATCCTTGGTTAGGGAACGTTTACAAAATAATAATGAGAAATATTCTAAAATTATTTAAACGTTTTATGGAAGTATTTGATTTTGTATAGGTATCTATATTTATGTACAATTCATGATATGGCTCGGGTAAGAGCCATAGGTTTTGTTTAATTTAATTCATAAATAGACAGCATATTAGTATTAAAATAATTTATAAAATGTAAAATTATGTAAATAGATCGAGTACATAACATATACGACAAATATACAAACACCATGGAGTCACAATCATCCATGATATTTAACCCGTTGATTCATCGAATTATTGTAAAATAAGTACCTACCATAATTATATTAACATTAATGGAAAAGTAAACAACCCTCTTCTTATAGCCTACTTACTACTAACAAATGCATATCTCTTTCTACACCCTACAAATTTTACTTTATTTTAATTCGATGCAAAGTAAAAACTTAAATTTTAAAATTTTTTTAAGAAAAAAATTCACTTTAAATTGTCGTAGTACTCAAACGTATTAGGACTTCGTTGGGAAATTTGTGCTTTATTTAGAAATCTAGACTTTATTGTCTTTATGAGTATAATGAAAAATTCTACTTTTGGGCAAACAAAGTTAAATAATTATAAATAAAATTTTTAAGATGTATAAAAATTCTGCTTTTACACTTTTACACAATAAAAAATGCGGAATGAAATTACACAATGTTAGTAACGAAAAATCTTCGAAACTAGTGATCAAAAGTAAATTATTTCATCCCTAGTAATAAAATATTTAATGAAAATAGTACATTGTCTTATTCGGATTAAAAGTGAAACTTTGTTTGACACGCAATTTGCACGTCAAACAAAGACACTTTTAATCCAAATGAGACATACTACTTTTTCTCCAACCAAAAATTAAATAACATACATCATTAATAATGCGAAATTCAAAATTTAAATTACTTCAAACATTTTGTTTGAATATTCGTGTAATGAAAATCCAGTAACTGCAATTTTTGTTTTTTTATATTAAGTTGTCAAAGTCATCTGTCATAGTACATTTTTATAGAAAATATATTGCTCTTCGTCCAAAAAATTATTAAGCAAGACGCTAATTTTAAGATACGAAGGTGGAAAATATGTATGGTATGCATAAAATTAGTAGTGTTCCACAATAAGTGGCAAAATATTTACATTTGCATAATATAAGGGATAATACTGGATACAGTTTCCGTCGAACTTCGGCTACACTACTTGTCGATCCTGGTGGTGACATTACCTGCCTTAACGCCATGGAGGTTGGAAATCTATTACTGTATGCGAGGGCTATATAGAAGATTCTTTAGAAAATAAAAGACATAGCCAAAAAAATATGTCAAGTTGACGAAGTTAGTACTAGTTTAACCCCCATTATTGATATTACCTATATAGCATCAATAATCAATAAATTGATGAAGATGAACCTATTGCTCAGGAATTACACTCTGAAGATCCGAGTACCAGTAGCGTAACATTCACCGATATTGTTAATAATTCCAATACTGGTAACAAAGCGGGTTTGCTTACTTTTTATCAATCTTGTGTAAATTATACATTTAATATTAACATGAAAGATTAAGGTATTATGTATTTTTTGATTATTATTGTTATTCATGTAAAATTTTGTATAACCAATAAATTATTGACATTAAAAAATATATCTAATTCACTTTTAGGTCTAGCACTAAAAGTACTTTTAGTACACGTAAAAACAAAATGTTGCTTAGCAATGTTGGCATCTTTATATTAATAACAAAAACGTCAACTTTTAGTTGAGGTAATGCTATTAAAAATGTACTGCTTTTAATACGGTTGGAGAAAAAATTATTTTGCTTTATACAATTTTTTATTTTATCATTATTTTAATAAATTAAGTTTTTGTAATTTCCTGACAAACCTTTCGATAAAAAACGAAAACGTTGAAGAAAATTCATATTTATTTATTACACATAGTTTACTACCCAAAAATATTACAAAATGATTATTTCGACAATAGAATGCATTGTCAATTTATTCATTTTTCTTTTCTTCTTTTTTTCCTTAATTTTTATTTTATTTAAAAACTTTTTTCTCTCTATCTGGTTTTAGCGTCTTGTCAATTGACCAGAATTATGAAAATATAAAACCAATTCTTAAATTCATGGGGCATCTTCATCAGAAGGCGAAGAAATTTATGAATGATTAACTCTTAAAATTTAATTTTTGTAAGGAGTCGAGACGCACAAAGATAATATTTGTCTTAAACATTCGACAAAAATAGAACAAATAATATTATTATTTCATTCTGCCAAAATGTAAAAAAGAAACCACACTGTATAAATAACTTATTATATTATAAATATTTATTACTCTTGTATAATAGTAAACATAAAAAGTGTGTATCCACCTGAGTCTTACTATATCACTTATGAACTACATTTAATTCATATTAATCAATTATTATAAAAAAGTGAAGTTTTAATATATTTAAAATTAATTATAACTCGATAAATGTATCATGCTGACATTACATGATTCTTATAAAATCCGGTACTTACAGGTATTTATATCGGTTAAACTAAATTATAAAAGTAGGATCCAAATTTATCCAAAAATCAATAAAAAGATGTGTTAGTGCTGTAAGGTTAAGATACAATATATTTTCAAGAAATTTGGATAATTACTTCGTTTTGAAAACGTGGCATGACTAAATAGTATATTGCGATGTGCTGTCTCTAACGACACCATACCGGCGCATTACCTATCGATTTTAGCACAACTTTTTTTTCTTGATTTCCGCTTATAGTTTCTGCAACCACAACCAGAATAGGTCCCCACGCTCGCCAACAACCTCGAGAAGGACCACCAAGATTTGGGCTTCTGATCGCTAATGCAAACAAATTTTACAATTTTGTGGATAACGACACGTGACCAGATACGATTTAAAAAATTATTTAGCTCAATAATTTTTTTAACAATATCTCCAAAAATTAAAATTACTAACAAAACTATAATACACAAATGAATGTCTAAAAATAAAAAAACCTGTGACACCCGAATAGATGTGCTTTATTTCCTTCTTCACAGATCCGAAAATGTGCTCTTTTCTGTTTCTATCCACCTCCGAGATTCGTTGTCACACCTTCACTTCGAGTCTTTCTTATTTCGGTTCCTTTTTTTATCACATTTTCTTATTTTTATTTAACCAAAATAATGGTCTACGTTCTTTCACACCTCGTCATCTTTAGTTTCTTGGAGCCATGCTGTCTGTTGCAATGAACGCATGTCCTTGATGGTAACCCTTTTCAAAAGAACAAATTATCACATCAAGGCTTTACTTTTATAGATTTGTATTAAACTGTTAAATTATATGTTTTATTATAATGCCTTTATGTGACTGTAGCTCCATTGTGACCATTTCGATTGTGATCGCATACCCCTCGTTTGGTCAAGTATCACCGCAATATGTAATATAATAAGTAGAGACAGGATGGTTAGGCAAAATAAAACCTCAAAAAAGGCAGGCAAAAAGGCATTAAAAACAAGCAAAAAAGGCAAAATAAAAGGCAAAAAGGTACAAAAAGGCAAAAACGTTTTTTCAACAAATATCATACAAATTCAAATTAATTCTCTTTATTTTTGTACCAACTGGTTACCAGAAATTTTTCGATATTATCTACAGCAGCTTAAATTTGTTCTCCTGTCACTCAAAATTTGTTTGAATGTGGAGAACGATCTCTCCACATCGCAAGACGTGCTAGGGGCAAATTTCAATGAACTTATCTCATCTGGAGTTAGCTCTAAATCAATATCGTCATTCGAAATTCCTTGATGTATTTTAGAAATTTCCTGTATAATTTTATACGATGGATTTTTTTCTAAAACATTATATTAATTTTTCATTAAATTTTTTCCCTAGTGTCGATTCTCTGCTTCACTGGAAAGCTAATACAACAATAACATTTCAGTCAGTTTGGAATTCGTCAAATAAGCATAACGTCGCCGAATCGTAGTAATGTGATAACGGGCTCTTCATAATCGAATGGAGAAGAGGTTTTGTTTTACTAATTACGTCTAGCATAACCAGATTATTTCAAGAATCGGATTCTACCGATTAGTAGAATTTGAATTTAAAAATTTAAAATTTTTATAATTAAATATAACATTTAGAAATTTTTAAATAAAATTAAGAAATAAATTTTAAAAAAGCAAAAAAGAAATATTTTGGTTCAAGAAGCACAAAAAAGGCAAAAACAACCGCAAAATAGGTGAAAAAGGCAAAAAAGACTGGAAACCCCCCCAAAAAGGCAAAAAAGGCAAAACAAAAAATGAATTTTTGAATAGTACATGCTCTGAAACGGATTTTAAATTGGGTCTGCCTGAAATATTTCAATTTAAAAAAAAAAGGCATTTTGCCTAACTATCCTGTCTCTAATAATAAGAAAAAATTGCCACCATTTTCATCATGAAAATTAGTCTGGTTTATCTTGACTAATTACACTTTGTCAATCGTGTGTGTCGGTCCATTGTGATGATGGTTGTGTCTCTAAAGAGAACTCCTTCCTGAACATGAAAATTCAAGATCATGTTGCGGTAATTTTACCTCGTTAACTAACAAGGGGACTGTTTAAGTACGTGGTACTTTCTTCCTTCGTGTGGACTGTATATAATACTTTATTATTCAATTACTTCCATTATTATTTTGGTATACATTTATTATTTCAATCATTTACATTATTTTAATTCATCATTCAAATTCAATATATTTTGAATTACATTCTTTTTTTATACTTTCTTGATTATTTATTTTTAAAACAATGCTCTTATCACACCCACTGGGTATGGTCAATAATATTATTATCAATTAATCAACTGCTGCCCAAACAGGGACATTACCAGTGAGTATGTCGCCAATCGAGATCCCAATTTCTTTGCTGATTCTATTAGCAACTAATAAAAAAATTATCACTTTTTCGGATTATAGTCGATTGTTCCTTAGTTTTTGAGTTATGAATTTTTGAAAATACCATGATGGGTTAACTGCTATTTATTAACTGCTATTATTATTAGCTGTTATTACAAAAAACCGTGGTTAATAATTTCTAATGGTAATTAGTAGGTCGTTAATTTTTTAATTCCGATAATAAGTTGCATAATTTAAAAAAAAAATTCGCCGATATTAATGGGATTAGAACTCAGGACCTACGAGTTACAACTCCCATATTATGTGATATAATCGGTTTTTGAAACGCATTACAACGTTATCCGAGCCCAACTACCAACCTTGCGAATTGGTGTTTGGTTTGTTAGCATTTTACATTTTTTACCTAGACGAGGAGCAAGCCCGACGTAGAACCCCCAACCTGGAGGACCAGAGAGACGGCCAGAATAAAGTTCTTACTTCACCCGGATTCGAACCGGGCATTTAGCGTTCATAGTCAACTTATTCGACCACCATGCTCCGACCGTATGGTAAAACCTGCCCATTTTTTAATTTTTTTTTAATTAAATAGTTTGACTTTAAATCGTTTACAGAAATTGACAAAAAAAAATAAAAGAGACACTTTAAAATAACCTTCAGAGATGGGAGTAATAAAACAATAATAATAATGTATTTATTTGTTGTTAAATATTTTACAACAAATAATAAGAAGAAAAGTATAAAGGATGTAACACGTGATAGAAAATATAACAAATCATTAAGATTTACGTTGATTATGATAACTGAATTAAATTAACTTCAACTTAGAACTACTACTTAAATTAAATTGTACGACTTATTTAGCTTTATAAAATAGTCGAGATATAACATTTGAAGAACAAAAACTGAATGAACAATTGCCTCGACAATTGCTTACCTTTTTGCAGTAATAATTAAACATGGGAAAGAAATTTATAAAGAAACATTAAGTAAATTTTATATTATTTTATTTTGAAGTAAAATTTTGATTAATATACATTTAACAAAAAGAAATATACATATTATACGAATTGTAATAAAACAAAATTTAGTTATTAATATCTGCTATTATTGTCATTTAATAATATCCAACGTATCCAGCAGCACCGCCGTAATATCCAGCAGTGTATGGGTATCCAGCATATCCATAAGAATATGGATAAGAACCATAGTAGAATTGGGGTTTGGGTTCTGGTGCAGCCATGGCGACGGCGAAGAGAACGGCGAAGACGAGAACCAACTAAAAAGATTAAATTTAAATAATAATGCTATAAATACTTTCTAATTATACAAATTTAATTAAGCAGAAACATATTAGAGCTACTTACCAATCTGAACATTGTGATGATTGTTTTGTATAACTGTGGATACAAACTATAGTAGTATTTCAATATCAGTTCATTTATATAGTCGAATTGGTTATTTTATCTCTGTCTAAAACTGAAGCGTATTGTAGGTGTGGTTTGCCTTGTATTATCACTTTATTTAAGTTTATTATAATTTTTTACAATAAATTATTATATTCTTAAGAACTTCCTTAATATAATATGCAGCAATTTTTATTAAGTTTTATAATTCAAATGCATAATACAATTGTTTTTATAAATTAATATTGTAATTCACAGTTTATTACAAATATCAAATTAATATTTAAGAAAAAGGGGCGAATCTCATACCGTATGTCATACCGAATATTAGGGAAATACATGACGAATCAGTTTTTGAAATATTCCTGTTTCCATTATTATGACTAAAAGTGGAAATGTTTAATTATCGATTAAAAGAGATTTTTATCTACGTCTAAAAATAATCATTTGAAAATTATTTCCCTTAATTTTGCCTAAATTTGCCCTTCAATTAATTTTACAAAAATATGAATAGAATTGGAAAAACAATCACATTCGAATTATTTTTTGGGCAGATCAAAATAACCATATTTCAATAGTAATATGGAATCAATAATTAGGTTAATTTGATTAAAGGGGGCAAGTGATATTTAGGTTCATATTTTTCTTTTTCTTACATTGTATTGCTTGATAGGTCACCAATAGAGTTTTTAACCTGTGGTTTGGAAGTGAATAAATTAATTAATTCAATTTTTCACGGCGATTTCTTGCAATTCCGTTCTTAATTTTAATTTTATTTTTGTATTTAATTCCTTACTGTTACTTTAATAAATTATAGTTTTTTATATCAAATCTTTTTTTTCATATTTCAATTTCGCTCCTATTGATGAAGTCTTGTTGTGCTTGCTTGATGGGATTTTAAAAATATCCAAACATTTTTATTAAGTTATGGTTTCTCACTTTTGTAAATTTTAACCTTTTTCTTAATGTTTCATTTGTATTCAATTTTCATATTTCTGGAATATTTCAGGATTAAACTTGCATTTATGCATGTAAACCTAGAGTGGAAAAGTGAGACACTTGCTCCTTAGAGAAACTTCTTGTTTCTTTGTTCACATGTAATTCATTTCCAGTGAACAAATCCCATGATGTACAAGTCTTGTTTAAAGGATAATGATTATTTTTACTTCTCATCCTGAAATATAAATTACCAAAACAGTTTTCTGTAGGTGTTGGAATGAAAATTGTAATGGTGCGGGAAGGGAAATGATTTAGACACGAGAATGCATTAGGCAGAAATCAGAAATGTTGTATTGTCTTTTGTGTGTATGAACAGTTAAATTACGAGATCCCGTCTTCCATGGTTGGAGATCCGCTGGAGATTAATAATAATAATCAAACCCCAAATAAAAAGGAGATTTGATCCTTAGATGTTTCTTCATATTCTTTATTCGATCAATGTTTAAATTTAAAAGCATTAAATTTTAATCAGTTTGTGAAATATATTAAGAGTGTACTACTGTTATCAAATCTCTTTTATTCTGTTCAGGAGTTTTTAGATTTTGAAATTTATATTTGAAATCGTCTATTTAAGATTCAACTTTTAATTAATTAATAGTTAACTTTTGTAGAATGTTATTTATTTTGTAAAATAATCTACCTATCTTTTGATAGCTTATTAAGAGAGATTATAAAAGTAATTGAAAAAAAAATTGTTAATATTAATGCGAGCAGTAGTAATAAACTTTAGGTAAATTGTAAATATAATTGCAAAATTTTAATCCTTAAATTACTCCACGTTAAAATTCTGTAAAGTATGACAACTTCATGCCAGATCCTGTTACATAACCTAGGATATAATCAAATCACATTTTGACGAAGAAGACGGAAGACTTTGGCCATTAGAACAATATTCAAAGGAATCTTAAAGTTCTAACATTTCTTAACATTATTGTCTTCAAAATAATAATATAGAAAACATAATAATTTTTAAATCAATTTATTTAGCAGTAAAATTTTGGATGTTTTGTGTAACAAGAAGAAATTAATATTATATGAATTGTAATAAAACAAAATTTAGTTATTATCTATAATTCATCGTCATTTAATAATATCCAACGTATCCAGCAGCACCGCCGTAATATCCAGCATTGTATGGGTATCCAGCTCCAGCATATCCATAAGAATATGGGTAAGAACCATAATAGAATTGGGGTTTGGGTTCTGGTGCAGCCATGGCGACGGCGAAGAGAACGGCGAAGACGAGAACCAACTAGAAAATAAAATTGAAATCATTATATTTTTTATTTTATAAAGTAAAAAATAAAGTAATATAAGAAAACAATAAAAATTAACTTAAACTGCATAAACCACTTTAACATTAGAGCTACATACCAATTTGAACATTTTGATGATTGTTTTGTATAGCTGTGGATACAAATATAGTTGCATATCAAAATCAGTTCGTTTATATAGCAGAATTAGTTATTTTATCTCTGTCTAAAACTAATGCATGTTGTAGGTGTGGTTTACCTTGTATTATCATTTTACTATATCTTAATCATGTATTTTCAACAAATTTTTAAAAGCTTCATTATATTATTCATAAATAATTAATTTTTAAACTTATATTTATATAAATTACTATTATGGCTTTCATCCTAAAGTTAATGTTACAAAAATACAACATTAATTCTAAAAATACTGGCAAAGGAAATCTATTCGAAATTTCAATTTTGCTTCTAATTATTACATAATCGTATTATGAACACAGGATTAATAACATGATGATGGTGTTCAAAATATAGTGATAAATATTGAAGTACCTACAAGAAATATTGTAGATGAATTACATTAAAATATTTACGTATTCATATACACTTAAAGTGACTAATTCTTAGTAGAACATAATTTGATAAATTACATGTATTAGCATGTTAGTAGCACCTTTTGTCATTCTTTAATTAAATAATAACCGATTATCATAATGAAAAACTAAAAAGTTCCTTACAGCCAAATCAAGGTAAAACACGCCTAAAAACAAGTTATTTTTTTAGATGCTCTACAGAATGACAATAATATTAAATAGAGACATGGTTTAGGTATATAAGCAAGTGAATTTAAAAATTAAATCATAATTTGTATCTACAAGTAATACAAAACAGTCATCAAGATGTTCAAATTGGTATGTATAATATAGTTCATTCAAATTGCTTGAGTATGCTAAAGTTTCACTTTCTTTTTAGTTGGTTCTCGTCTTCGCCGTTCTCTTCGCCGTCGCCATGGCTGCTCCAGAACCAAAACCACAATTTTACTATGGTAGCTATCCATATTCTTACGGATATGCTGGATACCCCTACACTGCTGGTTATTACAATGGTGGATATCTTGGTTACTACTAAGAAAAAATTACTTTTGTTATGAAAAACCTTCCTGAAACATGAAATAAATATATTTTTACCTTAAAATTTCTTTTATTGTTACTATTTTTTTTTATATTATTAATTAGTATTTAGTCATTTCGTATATTTATTTGAGAACAAAATACAAAATATAAAGTTAAATGTATAGAAAAATACTAATGGAATACTTTTGATCAACATAGTATGAAATTAATTTTCTTCTTCTTCTGCACTTCATGGATTACGCTTTGTGTAGCCTGTTCCGTCTTCATACTTCTTTCCATCTTCGTCGAGGTTGGCCAACATTTTTCTTCTTCCATGTGGTTCGTATTTTAGAATCTGTTTTGGTATTCTTCTTAATATTATCATTTCCAAATGATTAAAAAATTGCGGGTCAACAACAACTACTATTACCATTTCCGGCATCAAAATTTTTATCAAATTTTATGAGGATGTTTCGAAAATCCCATACGCCGCAAACCGTTGGAAAAATATCGAAACGATGTGCAAAGATTTGGAAAACAATAAATAGAGGTAAACAAATTATAATTTTTACAAGGTTAGTTTTCGTTTTTGAAATAATGTCTGTGGGTACTTACGGTATGGCCCTCGAACGTCGCCGGCTGTGTTAAAAAGTTAAAAAACTTTAAAAAAATTAAAATATAAAAAAATTTATGAGGATCATTATTAAAAGGTAGATCCCGGTCGAGGCTAGGTTAGTGTTAGGAAACGACTTTTTTTTAAAGAGAAGGTCATTAAAAGGTAGATTAATTACTACTTAGAAATATTTAAATGTGTGACATAATATGGTCCGGTACCGAAAAAAAAAGCGAGATTCGCCCCATTCCCAGTAGCACAATTTGTCGAGTTGGAAGGCCCCAAGGGGATGTTTTTAATGAGTTTAGTGCTGCAAGAATGGCTCTGGAGCGGACTCGGCACCAGTTGAAAAACTTAAAAAAAATTAAAATATAAAAAAAATTATTATATTAAAAAAATTATATAATATCTTTTTGTACATATTAGTCCATTACATAATTATGGGATAAACCGCGCAAATACTCTAACATATTCACTTTCTCATAATCTGTTACTTTATAAAGGATACGGTCATCTGCATCCTCGTAGCGTTTGCGTTTTTGCGGTCCTTCATAACCTGCGACAAAACGCTCGTAATCGGCATCAAATGTCCTTTGTATCTTTATTAGATTACTAAGAAATTTGAATAGATGTGGATGTGCGACCCCATATCCCTGTTGCAGCTATTTATGGCAAGGTTTGGCGAAGTTATTCGTTCTATCAGACCCAACCAAATTACGATGATGTACCGATCACACATCGTAGGGAAACATAGGTGGGGCCCTTGCGCCGTTATTTCTTATTCTACCAATATGAGTATTAGTAAACCAACTCATGATTGGTTCTAATTCTGGTGGCAGATAATCTTCGAGAACCTTAAGCGCGTTTTTAATATCATCTTCCGGAACAAACGCTACCGAAGTTATCATACGTGACTTTGCGACGGAAATGGTCTTAAAAATCCGAGGTGCCAAGTCGCCGGTGCCGAGTTATGCCGGTGCCGAGTTTTCCCGGTGCCGAGTTGTCCGGTGCCGAGTTGTCCGGTGCCGAGTTGTCCTGTACCGGGTTTGAAGCATAATTTCTTTCCATCGTAAACATAATATTTTATAGGTACCACCTCCTTTTATATTTTAATCCTTTCTTAGCTACATGCTAGGGAGCTTAAATTTTGTACACAGCTTCTCATCATGGAACATTTTAATAGGTAAACTTTGATTTTGAAAATAACTTAAAAATTGAATCCAATACTATAGAAACGATACAGCACAACCTAAAATTAGAAACACTGCAAAAACATATAACAAATAAGACAAAATTTCGAGTAGATTATCTTAAATTTTTACAAAAGTTATACTAGTACAGATTATTCACATTCACGGAATACAATTTTTTTTTTTCAAAACTGGACAGAAATCCTTAGAAAATTACCATCTTACTCAAACGGTGAATATTTCTTAATGGATGATGGGAAATTTATATATCAGAAAAATACCCAAAGATTCCAATTTATCATAATAATATCGTCCCCACTATGGAAAACTAGCAAATCTGCAATTTTTTTCTATCCCCTCTTCTGTTAAACACAATATCAATTTTCCACGTAAAATCAATTTTTTTTACTTTTATGGTTCCTTGAACCTGCTAGCAATCTTATTATGCAATATATTTAAGGGTAATTTTGACTTCACCTAAATGCAGATCATTGATTATTTCACTTTCGCTAATTTTTCAGAGCAGGCACGATTATGCTACCAATCACAAAACTTCTAGGAAGTTTTGATATTATGTATGTGTAAGAAAAAATTTTAAATATCATTCTAATTGGTGAAATTTACGTGTTACGCTTATAACTGTTTTGTCAACCTTACTAAAATAACGAAAACTATACTTAGTTGAGAATAGATCATAAATAAACTACAATTTATTATAATTGGTATTGAGTTCATTATCATGACTTTAAATCTAAAAGTGAGTCCATGCAATGGATTGAAAGAGAAAAAAACAACTGCCACTTAAGATTCAAATCTTTTTAGGCATGATAAAGTTAAACCACCATTACATGGGTTCCATCTAATTAACACAGAATAAAAAAACAACTGGTACCTACTAAAAGTAACGGAGATATTATTTATTTAACAAACTTCACCCTCAATTTAGGGGTTGTCGTAACGACCATTTTTGATATTTTATAAAGTTTAGATACTTTTATGAAAATAAAGCAAAAAGAGCTTGTATTTAAATTTCTTTGACCTTGACTGGTAAAAAGTCCATAACAATACATTTTTTCTCTATTTTCATTAAGTTTCTACTTATAATTTAAATAATTGTAAAAAAATTGTTACATTTACATTATTGCATAATCAGAGCAAACCTTTAATATGAATATTTAATTTAAACTGAATTTAAAAATTACTTTACATAAATTAAAATATTTAAGTTACTTGCACACACGCCCAAAAACAACTTACTTTTTTCTTTATTGTCATATACAAAGCTCGCGTTGGTATAAAAACTAAGACCTATCAACTGCAAATCATAGTTTGTATCACTACAAGTAGTACAAAACATCTTATCAAAATGTTCAAATTGGTTAGTAACAATTTCTTTTAATTATGTACTTAAATAATAATATAATAAAATAAAATAATAATTGAACATTTATTTCTAGTTGGTTCTTGTCTTCGCTGTTCTCTTCGCCGTAGCCATGGCTGCACCAGAAGCTAAGCCCCAATTCTACAATGGTGCTTACCCATACAGTTATGGATATGCTGGATACCCAGCATACACTGGTGGCTACTACCATAATGGATATCTTGGCTATTACTAATTAATGACAATTTTTATTTAATTGAAATTTTCTAAACATTGATTATTTAAAAAAAATTGTATTGCGCATTTTATGATTATGGATAAATTGCTTGTTCAATAAATTAACTATAATATTTTAATGAAATGTTTAATTTACTTTAGTAAGTTATAATCATAAAAGTAAGTGGTAGGTTGCTTGCAATGAAATCAGTATGATCTGAGAATACGCATATTCTAATAAATTTACAGACACACCCCCATCATATTCTGCCTAATTTCACTGTTGAATATAACATGAAGACATTGATAAGAAGATTAGCAAGATAGCACCTCTGGTCTGGTGCTTAATTTCATCCAGACACTGAATAAAATATCTAGCCAAAATGTTCTTTCTCTCTGCGGGATTTAAGGACATCAAGGTGATTAGGGTTTACGACTGGCGATAAGCGGCTCCAACGGTTCTCACACCCTAAAACTGCACACTTGCAGATGGGTACAAAAAGGAACTGCATGCAACAAAGCAAGAACTGCAATACGTGCGCTTTCCTATACACATTCGAGATATAATCTGAAGCTATCCAGAGTCAATCTGCGGACAATTAGCAGGGATCTTAACTGGACACTGCTCATGCAATAAACACCCTCACACTCACACTGTGAAGTATGCAGATGACCCTATTATGTCGTGGATGCAATGATGAGGAGAAAACAGCTGAATATGTTCTTTGCTACTGTCTGGGCGTTTACTTCAATGAGAGGATCTATGTTGGGGAACTTCTGGAGTGACGTAGCCAGAATCAGTAACACTACACCTGGATTTTATTTGTGGATCCTGGAGTTTATTCTGCAGTGGGAATGGCTTGAGGTGTGATAGGATTTGGTGAAGCTGAAAAACCGAAGGTAGTACAATGGGCCCGATTTAGAGGTCTAAGTACGTGTGAGTTTATCTTGCCCACCTCCCCCCCTCCCCACAACAAATCCAGAATACAGCAATAAAAAAGGATAGACTAAAATAGACATATTAGAAATATCTGGTCTCATTTTCAGAACACGGCAGTCCGCAGGGTGACCTCCAAGGGAATATGTAGGGGAGAGGGATGTAAGTTGACCACCTTTTACAATTTTGGTCATAACTCATCTCCAAATAGATATTTTTTGGATGTTGTAACGCCATTATAAATAGGACTTCATTAAGCAAAATTTTGCTGCAGATACTTTTTAGATTGCTTGCAAAACAAAAAAGTTATGACCATTCTCCTGAAGGTCCAAAAATTGGCGATTTTAATTTTTGGGATGTAAGTTGACCACCCCCTAAAAAGTAGCTGAAAGTCAAAGAAACTTAACTGAAACCAACTAATATACAAAATTAATTGTCATTTATTGATTTTAAGATGTACAGGTGAATAAAAGGAAAAGAAATAAACATCGAAAATGAATTACTCAATATAATCATCTGAATCGCAGTTCGCACAGATGTAAAATGCAAAATCCAACAACTCAAAATTTCACTAAAACACCGCAAAAATATTTTGAAGTTGATTCAATGTAAATTTCAAACATAAAAATGTAATAACAAATTGTTTAACAATAGAAACAATACAAAAAATGGGGTGGTCAACTTACATTCCACAAATGTGGTCAACTTACATTCATGGACACTATTTTGAAACACTCGCAAAGAAATTGTTGTATACACGATATTATGTTTGAAAACTTTGGATTAGTAAAATTCAATGAAATATGAAAATTGGAAAAGGGTTCTAAGCCTGTAAAGGGAAAATTTTAAAAGGACAATTAGGAATATAAATGCATTATCCGCATCTCTTAGATCTCTGATGGTTTTTAATGTAAAAAGAGGGACACCCAAATGATACTTATTTCAAATTTTCTTTTTCTTGACAAACATTTCTTGATAAACTTTCAGGATGAACCTATTAACTGAGGAGTACCCCAAGGTATCATACTTGATGTCGTTATTTTCTTCAATACTCAAAATATATGTCAGCAATAAAATCTGCTATTGTTGTCATTTTTTCAGATAAGTCTGCAAGAAAATAAGATAAGATAGAAGGTAAGTTTTGCCTTAGTAGTCATAAGATTATAAAAATCTACAAATTACATCTTAATGTTATCAAAAAACCTGAACGAATTACAAGAATGGTTATAAAACTAAACAATTCAAGCCAACAAAACAAACGAAGTGCAAATAACATTCTCACGCTAATAGTCACAGTATAGGTACCACTTGTTTTCCTAAAAAATATATAAACTGAAGAAGAAGAAGAAGATCTTCCATTTCCCAAATTACTAGTAGTGCAACATAATATGGCATAACATTCATATTTACTAAATATTCTATTAAAAAACATATATAAGTTTAGTAAAATTGCAAAAACAACGAATTACTATTCATAAAATACTACACGCCCATAAACAACTTAGTTTTTTTTATTGAATTTAAAACACAAAAGCTTGGGTTAGTATAAAAGCTGAACAAATTTCAAAGAAAGTTATAGTTTGTATCACTTCAAGTAGTACAAAACATCTTATCAAAATGTTCAAATTGGTAAGTAAAAAATCTAAATCTTTATTAATTTAATAATTAAATATTATTTATTTATAGTTGGTTCTTGTCTTCGCTGTTCTCTTCGCCGTAGCCATGGCTGCACCAGAAGCTAAACCCCAATTCTACAATGGTGCCTACCCATACAGTTACGGATATGCTGGATACCCATACACTGCTGGCTATTACCATAATGGATATCTTGGCTATTATTAAGTTATTGATTCTTTTAACTTCATTGAAATGACTAAACTGTGGATTATTTTAAATTTTATTGTACATTTTGATTATAATTATGTATAAATTTTATGTTCAATAAACTATCTAATTACTTCAATATTTTGGTCTAATTGTTTTAATTTAATTTAGTGGCTCATAATCAAAAAATTGCCTAGAATATATTTATCGCCCACTACTACCTAACAATAACACCTTAGGATATCGAGCTTGAACCCATTCCTCATGTTTTTTACCTACTAAAATTCTTGCGGATATTCAAAAATTGGTTCTGAAAATCAAAATTAGTTCAAAAACTTTAATAAACATTTTCTTTCATTGATTTCCGAAACATTCAATAACTCCTCAAACAGATGAAACCAAATCTAGCAAATCATTCAGGTAGAAAATTACACTTCAGGAAACCTATTTAGTTAAATCTATAAAACAATCACGAAGCCAATAGGAATCTACTACATAATGCAGCTTATGACTCTGCATCCTACTCAAACATGAAAATTATTTCATTTGATCTAGAAATGTTCATTAATAAAATAATGTGTAACTTCTGACCTTAGGACAATATTATCTTAGTATTATAATGAAGTGACTAAATTTACTATATAATTAATTGTGTATTAAATAAGTTATTTTAAAAAGTAAAAGTATTATTATAAAATATTATAAAAATTATATTTGAAGATATTCCCATTTTTATTTAGAATTTAATAAATTTAAATTAAAAAAGAAACCCCAATAATCAGAACATTGCCATTTACTTCTTAGAAGTTCACTCAATCCATTTCACAGCGTGTGGATGTTCACTAGAAGGCCGAGCTAAGAAACTCTGTGAAATTCGCGATTCGAACCCCGAATTTCCGCTCTATACCTCAACTAGCGATCACATCACTCCACTGCTGTGACTAATTAATTAACATATTAAAATTATTGTCCGTCGCTTCGTGTAATTATCTCGTTAGATAATACACAATAATAGTATCGATGTAATTTATCACTTTCTAAGATTCATATTAATGGAAAAATGGCGCAATCAAAATTACCATCTCCAAAAAAACGTAAAAAGATCATAATATAAAGGGCCGTTCAGACGAGGCAAGTTGGTAAGTGATTTAGTTAATTTTAACTTAATTTTAACTTATTTCAACGTGTAAACGGTTTATTTAGTGGTAAGTGATTAAGTTAAAATTAAGTTGATAAGTGCCAAGTAAAATAGAATTCAGTCTATTTTTCGATTTAGTTAAGTTGCGTGCGCATCTTCTAAGGCGTCATAAAAAATTTAAAACAGTCTTGTAAGCCTGTTTTAGTTAAAGAGCTTTTAACCTAACTTTTTACTTTGTTTTGCTGGCATTTCGAATTTTTTTTTAGGTTAAAATACCAACTTATTACAGTAAACGCGCTAAACTCCCTATAAATTTTATAGGGACTTACTATTTAGTAAACTATTTTATAGGGAGTTTAGCGCGTTTACTGTAATAAGTTGGTATTTCAACCTAAAAAAAAATTCGAAATGCCAGCAAAACAAAGTAAAAAGTTAGGTTAAATGCTCTTTAACTAAAACAGGCTTACAAGACTGTTTTAAGTTTTTTATGAATACGGCTGTTAAAGTTTAAAATCATTCCAGTTTAGATATTTGCTTGAAAATGCAATGGAAATTAATGATTTTGGTATAAAGAAAGTGGATAAAAAAATCCATCTACTGCTTACCACTTACCACTAAACAACTTAAATGCGTGTAAACGGACAACCACTAAATTTTAACTTAAAATTAACTTAACGATTTAGTTACCACTTATCAACTTGCCTCGTCTGAACGGCCCTTTAAGGAGAATTCGAAAAGGCCAGCATTCTTTAACGATAATATAAAATATATAATTAAGATGTTGTGTGTAGAAGAAATCAGTAGATTAATAATTTGACATGAATGATATAATATAGAAACAAAATTGACATTTCTCAAAATAAAGGACAAATTAACGATTAGTTTACTGTTTTCTTCCATTCAAATCTGATTCTGAAAACAGCCCTGGACGTTGATATCTTTTGAGGTACATTATTATCATAATATAATATATCTAACAAATGTAATTTGTTAATTAACAAGTTTTATGTTTCTTTATTAAACAATTTTATGATGGTGCATCATGATATAATTTTTCCTAAATGTTATTTACAAACAAATTGTGAACTATAAATAAAAATAAAAAATAAAGAACAAAAACTTTAGCCACTGTTCTACAGGCCAACCTACCTACTGGCCCACGGACAGAGAAAAACTTCCTGACGTACTTGACTTCTGCGTTGTCGGAGGCATCTCGCATAACTACCTTACCATCGAGTCCTGTTTGGAGCTCTCCTCGGATCACTCCCCAATTATAGTCACGCTTTCAGCTTCGATTGCTGAACAACCGAAACCAGTTACATTGCATAATAAGCAAACTGACTGGGTCCTCTTCAAAGAAATACTACTTGCTAGGCTCCCCCAACACATCCCATTAAAATCAAACTACGAAATAGACGAAGCAGTGCAATGTCTAACAAAAAATATACAAGAAGCAGCGTGGGAAGCTACACCAACATACACAAATAAAAAAATAGAAAACTGCTGCCCAAAACATGTTCAAGAACTTATAAGAGAAAAGCGAAGACTAAGGAAAAAGTGGCAGATATCTCGAGCACCTGACGATAGAACTAACTTTAACAGAGCAGTCCGGGAACTAAATATTTTACTGAAGGACAACAAAAATCAAGAGATTCAAAATTACCTAAATGGATTGACAGCAACTGAGGCAACAGAATACTCACTGTGGAAAGCAACCCGGAAAATCAAAAGACCTCAACAGGCAATCCCACCAATCAGAACCTCCACAAATCAATGGGCACGAAGCAATAAAGAAAAGGCAGACACTTTTTCCGCTCACTTGGTGGAAGTTTTTAAACCATTCCCATCAGAAGTTCCCTACGAAGATAAACCAATCCACGACTTTCTCGACACTCCATTTCAAATGGAAATGCCAATCAAGAAAATCAAAAAAAGAGAAGTCATATCACACTTCAAAAAGGAACTAAACATCAAAAAATCCCCAGGAGCAGACCTGATAACTGCGAGAGTTCTAAAGGAACTACCAGACAATGCTATCAAACTTATTACCATGATTTTCAACTCGATTCTGAAAACGGGATATTTTCCTTTGCAGTGGAAAGTTGCCCAAATAATCTTAATACTTAAGCCTGGAAAACCCCCAACGGAACCTGGCTCCTACAGACCTATCAGCCTGCTGCCTGTTCTGTCAAAGGTGTTCGAAAGATTGTTTCTGAGAAGAATGATGCCAATCATAGAAAAGCAGAAAATAATACCCAAATACCAATTCGGATTTCGAAAACAGCATTCAACAATCGAACAAGTTCATAGAATCGTCAACAAAATCAGGCAAGACATAGAAAACAAAAGATATTGTACAGCTGCGTTCTTCGATATAACTCAGGCCTTTGATAAGGTTTGGACTCCTGGTCTCCTCTTCAAATTTAAGAAATACTTACCACATACCTACTACGAAGTACTCAAGTCGTCATACCTTACAGATAGGCATTTCTTTGTGAAAGTTCAGGACGAGGTCTCTTCACTCTTGCCCATCGAATCTGGAGTCCCACAGGGCAGTGTGCTTGGTCCGGTCCTCTACCTAATCTTTACAGCTGATCTACCAACAACCCGAGACACAGTCGTGGCGACCTTTGCAGATGATACCGCAATCTTGGCGTCTCATTCGGATCCATTAACAGCGTCCGCTCTATTACAAATATATCTAGACAAGCTGGAAAAGTGGTTAAAGAAATGGCGCATTAAAGCGAATGAACAAAAGTCAGTACACGTAACCTTTATAAATAGAAGAGCCACTTGTCCTCCTGTAAAGCTCAATGGAAATTCTCTGCCGCAGAAAGAAGAAGTCAGATACCTGGGTATACACCTGGACAGAGGTTTAACATGGAGTAAACATATCTGGAATAAAAGATTACAACTGGGTCACACATTTAGAAAACACTATTGGCTATTACATCGTCAATCTCAATTATCACTCGAAAGCAAAGTGCTCATATATAAAGTTATCATGAAGCCGATATGGACATATGGTGTCCAGCTCTGGGGAGCCGCGAGTAATTCCAACATAGCTAAAATCCAGCGCTTTCAATCGAAAATTCTAAGAACCATAACTGATGCTCCATGGTTCGTACCTAACCAAGTAATCCATCGTGACCTTGAAATCCCTACCATCGAAGAATGTATCACTTCACACAGTACCAGGTACTATGATCGTGTACAAAATCACCCCAACTCTCTTGCAGTGGACCTGCTGACAGCCAATCGAACCAGGAGACTGAAACGTAACGACCCAATGGATCTGCGGCATCGATTTTGAGGTGATTCAATCAAGGACCTGACATAGCACACACGTGTATTGAATGTTAAGGGGGCGAGCCACTGGGCAAACTCCTTCTATGCCATTTATTTATTGTCAAATCATTTACTAATTGTCAATAGACAGATTGTAATATATTAGAGGAAGTCAATAAAAAAAAAAAAAAAAAATCACAAAAAAACTATAGATTACTTTCCTTGAATTAAAATATTTAAACTTTGTTACACACACTCCCATAAACAACTTAGTTTTTTAATTTATTTCAATACACAAAGCTCGCATTAGTATAAAACCGAAACCAATTTCAACAAAACTATAGTTTGTATCACTCCAAATAGTACAAAACATATCTTATCAAAATGTTCAAATTGGTTAGTAAAAATACAAATCTTTAAGAATTATATTATTAAACATTTATTTCTAGTTAGTTCTTGTCTTTGCTGTTCTTTTCGCCGTCGCCATGGCTGAACCAGAAGCTAAACCCCAATTCTACCATGGTGGTTATCCATATAGCTACGGATATGCTGGATACCCATACAATTCCGGCTACTACCATAATGGATACCTTGGCTATTATTGATAACTTTAATTCAATTGAAATTACTAAATCATGGATTGTTTGGAATTGTACCGCAAATTTTTATTATAATTATTTACAAATTATTTTCTCAATAAACAATTTAACAACTTTAATATTTTGTTAGAATGATAGACGAAGTTATAAGGTCGTATATGTATAACCAGAATCATGTATAAAACCTATTTACAGTATTGTCTAAATTATTTGGGATAATATTGATCCTGACCTAATTAAGGGTTATCTGTCTGATCTGCATTAAAAACAATCCATAATATTCAAAACTATGCTACAGGGTCGTTCCAACGGAAGTAATGCAATCCTGGTTACTCCACCATTTTAGATAAACTTTTTATTTTAATATATTGTTGCTATACGCAAATCGGTGATAAAATTTGTTTGTTGGTACGGGGCGGTCATATTTCTATCACGGTCGACATTCGAGTCCTAACAAGTAAGCATCTAGTACAGAAAAACTTATTAATACCTAAAAACTAAAAAAGTTAGAGATATAAATCAAAAACCACATGGTATGGTCATATTATATGGTAGGCGGTCGGAGCTTAGCGGTCACGCGAATTGACTATGAACGCTAAATACCCGGTTCGAATCCGAGTAAAGTAAGAACTTTATTCTGGCCGTCTCTCCCTCGGCAGGCAATGGCAAACTACCGGGGTGTAATCTGCCATGAGAAACCTTTGTCTTAGGATAAAAGGACCTAGTGCGAAACATATGAAGTTCATAAATCGTCCCCAAATTAAAAGGTTCACCAAACCCTCTTTAGGGTAAAAGGACCGAGAAGGAAGGATGGTCATATTAAGTTTTTTTTAATAAAAGATGCTTAGATTAGAAATCAGCGTTTAGATGCAAATTATTTAAAACCCCATTTTGATAATTTTATTCTGCAATGAAAGCCTGATTTCTAAGAACTCAAATTTATACCAGATAATATTACCCTATACCCCAAGAGAGTTTATACAGTAAAATTCATCCACAATCATTCTTCCCATAAAATTCATAATTTTTAATACAGATCAGTGATTTACCTACCTAATGATCTATTTAGATCAACAATTTAAATTGTTTGTTCCTGCTTGTGCATTTTTTATGATTTTGTAACCAAATAATTTTCGACATCTTTCAAAAATTAGCTGAAGGGAAAGGGTTTGGAGACATTTCCTCATGACATTCCTCAAGGAGACATCCAAATAGACTAAATTGTTTGTAAGTATCTCGTTTGCACTTGTTTGTACATTTTTGATTTTCGTTTATATCAAACCAGTTTTTGAGATATTCGAAAAAAAAACATCAACGACAAAGTAGTAAGGAGGTGGGGAGGGATCCACTTTTAACTATAATTTTAATAAAGGTAATAAGGGTAAGGGTATTTCCGAGAGTATTTCAGATATTTCCAATTTATGCCTGATGCCAAATGTAATGATAATAACCCAGGATTAAGATTAGGTGACAATAATAATTGTCCAGAATAATCAAGCCCAGACGCCGTGGGAGGTTGTGCTTTGGGTGTTTAAACACTCTCGAAATTGTTTTACATTTTTGGTCATTTTTGTTTCAATTATCAGATTTTAACTACACGCACAGATTTGAGGCACAAAATATATCATACTTTCCTATCATATTTATTCAAGGGCTTTTCCATTCCTGTCGGAATATTACCACTTCTATTGAAGTCTTACAATCCATTTCACTAGGTCTGTGAAATGCTATTGAAATGCAATACTCTTTTGCTACTCTTTTTAGTACAACTTTTCACCACAGCGTGTGGATGTCCACCGGAAAGCCGGGCTAAGAAATTCTGCGAAGTCTGCGACTTGAACCCAGAATTTCCGCTCCGTAACTCAAACAGCGATCACATCACTCCACACCTTGGTCTCCTATCCTATTTTATTCTTTAAAAAAATATTTTTCATACCTCCGGACGAGAAACTGATGAAAAGTGCATTTCCTCAACTCGGCAGGTAAAACGCCGCTACATTCTCGGGAGCGATCGAAGCCTCGGCTCCGCTTACGCTACGCCCTCGGCCCCTACTATCGCTCCCGCGGACGGGAAACGGCGTTTTACAGCCTTGTGATGAAAAGTACTATTAAAAACAATTAATACAGAACTGACATATATGTATGTAAACCAGTGGTTCTCAAAGGAGGTGTACAAAGATTTACATAATTAAACCCTGGACAGGGGTTTAAAATTAAAAGTGAACCATTGTTGGGCAAGGAGAAAAATTATTTTTCTCAGAGTCAAAAAAAAGGTTATAAGACCACTATCATTTAGTTTCATGTAACAACAAATAATATTTAATTTTCAATATCCCTACGTCGCGTCGTGTCGCGTCGATGGGCTTAAAATCAAAAGTCCTTTCTTACAATAGAATATTTCTGTTTCATTATTTTTTGTGTAGAATAAAAAATGTAAAATTAGTAATAAAAATGTAAGGACGATTTATTCGAGTTTTTGTTGACTTATGAGACTCACACGTGAGTTGTGTCACTCGCGGCCGGCGTCTGCATAGACTCTGCTCATAAGCTCTATCAACGTCTTTAAAAATATTACTATTAATAAATCGATTGCTTTTTGAAACAAATTAAATGTTGCAAAAAATTATTTAATTCTCTAATTGTTTTGGTGGAACCCACTTTTAAATTAAATAAAATAGAAAAGCATTATTACAGTGCATTTACAGTGTAATAAATATTTATCTTTAATTAATGGTTTCGAGAAATCAATATTAACTAACTTGGAAATTTACCTTGAAGATGAGAAATCGGTTTCTCGAAACTAGTCTGCAATAATTAAAAATAAATATTTAACGCAAAAATAAATATTCGCCACATCAAGGCAAATTCTCAACAAACATAAATACCAGTGCATTTTATTTTAATTGAATTATTTAAAAACAAAAATAATTTAAATTAGATTACCAATAGGACAAAACAGATATTTTCGTACATTTATGTGAAATATAAACTGAAGTAAGATCTTTACTTCAAAAATATCAATAATAAGGAAAATATGTATACAAAGCCGAAATAACTAAAGTTCGAACCAAATAAGTTTTTCACCCAATGGTTCTCGCAAAATACATAGACAAAATATCTGTCATAATAATAATAATAATTATAATGAACTATAATTCATTAATTAATTAATTTTAACTAATGAACGAAAATTCACTGTACTATTTACGAGAATATCTTACCGTAATGAAAAAGTCAACTAGATTTTTGAATATGATCATTGTTTTTATGAATTTGTCGATTCTATTCATGATAGTTATAGAAAACAGTCCTCATCGAAATTGAATCCATCACTTTACCATTTGCTCCACCAAGACCCCGTACCATAACCGACTGGACCGCTTTCGGACGGGAGCTTCTGGACAAGGAAATCATCCGCAATATTGCCACAAACGAAGACATCGACGACGCAATTATCAAATTCACAAAGACATTAATTAAAACATACAACCGCAACACTAAGGATCTAAACCTGACTACAACACTAAAATTACCCCGGAAATCAAAACAAAAATCAAAAATAAAAACAAATTAAGGAAAATCTACCAACGACACCATTACCCACAACTTAAAGACCAAATAAACAAACTGACAAACGACATAAGTAATGACATAAGTAAAATCAAACAAGACAACTGGGACAAAACTTTAAGTAACATTACCCCATCAAACCTTAAAAAAGTTTGGCGGCTAGCCAAAACCTTTAAAAACGACGAACCCAACAGACAATTTCCCGTCCTCCACACTAATCAAGGCCAAATAATATTTGACCTCGACAAAGCAAACACCATCGCTGAAGTTTACCTCTCCCATCACAATTTAACAAACAGAACAATAAATCCTGACATCGACAACCAAGTACTCACCTCAATTAACACAATTAATAATTCCCAAACACCCACCCCAGTTTCCGATTTAACCTGTCCCAATGAAATTAAACAAATTATTAAAAAATTCAAAAACAAAGCTCCCGGCCGGGACAAAATCAGCACCTACATGTTAAAAAAGCTCCCCAAAAAATTCCTTGTCCAAATTTATTATATCCTTAACGCCTGCCTAAAAAACCAGTATTTCCCAAAAGCCTGGAAATCCGCTATAGTCATTCCCATCCCTAAACCAGGCAAACCTAAACACCTCCCTTCAAGCTACCGTCCCATCAGTTTACTCCCAACTTTATCCAAAATACTTGAAAAAATCTTACTTAACAGAATTCAAGCGTTCGAAACCCAAAATAACCTTCTAATAAAAGAACAGTTTGGGTTTCGTACAAACCACTCCACCACCCTTCAACTTGCCATTCTAATCAACGATATCACCATCAACTTCAATAAAGATAAATCTACAACCACTGTCCTTCTAGATATGGAAAAGGCTTTCGACACCGTTTGGCACGACGGCCTTTTACATAAGCTATTAGTCTTGAAATTCCCAACTCATATCATAAAATTGTTAGCCAGCTTCCTTTCAAACCGATCCTTCCAGGTCAAAATCAACAACTCACTATCAAATCCACAACCCATACCGGCCGGTGTCCCTCAAGGCGCCATCCTCTCCCCAACATTATTTAACTACTACATAAACGACATACCAAAAACGGACGACACCACACTCACTCTCTACGCGGACGACACCGGCGTATCCGCAGCCGCAAAAACCAAGGACGAGACCATCGAAAAAGTACAAATACACGCCGACAAGTTACTTGACTACTACGATGACTGGCGGCTGCAGGTTAACGCCGCAAAAACTACCACGACCACATTTTCACAAAAACGTGACAGAATGACAAACAAACTTAACATGAACGGAGTAGAAATTAAATCGACGCCGACGTCCAAATACTTGGGGGTTATCCTAGACAAACGACTGACATTTAAAGATCACTTTTTAGAAACCGCGAAGAAAGCCACTCGTGCAATGCACGCCCTTTTCCCGCTTCTTTCCTGTAGAAATAAACTCCATCCAAATATCCGCCTTCAGATTTATAAAACCATGATTTTACCTATACTCCTTTATGCTTCCCCGGTGTGGAGCAAAGCTGCTCGCACCAACATCCTTATCCTACAACGTACCCAGAACAAGTGCCTCCGAGTGATCGCCGGATCCCACAAATACACCGATTTATACGATCTACACGAATTAGCAAACATGCCCCGACTTCCCACACAAATTCATCATGCCGCAGTCAAATTTTTCGATCACACGGTCAAGCGGAACCAAACTACAGCCTACATTAACACAATTCACAAAAATAATTTGCCCTTCAGGCGTATCAAACATAAACTCATTCACAACATAATGTTGTAAACTACAAACACGCCACTTACACGCTAATCATGTCGCCTGGTTTTTACACTCGTTTTCCAGGAAGTAGCCCACGTATGAGGACGCCAAACATCTAAAACGACCATATGGACGCTGATATGCTACGCAGGAGCAGCGAAAATTTTATGTATATAAAAACCGTCTTCTGTAGCAACTTGGTTGCTGCAGGAGACAATGTGTTTGTAATATGTCAAAAAAAATAATAGAGTCTGTTGAATTGAATTGAAGTTATTTTTAATTGATTAACCAAGTTGATTAATACTTATGGAAATTGTTTTTCATTGTAGAGATTTTTAGAATCGGTTCTACATTAAAAAGCTCAAAACTGGTTCGTTTACAGGTCAATACAACATAATGACATAATTTTTCCTGGTTTTTAATTTTCATAAATTAAAATATTATTGAAGTTAGTTGCACACCCATAAACAACTAATTTTTTTATTTATTTCAATACACAAAGCTCGAATTGGTATAAAAGCTAAATCAATTTCAACGAAATTATAGTTTGTATCACTCAAAGTAGTACAAAACATCTTATCAAAATGTTCAAGTTGGTGAGTAAATAAAATGTCATTACTTTGTTAATGTATTAATTAACGGTTGGTTTCTAGTTGGTTCTCGTCTTCGCCGTTCTCTTCGCCATCGCTATGGCTGAACCAGAAGCTAAGCCCCAATTCTACCATGGTGCTTACCCATACAGTTACGGATATTCTGGATACCCATACACTGCTGGATACTACCATAATGGATATCTTGGATATTACTAATTTAGTGACAATCTTAATTGAAATATTCTAACCATGCATAGGTTATTTTGAATTGTATTGCACATTTTAATAATTATACTTATGAATACATCTTATGGTTAATAAAATGTTTAGTAACTTCAATATTTTAGTCAAATATTTTAATTCTACCTAGCCGTATTGTTCTTTATGGAACATCACCCTCGTGACCCTCTATCCAATGTTGATTATTCAACTTGAATTGTTAATATGGATCCCGATTTCCAATTATGGAAATCGCAATGGTTATCATGTAAGATTACCCCATGTTGCTTCCATTATCGTACGAGAATTGTCGGTCATAATGAAGTTCTAGTACTAAACAAGATAATAATGTAATTTATATATTTCCTAATGTTTTCCAACTGGACAACTGCGTTTCAATCTCATAGCTGATGTTGGTATCCCTTTTCTTCTAATTATGAAGATGTAACAGAAGGAACTTGTATAGCCGGTCAACATTTATGTGGGGTAGTAAATATCTCAACGTTTGGAACCACCTTTTTCATACACATCCCATTTTCAGTTCTCACTCATTTATCTGACTATTTCTTCTACATCTTGTATCTTACCTACCTTCTGTATTTCTGTCCATTTTTTTGTACCTAATTTTTTTCAACTAGTAATTAAATAGTAAAACTTTTCTGTCTTTCTTAGACATCTTCCTGTATGCGCTAAACGTCCTAATCGCCACACGCTGCAGCTTTGCCATATTATCGTATATATCACGAAAGTTACCTCTATCTATTCTAACCCTAAAGTATTCGTAATGATGTCATGGCCACTTTTGCCCAACCCGCTATAATTACATCTTCGTGTTTTCTGTTTAAATTTGTATTTGCACTAGTTAAAGATTATAGTGAAAATTATTTTGAAAAGGCTGGAATACTGCGCAATGCAGGAAACATTTTTTCATTTTTTTTACATTTTTTACATATAGTGCAATTTGACATTTAAATTCAGTGGTGTTACACCGGCAGATTAAAAAAGGTACCTATTAACGAGTTTTACTTTATAATAATTTCCCTGTCTGTGTTTATAAGCCCCAGGTTATTTTTAAATTTCAAATATCTGCTTATAAGCACATTGACAGGTATTGTTGGTTATAAACTGAGTTGATGATTAAAATTCCATATCTGTAGTGTTGAACTTATTAAAGTTTTGCTTTTGATATTAAAAAGATGTTTTCATTGTGTGAGCATTTTACACTCATAGTGCTTCTTTCTTTTCAGGATAAGTTTAATAGTTTTTAATTTTATTAATTTTTTTAAGCTAACCTTATTTTTTTTATTATTAGTATTTATATTATTATAATAGCCAATTAACATACTCACCATTTACCATCCAAAAACTCCCATAGAGTTTCATATTGCAGAGTTATTACCAAAACCTAAAATAGGTATTATAAAAAATCTTGAGGAACTACAAAAATGTTCTTAAAAATGTAACAAACAAAGCAAATCTGTGCAAACAATACTTTCACTATCAAAATAACAACATTCGCACCTGTCTTGTTTGCAAAATTTGCAAGCTCCCACAAACATTTTAATGTCAATTACCTTCGACTGCACCTAAATAGAACAATATTGTAGCGAAAATATATAGATAATATTCAATAATAGAAAATACATGGGTCAGAACTTCCGGAAAATATATTCGCTGATTTCTACCTATTTGAACCTATGTTACTAATTATTAATTTAAAAAAAATGGTTGTCGGTACTTAATTCAGATGGTTCTGAGGTCAGTTTCATTTTTCATTCTTCAAGCTCTGACCCTAGGAAAAATATTTTTTATTGAATTGTTATATTGCTTTATTTATTATTATTATTTATATTTTATTATTAAATTATATTTAATAAATTATTAATCTATTATATTTTTATTTTTATTTCTCTACACCTAATATAAAATTATACTTTACAATAGTAGATTATGGAATTCACTTTTTTACTGCATGTCCTGTTAGAACAAAACAGATTGTAAATTATAAATAATATCACAAAAAAGGTTCTGATTACTATTCATAAATTATAGAAATATTTAAGTTACTTGTGCACACGCCCATAAACAACTTGGTTTTTTATATATTTAAATACACAAAGCTAGCGTTACTATAAAAGCTAACCCAATTCCAAACCAAAATATAGTTTGTATCACTCAAAGTAGTACAAAACATCTTATCAAAATGTTCAAGTTGGTGAGTAAATAAAATGTCATTACTTTGTTAATGTAATAATTGAACGGTTTGTTTCTAGTTGGTTCTTGTCTTCGCTGTTCTCTTCGCCGTAGCTATGGCTGCACCAGAAGCTAAGCCCCAATTCTACCATGGTGCTTATCCATACAGTTACGGATATGCTGGATACCCATACACTGCTGGCTATTATCATGGTGGATATCTTGGATATTACTAAAAATGACAAATTTTTTAACTGAAATGAAATATTGTAAAACTGGAATCATTTTAAATTGTATTGCACATTTTTATGTTGATTATGTATAAAAAAAGCTCAATAAACCAATTTTAATATTTAAAAAATGAGTTAATTTAATTCAGTAGTTCACACTCGAAAGATAATAATATGAAACATATTCTTTGCGTGCCAAACATCATTCAGTGAGTAAGCGATAAACTTGGCCTAAGTCAAAAAGACTTTAGGGCAATAAATTAATGGGGTAGTTTCCAGATGCTTTTCTCATAACCCACATTTAGAATCTCAGCGCGTCCATGGACGGTTTCTTTTTTCCTAAACTCGATGAAAAAAATATATTCAATGGAAATTTTACATAAAAAAGCAATAACAGTAGTTTTTTTTACCATATCTGATGTCATTTAAAATGTGTAATTTTTCTAGTAAGGAAAAATTTTGACAAAACTATTTCGTAAAAAGAACTCTGAATATAAAGAAATTCGGAAATAACGAACACTCGGATAAAATAACCAGAAACGAAATTTATTGCGAACAAAATATAGGTCCGTGAGGTTCGTTCTATTCGACTTCTACTGTAGGTACATACAAATTATTAGCTTGTAAAATATAACAAAATAAAATGTTGATTTCAAACAATAAACAAGATAGAGTTAATAAAATTGATTTGCATTATGTACTTAATTCTATATTTTTCTATAATGAATTTTATAGTCCACAAAATGCTTACCCATATTTACAACACTGTGGAAAAGTGTCAGAAGCGTTTTTATTACTTCCTTATAAAAGAAAATTAACTTTTCTCGTAGGTTAATTTCTAATAGAAAATTAGTTCAACAAGAAGTGAATTTCAATTCAAAAGAAACTTTAATTTAATTGCTCTATTATTTCATTTCAACAATGCAATTTCTTTTTGTTACAATTACCATATGAAAATTACAGAATCACGTGTCATAAGAACATTACTTCTGTATCGACAGCAAGCGACTGCCATAGATTTTCTTAGAATCGTGAAAATCATTATTTTATAAAGTTCACTTTGATGATTTTCTTGTAAAATCAGTAAAATGCCCGGGTTGATTATGTGTACTCCTTATTAACCCCTGTTCAGTTAGTCCCTAATGTTTAAGAAAAAGTCTATCAGATTTTAATTAAGTCTCTTTAATCATTTTAATTTTATTTTGTAAAGAACCAGCAGGAACCAATTCCCTGCATTTATTTATTCAACTGAAGTCTATTTTAAGAATCATGTTTATTTAAAATATATTATTCGAAAAGAAACAATCATTATAAATAATCATAAAAAAAAATTTTAATAAACCTAATATATGCCTAATATTAAAATTAAGTCATGAATGTAATTTTTTTATTATTAAAAATTTATTTTAAAATTAATCACTTTATTATCTAGTTGATTTTCTTTTAAACTTTACTAATTTTACAATACTTACTAATTTAATAATTATCATCCAATTACCTTAAATTTTTAAGTATAGATTTTCAAAGAGTAAAAACGAAATTTACGAGGATTGACTATTTTACGATGTGAAAAAATTCAAAAGCATTAAATTTTCATCGAAGATATTGTATCTCACCAAGTAAATTATATTGGCATATAAATTAGTACTCCTACTACATATTACAGGCTAATTTTCGGTTAATTGAACATATTGAATAACTACTGTGTTTTTTTTTCTTACTTCTAATACCTAAATTCATTTACCTAATTTATTGTATTTTTGAACAAAGTTGCTATATAATTATCACTTCATATAAATTTATTCCAGTTCCATATTTATAAACATTAACTTTAAATTATCATAATGAGTAAACGATATATAATTTTTTGCAACCATATTTACATCTAATAAATTAGCAATAACTATAATAATATATAAGTTAATAATGTACATTTGAATATTTGATATCTCACATTGTTGCATGGTTTCCTTATTTTAATGTAAACAAGATCAACACGCCTTCAAACTACTTAATTTTTTTTAAATTCGTGGTGTGGCTCAACGTCACAGTACAGACCCTCGAAGTAGTATATAAAGATCACGATTTACTAGATGCGGTATAGTTTGTACTACAGATACAAAGTAATCAAATCAAAATGTTCAAATTGGTAAGTTAATTACTGAAATTATTATATTTCTTTAATTCTCTTGTAGTTTTAACTTGTTTATTGATCACTGCAGATGATCGCTGAGTTACACCAGCAAAGAAATTTCGAGTTTGAATATCAGATTTCAGGAATTTCTTATAGCTTAAATTTTATTAAATAATTTTTTGTTTTTTGCAGTTGGTTCTTGTCTTCGCCGTTCTCTTCGCTGTAGCCATGGCTGCACCAGAAGCTAAACCCCAATTCTACTATGGATCTTACCCATATTCTTACGGATATGCTGGATACCCATACACCGCTGGCTATTATGGAGCTGCTGGATATGTTGGATACTATTAATTTTCTGAATCATTAAATGTTGTATAAACATTTGTTGTATAAACGGTTAGACCAATGTAATTAAAATATAATAAATGTGTTAAGCAAATTTTAAATTTTATAAGTATTACCTATCCGAATAAAATCCAAGTCTAAATCTTTTCACCACCGCTCTTCGCACTTTCGAATTTCTACATTCTTCCCACAGTTTTGTGATTCAGTCAAGATGTTGGCTAATCGACTTTAGCCCTCCTAAATGTTTGGAATTTTGAAAAATTATGTACTACTTCAGTGATATTGGATGAGTAAAGCTCATAGCGAGGATAATCCGAGCATTTACCTACAAAAAATAAAAATTTATCAATAATTACACTTCATAGATGAAATTACTTACACGAGATACATGTAGAATTATATTTCGCAGACACAAATTAATTAATTAATTGTGCTTTTCAAGTAAAGCACGTGAAAATTTTAATTAATTTATTAATTAAGTAAAATTCCGTAGGGTTCTTGAGCCTGGAGTCTATGCCCGTGACAGCGGGAAAGTATACATGTGACTTGATATGGGTGCCCGCAATTTCAATCAATATTTCTCCAAGTTACAAAGAAATTGAGGATACCTTTTTGTCCATTACAATAATAAATAATTTTGGTATGGTATTGTATATTATTGTGCATGTAATTTTTTAATATATTTTAATTAAGTTGCTTTTTATAATGTTCATTTCCTGATGAAGCTTTCAGTAAAATATAGCAAAAACAATAAATTAGTCATTATACTACCCCACAAAAGTCCAAAATAACTTATAGCTATAATCTTTGATTGTAAAGAAAATAACTTATGTTATTATTAGCATTGAAATATATTCCACCCTCGATTCCACCTTAAAAAAATGGGAATATATAAATCAAGACACCTCATTAGGGGTCTGTTGATACTTTTTGGCATAGTGAGCTTCTAGGATATGCTTCTTAATCACCCCCTGTATCATTTCAGCTTGTTATATATTTATTACAAATCTACAAAGAACGTCTTCTCTATAAAATTAATTACACAAAACTAATATTAAGCTTTCTAATAAACAATCAATGTAACCAGCCGTATCTTGTTAAGCATATACTGGCAGACTAGGAAGCGGATAACCGCGGTTGTATTCCTAGTCGCGCCACATACACTGCTGGGAAATTGGAGATAATAAAATGGGCCTTTTTTGAGGCACAAGTGCATGTGATCTTATCTTACCCTCCACAATAATATCCAAAATCCAGAAACAATCAATGTATGTATTCACACTTTTGTAGTAATCTGGGGTACCTATGCCAATTTTCAAATCGCTTCAGTCCAGCTGGAGACCAGAGGCTTTGACATCAAGATGTCTGATCCTGCTCTTCCTTCAAGCTTCACTACACTCCATGTTCAAAAATATTTAGAAATAATAATTAAAAACCATTTCAAGTGATTTCTTACCACTGAAATTGTTATCGATATAATTTGGCCGAGAAAATTAAAATTTAGGAAATTTGTTTTAGTACTAATTATTGTAATTTATAAAACTTCCTACTTTTAACTGTTAAAAACGACCGTAAAACTTGTTGCCAATATTATAATCAGTGGTGTGATGTACTTTTAAAATAATAACATAACGTAAATACGTTATGTTATTCTATAGTGTTTTTCGCGAAACGGTCTCACGTATCATTTTAACAAGCCGCTATTATTATAACGTGAACGTTATAATAAAGGTTTTCCTAACCGTTATAGTGCGAAATATAACGGGTGAAATTTAGGTGCATTTATATTTCGCACTATAACGGTTAGGAAAACCTTTATTATAACGTTCACGTTATAATAATAGCGGCTTGTTAAAATGATACGTGAGACCGTTTCGCGAAAAACACTATAGAATAACATAACATATTTACGTTATGTTATTATTTTAAAAGTACATCACACCACTGATTATTGGGATAGTAACGGAATTATCAGAAACTATTAATTTAAAATGCTAAAAATCCATTAAAATCAAAGCGGCTAATATTTACAATATAATTTATTATTCGAAACCAATTTTTCAATACATTGATCAATAACGGAATTTCTATGATTTCTATAACTATTTATCTGAATCAGGATAAGTAAATCTGATATTCGGTGCAATTTTCTAAAAAAGTTGTTATCGCAGTTGTTACTAAACAACTCAAAAATAACAACTGCAAATAACGATGTTCTTAGCAACTATAAATATTTTGCAATTTCGTAATACAAAATTGAACAACGTCGTTATAAACAGTATTTTATAACAATCGTTGTTATAATCTGAATTGAGTAGTACGTCGGTTCTTAAATTTATATAAATTATAAACTTCAAACACAAAGGTAACTTATAAATTTATTTTCTTATTAATCTAGAAATAATTTGTTCATGTTGTGTTGTACGTTTCTGTATCAGTTTTTCGAGTTGAAATTATTTTGAAATAAATTAATAAGTTAAATTAGTGACCATGAATAAATTACCAAAAGCAATAATTTAGCAAGAGCCATAACCTTATTGGCAAAATCCAATAAGTAGATAAATATTGTATGAATTATATAATAATTATATAAAGTTTCTTTCTATTATAAAGTGTTTCTTAATCTCCGGGTAATTAGTAAAATATTTCCATTATCTGCATTTTCATCATCCTCTTCTTCGATTTCATGATGTTCATCATCTTCTCTATCAGGTTCATCTTCAAGTACTTCAATAAACACACGGAGGTGTTGTGGAAGCACTTTTCCAGAGGTCGTGAAGACATGTCATTACGACAGTACTAAATATGTTGAGGATAAACCATCAATCAATAAGACCCTTCGCGAGGTCAAAGTGGCGCAACTTAACTACTTGCTAAGAAATTGTAAAATAAATTCGAAAATAAGTCAAATTATAACCAAAATACAACAACGACAGACATGTTTCGATCTTGTTAGATCTCATCAGTTACGTATAGCTGTGAATTTGGTTATAATTTGACATTAATACTGGTGTACTACCCTTTTCTGTTATAATATAGCTGCAGGATACAGTTCATGTTCAATAGGAGGACTTACATGGGTACCATCAATACATCCAATTTCGTTTGGAAAACCAAACTTGTTGAAAAATCTATAGGAATAGTTTTTCCTTTTTCAGACTGGCAACAAAAAGAATTTAATATTAAATGTACTATGTACCTTTCCTAAGTCCTTCTGATTTCTTCCTGAGTAGTGGGAAATTTTATTTTATTTGTTAAGAAATGTTGTATAATTGCGTTAGTGATTAATTCTATTATGTTGCACACGTCGATTGACTGCAAGGAAAATTAAAGTCTTCCCCACCCCAACTACTCCTTAATACGATCCATATCCATAAAAATTTAGAGTAGAAGTAATACCTAACAAAAATTAGGTTTAAAAATAACTTATCTACCTATATATAAGCAAAGAAATTTGTATACTTTCAAGTGATCGTGAATAAACTTCGATATAGATGGTCTCGATAAGATCGGATCTAATTGCCGAAAAAGGGAAAAGCAAGTTCTCTACTTAATCTGAATATTTTCTTAAATCGCATTTCAGGAATTTCAAAGGGATTACTATAATCCCTAAAAAAAAATACAATAATTACCTTTGTTCTTGCTCTTCAATAATATTTAAAAACTCATGTCCATACAATAAAACATCGTGAAAAGCCATCGTTGTTACCGTAAAACACCACAATTTAGTAGTTGCTATGATAGCGATAAAAAATAACAACGAGTCATTAATTTGAACAACTTTGAATTTTAGAAAATACCAAATCCATTCATAACAACTAACCCTTCACGTAACAACTTAATTCAGTTGTTATAAATAACAACTTTCCTTAGAAAATTGCACCGATTATTACCAATCCATCTATATTCAGGTCTATTCTGTAACTTTAGCAACTTGCTAAAAATGAGCAATATTGCTAATAACAAATTTTGCTCCAATAGGTATTAAGCAAAATTATTATTTAGCAATATTGCTCATTTTTAGCAAGTTGCTAAAGTTACAGAATAGATCTGATTATCAGGATAATTTATGTGCTCTAGAATCATCGTACAAATTGAATAATATGCACCTGAATATCTCGAAATGTAAAGTTTTGAGTTTCACTCATAAGCAAACCAGCTGCATCTTCCTGTACAGACTCTCGACGGTAGTATTGGAAAGAGTCATCAACATCTCAGACTTAGGTGTAAATCTTGACAGCAATCTAAGCTTATTTGGGCACATTAATGATTTGATAGACCAGCAGTCTGGCGTAAATCAAACACGGATAGACTACAGAGCGGGAAACCGCGGTTCTAATCCTGATGATTGATATGATTGATTGATATGTGCTGTGATCTAAAAGTCCAAAATCGAACTGTGGACTATACTCGCCAACCCGGTTGGCCACCGTGGCGAGTTATCCCTAGTAACACACATCTGTGTGTGGATGGCTATAATAACCCCCCATAGAAATATAATATGGTGGAAGCTTTAATTCGACTATGGATTGCATAGCTAGGCTTTATAATTATTAGACAATCCATTGATTTGAAGGAACCCCGAGTCTTATTATAATTTCGCTTCTTCTTCTTCTCAGATTTTTTCCGCCCAATGCTGGACATAAGCCTCTCCCATTGGAGGTTTTTGGCCATTTCTCACTACGCTGGCCAGACGAGTTGGTGAGTACCCTCAGATCGATTTTGAACTATAGTGTTTTACATTTTCTTGTTAGATAGGTTTTGGAATATGGTTCCATTGCATGGAATCCTTACTATATTGACCGCATAGAGAATATAAAGAAAAAATTTGTTAAATAATGTTTCAAAATAATGAAAGGAAATCCTAGGGCTAAAAAATTAAATCAAAATGTAAACAAATGAGTTACTATATGAAGCCAACTCACCTAATAATAAATTAATTTGCGTATCCAGGAGATTGCCCAATTCAGATATAAAACGTAAAAAAATGAATACAAAGTACACATTTGCAAGAGATATCATCAAGTCAAAGCGTAATGGTGATTGTCTTTCAAATCGCCCTTTTACCACAGTGCGTTTTATTCATATATAAATTCTCTCAGATGGTCAGGAAAGTCCATGGTTGATCGTTCAAATTGGGTTCCAGGTATAAATCGAAATATAACAAAAACTGCGCATAGTTAAACAATTGAATCAGTTATTTCAGAAACAACCTAAGTCACTTTTTGGCCAAATTGAGTTAACACATGGAAAACATATTTTCGACAATTCCGCATCGTTTGGTGCTAAAAACACTTAAGAAAGTATATTCTTTATGGCAGAAAACGATATTAGAAATTTTCGGTTTAGCAGGTTGCTTACCTAACAGTGAAACGTTTTTTACGTTTCCTGAACATCTATAAAAAGTGACTTAGGTTGTTTCAGCAATAACTGATTCAATTATGATATGGTAGCATCTCAATATCGTTGCAATAAAAATTGAAGTAAGCTAATCTCCTGAATACACCACAACAAAAATAAATGATGGTATTGTGGTCGTCACGCGTTGTCTATAGAGATGGAATAATGATGTGGTCTTAAGCTACAGCTGCGACAAGAGAATCCATTGATGTCGAATGGAGATAATACAACTTCTAAAGAGTCATGGAAGAAACTGTCAAAGGAGAGACCAAAGTGACTTATCACCCCATTCCTTAATAAAGAACTGATTATGCGAAGAAGCTGAGGATCTTATAAAACGTTAATCAATCCTGTCCTCTCCATTGATTCCACACAGGAATTGTGACCTCAAAACCCCAAAAAGGAACGTCACAGCTGGAGATATGATGGTGACATCGGAACAAGCAAGGTTACTTCAAATTAGAACTGTCAATATGGTTCAGATGTTAAACATCCATTAAATTTGCATTTAAAAAAAAACAAATTGTTATTCTCTCATCGACGATTACGTTAAATACTGTTTGTCTACGAAAATTTATTTACCCTTATAACCAAATCAGCGTATGCAGCGTCCATAATGATTATTATATGTCAATATTACGAGGCGGGTGAATTGCCGAGAGGTTAGCGTGTTATTTTTTTTTTATAGCTACACTCGTGCCAATATCCATAGATTCGAATCCCGTGTCTGGAATTGACGTAGCAATAATACGAGGGTAAAACTAGAAGCTGTTTAAACGGTAGGAGCAGGAACCCAGGAACATATTAATATTGTGGTGATAATTGACCAAATAGGGGATCTGCGACCACAATCAAGACATAGGCCATCCTGTGCATATCTGCATTTGCCGGAAGAGGAAATGCCAATCACATAAAGGGTTCATAATTAACGTATCATTTAAAAAACTTAATAGAAAAATAGTAGAAGTCTGTATGTGAGGAGGTATCCTTTTAAAAAGGGTTCGTCATCGAGGACATGTTTTCATTTTCATCATATGGCGAATAACCATGTTTCCAGGAATCAAAGAATGATAAGATGTGAGTGAAGGTCAGAAACCAAGTTGTCTAGGACAACGTGGATTAAAACTAAATGTTTATGTTTGGTGAAAAAAGAGAGGAAGAAAGAATAATAAATAAAAGTTGGCTACTAATAATCCTTCGACAAGGTAGCAGGTTTAGTTTTGTAAATTTCCTTCGACAAGGAAGGTTCGAGTTTTGAACATCCTTCGATAAATAACGTAGTGCAAAGTCGAGGAACGTTAATCCAGTCAAGTGAAAAGGGGCATAAAACAATATTCCGTTCAACAAAAACTTTGTAAACTGGTGATACAAAAAAGGAATGGGAGGTGTAAGAAAATTTTGTACAAAGTAAAGTTGGAAGAAGACCAAACCAATCCTGGATACGAGGTTAAATTAGTTGTTAATTGAAATTTTAATATTGAACGATAAATTTTGGGGTTAAAAAAATTATTAATTTAAAATTCAAAAATTCTATTCATAATCTCACATGTTGTTTACAACATTGAGATTATTTTTGCACCGGATCAGGAAGATACTATCTTGGTCGGTTCTCTTAAGGTTTCAGCAAATTAGAGAAGTCAATTGAATTGATTGTGGTTGGCAATCGAGAAAATAATTAAACAAAAATTATCAATTAGAGATAATTATTGACGGTAATTATGCGGTGTTAAGATTTAAGCAACTTAACATCGCTATTATTTTATAACTAACTGTTAGAAAAGTACATCGATTACTATTATTACTTTATAAACCTCACACATAATATGAATTTTAACACTATAAATTAAAATAAATTATGAATATCATAAAGTTCTTTAATTTATTGTAAGAACATTATAAAACTTATTTCAAATGATAATGCAAGGTAACAACCTTTAACCAAGGGGAAAACCTTAGTTTTCCGACAGAGATAAAGTAACCATTTCAGCGCTATATAAGTAAATTTATTTTGATATGGAACCATTGTGTTGATATCCTCAGTTATACCAAGTTAAACAAAATAATCATCAAAATGTTCAAATTGGTATGTAACACTGATATGTTTAATTAAATTTACATAACTAAAAGTATTGTAATTTGGTTAGATTTTAATTTGTGATAATAAATTAGTAGGTATATTTTAATAATTTGGGAATTAATGGAATTAAATTAATATTATAATATGTAATTTCTTATGAAGAGTGTATTGCACTTTATTAAAATATACTTACTAAAAGTATTATAGAATAATTATTATAGTACTATTATTTAAAAATATTTCAATTGATTTTAGGTGGTTCTCGTCTTCACTATTTTCTTTGTCATCGCTATGGCTGTACCAAATCCTAGACCTCAATACTATGGTTATCCACATTCTTATGGTTATGGTGGTTATGGTGGTTATGGTGGTTATGGTGGTTACCCATATGATGCTGACTCTTACCCTCAAGATGATGACGACATTTCTATAGATGTATATTAAACTCCAGAAAATTATGAAAATATCTCACAGCCATGCAACCTGCCCCGCGTTCAATGTGCCAACTTATTCCAGGAAGACTTGCTTCATAATCATATTATGATCTCCAAAGTTTGATCAATAAAATTGAAACAAATATTATTGGATAATGGTAATTTCCACAACAGTTAAATTTTGTAAAAATCTAATTGGCTAATATAATTTAAATGCAATAAAATTTTTATATAGTTTTTAAGATTTTTTTTTCTCACTAAACAAGGACAGCTAATAATTTATTACAAAGAATACTAAAGTTTTCCGGTGAATTAATAGTAATAATATGAATTAAAAACTATTAATGCAAAAGGGAAAAACCTTGAATTTGTTCTAATTCATAGAACAGAATATCTGATGAGTAAAGCTTGATCCAATTTTAATTTTCTTTACTTCACAAAAAAGTATTTTTGAACGACTTCGTTTGAATGAACACAAAAGGTATACTCGTATTTAAGATTATCAACTCCAATGGCTGGGATGAGAGTAATCTCATCTTTCATTTTAACATGATTTCGACCCATGATAATAATAATCTCTCTCCAGTCGCATCCTCATGACTGAGGAATCGTGATCCCATTAATATTAAATTTTTAACATCAAAAGATTCTTTTGGCACCACAAGTTTGAAATAACTAATAATATAATAACCATGGTTTCAACCCTTCTGACCTGTTTTTTTTTTAATTCGAATTTCATGGTTCAGGGAATCAAAACGATATATTGTTTGTCAATTATTAATACTCGCAAAAATAGGAAAGAGCTTCTATTATGCAAAGCTGCATTAAGATTATATTGTAGCAAAAAACGGAAATGATATAAAAATTTATGAATTATAAGATTAATAATTATTTTATTCAGAAATATAATAATTACCCATGTAAATCTTATTAAGTACCATAAAGAAATAATTTCTAAAATTAAAATTTTGCGCTCGTAATTCCTAAATTAAATTTATTGTGACGTGTAAGTAAATGTATACTTCCTATTTGACATTAAAAATGTTAAATTATTCATTACTTGGTTTTTAGTTTTACATTAACAATTATTTATTACATTACAAGCCGACAGGAAGAAGAGATATCGGAAGGCCGAGGAAAAGATGGACGCGGGAACAGGACATATGAGCCTAATCCTTGAAGTGATGAAGAAGAAGATTAACAATTAGGATCATGTCATAATGCATCCAAAGAAAGGTGTATAATATTATATCTACTCGTTAGAAGTAATCTTTAATGAGCAAAAATTCGTTTGTAACGTCTTTATGTACTTTGATATCCCTTTTGAGACCCAAACTATTGCAATATGAAAAAAAATCTGATATGACACGACATATGACTATCCCATTTGAAAATGTAAATATTAGTAACAAATTAAATTTTTTTAATTCCCCTTCCAGCACTGATTGTCGGACCTGCTGTATTTTTATTGGTCCACTGGTAAACTTTGATAAACACTGATATTTTATCCCTCTGTATTTCGAATGACTTTACAATAATCTGTCATTTTTTAAGACAAATGTGATCTCGTTAATCCGTTCATATGCGTCATTAAACATCTGTCACATTTAACAAAATTTTGAGACCAAAGAAATCTTGTTAATCCATTTATTGTTCAAAAATTCGGTCACCTATTCATTTGATTAAAATGTTTTCTGATCATAAATTTATTTAAATTAGAGAACATGTGAAAGTAAGAGGGGAGCCAAATCTGGTGAATATAGTGTGTATGTTTCAACAGGTCATACTTCAAGTCTCTCAGTTTTTTCTTGCTAAAACAGCTCTGTGAGCAGCAAATTAAATTGATTTTGTCTCTTTGGTGCCGAACTACCGGCTTCCACCCTTTTCATGGATTGTTATTTTGGTTTACGGCGTAGAGTGATTAATTCATGTCTCATCCATAGTAACAAATCGGTGCACAAAATTGTTTGAATTATTGTTAAACTGGTCCAAACATTGTTGCAAAATTCGTGTTGGCATTTATTTTTGTCAGCATTCAACAAATGCGGCAACCATCTTACACAAAGCTGTCGCATGTTTAATTCTTGGTGTAAGATGAACCTAACCCTTTCTTCTGATATGCCTACAGTCTCAGCTATCTCATGGACCTTTTCAATCGGCGACATTCGATACCATGTTGTGTATCTTTTTAATTTTTTTATCTATCGTGGCAGTTTTTGTCTTTGACGTGGATTTTCTTCAAAAGATGTACGACTATGTTTAAATTTACGTGTCCATTTTTCACAGTGAAAAATGAAGAACTGATTCCTTATGAACCTTTATAGCATCTTTAGCTGAATTTCTGTTGGCGATAAACCGTCCAAAACGAAGAATTTTATGAGGTTATACGATATTTCAATTTATACATTTCAACAAAATCCGCATGAACGTGGCAGAAAAATATATGCTAGATCAAGTTAAAACTGAACGTTTGCTATTTTGACAAGTCAGCCTATACATTACAAAAAATTCATTGATAGCAATGCCATCTCTATGTTAGGTCAAGAACTGTTCACCTTGCCCTAATAAGGGTTTGAGTCCACATCTACATTTTATCTTGTTTCTAAAATAAAAATTTTGTTGAATGATTTTACAGACAGGTGGGTGCAGATTACAGTTAATTTATGAGTTTTGTGTGGGACTCAAATTCATTGATTCTTAGCCTCTAGCTAATTTTTTATTTTAAAACTTCACACCAAATTATACGCGTATATAAATTTTTCAATTTAAAATAAATTGTTTACAATACTTATATGATTTTTATTTTAAAAATACTATGTATTACATTATTATTGATGATTATATTTTTATAGTTGCAATTAATAGTCAACATATTTTTATGGAATAAAATTATATAACTCCACCAGTAGGCATTAATGGGTATCCATAACCAATGCCCCCTTGCATTCCTGTTGCCATGTATGGATTGTATTGACGTGCACCTAGCATACCCATGGGACCCATACCCATGCCCATAGTTTGAGGATAAGTACTAACGATAGGAATTGCCAACGCCATGGCAAAACAGACAGCAACAACAACGAAGAGCTAAAAATAGAACATTAATTAATTAAATTATTCTTTTCTTTATTACATTTAATAAATTTATTGGGAAAATTAAATGGAAATCACATTAAAATAAAAAACAATTATACTGGGTGACACACCTTACACCCGAACATAAGAGCATAAAAGCAAATTAGGTTTTTAAGATTCCTACTTGCCATTGTAACGGCTAAGACAGATAAGCTATTTTTCGCATTTGTAGATAAACACTTGATATCTTTTTTTTATTATTGTTAAAAATATAAAGACAGTATAAGCGATTTTTGGAAAAACATATCGAACCAATTGAAAACTTTGTTAGTGCTAATAAACGTTTTCTATGAATTCAAATAATTAATCAGTGATTAAATTTTAATTATCGTTTCTGAATTTTCCAAAGTATATTTGCGTTAAAAGTGTGTATTTCTAAATTAGATCTTATTTTTTGAAAATCGCTGATTTGACGTAATAATCACACGATTACTTCCTATGCAATAGTAATAGTAAATATAAAAATTAAATTGTAACTTACAGTTTTAAACATTTTGATACTTTTATTAAATATAGCTGAGTAGAGACAAAACTGTTTGACACAATGCAAAGTTTGTTATGTCTTATATTTTTTTTTGATAGTGGTATATATACCATTTTTTATTACATATATAATTAAAAATATGTAAAAATATTTGTGTTTACAGCTAAAAGTGAATAAGTATGTATGTATTTATTCAGACGTCCTCTGTTTCAATTATTAATTATATTTGTTTTTAATGTTTCCATAAAAATAATATTTTTCATTTTGTTTATTATTCCATTAGGAAAATAAAGAAGGTAATTAAACGTTTATATTACACGGTCAAATTATTTTTTCACGGGTCTCTGATAACACGATAATGAAAAAATTTTCCACATTCCTTGAAGTAATACTGTAGTTAGTATTTTCATTCAACCTAATATGGAAAATTACAACACAGAATTTTACTGTTTATTTATCGTAGAATTTTCACTTTTTATTTCCTCTCTTCTGTTTTCCATTTAGCCTTTAGGCTTCCACATATTTTTTGACATTAAGATTTAGGTCCGGAAATATGAAACCATCTTACGATGAAAATTTTATTATTTAATAAAAAATAAATTAGAGGTGGATAATAAGAATTTAATAGATACTTTTTAATCTTCTTCTTCACTAGTTAGGGCTATATTGTATAATTTGAATAAGTACCGGAAAAATAAAATTTATTTACAATATTTTTATTTCAATAATGAAAAGAGAAAATGTTATCCAGTTTTCTACCCTATTTTGGCACAAAGTTTAACGGTGATGTGGACCTTGATCGCGATTTAAGAAGAATGGGAAGACTCGGAAAGTGGATAATCGACTTTGGATTATAAATATTTGGATCCGACTAGTTTTTACTATGCCAAGTCCATCGTGGAACCGGAAATGCGATCTTTTATAATAATTTCATTATTGATAAATAATTTTAATTAAGTAATATTCCTTAATGCTACAATAATTATAAACGAATAGATTAATAAAATTAAGTAATTCCGCCTCTAGAGACACACCTCCAGTTTCAAGGATTGTTACCTAATAAATATTTTGAACAAATTTTATTTGGTAATGTTATCCTAGTGCATATTAAATCAATAAATAATTTAAACAAATTAAATCGCTTATAAACGGACTAGTTTTTTCATGATAGGAAATTGCATGGGTAAAAAATGTTGATTAATTTTTTGACTTAATCATGACATGATAACACGCATTACAATTTTTCGATAAAGTTATGCCTACTTTTAAGTGTCAATGTCAATTTCAATGACAAAGCTTAAAAGTAATCTCATTGGTTACAAGAATGTGTGTATACTTTTTCAAGGTTTAGATTGTTTTTTTACTTACTGTATGTTCATAATAGCGTAATAATTAAATAGTTTAAATGTAAATATATTCTGGCATATGGGTAACAAAGAGATATCACGTGTTGAATATAGGTACCTAGGTCCCATTAGTTAAGAGAATTAATTGTCCAATTTAGTAATTTTATAAAAATATAAATATTATTATAATTATGTGTAAATTACACATTTTTGAAACAAAAGTATAAACAGAAAGCATATAAATATGACATATAGATTTAGATTTATGTAAAATTTACATATAAACAACAGATACACTGTAAACAAAGTACAAAATATTTATATGTTTAAAATATTATTTCAATGCTAAAATAGATTTTAATTTGATTCAAATTAAGTGTGCAACTTATTATTTGGTCAATCTACTTGAAATTTTAACAATAAATTTAAAGTTCCGAAAAATATGCGATAGTTCAAACCAAATACTTTAATTTCCACTTAAATTTTTAAAAAGTGTAGAAGCACATAGTGAATATTTAAATCACTTGTTATAAAAAAGATGTGATTATTTATAAGTATTTATTAATCTTTTATTTATTTATTTTTAAATAATTTAAATAGTAGAAATCCATGTTTATCCAGTTTCAGGATAGGCTTAAGATTGTACTCCGAGGTAAACTTCCAGATGAAATGCGTCAAGACTTTTTAAGATTACTTTAAATAATTCGGTTGGAAACTTGAAATAAATTATCCTAACACATATTGAGAAAATAATATTATATATTTTATACATTAGTAGTAGTATAAAAGTGAAAAATAAATCATTATTTTTAATTTGTTTAATAAATAAAATTAATAAAAGATAAACTAAAAACAAAAAAAAAGAAAATTGAATATATTTTTGTTTCATTTAACCCTTAGTCCACATGCACTCCACCTAAAATGGGGTGTAGAATATTTTTACAAACAAAATTTGTAATGAATGGACGGTTTTGTGTTTGCCAAATATCTTTATTAAATGTAAAAGTTAATACGATAAGATAATGCCATGCAAGGAAGTAATTATTGTATTTTAAAGTTAATTAGCTACCGTCTGACAGGTTTCCAAAGATTTGTGTTCGCTACACCACATCCCCCCTCTCTCTACTGCTTAAAAGATTAATTTTGTTAAACAATTTATTCATTATTATAATATTTTAATATTATATTATGTTTTTTGCATGAAAAGATAATAACTTCAAAGTAGATATTGAAAGTTTACTAGAAATAATCCATCTCGATGTAATTCTAATTTCACATAGGTATGAGAATTTTCATAATACATTGTACTATGAAATGTTCTAGTAGAATATTTCTTTCCAATTACGGAAATTCTCTCTTTGTACTTTTTGAAATACCATTCTCATTTTGTCTGAAGTAATTAAGATTTATGCTGTAATTTTTTTTTCAAAATTTGCTTTTCTAAATATTTACCAATAACACAAATTTGAAAAACAAAAGTATTTCCTAATCTATATTTTAATAATCATGAATTCACAATTAAAATAAATTATTCTTCATCACGGCTTGCCAATAATTCCGATATTCAAATGTCTTTTGCACTCTTATTTTGGAATTGGCACTAACTAGCTGAAATAGGCAGTAAAGTAAAACGTAATCGTCACTAAAATTCAACTTTTCTTTTACAGCTTTAAGCTATGCAACCCAACTTGCACTAGGATTACAATAAATAAATGTTAAAAATGAATATAATAATAAATGAAAATGTCAAAATAAATAAATGGATAAATTGTATGTTAATCAACAGTCTAACTATGAAAATACATATTTCAGTAGAAGAATAACTTAGTAATGTTAATTTGCATATAATTTATCTGCTAGCGCCACAACAAATAATTCTACAACGTAATAAAAAGTTTAACTTTAGTAGCTTGGTTTACAAATAATATTATGAAAACAAAAGATTGAGAAACAAAAGAACAATGTATATTTTCTATTTTCTGGTGTGTTACGCCAAGCTTTTAGCAGATCGCAAACAAATATTAGATAGATTGAGAATCGCTGGTATAGAAAATTAACATGGAACAAAAAAAAATTAAAGAATTGCAAAAAATAAAAATTGTTTGCAAAGTTGCTAGTGAAACATGTTTTTAAACTAACTCAAAATTACTTTTGTTTAAGTGCAATGCATATAATATTATATCGATGTTCTAACTTCATAATGCCCTCTTTAGAGGTTTGCAAAATAAGCTTCCACACTCGTTATAAGCTATTCGTTTGATAAAATTTTTTGGCATAGTCGTAGGGGGCCAAATCTGAAGAATACGGTGCATGGGATATTAATATTATTCTTACCCCAATTCTTTAATTTTGGAGGTTACAATTCGAGACAAGTAAGCATTATCGTGATAAAAGACCTTTCTTTCGCTATACCGGGCATTTTTCAATACTTTTTTGTTTCAGGTGGTCTAATAAGTTAGCATAGTATGCCCCAATTATACTCAAGCCATTTGAAAGGTAGTCAATTATAATGATACCATTTACATCCCAAAATACCGACGCCATAACCTTTCCACCTGAAGGCCAAGTAAACGAACCCCGAAATAGGGCTGTCCGTTTTTTAATTTTCGAGTATCAAGGGGTAGATTTACCCAAAGTGTTAACCATGTCTTCATGAATTGCTTTAGACTTGAAAGTTTTTTCAAATTTGTGTATGGATGGCCACGTCCGAACACCCGATCACTCACCTAGTAAGGCTGAATAACCACATCCGATATATTTTTATATAAGTTAAGAATAATAAAAATTAATAGCTCCATGATAATACCGCAAAAATTGCAGAAAGCAGTACAAGAATACAATAAAAATAGTTTAAGAAAATATTAATTGCTCAGCCAGGTGTGGTTTTGGAGAGAGAGAGATAAGAAAAATATAAACTTTGTTAGAAAATTGGCAATTGACGTCACTTTCTATTTTTTCTTGCTCTCCTTTCTGACACTCAATCACTTCATAAATGTTGGGATGAAATTTCTTTAGTCCTGTGCCTATGTTTACATTGGTTTACACTATATATTAAATTCTTCACCAATTCATTCATTTTAACGGCATAAAATTTTATCAATAACTATTTTATTTATAAGCTACCCATCAGGCCTCAAGAAAAGAGAATACAAATTAAAATTAAAAATATTTTTATTTATTTAAAAATAAAACTTAAACGATAAGTTACTATTGTGAATAGTTTAAAAAATCTCTTCCTGCGTGAAATGTCTTCTTCAATTTCATTAATTAACGCATATGGTGTTTAATTTATTGTATCTTTCTGGAGATATCTCTAGGGGATTACCACGCTTGAAGATCAAATCTGCTTTGTTATAATTATAATCATTCACATTTAGTACATCTATCAACCCAAAAGCTGAAATTCTGAAAACAGTTCCCCATATGAGTTTTTATTCGTAAATTTTCACAAACATTCCGATACCACAAATATGTTTATGTTTTTAAAAGCACTGAGCACCTTATCGTTTCCAAATTGCAAAGAACAATTATTAAATACCTATACAAATTTCATCACCACATAATAAAATATAAGGTATACAGCAACGCTCTAACGAGCTTCTTTTAATTAATTCGTCATAATTATTAGGTAAAAATGGTAACAGTTGATTGGTGTGGGGTGGATTAGTGTTATACTTCGAAGTGATGATTTTAGGAACGACAATGTATACCAACTTCCTATAATAACAAAAATCTCAGTTGGAACGTTATCCAAAAGTTCTCCTCATTACATTTTCGAGTAAATTGGTCATAGAGGTCATTATGATTAGTATATTATTGAGTATAACCAAATTTAAAAATTCGCCAAAGGAAGTAATATAATTCTTTCCTGTTAACATTTTAATTTTTCAAAGTAAGGTTTAAATGAACTATTTTATAGGGAGTTTAGCTATTTTATTGTAATAAGTTGGTATTTTAACCTAAAAAAATTCAAAATTAAAGCAAAAAAAAAGTTAGGTTATGGTTTAGTGAGTATTTTAACTAAAACAGGCTTATAAGACTGTTTTAAGTTTTTTATGAATAACACTGAATATGTTTAAGTGATACCCATTTAATTATAAGCATATTATAATAAATTATAAAGTACCCATCTATAAAACTACGTATATGTCAGTTTTTCATTGCCTTAAGTGCTCTTAAAGCTTGATACCATTTTTTTTATTAGCAATTTAAATTGTAATCAATAAAATGTTACGCATCCTACAATAATTAATTACTAGGATCTTAACACAGCAATCGTTCAATTTAAAACCCAAAAAAATTCAAGCTTATACATTTTCTAAAAGGAAAATGTTTTATATCGAGCAGTTCAACGATCTTCTGTTATGTTATTATTTTCAATTCTAGACCCAATATAAAATTTGTTGTTCCGTATAGTATATAATATATTATTATATTATATAGTATATAATATTATATTATGGCTTGTTATCAAAAATCAAATTATACATAACTGTTTATTTAAGGGTACATAAAGTATATAAAGCAATTGATGTCTTTCAGGAGAAAAATTCTCCGCCTCTATCTTCAGCTTTTATCTTAATTTATATAGAATATTATACGACACACGTAATAATATGCCCAAATGTTTCTTAAAATAATTAAATAAACTTATTAATTTTAGATTTCATTTATGATTTCTTTTAAAAAAATTCTTATTGTCAACAATTACTTTTGTGTAGACGAAAAATGTCTATGAAAAATGAAAAATGAAAAAAAATGTTTATTTTTAATCATTCCTATTCAGAGTAACTTTTGTGCAAAATTTCGATATTCTCATTAATTTTGTTCGTTCAAAAACTAAAATTTTATTTACGTACTAACTTGAGCTTTCTAACATGATTTCCGCTAGAACAGGAAAGTGTAGTAAGTTGAATTATAACTTAAAAATTGCTTTCAGTATATGAAAACACTGCCGGAACCAAAAAAGAGTTTTTTTATCAGAAGATTAAAAATAGGTGGTACGTAAAATTTATTGAAAGAAAACTTTTAAATTAACATACATTTCTTATTAGTCCACTTTTTTCCAAATTTACTTCATGGATCTGTATACCTAGTTTTCTATTTCTGGATATCATACAATATGTATTTTTAAAGAGTTTTTCAATATGTCGAACTTTTGGTGATTCGTTTAAAAAATGTATTAAACGAAACCCTTAGCTCACGTCTCAAAATGTAATTGACCCTTTGCTTATTTTTTTACTGCTTTTTCTAACGTCATTGACATATCGGAGAATCCTTTTCACATAAGGTTGCAACTCCATTATTTCACACCCTAACAGTCGATTGAGATAGGTTAGTAATAAGTTTCTTGAACTCTTATCAATGTCATTGACAAATTGTGTGTGTGTAATATTTATTAAAAATTGTACAATAACTATGACTATATTGTTTATAATTATAACCTTAACTCAAATCGCTCGTAACAATACTTGCGATTTTCGAAGAAATTCACTTGGTTTTGAGTCTCATTTAAAACAAGTTTAATGGAAAGCTGGTACTTGCACGCTTATTAGTTAAATAAACAAATGAAAAATAAAATTTTACTGTGTGAAAATTAAAAATGAAAAACAGAATAGAATATTTTTTTATATAAAATGCATTTATGAGAATATTATTTTAAAAATACTCGGGATTATGAGTAAATCGTTTCGTATCATTAGTATTAATTTCTATTTATGTAACGTAAGCTTCTTAAACTTAATTCTACCGTAAATGTCGGTAAATTGTGAAAAAATTTTATTAAAAAAAAAAGTTAAAAAGACAATTCAACTTATTAAAAATATACCTGCAGGGCCAACAAATAACCTAAATCGGGATATTTAAGCCAATATAAACCCTAAACCGTGTTATTTGCTTGATGTTCACTCTAATCGGCGTACACACACACACACATCATCATACTGATTCCAGAGTATCTTGGAAGCGAAGCTTCCGTCGACTCTTTTGACATCTGAGTGCCGTCACGTTGATTACAAACAGGCCAGCTAGTAAACCAGCTGGCGAGCGGTGATCGAACGCAAGGCCTAAACGCGCTCGAAGTTTTGCTGAAAAACGCGAATGGCATTTAACCAGCCTTCGGGGTGAAAAAATTATTATTTTCATCATGAGCGAAAATAAAAATTTATTTCCTTCTCAGCAAAAGTTCGCTTACGTCTCTTGGTACTAGCATGCTAGTACTGCAGTGTATTCCGGTTCGCAGAACAAGGAGTTCTGCTCCCCATCGGTTTGGTCCCCTTGGGGCTGTTCGAGGTCGGCGTTGGTCCATCAATTCTTATTACAAAACCAATGTTCCAACTGTGACCACCTACAGAAATGAGAGGCATTTCTGGATCCTAATCGGCGTAGGAACAACTACGGCAGCCGAACACGTACACGTACCGTCAACAGAATGTTAAAATCTATAATTTTTCAAAACTAATCGATATTTAAGATTTTTACTCACCTTAAACACTTCATTTTAATGTTATCTATCAAATTCCGTTGAGTTTTTTTATAATAAATACTATAATATTTTATGTAGAGGGTTATAGTCCTGTCAAATAATTTTTATCTCAACTTGTTGTTATAAGTTTTAACTTACTTAAGGAACCTAAGATATAAAAAAACATTCTATTTCATGTCAATAAAAAATTAATTTTAAGGAAATTTTGGTAGTATTTTGTGGTCTCTTGTGTAAATAGTCCCACTTTTAACAATGTAACACAATTTAAAAAGCTCTAGGGGGAAATTTTTCACAGTACATAATTGATACAATTTCCGGGCATTGCACTTCCGATAATCATTCGGTCAAGTTTAAAAAATCGATTCTTTAATATCCATCATAAATTCAACCGAATAAATTCTATTTTAACGAATTTTGACGAAAAAATGTAGGCATAAAAAATAAATGAAAACTACATTGTAAAATTATTAATGCTGTTAAAGCATATAACTCAGGTTGCTAAAACTCCATCAAGTATTAAGGGTACCATGTTACTTTCACGTAACTCTTAATGGACGTCATGAAAAATTCTAGTGCATTGCAGCATCCCGAGGTCGATGACTCCAAATTATACTCTGCTATCTGAACTCTCAAATACACTTCCTTCCTGAAAACTTATTGTTACGCAAATTTTCAATGAAAATAAATGTTAAAATATGTGTATAAATTTGCAAGGTAAATAATATTACAATTTTTCTTTATTTAAAAGATACCTATCAACGATTTTGCAGATACCAAGTTAGAACTTTTTAAGCTTTACTTGGCGTGAAACATTAAAAGCTGGGTAATCTATCAATGCCTCATTACGGCGATGAACTGGAAAAACATTTTTTAAAAATTTTAAATTACCTTGAAATATGCTACAAGAAAACATTGACCGATAATGAAATTTTAGATTCTGCTTCTGAGTTCTGATGTATAGTACTATCTGTAATTAGGAACGATATAATTTTTTAAATTAGGTAAAATAAAATATAAAGCAGTGTATCTAATGAAAATGAAATTGAAAAACTAATTTTTTGTAATAACTTCCACGCAGGTACCTTATTTATTTGCGAGCATGTGACTAGCAAACACTTTGAGTTCAACGTGATCACGATCACCTGTAGCTCGCAGTACGTAATGCCGATACAGCACATGTTGTATAGGTACTGAGATTAATTAAAAACGTGATTCTTGACGATAAACTCATTTAAATTTATATTATATAGACAATAATCGATTAACAGCATGTGCGGTGGGTGGATACTGCCATGAGTGGTACAATATTCTCTTACCAAAAGGCTCTTCTCTAACACGGCTCTTAAATAAACGAATCTTTTAGTCCTTTTAAGTTCTAAAATATTAAATATACAGACATGTTTCGGTTAAGGGCTAACTATGATCACTGCGCACAACAATATAATAATATCGCATCCAATTAGAATGATTGTATATACTTAGTTCCAGGGGCGGATGGGCTATCAAAAAGTTACCGGGAAATTTATGTCGGCGGCCCAAAAATGCAATCGTCACAGCCCAAAATTGCGCCGCAGGCAGAATGGGGGGGGGTCCCCCTCCCGTTGCGAAAAAAAATTTAATACCAGTAACAAAAATTATATTTTTATTAATAACAAACCATAGTGAATATAAAAAAAATTAAAATAAAAGTGCATCTTTCATTAATTTGCTGCTGTTATTGTCGATGTCATTCATCAAGTTTTTTTCTATATTCATTAACTTGAATGACTCTTATCTATTATCTGAAAACGATCTCTAGCAATCTACTTTCGAAATGGGCAATGAATGTAAAAATTGGTATGCTAGTAGGCCCATATAGCCAGACCGAAAATTAAGGTAGGGTAAACGGTTTGTATGGCCGGGCAAATTATGGGCGCGTGAGGGTGGCGGAATATATTTTAATCGCTGCAGGCGAAAATTTTTGAAATTTCAAGGTCAACGCGGTTTAAGAAAAATTAGAAAATTTATCAGTTTGGCAGATAGCTAAAGATAGTGTAACATTAAAAAATTGACTTATGGTGAGATTATGCAACACTATTAAAATAAGCTAATTTAAGCTAATTTAAATTATAAAAGTTAAACATACGTAAACTAATGTAACCGGTTATGCAAACATTTAATTTAATTTAACAAGTGTCAAAAATTTTAACTTTTTTATTTAAATGTGTCAAATTTAAATTTTTAGATTTTAAAATTACTAAAATGCGCTTTCGTGAGCATTTTACTCAAATATCTATTATTTTTTATAGATCTATGATTCTACCACATCAGTTCTCCTATTTTGAATATCTATGGTGCATACCTATCATTAATCGTCGCTGCTCGTTGGTAGATATTATTCAGGTTGGAAAATAATTATTGATACTATTATTTTTTATGATAAAGCGGTCCAGAAACAGTTTTTTATAGCTTGGAAGAGAATTATGCTTAATTTGAGTCGACACAGTACAACATTCATTGCTTTTTATCAAATCATCCACTTCGAAGAAGTATCCCACGAGTCGATCAATTAAATTAAAAATGAGTGCAGAATTGGACCAGGTGATGCAAACTGCCATGGCGAACTTTTCCTAATTAAAATCTAATTGTTTGCTAATAATTAACTCAATAAATAAGTTGTTTTCATTATTTATTCTTTATTTGCGTTTATAATTCAATTACAAAATTATTAAAGGATAACAGTACGAGATTATTTATATTTGTTAAAACCCAGTAGCACTTGAACTGAAATTATTTTCTTGCATGATAATATACTCTTCTTGTACGAGGTTTTAAAATTTTGACATCAAACATTGCTCCTTCGGGGTGCTGATTTATTGGTTGTATAAAATTTCCAAGTAATTTCTTGCAAAGAAAGCTACAAACATAGTAATGATAGTATTATTTGTTAAATATAATAATATTAATGTAATAAGTACTTACTATTAATGAGTATGTAACCGTAAGACATCTTCGGGAAATAAATTATTTCATCGACTTGAATTTTCATTTCGACAGGCGAATTTATTTTGTATACAATATAATAATACATTTTGTATTTAAAACATAGCTCTAGGTCATTGTCCTTTATGTATTTAACCATATTTAACTATATTCTGAAATTTTCTGCTTACATGTAATATTTGGGCTTTTTATTTTTATCAACTAAAAGAGACAACAAAACGAATAAACTGCTTCAACACACAATTTCTAAAGAAATTTGTATTGTTAATACTTACAGTTTCATGGTATAATAAGCACATTATGAGTGAAGAGATGTTTTGTGGCGCAGAGTTAGCGGAGATACAAACCTTAATAAATATAAGATAGAAAGTTGAAGCCTCCAGCTGTGACATATACAGCATGTAACACAATTATAAATACACAAAAAAAATATTTTTTGTAAATAGTCACTACAACTTTATCATCTGATGAATTTAAAATTCAACTTTAAATATTTTAATTTATTATCTGTCATTCCGAAGCCCCGCCCCATTATTATTAAATTACGTTAAATGCTTGCATAATCGTTCATTTTTTCTTAGCTTAAATTAGCTTAGCTTAAATTAGCTTAAATTACACTAAATGCTTGCATAATCTCACCATTAGGAGGAGTCCTAACATATAAGTCACCAATAGAGAAAGTTTATTAACGCTAATAAACGTTTTGATTGGTTTTAACGTTATAACTTCTCCTAAGTCAGATCTGTTTTTGCCTAACTATCCTGTCTCTAATTACAATATAACTATTTATTAGGATATCCATGGGAAAATAAAAACAAATAATGATGGATAAATTGTAAAGTTGATATTATATTTCATTATGTTTAGTTAGAAATGGGCCAATGGCCGTCAACGCGGCCGACAGGCCGAGCCGTAACAATTTTTTGACCGACGTGACGGCCCACGGTCCCACAACCGACGGCCCATGATCCTAGGGACCGACGGCCCACCGGGAAATTTCCCGGTATCCCGACGGCCCCATCCGCCCCTGCTTAGTTCATAAACTGGAACTAACCAGAAGGGTTAAATAGGGTTAAAGCTAAACTTCAAACTTCCTCTCATGTCAGAGTTAACCAAAAGAGTGGTCGTGAGGCTGGAAGTATAGGTTAATCTGATTTACAACTGATGCTTTCCGAGTTCTTTTCTAAGAGTTTGTGTTATTTTCAGAAAAATAAAGTCAACTTAATTTATATAGTCACCTTTTTATGAAAAAAGTGACAAAGGTTTTCTGAAATAAAGCGCGCTTTCAGCAAAAGGTGGATATTAAATAATGAAGCTTACTTGTTCTGAGAGCAACGGCCTTTAAATTTAATAATATTCTTGCAAGAGAAAGTTAAATACATATTTTCCGCACTACATCTTTGTGGTATTACGCGTCAACTTTGAAGCTAAATATTTGCTATTATATTTTACGCGTCAACTTGAATTTTATATGAAATAAGGAAACTAGGAATCAACTCATGAACACTACACGTGATGTTTACAATAATTTTACACCTGCTAGTACAGCTTGTGCTTATATTAAAATCTTTAAATTATTGGTTTCAGTGTTACTGATGTTGACAACTCCATTTAATAGCAATAATACAATACGTTTGTATACCTAATGCTTTAATCGATTTCTGCCTTTTCCAAACATCTAGCTGAGCAATCCGTAATGCTTTGTTAAATAATATGTGTTACCTATATAATCTGCATTGATTAGTAAGGGCAGATTCAGGAAAAATGTTTTTCTAGATTTTCAGTCCATTCCAAAGCTACAAACATGTGCAATACATTTGCATATCTGCTTTATATGCTTTTATTATCATAATTATTATTTAATACTAAAAGAGTTGATGATGCAACCCATTTAACGTGAAATCCGAACCACCACCTTACCCCCCCCCCCATCCATGTACCACATCAAACTTTCTATACAATTTTATATCAACCATCCCCCTCCCCAAATTTATAGCCATACAGAAAACTCCGTGGTCATAGTGCATATTACAATGAATTTTAAATTAAAATAGCAACAGCAAATTGGAATGGCCATTATTAAAAACAATAAACTTAATAGAAAAAAGAAGTCTAATTAGCACTTGAATAAAGATTCCACAAGTTTGACATATCTACTACAACGATCAAAGCAAGTTACCAGTCATGACATGACCATTACTAAATTGAAACTTCTATTTTCTAAAGTACAACACTATAAAATCCGCATGAGTTAGCATGTTAGCCTCTCATATCAATCAATATCCATGAGGTTGAATCCCGTGGGATTCCATCTTTAGAAGAATTTTTCACTCATAAATTGTCTACTTGCTGGACCCGATGGTCTGCAATTCACGGCGTAAACATCGCTTTCCTATGGTTCGTATTCCTTATTATCTGTAAGGCGCGGGGTGACTCAATCTAGAATTTTGGTGTTGAAGTTTGTAGAATTTTATTAAATTTTGGACTTTCTGTGGATTTCTTATGGAATTTTGGAAATTTTTATAAAAGTTTTGGAATTTTAGTGTACGCCATTTTTTAAAATAACCTATTTTTAACACTGAACGGACATGGGCAGAGAAAACTGGAAGCTGTGTAAAAGGTAGGACACGAAAAATATTATAGTACCTACGTATGTATAATATAAATTCGTATAATTTTAGTTCCGTTAGTTAGTTAAAGTGACGTACCTAGTTGGCGTCAATAAATAATGTTACATTTGCTGCATTGTTAAATTGAACACCTATTCTAATGGGGAAAGTTTATTTTATATTGTTTAATTTTCACGTGCGGATTTGACAGTTCAGTACACTTGTCTTAAGGGGGGTAGGGTTAATTTGTGCAAAAAAGGCACATTTTTGTGAATTTTTTTTGACGACACAGTTAAAATCTATTTATTAAAACCAATGGTACATTAAAGTATAACATTCGAAGAATATTGTGTAATATTTTCATGAAGAAATATTAAAAAATACGGATATGGCAGCAATTATTCGGAAGCAACTCGGAAAAAAGTAGAATTGCGGTGTACCTCATAACTCGGTGCTGGATTATCGGAAATCAAAAAATCAAAGTTCTTTCGTTAGATAATCGCTTTCCCCATGTAAAGCTGGGAGGGTTTTTCGAAATTTCAATTTTTCACTTTTTGGGAACACTTCGAAGGGAAAAACGCGATTTTTGCGAAATAAATCGGCTAATTTGTTATTGTAAAATAAAAAATATTAACAAATTTAAAAAAAACTCTCCAGCGTTACCTCGTAAATTATGTACAGAAATAGTGTTCAAGATTTCAAAAGGATCGGTGCAGTAGTTTTGAAGTTATGATGTACACCGACTTTGAAAACGTAAGTTGTTGGAAAAACGCTTTAAAGTTTTGATATAAACCACGGATATAAACTTATAAAAGATAAAGGTATACAGGTATAAAAATACTCACAACGTCGTCAATTTTGCTCCGATCGACTTGAAATTTTGACACAATGTTCTTGAGATGTTATGCATTCAGTTAAAAAAATAAAAATAAATAGAATTTTAATACCCTACCGCCCCCCCCCTTAAGACAGGCACATAGTGGAATCAGGTTTTATTCTCCTATTTGCTCACTTCAATCTTTGCATTGAAATATCAGTCCGGTTGCCTACTTCATCTGTGTTGGGTTACATTCATTCTAATTTTCATAAATTTTTTTGTTTTAATGAAGAATGAATTCAATATTTTATGGCCTAAAGATTACTTTTCAATTGTTTTTCTCAAGGTTTATCTAAAAAATCTAGAAAATAATCTATAGAAAAGATGTGTGCAAAATTTCATCGCGATTGATGAAGAACTTTTTGCATTATTGTTTCCACCAATTTGAAAAACGTAGTTTTGAGAAAAAAGCGTTTAAAGTTTGAGGACATAAATATTAAATGATTTTAATGGCTTACCGATTATTTAGCAATTTCAAGGCTAAACAATAGTCCTTTGGCGGCCTCGTAAAACTGATTCTTTCATAAAAGAAATCACATCCCTTTTGCACTTCTTTGAGACCTTCGATTAACTTCCATATAGTTGAGTGGACCATTGTTAATATTCGTTTTGTAATCTCCGATACCTAACTTTGGCGTGATTATTTGTGCGATCATCGCCGTTTAAAGTTCAATGGTAGAGATTCCATATCTCTACCGGAAATAAAGGCAGGCGCTTTTCCTATCTCTGCACATATCCGCTCTTCCTAGGTAATTATCCTCAAACCAATCAAAAATGGACGTCATGGACTGTCAAAGCATCTACAGCCTCATCTAGGTGATAAATCGGAACGAATGTAATTACGATTATCATTCATGTTTGTAGAAAACAATCTGGTTTATTATTGTAGCAATTCATCAACTGAAATTACCCAAGTTGCTTCAATCAAGAAAGCAATTTTGTTTTCAAAAAAATAATTCAAAACTTAAAAAGAGAAGCCAACTTGTAATTTTCTATTTTTCGATTTTTCCCGCAGTTCTTTATGCCTGCGTTTCCATTCCTCATAAGTTTCATTTCGTCCTTTCTGTTCCTTTTCTCAGGTTCTCATAAATTTTATTTTTTTATAATCCCATAAATCGATTACTCCATTTTAATTCCTAATCTTGTATGTTTCCGCATTGTTTTTACTACTATCTGCTTCCATTTTGTCGTTTATTAAGTTTCTATAGTTAATTTCTAAGTTTCAATTTAAGATACTGATCGAATTATTGATTTTACTTTTTCTGATTATTTAACTTTTTCTCACCGTTTACATCATTAATCCATGTATCGACTTTGTAACACCAACTGCCCTCTGAAAACGCACCCTCTAATGAGAAAGATCCCTAAAAATAAAGATCCAGATTAAGGGCCGATCTATTCATCTCTTCGTAAAGCACCAAGTTACTACCTGTCTGATAAGTAACAAGTTTCCTGTAAAACCTTAAACGTGCCCTATATTTGCAAGACAGAAGTTGCTTATTGGGGGGTGAATAAACGTTTACGAACCCGTAACGCTATTAGATGCTTTACGAGGAGATGAATAGATCGGCCCTAAGTCACAATCCAGAGAGGAAGCTCTCCTGTTGATCTGGTGTTGTACCGGTGTTGTAGACCAGCTCCCAATGATATTTGCGGATTACTAGGTCGTGGATTCTGAAAACAAAAGTTTTTACTAATTTTTATGTATTTACAAATTAACCATTAATATAGTATTAAAAAATTTCGTGTTTAACGACTGATAATACCACTGTCGCAAAATTTGCATACTATTATTTTAGCGCAATCTATCGAATGATGCTTGTCAAAATTTGAAACAGATTTATGGAGTAGTTTGTTCTAACAATTGTTGAAAGGGACAAGTTTATGTTCGTTTACAATTATAAAGAAAGAAAGAATATCGGTCAGTGATTAGATTTCTATTTTTGGATGGGAAGACATATGGAAAAATCAAAGTAAAGTTGCATGCTGCTTATAAGGACTCTGTACCTTCGACAACTACGATCAGACCTTTGTAATTAATTCATTAAACATCCGTTTTTGATGAAGAACACCCAAGCTTTCTAATTGAGATGAGACTAAGGATATGGTCAAAAAATGCAGGAAGTCGTATTAACAGCTAAACAATTGCTAATATTGTAAACATCGCAATAGAACGTGTACAAAATTAATATCCTACACAAAAAATTAGGCATGAGAAATCTCTCATCAAAACGAGTGCCGCATTTGCTAATAGTGGAGCAAAGGCGGAATTGCATAATAACTTTGGAGCACTGTTTGGAAGCAAACTTGTCACCAGGCAAACCTGCTCCACAGAAGCCGAAGACAGTGACATCGGTAGGAAAAGGGGATGGTTGTGATTTGCGAGGCATCATATTTACTAACTATTCGTAGAACGGAAGAACAATCACGGGACCCAGCCAATTTTTTCTAATCCGATCGACTCTCATAATTAGCTTACAGGTACCATCTTCAGTTATCAAATGTCTACTTGTTGACACTATGAAACATTATACATTACCTAAATATTCACCTTCTCTTAGAAGATATGTGAGAAGACCGAATTATGAATTAGACCGAAAGACCGATTATGATCTAATCGCAAAAATAAAAATCTACATAATGTTATCATGGAAAGGTACAAAACCAAACATTGAAACCTATGTTATCGTACGTCATTTGAGTACGCACTATTATTGCATTATACTGTAAAACATGCTCAAATAGCAACGTGACAACAGTTTCCTTGAATGATATAATAATTAAATAGCGAACTCGCTCAGGTAAACTTGATAAAATTCAGAAAACGTGAGGAGAAACTCACGAAACGTGTTGACTAAACCTATAATTTAATATTTAATTTTCTTTTGAGAAAAAAATAGTTGTTGAAAAGACAAAAATTTTAAAATTTTCCATAAATTCATTTGACTGATTATGAAAATCTGTTTTTCAGTTTTTTAAATTAAAATTAAATAAAATTTTATCAATGCTGACAATTTTTTTAGTTATGTGGTAAATTTTGACAACTTATTAATGGGAGTGAGAGTAAATTGAATTTACTAATAGAGAAAGAAGCTGGGGAAAAAATTACAATGTTTACACCAGTAAAAACCGCAAGAAGCGACTATTAATTGATATTATGTGCAGGATACGCCAATTCAGCCCTTAAGTAAACTTCTGCGCTGTGCTCTACACATCACGTTGCATCCCTTATAAAAGCCGGTGTAAGCACAACGTGAAACAGTATTTGCTTCGTTCTTGTACGATTAAGTAAAAGTTAACAGTAATATAAACAAAAGTTTATTAAAATGAAATCGACAGTTCTTTCAACATCACATAATAATTCAACCCTTATGATACAAATTTCATCTCCCGAGAATCGTAGTATTTCGCCGTTATCATCGACATCTTCTTCAAGGGAAATACGGGGAATTAAATTGTTTCGAGCAATTAGTAGAAAATTGTCTAGAAAATCTGAAAAGGACTATAATTTCAACGAAGATCTTGATAGCCGATCATCTAGTACCGATTCCTGTTCATCAACTTCGGGAGGTAGATCTCCAAGAGCTAGAAAAATAGTAAGTTGTAACTTTAGAAACGTAAATTCTCAGAGGATGTCGAGTAGTTCTACTGATACGATTAGTGATACGCATTCCATTAAACATAAACATTCAACTTCGGCTGAAAACTTTAAAAGGGCTTTCCAAAATCTCACGCTGTCAAGCAGGTCGCAAAGTTGTAACAACACGAAAGAAATGAAGAGGAAACATCCTAAGAAATCATCCTCACCTAAAAAGATTCTTCGAGCACCAGTAGCTTACACTTACGTCAAAGGTTTGTCTGGATTGTCGCAAAGAATACCAAGAACTCAAACAAATTTGTGTTTCAACGGAAATTGTGGATACAGTGTTCGATATAATATGGGCAGCTTAAATCGATGAAATTAAAATTTCGCAACATAATTTATTATAATCTTTATTAAATTTTATCTTAAATTAAAATTGAGGTAAAGCGATTGTGATAACAGCAATATGCTTATGTAAGTGTACATATATATAATGTGGGAAAGGCTGTTAATATGTATACGTATCTTAAGTATATCAAATCATTCTAGATAATATAATGTGTGCATATTTACTAATCATTATAAACATAAAATAGAGTTAAGGTTTTTATATTGTAATCTAAAGAAAAGTCTGTGTATCAAAAATTTTTATATGACCAATTTGTCTTCTTGTATAAATTAGTGTGTAAAAACTAAAACATATATTATGTATAAATTTATTGTAACAAAATATTTTTTGTTAACCTACCAAATGAATTGCACCAAATTTAAATTTTGGCGTAGTATTTTTGAGAATACATATAATAATGCGCTAGAATTCATTTACATTTTTTGCACTAAAACTTAACAATTTTCCCTAATAGTGCCTTCTAGATGTACGTACTTATCCTGTTATTAATATTACAATAAATAATATGAAAATTTTACTGGAATTATTTTTTATTTAAAAGAAATCAACAAAAATAAGAAGTTATCATACATCTTGACTTTGATAAAAAAAAATACTTTTATCTACTTTTTACCATTGGAATCACTGAGAGCTACCCATGGGATACAAAATTTTGAATTTTCTAACATTAACATACAAAAGTAATGCAGTTTAAATATATTTTCAATAGTTATTGTCAAAACTGATCTACTGAAAGCAGTTCTACATCCTACGAGAAAATCTATAATATTTTAATTTAGACTATCTAAATCTATTTAGACTTTTCTCCACATTAGTGAAATTTATTTTAAATAACAATATTTACTATTGTTCGAATGCTTTGAGTTGTTTTTCTTGATCATTTTGAAAGTTTATACGGAGATAAATGTAAATCTGAATAACATTTTCTTGTAAAGGTTGCAAAGTGACACTTAAATTTCCTTCTTCCACGTGACAATTTCGGATATATTTTAAATAATACCAGTAAATGTTTTTCTGAAATTGTCACGTGGAAGAAAGAAAATATTTAATTAGATTGCGTAACCTTTATATTTTAAAAGTTTCCAACCTTACAATAATTTCGACAAATGCTTCGAAAATGGGAAAATCGAAATAATTTTATTTAAACTTTGTATACCTTTAGCAGTAAATTTTGCTCATAGCTAAAATCTATTGGTAGTTTCTAAAAGTACGTTAATAAATGCAATTACTTACCTATATAATTTTATACAGTTTAAACAAAAGTTTAAAATACTGGGCAAAAAGAAATAAAAATTAGACTTGGAAACATAAAAAAGTTCCAAACTTGACCGGAAGTAAACCCCAATTCATCATTTAGCATAAGTCTTGATTCATGAAGAACCAAAAACTAAAGACCCAATGAAAGGATAAGAAAGAGAAGTAAATTAAAGAAAAATGTAATTTCACATTTTGATCCCGATGAAATTACTGTATACAAAATTATTATTCTGTTCCCCATGAAAGTCATGAGATTGTAGCTTATGATAATGATATTAATAGATTAAATTTTCATTTTTGTGTTACCAAATGCATTTGGTATAAGAAAGAGATAAAAAAAATTAATAGAAATTAAAAAACTAAAAACTCAAATACAAAATACTGAACATTATTTTTTATTTATTATTTAAATTAAATTATTCACAAATTTTTTATTTAAAAATTTAATGTTCATTAATTTTCAATATGTCAAAGGTATAATAAAGCCATGGGTGACTGTTCTATGATGATTTCATAATTACGAGTACCTACCTTCAAATGTATAAACATAAACAAATAGTCACCAAGTCACCGATTTACATCAAATTTGCGATCAAAGTTGCAGAAAAAAATTATTTTTCTTTCCTTGAGAACTTTTTCGTTTTGTACCTACAAACTGTATCGGAAAAAATTATATAATAATTAATTATTAATATGTGATAAAAGTAAGTAATAAAATATTTGAAAACAAAATTAGTCCAGCAGTGTGACGTAAAGTATACATGGGCAGGCAATGAAGCTGAAAGCTTCCATGCAATCTTGGGCTACTGTTATCATCTGAAACATTAATCCACTACCTTTGGCGAAGATAGGGCAAACCATCACATTTTCCTCGTAAGTCATCGTATGGTTGCAACAAAATTGATATAATAGTTAATATCTATTAAAATATTGCAGAGAACTACATTAAAAATCAGTGCATCCTTTATTATGAAGTTATGTTGGTAAGGCAGCGCCCCCTGCTAGTACAGAATACTGATCAGTATTTAAGAACCTATAGTAAATATTATTCTCTCGATTCCCAAAACTTATATTATAATCAGTCTATTGGTATAAATCATTTGGTAAAGGGTGGCAGTGAGTGGAATACAAGCAATACGATTAGAATCCTCGTACGTTTTGCACACCTAAAAGACATCCAAAAGGTGAATTGGTGATATTGGTGAGTATCGAAATGTGATAATAGAGATGATCTCAAAAGCTACTGGTATATCCAACAATATTATTTGGCAATATTTCCACAGATGAAGTTGGATTTTACTGCACGACGACTTACCTTACGACTTACGACTTGTGCATGAGTTATCGTTTTAAATTCTTTTAAGCCTAAAAAACTAACCGTGGAAAATTTACATTGCTGAATAAATCTGAAAAATTGTCGAAGAAGTAGCTTTATTCAGCATACAAAAGAAAATAGTTACATGTTAAACCAACGCTTAACTTTTAATTAGCAAAACTAAAATTTTTCCAAAATTTATCTTCTTAATGATACCAAATAATTCAAAATTCGTCGGATTTTTGACCCATATTCCGTTAGCTCAGTCGATTATCTCTTCCTTGTCAAGTCGCCGTTATCGCTCGACCTTCAATTCCTTTACTAAATATTTTTACTTGCAAATTTGATACTTCGCAAATTTTAACTTTTCTAAACTTTTCTCTTCAGAATTTTATTCTACATGAAATAACACTGTTTAATTTCCAAAAAAAAAAATCTTTTTCAACTACTTTTTTTAGTTCACATCAAAAATCGACACCTTGCGACTTAGACCGTCGCGTCGCACGCAAAATCGCTTTCTCTCACTTCCGACCTCCACTCGTCTTTGCAGAAACCCAGAGGCAAATTTCAAAAATTTCAATAATTCAAATTTCAAAAATCGAATAAAACTACCCCAAGCCAAAACTTCGTCGCCCCAACCGGAATACAACAGCTCTTCCCTATCTTTGTTCAAATCCTACCGAAATTGGAGATATATACCTTGGATATATACCTTGGAATAAAGAACAAATTACAAAATCTAAATTTACAAATAGAATCTATTTACAAATCATGGATGTAATCGTCAGCGTTAATCAATCTCACATTGACGTTTCTTGATTCTCAATAAATTTTCACTCATGACCTTCTTCCAAATGTTTGCAAAACTTCAATTTTCGAAAATGATCCATAATTTTTCCAAAATTTCAAATTTTCCGTTGTGAACTTTAACCAATTTTATTTCATTTTCGTAATCTTGCAATTTTTAATTTGTTTAATCTTCCAATTGACTTATACCTAATTAAATTCTTCACAATTAGGGGTAAGTTCTACAAAACCGGATAGTCTGGTAATACCGGATAGTGTATGTTCGCTTAGAAACGCTGACGCTATCTCTCGAATTCATGCGGAAGCATATTTTACTTGATAAGAAAGTAAACTTATTGTAGACAAAGAACCGCATATATGTGTTATTTTCGGTCAAGATAGGTTTGAAAAAAGTGCGTTCTAGAATTGTGATTTTTTGCAAGTGGATTTTGAATCAAAACTTTTTTGTGGAAAAGGTGGTTATTAGGTAATTACACTATGTTAAAGTACATGAAAAGAGGTTCATTCGCATGTGATTGTTTTCAATTTTTTTTTCATAATTTAATTGTGAAATTTACATTTAAACATTTTCAAAAAAATTATTAACTTTGTAATATTGAATTTTGTTTTTCACGTATGTCCACACTCGTTTAAATCCGCAAGTAAATCTCGCAGCTTTTTGTCCCCCTGTATAATTTGGTATATTGGAGTTACGAGATTTGCAGATTAAGCCGACGATATCCGACGCAATCAGGATTAGAACCGCGGTTTCCCGCTCTGTAGTCTATCCGTGTTTGATTTACGCCAGACTGCTGTTTTCACCACTACTTACATATCATATTTCCATCCACTTTCCACCTTTCCAAGCAGCAGTGTCATACACATTTTCATAATTTCTCATTTATCATTTATCAAAAATATTTTAAAAATATAATAATAATATAAAATATAGAGTAATAAAAATGGCATAATTACACAAGTTTACAAATTCGGCTCAACTTTTGGACCCAAGCAGATGAGAACGATTCTTAACGTTATTTTGATGTCCTGAACTCAACGATTGGTTATAGTTTTCGAGTTCGCCCATAGAGGGCAGCACTGCGCTCTTATAACGTTATAACAGCTATCAGCTGACCACGTTGCATCGAACATCTTTTGGAACTCGTTTTTGTACTGTGATTGTGCTTAGGAACGTGTGAAAATGTGAAAAAAAAAAAATAATGTTTGCAAAATTACCACAAGATTGGAGCTCGAATGTCTCTCAAGATACATTTTCTGCATTCATATCTTGATTTTTTCCCACAAAACTTGGGCGACACGAGCGACGGGCAAGGAGAGCAGGCTACATCAAGAATGAATTTATTGAATATTTCGAAAACTAGAACAAATTTCAAAAAAAAGGCTGCTGATTTGGATTTAGCCTCCAAATTTACCTTATAAACAACTTTTGGTTGCTCATGTCAAAAACTGTTATTTGACTTCAAAATTAAACATAGCAACATACACAAATATTAAACAAGAAGCAAATAAAATCCAGAAGACCAGGGCCGGTATTCTGAACTCGCTCCACTCAAAGTGAGCGAGTGAGTGGTTTAATTGCGACTGCAGTAGTAATTTTGTATTCTCATTGATTCTCATGTGCCGCTCCAGCCATATGACAGTTATATCGCTCCGCTCCTCTAAAAGCGAGGACCACAGAATACCGGCCCTGGGGGGATCCTCAAAGTAAAATAAATTTAATGTGATAAGTGAACCGTAAATAAAATTAGATAAAAATTAAAATAAAATGTTAGTAAATAAAATATGTACACATTTGCAATAATTATTACGAAGCTAAATTTATGTACCGCAATTGCAATTCAACTGACCCTTTTAATACAAACAATCCTAGTCTTAATGTAAAATTTTAGGCCATCCGAAAAATTCATAAATCTAACAATCAAGAACTGCACGTTATATTAGCAAAAATTAAACAACCGGCGAATGGTTGCATGCCATTTGGCTTGATGGGTTTGGAAAATGATGTACAGGGTGGCTCAAATTCGCTTCTTCTTATGGGGAAATCGGTAACTATAAGAGATATCGAAAAATGGATGGCGCATCCTCGATCTCTTTTTTTGAGAAAAGCTCAATGGCGAAAACCGGAATTCACTATCTTTTTTTGTTTTCGAGTTATAGCCAAAAGTTCGATTATTGGACTTTTCGATAAATGTCAATATCTCGGTTGTTTTTGAAGTTTCCAAAAATGTATTTACACTTTCTTCAGACACTTTTTTAAGGGCAACAAGATAGGCTGAATAGATCTTAAATATTTAAGTGAGTTTCCGAGTTATAATACAAAGTTGTGTTTTTTTAAATGGAAACCATAGTTGAATATGACATTTTTAAATAGCATTTTTTATCCTCTTTTCAATGATATATAACAAGTGGGGTCCATTATTTCAAATAATTCCCATTTTTATTAAAAAATGCAATAAAAATAAGAAAAAAACAAAAAATTAATAACATTTTTAGTAAATAACAATAACAATTTTAAACACGACAGCAACTAAACAAAAGTTTCCCACTTTTGGGATTTGGTAGTGTTTCGTTTTGACAAAATTATAATATTGAAAATAAGGGACATCAGTTTTAATACTTACTTTAAATTTTGTATTTATTGTTTTATTTGTAAATTGTTATTGTTATTTACTAAAAATGTTATTAATTTTTTGTTTTTTTCTTATTTTTATTGCATTTTTTAATAAAATGGGAATTATTTGAAATGATAGACCCCACTTGTTATATATCATTGAAAAGAGGATAAAAAATGCTATTTAAAAATGTCATATTCAACTATGGTTTCCATTTAAAAAAACACAACTTTGTATTATAACTCAGAAACTCACTTAAATATTTAAAATCTTTTCAGCCTATCTTGTTGCCCTTAAAAAAGTGTCTGAAGAAAGTGTCAACACTTTTATGGAAACTTCAAAAACAACCAAGATATCGACATTTATCGAAAAGTCCAATAATCGAACTTTTGGCTATAACTCGAAAACAAAAAAAGATAGTGAATTCCGGTTTTCGCCATTGAGCTTTTCTCAAAAAAAAAGATCGAGGAAGCGCCATCCATTTTTCGATATCTCCTATAGTTACCGATTTCCCCATAAGAAGAAGCGAATTTGAGCCACCCTGTACATAAACAAATCTCCTAGTTGTGTAAATATAAAAATGTCTTGAGAAATTTCCGATCTGTAACAGAATGGACAATAATAGCAAATTCGTGGGATTTAAACATAAGAGACTCTAGATGAAATAAAGGCAAGTAGTACTCGATGCAAAATGTAGAATTTCCTAAATTTTCTCAATATACCCCAAGGAACAACGAATTTAACGAATTAAATTCCGCTGAGGAATCTCCAAAATAATGGGTTCCAAATAAAGTTCACAGGGAAATTATTAACACACGAATCCACAAATTAACTTCTCATCTGGATACAAGTTCTAATTTGGTGCTTAAAATTTAATTCAAGTTCTTTATATAAATTTTATAAAAGCATTCGAAAATAACAATTATTCTGGTTTTCCAACGAATATTTGGAACTACTTTAGAGATTTTTACATTTTTAGCCGCTAAAACTTGAAAATTGACAATTAATTCCTCAAAAAAAGAGCGTATGGGCGCCCACGACTGTCATTATAATATACTTTTAAATGGAAATCTATAAAGTTATATCGTTATTATTTTTTGCTGAAATGCTTTACAAAAGTAAAGAAACAGCGGATGCTATTTTTAACCTATCATTGTAACATTTTGTAAATCCTGTTAATTAATGATTAGTTAATAAATCACTATTATTATTAAAGTAGTTTTGTGAAACAACTACGATATTAATTAGTCCAGTCAAAATAGACAAAAAAAGACACAAAAAAAAAGTTTGCAATAATTCGCATCCAGCTGAAAATTGGCATAAACCTTAAATGCACTATTACAAACAAAATATCAAAAGTCCCCACCGATCCCACATCTGCTAAAAAAGTTATTCAAAGTCAAAAGTCAACAATATCGATTATTTGCAGTTTGCTCGTAAATGATAAGTGTTATCGTAAAAATAGGTTAGACAAAAATTGTAGATCATGAAATTCTCTACAAAAATTATTCTTATACTTATTTTCGTACGAATCGCTATTCCTGATATATCGCGATTTCGATAATCATTTAATCATTACCAATATTACCATTTTTTCAATCAATAGGACACTGTCTAATAAAACTTCCCAACTCTTTGAATCGTAATATCTGAGGAATAACGATTCGTACGAAAAAAAGTATAAGAATAATTTTTGTAGAGAATTTCATGATCTATAATTTTTGTCTAACCTATATTTACGATAACACTTATCATTTACGAGCAAAATGTAAAAAACCGATATTGTTGACCTTTGACCTTGAATAACTTTTTTAGCAGGCGTGGGATCGGTGGGGACTTTTGATATTTTGTTTGTAATAGTGCATTTAAGGTTTATGCCAATTTTCAGCTGGATGCGAATTTTTGCAAAGTGAAATGTCTATTTTGACTGGATTATAATGGTTAAATATAATTTTTTTCGAAACTGAAAATGTTTTGTTGACAGAAAATCATTTTATGTAATTATATTATGTATGTTCAATTCTGTTTACAGGTAAATCATTGCACTAATAAATAAAGACCTAAGATAAACACCAATCTGTATAATATAGAAAGTTCTGCTCCTAAACCCATTGATGGATTTGAACCAAAATATATATAGTCCTTATTTAAGACACTCTACAAAATATAGACTACATTTGAACCAGGAAAAATTTGACATAAGTAGGTATAAGAACACGTAAAACAAATAAATGAACAAATTGGATGACTAATTTAACGCAGGGATGAGCAACGCGTGGCCCTCGGGCTGCATGCGGTCTTTTTGACTTTTTAAATGTGTTAAATTAGAAAATAGCAAAAATAGAAAAAGTGTGGCCCGCACAACATTTTTAAATTTGTATTAGGGTAGAGTGGGGCACGGTCGGACACTTTTGGCTAACTTCATCCTATAACAACATTTAAAGATTTTAAACATACCTTAGCAGATTCTTTCACATGTTTAGCAACTCATTTCATAGTTAAAGTTTTTGAAAAGTTAAGAGTTTTTATGTAATATAAATTTTAAAAAAAAGTTGCATTTGTCCGAAAGTGCCCCGTGGCGGGGCACTTTTGGACAGACATGGGGTAGGTTTGGACACACAAGCAATAACATTAAAATCAAACGTTAACACATTTTATTTCATGTTCAGGGAGTCAAAATTAACATTGAACATTTTAAAACTAGAAGAACGTGAAGTCCCTGGAACAGAAGTCGGTTTAGGCAATTTGGACACTATGTCTTTCTAAGAAATCGTTAAGATTTCGTCAACTGGAGGGAAATTGAAATGGTTCGTTGAGTTCCTCAAAAATGTGACTACAATTTCCCCGTGTTCGACAATTCCTATCACTTGACCCAAATAGTGGTAAAATTTTTTTTGTGGGTAACTTTACCAGTCCGAAAGTGCCCCACGTTTATTTTCCGGATCTGCCCCACCTGTTCAAAACGTACTCGAAATAACATAATGATCTATTTTTCAATATTCGCCCCAGTGTAAGCTAGGTTATATAGTGCACAAATATGTATTCTTTCACATGCAAAACTTAAAATTTGAACTATTAGTTCATGGAAAAGTATGTAATCTTAGACATGATTAGTGCAATACTTCATTTAAAGGATATTTTTTAATTTATGTTAATAACTTACTAAATATTGAAGCATTTAGTACGAAATTTTCACATGTGACTTTAAATGATCACTGTTATTAACCATTACAATTGCGTATATCTACTTCTTTGGGAAGGTAGTAAATTTTGAATTTCCGGGGGTGCCCCATGTCCGAATGTCCCCCACTCTATCCTACATAGTGAGAATCTCGTTAGTCTAATGCACGTCGCGCAGTACTTTCGTAGTTGCTGCTCATCAAGTAGATTAGGTACGCAATATATCATGTACTACTCTATGTCACTCACTATCCGCCAATGAAAATATAGTCAAAATAATCTCATTAAAATCGATTTAAAAAACTACCCTGTAGTTGTCTCCTACAATTATAATTACCGATGCATCATATTGTCTGTCATATTGGTCTCCAATTTTGATTTTAAGGAAATAAATAATAAATTTTGTTGCACCACTCCGTGGCATAAAATGCAGGTGAATTAAATGATATATCAAAAACTTTTATCAAATAATCAAATATGACGTCAAAATTCATTGTGTGACGTCATTGAAAGATACTGGGTCTGCAAAAGTAGGCCAAACCCTTACATAACTAGGACTCAGCCGAGGTCGTTGATTTTCAATTCAGGAAAATCGGTTAACATACAAATGCTGCAGAATGAATTGACACACCGCTAACTGAAATGTTGAATTACGCTCCATTTAACATGGACATTCATTAAAGCAAATTATGGATGAGAATTTAAAAACCGATTAAGTGTACCTACATAAACAAAACAAATACATATGTTCATTGAACATTTATATTGCCTACTTTGCAGTACTTAATAAAATTGTATAAACATGAAAATAATAATTACAGAGTTAGTACTAAAAAAATTATTGGAAGTTTTCTTGGAGCTGCTCACTTCCTGGTAGTAATTTTTTGGTTGCAATATAGAATATTTTATTTTGAATTCGTCCTTAAACTGCTTGAACATATAGGTAATCAATGATTGGTTGTAAATTTAATGACGTCAAAATGTATGAATGTTACTAACAAATCTAGGGATGACCTAGTGACCTGCTCTCACCCTAACCATTGAAAAAGAGTCCTGAAACGCCCTCCCGGACTGTACGCAGCTATATTTAGCACGAGAGTCAACGACCGTCCAGAATCTAGGTCGTCGGTCTTAAAATATCTCGTCCTATATCGTTTAACAGGATAAGTCAATGGATTTAGATTCAGGTTATATCAAATATTATTTTTATACTTACACCTTTACGCTTCACTAAAAGTTTCAAAATTAATATAACGAATCCTTAAAATTTCTTGAAGCCTATTAAAAAGCGGTTAAAACTTTTCATTTCTTAATTGCATGCCTAATTGTAGTTTCTGCAAAAATTAAGTTCGAATCAATTACACCAACATTGTTTTCGATTGGACATAAAATCTTGTATAAATTATCATAATGTTATTTATTAATTTACTTCCTACTACTCAGGAAGTATATTATTTCTGAAAAATATTTACTATCTGCTTGATTATTATTGATTTTTATACCTAATAAAATTGTATTTCGTCGGTCGTTAACCTATCGCCAACGAGTTGAACATGATAAGCTTTATTAAATAAGCTTGTCCTGTTCAAATAGATTCGCAGATTATTATTTATTTCTCAACGCATCAGTGGAAAACTTGATCAGTACGTTAAAGAACTGTTAATTTCAAATTTAATTATAAGAAATGTAAAACATTAGCAAATTATAGTAGCAGGTATTAAGGCAATCGTTATAACGGCTCATACAATTTATTTCAATAAAATTTAATGTGTCCTTAAAAAATTATAATGAAGTACGCTTACTTGGAGGACAATGATCCTTGATAAGTAATTGAACAACATACATAGGTACAACTTGATGCTTGACTGGATTTACTTAGGGTTTATCCACATCTTCAACGTTAGCTATTAGGGAGCATAATATTAGTAGTCCCACAAGACAACCGACATCAATCACAACTAATACACCTCTTATATTAAATATATTTCAATTAAGTAGGCAAACTGTTTAACGACCTTTTCAAATAAACGAGCAGGTTATAGACCTTCTTTATTTACCACACAACATATTCATCAAAATTACACCACCACAAGAGCTTTGAGGTTGAGTAAACTGTCTACGTTTATTCCTCTGTCGCTTAGAAAAGTTAAAAAACACTTTTTAGCTGGCCTAAACAATTAATGAAAATGGAGCTTTTTATAAGCAAGCACCAATCTCATTTTTCCAATTAATTGCAAAGCACTAATTTTTAAAATAAACTAGCAACTTTCGCATCTATGTATAAGCAAGATTTAAAAGGTACTTATAGTAAGATCTATTAATCTGGTAAATGAAAATATTAGATTAATCAATAATTAATTCTGTAAATGACACGATTCGAAAAATGTTGACTTTTTATGGTTGAGTGCAGATGTGTTCGGTTTTTCATTTTAAGATACTCAGCTTCGTTGTTCTAATGAAAACCGAAGTTTCTATAATGTTAAATTGTGATCATCATAAAATGTACTATACAACCTAATTGTTATACCCTGTATACGTTTGATTAAGGGCAACGAAGTTGAACTGCGAAAATTGAAACTATTAGAGCATGAAGAAGTTAACTCACACTTTTATAAGATTCTCTAAAGGAATAAATTAAGGTTATTGCTTGTATTAGGTACATTATAGAAATTTACACGTTGTATTTATACACTTTTGTATTTATCCTAGCAACGTCTAGTAATACACAACTTTATTAGGCTTTACTAGGATAAATACTATTTGGTATAATAAATACATCGAAATATGCAAGAGAGTCTAATACCCTTAATAATGGAGATATAAACAGCCCGATAAAGCCCAACAGCATGCAGAAAGCCTTATATTGTTTTTCACGAAATTGTAGGTGGATGAAGGTAGGGTCATTGAACTATATAGGGCTATATTAAAAGTAATTCTATTGTATACTTTCATTAGGATTTTGTTTTTGTTCTTCTTTAATTATAATATCTCATACGAAGTATACAATTCTATCAGATTCTAGAAAACAAGGTTTATTAAATTCATAATAAATTACGTATCCTAACAAAAAATAAAAACAAAACTTTTAGTAAATTAATATTATTAATCATAAAATTATATTTATAGCTGAGAAATAGGACATTATAATCTATAAGTAGTATACATATAGGTATTTCTACATGGTGTTTAACCAAAAAAATATCAACAATCAGTTCCATCCTCAGAATCAGCATGGAATGAAAACTTGGCAAGAGAGAATCATAAAATAAAATATTTAACGAATTACCAGACCCCTCATAAATTTGAACGTTTGGTTTCTCACATTACAATCATTTTAGACCAATTGACTTAAAAAATGTAAGAAAATTTGCTTGCGACGGACGCTTTCCCTATTAGTTATTTTTATGGCTGTAGAATAGAAATTCCTCCAATAGAAAATCTTGGCTATGAACCTTTGAAGGCTAGGGTTTTAAAGTTCCTTAACGTTCTAGCCAAATTTGGAATAGCGTTGTACATCTACAAATACGAATAGAAAATCAATAACATTACAGAGCCCATAAAAAATGAAAAATTTATTCGGATGTGTGTCTGAATATTTGTACTTGAAGTTTGCTAGGGTCCCTGACTTCAAATGTGATGTTAAAATTCAAAATTCAAGATTCAACACCATGGATTTAATATGGCAGCTAAAATTGAAAAGTTTATTGAGATTTGCCTAAAATTTGGTATACCTGGTATATAAGTGAAAAAAAATTTTAAGTTAAAAATTGAGGCTACATATTATATGGAGATCTAAATTAAAAAATTTTTATTGTACGTATCTGTGAATGTGATGTCAAAAATGCATTATTATGAAAAACGGAACTACAATAAAAATTTTCGAGAGTCAGAACATGTAAACAATTTACAAAGAAGTTATGATCATTAATCACAAACTTGTTTATTGTTGATTTATTTGTAATAAACATAAACATGCAAAAGTAGGTCGACTCAAGCAAGTGAATGAAATCCTTAAGTGATTTCCCTCTTTGCTATTTTCATTATACACCCGCATATTGAATTTGTGTTTTTCTCATTTTCCACTAGAATGATTTTTATTTCAATGAATTCCAATAAAATTGTGCAAACAGGTACCTACTTTAAACCATATGATAAATTGAATTAATGAGTAAACAGAAGTAAAAGTAAAAAAGAGAAGTGTGATGCAGAAGAATAATATAATTTAATTTTCTTTCATCATCATCTGCAGGTTTGAGACCTGTGGTCCGTTACGTCACTCGAAATGGTCGCTCCATCTTTTTCTGGGGCGGTTCACACTTCTTCTTCTCGGTCTGTTTTGGAACATTTTCTTTGGTAGTCATTTTCTTTCATAAAACCCTTAATCCGCATGCACCCGATATCGGAGCAGTTATGGACAAATTAGAATTTGCACAAAAAGCTTATAATGAATGAACACTTTTGTATTAATAAGATAGACAATGCAAGGAAGTACTCGTATAGTAGAAACTGAATTAATTAAAAGAGTTCTAAAACAAACACTGCACTAGAGAAAAGAATAGAACAAGGCTCATCCTAGAATATCTTCATAAATTTCACACGTGCGGAAGATTTTGTGTATCCTAGACAGTGTGTGTAATAAAAGTTATTGATTATTACTATTATTTCTGAAATCAATCTTATCTAGTTTGGTGGAAATATTGGAAGGGATATGTTGACAGTAAGATAATGAAAGGCATCCATAGAACAGACTACTGTAGTGAGCAGTCCAACTTTATTTACAGAACAACGATATCTTACACGTGAATTGCAGCATCATCAATCCGATAAAATTTATTCAGTTGTTAAAATTATAATTTGAAATTTTTACATAATTTAAAAGTTATTTATGTTACTGAATTTTTTATTAAAAAATATTAAAATCATGCAGTGTTTCCTAATTTATTAGAGAGCTTTGTAATGTAGGTTGAAGTTCGTAGTCCCAAAACACAAGTTTCTTCAACAACTTAAATTATATGAAAGCAAACAGAATTTAAAAAAAGTTTGTTAGTAAGCAGTTAGAACAAGCGATATAATTGAGACAAAACAAGTAATTGGCTAAAAATTTCCATAATAATTACGGTTTTATCCCACTTTCTTATGTAAATAATTTTGTAGTCATTATTAAATTATTTTAGGATATACTTGTGGTACAATAACTTTAAATTGGCACAGGTATGACGTCATTAATGACCCAGTCAAGTTGTAAAGGGATGATATTATAAATCGCTTACGTCCTTTTAACTCCAACTATACTTCATACTAAACCACCCTTGTTTCTGATAGTCGAATGTCTGGAATATATACGCACGATTCACGGAAAAGCTGAATGAAATTGGGTCAATAACTTCCAAAATGGAAATGTATGTCACAGCTTTTTCAAACGATTTGAAAATCAATGAATTAAAATTTTTTATGAAAGAAAAAAACAACATTTATGCAATAATTGCTTCACACATAATTAATTTTACATTATATGAAAACAAAAATTAATTCATTGCTACTTATCAAATTAACTGAATAATTTTTTTATTATAATTTACTAAAACTTTTTTAACGGCTTAACCATAACCTTTACGTCATTAGATTCATCTAACACAGGCGGATGATGCAAAATTTAAACAATTCTTTATTTTATAGTTTCCGAGTTTTGTACACTGCGGCACTTCCTGGACTTGTTAGTATTTTGTATTTTATAATACAAGTAAGTACAATATAATTTCTTACTGAAATAAACCAAGAACTGTCATGCAATATAAAGTAGGTACTATGAAAATTTTCTTTGTGTCAATGAATTTCAATCAATAAACAACAGAAAATTTCACAGCATTAATGAAAACGTTTATTAAATTTAGGAATTTGTTTATTGTATTTATGCATTTGTTCATTGTATTTACATAATTTTCTAAAATTAAAGCTTTCAAACAATAAACTCAAATTCATTCATATTATGAACCTATTTCCTTCTCTCTAATAACTTTTTCTACGTCTTTCGCATTTTCCTTATACCCATTAGTGTCCACTTCAACAGTTACTTTGATAATAATATTTTCTCATTCGTGTGATGGACGTGTCCATAGCGTCTCAATTGATTTGTTCCAAGATTGTCAATATGTCACAGTATTGTAGTCAAAATAATAATAATAATAATAATAATAATAATAATAGAAAATTTTTAAATGCTATCACATGAAAAGATATGCCGAATTTTATTCCTATTACTTGCATTAATTTTATTAATTTTATACCTATTTAATTTGTTTTTAACCATATAAATTTAATGTACTTATTTATGATTAAAAAAAAAATATTCAACACACAATAAAATATAGAATGGTTGGAGCGAAATCCCCCATTCTATATTATTCCACAATGTAATATTATGTGAGGTTTTTAATAAACAAGAATATAATAATAATAATAAACCTTCTGCTTTCGTACCTGCTAATTCTTTCTTTTCTAAATTTCCTCACAGCGTATCACCTTCAACTTGTAAGTTATCCCTTAATTTATTTATTAAAAACAAGTAATTAAAAAATAATATCATTTATTACAGTTAATAATTTTAAGTTTTCTGTTTTATGTTGGCAAATTAGCGTCAACCAATTAATTTTTTATTCAAACGGAGACCTTGTTTTGTTTACCAAATGCCAAGCAAAACCTAAAAAATGTATAAGCAAGATGTAATTTGTTTTTTTGTTTAAAATTTTATTCAAAGTTTCCTATAATTAATTGATTTTCAAAACTCTGCCTGTTACAATGTTAATTAAATTTTTGCAAATTAATTAATCAGTATGGGCCGGTAATTAGTTTGCGGTATAACATTATTTTCGTATTTTAACAGAAATAAGTAAGTAAAGTAAGTAAAACCAAGTAAACACTAGTTAATTGTCGACAATTGACGTCAAGCAATAGGAAACCATACTTCTTTCTCATAGTAGAACCCCAATGCTGTCCCAATTCGTTGTCCTAATTTCCATAATTTAATGGAAATCTAAATCGAGCTTTGTTACCTAACTATTTTACAATTTTGTCATTTCACGTTACAAAATATTGAAAAGAAATTTCCAATCAAGGTTGATTTCAATATTAAAGTTAATTTAACAATTCAAAATAAATTAAAGGAAAATTTTTATAAATTTAGGTTTCTTTGAAGTGAGATCTTTTCAAGGACTTGGCATTGTAGGAAAATATATAAAATATATTAATTTTAACAAAAACGTAACTAAGCGCTAAAATATTATTATCATAATATTATTTTACCTGGGTAGTTTTCTAATGTTTCTTTCCTAGAGTACAATTTCGCCTACATGAATTTATTGAATCCTCAAGGTGGCTCAATAATTACCATTCGTTCCTTTCGAAACCAAAATTCCTTTGCTCTCAATCAATTTAATTTCACTAAACGCCCGATTTGCCTTTGTCGATTTGCATTTGTCGATTTGCCCAATGAAATAAATTTATAACACCCAAACCAAAAAATTGTTATGACCTAATATTGTCATTCCAATTACTTATTGTTTATTGTATAGACAGATTGTAAGAATTAATTGAAATAAAAAAAAAAAAAAACTAAACGCATTGATATACTTAATAAATCACAAATAAAAAATTATACTTTATTAACAAATGGCGTGCCTATGTGTTAAAAGTGGAGTTTTTAGCTCCAATGAAAAGGTATTGACATTCTATTTTTCTCATCAGAACCTACCTTTAGATGAATAGTTTAAATGGTGCTACTCTTAGATGTGTATCTGATAGATGAGGATGTCTTCAAAATGACTGCCAATGCTTCCATAAAATTGGTACTTAATATTTCAATCATTTATTTGTAGACATATTTTAATTTTGAATTACTCTTATTAAAGGGAATGAATAGCATTGCAGAAGTTATTTTGGCCTGGTTGCTTTGTTCTTTTTTATAGGCCCAACAGGCGACTAGGGAATTCAAACCCACAACTACTTATTGTAAACTAAAATTGGACTACCAAAATTTTTTTCTCTTCTTTCAGTAAGAGATAAGTAATACCTATTGATTTTCCTATCATTTATATATAAAAAAATTTTCTTTTATACATTTGATAATTTAATCCCACAATAAAAAAAAATGCGCGGGTTTCTCTTTCATTTTTTCATACAACTTCACCCAGGAGTTTAACTTAATCCCATTTTACGGTATCTAAATGCAATGATGGCCAATAGTTTTGTTTGTAAAGTATAAGTTACAAGATAAAATTTGAATAAATTTCAAAAAGTTTATTTCTTTTTAAATTTGTTAATTATCCTTAAATGTAAAATGTAAATTATCTACTTAGAATGTCACGTTCAGTCCACGTGTTGTTATTTTAATAATTTTTTTTCCATTAATCAATACAAACAAAATTGAATAATTATTTTGTTGAAGGTTGTGTATTGTAATTATTATAAAGCTAATAAAATTAATCTCGTAAACCGTAAATTATTGTAATAATAGCTAATCTTGAACATTTAAAGTTAATTTTATGACGCCACAAATATCATAGGTGTGCAGATTTCAGTAACTTTCAGTGTTTAAATGTAGCCCCCTAGAGCTCTCTCGGAAATTTCTTCTTGATTTTTTAACATCATAATCATGAAAATTTGTATTATCCATATGCAGTGGCCTGAGTTGGGCAAAAACATTTTGCGTGTTAATACTTCGATTCAGATTGCAATCGCCAGGGTAAGTTATAAAAGAAAATTTACAAAGCATTAATCAAACACCAAACAGTAACCCGATCTGAGAGGCTCTATCTTCAATTATTAAATAAACGTAATTTGCATAGTTACAAAAATTTATAGGTAAACTTGAAATTGAATACCAATAATTAACGTTGATTATTATTACGGAAAACGGTGCAGCTAAATTCAAAACTAATTTGTAAAGCAGTGGGAACCACAAAAATGTCCCACGAAAATCGTCAACAAAAATAATTCATATTATTTACGCTACCCATTAATAAAATTTCAAATAAAATTCTGATGTACCATCTCCATTTTGCAATTTGCATAATAATGTTATTACAGCTGATAAAATTTCCATTCAAATTTTACAAGGTCGAAATCCAAATCAAAAATTAAGATACTTAATAAATAATTGGTAGGTACTAAAAGGCAAAATTAATTGAGACGGAAAATTCTTGAAATAAAATAAATCACAATATACCTGCAAATTTTCAGTTAACATTCAAATAATGACGAATTAAATCCAACTCTGAATTTTTCACGCAGGTACAACTTCATCGCAACACAAATTAAAATAATTAATTAAATAATTTTAAAAAATTAAAAACTTGCATCGTTCAAGAAGAAACCAATAAAGTTATTCTCATAAATAAAAGAATTAAAATTGAACTTCTTGGTTTGTCATTTACTCTGTATAAATTACAATTTTGAGCAGGTATTAGAACATTAAATACGAAAAGCTCTGTAGGAAAGATAATAATAGGGCCTTTCATAGAAATTTTGTTTGTTTACAATATTTTGTCGTAAAATTACCACAATTACTAACAAATTTCCTTAATTTTGGTATTCACTCTACGATCTTAAAAATAAATTTTTATGTCTGAAAGTTCTATTCGCAAATAACAGTAGTAAAATTAAAATGAGGGTCACGACTTTAGGGTGAAGTACCTCTGAATGCTATAATGATAGTTGTTTGTTTGCGTTTAATTAATTTTAAATAATAATAAATTTATTTGAGATTATTAACTAAATTATACCCATATTTTTATTTTATAAGACAGGGTGAAAAGGAAAATTTCTGAAGACAATAAAGAGAGTCCAATAATTACGTAAGGGTTTTGGAGAGGGTGGGTCCGGAAAATATTACAAATCCTTAATGTGAAAGAGGCAAAAGTGTTCCTCTTTCTAATTATTTATTTAACACATTGCGTGCCACGACATATTCGGTATAATATCCTAGTTGGCCAAGACAAAATATGCACTATATCCCTAACTGCCACTGCTTAGAACCCGCTATATAAATTCCATTAGGCGTCATTCATATATGAATGCCAGTGTGTTTCGACAAACTTATCTGTCATTAATATATGAATGACGACGCTGTTCGCGGAACAACACTGTCTTTCATATGTGTATGATGTGGCACGCAGTGTTTTAAATTAAACTCTAATTGTGTCTCCAAAATCTCACAAACAATAAATTATTATTAATTTTTGCGTAATTTTTTATAATTCTAACTTGATACTTTTAATGGCTGGAGTTGAACCTGTTTTCCTTTTAGTTCCTAGTTAGACGGTGATTAGCAAGTGACGGTCATTAGCATAGCGATTAAGCGCACCGACTGATAATGCAGAAGAACAGGTTCAACTCCAGCCGAAGTAAGAATCTTATTCTGGCCGTCTCCCCTCGGAAGGCAATGGCAAACCACCGAGGTGTAATCTGCCATGAAAGCCTTTGTTAAAAGGTCACGATGCTGCCATCATGAAGCATACGATTAAGAAGAAGTTTCTATATTCTATATACAGTGATGAATTTTTTGGATGGGGTAAGTTGAATTACACTAATTTTTTCAACAGTTTTTTTATATTTGTAGGTCTGATTTTGTATGTTTTAGCTTCTATCTTTCACTGAAATAATTTGTTGGTAGGGGGTGAAGGGGTACGTGTGGTCAACGGGTTCATATGAAGTATAATATGGTATCTACTGATTGAAGAAGATACTACTCTACAATACTAATTATTAAAGGAACTTTGGTTGGAATCTAATAAGAAATGTTGAGGAAGATACGGATAATAATAACTTATCACCTTATCAGGTGTATGCAGTAATTTCAGAATTTCACACATAAATGTCCAGAACTACACATATAGGTAAGAAAGATAGCTGCATATTTTTTTCATTTAGCAGCTTTCACATTCTTCCATAATAAATTAGTTGACAGAATAACACGTCCCAAACAACATATTTTTTTATCACATTTCTGTTTCTTTCATTTAACCCTTTCTTTCATGCGCTCTACAGTAAGGCAGTAGTGAACAAATGAGTATTTTAACACACATATTTATTAAGAATGGACAGTTTTGCTTATGAGTCATTCCATATGAAATCACCGAAAAAAAGAAAAAACTGTTGCTGAACACTGTTTAAGATTTTGCTTAAACTTTGTGGAAATGTTCTTTAGGGTTCTAACGAGCACAACCCGCAAGTATTTAATTTTCGCACACACCACTTCCGGTCCACAAAAAATAAAGCAATTGAAAAGTCTTATTTTTGTGCTTTACGGTTTTAGCTATAAACATTTTTCTATTGGAGATATTATCTACTCGATCAAGGTGGGTATTTTGAAGTAGAAAGATGGTAGTCTCTAAAAAAAATTTAAATTTACATAATTTATATACTTAACCTAAAATATAACGTGGTATTGAAAATACATGTATTTTATTGATTTTTTGTGATTTTCAATTGACTCCAGCGTCTGCGCTAATATTGAATTTAAAAGTTTAATCATTCTCAGATATTAAAGTGCATATATCGTAAGAGAATATAAATTTAAATTCGATTCGTTTGATCAAATCGTTTTGAAAAAATTTTTGCTTGAAATTTTGAGAATTTGCATATTTCAGGCTACAATTTGGACGTGTTTGGTAATAGCCAAAAATTTGAATTTTGCAGGATAGTTCTTACCTTTAACTAAAAAAACTTCAAGGTCCATTTTCGCCAATGTCAAGCGTTTAAAGAAAGTCAAAAAACATTGCGATTTGTTTATTATATGGTTTAATTTTTTGTTTATTTTTTTACAAACTTTCATAAAATCTTTATACTAGCGTTTTATTTGTTAGTTTTTAGTAGTGTTCAGGCCAGTATAAAAATATACGCAAAAATAAACAAAAAATCAAACTAAATAATATTTTTTACTTCTCTTTAATCGCCTGTACATCCGCGTAAAATCTTGTAAAAGCACAAAAATAAAGACTTTTCAATTGCTTTATTTTGTGTGAACCGGAAGTGGCGCGTGCGAAAAAAATCCTTTTGGATCTTGTTCGTTCGAACCTTAAAGAACATTTCCACAAAGTTCGAGCAAAATCTAAAATATGCTGGCTTTGCCGATTTGATTATTTCATATGGAATTACTCTTTTCCCAAATTATTTTATTAAATATAACAGTTAATAAAATAGATCATGCAAAGAAATAATTAATTTATCTCTTATTATCAAAAGCAGCAACAACCAGAACCGTCATTACTACACCTTTTGCAGTTGTAATTCAGACAAGATCAACTGATATTCAGAAATCGTCAATAGTAATTCAGATTTGTCAACTGATATTCAGAAATCGTCAATTGTAATTCAGATTTGTTAAATGATATTCAGAAATCGTCAATTGTAATTCAGATTTGTCAAATGATATTCAGAAATCGTCAACTGTAATTCAGAAAACGTTAAATGATATTCAGAAATCGTCAATTGTAATTCAGATTTGTCAAATGATATTCAAAAAACGTCAAATGGAAATCAGAAAACGTTAAATGAAAATCGGATAACTTAATCACTGACTTATGTTTTATATCTCTTAATCCGTTCAGATATACTTTATATAACAAAACTATTAAGTTGGTTGTACATAATAAAAAGACACTATCGTAAGCAACGACATATAATTCAAAAAAAGTAAATAAATAAATTTTAAAACCATTAAAATATGGTTTTTTTAGTTTTTATGGAGCCCTTTCATTTAAATAATTAAAGTTCATTTAACGGTTTCTGAATATCATTTGACAATTTCTGAATATCAACTGACGGTTTCTGAATTACAATTGACGATTTCTGAATTACAATGCCATACAACCTAAGCCCGGACCTGTATATGACATTAATAAAGTACGGCCCTGACTAGTAATTTAAAAATGAAGTGTGATTAGGTAATGCCAACCCAAGTCGGCATTACTAGCGTGGTCATGAATTGAGGTTATACTATACGAGAATACAACAACGAACAGAAATAAAGTAATAACTGAATAAATAGTAGTAAATAGAAAATTAGTTTATTTTATCGCAATTATTTTGGCTCACGCTAATAAATATAACAATTAGAAATTTTTAAGGAACCCCCACCCCCCAAAAAAAAAAGGCAAAACAAAAAAATGAATTTTTGAATAGTACATGCTCTGAAACGGATTTTAAATTGGGTCTGCCTGAAATATTTCAATTTTTAAAAAAAGGCATTTTGCCTAACAATCCTGTCTCTAGTCATTATAGGATTCGTCGATCATTGTCGTATTAGCAAGAAAAACTATAAAATCAAGGATTCTTACATTTTATTATCACAAAGGTAGTTGTACAATCACGACCAAAAAGAAAAAGGATGGAGGTTTTTTTGAAAAATTGGAAAAAAATTAAACCGGTACGGGTCTGATGATATCAATTTCAAGAGTAGAATCGTGAATGAGACTGAAACATGTAATATGGTAAGGTATTCTTTGATTTTATAATTTTTCTTGCTAATTTCTTCAATGATCGTCGAATCTTAATGACGCATGACGGTCCTGGTTGTTGCTGCTTTTTATAATGAATTGTAAAAAGTAAAAATTAAAATCTACCTGTAAATTATTAACGACCCATTCTCAAATATCATTTGTGTTATTCTTTTGTTTTTAATAAATTATCAACAAAACAGTTTTACTTTTTTTTAATTTTTTTGAAATTCAGAAGAATATAGGTAATTTTTGTATTCATCATTTACCTAATTTCTCATGATGGTTTATTGGGCCTTTTTTATGTTCTGGACATACTCGGATTTGCTGTGGGTCGAAATATTTATGATTCTTGTATAGAAGCCAATGCACTGCGTATCAAACGGGTCGAGCGCTCAATCTTAGATGAAGCAAAAGCCGCAAGACGCAGCACTAAATCGTCCAGAAAGGACCTGGAGGCAAATGATCTGAACTTGAAAAGGCATTTTATGGTGCTGGGAAAGCCGAATAAAGGTAAAAAAATTGGCCAAGCGATATCTTTAAAATTTCATATAGAAAATTGGTTTTCAATTTTCAACCTCGTTGTTCTCGAAATCACGTTTTTATAATTGGCACGCAGTAGAACTCAATCATTTTTTATTGGATTTACTTGAAATTTTAACCCTTAAAGAGCCATACCTAGTACCCGGGTATACTATTTTGACTTTAAAACAACACAACTTTTTTTCTACCGAGCCGATTTTTTTGAGCTTCGGTGACATCTCTACAAAAACGGTTCTCTGCACACAAAAAATTATAAAACGGAAAAATAGTGATATTAAGTCAAAAATTTTTGAAATTTTTTAAAACTATACGTAATCCGGCCATACGTATAGTCTGCATTACTTTTATTTGGGATATAAATACTACAGAATAGCTCCATTCATTCAAAATTATTATAATATTTATTTATAACAATTTAACATAGTATGATGTGTTAAAATATAACTTTTTTCACATTTTACTTGAAATTAACTTTAGAATAGAGGCAATTTGAAATAAAAAATAAATCAAGTTATATTTCATTATATTCTGCTCTACAAATTTTTTTAGGGACATTAATATGAGGTCACGCAGATTTCTGGTATTTCTAGCAACTTTTTCGGGCCTTTGCCTTTTCGAAACATCCAATAAACATAAAAAACAGTATCATGTTACTTTCATGTGGCTAGTAACGTCTAGTCTAGGTTCCGCGTTTATGTCGATGCGGAAGTAGAATTACTGGTGAAAAAAAATCACGAATTGCACCAAATAATAAATTATTAAGATTCACTGCTACTTTAAATTTATTAGTATTTATTATGTTATTGAAAAACCACCTACTGCAATCGACAAGGTAACATCTACACTTGACTAATGAGCGTTACTTGAGAATATTGCTTACAATTTAATAAAATTTTGCCAAAAACCATGAGTCACAATCACATTATGCATAAATGTAACTCGATATAAATATAATTGTTATTAAAAACGCTTATAAGAATATTAAAAATCCGCTTAAAGACCGAGCATAACAGGAATTGCATATAAATATATGGTAGTACCCGGGTACTAGGTATGGCCGATATAAGGTGTAAATTTGTATGGCTCCATAAGGGTTAATTGTAGCTTCTCAGATTTTCCATCGAAGTACATACGATTTTTATGATCGATAAGGAATTACGAGTTTTATAAACAAATTAAGGTCGATTTTTCGTAAAAAATTCAATTTTTTTCTACAAACTAATGCCAAATTTACAAAAATCAATATTTCTTTATATCCGTATGTACTTCTGTGACAAAACTCGTGTAGATTACAAAAAAAATTTTTATTTAGTTCCAGATATTCATGACTTCTACTGCGTGCCGTGGGACGCCTTAAAAAAAAGAAGTCTTGTTCTTATGTTCTCTAATCTCTACAACGCTATTTTCTTTTTAAAATAAAAACAAAAAATATTTTTATATACTCCAATGCATGGTTAATAAATGCCTAAAAGGATTTTTTGATTGCTTTTATAGTTTCGCAAAAAAAATCCAGAACAACCTCTGTTTTTACAGACATAAAACAGATAATACCATTAATTATGCTAAAAAAAACTCAACGAGTCTATGAAATTTAAACTAAGCACAGTTATGAACTAGTCATTACTGGTTGTATCGTCATCACCATTGGGCCCAATGCCTAATTGTACATTTAAGTCGGTACTGTAAGCTGACAATATAGTCGCTATCACAAACATCGACAAACCCATAATGGCTGTGGTACAATTTGAAAATACATTTGGTATTTCAATGCTAATAGTTAGTTTCATTTTAGTTGTTTCAAGTTACTCTTGGTGAATGGTATATATGCAACTCATTTATTGAACATTCAAGCGTTTGATAAAATAGATTATCATTATCATTATAGTAAAGTAATAATTTATTTATTGAAATGGTTTTACAAAATTATTGCATTTTTTGTCTTTAAATGAGAAATTAGATTTTCTTATATTTAAAATTTATATTTTCCGACTTAAAATTCAAAACATGGCTTTCAATTTGAGAAATGCGATGAAGAAGTTGCCTATACTTGATAAAATATATTCTTGTCATGTTATATTTTTGTATTCCTCATAGATGATATACTTTCTATATTTATTAGTTATTACTAGAGTCCGGATTTGTAGCTATTATGCTTTTTCTGAAAATTCGAAGCAGCTGACAATTTTTAGAAAAATTTTGTGTTTCAACTGAAAAGAAGTCATTTGGTATCAAGTTTTATATGCTTTTTTTTGACTTTTTGTGCTTTTTTATACTTCATTAATGCTTATTTTACAAAATATTTCAAAGTTTGATCTTTTAAATGCATCTTTCTCTTTTAAAATGCAGAAAATTTTGAAAATTTTTAAAATGTTGCTTATGAATTAGAAAATTCGGATAGAAATCTATAAAAGATTGCCAAAATGTATTAAAGAATCCAGAAATTAAAGCAAATTTAGCGTTTATTAAATGCCACTGTAACTTTGTTACTGTGTTAGAGAAAAATGAAGGATTAAAAATCTTAAATAATATAGCTAAAACAATAAATAGCTGGAGAAACTATTGAAGATTTTGAAATGGAACCCCACTTGTAGCAAAATTCAAATTTGCACCTATTAACTAGTAGATGTCGAAAGAAGTTTTTCTGCCTAAAAAAATCTATTAAGTGACAGAAGGATGAATTTTACTAAAGAATATTTGGAAAAATTCTTAATTGTTTCAAAAATTAAATTAATAGGTACTTTTGTTTATGCTTTTTTTAAATAAAATTTGTGCTTTTTTTGACAAAGTTGATGCTTTTTTTTAGTATTATTTGGTGCTTTTTTAAGCACTTTTTTTCTCATTTTTTATGCTTTTTTATCCGGACTCTAGTTATTACCTATATTTAATACTTATTATTATTATGTGCTACTAAAGTCTAAATAGGAATAAAATACTGAACGAGACAAATTTAGTAACAGAAAATTAATTTTTCAGTGTAAAAAAGTGTTCTAACTAAATGTACAGATAGGGTAAAAGTTACAGTTGGTTCTTTGGCATAATGCAGTAGTTTGCAAACTTTATGTTACTACACTCCCCCAAAAATCTAATCTTGGTGTATCCACCCTTATTTCATAAAATAATACACACATTTCTAAATGGTAAATTCTATAAAATGTATTTTTATGAAAAAATATTTGATTACATTGAAACGGTCATTGAACCTTGGATTGCTTATTAATTCAAAATGTTTAACCTTTTTACAAAATTACAATTAAGTAGCTTTAAATATGTACATATAGTATCTAAATTGATAAGTTAAAAGGGAGTATAAATTTTCACAAAAATAAATCTAATTAAAGGAAATTGATATACTTCTATACTGTTAGTAAAAACTTTTGAATTATTTATCAGTATTAGGTACTGATGTTAATAACCTACCCTTACTAATCTAATATATTAGTAAATTATATTCAGTTAGTGTCAATATGAAATTTATAAATTCTATTTAATATTTTATTACTCTAATTCCATATTTTGATTTAATTCTATTAGGTTCATTATAACAAATAATACCGACCTATAGCAATTTACCCTGTATTCAGTACTTAATAAGCTCCAGACCACGGTCAACAAAACTTAAAGAAGCTTTTACTAGAGCAATGTAAACAAATTAAGTTGTTAGTTTGATTGTAATTTAACTAATTTTCTAAGTTTATTTTTATTTAAATAAAAATTATAATTTATTAATTTGATCATTATAAGAAGCATAAGAAACAAAATAAAATTAAAATTACTGCTAAGCTTCAAGCAGTAAGTTTATTACCTTCTTTAAATGCTTTTAATTAGTCCAGTGATACAAAGAGAAAGAAAAAAAAGATTAATTTTGACTTTCTTTATTAGTCGAAAAAAAATTTCGGACCACGTAAGATACACTTTTTATTTATTACAAATGCCCCCTTGTCCGATTGAGTATGACACCCCTACTGTATAACATCTTCAAAAATAAATTACTCTGTATACCTGAAATGCTTTTCCTTTCACTCAAAACTGTTTTCATTGTTCAATTATGTAGTACATCGATAATTGAATTAAAAATAGTTTAGCTGTTTATGACAAGTGACAATTTAAAATATATAATAAATACGATTTCTGAAACTCGTCATCTGATAAAAATTTGCTAATCACGAGGACTAGCATAAAATGCGTGTCCAAAATCGTGAATCTACCAAGCTAGGCAAAATGGAAAGTCCTAAAAGGAATGAGCCGTAATTTAGATGGAGTTTTGTAGGAGGAAAATAATCACGTCTAACCCGATAATAAAAAGTGTCCATAATATATTATATTATGGGGTGTTTAAAACTAAAACGTCTTTTATATTTTCTAAGTTAATCAAGTACAATATTGACATTTTGTAACTCGAGAAATATAGTGGATGTACTGATAATGCATAAAAAATCATACCAAAACATACTAAATGAAATTATAATGATGGCAGAATATTCGTACAATTCATGCTTATTTAAACACATAGAGCTGTTCATAAGAACTATTTTTAATTCCAGTATATTCAGTTGGATAATTATAAATAAGAGCTTTCAATTCATCTTGACGATTTTGAAACGAATGATTATTTTGTCGACTTTCTTCTACAAAAAAATTTGAAAAATATTGAGACACTTCAATAGATTTTCGAGAATGGGGAATCTTAAGGCTTTCTTTAAATTCAAACATGTTTTTTTCCGGATGAAACTGAATGCCATAAAATGGATAAGTTTTTGATTCAAATACAGATATAAATTCAAAACCATTATGATCCTTGTTTGTCGAAACAACGTCCCAATCTTTATCTAATCCAAATTCAGTAAAATTTTGTTCAGTAACGCAGAATTGATGGTAATTGTAAGTTACATTGTCTGTTTTCAAAGTTCTTATAATTTCTTTAGGCGAATTTCTAAATATCTTGCTATTTTGATAACCTAAATAAAAAATATTTTTAAAATTATTATAGAAGTGTTTATGTTGCAATATTAGAAGTACTTGCCTTCTTTAAAATGCAACGGGTATGACTCCTTTTTTGAAAAACAATGAGCTCGTAGCTCTTGACCACCAACAGCAACTTGAGCTAATAATTCCATTCCTAAACAAATTCCAATGACTGGGTAATAATCTCCATTTTTATTGAGATCCAAAGCTAAATCGTACAAAATTTGTCCTGCGTCCGCAAATCCATCGCTTTGGTTGAAAAATGTTGCACCACCGGGAAACAGAACTCTGAGAAATGCATTATAAAATAATTATAGTATGTAGATGTATAGGAATTTAAAAAGACTGGGAATTTCCTGATGTTGGACAACAAAATTATTTTCACACAATAAAAAAGGTTTTCAATTCTTTATCGATTATGTAGTACTTTGTTCAATGATAATAAAATTTAAAAATTTTAATTTATTGGTTTGTAGGTTCACCACATATTCACCGGAGAGCCGAGTTAAGAAATTCCGAGTCTATTAGTGATTCAAATTGAATCCGAAATCTTCGCATTATAATTTATAACACTATCAACAATCACACCAAACCACTTCTGTGAACGAGATTATATTTTGACTTATTAATGAATGGCATGAACAACCTTCTTAAGTAAATGGTGAATAATGAAATTTGATGATCTCAATCTAAAGCCATTGTATTTATGTAAATTTGTAAATATTAAATTAAAAATAAATTAATTTACATACCCATTAGTATTTTTGATAATATCTCTGTAGTAACTGACATTTTGACCTATCCTAAAATAAATAGAATTATTATTTTATCTCGCGATAATAATGTAAACCTTATACAATATTGGAACAACTCTTGCTCCTGCGCTTTCTAATAATTTTACATAAGAAGCAGCAATAAAGCTGTGGTAGGTTTCATTTGGAAATAATTTGGCTATCGAAAATGTTTCTTGTGAAAGTATCCCGATAATAGGTACATCTGTATATGCAATCACAAAACTGATCGTACAAAGTACAAAAATTATTGTTCTCATGTTGCTGGCTAAATGCTAACTAATTTTATCAAATTGAAATCATTTATTAACTTACAGGCAGAGTATTTTATTATTATGTGATTATGATTAAAGTATGTACTACTTAAGATTAAGAGCAATATCTATAGTATCTACTTATTAAATAATATGTGATTTATGTCGTTTGTTGTTATGTCGAAATTAAAGTTGGAAATTTAGTATTTAAAAATTGGTAAGAAAAGCGGAAAGGAAAATATAATCTGATGTGTTACATTGAGGTAGACGGACGTCCATCTTGCGTTTTCCCTGGTGATTTTACAAGTGTTCAAATTTGGACCAGTTCGGCGTTTGTTTGGATTGCGTATTATTCCCGAATGTTTTCCCAAGTGGAAGAAGAATTTTATTGGTCTGTAAATTTGGAAAGTTTGTTTCTGGTGTTTTAATATAGCGTGATATACGTCCACCATTTTGAACAGGCGATAGATTTGTGGAAATTAAATTAAATATACTTAGAGAATTCCTGACATATTGATGGTGTAAGATCATTCTTAGACAATTACGAATCATTATGAAGTTATTTAAATTGGGATTAGACCGGATAAGTAAAATTGTTGGACCGCATGTGCATGGTCTGGTGTTTACCAGACCGTTTTTACAACATTAGGAAGTTAATCAAAATTTGGGGAAGTAAAAGAAGATAAAAAGTATCCAACGATTTTTTTTATTCGGTTTTTTATCTGTAATAATTTCTTGAGTGTTTCTCTAAACACCAGGTAAATTTGATTATTAAAAGTAGGCGAAAGGGATGTAAGTTGACCACCTTTTACATTTTAGGTCATAACTCATCACCAAATAAATAATTTTTTAATGATGTAACGCCATTAGAAAGATGACTTCATTAAGCAAAACTTTGCTGAAGATACTTTTTAGATTGCTTGAAAAAAAAACAAAAAAATTATGACAATTCTCCTCTCCTGAAGGTCCATAAATTGGCAATTTTAATTTTTGTGATGTAAGTTGACCACCCCCTAAAAAGTAGCTGAAAGTCAAACAAAAACTTAACTGGAACCAATTTTGATATTGTCATTTATTGATTTTAAGATGTACAAGGTGGCTCAAATTCGCTTCTTCTTATGGGGAAATCGGTAACTATAGGAGATATCGACAAATGGATGGCGCATCCTCGATCTCTTTTTTTGAGAAAAACTCAATGGCGAAATCAGGAATTCGCTATCTTTTTTTGTTTTCGAGTTATAGTCAAAAGTTCGATTATTGGATTTTTCGATAAATGTCGATATCTCGATTGTTTTTAAAGTTGCCAAAAAAGTGTTGACACTTTCTTCAGACACTTTTTTAAGGGCAACAAAATAGGCTGAATATATTTTAAATATTTAAGTTAGTTCCCGAGTTATAATACTAAGTTGTGTTTATTTAAATGAAAACCATAGTTGAATATGACATTTTTAAATAGCATTTTTTATCCTCTTATAATTTATCCTCTATACAGGCCCGCAGTTAGAACAAAAATAAAGGTAGGGCAAACGGTTTGTATGGCTGGGGAAATTTTAGTGTTGCGGATGCGAGATGGGTTCGTGGAATTTTTTGAAAGCGTCGCAGGCGAAAATTTTTTAAATTTCAACATCAACGCGGTTTAAGAAAAGTTGTATTATATGGTATTATCGCACAGCCACACGCCAGGGGCGAATGGGCTTTCAAAATTTATGGTCGGTGCTCGTTCGGTGGGCCAAAAATGCAATGGTCACGGGGGGAAAATGCCTTTATTTCGGGACCCCTCTCCCCCTTTGAAAAAAAATTTATTACATGTACCCTGCGTTCGAGGAGAAGCTACTTTCGCTACCAAACATTTCTTTTCTTCCTTCTTTCAAGCTTCGAGACGCTACCAAACGCTTTGGCTCCGCCCCTTTCAGTCGCTACAAACCATTGTACAAACGTTTTCGTGGAGAACCAAAGCGTTTGAAAAAAAAGAAATTTTTGGTAGCGAAAGTAGCTTCTCCTCGAACGCAGGGGTACTGTGATGAATATTCAATTCTGCGAATTGTATTTGAAAGCATATAACCGAACTAAAAATAAAAGAATTCTTGTACAAAAAGGACCAATGTAGAATGGGAAAATTTTCTGTTAATCTATTGTGATTGTGACATATTTTTATTTTAAAAGGTCGGGCAAACATCCTTAAAAGGTCGGGCATTGCCCGACCTTGACTACTCCCAGCCCAAGGGGGGTTCGGGTCTGCAAAAAAAACGCATTTTAGAGCAATTTTCTAACTAAAAACTTTCTTTTAAAACGTGTACTAAATTCGATAATGTACCTACCTGACATTTGAAAACCCTTTTCGAGTCATATAGATGCAAAAGTGCTAGCATATTTAGTAAATTAATTAGTTGGATTAATAATATTTTTACTTTTTAGGAATTCTGAAAATCGGGACATTTTTGCGTCCCGACTTAGGTTAAAAAAAAATCGGGACAGCAGTGTAAAAGAAAGGACTGTCCCGACCAAATCGGGACGTCTGGTAACCTTATCTTGGAGGCGAGAATCAATGAGAAGCTGTGCTGTGTATAAGAATCGAGTGGGGGTTAAGAATTGAATCTTTATTGAAATATTTGTTATGTTGCGTTAATATTTGTTTATTTTGTGATAGTATTGCTTATTAATATTATTTTATGTTATTTTAGTTTATGTTCATTAAAACATAGTTCTTTTAGTTTAAATAATCCCTATTACCTACCCAAACCTCCCCACATGCGGGATAAATGGGTCAAATGTACTCTGTGATCCATTCTACATTATTTAGATAGGTTGTGCAATACCTGTTCTATACAATGATATATTTAAGGTTCGTCAATAATTATGTTTCAGGAATTAAATAAAATGTATTTATTAAAAATTGACCCAAATATCCCGACTCTCCCCTACCCAACGGACGTTTTCTATTGGTTAGTTAAATTTAACGCGTTTTATGAAACCGGGCATAAGTAAGTATGTTCAGCGGCGGATCCAGGATTTTTTTCTGGGGGGGGCACAAGGGGCTGACGGGCAAAAAAGTCAACAATAACTGTTATCAAATCACACAAAAATATAAAAATATACATAAAAATATACCGTCTGGGGGGGGGCACGTGCCCCCGTGCCCCCCCCCCCTGGATCCGCTACTGAGTATGTTACCAATATGATTGAATTTTTATGAATAATAGTGATACTGATAATAATTATTATGAGTCCGGATTTATATGCACAACAAACCGGTCTTGAAGTAACATCCCTATAAACAATTGGTTAAGAAAAATTAGTTACCAATAGAAAACGTTTATTAGCGCTAATAAATTTTTGTTTATGGGGTGTTACTTCAAGACCGGTCTGTTGTGCATATAAATCGGGACTCGTGATAATATTTTAAGCATCATGTCATCAGGTCCAAAAGGTAGTGACAGTAGTATATGATGTTAAGAATATCATAAAAGAAATGAATATCTTTAAAGTAATTGAAAAGCGCACAGAAAACTTCAATAGATAATACAACGCATTAATGACCATCCCTCCACATTAATTGAATTGGAAAGGGTGTTTTCTGCAGCAGGTTTATTTACTACAAAGATTCGGTCATCATTAAGGCGAAGCATCACCACGTTGGTGTAAAACCTTCTTTAAAAAGATTCGTTAAACATGTTTTTCAAGAAATGTTTATATATTTTTGGAATTTTATAAATTCAGCTTCGTAGCTCAATAGAATAATTGTTTCTTGATACTGTCAACTTTTGGTAATTCTATTTAGTAATACGTATATTAAAGAAATCTCGAATTCCAATATTCAGAATTTTCAAAAAAAGGAATGTCAAATTTCTTTTCAAATGTAGTAATAAAGACAATTATTGTAATACTTTAGTTTACAGAAACGATCATTCTATTGAGCTACGAAGCTGAATTTTTAAAATTCCAAAAATATCGAAATATTTCTTGAAAAACATGTTTAACAAATCTTTTTAAAGAACGTTTTACACCAATATTTAGTCACGTGGTGATGCTTCGCCTTAAGTGATAAGAATGAATTTTATCCTTAGTGACTGGACAGTGCACAGTTCATGTGGAGGGTGAACGCATGACACCAATTAACACCAACATAAACCGAAATGACGAATATGCGTTTCTGCATCGCAGTCACTACGGAAATAACAAGCTCTAGCTCCTTGGACAACTTAGGCTTCCTAAAGAATTTTTTTCAAAATACAGTAGAATCCGCTTAATGTGATCACGGATAATGTTATCAGTCGGTTATTGTGATCATTTTGACTGGGAACCGGCTGCTTTAAGGTTGTTAAGAAGGAAATCGAAATCTGCGCAAAGTTTCTGAAATTTTCACAGTATATTGTTTGCATAATCAAGCACATTCTGGCAAAGTTTGAACTTAATCTACCTGTTAGTTATCGAGATAAAAAATGTCAAAGTTACTATTTCGTGACACGTTATTACATTGCGTTAATGGACGCGAGGGGTTTCACATTGATTTAAACGTCATTAACTCTGCAATCAGGTGTGTCACCATTACCAAAAATCGCCACAATATTTATGAAGGTCTTATAAATAAGTGTACTAAATTTTAAGAAAGTCTACCTTTTAGTTTCTGCGAAAATTAAATTATTATGCTAAAAAATGATACAAATTTAATAAATCGTCATTACGTTTGGCAACGTCGCCGCTTCTCACTTTTAAATGCACTGTAATGTAATGAAACAAAAATGTAAATTCCAATAAATAATGAATAGGTAAATGTTTTAAATTTTATTTTTCAAAAGTTTGTGTTTTTTTGAAGCAGTTTATGCTTTTTAGGGCAAAATTTCGTGCTTTTTAAAGAGTTGTGTTTATTTATTATGATTTTGTAATTAAAATTTATACCTACCTACTTTTATAAAAAAATTTTAAAAAATAAAATTAGTTTTTAGTACTATATTATTAAAAACTATGTATTTTTAATAAGAAAAGCCTCTTTTTATTAATTTTACCTATTAAAATTTTGTTTATTTGAAGTTGGCAAATTTTGCAAAAAAATATTTTTTCTTGCTTTATCCTATCTATTTAGCAAAGGACAGAGACACCACTACAACTTACTCCCACTCCTCTTCTTAACAACCTTAATTTATTAGTTTACATACAAAAATATGTATTATGTATATGTAAAAATATTATATACATAATGTGATAAAAAAGCCGCTTATTATTATCACTTTCAAGGAATTTCCAACACAATAATCTCTTTTTCTAAGATTTTCAAAAATTTACTATAAAAATTTTATTAATAAATTTCTCACTTGTAAAAAGCAATCAACGTTAGACTATTTTCTTCTATGAATGTCAAGTAATGTAATGTACAACTAATGTGTAATATAATTAACTAGTATGCAATAAAATCACTGTAAATTAAGATTCTCTAATTTTTCATTTCTAAAATTCATTTTTTTCTAAAATTCGCTTATTGTTATCAGTCGGTTAATGTTATCAAAATGTTCTTGGCCCAAAGTGATCACATGAAGCGGATTATACTGTACTTAACAACTGGTGAGCGAAATATGGATATATCAATTTATTGTGTTTATTTATTATGATTTTGTAATTAAAATTTATACCTACCTACTTTTATAAAAAAATTTTAAAAAATAAAATTAAAAAAAAAAAATCCCCCCCCCCGGGGATCCCGGGAATATGAAAATTTTTATCCCGGAATCCCGGGATTTGAATTTTGCGGGAAATAAGAAGCCCTAATTACAATGTGCTCTCTTGTTAAATTGAAACAAATAAAAAGAAAATTATCCATTAATATTTATTCCTTTTTTTAACATCTTGGACATTACTTTTTTGCTTAAATTTATTAATGTGAACAGGTTTAAAACGTGCAGTTTTTTCTTTGTAATATTTTGTGTTCGTTTCAGTTGTTTGTCTAAATTGTTGCCAAGGATGTGTTTTATCTGTATCGTCCATTTGTATCTGATTTAACCAATCTTTATATACATCTCTAAATAATTTGTGACCTTTTTGGAATGATGAAGACTGCGATAACGAATTTTGCTGAAAAATATTATTAAAAATAACAATTTTATAAAATTCTGCATAATATACCTTATCGTTGGATATCTCTTTAACTTTCTTCTTGAAACTTTCTAAATTTTCCAAAAACTTTTTACTAATATTTAAATTTTCTGAAAGGCACATTTGCATCAAATACGTCACATATGAAAAATTATTGCGGTACATTGCTTGTGTTAACATTCCTCCAATTATTTCTATGTTTATACTGAAATAAAAAAGTCTTTTTTAACTATTTTCAAAAATATTGGGTCATAATCTCATAATGAATTATTATTAAACCTCCAAGTAATTACATCCTAATATACAAAATAAAATAATCCTAAATTTGAGTCAACATTGTAAATATTGATTGGTCATTAAATTATAAGCAAAATTAATCGATAGATGTTCCACATATTTTTAATTTTAGTAATTTACTGAACAAGAGGTTCCATAAAAACTAAAAATATTTAAAATTTCCCCTTTTATGACCAATTCTATATCGCCCTCACTGGAATAATATATAAAGTACTTACATATACTTGGCATTTTCCATTTCTGTGAGTAGTTCTTTAGCTTCTGAAATATTTTTACAGCCAAGTGCCAAAACTCCATACGTAATCAAATTTGGTTGTAATTTTGCAGCCTCAATCATATTTAATACTTCCTGGAAGAAAACAGTTTAATAAGCATTACAATTTAATAATTAAAGAGACATACTCTTCCACCTTCATAGTCAAACCGCATGGCACGCTTTTTAATCAACATATTAAAAAAATCGACATCCGGTTTAATCTCCAGCTTATTCATAATTTGTATGAGACTAACTTCAGCTGAATTAGTTCCCGGTAGACTGTCTAATAATTGAGTAATAGTTTTGATATTTGGCATGCAGTCATTTTCTTTCATGTTTTGTAAAAATCCAGTCCATCCACCCACCAGTAAAAGACGATCTTCTGCTCTAACAATCTCCGATAATGATAAAACATTCCCCATAGTCGGAACAGAAGCCATAAGATTTGGTCTACCATTATCCATCAAACTGTTTTCTCCTGTTTGTACTATTTCAATATTCTTACTATTTTCTACAGCTGGATCTAACATCGCAACATCTGGTATAATTTCCAACAGTGATTTGTTGTTACTAACTGCACTTACTTCACTTCCAATTTGAGTTCTTGCTTTATTTGGAAGTCTCAGTTTTGCATTACCAGATATAATTTTATCGATAACGGTTTTTGTGGTCTCCAAATCGCCAATATCACAGTCACGAATACATCTCAACATCAAATTAAAGGAAAAAAGATTAGGTTTAATGTGCTTTTGTACAAACTTACGCCACACTAATAAAGCATGTCGAAAACCAGCATCTGTATCGCTGATACAAGCTTGCAATAAAAAGTTTAATGTTTCACTTTTAATAGCATATCGTTTGGTAGCCATTTCGTCTACTAAGGCAAAAGCCATCTCCAAGTCACCACATCGACCGAAAGCTTTAATCATGGCGTTATAATTTGTAACATTTGGTTGGAATTGCTTTTCGATTAATGAATCATATAAATGCTTTGCTCTCTCTAATCCATCGGTCGTCGGCCAAGGACTATTAGAACATGCGTTAAATAGAGCCGTATAAGTGCCAGCTGTTGGTTGCAAACCTCGTTTTTTCATTTTGTTATACAACGAGAACGCTTGCTTTGTGTAACCTACTCGACCACAAGCTCCTATAAGTAAATTATAAGTATAATTCTCTGGCTTTACCTTATCCAGTTTCAACATTTTTATTTCTAAAATATCAATAGCTTCCTTCACCTTTCTTTTAGAAATCAACATTTTAATTTGATCTGCATACTGTTTGATGGTTAATTTTTGCATATGCAAAGGTTGATCTTGTAAACGGTTTCTTTCTGCAATATCTCCTTCATCTTCAAGAACTTCTTCTACTGGATCTCCAAACAAATTTGGATCGTTTTTTAGTCTCGCCAAATATTGTTCTTCATTTGCATGCTTGTAATTATTGTAGTTGTAGGTTATATTAGACAACTGCCGAATGTTGGTAATTTTTGATGAAACTATGTTAAAATTATTACATTGTGTAACGTTACTAAATTTTGCCAAATTCAAATTAAACCAATTTCTTTTTAAACAATTATTTACAACTTGCCGATACATTTTTAACCTCGTTTTAAATTTCTACACATTTGTGTCAAAATATTAACGAAGTTAGCTGCGGTAGCGGCCAAAGGCACGGTATGCTATCTTCCTGCAATACACGAGAATCGTCTCGCAGCACCATCTATCGACGACAGAGCCACCTAAATTGCGTGGGAAGGGGCGGGAATATTTAAAATTTGTATTATTTTATTTAAAATTATTATAATTGCTAACTTTATAATCACAAAATTTCATAAATTCTTAAAGTAATGTATTAAATAGCAATAATAAAGTGTATACAATACATTACTATAAGAATTAATGAAATTTTTTGATCATAAAGTTAGCAAAATTCTAAAATAAGACATTAAAGTTTATTTTAAAATTTTATTGCTTCCTAAATAATTCTAACATGATATTTATTTAAAAATTCTATAAATTAATAACTTAAGAGTTCTAATAATTCACTAACATAAATAAATTGCACTATTCATTTCTAAATTTTTTAAATACCAATACTAATAAGTAAATCTTATAAAAAAATTCAAAGATAATTATGTTGTGTAAAAATATAATTTTAAATGCTTAACTGCAGCTCAAATTAAGAGAAATTTACAATATATCGCTTATAATTTGAAAAAATTATTTGCATTATACTCAACAAATAATTACAAATTTTTATAGAGTACAAAAGTTAAATTTTTTTTTAAATATTACTAGGTACTAATAAATCTTATTAAATTTTAAAATTAAGAGAACTTTATAATTTCACTCATAATTTGAAGTTCATTACATTATACTCCACAAATAGTTTCTCAATAAATAATTTCAAAACAAGTTCAATTTGTAAGTGATGGGAAGCACCATTTACGAAAAGAGTTTCAATGAAAACTTATAAGCAGCACCACTTCACTTTGCTTAACAGTGCCAGAGCAAATACTTGATCGTCTTCAGTAAATCTTTTACTCCTAGTTTTCTTCAAAGCATTTTTCAACCGAGATTTAAAAAATACTCTGGGTTATTGATGAAGTTGATTGTGTAAGTGTTCACTTTTACCTTCCGATCCTGGTAACATATTATTTCATTCAGTTACATTCCCTTTGCCCTCTTCTGGACCTATTTATACATCTTCTTCCTCCTCGATAGTAACTAAAGTTAAATGAGAATGTTTAATAAAGAAACTCGTTTTGAATGAATTTAATTTATTGTATTATTATTATGCAAAACTAACTTAAAACACCTTGACATTGAATATTATAATTCTTTACTCGCTCGTTCGTTACGTTACGTTCATTGCTTGAATTCTTCTTTTTCATGCGCATGTCCTTGCCGCACCTCAGCATTAGCGTCGGCGCACTCCTCGTTCGATCGAACTTCGCTTATATTTTCCACATCCTCCCGGCCAGCAATTTGAATCTCCAGCGGGTACAATAATTGTATCGGACGTCTTAATAAAGTTTTATTCGCTAACCGCACTTCACAAGCACGAATTTTTCCATCTCTGCCAGGGTACACTTGGCTTATTGTTGCCATCTTCCAATTTAAACGCGGCGCGCACTGATCGTGTACCAACACAACGTCGTCAATCTTAAATGGTTTAGTTGAGGATGGCCATTTGTTTCCGTGGGCGGTCCGCAACTGTTGTAAATAATCAGCAGACCATCGTTTCCAGAATTTTAATAAAATTCTTTGTCGTTCATTCCATTTTCGCATGATTACATCACGTTTTGAATTTACGTTAGAACTTGGTAAATTGCATTCTTGTTGATTACCCAACAGAAAATTCGAAGGTGATAAAATTACCAAATTTTCCTTGTCGTCGTCTATATAAGTTAAGGGTCGCGAATTTACCGTTGCTTCTATTTCCGTTAAAATTGTTCGAAGCTCTTCAATATTCACGAGTAATTTTCCTAGAGCGAATTTTAAGCAATCTTTTACTACCTTTATCATTCGTTCCCAAAAACCTCCCCACCATGCAGCTCGCTCGACTATAAATTTCCAACCTACGCGTTGTTTTGTTGAAAAATTCGTCATTTCTTCGTTTGGCAGCATATCGTATAGCCTTGTCAATTCAAGAGAAGTTCTTTTGAATGTTTTTGCATTATCTGAATAGAAAGTACTGGGTACTCCTCTTCTTGAGATGAAGCGTCTTAAACCTCTAATGCAACTTTCAGTGGTAATATCTAAAACCAGCTCTAAATGCACTGCTCGCGTCACTGCACAAGTTAACAGCATTAAATACGACTTCCGTTTTTCGTTACCTTCATTAAGTACGTACAAAGGTCCGGCGAAATCTACACCGGTATTTTCAAAGGGTCTGGACATCAAAATTCTCTCCCTTGGCAAGGGTGCAAAGGATTCGTGTCCGCGTTTGCCACGCAATTTCTTGCAAATTACGCATTTACTAATTGTAGTTTTTATTTTTTGTCGTCCGCGTATTACCCAAAATCGTTTTCGTAATTCGGCTAACGTTAAGTTTATTCCACTGTGAAAACAACCATTGTGAATTTTCCAAATTAATTTTTCAACAAATACCGAATTTTTGGCTAAAATGATTGGGTTTGCGGTGTCGTAGGAAAGTTCAGATTCCTGCAAACGACTCTTGATTCGTAATAATCCGTCTTCATCTATGAAGGGCGTTAATTTATAAATAGACGAATTTTTGTTGACGGTATTATTTTTCTTCAAATCATTGATTTCATTTTTGAAAATACGTTGATCCATTTTGATCCAATAACGTTCGGCTTCGTTTATTTCTTCAGCAGTTAATTCCAAAGGCGAACTTTTAATTTTCCGAAACGCGCGTTTCACGTATGCGGTAATGCGTAAGCACTTTTCTAACTGTTCATATTTGTCCAAAGAAAATATTGGTTCCGTTTTACAATTCGTTTCACTCACGTTAATAGCACATAAACTTTCTTCGTTAAAAATCTCATTAAAGTTATTGTCAATTAACCAATCATCATTTAAACATGATAAAAATTTTGGTCCGTTAAGCCAATATTCGCAATGTAAAAGTTCATTAGCGTTCACTCCTCGCGTTAATAAATCCGCAGGATTTAATTTGTCGACACAGTGGCGCCAAACAGAGTCTTTCGTTACGTTTTGAATTTCGGTAACTCTATTTTGCACATACGGTTTCCATCTCGCCGCGTCGCCGGTTATCCAATACAACGTTATTTTGGAATCCGTCCATAAATTTACACTTTCAAATTTTATATTTAAATTTTTGATAAGATAGTCTTTTAATCGAGACGCGCACAGCGCGGCTGTTAATTCTAGCTTCGCTACTGTTAGTCCGGTAGAATCATTTCCTTTCAGTGACGCGACACGATTTTTCGCGATCAAAAGGTTTACGCCGACCTCATCGTTCATAATTTCGCGGAGATAAGCCGCTGCGCCGTACGCGGTTTGACTGGCGTCACTAAAGACATGTAATTCAAACTTTGAATTCGTATTTGACACAATGTTTCTTGGAATTACGTAGAAATCTAAATTTCTTAGATCATTGCACCATTTTTCCCAGGCAACCTTGAACTCGGACGGCACTTCTTCATCCCAATCGTTTTTTAACTTCCAGATTTGTTGTAACAATATCTTTGCTTTTATCGTAAATGGCCCCATTATGCACAGTGGATCGTAAATCCTTCCAATGGCTCGTGACACGTTTCGTTTAGTGCAACTTTTATTTTCATTAACGAATGAAATTATTGAGGTCAAATCTAAATACAAATTATCGTTGGTTGTATCCCAATATAGTCCTAAAACCTTTGGACATATTGACGAATTATTTTCGATTTCGTTTTGTTTAATGTAGTTTTGAAAATCTACATCATTCGTATGCCATTTACGCAAATTCATACTCCCCGTTTTAAGTATGTTTTTACTCTCGTTATACAATTTAATTGCATCGTTCAAAGAATTCACGGTTAAAATTAAATCATCCACGTAGAATGAATTTAATAAGCATTTCGCTGTATCTACGTAAGTTGATTCTGAAGAACACATTTTTTTTAATGTTACCGATAAGATAAATGCGCTGCTTGTTACTCCGAAGCAAACTCGCGTCATTCGATACTCTTGCATTGGTGGCAATATTCGCGTGTCCGTAATGGAATGTTCATACCACAAAAATCTATGACAGTCTTTATCACGTTCACTTAATTTAATTTGTAAATATGCCTTTTCAATGTCCGCTATTATTGCTATTTTTCCGTTACGAAAGTTTAATAAAATGCGCATTAAATCGTTCACCAAATTTTCACCCGAATGCAATAATTGATTCAACGATGGGCAATTTTGCGAATGGTTGGAAGCATCAAACACTACCCGCACTTTTGACGTCGTTTTATCTTCACGATAAACTGGTCGATGGGGCATGTAGTACATTTTTTCTGGTAAAATTGTAGTCGTTACCTTTTCTGCTATTCCGTTGTTAATAAGCTCGCGTATGGCTTGATCGTAAGTAATTATTTTTGCTTCCTTGGTAAGTTTAAATGTAAGACTTTTCATTCGCGCCAAAGCATTATTAAAATTGTTATGCAGGGGACAATCAATTTTCCACGGTAAAGATGCCTCGTAACGTTTGTTTTTCAAAATTATTTTGTTTTGCATAAATTCGTTTGTGAAATCGCTCTGCGTTTCCCGGTCATTTATTCCTATCGTTTCCAGCTTCCAGAATTGTTGAATACTTACATCAGCATTCTCGTCGAGTCCTTGAACATTTAATGCAGATACAACAACAGCTGCGCTGGTTTCGTCTTCGTTGTCGTTATCAATGTTTGGTCCTTGTAGGGTCCAACCTAATTTTGTATTGATTGCCGTTAGATCTTCAGTCAAACGAATAAATTCACCTGTCGCGATTTTCCAATAATTGTCTGCTCCAATTAAAAGAACTATTCCGTTTATTGTTTTTATATTTCCGATTGAAGCGTCTGCCATATTTAATGTTGAAATTAATGGATGATTTACATTTGGCGTTTGAAATGCATCATAACAAATTTCTGGTACTTCGATGGCAGTTATCGTTATTGATTTATTTTCGTATTGCGACGTTAACGTTATTTCAATTTTGTTGTATATTTTAGGAGTTTTCCTCGTTTCGCTCCCAAACGGCATAACGATCAACTTACGCGTTCCTATGATTTTTAAGTTCAATTTTCGTGATACGCTTTCTTTAATGTATGATAATTGCGAACCTCCGTCAATAACCAAACGAATGAATGCGTTTGAACTTGTTTCGTTTAAATCACCTATGTAAGCTTTCGCCGTTTGTAAGAATACACTATTTTCATTGTTTTTCGTAAACAAGCTTACAGCGTTGTTACTTGCGTTAGTTTGTTCCTTTACGTAATTCGGATCACACATTGAAGTTACGTGTCTTCTCTTGCAATTTCCACAATTTGATTTCGATCGACAAAATCTCGAATTATGACTCGATTTTGTACAACGAAAACATCGTTTTTCTTCTGTCAGAATGTCCTTTTTTTGCTGAATTGTAATATCCTTGGAATTACAATTCTCAGTATTATGTTGTTTCGATTTGCAAAATAAACATTCATTTACTGCTGTCGTTAGTAATCTCGCTGTGGTGTAATTTTTCTGTGACTTGTAATTTTCGTTTTTATTGTCACGCCGTTCATGTTTTTTAGTAACTTCCGTTTCTTGCGTTTTACTCGTTGTTGGTTGTGCAATTTCTATGGATTCTACTTCGCGTTTTAAATAATTTAATAAATCATTTATTTGTTTTCCGATAGTTATTTGAGGGTCTATAGGATGCATCTTGTAATACTCAATTTTCATGACGTATGGCATTGTGTTTAATAATACGGATTTTATCATTATGCCGTATTCATTTTCTTTTACACCTGCTGCTAGCAAACTTCTTGATATTGCAGATATCGTGTTGTATAAATTTCTTAAACTTGCAGCGTCTAATTTATTTTTAACTGGCGTTATATTTAATAGTTTCTGAATATGGTGGTCAATGATGCGTTGTTCGTTACCGTATTCATTTTTCAGCAAGTTAATTGCATCATTGTAGGATTTTTCTGACGGCGTAAATCCACTTATCGTGTTTTTGGCTTTCCCTCGTAAGCATTGATCGAGGTAATTATATTTCGCTGATGGTTCAATTGTATCGTTTTCGTGAACCGCAGTTCGAAATTGCTCCCAAAAAATGGACCATTCAGAAATGTCTCCATTAAATTTTCGGAGCTCTAACTTAGATAATTTAACGTTACTCCTACCTTGGTAATCGTTGCTTCTTGCGGATCTTGCTTCATCTTGTGGACGATCTTGTTTTCCAATTTTGATGTTTAACCTCGCAAGCATTTCACTAATGTTGTCCTGATAATCCAGCATTTTTTCGCATTGTTTTTCCATTTCATTCACTTCCAAAATTGGTACCATTTTTTGATTTGCGATTTCTAGGTTTTCGTTTGCACTTATTAATCTGTCTCGCATCACTATTAGTTCGTTCACGTTCTCGTTTTGTGTTAAGAGGTCTTTTGCACCGTTTATTAATTTAGTAACTAGAGTTCTGGAACTCTTTACCGCTACACGCTCCATCTTTACTAAATTTAATAAGACAATATCGTTTAATTACTTCACTTTAGTTACTTTACTCGTTTTTAAAGGTTCCTGGTTTCTGCACCATGAGAATGTTTAATAAAGAAACTCGTTTTGAATGAATTTAATTTATTGTATTATTATTATGCAAAACTAACTTAAAACACCTTGACATTGAATATTATAATTCTTTACTCGCTCGTTCGTTACGTTACGTTCATTGCACAGTTCATTGCTTGAATTCTTCTTTTTCATGCGCATGTCCTTGCCGCACCTCAGCATCACAAAACATACATTATAGGCCCCGTTCGACGAGAAGCTACTTTCGCTTCCAAACGCCACCAAACGCTTCTTTTCCGTTCGGGGAGAGACTTCTACGAGCTTCCAAACGCTTCGGCTCCGCCCCTTTCAGACGCTACAAACGCTTCTAAAATTTAGGTGGGTTGATGGTAGCGTGGCGCATGGTGGCAAAATCGCAAAATAATTTGAATTTAAATTTGAATTCAAATTTGAATTGAAATTTTGTTTACTTTATTTTTTCTACAAATTCAACCACGTGGTCACACAAATAAATAAACATCAGTTCAGTTTATCATTATGATCAGTATTTCTATGTGGTAAAGTGAAATAAAGTATAGTTTAATTTTAAAATTACCAATTTTTTTTTAAAATCACATAATATCTAGATATTTTTCGTTTTTGTATTCGTCGTCTCACTCACTTCTTCTGGCAAAATAAAAATATATTTGTAAAATTTCTTTTAACATCAAACGCGCTAAATACGAAATTGAAATAAAACAAGAATAACAACAAAGACAACTCCTAAAGCAAGAATAATAAAATTTATTATTTATATATTTTTAAAATATAAAATATTTTGGTTTCAGTGAACCATAAGATTGTTAATAACCTTTAAACCATCTTTAAACCTTATAATATTTAAAAATAATAAGTTAGGTTAGGTTCCCACACATACAAATTTAAATTTTAAACACCGCAGCGCCGAAACATCGTTCGGGGAGGGAAGCATGGAAGCGTGCATTTAGGCTAATCGAACGCAAATACTGCACGCTACTAACGTGAAGCTTCAGTAGCGAAAGTAGCTTCTCGTCGAACGCGGTCTTAATAGAAGAGTATCTTCCATAATAAAGGACGGAACAGCGATCGCTGCGCCGCCAAACCACCGACGAGTACATCTGTTTAGTTCCAAAAATGGCCGCTAGAGGCATAGGTGTCGCTTTTTATACAAAAAAAATTTGAATTTTAAATTGCTACTTTATAATCATCGATATTTCATAAATTTTCAAAGTAATAAAATACACTTTACCAAAAATGATTTATTACCTTGAGAATTTATGAAATACAGATGATTATAAAGTAGCAATATTTTAAAGTGAACTTTAAAAAAACATTGAAAAGTTTATAATAAAATTTTATTGCTCTCTAAATAATCATAACATAATATTTATCTAACAACTCTATATTTATATAACTACTTACAAAATTATTTGTGAATCTGCACATAGCAACTATTACAGATACAAAATTTTTATAACATATTACAGTCAAAACTCTCTAAATCGACCTCCCTTTAATTTTAAACATTCTCTAAATCGAATGATTTATTTGGCACGTCCAACTAACTTACAATCCAATTCTTACTCTCTAACTCGAACTCCCCCTAATTCGAACAAATTTTAATACATTATGAGAATTCCATTTTGAGAGGTTTGACTGTATTATAATACATAACTTATTGGTATATTTTAAGAGTTATTCAGAATAATACATGCTATTAGATGCAAAACTCTGTGTTTGCAATTTGCTGGAAAGTAAATAGTGCATTTTGTAATTAATTTTAACAGCAAAGGGAGTTTTGCACCCAACAGAAAATTCACCTAAGGTTTAAGATAATAATAAATATTGACTTTTGCTATCTACTTATATTACACACTGATTATTTATAAGATTCTGCATCGGATACCGCGCTTAACTGAAATTATGTAAAATTGCAAACACAGAGTTTTGCATCTAATGGCCTTACATCATAATAGGTCAATACGGAAACAGATACATTGTATTGTCATTTGAACGGTAACTAGATCTAGTATATCAAAAAACAGTGAGTTAGGAAAAACCTAAATTGTGTAACGGCAAAAAAGGAAAATCTGACTCCAATACGTATATGGAATTAGATGAGTAATTGTCTGTATATGTTACTCAAGCTTTCTTCAAGTCATAATGCAAGACCGTTGCTTCCCAATCTCTTGTTTTTTCAAAAGTTTCAGGAATCTGAATGTCTTCGTTACTGTAGTGTACTGGCTGAAGTGGATCTTCTATTATTTTCTAAAATAATTACTAAATTAGTATAAAACTTTGTTTGCAAATAGAAATAATTATTACCTGTTGTTAACACCTTTTCAATGATACTAAAATATCTTCATTAATATCATAATTTTTGCAATTCCTGCCTGCCGAATGACCCTTGGATAAGTTATTTACCAAGAAGCTTGTGTAAAATGGAGTAATCGCAAAAGGAGCAATTCTTACTCCCTTGTCTAATTTTGCCATAATCCTGGTTGAACGTCCTAGGAAACATGTTAATGAAGCCCTGTAAATTACAAAATATTAAACATGAATTATTGTAATTTAATTACTTTATAAATCACCTCCAGTATGTAGTAATCCAATTTTTATGGTTGCTGGCGTAAATTCCTTTATTATCTTTCTGGGTTCCTCATTTCATGGATGAATTCATTGGATCGCAACCATTTTATCGTGGCAGAGTACCAATTCATTTATCTTCCCATCATTCGTTTCTTGTCCAAAAGTACTCTTTGAGAGACCATTAAAATCTTCTTGAAATGATGCTAGAAAAATGTTTAGTTAACTTTCAACACATTTATATTTTAATTGCATATAGATACAAACCTTATGATCGTGGAATTTTCTCACATTCGTTTATCTGCTTCAAGCTTCATCCATTGTTGAAACTGGTTGAACGATGTTGTTTGATTACTTGTATTTATAAATCCAGTTATATTTTTTGTCTTAATAGAATTTATAGCTCGTAAAAACAGAAAGTAAACCAAGTAAACGAAGTAAACACCGCACTTGAATAAAACCGTTAAAAGCTTGTTTGAGAATAGACAACCAGCAGAACAGAGATGACCTCGCGTGATCTTGAAAATTTAAAAACGATAGACAATGCCATCTATCCGCCGACGAGTACATATCGGATTTACCCCCACTTGAGGTTCCGTTGCTCCTATTCGAGTTTTCACACCGTGCTCAGCATTAGCGTCGGCGCACTCCTCGTTCGATCGAACTTCGCTTATATTTTCCACATTAAACATTATTTTACAATCAAACATCAGTAAAATAAAACGTAATATTTACTTTGTAAAAATAAAGTTTGTAAAGCATCAGGTCTTAAATGGTTAGTTCCAACGATGAATCCCCAAAATGATGATGGCATATTATGCTTCTCTACTGATGTATTAATTTATTACTAAATGAAGTTCTAATATTTGGATTTCTGGATAATGCGACCCATAGCTTAAACTTTTGCATAATCGACATCAGGATTTGAGAACAGATGCATCGCCACATTCTGCAGACCTAAAACATGTGAACAAATAAGAATTAGTTAAATATTAAAGGAAATAAAAGACCTTTTACCTGATACTTGCAAATATCCCAAAATACACAAATTATGAGAACTTTAAAAAAACACCGCCACAAATTTATTAAATAAAAAATTTTGTAAGTTCATTTCACTGGTGACAATCAATTATGATAAATTATTATTAATCTCCTCTTTATTTACTTTGCAAATAATTGTAATTCGTAGCTCTGAGGCTCTGAAAATATTTTACATCGTGATAAACACTTTTTTAGTTTTCACATTTCACCAAGATGGACGGCTGCTGACCTGTTCTTGATGAAATGACTAACAAAGAAAAAGAGACAATAAAAGAGATAAAATGATAATAACTGGTAACAACGCCACCTGTCGACGACAGAGCCACTTTTTTAATCCGCCATGACAGTACCGCATCGCTCCATAAGACATAACTTACCGTGGCCAAAGGTAGCGTAATGAAGTGAGCATTTATTTTGTGGAAGTAAAAGTAAGGGACAGTTTACGGTACTGTCAGCGCTTTGTTCTTCGTGTTCCAATTTGGAACTTCCAAAATACTATTGAAATTCTCTAATCTTCTTCTTCTAGTCCCAGTTACTATGGTCCCAGTTCAGTTTACCTTAAGGGTTGAACTATCAATGTTTATGAATAGCAGTAAAAGTAGCCCCCTTGAAATTAAAATCAACCTGTCCAAGCGTTTTTCACTTTTTTATTCTGAAATGTCTTGAAATATTGGATTTATTTCGCATTTTTGCAGCTTCAATTTTTTTGTTGAATAATTGGTAAAATTTCAAAAAAATTATAGCGCTGAATTCAGGGAAACAAGACCTTTCCAATGAGGTGTCACTTGCTATTATCATCCCTATTAACATTTCAGGGGCTGTCGCCACAGCGCGAAGGGATGAAACCATATACCATGGGATGAAACAATACGGGAGTGACATTGGTCGCAAAAGTTGTCCCCCTCGATGATAAAATTGAGGTGTTTTTGCATTTCTTGAAAAAAAAATTCTGCTGGCAACAATCCCTTCTGTTTCGTTTTCAAACGGCCACCCTGTATATAGAGATAGAGAAGAAATTATAGAGATTACTAGAGACAGGATAGTTAGGCAAGAACAGATCGGACTTAGGATATAGGACTCTATTATACTATGATTCATGCTCTCACAAAGTTCTAGTATTTTTTTCTGAGGGCGAAGATTAGCATGATGTATGGTCCTGTTACACAGGTGCCAAAGTGCAATTAAAACTTTATTGACTTCAGCCACTTTACCCTAACATCACAGAATTATTGGTCCCTATCTATGATTCGGCGCCCATGTGACACACTGTACCTATGGCCCTCCCTTAATTACACAACTAAAAATAATTTTAAAAAATCTATGGAATTTCGTTAACCCATCCCAAAAAAAACAGTCCTCAATGGGCGTGTATCATATAATCCACCTACACTGAAGTAAGCTAGCTTATTATACCCCGTCCATGCTGAGATGTTAGATAAATTGTAAGATGGAGACCTATCAGATACATAGATCTCGATGACTACCTTGGTCACCAACAGTGCGAGCTTTAAGAAATTCGGTTTGGCTCACGCTGTGGGTCCGCCTGCCCGCGATGCGAACCCAGAATTTCCGCTCTGAACTCAACCACAGATCACATCAAGCCACCACTGCGGCCAACCCAACCATTCGTGTTTATCACTTTCAAGTTTCCATAAACCAATTTCAATCAAAATCTCAGCTCCATGTCTTAATAATATAAATGCACTCAGGGCCGCCGCTAGGGGTACTTCCGCCCGTGTGCAAAGTTTAATTTGGCCGCCCTTGTAGCCGATTTTTTTCAGTTTTTTAAGAGGGGCCTTTAAATTTTGATGCGAAAACATGTTTCAACAGATGGCGCGCCCTAAAATATTAATCTTTTCTAAAAATCTTTTCACCAATACAGAATTTTAATAATTTATAAAAGTCATATGAATAAACGATAACTAATTTAGGCAATGAGGAAGTTTGAGCTTCCAATGTTGAATATTTATAAGTATATTTCAAAAAGATATTCATATTATTTGAAAATATTGAATATTTTTAAAAATATTTAACTTTGAAAGCTCAAACTTCCTCATTACCTAAATTAGTTATCGTTTAACCATATGACTTTTATAAATTATTAGAATTCTGTATTGGTGAAGATTCTTAGAAAAGATTAATATTTTAGGGCGCGCCATCTGTTGAACCATGTTTTCGCATCAAAATTTAAAGGCCCCTCTTCATATAATTTCTACTACTTATTCCCTGCCATAAAGTAAATGACCTTTTCTAAACCCCCATTTTTGGGATTTTGGCCGCCCGTGTGTTTTGCACACTGTGAACAATAGGGCGCGGCGCCCCTGAATGCACTAAATATGAAATTTGGTTGTAAAATTCTTATTGGTTCAGGAGGTAAAGCGCACACAAAATTTAGTGACACAGACATATCTTGATATTTGGTCTCATTTAACTCATGGGATCTTTAGGAATATAAATCTGAAAAATAAATTTCCATTGCAATAATTTCCCCCTTCAAAAAGCAAATATCTAAATTTCTAAATAAATATGAAATGGGTTGTGAAAAAATTTATTTATGATTAAATTATTTTACATTTCAAAATAATAAACATGAAAACCACTAGTACAAATGGATTTTCTTTTTAAAAAAAGAAACGTTCAATCAAAACTTTATATGTTTCAATTTTCTGTTTATATCTTCAAACTTAAGAATCTTCCTGATGAAGAAGTCACCATAACGGTGCGCAACTTTAGTGTCCGCAATGTGAATCATGTCATTGTCAATGTAGAAATCCAACTAAAAAAACATTAAATAATCATTACATTAGCTATCTCGACGAAATTACTCACCTCTGAGCCACTTTGGAACTTTCCTTCCAAACCAGAAGGTCCTTTCGACCAAACAATATTTTTCATTTTATGTTTAAAACACAAAAGATGAATACTGAGGGATTGAGTTTCTTTGTCTAAATCCCATTTGCCTTCATTCCTTTGATTTTGTGCCATAAAAGTGGCCAATTTACTGATGGGCAAAGTTGTGTACAATTTTAAATAACTCCTGATGGTTGGAAGCATTCTCTGCTGTTGTACTTCGTCCATGAATACTGTCGTTTGATGTCTAATTGCATCTTTGGAGTAATCATCAGGGATTACATTGATTGCAGGAGCACAAGCTGACAAAAATTTTGGGCAAGCATACACGAAACAATTTTCAAATTCTTGCAAATCTCCGTATTGCATTTTATACATCTTTTCGTGGTAGTTCTTTTCTCTCAACATTTGTTGAATCGATTCATCGATGCACTGAGGATGAAGAACCAAACAAATCGCCAACAAATGATACATTTGATCGGTCTGTTTGTTAATTTGATCATGTTGATAACTTTTAGTAGCAAATAATTGTTTTGTTCTTTGTATGTGCAACAAAATTGCTGAAAAAGTATTAATAGCGTCCGAGTAACGACGCATCATCATGTAAGCAAAACCAACGTAGTAAGAAGTTGAAATCTGGCAAGCTGGTACTTGTGCTTGAGTAAACTGAGATTTTTTATGAATCTCGATATTTTCCAATACTTTGATTGCTTGGTAGTAGTCTCCCAAAAGAGAATGCAAACGAAGAAGACCAACAAGCGAAAAGTAACCCAGCATTTTGTATAAGGAACGGCTACCAAAATCTCCTGCAACTGAATCTGGATCACCACCATTTGCATGGACTTCCAATTGCTGCTTAATGTTGGACTTGTCAACCAAAGAATGCAACACATTAAGTACGCATAAGACGTTCCAGACCTTACTGTTTGAATTTAATGTTTCCAATTCTTGAGGAGTTTTCTTTTGCAAACGAGAACGATATTGTGCAAAAGATTGAAATTGATACACAAATTCGTCAATAAGTTCCCACAACCATACGTCAGGTAATTCTAGTGGAACTGGTTCCTCTTCATTCAAAATGTAGTTGAACAGGTCACAATAATTATAAAACGAATTGAAACGTTGTTCTAAAGTTGGTCCACCTTGAATTCTAGCATAGATATGACGAAAATATAATTCTTTATAAAGAATCATAAACACCTGTAATAAAGACTTTTTAAAAATCAATAAATATATTAAAAACTTAAAATCATCACTATAAAATAAAATAAATATTCATAAAATAATTTGAATTCGTAAATAAAACAGTAAATTTGAACTTGGTATTTTTAAGAACATCAATAATCAAAAACTACATAATACACACCAACAAATCAACTGTTCAGTTGTGAATTTTTTTAATCTTTCAAGTAGAGAAAGATTAGAAAGTTTGCGAACAATTTGTAAGTGTCTACATTTTTACAAAATATCTACATATTTAAAAAAGAGACTCAAGGAAGGAAGAAAGAAGAGCTCAAGGCAAGAATAGCAGCAGGAACAAGAAGTGCACTTGCCTGAAGACCAAAGTTAAACAAAACGATCTTTGAAAAATTTATACAAATTAGAATCAAATACAATAGACCAGGGGTCGGCAACCTTTTGTTGTAAGAGGGCCAAATATTTTACGTGGGGATTCGTGTGGGCCGCACTTCTTGGCAAATTCAGTAAAAAGAGCTTTTAAAAAAATAGTGTAAAAAAAGGGTCATTTTTGTTCTAGAGTCCGCGGGCCCTATCAAGACCCTTGCAATAGATTAATGTATTTGTTAGAATGTATAAAACGATTATAACAAATTTTAACATAAATTTCTATATATAAAATAAGTACTTATGTATTTTCAGACAATTAAAATTCTAATATTTTAACGGTTAGTTCTTGCAAAATTTGTAATTTTACAATACATATTATCACTGATTCTTGAATATTCTTTTATAATATTAGCTTCTAAACAGTTAAAACAAAGTACATAAGGTAAAACACCCACTAGTTGAACAGTTTTGAAAGTAAAACCTATTTCACTCTAATTTAAGCAAATAAAATTCGATTAATTTGATTAAAATATGTTATTTATGAAAATATAGATAGTTTTGCATATAATAGCAAAGAAAAAAGGAATAATTAATAAAATTATCATATTTTTACAAGGCTTTTAAAATATACTTCAAATGCAGCTGTAATTGAACAATCTATTTTGAATCGCAGCCGTAATTGAACACTCCGGTGGTGGTTGTACTTGAACACGTGTGAAAATAGTAAAATCAGTCAAAATCAAACAAAAATCCAATCGATATTCTAAAGATACATTTGGCAACATTGATTTATTTATGTATGACAAACGTAATGGACAAACGTGATCATTTTATGTTAGTTTTTTCGAGTTCAAGTTCATAACCTAAAAACTGTGTTTGCGCGGTTTACGGTGTAGTAACTTTCGATGGCAAAAGTAGCATGCTTATCGGCTATTCCACATGTCAACTTTCAAGTTAACAAAAATATAATTATTTCGATTTATAATTTAAAAAAACTTATAGAAATCAATTGCTAAATCATCAAGTAATTATAAAATGCGGATATTACTTATTATGAATATTCCGTTTTTGCATTAATACAATTTCAAAAATCTGTTCAAGTACTCCATTTCTTGCGGTGTTCAAGTGCTGGGTGTTTTACCTTACTACTTAGAAAAAAAACAGGATAAAAGATGCTAGTGGTTTGGGAGAGATACTCAAGATTATTGTGCGGAAAATATGCAGAAGTAGTAAATGAAAAAACCAACCAAGAAACGAGTAAGTTGTACAGAAAGGGACAAATATTATGCGAATGATAAAGGTCTAAAGATTGAGATGGCCAGGCCATATTTAATAACAATGATAATCCAAAGATTGGGAAAATCTTCAAAGAAGACTAACCATGGATTCATTGTTTATGCTTCTAATCCATCTATACGTACATAAGAATAAAGACGTTCGTCCATAGCTTAAACACTTCATTTTAATATTATCAAATTGCGTTGAATTTTACTAAATGGCCTTCATTGGTCTGTGCCTAAACAGTCTTGCCTAAATGTCCAGATCCTAATATACGGGTATGGGACTTTTCGGCGCCGCCAGTCCGGCGCAGGCACTATTCGGCGCAAGGACGGTTCGGCGCAAGGACGATTCGGCGAATCCCGTTTCGGCGCAAAGACTATTCGGCGCAGGTACTATTGGGCGCCGCCGGCCGATTCGGCGCCGCCAAATCAATGTCCGAATCAACAATCAATGTTCGCAATTTTTTACACTAACTTACTCGGAGTAGTTCGGTGCGTTCGGTGTAACATAACAAACAGACCTATAGATTATCGGAAAAATAAAATATTTTTTTTATTAAAATATATTTGGTAATATTGTGGTGTCGGCGGTCGGAACATAGTGGTCATGCGAGTTGACTATGAACGCTAAATACCCGGTTCGAATCCGAGTGAAGTAAGAACTTTATTCTGGCCGTCACTCTGGTCCTCCAGGTTGGGGGGTTCTTCGTCGGGCTGGCTCCCCGTCGTAGGTAAAAAATACAATGCTGTGAATGCCATTTGATATTAAAAAGTTAACATTATAATGGTCAGCCAAGACCCATTAGGGTTGTAGCGCTACGAGTACAGTACAGTACAGAGTACAATATTATGGTGGTATACAAGGGCGGATCCAGGATTTTTTTCTAGAGGGGGCACAAGGGGCGGACGGGCAAAAAAGCCGTTTATTTCTACAAGTTCAAGCATGAATAGGAAGGTTTATAGGAATAGGAAAGTCTCCACAGTACACAAAAATACCGTTGGGGGGGGGGCGCGTGGCCCCCCCATAATAATATAACTTGGTAATAAGCTTTGTTTGGTATCACAGTCCTAGTGCAACCTAGTGTACCTGTTCTCTCATTGATTGGTGTAAAATCACCAACCCATTTTTTACACCAATCAATGTTCGCAATTTTTTACACTAACTTACTCGGAGTAGTTCGGTGTAACATAACAAACAGACCTATAGATTATCCGAAAAATAAAAAATATTTTTTTTGCGCCGAACCGTCCTTGCGCCGAATCGTCCTTGAGCCGAATAGTACCAGCGCCGAACTGGCGGCGTCGAATCGGATGTGCGCCGAACTGGCGGCGCCGAACCGGCAGCGCCGAACCGAAAAGTCCTAGACCCAATATACGTTATTCAAGTATAGCACAGGACAACACTCTCAACTTCAAAAAAAATAGTGCTATAATTTGAGACCTTTTTTTCAGATTCAGCCTGTATATTATACAACAGCAAAATTTAAAAAGTTGATCATAATTAATTATTCAACCTTGTAAGATTAAATAACATATGCAAAACCATATTTTGATATTTAAACCGCAATTCAAAACAAATCTATTAAATTTCCCTAGATTAGATTGTTTAATGACACATTGTGGATTGTGGTATTCAAAGTTCATAGAATTGTAACGAATTTTTATATAAATACTTATTCCCACTTAAACTTTGCATGCATGTTAGTAAATTATTGATGTGATAGTTCATCACACTTAATAATTATTATATCATCATAAATGTATTCCTAATTAATTGAAAGATAGTATTATATCTATGAACCTCACACGTTTATTGATTTATAAATAGAAAATCAATAGCATAAAACATTCATACAGTGAAAGTTTCAATAATAAATTAGATGAAATTAACCACATTACAACATTTAATAGTTACAAACAAGTAGAAAATGGATTCAGATGGATATTATTCCACAAAAATGCGTCAAATGCAGGATAAATTCAAAGAAGGATTTGATATTGTATCGGAAAAAAGCTCTGAAGGTAAAAGATAATTTTATATAATACTTACATCATCTTTATTGATCAAAGCTTGCACTTCGGCTTCTTCGGGCCATGGCCTTTTTTCAAAGAAGTCTTCTGTTAGCTTCGGCCAAGTGTTTTCATACAGGTTTTGGATTTCATACAAAGTTCCATCGTGCAAGGTGTTATTGAAGTATTGCAAAAACTTTTTCACCAACTCGGGCATCTTAAAATACTGTCGATTGAATTCGCTATCCAAATTTGGATCACCAGTATGGGCCGAATACTCGTTATCATAATTATCATAATCGTAATCCTTATGTGCCTAAAAGTATTTTTTCTTCTTAATAATGAAAAATTAATACAAAAATCAAGCAAGTTCAAGTTGATTGCTTTTATGACATAAAATCATTTGTGTAATTTTATGGGTTTGATTCCTGCAAAATATATTTGTACGTATTACAATTTATTTACGTATCTTTTTAAATTACCTATCTACAAAATGAAACAGAACCATAAGGACATTACACAAAATCGATTTAATTATCTTTATTTGCACAACCTTGCCGATAAATGTTTGATTAACCGTCAATTCTAAATACCTGTTCGGGTTCTTCGTTGGAATACATTTTTAATTATGATTTTGGGTAAAATATGAAATTAATAACCACTATAACCTTTAAAATGTCGTCCACGCTAACTACTTGCGCGACGGTTACTTTGGGAACTTTTGTTTTTGCTTTATTGCATTCAGGAACACCAACCCAAATTAATGTCAAGTTTTTAATGAATTTTTAAAAGAATTATTATTTATAATGATAAGCAAAATGTTGAAAAGTATTAACAAAAAACCATATCCGTATTTGATTTAAAAGAAAGTTAGTCATCTTTGTTAATTTAAAACCAGTGGCGTAGTTCCTAGTTCGTAATGATTATAGACAGGGTAATTAGGCAAAAACAGATCTGAGTTAGGAGAAGCCCTAACATAACTCACCAATAGAGAAAGTTTATTATCAATTAAAACGTTTATTTCATTTTATTTGCATTTGTTTCTGTTTTTTTTTACTTAGTTAGAAGTTAGAAATGGGAATACCAAATGTAATTTTGGCAGCTGTCAAATTTCGTCAAAGTCTGTCAAAGTACTTTTATCAAAATATTATGTGCACATAAGGACAATTAAAAAAATCACTATTAAAACTCATACCTACAGGCGAAATGTCGTTTTTTAGTATATAATTTGTGACAATAAATATGCACATTAGGGAAGTTTAAAAATTCATAGTACCTAGCAATTTCATTTTTAGGTTATATTTTGCTTAGGGAGCGTCCATTAATTACGCAAGGACAATAATTTTTGTAATTTTTGACCCCCCCCCATGTAAGGGTGAGTAAGATTTTGGCAACCCCCCTCTTCCCCAACCACATCTTAACTAGTATTTTTATTACTATACCCCATTCTCGGGGAGTAAAATGCCATACTTTTCTTCCCGCTCCATAAAAATGAGAGAAAAGGAATAGGTTATTTCTAGCGAGAGAAAATAACAAAATAGGGGGAAGGCACTCACTAGCAACGGGAAGAAGACTCACTTAACAGCTAAAGTAAAAAAGGGGGAGGCCCCCACCAAAAAATATTTTATTGCTCTATTGTTTCGATCTATTAACAACTTTCAGTTATCTAATACGAAGTAGTAATCATTAAAAATTCACAATCTAATTCTTCCCATGTAAAATTGACACTTACTGCAAGTATTTCTTGAGAATTAAAATAAGACTGTAACGCCACTGCTTCCATGCCGTAGATTATTTAAAAGAAACCTACATTACAGACATAAATTTATCATTGAAAACAACAAGATTCAAAATTTATTTATATTATTTATAAGATTTTTAAGTTTTAATAAAGTGACGTGTAATATATTATGTACTACATGAAATTTTAGTAAATATTTAATTTGAATCATCCAGCATGTTCGACGGTAATCTTCTTTATCACTTTTTATTATAAATAGTTATTGATTTCAATGATTTTTTTTCAGTAATTCGTAGTCTGCTTAGCACAGACCCACCTCCAACAAAAGTACTCGAGGTTCGGCCAGACAGTTACAGCGATAGACATATCTTTTGCAGGGAAGATGGAATGATTTTGTATGAACCAGCTGCCAGTTCAATTAAAAAGGAAAAGGCACGTTATGAAATTGTGCTTCATCGACCATGTACTGAAACCTTGCACCAAGCTTACAGGTTAAAAATTGTTACTGCTTTTGGTACCTGGACTCTAATTTCTTTTAATATTTGTAGTTTGTTTCGTACCGATGTTAAAGATGAAGCTGAAATTAAGTTTATTTGTTTTAAGGACAAGGTTCCGGTTTTTATTGAAATCTCTAAAGATGTAAGTAACTTTCTATCATAATTTTAATATTATGTAGCGAATAAGGTTTTCTCATTAATAAGTATAATAACATGATTTTCGAAAGGCAAAATTAGATAAACACTTGTCAAGGTAAATGTCAAATATAAATGCTGATGATGCCGTTTCCTTAATTTAAAAATATTTTATTATCAAAAGTAAGCAGGAAATTTTTCTTCTAAATTATTCTTGATTGAAAATTGCAGTGTGAGTGTGATTAGATTATGGTTAAAATTATCATTAAATGGTAAACATTTCCTTCTTTATGATAGACTTTGGTTAACCAAAAATGATCAGAATATTTTCTATTATTATCTTATCTTATAGAGTTTACAAACACAGCAAACATTGACCAGTTTATGGTTTGACTACTAATTGTTACCCTATAAAACAAAGCAACAGTTCAGTTATTTGGTCCTTTTGCATGGAAATAACTCTAAAATGCGATTTTTTTGCCTAAATCAGTTGGTTTGGTATCTGAAAGCAATCCATAAGTTTCCTACATCAGGCTCTGATTGGAATTGGGGCAATTTCTTGAAGGTCCCAAAAATCACCAAGTCATGTATCACGGGCACCCCATGCTCAAATTAGCAAAATTACACTATTACATGAAATTAATACAACATGTGAAACAAAAAGGTTACCCTTCACGAATGAAACATTTCTATAATCGAAGATTATCGCGATTATCTGATAATTTCAAGTGCCACTTTCAAAATTTTCAGGTGCATGCCCCTCATTTCGTATTTTGAATCCAAAACGGTTTAAATCGTTTGGGCTTTGTTTGTACCTGTTTGTGCAAAAATTATTTTCGTTTGTACCCAAATAGTTTTAGAGAAATTTCAAAATTTCACTGGGGAGGGGGGTGCTAGAGACATGCAAGCCTCACCCCCATTTCGAATTTTGGATTCAAAGTAGTCTAAGCCGTTTGTAATTTGTTTGTACTAGTTTGTGCCAGCTTTATTTTCGTTTGTACCCAAATAGTTTTTGAGATTTTCAAGAATAACATCAAGGACATTGACGCACATGATATGATTAACGAGATTCTGGGGTACACTACAGAATGAAGTTCAAAATAGTCTCAATCGTTTGTACCCAATAATTTTTTAGATTTTCAAGAAAACCATCAAAGATATTGACGCGCATGATATAATTAACGAGATTTTAGGGAACACTTACAGGATGATGTTCAAAATAGTCTCAATCGTTTGTACCTGTTTACGAAAGTTTTATTTCCGTTTTTACCCAAATAGTTTTCGAGAAATTTCAAAATTTAGCTAGGGGGGGCTGAAGACATGCTTTTTATAATTTTAATAATAATAAAATTAAAGAGACGGTCGGAGCATAGTAGTCATGAACGCTAAATGCCCGGTTCGAATCCGGGTGAAGTAAGAACATGTATCTGGCCGTCTCTCTGATCCTCCAGGTTGGTGGTCGGGTTAATGGGCCAGCTCCTCATCACTTGTAAAGAAAACAGAAAAGCTCATGGAACCATGACCAAGTCTCGCAAGAGACTTGGCAAATGGGAATGGATAAGCAGTTAAACTGTAGTTTGATGTGCTGTGAGGTGTTTAATTACCTTGCAATGCAAAAAAGCAGTCCTAATAGAAGATAATATATAATAAAATTAATACATAGTTTATTTTAATTAAGAAAATAAATAAAAGGTAAAGGTTTGGGAACTCCCACGCTTTTCTAGGCTATAGAAAATTTAGAAAAAAAAAGTGTTCTCTTGTATAGTATATTTATAATTATTATAGTTCATCCTATCAGAATACTTCAGGTATGTAGGTATGATAATATTTGATGCTTCACCCTGTATGTATCAAAATAACGAAAAACTTCACCCCTGAATGCTGGGGGCTAGCATGTCTCCAGCCCCCCTAGCTCTTGAAAATTATTTGGGTACAAACGAATATAATTTTTGCACAAACGATTTTTCTATTTTGGTTTCAAAATTCGATATGGGGGGAGGACTGGCGACATGCACCTAAAATTTTCCTGGACCTTTATGTTACGTCATCCTGGTAAATTTTTAAAATCGCAAAAACGATTTTAGGAAAAATTAAAAATACTCTTATGGCCGGTTTCAGCAACCTTAACTTAAATTTAATCTCAGATTAAATTAACCCATGTTAAATATGAACCAATGGAAAACGACTAAAAGTCATAAAACCGATTTCTATTGGTTCATATTTAACCTGGGTTAATTTAATCTGAGATTAAATTTAAGTTAAGGTTGCTGAAACCGGCCATTAGCATTATATCATATTTTTCAATTTGTATTATTGCCTTGTATCGTAAAACAAATTGTAGCGGAGGTATTAGGTAGTCTCAATTCCCCGAGGTCATCGTCCGCAAGGTGCAAGTTGTGGTCACCCCATGAGATATGCCAAATGATATACTTCTCTGTAGTTATTATATTACATTATGAACTATATAAATAAAAGACTATTAATACTAATTTGTATAATAAATTTTTATTTTTAGATGTGTAATCTCTCCGGAATACAGAAAATTTGTGACACATTATCTGACCATTCCTCATGGACTTTGGCTCATTTAGCAGCACATTTCGCTCTCTATGACGCTTTCAACAATGCTAAAATAAATAGCTTCTTGAACAGTTCAGATCCTGAGTGCGGTTTATCACCATTACAAGTAGCAATCTCAACTAGCAATTTGAAAACTGTGCAAATGTTAATCACAGCTAAATGTTCCTTAGAACATTTAGACTTTAAAACCAACTCCGTTTTTCATTATGCTGCTGTTACATCGAAGGAAATTATTACTGTAAATGGTTTTTTTTAAATAATTTCAAACAACCTGACAATTTTACATTTTAGGCTCTAGCGGAAGGAACGACACCGCCTCGTTGCTTAAATTCTCGAAACAAAAATGGGCATACTCCACTACATTTAGCCTGCTTAGCCGACAAACCAGATTGTGTAAAAGCTTTATTGCTGGCCGGTGCCGATGTTAATATTACAGCCTCTGAGGCACACACGGAAACCAGCGCACAACCTGGTTATGTTGGAGATTTTCTTGACAGTAATCCGAACACTCTGTTTCAACAAGATATGAAATTTGGAGGAACGCCTTTGCATTGGGCGGTTTCTCGTGTGGTGATAGAAACGTTAGCTGATATGAATTGTCACATAAATGCGGTAAATTTCGAACAGAGAACGGCGTTACATATAATGGTTGTGAGAAATCGTTTAGAATGTGTGGTAGCATTAATGAGTTTGCAAGCAGATCCTAATTTAGGTGACTGTGATGGCAATACACCTCTTCATTTAGCTGTGAAGCAGGGCAACATTCCTATTATACAGTGCTTGACTATATTTGGAGCGGATTTGGATGTCGTAAATTTTAATAACCACACGCCAAGACATTGTATAGGTAAAGATCAAGAACACAAAGTTTTATATTATTTACATGCTGTTGGAGCTAAACGTTGTCTCCCGGAAGTTCAAGGATGCACGGAAGGATGTAGATTTGATGGAACTTACAATGGGATTCCTCCTACTTCAGTTATAGGACAGTTCAATCGTGAAATGTTAAATCAAATATTAGCTGTATCTGGTATGGAAAGTTCATCTAAAAGTAAAGATAAAGAAAATAAATTAAAGCAGGCACGACTTTTGTGCTTAGACGGTGGTGGAATAAGAGGTTTAATTTTAATAGGAATGTTATTAGAACTTGAAAAAGTAATTGGTATACCTATAAATCACTGCTTTGATTGGATTGCTGGTACAAGTACAGGTGGAATTTTGGCTCTTGGACTTGCATCGGGAAAAACAATGAAAGAATGTTTATGTTTATACTTCCGTATGAAAGAATTAACATTTGTTGGTAAAAGGCCATATTCTAGTGAAGCGTTGGAAACTATTTTAAAGGAAACTTTTGGTACTGACACCGTTATGACTGACATTAAAGAACCTAAAGTAATGATTACGGGAGTTCTAGCAGATCGAAAACCTGTTGAATTGCACTTATTTAGAAATTATGCAAGCCCACATGATATACTTGGCATGACCAGCGATACTCGTTACGACTTACCAGATCCTCCAGAAAGGCAATTAATGTGGCATGTTGGGAGAGCTACGGGAGCTGCTCCAACATATTTTAGAACTTTTGGACAATTTCTTGATGGTGGTTTAATAGCAAACAATCCTACTTTGGATGCCTTAACGGAAATTCACGAATATAATTTAGCCTTGCGGGCAACTGGCAAAGAAAGTGAAATGTGTCAATTATCGGCGGTAATAAGTTTAGGTACAGGCATGATTCCTGGATCTAAGTTGACAGCAATCGATGTATTTAGACCAGAAAGCATTTGGCACACCACCAGACTCGTCATGGGAATTTCTGGATTGGGTAATCTTTTAGTTGATCAGGTAAGATTAGTTATTAGAATCTTTAAACTTACATTATTTGTAAAAAATATTTTATCTAGGCTACTGCGAGTGATGGTCGAGTGATCGATAGGGCTCGGGCATGGTGTTCCATGATAGGCGTTCCATATTTTCGTTTTTCCCCACAAATGTCGGAAGAAATAGCGATGGATGAACGATCAGATGAAAAGTTATGTAAAATGCTATGGGAGACGAAGGCGTATATGTATTCTAATACAAACATTCTACAAGAAGTTGCCGATATAATTATGAATAATATCACAGCATAATTAGCAAATTTTTAACTGAAACTAAAATGTTGAGTGTAAATGTAAAAAAAAATTTTAATTAACTTTTTGTTTTTTAATTTTTATTCACTTGTGATCAAAAATTATATCCATTTAATAGGTGTCGATTTGTATCTACACAACAGATACTAAAAAGTTTAATTATGATGTTTTTAATTCCTCAATTATTAAATGTTTCAAGTTACTGTAGCTTTTTTAAATATAGGTTGGATTATTAGTCACTCTTAAATTATTTATTTATACTATAGGGTTAAGATTCCTCGTTAAACTATCTATCCAATTATAACATTTTGTTATTGTTATTACTGTCAATATATAATTAGGATTTAGGTACAGGTGTATGCCTAGTTGAATGCTGAACCCTTTTCTAATTAGTAATGACAATTTAGCTTTTAAACATTTGTAAAATTTACATTGTAATGATTAAATATTGTAAAAGGGTTTCCCGATTAATAAATAAATATGAAATGAAAATGTTGCAATAAAATTCAAACAATTAAAGAAATTGTAATTTTCTTCTTGAAGAACAGTAGCTTTGGTGAACCAGGCTCAAATGATCAGAGCCGTAGCTAGACGTTGGTCAGGAGGGGAGAGGATTATGCAAGAATTCAGCAATAATGATGATGATAATAATCAAAATAAATAGATTTCTATATACCTTAGAAGCAATCCCGATTTTGTATGAATGCATCAGTTAGTAGGAACTCTTTAGGTCAGTCATTGGGGACATAAAAAGTGAAAAGTTAGACAAATATTGCAAAAGTTTTTAAATTTTGGGACAACATTGTAACAGTTCAAAAAATTATTAATCCGATTTTTGCACCCTTTTTTGGTCCCCGGAACATTGTTAAAAGAAGAGTTAAATTTGCAACAAATCTATGAAAAAAATTCCGAAATTTATGCAAATCTTGGAGAACATTTTAATAATTATTAGACATCTTCTATTATCCACTTAAATAAAAACCAAAACTGACAGACAACGCACAGCCTAATCCAGTGGGTCTAGAAGCATGAAATTTTGCACACGAGATCCTTATATGACGTAGGTAAACACTAAGAACGGGTTTTACGGAAATCCTATCCAAAAGAGATTTATCACCCACTATCTAATTAGTAGTGGCGCGCAGGAATGGATTAACGAAATTCTAACTGTTCCTCAACCCTGTGAGGCCGAACAACCATATCCGACATTCATAGGAGGTGAAGGCGGCCGAAGAAACAATAATTGTGATTATTATTTGCATACAGGGTTGTATTAAGGAATGATTTGCATGACTTGCAATTTTTTTCGATAGGAAACACCAAAAAAAAATTAATAAGCTACTGTTTGCAATGTTTCGGTCATTGTAGCAGGGTGCAAAAATCGGATTTATTATTTTTTTACCTCCCTTCAATGTTGTCTCAAAATTTGAAAACTTTTGCAATTTTTCATACCTTTTTTGCTACAATGACTGGCCTACTTTGCCAACCAATGTTTTTTGCACAAAAAATTGTAGAATGAATTTTTTGCTTGGTGACTAGGAGCTAAACTCTTGTGCAGTAGATGTGGATGGAGAACGCGTGACACCCATTTCCACCAATTTAGACCCAAAATGACATATATTTTTTGTTTCTGCACATTAGCTCCTCCTCACTATGGAAAAACTACACTACTGCTCAAAATGATTTTTTGTTTTATATCTACAATTAAATATCGAGTGCATACAAAACCTATGGTGATGCTGAGAATAACCTCAATTATTTCATTAGTCACAGGGTTAATTATTTGTGTTGTGAGCCATTACGAATATCTTAATAATTGTTGGGTAAGGTCAATGTATTATTATTACCAATGTTTTAGTATCTTATTTTGGTAAATCAATAATCCCCATCTTTAGGTTAAGTATGTAACCCCCAAAACCCAATATATCGACAAGGTACTTACCGAGTTCAACCCCATTCATCTCCGTAAGGGTAGTAAGGAGTTACACGTTACAATACTATACCATCAAAGATAAAATTGAAACAAATTACTATAAATACAGGTTATAAAAATGAGAAAGTTTAACAAAGTTATTTTGTTGGATCTTGGAGAAAATCAACTTGGATTAGTAACTTTGTAAATTTTTATTTAGAAAAAAATCATCTAAAACAATATACTATAATAAAACTAAACCTTTACACAGGATCGTATCCATAATAGGGACCTTCGGCATAAGCCCTGTACATATCTTCCGATTTGCGTCTAATTCTTCGTCCAATTGGTTCCAAATCATTATAACATTTAGAAAAAACCCGTTCCACAGCTTCTATTCCCTCTTCCTTAGTAATATTACTTCTTACAGCCATTATCGATTGTAAAGCTTTGGTCTTAACACAATTCTGATGGGATTCCTTAAAATCAAACACAGAAGTGTCCCCTTGAGCCCATGCAGACACAAAACTGCAGTGTGTTAAATTAGCTGCTCGTATTTCTGTACATGCTAAATGATCGATATTTTTAAAATCCAACTTATTGCGACAATAATCGAACATGTGAATCATTTCGTGAGTTAAAATACCTTGAACAATTCCTTTATCTTTAACTACGTTTTGGCAAACTATAATTTGATTAAGGACTGGATCGTAACCTCCACTAACACTAGGATCGCACTCCTCACAAGCTATATGTCTCCGAATGTCTATAGGGCATCCCGAACTCTTTAGTGCACCCATCATTAATTTTACCAAAGGGCTCGTTTTGATACAGTCGTAAACTTTGGTCTCACATTTTATCTTATCGAAAAATTCAGTTCCTTTACGCAAGGTTAGAATTTCACTTACGGCTGGACGTTTTTGTTTATTTCTGCGTTCTGGATAAAGATCGTAACCCCATTTACTGTCATCTTCGGGAACAGTTTCCACTACTGGGGCTTTCGTTTCAACAACTGGCGGTGATGTTTCTTGAGTTTTACTTTCAAAAATATCCATTTTCTTACAACATTGCACCATCCACCTATAATTAATTTGAGGTTAGGTTATGAACATATGTGAGGTTATGAGCTGAATTTTAAATTCTTGGCGGTAAAATTAAAAATTTCGAATAAATTATAGAATGAATTGGTAACAATTTATAACTTTGCTTTTATTAATATTCATAATTATTTTACAGTATATAGTAATTATTTTATTATCATTTTAGACACTATTTTCATTAAATTGAGTCAACTCCCTCTTAGGTTTTTTAAAAATTCGATGTCCTTGACAATTCAGATTATCCGACATACATTTATCTCGACAGCATTGTTTGCAAACGTTGTATTCACATTTAGATCCCTAATAAAAATTGGTAATGTAGTTGATTTATAATTTTTGGAAGCATATTGATAGCTCCATTCAAGAAGTATTTACTTACTAGTGGATTTGTCATACAAGCAATACACTTCTCTAAACTTCTGTAGCAAACTACATCAGATTTTGGTGGCCGCCTGTTCATTCTCCGCAATTTCTTCATCTTTTTTCTAGATATGGGATTTCCATCAGAATCTGCATATTGGCGTTTGCTAGTATTTTCCTAATAATGTAAATAAACTAAAAAAAATATAAACAAATATTATCACTGTAGATAACTTACTTGCACATCACTCAAGATTTTTTGGTTTGCAGAAACTTTCTTTAAGTGCTCTTGTGGTGAATCTCGTACATATGATTGGCATAGCCAAGGTGGCAAAACTAAATTTTGACTATCAGATTCGGTAATCTGAGACCATACTATTTCACCTTCATGATAAGGCAAATACATATTCTTTAGTTGAAGAACTACTTCTCTAAATTCATTTAAACCATTTACTCCTCCTAAATGCATTCTTATGTGATTATTACATGGTATCGATAATCTATCAACAAAAATTGAGAGATGAGCAGTCCCTCTTATGATTGAAAATATACTTACAGATGATGAAATAATTTAAATAAGTGTCCACGAATATAAGAACTTGGACAAGGATACTTTTCCACCAAGTCCAAGTACTGCAACGCTGGCTCCCATGCTGGAGGATTGCTGTACATAAAAATAGCAGGATTGTATAAATTTCCTTCTGCTGTCATAACTCCATTAACATTTGTTTCTTCCAAACATCGTAACAAATCCTGCATGCATTGAATATTACCATTCGAAAAAACAGGAATTTTTACAACCTCTCTGTAAAATCTAATTAATACAGAAAGCTTAAAATTTAAAATGACGTTCCTCTTACCGTATCGCTTTAACGTATTGCCAATCTGCTATACCTGTCAAAGGTCCTTTCTGTTCGCGGGTTCTACCATGAATTGTAAGTATCGCACACCCAGCAGATTCCAACATTTTCGCATATTCTAAAGTTTTTTCTAAACTTTCAAATATACGCACTTTACAAGTAATTGGTACCTTCACAGATTTCGTCAGGGTACTCACTAAAAATGATCAATTAATCGATTGATAATAAAAAATGCAGAAAGAAACTTACCTATGTCATGTATTAAATCCCAACTATCCTGCAAATATGCGCCATAATTCCCTCGTTTAGCAATCGCTTGTGGACAACCCAAATTTATATCAATAGCACAACATTCATCTTCTGCTAATTTAGCAGCTTGCAACATTGTCTCTGCATCGTTACCACAAAACTTAACAAAAATAAGGTGTTTAATATTTTCATTTCAATTTTATCCCCCATCTTACCTGAACTATAAGAGGTTTATCTTCCGGACAAGTAGCCAAACCCTCTTTACGATATTTAGGATCCTTACAAAATATGGAACTGTGCAACATTGGAGTGTAACACAATTCGGCACCATAATGTCGACTCAACATTCGCCATGCTAATTCACTGGCATCTACCATAGGAGCTACAATTTTTGTTGGAGAACCTAAAGTTGTCTGCCAAAAATCCATGGTGTTAATATTTACAGTAAAATAAAGTAATAACCCGTTTTCTAGCTCGTGTATATAAAAAAAGTTTAAAATTAATAAATTGATTATGACCAGTCGAAATATTTTTAAAAATTATACTATATAGAAAGTTTTTAAATGTGAGGTTAAATAGCCCGCGTGGACAATCCACAGGTTCCTACAATATCAACTAAAGAGTCTATGTACAGGGTGAATGGAATGGAATCGAATAGAACAATTTGATGGTTCTCACCAAATAGTGCACATTTTAGATCCTTTACGTTCAGTGATTTTACATGATTTATTATCTTATCATGGAGCCCATCGAATTTAACACATCTCAGTTGACGCATGCAGTCGTTTTTAGTGTGCCCCAAACGCTGGCATCTAGCACATTATGGGATCTGTCTATTTTGGCACACCGGCTCCAGTTTAACTGTAAAACTCTGCAGTTTTGTTATTTCCTATACTTCCCTATTTTACTCCTTAGATTCCAACTCGACGAAGAACATGGATAAAGGTTGTTGATCTCTCCTACTTTTAATATTATAAATACTTTTTACTTCGTGCCCATAGGTAGTTATTTCATCTTTCAACCAATCAATATTTGTAGAGTAGTGAAGTTCTTTGATCACCGCTCTAAAACTTCTTTTGTTTTTAATCTAATATTGTAAAATTTCCATAAGAAAAAGAAGGAATAATATATGGAGCACAACAGTCAAACATAAATCGAAACAATAATACTGGACTGTAAAGCAAAACATGGCAAAACTCGACAAGATCAAACTATACTAATATATCTTAAGAAGGTCTCCTACTGTGACTAAATTATATGCCAACCTTTGGAGTACCATGATGGCAAAGGTCGCATTAGGCGGGGAGGAGGTTGACCCCCTGAGGGAAACTAGGGTAACCCAAAGGAAAAAAGACCTTAATCCATAACCTGCTCATGGTGCAGGAGATCAGTCGTCAGTCCCCGAAGGAAATCAACATTTTAATGACTCATGTCCTTACTGTACTTACCTTTAGAATTTAGAATATCGAAATATTTGAGTCACATATAAGAATGATTGTTAATTTGAGATGCTAGATGAAGACTTAACATAATCCTGCATACTTCCTCTAGTCTAGATAACGAATGCGATTTGCAGAGGGGTCCTTGGCAAGCCAAGTTACCTATCCCACCACATGGCTGCAAGACCCGGCGTGGTCGCCTTATAGTTGAGCATCAGCATTCCGAAGAACACTAAATTGCCGTTCTGGGCGCTTTTTCACTTCTTTCCATAACCACACGCCACTACGAATCCAACCTCTAAGGTGGGCAGGGATAGTTCCGGGTTTTGAAAAAGTGTCCAAAAATTATTAAAAGTGAAAATCAATTTACCCGAGCTACACTGTGAATTCAAAAAGTTCCAGGACTGATCGCGCACAGATCACACAATACAGGGAAAACATGTATATTTAATATCAGGCTTCTGCATAGTCTTCTCGCAAGTAGATACAACCTTTAGAACAAGTGAAAAGGTCCGTCATAGCTTTCTGGAACGCCTCAACTTCAACACTATTCAGCTCCCTTGTCACCGCTTTTTAATCACCTCGATCGACTCGTACCGCTGCCTCTTCATCTTCAATTTAAGTTTTGAAAACAAAAAATAGTATGGGGAGTACAGATCAGGTGAGTACGGGGGGTGGTCAATACCACAACCAAAAATTCGTGCACAATTATGGACTTGTGCGTCAGTGCATTATCGTGCAAGAGTATAAATTTTAGACTGTCCAACAATTCTGGTCTCACACGCCGCATTTGTTTCAACAGTCGATCCAAAACATCTTTGTAGAATCAGTCCGACACGAATGAGGTTGCTCTGCTCTCTCATCATCTTCTATCGGATCTCTTCCCTCTTGAACCTCGAAAATTGAATCCTCGCCATACACTTTTTTAATCATTTCGTAAGTTTCTGTGACCGATTGTTCTTTGCTCCATTTTTTGCACGATGACAATAGCATGCCAACTCGCTTTACACATATGAACAGCAACAAGTCAGAACTTGTTAGAAATGAATGAAACTTGATATGGTGTAACGCAAATTGCTCTAATTTGGGCCACTTGCCCCGCTGATCTACGAATGGAATGGTAGACAGGCCAGCTAAGGGATTACACCCCCGTCCAGTGCCAGAGCATGGGTCGCACGGACGCGGTTCGTAGGTTCTTCCGTTGGCTCAGGCGATCAATTGGCAACTAACTAAGAAAAAAATACCTTTCGGGCGCCAGTCCTCTAAATAAAATACGGAAGTAAATAAGAGTTGATTTTATTTAAAAAACAAAGTTTAGATAAAGATGGGGTTGACAATATCTGATTCCAAAACTCCAATAGGAGACACAAAACACATAACAAAGCAAGTGAAATCCAAGATACCCTGAGGGGATACCTTGGGACAATCAAATCAAAAAAATAAAATACAGATGAGTTGCCATATGAAAACAACTCACTAAAAATAATCCGCGCATCCAGGATATTGCCCAACGCAGACATAAAACGTTGGTAAAATTGACTGCAAATAACACATTCGCAAGAGATATCATCAAGTAAAATTAAATACAGCAATTGCTTTCCAACTTACCCTTCCACCTCAATCCGTCCGATTCAACATCTCAATTCTTTTGGAACCTCTGGAATATTAATGGTTCATCGTTTAAACTGAGTTTCAGGTGTAAAGCTAAAAATAACAAAAACTGCACAATTAAACAAGAATCAATTCACCTGCGAACGGTAAAGCATCTCAATAACGATGTAAATAATTAAAACAAGCAAATCTCCTAAATGCGTTTCCACAAAAAAAACTAATTATTGGTTTTCCAGCCATCCTACGTCGTTGGTGCTGTCCTAACCACTAGAGATGGAATAGTGGTATAGGCTCACGCTACCGCTGCGACAAGAAATCCCTCGATATTGGAATGGAGCTCGCACGTCTTCCCAAAAAGTATGGATAAATCGTCAAAGGAGACGGCCAAAGTGACAAACTTATCACACCACTTCTTAATCAAAGACGCAAAACTGCGGTGAAGCTGGGGATAAATGAATGTTGATCAGTCCTGCCCTCTCCATTGATCTCATACAGGAATGGTGAACCCAAAAACGAAATTCCAACATCATTAAAAATGGCTGCCACAGATGGTTCGACACAGGAATCAAGGTCATCACAGGTGGAAACAAGATAACCAAACTGCTGGCCCATATCGATACAAATAACCATATGGTTGGTGGATAAAAACAGACAGATGGACAATCGGGCTACTGATCCATGTGCACCCGCTCAAAAAACCATAATTAAAATTGGAAACCAAAAATTGACGTCACAGAAAATTGACGTGGTAGTACGAAAAAAGCTAAAATTTATCAAAGTCAAACTTCCGCTCATGATAGAAAATAATGCAATCTTACCCACAAATGTAGCACAGAAGGTAAAATAAAAAAAGATCACTTCAATAAACTAACAATTTGTGGCTTTTAAAACATAAAATTGCACACAACGAAAAATGAAACTTCTACTTTTCATAAAGATAAGCGAAGAATGAACATTTGATAAATTTTCGAAATTCAAAACGCGTGCGCGTGTTTGAAACGCACACAGGGTGATGCATAGATTTCCGCCAAAATATAAATAATAGCATTTGAAATGCTACAATGGGTATGGTCTAATGTTACTGCTACGTGATGCCGTTTGTCGCGCAGAGATAGCGCCACTTGTACTGTCTTACCGACGGTAGTCCTGGAACTTTTTGAATACACCTGAATACACCGTGTATAACGGATTCCTCGCCAAGCTGTTTATTATTGCAATTAAAGCATTCTTCTCAAAACTACATTTTTCAAGCAGGGCGCACATTTTCCAAACAAACTACTTGATGGATTTACTTGAATTTTTTTTGAGATATAAAGTATATTTCAGGCCATTTTGTCACTTTTATTTCAGAATTAGATTTTCGAGGTTCATAGAAAATAAAATGTAAAAATTTTTGTTTATATCTGATAGCTAGGCTGGTCAGAAGCATTGCACCCGATGGAACAGACATTTTGAAACATGAGTAATGTTTTGTTACTTGTATAATGATTTTCAATAAAATGCTTTGCAAATACTTTTGGTGTTACTTTAAACAAGAACAAATAAGAATCCTAAATTTTAACTAACAGATTTACTTAGCAGGATTTTCAAATTTAATTCCTAAAATGTGGCTTATTCACGAGACCCCTAAATATAATTTACATTGCTCTTTATGGAGATTGCTAAATAAGGAGAAAATTATGTTTATATTAATTACGTTTGTATTAAGTAATATCAATTTGATACTAAATTAGCTGGTCCAGGCAGACCCCGGCCGGCTTTAGCCATAGTATTTGTCGGCCATAGTTGTACGGACTTCGGCCTCACAGCATCCATATTTTTATGTTGGTAATGCCTAAGAATTTGAAACGAATTCCGATTTTTTTATATGAGTCAGTGACTGAAAACTCTTTGCTTTATTATATGAATAGAAGATAATTAAATTTTAGCAGATAATGTTTGAAAATATTATATTAATGACATTATGTATTACAATATCAACAATCCATAATCCATGATTATTATTTTTCACGCAATCGTCAGGCAATTTGTGCAATATTATGTGCCATCACTTTATTTATTTTATTACTATTTTAATCATTGCTTTTTACGTCCCATATTTTAATATGCTGCACATGTAGCTTTGAGCAACAACTTGTAAAATTTTCGTAACTTTTAATTTAATTCAATAAATATGTAAATTATATTTTATGTGGTTCTTTATTCTTATGGTTAACTTAGCATCTGCCACCTTAAGGTCTAATGAAGATAGAGGTCATTCTTCATGCCGATAAAAGCAGGAAAATATTTTTGTTCTCCCAGACAGATCTAATTGTTAAGATCCAATATTTGTAAGTTATTTTGTAATAAGTTACGTGAAGTACTTACAAAAATTATTTGTTGTATAAAAATGGAAAAATTGATTTTATTTGAGGTGAACGTGCTCTATTTCGATTAACGATAGCATCGATTTTAAAAGAAATATTATATATGGTGGTTAATTTTATGTACAATAAAATATTTTAGGGTAGTCAAAGCCATCACTTACTGAAATTGTAGGGATATTCTGATTAATTAACAAATTGATTGATAAACAAATTAATTAACAAATCATAAAATATACATAGTTATCATGTAATGAAATTCTACTAATTTTTAATTAAAATTAAATTAGAACGCCTTTTTTGAAATATTAAAAGTTAGTTATAGAAACCAGAACGACTTTAAAGAACCCTGGATAATGTACTTCGTACATATAGTTCCAAAAAATTTCTGCAAAATTACAAGTCACTTCTCTTAAAATTTTAGTTGTTCTTCTACCATTGTAATGTTACGAATACGACTTCATTGTGATTTAATTGCATTTCTCACCCTTATTGGTTATTACATTTTGTGTAGAGCGCGCCGCGGCTTGCTAGTTTATTTTTTATTCCTAATGGATTCTAAATATTACAATATTTGAATTCAAACAAATTCTAATCTCGAAGTGACATCGAAAACTCCTAGTAATCAATAATAAAAATTACTTTAGTTTTATTCAGAATTTAGAATTCTCGATAGAGTAGTTCCAAAGAAAGAAGAAAAGGCGTAGCCAAAATCTGGCGCAGTAGAGATCACGTGACACTCAATTCCACCAATACGGGCAATTAGTACATGCGTCAGCAGCTTCCATAGCGCAAAATCGCGGGAAATGTTTTTTTCCAAATAATGCAAAATTAACATGGGAAAATACAGAGCGCAAAGAATAATTCGAAAACGAAAGATTTCTTAGCTATGAGATTCATATAGCACCAACAATGCACTAATAAGGAATATAACTGGTAAGTTTCAATGCAGTAGATACACCCAAATTTAAATTATTTCGATTTGAATGTTTTAACTATTTAACCTCACTTTTTGTTACAGATATAATTATCGTTAAATCACGCAAATAACTAGTTAATATGCTACTTAGACATGTTACAATTATTACTAGTTATTACTACTAGTCAGTGGCGGATTAAGGCCTAGGCTACCTAGGCAACTGCCTAGGGCCTGTAATTTTTGGGGCCCGAAATTAGGTTTCTAATTTATTTTTGAGTTGGCAATCAACCCACTTAGTTGATTTCTTAAGAAATATTAAGAACTGTCCCTTTATTTTTCTATGCTTAAAACTGATTTTTGAAGTAATAGTGTGGTAATTTTTGAAAATAAATAAATATTAATAAATTTTAATTACTGAATATGCCTATATGCCCCTGAAATCCCACAAATTAGCACGAAAACATCTTTTATAATTTCTAACTTCAAATCTAAGCTCGTTGACCTTGAAAATCTAAAAAATTTTGCCTGCGGCGCAATTTTACGTTATTTTTACCCCTCCCCTTAACAAAATATTTGAAAATATTTTTTTAGCCCCCCAAACTTTTGACCCTAGTTGCGCCTATGTATGCGTCATGACTGAAAAATAGGCCCGGAATTACAATGTTGCCTAGGGCCCGCTTTAGCCTTAATCCGCCACTGCTACTAGTTTTAATTATTACTAGTTATTTGCGTGATTTAACGATAATTATATCTGTAACAAAAAGTGAGGTTAAATAGTTCAAACATTCAAATCAAAATAATTTAAATTTGGGTCTATCTACTGCATTGAAACTTACCAGTTATATTCCTTATTAGTGCATTGTTGGTGCTATATGAATCTCATAGCTAAAAAATCTTTCGTTTCCGAATTATTCTTTGCGCTCTGTATTTTCCTATGTTAATTTTGCATTATTTGGAAAAAACATTTCCCACGATTTTGCGCTATGGAAGCTGCTGAGCTGCTGACGATGTACTAATTGCCAGTATTGACACCAACATAATAAACACGATTGTACGAGTTTTGGTTTCTGCGCATTAGCTCCACCTTTTCTTCTTTGTTTGGAGCCACTCTACCTACGTTTTTTAATATGAATCACCAAAATATGCAATTTACACTGAAATATTGTTTCTATTTGAATAGAGGAAAGTGACCAAATATGGAATAGGCGCCTAATGTGGAATACCATTAAATTTTCGAAACCACTGCCTCTATTTAGCCATTACTAGGATAAATGACAACCTAGTAAGAGTAGTTGACCACCCCAAACTTTACAACGCTCTATTACCATTAATAACCTCATGGCGGGACATTATTCTTTGTACGCACTTGCGAAACTTTATTGTTAGTGATGCAAATTTTGATCAAAACGTAAGTATTAGTAATTTGTTAATTACTCTACATTTATAAGCATGCAGAAGGATGACTGATAACATTACGGATGTTACTTTTCAAGAAAATATAACCTGGCTTTCAATAAAAAAACATTATTCTTAAGTGAGCTTAGTTCCAAATATGGAATAGGGAAAATTATATGGAAATCTTATGTAAGGAATGGGCGCCTGTTGGTGACGATAGTGTGGGTGGTGTGTGATTTTTGCAGTAGAATAAGTTAATTTTAACGGAATAAGTTACTTTTATTTTTGACCAAAGTCTCAAGATCCGTTATAAAAAGACGTTACTGTTTTTGTTAATTTTTGTAAAAGAAACTTGGTTCTTATTTCCCTATTCCATATTTGGGGGTCTATTCCATAAATAGCTACTATTATGTTAATTTTGATTTTTAAATAAAAAAAATTTGTTGATTAATATTCAAACACAAGACTATGACTAAGATAAGCCAAAATGTATGACTGACTGTGTTTATAATTAAATTTGCATTTAATTCATGATAGTTTTTTTTTATGCCACAAAAACAAAATGGTATTCCATATTTGGTCACTTTCCTCTAATAAGTTACAAGTACTAATCTAGATCTGACTTGTTTTAAATTCCTTTAGCGGGAAAAATTTCCATCTAACGGCTAGCGGGAATTTTTGCTTAATTAAAGACTATCTGACGGGAAATCTGACGGTTTTTAAAAACTGCCGAAAGTCAATTTAAAATTTTTTTTTCTGTTTAAATTTAAAATTTCACCGCCTTGAAATTAGTACACAATCTTACCGCTCTATAAATGGCATGGGTTATGTTCAGTCTTCAGTTATGTTGGTACTTATTACAAAGAAACTTACAAGCTCGAAGACCACGACGATGTCTATGATTTGTTTTTAGATTTATTAGTGTTTTGAAATATACATTTTTTTTTTTAATAAAATAATAAAAAATTGTGTAATTTTATTTTAAAACATCTAATACGCTAATCTTAAATTATTAAAAATGGTATTTCTGGCGGATTTCTGGCGGGATCGCCGTGTTATCTAGCGGTTTCTAGCTATTTCGTAAAAATGGGATATCTGGCGGGACCGCCGTGTCATCTAGCGGGTTTCTGGCGGGATCGCCGCGTCATCTAGCGGTTTCGCAAATTTAAGTGCTGGCAACACTGGCTGACCAATAAGGATTAATCATACCACCCATAACCATCAAAGAATATTTCATCACTAGTATCGAAAGATTTTACTTTTTGGAACTAGTGATGAAAACTAAAACGTTTCGTAACCCGAATTGTTTATGAATTGACACAAAGGTCAAAATCAGTAGTATTGATTTTATAGAAAAAGCCAAAATTCGTTCAGTCTGTAGGACTGTAGGTACCAAGTTTTTATAGCAAGCATTCTATAAAAACTACCAAGATAATACGGTAAGATAAAAAACTTATTCAATGCTTTTTATTGTTATATTTAAAAAATTTCAAAATTTAGCATTTCGTGTGGTGATTTTTTGTTCGCATTTTTTAAATTTATTCAAATAACAATAATTTGTACCTTGTCCACCATGAATACACACGAAGTTTTGGAGTGATTGATCATCTATAATTTAAATATATTAAATAAATTAGTAATAGTTAAATAATTATAACAAAAAGATAATCACCGTTACTTGGAAACTACGTGCAATCAATTATGCGATTGTCCACTATATTTATCATCCCTAATCTATAATTATATTTTAATATCATAAAATATTAATATTAAAATTGACCTAATAAAATATTTAACTATTACGCCATTATATATTATTTTTAATAAAATTAACTTTAAATAAAAATACAACAAAATTTTTGAAAATTTTCAATTAGTAATATTTTATTTTTAAGTTTATACATTTTCTCAAAAAATGTTGAAACCATTAAGCGATACCAAAAATAAATTTATAATTTTTAAAATTTACTTAAAATTAACAATAAATTATTGATTTATTATTACAGGCACAATAATTTTTAAAATTACATTAAAATTTCCTCTTTACGAAAGCTGATTTAATTCGTTATTAATGACAACAATTTGTTTAAAATCTATTTAAATGTATAGATATCATTACAACATTTTAACAATAAACAATAGTAAATGATTTTCTTAAAATGGACGCGTGCACGAGCCAGATATAACTGCAACTGTGCAGTTTTGACGGGACGGAGAAGCTGGGTTAGATAAGCCACTCTCTCTTATAGGCGATAATGTAGGCGTTTTTGGACGATGAGTAGTACTTCGTCTTCTTCTACGATATTGTGGTAAGGGTCTACGACCTCCAGCTCGTTGTTGTTGCTGAAGAATACTTAAAGCGTCTGCTAATTCAATATCACTTACCAATCTTCTCCTGGGCGGAGGAGGCAGTGCTGGTAACGTAAGAGACGATCTTTCACAAAGATCTCGAGGATAAGACGGAACCGGAATTATATTACTAATAGTTTGAATTGGCTGATGATTTTGGTCAGAATTGAGCGGCGAAACTTGGTTATTTCTAGAAGTTGAAGTTTGATTCCTCTGTCGATTTTGTCCAAAGTTACCGATAACACGTAATAGCACTCTTATTTTAGCACTTGACCAATGGCCGTGAGTTCTATGGGGCCGAGATTCAAGTGCAGGTATTGATTTGTTGTTTTGGATACGTGTTTTATATTTTTTACACAAACTAGTTAAACACTTGGGTTCTGAAGGACTTTGAGGATCTTCCGGGCTATCCGGAATGGAAACACAACAGTTCCATTTATTATGCTTAATTTTACGTTGAGTTGGTTGTTGATTCCGTATTTCGCTTGATTCTGGGACGACTACGTTATTCACTACAACACAATTTTGGCAATCTTCCGGCGTCGATGGTCCAATCGGAGTTGGTTCTGAGCACGTTATACAATTTTTTTCTAAAACGGAGCACGTAATCATTGTCGTTATTTGCGACTCCGTTTGACGTTCGTAGTGAAGGTTACCTGGACGAAGGCGAACTGATGAACAAAAATGATTGGAGTTTGGCAGCATTTCTGATTGATTTACAGGCTCTTGTTGGCGCTGTTGCCGTATATACTCGTACGTTGTTAAGCCCAAAAATGAGATGTACATATGGAAAAAGCAAAGATGAAGAAGCAATCCAGCTGTAATTGCTGCAAGAATTCCCAAAGCTGCCGCCACAATTAAAAAGGCAGCATCGTTAGCTGGAGGTAAAGAAGAATGAACATTGAGAATACTTTCGTTTATTGCTGTTTTTGATAGCCAAGAAGGATCTACATGATGTATAACTAATTCAACAATTGCTAATAAGGCTACTAGAATAGCTGCGGCTACGGCAGTGGAAACACACATAAGGAAAGGTGCGTAATTACGACCACCTATGCAATGGTTGAGCCACTTGCAATGATGATCAAATATTGTTACACACTTGTTGCAAACGCTGCAATGCTTGGTACGTAAACTTGAAACTTGAATACAGCAAAGGTTACAGAAACCGTTTTCTATGACGTGTGAATGTTTAGTATTGTCAAAATCTGGTATCGGAGTTGGGGATAAATTTCGTAGTGCTGGTTCCACAGGATCTAATAAAGACGCACCTAAATTTGCTGCTATGTGCAACAATAACAATGACGATAGAGATGCAAGAACCGCCGGCTGCAAGTGTAGTGGTAAGGCTGGAATTAGCAGCAAAAAAGATCCCGTGGATAACCCTATTATAGTCAACCATCCAGATACCTGCAGCGGGTGCAACGGCAATTGAAAGCCGTGCTCACGCCGCAGTTTCCGTATTCCTTCATCGCCACTTAACATACTTTAACGTAGCCATGGTACCGTACTACAAGGCCGTCACGTGTACACTAAAATTTAATATTTCTCTATCGACCCCTTCGTAGACATGCGCACCCTATAACCCTTGCTACACGCAACAACACAAACATTACATTTAAATATAACAACAGTTGCCAAGTTAAATCTAATAATAACATCCCCCCCCCTTCTAAAGACAGACAAAATTATCGTCTAATTACTGTTACCTACATTTATTTTTAAAAGAGCAAAACTTTCAAATTACTTCCGTCAAATTGTTGAAACCTTTTTCAATTCAATTAAAGAAGATAATAATTAGTGTTAAAATTTACCCAAGAATCAAATATTAATAATTAGGTTAAATTGTGTTAAATTGCAATCCACTTTTAATTTACGATTGAAATGAATCTGATTTAAATCAATAAGGAAAACTTATTTATCTGAATGTTTTCAGATATACATAATTGTAAAATTCATTTTTCTAATTAAACATCTGATTAATTTATTTTAAAGGAAATTTAAAAACGAAGTGCAAGCAGTTTTGCTTTGTTTTGTAAACAAATGCGCGATCAATAATTTTTTAATTAAATCTCTTTAGCGGTAGTGCATGTTATTGAATATAGTATTACCAAAAATAGAATAGGTCATTAATGTAGTAATCATTAATGCGTTACAAATTATTTTTTATAGCATACTTATCTAACAATATTATTTTGAAGTAATATAAAATATAAGTAATAATTATTTTAATAATAAAAAAAATATTTTTTTCAAAACATGCTGATATTCTAAAAATAACTTTCAATTAATGTAAATGGACATAATTAAATTCCAAATTTGAAGTACTTAATTGCATACATTCGGGCTAGGAAAAATAGGAGCGTCAGAATATAATGTACCTGCAGACCTTAATATGTCCAGGCCAACTAGGGAACTGAATTTAAGGATATAATTTTAAGAAAATCAAAAAAAAAATTTTGTTATTCTTTGCAACAACATATCAGGAAGTATTATCCCAACATCCAATTTCATTTTTAACAGACCATCCCGAACAAAACTTCCAGCAAGATAATGCAAGTGTGCATGTCAGCAGGAGCTCCACTCCAAGAAATGGTTTACGGATAAAAATATTGATGATTCTCTATTGAGAATCTTTGGGGACTGCTTGTTTAGAAAATTTTTGAAAATAACAAGCAGTATTCGACCATAAACGAACTAAAAGTAGCTATTTTAACGGCAAAATTTGCGTATTTTTTTATACAATTCGATTCAAAATCCCCAAGTGGGGAGGATGTACTTTCGAGAGAGTGAATTTTGGTCAAGGTTTTGACTTGCATTTTGATTAAAATAAAAATAATTTGGTTAAGTGAATTGGTGTTTAGTTTAGCATCAAAGTTGAGTGACAATTAATCGGAATTTGATTTAGAAGAATTCGAAATAAAATTGCGAAGAAATTTGGAAAAGTTTCGAGGTCGCCTGCGATAAGAAGGCATAGGCGATACCGCTGGCTAGTCATGGTGTATGCGTGTTTAACCCATTCCAGATATAAGTTTCAAAGTCCCCATCAAATAAATTCAATCATTTTTTATTAGTTAAATTTAAATTTCACTTCACTAAATTATTTTTATTTGAGTTACTTCAGAAGCATTTAAAATTTAGAAATGTGGCATACGGGAGGAAAATTAAAAAGAAGAAGAAAAATTAAAAATGGAAAATAAGAAGGACGAAATAAGTTTACTGAAAGAAGAAATTTTAGCAAAAGAAGTGGAATCATCGGAGGAGATTCAGAAAAATGAAAATTAAGAAGAATTAAAACATAGAAGAAAAAGAATGTGGAAGAAAAACAAGAACGTCACACAAAGTCTCTGGTGAAAATAAGATAGAAGAAGTTATTCCCAAAATAATAAATGCAGATTAAAACGGAACGGCAATTAGAAGAGGGTCTTGAGGAAGAAAATCAAGAAGAATCATAAGCGTCTGTTCGGGAAGAAATTAATGATGTCAATGGAAAAGAAAGTATTCCATTTGGAAAGGATGTTAATGGAGAAGAAAGAGATAGCAAAGAATTTACGGATATACAATTGATTTTGCCATTAAAAGTTTTCAATAGAGAATGTTTGGTTCCACAAGGAAATGATAAAAAATGGAAAATTCCAAAGGAAAGAAAAATTAAAATAAAGGTTACCTCGTCTAAGGTAAACCCAGAGGATGAAGAAGAAGATGAGGATGGAAGGCCGTCCTACAAATTGATAAGGTTCCTAAAAATGGAGAAGAGTAAAGACATGAAGAAAACCAAAAGGAAGAAAAAAAAGTTTTTTGGTGGGAGTTCTAGGAAGAAGTGTATTGCTCAGAAGAGGATGGACGTGGTTCGCCGTATGAGGGAAACCAACCGACAAAGATGGCAGTACCACAGACCAAGGTGGAAAGCAGAAGAAGATGAAAATTTCAGATAAGGAAGATGAAGTTTTTTTTGTGTAAACGGACTTTTCCATCGCAATGTAAATGAAGATGAACAGGAAGAATTGGGTTGTAAATTTGATTTACCTAATTTGATTGAATTTGATAATGTAGAAAATTTTGTTTTAGATTGAGAGCGGTGCTTTATTCCAAAAGCATGACGTCGGATGGCTTTATCCAAATCCCGTCTGGATTTGTAGAAACTCAGAAAGGCTTTGATGTCATGTTATCTTTTTAAATAAAGTAGCCGGTCGATTTGATCATCGAGATCCATTTGTAAAGGTTAAATATGGAGAAAAATTTGTAAAATTTAGAAGTTTCATGCGTCGACGTGAACTCGTCGAGGTGGGAACTTTGTCACACCTGTAAACTTTACACCGGAAGCACTTGAACAACTTCCGCGAACACAAAAACACTGCTTGTAGATTTGTAGCTGGAACTTGACCAGTGAGAGATAGTATTGGAGATGTCAACAAGATTGGACCATCCGAACAACGAAAAGAATTCCCCAGGTGGCATCCAAAACAAGCAACAATATGATATTGCCAACTGGAGAAAATCCAAAATGGTTTCACAACTTGCGTACCAAAACTGCATAATAGATCGCTACACGAAAGAGCTTCTTCCGTCTTCCATTTCCAGATGTTTAAAAGCGGAAGCCAAAAACACTACACGACCACTGTACTGATGTTTCATACCATAAGCTACAAATAAATAGCTGAGCTGGACCAAAAAAATACTTGTCCACTTACTACAGGCATCTAACAAAATCGTCGTAAAAACATCAGCGTACGTTTGCTATGGTCGAACTTACAAGACTCCCCGACACAAGTAATCATACGCCAACGTTCCCAGCCGATAACCTTCATTCAATTGCAAACCAAATGTTTGCAATATAAAATTGCATTCATTTAAAATTCATGGGTTGTACTTAGAAATATTGTAAAATGATATGAAAAGTAGTACCTTGTAACAAATTGCAAAAATTCGTTACAATATAATGACCAACAGTGTAGCGCAAGAGTATAAGACGCCGGCTTGTTGTGTGAACTACCGTAAAATGGAGTAACTTTGTCTAATAACGAAAATATGATTGTATCACATGTATGCTGGAAGCTGAGCGCCCCAGATTCATGTAGTAGCTATAGCCTGACATAATCGCCGATTAATACATGAATCAGAGAGTAATCATTCATTTTGTTTTGGAACAAAATTACACCGTAATTTTACGGTACCCGGTTTGATCTCGGTGAAGATATAAAAATTTATGAATAGTTAAGAATTGTATATTAATGAATTGAGAAAATTACCTAAAATTTATTCTTTTAATTAATTAAAGTTTTCATCTCATCAGTCAAATACAGAGTATTTTGTTTGTGTGAAAAAATCGGGGTATATATTGTAGTGTCCACCGGGATTTGCTCGTTTATCCCCGACGAACGACCACACACTTACCTCGGTTGTCTCTCCTTATCTGAGACAAAAATGCTTAACCCCATTTTGCCCCAATCCTGCAGCTTGTCTTATGTCCCGCTAACGTTTTTCTCCAATAGTAACCTTGAGTCAAGATTCCCCACTTCAGCAATGATAAACAATGAAACGGTTACATTTAATTTCGACTCGATTTATTTAAGTAATACTCAATTTTGATCCCGTATACACCCCAACAATTTTTTTATCCCCAAATAATGTTTAAAAACTAGCTACCTAGGTATCCTTAATTTAGGTAGTCTTCCCACAATTGCATATCACCTTCGGCCACGAATACACTGCACCAAATACCATTAAAAATTCTTCTTTACTTTCTGCTCGTCCACCACAGTTCCATAAACCTTTGATCCAATTAATACTCCTCCAACAAATACCCACTTAATTTCTTAATCCAATTGTCCAACTTGAAATCCTTGACCACTAAATTATTAACGATTCATCCAATTCATTATATTATCCAAATTTGAAATCCTAGACCACTAAATTAGTCACGATTCGTCCAATTAATTGTATTATCCAATCTCGGTTCAACCCTTCCAAGTTGCAATAATAATATTTTAGTCCACCCTCAAACACGTCTTCTCCGTGTGGGCGGTCTGTGTTCACTTTCTTCCTTCACCCCAAAACACGTCTTCTCCGTGTGGGCGGTTTGTGTTCACTAAATTATTTATATTTTTCGTTACCATCACGAACTTCCGTTTTCACTTGTTTTTATGTTTTTTAATTTCTTATCAAATCTTCCTGGTTCATTCTTTTCTCTCTCGACTACCGTAAATTAAGAATACCTATTTAAATTCATAGTAACAACAATAACAATTAATCTAACATATTTTTATAACAATTTAATTTTGTACACAGTACCCCGATCCGTTTTATTATTTTTAATTCGGGAAACATGCAATTTTTGCAATAATTGCACGTCCAATGACCACTCTTCCCAAAGTTACTTTTCCTCAGGTCAGGTCGACTTAACTTCGTCATATTATGAATTTTGTTCCAAGTTGTCCTGAACTGAGTAATCCTCTCTTTGTCGCGCACAGTCTGCAAGACCGTGACCGGTGTTAAGCATTTTTATCTCAGGTTTCCACCGCAATATATTTGCACTTTAAAAAAATCTTCCTAACTTTGTACTAACAAACTATAAAATGATACATTTGCACTTTGGATTGGGCACATTTAAACTTTAAGCTTACCCACTATAAAATGATATAATCGCACTTTTGATTGGGCACATTTAAACTTTAAACTTACCCACTATAAAATGATACAATCACACTTTGGATTGGGATCATTTAAACTTTAAACTTACCGACTATAAAATGATACAATTGCACTTTGGGTTGGGTACACTTAAACTTTAAACTTACAATATAAAATGATACAATCGCACTTTGTTTAGAGAAGTACTAATTTATTCGTATTGAGATGATGTTTCCCTTTAAAAAACCTACAAAGACCGCAAAACCAGTTTCACGCCGGAGAAGAGTTTTTCTCTTATACAGGGTTGATGGGTTCAACAGACAAAACAAGAGGGTAAATTTGAAAAACACATAATTTATTAAACGAAAAAATTAATTGTGGAAATTTGCATCAAATTATTCTGGACAACAAACTTGTCTCGAACCAATGTGTAATATTTAGTGTAATGTTACGATTCAGAAATCCTCTTTAGTCAGCTATGCAATCCATAGTCGGATTAAAGCTTCCACCATATTTCTATGGCGGGTTTTTTAGCCATCCCTAGTAGCACAGATGTGTGTTACTAGGGATAACTCGCCACGGTGGCCAACCGGGTTGGCGAGTGTAGTCCACAGTTCGATTTTGGACTTTTAGATCATAGCACATATCCGACGCAATCATCAGGATTAGAACCGCGGTTTCCCGCTCTGTAGTCTATCCGTGTTTGATTTACGCCAGACTGCTGGTTTAACTGTAAAATTTTAAGTTTGGACTTTAAAATTACAGAAATCCTCACCACATTTAATTTATCAATTCAGAAGCTAAGTTTGGATTTCGAGTCGTTCGTGTAAAAACATGTGTAAAAAAATCAATTATAATCAATTTCAATAAAGTTCTTTTAATTAATCTGACGACAACACAAATCGTTGTACTTCAGTCAGATTCATTAAATTTAAAATTTAAATTTTCTACCTTATTGCGAACTGGTAAAATTTCACTAAACTTAGTGTGTTGCCGGGTCCATGTGTTCAAACTCCTGTCAATAATCGCCAGCTGTTCCAATTTGTTCAGATTCTCCAAATGTTTCACACAGCAGCCAGTATTCCAAATCCAAATACGTCACCAAATGTGAAGTCAACTTCCAATTCGTTATGTTCACAATGCACAATTTTTCACTAATTATGGAATGTAATTAATAATTACTTAAAACGCGACTCTCGCAATTATTCGCTTTATTTAAATTACGAACCCTGTTTCCTGATTTCGTATCAGAAAACCCGATATGAGTTCCTTAATTTGAATTTGTCCAGGAACTCCACGCGAGTTCTCGCTTTGAGTTTCACTCAGGAACTTCACGCGCTCTCAAGAGACTGATGGCTGTGTTTCTTGCTCGCCGACTTTCTGTGCCTTCAGAGTTTTTCAAAATTGAATTTCTGTGGTGGGAATTTTGTTCCTTGTTAGCTAAAATGACCCTTCCAGCAGGCAACATAACGTCGTTAATTGCTTGTGCACTAAATTATTATTTTCACTTTTGCTTTACAGGAATCTGTCGTTGTTTTTAAAATTAAAAATCATTCACATCATGTTACACAAATTTTGTACTTTACAAATAAATTCAAATTTGTTTATTTTGTGTGTAGAATTCGTTACATGTAGTGGTTTTTTGTAACTGATGCAAATTTCACTTTTATGTCAGCCAAATCAACTGACTACTGACTTTGAAATTAAATTAAATTACTCCCTTACTTGTCTGCGTATACCCTTAAATTGGTCAAAATATCACAACAGTATATTGCGTATATCTTTTCATTTACAAAATTCAGTTTTACATAAGCAATAAATATGTATGAAATGGAAAAATTATTATTGAACTATTAGTGCCTTTTTTGCTTTGGTTGGCCGTCCTCTCTTCCTTTTCGTGCCAAGAGGTACAGTGTTTGCTTCCATGGGCACCTTTGCCTGTTTTAAAATTACTAACATACCCAAAGAATGCTTGCAAACATATTGCTTCAGAAAACTTGAATAAATGCACCGAGATGTAACTTTATCATTTTCGGAATAGCAGGTTAATTTTATAATTTTCTGAGCTTTATGAAAACTGTCAAAAGATTCCCATTTCAATTGAGTATCTTTCCAGCTTTGTATGTCCTCTTGGGTCAAGACGTCTGTAGTATTCCGTGTTGATTTAGCATAGAAGACAGACTTGTCATCCTCTTTTGGATTGGAACTAAGGTATTAACGGTATTAACGGTATTAACTTTAAATTTTAAATTTTACTCATTGGGTATACCAACGTTTCAAAGTGCGATGTATCGTTTTTATGTGCAAACGGTATTTAGAGAGCGCGTTAAAATACTTCAAAGTGGAATTTCTTTTATTTTTCGTGTATTACCTTTCATAAAAGTTTTAATAATTTTTTTAATGTTCATTAATTTCTTTTAAAGCTATTTTGATCTATTTTAAGCGTGTTAAAATATTTCAAAGTAGAATTTCTTTTTTTTTTAGTGTATTATCTTTCATAATAGTTTTAATAATTTTTTTAATGTTTAATCATTTCTTTTTAAAGCTATTTTGATTTATTTTAAGCGTGTTAAAATATTTCAAAGTGGAATATATATTTTTTCGTGTATTATATTTTATAAAAGTTTTAATATTTTGTTTTAATGTTTATTCACTTCTTTTTAAAGCTATTTTGATCTATTTTAAAGTGCGAATAATTACCACCCGAAAAAATCACACTTATTGTGCTTTACAGGTGATAAGGTTGATGTTGAATTCTCGATCTTACAACAAAGAGCTAGCCGAGGTGATTAAGACGTGACTTTGGTACTTGCGACAGTAGTTACCCCATTTAATTTTTTTATTATTTTTCATATTATTCCCAATCAATTTTTTTTCCATTTCTGACAATTCTTGAGAAAACATTTATTAATTTCAAGTATGGATTCTGTTATGTGAGAAGAAATTTTAGTTAGAAATTTAAATGATGTAAACATTATTGAATGATTATAAAGTTTTTCATTAGTGAGTTCATTTTTTATGTGTAAGTAATATCATTTTAATATGACTATAATAAGATAGTTCTTAAGATTAACGAATAAGTTCTCTATTAATTATTAAATTATATTATTTAAATACTGTATTACATATTTACTCGCATAAATAAACCACTTACAAAGTAAAATCAATAAACGAGTATCTTCAAAAATTGTAAAAACGGTTCAAAAATTATTTTTTAATGATATTTAAATTCTATAAAATATTTATAAATAAATAAAGACAAGTTTTTTTAACTAAAGCATTACAGAAAATATTAGTTTCGTTAATAATAAATTAAGGAAACATTATACATTTATAAAAAATATTATATATAACTGTGAATGAATCACTGTCATTAAGTCATTACCCAAATTTTAAATCAATAAAAGTAACATTACAATCATTTTTAAGGTACTTATATTTCAAAGTGAAACTAGCTAATCACACTATTTAGTTTTATATAGTATACAGAGGTCTTGCGTTAAAATAAAAATTATCGGATGTGGATGTTCGGCCTTCGGCCTCACTTGGTCTAAAGAAAAATATAGTGCACGATTTTTAAAATGTTTTAAAATAATAAACTTAAAGATGATAAGATGCCCTTTTAAACTTGTAAGTTATCATAAGTTCACAAGCATCAAAATTACCTGGGTTCATACAAGGCGTAACGATACGATCCAATGTTACAACACAAAATACAAACTCCAATTAGAATTTTGGATTATAACGTTGTGTCGTAAATTTGCTAGATTTTGCTGACGACTTGTGATAACTTTGGTTTAGTCATAAAGTGCATTTAGCCTTTTTTAATAAATAAAACAACCTCTCATCGAAAAAATAATGAAAGATAACAAAACATTCAACTCTAATATTTATTAACTTATTAAGTTAGAACTATGAATCACAATTTTAAAAAGTAATTAAAAAATAAATTGTGTGATAATAATATTATTAAGGTAATTAGATACTAAGTGTTTCCAACATTTTGCAATAGATTATTAAACATTAATGTATTTAGCGAAGTAACGGATGACCGGAAGGTTCATAAAAATTAAGAAAAAAGTATTTTAGATAACTGATGACATACAAAACTGTATTTCATAAAATTTGTACAATAATTACAGTGACATGTTCCATAATCATATTATTGAAAACGTAATATATCTTGTGATTCGAGCGTAGTAATTCAATCCTATAATTTTTTAAAACCTTTGTCAATAAGTAAAAATTTAAATATTTTCAATTAACATGTCTAAAGTTATCATGACAGATTGAACTTGTCGCTTTGATCATCAAATGTCTTTAAACTTTAACCTTTTTGTGCTAAAATCTTTAAGATTTATTAACATTTATGTATAACTGATAAAATGTTGTAATTTTTATGGTAAATGTATGTACATTATAAGTAAGTGTTCTATTTAATTTTAGTTCTACTGGAATTATACTCATGATATTTACAAATATGACGTATTCGGGGGGCGAATTTATTATATTTCGTTGAAAATTTTTATTGATAAACTAAAGAAAAGCAACAGTTGTGAGAAAATTACGGTACTAACCAGTTATTAATTGAACTTTTTGTGTAATATCAACAAGTCATCATATTTATCTTTACGCAATTAATTTAATCGTAACCAAAGTGTTAACTTTGATTACCATTTCTCTAAATTTGTTGATATTTGTTGGAAATTATATCATCACTTCTTTATTGTAAAAAATGAGTAATAATAATAAAGCATGCCCTTTTTAGTAATTGTATGTTATATAGTATTAAAATATAACATTACCATATAAATATTTTCGATTAATTATTATTAATGCATTTTTGATGAAATTTCAACCACTAATAAGTACAAAAGCTCAAATACGATATATTTCATTTAATTTTATTGTGTTCAAATTAACTTAAAATTTTTATTCAATATGATAGGTAGGTATAATAATATATTAGGTACATATTTAATTTTTTTATTTTATTTTTAATAACAAATTTATTAAAAGCAAATTGGCGAAAATTGTTGTTTTGAAGTCATTTTGTGTAATAAAAAAAAGAAGTGTAATCATAGTTGTTTCCACGGTATCTGCGAGCGCGTAAGTTACACAGCTCCCTTAATCCATTTTTATCCATTTTTGTTTTTTTCTTTCTTTCTTTTTTCATGTATGTTTTTCTCTTTTTTTTTTAATTTAACTAGAGTTTAGGGTAGTGAATTTGCGCCTACCAAACTCTTTTCCGAGAAACATCGGACTACACTGACAACATAATTTTTGTAATATTGTATATATTTGCAATACATTGACATACAACGTTAGCGAGATGTACAACTTTTACTAATTTTATTTTGATTTGCATTGATTTTTTTTGTATTAATAATAACAATTCAAAAATGCGTATAATATTTCAGTGACGATCATAGAAAGCTTTTCTTTGACTTTCCATAATTATGATGATCTCATAATACTTATATTAAACCTAGCGTAATTTAGAAAGGTCAAATATTAGTGTATTTTAATTGAGAAAGAAAACAATAACGAACTTATTTGATTTATCGAAAACGTGCTATGTCAAATTACGAAATCGATAAAATATATATATTTATTAGACAATAAGAAACAAGCAGTCTTGTGGTTTTGATGATTCTAGAATTAATAAATACTTATTGGTTTTCTAAAAAAAAAGTTTACTATCTCTTGTGAATTTGTAATAATTTTTATAAATTGTTCTGTAGTTGGTTATTAGAATAAAAAAATTCAAATATACAAGAATTAAACACAGTTAAATTTATAAAAGGTTAATATTGATATCTACTATATTTATCTTGGATAAAATGAAATATTATTATCTATTATTATTACTAAATATTTTGCATAATTCTTATGTCCAAAATCATTGCATTCTATTATGATTAATTTGACTTCACAATATGTATTTAGTTATTGTATGCAGATAATAATAATCATTTGGTAAAATTTTATTGTTATTCATAAAAAATAAAGAGAAAACACACAAACTCAACTTATGCATATCGGAGTCCCGCGGTCTAGCATCTTAAGATTAATTTTCGAATCAATGGATTTCTTTTCAAATTATTAAATTTGATATAAGATATTTATAAAAAAGGACATGTAGTACATAGATTTAAGATATTTAGCAATTAGCAATGTTTTTCATTGATTACTCTATTTCCTAGTTGACCTAATACCTAATGTATTTGAATTCTTGCTTTGCAGTGCATTACATACTTTTATATTTTGCAAAAGTATATCTATATTATTTTTATTCATACTATAGAGACAGCACAAACTGAAAATTTGTTATCTCAAAGTTAAGATGTTTATATTATTTTCTTCAATATTTTAATTAAATATTACAAAAGAGCCAGAATTTGTTTACTAATAAGTAAAAGTAAGTTTACACAAAGTTTTTTTTTGCTATACTTTTTTTAATGTAATTGAGAAATTTTTGTAAAATTAATTATAATGTACATAGATACAGAATTTGGTATAGCAATTCGAAAGTAATATTATAAAAAAAATACTTATAATTTTGCGAAATGAAACAGTTTAAAAATTCAAAAAGTTTGCCAAGTTGATACATAATTTTCGCTATAATAAATATGGAACGAGCATGCGCAGTAACATTTCCTTTCGATTTCGGACGCAACTGCGACTTGAGATGACTCGAACTTGACCCGTTATCTTTGCAGATTTATGGAAAAATACTGAATTGTTAATCATGAATTAAGTCGTTGTTATTGAAAATAATTTTTTATTGGTAATTAATATTGAGATCTGTTACATTAATAATAAAATGGCTTGCTACTATGATTTCATTTCAAAGCAATAATCAATAATTAATCACACGAGTAAATGTAATGGGGAAATGTTCAAAGCATTTGTTCAGATTCTTCAAGACTCATGAGAACAACAAAGGATTGTTGTAATTATTGTATAACACCTCCATGAGGGAGGAATTAGTATATAATATCTCATATAATCTAAAATCAGCAATGTCATTTATGCTTTCCAGTGTATCAACGATCTTTCAAAAATCATTCGTCAACTAATTGCATCGAGATTAGACGTATACTCTCATTGGATTGGTTTTCGTGCAAAATTGGAACATGCAATATTGTGAATAGTGTGGTTAACAATGGCATTTAAATTTTAACGTTTTGAATAAATTGTAATTTTCCAATATTTTAAATTCAGGGGCACGTCTCATTATAAAACAAAAGCCATTTCCCATTATTACGAAATTCACTTGAAAATTTTCATAAGTTAGTATTGGTAGACAAAGTTGAATATATGCAATAAAGTGGAAGTGGTAACCTTGGTGACTTAATATTGTTTACTTTATTTATTATTAACAATTTCGCGCCAGAATTGAAATGATAGTAATACTTATAATTGGTCTAGTTTTGGCGGACACCGTTTGTTCATCGCCTTTTCCACCAACGGTACTATCCAAAGACTTCATTAGTAGTGTGCAAACAGTGTACGGAAAAAAGTTTATTATTTTGGTAAGTGAAGTACTTACATTTTTTCTTTCTTATAACAAAAAATAAATTAATTAAATTAAAATCCAATAATTTCACAATCCAAAAAGCACCGATTCCCAATCCAAGAATTCACACAGAAATATACTTTATTAGTGTGATCTTAAAAGATTCTTTTAATATTTTAGAACAATCCAAATATTAAAACTTGGGTACAACGACTCTTCCAAATGTTTCGGCCATTCAAAAATACAAATACAATTTCTATGGAATTTCAAGAGACTGTCAAATCTACCTATTATCATCGACACATACACAAACGTTTTGCACCAAGTTGTAAGTACACATTATTTTATACAACAAAAATAAAGCGACGGTAACTCAAAATAATTTGAATTTGTCGATCGCAGTAATACATAATTCGCTTTATCCAAAGGGTGAACAAGTCACATTGGATAGCTTGAAAACATTCCATTTATAAAAAATTAATTATGTAACAAAAAGAGATTAACTTCGTGAGTTAATGAACATTTGTAATAACTATTATGTCGATAACAGTATAGCACAAAAAATAATTTAAAGGAAAAATCTAATTGATAACCATAATAATTTATAAACGCATGTTTGATATTTATTTACTATATTTATATGAGATTTTATTATTCCAAAAATACTGGAAAGAAATGAAAAAATTTGTTAAAATATTAAAGACTGGTATATTTTTAAAACTCTTTCCGCCATATTGTGTTAAAACAAACTATTTTATTAGTTATATTTTTAATAAAAAAAAGTTAATTAATAATGGGGGTAATGCCTGCTATTATACAGGGTGTCCCAGACCTGAACGTCATCCCTTGGAGGGATGATAGGCCAGCTCATGACTGACCAGAATATCGAAATATACCCTTATTAAAATATCGTTAGTTTTCGAGATATTGGCACTTTTATGAATTTTGTAAAAATCGACATATTAAATCAGTTATTGTGTGCCACAGGTACGAAATTTTATATTATAAGAATATAATTTTGGTTAAGTAACGCTGAATAGCCCTGCTATTGATCACAGATTAAAACAGAACTAATATTACCATACTTTTTGAAAGAAAAAATGTTTTTGCGAGATTCAAAATTTTTTTTTATTTTATTTGCTAACTTCGACTCTTCACACTGTAAAAAAATTGTACTACACTAACCTGGCAAGTTATTTTAAAAAATTGCTCATTTAGTGTAGTTTTCAAAATGGTATAACATTTGCTATAATAATACTTTAGAAAAAAAGATATAGTTATTTTACTGAAAAATGAGCTCATTGTGAAATTATTACAAAAATCAAAAATTCAAATAAAAATAATTTTTCTAGATTAAAGTGACAGGTATTTACTTAAAACTAAACAAAACACTAAGAAAACGATACACTAACAAAACAAAACATCAATAAAAATCAAAGAATGTGATTTTGTGTTTGCTGTGCATCCATTCGCTTTCGTATTGTTCGTCTATTCGTACTAACAGTTTTTGCTTTGTTTTTTGGACTTATTGTATTGGAGAAAATAACGAACTGACCTGGTCTTCTTGTAGACTCTGTGTTAGTGTTACACCTTTGAAATTCAATATCAATACTGCTCATTATGTCATATCAGTAAAATTTCCAGGAATACGCAAAATGCATTACATCATGGGGCGTATGTTCAATATTATCTCCAATACAGTAAGTCCAAATTACTAGGCAATACATAAGTCAAAAAAACAAAGCAAAAACCGTTAGTACGACTAGAAGAATAATACAAAAGCGAATCGATGCACAGCAAACACAAAATCACATTCTTTGATTTGTATTGATGTTTTGTTTTGTTGTTGTATCGTTTTGTTAGTGTTTTGTTTAGTTTTAAGTAATTACCTGTCACTTTAATCTAAAAATATTATTTTTATTTGAATTCCTGATTATTGTAATAATTTCACAATGAGCTCATTTTTCAGTAAAATAGCTATATCTATTTTTCTAAAGTATTATTTTAGCGAATGTTATACAATTTTAAAAACTACACTAAATGAGCAATTTTTTAAAATAACTTGCCAGGTTAGTGTAGTACAATTTTTTTACAGTATGAAGAGTCGAAGTTAGCAAATAAAATAAAAAGAAATTTTGAATCTCGCAAAAACATTTATTCTTTCAAAGAGTATGGTAATATTAGTTGTGTTTTAATCTGTGATCAATAGCAGGGCTATTCAGCGTTACTTAACCAAAATTATATTCTTATAATATGAAATTTCGTACCTGTGGCACACAATAACTGATTTAATATGTCGATTTTTACAAAAGTGCCAATATCTCGAAAACTAACGATATTTTAATAAGGGTATATTTCGATATTCTGGTCAGTCATGAGCTGGCCTATCATCCCTCCAAGGGATGACGTTCAGGTCTGGGACACCCTGTATAAATAAGAATCCTAACTTTTAAATTAAAAATCTATAAAAATGATTTTATTAAAATTTCCGGAGGAATTTACATGTTCCCCAATGATGGACGTTGTGCACTTCTTACGACAGATGGCTTTCACGGCCTTAGAGTTCCTAAAAGATACAGCCAATTTTAGCCAGTTTTTTACTACATTTCTATGTTTACTAGTAACATTTCAATTTGGCAAATTTTAAAAATAGATATCTTTATAATTTTACATAGAACGCCCTATATTTATTTGTTATATTTTTATTGTCTCCTTTATTGGAGTTAGGCATCCACTTGGGGATATAACCTTTGGTAATATAGCATGATGAATATAAAGAGCTTGCAAAAACTAATTTACGACAAAAATTTAATAATTTTTACATAAATTGCAATGATTAGGAATTCTCGGTGCTTGGGTTAAGAGAAAAGGGAGGAAAACAAATTACGATCATGAATAGGAAACATTTATTTAACTTATAATTTGCAATCAATATTCTAACATAGTTAATAATAATTAAAGAGAATTCCAACCATACCCGAAGGTTTTATTTATTCGGCTTCACTAAAGGAATTCCAATCGTACAAGTTGCCGATAATTATTGTTCTGTCTGTGCCTTCACTCAGGGGACTGCAGCTATGTGTAGGCTGTTCTCTAAATGTTGAGCCTAACTAGTATACCTTGCTTTTTATCATAAATTTTATTGTGATATGTTAATTTAATCTTTTGTGGATTTAACATAAGTAGCAGATCGAAAAAATATTGTGGGGTTTTGAAGTTACAGATATTTGAAGCGAACGCCTCTTTGAAAAATCATGAAATTTAAAAGAGCATTTTCGAGCTCTAAAAGTTTTTATAGCGTGAATTAAGCCTCTAAGAATGTTTTGATGGACTGAAGATGGTATTTGGTCACAACGAGTTATGTTGATTGGCTACCTTATAACGTTGGTACAATGAATTTCGTTTTGGCTGTGAATGTTTGAAAAATGAGCTTCGTATAGAGAGTCCAAGAACTGTTGTTAACAATGAAGACATTGTGAATTTACGCAGCATGATAGAAGAAGACCGTCATGTTACTGTTCCCTCGATTAAATTGACCCTGAGTATTGAATTGATGAGAAAATGATTACCACCTTCTTGCATAATCGTTTGGGTTTACGGAAGCTATGTGCTCGCCGAATTCTCCACAGTTTAACATTAGCTCAAAAGGCAGATCGTGTGAATTGGATTCCGCGCCTGAATGATATCATTTTGACATTCGATGAGAGTTGGATCGATTCGTATGTTCCCGAAGAAATGGAGCAGTCGACCGGTTTGATCTTCCATGGTGATTCTTCTTTAACAAAAGTTGTTCTTCGTGAAAAAGCCGTTACAAGAAAATGGTCGTTACTATTTTTTAGCATTACAAGCTTTGGATGATCGTAACACGGTCAATTGTGAATGCAGTATGCTGGTCTGAAGTCCTTCAGAATATCCATGAAAATCTATCAAGAGAAAGAGTCAAGCTGCATCACGATAGAGCTAATCCACATAGCGCCGCTGACACAATGGCAAATTTAAACGAGAAAAACGTTATTTTGGTTGGTACCGGGACTAATAATCGCGACTTATTAGTACCTAACGACTTCTTTTATTTTCACATGTTAATAAGTTGTGAGGAATGTGTTTTACTTCGGCCTATAAAGCTGTTGAAAAAGATAAATGACATATCTCCAGAAACATGGAAAAAATATGTTTTGAAAATTGGTTCCGTAAAAGGCAACTGCGTATTGAAATATTTTGAAAAAATAATACAATTTTCAGAATCAAATACTGTGTTTTACCATATTAAGTTCATAATTTAGAGCACAGCTTCGGTATAAGCAGTAGAACAGTTCTGCATAAGCAAACTTGTTAGTTTTAGATTTTTAAAATATGCAATTGTGGCTATTATTGAGTGACTTATTTATTATTTCTACCATTACGTCTTTGATTGGAAAACTTGATTTCGTTACGTAAAATTCTGCAATCGATACCGCTATGCAGCAGCTTCTAAAATCTAAACAAACGCAATGGATATTATCTGCAGTGATATGAAATATATTTTATTTTCATAAATATATTTATATTATATTTTTTTTTATAAAATACAATTAATTATTGTTTCTAAATGGGTGCTGATTCTGTAACAAAGTGATTGATCCCAGTGCACTCATTAAATCGCCTTTGGAAAGCTTTATCCCTATGTCCATTGTATTTTTGAGAACAATCACATACTATGTGCATATTTAATTTTTATTATAAATACTATATTAGAATTTTAATTATTGTAAGTGAAGATAAAAAATATATTTTGGAAAATATATAAGAAATTCAATACCTCAACCTACTTCTAATGTAGGAGTTAAATTTTAATGACAATAATTACGCTACTCTTATCGGCGAAGTCACAGCATACCATATTGTATAGATTCTATGTTCTAATTTAATTCATGTCTAATATTATCTTAAACCCCTCATGTTACATTATAATTGTCTCAAGGTAAATTCTCATTAGCATTTACCCTTAATTATTCAACAAAGGAAAAATATCGGCATTATTATGAGTTTGCCCTACTTGGAGATATTCGCCAAGATTTGACAATTTTCATATTATGTGCCCTAGAGCTGACTATTAAACAACATTGTAGCTATTATTATGTTTCAAATTTTTATACATTTATTTATTTACGAAAACATCCTATTAACTTTTTACAACTAATCATACATTACAAGATTTACAACATTACAAGCATAAAAATTGAAATTCTTGAACATTTTTCAACGTAAACGCGACATCTAATGACGACACTTCGAATAAACCCGACATATACCTTCTTCTCTTTTTTATTCTTCAAATACTGCAACATGGGATAAATCCGCTACAACCATAATCGCCAATACCGAATTATAAGTCAGCAGATTTCACTTTACTGACTAAACGATATTATTAAATGATAGTTTAACGTGTATTCCTAAACACGGCACAGATAGGCCTAGATATAGCGGCGGATTTCCGAAGAAGCGCGCGCCTGAGGCCTCATAAATCAAGGGGGCCTCAAAATTCAGTTTGTTTGGACTACCGGTATTATAGTGCATATCAGAGTAAAATACGTGTGCATAGATGAGGTTGTGGAAATATGTAGAGAGGGGCCTCTCAAGTGCTAAATCTGCCATTACCTAGATAGATAGATCGGATGACCTTTAGATCTATAGCCCCATTCCCTAACCACTAAACCAAACTACCTGTAGCGGTACATGCCTATATAGATGTTTTAATGACAGATGAAGCTAACATTACAAACGACATTTGTATAAAACAAATGTATTTTTAAATTGTATAAAATTGTAAGTCAAACGACGCAGATGTTGGCTTTAAGGCCTACTTGAAGAGAATTTTCTAGAGAATTGCTTCTAGAAAGAGGAAGAAAAAGAAGAAGAAGAAGAAGAAGGTATAATTATTATAATATCCACAACAATATTTAGTTCTAAAAAGAACTAACAAATTTATGACAAAACAAAACTTGCAATAAATTAATGTAATACAATGCAATTTATTAATTATAATTTTTGATGAAAAATATTTATTGTTGTTCTCAAATCCCGAAATATAAAAGGCAACCTATACGTATCAGTGATTAAAAACTCTCTAAAAGTGTAAATTTTAATAAACAGATAAAATACTTGACTTTCTCGTTGATTATTGCCATGCTGCTCTCCTAGGACAAAATTGTGAATACGGTAGAAGCTCTTCATCCTCCTGAATCTTTGTTGGTTCTACAATTTGAGGTGGAATCCCAACCATTATGGAGTAAAAAATGTAGGATCAGTCGGGAGTTGAACCTAACACCTTGCGACCCCAAGCTTGGTCTAATATATTATGTATAAAGTTGTTAATTTATATAGTTATTTAAATAATACTTGTTATGTTGTCATACCGATTTTCAAAAGTGGTATTCTAAAAAGGTTCAAGAAGTTCCGAGAAATAGTTTACTTATTTTTTTTCATTTTTTCAATTATTTACACGAAAATAATAAATATTGATAAAAATTTATTTTTTAGAATTAACTCCATGGGAGAGTAGTTAAAATTGTCCACCACATTCATTGAACCACAGAAGACAACATAATATTGATAAGTATTATTGGTACTTTTCAATTAATTCTTTATAATCAAATAATAACAAAAGTTGAGAAATTCGTGATATTGAAAGATTTCTTTACTAACACTAATCAGATAGATATTGATATTATTCTCATTTAAAATGTTTCAACAAACATAATTTTTTTGGCACGTTTTATAATGTTTATTGTAGCATGCGATAAAAAGGATCCACCTTGCAATAAATTTATGAATTATAAATAAAAATGAGGTTTTCATTTTTCTCCTTTGAGTCATTTTTGAGTGTAACAAATAATAAATATAGATCTTTAAAAATGCTTTCCTTTATGTCATATTAAGGTCAATGTGTGAATATTTTATATGGTTAGACGTGCTTCAGTTGACAGTGTTCCTAATTTGGCAGCATTTTGTTAGAATTAATTTTCTTTTTCTTTTATTTTGCACAGAAAACCTTAAATCATACTATCAATTAAAATTTCCTGTGTTTAAATGTAAAGGAATAAATAAATTCTAAAAAGAAAAGTTCTTTTAAAGCTGCCAAATTAGAAACACTAACAAGCAAGGCAAATCCTTCCTACCAATTTTTACAGAAAAAAATGAGTAATATAGTTCTATCGAAAAATCGATTCAAATAAAAGGTAGTATGTCATTTTAGGCACAATTCACCGAAGAATGATAATGCTTTGTTGAGTGCTGCCGAAATACGGAGTTAAAATTTCCAAAAAAAAAAGCAATTCAAAGCGACATGACATATTTATTACTATTTTCATAAATATCACACATTTAATTTATCACTATAAATAATGTCATGCAAAATTTAACTTTGCACCACCTTATCCATTTTCGTTTTTTTTATCTATCATAGTATAATTTTAATTTATCAGGTTTTATTATAGTTCTGTTTTGCAAATACCAAAATGCAAAATATAAATTTTAAATGTTATTTCCAATGAAAATTAGTTTAATAACCTTTTATCACTTTATAATGACTTGAATCCAATGATAATATTTTGAAAATGATAATTAATGAGCCAGGAAGTATAATGTAATAAAAATTTTGAATCTATATCATGTTAATTCGATAATTTGAACTACATAATCTTCAATTGAACTAATATTTTTTAGTTATATAATATTATCTAAAAATTAAATTTTAAAAACAGTTTTATATTAGTAAATCCGAAACGTCTTACTGAAATTAATTGTACACGAGGTTTTTAAAATAGTAGTACAATATCAAGTTTTATTTTTCGATCTTTATTTTTCCAATATTAGGATTCAATTTTGTCGATTTTTTACAGTTAAAGCTTCCTTAGTTGGCTAAGGCAAAAATTTTAGGATTTAGACCAACTTACCTATTATGTACTTACAAAAATGCAGCTGTATCACTTATATTTAATACTGACTTATTCTTCAACTGCAATAATAATCATCAGTTTACGACTAACTTATGGTTATATTTTATGTTTTGAAAATTTTCAAATTTCTATAGAAATTAAAAATTTGGACAATTTTTTTTTTATGTTTTGTGCTATATGAAGAATATAATATTATTATATTCTATAACTACTACTCGTTATTTTCAATATTTTATTACAATGGTTCTATTTTAATTTTTGATTTACTTTGTAGGCAAAATAAAAAGCAAAGATATGAAATTATATTACATATATATTATCTCTTTAACGACATCATAAAATATATTGTGACTCGATGAGATATTGGTTAATAAATTATTTAAAAAAAGACTGATAACAATTTAATCTTTCAGATCCCCAATACTGTCACTTCAAAATTTGCAACATGGGAAGAGGATCAAGGTATTTTCACACGATTGATAAGAAATTTAAAAGGACGACGTAACCATATATGTATATTTTCAATAACATTTCCTTAACCTTTCACACTAAATAGTAATTATTTATTTATTTGAATTAGATTTATTACTTGTTTGTATAAAAATGTACGGACGATATTATTCAAGTTTTATAATAAAACAAATCTTGAAGAATTGCTACATCTCTAAGGTACAATTTTTGGCCCTTACGAGGTAAATGCAATTTTATAAGTATTAAATATAATATTATATATCATGCAAAATAAGTTTACTACGAGGCCAATCAATACTAAGCCCATACGCGGGATTATTAATATTACAACCCAAATATACTTCACAATACTGATTGGATTCTTGTCGTAAGTCCACAGCATTGCTGATGTTATACAATTCAAAATATTTCTGTCGTGACAGTGGCAAATCTAGAACTAAGTCAAGGAGGGGACCGGCAAGCTCAATCAATATTTTGTAATTTCTATGCTAATTTGTAAGTGATTTCATCTGTATGGGGGACTTTAGCCCCTATAGCCCCCTCGTAGATCTGCCACTGCATCATAATGCTCATTGACAGAACTGGAATGAACAGTATTTTTAAAATAACATAAAGGTGTTATTCTTTATAGTATTTTTATATTTATATATCAGAAGTCTAATTATGACGTATTACTTTAAGGATAATGTTGCGTTGCTGTCAAAAATAAAATATTGCGAATACTATAAAAATTATTTATTTGGTACTTAATTATTACATAACGTGTCTTATTATATTATATTATCTTTTATAAATTACTATTCTAAATAAGAATTATAAACAAATAAATAATAATATAGTTTTATAACAAAAATATGTTTGTATATAAATTATAAAATATTAATAAAACATCTAATATACGTATACTAATATTATAATATTAGGTTGTTGAATATAATAAAATTTATACACGAATTTTTTGTTTGTTTATAAATACCAATGTACGAGTATATATCATTTTCTTACCTTATGTCTACGTTCAGCCCCAATCATTGCATATTCCAAGTTGCCCTGCATTATACAAACTACCTTAAAATTTAATTTATGAAAAACTAAATCAATTTGTGTTTTTATACTTCAAATTATACGCAACAGTTCATCAATTTTATTATTGCATCTGGATCCAATTCTAATCTTGCATTCAATTCTTCTTCCGCGCTTCTCTTTCTTTTGTCTGCAACGACGATAAAATTTCTTCAACAGTGGTTCCACTCTTTATTGGTGATAATTTTCAAATAGTTTTCAATACAATCAACCTCAAACCTCTTCTTTTATTTTCATGAACCACCCCCATTGCTACGCCGCTCCAGTAAGTTGATTCTTTATTAATTACTTTATCTTTAAAATAAGTTCTTTAAAATAAATGTTGTATTATAAATTTAAAATATATTTAATGTGCATGCAATTAACGTCTTTTATAAAAACAATTTTATAATAATTGATCTAAGGAAGAAGGAAGACCTCTTAGAATGTATTATTGTGACTGGCCCAAAAATCCTGTCTACCTCACTGTTTACTTCCCACTAGTTTTTCTAGTGGGAAGTAACACAACAATTTCCGTTCATTTATTAATGATTACGTATTTAGCACATGCTTGATCTCCTTTCATATTACCATATTGGGTCATTAAAATATTCCACCCTGCATGTTTTATATTGTTGTTGTTGGTAGCGGTAAATCTATAAAGTATTGTAAATTAACAATCAAGAATCATTTAGATAGCGATTATTGTTATTGTACCATTTTAGATAATAAAAAATATATAGCTTTGTTTATAACTATAACTTATGTTTGTTTTATGAATTAAAGTTTTGATAATCGATTAATTTTTTATTTAGATAACAAAAATTAACTAACTGTATTTTGGAAAATAAAGCGCTAAATCAATTCTTACATGGAGATAACAAAAACAACTCTTCAGAATTAAACACAAAATTTTATATAATATTAGTATGAGAGTGAAATATTTTATTGTTATCTAATATACCAGGTTTGGCAATTTAATTCTCGGATATTTATTCAAAGTAATATTTAGAGCGGGAAAAAAAGCTGGTATTTTATGGTTTCAACTTTATAATAGCACTGGATAGCACAAAGGTTCGTTCCACGGGTATCTACGCGTGACTTTTTTTGTTTTACACCTTTTACAAAAGGTCAAGTGTCGAAACCATAGAACACCAAATATATTTTAAACAATTATAACTGATTTACCGTCGCTGCTACCGAGGCTAGCCGTCCAGCAGTAGACGGAATAGGACGAATTCGGCAGTAACATTTTTTAAACTCTTTATTAGATTAATCTATATTATTAATAATAATCTATATTATTTTTAAAATATTGCAAAATTTAAATTTCAAGTAGCTGTTGAAAATCTTTAGTTTGCATGTTAGCGAACTTTTAATTTTGAATATTTTAACAATTATTGTTAAAATGTTACTGTAACAAGAACAATAAAATGAATGTTAAGCAATTTTTCGATCTTAAACAAAAGTTATGCATTTCTATTTATTTATTATGTACATTTACAATTTATAATATTGCTGCAAAGATTCACTTAAAAAAATTAAACTACGACTGCAGGTGCTGCAACATATGGAGACGCAACATACGGCGATGCTACATAAGGAGATGCAGCATACGGAGATGAGAGGTAAGGAGATGCGACATATGGAGATGCAACATATGGTGATGATACGTAAGGAGAAGAAACGTAAGGTGATGCAATATATGGAGAAGCAGCAATTAATGGAGCAGCAAGACCATTATAGTTTCGTGCAATAACTTGAGAACTTTGGGCTGTAACAACTGCTGGTGCTATTAATGGAGCTGCAGCGTAAGCTCCTACTAATCCTGGTTTTGGCTTAGGATCAGCATAAACAGCGGTTGCAATTATAGCGAATACAAAAATCTAAAAGTAATAATTGTTTAAATTTAAAATCAATCAATACTATCAGCTACTTACAATTTTATTCATTTTGTTTGATTTTGAGTTGATGTTGTTAATTGTCGAAGTTATAAACTGAATTGTCGATCTTAAAAAATTATCGCTCTTTTATACCCAAATGATTTTTGCATTGAGTAGTGGTGTTCCAATTTAAACATCAAACGTGTACGTAATTTCATTTATGTAAGTGATAATGCGTGATTTGAATGAAGTTAATAAATTATGCAACTGTGAAAATATTCAAGTTCAGAAAAAGTAATTATTATACGTAATTGGGCGAATGCAACTTCTAAAAAGTTGTAATGCTAATAATTATACTATAAATAATTTTTGGATTAGATATTATAAAAATTGAATCAGAATCGAGATTTTGACAATGCAAACATATAGCATACGTAAAATGTTCCTTCAAGAACGATCTAAATATTTTTAGTAAAAAAATTTTTGAAACGTTTTTGAAATGATCAGGTTAAGCAACAGATAATACCAAATTTGACTACCAACTCATTATCTACTAATTCTTTTAAGTTTATCTATCAGTTTAAATTATATCTATTTTGTGAAATAATCTCAGCATAATTCAAAATTAAATTTCTGTTTTGTATTAAATTTTACTATCAATAATAATTCATCTTCTATAATTTTTATACTTCATTCTATTTATTTAAATTTGGGGGTTGATTTTTCAGTTCGCGGAGTGGGACAGAAGGAAATGGATTCACAAATTGAAATGAATATACCTATATTTATATTTTCCTATTTCATTTTCAGATGTACACCAAAAATTTCATACGCCTATGTTTAATCGTTTGGTTGTAATCGAAGTTGTTCAGAGAAAACAACGATTTACAAGGACACCAAATATTTGGGCAAAAGGGGAAAGTCATTTGAAGTTGGCCAGAGCCGTGATATGTCAAGTGACGTGATGACATGGTACCCAAAACGCTTAAACAAAATAAAAACAACACGATATTGAATTTTGAATGTGATGAAACTTGGGTTTATTTTGATGATCCTGATTCTAAGCAGGATTTCATGCAGTGGCATTCAAAAGGTGGTCCACCACACCAAAGATATTTAAAAATGTTGCTTCTGCTGGAAAGGCGATATCAATATTTTGAGATTTTGAAGGAATTCTTTGAATTTATTATAAAAGTAAATGTACCATGATAGTAGGTGCACACTACACTGATATTCTAGTTGGTTTAAAAGAAGAAATTAAGTCAAAGAAAAGATAAAAATTGATCAAATGCATATTTATACTACAAGACAATGCACCTGTTTACAACGTGATAATTGGAATGAGCGAGTGCCTAGACGTCAAGAGGTTTCCAATAAATCGGTCACTTACCTTGTAATCCTAATTTGGTTGGTACCCAGTGCTTACTGATGATAACTGCCAAATTTGAAAAAATATCTTTGTGGAAGGCATTTTGAGAGCGATAAATCACAGTAAATGAGCATTATATACACAAAAATGGAAATTAATTTCTTAAGGTGTAGAAAAATTAATTCAAAGATCTAACAAATATGCTTGTTCAAAGAGATAATATTAAAAAATAAAAATATTTAAATATTTAGAGACGGTCATTGCCTTGCAGCTAACGCAGTTGGATGCAAATGCGGGGCACCGGGTTCAAACCTGGGGAGAGTCAAACTTTCTTATGACTGGTCTCCGTGCTTCCGAAGGCTCGTTAAGCCGGTGGTCCCCTGGGTTAGTGAATTGCCACCATTAAAATAAAAACCAGGATACATGGCACATCTAACGGCAAGTCTAGCAAGCTACCTAAAGGATGTAAAATTTGTATATGCTCACAGAACCAACACTGCCAAGAAAACGACGCAGATGTTGGTAATAACAAGCCTTAAGGCTTAAACTAAGAGGAAGAAGAGGAAGAAGAAGAAGAAGAAAAATATTTAAAACAATTCTGTGTCCTTATATCCCATTCCGCGAACTTACAAATCTCCCATCGTATGGAATGGCTTTATGGCTTTAAATTAATTTAAAATTTTGATATTCTGTTTTGCATTTTTGCAAGTTTTTATCAGGTAATGATAAATTATACCAAGTTGGTGTAAAAAATTATCAACTGAAAAAAAAATTGAAAAAAACCTAATACTATAATTAAAAGACATCTGCCAAATCAGGCAAATATATTGCAAAATCAAGTACGATAATGCAAAGTTAGAAACATTTTTATTTGGAATTATTATGTAATAATATAAATAAAAACTATTTAATATTATAAAAATTGTGCAAACATTATTACCGAAAATCAATACTTAAAAATTCTCAAGCAAAAAATTATTAAATTAATTAATCATTGTATAGGGTGTTTTTTTAGCTGCATGAGAACTTTCAATAGGGATAACAATTGAATCAAGATTGCTATGGAAACACATTTTGACATTTGTGTTTAGCAAGGTTTGGCATTTGATAATGCATAGATTGACCATTGAATAACGCTACCAAATTGGGCTCACAACCAATTGGAAGTGGATCCATTTTTTTACCGTAAACTTTTGTTCAGTGACGAGGCACATTTCTGGTTAAATGGGTATGTGAACAAACAAAATTGCCGTATATGGAGTGAGACCAATCCGGGACATTATCTTGAGACTCCATTGCATCCATTAAAATTGACTGTTTGCTACCAAATTATAGAAATATATTTTAAAAATCAAAGCTCTGTTCGCCAAACATATAGAGCCCTTCGTCCATTTTATGTTAGACATTTTCGACCTTCTGAGCAAGCTATTCGTGCGGTGGTAGACAAATTTCGTACCACTTCTTCGTTGCGTGATATAAAAACACCAGCAAGACGAAATTATGTGCGTACCGAAGAAGCTATCAGTTCTGTGAGTGAAAGTGTGCAACAGGACCCAAACATTTCAATTGGCCATCGTGCTCAACAACTTGGGCTTTGTCCGTCCACTACATGGAAAATTTTACGGAAAGATCTTCATTTACTACCTTATAAAATCCAGTTGGTTCAAGAACTGAAGCCTGATGATCATCGATTGCGTCGTGAGTTCGCAGATTGGGCTCACAACCAATTGGAAGTGGATCCATTTTTTTACCGTAAAATTTTGTTCAGTGACGAGGCACATTTCTGGTTAAATGGGTATGTGATCAAACAAAATTGCCGTATATGGAGTGAGACCAATCCGGGACATTATCTTGAGACTCCATTGCATCCATTAAAATTGACTGTTTGGTGTGGAATACACGCCAACGGCATCATTGGTCCATATGTCTTTCGAAATGAGGAAGGAGCTACCGTTACGGTGAATGGTGTGAGATATCGACACATGCTCAATACATTTTTGTTTCCAAAACTTCAAGAGCTAAACATTGACAACTTATGGTTCCAACAGGATGGTGCTACGTGCCACACAGCCAACGAAACCATCAATTTATTGAAAGGACAATTTGATGACAACATTATTTCAAAACGTGGTCCTATCAATTGGCCTCCAAGATCGTGTGATTTGACACCTCCAGATTATTTTCTGTGGGGGTATGTTAAATCCATGGTTTATGCTAACAAACCAACAACTCTAGAAGCATTGGAGGCTAATATTCAGCAAGCCATTTATGAAATAAAGCCAGAAATATTGGAAAAAGTGGTCAAAAATTGGACTGAACGGATGCGCTTCGTAACCATTAGTCGTGGTGGTCACATGCCGGAAGTCATGTTCAAATCATAAATGCCTTTAACTGTACTTTCATAAAAAAAATTATAACCAAAACATTCCGTCAGGTTTTTAATGTTTTATTTCATTTTGAAGTTCTCATGCAGCTAAAAAACACCCTATATTATTTCTAAAATAAACGCGAGAAACTATGTTTTCTTTATAAATTGAATACATTTTTAATTAACGAAGTACTACCTGAGTTAAGTAAAATATTCAAAATGTATTGGACAATTATTATCTTAAATTTATTATTAATTTTACTTTTAATAAAAAATAAAAAAAAACCTACTTATTTATTATAGGAAGTTAAGCTTTTAGTGGAAATAATACAGCATACATGGAGAAACCATCAATTAGTAATTAAAATACAATTAATTTAATTTATCACGTAGGGGAAAGTGGGGTACATGTGAACACAAATCTTTGGAAGGATATTAGATTGTGGCTAATTAACTTTCTTAATTATTATCTATCGTATTAACTCTTAAATTTAATATAACAATTTAATAAAAACAAAACTGCGTCCGTGTATTGTAACTAATTTTTTTGTCAAAATATTTATTTTACCACAACGCCCCACTGTCGATGTCGAGTGTATGGTGGACTAAGGATTACATGAAAGAGAAAAAAATTTTTATTGTATTTTTTATTTATTTATTTATAAAAGATGAGAATACATTAACTAACATTACTCTTCTGCATCCTACTTGATCACTTTTTTAAAAAAAATTGTGTCTTAAAATTTATTTTTAAGTTTGGAAATATTCACACAAATATCAATGATCTGCTTTTCCAGTTCAAAACTTGGAAAATCTAAATTAAAATTTTAAGTGTTTGAAATGTTCTTGCGTCAGTACCTATTATCCACATCTGCTCCAATAACATTTCAATTTAGATTACAACCAGGCTCGGACTGGCCAGGTCGGCTAGTCAGCGATCGCCGAGGTCCCCCAACCCAAGAGGGCCCCGAAGAGGCCTCAAAGAAGTGGATTATACTTGGGGTAAAAGTGATTTTCAAAAATCTCCGCCCTCAGTAAAGGGGCCCCTCTTCAGTCTCTAGCCGAGGGCCCCCAAAGGAGACAGTCCGGGCCTGATTACAACCAAAATTATCTCAAAAATATTATAAATATCATTGAAAATATTTAACTTGATACAATTTCAACTCAACGAACATATTTTATGGTGTCAACACCATCACTATCAAATAAATACTATAAGTGTATATATTTCAGTTTTCATTAATGTGTTTAACATTTTACCCCTGCCACCCCTAATCGAGAGTTTATTTATTCAACACAAAATTTGTAATTTACACCAATCTTAGATTTTACCTATTAATCGATCACGTGTATTGGTATAATGATAATGTAGAAATGTGCAAATAATTCTAGTTTTTCTATAAGGAAGGGATAGAAGTTGCACACTTTTATAAGAGGGAGTCAATATAGGTATATAAACTTCACGTGTTTTGACAAGAACTTCAGCAACACATTCACACCTGAAGTCAATAAGTATGACTTTCCAAAATAGTTTTGCTAATTTTGAAAAAAGATTACTATTTGTAGTTATGTGAGAACTAGATAAATTTAAACAGTTTCAGAGATCATTTATCTATACTAGAATGACAATAGTAGTATTTTTAATAGTTTTGATTTATACTGGATCTTTAAACGCTTTTCAAGAAACGCCAATTTGGAGAATTTTAGGAAGAAAAGTGCGAAACGATGAATTTTATGTAAGTAGTTAACAGCAAAATCGTAATTCTTGATTACCATTTAGTTAGAATTCATTTGCTTATTTTGAAAACATAATGCACATTAAACCCAATAGGGGTTGAAGTTACTAAGGCCAAAACCTGTAGAATTCAAAAAGTTTGAAAATGAAACATGAAGTAAATTCGAAAATCGTTCCATTCATATAATTTTGTTTGATAGTTGTGATTCTGTAACAGTGACGTAGCTAACATTTTTGGGCCTAGTCTCAAAATATTGTAAAAGGCCCCCTCAAGTTATAGTTATTTTGAAGTAGGTAATTCATTATAAAGATGTTTTAAATTATTTGGATGTAATGAGTTCATTTACATTTTCTTACATAAATAATATGTAAATAAAACCAAAATCAGTTACTTATTAAAGTTAAATTTAATTTATGTTGTAATTGCTAATATCCAATCAATTTCGAATCTGAGGCTGAAAAAAAATTATTTTTGTTAAATTTGTTGTAAAAAATGAAAAAGTCTGCAACTATTGATTCTCTATTCAATTTTTATTTATTTTTAAACCTTTATGGGCCCATTGTGAGCATTGGCGTTGTGATAGCTGCGCCATTGTTTTCGTATAAATAAATTATTTCATAAATCTAATAATTTATTATAATCATGATGAAAAATCTAAATTCGAATACATTTTCAGATCAACCAACAGCTGAAAAATAAAATATTGTTACAAGCTCAAAAATTGGTTTTATTCGAGATGATAAAACTTCATCTTATGGAATTTCAAAATAAACCTCAATCAGATTATTACCCGTTTGCATCTTTACATCAAGCTAATAAACGATACCCAAGCTGTAAGTAAAGTCATTCTTTCCTTTCCCAAAAATTTTAGAAAGTTTTAAAAATTTAAAAATAAAATTAACCTAATTTTAATTCACAAATAAAATACAAAAATAAATTTTATGTCAATAACAATGTAGGTATATGCATATAAATTGTAATACTTCCAAATCATTAAAATAATCGCAAGTCGAAAAATTCTGATAAAAATTGAAACATCTGTTTCAGATCTCACGCTTTGTCATTTCAAGGTTTGCAATATGGGGAAAAGAAGTAAAACATTAATAAATTCTCTTGTGATGTATTAATAATTTATTATTTAACATTTGTTGAAAAATGATTAAACATAAGTACTTAGCAATGTTTTATTATTTTAATAATTTACAAGAAGCTTTTTTTTTTAAAAAAGAACATTTTAATATTGTAGTAGGTATAAGAAGAAGAATGAAGAAATAATTCGTCAGCGACAACAGTATGAATAAATTCAACTGACGCTGTTTTCGCTGTGGTGGTAAACATAACGCTAACTGGTGAAAATTTAAGAATGCCAACTAATGATTTTGCAAAATAAATGGGCATATAAAAGCAGCAGTATGAAAAAGAAGAACGAAGACAACAAAAGCGCAAAAAGAAATGAAAAACTTTTATAATTACTCCGTTTTTCGTTAAGATCATGAATAAACATTCACTTTAATCGTACTGTTTACTGTGTTTCGATCTTAATCTACACGATCCATCTCTTTTTAAGGGAATCAAGAATTCCCTTGTGTTCGCTCCGCCATCTTGAAGAAAATGGTAAATTTCGGTTTTTAGCGATAACTCGACTCCCCTGCGTGATACGAAAATTGCGATCATATACTTTTTTGTTCTTTTTTGTTACGCTCTACCATTTAGGTTATATAAACTTTTGATGAGATATCGAACGAGAAAGAAAACGTCGCAAAGTCAAAGAGCTAAGAGTTCACAACCGAATACCCAATTATTTTCATTGGAAATAATTGAATCAGTTATTGCAGAAACAACCTAAGTCACTTTTTGGCCAAATTGAGTTAACACATGGAAAACATATTTTTGACAGTTCCGCATCGTTTGGTGCTTAAAGAACTTAAAAAGGTAATCCTTTATCGCCTTTATGACAGAAAACGATACTGGAAATTTTCGGTTTAGTGCTTAAACAACGTAACTCGCTGACTTTTTTTCTTATTAATTGGGGGCCAGTCTACTACAAAAAAGAAACGCTTTCCGTGGAAACAGAGAAGTCGTCTAGAGCTGCACGGGTATCATTTTCCATCTCAAAATTCCACCATTTCGTACATGTATCTACAAAACCGGGTTATGTTAAGGTTTCTGAATTTGTACACTCCTTAAAACCATACTACAGTGGTTTGATAAAGAAAATAAACCATTTTATGAAGATATTATCAACTACAACAAAACAAAAAAGCGAAAAAAGAAGTCTACCACCGCAAAATAAAGACGTATTCTCCTCAATAATGTACTATTTGCATTGAAGTTTTACGTTTGTTGCAGAAACACCTTAAGTCAAAATTTTCAAAACGGTTTTTTGATATGATAATTAAGTTCTAATAAAATATGATTTATTCGATTCTGTATACAAATAAACAATTAAAAATTTGAATTAATAAAAATTTGAGTTATTCTTTGTTTCTGAGAGTGAAACGTTTTTTTCGTTTCCTGAACATCTATAAAAAGTGACTTAGGTTGTTTAAGCAATAACTGATTCAATTGAATTATATCGGTTACTTACCGATTATTCCGTTATTGTTCTCATTCATTTCCAGGTATAGATAAATCTCTACCTTCTAAGGTGGTGTGGAAAAAAATCTTTTCTTTTCATTTAATTTCTCGTTCGATATTTTGATAACGATCGATATTACGTGAAAAAGTCATATAATCTAAATTGTAAAGCGTAAAAAAAGCAATAAAAAATTATATGGTCGCAATTTTCGTATCACGACGAGGAGCCAAGTTATCAAAGAAAAAACGAAAAAGAAAAGAAGTTATAAAATTAATTTTATTTTTTAAAGTTTATGTAAAATTAAAGCTGTTATCTTAAGAAAATTCCTTGCATTCACTGTATACCAATGGATCATAGTTTTAAAAAAGAAGTTTCATACTCATATTCAAAAGCTAAGGTTCGAAGCCCCCCCATTTCCACAAACTGCACTAATGAATCGACGAGAAAAAGGATAACGTGGTCCGCGATTTCCCAAGAAGTTGCTTATTGAAACAGGAATATTTATGTTGATGTACAATAGCAATGCTCGTTCACTCTTTCATTTCTCTGCATAAAATTGAAATTTTCATATTTTTGAAGTAGTAATAATGACAAAAAGATTATTTTAATGAGAGCTTTCAAACCAAAATAAGAGGGAATTTAAATCGGAGCAACTTGACGTTGAAATTTGTTCATTTCTGGAAGAAAATTTCTCACCCCAAAATTGGATAAAGTAAATAAGTTCTTGGGAGTGGGGTGGGGTGGGCACCATAAATGAAACAAATTAGTTCCGTCGACCGGTTTCGAGCCTCAGCGGCGCATCATCAGGACCTTTACTTGAATACTATATCAGTATGCTGACTACAAAAATATCAAGATAAAAAGTTCTAAACTTTTTAGTTTCGAGCCTCAGCGGCTCGATATTGTTTTCAAATAAAGGTCCTGATGATGAACCGTCGAGGCTCGAAACCGGTCGACGGAACTAATTTGTTTCATTTGTGGTGCCCACCCCACTCTCAAGAACTTATTATTTACTTTGTTCATTTCTGTTCGAATCTATGCATTTCTTTTTAATGCCCCAAATGTTTCATATGTAAATCAGGTTTCTGTTAAATTCGCCGAATTTGATATAATGTTATAGTTGCAATGAACAAGAAAATGCAAGCAACGAACAGGTAGCGGTCAAATAACGACCAGTTAACAAATGATTAATGAACAGCTGACGAACAGTCTACGAATTTGTAAGGTACAGGCAACAACAGCCACGCATGCGCTTTATTATTTTCAGTTTTTCCCGATTTTTCGCTTATCATTCAGAATTTTTGGAAAACAAAATTAAAATATGAAAATTCGACTTTTTGGATTTATTTGGGTGGTAGTAAAATACCATGGATGGCTCTCTTCCGTTTGAGGCGTTGAAGACAGTGGTTGTGCATTGCTACGGATCCAATTTTCTGGATTGTAGCGCCGAAATTGTTTAATTACCTATGAGGTAATTATAATTAGTTAAAAGTAAAGTGCATCGAGACGTGCAGAGTAATTATTCGTACCAGGAAGAAAGAAAGGTGTGTCCTTCCAGCAAGCGAAAATTTGCGTTGTAGCGTGCAAAATCTTGGAGTGGTAACCATTTCATTGTTGATTATTCGAGCCATTGAACAGAGAATCCAAATATTTATATCACGAAATTGCGTAAGCAGGCAGCATTCGTCCATTGCACTAAAAGGTTGAGTAGATGAAACTAAATAAAAAATATTTTACCTTTTCAAAAATAATTTGAAATTCGAGACAATATAATTTAATCCAGGAAATATTTGCGCCACTATTTGCCGGAAAATCCAAAGATTTACGTTTGCCTTTCGGATTTTGCTGAAATTTTCTTATGCTTTTAAGCCACTTCATGTTGTAAAATATGAGATTGTTTGACACAAGTTAAATACAAATTTAAAAAATGGGTGTAAAAGTAGTACTGGATTATTGGAGAGGACCGCGAGCTTTTTTTTGCTATTTGCACTAAAAATTAAAGAAAAGTTTCCAAAATGCTAAAAAATTGGTGGTAAAAATTAAAAAGTCAAAAGAGGTAAATACAAATAGGGCTTATATGACGTAGCTTTCCAAGAAACGAATTTTGGTACTAATAAAAGATAAATAACAACTAAAATAAAAAAAGGTAAACACCTAAAAATCTCATCTCTACTTATGACTGTCTTATTATCAAAGGATATTCCAAGATCCAAAATTTCAGAAAAAACTTTTGTTTTTTAAATTTCATTTTTAAATTTCAAAGAAAAAAAATTTTGTCTTTATTTTTTTATTTAGCACAAAAAGCACACGCAAGAATATCAAAGATAAATTTATGTAAATCTAATAATTAAATGCAACATTGATACAGAAATAAAATATATTAATAATAGTAAACAACATTTTAATATTTTTGACAAACAACAAAAAATACAAAATTGAACAGTATAAAATACTCTGAATGTATATAAATATCATAATATATTTTTAACACTTTATCAAATTAAAACCCTAAATTGAAGGTATGTAAGGCCACTAAAGCTAAAGTTAAAAAAATACATTGCTAATTGTATTCTAAATTCAAAATTGTGATATATTTATGCATGAACTACTACACATAGCAAAATAGTACTTACACTATGCACAGTAATTTTTAAATCAACATAAGCACTTCACAATTTTATAGTGGCGTAACTCCAGCGTTTGTATTGACTCCCTAAAATATTTTATGCATGCGGTCCTGCAATATATTAAGAATATATAAAAATTACATAATACAATAATGAATTATGTAATTATAAATGGCAGTAACATTATGAAGCTACAATGAGTGCATATATGTATTAATGGTGCATTTAGAAATAGGTACGTGTAGCAACTTAGTCGACCAACGCTAAAAGCACTCTCTTGTAATCTCCAGATGTGTCCCCCTAAAATAGAACAAATATTAACATTTCATTTCAACATTCAATTTTATTTCTTACAGTGATCCAACTCTCAAGGGATTTTCCATATTTATCAATAAATGCCTGTTTAATATCAGCCAAATCAATTTCAGATCTTGAGACAATAATACGAACCAAAGTCTTGTCCTTTGTTCCCAAACCAGACATAGCATCGTGGAGGCGTTCAGCAAAATATCCAACTTTACTCTTAACACATTTCACTGTAAAAACAATTCAAACTACAGCATTCTGAAAATTACGGTTTACAACGTTAAAAATATTACCAATTGCAAGTAATCCCTTTTGGATATCACCAGAAAACTCTTTCTTAATAGATTCTTCAAGATCCTTAGCAGAAAGTCGTTCATATTCGGCAAAAGTTTGACGCAATTGTTGGTAACTTCTTGTAACCAAAACAACATTAAATTCAGATTCGTCTGTTCCCCATTTAGCTTCGCCAGCTTTAATCATATTATCGGCATCTTGAGTAGCTAAAGCTTCATTTACTCCTTGATTTTCGTCACGATTTCCCTTTAAATAACAAACAATAATTAACATTCACACTTTTATAAATTAGAAAATACCTACTTGACACAAAGACACCAACAAACGTTTATAATGACCAGAAGTATCTCCTTTTAAATCGGATTCAAGAGATTTTCCATACACTAAAAAAGTTAAGAAAGTATGAAAATTATTCCGATTCTTTTTTGTATAACTTACTTTGTTCATAGAACTGGGCAATGGTACGGACTCCGTAATTGGACAAAGTGCACAAGATTTCGGTTATGGCTTCTTCATCGGTACCAAGTCCAGCTACAGCATCGTGAAGTTCCTTGGCATAGAATTGAGGTAGAGGTGTCATTAAAGCAATAATTACATCTTCAAATTTTCCACCTAATTCGCTCTTCAATTCGGAAATTAAATCTTTGCCGTATGACGTTTTAAAAGTTTCTGCGATTTCCAATCTTTGTACTATTCCTCTGCGTGCCAGAACATCGATAATAGCTTTTTCGTCGGTTCCAAAGCCTTTCATGGCCTTCCTTAGAGTGGCAGCATCGGCGACGGGATCGAAAGGATCGGCAGGATACACAGTGGGTGTGCACTGCAATAATTGTTTTAAATACAGTAATATAAATTTAAAAAAAAATGTTTTAAGAATGTGCTTTAAACTTTTTATGTGTGAAATATCTATAGGTGCCTATTAATGGATTATGATTACGTCAACAATAAATTAAGAATCATAATTTATTAATAAACCAAGGCAGTTTTAGTTAAAAAATTTAAGTACATACTCGTAATTTATTATTTTTATTAGGTACTTCTAGGTAAACGTGTTTAATTTACATACATACTACTAGGAAATTCTTCATTACGACATCTTACATAGCTATGATATAAGGTAAGCAAAGAAAATAGGTACATGGACCTTTGTAATTAGCATATTCGCTATTGGTAAAAGCTGACACATATAAGTAAAAAAAAAGAAGTTGCAATGTTCCGTTTTTAATTCTAATTTTATTTATAGGTATTTAATTAAAATTTTATTAAATGGTACTTTCTAATTTAAAAGGTATTTAAACTAAAATCTTGCATAAAATAGGTGAAAAACAGATTGCATTTTCCATTATGTAGTAGAGTAAAATTTTTCGGTAGTGGTTGGGAGTGGCTAATGCGCAGAAACGTATATTCGTTATTTCGGTTCTATGTTTGTGTCAATTGGTGAAATTGAAATTAGGTGTCACGGGTGTCTTCCTCCACATTTGCCGCGCAAGCCCAAGTCACGTGCCAACCACCAACGAAAAATTTACCTCTACCTAGTATATTTAAATCTGAAGTTTACAAAAGTATTGATTAATTTTTGTATAAGTATGTACATACCTATAATACTTTTCTGCTGTCGCTAAAATATGAGGTATATCCGGGATTGGAAAAAATAGGAATAGTCAAATCATTCAGGATGCGACTAAAGAAGTAAATTGAGAAGGGATGAGGCTATCAAGTGTCCTTCGTCGATTTGATTCGTTTTCAATATACATGTACATTAAAAATAAAATTTCATTCATTGAAAATTTTATGCCACGCTTTTCAACCAATTTCGAGAAAAGCAATTTTGAAAAATGTTAATGTATGATAATATAATAATGTTATCTATATTCTATAGCTATAGTTTATAGTATATAGACATTACTGTGTCTATATTTTATATCAACCATTAGGTTAAGGTATCATAAAATATTATGAAAAATAAAATATAATATAAATATATTTTGGGAAATTATAAGTACATTGAATAATTACATTGCATACATTACAATATACTTGTATATTGTATATAATGAGATACCTAATTATTATGAATATGACTCAAATCGATGAGATACACGAGATAGCTTCCCCTGTGGTAAGAAAACGCTTCATTTGCGATCAACGTTAAATATAATGGACAACTCATGAAAATGAAAGTGTACTTTTGTTTAATTACTTTAATAATAATTTAATAATTATTATGACAAATTATTGTCTAATCGTAATTTAACAAATATAATAATTATTATGAAATAAATGATTTGGTAAATTTAATCTGTTTGTTGACTAAATTATTCAGCACCACGCGCTCACCAAGATAGCATAATAATTTTAATTTGTTGTGCCTATTATCATCCATTTAAATTTAATTTTGTAATTAATTCATTATATTGTATTATGCTCTTCAATATTATGAATATTTAAATTTTAATCTTATTAGTAACTGAGAATATTCTGAAAAATTATCTCCTCTCATCAAACATGGCAGAATCTACGCTGACTTACTAGAGAGTATAGAAAATATGTATGGGCGATATTCTTATTCACTCCATCAGTGATTGGGTTTTAGTGGCAAATTGAATTATATTTAATACAATTGAAAAAAATTACGCACCAATTGAAAAGAAAAGACGTTCTTTTCAATTGGTGTGTTTGAAATGGAGCTATTACCAATAAAGTTCAATTTGCAATCAAAACCCAGTATGATCACTACAACTGTGAATTTTGGCGATTTCTACTATTGAAATGTAATTAATAGGATGGTTTCCCATTGCTTTCCCCATAGCCCACCGACCAAAAAAACAATTAAGAATTTGCATACTATTTTATTTTTATATTTTATTATTAAAATATTAAATTTATGGAAATGTACCTGAATTCTTCTTTACTTGTTGCTTATCTTTAAACTAAATTAACCTTGAAATTTGAAAAGTGTGAAAGTAATATTATAACAACTTTTGTTTTAAAATGGATTGATTTTATGTATTGTTTATGTTTTTACAATTTTATGCATTATATATTTTTATGCAAATGTAAACAAACTTCCTCTATAACCATAATTTAGGTATTTTTAAGTTTTAATTTTAAAATTAAAAAAATAATTAATAGGTAATAGGATAGGTAATATTGATTATTCTAAAAGATTGGAATATCTTAAAGCCGGTTCACATTATATATGATTTTTTCTCTTCTGACTTGTCATATGACTTCTCATTATGAGAAATATTTTTACGTTCAGAGAAGTTCATGTTTCAGACTATATAATTTTTGATATTATGAAGTCATGGCTAAATAATAAGCTCAGTCATAGCAAAATAATAAGTACTTTTCAGAATAGGACTGTCTATTTTGCTATGACCATTCAAAAGGAGTTGGGAAAAATCGATGACGTGGCTGAAATTGTACACGAACTCAAACTCAAAATACCGTAGTTGTCACTATTTAACTTATAACTTAAATGCGTGTATCTGGCACAAGTTTGAAATATCATTATCAATAATCCCACCAAATTTCATAAACCGCATTAGAAGCTAAGGGTCTGAAAATCTTACCTTTAGATAAATGATATTTTTTGTTTATTTTAAATAAGTTCCTATATAAATAAATCAATCAATCTTTAAGATCACCAACGACTTCAACACTGCTGATGCTGTTCCGATTAAGCAGATAAATTATCATCTTTCTCCAGCTATGCGAAAAATTTTATGTGTTAAAAGTACAGAATTTACCGTAATAACCGATCATTATTCTTTGTGTTGGTTCATCAGCATGAGAGATCCGGCAAGACGCCTATGGTGTTGGAGCGTCCGCCTCATTCAGCAAGGGGTAGGTTTTCAGGCCATTAATGCGGTTCATGAACTTTCAAACTTATATATAAAAATTTAGGAGGGGATCCTAAAAGATGCGCCTGAGACACGCAAAAACTTTCTGTATCTAAAGGTAGGATTTTCAGGCCCATAGCCTCTAAAGCGGTTTATGAAATTTGGTGAGATGGCGGGCATTTTAAACTTGTGTACAAAAATTTAAGAGGGGATTCAAAAAGATGCCCCGGGACACACAATTTAGTTACTTCTTGTATTTAAAGGTAAGATTTTCAGACCTTTAGCCTTTAATGCGGTTTATGAAATTTGGTGGGATTATTGCTAATGGCATTTGAAATGTGTGTACAATAATTTAGGAGGGCATCTTAAAAGATGCGCCCGATATACGCATTTTAGTTTTAAGTTAAAGGTTCGAGTGACAATTACAGTGTATTTTGACTTTTGAGTTCGTGTACAACTTCAGCCACGCAATTGATGGTATCGCAATATTAATACAGATGCAAAAAAGGAAATAATTAATATTTTATATGCATATCAAAAAAATTATTGAATAAAACCTTTGGTCTGCTAAAATACAATAATTGTATTTTATTTATTTAATAAAAACAAACCATTGTTTGTACATTATATAATAAAAGCAGGTTCACACTATTATGATTTCTCATCTGACTTGTCATATGACTTCTCCATATGAGAAATATTTATTTTATTTATATATATATTTTTTTATTTTATCTCATACGAAATATTTTTAAAACTTTCAAAACTCGAACTTGAACAAATCTTTGTTTATAAAGATATTAGTTGCTACCACGGTGTAGAATGTGTGACTTTAGTTGGCGGCATTCTCGCGGTGGCGCTGTTTCAATACTTATTTAGAAAAGTAACAATGACATAAGACTAATTTCGTTGACGACCAAAATCCAGGTGGCGCAATGATAAAACTGTCCAGTCCTCTAGTCTTTTAACATGGAAGTTTCCCTTCTATTGAGAAATTGAGATCAATTATTCTATGGTTGCTACCAGGCCCGTAGCCAGGGGGGGCACTTGGGGGCACGTGCCCCCCCCCCGAAATGTTGAAAAGATAACGAAAATGGAAGGGGAAAAACCGAAAATTTTACATTTTACAAAAGGTTTTTTACAAGTGCCCCCCCCCCCCGAAATGAAATCCTGGCTACGGGCCTGGTTGCTACCTTTTAGGTACCAGGTACCGGCGAAAACGATTTATGATAAAAAAAATTAAAATATAATTTAAAAAAAGTAGTAATACCTAATTGTATGTAGATATAATAAAATTAATCAACTGCCTTTGTATCACAGATTTAAAAGTACAAGATTTTGGATATCTATTAAGAAATATAATTATTTATATTTTTCGTACCTTTGTACATATTTGTGTTTATTTTATCCAATCTAACCTCGTGCTATCGCAAAACTACAAATTATAGATAATTTTGATATTGATAAAGAAATCTCCTAATTAAATACTGTAAGACGATGAGTCTCGCATTAAAAACACACAAAAAAAGATTAATTCAGTTTAGCATTTCAAATAAAGCAAACACAATTATCCAAACTATCCCACCTAGCAATCCATGATTTATCATTCCAATAACATTGCAAATAATTATTGTAATAAAACCATTTGGAATGAATTTAATTGTTTCGTAAGAGAAAGCAGTTTTATTGAAAATTACCAATTATGTAGGTAATATATCGGCTGTTCATTTGAAAAGGTTTCAATGTTTGAAGGAAAAACACGTCAACCGATTTAGGAAGAACTTGTTACTTCCATAACAGACACCTGCTGATGTTAACGCTCTCAAAAATTTCTTCTTTTTAGAACACGGATGTCCAACTAGCAGCCCACGGACCACATCCGACCCGCAATATGATTTATATAGCCCGCTTACGTAATAATATATAATTCATAAAAATAATCGGACAAGATATAAAATTTGAAGAGACGGTCGGAACATAGTGGTCATGTGAGTTGACTATGAACGCTAAATACCCGGTTCGAATCCGAGTGAAGTAAGAACTTTATTCTGGCCGTCTCTCTGGTCCTCCAGTTGGGGGTTCTTCGTCGGGCTGGCTCCCCGTCGTAGGTAAAAAAAAATGCAATGCTGTGAATGCCATTTGATATTAAAAGTTAATATTATAAATGGTCAGCCAAGACCCATCAGGGTTGTAGCGCTACACGATAGATAGATAGATATAAAATTTGGGGAATACCGGTTGAATGACGGCGAGAATAATGTTACATTGTTTCGAAAGAAACTTCCATCAGTAAACTCAAATTTGGGACGTATTTAGGCCATGTAGAAAATGTCACTTGTAGACATTTGGTACATGTGTGAAAAATTCTTCTATAGAATAAACTCCCATTCATGGGAAAGCTCCGTGCGTATTTTATATTAATGTGTCACTTGGTTCAGGAAATATTAAGTACGGAAAGTTTTCAAGTGAACCAGATATTAAATATAAAAAAAAATTAGTTAAAACCTAATTACTATAACACATTGTATTGCTATAATTGAGAAGTCCTTAAAATTAATAAAGTACAGGGGTCTATTAACATAATTAAAGTTGACGAAGGTCAAACGATTGTAATAGTGAATCATGTTGTATTGAGCAACACTATTTTTAAAAAAAAGTTCCAAATAATTTACAATTCTTTTTTTGATTAGTGTAACCGCAAAACGATAAAACAACCAATATAATTTTTTAATTGGCTACACGTTCAATTACACACATACATACATCCTGTGTGTGTATTTAAGATATGGAAATGAAGATATAAAATATTATTAATTATTATTTAGTAAATTTTAATTTTAGAACTGTTAATAATAATGTAAAAAAAGCATGAGATCATTACCTTGAATGGATAGTATTGTGGTGTGGTAGTCATCTTTTCGAATTAGCTTACTGGGTTACTGCAACAATAAGAATTCAATTAAAACAATTTTGGCGCCAAAAATGTAATCGAAATTAATTTTTGAAATTTCGAGCGCAACTTAACAATTAAAATAAATAATTAAGAAAGATTTATTTTATTCGATTTTAGATGATGAGAAATCGACTAACTATGTAACCATGATGTCATCATTCTAAATTAAAATTTAATACCAGTCAGAATATACGTGGTATCCACACATTAAACAAAACTTTTCGTAAAATGTTAATTTATTGTGATTTCGAAATTTACAATTTTACAATTAGTCATCGTGCAGCAGTATTGATCTGGAATACCGAAGCAAATCGATAAAAAAATTCGCTAATGTTTCGATCTTTTATTTTATTGTTATTTTCTTTTTTGTATTGGAGAAAGCAATATTTTGTAATCCACAAATAATTATTTTTAGTTTTACTTTATGCAACCAATAAAGCATTTTTTAAATCGATATTGAGAAAAACCAGAGCTGTTCTAATTATTTGTGTTCACAACTCGAACTTAAACTATCAGTGAATGAAAAACACTTAATTATTAAAATTTAATTAAAAATTATAAAATAAACCAACTTTTGCACGCACAAAATAATCAATATCTTAATATTTTTTTGGCCAATACGAGTTTATTACCTGCGTGCAAATTTTGTTTCCCCGGTAATACAAAAAGTTAAATTAGGTTACTTACATAAAATAGAAAATGTATGTACAGTTTACTTGCACTAAATGCAAATCTCTAAAAGCCGGTCACACCCACAGAAATTTACGAAACACCTTTAAAACTCTACCTCAAAGAACGAACCAATTCTAACAGACATGCAATGCACTAGGAAACAACTACGGCACAATCTCATCGCGCACGCTCCCCACATAACTTCCCAAAGATTAATATGTAGCTTCAAGGTAAAAATACGAGTGTTATTTCCGAATTTTTTGTTAATTTTCAAATGTTAACTTGAAATCATAATAATAAGTGGCACACTCATCAATGGATAGAGGTATTACCTTTACTTACATCGGTATGCAAGAAAAGAGAACAAATTCCAACCACGTATTGGAATAACATGGATTAAATACGATTTGATTCAGTCCTTTTTAATCGGAGAGTGTTCTTTCAGGCTTGTTCCCCAATGAAAATATTTCTTCCTAATCTTGGCAACTTTTTCTCAAAATTGACAAATAAACATTCAGATGCCCAAAGAATTGAGAAACTATTAGGTATAAAGATTAATTTTGCAACAAGTGACAGAGAACAAAATTGGAAACTGGGAATGTAAATAAAGTTCTTAAAATTGTCAGGTATTATTTTTTTTTACTTTCTGATCAATTTACAAAATTTGCAATCGTGCGTGACTGAAGCAGTGCTAAATAACTGCTATAAATTTCGATTTTAGTTTTGGAAAAAGAAGAAAATGGATTATGAGCGAGTATTCTCGAAAGGAATTAATTTATATAAGGGTTGTAAATTTGAAACTATTCGGTTGTTCAAAGTTCACATACTCAAATTAAATGTGTTGCCCAAAATCAATCTTAAGACCTTATGACCTTTACACCAAAAAAAAATCTATTTTATTTTATTTCGAAATAAAATTGTAAGTGATGTTATGTTCAGTTTATATTTAGTAACAGTAACTATTAATAGATGATTATTGATGACAGCATATCATTATCATTCAAAATTAAACACCGACTGTATCTTAATTCGTGAATACAATAATCTTAATTAGGCAGAATTAATGCACATTCTGTTAAGCTTGCGTAATATCCAGGGACTTGTTGAAGTTTCTAATTAAATTAATATTCCCGCTTTAATATACAAGGTGGACCATAAAGAAGTACCAATTTTAAAACATCATTGCAATCAGTTGCAATCGAACGGTATGTCGGAGCTGGGAGGGGGTGGTGGAGATTAGTAGCTTGGTTCAGATCACAAATTCAGATGATATCACCACAACCATGCCCGGACTGGCCCAACCTAAGGAGGCCCCGAAGAGGTCTCAAGAAGTGGTTTATACTTGAGGTAAAAGTGGTTGGTATTTTTTCTATACCTTCCAAGTGTCAAAATAGCTGAAAATGTGATTTTCAAAAATCTCCGCTCTTACTTATAGTAAGATAAATAAGTTATTGTCGGCTGTCTACTTCAAATTAAGAAAAAACAACTCGTTGGACCTCAAGGACCATAAATTCGTCAAAATCTGAAATTTTTCTCTGAAATCTGAAGAGTGCATAGTGGGGGTATTAAAAACGACGCCAGCATCCGCTGCGGACAAATTGTGCAAAAAAGGTGGCCACTTTTTAAATTTAGAATCACTTGCAGTATTAGAATCCATAGATAAGAGAGAGATACAAGTTATTTTATTCAAGAATGGGTCATCAAAATTGCTAATAGTAGAGTAAAGTGGTCATATATGGAATAGGCGCCTAATGTGGAATACCATTAAATTTTCGAATTTCGCGCTCTATTACCATGAATATCCTCATTGCGGATATTGTGCCACACAGCCAACGAAACCATCAATTTATTGAAAGGACAATTTGATGACAACATTATTTCAAAACGTGGTCCTATCAATTGGCCTCCAAGATCGTGTGATTTGACACCTCCAGATTATTTTCTGTGGGGGTATGTTAAATCCATGGTTTATGCTAACAAACCAACAACTCTAGAAGCATTGGAGGCTAATATTCAGCAAGCCATTTATGAAATAAAGCCAGAAATATTGGAAAAAGTGGTCAAAAATTGGACTGAACGGATGCGCTTCGTAACCATTAGTCGTGGTGGTCACATGCCGGAAGTCATGTTCAAATCATAAATGCTTTTAACTGTACTTTCATAAAAAAATTATAACCAAAACATTCCGTCAGGTTTTTAATGTTTTATTTCATTTTGAAGTTCTCATGCAGATAAAAAAACACCCTATATAACAGAAATCTTAAAGTCGGTAAAGACTTGATATTTGAAACATCATTTCGTTTGGAAAGTATGAAAAAATTTAAAAATGATGCAAGCAAACAACAAACTTTATTTGAGTCAATCGCTGGTTTCAGTTCATCACAAGACCAGAGAACTTTTTCGCTAGATTTAAATATCGCGTTTTACATTACCGTTGGTGGCGCCACTATATTACATCCAAAATGGACTTTGAAATAGTTCCGTGTGGTGGCGTTTTGTTAATGTAAAATGCGAATACCATTATTAAAATTAGAAAACGGTTCATTTAATAGACTTTTTAAAAAAATATTGTGGTAAAAACGTTGTAATACAGTAATTATGTACATACAGGAACGTGCCCAGCCAACTTTTGGGGGGGGGGGAATTTGCCAACTTAATTAAGTCAAAATTGCCAACTCTTTGTAATTGTCCATTTTTCCTATTATAGGTAGCGGCTTTTGCCAACTTGACCAAATTTTTAGTGATTTTGCCAACTTTTTTTTCCAATTTTCTAAATTATTTGGAGGGGAGGTTCCCCCCCCCCCGTAGGCACGTCCTTGTGTACATATTTTATTGTGTTACTTTTCAAATAAATTTTATTTAAAAAAATTATTTTAATGCTTATTAGTAGAGCGCGGATTAATATGCACTTATTTTTAGAAAATAAGCGCTTATAATAAGCACTAAAAAATGAAAAAAAAGCACTAAAAATTGAAAAAAAAAGCACAATAAAATCTTAAATAAGCTGTCAAAAAAGTTACATACAAAATTTTAATTTTTAATCTTCACCAAAAACATCAAAAATAAATGTATTCTTAATACATGAATGGCCTACACAAAATAGAATTAATCAGAATTATGGACGTTGTAAGGAAAACAGTAAATAATCAAATACTTTTCTAAATTTTCTTCTTTCTACGTCAACTGACGTTATCGGCGCATATTTAAATACATTTTGCTTTTGCTGGGAATACTGAGAGTAATCTAGCAGTAGAGGATTCTTTCATTCAAGATTTTTAATACATTCACCTGCGTACCAATAATTAGCTTTCAGAAATTCCAAATTTTCCTGTCCTTAGTTTGTCATTTTTAAAACTTCTTGACGATCTTTAATTGCTACTGTAGCTGAATCGGACAAATTACACACGAATTTTTTAAATTGTCGTATTATGTTCTGCATAATACACAGCCAGCTGTTAATCATGTTCCCCATTTGGAAATATGTATTTTAAGCGGTGCGTTATTAATAACATCTTATCGTTTCGGCTATTCGAGGTAATCCATGGGCAAAGCACATAAAATTAATCATAAGTTTGACGAAAAAATGTTAAGGTGCTAGCCGCTTTACCCATAATATGCATTTATGCATTATTTTCCCATGTGTTTAGATGACTAATGTTGGAAGACGGTGTAAACTTGCAAGTGTAGTTTAAAAATAAAAAGAGTACTTGCCTCACAACTTTGTAAATAATACGTGACAATTTAAAATTAAAAAAAAAAAAAATTCGAAATTCCAAAATCCATTAAAAAAAGCTCAAATATGCATAAATATGCATTTTATGCAAATTATTAAGAAAAAAGCAAAATATGCACTATCAACATTAGGTCAAATCACCGCAATTTTTTAGAAACGTAAAGATCCAAAAGGAATATCTTCTGCATACAATTTACAGCAATAAGCAAAATGCATAGAATCCGCGCTCTACTTATTAGTTATTATATTTAAGTTTAATGCATATTTTTATGCATATATGGCAATTTTTTGTGCTATTTTAAGCGCTATTTTCACGATTTTTTATGCTTAAAAGTCCGTACTCTAGTTATATGTTATATGATTTATGTTGTATTCCATATTAGGCTTACTAGTATTACATTTTCCATTATAGGTTACCGTTTTTTTTTAATGGAAAAATCACAATTTTTACTAAAATTGGTTTTATTTTTCAAGCCATTTTTACGAAAATGCTAAAATTGCATAAATGTAGTAGTCTATCTTAACACGTTATGCAGTTTTTGCCAAAAATGAAAGTGTAATTCCATCTTTTTTGCTGTCCGAATCCGAACTTCCATGAGCGGTAGTGTAAAATTCATATTATGATTGAATTTTATAAATTATAACTTTTTGTGTTTTGTTCTCAAATATACGAAAAAACTCAAGACACAAATAAGGTACAATTAAATTAAAAAGTTGAAAAAAAAATATTGTTTACGTATCATCTGCAAATAGGGGAGAAAATTAATAACACCATCTATTACGATTGTCTCGCGACAGTAATAACCTGGCTGTGATTGTGGCGCCATCTGTGGTGAGGTGATGTAACTCTTAGAAAATTTGACTTCACAGTGAGGTTATGCGAAGTTGTGTTATGTATCCAAGCATGCGCATTTGGTGCTGTTTTGTACTTAGGAAATGCTTAGGAATACCAAATTTAATTTTGACAAATGTAAAATTTCGTTAAAGTACATTCTTTATTATTTAAATTTTTTCCTTGTACAATAATAGATCATAAACAGTAATATCTACTATTTGTTTATTTTATTTCAGTGTGAAATTTGTGATTACAAGTAATGTGCACATAATAATAATTTAAAAAAAATCATTTTAAAACTCATACAGTCGAAAAACCGTTGAAATATATAATTTGCACATATTTAAAAGTAAATGTGCACATAAGAGAATTTAAAAACTCATACATTATAATACTCATACACAACAGTTTTACCATTGCCTCCTATGGTTTTAGGCAATGGTTTTAATTATTTTACCTTAATATTAATAGTAATTAAACATTGAATAATTTCATTTTATGGTTATTATATATTGAATTTAAGATAATTATTAATATTGAATGTGTTTTTTTAACACGGTTTAATTAATGATCATTATTTTTTTAAATAATTTATTCAATAACTTAAATAGTAGTAGAAGTAGAGTAAATAACATACTAGAATATTGTTAACGTAAAGTAATGTAATTTCATGTAGTAAGTTCATCACAGAAAATTGACATCTGCATCTGTCATAATTAAATTTGGTATTCCTATTTCTAAGTACAAAACAGAAACAAATGCGCATGCTTTCAAATAAAATTCCTTTCCACAGGATCATCCCATCCACAGATGGCGCCACAGTCACAGCCAGGTTATTACGTTATTACTGTAGCGAGACAATCGTCATCCATTTAGGAGAACAAAAATGTTAGATAAAAATTTATAGTGCATTTTTCAATTTTACAGCTCATATCTTTATTATAACCATTTTACTTTCCCATTCACGTATTAAAGGAAAGTATTGTAATCTAGTCAAAAACAAACTTTTCATAGGCACATTAAAATTTCGTTTCCAAGGTATAATTTTGATCATGAACGGTTTTTGGAGCAATGTCTGGATATGTGAATATTCTTTCGACTACGAACAAACCCGTGCACCAATCGACTTGAAATTTTGCACACTAATTTGAAAAAACGGTGTAAAGAACTGATAAGATTTTGATTGAAATCCGTCTGCTAAAACCTCTTTTATTTGCGTTTCGCAGATTTTTAATGATTAACAAGATTTCCTATGTCTCAAAATTAAAAAAGACAAATTATTATGTGGTAATTAAAATAGAAAAGGATAAAATGTCGCAATGCAATTGTTGATTTCCTTGTGCTTGAAAATGGCTTACACGTGTTTCCCAGTGGATCAATGAAAACAAAGCAGGCCCACACCTGCGGAGTGACAATAAGCCATAGGGGGAATTAAAAATTTAATTTGTTACTATCTACTTTTGTAAATAGGAAAGTCATCGGAAGAGATCCGTGGTCACATCAGATTTTGTATGTATATTTTTGATGTTCATTAATTCATCGATGCTAAATATTCATAATTTTTGGTACTTTATTAATTTTTATATAGGTATATAATTTTAAAACTACAGAGTAAATTTTAAAAAAATGCATTTTTCTATTACACTCGCAAAAAACAAGCAGCTCTATCCAACATCTTTTTTATTTTCAATAAAGGGATAAAAAAGTACAAAACACCAAATAGCAATTTAAAATTGAATATTAATATTAACTTAGCCCCATCAGTGTTTTTAGTTCTTAGAAAATAACAATACGTGACTTTTGTCCACAAATTATTCTGACAATTTAGCCAACAGATGTGCTAAAAAATAGAATAGTTCGAACAACAAAAATTACTTTTAAAAATTAAAATTCATATACCACTTTGATAGTAACTTATCACAAGTTACATTATACGTGTGGCACTTACATGACAATCATTTTAATTAACTACTAGCATTTTTGTTACCTGAGTAAAATAATTTAAACATTTTTTTGTAGTACAAGAAGAGAAAAACTTGAATAGGAATATAAATGTTTTACCTAAATCAAATCCATAACGAAAAACGACGTGGACAAAAAAATTGTACTAAAATAATGATGTGATGAATTCCTTTTATAATAAATTAGTTGTAAAACAAATTAAGGCTACAAAATGAAGACGTCCTATCCAATAATATTTTAGTTATTACACAAAATGTACAAATCAAATGTCAAAGAAAATATTAAATATATACGTTCTTGGTGTAAATAAGACCTCTTCGTTTTCCTTCCCTTAAAATTATCAACTAACTGGGAATTACACAAAATCTCTTATTCTTCAAAGAAGAAATATTGCTTCGCTCTCTTCTGTTCTACGTCCTTAACAGATTCTTGTTTATTAATGCGAGGCCTAAAATTTCTGGGATCTCTTCTGAAAGTAATGCCAAGCAATTCCAAAAATCTGTTCATTCCAGCAAACAGAGTTTGGGGTGTGTTTGCCATCGTTTCAACTGATGGTTTACCTTCGAATACAATTACACGATCGGCTAAATAAGTCGCCATAATAAAATCGTGCTCAACCACAAATGCAGTTTTCTTTGCATGTAAAATAAACCTAAAAACATTATTGTACAAGTATGTAATAAAGCTTTTAAAATTTACTACCTTTTAATCACTTTAGCTGCTACTAAACGTTGCTCTGAATCAAGATATGCGCTAGGTTCGTCAATAAGGTAGACATCGGCAGGCTTGCCTAAGCAAAGGGTAAGGGCGACTCGTTGAAGTTCACCTCCAGATAAATTCTGAACTTCTTGATCCATAATTTCTTCAATCTTTAACGGCTTCATTACGTCAGTCATAAACTGTGGATGTACATAAGCATCTCTAATTTTCTCGTGCAACAACTGCCGTACTAATGACTGAGATTTTGGACTAATCTTTTGGGGTTTGTAACTGATATGCAATTGAGGTAAATCGCCTGAAACAAGAGTCAATCAATAATTTGAGAAAAAAAAGTGTATTATTTATTTTTATTGATATAATTACCAGATTCAGTGTCTGCGGTTAAATTTCCAGCCAACAATCTAATGAAAGTGGTTTTACCGGTTCCATTTTCGCCCAATAAGACCAAAATTTCAGAATCAGAGAACTGTCCTTGATTAACTTCTAATTTAAATGATCCCATAGTTTTGGCCATATGTGGGTATTCGTAATGACTCATACGTTTAATTTCTTCTTCGGTGGCTGAATCAGAGACCTTGAATACTAAAGACTCGTCACGGAAACGTAAATTTTCAGTTGGAACAAAACCATCCAAAAATATATTAATGCCTTCTCGAACCGAGAAGGGCATAGTAACTACGCCATAAGCACCTGGAACTCCATACAGGCAACAGATAAAATCGGAAAGGTAATCTAAGACACTTAAATCGTGCTCTACGACAATAATAAACCTAAAATTAAGGATTATTTATAAAAATATACTACATGTGAGTGAAATAATTACTTATGTGGATGTAAAAGAGAGCGAATGGTTTGAGCTGCATTGAGACGTTGTTTAACATCCAGGTAGGAAGACGGTTCATCAAACATGAAAATATCTCCGTTCTGAATGCACACCATGGCAATAGCAAATCTTTGTAACTCTCCACCAGATAAAGCAGCAATATCACGGTCACGAATATTATGCAAATCTAAAATATTATATTGTGACAAAGTTTAGATAAATTGGAAAACATTAATTACCCAACATAGCACAAATATCCTCCACGTTGTCCATCTCAAGTTTTTTATTTAGTAACTCGTTAACTGTCCCTTTTACAGCCCTAGGAATTTGATCAACATATTGAGGTTTAATCAGGGCCTTCAAATTATCTTCTAAGATCTTGGTAAAATAATTTTGTAATTCAGATCCACGAAAATGGTTCAATATTTCAGTCCAATCTGGAGGATCCTGAAATAATAAAGGGTTTCCATTAAATTTCTCAAAAGAAATTGTCGAACTATTCAAATTTTCCCTGAGGGATTGCTCAATAATTACTTAAAGATGATTGGCAGGGTTTGGATTGCTTAAGGGATTACAGAAGGTACAGATATCGGTACCTTCTATAGAGAAGGTCCTCTTAGACCTGTTAAGGGTCTTTGCAACATTTTTCAAAGTGAAAGACAAGACAATTAAACATTGATCCGATTTACCCCATTCTACGGTTATTTAAAACAAAAAATTATAGTTTGGAACAAAGAATTTGCAATCAAAAATGTGATTTTTTTATCATTTAAAAAAGTTACTTTGTACCTCATTGATTTCTAAGAATTTTCCTTGACCTAAGTTTTAATTTCAGACCTTTGTTTACAAATCAAAATTTTCCAGATTTAAATGACCAAATTTGAATATTTCTAGATTCTATGACTTTTCCAGATATTCTAGAAGAGTCCTTGCCCAAGCTTGAATTTCCCTGATTCAATACAAAAGTTAAAAATTCCCTGGCTTTCCATGAACAAATTTAAACATTTTTTAAATTCTCCAACCTTTTCAGATATTCTAGCAGAGTAGGGACTCGTTTATACAATTTATTACCTACCGAAAAACGCCCAAGGTTGGGCTTTTGTTTCCCAGCCAAAATTTTCAAAGCAGTTGATTTTCCAATTCCATTGGTCCCAACCAAACCCAAAACTTCACCAGGTCTAGGAATCGGAAGTCGATGCAGTTTGAAAGAATTTTTACCATATCGATGAGTTGTATCTTTTTCTAAATTACTCGGCAGATTAATTATATTAATAGCCTCGAACGGACATTTCTGTAACAAAATAAGTACTTAGTTTAGTTTATAAAAAACAAACCACAAATAACCTCACTTTTGAGCAAATACCACAACCAATACACAGTTCTTCAGAAATGGAAGCAATTTTGCTATTAGGCAAAACCTCGATGCACAATCTACCCATACGAACAACAGGACAGGATCGCTTACATTCTTGCCTACATCTTTTAGGTTTACATTTATCCGCATTGACGATGGCTATTCTGGTTAGTTTATCTGTTTCTTCAATATCTCTTCGGCGTGACATTTCGCTAAAAATCACAAGAATTATAATATCAATTATACTTCAGAGTGCACATATTGAACACAATTTTGAACTCGAAATTAACGATGCCGCATTTCAGAATAAAATATTTTCATTTTTCGCTGTTAAATCGAGATATTACTGTAGAAATTTTCATACCTTTCGCTCTTATTATAACAAATTAAATTAAATAAATATCCAATGAGGTTAACCAAGAAACACACACCGTATACTTCAACTTGAAGGTGCAATAGGAGTGAAGTTAGCTTGGCCACATACGAAAATTTCGGCATGAAAGTTTTAAATTGAATTTACATGTTACCAATATAATAAATGATGGCCCCTAATGGGGGTTAGATCAGTGGCTTTCAAAAGGCGTATTTTCGCGAGGCATTTTGGTTAACCAAAAGTAACCGGTTAGATTTTATGTCATTTTCGCGAGAACGGTTAGAGGGGAGGTAGATTTTGGTTAACCAAAAAAGTTAACCAAAGACGACCGCTCAAAATCACTGGTTACTTTTTGTGGTTACTTTTTGCGCCATCTGTGTGCGTCACAATTTAAAATTTAAAGTTGGAAGTGGTTCTAAAATGGATTTGAGGTTATGTTAAATTAAAAACTAAATCATTATAAATTAATTTTCGAAGTTATAAAATCGTTTTGATTATTATAAAGTTTGGTAAAGTGAAATAAACGAATATAATTTACACTAAGGTGCGAAGGTGTATCTTTTTCTTGGTGAAGAATGACATTGCAAATCATTTTGCAATCGTGGGTAAATGTAAGTAAATAAAATTCTTTTTATGTTTGAACATTGTATTCATATTAATTTACAGATCTTGAAGAAGCAATAAAATATATAAAGGAACTGTATTCAGAAAATCAGGGATAATTAATCGACCTTACAAGTAGGTAGATATCCTACGTTGTAGTTTGAAGTTAAACTTGAGAAGAAATTGATAATGATAAATATACTTTAATGAGTATTAATTAATTTATTGTTACAATTTACGGTAATGGATCAATCAAATGAACTACAAAGCTAGAGATTACTCGGTGGCTGATTTACCTTATTTTTATATCATATTTTGCATATCAGTTATATTAGAAAGGTAACTTTTGTGTTCTTTACGTGTTTAAAATTTAATATTTTTTTTATAATAAATTTATATTGTAACTTTTTGCTAGAATAATATTGATAATTAATTTTCAGGTCGATGGAAAAAGCAAGGTGATCGATTACTAATATCCTAGTGTTGGAAGAAAGTATTAATTTGATTATGAAGCTGCGGATATGCATTTTTACAATAAGGTTGGAACAGCATAGAATAATTGAAAATTAAGAAAACGAAAAAATGTGAAAACATAATTATTATTTCAAGTAGTACACACTCTGATATAAAATTTATTTTTATTTAATAACATTTATATTAACCATTGTAAATAAAAATTGTAACAATTGAATTATTAATATTTAGATTAATCTTGCAGCTATCGCATTTCTTTTTGCTTCCGCTCTTCTGTAGGCTGCTCTTTCGTTTTCATGTAGTTCTCTGCATGGTGGTCCTACATCACTAGCTATAGTATCGTTATTATTATTGTCTTCCATTTGCCATTCATCGTTGCATAAATAACAAAAATTATGCAAAACACAGGCAGCAGTAGTTATTTCAATTCCTTTTGAAACTGCCTGTGTCTATATAATGGAGTCTTGCCCACCTCCCTTTTACTAAACCAAATACGTTTTCAATACATACACGATCTGAACTTAAACAGATGTTATGACTTTTGCACTTGTGTCATATTGTAGGATCTAGGAAACGGTTTCATGAGCCACGTTTTTAATGGAAAGGCACTATCACCTATTATATGAAAATCTTCATTCGGAAAAAATTTTTGTTTTCCAAACTCTTCGATGTGTTTCACTAACAATGAGTTTGAAAAAACTCTTGAATCGTGAGCCGAACCAGGAAATCCAACAAACACGTAGGTAAATATTTTATCTGCAGAACAGATTCCCATTAAATTAATAGAATGGTTTTGATGCCGATCAATGTAGCTATCTTGCTGGCTGGCATTGATTTTAACGTTTATATGGCTCCCATCAACGGCAACAACAACAATTAAGAAGAAAAAAAGAAGATATACTTCCAGCACGGACTCCGATAGTTCAGATTCTGACGGGCGAAGAAAAAAACCACGTCGTCGTTCCAAATAACATTGTTATATATTTTAATAATAAATAATATTTTTAAATAGATTCTTAGTTACTTTTTTATACCCGTCCACCATTGCTATGTAAATCTATATCAAATTTTAATATCTATCAAACAGATTAGTCCTTACAAGTAATAAATAAAAGCAAACAACTTGAAGAATAAATCATTGTTTACATTATTTCACAAAAGTTTGGTTAGTTTTCATTTCAATTTTTAACCAAAAGTAACTTTCTGCATTTTCGCGACCACAAATGGTTATTTCAAAAATTGTGGTGGGGGACTAACCAAAGGTGACCAAAAGTAACCGAGCGGTACTAACCGGGATCCTCGCGAAAATACGCTTAAAGTGAGCGATATCGCCCCTACGTGGGCGCTAATACGTAATACCGACTATTATTTTATATGAAATGGTATTAATTGTATTGTATTTTTCAGAGATTTTTGTAACTATTCGACAAGCTGGTGACACAAATGACCATTTTTGTAAGCCTACTTTCCTTCAGTTGTACAAGATTTTATCATTATATTATTCCATATTAAACCCCCCAAAGTATTGGATTTGAATTGTTAATACAGATCAATAAATCGATAAATGTACAAATTTGTCAGTTTTAAGTTATGTACCTATACTGCTAATTTGAAATTTGAACAAACTATCAATTACAAAAACAGAGAATGTGATTAGATCGCAAAACTACAATTTTGCACATCCTTCATTTATGCAAACAAACACATTCTCGGTCTCCCTGTCTTAAAAGGGCCCTTTAAATTTTAATGCAAAAACATGTTTCAACAGATGGCGCGCCCTAAAATATTAATCTTTTCTACTTATCTTTTCACATATGTAGAATTCTAAAAATTTATAAAAGTCATATGAATAAGCGATAACTAATTTAGATAATGAGGAAGTTTGAGCTTCCAATGTTGAATATTTTCAAGTGTATTCCAAAAAGATATTCATATTTGAAAATATTGAATATTTTTAATAATATTTAACTTTGAAAGTTCAAACTTCCTCATTACCTAAATTCGTTATCGCTTATTCATATGACTTTTATAAATTATTAAAATTCTGTACTGGTGAACAGATAAGTATAAAAGATTAATATTTTAGGGCGCGCCACCTGTTGGAACATGTTTTTGAATCCAATTTTATTTTTTTAAATCTTTGTTGTATCCGACAGGAAATAGGTCCCGTTTGTGTCGGTTAAGATAGAATCTACTGCATTTAATTATTCTATTCGCTGGGTGCGTGACATCTGGCCACATTTTTTGCACAAATTGTCCACAGCGGACGGTGGCGTCGTTTTCAATACTCCCACTCTGCACTTCGCACCCAGCGAATACCAATATCTTTTAAATCCATTAAAATATTTAGCTTCAAACTCCAAAGAACTTATTAGATCCGCTACTGGACTCGCCCATTGATTTCAAAAATTCTGGTTTACTGTAAAAATTTATATAGGTACGTATAGAACTCTCGCAACGTAACTTGACAGGGTGTGGCTAATGTGCAGACATAAAAATCCGTCCGGTCGCATCCATATTTGAAATTAAGGCGTGCGAAATTAAATTAATTAAAACTTACAAGAGGAGAGCCAACACTGGCACTCACCAATTTACACCAATTTTAATATACCCCTTGATCATAATTAGTGCTACATAAAGTTAAAATTAAAAATTCCATATCTCAGCTAATTTGGAGAAAATCGATTTTGAAGAACGAAAATTGCATGTAATTTTATATTGCATACATCGAGAGTAATCAAACATATAAAAGACCAGCACGCTCCGCCTCTAGCGTATCATTTTTAGGACACACAAAGCATTCTGATTGGTCGTTGGTAGTACTAACTTAAAAATTAACATCAACTCCCCTTGGGATCGAGTAGCACACCAATCGAGTTTTCAACCTTTGCGAACTGCCCGTCCGTGGATGGGCCTTCCAGCTAGTTCAAAAAAATAAAAATCCAATTTCCAAAATTTTGCCAAAAAATTCCAGTATGCTACAGCTCGCTTTTCAATCTAGCTGTGCGTCCAGTAACGAGTCATTTTCCAGCCTTGGTCAGTAATATACTGTTAACGACTGTATTTCAAGACAGTTGATGTTTGCGGCATATTTGTGTGTAATCACTAATCAACATCCTTTCTTGGCAGCCTTCCAGCTAGTATTTTATAAGTTATAAGTTATAACATAACATTATGCATTATGATTAGACAATCCATGATGTTCCCGTAAGATTTACATTGTTAACCTTGGTATAACGCAGATGCAATTTATACAGTCCTAATCATACGAATTCATTCTTCAAAATCGATTTTCTCCACAAATTGGCGAAGTTATGCAATTTTAAATTTTCACCTGATGGTGAAAATTGGTGAGTCCATTGTTTAAAGTGAATTAAATGCACGACGGCACTAGCACGTTCTCCCTCCACATTTACTGCGAAGAAATTTGGCCACACCCTGTCAAGTTAGGTTGCGAGTACTCTACTACAATAAATGCAATCCAAATGAAATAAATATTGGCACTTATCTTTTTTATTTACAATAAATTTTACTACGGTCGGTAGTCATTGATTTAGTAACCAACGGTTACCAATAAACCACAGCAAATACACAGCAAACCGTGTGGGAAGCGCGGTGTGTGATGTAAAACGGCCTTCAAGAGAAACTATCTGTCAAATTTGTTCTGCATCTGCACATATTTGGGCAATTTTTCGAAAAACTTGAAAATTTTGTTAAATATTTATTTGGTTTTCATTTAAGATTGTACTACAATAAAATGGCCAAAGTAGATATGGAATTGAAAAAGGTAAATTAATATTTAGATTATTAGGTTATGTTTCCATTGCGGCATTTTCTTTCATTTTTTACTGACGACAAAGTGTATTATTTTTTAGGCATTTGCCGAACTTCAACAAAAAGCGGTACTTACTTCGCAGCAGTTAAAATTAGCCGATATTCAGATCGAAAGTCTGAAACGTAATAAACAGCATGCATCGCTAACGCAGAGGTAAATCTTTTAATGATTATAAATTAATTAAGATTAATTGATCCATTTTTATTATTTTAGGGAGATTTCAGCGTTGGACTCGAAAACACAAACTTACGACTCGTGTGGCCGCATGTTTATTTTAACACCTTTAGACAATATTAAGAAGAACTTGGAAACGAAACAATCAAACGCGGAGGAAAAAATTAAAACGTTAGAAAATAACAAAACGTATTTAGAAAAAAATTTGAAGGAATCTGAAAATAACTTGCGCGAGATGATCCAACAGCGAAAAGATGCAGGAGATTAGAGGTTGAAATAAACGAGTGACTTATAATTATTAAAATATTTATTTCTTATAAAATTTGATTTCTAATAAAGGTTTTTCTCGAGATATGTTATTTTAACGAAAATTAATACTTAATAAAACATTATCAAAGTTATAAATAAATTGTGATTCTGACAAAACAAACTTAAAATTCTACGAATAATAACGATTAAACTTTCAAATCCACTTCTTTTTGTACTATTATTTACGTTAGATATGTTTTTTAACGAAAAGTAATACTTAATAAAGAATACAAAATTAAAAATAAAATTATTTGCAATAAAAGATAAACAAAACTTTAAATTTCTTCAAATAATAAAGGTAGAGGTTTCAAATCCTCTTCTTTTTGTACTGGTGTATGAAGTAACTTCAAGACACTTGTGCCTATTGGTGCTGGCATTCCCATTATTATATTTTCTGAAACGCCATTAGATTCGTCTGTTCGGCCATAATATGCAGCATCATATAAATGATCGGCAGTTTTTTCAAACTAAAAGACAAGTAATTTATATACATTTACAGTCCAACTAAACAAAACATTTAAATTTTATGTGAATTCACGAGCTTAACACCTTAAATGCATTCAAATTTATACAAATTTCATAAATTTGCGAATTTTCGTTTGTAAGTTTGCTCCCTTAGAAAGTACGAGTAAAATGAGTACCTCCAAACGCAGAGCAGAAGATGCTTTAATGTAGGATGACCAGAGGTCCTGTATTTTACGGGATTGTCACTTATTTTCAGACTGCGTCCCGATAAGTTTTATATGGGACTATAACTGTCCCTTCTTTTTTATTGCTTAAAATTTACCATTAAATTTTAAATTAATTGAAAAAGCTATATAACTTGTTATTATCTTGTGAAATCAGTTATAAAATTATGATTGAATGTACATAATTATATAAAGCTCTGAATAGCGCAAAAATGAAAGCAAAACAATTGTCATAGTTTATACACATTCATTCATTTCATAGCTGATAACTTGTATTATTTCATTTATAATTCATTTTTTCAAAATGCTATATTTGCACAAATTGCCTTTATTGTGTGATACTTTCGTCTTTGGTCTAGTCGGGAAAGAAACTTGATTCTATTGTACTCGGGGCTCAATTGGCTAAAAGAGCCTTTCAGAACTGCGACCAGTGTTGAACTTTTGTTCATAACCCTTCTAATTAGGTTTTCAGGAATTCAATTTTGCTAGCAAACATAGAATGTTCCTGGGAGGCTTTCTTTTCACCTCCTTGGCTATTGGTTACGTCTGTCCCAAATATTTTAGCCTAAGTCGAGCTAAAACGTTGTAGCATCTGCAGAAAATATGTTTGGCGAATTCGACCTCCGATTCGCATAATCTGCATCTGTCATTGCCTTCCAGTCCCATTTTTTTGAGGTGATATCTTCCTGGGCAGTGTCCAGTAAGCAACCCCCCCGTAATGAGTCTGATTTCGTTCTTTGATAAAAGAAGAAGCTTTTTAGCATCTGCAATCGAGTCCTCTATAAATTTATTTTCCTGTTTATTATATAAAAAAAGAAAGTTTTCTGCCCCCCCCCCTGTAGTACAAAAAGTAGTAAAAAATTATCTTTTTAAAACTTCTAGCTTTTAATATAAGCGTTGTTGACCTTGAAAATCTAAATTTTTTAACCAACTCAAAAATACTTCAAGGCACCTACAAAAATTCTATACCTGCAAGGGCCTTTAAATCACATCAATGTTATCTCTAATATCACCTAATTAATTAAAAATAAAATTAAAACCTATTCGTCAAACTTTCCAAAAATCACTACTGAAGAGGCGACCGCATAACTCTTACCAACTACTACAAGAAACACAATCTCAAAAACCATACCATTTTTGATATCTTTTACCATTTTCGAGGTATTGGAGAAAACCTTGATTGAGTCACATTCAAGCTCTCGTGGGACAGACTATAACTATAGTCATACCAATTCAAATGAGGGAAACCAATCATCCCCTGAAACACCTTCAATATTCTACTTACTTCCATATTCCAACTAATGAAACAATCTCTTATAAATCAAATTATTCCCATATAATCAATCTTAAAATAAGGAGGCGGTCGGAGCACAGTGGTCATGCGAGTTTACTATGAACGCTAAATACCCGGTTCGAATTCAAATGAAGTAAGAACTTTATTCTGACCGTTCTCCCCTCGGAAGGCAATGGCAGCCTACTGAGAGTAATATGCCAAGAAAATCCTTAAATATTAATGATCTAAAAAGTCCAAAATTGATCTGTGGACTATGGGAGGGTAACCAACCCACTAACATTTGAGGGTCACGTCGCGCGACGCTTCTGTCAAGAAGCAAAACGACTGTATGAATCAATCTTAAACGCTCCCTAAAACAAGTATTATCCCAATTAAAAATCCTTAACTGGAACGCAAATCACATTGCAAAAAATGCAAAAAGCAACAATTACAAACCACAACTTATTATGCTTTTGGCAAGGCACAATATCAACATGGCTTGTAGAATGGAAACTAATCTGTAACAAAGCTTTAAAAATTCCAGGCAAAAATTCATGTATACCGAAAATATAGGAACTCAAACTATGCCGGTGGAGTCTGCATCTTAATAAATTTCTATATTTATGTGTATTATTAACTCGTAAGAATATTTAATTATAGTTACTAAATTGTAACTTGTATTATTTTATATTCAAGTTAAGGATTTTAATCGCCATCGGACTTCAATTAGGGTATCTCAATTCATTTGTAAGTATTTGGTTTTTTTAACATTTAGTTTTTTAAAAAATTTTGTTTTACATCACTTTACAATAAATTTATCTTTGATTTTATATTATTATCATTTGATAAGTCCAAAAAAGGACGAAACAGCTGTCATGGTATATATACATTCAATTTTAATTTTTATTTATCCTTAACTTGAATATAAAATAATACAAGTTACAATTTAGTAACTATAATTAAATTTAATAAATTTCTAGTTTATAGTATAAAATACTAGCAAGCTATTTAGCCTCAACGCGCTCGAAGTTTTGCTTCGGGATGAAAAACATCTGGAGCAAAAATTCGTTTCGTCTTGGTGCCAAGTTGGTTCGCAGAACAAAAAATGTTGCTGCTCACCAACCCAAACGAACTTCCCAACTGATCTAGATCGGTGTTGAGACATTGAGTAAACGCCTCAACTGTGACCACACGTCGGTCCCCACTCTCGGCGCTCAAGACCTATTAAATTAACACGGACTGACGACAAAATATCCAATAAGGTCGAGAATCGAGCAAAAATTAGAAATTTTAAAATCGATTATTATCAGCCAAACTAATCGAAATATGACATTCCTCCACATCCAAATCGCTTCATTTTAATGTTATCTATCTAAATCCGTTGAGTTTTTTTTTAATTTAAAACTCTGGGGTCCGAGATAACAAACTGCACCCGAAAGTTTGTATACGATTTAAGAAATGTTTTAAAAATAAAAAGGTTTTAAAAATCCGATCTTTTGGTACCGAATTGACACACATCGCTGGAATGACAGTCATAATACCTATTAGGTAACTGCTCTTTAAAAAAAAGTATTTAAGATCTTCAGAAAGCAACGTATTCCATTATAGACTGATGCAACAAATGGAACCTAAAAATTAACAGCTCCAAATGTATCGCTAAAACATTCTCACTAAGGCAAATTCCAATTTCCCACAAAATACTGCTTAACAAACGAACCCCTCTTCTGGAACCCTAAGGAAAGAGCCGTAAAATATTTCAGAATTCACTTGGATATCAAACTTAATTGGAAGATTCACATTTAAAAGAAAGCTAATTGAAAGTCAAGTCCGATTGAAACATAATAATGTATCATCTTATCAAGAGAAAATCAACACTAACTAAGACTAGAGTATACAATCCTCCTCTATAAAACCCTAATTACAACGTCTATAACGTACGCTTATTCAATTTGTAGTAACGCAAGCAACACCCATCTGAGTAACATACAAGTGTTTCAAAATAAAATCTTCAGAATGGCGGTAAACATGGACGAGTAATTTAGTTTGAAACAAACAACAATAAAAAAGAAACTTACCGATGCCAAGGTTAAAACAGACTGATTCATTTTATCCAATCCATCGCGAGTTATTCCCAAAACTTTACCACTGTGAGTCATTTGAGTAGCAAGTAACATAATGTGACGAATATCCACACTCATGCCATGGTTCTTCAGAACGTCTCCTATTTCACGCATTATTGTGGTCCTGAAACATTTATGTTAACCACCATACATAAACTGTTTTAAATTTTCAAACCTTGCAGCTTCTATGCCCAAAGTTTCGTAAACCTCAATAACGTTATTAGAGGTGGTTTTACAACCATTAACACCATAGGTTGCCATAACTTCACGAAGATTGCTTCCTTCAACGCACAAATAATGATGGGGCATATTGTCTCTCATTTCTCTAGCTATTACAGCTCTATTAACAGTCGGTAAACCCTTAATGATAACATTTGGTAATTTTTCCTTCAGGTCGTTCAATGCATTACCATAATTTTCCAAATGCTTTGCATTTGGGTAAACAATTAGTGTTAATGGAGAATCTACTATAACATCTTGTGGTTGTAGTTTCAATTTTGACTTACATAAACTAAAAGTATATTGTAAAAATTTGTAATTGAGCAAAATTTTCCCGTCGAGTCTAAAATGAGGGCTAATAATAAAATAAACAAATTTACCTGTATCGAATTGTTTCGGCGTTAACTTCGAGAGTTAAACACTTGATTACAATTAAATTCAATTTTATTGCAATAAAAGAATTGCACTTATCAATGACAACTTTTAAATGAGAAATCTGTAATAAAATTATTAACCAAATGGCTACACGGTAAAAAAAATATGTTAATTACTTCTCTGAGAGTCGTTTTTTCTAATCTAGCTTTAACTTTTCCTGCATACAATTCGCTATCAGGTTGCAACAATTGAGCCTCTATTATAGGGGTGCTAATACCTTTAGTAGCATTTATAATTTCCTTTATTCTAGGCACCCCTTGAGTAATGTTCATACTGGCCACACCAGCAAAATGAAAAGTTTTCAAAGTCATTTGAGTACCTGGTTCTCCAATACTTTGAGCGGCTACCGCACCTACAGCAGTTCCTGCTTGAATTATGGCATTTCTGTATTTCATACGACATGTTTCGAAGAAAGATACTAATTGGCTACAGGTCAGTCTTTCGATTTCCTTCACAATATTTGAAGAACCATACTTCTTTGTAATAGCTCTTAGTTTATCTGCTGTACCAGTCATAAAATTGCTAAAACAAACTTGAATTAGAACAAATCATTGTTTAAAATAAACTAACTTTAATTGATTTTTGAAGTCCTCGTCACATTCTTGTAAATTTTGACTCAAATATGTCTCAGTACCACAACGAATTTGATTTTCGATTAATGGAACTTCATTTCTAAATGGATACAATGCTCTCACCAGTTGTAGCACCCTTTGAAAATCAACAGGGCTTTCGGGACCTACAAGTAGACATTTTATAAACTGACCTACAAAAAATTGTAATAAAAACATACTTTCCATTTCGGCAGGATCCAAACCGTCGTTACCATAAAGTAACTGAACCACTTGGTTATCTGCATTTCGAACAGTTTTGTCATGACAAACTACCAAATCTTCTAACGACTAGAAAGAAGAATTAGTAATTTGAAAATTATGATGAGTAAAATATTTTACTTTTACTAAACGCCTTTGCATATATCCAGTTTCAGCAGTTTTAACAGCTGTATCAACTAAACCTTCTCGACCTCCCATTGTATGAAAGAAAAACTCAGTAGGGACCAAACCAGAAAAAAAACTATTTTTAACGAAACCTTTAGCGGCAGGAATAATACCTAAAAAATATTTTTATTTGCAATCTATAATAATCGAACAGTTCTTCAAGTGTTTTAATCTTTAATCAAAATTTATATTTAATATTTTGTGCCAAAAAATTTCATTTGCAAAACCTATCTTGTAAAATATAGGGGCAACACAATTTTGTTGATATTGCAATATTTATACAGTGCTTAAAATTAAAAATTTTTAAAAAAAAAACCGTTTATTTAAAATTATAAAGGTGCACTAAAAAATAAAAAATAATTTTAATAAGAATAAACAGAGCTTCTTGAAAACATCAATATAAAAGCGTAGGGCTATTTTATTAAAATCAGGCTCGCCATTGGTGTACGAAATTCATAGCCCCACGCTTTTATATTGATGTTTTCAAGAAGCTCTGTTTATTCTTATTAAAATTATTTTTTATTCTTTAGTGCACTTTTATAATTTTAAATAAAATGTTTTTTTTTTTAATTTTTAATTTTTTATTTAATTTTTTATTTTTAATTTTTTAGTCATGTTTGTCAAATACAGCTCCTGCTTCATCCTATCAGAATTCCTCTGGTATGTGTTTTTGATGTTTGATGCTTCACCCTGTATACATCATTAAAACAAAAAATTTCACCCTGAATACGGTCCTTAAAAATGCGAATGCGATTTAGGGCCAGTTCTACAAAGCAAGTATAAATTACGAATAAGCTGTACTGAGAATAAGTCACACAGATTTCGTTCTACGCAAGCGTAGAACGCAATTTAGAGAGAGAAAAGAGAGACTTATTCTCAGTATAGCTTATTCTTAGTTTATACTTGCTTTGTAGAACTGGCCCTTAGTAATGTAACTTTTCACCCTGTATGGTAAAACTGTACAATGCGCAGCCACGCATGCACTTTATTATTTTCAGTTTTTTCCCGATTTTTCGCATATTTCGCGGAATTTTGGTACAAAAAATTAATATATGAAAATTCGCTGCAAGTGAAAGCTATGTTCCAAATTTCAGCTCTCTAGGACTCCGGGAAGTTGGTTAAAAACGGCCTCGAAAAAGTCCAAGGGACGGACGACGGACAACGCTCACACCAAGTTAAATAAAAGCTTTTAAAAAAAACTACTACTTACTGTTATAGAAAAAATGTGGTAATCCTCTTCTATCAAAACAATTGGGTACTCTTTTTCCACTTAAAGCTTGCTGTCCCACACAAGCTACCATTTGAGATATATTAATATTCGAACCTAACAACAAGAGTCGATTATTTTTATGGTTTTTCCTAAAAAAGTAAGAACTCACCTTTGGAACCACACAAAGTCATAATGAGAGGACTATTCGTAGGATGCAGCTCGCTTAAGCACACTTTCCCTGCATTATCTCGAATATCGGATAATGTTCTTAATAATTTAATTTCCAAACTTTCTTCCAGCGAACATCCTGGTTGGCACTGCAATTTTCCTCGCTCTTTATCTGCTATTAAATTATGGCAATCATCATACCTACAAAAATAAGAACATGGTAATAAATTTATTTAAAAAGAGGAATTATTGTTTTACCCTTTCTCTAATAACAGGTTCCTCTTTTCTATTAACGTTTCATTCGGCATTACATCACCAATTCCAATAGAAAATCCAGTATGCATTAAAAAGTAGGACGCCATTTTTGCTAGTATTTTATTAAAAATAAAATTTTTTTAATTCAAAAATAATTCACTCACCTAATCTCCACATACACTTAATCGAACAATCACTTTTAAAGTCTTTCAAAAGAACATAAAAAATATTTCCACACCTTCCACCCGAACCCAAGTGACTTTTATCCAGACTGCCAGCCAACAACTCCGAATTACGTATTATAATGTAAGAATCTTGTACGCACATTTCCTTATTCCCACTGTAAGATTTTCCTTTAGCTTCCAAGTTAGCTTTCACTGGACATGCTTTGTTGGGACGTAAGATTAATCCAAAAATTTGCTTTCCTGTCCATAAGCGCCTCGGCTAAAGATAATATTTATGTTAAAAAATTAAATAGATACCTAGAAATAAAAACCTTAAGAATTGCTGGAATTGGAAGATCAATATCCATGTCAACATCTTCACCAGCCAGCATGGTGTTTAAGAGTTGCGCAACTTGCCGGAAACTATAAAATTTATCTTTTCTCGTCATAATAAAAGCCCCACTCAAAAAATCTTGAGTAGCAGCTATTAAAATTTCGCCATTTTTTGGTGTTACTAAATTATTCTTTACGTTCAGTATTCCAAAAGCTTCCGCTTTAGCTTCCAAAGTTTGGGGCAAATGTAAGTTCATTTCATCACCGTCGAAATCTGCATTGTAAGGATTACAAACGCATTCGTTAAACCGAAACGTTCTATGATTATGAACTTTTGCCCTGTGAGCCATAATAGAGAGTCTGTGTAAACTAGGTTGTCGATTAAAAAGAACCATGTCATCGTCTGCCAGGTGTCTTTCAACCTTATCTCCTTCCTAAAAAAGGAAGCACAATTTTAGTAAGTTAAAAACAAGTTTACCTTTAATTACCTTCAACTCTTGAGATAACTTTTTTCGATCAAGGTATTTCAAAAATTTCTTTCCTGAACGTTTTTGTATGACGTAATTGGCACCAGGCCATTTATCGGGTCCGTTGAGAACCAATTGTTTCATTTTGTGAATATTTGCTTTAATTACTGGCTCGGTAAAGGTTAAAATTTTGGCAATATAAACAGGTACACCAACCTGATCAATTTCTAAATTTGGATCTGGTGAAATTACTGTTCGAGCAGAAAAATCGACCCTTTTGCCTGATAAATTACCACGAAAACGGCCCTGTTTACCTGCTAAACGTTGTGCTACACCCCGGGTGCGTTTTTCCTTTAAAACAAAAACGTTTGAAAATGTTTATGTTTAGGGTCTAATTTAAAATTGTCTTACTTTCATGTTGGGAGGAATACCGGACAAATCGCTATTAAAATATAGAGCCGTGTATAATTGCAAAGAATTATATTTTTCTCTGTATAAAGTTGGAGTTATTTTTGAGCATCTACTATTTGCAAACTCGTGGTCAGTGAACAAAATTTTTGATTGAAGCATGGTCAGATCATCTTCATTTCTAGAAAAATTTCAAAATTATCCTCCCAAAGGAGTATGGGTTGGATTTGTAAGCACTTACGTGCCGTTTCTTATATCAGAAACAATTGAAGGTCGTATGCATACTGGTGGAACCAACATCTTTGTCATTATCAGATCCACAGGACGCGACCTAAAATGATAGTACATTTTTGATCAAAAGATACAATACAATTTGAAATAATAAAGATACCTTAAAGGGTTCATACATAAAAAAACCATATCGTGTTCTGGAATACTCTTAAACAGCGTTAGAACATCAATTGGAGTTAAAACTTCAGATGAAAGCGAATTTATAATTTCGGACTCCATATCAGGATTCATTTTAATTACCTCGTGGTGTTCCTCTAAAAGTTTTAATTAAAATATTGAATTTATAAGGTCTGTGTCACCAAGGGCAGATTTACCTCCCCCCGCCTCGAATTGCAAACATTTTAATGAAATTGGTGTCAATTTTATGTGCAGGGTTATTTGAAAATTTTTGACGTGCATAAGTTGTTAAAATGGTTGTAGCCCAGTCAAATAAGCAGACAAATAAGGTAAACTTCGGAATGAAAGATAATAAACTGAAAATTTGCATTTTCCAGTTCAAGACTGGGAATAGTATATTACTGGCCTCGCTTACGCTCGCTTTTCAATATAGCTGTGCGCCCAGTAACGAATCATTTTTCGAGTAGAGGAGAGTATACTATTTTATCGGAAAACAAAAATTAAATATGCATAATTTCAAAAATAAAACAATCGTTTAAAAATTGCAAAGTAGGTATTCATAAGTACCTTATACAGTTGTAATCACGAATAATGAAGCTTACGTCACAACCATCTGAATTAAGTACAGACAACCTTTTTTTTAAATTAATTGTAGTAACATAGGTGAAACAAAGACACACTATATTAAATTATTCTTAAATGTCTTATTTTAGAAATCTTTTACGTCGAAAATTATCTGACACCCAACGTATGAGATAGAAAGAGATAGATACAATAGTTCTTAGCGTGCATAATAATTTTAATGAAAGTAGTTTTTATAGTGACTGTTGCTTTCACTTTATAACAAATTAGTTTGACTTTATAGTCCAGTCAAAATAGACATTTCACTTTGCAAAAATTCGCATCCAGCTGAAAATTGGCATAAACCTTAAATGCACTATTGCAAACAAAATATCGAAAGTCCCCACCGATCCCACGTCTGCTAAAAAAGTTATTCAAGGTCAAAGGTCCACAATATCGGTTTTTTACATTTTGCTCGTAAATGATAAGTGTTACCGTAAAAATAGGTTAGACAAAAATTATAGATCATGAAAGTCTCTACAAAAATTATTCTTACACTTTTTTTCGTACGAATCGTTATTCCTCAGATATCACGATTCAAAAAGTTGGGAAGTTTTATTAGACAGTGTCCTATTGATTGAAAAAATGGTAATATTGGTAATGATTAAATGATTATCGAAATCGCGATATATCAGGAATAGCGATTCGTACGGAAATAAGTATAAGAATAATTTTTGTAGAGAATTTCATGATCTACAATTTTTGTCTAACCTATTTTTACGATAACACTTATCATTTACGAGCAAAATGCAAAAAATCGATATTGTTGACTTTTGACCTTGAATAACTTTTTTAGCAGATGTGGGATCGGTGGGGACTTTTGATATTTTGTTTGTAATAGTGCATTTAAGGTTTATGCCAATTTTCAGCTGGATGCGAATTATTGCAAACTTTGCACTTTTTTTTGTCTATTTTGACTGGACTATTAGGTTATATTTCCATTTCATTAGAGCAGGGTTTCTTAAATTTTTTGATTTCCCAAACCGTTTTTGGTATGAATTTGACCGTGGACCCACTTATTTCATAAAAGTCATAAATATTGTTAAAAATAAAATTTTAAGCTTATTAATTATTAAATTTTATGATTTAAATTTATTATATCAAACACTTATGTGACTCACAATTTTTGTCTTATTTCATACAAATGCCGTTTATGACGAAGCTTCATTATTCGTGCAAACAACTGTATTATAGGTATACAGGGTGTCCCCGCACTCACTTTAAATAACTTAGGAAATTCAAACCCTCGAGAGTTACGCCCCTTTAAAGCATTTTTTTAAATTTCCACCTTCACGTGGCCATAGCCCCGAAAATATTGATTTTTCAGTAAAAATGGTTTAGTGATTTTTTAAAGAGCGTGAAATAATCTACAAACTAGATTCTAACATTTTATTGTCTAAACTCAACGGCTTTCGAGTTATGAATTAAATTAAGTTAAAAAATGTCGAAAAATTGTAGCTTTCCTTTTTTTTGGTTTTTTTCAATAACCTGTATCTTTTAAACGAAACATTTTACAAAAAATCTGACGCCCCATTCCGGATAGGAAATTTAACGGACTACAACTTTTGTCTAGTAAAAATTTTTTAGAAACCAATCCATTTCACAGAAAATCAGAAAATAATAAACAAGGTAGCTACAAAACAAAAAATTAAATTAAAAAATTTGTATTTTTTTTGAAAAATTATTTTATTAATTATTTTTAGGGCCGGTCTTTTCACCTTTTATAAACGTCAAGTAACTACTTGACGATTATTTTACTTGAGCTTTTTAATGGTTGAGTAAGAAAGTTAGGTCTCTTTGTCGCATTGTATGCAACTAATATGCCAACTTAATATTATGCTAATAAATTTAGTAGCTAATAAGCTGATTTAGTAGGTAAAAAGCTCAATTAAAAAAATCGTCAAGTAGTTACTTGACGTTTATAAAAGGTGAAAAGATCGACCCTTAAACTATTAGATTATTTAAGTAAATGTTGAAAATGACCACCCTCATTTTCAATACACAATCGTGATCGTTTTAAAAGATGATTGTCGAAAAAAATCGAAAAACGTCGATCTTTCGACACTTTTAATCGCAGAAATTCGATTTTTTTACACTTTTTAACACTCAGCGATCGACCAAAATTGGCCTCGTAGTCGACCGGTCGACCCTTCGACCTTGTTGACCACCCCTGGTATAGTGGCTCTTAACAAAAAAGGAAGTGTTATAAATAATACTATAAAACATCTTTTAAAACGATCACTATTGTGTATTGAATATGAGGGTGGTCATTTTCAAAATTTACTTAAATAATCTAATAGTTTAAAATTAATTAATAAAATAATTTTTCAAAAAAAATAAAAATTTTGCGAATTTAATTTTTTGTTTTGTAGCTACCTTGTTTATTATTTTCTCATTTTCTGTAAAATGGGTTGGTTTCTCAAAAATTTTTACTAAACAAAAGTTGTAGTCCGTTAAATTTCCTATCCGGAATGGGGCGTCAGATTTTTTGTAAAATCTTTCGTTTAAAATTTACAGGGTTTTGAAAGAAACCAAAAAAAGAAAAAGCTCAAATTTTTCGACATTTTTTAATTTACCTTAATTCCATAACTCGAGAGCCGTTGATTTTAGACAATAAAGGGTTTAAATCTAGTTTGTAGATTATTTCACGCTCTTGAAAAAAGCTCTATACCACTTTTACTGAAAAATCAATATTTTCGGTGCTATGGCCACGTGAAGGTGGAAATTAAAAAAAATGCTTTAAAGAGGCCTAACTCTCGAGGGTTTGAATTTAGAAAAAAATTTTTGTTAAATATTGTTCTTAGAAAAGTGTCCTCTATCACCACCTAAGTTATGTAAAGTGAGTGCGGGGACACCCTGTATAATTTAATAACATCGTCATGGTACTAATCATAGATAAATGATTAAAAAATAAACAACTTAATGTCAAGTGCATTATGGACAATTCATATTCAGATAGTGAAAGTGAAGTTAATCCGGTGGAAATTATTGAAGCTGCTACCATCGCTAGTTTGGATTTGCTGCATAGCAAATCAAAAACGAGGTATGAACATGTGCACAAAGTGTTTGAAAAACATAAAGTTAAATTGATCAATGAAGACGTTATCCTGGCGTATTTGAGTGAAAAAGCAAAAACATTAAAGGCTTCAAGTTTGTGGAGTTTATACTCCATGTTGAAAGCTTGTTTACTTATTAAAAAAAATATCAATATAAGACAATACTCAAAAGTGATTGCATTTTTAAAAAAGAAATCTGTCAGCTACAGAGCTAAAAAATCGGAAGTTTTCAGCAGAGAACAATGCGATAGATTTTTGCTAGAAGCGGACGACAATAAGTATTTAATGATGAAGGTAAATTTCTAGATTTTTAATTCAAATAATTTATTAATTTTGTAAAAAATATTTTTAGGTCATACCTACTAATAATAATAATAAATAATAATAAATAAAAAGTTGTGCAAATTGACCATCGACTGTATCGAAGATAATGGTAGAAACCTCGTCATTAAAATACCTGATTCAAAGACTCATGTGTGAAACAGCAAATTAATACAAGGTTTAGCACAGCGATGCTCAACCCGTCGATCGCGATCGACCGCAAAGCTAATTTCAGTAGATCCCAAGAAAATTTCATTCAAACTGATTAAACCTAAATATTTTAACTTAGATTAAAAAATAAATAACTTGACGTGTAAACAGAATTTAGACGAGCGAGGTGCATTTCACTGCTCACAAACTTGCTTCGCCACAGATTATGTTAAAAATGTATAAAAAAATAATAAATGTTTTGTTTATGTAACATCTGTGTTTGTACGAAAACCCGAATTACAGTCCCTTTCTCCAAAATTTGTAAATTGGTCTACCACAGTATTTTGATATAGTAGAGAAGGTAGATCTTGAAGACTTTCAGATATTGATAATTAGATCAAGTTATATGAAAGGTTGAGCACCGCTGGTTTAGCAGAAGCAAGTTAGTCATAAACTTGAAAATCAAAATGACTCAAAATATATTTCCCACTGATCAAAGTATGATCACAAGTAAACAATGTTAGGGTTTTAAAGTGGTCGGCACAATCCCCAAATTTAAACTCAACTGAAACCTTTTGGGAAGAAATAGAACAGCGTATCCACACTACAACATTCCTCAATAAGCGATCACTTACTGATAAAATCAATAAAGTGTGGGCTAACCTCCCCAATGAAGTTCGCCTTCTTTGGAGCAAGTTTGCTGGGTACAGTTCACTGTTTTGACTGTATAGTGATGGATCCATATTTCATCAACAGTCACGAAACGTCGCAGTGCTTGAAAGTTGTCATGCGATTCCGATTTGTTCCACAGTTAACAAATGCGGCACGCATTTCGCCGATAGGTTTTACATGCCTAATTTTTTGTGTAAAATATTTTGTACGCGTTCTATTGGGATGTTTATAATGTCAGCAATCTCTCTAACATTTATTCAGCAGTGTGCGAAAACGATTTCATGGATTTGTTGACTATTCTCAGTAGTCAGCTCAATTGGACGGCCAGGACATTTTTCATCAAAAATTGATGTTGGGTCTCGTTTAAATTCGTTAAACCAATGTCTGATCAGTCACCAAAGGTGCATGGTCTTTATAAACAGCATTTGTGGCGGATTTTCGAACAGGTGCACGAGGCGCACTTGGGGCCTCATAAATTAAGGAGGCCTTAAAATTCAGCTCTCAAAATAAATATTATTAGCTCTATTCGCGGTAACAATCCGGGATAAGTTTTATCCTACTGCGTCTGCGGATTTATAATAAAATTGTCATTAAAGCTCAAATTCGATGATAAAAAGTATAAAACCGCAGACGCAGTAGGATAAAACGTGTCTAAACATCAGCAACTTTCGAAGTAAAGCTTGGCAATTGTAATTTAATATGGGTTAATCTTCCATACTATTTCATCATGTCTCACTTTTTTTGTACCACCGGTATAGTACATACCAGAATAAAAAACGTGCGCGTAGAATGCACACTGCAGGATGTAAATAAGGTGGTGAAAATATTTAGAGGGACCTCAAAATTGAAAAAGCACTCCAGCATTGCAAGAAGGCTGTTCCACCTTGTCTTCATATCCAATATCAACTTGAGTTCTTTATTGTATTTAATATTCACGTACTTTTGCAACATTTCATTTCTAAGTGGTGATTTACGGAACATTCGCACAACTTCCCGGACCTTTGAATTATTTGTGGTTGGGTACAGTTGGGCGCAACCGTTTCGACACAACTGTTTCGGAGCAAGTACAATTCGGCACAAAACCCGGCTCGGCGCGAGTACAGTTCGGTGCAAAAGTTTTTGGGTTTTAACTGTCCCCTCATTAAAAAAAAAACCGTTTTCCATTATTTGGGATTTATTACGAAAAAGTTGGGGTAGTTGGTAGTTGAAATTCAATTTGATTTTAATTTAAGAAATTAAGATTGAAGGATTCCCGGGAATCCAGGTTTGAAATCCTGGGATTACAGGAAGTATTTTTCCCTGCCGGGATGCAGAGAAAGCAGGATTTAATCAAAGGCCAGTGAGGAAGTCACATGAATAGGTACTAAGGCTGATAGCAGAGGAAGAAAGAAAAATAAAAACCATAGAGAGTGGCTTAGCCTGCATTACATACAATTAATTTTTGAAAAATATTTTCGTTAGATTAAATCACGAACGCTGAAACAATTGACACTGATTTAATTAATAAATTCGCAATACGAATTAGAAATAGAACAGGACAGGACCTAAATAAATATTTTTTACATTATAACTTACCAAGTTTATCCTGAAGCTGTCTATCTCTCACTGATTTCTCATGAACAATACCAAACATATTGTTAAAATTGCCACCCTTACTTACAAACTTCTTTACCATACCATTTGTATTGTTGCATTGGTTATTGCTACATTTACGGTTCTTTTTACACTTTTTTATTATTATTTGACGAATTGCCTTTCGTTGGTAGTAACTTAAATAAGGATTTGTTAAAGATCTTATAAATTTATCCTTGTCACTTTGTGGCAACAATATGTGACCACACTTTTTACATATCGACTGTAAAATAGTGATTATACTACGAAAAAAACCAGGATGATACAGAGGAACGCTGAGATCAAAGTAACCGAAATGGCCAACACAATCATTTAACTTTTTTCCGCAAGTTTCACAATCGCGGTCCTTACCGCTAATACCCTAGAAAAAGAATCAATGCTTACGATAAATTCAACTTTTCAAGAAGTTTACTGATTTAATATTGTTTACCATTCTAGGATCGAGTAGGCCATGCTTGATAGGGGTACGGTTATTATCTTGATTGTATAAAAAAGGGGAAACTACTTGGACGTGAGATAATTGTTCAATATTTTCTGCACTCTCCACACTGAATGTTATATGGGAGCTAAAATTAATAAAATTATTTATAACATCAAGAATTTAATATACAAATTAGTATTCGTACATTTTTTTAGCAACATCAGATTCGCGATATTGCTCTTTCGGCATTTTCGCACATAAACAATTTTAAATTTTCACTATTCAATTTTATTCCTATTTTTTGAGGTTATAATCAGTAAAAAACAACTTTCATGACCTCCGCATTTAGCATTGCCAGAGTTCAGTAGCGTAACTAGGAAACGGGGACCCACATACAGCTAAAATAAATTTAGAGTCCCTTTCATATTTTTCTTCATTCTATTTTCTATTTCTAAATAATTGAATAGTAAAATAGTATTAAGAGCGCGCCGCAAATTTTGATGCAAAAACATGTTTCGACAGATGGCGTGCCCTAAAATATTAATCTTTTATAGTTTTCTTTTTACCAAAACAGAATTCTAATAATTTATAAAAGTCATATGAATAAACGATAACTAAGCTAGGCAATAAGGAAGTTTGAACTTTCAAAGATAAATATTTTTAAATATATTCAATATTTTCACATGTGCATATCTTTTTGGAATATACTTGTAAATATTCAACATTGGAAGCTCAAACTTCCTTATTGCCTAGCTTAGTTATCGTTTATTCATATGACTTTTATAAATTATTAGAATTCCGTTTTTGTGAAAAGATAACTATAAAAGATTAATATTTTAGGGTACGCCATCTGTTGAAACATGTTTTTGCATCAAAATTTGCAGCGCGCTCTTAAGCTATTAAGGTGACCAACTGTACTCCTTTGGGAAAGAATGTACTCCTTTAGGAAAGAATGTATTCCTTTTTCCTAAACTGGACTCTTTTTAATACCTGTAGCCTGTAGGTACTCCTTTGCAATCTTTTGTACTCATAAATCGTAAAAATTAGAGGTTTTATAACTTTTTACCTAAAAAACTTAAAAAAGGGTCCCCCAAATAAATTTTTTACCTAAAAGGGTGCCTAAAAGGTATGAGAAAAAAATAAAATTTACGCCCCTACTTGTAAGACATTTTGTTTTCGAAAAATTACAGAAAAATTGTAAATCAGATGGCTCAATTTTTATATTATTATCGGACAAAATTTTATTTCCCTGGGGCCGGTACATAGATTTTGAATTGAATTCGGTTCATCCGGTTGAATAATTTAGTGGAAAAGAAGCAAAACTAAATAATGTCAAATTTTGCGATATTTATATTTACACCTCGTCAGTCATGGGAACATTATGTTTAATAAATTATTAGTAATAATAATTTAAAAAAAATTATTTATTTTTTTATTTATATACTAGCTGGATACCCGGCTTCGCCCGGGGTTTTACATAAAATAAAATACTTTTATATTATAATTCATTTGTTCTGCTTGACGTTGCCAATCTCCAATCAAGTACAATAAATTAAAGAAACTTTGGCTGTTCATCAGGTAATGGCTGGAGAGAACTGAATTTTGAATGTGGGCATGAATCCAGTTTTATTTATTACATTTACCTCCAAACGACGTCATGTTAAACGCATAATTATAATATGCTCGAATATTTTTTAAGAAATCTTCCGATTCTTGTGTTGGTCCTGTGAGTAGCCTTCTCAACGGTTCATTGGGATATCCAGCTAAGGACTACGCCGTCTTGCGGCGAATTTTAGAACTACTCCTGGAGACATAAACAAACAAAAATTACATGCAAGTTATAGGTTGTGTTACCGTTTTTTTAGATTATTTATGTTTTTACGTATAGTAATGATAATATTTAAATTAATAGTATATAGTACAGTTGTAGTCGCGTATATTTACAAGGGGACCTTGTCGACGACTTTTCCCCGATTGACACAATTTTTAACATACCTTTTAGGAAATAATTTTTTATACTTCAGGTTAAAATTTCAGGACCCGGATTTGAATAAATTTTTATTAAATCGATTTTAAAAATCCAATAAATTCGTATTATAAATTAGGTCTAATGCGAATTGCCTCCAAGTTCTTATCTAATTTAAAAAGGTTTGTTCAACTATTTAACCTCACTTTTTGTTACATAATTATTAATAATAATTCTCGTAAAATCACGCAAATAACTAGTTAATATGTTACTTAGACATGTTACAATTACTGAGAATTAATTCATAGCATTTTCTGTACGTTTCATATGTACATTTACACAGTTTAATAGTTAACATAATGCTTTCGTGGGTATTCAAGATTGCGACAACTGCCAAAAGGAACATTGCAAGTTTTTTTTAATTTCTGAAAGATTTCAAACAACAAATTAGATTAAAGGAACTTCTCATATCAGAATTCACTGCAAACGTTGGATTTATAAAATATCAGATTAATGAAACTACTAAGAAAACAAATTCACAAGGGTGAAAAGCCGTGTAAGTTTAAATTTGAAAATCAATAAGAATTTAAGAATCCTTTATAAATAATTTAGATACTTCTTTTACAGGTAACTGGGGCACTTAGAAATTTGTAAAACCCATTAATAAAGGAGGTAGAAGAAGAAAAGCGATAATCGGAATCAACCGAAGGAATTTAATCGAAAGGAAATGAATTTTTTTTTAATTAAATATTGTAAATTATTAACTTTAGCCAATTCTTTAAACAAATAGAAGTATGTATATTATTATATAATTATATTTTACTTTTTTAATAAGGGTAACAATAATACCTAAAGGCATTTATTCTTATTTCACAAGGCTTTTCACCCTTGTGAATTTGTTTTCTTAGTAGTTTCATTAATCTGATATTTTATAAATCCAACGTTTGCAGTAAATTCTGATATGAGAAGTTCCTTTAATCTAATTTGTTGTTTGAAATCTTTCAGAAATTAAAAAAAACTTGCAATGTTCCTTTTGGCAGTTGTCGCAATCTTGAATACCCACGAAAGCATTATGTTAACTATTAAACTGTGTAAATGTACATATGAAACGTACAGAAAATGCTATGAATTAATTCTCAGTAATTGTAACATGTCTAAGTAACATATTAACTAGTTATTTGCGTGATTTTACGAGAATTATTATTAAAAATTATGTAACAAAAAGTGAGGTTAAATAGTTGAACAAACCTTTTTAAATTAGATAATATCTTGGACGCAGTTCGCATTAGACCTAATTTATAATACGAATTTATTGGATTTTTAAAATCGATTTAATCAAAATTTATTCAAATCCGGGTCCTGAAATTTTAACCTGAAGTATAAAAAATTATTTCCTAAAAGGTATGTTAAAAATTGTGTCAATCGGGGAAAAGTCGTCGACAAGGTCCCCTTGTTAGTGTAATTTATTTGCCAAAGAAGTTTTTAAAAAGTGAAAATAAGAAAAGTTACATAGCAGCAAGTTATAGGTTGGGTTACCTTTCTTTTAATTTTGTTACTTATTGTTACGAATCTTAATGCAATACTTGGAGGACAAAGAATCCAGATTCTTTAAAAGTTACGAAAATGATTAGCCCTTTTATGAGAGTTTGTCAAATTTTGATAAAGAACCTATTCTATAAAGGTAAGCACATTCTAATTATTGACATCAAAAATACTTATTTCTTATTTTATTTAGGTTTTACAATTGGTCATAAAAACTTTTTAAAACCATTGGCAATTCCCACAATATAATTATTGTCAATCACTTCATCTTCCATGTAGTTTAAGACCAGGTGCTGGCCCATCAATCGTCAACTTCAAAATGATACTAAAAATCAAGAAAGGAATGCTTTTATAACTTAGAACCCATACAAGATGTGAGCCCAGATTGTTCCAAGAATGTAGATGATAATAATTTATAAATAATAAAAACAAATAAATGAAAAAGCCTTTAATTGTATAGTGATCGTAACATTTTAAAATATTCTTCTTTTACGTTAAAGACTAATTTGTGAGCAAATTCTCATACTTTAGCTAAACTATCAATAAACTACAAAATAACATTGAAAAATTAAGTAATATCATCTGCAATTGTATTTGGCCATAGAAATTATGTTTCTCCGTTAGCAGACATACTACGTCAGTCAGTCGGAGATACTACTAGTCCTGTTTCGACAACTTCATTTATACCCAGTACTTGTTTTAAAGAGTTTTCTAGGATGTGGATCTTATTATAAACCATAATCTGTATATTTATTTGAAAATTTGACCACGAACACTGAATGTCTGTCTGCAATATTACTTCAAATTTGTTAATCGAAGTTCTAAAAATCATTAATACAGTAAGATAGTAAAAAATTACCATAATAGTGCAAAATTTATACCTTGTATACCCTCAGTAAAGTGTTTTTCACCTGCAACAGGTTTATAGGAATAAAGCATTTAAAACACCAAACATAATTACATGCCTTGTATTAAACTTTGTGAATTTTTATTGCCATAGACTTCCTTAAAATAATCTACAACAGAAATATGTGTTTCATCTCTACAAATCCATAATACATTGAACTCAAATACAATGTTTACTTACATCCATTAGTATGTTTACATAATCATAAATCGTACAAAATTCGTTATCAATAACCAAAACTCAAATTAATTTGTTACCAATAAACAAAACTACGACACACAACATTTTAAATTGTTTAAAATGATTGTTTTATATGTTTAAAAACAAAGTTTAAAACGCATAACCTCCATATAAACCTTAACATAAACACGAACGATGTCTCCAGGAGTAGTTCAGATTTTATCCGCACTGGCGCTGGGATCTTAATATTAGATCCCAATAACACAGGTAATTGAACTTTCCATTTTATTTTTTTTTGTTAACATGTAATTCAACATTAGGGGTGCCTACGTTGCCCCACTATATTGATTTTTATGAGTTGTATGTAGTATGTAGGTATCAGCACTGCCGGCCTAGTAGGCCGATATAGCTATCCGTCAAATTAGTAAGAATACTATTCGCTATGTGCATTCCTCCTACTGCCCTCTGGTGGCTCAATAAAGAAAATTACTCGGGACTGTGAACATTTTATGTTCACTGTGAAAATAGTACGCCATGAGAAATTTGAATATTTTTGCTGTCATAAAATTTGAATACCAACTGTTTTATAGCAAATAATTTAATTAATTTTGTATGATCACGTGTTTATGACATAATGCAAGTCCCGTTGAGGTTCTATATTAGATCAAGATATGCGCAGTAGGTTTTTATTCACGATAATACAACAACAACTAACACACAACAACACCACGCACACCGCAACCACCACAATGGTCGAACGTACTTCGCTTATTAGTATAAGCCGTTCTTCCTAAAGTTGCTAGGTTGGTAGAACTTCTACCTTTTGAGTAACTCTGTATGATATCGTTGTGTTCGATAAACATACAGGGCACACTTTGTTCAGTGCCGTATCAAGGAGTTCTAACATTCTATTATCGGCCACTCCGAACGCTTCGTTCGATTTGCTTATCCCCTCTCATAAATTAAATTTTATTTCTTCCAACCAGCCAAAATTAATTAGAGTCTACTTAAATAACCAATAATAAATACTGCTATTAACTCAACTACTATTTAATAAATAAATAATTCACGGTTTAAAGAAAAGTTACCGATTAACTGATTATTAATTTTAGTAAGTCGATGGTGCTCATTTAAAAAAGAAAAATGGTTTCCTGCTATACTTTCCACGGCAGCACGGATAACCAATGCCGAATTCTCGAAGATTGTGAGTGTGCCTACCTACCAACCCCGGTCTCCCCTAGTCTATTAATAATTAAAACTGCGGAATTATTTATTTGTTATTATGGATTTATTTCTAAATAAACCAGTTTATTTGTAAATATCGTACAATAATATTCCCCAAAGAGATGACCCCAGGTAAGTTCCGTTCAACCGGTTAAATTTTATTTGTTGTCTAATTCTAATGGACTGGAATTTTACTTTTGTTTTAAATTTTATAAGCACTTCTTGCGCTATTTTGTAAACAATAATAATAGATCCTACAAAAAAAATAATAAAAACTTTTTTAAACCTACATTAAATTATTGATTTTAATTACACATTTTTATTACTTCTTGATTAATGAATCATTATAATTCAATCAATAAACTTCACGGAAGAGTAAAACCAATAATAAATGCATTACTAATAAAGTTTGATTGATTAAAATCTTATTGAAGTATAACTGTGGTGGAACCGATAAAAAAGTACTTAATTAATATTTTAACAATAGTTTTTAAAATTGTTCAATACGATTATTAATTTAATAGTGCATATTATTGTGGCAGTGCTTTCGAGTTAACAATAAATATTTGTAAGAAATGTAAACTTGATAATACAGTACAGTGCGCAAAACTGAGTTTGAATTATTGAATTTTCGAATTAGCAAATTTCATTTAAAAAAAACCTGTAAATGATCACAAAAAATGTATTATTACAAAATACAATTTTATACGGTGTCACCATGAACATATTTCTCCTAGTAACAAGGGGAGAGCCAACACAAAAAAAACAGGGTACAAGCACATCTGAAGACGAGTCCAGCAAGCTATCTAATGGATGTAAAATATTTATATGCTCATAGAATTAACACTGCTAAGGAAACGACACATATGTGGAAAATAACAGGCCTTAACTTTATTAACAAGTTTTAACTATTATATACATAATATTTAAATTATTTCTTAGTCCACTACCCCAAAAATTTAACATTATTTATTGTTATATTGGATAAAAACTTATCCTTCCAGTTTTAGAAACACTTGCAATAGTAGGAGAGGGTTGACTTCGTCTGATTTGCGTATGTACACGTATAATAAGGTAATTTAGTAGTCATTTGTTGGTATTTTTTCGAACTACTTAGGATGTTTCCAGAACTTCCATAAGGTTTGCGTATCTGATACTATACAGGGTGAATGAGAGCACCCGTATCAGCAATTTTTTTCAAAAATGGCTAGTCGTAGAGAGTTGGGTTAAAAAAATTTATTATAAAAGCCATAATAAAGAATCGAATGGTGATATAATTATTTCTCAGAAAGGTCGGCGTCCCGAGTAGTTTTTGCTCCAGAAACTCCAGAACTCCAGAATTTTAAATGGCACCATAGGTCGAAAATGGTATCGTTAAAAAGATCTTTAAGAAATAAGCAAGTTTTGTAGGAAAAATTATTTTATTACTCCCTCCCCTTTTCAGTAATATTCGATTGCATATGGGTGAATGAAACCACACGTATCAGTCTTTTTTTTCAAAAACGGTAGGTCGTAGAGAGTTGGGTCAAAAAAATTTATTATAAAAGCCGTAATAAAGAATCGAATAATGATATTATTATTTCTCGGAAAGGTCGTCATCCCGAGTAGTTTGTTCCAGAAACTCCAGAACTCCAGAATTTTAAATTTTATAGATCGAAAGTGGTATTGTTGAAAATATCTTTAAGAAATAAGCAAGTTTTGTGGGAAAAATTATTTTATTACTCCCACCCCTTTTAAGTAATGGTAGTCTCATTCGCCCATATGCAATCGAATATTACTGAAAAGGGGAGGGAGTAATAAAATAATTTTTCCTACAAAACTTGCTTAATTTTGCAAGATCTTTTTAACGATACCATTTTCGACCTATGGTGCCATTTAAAATTCTGGAGTTTCTGGATCAAACTACTCGGGACGCCGACCTTTCCGAGAAATAATAATATCACCATTCGATTCTTTATTATAGCTTTTATAATAAATTTTTTTATCCCAACTCTCTACTACTAACCGTTTTAGAAAAAAATTGCTGATACGGGTGCTCTCATTCACCCTGTATATTAATTAATTAAAGGTATTGTTTAACTTTGAAGCAATAAAGTGTTAAATTATTTTCTCTATCTCCCTCTATATTACTAAATATTATTTATTTGCATGCACTTATCCGTGGTACTTCATAAACATAATAAAGCAATAAATATTCCCCTTAATTAATATTTTTATTAATCCGGTGTCATTAAATTTTCACCCATCATGAATTATACAGAGTTTGCCAATCAAGTAACTAAAACCAGTAAATTTTGTTATAGAATATAAATTTTGAATTTCAGATTCAGAGTTTAATGTTCCAACATCAGATTCTAAAAGAACCGTGCAATGTAAATGCGAAATATCGATGGCTAAGCAAACCAAAAATTCGTAAAGCGATTATCACTGCTGGAGATGACTTTTGTCTTTTCAAAGCTTTTGAAAAGGTAAGCTAAATTATATTTTTTAGGTAAAGGTAATTTTATTCATAGTGGTTGGGAGTGGTTAATGTGCAGAAACAAATATTCGTCATTTCAGTTGTTTGTGTCAAATGTTCCCCTTCCACATTTGCCGCGCAAGCTTTAGTCACATGCCAACCACTATGACTAAAATTATCTCTAGAAATTTGTTTAATTATTTTTTTAGGTAACGGAACAACAAAGAGTGGAAGTGCTTCGGCAACTTTTAAAGTGGTTAAGTGAAAATCCTAATGAAGGTGTAGAAAGGATACCAGAAAGGTGTATCCACTTTCTAAAGAGATTCCATACAATAAACTTAATCGAAGAAGCTACCCTCTCACGAAGCAGCATCATACGCAATAGCTTAAGGCGTTTATCAAATAGGGTAACCCCAGGTTCTCTTCGAAGCAAACCTAGACCTTCCATTTACTCGGTATCAACATAATTGAAAAATAATCGCTATTGTGTGAGGGTTATCTTATCAAATGGTTAATAGTTCAAATTTTGTTTACGACTTTGATTGGCAACATACAATTTTCAATTGATAAGACATACCTTACGGTAAAACATAAATAAAAAATAGAATGTAATACTTAGATAATATATTATATTATTCAAATAAATTTTTGACAAAGAATTTTACATTTTTGAGTGGAATGCATTTGTGGACAGTTAAATGCAAATATTATTGTATAAAGATTTAATGATGTAAAATCACTTTTCAAATAAAATTTACAAAAGTATTTATTAAAAAGTGTTTTGCAGTACAATTTATTTTCATAATAAAGTAAAAAAGAGTAGGTAATCAATCGACAAGGTGTTGGGAAATGTTCAATGCTTAAGAGTAAAATTTTACCAATTAGAATGTAACTGTTGTCGATTTGATGATGGAATTTTTTTTACGACATTCGTATAGATTGTATTATTTGAAAAACTGCAGATCCGCACACGACAAAAATGAATAAGGCCAGCAGCCATGGTCCTACTGGATAATTATCTTCCACGACTTTCTACATAAAAAGAAAAGCAAGCATTAGATAAACACATCGTACAATATGGGAAGAAAATGCTCATCAAGATAGCGGTACTTACGGAAGATTTTGGAACGTTTCCACGGTTCACAACATTTTTACTTGCTTTTTCATTAGCAAGACGCATTCTTTGTTTTGGTGCCATGGTTTTATTTTAAATTTGTATACTTCTAATCGTAATTAGAGTAAAAGCTAATGTTACGTGTTTTCTGACACGTCAAAATACATCAAACAATGATGAAAAACTGAAACTGAGAAAGTGATTACGTAGTAAATTCGGCAGTGTGTGTTGGCAAATTGATATGAATGGAAGGGATAATTTCAAATAAAGCGTCCATACACGACAAAAATTATTTTACTTTCCAATCAAATGAAGACATGGGTGGTAAAGGTGCGTGCGACTAACAGCAGCCGGGTCTAAAAAGTCTTCGGCTAATAGGAATTTTAATTTTAATTAATTATTTTAAATTAAGGGTCCTGTTCATAATGTGACTAAATATTGGTGTAAAACGTTCTTTAAAAAGATTCGTTAAACATATTTTTCAAGAAATGTTTAAATATTTTTGGAATTTTAAAAATTCAGCTCTTTGGCGCAATAGAATGATCGTTTCTGGAAACTATAAAGTATTTTTAATTGTCTTTATTACTACATTTGAAAAGAAATTTGACATTCCTTTTTTTGAAAATTCTTAATATTGGAATTAAAGATTTCTTTAATATACCTATTACTAAATAAAATTACCAAAAGTTGACAGTATCAAGAAAAAATAATTCTATTCCGCTATAGAGCTGCTTTTTAAAACCGACCAAGATATTTCAACTTTTATTGGGAAATATGTTTTACAAAGCATTTTAAAGGCCATTTTACACGGGCATTGCGAACAGGACCCTTAATTAAATTTAAAATTTAATTTAATAATTATTTTAATAAACAATTTTTTAAAAATCAGACCTGCTTTGGATGGTTGAACTGTCAAAACTTACGTTTAAAATTAGTTTTCAAACAAAAACAATTGCAATGAATTTTAAACAAGGCATCTAATCTATTTAAAAGTGCTATTTTGTCATTTTATTTTAAGTTTTTAACAATGATCAAAGAACAAATCATCAAGTGCTGGGTGTCTTTAGACGCGGAAAATAAACCTCTTTAAATTAATACTCTTTTCATTCTAATCCGTTATGGGAAGCAGGAATTTAGAAAAAATCAATTTCCCATGTTATTTTCCTATGTCCACATCGGCACGGCGCCGGCCGGCGGTCGGCCAGCCGGTTTCTTCTTCTCCTTCTTTTTCTTTTATATAGGCTCTGCACCTGTTTTTCTTTACACGTTTCCGGTTGAAAGGAATAAACAATAAACCAGTGTTCCCCAAACTTTTTTGTCTCGTAGACCACTTGCCATGATTTTCGGTTTTGCGTAGACCCCCTCTGCTGCTCACCTTTTTTTTTAGGACATTTAAGGGTAATAGGACATTTTTAAAATTTCAACAAATTAAAATTTACATTAAATAACTAATGGAAAAATATTTTTTTTAAATTTTAGTGGGAGGGATGAGCCTGGTGCATTAATAATAAATTTTCAATATTTGGTATCAATTTAGTTAGGTTTATTCTCAAATCCCCTCTGTTAGTGATGTCTAGTCTGTTTCTTTTTTTTTTGTTAAAATATTGGCAACCGCGCTGAAACCCCTTTCCACTAACATAAGTATGAGGATGGAAAAGCATCCACGAAAAGTCGTGGACCCCTATTTACATCTCATGGACCCCCCCAATTTCTATTTTCGCCGACATCGACCCCTTGCAAGTCGTCATCGACCCCTGGGGGTCGATATAGACCACTTTGGGAAACACTGGAATAAACTGACTGACTGATATATCAAACTACTGGGTCCATAGAAGGGAAATTTTGCACAGAGGCTCCTGTTATCTCGTAGGCGAGCACTAAGAAAGGATTTTATGAAAATCCTATCCAAAAGGGTTTATCAATAAATTATCACCTATTATCTAATTAGTGGTGAGGCGCGCGAATGGCTTATCGAGATTTCCACTGTCGACGTCCCTCAAGTTTCCAAAGCACAGCCTATAAATTGTACGTGTATGATGCATTTCAGCAAATTTATAGTATTTTTATGAACGTCAGTTACCTACAGTTGGTATTAAACTTTCAAATTGTTCTTTAAATGTCAAATGTCATAATGCTGTCACAACATATTATATTGTACTAATAAAAGTAGGCTAAATTAATAATTAATTAGGTAATTACTCAAAAGAAATGGGTAGCAATTTAGATTTACATCTGGAAGAAATAGAAGCTTTAAATTCTATCTACGAATCAGATTGGCGTAAAGAATCGTCTGATGATAAGTCCTACAGCATCACAGTAACACCAAATGTTGAACTGTTTGTAACTTTTAATTCAGATTATCCATCCAAACAACCACCTACGTATCAGCTACTGGCGCCTACCCTCAGTAGAGAACAGAAAGAACAAATTACCGAAACATTTAATAGGATTTATAAGTAGGTGAGACTAACAGACGAGCTGTTTGAACATGTTTACGAGAACTTGGTATTTTAGAGATAATTTTGGTGGACCTGTAATATATCAATGGATCGAGGAACTTAAAGAAATTGTAAATACTCAAAATGACGATTCTCAGACTAAAGTAGAATTAGAAGCTGAGGAAGTTGATGAAGCACCAATTAAGCGGGACTTCCATATTGAACACGGTGATGTTATTAAAGATCGTAAAAGTGCCTTTCAGGGGCATGCATGCAAAGTTAAAAGTCACCAAGATGTAAAGTAAGTTAACTATTGGAATAAAATTCGAACTGAAGCTTTGATGCAAAAATATTTTTTTAGAGATGTTATGAATATATTATTAGAAAATAAAAAAATTGCTCAAGCTACTCACAACATTTTAGCATATCGAATTAGTTCGCCTCCAAGTTGCATACTGCAAGTAAGAAATATCAATATAAATATTGGCAATTTTTAACATAGCTAAATTTGTAGGACTGTGATGATGATGGAGAAACACATGCAGGTGGTCGTCTATTACATCTTTTACAAATAATTGATGTGATGGATGTTATGGTTGTTGTAACCAGATGGTACGGAGGAATTAATTTAGGGCCCGACAGATTTCGTCACATTAATAATGCAGGTCGACAAGTTTTACAACAAGCAGGGTATATTAAAAGTAAAACAGAAAACTAACTAATTTTTAGCATGTAAACTTTATTAAAATGACTTTTCCTAATTTGTGTTTGCATTTAATTTTTTTGTATCGGTTTTATTGAAATAATTTTCTCATTGTTACTGTCAGAATCAAAAGGATTACCTGTTGAAAGAAATAAGGGTTCAGTGACTAATTGTTTTGTTAAATTTTGTTCAGTTTCTTCATCTAATTGTTCATCTGCTGTAATTAACATTTCTTCCACTTCGTCATCGGGAGGTAACGGTTCCATTATAATTGGAGGATGTGCTTGGTAAATTGTGTTCATAACTGCGTTTGTCATTTTGATAGCATCAAATTTACGAATTGGTTCTGTACCAATTATAAGCGGAATTGGGGGGGTGTCGATATTCGGGTATCCGTAGGCTTGGTATCGTGGAATAACTGCTTGTAGAGACACCCATACTTCATACACCACTTGACAACAATTACATTTTATGTACTGACTGGTTGGTATGGTATCTTCATTTGTCTGTAAAACACTATAAAATTCGTAGGTTCCCTTTAAAATATTCACCATGCGTGCCACTCTGCAAATATCTTTACGAAAAGTTTTTACTGCTTTTATTGGCGTCTTGCTCCTAAAAATGGAATCATATTTGTTAAGACGGACCTTTAATTCACCAGAATCATAAGATGGCACTCAGTAATTAAAAATAATTACTTATTTATTATAATATAAGCTTAAATTAATTATTAAATAAACAGGTAGTACAAACTATTGAGACTATTTTGAACTTCATCCTGTGTTTCCCAGAATCTCGCTAATCCTATTATGCACGTCAATGTCTTTGTTTTTTTTTTAAATATCAAAGGCTATTGTTTGGGTACAAACGAAAATGAGACTTGCACAAACGTTCTAGAGTCTAGAAACGAAAATAAGTTTTCACAGGCAGGTACAAACGATTTAGGCCATTTTGGATTCGAAATGGGGGAGGCTAGCATGTCTCCAGCCCCCCCCCCACCCGAGCAAAATTTTTAAATTTATCGAAAACTATTTCGGTACAAACGAAAATAATTTTTGCACAAATAGGTACAAACCTACAAACAATTTTGACTATTTTGGATTCGATATGGGGAGGGGGTGATATAAGGTTATATATGGAAATAACTAGTGATGGGAACTATCAAACTTTTTTGACTATCGATAGTTAGTTACTAATTATTTTTTACTATCGATAGTTAGTAACTAAAAATTTAGATACTAAAATTTAGTTACCGAATAAAAACTATCGAATAAAACTATCTAATAAAAACTAGTTATATCGAATAAAAAATATTTCTTTAATTAGTGGTGACGCGCATGAATGGATTAACGAGATTCTCACTCACTGTCTCCCCCCAATCCTGTGAGCAAGGGCGGATCCAGGATTTTTTTCTGGGGGGGGGCACAAAGGGGCGGACGGGCAAAAAAGTCAACAATAACTGTTATCGTATCACACAAAAATATACCGTCTGGGGGGGGGCGCGTGCCCCCCCCCCTGGATCCGCTACTGCCTGTGAGGCCAAAGGCCCTATAACCTTGACTTGCTTGAGTTTTTATTTTAACACTAATAATAGTAAAATACAATAGCATTTAATTTTTTCTTTCTATTTGTATTCCTTTTTCTTTGTGATGTATTGGTGATGAGTGATAACTAGAGCTGGGATTTATATGCATAAAAAATTCTAAAATATGCACATATATATGCTCCAATTTTCATAAAAATATGCAAGTTAAATTATAAAATATGCAGTGAAATATGCTGAATAAAAGTTCAAAATATGCAATAAAATTTTTTCAAAAAAAAAATATTTAGCACTTATATTTATTGAGAACGCATTTAATTACTACTGTTTTTCACTTGATAATAAATATTAATAATAATATGTTTTTCTAAATTATCTAAAATAAAAAGATTATCTTTTGTCACTCAATATTATGTTCTTGTACGTTGAGAAAATTCTTTCAACGTCGACTGATGTTATTAGAGCGAACTTAAACTTGCACATTTTTTGAGGTTCCATTGTTACCGATTCTTCATATTGACCTTCTAGTATATTTGAAATCTTTTTAAGAACGTCGAATTCTCAAATCCTTCATTTTTTCTAATCACATCTGTAAATTTTTGGCCAATACGCATCCCTACATCCCCATTATCTGTTGAATCGAATTTTCAGTTTGATTCAACAACTCAATGGAATCTACAAGTTTCATACATTGCGTCTAGAGTTTTGATTGCCTTTGCAATAAAGGCGTAATTTGATTTTATAAAATGCTAGATTCTGAGGTAATTGTTGATCATCTTTTTTGCCTCACGAATAAGCAGCAGAATCATTTGGAAATTCAAGAATTTTCATACGTAGGTAGTGTATTATAATTTCACGAGTTGAAATAAAACGAGTATTTATGCATTAATATGCTAACTTTACTAAAATATGAACCAAAAGTGGAAAATATGCAAAATATGCCTAAAAAAATTTGGTTTAAATTACTCTAATTTATACGATTCGCAAAGATATCCAAAAATCGACGTTCTCATATCAATAGTTAAAAATATGCATTTGCATATAATCCCAGCCTTAGTGATAACTGATAAGTAGACTAGTGATAAGTGGTAACTATTGTGGTGGTATTTTGACCATTAGAGGGTGTAAGCAAGCAAATAAAGGTAGTGATTTAATTTTGTTTAATTTTTAAGTCAATAATCAGTTAATTTGGCTGATATAAAAACTTTTGCATCAAATTAACAACAAACCACCACATGTAACAATTTACACATAAAACAATACAAATTTGAAGTTAATTATGTAATACAAATATTTTGCAACATCCTGTGTATGATTTTTAATTTTTAAAACAACCGCAGTTTTCTATAAAAGTGTAAAATGAAAATAAAAATTAGTGCGCACACGATTAACAGCTTTATGGTACCTGGAAATAAGTGCGATTTTGGTAAACAGAAATATCGATTCCCACCTTAAAATCCAAATTTCGAAAACTGGGAGAGGGACAGAAAGGCCAGCGAGTGAGAATGAAGCCAGTCTCTTGGTGAAACTCAAAGAGGGAACACGCGAGTTCCTAAATGACCTCCAAGCGGAGAGGAGTTCTTTCGTGATCCTGAAAGAAGGAAGAACTCGCGAGACTTCTTGTTGATCTAAAGATCAGGGAAGTACAATTTTGTGAATTCACTAAAAGGTGAATAATTAGCGGAAATCAAATCTTCGCGTAATTGCTAATTACGATTTATAATTAATGTGCGGTTGTGTATTTCTGACGAATTAAGTTGTTGGAGATTGACTTCAAAGTTGGAACATTGGATGAAGTTTGGGACATCTGGCGTTCTCAAGGCAAAAGAACAGCTGATGATTGGTGTCGACTCAACTTACAGTGGCACAAGTGAAATCTACAAAGTTTACCATTTGTAAGGTAGAAAATTATTATTTAAATTTTAGTAAATTCAAATTGGAACGGCGATTTGTGTCGTTGATGAATTTCCTAAAAAACTTTGTTTTATTGATAATTATTTCCACACGATACATGAATAACCAGACATCCAAGTTTAGCTTCTGAATTTGACAAATTAAATGTCGCTTGGATCTCTGAATTATTGCACCATACACATTTGGTTAAGACAAGTTTATTGTCCATTGAAATTTGATGCAAATTTGTTTATGATTAATTTTACTTTCAATTAATAAATTATGCTTGTTACGAATTTACACCCTTTTATTTCGTTTATCGAACTCATCGACTCTGAGGAAGAGAAAAACCCATCTCCGGCGTAACGTTAGTTTTTGGGGCTTTTATGGGGTGATTATTCATTTAAGGGTGAATATCATTGCACTATATTACTATTACTAGTACTACTATAATAATATTAATTATAATATTAATTTATTAAAAATAAAACTTATTTATTAGTTAGTTTTAGTAACTAAAAGTTTATTTATTTAACTAGTTGTAGTATCGTGGTTGTAGTAACTAAAAAGTTATTCGATTAGTTTCAGTAACTAAAAAGTAGAAAGTTACTAACTAGTAACTAAATAAGTTATTTGACTATTAGTTTTAGTAACTAAAAAGTTATTCGAATACTTTTATTAATAACTAAAAATTCATTCGATAGTTTTTAGTAACTAAAAAGTATCCAACTATCGATAGTTGATATTTCGACTAACTATCGAATAATTCGATAGTTTTTATTCGATAGTCCCATCACTAGAAATAACCTCGAAAGTTATTTCGTTTCTACCCATATAATTTTCAAAAATTAGCATGGGGAGACTGGAGAAATGCTTTTTTTTAAATTTTGGATTCAAAATAGTTCAGGTCGTTGGTGCAAGTTTTATTTTCGCTATTTTCCATACTTTTTCAGATATTCAAGAAAAACATCAACGACAAGGACGTGAATGATTGGATTAACGAAATTCTCAGTAAGGCATACAGAAGTTCAAAATAGACTACTATCAGAATAAAAAGTTCTAATCCCCCGAGTTCGAGGTCTTATATGTATTTCAAAAAGTAATTGATGGAATTTTAAAAGGATTCGGGAGCTAGCTTTTTGGGGGAAAATATTAACTTGGGGGCTAGCGTTTACTTGCCCCCCCGCCGTTTCAATATCGATTTGTGGAAAAACTATAATGGTGCTAGCTTTTATATTTGGGTGCTAGCTGCTATAAGGATTCGGGAGCTAGCTTTTTGAGAAAAAATATTAACTTGGGGGAGGGGGGCAAGTAAAAAGTAAACGCACGTAGTGGAGTAGCAGAGCAAGAAACCTGCTAGTAAATCAAATACATACCTACTATTGGAAAGGATTTTTAAGTTGGATATCTCTTTTCAGGGCTGTTAGAAGTATAAACAAAATTCATAGATAAGAATCTCGAATACGTTTTATTAAAAAATTTTGATTTTTTCTTTTTGTTTCATTAACAACCTACATTATAAGTAATAATATATCCCCCATATAAAGCACAATTAACTATATGATTATTATAAGAGCTAATATAGCTGCCTTTGAATTATTGTACCAAACTACTGGAAATTCGAAAAATATTACAGAAATTAAACAACCTTTGGATGGGCACCTGGGGTCTTTCGAGATTCTAACAAGAATTTACCAATATATAATTTTTATTGTAATAAAAGGAATGTTTCTGAAAGGAAGTTTTGTAAAGCAACTATGTCCTTATATTTAAAAACACATCATATGAAAGAACTTTTGTCTACTTTTCAGGTACCTACCTGTAAATTTCAATTTGTGTCAGGATAAATATTAACCCACCAAATAAAATTGTCGAGTCGTTAATAATTGTACACAATAGGGGAACAGATTGACCTGAAGCAATTCCACAAAAAGGTAGCCAAACATTTACATTAACACTTCCTAAATTGATAATTGAATAAAAATACTGACGATGAATATCACGACGAGCTTCATACAATAAATTATCTTCCAAATAAAGATTTCTATGAGGACTAACAATTATTTCTTTGGTAAAAACCAGAACATCTCCTTTAATTTCTTTAATGATTACTTTTACCATATACCTAAGAAATATTGTTACAAAATGTGTAAGTATCTCAAATCAAAAAATATAATTTGATTACTCAATTTGTCCATATTCTCCTTTCCATGTGCCTGGCAAGAAATCTGAAAGGGTTGATTTAAAGGAGTATATTCGTGGATTTTCGGTTAAAGTTATGGCATCTGCGCCACTTAGTGTATGTCGACTAAAAAAAAATTGTTGTTTTCCTGAAAATATTTGGTTTTTCTTAAAAATTCGAGGAAATTTTACTAGACATTTATTATATTGCCAACTACACGATGCTTCTCCGACAACCTACTGAAGCAATTGATGTTAAACGTAATTAGTTTAATTAGAAAATTGCTTTACCTCAATTTTGACCGAGTCGATTGTACAGTTTTTATCGATTGATGAAATTGTAACAGTTCCGGTTAACACATCTTTCGGAAAAATTAATTCGGATTTCAAATCTATCACACAATTTATATTCATTTTCGGGTGTTCACTCATAATAATTGGCAACGACATGTTTGAATTTGAATAAATAATTATTGGAGCTTGACAAGAAAGATATTTTTAAATGTTGGAGAATTTGTTTTTATCAGGGTAGCCAACCGAAACAAACAAAGCGCTTTTATAACCATTCATAACCTCACTATTAGCGTTTTATAATAATAACAACGTAATTTTTGAGGTCCCTCTTCAAGCATGAATTTTTCCGAATCACTTACTAATGCGGAAAAATTGGATGCGATAAATCAAGCACGTAGGCGAAGGTGTTTATTTTAACAATAACAATAATTTCGAAGTTTGTGATGATTTAAACTTTGCTTTTTCAGCTCCAACAGATCGATAAAACGTAAAAAGTTTGACGACGAATTGGTCGAGTATAGTTTGGGTTTACCAGGCGTTTCAAATGTAATAGATGAGAGATGATTTCTGACAAAGTGCTAATTTTTTCTTCATATATTTTAGAGTGGCAGAGCTCGAACTCAATCGCTGACTTCTGTCCATTCCGATTATTCTTTACCGACTACACCGATACCGGCACCACAAGTTTTACCTTCTACACCTGTAGTTGTGGATCCTAAAAGGAAAACCATCATTAAAAGCTCTTCTGGTGTGTCAAGGCGAAACAAAAAAGGACGCCAACAAAATCAAATTTCTACAAAAGATTTGGGTCGTTGGAAACCAACAGATGATTTGGCTTTGATTATTGGCGTGCAACAAACCAATGATTTGCGTACAGTGCACTTGGGTACAAAATTTTCTTGTAAATTCACAGTACAAGAATTACAGCAACGATGGTATGCGCTGTTGTACGATCAGGCTGTGTCTAGGGTGGCCGTAGCTGCTATGCGTAACTTGCATCCCGATATGGTTGCTGCAGTACAAGACCGAGCTTTGTGGAGTTGCCAAGAAGAACAACTGCTTGCTGGCATTAAATCTGTAAGTTAACATTTTGCGTTAACCCTTTAAGGTCGTTCAGTACCTATTTTTACAATAACTATCACAAGAAGAGCGTCAATAGTCCTTTTCTGATATTTCATATTGCTTTTATAATAGTTGAATTTAGTTAACCTTCAAATATGAATTAATAGAAACAATTTTATACTGCCGACATTTCTTGATCTCCATGCATTACAGTGGGGTTTCTAATTATGCCACTTGGTAGGGGAGCGTCTGGTATGAAAAAGGACTTTTATGGCAATCTTAAGAGCAATGTCTAGTGGTACCCCCCTATACAGTGTGAATATTTGTGTTTCTGTCATTTATTTCCAGGACGTTACAAAAATTTAAATAATTGCTAGCATTACAAAATCTTTCAATATAAACACTCTAAAGGAAGTTGATTTATTTATTGGAAAACCATGTTATTCGAAAATTAGAACATGGGAATCCCCCCCTTCCAACCGTAGTTTTCGAATTACGAGATGTTCAAATAAGTAGGTAAATCAAATTCTTTTAGCGTTTTTACATAAAAAAAAGTTGAAAGATTCTGCAATGCTAGCAATTATTTAAATTTTTGTAACGTCCTGGAAATAAATGACATAAAACACAAATATTCACACTGTATAGGGCAGTGATGGCGAACCTATGGCACGCGTGCCATTGATGGCACGCGACACAATATTTTGGGCACGCCACCGATAAAAAAATACACTATTAAATATTATATTTAATTATCTGATGGCACGTCTATGGCCTCATTAAACATTTCTTTAGAAAAAATGGCACGTTGATACATAAAGGTTCGCCACCCCTGGTATAGGGGGTACCACTGGACATTGCTCTTTAGTAACAGCAGAAGCTCGATTCTGTGAACACAAAAATCCAAAGGCATGTACACACTAACGGGGGTGTAGAAAAACTAGTGTTTTACCTATATTTAAGACATATTTCTTTCTTGCATTCTTCAATAATATTTGTCTTTTCTAACAGTGAAAGACATTTTTTATTAGTATTATTTTTTGACTTCGCCATTTTACAAAACATCTAACGAAATGAAAAACAAATGCACTCACAAAACCTTAACACTGAACTGAGTTGCATGCTAAATGAAAAGAATTACTAACAACATTATGAAATAAAAATATTACAATGTCATCACCACCTTGTATTTTGTCGACAATTAAGCGACTTTCTTATTATTATGCAGATATGCATTTCTTTCATTTAAATACGGGTATCTTTATTTTATATTTAATCACGTAGTACTAGTAATAAGAAGTGGCTGGTAGACATCAAGATATTTAATACACAACATTAACAACTGTTAACTTTCGCTGTTCTGGTTATCGAATGTAATAATGTTCACGTTACCGAGTAGCTATAGAAAAGATTGGGCGTTCAGAAGACCGAGATGTTCATAAATCGAATGTTCACGTTATCGAGCTTCTACTTATACCAAATTTTATCAAAATCTGAGATGGTCATTAAAATGAGTGTGTTGATTTGACATGGAATGATCCTGAGGTCATACAAAAACCCTGAATACGGGACTGAGGTTGAAAACACAGATTATAATTCAAGATTAAACTTACATACAGCAAATATAAAAACCGCTCATTAGAAGAAATCCCGTATTTAGTGACAAATTTTGTCGAGTATAAGGGGCCAAAAAATCCAAGCTTGTTCGAGCTGTACAAAAAACTAAAGAGACTACATGTCAAGATTTGGCTGAGCTGTTTACTTTCAAAATGCTACAAAAATATAGTAATTATGGAGAAGTTCATAAGTAATTTTCGATACTTCTAACTGTAGGGTGTCAGTGAAAGATGTGACTAGATTCAAATGTGTACAGGAAAGTCACGGAACTCTACACAGTTAGTGATAGTACAAAAATTGCCAACGTACCACTCAAGAAATTTCTATCTCATGTAAATGGTAGAAATTTCGTTATGAGTTTTCTCTCTTCTTTCTACACTGTCCGATTTATGGATAAAAATTACCTCCAACACGAGATACATTAATATCAGCTCTTAAAATTAAAAATCAGATATTCTTATATGTCCCTCTTTTGCCATAAATCCCTGTTTGATTGTAACATCGCTTTTTCGATTATTTGTACCCTTCCCTTCGTTAGTGGGATTGTGTCCGCTAGAGTCGAAAAAGGTTTTATTTTCTATTTTATCGGGTTTTATATTAGTACTTCTGATTTTGTTTATTTTTAAATCGAATAAAGACCAAAATGTGATATTACAGTATTGGGATGTCCAGCTAAGAAAGACGCATGCGCCGTTTAGCAGTGAACTTAAACTGCAGACATAACTTTTAATTTTAACTTCTTATTATAGTCTCATTTGTAGTAATTAAATATACCAATATGTAATATTTAACCTTCGCATGGCATACTGGGGTCCCTGGGACCCCACGACATCTTAAAAAGCCTGTAGAATGTTCTAATATTTTTTTTTGGCAAATCGACACCTTTGTAATTTAGCATCATAACCCTCTCGACATTTTACACACTATGCTACTGTTAGTTGTGGTATGCCCTTCAAGTTTTATACGATTTAAGCGAGCTTGGGGTCCGTGGGACCCCAGTATGCCATTTACGTAACTATTTTGTTAAAGTTGAAATATTTTTTTTAGTCATTTTGGCCTTTGATAACCATAATTTAGTGAATTAATATTACCTAAATTGTTAAGTTTTTAACTTCAGATAATTAATTAATAAGATATTTCAAAATATAAGAGTTTATATTTCATTTACATAGGTGCGGAGTGCGATGATTACATTGAATAAATCGCAATTTTAAAAACGTCATATAAGAATTTTGTGATAACATATGATGATTTTTTTTGTTTTACTTTATAGAACCATATGTCTAGTTTATAGTATAGAATAATTTTCGGTTAAATTCTTTTTCATTTTTGTGTAAATAAATTATATACTAAAAGGTTGCTTTTGATTGATGAAATTTGCCATATTTTACTAAATGTCGAATATAATTAAAAGTTTTTCTTTTTTAGGTGGATTATTTGTACTTTTCAGTGACAAATACACTAGTTTAGTGTTTCTTACAAAAATCAGTCTTAAAATTTTATTTTCTCTATTGATTTAATCCCTTTTACCGTTGGGGTCCACAGGACCCCAGTATGCCATCTAAGTAACTAAAATATAAGTATGCCATGCGAAGGTTAACTTAATAATAACAAAATATTAAAATTTAGTACTGTAACTCGGTTTATATAAGCCTAAAACGTGAAGAGGAACTATGCTACAAAAATAAATACTCGAAGAATTAAATTATCTATTAAATGATATATCGTTATAGACCGGGAGAAGACAAAATTCCAAGTCATATGTTACAAGTATGACGACCAAAATAGGTAAATCAAAACATAAAGCGTATCTCATTTTTAACAAAAAGTTACATAAGTATTATGTTTTTAAATACCTTCATAATATTATGGTCTCTGCAAGTAATATTTTTACCTGAAAAATGGGTGTAATGTAAAAACTTACAGTTTTATCCAATAAAAAGGCCCGAAACGTCGGCAATTTAAAATTGTTTCAATAGAGCTATAAGTACTCAACTATATAAAAATATTATATATTTCCAATTTTTTATAGCAAGCAAACCCTACAATTAACACGTTTGCCGACTTACTTTCTCAACATTCTAATGTATTTTATCCAAGTCGTACAGCAACGGCTTTACAACGACACTGGAACACCATGCGATTGTATCATCTTTTGCCTGATCAAATGGTTACTCCAATTCCGATCAACTCGAAACCTGTTCTCTCATTTAGCGATGCCGAAGAAGCAATTCAAGATACAGAATTAAGTGAATTACCTGATGAAGTATTAGACCGGGAATTGCATCTCAATCAACGTCACAATACTCGTGAAATTCGCCAATTGGAAAATGAACTTGGTCGTTGGAATGTCTTAGTTGATAGTGTAACAGGCGTTTGCCCAGGTGAACTTGACAATCAAACTTTGGCAGTACTGAGAGGACGACTAGTCAGATACCTAATGCGAAGTCGTGAAATTACAATTGGGCGATCAGCTAAAAATCATTCAGTAGATATTGATTTGTCTTTGGAAGGGCCAGCTGAGAAAATATCTAGACGACAAGGAACTCTAAGGTATGTACTAAATTTTTATTTAAAAAAGTTAACTCTATAAATTTTTATTTGTTTTAAAAATATAGATTGCGAAATACGGGAGAGTTTTACCTGTCGTCAGAAGGAAAGAGGCCATTTTTTGTTGACGGTAGACCAATAATGGCAGGAAATAAGGCACGTCTTTATGACAATTCTGTTGTGGAGTTTGCATCATTGAGATTTATTTTTTCTATTAATCAGGATCTTATTAAAGTAATACATAATGAAGCTGTACGTTTTAACCTTTCTTGATTTCTGTATAATGTTCAAATTATTGTTTCTTTTTTAAGTATTGTATAGTTTAATGTTTAGCATTTGTGTTGTATAAATTATTATAAAGTTTTATTGCAGTTTTTTTATATTTATCCCAAGGTTGATAACTTTTTTTTTTTTAATTAAAGAAAAGCAGAAAGTTGATTTAAAACGCAATTTTGAAATATGGTGCTTTATCATTCCGTGTATAATTTTTTGCCTTTGAGTTTCTCTTGATGATGGCCCTGTGATTTGGTGCTCTTGTGCGGCTTGCATAAATGACCCTTAAGGTTGTGAACTGTTTTTGGCTTATATTTTGTGCAATAATGGTAACAGATAAACGTACCATGAATTTAAACCAAATAGTATTTAAAAAAAAAACGCGAAAGATAATTCGTAGTATACATTTATATCTGCTCCTTTTTTACAATTTATGGTAGCACCTAATTGGTTATCCAATGCATCATAAAATTTGACCCAGGATTCTAGGTACAGAGTCAGTTTTTCTTCAAAAGAATAAATACTAATCAACAATATGTATTTATTGAATACTAATAGCAAAATTAATATTTAAAAACAATTTTTTCGTTCACTAGATTTTTAGAATTTAGGTCATTCCACTAGATTTTGCCTCATTCGTTGCCAGTATAATCCAGGTAGAATCACTTCCATATACATTTTTGTTAGCTTTGGCAATATTTTTGATTCCCAAAATTATACGTCTCGTTCACTCTTCTCGCAGACAATTCCTTTTGAGTTCCACACAATAAAGTAACAATATTGCATTTCCGTGATTGCTAATTGGCCTTACAACTTGACAGTAATAATTGTGACTTCTTTTTAATTTTATAGAGTCACCTTTACAAAGATAAATTAGTTTATTTTCTACAGTTTCTATAGAACTTTCAACCAATTTTTTCTAATTTATATGGACATTTAATTTCTGTAATTGCATTTTAAAAATTAGTAAGTCCATCTGGACTGGCTGCCAAGAAAGGATGTTGATTACATACAAATATGCTGCAATCATCAACTGTCTTGAAATACAGTCGTTAAAAGTTCTTTTTCGCCACATCTTCTTTTTATTCTTTCCCCCACTTTGTAGCTATAGTTTTGAAAAAGATGGAATTAAATTATTCTATTTGCCAAATTTTTGGGCAGTTGTAGATTTTTGCTTACATACTTCTCCAAATTTTGAAGCAGTAAATTTCTTCCCTCCACAGGGGATTTGTGCTTTGCCCTATCGTTGTTATTCTTGATATTTGAAAAATTTCATCGTTCGTTTTATTGAGTGATTCTAAAAAGTTTATTTTTTTTCCTCCAATGAAATCACATTGTTATCTCATCACGGCTATAATCTTTCTCAGAACTTACATTGCGTTTTCTTTTTGGATCTGATGTTGTGAAATTTATTCTTTTCTTCGTCTCAAATACATAATAAATTTCTTTCTAAAACTTTCCGTAATAATGGAACAACTGTTTTTTTTTGAAGATCTAATGCATTTTTTAGTTAATTCCTTTTAACTTTGTACAAAAATTTTATTTCCATATGGTTTCTCTTTACATATCTTTCTATAAACACTACTATCACCATCTCCAATTATCTGAACATATTTTAATGCATGCATCTCCACACTACAATTTCATCCTTCAAGGATAATGTCTGATTCCATAGCAGTTGATGTGCCTGACCAAGTCTTGTAGCAGGTATGACCAGTTGCTTCTTCATTTCGAATTCTTGCGCGTTCACATATAAAGCAAAATTTGCTTCGAACTGGTACGAAAAGTGCCTGTCCAGATTTAGCATCAACAATACATGCAATTCCTGAAGCAGCATCATAGCTTGTTTTGTACGATCTTTTACACCACACTCTATCTACTATAACGCTTATAAGTGAAAAACCATCTTCGTCAATACCCCCCTACTTCTTCGGCTTCTTCCATACCAGCTTCTTCAATCACTTTCCACGATGATTTCAAAATAGAACTTCTAATTTCTTCATATGATTTATAATATTGCCTAAGAGACATTTGTGGAATATTCAAAATGTAATAGCTAATACCATAGGCTAATACGGAATCAGTACTAACGTTTAAGTAATTTTCACTATTTAAAGTTTCGACAACTTCGTTCTTCTTTTTACACATTTTTACATACAAAAGTAAATAAACTTCTTAAACCAATTCGTTTTTCTGATGTCATTTCCATAATATGAGTAATATTACACGAAAATGGACAGTGGTATTTTTGAAAGAAATATTTATATTATCTCCCCTGCGTTCGGGGAAAAGCTACTTTTTAATAATTTACAGATATCGAATCCAGTGACGTAGCAACAGGTGGTGCCCAGGCCTCAAAGGGGTGAGCACACTGAGAAAATTGATTTCTATTATTTACAGACTTCTTTGTAAAAATAATAATCTATTAGTGGGGCCGAACCATGGTATAATTCATCTCATTCTTCGCTTTAATTTTTAACTAAAATTTAAGGTGGCCGATAAATTCACTTAAAATTACTAAATCCGCTGGGTACCGCGAATTCCCCATAGCAGCTGAGGGGTTGAAATTACCCATAGCTTGAAACAATCCTTTTCTTTAGGGATCCGTTAGGTCAGGGGTCGGCAACCCTTGCGGCACTAAATCGCTGCAAGATCATCTCTGGTCTTGTGCTACAATGCATCGACACACTAAACGTGATATCAATTCATAATGTCGTAACTCTCAGCTGGGTTAAAGAGCACGAAGGGAATGAGGGCAACGAGAGGGCTGATGAGCTGGCGAGGCTGGGTTCGGGAAATGCACCATGCGGTCCGGAACCTTTTCTCACACTGGCTCTTAAAACCCTTGATGATATCATAAAAGGGGAAACCCGCAGACTGCATGCGGAAAGATGGGTGAATGTCGCTGGATGCCGTCAGGCTAAGGCGGCAATTAACGCACCGTCTGACAAACATGCAAGATACTATCTGAAGCTGTCTAGGGACAGCCTACGAATTATCGTGGGATGTCTTACGGGGCACTGTAAGCTAAACAAGCATTTACACACAATGGGACTGGTTGACAGCACATTGTGTTGGGGATGTGAAGAAGAAGATGAAACAGTGGAGCATGTGCTTTGCGACTGCCCAGTGTTAGCATCGAAAAGAGGATCCATGTTGGGTAGCTTCTGGCCTAGCATGGCCAGTATTAGTAGCACACCGCCTTCAAAAATACTCGAGTTCGTCTTGAGTTTGGGATGGCTTGAGGAATAGGAGGATGGGGGCTGCTGACACCGGAGGTAGCATAATGGGCCCGGTTTTGTGGCCTGAGTGCATGTAAACCTTGGTTTGCCCTCCACACTCAATCCAGAATCCAGGGGTCGGCAACCTTTTGTTGTACGGGGGCCAAATATTTTACTTCGAGATTAGTGCGGGCCGCACTTCTTGGAAAATTCATTGAAAAGAGCTTTTTTTTTTAAAGTGTAAATTCGCTAAAAAGACCTTTTTTTTAAATGGTCATTTATTTTAGATATAAATTATTAAACAAAAACTTAACTAGACGTTAAAATATTAGATATGTTTTATTTTTAATCAATAACAAATTAGGGAATACTATTAAAAGTTATATTTTAAGCTTTCGATCTTGCATTTAGACCACGATTTAGACCTTCGTCAGAAAATTACAAATAATAAATGGGTAAACATGGAAACAAATATACATTGTATTGTCATTTGACCGTTAACTAGATAAAATCCAATAACTGTGAGTTAGGAGAAACCTGGATTGTGTTCCCCAAAAAAGGAAAACCTAGCTCCAATAGTATTTCCTTAATTCATTATTTATTAAAAATAAAACATATATATAAATATCTTCATTAATTTTACTATATTTTTCAACTTTTATAAAAAACACCACGTTGTTTTTGACCCCCCCCCCCCGTAGTTACAGTTTTCTCATTTTTTCAAATATTCTGTTTGTACCTTGTCACAAAAAGGTTAGAAATGTTCTTTTAGTGTTTTTAAATAAAATTTTCTCATACTAAAAATCACTCTATTCTTGAAAAATTTCTTTTTTAAGATCATATTCTGCATTTATTTAGAGTCCGCTGGCCGCACCAAAACCCTTCGGGGGCCGCATGCGGCCCGCGGGTTGCCGACCCCTGTATTAAGTCATTTTTAAAAAAACATACATATGTTACTATGAGGATTTCAAAAAACATCTTCCATTCGACACAAAACTCAAAAATTAGAAAATTTTAGCATACCGACTTTGTGAAATAATGTTCTTCGAAGTTCGCGCTACAACTAGAATCCACATTCGGGCTTTCAAAATTTAGGATGAAAAAAATAGATAAAAATTTCAAAAAAAAATTTGTTTTTTTTAAAACACTCACCCGTAGTTTAGCCTTTTTGAATCTGTTTTCAGAACTTTTTTTAAATATCTTCGTTTTTAAGATTTGTGTAGAAAAAAAACAACCAATTTCTCAGCCACCGTAAGAGGAATCCTCAGTTAGAAAACACACTTTCGTAATTCACTGATATCTTGCTTATTACTCAAAAAAATTGCACAAAAGTATATATTTTTTAAAAGAGGACACTTGGACGCAGGCCGTGTTAAAAAAATGTTGAAAAAAATTTGAATTTAAAAAAAATAAACACGGCCTGTGTCCAAGTGTCCTCTTTTAAAAAGTAGATACTTTTGGGCAATTTTTTTGAGTAATAAGCAAGATTCAGTGAATTACGAAAGTGTATTTTCCAATTCTGAGGAAAAAACGAGAATTAAAAACTGACCATGCAGTGCAGTCCTTATAGGTCGTAATATGGACTTGGTCAGTTTTTCCAATAAGCCCAGGATATATTGAAATTTTGTCATTTACACGTTTTTTGTGCAAAAAAATTATTCATTTTTTTTTTTAAATAATGAAGGAGGCCTGCAGTGGGTCTTGCTACGTCACTGATCGAATCCCAAGCTTAGGGGTGGAAAAAAGTTGATCAGTGAAATTTTGTAGATCATTCAATTGCTACTTTTCTGGAAATAAGTAAAATTTTTATAAATTTAGACAAATACTTGATTTGCAAAACAGTGCATAATATTATTTATTGCAATAAGGAACAAATACAATATAAAAAACTAACTGTAACATTGATTATTATTATATAAAGTAAAAAATAGATATAATATAATATTATATAATATATAAAGATATTATATAAAGTAAATAGATATAACACAAAAAAGGAACAGTTAAAATAAAAACAACATTATTAATATTTGTATTTGAAATTTAATTTTAACAAATACTTAATGTTCACCTGGGCAATATCGTACACGATATACTCGTTGTACAACAAAGAAGTGGATTTGGCCTTCTTCAGTTCAACACCCTTACCCAATGGTACATGCACACCATCAGGTAATTCTTTTACAAATTTTGGATCTGGCTCAGTTCTGCCTACACCTTTTACACTGTGTTTGCCTTTAGGTAATTTTTCAACATACTTTGCGTTCTCAAGCTCGTACATCTACAATTAATTAAAATTTAATATTTTCCAAACAAAAATAAAAGAATATTCTTACATCTCCTAAGGCAACTTCACACAATAACAAAACACCAGTGTTGTTACTTGGAGTGGTACAACAGTAATTAGCCGATTTTGAAACCATATCGGCAAAATAAATACCCTTTCCAAACATGTAACCTGTAACTGGTGCTTCGGGTGGTGCAATCCGTAAACCTTGCGACAAAATACCAGCCAAATTTGTGGTACGTGAACCGTGCCACAACAATTTACGATTTTTCAGTTTACGGAATGGTTTATAACGTTTCTCTTCTCCTTGTCGCTTCACAGTAAATACATCTTCAATCTCCAACTCATAATTACTGTGAGTTTCAGCGTGAGTATTTTTAACGTATTCGGAAATTATAGCGAATTCATCAGCTTCGCATTTCAAAACATCCAAATCAGTTTTCAATTGTTGGTAATGACCATCGATTGTATTATTACTGCCAGTTGATTTCATCATACTGTAAGCAATTTCCATTTCCATGAGATTTTCGACCATTTCAACTTTTTTCTTGATCGTTTCAAGATTATTAATAACCGGTGGATTCTCGATTCCAAAAGAGTGAGGTACAAAAGTGTAAAAGCGATTCGTAGCGTCAATTAAATGAGGCAAAGAACTGTCAGTTTCAACTAAAGTTTGCAATTCTGATAAAACACCATAAGCTTGATGTAGTTGAGATTTGCTTAACTTTCCTAAATTAAAAATAAATTAATTGGTTATTTCCCCACATAAAAATTTTAACTTTACCCAAAGGCATTTTCTCAGTGTCTAATTCGAACTCCAACATAACTTTCTTCATTAAATCAACATCAAAGATAAGTTGAATTAGTTTTTGTACGGGTTTTGCTAGTTTGGATAAATTGTCACCAATATCTAATTTAGCTTCTGCTGATTCATCTCCATAATCCAAATCAATGGGATACATACAACCTGGTTTTTTAACAAAATTATTGCGGTCTTCCCATGAATTACCAGATTTTTCCTCATAGAGAGCACGAAATTGTTTTTTTGCTTCATGCAAATCAAGACGCTCTACTTTATTATTCCCAATTGAGGTACCTATGCGACCCCAAGAACGGAACAACCAAAACTGATTGCCAACATCGGCTTGCAACAACTGCAACTTGTAAAAACTATTTTTTTGCTGTTGAATATTTGTTAAACCCAACACAGCAGTATATTTTTCACCATTACTCTGGTAAATATGAGCACAATTGTCTAAGCCAGAATCGGGATCCACAGCTCCACCATTTTTAAGCTTCAACGTAATTTTGCTTGGTTTGGAACTAGAAAACATACTGCCAGATTTTGATTTGCTTTTGGAGGAAGAAGCTTTTGGTGGAAGTCGTAAGTTAGGCTGAAAAAATAATATTAAACAAAGTTTACACACAATTAATTCATTATACATCTGTTCCCCAACTGCAGATACTTTTTTCTATAATAAGTTCCGGAATACGGTCATAGTAATCCTTAGCCTTATCAACAAAATCTTCAGGTACGATGTGAACCTCGACAGCTTCAGCTTCGCAAATGCGTGCACCTTTTTTTTCTACTTCTTCGGGAGTGCTAATAACTGCCATGGTCGATTTTGAAATTTTAGTTATAACCTTTCCACCTAATTTTGAAATTTTCTTCTTTAATTCGTCCTTTGTGCCTTCAAATTTTCCGACAATAACAAATTCCATGTTATACAAGGGTGGACCTTGTCGCACAACTTTGGGCCTGAAAATTACAAAAGAAATTTATATTGCAAAACAACAAAAATTAACACAAGTAATGTATTTATTATTCTTCAAGCAAGATTTTCACCACAACTCTTCAATTAATTGTGTATTTACAGAAGAAGAGAAGTAGGAACTTCAACAAATATTGCAAAAAGGTGTACATTGTAGGTACCATGAGCAGATATGCAATCAATAAATAAATTAAATAGTAGTCTTGAAAGAATATTAAATTATACAATACCCTGCATCTATTTCGTCTTCTTCTTTTTGTTCAGTTTTAACCAGTGACTTGAAATTGGCTGGATCCAAGTCTTTAATTATACGTGTGCGTGACACATACTTGTATTTTTTTAAGAAGCTATACTTCTCAGCTAAATCAGATGGAATTTTAAACTTTCGGCGTTGTGGTTCTTTAGTGATTGTTTGACATTTTGTCCACTCAGTGAGGTCACCTTGGCAAATATATCCCAACTTATTAAACACAAATTGCCCGGTCTTGCATTCCTTGCAGTTTTCCAATGCGCCAAAAGTCATCACATCTGCCAATCTATCTAAAATCTGAAAAACAAAAAATTATTATTTCACCACGTTCACAATATCTAATTTCAAGTTACATACTCTATCTGTTCCTACAGGTATAGCTTGCTTGTTATATACCAATAGATGCTGAAGTTCTGGTTTCTTCACAACTTTTAATTTGTCACGATAATCAAACATGACTTTATTTTGGGATTTAATTTCTTCATTTAAAGAAGATTCGCCACTATCGACTTGATCTTCAATCTTTGGCTTCTTAATAGGCATATCCTCTTGTTTAATTGCACTAAATGGTAAACTTGAATAAATATCTGAACTAACAAAATAAAAGTGAGAACTTACGGCAATTGATTCTTTACTTCCTTTTTATCTTCAGCAGTAAGGGTTTTAAAACCGGGTAATTTATCGCCACTTTCAAAATATCCCAATTCGGATCTCAACTTGGCAAAACAAGTCAAATGGTGCCACATGTCTTGACCACCATAACGTTTTCCTACTTCGGTTTCAAAATCTTTTTTTGAGATACGAACCTACAGTATAGTAATTGCATTACAATTTAATGCAAGCACGGAAAATAAATTTAAATACCTCCTCTTTCATAACTTTATGTCCACATCCTCTACATTCAGCGCGACTGGATTTCGAATACTCGAGAACGAAATCTTTTAAAGCTGCTTTATTATTTGCCACCGTTTCTGCATCGCGCTTCTTGCCTTTCTTCTGTGGAACAACAATTGATGCTCCAGAAGCTGTAACATTGCGTATTGACAACTAAGTTTTCTTAAAAACAACATAAAATTTACCAATTTTTGTACGAATTGACTCTTGGTCATCCCAACGGAGAGATTCAAAATGTGCAATATCATCCTCTGTTTTAGGACGCTGCTTAATAAAGAAGCAATTCTCGTGATACCATTGAGCCGATTTGCCATCAAACATATGGGACTAGTAAAAACAATAAACGATTGAACTAAATATTTTATAAAATTATTGTAAAACTTACTTGCACCATAACGGCAAGTCGCAATATTTCCTTCTCGATCGGCAATTTGCAACTACGACATGACGCTCGACCACTTTTTGCGTATTCCGCACGATACGGTAAATCCATAATTATATTGTAATATTTATTAACCACTCAAACTAAATAATAAACAGTTTTATAAAAACAAACACCAAATGGAGCCAACGCCGAATGACAAGTTGGGTTAACGAACGCGTCGCAACTCGCAAATTGGCGGTAATAAACTGCACAAAATAAACCAAAATAAACTGTAACAAATATTGCCACCACAGTAAAGTAAAAATATCTATAAGTAATTTGTATTCCAATTCCAGTGACAGACTCAATCAACATTTTTTAGGGAGTCCAACAACAACAATAATAATAATGATCAATTTATTTACATCAGGCACATAGGACTTCTAGAATATTGAAGGAGCGGATCTTCACTTTTCATGAAACTAGAATAGAATTTCATAAATAGATTTTTTAAATATTTGTGATTGACTGAACTTCTAAACAGCGACGCATGAAATTTTTTTAAATTTTCAATTTGAGATTATAGCAATTGTGATAATGATAATATTTATCATCTGCCTATTGTTTTGGACATAGCAGAAATGGACCCACGCGAAATTGTAGATAGCATGATAGATAGATACAGTTGTTTTCACGAATAATGAAGCTTACGTCACAACCATCTGAATTAAGTACCGACAACCTTTTTTTTTTTTAATTAATTATTGTAGTAACATAGGTGAAACAGATGGGTGAAACAAAGACACACTATATTAAATTATTCTTAAATGTCTGATTTTAGAAATCTTATACGTCGAAAATTATCTGACACCCAACGTATGAGATAGAAAGAGATAGATACAATAGTTCTTAGCGTGCATAATAATTTTAATGAAAGTAGTTTTTATATTGACTGCTGCTTTAATTTTAACAAATTTAGTTAATTAATTTAGTTAATTAATTTAGTTTGATTTTAGGTTATATTTCCATTTCATTAGAGCAGGATTTCTTAAATTTTTTGATTTCCCAAATATTTTTTGGTATGAATTTGATCGTGGACCCACTTATTTCATAAAAGTCATAAATATTGTTAAAAATAAAATTTTAAGCTTATTAATTATTAAATTTTATGATTTAAATTTATTATATCAAACAATTATGTGACTCACAATTTTCGTCTTATTTCATACAAATGCCGTTTATGACGAAGCTTCATTATTCGTGCAAACAACTGTTTATTACCCATCTATACTCTGTTTACCCAACAGATGCAGCAAGGCTCCTCCCCAAAAATATAAGCCAATGAGCGCATCGACCAGTTTTACACGCTAAAAATTTCTACATAAAATTTCAAGAGATTATATGACATTAAAAATTAATTTATAGGTTAAAAAAACTATGACGTTAGTGTTGTAAACGGGAGTTTCAAAATTCGAGCAATAGAAAAATTCTATTCGAATATCCCGCGCGTTTTTAGGGAGGAGCTTCGGTGCACCTGTTGGGTAAACAGAGCAGTGTTGCCAATCTAGCGGTTTTCCCGCTAGATCTGACTTGTTTTAAATTCCTTTAGCGGGAAAAATTTCCATCTAATACCGTCGACAGACTGCCACTAACGATCATCAATAAGAATGATCATTCTAAATATATCTTCATTACGAAATATAGGTGACAGACTGCGAATATTTAAATTAACATTTGTTTAAAACAGTGCTGCACAACCCGCAGCTCGAATGGGCATTGAGTTAACAGTTGATAAAGTGAATTGATACTTTCATATTCTTTAAAATACCTCTTTTTCGAATTTTGTATAATTTTTATACCTTGCTTTCATGAAAACAAGGCAAACAAAACTTTAAAATTTTGATTAAATTAGTGTGGAGTGCCAAATACAAAGAGGTTGAATACCACTGATTATAAAGATGTCATAATCATAACCTCAATAAAGCTTGTCCCATTTTAAAGAATTTCTAGAATGAAAATGGTAACGATATTCCAGAATATTGAAGAGATGGTTTGAGATATACCGATGGTAGACTAATAAGTATAATATTAATTATTTTTTTTAGTGGTTTCTAAAATTGTTTTAATGGTGGCTTCCGATACAATACTAAATCTTAATTGTGTCTCAATTATTGCCATTGGTTGATTGGTGAAAGTTCTCGTTCTGTAATATTATTGAATGTTGCAAGTTCATACAAGAACTTGTCATCGTTATCTGCTTGGTCTTTCTTTTTAAATTTCTCACTGTTTTAAGAGATTTTGGTATGTACCGCAGGTGCAAGATATTGACGATGGCAACGAATAAAAATAATGCCTATGTATCATTATTATTAATAAAATATTAATTAAATTTACTTTATACATTTATAATTAAAAAGCTTTTTTCAACCAACAATGTATCGTTGCATACAACCTAGCAAGAGCTTGCTACTTGCGCCTTCTTGTAAACATACGAGATACTACCTGAAGCTATCCGGAGTCAATCTGAGGACAATTACAGGGATCGTAACTGGAAACTGCAGATTACATAAACACCTTCACCTGACGGGATATGCACATGACCCTATATATGTCGTTTGATGTTACTGTCCAGCATTAACTTCAATGAGAGAATCTGTGTTGGGGGAATTCTGGTCTGACATGGCTAGAATCAGTAACACCCTGTTTTCTAAGCTTCTGGAATTCATTCTATAGCTGGAATGGCTTGGGGAGTGACTGGATCGGGTGAAGCTGAAAACCGGAGGTAGTACAATGGGCCCGCATTAGATCTTCCCTTTACAACAAATTCAGAATGTATACACTTTATTAATGCTATTTGATATATTACTTTAAGAATTAATAAAATTTTAGGATTATACAATTATTATTATAAATTTAAATGAAATAATGTAAATTTTAAAATTGGCGCCACCTTCCAAACAAATTATTTTAAGAACAGTATAAAAAAACTTTAAAAACCCTAAAATTTCCCTAGAACTAGAGACGTTTCTCTAGATCTGGCATCATAGCATTCAATAAATCAAACTTAAATGAAGACCGAAGCTTGTCGAACACCGCCGTCAACGTTTTAAAAACTCTTTCGGAAATATGCCACTAATTAAGAATAATTATTTTAATATAACCACACAAAATTTGACAATTTTATTTTGGATATATTTTATCTAGCAGATTGTCATTTTTATTTTATTTCTTGATTAAATAATTTGTTAAATAATATTTATTCATTTAAATGCCTTAAAAAACAATATGCTAAAATCAGCTGATCCCAACAAGTGTCATTTGCATAGACGAGAATTGCCGAAATCGATCTTCGTGTAACCGACAGCGGAACTTAATTTACTAAAATTAAGTTTAAACGAAGTTATAAATTAATAATTTATAAATGAGACCTGACAGACTGAAGATAATGAAGTTCATTTAGGACTAATGAAGATCAACGCTCTCAGTGTGTCGAAGGTATAACGGCTAGCGGGAATTATAGTTTAATTAAGACTATCTGACGGGAACTCTGACGGTTTTTAAAAACTGCCGAAAGTCAATTTAAAATTTTTTTTTCTGTTTAAATTTAAAATTTCACCGCCTTGAAATTAGTACACAATCTTACCGCTCTATAAATGGCATGGGTTATGTTGGGTTATGTTCAGTCTTCAGTTAAGTTGGTACTTATTACAAAGAAACTTACAAGCTCGAAGACCACGACGATGGCTATGATTTGTTTTTAGATTTATTAGTGTTTTGAAATATACTTTTTTTTTTTTTTAAATAAAATAATAAAAAATTGTGTAATTTTATTTTAAAACTTCTAATACGCTAATCTTAAATTATTAAAAATGGGATATCTGGCGGGTTTTCTGGCGGGACCGCCGTGTCATCTAGCGGGTTTCTGGCGGGATCGCCGCGTCATCTAGCGGTTTCGCAAATTTAAGTGCTGGCAACACTGAAACAGAGTATAGTCGGGTTCAGGATCATCTGATCGAACGAGTTTATACAGTTTTGGCCGTATTGCTATGGTACATGATTTTGGTCGTGGACTATCGTACTATAGTAAATCTACTATGCTTTCCTGGGAAAAACAACATTTTGAAATATTGTAAGCTACAAAGATATTTGGTTTATAAGCTCTGATAAAAAAAAGCGGAGAATCGTCCGTGACTGGAGGGCTACATTTTATTTAACCAATGATACTGACGAAGGATCTGCTCATATCTATAGCATGGTTAAATAATAGAAAATGATAATCTCTTTATGTTTGTAAGGGGCACTCTTTTTGCTCACAGAATATTACTTATTTATAGATTTTAGCAGGTTTCAAAATGGACCTGATTGGACCATAAATCTTAGGCATAAAGTAAACTTGGCAGTTTTGTATTGCAAAATTGCAATCGAATTGCACAAAATCGTTACAATACAGTAGTCTCGCATATTTTAGTACTTATAAAAACAAAGTAAAAAAATATCTTTATTTCACCTTTCGCAATTTTAATTTATTAATGCAACAATCTCCTAAGTATAACCAACATCAAATATTCCAGTTGTATGTTAGATATGCGGGATTCTACTGTACAGTAGGACCTTGATCTGTACTCTGCATGGATAATTGAAAAATACGGATAATAATAATTTACGTTTTTTATTAACCTTCATCTGCTCGCGTATACGGCAAATTGGCCGGAGTAAGACACTTAAGGTAGTTTGTGGCTGTACTGAGCAGGCCGGTGGAGCTTTTTTTATAAGAACACGGCCATGGTCTAGTGATGGGGATAGCAATTAGAGAATACAAGCCCTCTCCACCCCTCCCATGACTCTATGGAAGGAAATGGAAGAGAAAATTCAAAAAGGCAAATTTCAATTTGCTGCATAAGCGAGTGAATGAAGGTTAATAAATATCAAAAAATAATATACACTAAACATCTTTGTATGTAATCTAACTGCAGCTCTGAAGTAAGCAGAAATTCTAGTCTAGACGTCTGATTTTAGATAGTATACTATCGAAGTTGCAAACGCCCATGGATAAACAGAAGGCACCGCACGGATAAATCGACGTAGGAATAATCCAACACAGATGATCGATGTATAACGCGCCCATGGATAAACCGCTTCACAGATAATGCGCGCATGGATAATCGGGGTTCTACTGTATAACCATCAAAATAGTTTCTAACCTGGGACATCTATTCGAACCTTGCCTATTGCCGACGAATCGCCGCTGCTTCCTTTTCAGCTAGGCTGAAAGTACTTAGGACGATCATTTCTGTAAAACCTTGTTCTTCTACAATGAGTCTCGTCCGTTTTGGTCGTGGTTGATTTTGAACGTCATTATTAATAGCTACGTTAGTGCGAACTATTGATGTTTCCCTTTCTCTGTTTGCATTATCATCTCTAGGTCTTTTCATCCCGATTCCAGCAGAAGGAACTTTATCGATTGGATTAGTATCAACCTGTAACAAGAGTAATTCAAAGGGTGATTTCAATAGTTTCCAAAAAAGTTATTTACATGGAGTACCTACCTGTTGCATGTGCGTTCTTTTCTTTTCCGCTGCTCGTTTTTCAGCTTGAGTAAATGTACTCAAAACGATCATTGCATCCGTTCTGCCAATTTCATCTTCTTCAAGACATATACTGGTGCCAGCAGAGGGAATTTCTTCAATAATTGGAGTATTGTTAACCTGTAAGAAAAATAGTTCACATAACCTAGTGCTCTCAAGTAGGGGTACATGTAATCCTACAAATATATAAGGAATTTCTAATCTCGGGAATACACTGAAGCAAAGACATATTGTATTGTACTCAGAGGTCGATTGGCTTTAAGAGTCTTTCAGAACTGCGACCAGAGTTGATCACATGCGAATGTGACAATGGCAGTGCCGGATTAACACAGTCGCAGGAGTAGCAAATCTACAGGCTCCACGCCCGGCAAGAAATTTTTTTTTTAGTAAAGGATTAAAAAAAGGCCTTCTTGCTCCTGTCTCTGGGGGCCTTGCGCTCATCAGAAAAAAGCATTTTTTATTTAGTAAAATATTAAAAAAGGGTCATTCCTGTTCCTGTCTCTAGGGCCCCCCGCTCAGACTATCGGACACCAGGTGGTCTGCAGGTCTGCTCGAGCTGATACGACAAACGCACTTTTATGCGGTTTTACTAATATCAAAGAAGTTTTGGATGGCATCTCTAATAACATGGATCAAAGGGTAGAGTGTCGTACTGGAGTGTTTTGACTTACAAGGGGTCACTACAGTGAGTATGTCGCCAATCGAGATCCCAATTTTTTTGGTGATTCTAGTTGTTAAAAAAATTATCACTTTTTCGAATTTTAGTCGATTGGCCCTTAGTTCTTGAGTTATGAATTTTTAAAAATACCATGGTGGGTTAACTGCTATTATTATTATTAGCTATTATTACAAAAAAACCGTGGTGGTCTAGCGGTTAATAATTTGTAATAGTAATTCGTAGGTCATTACGTTACAATTTCCATGGACTGCCGTTACAATTTCCATAATGCTAAACCTGTGGTAAAACCTGCCGTTTCAAAAATTCATAACTCAAGAACTAAGAGGCAATCGACTAAAATTCGAAAATGTGATAATTCTTTTAGCTACTACAATCACCAAAAAAATTGGGATCTCGATTGGCGACATACTCACTGTAGTGACCCCTTGTTAGTTTCGAAGATGGATAAGTTGGAACGGGAATAATGACTATTTCGTGAAAAGGAATGCTAGAACGCTTGCAAGCGACTAGTGCTTCGTTACAGTCACCTAATCAAGACCTTAACACAGGATATGCCCTTTATGAATCGTTACACGGGTATTGAGGCAAAAGCCAAAATCTTGACTGGCTGTGAAGAATATCAGCAACAATCTTCTAGACGACGCAAGCGTCTAGAAGACTAAGTATGACCATTTCAGTGGCTCTACAACTCTCGATGAAGTTGTAGGTTGTAGAAAATCTAATACCTATACACAAACATTTGAAAGTCAAGTGCATATTGTCATAATTGAGAATATACTATCTGCCTTAGCTAAACGCATGGAAGCGTATCATAAAATGAATTATGGAACGCGATGGGACAAGATCGATAGATTTTGAAAAAGAAATTGATTTGAGTAGTATTATCTCTAAATTTGCTCACATTAAATCCAGAAAATATCCTTTCAACAAGCACCGATTCAATTATATCTTCATGTTTGCCCCTGATTATAACGATGATATCGTCTGCGTATTCTAAAACTCAATATTCATCAGTTAGTTTCTTCAATAGCTCATTCATCACGATAGACCACAGCTGAGGCTATAAGATTCCCACCTTGTGGACATCCCCTTGCTGTAGCCATCGAAATCTTTCTCCCTCCCCAGGAAGCCGATACTATTCGGCTTGTTAGCATTGATTCTATCCAGGTTGGGTAGATTAATGCCATGTCTCGCGGCAGCTATTTTTATAGATTTATTTGAGGTGTTATCACTAGATGGTGAAGTGCATACACCGTGACTTTATAGGCAAATTTATTGATATGAAGCGGCACCTTTTTGAGAGATTCGCTTTTAATGTGATTATCAATAATTTTCTGAATTGCATTGATTTACGGAGAAAGGAGGATAGGTTTACAGGGCGATATTTCTAAAAGTGTATTTCAAATAAGTTACTTACTTGGAGTACCTGTTGTACAGGTGCAGGTACAGGTGCAGGTACAGGTGTACAAGAAGTCCCTGTTTCTTCCAGAGGCATGGGAACTTCATCGATGGGATTAACCTATAACGAGAGTAATTCGCACAGTCGTTTGGTTTAAGTGTATTTAAAAAAAGTTACTTACCTGGGACATCTGCTCGAGCCGTGGTTTGCAGCGACGAAGAGCCGCTGCTCGTTTTTCAGCTTGAGTAAATGTACTTAAAACGATCATTTTATACGTTTTATCAATTTCCGGTTCTTCAAGACATATACTGGTAACAGCAGAGGGAATTTCTTCAATAATTGGTGTATCATTTAACTGTAAGCAGAATATTTCACATAACCTAGTGCTCTTCAAGTAAGGGTACTGGTAACCCTAAAGATAATATATAAGGAACTTCTAATCTCGGGAATAAATTGAAGCAAAGACATATTGTGTTGTACTGAGAGGTCGATTGGCTTTGAGAACCTTTCAGAACCACGACTGGTGTTGATTACATGTAATGACGATGGGTCATTATTGATGTACCTATATGATGTATATGATAACAGATCATTTTTTGTTTTAACCTCCAGGTACTTTCAAAAAGTTTGCAACAAGCTCAAAGGTTCCCGTTGCTTTGGAAAAAGTTTTATCGACATGAGATTTCCAAATAATTTCAGCATCCAAAGTTACCCCCCAAATACTTTACCTTCCGAAAAACGGTATTGGATAATCCCTGAAAATGTAGAGCTTTCAGGCCAATCTTCTTACGCTTAGTGAATGGAACTATGATGGTTCTTGAAGAATTCACCGTAAATTCCTCTTTTTTACACCATCCTTTTATTTGATTTAAGGAGAAAGGAGGATTGGTTTATGGGGTGATATGTGTTTAACTAAACGCCATCTGAACCTCTATTGTACAACCAAAAAAAACCGTGAACCTAGTTCAAGGTTGAACTGCTGTTCAGTTGAACCGACGCGGCGCGGCGTTCAAGCGAAGCTGGTATAACCGACCCTTATGCCTGTTTTCACCAACAATTTATTTAAGAATTTCCTAGTCAAGAATTACTTAGCTAGGATTCCATAAATTTAATTGGTCAAATTTGACATAGTATTGACATAATAAACTATTATGTCAAATTTGACTAATCAAATTTATGGAATCCTAGCTAAGTAATTCTTTACTAGGAAATTCTTAAATAAAATGTTGGTGAAAACGGGCATAAGTGTATTTCAAAAACATTTCTTACCTGTTGTAAAGGCTTCTCACAAGAAGTCCCTGCTTGCTTGTGAACAATATTTTGAATTTCTTTGAGAGGTATCCTGTTAGCAATGGGTACTTCAACACTGGGATTAATCTATAATGAGAGTAATTCGTACAGTCGTTTAAGGTCCTAGATCAATAGGAATAAATAATAAAATTCAACAGATGTCACTAGTTGTTTTATGATATTTCATTGGTATGTTTTATTGAGATTTATTGATATTTACTTCTGATTGGTTAAAATTTGAAATTTCATGTATATTGCTTCATTTCTTGTGTCAAGTTCAACTCAAAAACGAATAATCGTAGAAAGCTGAAATTTTCAGAATATACTTAAAATATGATTTTACTTAACGTAAGCTATTTTATATTTATAACTAAAGTGTATTTTATTGAAAACGGCTAGAAAAATTTTTTTATATTAATTTTTTTTAAATAAAAAATAGCTTATGTTAAGTAAAATCATATTTTACGTATATTCTGAAAATTTCAGCTTTCTACGATTATTAGTTTTTGAATTGAACTTGACACAAGCTCAGACCCTATTGATCTGCCCCCTTAAGTGTATTTCAAAAAGTTACTTACCTGGGATACCTGCTCAAGCCTTGGTTTCCTGCGACGAAGAGCCAATGTTCGTTTTTCAGTTTGGATAAATGGAGTCAAAATAATTATTTCATCCGTTCTGTCAATTTCATTTTCAAGACATATATTGGAGCCAGCAGAGGGAATTTTTTCAATAATTAGTGTATTCTTAAACTGTAAGAGAAATAGTTCACATAACTTAGTGCTGTTCAGGTGGGGATACCATAATAATGTAGCTCTAAAGATAATTTTAGCTCTATACGCGGTAACAATCCTGGGTACGTTTTATCCTACTGCGTCTGCGGATTTATACTTTTTATAATCTAATTTGAGCTTTAATGACAATTTTATGCTACTGCGCGGACGCAGTAGGATAAAACGTACCCAGGATTGTTACCGCGAATAGAGCTAATATAAGGAGCTTTTAATCTCGGGGATACATTGAAGCATTAAATTATATATATTATATTATATTACCATACCATATTATTAATACGAGTATATAATATGATCTAAGATTGAATCAAAGACATAAGAGCTACCAGGGGCGGATGGGCTATCAAAAATCTACCCGAAAATTGATCGCCACGCGGCGCGGTCCAAAGCAAGTAGTCCATGATGAGAAACATTGCGAAACTGCGCCACAGGTGAAAATTTTTGAACGGAAGGGTGCAAATTCCTTCACTCTCTCCTCTTTGCCAAAAAAATCTGCCGATAGCTTATTAATTTAGGGAGGGAATAGTGAGCCCCATAATCCCAGTTTGGCATGCTGAAGGCAAAATTTTGAAATTATTGCTAAATATTGCTTATATTTAGCAGTTTTCCAATTTCACTTGTGATTTACTCTTGGCGTGATGAAATATCACGAGTTACAATAGGTTTGTTCGTTTGTATGAACTAACTTGCTCGGTTCAAGTTAGTGCAATGTACTGTGTTCGTTTGGCTGCTCAGTTGATGATCAAACATGAACTTCTTGCTCGACCTCCATAGGAGGAGTAGGCAGTGCAAGTTAGAAGAATATCTAACTTTTATGGTGGGAGTATTTTGTGTCGAAAGATAACCCAGTTCAAGTTAGTTCATACAAACGAACAAACCTATTGTGTACAGTTGCGTGACAGGGACCCTTTCTAAAATGCAGTGCTCCGCCGCCGGAAAGCTTTCTGCTAGAATTTTCAACTTAGTACAAAAACAAAAAGTTTTTTATTTTTACATCTCAAAAGCTAAAGAAAGACGTAAGGAAATTATTTTATACAATTTTTTGCAAAAATGGTGGACTTTTGAAAAAATCTGAAAATATTTGCATAAAAATCTAGGAACTAAATTGTTTATAACTAAAGAAATATGCATCATAAAAAAAATATGTAGATCTTTCTTTAGATAATTCTATTTAGAAGGTAGGTACAGTTAAAATTTCAAGTAAATCGGTAACGATTTGTGTGAGTTATGTTTCCGGCCGACTTAAAACACGTAGTTTTGAGAAAAACGCATTTCAAGTTTTACTTATCTTTTATACCTGCTAAAAAAATATTTTTTTAGTCTTCAAAGTATTCGCTATGTGCATTCCTCCTACTGCCCTCTGGTGGCTTAATAAAGAAAATTACTCGGGACTGTGAACATTTTATGTTCACTGTGAAAATAGTACGCCATGAGAAATTTGAATATTTTTGCTGTCATAAAATTTGAATACCAACTGTTTTATAGCAAATAATTTAATTAATTTTGTATGATCACGTGTTTATGACATAATGCAAGTCCCATTGAGGTTCTATTATCAGCCACTCCGAACGCTTCGTTCGATTTGCTTATCCCCTCTCATACCTTGCACATAGCGAATAGGTAATAAAGACCTATAAACATATTTTTCATTTCTTTCATTCTTTTCCCAGAAAAATTTGTTAAAATCACGAAAATACTTTACTTCACATTATTTGAATTCTATACAAAATAATGAAAGGGTAAGTACATCATAAAATAAAAACAAAGTGATTAGCACTGACAAAAGCAATTAAATTTTTTCAAAGGAGTTACATACCTCCGACACCTTTTGCATTTGTGCTTCTTCCCAGCAGTCACTAGTCGCTGGTTTTTGACTGTTAGTGCTCTGTGTCAACTTATTACAAACAAGTATTTTGTCTGTTAAACTAATTTGAAAAAGATCTGGTTGTATGGACATCTTCTTTTTTGGTACATGGTTATTATTAACCTGTAATGAGAGTAATTTACATAAGTATTTAAATTTTTTCAACAAAAGTTACTTACCAGGGTTGCTAGTTCTAATCGTGCCCTTTTCCAACTATCAATTGCTTTTTGTTTTGCTTGCTTTTCAGCGTCGATATTTTGCATCAAAGTATTGCAGGTGTTCGGTTGTTCCATCTCTACATCTTCACTTACCTCCGGACGATTAGAAATTCTGGTTCCAGCAAAAACAGTTGTTTGGATAGGTTCATAATTATTAAACTATAACAAAAGTAATTTATTTATATAACCACTTAAATATGATACACTTGCTGTATTTCATAAATATGTGCTGGAAAAGGGCAAAAATTCCGAGGCAATGAATGACTGAAGACGAAGATAATTTCTCTCTTTACGAAAGGTGACAGATTCAACTGCAAAAATTACCGAGGCTAAGCATTGTTAACTCGGGGTACAAGATTTACTCCTCAATTATAAACAACAGACTTAAACCATTAATGGACGCGACAATATTGGATGAACAATCAGGCTTTAGAACGGGACGCATATGTAAGGACAATATCTTCATACTCCAACAGATAATTGAAAAGCACCGCGAATACAACAGAGAGACATATATGGCCTTTGTTAACTTCGTGAAGGCCTTCGATAAGAGTGATTAGAGAAAAGCTTTGGGACATTATGACAAAGAGAGAGTACCCACAACATTAATATCACTCCAACTTGAGAAGTGTAAATCCTCCGGAGGGCGGAAAAGGGAGCAAATTCGGATTGATTATTTTACCTCCTCCAATATTGTCCCAAAATTTAAAAACTTTCGGAATTTTTATACCTTTTTTGACATTACATACGAGAAAAGTAACGATATACAAAATAAACTAAATAGATTTAGAGCTACATGCGGCACAAATCCATAAATATTCGAAGAATAAAACTGCAAAGGATACTCGTCTAAAATTCTACAAAACTGCAGCAATACCAATACCACACCTACGGGTGCAAAGAATGGGTCATTGGGAAAAAAGACTAGGGCAGAATTCCAGCTGCAGAGATGTAATTCCTTAGAGCTACAAAAGGCTGTACTAGAGCTGACAGAATATGAAGTGAAGAAATACGACACAAACTCGCGATTGAACCATTGATGAAGACTATTAAGATATACAGATAACGATGGTGTGAACATATGGACAGGATGGACAACAGAAGACCGGTAAAACTGATAATGAGATACCATATCCTAAAGGAAAAAGAGAGGTTTAGTGCACGAAGTAACGATGAACGCCGGAACAGGCTATAGCCTAATCCAGGAAGTTTGATAATGATGAACCACTTAAATATCTTTTAAAGAAGTTGCCTACCTCAGACCCCTGCAGTGTCTGTATCCTTTTCGATATTTCTAACTCTACATTTTGCTTTGGTGACTTCAAATCGCGGAATTTCTTAAAACTCGGCTTTCCAGAGGACATCTACACTGTTGGTGACCGATGTAGGCATCGAGATCTATCTGATAGGTCTCCACCTCACAATCCATCTAACATTTCAGCATGGACGGGGTACAATAAGCTAGCTTTCTACAGTGCAGATGGATTAAATGAGCCATACCCGTTGAGACAATAATAATAATAAAAATAATTTATTTATACCTATAACCCTTTAAATATTTTAAAAAGAAGTTGCCTACCTCGGACTCCTGTAGTGTGAGTACCCGTTTTGGAAAATTCCGACGAACCGCTGCTTGCTGTTCAGCGTCGGTATTTTGCATCACAGTACTGTAGGTGTTTGGTCGTTCCACCTCTACATCTTCATTTGCCTCCGGACGTTGAGGAATTCTGGTGCCAGCAGAACGAATTATGTTAACTGCCTTATTATCATTAACCTGTAAAAAAAGTAATTTATTTATACAACCCCTTAAATATTTTTTAAAGAAGTTGCCTACCTCGGACTCCTGTAGTGGGTGTACTCGTTTTGGAAAATTCCGACGAACCGCTGCTTGCTGTTCAGCGTCGGTATTTTGCATCACAGTACTGTAGGTGTTTGGTCGTTCCACCTCTACATCTTCATTTGCCTCCGGACGTTGAGGAATTCTGGTGCCAGCAGAACGAATTATGTTAACTGCCTTATTATCATTAACCTGTAAAAAAAGTAATTTATTTATACAACCCCTTAAATATTTTTTAAAGAAGTTGCCTACCTCGGACTCCTGTAGTGGGTGTACTCGTTTTGGAAAATTCCGACGAACCGCTGCTTGCTGTTCACCGTCGGTATTTTGCATCAAAGTACTGTAGGTGTTTGGTCGTTCCACCTCTACATCTTCACTTGCCTCCGGACGTTGAGGAATTCTGGTGCCAGCAGAACGAATTATTTTAACTTGCTTCTTATCATTAACCTGTAACAAAAGTAATTTATTTATATAACCCCTTAAATATTTTTTAAAGAAGTTGCCTACCCCGGACACATGTGGTGTCTGTACTCTTTTCCGACTAAGCGCTGCTTGCTTTTTAGCATCGATAAAGGTATTCATATTAATGAGTCTCTCCATTCCACTAATTTCATGTTCTTGCGGAGGTGGCGAGTTAGAAACCTAATTGCAATTTAATTTATAAGAACAATTAACTTTAATAACTTAACTACTTACACGTAGCTGTGAGGACACAAGGTTATTATCTGTAGAGGAACTCGTTGTTACGGTTGTTTGGCTATTATTACCGGTATTGTTGTTTCTTCTTTCCCAAGCAGTAGCAAGGTTAGACCATCCTGTTCGATATGCTTCTCGAAGGCTTTTCGAATAATTTCCAGGCTTTGGCGTTTGTGTTTGTTTCGACATATTATTATTTTAATATTTTGTATAATAAAAACGTGAAGAAATACAATCACTGAACAGCTACAATAAATAAACTTTTAAACCTCAACAATACAAAAAGTCTGTTGATCTTTGTTGTCTGGTTGTCATGGAAACTCACAGGTTAAACAGCGGCGTATCGGTAGGGTTTTGTTCGTACAAAATTTTTTTTTTAATACATAAATTTTAAGTTTTTATCTCAAGTGCATTCAATATTGTGGCCAATTTTTTTGAGCTGATGAATGCTTTTCTTGCAATGGAAATTTGCTCTACTCGAAGGTGATGAGAAATTGCCTAATGCAACAAATGCATAAGTAAAGGAAAATAATTTTCGGGCGGTATTGAAAGCACTAACAAGTATTAATTTATTTCCATTATTTTACAATGATAATTCCACGCGTGTATAAAACTGTCCATAAGAGCCGTGGAATATTCAAAGTTTGCTAGCGGATAAACCACGTTTAGTAGGCCCTTTGACGGCCTACTAAGGAAGCTACTCAAAATGCATCTGGATATTTTTAACCTTTAATTAGAGACGTGGAAATGTTCCCATTTGAGGTGTATGTAGGAAACATTCACGTCACTAATTAAAGGTTCATCGGATATTTTGTTGTTTACCTTTTTCGCATTGACAGTTCAAAATTTTTTTTCAAGTTTTACTTAGTTTTATTCGTGTTTAAGCTTAGTTGTGAATATTTTGATGCATAAGTATATCCGCTGTAATGGTTATAATACGAAAATCTTATTTACAAGGTGAAAATATGACATCGATGACATCCGTTTATTTACGTTATATTTAATTTAATTTCGTTCGTGCAACCGAACTTTGCCGAAGAAAATTAATAATTTCATCGTTTACTAGGTTTACTAGAGGAATTATCTTATCAAATGCAACACTAGCTTTGATTTTAATCCTGATAATTTTTAATTTTTAATCACTCAGACGTTCTTTTAAAATTTAGCTCTAGAAAATTTTGATCTGGCCATAATCACTCTAGCGATCTACGCTGCGCTAGATCGCTTTCGTGGTTATGGATGATCAAATTTTTTCTCGATAAATTGTAGATCACGTCTTCGTTGAAATTAAAAATTATTCGGATAAATTCAAAGCTCTTGTTGTATTGCTTATGATAATAAATTATTATCTTGTTGACTGAGGAGGGGGTTGGGATTAAAAATTGCTTTGCCCATAAACCTTTTTTGAAAATAAAAAGTAACTTTTTATTAGTAGAAATTTTGTTAATCCATTCATGAGCGTCATTCAAATCGGAAATAAAAATTTTAGAAGATTGCAATTACATACTTCCCAAGGTTCCCAACTAATGTTTTTACGAGAAAAACTCAATAAGTAGTACCTAATAATTTATTTGCTTCGTCGTTACCTTTCCGATGGCGATAATCTTTTCAATGTCTGTGCAAAAACAATCACAGAATTGAAAATTGAAAAACAAAAACAAAAGTTTTACATTAGAATCGAAATAAATTTTTGTTAGATTGGAGGGATTTAAACCAAAAGCTAATCAACTCTTTAGAGAGCTGCTTCAAACAAGAAATTAGGAACAACTAACTTTCCAGACGGAGTACTTGATTTCAAGTACCTACTCGGAAAAATGGTTGCTTTTCATAGTGGAATCAACAAATTATAAACAATTTTTATGATCATAGAAATAATTTGCATTACTTTAAAAACATGAGTACCTCGGGAAAATATGTTTCTTGAAATTGACATGTTAAACAAAAAGAAAGAAATTATTATAGTTTTTTACCTAAATATAAACAGCAACAACCACTTTAGTAAAGCCGACGCCTTATTTTATTTTAACTGCCACTTCGCCGCTTCCACTTATAAGATTGTAACTCACAATGTTACCGACCGGAAACATATACCAGGACAGGGAGACCTCAACTCCGCCAATCAACATCAGTTCTGGCGCCATTCAAAATCAAATTATTATTTTAAATTACCGATTAACTCTTAAATATTTTTTTATTATAATACCTCTACTTATAGTGGAACTTGAAAATAATGAATTTCAATTTAACTAAATTCTTGATGTTAGGAATCTGTTATAATAATTTAACTACGAAGCTATTTTATAATAATCAAAAAAAGATAAATAATTTAAAACTAAAAACTTTATTTTCCTATCAATGTAATTTAACTTTTTTTCTATAAGAATAGAAAGTAAAAGTGAGAACGAATCCAACAAATTTGTATTTTAAATTTAAAATAACTAATTTGAAAAAAAATAACCTTGCCTACATTGGAAGTTTTTTGCTTCCAAAATTCAAAATCCGATTCTAATTACTATTTCATGTACTTTATGCTTTGTATTAGTAACATTGTATTAGTAACCGCTAGGATACAGGACTCGTTCTAAATAATTTAGATTTAAACAATTACATAGGCAAACAATATCCACTTGCCGTAATCTTACCTTTTAGAGTTAAAATGTCGTTAAAAATATCCCATTGGCACGGGTAAATGAATGGGAAGCACGCCAAACTGAACCTTAAGAGAAAATAGGAATGACTTAAATAGTTTAAAATTAATAACTTTTATATTAAACATTTAAGAGGAATCCTCAAAGTTGGAAAACACACTTTCGTAATTCAGTGATATCTTGCTTATTACTCAAAAAATTTGCACAATAGTATATGTTTTTGAAAAAAGGACACTTGAATGTTGAAAAAGATTTGAATTAAAAAAAAACTAAAAACGACACGGCCTGCGTCCAAGTGACTTCTTTTCAAAAATATATACTTTTGTGCAATTTTTTTGGGTAATAAGCAAGATATCAGTGAATTACGAAAGTGTATGTGTATTCAAAAGTCACAATTTGGGTGAAATATGAGTTAGGTAATAGTTTCAGAATGAAGACAACTGAATCTATGGTTGGGTCAGACTTTGTCGTCTAACTTACTTGTGGCTGCTGTTATTATGATGGCTACCATTACCTTGGTATATGGTGCTGCTGCTGGAGGTAAAATAATTTTATTATCTTAATTCGCATTCCATTAGGTGTTTTTAGAGAAGAATATACTCGCGCTGTTTAAAATCACCTTTATAATTATTATAAAAAAATATCGGACCGCCAATTAAGTTAATTACCAAACAATATCAAGAAATTAAATTAATAAAAATTGTGTAAAAGAAAGTGCTGTAGATCAGGGGTGTCAAACTCATTCTCGCCGCGGGCCATTTTCTGACAAACAAAATTTCCGCGGGCCGCACTGATGACTTTTGTTAACCCATCTCCAGTTTTGAACGATATATTTATCGTAAAATATACAATATTCCTATAAATAAATTTTTTTTATTGTAATATAAATAGTCACCGAAGTTTATTCGGGCTGCAGAAATGTACGTGGCGGGCCGCATGCGGCCCGCGGGCCGCCAGTTTGACACCCCTGTTGTAGATGTTGCATTCGTTCCAGTTTTATTCTTAGAGGAAGTCAAACACAACAAAAACCTACGATTTTCACCTCATCACAACGACCGCGAATTAACATTATCCAATCAAGGCCCGGTGGTAGCAAGTAATTATCTGATTAAGTCGTCTTTGGACGACAAATTTTATTTTATTTAAAGATTAGGTAAGCAACGGGCTACAGAACTGATTCCTTTATAAAACATAAAAGTAATGTGAAAATAAATTCGGTCACAAAGTAAAAACCGTACATATAACAACGAAACGGAATTTATAAACAAAAAGTTAAAATGCTTTTTACGCCATTGTGGAATCGACCTCGAAAGGACCCCTTACACACCGGAACAGAACGGTCCTGGAATAGGCAGCCATCTGATATTTGGGGCCACCCTGTATGGCAAGGCTTAGGTATTTACCGGCTGAGTTTACCTGTGAAGATTAAGGCAGAAAATTTCTAGCAGGCTGAGTTTACCTAGTAGGATTAGTAGCCTTTCTGTTAAGCGGCTGAGTTTACCATCGCCCTTTTTATTCGTAAGGCTGCGTATCTTTTAAGTTCCTCAATCAACAATTTAACAAAGTAATATATGATATGCTGTAATTTGAAGGTTATTGGCTATATTCAGTTTTGAGTCATCTTTCATAAAAAACAAAAATGAAAAAATTGATAAAAAATATATAGTTAGGTACATATTACAGTTATCAACTGATGGTTCGCATTTTGGGCTGACATGCGGGAGCGAGTTTGCTCCGAGCAACATACGTGAGCAAATTTGCAACCGACATAATAAAGAAAAAAAGAATTTATATATTGCGCACATTTTGCCCACAAGATTTTTTTAGCTCCGAGCAACATGCACGAGCGCTTTGCTCCGAGCAATAAAAGTAATATATGATATGCTGTAATTTGAAGGTTATTGGCTATATTCAGTTTTAAGTCATCTTTTATAAAAAACAGCTTTCTACGATTATTCGTTTTTGAATTGAACTTGACACAAGCTCAGCGCCTATTGATTTGCCCCCTTAACAAAGTAATATGATATACTGTCATTTGAAGGTTATATTGGCTATATTCAGTTAACAAAAAAATTAAAAAATATTGAAATATTAAAACTACACTACATTACACTGAATACACCCCATTTCGCCGTCCCTAAAAATTTGAACGCTAACCTAAGCTCCACCGTGGATTGTTAATGGTGCCCTCATTAAAAATAAATCGATTTCTACCACTAACCTAAGCTCGCACTGTTCGAGCTCTCTTTTAACGGTCCCCTCATGAAAAAAAATCGTTTTCTAACACTAACCTAAGCTCGACCGGTGTAATTCTCTTTTCAAGGTCCTTTCATAAAAAAAAAATCGTTTCCTAGCACTAACCTAAGCTCGACCGGTGAATCTCTCTTCACGGCCCCCCTATTAAAAAAAATCGATTCTTACCACGACTAAAGCGCCGTTCACAATGAAAAATTTGCCTTGCCTTGCTTCGGTAGAAGATGGCAAGCGCCAATCAGAGTGATGTATAGTCTTCTATCCTTTTTTATGTTTAAAATTACCGTTTGCCTAGCCGCGGTCTTGCAGACTTTGCTAAGGTTTGAAAGCAACAACCAATAAAATTAAAGTGTTTTAAATGTACATGGTCAAATTTAGTAGACAACATATAATTTTGAAATGAGCTCCAGTATTAAGATTATACTGTTTTAAACTGATTTGATAATTGTAAAGTACCTATTATATGTTTTTATGCAAAAAAGCACCCTAAAACTTAAATTGCAGAATGATTTTAATAGCTCTAAATGATTTTATTTTTAAGATTACTAAATTAAATTACGAAATAATGGTATTTATTGACAGATAAATTTACTACTACAGTTTCTTTTATTTCTTTCTTTTATCCTTTTTTAATATCTTTTTCCTCCTCTCTTTTTAAGTTCTTGCCTGAAAATTATCAAAAGCTTGACCATGTCAAGGTTTTTACTTCGAAGACGTAGCAAGAACCAATAAAATGTAAAAGCTTTGCATGGCTTTAAATTTTATTGGTTCATCACGGTGAAGTTATAACGAATGAAATTGAAGAATTTCATTTTAAACAGAGCGCATTTTGTAGAAGTTTAAATAATATAATAATTGATAATCAGCCTGTTAGATAATTGTGTTTTAAATTGTGGTTAGATTCCAATAGGTGAATTTTAAATTATTGCAAACAAATAGCCATTTTTTAATTAGATGATTTTCAATTTAGATAAAATATTATTTGTTTTTGTATACATTTTTTCTCTTATTGATTCACTAACATTTAAAATAGGTCTATTTAAATTATATTATAGTATTCTTTGTAGAAATATTTTCAACACATTTGTAGGTACAAAACTTTTAAAATTATACCTAGCAACCCTATTCAGGACCAAAAGATTTATGGCAATAAAATAGACCATAAAACCTAACAGTATTTAGAATAGTGTGTAATGTTTGAAAAATTTAATTACCTTTTCTATTTTTAAAAATTTATATAAATTTAATATTTACCATTATTGAATAATTTTTATGCATTTATATTGCAATAAATGAATAAATTAATGTAGTCAAAATTAAATCTGAAAATTAAATCGAAATAAGTAAATGCGAATTTTATTGCAAAACTAAAGATTATGTATATTAATTATTTTAAGATTATATTCGGAGACGACTTTAAATAAATATTGTATAACTACTTTTCATAATATAACAGGTAAACTACTGTTAGATCTAAGGATTTGGACAATGAAGTCTGTGCATATAACAAGGCACCGCACTAATTCATTGTGACCGCTATACGGTCGAAAGCAAATATCAAGCAACAAATTCTGCAAGGCAACGAAAGCAAGGCGCCGCAATAATTCTATGTGAACGCTGCTTAACCTAACCTCGACCGGTGAATCTCTCTTTTCACGGCCCCCCTATTAAAAAAAATCGATTCCTACCACTAACCTAAGCTCGACCGTTGGAACTCTCTGTTCACGGTCCTCTTATTAAAAAAAATCGTTTTCTAACACTAACCTAAGCTCGATCGGTGAATCTAGTTTTTAACGGTCCCCTCATTAAAAAAAATCGTTTCCTTACACTAACATAAGCTCGACCGATGGATCTCTCTTTTCAATGTAATATGCGCTTTTCAATAGCATTATATTTTCCTCGTTGGCTAACTATCTCTTTGATAATTTCCATTGTATGTGATGAACTGTATTTCGGTTTAAACAAAACTTCTAACTAACTTTTAACTTTACTAACTTCTTAGTCCTTACACTACACTACATTATACTAGTACCGTTGCTAGTACTGCGTAAAAGTACCAACCATATGATATTTGGGCCACCCTGTATGGCAATTATTAATTAACTAACCGTCCTAACCTAAGGTAGGTACGGTCCTGGAATAGGCAGCCATCTGATATTTGGGGCCACCCTGTATGGCAAGGCTTAGGTATTTACCGGCTGAGTTTACCTGTGAAGATTAAGGCAGAAAATTTCTAGCAGGCTGAGTTTACCTAGTAGGATTAGTAGCCTTTCTGTTAAGCGGCTGAGTTTACCATCGCCCGAATAAAAACGTGTCGAAAAAAAATGGGTCGAGATGTAGGTGACGTTAACATTGATTATCCTTCAGCGTTGATTGAATGAATATTTATAATTATTCTATTCTACCAATCAACGCTATAGTCCACATCTCGACCCATTTTTTTCGACATGTTTTTGCTCGTTAGGTTGCGTATCTTGTTAAATTCTTCAATATTTTTAAACATTTTTAAAAACACTACGTTTTTAAGATTTTATTATAAAATTGGTAGTATTGATTAATCTTAGCCGCCATAGGTGCAATTAGGGGGGGCTGGGGGGGCTAGGCCCCCCCAAAATATCCCAATTTTTCGTTATTTTAAATGTTTGAAAACATTTTTTTAGCCCCCCAAACTTTTGACCCTAGTTGCGCCTATGTTAGCCGCTTAAGACTACCAGGCTGAGTTTATCTAAGCAGATTAAGCCTAAGCTTAATCCGAGAGGATTAAAATACCTTAAGCGGATTAAGACTTCCAGGCTGAGTTTACCTATGCAGATTAAGCCAAAGCTTAATCCGAGAGGATTCCAAAGCCAGGCCCAACTAGAAGGGGGCACTCGGGTATTTGTCCCCGGGGCCCGGGCATCCTCAAGGGCCCGGAAGGGTCTGGAAAAATAACTGTATTAATTAATTACGTTGACATAATTGAAGATTTTGCACAACAAAAGGCGCGAAAAGCGAATTTTTGAAATTTTAATTAATAAAAAGTTAAATATTTGGTTTCATGTTTTTTTCTTTCTTAAAAACCAAACAAATGTACCAACTAAATAATAATATAAGGCAATATCAAAATGATGTTTATTTAACTTGGTGTGACCGTTGTCCGTCGTCCGTCCCTTGGACTTTTTCGAGGCCGTTTTTAACTAACTTCCCGAAGTCCTAGAGAGCTGAAATTTGGAACATAGCTTTCACTTGCAGCGAATTTTCATATATTCATTTTTTGTCCCAAAATTCCGCGAAATAAGCGAAAGATCGGGAAAAAACTGAAAATAATAAAGCGCATGCGTGGCTGCGCATTGTACAGTTTTATCATACAGGGTGAAAAGTTACATTTACTAAATCGCATTCGCATTTTTAAGGACCGCATTCAGGGTGAAATTTTTTTTCTTAATGATGTATACAGGGTGAAGCATCAAACATCAAAAACACACACCAGAGGAATTCTGAGGTCCATTTCCCCCCCCCCCATTTCGAATTTTGGAAATTTTTTTGTGTTATTCGTTTGTGCGTCGTTTGTGTAGGTTTGTGCAAACATTTTTTTCGTTTGTGCAATCTCCGTTCGCGAATTATTTAAGAAACAAGTTTGGGGGGCTGGGGAAATGCCAGCCCCCCCCCATTTCGATTTTTGGGTCAAATTTGGTGTCAGTCGTTTGTGCATTGTTTGTGTACGTTTGTGCATTTATTATTTTCGTTTGTGCAAGCACGGTTAGCGAAATGTTTGCTGACAGCAAAAATGACACAAATGACACAAAACATTTTTCAAAATTCGAAATGGGGGGGGGGCTGGGGAAATGGACCTGGAATTCTGATGGGATGAAGCAAGAGCTGTATTTGACAAACATGACTAAAAAATTAAAAAATTAAATAAAAAATTAAAAATTTTTAAAAAAAACCTTTTATTTAAAATTAAAAAGGTGCACTAAAAAATAATTTTAATAAGAATAAAGAAAACTTCTTGAAAACATCAATATAAAAGCGTGGGGCTATCAATTGCTTACTTACCTCTAAATAAATAGCCCCACGCTTTTATATTGATGTTGTCAAGAAGTTTTGTTTATTCTTATTAAAATTATTTTTTATTTTTTAGTGCACCTTTTTAATTTTAAATAAAAGGTTTTTTTTTAAAAAAATTTTTAATTTCATTTTACCTATTTCCGATATTCTATACAGCTCCACCAACGTTAGAACCGACTTTAGGGGCGTGTCAGACGCTGCTAAAATTAAAAATGTACACTCAAATGAAGAAGTTTCTCGGCGCGAATATTTAAAATCCATAAATTATTTTGTCAAATTGCAGTCACGAAATACGTAAAAAATGTTACCGCAAATATTAAATAAAGCACTTTTGGAATATCTACTCTATATATATAAAAAGATAAGAAAAATATGCAACGTTTTTATGCAACGTTTTTGTGCAACGTTTTTATGCAACGCTGAGAACAGCTATTGGACGACACCAAATCAACATTATAATCACATCAACGGACGAATCAAAGCAAAGCAACGCAAAGCAAAGCAAAGCAAAGCAAAGCAAAGCAAAGCAAAGCAAAGCAAAGCAAAGCAAAGCAAAGCAAAGCAAAGCAAAGCAAAGCAAAGCAAAGCAAAGCAAAGCAAAGCAAAGCAAAGCAAAGCAAAGCAAAGCAAAGCAAAGCAAAGCAAAGCAAAGCAAAGCAAAGCAAAGCAAAGCAAAGCAAAGCAAAGCAAAGCAAAGCAAAGCAAAGCTAAGCGAAGCGAAGCAAAAGCAAAAGCAAGGCAAAAACCATGCGGCGCAAAAACACAAAGATTGAAAGATTTATGTAAATGCAAAAATCCGTTTGGTGACAAATTTGTTATTTTCGGTGTTGACTTTCGTCAAGTTTTACCTGTTATAAAATACGCTTCACCTGTGGAGATAGTCAATTATACTTTAAAGTCAACATCAATTTGGCCAAGCAGCATTATATTATTGAAAGTACCGAATAGCTGGAAATCTACAAATATAATTCAGGGACACGGACAACTCGGCACCGGGAAAATTCGGCACCGGCGACGCGGCACCGGACAACTCGGCACGGGGAAAACTCGGCACCGGCATAACTCGGCACCGGGGAAACTCAGTTCCGGGCTAACTTGGCACCAGTTGAAAAATTTAAAAAAAATATATGAGGATCATTATTAAAAGGTAGATCCCGGTCGAGGCTAGGTTAGTGTTAGGAAACGACTTGTTTTTTAAAAGAGAAAGTCATTAAAAGGTAGATTAATTACTAATAAAGAATATTTGAATGTGTGACATAATATGGTCCGGTACCGAAAAAAAATGCGAGATTCACCCCATTCCTAGCTGGAGTAGTAGCACAATTTGCCGAGTTTGAAAGCCCTAAGGGGATGTTTTTAAGGAGTTTAGTGCTGCAAAAATGGCTCTGGAGCGGACTCGGCACCAGTTGAAAAACTTAAAAAAAATTAAAATATAAAAAATTTATTATATTAAAGAAATTATATACCTTTTTATAATTCACTTTCCGGAACAAACGCTACCGAAGTTATCATACGTGACTTTGCGACGGAAATGGTCTTAAAAATCCGAGGTGACCTTCTCTTTTAAAAAAAAGTCGTTTCCTAACACTAACACTAACCTAGCCTCGACCGGGATCTACCTTTTTATAATGATCCTCATATATTTTTTAAAAGTTTTTAACTGGTGCCAAGTTATCCCGGAGCTGAGTTTCCCCGGTGCCGAGTTGTCCGGTACCGAGTTGTCCTGTACCGTATAATTCAGGACATTTACAGCAATTCAATTGCTTCTAATGCCGATCTCTCCGACAGAATTATATTAGCCTGCCACAATGATGATGTTCGGGCGAGATTCATACCTACTTAAGTCAAGATATAGCTAAACATCGAGGGGTCGATCAAACAGAAGAGGACATTCGGTTGGAATATGAAGTCGAATAATTAAATTCATTGAATTTCCCTGGTTTTCCGGTACACAAATCAAAACTTAAAATAGGATCTGTTGTTATGCTAGCAGAGCTTTAACAAAGTTGGTATATACATCGATAGGCCTTTGTTTAGTCATGGACAGTTATATGTAGCAGTATCAAGATTTCGAGCGAAGGATGGAATACCAATTCAAAGTGAAAGCAACATAAAAAATGTTGTATGGAAATAAGTTTTATAACTTGAAGTTAATAGGGCCGCAAAGCGGCCCTGGGGGGTTGGGCCGCGTTAGCGGCCAGGGGGGCAAAGCCCCCCTAGTATATATATAAAATAACACAAAAAACAACGACAAATGTAAACACACGCAATGATTTGTAACTTTTACAACAGAATGTACTTGAGAAATAACTCAACGTTCATTGGTTTATTCAAATTTTTATCAAATTAGTTGGCATATTTGCCGCGTCCTTTCTAAGCTTGGTGGAGCTGTAGATACTTATTTTTCCTAAATAAAAATACAAAGATTTTGATGTTTTCTTTTTATACATGAAATTTTTAAGCGCAAGTGGCCCGCGAAAAATCTTGCCACGGGGCCCGACGTGGCTCTCGACGGCCCTGGCCAAAGCTGCTATAAAAGCGCCTCAAAGCCAATCCGCATGGGAATGCAGATAACAATCTTTCAAGAAACTGACCAAGGACAACAATCTATCTATATTGGATAAAATTATATTTCTAAAAGCCGGTCCTGTGCAAATAATTTGCATGGGGAGCGTCCATTAATTACATAAGGGCGAATTTTAAATTTTTGACCCCTTCCCTACCGCATGTAAGGATATGTAAGATCTTGCCAACCCCCTCCTCAAATCTTACGTAAGGATTATTAAAAAAAAAGTTAATTTTGACCCCCCCCCCACCCCCCATTATATATTTATAAAATATGAATAATAATAATATTATAGGAAATATAAAAAGTTAATAAAGATAATTAAATAGGTACTTCAAAAAAAATATTTTAATAAACTTAAGTAAGGATACCTCCCCCCCAGTCCCCAAACCCCTACGTAATTAATGGACGGCCCCATGGATTTAAAAGATTTCAAAATAGTTTTAAATTTCAATAGATTTCTACTACATTGACCTTTTATAAATAATTTTGTTAAGTTCAAAAAGGTTGAACCAGCAGTGACGGATTCTCGAACAGGCGCATGAGGCGCGCGCCTGGGGCCTCAAAATTTAGCTTTTTTTGGACCACCGATATGGTGTATACCAGAATAAAGAACGTGTGTAAAATGCACACTGTAGGGTGTAGGGGAAGTGAAAATATTTAGCAGAGGGCCTAAAAAATTAAATTGCGCCTGGGGCCTCTCAAGTGCCAAATCCGTCACTAGAACCAGTTATCATAAAATAGGTTTTCAAAATTGACGAAGACACTGGTAAAATGTTGTAGTAAGTAGTTTACTTTTTATTAAAAGCTTTTATTTAACTTGGTGTGACCGTTGTCCGTCGTCCGTCCCTTGGACTTTTCGAGGCCGTTTTTAACCAACTTCCCGAAGTTCTAGAGAGCTGAAATTTGGAACATAGCTTTCTCTTGCAGCGAATTTTCATATATTAATTTTGTGTCCCAAAATTCCGCGAAATAAGCGAAAAATCGCGATAAAACTGAAAATAATAAAGCGCATGCGTGGCTGCGCATTGTACAGTTTTACCATACAGGGTGAAAAGTTACATTACTAAATCGCATTCGCATTTTTAAGGGCCGCATTCAGGGTGAAATATTTTGTTTTAATGATGTATACAGGGTGAAGCATCAAACATCAAAAACACATACCATAAGAATTCTGATAGGATGAAGCAAGAGCTGTATTTGACAAATATTACTAAAAAATTATTTATTCATTACTTGAGGCGTATTTTCGCGAGGCATTTTGGTTAACCAAAAGTAACCGGTTAGATTTTATGTCATTTTCGCGAGAACGGTTAGAGGGGAGGTAGATTTTGGTTAACCAAAAAAGTTAACCAAAGACGACCGCTCAAAATCACTGGTTACTTTTTGTGGTTACTTTTTGCGCCATCTGTGTGCGTCACAATTTAAAATTTAAAGTTGGAAGTGGTTCTAAAATGGATTTGAGGTTATGTTAAATTAATTAAAAACTAACATAGATGTTTATATAGAAGGCTAGATAACTAACTCGTATACAAAAGTGAAGCCTGGTCCGCCATTTGTCGGGTTGGCAAGGAATGTAAGCAAATGCTTGTTACAGTGTTTGTTTTGTGTGAGTTTATAGGATTATAGATAAATTATTTATGCCAAAAGGCATTGAATTAAATAAATTAGTATTATTTGCAAATAAATAAAACCTAACCTAAAACAATAAAATATTTTAAATTGTTTTATTGCTGTTATTCTGTATTATTTAATAAATAAATAAATTTAATATTAAATTCCTGCTTGAATACTATAAATTTACTCATGTTACAACAAGTTACGTAAGAAATTATTATGGTTTTGCCAACCCAACAAATGGCCGCCAGGCTTCACTTCTATAACATTGCATGTATTAGGAGTCGCGTATCTAGCCTTCTATATAAACATCTATGAAAACTAAACAATCATTATAAATTAATTTTCGAAGTTATAAAATCGTTTTGATTATTATAAAGTTTGGTAAAGTGAAATAAACGAATATAATTTACACTAAGGTGCGAAGGTGTATCTTTTTCTTGGTGAAGAATGACTGCAAATCATTTTGCAATCGTGGGTAAATGTAAGTAAATAAAATTCTTTTTATGTTTGAACATTGTATTCATATTAATTTACAGATCTTGAAGAAGCAATAAAATATATAAAGGAACTGTATTCAGAAAATCAGGGATAATTAATCGACCTTACAAGTAGGTAGATATCCTACGTTGTAGTTTGAAGTTGAACTTGAGAAGAAATTGATAATGATAAATATACTTTAATGAGTATTAATTAATTTATTGTTACAATTTACGGTAATGGATCAATCAAATGAACTACAAAGCTAGAGATTACTCGGTGGCGGATTTACCTTATTTTTATATCATATTTTGCATATCAGTTATATTAGAAAGGTAACTTTTGTGTTCTTTACGTGTTTAAAATTTAATATTTTTTTTATAATAAATTTATATTGTAACTTTTTGCTAGAATAATATTGATTATTAATTTTCAGGTCGATGGAAAAAGCAAGGTGATCGATTACTAATATCCTAGTGTTGGAAGAAAGTATTAATTTGATTATGAAGCTGCGGATATGCATTTTTACAATAAGGTTGGAACAGCATAGAATAATTGAAAATTAAGAAAACGAAAAAATGTGAAAACATAATTATTATTTCAAGTAGTACACACTCTGATATAAAATTTATTTTTATTTAATAACATTTATATTAACCATTGTAAATAAAAATTGTAACAATTGAATTATTAATATTTAGATTAATCTTGCAGCTATCGCATTTCTTTTTGCTTCTGCTCTTCTGTAGGCTGCTCTTTCGTTTTCATGTAGTTCTCTGCATGGTGGTCCTACATCACTATCTATAGTATCATTATTATTGTCTTCCATTTGCCATTTATCGTGGCATAAATAACAAAAATTATGCAAAACAGGCAGCAGTAGTTATTTCAATTCCTTTTGAAACTGTGCCTCTGTCTATATAGGAGTCTTGCCCACCTCCCTTTTACTAAACCAAATACGTTTTCAATACATACACGATCTGAACTTAAACAGATGTTATGACTTTTTTGCACTTGTGTCATATTGTAGGATCTAGGAAACGGTTTCATGAGCCACGTTTCACCTATTATATGAAAATCTTCATTCGGAAAAAATTTTTGTTTTCCAAACTCTTCGATGTGTTTCACTAACAATGAGTTTGAAAAAACTCTTGAATCGTGAGCCGAACCAGGAAATCCAACAAACACGTAGGTAAATATTTTATCTGCAGAACAGATTCCCATTAAATTAATAGAATGGTTTTGATGCCGATCAATGTAGCTATCTTGCTGGCTGGCATTGATTTTAACGTTTATATGGCTCCCATCAACGGCAACAACAACAATTAAGAAGAAAAAAAGAAGATATACTTCCAGCACGGACTCCGATAGTTCAGAATCTGACGGGCGAAGAAAATAACCACGTCGTCGTTCCAAATAACATTGTTATATATTTTAATAATAAATAATATTTTTAAATAGATTCTTAGTTACTTTTTTATACCCGTCCACCATTGCTATGTAAATCTATATCAAATTTTAATATCTATCAAACAGATTAGTCCTTACAAGTAATAAATAAAAGCAAACAACTTGAAGAATAAATCATTGTTTACATTATTTCACAAAAGTTTGGTTAGTTTTCATTTCAATTTTTAACCAAAAGTAACTTTTTGCATTTTCGCGACCACAAACGGTTATTTCAAAAATTGTGGTGGGGGACTAACCAAAGGTGACCAAAAGTAACCGAGCGGTACTAACCGGGATCCTCGCGAAAATACGCTTTTACAAGGACGTAGACGCGTTTCCCCATCTGTAAGTCGAATTTTGGGGTGAAATTGGCATCATACGTTATAGCCTAAATGAACATTCATTATTGGTCTAGGATTACTTTTTGTAATCGAAACAAAAATTGTACGATCTAACATCTGACACCAATTTCACCAAAAACTTCAAAAATATAACGAAAATAGAAAAACACGTCTACCCCCCCCCCCAATATTTCGCGAATAACTCCGCGACGGTTGAGGCTCAAACGAAAAAATGGAAGCTCAGTTAGACTCTAACGATGCTTTAACGTTTGACACCAATTTCACCCCAAAATTCAAATAAAGAGGGAAAATAGAAAAACAAGACCCTCCCCCCCCAAATTACTAGCAAGAAGTTAATCATTTGTAGAAGGAGGCAAAGCTGAAGTTCTCCGATAAGAATGGAAAATACTGAAAATAATAAAGCGCATTCGTGGCTTCGTACAGTTTTACCATACAGGGTGAAAAGTTACATTACTAAATCGCATTCGCATTTTTAAGGACCGCGTTCAGGGTGAAATTTTTTGTTTTAATGATGTATACAGGGTGAAGCATCAAACATCAAAAACACATACCAGAGGAATTCTGATAGGATGAAGCAGGAGCTGTAAAAAACATGACTTTTCTTCTTTAGGTACCTATCCGATTTCGGATGTACGGCGATCCCCCCGACTTAACCAAGAAGGCTGTACCAGGGAAATGTTAATGTTAATGGGGTGGCGGTTTGCGTATCCACAGATCAATTTTGGACTTAATTAGATCATTAACATTTTAAGGATTCTTATTGGCATATTACTCTCGGTGGTTTGCCATTGCCTTCCGAGGGGAGACGGTCAGAATAAAGTTCTTACTTCACTCGGATTCGAACCGGGTATTTAGCGTTCATAGTCAACTCGCGTTAGCACTATGCTGCGACCGCCTCCCACTTAGTCAAACATGACTAAAAAATTAAAAATAAAAAATTAAATATTTTTAAAAAAAACCTTTTATTTAAAATTAAAAAGGTGCACTAAAAAATAAAAAATAATTTTAATAAGAATAAACAAAACTTCTTGAAAACATCAATATAAAAGCGTGGGGCTAGCAATTGCTTACTTACCTCACTTACCTCTAAATAAATAGCCCCACGCTTTTATATTGATGTTTTCAAGAAGTTTTCTTTATTCTTATTAAAATTATTTTTTATTTTTTAGTGCACCTTTTTAATTTTAAATAAAAGGTTTTTTTTTATGCACTAAGAAGATACAAGTAAAGAATTTAATTTTGTATAACATAATAATAAAATTTCAAAGTCATAGATATTTAAAACAAGACCCACAACGACAAGTTTACAATTTTTTTACTCATAAAGTATTTTCTCAAATTTAATGAAATTAGGACTATAGATACCTAAATCTTTTTTGTCTATTTCCAAATTTTTGTAATGATGTATTTTAAATATTTCTTGGATTATTAAGTATAACAGTAAAGTATAATAACTTCGTTATTATAACGAATATTTTTGAAGTAATTGAACATATCAATCGGAAACTATGGTATATTATTATTTTTCAATTAAGTAAACAAAATTTTCAATTATATTCTAAACCATATTTTTATGGCAGTTCATATATGGCACGACAATTCAAAATATTAAAGTGCGACAGAATTAGCAGCCTGAGGAGAGAAGCGACGGAAGGGAACTTAATATTTATGTCCTTCTGAGATGTAAAGCGGCAACTGCTAATCCATAATATTAAAAACATATTATTGTTATTGACGTGGCATATGCCGCTCTATTCTATAGTGATACAAAAACTCATTTTAAGACTTCATAAAGTGATCGCAAAAGAAGATCTAATGCGTAGAAACCAAAACTCGTACAATCGTGTTTATGTTGGTGTCAATTGGGTGTCACGCGATGTCTACTGCGCCGGATTTTGTCTACGCCCTCTCGTCTTCCTTTGTGATCAGTTTACAAGGTCGCAAACTTGCAATTTCCACAAACTATGCATCTCCATTTAATAATCGAAATATTTTTTATTTCAATACAAATGCATACCTGTATGTAGTGGCGATGGCAATATTTCAATCCTCTCTTGTGGCTCATTGATTGGTTCTAGTAAAATATTGGTAAAAATCTTTCTTTGAGTGAATTTTATAAAAAAATAATAATTTTTATTTGAAATATTTTTCATCGTTCAAGAGATATTTGAGAAAAACTATTTTCCAAGATAGCAGACTTCCAAAATAAAAAAAGAAAGGATAATAAAAATATTAAATTTCTTTTGTATTCATTGCAAACTAAAATACCTTTCTATCAAAGATATCAATCAAAAATGTTTTCGAGTTTCTGGTAGAAACTTGAAGAGAGAAGTACTAGGTAAGTGCGTAATAAATAAAACAAGAGTAAAAGATAATGAGGCTTTGTATTGAATATCCTAACCTAAAACGATGATACGAACAGTTGCTACTTACAAAGACGTTAACATCTATATAATTATTTCTAATCGATTTATTTATATATTTATATAATTTTATACTATGATGGTACATTTACGCAGACCATTTACAATGCTGCATATAGAAATATACAATGGACAAGACCGAAGATGTTGTAGAGCACTTAATAAAAGCATGGCTCGATTTTCAAAAAATCAAAAACATAAATAACAAATGCAGCAATGTTTTTCACCCGCACATACATACATACATACGTACTTTACACATTGCACTTATCCATAACTAAAAGTAGAATTAAAATCTAGCAGTCGCAAATGAACAACTATAACATTTCAAACTTTTGGGTTTCTTTTACGTGAAATATGGCACATATATAGACATTTTAATATCAGAAAATATTTGTAGCTTAATAATTATTGACATACATTTATGCGTTTGAAATGTAATAGTTGTAAGATAGTAAGTTTGAATTTGTTTAAACTTTTTATCTTTATTTAATATTCAAACAAGTGCAAACTTATTAAATGCCAAGTCCTGAGGGATCTAAATGTAATATTAAAATTAATAAGTATCACAAGTTTACTTCAATATAAAACAAAAATATTGAACACTATATTAGCTTTCAAGACTATAATGCAGCAATCATCACTTGGTTCTCGTTAAAACATGAAAAAATTTAAATATTACATAAACAATTTCAAAACTACAACAACTCAAAATTTATACCTGCAAATTAATCATAAAATTAAGTTCAGCCAAAACTGCACAATACACAATATATTATAGCATAACATAAAAGGAAACCTTCATTTTCAAAATATAAATTCATTATTTCAAAAATAATTTGTTGTTTTTGTTATTTTAATATCTTACGTATTGTATAATTTTAACAAACGTAATTTTTGTAAATGAGTGTCCGATTAAAAAAAATATAATATATAATCATATAACAAATAAAAATCTCAATCTCAAAAAATTTTACAATAAAATCTATGTAACATTTTCATTTTTATGTACAAATTAATTACATTTCAACAAATTATTCATCAAATATAATAAAAACATTTACGAAATGCAATTCACAGTAAAAATATGACATCTTGTACCATTTTTCTCAAGTATTGTCGGAAATTTTTTTAAATAAAATAAAAGGGTACAATAATTTAAAAACATTAAAAACAGGAACTGTAGAATATACATAATAATAATTATTGGTCAACAGGGTAGATTAATTTTTACCATACAAAAATATCATAAAGAATTTATTTTACGTTTTTGTATTTTGAAAAAAAATCTTAATGCTAATAAATATCTACTATTATTGCACGTCCTGTACAAGTCCAAATTTAAAAATATTACTCCAGCATAACTCAATATTTTTAATAAAACATCCTGTATTTTTATCGATTGATATTTTTATACTTTTTTCAACGTTTATTATGAGGCTAATTCCCAGTTCATTTACTTTTAAAACAATAAAAAGAATCATAAATATAATATTATTATAAAAGGAAAGTTTGCTTGCAAATTGAAAAATGCGAGGCTGCAGGCAACCTAGCAGAGCTGAACAGTAGGGCAGTCGTAATTAGGTCATAACCCAACTGTGCTTAGGTGCTTTTAGTTACCAATCAACAGTTAGGCTCGGTTGCAAGATCATAGGCCAAGCTACAGTAAAAAAAGAAAAATATTTTAAGAGTTCTCAAGATCAGTGCTTCTCAAACTTTCTCATATCGTGGCCCCTTAAATTTAAAAAATAATTTTAAAGACTATTTTTAGTTTGTAGTGCTCAACACTTCGTACATATTTATTGCTCTTACATAATAGGAACTTTTTTTTATCAAATGCTCACTAGCAGAAGTTGCACGCCCCGTAGTTTGAGAAGCACTGTTCTAGATCCGACGGTTGACAACTTTCCCCTCCCCACAAGTGTATTTTTCTAACAAAACTTATATTACATGTGGCCCATGTGTTGATCATTTTAATGTTTGAATATTAATTTACTTGTTGCCATTTTATATGTAGCAAATATATATGAGGCGTTCAGAGCTAAAGTGGATCAAGTCCAAATGTATAAAAAAAGTGTTTGTTGCGGATTAATAGTTGTTAATGGTGTATATTTTCAAATTATGATCCATATTTAAGTTAGTCTTCATACTACAACAATAAAAATGTGTTTATCCTTTTAATCGATTTAGGATTCAACCAGTGCTCATAAACTTTAGCCTTAATTATCTCAAAACTGTAATTTATGGACTTGATTCACTTTAGCTCTGAACGCCTCATATCTGGAAAGTAAAAATGCTATGGTAAGCCGATTGTTGCTGGATTCCGTTCTATATTAGAAAAACTAATGAATGCTAATTAAATAATTAATAAAATAAAATAAAAGCAAATGTAATAAAAAAATTAGGAGAAATGCAAAAATATTTAACTATTTTTTAGGTTTTATATATTACTGTTTATATATTTACATTTTACCTCTTTTTGTTACCATTTGCTATACTTTGCTTACTGTCAACCCCACCTTACCCCCCCCCCATCATTTAATAGTATTTAATACTTTTATTTTCAGCTTTCTTGACCCTACCATATCCGACTAAGTTTTTTTTTTTAAACGTATGCTTGACTTTTGTTTATTTTTAGTTTTTATAAAACTTCTATTATTTTATTTTAGTTATAATTTCATACATAATATGAATTAAGTTTTATTTAAGAATGCAATAAGAAACTATAAACTAAATTAATAATGGCTGGTCATTAGTGAAACTGAATTCAGCCAAATGCATTTGAATAAAAGAAACCCCCCAAATGTAAGACAGTTCTAAACAAAATTTCAATAGAATTCTAGACAAAGAAACAAAATTATAGTAAATTAACTACAAAGAGTGATTTTTGAAAGTGGACAAAGTGAATTCAAGTGAAAAAATATTAAATTTAAAAATTAACAACCTAAATTTATATTTTACTATTTACTTATCTTGTTAATTTTTGAATATTAATGTTAAAAGTATTACAAATAAGTATCAAAAATACTTAAAAACCCATAAAAAATCAACAGGAATATAAAAACCTGGAATAAAAATTTGAAGTAAATATAAAAAGTATGAAATGGCTTACAAAAATATAGGATGTTCCTTTTATAGACATTGTATTAAGGAGCTAAGCTTTTAATTTTAGCAATTTTGTAATAGATACTCTGTACAATAACAATAGAAAGTACCTAATCTTTTAGATGTTACCAAATTATGTTAAAAAAATCTTTGAAATTTTGAACCAACGCAACGCTTGGAAACATATTTTTTTGGTCAATTTAATAGATTTAATTACTGAAATAAATAACGTAATTTAGATGTGTTTGAATATAATTTAAACAATCAAATGTATTGTAAATACACAAATGTTTAGTTAAAAAAAATAATTTTCTTGTACACACATATCAAACACATCTATAACTTTTATATTTTGTATGGTAAGCTTCACCCTATATTTAAAAAACGTGTGAATATTTTTGGTAAATTACAAAAAATTTCCAAACAAAAATAAAACTTTCAATTATTACAAAAAACAACGTTTTATACAATTTTGTATGGTAGAAACTGCATATTATATTAAAATTTTTGTAATAAATAATTGCTTACAATTTTTGCCAACAAAATTGAAATCATATTAATGTATAAGTAAGTACTTATCAAGTGCTGCAACGTCCCCCTCCTCTAAATTATTTTACTTTAAAATTTGGCAAATGACATTTATATTACATAGTAAAAAATATTCCTCGTGCGGTACCGAAAACGTCTGAGATCACCACACAATAGTTTATGCTAAGGCAGTTCGATTATGTGCCGATTTGAATCTATCACTGTCGAATTTCACCAAGTGTTCTGTAACCGATGAAGTGAAATATTTTGCAATTAGGAGGCGACCTATACAAAATCCAAAAGCATGGGCTACGTGACACTAATAATAGATCTTGTGGAATCTTTCCCTCCACAATCGGGAGGTTCATTTTTTACACACTGTCCCGTAAGTTGATTTACACTAAGAGGATTGTTTATATCGTGAGGGTTCGTACCCACTGGATTACGTGGAGGTTGCTGGTGTAGAATAGGAGGTGGTGCAGGCGGCAGCTTACACTCAAACGATTCGTGTGGAGTAAGAGGACTCTGCAGCATGTACGGACTGGCAGCACTCACGGAAGGGCTAGCAACGCTCGTCGAGGGACTGGGTAAAATTATACCGCCAGGACTAGTCAGACTACTCAAACCCGATAAGGCACCAGGACTAGACATAGACTGACTCAAGCTTTCACCGTCCTCTTCTGGAGGTGTATGAGCATCCCCCACGCTGCCACAACTGCCTAGATTGTCGTCAGATTGATTTCCATCATTGCCATCACCCGATTCTAAATAACGAATACACTTCTTCTTACGTCTGAAACATTTTTAAAATAACATTAGGCTACTTCGTAACGAAAGAACACAGTCGACATAAAAAAATCACACAGCAAAAAACTCAATTTCAACATGCACACAGGATGATAATAATATCGAAAAAAATAACGTTCATGCTATTATTAACGGAAAATAACAATAATGTAAGGTTGAAATTAAAGTAGCACCACAATAATAAATAAATAATAATAAAATTCCTAAAAAAAGAGTACCTCAGAAAAATATTAGAAAATAAAATTAAGGTCTTGTTGTTAAAATATAATCATGCAAAAATAAAATTGCGAAAATTAAAGTAGTAAGTCTCTTGTTGGGAGATCAAAATTAAAAATCACAAGCACTAGTACAACATAAACAACAATCTAACATCGAACACTGCTGTTGAACTAACCACGGGCTAACACGAGTAGCCTACAGGTTGACATAGGTGGGTTCCTGTGGAGACTGAGCAGAAGCTCCACTGCCCGTCGAATGTAAGAGACTGCTATGAACCGCCGTTGAGCTGCTGCCACTGTGTGCGCTGCTCTCAGGGCTAAACAATCGTTATATGTACAAGGGGGCACACACTTGTTACAATATTCCACACTCACAAACATAATATAGAAACAATCACAGAATACAATACAAAAATGCATTCCTTAAAAATAACTTGCATACACATATACAGAAAAAGTAACAAGTAAAAACATTATACAAGTAATACTAAAAAAAAAAGATAGGAAAGAAATTGTGCATGAATAATCAGAAAATGTGTCTCTACTTTAGCAAGTATATTTTTTAGCCCCCTTTGCAATTTAACGATTGTTTGCTTTTTTGATGCAACAGCAGTGTCTAAGCGCAATAACAAACCCAATGGGGTCCTTCTCTTTGTGGGAAGACACATTTTCTGATGGTATTCGTGGTAGAAATCAAGCGTGTCTCATGTCATTTACACCAAATATAAAAGTAACAGTCTTTCCACATAGATAAGAAACACCAATCATATAGAAAGTTGCAACATATATACTAAAAAAATACTACCAAAATAAGCCCCATCATGAGTAATACTTCACGAAATTTCCAAACAAAAAAAATTTAGTATTAGTTTTGATTATGTAATATTGGATAGGTACGCAAATCTTACGGGAGTTTTGGAAACATTGTGTGCAGTCTAAAAGATTATCTATCACAAGATAGTGCTACTCAATTGTAGGTCCATGTTCACGGAACACCGCGATCAGCTATACGTCATGCACTGCTTGTACTACAAGGGACACAGTCCCAAATTACCCTTGGTATTCTACAATGCTATATATTTTATATAAAATGACAATGACTAGAAAGCAACATTATCTCTTCCCAAAGCCAATAGATTTTGACTATAAAGTAATATATTCTATTGTTTCAGAAACCGATGTTTGGTTAACCAAATACCGATAAAGTGGGTATATTTAATTTTTTGTAAAGAAAAAAGAATGTGGTACTCTAAACCTAATGGCTCTCTTCCTTTCAATTTAGTACTTCCGTAAGTTTTGCATATTAGATATTATTATTCAAGTATTGCTATTAAGTAAGTAAGCTATAGCATTTTCAAAATCTTAATTTTGTAGGAAGGAATTTCAAAGTTTGCAATGTGTGCTCCAAAGTCAAAAGTGTTGATGTATTTTGTTGAAATTATAATATAATGTAATATTATGGTGACCGACCGTGGATCCGAACATACGATTTTTTTAAATTCCTGCTTCCGATCATAACGGATAAGAATAAAAAAGATATCAATTTAAAGAGATTTGTATTCCTCGTCTAAAGATACCTAACACTTGATATTTCTTTTAAATTACTGTGAAAAACTCACTAATAAAATGAAAAAATAGCGCATTTAAAAAACTTTTAGCTGCCTTGTTTGAATTTAATTGCCATTGATTTTGTTTAAAAATCAATAATTGCCAACAAGTTACTTTGATAGATTAAAATAAATTTGGTTAACAATGAAAGCAAGCAGAACTTACTCTGTTGAAGAGAAAAGTTTTGGTATATGGTACTATCTATCGTAGTAATTTGCAGTTATTATATACAAAATCTCTTTAAATTGCAGGAATTTAAAAAGATCAATTTCCTATGTTAGGATCAGCGGGTGGTCACCCGGTACCATAATATTATCTAATAATAATAATTAAATATTTGATTTTAGAGTAACACATAACAAACTTTGAAAAAATGCTCTCCTTTAAAATTAAGATTTTGAAAATACAATAGTTTATGTAGGAGGAATCGATATATTCTTCTTCAGAAGTATCAGCTGGAATTAAATTATGTCAAGGAAATAAATCTTGTGAAATATTTAAAAATATAACTTTATGTAGTATTATAGAGATAAACCTTATGGAAATTTTAAAAACAGCCGATGTAGTTCAAAAATTATCAGCGGAAAAAAAAATTGCTTAATTTTGCCCTACGCCTGTCTTCCAATTTAGTAGCATCATCTGTTGATAATCTTTTGAACTACACCACATTCCAGAACTCCAATCAAGGTTATTTCTCCGATACTATATTGTCATATTGCGTTTCCCTTACAAAAAGCACCATGAATGATCAACTCGAAAAGTTTTGAATTTCAATAATTTTTGATTTTTTGAAAAGGGATAAATTTTACAAATTCATATATTTTGGTTTTTTTAATATTGGCTTCTGTTGCAAAAAGGTCATATGAATACCCCCGTTATTTTACAAGGCACGTGTGCCTACAAACAATTTTGAATAACCAATAACAACCCCGATAGAAGGGAAATTTTCATTTTTAATTTATTTTGTAATGTTAGGAAATTTAAAAAATGTGTTGGCATCTGCTAAAATAAAGTGAATTTGAAGAGTTGGACAAATTGGGATTTTTTACCCGGAAGTGAGGAGAATTTTTAGAAATTCTTGATTTTGGGAAACTGTAGAAGACTACCGGAAATTTTACAAACATCCTGGTAAATCTAAAGAATTCCATCGTGCATGGAACGAAAATTTAAAAAATGAAAAGGTACCCAAAGTTTTCTTTTCAGTATTATAATTTTCCTGCTTGTGTTTGTAAGCGGCAGGTTACTTTGAATTTCAAATATCCGCTTATATTACAGGTACATGAAGGGTATTGTTGGTTATAAACTGCGTTTTATGAGCTCAAATCCCATAACTGAAGTGTTGAAATTTTTCAATTTTATACTGCACGAAACTTATCCTGTTTATTTATTAAAATTTACCCCCTCAATTAAGTTTTCTTGTGTGAGAACAGCTCATACCCATGGTGCTTTTATTTCCTTTTATAGGTTAAGTTAAAAATGTTGAGTCTCGAGAGCTATCTGTGCTAAATATCTGTGACTTTATTAATTGCATAGAATTTTTCTCCCTTATTTTATTTATTTTTTAGGACAGTATAATGAAATTTATTATATAAGAAAATTTCACCAAAAATTTAGGTACAGTATTAGAGTCGCGATTATTAGATATTTCCATATTCGACATTTCATTACTCGACATTCGGATTATTCAACCATAATTTAAAATATATAAGATGTAATGCCGATTTTAATTAAATATTTTATCTTGGAATGTGTAAATAATTGAAAGTTTGCAATCTGAATGTTTAAATAAAAATTAATGCTAGAAATTGGAATTTTAAACGTAATTTTGCTCAATTGCGCCAATAAGTCCAGCTGCTTTAGTGTTACGTATAATACTATACAGATAGTTAATTTATAATTTTAGTATCACAAATTATAATATAATATAGATAGCCAACGCCAATATAGTCTCAAAAGGAGACGGGAACCATGTAGTACAGGAGACCTGTAGGAGGAAAAGCATCCTAAGGCTGCTGCGCATAAAGTCCTAATAAATTCAAAAATATTTTCCCTAATGGGTGACACCATCTACTTTTCAGGAAGAAATAAAGTAATACATATAAATTTGTACAGGGGTGTATAACTAGGGAGACTTAGCCCACCTACAAAAGTTAAAAGAACATTTAGAAAATGTGATAATATTAAGGAAATGATGGTCACCAACTTCAATGAAAGTTTCGATTCCAGCATGGAAATTGTGCATCACACAGTGAAGTAAAATGAAATTAAAAAAGAGTTCCCAATGAAATTCAACAGTCCTGCTACTATAGATTGTTGTAAATGCTAGAACTTTTTTTTGTAATAGGACCCACAGTTTTTATAGTAAATCTCGTAATAGTTATTATAATAATAATAATATAATCTTTTAAATAAGGAAAAAAAAAACAAACACGATGCTTTCAAACAAAACAAAATATGTTGTTTTATTGTTGTGTTATCTGAAATAAATTGGAAAGAAATATATTTTTGTTAAAAGTTAAGCAAACTTCAAAAGCGTTAACGAAAACAAACAGTTAGTGGGCCTAACTTAATTTGGTAATTTACCAAACACAATAACAATTTTACTTTGCTAATAATGAACTGTTATGACGAATTTTACTAGCTTGTTCCTGAATGACAACTCCCAATACTAAAATATCCTCATAAGCTAAATTCCCTAGTAATCTTTTTGTATTTTAATATTTCAATTCAGTCAGTTATATTTTGTGTGCGCTCTACCTCACAAACCAATAAGAATTTCACAACCCAATTTCATATTAATTTAGTAAATTTATATTGAAACTTTACAGCTGATTAAGTTTTGGTTGAAATTGGTTCACAAACACTTGACAGTGATAATGACGCGAATAAATGGATTAACAAGATTCCACTACTTTTTGTAAAAATCGTTGAGTTATTTAATATAATCTATATTCAGAGACAATGGGTGTAAGGGCGTCCAAAAAGGTAATCTACATTCAGTGGTATGCCGTTATGACCTTGGAATTGATTACCTTTGTAACAATTTATTAAACCAGTTAGCCATTGTTCGAGAATGAGCCAGAATAATGTTCAATTATTTTACAAGCATTTTAATGATATAGTAAAAAAAATATAAGTATCAAATATGGAATAACACGGTTATATCGACATAAAAAGGTAGTTTTTAAGCTAATTAAAAAATAAACTAAAACATAGTGCTGGACTGTACAGAAAAATAGACGAAAGTAACTCCTGTGGAGCAATATTTGTGATAATAAAAACTAAGTTAAAATTTTTGTATAAATTAATAAAAATTTAAAATACGTATAATAATAATAATAATAATTAGTTAATATGTAATCACAATAATCACTGGTAGATAACAACATTGGAGAGCCTCGGTTATCCGGACACACTTCAGTTGTATTCTTGTGTTCAGTTTAGTTTATTTTACTTTTATGAATAAAAACTATAAAAAATAAAGTAATTCAATAATATAACGATGGTTTTTATTCAATAAAATAAAGAATATTATGCAACTAAAATAATATTATAATATACTACAATCAAATTCAGCTATAACAAACTTAGAAATAGCGCACACTTCGTTATAAGGAACAAAAATAGTTCTGATTAAAATATTCTTGTTAGCATAATATAAAAATCTGATAATTGATTCGGGTTAATCATTTGAGTCACTTAAACAAACTTGAAGAAAAAAATTAAAATGCTGGTGAAGTCACAGCCAGGTCGATTTGGCATGGAATGCCCCATACCTTTTGTATAATATTATTATGGGTAGGAAATACTAATTAATTAATTTAATGTACAATGAATTGGTGTAGTAGGTATATAATCATTGTAATAAATAAATAATTATTAGCTCGTGAAAATTGTTAATTATAATTTAAAAAATTTAACAAGTTCAGTAAACAATAATAAAATTCAAAGCAATTTAAATTACAAGCTTTGAAAAGATATAATTTTGATTTTCAAAATGTATTTAAGGATTTAAATTTAAAGTATTTAAAGAGCTTGAGGCTAATTATATTATATCCACTTACTTATGAACAGAGGTTCTCATATTATTGAAATTGGAGTGTCAATTGTTATGTAGGATAGGTCAGGTTTTCGGATCCAAGTAAACAAGCATTTTAGAATTTTTTATGTTAATTACTCTAATCCACCGAAAAAATGCTATTTGTTTGGCTATAATAAATGCTTATTTATTATAATATTTTAATTTTTTTTTTATAATTTATTATTCAGTGAAGACGCGAGAAACTAATGTGCCAGAAATGGGCGAGTCAATAACAATAATATATGCTATACAGTGTGTTTCAGGTTGATTACGCCAAACTGTACCATATTATGATAAAATTTTGTTAGATCCATTTTTTAAAATTTGAAGAAAAAAAAAGTTGTTTACGAAGCCTTGAAATTTCAATAAAATTTATTTCTTTAAAAAATGCATCCATTGATTTTGGGGAAATCGAATTTCAAACATTTAATTGTCTGTAAATTTAATTTGTAGAGTATTTTAAAAAGATTATTTAGATTTTATTAATTTTAACCTAACTCAAGAAATAAGAAATATAAATAAAAAATACTCAGTTTTGAAAAATGGTACTAACAAAAATTGTTAGCTTAGGAGTGATTTGTCAAGTGGTACAATTTGGATTATTATTGGTCGACCTGAAACACCCTGTATACGAATGGTACATCTTAAACAAAAATTATTTAATTATCGGTCATCTATATTTGTTTTTATTGTATTTGTGTCATTAAAATCCAATTAAAATCTATGTATTTAAGAGAAGTCCCAATCTAGATTTTTCAGGGGGCATTTTAATTCCAGCCAGTCGGGCACTGATATTACAAGGTTACAATAATTAATAAAAAAAATTGATATTATACGTAATAATAATTTTGCTACTCAAAAATATTTTATCTACACAACATACATTTTTTATAAATCCCCCCTCCCTCATAATTCTCTGATAAAACTGTTATTAATGTAAACTAAAATAACAATCATTCACACAAACACTTAATTCGAAATTTAAAAACATTAAAAAAGTACATAATATTGAACACAACAATAAAACATTAAATTATTTACCTGCAAGGCTTACACCATTGACTTTGTTGATCCAAACCATAACGTGCTCGACATTTCTTCATGTTGTTACCTATTGACAAATTTAAGTCAGAAAAACTTGAAAAACATTAGATTAATTAATAGGTATTAGAAGACATGCGTATAAAGATAACGATAACTATGCTACAACTACACAAATAGATGCGTCTACAGCAAAAATAACCATCACAAAGTAATGCTTTGGTCAAGCCAAAAAAATTTATTTTCAAAATCATTCAAGGTTGAACCTTGACCAAAACTTGACAGTATGGTTTGAGTTATTTTCATTTCCAAAAAATATAGGAAAAAAATGAGTTCCAGCAGTCCCATTCCAAACGAAAACTTTTATTAACAATTCGGTTCCGTACCCAAAACAATTTTGCCCTGGCCAAAATATAACGTACGGAACTGACGAAACTAAATTTTTACTAATTTTTTGGTGGTACATGCATTTTACTGCACCATATAAAATTTAAGCGTTTTAAATACTTCTACATGGCTTTGAAAACAAGTCTAACATGCTGTGACAAAAAAACTATTGAAAACTAATTCTACAGGATTAATGATACTAGGAAATGAAAATGAAGGGTCATGCAAGTGTATCTACGAGCTAGGGATATGTCCCAGTGACAGCAACGTGCATACAAGTCCCCTTTATGTATAGGGTCTGCTCTGAACCAAAAAAAATGATGGTAACAGAGTAGGTCCTGGCCGGCCAGCCTGCGTCTTACCCCAACCCAACATGCAAAGAAAGAATAGGTACGGCTCACAAGTTACTAGAACTGTATTCCAGTAAGTTGCGAGTAGGCCATCACCTCCGTCGGCAGGGTCTTGTTTGCGCTTCCTCTTCTTGCCACGAGACGCATTGGCGCGTGATGACCAATCAGGATAGAGCTGCATGTGCAGCTGACGTTCGCGTCTTGCCAACTCATAGTATTTGGCCTGCTCCTCACGACCCAACGCGTGCCACTAAACAAAACACAGTCAAAAGCAAGTCGCGCACCGGCAGGCACCAAGAAGCCACAGCACGCCACAATGCACCTGCCACTGACAGCCTGGCCGACCCGACAATCCCCATATTGCTCGACAAGTATGCACGTTAGCAGCAGCTCTGCCCCAGCACCCGAACAAACTACACATCCAGAGCAAAATACATTAGTGTTAGACATCCATGCATGTGTAGTTAGTTCGGGGCAACGAGTTAGAAAGCAGAGCACGTGCAGGCCAATTATATAAATTGGCGTGCACGTCCTCTGGTGAATGGTTAGGGTGCGCGAGCAAGTACCTCCCGATTCGACTGTTGTGCGTTCTTTCTTTCGTTTCTTCTTCTTGGTGCCGTAACCGTAATTGTCCCGCGCGCTCCAGCCCGGGTACAGCTGCATGTGCAGTTGGCGCTCCTGTCGCGCCTTCTCATAATACTTGGCCTGCTCTTCGCGGCTCAGCGAGTGCCACTATATATATACAATCGTACAGTTTTACACATTCATTCTTTATTATTAATTTATTAACAGTTTATTTGAAGATTGACTTTTTATTAAATTGGCAAGATACTGTAATTTTCTTTTGATTGTACAAAACAAGTAAATTTGCATTTGATTCATTAATACATAATGTTTATTAAAACTGAAATCGTTTGATAACTTTGAGTTTTATATGTATGAGAAAATAAAATAACCATTAAAAGCAAAATATATGAATGCTTACAAAATATTAAAAAATTCGTAAAACAGCTAATAGTAAAATTAAATTTTATTCAACTGTTTTATCATGACACCTCTTTGAAAAAAATTCAAATAATGAATTAATTTACTTGCTAACAAGTAAAATATTTTATTTTCTCAGTCTTGTATTTCTCAATTGCTCTATTAATTAATTACAAAGTCATTAAATTTGTTAAGATTTAAAAAAAATATTTGGACTAATTTTAATTAACAAAATTCCAACTTCAGTTAATTTATTCAACATCACATCTCGCATCCGTTCAAAATCTCACACGCAAATAAATTTATTTTTAATTCATTAAATCAAAATTTACGCTTTCAACCAGATATATCCTGACGCAGTCAAAATGTCATCCAACAGAAATATCACAATAAAAAAAAGTTTTTCTTACCCGTCGACCCAATATCTGATTAATTGCAGCACTTTCCTTAAGCGTACATTCGGCTACTACCTTTGCCCGCATTTCCTTCATATACAACATAAATGCATTCAAAGGTTTCTTGATATGAGGTTTCTTTTTGTCTGCAGAATTAGATCCATCTTGATTATTTTTGCCATCTCCTACACTATTTTTTTGATCTAATTGAACCCTGAAATAAAAATCATAGCATGAAAATTTTTTTTAACAATATAAAAATAGAAGCAAATATTGCTAATAAACACAAGCATTACCCATCCAAAGTGGAATATCCTACTTTGATACCATTTTCAGCGTGCGATTCATAACATTCTTTGGACATTTCGTTTTTTATAAGAGTTTCAATATTGAGAAAGGTTTTATCGTCCTTCGTGGTTTTCTTTTCTAGAAGATTGTTTAAAATGTTATTGTTTGGCTGCTGATATGGGGTAGCGAGATTTCCGGCGAACATGGAATTCATATACCAGGCCGTAAGAAATTTTCGTTCAGCTAAATAATTTATCATGGAATAAATATTTTCAGGAGCCACCAAATTTTTATTATTGAAACTTTCGTACAAATCTTGAGCTTTGTAGACGCTATTCATGATATTGCTTTTGATCTCTTGTTCTTTTACGTTATCAATGAAAGTTTTTTTATTGTAATTATCCTTTATTTCGTTGACACACTTATTAATTATAAAACCATCATCCTGACTAGAGGTGTTAAGTTTATCGTTAAATTTATTATTAGAAAAATTATTATTCATCGAACAATCGTTGCGTTTCTTAAGAGATAAGTCTTGGGGGCATTCTTCCACTTTGTCATAATTAAACGCGTCGTGAAAGCAATCGTTTTCGTTTATCTCCTTCATGTTGTTAATTGTTTTAAATTTTTGGTTAATATCGATAATCGAGGATGGGGCAACAATTGCGACAGGTTTTTTTTTAATTGTTAAATTAAGTGGTTCATCGGAGCATTCCATTGTGGTCACTTTGTTATACGAATGGAATTAAGTTTAGATAAGCGCAGTTTTAATAGGTACACGTTTAAATAATAAGTTGCTTGAACGGATTGAATTGTACACCGCAATGTATAAGTCAAAGCACTAACAGATTCAACAAGTTTTTTATTCCCCGTTTATCACGGAAAATCAATATGAATGGCTGTGCCCGTCCTTTGTTATCCTAGGAGAGAAACAGATAGACAACACGTGGTTTGTATAAACAGACCCAAGCATAGCGAATACATACACACACACGCATTTGAAAAAAGATAAATTTGGTCGAAACGAAACTTATTATTTATTGCGATAAAATATTTAACTGAAAAGCTTCCGGACAGGTGAAAAGCGCACAGTTAGAACCGATCGCAGCGGCGTTCAGAGCACATATCGAAATGTTGAAATGGATAGTGCAACTGTCTGTTTTGATTGCAGTGGGATAGAGACAGAAATCCGGGAAAACGTTTGTGCAACTCTTGATGAGCATGTTTATCGTCACAGCCGCCGATCGGTACTACTACTGGACTATTAAAGGAATTTTGGATTAAACGTGTACCACCCATTTGCAAAGAAGTAATTTAATTGAAAATTTGTATACACATTGCTCAATTTAAATTTAATAAAGAATGCAAATTATGTATATTACAGGTTAAGCATAAATAAACAAGGATTTAATTAAATTGGCATTTTAAATATCTCGGAGGGTATAAGAATTGATATTTATATTACTTATTTATTAATCCCCCATATACAGTACAAAGGACCACGAACATTTCGATATGCAGGATATGCATAATATACAACATAATATAAAAATAATAAAACGAGTGGAGATAATTTTTTGCAAAAGCTAAAAGATACTAAAATATTATTAAACTCGTATATTCTGTAAGTTGTATTAAGTGCTGAGATTACTGTAAGTATAAATTGAATTATAAAAAATGTATGCCATTTATGAACTCAAACGGAATTATTGATCAGATGCATAAAACCGGCCTCCAACTGTAAAGTTGGAAACAGTCGAAAGCTTAAAACCCCTTAACTAAAATTGTAAAGATAGATCCCTGCAATGTGTAGACAAAGTAAGGGAGAACTGGAAAAATTACACCAACACAACATATGAATCGTCCATTACATCACATAGATGGAGTCTGCTTTAACAAGAGTAAAGGGAAAACTAATTTCAAAATTAAAAATGTACGGTGCAATTATTGTTTTAAAATATGAAAAATTTCAACAAAAAAATTCAAATTATTCATTGCCCTCAGCACATAATCTCATCATGTAGTTACCTACTCGTAAATGTTTAACTCAAGAATGTCGTCAAGTTTTGCATGCAAGGAGTGTTAATTACAATTTTGCAAGAGTCGCGTTCTGCTAACGCGTCATCTTGCATATAATCAATACCACCAGGTCACATGCATCTCAAGTAGTCCCCGTATGTGTTAGGTATGTTAGCATAATTACAATTTCAGAACACGAGAAATATATTGGCAAGCACATCAATTGGAAAAGTTAGAGGAAAATAAAAACATTTATCTTTTAAACGGTTGTCATTTGTATTCTCATGAGAATTTTTTCAATCGTGGCAATCGTTTTCAAATATGATCCGATAAGAGAAACCACCTTCTTGATGATGATAAAATTAAATAAGGGTCAATTATCTGGTGCGTGCGAGGATTTTTCAACATTAAAAGCGTTGTCCAATCCTATACCGAGTAATTCATAGTAATATTATGTCAGGAATTATACAAATACAATCAAGTTCCACTTATCAGACTTAAACGAAAAGAAAGAATTCGAGAAAAGTTGAAGAATACAGTAACTAATGACATAGTTGACTATCATTACCACGTGTATGTTTTGTTAAATCATATAATCCTATCAAGACATTTCAATTAGCAATTAAACGCCAATCAAAGTTTCGATAATATATGGATATGCGTCAATGCGTTTATTCCAATAGTTTAGATTTTAGAAAGTGACTTTTTACAAGAAAAGATTTTGTAAATAAATAAAATAATACACAAAGATGTTTGATTATTTTTTCAATGCATTCAATGGACAGAAAACATAACATTTCTATGCAATTTCTTGTTTTCCTTTTGAAGAAAAATATTTATGCACACTTTTTCTAAAATACAATGAAGCAAAAAAAATCAGTAGTAATTATTTAAAAATATATAATTAATTATTGTGATTATTCATTTATACAAATGTGTAGGTAGTAGTTACAATTCATAAAAATATTATTTCTTTCTTTATTTGTGTATTTTTTTTAAAACATTTCTATAACCAGGAAAATTTGCAAATTCGAATGAGAAGAAAATTTTATCTGTCCGGATTAGCAAAGCTGTAGTGTATTTTTAAAATTTTTACTGTTGTTACAAGACCTCACGATTAGTAATCGCTAATTTTCACCAATATTAGAACATCTTTTCATCTGTTCATGCAAACACGGAAAAAAAAAGTAGCTATAGTTTGATGTAGTAGTGCAGGGGATTAGCTCAGTAGGTACCTTATAATGTAATATGTGAAGAAATGGGTGTGAAACCGGGGGGTCTGGAATGAAAACAACAAGACGGCTATTCAAAATAATTGATATAATATAATAATTGATCTTTGTTGTTTACTTACAGCTGGAAGGTATTCCATGACCCCCAAACCTCTCCGGTTCCTGGGGTAAAAATCTTGTAGAAAATAACCTGCATGCACTTAATTCTATTACGTTTTTTAAATGCTTTTTCAATTTTCTAGGGAGGACTAGGGTCCCTCGACTACAAAACTGATCGTTTATTGGCAAAGAGCGCCAGTTTCAAACTCGTACCCAGATCGTATGTGGCGGTCCTAATTCGGCGTGCTGGTTTATCCCAAGATGCATAACAGAGATTTGTCATACACGGTGATAGATTTGAAATGGCGCATTGAAGAAGCTTTTCAGAGTTTCGGAGTTCATGCCGATTATAGCATTGAAAATAGAATTTTTGAAAATACCATGGTGGGTTAACTCCTATTACTATTAGCTATTCAAGAAACCGTGATGGTCTAGTGGTTAAGAATTTGGAATGGTAATTCGTAGATCGTTAATTTTTTAATTCCGATGTAAACTACATAATTTAAAAAAAAAAAGTTCGGCGGTACTGGGATAGAACTCGGGACCTACGCGTTACAACTGCCATAATATGCTAAACCTATCATGTGCTAAACAAAAATTCATAACTGAAGAACTAAGAGGCAATCGACTAAAGGCCGAAAAGTGATATTTTATTTAGGTACTAGAATCACTAAAAAATTGGGATCTCAATTGGCGACATACTCACCGTAATGTCCCCTTGTTAATAGTGTCATTAAGAAAAGATCATAAATTGAAGTTATTGTAATAATTAAAATTTTTGTAGAATTTAATTATAGTAGGTACATAATTAATTTATTATAATTATATTATTATTGATTTACAGTTATGACCAATACAACAATAATTACACAGCTCATTACTGCTTCCCTATTTTAATTTGCCATGCCTCCCTCCATTATACGCCATCTTTCATCCATATCCTGGTCGCGCATTTCGGTTTCTCATCGTTTACCTAATCCCACCATCCAAGATTTGAGAGATCTATCTATCTTGTTTTTCTTAGGTGGTTCCCACATAAATATGCGTTTAGGCCCCATGGTATCTTCATTCTTAGTAAATCATCAAACCAACTCGGACCTCTTCTCTCAACCCTTTGAAATACAGATTCCGTTCGTTGACTGGTATTTCTAACTTCTTTGTTTGTTTTTTGCTAAATTCTCGACAACAAAGCACTTTTCCACAAATAATTCATTTCCACGGTAATGATTCTTCCTTTGCTATCTTTTTTAGTATCCCACCCTTTATTGCTATAAAACACAGTACCGCTTCAATCATTGCTTGGCGTTTTTTTTTTACTTGTAACTATTTATATTATGTTTATTCAATCAGATTCACTTTTAACGGATGTTTAAAATACGTTATCCAATTTCTTGCTCTCCTATACGATTTCCACCACTAATACTGAAAGATATTTAATTTTTTCTTTGAATTAAAATTGGTCTTATTTGAGTATCGTATTCAATATCACATCTTTGTCATCTTTTCACGCAATATTTTAGTTTAACTTTTAAGACTGTAATGGTCGAAATAATTTCAAATACGGCAAATTATCACCCGCAATCAAATCCCGCTGAAAGGGTATAATAGAGTATCAAAAACTTCATTATGAAAGCAATCATAAAATCTGCAATAAATTGTTACCCCAAGTAGTTTGTGTAGTAAGATCTGATTTGCCAAATAAATATGTTGTAACTCAAAAGATGAAAGTTAGAAACTTAGATAAAAGCTGCAATCATGGTTGAAAGTTATTAAAAAAATATTACAATTGGTTTTATTATGATCAAATTTGCCAAATATTTAATATATTGGATGAGTTTGTAGACTAAACTGAACTAAAATTTTATGTTATATCCTCAAATGATCTTCCGACTATAATTGACCAATCCTTTAATCCATTGTAAGTGTATTACATTGTGTAAAATACTAAATAATTTCGGTTTATTGTAGCATTTCAAATGCTATTATTTATATTTTGGCGGAAATCTATGCATCACCCTGTGTGCGTTTCAAACACGCGCACGCGTTTTGTATTTCGAAAATTTATCAAATGTTCATTCTTCGCTTATCTTTATGAAAAGTGCAAGTTTCATTTTACGTTTGTGCAATTTTATGTTTTAAAAGCCACAAATTGTTAGTTTATTGAAGTGATCTTTTTTTATTTTACCTTCTGTGCTACATTTGTGGGTAAGATTGCATTATTTTCTATCTTGAGCGGAAGTTTGACTTTTGATAAATTTTAGCTTTTTTTTTCGTACTACCACGTCAATTTTATGTGACGTTCATTCTTTGGTTTCCAATTTTAATTATGGTTTTTCTGAGCGGTTAATATGGTGTGCATCAGTAGCCCGATTGTCCATCTGGCTGTTTTTTATCCACCAACCATATGGTTATTTGTATGGATATGGGCCAGCAGTTTGGTTATCTTGTTTCCACCTGTGATGACCTTGATTCCTGCGTCGAACCATCTGTGGCAGCCATTTTTAATGATGTTGGAATTTCGTTTTTGGGTTCACCATTCCTGTATGAGATCAATGGAGAGGGCAGGACTGATCAACATTCATTTATCCCCATCTTCACCGCAGTTTTGCGTCCTTGATTAAGAAGTGGTGTGATAAGTTTGTCACTTTGGCCGTCTCCTTTGACGATTTATCCATACTTTTTGGGAAGACGTGCGAGCTCCATTCCAACATTGTGGGATTTTTGTCGCAGCGGTAGCGTGAGCCTATACCACTATTCCATCTCTAGTGGTTAGGACAGCACCAACGACGTAGGATGGCTGGAAAACCATTAATTAGTTTTTTTTTGGAAACGCATTTAGGAGATTTGCTTGTTTTAATTATTTACATCGTTATTGAGATGCTATACCGTTCGCAGGTGAATTGATTCTTGTTTAATTATTGTGCAGTTTTTGTTATTTTTAGCTTTACACCTAAAACTCAGTTTAAACGATGAACCATTAATATTCCAGAGGTTCCAAAAGAATTGAGATGTTGAATCGGACGGATTGAGGTGGAAGGGTAAGTTAGAAAGCAATTGCTGTATTTAATTTTACTTGATGATATCTCTTGCGAATGTGTTATTTGCAGTCAATTTTACCAACGTTTTATGTCTGCGTTGGGCAATCTCCTGGATGCGCGGATTATTTTTGTGAGTTGTCTTCATATGGCAACTCATCTGTATTTTATTTTTTTGATTTGATTGTCCCAAGGTATCCCCTCAGGGTATCTTGGATTTCACTTGATTTGTTATGTGTTTTGTGTCTCCTATTGGAGTTTTGGAATCAGATATTGTCAACCCCATCTTTATCTATACTTTGTTCTTTAAATAAAATCAACTCTTATTTACTTCCGTATTTTATTTAGAGGACTGGCGCCCGAAAGGTTTTTTTTCCTTAGTTAGTTGTACACTGATCGTCTGAGCCAACGGAAGAACCTACGAACCGCGTCCGCGCGACCCATGCTCTGGCACTGGACGGGGGTGTAATCCCTTAGCTGGCCTGTCTACCATTCCATTCGTAGATCAGCGGGGCAAGTGGCCCAAATTAGAGCAATTTGCGTTACATTATTAATAAATTGTTTGATTGTGCCATTGTATTAAGAAAATGTTAGCAAAATATAGTTACAGTGATCCGTAATAATGTAAAAATTGTAGAATTTAAGGTTATGTCTTTTTTAGGATTCAACAAAAATTCGTTAAGAGGGCGCCACACTGTATAAACAGATCAAGTTTTTAAACGCGATCAGTGTTTTATAATAAATTAAATTTTGTGCATATTTGAACTTTTACGATCGTTTTAAATTTTCAACCTGCGGTGGTATGTGGACATTATGCTGTAATTGCAGTTGATAGCGATGGGTGGTTGTCGGTGGCACAGTAAGTTATATGCACTTAGGACCACTTTATTAATCTCCAGTTACGTTTCATTTATTATATCTATCTGGCAGGTAAAAAATATTACATCTTTTCGTTGGACGAAAAGACGCCAAATGTTGGATTTATCTGCTAAATGTTTTGGAAATAAATAGCATTAAATAATTTACTCAATATAGCATTGGACAGTGATTTTTATTATCTTGAAATATAAAAAATAATGCGTGTAAATAAAAACACGTGTAGCAAATATAATGTTGTAGTTAAACTGAATTAATGTTCAGGTGTATAAACACAAGTTAGCATCATTTTTAATTTCTGTGATTGCAAAATACAATAGGAATGAGCTTGGAAGTTGCACAATGCACACCTAACAAATAGTAACCAATGTGAGGCCTTACAAAGATTAAGCACTTCTCACGTGGAATAATAATTTTTAATATCAGAATATTTTATGTCGAGATTTCAGAACAACAAAAGAAAGATCTGTGCTAGAATTCGTAACAAATGTAGCAGATACCAATCGTATCGGTAGCGCAGTTGGTTCAGCAAGCATAACTAAATTACTTCATAATACTAAATTACTATCAAATTTATGTTATCCCCAAAAGTTTTTTTTTTTTTTTTAGAAAAGTCTATTTTCAGAGTCAGATTTTATTTCTTATCAGATTTCATAATAATTATAATTAATTTCTAGCTCTGAGGTTGCTTTTCTATAATTTGTTTTTTTAAGAATCAAGTAGAAAATTTCTATTCCACGTGGATAACGTGAATGTTAACCAAAGAAATTGGTTGAAATTAAATTTCAAGCAAGGTTGAACCCTATTCTCAAGCAATTTCATTAGTTAACATTCACGTTATCCACATGGAATAGAAATTTTTTACTCGTTTCTTAAAAAAAACAGACTATAGTAAATTGGTTTGTTGAAAAATGTGTTCTTCGAGGAGTTTTACTTTCCAAAAAATGTGGTACTAATTTTACGACTGAAACTTTAATCCGAGAGTAATCAGTAACCACCAATCAAATTTTATCCACCGTTTAATTGCTGTTATGTTTTAAAAACATTTTTAAATTGAATTAAATAATAAAGCAAAACCTCTTGTAATAAAACCAAGTTAAAAAGGTTTTAAATTAAAATCTTATTTTCGAAAATACTAACAGTAATAAAAACAGCAAATAATAGTGAACCAATATTTCATATTATTACTACACGATAAATAAATTTTAAAATGTGTCTCGTACATTCTTGCTAATGTTAAAACTTTTATTAAATTTCTGTAAATATTTTATACATTCAAAGTTAGCCTTCTAAAATTCAAAACAAATATTTCGCTGGTGGAACAATTATTTTAAATATTAAATTCAAACAAGACTGCAGAAAGGGCGCGGTACGGCATCTCCAGCAACCCTTCTAGTCCGCGACTGCGGAAGAGGTTGCCGGGCAACGGTTGACCAATGGCCGGTCTCCCGATAACCAATCTTGAATCTCATTCCTCGCATGGCTGCTCTGAATCAGATTATTCACGATTGCAATTAACAAACCCCATTAAGATGCAAACAAGGCCGCACGTTGGTAACAACGAAAATGAATTTTCACTACATTTTCCTCTTTTAAGCATAGTATATAATATAACGACGTACTAACCTTGCGTATCGATGATTGAGATCAGGTAATTCTTGTTTAGGACCAGGAGTCACGATTGCTGGATGCGAACCCAGATGTGGTCCGTGTGGTGATAATCCAGGATGTGGGGGGATCAAACTTGTCGGAGAAAATCTGTACAGGTCCGTAGGTAAGCTTGATGTAGAAATTGGTAACGATGTGGGGTATGGACTTCTAAATCCTGCACTCGGAGACAATGGATACATACTTGGCGTGTGCCTAAACAAGAAATTTGTTTAAATATTATCTTAAAATTAATTTTTTTTTTAATAATTACCATGACGCTGCCACCTGTGACATTTCTGGACTAAGCATGGGGTAAGCGTACTGTCCCGCCGAGAAGGGATACATGGGGGGTCTTGTGAGTCCTAAAAATAACATAATTAAGTATAATTCACAAATTATCATTTTTATTAATATTAATTAATCTATTCGGTCATCAATTTTTACGACCAACATAAATTCAACAAATCTCAAACCACCGCATTAAAAAAATATTTTGACATTTCCAATAAGCAAAAATTTGTTAAGGTTTAAAATTACTACTTTCAATTTGAAAATGATATATCATATTATAACGTGCTATTATCTCTAATTCAGTCTTATTGTAAAAATTGCGTGCGATAAGACATTAAAGTGAAATTTTAATATGTGAATAGTAAATAAGACGAGTTTAAAAAGAAAAAAATTATAGGGGAATTATTGTAAACGTGAAGGGCGTTTTTCGGGGTAAATAAAAAAACTGCAATTTACTTGCACTAGTTAAAAACGTGATTGAAGTGAAATATAAAACATGTAATTTAACATTACAGCTATAGAATACATCAAAATAAAATAAGACGGTATCAAACAATATTCAATTAAAATTTTACCGTTTGAAAATATAGCAATAGAAAAGAAAACAAACTGCATTATTATAAATTTAATTAGCAATTCCTATAACATAATTTCTATTCAGAATAACTTTGCAATATAAATCTCTTCGGTAGGCTGCATACTTCAAATTTACTTATAGTATGGTATGCGAAGTTGAAGAACCTTTTTGTTGCATTCATTTAATTTTGGTCAATGGAATCTATACAAGTTTAGGGCAATAATGTAGAAAATGTTACTGAAGTAGAAACAAAGAAGCAACTATGAAAAAGCATGTACGTATGACTGAGAGGCAATGTTTTTCTTTGCATGTGTAGATAAACGATGGGCTCTTGGAGGAAAAACAGAGTCATCTGGAGAATCTCTAAAAACAAGGCAAAGTCGATCAAGAAGTCGATCAAGTACAACTAAGGCAAAGGAGCTTCTGTTATGAAAGAAAAGAAAAAAATGAAGAAAATATAGTTAAGAAAATATATCTTGTTTATTTCAACTTCCTGACAGATTTGCACGACGTAACCTACTATACAGCAAATGACCTGTAAATTATGAACTGGATATTGAAGAATCTTCGAATTATGTTCGAAAAGATAATTAAAAAAGCATAACGTAAAAAATAAAACCTTATTTGGTATTAAATTACCAAGATGTAAAAGAAACAAATTATAGTCATATTCAAATATATTAAGGAGTGTTACGATCACATAAAAACTAATGAGTATGGAAGTTTATAATGACTTAAAAACAGGAATTTATTTTAATAAAATAAATAAAAAGCATTCAACTTGTTACTTATGTTACATCAATAAATTATAAGAAACATAAGAAATGAAAAAACTTAATAAAAGCTTTCGCTTTTTTGCTTTAAATAAAAATATATAAAGAGGATTTGAAAAAGCAGCTTAGCTACAATTTAATAGAAGATTTGAATGTTGTGTAGGTGACAAAATAGAAAATGTATTTTGAATAAGTGTAGGTACAATAAGTAAAGTTGACTGGATTTACTTTTTCGCACAATGCTGAAAATCTCCTTCAGAGATAAACTAAACTGGATGATTTAAATCGCAGGTTGATGTGCTCAAAGAAAACGAATTGCAAGTGGCATCTCGAAACAATAATAATCGTAACAACCTGAGTATCTAAATTAGGCTAGTAGAAGCGGCAGGTGCTGAAGTGGTGCCCGTTATCCTAATTATCCTGGTCCTTTGCATATCGCCGCGTTTCTCCACAAAGGACTCGGGGTGTTTTCGCAATTCCCAGCGAGCCGCCTTTGAACTTTACGAATATAATTTTCTCTCATCGCTGCTGCTACTGTTTGACGTGTGGTTTTTTCACTTTTCAAAGAAACGCGCACCAGTTTCGTCAGTTTAGTATTGTATAATATCGTCTTTATTCTTTCTAGCGCACACTTCTTCGGCGAAACAAAAAACTACTCAAGTATGTGTAAGCAGTCTGTCAGTTAATTACCTAAATAGGCAAAGTTAAAGATTAATTAATTTTAATCGTCATTAAATTGTCCTCAAGTTTATTAATAAATAAACAACATTTTCAACACATTTTCTAAAAGTGTTAGCAAGCCGAGAGGATTGGATCGATATTCCACTCGCTCATAATATATTATAGTTGATAATTTTATTCATCGAAATATCTTTATTACTACTTAATTGGTAGTCACTTTTTATGTAGGTATGTTCATATAACATAATTTAATCTCACCAATTTTGATAACCAGGGAAAGTTTAGCTTAAAAAATAATGAAAAATATCTCAACCGAGCAGCTTTGGAAAATAAAATAATTAGGAAACGGATCGGAGAAAAATTATAAAAAATAAATTAAGCAGATGAATTTCAATTACAAAAACAATAAATTTTTATAGTTTTATAATTGCATTCAAGAGGTGTGCATAACTAAAACGAATGAATTAAAGAACTGTTTGTAGTAGGTATGAATCGTAAACCGTGCTTAATCAATAATAGTTATCAGAATTATTTATGAGGGATTTATATTTCAATAAATATAGTTAATTGAATATTCATACGATGGCAAAACAAAAGTCCACTTTATTAAATCATATTTTAAAGTTTTCTCGTAAATATAAAACAAAAGTGGGATCCCCTTATTAAAGATCCATTAAAACCACACGAGAACAAGGAACACGTGACTGCGATAATGATACCTCTCGAGGATAAGGGATATGTAGTTATCGGGGGACCGAGGAGTTCCATCATCTAAAAACTAGAATATATTTTAATGCCATAACTGCGTGCATGCATTTTACTTCAAGTGTCTGCTGAATATTAGGAAAAATTTTTAAATTTTAGTTTTGAATGTTAGGTGTCCTCGACAGATCTCCGGTATTGGGTTTACAGTACAACCAGGAGACACGCGTCGAGTCACGTGTAACCATGATCAGAGCAAACGTCTCTTCAAATTAGAGCAGTTTTTGTCATTGTAGCAGTGATCCAATAGATTCGAGTTCGTCATGTGTAGAAAAAAACGCTCTACTACACTTTGGTCCAACCAGCACGTGTCCGTTGGTACTTAGTTGGACAATTAGTGTGGTTGGAAAAAGGACGCAATTCTTTTCAACGGAAAAGACTTTCGTTAATTAGACTTTTTAATGAGACGAGTGCACGAGAAATAATCCTAAAAATTGGCATCAAAAAGAAGCAGAAAAGTAAGAATCCGAATTTTAAATTTGTGTAGCAAGGTAAACTTAATCCAGGATTCTGTATCAGGGGGAACAATCAATTCGCAATTCAATTCACAAGAACCGCTACGGAAGACTATCAAATGACAAATGTAATAAAAAGTCTGTGACGATCCCCACTGTCATTACAATAAAACGTTGAGTTTAAGCCGCGTGTAATTGTCATCACGGAGAGGGTTGAGCTGAGGATTCTTCCATTGTCTGTAGAGAAATCAATACATACACATATACACAGATAACGACGTTCCTTTTAATAATTGCACTAGAAAATTGCAAAATCAGTCATTCCTTAACACAAAGGTGATTTTCGATTCATCTTTTACTAGTTAAAATATAGATAAACAAAGCGTCCTTGACTATTATAATATATTGGGCATTATCTGAAGTAGATTTTTAAAAAGTTGCAAAAAAATATTGAATAGATTCGAAAAGGAATTATGCTAATGCATGATGGGTTTTAAAACTTGATAAATCTCTCGACAGAAAAATTACAATATTAATGAAACCTTTTAAAATGATTTTCAATTAACAGCTTTTCCTTTTCACCTCATTTGAAAACATATTCGCAATCCATTAGTGTAATGCCTTAAATTAAGTTAAATTTTGGTATCGATTGTTATCAATAAGAGCATTTGGAAATATCACAAACGCATTCCATCTTTGAAAAATGCGAAAAATATTCTATTCGAATCATTGTTTGGGTGATGGTGAGGAATAAATGAATATGACAAACTATAAAATACTATTGCAAATTACACGGGAATTTTGTAATAGATTACCACCGATCTAGCAAACATATTGAATAAAATCCGAGTCAATCTTAACTACATTGAAAAAGTGAATCAAAATCGAATAAAACTGGATCGGCATTGTTTTAATAGTAACTGGAATTGAGAATGAGAAATATTTCTTATGGAACAGTGCGCAATTAGTCTGTAATTGGTTTTTGCTAGTATATAAAATAAATTTATATGTCGATCTCGTTCTATCATAACGTAAGAATACTTTTGTTTCTCAAAACGTGCGCTCAAAAGGCAGGGTTCTTGCTGCGGTCTAAACGTCTACGAGGAACGATAATTGGGTAGCTGTGGATTGTGAATAATTTAATTGCTCATTAATTCGTATGATTGTAGATGTGAATCAAAATGTAGTTGTTATATTCAAGCCTACCATGTTTATAATGTACATATTTTATTAATTAGTTTTGACTAAAATTGAGAAAATCTTTTGGAGTTGTTTGTATTGTTGTATAACAGATTTAGACATAATAATACTCTACACTACACGATTCCTATCAGTTTTTCGGGGTTGTATACAAATTCTGTCGCTAGGGTAGATCACAATGGGGCCCGCATGGCACAGTGATCCTCAATAGAACTTGTTGATATGAGCAGCCGATATTGCTGCTTCCCACAAAAGGACGCGCCCTCGCCCCCGATCACCAGAAATATTTAATACGGCAATTTGTAAATGGAACTGACTCTCTTACAGATTATTATATCATCAATGTTAACGTGAAATAAATGGAACATCTCCCCTTATAAAATATATTCAATTAAACCTCTTTTTTTAATATTACCATCAGACACGAATCAGAAACGATTAAGCAATTTCCCAAATAAACATTCTCGATAACAAATTAATACTTTTACATCGATTTGATCTTCACAATCAGTGAATTTGAAATATTTTGATTCAACACCGAGGAAGAACAGTTTGAATAATCACCACGTAAAAGTAACGGAGGTCTATTGTTGCAAAAAGGGGGGAAATCCAAATCGAAATTGATCAAAAAATTTTGAATTTGGTCTTCCATTTTCAAGTTACAACACTGATGAAAGGCGTATATTTCCAAACAATCCCACAATTTTGGCTTAACAAATGACACACTGTTTGCACTACTTCGGAGTTCCGAACATAAACTTGAAATAGTATATCAAAAAACCCTCCTTAAAAAAATTAGCATGCTTTTTAATATTTCAACAATGGCCAATAAAAAAACAAATAAAGTGGTCCGATTAGGCAATAAATATTTGGTCACACCCTCTACATTATTTTAAAAAAATTATAATGCAAATATATTCATTTTAGCTATCCTGCTGTTTCGATTGGCGTATTTCTAACGTATACTCCATATTTGCAAAAAAAATAATTGTGTATTCTGTTAAAAGTAATTACAGCTAAAAAAACTAAGATATAAGCAGATTAGACTTTCTTTTAACAATAAATATAAAACCAGATGACAAGATTAAATATTATTTCAAGATAATAATAAAAGTACAAAAATATTATAATGCTTTCCGACTTGGTAAATAAAGAGTTAATTTTACTTGCTAAGTAAAAACCACGTCACAAATGTATGTATATTATAAAATAATAGAACCAACCAATGAGAAACTTTTTTTAGTAGTATGAAAACAGTAGGTATGGGTAAATAATACCATGCGAATTTGATTACATTCTCTTATAAAATTACACTGTTTTATACGATTTTTCGGACAAAAAAGCAAATTGAGGATATAAAATCCTCAACATATTTGCCTACTGCCCTCCACCACTTCCTCCACCAATATTAATTAAATTACTACTATTAACATGTTCATGAATGACACCATCACCAGATAGTTGGGTGGATACCTGTGGCAGCGAGCAGCGGGCCGAGTCGTCTCCAGTCACCAGGGCTGAACTCACCCATGGTGGCGGCCTTTCCGTCCAATTGGTACGGTGGAATTCCCATATGGGCTGGTGGTGGCTGCGACAATGGGTCTCCGTTGTGGCAAAAGAATGGGAGCGCTGCCCCCGGATGCGTCGGACCCAGACCCATCTTACCGGCCTGTAACAAAAATTAACACAATTAACACTAATTCATTTACTTCTTCTTTAATACAAAAAATATCTTGGTAACTTGAAAGTGTCAAAACCAAAAAGTACAAAATGATCGATCGATTAAACAGGAAAGGAAGGTGATTGCAATTCACAAGTTGTAATCTGTTTCTGTTAATGATGATGTCCTTATCCATACAGATTATTCCATAAAGGTTAACATAGAAACTTGATGAACCTTATGCACTTGAACACTTTCGTTTGGAAAGTAAACCGTCCGGTTAACAATGTCTGTTGTCGATACACTGGCGTTTTTCTAATTACTTACATATTTAACATCATTTTTGACGATTTTCTTCACAAAGAGTAAATTAAGCAAAACACTACGGAGTGGAACTCCGAATAGCAAGAAGCGTCGTTTGAAACTGAACAAAAGTGTCGACCGTCGGTCCAACAAACAGAGGCGCGGTGGAATCAAAGTAAGCTGAATCTTTGGAGCGACAGAGATGCTTCTCAAGTGTATAACATTGGCAAGCATCGCGGTCTCTACAAGACCGCATCAAGGTCGTACTGTAGCTCCTTTTACTTTTTTATTCCTTCTCAGTTCTTGACGTGTTGATAGTTAAGTATTCCATTAATTAATTTCAAAATATCGATTAAAAGATGAATCGAGAAGACAGACGCAATGTTTGAGCAAAAGTACTTTTTTGTTTTCTATAATATACACTCTTGTTGGTGTTTACTGTTACAAAAAAACAAACAGCACAAAGTTACTCGAAATAAATCATATCAAATATTTATGTTTAAGTTCAACCTGTCTATTTGTCCACGTGCAGAAGAAAATTAAAACGAAAGCCTGGGGATAAATGGATAAGCTGTCGATATTGGTTAGCAGAAATGGAAAGGTTAATTAGTAATTTTTCATAATAGATCTTGGTTTAAGTAGGTAAAAGATAAATATTGAAATACATAAATGTATTCTTAACAAATAAAGCGCATTCAGTGTACGCCGGGATGTTTTGTCGTCAAGAGAATTGTCCTTCGCAAACGTACAAATGCAAGTAATCTGAATCATGAATAAATAGAGACCGTATACATATCCACTATCCAGGAAGCCTATCCGGTAAAGCATAGCAGGATACTAAGGACGTCGAGAATGGGTAAAATAAATAAGTGACAATGTTTATTCATATCTACGGCAGTGCCGCATTTACTCTGAATAGGGAGCTGTATACATACATACATTCACTTCAGGATTGAAATACATACATACATAGTGTTGATAAATAAAATATATTCATCATAGCTTCACCTTGTCAAGTTCGTTAAAAAATAACTTGAAAAAAAGTAGAATTAATCTTCAAGTAAAGTATAAAGTACGTCTGAATCAGTCAGTTACGTATGCTCGAGAGTTGTCATTTTCATGTCCTGAATAGTCCTGAACAAGTCCTACAGGCACGTAACCATAGCAACAACGGTAAAATATGGGAGATGAACGCAGTCGCACTTAGAAATTTAAAGGGAACCGCTGTTCGCAAGAGATGACGACCGACTAATTACTTACAACGCATTAAAAATTCAACTGAGGAAACACCTCTGCTTTAAAAATGTGCAAAATTTACCATTACATAATCTATATCATCATTAAAGAAGCTTAAAATGTTGAAGCAAAAACAACTTCAAAAAAACAACTTCAAAAAAACACAAAATTTAAATTAAATCCTTAGAAGTATAACCTAAAAACCGCTTACGTACGTTTAGATAAATCAAAAGGTGTTAAAAGATTTTCACTATGAAAATATTAATTGAAATTGTTATACATTTAAATGTAATACAAGGGCACTAATATACTTTGGTATTATCTAGATGTCTTTCATTTAATACATTTTCAGCAATTATCAAGTTGTCTATAGAGTAAATCCCATTTTGTCGAAAGCATTCCAATAAACTTCACTGAAATTGTTTCTAATTCTTTTTTTTCCTTTCGTTTTATTATAGTAGGACAAACTTTTTTAAAGGCACTGAGCCAAATTGCATTGGGTGTATTAGAAACAGCGTTTAAAAAACCCATTTGTTCCCTTGCAATTATTGTAGAGTGCGGTGAAGTTACAATTCTTTGATGGTTAGACTAGGATCTGGTTCTACTGTTAAAAGATCATCATTACCGAAACTGACTAATTTTATTGAATAATGGATTACATAGGTTAAAATTAGTCAAGAGGATGTTCGGAATTTTGTAAATCAACTTTTGCATTTACAACCATCTAATTCATTTTGAAAGTTTTTTTTTGCATTGTTACTGTATTTAATTTTGTAGATCATAGAACATAGACAATACCGCACATAATAGAAATAAAATTAATATCGCATCTTAAACCACAAAATCTAGTTATCTTATAGCGACATACCTAATTATAAAAGTTTTGAAAACTTCAAATAGTATATTATACTACAAGGGAGTAAAGTTACTCTTTTCAGTCCCGAGACAATTTTGTACCGAGGCCGTAGGCCGAGGTGCAACAAGCAGTCGAGGGACGAAAAGCAACTTTACTCTCACGTTGTATATACTATTTTTCACAATTGCGATGAAAAATTCTATTTCTAATGTAAATATATAGAAATAAATAATTTTACTAGAATAACGGATTTTCATTTTTACACCCCGCTGCGGGGTGTAAAATCCATTTTTACGACCTGCACCGGGGTGTAAAAAAATAAAATCATTTTTACGACCTACTGCAGGTCGTAAAATGCATGTTGAATGCAGGTATAAAAACGCCCCTTTACACCCGCAAATGCGGGGCTAAATTGCACTTTAGAGTATCGCAATTGTGAAAAATTAAATACGATATTACCCTATTTTCTGGAAAGCCTACAAAATCATTCATAACAACTTTTGCGATTACACGAAGTGTATTGATTTTGTGAAAAAATTACATCTGTACTGTGGAGGTGGTTGGTAGACTTTTACGCTCTCGCTCGAACCTCAATTTATTTTTGACGTTGTTCAGATTCCACGTGAAACTATACGGCCACCCGTAACCTTGCTTATCGTTTTTACGGCTGCATTTTCAACTCTCTTAGCATTAAACAGTAACAGAATCTTAAAAAATGTAAGTCAACGTCGATTAATTTATTGTTAAGCTAATCCAATCAACAACATCGTGTCTTATCAAACATGTTCGTGATCATTGAAGTGTCTGATAACTCCATTCTCACGAGCGCAATGTCCTAATACTGTAGGTGTAGTGTAATTAATATGTACCTGGTCGCATCCTTGTTTAACGTTAACCACCCAAAATTAATGTGAACATGAAGTGGTTAAATCAATTCTTTGTGTATATACCATTTTCAGCTTTAATTCAGAAAGCATCAATTATAAATCAGATTAAACAGTAACTTCCGGCCTCACAACCACTCTTCTAAAAGGCTGTTTGGTATTCGGCCTCACACAGCTATCAAGATGAGCGATTGTGAGGCCGGAAACATTGGCTAGTTTGAACTGCAATTGACGCTTTTTGAATTAAATCTGGACATGGTGTAGTTGCAGTGTAGTTTTAATTTAATTTATAATGCGTAATCTACTATAACGTAAATACTAGAATCATACAAGATGTTATCTAGTACTATCAACTAAGCGTAATTTTTTCAAGATAACGATTCGAACGTTAGTTTTGTATGATAAAATATAGACTATCTAATCTATGCCAAATTTTAGGTCTTTACCAATTATTTCCGCTAAGATCTAATTATTTATGATGAAATTCTTCAATTGTGAGTTTGTTACTGTAAGCACAAAATTTTAGATACATATGGCCATACAAAAGTCTCGTGTTGTTAATGCCTCCTCTGCAACCTGCACTATCAAAAGTCCAATTACGGAAATGAACAAAATTGTTATTCGACTTGAGAACCGATAGTTCTTCTTTTCTGTAGAGCTTGTATTATGTCTATTCCAGTGTGCATATTAAAATTATTTTGGTTGACACAATAATACCAAAAATCAAATGATTAAAAGGATATTCAAAAAAGGTTATATTTTGACATATTTTGTTGACAATTTTATAGTGTTTATTTTTCTTTAAATTTGAAAGAGCGGAACCGAAGTGCATCAGGGCGGCAAGTTGGCTGGAAGCAGCCTTGCGCTTATGGTCAAGTTCATCGAATCATGAGATTTACAATTTGAAAACTTATAAAGTGAAAATTTTTTAACGTTATTCACGACAACATTTTTATTTCATCTGTAATTTGTTTTCCGAAGATTGTGACTAAAATGTTTGATTTGGAAATTATTTGGATTCATAATAATGAAATGCGAATCACGATGAATAATGGTTTGGTTTATAAAATGGGAGTCAACATATTTCTTTTTTTTTAAGTAAAAGATTGTTTCTCTTCCATTTTCTAGTGCACACGTACTTGCTTTTAATTTACATTCTTAAAACAAAACTGTAGAATTTCTTTTGAACATTTTCACTCGCTTTTCAACGGTAATCCTTTTCAACGAGGGTAGTAACCTAAGCAGCTGTTTGACAAGTGCTATTGGTAATAACACTCAATTCTGTTTTTATTTTTTATGTGGTCTTGATATAGGTATAGCAAGACCCAAAAAAAAAACAATTCTTAACTACACGAATTTCTTTGTTTTTAACACGGTTCAAAAAATAGTATGAAAGTTACATTTTTTTTTGGAAATTCGAGTTATCGAAGTTCGACTGTATCTCAAAATATGTTTTATGTGACATTCCTAATTTTTCACGTTAGATCTTCAGTTTACCATTGAAGTACCTAGTAGGTAAGTCAAAATATTGAACTTGCTCAGATAAATTCTCTTGAAATTTCACACACTGATTTGAAACAGTTGTCTAAACGGCCGATTAAATTGTTTGAAAATCCTCCGTTGGAACAATAAATTTAAACATGAAGAAAGTAACTGCAAAATTAATGATCATTAAGGATCTTTTACTTGTATTATCATTCATTCTGTTATTTATTCAACTATTAATAATTTAAGCTATTAATTAAGCTATTTGCGAATATTCTATTTATAAATAAGTGAATAATAATAATCATTCATTTTTAAATTACTATCATAAATATTAATTGTTGGAATAGTAAACCGTTATTTCAAAAAAAATAAAGTCAACTTTTTTTTGAAAAAAAAACAGCTTTATTTTTCTAATAAAAAATTTCTGATAGTAACAGAGGCTTTACTCTTTATTATTATTAAAAGTGTAAAATTAAATAAGCGCTTTTTAAAAAATATTAACTCTCCACAACACTAACAAATTAAATTTTATTATGTATTTGATCTGCAAAAAGTAATTTGTAGTTAATTATTTTTCCGATGCAATACATATTTGTTAAACAAGCAGGAAATTGGATAAGATATTACGGCCCAAAGGTGTAAATATTTTAATTGTTTAGGTTTAGAAGAACCGAGTGCCAACACTTGACTTTACCATTTACTGGATTTTACTACCTTCTAATATTAATTGCATAATTAAGTTAGTGTCATGATGCAATTAGTGCTGAACCCAATACATAGTAAGTGTAAAATAATATCACATATATTATACACATATTTTGTTTCAAGTGTCCTACGTCTGTATTGTGTGTGCCAGTATTTTTTATCACATAAGGTCCTTGGTAAGGAACTTTGATGCTACGTCGTCGCACACCTGCACGTAAATAAGCACCGTCTTTGGTTATGGAACCAAAATAACTTCCGTGATTGGTTGAGTTAAAGTACCCTGGCTGACTGTATATAGGGAACCTACAGTTTAACTTGGGCTTCACCACTTTCCGAGAGGAAATATTTTACATATGAAAAATACCGTTAATTCAGGGTATTGTATTCTGAAATTATTCTATAAGACAAACTTTACCCATTCTTGTTAGTTACGGCAGTATCCCACACTATGAGTAGTACTATATTTATAACAGACAGTGACAATCACCGGTTTAGTATCAATAAACTTTATAAATAATAATTTAGAGATTGAGGAACGTATCATTAAAATGCAATACAATAACATCAAAGAATGTACGTAAACGTAGTAAATACTAAAAGCCCCACGTTTAAGTTGGAACTTGAAAAGCTCCTCCGCTTTCTTTTAGACGGTACTTTCAGTTTGGGCAACAAATTACTTGTCACAACAAAATTTCACAATAATAATCTGCTTTAATTCGGTATGAACGGCAATTAACATCAATAAATTTGCACACAATTTATACAGAGCAGGTATTTCTATAAGCGTTAAAGGTCAGCAATTATAATAGACTCCGCTCGTGGCTTTCGGAATCCTAACGTGAAAAATACCGCTCTATCATTAACTAAGCAAAGAAACGCCCAGGTTTTATGCACTTGAGGTGTAATCACATGTGGCGTTTATGTGTCAAATAATCCATGTCATCGGCTTATTAGTCGAATCATTACCTTTCGACAATTTGTGATCGCTTACGGATAGCTGAGCATTATAAATAAACAAGAATTTTTATTTTATTTTGAGGAGGGTTATTGAATGAATATAATTAATAACAATACTTCTTTTTCGTACAAAAGAAGTCTAAAAATATCTCTTCCAAATTACATTTCGATCGTTTAGCATAAAACGTGCAAACAAACTGCGAAAGCCTAGGTCGAGTTATTTAGATAAAATAGTCGGCACCTAGTTTTCATGCCAAGATCAAAAGCACGATGTGATAACTTCATCTACACATGGGCGGATCCGGATCCCGGACCCCGGATCGACCGGAGCCATTGGTCCAGCTCTCCACTCCGCCGCGACGCCAAAGCACATGCGTACATCATCGCATTTTTAGAAGCCTTTGATATTGAAATGTTATTTCTGCAATATATTTCCTGTATAATTGAAGAACATAATGCGTTTTCTGATGGTGTTTGTTTATACCGAGAAGATCGAGCGAAGCAGTATTTTCGTAATCAAAGCGTTCGATTTACTAACATGAAAAACGTGAACAGATAAACACCGAATTTTTTAAATTTTATTAAACATAATCATACTTTTACTATATACTCTATAATTTACAATTTAATAGCTAAATTGCTGCAAAAAACACCACCACTTTTATTCTCTTAAATTAAACCGGTCTTAATTTGTGAAGTTTATACAAAATAAAGAGCAGAAAATTATTCGACGAGTCCTATTTAGCGTAAAAGGAAAATTATCCTCGTTAAATTTCAGACACTTTTAGCAAAAATCTTTATTTGTTATATTAACAAAAACCAAACAATTTCGTAATAATTTATTGATCTAATTTAGTTGAATGATGAATTCCACCCTTCATAAAAGTTTTTGCGTAACTCTACTTAAATAATTATCAATTTAATTTTCATTCAAGAAGAAAAGTTTACAAATTTTTAATTTACCAACGAAAATATATTTCGGAAAAAGTATTACAAATTTTCTTTGTGCACAATTAAGACGATCAATGGGATAAATTTTGTTATGTAGTAAGTTGATTCAAAAGTTGGAAGAAAAATGTGCCTACTGCTAATTATTTTTTCTTGTGGCGACAAAATTGCTTTCAAACGCTACATAAATATGTACCCCAAAATCCAAAATTATACCAGTTCGTAAAAGCATAAGAAAGTTGTCGAGTGCTTTCAAATTACGTCTTAATTCTCCCCCTTAAAACTCTAGCAGACGTTCGCCGTCAGAAAGCGGATTTCGCGTTTTACGCTTAGGAAGCTTAGCTGAGAAAATGCAAAGCAGATATTATACTCTTATAAAGGAGAGGGTCGTGGAAAATAAAAAACTTGAAAATATTTGTGATCCCAAAACTTTCTGTTTAACTTTAGGTCATTTGTGTTACCTAGGAACAAAATCGAAGGGAAAAATCGATTGGATACTTTAAATACGTTTAAACGCCGTGTTTAAAACGTTGAAATGTGATGTAACAATATACGTCCTTCTAATATTGCAGTCAAAATGCTCTGTGTGTGACAGGTAGTTTAATTAACGAAAAGCGACTATCGTCTAGCGTTTCCCCATTTCGGGGTGTTATTTGTAACATTGTAACATGGCACTTTTGGCGTTTTGTTTTTTGGTACGTCAAAGAGAGCCTGTCGCTAACAGCGAGTGGTCTCGTTTTGATTACCCACTGCGTTTTACTCGCGCTTAATAATTATAAAAATAATTATGGCGGTATTGGTTACAACAATAACATTGAAGTTTTGACTAAATTTATAAAATTAGACATTTCAAAATTAAACTCCTTCATAAGAAAAGTTAGCAAGTCCTTGCTACAAAATGCAGTAAAGACGGCTAATTTGGCAGGTTTCAACTAGAAACCTTTTCAATTCTCATCAAGTCGTTACATTTACATTTTAAATAGAGATGCGAACTTTTTGGCCCGACGTTCTTGTAATATGCAAATAGCCACTGTAATGAAGGTAAGGATGAAAGATAAAGACGTCAATATGCAATTCATCTTTTTAAAAACAAAGAATAAAAATTGGTTTGGCTAAATTGACTTTATTTCCTAAAAAGTGTATTCCATCCAAAAACCTAATATTCTAAATTTATTATTACTACCCCCGTTTAATAAATTTCGATAACATAAGAAAAATTACTGCACCACTTAAATTAATTTTTTTTTTGATTTCACAAAATTGATAAAATAACATTTTTTATTTAAACGAATGGAAGTTTATTTTTAAAAATTTGAATAAAATGCAAATTAGAGGTTCAATTTTAATATTATGAAACGCGATTTGAAGAAATAAAACTTATAGGTATAATATTTACATAAACATTATACTTGTGAGTTTTATACCAAATGAAATCAATTTTCTTAAGCTATAAACCATATAAAGGAAATAGCGATTGTCCAAGGTAAACATTGCGGGAAACTGACCGCATCCGGACCCCAAGACATCGGGGATCAAGTGTTCGACCTATTATCCTGATTGCAAAGCCATCAGTTCCTTACGCTTCGTCTCTTAATCCATTTATGGCTTCTTGAGTACATTCTCCGCCATGCGCCCCTTTTATAGAAATCCCCCACGTTATTTATAATTTTAATATAATTTTTTATAAATCTCTCTTTAGGGATGCTTACATAATTACCATTAAATTTTTAAATCTCGATAGAATCTATTGATTAGACACTTTATTTTGTGTATAAATGAAAAAAATTGACATTATTGTGTAACATTAAAGCTTTAAAAATTAATTCATTTTAACCCTAACATAACTGCAAGCTGCATATATCCGTATAAGGTAAATAAAAATTGCATAGACCATAAGGGAGCAGGATAATACACCGTAACCTTATGTCAACAGGGGTGTATAATACACGGGTTATTGTGTCCAACAATAGTTTGTCCTCGCGATAATAAAAGGTCGCATGACGGGCTTTTAACAAAATGAGTGGGTCTCTATACAGATAGCAAATACGTCATGTACATTTCAAATTTCATCCTTTTTTAATGCACCACTTTAGCAAAAGAAGAAATAATTTAGTCACAGCTTAAGCAGACAATTAATATACTTATATGATGTATATCGCTTGTATAAATGGTTTGTCCCCTTGTATAGATTGCCAAAATTACATATCGGTATTGTTAAACAAGCAAAGCTTTTGCGATTTATTATGGATAAGGCTAAATAGATTCACACTAACCTATATCACATCTAGCGTAAGCAACGATTTTTGCATGCAAAAAAATATGTTGAACGTTTTCCCATATTTGGCCCGAGAGCGTAATTTCGATAGTTACGATAAAACGAATTGGAGAAGTAAGTTGATCCTAGATTACTATTTAATCAAAACTCACCGTGGTATGATACAAATGTATGTTTGCTTTTAGGGGCTTATTATTTATTTTTGGTTCTCGTTCTCCTAGTTCGCATTTTATAGCAGCATAAGCACATGTCAAATTTAAATTAAAAGCAAGTATGAGAAAACGTATGCAACTAAATTGATGAGTCACTTGCAAAATACAAGCACAAGGGCAGGGCGGCGGAGAAAACGAAGAGGGCGGCGAGATCAAAGGAAGCCGCCCTCCAAATCAGATCAGCTCGGGGGTGGGCGCCATTACAACAACATCTCAATGCTCATTTAGACATTTCAGTCCCGTTCTAATATCATCATACACTCGTTTCCACGTGCCTACGTGTTTGAATGTATTGGATATTGTCAAAAAATTTAGATGGAAGAACAGTTGATGTAATATCTTTTGAACTTCCCCCTAGTGATGATAAATATTTTATATTCTTATAGTATAGTCGTCGCTGTATATTAAAGGTGAACACAAAATTGTTCGACTAATTTAAAATCTTATTTTCATCCGTGTTCTTGTAGGAAAGACTAATTAGAAGAGCCATAATCTCTGGAACACCTAATGGCTCCCCTCCTCCTTGTTAAAACAAAAATATAGTTATTATTATTGTTTCATATAAAGTGAACCGTATAAACGAGGTGAGTGGGTGGCCCCCGTTAGTTAAAATCCCCGTGCCACGACGCTGATGCTTTAGGCGGCTCAGCTCAAAGGCTTTATAAATAACATAACACAATCTACTGGCGACGCATCTGTGGAAATTTTATTAGTCAACGAAGGCGCGTCGCGCTTCTATTCTGTTTCCCGTGCACTGTAAAGACGGCAGCGTCCGTAAATGGACGAGCATGAAATGATCCTGACAAAGAAACTTCAGATCGTAAAACTTAAGGAATTTTAATTCTTCCAGAATTTCTGAACGTTACTTCGAATGAGTGATTGAAAATCTTAAAATAAGACGATTGGAAAAAGTAGAGTAAGTACACACAAAAAATGAAAGGATGTACTACTTTAAATTTTATCATCGCATTTGTCTAAAATAAATCTTTCTCATTCCTCGACTGGACAATCGTTTGTAGAAATTTGTAATAATTAAACAATATTACGTCACTAAAGAGAAAACAATTCGGGCAATGTGTAATATTGAAGCTTCGTATTTGAATTCCTGGAAGTCAAAACTATTCGGTCCGGGCGATCGTACGGAATTTCATCAGCTCCGACGACCGGAAGGGCATCTCGTTTTCTCCCTTCCATGAAATCCAACGTCCGATCCAAACCATTGGAGTGTATTGTAATTAGCTGTCTGATTAAAATACGTCTTCAAAGTGGGAATCCGTTATTAGAAAATTTGAAGCGATACGATTGCAAAAATAAAACGTTAACTGAAGTTGCGCCTATTCCCTATTGCTTTCAGTTTGACTGAACCACCCCCCGGTCTTCTCATTTCGACAATAACAAAACGCAGATGTTGTTTCCTAATTAAAAAGAGCGCATTCGAAACGTACAGAAAGAATGATAACCGACGCGTTCATTCGCTCACTAATTTCAAATCGGAGTGTAAAACGAAAAATCGGGACATGGTTTAGAGACAAAGGCTTCATGTGCAACTCTAATTAGGACTGCGGTGGTGATGTCGAGGGTTGTTCTATGCGTGCTCAGTTTTATATTAAAAAACGCAGTCTTGGTTACGAATGTCATTGAATTCAACAAAGACGTTTGCTAAGTTGAGCTACGTAAATCGTTTCTATTTACATTTACGAGTACCGCTTGAATGGTGCAACTAAAATTTGAATGAGCCAGTTAAACGGAAATACAAATTATTTATTCGTTGCGACTTAATACTACGCGAATTCGAATTCGTATTCTAGAATTTTTCAAGTGGACATGAAGAACATGCACACTAAAAATTGTTAACTAAATAATGCCAAATATGTTCATTGTCCTGGTGTTACCCTACCTACCCACGCAAGAAATTAAATAATAATTCATGACGAATAGACATAAAAATAAAATAAAATTTTTTGCTTCTTTGACCTATCATCATCATGCTAACCAAATTTTTTACCTAAACTTTGTCTTTTCTTATTGTCTTGACATAGTACCTCCAAAACTTCTCAGTTCTAAATTTTTACTGTTAAATCTGAATTTGAAAATATCACCAACTTCGTAAATATACTCGTAGGTAAAAACGCAATTATGCTTTTTACGATCCATATATTAGGTGGTTATACATTAAGTTGCGAGGTGCTTCCAAAAAAATACGACAATACATCCTTCGTTGAATTCTTCTTCTTTAGGTGCCTATCCGATTTCGGATGTTAGCGATCCTCCTGGCTAAGCCAAGAAGACTTTACTAGGGAAATGTTAATGGGGTGGTTTCTTCATTGAATATTTTTCAAAAATATATTCGAATTATCTCAAGAATAAAAATAGATTTTCTAAGTTAACCACTCAATGTTCATTCAGTATTTACAGCGAAATTGAAAATTGACAATAAGATACAGCTCCACCAACGTTAGAACCGACTTTAGGGGCGTGTCAGGCGCTGCTAAAATTAAAAATGTACACTCAAATGAAGAAGTTTCCCGGCGCGAATATTTAAAATCCATAAATTATTTTGTCAAATTGCAGTCACGAAATTTATTTTAGATTTATTTTTATTTTATTTATTGTAGACAATAAAGCTCAAATAGAAATAACACGAAACCGAATTAAACAAAAAACCACGACAAATGTAAACACACGCAATGATTTGTAACTTTTACAACAGAATGTACTTGAGAAATAACTCAACGTTCATTGGTTCATTCAAATTTTTATCAAATTAGTTGGCATATTTGCTGCGTCCTTTCTAAGCTTGGTGGAGTTGTATGTGTTTTAAATCTAAATTTATAAAATTTAATTATGTAAAAATAACGAAAACTATCGGTAAATCGCATGTGACGATAACGAATGTCAATATGTGGGATGAAGCTGACTAGGGAACAAGAACCCTCCATTTCCATTTCATTTCCATTTCATTTCCATTTCAGATCATGGCCACGCTGCTACAATCTAAACTCGAAGTCCATCATCTGCAGAAAGGCAACAAGAACAAACTACCACGTTAGTTACATTTTCCTAATAAATCTGGTTGATAGCAAACGTCTATGAGATCAGAAAAGGACTTGAAAGAAGAAGCATTGTTCAGAACTATCGATTTGATTTATATTCTTACAGACAGAAAACGAAACGTTCATTTCATTAATGAAGTCTAGCAACTCGAATCTTTTCATTTTAAGCTCCTGAATCAGGTGCATAAAGGTTCGGTCAACCAGGAGACGAAGAGATTTAGGAACCCAGAAACATTCTGGATAATTAATAAATTAATGGCATAATTCATTTCCAGGATAAGAATGAAACAGGTATCAGTTTAAAGAGATTTGTTTTCCGCGTCTAAAGATATCGTTTAAAAAAATGTGAGTCGCCTTGTTTGTTTTTCATTAATTTTAAGAATGTAGTGCACAACATGCAAGAAAAACGCTTTTCTGCAGTTATTTATTAATTAATCACCAATCTACCGGTTTCGTGTATTTAATATTAATATAATATTAATATTTTTTAATTCTATTAATTGACTTTTGAATTATAATTAAGAACAAAATATCAAAAGTTGGGTACCTTACTTTTGACGAGGAAAAAAATTACTTTAAATTGATACCTCTTTTAGCAGGAATTAAAAAAGAATCAATTTCCCATGTTATTTCCCTATGATCGGGTATAATGTCGGTTACCCAGTAAATGGGCTTATTTTAAACTGATTAAGGAAAATTTTTTTATTTAAGTTTCGCTGTTTAGTTACATCAACGATTAATTCTAATAACAAACAATGAATTATCGTGTTCATCTTTCATTTACCGCTCACAGGTTTATTTTTCTCACAAACGAGAAAAGCTTTCTTTGACAAAACATTTATAAAAATGTAAGCGGATAAAATTATGATGAGCTGCCGAGAAATTTGTTCCTTTTCTTTACAAAAACAACTTTATCGGTATTTTGGAATCACAAAAAAATATTCTCAAAACAAGGTATAATTTTCGCAAAAGTTAAAAAAAAGTTTGTCAAGAAAAACTGTTAAAAATTATGCCAAAAATTAAAACTGAAATGCTAAATTAATTTAATGTCTACTAATTTATTGCAAACCGGCGGCCACCAGTCAGAAACACTTAATTTATTAATTTATGACAATTTAAAGCAAAACTATGACATATTTTCAAAAAAATTTATTTAATAATAAATGAATGTTCGTGATGTACTGAGGACCAATATTTATTGTGATAATTTTAAAATTATTAGTATTTTTATTAATTCTTTAATATCTACAGACAAAAAATGATAAAAAAATTAAAATAATAAATAAATAAAATTATTATTATGCAATATAAAAACAAAAAATTTTAAATCTACATATTAATAATATTAGTAGAATAGGGTCACGAGCATCTATCAAAAGTGACAAATAAAATCTTACACCGAAAAGAAAACCAGGTGCTTTCTCACTTTTACTTAAGGGGGGAACCTCTTTACACGGTCGAAAAAAAACACGATTTTCAAGAATTACTTTCTCAGGTGTTAACTCGTAACGCTTTGAAATTTTTATGACAGTTTAATGCATTATTAAAGAACAAGTTGTAATTTTTTCACAATAAAAAATTGATATTATTTAATTGAAAATTTGGTGCCGATGCCGCCACGAAAAGTCAATATTTCAGTTGTGTACACGATTGAGAAAATTTTACTGAACCGATTTGGCTTTATGATGGCTCATTTTATAGATAAATAAAGGCTCTTCGATATGACCTCAATGGTTTTCTGAAAAAAAAAAATGTTTCTTATTTTTTTTCGTATTTTAAAGTCGATTTTTTAAATCGAAAAATGCATTTAGATTTTTAAACTGTGTAAGAACATGCAATTTCAACTTATTCTTTTCGTGGCGGCACCAAATTTTGAATTAAATATCAATTTATTAATGTGAAAAAATTACAACTTGTTCTTTAATAGTAATAATACATTAAACTGTCATAAAAATTTCAAAGCATTAGGAGTTATTATACATGAGAAAATAATTCGTGAAAATGGTGTTTTTTTTTCGACCGTGTAAAGAAGGTTCCCCCCTAAATTAATATTTTATTATATTTTGACAAATTATTATCAATTGAATGTCGAAAATGAATATCAAATTTAATACTAAGTTTAATCCCGTTAATTCTCCAACTAAAGACAATCCGTGCTAAAATATACTCTGGTAAGATTTTAATTTTTCTAATTCGCTTCGGATGCTAAAAAGCAATAAAAAATTTGAAAGCATTCTTATTTTATTGGCAATCAACTAACACTAAAGATTTCAGCACTTAATCATCTTACCGCAGTGGCGGATTTCCGAACAAGGGCACGAGAAGCGCCTCATAAATCAAGGAGGCCTCAAAATTCAGCTATTTTTGGACCACCGATATAGTGCACACTAGAGTAAAAAATATGCGCGTAGAATGCAAACTGTAGGGTGTAGGGAAAATATTTAGAGGGGGGCCTCAAAATTGAATTGCGCTTAGGTGCACCTCTCAAGTATTAAATCCACAACTTTATATAGATACGTTGATCATCGCCCATACTTGATCAATTTTCTACATTGGTTCACTATTATAACATTAGTATAATGAATGTGTTAACTTCTCATCAGTGCAGTAGTGAAAATTTCGGGGAAGAGGTCATGGTATATAACCATAGCAATGCTAACAAGGGACACGTCGATATAAACGGTACAGACCACGTACAGACGATCATTTTAAATCAAATGTCATTGTGCTTTTCTAGTACCCATGCTGCCGTGCTAAGCAAGAAGGTCGTATCTGCAAATAAGGCCGGTCCTGAAATGCCTCCAAATTTACATAGTTTTTAATAACATACGATAAAAAATTTGATATTTACTACACGCAAAATGATAAAGTAACATATTTCTAAATTACGTTTTAAATTTCAACCTTCTGCAGTAAAAATTGAGGATGCCATTAATAATTATTTAAAAAATATCTCCTTAATCGGTATTTGCAGATACGACCTTCTTCTACTACTATTCGCTGTGTGCATTCCTCCTGCTGCCCTCTGGTGGCTCAATAAAGAACATGCATTGGGACTGTTTTAGCAATAGAAACTGTTTTAATTAAGAATTTTTGATGGAAATTTAAATTTAAACTTTGTTTAAAAGGTTCGTGGTGTATTGGTGTGTATGCTAATCACATAAGGCATAGATAAATAATAACAATTAATAGATAAAAAATATGTCCCGTTTCGTTTATATTATGGCCACTCCGAACGCTTCGATCGGTTTTCGTATCCCCTCTCTACCCACGCACATAGCAAATATGGAGGGATTAGAATGACAGTGATGTAAGTCGTAACTACTTAATTGTTCAATAATTATTTTAATGTTTTGCAAAGCTAACTCTAAAATTTTATAATTATTTTTTTTATAATAAATTCATATTATTATACTCAGTAATAATAACAATAATAAATGATATTATAAATAAGATAATACTTCTAGAAAAGGTTACTTCAAAATTTAAGACATTTTTTGATAACATAAATTGTAAAACTTATGACGTTTCATGACATTCTTCAAAATATTAGTACAAATATTGACGGTATTGATAATATTCCAGATAAGTTAGTAATAATCATGTGAGGTAAAAAATCAAACTTTAGAAATTGATTTTCAAATACATAAGCTGTTTCATCAATTCAATATACACATGATCATCCATATAATTATTTTCAAAGAAGGGAACTCAAGATTTCAAAAATATTGTTCCAATACCATTGCACTCAAAGTGCAATGTCCCACAAAAAAAGTTTAAATCATAGAATTAATTTATTAATACTCATTATTTAGAAAATAAGCAATTATTGCCAATGGATTTTGAACTTATTGAAACTTCGAGTTAGCAAAGTTTAAGTTATCAAAGTTTGGTTGTACCATACTAATGCGTTTTAGATTACAGGACCTGGTATTAAAATTAATACATTCGAAGTACCTATCTAAGTAAATTACTTAGTCTACAAATAATGGTATGTATTTCCCACACACAAAAAATAGATGCGCACTCTTGCTTATAGGGATATCTGTCCCAACATAATATAGTATACATTTTTGGGATTAGCCAGTGCAAATCGGCCGCGATATACCGCATTCCCAATCAGTCACTCTCACGACGAAATTCTAAAGTACAGTGGAAGAAAAGTTCGACGTACGGAAGGTTGATTGTTACCTGTAATATAAAAATAATTAAATCTGAAGATTATCCATTTTTTAATTTCAATAATTTTAAGACGTATATTCGAAATTCATTTTAATCGTTCAAAATCTATGTAAAAAAAAATTCAAAAGCCTTGCGGGTTCAGGTTAACTGCCGCCGTTAGGCATGCCCATGTAAGTAAGTATATGGGGTATGCTATCTGCATTATCATCTCGTGTTGAACCTCAACCGTTCATATCCTGCTCAGTTACTACCCCAGGTTTATAATTTTATTATATTTTTTAGCTTTCTCAACAATTTTTTATTCTATTTTGACCTTGACATTCGGTCAATCAGCCGGATATTATAAATATAGATCCAATTCTTAAATCCACAATCAGGCCCGGACTGACTTCTTTTGGGGCCCTCGGCTGGAGAATGATGAGGGGCCCCCTTACTAAGAGCGGAGATTTTTAAAAATCACTTTTACCCCAAGTATAAACCACTTTTTTGAGACCTCTTTGGGGCCCCTTGGGTTGGGAGGCCCCTGGGCGATCGCCGACCTGGCCAGTCCACAACGTTTCGATGTTCACCGGAGGGCCTAGCTAAGAAATTTAATAAAGTCCACGATTCAGACCCGAAATCTACGCCTGGTGACTCGACCAGCGATCACACCGAGCCACTATTGTGATTAATAGGGTCCGGATTTGTAGGCACTAAAAAACTTGAAAATATGCAGGCAAATATGCTCTAAAAACTTCAAAATAAGCACTCAAATATGCGCTAAAAATAGGCACAAACGAAGTATAATCGATTGAGACTATTTTGAATCCGAATATCAAAAAAGCATGTATCCAGCCCCCCCCCCCCCAACTTAAAATAGAATTATCTCGAAAACTATTTGGGTACAAACGAAAATAATGTTTGCACAAACAGGCTCAAACGAATCACAAACGATGGAGACTATTTTGGAGTCAAAATTCGAAATGGGGGGCCCCCATGTCTCCAGCCCACCCCCCAAGCTTAATTTTGAAATATCTCCAAAACTATTTGAATACAAACGAAAATAATGGTTGCACAAACAGATACAAACAATTGAGACGATTTTGGAGTCAAAATTTGAAATGGGGGCGGGGGCTATGGACATGCACCTTCTTGGTAACATGATTAGAGCAGTAATATTAATAGAATATTAATAGAATAATATGCAGTTATTGCACAGAATCACCTACAGTTGACAAAGTAGATATTAATTAAAATTATTGTTTTAAATAATACAAAAGGCGGCAATATCAGAAAGAGAATAATTAAAATTATTTAAAATTTTATTACTGGATTTGCTAAATATGCAAAATATATACCAATATAAGCAAATAAGCATTTATAGGCAACAAATCGCCAAATATGCACTTAAACTCAAAATATGCATTATAGGCAAAATAAAAACTATATAAAACGATTCAGAAAGGCGTAAAACATGCTCCCCTTTTAAAATTTTTCACGTGCCTGTACGCAAAAAAAACATGCAAATGCCTACAAATCCGGACCCTAGTGATTAATATTTAAGTTGATCCCAAAAGTTAAATTAAGTCTAATCATGCCAAAATCATTAAATATCACCGAATATAATCGGATGTAAACCTGAAGTGGAAACTTTTGATTCTTTTCAAGCAACTACAAACTGAATAAATGGCAATATAAAAATAATAAAAAATAATTGGTGATCAATAAATTAGAGACACTTTGTCCCAAACCAATATAAAAAGTAATCCACGATTGAAATATTTTAAAAATAAATCAAGAAGTCATAAACCGTATTTTGCGCGTTTGAGAAATTGCATAAAATATTATTTTTTATAATAGGTATAAAAAATTCATTATTGAAGAACGGGTAGACAATGAGACTTTGTTAAGTGGTAATAAAAAGGTAAGTAATAAATAATTTATTATGGCATTTGCAATCACTAACATTGTTAGTTAATTCGTAAATCGTTTTTACACGAACTAGATGAAAATAATAAAAATAATACATAACTTTAGACACACACACGGGCGTGCTCTTGTTAACTGCTAAATATAAACGATGGTTAGCAATTTATCCGGTTCTTTCTTAAAAGAAGCCTTTTATTTTTCCTTCCCTCTTTCAAGTTGGTCTGATTAATCAGATGCCAGTGGCAGGTCTGTGCTTTCAAAAAAGTTAATTTCAATGTTAGGCAGCTAATTAGACGGCGCTGCAGCTGGATATTTAATGTTGTTCGAATTTACTCTAGGTGGAACAAACTAACTATTCATAATCGAAATTCAATATTGCATCTATAACAATTCAATCACAGTAATCGATAAATTATCTCGATACTTTTTAATTGACACTTTAATTACATTATAATTGATAAACCTGATGACAAATTTTACAGTCTACCAGATTTCGAATATTTTTTTAATTAATAGTAAGAATGTCCTAATTGATTTAATTAAGGCATCGTAATTTGTACTCTTGCAATTAAAATTACGTTAAATTTAATATATGGCATGTTGAACTGGAAAAGAAGGAACTTTTATTACACGGTATGCTAATAATTATGCAAATACCTACAAATGATTTAAGAAACTTTACAGTCGAATTATATTGGAACATTACCATTTTATTTCAAAACAAACATTTTTAAATTTCACCGAAACAATGGTGGCGTACTAATTGATGTGGTGTCCATATCCTCCACCTGTTTGTCAGTGCAGAATTAAAATATAAGTAAACAAATTACACCATACGCATAGAAGAAAGAATTTTGTGGACTGTGACTCGCATGATTGGATACAAAACGATCGAATTCAACTATGATAATATTTTTAGCTAAGCAGGTGATTTCAAAATAATTGTTTGAAAATGTAAAATGAACATTACAATATGTATATCTGCGGAAATCGTAATAAAACATAATTAAATTACAAACATAATTAATTACAACATAAACAAATTATCGACAATAAAATGTTTAAATTATAGTAATCAATTCTGAATTAATTGCTAGCTATATTCGAAACAAGTGTGCAGATGAACTTGATTTTCTCGTTACGGGAATGATTATTATTATGCAAAACAGTAATAATTGTTGATGAAAATTTGTAAAATGAAATAAAATTATAATACCTATTAATAAACATAATCACGCGAGGTTATATTATAAAAATGGATACTATAATATTATTATGCTAGTTTTTGTCGTTGTGTTAAAGGACCCTTCAAGGAGAAAGGCAGACAGAAAACTTTTTTAGGAATGTGAATTTCTTTAAATAATACAAATTATTTTATTCAGTTTTCTAAACTTATGAAAAATTATGATAATCGGAAATCCTTTGTGCAGAGCCGTAACTAGGGCATGTTGAAGGTGATACAGGACGGGCGCACAGATTTGAGGCGCAAAATAAGCTAGGGGGCTTAGCTAATCTAGAAAATAGAAAATTCACTTAAAAAATAAATACAATTAAGTATGTAGTTTAAGTTCGTGAAAAATCTTTCCCTGACCTGGAGGGTAAGTAAGCATCAGTCAGACTATTTTACAAGAATCAAACTTATGTTGATGGCGAAGGTGGACGCAACAGGCGCACAGATCTTCCTATCCATTTTCCTATAAAATTTTTTTTTAAAGTAGGTGATAATACGGAACTGCACTGTTGAATAGGAATGCATGTGAAATTCAAGTATAAGTAAACCAGTGGTTCTCAAAGGAGGTGCGCTTAAGTTGTACATAATTAAACCCTGTTAAAAGAAAATGTCATTCATTGTTGGGCAAAGAGGAAAAAGTATTACCACCATCAAAAGTTTCAGGTAAGACGTTGATGTTTTCTTGCCTGAATTGTCAGCTAAAACGTACGACAAAAGGTTAGGTCTGAACCAAGCTTTATTTAAATTTCATGTAAAAAAAATTGATGGGGTAAAAAAAAAAAAGGTCAAATGTTACTTCTTACAATAGAATATTTCGGCTTCATTATTTGTTCGTTGTTGAATAAAAATTGTGAAATTTGTATTGGTTTTAATTGCATAAATAAATAATTAATATTTAAAAAAAAAATTTGGTTCGAGCGGGGATGTGAAAACATGCATTATCAACTCTCGTTACGGATCTGCCTTTGTAGTTAAAATGATATTAGGCGTTGATAATAATTATTATGAAATAATTTTATTACTTTTCAAAAGTACGTTGCTGGATGCCATCTAGGTGCTGTAGGCAAGGAGCTGTAGGAAAAGCAACTTGCTTGAGGAAGTTGTGATAAAATTATGAGATAATAAATTATCGATTGTTTACAATGTATAGATTAACAAACCGTGAAAGTGACATTTTAAAACAATTATTATTAAATAATGAAACTGTCGATCCCTTTGATACTTAGCAACCCCATAATAACATGAGCGGTATAATATAACTACCCATGAATCGTTTATAATGCTATTTTGATTAGTTAATTTCGCCAACGACTAGAAATGGACAGATTTAATTGGATTTCAATTTAAGTAAGAAATTTTCACTGCAACGATTTTCTCAACATTGAATAAATCTTGTTGATAAGTCTCGACGTTCGGGGAATGAGAGCAGTAATACCACCCAAGTATCTCCAAATATTTGAAAAAAATCTGTATTGTGGTCATCAAAAGGTGAGGTAGTTAGCAGTTAGTGGGTTTTTAATATAAAAAAACCGCGGGCGGCCTCTGTTGGTAAAATAGATTTACGGCTTTGGTGGGCGGGCACTCCACTCACTTCACAGAATTATAACTTTGTAATTACACTCACTACCTGTTGTTTGTTGTCCTAAATACACATTTCAAACCATCGGTGAAAAGCGCTACTTAACTCATACAAATGAAAATTAATCCAACCAACAATTTAGAAATTCTTTATTTTGTAAAGGAAACCTTGTTATACAACATTTTCATTTCAAAAATCATTTAATTAGTATAAACTTGAAAGCTCAAATCAAATGTTATATTAAATGGATTGTCTTGGAAATGAATAGTATTCTATTCAGCATGTAGGTACTTGATTGTAGGCATTTTTGGCAAAATGGTATGGTCAAATTGCGTAGTAAGTATGTAAAAATAATGAAAATCGTGATAATCCAAGATTCTTTGTGAATTTTCAATGGGATAGTTTTAAAATATGCCGACTTTTGTTGGAAAAATTCCATTTTCTTTAACCAAAACATGCTGATGTGATAAATTATAACATTACTACAACCAGTTATTTTTTGTATTACCATAAAATTACACATCATCTAGATTCTAGAAGAAACCTCAAAACTCGGCTACCTCGGTAATGATAATTATATCAACACGTTGTTAGAAGTTTCCCAAAATGAAATGATTGTCGACAAATTATCCCAACCTTGAAATTACATTTATATATTTTACATTTTAATATTAAAATAAAGGAATCGCGTGATATGATGAGGTGCGGTTTAAATAATTAGCGCATTAGTGAGTCCCGCCCTGAACTCACGCACGTTTTAGTATCTATCAACACAGAAGAAATATTGTCAAAATGTTCAAGATCCTGGAATTTAGATAAATCCGTTTTTAAAAAATTGAAGTTAAGCATAACAATAATTAATAGTTTAATTGAAGGCGCCAGCTACCATTTGAAAGATCAACTATAGTTTCGAATTCAAAATCATCGTTCAGAACCAAACACATTTCCAGTTTCTAAGGGAACGTTTTTGCTTGTATTTAACAGAATTCAAACCGAAGCTAGCCTTTGCATGCTGTAATTTATTGTGTAAATGGCACAAAGAATCCTTGTTAGTTCTGAGAAGAGTCGCCCAGGGCGACTTAGTGCTGGCGCGCTTCCGTTCGGACCTATAATTATCAAAACCCACACACATTCAAATAAAATAACCAAGCTTATAACAAGTTCCTTATCTAATTATCGTCGACATTTATATAAACTCCATAATATCTTGAATGTAAATGAAAAGAATTCGGGAAAAAAGAAGAAATAATGTGCAAAACTGGAAGCACGAAATCAAATATTAAAATATGAATCAGATCGAGCTGGATAATATGTGACTGAAATGAGTCAGTTAAGTGGGTATGTCGATACATTATGAAGCAAATATGACGTTAGGATCAAAGTTATGTCTTGTGTATTATTACACGAAAGTCATTATTACCGATAAGTTATCAGTGGGGTGCGTTGTCTTATCGGTACCATCTGCACCACCCTTTTATTCCCATAATGACCAATGCACTCTCATATTTAGAGAGCATAATTAAGGCTAATCCACGATCTTCTCTTGTCGACATATGGGAATAGGATGTCATCGGTTTTTTTTATGCTAACACACAAGCAAATGGGATTGCATTGCCACCCCCTGTTGCTAAGCTGGCGTAAGTAAGCTGTACTCTAAATGCGATGTATTATATTGTTCACGTTATTGGGCAATGAAATGAATCTAGAAATAAAGATTTTCAACAATGAACTCCATTAGTATAAAAAGTTTGGTTATAATCCAATAATAAATTTTTTCCACTACTAGTCATATAGGCTATCATTTTTACTTAGGTATGAAGCTCCAGAAGTGACATGTTATAGACTAGTGGTCAACAATTTTTCCATTATTAACTACTAGTTAATAATGAACAAAATGATATTTTTCGATAATTTGGGGACTATTTTAAAGAAAAATGTTGTTATAAGATGATTTAGAATAATCAAGAGATGCTATTTAATTGTATTTAAACTATTAAAAACGCTTTATTAACAGATTAATTGAATTTTAAATTTTTTATTAAATTCGAATTAATGTGACAGATAGTGACAGCGCCATCTTTTGTTAATTTGACGAACCACGATTTATTTAATTTACTAATAAAATTCAATGCGAAAACACAAAGGATTTTCCGGTAGTAGATTTTCTATTACAAAACAGTTAAAAAAAACTCACTAAACGGCTCATAAACTTCAAATTTCAACTTTTAATCACAATTAATTTAAAATTTTCAAGAATGTCAAATCAAGAAAACAAAAGACTGTCATTTGTTTTATAATTTATTTAAAATAAATATTTTAAATTAGAATATTTTGTATTAACGAAATTAAAAGAATTGTAATAAACCTAGTAGTGGAAAAAATCGTATATATAACCACGGTTGTGAAGACCATTATAGCCCCCGCGCCTTATATTCCTCGGTGCTTTGCACCTCGGAATATAATCTTGGCGCTAGGGCTATAATGCATGTCTTCACAACCTTGGCCTATAATATACTATTATACAGTAGGAAAATTTTGCGCGTGATAGTTTCTCATAATTATTTTGATTACAAAAACATAATGTCTCAATTGAGTGGTTTAAAACTTCTGTATCAATACTATGAATATCTATAAATTGGCGAACGAACTAAACGGAGTGCAGGCACGTGGTTGCGCCTTTAGGGCTTAGAAAACTTCAAAGGGATCTGGAGCTGACGCTCCACAGGAGTTCACAGGATTTTACTTCATATTATATCCAAACTGCTATGTCACCTGTCACTGGTTCTATCTAATTTAGTGCCAGGTAATTAAACAAAGTTTTTTCATATTTATTTATCGTTTTAACCTCGCGGTAAAATGTTACTTGGAGAATCCTTCGTAATATAAAAATAGGAAATGAAGAGGTGTTTATAGTAATCCGATTTCAAGAGAGCTGGATAAAACAATATGTACCAAAAATTCCCAAAGACGGTTGCGTGTGGTTGTTACCAATTTTAGAACAATTAATTATGATGCATCAATAAGATGAGCTTTGAAGAAGAGATGGCTCGACGAACGCCAAAACCTAGTCCGCCTTCGCTTTGCGTTAACGATCCACAATGAAATGTATAAATAAAAGTTGCAGCGGTGTTTCAAAGAGACGGGCAGATACATAGTCTTCTTGTAATTGGTCTAGTTTAGCGACATGCAAATCAAAGGCGCTCGTGACGAAACATATCGTTTTACAACGACGCCGACGTTGTTAAAACGCCATCAGTGTTACGGCTCATTTGTATTTTTCTTGAGCGAATAATGGTATTAATTATATCATTGTGGAAGATTCGGTTTTACTTTCAGTTAATATAGTTACAACGTTCACCTTTCCGACACTTACCGATATCACTTACATACGCAATGGTTGGTTTGACCTTTTTTTTTTGGAAAAGCAGTAAAAAGTGACGTTACCTGCAACAAAAAAATATATTAGTAATGTTTGATTGTATTAAGTTATTTTAGAATAATTTGTGATGATAAAATAATTTTAGGAATTTTAATTTAAAATTCAAAGATGAATTCCCTAGATAGTGCACGTGCTAAAATATAAATGATTAATATGTATTAATAAAAACAACTTATCGAAAAATTATGTAAAACAAGATGTAAATACATTTATATTCATTTATTTGGTAGCGAAATGTTTAACGATCCGACATTTTTAGTCGATTAACCTGACGGTATTTTGCAGGCTAAATTGTTATTCGCGAGTCACTTATTCGTGATAAATTGAATTGTTTTCCTTAGCGAAAAAGACACGAATGCACACAATTCATCCACATTTACATTTCCCGCATGAAAAGAAGAATGCGTGTCAGCAGCCTTCCATATGGAGAAAAATATTGACAAAGAGGGTAACTAGTTAACATAACTAAACACACGCCATCTTAACTTCAGCCACCCTGACAAATGGGGTTCGTCTTCGACTTGTCGACACCCCCGAAGACAAAATATGCACCCGCGATCTCTATCGCCCCCTAAAATATATAGCAATAATATATTATCATCTCGTTGCAAGTCTATCTGGCTCGATATTAAATCCGTTTAAAATAACTCTCGTTGAAAATTTTTCATAAGTTGCACACTTAACTACTAAAAATTGGTTCGACTTGAAAGTGGTTATGCCATTAATGAATGCGACATCGAGTTTGGGTCCCTTGGTATGATTGCGCTTGTAGAAAAGGTCATATAAACGAACAAGTGAAAAAAGATCAAGAGCTCCGAGAATTCTCATTCGATTCAAATTCAAGTCGTCGGGGTCGCTTTATAGATCGTCTACTGAAAGCAAACTATTTTTAACTTTTCCAATTATTCACGTTTCGCGACTAAATTGTTTCGTCGCTTCCAAAATAAATTTGGATGATATTTTTAACAAAACGACTATTTTTAAAATAACAGCCACAACAAAATTTCGAAAATTTTCTTTTCGCTTCGAAGCGGTTAACGTAGTCGAGCTGTAGGTCGACTCATGCTATTAAAACGAAAGCAAATTCTTTTGGGATCTTGTTTAGTTTTCTTTTATTGGCAAAGAGACGTCCGGCTAGCTCTCTACGATGACTCTTGACTGGCTCAAAAAATTTGCATGCGGTAACTGGCCGGGATATGAATGCAATATTTTTCGGTTTCTACCCCACGGAATCCACTTGGATATTCTGCCATTCGAAAAAATTACTAAAAAGTGTTTCATTATGCAAGTCCAAAGTTTAATAAGAGATTGGGAATCCCTCGATAATATGCAAACCTTTGTAATTCACTATCTCATCATCAACCCTTGGCAATTGTACAAATTGATTTCAGGCGAGTGCCGAGTTATAAGGGTGAACCCGATGTTTAGCCGTAAGGGGTGCGCTAATAGTCGGGGAGGATCGCATGTATGCATGAATAATATGTGCTTATGAATTATTATATAATAACCAGTGCCCAACTGTTCAAATATATAATTTGGGATGATTGTATCTAATAAATGACAAAAACTTTGTTGGTGGACTATAAAATATACCAACATTTTAGGGATGTTTGGTTAGCCAAAGTCAGATGGACAAGTGGTGCTATTAATGCGGTTAATATGGCTTCACTTATTATTTATATTTGTAGATGTATTGTGTTGATGTACATTTTCCGCTTGTTGAGTTTGTATAATAGTAATAATTTTATTTGCATAAGAAAATTGTATCGACGACGCAGAGGAAATAATTTTCCGATACAAATTTAGTTTACAGTAATTAGTGAAAATTGACCGATATAACAATGGATGAGTTTTATACGTCCAATCGTGTGGAATATGCTTGAATCCTAAATCGATAGATATAATATTATGCTTGGTGGAGTATCTAGCTGCTGCCTAATCCATCCAACTTGGATTTTGAATGTGAGCGAGTGGAAAATAATGAACATTTCGTCGTTGAATAATATACAGGGAGTAAGTACGTAGGTCTGTAATTGGAACTCTCCAGAAAATGAATGGAGCAGAGAAATATATTTTACGTCGTTCGTGAATTCGCGCTACTGCTCTAGACGGTTCACGCTTGGCCGGGACCAATTCAGAGCCGGAATTTATCCTATCAATTTCTGCCCGTTGAACCGGCAAAGAGCTCCTCTCCCCCGCCTCATTACCGCGACGACAGGGCCGTATAGGGCGCCATCTTGTTCCGCCTGCCGTGATTTTACATGTCGTTGTGTTTGTTTAATCATGCATGAGTAATCTGCCGTAGAAATTTATAATTGGACATTGGCGTCGCATAAAAAACAATTAATGAGCTCTTTACACTACATTTTCAAGCTTATTTAAATCGCTAAATTGGAAGAACAGGTACCTTACAGAAATGAACAATGATGCAAGTAAAATACGCGGAAGGGACCACAAAGAAAATTTAATCAGTATGGATAAGATTAGTTATTTCCTCGATCAAAAATTGTTCTAGAAAAGATAAATAATATTAAATCCGCAATATAACACCCATAACGTAAACTTACATTTTTTGTTATTTACTACCGAAATCAAATATTTGTGATTCACCAAGCGAGATAATCCGAGAGATTTTGTGGCACAATTGGCAACAATTCAGTGGACATCGTAGAAAAGCAAAGGCCCGTATGATGTAATAGTGTACAAATCACGATGCCTCATTACACAGATGGGGCTCTCCACGTGCTTGGACACTCAAGTTTTCATAGCATTTTTCTCAACATCCTATTGTGTTCTCTCTGATGAGTACTATAAAACGACACTAACTCTGTATGCTAATAAAAACAAATGAGTAAGTAAACTAAAGGTCGATACGCCTATTAATTTATTGCAAGGTACAATAATGTTCGCGTACAAATATAAGACTGTGATTTAATAGTCCAAATCAAAAGTTTATGGCAAACATGCATCGTTAAAAAAATTATTATTTTACCATTCAAAAGTAGAAAGCCCTTCTATTGCATTCTTTAAATACGTCTACATAAGCATCGATATTTGACAACAAAAGAAATATTTCTTGAGCTATAGAATTTGTTTACATATTTGTATGTTTGTAGATTTTGGCTTGAAAAACAGGATAAGTACCATTTCTAATTTGATGTGCGGATCCAAAATACAAAAAATTCTAAAGAAAATATTGTTGCTTATATAATAAAAAAAATACACAGCAAACATAAAAATATATCTAATAAACAGAATTTGTTGGTTTATTCAAGATTCCGAAAGATATGTTTTAACAATTTATGTGATTAATAAAGAAAACCGTTAAAAAGGTATCAATTTGAAAGTATAATTCAGCTAAGCATGTGCAGAGAATAGTACGTTGAATATTCACAAAATTGGCGACGTAAGAATGTGTGGGTGGGTGGTCGGTTATTCGAACAAATAATACAGATGTCAAGTCACATTAGAAACTAAAATTGTTCCCAAATTGAGTCAAATTGTGAAAATTCACTAGGAGTTACAGTAAATCGTCTTATCGTGAAGCTTTATCTGGTTTTTGATGTATTTTGACTAAAAGCTTACGGTCTAGACATACACTAGTTTCAGATAATTTCGACCAAAACACTCTTAAAAATAAAGATAACGAATCTACAAATTGCTGTCATGTCTTCTTCCAACATTGGAAAAAACAGATACTCAATCATCGATCTGGAAGGTGTATGTGGTTCAGGTACCAACATACAATGTGAGTATGGAATAAAATTAAAAATTTAAAGCTTGATTAACTAATAAAAGAAGATAAAAAATGTAAATAATGAATCTATTATAATTTTTTACACAAACATTAAAGTTAACCACTAATAAATTAATTTAACAATGTAATTTATTTCCTACAAGAAATGTTGGCAAAATACATAAAATTATAAAAAAAAAATTAATAAAATTCTTTCAAAGCAGTCAAGAAAAAGTCTACGCTTGTTAAGGCCCCCACAAACGAGAGACATGGTGTGCAACCATGTTGTGAAGCGTGCTAATGGCTTTTGCCACAGACGAAGAGAGATGTTTGCAACCAAATTATAATAAATCACTTTCGAGGATTGTATCATTTGTTTTATATCGGAAAATTTGAAAACTAGGGGTGGCTGGTTTTGAATTTTGTGATGCAACAAGGAAATTTTAATAATAATTGAAAAACTATTGGTTTTCAGTAGTGAAACTAGTGAACCAATATCAAAATCCAACATTCAAAATTAATCAAAATCCAACAATCAAAATTAGCTTAAACTGAATACAATTTTTGTATTTAAATCTTTTTATTATAATATAGATACACAGAAATTAAAAATGAAATGCTTTATTTGGATTACTCCTTTCACCGATATCTCGTAAGTTTAGGTAGCTAAAGATAAAGTTTCATGTTACGGTGACCCAAATGAATATTTTATAAAACCAAAAGTGTCGAAAAAACAAATTTATGATATTTTCGTTAATTTTTTACTTTCTGCAAACAAGAAATTTACAAACGGTAACATGCGTGAATGTGTTTTCTCTTTGTCGGTACGACGTTCCGCCCACATATGTTGCACAAAATATCAAAATTTTTTGATCTTGCAAAATCCATAGTAAAACTAGAAAAATGCAACAGCTACCTGCTCACAGCTTGGGGTCTTCGAGGGCTTCGAACGCTTTTAACATGGGAAGTTAAAAAGCATGTTGGTGACATGGAATAAAACATGAAAAGTAAACCACCAACATGCCCACAGACGGACAACATGGACTTCAACATGGCATGTTGTAGTCGATGTTGTATACCATGTTTGTCGTCTGTAGGCCCCTTTAGAAAACAAGCAGGTAATAGATATTTTTTGTACAACCACATGGACCATAAACAATCCGTGGGTCAAGTCCTTCCACGAAACCAGCTCTACGACACCCAAGAATGCCTGGGTGTGGTCAAATGTCAATCATTAAATATACATCATCGATGTATTTTCTCAATTCCAAAATTTTTTTCAAACGGTCTTTTATATCACATCAAAATTTGAAGTGCGTTTGATCAAATTAATTAAAAATTATTATTAAATAACACCGGTCCACTTAAAATACCATTTCAATATGTTGTATTTATTTATGATAGGTACCAGGCAAAAGAAGCAGGTAGAAGCACATTGTTTGGTATAGAATTTGTAAATGTGTTTAGTAAATACAAGGGAATAAATTGTGAATAACTATCGGATTTGGGATTAAGTACGAAGACCGATCATCAGAATGATCGAATCCTGGATAATCCAACTTCCAAAGTCGAATCAAAATGGCATGATTAACGGCAATTCGACTTCAGTACGTATGTAAAAGTATAACCATTATTTACGTACGTCCACCTCCGTATTATTAAAATTATATAATAAAGATTGTATAATATCTTGGATAAAAAAATAATTTACATAATTTTGTGCACCGTTCAAAGGCAGGTGGATCGATAATGCTTACATAAAGAGTATCTTAAAATTTATGTCTTTTGGGTAAAACGGTATATAGTACCTATGTATAATACAAATTGAAAGGTGGAAGAATACTACAGAGACTGGGATAACACATTTCGGTATTTATGTTTTTCTAGGAGGGTATAAATTGATCTATTATAAGTTTCTTCGTGACTTGAAACGACTATATGGGGCTCAAGAACTAATGCGGGTGGGACGAAGGGACAGGTTTGTGCTATTCAAAACCATCACTGTTAACACCATGGGGACCTCGGCCTATATACATCAACATAATGACCAGATATTTTAAAAACGGAAATATATTCGAGTCACGAAAAATTTAGGAAAAAAATAATTCTATGTATATTCCAATATTTAGTGCGTTAGACATCATCAACTGGCTTTTTGATAAAAAAGATAATTGATTTAATCGAGTTGGAATGAAATTAGCCTGCAGTCGTCGTTCAGCAGCTCGTCAATATAATTAATTCGAATCGAACTGATGAATGCCCTAATTGCTATATTATTTACCTCTCTTCCGTTGACCGCATATATTTTAAGCGTTTCATTCAAAGGTCCAATCTAAAGTACTCGGGTATCGTTTCTACGACAAAGAAAGAAATATCCGCGCGTGTCGAAGCGCCGGTTCAAAGACGCCGCCTTGTAGTGACAGCCTTAATATGTGTTCATTTAGGCCTTTATGACGGCCCACTGATTATGTAACAACGCGAAGTAGGTGCTGATATACCTGATGATACCTTACTTTGTATTCAAACATGCCGCTATTTACCTTCGCGTTACTTTACATTACTTTAATTTACGAGCATACGCTCATTAATTAGATTGTTCAAATTGCACACCCAGTCTTGTTTTTATCATTTTTTCTAATTTATACCTTCTCGGTTGGTGAGATATAAAAAATTAAGGATTATAATTTTGTGGTTATGATCCGTATTTTATTACTCATTCCAGCAAATTATAATATACAAGTCCAGCTGCTTTGCTTTCTTTCCTCAGGCATTAATCAAAACGAAACCCGATGACAATCAAACGAGCCATAATAACGTTTTCGTAATGCTCAAAAATTACAATTTTTGATCACACTAACAAGCCCTTAGAGCTACAGAGCAATTGGATAGCACAATAACCGAAAAGCCGACCAGAAAAGCACAATAAAACGTTAAGTTTAGCGGAAATCAAATTACCGCAACTCGGCTGATTTGATCTAAGTCTGTAATCGATTTGTTTGCTTCGGATGGCCAATTTACCGCTAGTTGTTTTGTCTTGAATTGTCTACTATAAAACGCGACACCCAAAAGTCTATAAATTTAAATATTTCATGGTACCCGTGATTAGAATGTGCACGATAAGACTACGATGGGCTATCGAAAACAGTTTAGGGCGCGCTTGCAGGCGACACATGCAATATTCAAAAGCTATTCCTTAAACACAGGCTTGCTATGTATTATTAACCTGTGGTCAACAAACACGCATTTCCACCTATATTAAGTTTAATAAATCATAACACCCATCAGGCAAACTACGCTCATTATAATGACCACCAAACATTTAATTATAGACAAAATGTTTTCGATAATTTGTTTAGAATTACCTTCACGAAATTTCATTTGAAACACGAAGCAAGTAAGTAATCTCTACGTACCACAGAGTCATGAAACAAAAAGAAATTGGTTGGAAAATGCTATCCTCAAAACTAGAAAAAAAAAGAGGAAGGAAACTAAATTCACTATTTAAATTCAAAATTGACTTGTTTACTAGAGCAAAACGACATGTAGATAAGAAGAGGCATGAAAAGAGATTTCGGAAAATTTTGGATTTGTCACGGCATGAGGTTAAATTTAGTGTTGCCGATTGTAATAAAGATGAAATAGTTAGTAGGTTTCGTGCAGTCAAGTTGGCGTGCAAAGAGAGCACCATTTCCAGTTGATTGTATACTTTAAAATCTAAAGAGGCCCAATAAAAAAGGTGATTTTGAAACAAATCAGTGGTAAGGTGCCGCCGTAGCTCATAAACATTTCACCTCTTGCCGATTACGCCCACAATTTAAAGCATTTCCTTTGCTAACCAGTCTAGCGTGTACGATGTTGTGTGCATATTTCCTGTTCCTATATAAAATTTTCATGTTAACGATTTCCATAAAGTAAAATTTTAACCCTAATTCTTGTCAACTCCGAAAGCAACATATTATCAAACTTGACGTGTTGTGGCCTACTATGTCAAGAATAAGACCGAAACATTAACTTTCTCAACTTCAGGTATATCGTACCTTTGGTCATCAGCCCAAAAGTGATTTTGATTTATGGCTGAAATAGACACCTTTCTTAAAAGTCGTGGTAAATTATTCAAACTTCAAGAGTGAAAAATTATGCAAGTTTTTCCTCTGCCTTTTTATCGTACCAATTTTAAATAATAACAGATAACATTAAAGTACCTACGTACATATAGAACACACACGTAGATAAAAGTGATGCTCTGTTATTTAGCCACGGTATCTTTTAATTTTCTTTTCATTTTGAACTTTCAAAGTTGGATTATTTTAGTTTTCTTGCTATCCTATCCTCAGGCTTTTAATTTACAATCATCCATTCTTTATAAATCCTCCTTTTCGACCCCGTTGAATTTTCCACTCTCTACTTTTGTAATTTCTTATTCATACTTCTTTGAAAGGGACACTACGCCCTGAATTATGTAATTAGTGACTTTCTAGTACTTGTTAAATTGTATTTTCAAGCACATGTAACGAAGTCTTATTAAAAGGGAAAAATATTCAGCAATAAACTCAAAGTACTATAATTTCGGTTTTACTCCGTTCGTTTCTGATGTTAAAAAATATACATACCTACTATTACAATCTTATTTGATTTAGTCATTTAGTAAATATACTACAAACAGAAGCAATATGTGAATTGTCGTGGTTTCGAACCACATCCGGTGCTAAAAAGAGTTTCGACAATCCAATTTTTTGCAGGTGTGCGAGCAAAATAATCAACAATTAATAACACAATGCAGGGTGATGGATATGTGGTATTAAAACTGAATTTCTTATACATCACCATCAATCTTGACGAAGAGCATTTCTAAATGCAAAAAAGCTGTGATTGAAAAGGACGAGATGCAACGCAGTACAAGAGTTCAAAGAGAATTTGCGATATAGATCTCTAGGGAACAGGAGACTAAGTGCGGGTTGTATGTTACTAATGCAATACGCATATTATACAATCGATATTTCTTCGAATAGAAACCAGAAAATTAAACGGTAATGTAAAAAGTGATCGAACACATTTTTTCACACCAATTAACATTTTCACGTCCACTTTATAAATAACCAATATGCGTTAAGAGCACTGTACGTTTACTCAAGAGATTTGATAAAACAACCATTTCTACTGCTGATCGAGACATAGCCAGTAATGAAAAATAGTTGATTAATTAATTATAATATGTAATTAAGCAATACCGGTTCTAATATTAAAATAAATCACAAATTGTTAGGTATTAGATATGCGGAATTTAAATGGATAGATATACTACTATTAAAATTAATTATGATCAGAAAAATGTAAATTATTGTGCATTTTATTGAACTTACATTAACAGGCTAAGCAAACACAAACGATTCAATTATTCATATCTGAAGAAGGCATTGTAAAAAGCTTGTGATAAGCTTTTGGTTAGTTTTGATGATTTCTCTCTAAAAATTTGGTATCACCACAACATCCTTTATGGAAGTTTTGGGTATGCAAACTGCACGTTGTACTACTCATAATTAAATTTGCATTACATAATTCAATACCGAATCCATCCATTAATGGTTAAAATTACGAGGAAGAAATCTAATTATATATAATATAACAATGGTATTGGCATTTGCGTTGGTATTCCATAAGCAAGTGGACGCTTGTAATTACCTTTGAAGTTAATGCTGATTACTAGTTGCAAGAAAGGACACGGATATGTTCCAGTAGGTCTTTCACCGAAGTTGTTGCAATACTAGGTGAGGTTGTGGAATGTTATTCGAATCTATTTGTCACTTGTCGTTCCTGCACAAATAGTACATTTGAGATTGATGCCATCGTATGTCACATATGTGACAAATCACCGATTTACTTCGTGTGTAGATCACATCTCCCTTTATTGTATATCAACTTGACGAACTTATGTTGTGACATGTCGTTTCAGGACAATACGTCAATTTATTCTTACACTTTCGCAAGAGTTGCTTTATTGCTTGCTTACATTTTCTTAGTTTAAGTGACACGATAACATTCAAAAATGAAATGACATACACAAATATTCAGACCCACCCTTTATATTGTCCTTCCGATTGAATTGCTGTAGAACTCTTTGCAAATTTTAAACTAATTCCAATATATTTTTTATCAATTACTTTTCAAATAAACAGAAACTACATCAAAGTCGGTATTATATGATTAATACAATAAATGTCAAATAAAATAGATTCTATCGTGAAAATAAACAAACAAAATATAATTTAAAATTACAAGTTTATTGACAAGCTATTAAGCAAAACTACCATTTTTTTTATCAAAATGTAAGCAAAATCGTAAAAACTTACATTAGAGTTTCAATTTGATAATGTAATTTACCTTAACAAAATTCGAAACCAATTAAAGTCTGAAGTCTGCGGCTCAAGCGAACAATTATGTTTTTGTATAATACATTCGCGAGAAGCACGTCAAATAAAATATGCACGTTCGAAATCTCGCGACTAACCATAAAGAAAAGAAGACTCTAATCTTCTGAATGATTGATAAAAGACATCACCATCTGATCGGACGATAAGTGCATTAAGGGCTAGTAAATATTTGAGACAGCGATTTAAACCACCTCGCTTCGCCACTTTACACATTTCTCGTTCACTTCTTGAACTTCTTACTTAATAATGTATGGATATACATTAGGATTACGCTAACTAGCTAAGATAACATGTTTCTCTTTTTGTATGCCTGAGGAAAAAAACTTGAAAAGGAAAAAATAAGGTATACTTAGTTTATTTTATAAATTTATTATTATTAGCTTAAAAATCGCAAGAGAAATAATAAGCAAAAACATCCCGTTCAATTATCTTCATTATGACATTAAGTAAATATTGAATCGACAAATCATAATTAAATTAATAATAATAAAAATGCTGACTCACATTCACATCATTTTCAACGTAATTTAAAATTTTTTATTTTTATGTATCTACGCATTTCCATTTGAATTTTAAAAAAATACAAACAGAAGACGATATTTCTTAACGATGATAGCTCGGCGCATTGTCATTAAAATATAATTCATATTGCGGAATAATTTAATGACTCTTGTTGCTACTGATGATGAACCTACATGTGTTTTTGTAAAACCAATTTTACGGCTGAAATCTATAAGAATACTGTTTGTTTGTTCATGAAGTAGGTATGCAATTTAAATAAAAACTAAACTAAGAAATTCGACGTAGCTATGCAAACCTCTATTGGTTTCTTAACCCTCCAGTAGGCGCGTGATTTACGCTTGTAGACAAGCCCCGTTTCAGAACTAATAAAACCAATAACTACTGGATCCGAAAGATTGACTAATTTTTGTCAGGTACTCAAAGATGCAACCGATATAATTCAAACTGTTACGAGCTATGGCGTTTAAAGAAGGCTTAAAAAAGCATGGTCTGCGGTGGTAGACCACGCGACCACTGGAGGGTTAACAAAAGAATCATATACAGGGTGATACATATAAAAATGTTTCTTTGTATTTTTACTGATGAAAATTCCATATAAAATAAAGTACGAAGGTGTTTTTCCAATAATATAAGAATTTTTCATACATTTTTAGAATCTAAAAAAGGAATACCAACATTTTAGTACATATAATGTAGTTTTAAAGCGTTTTAAGATGTCTTTCTACTACGGAAAGTGGAAGAAGTTGTGTTATTAATTAGTAAATTCCCATTTTGGTAAATTTTCCATACAAAATATATCATTAAATTTGAACCCTTACGAAAAAATATTCTTACATTGTAAAAAGTTGCGAGTGATAAAATATTTCATTCTTCATCGTTAAAATATTATATTTTTCTCAATATTTATTGCGTTTTTATTGGGTATGGTTTCAGATGGTTAATTTTTATGAGGGCTATTCTTGCTGTATAAGCCAGGTAATATGGAGAAGTTTTGCAAATTCTGAGCGACCTTGCGAAAATGCTTCTCGCTCAACCACATTGGAAAAGTAGTGGTCAAAATTATTTTTTGACAATATCTCCAGACAGTACCTCCCAGATAAAAAAAAGTTATCATAAAAATTGTAGTAAATCAAATACCTGACAATTATTGTTTTATCGAGATCAATTTAAAGCAGTAGTTGGAAACCTGCTCATTTTTTCTTTTGACCATAAAAATAGTTTGAAACGTTTAAAATTATAAATCAACGTTTATCGTCTATCAATTGATCGCTTGCGGGGCTATTTTTGCTCAAAATTTTATTATGTAAATATAAAAAACTATTTGACCCAGAGCAGAGTGACATGAAGTGAAAATAAGCGACTTCGAATTCCTCAGTCGCCTGTTGGACCCATTAAAGAACAAACTATTCAACCCAACACAATAAATAAAATAGTTAGATAAATTATTACAACATGAATAAAAAAAATTCAAAGGTGCCAATAACTCAGTAGTGGATGATTAAGATGATCTGACTACCCTATAATCCGAACACTCCAATCGAGCAATATGACATCCATAATGACAACTCCTGTGTAATATTTTACAGCAATTATCTATTGTCTGTGTTTAGAATTATAGATATCATTACCATGACAATTCAGACAGTTTAGGTGGTCTAAATTAGAGGGTATATCTAACATAGTAGAAACTGACTACTCGGTAATGTGAACATCATTATACTCCATAATGTGAACTTCAGAAGTCGAGATTTGTATTTGTTGTGTATTTGATATCCTAACGTCCACCGCCTACCGGTGATCACTTGTAGGTGATTAAATATAGAATAACAATAGAATTAGATAATGTACATAATATTAAAGATCATAAGATAAGTCAACTGTCGATAAAATACAAGGTGGTGATAAAATGATAATAATATGAATTATTTTAAATGAATTACCAGTTATGGGACAAGAAATAAATCGATGAACTCAAATAAGAGTGAAACATTACGATTATGTTATAGTTTATATAAGAAGTACTGTATGTAGTATTAATCAGAATAATTTAATATAATTTCTGGTATAAAATATAAATTACATGATGTAAGTAATTATTTTCAGTTTGGCTTGCAATTTACTAGTAGCGAATGTAAAAGTTTATTTGTAAATGTATTCATTCTATTTGGTTAGATGCAATTGTAAAATGAAAAAAAAGAAGAGCTCTCTGAGCGGTCGGTAGCGGAAAGCTTGTTAATCCATTCATGATGGTCACGACATAGCGGATAAGATCCAAAAATACTAATAGGAAACGTCTTGCACTGCATGAAAAGGCAAAAATTATTGAAGAATACAAGCAGGGAATGCAAATGTGACTGCTCCTTCCAAAAAATATGTTAATGGTAACTTTTTGTTGAGATTATTCAAATATTACCGTACTATTCTATTTTATTAAATACTTTAATGACAATAACAAAATTTGATTTAAAACAAGAAATAAAATTAAAATTATAAAGTAGATTCATTATTTAAGAGGAATTCTTCCAAGCTTGCTCGAAAATATACTTTAGTAATTAGCAGCTATTTTGCTTATTACTCGAGAAAATTGCATAAAAGTATATTTTTTTATAGAGGAGATATTTAGAAGCACGGTTTTCTAACTTTTTTCCTTTTTGTATTAAAAAAATTCTAATAAAAAAATTAGTTTCTTTAAATTAAAAAGAATTTTAAAATATTTTGAATTTAAATTTGTTTAAAAAAATAATTCTACTCTCTTAACATATTTCTGACTGCCTAAATGTCTCGGCTTTAATTTAAAATAAATTAATTACATTTGGAACTAATTCTATTTGCTGATACCTATTATTGGTTATGCACTACTAATCGGTGAGGATGTCGCTTATAAAAGTTAGAAAGAAGGTATAACGGGAGAATTTACAACCCCTAATAAAATTTTCATTTGATAAAAAAATCAGGTATCGTTTATACAGGAAAGATAGAACTGTAGGTACGTAATTAATGCATATTACGAGTGGTCGTGGGATGTTCACAACCTTGGACAGGTTTTAATTATTCAAATGTTGGACATTTCTTTAATTCATGTACGACGACGAACGGGTTAACAGTGTTTGAAGGGTTACAAAACCGATACTTAAAATAATCACACTGCTTTTTTAACATTGCAACCCTTTAATGAATGTCAACCACGATATCAAAGTTTCCCTGTAATAAAAGTAACTATAAAACTGGGAAGAAAACTAATAATTATTTTTAATATTTTACTATGAATTCTTAAAATGCTCAAAGGGAAAACTGAAAAGATGAAAGAATCAACTAATTTCATATGTATGCCATTTCTTTGAATCAGATTTTAACGTTTCCAACATTCACAATTAAAATTTCATGTTGCATGAAACTACCAAGCCACTCATGAATTCCAGTATGTCACTGTGGTCACCGCTGTTCGTTTCACTCGCTACCAGTTTTACAAAATCATTGCTCACACCTGCCTAATAAAATTATTATTTACGACAAACCATTTTTATTAATTTTCTGCTTCATTACACACTCTCAATAACAAAAAACCCGAAATTTTAAAATTGGAAAAGTTTGCCGTTTATATTTTCACTTTTTGTACCTATTGGTTGGGTACCTCAAAGTATCAATAAGATTAAGATTAGGTCAGGTCGGGTCACGTTTAGTTATTTATGATACACTACATACATGAATCATTGAGATCGATACAATTTTTAGTACGTTGTTAACTTGGAGCAAATTATAATAACTAATCGCACCTTCATACATAAAAATTTGCATAAAACCACTAAATTAACACTAACTTACACTTGAGATACAAACAAGAAATAAAATATGCCATGAATTAAGAGTAAATTAACTCTGTCCGACAATTTAAATGAATATTTGTTTTCATTAAAATTTAATTTAAATCGTAAGAATCATAGCAGATATATGTTATAAAAAACGGATAATTAATTTCCTCATTAATTATGTAAGTGCAAAAAACTTGGACAAGTATGAAATATTCACAGACAAACAGAAGTTGTTCCAAATCCGCCCAAGTAAAATTAAGTCAAATGAAGACAATAAATTAATAAATGACGTTGAACAAATTATGAAGACAGACAAGACGAGTAAGTGACCCTGGTGCACACGCACATTGTTCATTATCCACTTCATGTTGTGCCGTTTAATTAATTCTATTGCTCATCAACGCACACATTACATACATTCATATGTTTGAAACGCCACGACATACCTTTTTTTAAAAACCAACATAAAAATTTGTTGATTTGTTAAGCTGGAAAAAATATATAATATCACTAGGGTGTGGTGTTCAGAAAAAAATAATTGAAAGGCGCAACTTGCTCGGAGATTATTTTATAATACGAAGTTATTCATGATCATGACGAAGGACTACTACCGTATCCAAATAATACGATGTGTAATGTAAATAACGACTAAATATTGTTACTTTTTATGGAACCTCATTAAGATTGCAGGTGTACCAGAACCAAGATGTAAGAGATATATCTAGATGTGTGGTAGGTAGTATACATAAAATATAATCATAAACTGTATTATGCATTGCTTAATTATGCGATTTTCAAATTAACGGACGTACATACAATGTAATTTTAGGTATCTAAGAAAAATGCTAATGTGTATGTACCTGCAAATTAATTACCACATTAAAATTGCTCCAAATTAATCAAATTATCCTCATTAACACTCTCAGTAAACAAGAAAACAAGACAATTAGTGTGAAAATATGGTTTGTGCGATGCAAAACATACAACAACTATCCGTTACTAAACTAGCAATAAAAAAAAACATTAGAAATGGTAACTTCAATCGTTTTGATATTTAGCTACAGATTAACATTTTACTTGTAAATTATGCAAACTATGTTCTTTAAGCTGTAGGATCCAATTCACTCAACAACTTGAATTTTTTTGAAATGAGCAAAGTTATGCAAACCGAAAATAATTAAAAACTTGTCGTGGTATTAAGGAACTTAGCACAATATTAACTCTTGTCAAAAAGTACTGACAACGTAAATACCATACAATTAGCATGTAATTGCGCGTCTTACGGCGATACGATCGACCGCCGGATGCGCGAGTTACTTCTAATTATATGACAGAATCGGTTACGCTGCACACCGTCATTAATCTATTATCCATAGCTCATCTGGTGGCGTTAACAGGTAAATTACATAATAAGTATACATTCTTAAAGACATACTCCATATTTCTTTGTTACTTAATTTGCGCACACAAAATTTAACTCAAAAAAACTAAAATCGGTTACTTGTTGCATCACATTCACAGATTGAGAAGAGTGGTATAGCCGCATGTACGAAAAGGTGAACTTTTTTTGCAATGCAAAAAATACTGAATCACTACAACGATATTCTAATTTTGGCTGGTTTTCAAACAAAGATTCCTTTGTTAAACATATTAATTCCTCGCTCGCATTAGTAATTCATGTAGTAAATTAATATCAATATAATTAAATTAATATATAACTTACACTTGTTACATCTATCAAAACCACTTAGCCAAACAAACTTGTGGGTAAGCAAATTATAAGGATTATAAATTCCCCCAACCCAATTGGATATATAATAACATCATACAATATTTCATACAATGCATAACAGGGGATGAGGTTAGTTTGAGTGCTTGGAAACTTGGTAACACGTTAGCTTGCTTGGTGCAATGTTGATCATTAGGGGATTATGATTATATTAAATCGTTTAAATATAAGCATCACGATAAAGAGTTTCACTCACGAAAGATTAGCACTCGTTCGACTAACAGGATGGATAAGGTGCAAGTCAGTATGAATAATTACCAATTACAAAGTTAACAATAAATCTGTACTAATTAGCAGATCTATCGGTCAAAATTCGCATTAATTACTTACAAATGGTCTACGTTAAACTTTAAAGTTATAAATAGTAGCAACACGAGAATCGCGTGTTCTTCATGCAGCAATTCAAAATACGCACACCACAATATACTATTACTTGATTAATTGTAACCCAAATTCAGAAAAATCTCATTCGTTATCACGGTGTAGTAGTTGGTTAATCAAATGTTGAAGGTATGGTTTCTAATATCAAATTTCGTTGATAAGAACATTTTAAATAATGCTTAGAATGTGTAACAAAAACCACTATTGAGGACGTTGAGCAGACAGGAAATTTTGATATCTAATCCCATACGATCGTTTTGGAACTCCATTGGGATTTTCGATCTGCAAGTTATCCAGCGCACATCCTAATAATAAAACCACCCATGAATTGATTTTTTTTTGAGAATTTATTGCCGATAACATAAATAAATCAATGACAAAACACTTACAGATTTCGTCCTAGCTCGTTATAAAATAATAACCGTAATAATAGCATTAACCGTGAAGAACAACAATTAAATTTAAACAAAGATTAAGTATTTAAAAATAATTTATTCGAGTATCATTTAGACTCGGTTCTGAATTATATATTCTTAAATCCAGATTCTTAACGAGAGGTCGCATACCTGCATTTTATTGTTCACCTACGTATTATAAATCCGTCTTTCTATTTTAGTTCCTACCTGGTCTGTATAACGGGCTTTATTTCTGTCACGACTGCGTTTTTTACCAAGAATCAGTCATAAAAACTGCAATATATAAGTCTTCAAAATGCAAACAACTTTTAGCCAACGGGTGTATAGTTCTTGTCTATTTCGTGTTCCAAGCAATATGTTAGCAACTCTGTGCTCTCCTGCAGGAATGACATGCAATACGTAAGACACAATCAAGCCAGGAAATGAGACGACATTCAAATTAGCGACTTAAACAAATGAGAACAGCTTCCTTTTCAGTTTTAACGACAATCATGAAGGCGTTCATTATGAATGACTGTAATAATTTTCGTACGTCTGGCAGTACTTCCCAACTTGGTAAATCCAATGGACAAATTTTCATCTTGAAATTGTTGCTTATTATTACGTAATGAATATTTTTAACGGGGTGTTCTGCAATAGGATATGACGTCACTCATTCAAAGTGGATCTCAACTAAAAAAAGTAATATCTCGAGTTACTTCAGATACGACGGCGACGTGTCTGTTACGGCTTCCGTGATATGGTTGCTTCCACTATGTATTGTATGAATTGGTACCTTTTGCAAGCCACTATTTACGTAACTAATCTAATGTTTGTATGCAATAGTTTTCATTTAAAATTGCTACATTTTACGGTTGTCATATTAAATTAAGATTAAAGTAAACACGCTTAATAACTATTATTAACAGGTGTGCAAACTTGAATTTAAAAATAATTTAAGACAGGTTTTGGTAATGTCCATTCATAATTTAGAATTAAATTAGTACCTGGGATGTGCTTAATGACCACTTTGCGGATTTATAATTAGGAAGATATTGTTAGATCTTGTCAACCAATTTAAATTTCAAATGATTGGCCTCTTTAAATTAATCCATAAAATTCCTCCAATCACGGTTCAAATTATTTTGATGATTTTTTTTGGAAGTGTCAGTAAACAATAGAGTTCATCGTCGACAGAACTGAAGACACCTTCAAATTGAACAACAAAAACCACTATTTATGTTGATCAAGATGAAGAAAAACCTACTCCCCTAAGGTATTATTGCAATTCTTACCCAACATAGAAGCGATTCGAGTCATCTACAATTCCATTATTCAAAGATTTTGTATAAAGAAAACAGGTGTCCCCCTACATGTTGTATTGACAGACACTCAATTTCAACCTTTTCTCACGGCTCCTTTTAGAAAAGTAAAATCTACAATTCTACAAATTACCTACACAATTCACAACCTATTTGTTGAAGAAAAATGTTTTCGTTAAAATTTATATTTTTACGATTTAATCGCCGACCATTTCGGCAGCGAGAAATTAATTGGGTAAGATTTGAAGACCAGTAGCTGTCGTACCGCAGCACACGATTCAGCATATTAATTGGCGAAGATTGATTAATATAATAATATAAAAAAATGTGTTTCTGCAAATTAAGTAGAAATGCCAATTATAATATTTTAAATTGGCGTTTATATTGATGCGGATTATTTTCGAATATTGACAATAATCTTCGGTTTAAAAACCATTATAGAGGCATTGTTACAACGAAGAGGTTATGAGTTGTCCAAGGCTGGTCCAAGAACCGGGACCACTGGACCGGTTTTACGGGGGCCGATTATTTATCTGGCTGTTGTTAGCTGCTCATGATTATAGCTGTTTTTACACGTTTATGTGGTTTGCTTGTTGAATTTTATGGCTCAGCATACATTAATATTTGGCTGGTCCCTTTCTCATCATCATGTATAAATTATATGTTAATGCGATTGTCATTTTGTTTCAAAATATTACACGCACGGTTTGGTTATGAATAATCAAAAGATGTGCCCCATTACCGGGAATCGACATTTCTGAAATATTCAACATTGCCCACTCGATAAAGTCCTTTTGATGCTCCAATTAAAGATGTTTAATACAGCACACAACAGGACAAAAAATGTATGAATAGCGAATATTGATCCAACAAAATTTTTAACATTTCTAAAGCAATTATGAAAAAATTGAATAACACTCTCAGACACTTAAGATGTGATCAAAAGGGATAGATTAGTTTTCATACCCTTTGTTAAACACCTGAATGGGTAGTTTTACAATGTAAAAGGAAGCACCACTATAAGAAATTCGATCACAACAAACGCATTTATTGGAAAGACATTCAACAATAATTAAAGAATTCGTTAATGAAATATTAAGTGATTAGTGCATTCTTTGCATTGGAATTTTCACCTTGATATTTTATTGAAATTATTAGCACGAAATCCAAGTGTTATTTACATTGTGATATCAATTAGAATGTGTAACGATTAAATGACACAAAATGTTATTTTTAATCTACAAATAAACAATATTAAATCACTATTTTTTTTATTGAATCTCAAAATACGTGGTAAAGCTTGAAAGCAAATATAAGCTCAAAATATTTAAAAAATTAAAGTTCCATGAGCACCCACCAAAATTTGAACAAGGTAAACATTTTGTATTGAGTGTTAATAAGGGCCACACATTCCTAGGGTCATCGTCCAACAAAAACTAGAAGGGACCAAAAGCAGTTTCGGAGGAGTCAGGTGTATTTCCTTTCAGGCAAGTGGCGCATCTTGTGTCTAAATTTAAATTTCTACACTTATTTTTGTCAAATTTGAAAGCAATTTACGAAGATCAACACATTTTTTTAGAGTGTGCTTGAAAATCTACATCATCTGCTTATATTAAATAACAACCTTCATAAAAATTAGGGAGTTCGAAACATGTTTTAATAATAAGACGAACGCCCACGCATATAAATGTACACAAAGTGGATCGAAAAGTGTATGTTTAGCATTCTGTGTTGGATTTGTCTAGCTATCGTATTGCCTACGTCGTGTCGCTTGTTAAGAGATCGAAATTAATTGGTCGTGTTGAGAGAAATTACAATACCAGTTTGCAAGTCAGTTTCAATGTCGTTGAACCGAATTAGAAGACAGTGATCAGAATAATCATATTTAAAAATGAACCAAATTGTTCAAGTTCCGAACGAGTTTTTATCCTTTTCTGTTGATTCAACTTAATTTAATTTTATTCTACGACGAAAAGAAAACGTTTTAGCACAAAAACTTTTTATCAACCAAGGCAAGTATCGGCAAAAATTCCGAATTTGCAAAAGTATTGGATCAAAAAACCCTTTATAACGAAATAGCCCATTATAAAAATAAGCACGTACCTAATTAAATGGTTTTTTTTTGTAAATTATATGGTTTATTCGTATCATAGTTGACATTTTGTGCCATTAGATGTAATCGAGGTAATAAAACAGGAGGTCAAAGTCACGAACCAGGGCTATGTGAAAGTTAACGCCTAATTTGATAATTGTGTGATAAAACTTACTCTAATCGTAGATAATATATTGGAAGCATCTAAATATTTACACTTACTAGAAATGCTATCAGAAATAACCAAGTTATTTGTAAGTTGTTTAGGGTGGTTCGACTATCTGTGTTCCCAATACGTTACAAAATTTCGTTTCTGCAGGTAGGATGAAAATAATAATATGCAAAATAGGTTATAAAGTCCGTGCAAGTTATTTCGTGATTAATATCGAACTCGTTAAGTGCAGGTGCATATTTTCATTTTAAATCAAAACTAAATTGATCAAGACCAAATCGATGTAATTTTTCTGTTAGCCAGTTCGCACCACCACTCGTCATAGCCCCAGCAACTCCAAAATTAATTTACACAACCAGTTCTGAGCAGTGCACTCTTTGTTTTAGGTTGGGCCGTGTTTTGTTCTTCGGTCTAAAACGGCTCTTGTTTATTATTTCCACGCTGGACCAGCTTAAGATTACCTCTTCCATCTTTGTCGTCCATGTATTTGTATGCTTGCTGCAACGCTCCTTAGTTGGACGGCAGTATTTGTTATCTGTCTCTGTTCTCCCCATTTTAACCCATAAGTACGATTCTGTCGACTCTTTAACATGGTTGCCATTATTATTCTATACTAAACTGTTTGAAAACATCGGGAAACGAGATGTTGCTGAGCCCGAACGTTGAAATCCGAGTTCCTGACCGATAACTATGTTTATTTCGTATGCACCAGCAGTTTTCAAGTAATTTTATTAATTACAAATTTTTTCAAACTGCATGTCGCCTAAACAGGTGGTGTTGGATAGTTTTATTCATTCATAAAAACATTTATTTTACACAAAAGCAATTTAGGGAGTAAATTTGATCAAGAATCGTCATTATGCTATAAATCTTATAATCTACTTTTTTTAACGACACACATTATGGGCAAAATTGAATAAATTACAACCCAGTAGAATTAATAATAATACAATTCAATTTTATTTTAATTGTTGTTTAAGTTCTTTATTCGCCGTATCACATAATTATAAATTGAGCATTGATACTTCTGATTGATTTGTCAAAATGGGCAGCAAGCTCGTTCTACTCACTATTGTTCGATTAAAATCCGAAAAATTGTTATTATAGTTTTGTTGCTTAATAAATGAAAACAAAACTTAATTTCTTTTTCATAAAATTTCGTAGTCGTACGGACATCATCTGTAGGCATAACAATGTTCCGAGCTCCTGGACCCAGACGTTATTGTAATCAGCGAAATTTGATGCCCATTCTGATTATTCACATCAGCGAATTTTTTTCCACGAACTGCGACTTCTGTTCTGAAAAGTTACACTCTTATCTCGAGGTTCTTTTATTATGATTCCTGACACCTACATCCAGTCTGGTAGAGGCTGTGGTTAGACATTTCGTCTTCTAATTATGTCGATTATATAATTTTGATAACTGCGACACACTGTTGAGTTAATGATCATTAGGGATACGTCCAGACGGAATTTCAAAACTGTTAAAAATACTGAAATGACCATTCATTCGGTTAATTATTCCAATATACTATTCGCGAATCTTCGATTTATAAAAAAGTTAATAATCATTAATTTTCATTGTCGAAGGTTTTTATAACACCTCGCCAGTAGTATACTAATTAGAATTAACTGTAATTAAGGTTCATAAATAATTATATCAATAATTCTATGTAAAAAACATGGAATTACAGGTACCCTGATATAAAACATTTCCAGGACTGAAAGTTTGCATAATACGGCACCTATGTTTACTGCTGAGGAATCATTCAATTATATTTCGAATTAGAAAATTAACCCTGGAACTGCACACTGGGGTCTCGGAAACCCCAAGTGTCATATAAGTGTAAATGTAAGTACGTGCTGTAATTTTTTTTTTTTTTTTAAATTCCAATCTTGGTAAATTAAGTTTATAGTTATCTGAGGAAGTGTGAATATCCGTAGGTGCCTTTTAATCATTGAGCGAATTACAGCAATTGAAATTCAATTTATATGGGTATATCATACCCCAGCGTGCAGTTTACGTATAAATTTTTAAATCAACATTAAATTAATTTAATGCAATTTTAGTTTTAGTTATCGTCAAATTATTACCTAGTAATCAATATCAATGTGGGTTTTAGAAATATGACTATTACAAAAATTTCATTTTAACAAATTGTTAAATTTTACGATGCTGTTTTGAACGAACAGTAAAACAAATAGGGTCAAGTGGGGTAAAAATGAAACATCTAAAAAGAAGGGAAAAAGTGAAACAGGCATGTAATTAATAAACAATATGACTTAATTACAAAATCGAAAGCGCTATCATATTCTGTAAAGTTTATTTTCAATTATATAAAAATTTGAAATATTATATCTTCCTAGGAGTACCGTAGATAACGCCTTTTCGTAAACGATCTAAAAATATGTAAAATTAATTTCATTTCTTGTTGTACAACTTTCTCTATTACGGCAATATAAATTGAAATTTTGGATTTATTTTAATTTTGCACACAGAAAATAGATGAAAGATGAGAATGCCTTACTTGTTTTATTTTTTTAATAAAGTGCTTTTTTATAATATTAAATTAAACTTTTGGGAAAATATGAAACAGCAATCAGGGAAAATATGAAACAGCTGCAGGGAAAATATAAACCACTTTCTGTACTTCAATATAAAATTTGGTAGCATGGTAATCCTTAACTTGCATGTTTTGATTCATATCGTGGTATATCTACGCCTACGTTTGATAGAAATTGCTTAGAAATCCAATAAATACTAGAATACTACTAGGTAGGTAAGTACATTATCATGCTCGCAATAGCACATTCCAATTAGTTTGACTTGCATTTTATACATTGAATAGTCTTAAGTTTATAGGCCAGTCATTGTAGAAAAATAGGTATGAAAAACTTTCGAAAGTTTTCAAATTTTGAGGCAACATTGGAGGAGGTAAAAAAATAATAAATCTGATTTTGCACCCCTTTCAGCCCCCGGGAACATTGTTAAATTAACAAAAAGCGTGAATTTGCAATAACTTTTTGAAAAAAATTTAGATATTATGCAAACCTTTGAGAACATTTTAATAATTTATTGTTACACATCTTCAATAAAGTTTTGCACCCCGCTACAATGACCGGAACATTGCAAATATTAGCTTATCAATTTCATTTTGGTATAGTATTATCCTGTCGGAAAAAATTGTAAAAGTATGTAAATAATTGCTTATGCAGTCATATAGGCTAATTAATTATCCCAACTAATTTGCAGTGTTCCGGTCATCGTAGTAGGGTGGAAACTTTATAGAAGATGTGTAATAATTATTAAAATGTTCTCCAAGAATTGCATAAATTTCGGAATTTCTTGCATAATTATTACAAATTTACGTTCTTTTTTAATAATCTAACAATATTCCGGGGGGCGGAAAAGGGTGCAAGAATCGGATTCATAATTTTTTGACCTTCTACAATGTTGTCCCAAAATATAAATACTTTCGGAATTTTTGTTAACTTGTCACTTTTTAAGAGTGTATGTACAATAATAAATTAGTGTTATATCATTAATAGTAATTTTAGTCTCATTATTTAAAAATGGTACGAAATTATAAAAAAGTGAAAAATAAGGCAAAATAAGTTAATATAAAAAGTTTATTTTCAAAGTTAGTGCCAGTGATTGAGATGTAACTAACCATTAAATTGTTTCATTTTTTCCCGTTGTTTGTCATATTTCAAATTTTTATTTAAATAATACGTATCTATTTGTTATTTTTTTGGTTTTTTTTTTGTAAATATTAATCTTATGTTGATTGGCTTTAAACTTTTTTCATAGTTTTTGAATGGTTGATTATTTTGACAAATGTAGAGTAAAGTATTTTTTACCTAATTTCAGCTTTGTTATAATTTTCATTACATTGTTTTGTGTTTTATATTATTTTGTTTGGAAATATAAAAAATGAGGGCTTGCAGCATATATTTTCTATGCAGTTTTTTCCGCTTTTTTCATTTTTGTCACAAACATTTCAATACTACTTATAGCGTGGGAGTAACAGACCTGTTTCACATTTTCCCGTAACTGTTTCATTTTTTCCCGTAATCAAGGTAAAAAGTGAAACACTGCTTTTTTTATTTTTTTTAGTACTTACTCAGCATTTAATTTTAAAAAATCATACATAATTAACAAGATGGCGTAAAACTACATCAGATAGTGATGTTAAAAATTTTAATTTATCCATTTTAATGCCTTAAAAATAGAAAGTTTTACATTTTGTTTCATATTTACCCCACTTGACCCTAAACTTTAAGTGGGAATTAGTTGGAAAAATCCTCTCTGATTCAAAGGTCTGATAAAATTTCAGAAAATTTCGCCAAAGAATTGCCGAAATTATGGAAATTCAGGCCATTTTGAACACGAAAGGTGTTCACCTTCGGTTGATGTTATCAACATACATAACCAGTGGCGGCTGGTGAGGGGGGACTCTGGGGCGTCGCCCCCAAGCAATATCAAAAGAAAAACTAATTATAATTATAATTATAAGATATCAAGTTAAATATCTTTCTGGTTCATTTTTTTTAGAAAATGAATTAGATAATTTAGAAATTAAGTTTATAATGTAGTAATTATTTCCGTGTTTAAATTTTGTTGCACTATGCTATTTGCATTTGAGGACTCAAATGTATTGAGTCCGGCTATTCTCTCGCTCGTAACTCTGTGGAAAAAAAACTGCAAGCGATTTTCAAGCACTTTCACAATCGCGTTGAGACATTTTATTCGTTTGAATTTTGAATGACCATATAATAATCTGATACTTTTTATAATGGAATTTTTGAGACGAATCTCGTTAATCTATTCTTGCGCGTCATTAAAAATCAACGAAACGGAAATAAAAAGTTTCAGGAGGGATTTCAACAAAAATCTAAACTGATAGCGAGAGGGCAATGTTATATACAGACTACTAACGTCATCTATTAAATTATAAAGAAGTTATAGCTACTGATAGACCACGGTGTGGAGTGATGTGATCGCCGGTTGAGTTACGGAGCGGAAATTCTGGGTTCAAGTCGCGGACTTCGCAGAATATCTCAGCCCAGCCTTCCGGTGGACATCCACATGCTGTGGTGAAAAGTTGTAGTGAAACGAGTTGCAAAAGAGGATTAATCCACCTCGTGAAATGGATTGTAAAGACTTCAATAGAAGTGGCAATATTCCGACAGGAATCGAAAAGCCCTTGATTGATTGATTTATTGATAGATTGATTGGAGGTTCAATTATTCAATTATATAACGAAATATAAACTCCAGATTCTTAGGTACAACGTTTTTTAATGTTTATCTACATACTTATTTAAATTGAATTTATAAAAAAAGAATAACAGACGATGAGATATAAAGAGTTGGAGTAATAAAAGTGAGGGTTTGCTCTAGAAAATAAAATTGAGAGTTGTATGTTAGCGAGATCGACAGGTAAAACATCCCTTTGCAAGCAAGGAACATAAATGTACTCCAAGTTCAATAATTTTCAAAGTTATTAGTCGTAAAAGATGTTAGTGTTTAATATCATGTTATGGTACTTGTTTAGGGTAGGTAATAAATCTTTTCGAATCAAGGACCAATATTAAATTAAAATTTAAAAAAAATTTAAATAAAAATATTTATTACGCAAATGCATGTAGGCTAAGTTTTTAAGTGTTAATGGAGTGGAAAACCTCGTGCAATACAATCCTACAACTGCCATTCGAAATAGTAAACAAATTGAAAAAGTGAACAATGGTGGTTTTCATTAGTTTCCAATAATTAATCATCCACTTTATTTGAAATTACAGGTTCAAAGAAATACTTCGTAAATTCATTTACTCATTTAATTATTACTATTATTAGTTTGTGATTCCAGTAGATTTGTGATAACGTGATCTAATTAACATAACTTCATTATATTATGGAACTGAATACCTGGATAAAATGTATAATCTATTATACACACAGTGTGCATCAATCATCTATTACTTTTATCGAGGTATTCAGTTATAATATGAACTTTTCAAAAATGTGAAGGAATCCGTTCTTAATTAGTTCATGTTATCGCGACTATGTAATGTATGTACCTACACATGGTATTTAGTTTAATAATTTTATTAGGTATTTGAAAATATTAATTTTAACCGCTGTTCCTTTTCTTATAGAAAATCATTTTCACCACGAATTAGGAACAATCCTGGAATTGTAAATTATATGAAATTTTTTAAGAGGTCATGCATGCAATTTTGATATCTCGAAGTCTAATATACAAGAAAAGAATTTAACCAATAATTAATCTTTCTATTGTTAAAAAATAAGCTAAAAAAATAAGTAAAACATAAGCTATTGCTAATACGTTTTGTTCAAATTATCGAACCCTTAATGTCCTTGAATGACATAACATGTTATAAAAAATATAAACAATAAAAATATGTTTGTTTTAGCTAATTGTGTCGTAGATTACCTAATCGCAAGAAAAGAATTTTGCGCTGTGTGGCAGGATCCACCCCCCACTTCTAGCCTCGATAGTCTATACCACTTGAACTATAGCTTTTACGTATGTATGTACAAACAAAAAAGTACACAAATTGATCAACAGCCTAACGTATGAATATTACATTGTCTACAAAAATTTTAATTATATACGGAATTTCTGTTAATAATTGTAATTTTTTTAAACAGAAGGCGATTCCCTAAACATTTAGTTTGTGCGAAGTCAAATAACTAATTACTAGTGACTAAAAAATATAACTACTTAGGTACTTCCCAGTGTGTATTATCGTATATTATGCATTTTAAGTTGTTTGTCTTATTTTAAACTGTTCATTGCTTTCAAAAAGAAAATCTGTATAAAAATCTTTATTATCCGTGATAAACTCACCAATAGGTTGGTACGCATACCGTAATTACGTAATAAAAAGTACTTCCGATTAAATTATGAATGCTTCGGTAACTTTGAAGTAATTATTATTTTTCTCTAATTTACACCAAATTACTCGGATGAATAATAACTAGTAAAAATCTTTACTCCAAGTAAATGGGCCTAAGTATGCGGGGGGGGGTAATTATTGGTTTATTTTCGATAAAATATAACCACCTATAAAAACTCTCCAAACAAAAGATTTTGAAATGCAGCACGTGTAGAACGATAATTTTGGCGCCACATTCGTCCTTGTCTAGAAAGGAGAAGAAACAATTAAATGGAATTTCCTGTCAAGTACAGACCGAACAATGGTCGTAGTCCTTCATACACTATGAAAAGTAAGTCATAAAACTTATTCTAAATTGTAAGAAAACAACGTGAAAATCTATTCGAGACGGATTAGTTTTTATACAAAATAAATGACCGGAAATATGAGACACTACCTGCTACTTATTATCTTTTTGATGTAACTTCCTCTGAATATTGTGGACAAAATTCTTAAATTATGAGGTTTCCACTCAAGACTATTTTACTGGACGACTTGACTCTTCAGCTAATTTTAGAAACATCACTGTTTACAAGCAAGAATCATATTTTTGGATTTTAATTAGCGACTAATTTATATAAAAGTCTAAATAAGACAACAATTTAGAATTAGCATGAGAAATGTTGTTATTAATAAAGCATAACAACTTGTTACAGAACAACAGGCTTGGATTAATTATAAAAAAAAAATTGCAGCGAATCCTTAATTGGAGTTTTTTAAAAAAACATTTTTTTCTAGTTTTTAATGTAATTTAAATTAATTAGATTGTCTTCTGATGTAGACTAATTTTCCTATCGATGATGTTCTAAAACTAAACGAGTTCTTCGACATCAGTTCAACCGGAAATTCTATAAGTAAACAAGTATTATCTAAAGATAGTACTAACGACGACCATCTCCCTTTCTAAATTTTAAATTAGTGTAACATTTCCAAGGCAATTCGTTAACGTACCTGTTATAAAAATGCTTAGTTCAAGATAAGTTGTATTTATGGTGAAACCAGGTTATTTTTCAAATCGATAACTTTATCACACAAATAAATAGATTCCAAAAAGTTTGCTGATAATAAATTTATTATGGATAAACTTGAAATTTTATTAAGTCAATTTGAGAATATCAACCAACTACAGGATTCTTTTGTCTACATAGTTCACATTTCATTGAATTCTCAGATATACAATATACATACATCCGAGTTTTTTGACGTCTGAAGAGATTGGCAGTTAATTGTAATTTATCGTATGGTGATACTTAATCGACCTCACCGGTTGATTTCATCGCAAGTCATATAGTAGGTATTTCAAAAATTTTAAACACTGAGCGATCGACCAGTGCTGAGAATACATTTTTTGCAACTCCAGCCCCCCCCCCCCAACGTAAGTTGTTGATAAATTTTACTTAAATATAAAGTTCTGGTTGCGCCACTGGCTTCCATATCAATGTGATATTTAATCAACTGAATTATCAAGTTTATAAAAACACTTAATTATCAATTAAATTGGAATTATAAAGATCGATGATGCTATGATGTCACGGTTCGATTAATATTTAGGTTCAATAAAAACTAACAAAGAATAGTACAGAAAGTGATAACCGATATTATTTGATGAATTCAGAACCAAGAAGTGAGTCTGAAATTTCGTATAAACATGTTATTTTTTTGTAATTTGATTTATATGAACTCGATTGACAAAGTTCGGTTATCACAATATAACAAAAAGATTAGATAAACCGCCAACATATGTGGTATTTCAATTATCTTATCAAAGTAGCAAATATAATAATAATATACCTTGAATATAAGAACTGCTGATGAAATCCCTTGTTAGTTCAACTTGTTTATCTGACAGTTTACTTACTCAATGTAAAATATGATTCATAAACTCAAACGTAACAGTTAAACAATTACAGATTTCTTTACAAATGTACATTTAGATTTTAACAACTGCTGCTACAAGAAATTACTATACTTTCCCATAACCATTATAAAGGTAAAGTAAAAATCTGTCTACCACTCGAGAATATTAAGTTACCAAGGAAACCTTACTTCAAAATTGTTCGAACAAGTAGTTTGAGTCCAGACTGCCCGAATTGTTTATGCCGTGGTTAGGATTACACGTTAAACTAGTATTATATCATTTGGAATTAATTGATAATTATATCTGGTTTGGTTAACTTATAATTCGATCTCGGTGGGTTTCCCGAGAGTTGCATGTAAAAATCTTGCAAATACAAGCTATTCAAACGACAGTACCTATACATTTAATATAATGCTGGTGTTAATCTATCCATACATAATTGATTTTGAACCGCGTACAAATATTTTTGAATCACCCCTCACCTATTTTAGACATCAAATCTTTATATCTAAAAAGCGTGCTTCATGAAATCTTTTAATGTATGGGCAAACTAATGTTATTTATATTGACTGCAATGTTAACCCGGACTTGTATTTTAACGTTATTAAGCGGCGTTCACCATGAAGTGGGGTCTTGCCTTGCTTTGGTAGAGCTGGCAAGCGCCAATTAGATTAAAGTATTTTTATCTATCTTTTTCTATGATTAAAAAATTGTTCATTTTGATTGGATCTTGCTAGCTTTCTACCGTAGCAAGGCAAGACCCCACTTCATTGTGAACGCCGCTTTATGGGTCGAGCAAGATTTGAGGTTATATCGTTTAGAAATATTTCGTGCTAAAACATTGTGATTGTTTGCTTTGTGGTACAAAGGTTCTACTCCTTAAAATTATAATAAATTAAATTGGTTTCATAATATAATAACCCAATAATATGTCAGTGTAAAAAAATTATAAGCATTAGCAACAATTTAATATTTTTGGGCGGTAGAAACTAGATTGCATCCTTTCTATAAGTTCACCACTGAAAATTTTTTGCGATAAAAAAATGAGAGTTATTGATGTTATAAAAAATAATAGTGAATATACTGGTAGAACACAATTTTCAATTACATCGTGACATATTATGGACTTCACGAGTAAATTGAAACAGCTGTAAGTGATTAAACTAAAGTAATTAGCTTGATTAAAACCAAAATATTTTCCAATCGAGTTTTAGTTACTTAATTTCAGTTTTTATCACAGCTTCATCACACATAGAAATAAAGTTGAACCACAAGATTTATTAAACTTTTTAATTTTACGAACAATTTTTTAAATTCCTAGCAATAATTTTGCTACGAGTAAAAGAACATTTAGTGCAACTGGCGCGTCAATTTATGTAGTTCATAACGGCCGAGATGTTATAAAATGAATAATGTTGTTCGCTTGATCGAAAAGGTGATTAAATTATGTTGAAGATACATTAAAAAGCAAATGCTAAGTAAAACTAGTCAAGTTAGTGGCGATTAGCGAACACTAACTGCTAATAAGAACAAATCATCAGAGCCCGCACGCAACAGAAACTATTGGTCACGCTACAAAGAACGGAAACGTTAAAACCGCGGTTTACCGGAACACGCGATAAGAGCAAATATATTCTTCTATATATTTAAATAAACAAATTAATAACGTAAACAAAAGAACAAATTGTATGTACTAACCTGAATTGGTCCTGCCGCTCCGTTGGCGTAGCTATATGGGGACATGAGGTAGCCCATGTTGAACGAAGATGTATGGGGGACTGGTTCAACCTTCCCTGTAAGAAAAATTTTAAATTTAAATACTGATGACACTGATGAGTTTCATAACCTTACATTAGTTATTAATTAAACATAGTCATAAATTTATTGTATTTATAAAAAAATTAGATTTGTCTGATATCATTTGTCAGAAATCGACGTTGGCGTAATTAAATGAATAGGTTGAATTGTCTCGGAGATTCACATTTTCTAAGATTCCGGTTGGAGAGTTTTGGGGACCTAAGGGGATGTTTTTAATATGTTGAACTGGCTAAAATATCCCAGTTTTCGTATCAGAAAAAAGTTTCTTTGAGATGAAGTTTGAAAATTATATAGTGGAATGCAATGCACGCCAAAATACCCTCTACAATTGGCAAGAAAGCCACAATCTACTTTAGTTTCCACGCGAATAAAGCAAAGCGTTTGCTGATAACGACAATTTTACTGTCAAGATAGTGAAACAAACTATTTTTTTGACAAAATATTTGCTGGTAATGATATTACAGTTCCAAGAAAAATACGACAATATTCTACGGAGAAGGCAGTAGTGGGTAATTAAATTAATAATCTCCACAACTGAACTCATCAAAAGATGAGTTTATTAGAATTTATTGTCACTGTATTATTCAACAATAAATGCAGATTTACCTTATACGTTCAAAAGCTAGTAAAATTTTATCGAAAAAATTGGAAAACCAGCTAAGTACGTCGAGGAAAAAGGTTGATAACCACTGGATTAAGGTATTGGTTTCTCTTATTGAAAATTAATTATTTAATTAATATTAATAGTAAAATGAAACTTATTTATGATTCAATATAATTGCAAGACGTTCAAAACGACTATAACAATATAAATCTAATAAAAATAACAACAGAAAATAACTAATAAATTTTAATAGATAATAAAAATACGTATGATTCCGCATTTCAATTGGTTAAGCTTACATCCAGATTAGTGATGTGACGACTCGAGTATTACTCGGGTTAAAACTCGAGTAAGGTCTGTATTCGAATAACTCGAGTAGTTTTTTTGTGCAACTCGAGTTGGCGAGTTTTAAATGCGCACGCAAACTGCACAAGCACAAATAATTTTATAAACGAGACGAATGCAAAGCAAAGCAAAATTATTATTAGTTTTCTACTAACTGATTTGCCTTTTCAAATACTCACAAGTCGCAACTCACAAAAAAGATTAAATGATTAAAATTTAATAATTTTAAATGTTATTTTAATTTATTATTAATGATACAAAGTGCGCACGCAGCCGAGTAAAATACTCGAGTATTAACTCGAGTTGAAAATATTTCGAATTCGAGTTACTCGAGTTTAAAAAGTATTCGACTCGTCACATCACTAATCCAGATCGTGGCTTTACAATTATCCAAAAAATTTCATTGCAAATGAACCACAATAATTGATGCTTTTTCATATTTTTTCTAAAATGTATTTATTAAGGATGGGATTTATTGAAGAGGTAACGTAATCGCGTTCTCTCTCGCACACTCATATGGGCAAGACAACATAATGTGCTGTGGGACGTGCTTCAAACAAGAACGGACCTCTGTTTCATAAATTCTATAGTCATTCATATTTTAAATTTTGAAGTACCAATTAACCATGTCAAAACAACATTTATTTAGAAAATGTGTTCGACCATGTTGAAATTCCAGATACCTATATTAAAAATTGCAGGATCAGATCTATCAGATCCTATAAGACGAATTTCCTGAGTACTAAGTCTTCTTGGCTTGAGCAAAGTTGAACACTGACGCACAGCGCCTGTGTAGTGCAGTGGCGGATTTACCATTTGAGAGGCCCGAAGCGCAATTCAATTTTGAGGCCCCCCTTTAAATATTTTCACTGCCCCTACACCCTACAGTGTGCATTCTACGCTCACGTTCTTTACTCTGGTAAGCACTATATCGGTGGTCCAAGAATATTTGAATTTTGGCGCGCGCCTCATGCGCCTGTTCGGAAATCCGCCACTGGCGTAGAGTCATGTGAAGAAAGTGAAGTAGGCAAACAAACCCCAAGTATATTCCCACAATTATGTATATTTTACAAACCAAACCAACTCGATGAACTGGTGATGGAAAAATAAAACATTTTCCAAATAGCGCATACTTAAGGATCAGCCGTTCACAATCTGTTTTCAGTGGTGATATTGCATGCGAATATATCTACCAGATGAAAATAAAATTATATAAGTATTTACAATATGATCTGTGTATAATATGTTAAAAATTTTCGACCAAAAGTGGAAATAATACTTTATTAATTTGCATTGCAAAAAAATAATTACAGTAGAATCACGTTATAATTGATTAATGCAAGCGATTGGTTATTGGAAAAAGTAGTCTCTTCTATAATTACATATTGAAACTGGAAATTTCCTGTTTCAAATACAAAAATTTCAAAAAATATACTAGAAATTCTGGTCTGATATATCAGATCGATATTTCAGTTAATATATCAAAATTTCACTGAATTTAACTTTTTACCTAATTACAATGTAAAATATATTTACCTACCCGAGTGACATGGAGTAAAAAGTTCGAATTGCCCACTCGCCTGATAGGCCAATAACAAAAATACTTTTAAGCAAACAAAAATGTTCAACAAATTGTAAAAAAAAAATTCTATTCAGTTGGAAATTTTTGTTAATTTAATTATTTTGAAAATTCAAATCTTTGTTTATTGGTTACTGTTGGGATATAGCGATAGGGCCGAAAAGGTCTCTCAAAAGAGACTCTCTTGGACACCGCGGAAAAGAGTAGATCTGAATATTCTTGCAATTTGAGGGAAGTAAACTTATTTGAAAATAATAAATTGAATGTAGAAGAAGTTAATTCATTGCGAATAAAAATAAGGTAATCTTTAAATTATGATTTTAAGAGTTAGAAGTGTTAAAATTAATAAGAAGTTTGAATAAGTAATTAAATTTGAAAAGAAAAAATTGTAGCAAATAAAAATTAAAGTTGCAAGTTATTAAAAGGTAAGAAAAACAGAAGAAGAATATTGAAAATTGGGAATCAATAGAATAATTATTGATGAGTATGCTTATATTCGTAATTTAACAGATTTATGAGGTTAAAAACTCTCGAAAAAAACATGAATACAAAACTCAGCAGTAACTACAAAATAGTAAAATATCCTTTCAAAACATAAATAATTATTCCTGATTAATGTTTTTTAATATTAAGTTTTAATATTCCTTCCCAGAGTTTTATGTTTGGGGGGGGGGGTCATAAAATATCTGTTGGCACTAGCCGCGCATTTTCCCTGAGAGCCGTTGATAGTATCGTATATTCAAATAGTAACAATAATATTTAAGCAGTCTTTGGTTCCATCTTCAACTATATTCCTAAAACAGTTGTGTCGTGGTTTGGATTTCACGTCAAACTACAGGTTCTACTATGGTATGTAGGTGTATACCTACGTTTGAATACTTCTTACTGGTGTTGATGGATACAGGACCCGGCAAACCTCTGTTCTACGTTTGTATGCAAAGTATCAAACAATATAGGGACCTACAGTTTAATGTGGGTTCCGAAATATGGGAAATTATTTATTTTAAGCATGAGTAGAGTATCACTTTAGTAGATATAGAGCCGAAAACATAACGTCATTTAACATTGTGACTAATTGAATTTGAATGGAGATTTAATATCGACATTTAAACAGATTGCAGCCAAGATTTTCTGGATTACAGGACAATTTTAAATTTCCATATAAGTTAAATGTCTCTTAAATTGTAATTAGTCCATAAAGATGTAAATGGAGTGACTCATTTTAACCATACGTAGTAAATTAGTATGGATATAACATAATAAGGATTATTTACCGTGGGTAGTCAAAGCCGCATTACATACATACTATTTTTACGAAGTTACTACTTTGACATTTTTTCTGCCGAAGAGATCAACAGTATGGTTTTGTAAACAATGCACTTTTCCAATGTTTAATACAAGATCTCATTCTAATCCTCGCCTCTTGAAGCAAATATCAAATCTCGAAACTGGTAGTTACTCTTGGATAGTAAATAGATAGTTATCAGCTTAGTAAGACCAATTTCATTCGATTATGTGGCGGTGGGTGGTACACGATGGTTCGGTGAGACTGCAGTCCGAGTGTAACTGAATATATTGCAAATATGTCACGGCAAAAATTTGCTTACGACATAAAATAACCAGTCGAGTGGTTCTTCTCTCTCAAAGCAAGTGGCTCGCTAGCTGATTCAGTGGAGAGGGCGTGGATCAAACGTCTACTGGCACTGCAATAAGAGAGGGAGGGATGGTCGTATTTGATAACTAGTATCATGGGGTTAAGTAGGGCGCCACCAGCTAAAACGTTCCGTATCGACTCACCTTTGATTTTACCAGCTGGGAATATGTCGAAGGTCACGAGTCGCACGAAAGGGAATCTTAATACTAATGAACACAAATAACTAAGTGCAAGGAACAGAATTATATAATAAAGGGCAACAAAATAACAAGATGACCAGAATATTGCCACTCGGTTGAAGTTAGACTCTACAGTCTCGCTTTGAACGACTGGTGTGTGGCCAAAGCTCTTCAACGAGTGGTCGACTGCAATTACCACCGATTTAAAATATGTTGACGTTAATACTAAAGTTTGAATAGCAATAGTGACGGGTGTACTCGGTAGGATCTGGATCCGGACTAGTCGATGCCAAATGCGACCGAGGTAGAAGAAATTGCAGCCGAAGAAAACTACTAACTACTTGAACAATGAACAATAAATTACAATATTTATATACACACAATGAGTAACAGTATTAGAAAGTTTGGGTGTTTTACCTTATTCGGTGATGTTAATCTCTCGAGTATTAAACCAATAACGATAACGATAATAACACGAGGCTGAACGGATGGTAACAATAAATAAAATAATGGTAAAGAACGCCACCACTGGCGGGGGAAAAAGGACTAAAACCTCTTCCCACGACGTTTTCTTGGATATTCAAAAATATGGCTTCCGCCTTTAAATCAATTATGGGTATTTGAGCTTTACTTCCCAAATCACTAAACCCAAATTAATCAGTTCTGAACTCTCAACGTGAAAACCAAAATTATTTTACAGATTAAAATTCACTACCCCGCGTATTACTTATTTACTTGACAACCCAAAAATTAAAAACAAAAAAATCTAAAAAAACTTAATCTGCCTACCCTGATTTTAAAAATAAAAATGCTCAAAATATCAGGACTCGTTCTTATCGGCCAACAAGAATTTCCCTAAAATTCTATTAGAGGGCGCGTAAAAATTTGGAAAGGAATAAAAAAAGTTACTTGTGATTTCACTGAACATCACACGTCCCCAACTTGAAGAGGAATTCTCAATTTCTCTTAAAGTAGCAACTTATTAAAAATGATTGGTTATCGCCGAAACATAAGATGTTAGCCGAAAGGAACTAGAACAATAAACATAGAGACACATACCTAATTAAAAAAAATTATAACTAAGAAAATAAATAACCTAACATAACACCTAGATGAATTAAATGAATAACTACTCAGGAGTAGGTTTTAGGTCCTTGGCATGCCAAGTACCTTTATCCGCACCTGAGGCGTCAGACAACTGATACGTTGCAAACGAGATTTTCTTTTTAATAAAGAAGGGCCCTAAAAATTTAGGTGCTAATTTGGCGGTAAAATGTTTAGACGCATCTGAGAGTACGTAATTTCGTCTCCAGATTGAATCACCAACAGCAAAATTTGCCGGACGTCTACGTAAATCATACGTGATCTTATTTTTCTCGTAAGCAATTTGTAAACGTTTAACTATATCGTTATATAATTTTTGAAAAGCTTGAGGACGATGTTTTAAAAATTCTCGATCCCCAAAAGTCAACTCTGTGTCCGCAGACAAATCCTTTGTGCCATTGATACTACCATCTAAGCACATTTCACGCCCGAAATTAGCAAAATAGGGCGTTACGCCCGTAACTTCGTGCATCGCTGTACGCATAGCGCAAGCAACTTGCGACAAGTACTTGTCCCATGTCCGATGATTATCGGAGACATACGACGCTAGCATGGTTTTCATTACCCTGTTCACCCTTTCAACCGGATTGGCCTGAGGGTGATAAAGGGCGTTATACGTAACTTTTATATTATACAGAGAGAGCATATTGGTTAATTCTCTACTACGAAATTGTACGCCATTATCGCACAGTAAGATTCGCGGAGCTCCATACATTAAGATAACTTCCTCTTCGATTTTGCGGGTCACCGCAGAAGCTGTGGCACTACGCAACGGAAAGCACAAAGTAAACTTAGAAAAATAATCCGAAACTACTAAGATACTAGTGTATCCACGAGTGGATCTAGGCAATGGACCAACAAGATCTGCAGAGATCATTTGCCAAGGCTTTGTAACGATAGGATGTCGAGTCATCAAACCGGCAGGTTTCTTCTGCTCAGGCTTATGAGAAATGCAGATGGTACAATTATTCACATATTTGCGAACGGAACTACGCAGTTTCGGCCAATAATAACGTTGAGCGATACGTTCAAAAGTCTTCCTAATCCCCAAGTGACCTGAGGTAGGAGCATCATGACATGCTTTCAAAACTTGAAGACGTTGGTGATTAGAAACGACCTCTCGCCAGTTATCATCATCGTTATTAAAATCTGGATAGTCAGGTTTAGTGTGTTTAAATAAAATTCCATTCTCAATTTTCCATAACGGGAAAGATTGAGGCGATTTACCAACTTTATCTAACATCGCTTTGTACCAACGATCATTAACCTGTTTATTATTATCAATTATGTTATTATTTATGTTATCTGTACTATTATTTACAGTGTCGGTTATAGAACTCAAAATAGCTGTTACATCATTATTAATATTATCCTTGTCGGTTGTAATTTCCAACATCGGAACGGCACGCGATAACGCATCAGGAACAACATGGTCTTTTCCCTTCCGATGAATTATCTTAAAATTGTATTGTTGGAGCCGTAGGGCCCAACGAGCAAGTCTACCAACTGGGTCTTTTAAGTTGCTTAACCAAATTAAACTATAATGGTCCGTAATAACTGTAAACTTAGAACCCTCCAAATAAGGACGTAACTTCTCGACCGACCATATCACCGCCAAACATTCGCGTTCGGTGACCGAGAAATTACACTCTTGCTTACTTAGCGATCTACTTAAGTAACTGATGACTTGTTCCGACCCATCAATAGTTTGCGTTAATACCGCGGCTATGCCATACCCTGAAGCATCCGTCTGAACAGAAAAAGGGTAATCAAAGTTTGGACACGTTAATATAGGCGCAGTAACTAAACAATTCTTTATCATATTTAATGCTAATTCACAATTGTCCGACCACAAAAATTTAGAGTTACGCTTCAGTAAAGAAGTTATCGGAGCCAAAATTGAGGAAAAGTTCGGAATAAATCGCCGATACCACGAAGCCATACCGATAATACGTCGCACTTCCGCGACATTCTTCGGAGTCGGAATTCGCGAAATAGCATTCACTTTTTCAGGATCGACGGCAAGACCTTGTCCATTAACTACATAACCGAGATACTTAAGTTCAGATTTACAGAATACACATTTGTCTTTACTTAATGTTAATCCGGCAGCACGTAACCGAGTTATCACTTCACGCAACACTTCTAAATGTTTTTCGAAGGTCGGTGCACATATGATGACATCGTCCAGATATACGAACACATGTGGTTCTAATTCAGGACCCAAGATTTTATCCACAAAACGTTGCCACGTAGCCGGTGCATTGTGCAACCCAAATGCCATCCTAGTAAATTGAAATAATCCTCGTCCTGGCACAGTAAACGCAGTGTACTGTTTGGAACTTTCTTCCAATGGAATCTGCCAGTATGCGGATTTAATATCGAGAGACGAGATGAATTTTGCCTCTCGAAGTCGATCGAGAATAGATGATATGTACGGCAAAGGATACGCATCCCTTTCGGAAACCAAGTTCACCTTACGAAAGTCCACACAAAACCGATACTTCCCATCCTTTTTCTTAATTAGGAGTACGGGACTACTCCACGCACTTTTCGACCGTTCCACAATTCCCATATCCAGCATACGAGTCAGTTCTTCGTCGATTTGCTTTTGTATTATCGGAGATACCGGGTAGTAACGTTGCTTAATAGGAGTCGCAGACGTCACTATCCGATGTTCGACAGCAGTGGCACATCCCAAAGAAGTGTTTTCCATCATAGGAAAAGATTCCTCAATTAAATTTTCTAATTCTCGTGACCGAGCAAGATCCAAATTAATTTTTGGTGTCACGGCACTTTCAACATTTACACACATGGCTTCCGGTGTCGAGAAGTGCCATTCCCCACGGAAAACATCCGGTACAAAACCGATGGCCTTCCAGAAATCGATACCAAGTATCAGGGAATGCGTCACCTCTGGAACCACTAATACTTTTAAAATTACAGTCTTTTTATTTAGAGTGAGGGGTATATTTACGGTACCTAGAATGTTTATACTACTACCGTTTGCTAAAGAACACTTAGATTGAGCAGTACGCGGTTTTAGTTGAAAACCCAAGTTTTCAATCCTTTCCCAACCTTTACTACCAATTATGGTGCAAGTAGCACCAGAGTCTAACAAAGCTGGAAACTGACGTCCTAAAATTTCAACGGTCACAAATGGACGTTCATCACCCCGTGCATGTTCTATAATAAAATCTAATAACACTTTGTTTTTCACGAAACGTGCGTCATAGTCTTCACGAATCAAGTTCTGTTTGTGGGCCGAGTTACGAAAAGTTCTTGAGGTAGTACTCCCACGACGTACTAACCTCAACGACCGTTTCCCGCCTGACGAGAACACTTCGGACACGTATTCACCGTGAAGTTTGGTTTCCCACAACGGTAACAATGTTTACCTTGTTGTGGCACAGTACACTCACGAGCCATGTGATCTGGAGATCCACAATTCCAACAATTGTAACGCTTTACAACAGGACCAGACGGAATATTAGAATTTGGCAAATTACGTGACGATGACGAATTTTCAACCGCTTCAACAATTTCGTTCTTGGTTTCCAAATAAGCCAAATCAGGCTCAAGATCGGATTTCTTTCTTGAAGGAGGAAGATAGTTTTCAATCGCTACTCGCTTTTGTTCAATTATCTTTCCGTAACGGGTTAGGTCACGAATTGAATCTATTACGGTAAGTCCTAAATGGGTTTGGTAAAATGGGGTCAGGTTTTTCCGAATAATTTTTAATTGCTTAACTTCAGCAATTTTTTCGCCTAAACGAGCGAACATTGTCTTCATCACCGCGATGTAAGTACCTAAGGATTCCGAAGGACCTTGAGTCCGACGCTCAATTTCACGTAACAACGTATCATCATAATCTGGGGGCAAGTATTCTTCCCTTAAAGTCGTTTTTAACTCTTCCCAATTACTGAACAAATCACGATTGGCTCTAAACCAAACCAAAGCACGATCTTTAAACAAGTCGTATGCTTCCCGAAATAATTGTTCGACAGTAATATTCCGAGCGACTCTTAATTCGTCCACATTTTCTAAAAATGCATTTACAGATTGGCTCTTATCGCCAGAAAAGGAAATTCCCCATTTAACTACGGGTATCGCTTTACGAACTTCCGTTGACATTTTGCAAGTTTAACAAAACACTTAAAAAATAACTGCACGTCACCAATAGTTAAAAAAATAAACACTTAACAGGCCGACACGTTGGGGGCCAAATTTATGTCACGGCAAAAATTTGCTTACGACATAAAATAACCAGTCGAGTGGTTCTTCTCTCTCAAAGCAAGTGGCTCGCTAGCTGATTCAGTGGAGAGGGCGTGGATCAAACGTCTACTGGCACTGCAATAAGAGAGGGAGGGATGGTCGTATTTGATAACTAGTATCATGGGGTTAAGTAGGGCGCCACCAGCTAAAACGTTCCGTATCGACTCACCTTTGATTTTACCAGCTGGGAATATGTCGAAGGTCACGAGTCGCACGAAAGGGAATCTTAATACTAATGAACACAAATAACTAAGTGCAAGGAACAGAATTATATAATAAAGGGCAACAAAATAACAAGATGACCAGAATATTGCCACTCGGTTGAAGTTAGACTCTACAGTCTCGCTTTGAACGACTGGTGTGTGGCCAAAGCTCTTCAACGAGTGGTCGACTGCAATTACCACCGATTTAAAATATGTTGACGTTAATACTAAAGTTTGAATAGCAATAGTGACGGGTGTACTCGGTAGGATCTGGATCCGGACTAGTCGATGCCAAATGCGACCGAGGTAGAAGAAATTGCAGCCGAAGAAAACTACTAACTACTTGAACAATGAACAATAAATTACAATATTTATATACACACAATGAGTAACAGTATTAGAAAGTTTGGGTGTTTTACCTTATTCGGTGATGTTAATCTCTCGAGTATTAAACCAATAACGATAACGATAATAACACGAGGCTGAACGGATGGTAACAATAAATAAAATAATGGTAAAGAACGCCACCACTGGCGGGGGAAAAAGGACTAAAACCTCTTCCCACGACGTTTTCTTGGATATTCAAAAATATGGCTTCCGCCTTTAAATCAATTATGGGTATTTGAGCTTTACTTCCCAAATCACTAAACCCAAATTAATCAGTTCTGAACTCTCAACGTGAAAACCAAAATTATTTTACAGATTAAAATTCACTACCCCGCGTATTACTTATTTACTTGACAACCCAAAAATTAAAAACAAAAAAATCTAAAAAAACTTAATCTGCCTACCCTGATTTTAAAAATAAAAATGCTCAAAATATCAGGACTCGTTCTTATCGGCCAACAAGAATTTCCCTAAAATTCTATTAGAGGGCGCGTAAAAATTTGGAAAGGAATAAAAAAAGTTACTTGTGATTTCACTGAACATCACAAATACTTAAAAATATGAGTTTTTACGATGAAGACCTATGCTGCTGTTTGTCATGTGAATAGTTAAATTTCGGCCCCCTTCAGCAGGGGGCCATAGATAACTGCCTTTGCGTGTATTCGTATATTCAAAAAAAAAAAAAAAAAATGAATTGGTATATACCCACTCTGTAAGACATCAAAAAATCTTCGGCCATCTTACATTAGTCACATTTAATTGAAACTTTCTTGACTTGAAGATTGCACCACTGTGGTGCATATAAATAAAGAAATTAAGTGTTCACGTCAATAAATCTTCAGCCATTTTATTCCAGTCGCATTTAATTGAAACTTTCTTGCCTTGGAGATAGGTAGATACAACTCTAAACATGTTCCTTGCGCTACAGAGACTACTGTCCAAGGTATGGTTGGAATGGATGCCTTGGCTACTGCAGAGTAATGTTTGTTGACTATGGAATTTCCTGTTGTCTTATCGTTGTTTAAATATCGTTGAATGTGCATAAAAACAAAGGTGGTCCTTTCGTGTCGCTTGGGCATACATGGTTAAACTTTCGAAGTATGCGTCTGTATGCCCAGACGTACTAGGGTGATGGAACAAAACAAGGCAAATCACTTTGTTCTAACTCAAGTTATATGACCAAACACTCTATTGTTTGGACAGTGTTATTATTCGTAGGGATGGACACCTTTAAAACGTGAAAAATATCCTATAACAGAGTTGGTTCTTATTTAAGTTCCCATTGGTACAATTATCTATTATTTTAACTCATCATACTATTGAATGTACTTCATTTTATCATCATTATAATATACTTTTGTGTAAGTAGCTTTGCGTCAAATATTAAGACTTAAAATATCTGGGCAGAATAGGTAAGTCACCATGTAATTTAAAAAAATAACGTATGAGTAATAAATAATATTACTACTACTAATGAACAATAATTTTTATTATAAATTTACAGAAGATTAATTTTTACAGTTTACATTCATTATCATTTGTAACGATATTACGTAATCAATTAACTGATTCAGATCTAAATCATAATTAACGCCCTATTCCTAATTAACTAAGAGAAAAGAAAAATGCACTGTATACCAATTAAAAAATGTAAAACATTAAATTTTTGAATTTTTAAGTAGGGAATTCAACTGAAACAAACTTGCCAACATAAATTGTTTCAAAATTCTTTTGGAACATTAATTGTGGTTAAAGACATACATTATGGTTAAGATGAAAATAAACAACCTAAACGAAAACTTGCGATATTTTTAGATTGGAATTGTTTTAGAACCTTTATTTGGTATGGTGAAATTTTCAGTGATGTGGTACAAAAATTCTAAAAAAATTTCCGTCACTTGCAAGAGTCGGAGAGAAATAATTTCTGTATGCTGTAATGCTTCCAATATTTCACGATTTACAATCATGGAAGTACAGATGTAAATCGGTAGTAGAATCAATGAACTTATGTTTTATGAGAACAAATACGTTCAGTAGGTCCTGCCACGACTATATAGCCAAGTCGAGGTGAAGGGGGTCCGTATGGTCTCTTGCAGTGCCCGGTTCGCGGCGACCTTCAACCGCGAGCCTTGAATTGCCACATAGCGTCTACACCACTAAATAATAAACTAGTGGTATCGTACAATTTACTATTTACTATAGAAAGAACAATAACTTCGTATCAATTATTCCAAACGTACCATTAAATCATTAAATCCCTGAAAAACTAATTAACGTTCAAAAATTAAATCAAGCTTAAAGTTCTCGTTAATGGCCAAATTATCTCGAAATTCTACAAAGTTATTCAAAATACCTGGGAATTTTAATTTACAAACCAAAAAGTTAATTACCATACAAGATTTGCTAACGATCGTTTAGTTTTCCCATGAAGAAAGCATCGAATAAAAAGGTTTCAAAATATTTGAATTCGTAAAGTATTTATCAATCTTAAATATTTCGAGTGGGTAGTAAGTAGCATAGTAAACCGTAGTATGAATATTAAAATAAGAAGCGTATACTTGACGAGAGTTTGTAAATCACTTGCATCGTATTAATAAAAGTTATGATATCTCCAGTCATGTCAGAAGTTCAAAGCTACATAATATACTTGACCAGAGTAAAAGAACTAACTGATTATAGGGTTCTTGGAGGAAGGAAGAATATTGCAACATAGTCATTGTGAATTTTAATTAGTAAGGTTATGTTGTCAGTAATTATTATGTTTTTTAAAATAAGCAAAAATTCAAAACGTTTGATCTTTCAATATTTGAAGTGTCTAAAAACGAACCAATTATTAATCCTGAAACATTTTTTCCTCAATTTGCAAGGTTGATGTACTTATACTTTTAACAAAGTAAAATTCTATAAGTATCCCCTGGAGTGTATGCCAAGATCTTAATTCGTTCCACATAGTACATATTTTTGGTAAACCCATATTTTTTTCGAAATAACAAATTAATTTAAAGCGAAAATTGTACAAAAATTACGATAGGATGATAAACTGTTGAGAAATTAATAGAAATCGGTAGATCATAAATTATGGCTTGGTTTACAAAAAGTTCCCTTGAGATAACCTCGTACTGGGTGTTAAGATATGCATAAGAAATTAATTTGCACTAATATCAGTGAAGAAAGTTGTAGGTCGAACGTTAATTTGAACTAACTCAATAGAAAACTTTTACAAGTAAATTTTGTATGAGATCCATGTCTGTTCCTAGTAAATATGAGGTTAATGTCCCAAAAAGTGATACTACAAATATTTTTATAAGCCTGGTATTTCATTCATAAATATATCTTGGCTTCACTGAAACATATTAAACTTCTTCAGTTATTATCATATGATGTTGGGTTCGAATATTTTATAATTTTATTAATACAAAAACTAGTTTTAATCTCCAGAGGATGTGTTATTATCTTAGCTCGTTATAATAAATAAATACCACGGCTAAAATTTAGATATAGAAGTTTGGAGGATCTCGGGTAGAAGATAACATTGGAGGAGAATTCGTATACCTATGTATGTACGTTTTAATAATGATTACATTTAGATAAATCAACAAATATTACAGTATTCTCTAAAAGTCTTTGATCTCAAAATATTTTCCCCTGGAAAGCTTTGATCTTTAGAAAAATATATGTTACTTAATAAGCGATGCAAATAGCTTCGACCGAACGGATGATTTCCAGATAAATACATAAGCAGTGTAGGTTGAAAAATACCATCATGATGGTCGACTTGTGAAGATCTATAACATCACATATTTGAACTTACAGGTATAATAAAGCAGCAAGCAGTCGATCGCCACTAACTTCTGCCCAAGCAACACAAAACTAATTTCTTGGGTCAATGTTTTCGAAAGTATGAGTGAATCAAACGTATCAATTATTTTATAATCATTATCATGTCAATAAATTAATATTTAATTACTTAACTGCTGTATTATTATCTCAGTCGCTCCTTTGCTATCATCGTTTAGGTAAAACAGTACACAATTAAGAAAATTAAAAAACATGATTGAGCAAAAATATCCAACAATCAAAAACCTCAGGTTCAATATATTTTTGGACAGATAAGTTAAAGAAATGTACATACAAAAAATATGCATCCATTAGTGTAATATTTTAACCTCCATGATATGTTAATTATTATCTTTTTGCAACTTCGCTATTATTTATTAAATATTGTTGAAACTATTTCTGCAGCTCGGTTAATATAATATCACGTTCAAGGTTTAAAATTGTGTGCACAAGCAGTAATAACTTGTTAGGTATTCTATTACATTTAATGGTACTTTATATTAAAACTGCAGGTTTATTAAATTCGGACACCTTTAATTATTTAACACCATCAAAAATGGACTCTTTCAAAATTTTATAATTTTCTGGTTGGATTCAGTTCTGCAGAGACAGCAGTTAAGACTGAAATTAAACGTGGAAAAAAATGTTTAACACCGTCAGTGAGTTTACTAATTGTGATGACATAATTATGAGTAAATATACACCATGGAATTATGGAATGAAATTCGTTATTAAACACTTCAACCGCAACAAAACTATAAATTATACGAGAATTAAAACACGCTGAAACGGCTTTTTTTAAATGTGGTAATTTGTAGTTAAATTTTAAACACGAAAAAAGTAATTTGCAATTTGCAAGGATGCAACTTTCTGGGTGCATGCTATGAGTTTATGGGCCGTTGTGAAACTACGTTCAAAAAAAAAATAATTTCCAACTAATAGAAACTATCGGACACAGAAAGGTAATAAAAATATGAATAAAATATAAAAATTTCTGACTCTTGAGTTATAGAAGAACCATAAATAATTTTGTAATTATAATTTTGTTATGGAACGCGACAGTGTAGTTGTAAAATACAATAAATTTGTAGAATAGTAAGAAAAAATGAAATTTCTTATTGTTTCCTGGTTAAAGCCCGCACTGTTAATTGAACTTTTCAGCACACAACATCATTTAAGGCAGTTCGTTACGCCACCGAACATCGAAATAGAATGTTAAACTCTCGTTTTCATATTAAATTAAGCATAACCGTAAAATTTTAACAGTTTCAAATATATACGCCCACATGTAATTTATAAAATCATAATTTATGTAAAATAGAAGAAGATTCTTACCGAAGACGGGACTGTGGTCTGCTCTGGTAGCATTTTTGTTGGCAGAATAATTTCCTCCAGATTTTTCCTGCAAATCACAAAAATTATACTAAAACAAAATTTTCACAAGTAAACACAAATAACATGATAATATAACAACGAATCAATACAAAAGCCATACTGTATATGTTTATTTAAGATAGATTAGTTGAGTTATCAAAAAAGTCGTACACTATTATTATTATAAAATATTTTCATAACAGTCATTATCAACATCGAAGGATTTAAGTTATTTTTGAAATTGCAACAACAAAGCATGTTATACATTAAATGTCTAATCGGAATATATCAACTGACCCAAAAAGTTGCAAGTTGTTAACCTTTCCACTATATTAAAAATTGTATAATAATTCAATCAACATGCAGTATCAAAATTATCACTAATTATGCAAGCCCAAAAAAATTATACGATTATATTGTAGTGTGGGAGGTTTCCAAATTTTCTGAAATAGAGTAAAACTGTTACCAGTTATTGAATTCCAAAAATATATTCTTGGATTTTAAAATTTCGAATATTGAATGCAATAAATTGATGTGCACACCTTTTTTGAAAATTTTTTTAAATCAAAATTAAATGTATTAGTATAATCCCGAAATTAGAGACATTTTTTTAAATAGCGATTTCCTTTCAGATTTATTAAGGCAGAGGTTATTTATATATTTACCTAAATTAAAAAAGTTATGAGATAATGTAATGGCGAACCGTAATTTACTAATAGCTAACACAAATTGAAGTTGCAAAGGTACAAAGAGCAAACCGGCGATTTTTTTCTCGGCCAACAATTTGAGTTTGATGAAACTGCATTTTGCATTGCAAATAAAACTTTACTGCATTGTTTTCAAAATTCAAATGTGAGGAATACAGGGTCATTCTTTGATTCTAAAAATCCTTGTAGGTTATGAAATAAAAATTAAAAAGTGTGGAACCTGGAACAACATTCATCGGAGATAATTTTATCAGGCTTACTTGAAGTGATGGTAAAGTTATTGAATATCAACGTCGACTTTGATTGATATTATCGAACCTTCGGAGCGCAACATGACATGTTGAGGATTTTTATTTCTGAATTATAAAGGAACGTTTGTGATATCTCCAACCAGGCTGTGTTTTGATTTTAAATAGGATTCTGATCATCCTCAGCTGTCGACGGTTTGTCGTATTTCTGATAATTCTACCGATAACAATTTTCAGAAGAGAAATAAGAATAACGGGATAATGGAGAGAATTGGCCCAAGTTATTAGGGGTATCCATATAATTTTAAAATACAACGGAAATACAGAAATAGGCCTGCATATTGTAACCATAAAAATGTTAACAAGAAGGTAATCACTGAAATTATAAAACTTCCTCTCCTAATAAATAAAAATAAAGATTGACAGTGGCACCCAAATGCACTTGGTTAAGGTAGGTATGACAAGTGATTTTAAAACTGGTCGTCATAACAGGTAACAAACAGATCATAAAACCAAAATAACCCAAGTAGTCCCTCGACTTTCTAAAATGAAAATAGCAATGTTAGACTTGCCGATGATGAAGCTTGCAGGTAAAATAGTCTGGTTTAAAATGTTTTGCTTCGTTCCAAAATTTCTTTTAAATAAATAACTAAATATTATTGTGGCAAATGACGTAATGTGTGATAAATTTCATAAGTATTTTCTTGTAAAAAAATGTATAACATATCTACTATTTACTTTTGTAATAAAACAAGAAAGTTTTGTATTCTCGCTCTTGGGATAAAAAATTAGTAAACTAAAAAGAATTTGTTATTTTTAATCGAAACGAAAACATTGGGATGTTTTTGAATTAGTTGTCTAAACTTTTGGAATTTCTCTGTGATAGACAACAGGTTATGAAAACAAACTTACTTTTCTTGTAATCAATCGCAAAAAACGAAGGTAACCTATACTATGAATGAGAATAAATTTATGTCAATCATGATGATGGATAATAATATTTTATATGTATGTTCTAATTTTGTTTCAATAATACTAATAATGGTTAAAAATTGCACACCGTAATGTAATGGGTCGGATGTTGATAAAAGTGATGGTAGCAGAGTCTAGATGCGTAATTGTAAGGTGGTATTAATACCTCGGATTCCGTGAGGTCGATAAGGCTGCTCTTTTCTTCCGTGAGGTTTTCCGAGGACCTCTTTTCGTCTTCACCGTCACCCTCGTCCTTGAAAACCTTAACCTCATCGGTGCTGCAGAGATCATCGCCGCCACTGGACGAGACGTGTGGCATGGTTCACTCACGCGGCGGCATCACACCTCGCTACATTGCACTAGTCCGGCAGCGGTTAAACACAGTCAACTCATCCCGTCACTACAAAAAACACAAACATCATGACACAACACCACTCGAAGAAAACTCAAATATTTAACTTTAACTTCAAAAAAATTAAAAAAACAATCCATCACGATTCACAAAAGTGACATATTAAACGAACGGAACAGAACACGTGTTTCAATTCAAACTAGGCACAGGTGCATAATCCGACACAACCTTTGACTATCGTAGCGGTAGCGTTTCTACTCTACTAAGCGGTCAGCGGCGTTCAAACGCTGCGTGATTCTCATCTGTTGTCGGCCCGACCAATCACCGGCTTCTTTGATCCGCCGGTCGGCCTCGCTAGTAATGGCAGCCGACACGACTGCGCACGAGGCTTACCGAAATCCGCCCGCATCCGCACTACTCGCAGCTCCTGGCTTCTGTTCTTCTCTACTACATGATTTGTTTCATGATTAATTTCACCGCCAGACATTATTTGACTAATTTATAGACTGTTGTTCGTAATGATGCGCATACTTATACTCTCGAATATTGCACTTTTTTTTATCCATAATCGTAAAAATCCTCTCAACAACAAAAATCACCAAATTCACTTTACTTTTCATTTTCAAGTGTTCAAGTCAACAAATCAGCTTTAGATACCACAATTTTTTTTAAAATTAAAATTGTGAACTTGAAAATATTTAAGGTTTAACTTGTAGGTACTACATATAATTTTGAGACGTGTATCAAGTTGAACTTTGACTGAACGTAAAGTCAAGATCGAGCATCTACTCACGAATTATTTTTTAGGAAGAGTAATAACGAAAACATGAAGAAGAAGGATAATAATTATTATGCGTAAAATTTTTGCAAAGAACCATTAGCAAAGTGAAGTGCTTTGTGTGGTAGAATTACTCGCCCAATATATACCTCCATTACACAAATAAAGGAATTGTAAATATGTTTGACTATAGGTCAAAATAAATTTCTTCTTGGAAGGCCGTCTATTCATATTACACACCATTATATTGTGCACAGGGGGTGTCTGCTTAAACAAATTCAAGAAAACAAAGAATTATAGTTATGCCAAACCCTTGTCACAAAAGTAATCCCACAAGAAGAAATTAACTTTTTAGTAGTATGGTGAAAAAATGTGTGCTACGAAGACGAAATTTAACTATGATAATAATTAAAGAGATACTTAAAGAATTCCTTAACAAATAACTAACTACCACGACGCATGTAAATATGTAAATATTTGGTTTGTCGACTATGTGAATTGTTGGATGCGTGGCCGGGCCAGGGCCAGTTTAGTTTGGCAGTTGTTCTCAAGCTGAATGGGTAGGTAGACGAGGTAAAATAATGAGCTTGAGACAGATAGATGATTACCCAGAGGGTCCAACAAAGACAGTGGTTAAGGAATTCCACCCGCCGTATCTTGTTAAGTCATCTCGACTCACGATCGAGAAGCACCATTTACCCAGGCAAAATCTCGCTTAACCGCACGACCATGAAATCCGTAAAATTATTCGACCAACACATCGATAATCACACACCAACACCTATTTATTGAATACTTGTTTAATTTTAAATACTAATAAAAAAATTAAAATATGTAAAACTTTTAATAGTTCGGGCGACGACATTCTCGTGCTGTCAATTAACTGAATTAATGATAATTTTTTATAAACTTATATAAATATCTAACACTTGTATTTGTAAATTTTGAATATTTACAAATAATTTAATTCATTCCAATTTTACCACTTTTTGAATCGACCGGAATAAAAGAACTCCGAATATATTGAAAAATACTTTTTTTTAAGATTTTAAGAGGGATTAAGCAATTCTTTTCAAGTTCATAAATCACACAAATTTGTACATACATTGTACGATTATCAAAAATTTGCAAAAACTTTTCATTTATTATAAGCAGAATCAAATAAATTATGGAAAGGTAATTTAACTGTTTATGGTAGGAAATACAATTTTTGTAAAGAATTTTGTTTAAAAATGCAGGTATTAGGTACTTAGCAATGACTTTCTTAATTATTGGTACCATAAAATTTGACTAAACTTGTCTTTCTTAAAGTATCCAAATAACTCATAAATGATTATTAAGTATGATTTATTATCTTATGTCAGGTAAATATTATTATTTCCAAGCAAAAGATAAAAATCTATCATTAGTAAAAAATGTTTTGTTTAGACTACTGCAAATAGTTATGTTTGCTTAAAATTCAAAAAATGACGTTGTTTATACTAGCAAAAGCATTTAACTTTTAATCGCGCTTTATCACTTGCATAGTTGCATACCAATCAATGAGTAAGCAATCAAACAAATCGGTGGGAAAGATTATGAAAACTCTAGGCAACCATATTAACATAGTATGGTTGACTGCAGGGCTGTACGCAGAATTCATTTCAGATGGATTTTGCTTTTTGGTAAGCTATAGCAGAAATAACCAGAAAATGAAAAAGCACAGCAAGCATGAATTCCATTAAAAATAATAACTTTTGGGGGTGCTTCAACACCCAAATCAGCCCCGTCATGTTCTCCTCCTGAAGAAACTGAACTGGGTATATTCGCGTTCTTCGCGCTGTGCTTTCCTTTTTGCAGCAACTGTTGATGATGCTGATAATGGTATAATACTCATCTGGCGCTCGAACCGCCTGCGTACTGAACTGGCCGAAATTATAGAATTTTAAGTATTTTTCCTAACCGCCAGGTTGTTATGACGAAGGAGATCAAGCGAGTTTCGTTCGCAAGATACTCCGTACACAAGGATATGCTATGCTATGGTAACCAGAAGAGCTTCCAGTATGACTCAACCAGTTTTTCTCTAATAGCTTGAAAACGGTGCTATATTATATTAAAAATGTTTAGAACAAAAAATGTTCATCGTGTAAAGTTGAATTCTTTTGTATGCTACTTTCGAATTATTTCAACTGACTGAGTGAGCTCTTTTGGTTATTACAAGAAATCTTTTCTGTCATGCAGATTTATTAGCTAATTTTCGAATATCTGATAGAATCTGTTAGAAGTGATAATAAGCACGCCAAGGCAGAACGCTATGTTAATTCAGTCAAATTAGAACTCTAAATGGAACTAAATAAAAAGTCGATAAAACTTGAGCCATTTGACAAAAACCACATTATTAAATAAATGAAATAAACAAAAGTTGCTAAAATGCGAACCCGGATAATATGCAAAACACAAAAGAAATTGAAAAACAACTATAAAGCCTCAATCTTGCATTCAAATTGCTGCGAGAACGGTAAGAAATATCTACAATTTATGTAAGAACAATTTTATAGGTATTTAGATTTTCTACAAAAAAGTTCCTTACGGCGTATACTACTTAACTTTAATGGATTAGACATGGGATCGTGGTCTAAATGTGATAGTTATAAAAATCTTTTTTACCAACTTTGCCCAGTGGAGTTTTTAGTTACAAAATTTAATAACGGTACTTTTGCGCTGAACATGAATTTCATTGACAAAACGACGAAAAAGGAAGTACGAAAAATTATTTGATGTGTTTAAAAAGCTTTTTTCAAAAATTAATGATTTGAGTTAGTTTTTTGTCACAATGTTACTTCATAAAGTTTGAATTTCTCGAGAATTATTTATTATGAAAGAAAAACTAAAAAATGATCTAGTATAGAAAATTTCAATTTCTACAAAATCTCCTTGGTATTTTGTCGAAAAATTCGAGTTATAGTCCTTGCCAAATATCTGTGCGTCTACGTCATAGTTGAAAATGGTATGAATCAAGCTGGAAAACATGATTCAAACGAGTGCTTTTTAAAATGCATCTTTTCTTTTTAATTTAATGCAACTTTCTCTCTTACCCAGTGGCGTAACTACCGGGGTGCGCGGTGTGCGAATGCACACGGCCCGTCAGTCTTAGGGGCCCAAAGGGCCCGAAGCTACCGAAAAAAATTATAAGTAAAAAATAATAATTGGAGAAATTCAAAATTATGAATTATAAAAATTTTTAACGTAAAAAAATAATAATTGAACAAATTAAATATTACGAACTTTAAAAATTTAAAACCATATAGTTAAGATGGGTTTTGTAACGTAGCTCCTTTTGTTAACTTTTGTTACAATATCTATTGTATTATTTATTAACAGGTACCTACTTTGTAAATAGCATTAGTCTATGCAGAAGGTTTAAGAGGGGCATTTAAATTTTGATGCGAAAACATGTTTCAAAAGATGGCGCGACCTAAAATATTCTAAGAATCTAAGAATCTTTTCACCAATACAGAATTCTAATAATTTATAAAAGTCATATGAATAAACGATAACTAATTTAGGGAATGAGGCAGTTTGAGCTTTCAAAGTTAAATATTTTAAAAAATATTCAATATTTTCAAATAGTTATGAATATCTTTTTGAAATATACTTGTAAATATTCAACATTGGAAGCTCAAACTTCCTCATTCCCTCAATTAGTTATCGTTTATTCATATGACTTTTATAAATTATTAGAATTCTGTATTGTAAAAGCTAACACTCGAATTACAGGAACAAACTCAGGTTCAAATAAAATTCACTTCAACTCAACTTCGATTTATTAACAATTATCAAATATCAATATTCGTTTACATGACAAACGTCTTCTCTCAACCCCCGATGGTCCAAGAGTCCCTCTTCAACCCCTCGACCGCTAGAATGACCCCTCGTCTTCCCCTCTTACGTCTCACGTCCCAAAGACATCCTCATTCGAACGTTTTGGTCCTCAAGAATTAAAAATAGCTAACAATTGGTGAAAAGATTCTTAGAATATTTTAGGGCTCGCCATCTTTTGAAACATGTTTTCGCATCAAAATTTAAATGCCCCTCTTAATAGGTTCATTAATTCTTTATGGTAAAATGTACAGTTATTGAAATATACCTACTTTAAGATTACCCTTGCATTACGGAGATTAAGACAGCATTTTAAAATTTTGTAAAACTTTCGAGGATAGGAATTAATTTTATATAATTAACAGATAAATAAATATTTTTATTAGTTTAAAAAAATTAATACATTTTGAAACACATAATTTGAAAATGATTTAACGCACGTGTACTAATTTTTATTTTAAATTTTTTATAAATTTAACAAAAATTTAGTAACAACCCATTGATTGGGTCAACAATTGAATGATTGATATAATAAACGATTGAGCAATGGACTGTTACAAATTTTTTTTTTTAAATTAGTACACGTGTCCCCCCCCCCCCCACCGACTCCATGGGTATTGGGTGTTCGCGTTTGGCTCAAAAAATGTATGGTAAACCTAGCTTTACAGTATACTACATTTTTGAAATTTTCTCCCTGAAAGTAGATTATCCTATCACTTTCCAACTTAAATCAAATCTAAGGTTGGTAATGTGGATTGTAATTAATTTAATTATTATACCCTTCGACCTTAGATCATTGATTATAGTAATCCATTGTCTTACATTATCCTTGCGTTCGAGGAGAAGCTACTTTCGCTACCAAACATTTCTTTTTTTCCTTCTTTCGAGCTTCCAGTCGCTTTCAAACGCTTTGTCTCCCCATCAAAATGTTTGTAGCGATTGAAAGGGGCCTGAGCCAAAGCGTTTGGAAGCTCGAAAGAAGGAAAAAAAGAAATGTTTGGTAGTGAAAGTAGCTTCTGCCCGAACGCAGGGTTCGCAGGCAAAGAATGGAGTAAAAAACCAAATAAGAGTTAATATCGCAAATAAATTAATAGTTACGGTGAGTTGCTTCGTAAACAGAAATTTAAAGAGGAACAAAAAAAAGCAAAGTTCCAAAAATCACCAGTTTCTTTACATCCAACTCTGGCATAGATGATAGCATTGAATCCGCTCATTCATATTCAAGTTCCTCGGGTATTGCTGAATTCAAAATTTTCGCCTACGGCGCTTGGAAGGATTCCACAAACCCGCCTGGCACCCATGGCACTAAAATTTGCCCAGCCATACCAACTCTGCCCTACCTTAATTTTCAGTCTGGCTACGGGCTTGACGGGACTACGTCACGGTCGTCGTGAGCTTTAAGTGCAACGCACCCTTAATAATGCTTCATTTTGTATATTTATATGCTTTTTATTTATTTCTGAATTAAATAAATAAGTTAAAATAAAATTTAATGTGACAGTTTTTATAAATTGTTTTTTCGTTAATTAATATTTCTAAGTAAAAAATTCTGAGTATGAGGGGAGGGGGGCCCGTTCCTCAATTTGGCACACAAGAAAATTTCACGTTGTTACGCCACTGCTCTTACCGTAGAAACGTAGACGTAACAACTACGTAAATCAAAAATTTTTACTCATTATTTATGGTAATAGCTCAGACATACTAATTTTTTATTGCTTGTTTCTATAATGTGCAATATTAGTAACGTACGATTTTTGTTAGTTTCGGTCAACAAGACATGCAAATGTTTTTGTACTCTTCTTAATAAAGCTGAACGACGCGACGTCCTACGTTATATTATTCAGTACGTCATTTCTTAATCAGAAATTAGTGACGTAGACGCACAGATATTTGGCAAGGACTTTACATTAAAGTTATCAAGTTACTTTTAAATTAGAGAGTCGACGTCGTTGTTTTGTTTCTAAAAAAATGTTAGCAATTTATTTTTCACAATTGCGATACTCTAAAGTGCAATTTAGCCCCGCATTTGCGGGTGTAAAGGGGCGTTTTTTATACCTGCATTCAACATGCATTTTACGACCTGCAGTAGGTCGTAAAAATGATTTTATCTTTTTACACCCCGGCGCAGGTCGTAAAAATGGATTTTACACCCCGCAGCGGGGTGTAAAAATTAAAATCCGTTATTCTAGTAAAATTATTTATTTCTATATATTTACATTAGAAATAGAATTTTTCATCGCAATTGTGAAAAATAGTATATACAACGTGGGAGTAAAGTTGCTTTTCGTCCCTCGACTGCTTGTTGCACCTCGGCCTACGGCCTCGGTACAAAATTGTCTCGGGACTGAAAAGAGTAACTTTACTCCCTTGTAGTATAATATACTATTATACAATTTTTTTTAATAAACATTTTTTTCATTTTTTATGTTACCTATATTAATTATTATTAATATGAAATTTTTTTTTAACAATTTAAAATGAATAATTATCACTTATTTTTTTAAAATTTTAGCATTTTATTTGTTATAAGTAGAGCAGGCAATTTATATGGAATTGTATGTTTTTTTAAAGCTATATCCAAGGATATTTCTGTACAAAATAAAGTTCAAAAACAATATATTCAATTGTAGAAAAGACCCAGGAATATAAGGAAAACTGGAAGGAACACTTAACACGGATGCAAGACAACAGAATCCCAAAACAAGCACTTGAATATAGTCCTAGACTAGAGGAAGAAGAAGCGTTGGTTGGTAGACCGAGGAAGCGTTGGTGAGACCGGAACAGGCAAATGTGCCTAAACCTGGAAAGGCAGAAGAAGAAGAAGAGTTCAAAAACCAAATTTTATAGGGCATATAAATGCATATTTCACACGTTGCTGTAAATCTGTGGAAACTGTTGTGGAACCTCCATATTTGCAAATTATGGGCTAAAATTCTTTTAAGAAAATTAGTTTGCGAACATAATAAAAGTTGGTTTCTGATCCGGTTTACCCTCTTTGATCATTGCGTTTAAATATTTGTCCGGTTGCCGCCTTCTTTTGTTTTCGTTTACATTAATTAACATATTAGAGGGAGATGAGCTGGTAAGCCGGCGCCGGTAAACCTGCTTTCACTGTGGAAGCAACTTTATACTGTATATGATGCGTTATTCACGTCTTTTTGGAAACATAGTAAGTGAAACGAATAATCCCGGTGACTTCTACATTATAAAAATGTCTATAAAATTTATTCAGATTCAGATGTGATCAACTCCATCATAGAAAATTTAGTGGACTCTTGTTTATGGATGTCTGTAGACATGAATACAAATGCTAAGGGAGAATATCCGGGAAAGCCGTACATATCCGGGAGATGTCTCTTTTCTGCGTAAATATACTCCCACTCGAGTCGCAAAATGCATCATAGAGTAGCTATAATATAATGTAAACCTTTACTCTATGAATTAAATTGTTTACTTCTATTATCATTTTTTGCAATTTAGACACGGTAAAATGAGTTCAAGTTCTGAAAGTGAAGTGGAAATATCAAATAAAGGAAAAATTTCATTGTAGAAATTTCAAAAGATTTGGTGTACTATTATTATGTTTAAAAAAGTTGGTGGTTAGGGTTTTACAGAAGAACCTGTTTGAGGAATAATATATCCTACGGGAAAAGTGTACTCCGAAGTCAAAAACATTCTCTTCATTTCACCAAATGACCACTTCTTCCGCTCAAGAAGTTTGTCGAGAATTTATATATATTGTTCAGATACATTTCGACTGAGGAACACTCAAGACAGAGTAACTTACCCTACAACATAAGTTTATAATATTGAAAAGCTTCCAATAAGGACTGGGTTTGAAAAAATTCCTATTTTGTTGGGAACGAATAAAACTTGCAGTCACTATTTTTATTACCATTACTATGCAATTCACAACATAGCAAGTTGAGTGACCCATTTAGTGAATTTTGTGAATGGTCTGTGAGCATTTGACTTGCGTTAATTTTGTCTACTAATTTACGTCATAAGTTATGTACTAATTTCGAGGTTACGAATAAGACTTAATAGCTGGGGCACTTTGGTCTTGTGTGACTGAAGGGATAAGATATTAGCCATATATCCTAGAGATAGAGCCCCGGGCGGTCCCAAGAAATATTGGGTCCCACAATGGTTTCTGTTTTTTCCTTTTTGAATAATTCATTTTGATTTTGAAGGTCATTAAATATAGTAATAATTAAAAAAATGATTGCATTTCGAAGCAAGTAATTTAAAAATTGTTCGTAGATAATAAAACCAATTTTTAACATTTTCTGTTTCTTTAAATTTCAAAAAATTTGCAATCGAAACATTTTGTTAACAAAAGCTATTTTTCGTAGGGAAAATAACTGAACCAATTTTGACCATTTCACTGATTAATAGCTTATCTGTCCGTCAATAGCATATTAAGCTATTATAACAGTACGTTACTGCTTTCGGATCATAGTGGTCACGCGAGTAAGAACTTTATTGTGATCGTCTCCCATCGGAAGGCAATGGCAAACCACCGAGGGTACTGGTACTATGCCAAGAAGAATCTTTAAATGTTAATGATCTGTGTACTACGGGGAAGACCCCATTAGCATTTCTCTGGTATAGCCTTCTTGGCTTAGCCAGGAGGATCGCTAACATCCGGAATCAGATAGGCACCTGAGGAAGAAGAGTGTATTTTTTCGTAGTCGGTTATTTTATTTATTAATATAAGGTATGGAGTGTATAATATTATGTTGTATTCAATTGGCAAACTTGGATGAAGAAGTGCAATGCACATAATGTGAATTAACAAAATCCACAATTCGACTATGCGCTGTGTTTACTTTCGGGACGGTTTCTTTTTGACTGAGTTGCTCGACTCCTTCTTGTTTTAAAAGTACGTAATATGATTCAAAAATTTGGAACTCCGCATACCTAGTCTTATAAAAGTTAAATAATGATCAGTTTGTTTGATGTAGTAGTAAAACTAAGTAGTGAGATTAAATAAGAAGTACAATAAAACGTTAAAATGTAGCTTTAATTCGTTAGTCAAATTAACACAACATAATTATGTAGGTATAAAGTAGTAAATTAGTAGCCTACGTCGAGCCTACGACTTTAAAAATATAATTATCATAGTTCATCTTTAAACAGATGAAGCAAAAATTGAAAAATTAATGGATTAATAATAATGTATGGTAGCCATGCAGGTATTTGTTAAAATTCTATGCGAAAGATATGTCTAGTCTCTAGTCGATATCCAGGCGTACTTAAACGAATGTGGTTATGTTCAATAATATGAATGTATTAAGAAACTAATTGGTCGGGAAGCTGTTAATCGGTAGTGAGACCTAATTGCATCTGATTTGTCAACCCCCCGCCCCCGAGTGAAACTGTATGCCAAAAATACTATGATGTGTGAAATAATATGGTCTGTATGGTTGATTTCTCTCTGAATGAAGCTGAATGCCGAACAAACACATCAATCACGCATTGGATAGTTAAATTCGGCCAGAGGACGCTTATGCGATGCATAAGTAATTAACAAATTGAATAAGATATGATATCATCCAATAGTTATGCTTGTAAAGTTACGCCTGAAATACGGATGCATATTACGTATCTACTCATGATTAGAAGTTAGAAGTTCAATAGAATTAATTCCTGCACCTGATCCAGTATTATTTTTGGAGCTATCCAAGAAGAGACATTATCATATTCGGATGTTTCGTTTGCATTTGACAGAATGATGTACTTCCTGTTAAATAAATATGTAGGGTGGATTCCATCGGGTTTAAGGTTCAAGATGCAGGAGAGGTATTCTCTTGAAATAGACCTTTAAAATCCACATATGGCCCGTAGCTCCTCGACTATGGGTCTATATATTCCAACAACCTAAGGGTAGTTTTAACCATCATTCCCTACACATGAAGATCAAGTGGTGAGAGAGAGCCAAACAAATTGATCTCTGAATTTGGTGCAAAGAGGACCCTGTTATTATTACATTTTTACATTATCCCTTCCTTAGTTATTAGGTTTTATATAGAGCACCAATAATTTTTTATCAAATTGCGAAATAGTTTAGTTTTTTGGAAAGGATTAAAATTGAAATAACTTTATAACATTAATTTCAAATTTTATAAGTAAGTGATGATTCTTGATGTGGTAATTGTTCGTTAACCGTGAAGAATTGACGTTTGAAGTGACCTACCCTCTAGCCCACTCGTATTTAGTTCTGGCGCCAACACTTCATTTAGAAAATAATGCTTTGTGATATATAATTAAGAATACCTGTAAAAACTGTAGAACACGATTGAATTATGGTGTTCTAGAATTTTTTTTAATAATAAGATACCTATATAGTATAAAGCTACGACAAAAATTATCTAACAGGTTTTTTCACAGCTTATTTTTAGCTCATCCGAGTTTTAATTTCGTTAAAGGTAAATTTCTTAATTTTGATTGCCTAAATAATTTTGTGCGAGTAATTTTTTGAATGTCAGCTTGCAAATTTTAATAAACCGAATCTATGCCACTTTTAATACTTAATTTATTACAAAAATGTAATAGATAAAAAATTTTTAATGTTTTGATTTTAACGTTTTAAAAATTACATGCATAAGAATATAGCATAAAATAAATTTTATAATTTATGTGATTGTTACGATGCGATGGGCATATACTATAACTCGGTATAATAAACCACTGTGAAAACGACCGTGAAAATTTTTAAACCTTCATTATAATATGTTAAAATTTGGTTCGTACCACGATTGCTATAATTATATACTCACACAAATTATTAGGTCCCATTGAAAATAAAAAACCAACAACATAATAGATATTTTAAATTACTCGATAATAACTTGAAGATAAAGAGAGTGAAAAGATTCTATTGTAATATTTATTTTTTTCTTTCTAATACATAATAATGTGATTTACGCTAATTTTCTGTGTTGTACCTAAATAGGAAGCAGTGCTGTAAAAGTTGAAATAATTTACAATCGTAATGACCAGACAAGTTAAAAATGTTTAATTAATTAAGAAAAAGTTTATTTAAATAATTGATGACGATTTTATAATTAATCATCGGATTTTGATGCCCAAGGCATCTTTTTTTCCAGACATTTGTAGCAGCCGATACAAACTTATAAATCCCGATCTCCATCTAGGGATTAAAATAAATCCTGTACTACTTGTTTTTCCCAATTCTTCCTTGTCTATTTTTGTTCTTAGGATATTTTTTTTGTTTTTAAGATTTTTTTTAAATTACTATAATACCTCAAAAATATTTTCAAAAAACCTAACACAAGGTGAATTAGAAATAGTTTCTGGCCCGTGCAACCCTTCACAAAATATTATATGGGCCGTTCTCTTTCATAAAAGTTAACTTTTAAGATATGGGACACTGTATATAATTATTGTTAATTAATCCTTTCATTTAGAACTGAAATATAATTCACAATACAGTTCACACCGTCTTTTAAACGTCAGGTATGTACTAGCTAGTCAGGATGATGATGCGTAAAATTTTATATGTAAATAGAATAGAATAGGTACAGCCTTGAAGATTTAGCCTATACTCTTTTGATATAATACTCCAATAAAAGTTTTTGTGATACAAAAATTCTTAACAATTTTTGACATATGGCAGGTTTTAATTCAGATCGATTTGATTACAATCCATAAATCGATTGTTAATAGTATATAAGAAAGATTATAGTATTTCAAAATTGAGTCCATTAGTGGTGACGTCACAACGCCTAGAAATTGGCAAACCGTATTACGCGAATTGACTAAGTGGTTTGCGCCCATTTGAAAAAGAACATAACACGAACATTTGCAAACACGACGATCGCATCAAGGAAAGTGTCAAGAGTTTCAACATAACCCTATTTAATTCATTTAATTGTTATAAACTTATATTAATTATGTAAATAATTCACTATTCTACTATTATTGTCTACTATTTTATGGTAGAAAGTTCCTTAAGTATTTAAAGCAAACCTTTTTTAAAATTTAATTGGTTGCTCTCCTTCTGGTGAAAAACCATTAGAATGCATGACATTATAATAATTAGTTTAAATAATACAAAGACCTTTTAAAACCTTTTTAACGTATAGATTTAAATTTTAGGAAACATACTGCGATTTTCACCTCTACGGTGTCTTTTTCTTTGAATTATATTTTATTTAAAAAGTGTTAAAAATAATTGTCAAACGTAGAAGGTTTCTCGCTACTGCGAATTCAATCACAATTGTACAATATTGTGCACTTCACTCAATTTATCTCATTAACTAAACTTTCACATACCGTAAAATGGGGTGAATCACAACAGGCAGGTGAATCACAACAAAAGTTTGGGAAGGCACAAATAATTTTTCTGTGCATCAAGGATTAATCAAATAATTTTATTCAATGTTGCAGTACAGAAAAATTATTTGTGCCTTCCCAAACTTTTGTTGTGATTCACCTGCCTGTTGTGATTCACCCCATTTTACGGTATGTGAAAGTTTAGTTAATGAGAAAAATTGAGTGAAGTGCACAATATTGTACAATTGTGATTGAATTCGCAGTAGCGAGAAACCTTCTACGTTTGACAATTATTTTTAAAACTTTTTAAATAAAATATAATTCAAAGAAAAAGACACCGTAGAGGTGAAAATCGCAGTATGTTTCCTAAAATTTAAATCTATACGTTAAAAAGGTTTTAAAAGGTCTTTATATTATTTAAACTATTAATTATAATGTCATGCATTCTAATGGTTTTTCACCAGAAGGAGAGCAACCAATTAAATTTTAAAAAAGGTTTGCTTTAAAAACTTAAGGAACTTTCTACCATAAATAGTAGACAATAATAGTAGAATAGTGAATTATTTACATAATTAATATAAGTTTATAACAATTAAATGAATTAAATAGGGTTATGTTGAAACTCTTGACACTTTCCTTGATGCGATCGTCGTGTTTGTACCTGTTCGTGTTATGTTCTTTTTCAAATGGACGCAAACCACTTAGTCAATTCGCGTAATACGGTTTGCCAATTTCTAGGCGTTGTGACGTCACACTAATGGACTCAATTACAACCATAATTTTTTTTAAATTTCTTAAATTCTAAATAAATAATTTCCGGCGTTGTGCATTATTTCTTGTCATAAAAGTTGGCAACCGTTTTAATAAAGTGTTAATCATTTTCATGAATCTGTCATTAAGAGGATATTTGGCCAAGAAAAACATATTGAAGAATAAATGCTGTTAAATAGGCGTTTAAAACAGTCCTTACAAGTCAATCGTTAAGAGAGCATCTATGTATGACATCTGTTCACCGAATGGCAATTTGTCAAAATACTGACAAGATATATAGATCAATTTTGCTAATCTACAAATACAGAAACTTGTTTTCATAAATAAATCAATTAGATATTTTGCACTTGCAGGAGTAAAAGTACTACTTTATACTTCTCAACATAACCTTTAGGCTTGACAGTAAAGAGAAAAGTGACTTTTACCTTAGTTACTTACAAGATTTGCATAGTGCTGATATCAAAGTCAGTGGACATTTTTTTGAAAATGTGTATTTTTATATCAGAAAATTCCTACATTTGCGAATTATTAATAAAATTACAGAACGTGCAACAAAGACATACGAGTACTAGAGATAGTTCCACGACCCCTAAAAGTTACTGCAATAAGATTATTGCTTGTGCCTTTTCTTATTACCAAAACGTCAAAATGGCTGTCATATGTCAAAAAAATTCTAATTAACCTAAGTTTATAGCAATAAGTGGTTGATTTTGAATTGAATTTTATATCTAATAGAAATTATTCTGTCATCAGTGTCTATTTCTTCTTTTTATCCTATAATTTTTTAAGAAATAATCATTTTTGACGAAAAATTATGTCGACGAAATTTTTAAAAATTTTAAGAAAATTTGTCTAAAATGTTCGATAAATTTTTGTTCAAAAATATTTCAGTTTTTGTGATTATTTCAATAAATAATCATTTGTTATAAAAATTTAGTTTTTGAAATTTCGGAAAAAAAGTCACTTTTTTGAAAAATTAACGATATTTTGAAAAATTTAAAGAAAAATTTTCGATAAATTTTTGTTAAAATATATTTCATTTTTTGTGATTATTTCGATAAATAATAATTTTTTATAAAAAATTCAGTTTTTGAAATTTTGTAAAAAAATCTTTCAAGAAGTCATAGCAAAATAGACACCGTCCTATTCTGAAAATCACTTATTATTTTGCTATGACCGAGCTTATTATTTAGCTATGACTTCTATAATAGCAAAAATCAGATAGTGTGAACCTAAAAATATTTGTCATATGACAAGTCATACGAGAAGTCAGATGAAAAATCATATAGTGTGAACCAGCTTTAAAAGAAAAATATAAGGAAACAGGTGATATCATTAATTTTTAAGTCGATTTTTGTTTTGATATTTTATAAGTTAGCTCAAAAGCCTCATAGAATTTGGTGTCCGCGTCTTAAGATATTCACGGTCACAGATCACAAGAACCGGTTTCTTTGTTGATATCGTGTTTCCTTTGCTCTAAATGACATTTGGAGTTATTAGGAAAATTGTAGAGAATAAAATTCTCTACAAACTTGGTCTTAAGCAATATTTTATACAATTGACCATTCTTGAGATAGAGAGGGAAGAGTGGGAAGCTCTCAGCCATAAATAATAGTATATTATACACCAAGGGAGTAAAGTGCCACTTTTCGTCATGAGGGTAAAGGTTTTTTACACGAGGCGCAGCCGAGGGTAAAAATTACCCGAAGGACGAAAAGTCACTTTACTCCCGAGCGCGAATATACTATTTTTTGCCTTTCCGAAAACCAATAAAGAAAATAAATTAGGACTGTTTTAGCAATAGCAACTGATTTAATTAAGGATTTTTGAGGGAAATTTAAATTTATTCTTTGTTTAAGAGGTTCGTGGTGTATTGGTGTGTATGCTAATCACAATAATAATATATTAATAATAATAATAATAATTAATAGATAAATAAGTTCCGTTTTGGTTCTATTACAGCCACTCCGAACGTTTCGATCGGTTTTCGTATCCCCTCTCCACCAACGCACATAGCGAATAAATTGCATTTGCATTATTCCAATCTTAACAATGTATTTCGTATACAGGGTGTCCCCGCACTCACTTTACATAACTTAGGTGGTGATAGAGGACACTTTTCTAAGAACAATATTTAACAAAAATTTTTTTCTAAATTCAAACCCTCGAGAGTTAGGCCTCTTTAAAGCATTTTTTTTAATTTCCACCTTCACGTGGCCATAGCCCCGAAAATATTAATTTTTAAGTAAAAATGGTTTAGTACTTTTTAAAAGAGCGTGAAATAATCTACAAACTAGGTTTACACCTTTTATTGTCTAAAATCAACGGCTTTCGAGTTATGAATTAAAGTAAGCTAAAAAATGTCGAAAAATTTGAGCTTTCTTTTTTTTTTGTTTTTTTCAAAACCCTGTATCTTTTAAACGAAACATTTTATAAAAAATCTGACGCCCCATTCCGGATAGGAAATTTAACGGACTACAACTTTTGTCTAGTAAAAATTTTTGAAAAACCAATCCATTTCACAGAAAATCAGAAAGTAACAAACAAGGCAGCTACAAAATATAAAATTAAATACACAAAATTTTTATTTTTTTTTGAAAAATTATTTTATGGCCACGTCAAGGTGGAAATTAAAAAAATGCTTCAAAGAGGCCTGACTCTCGAGGGTTTGAATTTCGAAAAAATTTTTTGTTAAATATTGTTCTTAGGGCCGATCTATTCATCTCTTCGTAAAGTAGCTATTAGCGTTACGGGTAAGGTAGCAGTTCGTAAACGTTTATTCACATCCCAATAGCCACTATTTCCTTGTAAATATGGGTTACGGCTAACATAATCGTGGTGCTCTACTAGATTTGGTGTTCACCAACATTGAAAATACTTCAGTCAACGTTTCCGACGACCTCTTATCTAACACTTCTTTTCATCATATTGCATACACTATAAGTATTCCATCTGCTGCTTCTCTATCATCTCTATACTTCGATAACCTTATTCTTGATTATAAATCTGCTAATTTTGATACCATAAATGAACATTTATCTGAAGTTGACTGGTCAGCTATCTTTAACTCTGATGATATTGATATAGTAACTGACCGATTCTATCTTGAATTGTGGAGCATCATTAAGTCACTCGTACCTTACAAAAAAATTATTGCCTCCAACTATCCAACTTGGTTCTCCAAAGAATTGATTCAGCTGATCATAAACAAGAAATTAATTCATAAACGATTCAAGAAAACTCGCAGTTTACTCGATTATAACACGTTCTGTGAGCTTCGGGATGAAGCTAAACATCTAACTTCCATACTTCATCGTAATTATGTGGTTAGAACGGAAGAAGCTATTGCCAAAGATCCTCAAGTTTTTTGGCGATACATAGATAATTGCAAAAGGATTAAGGACTATCCTGCCTGTATGTTCCTTGATGGCGAATTCTCCAACTCGGGCCAAGAATGCGTTGATTTGTTTGCAAAGAAATTCTCTACCGTGTATTGTAACACCGGTGGGGATGATGTTAATTTCGTTGCTGTTGATGGAATCACCTGTAACAACCTTAATGTAACCATTACCGATGTTTTTGATGCAATAGGAAGTTTGTCTGATAGTCTGAGTTCTGGACCTGATGGTATTGCCCCCTTTTTTATAAAAAGATGTCAATACTCCTTAGCATCTCCATTATTCAAGTTATTCTCTTTATCGCTTTCGACTGGTGTATTCCCTAAAGTCTGGAAAAAGAGTTTCATAACGCCTGTCTTTAAAAAAGGCAATCGTTCTAATATCGATAACTATAGAGGTATTTCTATACAATCTACTATTCCCAAATTGTTAGACAAATTGGTCGCAACTCAACTTCTTACTGCTAGTGAAAACTTCATTGTGGTCGAACAGCATGGTTTCCTTCCTGGTCGTTCGACTACTACCAACTTGTTATCCTTTGTTACGGATGTGGTGGAGGCATTCGAAAACCATATGCATGTGGATGCAGCGTACACAGATTTCGCGAAGGCATTTGATCGTGTTCCGTTGCCTATTCTTTTGTCGAAACTTGCTTCGTTTGGATTTGGACCAGCGGTAATCAAGTGGCTGCGTAGTTATCTGATGGACAGAAAGCAGGTGGTGCGCATTAAGAATTTCCTCTCGATGGTTATCTCTGTATTATCTGGTGTTCCTCAGGGGTCGCATTGTGGCCCAATTTTATTTCTTCTATTCATAAATGATATTGTTAAGTACATCAAATACTGTCGGGTTCTACTATTTGCGGATGACCTTAAGATTTACAAAGCGATTCAATCTTTGCGCGACTGCTTGTTAATGCAAGAGGATCTCGATAACCTTCATCGATGGTGCCAATTCAATAAATTGAGTCTAAATTTCGAGAAATGTTCCGTGATATCCTACTCTAAACACAACTTTGATGTGTTCGATTACCAAATCAATGACAGGGCCCTTATTCGTGTCACTGAGATCGATGATTTAGGTGTACGCTTGGACTCCGGATTAACATTCAAAAGCCATATAGCGAAAATTTGTATCAAGGCACTCCGCACGTTAGGTTTTATTCGCAGGCAGAGCAATTATTTCTCTGCTAACACCATTAAAATTCTTTATTTTACACTTGTTAGATCCCAGTTGGAATACGCCTCAAGTGTTTGGTCGCCTTATTACCAAACTTATATAGACAGATGCGAAGCAGTGGAACGGAAATTCCTTAAGTTTTTTCATTATAAACGAGGTCTCACTTCGGATGAATTCTCCAGTACGAATAGCCTCCTCGCCTGTAAAACAAGGTCTCTGGAATATAGACGCTTGGCTGCCGATTTATGTTTTGCTTATCGTTTGGTCAACGGAAAAATCAATTGTAAACGTTTGTTGAATTGCTTCCAACCGTATACACCAACGCATAACACAAGACATATTAATGCGTTTAGAACTTTCCAGCATGCGACCAATTATGGCCTCTACAGTCCTATTAATAGGATGATCCAGTTCATAAACAAAGCTAACGGTGTTGAATATTTCGATTTAACTCAACAATCGTTTATTGTTTTCAAACACAACATTATGTGGAAGATGGATTTGTTGAATGTCCATTAGCGACTTTTATTTTGTATTTTATTATAATTGTAATTTTTATTTAAACTGGTTTATCCGTTGATACTAAATAAATAAATAAATAAATAAATTAAGAGCCGCTTGAAGCGGCAAATATGTTTTACAAATCAGATTTTAACTTAAAATTTCTAGAATTGTGAGTGTTGTATTTATGAGAAATTTAATTTTTGATAAATAATTGATCAAATCGAATCTTTTAGATGATATTAATTTTATCCAAGACGAAAACAGAGTTCAGTAATAGGATAATTTAAATTGTCGGGACTGTAAAAATGTAATCACTTTTTTAACAAAGTTATTTAACAAAAGTTTTGTTGTTTAAATATGATTTCTTTAAAATACACTTTACTCCTTTGGATAAATAAACTGTTAAAATGTACAAATTGCACATGAGGGATGCTCGGGGTTGAAATCGAGGCGATTGTGGGAGGGTAGTTTCAGGTAGTTTTTCGACGTGGTTTCTTGCATTTCTAATGACCTGGACCAAAACTATTTTATCTCTTTCTCTCATAACAATATATTATAGCGCTATCCTACTCTGTCATATACTAACTAGAAGAAAACATCGATCATGTTTAGTAAGTTCGCAATACCTAAGAACAAGATACGACAAGATGAATATACCCAAATTTTTTTGCAGGGCACTTGTAAACTTATTTGGCTCGTAATTACGATGCGCTTTGCGAAGAGATGAATAGATAGGCCCTTAGAAAAGTGTCCTCTATCACCACCTAAGTTATGTAAAGTGAGTGTGGGGACACCCTGTAGAGGAATGATGGGTTGCCTACTCGTAATGCTAATGCAATGTAAAATTACCTGCAATTTTCGTTCTCTAAGGGCCAATCTATTCATCTCTTCGCAAAGCGCATCGTAATTACGAGCCAAATAAGTTTACAAGTGCCCTGCAAAAAATTTGGGTATTATATTCATCTTGTCGTATCTTGTTCTTAGGTATTGCGAACTTACTAAACAGGATCGATGTTTTCTTCTAGTTAGTATATGACAGAGTAGGATAGCGCTATAATATATTGTTATGAGAGAAAGAGATAAAATAATTTTGGTCCAGGTCATTAGAAATGCAAGAAACCACGTCGAAAAACTACCTGAAACTACCCTCGTGCCCTCCCACAATCGCCTCGATTTCAACCCCGAGCATCCCTCATATGGTCATATGTGCAATTTGTACATTTTAACAGTTTATTTATCCAAAGGAGTAAAGTGTATTTTAAAGAAATCATAATTAAACAACAAAACTTTTGTTAAATCACTTTGTTAAAAAAGTGATTACATTTTTACAGTTCCGACAATTTAAATTATCCTATTACTGAACTCTGTTTTCGTCTTGGATAAAATTAATATCATCTAAAAGATTCGATTTGATCAATTATTTATCAAAAATTAAATTTCTCATAAATACAACACTCACAATTCTAGAAATTTTAAGTTAAAATCTGATTTGTAAAACATATTTGCCGCTTCAAGCGGCTCTTATATTTATGTTAGCCGTAACCCATATTTACAAGGCAATAGTGGCTATTCGGATGTGAATAAACGTTTACGAACTGCTTCCTTACCCGTAACGCTAATAGCTACTTTACGAAGAGATGAATAGATCGGCCCTAAATTAACTGAATTAACCTTCATCCGCTCGGGCATTTTGGAGTTGAAACTTGCCTTTTCGAAGTTTCTCTCCCATTTCCTTTCAGAGCATCAGAGAGAGTTGGGAAGGGCTTGTATTATCGAATTACTAGGAATTAATTCCGATCAAGTCAACCCAAAATAACCATTGATATTAATGCATTGAAATTTTCACGAAACGTGGTAAATATTTCACTTTTCGAGAACCTTTCGAGAACCTGTGTTTTGACTAAAATTGTTTTTAAACTTGAAAATTAACACTAATACAGACGTTTAGAACCACTTCAAACTGCATTCAGTAATAATTAAAAAATTGATATCCTTGCTTTTTAGTCTTTGTAAAAAGAGCGCTTCCGAAGAAAGCTTTTGCCATTTCGACAACTGATTTAGTAGTTTTTGAGATTATTCAGAAAGCCATTCAATTCTTATTTTGTTGTGCCTTGCTGTATTATTAAAGTGATCGCGTGAAACTGAAGCTCGTTGACTGTTGAAGCTAATTAAAAATATTTTAGCATGAAATGCTAGAGGTTCAATAGCATTGTTATCATTATTCACTCAACTTTGTTACTTTTGGAAGAAAATTAATAGAAAGTTTAACATTTGTCCTGATGATAAGTATACTCTTAAAATAAAATTTGTCCTGCTAACAGGATTTTTTGTCGTAGACGGTCAATTATTAAATAATCTTCCTGAACTTCCTCTCTTCATTCTCATCTTGATTTCTAATATTAGTCTTCCACATTTTCTTCTTCCAGGAATCTCAATTTTCAATATCTTTGTGGACACCCTGCAGTAACGGATTTCCCAATACGCCAACTACGCCCAAGCGTACAGCGGCAAATTTTTGGAAATACATAATATAGCTGATTTCCATTATGTCAGATCGACATAATGTAAGTACGGGGTACGACTGGATATTTTATTTTTTTGTTATGCAAATTCTATTTTTTTGTTTATTAGTTTAGTAAGTAAGCTAAATAATAGATATTAAGGCAACTAGTGTTTTATAGACTGTTTAAAAATCGATGTCGTAGTTTAAATCCGAACGACCGTAGGGAGTGAGAATTTAATAGGCAAAGATTTTTAATCTATAAAACACGCGTTGTCTTCAATATTTTTTCTAACACTAACAGAAAAATTAGAATTTTAACTTATTTTATATCCTATAAAGTACGTTGTCATTGACAACGTTACATTATAATTCTATAAAGTACGTTGCCATTGACAACATTAGAAAAAATTATTAAAATAGTAATAAAATTTCTTAACGTTTCTTAAAACTTAAAACACCTTTGACATTGAGATGTCCAAATTTTCGCATTAGAACTCCCTTTAGAAGGCGGCTAAATTTTTGTGCGTACAGCGGCGACTTGGTTAAATCCGGCGCTGGCACCCTGTTGTTCAGGTACGCAATATACGAGCAGTACAGTTTTCTATAAAGATTATAACATATAAATAAGTAATAATAGTATCAACAATTAAATTACAAATGAAGTTTAGTACGTTATGCACTTCATTAAATTTCACTTTGCAATTCGTTAATTCGAATATATTTACTGTATAAGTATAGAAAAGTAGATATCACGACTTATGGTATTGTAAAAATGTGCGTAATTATTTTCTCCAAATAAGTCAATAGCGGGTTGATAGAAACACTTTTTATCGGAAATAGAATTAAATGTTAGCTAAAACAAGTAATAAAACAAAGCACGTTCGATGGTTTTTCTAAGTTTTTCTAAATTACTGTAACGTCCTTTTGTCGGTGTTTAACACGTGGCATTTGCAATGTATAACTCGCACGTTCACCTCACTTTTTAAAATTAAATGCTTAGACATTTTCTCTTGCTAATATTAACAATAATAATTACTTTTACGTATTATCTATATTTGGCTCCAGCGCCTATATTGGCGGTATTAGAAACTAACAAGAAAAAATTCATTAATATTGATACTTGTTTATAATAGGCAGGTATTGGGTTATTTTAAGAATTTTATTATTTTCAATAATATAATAGTTCAATATAATATGGAGCATTTATTATAATGTAGGTACATGCAAATTTTGTGAAAAGTAAATAAATACAACGTGCAACTTCAAGAAGATTTTAGCATCTAGGACTTTATTTACACTTTGACTTCTAATTAATTTTCGATAAGGTAAATTGAAAAAAATTAATCCTTCAGTGTGAAAATTCTTCGCTTCACTTCAGTGATACTCATTTTAATTTCTTTTTATACTCATCAGATAATTTCTAATTAAAGTTACTGTTCTTATTTTGTTTTTGGCGCTCCAACGTTTTTTATTTATCTTAAAATAAAAATCATAAAGAATTTCAAAAGAAGATTTGTTTTATAATCGTGGAACGCGTGCTGGCTAATTATAGTCACAATATGTTAGTGCTTTCATTAGATGTCTTCAAAGAAATAACGAGGGAAGTATGGTGAAACATATGTAGAAACGCAATTGAATCAAAATAATCAAAAGTCATAATATTTACTTAAAATGAAAATAGAATACTCGTAGCTACTCTTCTTCAGCAAAAAATTGACTTTTAATATTTTTTAACACTATCGTCCTTTTAACATTATTGCCTCAGGTGCCAGGATTTACTTTGTATCTTCTTCATCAGCCTTTTTCCGCCCACTGCTGGACATAAGCCTCTCCATATTATGGAGGATCTGGCCATAACTCACCACGCTGGCCAGACGGGTTGGTGAGTAGTCCGCAGATCGATTTTGGACTATAGTTGTTTTACATCCGGTGTAGCAGCTTACTAGGCTAGCATTCAGATGTGCCTGTGGCCCTGTTTTTTGTTAACGGTGGCAATTCGTCAACTCAGGGGGACCGCCGGCTTAACGTGCCCTCCGAAGCACGGAGACTTGGTCATAAGAAAGTTTGACTCTCCCCGGGTTTGAACCCAGTACCCCGCGTTCGCATCCAACTGCGTTATCTGCAAGGCAATGACCGTCTCTTTACTTTGTATAAGTGAAGAATAAACATATGAACAATTAATTATATATTCCTAATTCAGTGAGATATAATCATAGAAATTACAATGTCATGTATTTCCGTCTGTGTGTAAAGTTTAATTTCGACGCCACTTAAAATCTCCATTATTCATTGAAAACACCTATGACATTTTTTTTTCTAATATTATGGAAAAATAAAAAAAACAAGTGGCTGATAGTTGACTTACGAAGGTAAAGAAAATTGATATGTGCTATTTTCATATTATACTTCACAGCAATAGTCCAGTCAAAATAGACATTCCCCATCGAAAAAATTCTTAACAAGATGAAAATCGTTAAATAACTATACCTTAAAATCAGCATTTCAAATGAGTTATCAAAAGTCCCCATCGATCCCACCTGTACATAAATTTTTATTCAAGGTTAAAGGTCAAATAAGCAGTGTTTTGCAAATATCTCTTAAACTCTGTGCAATTCTCTACAAAAAAGGTCTCTATACTTTTTTCCGAAGTGTTATCATTCATGAGATATCGTGATTTCAATCATTGGAAATCATATTCTGCCTAATATCACTTTTGTTCAAAATCGTAGTACCTTTCCATTTTGAATTCTTGCAAGCCCGCTTATTATCTAAATATTAAATGGTTTAACAACAAATTATTTATAATTTCACCATAAAAAAATAAAGCAATTTTTAGTTTTCATTTTGTATGATAACAAAAATTTAGTGAAAAAATTACATTTTTATGTGTAAAATAAGAGCAAATTGGCAGCCTTTCTTACAGCTCTACATTAATTGTCCTATATCACATCACAACGGTATTTTGTGTTGCCTATAAATATCACATTAATAACCAGAGATGTAAATTTTTTAAATAAAAGGAATAAATTATTTTATTAAAGAAATAAAAAAAAATTTCTGTAATTTTTGAAATTATTACATTTGAGGAGGAGGGGCTCAACACCATTGGAAATGTAAATATACTACACAAATAGAAAAAAAGAGAAGGTTTTAAAAATGTATCGATGATTAGTATTTTATCGTACCTTCCCAGAGTAATTTAAATATTTTATTAATTTTTTTATTTTGGATTATGAAATTACTAATAATATTATAATAATCTTAGCTGGAAAGCCCGTCTACGGACGGCTAGCTAGCCGGTGGATCTCTTTTTTAGCGGCTTTTAACGGGTTTCATTAAAAAGAGTAGTTTCCTAATACTGACAATTTTAATTGTTTGCGTTCAAACGTTCTCACGTTAAAAAATGATGATGATAATTTAATCCATTTATTGAAATGTAAAAGTCGAATATTAAATGTTCTAGAATCTAGATGGATTAATTCGGATTAACGGAGATAAATTTGGACCAATTAGATTATCCGACAAAAAGGTAATATAAACTGCAGAGTGGCCCTCTCCGGATTACGACTCATTCTAGTATCTTGGTTTTAAGCAACCCTCTTATTATTAGTAAAAAAAAAAAATGTAGGTAAGCTTTCGAGAAGTTTATTTATCAATAAATAGTTTTCTGGTTCCCTGAAAACATAAAAAGTAGTACAAAAGCATATTTTTAACATTAATAACTTTTTATCTAAATATAGGTACTACTATTGACCTTGAAAATCTAAGTTTTTCTCCTGAGCTTTCTTTTTCTGAAATGTACTCACCCTGCTTAACTTTTAACTAGTGAGGTGAATTTTTCCTACAATATGTTAATAAAAATTAATTTTTGTTTAGATGGATTCAATTCGGAATAGAATGAGAATAAGGGGCCCCAAATGTATGATGTTATTTGAAGGAACTCTATTAATCTGCTGCCAACTTGGCAGTTCTATTAGGAATATATTTTTGTGCGAACTGATTTACAGTAATAATTATCCTTTACAATAAATTTATATACATACTACTTCGCTTTCACAATTTGAAACTAAAAAACATAAGAGTGAAACTAAATAATAATAATACAGCGACCCTGCAGGTTCTACAACCAACTTTACATAATATTCAACTGTCTCTGTTCTGAATATAATTAATGTTGTTCCACCATTGTCCTGATATCACATACCATTTTTTGTTTACTATAGAATAATCAGGAGTTGAACCTAATTTTTTCATCTGCCTCTGGGCTAACCGCACACTTAATAAAATTACGAATAATAGTAAACTAACGAGTATAAAAATAATTATTAAATTTTGAGTTTGATGCATCCTTCATCAAAATAATTCTGTGGTTTCGCTAATGCTTTCAACGTTTTCTCAAAAAAAACAAGAATAGCTTTTGAGTTACATAATAATATTATATTTTTTAGTGTTTTGTAAACAGATCATTAAAAAAATAATAGTATAAAATAAAATAACGATACTTCTCAAGATAAACAATGAGCTATTTAAAATACAATTAAATTATGTTAAAGTATTTGTTAAATTATGCAAAAATATAACATTCTGTTAAATTTTGTCCAATTTTGTACACGGCACAAATAGACATAAACATAAAGCATTTGCTTCACTCTTTAAGTAGCACGGTTTCACATTATCATTAATACACTTAATTATAAAGCTAATTTCATTTTATAACTTATAACTTAACTAAGCATTTAAAATAATAGATTACTTTTTTGTTATCTTTTTATTATACCGGGTGACCGGCCGCCGCGCCGCTGTGAACATAGGAAATTAATTTTTCTTTAATTCCTACTTCCCATCGGAACGGATAGGAATGAAAACGGTATCAATTGAAAGAGTTTTATTTTCCGCGTCTAAAGACACCCAACACTTGATGTTTTGTTCTTTAATAATTTTAAAAATGTAGCATTAAAATAAGGAATTTTTTAAAAATCAGACCTGCTTTGGATGGTTGAACTGTCAAAACTTGCGTTTAAAATTAGTTTAAAAAAAACAATTGCAATAAATTTTAAACAAGGCATCTTTTATTTTGAGTTTTTAACTATGATCAAAAAACAAACCATCAGGCATCAGGTGCTGGGTGTCTTTAGACGCGGAAAATAAACCTCTTTAAATTGATACTCTTTTCGTTCTAATCCGTTATAATGAGAAGCAGGAATTTAAAAAAAAAACAATTTCCCATGTTATTTTCCTATGTTCACATCGGCAGCCGGTCACCCGGTATAATGTACACTACCCAGCCAGCTAGCCAGCCGCTATAGTCCAGTCAATAGAGACATTCGTTATAGGTGTGACTTTGCAAAAATTCTGCACAGCATTGATATTTTTAGGATCGTTAAGTAGGCTTATAAAAAGCTTAAATTCAAAAATGAGAATTATGAAACATCGAGCGCTAGCCGCCATCTTGGAAAACGCGTATCGTATCATATCTCGGAAACGGCTTACTTTAGGATGAAAAACATGGAGACCTTTTTTGTAGATAATTAAATTTCCCACCTTTTTTGTTGGAAACTTTTTTTGATTCAACTTACCGTTTTTCAATTACAGCTCGTTCAATGTCGCAAATCTCCTGTTATCCGCTGTAACTCCCTGGAAAGTCGATTTAACGATGAAACGTCCTGTATTTGCGACATTGAACGAGCTGTAATTGAAAAACGGTAAGTTGAATCAAAAAAAGTTTCCAACAAAAAAGGTGGGAAATTCAATTATTATTATTTATTATTACAAAAAAGGTCTCCATGTTTTTCATCCTAAAGTAAGCCGTTTCCGAGATATGATACGAAACGCGTTTTCCAAGATGGCGGCTAGCGCTCGATGTTTCATAATTCTCATTTTTGAATTTAAGCTTTTTATAAGCCTACTTAACGATCCTAAAAATATCAATGAAGTGCAGAATTTTTGCAAAGTTCATTTCTCTATTGACTGGACTACTACCCGAGAGTACAAAAATTAATTTCCAATTGATTTATTGAGGTAAACCGATTGGAGTGTCATGATGGGCACATTTTCCCTACATGCATGTGAATAATTCTGGTTTTCCATTTACAATTTGTAATCCAGTTCTTGTAATTTTGAATTCTTAAATTGTTTCCATTGTATTTTATGCTAAAAAACTGTTTTTAATTTCTTATTTTCTGTCTACGAAAATTTTTGAATTTTGTTTGTTATTTTTACAATTCGATAAAATGTTAATTTTAGGCGGTCCTATTGACAACTTACAACACTGTTACAATACTGGTGTCGTAAATAGCTTTTAGATAATAATTGCTTTCCAATTTTCCATAGATGTAGTTTAGGGAGCTCATCACTTCTTTTTCATATTATTCCAGCTGTCCTGTAATTTAGGAAAGGGCCCCGAATTTATACTGCAGGCGGGCTTTTACTATGTGATACTAATAATAAATTAATGTTTTTAGATACGTAAGTAAGAAGTGCTAATTAATTATCAAAAATACAATTAACTCAAAATTTATATTTATTATTTTATCAATACAAAATTACTCATCAGTGCTATAATTTATTGGAATGCAATATTAAATTATTTCAACTTCAAACATTATTTTCATTTCTTGTAGACGTAACTTTCTGCGCCTCCTCTTCCAAAACCTAAAAATAAAATAAAAAATTAACAGTTTTTCTTTAAAAACAAATAAGAAGTACTAAGGACTGTTCTATATTAAGTTAGGAACAGTTGATAACCTAGTAATAATAAAATTAATGAAAACTAAATTTTTTATGAAATTAAATTAATCGACTAATCAAACTTAATTCGACCACATCCTATATATTTTTTAGAATGTCATACCTATTATGAAGATCTATCGTAAAATTAGAAACTAGACGTTCTGTATTTTAAAAAATATCATTTTGTAAAAATTTCTATGACGCCGCTCCTTTACAAAAATGCGGCAATGGAGACTCCGAGGTCGCGAGGTTGCAAAATTTTGAATTGCGACAAAATTTTGTAAATTTTGAGTTATTTTGTTTTTTTTGAGCTAAAGAAAATTTTGATATTTTAAAAGTAATTTTGAAAGTTTGGTCAAAGAAATCGAATTCGTTGGAAGAATATTTTATAATTAAAGTTTGCAACGACGCGACGTATATACGATAAAGTCGCGATAGAGCTGGCCGTGGTATGTGATAATCGAACAATATTATTATTCCACGTTTAAATTTCAAGTTTTTGAAAAAAAATAATTTAATATTGAAAATTTGGAAAAGACAGAATTTTGAAAACCGTATCGTAGAGATTGATCGATTACAATCTTATTAGATCATGTATTATCTAAGATTACAATATACTTTATAGAGGATAAGTTGGAAAGAGTGACCAACTGTACCAACTGTACCAACATGTGGAGTAGATGGCTCTCTTCAGCACTTTTTTATAAAAAATAATTTTTAATTATTAAAAATATCAAAAAAATTTATATTTATATTTTAAATATAATCTACCAAATAAGACCGTTTCAATTGTTTATTCTTTGATTACTATCGAACGGTTGTATTTACAAACAAATGACAAGGGGATGAAATTATAAAAAATTTTATTACCTATATGTAAAAAAATCGATATTACACTGCAACCAATACTCCCCGAGATATTAACAAGCGAAGAAAAATATAAAATGAAAATAATTTTAAAACTTGGCCGAAGTGATAATTGTGTTAATTTCATGTTTATACTTTTCTTTTTATCGTTTTGCACCCGCAGTCCACGTGTTCCTCTCCCACCCCTACTCGATTGATCCGTCTATTTTAAATATAACTACTTATACTATTTTAAATAAAAAACATAAATATCCTTAATATTAAATAACTACGTTCGTTGCTAATTCCAAGAAGACTTAATATGAAAATATTATAGTCTTGCAAAAAGATATTTGGTATTTTATGGGTTTAACTTTATAATAGGAGTTGATAGCACAAAGGTATACTCAACGAGGATCTACTCGTACCAATCTTTTTATTTAAAATTTCTTTAATTTTTGCAATAATTTTATTCGAATGTTTTTATTTATTTTTATTAATAACCTAAGCAACTTTTAAAACAATTTTATTACATCAATCCATTTTCTCTTCTCCTTCTTCTGAAATCAAAGAAAATTTAAAGAACTATTTAATTATTTTAAATCCCTTTCGAGAGAGGTATAGGTAATTTTTTCCTTAGTGCATGGTTGATACGTGACTTGACGCGGCAATTGTGGAAGGAGAACCCGTAACACCCCATTCCACGACGAAATGAAGAATATTCGTTTCTGTACATTAGCCACTCCCAATCACTAAGGAAAAATACAACTATAAATTTTTTTAACAAAAGCTTAATGGCCTTGTGTTATCGACTTCTACTATAAAGTTAAAACCATAAAATACAAAGTATATTTTGCAAGACTATATAAGCTATAGCATTAAAACAACTCCAAAATGTGTAAAACAAATTTCTTTCCCAAGGCCCATTGGGCAGGTCTGCTCTGGACTCTTGTAATAAGTAAACATTTAAAATGTATCATTAGTTGCCTAACCTGGTTTATCAATAATGTGAATTCATAAATATAATTTTATTCTAAATTATTATGATGTATGAAAAAAAATATATAATAATAATAATAATAAGAAGAAGATTGAATATTGAATCAAAAATATAAATGCGTATAAGGAAGAAGATTTTGAGATGAATATAATAATTGTATGCTAATAGGATATTATACATAATAATTACATAATGTATGACTATAATAAGTCTGGAGTTTAACGTTTGTTTCTCTATTTAGTACAAAATATCCAGTTTTAATAGATTTTCTTGTACTTCAGATTCTACAACTGTAAGTTCCACACCTGTACAGTTTCATATGATACTCAGTTTAAATTTTGAGTGCAAATAGCACGCAAGCTTTGTCTCCTCTATTTTGGTACTTACTCGTGATACTAAATTAAAAAAACAAGTTTTTCTTGTCTTGCAATGAACATCTTGAAAACGGGCTTTTGCGTCATATAAACTCTAACTTTTATTATGAATTACGAAAATGTAACTTACTATTATATTATAAATGAACACTACAAGTTCCGGATATAGATATGAGTTATCAAAATTTATATTAATTTTAATTAACATCGTTAACAGTAATATGAAACTGTGTGAGAAACATTACTATCATAATATAACATAATTGACCCAGTGAACTTAAAAACGACGTTAATGCATTGCGTGTTAGATAAAGTACACACACAAATTGAACACCGGTAATAGAAAGAAAATCGGAAATGCTAAGTAAGAATAAGTATAATTGATACGATCCTCAATCTTGCGTAAATTCGTGTATACTACATCACGGATTTCAAGCATGAAAATTTAAAACATCGTTTTTCAATTACTTAAATAAAAGGAACAAACAAATGTGGAAATTCTAATTAACATCAAAGTGATATATTTTAGAAATCAAAGTTGGAAGGGGTGATTCACGAAAAAGTTGCTCTTCGGAATCAAAACTTGACAAATTGTTTTTTATAATGATTAATGACTATTTAAATTTCATTGCTAATACTAATTTTGAAATAGCGTAGATAAGCGTCCTTCTTTTATCTGAGTCATTGAAATTTAGTTAGTATACTTTTGGAGTAAAGAAAAAAGTTACCTCCAGGTCCAAATAAGGCACTGTAGCATGGATGATTGCAGTACGGTTTCCCTTCATGTTCTGAGTGAGATCCTGGCTGCAAAGTTTTGTTGCATTTTTCGCAACGAAGACAAGCAGAATGCCAGTCTTTGCCCAAAGACGTCTTACGCTCAGCTGATAAAGAGAAAGAACATAATTATAAGTAATATTAACAATTTTTTAATGATAATTTGTAAAATGCAACATTTAATTTTTGTAGCGTATATGTACGCATTAAATAAACCTTTTACTTTTGTTAAAAGTAGGTTACTTAATTATATTCGAATAATCGTACATGTCATATAATACTACGAAGGCTAAACATAGTAATCTGAAATAAAGATTAAGCTTTTTTGGATAATAATTTGAGTGATGAATTTATCCATTAACTAATATTACTTTCAGATCAATTCAATGTATTGCAAACAATTACATGGTCGCAGAAAACACTCGGGCTTCTCTCACGGGCGAGGGCCCTACCTCTATGCTCCTCCGGCTCTGATTGCCAAGGGCGGTACTAAGAGTTAAACCAGGTAAGCGATGCATGGAAAAAAGGGGGCGAAAAAATTAAAAATGAATTTTCTAATTGAAAATTGCTTACTTAAGGGTTACTTATAACCCTGTATGATTTTAGTATAGGGGGTTAAAGAAAAGTTCATTCGTTACTTTATAAATATAATTTTTTAAATTTTCATTGCAACTTTGTGATTTGGGGCGACAAATTTAAAATTAGAAGGGGGGAACAAGAGAAGGTGCCACCGCCCCTGCTGATTGGAATAGGTAAACATATAATATCTATTCTATCAATACATAATGATTTATTGTTTTAAGCATTATAGGCACGTCATTAGTTTATTATGTTGATAAACAATTTAAACATTATTCACCATTAAAATTAAACATGATAACATACAGTCACTTCACCTTTACCTTAATAAGTATTTTTAATTAGTCATCATTTAAAGATTTTTACATTAACTAAATACTACTCACAAAAAGAAATGCCGAGTTCGATTTTTTGTTTGAAGAATTCTTTAGATTTTTCGAAAACAAAGGTTTTTAAAGCTCTAATGAATCCATTCAATGCATTTGGTCCCTAGCGAAAGGATATTAAAAGTACCTAATACATAGTAGTCGGTTATTTGCATTTTCTTACAAATGTCATACGCATGGTGAAAAATATTTTATATCCCAATAATTTATTGTAGGAACATAATATTAAAGAACAGTAAAATTTATCTCGGATATTATTATGGTTATATTATAGTACTTGATTATACTATTATATACGACATAGTAATATCCTTTATTGTGGCCATAGAAATGATAAGATCATCTTCAAATATAGGGAAGTATGATATTATACGTATAAATTTTAATGGTTCTTGGTGTTAAAGTAACGTGCGATGACTAACAATTACGTCAGACCTAAAATAATTTTAATTAAAAATTCTTATTGGATACCTTTTCCAACTGCAGACAAATATTTGTCGAAGGTAGGTTATACCATAGCAGTTTCATTTTAGAAAATAATGCTACCATAAATTATTGCTATTTGGGTTAGATTGTAATTAAATCGAAAAAATAAATCTACTTACCAAAGTAAACAGGTTTTTCACACTTGGGACAGTTTGGCATGATTGTAAATGTAAAAGATATTACGGAATGACCACTTGTATATTATGCTTCTATCGCAATGTATTATTTTAACCTCTGCTAGCCGGACTATACAAAACCACAACGGAGCTGGGCGTGCTTGTTAGTACACATATCAAGTCCCCACTCGAATTTATTTGTCCGATAATTACTTATCGAATATTTTCACTTTTCATCAGCTATTACAAACGTACTTATTACTGTATCACCAATTGTGCGTAAGCTTTTAAGCTAATCGTCACACTTTGCATCTGATAAGGTGGTTTAATCGACCGTTCTTAAAACATTATTTATGCATTAAATTAATTTTCAATTCACACGTTCTACTTTTACATAAAATAATAAATAAGTTAACATATCAGTTAAAAGCAGTCTATTGGAAAGGAGCAATTTGACACATTTGAACACAAAAAATAAATATATAGAAAAAAGTATAGATACAAAAACTTTGGGTGTGTTACCGTGCTGTAGATTTCCTAAGCCCAGAAATGCAGGTCCAAACTAAAACCTTAACGTTGCCAAAGGGCACAGTTCTAAAGCAAGGGGCCCTAAGTTAGGGAACACAAACATCAGGCTCATCAACCACAGATTGCAGTCTTACGCCCATATTGAGCAATGAGCATGCGGAATTCTTTCAAGTTTGAACTTATTCTAACTTTTCTCGTTGAACCAAGTTGTTTCATTTTGGTGTGTTATTCCAAATTTGTTATTTTGAATCCTTTTCCATAAAGAAGATTAAGAAGATTCCTGCACTTCCGAATACAACTATCAATCTCTTGTCTCTTCGTACAGACCTGAGTTTGTCGGGGAGATCTAAGTAAATCTTTCTTTCACTCACCTCTGATTGGCCAAATCTATCTCTGACTGACTTCTGATCGATCAATTCTTTGTCAACCTAAAAATAAAAGTAACCAAGCAGACCTTCCAGATCCTGATAAACATCATATACCATGAATGTATGAGTAATTATGCAAACTTTATTATTTTAGACTTTAGACATTTAATTAATCTATTTTTTTAATCCTTATGTTTGCTACAATATCATAATGGAACCTTATTCTCAGATGTATTGTTTAATGATAACGATAACGAAGATAGATTAGAAAGCACAGTTCCTCAATACTACACCATCCATTTCTGATATAGAGAAAGTATAGAAGAAATCATCCGCCTTATTCCTACTAACTTATTTATATAGAATTCAGACTTTCTTTTAAAATTGTCAGAGGAAAGTGAGGAGGAGAACGACGGAGAACAACTGGAAGCTAATAGCATCAATTCAAATGTGTTTGGACTTCCGATGACCGATATCAACGAAATTTAATCAACCACCAATCACGCGACGAACATTCCAGAAGAAACGAAAAGTCAGTAAACGTTAGCAATGCTAACGAAACTAAAAATTCCGATGTGTTTGAATTGACGGCATCAAAGTTTCATCCACTACCATCAGTTACCAGACGGATGGTTCAGTCAAAATTAAAGTTAAAGATCGTAGTGACATTGTCAAAACCAAGCTGAGGGTGCCAGGATATCAAAAACTTGACTTTACAGCAACTCACTATTTGCAGGGCCGCTGTAAGTTTTCTTTTTACTGTAGCACAAATAAACTAAGGGGGAATCCCCTAACTTTACTAAAATATCAAATAAATTGAATACGCCATTCAGCGCAGGTAGGTAAACAAATCTCCCTAAATGTAGTTGCAGCTGATTAGACGAAAAATTCATTTGGAATGATATTGTTTTTAATGTTCTGCAAGAAAAACAATTGGAGTCCAAAAACGAAGTCGGGTGCATTGCAGCGGCCGTACTCGGCGTTACCAGACAACGCATTTAATTCCTATGCTAATTAAACTCTTCTGGTACATTAATTAAAACATATTAGATTTTCAAAACATTGTTTGAAACCAAGCTCATATCCAAGCAAAATTGTTGTTGTACTATTTGCGTTATTAACATTTGGTTTTTATTTTACATGCAATTTTATTATTTGCCTTTTATTGCAATTTTATGTTATGTCGACGTGTATATGAATTTGGTAGTAAAAAAACTGATTTACGATGTTTGGGAAACGCAATATGGCGACCGAAACGCTTATGAATTATTATGATTTGATATAATATGGTCTCTTTCTTATTTGTTTATACGATTATTTGAATCAATGTATAAAATGTAATGTAAAGGGAAGGTACATTAATAGAATTGCCCCCGAATTTCTAGACCCTGTGAGGTGAGCTCGTGCGTTGCACTGAATTACTTGGCCATAGCTACGCTACTGTCAGTAAAATTTGAATAAAAGTACCATATCGTCGGTCTAAGATGTAAATCACTCAAAAATGAAAGGCTTTATAAGAGAACCAAGAAAAAGAAACGTTTTTGTAGGAACAAGGAATTTTTTTCCTCGAGACAGTCATTTCCAAATCCGGGGAAGGGTAAAACTTTCTTATGACTTAGTCTCCTCGCTTCGGGAGACACGTTAAGACGGTGGTCCTCCTGAGTTAATGATTTGCTATCATTAGCACAAAAACCAGGATAAAAGGCACATCTACAGGCCAGCCCAGCAAGCTGCCTACTAGATGTAACGTAATTATATGCTTATAGTACTCAAACTGCCAAAGAAACAATGCAGATGATGGGAAATAACAGGCCTTAAGGCCTAAACTAGAAGAGAATTCTCTAGAGAATTGCTTCTGGGAAAGGAAGAATAATTTATTATTTAAATTTATTGTTACGAATTAACTACGATTCTTGACTATCTTGTAAAATTTGTCATTTGCTAGTTGGACTATTTGCATCTTAGACCGACGGACGATATGTATTTTCAATTTTGCATGTTAACATTTTAGTAATTTTAATTATTGTGCACTAAACCCGCAAAGGAAAAACCAAGACATTTTAGTAATACATATAATTTTTAAAATGTCTGTAAAATAACTTAAAAACTTAAGATAATATGGCAAATTGTTCAAAAATTTATCATTAAATTCACAATAAAAAAATAAAAATAAAGTCGTATAAATCTCTTCCTGTTTTGTATATTTAACTATTGTTTATAAATTATTATATAATATACAAATATGGCAATTTTTGTTTAAGTGTAACATTAGTTTATATTATGACAATTTTTTTACATAAATTTCAACTTCATTTGTTGTAAGAATAAATCTTTTATGTACAAATATACCTACTATATTTTTTGTATAATTAAGTAATATTGTAAACAGTTTTACTTTTGATTTTTCAGTTGTATTTAGTTTACGTTTTCCTGTTATTGGGCTTACCTATTGGAAATAAAGTTATTATTATAAATAGAGCAGAAATTTGCATACCAAACACAATACATCAAAATCTATATGGGGCACCGTCACCCATAGAATTTACCTCGTTAATTCAAATTAATAAAATATAACATCGAAATATATTTTACTAATTACTCGTTACAAGATGCGACCATGGTACCATCAATGGTTTATCTTATTCGTTCTTTCAACACCACACTTCATCGTTATGCATCCCCCGATTTGTACCCTCGTCTACCTACATTCGACTATTCTGCAGAGCTCACCTTTAACACTACTGTTGCTTTCACCAGTCTTATTTCAGTTCAAGTTAAAAAAAAACCTTTTCTTGAGTTGCTTACATTAAATTTAAATTATCTAAAACGACTTATTACTATACTTTGTCTACCCAACATAAATGATCCTAGGCTTGTTCCCAAAAATTTAAGTCTATGTATTTAAGCCAATGGTAAATGGGAGTTTCAAAATTCGAGCAATAAAATTACGAGAAAATTGAGTTTTAAGATGCTTTTTTTATGTTAAAATTCAGTGTTGATTCGATAGAATGTTCCCCTGATGCACATAATGTTAAAAACTTATTATCTTCAAAATTGTCAGTTAGTGAGTTTTACCTTTAAACCGACGATATGTTGGGTAAACAAAGTATAACATATTTATATTTCTTCCTACATGCAACGCTTAAAAAATCGTACATAAATATTGACTCATTACATATTTACATCAAAATATTCTTAATTTCGCTTCGCATTATCCTGTTTTCTTTTGTAATATACTTGCCTTATTTAGCAGATGTCTTCTACTTGATTAAAACTTTACTATAAACTTCTAATTGCATCAAGTATTTTATTTGTATGAAATTTGTTTGAAACTTTGTTTCAAACTGGGGCTATTATTTAGTCCATTTCCGTATTGGCGGAAATAATAAATTATTCTCTACTATTATATGTAAATACTTTTTCCTTAGTTGCAGGAACTATTTTCAACACCAGCGTAATGGTTTCTTTTGTGTTTTTTCAATTTATATTGAAGGGTATCGTACCATCACTTCGAAAAAAAAGCAAAAAGGGTCTCTGTGATATTACCAAGATGGTTTTGTTAGAATCATGGTTTTGTTAAAACTAAATACGCAGAATATCAATTTCTTCAAGGGCAAAATTAATCATCATTCCAAGCAATGAAATGACGATAGTCTTGCTTTTGTTTTTGCAGCTGTATTTAGTTTACGTTTTCCTGTAGTTGGTTTTACCTCTTAGAAATAAAGTTATTATTATTAATTTGATAAGTAATGAGAAATGACAAATACATAAGTCAAATATGACAAATTAATGTATATCGCTCGAGCAATTCAACAGCACATTAAAATTGGATACTCTTTATTATAGCGAATACTGGATGTTGCCGTATTCTAAAATCACTCAGGGAACTTTGAGCTTGAGGTTAAATCCAAAAAAGATGTGTTGATTATTTGAACACCTTAAAATTAAGAATTTTTCACTGTGGTATCAAGGTGGTATCCAACAGAAGTGGGCGGAACTTACCTCACCGCATGAGCAGCTGCATCTGCTGTATTGCTGATATGATTTCTTATCAGTTATCACGTTGTAATAACAACGATCGAGTTACGTACCTTGTACGTACCTTGCTTGTATTGACGACAAAAGTTTAATTTGAAAAATTAAATTTCTTTTTACATAATATTTTCTGTTAACAAAATTAATTTGATAACAATTTTAAATTATATAGTAGGTAATGTTTGAAAGATTCATTTAGGCAACTTCAATTTTTGAACAATTTACTCTCAATTTTTATTTTTTTAAATAATTTTTGAACTTTAGTTTGTAATGATAGAAAAATATTTTATTATTAGATACTACCAGCCGTATTCATAAACAACTTATAACAGTCTTGTAAGCCTGTTTTAGTTAAAGAGCTTTTAACCTAACTTTTTACTTTTTTTTGCTTGCATTTCGAATTTTTTTAGGTTAAAATACCAACTTATTACAGTAAACGCGCTAAACTCCCTATAAATTTTATAGGGACTTACTATTTAGTAAACTGTTTTATAGGGAGTTTAGCGCGTTTACTGTGATAAGTTGGTATTTTAACCTAAAAAAATTCGAAATGACGGCAAAAAAAATTAAAAAGTTAGGTTAAAACGGGTTAAAAGCTCTTTAACTAAAACAGGCTTACAAGACTGTTATAAGTTGTTTATGAATACGGCTGTACATATTAAAGGAAGTATTTGTGATTAATAGAGACAGGATAGTTAGGCAAAATGCCTTTTTTTAAAAATTGAAATATTTCAGGCAGACCCAATTTAAAATCCGTTTCAGAGCATGTACTATTCAAAAATTCATTTTTTGTTTTGCCTTTTTCACCTATTTTGCGGTTGTTTTTGCCTTTTTTGTGCTTTTTGAACCAAAATATTTCTTTTTTGCTTTTTTAAAATTTATTTCTTAATTTTATTTAAAAATTTCTAAATGTTATATTTAATTATTATAAAAATCTTAAATTTTTAAATTCAAATTCTACTAATCGGTAGAATCCGATTCTTGAAATAATCCGGTTATGCTAGACGTAATTAGTAAAACAAAACCTCTTCTCCATTCGATTATGAAGCGCGCGTTATCAAATTACTACGATTCGGCGACGTTATGCTTACTTGACGAATTCCAAACTGACTTAGATTGTTATTGTTATATTAGCTTTCCAGTGAAGCAGAGAATTGACACTAGGGAAAAAATTTAATGAAAAATTAATATAATGTTTTAGAAAAAAATCCATCGTATAAAATTATACAGGAAATTTCTAAAATACATCAAGGAATTTCGAATGACGATATTGATTTAGAGCAGTGTTCCCCAAACTTTTTTGTCTCGTAGACCACTTGCCATGATTTTCGGTTTTGCGTAGACCCCCTCTGCTGCTCACTTTATTTTTTTAAAACATTGGCAACTGCCGATATTATGGTAAAAGGTGGGTAAAAGTAACAAATCTATAATAATCGTACTATTTATTTAAATTAAAGTTTACATTAAAGAACTAATGGAAAAATAATTTTTTTAAATTTTAGTGGGAGGGATGAGCCTGGTACTTTAATAATAAATTTTCAACATTTGGTATCAATTTAGTTAGGTTTACTCTCAAATCTCCTCTGTTAGTGATGTCTAGTCTGTTTCTTTTTTATTTTGTTAAAAGATTGGCATACAAATTATAGCAATTTTACAAAAAATTAAAAATTAAAGTCGTGGACCCCCATTTACATCTCATGGACCCCTAATATCTTTTTTCGCTGACATCGACCCCTTGCAAGTCGTCATCGACCCCTAGGGGTCGATATAGACCACTTTGGGAAACACTGATTTAGAGCTAACTCCAGATCAGATAAGTTCATTGAAATTTGCCCCTAGCACGTCTTGCGATGTGGAGAGATCGTTCTCCACATTCAAACAAATTTTGAGTGACAGGAGAACAAATTTAAGCTGCTGTAGATAATATCGAAAAACTTCTGGCAACAAGTTGGTACAAAAATAAAGAGAATTAATTTGAATTTGTATGATTTTTGTTGAAAAAATGTTTTTGCTTTTTTTGTACCTTTTTTCCTTTTATTTTGCCTTTTTTGCTTGTTTTTAATGCCTTTTTGCCTGCCTTTTTTGAGGTTTTATTTTGCCTAACTATCCTGTCTCTAGTGATTAACAAGGACAATAATGTACGTTGTTATTATAATAATTATTATACTCGTATTATAGTCGACTTGCCGACTATATAAATTACATGTTTGATATTATTGATTACAATCTCAGTTTCCCTGTCTTAACCGACAGCTTGTTGCACCCAACAGGAAATGAATCTCGTTTGTGTCGGATAAGACAGGTTCCACTGTATTCAATTTGATTTACCAAAAACAACAATGTTTTCAAGTTACCTAAAATGGTATAAGTTGAGTTATAATTATCAAATAATGTACCAAGAACATGTAGAAGTTAGATTTGGAACGAACTACTAACGTTGAAAATTATTTGGAACACTTTCTTTGGATTCCTTTAATTAAATATTTTGGTAATTTGAACGCGCGTGAAGACAAGCAAAAAATTATTTGACAATAAGAGTAACTTCATGACAGTGATATACGAAGAATTTTTAGAGTGGGGTTACAAGTTATATGGGGTATAAAAACATTACTTTGATAAAATTAATTTATATTGAACCTAATATGTTACAATACGCATAATGATTTGCAAAAAATAATCAGATTCCTGCGCCATACCCAAAGTATGAATTTCTTCAAAGATGAAATAAGATGGACAATTTAAAATAGAAAATGAGAAAGTGCTTTTATTTAATAGTATAGGTGCATCTGTAAACAGCAATCAACAAATCAAACATTATAAAAATATATCTGGTAAAAACCATACAATTGTTAGAAAACTAGATAAATAAATTAAAATAATTCAGTATAAGTATGTGAAAAATATATTTTCAACATTCATTTTCAGGGCAGGTGCAACAGCAAGAACTTCTATTGGTGTCTCCCCCAGTAGCAAGATCTTCTATGTTTTCTACTGGTAATTCACTTTTAGGTTCTTCTTCAGCAACTACACTTTGCTTCTTTTCTTCAACTTTCACAGGTTCTGTAATCTTAGTTTCTGACGATTTTCTTACGAAGAATGGATTTTTCCAAACGAATATGCTACCTGCAGCGCTTGCTGACACTATATATTCACCATCTGGAGAAAATCTCACCGCAGTTATAACAGCAGAATGACCTACTCCTATGTGCGTTGCAATCCCTTCTTGATATTTCCAAAGTTTTATAATTTGGTCGTTTCCACCGGTAGTAAACAAAATACCATCCCATGTTATGTCAAGAGAGTTAATAGATCCCGAAGGAGAGGCTTCAACTTCGCGAATAAGGCTACCATCTAACACCTCCCAATAGCCCAACTTACGAGATGTACCCCCAGTAAGCATTTGAACTCCTGTGGGATAATATCTTACACACATAAAAAGTGTATTAGAAAATAAAATCTGTTTCCGACATTGTCTTATTAAATCCCAAATAATACAACTACCATCGGTACTAGCACTGACTGCTTCATCGTCGGTATTATTAATATGCATTTGAGAAATCGGTCCATTATGCTCTTTAAGAGTGATCAGTAATTGTTGCCTGTAGGGTGTAATACTCCACAATCTTACTTGGCCTTCGCAACCACCACTCACCAATAAACGACCGTGATGTGCTATTGCTAAGGCAGAAGCGCCTTTGTTATGGGCATTTAAAATAGCATACATCAATCGTCCCGTTAAAGGTGTAAAAGCACGAATCACTCCATCATTCCAAGAAGTTATAATGGATTTTCCATCGTGAGCAAATTCTATTGCAGAACAACTGAAGTTTGGAACTTTAATACGTAGCAATTCCTTTAGTGATTCGAGATTCCATATGCGCACATCATCTTTGCCAGCAGTAGCAAATGCATTAGAAAATTTACTACAAAAACCAAGAATGAATTGTAAAACAAGGTTGGTTCATTGAGGAGTATTATAAGCAACTTACTGTGGAAATGCCAAATAGTAAATGGTGGAAGTGTGACACGTCACCAGAAGTTCTGTTTCGAACGTTTCCATATCGATAGCAAATATTTCGCAGTTTTCGGTACCGGCCAAAATTGTAAATTCTCTAAATAACTGCAAAGATGTAACAGATCCCTTTACGTGGGTTGATTTTAGCTAAAATATTCAGAAAAATACTAGTAAATAAAAAATGGAGTAATAATTTACTTACTGTATGAAGCGCTGGCTGAGATGGTACTTTTAATCCTACTTCATCTGGTTCACCACATCCTTTTTTCGTATATTCTTTAACAAGTTCTACAGTCCCATCTCCAGCTCCAATTAATATAGTACCATTTTTTAACAACAGAAGAGAGCGCACACCTTCGGTTATAATATTATACAGTAATACACATTTCAATTTCTAAATTAAATATAAGTAAGTCACACACCTCGTTTGTATAAAACAACTTTATTTTTTATATTTTTATCTTGATTGTAGTTTGAATAACAACCTTGCATCATTGGAGGTTTTATAGGTATTAATAAGTCCGCGTCGTGATGAAAATTCAAACGAAGTTTTAGTACATCTCCGGTACTGGTTCCACAATAGCAAATTTCGTCCCTCTCGTTCATATCCATGCAATAAATGACTCTTTTTAATTTGGACACATTGACGTCAATTCCAGAAATACTGCGAGCAAATACATCGACGCTCCAAACGATCAATGTACCATCACCTCCTGTGATAAAACAAGGGTCTCTACGATTACAAGTACGTAAAGTAGTAGCATCTCCCTTTGATCCCCGACTGGCAGCTGCTCCACTTAATAATTTTTTTGCTTCTATATCCCATACCACTATGTTTCCACAATCACGTCCGCCAAGTGAGATAAGATATAGATCGTCTTGAGAAAAATTTACAGATTCAATTCTAACTTTGTGAAGTTCATGCTTGCAATGTAAAGAGCGAGTTGCAAAATTCCATATGATTACGAATGCCTATTTTATTCAAATTAGAACAAAATTTTACCTTTTTTTAACAGTTTACCTTAAAACCAATGTGGTTAATTTGTCCAGAAGCTATCCATTTTCCGGAACGAGATAAATCGACAGCGGATATAATATTTGTATGTCCAGAAAGAAAGTCTTGTTCTTTAGTATCCCAATTCAATACTGTCACTTTGTTGCCTAATGGATATATTATGTGAATACCATCAGGATGCACATGGAGTCCACGAATGATGGCTCCTATAAGTAATAAAAAGTTAAAAACGAATAGTTAAATTATTAATTGGCTTACCATCAAATCCTATGATAGATCGAATTTCTAGATCGCTTACTTCACCATCCAGTGCAGTCATACTGGTTTACATATACAATTCTTGTATATTATATAATTCAAGCACTACTTGGTTGTCAGTATATTTGTAATATTGCACTCTATTATAAACTGGGAATGTCAATATTATTGGGTACCATAGTAATATTGTGGCATACATAATTGAGTATTTAGATTCATTACTTTATTATGATGGATGCATGTAAAATCAATAAATGATGAATCATGCAATAAAAGTGCACTGCAAGTTTGATCAATGGAATCCTGCAGCTGCTTTGAAAAACGTAGATTTTGATTTTCGAAATAATATACTACTTATTTTATAATATTACTTTAATTAAAGAATAAGATTAAACATAGGAGATTTTCATGGAAAAAATTAGTTTTCTTTAAGATTCCTGCTTCCAATTATTGTGTTGGAAAAGGATGAAAATGGTATTGATGAAAATAATTATTTTCTGCATCTGAAAATACCACGCTCTGTGACACAACAAATGACTTTCCCATTTGAAACTGAAACATCTATCGTATTTCTGTTTTTTCGAAACTTTGCTGTTCTTCTTCTACTAATAAGATGTTTTCTTGTAATTTTGTACTAATTACAGATGTAAGCAGCTTTAATGCAGAGTTAAGAAGTGTAATTCCACGGTAGTTATCCATTATTCTTTTGTCTCCTCTTTTAAACACGGGTACTGTTTAAAGGGCCATTTACATAAGCTTAGTGGTAGTGGTAGTGGCATTGGTAGTGGCAGTACAGAACTTTTAACCTTGTCGATTCCCCACTACTTATACTACGTATGTAAATGTTTACATTTAAAAAGCATTGTTTTAACTTTCTGCACTATCACTAGCGTTGCGGTTAGAGTTACACTAAGTCTATGTAAATGGCCCTTTAGGCTGGGAATTTTTAACATTTTTGTATTCGAATATTCGTTCAAGAAATCACAAAAATATTCAAATTATTCGAATATTCGAATTGAGGTTTGAACCCTCAAAACCACCCCCCGTATAAAGTAAGGCTGGGAATTTTTAACATTTTTGTATTCGAATCATTCAAATTACTCGAATATTCGTTCGAATAATTTGAATATTCGAATATAATTTGAATATTCGAATAATTTGAATATTCGAATAATTTGAATAGTGCCGTTGAGAAAATATTCATTTTCGAATATTCGAATACTCGATTAGTTGATTATATTCGATTTTGATTCCCAGCCTTAGTACTGTTAGGCTCTTCTTCCATTCTAATGGTATCTTTCTTTCCATTATTATTCGTTCGAATAAACTATGTATCCGCTGGAGGAGAGGCTCACCCTTGGCTCACCTCTGTATTTCAGTAGTTCGTTATGTATTCCACAGGGGCCAGGCGATTTTCTATTTTTTGTTCTGGAGTCATTTTTACTTCGTTATTATTTGTGTTGCTCTCGAAATTCAGTGTTTTAAAGTGGTGTATCCATTGTTGTTCTTCTATGTTGCTGAAAGACAGGTGTTCATTTATTTCTTTCTTTTGACTCCGCAACATTCTCCATATTTTCTTTTGTGCACCATACATATCGTATTCCATTATCTTTAGTGCGGAAAGGTACATTTCGCCGAGAACGATTCGCCGAGATACACTTCGCCGGGAACGATTCGCCGAGAACGTTTCGCCGACAGGCACGATTCGCCGGGAACGATTCGCCGAGAACAATTCGCCGAGAACGATTCGCCGAGAACGATTCGCCGAGAACGATTCGCCGACAGGCACGATTCGCCGGGAACGATTCGCCGGGAACGATTCGCCGAGAACGATTCGCCGAGAGTAATTTTATATATTACATTTTTAATATTATGGTAAAATATAAGGTTTATATAAGGTTTAAGGAGCAAAAAAAAAAGATTTAATAAAAGGAAACTCAAAGTTTTTTTCTTTTAAAATCAAATAGTAGTTTATAATTAACTTCAAGGTAGATAGATTAGTTAAATGTAGATTATTTAAAATAATAAAAATAAATTTACAGTTTAGTTACAGTTATTAATTCAAATATCCATAAAGTCCAAATATTCATTTTTTGTTAATGAGGGGACCGTGAAAAGAGATATCCACCGGCCGAACTTAGGTTAGTGTTAGGAAACGATTTTTTTTTTAATGAAGAGACCGTGAAAAGAGAAATCCACCGGTCGAACTTAGGTTAGTGGTAATAAGAAACGATTTATTTTAATGAGAGAACCGTGAAAAGAGAGATATACCGGTCGAGAGGAGGTTAGTGTTAGGAAACGATTTTTTTTTTAATGAAGACACCGTGAAAAGAGAGATCCACCGGTCGAGCTTAGGTTAGTGGTAGGAATCGATTTCTTTTTAATGAGGGGACCGTTAAAAATCCAAGGTCGAGTTAGGTTAGTAGTAGATTTTGACTGCGTCAAAACCCCTTGGGTGGGCGGCGAAATGGTGTGTATTCAGATTAGATAGATCGTAGATACATGTGGAGGGAGAACGCTTGACATCCAATCTCACCAACATAAACCCGCATGTACGAGTTTTCGTTACTGCGCATTAGCTCCAATTAAAAATTGAAATTTCATCACAAAATTCAGTCTTTCAACCGCCTAATATATTTCATAAAACTTTTAAAGAGCCGTTAAAAGTAAAGGTGGATTTCTATTGGCTTGTTAGAGTTAACACACGTTTTCTATTGGTTAATTAGGAACTTTTAGATAACGCTTTTATTATAAAACCGGCCTAAGCGCTAAAATATTAGAATTTTAAGTAATATGTAAAGAACAACATACAAGAAATTAATATTTAATGTCACTTTAAAAATTGTGTCACGGAGAATCGTGCCTCGGCGAATCGTTCTCAGCGAATCGTTCTCGGCGAATCGTTCTCGGCGAATCGTTCTCGGCGAATCGTGTCTCGGCGAATCGTTCTCGGCGAAATGTACCCAACCCTCTTTAGTGTACTTCTACCAATATTCCTGCTTGATGATTCGTATGTCCCGATTAATACGGGTCCGTGTGCGTACATATGGTGAATATTCTTCAACCATTTGATTCCGTTTGCATCTTAGTAATGATTTGTTTTCCTCTTTCGCAAGGTCCCCTATCCTCTCATTAAACCACGGAATTTTTGTGTAAGTTTCATTTTTATTCGTTTTTCTTGTGCCTAGAACTTCTTCTGATGTTTGATTGATGTTTAGCTTTAGTTCTTTCCATATCTGATCTGCTGTATAATTTATTGTTTTTGGAGTGGTTGATTTTAGCTTCTGTTTCAATCTGTTTTGATGTAGGTTTTTTATACTTGGGTCTATTATATTTCGTATATTGAGCTTGTCAACAAATATTGCCGGTGTTTTCTTTAATTTTAAATGTAGTAGATTAAGTTTGATCATGACCATTCCATGATCCCATCTCACATCTGCAGAAGTGAGGGTTCGCACAATTCTTATGTTCTTTGGGTGTATCTCTCTGTTGGTTAGAATGTAGTCAATCATGGAGTTTTGTCCTCTACTATTAGACCATGTGATTTTATGTTGTATCTTATGGTCGAAGAATGTGTTATTTATTCTCAATTCGTTCATTGCACAGAATTCTTAAAAATATTTTTTTACTTTACCATTTCTTTTTGTTTCGTTCAGCGCACCGATATTTGAATGTTATGGTCTTCCAATTCAGTCATAACTTCCTGATCTTTGTTGTTCCAAGAATCTATATTCCATGTGCCCATCAGCAGAGTACCATTCGTAATCCGTTTTCTTGCCGTTTCCATTACCAAGTGTTCCGTCCTTTTGTTCCGAAGCAATTCTTTATTACTTTGAGCATATTAACGAACTCTCCATAGTAGGTTGCTGACCTCGCTCGGAGAGGATTTTTAAACTTTTTGTGGTCTTGATTTACTGTCAGGGTTTTCTCCCTGTCGTCATTGACGTAGATGGAGATTTGTGTCCCCTACAGGGGACAGTGGGCCCGAGGAGGTTAAGAGAATTATCCAATAATTGGATAAATAACGGTTAAAGAAATGGCTATACATAATTCTATTGGTTAATTTTCTTAAGTGTTAAGTGATAAATGTTAAGTGGGTGAGCATAAATCGACCATTAGACTACAGTTAGGGGGCCAACTTGAACGTGAAAATAGGATTTGTTGGCAGAGTTGCAATATTGCAGGGGCATTCCTCGATTTTTAGCGGGGGCACCTAATCGACATCAGTGCCTTCATCGAGACCGTATCAACTTTAACCCCCTCTTGTATTCATTTCTATATTATTTACTTTCTAGTAGGTACATTTTTATTGTTCATTTCTCTTCCAACCTGAAAATCATATTACCCATTAAGCATCAAATCAACATTTTTTTGATAAATGTATTAATATTTTAATTTAGAATTAAATAATAATTAATTAAACAAAATAATTGGAAAGAAATTAATAAAATGTTTGAAAATCGTATTTCACGTTCCTATTGTAATCCTCTAGATGGCAATACTTACTGATTCTAAAATTCGAACATATTCAAGTTTGTAATTAAACCGTCAGCCGAAAGTTTTTTATAAAAATTAATACATTTAAATAATAAGTAGGGAAATAATTAATGAACGGTTATTTGGTCAGTAATTGTGAAAATTAATCAAACAGTTGGTTAAATGCAGCGTTACGTGTTCTCATCACAGATGGCGCGGCAGTACACGAAGTAAACAAGAAGTAAACCGAGGAAGCGCTGGTGGACACATTTTAAATAATAACGAACACTTGTTTGTATTTTTTAAGTTGTTCCGTCATTGAGTTGTAACTTTGTGTTTATAAAATATTATTTGTTATGTCGGTGGTAAGTGTTATTTATTTTTTGTTACTTTAATGTTACAAGATAATCTTTTAGACAGAGAAAATGAAGACACAAATAAGTATGTTTTATGAGGAAAAAAGGTTAGAAACTTTTAAAGCTTGGCATTTTGCAGATGATAAACCCTGCAGTAGAGCAAAGGTAATATTTTCTTCGAAGTTTACTTTAATAGAGCTACATTAATGCAATAAACATTTAGTTAGCCGAAGCTGGATTTTATTTCATCGGAACTTCTGCAGAACCGGATGCGGTGGAATGTTTTTGCTGTAGAAAAGCTCTAGATGGCTGGGACGAAGTTGATGATCCATGGGTAGAACATCAAAATCACTCGTCTAACTGCAAGTTTGCAAATTTAGGAAAGCCCGAACAGGACTTAACTACGAGCGAATTGATGGATTTGAAACAAACTACCATGAATTCTCTACTTATACAAAACGTAAAGCAAATTAAAAAAATGTATATTGATCAAAAAAAGGCCAAACTTATTAGTTTGTGTGTTGCCCTGGGCATTAAGAAACGCTAAGTATATTTTGTAATGCTTTTATAAAATATCCTTGAACTTTTGTACATCTTTTGCTTGCTTCGATGCCAATAATAATAAAACACAGTATTAAAATATCAGCAAATAAACAAATGTTAACTAATATATTACACACGTCTGTCTTTAAATTTGAACTAAATTGAAATTTTTAGTCTTAATAATAAATGAATCAGTTATTGCTTAAACAACCTAAGTCACTTTTTATAGATGTTCAGGAAACGTAAAAAACGTTTCACTGTTAGGTAAGCAACCTGCTAAACCGAAAATTTCTAATATCGTTTTCTGTCATAAAGGATATACTTTCTTAAGTTCTTTTAGCACCAAACGATGCAGAATTGTCGAAAATATGTTTTCCATGTGTTAACTCAATTTGGCCAAAAAGTGACTTAGGTTGTTTAAGCAATAACTGATTCAAATATTTATTTTGTTACCGTCAACTGAGTTCAGTTTCAACATGTCAAATCTTGTTTGGAGTTTCCAGTTAAACATTCTATTATGCTGGATTTACTTTTTTATTATATTTATTATTAAATTAATCGAGATACATGTTGTATATTATGTTGATTAGTTACCAACAGTTAGGCTCTATTTCCTCCTCTTCGTTGCATCCACAACATACAGGGTAATCTGCATACCCCATCATGTGAAAGTATTTAGTTAATCTGGAGTGTCCAGTTAAGATCCCTGCAATTATACGCAAATTGACTCGGGATTACTTCAGATAGTATCTCGCATGTTTCCAAGAAGGCTCATGTATTGCAGCTCTTGCTTGCTTGCATCCAGTTCCTTGTATTTATCTGCAATTGTGCAGTTTTAGGGTATATTGTTTGAGGAGTGCACCTAGAGCCATGACAGAAGCCAATTAGAGCCGCTTCTCGCCAGTTTGTCACCACATTGTGTTGCCCTAGTCACCTTCTCATGTCCATTAACCTAATAAGTTTATGATTCAAATGGTTGTTCTACCTTGTGAAGTAGAATAACTAAGTCAGTCGTTGTAGGAAAAAAGGAATGAAAAATTGCAAAAGTTTTCAAATTTTGAAACAACATTGGAGGAGGTAAAAAATAATAAATCCGATTTTACACCCTTTTCGGCCCCCAGGAACATTGTTAAATTAACAAAAAACGTAAATTTGCAATAATTTTTTGAAAAAAATTCCAAAATTTATGCAAACCTTGGAGAACATTTTAATAATTAAAACACATCTTCAATAAAGTTGGCACCCTGCTACAATGACCGGAACATTGCAAACAGTAACTTATTGTGAGCTTATTAAATTTTTGTGTGTGTATCCTGTCGAAAACAATTGCAAAAGTCATGCAAATAATTGCTTATGCAAACCCTGTGTGCAAATTAATAATCACAACTATTTGCAGTGTTTCGGTCATCGTAGCAGTGTGTAAACAGGGACGTTCTTACGGGGGGGGAGCCTCTCCCCCAATAATTTAGGAAATTGGAAAAAAGTTGGCAAATCACTCAAAATTTGGTCAAGTTGGCAAAAGCCGCTAAACTTATAATAGGAATAATAGACAATTTATTACAAAGAGCTGGCAATTTTAAATTACTTAAGTTGGCAAATTCCCCCCCCCCCCCCAAAAAAAAAAGTCGGCTGTGCACGTCCCTGGGAGCAAACTTTATAGAAGATGTCTAATAATAATTATTAAAATGTTCTCCAAGATTTGCATAAATTTCGGAATTATTTTTCATAGAGTTATTGCAAATTTACACTCTTCTTTTAACAATTTAACTATGTTCCGGGGAACAAAAAAGGGTGCAAAAAACAGATTAATAATTTTTTGACCTGTTACAATGCCGTCTCAAAATATAAAAACTTTTGCAATTTTTGTCTAACTTTTCACTTTTTAAGTCCCCAATGACTGGCCTAAACAGTATCTGAGACTGCATACTGCCGATATGGCATTTTTAAACATAACTATGAAAATTTGGACTGCACCCTTTATACCTCTATTGTATGTTTAGAACATTTTTTGTTGTCTTCATTACGGGTTGTTCTCCTACAAAGACAAGCGCGTATACAGAGGGGTGCAATGCCCCCGACTCACGGCCGAAACACTTTATTTTAACCAATTTCAAAACATATTTTTTGTTTAGAACGAATTTTCTGGAAAATAGGTAAAATCACACAAAAATTGCCCCCCCCCTTTTGACATAATAATTTATTATGTCAATACTATATCAAATTAACTTAAGTTGGTCGGAGCATAACGTTGACACGAAATGCCCGGTTCGATTCCGGATAAGGTAAAAACTTTATTCTGGCCGTCTCTTATACAGAAAGGAGGGGGACCCCTACTATATACGTACTTTGTCCCAAGAAAGCAGTATTCGCAAAAATGATAAGCAATTGCTCATCATGAATGCTGTCACAACGTCCGAATTCGGGCAAAACGACCAAGAAGAAGATATCAAATTTTACCAATCAAATTTATAGAATACCTAGCTAAGAAGTTTACTAAGAAATTCTTAAATAAATGTTGGTGAAAACAGGCATTAATCAATTAATAATAATTATTCTTAATTCTCACTTTATAAAGTTGAGTGTTTTCCGTTGATTTCATTCAAATCTATCTAATTCAAAGATTTTAAAATTCGTCTTTTTTGCACAAAACATGTAGGTTATGTGACAATAAACGTAACAACAAATAATACAAAACTAATAATAATTTATTTAAACTGAAAAATCTAATTTCTGTGCTTTTGTAACGAATTTTTGCACTTCGTTACGTGGTACTAATTTCTCATTTCATTTCAAAATGTCTAAGTACGGCCCATGTTTTTGTGTGATCCGGTGCCATGATGCGGTGCGCATATAAACATTCCTTACCCTCCTCGACACCAGGGTCTCTGCGCAGGCGCCAAAAACATGTTTCTATTGGTTGAAAATTGCGCCGGCGCTGTAGGTACTTGTCAGAACTTAGCATTTTTATTAAGACCAGAAATACTAGGAAATGGTTTTTAATTAATTAATTGATTAATTTTAATTTTTAATTAATTCTGGACACTCCAGAGCCGTTTTGACAACATTATACCAGCTACCTTCCAATTCGGCAAATTATACTACTGGGAAGAGGTGGATCTCTCTTTGTTTTGCTGCAAATTTAAGCCAAAATACCGCTAAAAATTGAAATTAGCTCGATGTTAACTGTATGATGGTGTAGGTACAACTAGCATTACTGCGTCGATTTCCACTCTCCGTATCTCAAGACCTAAAAAATTAAAACGGACTGAGAACAGAATGTCCAATAAGGTCGAAAATCGGGCGAAAATTGGAAATTTTAAAATCGATTATTATTAGCCAAACCAATCGATATACGACATTCTTCCGTATTCAGTTTGTATCATTTTAAATGTTATCTATCTAAATCCGTTAGTTTTCTTTAAAATATTTAAAACTCTCGGGTCCAGGTTAAGTAACTACATCCTATATATTTTGTAAACATAAATTTATTTCATAAAAGTAATTATTAATAGAACATTAGACCGTTGAATAGAACAAACAACGCCTATGAAAAAATGAGGTTAGGTTAGGTGACAAATGAAATGTCAAATGACACCATACTTGTCAGCCCATCACAACATGTTTTGGCGCCTGCGCAGAGACCCTGGTGTCGAGGAGGGTAAGGAATGTTTATGTTACGGAAAAAGTACGTAACTGGAAAATGTACACATTTACCGGTAAATGTGTACATATTCCACGGGAGTTGGTAAAAGTGCGTTGAATAATATAAAAGAGGGCGCTATCCTTACAATTACCGGTAAATGTGCACATGTGACATGTACCTTGGTAAAAGTGAATAGGCGAATGCCGAACTGTTGTGATGTAATTATACCATTCTTCAAAGACTGATCTGATCATCTAATTTAAAGATTGTATTTATTTTCTATGCTTTCTGCATAGATCTATGAAATTAACCCCCAATTCCATAAAACTTTTAACAAGCTGTTAAAGTTAACGGATGAATTCTATTGGTCTATTAGTACTAACGGACGCTTTCTATTGGTTAGTTAAATTTAATACGTTTTATGAAACAAGGCATAAATCAGACCCGTAGCCATTTCATTTGGGGGGGGGGGCACTTGTAAAAAGCCTTTTGTAAAACGGAAAATTTTCGGTGGTTAATTAAATTAACTCATTACTTATTTATTATTTTATCATTTCGGGGTGGGGTGCAAGTGCCCCCAAGTTCCCCCCTTCGCTACGGGCCTGGCATAAATTATCTAAATTGTGGGGTTTTGTAAATATTACCTATAAATAAAGTGTCAACTACTATCAATATTTTAATATTCAAACGATAAATTATTGTTTTATTTATTATTATAAATTTCAATTAAATATAATAAAATTAATTTAAAATTAAGTGGGCATTTTAAATTATAATTATTTAAATAAATAAATATTAATATTTCTAATCGTTCGAAATTTAAAAATGTCCGTTCATTTTGGGACACGCTTTTAGACAACAGACTCAATATACTTTTTCTAATAGTGTTTGAAAAAGTCGTACTTTTCCGCACTAGTATCGAAAATATCTATTTTCCAACATCGCTTGGTAAATGTGCACATATTCCTAATTCTATAGGGAAAGGTACATTGTATGTACATTTACCAAGAGCACCGGAAAAAGTGCACATTTTCCGGTAAATGTGCACTTTTACCGGTATACATACTTTTCCCGTAACATTTATATGCGTCCGGTGCGGCATATTTCGTGGGGAGGAGGGGTTAACGTGTCCTAAGAAGGTTTTATTTATTCCACTATAATTCGCAAACGATCAGAGATACCTCAATGAAAGTAACATAAAAGATATAACTTTTTCATATATAATATGAAAGATACGATATAACCTCACTCAGTCGCCAAAAACCGACTATTTTGGTTTTGCTCAAAATATTGATAAAATGAATTTAATTCACAAGAAACAGTGTTTATGTCCTAACTATGCATCTTATTTTATTAATATTTCTATCTTCTTTTATCAGCCTTTTTCGCCCACTGCTGGACATTAGCCTCTCCATATTATGGAGGTTGGTTTGGCCATAACTCACCACGCTGGCCAGACGGGTTGGTGAGTAGTCCGCAGATCGATTTTGGACTATAGTTATTTTACATCCGGTAGCAGCTTGCTAGGCTAGCATTCAGATGTGCCTGTAGCCCTGTTTTTTTTAACGGTGGCAATTCGTCAACTCAGGGGGACCGCCGGCTTAACGTGCCCTCCGAAGCACGGAGACTTGGTCATAAGAAAGTTTGACTCTCCCCGGGTTTGAACCCGGTACCCCGCATTCACATCCAACTGTGTTAGCTGCAAGGCAATGACCGTCTCTTATATATTTCTATAAATATGAAAAATTATTGGAAGGTGCAATAAAGTGTGGCAACGGGGTAAAGTGAAATTCATCTGTAAAATTCGTATTTGCATTCCGATTTGAAATAACTCACAAGTTGTAAACTGACCACGAAATAGGTACCTACCATTGATTGAGGAATTCCTTCAATCAACCTAACAAGAATATGTTTTGGCAACGCGTAATGCTGACAAATCAAATTTTACTTGGTGACTTCAACAATTTATGAAAAAATATTTCAAAAGAACTGGCGGCTTAACACACTGCAGAGGAGTCACCAAAAGCATCTTATCCAAATGGATTGTGTATTGCCTACACTACAGGGAATATGTCACATTATGTAACAATATTTTTTGGGTTGTATTTTACATGCTGATTTTCTACATGACGTAGCATTTCAGAGAAGATGTTGAAGATATGAGAAATTTTTTGAAACTATTCTCCTCTCATCCTCTTTTACCCATTCTTAAGAATTTAATATCAATTGTTAGTTCTGGTCAGGTTCTGGAATTACTTATAGGAAATTATACGATTAATCATGATAGTCTACAATTTGGAACGAAATTATTGCGAGAAATGATTACTCATACGAAAGACATTAAAATACCTATGATCCTTTATTACCTTTCCAGAGAATAACGGTTTCCAAAGATGACGACGACCTCAAGAAATAAGTAGATATGAGCAATGATATAAGAGATTTTAGTAGGATCCTACTTCTTTGGTATGAGCTTGCTCCATTCAACTGTCTCTGCTTAATGAAACAAAAATGAGAAGAAAATAAATCAGCATTATTCAATCTGTTTTAAAATTTGATGTTAACAAAAATGTTGCAGGATTATTTTACCATCGGGAAATTTGGGACGAAAACTAGTCATAATATATGGAGTAATTTGTGTAACTTTCGAGCTGGAAAAACAGGAAATACATTTTTACGTGGTCTCTGGGGTGCGATACATCTGCCCTTTTTCCTAAAGGTAAATTAAAATGCTATAAGGCAAAGATTTCTACACTTTTTAACAATCTTCATATTAACAAGTCAAATACGGTAGAGGATATTATTATCACAGCCGGAGAAGAAATATTTTTGGCAACGTATGAAGCACCAAAAATTGAGACTTCTTTAAATATACGGCATTACCATCTATTTAATATGTAATTGGCTAGCAAAGAAAAATTCAATTTAACAAACTTACCGCTATTGAAAAATATGAAGCCCCTGACATTTAATATCAGAAATAATCCGTATGCTACCTCTAACCAAATTAAGATAGGATTCCTTTACTTTACTCTAGATATTCTATAATCGTTTTCAGAAAATGAGACTTGTGCTTTGCTTGAATCATCTGCCGGTGCTATTACTTTTTAAATACTTTGATGGAAATTCTTTTTCCTATTTGACATTAAAGCATTTTTTTCACATGAAAGTGATATCCATTCTGACTCTTAAAATTAAAACTTTAATTAAATAAAATAAATTTTAAACTTCTTGACGAGACGAGGCCGAGGGGTGGTCTTGGTGAAGAATCTTCAGTGTTTAAATATTTTTCAAAAGGTAAAGTAAAAGACAGTAATAATTCTAAGGTTGTAAAATAAAGTACATAATTTACAACATGGAAGTTAAAAATTTCGTTAAGAATTATTGGCATATAATGGTATACTATAGGTAATATAATAATACATAGGTAATTCAAAAAAAAGTAGCTAGCTTTACTATTACTAAACACATAGGTAATCTTTTAAGAAGGTAAGAATCCCGAAACGATTTTAGTTTGTAACAAAAATAATTATGCAGTTATCCCTCTTTACATTTAAATTGCCTTTGCCGACTTTTTAATCCTTTCCGTTTTCTTACCAAATATAAATTTTAATAATTGTAGTATTCCAAGAAAGTACCGTTTGCTGTTTTCATTCTTTAAAAATGGAATCAGATAAGAAACTTTTAAGAATATTATGGAATGTTCAAAAATTTTGTGTATTTTGATCTTAACCGCTGAAGTCTCTAGTCCACTTGACTAATGTATTAACTTGACTAATTGGAATGTAAAGTCTAAAAATGGAAGGTAATTAATTCATTAAATATAAAATAGCTTATTCGCATTTGAGTGGTTTTAAATAAGAAGGGGTGGGCCATATATTATAAATGGATGTATAGTTTCTATACCAAAAATTACTGCAACTACTGATTGCTGAGGGAAATAATTTATATGCGTCTATGTCATTTTGCAATTTTTCAAAAAACAAAGTTTCACCCCTACTCTTAACTACTAATATAAAAAAATTAAAATGTTTCTGAGAGAGCCTATATCCTGTATTAATCTAATCAATGACTAATACCTTCGATAGACTGAAAATGATGATTAACTTTTCTTTTAATCTGAGATTCGTAAATCCGATTGGAGAAATTCCGTCTGAAAATATGCTCCAGAAGCACTGATAATGTTTGAGAATTAAATGGTTCTTGCTTCCTCCAAATATCCAAATAATTTAGTAAAATTTGTTAGGGCAAACAAAATATAATATAAGTCACTACTATTTGTTGCTAGTAAATACCATTGTCAATGATTTTCCTCCCAGGGGGTACTCGACAAAAGCAAAAAGATTGTCTAGTCATCTAGTCTAGTATAATATTATTATGATTCTTTTAAAATTCTCGATGTACTTACCTACTTACATAATTTTTCAATAATTTGTTGTTAAATCTTGTTTAAACTTGTTTGTTGAAGAAGGTAGGCATACAACTGTTTTTCTTTCGAAATACCTAGTGTGCTTATTTTCATTGTTATTATGAATTCTTTATTGAGGAATTGTACAATTATTATTACGAATATAAAAGTTGAAACGTACCATGAAAAAACTATCATTTCTACATATTTCAGCATTTTTTTAAATATTGATTTACATAGAATTTTGCGGATGGACTTCGCAGAACAGAGATTGAACCACTGATGTAGATAGGTACCAGTGGTCTTCAACCTTTTGTTGTTTACGTAATCCATTGAAGTTTTCCTTTACATTTGCGGAACCTCCATATTAAAATAATTTTTGCACACTTTTTCTTCCAGGTAATGACACTAAGAAGATGAACCGATGTCTTGGGCTCAACACCAGCTGATGAACAGAGAGTTTCAAAAGGAATTAGTCATAAATTCTTTAGATTAAAATAAACCACAAAACAGCATTTTATTACGAATTTGGTATACATGCTTATTTTATTATGATAACAGAAGATCTTGAAGATGGCTCTTCTGAATTGTAAGGTTTTGGCATGTAATAAAACAAATTGATATGAAGTGGGGAGGGTATGGAGGTTTCATGAGCGTTTAGACTCGAGTCCTGGACTCAGGCCCGTAGCCAGGGGGGGGCACTTGGGGGCACGTGCCCCCCCCCCGAAATGTTGAAAAGACAAATAAAATGGAAGGGGAAAAACCGAAAATTTTACATTTTACAAAAGGTTTTTTACAAGTGCCCCCCCCCCCGAAATGAAATCCTGGCTACGGGCCTGCCTGGACTTGTGTCTCTGCTCGCACTAGACGTCAGATTGAGATACCTTATACAAACCTAGGAATTGCATGTATGTAGAATTTACCTTCTATTCTGGAGGTGTCAAATCACACGATCTTGGAGGCCAATTGATAGGACCACGTTTTGAAATAATGTTGTCACCAAATTGTCCTTTCAATAAATTGATGGTTTCGTTGGCTGTGTGGCACGTAGCACCATCCTGTTGGAACCATAAGTTGTCAATGTTTAGCTCTTGAAGTTTTGGAAACAAAAATGTATTGAGCATGTGTCGATATCTCACACCATTCACCGTAACGGTAGCTCCTTCCTCATTTCGAAAGACATATGGACCAATGATGCCGTTGGCGTGTATTCCACACCAAACAGTCAATTTTAATGGATGCAATGGAGTCTCAAGATAGTGTCCCGGATTGGTCTCACTCCATATACGGCAATTTTGTTTGTTCACATACCCATTTAACCAGAAATGTGCCTCGTCACTGAACAAAATTTTACGGTAAAAAAATGGATCCACTTCCAATTGGTTGTAAGCCCAATTTGGTAGCGTTGTTCAATGGTCAATCTATGTATTATCAAATGCCAAACCTTGCTGAACACAAATGTCAAAAAACTGTTTCCACAGCAATCTTGGTTCAATTGTTATCTCTATTGAAAGTTCTCATGCAGCTAAAAAAACACCCTATATAACTATTCGGCTATTCATATAAATTAACGTCACTTATGATTAATTTGTTACACTACTTCCTCTAAATTGTTGATTTTGGTTATTATAGTAATTATATAAGATTTTTATCATGGCCAGTGCTATATTGAGGAACTGCCCTCAATTACTATTTTCTTTCAGAACTCATCACCCAGCTTCTCCAAAATATTATCAAAGGTGGCAAGTCTATAAGAACATCGTGGCAAAACACTAGAGTTTTAACCGCCCGGGAACGTCCTATTAAATTTTGTTTTGAAAAATCAATTTAATTAGAGTTTGTTAGTTTATTAGGGTTAATTTACGTTTCAATTTCAACATTCTATTTGGTTTTGTGCAAGAATCATAAGAAAGTAAAAATCAAATTTTGAATTTAAGAAAATAATTAATCGATGGGTTTGATTGGAGAATTTGATGATATTGACCTTACTGTAAGGTCTAAACCAGCGGTCGGCAACCGGTGGTCCGTGGCATAATTTCAGTGGTCCGCGAAAAAATTCTGACATTATTTAAATTTGCTGAGCTCATCAAAAATATTTTATTTTAATCATTAAAAAAGTGAGACAGGGAAATAAAATTAAAAATTAACCAATATAAAATTTATTACAACTGCTTGGCTATATTTAAAGGTTTGCTGATGTTCAGATTGTATTCATTATCAAAATTGAAGCTCATTGGTACATGAATTTATTGTGAAGGTTCATTAGGTAAAAGAGTTAAAAATCAAAAAGAACCGACCTTCAAAAGATCACGGGGAATTTCTAGTTAAATAGCAGCATTTGGTGAAAATTTGATGGAACTAATTTTATGACAAGTATATATCTAATTATTAATTATATAGATTGGGAATTAAAACCAGGTTTTAATGTGCAATATTCCTACATAAAATAGATAGTATTTTCAAACAAAAAGTCGCCTGCGGCGCTAATGAGAGGGACTTTACCCCCTCCATGTGCCGAAAGTTGAAAATCACTCCTGTAGGTTACAGAGGTAGTAAAAATATTTAGAAGAGGGTCTCAAAAGTTCTAAAACAACAACTGGTTATATGTAAAAAATATATTCCTCGCATGTTGCTCGTAGTAAATGTAAGTGTAGGATTGAATAAGTTTGGTTAATTATGACATAGGGTTAAAAAAAGGTTATTCAAAAATATTTAGTGATAAAAGTGAACAATTAAAAAGTTAGTGGACAGCGAAATTTAAATTGCCAATTTAGTGGTCCGCAATACCTAAAAGGTTGCCAACCGCTGGTCTAAACAGTCAAATTTTGCTTTTACTTATAGACTATAACAAATTTTATTAAAATTGGCTTGAATTCTAAATTTATTTTAACTAATATACAAATAAGTTTAGATTTGATCAAGATTGTTGGTCTAGGAATTAAATTAACTACTCCACCTTTAAGTATTATACGGGCACTTAGCATAGCTAGGTAGTTTTAATAGGTAGTTTTATTAGCTAACCATGTAATGTTGCATTTTATGTGATGCACTGCACTTGAAAGCATCCTATTAATCCAAGTTTTTTTAAATTATTACAATTTGAAAGGTGTAAATAAAAATTAGCTGAAGCTTGCGTTAAGAAATTATGATCTAACAAGAGGGGTGCTAACTTTGGTCATCATTGACTTGCACCATTGTATATACGTGTGGATTATAATTAGAACTTTATTAGGCAAAACTTTTAAAAATGAAGTATTCAGTCAATTTGGAGAAATAGATTTTCTCAATCAAGAGCGAATTGGGTTTGCTCTTCAGAAAAAAGGCCGGATTTAGTAACAAATTGGAGTGGTCAATGCAAAACCCGGATGCGATTGAACCCCAGCACCCCTCGTTCCAATCATATACCACAAACCTGTATGTAAAGATAATATGTGATGTGCCATACATTTATTGTGGTAGCTTCATACCAATTAGCACCAAGAACCTTATTTGTATCGCTAATTAGAGGTGTAACAGGTACGATTAAAAATATTATAAATTAATGGAAAATGTTAAATAATAATTATTGTAGGGTAAGGTAAGGTAATTCCGTGACATAGGCAATGTCGTGATAGTTTTTAAAATACTCGTAGCTTCATTGCCTATCAACAGATTTTGAACATCGAGGAGTCCTAAAGATACCATTCTTTATTACCTAACTAGATGTAAGATTCTTAAGGGTAGGTTCGAACTTCGAAGGTCAGTATAAGGAAAGTAAGCAAATGATACATGTTAGTGAATAATATTTTTCTATGTAATCTTTGTTTGTGTTACTTTTAGCTGTAATTAAGGTAATTTTAAACTAAAATTAATTTTTAAGATTGCATTTTAAAGCTTATGTTTCGTAGATTTTTTCGTATTCTGAAAATTTTCTAGAATTTTCAATGCCTTAGGCTTGAATGCCTTAGATAAAGTAGCATAATTCTTAGGTTTAATCTAATTTATTACACCTGTTTAATTAATTATTGCAAAAATAATTTTTATTACCTTTAATTTGTTAAAGCAGTACAATTTTATGTTATATTAAGCTACTTTGAACTGTGAAAAATCATATTTTTAAAATTTCGGTGCTTAAATTACTGTTTATTTTTATCACGACATTACCTATCCATATTTAAATGAAGGTGATAGCACCCAGTAAGCAATGGTAATTTGCTGATTCTTACTTCTAGTTCGTGTTTTAATTTTGAAAAAATATGAATCCTAAGAAAAGGGTAGTCCAGAAAGGTACAGAACGGCAATACGATCATGACAGTCTTCTGCAAGCAGCACAACTAGTATGGAGTGATAATTTTAATTTATATCGAGTAGCTAAAAAAACTGGGCTACCTTGGTCGACGCTGAAAAACTTTCTTGTAAGAAATGAAGATATTGAACACGCTAAGTTGTCAAAATTAGGACGCCCATACGCTCTTCCTCCGGAAATAGAATTCGAATGCCTTTCAAAAGGCAGGAGCCTACCCATTCAATCGTGATGCCTTTCGAGTAGAAGCATTAAAACCGTCTGTGTTAACTGAGAAGAAAATTGGACCTGTGGAAAGTGCAATTTAAAATTTTCTGTTCATGTGCAGAAAAAAAAACTGGTGCTAATTGGTTGTAATGTTCATTTTGTTTAACTCCATACCATACTACATGTCAAAATGACTTTGAAGACATCGAAGATGTTTACATGTGTAATATTTGTGAAATCGTATAACAAAATATTCCTAAGCAATAATTTTTTTACGTTTTCTTTTAGTTTTTATTTTTTAATTTGTTTTTATATCAATATTTCATATTAATTTAATGAAAAAAAAGTAGTGTAGTGTAAATAAATTCTCTTTCTTACAAATGGTTTTAATTGTATAAATTATTGTTTATGATTTTACAACTTTTTATTGCTATCACGGGATTACCTTACCCCTATCACGACATTAGATGTCCTATCACGACATTACCTTAAATTTCTGCCGGAACAAAAATTACAACAAAATAATTGTGTTTTGTTCAATTTACTTAATTTTTTACAAAAAGGTTGCTTAATTGTAATATTATTACCTCCTGATTTCAAAAACAGAAAAAATTATATTTCAAGCCCAGTAGTAACAGTTTTACTAAAATATCACGACATTACCTTACCTTACCCTACATACATTTAAATTAGTATCTATTACCTTCTAAAGTTTCTTATATTGCTATTGGTTTTTTGTGGTAAGTCATATTCTTCGACAATAATCAACGTAAATCATTGTTATTGCTATATTAATGTTTTTAACTGTATCTGTCGGATGAAAGATAAGTGTCTGGCAATGTGGGTACTAAAGCTGCTTTAAAAACCAAAGATACTAACACGTAATATTCATAATATACTTATATGACTAATAACCGCCCGTACTTTACGATAAATAAAAGATGATTTTTATAAATCTGCATTTAACGTGAATCAACTACTAGGTTATTAACACTTTTTTAATATTTTTTTGTTGTTGAATATTTTTGTTACCTTCAAGTATTTTCTTCCTTTTTGTATTGTCTCAACAGGCGACTGGGAATTCAAAGCCACAAATACTAACTTATTTGCTAACGATTCACTCCATGTTGGGCTGCCGGGTTAAAAAATAATTTAAAAATTATTTTATTATAGTAATTTGATATGTAATTTGCTACGTATGCAATTAAATAAGAGAATACTTTTATTTTTTTTTCATTTTTTTTTTGTAGTGAAAACTGGATGTTTATTTAAAAAAATAGAATATCAAAATAAATAATGAACGGCGCTTAAATATATTTTAATGATAACACTTTTTTGCATCAAAGATAACTATATAACAGTTAATCAGAGCTCTGACCCCCGACCTACCAACAATTATCCGGATTGGGGGAACTGCGACACTCACTCATCGTCAGCTTCGGTCCTGTACAGTTCACTCTTCTCTCCGGTTTGGTAGTGTAGTGATGTGCAGTGTTTCTTCATTTAACACTTGCGACTGGAGATTTTTAATTTAATAAAAATATTACAAAAACAACTTATACTCTGTTCTTGTCGAAATGCTGCGTTGCAAGACATGAAAGTTTGAAAAGTAGTGATCGAAATATTTATCTTCTTTGTCGAAAGCTATGTGGTTCTTGTCCTCATGGGTGCTCACCTTGGGGTTGCTCGCTGTCACCGATTCCCAACAGGTAAAAATTTTATAATATATGCAAATTTTTGAAAATTTTTATATAGACATGTATCCACACCTGCACTTGTGCCGAATTAATTTTTAGTTTTAAATTCAAAATTTATAAATAACAAAATTGCCAATATAATTATTAATTAACTGCTCAAGGACGTTCAAATCGATTAAGTGATTAATTAGTAATTGCCTATTATCGTTAAGAAATCCGCCAATCGTTTCTTTGTTTGTTCCTTATTAAAAAATCGTGTCAAGAGTTTTCAGGAAGTTTTCATGAAGCATACTTTTTCACCACGTTGCGATCAAAATTTTTTATTTTAATTTTTAATTAAAAGGTAAAAATTAAGATTTAATTTGTTAATTGCAAGTTAATTATCGACATTATCGCGAGGTAGGTATTCTATTATATTTGCGCATTGATTTGCGAAATGAAAAGATTTTCAGGAACAATATTTAATAATTTACAATAAAATTGATTTTTATTGTTGTATCTAAACGATTTATCGAATAATTTATTATAATTAGTGAAAGTTTTTAACTACCTTGATTTCTTCAAAACTATTATTATTACGCGAATGGTTGTTTTACTACTTGTAATTGTATCGGAATTAAAACAGGAGTAGTTTAATTATTATGTGTATAAAAAAGAAATGAAACGTGATAGAGTTTTAATTACTCTATTATCGTAAATTATTCATTGAAATACCTTTTAATTTGTTTTGAAAAAGTAATTCAATTGATATTGGCCTTTTAAAGCAATGTTCGCTTTTATTAATAAAAATTTTGGCATTATTACATTGTTTTCTTTCATTGGACAATTATTTCTATTTTTATTTTTTGAAATTTAGATGAAACTTTTCACAATTTTTTTTTATTTGTAAGCTTTAGGTTAGTCTGAACCTTTACTTTAAAAAAAGTCAAAATAAAAATTCTGAATAATTTAAATAGCATCCCGCAGTGTTATAGAAATTTTGTTAGTGAATACTAAACTTGACAAAGCCATTCTTAAATTTACAAACGGGAAACATGGTGAGCAATATTTCTATTTGAATGAAAAATTTAAATTTCCTAAAAGTTCATAACTTTGCCAGATTAATTTTCAAGTGGTCAAATAACCGTCTGTCAGGTGCTTGCATAATGACCCACCACAGTGCATAGACATTAATTTAACATGGAAAATTACTCATATTTAATTTTTTTTATAAAATAGTATTAATAAAGTAATTTTATGGAATAATATTTCATATTACAAAGCTTAGTCTGAAAAGAATTGACTTTTATTGTGTTTAATAAACTTGATAATTTTTAAATTAAATTAAAAAGTTTTCATTGCTTATTTTACATAATAATTATTTCAATATTGATCTATATTCCATACAGAAGTGTTTTATTCATAAAACAATTAAGGCTATTTCTTAGAGCCTCCCTAAAAGGAATATTAAATTTTTAAAAATAAATAATAGTAATAATAAAAATAAATAAATAAAAACAGTAAAATTAGACTACTAAAATATAAATATTATTGCTGTATATTTTCCATTTTAAAACGTGAAATATGCATGGGCCTCTTTATATAAATTGCCTAGGGCCTCTGGGGATTTTAATACGCCACTGGATCTATACCTAATCTTATTCATTATTCAGGTCACCAATCTCCACACTCAATGGAAAAAAGTTGCGTAGACAACTCAATTAAAAGAAACGGTGACAAACATATCATGGACAATTTGGCCTCCTTAGGGTTGCAAAATAACTTAATTTAAATTTTTTCTATTTGTGATGTTATGGTAGCACATTATTATTAACTACAATAACAACTAACAAATTGTGCTATAGGTTAATGCCTTGCTTATTAGGTGTATAATGAATGATTTTTCAAATAACTATTATTCACTTTCGACCGCGCATTAGTATAGTAGTTATAATTATACTAATTATAACTGTTATACTAATAGCGAGTTGATGAGAATAGTTACCCAATATAGAGAACTTTTGCTACATTAAAATCGTTAATCAAGCTGCAGCCAAAGATTAAATGTTTCGAGCACTAAATTTTTTGGGTGCAGTAACTGAGGTAGTTCCATTTGCAATGTAAAGGCCAATAGGACTGATTAAAAGATATATGTATAACACAATAATTTAATAGTTTTAAATCTTTCTTATTAAATACAAAATCATTAAACTTATTCTTAATAGGGGGGGGGGCATCAATATACAAGCATATTATCCTAGGCCGCCTTTAATCAGATCCTGTTTATTTATCTGTTTGTCAGGTGATTTTCATAGAGGTTTAATAAACAGTGTAAAAAATTGTCACGTAGGTAGAATTAGGGTGGCAATAAAAATTGGACCAAATGTACGTCACTTAATAACCTTTAATATATTTATTAATTTTAAAAGAGCTTCTTTATAATGTAATATGACATAGTACGTGTGCCGATAAAAATTGCAAATTTATTAGTTAATGGTTCTCCAAATTTTATGGTTTAGGATCACACCCTTCAATTAGTGAACATTCTTTTATTACAGTCAATCAAAACCAATTGTTTTTATATCAATATGGATACGTACCTGTGACAAGTGAGAAATTCAAACTCTCTCCACGGGAGAGCAAAGGCCAAAGGTTGTATTTTGTAAACATGATAAGAAAATATTAAGAATTTAAAGACTTCCGCAAATCTACAATTTAACTGTATGACTGGCCATTATCGTTATTCGAGCTTGCATCATCCATTGCCATATAAAGACATCCCCTATCTCTAATTTAAATCGAGTTATTATTATTAGTATAGCTGGAGCAATTAGAATTATCTTATACCTGTGTAATATTCGTCACGCAACTAATGCGGTCCTGTACTACTACCACCTATCCTATAGATTTCCATACTGACCTTTTCATTACCCCCCCCCCCCACTTCGTCGCTCCAATTGTAAAATCTTTGACTATGTATACTCACAACGCAACCTCAAATTCCTGCTTTACCAAGATACATTTTGTTTTTTGGAATCGATCAAGGGATTATAACCTCCTTATTCAAGGACCCTTGTGATTGTTCAATTTCACCAAGATTCAGTATTTCTGCATCCAATTACATTGTTTTGATTTGGATACCAGTTTGGTAGTATGGCATTATTGCATACCTACCTCGAGTGTACTGATTAGCTGCACTTCATACCTGGAAGCAAGAAGTGTGATTGTTTTTCAAGCAAACGAATTTCCTGTTCATTTTTAATACTATTGAAAAGTCGAGTATTGTTTTATGGTCTCTTCGTGGTACATTGAGAAGATATAAGAAACTACAACATCTTTAAGAAGAAATTTTTTATAGCATTCTTCTTCAGGTGCCTATCCGATTTCGGATATTAGCGATCCTCCTGGCTAAGCCAAGAAGACTTTACTAGGGAAATGTTAATGGGGTGGTTTCCCGTTGCCTTCCCCATAGTCCATAGATCGATTTTGGACTTTTTAGATCACAGCACATATCCGACGAGACTGCTGGTCTTTTTATAGCATTAGCGGAAATATTTTTGTTTCGCTTTTAAAATCATTTTAATCTTTGGAAAAACTCTCTGAAACTGAAAGTGAATAATTTTTGAGATTATAATATAGAAAGTTCTATCAAAGCATTGTGATAAACATGGAACTGCAGCTCTTTGACTGTGTCATAATTTTGTTGTTGAGGCATTTCAAAACTGTACGACAAGTAGCAACTTTTTATTATACATTATTGTTCTTGTATGTTGATTTCAATTACTCCTTCATCGACTCCTACTCTCTGCTCTCGCATTATTTTCAGCTGGCCGGTAATTGGCCCTGCATTAAAAATAAACTAAGCTGATGGATTTTAAAATTTACTATTATATTCGTTTAGAACGTAGACTGAGTTTTCATTTTTGGGAAGATAAGGGAAACGTTTTTAATTCGATCCTTTTTGGCTTATTGCCTCTTTTTCCCTTCATGCTATAGGTACGTCCGATTTTTATATTAATTATGATATGTAAATTTGAAAAATAATGACGTTTTTATATTATAAACACTGCAGGATACGTATACTTTTGATGTTAGCACTTGGATTTGATTATTAATTCTAATATTTATTTGCTAAGACATTTTTTTATACGTATATTATAATGAATACCTATATTATAATCATTTCGGAGGATAAATATTTAATTTAGGTATTATCCAGTTAAATTGCAAAAGGATTCTGCTATTTCTAACTTTGAGGTGGTTTTGATAAATAATATATTAGTTAGTCGTTAAACCGGTCCTTAATCTGATAATAGTAGATATCGTTTAACCGAACTTTTTAACTGTTTTAAAACTTACGTCGCCCTCGATTGTTTTACTTTTAAGTATTATTATTGAAGAAATATATTATGTTTTCGGTTATTCCAATCCGTTTCTCAAGTCATATAATGGAAATAAGTACTTTAAAGGTTTCTAGGTGACAGCAAAAATGGTCTAGTATTTCATACAACTTAACCCTTCACTGCATCGTGATGTTTATAAACAACATAAATTTAAATCACCTGTAAAAATTTAAACTTTTGGATTTATTTGAACTTTTTTCTTTAAACAATGCCACGATATATCTGAGATTCTTGCTATCACGTGCAAAAGGTATAAATTTCAAAAGATAAGCAGATTTCAGCAGATTACTCTTTCGAAGTCGTGAATCTAATGTGATTGCTTGTTACTGCATATTTCGCTCCGTATTCATTTATTAATTATTTTCGTTTTAAATTGTTTTTTTTATTGTTGTGAAGTTATATTTAGTTTAGAAAGGTATTGAGTAACACATTTATTTAATTTATTTATAAATTAGTGCAAAAGAAAAAATTTTATAGCAAATAACATATTTAGAAAAAAACATCATTTTATTCGATAAAAAAAATTCCTTGCAAGAAATATTTTTTTAAATATTTTTCCATATATCAGGAAACCACAATAAACAAAATATATTTTTTTTAAGGCAAAAAAAAATGTCATGCAGTGAAGGGTTAACATTGTTTTAACGAATCACTTTATATCCAATATTTCCAATTAGCCAGAAATTATTTCCTTAGTAGGAAATATACGAGTATAAGAAAATGAAAAATTATATTACGCCTTGAAGACATAAACGGAAATAATTAAACAAATCATAACAGTATCTTGTACATATTTGCAATTTCAAATACAACGAGACAGTGGCGGCTCTAGTTATTTGGGGCTCGAAGTTAAATACTTTATGGGGGTCTTTCTGTTTTGACATAAACAAGAAAAGGTCACAGGTTACCAATAACTGTCTTCTAGTATACATATATTGCCCATCAAACCATGTGATTAATGATTATGACAACATAAAAATGATTGCCGGGATTCTGTTCAGGGCCGTAGATAAGGGGGGGTTTTGAGGGGTTCAACCCCCCCTGGGAGAGCGAGATATTAAAAATAAGGGTCTAAAAATTTTTTTTGGCTTGAAACCCCCCCCATGACCAATGTCTAGCTACGGCCCTGATTCTGTTGGTCTGTGTGAAATCTCTATTTATATTCAAGGACAGATCCGAGGCTTTGGGAACTTCCCCAATACTTTCAGGCAGTTAACAAAATCACTCAAAAATTGGGATTTTTTTGTTTCTTACATTCGTTTCGTTTTTTGTTTCCAATTCTTGCAGATATGTTTGTTGTTATCCACCATCTGCAGTGCTAAAAATTAGAAATCTAGGATTTGGTAAAAATGTATGTTAAAATTTGTGCTTTTTTCATAATGGTCACGTCTAGAGAGGGTATATAGTAAGAGTGCGGCCAACGTGTAGTTCGCCGCCATGTTTTTCTCAGTTTCTATGGTTAACAGTACGTGGATATCTACCATTACCATAGAACTAAGTTCATGCCATAGAATAATTGATACTCACTTGATTTTATTATACACAAAAATTGAATTTTACAACGTCAAATTAAAAATTTTCAGTAGTAGTAAGTTAATAAATTTTAGAATTTCATAAAAGCATGATTATGGAAAATATTTTCATCAAAAAACCCTTTTAGTCATTATTATTACACCCAATTACACAAAATGTATTCTAACCGTGTAATTTGTAACGTACAATTGTCATTTTGACGTCTATCTTAACGACTTTTGAAAATATTTTAAAATTCGCGCCCTTAATGAGAAAAACATGGCGCGACCAATAAAAAAGATGACCAACGTTGTCCGCACTCTTACTATATACCCTCTCTAGTCACGTCTATTTTCTATTATAATGGATTGTAATAAATTGTGTATTTTGACTGTGTTGGAATTTTTTCAAAAATATCTTCATGTCCGGCCCTAACATGCGAATGATTAGTCGATTTCAATGTTGGGAATGAATTTTTATCGAAAAAATTGTATCTATAGTCTCTTTCATGAACAGTGTGGTGTTAATCGTCGTATAATGCAAATAATCTACGCACCTGAGTGTTTTAGCATTATATTTTGTTGTGAATTATAGTATAGTTCAATTAAATAACATTGGTTATCCAAATGTCCGAATATCAGGACGCACTTGTCGCATTCTGATTTAATAACAATACATCAAGGTGAACATAGGAAATTAACATGGGAAATTCATTTTTCTGTAATTCCTGCTTCCCATCATAACGGATAAGAATGAAAATGGTATCATTTTGGAGAGATTTTGATTCCGCTTCTAAGGATACCCAACACTTGATATCTTGTTCTTTAATTTCTGTTAAACACTCAGTAGTATAATGAAAATAGCGTAATTAAAAAATTTTTATTTGCATTGTTTGAATTTTATTGCAATTATTTTTTGCTTGGACACTAATAATTTCCAATAAGTTACTTGGACATATTATTACAATAAATTTAGTTAACAATGAACGCAAACACAAGTTATAATAACTTAACTTAAAATTATTGGTTTTCAAACAAAAACAATTGCAATAAAATTCAAACAAGGCAACTAAAATTCTTTTATTTGCGCTATTTTGCATTTTACTAGTGAGTTTTTAACAGTAATTAAAGAACAAAATATCAAGTGTTAGGTATCTTTAGAAGCGGAATAAAAATCTCTTTAAATTGATACCCTTTTAATTTTTATCCGTTTTGATGGGAAGCATGAATTAAAGAAAAATGAATTTCCCATGTTAATTTCCTATGTTCACATCGACAGCCGGTCACCCCCGGTATAACGTGTAATACATAATTTTTATAATCCAAATAATTTTGTTTTTATAATTTACTATTATTATGGTTTATTATAACTAATAAATTATATTGATAAACATTTTAAACAAGTGGCCTGTTTAATTTTCTGAGGATGATAATGCGAGCATTCCTGCATCTGCAAATTTAATGTAAAAGATGCGGTTTGATGTCCAATATTATTAAACAATATATTAATCAATTTGACCTGCTTAATTGATAAACAATTAATTAAAATAATTAGTTATGTTATTAATTGATCATTGTACCAAGAGTAAGTGATAATAATGTGCCAATCCATTACTATAATGATAAAAAATGTAATGAAGCTTATTTCTATTTACGTAATTTGTGGTCAACTGATTGATTTATATTCCTAATACTATAGGGTATAATTTTTAACCAAATTTGTGTAATCACCCATTTTATGAGCTGCGTGTTTGCTGATAGTAGCACGTAATAACTAATAAGTAAAATGTTCGAAATAGTTCAAAATAAAATAAAATATTTATATAGCTTAACTTAAGTTAAAGCTTGAAACTGCTTTATCAACTACCAGACTACCACACTTTTCATAACAAAAAAAGGTATATCAAACCTTTTTTTACCTTTAATTTAAAAAACTATACAAGACTTTAAAATATAATCCGCCTTCTTCATCATCGTCATCTTCTTCTTCATCATCTTCTAAGTTAAATACTTCGTCGTCTTCTTCAAACCCTTCAAATACATCTGGTAAATCCCACTCATCATATTCATCCACCTCTTCATCCACATCTGATACTGCTAGCACCTCTGTTGACCTCCTGCTAGGATTAATTGGAAACGCGGTGGAAGCTACAGCTCTCTCTTCTACCATTTCAGCACGGAGCCTTTTAATCTCCTGGCTATACTATTATCAATTATCTTCCCAACTAATCAACTAAATTATCTATAACCATAGTCGGAGAAATACTTTTAACTTTAGCTCTACAGATTGGACAGTGGATGTGATTCCTACGCCAATTATCGATACAATATTTACAAAAAGTATGGGAACACGAAAGAATTACGGCGTTTATGAACAATTCTGAACATATGACGCCCTGAAGTTCTTCGTCATCTGCATTTAACTTCATCATCCTACATCATCAGAATCGGAACATCATTTTTTTCCTTTCTCCGCTTGGAGACGCGCAGATTCTGCTGGTGTTTCTTGAGAGGTGGAATTAGATAAATTTAAGTTGTTCATTATAACGGTTAAAACTATTTAAAAACTCTAAAATTAAATAAGAGATAAATAATTGTCAAATAATTTTGAAGCCTGACTGAAATGTGTGACGTTGCGATGCGTTTTCAATTTCTCCTTTCCATTATGGTGAGTTTTCACGCTCAAGCAACTTGTGCAAACTGGCTTGTGCAAGCCTAAAGCAACAGTGATTGGATGCCGTTTCCATTTGAGTCAAGCTTGGTGTAGAAAAATTCAAGAGCTTGGTTTAGTAATTGAATGCAAAAGCAAAGATCATGACATTGGAATCAAGCGATGAACGAACGATAAAATTCTCAACCTATTTAATGCAAATGTAGGGGAAGGTCGGGTAAGTTGACGATGTTAACGAAATTTAATTTTTATAAATGAACTGATAATGATTTTTATTAATGTTTTTATTCGTAAGCCAACATTAATATATAACAAACAAAATAGTACAATATAGTATGAAAAAAATATAAAGGTTACATTGAAAAAAAATTAATACATATTTTCTAAAAAATTCGTCGTCTTACCCGAATGTCGTTTAAGATGACGAACCTATGCGGGTAAGATGAAGTCAGGCCCGGACTGGCTCCTTTAGGGGCCCTCGGCTAGAGACTGAGGAGGGGCCCCCTTACTAAGAGCGGATATTTTTGAAAATCACTTTTACCCCAAATATAAACCACTTTTTTGTGGCCTCTTCGGGGCCCCCTTAGGTTGGGGGCCCTCTGCGATCGCCGACCTGGCCAGCCCGGGCCTGGATGAAGTATTTAACAAATCGCGTTTAAATGCTGCGCCTGAATAATTACTACAAGATTCATGCCACCATGTCAAGCACAGAGAGCACTGAATCCTATTCGTTATCTTTCCCGCGTCATCTTGCCCATTGAGGTTAACTTTAAAGGCGACAATCAATTTTCAACTACAAACATGATATCAACAAAATTAGTACTGGCATACATTGTAATACATCTGTTACTAGAAATATAACACAATTAAATGTCAACATACCTAGAACAATTCCTGAAAAACCTTATGCGACACAATCACAATTTTACAAAACATAGCCTAGAATACAATCTTCTGTGTTCAATTTATAAACTACCGACTTTAGTGCATCTAATGCATTTCAGAGTTAAATTAGCTACGTCTGGTTAGACGGCAGCACTATGTAGAAAATTTGAATTTTTGTTTTTAAAGAAGATATTTAGCATTCTTCATCTTACCCGCTTCGTCAACTTACACGACTTTCCCCTACATTGATTCTTTATCAATTCCATAGTTCCCATCCCTATATTTTCGATTTTGTTGAAGTTTTGAAGAGAATTCAAGTTACAACATATAATATTAATATTTTTTTTAAGTTACCAAAGTGTAACTTTTGTTATTTATTATCAAGTTAAGGTCCTAGATCAATTGGACTAAATCATAAAATTCAACAGATGTCACTAGTTATTTTATGCTATTTTATTGGCATATTTTATTGAGATTTATTGATATTTACTTCTGATTACTGATTAGTTAAAATTTGAAATTTAATGCAAATCTCTTCAATTCTAGTGTCAAGTTCAATTCAAAAACGAATTATCCTAGGAAGTTGAAATTTTCACAATATACGTAAAATATGATTTTACTTAACATAAGCTATTTTATATTTATGACTAAAGTGTATTTTATTGAAAACTGAAACAAAATTTGTTTCAGCTAGCTCCTTATGCCGGCCCATGTTAATAAAATTTGATTTCATACTGTTTATAAATTATTATAGGATAAAACAATTTTCTTCAAATTTTATTGCGCCAACCATCAAACCCAGCTAGAATTTGCACAAGCCAACCTTTTTGGATTGTGCAAATGGACGATTTCCGTTTTCACGCTACAATTTACTTGCGCAAACTAGCTTGCACAAGCCCAATTTGCGCAAATTGCATGAGCGTGAAAACGCACCATTTTCCGATTTTTTGTCTGCCATTTTTGAAATAATTTTCCTGGACTGATCTTTTTTTTTTGTTATGAAAAGTGTGGTAGTTGATAAAACAGTTTCAAGCTTTAACTAAAGTTAAGCAATAATAATCACGGAGAGTGTTTCAGTCTTTCGCATATGCTAATTTTCTCATTTGCATTTAAACTTGCAAATAAATGCAACAATGAGAAAGAACCTGTTAATTTTGGAAATCCTATCAAAATTGCTGGCCCACGTTATATGGATTAACACGATATAATACAATTATATTGGTTGGTTTGGGTCACACGCTAGTTACGTTAGCAGGTAGTTGAGATATGACATTCACAGGTGTGAAACACAATGGACCGAGCTGCACACCTGTTCTACAATGGTGACTGGAATGCTGTACCAGGTTGAACACCTGGCCAGACCAGGGTGCGTTACATCAAACTGTACCTTAAGGCATTTAAGATCCCAGAACATATTCATCCATGCTACAGATAAACACAGCCGGTCTCAAAACGATACTCATCTCACAACAAAGATCAATTTCACAACCTCGCGTCAAGTTAACTTTTAGTTTGTCCCGGTATAAATCACTTATAGATGATGGTCTTACAAAAACACCGCCGCCATGCATGAGACCATAATATATCAAGAATAATTTAATTTTCCAATCAGCCATCTCCGCAATCTTTTGGGATTTCAAAATCTTTGATTTATTATATTTTGCAAACAAAATGTGGTTTTAATTATCGAAAAATATATTCGCTGAAATTATATCGTTACGAAGAATCGCCCATCAGTAGATGTTTGGTTAATATTTTTCACACTCTAAAAATAATTTATATGCTAACTAGCTCAATATTTAACGTTTTGCATTTGTACACATAGTGTAAATTATTAATGCGGAAATAGAAATTTCAATATGTAACATACCAAAATTTAAAAAACTAATTATTTTGATGATTATCTTCTCGCAGAGAAATTTTGTATCTTGCTCAAATTTTATTGTCTAAAACTTACCGTTGTGAACTTTTAAGCTATAAATTGGAAAGTTTATTGGTTTAGGGCAATAAAACCTGTTACACTATTGGAATTATTATTTAATTCCCGATTGGTTATTTAACAAACACCTAAGAAATAGAAAATATAGAAAGCTCACGGGTATATTATAGTTATTGACACTTTCGTAGTCCATTGCTTAGGGCTTCAGCCGTATTGTATAAATTTCTAACAACATACTTTATATAGACTTTTAGAAATGATTCTAACTGTTTTTATTTTTTCTAGAACGACGCAAACTGCTCTCTCAAGGAGTGCAAAGGAAAAAATGAGCGACCTGTGTGCGGTTCAGATGGAGTAACATATCCCAGTAACTGTTATTTGGAAAGAACGCGATGTAAAATAAATAATTTAACGTTAGTACATCAAGGTGTTTGTCCAGAACACAGACCCTGCCTTCAAGCTTTGGCGAATCCAACTTCTTTAGAACTAAACAGCTTTCGCCCAAAATGCCGTCCCGATGGCAATTATGCATCCGCTCAGTGTCATCCTAATGCTGGATATTGTTGGTGTGTTACACCTAAAGGAGTCCCAATTGCAAGAACATCGGTAAAATGGACTCCAAATGTAAAACCACGCTGTAATCGAAAGAAAAAAACAACAAAGCGAAGATCTTCTTCGAGATCTAGAAAACCACGTAAAGTTTGCAAGAGGGCGGACAGGGCGCTGTTCAATAGTAATCTCATCAAAATATTTCATACTGAATATGTGCGTTCAAATGGAGCTGCTTCATCCAGCAACAATGCCGACGGGGATAAAACAGTTTTAGAATGGCAATTTAAGAGATTGGATCATAATCACAATAACGTATTAGACAAGACAGAGTATCGCGACTTACGCAAGATTGTCAAGAAAGCTGTCAAACCAAAACGATGTGCGAAGAGTTTTGCAAAGGAATGCGATATAAATCGAGACCAGTTCATCAGCAGTCAAGAATGGGCCAATTGTTTGACCCGGGACGGCATGGACGGTAGGTATTTAATCCGAGCATTTTCTACGAACAACAGTGATTAATCCTACACCCTACACTGCATATATGCTAGCTCTAATTGCTTTATCCGGTGTTGCTTCCGCTCGCCCACAATTTAACTTAATAACTTAATTTGTTCTAAAGTATAATCGCGTGGTAGTTGCTGTCGCCTCATTCTCTTAACATCTTAGATAGGTATCCGTACTTGTTTTGAACTTAAATAGTTTCTTTGCGTGTGTTCTTGTCGCTGAACGCAGACGGGCGGGGAGAAGATGGCACGAACATTGATGACGACGAGGAAGAGGAGGATGAAGGAGAAGATATCTTTGCTTCTCCACGATCGCCACCGCACGGAGGTACGGATACTGCAAACAATAAGTTGAAAACAGTTTTATTATTTAATCTTATTTGTTTTATAGTCCTTTATGGAGGTGGACGATTATCAAGTGGGCAAAATTATGAAGACGATTCCACCGAAAGAAGAGATGACGACGCAACCGACTGCATTTCGGATCGGCAAACTGCTCTTAATGAACAACGTGCAGATAAACTTTACGAATTATACGTCCCTGAATGTACACCAGATGGACGATATCAGAAGGTTGGTTATTAAAATTTAATTACTAATTATCGGATTGAGAATTGCATGCATGTTTGCTCATGCAAAAACTGCATTTCAGATGGTTCATTGGTTGGTTGGGGATATCTTGCAACTGTTAAACTGTTTAAAATTTCAACAGTGTCGTAAAACTAACTTGAATTAAACCTGCTGCCACTGCTAGTAGTTATATTACTTCTATTGGTTAATAATTAATTTTCTGTGCTTGTGTAAATCCCGCTATATATTTCTTGCACAAAACAACTTGATAGAAAATCAACTGTTAGATTCAGGTTAATACCATTCAATTAAAGCTTCGTAGAATGAACTTTTATATCTTTAAGTTGGAATATTAAAAGTAAATAACTTAATTTTTAAGCGAAAAGATTATTTATTTTAACGAGTTTATTTTAAGATTTTTATAAATATTATATCAACACTTTGAAGAATTTCTAAGAATTTTGACACCGATTGATCTCAAGGCGTTTTGCATCACGATTTGCAGTGGTTTTTTCACAGTCACCGTTTGTTTCTCGTAGTCTAATAATTCATTTAGGAATAACCAGTTTTTCAAATTTAGGCATAAATTTGAGATAAACGAATACATTAGCGAAGTTATTTTTATGTTAAAATTTGAACTATGGGCAACATTTCTTTCGTGCAATTGGAGTACCTAAAACAATTTCTCGTGAAATTACTTTACTTCTACGTTATTTAGTTTGATGCCATTCAGATGTAGATAACACAATATTTGCAGATTCAATGTTACAAATCGGCAGGCTATTGCTGGTGTGTTAATGAAGATACAGGAAAGAATATACCAGGTACGTCGGTAAAAAACCAAACTCCGAAATGTGATCAACTTATCCCTCCTAGTCGTCCTATGAAAGGATGTTCTGATGAAAAAAAGATTACTTTCTTAAAAGATCTCATGGAATATCTCCAGCAACGCATGGCTAGAGAAACCAATGGCACTAACATAGCAGGGTAAACACAAATTAATTTCTTTGTATTGATTTAAGAACAAATCGAAAATTTGTTAAATTTTTTTGCAGAAATGGAGCTACATGGAAGGTAACTCGAGAAGAACAAGTAGCAACGTGGAGTTTTGTTGTTTTTGACAAGAACAAAAATAAAGTGTTGGATAGAAACGAATGGAAAGCGTTCAAAGATCTAATGTCAGAAATTAAGATTTTGAAGCGCTGTGGAAAGAAGCTTCCACGATACTGTGATATCAATAAGGATAGACAAATTAGCATGACCGAATGGTTGGACTGTCTTAATACTCACAGGCATACATCAGAGCATGGTAATCATTTTAATATAATTTAAACTTTTTGATAAGATTGACAATTCTACCTTAGTTTTTAAGTAAGCTGTATCCTGGATTTCTTAACTAAATAATGCTTATTTATAACTCACGAATCACTTAATTTTACCCTTGCTACTCCAGAGAGCTATAAAATGAATCCAGACAAAATTTTGCACAAAAAATAAATAGAATTTAAACTTGGAAATTAAATTATTCCAACCCTTTTGAGAATCTTGACTCTTTTAATTTTTGGTCTATCATTTTTTAAACTATTATTACAGTCTTTATTTTGTTTATTGCCATTATTCAGAGTTATTATTATCTATTAATCATTTATCAGAAAAACCCGAAGCTATCAAATTAAAACACTGGCCAGTCTAGTTTTGCGGTTAGACTTGAGAATGTCCAAGAGATTAAGCGATATCGTTCGAATTTTATAAGGAAACTTATTTTGAATTAATAATTATGCTTTATAATGCATATTTTGATCAAATTTATGCTCATTGAATATAGGTTTCTATTCTAATTTTATAATTTGCAACACAAAAATTTTAATTCCCCGCCCGCTGACTTAATATATATGGCCCTCAAATATTATTTCAATAATAAATAATTGCTTATCTATATTTTTGATTTTGGAATATGCGGCCATCAACTTGGCACAGGTTTATTAATTTTTAGACGATTATTATCAACTTAAATACAGTTGTTTTCATGAAAGACGAAGCTGACGTCACAAACAGCAATTCTAAAACCAGGTTCTTAAGAATCATTCATGTTAGTGTGTCTTTGTTACTCATATGTTACTATAACTAACTTAAAAAAAAAGGTTGTCGGCACTTAATTCAGATGGTTGTGACGTCAGCTTCATCTTTCATGAAAAGAACGGTATTGTTGCATGCCACATTAAATTATTTAGTGCGCTCCAATTTTCCAGCCTAATTCTTTATATTAAAAAATGTCTACAACAATTAAATAATTTTTACAACTAATCCCCACCCCCCAGGAGCCATTCTTTGCTTCCGCCGAATCTGGTATTAAATATATAAAAATGTACTAGTAAAATATTTTCAATAACTCTTTGGTAACTTTTTTCCTTCGTTAAGTTTGGTAATTTTTTTTAAGTTGCTTTATGCTCTATATTATGACATAATCAGCTAGACAGTCAATGGTTATGGCCCACAGTATCATTTGGTTTGGCCATACTTGATCTAAATCAATCGCTTTTATCACAAATTTTAAAATCATCCATTGCATTTACTATTTATTTTTTATTTCTTTAGTAAATCTACAAAATTTCGTCTACAGTTATTTTAAACGAAATGCCGTTTTTGACCTATTTGGAACTCATCCTCATGTCAGTGGTAGTAAATTGAGTTTTCCTAGTAGTGTCAATCAATTAATTCGAAGATATAGTGAATCTTTATCATAACCACATTATCTCTATTACAGAATCACACAAAAATGCAATTAATTTAATTAGTTTACTTAATTACCCGATGATGTCATAGTATGACAAAATCGTTAGCGATTATACTAACTTATAGGCCAAGTCAAAAAAAAGACTTCACAAAGGAGTGCCTCTCAGCTGCTACACTTCACCTACCCTTAAATCCCAACAGACGCAACATAATTTTTTTGAATCAGTTTCAATTTAATACTAACATTCAATTTAATAGAACATGAATTTTGTTAGATTTTTGGTTTTTTACCTCTCTCCTGTCTCCACAGACATTGTCATCCAAGGTAAAGCTTTCGAGATTGCCTCTCCCCTAGATCTAAGTATATGTCTATTAGTGGTTTACAGAGGTGTAGCTACGGGGGGCAGGGGGTACATATGTCCCTGGGCGCCACAGCTTAGGGGGCGCCAAAATGAAAAAATTAGTTAAATAAACTCCGGCCCCAGTGAGTCTCCAGACTCTCGGTACGAGAAGGGGCGCAGATTTTGTGTCTTGTCCCCGGGCGCAAATTACCCTAGCTACGCCACTGGTGGTTTACCACTGATTATGAATTATTTTCACATCAATAAACTTTAAACTATCATCAAAATAGTCTTACTATTAGGAGTCTACTCTACTGCTATGAAAAATTCCATATGGGGGGGTCCTAATGATCAATATAAACCTTAAAGCGAATGGCGCCGCCTCATTTAGTAAATTATATAAGGGATTTCCCTAGCGCTTTAATTTTTGTGCCATTCGATTTTCGGATTATCAACTAAAGATTTTCAAAGAAAAGCACTCAATATTAATTTCATGATCATTGTGAGGTAGATTTTGGACTATTTTTTAAATAATTTATTGTATTACCGTATTTCAAAACATTGTAAAGTTTGTGCTGTCGTCTCTTTTTTAAGCCTCTTATCACGCCGCCCAAAAACGTATTTTTAAAACGGCGAAACGAACAGTTAATAAGGTTATGGTGAAAAGATTAGCATAATACAATGAATTGTCTCTTGTTTCGTCATCCTGATGGGTGTTTTCGGAACAGCCAGTCCCAGTTCTTCAAAAACTTAACGTTAATTTTTGTCCCAGTTTATGGCCAAAGAAATCAGGCAACCCTGACATGTTAAGAGGACTCAATGAGAGACTTCCTCAAAGAGGAAGAGGTCAAAATATGAAAACTGCTAAACTAATACATATTTTTCTTTTTGTTACAGTTGCAACCACAGTGTCAACCGGACTTGTAAGGACAGGAAAAAATCCTCTCTCTATGTTAATAGACGATTAAAGTAAATGCAAAACTTTTAATGACAACAGAAAAGACTGTAATGCGTCATAAAGTGCTGTGTATTATATAAAAGACAAAAATTGCTGTGCAGTGACCTCAAGATGTGATTTTAAATTAGTTATTTCTAAGCAAGTACATTGGAGTATGCTTATTTATTATATTATTATATGAAAAGCAAATTGTAATACAATTCTTTGCAATAAATATAATCCTGTAATTGTAGATTATTATTCTAAATTCACATTCATTAAACATAATAAATTCAAAATTTAATATAAGTACAGAGCGGAAATTCTGGGTTTGAATCTCGGACTTCACATCAGGATTCCTTCTCGACGCTCCAATAAATATTGCGCTGAACAAGCATTGAGATATTTTATCCACTTATATTTCGAATGACCATTTAATAATCTGTCATTTTTTATTAAGAAACTTTTAAGATAAATTGAATCTTGTTAATCCATTTGTGCAAGTCATTAATCAAATAATCGAAAATAATAGAGGTTTCAGTGAAGGTATTTCAATCAAATTCTAATCAGTTCATTAAAACGCACACACACACATCCAGACATTGTACCAAAAATCGTTCACGATCAAAATGACACCTTTGCATCGAGATTCTGATGCGTCTACGCGAAATTGGTTTTTGACTCGATCACAATACTTTTCAGTTTGAAATAGAAAATTCTGGTGTACTAATTGTTTTTAGTGGCTCACTTTATATTTTTTGCGGTGCTGAATACGAATCTGAAGTTATACAAAAAAATTTTTTTCGGCAAATATGATAAATTGATAAATCATCAAAAAAAACACTAAAAATCACAGTTTTTTTGGTTTATAACTTGCAAAGTAAACTTTATACACAAAAGGTGATCCTATATTAAAATAAAGATGGTAAAATTACTTACAATTATTCATGTTCTTTTATTATTTTTTTGTACGACATATGGTTTCCGCGCAAAGAGGCGTTGAAAAATCAACAAAAATCAGTAATATTTGGAAAATAGCAAAAAACACATTTTTTGGAAAGTTTTAGCCCAAGTCAAAATTTCCATTATTTATCTGGCAACCATAATTAGCACTACTAACCATTATTCTTTACGAAATCTTAAAAAAATAATTTACCATTTATTCTCCACCCGGTATATTTCGGTTATCGTGCAGTCGGCAAAATTTAGGTGAAATGATAATTATGCCAAACAAGAATAGACAATAAAACGTCATTTATTTTCATCATTTTACACAATTTTACAAGTCGACCTATTTTTGTCTTGTAGGTTATAACCTACTTAAATTTCTTTTTATCGATATGTAATTAATTACTACTTAATTTTAAGATTTCAATGTTACTTATAATTATTAAAGTAGTGATATAGCAGATGAGATATCGAAGATGCAGTCGTCCCGTGATAAGAATCAATCTACAATGGTTGTTTTGATGTCTTGGAAAGAAAAGGAAAAATATGTTAACAATTTTAAGTTTAAATTCTGTGATAACGCTAACAAATATGAAAAAATTACGAAAATTGGACAAGGAACATTCGGGTAAACGTATACATTACTTTCATGTGTGCATATGCCTCATCGTAATCAATTTTTTAGCGAGGTATTTAAAGCCAAAGAAAAAGCTAATCCTAAAAATTTAGTGGCCATGAAAAAAGTCTTAATGGAAAACGAGAAAGAAGGAGTATGTTTTTTGAACAGTATCATTTTAAAATTAATTTAAATTTTTTAGTTTCCTATAACCGCATTGCGTGAAATTAAAATTTTGCAACAGTTGCGGCATGAAAATGTTGTCAATTTATTAGAAATATGTTACAAGCAAGCGACGCAACAAAATAAGTGTTTTAGCACTTTCTATCTTATATTTGAATTTTGCGAACACGATCTTGCTGGATTGCTTTCAAACACAAACGTTAAATTTAATTTAGGTGAAATTAAAAAGGTTGTGCAACAATTGCTGAATGGTCTTTATTATATTCACAGTAATAAAATATTACATCGTGATATGAAAGCCGCTAATGTTCTTATAACAAAAAATGGCGTCCTTAAGCTTGCCGATTTTGGACTCGCAAGAGCTTTTAGTGCCAATAAAAATGGACAGCCGAATAGGTATGTAATACTTAATTTAATGCCGATTTTCTATGCATTTTTATTATAACTAGATAAAATTCTAATCAGACAATTTTTGAAGTATCTATTTTATCAGTTCTATCTAAAAATTGCTTGTTTACCCATTTGCATCAGAAGGTCATATGGGTATATCATATTAGGGGTATAGATGCAAAACACGAGATATCACATTCCGGTCGAAATTGAGATAATTGCATCATTAGATTTGTCGCTTAACAAAGCATCATTGTAGTTTACTTTCAAATGCAAAATCCGACAAAATTGTGTACATTTACTAATTTAAAAAATGCGTTTCAATGCTAAAGTTGTAAACGTTTTTGCTGATATTGTTGCGTAGAATACCCTAACCTTAGGGGTAGTTTGTGGGTTACCTACTTGTACCAAATTTACTCTTCGTTTTGGGGGTTTACCTTGTTCATCATTAATAAAACATGTACTTCATAACATTAGCGTATAATAATTAGAAATATTTACACAAATCTTACATCTAAATATGGGTTAATACTTATAAAGTTGAAACTTATAATTTGGCAATTCTTACCCTAGAGTGGTTATGAGGATGGCAGCTACTGTTGTCATCTTGGAAAGGCCCCTGGACTTCCACGATGGGGTTGACGGATGCCTGATGTGACGTACGCCTCGACGGAGACACTACTCAGTCACTACTGCCCTTTCCTCATAACCACCAGGGTATTTATGTGATTTTACTGCTTAGCTGTTCCCTTGGAGTCAGCCGTTCCCACAGACATGCTTTTGCAGAGTTGCAGTTAATAATTACTTTCCAGAATCCAGCTTACATTTTAGTCTACTTTCTTTATAGGCTATAAACTTAGGAATTCTGTATTGATTAGAAATATTCGTTGCAAGCTGTGTTGACTCATTTTTAACATGGGAAAGTCATCTTGTGCATTTTACAACTTTGTATTTTCATTACTTTTCAATACTTTGTATTTGAATATTTTGTATTTTCTCATTTAAAATTGTATTATTTAAATTATTACATTGAGGGATGTGACAATATCTCAAAACTCATTAGCATTGATATGTTGCGTTTTGCATCTATACCCCTCATATTATAACTAACAAGGAGACACTACAGTGAGGTACCCACCAATTGGGATCCCAATTTTTTTGGTCATTCTATGAGTTAAAAAAATTTTCACTTTCTCGGCTTTTAGTCCAATGGCTCTTAGTTTTTGAGTTATGAATTTTTAAATTGGGCTGGTTTTACCATATTTAAATTATGTAATTTATTATCGGAATTAAAAAATTAACGACCTACGAATTACCATTCCAAATTCTTAACCGTTAGATCACCACGGTTTCTTGTAATAATAGCTAATACTTAGTAATAGCATTAACGAAATATGGTATTTTCAAAAATTCATAACTCAAAAACTAAGAGCCATTGGACTAAACGCCGAGAAAGTGATAATTTTTTTAGCTCCTAGAATGACCAAAAAAATTGGGATCTCCATTGGTGGGTACCTCACTGTAGTGTCCCCTTGTAAGTAACTCGAAAAATCGTCAATTTTGAGTAATATAATGTGGTATAATTTAACAGCCTTATGCATAGTCGTACTTTTAAAATGTTACTTAGTAGCTACTAGTTAGTAGCTACTAAAGTGTTGCTATGCATAATTCTTTTAAAATTATTATTTTAGTTAGTATCATACTAATGTATAATTTTATAAATATTTATTTGGCAACACCGCAAAATATCAGATTATAACCTAAAAATATTAATATAATGACGTAAGTCAATTTTTCAACCAATAATATTAGCGACATTTGAAAATTTGTCATTGCTATAATCAGGGACGTGCCCAAGGGGGGCTGGGGGAGCCTCCCCCTCCCAATATTTTAGGGCGTTGCTAGCATAGCGCTACTACTGTTATATTTAGTATCCAACTAAGAAAACCGTATGCATAGTCGAGTTAAAATGACTATCTCCTTCTGACGTCATAACTAACCTGTCCACCAATCACCAGATCTCATTTCAAAAATTTAGTCCAATCAGATTTCAATTTAGTGAACATTTCATTTGCCTAATGAAATCTACCAATCACGAGTAATATGCACAAATTACCGATCATTTTCGATAATTTTTTATAATGTTGCTATAAACAATAACAAATAATAACGAATGGTAACTACGCATTTGTAAAATTTAATAAATTATGACACTCTTTGCATAATATTAATATAAAAAAATGTCATCAGGAGATAGTCCACGGAATTTCCCTTTTGCACAAAATATTATCCTATCATTTGTTCTCTTACATATTTTCGATTGCAATCGGCCCTCCTCTGCGAGTCGGGCCGATTGTTGTCGAAAAATATGTAATCGAACAAAATGATCGATAATATTTTATGCACATGGGAAATTATATATGATACTATCCTTAGTAGGATACTAAAATCCTTGGTTACCTAGTAAAAATTTTAGTGGCGATCTTGGGCATGTTTTAGACCATTTTAAGCTTACTTTTAATACAAAGTAAACAATTTTTTTGTATTATATTTTGTCGAAGATTAATTTATTGGTTCTAAGTTGGTAAATTAATTCAGTTGGTAAAAATTAAAATACTCGATTAGTACGCCGTGTATTGAAAATAAAATTTTCTTCTTCTGCACGTATTAGGTAAGTATCCGTTACGACAATATCAATCACGGGTCCTTCCATCTTTTCCTTGGTCCTCCGACATTACGCCTTCCTATAGGTTTGTACAGGATAACTACTTTGGAAGTCGTGTATCGTTCATCCTCATCAGGTGTTTTCTCCACGTTTCACGGTATTCTTCTACTTTATCGCTTAGATTGAAGATGCCCAAAGCATTTCGAAAAGCTTTGGACATCTCATCCGATCATATCCTATCGGATATCCGTGTTTCTCTCTCTATCTCTTCGAGTGTAGCCCATAATAATAATGGAGCTCTACGGGCCTTGTAGACCCATGGCTTGAACAATCTGTCTCCATCTCTTTCGGTCTCTCACTATAACTGTCCAGTCTTCTACTCCCATTGTCCTCAGGTCCTCCTCCACTGCATCTAACCATCCTCTTCTTGGTCTTCTTCTGCTACCTATCGTACCCTGCCTTAGGACTTTTCGGGTCGTTCTCTCTCTCGGTTGTCTTTCCACATGCCTCAACCACCTGATCTTTTGGGCCTTAATTACTTCAATTATACTCGGCTCTCCGTAAAGACCCATAACCTCATCATTTTCCAGCCTGCGCCATACGTCATCTATTTGTCATCCACCATAAATTCTTCTAAGAATATTTCATTCCCATCGTGCTACCTTTGCGCTGTCGTTTTTATTCAATGTCAACGTTTCACTACCATATTGTACCGCCGCGCCGGCCTTATCACTGTTTTGTACATTTGTATCTTTGTTCTTCACGATATCTGCTGTTACGTAATATTGTTTCTAAGCTTGCAGCACTGTTATTTCCTCTAGTTATTCTTACGTCAATTTCTGTGCTGTTGTTGAGGTTACCTGTAATTAAAGTTCCCAAATAGATGAAGCTTTCCACGTTCTCAAAATTACTCGTATATATTCCTTCACTCCTACTTTAACCGTAAGTCTTCTCTCAATTATAATAGTTCCGCTGCCTTTTGCGCCCATAACCATGTATATTGTTTTTGTTTCATTTATCAGCATTCCCATTTTTTCCACTGCCTTAATGAGATTTCTTACGATTTTCTGCAGTTCATGTCGGCTTTTTGCAACTATCACAAGATCGTCCGCATATGCCAGGCATTGGTGGTTTGTATTGTATATCGTTCCGTTTGTGTTTATTCCACTATCTCGGATTATTTTTTCCAGTACCAAGTTGAATAATATCGCCGACAAAGGCTTTCCTTGTCTCAACCCGGTCTTTACCTCAAAACTCTCAGATATCTTGTTGTTCGACTTTACATAGCTTTCGGTCTTGTTGAGAGTCATCCTTGCTAACCTTATAATTTTATCCGGTATCCCCAAAGATCTCATTGCGGCATACAACTTGTCTCTATTTACCATATCATATGCTTGTTTGAAGTCTATGAAAATCGCGTATAGTTCTACTTTATGTAACATACTTTTGACCAACAAACTTTTGACCCTAGTTGCGCCTATGTTTATGTTCATAGTAACTCAGCTGTATTTGTTTCAGGGTGAATATTTGGTCCATTACAGATCGATTGCTTCTAAAGCCTCATTGGTAGTCACTGATAATTTCTTCGACAAAATCGTTTGTTTTTTCTTTTATTTCTATTGCAAGTATTATATTATATACCGTGTCTTGTAAAGCTATAAAAAGTGTATGTGGATCATATAAATTCTTTGATTTATTATAGCCAGGGAGGTACCCAACCAAAATCCCAAATTTTCGATGGGAAATTGTCCAACTTAATTAATTGAAAATTATGAACTTTCTGTAATAAATTGTCTATTTTTCCTAATGTGGGTTTAGCGGCTTTTACCAACTTTACTAAATTTTGAGTAATTTTGCCAACTTTCTTCCAACATCCTAAAATATTGGGAGGGAGAGGCCATGCCATCCCCCCTTGAGCACGTCCCTGATTATAGCAATGACAAATTTCGCTAATATTATTGGTTAAAAAAATTACTTACGTCATCACATTAATATTTTTAGGTTATAAGCTGATATTTTGCGGTGTTGCCAAATAAATATTTATAAAATCATACATTAGTATGATACTAACTAACATGATACTAAAGTTTCTTTATGCATACCAAAATTTTAGTAGCTACTAAGTTGCCACTAACTAGTAGCTACTAGTATCATTTTAAAGCCATAATGCTGTTTTACATTAAGAACATCTTGAATCATTTGAACTTCTTCGATTCTTTTATTAACGCTTGTAATATCTTTCATTATTTTATTATTTACAAACAGCCTTATTATTAATTAATTTTTAAATTAATGGCGTTTCTGAGACAAGAATATATCATACGATCTAAAATAGTATTCGAAGATTCACCTATCAAACAAGTAAGCAACTTAAAAATTTTGGGCTGCCCGCTAGACCTGCATTAGGAGAGAGATATACAAGAAAAAATCGAGAGGTTTAATTGAGTAAATGCAAAAATAAAGCCACTCCTCTAAAATTTTATAAGGTAATGTCCGTACCTAATACAGTTACTTATGGCAGCGAGACAAGGGTGATGACTAGAGAGCGTAGAGTGGTGTCAAATAAAGAAGAAAAGGCGTAGCCAAAATCCGATGCAGTAGATTGCGTGACACCCAATTCCACCAATTAACACCAACATAAACAATATTGTACGAGATTTGGTTTCTGCGCATTACCTCCACCGTTACTTCTTTATTTGACACCACTCTAATTATATGCACAACAAACCGATCTTGAGGTAACACCCCATAAACAATTAGTTAAGAAAAATTTATTAGCGCTAATAAACGTTTCCTATTACTAACAAATTTTTCTTAAACGTTTATGGGGTGTTACCTCAAGACCGGTAAACCACAATGTTGTGCATATAAATCCGCTCTCTAGTGATGACAAAGAAACTGGAAAGTAAATTACAACGCGCTGAAATGAGGTTTTTAAGATCTATCATGGGCTACACTCGAAGAGACCAGGGAGAAACACGGATATCCGAAATGCTTTGGGCATCTTCAATCTAAGCGATAAAATAGAAGAATACTGTGAAACGTGGAGAAAACACCTGATGAGGATGAACGATACACGACTTCCAAAGTAGTTATCCTGTACAAACCTATATGACGGCGTAATGTCGCATGTCGACCATGGAAAAGATGGAAGGACCCATGATTGATGGTGTCGTAACGGGTACTTACCTAATGCATGCAGAAGAAGAAAAATTTATTTTCAATACACGGCGTACTAATCGAGTATTTTAATTTTTACCAACTGAATTAATTTACCAACTTCAAACCAATAAATTAATGTTCGACAAAATATAATACAAAAAAATTGTTTACTTTATCGGAAATAAAATTTTTACTAGGCAACCGATTATTTTAGTATCCTACTAAGGAAAACGACTATGCATACGGTTTTCTTAGTTGGATACTAAATATGACACTAGTAGCGCGTTAGTAGCTACTAAGGTGACTATGCATACGGCTGTAAGTGTTTATTTGGCTAGTTTATCAGAAAATTTTAAATAGTTAAATAGTTTGATTAATTTTACTTTAATATTTTTTTGGACACATTTGAATATCGATCGCGATATCCACATAGAAATCCACATCCTTGCTATGTTTGTACGTTAACATTACTTATTTTATAAAATTAAAATATATAAATAAAAATTTTTAAAAAAACAAGCCAAGATTCGAACTTGGAATTTTTGAGGTGACAAAATGTAATACCGAAGTCAATCAATACAATTTATTTCATAGTTAACATTAAAATGAATGGATTCAAAAGAAACATGGCATTAAAATTTATCCCTAAGCGAATTGGTAAGAGCATTATTTTTGGTCTAACACCTAAAAATAATTGTGAAATTTCATATCTATGTAGAACCTCTTATTTTTTTAAACTATTTATAAATTGAAATACCTATATTTGGAAATACTACTTTGAAAATGAAAGTTTTTAAAAATCAATTTTTAAATCGTCTTCTTCGTCCTGTAATCTCTCCATTATAATTTTTTCGGTTAATTTAGAAATTCTTGGTAGCAGGCTCATTGGTCTGTAACTTGTTGGTTTTGTCGAGTCTTAGTTATGTTTCTCTCAACCGGGCTGTTCATATGTGATAAATCTAAACTTCACAATCGATTATTTCATAAATTAATCGATATTTGACTTTCACTCATAGCTTAAACGCTTCATTTTAATGTTGTCTATCAGATACCGTCGCTTTTTTTGTATAACTGTGTGGGGGGTCCGAATATTTTGTTCATCACATTTATGAACAACTTCATTTTAATTACCAGTATGAATGCAGTCATCAGTAGTATGAAGCCTATTTTATTATTAAATTTATTAACCAAAAAGGGGCTCTTCAAGAATTCTTGCCTTTGGGCCAAAATTTTGAAGTTATGTTACTACTCTTCTGTGCCAGGTTATCGGACTCACACCGTAATTTTTGAAAATACATATTGGTTGTTCATGATTCACTTGTAGATTTTCGGATGACATTATTTATGCGAAAAAGTCCTGAAAATAGCATTCAATGAATTCATTCATTAAAATGATGGTGCGGACATTTGAATGGTGTTATATTCCATCATTTATGCCATTAAATATAATTTAAAACAGGTACACTCTTAATGCAAGACCTGTTGTAACATCATTGGTTTAAAGGAAAGTTTAACTTGAATTTTTTTTGCAGATTTACAAATCGTGTAGTGACATTATGGTATAGACCTCCTGAGCTGCTCTTAGGAGAACGAAATTATGGTCCACCTGTAGACTTATGGGGTGCAGGATGTATAATGGCAGAAATGTGGACTAGATCGCCAATAATGCAAGGCAATACTGAACAACAGCAACTAACATTTATTTCACAGTTATGCGGTTCTATAACACCAACCATATGGCCGGGAGTAGAAAAACTTGAATTATTTAAACAAATGGATTTACCGCAACAACAAAAACGAAAAGTAACAATTATTGTTGAAATTATATTAATAATACATTTTTAACTACGATTAATTTTAGGTAAAAGAGCGACTTAAACCTTATATGAAAGACCCATATGCATGTGATTTGTTAGATAAACTGTTAATATTAGATCCTGCAAAGCGTGCAGATGCTGATACTGCTTTAAATCATGACTTTTTCTGGACAGATCCTATGCCAGGAGATTTAGGTAAAATGCTCGCTCAACATTCCCAAAGTATGTTTGAATTCCACGCCCCTCCTAGAAGATCCCGTCCTAACAATGCAATGGCTAATCAACGTCCAGTGCCTTCCATTCAGGATAGTGGGTATCAGGACAGGGTCTTTTAACATTCTTAAATTGTCTTACGTAGGTACTAATACCACATTTTTAAATTGATTTTGATATTTGGTATATTATTACGAATTTTTACTTTTTAGTATATTTAAAAAAAAGTTACCTATTCATTTTTGTTAACATTTGAGAATCTAAATTTTGAAAAGTATATTTTATTTCATATTGATTAATGATTAGTTTGTTATAATAAAATTTATTCTTTGTTTATTTCGCAATGTTTAGGTTGTAAAATATCGTTTGCAAACAAAAAATTTGTAATATAAACTGATTATTTTCATAACCAATTATTACTTTTTTGTAAACTTGCGTTAATAAATTGTAACAATTTTAGGATTGTTTAATTACAAAAAAAAATGTTGTGTGTAATCCAAATTTCCCTTATCCAAATTGCATAATTCTGGGTTCAAATCACAAAATTTCTTAGCTCAATATACTATAAAATACTCAACCCAAGAAACCTACAACAAACTAAAAGTAATTAAAAATCAACATTCAAAAGTGAAAGTAAAATGTAAATAGAAAAAATGTTTATATTTATATTATGGCAATACAAAAATTGTTTAAATTAATCGTAACTAAAATTATAATACTTGAAAACTTAATTTTATCTACATGTGAAACAAAAGCAGAGAATCTGGCAACATGTGTCTTCTGCATTTTCTGTAGTTGCTGTTGCACTTCTTTCCGTTGAATTTGAAAAAGTCGGTTGGCGTGTTTGTACGCCATTATTAGATCTGGCAGTTGGTTGTACAGCTGAAAATGTATTATAAGTGTTAGAACGATTTACAAAGCGCGAGTTTAAATTTCCAGAAGCTGTTTCTACTTTTCTACTTGGCAAATTGTGCCTACCTATTGGAGAAATTGAATTTATAGATGTGGAATGTGTGGTTACAGAAGCACTGTCACTTTGATTTCTTCCCATCCTAGTTCTTGGAGGTGGTAACTGTTTGATTATTTCGCTTTGTTTGTCTTCTGATATAATCTGCGAATTTGTAGAAATTGTATGAGTTGAATGTTGATTGATTCTCTTGCTTAGTATTTCATCCATTCTATTCCAAGAAGTTGGACTTCGATGTGGTTCTGATGATAAATTATAATTTTCATTTGAATTATTCTTAGTAATGCTACTACGAGAAGTTGAATATTGATGTGGTTCTCTATTATTTGCATTATTCTTGGAAAGGGCACCTGCAGAACTTGTTCCCCTTTTAAAGTTTTCATTTACAGTAACGTTTTGGTATTGTTCTGCAGTGTTTACATTGGTTTTGGTTCCATTGTAAAAAGAGGAAGTGCCATTAGCATTAGACATTCGTTGCATGTTACTTTCATTTGTAATCTTCCTGTGGGGGTGCGCTGTGTTGTAATCTCTATCAAAGTTTTGCCTAGTATTTACAGTTTTTATTGCTTTTGGATAGTTTATATTAGTTCTTCCTTTAGAAGATGACTCAGCCATATTTGTATAGTTTGATATTTGTTTTTGTTGCTGCACATGACTTGGAATCTTAGCAGTGTTTGGCAATTCTGTTTCATATTGTGGAAATTTTCCTTCTTGAATTACCACAATTTTATCGTTATAAACTTGTGGTGGAGGTGGTTTCATTTTATAATATGCATCGTCAAATTCGCTTCTAACTGAACTACTACTAGAATCTGACCAATACCCCACCTCTAATATTTCTCTATTAGTTGCCATTTTTTAAGTTAATGATTTCCGATATAGATTTCTAAAAAAAAAGTATCATAAAATGTTTGCATTTACTGATTACATGATTGAATAAGTATGTCAATTGCAAAAAAAATCGATCCTGCCAGGATTCGAACCTGGAATCTTCTGATCCGTAGTCAGACGCGTTATCCGTTGCGCCACAGGACCCTTGTGATTGAAAATTGACCCGATAGATATCTCACGTAATAAATGTATATTTATTAAATAATTTTATGATAATAACAAATTAGAAAAATATTTAAAATTTTGAGGTTAATAATTAATATAATCTTATTTTGTAAACATTCAAATAACGAACTATTGTAATTACTACTGATCCGAAATTTAAAAAATAAGCCTATATTCAAAATAAAAGTTTCTGATTATGGTTTCGTGTACAATGACTAGCATTTACTGATAAAAATTTATATCTATCGGGTAAATATAACATACGAGATGTGTAATAGTAATAAAATAATATAGATACCTTCTAAATTTCAATTTTAATAAATAATTTTTATATACAGCAACACAGTTATAACGGTTAATACTACAGCACAGTCCCTATTAATCAACATAATGGCACCAGGACCCAATAACTACGTTATCACTGCACAACACATTGCATAAATGCAATCGAGAAATACGACTGTGTCGACTGTTAATTATTAGAAGTAAACTTAATTACTTACTTATTATAAGGCCCGGATTTTTAGGCACTGAAAACTTTCAAAATAGGCAGGCAATTAGGCATAAAAAATTAGATTATGTATGAATGCATAATTAAAATCAAGATAACCATTACAAATATTAAATATTATTTTATTATTAAATTTGTAAAACTTCTTTTGTTGTCTGTTAAAATTTGCACGTAGACGTAGAGAATGACCGCTCTACGTCACAATTAGTAACAGTAGGAGCATATTTAAAATCTGGAACATCTGAAGTTCCAATTTTATTTGGGAAAAGTATTTGAATCTCCAGATAATACTTTCCCAATTTGCATCAAATCTGAGTAACTCGATTTTTTCACTAAATGTGCTGTAGTATTAGAATCGAAAATATCAATTACTTTTCTTACATCTTCAAAATTTTCATGGTAAAACCAGTGGCGGTTTTAGAACTTATGAGGCCCCAGGCGCAATTCAATTTTGACTTGAGGCCCCCCTCTAAGTATTTTCACTAATCCTACATTCCATATATCAATTGATTTAAACCCCTGGTTCTCACCAGAACCAGCACCGCAGACATTTCTTTTTTTAATACTTTTTTTTACTAAAAATGCAATAAAATCAAAATAACTGCAAATCCAAGGCATCTAAGGGCTTAGAATTTTTTCGTTATTTTTCCTGTGTTTATTATAACATAGTTAATATTTTCATAAAATTTCAAAATATTTGAACAAAATTTAATTTTTATCACAAAAAATCAAAAATTGCGCTGAAATCAAAATAACTGCAAATCCAAGTCATCTTAGGGCTTAGAATTTTTTAGTTATTTTTCCTGTGTTTATTATATAACATAGTTAATATTTTCATCAAGTTTCAAAATATTTGAAGAAAATTTAATTTTTATCAAAAAATTTAAATCAAAAATAGCACTGAAATCAAAATAACTGCAAAGCTAAGGAAATTTAGTGCTTAAAATTTTTTCGTTATTTTTCCTGTGTTTATTACAACGGAATTAATATTTTCAAAAAGTTTCAGAATATTTGAACAAAATGGAATTTTTATCAAAAAATTTAAATCAAAATTTGCACTAAAATCAAAATAACTGCAAGTCTAATGCATCTTAGGACTCAGAATTTTTTCGTTACTTTTCCTGTGTTTATTACAACAGGAATTTAATTAATATTAATTAAATTTTTCTTATTTTGAGGCCCCTTAATTTACTCTTGCGCCTGTTCGGAAACCCGCCACTGGGTAAAACACTGCAACCTCTATCCATGTTCCCCATCTCATCAGAACAGGTTTTGGGGGCAATGGAATATTGGAGCACATATCTGAATATAATTCTCTTCGAAGAGAAGCTTTTAAAAACACTTTTTGTTTTTGAAATAAGAATCTTGAAGAATAATGTCATAATGCCTTGTTATGAGATAGCGATAGTACGAAGTAAGATAGAATATTACTCGTATCTTTCAAAATAGCAAATACACTCAGGGTAAAGTAATGCAGTTTATAATTAAAACATTTCAAGATAAGAAGTTTTAAACAAGCGATTACTGAGTAGTTTTGGAGAAACTTTATTAATATTTTGTATTACTAATTTTAACAATTATTAATGTTTTATTTTAAATACCGTAACATGCTACAACTTGGGACACTTTTGACATTCAACGATGCGTCATTCTTTTTGTACTCTTCCCTTCAGTTATCGGAGGTAGCCATTTTTCCGGTCTCTTTGAGTACTTTAACGGGTACGTTCTAACATTTTACTAATTTTGCAAATTTCACCCTTTTTAAAAAAACTGAGTGTCCCAAGTTACCTCACGGGTGTTACTTGGGTGTTACAACTTGGGACAGTTATTGAAATAGCCAAAGAAATCAATTTGTTTGAGCAGTCCACAACATGGCACAAGTAGGTATATTCTTTAAAAAAAAAAATGAAAAATAACATAGTAGCATTTAGCATATAAAAAATATCGATGATTTAAGAAGTCATTAAGAGATATGCTTGATGAACGCATTTTAGACTTTCCCGCGCATGACGTCACTCAGTGACCCAACATAGCCTAATAGCCAATGGCATAATATAGATATTTAAATGTCCACTATTTCTCTTTTCTACCAACCATACTGCCAATCGTAAGCTTGGGTCACGGAGTGACGTAATCAAGAGCCCGTACAATATGCGCGTGGGCATATCTTGTTAGTTATAGTATCATGGGTAGGTATACCTCTCCTTATAATTTTACAATAAATTTCCTTTACAATAAATCAGTCAGTTCTTTAAAAGTCATGTAAAAAATCCTTTAAAATACTTTAAAAATAATGGAAAAATAATCTAGTTGTGTCAGAAAACTGATATCTTCCTCTTTGATAAGAACACACTTTCAATACTTTTGATATCTCATCAAATGACACTCCAGCAATGTCATCAATGGCTGGGAATAGGTTATAGGATAGAATAGAATTGGAAAGGTTGCACCTTTGTAATTTCTCATAAATTTATGTATTTGCATTTGAGGACTTCATATTAGTTATCTTCTTCTTCTTTCGTAAAACACTAAAAAAGAAAAACACACCAACTTTGTGCAATGACTTTATTTTATCTTGGTTTCAAAATAGTAAATACTTTTATGTACATAAAGATGAATTTTTACGCCTTATTATTTTACACATACCTTCATTGTACCGTAGGTCGCTCGCGAATCTTCTCCCACAAACTTTCGATCCCCCTGCTTTACTTAGAGACCTTTACCTTACAAAATCTAAAGGTATCGCACACATTTTCGATTTTACAAAAATAAAAAAAAATACAATAAATTTACGCTTCCACTACTTGATCTCAGGAATAATACGACAACTAATGTAATCAAAGAACTAATCCATAATATTTTACATTCATCCTCACCTTAAACGCTCGATATCAACTTCCTTACTCAACCCAAAAGCCTTTCCGGGTATTCCTCTAAGTGCTACGTTAACCGTGGTAGATTTTATTGGTAGAGTTCATTCAAAATAAGATGACGACACTGTTATTTTCTCCCTCCACTTATACTGTGTAAGAGATTGGCTCCGCCCAGTCATCTTATTTTGAATAAACTTAATATTTTAAGATTTTTCTATCATAAGTTAGGTGCCAGCACAATGCCTGAAACTCAATAATATTATTACACTTCTCTTGGGGTAACTCGTACAATCGTGTTTATGTTGGTGTCAATTGGTGGAATTGGGTGTCACGTGATCTCTACTGCACACTCTACCTGGTACGCCCCTGAGCTAATATTGGGATTTAGTTTAACAAGGGCGAACCAATATTATCACTCGCCAATTTACATCATTTTTAATATACCTTTTGATCATAATTCATCATAAAAAAATGATGAAGCAAGAGATTCCATGGAAGAGGAAAAATACGCCATAATAATGCATTACCTCATTGAAATTTACGACGATAACTTAAAACATAGCTAGATTGGAAAGGGTTTTCCTGTCGACCTATTAAGATAAATTGATTTATTATTGCGCGATTTCTTTCTAAAAGAATCATAACAGGGGAAAACCGGGATGATTCGTACACTTTTAAGTCATGTAAAAGAAAAACTAATAGCTTATTTCAAAATAATTTTAATGCTGCTGAATTACCTACACATCTGGCTTTAATAATAGCGTAGTTCAGTATTGATATAAAGTAACCTGGAAAAGCTATGATGAATTTCCCAAAAAACCGAAATCGTACGAAGGCACCCCACACGCGGGGTAGCTTCGTACATAGAGTGGGGTACATTCGTACATAGTGGAACATATTAAGAACTTTTTCTTAAACTTATGTCAGTCTCATCTTCACTATCAGTCTCTACAGTTTTCTTCTATTTCTTTGGTTTGGTTTCTTTATTTGTGTCTAATAGAAAATTTAACGCGCGTTTAAACTCTTTAGTTTTTTGTTTTCTCTCTTGCTCTTGTTTCTTCATTTCTTTTGCTCTTTCTTTTTCTATCAGTCTATTTTTTCGGGAGTATATGTATTGAAGTGTGAAAAAGTCGATCAAATAAGCAAATAGTAAATTTTGGTTAAATTTAAATTTTGTCGATTTTAGACATTTAATTTTGAAGCAATTTTGAGATGACGGAAGCGATTGTTTTGTTACTTCCAACACACAAAACAATACAAACTTGATTTTTCTTAAAGACTGATATTTCTTGAGAATTTGTGGTGTTTTAACTCATGTAGAATGTGATTTTTATTCTAAAAGTGAAAAGTGTTATTTAAATCTATGGCGGCAAAAAGTGGCGCATACTTACAAAATTTGTTGAAATTTTATTGTTATTATGATGGTATTTTGAACTATGAAGCCAATTTGGCGGCGAGGTTTTGTCTTACGCCGACCGTTGATGAAGACGATGCATTTCAGGGGGTTGCGAATATTACCTCGCAATTTTACCCAAGAAGACCATTTTTGAGAGTTTTTGTAGTCACAAAAACCATTATTCCAGTGATAGGAGATAAGCGTGAGTTATTTTTGAAACGTATTATTTTCGTAAATCAACGTTTACGTGCATTTTGTGGGCGCAAGCAATATTCGACTTTATTGATGCCATATTGCTTTTTGGATAATTTTGTTTCTGAAATTACGTTTAGAAGATTAATTTTCAATGATTTCCCAGCAAACAATTTACTGATGGGCCGGCAATGGCAAAGCGTCCAAACGCCTGAAGTGACCGTGCTGGGCCAGTGTCTGTTATATACACTGGGCCGGTACCTATAGGAGAATGCGGCCGTCAGCCGGGCCAACGCTGGCTGTCTGCCTGTAACATGCACCCGCCCGGCAATCTGCCAATCATTAATTTTGGTACTTTTCTGGGGTTCTAGACACAATAAAATATATATATATTTCTGTATTATATTTTTAATTACAAAAAACAAAAATTACAAACAGAAATTAAAATTCCTTCGAAAAGAAAAAACGGAAATAACCTCGCTTTCTTCTTTTATTCCGCCCACCTCTGTCAGGGGCATTTCGCAGCCACGTTTTAATTACATCTTCGACTTGGGTTTGTATGGCATCCTTAGTCCTTACAGAGACGATTCTTTCTGACGACTCCTGAAATTAAAGTGTATATAAGTATAATTTTATTGAAACAATAGAAATCGTAGAACTGATGTAACTTTATGATCAAGTTGCATGACTTGCAGAAGCGCATATAATACATAATATTTACTATTCATACACACGCAATAAATAGACGATTCATGTAATAATAGGATTCTACTTACGTATTTTCGATTTTCGGAATCCATTCCTGGGTGGGTGATGGTGAAATCTTCGCTTCTTACACATACCTTAGACACATACATAGCGCGTTAAACGACATAAGTTCGTTGAAGCGCAGCCAACCTGAGCTGTAACCAACATAAAAGTAATAGATGACAAATCTTACCAAAATCCAAAAATAAAAAGACAATATCATATTTTTTATTATAATTGGTGCTTCCCGGAGCCCGTAATTTTTGAAAATACAAAAAACACATAGTGATCTGACCAACACAATAATAATTAGACGTAAAAATTATGCCTGTATTGAGATGATGCTGGAAACCTGTTGAGGGCCTACCGGCGGGCCAATGCACGTATTCAGACAACGTTTCCATGACTCTGGTCTTGCAGCGGCCCGGTAACTGTAGCCCGTGGCCGCCTTGCTGCCAGCACTGCCGGCATAGTGCCGCCTTACGGCCGACGGTGTAGTGTTTGCTGGGTTGTATAATTACACAAATCAAATTTCATAGTACGCACCGATTTAAGTAGATGTTCGTTAATTTTTGGTGGTTAAAAGAACCACATGTGGATATTGGAGGTTACATTTTCCGGCCAGATGTTTAATAATTCCGATTTGGTTAAGAAGTTGGAAAGATTTGTTTAAATCGACATTCGAGGTTTGAACACTACACTGGAGGATCTCCACACGTTCACTTCACTATTTGTTTGGATAAACGAAGAAGTTTCTGGATCGACGCAGATGTTGTTTCGCTACCGTTTACCAACTGGACACCGATTAAGAAGTGAATGTTAAGCAGTGGCGTGCGGTCAGATGTACTGGGTGCTTCGTAATAAGTATCAACAACAAGATTTTCATGAGTAAGAGATTGAACATTATTTTATAAAAACACCATTGTTGTAAAATTTTCTTTATTAATGTTACACTTTTGCACATTTATGGAACATCCAATAAAAGTATAGCTGAAGTGTTGTACATAAATGATAATAATAATAATAATAATAATAATAATCTTTATTTAAACAGAAATAAAATTATACAATACAACAATATTTTGTTTAAAACAGTGGAGATCAGCTGCATATTATGCTGCTGGTTTTCATCTCAACTCATTGGAGAAATTCCGAGACTTCATACAGAGCTTTTCCGATCAGAAGTTCCCTGATTCTCCTTTTGAACTGCATCAAAGGAAGGTCCTTGACACTTTCTGGCAGCTTATTAAACAATTTGACGCCCTGGTTTCCGCCTTCACAACATTTAAGCCTGACCCGCGTTGTCTGTAATTGGTTTCTTTGTCTTGTGTCATGGGTGTGACTACCAGTGACGTGTGCCGTAGGATTCATCTTAATGAACATTACGGTGGCGTACACGTACGCAGAGGGTAGTGTCATTATTCCAAGACTTCGAAATAATGGTTTGCAGTGCTCCCTGCCAGGTAGTCCTTCTAGTGCTCGTATGGCTTTCTTTTGGATTATGAAAATACGGTTTAGATGTGTCGAATGACCCCAGATTCGAAGACCATAGACCATTTTTGCATGAAACATGGAAAAATAAACCAGTCTTGCAGTGTCCTTTCCAACAGTTTCTTTTATTCTTCGTATCGCGTATATGGCTGTGCTTAGGGAATTTCCTAAGTTAGTAATGTGGTCATTCCAAGTGAGGTAAGTGTCCAGTGTGATTCCTAGATATTTCACTGCCTTGTGTTTGTGTTCGTCAGTTCTGTCTCTGGTGAAAGTTATTTTTTGGGTTTTTTCCTCATTTATCAGTAATCGATTTGTTTCGAACCACTTCTTTGCAGTGCCCTGATTGCTGGTTATCATGGTGTCCTGGTGCTCCCCTAAATAAGCAGTATCGTCGGCGAACAGTATCGTTAGGCATTTCATATTTGGTGGGAGGTCATTTATGTAGAGGACGAAGAAAAGTGGTCCTAAGATGCTGCCCTGGGGTATACCACGTGTCATAATACCTTCGCGACTCGATTCTTCGTTCCACATCACTATTTGTTTTCTGTTCGTTAGATATGATTTTATCAGGTCATATGCCAATCCTCGGAATCCATAATGTTGAATCTTGTCGAGAAAAATCCCATGATCCATCATGTCAAATGCCTTTGACAGGTCTTCGAAGGTGACCTGGCACTTCTTTTTGTCTTCTAGCATCTCGTATACGTGGGATATCAGATACATAATTGCGTCCGTTGTGCTTTTTCCTTTTTGGTAACCAAATTGAAGTTTCGTGATTACCCCCTCCTTACTCAAAAAGCTCAAAAACCGGTTACATAACAATTTTTCAAATATTTTATTGTTTATTATTAAATTACGGTTTATTGGATGTTTTCTACACATTTACACACATATTAAATATCGCTCGACGATTGTGTCGACATCGTCCAAAAAATTGCTTCATATTTGCTTTGAGTCATTTGAATAAATTGCTTTATGATTTATTGTGCTATTGATTTGCTTAATCTCGCCGATACCTACAACCTGCAGATATTGTGGCCTCAAATTTGTGAACCAACTTAAAGCTAGCCGGACCTCTATTGTTCGAGTGTACACATTAAGCGAGGTTTCATCCCTGACTATAATTAGGGGTGTAACTGAGCTGTGCAACACGACAGTATATATCCTTGATTTTCCTGGAAGTTTTCCTTTCTTCATCTTTTTAGGTGCATTCCTATCCACTTTACGTAGTACGAATCCACCCCACTCGAACTGTACGAAGGTACCCCAACCAAAACAATCAACAAATAAATTCAAAATAAAAAAAACGGTTAACCCAGCAAACAATTTACTGATGGGCCGGCAACGGCAAAGCGTCGAAACGCCTGAAGTGACCGTGCTGGGCCAGTGTCTGTTATCTGCACTGGGCCGGTACCTATAGGAGAATGCGGCCGTCAGCCGGGCCAACGCTGGCTGTCTGCCTGTAACATGCACCCGCCCGGCAATCTGCCGTACATTAATTTTGGTACTTTTCTGGGGTTCTAGACACAATAAAATATATATTGTCGTGAAACACAGCTCAAACAAACCCCCAAGTAATACTACCGGGAATAAAATCTCGCCTAATGTGCACACTCGAACAAGTGAATCCCAGCTAGCTTTACGTCGGTTCACAAAGTTAAGGCCGCAGTATCTGCAAGTTGTAGGTATCGGCGAGATAAGATCAATTAAAGAGTGCAAAGAGTCAAGTGGTGATTTATTTGAATTAATTTGATATAAGACTGGTGCAAATCGAGACAAAATAGACACAATTGTCAAAGAGAATGTAAATTTGTGTACTTGTGTGCACAGTATAAACTGGATGGTATTATTTAAAAGCAAACAATATTCTATACCTCCAATTAACACTGTGTAAATGTTTAATGTGTAATAAAATAATATAAAATCAAAAATGTTCACAAATATAAAATTCAGTACCTTTTTCATTAAATTCTTGATAAGACACAAATCTTTGAATCACCTTGTATCTCGTAGTCTGGATTTTTGTGGTAGGGTGGTAGGCAAACCGTACGGCAATGTGGCTTCCGGCTGGAATGCACATGTAGTATTCAGCTCCCGTATTTTGCTCAAATCTTCTTTATTCGCAAGAAAACAGTGAAAGTGGTGTGTGATATCTTCTCAAGTGGTATTCAAATCTCGAAAATCGATTTAAATAGAATTGCACGGCTTCTGTGTCGTACAACAAAAATGTGGACATGTGTTGAGAAACTTAACCTCCAAATTTTAATCGTGGTTAAAATCATCCAATTTCTTAAGCATCAAAATCGGTAAATAGGATAAATCTTGATTTATCTAACGCAGCATTCATGAAATAATCAATTTTCAGGATATTTTAGACGCGATGGCATCCAAAACGTGAATTTTATAACCAAATCGAAAAACGTGTTCGATTCACAAAATAGTGTAAAAACCTCAGTTTTACACAGTAAAATATTCAACAAACTCACTTGTTCTATTAATCGCCAATATAGTAGCTTTTGTGGCAACAAAAGCTTGCAGAAAGGTCTTCTTTTGTAAAATCGCGAAGACGTTCGCAATTTACACGCGTCTCCTTTCATATATGGCACAAGACAACCAGCTCGCCGCAATTCTTGCTCAAAAGTCGCTATTACCATCCAAATAACAATAAATTATAGCAACAATAAAATGTGAGTATGCACGATCATTTTGCCGCCTTAATTCAAAAATTCACTTTTCAGAACAGAACACAAATTCGCACCAAGTTACAAATAAAAAAAATCAAGTTTGTTTGTTTTATGTGTCATGGGTTACAAAATATCTCTTTTGTGTCGTCAACTTGCATCCAGTTTTGATGTCTTCAATTTGACACAATCAATTTAAAGCAAAATTCAACAGGCAAAATCCACCGACCTTTTGCACACTTCAACTTTGCCCCGCTGTTTCAAAAATTGCATCGTGCGTAAATCGTATAATCATTTGCAAACAGGTAAAATTTTTTAAACATCAAAAAAAACCAACAAGATGAACCCATTCAAAAGCTAAACTGGTAACTTATTTCGTTCTCGTTTCACTAGCTTGACTCTGTTATTCTTTCCTAATTTAAATAAACAACTAACAATCCAAATTAAAATTAAACACCCATACTATTTAACCTAAATCGTTCATTTGAAACTGACAAAATCGTCATATAAAATAAATTTTTTTAAAAAATTAAAAACTTTCCCTTTTCTATTATCCAAAAATGCAGATTAAATACAGGGCCGGATTAAGACAGATTCCTTCGTTAACTATAAATTTTTAATTATTAAAAATTACACGTGGACTTCTTTAAACATGTTGTTCCAACTGATAAGTTGTGGCTTGCCTGTGATTTGCGTCACAACCATGCAAAATCCTACACTTCTTAAAAATAAAGCTCAAGTCATAACAATCTAATTTACAAAATGACTTGCAATGATAAAAGTAAAATTAAAATCCCCTTATACTAATAAATTTAACAAAACTAACCCCTTCCTTAACCTTAACTTATCTCTAATCTTCATCAGGGCTTAAATCAAATTCGTCTACCAACTCTCCATCCAAAAATTTTCTATCTTCGTATGAATAAATAGAGTCGAGATGAAATTTTCCACGCATTCGATTTGAATTGGGATATTTCAACGTGTACGAATTCTCATTTTTCTCAACAACAATGTAAGGACCCTCAAATGGAAGTTGAAGCTTTTGGCAACGATCCTTGGATCTCAAACCAACTCGTAAGCTTCGAATAATCACAAGATCCCCAAGTGCAAAGCTACACTTTTTCTTAATCTTACTATTTACACCCTGTAAGTATCTATCACTCCTTTTTTTAAGGCGTTCCCTAACTTTAATTAAATGTTCTCTGTAGTTAATCTCGTGATCAACAATCCAGGGTCTATCAGGCTGTTTCCCGAACATGACGAAAACAGGAGGCAATTCCGTTACAGTGCTAGGGGTTTCATTGATGAATCGCTCCACCAGAGGAATGTATTGGGACCATGAAATTTGATCTTGGAAAGTCAACAAACGAAGGAACTTGATCGTTTCCTGCACGTATCTTTCACTCATATTCCCTTGAGGATGTCTAACAGAACAAAAAGTTACCCTGATCCCCTTATTGTGCCAGTGCGTTTTAAACTTTAAACTTTGGAAATATCTAGCGTTGTCAACCAGAATGGTTTGAGGCGTGATAACATCTTTACAAAACTTTTCCAAACATTGGATAGTGACATCAGTAGTGCAAGTTTGTGTAGGATACAACTTTATGAATTTTGAAAAAGCATCAACAATTACCAAGACGTTTTTGTAATCTGCCCCGCTGGGTATCAGATTTCCTATATAATCTAATGCTATAAGTTCTCCAGGTTCTGAGGTTTGCACGCTTTTATAATAATTTTGGTTATGAAAATTTTTGTACTTCCCTAAAGCACACAAGTTGCAAAGATTTATTGTTCTCTTGATGATTTTGAGGTCTTTTTTGCAAAAGTAATTCTCCCTGAAAATTAACCACACCTTTCTAATGCCAATATGTCCGTATTTCAAATGCAAATGTTCACAAATTTCAATGGTAGCAGTTTCGTTTACCACATATAGTTCTAATCCCCTTAGTAATTTTACGATAAATCCATTAATGATTTTAAATGACTTTAAAATTTTAGCATCCTTTTTATTTATTTTATCTCTAAGTTCGGCAAAACATTCATCCCCTTGTACATTTCTAACGTAATCATTCGTGTGCGGGACCTCGTTAGTGTGAAAACGGTTTAAAGCGATCAAAACATTTTTAGCACAATCTCCTAAGTCTTTTCTGCTTAAAGCATCGGCCACTACATTACTTTTCCCCTTGATATGAGTGATGTCAAAATCAAACTCTTGAATCAACAAAGCCCATCGATAGATACGGTTATTCGTGAATTTAGTTCGCATTAAAAAAGTGAGAGCAGAATGATCGGTCTGAATCTCGAATTTATTCCCTATTAAGTAAAATTTCAATTTTAACAACGAGTACACAATTGCAAGCATTTCTTTCTCGGTAGTAGAATATCTAATTTCAGGCCCCCTTAATGTTCTCGATACGAATGATATTGGCACCTCTAAATCGTCTTTAAATTGTATCAAAGCCCCTGCAATAGCTTTATCGCTTGCATCTGTGCGCAGAATAAATTTGCTTTTGAAATCGGGATGGATGAGTTTTAAATTTTTATACATGGCCTCTTTTATTTCCGAAAACGCAAGTTCTTTGTCTGGACCCCAAGTCCATTTTTCCCCTTTTTTTAATAATTGTAATAGAGGTGTCGTAGCTTTTGAATAATCGGGTATGAATTTTTTGTAATAGTTCATCAACCCTAGAAAACCCCGAAGTGTGCGCAAATTAAATGGTCTTGGAAATTCCTTAATTTCCTTCACACGACTCTCATCTATCTCAATTTCCGATCCAGAAATAACGTACCCTAGATAATTGATTTTAGCTTTAAAAAACTCACATTTGTTCAAATTTAATTTTAGACCGGATTCATTAAGGACATGTAAAATGATGCGCAAATGCTCCCAATGATCTTCCTCAGTATCGCTAAAAATAATGATATCGTCTATGTAATGTCCACTAAAATGACAATACTTGTCTAGAATGCCTTGCATCGCGTTCACCAATGCTGCCGAACTCGTAGATAAACCGAACGGTACCACCTTGAATACATAAGTAGACCCGTTTATGCAGAACCCTGTAAACTTTTGCGAATCTGGATGTAATTGAATTAACCAAAAAGAGTTTTTCAAGTCCAGTTTTGAAAAATAACGCTTGTTTCCCAATCGAGAAAACAAACTAGTCATCTCCTCTGGAGATTCATGTTGTGGCTTGGTGATGGCATTTATCCCCCTAGCATCTAAACAAAGACGAAAACTTCCATCTTTCTTCCCAACTACTACGATAGGACTAATATAAGCGGTAGATGCTTTTTTAATGATATCATCCTTCAACATCTTTTTAATTTCTACCATCACTTTATCCTTGTAGGCGTGTGGTATTGGGTATGTTTTACATTTGAATGGCTTGTCCTCTACCACCTGGAGTTTATGTAAATAACCCTTGGCTACCCCTGATTTTTCATTTACCAAGTTGCCGTACTGTCCTAACAAATGTTCTACTCTCGCGAGGAATTGACCATCTACATCTAGAACTTCCCCTTTATTAACATCGATATTATTAACCCTGCTTTTATTGAAGCATGTCTCCAGTGCTAAACATTGATTTACCTGGCATTCTTTTTTCCTATTAACATTTAACTCCCCATGGCCAATATTATTAATTATCCCCTGACTAACAAATCTTTCCTTATTCATTTCCTGAACCTCATTAACATTATTAACCCTCAAAACTGGTTTAATATCATCCCCTATTAATGAACCTCTTTCCCATGGAAAACTTTCCTCTCCAATAATTATCCTTCTACAAGTAGCATCAATTATCATTTCCAATTTTTCGATAAGGTCAATGCCAATAATACACCCCATTGACAACCCTTTAATAATTAACAAATTTTCTTGCACCGTGACTTTACCAATTTTAATGTCAGCCATAATACTTCTATTGGCTTGGGCAAACTTTTTGTTATTGGCAGTAACTAACTGTACTTGCTTTGTACTGACCACCAAATTCTTAAAATTTCTCATATTGCTTTCAATTAGTTCTGCAGAAATTAGAGACAGTTCCGAACCTGTGTCCACTAAACTGATAAAATTGACATTGTTTACGTTCACTGTAATAAACGGTAAACTGGACTTTCCTTCAGCCTCCGAAAGCTGATCCTCGTCATTTAGAATGAATTCCCGTGGGTGCTGATAGGAATTCACCCTCAACGCTACTGAACTGTCTCTTACTGAAAATCCTCATTCCCCTCAACTACTGTAGCTGCAACGTCATGTGTGATATTGACATTGTTCACACGAACATTCCCTCTGTCGTTGCCTGAATTCGAGTTTCCCGGAGGCCTATTAAATTGTGGCCTCGCGTCCGAACTACTATACTGTCTATTCTCATGGCTAGACTCACCTTGTCGCTCATTCCCACTGCGATTTCTCCAATTCTGGAATCCCCCACGACTACCTCCGAAATTACCTCCGCGTCCCTGGTGAGGACTATCGCGATGATGCCTGTTCTCACTGTTTTGATTATGCGGAGTTCCGCGATTACCCCCGGCATTTTGTCTTGGAGCGCCCCTAAATGTTCCCCCATTGAATCTATTGCCGCTATTACGATTTCGCATACCTTCCTCGTTACGTTCGGGATAATTCCACACTCTAGCCCCGAAATTCTCCTCCTTGGCCACATTAGGTTTCCCCGTGCCATCCAACCTTCTCAGAACAGTGGTCAGCCCTTCTATCGTCGTAACATCTTTAATAGCAACGATATTCAAGAAATCTTGCTGAAAATGTTTCGATAAACACCTCACGATCTCACTTTCGGGATAAGGTGGATCCAATTGCAAGGCTACATTTATTACGCTTTCCGCATATTCATTTAGACTACCATAGCCCGGATATACACCTGAAACTAGTTTTTGACGCACGCACCACTGTGTATCCTGATCCCAATATCTATTTAGGAACATAGTACTAAACTCGTCAAAACTATGGAAGCGATCCTGTACGATCCCAAACCATTCCTCTGCGTTGCCCTTCATCATTGAATTTAGAGCGCTTTTTAATTGGTCAATGCCAAGGTTTTCAACCGCCACCTTAGCATGTTTTAAAAATTGTCTAGGGTTAATTCCCTTTAAACCCTGACCGTGAAATCTTAATTTCAAATCTTTACTAATGATCGCAGAAACCTCCTGCATCGATCTGTTCATACTATGACTACCCCTATCGTATACAAATGTCTGATTTGTTACGCTCGATTCTAAATTGTTCATACCTGATTTTACCTCCTCTAATTTTTCATTGATGTCGTGCACCTTTGCATCAACTGTTTGCTTTAAGATTTCTACAACTGATTTTTGTATACCCACATTTTGACCTAGATTTACAATTTCATCCTTATTTTGATTTACATGGGCCCTAACTTTATTATTTTGTATAATACAACTTTGTAGATCCCTTTTAACAATTTCTAATTCTCTGAATTTTTCACAGACTTGTGACTCAGGATCAAGAGTTATATCCAAAGCCTCTCTATTTACCTTATTCAAAATTTCAATTTCTTTTGCCTGCAATAATTGTGTGAAATTAGTATTACATTTTTCAATACTTTCGTCTACTTTTGCCTTTGTAACCCCATCTTTAAGTAACGCTTCTAAACCAAATTCTACATCTTCGACACGTTTGATAGTTTTATTTAAACCTTCCCTTATTAACCTATTATCACCCTCAAATTTCGCGTCTAGACTCTCAATTTTACTGTCAAAAAGATCTTTTGTCTCTTTGTTAACCTCGTGTAAATCCTTTAATAAATCCTCCCTTAAGTTTACCATTTTATCAGTTATTTCCACGGACATATCACTCATTTTTATGTTTAACACATCCCTTGTTTCCTTATTCTCTGCCCTCATTTCTTTATTTTCTACTTTTATTTCATCCAAACTGACAGTCAAACCCTTTATTTCGTCTTTATTTTCTTTCATATGACTCATCATGCTTCTCAACATCGCCATTATATCATCGTCTTTATTTTGTTTTTGTTCTACCGTCCCTGTATTTATTTTCTCCGGTATCTTAACGTCCCCTTGTTGACCTACTGTCCCTGTATTTATTCCTTCCGGCATTTTTACATCCCCCATTTCCACAGTACCCCTTCTTGTGCTAGTCATTTGCGGTGAGTCTATGGTACCAATATTGAGTTCCCCTTGTAGGTCCTCAACTGGATCATGCCCATCGTGCACCCCTTCTGTACTCATGGCTATGGGTTCGTACTGCTGTTCGTCAGCCATATCACCCCTAAATTGACTTTACAAATTCCTAACTGACCTATAAATCGAGCCCCACTTTTGGTCGCCACAAAAACTATTTTTTGGCGCCACACTGAGCTTTACTACCCCTAAATTAACCCTTTCTCGAGTCCCACGTTCGTGTGCCACAAAAACTGTTTTTTGTTAGCCCCAATTTAGCCCCACTTGCGGCGCCCAACAATGAAATCAAAGAGACGAAACGAATCAAAGGGTGTAAAAAGTCAAGTGGTGATTTTTTATAATTCTTTTGTTGTATAACTTGAGCATATTGAGACAGAATAGACACAATTGTCAAAGAGAATGTAAATTTGTGTACTTGTGTGCACAGTATAAACTGGATGGTATTATTTAAAAGCAAACAATATTCTATACCTCCAATTAACACTGTGTAAATGTTTAATGTGTAATAAAATAATATAAAATCAAAAATGTTCACAAATATAAAATTCAGTACCTTTTTCATTAAATTCTTGATAAGACACAAATCTTTGAATCACCTTGTATCTCGTAGTCTGGATTTTTGTGGTAGGGTGGTAGGCAAACCGTACGGCAATGTGGCTTCCGGCTGGAATGCACATGTAGTATTCAGCTCCCGTATTTTGCTCAAATCTTCTTTATTCGCAAGAAAACAGTGAAAGTGGTGTGTGATATCTTCTCAAGTGGTATTCAAATCTCGAAAATCGATTTAAATAGAATTGCACGGCTTCTGTGTCGTACAACAAAAATGTGGACATGTGTTGAGAAACTTAACCTCCAAATTTTAATCGTGGTTAAAATCATCCAATTTCTTAAGCATCAAAATCGGTAAATAGGATAAATCTTGATTTATCTAACGCAGCATTCATGAAATAATCAATTTTCAGGATATTTTAGACGCGATGGCATCCAAAACGTGAATTTTATAACCAAATCGAAAAACGTGTTCGATTCACAAAATAGTGTAAAAACCTCAGTTTTACACAGTAAAATATTCAACAAACTCACTTGTTCTATTAATCGCCAATATAGTAGCTTTTGTGGCAACAAAAGCTTGCAGAAAGGTCTTCTTTTGTAAAATCGCGAAGACGTTCGCAATTTACACGCGTCTCCTTTCATATATGGCACAAGACAACCAGCTCGCCGCAATTCTTGCTCAAAAGTCGCTATTACCATCCAAATAACAATAAATTATAGCAACAATAAAATGTGAGTATGCACGATCATTTTGCCGCCTTAATTCAAAAATTCACTTTTCAGAACAGAACACAAATTCGCACCAAGTTACAAATAAAAAAAATCAAGTTTGTTTGTTTTATGTGTCATGGGTTACAAAATATCTCTTTTGTGTCGTCAACTTGCATCCAGTTTTGATGTCTTCAATTTGACACAATCAATTTAAAGCAAAATTCAACAGGCAAAATCCACCGACCTTTTGCACACTTCAATATATATTTCTGTATTATATTTTTAATTACAAAAAACAAAAATACAAACAGAAATTAAAATTCCTTCGAAAAGAAAAAACGGAAATAACCTCGCTTTCTTCTTTTATTCCGCCCACCTCTGTCAGGGGCATTTCGCAGCCACGTTTTAATTACATCTTCGACTTGGGTTTGTATGGCATCCTTAGTCCTTACAGAGACGATTCTTTCTGACGACTCCTGAAATTAAAGTGTATATAAGTATAATTTTATTGAAACAATAGAAATCGTAGAACTGATGTAACTTTATGATCAAGTTGCATGACTTGCAGAAGCGCATATAATACATAATATTTACTATTCATACACACGCAATAAATAGACGATTCATGTAATAATAGGATTCTACTTACGTATTTTCGATTTTCGGAATCCATTCCTGGGTGGGTGATGGTGAAATCTTCGCTTATTCTTACACATACCTTAGACACATACGTAGCGCGTTAAACGACATAAGACAGTTCGTTGAAGCGCAGCCAACCTGAGCTGTATAACCAACATAAAAGTAATAGATGACAAATCTTACCAAATTCCAAAAATAAAAAGACAATATCATATTTTTTATTATAATTGGTGCTTCCCGGAGTCCGTAATTTTTGAAAATACAAAAAACACATAGTGATCTGATCAACACAATAATAATTAGACGTAAAAATTATGCCTGTATTGAGATGATGCTGGAAACCTGTTGAGGGCCTACCGGCGGGCCAATGCACGTATTCAGACAGCGTTTCCATGACTCTGGTCCTGCAGCGGCCCGGTAACTGTAGCCCGTGGCCGCTTTGCTGCCAGCACTGCCGGCATAGTGCCGCCTTACGGCCGACGGTGTAGTGTTTGCTGGGAAGGTTATCCCAAAATGTATGTTTATATATTAATCTAAGGTACTTATTCAAAAACTATTATAAATTACTTTAACAATTTTAGCAAAACTTATTGCGAATGAATGATTTCAAAGATGAATCTAAAAATTACTTATGTGATGCAAAAACACGTATCGACTTGTTACAACGAAGCTGACTGTTGAACTGCCACCGCACTTAGGTGTTAAACTATGCCCTTAAGAAGGCCTTACACACACACAAATACAAATGCGTCATCATCTAGAATATTCTAGATATGACTGCTGTATGAATGCTCCCTCTGTACGAATCATCCCGGTTTTCCCCTATGTGAAGACATAGTTCAAATTTTTAAAATGTTGTTATATTGAGAACTACTTTGGAAAAAATAGTATTTTGCTGGTTTTTCAAAAACTTCATAATAAAAAGGTTTTGAGAAAAACGAAATTTTAGAATGTAAAATTACCTGCAAGTTTCGTTATTCAAAATGGATTTTTTCTAAATTGGCTGAATTAAGGAATTTAAATTTTCACGTAATATAATATAATTAATTATTACCAATAATGGTATATTAAAAATGATGCAGATTGGTGAGTGACAATGTCGGCTCGCTCCTTGTTTAAAAAATAGAATATAATAGCTATAAATTTTTATAGTACCCAGTCACTTCGTATTTTAGGATTGCATCCCTGGATTTGCTTTCATTTTCCATGTTGCTACAATATTAAAACATAATTTGGTAAAAAGCGAGGTGGTTAATAAAAAATAAAAGAAGAAAAGATTGAAGTACATAAAAGTATATTTTGTTTTTAGATCAAATTTTATACAATCTCTCTTGTTATGAACATTTGACAATTACTGGACTGTGTATTATATTAAAAATGATTAGGAATTATATTATGGTACAATTTTAAAATCTTTATAACAGAAAATAGTTATTTGTGTCAGTATAAAACAACTAACTATACATAACAATATGTATATAATATATTATGGCTAAACAGCGATTGTCAGACCCTTAAATCTGCATATAAATGAACAACGCAACATGTTACTGTCTTTATTACATATAACAATTCCTTCCTAAAGCTATCTGCATTAGTTAGCACACATTGAGGTAATATAATTGTTAGACAAATACCAATTCGAAATGATACATTGTGAGTTTAGTTGACTAACTCACAATATAAAATTTCCTCTTTTTTTAAATTATTTAAAAGTGACAGAACATGGAGGGAAGCGTCGCTCAAACGACATACTTTACTGTATCACAGCCAAGAATTCACATGGAAATTAAAGTATATAACATTAAAAAGCATAAAGAACATTTTATTTTAGCCACCTTTGGTGACATATCAATCAAATATTCTAAATTATTCTACATAAGTAACAAACACTATACTAATATATTATAAATCAGTTCGTGCATGTATCAATGTATGAAAATACACAGTAAATTAATAAAATACAGATCTTTGTGAAAAACATTAAAAGCAGTTCTATCACACGACTCCCTTGAGATCGGCAGTGGCACGGGTAACTTGCATTGCCACAATTCTCTTCTCTACGTATAACAACAAAACCCTCTTTAAGTTAATTCTTTGCAATTAGAAGTATATATTTATATATCACTCATCATAATACTCGATTCGTTCGTTTCTACAACATCCTTTTACGTATACCTGCAGCTCACAATAATTATTTTTTATTTATCTACCATACATCATTGATGATACTGTCATTTATTACTTCTCCTATTTTTCTTCTTTTCCTTTTCTATTGTCATGAAAATTGTGTTATACTTTCTTTTGATACCTACATCTATTATTCCACTACAATACACAAGATAAAATGTAATAAAAATTATGCTCCAATGGATGAATGGGAAGAATTAGTAATCAATTTTTAAAAATTAATTTTTGCTACAGGCCATAATTAATAGTAGTAAAAATAAAACAAAACAAAAATTTAAACAAAAAAAAATACCTAATTTACAATAAAATTTTATAATAAATCAATATTGGGTATCTACTATGTATATAAATATTTACATTACCAACAATCTTACATAATAATTTACAGATTGCTGCTAAAATCTCTCTCTCTAATCTTTGTTCAATAAAAAAATACAATCTTTAATTTACACCAAGTAAAAACAAAATTCACAAGTAAAACTAACTTTTTTCGATCAGCCTTTGTTCAATTAGTTTTTAACTTTTTTACAATTTTGTCCATCGTCATCACAGCTTTGTTCTGGAGCTGACCATCTCCTTTTTTTATTTGAATTAACACAGTCTGGAGAGCTCGATTGTGGTTGCAGATAACTCTGCTGACTAACGTTAGGTTGAACAGTATTTGTAGTCACTTTCTGACTCATACTATTCACGCTATTATAATATGGATTACCCACAAGAGATTGACTACTTTTTATTACATGATAAGACTCGGAAGGTAACTGTTGATTATTCCCGCTTGCTGATATTTGTCGTGTCGTTACTGCTGTTGTTGTCGCTGTCGTCATTATTGTTGAACTATGGTTTGTGTTAATTATAGGTGGAAATTCGCGAGGTGTTAACGATACTAAAATATCTCCAACTTGTAAACGATGTGCCTTTAATCCGTACACTTGAAACGTACGGTCGGGAGCACAGGAAGCCCATCCTTGACCGTACACAAACAATGGATGTTCCAAAGAAGCTTCGCATTCAACCTGAAATCAAAATATTCTTCTTTAATAAGTGCGTGCATCACTACAATAAATTATGTATTCTTTTTGATACGAAGGAAGTTATGGCGATTGGTTGGATAAATCTATTTAAAGCAACAGCTCTCTATGATACATCAAAATAAGTTTGCTATTAAATTAAATGAAACGCGAGAAACAAAGATAATAATTATGTAAGTTTGCAAAAAATTTGAAACTCATATAATATAATGAATTAATGCTGTCAGTACATATTAATCATTCTTACACAACCTCATTACATTATTAGCTTTATAGTACTATGTACAATTTATTTATTTAATCGTGGTTCCATATCAAAGTTCAATTATTCTTTGAAAAGAAGATTTCTTTTCCATAATTTAGTATAATTACACTGATCAACAACAAATTTTCATCAGAGATGATTTAAACTGAATTAAATAGAGTTTTTTTCTAGCACCTCCAGTTTTTGAAATGGGAATAATCTACTTCATCTACTCGTAATTCACTAAAAGTATTGCTATTTTCTATGTTTGTGGGATAGTCGTGCAACATCTGATCATTACATAAAAAAAGATTGGAATCAACGAATAATTGACTAATAAAAGTAGAGTGTTCAGTCAGTTCCCTCTACAACATCTACCTCCATTACACGTAAAATTGGAATTAATGAAAACTTTTTCTTAAAAATACGTTCTATTGTAGTTTTTAAGAAAATTGGGTATGCGGTCTCTGACACCGGCGCCACTACTAAGGAAGGTTAAAGTAGATTAGGTGTTTCCAAAATCAACAATGAAATTTCCAATAATTGTACTATAATATTATAATCAAAGGTACAAGTCATTCATTTTCAACCGAGATATATGGCATGGGTGCACTACACACTAGTCCAATAATATAGCCTTCATAAGTTGAAAATTAATTACCTGTACTACCATAGTTTGTACGCAACTTTTTGAATTTGCTGAACCTGCATATTATGCTAATTAATTTAAAAATGGAAAAAAAATTTTTTGTTAAAATCCTCTCTAGGGAAGGAATCATGTTAAGTAATCCTTTGAGTTTTTAATATTCTTGTAGCTTGTTTTTCTGCTTTGCAAATTAAAGCTTTAAAACTGTTTTTCTTGCTACTTTTGTAATAATGTACTCCTAATTATTGTTAGGTGAATCAATTTTAAAAATTGTACTTGTAAATACAAGGGAATTTTTTCGTTCTTTTCGTTTTTTTCGTCATTAGATGTAGTGTCTATGGTGTTTAATTACGATTTAAAGAAACATGGGTATATTTTTATTAATAATAAATTTATGATTAATATTTTTTGTATACCAATACAAAGAAATATAATGGGTCAGATGTCAGAATGAAATAAAATGATAGTTGTGAGCGACAGCATAATTATAACAATTACATATTGACCCTAGTGATATTAGCAATTTACATTAATTTACTCTGTTTTTTATTTCTAGTAATTCATTACAAAATCGAAGGTAATCTATTCACACTATTTTTATACATAATCTACTTTCATAATGATCTGATCATTTTTTTGTTATCCTGATAAATCGAATTTAGAACGACTAATCGATTGGCTAGAAAGTCTCATTACTACGACCTTTTGTGCAAAACACAACATTGTAAGAAAGCAGTACATCGTACATTCGTTTTCCTTCGAAGTGCTTAACCCATCATAAATACGAAAATATTGTATATAAGTAGAATATACCATGGAATATACCTGCATAATTTTGTATTACCTATCTCCACTACTTTGGGCGAGGAAAATGTTGAAAATCGTGATTATTGAATCTAACAACTAAAAACCTAATGACATGGAGCGCGCCTACAACTATTAAAATAAATAATATTATATGCAGTCAAGTACTTCTCTGTAGGAAATTTAATTTCCTATAAATTGTCTAAATATAATTTATTTGTATTTTTTATGGTTTTTGGCAACGTTTCTAGTAAAAGTAAAACATTTTTTTTTGTACAATTAAAACTATCATTATAAGAATGTCTTATAAAACTCTGTCTGTCTCTCTTCGAGTAACACTCTCTCACACTCGATTGTCCATTTATTAACCAACCCAAAAGACTTCACTTATTTATCACCTTATAAGGTCGGAGTGGCCGACAGAATGATCATAATCATATTATTAGTTCCAATTTCATATTTTGAAGTCGATGTTCCTATAAATATGTAAATCGGATTTATTTTCACAATTGGATTCAACTATAATATTCTGATAAAACAAGAAACTCGTAAAACCCTTAAAACAAACTAAGAAGAAAAATAATTTGTAAGAAAACATTTATATAAAAACGGATTATATCACCGATTGTATTGATTTGCTGTTATTCTAAATTTCATACTGCAAACTTCCTTAGAAATAAAAATATTATTCGCTTACTAAAAATTGCCGATGCTTTGGATGCTTTGGATATTATTATTTATGTCTTTTTTGAATCTTGCATTTTGAAAAAAAATTTAATGCATCAAAAATTACTAGGTGAGGGCGAGCCTTTAATGGCAAACCGAAGTGCGTATGTTAGTTTTTCTCTGAACAAAACTATAGCAAGAACATAAATGGTTTTATGATATCCAATAGTAAAACTAGATAAAAATCGCCAAAAACTGTGCAAATTTTTCAACTTGATACTACAAACTACACCGAGAGGGTTTACCAAATTAGGTGTCGCAAAAAGCACCTTTTCCCAATTTGGGTTCCACCAAACCACTTTCTAATTATCAATTATTAAGTAATGTATTGTTTTCATATATCTGTTAGGAGTTAGGGCGATAATACAGATAATTTAGTAATTAAAAAAAAACATACGAATACAAAACATATTTCTCAGTTCGTGAGTGGAGATAGAGCGAATTTGTTCCTTAGTGGTTGGGAGTGGCTAATGTGCAGAAACGAATATTTGTCATTTCGGTTCCATATTAATTTGTGGCAATTGGTGGAATTGAGTGTCACGGGTTCTCCCTCGTGCATAACGCATCGCTAACTTCACCTAGATTGAAACACTAAAACTGGAATAGTAATTCCAAAACTGTGCGCAAGAAATTAATTTCAATCTTTGTCTAGTAAATCAGGAAATTAGATTTGTGCATATTTAATAAACTTTATTAATTATAACTACCAGTAATACCAGACTTTAATGCTTTAACCATTTACAAAAAAAATGCTCTTACAAAATTTGTTTTTTAAAAATTTAAATAATAATAAGTAAATTACAAATTTAAAAAAAAATCAAGTTTAAAAATAAATTAATTAATTAATACCTACTTATTGTGACAATGAATATTTCCATAATTAACATAACTTTATAATAATTTATTTGACTTCAGTTAGAACTTCGGAAAATTCAGAAATTGGAGAAAAAAATTATGAGAAGAAATTTAGAGATCAAGATTTATGCAAAACTTTGGCACGTCGGTGATGTCTGAAGAAAAGATGCTATGGGCATTAAAATATGGGCGCTGCTAAATAATTATTTCTGCTTAAGTTCGTATATCACGGTAACTTTCAAGTTTTCCTTTTTAGCATCGGAAAAGTTTCCTTTTGTGTGCCTGGAATGTGTAAAAAGTACATTAATTGTGATTATATGTCAGGATTATTCTTTATTATTTAGCATAACTTTCCATTAAAATTTGGTGAAGGTTATACAAGATTCCACCTTCATGAATTATTATTTTAAATCAGAAAGTAAGTTTTTGATAAAACCTTGAACTGCCATCCTAGAGTATTTCACGGTCAAGTTCGCATTTTTATTTAATTAGCACTAGCCAAATAATAAATTGTGAAGATGCCGTTGTTTTAATGGGACAATTTTGTACAATAAAAAGACAGGCAATAGTTCTCTTGGTGAGGTGGTTATTACTTATTAGAAGTTATTACCGAACTAATAATAATATATTATAAGCGTTGTAGTACGTACAAAATAGTAAACTAAAAATGATCTTGCCCAATATAACGCATTCTTGAGTTCTCTTATTATTAGTAATTTTAAATAACGGATAATCAATTAATTCGTGATTCATGTAGTGACACTTGATAGTCACCATATCTGTATTTGAAAATCAGAAAATTATGTACTGTAAATGATGTCATAGTATAAAGAAAATATTTGAGAAATTATATCTAGTGGAAAGCATTGCATAAAAGCAAAGCGAGAAAATGGCACATATAACATAATAAAGCATTTTTTTTCTAGTAAAATTTGACCACTATTCTTGTTATAGGAGGGATTGCATCCAATAAATCTAATCAATAATTTAGATTCTTTATCAATTTTTTGTAATTTTTGCATACAGTTTTTTGAGAACTAGTATATTTAAATATTATCAAACACTGCATTATTTTGTTGGGACGTATTATTTGTTCAAGTTTTAGAATCTTAAGACAGTGGGGTCCACAGATGTCGAAAGTTTGAGAAACACTGCCTTTAAATTACCGCGATTCCATAGTACGTTCGTTATCAATATCAGTAAATGATGACCCCCGACGCGTTCGTTTTAATTTTTACACCTTGCTAAATTTCTGATGTTTCAAAACCTATACTGATCTGATCATGATCATTGACCAAGTATTACTTTTAAATAATATAATAATAAATTATGAACAATATAAATAGTGATAACTAATTACAACGTTGATAGATATTAATGTGTATAGAAATCTATATTAAAACATATTACGGCAATGTACAATGCAATGAAAGCTGGCCCACGTAGACGAAAATTATCTTATAGTGTTTTAAAATAAATTAAATATAAACAGTGCCAACTCTTTTAAAATATTTTTTGTCAAAAACATTTAAAAATAGACCATTTTAAGTGAATGACGGTTGTAAATGAACAAAGAGTGTAAATAAAGATAATAATATAACCATCTGTCATATCTGAATTTTATTTGATAATATTATGTGTATTATTTTTAAAACGGAAAGCATAATTCCTCAATTAATAAAAAAATTTATTTTATTTTAAGTAGATAATAATTTAATAACTAATTACATAATTACGAAGAGACCAGTTTATAGGTATTCATTGAAAAGATGTGAAAAAAAAGGTGACGGCTTACTTATTCAAAATTTGTAAAAATGTTATTAATGTATGAAATGTTTTGTAAACTTCACCCTTGTAAAAATGATTGTAAGGATATATTTTTAAAACCAACCCTAATACCATAGTAGTATAATAATTTTTTATAAAAATTTCGATAAGAAGTAAGATTCTATTAGTATTATACTTATACTATGCTAATACTATCGAGGAGATATGCACGTCTGTCTGTCTATGCAGACTCGTGAAATTTGGTGAAATACATTGTTGCAAACATATGGCTTACTTATAAGTGAAAATTTACTATCGTGATAGTGCAATATAATACCAGTGCATCTCAAACGAATATTGATCTAGTTATCGAGCTTAGATATAATATACAGGGTGGCGCATGGAAGACGCCCCAGTAACTTGAAAACGATTTGTGGTATGCATACTCGATTTTCGATATGCTATAATGCAATTTTTATAGTTATTTTTAATGCCCCTACCCCCTACCTAACTCTCATCACTTTCAACTTTAAAATCTTAAATGGTTCCCTACCCTTTCCAATATATGAAATGCAAGCTGTAAAATTACTATATCGTTTGGTGCAAATAAAATTTAAATCTATCAATTGGTTTTCGAGTTACTAAAACAAATGTTTTAAGTCTTAGCTATAATTTTGAACATTTAGTTGATTTATAGAACATAGAAATAGTACTAAGTTTTAGGTCAATAATATACAGGGTGTCCCCGCACTCACTTTACATAACTTAGGTGGTGATAGAGGACACTTTTCTAAGAACAATTTTTAACAAAAATTTTTTTCTAAATTCAAACCCTCGAAAGTTAGGCCTCTTTAAAGCATTTTTTTTAATTTCCACCTTCACGTGGCCATAGCCCCGAAAGTATTGATTTTTCAGTAAAAATGGTTTAGTCATTTTTTAAAGAGCGTGAAATAATCTACAAACTAGATTCAAACCTTTTCTTGTCTAAAATCAACGGCTTTCGAGTTATGAATTAAAGTAGGTTAAAAAATGTCGAAAAATTTGAGCTTTCTTTTTCTCTGGTTTTTTTCAAGACCCTGTATCTTTTAAACGAAACATTTTACAAAAAATCTGACGCCCCATTCCGGATAGGAAATTTAACGGACTATAACTTTTGTCTAGTAAAAATTTTTGAGAAACCAATCCATTTCACAGAAAATCAGAAAATAACAAACGAGACAGCTACAAAACATAAAATTTAATTCACAAAATTTTTATTTTTTTTGAAAAATGATTTTATTAATTAATTTTAAACTATTAGATTATTTAAGTAAATGTTGAAAATGACCACCCTCGTTTTTAATACACAGTCGTGCTCGTTTTAAAATATGCTTTATAGTATTATTTATAAAATGTTCTTTTTTTTTAAAATCCATTATAGCAGAGGTGGTCAACAAGGTCGAGGGATTGACCGGTCGATCACGAGGCCAATTTTGGTAAATCCGTGAATGTGAAAAGTGTCAAAAATTCGAATTTCTGCGATTAAAAGTGTCGAAAAATCGTCTTTTTTCGATTTGTTTCGACAAACATCTTTTAAAACAATCACAACTGTGTATTGAAAATGAGGATGGTCATTTTCAACAATTACTTTATTAATGTAATAATTTAAAATTAATTAATAAAATAATTTTTCAAAAAAAATAAAAATTTTGTGAATTAAATTTTATGTTTTGTAGCTGCCTTGTTTGTTATTTTCTGATTTTCTGTGAAATGGATTGGTTTTTCAAAAATTTTTACTAGACCAAAGTTGTAGTCCGTTAAATTTCCTATCCGGAATGGGGCGTCAGATTTTTTGTAAAATCTTTCGTTTAAAAGATACAGGGTTTTGAAAAAAAACAAAAAAAAAGAAAGCTCAAATTTTTCGACATTTTTTAACTTACTTTAATTCATAACTCAAAAGCCGTTGATTTTAGATAATAAAAGGGTTAAATCTAGTTTGTAGATTATTTCACGCTCTTTAAAAAAGTACTAAACCATTTTTACCGCAAAATCAATATTTTCGGCGCTATGGCCACGTGAAGGTGGAAATTAAAAAAAATGCTTTAAATAGGCCTAACTCTCGAGGGTTTGAATTTAGAAAAAAATTTTTGTTAAATATTGTTCTTAGAAAAGTGTCCTCTATCACCACCTAAGTTATGTAAAGTGAGTGCGGGGACACCCTGTATAAATAAAAAAAAAGGAGAATTAATTAAATAATAACATGACATGTACTGCGTGTTGCTTTCTTTGGAACTTATGTATATTCAGTTGCAGCCGCTGCAGGGGCTAAGCAGAACGAAAACATTTCCAACATACCCCCACTCATATACACACATCTGTGCTTCAAAACAATATGATTTTGTACTGTATGACTAAATTCTATCTATTTGATACATAAACGATGAATGGTTAAAAAAAAAAGTAAAGTAAGTACAAAATTAACTGATAACCGCGGAAATTAGGATCTGTGTACTGTATAACAGGCACACAGGGTATCAGTACCCTCGCATACCGCAAACATATTATTTGCGAATGGAAACTAGTATGTACTGATCGTAAAATCCTTACAAGGTACGCGATAAAATTACCGTTAGACCAATATAATTGAAGATAATGTAATAAATTAGATACAATTGAAGGAAAACCCAATCTTTTTACGTTGAAAAAATATTCGACTATTAGGTACAGGAAAAAAACTATAATTCCACATAATTTTCGTTCGTGTTTTAAAATTATCGGGGTGTATAATAGTGGAATGTGCTGCGTGTAAAATTCTTGTAGTAGTACTACGGCATCGAAACTACAATGTGCTCCAGGTGAGTTAGAATTATCGTTCCGGTACTAGATGACCTTGAACGTCCCAGGCCTACTCGGCGGTCATAATAACCAGCCTGTTCGCTACTCTTGCTGAATAGCAGTTTCTCCTCCGGATTCTTGCGGATCGTCTGGCGCCAGCCTACCCACTTCTTTTACGATCTGTCCTTTCACCGGTTGCGGAAAGTTTTAACACATCACAACTACCTATTCTGATTTCACCTTTGAAAAATCACTCGTAGTAAAAGCAGGTTGTAAATCACGAAGGAACACAAGCTGGTTTTCTATAAATAACCAATGATCTTTTCTCATTAACAATCAAATTGCATCTTAGGCAGAATTACACAATTGAGTGTGGTCAGTGACCTTGTGTTACCTGGCGTTAGTCGATTATTATTAGTCGGAGAACACAGTTTACTTCTTTGCTGGCCTTCTTTACTTTCTTGTGTCTTTAATGCAAATTGAGGAGACCTCAATGCAATTTTTTTTAGGAATGACAAACAAGGTAGGTATACTATTTGAAATTGTGTGATTCTTGCCAATCAATTATTATGAAATACTCCAAAACAAATATTTAGAATAAAAGATTAATTATTATGCGTATAGCAGCGCGTGCAAATTTTTGATATGTGTGGGTAAATGCCTAACATATCTTACCAATTTTATTATTACGAAATTATAGCAAATTACCAAACTTTACAATTATAACAACTTTTAATTTAGAAATGTTGCAATAAAGTAAGACCTAAATCAATCAAGACCCTACTAATTAATTATTATTACGTAATACAGAAACCAGAAGAAATTTCAAGTTCAATGTACTTTATAAACACCATTGCATGTAATTTTAATGTTTGATTTAGCAATAAAAAAAAACATGTGATATCAATTACCTAATAATTAAAAAAAAAAAAAATTACCTGAGTAGTTCTCTGATTATAAGTAAGTGTAAGAGTTGCAGTTCCTAGGATTGGATTTTCTTCAATTTTCACGACCGTACTTTCAGCTAATCTGAGTGCAGTGCAACATTCTGCAGAAGTAACAAAATCTTCTGTTCGCATATCTTCTATTTTTCGATAACTGCCGTTTGATAATTGTATAAGTGAGCCTTTGTTGAAGTTTCCCGAAAGAATTATATTATTGTTAAACGATTTTGCTGGCGACTTTGGAGGCGATACGGTCGTCGTGCTTAATCGTTTTCTGGTATTTTCCAACAATTTTGGACTATCTGTCAATTTTTGTAAATCGATAGGAATTTTTAAATGATTGGTTTCTCCGGGTCGAGTAAGAATTCTATGTTTTAAGGAACCCTCTTTACCAGTGGGCACTTTAAAATTTACGGACGGTTTTTTTTCATTACGTATAGATGTCTGTGGGATTTGTTGTAAAGAAACTGGAGGACTAAAAGTGGATACCTGAGGTAAGAAATTAACTGAATTGCTAATTGACGATGGCGTAGTTGGAGTGTATGGCGGTTCTAGGGGTGAAAGAGGAGGTGGAGCATAATTTGAGCGAAGTAAAGGAGTATAAGGAGGTTGGTACAGAGGAGAGTATGGTCCAGAATTGTGGTATGCAAAAGGTGGCGGTGGTGGATAGAGTCGAGAATATGCCGCCGAATATGATATATCTTCGACCGAATCTTCCTTTAATTGTGTAATATTTCCAGGTGTTGAAGTAGGTGGCGAAGAATATTTGTTAGGGGACCGTTGAGATGTACTCAATCTGGCACCATTTAGAGACGTATTGATCGATACGCCATTATACCTGCTACAAATACGAATACATTAGTATCATACACTGGAATTACAAGTACTAGTACTAACCCGATTGGTGGAAGAGGTTTGGGTGCAGGCCGCAAAAACTCGGGTGGTTGTTTGGGCGGCCCGCCCCATGGTTCAGGATATGTCATATAAGATATACGTCCTTCTAGACTTGCGGAAATCATCGGTACAATGTAATCTGACGGTCTCCCTGAAACAATAACAAAATATTAGCTGTCAATCACTTCAAATATCAATTTGCAATTTAACAATGAAAGTAAATTGAAAATTTAAAACGTTCATCACATAGATAATAATTCAAGACGTAATGAATGAATGAAAGGAGTATAGTAGTAACCTACTGACACAGAACTTTTAGAGCTGATATCGATTCTGCAACCCCTCGTTCTATGAAACACTTTAGCATGCACAACGCCAACGCAACTAGGTGCAAAATTTTCATTCTTTCAAAGACTTTTTTTATTCAAAATTGAACAAGAAAATAAAACAGTACAAAAATTTGAAAAAAGACCATCCAAAAAGGATTAACGAGCAAAAAGAAAAAATATGTTGTAATAATAAATTTACAAACGGTGAAGGACAAGTTTACTATAATATTTAAGTATTTCTAATGGAATAAAATTAATTAACCGAAAAAAAAAGAATAATTTCGGGATATACAGAATAGTTAGTATCTACAACGTATAATCGATGATTTGAGTTAGATCAGTTAAATTATTATCCATTCTCGATACTGTAATTGCTTTGTTTTTTAAAATTAAACTGCATTAATAAGCCAGCCTATAGATTATAATAAATACAAAATAAGAATAATCATTATTGAAATAAAATCGTTTGCCAAACGTTCGAGAATGCCAAAATGTAATGGAAGTATGCCCTTTAGAAGTTTTTGAACTCTTGGCACCAACGTACTTAAAAAACTAAAGACGTAGTAATACTACATAGTAACCAGTATAAATTATTACTATTATTAGTTATTATTTAGAAAATATTAAGTGGAACGTATTGCATCACAAATAAAGTAGCTTGTCTGTTCGCTGGGGCGCGTGTCAGGTCAATTATTCATTGACTTGGCGTCTCGTGCGACTGCTCTATTCATTTCTAATAAAACTACTCTAAGGTCTTTGTTCTTTGAATTGAGAAATGTCAACTTAACGCGACTTTTACTGTCTGTATAAATAGAATATTAAATTAGTGATTTATCACTACGTCAATTATTGTGACAGAATCATGAATTTACTCGTTCGGAATTTGAAAATTATTTACAAGTTTACTACTATTTAAACTTTTGCATCTTGTACAACTAACTACCTATCCTCTTCCACACATTTATGACTTCTAAATATACGGAATACCAAAAACTATGTGAAATCATGGTAAATCATTAAAACAAAATTGTCTCCTTTGTAGGGAAAATCTTGCAAAATACTATCGACATTCTGGATACTAAAAAAATTGGTTATTTTTATACGTTCCAAAGAGGACGACGTTTACATTTCAATTAACGCGCCGCCCTCCTTGAAACTCATTCATCATCACCCTCTACTATTTCATCGGAAAATGTATTTTCCTACCAGAGGTGGTTTTCAATTTTGAAATATAAACTTGCAGTGTACCTATTTATTTCATTTTAGACCATTTTTATGAATGAATCTAGTAAAAATTGTGAGGTTGGTCCGGAAGTTTTGTTCGAAACTGATGACTTGACCTTAAAACTAAAATCAATGCAGCCGTAGTGTGGCGTGGTTGCCGTGGAAACGGCTCCCCATTCATCCCGGTTTAGCCGCCTCCGCATACACGAGCAGACCACCATCAACCCAATTTATAACACGTCCGCATTACTATAAAGTTTATAATAAATGTTGACCCAATTTTTATCACTTTTGATAAATTAGGTTTAGATTCCATCTAAATTGAAGGTAGAATACATAGATCAATGTTAGTAATAACTAATGTCTAGGAATCAATTATTATCGTCAAGTACCTATAAATAACTTGGATCGATTAACTATATATTATGGGCGTTATTTGTTGAATCTATAAATAAATGTGGTTTAACCATGAAATACTATGCATCGCTATATGTTGCATAGTCGATAGGTACTCGTATACGTTACGCATTTGTCTTTTCAGCCAGCCATTTTCCATATATGAAAATTAAGCTTGAAATTTGACTCACAACTAATGTAAACGCTATTGCCAACATACATACATTATCGGTGATAATTTAAAATGCAAACATATAATTGTAAATTTAGATGCGCAACTTCCCGTCTACTGAAGTTTATCAGTTGGTTATTGATTGTATGTGGCAGGACTGACGTATATTAATAGCTTTTGTTCCAGACACAATGAATAAGTTTATTAGTAAAATTGGTTAAATACGCTGCTGTAGTAATGTACCTCCTATAATGTCGTAATTATATCGATAACAAAAAAAATATCAATCCTACCTAGAATTTTCGATAAACCAAGAGTCGAGTGGGAATTTGAGTTGGAAATATTGCCACTCTATATGACCATAATATAACCGACTAAATATAAAATTATTGCAATATATTCCGGGTTGGTTACTATGTTATAAAATATGGATAGTAATTGCTGTGTTAAAGGTTGTCAATGCAATATATCACATCAAATCGAAAATAACAACTAACGATGCGAGAAACATTAAAATGCTTCAATTTGAAATTATATTTGTAAATTCTATTCGATATTGGACTACCGAACAAAATATTTTATTCAAGTTCTATTATCTTATGTTATGTATAATATGGAAATGCTATATTACTTCAAATCGAATTCGACATGAATAGACAACTTATATAATAATAACAATGAAGCCAATATAAGTCAATAATAACAACTTAGTCTTTCTATATAAGAAAATTACTTGGCAACTCGCATTGTATCAATATTATTCTAAGAAAACCCAACGTAGTAACTTATTGTGGCCAAATCCGGCGATATAAATAAATAATGTGATTCAAACAAAAAAGAAAAATTTTCGTCTTGTATGAACTAAAACAATGTTATTTATAAGTTTTGGTTAAAAATTATCTCATAAATTGGCCATAGAAAAGAAAGAATGTAAGAAAAGAAAAGAAAAAGTGAAACGAATTCAATAAGTTTCTTTCGTTGAAAATTTTAGTAGCTGGCGCTTACGATCTATACCAATACAATTTACTGAAAGCAGATTTCAACCTATCAAAACAGCCATTATTATTATAAGTTTTAATTAATAATTTTCTACTGGATTTTATGTTCAATAAATTATATTTTCTTACTAGCAATAAAAATCGTAGTAATAATTACATTTTTTTTTATTATACTACTATCATTAAATTATTATAATTAGAATCGCCTTATTTGAATAGTGGCATAGCTATAACTTAAAAAAAACATTGACACAATTGTAATTTTCCTTAATAATTCGTATTTAAAAAAATGATACTTTCTTTATTTCTAGAGTTAGTTATAAGTTTTTATTATGATATCCAACAAAATGGCACACATTGTTATTTATTTACGTTTTCATAGGTACAGCCCATCACAAAGATTAAATAGGGTAGGTTATATTATAATATACACCAGGGATAAAATATCCTTTCTTGTCCTATCAAATTCGGTTTAGTATTTCAGATTCTAGATAGCTGCCAAATTAACCCTTTGATAACCACCAGTTTCGTCGTGAAACCACCTACTCTATATAGCAGGGGTGAGCAACTCGCGGCCCGCCAGAACTTTTCGTGCGGCCCGCCAAAGATTTTTAAGTTGGTAATTGTTTAAGTTGATAATATATTTCCATAGATAATATCATTGTAATAAAAAAAAGTAAGCACTATTTCTAAATTTGAAAACGAATTGTATCGACCAAAACTTATTTATTTTGTATGAGAATTTTATAAAAAAACACTCATTTGCCCTCCAGAAAAAAAGTTTTTACCCCCCCCCCTTATATACGGCCCTGCATGCGGCCCGCACAACATATTTTAGTTTGTAAGTGGCCCGTGGCAAAAAAAGCTTGCTCATCCCTGCTCTATAGTATATTTTTAGCTTGTAAAAAGATCTAGTTTGCGCAAATCTTCGTTTGTCTCTAAATGTTTTTTCTTTATCTAAGTGTGTTCAAAATTTAATGAAACAATAATAATAAATATAATAATTTTTTAATTATGTACCAGCCTATAAAACAAACGGGTAATTATTAGACACATCCCAGTAAGCATAATAATATAATAATGTGTAAAACACGTTAAGAACCGTGTACGTATATACTTGGCTACTTCATTTATAATATAATATAAAACCATTATACCGGTTTTCAAAGAATAAAAAAGTGGTGATTTCAATGATCGCTTAGTCTTGATTTTAATCATACATAGATTAAAGTACACCAAATTAAGATTATCACATACAATATTTTTGCTATAAGCTACATGGCATGTTCACTATTCATACGCTGCAATACTATCAAAACTCTTCAGTCTAATCAGGGGCGCCGCGCCCTATTGTTCACAGTGTGCAAAACACACGGGCGGCCAAAATCCCAAAAGAGGAGTTTAGAAAAGGTCATTTACTTTACGGCAGGGAATAAGTGGTAGAAATTTAAGAAATTGTATTAAAAAACTGAAAAAAAATCGGCTACAAGGGCAGCCAAATTAAACTTTGCACACACGGACGGAAGTACCCCTAGCGGTGGCCCTGAGTCTAATGATAATGTTTCCTGGTTTAATGACAAAAATGTTTGAATATTATATAATTGTTAAAAAGTTGTAAGTGGAAATGCAAAAAAAATGTAAATTGATAAGTAAATCAACTTATTATGTATTACTTATGAAAAAAAATCTGCCAAGTAGAATTATTGTAATAGATTGAACGTATAAATAATGTAGTAGGTACATTTTATATACATAATATTTGTTAAATTTGCGTGTTGCTACGTATAGTACGTTTTATGCTAATTTTAATGCTTTGAATATTTAAAATTTTACTAAAACTTTTATTGTACCAAATTTATTAGTCGATATATTAGTCTGAGAACTGTTGAAATTTTTGTGAGTTATTTCATCCACAAAATTTACTATTATTATTGTATTTACTCGATCACGAACATTACATGCGTAGTAAGCCCCCTCTACCCACTTCTCCAATAATCTGAATTTTTTTATGGTGAATATTATATTGTTATACTGTACATAATTATTATTAAATATAATTAATTGTTATATTGATTCATTAATTTGATAGAACGACCGGGTGATCAGAAAGCGGAAGCAGATTCACCAACAGAGTGTGATTTTAAGTTTTTCCGTCTAACCTGAAATTTTGATGTGTTCAAATTATATCCTAAGTACTAATAATATCGTATCTTCAATAGTAGAACAACATTCCATTCAGAAAACCCTGACAGACTGACAAACGTTTAAGCTGAAGTCCAAGAAACAAGTTCAATTATCTTCCAATTAAGTAAAACATCTATTGTGGGAAATTCAATTCTGGAAAAAGTTATTGCCAATTATACTGACACACAGTGCTTCACATTTCACAATCTAAACTGTTGATTTTAATACGTTAGCCGCCACGTGCATTAAATTTCACTCACACTAACATTAAAAATAGGCTATTTTTAAGCGTGGCTGTGGGCTGTCTACGTGTTAAATCTAGTTCAGAGGTAATAATCTCCGATCAATATCTAATTAGGATAATCTTAGCGTCAAAATTTGGACATGATTAAACATCTATTATAATTTATAAGTATACAATCTTCAATGTAAACAGCTGTTAGACGCCATGATGTGGTGGAGTGTATGTTTGCAAATCTGAAGACGTCAATCGAATATCGTTTGATCGAATTAATCTAACTTAATAATTACATCTTCCAACAGAAATGAACTGAGAGATGAACGAACAAAATTGTACACTTTAATTTATTATTTAAATATTAATTTAAAAAATACGACCATGTGAAAACTATAATATTATTATTAATTCATTTTCCCCTAATAATTATTGTGATATGTTGTCTGAGTTGGCTTAAAGACGGATTAAAACAAGTAATCCAAAGAATAACCCGATAATAATAATTTAATAATCAATAATCCACATAATGCAAGTAATCTTGGTAATTTAATAATAATTAAGTAAGAACATAAAATCATATAGAGTTGGCACTTTTACAGTGGAACTTTGATACTTGAATCAGTTTTCGCTGCATACTTGAACGCAAACATAAGTTTTTTTACATTCATCAACCATACTCCCACCATTTTCAACTTCAAAATCTTAAATGACTTCCTACCCTTTCCAAATACATTCAATGAAAACAATAATCAAATGCCATCTTAGCATCTTACTACATAAAAAAATTGAAATTTCTCGGTTCGTCCTGGAGTAACTGCAAAAATTATTTTTTTAAAAAAGAAAATTTGGTTCAGAAATTTCCATCAATGTCGATCAGGAAAGCTATAAAATTACCTTAGCGTTTGGTGCACAGAAAATCAAAATCGGTCAGTTGGTTCACGAGTGATTATAAAAAGTACGGTAGTCTCGATATAATGAACTAATAAATTAGTGCAGGGCCCGTAATACTAAACCAATCTTATTCACTATTCAGAAGTTGAACAAAATAATTACAATAAATAAAATTAAATACCTACAAAATTGATGGAATTGAAATATAAAAATTAGTCGATTGCAAATGCTTTCAGTTCTTGAATTAATTTTGTATTCATCCGTGACGCGCATGAATGGATTAACTGATGTTTATAATGTAAATTAGGAAGAAGTACGAGTCCGGAGGCCGAGCTATGTTACGCGATATAACAATTGCAAAGGCCGCAGGATGAGCTGTTAGAAGAGTAGCAGTAGCACGTGGCCGGAGGCCAAGCTATGCTTTGTGATGATGATGGAAAGCGCAAAGCGGCATCAGAAAACTAGATAAGAATAGAGGTTGTTTTTCAGTGTGCATGAAAATTGGAGTAAATTTCAATGAAAACAAAACAAACTTTAGCTATTTTGTTGGTAAGCATGTGCTGACTACTCTTCTCATCTTTTTCGGAGACTTTCCATCATCACAAAGCATAGCTCAGCCTCCGGCTTAGTAGATATCACGAACTGATTGTGGTTTATAAGAGACCTACCGAAACTAGGTCTAAAAATAATAAAGAAAATCGGTGGGACTACTTTTGAGATACTGTCATCGCAACGAGATATTTTTATTTCAATGCGTAAAATTTCCTCTTTTACCTCGTTGGTATTTTGTTGGCGTATACGTAGGTACTTTATCTTTTACGTAGCCCCAAAGAAACTAAATCCAACGGCGTCAATTGCACGATCGTGGCAGCAAATTAAAATCGCCATTTCGCCAAGGAATTCTGCCGCTGAACTTTGATCGCAATAAAATCATTGTTTCCTGGCCGTATGGCATGTCGTACCGTCTTGTTGAAAGCACATCTCGTCCAAATCCATATCAATTAATTTTAGCCATAAAAATCTTTATGTTTTACAGAACACGAAGTTCCAAAATAAGTTTTTAGCAATATTATGAACACATAGTTCTACTGTGTATTGCTGAATGACTAAAATTGTAATGTTAGGACTTGTGGGCAAATGACAGATGTCAATTTTATAATCATCGAAAAAATGGAGCCATATAGCAAACATAACCTAAAAACATTCCGGTAGCTCCTATTGGAAAACCCTTTTGAATAAAATAATTTTATTATTTTTAAAATTATATTAAAAGATAATCAATTTCCATGAAAATTCCACTAAAAATATCTCCAATTTTTATTATCTATTGATAACTGACCAGTTGCTTTTTATTATTTAAAAGCACGATGTAACAATGCATATACAATGGTTCAACATAAAAGTTAAATGTAATGAGCGTTCTTCGTCGAACTTGATGATAATGAGCCACAACTTTTATGTACAGGAATTTGTTTTGTCGCAATTTTGACATTCCAATAATTGCAAAATGCAACCGAACTCATAGTCCCCCGACTGCCATTGTTTCAATCCACCAAGGCTACAACGTGCAATGACGATCAATTAAAATCAATTGCTCGTACGTGCACGTATTGTCATACATAGTAGTTAGCAAAATTTACTAGCACAGAGCAACACTTAAATAATTGTTATGTTAAATTGAGCTCTAACGCATATTAATTTATCAATTAAACATTTAGCTCAGAAATTACTCACAGCTTGCAAATTTTCGGGCACAGGCACATGGAGTTTGCTTACATCCATCCTGATAGGTAGTATTCGTTGCTGATGAGAAAATCATCTCGGCTTCAAAACAATAGCCCAATTTTTATTCAACAATGGCAAATTTATGTCACTCCATATCATCCATCATTATTTAATAATTGATGCAAATTGTCTTATTGTACATCCAATGTAATATGCGAAATGTGATATGCAAAATTTGAAGCCATGAGAAGGTCACTGACCTCAAAAGACCAAATAATAAACTATGTTTATTATCAGAATTTTATAGCAAATCCTAAATACTTGTTCTCGGAAGCGATTTAAAACTTTCGAAGAAGTCGAGATATTTTGTTGTAACAAAATATTCACTATCGCAATTATTTTATCATATTCATAATTTATAATAATCTAATAATAGGTAATCTTGTCAAAAACCAAAAACCAACCAACGACAATTAATTTTATTCAAGATCGATGGGCAAACAATTTTTTGCAATATGTTTCTGACATATAAAACTTCAAAATTACCATTCGTCATTGAACTCGTCTTATAATAAAAGATGCAATATTTCCGGTCCAAGAAACAGCTTCCATATGGTCTTCAAAATTCATATCACGATAAAACATGATCGGAAACGTAGTTGAAACTGAAATTAAACTTTTTAATCTTATAATTAAATTAAATCAAGATCAGTATACGTAAAAACCTTACAAAAATGTTTTAAACACTCGAGAAATTCTAATTTACATTTTGTTGTCTTATTTTTACATTGCCATTGTTTCATAAAAAAAAAATGTTCAAGCTATTTTAATTATTGCAAAGTAATAATGATAACGTTGGCGCAACATTAACGGTAGCAAAAATAATGTTTGCAAGAAAATAATATCATCGATCGACCACCACGCTTTCTACCATTCATTGTTGAGTCCAACCCTGTCAAGATAAGGCAAATGATGTAGTACCACTAGTCACGCTAATGCAAGCTTACACACAGGAGTCATTCTAGCATTTATTCCTTCAGACTTTTTGCTTCTTGACAAGTTTATTAATAAATATGTAAACATAGGTAAGAAATTTTCCATTAGGTTACCCAATTTAACAGTTTTCCCATGTGCAATATCGAAGGTGGTATAGGATATAGAAACTTCAAAGAAAAACATATCAATGCATTGAAGGAAACGACACTCCATCTAAGATTATTGGAAAATTCAATATCCTACTCTTTTAGCCTTTCAACACATCACAAGGAATACCGATAAAACTGGATTAATTGCCCAAGTCAAGATTAAATTATTTATAGTTACAATGACTAGAAAAAGTTTAAAGCAGCGTCATTGTCGATTGATTAATGAATTTACTTCCACATTACCCAAACAATTACACCAATTATTGTTGTATCTATAGTATACAATACAATGGTTGTTGTACTAACTATGCGTAACACTTTTCAAATTGAACCAAATACGGTAGTTATTTTACATTGTAGTGTAGAAGAAAGTTGTAATCATCACCGTATAGTATTTATACTAAACCGGAATCGAAGATCAGATTAAATGTGATAATATACCACAAAATACAAAAAATTGGTAGAAATCACCATGATTCACACTGGAAATAAGGAAAATGTCTCGAGGAAAGCATTATAAAATTATAATTATCATACTGCATTGACCATAAAAACAAAGGAAATGCTATTTAATTATTAGTTTATTACAGTGCTAAAATTCTAATCAACTACACGGATTCAATCGGTTTTCTATTTCTTGACTAATTGCGATCATAATAGAATTAATATTTCTGCCAAAGATATTGCGTTTCTCAGACGCGGAAATATTGTTTTCAAGATCTATCATGTCTTCATGTCTAATAAAGTAATAAAGCACGTTGACCCAAAAGTTTCCAACTATAAGTATTAGAAATTATCGTGGTTATAGTTTATCCGTAGCACGGAAGCGCATTTTCTGTTCAACTTGGTCAACAAACAAACAACTTTTTTTTTTATATTTGAAGTAAACGTGATGGAAGATAGAATGAATCAGTGTAACAGTAGAATTTTCACCGGGTAGAAAATTTTTGACAAAAAGGAAAACTAAATGGAAATATGTAGGTAGTTAGACGTTGTAGGTGATGGTATAATACGTGGAACTACAAAGTCTATTTCCAAACTTTTGTCAGTAATATTATCTTGATAGATTATGTAAAATAAAATTTCAAATAGATGGTTTTTGTCTTCCGTAGTCCTATGACTACATTTCATGGTCAGCTATCGCACAGACAACGTTCCACAATATGGTTTCCAATCAAGCCGATTCATAAATATTCCATTCAAGTATGTACTATTCATACGTATAATGCAATATTTATGATTGATGTTGGAACACGCGTAACATTAACCTTTAATATTATGTGGTCACATAGAGAATGCCGTTTAGAATAATGTAGGCATATAGGCGAATATAATACATAATATAAATTTTGCAAAAAATGCTAGTCTATGAAAAACAAAAATCAAGATAATCAACGTTGATTTACTACAACACCATGGCAAACGACATTCCTCAGACTCAATCATTACAAAAAGTGCTACCGTGCAGCGGTCTCGTAAAATATTGACGTCTTTTCCAAAGCTTTTACAACAAATCATAAATGTAATGTAAATGAACAATCAAGTCAACTCGAAATAGAACAGTCCGAGAGTGATATTTGTAAAAGCGTAGGTAGGTACCGTCGTCGTTACCAAGGCAGCACATGCCAACCTATTTATTACTTCATATAAGTACATTAAATTTCCACATGAAAATTTTAATACTGTTAAACATAACCAGAACAAGTTTGATCTGTTTATAAACAAGTGAGAGAGAACAGTACATGCAGAAGTGGAAAATGTTCGTGATAGAGGGAAAGGCTGTTGTATACAACCAATGACGGTTCGCTTGGCAACAAGAATGCTATTAAACGAGATTTTCGATACTTTTGGATCCAAACCTGCTCACCGGATCTACATTCCTTGAATTCCCGCTAATAACCGTCCGTTCATCCACTATATTATTACTATTATTAAGATAGGTATCCTATCACCGATAGTACATTATTCCATTCGGTAATCTTTATCATTCAATTAAAAAGCATTTACCTTCAACCTAGCCAATGACTATTACATTAAGTACCTACTACTTGGAACTTCTATAATAATAAATGTGTGTATAGTACGTGTTATTTTAGGTTAATATCTACCAAGTTATGATTTATTGTGTAATATATTATTTATTACTCATAAATTACGGCCTAAACCGAGTATGTAGTAAAAAAAAAAAATATTAGCTCAACTTATTTTTACAGACGAATTATATCTATATTTCGTCGAGTACAGATGTTTTAACCCATAAATACAATAATTTTACTTTTTAAAAAATGTACAGCGGTTCTTACAAAATTATAGGGTGACGCCAATGTGAATAGAAATTAATATGGGAAATTGATTTTTCTTTCATTCCTGCTTCCAATCATACGGATAAGAATGAAAATGGTATCAATTTGAAGAGATTTGTATTCTGCTTCTAAAGATACCTAAAACTTAATATTTTGTTCTTTAATTTCTGTTAAAAACTCACTAATAAAATGCAAAATAGAGCATTTAAAAAATTTTATTTGCCTTGTTTGAATATTATTGCAATTGTTTTTGTGTGAAAACCGATAATTATAAATAAGTTACTTTGACATATTACAATACATTTAGTTAACTATGAACGCAAACACAAGTTATTCTTAACTTGTTGGAAATTATTGGTTTTCAAGCAAAAACAATTGCAATAAAATTCAAACAAGGCAACTAAAGAACAAAATATCAAGTGTTAGGTATCTTTATAAGCGGAATAAAAATCTCATTAAATTAATACCCTTTTAATTCATAACCGTTATGATGGGAAACAGGAATTAAAGAAAAATCAATTTCCTATGTTCACATCGGCGGCCGGTCACCCGGTATATCAAACTGAGAATGAAAATTATGAAAGATAAATCAATCAAGAACACACTCTTCACTGGATCCTGATCTGAAACATGCCATAAACATTAAAGTCTTGTACGTACTAGCACAAGCGAACCTCTAACTAAGTTGTTATTCGAACAAGAATTTTCAACTATCAAAGAGCTACAAGTTTGAACATTATCTAAAAACACATTAAATACTTTCCTAAGTGCAAGTGATACTTCGTCTCTCAAGAAGAAGAATTTACAATATGTTATGAAAAATTGGCAAACAGATATTAAAGCAGTAAATCCGATAATGTACTACGGATGTAATCGGTACTTGAAATGTATCGAGACAAAAGATAATTTTCATAAATATTTAAATTATGTCAGGTACTCATTTTCAAGCGGAATCATGAATTCGCTATAGCAATAGAAAAATTCAGTTACGTAACTAAAGGTCGATTGGCGCTTTCAAGAAGATGTAAATTTCTAATAATAATGCAGAGTGAGAAATCATATTTAATTTGCATTAAGTAATAATTTTGTACAACAATGCGCAAAACAGTTGTCATTTATAAATTACGATCAAACAACATTGCATTATGTATTATAACAACTCTTACATAATACCGCTATAGTAAAAATTAAACTCAATATGAATGCTTTTAATAACTTTAATAGTGTAAACCAGTAATGTAAATAATAAAACATTACTTACAAACAATAATAAATCTTAATCGATGCTTGGCATTGTAGTCTACAAGTCTGGAGTCATATTTTTTGATAACCCACCAATATTTCAAATAAATCGCCTTCGGCGCACTAAAATAGTTACACTTTCTTTTATTACGATTATGATGTATAAATATAGGTTATGTTCTTTTTTCAACATTTCTTATACTATATAGGCGCTTCTTTGTGAGCCTTTCTGAATGCTACAGATTTTTCAAATCAGGAATTGTTAAAATAGCAAAACGCAGCACAAAATATTTAAGATTAGGCATTTTAGAGTGCGGTTTACACCTACATTTTTACAGTAGGTGCGGAGAGTCCTCTTAACCTTTCATCTCTCGCATAAAAGCTTTCTGATGTTGGTAGATGAACAATTTCCTTAATTTGTTTCGAAGATTTTCCATTTTTGTATCATCAAGTCTATAAAACAATAATTGACCATGTTTGCAGTTATAAGTTTTTAAGCACGAAGTATACAATATTGTTAATTATTTAAATTTTTGTAGGTACTGCTCATCATAGCGTCATATTTTATATACCTTCGATTCCCCACGGATAAAGGCTATCCACCAGTGAAAGTCTGGGTCAAATACGGTTCAGTATTTCAAACTCAGCCGATTGTTAGTTTTAATTCGGAAAACGTCAATTGCAATAGAGATTATCCAGTAATACTGGTCTTGGGGTCGCCCATATGCTAACTCTGATATGATGCGAGGCCGAATACATAGCAGCATTACAGAGATAACCAGAAAATCAAAGCCAAACGGCTTTCTGAATTAATGCTAAAACTGATGTTTTTGATAGCTGGGTAAAAAATACTACTATCAATTCCGCTTAATTATGACTATAACTTTAGGCCCAATTAAACAGCTGACCTAAATATGTGAAGCTCCACACAGCTGATTTGGTTTCTATATTTTGCAAGATTTGACCCAAATAAACGGTTGTCCTGATTAACCTGAATCGACTTGCGTTATTGAAATTTATACGAATACTACTATTTAATAGGTAGTACCTATCTCGTATCTACCTTCTCTTCCATTCAATAGAGTTACATACAATTTAAACACTTTACTGTCCTATTTTGAAATTTGAGTACATTTTATATTAATGTTTTTGCTCCAGTTTTGCTTGGAGAAAACGAGCATACGCATTTCGCTTTGAAAAAGATATTTTACTAGACTCAACAGGTTACGGAAATCGCCTTCGGCTCATTCATTAAAGCACTTGCCTTGAATAGTAAAATGACCCTATCTACAGTTGATACATTTTCAATTTAAAATCTTGAAAAAATGATTAAAGAAATATGTGCGGATTACACAGTTTACTAAACAAATCTGAATTTAATGAAAATTTATGACCGAGAAAATATAGTAATTAATAATTTTACTTCTTAAATTTTTCAATTATAAATTTAGCAAGTTATTTTGATATTATCAAAACGTGGTCATGCCTTATTACCCGCATATGGAAGTGTAGACTACGTGTTTATTCATTATCCAGATCCCATTCAACATAAAAATGTTTGTAAAAAACTGGGTGGCTTGTCCAATTAATTTAGGAACAGAGTCGTGTTTAGTAATGAGTTATTATTTCGTTTATAAGTTTAATTTAAAAATTAGAATTGAAATAGAAGGTTAAAGTTCTGAAGTCCGATTTGCTAGACCACTTTGGACAAATTTTGCACATCCGCTCCCGAAATTAACGTCAAAATTATGACCTGTAATGAACGTTTGAGATGAAGTTTTCCAAAGATCTAAGAACTCGATGGGATCTAATTAGAGCTCCGATTGAGTAATAGTGGTATAAATAAAATTTTTATATTTATTTACCAACACAAGCGCGTTTAGCAATATCGAAATTATCGGTGTATTTTCGACCTTTGTGAACGCAAGTACAACATTATAAAAATGTAGTTCCAGCTATAGAGAATAGAGTACATATTACAATATGTGTGCGTAACTCGTAATAATAGTATCGATTAGGAGTCTTCTCAATTATCGGAAAATGGAATAATATTTTGGTATCTATTTAATGATGATTACCACCATATCACGAAAGAGGGGGGGTGAAACTCAATTTATGAAATTATTTTGGTCAAATAATTATATCGTTACATAATTATAATAATCGGAGGTTAAATAAAAATTAAACAAAGCAAAACATAATAATATACAAACATAGCAAAATATTTTTAAAACTCTTGCTTTCTTTCAACAAGTGAGAAAAATGTTTTGAAAAACTGATCTCTTATTATTACAAAAATAATTATTGTTTGTTTCACATATTTTTTACAAGTGGGCGCACAAGTGAACCTCGAACTTGATCTCGTGATCACAAATATAATTTACTATGCGAGTTAGTACCTTTTTGTTTGCAAGTGTCGAGACGGTTACAGCCATTTGAAAAACCTTTCTTTTGTTGAAGAAACACTACGACAAAATAGTTTTTCAAAACATCAAATTATTATTATTCAACATTGAAAAGTCGAAGTTTTTGTGAATTACACAGTGGCAGGTATTTTGCGCTACCTCGCCAACCGACGAACCGAAACTGATGAACAAGTGCCAAGTCGCGACGTTCGCAGCGCACCGTTCGAGCAACTTACGACATACCCATACCATACATATTACTATACACAACGTTTTCCTTATGATGGCGTATTTTTATCTATCTTTTCTTTCTACAAGTTACGTGTTCCGTCTCTTTCTGGTTAATGTTCCTAATATATTCAATCACGTAGACATTATTTTAATCGGAACGCAACGAAAACAGCTCGCAAAATTTTCGGCAATCCAATTTTCTAGTACCCACTTCATTAATAAGTTGTACGTACCGACACTTCCAAAATTATTTGCACCTTAGGCAGGTGCCCAAGTCTTGCACACTAAAAATAAAACTCCACGCTACATCCGTTCGTTTGCATATTATCTACCTACGCTTAATTTATCTTATCAGTCGATGTGCAAATCTAGTTTAATTTTAGCGGCGGCGCGTAAAAAGTCTACGTGCCAGTATAATATTATTATGAATGATGAGACCATTTTATTATGCATTTTCTCAATAAAGCACATACTGTCGTACTCAATTTTAAAATATTCATTTTGCCAAAATGAAAACAATGAGAAAACAAAAACAATGAAGGAGTTTGTCGTTTTATTAAGGAATGAATTAAAATTGTACAAATTCGTCCTCGGAATTGGCGACAGAGGTTCTACGATAAGCTTGTATCGAGCTGACTAACATTTACCAAGGTCAATTCAGCCATACAATAGCAATATGACTAATGACTACAAGTTAACGTAGCGCTACGTGATTATCTTTTGCATTTTTTCAGAATACATATCGTAACCTTCGCCATTAAATGCAAATAACTTAATTCATCCCAATAAAAACGATATTTTGAAATTAAGTTAAATGGGTGTTCAGGGTCGCTTTTACCTGGAAAGGTACGTGAGACGGTCGAGTAGTCCGCGGCGACCGCGAGGTGAAGGTCGCGTGCACGTCAATGGGCCTGGCGTTGTTGCCGGGACAACCGCTAGGAGGTGCTGATACTATTTCTGGCATCAGCTAGTTCTGCTACGCACACGCGCCCCTTAAACAAATTATCAAAATCGAAAAATCATTTTTTGCCGTAGCTTGTATATACCTAATGTTTAGCATTACTCGGTCCATTATTATTTCATAATAATAATAATCATACTTACATAATTACGATAAAAAATCGCAAGGAATGCAAAAACTTTTATTATAGTATCCAAATAAAAAATATTAAATAATAATAAAAATTAAGATACGCCAAAAACGTACAGTCAGTGTACACTAACCAATCGTACAATATTGGCAAGTTTAGTATTTTACATAGTAATACATAATTCAAAGAAACATCTTAAAATATTTACACAAATTTCAGTATCGTTAAGTTCGAAGAAATATTATCTTTCGATAAGCTTTTCAAACAATAAATGAATGTATCTCTCCCCACCAAAAATATATTTTAATTATAAATAGAAATAAAAAAAAGCAAATAAGCAATACAACCGGTAATGTACCAACGACGCACGGGTTGACTGAATTCCCAATATTAAATTTATTGTTAAATAAAGAAAATCTTGAAGATACTATTTCTGTTTAAAACCCAATATAAATAATTCACTGAACCTTTTTCAAAAAATAAAAATTTTTGTTGTATAAATTAATCTGAAACATAAGTTGCAATAATTATTAGTTTGAGATTTAAGGCGAAATAATTTATCAATATTTATAGTTTAATTAAATTAAATAAAAACAACAAACAATAAAATTGTTAATAACACTAATTAATTGCTAATGTTATGCAAAACTTTAATCACTCAATTTCTACTCAACTTTCAACTCAAACTATTTTTGTATTTAGTATGAAACAACTTTTTGTCAAAAACTGCAGCTTTCTTTCAGACTAATAGACCAAGAGCTGCTGACTAAAATGTTATGGCTTATAGCTAGATAGAGGTAATTTTATTCATAGTGGTTGGCACATGACTTTGGATTGCGCGGCAAATGTGGAGGACGAACGCTCGACACCCAATTCCACCAATTGACATAAACATAGAACCGAAATGACGACTATTCGCTTCTGCACATTAGCCACTTCCAACCACTATGAATAAAATTACCTTTACCCCCTAAATACGAAACCGAAAATGGCAGACATTTTTCTGGTCGGATTAAGAAGTAATTCATGTTTTAAAATCGTAAAAATTTGTAGAACGGCGCGTGGACCAAGGAATGGTGAAAATATATCATTAAGAGTAAACAGTACACACCACTATTTATATCGAAGGTTCGAAGGATTATACAAAAGCCTTCTATTGTGAGCGCGTGTCCCTTAACAATACATCTTTAATATTTCGCCGTCTACGCGCTACTTCACAGATGGACCGAATTTTCAAACGAAATTTCTTTCACATAAAAACTTTTTAACAGTTTGGTAAAGTCGATTGAAGTCGAGCATTTTTGGAACATTCCACCCTTTGCCTGTCCCCCCTTATATGACCAGGAAAACGTCTCCCATTTACGGCATTGTATGTAGTGGGTGTCTATCAGTAAGCAATAAAATTTTCATAACTCCTGAAATCAGAGATGAAATCCGTCACTAGCTCTTGGTCTATAACGCAATTTTTATAAGAGGACGTACTAATTTCCGTAATATTTAACCCCACTTTCAAAATTTTAATACTAATTAATTATTCAGAGTTATGCTAAGGTTGTGCGTTTTCGAAAAATAAAAATGTGTGTTATAATAACTTTTGCTAGTTATTCTGACCATTGCGCTCAAGTTTCAATCTGAAATTGTAAATGGATTTCTGGAAAATTGCAGAAAATTGGAAAATTAATACAATGAGACAGTTAATATATTTGCCATACCCCGTAATTTATTCCACAAGTTTAATTAATTACCCTGCTATTACGCCCCGACGACCAGTGCTATGACCATTATTTTTCTTTCGTTAATTACCTAATTTGACCCCTGTAGGGTTGCCATACTTGTAACAAATGAGTTGTAATTTTGTGTGAGTATCTCTCGGTCTAATTTTACATTTAAAAATTAAATTATGTTTCCACAATAAATTGTGGTTACTTATATGTTTAGTGAGCGGAGATAGATGAGCGGTATCTCATTAATCCATTAATGCGAGTCACTTATAATAATTAAAAACAAAGTTTTTGTAGTTTGATTTTAGAAATAAAATTTTATCATTTAAGTACGCCACAATTCAGCAGAACATTAAATTTTGTATATTGTCAGAAATGGTGAGACTAACAATATCTTTATATAAGGTCCTTGGGGGTATTAAGGCCCACCATAACTTTACTTCAAGAAATCAACATGAAATAGTTTTAGTTTATAAAAACAAATGTATTTATTGTCTTACTTGAACATCTTAGATTAATTTTATTAACAAAAACATTTAAAAAAACAATTCAGTTTGCAAATAATTAAACTTAAACTGAAATGCTACTTTGGGCCTTTTTACCCACCATAGCTAGGTAATAAGGCCCACATAAAACATATGCTGGAAATCAGGACTGATTGCTCTAATAACTGCACTTTGTACTAGGACATCTTCTTTATCGTCTTTAGTAAGCCCTAAAGCAGTCTTCGTGCATCCATACTTGACACAACTTGCCTTCAGAACAAATAACGCAAAAACCAACTTTCCTTACTAGAACTTGCAGATTTCCAAGAGCTACATCCAGGATTAGGCTCTGAAATATCCTTTGTGTTAGGCCTGGCAATACTAGTTGTAGATATTGACTTTTTTTTACTATTGTCATAAGTAAAGCACACAAATATGTTGATGGGCCTTATTACCTTAACTATAGTAAATTAATTGTTAGGTTAGATTTTATTAGAAAAAAAAAATTGAATATTTTAAATCTTGTGTTATTAGATGTAGGACTAATAAATTGACCTACAACTTATCGTCGTAAAACTGATGAAAAACGCACGTTTATGTAACAAGGGGGCCCTTGAAATTTACTAAATTTTGTAATTTTAACTGTAAAGTAAGCTACGCATGAACAAAAACACTCTCAATGGAAAATTATACAAACTTCATCAACTTTACCAGTGGCGTAGCTACCATAGGGCAAAGCGGTGCAGTGCACCGGGGCCCCGGAGATTTGGGGGCCCCCTGAGCTGTTTTCTTTTTTAATTTCTAATGCAAACATGTGGAAAAAGGGGAAGGGGGGGCGATTTTCTTTTATGCACCGGGGCCCTTGCCCACCTAGCTACGCCACTGAACTTTACCGGCTTGTATTGATAATATATTTGGGTGGCAACGTGTAGATGGTACAAGCATGATCATTGTGCTACGGATGTAGCGAAAAACAATAGTGGGCCTTATTTCCAGCGTGGGCCTTATTACCCTATAGTCCAGTCATTATAGCATCAAAATAGGGGTGTTTGTTGCAAAAGGTGGCGTAGAAGATTTTATTTTTTTAACTTGTATGTATGGGTGCCAACATGTAAAAAACAAAAATGCTAACACCGACGACCTCGGGAGAACTTTTGGCCTCCAAAAAACCTCAAAATTTTAGGACTTTTCTTCCTATTTTGTCCATAACTCCTAAACGGTGCATCATAGCAAAAAAGCAATAGTAAAACAAATTAAAGATTATTTAATTCTGCGTCGAATGAGTACCACAACTTAATAATTCGGTCAACTGATATGGTCGAAAACTACGGTCAAAAAACGACTACTTTTTCCAACATTGTCGAAAACTGAGATAGAGTACTATATATGAGTGTAGTTTGGAGATGAGTACTCTATCAGAAAAACTCATGAAATAAAAGTTATAGGGCGTCAAATTCTACGTCCAATGAATATCAACATTTTTGAATTCGGTCAAGTACACCTCTCCAATTTGGCAATCTCCCAATTGGCAAATGAATGTGCCTATGAGTTATAACTAGAGACATTGTTTATTGCAAAAAGGTGGCGTAGAAGATTTTATTTTTTTAACTTGTATATATGGGTGTCAACATGTAAAAAACAAAAATGCTAACACGGGCGACCTCGGGAGAACTTTTGGTCTCCAAAAAACCTCCAAATTTTTGGACTTTTCTTCCTTTCTTGTCCATAACTCCTAAACAGTGCATCCTAGCAAATAAGCAACAATATAATAAAAAAGATTATTTAATTCTGCGTCGAATGAGTACCACAACTTAATAATTCGGTCAAGTGAAATGGTCGTAAACCACCGTCAAAAAACGACTACTTTTTCCAACATTGTCGAAAAGTAAGATAGAGTATTATATTATGAGTCTGTAATTTGGAGATGAGTACTCTATGAGAAAAACTCATGAATAAAAGTTATAGAAGATCAAATTCTACGTCCAATGAGTACCAACATTTTTAAATTCGGACAAGTAGATCTCTCCAAATTGGCAATCTCCCAATGTCCGGCAATTGGCATAAGGAACCCATGAAGCTAAATCGGTCATTCCAGAATCTCTGATTGCCAATTTCGAGAGGTATACTTGTCCGAATTTAAAAATGTTGGTACTCATTAGACGTAGAATTTGATCTTCTATAACTTTTATTCATGAGTTTTTCTCATAGAGTACTCATCTCCAAATTACAGACTCATAATATAATACTCTATCTCACTTTTCGACAATGTTGGAAAAAGTAGTCGTTCTTTGACCGTCGTTTTCGACCATATCACTTGACCAAATTATTAAGTTGTGGTACTCATTCGACGCAGAATTACATAATCTTTAATTATTATATTGTTGCTTTTTTGCTAGGATGCACTGTTTGGGAGTTATGGACAAAAAAGGAAGAAAAGTCCAAAAATTTGGAGGTTTTTTTGGAGGCCAAAAGTTCTCCCGAGGTCGCCCGTGTTAGCATTTTTGTTTTTTACATGTTGACACCCATATATACAAGTTAAAAAAATAAAATCTTCTACGCCACCTTTTGCAATAAACAATGTCTCTAGTTATAACTCATAGGCACATTCTTTTGCCAATTGGGAGATTGGCAAATTGGAGAGGTGTACCTTGACCGAATTTAAAAATGTTGATACTCATTGGACGTAGAATTTGACGCTCTATAACTTTTATTTCATGAGTTTTTCTCATAGATTACTCATCTGTAAACTACAGACTCATATATAGTACTCTATCTCAGTTTTCGACAATGTTGGAAAAAGTAGTCGTTTTTTGACCGTGGTTTTCGACCATATCACTTGACCGAATTATTAAGTTGTGGTACTCATTCGACGCAGAATTAAATAATCTTTAATTTGTTATACTATTGCTTTTTTGCTAGGATGCACCGTTTAGGAGTTATGGACAAAAAAGGAAGAAAAGTCCTAAAATTTGGAGGTTTTTTGGAGGCCAAAAGTTCTCCCGAGGTCGCCCGTGTTAGCATTTTTGATTTTTACATGTTGGCACCCATATAATATACAAGTTAAAAAAATAAAATCTTCTACGCCACCTTTTGCAACAAACAATGTCTATAATGACTGGACTACTAGGGGACCTTAGTCTGATTTTTTTAAGAAACCTATAGAAATTTTGTACTCCACGTGGACAACGTGAATGTTTATTTTAATTTACATGTCAAATTTAAATAAATTGTCTAAATAATAATGTCTAAAGTTTGAGTTTAACATTCAATTTAGTTTAAATGTAGCCAGTCGAAATAACTTTTGTTTTTGAGTAGGTATGTTTGAGAAAAAGAAAAAACACGTCGATTAAATGGCGAGGGGCCATATTTGAGTTTTAACACTAGAAAATGGTCGTGTATTGTTGATAATAATTAATAAAGTTGCTTAAAAATGGTGTATACTTTACAAGAAAAAGTCTTGTTCTGCTTTTCCTAGAATCAATTCTCAAGAGAATTCGTTTCTAGTTTAGGCCTTAAGAGGAATCCTCAGAGTTGGAAAACACATCTTCGTAATTCGATGTTATTTTGCTTATTACTCAAAAAAATTGCACAAAAGTACGCAGGCCGTGTTGTTTTTAATTTTTATAAAATTCAAATTTTTTGAAAAAGAAATGTTGAAAATACTATATACTTTTGTGCAAATTTTTTGAGTAATAAGCAAAATAACAGCGAATTACGAAAGTGTGTTTTCCAATTCTGAGGATTCCTCGTTAAGCCTGTTATTTCCCAACATCTGCGTCGTTTCCTTAGCAGTGTGAGTACTGAGAAGAAAAAGTAAAACTAATATTTACTTACGGGGCTGAAAATCGTTGTGGTCTAGAACTGCTCGAAATTTCTATGAAAGCCTGAAAAACGTAGGCCACCTGTAAGTGATAAAATTGATACGAAAATTTGAAGAAACTGTTTCTGTATGCAATAAAATTAAAAATAATGCAGAATTTTGGATGAAGTTTCGCAGATGGAAGTTCTAGGTCATATTGCTGAGAATTCTAGCTCCTCTATTCGATAGATTGCTAAGTCAATAAATATTTCAAATGGTTCCATACACAAAGTGCTAAAATTAACAAGTTACTTCCTTATAAAATTCAAATTCACCAACGACTTTGAAGTAAGAATCGAATTTTGCGAACTGACGCCCCAGAGAATTCAAGATGACCCAAATTTTGTAAAAAATATTTGCTTCAGCGACGAATAAATTCTCTTCTTGAACGGATTTGTCAAACAAACACAATCGTAAGTATTGGGACAATAAAAATCCGCATGTGTTTTGAAAATATCATGCACAGTACAAGTACTCAGCATGGTTAATGTGTGGGCTTGTATACTTGGAAATGACATTATTGGGTCAATTTTTATTGGACAATCTATTAGAAAATGAAATTGTTCCACCTGTAGATTAATCTTTAGAAAATCAAGTTAATGAAGGAGGAGATAGGCTGCTAGATGAAAAAAATGTACATTTTCAACAAGACGGAGCACCTTCATATTACTCATGGTTTGATGCAAACTTTTCTGGAAAATGGATTGGTAGGAGAGGTCCGATGGCCAGCGAGATTCCCTGATTTAATGTCGCTTGGTTTTTTCTTTTGGAGTCGTTTGAAAACGGTTAGTTTGCAAAACTTCTCTACTTCACCCTTTTTGAGATGCTGTTGAACACATATTTAATTTGCTTCTTAAAATAATTTTATTAAAATTTGCGGTATCACAATATCAATGACATTATAGAGCTTTAAGTCATTTATTAGTTTAAAAAAAAGCATTCCAAATAGGCTTAATAATAATCATAGTTTCACATGTTAGTTAAAATGCATCTAAAAATCACATAGGTACAAATGCGACCTTTCACTATAATATTTTGAATAAAATTGAAGGACATAAATAACAATAATCAATTTAATTTATTGATTGATATTATTTAAACTTGCTGATAATTTTAAAAATGGTATAAACTTGAAAGAAGTTATGTCTTATGTATATTATAGGAAGATTTGTATTTTAAATTTAAAATTTTAGAAGAACAAACGCAGAACTTTTACTAACTCGCTAACAAAGCACCACATGACATCACGATGGAGAGGTAGGTAATGAAACTTCAACCTTGTGTACATAGTTATATGTACCATAGCATACGATGATTGACTCTACGGGGTCTATTGGGAGTGCAGCTTCCTCGATCTCCTTCATCGAATGAATGATGGTTGAAAGTTAATTAGGATAAACAAAGTGCATTTTCTACTTGTCTCACCGACGACTGAGCGCTGAACTCGTATAGAATTCAGAGCCGTTTCAAGTTTAAACGTATTTACGTACCACATTCTATAGCCTTTTGAAGAAAAAATAATTTATTCAGCATTCCGATATAATAGCGCCATCTGTTGACAGGTTTTTAAAGTAGATAAGTCAAAGTGTCTCAAACGCGGTTTAGGGAGAGGGTAATGCCTCCCTCACTGTGAGGAGGCCTAAAAAATATCGATTGTCCCAGGCCTCATATTTTCTCTGAAAGGCCCTGGTCATTGTTATAAACAAAATATAACCAAAAGCGTATAAGTATGGATACCTACACTTAAAAATAAATTGCTGATGAGTTTTGAGTAGGTACAAATTATAATTTCTTTGAAAAAATAATTTGTTGGAAAATTTGATGTAGTACAAATTTCTTGTAATGATGAGTAGGTACCTAGTTTAAAAATGACAATGCTAGCTAAAGGTCTGAAATAATAACTTACAATATTATGTAACATTTTTTTGAAAAAAATATATATAGGTAAGTCTCCAGAAAAAGTTTTTGACCAAAACATCGTCACTTAAACAGCCATAACAAATTTTTGAGACAAAAATTTAAAAATCTGGGTCGAGGCGGACTGAAAAAACATATTATATTAAATTACATTATGTTGTAGGTCTAACGACACCATTGATTGGGAGATTTTCCACCACATTTTAAGAGGTGTTTTGGAGTTCAGCTGCCACGCCGCCATTTTGTAATATTTTGACTTGAATTTTTTTAAAGTTTTTCAAGACTTGTACAATAATGTGTCAGAACCCAAGATCCAATAAATACATTAATTTTCTCACAAAAAAATTCACCTAGTCGGACTTTTTATTTTTACCTGTCACAACCGAAATTTGTATAGGCCTTGGGTGCTAACTTCATTTCCTTTTCCGGTTTTGTAGCTTTCTCCCTTCAGATGTATAGATTTCTGAGAATATCTTTTCCACTGTTTTGGATTATTTTTTTACCATGCTTTGGTGGTGACAGAATAGTTTGTGGATTTGGATTACTTCCGTCAATATCTGTGTATGGTATACCTGCATCAGTTGCGGTGGGATCTTCATTTTCGTGAATATCTAACCAATTAGGGGATAGTCGGCACACACTGTGTCATCTTCAAGCAGATAAATCTCTATCAAGGTCAAAATTCTCATTTATTGTAGAGGGTAGTTACATCTATATGAAGAGGTAAAATCTATATTCTATAACCACGGTGCAGATTTGCTAGTTTTCCATAGTGGGGACGATATGTTTCCAAACATTGTCTGCTGGTTATAAAATGTTCAGAAAGGGGGAATTCCCAATGATGTATCTACTCGTACCATCTGTTGTGTTCGATTAACCCTTACGCAATTGTGAGAAACCTACCACAATGTAGATTTAAAATTCAACAGGTGTAGTATGTACTATTTAAAATTCGTTATCTCTTGTTCTGAGCTAATGGGTGAAATTATTGAAATGATGATCTTATCTTATACAAATTGTGCAACACACAGGCTGCAGCAATTTGAAAAACGTCGTTCTAAGTACATCGATCCCGCAGATTATTATTCAGCACTGGCACTGGTTTCAATAATTTTTAATGAATTAATGAATAAAATTGTTTTACTATAAATATTGGTATTCAACTAATTGGGACTATTTATAGAAGCAACTTGTAATCTAAGCTAAACAGCTGTAAGAAGCTGTCTTTGCTTATAAGGAGATAATTCCGAAAACAGCGATTTATCTAAGTTGTTTGCGTTGTCAACTTCCAACATTTGTTTTGCTTACGTTTACTTGATGCTATTACTCCTCGTGTAATTTAAATTAGAACGTAATTATATAAATGGAACTGGATGTATAAGTATATACTGTACATAATATGCTACTGCATGCCATGTACATTTATGTACTATGTTGTGTGTGTGTAATTTATATTACAGATTGAGATCAGCCATCAATTAAAATACATTATTATAATTTCCTCAGTTTTCTTTATAAAATATGCAGATATTTGTCGTTTGAAACACAAATTATTACATGTATATTATTTTTTTAGACATTTCAAGTAAATAATTACTATAGAATAGGTTACAGATTATAGGAAATATTCTATTCAAAAATTGTATGTTAAATATTTACAATGTATACAAATTTCAAAATTTGTTATACGATCTCGATAGGAAAACAAATTTATAGTTAAGATAACAAGAAATTTATATTATTAAATGAATATCAACAGTTTTGATTAACACAAAGCAAGTATTTGACTAGGAGCCAATTTTCTAATTGTTTAAAAATTCTAGTTCAAAATTTATGAAGCCATCCTACTCTGGGTAATTTTATATTGCAAATTAAAACTCAAACGTATTTATAAATAAATGGCGCCAATGACCTCTCGGTTATGCATGTATGTATGTTTTGTTGGCTAACCTCAATGCGTGGCCGCAGAAATTTGCTGCGTAGTAAAAATAGTGAGGGCGGTAGGTTGAGGAAGCATGTTTCAGTAGTAATTATTTTCAACAATGTCGGTCAATTTAAATTCTAGTTACCTGAAATATTACGAACAGTTGGGAGCCATTTCAACAATCTTAACCGAAGAAAGTCATCTTTCAGTAGGAACGATAACATTAATTTGTAAGAAAATCCAGACATATAGAATACCTATGTTGCGTGTTCTTCACAGTTAATTTGCTTCCGATTATTCGAGTTAATGAATGAGAAAAGACGGATGAATAATCAATGCATATGAGCATACGGGTAATATAAAGTTCCATGTTGTTTTATAATTATTATGATTCGCTTTGTATAGATGAAAAGATTAAGTGCAAATACTATGTGAATATGGTTATATTGCTTCAGATGAAGCTCGAGAAATTATAGTAGTTGGATTTTGGCTGAATACACTCCGTGAGATGAATTAAGAAAGAATCTACCGTTGATCAGTCGGCAAGATGTGGTTTAAAATATCTACGACCTACTCAAAAATGTATAATAAATTACATTTCCGCAAATTGGAACGCTCGGGGAATGTCCGGAAATACTATTCTCGACCAAGAAAAAAGTGGTGAATATATCACACACGATGATGTTCCAAGTTTAACTTGTTTTTTAAGAGGATCAAGTCTTTTTATACAATTTATTCTTGAAGAAAACCAGAGACTTAGGTGATTCGAACCAGAACTGAATTTGGACGCTTTCCATGCGAGCATTTCGCATAAAAAATAATTCACTTATACACACATCAATTTAAATATTAATTGATGAAAACTTACAATTAAAATATAAGGAATCATTATGTATTTTCAAGTTTATTTTATAAAATAATCTAAATTGGCAAGCACAAGCTGGCAGTTTTAAGATAAATTATGCAATATTTCATTCTTTCTTCGAAGTACATTTGAATATGATAATAATTTATTAGTATTATAAATCATTCTAGTACGAAGGAGTTGCTATCAATATGGTAACAAAAACATAGTTGTAGTAGAATAGAATATGTAGTGTAATAGCACAAGAAATGATTTTATTAGTCAAAAAATGCAGAGGTCATTAGTTTAAAAAAACTAATATTTGTTTTTTTAAGGTTAAGAACCAGGAACCTGAAATGTCTACCTGCTGCCGAATCCACGTTAAGTTGTAGGTTCCCTGTGTCCTCAAATGAGAGAGGTAGAGAAAATCGGTAAAAAAATGCGATATGAAACTTTTGTGAATTTATCAAGATTTAAATAATAGCAGGAAAAATTTAATTTAAATTCGCATATGGAGCACCTTAATGGCGGACGAGAATATTATAGTGAATTATAGGTACTTTAGAATTAGATTAAAATGTATGTAGGTATGTATCTACAAAACCAGAGAAATAAAAAAAAACAAATCGATTAATTCAGAAACGTGATTACACATTTTCTGAATGTAATCTATTGTAAAGCCAAGATGAATTTGCCAAAACTAAATTTAAAACCACCCACGGCGATACACTGAAACTAAATGCGACGTCATTAGCACATCTATTTTAAAATTCATTTTCCGCAATGAAGTAATTTTGGTAACTTATATTTGAGTACAAATTTTGCCAAGAATATTTATGTTTTATATAAAAAAAAAAAAATAGATATTAATGAAAGCCGTAAAAAGTAATACAGAATAATATTATGTATTGTATTCTAAATTTGAAATGTAAATAATCCGTAACCTCGCAACATATAAAGCGGATGTTCAAAATTCGTAAACCGATGGCTGAAAAGAATTGTATGGTTCCTGAACCATTCTGAAATAATTTATGCAGAACTGACATTGAATTTAATTGTTGTACATTAAAATGATGTCCTTTACAGGATTTTTATGAAAAACGTTGTAAAAAGGTTATCAGTGTGTTAATTTCATCTTTGGAAAAGATAAAAAGGAAAAACATGTACCAAGAACATCAAGATAAAAAAAATGTTGTTCTGCTCTCACTATAACCAGACGAATTTGACGGGAGGAAGAGATTAATCAAAAATATTTTCCAGTGAACTAATTTTCTGCCCAGTGGAATACAAAACCAAATAGGTCAATTTGGTTGTTGGTGCTGAAGTGTAACAACAAAATAATTGTTTTTGAAGTAAAACATAATTAATTTTGCAGAAGACGAATAAAATAAAAATGTCGAGGTCACGAAAAGAGTTTAATTTATCTTTTAGTAACATAATACTATCTGAAGTATTTACTTTAGTATAACATATTTATTTTGAATGTACGGGTAAATAAGGTATTCACGCAGTCTACTATACAATTCCTATCTCAACGAGAAAAGTATTTTTTCATTTCGTTTTATAGTGGTACGTTGTTATAGCGATTTTGTATCAGCACTTCAATTTATTAATCTTAAAACCTTGCAATATAAAACAATACTCAATTAAGAGATAGAAAAAGATAACAATCTTGGTAACAAAGAGATAGAACGTGTTTAGTTAGGTAAACCATACATTTTGGGGCAATTTCTGAATCTGAGAACCTACCAGATTCTTTAGAAATATTTGTGGGTATTGTTTGTAAAACCGCCGCAACTTGAAACCTTTGGGTTAGCTCTTCAAATCAACGTGCATCCATACCACGAATAATATTACGTCGTTTTTTCGTTAAATTGGTCTTCCAAATAAATTTTAACCAAGAATGTAGACACGGCAGATAGAATTTAAATTCCAAATAACTCCCAACATTAAAATAAAAAGGTGGGAAAGAATTTACACTAATTAGGCAGAAGTCTTTGAATACCTATTTCTCTTTGTGCAAGGCACAGAAAAATCTTTTGCGTTTCGGTGAAGTTTTCGGATTTTAAGATTTCCAAAAAGTTAGGCGGAACGAATAAATTAATGTTAAATGTTTTTGACTAATTACGTCTAGACATAATAATTATCATTCTTTGTAACATATTATAATACAAATGTAATATGTAATTGCTGACATGAAGTAACTGTTGGCACGGAACATCAAATTTCTCAGTAGAGGTCTTTTATTTTTCCCTACAATTCCAATTAATGGAAATACCAAGAGGATGGAAAAACATAGAAGTACATAGGCATCACCAAAAATAATGTCGCAAATACATACCTACATACATAGTGCAAGGATATGAAGTCTGCTCCGTGAAAAATCCGTGTACTGGAAGAATAAAGGAAAAACTCAAATATAAAAAATATTAGACAGTATAAGGTACATTATAAAAATTGCGTCCTACAATATTTCTGCAAAGCCCATGTGGTTAAGAAATTTCAGCGCAATATGTTTACAAAACTTAGCGTGGGTCACTACTTTGATAAAAAGAAAAAGATAACATCAATAATTTTCACAGATTCTCATAACATGTTACAAATTTTAAAATAAAGTTAACCCACATTAAAGTTTAAAAAAATCACTGTCATCGACCTTTTATTACTAACATAAGTGTTAAACGCCGATTAATGAGGGTTATTGGTATGTTAAATTTTGTAAAGTCAATTCTAGTACTCAAATTTTGAACTTTAATCTGTTTTACCCAAGTGATATAATATTGACTGAGGTAGTGATTGTAAAAGAGGGGAAAACCATTTAACATTTTAAAGTGCAAGATAAATAAACAAAAGATTGAATTAAACAATGATAAAGTTTGTATATCTGTGTGTACTCACCGATTGTAAACCTAAAATGTGTTGATATCTTGCACTATATTTTGGTTGTAAATCCTTGTTATCACAAATCAATATTAAACACAATAATAGTTTGAAAACGGTTCTAAGAATTTACCACAATTTTTTCATAACATTTTACCGCAAGAAGTACATATCAACTGGTGCCAGCGGTGGACCCGTGCGTACACTTACTACTACTACTACAGGAATGTGGGGGGGTTACTACGCCGTGTAGACCACCACAATGTCTGTAAAGTACTTTTAATTTTAACAAGCAGTATTTGCTTGTTCTGCTCAAGCAAGAAAGTTCAGGACGCGTAGGTGATTCTCTACCAAGTTTTCGTTAGGCCATTGCTTTATCTTGAGGTATAATTTTGTATGTATTAAAATTTCATAATAAATTCTTCGCTCTTCGCTAGACGTTCGTTCTTATTTGTGGTTAATTTTCTACGAAAATTTTAGCTTGATTAAATTATGAGTCATCATTTATTTATTTTGACCTATAATAATAATTTTATACCTACCTACTAATAAACTATATTTAATATGAAGTAACTGTATTTAGTCGAAAGTCATACATTACATTTTTAATAACATATCTGGGTACGTAAGCAATTAATTAAATCATTAATTTGCAAATACTACTACTTTTATTTTTAGTAAAATAAGTGAGATTTAAAACATCCGCCTATTGTTGTATTTTGATGGCAGTACTTATTAATTTATTTATCCATACTCATTTTAATTTATTTCCCAGAAATGTTAACTAGATAATTAACAAACGAGTATTTTTTTCTTCGTTTAACATGTGGATCCATCATAAGGAATTCATTATATATTTTGATCTCGTGGAAGTTTTCAAGTTTATAAGCCACAACAAACATTCAAATATGGCGCATATTTACCATACTTAAAAAAATTCGCACAAATTACTTTTATTGCTCTATAAAGCAATGTTTCCTTTCCTACATATTTTTTAAATTTTTATTAAGGGGTAAGTTAATGATTGATTATTATTAACCAGTTGATGCATTCATTAAAATTGTGTGCCTACTTGAAAAGGTCCGTGGAGAGGAAACTGAGACCGCAGACCGAGATCAGCTTTCTTCAAAATGGTTCTAAAGGAATTTAGAAAATCTAATTCTACAGTCTTGCATATAAATTCAGTCTTTAGCTAAATTTAAGTACTCGGTGAATAAAAACAATAATGATCATTAATTTTCAGTGTGTCGCAAGTACCAAACCTTCGACACATTGCCAAGCGGAATTTCACGAATCGGATACATTTATGAAAAATATTGAAATTAATACTCAAAATTCAATTGAAGACTTTCTCAGATTAAAGTATTTTCTTCTACATTTTCTATGGTTAAAAAATATTTAAATCTGTTAGGTTCTACCGAAGCGCAAGACAATAACCTCCATGTGGAAGCCACTTTACATTACTAATATACTATTTTACATTATTCTTTTAAAGATGGTTTAAAAAAATGTTAAGAGAAAAATTTCAAAGTAAATCTAAACAACAGCAAATATGAGATACAGTTGAGTCGCGAAATAGTGAATTAAATATAGCAAAGAGTTTTCACTTTTTCGGGGTTGTTCACTATTTTGGTATTTGCATAATTTACAATAAAAACACTAACAACCGTATTCATAAAAAACTTAAAACAGTCTTGTAAGCCTGTTTTAGTTAATGAGCTCAAATGAGCTCTTTAACCCATAACCTAACTTTTCTTTGCTTGCATTCGAATTTTTTTAGGTTAATATACCAACTTATTACAGTAAACGCGCTAAACTCCCTATAAAATAGTTTACTAAATATTAATTTAGTCCCTATAAAACTAGGGAGTTTAGCGCGTTTACTGTAATAAGTTGGTATTTTAACCTAAAAAAATTCGAAATGCAAGCAAAAAAAAGTTAGGTTATGGGTTAAACTAAAACCAATGAACTATATAACTATACTGGAATGGCCCCTACCACTTGCTTTCTGTATTACGAATGTGTCAGGGGCACTAAAAAGAGATAGTCGAGCATTGTGGGATTTCCATTTCAGTTCAACTCGCACAAGTAAACGGTGTTTGTTTGTTTATGAACTTGATTTATAATTTATTGTAATTGTAAGTTGGTATAGTTGGTGTAATTATAATATAAATGCTACATAAAGCAATATAGTATAAAGTTAAAATACGAAATTCAATCTGAGGTTAGCAATAATTGAAATATTCAACAAAATGGTGCAATATTGTGTAGGTTATGGATGCAAAAGACAAAAACTAACTAAACAAATATTGTTTCATAACTTGTAATATTTATTTTTATAACTGTAAATGTATTTTCTTGTTAATAAAATAACTTTTTAAATATTAATTTCACTTTCGTTCCTTTGCCAGAGTGGTTTTTTTCGAAAATATATAGTAATAATCGACAAATAAACTAAAAAAATAAATTATTTATTTATTTTATTATCATTTATTATTTAAATAAAAGCTTTTTGAATTTCAACGTAAAAATTAAAAAATCTTATTAAAAATGTATCTTATTGCATGCCAATGCCATATGTAAGTATGAGTTAGAGAAAGACAGAGATCCCACAAACACACAGGTTGCCTATGTCTTATTTTTGACACGCACTCGATTCATTGTGCGGCCTTTCCAGTAGTTATATAGTTCATTGACTAAAACAGGCTTACAAGACTATTTTAATTTTTATATGAATACGGCTGATAGTGTTTATTATTTTTATAAAGTAAAATAAGCCTACCTTGAGGAATACATTTACATAAAATTATTATAAAATATTAAAAAATGGCGGAGATCTACGCTGTTCTGCAGAACGGTTTTGCTAGGATGCTCGTCGACGCCGACGCGACGGTGGAATGTGTAGTATTATCCACAATGTATTATCAAGAATTGTACGAGAGAGAAAATAATAATCGTTCGTTCGTTAACAGCCTTTTTCTGTCCACTGCTGGACACCAGCCTCTCCATATTATGGAGGTTTGGTTTGGCCATAACTCACCACGCTGGCCAGACGGGTTGGTGAGTTTGGACTATATAGTTGTTTTACATCCAGTAGCAGCTTGCTAGGCTAGCATTCAGATGTGCCTGTAGCCCTGTTTTTTTGTTAACGGTGGCAATTCGTCAACTCAGGGGCACCGCCTCACACTGGGCTGAAAAATGATGTAAAAATTTATTTTCCAATTAATGTTTATATAGTAAATTTTTTTAGTTGGTAATATTAAAAAAATCGCACATTACAATCGCAAAATTCGTTATGTTCTGGTGGATTGTTTTGCGTTTAAATGCTTATGAATATTAAATATGATTATATTAAACAGATGATACTCATAGCAATGCGTTTATTTTAAAATTTATAGGTAAAATAACGATTTTAGGGTTTATCTTAACTTGAACTTTTCGAGCGTTCTATAAAATTGAGAACTTTAAAATTTAGACCTGCGTTACTGTTACCTAAACATCTATATCGTGTATCAATTTCTCGCTGGAATGTTTGCCTATAAGGAAGATATTGTCATTTCAAGTTTTAATCTCTTAATTTTATGTACCAAATCCGCTCATTTTCATCATAAAAATATGAAAAAAATGAAAATATAAATGTATATCAAATATATTTGTAACACGTAAAAGGAATTAGATTAGTAAATTATTAAAATATATCAATTAATTTACTATCACGTATTAAAAACTAACCAATTATAGTTAGAAAATACTATAATAATTTATTATTGTTGCATTGATTATACATAGCGTAAAAGAGTTACCTATCAGCGAAAATTTAAAATTAGTTTTGTTACCAGAACCCACCTAAACAAATTTATATTTGATTTAAACTAATTTAAATTAATTTTTATTAATATATGAAAATAAATTATTACACAGAAAAAAAAATCTACTTTCAGAATGAATAATTATGCTTTCAACGTGAAAATAAAAGTTTTGCTGTTATAATAAAAGCATTGCATTTAATTTGAAAGAATCGTGAGAAACTCTACTTTCAAAATCTGCTTTCAATTTAAATATTGTTAAATTAAAAGTAAATTTTTCTATTTGAAATTAAATACTTTTAAAATGAGTTGGGTAACATCATTTCAAAAGTATATACTTTTGATAAAGGCTTGAAGTGAAAATGAAAACTTATAATGTTGTTTTGAAAGTATAAATATTCATTTTGAGGTACTATTTTATAATGGAATGTGCAAAATTGCAATTTGTATTTATATAACAGACCTTATAACATGCGCACTACTATTTATCTGTGCTTGTTGATGTCATTCCATTTGTAAGTGAAAATATTTCATATTACACAATCAAAGGCAACTTAAACATTGGAAAGCCACTGAAGTAAGTAGTTTTTTGAATGTATTTTCTTAAAATTTATATTTTTAACATTTAACTATTTTTTTGTTTATAATAAAGTTGTTTATAGAATATAGAAAACATTTTACAACGGGACCGCAATGGCAACCTTATTGAGAAAACCTTTGCCGCAGCGAAGACTGGATCATTATTGAATACATGAGATTGAATAATATAAATTTAACAAAGACGGAATTTGACTTATTAACCCAGCAAATCGTTAAATCTTTTCCCAAAAGAACATACGGTAAGTTTACTTCATATTTTAACTTATATAAAAATAATTGTCTGATGTTATATTATGTTTTGCAGGAATATTACTATAATAATTGAAGCTCAAAATCAAAACGACAAAGTACAAATAAAAGGAAGTAACAAAAATTTACAATTTTGGAAGGAGCTCCTCAAAGTTCGTGCTGTAATAGTAAAAAGTGTTAGTGATTTTAATTATTAAACTGTCGCAAAATTAAAAAAACAGTTTTAGTTTTGGTTTGTTTAGTTTTAGTTTCTTAAAAATATAATAATTAAAAAAAGGAATAATAGTTTTATTTGTTAATTTGATGTCGGATTATTGTTAAAACGAATATAAACTAATATTAATTTGACAGTAACTACTTTTGAATTAACAGTAGCATCAATTAAAAAACCAAATAAATCCACTCTCAATTTAAATACCTAATATTTGATTTGAGAGCAACTGCTTTTGAAACTTGATATTATTTACAAAAGTAGTTACTCTCGAATTGACAGTAGTATGAATTCAAAATGAAAGTAGCTCTACTTTCAAATTAAAAGTTTCGATGTCTACGCCCTTTTTAAAAGCAAATAATGTTGATTTTAGTGCAATGCTTTCATTTTTACTGCAATATTTTTTTGTGTGTAGTAGCTACATAATTATTAATTTGTATCGCTTTCAGTAGCGTCTGTTAATTCAATTTCTGGAGTTAATTCCAGTAATTCCAAAGTTTCGGGTAAAAGATTTTTTGTTTGTCTTTTCTGAAATGGCCGAATACTTGATATAAAAGGATCTGAAGATATTAGCATATTATGTAAAATATCTTCGTTGGATGCTTCCCTGCAAAACTTTCTAGATCGGGTTTCTCTATATTTTCGAAAATCCTTATTTCTTGCTTCGGAAGCTTCTTCTGATAACTGGCCAATCGGAAGAAGAGCGTGTTTAATAATGCCTTCACCATGAAAAAGTATTTTGTGAAGTGAAACTGGCATATAATACCACTCATATAGTGAAACATACAAATTCGCTGTTTCTTTTGCAAATATTTTGAATTTTGTCAGATTAATTTTTTCACCGGACGCTATTGCATGTAATATTGTACGAATTCTTTTTATAAGATCAACATCTATACTAGTTATTTCTGCTGATATTTCTGCATTTTCAAAAAATTTTCTAGCAGTGTTTCCATCATTTGTCGTGCCATGTCCTTGTTTTACTATATCGACGAGTAAGCCAAGTCGAGTTTTAAAAAGATTTTGAACTTTTCTTTTTTTGCTTTCTTTCATTTCTTTTTGTTCTGCAGTTTTAGCCGACCATTTCTTAAATTCGAGATTATAAGAAATGTGTAGTAAACACTCGAAGCTTCTAATCCAAGCATGCAAAGGAGAAATTCCAAATTTATAATTATCTTCGTTAGGAATTTTATCTTCTAATTTTTGGAAATTGTTCATCTCGCTTGGTTTTGCTTTACAAATATAACATACCATTGAGGAAGTAGTTTCTGTTAGTGTTTGACATACTTTGCCGTCTACCATAGTGAAACATACTATATGCCTGATTGTAATATTTTCTTTGTATTTTGTCAATATTAACGTATCAATTTGTCTTTGCAAAAATTTCATTTCGTTCTTTATAACTTCTGTACTTTCCTTAATAAATTCAAATTTAATTGGGCGACAAAAGAAAGTTGAAGATGGTCGAGAATTAGTCCAAATGATATCAGATTCATCTTTATGATAAAGTTTTAGGGGAACTAAAGCTGTCATAAAAATACTTGAATCATGAGCAGTTTCATCTGAAAATTTTTGTTTGTATGTATTTTGACCGGAAGCTCCATCAAAGCCGCATTTACTTATTAATGTGAATTCGCCACTTTCATTTGTTTGCACATATTTTAAAATTCGGCTAACAGTGTGATCTAAAAGTTCTTGCAAATTAATTTGTGCAACAGTTTCAGTCACGGTTATGGATTCTCTCCTAGGATAACAATCATTTTTTGCTTGTTGAATTTTATAATATGAGGGAAATAATTGAAGTTCTTCTTTTGAAACCGAGTCTCTAAGTATTATATATTGGGACTTGGACAAATTCAAAGATGTGTATATAGACAACGCCTTTTCTTTCGAGTACACGACAGGTTTAAATTTATCATCAAGAATTTTTCTTATTTTTATAACAAATTCAGGATTTTCTTGTAAATGTTCTAAAATCCTTGCAACATCGTTAAGTCCATTGTTGTACATACTCCTGATTGTAGAACACATGAGCTCCTGCGTATCCTTATATTGAATAAATTCGGTCTTTTCTACCATATCTTTAATTTTCAGTCTTATACAATGAGGCCAATTAAACTCAGAATGCAACCATGAATTATTGTTCTCCAAAAAAATTTTTTCAGTACGGTTGGACTGTTTCCACTTCCTACGCAGCTTCAAACAAAGCATTCTAATACTATTTTTTAAAGTATTCAGTTCTGATTCACAAAAATTGATATCAAGTCTGGAAGTAACCATTTCAAAAAGTTTCTTGTAATCATCAAGATGTGTGTCAGGGGAGCTTTTAAGTAATAAATAAAGATCATAATTTGTTCTTAAATTATAATTCATCTTGATTCGATTTGCTTTTTTTCTAATTCTCTATTCTATTTCCTTTTTTATTTATATTTTCTCGATTTTCAAAACCTTTATAGGCATATTATCTCATCGTATATACGGATCAATGGATTCTGAAGCATGAAAGCTTTCATATTTTAGCGAAAATGAGCGGATTTGGTACATAAAATTAAGAGATTAAAACTTGAAATGACAATATCTTCCTTATAGGCAAACATTCCAGCGAGAAATTGATACACGATATAGATGTTTTTCCACTACTAGTCATATAGGCTATCATTTTTACTTAGGTATGAAGCTCCAGAAGTGACATGTTATAGACTAGTGGTCAAAAATTTTTCCATTATTAACTACTAGTTAATAATGAACAAAATGATATTTTTCGATAATTTGGGGACTATTTTAAAGAAAAATGTTGTTATAAGATGATTTAGAATAATCAAGAGATGCTATTTAATTGTATTTAAACTATTAAAAACGCTTTATTAACAGATTAATTGAATTTTAAAATTTTTATTAAATTCGAATTAATGTGACAGATAGTGACAGCGCCATCTTTTGTTAATTTGACGAACCACGATTTATTTAATTTACTAATAAAATTCAATGCGAAAACACAAAGGATTTTCCGGTAGTAGATTTTCTATTACAAAACAGTTAAAAAAACTCACTAAACGGCTCATAAACTTCAAATTTCAACTTTTAATCACAATTAATTTAAAATTTTCAAGAATGTCAAATCAAGAAAACAAAAGACTGTCATTTGTTTTATAATTTATTTAAAATAAATATTTTAAATTAGAATATTTTGGATTAACAAAAATTAAAAGAATTGTAATAAACCTAGTAGTGGAAAAAATCGTATATATAACCACGGTTGTGAAGACCATTATAGCCCCAGCGCCTTATATTCCTCGGTGCTTCGCACCTCGGAATATAATCTTGGCGCTAGGGCTATAATGCATGTCTTCACAACCTTGGCCTATAATATACTATTAGGTAACAGTAACGCAGGTCTAAATTTTAAAGTTCTCAATTTTATAGAACGCTCGAAAAGTTCAAGTTAAGATAAACCCTAAAATCGTTATTTTACCTATAAATTTTAAAATAAACGCATTGCTATGAGTATCATCTGTTTAATATAATCATATTTAATATTCATAAGCATTTAAACGCAAAACAATCCACCAGAACATAACGAATTTTGCGAATGTAATGTGCGATTTTTTTAATATTACCAACTAAAAAAATTTACTATATAAACATTAATTGGAAAATAAATTTTTACATCATTTTTCAGCCCAGTGTGCGCCTGCTTAACGTGCCCTCCGAAGCACGGAGACTTGGTCATAAGAAAGTTTGACTCTCCCCGGGTTTGAACCCGGTACCCCGCATTCACATCCAACTGTGTTAGCTGCAAGGCAATGACCGTCTCTATAATATGTTTATGTATCAATCTCAATATGATCAATATCAATATGTAATGATAATTTTCTTATAAACAAACGTAATAGAAACTTTATTAGCACAGAGAAAAAAATTTCAAAATTTTTTTTGTAAAATTGACGTTGCTTGAAAGAAAATGCCGATTTTATTTATTAATTAATCAAAATGTCCTACTTTCGTTACTTAATAAACCACCCCTGATAATTAGATTTTGTTTGTTATTTTTATTGTCTTGGTAGGCTTAATATTAGCATATTTATAAATTTTTAGACTATTTTAAAAAATGAATTCTTTTATTTAATACAAATTATATCGTTGATTGAAGAACCATCATTATTAAATAGTATTAAATTAATTTAGTTTATCATAAATCTAGGGAACGATTTAGAACTTTAAACTATTTTACTGCATATTATCTTTGAATTGTCTTGGGAATTAATAAAGTAAATTTACCGTCATTTACAAACTTTCTAGGAAAAGTAAATACTAATAATTTTTAATGGTTTGTTAAATCGTAAATTACACAAAATTTATTTTTAAACAAATTAAATCTTTGCGAAAAAAATTTAGCGTTAGCACGCGACTAATTTTTGAACTGTTGATGTTGTAAATAGGCAATAATTGTCTAGAAGAAAGGGAGATAATAACCTCATAGTAACCAATAGAATCAACATTAGCGGTAATTTTCTTTCAGTTGCTTAAAAACTAAAATTTTAAAAAATAATAATCGAATCACTTATAAAGAATTTTGAATATGAGTGAAGGGAGGAAGATTTTACCAAAACCTAATTAATAATAAAGAAATATATTATATTATGTACACACATGGGGGGAGGGTAAACAATTATTGTGTATGGTCCTAAAGTTCTATAGTTACGCCAGTATTTCCTCCCTTAAAATTATTTAATTCTGCTATACGTATTGTGTAAATAATTTAAAATAAGGTAACATTAAATATTATGAATTATTTTGTTCCTATCCAAAGCTCTATGTAGTGTAATCCTTGACAAAGGCATCTACCAAGGTAAAATTATTTGGTTGTGAAGTGTCACCCACAGTATTATGATAAATATTTGGCGAGACATTTAATTGTTGTTTGAATTCTAAAAATGTTTTGCAATATTATAACTTATTACTATTTGCTGATTGCTGTTACTTATTATTTAGTATCAAGAACATAGATGTTGTTCACTCATCATCACATCCTCGTGCTCAGGATATCGCCAAGAATAGTTGCCGACCGGATACCGGCCCCATTTTGTCGTCCTTATAATTTATATTATTATGTATGTCAAATAAATAAGTAAAACGCTAGAAACCTTAGCAAAAAGTCTATAAATAATAAAATAAAAATATATAGATTTCTATAATATGTTAGAACACAGCAGTTGGAGTGATGTGATCGCTGGTTGAGTTACAGAGCGGAAATTCTGGGTTCAAATCGCGGACTTCACAGAATTTCTTATCTCGGCCGTCCAGTGGACATCCACACGCTTTGGTGAAAAGTTGTAATAAAAAGATTAGCAAAAGAGGAGAAATCCACCTCGTGAAATGGATTGTAAAGACTTCAAAGAAGTGGCAATATTCCGACAGGAATGGAAAAGCCCTTGATTGGATAATATGTTAGAACAAACTTTTTCTGAATTTTTTTATTGCGAACCCATTCACAATGTTTGAAATTTATTAATTGGAAAGTTTTAGCCCCTTTTAGACATACATTTTCCTTAATACTTACTTATATAATAATAATAATAATATAGTCAGTTTTGAAACGTCTTGGGACGTTGTCCGATACCCAACTACCAACCTTGCAAATTGGCAATTTGGTTTGTTAGCATTTTACATTTTTTACCTAGACGAGGAGCAAGCCCGACGTAGAACCCCCAACCTGGAGGACCAGAGAGACGGCCAGAATAAAGTTCTTACTTTACCCGGATTCGAACCGGGTATTTAGCGTTCATAGTCAACTTATTCGACCATTATGCTCCAACCGTCTCTTTCGGTTCCTATCCAAAGCTCTATGTAGATTACTTAAATTACTTTAAATAAAAATTTAGCTGACTAGCAGAGGCGAATTACCCATAAAGACTAACCAAAGGGTTGAAAATTGATGGCCTGAGCTGGGCATGTTTAATTCGTCTGTAAAGAACTTTTGTAACATATACCAGATGCATAATTTTGCGTGGGTAGCAGTTTACTATGTCAATTAAAAATAATAATAATAAAGGATCAGTAGTTTAATTGTTAATAATTAAGGTTACGGTGAAGGTTTTATGACTACTACTTTTGGGAAATCAAACAATTACATCAAACTAAATCTATTAATTGTGAATCAAAATTTATTCAACAAATTATTATTATTGATGTTGGGTCGTTTTAGTTTGTAAATTCTCAGGTAAACTGAAACTCTTCTTTAGCTTCGATGTTTCCAATTTTTACTGCAGATTATTTCGTCCTATGGCATTCTAAAGTCCTCGTATTTTGAAGTAAATTAAGAAACAGTTTATTTGGCAGTTTAATTTTTGTGATAGTTAACTTAATTTATTGTTATATTAACTAAATATATCTCTATAAAAATTACTATTTTCCAGTAGATAAAAACTTATATCGGTCGAAATCTGTTTTGAAAATTAAATAATTTTTGTTTTTAAATACAGTAGCAGCTCGATTATGTGAACTAATAGAAACCAAGAGTTGATAATAAATAATAGAGAGTAAATAATAGTAGGTAATCAAAATTGTTTTTAATTTAGACATTCTTCTTTGTCTTCTTTTCTTAGTACGACAAAGAATGTTCTTGATAGAAACATCGTGACCTTTTAACAAAGTCCTTCATGGCAGATTACACCCCGGTGGTTTGCCATTGCCTTCTGAGGGGAGACGGCCAGAATAAGATTCTTACTTCGTCCGGAGTTGAACCGAGTTTTCTGCTGGTTTTTTGGGTCTTTTTAGACATATTCAAATTTAAATCATTTTAAAAGTAATTTATACCTAATTAATTAAAATATGTATTTCGCGATCTTTTAAACAAAAATGTTTTTGCAGATAAACTACTTTTCTGCAGTGCGCTTTTCTCTGCACTTTCGCAAAGTCAATAAGTAATTAGTTTTATAAATAATGTTCTTCTCGCTCCAAGAAATAACAAATTCTTGTACGACTTCTTTTGTGCCTGTTTTCATTATTTTCTTTTCCCAAATCATCATTGATATTGATGATTAGCTTCTCTGAATAGCTCTGAATATCTTCTTTAATTATTCTCGGGGATAGCATGTTAAGTGTCCACACGAATTGAAAAATTAACGAAGTAAATGATGAAAGTAAACGGTTAAAAAAGTAAGTACAAATCACAAAAATTATAAAGCTCCGCCCACCCCCTAGTTTTGTTTATCATTCACAGAAGCTTATAATATTAGCTTGGCAGCCTTGGCAGTTAACATCGCTTCAGTAATCAGTACATCTTCAGTACATCTCTATCATTTGTATTGAATGTGTCAGGTCCTTTTTAAGACCAAAAATACTTTGAAAGATTTTAAATTGTTTTAACGTACGGAACTGATTAACCAGGATCTCTGAGGCAATTCAATCTATTAAAAATTTCTCTGGGGCCAACGCACCGCCACATTATCTTCCAAGATAACCATGGGTCAAATATGATTCCTAAGTATTTGACTAAGTTTTCCCACGGGACGGTTTCTCCAAACATTTAAACGATATCGAACGGTTGTCTGTTTCTTCTGTCAAGCATAATTGCTGCACTTTTATTTGAGTATGCTGTCATTCGCCAAATATGGTACTAAAGTTCCAGGAGCTTTAGGGTGTCCGTGATCAGTTTCATTGGATTAAGGATAAGACCGGGTTTTACACCGGCTGATAATAGCTTGTAGAGATAAGACCGAAGTGCTAGACATTATCAAATGCGTTGGTTATATCTAGAAAAGCAGCCATAACGTTGAGTCTTTTGGAAAAAGCCTCTGTTATCTCCTCGACTACACGAAGAATTGGATGGGTGGTCGAGTGACTCGGACGGAAGCCGAACTGTTTACTTGAGACGATATTGGGGTGTTTTCCTGATTTCCTCATTTAGGGCCGGTTCCACCATCTCTGGTTAAATAGTTTAATCACGGTTAGTTGGAGTTAATCACGGTTAGTTCGAGTTAATCACGGTTAAATAGAAGAGGCTGTTCCACCAACTTTTTAACCATGATTAAAGGAGCTTAATCAACCCAGTGAACAGGCAGGATTCAGAAAGGAGTATTCAACGGCAGATCACCTATTAACAATAAAACTTTTAATCGAGAAATGCAATGAATACAATATACCTATATATCTTGGATTCATAGATTATGAAAAGGCATTTGATACAGTGGAGACTTGGGCTATACGGCGAGCATTAAACAACTGCAGAATTGACAGTAGATATAGTCAACTACTACAACAAATAGCAGATAAAGCGACAGCGATATACCAACTTCATGAACGAACCAATCCTGTACCTTTGGAAAGGGGTGTAAGACAGGGAGACAGCTTGTCACCTAAACTATTTACCCTCACTTTAGAAGATGTTTTCAAAAAGTTGGACTGGTCAGAAAAGGGTATTAAAGTAAATGGAAGATATCTCAATCATTTGCGATACGCTGACGATGTAGTGGTGATAGCAATGAGCCAAGAAGAGCTGCAGGAAATGATCACTGATCTGAACAGGGCCTCAAGAAAAATAGGATTACAAATGAATCTGAGCAAAACAAAAGTGATGTTTAATGAAGATGGTAACATACAGGTAGAGGGTGAACAAATTGAAAAAGTTACGGAATACATTTACCTGGGGCAGAAGATCATACTGGGAAGAGAAAATCAAAGTAATGAAATAAAAAGAAGAACTTCTCAAGCATGGGCGGCCTTTCGAAAACTGAGTTTTATATTAAAAAATAGAAATATTCAACTGCATTTAAAAAAGCGAGTCTTTGATATGTGCGTGTTGCCTGTATTGAGTTATGGCGCAGAAAACTGGACCATGACCCAGAAAAATATAAATAGTCTTAGAGTAACACAACGAGCAATGGAAAGGGCAATGTTAGGCATATCATTGAAAGACAGAAAGACAAACATCTGGATAAGGCAAAAAACAAAGGTCACCGACATAATACAAAGAGCAGCAAAACTTAAGTGGTCATACGCGGGACATGTGGCAAGGAGGGATATGGATCGGTGGAGTAGAGCCATGCTGACATGGAGACCATACACGTTTACAAGACCAAGAGGAAGACCTCCGATGAGATGGATAAACGACATCAAGCTTGTGGCCGGCTTTAATTGGATCCAAGAGGCAGGAAATAGAGAAAGATGGAGAAAACTTGAAGAGGCGTATATTCAAAAATGGATTTAATAAAACGCTAATAAAGAAGAAAGAAGAAGAAGAATCAACCCTCAAACTAACCGGTCGATTTTGACCATTTGGGTCGAACTAATCACGGTTAACTGATAGGGGCATGCGCTTTGATTTCAATCGAGCAACTTTCTCTTTCTTTCAACTTACAACAAAAATGTTGACAACTAAAAAAATAAAGATTATTTCTTTTACGGGTAAGTTGGTAATTAAATCCTTTGTATAATGGTAAGCCATAAATCATAGTATAATAATAATTTAAAATAGCAGTAAAATGCATATTTATGATAATTGTTTATTGAGTAATTCGGTTTTTCGGTTTTTAATCCAGAAATAAATATCCAATGGGATGAAATTATTGGTGAAAATGTAGGTAATGTTGAAAATGTAGGTGAAGTTGAAAATGACCAAGAAGAAAATGACAACAATGCCACCCGAAGAAACTTAATTAACTACTTCGGAACGTTATAAAAGAAACAAAATTTTGTATAATTATTTAAAATAGTAATAAAATGCATATTTTTATGATTATTGTTTATTGAGTAATTCGGTTTTAATTTTTCGTTAATGATCTTATAAAATAAAACCCAGTTTCCGGATACTAGTTTACAGTAACCTAATAAAATTGTTAAATTTAAATTCCTTTTAAAAAGTCACTTTCATTTTTATCTAAAATCTTTTCAAAAAGCAAAAAGGTTTTTAAAACATTAAAAAAAAAATTTATGAAAATATGTGTCGTTTAATTTTAAAGTAGTAGGGTAGCAGCACCCCTACTACAACTTTCACGTGGCTATCAATCGAATTAGCGAAGATATCCGAACTTCAAACGGTTAACTAATCATAGAAAGAAATTACCAGGTGGAACGCTTTTGAAATTAATCACGGTTAAATATTCCTAACCGTGATTAAATATTTTTAACCGTGATTAGTTAACCAACAATTTAATCAGAGATGGTGGAACCGGCCCTTAGTCGTGAAAGGACGATACGTTCAGTTAGTTTAACTAATGTGGAGATAATTGAAATTGGTCTGTAGTTTTGAGGGATAGAGCTACACTTCCCGGGTTTAGGTAGGATAATGACGTCTAGCAGTGTCCACAGTATAATATAGATCAGTGTTCTTTAAAGTGGGGTACCGGTTCTCAACATAAAATATAGACTTTGTATTATATCATATAGGGTAATTCCGGGAGAGATGCCACACCTTTTTAAAATTCATTACCGTTACCTTAGTTATAAAGATATTATTGAATAATTTTACTAAATGATAAAGGATAGTGTATTCAATAACGTACACGAAACAAAATTTCATTTAAATCAACATAAAAGCGTAAAAAGACATTCAAAATAATTTTAAAATTCGGCATCTATCCCTAAGTTAGCGGGAGAGATGCCCTAACGTGTAGGGAGAGATGCCGTTACATATTTTTCTTCTTTTTTAACAGAAGTTTGGCACAAATCTCACAAAATATTTTTCAACTTTGAACATCCTTCATGTATCCATCGACTGCAGTGAATACACTGTATACTGTATCCAATCGTCCGTTTTCTTGGTTTTCGTGTATTCTTCTCCACATCCAATACAACAGGTATTTTGGTCATTTATGTACTCGTCATCCGTGGAATCATCCAACACTACATCGTTAGAAGTGTCACTAGATGTGCTATTTCTTCTGGGCCTTAAATTTTGTATTTTATTTTTTTTTACGGTTCTGGTTTTTCTTTCCGTCCGTCCTTAGTCCATAACCCTTCTGCAGGGTGTGGTGAGCCTTTTAACAAAGGCTTTTCATGGCAGATTACACCCCGGTGGTTTGCCATTACCTGCCGCGGGGAGACGGTCACAATATGATTTTTACTTCGCCCGGAGTCGAACCGGGTTCTCTGTGTAAGCAGTCTATGCGTTTAATCGCTATGCTAACGACCGTCTTTTTTTTTCGTCGTTTTTCTTTCATTGCTTTACTATTGGGCATCTCACCCGATAGTATATTCGGCATCTCTACCAAAATTCAGGGAGAGATGCCGAATAAAATTTTTGAATGACGTGCCTAAATAATAGCACGATGTTGATAATAACATAACCTTCAACAACATTGCTAATCATTAATTGTTAATCTGGTCATTTTATATCTTACGGTTGCATGAAATAAAAAAGTTACTTACTTGGTAAAAAATATATTCATTTTAATGAAAACAATTGATCGCAATAACTCAATCAGCACACACTTTTACTAACGTTTTAAAACTAACCGTACATACTTGTATGAGGAGTGTCCACATACTGCGGAGGGCACTTTAAATCTACATTAACAACTGAGATATTGCAATTTGGCATCTCTCCCGTATAAGCGTCTCTCCCGGAATTGCCCTACGATATTTTTAATTAATATTTTGAGATTACTGTAAGTATGAAAACTGCAAAATTATAAATGCGATTTATCACAAACAAAACAGATGTGTTTGCGTTTCTACGGTCGGTTTCTTCCATATGATTATGTTTAATAATCCGTGACATCTGACGATATTTTCTGAAATTTGACGATGATATGCAAATGAATTGTGCCAAAAAGCACATTTTAAAAATTTAAATTTTCGTAAATAATATAAAAGTAATCTATTAAAAATATATAAACATGGTTTTATATTTAAATATAATATAATTATTGCAATGAAAAAGACTAGAAATGCAGGAAGTTGTCCGATATCTTTTCGTATACGTAATAATTCAAGTCACTTCCAATGATAAAGTAGATATAATATAGTAAAATATATAGTAAAATAACAAACAATAAATAACAAATAATAATAAAAATAAAATAATAAATATAGTAAAAAAACACTAAAAATAAATCTGTGTTACACTTACGTATCTACATTTAATGTGTATTAACTACTAGGTTATTATCAGAAAAGAATATTTACTAGAGGAATTCCTATTGTAAATATTCTTTGTGATTACGTTATTACTACTATTAGCATCGTCGAATGTACAATATTTTTATTTTTGTGTTTATATCAGTTTGTTGAGTATTTTTGCTTCCTCTAAGTATTTCATTTTGTTGCATTGGAAGGCTTGTTACCTTCTTTTATTGACCCAACAAGCGCCTTAGGAGCTTAAACTCCCAACTACTTATTCGTAGTCGCTTATTCGTTTCACTCCATGCCACTTTACTTGGTTGAAATTAATTTGTTGTTGTTGTTGTTGTTGTTGTTGTTGTTCTTCTTCTTCTTCTTCTTCTTCACCTCAAGGATTATGTTCATATTATTATGATCTGTTCCGACGTCCATATTTTTCTCAGAATATCTCTTCTTCCTCTCGGATTGTATATAGTGCCATGCTTTTAGATGTATTCTCTCGTTTGTAATTCTTTCTGGATGATTACTTCATTTTAGATTATTTTCTTCTATTATTTTATTAAATTTTATATTATTTTTTCGTTTCGCAGCCTATTTAACAATTTATATCCAACTTATGGTTCTTAGAAATTTCATTACATTTCACTTCATTCAGTGGCGGACTAAGGCTAAAGCGGGCCCTAGGCAACATTGTAATTCCGGGCCTATTTTTCAGTCATGACACATACATAGGCGCAACTAGGGTCAACAGTTTTGGGGGGGGGTAAAATTAACGAAAAATTGCGCCACAGGCAAAAAAATTTAGATTTTCAAGGTCAACAGAGCTTAGATTTGAAGTTAGAAATTATAAAAAGATGTTTTCGTACTAATTTGTGGGATTTCAGGGGCAAAAACTATTTTTTGAAAAATTATAAGCTTCTCGAAAGCCTGGCCATCGACGCTAACCTCACCCAAGTAACATTTCAATCCTGGCAATTACCTGCAAAATCAAATTTTACCTGCCAAGCCTGCGCCAGGCCTGGCTGACTCCAAATAAATAGTAATTTACAGGTTACTTAGCGATACCTGAGAATGTCCTGCGCTTGGCTTGGTGCAAGCCAGTGTCAGGTTATGAAGCCATACCTGAGAATAACTTGCAGATCTCCTGCGCACTCCGGCGCCTGGCCTGTGTAGCCTCGGCGCCAAGCCAATCTCGAACTAGTTCGTAGATACTCGTTCGCATCGTTCGCATATGTTCGTATGTCAAATTTTTTTTTCTATCTCATTCATTTTCATTATACTCATATCGCAGACTCATTTTTTTATTACTACCATGTGTTTAGGTAAGTTTTGCAGAATTAAACAAAATAATTTTATATTGTTTTGATTTCTTCTTCGTAAAAGGTAAGTAAGAATAATACAAAACCCTATCAATTTTTACTGGGTTGTATAATAATGTTACAATATATTGTTCTCCAACCAAATCTTAAGAGCGTGCTGCAAATGTTGATGCAAAAACATGTTTCAACAGATGGCGCGCCCTGAAATATTAATCTTTTATACTAATCTTTTCACCAATACAGAATTATAAAGATTTCAAAGATTCGTAGAAAAGATTAATATTTTAGGGCACGCCATTTGTTGAACATGTTTTTGCATCAAAATTTGCAGCGCGCTCTTAATTAAACATTTAAATTACTTTAATTTACTTTGAACAGATTGAACCACGAAAATCAGAAGAACCAGGAGGACCCAGCAGTAGCGAATTAAAAAATTGACAATTGTTTCGAAGGAATAAGCCACTTCTTCTACTCAAAGTTTTTGTGTCTTTGAAAAAGAAGTGGTGTATCCCTTCAAAACAGTTGTGGATTTGTTAATAAATTACATGGGATTGAGCAAATATTGCCGATATTGAAAAGGTATCTTCATAATTAGAACAAATAATTTATTGTTTAATAAAATTTTTTAATATTAAATCATTTTTTTTTTATTTTTTGGAGTATTCATCAATGTTCTTGCATCTTTTGGTAAAATTAAGTTAAAAGTATTATATAAAAGTGCTAAAAGATCTTTAACAGCAGGCCTGTAGCCAGGATTTCATTTCGGGGGGGGGGGGCACTTGTAAAAAGCCTTATGTAAAATTTTCGGTAGTTATTACAAATAAATATATTATTTAAGAATATTTCCACTGAAACTAGGGCGACTGTAAATCACTTCTTCCACTTCATATTCACTGATGTGCTCACTTGCAACAGGCACTGCATTATCCGTATTGCTGTCGTCATCTAATTTTATCCTTTTGGGGGTTTTAGTAAAAAAAGATAGCAAAGTACCATCTCTCTTTTTTCCACTCATTTCACACACACCTTCTTAAATTTGTTCCTTTTTTTATAATTTTCACTACAATAATCACTACAGGTCAAAGTTAATTAAAAGCTGTTTGTATATTTTAGTTTGCATACTGCATTGTAACAGTACCCTAATATATTGATAAGCTATAAAACAAGTATCAACCTGCAACAAAATAATTACAACAAATGTAGGAAATTCCAAAACTGAGTAATACCGTTACATGGCTTTTAAATTAAATTAATCCCATGGTTTTCAGGTAAAAAGGGATAAGTAGGTTTGACCTACTATAAGCCGACAATGAATTACGGCAAATAAATTTAGAAAAAAACTTAGTCCTACTTGCAAGTTGCAATTGAATCGGATAACGCAATCTTGTCTTCGGTTAATTTTGACGTCGATGGTGACGTTCGTTCACTAAAATTTTTACCAAAAATATATGATAATCAAATTTACGATATAATAATTAACAAAAGATGCATAAGGCCGTCCGGCACGTGTTTTTAAAAAATTTAAAAAAGATTAGTATACACGTACCTTTAATTTATTTAATTACGTAGATACACGTAATAAATTTTTAAATTTGTAAATAGTTCATAAGATTATAATACCTACTTAATTATTAGAGACAGGGTAGTTAGGCAAAAACAGATCTGACTCACCAATAGAGAAACTTTATTACCAATATTTAAAACGTTTATTAGCGTTCCTAAGTCAGTTCTGTTTTTGCCTATTATTACTATTAATCTATTAATTATACAACTCCCTCAAAATCTACAAACAAAATTTGTTTGTACAACATTTATGCCTGTTTTCAACAACAATTTATTTAAGAATTTCCTAGTAAAGAATTACTTAGCTAGGATTCCATAAATTTGATTGGTCAAATTTGACATATGAATTTTTTATGTCAATACTATGTCAAATTTTACCAATCACATTTATGGAATCCTAGCTAAGTAATTCTTTACTAGGAAATTCTTAAATAAATTGTTGGTAAAAACAGGCATTAATGTTGGTTGTTTAACCATCAATTTAAATTTTTTACCAAAAACCTATATTTTCAAAAAATTTCAAAAATTAGTAGGTACACGTGCCTTTATACCGGGTGACGATCGCCGATGTGAACATAGGAAATTAACGTGGGAAATTAATTTTTCTTTAATTCCTGCTTCATAATTAATAACTAATTTTGTTGTTAATGTGTTTTGAACTCCTTTAATTAAATAGACAATATTTGATTAAGATAAAAAAATGTATATGATTATAATCACAGGTTTTTAAATCATGATTTTTACAACTAAACTTGGTGACGTAGTGCATAACACTCCAGGTTAACGAAGTACAAGTGAGAAGGTCCGTGGATCGATTCCCAGCTCCGGTAAGATTTTTAAAATTTATAATTATATTTACAGATTTACAGACTCCAGCAGACGCAACCCGTGGATAAATTCAGGACCAACTATCATCAAATGAAATAATTAGGAGAAAATCGTAATTTATGAGTTCAACCATAATAAGAGAATTAAAAAATATAATAATAGATAATTAATTAATAGAGAAAAGAATACTAAAAAAGGATATTAAGTTAAGAAATTAATTAAATTAAAATAAATTAATTTTTTCATTTTTTGAAAATTATTTACAATAAATTTTTTTTTGACACGTGGAAATCAAAACCGTTGCAGGCTTTTCTCAAGTATGCCACAGGGCTGCCTCAGGTAAATTCGTGCGCCAAATTACTCAGACAGCACCTGTAGCAGACTTGCCTCATTCCTGCCTCCGACTTACCCTCAATCCTCTCTCAGGGTTGCCCCAGGCTTTTCTCAGGTGTGCGACAAGCGTGGTGCAGGTTTGCGCCAGCACCAGCTTGCTTTCTCCCAAGTGTGCCACAGGGCTGCCTCAGGTAAATTCATGCGCCAAATTACTCAGACAGCACCTGTAGCAGGCTTGCTTCACTCTTGCCACAGGAGCAGGTCCTGGGTGAGTTTTCACTGACAGGCAAATGCCAGAAATTTCCCAGGTTAAAATGTTACTTGGGCATCGTTTGCTAATCAATTCAAGTTTCTTTCCCCACTAAACTGAAATAACATAACAAAAATAATTTTTGCACATAATATAGCATATTATTCGGTAGTAATTAAAATTTGTTAATATTTATTTATTTTCAAAAATTACCACACTATTACTTCAAAAATCAGTTTTAAGCATAGAAAAATAAAGGGGCAGTTCTTAACATTTCTTAAGAAATCAACTAAATGGGTTGATTGACAACTCAAAAATAAATTAAAAAACTAATTTTCGGGCCCCTAAAATTACTGGCCCTAGGCACGTGCCTAGGTGGCCTAGGCCTTAGTCCGCCACTGACTTCATTAATTTGTCTATGGGTGTAATTAAATTATAATGTAGTACAATTCGATTCTGGTAATTAATCGACCTCCTATCATGAGTGTGTGCATGGTTGAAGTCTGACGAGCAAATGCTTATTTTTTCCGTCCAGTTCCGGCCTGGATCAACGTTTTTTTTTAATTTGAATTTAAGATAATTAAAAACAACTGTGTTCAAGTGTCTTTTAAAAAATATTTAGGTACTTTTGTGCAATTTATATGAGTAATAAGAGTAATAACTAATAAGCAAACAGCGAATTACGAATTACGAAAGTGTGTTTTCCAACTTGGAGGATTCCTTCTAATGAGTTAATTATTATCACCGGGATTTCATAATAGTGAGTTGTAAAGATCTCTCTATGTATGGACTCTAGTTAAAACAGTTGGCTTCAAAAATATTTTAAATCTGGATCTCAAACTTCTATATTTGTTACTTAATTGTTACAAAAATTTACAAAATAAATAATAGTAGGTATAAAATTGGTGTGGGTGATTTTAGGTGTGCACCGTGAAACTATTGCAAGGAAATATCTTAACCTCTCAACATATTTTCGTGTTTGTTAGAAGTTACAAGGATTATTATTTATTCAATTTTTCCCTACAGTAGCTATGTGTTTCGGCTTAAATTTTTCAACCACTGAACGAGGTTACAACATATTGGCACTAGAATGGATGACCAATTTGGAACACAGCGCTCTCCCTCACCTTTTCTCGACTCCTAAAATCTAGGATGAAATCCGTTGGTAGATCTCCGTCGATAACCAAGCGTGGAAGGTTGGCTAAATTCCCATAAAATACGAAAGACCAAAATTCAGCAGTTGATGAAAATGAAAATTAAAAAGAATAGTGAAGTTGAAAATAAAATTCTGAAGATAACCAGTAGATTTGGAAATCGCAAGTACTCGTACCTACCTACTATGTACATATTGACGCCCCCAACGAAAATTATAGTAACTCAAAAAATTGATTTTTTGAGTTACTATAGTAAAAAAATCTATTATATCGGTAAGCATTTGCCTAGAAAAATATCGTAACTTTGTAGCAACTCGAGACGACCAATAGTAGACACTGATCCTTAGAAATTATGCAATTCTACAATTTATAGTGACTATATTTAAATATTGAATTGCGTTTTTATTAAAACTAATTACTGAGTTACTATAGTCTTCGTTGGGGGCGTCGATATGATCAGAGTGAAGCTGATCCATGTTACATTACACGGTTTGAGAAGCACTGCGCTACTACCGAAATTATCTTTCCTGTAGGTACGATAACACGCTAAAATTTAATTCGGATGGTTTTACATTATTTAATGAAATTCATATTCGTTGTTAATAGGATCACGATCAATCGATGTAAATAATTATTGTCTTAAGAGCCAAGCCATTCAATAGCAACGCTATATACGAGACATAAGCGCGTTCATTGTTAAAAAAACATGCGGTTTTATTTGTCTCCTTGAATTAGGTTCATTGAACTGTATTATTGGCACTGTAGTTGTTGGATGTATCAGTATCATGATAATGAAATGATCTCTATTAGTGACTAGTTCTATAAAAGGTATTTATAATTAACCACAACCACACCAATTCCTTGATCTATCCCTTCACATGCAAATTTTGTACTATTATGATCAATGATCATAATATTATAGGTCTTTAGATTATGCAACTTTAAAAATTGAAGCTTTTAGGTCTAAATTAGGCCAAAGATCTCAGAACAGTTTTGCAAACAGTGAAATAAAATAGATAACAGCATCATGTACATGTTAACCAATCACATCTCACAGACATCAGTTTTTGTTGAAAACAGAACCTCTTGATTTGTGTTTAGCTGCTGTTATCTACTATATTTCACTGAACGCAAAACTATTTAAATTATAAACGCTTTTTGTGGTTTTTAAGGTTATTAATCTATACACGTTGGTATTTAGTTGACAATCATTTCTCATATTAAATTTTATAAAAATAAATTTAGAACATAATGCAATCTCAAGTTGACCTTTGTAGTTCGTATACAACGTATACAAACGTATACAAGGCATAAATAGTACATCATAATAATATTAGTAAGCAAAAAATTAGAAGTAAATAGTCAGATGCGGGCTTTATGTGAAAACGCATTTTTGTGATATGCTATATGGTATCCTTGAACTTTGCAAGCCCCGATTCGGTTTTAATGATCAGAAGTTTTGAACATAATCATTTTATCACGTAATTTTTACAGTACTCTCGTATTATAGTAATATAATGTAATACCTTAGTAATCTATGTAATGTGTTATGTAATTTTTTTACCTACAATAATATTATGTATGTATTATACAGCTAGAATCTGATAGGTAGTACAATAAATAATAAATCAACCGAAACGTTAACAAAAATACTATATAATAATACTTTTTTTAATTACCTACAAAGTAGCCATAAGAATGCGATCTATCAACAAATCCAAAAAGTTTGCCAACAGAAAACAATCGAATACAACTGCAGAATATGGACCTTCATCTCAGCATGGTGTAAAAGGTATAATGTTTTTTTGATGAACCTGGTTCTTCAAAATTACAAAAGAAGTCGAAGCAACTCTTGTCACGCCGGCTGCCAAGTAAATCAAATAGTTCTCGAAGAATGCCTGAATGAAGAACCCATTGTGGATGAATAATACCGTATCGAAAATAACTTTGTTGCTCTTTTCTCGTTTCGGCGTCTTAAAGAATACAAAGATTAGCTGTTAAGTCAAGTGAAAGCATTTTAGCACGTCAGAGGGATGCGTGATGGGAAAATCCCGATGCACCCACAGAGAATAAAAATAAACCATTATAGTATGTGCGTATTCCAAGCATGAAGAAATAATTTCATAAGTTTAGGTATAGTATGTGGTATGGTGCAACCTGTTCCAATTTCAGGTTTCTATCGATCACAAAAAGTGGTGACGAGTGACGCTGGTTAAAAAATATCTGTGATTCAGACAGATAAGGGTATATGCAGCGATTCCCACGTGTTTTAAAAATACATGTAGGTACGTATATTATTTGATATGATAATAATTTATTAAAAATCGCCAATTAAGAATTCTATAGAACACTGGTTGGATTATTATTATTATTGCTTTTAATTATTTTTAATAAACACCACAAGAGACAAGTCACAACTTGTTTTCTAGCAAAATTTATCAAGTAATAACCTGGTAGAACATTATTAAAAATAGGTGGTATGCCTATGTATGTACTGTACGTACAGTGACGCTAAATATATCGCGGACAGGTAATAAAATTGCATTAATTTTATTGAATTTGATTATTTCAAAAGAAAATTATGGTGTCAACATACCATCTGATAAAGTATTCCTTAAGGTCATCAAAAATACAAAAAAGTTATATAAAAATTAACAACTACAAGAAATTTTGACGCTTAATCAATTTAACCACTTAATGCACATCGTCGTGTCTGACACGTCCACTCACAAGTGCGCCTTGTCTTTGTTTAATGTAATGCAGGTGTAATTAATGTACACTCCCACGCGTCTGGTTGTTAATTTTTTTAAAACTTTTTTTGATGTTTTTCAATACTTTGTTTTCTTTTTAAATATTCGAATTACAAGGAAGTTAATGAAAAATTATATTATGTACTTGTTACATGAAATATGCAGGAGTCTAATTGTTATTATCGGCGGGAAGTAACAATTATTGTTGCTCCATTACAGACTCCAGCCAGACAATTTGAGAATGTATCGCTTTGATTAAATATCGTTAGGCTCTTGAACAAATACATTTGAAAGTACTAAAATGTTCCACTTGAGACATTTCTAAGAAATACCAGAAACGAAAATCACCTGAATTACCCCTTATTGGCGCTTCGGAGTGCAACGTGATCTACCTGTAAATCTGAACGGTGTATTTTACCACACCTACCTGTGTTCTATTCGAGTGGCCCCCTATTGCTCTATTATGTTGAAAGCTTCACCTCTATTATTTACCAGTGTCTTTTTGCAGTCGACTTCATGTTTCTTATTGTATATTTCGTTATGGTTCTTTCGTTATTCTCGGAAGGCGCCGTCTCAAAATAGTAAATTCACTTAATATGGGTACTATTATACTTGATAAACCACTTAAGAAAACCATTTGTTTACATTGGTTATACAAGCAGTTCAACTACAATTTACAATTAATTTACAATGTAGTAGGTAATTAGTTATTATTCCGACTACTACTACTGTGAGATTACCAAATTTTCCTCAAGTGGTTCAGCTTTTACTAATAATTATCGATTACCAAACAAAGAAGGCACTGTTGGCTTTGGTAATGGTAATGCGCATTCAGGTGTACTGAATTAAAAGGAACTTGTTAAATAATTTATCAGTTTCAGCAAATTGTATATTCGTAAATGATAATTGAAGTTAAACCTGTACAAATATTACAAATCCTCAGCAATTATTATTCCAATTGTATTTATTAAAATACTATTAAAATTTATCTTCTTTATGCTAATTTTGTGCTGATGAGTAGGTATATTGTTGTTACCAAGCTTACTCATCCTTGCATCATGATGTCATTTAACATAACGAGAGTAGCAAGGTTTTATTACTGGTTCCAACATGTGTGAGTGGATTCGGAGAATATAAAAAACGGAAACACCACAGATAAATATTAGAATTTCCAGTATCGTACTAAGGTGTATTTTCGGCAAAAACATAAATATTTACGAAAAGTAATTGAATAAGTAATAGTATAAGAAAATTATTGTGAACACTTAAAATCTAGTTGAGGTGAACTGAACGGGAATATGGAAAGTCGGCAATATAGGGCGTCTAGTTTCCAACAATTTTTGTGTTTTGTTGAAATTTACTTCTATCAAAAATAAATTATGATATGGTTTGTAAGATTGTGAGAATATGCAAAATAAATATTTAATAAATTTTATTGTCCAAAAGCAATCAATCCAAAAATTAAAATATTATAAAGAAATTAAAAATTAACAAGCTAAACAAACACAATTAAAAAAGTTCTCAATTTGTTAAAAGCAGGACCGCCGCTAGGGGTACTTCCGCCCGTGTGCACAGTTTAATTTGGCCGCCCTTGTAGCCGATTTTATTATCGCTACCTGTGCTGTGCTGTGCTGTAGTCCTGTGCTACCCCCTATATAGTGTGAATATTTGTGTTTTCTGTCATTTATTTCCAGGACGTTACAAAAATTTAAATAATTGCTAGCATTACAAAATCTTTCAACACTTTTTTATAGAAACACGCTAAAAGAAGTTGATTTATTTATTGGAAAACCATGTTATTCGAAAATTAGAACATGAGAATCTCCTCCCCCCCTTCCAACCGTAGTTTTCGAATTACGCGATGTTCAAATAAGTAAATCAATTTCTTTTAGCGTTTTTACATAAAAAAAAGTTGAAAGATTTTGCAATGCTAGCAATTATTTAAATTTTTGTAACGTCCTGGAAATAAATGACATAAAACACAATTATTCACACTGTATAGGGGGGTAGCACTGGACATTGCTCTTAACCTCTATTTTTGGGATTTTGGCCGCCTCTAATTCTGGCTACCCGTGTGTTTTGCATACTGTGAACAATAGGGCGCGGCGGCCCTGGTTAAAAGCATCTTAACTAGTTAATTTTAAAATTTAATAATTAAGAAAATCTTTTAAACTCGAAGAGAGGATTTAGTATTATAAAATGGTTTATTATATAATTGTCAGAATATTGTAGTAAAATATTACAGTTGAGATAAAAGTTTTTTAATTAATAATAAAATCAGAGGTCCGGATGATGTTCCGCATGGTGTACTCAGGTAGGTCACATTTAATAAGGGTCATTTACCAGATAGGTAGTGCTTTTATCCATCAGCAAGAACTATGCATGTTTATGACTCATATCCTCATGACGGTTTCAAAAATACACAGTATGTACAATTAACATAGCAAAGAACCAACTAGTACTATCAGTTTTTGTTAATTTGTTATGCAAACATAAGAAATTTACTTTGCAAATAGTACGAATATTTTGTTTATATGTCTATTAAATTTATTGTATTATAATTCTATGGCTTTGGTCTAATAGGACTAATGTCAAAAATGGGGCAAAACGTTTATAAACGTTTTATTTGTAAATTTTTGCACAAGGTATAATTTTCTTTATTTGTTTTTTGTATAGTTTTCATTAATTCTATTTATCAAACAAATATCAATGATTTGATTTTCCACTTCTATGATTGAAACATATCAATATCAAAATTTTAGTGTTTGAAATGCATTACCAATCGATCGGTTTTAAGTAGAATAAATTTTCCTTCGGGAAGCTAAAGAAATGTTAAGTAAATGTTTCATATTTTATCTGTATAATATGCCCCGCCATTTTATTTTAAAATTAATTTTACTTTAGAGTTTTGAGTACAGTACAGCCTCGTTATTCCGGACAGATATAGTTTTGGGTTTGTTCGGATAATCGAGTTTTCCGGATTAGCGAGGTATTTTTTTTACTTATTTTATTGAATAAAAACCGTTAATATGCATTACTGAATTATTTCATTTTATATATAAGCAGGGGCGGATGGGCTATCAAAACGTTATCGGGAAATTTAAGTCGGCGCACACTGGGCTGAAAAATGATGTAAAAATTTATTTTCCAATTAATGTTTATATAGTAAATTTTTTTAGTTGGTAATATTAAAAAAATCGCACATTACATTCGCAAAATTCGTTATGTTCTGGTGGATTGTTTTGCGTTTAAATGCTTATGAATATTAAATATGATTATATTAAACAGATGATACTCATAGCAATGCGTTTATTTTAAAATTTATAGGTAAAATAACGATTTTAGGGTTTATCTTAACTTGAACTTTTCGAGCGTTCTATAAAATTGAGAACTTTAAAATTTAGACCTGCGTTACTGTTACCTAAACATCTATATCGTGTATCAATTTCTCGCTGGAATGTTTGCCTATAAGGAAGATATTGTCATTTCAAGTTTTAATCTCTTAATTTTATGTACCAAATCCGCTCATTTTCGCTAAAATATGAAAGCTTTCATGCTTCAGAATCCATTGATCCGTATATACGATGAGATAATATGCCTATAAAGGTTTTGAAAATCGAGAAAATATAAATAAAAAAGGAAATAGAATAGAGAATTAGAAAAAAAGCAAATCAAATCAAGATGAATTATAATTTAAGAACAAATTATGATCTTTATTTATTACTTAAAAGCTCCCCTGACACACATCTTGATGATTACAAGAAACTTTTTGAAATGGTTACTTCCAGACTTGATATCAATTTTTGTGAATCAGAACTGAATACTTTAAAAAATAGTATTAGAATGCTTTGTTTGAAGCTGCGTAGGAAGTGGAAACAGTCCAACCGTACTGAAAAAATTTTTTTGGAGAACAATAATTCATGGTTGCATTCTGAGTTTAATTGGCCTCATTGTATAAGACTGAAAATTAAAGATATGGTAGAAAAGACCGAATTTATTCAATATAAGGATACGCAGGAGCTCATGTGTTCTACAATCAGGAGTATGTACAACAATGGACTTAACGATGTTGCAAGGATTTTAGAACATTTACAAGAAAATCCTGAATTTGTTATAAAAATAAGAAAAATTCTTGATGATAAATTTAAACCTGTCGTGTACTCGAAAGAAAAGGCGTTGTCTATATACACATCTTTGAATTTGTCCAAGTCCCAATATATAATACTTAGAGACTCGGTTTCAAAAGAAGAACTTCAATTATTTCCCTCATATTATAAAATTCAACAAGCAAAAAATGATTGTTATCCTAGGAGAGAATCCATAACCGTGACTGAAACTGTTGCACAAATTAATTTGCAAGAACTTTTAGATCACACTGTTAGCCGAATTTTAAAATATGTGCAAACAAATGAAAGTGGCGAATTCACATTAATAAGTAAATGCGGCTTTGATGGAGCTTCCGGTCAAAATACATACAAACAAAAATTTTCAGATGAAACTGCTCATGATTCAAGTATTTTTATGACAGCTTTAGTTCCCCTAAAACTTTATCATAAAGATGAATCTGATATCATTTGGACTAATTCTCGACCATCTTCAACTTTCTTTTGTCGCCCAATTAAATTTGAATTTATTAAGGAAAGTACAGAAGTTATAAAGAACGAAATGAAATTTTTGCAAAGACAAATTGATACGTTAATATTGACAAAATACAAAGAAAATATTACAATCAGGCATATAGTATGTTTCACTATGGTAGACGGCAAAGTATGTCAAACACTAACAGAAACTACTTCCTCAATGGTATGTTATATTTGTAAAGCAAAACCAAGCGAGATGAACAATTTCCAAAAATTAGAAGATAAAATTCCTAACGAAGATAATTATAAATTTGGAATTTCTCCTTTGCATGCTTGGATTAGAAGCTTCGAGTGTTTACTACACATTTCTTATAATCTCGAATTTAAGAAATGGTCGGCTAAAACTGCAGAACAAAAAGAAATGAAAGAAAGCAAAAAAAGAAAAGTTCAAAATCTTTTTAAAACTCGACTTGGCTTACTCGTCGATATAGTAAAACAAGGACATGGCACGACAAATGATGGAAACACTGCTAGAAAATTTTTTGAAAATGCAGAAATATCAGCAGAAATAACTAGTATAGATGTTGATCTTATAAAAAGAATTCGTACAATATTACATGCAATAGCGTCCGGTGAAAAAATTAATCTGACAAAATTCAAAATATTTGCAAAAGAAACAGCGAATTTGTATGTTTCACTATATGAGTGGTATTATATGCCAGTTTCACTTCACAAAATACTTTTTCATGGTGAAGGCATTATTAAACACGCTCTTCTTCCGATTGGCCAGTTATCAGAAGAAGCTTCCGAAGCAAGAAATAAGGATTTTCGAAAATATAGAGAAACCCGATCTAGAAAGTTTTGCAGGGAAGCATCCAACGAAGATATTTTACATAATATGCTAATATCTTCAGATCCTTTTATATCAAGTATTCGGCCATTTCAGAAAAGACAAACAAAAAATCTTTTACCCGAAACTTTGGAATTACTGGAATTAACTCCAGAAATTGAATTAACAGACGCTACTGAAAGCGATACAAATTAATAATTATGTAGCTACTAATAATTTATTTTCATATATTAATAAAAATTAATTTAAATTAGTTTAAATCAAATATAAATTTGTTTAGGTGGGTTCTGGTAACAAAACTAATTTTAAATTTTCGCTGATAGGTAACTCTTTTACGCTATGTAAATCAATGCAACAATAATAAATTATTATAGTATTTTCTAACTATAATTGGTTAGTTTTTAATACGTGATAGTAAATTAATTGATATATTTTAATAATTTACTAATCTAATTCCTTTTACGTGTTACAAATATATTTGATATACATTTATATTTTCATTTTTTTCATATTTTTATGATGAAAATGAGCGGATTTGGTACATAAAATTAAGAGATTAAAACTTGAAATGACAATATCTTCCTTATAGGCAAACATTCCAGCGAGAAATTGATACACGATATAGATGTTTAGGTAACAGTAACGCAGGTCTAAATTTTAAAGTTCTCAATTTTATAGAACGCTCGAAAAGTTCAAGTTAAGATAAACCCTAAAATCGTTATTTTACCTATAAATTTTAAAATAAACGCATTGCTATGAGTATCATCTGTTTAATATAATCATATTTAATATTCATAAGCATTTAAACGCAAAACAATCCACCAGAACATAACGAATTTTGCGAATGTAATGTGCGATTTTTTTAATATTACCAACTAAAAAAATTTACTATATAAACATTAATTGGAAAATAAATTTTTACATCATTTTTCAGCCCAGTGTGCGGCGGCCCAAAAATGCAATCGTCATCGCCCAAAATTGCGCCGCAGGCGAAAATTTTTTGAATTGGGGGGCCCCCCTCCCGTTGCGAAAAAAATTTAATACCAGTGAATATATAGTGAATATAAAAAAAATTAAAATAAAAGTGCATCTTTCATTAATTTGCTGCTGTTATTGTCGATGTCATTCATCAAGTTTTTTTCTATATTCATCAACTTGAATGACTCAGGTGCATGTCGCTACCCCCCCCCCCCAAATCGAATTTTGGGATGAATTTGGTGTCAATCATTAGAGCTTCGTTAGAGCCTAAATGAGCTTCCATTTTTTTCGTTTGAGCATCAACCGTCGCGAAGATATTCGCGAAAAAGTTTGGGGGGGGGGGCTGTAGACACGTTGCCCCCCCCCAAGTCGAATTTGGGGGTGAAAATGGTGTCAAACGTTAGAGCTTCGTTAGAGCCTAAATGAGCTTCCATTTTTTCGTTTGAACCTCAACCGTCGCGGAGTTATTCTCGAAATAGTTGGGGGGGGGGCCACAGACACGTTGGCCCCCCCCAGTCGAATTTGGGGGTGTAAATGGTGTCAAACGTTAGAGCTACGTTAGAGCTTCGTTAGAGCCTAAATGAGCTTCCATTTTTTTCGTTTGAGCATCAACCGTCGCGAAGATATTTGCGAAAAAGTTTGGGGGGGGGGGGGCTGTAGACACGTTGGCCCCCCCAAGTCGAATTTGGGGGTGAAATCGGTATCAAACGTTAGAACCTAAATGAGCTTTCATTATTGTTTTAGGATTACTTTTTGTAATCGAAACAAAAATTTTACGCTCTAACGTCTGACACCAATTTCACAAAAAACTTCAAAAATATAACGAAAATAGAAAGACACGTCTACTCCCCCCCCCAAAAAAAAGATTTAGCGAATAACTCCGTGACGGTTAAGGCTCAAACGAAAAAATGGAAGCTCAGTTAGACTATAACGATGCTTTAACCAATTTCACCCCAAAATTCAAATAAAGAGGGAAAATAGGAAAACAAGACTACGACCCCTCCCCCCACAAAAACAAAAAGATTACCAGCAAGAAGTTAATCGTTTGTGGAAGGTGGCAAAGCTGAAGGTCACCGATAAGATTGCTCTATATGAAGCAAAATACACCAACATATCAAATTATTGACTAGTAATTAATTAATTTAAAATTATAAGGTAAATCCACGGATGTATAATTGATTAGGTGAAGTGACGGGCTATGCTTTGATCGCAAATTATTGGCACGATTTTGTAGTCAGTGTGCGAGAGAGATTACCCATAAATAATAGACAACGCGCGTCACTAGCAGCGTGCTAAAACACATAATGCATTATGCTTAAGTGCATTTTATTGCAACTTTAAGTCGAATACAATTGGTTCTGTGTTAATTTTTTATATCATAGACAAGAACAAGAGAAATTAACAAAACAGTCAGTCAGAAAAAATCAAAATTAGATCGGTCATAATTAATTAAATTTTCTCTTGTACGAAATTTGTGTGCGTTTTAGTGAATTTTTTCACTATTGATTCATTTTACTCGTCTTTAAATAGACAAAATTAAATTATATCATTAAATTAATAATTATTATAAATTCCGATGCATATAAAATAATTATTAATTTAATGATATAATTTAATCTTGTCTATTAAAGGACCAGTAAAACGACTAAATTGGGAAATAATTCATTAAAAAGTATATAGTTATATAGGTAACAAATAAAATAATGTAATAAGAGTTCAAATAGTCTTAATTTCATGAAAGTATGTAAATTTCTTAACTTTTTAATATTTGTAATTAAATTGTTCCTACTACCACAATGCTTCAAACACGTTCAAACATATCGCGCCTCGGATATCCTTGTCTAACACAGCCGGCGACGTTCAAGGGCCATGCCGTAGGTAGCCGTCACATCACCTAACCTATTATACATCCGTGGGTAAATCTCATGCGAGGGGGGGGGTGGCTCCACCACATATTATCAAATTTCACCAAGGGGGGGGGATGTCCAAATCAAAAAGAAATACCACAAGTAATTAATTAACGACCCCAGTTAGGCTAACGTTAGGCTCTAACGAAGCTCTAACGTAGGACACCAATTTCACCAAGAACTTAAAAAATATAACGAAAATAGAAAAACATGTCTACCCTCCCCTCCAGGATTTCGCGAATAACTCCGCGACGGTTGAGGCACAAACGAAAAAATGGAAGCTCAGTTAGACTCTAACGACTCTCTCACGTTTGACACTAATTTCACCCCAAAATTTGACTTGGAGGGGGGCAACATGTCTACATTCCGGTATGGGGTTAATTTTATTAGTTGCGTAGACTCATTGCTCCTCCTCCAACTCGAATTTTGAGGTGAAATTGGTGTCAAAGTTTAGAGCCTCATGAGAGAATAAATGAGCTTCTATTTGTTCGTTCAACGCGGTTTAAGAAAAATTAGAAAATTTATCAGTTTGGCAGATAGCTAAAGTTAGTGTAATATTAAAAAATTGACTTAGGAGGAGTCCTAACATATTTATAGAAAGTTTATTAACGCTAATAAATGTTTTGATTGGTTTTAACGTTATAACTTCTAAGTCAGATCTGTTTTTGCCTAACTACCCTGTCTCTAATTAGTAATTACGATATAACTATTTATTAGGATTCCAAGGGAAAACACAAACAAATAATGATTGATAAATTCTAAAGTTGATATTATAATTTATTCATTATGTTTAGTTAGAAATGGGCCAATGGCCGTCAACGCGGCCGACAGCCGAGCCGTGACAATTTTTTGACCGACGCAACGGCCCACGGTCCCACAACAGACGGCCCACGGACCGACGGCCCACCGGGAAATTCCCGGTATCCCGACGGCCCCATCCGCCCTTGTATATATACGAGTAGTTTACATTAATAAAACTAAACTAAATAAAATTAACAAATAAAGTAAAAATAAAACTTTCATCAAACAATCATGCTATGATTTTTTTAAAAAACAGTTAATTTTTTTTTACTACGAAATCTCGAGCCATATTTTTCATTCTTCTTAATAAGAATAGATCCTGTGATAACAGACTATTTTTCTCGGCCCATTGGATGCATGTTGAAAAAGCTTCTATTGCATCATTATGCTTTATTTTGAGGACATTTTCGACTCTCATCTCAGGATCGTCCTGATCCTCTTCATAATTAGTGACATTTCCTACAGCTTCATCAATTATTTGTTCATCTCTTCATTAGAAACTGCAAATAGAAATACGTCCGGATTGCAGAGGTAAAAAATATAAAATGTCCGAAGAGCAGAAGTGTCCGGATTACTGGAGTGTACGGATTAAAGTGTGTCCGGATAAGCGAGGCTGTAGTACTGTATAACAAAAATAACTTTCAAAATTATTATACTACTAATATTTATGATAAAATGATTTATAATTGAGAATTCCGCTAATGAGGTTAGCCCAGAAGGTTTCTTAATCCGCGGGGCTCACTTTTTTGAAAAAGTTTTGGCGGGAAAAATTATTTGTTTTAAATTCTAATTACTATAAAAGTGTCCCAAATCACCCTATTGTTTCGGGTGTAGTTTTAAAACTTTTTCAAAATTAGGGTGAGCACTTGGACCGAAACTTTTGGTTAAATTGCATTGCATAAATATTATTAGTTTATTCATTTACAGTAATTAGTTTAGATAGATAATATACAATAATAATTATAGTACAATAGTGCTTGAAAATATTTAGATTCCTATACAATTTCACCTCATCTAAAAGATATTTTATGGCGCCAATTATCAATGTTTATATGGACCACTAGTGCTATCTCTGAGATTTTTCTTAAACATTTTCAACCATCATAACCGTGAAAATTTGGACTGTCCACATGTACACGTCCCTCCCTTATTATAATAGTAAGTTATTATTATTACCATCGGTTTTACGTGGAACAAGTTTTCCTTCGGTTTTCCTTCGGGAAGTTAAGGAAAATGTTTCATATTTTGTTGTGGAAATAGTTAATTTTATTTCACCTTTCACCATCAGTGTTCATAAAAGTTGCAATGATAAAAAGTTTAATTTTTCAAGTAATATTTAATTCGCATTGTTTTTCCTAAATTTCTATTCATATTTCCTTTTTCTTTTAATTGTACAACGAATGACTTTTTCCCGTATCTTAAAATCATACAGATTACTCTTAATATTGCCAATAAAAGAAAATTCATCCAACAAAATCTTTACTATTTATTCTCTATTGTATATTTCTGGGAGACTATGCAAAATAATGTAACACATTTCTCTTTGTAGGAATTTTTCTAAATTATTAGTATATAAATTTAAAGTGCGTTAGTAGTCATAATAAAAATAACTTAATTATAAATTATTATTTAATTACATATTAGTACTATTTATTATATTATCTTATATCAGTAATTTATAAAAATATTTATTTAAATGCAGTTGCAGCAGATAGCATATATTATTGACTGCATTTTTATGCGCATAATCTTTAGGTAATGATAACCTCCTGCACCGCCTAGTATACGCTTTTTAAATCTAAAAATAAATAATATAATTTTATTACAAGGCAACCTTATCAGATTCTTGCTATCAATTTAAATGTTTATTTATTAATATAATATGGTATCAGATATTGGGCTCTAATTAATTTTTTTTTTTAAATACGATATAGATTAATTTTTTGGTTGATTCCGAACTAATCAGTGGTGGCGATTATAAGGGAGTGCCAATAGCCAAAATCCCTTCCAATACAACACATATTTACCTTTAACCCAGAGTACGTGCTTGCTTCATTATTTTAATTCTTAAAAAATATATATTCAGAAACAGTCCCCCTCACCCCAGATATCAAATTAAAACTTCCATAATTATTTATTATACTACCACCGCACCGTTTTAAATAATCCTTCAAAAATTTAAATAAAAAGAGAATCTTCCTACATGGGTATAACCCTAAATATTTGGCACCCTATTGAAAGTTTGCTTCTAAATAGTTGCGATAAAGTTTGTATTTTTCGAATTAGTTTTTCGATATCTCAAGCCATTTTCGAGATATCAGGACTTATCGATTTCAAATTTTGTGCTGAACTCAAATAGCCGTATTTATAAAAAACTTAAAACAGTTTTGTAAGCCTGTTTTAGTTAAAGTACTATTTAACCCATAACCTAATTTTTGTTTGTTAACGCGCTAAACTCCCTATAAAATAGTTCAAAGTAAGGTTTAAATGAACTATTTTATAGGGAGTTTAGCGCGTTTACTGTAATAAGTTGGTATTTTAATATAATATAGTCGGTTTTGAAACGTCTTTCGACGTTATCCGATACCTAACTACTAACCTTGCGAATTGGCATTTGGTTTGTTAGCATTTTACATTTTTTACCTAGACGAGGAGCAAGCCCGACGTAGAACCCCCAACCTGGAGGACCAGAGAGACGGCCAGAATAAAGTTCTTACTTCACCCGGATTCGAACCGGGCATTTAGCGTTCATAGTCAACTTATTCGACCATTATGCTGCGACCGACAAATTCGAAATGCAAGCAAAAAATAATATGAAATTGAATAATTTAAATTCAATATCGTTGGATTTTACATTGATTTTATGATAATTATAGAAATCATTTAGGTACTTAACTTTTAAATTGATTCTTGTTATAAAATTCAAGTAGATGAAAGTACATTCTATTAAAATATTAAAAGAAAAGTAAAGAGGTTTAAAGAAAACAAAAAATTAAAAATAAATTTTGACTTAAAGGTCAATATTGAAAGTATGTTTTTAAATTAATATCTAATTATTATTATTGTTTTACTCAGAATAGATCAAAATTATAGGTACCTACAGTTAAAATAATTTTGCAGTTCACTTTTATTATATCGATCAAAAACTATGTTACTTTCAAATTAAAGAAGTAAAACGTAGTGACTTTTTAAAAATAAAACTCTTGATCTTTCTGTATTTTTTGAACTGCTAGAAGTAAATAAAAATACTTGTTAGTAAAAGTTTCTCATATCTCAGGAAATACTACTCTGTCTGTTGGTAACGCAAGAAGTCATGTACGACCAAAATTTATGAGACCAAAATGATTTACTATAAAATATAGTTTGTCTAATTTGGACAGATACATTTTTCACGTACCCAATGCAGTCGTAAAAAAGCCTCATAATTATTGGAAGTATTCGAGTTAGCGCAGGTCTGGAATTTACATTTATAATTTATAAAATTTAAAAATTGAATAATAATAATTTTCTTTTTTAATACAAATTAAACATCTACTGTATTTGACATTTTTATACATTAAGAAAACTTAAGCATTACATTTTTGGGCATCCGCAAACATTTCTTTGCGCAAGCAGGCAGGCATTAAAGCAACTAATAAAAAAAATAATGGTCGCGTTAAAATACCTAACCAGGTTGATATGGTATTAGCGCTTATAAAGCTATATTATAGAGAAATAAATAAAAAAATAAATACCAATTAGGTATTCCCCTAGGGTTTATATTTAAAACAATAAATGCATTGCTGCCATATGTAAGGAGGGCAAATTAACATAAAAATTCTTCTTCCTTCCTTCTAGAATTCTAGAGAATTCTCTTTGGCAGTGTTAGATATTTTGAGCATATAAATATCAGGTAGCTTGCTAGACTGGCCTTCAGATGTGCCTGTATCCTGGTATTTTATATTAATGGTGGCAATATTCATAAACCTAGCCGACTACCGGCTTAACGTATCTTCCGAAACACAGACTAGTCATATCATAAGAAAGTTTGACTCTCCCCAGGTTTGAACCCGGTACCCCGCATTCGCACCTAACTGCGTTAGCTGCAAGGCAATGACCGTTTCACTTAAGGTGGCCGAGAAATTCGTTTTTCTTGTTCGACACAAATCTCAAAAACGAATAAAGTTGAAGAAATTCTAAAAACAGTATCAGAAAGCCTAAGTTTGATATTACAAATTGGGTGTTTTTCAAAAAAAAATATCGCAAAAAATTTATTTTAATGAGAGTTTTTTACAAATATTTCTTTCATCGTAAATTTTGAAAGCCCAAATTTGGATTCTAGTTGTAGCGGAAACTTTGAAGAACAATATTTCACAAAGTCGGTATGTTAAAATTTTCTATTTTTTGAGTTTTGTGTCGAATAGAAAATGTCTTGAAATCTTTCTAATAACACATATATGTAGGCAACCAACAGTGCAGATCTAATTTTAAAAATTTACGGTAATATCCTTCCAGGTATAAGGGAGCACACAATATATACCTAAGAATATACCCAAATTTTTTTTAGGTACGGTTGCAACTACTATTACAATAATTGTAATAAATCTATTCAGTTAAGATACAGTAGACTCGCGTTAATGTGAACAACAAAAATTAACCTGAATAATATTATAAAAATTCGTTAAATAACACAACTTTAAGTGTCTTTTGTTCTTTATAATAAAGGATAATAAAGCATTATAAAGAACAAAAAACACTTAAAGTTGTATTATTTAACGATTTTTTATAATATTATTCAGGTTAATTTTTGTTGTTCACGTTAACGCGAGTCTACTGTATTTAAAAAACACAAACTATTAATTATAAGTTAGAGAAAGAAAAGCAAAATTAAATTAAATTGTGTTTTAAAATTTGATTTTAAAAATTCAAAATCCTTTTGGATTCTGGATTTATTGTATAATAATGTATAAGATAAACTCACACGTACTTAGGAATCTAAATCGGGCCCATTGTCAGAGGCGGATTTCCAAAGAGGCGCATGAGGCCTAGGGGGACCTCAAAATTCAGATTTTTTGGACCACCGGTTTAGTGCATATATCAAAATAAAAAATTCATCCCGATCCTGTCACTCCCCAAACCTTTCCAGTTCAAAAAAAATAATTATAGACATTAGTCATGGGGGGGGGGTTATGAGGGAGCACGATAATTATAACATAGTATGATACTTATAGAATAAGTATTTTTACTTGTTGAATTGTTATTATCATAGTTATTATTACTATTAGTATAATGCCCGTTTGCACCACCTATCCTTAAAGGTGCCGCTTAGCTAAGGAGTGGACTAGAATGGGCTGAAGAAGAAGAATTATATTATAATTAATTATATCCAGTGTTACATTGAATAATTTGTGTTTTATGTCATTTATTTATATCCTATATTATAGAAGTTTTCTATAGAAGCATAATTATTCGAAAACTAAGACTGGAGGGGGGGGGAGTTTCCCACATTCTAATTTTCGGATAACGTGGTATCGGTGATAACACCTAGTTTATAAATTAACAGCTGATCATTCCAAGAAACCTGTTAGTTTTAAGTAACCCCATCAGTTGACGGTAATTGGAAATTATTATTAATCTCACATGGTAGCACAATAAACATATTACTTAATTACTGAAAAAATCTGAAAACCTTGTAATTAAGGCTATCAATTCGGTTATCAACATTTTTTTAAATAACCACTGTAGTAACACAACAGTTTGTTGAAATCGCATTTTTTATGGAAATTTATGCCGACTTCTATTTATTTCTTAATCACCCGAGCGTCAATTAATATTATTATTAATTACATTTATTGAAAAAATCTGGTCTTTCAGATAATTTTATTATAAACTAGTTTAACGAAAGGACGTTGATGGCATAGAATTGAAAAACATTGCATTTATAATGAATTATTGGTTATTGGTAACGAAAATTAAACACAATTTATTGTTTATACATTTTGAAATATGAAATATTTTTTGTTCACGTTTTGGAATACGTGGAAGACAAATTATAGTAATTTTCAATATTAATACATTGTTTACTATTATTCTAGTAACTATTTCAAATTTTGTAGTATAAGTTAGTGTTACTATAAAAAATTGTTACTTTGTATTAAATTCTGCTATATTATTCAAATTTCAACAACTTGTTTAACAATTTATTACTATAGTCTGATTTTGTTAATCAGTTTCTTAAAAAAATCAGACTATAGAGTGAATTTTTTCCTTATTGTTGGCACGTGACTTGGGCTTGCGCGACAAATGTGGAGGGAGAACTCGTGACTGACAATTCCACCAATTGACATAGACATATAGAACCGAAATGACGAATATTCGTTTCTGCACATTAGCCACTCCCAACAACCAAGGAAGAAATTCACTCTACTACAAATCATGACAACTTTGTAAGGAAGTTTTAGATACGAAAAGAAATTTCAGTATGGAGTAAAGTGAGGTTTAACTAGGTTAACTATAAGGGCCAATTTATCCACCTCTAGTTAGATAAATTTACTTGGGATACTAACTAGAGGTGGATAAATTGCCCCTAAACGAATTAAACACTTATTAGTGCTTTGCTTTAGGAAAATGATGAAATATTTTTACTCATCAGAATTTCAAATTACCTACTTATTAAAATTTAGTTTAGAAAAAAAAAATTAGTTTAAAAATTAACAAGAATTAAATAATTAGGTATTATAATTTGTAATTAATAATTATATAATATGAACTTGAGTGCTAATAAATCGACACACTGTTAGACTTTGAATGTATTGTTTTTTTGCAAGTAGACATGAGATTAAATAAGCAAACATGTTGTTTGATGGACTGTTTAATCACCTTCAAAATGAGCAGAATTTATTAAGATTTCTTTCATTTTCCGAAATTAAAGGTCTTAAAAGGAAATGCCTTGAAAAAATCCCCATTTTATAATTAACCAAAAATCTGGTTTTGAAGAAATTAAACAAAATCATATTTTGATTTTTGATAAACTGATATCTGATATCTATGCAACAGTGTCATAATGTCTAAAGACCAAAACATACGAATTTCTTTTGGGCTGATTTTAAAGGATATTAGTAGCCTTTTAAACAACCGATGATGATATCTAAAAAATGCATTCAAAGTCAAAAGTGTAAAGTGGGTCGATTTATTTGCACCCAAGTGCGTATAGGTAATATAATTTAACCTAATATATTTCTATAGACTTTCACCTGAACATGTGGTACCTAATAATGTTCTATTGATACCAAATTATATGTGATAAAATTATTACATTTTTATTTAATATTTATTCGAGGAACTAAAGAAATAAAATTACCTTAATATTCTTACGATTACAATTTAAATACATGTTCAGTTAACCTATCGATCAGATTAACTGGTCTATTTTTCCGTCTGGTACTGGTATAAAGGTCAAACTATTTACTAACCAGTTAATGCACATTGTCGTGTCTGACAAATTCACTCCCATGCACATTGTATCCTTGTTTAACGATGAGTACCTACATTTCATGTATGCATAAAACTGGTTAATATTTCTTCTCCTGTCAGATTGCTAAACGATTAAGTTACTGGTTGCCTGGAAAAACCGTTTATTTAATTTTTATTAAATTTTACAGGAGAGCTGTTTTTAACTTTTTTTTAATAGATATATTATTATTATAATATTTCAACCACTGAAGACATGAAGCTATGATAGATACGCCACTGGTATCAAACCTTCTTGTATATCAACCTATCAACCCTCCCACGTTTCTCTACATTACAAAAAATATTATGTTAGTGGAAGCATTTGATTCAGGTATACAGTAGAAATTCGATAACGTGAACACAAAAATACAAAAGCAAGTTCAAATTAACGCAAGTGTTCACATACTAACGGGTAGAAAAACTAAATTATTGTTACTCTACCACCACATTTATAATAAAATTTATCTGGGCGAATACTTGTGATAGTAAAACTAATCCTTGTTTATAAATTGATATTAGCAGTTTGATAATAATTGAGCGCTCTGCTTTTGTAACCCTCTGTATATCCAAACAATTTTGATATCAGAATGCAAAACTCGGTTCCTTAAAAGACAAATTTACTTGTAGTTACAACAAACAACTCATCAAGTCGGTATGTTTCGAACACGTGAATCGCAATTCTTCTATCTACTTGTGATTCCTCCAAATACAAACTTTAAAATTTTTTTCTATGTATTGCAATAAATCGCATACAGACCCTAAATAAAATATTTCTTAACATTAATTCTATAAAGCTTTTTACCTTCCAAATATCTTCGTTAAGTACATCACTGTTAATACACCAACACACTCTTGGAAACTTTCCTCATATGAATGTTAGTTACCCTACCTCCAACAAATATTGTTCTTGATAATTTTAAAAGTTTCTTACTTATTCTACAATCGCCTCCAATCCATTGTAATTCGCCTTGTTGAACAGGATAAAGCAGCTTCTGGGTTTTTATTTAATATTTAGCGTATAGGACGAATACTGGATCCGGAGCTACACACAACCGCTGTCTTCAACGTCAACGTCTCAAACGGAATAGAGCCATCCATGGCCTTCTGCTACCACCCAAAAAAATCAAAAATGTCCTTTAAAATTCTACTCACAATTAAGCACCAGAACAACGCAGGGAGTAATGCTAGGAGTTAGTTTAAGCGAAAAAAATCAGAGATGAAGAAATAAGGAAAAAAACAATAGTGGCGGACATAACAGAGCGAGTAGCAAAGCTAGAGTGGCAATGGGTGGGCCACGTAGCCACTAAAATGGACTTATAAACTTGCTCACTGGAGACTTAGAGCTACCGAAAGAAGCGTAGGAAGACCTCAAAAGAGGTAGCTAGACAACATAAAGATTGTTACTGGAAGACACTGGTTTTAGGCGGCTCAAAACAGAGGAAAATGGAAAGAAATTGGAGAGGTTTACGTTCAGGAGTGGACGGGAATGGGCTGAAGAAGATGTCATTTGACTGAAATAATACCCAAGTATAAGTAAATTTGTCTTTGTTAACAATGAAATTCAAAATTTAAACTGTACAAAATTTCACTGACTGGTACTCAAATGTTCTCCTATATTAATCAATTTTGAACCACGACAATAAACACAGGTATTTTTATTTGCAGAATAAAAATAATGCAGTTTAATCACGTACAAGTTAGTGATAAGAAGTAGGTGGTAGACGCCAAGATATCTGATGCACAATAATAACAAATCTTGACTTTTACAGTTCACGTTACCTAGTGCAATAATGCTCATGTTACCATTGGTGTTCACAGGACCGAGCTGTTCATAAATTTGAATGTTCACGTTATCGAGTTTCTACTGTATTACTACTAACTACTCGTACGAGCATCTAAAAGTAGAACATTGTCATGTACATCTTTGAAAACTAATGAAGTTCAAAGGGTCAGCGAAGTAGCAGTTACCTACATTTAAATATAATATTAAAAATTGTAAAAAATGTAATAAGTATAATATTTTGCATTTTTAAAAATATATTTTTATTTCGATTTTTAACAGTCGCGTGCCATCTAGTGCTTTACACTGAAAACTCTTCTTAGCGTTACAGTACAATTTGAAAATTAGGGTGTTTCCAATAGTTCTCTAAAAATCTAATTTTGATTTTCCAATTATTGCATTACCATTTAATATTTTTAATAATAATTATGTTTATTATTATCTATTACCTACTGATGGCATTTTTGTTATTTGCCGACAATATGGTTATTATTGTGGGTTAGATTAGCATTTATACAATAGAGTATAAAAGTTATCTAATCTACTGAAAAATTTAAAATGACAGTTGAAAATAAGACTCAAGAGCGACATAGTTTTTATAAGATTTATGAAACTGTAGAAGAGACGGTCATTACCTTGCAGTTAATGCAGTTGGATGCGAATGCGGGGTACCGGGTTCAAACTTTTGTATGGCCAACAAATACAAATGCTTCGGAGGGCACGTTAAGCCGGCGGTCCCCCTAAGTTGACGAATTACCACCGTTAACAAAAAACAAGGCTATAGGCACATCTGAAGGTTAGCCTAGCAAGCTGCTAATTGATGTAAAAAAACTATAGTCCAAAAATCGATATGCGGACTACTCACCAACCGTGGTATAAGTTATGGCCAAAACCTCCATTACTGGAGAGGCCTATGGTCCAGGAGTGGACTAGGGTAGGCTGAAGAAGAAGAAGTTTTGCTATACAAGAAAACGGTTAAAGAAATTAGAAATATTTATGTAATGATAAAAAGTTTTAAAAATCTTTATTGTGGTAGTATTACAAGAATCATTTTACAAGTTCTACGTCATGTCTTTAATATCAAATATAAGAAATACGCGTAAGTGATCGATTTATTAAAGAGTTTTTGTTTAATAATAATTAATAAGATCATGATAATTATTACTATAGGTATGAAGGTAAGGTATAATAAGTAAAAACAGAGTATCAATACATTTAGGGCAGTAAACTTAGCTCCAGTACAGAGATAAAAAATTTTCTAGCTTAGTTTGTTAATAGAACAGTATAAATGTAAGAAATAGGCCCAGCCTATATTTAGTAATAAATTGCAGCAATATGCTGTGTTAACATAAACTATATAAAAAGAGAACATTAAGTTTCATAGATTATATAATAACAAATCACAGATAATAAATAAATCTCTCCTAATGTTTTATGATTGCCCTTTACATTCACTCAAATATTCGAAATGGGTGGCAAAACATAATACATACTAACAAGAACATAAAGAAGTAAAAATTATATCTAAAAGTTTAAAATTTAAATCACATTAAAAGCAACTACTTTTTATTGTTATAAATTTTGTGTTTTCATTCAATTTTACAAAAGCAGTATCTACAGATAAAATATTCAAAAAAATTATTTTATATTGGTCTTGATTGCTTTGTACAATTTAAATTGCATGATTATTATTTTATCATTTTTTTAAATATGCAAATTTCGCTTAAAACCTTAAAATAGTAATTAATTTGTCTCAATTGAACGTCTTCTAATTTTTTCTAATATTTACTTATCCCAAAACAACAGTTGAAATACTTTAAGATGAAAAATTCAACTTTGCAATATAATAATTTAATAACAATATTAATAGTAACTTTTAAAAGTACCACAACAACAACAATTAATATTTTTATTTTAATAGTCAAAATTTTATTTCAATTATTTTTACGTTTAAGTTGTCTTGTTTACGTTTATATTTTTATTTAGGTATTATACTTTAAGCAAGAATCAATAACTTTGGTTGTGAGCCAATCTAAGCACAATTTCCTACTTATTATTTGTTAACAATTATTCATATCTTGACAACAAACATTTACTACTTACGTTCTATGTGTTTTAATCAACATTCAATCTTACAACTAATCGTTATTGATTTCGTGCTAAAAACTGGTTTAAAAGCTGCAGATACTATTTTGAAAATTGAATCTTACGTGCAAAATTTATTGTAAATAAATAAAATACTTATTCAGTCAAAAATGGCAGTCCAACAAGTTAAAAAATTAATTAAGCATCGTTCACACGTTGTCTTAGTTTGACAGTTTGTTGTGGTTTGTGCTGAGCCAGCGCTTGCACCAAGTGGAGAACAACTCCTCAAGCTCAAGAGTTTCGGGATATCATTACCAATAATTCGTGGTTCCGACCATTTGTGATGTAACGTTTCGACAGGCCTCTTTTTACTCTTCTCTTCTATATAAAATTTGATCAGTCTCCATTCTTTCTCTTCTAAAATTCCACTACGCGTTGGTCCTCTAACGCCGTCAATTGTTCTATTCATAAATTTACTTTTAGATATAAGGCCGTATCTTGGGGTGTAACATAATTGTCTTAACACGGCTCTTATATTAAGAAGGTGTGTATTTAGAGTTCTTCTGTGGCATTCGGCAATCGCCCAACGATATATGGCACTGTAAACTATCATTTCATCCGAAACTTGTAACGAGTTCCTATCAACAATACTTAATATGTCAGGATAAGAAAGATCCAATATTTCTTTCTGTCTTAAAATATAATCGGCATGCTTATCGATTTCTAATAAACAGTTATGTCTTAAACAATTTGTCAATTCTTGTACCCAATTTGTGTCTCTTTGTTTTTCGCTTTCTATGATTGGAGGTGCAGAAGGTTCGAAATCGTTTTTATTGTTATTTGGCATTTTACATTTTGATATGTTAGAATAAATCATAAGTAAATTGGCTTTATCTAACTGTTGATCAAGATTTTCAATGCACTGTTTTACTAAAGGCATATTCTGTAGTCGAGCTCCAGTAGATAGTAATTCTAAGGCGGTTTTTGGAGATTTGATTTGAAGTGGATCTGCTTTCATTGAGCTGAAATAGAAAAATTATTAATTTAGTACAAATTTACTAGCGATTCCATATAGTTAATTTAAGAACAATTTCAGGACGTTGAACGCCTCGTTAATTTTTATAGTTTTATGGATTTGAGCCAAAAATATTATGTGAAATTGGTCAATGAGCAAATCAGTTCATAAAAGTAATCAGTAAATGAAAGATACATGTACCTACATTTTGTGTTTGTTAATCCATATTATAATTTTAATAAGTATTTTCAATTCTTTAAACATTTTAATTATATTTCTAACATTAAATATTAATTTATTGTAAGCAGAGCCGGGGAAACAACAAATCCTACTTATAAAGTTCTAGATTTGTCTGTTATATCTGCCTATGTTAGAGCTATCTGTTAGTAAAAATCAAGCAAGAGTCACGTACCAGCAAAATTTATAAGCGTTATTAGTTATTACCATAAAAAAAAGTCGTTTTATTTTTATTAAATTACGTACTATGAACGATTTTTACGACAGAATTCACCCTTGGGCGATTTTTATGAGAATATAAAAACCAAATGTTATTTTTCTGCTTAATAAACTAATCATGTAGTTTAAATTCTACAAAAGCAAAGAACGAAATTATATTTTAAGGTATTGATTTCAGTGATTGATAAACGAAGGGAGACTGGGGTTACTTGGAACATTATGTTAGGAAATGTATTTTTGTGTAACTCATGTAATTTTATAGAATCTCACTAAACCTTGTTCAGCAAACATTCCATTTTACAGATTTTCTATACATAAATAGCTGCTACACACTGAGCGAAAAGTAAGTTTATTTCCAGTGAAAAACAAAATTTTCGTATATTAGGTATGCTAAAAAGTTTCGGGCCTAATTAGACAATAAATGACATTAAAGTCGATTATTTCTAAAACTACTTATCTGATCGCATAATTATAATGTTATTGGAAAAATGACACTTTTAGCTAAAAAACAAAAGTAGAATCATTCGATTCGGCTCATGCAGTTGTGAAAAATTGCTGATTAAAGATGGAAGTAAGGAAAGAGAAAATTCGCTACATTTTACAATTTTTCTTCGATCAAAGAGAAAGCGCTGCGCAGGCTTGTGAAAAAATTTGTGCTGTTTATGGTCCAGATGCTCTATCGAAAACAGGAGCAAAACAATGGTTCGCGCGTTTTCGTTCTGGAAATTTCGATGTCAAAGATGCACCAAGCTCTGGTCGGCCAGTCATTGAAAAAGTTGAGGAAATGCTAGAAATTGTGGAACAAAACCGTCATATAAGCACTGTAGAGATCGCCAAGAGTCTAAACATCAATCGCCAAACAGTTGCAAACCATTTGAAAAATGCTGAATTCAAAAAGAAGCTCGATATTTGGGTGCCGCATGATTTGACGCATAAGAATTTGCTCGACCGAGTTTCCATCTGCGAATCGTTGCTGAAACGTAATGAAATCGAACCATTTTTGAAGCGGATGGTTACTGGAGATGAAAAATGGATTACATACGACAACGTTGTGCGCAAAAGATCGTGGTCGAAGCGAGGTGAAGCTCCCCAGACGGTGGCAAAGCCCGGAATCACCATTCGAAAGGTGATGCTGTCTGTTTGGTGGGATTGGAAAGGTATCCTCTATTATGAGCTGTTACTAACTGGTCAAACGATTGATTCTGCACGCTACTGTCAACAATGAACCAGATTAGAGCAAGCAATTCAAAAAAAGCGGCCAGAATTGATCAATAGGAAGGGTGTTGTGTTCCATCATGACAACGCCAGACCACACGTATCTTTGGTGACCCCAGAAAAACTGGAAGAGCTTGGATGGGAAGTTTTGATGCATCCATCGTATAGCCCGGACCTTGCACCATCAGCCTATCATTAGTTTCGGTCTCTCCAGAATTCCCTCAATGGTGTAACATTGGCTTCAAAAGAAGCCTGTGAAATTCACTTGACTAAGTTTTTCACCGATAAACCAAAGAAGTTTTACAGTGATGGAATAATGATTTTGCCCGAAAAGTGGCAAAAGGTTACCGAACAAGATGGAGCATATTTAGTTTAAATAAAGAATTTCAAAACATAAAAATTTGGTGTTTGAAAAACGATCTAATTAGGCCCGAAACTTTTTAGCATACCTAATATATCTACTATGAAGAAAGTCATAAATTCAAAGATTTTCTGTTCATTGGTTCAAATTCTTTGATTTAATAAAAATTTTCATTATAATAGTTTTAGTTCAGTGTACAGTTAACTTAATTATCATGTGGACTCAGGCCCGTAGCCAGGATTTCATTTCAAGGGGGGGGGGCACTTGTAAAAAACCTTTTGTAAAATGTAAAATTTTCGGTTGTTCCTTCCATTTTCTTTGTATTTTCAACATTTCTGGGGGGGGGGGCGTGCCCCCAAGTGCCCCCCCTGACTACGGGCCTGTGTGGACTTATTCGATCGGATTTAGATAAACTTTTGTATGCAACACGTATAGAAATGCTTTATTGCGCTCGTGTGTACTATTATTAAAATTAAATTTGAGATACATTTTATTACAGTACCAGCTAACACAGGTTGCCTCATGCCGTCTTTTGCCAGTTAGCGTGTGATTGATGTGGTTGTTAGACATGCTGTCTCACTCATCATCCTATTTCGAACCACCACTCTATTTCGTAGATAGTAACGCAATCAACTGCGAATGCGAGGTACCGGGTTCAAATCCGGGGAAGGGTAAAAGTTTTTATGACTTATTAGTATCCGTGCATCGGAAAACACGTTAAGACGATAGTCTTGCTGGGTTAACATTTTAACGTTAACGGCATAATTGCCGTCATTAACATAAAAAACCAGGATACAGGTACATCTGCAGGTAAGCCCAGCAAGCTACCTACCAGATGTAAAGGAATGATATGCTCATAGTACTCACACTGCAAGAAAGAGACCCAGATGTTGGGAAATAACAGGTCTTAGGCCTAAACTAGAAGAAATTTCTCTAGAGAATTGCTTTTGGGAAAGGTTAGAAGAAGAAGAAGAAGAAGAAGAATACAGTGTGTTGTAGTAAAACGGAAAAAGGGGGAGGTTATATTAATTTATTTAATTTACTCCTTTTAAAACTTTTACTTTATTTATTTTAATTTAGTTGTTATTACTGTTAGGGACTAGATTTTGATGTCTAAAACAAGCATACCAAATTTGAAATAGATTTCTGCACTAGTTTTTGAAATATCTTGCCAGCGTGGTGAGTTATGGCCAAATCCTCCATAATATGGAGAGGCTTATTTCCAGCAGTGGGCGGAAAAAAGGCTAACGAAGAAGAAGAAGAAGAAGAATTTTTTGTTTTTGGTAACGTGCTCTAGTTTTGAGATGCCAGTCAATTTTTGAGACGTAAGGAATAAAATATTTACTCATCACATTCAGCCTTTTAATTTTAAATGATAAAAAAAAGATGTAGGTATTAATTTCTTATAAACTCTTTAATTTAGATTTAATTGGTGCATGATCATAATTAAAATTAACAAATTATCCTTTAAATTGGAATTGAATTTATTATAATTTATATAATAATAATTATTACTTTTAAAAGAAAAGCAAGAAAATGAATGATTTTTCATTCTTAATTTATAACAATTGAATTTGTAATTTCAAATTCTAACATTTTTCTAAATTACTAAATTTTACTAAGAAATTAATAAGTAATTACAATTTATCTCAACATGTTTCATTTTAAAAATACTACATGTGATTAAAGTTATTCACATGTACTTTGGTTAAGTTTATATCCTTTCATCTTTACTTAATTTTTATAAATTCTTGTTTTTATTATTTCTAATTCATAATTATTAAAACAATTATTTATATTTGCTCAAGAAATTTATGCAATGGATATAATATTTATCCTAAAATTTTAAATTTATTTAAACAATAATGATCTATTAATACGACTTTTATGGTTCCTATCCTGATATAATTATGAATTCATGCACTTTAAATCCATATTTTTAGTTTTAGCAATAATTGTGGCAATTACAATAACTGAGGTGCATTAGACTAAATGCCGAGAAGGTGATAATTTGAGCCAAAAAAATTGGGATCTCCATTGCCGTTATATACCGACTGTGGTGTCTGTTCCTTTGTCAGATTTCGATTTATTATTAAGTATTTAACACAACCGACGAATCTGGCTACAGAACTGTCCTAAATTGGATGTTATCTTATTTGATTTGATTTCAAATCTCGATTTGATTTCAAATAACAAAAAAAATATATTTGGTTCTTTTCATTCTTTCTGTAAGGAGGAAAATTACAAATACTAACATTATATGGATGGAGTATTATTTCTTAACAGAAAATTTAATATAGGTAGTATAGTTTATCTTTAAAATAATAAATTATGGAAGCAAATAAATAAAAATTAAAAATTTACCATTAAAATCGCTATGATTTGTAAATCAATCGTCAACTCTCAAGACACGTTTTATTTATACCAGGTTACACCTGAATATAATTATTATGAAGATTAGGAAATAACACAGTAAATCAGTATTTTGAGATTGTATAATATGTGACAATTTTTTTCTTGGTCTGAGGATATCAGAATTTCCAATTAACATCGACACGATGTCAAGCTAATATCTAAAATATTAAGTAAATCAATAAAGTTGGAAAATGTTGCCCAAACTTCCTTTAAATTAATTGGAACATAGCAAAATAACTAAATTAGTTTGTAAATTGTAGGTGGGTATTTTCCGAGGGAACTTATATTATTTTTAAGAGTATTTAATTATTGCATTTTTAACAATAATTAAATACGAAATATCAAGTATTGGGTAGGTGTATATCTAAAAATATCTTTCAATTAAAATACCATTGGCATTCTAATCCGCTACAATGGGAAGCAGGAATCTTAAAAAAATTGATTTACTAATAGGTTATTTTCCTATGTTCCCAGTTACAAGGCGTGTCACTTGGTATACTATTATATTTTTATTATAAAAAAAATTTAATTAAATTTAATTGTTTATTTATATTTATATTAAAAGCAAAGAATTTACTATGTGTTCTAAAAAGCAAATAATATTGTAAGGATGCATTAATGCATTTATATTTTGATAAAAAGTAAAATGAAACAATTACCTATTTTTTAGTTAATTGTGATGATTTTGTCAACAATCTTGTCCTCGAAATTTTGAAATAACTTAACAATTTCAATGTAAAACCTTAACTTTGGTGTAAAACATATTACTTATGTGCTCTTAAATTACGTTAACATTAAACTGAAGTTAATAACAATGGCAACATTTCTCAAGCTTTAATAATAAATAAATTCGCAATTGTGTGTAATTCGGTGTAAAAAATAAAATGTAAATTTACATACATGAATATTTAAATCAAATGTTAAAGCGATATAAATCTACTTTATTTATTTTTAATTTCCATTGTCGTCAGAATAAAAATTAGTTAGATTCCATAATACTGAAGCAAAAACTGTATTAAATGCAACGAAAATGTTCGTTGAATCAGTGAATCGCACCCATAGAAAAAATTCACCATGTAGGTAGGTGTAAATGAAAATCTCATAGAATTAACTAAAAATTCAATAGATTAAGAAACTTTATTAATATTTGGAATATAATTTTTTTCAGTGTATAATAAAATTATTCTTTCGATATCTTGAATTCTTATTATGGTTCACTTAAAAACATGACCTTATAGTTACTTAGAATTTTATAGAATTTTTCCTTTCATCTCTTTCTTTTTAATTATACCGAAGACAATTAAAATGGTAAACAAGTTAGAGATAAAAATAAAATAGAAGAAATAATATGAATAATACAAGTTGATCCAGCGAAAGATACTTTTGACCAAGAACTAAAAGAAGCAATTTTTTATAAATAATCTAAATTAATTCATGAATAAATATTATAAATTTTTTTGAAACTATAATAGGTCTGACCAATTTACAGCTCGTGGTACACATACGACCCCCAATCCCCAATATAATTTTTGACCTGTAGAGTGATTTGATTTAATTATTGTACTATTTTGTATTATTTATTGGCAAGGAAAACCTCATGTGATGACCTTAAATTGAAAAGAAAACAAACAAATTCACGACGTAATGTTTGTTTAGATATATCCAGTAGGGTGACGTAAAGCATACACCGGCAGCCTAGGAAACGGGAAACTGCGGTTTTATTCCTGGTTGTGCAGGATGCACTGCAGTGATCTAAAAGTCCGCTATCCATTTGTTGGGAGATTAGCACGTTTTAACGTAGTAATTTAATTCAAGTACTCATGAAACCAATACAGCCAAGTTCACCTGCACTTGGCACAGTTGATAATGCCAGAATTAACTCTTAAATTAAGAGAAAGAAGAAAAGGACGCAATTGTTGATAAAAAAAGTGGCTCCATCAGAATTACTTGGGTTGATCTGGCCTGCAGTTATATCAGGCCTGTGAAATATAGAAATATAAAATGTGTAACTTTGAAGTCATTCAAATACTAGTTTTTCTAATAATAACTAAATTATATTGAAAAAAATAATAAAGAAAAAGCTATGGAATATATAAATCGTTCAGATATAACCAGAACTCTTTCAACCGAGAACCAGAAATGCAAATTTTGAAAATATAAGTTGAGAAAATCAAAGAGAGTACACTCAGGCTATTTCAACACCAACAAGGCTTTGATCTGCTGAATATATTAAATAAGTAAATATTATTTTCTCATTATATATCACCTTAAATTTGTGATAATTTTTTGCTTGTGGTGCATTTTAATTTAATTAAATTTTAAGTTTACTAATAGTTTTAATCGTTATTTTAAACAACATCTTTAAAAAGTAAAATACATAATATATTTCCTCTTTGAAAGAAAAATGTAAAATTTCCAATAATAAAATTTTTTTATATTATTACAAATAATTTATTTTAAACAAATCAAAAAAACTTACCTTGTTATATTTTTGTAGGCCTCTTCAGCATAAGAATATTTTCTAAGGTTAATTGCTAAATCGTCTGAGCTTCCATGTCCCAGCATGGGCTCCGTTTCCGTAAAGGGCTCGTTTACTACCACCACCATGTCTCTAAAAATTAAAAGAATTATTAGAAAAGTAATTTTCATCTCTGTTAATTTCACAAATAAAATTACATTTAATAATGTGGATTTATTGAACTTCGGCTATTAACCATCACCAAGAGTACCTAGAACTATCATATTCGCAGACGATTGTATAAAGTCAGAAATTCATCTTATTTATGATAAATTGTATAAAAATATTTTTTGTTGTCATGATAGGATCAATAAATGAACCATATAAAATACTATGATTTTCCTCTTCTTATAAAATAATATCTATAATACATTTTAATAAGATCAATAAATGAACCATGTAAAATACTTTCATTTTCCTCTTCTTATAAAATAATATTCTGCGTTTCCATATTAAATTCAGTCTTGTTAACCTTGATATCAAATTTTCAAAAATACGCACTAAATATCACTCTGCTTAGAAATTATTTTTGCTCAAATATTAACAAGAAAACTTCTTAACAAGCGTCTCAAATAAAAAAAAATGATAAAAGTAATAAATGGAAAAATATAATTAAAATGTTAAAATATTTGACCTATATTTGCTGAGAGAAGAAATTATTATCAAATTCGTATTTTAAAATATCTATAGTACAGTTAATAGTACAACTTTTGGGACTTTGATTATCTTAATTATGAATTGCTGTAACTATTGCTGAAAGTAATAAATATAATCAATACTTATAATAATTAGATACTATAATAAATCATTCGGTTGATTTCCAAAAAGGTAAACTTAATTAGTATCTACTATTGTAAATATCTCATATATGGGGTGTTTTTTTAGCTGCATGAGAACTTTCAATAGGGATAACAATTGAATCAAGATTGCTATGGAAACAGTTTTTTGACATTTGTGTTTAGCAAGGTTTGGCATTTGATAATGCATAGATTGACCATTGAACAACGCTACCAAATTATAGAAATATATTTTAAAAATCAAAGCTCTGTTCGCCAAACATATAGAGCCCTTCGCCCATTTTATGTTAGACATTTTCGACCTTCTGAGCAAGCTATTCGTGCGGTGGTAGACAAATTTCGTACCACTTCTTCGTTGCGTGATATAAAAACACCAGCAAGACGAAATTATGTGCGTACCGAAGAAGCTATCAGTTCTGTGAGTGAAAGTGTGCAACAGGACCCAAACATTTCAATTCGCCATCTTCCTGAACAACTTGGGCTTTGTCCGTCCACTACATGGAAAATTTTACGGAAAGATCTTCATTTACTACCTTATAAAATCCAGTTGGTTCAAGAACTGAAGCCTGATGATCATCGATTGCGTCGTGAGTTCGCAGATTGGGCTCACAACCAATTGGAAGTGGATCCATTTTTTTACCGTAAAATTTTGTTCAGTGACGAGGCACATTTCTGGTTAAATGGGTATGTGAACAAACAAAATTGCTGTATATGGAGTGAGACCAATCCGGGACATTATCTTGAGACTCCATTGAATCTATTAAAATTGACTGTTTGGTGTGGAATACACGCCAACGGCATCATTGGTCCATATGTCTTTCGAAATGAGGAAGGAGCTATCGTTACGGTGAATGGTGTGAGATATCGACACATGCTCAATACATTTTTGTTTCCAAAACTTCAAGAGCTAAACATTGACAACTTATGGTTCCAACAGGATGGTGCTACGTGCCACACAGCCAACGAAACCATCAATTTATTGAAAGGACAATTTGGTGACAACATTATTTCAAAACGTGGTCCTATCAATTGGCCTCCAAGATCGTGTGATTTGACACCTCCAGATTATTTTCTGTGGGGGTATGTTAAATCCATGGTTTATGCTAACAAACCAACAACTCTAGAAGCATTGGAGGCTAATATTCAGCAAGCCATTTATGAAATAAAGCCAGAAATATTGGAAAAAGTGGTCAAAAATTGGACTGAACGGATGCGCTTCGTAACTATTAGTCGTGGTGGTCACATGCCGGAAGTCATGTTCAAATCATAAATGCCTTTAACTGTACTTTCATAAAAAAATTATAACCAAAACATTCCGTCAGGTTTTTAATGTTTTATTTCATTTTGAAGTTCTCATGCAGCTAAAAAAACACCCTATAGTAGTATATTATTGAAAATAAACCCATTTTTATATCTCCATAATGAGAAGAAAGACTTACAGATTAACGTGGAATCTGAACCGCGGTTCAAATATATTTTGACTCGAACTGATTCATTATCGATCACCCTATTATTGATAACAACAAAATTAATTTCGAAGCAAGAATATCTTTAAGTATGACCAATCACAGCAGTTACATTATTGGTCGCATTATTTCTTCAAAATTAATTTTAATTTTAAAATTTTAAGTGCGTACTACAATAAATTTATGTGTTACCTAATTAATTTTTTTTGCCAGTACAATCTTGACTTGTTCAAACCATGCATTTAAGATTAAACAAGCTACTATAGAGGCGCCTTAAATTTAATTTTTCCTTAACAGAAATGAAGTAGAACTCATATCTAAAAATGACTTGAATATATTTTTTGTTGAACCATATCGAATCATGAAAAGAGGCAATTTTTACATCGTCAATTTTTGACCAGCAATTAGCCAAGTATTAGAGACAGGTATAATATTACCAGGGGTCAGCAAGTTAATTGACATTTGGTGAGTGAAAATTTTTTTGTAGATGGTAAGTACTACCTCGGCAGGCAATGGCAAATCACCGGGGTGTAATTTGCCATGAAAAGCCTTTGTTAAAAGGCTCACCACACCCTGCAGAAGGGTTATGGACTGAGGAGTAGGAAGTACTACATTGGGACATTGCCATGAGAAGAAACCGTGCTAACCTCTCGACCATTCAGACAGCGGTTTAACCAACTTCTTTGAATCTTTTTAAATCAACTTCCTTAAGTACTAGAAAGCCGAAATTCCACCTGTGACACATTTTCGTATTACTATAATTATTTTTGTTTCAAAATCTTGAAAAGTAATGGAAAAAATTCAACGTAAAAAGTCACGTACGACCAAAGTAAAAATTGTCAGTATTGTATTATAATTATAAGATTATAAGGCACGTTAAGCGGGTGGTCCCATGGGTTAGTGAATTGCCACCATTAACATAAAAACCAGGATACATGGCACATCTGAAGGCAAGTCTAGCAAGCTACCTAATGGATGTAAAATTTGTATATGCTCACAGAACTAACACTACCAAGGAAACGACGCAGATGTTGGTAATAACAAGCCTTACGGCTTAAACTACGTTGAAGTAGAAGAAGAAGAAAAAGAAGAGTGAATGTATGTATCATGCGCGTAACTTTATATTTCGACTTATCGCTAATAATCAAATGCATCAAATGCAATGTCTGCCACATTGTGCAATACATGTAACTACCTTAAAATAATAATTTTTATTAAGTGTTCGTACATTAAATAAATAATCCTTACGATAGTGATCTAAATGTGCTAATAAAGATATTTAGTAGTACTAACGAAAGAATAACAGGAAAGATCATTATTTACACAAGTTTCGTCGTATATTTGATTAACTTAATTAAAATACATTAACTGATGATACTTTTCAATTATGTACCCAGAATAAATGGATTATTGCTACTGCATGTTTTGCTAAACGTAAATATTTAAATGAGTTACTAGTAAATTACCGACATTGTTTGAATAATAAGATTATAATATCATCAAAGACTTCTTTTATTGCCCCTACGTAAATGTTGTATTAAAATTATAATAATAAGATACATGACGGTATGGCACAAATTTTAATTACATTACTCTATGTCTTTTCCAAGTTTTGCCAAATATTGGGGAAATACCTCGAGCTTCCAAACCGAAACAAACAGGAGTTAAGTATATTATACTTGATATTTAACAAATTTTTATCTGATACATTTCCAGACCAACATTTTCTGATTTTTACCAATGGTTAACCGATTGTGTCCTGACGGGGCTTTAAACCACACCGATTTTAAGTTATATTATCTATTATATTTTCATTCAGTAAAGCTGAAGATATTCAGTCCTGGTATATTATAAGTCATTTAATGAACATCAACGTCTACCGGGACAGAAAGTTGAGAAAGGATTCATTTAAAAAATGTGCGCACTTAGAAATAACTAATCGGCTAACATTTAAAAGGAATTTCCCAACTTAGACTGTCGACATACTGGACATTAATTTGAATTTCTCATTATGTTTCCTGAGCTTAAGTCATTGCCTTCATTTGTTCAATAAAATTAAAATACAAACAATACCCAATACATAAGTACTAGTGCCTTATTTAAGGCGGTAGGAAGGATTAATTAAACTTAAAAGTCATTAGGTAAGCACTAAACTAAAAAGAATTAATTGCACAGGAAGTTATAAGCTTCTTAAAAATAGGCATGGTATTTAAAATAATTAACTTATAATTTTTTGTTCGAGATGCCGAAATAATACATTGGATGAGAAACCCAAATTATGACTACAGCTTCTTTTGAAATTATTCACCTGTGTTTTATGAAGTCTAATTTACTTCAGATAAGAAATACTTCGAATAAAAGTTGCGGGTTCGAAAATTTAAAATGAGTTTACAGCCTAAAATTAGAATATGCATTCTTTCGTAGCAAAACATTCACATATTGGCTATCTAAAACAAGAAACATTAAATTTGTCTATTTTTATATTGCACGTTTCGTTATAAAGGAATATTTCTCAAAATATGTTTTACATTTCAAAGTTTACTATAATAATTATTATAATATTACCAATAATTGAGCAATATTGAAAAATAATAACAAAAATAGGAAGATGATTAATACAGACTGACATTAAATTTAAAAATTCCTACTATAACAATAATATTTGTTAATTTTCATAAAAGAACTGAAACTTACAGTTTTATGGGAAAATGGAAAACCATGAATTATTGCACTATGATGCTTTACACTCGCCCTATTTATTTTAGTTAAAATTTGATCATGTCACATTGTTTAATACAATTTCGAACCTTTTTAGTGAAAATGTGTACAGACAAACTGTTAAGACAGAAACGTAACGTTAGTTTAATCAATAGCTATGGTGCGCAGTGAGTAGAATTGTCCTAGATGCTTTTTCAAATTCTGCAGGTAACCTAAAACTTTGGAATTCGTTATTTAAATATATCAAAAAGAAAATCTGCATTTGGGCTTTTGTAGTTCTTGAAAGTGAAGAATGTGAAATTGTAAAACATGTTAAGCGATACCATTATTTGTCGTTGAAAGGAAATTTAAGATGCAGTGGAAAACTATTGCAAAAGTACTCAAATTTTTAGTTTAATTGATGGAAATTATAAAATAAAACTGAAAATTAGTTAATTATTGTCGAAATAACTAAAGTGGCAATTATTTCACTTGAGAATACAGTTTATATAGGCCTCCAGTACAATTTTTAATCATCAAATCAAATTGAAGCACTTGATTAATGCTCATGCCCGCATGAAACGCTCGAGTCTAGAAGAATGCAATTATACTTGAAAATCGGCAATAGGTAATTTGTATAAATAATATTTGGGTCGTTGACATTCGTAAATGCTAACAAAATAAAGTTTTATCAAAACTAAAACTTATTAGTTTTTAAAGTTAGGAAAGCATGTCACGCGACCCCTTTCCATTTAAATCCTTTATTATGATAGTGGCTAAATAAAATAAAATCTTTATCTGTAGCGATTGCTTGTGCATTGAAAAATTAGTACGGAAGTGACCACATCAGTTGTTTCCGATGTCTACTGTTTTTTTTTTTATTTAAATTACATCCAAAAAAGTTCTTTACAAAAAAAGGAAAATTCAAAATGTATAAAACCACAAGCGGACCACAAATAGTGTTCAAAAATACCACAGGTTGTGCACCACTGGTGGCGAATATCAGACTTTCTCAAATTTCTTAGTTTATCGTTCAAATCAAGAAAGCTTCCGTGTGGTTCAATTTATTAAATATGCCCAAAATGATAATCAAACAAAGAATATAATCACGTTTCATAGATAAGGTTTTAAAACTGTGGGAAATATGACACATCATGAAGTAAAAAAAGATTTTTATTAGCGGATGTTTATAATATTGATATTTGAATATTCACCACAGTTATCTTTTGTGTGGAAGTGGTCGTTTGAAATTTCGGTGCTAATCGAAACCACAGAAACTGCAGTTTAAATTGAATTTTAAACCTTGATCTAATTTTTGACAACATTTATTATTATTTGAAAAATTATCACATTTTTGGTTATCAGTTTTTGAAATCTTACATACCCCATAGTTCTTGGCTAGGATTTTAAGATCTGGTTTTGCAAAATATTATAAAAGGGCCCTCCAGGCTATAATTATTGCAATATCCGATTCTCAAATACCACCCTCGTCGAATTGGCATTTAGTTTGCTAGTATTTTTAAATTTTTTACCTACGACGAGGAGCAAGCCCGATGTAGAACCCCCCAACCTGGAGAACCAGAGAGACGGTAATATAACAGAAATAAGGGGTAATAAAGTAAAACAATACATTTTTTATTATTTAAATATCGATTGGTAGGGCGGTAGGGAGTTTGAGCATTAAAACAACCCTAATAAAATTTGTTACTACATTTTTTGGTTTAATAGGTTAAAGCGAATTGGTTACGGGCATGGAATAAGTTACGGGCCAGGAAAAACAGTTAGAAACTGTTCTTAAATTTATAAATTGGGTAGCCTGGTAGCTATTAAAGTCTGGTTTTTGTGTAATAATTTGCTGCTTTTTATATTTACAACAAAAATAATGACATATAAAATTAAAGCTAATAAATTCCCTATAAAACCGCCTTTTTACAATATATCATTTTTTTTTAACTAAAATTTTGAAGTGTTTCGAGAATGTCTCGAAATTATCAAAATTAAAGTAAAAAAAAAAATACGACAGGTATTTACAAAAAATATATCGGCAGATATCGCTTCAACAGGTGGAGTTCGAAAATTCAATAAAACCTCATGTTCGAATATTAAATCGAATTTACTCCCAGTACATGCATACCTGATGGTTGATATTTCGTGAACCAATAAAACAATTTTTCTAAGTGCCATGGTTTCTGGGTAAATATGACATCCAATGACTGGATTGCAAATGCAAGAATGCACAAATGCATTCAGATGCCAAATTTCGTCCAAATGCAGATGCAAAAATGTAGTAAATCTTGACAAATAAGAGATTATTTACCAACAGGAAGACGGAAAGGTCTTGGTCTAGGACCTGAACTAAAATTACAATAGGGTATGTCAGATGAGATCAATGAATGCAAGTAATAGTTGGTAAAAATATGAAGGACGTAAAGCTAACCCAAGAAATCATGGCTGGGTGTAGTCAAAATCTTGCGAATTAGATGACACGTGACACCCAATTCCACCAATTGACACCAACCTACAGTCGAACGGACTAATTTTCGTTTCTGCTCATTAACGCCGCCTGACCATGATTGATTATTTGCGTTAACTTTAGAATGGAACATTTGAAGACAATTATTCCAATATAAGGCGAAAAGCTTTTCTACGTTTGAAAAAAAACAGAAGTGCAACAATTTTCATCTCTATTGCTTCGATTAAATTGAATTTGTCTCACTACTCACCAATTGAAATTATTAAATTACAATTTAAATTGCAAATTTAAAAGGCAAAATTACAATTTGCTCAAGATTATAACATGGAACATGGAATGGTGGACTATTTCTTTCTGATGGTTTAATTTGAATGAGTAAAATCAAAGAAGTTACAATTAGTATAGATTTTGGATCTTAATGGTTATGGTATGAAATGGAATACTTCAATCTGCGGGATAGATACGTGAATGATGTAAAACTTAACTATATCAAGTTATCGGAAGTGAAATCAATAATTAATGAAAATATATAAACTATGACAATTAATATTGTTTCGCTCTTATTAAAGCTCCTCAGATAGTTATAATGTAAAAACATAAATATTAATCTAAAAATTAATTGAAATCTAAATATGGAAAAATAATTTACTGAAATCAAAATAACTTACGTTTACATTAAATAATATATTCCCTTATTGAAGCCTAAAATGCCATTTAAGGATTCGTCAATAAATCATGGGTAATATAATATTGAAACTAAAAATGGGAAAATAAATTACCAGTTAAGTCTTACTTATACATACTAAAGTAATTCGTTGTTCATTCTTTATACATTACAAAAAATATTTCTATATAGCTTAGTTCGGGCAGAAAAAGCAATAAAAATTGTGTGATCGATATTGGATTATACTAATTTTATTTGAAAAGTTACGTTATATTTCTGAACTTTTTTTTGGAAACACTTGATGTATTTTTATTTGCTTGTTTTTAAAAATACAACGTGCTCATAAATAAATGTGTCAAAGTTATTAAATTGTGTGACCCTTTTGGACATCTCAATGGCAAGGGGAAACATAAATAGTAAAATAGTTGAAAATATTTTTTTTAAATTTCAATTTAAAACTCGTTTTATAGAACTACTAGTGTTTAATTTATGATGTGCGCAATATTAGCCACCCTAAAGTAAAAGGCCGGTGACCTAAATATAAATTCCATTACAATAATCGTCTTTCTTCCCAGGTCAAGAGATTTTGTTAGTAAAATTGCATTGATTGAAAATGCAAGATAAATGTGTGCATTTCCTTTGATAACTTTTGACTCATAAAATTTCAAATGATTGCAACAACAATGAAGTAAAAATAAGCAAAAAAAAAATACTAAATATATCGATAATATAGCACATTATAGCGAAAATTGTGTACCTATCTACAATACGAAAGGTAGCGTAAGAGAAATTATTTACAAAAAATTGAAAGTAAGTAGAGATGAAAATTTAAGAAGTATTATTTATAAATAATAAGAATGAATACATTATTAGTAAATATGCGCAAATACTTACAGTTTTTGAATATAAACAAGAAACTTAAGTTGTATAATACAAACTACGTAAAAATTTGCACAGTTCCACTCAACAAATAATTAATGTTTTGAAACGAAAAAAGAGAAAAATGCGTAACATATCCAGTCCACGAATATTCATGTAGCTTTGAGCTTTTGGGCTTGTAATAGACGTCGACGGCGCGGCGCAGGTCTTTCGTTACAAAACAAGACGTAGCTTCGGTTTGTTTCGATCATACGAATCTTGAACCAAAATGTATTTTTTTCAAGTGTCATAACACATTTCCAAGGTTTTCAATTTTCAAAAAATGCAAAAATTTGTAAATTTATTTACAAATTATAAAAAACATACAAACGAATGTGCGAATTTCGTAATCGTACCTATACAGTCACTGTTAGTTTTAGGTAATTAATTAATACGTGCAAAACTTACCTGAGACAATTAAAAAATACCAATCTAATCTATTGTACAATGTACGGTTTTTAAACTTTTATCTGTTTTATCAATGTTGTAGATAAGTTATACAAAATCGTTTTTGAATTTGCCGAACAATTACGAGTGTATTCCCCTGCAATGTCTCGAATAAAGTTTATTATCGATTCAACATTATAAACACTTTTATTACTAATAAGTTTATTAAATAGAGAAAATAAAATAATAAATAAAATAATTTATTTATTAAGATTTTATATTTACGCATTGTTACACTATAGGAATATCTAAAAATATATTAATTTTTTTTATTAAAAAACTTGGAAAAGGAATTCCAAAAAAATCAATGTTGCTAACCCTTGAAGTTAACGTAGCTGAAGTGTATACAAAACTGGAAAAACCCTCAAAGGAATCGATGAAATTAATCTAAAATTACAATTTCAGGTTCTTTGGAAGTAAATCTATGATGATTAATTTATCGAATAGCGCGGTCCTGTTGAGAGAAAATAATGAAAAATCAACTAAAAATAATCGTGTCGTTACACTTTTGCTGATAGTCTAACATTAGTTTTTAGGTTTATATAGGTCGAGCATATAAATAGAGTATTAAACACAGAAATGACACAAGAAGGTATACTCAAATGATCCCGTCCTTCCAGATTCCATAGTTGAGGGATTTATGACTTTCTTCAATAGTTGATTTATCCCAAGCGTTTCCCAGTTTAAATCATTTTTTGTGTGTGGATGATAGCCTTTTTTAAAAAGGGGAATAACTGTGATTCACTGTATGAATATTAGTCCAAGAATTTGGAATAATAAATGCAACAATGCCAATTAAATTACGTTTTATGCGTAATTAAATAGAAAAAATAATTAAATTACGATTTGATACGCGAATGTTGAGATTAGGTAAAATTTGAGTTTAACTTTTTTTAAATGACTCATAAGACATTATTTCAAAACACATCATTCCATAATAATATTTTTTACATACGCTATATAAAAATGCATTATTAATAATATAATCAACCCGAATCAACCTAAATCCTGTTCTCACATATTGCAAATTTTTAGTTAGCTTATCGATTAATTCAAAAACAAACTAAATTTAAACTTATGAGGGCTCTGGCCACTCGAGTTCTACTTGAGTTTTTGGATTTACAAATTTGCTTATTTTTATTATCTAAAGATTCGTGACAGGGCGTGGCTTAATATTATAAATCTTTCAAATGTTAATTTAATTTAATTTGTGTGCATATGAGCAATAAGTTGCATACCATGCAACGTTTATGTTCGCGTCTAGTGCAGTTCGATGCCAGCCTTTCAACCCTGCCGCTTCGATGCGAGCGCGTTTCGACACGAGAATTGATACGTGAAATAACACTTTTGGGGTGTACTTTGTTTATCTTCTTCTCATTCATTGCATGCTTCTTGATAGAAGCGTCATGAACTTAACAAAGGCTTTCATAGAAGATCACACATTGATTATTTTCCATTGTTTTCTGGAGAGGAGGTGACCGGAATAAGACTTTTAGAGTTGCGGTACTGGAAGAAAGAAAGCCGTAGCCAAAATCCGGCGCAGTAGAGATCCCGTGACACCCAATTCCACCAATTGACACCAACATAAACACGTCTGTACGAATTTTCGTTACTGTACATTAGCTCCCCCTTTCTTTCTTCCAGTACCGCTACTCCACTTCGTCCGAAACTGGGTACTCAGCATTAGCAGTCAGTGTTTGTATGGTTACAACTTGTCCCCCTAAATGGGTACACCACATTTGGCTGACGGTCATTTCGCTATATGATTTGCACTTTGATCACAAATTTGTGTTAAAATAAGAACAAAGTTCAGCAAAAGCCTAAGCTTACTTTTTATTCGAGATTTACCGATAAATTATAAATTTATAAAAGCATCAAGTGCTAGCGTCGAAACGTGCCGGCCGGCGTCGAAACGACGGCATCTAATTGACCGGATCCGTTTATATTCATAGCTAATTTTCGTCATTTAAAAGTACAAACATGCGAAAGTAACGTAAAAGTTCTTGGCCTAGCAATGAAAGACTGTGATTTTTGATAGAAAATGCATCGTTTCTTCAATTTAAGGATTCTATCATCCCTGAAGTGCGCTTCTGGAAGGTTTGTAAAATACACCTCACAGTTGCTACCACCCCTTCAATTAATTGAAAATGTTTTCCAGCCATAAAAATTTTTTAAATTTAAATTAGGGAATAGGCGGAAGTCAGGAGAAGCCAAATTTTGTGAATACGGTACATGTTCCACATTTTTGGCCAGATAAGTAGATTGTTTTTCTTTTGCAATCAGGACCTCTTCTCACGAATTTTGCTATCCAGTTGGTCCAGCTGGTTGGTGAAATCAGCTCTTAAATCATGATTCATGACAATAAAGGCTCGATGACGTCAAACAATTACATTCCCAACAGCTATGTTACAGATATTCTGGTTACTCATAGATGAAGGAGAAAAGCGGGCTAAGCCCGCATCTGCTCGTCTGCTCCGAAGAAAGCTAACACTGGCCATAACCGTTCAACAGATGAAATAAATTTTGCCTTTATTGATGCAAAACCACCGACTTTCACCCATTGCTTGGATAGTTGTCTTGTTTCCGGCGTATAATGGTGAACCCATATCTCATCCATAGTAACAAATCTGCGTGTCTACAGCTACTAATAAATTTAACGCCTTTCCTGATAGTAGACACGTTGGCACCCCTCCAAGTTTGATTTTGAGCTGAAATAGGTGTCAAACTTTAGAGCCTTGTTATAGCCTAAATAAGCTTTAATTTTGTTTGTTTGAACCTGAACCGGAAGATATTTTTCTATTTTCGCTCTGATTTTGAATTTTGGGGTGATATTGGTGTCAAAACATTAGAGCCTCGTTAGAGGTTAATGAATTTTCATGTTTTCGTTTGAGCCTTAACCGTCGCGGAGCTATTCGCGAAATCATGTGGGGTGCAGATATGTTTTGTTTCCATTTTTGATCTTATTTTGAATTTTTGGGTGAAATTGGTGTCAAACATTAGAGCTTCGCTATAGCCTGAATAAGCTTCCATTTGCATTATTTTAGTGCCCAGTTGAAAGTAGTTGTCCTGTACCGTTAATTAAAAAACATTTGACGTCAAATTATGGAAAGGTATACACAATCAAACAACGATTAATAGAAATTGTTAAAATTAATAAAGAACTTTATTCTGGCCGTCTGTTTGGCCCTTCAGGTTGGGGGGTCGGGGCGATGGGCTAGCTCCCCATCACCTGTAAAAAAAAACAAAAAAAGCTCCTTGAACCATAACCAAGCCTCAGAAAAGATGCTTGGCGAATGGGCACGGATACCCAGTTTCTTGCTGTAGCTTGATAATTGTGATGCATTTACTTACCTTGCAATGTATTAAAGCAATCCAAAATAGATAGATTTCTGGAAAAACAAATTGCGCCCGCTGCGCACCGTTTACCTACAATAAAGATAACTTATTATATTGAACTGTATTGTTTTTATTCTATTACCACCAGGCCCGGGCTGGCTAGGTCGGCTAGTCGGCGATCGCCGAGGGCCCCGGACCCAAGGGGGCCCCGAAGTGGCCTCAAAAATAGTAGTTTATACTTGGGGTAAAAGCGGTAAAAGTTAACTTTCTTCCAAGTGTTCAAAATAGCGGAAAATGTGTTTTTAAAAAATCTTCTCTCTTGGTAAGCGGACCCCTCCTTAATGTCTAGCCGAGGGCCCCCAATGGATCCAGTCCGGGCTTTATTATGTACCACTTTTATGTTTTGAAGGGGAAGGGGCGAGTTCCCTGTTAGATCATAGGAGTAATAGGACCAAAAAGGTTATGAAACACTGCTCTATGTGAACGGCCCTTTAGGCTCATCATGAGTTATGTATAAGTGACCGTGACCACGTGACAATTCTTCATACTAAAGCGATAGTATTACATAAATTATTTAAAGTGCAGGCCACCGATGCCGCGCTATTTAGTATGTAAATGAAGACGACGGACCTAACAGGTGAAATTTATTGATAGAAAGAATTAATTTAATTTAGATTTGAAATTATCTTTGGAGTGTACTAATTTAATTTTTTACCTGTAATAAAAAGTATTTAAACATGGAAAGTGATATTAAAATTATTAGAAAGAATAATCCAAGAGAAACAACTAATCCAATTTCTGCTTTTTTATTTCTGTAAGTTTGTTTAAAAATTGATAAATATTTTTGTTTACAATTTGCAAAATGGCACTAACTATACTTCTAAATAATAATATTCATATTCATATTATTATAAATTCTATACTACCTATTTATTAAAAAATGTAATCCAATAAATTTGTATTTCATAAATAAAGCAATTTTGCTGTACCTCAAAAAATTAAACTTTACAGGGGAGTCAAAAATCCATTTAAAATTTTAATAATTTTTAAACTAATAAGAGAAGTTAGAAGCGTAATTTTTGGGACCCCTTAATTTTTAAATAAAATTTATATTTTACAATTATTATTGAAACCTTACTAAAGTTCGTTTAATTAGGAGTTTTATATAGTTATAGCAAAATTGCTTTATATAGTCAATATACACATGCAAAGTAACTTAAAAGTAATTTGTAGTAGTACTATCGTTGGTGATGGATAATAGGATAATACCTGCTATCTACATAAAAGTTAATTTTACACAAGAGACAAAAAGCATTATAAATGTTTGGAAACTTTATATCAAATTAAATAAATAGTTAAGATACAAGATATTCTCTTATAGGAATAATACGTATAATTTCAAGCTTTTTGCTTTGGATAACTAATAGAAAAGAATTATAGTAGAGTACGGGCATTAGGCCTAATTTCAGCTTTTTTGGGGTAAAGCTCTTTATCGCCTAATGTACAATCTCCATGAAAATTCAAGCTAACATTATTTTTAGAGGATTGAAAAGGAGTTCCTCAACAAAATTAAACGAATCATTGTTCTCATAAAATTAACGTATCGAATCAATAAAAAACATTGTAGAGCGAAATCACTTTAACTTGTTCATGTTTGCAACGAAGAAGTGTCAATTGGAAGCGTTCATCTGCTTACTATCTGTCAAAAGTAAATTAAATTCACGACGCCACTGGGATTTTCTCCCCCCACATCTACTGAGTAGTAATTTGGCTCCCCCAGGCCGGATTTAGACTTGATAAGGCCCTAAGTTATATGAGATGTGGGGCCCTTTTTAAGTCCAGATATTATATGTCAGTGTTTAGGGGGCCCCTATATAAGCTTATAAGCTAAGGGGGCCCTAAGCTATAGCTTGTGTAGCTTATACGTAAATCTAGCACTGACTTCGCCTAGTCAAATCAAAGTGATTTCACTTTACTAGTAATAAATAATAATAATAATCTTTACATGCAGCTAATTGTCGGAATAACACATTACATCACTATTACATTATGTACCTTGTACATTTTATAAGGATATTATCATTTGTTTAGTGTTTTTAGATATGTTATGATTAGAATAGTAAATGGGTATTTTTGAGCTTCCATAAACATAAGTTTAGACATTTAAAAAAATTATAAAGGAGCATATAAATATAAGCATTTAGATCGTGAATAGAATGAACGCTCAAAAATGTTAGAAAAATAGCCGAATATTGATAATAAAATATAATTATTTTGCATAAATTTTACAGTAATTGTATAACTTTTCAGTTATGTAAATGTGTCCATTTGGGCCCATCCATTTAGGTATATAATCATTAATCACACATATTATACATAAGTATGTAATCTAATATAGATGAAAGTAATAATTTATGAATTGCATTCAAAGGACGGTGCCGCGGAAGTATAAAGTAGCAACTATGCAATGAACTTGTAAAATACTGTCTGTGTTTAACTAATTGGCTTATGGAAATATTTTGTATCAGTAGTATTGATATTTTAATAAAAAGGAGTTAGCTTTTTAAGGTTTTTTAACGAGTTTTGAAAACTCGAGTAGTTCACTTGTGACTCCATCGCGGTTTCTTCTTAGATCTAAGTCTAAAAAACCTTGGGTACTGAGACTGGTGTTCACTAAGAAGATAGTCGCAACTACAAATAATTTCTTAAACAGCTGTTAGGAAATCATACACTAAAGTTTAACTCTACAAATCTTCAAATTCTACAACTATAATTCTAATTTTTAAAAAATTGTTGTTCTACAGGCACATGATACCCGTATTTTTTAAAAATTGGAAAAGGGATATGAAAAAAGATGATTTGTGTGAAGCATTGAACGAGCATAAATCTAATGCTCTAGGCAGTAAATTGGAATTATTATGGAGAAAAGAATATAACAAACACAAAGAAACTGCATTACATAGAGCCTTACTTAAATTAGTAATTGTGGAATTAACGATAGTTGGAATTTTGAAATTATTTGTCGAACTGATGCTTATGTAAGTTACGATATACATACAGTGGCACGCAAACGAATTAGGACCATTTGTTAACTGTTTTGGAACTGAAAATACTTAAGCTATTGGGGTGGCCGGGAAATTCACCAGATCTCAACCATATAAAAAAATCCCCACAGTGGTTGCTTTACAGGAAAACATCACATCTGTGTGGGCATTTGAAGGCAGGCAACCAAAACTCATGGTGGTTTCTTCCATTATTAATTGAATTTGCGGGGAATTTAGCTTTATATTGCAAATTAATTTGCAATAAAATGGAATTTTAATAGGTGGTCCTAATAATTGGTTTGCGTCCGACTGTACTACATAAGAAGGGTTATCGCGAGGGGTTATTCGTTCTGAATAATGGTGTACACTAAAATTACAAAAATCCACAGAAATGTACAAAATTTTATAAAAATGCCACACTGATTCCACCCCTCGGGTTATCTCATAGATTATTGCCACTCAGTATCAAGTATCTAAATAATCCATTAATATTATTGTAATTATTTTTAGTACCGTTATTCCATTTTCAATTGGTAGGTTAGTTGAGTATTTTTCTAGATCAAATTCTAAAGTGGATAACGATGAGGCTTACTTATATGCTGGTATTCTTATAATTAGCAGTTTAGTTGATCCGCTGATTAGCTATCCGACAATGATGCTAATGATGCATATATGTATGAAAATGAGAGTAGCCTGTTGTTCTTTAATTTATAGAAAATCATTAAGATTGAGCAAGAATGCTTTAGGTAATACTACTATTGGGCAAATAGTTAATTTGCTAACAAACGATGTTAGTAAATTTGATCAAAATTTTGTTATGTGTCATTATGTTTGGATATCCCCTCTGCAAACTGTTGTTGGTACCTATTTACTTTATCAGGCAATTGGAGTATCAGCGTTTGCTGGCGTAAGCTTTCTTTTACTGATTATTCCTATGCAAAGTAAGTTTATTATAATTTCTGTTGATCCAATTTCAATTAAATCATATTTCAGTTCTCATGGGAAAACAAACATCGGTGTTACGTTTGAAAACAGCTTTACGAACTGATGAAAGAATACGTCTTATGAACGAAATATTCAATGGAATACAAGTGATTAAAATGTACACTTGGGAAAAACCATTCGCCAAACTTGTTTCGTTCATTAGAAGGTTTAATAATAGTAAGTAAAAATTTATTTTAATATAATATTTATTTTCATTTCAGATACGAAATTAAATTCATTCGCTATCATTTCTTCTTGCAAGCAATAATGTATTCTCTAGAAATGTTTATCACCAGAACTGCACTTTTTATCAGTATTATGGTATATATTGCGTTAGGAAATAATTTGACTGCAGAAAAAGTATACACTATCACTTCTATTTACAGTGTCATGAAACTTGTAATAACCTATCTTTTCTCAATTAGTATATCTTCTTTAGCAGAAGTTAATATAAGTATATGTCGACTTCAAAAGTTCATGTCCTACGAAGAGCTAGCCAGCTCACAAAATGATACAACAATTTTTAACGCCATCTTACTTGAAAATGGAACCAAAATTAAACAATATGAGCAGCAGCAATTGATATCGCCAAAAATATATTTTAAAAATGCTACCGCTAAATGGCATCACCATGCAACTGATAATACATTATCCAATATTAATTTGGCAATTGAAAATAATCAGTTAGTTGCAGTAATCGGTTCTGTGGGAAGCGGAAAAAGTAGCTTATTGAATGTAGTTTTACATGAATTACCATTATGCGATGGATCTTTAGTAATAGACGGAAAAATTTCATATGCGGCTCAAGAAGCTTGGTTATTTTCAGCAAGTGTACGACAAAATATTTTATTTGGAGAAGAATATGACGAAGATCGTTACAAAGCAATTGTTGAAGTTTGTGCTTTAAAAACAGATTTAGAAATGCTACCATATGGTGATCAAACACTAGTTGGAGAGAAGGGTAAATCTTTGAGTGGAGGTCAAAAAGCTAGAATCAATTTAGCTCGATGCATTTACAAACGTGCCGATATATATTTACTAGATGATCCTTTATCAGCTGTTGATGCAAAGGTTGGAAAGCAACTGTACGAGGAATGCATAAAAAGATTTCTTTCTGGTAAAATATGTGTACTTGTTACCCATCAACTGCAGTATATAAAGAATGTAGATAGAATTATTATATTAGATAACGGAAAGATTATCGAAAATGGATCATACGATTCACTACAAGATTCTAATTTTGCTGTTCTGTTAAGAAAATATAATACTGGAGAAAAAAATGAAGACGTTAAAAATAAAATTAGATCTCGGCAAAATTCTGACATAGCTGAAAATAACTTCGAAAGTAATGACGATGAAAGTGGTGATAAATTTGAAGAAACTGCTGCATTAGGTCACATAAAAGCTAAAACTTACGCTGCATACTTTAGAGCTGGAGGAAACTACTTTGTTTTATTTGGATTGTTGCTGATATTTGCATTGAATCAAGGTGTTGGAAATGGAGGTGATTATTACGTAGCCTATTGGTATGACATAATAAAAATCGCCTAAAATTTGTTTTGATAAACTTTTATCTTAAAGGGTTAACTTAGAACAAGATTTAAGTGAAAAAAACGTAACTTATGAACCTTTAGAGGAATTTGACCGAATTCCTATAATTTATACTTACTCAGCTATTATTGCTGCAACTATAATTTTATCTTTAAGTCATGCAATATTCTACTTCATGTTCTTTATGAGAGCATCTATTAATTTACATGATACCATATTTGAAAAAATGTTGAATGGAGCTATGACTTTTTTTAATGCTAATACAACTGGAAGAATATTGAACAGATTTTCAAGAGATATGGGTATAGTGGACGAGTACTTGCCTATGGTGTTACTAGATTGTGTGGAGGTAAGTTCTGCAAAATAAAAATGATATTTAGTTGAATGCTGCAAAATTTGGCATTTTATTTTAGATTGCATTGTTATTAATTGGATGTATTACATTATGCGCTATTGTAAATCCATGGTTGTTGATTCCGTTCGTTATTATGATTATTTGTTTTTATTTGTTAAGAGTAGTTTGCCTGCAAACTAGTAGAAATGTTAAACGTATCGAAGGAATTAGTAAGTTAATTATTTAGTCAATTGAAATGTTACACCCATAAGGAATATCTATAGTATTTAGTAATTTAAATTTTAGCTCGTAGTCCAATTTATAGTCATATAACAGCTTCAATGCATGGTTTATCAACAATTCGAGCGTTTTCAGCTCAAGAAACGCTAATAAAGGAATTTGATCACCACCAGGATCTTCACAGTTCTGCTTGGCACTTATTCATTTCAGCTAGCAATGCATTTGGATTTTGGCTAGAGCTAATTTGTACATTATTTTTCTGTTTGGTTATAATAAGTCTACTAGTATTAAATAGAGGCAATGCATTAAATAATATTACCCAGTAAGTAAAGTTGTAATTTAAATAATTTTTAGATTATTATGGTGGAGACGTAGGTCTTGTAGTGACCCAATATTTAGGCTTAATGGGAATACTTCAATGGGGAATGCGACAATGGGCAGAATTGGAAAATAGTATGACTTCTGTCGAGCGCATATTAGAATACACGCAAGTTGAAACAGAACCTAAAAGAAATATTATCACAAATATTCCCAAAAATTGGCCGGTATTTGGAAGAATTGAATTTCGAAACGTTTCATTGAAATATATTTCTAATAAAGGTCCAGTTCTTAAAAACTTAAATTTAGTAATAAATTCCTGTGAAAAAGTTGGAATAGTAGGACGTACAGGTGCTGGAAAAACTTCCACCATTGCTGCCTTATTTCAGTTGTATGATATTGAAGGTTCAATCATTATTGATGATATTGATACCACAAAATTACCATTAGACGAACTTCGTCCAAAAGTATCCATCATACCGCAGGAACCAATGCTTTTTTCTGGGAGTATGAGAAAAAATTTAGATCCATTTGAAGAATTCAATGACGAAGTAATCTGGAATGCCCTGGATCAAGTTGAACTAAAAGATATTATTGCAGAAATGCCCCAAGGATTAAATTATACTGTTCGTGAAAGTGGTTCCAATTTTAGTATAGGGCAAAGGCAATTAATTTGTTTGGCAAGAGCTATAATTAGAAATAATAAGATACTGGTTATGGATGAAGCAACTGCTAATGTTGATCTTCATACGGATACGTTAATACAAAAATCAATAAAAAAAAATTTCGACAATTGTACCGTCATTACTATTGCACATAGGCTTCATACGATAATGGATTCTGATCGAGTATTAGTAATGGATGCTGGAAACATTGTCGAATTTGATCACCCTTACAATTTGTTGCAAAAGCAAAATAGTGTATTTTACTCTATGGTGCAAACAACTGGAGCAAATATTTCTAAGAATTTACTATCCATTGCAGAGAATGTAAGTGAAAATAAATTGAAATATTGTACTTTGTCATTAATGCAATTTTTTTTAGAATTTTGAACAACGGAAAAATACCTGAAGAATTACAAACATTGATTGTTAAATTGAATTGAAATATAAAGTGTTTCCAATCTTCGTATTGGATAGATAGTATATGGATTGGCAATTTAACCCTTTCCTGATTTTTTAATACTAATTTTAATAACCACTAAAATATCTCATTCCAATGCTATTTCAAAGCAGTTTATAAAGATTACAATTTTTCGAACATTGCTTGGGATAAATATATCACGACAGGAGTGAAAGGGTTAAAAGGTTTTATAAATTTATGTTGGAATTAAGGTGAAGTTTTATTATTTTTTTTATTTAAAAATATATAGGTATAAGTATTTGTACTTACTATTAGTCGAATTTTGAAATTAGAACAAATAAAAAATTGTCTTCAATTATTTCTATTTATTTTCGGTAACGACCGGAATACCTGTGCGGATACTAGTAAAAGTTTTATTTCTTTTGAATAATTTTTTGTATTTCTGTACCAAAAATAAAAGTTGAAAACTGATTTATTAAAGTTTTACATTTTCGTGCTATCACAGCACCGAAAGTTCTTTAATTTTCGGCAACCTTCTTAAATTGTCACACTTATTTTTCCAGTTATTGAAATTGATTGATGATACGCGTGGTGATAGAGGGGGCGAAGTCCCTTCTAAATAAGTCCCACCAAAATTAGTTACTATACCTCGAGCTATACCTGAATTTATTTATTTAATTGAATTTTATTACAAGACTGACTTTATTTTTAAAAGAAAACTTTCTGAAGAACTTTTTAATTTTTAGTCAAATTACTGACCCTACTTGCGCCAAACCCATACATGAATAAACTCTTTCGTCTGTGGCCGAACCTCTATAACAGGACCAATACATAGGATGCAAATGGATGACATTAATAATAGAAACGTTTCGCTACTCTTCATCTTTGATTTTTCAGCGTGTTAAAATCCCACACCTTCAAAGAATCTACAATATTTAGTTTCAAAATTTCAAAGCCCAACTCATAGGTTTTGGAGGGTTGATGTGCGACTCCATGTTGAAATTAAAAGAAATTCCGCAATGTGCGGTTTTCGAATAGACAAGCCAGGTCTTCCCCAGTAGGTGATTTGGGGATAGCACGCTAACCGGGTTAACGAATTTAAAAATTTGAGCTACACGCACCTCCCCAACCGGGATCTTAGAAAATGTGAATCTCTGAGACAGTTAAACTTATTAAAAATATAAAGCCAACAGAATTCATAAACTGTGATATTAGCTTGATGTTCACTCGGCTCAACACGGCTTATTATCATGAACACTACGACAACCGCACTCCTAGCCACACCCTGTTTCAGCTAGTCATCTAAACTACACGAACCGTCAACAGAATATGTCAATAAGGTATAAATTTGCGTAAAAATGTATGGCCCCTTATTAAAATTCAATTTTAATGTGATACAGTTGAATGAATGGTGAAAGTTTCTTTCACTTGTTCGAAATTCTTGAGAATTTCAAATTTTCATAATTTAAAAACTAAATAACATTGCTAATGCCTATTTATATTAAAAATTAAAATACAATAATATAAGAATAGAACTACAGGATTTGTTTATAAACTAATTTATTTATTAATATTGTCGCAGATGTATAGTTAATAGTCGTCTTCAAAATTATATTCCTCGTCATGATGGTTAGAAGAATCCATATAAACGATACCGTATTCGTCATAATCCCTTGATTTCTTTCTTCTCCGGCCGGTTCTACTTTCGTACTCTTCATTATCGGATTCTTCTTCGCTGTCGTATCCCTCTCCATAACCTTCAACTTCGTCTTCATCGGGATAATAATTTGTGTAATAATCTTCATCATTTGAATCGGTGGTTTCGTTGTCATTTTCATATTTACACCGGTAATCGAATTCATCGTTATCGAAAGGATATAAACCCATCACGTCTCCAAAGGACGCTTCGTCAAACTCATTATTAATGACGTAATAATCGTAAATGAAGTTATCGTCAGCGGTTTGATTTTCTCTATCGGAATTAATTTTATCGTTTTTGATACATTCTACGTCTACAATCATACAATTGGCATCCGATAAATTATTTTCTTCATCAAATCGTCGACTATTAAGAACCTTGTACCTTTCACTTCTAGCGTTCTTACGCCATTCTTCTTTAACCTTTTCCGCTAAGTTAACAGATCTTTTCTTGAGAGCAACCAACGGCTCCTTTTTGATATGGTTAAAGACTTGACTAGGAGTGCTTCCACTTCCAACAAAATTAAACACTGCCGCTGCAATGCTGTTATTTGACTGAGATTCATCAATTTTTCGTTTTTTAACGTTGACCAAAAAAGAGTCGAACGAATCATCTTCTAAACGACGTTTTACTCTTAAGACAGCTGATGACATTGTTATGGTTGTATTTTTAATTGCAGGTAATTATGTTCCAATTGAAGCACAGATATTATTTTGATGATTATTTCTTAAAAGTTTTAACCTTTATAGATTTTTAATCGTTGAATCAGCGTTGCCAGGTCTATAAATTTATTTTCCCCACAATTAATTTTAAAAGTTGCCAGATTTTAGCAGAATTCCCCAGATTTTCAAGTTTTTAAAATAATTAAGAGGAAAAATCTCATCCAAAAACAAATATCTATAAAACCGCTTCTTGGTTAACTTGTGTATTTTTTAGTGCCATGATTATGATTACCTGACGATAGAACTAACTTTAACAGAGCAGTCCGGCAACTAAAGATTTTACTGAAGGACAACAAAAATCAAGAGATTCAAAATTACCTAAATGGATTGACAGCAACTGAGGCAACGGAATACTCACTGTGGAAAGCAACCCGGAAAATCAAAAGACCTCAACAGGCAATCCCACCAATCAGAACCTCCACAAATCAATGGGCACGAAGCAATAAAGAAAAGGCAGACACTTTTTCCGCTCACTTGGTGGAAGTTTTTAAACCATTCCCATCAGAAGTTCCCTACGAAGATAAACCAATCCTTTCTCGACACTCCATTTCAAATGGAAATGCCAATCAAGAAAATCAAAAAAAGAGAAGTCATATCACTTCAAAAAGGAACTAAACATCAAAAAATCCCTAGGAGCAGATCTGATAACTGCGAGAGTTCTAAAGGAACTACCAGACAATGCTATCAAACTTATTACCATGATTTTCAACTCGATTCTGAGAACGGGATATTTTCCTTTGCAGTGGAAAGTTGCCCAAATAATCTTAATACTTAAGCCGGGAAAACCCCCAACGGAACCTGGCTCCTACAGACCTATCAGCCTGCTGCCTGTTCTGTCAAAGGTGTTCGAAAGATTGTTTCTGAGAAGAATGATGCCAATCATAGAAAAGCAGAAAATAATACCCAAATACCAATTCGGATTTCGAAAACAGCATTCAACAATCGAACAAGTTCATAGAATCGTCAACAAAATCAGGCAAGACATAGAAAACAAAAGATATTGTACAGCTGCGTTCCTCGATATAACTCAGGCCTTTGATAAGGTTTGGACTCCTGGTCTCCTCTTCAAAATTAAGAAATACTTACCACATACCTACTACGTAGTACTCAAGTCATACCTTACAGATAGGCATTTCTTTGTGAAAGTTCAGGACGAGGTCTCTTCACTCTTGCCCATCGAATCTGGAGTCCCACAGGGCAGTGTGCTTGGTCCGATCCTCTACCTAATCTTTACAGCTGATCTACCAACAACCCGAGACACAGTCGTGGCGACCTTTGCAGATGATACCGCAATCTTGGCGTCTCATTCGGATCCATTAACAGCGTCCGCTCTATTACAAATATATAGGCAAGTGTGTTGGCCTATTCCTTTGAATGTAAATCAGTAGACAGGTGAACGTATAAATATTTATTCCAACATAACAAAAACATAACACGATGATGGTACTACGTAATAACTACAGTGACGACTGTGTCAACTAATGTTCAGTCCTACCACAGTAGGTTCCATAGGATGATGGATCCTAGCGACCTCTACTGTGTGGTTGGTGAACTAGTCTTTCAATTTAAATTATAGTACCGGTTGCCACAAATATATCTAGACAAGCTGGAAAAGTGGTTAAAGAAATGGCGCATTAAAGCGAATGAACAAAAGTCAGTACACGTAACCTTTACAAATAGAAGAGCCACTTGTCCTCCTGTAAAGCTCAATGGAAATTCTCTGCCGCAGAAAGTAGAAGTCAGATACCTGGGTATACACCTGGACAGAGGTTTAACATGGAGTAAAGATATCTGGAATAAAAGATTACAACTGGGTCACACATTTAGAAAACACTATTGGCTATTACATCGTCAATCCCAATTATCACTCGAAAGCAAAGTGCTCATATATAAAGTTATCATGAAGCCGATATGGACATATGGTGTCCAGCTCTGGGGAGCCGCGAGTAATTCCAACATAGCTAAAATCCAGCGCTTTCAATCGAAAATTCTAAGAACCATAACTGATGCTCCATGGTTCGTACCTAACCAAGTAATCCATCGTGACCTTGAAATCCCTACCATCGAAGAATGTATCACTTGACACAGTACCAGGTACTATGATCGTGTACAAAATCACCCCAACTCTCTTGCAGTGGACCTGCTGACAGCCAATCGAACCAGCAGACTGAAACGTAACGACCCAATGGATCTGCGGCATCGATTTTGAGGTGATTCAATCAAGGACCTGACATAGCACACACGTGTATTGAATGTTAAGGGGGCGAGCCACTGGGCAAACTCCTTCTATGCCATTTATTTATTGTCAAATCATTTACTAATTGTCAATAGACAGATTGTAATATATTAGAGGAAGTCAATAAAAAAAAAAAAAATGATTATGGTATAGTTTAGAGCGGCATGAGAGGTGCGGCTCTAATCGCACCCCGAAATAAATAGTATTCAAAGAATCCTGTATATTAAAATGGGAAAGGATTAAGACAAATCGAAACTCAAGAATTCCATTAGGACAAGGAGAGGGAAAAGTGTTTAATGCTTCACCCTGTATACATCATTAAAACAAAAAATTTCACCCTGAATGCGATTTAGAAATGTTACTTATTTCCACTCTCTTTATTACTTTCAGTTTTTTCTCTTATTTTCCAGAATTTTCGAAAATAAAATTAACATGAAAATTTCTACCCAATTTCAGCTCTCCACACAATAAAGGCAGAGCCCAAAATTAATGAATGAAAAAGTAACAAAAATAACAATTTTAGTGGAAGGAAATCCTTTTACAGATAAAATTCATGTTCAGAAATTAAATTGTTTACTTTGTATAATTTTGCATTATTTGATTTCCTAAAAGAATTAATTATGTTTAACTTTCATATTTGATTCAAACTAATAAGACTAACTTTAATTAAGAAAAAATTATTTAAAGTTCAGAAGCACTGGACAATCTCTTCAGTAAAACATACAACTTCTAGTTTCAAAAAGTAACTTGCATTACCTTCAATAAAATAAAACAATTAATGGAAAAAAATATCGTAAATTTTATTAAAATTTTAGATGGTAATATATTATAACATACATACATGTTGAAAATTTAATCAATTATTAAAAATTGTAATTATAGCAACAGATAACTGCACCTGGTGATCCAAGACTGCAAATATATTATATTTAAACATTTCGTGCACCTATTTCCTTATTTGCTATAAAACAGCAACCGTTTCCATTTTGCTTAAATCCACCAAATACAATAACACAGAGGGAAGGGGGTTCCATCTTGATATAAATGCTTTCAATCCACTTGTTCACGTTTTTGCAGATTCCTTCTGTATCGGCTTCAATTTCATCTTCAGTGAAATTTATGTGAGCTATATTCAGCGATAATTTATTAATGTTTTCACGAAAAGTTCTAATTGTACGTTTACTTGTATTGCCTGTTAAGAACTTTATTCTCTCATCTTCCTTCGGTGGTTTATCTTTGTAGGTAAAGTAACTATATTTTTGTGAAATTTCTTCTACACTTACCACTAATGCAGTTTTATCCAATTTGGTGCATTGCTTGAGCATGCTGGTGGCATAATGGGGAGTTGCTAAGTCTGTGTGGTGCTTAAGTTGAGAGGTAATGTCTGCCATTACAGCATCACCAAAATACAGATGTTTCGTTAATTTAAGTTTTGCAAGGTTTAAAGATGCTAAACTGTCTTCAACGGAACAATGGCCTGTACTACTCACCTGAATCTTTTTATTTAAAAATTCCTTGGCTAACATTTGCAGTTTAGTTTTTCGTTGACGTTCGCCTGATAAATTATATATAACACTGGTGTCTATAATATAAGGATGCATCAATTTTAAAGCATGTAAATCATTTCCTAAAGATTGTCCAACTAAAATGGCATCGGATGGTAAGAGCCTTCTTAAATCTTCTTGAACATCCTTTAGTTTTTTAGTTACATTCACCATCATTTTGTGTGTGATACCCGAAAATCTAGTAAGGTAGTCTTTAATTTTGTTGTCCGGCATCACAAGTTCTTCGTAAAATACTTTACCCTTTTCGTCTACAATAGAAACTCGAGTGAGTTCATTTTCATTTATTGATGTTAGACACATTTCACAATCGATACCAAACATGGGACTGGATGCCGTTACATCTTTGTAGGAATCTTTCGTTAAAACATAGCCAGCATACTTTTTTTCCATAAGTCCCTTGATAGGCATAGGAAAATTTTCTTCTATCATTTGCCAACCTGATAACAACAATTGGGTTCGTGGAAACTTGTCACCTTTTGCTAACTTTTGAATGATAGGTTTCTTCTCAACTTCCTCCACAGGAAACAGATCTCTAATACGATCAAATAGTTCAGAACTGTTAGTAACTGCTTTTTCAAGAGTTCCAAATTTGTCAACAAATTGTTTCATTTTTCCTGTGGTTAGTGATACAGTTGCAATATCCTGTACTACATCACCTTTATAAGCCCCCGGGGTAATCATTTCAACTTGAAAAGGAAACTTATCTTTTAAACAGGTAAATATACTTTCGTACGCCATATAATGATACAAGGATAAATTTTCAATAATTAATACATTGGTGTGTTTAAGATGGTTGAACTTATCTAATTGACACCAACGAGCAGGACTATAAGGTGAATGATGTCCCAATTGAGAATACATCAGTAAATGTTGTATGTCACATAAGAACAATGGCGTCCTGTCATCAGCATCGGTCGATAACGCTGCAGAATCACCAGCTTCACGTAACTTGAACTTTGGTTGTGACTTCTTAAATTTTTCTCTCTCTCGCAACATTTTTTTCAATTTTATTAATTCCTCGCCAAATACTTTTGGCTTACCAGAAAATCCAACAGGTGGGACCGAATTTGTGTCAATCTTTTGTTTTTTAAGTGGTGATTCGATGTCTATAGAGTTACTTGTATCAACAGAGGTCATCTTCCTCTTTTTCCTTTCAGCATACTCCATTGCTTGTGATGATACCAAGCTCATGTCTTCTTAAGAAAGTCCGTTTCTCAAAAGAAACCTACAAACAAGAAAATCTAATAATTTTACTGTTGAGAAATTAAAATTAAAGTTTAATAATAATCATAGATTGCTGCATATATATCGGTCGAAACACTCGATAAGAAAATATTTACCTCAACTTACAAATTTATAAGCACACAACGTGAGAGCAAACTTTAATAAAACTTTGTATAATTTTTGAGGTTAAACTTCAAAAAACGAGAGAAAAGCTTAGCAACTCACCCACTGCATTTGATGAAGTTCTTATAAAAATAATATTAACAAAACAATTAAAAATTACAAATATAATTTTAATAAAAATTATGATATTATATCAGGAACAGATTTCTTTTTTGGTAATAATAAAACTAGTGCACATGATAAACATCGTGGTCACTATAAATTGCAATAAATTAACAAAAAATGTCAAGCATGCCAACTACCAACTGTTCAGCTACTGTTACATAAAATAACAGGGGCGTATCTAGGATTTCAATTTTTGGTTCTTACAAAGAATTAAAAAATTGTTTAATACTTTTATTTGTATAAACAATGGTTACTGACCTGTGATTTTTATATCAAGATTCGTTACACTGGTAATCGATTCCGTTTTCTGAGGACAAATAAAACAACTATAGAAGTAGAAGTAAACAAATAATGTACTTTTATGACTTTTGCTGTAAAGGAGGTGGTGAATAGTACTAGTGAGAAATATGAGGAAGATATCGGCTGATGTAGGGAAATATCGAAAGATGTCGGTAGATGTAAGGAAATGTGGGGTCATTTAAATCAGGCCCGTAGCCAGGGGGGGGCACGTGCCCCCCCCGAAATGTTGAAATGACAAAGAAAATGGAAGGGGAACAACCGAAAATTTTAATTTTAAAAAAGGTTTTTTACAAGTGCCCCCCCCCCCCCGAAATGAAATCCTGGCTACGGGCCTGATTTAAATAGAAGTTTTAAAGGATATGAGCCCTGGTCCCTGGACTAGTTATTACAACTTTTCTTCTGATTTATATTCTGATGATAATGTATTTAATTCTCTTTTTTAAAGTAATAAGAGAAACTTATCTTGACTTGAAATTTCACAAAGTCGTTTGAAGCAGCTGTCTAAAGAGTAGTGGCGGCTGGTGAAGGGGAACTCTGGAGCATAACCCCCCAAGCAATATCAAAAGAAAAAAGAATTATAAGATATAAAGGTAAACATTTTTTGTTGAGTTTTTTTAATAAAAAATTAATTAGACAATTTAGAAATTAACTTTATATAGTAATTGAAGGGACAAGTGGAAGAAGGAATTATGTTACAAAAACATATTAATAAGATAAATAGGATTTAGTAAAATTAATTGGTAGTTTTATTCATTCAGATTTGATTTATTCAGTTAGTAAGAGTTGAGTGTGTATTGTTTTCAAGGATTTAAAGGTTAGAACTTACAAAATTAAAACTTAAAAAAAAACCCTCTTCCATTTACTGGCACAATAATACTAATAAAAATGAAAGAAAACATCTACCACTCCTGTATCTACTTTAATTTAAAAGATAGAACCAAATGCTTTGGAAGCAAATTACATTATTCATAAGGGAGCGGATTTCTAAGCATTATGCTTATTGCGACGGTTACAAGCAGTCAAAAAATTTTAAAAAATGAGCACGATTCAAATAAAAATAAAACGTTTGACACCAACTTTTTTATGCTTATTTTGCTTTTTTCGATGTTTTGCGCTTTTTTCCAATTTTTATGCTTTTTTGTGTTTTTTATAATTATAATTTTTTATAAAGAGTTAGAAGAGTGCGGTCAGTGTTTTAAATAAGTTTCAAAAACTCTTTTGTATAAAATTTTTGTCTTTCCGGGAGTAAAGTGATTTTGCCGGAGCAAAGTGCCACTTTTCTTAGGAGCGGGAAGAAAAGTAAAAATATCGTGTTGTACTTTCATCATCGCCTTTATCATTGAATGAGACCACATGGGTGGACGCCTTTAAAATTTTAGCTTTTTCGTAGAAGAAAGCCATAAAAACATCTTCCGTACGTTGCGCAGCAACGATTCAAATTAAAAAAAAAAATGCAATAAATATTTGCTTTGAATTTCGTAATTGGCTTTCGGAAAGGCAAAAAATAGTATATTCGCGCTCGGGATTAAAGTGATTTTTCGTCCTTCGGGTAATTTTTCCTCTCGGCTGCGCCTTGTGTAAACAAACCTTTACCCTCACGACGAAAAGTGACACTTTATTCCCTCGTTGTATAATATACTATTTTAATGTTTTAAATTTTATTTTTCATAAGTTTGTGCTTTTTTTTGAAGAAGTTTATGCTTTTTAGGGCAAAATTTCGTGCTTTTTAAAGCGCTTTTTCCGGATTTTTTGTGCTTAGAAATCCGCTCCCTATTCATAACTCATTCATCCACATCATAACCATACTTTTTCAGAAAATGTTACTTAATATCTTCTTACACTTCCCCCTTCAATTCATATTAGACTTGAGTCCCCCCCCCCATCAAAACATTCACTAGTCGCCACTCCTAAAGATGGTGTTGATTAATGATGATCCCCCCCCCCATAATTAGGGGAGTTTACATGCTCCTTAGATTTAGATTGAAAAACCTCCTGACGCCTCCGAATATATTAATGTTGATCTCACAGTCCACTCCAAAACAAAAATTAATTTCATTAGAGACATCCCGTCCCGAGCAGGATTTTTCCGTCCCGCATTCATCTCTAGTTTGCACCCCCCATTGATTTTAGAAATTTTAGTTTATAGAAATAAGTTTTTTATGCCCTCCCTTCCCCCATTTTTAACCCCCGACCCAAAAAAGAGGGGAGTTATAAGTTTAACGTGTGAGTGTGTGTGTGTGCGCGCTCTTTGCTTGAGGCAACGTATCTCCCAAACGGATTAACCAATTTGGCTAATTTTTTTTTTCAATGTTTTCCATAGTCCAAGGATGGTTCTTACGGAGAGAAAAATTAAAAAAGTTGGCCGGAAAATTTGAAAAGAAAGAATGTAATTTTGTATACCCCATAAACGAGGAATTCTCAGTAAGCTTTAATTTCAGTCACGGTGCGAGTAATATATAAACTTTAAAAAGCACTAAATAAAAATTAAATTACAAATTTAAAAAACCCCCAACCCCCAAAAAAAACTCTAAAAATAAACATCTAAAAAGTTAAATAATAATTAAATCGATCTAACCGTCGCGTCGTCGTGTCGGGGGCCGTTAAGCAAATATTAACAACAATATCAAATCGTTCTGTGTAATCCCGTCGGTCCCCCGACACGACGCGACGACGCGACGGCGACGGTTAGATCGATTTAATTATTATTTTACTTTTAGAGGTTTATTTTTAGAGTTTTTTTTTGGGTTGGGGGTTTTTTAAATTTGTAATTTAATTTTTTCATTTCTATCATTCATTTTAAATATTACTAGTCCTACCCTGTCACAAAGGGATAAATAAAATGTCTTTATTTGCTTTGTTTGAATTGTATTGCAATTGTTTTTACTTGAAAACCAATAATTTCCAACAACTTACTTTGGCATATTACAATAAATTTGGTTAACAATGAACGCAAACACAAGTCAAATACAAAGGAAAAATCAATTTCTCATGTTAACTTCTATGTTCACATCGGCGGCCGGTCACAAAATTATGCATTTTGTATGACTGTATGTTTTACTTACAGTTAAAAGTCTAATATTTTAGCGCTTAGTTAGGGAGCGTACATTAATTATGTAAAGACGATTTGTGAAATTCTTGGCTTCCCCATCCCCCCCGGTAAGGGTCCGTAAGGTTTCGTTAGGTTTTGGTAGACCCCCTCCGTAAGGATTGGAAATAATAATTGAAACTTTACGTAAGGAACACTTGACTCGTCCATCGTAAGGTTTGCCTGGGTTTACCAAAAATTTAATTTATGTAATAGCAAATGAAATAGTATATTGTTTAGCAAGGGATGAAACCAGATGATTTCAGACGAGGGTATGGATTGCCTTCCCGAGCGAAAGCGAGGGCTGGCATCACCCCGAGTCTGAAATCGTGTTTCATCCCATAATATGCTTTGAATATCAGTTTCTGATTTAAGGGGGGAGGGAACTCAGTGTGAGCACCTGAAAATGAGGATTATTTTGGTAATTTTTAAAAAGAAAACTATTGTACCACATTTTATTAAAAGTTTTGAGATTATATTTAACAACACTTTAAGATTAATGAAGGATTCTCGGGATGACAGGGGGGATGACTTACTGCTGTTATTTATAGTCCTGATGATGATATGGAATCATATTGAAACCGGTAGACGTGACACGTTGCGTTGTAGTTTGATTTAATTCCCCCCTTTTATCTCGAGAATCCTTCATTCATTGTTACAAACTTGTCAGGGCCGCATTCCATAAAAGTAGCCCAACTGCTGCAGTTGTAAGTGAGATCAGAATGCCTGGAATGAAAAACAAAAAAGGGAGTTAAACTAGATAGGTTTCCTATACTATGAACCAGGATATTTAAAAAATATTGAAAATTAAGAAATGGCGGTATTTTGAAAAAGAAGATTAAAATTTTATCTAAAAGCTTGCCAGTTTTTTTGCATTGCAATTAAATTGACAATAAAATAAACACGCGGATGTGATGTGGAAGCACTTTTCCGAGAGGTCGTGAAGACATGCCATTACGACAGTACTAAATATGTTGAGGATAAACCATCAATCAAGACCCTTCGCGAGGTCAAAGTGGCGCAACTTAACAGTTGCCAAGAATTGTAAAAAATTCGAAAATAAGTCAATTATAACCAAACTACAACAACGACAGACATGTTTCGATCTTGTTAGATCTCATCAGTGACGTACAGTTGTGAATTTGGTTATAATTTGACTTTAAGTTTTTACTTATATAGCATTTTATCGATAAAATTAATTGGTGGTGCATGACATTTCTTAACGGATCGAAAAGATCCTAGTTCATGGCATGACACAAGATGTTCTGAGTATGTCTTCAAAATTTCAAGTCAATTTCGAGTTGCATATAAGTAAGTTTCGACTGGACAAGATGCTAATCCATGTGAAACACAACTTTGTATTATAACTCGGAAACTCACTTAAATATTTAGAATCTATTCAGCCTATTTTGTTGCCCTTAAAAAAGTGTCTGAACAAAGTGTCAATACTTTTTGGCAACTTCAAAAACAACCGAGATATCGACATTATTTATCGAAAAGTCCAATAATCGAACTTTTGGCTATAACTCGAAAACAAAAAAAGATAGCGAATTCCGGTTTTCGCCATTGAGCTTTTCTCAAAAAAAGAGATCGAGGATGCGCCATCCATTTTTCGATATCTCCTATAGTTACCGATTTCCCCATAAGACGAAGCGAATTTGAGCCACCCTGTACAATGTTTTAAGAAATACTGCTTGATTATTGCTTTTTGGCATTTTATTGTTTCTAATAAATCATAATATTACACACTCTATACAATCTTCACAATAAAAAAAATTAAAAAATTTGACACTTAAAAATTTCAGTGTAATGAAAATTCAAAATTTAATTAAAAATACACATAATATAATAACGGAATTTGCTAAGGAAACAGACAAAGAAAATTATAATATTAAACAAAAGTTCGCAGAAAAGGTAAGATTTTTTATAATACATTATTACATTTAAATTAGACTATTTACCTCAAACCGGAATAAATTAGTGGTGTAATTTAGATCTTATTATAGACAATTTATTTTAAAATGGTAGCACCATCTCTGTTAATTTAAACTTCACGCGTCCGAGAGATGAAAGAAAAATGTTGAAAAAACTTTTGAATTTCAATTTGAAAGCTCTTGAATTCTTAAATTCTTATATAATTAAAACGTAATGAACGAACAGAAAATATAACAACCCGCTCTAAAATCCTTGAAAAACCCATTATTTAGTCCGTGTTAGTAAAAGTTTTTGTCGTAAATGTTTGTGTGCTGCTTTTCTGATTTTCTTCACTTCACTTCGTCACTTAAAATTGTACATGTGTTAACAAATCATCCCTCTGCAAACACGACCCCTAATGGGAGAGTCGACCCCTACAGAGATCAGGATCTGCAACAATCCGGAGAAAACCTCTCCAGTTTGTTTTGCCACGATGGTAATTAGACTAGCCATGATTTATGCGAAGGCACGGGTCAATGGGTAACTGAAAAAAAGACAGGTAGCTTGGGAAAACTCAAAAAAACGCAAATACAATAAACAAATGCTTTAATTGAACACACAGAACTTGAGAGATGTATCAACAGTTTCAACAATTGCAATGTAAATTACTGTTGCAACAATGCACACAGTAGCAACTGAAAGATTACGGTCACAATCAAAAAGTGCACCCAGCTTAAATTTAACAAGTACCAAAACACACAGTAACCGCTATGGGCTACCAGTAATTAATATACAAAAGCCAAATAAATGTACATCGGTCAGACGAGCAAGATGGAATAAAATTTACTTACATAAACGTTTCATAAGTTTACAAACTTAGATGTTGACAAACGCATCTTCCTACTCGACATTGACCACTGGCTTGAAGGTTGGAATCTGTAACTTGTTAAATCACACAAGAAAACACTCGATTGCTATAATCGCGAACACTAAACATCTGCTTGCACATTTGTAGCCGGAACCTGGACCAATGAGAGATGGTGTAGAGATGTCAACAAGACGGAACCTTCCAAACGATGGAAAGAATTTCCCAAGTGCTCATCCATCCAAAAACAATAACAATAGGATGTAGCCAACTTGAAGAAATCCAAAATGGTCGCACTACTTGCACACCAACAAGAAAAAAAACTGTAATCGATTCTTGCACATTTGAGTTACCTATCTACTGTCAGATGTTATACAGTAGCACCAAAAACATAGCCAGAGCCGGAAAACCATATTACGAACTAAACTGGCCGATCAACCAGTGGTTTAACAAAAACACACTCCAAATCGGCAATCAGAAACTGACGCAACAAAAATCGACCGCTCGGTTCTTCGGTACTCAGGTAACTGTTCTCAATACAAAATTCTACGCCGGAAATATGTCCCTATCAAATTCGAACGTTCACAGTTCACGACCATCTGCATAACAAAATGCATTAAATTTGCGATTGCATTTAAAATAAATGCATGGGCGTACTCAGAAATATTGCGAAATGATATGAAAAGGAAACCAAAGTAAGAATTAATAAAAATTCGTTACACATGTTCCATAGAACACGTCACGTCGAGTAGTATAAAATTGATTGGTGTAAAAAGTGGGTCGGTGATTTTTCACCAATCAATTTTCTAACTTACTCAAGTATTTGCTTACTCGGAGTAGTTCGAAGTACACTACTTTGTTTACCCAACATATGCACCTAAGCTCCTCCCAAAAAATAGAATAGAATTTTTCTATTGCTCGAAGAACATACCGACGCACACTGATCAATCTGAAAAACTTAAGATCCCGAAAGTAATTTTCTAACATAATGAGGATACTTAAAAATAACATTTTATTTTCACTTGTAGGTAACTTGGTTACCTTAAATCAAAAAATTGGCTCTGTGCAATTATTATTGTGACAGTAACGTGTTGTCAAAGTTATCTCTGCAATAAAATCTATTAATTACGTTTATATCTTTTAGTTTTTCGTTCACTTTTCGTATTTATTTTCATATAGTTATAGTTAAATTTTTTCAAGTATAAAAATGGTGGCAATTGAGTCCATTAGTGGTGACGTCACAACGCCTAGAAATTGGCAAACCGTATTACGCGAATTGACTAAGTGGTTTGCGCCCATTTGAAAAAGAACATAACACGAACATTTGCAAACACGACGATCGCATCAAGGAAAGTGTCAAGAGTTTCAACATAACCCTATTTAATTCATTTAATTGTTATAAACTTATATTAATTATGTAAATAATTCACTATTCTACTATTATTGTCTACTATTTTATGGTAGAAAGTTCCTTAAGTATTTAAAGCAAACCTTTTTTAAAATTTAATTGGTTGCTCTCCTTCTGGTGAAAAACCATTAGAATGCATGACATTATAATAATTAGTTTAAATAATACAAAGACCTTTTAAAACCTTTTTAACGTATAGATTTAAATTTTAGGAAACATACTGCGATTTTCACCTCTACGGTGTCTTTTTCTTTGAATTATATTTTATTTAAAAAGTGTTAAAAATAATTGTCAAACGTAGAAGGTTTCTCGCTACTGCGAATTCAATCACAATTGTACAATATTGTGCACTTCACTCAATTTATCTCATTAACTAAACTTTCACATACCGTAAAATGGGGTGAATCACAACAGGCAGGTGAATCACAACAAAAGTTTGGGAAGGCACAAATAATTTTTCTGTACCGCAACATTGAATAAAATTATTTGATTAATCCTTGATGCACAGAAAAATTATTTGTGCCTTCCCAAACTTTTGTTGTGATTCACCTGCCTGTTGTGATTCACCCCATTTTACGGTATGTGAAAGTTTAGTTAATGAGATAAATTGAGTGAAGTGCACAATATTGTACAATTGTGATTGAATTCGCAGTAGCGAGAAACCTTCTACGTTTGACAATTATTTTTAACACTTTTTAAATAAAATATAATTCAAAGAAAAAAACACCGTAGAGGTGAAAATCGCAGTATGTTTCCTAAAATTTAAATCTATACGTTAAAAAGGTTTTAAAAGGTCTTTATATTATTCAAACTATTAATTATAATGTCATGCATTCTAATGGTTTTTCACCAGAATGAGAGCAACCAATTAAATTTAAAAAATGGTTTGCTTTAAATACTTAAGGAACTTTCTACCATAAAATAGTAGACTATAATTAGTAGAATAGTGAATTATTTACATAATTAATATAAGTTTATAACAATTAAATGAATTAAATAGGGTTATGTTGAAACAGTTTGCAGTTGACACTTTCCTTGATGCGATCGTCGTGTTTGCAAATGTTCGTGTTATGTTCTTTTTCAAATGGGCGCAAACCACTTAGTCAATTCGCGTTAGACGGTTTGCCAATTTCTAGGCGTTGTGACGTAGCCACTAACGGACTCAATTGAAGTACTTAATCTCTTAAAGGAACCTGAAGTCATATTGGACGAAGACTGATATGACTTCAGGTTCCTTTAAGAGATTAAAGATTATATTAATTTAAGATCAACTATATACGTTTTTTTAAAATTCTGGGTTTTTTAAATTCAAATTTTGGAAACATTAATTTACGAAGACTGATCTTTAAAATATTATTTGTGTAACCCCTTGAATATTTTATAAGAAAATAATTTTTTTACCATCTTACCGTTTACTACAAACATTTTATTCTATTAGTTTCTGTTTTAAATAAAATTTTAATTAATATATTGTTAATTCTGTACTATATAATATTTATATCTTGTTAATGTTAATAATAATTGGTAATGTTGTTGTAGTTGTTGTTGTTGTGTAGTAAATTTCGACCAAATGTGCTGATGAAAACTGGATCCAGTTGGAACTAGTCCACATTAAGTAAATTAAATATCTACTTGAGCAAAGAGTATTTTATTAATTTTCCTGATCTTTAAAATTCTTAATATGTGAGAGTAAGTGCGGTCAGTGAACAAAAATGTATGATTTCATAAAATATACTGTGTTTTCTCTATATTTAGTTAAAATATTATGTTTTTATAAAACATTATTTGACTTTTGAATTTCGTCCCCGTAAATTTCGAAAATTGATCAGTGTGCGACGCCCCCAACGAAAACTATAGTAACTCAAAAAATGAATTTTTTGAGTTACTATAGTAAAAAAATCTATTATATCGGTAAGCATTTGCCTAGAAAAATATCGTAACTTTGTAGCAACTCGAGACGACCAATAGTCGACACTGATCCTTAGAAATTATGCAATTCTGCAATTTATAGTGACTATATTTAAATATTGAATTGCGTTTTTATTAAAACTAATTACTGAGTTACTATAGTCTTCGTTGGGGGCGTCGATACTAGGTGCATATTATGTTGGGTAAACAAAGTATAACAAGCAAACCTTGTAATATTTTCAATGGCTAAAAAAATATTATATTTCTTTCAGGGAGCATTGCTTTATATATTTTTGTGTGTAGAGTAAAAGTCCTATAAAAAATTTTTAATCTCACTAAGGGCACCGGTTCCGGAGTTCTTTGCACACCCTGCATGTCGGTAGTAAGGGTCATTCTTAAAAATCAGCAATTTTGAAATTTTTAATGACCCAGTTGCAAATTCAAAAGTCCTTGAGGAAATTGTAGTTAAATAGCAACATTTGTTGAAAAACTGATGGATCTAATTTTATGAAAAATTATACCTATATAGATTTAGTATTAAAACAAGGTCTCATGTGCAATATTTCTATATAAAATATTTGGTATTTTCCAAAAAAACCGCCTGAGGCGCTAAAGAACGGTACTTCCCCCCCCCCCCAATATGCCGGAGGTTGAAAACCATTGATGTATAAAGGTGTAAAGAGTGAAAATATTTAGAGGGGGAGCCTCAAAATTGAATTGCGCCTGGGGCCTCACAAGTGCTAAATTTGCATTAGTGGGGCAAAAATTGAGATCTCCTACCACCTGAAAATCTTTCAGATTTACAGTCCTTGAGGTCAAACGAGTTGAAAGAGACCAAACATCAAGAAATGTATGTAGTATGTCTGTGTGTCTCACTGAATGTTTTGTGTGTTCTAGTGCCCAAACTAATAAGAATTTTTCAACCAAATTTCATATTTAGTCCTTTTGTATTAAGATTTCAAGATGATTAGATTTTGGTTGAAATCGATCCAAGGAAACTTGTGAGTAGGAGTGACGCGCAGAGTTGTTTAACGAGATGGCACTTTTTTTAAATTGTTTTATATTTTTGTAATATAAGGGTCACGGATACACTGTGGAAGCCGCACATGGGCGCCGAATTATAGAGGCAGCCAGCAACATAAACTTTTTTTGTAAACTGTATTATGGTATGGTAACTTTAATGATTTTATATTCAATTTTAATTAAAATCCTAAATGCGAAGCTTGAATGTTATTTATATTTCATCGTAATCAAAGAAACGTCCATCTGCTTGTTCTTTCGCTTTAGCAACACTATAAGTTTTACATGCCACATTAAATTTTTTATTATTTAATTATTGTTGATTCTTTCCAAAGCTGTTGTTATTGCTAAGTCAAGAAGCCGTTGCTTTTTATTTTCAAGCACAAGCAATAAAATAAGCTACAAACTATCATCTTCATATTTCTAAAAAGTGTATTTTCTTTTCATTTATAAATGAATAAACAAACAAAATTAAATTCAATAAGTTTTCTGAGTAACCAAATTTTAATCCGTTATAAAGTGTTGCCATAACAACTAACAACTAACAACTTAACTACTACAGTTAACACTTTAGTAGTTATTTACGATATACAATTTTTTGGAACTAGTGATGAAATATTAGCTTCGACGTTAGTTTATTCATATAGGCTCATAATATTTGTATTGTTTTTATTTTTATTTATTTTTATCGTTACGCAGAGTTAATTTTTATCAGATCTGCTCTTGATATTTTTAACTTGTTTCTAAATTTCATCATAATATTGTACTCACTATAAAGCGTGGTCCAGACCTAACGTTTTATCGTACGTTTTACTGTCCGTTCTGAGATTGTCAGGTAAAACGTTAGGTGTGGACAGGAAAACGACAAACGATTTAGAACTGAAACGATAAGTCCTAGGATCTTAAAACTGAAGCCCGTCCAGACCTAACGTTTTGTCGTACGTTTTACTGTCCGTTCTGAGATTGTCAGGTAAAACGTTAGGTGTGGACAGGAAAACGACGAACGATTTAGAACTGAAACGATATTTTAAAAATGAAGTCAACTTCTCATTTCTCGCATCATTTCTCGAAGTTTTGTGCAGATATGCAGCAAAAAAGCGTAGGTTTAACTAGTTGATAAATAGATGATAACTAGATGTAAAATCTTTTAACATTATTTTTAAAATAAAATGAGAAAATTTTAAAGAATATTTTCTTTTTTATCTTAATAAAAATTCAGGATATGTTCATAAATATTGTTGTTAGGTGTCGATATTAATGAATTTTTATAATAATTATTCTTTGATAAAATACATAATGTTGAGTTATGCGCCAGAAATTAAAAAACGCCAATGCAAGAAAACGTGCAGCTTATCACAAACTATAATAAGTCGAATAAAATAATATTATGCAGTTTTCCAGAATTATTTTCGAAATCCAAAATGCAATTTTATTTATTGATGCTTTTTTGGTGCTTTCTACCCGCAAGTATGTGCTTCAAAAGTGTAAATTACATTAATAATCTACTTTTGCTTACCTATGTTAATAATAAATTAATTTTATTGTACAAGGCAGTTTATTAATCAAATTACGTTCCTACCTACACAAATTATTTATTATCAATGATTAAAGATTAATTTTAGATTAATTAATTTTCGGATTCTAGGCAATTTGCCTTTTTGTCCTGTATTTAGGCAATTCAAAATTATAAATACAGAAATGCCGTTCAAACGATTTTGAAAATTTTGAACTTTACTTTTATTTGCCTAAATGCCTATTTTCGATGTTACTGACCTAAAATAGATGTTTAAGGCCTCAAAAACCTAAACCAATGATTTATCCCGTTTAGTTACTAAAAGTTAAAAAGAAAGTTTTTATGTTTTTAAAATTTGGATCTCTCAGGCAGTGGCTGATTTAGCACTTGAGAGGACTTGAGAGGAAAATTGAAGCGCAATTCAATTTTAAGGTCCTCTTCTAAATATTTTCACTGCTCCTACACCCTACAGTGTGCATTCTACGTGCACGTTTTACTATGTTTTTCACACTATAGTGATCTAAGAAAGCTGAATATTGAGGCCCCCTTAATTTATGATGCCCCAGGCGTGCTCGGTGAAGTCAGCATAGATAGAGAACTGGCAGTGGTCGTTGAGTCAGCGCTTCGTTTCCACGTTTATTAAGGTGGCCGAGAAATTCACTTAAAAACACTAAATCCGCTAGGTGCCGCGACTGTAGCGCGAATTCCCCATAGCAGTTGAGGGTTTGAAATTACCCATAGTTTGAAACAATCCCTTTCTTTAGGGATCCAGCAGGTTATTTAAAAAAAACATACATACAAGTGTTACTATAAGGATTTCAAAAGACATTTTCCATTCGACACAAAACTCAAAAAATTGAAAACTTTAGCATACCGACTTTGTGAAATAATGTTCTTCAAAGTTGACGCCACAACTAGAATCCAAATTTGGGCTTTAAAAATTTAGGATGAAAAAAATATAGGTAAAAATTCTAAAAAAGAAAATATGTTTGCGATATTTTTTTTTGAAAATCACTCACCTTGTAGTTTCAAACTTAGGCTTTTTGAATCTGTTTTCAGAATTTTTTTAAATTTATTCGTTTTTAAGATTTGTGTCGAACAAAAAAAAACAATTTCTCGGCCACCTTAATAAAACTGTGGAAGTTAATTTAGCTCAAAAGGTGCGACAGATTTCAGAAATCCTGAATGGCTTTAAGTCAGATAGGTACCCTCTAAATACAAAACCGTAAATGGCAGAGGTTCTCTAGGTTTGAGAGGGGGGAGGTGAATTTTTCAAAAACTCAAAAAAAATCGTACATTTATTTGTTAACTTAAAAAAATAGTAACCCCCTAAATTAATAGATAATAAAATAAACACCATCTATTTAGGAGGGAAAGAAGCTTTCATAAAAATTTTTATAGTATTTTCCATCTTTATAGTTTATCGTTATTAAAAAATATTTAACTAATTTTTTTAAATATTATGTTTATAAGTTGCTGTAATGAAAAATATAATATTGCCTAAAAACCCCTAAATTCTTAATTATTGCGCCTATTTCAACGATTTTTATAGCCTAAAATTGTGCCTTTTAAAAAATTTTTTACGTCCTAAAATCCATGCTCTATTATCAATTTCCGACACAGACAGAAAAGTGCACATATAATATTTTTTATGCTTGTATGTAGTTATAATCTCGTATTGCAAATTATATTTTCGTTGGAGCATTATTTTACCACATTAATTACCTTATTTTATCATAATAATGCTGCCAAGTGCATCGGGTGCATCTACCCTAGTATGTTCGACTTCCGAAATCATTCGGGAAACTATAATAATTAGATTCACGACTAAATATTTAATAATTTGAGATGCGAAGGTAAAACGTACGACAAATCGTTAGGTCTGGACGCTTCAGAGATCGAACGTTTTACTTGAAGATCTCAGAACGGACAGTAAAACGTACGATAAAACGTTAGGTCTAGACGCAAAAGAGCTCAAACGTTTTACCTGACAATCTCAGAACGGACAGCAAAACGTACGATAAAACGTTAGGTCTGGACCACGCTTAATACTAGCTTGTTCTTAATCATTTAAAGATTTTGCTTCTATTTTAGTAGGTACAATAAATTAATGAAGTTAATAATTCTATCGGTTAATTTTATCAAAATTAGAAAAAATTATACATATTTTACAAAATGAGGTATATCCTAACTGGTTGTATAAATGGATATTATATAACTAATAAGCTAAAAACTATATTTTTGCGAGTAGGTACTTAGTTTGTTGGTTTACAGGTTGTGGAGAGCTACAAATACGAGTTACTCGAAAAACAGTTTCATTTTGAAAGATGTATTATAACTAAATTCTGTTTCTCGACATTTATTAAATTTATTTGTTAAACTAGGCGGTTCAGCGGCATTTGGCCGCATTGACCTCCTAAGAATGCACGATGTAGTTGTTCGGCCTTCGGCCTCACAGGATGGAGAAACAGTGGGGATCTCGTTAATTAATTCATGCGCGTCAGTACTAATTAGATAGTGGGTGATAAATCCCATTTGGATAGGATTTCCGTAAAACCCGTTCTTAGTGCTCACCTACGTCACGTACATAAGGAACTCGTGTGCAAAATTTCATGTTTCTTGACCCACCGGTTTAGGCTGTGTGTTGTCTATCAGTTTTTGTTTTTATTAAGTAGGATATGCATAACTGCATAAATTGTGATTAACAATTCAATTGTATTATTATACAAGGTAAATAATAGGTGGACCGGAAAGTGATATTATGGGTTTTTAGGAGGTGCACGTTTGTTTGTTTAATTCTATTTTGTAAAGCTGCTGTAGAACAAAAAAAATCATTTTTCTATTTAGTTATTTAATAATTTGAATATAATCTTCTAAACAAATAAACCGATCGTAAAAAGTTCTACACAGTCAAATTGTCTTTCTAACTGTGTGATGAATATATTTTTGAATACCGGAATCATAAAAAACGTAATCTTCTGATCTTTCTCAATCCTTCAAGAAAAATTACATTGCTACTTAGTAACACATTAGGCATTTTTCAGAGGAAGTTTCGTGAACAAAGATTTTATTTTCAAAACTAAAACGTTCATTTGTATTAACTATGACATGATGTTAGGTGAATAGGTAGGTACTTTCGTAATATTTTTAACTGCATAATGAAAAATCATCATTGCATACTTCCGTTTTTTTGTTTGTTTTCAAAAGGAAATAAGTTTTAGCTGGAGCTATAATCAAATAATAATTAACAAACAAATTATTCGGCACACGTTAAACAAAACTTCTTTTTTTTCAATAATTTATACCACCATTAAAATGATCCTGATCAGTGTTTTATGAACCCTTAACCGATGATATCGTAGATTTATTGTGAAATATTTGATTATTACAGTAATCAGTTATTAAGTTGTGTTATTTTACCATCCTTGTAAGGCAAGTTATGATATAGGCCATCTCGAATATGAAGGAATTTCGCAAGACTGCTTTTGTAAGTCTTCCAATTTTAATTTAATATTATAACCAATATTTTTTTAATAAGGAAGTAATACGAAATTTTCTCTATTGGAAATACTATTGATACATGAGATTGATTTTCCTGCTAAGCTATCATTATAAATCTGATATTATATTTTTTCAATTAAACTTCAAGTAGTACCTAATTACAATTAAAAATTAAATTGACACCGTTTTAATTATGGCAATAAAAGAAATGATTAGGTGCCCCACTTAAAATAAATAAAAATAAAATTAATTACTGACTCAACCAAGGCATAAGTATACAATTTATTTTATGTTGAAAATCAATCAGTAGCATTCATAATTACCTACTTTAATTAAATGCACTTTTAATACTTTAAGTAAATTGCAATAACGGATATTTCATCACTTAAATAAATAATAATCTGAAGTAATTATTGCGAAAGAACGTTGGTGATTGCTAATTAAGTCTACTTATGATGCATTCTCGTATTATTTTCTTAATAAATCAGGTAAAATTGTAACGGAAACACGAAATAGTAGCAGAGTCGTTGTACGAGGGTCACTCACTCTTTTGATGGCTTCTTCAGATGTATTATTTTACCGGTTATTGTCCGTGATCTGCGTTGTGAGACGGTTCGTAAGTGCTCGAAATTATTTACGCATTTACAAAATTATTTCAAAATTTCGACCCATGGTTTAAACAATTTGTTATCGCAACATAGACGGAATAAGATAAATTTTGCTAAACCTGAAGTCCAGTTTTAAGTTTAAAATTCGTAGGTTTTAATGTGTAAAGTTGATAATTTGTTTAAAAATTGTTTTTTTTATTTAGTAAATTTGTCGAAGTATTAAATGTGGATAACTTATTAAAAGTGCGCTAGTGAAAAACCAGAGTTCGGCATTATGCAGATCATAGAACTTCAGCATTTGGACTATGTAAATATAAGTTTTAATTCAATTTTATTTTTATGCTATGCGCCAAAATCCAATTATTGAGAAATATTAAATTTATTGTTTCAATTTATTTTGGTACATTATGTTCAAAAAAGTTTTTAATAACCAATTTAAACAATTAGAACTCATGAGAAGATAGTGATTTCGACAATAAAATCATAAACATCATCAAAAACCTGTGAAAGTAATTCTAAGATTAATTGGATTATAAAAAGCAATATTATATGAATCTATGAATATATTACCGGTGTTATGGCTTTAGATATATCAAAGAGTGTGATTTAGTTTGAGAATAACGGTTAACTTCTATTAACACCTTCACAATCCAAAAATAGACTGCAAAAAGCTATAAACTGTTTTCCTTATTCAATAAATTCAAATTGGAATGCTTTAACCACACTTTAACGTTAACATTATTATCGAACAATAGTTCATTCGGTTTCCTTTAATAAGAATTAGAAACTCTTGCGCCAATTATTCGCATATTCAAGTATAAAGTTTACTTCAGAATAATATGATGAATAATGACCAATAAATTGTTAGATGATTTCTTAGTTTAGGTGTATTAATTTTATCGTTTCTATAATGAGCAAATAATTTCAATAGACATATTTCGATAATAACGGAATAATCTCTTGATGTAGATTCTGAAACTGGAGAAAAACTATTATAAAAAAAAATTTACAATGGAACTTATGATCTACAATCTACATGTGCTGAGATTTCTCGTCGTCCATTTGATGAGTCGACTTCTAATTTTCTTTTCGAGCTTACCTGATGGTTAATCTAAATACTTTCTTCAATGTATTTCTAAAAACTCTACTTTATGATCAGAAATTTTCGCTGATTACTTTAGTCCAGCATGAAAGTTACCTTTGGCTATTGTAATATAGTACCAGATTGGCAATTTCATTGTTGGCTTTGGAAACACCAAATGTACTTCAAAACATTGTCAACAGATGGAATAACTATACTAAATTTGAATGATTTATAAATTTTAGCAGTAATCATCATCATCTGTACGTTTTAGACTTATTGTCCGTTACGTCACTCTTGGTCATTCCATCTTTTCTTGGGTTGACCCACATTCATCTTGCCTCTGGATTTATATATAATATATTTTTTGTGCTTTAGCACTAATAAAAACAAAAATATTACAAAAACAACAAATCCAAATATAATAGCGCCTTCTATTTGACAGTCTTTGAACAACTTTTGTTCTTTCTTTCAACAATCCAACAATGAAATTGCCAATTTTATATTATGTAATCAAAGGTGTTACCAAATTACTAACATTGATTTTGCCGAAAGCTGCATTAAAAATTAATAACTGCATTCTCTTCTCATTATAAAATATGGTATCATTACATTGAAGTAAATCAGGTCCTGAAATCTTCACAGTTTTCTCTTTTGTAATAATTATTATTTTTTCTTTAGACTGAGAATCACATCTAACAAAAAAATCATATTTATTAGAAAATGCATCAAATTGCAGAAAACTGTGTATAAGGGCGTAAAGTAAGACCTTCTATGAGCACACCTATACATAATTTTTTTTTTATCGTATAACAATAAACAATAAGTATTAGTAGTGACCAAATGAATAACATAGATGAAACCGACTCAATGTAGGCCTCTTTACCAATTAAAAACATTTACAATTTGTTTTGTCCCTTTAATCTTTTCAGATTAGGGGCAGTGAGGAGATCTGAGGCCAGATTATTTTGATGAGCACTGAGTCTGAGCAGGTACTTCTTGCTCGCTACATTAATCTCTTCTTTGACTGTGGCCATGCACAGGTCGCGATGTATGACTTCGTTGGGGACATACCAGGGTGCATTGCAAACCGCTCGCAAATGTTTTAGATTTGATTCTTTGTATTTTCATAATATTGGAGTCGCTAGCGGAGCCCCATAATTATTGTATGCCGTATGTCCACACTGGCTTCAAGATAGTTTTGTTTATCAGTAGTTTATTTTCTAATTTAAGATGGGAATCTCCACTCATTAGCCATTGCATTTTACGGTAGATAAGATCTAGCAGCAGCAGTCTGCGAAGAATCTCAAATGGGTAAATTCTTGTCAAAACTTGGAGATTTATGCGTTTTGAATATTTAGCTGATGACTCAATGAAATAAGAAATTGAAATGTACCTACCTAATTTCATTGCACAGCATTGAAAATTACTAAAATTAACAATATTTTAATAATAATAATAAAATATTTTAATAATTAAATTTAGTTATCTATAATCTATATATTTTGACTTAGGATGAAGGTTACACCAATGGTACTTCAACCGTAATAGACGCAACTTTTCGCAATATACAGAAAAATTCCACTGCATTTTTGATATGGCGAATCGAAGTAAGTTTTCATTTTTATAACAATTTAACTAAGTATGTAAATTGTTAAGTTATTAACTCGTGATAAATAATTATTCTAACGAAGAACGCATTTGCGTTTAAAAGCTTAATAAAAATATTTATTAATTTAACTATGTGCCTAAACAATTTATTATAGAACCTAGCAGTCGTTCCTTTGCCAAAAGATCAATATGGAACATTTTACGCCAACGATTCATACATAATTTATACGGCTTCTCAAAAAGGCTTACCAACCGGAACCGACACGGTGGTATGTATAATAATAATAAAAAATTAAAATTTTTATCTAATTTTAAACCAGAATAGAGAAATCCGCAGTGGTCCGTTAGAATACCACATACATTTTTGGCTAGGTGCTTCTACTACTCCCGACAAGTCAGGTGCAGCAGCTTACAAAACTGTAGAACTTGATGGCCATTTAGGAGGAATTGCCACCCAACACAGAGAAACACAAGGAAACGAAAGCGCAAGATTTAAAAGTTACTTCAAAAAGGGTGTTCGGTAAATTACGATTAACTTATACTTCAATGCTCTATCTACTTTAATCATTTTTTAGAATTTTAAAAGGTGGAACAGAAACAGCCTTGAAAAGTATCCACGAAGAATTTGAACTCAAGCTATTTAAAATTAAAGGTCGCAGAACACCAATAACAACAGAAGAAGAACAAATATCTTGGAATGTGTTCAATAGTGGCGATGTATTTATCTTATTGACACCAAAAATTATATTTGTTTGGATCGGCAGAGCAGCTAACGGAATAGAAAAATTACATGCAGCAAAAGTAAGATCTGATACTGTAATTTTATCATTTTAGATTACTACAAAAATGTTCTAGGTCGCTTTAACTTTAAAATCGGAACGCAATATACCTAATATTACATTTGTTGATGATGGTTACGAAAAAACCCTACCAGAAGAAGATAAAAATGAATTTAATAAATACTTGCCACTTGAAAAACGTGTGGTATATCCTCCCAATCACGGTATGTCTGATGAAGAAAATGACATTCATAATCAAGCAAACCTTCGCCTTTATCTTTGTTCTGATAACTCTGGAAAGTATCGTGTGACTGAAATCAAAAGTGGTCCCATAAAACAAGCAGACTTGAATTCAGATGTAAATAAATTATTTGATTAAAAAAAAGATGCGCTTATCTTTGAGTTTTAGGATGTCTATATAATCGATAATGGAGCACACGGTATTTGGGTGTGGGTTGGAAAAAAAGCTAGTAAAAAGGAACGGACGGAAGCCTTAAGAAACGCACGAGGTTTTATCAAAAAGAAAAGTTATCCAAATAACACGAAAGTTACAAGAATCATAGATGGATCAGAACCAACTGAATTTCAAATTTTGTTTTTAAATTGGACCCTAAAAAATGAAATAAAACTCAACGGAAAGAACTCGGGTATAAATTTTTTTGAAAACGTAGTGAAAATCTTGTCATTTTGAATGATTTTAGTTTCAAAAATTGGTAAAATAGCTGTGTCAAAAATGGACGCTTTAACTTTGTATGAGCGACCTTTATTGGCTGCCGAATCTCAATTGGTAGATGATGGATCTGGTACTGCACAAATTTGGAAGTTTAGCCAATCTAATATAACAGAGGTACCTGTTAATAAGCACGGAATTTTTTATTCCGGTCATTGTTACTTAGTTTTATACAGTTACGATAAACCGTCCCTAAATTACATTATTTATTATTGGCTGGTTTGTATTTCTGAAATTTAAAATTTCTCATTAATAAAGTTATTTTTATAGGGACTGGAAGCACCAGAACAAGAAATTGCATTGACTATTAAAAAGGTGGCCGAAATAAATAATGAATTGGAAGGGAAAGCTGTACAAGTTCGTATTGTTCAGGCCAATGAACCTCCACATTTCTTACAAATTTTTGATGGAGGAATGACCATATTTAATGGAAAAACCCACCAACACGAAGGTATTTTGGTTATTGTAGGTAAACATCCTGCATCTATATAATGGGCTGCATTTTTCTTGTAGACACAGAAAAAAATACAAATTACTTATTGCAAATTTTTGGATCAAGTACTTTTAGTACTAAAGCGATTCAAGTTCAATTTCGAGCAAGTTCCTTAAACTCTAATTACTGCTATGTTTTGAGGAAACATAAACACTACTTCATTTGGTGTGGAAGTTATTCAACAGGTGATCAACGAGAAATGGCCAAAAAATTTGTGGGAAAAGATTTCGAAATGTTAATGGAAGGCAAGGAAAGTTCCGATTTTTGGAAATATTTAAATGGTGTAGAAACATACATGACATCGAAAGCTCTTGATGAAATTAAAGATTTGCGATTGCCCTTACTATTTCAATGTTCAACCACGCAAGGACACTTTAAATGTTTGAGTAATATTTGAAATTCAATTTCCTTTAATTCATTTTTTGTTGTTGTAGTCGAAGAAATATTAAATTTTACACAAAATGATTTGATACCAGAAGATGTCATGTTGTTGGACGCCATGAACATCATTTTTATTTGGATTGGCAATTTTAGTACAAAAGAAGAAAGGAAAGTGACAATCGAAATGGCTACGAATTATTTGAAAAATGGTAAAATATTTAGACATTTTGTGAAACATGAAGTTTTTTAGACTATTCAATTTTTTAGATCCTGCTGGGCGAAATATAAACACACCTATTGTTGAAATAAAGCAAGGATACGAACCGCCAAACTTTACAGGATTTTTCCAAACTTGGGACCATTCCTTATGGCTAGTAAGTTATCAACTACTTATTTTTTTTCTATTTTGAAAAAAATTAAAATCAATATTTGATTGAATAATATCTTCCAGTTCAGCAAATACTGATGTAGGGTTTATCGTTTTTAAATGTACACATAGTACAAATGCAAAATGTACTTATCTGGTTTTTTCGCAAAATCTTACTATATTATAACAAGAAGACCACCAAACCTCAAATCCATAAAAAATAAAATAATAAAAATTCAATTTTTGATATAGGTACGTTTTTTCAATACTTTTTTTGACATTTTGTAAAAAATTTCATAATTAAAATAAATAAAATTCTTGCAAATTTGAATTTTAATTTTATAGCCAACAAATTTTCAATTAATGAATAGTTATCATCAAGTTTGATTTTAAAGAAATAAGAAGGGGGTCCTTGATTTGGGATTTAGTAACAGTAAACGGTAGTAACGGTTTTTTCCCCATTTCGCCGCCGATTTCTTTTAATTTGATTTATTTAAAATAATAAATTTACAGTTTAGTTGCAATAATTAATGCAAATGTCCATAAATATGACTAATACCGTCAAAATATTAATTATTTTAAAATTTTGTTTAATGAGGGGACCGTGAAAAGGAAGATCCACCGGCTGAACTTGGTTAGTGGTAGGAATCGATGTATTTGTAAAAATCGTTAAAAATTCACAGTCAAGCTTAGGTTAGTGTTTCGATTTTTTGGGGGCGACGAAATGGGTAGGCGGCGAAATGGAAAGCGGCGGAATACATTTGTGTTCGATATACAATCCATTCAAATAGGTTTAAATTATTGTAGTAGTAAAAAGTAGGTAGTAAATTGAGATCAAATGTCTAACATTGGATTTGATTTAAAGAGAGTTCGAACTGAAAAATTCGATTTAGAGAATATTTCGAATTAAAGGGAGATCGATTTAGAGAGTTTTGACTGTATACGACGCTGTATACTATTTTAGAGGGCGGTTTCAGTACAATTAGGCTATGGGGATCGATATATCAAAATTTGACCCCCCCTTTATGGGTAACTATATACTTAAAATGTATTACATTAGAGAAATTTACATCTAGGTTTAATTTCAAAATGTTTAAAATTAGGAGAATTTACCATTTTTTTAAATTCTACCTGCTATATTAGGGGAGTTTATATTAGAGAAGAACGCGGGATGGGAAAAATTCTGTCCCTTGTAGGACAAGATATGTCAACGCAGTTCAGTCTATGTACAGCAAATGTACATGGTGTTAAAAAAGGTAATTTTTTCAAAGAGTTTTGTTTTACTTCTTGTATTACAACGTTGTTGGGACCGCGGGATGGGACAAGAAAAAATTTACATTATGCCCCTTGATTTGTGACCATTGGACGATATTGTAACGAACTGTGACAAAGGGGTAATCAAAAATTCGAAAAAAAATTGTAGATGTCCTTTATAGATGATGCGACCCTAGGGCGCCACTAACAAGATTTTCAGGTGGTGTGAGATCTCATTTTGGCGCCCTCCCCCCAGCTGTAGAGACTAAACTAAAATGTACATTGAGATACAGACTCAAGATTAAGATAACACACATTTTTTACATTATTATTATTAATAAGTTTTAATTTACTGAAACTTGGTTCTCCATTAGCGACAGTTACAGGTATGGTTAGCAAAATTCGAAGTGCTGTCCACACATTCGGGAATATATCCTGCCAACCATATTTTTTTAGTAAGACTTTTATTGGTTTTGCTTTCAACAATGGATTCAGATGTAAAAGTTTCTCGATCAATTCACAACCAGATATGTCACAATTTTTCTCATTGGTTAAACTTATTTCTAAATCTACGCAGACTATGCATCATTAAATTGGGATAGTTGTGTAAATCGAAAAATCAGTTTTGCTCCCAAATAAAAGTGTAAAAAAACATAAAAAGCGCTTAGAATATAGACCAGTGGTTCTCAAAGTGGGCGATTTCTAGTTCTAAGGGGGCGGCGATAGTGTGGTTGAAAGAATTTGGGGGGCGTTCAGGTGTGGTCGGTGGAAATAGAACCATTTTTATAAAAGAAAATAAGAATAACCTGTTTTTACTTTACCATACATAGTATGAGTATACGTAGTATACCATACATAATGGTAAAGTATTGTAATCGGAAAAAAAAAATTTCAGATTTCGACAGATTTATGGTCCTTGAGGTCGAACGAGTTGTTTGAGACCAAACATCAAGAAATGTCTGTGTGTGTGTGTATGTCACGTAAATTTTGTGTGCGCTCTAGCGCTCAAATTAACAAGAATTTTTCCACCAATTTTCATATTTAGTACTTTTATATTGAGACTTAGAGCTGATTAGATTTTGGGTGAAATTGGTTCACGGAAACTTGATGGTGGGGGTGACGCGAGGGAATGGATTAACGAGATGCCACTGTTTTTATATAATTATGTATTTTTAAAAGCTTTTATTTAACTTGGTGTGACCGTTGTCCGTCCCTTGGACTTTTTCGAGGCCGTTTTTAACCAACTTCCCGAAGTCCTAGAGAGCTGAAATTTGGAACATAGCTTTCACTTGCAGCGAATTTTCATATATTAATTTTGTGTCCCAAAATTCCGCGAAATAAGCGAAAAATCGGGAAAAAACTGAAATACTAAAGCGCATGCGTGGCTGCGCATTGTACAATTTCACCATACAGGGTGAAAAGTAACATTACTAAATCGGATTCGCATTTTTAAGGACCGCATTCAGGGTGAAATTTTTTGTTTTAATGATGTATACAGGGTGAAGCATCAAACATCAAAAACACATACCAGAGGAATTCTGATAGGATGAAGCAGGAGCTGTATTTGACAAATATGACTAAAAAATTATTTATTCATTACTTACAGGACGTAGACACGTTTCCCCCTCTGTAAGTCGAATTTTGGGGTGTAATTGCTATCATATGTTAGAACCTAAAGGAACATTCATTATTGGTTTAGGATTACATTTTGTAATCGAAACAAAAATTTTACGATCTGACACCAATTTCACCAAAAACTTCAAAAATATAACGAAAATAGAAAAACACATCTACCCCCCCCCCAAGATTTCGCTAATAACTCCGCGACGGTTGAGGCTCAAACGAAAAAATGGAAGCTCAGTTAGACTCTAACGATGCTTTAACGTTTGACACCAATTTAACCCCAAAATTCAAATAAAGACGGAAAATAGAAAAACAAGACCACGACCCCCCCCCCCCTCAAATTACCAGCAAGAAGTTAATCGTTTGTAGAAGGAGGCAAAGCTGAAGTTCACCGATAAGAATGGAAAATGGAAACTTCCCCAAGTCCTAGAGAGCTGAAATTTGGAATATAGCTTTCACTTGCAGCGAATGTTTATATATTAATTTTGTGTCCCAAAATTCCGCGAAATAAGCGATAAATCGGGAAAAAAACTGAAAATAATAAATCGCATGCGTGGCTGCACATTGTACAGTTTTACCGTACAGGGTGAAAAGTTACATTACTAAATCGCCTTCGCATTTTTAAGGACCGCATTCAGGGTGAAATTTTTTGTTTTAATGATGTATACAGAGTGAAGCATCAAACATCAAAAACACATACCAGAGGAATTCTGATAGGATGAAGCAGGAGCTGTATTTGACAAACATGAATAAAAAATTAAAAAAGTGCACTAAAAAATAAAAAATAATTTTAATAAGAATAAACAGAGCTTCTTGGAAACATCAATATAAAAGCGTGGGGCTATCAATTGCTTTTTTTAGGGGCGGCCAACTTTTGTATACATAAGATCTACTTTTTATCTTACAAATGTGTCGTAATCGACATTGTCGAAAAAAAAATCGATTTTTCAACACATTTAATCGAAAAATTTCGATTTTTTGACACTTTTTCATACTCAGTGTCTCTGTACTCAGAATATTACTAAATGTAATATTCGTTTCTGCACATTAGCCACTCCCAACTCTTTTATTCTATGCTCCCAACCACCATGAATAAAATTACCTCTACCTAGTGGCCATATGAATGGTATATTTGTTAAGGCCACTAAGTATTGAATCAATTCGCGTAGTTTGCTCGGCCTACTTCAACTTTAAATATGACACCCTTTCTGCACTTCGTAAAACAGAAGTAAAAACATTAAAAAAAAAAACAGCCTCACTGTGGATTTGACTGGGACCCCGTGTTTTTATCATCGGTTCCTCAAAGCGCCGTTATTTACCGATAGACTTTTTATATATTCATTTTTTCGTAATTTGAAATGATTTTGCTTCAAAAAATATCTAGGTCCCCACTGAATTTTTACTTGTTTTAAAAGTTAATTTAGTTAATAAATTAATAGGTTAATAAGCTTTTTCGGTGCTGTAGTAAATATTTTGATACGGACAAAGTCAAGAAAATGAAAAAAAAAATATATCTTAACTTTTCTTCGTAACATTAATATTTTAGAAGATTTAAGAATCGCATTTGAAAACGTTGGTTTGTTTTCGTCATTTTGCACAGTTCCACTATAATTAAACCCTTATTCATTACTCATTAGTGATCTAATATCTTCTCTCCAAGTTTACTAAACAAAAACAAAATTTTAAATAAAAACTGACTGAATATTTAGAAATAACAATAAATAACAATCTTTCTGGTGAATTTATCTAATGTATAAGATAAATAGTTTTACAAACGACTACTTGACAAAAATATTGCTTACACAATAATCAATTTTATTACAGAAAACGCACAAATCGTTTGATGATTTCCGTACCGAAATAGAAGGCACGAACTCCAACAACTTAAAAGAGCGAACTGTCCTAACCTCGGAAGATGAAAATTTTGATCAATATGATAAATATCCAATCAATATCTTGAAAGGTGTTAACGAAGATCTTCCCAACCAAGTGGATAACTTAAGAAAAGAGGTACATAAATACTCAAACTTACAATGCTTGAATTTATTTAACTTTTTTAATCTTTTTAGATGCATCTTACCCACGACGATTTTGTTACACTATTTAAAATAAATTATTTGGAGTTTAAAGTTTTACCTAAATGGAAACAACAAGAAATGAAAAAGAAAGTTGGATTGTTTTAATCTAAAATAATAAATTATGTATTCAGTTTAACCCACTATTGTACATATAAATTGCTGCAATTTATTATAAAAATAAAATATTTAAGTTAATAGGAACACCGTGTCATGTAAATAAAGTAATATATAAAACTAAAACTGAATAATTTTTATTATAAAATTTTCAAACATAAGGCAATGCATGTAAATTATGATCACCAAACATCACTTAATTTCTTTAATAGTAGTAAAGTACATTCTGTCTTTCATATATTACATAATAAATAGCTTTGTATAATCTAAGGCACAGTTAAAAATCATTTGCTTCACAGCACATTTTCGATACTACTGCGGTAGCTCCAATAAAACAAATAAAATGTTATCGTTGTACATGTTGATATTTACTAATGGAATGTTTAATATAATTTTTCAACATATTCAAACAAGTTGGTCTGTTAAACTAGCACCTGCATTTGAATAAATATCAAATTTAATATCGCAAATTTACTTAAGCAAATATTTAACACGTAAAGAATTATTGTACAAAAATAAAATGTTATAATCGTATTATAAATTATACAAACACAAAATATTGAGCCTGCTTAAACGACAAATATTAACTTAGATTTGTACATTTATTAATAATTTAAGTAAAAATTGTGTATTTTTGAGAAGAATTTTAAGATTTTTAGTGAGCAAAATTTGTGATTAAATTTTTTTTAAAAAATAATTACTGTTTATAACTATGATAAAAATAATAAATTATAGTTAGTACCTTAATTTACAAGTGTTATTGTTTGTTACTAAAGGAAGAATTAGCAGGTAACGTCGCCGACCGCTGCTGGTTATTCATGTATGGCTTTAAAGATGACCGTGTCGATTCCCTAACAATTAAAATTAGTGATAATGAAACCATCATTAAAATAATTTGTAAGCATTTAATAATATTCGTTAATTGCAAAGCAAAAATTACAAGCACAAATCAATTACGTATAATATGTACATTGCCAATACCAAAATAAAGCAAAATAAGCAAACTCAATTTTAATAAAAGTACAAATTTCTTAACTTAATAAATAAAAATGCAAAAACTACATAATACAAGGTATGTATTTATTTACCTTTTTTAATATATACCATTACTTTAATACAAAAATATATATACAATAAGATGTGTAAAACATAAAACGTGTCCCACAATTTTTGAATATCGTAAAATAATAAAAAAAATATACAATCGATAAACAAAATACTTTTTAATATGCCACACAAAATTCGTGCACATGCTTTCCAACATATAAAAGCTTGACAACACTCACCTAGGAGATATTTTAGCTGAATCAATTGCATTTGAGTTATTAGCTTTATATCCAGACTTTTGTATTTTTTTACTAAGCCTACAAACCCAATGCTTCTGATCATCTACCGAAGGAGCTAGTAAAAGCAATTCTTTGGCATAGTTAGGATCATAGTGTAACTTGCAAGGAGCTAAATAGTCTTCTTTTCTGTCCAAGTGCTCCTTATGAATCTTTGTTCTACATCCTACAAAATTAATAAATAACTAACAAAATCTCCGATATTTCATCAAAAACCTTACTTCTGCACTCTAAAGCAGGCGGTGGCCGAAACATATGCCACATGGGTTTAGGACAAACTTCACATGTTGTGGGCATATGGTAAGATATTTGGAAAAATTCGTGACCCTTATGCATAACAGCTCCAGGTTTGTCTTCACCTTTTATCGAACTCACATCCAGCATGTTACCCTGTTCATCAGTTTTTCTCATTTCACCTTCTCCTGCATACAAAAGTTGAAATATTCTTGGAATATCTTTCGAATCAGCTCTTATCACATCTCCTTGAGTCACTGACCGAACATGAAAAACTTTACTGAAAACAAAGTTCAATTATTAAAAATGCAAAATCCATTTTCAAAAGAAAAACTTACCACAAATCAAGCACAATTACTGGATCCGTATTTTGTTTATCACTTTCAGAATTATAAAAAATTATCTTCCTACTGGACACCACCACGTACTGTTTCCTCCAACCGTGCCTTCTAATATTTTGCTTTGTAGGTATCGATAGCCAGCCTTCAAACATTGTGTCTGAGTTAAAATCGTCACCTTCATTATCTGCAGAACTTAAAGAAGCAGTTTCACTATTTAAAGATGCCAATTTCATTTGTAATTGTTCAATTTCAGAATCTTTGCTATCCAGTTCCATTTGAAGTCTTTGTTTGGCAAGACTTTCTTCACTTAATTGAGTCTAAAAAGAAAATAATACTTTTTACTTATAATAACACAAAGTAAGTCTGGCTAAGAGGGTCAGCTTTGTAGAACTAAACAGTAGCATAGTCAATTAGTGAAAATGTCTTTCACCTCAAAAAAAAAAACAAAAAATGTAAATCCACAACTATGCCAAGTTTCAGAGCTATTGCTTTCAAGATTCTAAACTCTCCAGCATTCCAGTGAACTTAAAGCTACCTTTAGATCTGAATGAACTTTATGTCGGACAGAAATTCTGTCTCTCTTATTTTCCCAGTCTTACTCTTACTGTTTTTTACTGTCCGACATAAAATTCGGTCAGATCTAATCCCACCTTAATAGTGGAGGAGGAAATAAAACAAGTTAGTCAATTGTCTTAATTAATATCTGTGTTTGTAGTTCTATTTTATTAAATAGACCGAAATTGCTGTTAATTATTAACTAATTTGTTTTATTTCCCCGTCCACTAATAACTAAGATTTTTTACCTCAATTACATAAAATCGTTTAAAAAAAGAAAAACATCAAAAATTAAACACACCTGTAAATCTTGAATGTTTTTCTGCCAAGTCGTCGATACTTGCACAAACTTTTCTTTTTCTTGAGTGAGTTCTTGCTGCAATTTCTTCAAGTCCTTTTCTTTTCTACGTAAATCGGCACTAGAAACTTTATCTTTGCCTTTACCCTTGCCCTCCCTAATATCTTTCCTATTTAGAACTTCGTGTAACTTATTAACCGCTTGTTGTTTGAGCAAAGATTCAGTCTTTAATTTAGAGTTTAATTTTTCAACTTCTTCACTACAATCAATCTTCTTGTTAAGTTCATCTTGCACTTGCTTTACATGCCTGTTCAGTTCATCTTTTTCTTTCAACAGCTGATCGTTGTGCTTTTTGTATTCATTTTCACGTTCTTTGCTTGAATTAAGAGCAAATTCTTTAGAATTTAAATCGTTTACATGTTTGGTTAGAAGGTCCTTAACTTCAAGTTCTTTCATTGTTTTTTCTTTTTCGAAATCTGCGATGGTTTCTTCCGCGATTGATCTGGCTAGGGCTTCCGAATCCGCTCTTGCTAAAGCAATTTGACACTGATGTTTCAGAGATGCACGCTCTTCTTCAAATTCGTTATTAATTCTATTCTTTTCTTCTAGTTCTTCCTTGAGTTCATTAGTTTGAGTTTTATACAAAGTAGAAAAATATTGTTCAGTCTCCAATGAATCTTGCAATTCTTTAATTTGCAGTTGTTCTATAGACCACTCTCGTTTTACTTTCAGTAACTCATCTTCGGTGTGCTTCTTAATTTCCTAAAATTAAAATGATTACTACACATTTAGAAATTAAATAAATCGTTTACTTGTAAGTGTGCAATTTCCTTAGCCATTTGCGATTCTTTGGCTTTTAATTGTGCAATTTCAGACAACTGTTGGCTAATTTCGCTATTCAAATTCGTCTTTTTATGTTGCTCTTGTTCTACTTGACTTTGCAACGCTTTAACTTTTTCCATTTCTTGACGATGTTCACCTTCAAGTTTTTGCAAACGTTGTTGAATTTGCCTGTAATCTACCGAAAGCATAGAAATTTGACGTTCCTTTTCTTGTGAATTTAAATCAGCTTTCTGCCGTGCACCTTTCTCTTCATTTAACTTTGTCTGAAGTGCTAAAATATAAATGTTTTTGTTAGCCCATATCAGAAGTGGGATAACTTATAAGATAACTATATCGCATGACTATATCGTGAGGATTTCTATTTAGAATGCTATAAATAAAAATCTGATATGGACATCCATGCGATTTTTTAATTAAATAGCTCCACCCACTTTAACAGAACATTGCAGCTGTTTTAAAAGCTAAACAAAAATTAAATATTTCTCAAAAGCTTTTGGCAATGGAATATTGCTATCAAATATTATTTTTATTACTTATTGTACTTGTTAATTTTTAAATTTTAAAAGCAAATTACTCACCTTTAACAACTTCAAGGTTGGCTTCCTCTTTGCTAAGAATTCTACTCTTTTCAGTTTCTTCGTGTGCTCTAACTTCTTGTTGGTATCGATTCTGAGCGGCCTTTAATTCCAGCTCCAGTCCAGCACATTCCTTCTCCAAATTAGATATTTTTTCACTTAGTTGAGTATTGTCAACTGCCATTTTGCCTTCTCTCTGCCTAGTTTGCTCTAAATCACCATGCAGAACAGCAACCTTATTCTCTAAAGCCATCTGTTGATCAGAAGCTTGTGTGCGTGAATTCTTTTCCTGAGTGAGTTGTTGTTGCAATGTATTAATTTCCATTTGTAACGATTCTCGTTGCTTTTGCAATGATTGCAACATTGTCTGAAATTCACTAGCCATTTGTTCAGATGTAGTCCTCGCCATTGTAAGTTCAGCTGCCTGTTTACGCAATCTTTGACAATTTTCAGTCTCGACTTTTAATTTCTCTTGCAATTCTCCCATTTGTTTTTCTAGTACGTTTATTTTATCATTGTGCTGTTGATTGTTGTTCATCTCGCGCGTTCGTTTGCTTTGTTCATCCTCCAATCGCTTCTTAACATCCGCCAATAATTTCTCAATTTTACGACGTAACTCGCTCTCATTTTCAGCCTTCCTTTGTATTTCTTTGTAATTGTGTCTTAAAATAGTAATATCTTTTTCATATCTAGATGCCTCGTTGCGCATTTCTACTTCACGTTGCGCTAAATTATCTAATTGAGCAATTAAAATTTGTTGACGAGATTCAGCCATTTCTAAATTGCTTCTTTCTTGTTCCAATAGATTTTCGAGCTTACATACTTGTGCGTTTGCGCCCTTATCGTTAGATATATGATTTAAAATTGAGCTATTATCAACTATGTCACCCTTACTTGACAATAATTGATAATCAGAATTGTAAGTAAACCCTATAAAAGGTAAATGATTTCCTTCAAAGTGATTTGGCACTGGAAAAACTTCCTCAGGTGTTTCATCTTTCCCATAATCGTCATCAAAATTTCTAGTATCATCGTCGCCAGTTAATTCTGGAACTACCGGCGGTGCAGATTCCCTTAAATTTTCAAAAGACCATTGGTCGTTAATAAAAAATGGATGATTTTTAATTTCTTCAACACTATTTCTACCTAAACGTTTTGTCCTATCACATAACAAGCTCTGTATTAAAGATTTAGCCTCAGGGGAAATTTCAATTTCTTGTGGAAACGTAAGGTACCTGTCGTGGTACATAATTTTATTATAAGTACCCAATAAACTGTCAGCATAGAACGGCGTCTCGTTAAAGAGCATTTCGTATACAAAAATTCCCACAGACCACCAGTCACATTCTCTCCCATAAATACCTTTACCATGACTTTGAAGTACTTCAGGAGATATGTAATCTGGTGTTCCTACCACATTATTAGATCTCACAAGTCCATCTTCATCCATTCTCACACAAGTACCAAAATCAGCTAATTTTAAATGACCGTATTTATCTAACAACATATTGTCCGGTTTAACATCTCGATGAACAAAACCCATCTGATGGATCACATCCAACGCTAAAACCGCCTCCATAGTATAAAATTTCGCCCATTTTTCAGGAATTTCATAATTTTCTATTAAATTTACAATATCACCGCCCGGCATGTAATCCATAACCATGTAGAGATGCTTTGAATCTTGAAAAGCAAAATGTAAACGAACAATCCATTCTGAGTTTGCATGAGCCATGATGTGTCTTTCCTCCCAGAAAAATGCAGAATCCGATCTTTTAATTAAATCTGCTTTACTAAGACGTTTCATTGCAAAAACTTGATTTGTTAATTTATGACGCACCAATTGAACTTTACCGAAAGCGCCCCTACCGATGACTTTAATGTGGTTGTAATCATCTGTCTTCATTCGTAGATTTACTATTTCGCTGGCAAACTCTTCATCTGTAAATGAAAATAAAACTTGTTATTTTTTTACTTACACATGTAATTATTTGATTAATTGGGATTATTAACCTGAGCCCATCTGATTTTCTCCTTTTTCTAAAAAGGTTTGCATGTTTGCAAAAATACAATAACGAATTTTATGAGAAATATCATTATGGCTTATAAGTTCAAAAAATTTAGGACCATTATTAGTTTAATCATTGATTATTATGTATACTTAGAGGCACCACCTAGTTTTAAAAAATTAATCAACTCAAACAATTGGGTTTTCAGCACCTTCTGGTGGCCAGACAAATACTTTGTTAGAGATAACATCTTTAGGTTATTTACCTTTTTTTTATTTTAGCTGCTATTTATGTATATTTTATTATTAATACCAAAATTCGTTTCATGGAAAACTACGCCATATAAGCCCTATTTATTATTTTTAACTTTTTTCACAACCTCTTTTAGCATTTTGGAAGATTTTCTTTAATTTTAAGTTCAAATAGAAAAAAAAAAGCTCGCAGTCCTCTCCAATAATCCAGTAAAAGATACCTTTTCACCCCTTTTTTAAACTTTAGTCAAATTATGACAATAATCTTACATTTTACAACATGAAGCGTCTGAAAAGAATAAGAAAAATCCGAAAGGCAAAAAAAATATTGCAAAAAGGTTTTCTTCGCACCACTTTGAGTTAAAATTACTTACTTACCTAAATGTTACAATGACGTAAGAGAAAATTAATCTGTAGAAATGTTGGATTTTAATGTGGGTGTTTTAGACAATCAAAAGTATTCAAAACGCCATAGGAAATCGCAATATTTGGATTTGTGTACATGAAACAACCGATAGTATAGGTATAGGGCTATATATAACTAATTTAGTGGTTGGAAAATTGTCCGTTGAAGAATTTTTATTATTTTAAATTTTTTAATATCTATTAATTTTTTTTTAAATCCCCCCCCCCCCCTAGCTGCGCCTATGATTCTGAAGTAGTGAGACACGCTAAGGGTAAATGCAACAATCAACATATTGTTTAAGGTGGCCGATTTCCATGGGAATTATTTACTTAACTTACATTTAAATAATACTAAAGCTACAGTTAGGAAAATTTTACAGGTTGCGCTTCAAAGCTTCCTATGTAACATATTTTATTTTATTTAATTAACGGGTAAAACCAATTTACAAATTCAAAATAATGCAACAGAGAGGAATAAAAAGGATGCCAATTAATATACAACATTCTAACGCATTTAAATTACACATGATATTCCCTTTAAACTGAAAATATGAACTGCCCAACAAATTAAAACTATCAAATTTGTTTAATTTTTTGGCAAAACGGCACATCCTAGTTAAGGGGCTGTGCATTCCATAATTTGTTCCATGATAGTCTATCAGAAATAAGTCTTCATGCCTCGTTTTATATACGGCAACACGAAACTTGAAATGATCAAGTAAATTGTCGCAACTGATCCGACCATTCAGCAACCGATGAACAAAGCACAAATCGATGATGATTCTTCTGTATTGCAATGATTTGGTCCCACACCTAATTAGAGCATTGTCTTGGGAAAAGTTGTCTTGCACTCCACCACACTTGAAGTGGTGGTATTTTAGGAACTTTCGTTCAACCTTGTCTAACCTTGAAATGTGTGTTTCATAGTAGGGAGACCATACACAGGAGGCATACTCTAATTAAGATCGAACTAAGGAAAAGTGAAGACATTTAACAGTGTTAGCTGAGAAATGTATACTTTTCAGTTGAACAAACCCTAATAACGTGCGCATAGCCTTACTGCATATGTTTTCGATGTGGTTTTTGAAAGATAAGCTGGAGTCCAAACGAACACCCAATCATCATTTCGACGCCCCCAACGAAAACTATAGTAACTCAAAAAATTGATTTTTTGAGTTACTATAGTAAAAAAATCTATTATATCGGTAAGCATTTGCCTAGAAAAATATCGTAACTTTGTAGCAACTCGAGACGACCAATAGTAGACACTGATCCTTAGAAATTATGCAATTCTGCAATTTATAGTGACTATTTAAATATTGAATTGCGTTTTTATCAAAACTGTAATTACTGAGTTACTATAGTCTTCGTTGGGGGCGTCGATTTGCAATACTCGATTTAATTCCACGTTACTAATCTTGTACTTGAATGCGTTACAACTATGTCTTTTAAACGAGATAACGGAACATTTATCAAAGTTAAGCCACAGGTTGTTGTCGGCACACCAACGATTAATGTTATCCAGATCCAATTGCAACAACAAGCAGTCTTCAATTGACCAGATGATTTTGAAGATTTTGAGGTAGTCAGCAAACAACAAATACGGACTGTGCATTATATGAAGTCCAATGTCGTTGATGAACAGCAATAACAAAATAGGTCCACAATGGGAACCTTGAGGAACACCGGAGTGCACCATTATATCATCAGAGACGAAATTCTGAATCCTGACATTCTGAATTCTATCCTTTAAAAAACTAACCAACCATTTTATAGCTTTGGGACCAAAGCCTAAAGCTATAAGTTTGGATGACAGAGCAGCGAGGTCAACACGATCACAGGCCTTTGAGAAATCCGTATATACAGCATCAACAAGCTCGTGATTTTTGAATGCATCGAAAATAAACGTGACAAAGGATAATAAGTTGGTGGTTGTAGAACGACCAGGTAAAAACCCATGTTGATATTATCAATTATAGTTTTTGCTAGCTTGCATCAGTTGAACGGAACCTAGTTTGTCAAGCATCTTTGGTATGGTCGATTGGATAGTAATTCCTCTGTAATTGCCGATATCACCTCGTTTGCCTTTTTGAAAGATAGGAGTTATGAATCTCTTCCTCCAAATACGTGGATAACGATCACTAGATAACGACAGTTCAAACATCTTAAATATTAGAGTCGACAGTGAATATTGGCATCTCTTGATAAAAAAGGCAGCAAGTCTATCCGGACTACAATTTAAACTGTTTGGTAAGTCTGAAATTGCATCAAAAACATCATTCAATGAGATTTTGAACAAGTTGCAGTTAATAACATTATTAGAAAGGTAATTAGCATGTGGAGCATCATTTCGAGAGTAAACTTTAAAAAATTGCTTCGCAAATATATCGATACATTCTTGGCCAGAGGAGGAAACTTCATCTCCTAAAAACATGCACGATGGATACCCTCTAACTTTTTTGCAGTCGTCAACATAACGCCAGAAATATTTCGGATTTGTAACAATTGCCTCTTCCATCTTTTTAATATACTTCTGGTGTAGCAGCAAGTTTAGTTTCTTAACTTTATCACGCAGTTTGCAAAAATCATGGTAATCGATTAAGCTACGATTATTCTTGTTCACACGTACTCCACTGGCTCTTCTTGTGAGTCGACTAATATGTAAAATAGTGGGAGAACTTTTAAACTCACACACTCGATAGTTAAAATTTACCCATTTGCTAATAAAATGTGAATCAATAGAGATTAAAAATTATGTATTAAAAGTTATGAAATTATTATGAATTATTCTTCTTCTTCTTTAGGTGCCTATCCGATTTCGGATGTTCGGCGATCCCCCCGACTTAGCCAAGAAGGCTGTACCAGGGAAATGTTAAGGTTAATGGGTGGTTTGCCTTCCCCTTAGTCCACAGATCAATTTTGGACTTATTTAGATCATTAACAATTTAAGGATTCTTCTTGGCATATTACTCTCGGTGGTTTGCCATTGCCTTCCGAGGGGAAACGGTCAGAATAAAGTTCATACTTCACTCGGATTCGAACCGGGTATTTAGCGTTCATAGTCAACTCGCGCTAGCACTATGCTCCGACCGCCTCCTTTTTAATTATGAATTATGAAATAAATATATTAAAAATTAAATTAAGATCTATTCTTTGTTTCTTATTGATAAAATAATCACCTCGCCCCAAACTGTTCAGTTTGTGCTAACAGTTCATTCTAATCAATCTTCATTTATTACAAGCAATGAAAACTTCAAATTCTTGAGTATTAATCCTTTCAATTAAAGTAAAATTTAGTTTGTTGATATATTTTGATCAAATATAAAGAATTTTATTATATTACCTTGATTTATTTATCTTAAAATCAGGAAGCTGTAGTAATTAATTATTTTCTAAATCTTATACAATTTATAAGAAAAATGTAAACATACAGAAGAAATGTTTATATTTAATAAAAATATTTTCAAATTTTTTAAATAAAATGGAATAGAGAACAGATTTTAGTACATACTGAATAAATTCAAAATATCAAAATATCTGAGATTAAAATGTAAAAACGAAACAGCTTATGAAATTTAAAATCTTGTTATAATACAAGGAGTCTTTTCAGTTTTTGTTATTGCAATTTTCATGCTATATGTTATAATAAAATATCAAGTTTAAATCAATAATATCTACTTTATGATTTCAAACAATATAGACAAAATTGGAAAAATCTATAGCTAAAACTGATTTAAGTTTTATAAACCGGTAAGTAAAAACTTGAAAATATTTTGTTATCTTTGCAGTTTGAATATTACTAAATTTAAAAAATAAAGTATTGTTTTACAATACATTTTTCATGAGAACAAAAGTGGTTTCATTTTTTTGCGGATATCGAGTGGCTACTGTATTTACTTTCTTTCTCCTATTTAAAAGATGCAAAAATGGGACATAAATAAATGAAATTAGGCTCAATTCTTTTCAAATTTTCACACAGAACAACTCTCTAACCCTTAACCGTGATTTTTAAAAGTTGATCTTTTTTTACTTGTTGAAAAATACTTTTAGCTGATTTTAGCCACGATCTAGTTATCTAGATTGTGATTTTAGCAAAATTTTGTTCTCTCCTGTTCTCTCAAGTTAAAAAAAAAGATTTAAGCTGGGTTGACATGGGATGTGAGCCACGGCCGTGAGCCACGTTTTAGTAAAATACTTTCCGCGTAAACTTAAACTTAAAACCGTGTAAACTGTTTTTAAACACGTTTGATCTCACCACGAACGCAGTTTTATCAGTTTGTGGCAAGAAATTACGATTCGTGTTTCATGAAACAGCAGTTTACAAGGTGCGTATTTTATGAAAACGTGAAAAATAATCAAATTTAGTTTCACTCAACTTTGGACTACTTTTGTGTGAGAAAAATAGCAAAGCATCCAGATACATATGAAACAGGCAATTCTCAGAGTGGTGAATTTAGAACCTTTTTCAATAAATTTTCCGCTACTCAGGTGTAAGTTTAAAACTCAGGAGTTGTTTTTCAGTGGAAAACCTAGATATAAATTAATCGCGTATCCGAGTAATTTTCACGCAAAATTATCTATAATGACTGGACGAAGGCGGACAATTTGTAACTCATTCCTTAAGCAAGAAACATTTTACAATAGAAAACGTTTGTTGACATATGGAGTGTCACCCTGAATATCATGGTAAGCAATTTGATCAATCAAACGAAATGTTACAGGTAAATTAAGTTTTCCTTAACTTGAAGATGTATACTGCCTTAATGAAACACATTTGGATATAGGTAAGTTGAGTTAAATCTGTCAGGCTTGTGAATCGTATCAGATGAGGTGAAACAAATCAATGTGAAAATCGTCTAGTCTCCAGCTTTGAGAAGTGATAACACTGATATCTTCTACAAAGAAGGTCTTCTTGGACCTGTTAACACGTTGAAGGACACTAACGCTGTAGAGCGTTATGCAAAAACTGATAAATTAGACACAACGCTGTACTGCGTTCGAGGTTATAAGTTCTAGAAAATCAACTGTCACAACGGCAAGTGCACTATAGTTGCTAGTGTCCTTCAACGTGTTAAGGGTCTGGTATCATTTCCCAAAGTAGAAGACTGGACGATTTTCACATTGATTTGTTTCACCCCATGTGGTCCTATTGACCCCATTCTATGGTACCTAAAGCCCCGTTCTCACGATTCAAGTTTAGTTGACCGATTTACAGTTGATCAATATTCGACTAAAAAGTTGTTCAATTACCTTAAAACAAAGGTTCTCACTACAAATTTCATTCAACTTTTGTTTATCAACTACAATCGGACAACTAAACTTGAATCATGAGAACGCGGCTTAAGATAGTTTAAGCCAAGACATTAGTTGTATTGCATTGTAAGTTTTTTATTGTAAAAACTTTCAAAAACCAATCTATAAAAAGCCAATTTTCATTTTATCTTTATCTATCTATTAAGATTTTGGAGTGGAGACCAAGAGAGGCCTGGAGAAGTATCGGTAGGCCAAATATTAGGTGGAAGGATGACATCCGGAAAATGGCTGGAGTACATTGGATGACAGAAGCAGGGGATAGAAAAAGATGGAACGAAATGGGGAAGGCTTACATCCAGCAGTGGACTGACATAGGCAAATCGTGATTGTGATCTATCTCCACTAATGAAAAGTAAATAATAAGTATATTTTTTGTATTTTAAATGATCTTTAACTAGCAAGAGAAAGGTCAACATTTCTGATCTGATCAGATCAGTGATCACTGATGAAATCATCAGTTGAAAATTTAAAATTCCACAATTCAGCCAATTTCAAAAAAATCGATTTTGAAGAACGAAAAATTTAGGTAAAACCATGGAATAATTTTTTTTTAAACTATAACTTATATACAGATCTTATAGAAAAAATGACGCAATTCGTATGGAATTTATTTTATTCCTTTATAGGAGGCAGTGTATATGTTACGTACTAAGCCCGAAATTGTACAGATCGCGCTCTATACAGTGATTTTTGTACCGAGCGCGAAGTGTACAGGCTACTTTGTACGAAGTACGATTTACCGGACTTGGTATTACGAGAATTGTACTGTTCGGGATCTGTACAACCCATTTGTACAGAGCTGTTAGTTTCAACCGTTCTGTCAACTTGGTACAACTTAATATTGTACAAAGCTCGACAGAATAGGTTTATGTTGGTACAATGAACATGTAACTGCTGAAGAACAAAAATTTAAATAACAAGACAAGATATATAAACATTTTCACTTTATTTAAAGTAAACATAATTTCCTTGCACACACATAATTTATTTATTGGTACAGCTCAATGAATTATGGCAGCGAGAATTGCACAAAACTCCTTTTCAAATTCACAGACATCAATAGTTGGCGGCCAAGGATTTGTGCGGTGCACATGCACTAAAAAATGTTTAAATAAGAGATGTGTATGCAGGAAAAAAGGAGTTTTGTGCAATTCTCGCTGCCATAATTCATTGAGCTGTACCAATAAATAAATTATGTGTGTGCAAGGAAATTATATTTATTTTAAATAAAGTGAAAATGTTTATATATCTTGTCTTGTTATTTAAATTTTGGTTCTTCTGCAGTTACATGTTCATTGTACCAACATAAACCTATTCTGTCGAGCTTTGTACAATATTAAGTTGTACCAAGTTGACAGAACGGTTGAAACTAACAGCTCTGTACAAATGGGTTGTACAGATCCCGAACAGTACAATTCTCGTAATACCAAGTCCGGTAAATCGTACTTCGTACAAAGTAGCCTGTACACTTCGCGCTCGGTACAAAAATCACTGTATAGAGCGCGATCTGTACAATTTCGGGCTTAGTACGTAACATATACATACGATTTTATTCTTCAAAGTCGATTTCTCCATATTGGCTGAATAATGAAATTTTTCATCAGTTTTATCTGATGATTTTGTAATTGTTATAATATAATAATAATAATAGGGCAAATCGGTGATCACAAATGTTAAACAATCGGCACAAAACGTTTCATGGTCGTTTTGAAATAAAAAGCTATTTATTAGACACATTTTTAAATTTGGCGAAAAAAATTTGATTGCACACAAGTCAATAATAAAAAGGGTACCTATCATAGGCGCAACTAGGGAGGGGTGGCGGTGCTATGCCCCATTGAGCTCCCCCAAAAAATATTAGTTTTTAATGGATCTAAGTGTGTTAGTTAGCCGGTTTCTAGTTTTCTGCAGATTTTACGACATGAATTTTACAAGTATTTACATTAATGACGAAATTGTTTTTTTTTTAAATAAATTGTTTGAAGACTTTCTCTAGCCCCCCCCCCAAACGTTTAACCCTAGTTGCGCCTATGGTACTTATCCAAAGTTTGTTTGGGGAGCCCATCCAGAGTTAAAAAAAAATGATTTGGTACTTTTTAAAGTTTAATAACTAATTTAATCTGCAAAACATCAAAATTTGTCCACCCTATACATTTTAAGGTAAAATGAAAACCAATGACACAGAAAACAAGAAGGTTATGCATATCAACATTACTCATAGCTTTGACTGATTAATAAACATAACTAATTATTAATAAATAGTAAAATTTAACAATACTCACATCTATTAATGTAAACTTCAAAGTTTTTAATCTTTTTTATGGCAGGATGATCACAATCGGTAAATAATGCTTGCACTGTATCCAATAAGCAGTCAATATTCGCTTTACTTTTAGGATCTTGTATTTGCTCCTCCAAGACACGCAACCTGCGCTTACGGTCTTCGTCTTGTATTTTCTCCATGTTGGCCACTTTGGTGGTACACTGAAGGTTATTGGTAAACATTAATTAATGCTAGACAATACTTCTAGTCATTGATTTACGATCAAGTCTAAAAAAATAAAATAAAAATTATTATGTTAACATTATAAAGTTAATGATCTGCTTTGTTTATAAAATGACAAATAGCCACAAAAATGTAAATATAGAACCAATGCTGCACCTATCAATTTTATTAATAAAATGTTCAATTTACTAGTGGGAGGTCAGTTCCAAAAATTATTTTCTCTTATATTTATAGGCTAGACTAGACGATATTCTATTTTAATAAAAATAATTTTTATGATGGGTCAGCAATAACATTTTTCTAAAAGTGCTTAATGATATCTTCATTACCTTCGTGTTTCACAACATCGGAAGACTTAAATTAAACTATCGATAATCACTAACTTATAGAAAAAATTGTAAAATTAGGAAAATAATTAGTGTACACCTCTCGGCTGCGAGCAGCCATTTTACGTATTAACTTTTCTGAACCATCATGAAGTTATCTAACTAATGCACAATGGGTTTCGAATCTATTCGGCTTTTTGATAAAAGGACATTTTACCGTTAAAATACAATGCGACGTAAACGTTTTGAAATTCGCTATCGGCAAAAATAAACTTTTCAAGTTTTCAGTTTTTTATATACAGGGTACACAAACATTTTTAACTGTTACATTATTACAATTATTATTATAGATGTGATTTTAGTTGTACGTAATACGTCATCAGTCATCACTTTTTATTTGCTGGTAGCTGGTAACATGTTTGGCATTTGCGGAGCAGATGCGGGCAAAGCCCGCTTATCTCCTTGGTCCTTGGTCTGGATTCATGATCTGGATGATGTACATGTTTTGAGAATTTATGGGTTAAAAGGTTAAAACCCGAGTTGGCATTAAGCCTTCATCGTGAGTCTTTTTTTATTTGTTACTTTCGTCATTTATTTTTTATTTAGTTTAAAACGATTTTCAGAATTTGCTGTATGCACTTCTCCTGCTGCCCTCTGGTGGTTCATAGAGGAAATAATAGTGGACTTTTAATGTTTTAATATATCGTCTGCTTACAGCGAAAACATGCTAATTGCAAAATTATCAAAAATGAGTTAAATATACCACCGTGCTTAGTTTTTTGCGCTCTTTCTATTGGTGCAATCAGTTAATTGATTCGCACCTGCGTTAAAAAGATATGCAGTGTGAAAAAGTAATAAATGCTAGTTTTTACAAATTCCAGATCAGATAAAATACACTAATGTCCTTTATTTAGCATTTGTCAAAAATGTATACAAGCAAAAAGTGCTAAATGCATAAACGCGCCAGGGCTCCGAGAAAGGTTGAGGTAGATGGAAAGAAAGTACTAAAGGAGGAGTACAAAACGAAAGAATTCAAATACAGTGAGTTCAAGATTTGGCGAATACGTTAATAAAAAATCGTGTTTTTAAACACCTTGTAATAGACATTGTAATTTTTACAGGCAGAACATGCTAACTACCTCCTTTTCTTGAATTATCTAGATTTTCACTATTTATTTATTATGTTACACCTTAATTTAAAGTATTATTACATTGCTAACACTATAATCCTTCTTAGAAATTAATTATAACAGAATACATATCATAACTACTCAGTTATTAAACGTCAAACTTTCAAATCACTATATCTCAAAACTATGTTTTTGTCAGTTAGCATGTTTTCGCTGTAAGCAGACGATATTTTTGATGCGCAGAGTCGAAACAAGATATCAACTTTCTCGCTCTCTATTGTGCGAAAACGGGTGAGTACGCTATGAAAAATTTGAATATTTTAGCTTTGTATATTGTATCACTTTTGTTGTGGTTATTCGGGTTATGTTAGGGGTTGCCACCTTCAATGGTGGTGTAAACAGTAAACAAATAAAACATAAACGTGTTATGAGTGGCTTCACGACAACCAATGCTAAGGTTGCCACAGATACACTTTTATTCTCTTTTTTTACGATTACACTTGTAAAAATTTAAATACTATTTGATAAATAAAATTTTTAATTATATTATAATGTAGGTACCCAAGGGCGATGATTAATCATTAATCACGCAATAATTGTGATTAATAATATCGAAAGTGTGTTGCTTAAGAGCAATATCCAGTGCTACCAGTGAATATTTGTGTTTTATGTCATTTATTTCCAGGACGTTACAAAAATTTAAATAATTTCTATAGCATTACAAAATCTTTCAACACTTTTTTATGTAAACACGCTAAAGAAAGTTGATTTATTTATTTGGAAAACCATGTTATTCGAAAATTAAAACATGGGAATCTCCCCCCCCCCCCTTCCAACCGTAGTTTTGGAATTACGCGATGTTCAAATAAGTAAATCAATTTCTTTTAGCGTTTTACATAAAAAAAAGTTGAAAGATTCTACAATGCTAGCAATAATTTAAATTTTTGTAACATAGAAATGAGCAATAATTAGGGTGATTTTTATATCGCTATATATTTTAAAGTAATAATAATAATAATAATAACTAAGATTTATTTCTGAGAGAAATACATTCAAATATGTACATCAAAAAGAAATAATGTCAAAAATACTCTGAAACTTTTTTTTTTCTCTATTTGAGTTCTATTGTCTTTTGCATTTATAAAAATTGTCCACCAGGCTTGTTTAGGAACTCCCGATGCTTTTCAAAGTTAAACCTCTTTACTCCCACTCCTTCAGGCCAAAATTCGGGTTTATATACTTCTTCCTTCTTCTCCATTGGGACTGTTACCACAAAGCATTTCTTTCTTGTTGACTCTGTTGGTATTTCTTTTACTTCAACCCCATTTTTATCTAATCCTTGTTCTTTGATTAAATATTCTTTAATCATTTCTGATGTGGCCGTTCTTTCCACTCTGTGTAAATACAACCAAACTTTTCGCTTTGTTCCTGTGAAGCCCTGTGTGCTTTCACTTCTAATTTTATTTCCAGTGCCTATATTTTTTTCTTGTATTTTTCTATTGTTTGTGTATCTTCCTTTTTCATCGTTTTGTTGTTGATTGATATTCTTCGCATTATTTTCAATTGGGAAGTCATTTCTTGAATCATTTTCATACCTCTTTTTTAGTACTTCCCTATAGGATTTCCTTATCACATTTTGAACAACACCTGCATTTTCATTATTTACAGTTTGTGTTCCCATTGTAGTTTTCTGATTCCTTGATAGAACAGAACATGAAAGAACAGAACATGAAATAACAGAACAAGAAAGAACAGAACACTGAAATAAAAGAACATTGAATAAACAGAACAATGAAAAAACAGAACATTTACTATTTATTTGCTTGTATTTGGCCACTAGGTAGAAAATATTTCAGGCATCGTAATTTTTAATTACATTTTAATTATTATATCTCTAACGATTTCAACCCCAAACGGTAATAGTCCCGGAACTGAATCCCATACAGAATCTATGGAAAATTATTGATGACAAATTTCAAATTGTAGTCATAAAGCAAAAAATAAACTTGAAAACTCCATAGAACAGTTAGGTTAGGGTGTGCCAAATTGGAACCAGATGGACTGTGCAGACTTTATTACATTGATGCCGATGTGGGATTCCCAATGTGGGAATTTACATTACCGTTGGTGGCGCCACCGGCACTACCAACATGGCGTGGTTGATGAGTACAGTTGTTGATGTTGTTTATATGGGTGTTTGTGTGTTTCGTTCATAAAATCTGTGTTAAATATGTAGGTGCCTTAATAATTTTGTGTTTTGGACAACTCTGAATTAGTCATGTGTATACTAATCAGATTATATCATAAATCATAATCATATTAAATCATTTTACGGTTGTCGCTCGAAAAATAGAAGAGAATGAAGCTTACATTTTCAACAATTTCCGCATGCAAAAAGTGGTTTTTCTATTAATAAAAAATGTGTTTGGCATTGAAGAAAAGGTGGATAGTAGGAAAACTTGGAAGAATGCTACTATAAACTTTTTATCGGAGAATGAACAAATGGGAGTAGATAGTTTACTATGCGAGTAATGTACCATATTAATAACTGTAATTTTTAATAAAATAAAATGTATTATGATATAATGTTAATATTTATCTATTTGTCCATATCACATGTAACATTTTATTAAAATAATTATTCTGTAATCGTTGAATTAATTTCATTTTCATAGTAAAATCTACTTCGAACTTCACTATTATATTAATAAATGATGAATCAAAAGAGGCAAAGGTAACGAAATAGCATTCATTTAAGTTTAATAGTGCCATTCCAAACTAGAATTGTGCATAATGTTTTTTTTTGAACAAAATTTCCCCATCAACCGTAACAACATATTTACACGTTGCGATGCAATTTACCATCGTGGGTCAATCTCAACCAGGACTGATGTTTATTTATTTAGCCTGATTTGTGTGTGAAAGATAGGTAATATTTATTACTCATAATTGATGACTTGCTGAAAAATACCTACATAAATTTAAACAGAAAAATATTAAGATCAACATTTGACTTTTAGGTTACGTATCTAAAATTAACGTTTTTAATATAAATTTTAAATAACACTATTTACCAACTTAAACAATACATGAATATATAATTAACAAATTGATTATTTGTTATTTTTAACACAAAATAATAGTACACTATTCATAAACATAATACAAACAATGTAAACAAACGATCTGACAGCTGCAGCTACTCATCAACTAAGTTCAAATTACCGACGAGTGGTGGCGTTTGGTTAATGTAAATTCCCAATACCTACCTACTTTTTTGTAAAAAAAAAAAAATATTTCACCCTGGTCGTAAAAACGTAAAATTTTTGATTTTTTGAAGACAAATTTGCAAGGTCGCTTGATAGTGACTGGACGATTACGATTGAGCAAGCCGGGTAAAGAAGTGAATTTTCCGCCCGATTAAAAATTTATTAAAATTAAAATTTTAAAAAATTAATCCAATATTTCGAAGCTGGTTTTAGTTAGGGCTGGGAATTTATTTCGATTAATCGATTATTTAATCGATTAATCGATTATTTAATCGATTAATCGATTATTTAATCGATTAATCGATGATCGATTAATATTTTTGAAATAATCGATTAATCGAAAAATCGATTGTTCGATTAATCGATTGTTCGATTAATCGATTGTTCGATTAATCGATTGTTTTCGATTAATCGATTGTTCGATTATTCGATTGTTTTCGATTAATTGATTAATCGATTGTTCGATTATTCGATTGTTTTCGATTAATCGATTAATCGATTGTTCGATTATTCGATTGTTTTCGATTAATCGATTGTTTTCGATTAATCGATTGTTCGATTAATCGATTGTTTGATTAATCGATTAATCGATTTTCCGATTAATCGATTGATCGATATAATCGAAAAATAATTGTTTTTACACAATCGATTTTCGATTGTTAAATTTAACAATCGCCCAGCCCTAGTTTTAGTAGACTTCATTATAATAGTATAATATATTTTTTTATGTTCTCATTTTTCAGAGTTCTCTTTTGTCAATGTTCTGTTTTTTCCTTGTTCTGTTTTTCATGTTCTGTTTCTTCGTGTTCTGTTCTTTCATGTTCTGTTTTTTCATGTTCTGTTCTGTCCGGTCACCAGTTTTCTTTATTGGTTCTGTTACATTAATCAATTTAGGTGGTGCCTTCTGTTGGTTTGTATTCGCACACTGTTTGTTGGTTATTTCGGTTACTTCATGTTTTGCATCTTTTGTTAATTTCATAAGCAGTTCATTATTCTGCTGCAATATCCTGTTTGTATCTCTTACTTCTTCTAGAAGCTCCTTTAGGTATTTGTTTTCAACTTGAAGAGCAGTTTCCTCCTTCTTTATTTTCTCGCACTTATCACAAATATTGCAACCATTCCCGCTAATGTTTGAATATTCAACCTTTGAACTCACGGCTGTCGCATTTCGCTTATCCATCTTTGAGGTTATGTTGCATTGCTCACACACCCATTTCCTTAGGTCCCCCTTCGGATTCCTATTCAGCACCTCTGCATCATCCGTCATGCACGACAAGTGACAATCATTATCACATTTCGCACACTGAATTTTCTCGTCGCACTTTCTTATATTCCTTTTGCAAACACAGCACGCCAAACCACGTCCGCCCGCCATGTTTGCTCACATTTTTTTTTTTTAAAGTATTCAACGAAATAGCTTCAATTTTCTTTACCGCCAAATGGTAACTATGTAGATTACAAAAACCAAAAGAAAATCTGAAAATTTTGTATGGTTTAGGAAAAATCTTCGCCACCAACAAGGGTTGGTTCGCCCATCTTGCGCCATGAGTGCGATATAGTTTCATGCTATCTCTATTAGGCCCCTCTTAAGGTTGTTAAGAAGAGGAGTGGGAGTAAGTTGTAGTGGTGTCTTTGTCCTTTGCTAAATAGATAGCATTAGACACAATCTAGTAAATAAGGTCTGTGGCATCTCACTACATTGCCCAAAGCTTTTTGTCGCTTTTTGTGACCCTTCTGCGCAGCATGTGCGTATGTTGACGGCCACCATCTTTGATTTTTCCCCGCAATAATTTAAATTCCTGTGTTAAAAACGAAGTCAATAATGTTTTCAAATAATATGTATTTAATACAAATATTGTAATTGATGAATTAGGCATTTGTTAATAGGTAGATTAGATAGATATTGTAAATAATACACAATTTCATATTATATATTTTTTAATATAATATAATATCTCCGATCAATCATCGTTAAATTAAAATTTAATTTTAATTTTAATTAAAAATAAAAAATTCAAAACGGAAAATCCAAAAAAAACACTCGATGCACTTATTTACGTTGTTATCTAATATAATACAATCAAAGTACAACAATACCAACTTAATAAATTGTAAACAAACGAAAGATTGTCAAGTAAATGTAAACAAACAAGATGGTGGTGGACAACATACAACAGCGGGTTGCCTAACTTCGTAAATTTTGGCATGCGAGGATCGAGGAGCCACAGACCTGACGAATGTCTCGCGACAGTAATAACCTGGCTGTGACTGTGGCGCCATCTATGGATGGGATGATCCTGTGGAGAGTAATTTTATATTTGATCCTGAATCGAAATACCAATTTAATTTTGACATATTTTATGATTTTATGTAAATTATGTTAACACATTCAATATTAATAATTATCAAAATCAAATTTAATTTTAAATTAAAAAGTGAACAAAATAATTATTCAATATTGCAGTGATATCATTGGAATAAGAATGCTTAACACCGGTTAAAGTCATGGTCTTGCAGGCTGTGCGCGACGAAGAGAAGATTGCTCTCAGTTCAGGACAACTTTGAATAAAATTCATAATATGACGGAGTTAAGTTGACCTGGGCTGAGGAACAGTAACTTTGAGAAGAGTGGTAATTGAACATACAATTATTTCAAAGATTGTATGTTTCCATAAAATTAAAGGTAATAAAACGGATCGGGTGCACTGTTTGTAAATTAAATAAAATTTGGTTAGAGAAATTTATTATTGTAAGGTATTTAATTTGTTGTTATGAAATTGAAAATAGGTGTTCTTTATTGACGGTAGTCCACATAAAATAAAGCTAAGAATAATTGATAACGAAAAATTCAAATAGAAAAACAAATGAGAAGCAGATTTGATATGGTAACGAGAGGAGATAAACAATTCAGTTACGAAAAGCGACCCAAGCCAAGAAGTCGCATTTTTGGATAAAGAAGTTATTAATTGAAAAAAACATTGAAATTTCAAAGAAAATTATTGAACACCATTAATGGGATTAGTAATGGAGAATAAAAAATAATGGATTAGTAATTCAAGATAAATAATTGGATCCGTACTTGGACATAAATTGTTGGATTAGTAAGTCAAAATAAATGATTGGATCCGTGCTTGGACATAAATTGGTGGATTATTGATTGAAGATAAATTACTGGGTTCCAAGTTAGAACGATTGTGGGACCGTAGCTGAAGCAAGGGAAGAATCATTGGCGGTGTTGGACGTGGTAAATATCTGTTCCTGATTGGAATTGCCTATGTTGGGAAGACTACCGTGGATAAAGGACACCATAGGTAGATAATTCTTGTTATATTAAATCTTGTGGGTAATTTTAAGTGTTGTGAAAACGGGGGACATATTGGGCTTTAATAAATCGATTCGAAATTCAACTTTTGTAAACGTATTATTACTTGTCAAATTGAAGAAAAGAATCTCAACTCAAGGTTGCTGGTCGGTCCTAACGTTCTCTGCAACGGAGATAGGCTGCAAGATATGTGCGAGCGGGGGTTAAGCATTCTTAAACTCATATAAGTTGAGGAATAGGAGATAAGTGTGTGGTCGTTCTTCGGTGACAAGAATAACTACCGGAGGACACTACAATATATTACTTTAAAATGACATTATTCACTTTTTAATTACTATTAATATTAAGGTAAAATAAGTAAAACTGTTGTATATGAGTATTATAATCTCCCAAGTAGCATTTTGATGCTGAATTGCAACAATTTGCTAGCAATTTGCAATTAAAAATAGCTATAGGCGCTGCCGCAGCCAACTAAATTGCTGCAAAATTGCCGCAATATTGCAGCAAAATTGCTAATTTGGCCCCACTATTTTTGAGCAAGCAGCTAGCAACTTTGCTTGCTGACAGCGCGCAAATTGCAAGCAAGTATTTGGTAGCAACTTGCAAGCAATTTAGGTATGCAATATTGCTGCAAAATATCTGGCTGATATTTTGCAATATTGCTACAAAATTGTTGGCTGATATTTTGCAATATTGCTTTTATAATTTTACAAAATATTGCTGGTTTTTTTTTTAATGAAAAAGAAATTTTGTGGGCGAATAAAAAATTATTAATTAAATTTAAAAACATATTTTTATTTTTAATTCAGATATTAATTTGCTAGAATTTATTTTTAATTAACATTTTATTATTATTATTAACATTTTATTATTTAATATCTCAAATTATACCTACCTTTTTATTTTATTAATTAATTTTATTAATCTATTTTTAAATTATACCTACATTTTTTTTCCTATACGATGAATAATGCTGGAAATGTAGTATCTGTAAAAATCACATAAATTAAATAATTTTTAAATTAAATTATACTCTTACCTAAAGGCTGAGGTGAGATTCGAACCTAGGACCTACCGCTTGGATGTATACGCATATAAAACGCTTAATCGATTCGACCACGCAGGCTTACGTTAAATTAAGTTTAAAATGAAGACTTTATAAGAATTTTAAATTTACTCTTGCTTTGCTTGCAAATAGCGCCTAAAAATTTGCTAGCATATTGCGCCTAAATATTGCTAGCAAATTGCTTGCAAATAGCACCTAAAAATTGCTAGCAAATTGCGCCAAAAATATTGCTAGCAAATTGCTTGCAAATAGCGCCTAAAAATTTGCTAGCATATTGCGCCTAAATATTGCTAGCAAATTGCTTGCAAATAGCACCTAAAAATTGCTAGCATATTGCGCCTAAATATTGCTAGCAAATATCGCCTAAAAATTTGCAAGCAAATTGCGCCAAAAATATTGCTAGCAAATTGCTTGCAAATAGCGCCTAAAAATTGTTATATAACAATGTTATATTATGAATATAATATATTATTTATAATTAAATATAATTCAATAATATGAATTGCAAACAATTCATATTATCATTGTCACGTGTTGTCGGATTGACCGTCGGAATATCTGTTTGTATGATTTTCATGTCTTTTATATGTGTCACTTCTTTTAAACTTTTTGAGAAGACTGATAAAATCGATATTATTTATCAATTTAGCTCTTTGGATTCCCGCATTTTGTATTATATAGTTATCCCACGATCGTGAGTTAGCCATTTTTACGATTTTAGTTGTATTTTGTTTGATTTGTGTATGTAAGAATTCTTTAATTCCATTTACCTATACTAAAGTGTTTTCCTAACATTGATTTATCCAATCAGCCATTTACTAACATGTATTTAAAAAGATTAAGAAGAAATTTAAATTTCCCTCAAAAATCCTTAATTAAAACAGTTTCTATTGCTAAGCAAGCAATTTGCTAGCAATATTTTTGGCGCAATTTGCTAGCAATTTTTAGGCGCTATTTGCAAGCAATATGCTAGCAATTTTGAAGCGCAATTTGCCAGCAATTTTTAAGCGCTATTTGCTAGCAACTTGCAAGCTATTTATGCACCGCTGTAGCAATTTTGCATATTGCGCCAAAATAGGCAGCAATTTGCAAGCAATATTGCAGCAATTGAAAATTGGTAGTCAAAAATGCTACTTGGGCTATGAGTTTTTAAATGAATTTTTAAACTTCTCTTATCACATTTATTATTTTAAATATATTATGCAAATTACATACTTAAACGGTTTTTCGCCTATATGAGTTTTAAAATGATTTTTTAAAAATTTTACTATTATGTGCAAATTTGTAATCATAAATTCCATACTGAAAGTACTAACAAATAGTAGTATTACTGTTTATGATCTATAATTATTGTAGAAGGAAATAATTTAAATAATAAAATCTGTACCTTGACGAAATTTGACACCTGTAATTTGATATTCTTAAAGGGGCAGCGCTAAAAAAAAACTCAAAAGATGGCGCTGCTGATTCTCAATTAATTATTTTTACTCGGAACCTCCAGGCTTTAATATTTAAAATATAGCAAATTTGTTGAGATTGTTAAGTTCAAAATAAAAGCCTCTGACGTCATAGGTGCGCGGGGGTGAATCGGACTGGACAATATTGTTTTGGGGTGTAGTTTTTAGTTGGGTAAGAGGAGTTGAGTTGGAAGACGCGAATAATTAAGACGAAAGACGTAAGATTGATTTGAGAGACGGTCAAATTGATTTTTAATTAGTGATTTATATTAATAGTTTATAAGAAGTATTTTTTAGTGTTAACTTTAATAGAGTTAATAAAGTTTCTGAAATAATTACGAGTATTTCTTTGAAGTGTGTAACAAAAATTGCAGCGGTGTGATAATAAACTAAAATCAGTGTACCTAGTTGGTTATTGTGATTAGAAAACAGAAGACGACGACGACGACGCCTGAAGATAAAACGACGCTTGAAGACGACGAAAGACGACAATTGAAGACGACGCCGACGCAAGACGACGCCGACGTAAAACGACGTTTAAAAACGACGACTACTACGACGCTTGAAAAGACGCTGAAAGCAACTGTAGGAAACGACGTTGGAAAACAAAGATAAGTAATATTTGAATATTAAGAATTTTCAATTATTAGGCGATGTTAAATTTTACAAACATAAAAGTGACCGTGTGAGAAAGGGTCTTTGTTTCAAAATTTAGGGCAAGACGAGTGACGTAATATACCTACCTAGTTCGTAAAACTGAAAAGGACCATTAATTTTATAGTTTAGACGTGTTATTGGAACAATATGTTAGCTTTAAAAGATATACCGGGGGTGTTCGAGAACATTCAAGCTTCGCAATTTAAAATAATTAAAACTTTTTATAAATTGGTGTTTGAAAATGACGGTGATAGAAAAAGTCGCAAATCAATACGGGAATTCAATGGATTTTCTTTTGTAGAAAATTCTGAAGAACATAAACTTAAAGTAAAATATATAAATGACAATTTTGTGGAAAACGATGTGATTTCAATTATTGCTAATATTTTATGTGTCGAAACTAATATGTCTAAAGAAGATTTAATTATATCGGTGTGTAAAAATTTAATGGATTTGGAAGTATTAAAGAACTCGGTTCAAGCAGATAATGAAGAAGACGAGGAAGAGGAAGAAGGCGAGGAAGAGGAAGAGGAAGAAATTAATGATGCAAGAAGCGAAATAAGCGACGCGGGGACAAGTATTAGGCGAACATCACGAAGAGCGGTTACTTTAACATTTCGTGACATCGAGGATTCGATAAAATCGTATGACGGGTCAGATACTTATCCGATTCGTAGATGGATTTCCGAATTTGAAGATTCTGCAGCATTAATGAATTTGAGTGAGCTACACAAATTACTTTATGCGCGGAAATCATTAAAAGGGTTGGCAAAATTATTTATTCAATCGGAGGTAAATATTCGAAGCTGGAAACAACTAAAACAGCTGTTAATTGAAGAATTTGACACGCAAATCAACAGTGCTAAAATTCATGGAATGTTGTCCGAACGTAAAATGACGAGTAAAGAGACGGTACAAGAATATATTCTGGTAATGAAGGAGATCGGAAGCCGAGGTGATGTAGAACCAGAATCAGTCATAGAATACATCATCGCAGGCATACCAGAGGATCAAGTTACCAAAATGGTATTGTATGGTGCCAAAACTTATAAGGAGCTGAAGGATAAGATTGAAATTTATAATAAAATTAAAAAGACCAAACTAAAAAAATCAGAAGAACAAGATACGACGAAGACATCCAAAATGGATGAAGAAAAGAAAATGCCAAAGAAGTCGAACAACGAGAAAACAGGAAATAGATGTTATAACTGTAGCGAACGGGGACATAAGTCGATCGATTGTAAGTCGAAACGATTAGGACTTAAGTGTTTTCGTTGTAACAATTTTGGACATAAAGCTTCCCAATGTCCTGATAATGGAACTCAAAACGTCCGAAGATTGGTAGGAAACAAATTGGCAGATGAGTATCACAAAATGGTGACCGTAGATGGAAGGGAAATATCTGCTTTCATCGACTTAGGTAGCGATGTGGTCACGATGAAAGAAGACATTGCCGAAGGAATGAAATTGAGTTACCTACCAACTACTATGATCCTGCGTGGATTTGGTGAGGGTAGATGCCATCCAGTAGGACGTAGAAATCTGTTAATCGAAGTGGACGATACGAAAATAGAAGTGGAAGTCTATGTGGTGCCAAACGAAGCACAAGAAGATGACATAATAGTAGGAAGGTCAGCTTTAGATCAACCCGGAATTAAAGTAATTAAAGAAGAAGGTAAATTAACGATTCAAAGGGTTAATAAGATCAAGGTGGCCGAGCGACTAATTAGGTTAGAAGAAATTGAAATGGATGATAATCTGGAAGAAAATGATAAAAAGAAATTGAAAGAACTGGTTAATGAAAACAGTGCGGTGTTTTCACAAAACTTAAGTGAAATTGGTACTACAGACTTATGTGAGATGAAAATAGACTTAACATCGCAACAAGTAGTGAAATATCGCCCTTATAGACTACCGTACGCAAAACGCGATGAAGTGAACAATATGGTGAAAGAATTACGGGACGCGGGAATAATTCGCGAATCTTCATCCGAGTACACGAGTCCGGTGATATTAATACCTAAGAAAGACGGGACGACGCGTTTGTGTGTAGACTTTAGACGGCTTAACGCGATTACTAAAAAAGAACATGTAGTGATGCCGATTTTAGAAGAACAATTAGACCAGTTATTGGGTAACGGTTGGTTTACGATTCTAGACTTTATGAGTGGGTATTATCAAGTTCCCATCGCTGAAGAATCTAAACACTTAACATCATTTGTAGTAGAGAATGACCAATATGAATTTAATCGTGTTCCTTTTGGTTTAGTAAATGCACCGAGTGTTTTTACGCGTTTAATGCGATTAATAGTAAAAAAAATCGGGCCGGGTATAGTATTAAATTATATGGACGATATGTTAATACCTAGTAAAACAATTAAAGAAGGTTTAATAAAATTAAGACGAGTACTTAGTATTTTAAAAGAATTAGGATTAACATTAAAATTATCTAAGTGTAAATTTTTAGTGAGAAAAGTAGAATATTTAGGGGTTGAAATAAGTGAAAATGGAGTAAAACCGGGAATGTTAAAGACGGGAGCCATTGAACATTTTCCTCAACCGAAAAATGTAACGGAAATCAGACAATTTATGGGGTTGTGCGGGTTTTTTCGGAAATTTGTGCAAGATTTTTCAATAATCGCCGCACCATTGACAGAACTTACTAAGAAAGACAAGGATTTTGTGTGGGAAAAGGAGCAAGATGAAGCCTTTTCGAAATTAAAGAAGATATTAACCGAGCGTCCAACGCTTACGTTATATAAACCGAATGCCGAAATTCAAGTTCATACTGATGCGAGTACTGTAGGTTTAGCTGGTATATTAATGCAAAAAGAAGAAGAAGGATGGAAAGCTGTAAATTATTACAGTAGAAAGACGACAGATGCAGAACATAAATACCATAGCTTTGAGTTAGAAGCATTGGCCGTCGTCGAAACTTTAGATAGATTTAGAATTTATTTATTAGCAAGACCATTTACAGTCGTCACCGATTGTAATTCGTTAAAGACGATTATGACGAAAAAGGATCTGTCACCACGAATAGGACGATGGTTATTAAAATTGCAAGAGTTTGATTTTCAAATAATTCATCGAGACGGAAGTAAAATGAGACATGTCGACGCCTTAAGTCGAAATCCTGTTGAATTAAGTCGCGAAGTGGAAGAAGTAGACATGCAGATATTTACTTTAAGAATTGACGAGGCTGATTGGTTATTGACCATGCAGTTAAAAGACGAAAAGATGAAAGAATTACTTGAAATATTAAAAATTAAGCCGAATACTGCAGGAGAAAAACAAATACATCAAGATTATCAGATAGAAAATAATCGAATTTGTAGGAAAGTCGAAGGTAAATTGAAATGGGTAGTACCTAAAGGAATTAGATGGAGAGTAGTTCAAGCCAGTCATGACGATATGGGTCATTTTGGTATAGAAAAGACGTTAATACATCTAAAACGTAATTTCTGGTTTCCAAGAATGCGTAAAAGCGTTAAAAATTACATTGCCACTTGCATAAGATGTGCTTATCACAAGACGGGCAAAGGCAAACCAGAAGGAGAATTGCATAACATCAAGCGCGTACCTATACCATTTCATACGGTTAATCTGGATCATTTAGGACCATTTGTGAAAAGTTCTCAGAGGCATGATTATATCCTTTTATATCAGGATAATTTTACGAAGTATTCGATTATTAAAGCTGTCAAGACGACTAAAACTAAACCAGTTTTACAAATTTTAAAAGAAATTTTTAGTGTATTTGGAACCCCTTGTAGAATTATCACCGATCGAGGAACAGCATTTACCTCGAAAGATTTTGAAATGTTTTGCGAAGTTAACCAAATTAAACATATCAAGAATGCTACTGCCACTCCAAGGGCTAACGGACAAGTCGAAAGACAAAATCAGACGTTACTAAGTGCGTTAACAACAACATACAGTCGAGAAGATGGTAAAGATTGGTCGACTCATTTAGGAAGAATTCAATTTGCAATTAATGATCTTCCTAATGCAACAACAAAGAAGACTCCTAACGAACTATTATTTGGGTTTCAACCAAGAAACGCATTGCAAAATGGGTTAGTGTTAGCATTAAATCAAAATGAAATGTTAGATGAAATAAATTTAGAAGAGAGAAGGGTAGAAGCCCTGGGAAATATTGAAAAGCAGCAAGAAAAAAGTAAACAATGGTATGATGGACACCATAAGAAGCCTACTCAGTATAAAGAAGGTGATTTAGTATTAATTAGAAGAGATGCAGGTGCGACGGGTGAGTCCCGAAAATTAATGCCTAAATATAAAGGTCCTTATGAAATTATTATGGTTCTACCAAATGATCGATACGCAATTCAAGACATTCCGGGAGCAGAGAGAACTCAGAAACCCTTCCGTGGTGTATACGCTAGTGATCGATTGAAGCACTGGTGTCAATTACCCGAAGAAGATGATGTGGAGGAAGATGAAACCGACGTCGATGGCGAGGACGAGGACGTCCTCAATGGTAGCGAGGCCGACTGTTAAGTTCAAAATAAAAGCCTCTGACGTCATAGGTGCGCGGGGGTGAATCGGACTGGACAATATTGTTTTGGGGTGTAGTTTTTAGTTGGGTAAGAGGAGTTGAGTTGGAAGACGCGAATAATTAAGACGAAAGACGTAAGATTGATTTGAGAGACGGTCAAATTGATTTTTAATTAGTGATTTATATTAATAGTTTATAAGAAGTATTTTTTAGTGTTAACTTTAATAGAGTTAATAAAGTTTCTGAAATAATTACGAGTATTTCTTTGAAGTGTGTAACAAGATAATACTATTCTATAAACAATATTCTTGGTATTGAGCTTTTTTGGGTTCATAATTTTAATTTCAAAATTTTAAAAATTTTAATAATCAAAACCAGGAAAAGAGCCCCAAAAGGTGACATCATACAGACCAATAAGCTTGCTACCGGTGCTCTCAAAAATATTTGAAAAACTCTTTCTCCGTCGTCTACTACCAATAATTGTTGAAAGAAAACTTATACCAGATCACCAGTTCGGATTTCGAAACAAACACAGCACAATCGAACAAGTACACCGGGTAGTCAAGAAAATCAGCAACGACCTGGAACATAAAAGATACTGTTCCGCTGCCTTCCTAGATATCAGTCAGGCTTTTGATAAAGTATGGCATGATGGCCTACGGTACAAACTCAAGAAGACTCTTCCTCACCCGTTTTATCAGCTACTAAATTCCTACTTGGATGATAGATACTTCCAGGTCAAGTATCATGACGAATACACCGGATTATATACAGTCAAATCTGGCGTACCACAGGGTAGTGTCCTGGGACCGGTACTCTTCACACTATTCACAGCAGACTTTCCAACAACAAGATTAACAACAATGGCCACGTTTGCTGATGACACGGCCATATTAGCATCCCATATCGACCCTGTACTTGCTTCAAAAAATCTACAAAACATCCTCGACAAAATCCAAGCTTGGTTAAAAAAATGGAGAATGAAAGCCAATGAAGTGAAATCGACACATGTCACTTTTACAATGCGAAGGGAATCATGCCCACCCGTAAAACTAAACAACTGCATCTTACCTCATGACCAAGACACAAAATACCTAGGTATGTGGCTTGACAGAAGACTTACATGGCAAAAACACATTTTCAACAAACGCAAACAGCTTGGTATAAAACTTAGACAGATGAATTGGCTGATTGGAAGGAAGTCACAGTTCCTTACGCATGCGCATTTGTTTCTTTTTTGTACTTACGAAAATCAAATGTAATTTTGACAGCGGTCAAATTACGTCAAAGTAGTACGTTTATTATTTAAATTATTTCCTTCTATAATAATAGACCGTAAACGGTAATACTACTAATTGTTTAGTAGTTTCAGTGTAAAATTTGAGATTACAAATGTAAATAAAAGGACAATTATTAAAATAATCACTTTAAAACTCATACAGGCGAAAAGCCGTCTTTAAAGTTAACAAATTAATTATTTAATATAATATATTAAATATAATTATATTAATTATTATGACGCCAGTTTATTGTAGAAGGAAATAATTTAAATGTGGTAATTTAAAGACGGCTTTTCGCCTGTATGGGTTTTAAAGTGATTATTTTAATAATTGTCCTTTTATTTACATTTGTAATCTCAAATTTTACACTGAAACTACTAAACAATTAGTAGTATTACCGTTTACGGTCTATTATTATAGAAGGAAATAATTTAAATAATAAACGTACTACTTTGACGTAATTTGACAGCTGTCAAAATTACATTTGATTTTCTTAAGTACAAAAAAGAAACAAATGCGCATGCGTAAGGATTCAGGATCAAAAACAAAATATACTGTCTCTAGCCACGAGTCTCCGAATGCTCCGGCTCCGTAATGCTCGAACGCGACCATAATGTAAGTTTTAGTTTTTTGAGTTCATTATTGGCTATATAAATGCAAAATAATGCTACACAACATTGCTAGACAACATTATTTTGCATTTATCACGTTTGGTTGTTTGTTTGTAATTATGAAAAATATTATTTAACATTGTTTCAAATGTAAAAATGTTGGGTATCCATAAATTACTGTTTCAGGGGTTTATTATCTCAAGTTCTTATTTTTTATGTACTTTCAAACATATTGGCCTATAGTTGTTTCACACAGCTTTCTTTGTTCTTATTAAAATTATTTTTTACTTTTTAGAGCACTTTTTTAGTTTTAAATAAAAGGTCAACAGAAACTTCTTGCCAATGTGAAATCCATAGCTAGAAAATCATAGCACACCAGAGCTTAGGTTATTTGTTGAAATTCGCACCTTTTTTATAAATTTGTGGCCAATATGCAATCTGTACAGACAGGTTTGGAACATCAGAGCTTTGGGGTCGTCGAAAAAATTCTTTATTTTCAAACATATTGGTCTGTAGTTGTTTCAAGATGCTTTCTTTTTTCTTATTAAAATTATTTTTTAATAAACAAATTATTGTTTTAACAAAAACTTCTTGTTAATTATGAAATCCATACACAGATAAGTTTGGCACATCAGAGCTTAGGTTATTTGTTGAAATTCGCTCTAGTTTTTATACATTTGTGGCCATATGCAATCTTAGGAACATCAGAGCTCATGAGTTGTTCATGAAGGACATTTACGCAGACCGGGGGAGTCATAAAATGTTTGCTATATAAAAATTGTTTTTATAATTATTAATGACTTCAGGGAAGTTATTATTTCAAGTTATTCTTAAGCGGTGTTCACAATAAAGTGGAGCTTGCCTTGCTTCGGCAGAAAGTTAGCAAGAGCCAATCAGAATGAACAATTTTTTAATCATAGAAAAGGATAGACGAAAATACTTTAATCTAATTGGCGCTTGCCAGCTCTCTACAATGCAAGACCCCACTTCATTGTGAACGCCGCGCCGCTTTATTTTTTGCGTACTTTTTGCGACCAACATATTGGTCTGAAATAATTGGACTGCTGGTCAATGTGGCAACAAATTGTTAATTTATGAGGATTATAAATTTTATTTTAATCGTGCATTAAAATGTGGAGATGCTGTGATCAAACTTCCAACAGTGAACAATAACCATTGAAGAGATGGAAATTAACTCAATTATTTGACGAGGAACATCATTAATTATTATCAAATATGCAAATTAAAACAAAACATGGAGAAGATTTTCGTACGAAACCAGCTCGGAGGACTCGAAATTTGAAATACTCTTAACTTTGCAGAAAATAAAATTAAAATGATGAGAATGCAAGCTCATTTAAGCTTAAACAATTCTCTATCGATAGACAGCGATTTCACAAGAAAGTTCGAAATAAGAACAGAAATCGATAAACGTCTACATCTCCACCCCCACAATAATTTCGCGAGTAACTCCGTGACTATTGAGGCTCAAACGAGAAATTTGGAAGCTCATTGATGCTCAAACTATACCGAAACGTTTGACACCTATTTCAACCAAAAAGTTTAAAAAGAACTTGCTCGGAGTACTCGAAACTTGAAATACTCTTAACTTTGCAGAAAATGAAAATACAATTATGGGAATGGAAGCTCATTCAAGCTCAAACGAAGCTCTATCGATAGACATCGATTTCGCAGAAAAATTCGTAATAATTATGAAAATAGGAAAACATGTCTCCAGCTCCCCCCCCCCCCCAAATATTTCGCGAAGAACTCCGCGACGGTTGAGGCTCAAACAAAAAATTTGGAAGCTCATTGATGCTCAAACGTTTGACACCAATTTTACCCCAAAATTTCGCTTGAAGGGCATGTCGGCATCACAGTTTTATAGGTGATTGGTTTTCATTAAGAATTTTGTGTATATTTTAAACTTTAAAGTTTAAATAAATTCAAAATTTTCTGTTTAGTTATTATGTATAATTTAGTTAAGTCCTTCTTAATTATCCTACTTAAAATGTATTACATTCGGGGAGTTTATAACTAGGTTTATTGGTGAAATCTTCAAAATTAGGGGAGTTCACCACTTTTTTTAAATTCTACCTGCTGGATTAGGGGAGATTACATATGCCCGCTATCTTCCGTAAGTGGATAAAAATATCTTTACTCAAGAGTGGCATACAACATTTTATCAAAAACCTGCAAGTAAAATGAAAATTTTCAAAATCAAAAATTTTAAATAACATAATTTATTATATTGCTTGCTTGTGACAGTAATCAATTTGACACTCTCCTAGGCTTTTGGTTGAGTTTTAATAAAATACTGCGAGTTTACTGATTGAATTTACTCATTGAAATGGATTGGTTTCTCAAAAATTTTTACTAGACAAAAGTTGTAGTCCGTTAAATTTCCTATCCGGAATGGGGCGTCAGATTTTTTCTGAAATGTTTCATTTAAAAGATACAGGGTTTTGAAAATAAAACTAAAAAAAAGAAAGCTAAAATTTTTCGACATTTTTGAACTTACTTTAATTCATAACTCGAAAACCGTTGATTTTCGACAATAAAAGGTTTGAATTTAGTTTGTAGATTATTTCACGATCTTTAAAAAAGCACCAAACCATTTTTACTGAAAAAATCAATATTTTCGGGGCTATGGACACGTGAAGGTGGAAATTTAAAAAAATGCTTTAAAGAGGCCTAACTCTCGAGGGTTTGAATTTAGAAAAAAATGTTTGTTAAATATTGTTAGAAAAGTGTTCTCTATCACCAGTCACCACATAAGTTATGTAAAGTGAGTAAGGGGACACCCTGTATTATAATATGATGTAATCGTGTAATGTATAATAATTTTATAATTACTACTGTAAATTCAAGATGTGGCCATTTAAAAATAAGTTTTTATTAGGGGGGTAGGGGGTTGAAATTGCAATCATCTCTCTGCATACAGTAAAAGTCGCTACGTGCGCGCGTGCGCAGTTACTCTCGGCGATTGCGACGTTGTACCGGTTGGTATTATTTAGTTACACTTGGTTAAACTTTAGTTGGTACTTCTGCAACCATTAATTGGAAGTTTTGGGTACAGTTCTTTTCGGTGCTCTCGAACTGCAGTTTGTTTTTGCACAAATTTTTAAAGCCTCTCTTTTAAAGCTATGAATTTATGCTGCAAATATACGAATTTTTTCGAGTACTTGAAAGAATCAACAATAATTAACAACCAGTTAGGTTGTTAGTTTTAAGGTTAAGTTTACGAAACGATTTTTTTAATGAATAAACCGTTAAAAGAGAGATCCACCAGTCAAGTTTAGGTTAGTGTTAAGAAACGATTATTTTAATGGGAGGGAGCACGATATAATAATTTTGTTGTACCATGAGGGACCGTTAAAAGTGAGATCCACCGGTGGACCTTAGGTTAGTGTTAGCAAACAACATTTTTTTATTGAGGGGACCCTGAAAAGCGAGATCCATCGGTTGAGCTTAGGTTAGTGTTTGGAAACGATTTTTTTTAAATGAGGGGACCCTTCAAACAGAGATCCACCGGTTAGTGTTAGGAATCGATTTTTATTTTAATGGGGAGACCGTTAAAAGAGAGATCCACCGATCGAGTTTAGGTTAGTGTTAGGAAACCATTCTTTTAATGAGGGGACTCTTAAAAGAGAGATCCACCGGACGGGCTTAGGTCAGTGTTAGGAATCGATTTTTTTTAATTGGGGAACCATTAAAAGAGAGATCCACCGGTCGAGTTTAGGTTAGTTTAGTGTTAGGAATTGTTTTTTTTTTAAATGGGGGAACCGTTAAAAGAGAGATCCACCGATCGAGTTTAGGTTAGTTTAGTGTTAGGAATTGTTTTTTTTTAAATGGGGGAACCGTTAAAAGAGAGATCCACCGGTCGAGTTTAGGTTAATGTTACGAAAAGCTTTTTAATGACAAGACCGTTAAGAGTTAAATACAGTTTTAGATTTGGGCCCCAAACTCTGATCCGGTCCTGTTTATAAAACTAAAAATTTAATTTTTAAACACATTCGGCGCACATTTGACTTGGGTATGGCGCATGCGCGCACTTTACATTTAAATACGCAATTGCCGGGAATTTTTGCGCGTGTGCACATTCGACGTGAGTAACTGCGCACGCGCGCACGTAGCGACTTTTACTGTTTGCTTCATCTCTCAACTACTGTAATCATACCCTGCGTTCGGGGAGAAGCTACTTTCGCTACCAAACATTTCTTTTTCCTTCTTTCGAACTTCCAGTCGCTTTGTCGCTTCCAAACTATTTGGCTCCACCACCAAAATGTTTGTAGCGACTGAAAGGGGATGAGCCACAGCGTTTGGATGCGACTGGAAGCTCGAAAGAAGGAAAAAAAATGTTTGGTAGCGTTTGGTAGCAAAAGTAGCTTCTCCCCGAACACAGGGATAGACGTACATTCAAGGTGTTTTTTGTAAAATACTAAAATTTTTATTTGTTGCTTAAAACTGAATTCTTATGTTTTAGATTTGTGAAAAATGAACTAAGAAAGTACGAAAGACCATTTTTAAAATTTGGTCCATGTTTAAAATACCATAGTGAATGCTACGCCAGTGGTATTGCATCATCCTGCGCACGCGGCCATATCAATTAACTGACTCAAAAATTCAAACGTGATTCAAACGGAGTGAAACGGTGTGTGTTGTGTGAGATTTGAGTGGAATCTATTTGAAATTATCTAATTTTATTTTAATATGTCTCTCCATGCTGTAATTCGGGGTAGGTACATACTTTTCATATTTTTAAACATATAACTCATTCTCATTTTCTTTCTAGATAGCGACAAAGTAAAGGAAGTGTTTTGAAGGTTATGATTTGAATAAGAAGAAATTCTTGGTTATGTTTCGGTAAGTGAAACTATTTTAAATGCTATTAGTTTGGTCGCTCTAACTTTACCGATTTCCTCATCTGTTTATGGTGAGACTCTGTTGACACAGTAAAGGTTTTTGATAACAACGGTGAAGTAGACTTTCAGCTTCACCTAGTATTTGCAATTTACTAAATTTTCAAGGCTACTGGAATAATAAAAAAGAGTTGTCACAAAAGTAGAATATTGAGAAATCTTTTTTAATGTTAATTATTCTTTTACAACTGTTATAATGTTTTTCGGTTAATGTTTAATATGTTACGGAAGAAGTACCTACGTATACTGTTACCTTATGCCACCACTTATGGTAAATGTGCATCTTTTAAATATCAGTGTATGAGTGCAAAACAATGATTTAGTCAAAAAATTCACATTTAAAAAGTAAGATCAGATGCAAAACTATGCATTTGACACATAAGTTGCAAAAATGTGTATAATATAGTAAGTCATTCTACAAACGAGATAATGATTAAGTCGAAAACAATGCTACTCACAAAATATCATTTCGTGGCGTATCAGCATCCGTTTGCTCGTTGTTGGTATGTTGGATGTCCTCATGCGTGGATTACTTCCTGGAAAAAGAGCACAAAAACCAGGCTACATGATTAGGGTGTAAATGTTTATTTATTAACTTGAAAATTAACTGTACAATTATTAAAAGTAGGGTTACTCAAAGCAAACTTGCTAGCAACTGAAACTTGATCTTTATTGGCTTCAGAAGTACCTTCTGCTACCGTAACTTGTATATAAATTTCTTCATATTATGTTGTTTTCATAGGTTTAAATATTTTTCTCGCTATGCATTTCCAACCAATTATTTTCTTTCGGCGCTTTTAAATAAATTAGTGAAAGAACTTCACACGTCTCCTTAATTACAAAATGTACTGTTGCTTTTCCAACATAATAAGACCCAGCAATTTCTTGCATGGAAGATCTATCTCTATCTAGATGGGAAATTTAGCGAGATGTCACAGACATTATTTCAAAAACGAAAACTAACCTTGTCAAAATCACGATCTGTCAAAATTATAATTTTGTTAAGGTTTGAAAAATTTCAAAAATTGTGATCACGGTCGATAGATGTCAGGCGTGACGGCGACAGCAAGCGGCACATTTTGCTGTGTGTGCACCTTAGAATATATACCTAAGGAAGGACTACTTGAATACAAAATGCGTGTAAAAGTGGTCTTCTATGGCGGCTTTGCCAGTGGCGTAGCATAAAAATATTGGCAAAGGTGATATTAGAAATTAAAATTGAGTCTATATTTTAATAGGACGAAAAACCACGACTATTAGGGCTTTCTAAAATTCTAAAGCGTACTTGAATATACCGAAAACAAAAACACATTTAATTTTTGTCTAAAATAAACATAGCAAAATTGTTTCATTTATTGTTTCAAAGATTTATAATTATTCATCATCAGTATTAAAGCTAGAAATACAAACGTTAAATATGATGTGTTTATTACTAAATTTTACTACTTATATTAAACTTAATAGTATATTACGTGCCGAGATCATCGACGTCACGTGGTAGGTAAGATTAACGAAAGGTGAATAAATCGGACCTAAATGCAATTAAATAGCATCTCTTGGTTATACAAAATCGTTTTTTGACAAAATTGGTTTTCTAAATAGTCGCCAAACTATAGAAAAACATCAAAATGTTCATTATTAACTAGTAAAGTATTGTCGTATATTTAATATGCCCGGCTACCTTATTCGATTTAAAAATATTCTAGAAAAAACCTTTAATCAAAATAATTTTTATTTCACTTTTAAAAACAGATAAATCGCTGATACAGCTTCGTGATGCCTACCTGGCATATCGATACAACATTGTTAAGTTTTGAAAAATAATTAATTAACCCAGTCAACTTTACTCCTTGATTAATCCACAATCCACACATTTAATTTTAATAATTCTCCCCTACAATTGTGGATCAACCAAATAAAGAGCGCAATACATCTTAAAATTAATAATTACAAAGTTTCTGTACGAGTTTTAAAATTGAAGTTATTGAAAAATATCTTTTCCAATGTTCAAATCATGTGTTTAACCAAACAAAACCGACGTTTTCACGTTGAGTGTTCCATGTTCTATCAGATGTGTTGAAATATGCGCGCGTCACGTGAATGTTCTTATCTTGGTAGCATTTAAGTTAACAAATTTTTAAAATTTTACCTTATCGGTGTTTCTAGGCTGAGTGATAACTTCCTGGTGTGTTTGCTGGGGACTGCTTCCCCATAAATTCAAATGACTCCTCCTGACTTCTTTAAACTTGCAAGTTTCTTCCATACGAAAATTATTGCAACAAAACGAGCAATTTAATTTCATGTTTCAATTTTGAACCCATAAAATTCGTTGCTTCCTGATTGAAGTCTTCCATAAACTTATTCTATTTTCATTGAATCACTGATCTATTAAGTTTGCTACTGCGAGCAATTTTAACTTTATTTTTAAGCACTTTTATTAAAATTTTCGTGGCCGGCTTTTCTAACCCACCGCTCTGCTCTACTCTCCATTGGAAGAGGCCACTCGTCGTTACTTTTTCCGACACTATCACTTTTTTAACGCCCTCTCGTGATTTAAATTCCAACACATTTAAAAATTTGAATTTTCCAACTATCGTACATCATTATTTACAATAAAAAAACTCTAAATTACTCCCTCTCCATTGAGTTGATTGACTGTTCAAAACCTTGTGCACCTGTTCATTCACAGGTCTTTATTTGTATCGATATTGCCAACCCTTAACTAGAGTAATATCATTTTAATAGAAAAATAAAAAGCAAAATTTTATCTGTTCTTAAACTCAATTTCAATAATTTCAGTTTTAAAAATATGACAAATCCCTTCAAAGTTGGGGTTCAAAAATGTCACATTTTTGGACCACGATTTTCCCAAAATATTTTTAACTCAAACCATCTTTCTTCAACCGATATTTCCCATGCTTATAAACTCAATCCAAACTTCTATTAACTAGTGTGAATCATCCCTTCACTGTTTCACTCGGAAACTTCTCAAAATTTTTGAATTATTTCAACTTACTCTACTTATGAACTACATTAACTTATTTACAACCCTTCAAATTTCTATTCAAATTTTTCCCAATTCTAAATGGATGCAATCATCCCCCTGAATTGCAACTGGAGCTTATCTATTCGTCCGGATGACGTAAGCTTCTTAACATGGGATTCCAGCTGCTAAGCTGTGTTTAGCTCGTGGTTTTCGTTTTAAAACAGCAAAACTCTCACACCCATTCAAAATTCCTCTAAGATCACCTTATCAAATTTACAACCTTCCAATCAAATCAAAAATATCCAATTTAAAATCAACTCTTTAAATCAAAATTATCCCTTCCAAACTCAATCATCCCTTCAATGTTCAATCTAAACTTTCTCAAAATTTCTAAATTTATCCTAGCTCTACTTTTATTAATCATCCCTCTTAATATCACATTGAATACTTGTCACCAAATTGACCTTTTCTAAATTCTTATATCGCACCAAATTATCTTAATTTCAAATTTTTCTCTTCAGTGATTCGATAAACTCTTCTTAAAATATTCGCAAATCTTTTTATTTTCAAATATTTTTCAATAATTTTTCAAAATTTTGTTTTTCGTCTGTGGACTGGACCCTTAATTAATCTTCATCATTTTGTACCAACAATTTCCTTTTTCTTATATAAAATTTTTATAAACACCTTTTAATTTAAATTCTTCACTGCTATTCAAATATTTTTATAATTTTCCAAATTACTTTAAAATTTTTTAATTCTTATCTAATTCATTTCATCAATTCAATTCATCATCAACACACTACCCTTTATCCATGATAGCAAATTCCTTTACCATCTCTTCCATTACTTTTTCATTTTAATTCAACTTCATTTTTTTAAATTTTCTTAATAATTCTTCAATCTTCAATTTTGTCACAGTGACAAATCATTTCAAAAGTGCCATTTAACTTCAAATAATTCTATTCTTTTTGTATAGTACAATTCAATTTTATCCAATTAGTCCATATTTAATTCTGTTATACGAAAAAACTCATTTATTTTTAATTACTTTACTAAATTTTTTTAATTATTAATTTGCTTCCGTTTAAAAGATTATTGTTTATCGCGTTATTTTAAATTTCACTGCTATTAAATTATTTATTTAATCTTCATTCAAATTTTCATGTGCGTAGCTTTAATTTTTTTGTTTTTATTAATTGTTCAATGTTTTGTTAAGTCACTAGTGACGTTTCTGCATTTCACTAGTTTTAGGGGATGATTATTTTATCAAATTTACAATTTCTTATTTTTATTATTTACACTATTAATTGTTCATCAAATTTACACACTTTTCTTCTCATTTCAATTTCAGTGCAGTCGGCATCAAATCTTCAATTTTCCAATTTTGTTAATTTATTGGGGTGGTTTTTCTCCCTCTATCTTCCATCTCTCGCGACGGTAACCCCATTTAAATAGGATGGATACCCCTATTTGGAAAACTACCCTCGTCTTTATCCCATTAATTTTACAAATTTTCTTCTTTGTAAAATTTAATATTTTGTTTTTAAAATCCTTCTGTCTTATATCAAAAAACCCTTCTAACTTTTCTGACTGTATTTCTTCTTCGTGATCCAGATCCTCATTCTTCCAACTTGTCGATTTGGATACTTCCTCCTTGTTGAAACATCCCTCCAATTTCTTGATTTCACATTTTATTTTATTATGTTTTACTTTGCAAATTTTTTCAATTAATTTTAATCTTAATTTTCTTCTTCTCTGAATTTCTTTCCATTTCCTCCTTCTCATTTGCTTCCTTGTATACACCAGGACTTTTTTCTTAGTGTTGCCTGTATGGCACACTACTTCATTTCCAACAATTACCTCTTCTACTTCCTTAATTACAATATTTTCAATAAGGACTTTCTCAATTTTATTCGCTTCCACGGTTGTCTCGTTAATTTTTCTCATTTGGTTTGTAATTGCAACTTGTGAGATAACCAGTTTGGATGTCTCAACTTTAATTTCTTTAAGCTCCGTTCTTAACCCTTCACTAAATTTATGGTTATCCTCTTTCACTTCCTTTATTTTATCCATAAACATTTTTTTTAACGTTTCTGTTAGTTCTTTTTTATATTCTAACCTATTCTTTTCCGCCTCATTTTTATCATCTAACCTATTCTTTTCCGCCTCTTTTTTATCTTCTATCCTATTCTTTTGCATTATTGCCATTTTTTGTAATAATAAATCAAGTTTACTATCTTGTACTCCTGCACTCCACTGTTCCGAACCCATACGAGTACTCTGGAAATTTTCCCCCGGGTTAAATGTCGGGCTTCCATCCCCTACCAAATTATCCTCTATATCACTCATTTTGATAAAACTAAATTAAATTAACTCTCAGGGTAAAAGTGAGTTCAGTTTTGGTGCTATTTTTTCGTCTTTTTCCCCCAAAATAATTTTCTCCCTTAATTTATTAGCACCAAATTCGCCCCACTAATTGGGTAGCCATTTTTATGTCGTATATTTAATATGCCCGGCTACCTTATTCGATTTAAAAATATTCTAGAAAAAACCTTTAATCAAAATAATTTTTATTTCACTTTTAAAAACAGATAAATCGCTGATACAGCTTCGTGATGCCTACCTGGCATATCGATACAACATTGTTAAGTTTTGAAAAATAATTAATTAACCCAGTCAACTTTACTCCTTGATTAATCCACAATCCACACATTTAATTTTAATAATTCTCCCCTACAATTGTGGATCAACCAAATAAAGAGCGCAATACATCTTAAAATTAATAATTACAAAGTTTCTGTACGAGTTTTAAAATTGAAGTTATTGAAAAATATCTTTTCCAATGTTCAAATCATGTGTTTAACCAAACAAAACCGACGTTTTCACGTTGAGTGTTCCATGTTCTATCAGATGTGTTGAAATATGCGCGCGTCACGTGAATGTTCTTATCTTGGTAGCATTTAAGTTAACAAATTTTTAAAATTTTACCTTATCGGTGTTTCTAGGCTGAGTGATAACTTCCTGGTGTGTTTGCTGGGGACTGCTTCCCCATAAATTCAAATGACTCCTCCTGACTTCTTTAAACTTGCAAGTTTCTTCCATACGAAAATTATTGCAACAAAACGAGCAATTTAATTTCATGTTTCAATTTTGAACCCATAAAATTCGTTGCTTCCTGATTGAAGTCTTCCATAAACTTATTCTATTTTCATTGAATCACTGATCTATTAAGTTTGCTACTGCGAGCAATTTTAACTTTATTTTTAAGCACTTTTATTAAAATTTTCGTGGCCGGCTTTTCTAACCCACCGCTCTGCTCTACTCTCCATTGGAAGAGGCCACTCGTCGTTACTTTTTCCGACACTATCACTTTTTTAACGCCCTCTCGTGATTTAAATTCCAACACATTTAAAAATTTGAATTTTCCAACTCTATCGTACATCATTATTTACAATAAAAAAACTCTAAATTACTCCCTCTCCATTGAGTTGATTGACTGTTCAAAACCTTGTGCACCTGTTCATTCACAGGTCTTTATTTGTATCGATATTGCCAACCCTTAACTAGAGTAATATCATTTTAATAGAAAAATAAAAAGCAAAATTTTATCTGTTCTTAAACTCAATTTCAATAATTTCAGTTTTAAAAATATGACAGTATAATTAAAAAATTATTCATCACTTGTCTAAAAATGGGTCACTTCACGTGTGACTTGGCCAAGTTATAATGATAGTCTATTCTATATGATTGGTAGTGGAAAAAAAACTATTATTGACCACGAAATAAAATTAACTTGGTATACAAATTTCTTACACTATCTCCAATGGAATGGCTTTTACAAATGAAATGTATACGAGTATTTAAATAGATATTACAAATACTCTTTAGTAAAAGTACTCTATGATTTTCCAATGGAGTTAAATCATGAAAAATCATATTTACAAAAATTGAGTTAAATCTAAAATGATCCAGAGTTTTTAACACTATAACATCTTTGTTGATTTTTATTGAAATTTTTAAATAGTTTTCTCTTAGAATTTTTTCAGTTACTGTACAAATGTTTATTACGTCGTCACTTGGATAACTTAACCATCCTTTTGATTTTTTGGAAATCAATGAAGTTAAAAAATTTTCTTTATCGCCGTACAGTTGCGACAAGCAATTTTCACATTTTAATTTTTTTCCTAATTTATACACAATAAAACCTGCAATATATTTAATTACTTCCGTGCTCTACGGTGATAATCTATCATAATTCATGGCATATTGATGATCGATTAAAAAATTATCAACTTCATTGATTTCCTCAAGAATATCGTCACAATTTACAGATTCGTTGATAATTTGTAAGGCTGATTTTTTACAAGAGCCAATGTTTAAAATATTTATTTCTTCCAATGGGACACACTTTCCAGCACCACCGTCCCGAACTTCAGCATGTATCAAAATTTTTTTGTAAGCTGCCGTAAATTGTTTACATGTTGGATTGTTATTATAACCTCCATGTGATCTAGCACTACCAAAAAATAGTTCAATATGGTCCTGGCTGCACTTATACATAGGTATAAAACTTAAGGCTTGATTTTCTAATACAAATGTCTCGTACATATTAAGCAAGGTTTGCATTCCAATTAAAAGTCCCAAAAAACCAGTTTTCCTATTGGATTCCAATATTGGTTTGTTATCGAACAGTTTTAAATTTATAATATAATTTTTAAATTTGCTATTAAAAATTCTTATGGATTCTATATTAGAATTGCAAGCTGCTTTTTGAAAGTCAAATGCATATAATTTTCGAGAATTTAATATATCGAAGGCATCGTTCATTATTATTATAAATTCGCTAGTCGCTCCACAATCTTCACAGTGTTTTAGTTTTAACTCATCTTTACAGAAAAGCAAGGAATCTGCAACGGATTTACCGAGGGATTTACTTAAAAGTTGGGTAGCTAATTTGACTTTCATTTTTTGTTTAAAAAAATTAATATGCTGCTTTCTTAATTTATTTCCTAAATGAAAACCTTCTTCTTCTTGCAACTTATTTAACTTTTCCAAATAGACTCTTCGAGAAGAGTCTTTCTGTCTCCAAAGCAATTTCTAACAAGTTTGATCATATGTGCTGGATCCGGTAAAACAAAATATTTTCTATCATCATAAATGAAGTATGTTTTCAAATTTAAAATACTAAAATTACATCCTAAAACAGTACACATAGTCATATTCGTTGGACTTCTAAGACCAAGAAAAATGTTAAAAATGGTATAACTTGGCATACGTAAGTACTTAGAGTTATGTAAATAATTTTATAACAAAAATATAAATTTGTGAGGTTATTACCACAATGTGCTTAAATCATAGGCGTACAGTGATTCTATATATTTACATTAAATATCGTTTTTATAATTTAGATTTCCAAAAAAATGAGATGAGAAAGATTATTTTTGGTTAAAAAAAATGAAAATGCCGTAATATTGGTCTCCAACTCCATCATCACGCTTGTGTTCAAAACATTTTACTGACGAACTTTGCCAATATTTTTATGCTACGCCACTGACAAAGCCGCCATAGGACACTACTTTTACCCGCATTTTGTATTCAAGTAGTCCTTCCTTAGCTATATATTCTAAGATTAGAAGATAGTTTTAAGCATGCTTTGAGGTTCGGACTTTTTCCGGCATCCTTCGATCATACACGTGTATTAATGTATTATGCAGTCTAGTCTCTGTCTAACGTCACAAAATGTTTAACGTTAGAAGTTTTTATTACTTTTTATAAGTAGTGTTTACTTATGTAGCAATTTAAATCTTTGCCAGAATTTATTTTAATTATAAAACCGAATTTAGTTTAATTTAAAATTTTGGTTGCAATCTCAACTGCAAAGGTTTATTGAAAAAAAAAACATAAAAATATTCAATATTTAATCATTTATTATTAATATTTTTTATCCAATACCTGCAAGAAATAGTATATTGTTTGGCAAGGGATCTGCAATTGTCGTGTTTCGACTGTCTCAACATGCAATGAAACTCGTAGTTTCCGCTTTCGCTCGGGAAGGCAATCCACTCTCGTCTGAAATCGTCTTGTTTCATCCCTTGCCAAACAATATACTATTTCTTAATCCTGCTATAGAAACATGCTATTTCTTCCTTAGATATTAAGCGAGAAACCATTTGTTTTGCTCACTCAGATTGTTTTATGGTAACGGGTGGGCGAAAGTAGTGAGTGAAAGTAAACAAAATTTTAATTATATTTGAACACTTATTTGCAACATTATTACAGCTCCACCAAGCTTAGAAAGGACGCGGCAAATATGCCAACTAATTTGATAAAAATTTGAATGAACCAATGAACGTCGAGTTATTTCTCAAGTACATTCTGTTGTAAAAGTTACAAATTATTGCGTGTGTTTACATTTGTCGTGGTTTTTTGTGTTATTCGGTTTCGTGTTATTTTATAATTTATTCCAAAAGTGCTTTATTTAATATTTGCGGCAACATTTTTTACGTATTTCGTGACTGCAATTTGACAAAATAATTTATGGATTTTAAATATTCGCGCCGAGAAACTTCTTCATTTGATTGTACATTTTTAATTTTAGCAGCGCCTGACACGACCCTAAAGTCGGTTTTAACGTTGGTGGAGCTGTATTTAATTATTTGCATAGAAATTAACCACACAATTATTAAATACTGGATTACTTCCATTAAAAACTCCAGAAGTTGAAAATTGTGTTTCAACTCCGATTTCCGTTCCTGCAGTACTTTTTGTTAGTATGGAATTTTCTGTTGCCTCTTCTTGCTTGTTTCTTCATCACCGCCAACTATTCTTTTTGCTATGTCAGTCTTGCTAGCTACCGATTCCTCAACATAGCTCTCAGCTACAGACGACGAGCGCCAGCCTCCGTGTCTTTTTAGCATCAGAATATTTGCAGAGGTATTAGCCAACAACGTGGCTGATGTTCGGCGAAAGCCATGCCCAGTAATGAGCATCTTTTAATTTCAAGTAATCCGCAACAAGCCTGGGTATCTTTGACAGTGTGTTTATACCCACGGGTTGCGCTGAACATTTTCCATTACGGTAACACAAAAAAAACCTCCCTGCGTCAACAGATGATTGACGTAACGCTGCATATTTTCGGTAGATAGCAAGACCATTAAAACATTTACCTTCGGTGCCGGTAACAACAAAAGAGCGAGGCTTATAATTTTTAGTATTTGGAATATTGACAATCAGTATGGATCCTTTGTCTTCAATATCGGTGGTTTTCAAACTTACAAGCTCGTCACATCTGCAAGCACCCATAACCCCCATTACGACTGCCATCTTCATCAGCAGAAATCTCGTCGAGAGCTTCATTTATGAATTTTTCTATGTCCTTTTGCTCAAACGTTTTTGCCTTTTTAGATTGGTAGTAACCTTTTGATTTACTTTTTAAAACTGCAAACAAAGTTTTGAACCTACAAATATATCAGTCGGTTACATTCCATAATTTTAAAAAACATTAAATTACCTGCTAATATATACTTTTTCAAAAATGAACAAAGTTGATCTCGACATTGAATAAGGGGACCACAACGAAGGAGGTGCATACTTTTCAATTAGGCCGTTAAAATAGGCTACAACAACAGTTTCATTTATCACTTCTACCTTTTTTGCCTTCATCCATCCACGAAATTTTTCCATTTCTTTCATATATCTTCCCTTTGATTTTGTTGGCAACAAATGAAATGTAGCGGCATCAGCAGCTTCTTTGACATCGTTGGGCACAACAAATTCTTCACTTTGCTCCAATTTTGTAGCAATATTATACGGCAAATTATTTAGGATAAAAACCACGCGTAAAAATAGTGACAATTGAAAAATGTTAAATAGCAACGTAACAACACAACCTGCCTACGTTGTTTATATTGAATTGTTTTAAAACCAAAGGTCACTTTTTTCTGAATTATTTTGCGCGCAAACCGCGCGCTATTGATCTATAATTTTGCATAAGGCTTCTTACAACAAAATGCTGCGGGGGATTTACAAACAAGGGGGGGTACATTTTTTGCTTAATTTTTCGATATCTAGCGCCGTTCTCGAGTTATTGCAAATTCAAAATATGAAGTGTAATTATTGATGGCGCGAATATAACAAATTATATTTTCAGAAATTTTTTAGGTTTATAAAGCGCAGGATTAAACAAAACGCTATACACAGTAAAAAGTTTTTAGTTAAATTAACTAAAAATTTTAGAACTTTATTTTGTAAATATTTCGAAGAGTAGATGCAGAATTTGCAAATCAATGTTGCTAGAATCGAGATTTTGTGAATTTAATTATTACAATTTTTGTGTGTAGATGTTACAGTAGTTAAGAGTTATATTAATACAAAATATTTGTATAGTTTTGAAAGTTCCTCGGTTAATTTAATACTAAAACAGTGTCGATTTAATAAATAATTTTTGTAACTTGCACCAAATATTTTTATTATAGTGAATAATCTTCTTGGCGAATGCAACACTATACTATTAGTGTTGGTTTAACACACATTTTTTTGTAACTTTAAAAAAATATTTTTGCTTATGCAAGATTCATTTAGTGCACTGTTCTGTAGCATGAGATCCTAAGGCATTATTGATTTCAAGATCATCATAATAAAGAATATATGGGATAACAATTTTATTATTAAAATCGACTACTTTGGATTTCCATATTTCACCATGAATTATATTTGTTATATTATAACATTATTTGTTGCTTGATTTTCGGTTTCTAGATTTTTCATATTTTCAAGTGTTATATGTAAATTATTACCTAGTTCAAAATGTTTCTGAAATTGAAACCTTAACGGCATGATCATACCCTTACTTATGTTTTTGTTCATACAGACATCATTACTTGAAACGACCGGTCCAATTTCATTATTTATATTAAAAATTTTCGGTTCTCTATAGCAATCTTTTTCTTCTACTACTTTAACATATTTGTAAAAAGTTTTAAAATTTTGGAAAGGGTTTTTACAAAACTCAAGAATGTTACTGTATTGTTTACATTGTTCTGGTTCATTTTGAAAGTTTGCGACAAAGAAATTTTCTAGTTCACTAATTATTTTATTCAGTAACTTGGTTGTTATTTCACTTATGATTTCCTCAACATCTGTTCGTGCAAAATTTGATTTACTGTGAAGGTTGCTCATAAAAAGTAATGCCGATCTTTCTATAATAAACTTGTGAACTTGGTCCTTTTTACCTTTTATTTACATTTATTTAATACGTTTAATATTTACACATTTACATGTTATTACAACCGATGACGAGCAGGACAACGCCTTGCATCGAAACAACAGAAGCTGTTACACTTGCAGTGCAGGGTTCTGACTTCAGAACGATACTTTTGGTGTGGATGTGGGGTGTTTATATATGAAATCTCTTCATTGTTCCATTGTTCTTCTAATGGTCATCCAAGTTCATGTATTCCGCCGACTAAACTAAATTTTAACACTTATTGTAATTATCCTATAAACTAAACCGCTTATATGTGCAATATTTAATATATTGCAGTACTTTGCAGAATGACGCATCTTTGTAACTTAAGCTACGTTTTCATAGGGTAGTGTAGTGGTAGTGTAATGTGTAGTGATAGTGTAATGTGTAGTGTGTAATAATTTTAGCGTTCACATTGGTAGTGGATGGTAGTTGGCTTTCTGTCAAACTAAACGTCAGGTAACCATGAAACATGTCAACACAAATGTCAAACGAAACGGATTAGCTGAACTGTTTGTTCTGATTGGTCGTTGTAACGCTGTGTATGGTATCGTGGGTAAAAGCTAAAACCTACCTAGCTTTTACCATCCCCACTACACCTTACCACGCTTCTTACGGGCATATGTAATCTCCCCTAATCCAGCAGGTAGAATTTAAAAAAAGTGGTGAACTCCCCTAATTTTGAAGATTTCACCAATAATCCTAGTTGTAAACTCCCCGAATGTAATACATTTTAAGTAGGATAATTAAGAAGGACTTAACTAAATTATACATAATAACTAAACAGAAAATTCTGAATTTATTTAAAGTTTAAAATTTACACAAAATTCTTAATGAAAACCAATCACCTATAAAACTGTGATGCCGACATGCCCTTCAAGTGAAATTTTGGGGTGAAATTGGTGTCAAACGTTTGAGCATCAATGAGCTTCTAAATTTTTTGTTTGAACCTCAACCGTCGCGGAGTTCTTCGCGAAATATTTGGGGGGTGGGGCTGGAGACATGTTTTCCTATTTTCATTATTATTACGAATTTTTCTGCGAAATCGATGTCTATCGATAGAGCTTCGTTTGAGCTTGAATGAGCTTCCATTCCCATAATTATATTTTCATTTTCTGCAAAGTTAAGAGCATGTTAAGAGTATTTCAAATTTCGAGTCCTCCGAGCTGGTTTCGTACGAAAATCTTCCCCATGTTTTGTTTTAATTTGCATATTTGATAATAATTAATGATGTTCCTCGTCAAATAATTGAGTTAATTTCTATCTCTTCAATGGTTATTGTTCACTGTTGGAAGCTTGATCACAGCATCTCCACTTTTTAATGCACGATTAAAATAAAATTTATAATCCTCATAAATTAACTTTGTTTAATTATTAATAAATATTTGTAATTTTCTGACGAAGATCTTAATGCAAGATCGAAAGCTCAAATATAACATTATAATTATTCCTTAATTCGTAATTTATTAATAATTAAACAAATTTATTTTCACGAATTAATAATAAACCAATTTTAAATATTTCTCATAAATTAACAATTTGTTACCACATTGACCAGTAGTCCAATTATTTCAGACCAATATGTTTGAAAATACGCAAAAAATAAAGCGGCGTTCACAATGAAGTGGGGTCTTGCATTGTAGAGAGCTGGCAAGCGCCAATTAGATTAAAGTATTTTCGTGTATCCTTTTCTATGATTAAAAAATTGTTCATTCTGATTGGCTCTTCCTAACTTTCTGCCGAAGAAAGGCAAGACCCCACGTTATTGTGAACGCCGCTTAAGAATAACTTGAAATAATAATTTCCCTGAAGTAATAATTATAAAATCAATTTTTATATAGCAAACATTTTATGACTCCCCCCCCCGTATGCGTAAATATCCTTCATGGACAACTCATGAGCTCTGATGTTCCAAAGATTGCATATGGCCACAAATGTATAAAAACTAGAGCAAATTTCAACAAATAACCTAAGTTCTGATGTGCCAAACTTATCTGTGTATGGATTTCATTATTGACAAGAAGTTTTTGTTAAAAACAATAATTTGTTTATTAAAAAATAATTTTAATAAGAACAAAGAAAGCTTTTTGAAACAACTACAGACCAATATGTTTGAAAATAAAGAATTTTTTATATGGCACATTTTGTAACCCTCCCCCCTAGACGTAGATGATTTTTTTTATGGACGACCCCAAAGCTCTGATGTTCCAAACCTGTCTGTACAGATTGCATATTGGCCACAAATTTATAAAAAAAAGAGCGAATTTCAACAAATAACCTAAGCTCTGGTGTGCTATGATTTTCTAGCTATGGATTTCACATTGACAAGAAGTTTCTGTTGACCTTTTATTTAAAACTAAAAAAGTGCTCTAAAAAGTGAAAAATAATTTTAATAAGAACAAAGAAGCTGCGTGAAAGAACTACACCCCAATATGTTTAAAAGTACATAAAAAATAAGAACTTGAGATAATAAACCCCTGAAGCAGTAACTTATGGATACCCAACATTTTTACATTTGAAACAATGTTAAATAATATTTTTCATAATTACAAACAAACAACCAAACGTGATAAATGCAAAATAATGTTGTCTAGCAATGTTGTGTAGCATTATTTTGCATTTATAGCCAATAATGAACTCAAAAACTAAAACTTACATAATGTAACAATTTATTGTAGAAAAACGAACCACAACTACACCAATTATAACATTTTAATTAATTGACTTATTTTTTCTATTCCATTTATTTGATTATTTATATTCATCAAAGTTGGTAGCAATATATGATCCCTAAAGCCTATCTATAAGCGTTATAATCTTATTGCCTAGTAATCCCTCGACGTTAGGGGAGTTTACAACCAGGATTATACAAAAAATAAGCCCCATCTTAAGGTGGGTCGAAATTAGCGGAGTTTACAAAACCCCCTTCTTACACATTACACAGCGATTAGAACGGTACCATTAAAAACCGTTACTCTAAAGCTCCGTTTTCATAGGGTAGTGTAGTGGTAGCGTAAGACTTAGTGTGTAGTGTAAAACTTAGAGTAACGGTTTTTAATGGTACCGTTCTAATCGCTGTGTAATGTGTAAGAAGCGTGGTAAGATGTAGTGGGGATGGTAAAAGCTAGGTAGGTTTTAGCTTTTACCGCTTTTACCATACACCGCGTTACAACGACCAATCAGAACAAACAGATCAGTTAATCAGTTTCGTTTGACAACGACCATCCACTACCAATGTGAACGCTAAAATTCTTACACACTAATTTTTACCCACTACACGTTACACTACCAATACACTACCCTATGAAAACGTAGCTTAAGTTTTACACTACACACTAAGTCTTACGCTACCACTACACTACCCTATGAAAACGGAGCTTTACATTTTCACACAGTCATAAAATGCAACAAAGTAGTGGTGAATTATTTTAACATTTGCTAATACAAGATTCTTTACATCTCTAAACAATGAAAGTTATTGGTGAGCCGAAATTGATGAAAATATTTGAAATGTGCAACTAATTGTTCAACTGTAAAGATGGTATCAATATTTTGTTGCACGCATTGATAGCACTTCGGCATTTTGAAGAAATAATAATATTTTAACTTAAATCTTGAATTAGACAAAGTACAGTGGGTGTTAAGTGATCGTCAGATGTACTTATGTCAAAAAAATATTTTTGAATAAATATCCAAAAGCTGTAACTGTCTTTTGGATATTGCAAATCTAACACATGAAAAATTTTGAATAAAGGTTTAAGCACACTTGTACCACGCGACGCGACATAAAATTGTCTCGAGAGAGAGAGAGATAGCTTGTACACCTCAATTCCTCAATGTAGCTGTCTCTCTCGAGACAATTTTATGTCGCGTCGCGTGGTACAAGTGTGCTTAAACCTTAAACAGTCAAATGCTGTTATAAAATTTGAAAATTTGTATTTTATATTATCATAAAATACGACAAACTCAGTAAGTGATAATACGTTACTTCCTACTCCAATTAGGATGGGTTGGAGAGTTTCGTTCCTACTTATTAGTGTGCTTCGGTAGATTTCAATTTGTCTGTCAAAATCGTTGTTGACATTAACATGGATGAAAAAGGAATCCTGAGAGTCCTTGATCGTCGATTTGACTATTCTTTTCTTATTGTCCTTCTTCACCGTGTGCTTAAAGGTAGGCGGCAATAGTGAATGTAACAACAAAGCCACTATTACATCGCACGAAACATCTACAATAAAAATATACACGTTGTAGTTTAATACGAATATTTTATAAATTATTACCATAATATGATAATAATGAAATGGTATATTTTAAATATATCGAGTTATAGATAAATAAAAATTAATTTTTAAGCTTTAGAGCAATGTTTTTGCTCATCATCAGCAAATATAATAATGAAAATATAATAATTATTATGTTTCTGGAGATGACCATTTATTAAGAGCACATATAGCTCGAAATCTTAAAAATAAATATAGAATATGAATTAATTTAATTTTTATTTATTAATTTCTGACTTGCAGAATTAGCTTCATCTAAAAATTCCATCCTATGGTTATGTTATGCCTAGTTTACACGAGCTTAGTAACTAATGCTTAGTAGAGGAAGTGCAGCATATTTGGAATAGCATTTTGTTTTTGAGGCACAACAAAAAAGTGGAGGAGATAAATAAAAGAAAACTGCGTTTAATTATTCGAAAATTAATAAGCTTCATTAATCCAAACGATAAATGAAATTAAAAAACAAAAATTAACTTAATTTGATTTTATTACAACAATCTTCAGAGGAATCTGAATGGTTTCCAATATTGGAGTCATCAATATCAGTGCTTGAGTCTGAAGATTCACTGTTTAACAAATTTCTCTTCGTTCTTGCCTTTTTCTTTATTTTATAATAATAAGCTATAATTTTGGGTATCTTGATCTGAACTATAGGGAGACCGCTCTCGTCGACATTAAAAATTCGTGCAACAGGGTAAAACTTACCAGGCTGGACTTTTTCGGGATTGTCGTAAAATTCGTCCATTCTCTTCTTAGTGAAACCATTAGCTCTGGCTTGTGAAGTTCCGGTCGGCTGTCTTATGGACAAAATTTGTTGGTTCCGTCTCAAAAATCCTTTTAACCAATATCTCCCAGCAAATCCCTCTTTAAAGGGAGTTATTAAATTATTTTTTTTGCTAACTGATATGCTAGACGTAGATCCGTTCGAGTTAAACCATAAAATCTGTTTTCCATTGCTAGGATATACTCGACAAGCTGATTTTCAAGATCTTTGTTCAATATGGGCTTTCGACCAATCACTTTATTCGTTGTCTCCTCGATAGATGAACCCGTTTCATTTACCAATCGAAACAGCGTTGATCTGGGAACGTCGAATAGTTTAGCTGCCTTTAAAAAGCCCATTTTTTTTTCTCTAACAGCGATAATTGCTGCGGACATTTCTTCTTTACACCACTGCTGCCTCTTTTTGTATTTCTTAACCTCAGACATTTCTAAATGCAAAATAGAACGAATTAGTTTCACGAAAAAAAAAGTGCTAACAACATGCCATCTTAGCCTAAAATTGCATGTCACACATTTAATTTTTAAAATATTCAAAATATGAAAACAAAACCATAAACTAATAAGGTTACTATTTCTACCGTAAAAGTTTTCATAAAACAAGTTTCTTTGTATAGCTGCTTACATCACAAATACCAAGGTAACTCCTTATCACTAATTTATTCTCATTATGCAGGTGGTCACATGATGTTATAATTTACGCTATTAAAACATAGTTGACGCTAATGGTATCTGAGAATCTGAGATCTTGTTAGTAGCAAGATATCTGTTCGAGATGGAACACCGCAGCCGCTTTGTTTTGAAAAAAAGTGTGTTCAAACACTATTCCAATTCCTTTCGATTCCAATTCAAAAAAAAAAAATATTCCTGAACGTTTTGAATTTTGAATCTTTTTCTTTTCCTGATAATAGGTTGATCTAAGTGCTCTCATTTTTATTTTCGCCTCAGGAACCCCAAAACCTCCGTCTGGCCAGCGTGATGAGTTATGCCCAAACCAACCTCCATAATATGGAGAGGCTAATGTCCAGCAGTGGACGGAAAAGGCTGATAAAGAAGAAGAACCCCAAAACCAGTAATGTGCATCTCGTCAACAACTTTCTGGAATGCCGCTTCTCTCGCGTGTTTATTTTTATATGTGTACGATTTTTGGTTCCATAAACATTCATAAGATATAAATTCCTGGATGAATTTTATGGTTGTTTCGGAATTTCACCTTTTCGCCGCCATAATCACAAAATAAACTTTAAGAAATCAAAAACGAACGTACACGTATTTTCACTAGCCGTTCCAATTTATCACTTAACACTTGTTATGATTATTTACACGTCAGCAAGCGACAAGTGCTATGTTAAATTTTTAAAGTTAGTAAATAGAACCGACTTCTATTCACTTGCACTGGCGGTTGCATTAATACTAAGCACTATTTCAGCATGTTTATACCTACGACACACTGAGAGCGTTGATCTTCATTAATCCTAAATGAACTTCATTATCTTCAGTCTGTCAGGTCTCATTTATAAATTATTAATTTATAACTTCGTTTAAACTTAATTTTAGTAAATTAAATTCCGCTGTCGGTTACACGAAGATCGATTTCGGCAATTCTCGTCTATGCAAATGAGACTTGTTGGGATCAGCTGATTTTAGCATATTGTTTTTTAAGGCATTTATGCCCGTTTGCACCACCTATCCTTAAAAGTGACCTTTAGCTAAGTCCCTCATAATTTTAAGGTGGACCAATGAAAATCAGTGGTGCAATGAAAAAGGGTGGTACTTAGTGATTTAGGGTGAAGCTTAAGGTTAAGGAACGTTGGTGCAAACGGGCATTAAATGAATAAGGGCCGGTTCCACCATCTCTGGTTAAATAGTTTAATCACGGTTAGTTGGAGTTAATCACGGTTAATTCGAGTTAATCACGGTTAAATAGAAGAGGCTGTTCCACCAACTTTCTAACCATGATTAAAAGAGCTTAATCAACCCTCAAACTAACCGGTCGATTTTGACCATTTGGGTCGAACTAATCACGGTTAACTGATAGGGGCATGCGCTTTGATTTCAATCGAGCAACTTTCTCTTTCTTTCAACTTACAACAAAAATGTTGACAAGTAAAAAAATAAAGATTATTTCTTTTACGGGTAAGTTGGTAATTCAATCCTTTGTATAATGGTAAGCCATAAATCATAGTATAATAATAATTTAAAATAGTAATAAAATGCATATTTATGATAATTGTTTATTGAGTAATTCGGTTTTTAACTTTTCGTTAATGACCTTTTGCGCCATTAACTCCTTTTCTAATTCGGCCGTTTCTTTTTGAATTTGTTGAATTACTGTAGCCAGGTCTCCTTTTGTTTTCTCATTGGAATGCAGCAATTGTACATATTTAGTTTTATGTTCTGCCAATTCCTCAAACTTGGTCGAACGACTAGTGTATTTTGCCTTTTTTCGGATTTCCAATTGACGGTGGAGTTGTTTGAAAATAACTGACATTGTTACACGCTGGCCCGGATCAACTCATGACTCTACCATATTCAATAATTCTCGGCTGCATGTGAATTTGTAAGATAATCAATTTGGGGATGGTTTAATCTTAGGTGATAGTGGTTATGCAATTAAGGTGGCCGATTTCTATGGGGATTATCTACTTAACTAAAATTTATGTAACCCCCACTGCATTTCAATAATACTATCGCCAAAGCTACGAAAATTTTACAAGTTGTTCCTCAATGCTTCCCGTGTAACATATTGAAATATGAGACAATTATGTGTATTAGTTTTCGCGTAATCATGAGATTTCGCATACGCATGCGCAATACGCGTCATCGCTTTATTTATTTAATTATCAATGTAATAATTATCTTATACGCCTCATATTTCAATATGTTACACATGAAGCCTTGAGCAACAACCTGTAAAATTTGCATAGCTTTGGCGATAGTATTATTGAAATGCAGTGGGGGTTACATAAATTTTAGTTAAGTAGATAATCCCCATAGAAATCGGCCACCTTAAACCATATTTAATTACGCCATTATTAAATCCTCAAACAAATGCCGAACAAGTTTTTAATGAATCGCAAATAAGAACTCGGTGCACTATCGAAAGAACGTTTGGCATTTGGAAACGTATATTTCCATGTTTATCAATTGGAATGCGTTTTAAACCAAGTAATGTTCTTCCGGTGATAGTGGCAACTTCAGTCCTGCATAATAAAGCAAGACGTGATGTGGAGCCTTTACCACCCGATGATCCAGAAATAAATATCCAATGGGATGAAATTATTGGTGAAAATGTAGGTAATGTTGAAAATGTAGGTGAAGTTGAAAATGACCAAGAAGAAAATGACAACAATGCCACCCGAAGAAACTTAATTAACTACTTCGGAACGTTATAAAAGAAACAAAATTTTGTATAATTATTTAAAATAGTAATAAAATGCATATTTTTATGATTATTGTTTATTGAGTAATTCCGTTTTTAATTTTTCGTTAATGATCTTATAAAATAAAAAAAAGCAAAAAGGTTTTTAAAAACATTAAAAAAAAATATTATGAAAATATGTATCGTTTAATTTTAAAGTAGTAGGGTAGCAGCACCCCTACTACAACTTTCACGTGGCTATCAATCAGCCAACCAGAACAGCTTTTAGAAGTTTTTAGCGAAGATATCCGAACTTCAAACGGTTAACTAATCATAGAAAGAAATTACCCGGTGGAACGCTTTTGAAATTCATCACGGTAAATATTCCTAACCGTGATTAAATATTTCTAACCGTGATTAGTTAACCAACAATTTAATCAGAGATGGTGGAACCGGCTCTAAATATTATTTAAGAAATTATTTAATCAAGAAATAAAATAAAAATGACAATCTGCTAGATAAAATATATCCAAAATAAAATTGTCAAATTTTGTGTGGTTATATTAAAATAATTATTCTTAATTAGTGGCATATTTCCGAAAGAGTTTTCAAAACGTTGACGGCGGTGTTCGACAAGCCCCGGTCTTCATTTAGTTGATTATGCTATGATGCCAGATCTAGGGAATCGTCCCTAGTTCTAGAACAAATTTATTAAAAAATTATTTTCTTTTTGGAAATTTTGTGTTTTCTTAAATTTTTAAATGCTAACTTTATAAATTATAATCATAAACTGATTTTGGCCATGTCAGGCCAGAAGTACCCAGAAGTTTTGATCCAAACTGGAATTAACGCCACCTAGTCGCAACGCAACTTTTTAATCGTCGCCATTACTACCGGTCGTGTCTTCGTGATTCCCCAAATTTTTATATTATTTGTTTCAACATTTTTTTTTAATTTATATGTACATTAAAATTTGTTTGTGTGTGTTCTAGTTTATTATTTTTTCCAACTTTGTTACTTAAAATTTGTGTGTGTGTGTGTGTGTAAAACAATGAATTCAACGAAAAAGAGATTTCGATGGACAAAGGATTTAGAGATGGTGCTACTCGAAATTTGGGAGAGTAAGAATGTGGACTTACGAAGGCAGAAGAGGAATTCCCATGTATATGCCGAAATGGCGGCAGAGATAAAGAAGCTCATACCGACCAATGAAACGGAACAATTAAAAGGCCACGATGTCCAAACAAAAATCAATAATATGTCTCAAAGATACAGGTAAGAATTTCCGTAATGCAACGTACATAAGATAGAGGATGTAACTCTTGATGACTGTGGTTAAGCATTAATCTTTAATGTATTGAACGGATCACTAAATAAACTGATTCTTGGTCTATACGATAACTGCAAAGAGAACTTTAACTGATTGTCTAGGAGTTTGAATTACGCCAGCAGATTACATGGCTTCTGGTTATATTTTTAGATCTGAAAAAAAAGTGATGGGTCCTTCAGGTGGAAAGAGGCCGGAATGGACACTATACGATAGTGTCCATAAAATTCTTGGTTCCTTACCATGCAACGATTCATCGTTGATTGAGGAGAGCTTGGTAATAATTATTGATGGTAAGCAAGTAAATAAAAAGCTTTATATTTGATGTAAGTAACAGATGTTATTTTTTTATTTATATTAAAGAAGAGCCTGTGGAAAATGAAAATAATGCCGAGATCGGGATCACAGAGAGTGAAAATGAAACTGAAAAAGTAAATTTATTAATAATAATTATACAGGTATATATTAATAATAGTACAATAATTCCAGCAGGATGAAACACAAGATCTTCAATCATCAAGTTCTTCGGGGGTATTTGATTCATCGCCACTACCATCAACATCTTCGGCTTGCACCTGTGGCAGCACACCAAGATCTCCTAAAACATCAAGAGGATCAAAAAGAAAGGCCCAAGAAGACAAAGAAAATAGGTTCTTGAATGAACTTTCAAGATTGAATGATATTGCAGGTGCATGTCGCTGGCCCCCCCCAAATCGAATTTTGGGGTGAATTTGGTGTCAATCGTTAGAGCTTCGTTAGAGCCTAAATGAGCTTCCATTTTTTTCGTTTGAGCCTCAACCGTCGCGAAGATATTCGCGAAAAAGTTTGGGAGGGGCTGTAGACACGTTGGCCCCCCCCAAGTCGAATTTGGGGGTGAAAATGGTGTCAAACGTTAGAGCTTCGTTAGAGCCTAAATGAGCTTCCATTTTTTTCGTTTGAGCCTCAACCGTCGCGGAGTTATTCGCGAAATAGTTGGGGGGGGCCACAGACACGTTGGCCCCCCCCAAGTCGAATTTGGGGGTGAAAATGGTGTCAAACGTTAGAGCTTCGTTAGAGCCTAAATGAGCTTCCATTTTTTTCGTTTGAGCCTCAACCGTCGCGGAGTTATTCGCGAAACAGTTGGGGGGGGCCACAGACATGATTTGCTATTTTCGTTATTTTTACGAATTTTTGGATGAAATTGGTGTCAAACGTTAGAGCTTCGTTAGAGCCTAAATGAGCTTCCATTTCCAACATCCTAATTTCATTTTCTAAAAAGTTACGGGCATTTCAAATTTTCGATTGCTCCGAGCAAGTTGCGTCCGATAATCCTCAAATTTTATTTTATTTTACCAGATTAAATCTTTTGTTTAGATTAAAAAAATTAATCCTCCTTGCCATTATAATCTTCATAATAAATAAAAATGGAAAAATTAATTTTACAAAATTTTTCATACTTTTATGTTTCAATTCTGTTTCCCACTAATGTAAAGTGTGCACGCCCTTTTTTCATATAATAATGTAAGTTAAATTGCAAGAATTTGTAAAAACTGCACGCGTTTCTGAAAAACTAAAAGGGCCGAATACGGTATAATTACATTTTTATATCTTTTTCATTACTTACAGGACGTAGACACGTTTCATCGAATCGAAACAAAAATTTTACGCTCTAACGTCTGACACCAATTTCACCAAAAACTTCAAAAATATAACGAAAATAGAAAAACACGTCTACTCCCCCCCCCCAAAAAAAAGATTTAGCGAATAACTGCGTGACGGTTAAGGCTCAAACGAAAAAATGGAAGCTCAGTTAGATTATAACGATGCTTTAACGTTTGACACCAATTTCACCCCAAAATTCAAATAAAGAGGGAAAATAGGAAAACAAGACTACGACCCCTCCCTCCACAAAAAGAAAAGATTACCAGCAAGGAATTAATCGTTTGTGGAAGGAGGCAAAGCTGAAGGTCACCGATAAGATTGCTCTATGTGAAGCAAAATACACCAACATATCAAATTATTGATTAGTAATTAATTAATTTAAATTATAAGGTAAATCTCATGGGAGGGGGAGGGTGGCTCCACCACATTTTATCAAATCTCACCAAGGGGGGGAGGATGTCCAAATCAAAAAGAAATACCACAAGTAATTAATTAACGACCCCAGTTAGGGGGCTAACGTTAGGTTCTAACGATGCTTTAACGTCTGACACCAATTTCACCAAAAACTTCAAAAATATAACGAAAATAGAAAAACACGTCTACTCCCCCCCCAAAAAAAGATTTAGCGAATAACTTCGTGACGGTTAAGGCTCAAACGAAAAAATGGAATCTCAGTAGTTAGACTATAACGATGCTTTAACGTTTGACACCAATTTCACCCCAAAATTCAAATAAAGAGGGAAAATAAGAAAACAAGACTACGACCCCTCCCCCCACAAAAACAAAAAGATTACCAGCAAGAAGTTAATCGTTTGTGGAAGGAGACAAAGCTGAAGTTCACCGATAAGAATGCTCAGAATGCTTTATAATCTATATGAAGCAAAATACACAACATAATATCAAATTTTGGTAAAAGTTACCTAAAATATACTGTAACAATTTTATGTTATGCATTAAAAGGGGAACGCAATGTAAGTTACCGCAAAAATCCTGCAGAGGCGCTACAATCGAAAATTTGTAATTAAAATATTAATTTTTAATACTCCAAGTAGTGGATAATGCAGTTGGTGTTAGCATTCCATTTGTTGGTGATTCAGGCTATTGAAGAATAGGTGGCGCGCTATAACGACGTAAAAGTGTGACTTCACAATCGCTACACTCGAGTATCAGTAATAAGTAGACGAATGCTTAATCAGCAGGTGCATATTACTAGTTTGTTGATAATATGATCTTTATGACGTTGCAATAACAACTAACGGATGTCTGGTACATTTAACAAAAATTCTAATTAATTTTTTTTAAATAATACTACCACTTTACAATATTAATTTGATAACAATTTTAAATTGTATATTATATTGTCATAAATTAATCCAGACCACAAACTTTCCAAAATAACAACTTTCTAAAATAAAATATGGACCATTAAAGTTTGCAAAATTCCATCGGCCGGATTAATTTTATACACAATTATACCAAGCCAACCCAGTCGGAAATGTCCTTATGGCCCGTACGGCGGTTATCCTACAACCTTGCAATTTCTATCCAAAATGTACTTCAACGAATCCAATAAATTTCGAAATCGTTCTAAACTTCTTTTTTAAATGCTTTCTAAAAGAAATAGAACACTCTTTTTTTTCACTAACCTTTGCTTTTTATTCATTCGCAAAATTCTTGATACAAGCCAATAATTTATACGCTTAAATTTTCACAGCCGCTCGCGACTTCCCGTCGGCGCGGCGTAAGTCTCCTTTCTTTCTCTCTCTGCCGAAATCTTCCCGCAGAGTTCCACCTAATATAATAACCCGGGCACCTAATACTAAAATTGCAATCTTTCCCACATAATTCAATTATTTGAAAAGAAAACTCTGGTTTTATTAACAATTTGGTTCATGTTCTCCTTAGGTCACGGAAAACAAAAAAAGTTTGAAAAAATATGGTTACAAATAGAAATTTTTGAAACGGTCATTGCCTTGCAGCTAACGCAGTTGGATGCGAATGCGGGGTACCGAGTTCAAACTCGGGGAGTCAAACTTTCTTATGACCAAGTCTCCGTGCTTCGGAGGGCACGTTAAGCCGGCGGTCCCCCTGAGTTGACGAATTGCTACCGTTAACAAAAAACAGGGCTACAGGCACATCTGAATGGTAGGCTAGCAAGCTGCTAACGGATGTAAAACAACTATAGTCCAAAATCGATCTGCGGACTACTCACCAACCCGTCTGGCTAGCGTGGTGAGTTATGGCCAGATCCTTTCGTCTGCAAATATAACACTGTTCCACCATGATACCATTCAAAATACCATTTATTGTGGAAGTCTTTGCGTACCGAATACGTTTCATTCTATTCACATTAATAATAGATTGAGAGCTATTAGCGGATTTCATCCCGGATTTTAGGAGTTATGAAAATTTTCTGGCTTATAGATAGGCACCCCCTCAATACAAAACTGAAAATGGCAGACGTCTATTGGGTAGGATAAGATCTTAAAATAGTAAGAATTTGTAGAGCGGCGCGGGGTTCGAGGGATGCGGTAAAAAGGTATTCACACCACTATCTTCTTCTTCTTCAGCCTTTTTCCGCACACTGCTGGACATAAGACTCTGCATATTATGGAGGATCTGGCCATAACTCACCACGCTGGCCAGACGGGTTGGTGAGTAGTCCGCAGATTGATTTTGGACTATAGTTGTTTTACATCCGGTATAGCAGCTTGCTAGGCTAGCATTCAGATGTGCCTGTAGCCCTGTTTTTTGTTAACCCCGCGTTCGCATCCAACTGCGTCAGCTGCAAGGCAATGACCGTCTCTTACACCACTATACCGAAAGGTTATACAATAGCTTTCTATTGTGAGCGCGTGTCCCCTTACAATACATCTTTAGTATCCCGTCGTATAAAAGGCGCCTTCACAGGCTCAATCGAAAGTTTTACAATTTTAAAACATTAATTTAACTATGTTTCCGATCGAATTTTCATAATGAAATTTTTTTACATTATCTACAAACATTATGTAACCGTTTGGTGAAGTCGGCAGAAGTCTAGCAGTTTTAGAACATTTATCCCTTTGTCCCCCCCCCCTTTGCCCCCCTCTTATCCGACCAGGTAGACGTCTGCCATTTACGGTGTTATATTGAGGGGGTGCCTATCTATAAGCCATAAAATTTTCGTGACTCCTAAAATCCAGGATGAAATCCGTTGATTGCTCTCAATCTATAACGTAGAACTTTTTTGTAATAGTCATTCGACGGTTACATCATTTTTTTTAAACCCTGCGAATTGTTTCTGAATCGACATTGTTTCCTATTTTATGTAAAACTTCAGTTTTTAATTTTGGTCCACCAATTCTAGGATTTTTAAATTTATGTAACGAGATTCGATATTATTGTTTGAACTATAATATCTTATACACTTATATAAAATTTGTATTATTTTTTGTACAAAATTATTCAAGTTAAAATCAATTTAGAAATAAATACTTTTTATGTACACCCGGTATAACATATTATGTAATTAAATAATTTATAAAGTAAAAATTTCTATACTATTATTTGAATATAATATTATGCAGTCTTTGTAACGTAAGTTGTATGACGTAACCCGTACCATGTGACATTGTGATAAGCGCTTGCCTTATCTTGTTAGAGGTCCGTATAATGCTTACCTATGTTATGAAAGGAAAGTGTTTAAAAATGTACCTAGATGAAAAATTATTTACAAAAATGTCTATAATTTTGTTCAGGGATAAACATGTAAAAAAATAAATTTGTTTAGAATTGCAATTTTTAAGAAGTAATTTTAATTAAAATTTATAAAAAGATATTTTAGAAACATTTGGAATGATTTGAAAACCCCAGACTCGTAGCGATCAGCTCGTCACTTTGAGTAGATGGTAAGGAAGTTACCATTTTTATTTGTAAAAATAAATTGGAAATTTTGCATTGAAGTTGCAGCGCCATCACTCGGATACTTGCCACACCTTCTCCTCCCACGTCATTCTTCTGTTGACAATTTTATGTAAAAGTTGTTATTTGTATAGAACGTCCTGTCGTTATTATTGACAATTTCTACTTGGTACTAAGTATATTTGTTTCTTTTCATGCTGGTTTGGTATTGAATATCTTAAATTGCATCCACATTGAAAAAAATTATCAATCTGTAATTTCGAAATTTTTTTTATAAATTGAAATTATGAACCCAAAAAAGCTTAATACCAAGAATATTGTTTATAGAATAGTATTATCTCAACGAATTTGCTATATTTTAAATATTAAAGCCTGGCGGTTCCATGTAAAAATAATTAATTGAGAATCATCAGCGCCATCTTTTGAGATTTTTTTAGGCGCTGCCCTTTTAAATAAAAACACTATGCAATAGTTCAAAAAAATTCTTGAAAATGTCTATTTTTTCATAATTGAAACAAAATAATAATCTAATCAAACAGATTTAAACTTGAAGATTATCGTACGGAACTTGCTCGGATGACTTGAAAATTTAAAATTCCCGTAACTTTGTAGAAAATATAATTAAAATTATGAAAATAGAAACTCATTCAGGTTTTAAATAAGCTCTGACGTTTGACACAAATTTTACCAAAAATTTCATTAAAGAGCGAAAAAGAAAAACAAGTCTACTATTCCCCCCCCCCCCCCCCAAAAAAAAGATTTCGCGAATAACTTTGCGATGGTTCAGGCTCAAACGAACAAATAGAAGCTCATTTATGCTCTCATGAGGCTCTAAACTTTGACACCAATTTCACCTCAAAATTCGAGTTGGAGGAGGAGCAATGAGTCTACGCAACTAATAAAATTAACCCCATACCGGAAAGTAGACATGTTGCCCCCCTCCAAGTCAAATTTTGGGGTGAAATTAGTGTCAAACGTGAGAGAGTCGTTAGAGTCTAACTGAGCTTCCATTTCTTCGTTTGAGCCTTAACCGTCACGAAGTTATTCGCTAAATCTTTTTTTTTGGGGGGGGGGGAGTAGACGTGTTTTTCTATTTTCGTTAAATTTTTGAAGTTTTTGGTGAAATTGGTGTCAGACGTTAAAGCATCGTTATAGTCTAACAGCCGTATTCACCATTTTCAATTTAACAGTTTGATAAGTAACAAACTGTTAATACTTGACAGTCTGTTAAAATGAATTCGTATTCACCATCACATTTCAAAGTTAAAATAGTAAACTAGCGGTTATTAAAAAGTTACTAAAATTATTGTTGGTAAAACTCGCTCCAGCTAATTTCACTCGTATTAAATTAACCTTAAAAGTGTGGGTAGATCACGATCTAGTAAGTGTAGATCATGTTATTTTACATTTTGACAATTTTGACACATAAATAATATTTATCAGTCGGTTACCAAAGTTAACAGATCCATATTGATCTATTAACTTATTTGACGACTTGACAGACTGTTACTGCTAACAATCATTGGTGAATACGAAATTGTCACTTAACAAACTGTTAATGACTTAACTCTCTGATAGCAAATTAACAGAGCTTGGTGAATACGGCCATAACTGAGCTTCCATTTTTTCGTTTGAGCCTTAAGCGTCACGAAGTTATTCACTAAATCTTTTTTTTTGGGGGGGGGGAGTAGACGTGTTTTTCTATTTTCGTTATATTTTTGAAGTTTTTGGTGAAATTGGTGTCAGACGTTAGAGCGTAAAATTTTTGTTTCGATTACAAAAAGTAATCCTAAACCAACAATGAAAGCTCATTTAGGTTGTAATGTTTGATACTGATTTCACCCCAAAATTCGACTTAAAACGTGTCTACGTCCTGTAAGTAATGAAAAAGATATAAAAATGTTATTATACCGTATTCGGCCCTTTTAGTTTTTCAGAAACGTGTGCAGTTTTTACAAATTCTTGCAATTTAACTTACATTATTATATGAAAAATGGGCGTGCACACTTTACATTAGTGGGAAACAGAATTGAAACATAAAAGTATGAAAAATTTTGTAAAATTAATTTTTCCATTTTTATTTATTATGAAGATTATAATGGCAAGGAGGATTAATTTTTTTAATCTAAACAAAAGATTTAATCTGGTAAAATAAAATAAAATTTGAGGATTATCGGACGCAACTTGCTCGGAGCAATCGAAAATTTGAAATGCCCGTAACTTTTTAGAAAATGAAATTAGGATGTTGGAAATGGAAGCTCATTTAGGCTCTAACGAAGCTCTAACGTTTGACACCAATTTCATCCAAAAATTCGTAAAAATAACGAAAATAGCAAATCATGTCTGTGGCCCCCCCCAACTGTTTCGCGAATAACTCCGCGACGGTTGAGGCTCAAACGAAAAAAATGGAAGCTCATTTAGGCTCTAACGAAGCTCTAACGTTTGACACCATTTTCACCCCCAAATTCGACTTGGGGGGGGCCAACGTGTCTGTGGCCCCCCCCAACTATTTCGCGAATAACTCCGCGACGGTTGAGGCTCAAACGAAAAAAATGGAAGCTCATTTAGGCTCTAACGAAGCTCTAACGTTTGACACCATTTTCACCCCCAAATTCGACTTGGGGGGGGCCAACGTGTCTGCAGCCCCCCCCAAACTTTTTCGCGAATATCTTCGCGACGGTTGAGGCTCAAACGAAAAAAATGGAAGCTCATTTAGGCTCTAACGAAGCTCTAACGATTGACACCAAATTCACCGCAAAATTCGATTTGGGGGGGGGCCAGCGACATGCACCTTGATATTGCGGAGAGGGAACTGGTCCAAAATGAGGCGATAACTGAAGCACAGTTGCGATTTATTGCAACTATGGAATCCAGCATGAAGTTAATCATGGAGAATTTAAAAAAAAAATTATATTTAGACTTTTCAAATAAAAACTATATTACCAAAATATTTTGCAAGTGCATCCCGTATATTTGCACCAGTGGGATTGTTATTACCCCTAGAAGTAGCATATGTAGGTAGCACTCTACCATCGGTATTTTTCGACTCATCTCTCCAATGTTCAGGAATATTATCCCCATTTTCATTGCAGAAATTACATAAAATACAACACGCTTTAATTATTAAAGACGCATTATTGATGTCAACTTCCAAGCCCTTTAACAAACGACGAAATCTTGCCTTCAACCGACCAAAAGCATTTTCCACCACTCGTCTGCACTTAGACAAGTGATAATTGAAAGTTTTTTCAATCGGCGGCTGATTTACTTTGTAAGGGAAGGGCTTCATCATAAACTTTGTCAGTTTAAAAGCAGAATCCCCGATCAAAAGCACCGGTACCGAAACACCTTTGATCATTTTCCCATTACGTAGATAAATCTTGTTAGTGGCATGTTCCTTCTTGATGGAACTATTTTCAAAAATATATGAATCGTTGTTACGTCCTGGCGATCCAACATTTATATATGTGAAATTACATCTACAAAACATGCAATTATTAAAGTATCTGTTACTATCCATACCAAAATATCAACCTGTGATCAACGACCGCTAATAGTACAGTGGAGTACCATCCTTTATAATTATAATAATCCACAGCCACATCTTTTGGTGGACAGACCTCAATGTGGCATCCATCTACAAAAATTGCATTATATCTCAAATTTAATATAATAAATTTATCAAATTACCTACTGCACCCATACACTGCGGAAAGCCTAATTCTTCGAAACCATTTACAATTTCCTTTACCTTCCTTTCCGTAGGAGGGTAAATCGATAAATAGGTTTCTTGCAGCCTTTCACACACAGCTTTGCAAAAATCTATTACGATCTCTCCTACGGTGGTTCTACCTACACCAAATAAATTTGCTGTAGTGCGATACTCTGCAGAGCTGCCTAATGCATACATAGCAATGGCTATTCTTTTTTGTAAAGGTATGGCTGCTCTGAAGTTAGTTGTTTTTGCAGCCAGAGACGGCAAAAGTTCTACTAACTTATTAAAATTGTTCCGATTTACTCGAAAATTTTCTTTAAACTTTGCGTCTGTGTAAGTTGGTACTTCCTCTTCCCAGAATTGACTATTTCTGTTCTATACGTTTCAAACAAACATTATTTCTGATATATTATACTTTCTATATACTTACAAGTTTCCATATCCTTCTAATTACAACACGCCTTCGTTCAAAGGCCCTTTGCCTCACAGCATAAAAGTATGCTTTTCGCCTTGCAGCTCTCAAGGCTCTTCTTCTTGCGTTCCTATTGCGTACTACTTGCAATGCGTTAAAACCAGACATAGCATTAAACGCTATATTTAGCTGTTCGCTTAAATCCATTATTATTGTTATTATATTATATTATATAATTTATAAAATGAAGGATTTAAATGTAAGCATAAATATTAACACAAATTATCAAACAAAACTTATCACAAATATAAAATACAAACCGTAAATATTATACAAACCGTAAAGCGTAAATAGAAATACTAAATAACAAGCTTTATTGAGGTTATGATTATGACATCTTTATAATCAGTGGTATTCAACCTCTTTGTATTTGGCACTCCACACTAATTTAATCAAAATTTTAAAGTTTTTTTTACCTTGTTTTCATGAAAGCAAGGTATAAAAATTATACAAAATTCGAAAAAGAGGTATTTTAAAGAATACGAAAGTATCAATTCACTTTATCAACTGTTAACTCAATGCCCATTCGAGCCGCGGATTGTGCAGCACTGTTTTAAACAAATGTTAATTTAAATATTCGCAGTCTGTCACCTATATTTCGTAATGAAGATATATTTAGAATGATCATTCTTATTGATGATCGTTAGTGGCAGTCTGTCGACGGTATTACACGCAAGGTATTAGTACTAAGCATTAGCTACTAAGCTCGTGTAAACTAGGCATTATGGTATTAGTGGACGACACAGATGTGCTATTTTCACTCAATTGATCATCGCCAATTGAAGTCCACAATGATAATGTACATGTAGGCGCATTCTGAAATTTTTTTATATATTGTCGTGTTACACGGCTCAATAACGCCCCTAATTATAGTCAGGGATGAAACCTCGCTTAATGTGCACACTCGAACAATAGAGGTCCGGCTAGCTTTACGTCAGGTTCACAAATCTGAGGCCACAATATCTGCAGGTGGTGGGTTTCAGCGATATTAAGCAAATGACGCAATAAATCAAGAGGTAATTTATTTAAATAACTCAAATTCAATAATGGAGCAATTCTGATTATCTATGACACAAATGTCAAGCAATATGCAAAATGGTGTGTAAAATGTACAAACGATAAATAAAATGTATCATTTACTATCAAAAACTCAGCTATACTTTTATTTAGCGTTATGTTTATGTAAATCGTGTAACAAGAATAAAAACAATTTTGTACAATAGTGTTTTGATAAAAAGTTCATAATCCTTACTTGACATGACAAGTTGATGTAGTACACAACCTGTGAAGCATCCCGTACATTGGCAATAGTCGAATTCGGCAATACGCAACTCAAACATCAAATGGCTTCCAGCGTATAGACAGATGGTAGCTCAGCTTCCGTTGGCTTCCAAAAATGCGCTGCCATCCAAAAATCAGTAACGTGATGTGTGAAACCTCTCCCGTGGTACATCCAAATCTCAAGGATTGATTTAAACAAATTTCCGCAACTTTTAAACCAAAACGGCAGCAAAAAACGTGCAACTTTTTGGTTAACCTCAAAATCAACATGTAATGATTTTTAAATCGACGAAATATCCAGTCATCCAATACAATAAGTGATGTAAAACTCGTTCGTACATCAAATTACTCATTAATTTTAACTTCCTCACGTTATTTTATGTTTAACAAATGCAAAATGTGCAAATTTTTATTATGGTCGATAATTGCTTGCGACCAACCAAAATGTGTGAAAACTTTATTTTCACGAAATAATAACGCTCCAAGTACTCACAATTTATTCATCTCGTCGATATAATTGTTTTGGTGCCCAAAGGAATCTTCAAAACAACCCTCCCCGAAGGAAACTGCGAATTGACTCCCGCAACATGACCACACACATTCCCCATCAACGGTCGGCACAAGACAAACTTCATTTCCAAAAACGCACATGCCGTCCCATACCACTACAAAAATTCTACTTTTCAACTTAAAACCGTAAGTGTTCACTTCCTGCCGCCTTTTATTCAAAATAATCAAATTTTCAAAATTTCAGGTAAACAATCGATATACCTGTGTAAACACATCACAAATCCGCACGAAACACACCATACTCTCAAGGAAATCAAATCTGTCTCAGTTTTCTGTGTTAAAAGTTACAAAACAATTGCTTGTTATACAAAATTGCCTCCACATCAGCTGTCTCATAAATGACAAAATTTAAATTTAACAAAAATTACAATTTGCTCATTTGATCGACTTTTTCACACTTCAATATATATCGTGCACTTTTCGTATATTACACTCATAAGGGGACATAAGGCCCGTACTTAGTCATGTTTTGTTTTAAAATAATTAACGTAGTTTGTTGATGAGTTAGCTGTAAGTTCCCTTGTCAGTAGGTATATTATTATACTAATAACCTAATAAGTATAATTTTGTAAATTTTCTGTTCACCTTTGTTAATCTCCAATCGGATAATTTTCGACGAAAGTCAATTCGAACTCCCAATTTATAATCTCTCAATAGTTCCTTGAGATCTTCTTCTGTCATATACAAAAGCCTTTCACGAGTGATTTCTTCAGCTAACAATAATAATTATATTTTAATTGCAAAATCAAAAAAAGGTTTAAATTGAAATTGGTCAATTGCCAAAATGTTATTTTTTCGAGTTAATTTATTAGCTTTTTGTATGAAAAATTATGTACTTTAGCGTACTTACATTTTAGTAGCTCAAATAAGTGCCCAAAACCCCAACTGCTTAGTAAATCACTGAGAGCCAAATCTTCATCATTTAAGAGCGTTTCCGCCGAACGGCCGAAATCCGTTGTAGGGTTTAATATGGAATTGATTAATAATTCTGAATATTGAGAACTATTATTATCCATCGTGTAATATTATTTATTAATGATAATTTTCGACGATATAAACGCAGATACGTGGGTATGTATATCTACAGAGTTAATTTATAATAAAAACTAGCGGACCCGGGCGAACTTCGTACCGCCTTAGAAGGGTTGATTCTCATCATTGAAGCACCGTGTGATATACAATATTTTTGGTTGTTTTCTCAGGTGCGAGAACGAACAAAGCGGATGGTTTGCCGACACGTGAACATGCTACGTACAATTGACCGTGAGAGAAGCATTTATTTTCTAAATTCAAACCAGAAACACTCAACGATTGGCCTTGAGATTTGTTGATTGTCATGGCGAATGCAAGACGAATCGGAAATTGTATTCGTTTAAACTCAAATGGCATATCGGTTGGGATCATCGGAATTCTCGGAATGAGAACTTCCTCACCTTCGAACTTTCCTTTGAGTATCGTCGCGTGAATCACATTGCCCATGAGTTTTTTCACCACCAAACGCGTTCCGTTACATAGTTTTGGTTGGTTCAGATTTCGAAGCATGATCACTACCGAGCCAACCTTTAGTTGTAAATTGTGCTGTGGCAAGCCGGGCAAATCCAATGAGTTGAGAAATTCAGTAGGATAGTTGGTTGCTTCGTCTTCGTTTGTTACAGAGTCGATAGATTTTAAAGAATGCAGTGGACCAAAGATTTGATTTTGAATTGTCAAGTTTAAGTAATCTACATCTTTGTTCTTTGCCGCGAGAATTGCCCGTGCTCTCAACCAATTGTGATTTTTATGGTTAGCGACGATGTTCGGGAACACTTTGTCGATGAGCTCGTCCTTTGTTGAGGACGAAATTGCAAAAATTATGAGGAAACGAAATCAATTAGTTCGATTCGTCGACAGGAACAAGCCGGGAAATTGTAGAAATTGTAGATGACAGCACATGCTATGCCGTAAAACAATTTTATACAGGCATGTCAAGTGAGCATCCGAATATTGGATGCCAATTTGCCTCGGATGCCATTTTTACCGCAATTTTTGCATGGTTGGATGCCAATTGGTACGCCAAATCAAACTATATCTACAGAGTTAATTTATAATAAAAATTACATAAGATAAAATAATATCAAGTGGATAAAAGTAATTGCACACACTAATTTCTTTCCACAAGTAACTCTTTCATTTAAATGTACCATAATGAGAGAGCTGAGATTTTAGGAACCAGCACCTGATCTTAAACTACATGGAAGCTGAAGTGATTGACAATAATTATATTGTGGGAATTGCCAATGGTTTTAAAAAGTTTTTATGACCAATTGTAAAACCTAAATAAAATAAGAAATAAGCATTTTTGATGTCAAGAATTAGAATGTGCTTTACCTTTATTGAATAGGTTTTTATCAAAATGTGACAAACTCTCATAAAAGGGCTAATCATTTTCGTAACTTTTAAAGAATCTGGATTCTTTGTCCTCCAAGTATTGCAAAGATTCGTAACAATAAGTAACAAAATTAAAAGAAAGGTAATCCAACCTATAACTTGCTGGTATGTAACTTTTCTTATTTTCACTTTTTAAAAACTTCTTTGGCAAATAAATTACACTAAATATACGCGACTACAACTGTACTATATACTACAAACACAAATAATCTAAAAAAAACGGCAAAACAACCTATAACGTGCATGTAAATTTTGTTTGTTTATGTCTCCAGGAGTAGTTCTAAAATTCTCCGCAAGACGGCGTAGTCCTTAGCTGGAGATCCCAATAAATAGATAGGTAACAATTTTATGGTTAGCTAACGATAAGAAGGGGTTAATTTTACTATAATATTTGCTTGAACACAAATTATAATGGAATTGATAATAGTAAGCAAACTACATATATTATTTGTTAGAACTAAGGTAAAACACCCAGCACTTGAACACCGCAAGAAATGGAACTAGTACTTGAACAGATTTTTGAAATTGTATTAATGCAAAAACGGAATATTCATAATAAGTAATATCCGTATTTTATAATTACTTGATGATTTAGCAATTGATTTCTATAAGTTTTTTTAAATTATAAATCGAAATAATTATATTTATGTTAACTTGAAAGTTGGCATGTGGAATAGCCGATAAGCATGCTACTTTTGCCATGGTAAGTTACTAAACCGTAAACCGCGCAATCACAGTTTTTAGGTTATGAACTTGAACTCGAAAAAACTAACATAAAATGATCACGTTTGTCCATTACGTTTGTCATACATAAATAAATCAATGCTGCCAAATGTATCTTTAGAATATCGATTGGATTTTTGTTTGATTTTAACTATTTTCACACGTGTTCAAGTACAACCACCACCGGAGTGTTCAATTACGGCTGCGATTCAAAATAGATTGTTCAATTACTGCTGCATTGGAAGTATATTTTAAAACCTTGTAAAAATATGATAATTTTATTAATTATTCCTTTTTTCTTTGTTATTATATGCAAAACTATCTATATTTTTATAAATAACATATTTTAATCAAATTAATCGAATTTTATTTGCTTAAATTATGTATTCTACCCAGAACGGCTTATGTATTCACTAGTTCTCGATAACGTTTTTATTACAAGCTTTTTTTTTAACAACGCCTGGCCATCTGGTGATTCTACTTGGGTCACTTTCAGTTCTAGTCAAGCCCTACATATACGCTGAATTTGGACGAAATCGGTGATGCCGAGTAGGCGATCTCTCCTTGTAAGTAGAGTATGATTGTGTTTAGACGCTGTTCTGTCGTACCCAATGTTTCCAGTGATAGCACATGTTTCGAAAATTCATCTAATAATTTTCTTAACTCAGTACTACCTTCCTCCTTTACCACCGGTAAATTGAAAAGTGCCCTTACATGATTGTTTATCAATAGTTTTTTGTTATCATACCTATCGCAGATTAAATTCCACCCAATATGATAATTTGTTTCAGTTATTTCTAATGATCTGATTATTTGAGCAGCTGGTCCTTGCAAACTGGACTTTAAATAATGCAGTTTTTCAGTGTTTGAAATTTTTGTATTTTTATTAAGGATTTGAACAAATCACGATACTCTAACCAATTTTCATAACCGCCTGAGAATTTAGTTAATTCTATTCTGGGCACATTAACATGACTCGTATTATAGTTTTGATTTACAAAAATACTAGAATTGTTTTGATTTGAATCGCCAGTTTTGTTTTGATTTGAATCGCTAGTACTGGAATCTATTTCTGAACCAACAACTGACTGCGCTCGCGAATTTTGATTTGAATGAACCGGTAAATTTTGTTGATTAATGTTTTTTAATCTGTAATCACTTATAAATGATTCCGCCTTTGCGACAATTGCAAAATATTCGTTGTCAAAGTTAGCACTCTCCTTATATTGTTCATCTAATTCTTCATCTTTGCAAATTGTTTCAATTATTGACTGTATCTCTAAAAATTCCTGATACAAGCCCTCTATTTTAGCAACCCTTTTTTTCTAATCCAATTATGTCCTTATTTTCAAATTTATAATTCGCATCATAATTATCTACATGAGTTTTAAAACAAGTTAAGCTTTGTTTTTTACTACCCCTGCTTCGTTTTAATGTTTTTAAATTTTCCATTGTAAATATTTATAATTTACCGCTTGAAGGTTTCTATAGTTAGATAAGGAAGTGGATATGTTAAAGATAAGCACTCACCGTACCGTCTGCGTCTCGCATTCCAGGATCCAATCGTTCAACCAAATATTGTTTGTATCGCGTAGGATGCCAAGTTTTTCGTATTTATCGGGACTGCAGTTTGACTGGTCCAATGTATTTACTAAGTTTTTCCAAATTTTAACAATTAATGATTTAATTAATTGTCGTGTTGTTTTGTCCAATGTATTTTCCAATTTATCCAATTTTTAACAATTAAATTATTAATTTAATCGATAAATGTTGATATCTCGTTTGTTTTTGAAGTTTCAAAAAATGTGTTTACACTTTCTTCAGACACTTTTTTAAGGGCAACAAGATAGGCTGAATAGATTTTAAATATTTAAGTGAGTTTCCGAGTTATAATACAAAGTTGTGTTTTTTTAAATAGAAACCATAGTTGAATATGACATTTTTACATAGCATTTTTTATCCTCTTTTCAATGATATATAACAAGTGGGGTCCATTATTTCAAATAATTCCCATTTTATTAAAGAATGCAATAAAAATAAAAAAAAAAAAACAAGAATTTAATAACATTTTTAGTAAATAACAATAACAATTTTCAAATAAAACAATAAATACAAACTTTAAAGTAAGTATTCAAACTGAAGTCCCTTATTTTCAATATTATAATTTTGTCAAAACGAAACACTACCAAATCTTTATTGACATCTAAAACATCGTCACCAATTGTTTTTCAGTGGGAAATTTTTGTTTAGTTGCTGTCGTGTTTAAAATTGTTATTGTTATTTACTAAAAATGTTATTAATATTTTGTTTTTTTTCTTATTTTTATTGCATTTTTTAATAAAATGGGAATTATTTGAAATGATGGACCCCACTTGTTATATATCATTGAAAAGAAGATAAAAAATGCTTAAAAATGTCATATTCAACTATGGTTTCCATTTAAAAAAACACAACTTTGTATTATAACTCGGAAGCTCACTTAAATATTTAAAATCTATTCAGCCTATCTCGTTGCCCTTAAAAAAGTGCCTGAAGAAAGTGTAAACACATTTTTGGAAACTTCAAAAACAACCGAGATATCGACATTAATTTATCGAAAAGTCCAATAATCGAACTTTTGGCTATAACTCGAAAACAAAAAAAGATAGCGAATTCCGGTTTTCGCCATTGAGCTTTTCTCAAAAAAAGAGATCGAGGATGCGCCATCCATTTTTCGATATCTCCTATAGTTACCGATTTCCCCATAAGAAGAAGCGAATTTGAGCCACCCTGTACAGGCGTTTAAAGAGAAGCAAGAAATATAGCGATTGATTTATTTATTCGGTTTTATTTTTTGTTAATTTTTTTTGTATAAACTTTTATAATTATATTGGCCTCAGTAGTACCTACTCAAGCCAGTATAAAAATATATGCAAAATAAACAAAAAACCAAATAAATAAACAAATTATTGCTATTAAGTATTGTTTGCATCTTTTTAAACGCCTGTTAAAGGTAAGAACTAAATATCCATTAAATTCCAAAATTTCTTCTCGTATACCAATAATAATAATAATATATGGTTTATTAAATTAAGTTATACATGCAATACATAATAAAACATAATAAAAAAGGTACAAAGGTTCAGCAGAGCTGGTTTTCAACAAGTACCCAATGTGAAAACAAGTTATATTTTAACACACCATACTATGTTAAATTGTTATCAACAGGGCTCGGAAGTTATAGCACTAAAAAAGTGTACTTTTAGCGCTTTAATATGCACTTAAAAACACCAAAATTAGCGCTATAAATAGCACTAAAAAAATAAAAAATATGCAAAATAAAATTGTCAACCAATTTTGTTTATTTTTAAATGAATTTTAGAATTTTCTCAATTTAACAATTTTTATAGAATACATTGTATTATATAAAATATTATGGTAAGGATTTTATGAACTGCTACACGTAGGTACTTGGTGCAGCTTTGGAACATTTCCTGTTAACATAAATATACAACACGGTTTTAGAATTATTGTACATATAATAACATAAAGTATTAATTTTAAATGTTTTGCTAATTTACCTTGAGAATTACACTGAATTATAAGATGTTTTCTAATGTTTTCAAATTTGAATGATCTACGGTTATTTGACAGAAGAGTTTTGTATGCTGAGAACGATCGTTCAACATCGACAGACGTCACGGGTGCGTACTTAAAATATACCAAATCATTACAATTTAAATCTTCAGGAAGACCATCTAAATTTCCGGACGTTTCTTCACCAGTTAGAATTTTTGAAATTTTTATTAGGGCCGAGAGACCATGATTTTTTTCTAGCACCTGTTTGAACTTCTTTTGAATAGATTTTCCATTTGGATCGCATAGTGTTTCAAAAGATTTTTGAACATCTTGAACTATTTCAATTGAATCTGATAATGGTACATTTTGCCGTTGTAACTTTTCAATAGCCAAGGTTAATTTGGAAAAGTTTGATTTAATATAAGTTAAGTTATTTTGTAATCCAGGTTTTATTATGTAGTCTTGAGCATCTTTAATACTAACTGCTTCATTTTTATCTAACATGAAAACAACACGGGATATTATCCCAAAATTCTCGGCATAGTAAATTGCCGCATTAATCCAACTTCCCCAACGAGTGAGAATTGGTTCTGGAGGTAAGGTTAGGTTTGGAGCTTCCGTTTTAAATACAAGTAAACGACTAGGAGCTTTTCGAAAGATTTTTTTAACACTCGAAATGACTTTATCCACTGCATGAAATTGACTTCTTATTTCTTCTGCGACCCTATGGAGTCCATGTACAACACATGTAACATGGATCATTTTTGAGTAAAGACTTTTTAGAATTTCTCCTGATTTGACCATGTAAGGTGCGGCGTCAGATAAGAATAAAAGGACATTATCATGTTGGATACCAGCTGGCCATAATATAGCCATTGATCTATCAAAAAGTTTGCTGATTGTGGAGTGGTTAGCTTTTTCTAGTTCATCCGAATTGAGTAAAAAAATGTCGCCTGCACAATTATCATCAAGACTGCCAACAATTACATTTGCTATGTATCGACCCTCTGCATCGGTGGTCTCATCGATACTGACCCAAATTTTTTTGTTTGAAATTTTTTCCCTAATTTTATTCATGGTCTCATTGTAAATATCAGTTACATATCCTTTTCGCAACGTGGACTCGTTCGGAATTTCATTTTTCGTATATATTTCCAAAAATGTTTTAAATTTTGAATTTTCTAATTTATTTAAAGGAATGTTAGCGGAAATGAGAGCCTCGCACAAATCTTTATTAAATGACGATTTTCTAGTAGTATTATTCGTCAACAACTGTTGTTGTTTTCGATTTGTTTGTAAATTATATCTGGCGAAGCCTCTGATGTGCTTGTCACTTTTTACATGTTGCGATACATTAAATTTTTTGTCAGAATTAACTTTAACTTCACAAATTTTACAAAATAAGATACTTGTATCAATTGAGAAAATATTAGAACCAAATTCATTAACATAAGTTTGGAGACGATACGATAAACTTTGTTTTACTTTAGGCATTTTTAAATCAATATAAAAAGACGAGAGTCAGTACAACAATACTTTACATTCAATTGCAACGAACACATTCAGATGACGGCGGAACAGTAATAAAATCATTCCGTAAGTTCATAGTTAAAACACTACGATTAGAATAATGCTGTCTCAGGTCAATACGGGGAATACGATTATACGATACGTCTGATATAATTTTAAAAATAAGCAAATTCTTTGAATATGTACACACCTATTATTTGAAAATCATAATACGTGTTTAAATAGTATTACATGTTTATTTTCGTTGGCCCATTAATTCGTATGAGGTAAAAAAAAATTTTTTTCATTAAAATTCTGCTTATTTCTTCAATTATATAAAAAATATGCCTATAAATAGCACGTAAAACGCAAAAATAGCAAAATAGCATTAAAAACCTTAAATATGCAAAAATTAGCATTATAAAATTTCGTATACGGCATCAGGGAAGTGTGAAACAAATTTGTGTCTTACTTTGAATATTCTAGGACTCTCCAGAAAAAATATGCATTTGCTAGAACTTCCGAGCCCTGGTTATCAATAAATATTTATATCCCACTAGCTGTTGCCCGCGACTTCGTCCGCGTGGAATTCACATTTTTGCGCCTAAACCTTTTTCCTTCCGTCTCTATACTCTATAATCTACTCCATCGGTCTCTCTCTCCTGGTATGTTGTCCACAGTTTCTCCATGCAGTCCTGTCCTGCACGCTCTCTTTCCACTCATCCACCTCTACAGCTCCCAAATCGTACCTCGCTTGTTACTCCTGGCTTCAACATTACTCTGGAACTCCATCCTCTAACTCCCATCAGTTCCCATTTCCGGCTACCTCCACCTCTTGTACTCTTTGTATCTTCCTCATTTTCCCTTCTTCTTTCCTTTAATAATAGTGTTTTAGCAGCTAAACACGCTGACAATAAAATTGATTTTAAGTGCATTGCTAATGAAGGTGATTTGAATTGTTTCGTCGTAGCATCATAACCAGAAATTATTTGTGCTGCGTGAACAACTTTATCGTAATGTTTTGTATTCATTACTTCTAGCATTTCCGTTGAAACCATAAATATCTTTGAGAGGAATAAGGAGCCTACCAAGTTCTCTGATTTTATTAGATACTGCACTCTTAATATGTGGTCTTTTATGTTTGCGTAAATAATCTTCTGCTCGCGTTCGTTCTTGTCCATTTTCAGAATTTGCATTACAGTTGCTAAATGTTTCCGTAATTTGGTTGACGTTAATAATGAAGCCTTTTTACCATCTCCTAATGCTAGCTTTGCATGTTCGCAATAGGATTCCTCGTTCCAGGACATCCAAATAAAAATTCATTATCTTCGAGTGAAAAATTACCTCGTAAGTTAATTGCAAGATCAATCGCTTCAACAATTTTTTTTATCGAATAATACGGGAACGCCTCTTCCTCGTTTTCCTCTTATGACGACTCGCTTCAATGACTTAAACAATATTTTTTCTGATTGAGTTAGAGCTTTTTCAAAATCTGATGATGATGCCATATCGCAATTTTTCATATATGTTAAGATAGGCATTCTTTGAAGTTCGCCAACATGTCGCTTGTTGAAAATCAAAATGTTACAAAATACGGAGTCCATTAAATCGCGATATGCTTGGGGAATCATTAGATGTTACTAGTAAATGTGCTTTGGAATTTGTTATCAAATTATCCAAGTATCCTCCAAATTTCTGTAAATAAAAATATAAATAAAAAATAATTATTAAATAATGATAACTTTTACCTTTATGTCTTCAGCCATTGGAATTAATGCTGGCTTATTGAATTTATTGATGGCCAAATTTTGTCCAGCCACGCTTGATATTTCGTGAGACCATTCCGTCTCGATTGAGGTGCATACGGCTTTCAAGTTGTCCACACCTTCTTTGGAAGATTCTTCATTTTGAATCTCCATAGCATAAGCCGTATTTATAGCATGTTTTAATAAAGTACCCATTTGTAATGCCAAAGATGGACTTTTGTAAGTTCGATTTACATGATCATAGCCTGCTATGTCATGTGTTCCTCTTACTAAGTTTTTAAATTTGTATGGAGTCAAAATATCAAATAATTTTAGTTTCTAGTTTTTCTCTAAGATTCTTACGCTAATCAATAAACGAGCTAAACGACGCATATTTCGCTTTGCAACTAATAGAAGATGTTTTTCTCGATGGCTTCCTAAATATCTTCGGGCAACTTCACAAATGATAGCATCTTTTTTCGCTACCATAGAGACATCGTCGGCTCGCATCATATTTAAAAGACCACACAATCTTAAAGGATCGTTTGGTCCAAAACTGCCGACCATGATCGTTCGGCCTTCTATCTGAGCATTAAAGCGTTTCGACGGATCAGGATTGAAGTAACACTTTTTTGTATGTTTACGTCAACTTTTGGCAGAATAATAGCCTTTACAAAACTTACATACAATATAATCGCTGGTATCTTTTTTAACGTTAAACATTACTGGCACGATATTGGAACTACAAAAATCACCTTCTCGGCGTAATTTATTGAAAAGTTTCTTTCGTTTTTTTGAATTTTTCTTTAAGCCCTTCAATTCTATCACTTCAATTTCATCCGAATGATTCCTTTCTAAATGCCGACAAAAATTTCCGACATCCTGATCGCAATAGAAACAACGGTGCTTCCTCTCAACCGTTGATTTGGCTTTTTCGCAGTTTCACAGTGAGATCCGATACCTGCTACCGTGAATTGGGGTGACATTGATAATCTATAAATATTTGAAAATGATATAAAATTGTTAAACGACATTTTATTAAAAAATTTTTTAATTGATAATGACCTATATTCACAATTCCCTATTTTGACATGATTGGAAATAATGTACTAATACTTTTTCTTAATGAAAAGAGCAAAAAGACTAGTGATCAACTTTAGACATGATATCGGGCGACTTTGATCGGTACCCTAATTCTAGCATAGAAACACTGGGAACTTAGTTGCAATATGATCAATCTCACCTTTATTGAAGTTCATTCGCTGGTTCAAGAGTTACAGCAAAAAATGGAAATAGGGGTGACTTTGATCACATATAAGAAGTTGGTTGTAAGAATTAATATTGTGTTTAGTTGACCATCTCCTTCTGACGTCATAACTAACCTGTCCACCAATCACCATATCTCATTTCAAAAATGTAGTCCAATCAGATTTCAATTTAGTGAACATTTCATTTGCCTAATGAAATCTACCAATCACGAGTAATATGCACAAATTACCGATCATTTTCGATAATTTTTTATAATGTTGCTATAAACAATAACAAATAATAACGAATGGTAACTACGCATTTGTAAAATTTAATAAATTACGACACTCTTTGCATAATATTAATATAAAAATAATGTCATCAGGAGATAGTCCACGGAATTTCCCTTTTGCACAAAATATTATCCTATCATTTGTTCTCTTACATATTTTCGATTGCAATCGGCCCTCCTCTGCGAGTCGGGCCGATTGTTGTCGAAAAATATGTAATCGAACAAAATGATCGATAATATTTTATGCACATGGGAAATTATATATGACCACTTCCTACATTAATATTATACCAATCAGAATAATGCATTTTTGATCACGTGAGTTACATTGACTACTCCAAACAAACTTTACATGGTAACCAGATTCGAAGCGATAAGTACCCGCAAAATGCGGGCAATTATTGAGCTGATAACTACCCTGTCAATTAAAATTCAATAGTTACCTTTGAAATAAAATTTGGAACTGTCAAACATCCATTTCATAGTTATTATTAAACCAAAATTAAGATAACTTCATAAATAAATATTTACTAACATTGAAACTTTATTTACAAATACATTACACTCTGAAAAAAAATTTGCCGCTGTGACAAAAATTTAACTGTACCAACAAATAATATTAGTCACTATAGCCTCAACTAAAAATTTGCTACTACAACAAAGTGATTTTTGTTGAACATTTGTTTGTTGTCCCAACTAAAACAATTAGTTTTTATAAAAAATAAAACTTTTGTTGTTTCAACTAAGAAATTTTTTATTATAACAAATATGACTTCATTGCCTCAACTAAAAGGTTTGTTGTAATAAGAAATAAAACTTTGTTGTTTCAAGTAAAATATTTGTTATAGTAGCAAGTAAAGCTATGTATCTTCAAATAAAAGATTTGTTATTATAAAAAAATTAAACTTTGTTATTACAAGTAATACAGTACTTGATGCAAACAAACCTCATTTAGTTGTACCGAGTAAAATTCTTGCTGTGCAAACTAATAAATATAATGTTGTATGAAATAATATATTTGTAGTACCAGCCAATTGATTTTAGTGCTTATAGGATAATGAATTTCAAAATAAAAATATTTCATCGTATTTCATAACATTTTATTTCGACGAAATATAACACTAAAATGAAACCTATAAGCTAAAAGTAAGAAAACCTAAAATTACTACAAAATAAATATAAATGTAACAAACTAAAATTTCTACTACTTATTAAAATAAAATTTTAATAAAAATATTTCATCGTATTTCATAAAATTGAAATATAACTCTAAAATAAAACATATCAGGTAAAAGTAAGAAAACCTAAAATTACTACAAAATAAATATAAATGTAACAAACTAAAATTTCTACTACATCTACTACTTATTAAAATAAAATTTTAATAAAAATATTTCATCGTATTTCATAAAATTTTATTTCGACGAAATATAACACTAAAATAAAACATATCAGCTAAAAGTAAGAAAACCTAAAATTACTACAGAATAAATATAAATGTAACAAACTAAAATTTCTACTACATCTACACTCGTGTCTACAGACAGTATTTTTTGTTTTTGATCCTGAATCCCTACGCATGCGCATTTGTTTCTGTTTTGTACTTAAAAATATCAAATGTAATTTTGACAGCTGTCAAATTTCGTCAAAGTACGTTTATTATTTAAATTATTTCCTTCTATAATAATAGACCGCCGTAAACGTTAATACTACTAATTGTTTAGTAGTTTCAGTGTGAAATTTGTGATTACAAATGTGCACATAAAGGGACAATTAAAAAAAATCACTGTAAAACTCATACAGGCGAAAAACCGTTTTTAAGTATATAATTTGTGACAATAAATGTGCACATTAGGGAAGTTTAAAAATTCATACATAATAATTATAACATATTAGGATAAAAAATCTCGGTTTTTGTTATAAATAATTATAACAGTTTTACTTATTTTACTTTGAAGGTATATTAGTTGATTTTTTGAAAAGCCGTATTTTACATTAGAAATGGATATCCAATTTGCAACAAAGCTGTTTAAAAATGTTGGCGGTATATATTTATTGTAGTCAGAAAGAATATCTGTTTTATTACCAACCATTTCTGGTCCGATGACCAGATTATTATTAAAACCAATTTTATTTATTAAACGATGACAAATTTGAAGTTGATGTTTAACGGCCAATGTTTTAACAATATTCACTCGTGAACAGCTTACATCTGCAGCCATTTTTGATTGCCTATGCTTCGCTTCATACCTCATACAAGAAAGATATCTTAGGGGTCCTATATTTGACATAATATGTACATAATGAACCAGATGATGATGTTTTGGTTTTAGTGTGTCTTGAAATAATTTCTGATATAAAAAATTATGCCTTTCTATACAAAACTGTAATTTAGAATGAAACGCATCATCCACATATTCAGTATTAACAAAGTCTAAAAGTTCTCGTAATATTTTATAAAATGACCATACATCATCGTCTTGGGGAATAAGATCCCCTATAATTAAACCAAAATGTCGTACAAAATTAAGCATCTCTGAGGCAGACATCGAAATTTTATTTTTTAAATGAAAATCTTTTGACAATTTCGGAGGTCTATTTAAATATTTCGATGGAAAACTAAATGATTCTATTCTATTATTTAATGTTTCCAATGACAAGTATTCAGTTTTATATAAAATATATTGTATAATGTGTAGCATGTCATAATGGCATACGCCTTCATAGAGATCATGCATAATATCAGCATAATAATTTTGAACAGCGTGAATGGAAGTTAATTTGTTAAAAATACAGGGTTCCTTAATTCCGGTTAAAGATATATCATTTAAAGAAAGATCATATTCATAACTATTAACAGTACGAAGTAAAGCTTTGTTTTCTGTGATTTTAATTCGAGAAGACATTTTATCAATCTTACAAAATCTACAATTAAATTTAGCATTGAAACTTTCAGTAAAACCTAATAATGTATGTAGTCCTAAATTGTCACCTATAATAACTGTTAAAACGAAATGAATTTCTACAAATCCATGTTCCTCTGTAAAACATTTAATTCCTGTGTTTTCTAAGAACATAAACTCGTCCAATAAAATTTTAAAAACTGCTGTATTTCCAAATTGTTTCCTATCGTTACTGTGAAACAATAAAGCTAAAAAAATATTTTCCAATAATGAAGAAAATTTTGGGGGAAATGTAGGTATACTGACATACACTGCTCCTAATTTATGGATTCCAGAATGGGAACCCAAAGAATTGCCACATTCATAGTCATCGAAATACATCAACAGGGGTAGAACCAAATATTTGTTATTAAATTTTTGAATAATTTTTTGAAAATGTGGAGATTGATAAATATTGCTTATTAATTTCTCTTCTTGCAATTGTTGAATATATAACTGAATGTCATTGTAAACATTGGGAATTTCAAAAATTTTAGTAAATACTTTATGAAGGGGTACAAATTGGCCAGTGACATCAACAAAATTTGTTACAACTTCATCTGAACTACATGATGGTTTTTGACGTTCCCCAATCTTGTATTCAATAGGTTTAATGAAAAATGTACTATTTTCAAATATTTTCATTCTGAGATACTCACTTTTGTAGTCCGAAAAGGGATTAAGTAACATTTGAAACATATTGTCAACATCAATAATAAGCTTATCTTCAGTTACATACATTTTCAATATGCCGATCACGAAATTTTTCAACATAGTAATCAAACCTCCACTTAAAAATTCGGTAACAAAATCAATCATTTCTTGGATATATTTCCTTGGCAACAAGGATGAATTATATAGCTTTGATAAAAATAACATACATTCATCGTTCAGAATTTTTTTGAAATTATCCAATGATAATGAAGACATTGCTGAGGAAGTAGTAGAAGAGCTAGCAGAAGGAATTGAAGATGAAGAGGGAACAGAAGACGAGAGCGTAATAGGAGTAAAAGAAAAAATGTTTTTTTCTGCTGGCTGGACACATTCGGCAATATTTTCATTATCAGGTTTCTCTTTTTTTAAAAAGTGTTTCGTTTTTAAATGATTTCTAAATGATTTCAAGTTTGTAAAATCTCTCATACAATTATTTTCACGACACCTGTACGTATCATTACTTTCTAGCTTATGTACAATTTTAAAGTGGAGAACCAACGAAAATACCGATGAAAAATTATTCATACACACAAAGCAACGTGGCATTATGATTAGAATTATTATGTAAAAAAAAAAACTAAAACTAAACCTTAGATCGATCCTAAAAGTATTTCAACAGCGGTGTACTTTTTGTCTTGCTTTGTTTCATACTCATATACACCTTTTTGTAATAAGTACCACACTTGCTCAGCTTCTTGTGGATAATCCGCATCGAGAGCATGAATGACGCTAAATGTTGCATCTATAGCATTCAAAGGTGTAGGTACTTCATATAGGATGTTATTAATTGATACAAAGCAATTTGTAATATTTGTCACCAACGCCACCCTCTGAAAGGTAACCCCTAATGGGAGAGTTAACCCAATCGGAGCGCCGCGTTCGAAACAATCCCGAGAAACTCTCAGGTTTTGTTGGCCACGATGGTAAATGTAGGCTCGCTCGCAATTCGTGTGGAAAGCGGGGACCGTAGGTTCTGAAATAAACTCTGTAGCCAGGGGAAGAAAAAAAAACACAGTGATCTTAACAAGTGTATAATAAAACAAATTACAAAATTAGAGACGTGCTCTCTGCTTACAAACAATAGCAACCGAACCGGCTGGTTATTAATAAAACACAGCCCACTGACTTTACTGTCAAACAAGCGTTCGCAACAACAAATGCAAATACACAGTTCTATATTAAAAATGGTGCTGACAACAACACACGTCAGAGACAAAATGGATACTAAAAATGATGACTCACCCCAAGAGCTCTTGGAAGATCTTAAAATGGTGACAAGTATGCCACTTGCAACCGACGTGTCCTCCGGTAGAATGAGGACTGGCATTCGCATCAATTAACACAGAAGCACCTGGACAGCTCCGCAACTCCAGACGCACTTGTCAAACTGGCCTCGATTATAAGAATTATAAGGGTTTATTATAAGGATAATAAACCCTTCTCTACTTTCTGTAGTTGATGGTTTCCACACTTTATTGTCCTTTCCTTTCTTTATTACCACTGGTTTTAACAACATAGGCAGGAGAAATAAAACATAACAAGCATATGCATCTAATGATAAATAGAAATTAATTAATTAGTTGTGTCATTTATTGAATAATAACCTATACTACCTTCATTTAATTCTTCTCGAAAAGTTTTCATGTAGTCAACTACAGGTTTGTTTTGCAATTTTCTAGCATATTTTAAAATTCTTTCTGCAAAACCCTTAAAATTCACAAAAAATTGGTTTTTTAATTGGGGTTGCATTCGGTGAAAATCAGTTTGCAACTAAAAATAATATGAATAATGCATTATCTTCGTGACTAGTTTTTAAAAATAATAAAACTTACTAAAACATATCCTAACTTTAATTTCAGAGCAGGAAATGTATCCATATAGTCATTTATTGATCTATTTCTCCACAAATTCCTTTTGTCAAAAGTTACATCCCATTTTTTGATCACTTCTGTCCACGGTTCAATTGAATTTTTTAGCCACTGTACGTCATCATCATCTGTATCTACTGTAGTATTACCTGAATTTGTATCTACTACAGTAGTACTAGCCGTAGGCGATTTTCCAGTTAATAAACCCGAGTGTCGCATCTGGCGTCTAAGATTATAAAATTTCCGGTACAGCTTTCCATATCCTACTTTGTAAAAGCCGCCGCTAATTTTCTTTTTATATCCCACAGAGAAGTAAACTTCCTGTAAATAAAATAAATACTTATAACAAAACATTTAATGATTTAAAAATCATTAAAACTTGCTTTTATTTCTGAAGGAAATAGTCCAACAATTGCATTTGACAATAATATAAACCTCTCAGTCGAAATTCTGAAGAAAAAAAAGAAAAATTACTATACTTATAAGAGAAAATCGGTGTTTCAAATACCTCTGATCAGTGTTTTTATGAAGTTCTTCTTGTAATACTATTTCCACTATTTTGTCTCTCATATGATCAGTCAACGTGTTCGATTTTTTGTACTCGCTTAAAATACTTTTACCAGTGTGGCAATGTAAAAAAAGTGTATGTAACCCCACGTTTCTTTCCGCTTCTTTTTGAATTTTTCTTCTGTGTTTTTGTGCAGGACTATTTTCAATTTCTTCCTCCGTTAAACCAACAATGGCATCGGTCAAAAAGTCTAAATTACATTACATATTTATAATATGGGTAATATAAAAAAAAATTGCTTATATATACCATCTCGCCTACAAGGAGATAATTCGTCTGAAATCTCAATAGAAGATGCTGGAGATGGTACGCTACTATTATCAGTTGTTGTAGTAGAACCACCACTAATACTCCAAGTATTACTACTATCAAAACCTGATTCGGCTAAATATTCCTTATATCGTTTAATGAACAAAACTCTCGGTCCTATTTTGGGAATTATTTCCTTAATGACATCAATAGTGAGACATTGAAAAGCCTCCATATTGATTGCGTTTTCTAAAATTAGATCAAATTTATTGTTCTTGCATACGTTGTTATGACATTAAAAATAAAATTAATTGAAAAATTAGATGAAACAGGATATTTAGAAGCATTTTAATGAATGCAAATTTTTACTCAATTTAAAACTCGATACAAAAATATTTTGAAAAAAACCGCTCAAAAACGTTCCCGTTTTAAATGAGGGGTGTCGAGGACAAGAAAGTGAAGTAAGTCCATTTTTGTTGTTGAGATTTTATGTTCAAAGTGTAAGTGAAGTGTCCGAGTTCTAATAAAGGTTCATTTTATCTCAATACTTTGTTTTTGGACTTACTTCACTTGTCCTCGACACCCCTCAAATATTCAAATCTTCACAAATTCAATTTTATATTCACTGAATGTCTCTAATAATTACTGTATTTGCTACTAAAAGAGTAGAAATAAAATGTTATTTTTTTTAATTTAACAAAATTAATAGGTAGTATAGATAGTAGGTACTACTTGCTGACAAAAATTTCTTTTGCATTAAAATTTATACTTGCATGTAGGGTTGCCACCCGTACTTTATAATAAAGTATTGTACGTTATTTCAGGTAATTGTACTCTATACTTTATGAGAACAATAAAGTACACGAAAATACTTTATTTCGCATGATTTGATTTCTTAGCGATTTTTTATCTTTTCGTTAAACGAAATTTTTCTATTGGTGCTGAATCGATGTCGCAGATGTCGCAAAATGTCCCGCTTTTTAGAAAATATCTGCATTTCCCCGGTATTTTTGTCAAAAATTCCAAATTACCTTATTATTTTTTAGTTTTACTAAAAAAAAAAAACGTTGACCACGCCCCCTTTAAAAATATTTTCGCCTGCGGCGAGCTTTTTTTTTTTGGTCCCGCTTTGTCTCAATGACAATGTGGTCACTTTATTTGATACAAACTGCAAAAAGCAATAAAAAATATGTTTTTAAACATAATAATAAAGAAAAATAAATTGTACTTTATTTTGATACTATCTTGATACTATGTACTTTTTTTTTCTTACCTATAATAACCAATGTACTTTAACTACAAAAAAAAAAGGTGGCAACCCTACTTGCATGGGTAATATTTTTTTTTATATATTCAAACCTACACGAACCTATTTTGTAGTATTAAATAATCTTATGACGTATTTTTAAAGCAGTGAGATGATCATACAAAAGAGTCACGAGTTAATACTAAGTAAGTATCGTATGTACATTCCTGCATCAAGGTTACGCCCGTTACGCCGGCGCCGCGCCGGCCTGCCGGCACGGGGTTATCAAATATGCGAAGTAAGCAATATCGGGGAAGCACACATATTACAATTATTCCGTATTAAATATTATACTGCTAATAATTATAAAATAATTTATTTTAGAGACATCAACTTTGAATATTAATGGTTAGTTATGAAATTAAAATGAAATTTTTGTTCCTCCTGACTATGAACCATACGCATCAGTTAAATAAAATCTTTTGTTGTAATCTAATTATTTTACTTACCTTCAAAAACTGCGCAGAGTTCAGGTAACTGCCACTTTTCTAAAATTTCGGCTACACTCATTTTGTATATTATTACTATAATATTAATATTTTCGTTGTTATTACACAGCATACAACTAACTGATGATTAACGAGTAACGACTTTTAATAATGAGAAATGACTATCCACGCATACTCGTTAATGTTCGGTTTAACGAATTTATAACGTAACAAATTTATATTTGTTGAATTGTGATTAACAAATTTAGATTTCGGACAACAAAAATATATCCTAGTAGAACAAAATATTTTATTTCAGATAACAAAATTGTATTATTTACTTCAACATTTTCATTTTCATTACGACAACAAATGCCAAAAAAATATTTATTGAAACAACTAATTTTATGTTATACCAAATAATATTTAATCAACTAATCTGTATTTGTTAGCTGGGCAAAAACATTTTTCAGAGTGTATAGAAAAACTAAATGTGCATGGGATACAAAATCAAATTAAAACAACAATAAAAAATGGAATGAAAAGATGGGTACCGGAACAGGCTACGTACCCTAATCCGTGAAGCGAAGAAACTTTATTTATTAAATGTACAATTGGAAAACGAACAGTTACTAAAAGAATATTTTTCTGTATTACAGGTCCCGTTTTCTTTTTGCTGAATAACAGTATTAGTTGTAACACGCATATTTTTTATGATGTTTTCATGATGTGTTTGATCAATGCTTAAGTACGGTTTTATCGAGTTTGAATTTTTAGGACCAGTTACTTTCATTAACTGCTGCTCCCCTACACCATTTTTAGCAAGATCAGTGTGGTGTCTAATCCAATTTGATCAGCAGCAGATTTGGTCCATTTTAATAATGTGTTTTTTCCTATTGGTGAATTAACGTACCAGTTGTCAGTTTCAATTTTCCAATTCGAATTTGGTTTTAAAAACAATCTTTTGGTTTTTATTGAGGTGCTTCTTTTGGACATTAATTTATGGAATAATCTAACTGGGCACTTATCTTGATCTTCATTTCTGACAAGCCACTTACTACTTACACAATTACTTGCACCACCTTGACATGTTTTATTAAAAACTGAATTGTATTCAATTCTACTAGTGACTAATCCATCGTTACCTTTTTCAAGCTTTAAATAATCAGTTAAACAATTTACGGCTTCTCCTCCTCTCCATGCCAATTCGACTGCTACAATATGATAAAACTTTCTCTGCAATCCTTCTGGGGTGTCTTCATTCCATAATTGAATGATTTTGGAATGCTCTATTGCAGTCAATGGCGTGGAACTAACTTTGCATTTTGTGGGCATATTTTGTAAAATTCGCCTTTTACCATTACGAGCATCACGGGCTTGTTTAAAGACTATACTGTTGAATGGGTCCATAATAATATTAAATTCGTTATTGTATTTTTCGTGAATTAACTTCGCAGTAATATTCCATATCGTTTTAACTGCCGACTCCTTGTATTCTTCTCCATTTCGTTGTTTCATGTTTACTGCCCAATCTTTTAGAATTAACGATATTTCACTAACTGTCCTGTCCCCATTAAGTATATATTTTCTTGCTTCACAAAAATTAGTAAATAGTTTCCATACATATTTTTGACTATTTTTTGTGTTTGTAGGTCTTGAATCTTCTATAATTTTATCATATCTTCGTTCGATTTACTTCCATAACGAATCATTTTAGAAAAGGACCCCGCAACGGTCTTATGGGAATTAGGTCCCGGTCAAATTTCACAAAAATTTAGGATATTGTAGTTCATAACATGCTGATCAAAAGTGTCCATGGGCACGAAGCCAAAAAATGGACAGTTTCCGAGATAAAAGCATTAAAGAGTGGAAAATAGAAGTTTTAGGTTACTGAATTTACTGGATGAATTATACTTTTGCACAGTATGCCTGTACACATAGTCCTGTCTAAGGTCCAGTCAATGCTCAAACCAAACTTAATATAATGTTATTGCATCGAATAACATGTACAACAAGCAGTAATCATTTACTTAATGTGAATTTTTGCAATGTATGAAAAGTACCTATATTGATATACTACTACTTGATTAAATATAATATTACTAAAATATTGTGAATTACACATACAGTTGCAATTATTGAACTTAATAAGGGATTTAAATTTAAAATATGCGATATTGCGAATTATTACGTGATGTTAATGTTAACATAAGGAAATAAATGTTATAAACAGATATTATATAACATCATTCAAAGCTGAAAAACAGTGCGCATCTGTTAACCTAAAACTCCCATTTTTCCACTCTTGAATGCCTTTATCTCGGAAACTGTCCATTTTTTGGCTTCGTGCCCATGGACACTTTTTATCAGCATGTTATGAACTACAATATCCTAAATTTTTGTGAAATTTGACCGGGACCTAATTCCCATAAGACCGTTGCGGGGTCCTTTAATGAAGGTAGGTTTCACAATTCAAAAATACACTGTTTATCGTAATAACGCTTAATAAGTTGTTTGTGTCACTAGACGTTGCTCGGATACATACACTGAAAAAAAAAAAAAAGATAGCAGCATTTGCTATTATCGTAAGTATTTGTCGCAACCTAAACAGCGGAAATCGTGACAGTGAATTTTTATAACATTAAATGCTATAATAAATAGCAAAACCAAAAAGTGTCGTTGGCTAGTTTTTCTGTCATTTGTTGCTTACCCATTAGCATGATATGCTATTTGATTGTACTGATCAATAGAAGTATTTGCTAATTGAATAGTTGGTAATGCTATTCAGCTATAGCTGAAACAATTATAAAATACTAGAAAAGAAGAAATGCAATGTATGAATATCTGATCAGTAACTATGAAAGTTTGCTATACGAATAGCATATTTACCTTATTGAAAATAGCAGTATGTCCTATTTAAAATAAGAAATAGTGCAACACGATATACTATATTTCATAAAAATATGTACAAATATTGTTAAGGAATATGGCAATTTTTAATAACAAAATAATTAGACATTATCATTTCTCCAGCAGTAAATGAAATGTAAACTAGCTGAATCTCAAATAATATTCAGCTTTAGTTGCATTTTGTATATAGCAGAATTTTATGTTGAATGCTGCCATATTTGCTGCTGAAATATATTGAAAAATAAATAGTATATATAATTTTATGAGTATTATAATTATTTTGTTGTTATATAATTATGGAAAAAATAGTAAACAAATAATGAACATAGGTAATTTTATTTTTATATCAAAAATTGTACATTTACAATTCAATTACAAATTTTGTTGACTTAAAATCTATTAAAGAATATGTTTTACAAAATTCCATGTTAAAACAAATAAGTTGTTTCTTGCTTAATAATTCGACTACATGACAGAAACGGTGGCTGTCATAATAAAGCGTTTTTAGTAACTGAACTAAAATATGAGTCACATTGGCTTCACCGACACAAATATGTAGAATTTTACCAAATGTTTCGTATTCATCTTCATCATCGCTTTCTACAACAATAACCGTTCCAATCTTTAATCTCATATTTCTAATAACGATCCATTTATAGAATGTTACATTGTCATTATTAATAAGGAATGATAATAGTACTTTTCATCACAAGGACGTAAAACGCGATTTTTCGTTCGAGGGGAGCGGGGGTTACGAGGCGGAGCGTAGCGCAGCCGAGGAACCCGACCGCTTCCGAGGTGAAAAAGTAGTTTAACGGCTCCGCGTGGTGAGAAGAACTTTTCGTTAGCCGTCAATGTGCGTAATATTTGCAGGAGGAACAATAAAGCGCCGCGCGACATTAAAAAAGCTGCCGTGTTAGTGTTTGCTAAGGAACACGTGCAGCAATTTGTCTCGACGCGACGGCGCAATATAAGTAACTATTATTATGCTAGCCAAATTAAGTTACACTATCACGTTCTAAATATTGCATATAGAAAGTAGTATAGAGGGACGTGACTCTATGCTTCTTTCCGTTTCTCTGTAAATATTGTAAATAGAAAGTATTATAGAGGGACGTGTCTCTATAATACTTTCCTTTTGTACATATTTTGTACTTATTTTGTACATAATACAGTAGAAACTTATGCTTTTATACCATTTTTATTGGTTTTTTCCTGCAAATATCGACGAAAACATACTCTTTTCGTACCTCAAAACGTACACGAAAAGTGCTCAAATACGTCCGCGGTAACGAAAAATATTTTTTTCTATCTCCGAGATATTAATAATAATTTTAGGGCCATACGCGTTAATAAAATCAGACCAGTTTATGCTAAGAATTTTATTTTGTTTTCTTAACATGTATCTTTCGAGTATTGTAAGACAAATATTTTTACGAGATCTGGTGGATCTAGCTATATATCTTTAAGTATTTTATGTTTCCCTTCGAAACGCATTGACCAGACTTGAACCAGTGGTCCTATAGTTTTCAAAATTCTGGGGTAGTGTAGCATTAAATGATGTTTTGGTTTTAATGGCAATTTAAAAATTTCAATAAAGCTTTTGTGATGCTCAGAAATTAATATTTCTAATAATGATATCATACTATCTGAAATAATATCAGATAAAACTATTTCAGTTATTTGTCTTAAGTTTAAATACAAATCCCACTTTTCATCTCCTACTTTTACCCAGTCTCCAATTAAAAGCCCGAGATATTTTGAAAACCACATTATTTCGGATGAAGATAACCTGAGTTTTTTTGATTTTAAGTTATCCAGGGTTATTTGCTGAGGTTTATTAATATTTTCACAATTTCCAAAATCGAATACGTTAATTCTATTATTGAGTTCAGCCAAAGTAAAATATTTTTCAGTTTCAACAAAACTGAGAAGTATCAAGGCAATTTCGAAATTTAAAACACCTTCTAAAAGATCATGCATAACATCTACTGAATAGTTTTCTGTTGCATGAAACTCTCTAACAAGGGGAAGGCCAACTTTGGTCGTCACAGATCTGCACCACTATCTTTATATCTTTACAACCCAATTAGAACGTCACTTGATGAAAGTTTAACGACCCGGAATTCAGAAAATTTTGTGAAAATAATTTTTAAGGAGCAATGTAAAATTAAAGCATTGGTAGTTCAAATGTATTTCATTATTATTTCCTTCCTAAAAAATCAGTCGACAACTGCTCGACATAACCTTAGATTTACCCATTATTTTATTTATTAATTTGAGCATTATATCTTTGCTTTGTGATGTAACAGCTTGCAATCCTTTTTGTAACAGCACAAAGTTTACAAATACATGTAATAATGGTTACACGATAAATGAAAAAAGAACATTTAAAAACTCATACTGGTGAGAAACCGTTTGCCTGTAAAATTTGTGACTATAAAAATGTGCTCAAAAATCATCTTTAAAGGATCATTTAAGAACTCACACAGTGAGTTGTGCCTATAAAATGTGTACACAAATCAAATTTAAAGCGACATTGAAAAACTCATAATACCATAACTGCGATATAAACAACATAATAAGTAATACTTTGTTTGTAATTATAATTTGAACCTCGTTTTTGACACATTCCACTTCTTGATTATCAATATCTTTAAGTGTGCATTCAGATTGTATGCAATGTGCATACAGTTAAACCAAAATTAAGCATTATTTATGTCACAAATCTTACAGGCAAACGGTTTCTCACCAGTATGAGTTTTTAAATTTCTTTTTTCATTTATCGTGTAACCATTATTACATGTTGTATTTGTAAACTTTGTGCTGTACAAAAAGGATTGCAAGCTGTTGCATCACAAAGCAAAGATATAATGCTCAAATTAATAAATAAAGTAATGGGTAAATCTAAGGTTATGTCGAGCAGTTGTCGACGAATTTTTAGGAAGGAAATAATAATGAAATACGTTTGAACTACCAATGCTTTAATTTTACATTGCTCCTTAAAAATTATTTTCACAAAATTTTCTGAATTCCGGGTCGTTAAACTTTCATCAAGTGACGTTCTAATTGGGTTGTAAAGATATAAAGATAGTGGTGCAGATCTGTGACGACCAAAGTTGGCCTTCCCCTTGTAAGATTATTAAATACGCATTCAGAAACTATTCCAGTTTGCGTAACCGAATTTTTTAGTACATCTTCGCGATAGTTGATTTGATTTCGTAATAGTATATTACATAACGAGCGTGGAAAGTGACACATTTCGCATGAGTGTGTAAGTTTTGCACGAGGCGCAGCCAAGTGCAGAAATCACACGAATGCATGAAAGGCACTTTTCTGCGAGTTATGTACACTATTTTTCCTACGACCGCGACCATAAAAAAAGAAATCCATTTTTATGTCGTTTTCAATAAATTAATTTCATTTTAGAAAACAAAAGCAATATTATTTATTAATTGTAGTTAACGTCAAAATTTCAAAGCAGCCTACTAAATTCAAGTTAACTTGAATTCAAGTTAACAAGAATTCAAACTAGAGTGCGGACTTTGTGGCATAAAAATTTCGAAAAATAGCGCTTAAAATAGCATAAAAGAACCATAAAAATAGCATAAAAAAGCATAAAAATACTAAAAAATAGCATAAAAATATTAAAAAATAGCACAAAATATTTAAAAGTAGATATATTATAAACAGAAACGTAAAAAATGATTTTTATATGTAATTGTGGTAACAATTTATAATTAAGTATTGTTCTAAATTATCAATTTTAAAATTTTTTCGTCTATCACTAAAAACGTTCTTGTAGGCCGAAAAACTTCTTTCTACATCAACGCTGGTTATGGGCGCGTATTTAAACATTGGTGTATCTAAAGGCTGGACATTCATATCCAAATCGTTTAATAGTTCTCCAGTTAAAACCTTTGAAATGTTTTGTAATTTAATAAACCCTTTATTTTTTACCATAACTTCATTAAACTTAATTTTTACAACTTCCCCAATTGCACCAGGAACTTAATTGATTTCGGTTTTAAAATCTTCTATTACTTTTAATGATTCTAGTAACAGGCTTCCTTGTTTTTCCAATTTGGTAATTGAAAGACTGACAAAAGCGTAATTTGTTTGAATAAATGCCAAATTTTGTTCTAATTCTCTAGATTGCAAAGCAGCTTTGCAATCCTTTATTGATTGAGAGGTATCGTCAAATTGCAAAATAATTTGTTTAAATATATTTAAATTATTAGAGTAATATATAGCTGCATCAAGTCAGGTTCCCCATCTTGTTACAACGGGCTGAGGAGGTAACGGAATGCCAGGTGCCATTTCCCGAAAAACTTGGACTCTTAAAGGAGCTTTTACAAATATTTTTTTACCATATTTGATCAACTCATTAACAAGAGGAAACTGCATCCTAATTGTTTCCGCTACACGATTTAAACCGTGCGCTAAGCAAGTAACGTGTATCAATTTTGGGTAAAATATTTTTAAATTTTCTGCAGCTTTAATCATATCGTCGGGTTGTTGGTAAAAATGACCAAATGTATAGGATTTCTATGTTAGTTGGTCACTTTTACCAACAACCCGACGATATATGCAGCCGCATCTGAAACCATTAGGATTATTTTGTCGAGTGGTAGAGTATTTGGAAGAAAAAATTTTGTTAGTTCTTCGTTCACAAATCTTGAAATAGTAGTACTATTCGTTTTTGGCAGTTCTCTTGTAGATACTAAATATCCTTTTGTAGGAATATCCTCCTTTAGGACACCAATTATTAGATTTGCAATATAGCGTCCACAACTGTCCGTTGTTTCATCAACACTGAACCAAATATAATTATTTCCTATTAAAGTTTTTATTTCATTTAAAACACTAGTATACACTGAAGTGACATAAGTTTTTCTAAGTGTTGATTCTGCTGGAATGTGTTTTTTACAATAGGTTTCCAGAAAGTTACGAAACGCACTATTATCTAATTTTCTTAAAGGAATATTGCACTGAATCATAGTTTGGCATAAATCATAATTGAATTTCGTTTGCTCATTATTGTTCGTTGAAGTAGAAGCTAGTACTTCAGTTATAGTTTTTTGCTTACTTTTTTCAGCTTGAAATTTTAATAATCGTTCTTTGTGACGATTAGAATTCACATGTTTCAAAATGTTGTGCTTTTTGTCAGATGGAATCTTAAAATAAATATTTTTATTAGCATCAAGGTGCATTCTACAAAAACTTAATAAAAACTTACCGTCTTTACACAAGCTCTGCAGTATAATTTATTGTTTTCAAATATTAATTCGGGAATATTCCTTATCCACTCGTCTACCGTTGGTTTAACTTTTGGCATGTTTTTAGAATTCAAATTCAAATTTTTAAACTACTATAACTTTGTACCGTCTCGAACCACACACAAATGTACAATGATTGTAGAATTAATATTTTTTATCTTTGCAAAATATACTATTTAATAAATAGCATAAAGACATTATAATACAAATGAAAAATGCCTACCTATTGGATGATGTTATTTGATAAAGAATGATACTAGTTAATCAGAATATAATATAATACCGCTTTGTCCATGAATGTAGACATAACATAACTTTGCAAATCTCATAGTACCTACATACAATGTAATAATTAATAAACTGCTTTTTTACTTTTTATATAAAAGTTTAAAATGTTGTGTTTAAACGGTTTAAACCAATACTATTCAAAATAGCATCAAAAGAAGCATAAAAAGTACCAAAATAGCATAAAGTAGCATATTAAAAAAATTAAGCATAAAAACCCAAAAATAGCAAATTTGGCATAAAAAACATAGTGCCTAATGCCTTATTTTTGTCTAATTCGTGGACATTTTCAACAATTAGACTTCTGCTACCTATAATATTATATGTAGCATAAAAGCTACAAATCCGCACTCTAGTTATAACTACAATTAATAAATAATATTGCTCTTGTTTTCTAAAATCAAATTAATTCGTGAAAACGACATAGAAATGGATTTATTTTTTTATGGTCGCGGTCGTAGGAAAAATAGTGTACATAACTCGCAGAAAAGTGCCTTTCATGCATTCGTGTGATTTCTGCACTTGGCTGCGCCTCGTGCAAAACTTACACACTCATGCGAAATGTGTCACTTTCCACGCTTGTTATGTAATATACTATTTATTTTCTTTAGTTAACTTTTGCATGGCATGCTTTTCAATTTTACAAAAACGGCAACTATAATTTGCTACAAAACATTCTGTGAAACCTAACATTGAATTTAACCCTTTGTTATCTCCCACACAAAATACTAAAACAAAATAAAAAATATTTCTATTAATTAAAATTCCTGTATTTTCCAAGTCCGTTAGTTCAGATATTACTGGCTGGAATATTCTGTTTCCATAGTATTTCCGGTCTAAACTATTAAAGAGCAGAATTTGAAATATTAAATCCAATTTTGAACGATATCTGGGATGAACAAAGGGGAAAGATATATACACGCCACCCAAATTTTGAAGCCCTGATCTTGAGCCCAAAGCATTATTTGTTTCAAATTCATCAAAATATAATGTAATAGGCAAAACTACAGCTTCTAAACATTTATTTTTTATGAAAGAACATTTCTCTTTCCAAAACTGTGTTTGCATAACATTTGAAAATCTTTCGTCTGTACTTAAAGACTGTATACAGTGGCTCCAGAAATTATAAATACACCTTATAAAGTGCAAATAATAATACGAAAAAACCTATTAATTATAGTTCAATATTTCTGAATTTAAAAATATTATACTAAATGATAACTAACAGTTGATATGATAAAAAAAAACTATCGAAAAATGAAATTTATTAACTTAAAATTACAGAAAAACAATTTATTTACAAAAATTACATTCAAACAATTATTAATACACTTCCATAAATGAAGTTAAAATTATTAATTTGAAAACTATTAATACTTTGTGGGATATCCTTCGGCTTCGATTACTTCCTGCAAGTGTCTTGGCATTGATTCAACTAAATTTTGGGTAGCAATTTTTGATATTTTCTCCTATTCTTGCAATAATACAGTTTTTAATGTGGATTTACTTGAAATATGATGCTGTCGGATTTGCCTTTCCAATTCTTGCCTCAAATTTTCGATTGGATTAAGGCCCGGTGATTGGGTTGGCGTGTGGAGTTGTTTTGGAACGTGATACAAAAGCCATTCCTTCACAAAGATACGATGTATGTTTGGGATCGTTGCCTGATGCAACAAATATCCGTCTTTCAACCCTAATTTTTCAACACTGGGTTGTAAGTTTGATTGCAAGATATTCATATAATCAAACTTAGACATGATAGTCTCGATAAATTGCAATTTCCCTACCCCATCTGCAGACATACAGCCACATACAGCCCCAACCATAACATTTCCGCTGCCATGCTTTAAGGTTCCACGTAAATTATCTTTCCTTATTTCTGTATTAGGTTTCCTTTACACTATTTGCTTCCCATCCGAACCAAATATATATTAAATTTGCTTTCGTCACTGAAAATTACTTTTTTTGCAAAAATTCAAGTCAATTTAATATATTTTTTTAGCAAATTGTAGTCTTTAATACGATTAACTTAATTTATAATGGGTTTCTTACGAGCAACTCGGCCGTTATACCCTTCTTTACGTAAGACTTTTCGTACATTTTCAGTGGATAAAGTTTTACCAATACCTGTTGAAACCTCGGCCGTTAATTTAGGTACACTTGTTTTTGGATTAACTCTTATTTGTCTAATAATATATTGGTGGTCCGTTGGTGTAAGAATCCATTTTCTCCCTTATCCGGTTTTATTTTGAAGATTGCCTTCGTTTTTAAATTTATTAATGACATATTGCACTGCACCAAGTGATCTGTCAACAATTTTAACAGTTTCCCGAAAAGATTTTCCTTCACATCCTAATTTTAAAATTAATTGTCGTTCACTAATTGTTGTTTCACTTTTTTTGTTACCCATTTTTACAAAATATTAATCAGGATGATGATTCAACTGAATGACTTCTTATAAATGTGTTCTATTAATAAAGAGCTACCTGTTGCATTAGAAAATTTTTAAAATGCAGCGTATGCTGTTTAGTTCTATTCATTCAAAGTGTAGTGTATTTATAATTGTTTGAGTCCATTTTTGTTAAATGTTTTGTTTTTCGAATTGTACACTTACGCATAAAGATTTTTATGTTCTTTTTTTTTTATAGAATCAATCCTAAATTATAATTTTATACAATAAAGAAAGAAAAATTATAATTGAATAAAAATTACTAAGACATTTAATCAAATTATTGAAATCTTATAAGGTGTATTCATAATTTCTGGAGCCACTGTATATGCAAAACAATTTTCTAAAAAACCGTTAACTTGAAAAATAGACTGTAAAATACTTTTTATTGAAACACAAGATAATGTAATGTCTATACTCTTCTGGAATACTTTGTTATTAGTTCGAATAACTTCTATACGTTCACCAATTACAATAGACTTTGGTCTAACGTAGTGAACAGATTCTTGTAATAATGTTAATCGCCGATGTTCAGTTTTAGCACCGTCCAAACTATTTCGTATTTCTTTAAATGTATTACTGATTAAAGGTAATGTTGTTCTATTGGTTTCATTGCTTTCTAAAATTTTGTCTACTATTAATCTTTCGGCGACAGAAAAAACTTTTCCATTTAAAAACGAATGAAAAATTTCGATAATTGACTGAACAGAGCTTCTACAAATATTGTGATTGCTATATATTTTACTAATCAAAGTTACAACTTCGTCATTAATATGATTTTTAAATTCAGTTGTGGTATTGTTATGTGAAACATTACTGCTTCCAGCTGAAACATTATCTTCATCAGTATTAGACTGTGTTTCATTCAATTCCATAACTTTTAATACTTTTACGTTATCTTTTTCACGTTTACTTTGAAAATGTTGATGAATATGCCTTCGAAAACTATTCATACTTCCAAAAAATCTAATGGTATCGCAATCATAACATTTTAAATTCTTACGTTCTAACTTATGAAATAAGCTTAAATGTTTAATATAATATCTAGACGTTGGGACGTCAATTTTACATATAAAACAATTCATTATTGTAAAAAAAAAATACAAAAATAATATAATTAAAATAATATTAGCTCACGAGAGTCCTTATTCGGAGTCAGAAAGTTGAGATAAATCTTTCCACAAAGTTAAGATGCTGGAATAATTATAGTCGTATGTGGTCGATATTTCGAAAACGTATTTTTGTAAAAATGTCCATACCGGCTTTGACTCTTCTTGATATGTGCAGTTCAATGCATGAATAATTTTAAAACACGCCTCCACAGCAGACAAAACTGTGTCAAATTTGTATATAGTCTCGTTTAAATATACATAAGCAGCGTCAATTTCATCTAGAATAAAACAACAAAAAGTCAACCTGCATAAGTTTTAATTTGATTAATATAATATTACCATAAGATTTTCCGACAACAATAACTCCTGGTTGCAGAGTTGTCGAGGTTTTCCTGCTTTCTTCTTTTAATTGTTTTACTACTTCCGTTATAAGATTTCCGTCCTGAAAAGATTTATTAGGTATTTTCAATATTATTCAGTAGTTTATTACCTGTTCCAGCAATAGAAATGACCTAAGCACTTCTAAATGGGACACCTTTACACTCTTGGGAGCCTTTCTCTTCTGGATATTGTCCTTAGGTTCTTCGTTATTTTGAAATTTAGGCTTTGCATATGCAGAATTACCTAATAAATGTGTAAGGACCAAGAGCCCTTTAAATTCACAATTACTTTTCAAAATAGCTTGAATTTCTTTTTTTGGTTTGAATTAAGCATATTTAACTATTTTTTTTTGTATGCCAGGCCAGATACTATAGAATTTATTTGCTTTTCCTGAAAATGAATTGTCAAAATCTTGAATTAGTAAAGTGGATCCTCGGTCTGTTTTTAAAATCGGAAATGTTTCGTAATACTCATGAACGGAATTATTGTTGTTGAGAATTGAACATCTGTATTTTTGTGTCTGTTGCCAAAGTTCATAGATTTTCTCCCAGGGAGATAAATTTTTTTTTAAAAATTCAACGCTATCCAGCACATCTGTATTAATTTCTTGAGTTGAAGAAATTGTAACTGGTATAACTCATCCGTTTGATATTTTAATAATTTTGATTTCAAATGGTTGTAGGAGTCCCACAATTTTCCAGTTGCATGTCTTTTGCTAATTGAATCATGGGGCACGTAATAAATTGCTATTATTTCCTTTTCTGTTGGAAAGGTATCTATTATTTCATTTAAAAGCTGTTTAAATCTAGCTGTGGTGATTTTAAATTTGTTTGGGTATCCTTGCAACTCAAATTCTTTATTTATAATCACCCGAGCTAGATTATTCCTATGCGTGTTGTCCAAATTCGAATGTTTCTTGTAAAATAATTCCACTAATTTCCCCTCTGTACAGTCTAAAAAACATTGCAGCGTATTAGTGGGATTAAAATTTGATAATTCATCTGAAACATTTTGAAGTAAAATTGATGTGATGATATTATCGTCCGTATTAGTTTGCTGAAAATTCCTACTTCCCACAGAACAGCTTTCAGTCACAGAACAGGTTCCATTTGAAGGTAAAATTAATGCTGATGTTTCCGCATTTTCATTAAATAATAGGGACGACACAACATTCGATTCGCATATAGAATCCTTATTTTGCTAAAATAATTAATAAAGTATAGAAAAATATCGGTTTCTAAAGACGTAGTTAAACCAAACGGCAACATAAAAGTTCCATAATGTTCCTTTGGTGTAACTGCGTCTTTATATTAACTTACATTTGTTTGCAAAAAGCCCGATTTGAATTTCTTCCAAAAAAGCGACCTGACACCTTGCTGCGGTATAAGGCTTGACACAATTTCGTACTCCAAACTTTCAAATTCGTTTATCGTTTTTCCCAAATCCTTCAACTAGTATACAAACACAATAAGAAACAATTATCTTTAAACAATTTAAATAATTTACAAAATCACACTTTAAAAAATTATTTTATTTTTGAGAGCACACGCGATCTTTCTTAAATGACGACTTAAGGCTTAATGAATAAAATAATAATCGACATTACCCAAGTTACCAAATAAAATGGCATTTTCTGCTATGCTACTAGCAGTTCAATTCAAATATGATATCTATTTATATTCACAAAATAATTGTAAAAAATATCAATAATATTTACCTTCGAATATTTCTATTAAATTTGGAAGATTCCAATCTTTCAAAATGTTTTGCACAAATTCATCAGCCATTGTCACTAATAACACGATTTACACTTACATACAGCACAATATAAAACACAAACATGCACAATGCAGTTTTATTCTCCTACGCTTTACAAAAAGTGCTTATTAGGCATTAAAATATAGCTATTCTTGCTACCTAAATAACTATATCAGCTTAAAAGACTAACAGAAAAAGGTATATACAAAATATAAAATCTTCTATGAAAAACACCAGAATTTGTAAGACGTCCAGCACGCGTAGGCATATTCTATTCTATATACAGCTATATAGGATAAAAATTACACAAAACGAAATAGCAATTATAAGTATTTTTGATTGCTATACTTCAATAACTATGACTGTTATTGCAGATTGTATTAAGAGCAATGACAGACAGGAGTTTTATGTATTTTTAAGCAGCCATTTGAAATATTATACAAAGCTATTTTTTACATTAACTTCTAATAAATATTAGGAAAGTGCCCTATAATTTCAAGCCTGTGTAGCCATATATCAGCTCTGCCATTGTTTATAGCATTTTCGGTACCAGCTATTCCTTCAGTGTACTTAATCATTCGCATACTGTTTTTTTTTTCAAATTATTGTATACTACATTATTTATTTAGGAAGTTATCTCACCGAATGTACCTCGGTCAATGATAAATCCTTATAATTTTGGTTAACTACGGCGTCAGGTAGTTACTAAGCAACACATTTTCGTAAATTATTAACCAAAATTATCGCGTGATTATCATCGCCCTCGGTTCATTATAGCTGAGAACAATTTATTAAAAAAAACTAGGTAAATAATGTCTTATTATAAAGAAAATACAAATTTCTGAGTACCTACCTACTTAATACATAATATAGATAATAATACACAAAAAATTAAAATTAAATCTCTTTGACGTCCACGGTCTTATTTATATTCAAATATTCAATTAACACTTCTCGAGAAACATCAGCTCGTGACCTTTTGATATTGGCAGCTAGTATTTGAGTGATGTCATTCTTGTGTCTTCTTAAAAGCGAGTATACCCAATCACCACCAGGTAGGTTATCCTTAAAAAGTGTAACAGTACGCCCCTGAATGTCCAATAGATTTTTGGCCATCTGTCTCAAATCTGTCACGCTAAGAGGAAAACCCCATTCACCGCATCTGCTCGCACTCTCAATAATTGTCTTTTCATCGGTCAAACTAAAAACTGATTGACCACCAATGGACCGTACATGACGCCCATGATATTTATTGTTTAATGTACCATAAGGAATTTTATAGATTTTGGCAGCCTTCCTTAAACTCCAACCTCCGTCAATTACTTTTTCCAATGCTTTTTCTATTGATTGTTCATCATAATCCCTATATCTTCGAGCTCCAAGTTTTCGTTTGTAAGATCGTGGCATTTTGAGCAAACTGCAATAAAAAGAAAATCTGGCTTACATACGAGTATCATGGTTTTCCATCACCATATTGCTATTAGGATGTATAGATCATTTTACCTAAGCTAGATCTTAAAAGTGAACCTTAAGCATGGTGATTTTTGGGGAATGGCCCAGTTCGGCGCCGCCGTTTCGGCGCAGCTGGTTCGGCGCAGCTGGTTCGGCGCAAACCCGGTTCGGCGCGAGTACAGTTCGGCGCAGACCCGGTTCGGCGCAGGATATTTTAGCGTAGAAATTTAACGATAATACTGCATATTAAGTACTGTTTCAAATATAATTTAATAAAAGAAGAAACACTTCACCCTGAATGTGGTCCTAAAAATGGGATTTAGAAATGTAATGTTACTTTTCACTCTATGTACAGTGTGTTCACCGATAGTGCGGTAATTGTGAATAATTCTTATAACTTACTAGATACAAAAAAGAGTTTAAGTAAAAATAAAGAGGTATATTTCTTTTTCTAATAGTGTTTGAAAAAGTCTTACTTTGTGATATCCAAAAGAGTGTGGAAAAGTAATACTGTGTGGGAAAAAGAAAAGAGAAGGGAAACTAGTGCGGAAAAGAGAAAGTTCGACAATGTCGATCGCAACATGGAATAACAGCTTCATAAAGTTGAGCTTTGCACCAAATTTAAAAAAACCTGCGATCACTAACCTATTTTCTTTTGTAACTGATCACACTGATCATGATCATTAATATAGTGTGCCAAAGTACGGTTGGTAGTCAATAATACCACGGCTACCAACCGTCAAATTTAAATATTATATATATTTTCATAAAGTATATAAAATTATTTTAAATTAGGTATAAAAAGTATGTTGTTGGTTCTTTTTCAAAAACTATTAGAAAAAATATTGTTCGATACGCGTGGAAAAGTATCTTTTTCCGCACTAGTATCGAAAATATCTATTATACCGGAAGTGAACATTAAAATTTTTCTTAAAATGGCAACATGTCTTTTTTTTTAACATTTTCGCAATCTGCAGTTTTTTCTCTATAAATACATATCAAATTTTCATAAAATTACATAAGAAAATATTCGAGAAAATATAAGATTTAAACAAACAATAAAAATTTATTCATTATTATTATTATTAACCACAGGTACGCGTACGCAAAAAACAAAATTAATTTTAGCATGCCATCAATTATCACCAAATCAAATAAAAAAAGCAACTAATGATTAATTTCTGCGTACACATTGTTTGTTTAAATCTGGTAATCAGGTCTATTTTGTAACTTTAGCAACTTGCTAAAAATAAGCAATATTGCTAATAGCCAATTTTGCTCCAGTAGGAGCAATGGTATTAAGCAAAATTATTTCCTCCAATAGGTATTAAGCAAAATTATTATTTAGCAATATTATTGCTCATTTTTAGCAAGTTGCTAAAGTTACAGAATAGACCTGATTATCTTGAATATTTTGTTATGTAACTTTATTAAAATTTGAACTGTATAGAGAGAAACCTGCAGATTGTGAGAATATTAAAAAAAAGACATGTTGCCATTTTTAGGGACCACATTCAGGGTAAAGTTGTTCTTCTTTTATTAAACTGTTTTTGAAACAGTACTTATGCCGTATTTTAGTTAAATTACTGCGCTAAAATGTCCTGCGCCGAACTGTATTCGCGCCGAATCGGGTCTGCGCCGAACTGTACTCCCGCCGAACCGGGTTTGCGCCAAACTGTACTCCCGCCGAACCGGGTTTGCGCCGAACTGTACTCGCGCCGAACCGGGCCTGCGCCGAACTGTACTCGCGCCGAACCGGGTCTGCGCCGAACTGTACTCGCGCCGAAACGGCTGCGCCGAACTCTACCCGACCCTGATTTTTGTGATCAATGAGACCCCACTATGGTGATCAATCTCACCCCGGTCATTAAACATTGAAATTTCTACTAAGCAGGCAACCCAATAAACACAAAATAGCGGTTGAGTTATCATGAATCATATAAAAACCCACTCCAATTAAAAAATAAAGAATTAATTAATTAAATTTATCTCTAGAATGCAAATTTCTAGGAGGTAAAAATCATCATATACATCAAGAATTATTTTAACAATTAATTGCGCAATAAGCACTGATTTAATTTACATGAAAATTGCACACACCGGTTGCCACAAGTTTATAGGTTAGGAATTAAATATCACCGCGATGTCTTGTTGACAGAGTGCGCGCCAATTTAAAATAATTTAAATTTAGGTATTACTGATCAATGCCACCCCTTGATATCAATGTCACCCCAATCCACGGTATCCAAAAATCGTGGAAAATCCTTCAATACATTTTTCCTGTTGTTGTTTCGGACATGAAACGTAGTTTCGGTTTTTTCAAAAATGATCTCTCGCTGCTCACTTGTAGCAAACTTTAACAATATTATGTCAGCGTCGTAGTTTTTATCATTTACTTCCAAGTTAGTAGAGGTCGAGGGTCCTGGGGAACTACTATTGTTTACAGTTGTTCTTGCCAAATTACGAATTCTTGTCGAAATCTATCCTTTTTTTGTGTGAGGATCATAAAATGCTTCCTGAAATAAAAATAGTACAGCCTAATATTGCGTATTTTAACTATAATAATATCAACGTACAAATCCTCCCTCTGATAGGGGATCTTTCAGTTTTGGAAATAAGTAGACTATAGTACATTTAGCATAGGCTAGTTTTGTTTCGTGTGATGGTAGAAGATCCGTGGGCATATATATTGGAACATTATGTTCTACCACAATATTCACCAATCGTTTTCTATTCGTATCGTCTAATGTTTTATGTTCCTTGTAAAACGATATAATTTCTTTTCCCCCTGAATGGGATAGTAAATAATTTTTTAAAACCTGTAATTAATACAATAAATCATGATTATTAAAATATGTTAACTACTAGCTATATAATACCTCATTAGTAATTTCGAAAAAATTAGTATAAGAAGTTTTTAATTTCTTCTTTTTGGGGCACATTTCCAAGTCTTCGGAATCAAAATTTAACCATGAGTTATTAGAATCAACTGATAGACAATGCATGGTTTCCGTACTGCAACTATTGATACCACCAGTATATGCTTTGGAAAATACCGAAAACGGAGTATCACATGTTTTGTTACTACTAGATGTTACCGGTAAAATTTCTGTAATTAATTATACTTTAATAAATGATACTACATGCACATGAAAGTTAAAGCAACAAACCTAAGATTTCTTTTTCAGATATTTTCAAGACTTGGATAATAACTCCAACTTGTGAAATATTTAAAAACAAAGGCAAGAAGTCCGATTTAATCACTGCTCCCACCTCATCGGTAAACTTGATATCTTCACCAATTAAATGAGGAAATGTCTTACATGCTAAAAAATTTAAAATGAAGTAGTAGGTAGATACATATTTAAATATTTTAATCAAGAACAAACCCTATAACTTTAAAATTTCGTAGTAATCGTGACCAGATTCTAATGTAATCCATTCCATTTCTTGATTACATCGTAATCTGATATAATATTTTCTCGAAACAGGAGGATCCTTAATACAAATTCATTACATGTGTTTAGTAATTTTATAAAAATGAAAATTTTGCTTTCGTGAAAATAATTTATTATTAATAATTATTAATTTATTGCAAAAACTTAAAAAAAATGGGAAGTAGGGGAGACCCAGGACACTTTGGACACTTTTTATATTTGGGGTCCTACAATCTATAAAAAATCGAATTCTACCGCGGTTTGCATCTTGTGAATAACCTTGACTATCACACGTCTTGTGACCGGTGATTCATCGTACTATTACAATTACGACCGAAACGGCTGTATATATAAAAGGCAACTGTGTAATCTGTCCATTGCTCCTGACCCCAAGGAGACAGTGGACAGAGCCTAAGGAGACAATGAACAGCACCCTTACATTTGAAAAACTCTTTATTTTTAACAAAAATAAAAATACAAAAATAAAAACATATTCTTGGTAACTGATACTGAACACAATATGAATATTTCTTAATAATACTTGAATACATTTAATCAAAATCAAGAACAAAATATAACAAAAAATAAACTTAATGCAAGCTGTACTCTGACAAGTCGATGTTGAAATATACCATTCCATTAAACCTCGGCCTGTTGTCTTTAATGGGCTTTGGTAGAACAGCCACGACATCCTTCAGACTAACTGTTGCCGACGATTCGGAGGTGAAGCTAAATCTGTTCGAAGGAATATTCTTCTTTAGGAATCTTACTTCGTATTCCTCTCCGTCTGTGTTATCTACCACTGCAACGAATTTTCTTACACAGGCTTTTCCATATACTTTTGTCACAATGTAATCGCCTTTAGAAACATCTTTGTCCATCTTGTCTTTCTCCAAATCTAAACTATCATCTGACGAATGATCTGCGTATTCTACTACATTGCTCTCATCTTCAGATGACTCATCCTGCAAAACTTTTCTCTTGCTTGAAGAGAAAAGTTGCTTTCTTCTTTTTTGCTGTAATCATTTCTTCTTTCAGTCTCTTCGTTTCTTCCATCAAAAGTTTCTCTGGGGTGTCAGTTGCAATCATGCAACGGCCTCGTTTTCTTCCTCTGTTAGAGTTGTTTTTTCTGGCAGGTGCTTTTTATATAAGGTTGAATCAGCTCTGGAGATACGAAATTTAATTTGGCTTGTTTTGAGCTGCATGGTGTCACTTTTGGTGTATTATTTGATGTTGGTAGTGGATTTTGAGGTGGAGTTACAGATCTGTCAGCAGAACATGTAGAAGGCATATCAGAGTCAATTATCGGACGATTCGTAGCTGTAGAAGATGTGGACTGCGTATTGATATCATCAGATATCATCGAGCGATCCACAAATGATTGTTTTATATGTTTAAAAGCAAAGTTTAAAACGCATAACCTCCATATAAACCTTAACATAAACACGAACGATGTCTCCAGGAGTAGTTTAGATTTACCGCACTGGCGCTGGGATCTTAATATTAGATCCCAATAAAGTAGCCGGTCGATATGATAATGGAATTCCTATTTTTAAAAATTGAAATTTGTACAAATTTTGTAAAATTTTGAAGTTTGTGCGACGACGTGAGCTCGTCGAGGTTGAAATGATAAGTAGACGATCGACTTACCTACAGGCGCGGGTGGGTTTTTGATTTCTGTGCCCGCAAAAGCGGAAATTTTGTAATAAGTTGATTAGAATAAATAAGAATAAAATTGAGAAATAGTGGTTTTCAGTGATCTTTTAGCATCCAAGAGTTGGAGTAATTGAATGTAGAATATTGGAAAAGTAAAAATTAAAATTTGGTTTTTGTGAAGAAAATTTGCAAGGTCGCTTGATAAGAGCGAGTTGGAAAACGAGAAAGATAACCGATTGAGCTAGCGGGTGAGAGGTGATTCTCCGCCCGATTTGAAAATTTTATAAAGAAGTAATTTGAAGATTCTATAATTAATAATATCACGGAAGTGGATTATTACCTAGTGGAACCACTGAGCTATAAAGTGAAAACTGCGATAATCCGCCCATTTTGAAAAGTTAAAACAAGCAGTTGAACTTAAATTTAATTATTGAAGACCGACGAAAGCGCGGATTATTTGTTTAGAGTCTCAATTATATCCTGGGAACGCGGTTCCTTCAGGAGGATTTAAATATTGGGGGTTGGATTATTAAATGTAAATATATACTTACCATAATGATGATTAAGGGTTGAAAACCAATAATTGCACTACACTTTAAAAAATTCACTCCAAAGATGTACCACGGATGTACTAACTAACGTAAGTATTAGAATCAACTGATGCACGAATAAGAAAATGTGCGTTTGTAGCTGCAAGCTTTCAATGGTTGCAAGTTGCAAATTTTGTCTATTTAGCGCATTTTGTCATCTTGCATAGAAGGTGTATTAAACTGACAAATTAGTTTGTTTATAATGTGATATTGAACGTAAATTTAAAAAAAAATAAAGTTGAAAATTTACACTTGATGTTTGTTAAATTTTACAAACTTTAATTTATTAATCTAGATTTTTATATTGGTTAAATATACATCGGAATACTTTTAATAACAACTATTAAAACAACTTCAACTAATACTTCAATAATGCTAATTCCTATGTATTTAATTTTACAAGTAATTATGTTAAATTTACTTCTGGCGTTTTTAACACTTTGAACATTTTTTTAAGTGCTAAGTTTACTAATAATATTACTTAAATTTGGTTCTAATTAATTTACAACTTCAGTTTTAGTAATATTAACAATATATTTTTTACTGTGTACAGCACTCTTGAAGATGCAAATTCGCTCACTTATGAGCCTTAGCACACTCGGCTGGCGCCTCGCGTGCAATCTGGCACATGCGTGAGCGAAAATCGTACTTTCTTTACTTGTACTGTAATATACTATTACATTGACATTTTCAAGCAACCAAAGTGGAATTTTATTCATTAGTGAGCGAAAGTGAAGTTTTCGCGAAAGTGAAGTTTTCGCTCACTAGTGAATAAAATGAGTAAAATCGCAGTATTTTATTAAAACTCAACCAAAAGTCTAGAGTGTCAAATTGATTACTGTCACAAGCAAGCAATATAATTTATTATGTCATTTAAAATTTTTGATTTTGAAAATTTTCATTTTACTTGCAGGTTTTGGATAAAATGTTTTATGCCACTCTTGAGTAAAGACATATTTATCCACTTACGGAAGATAGCACACGAGGCAACGCCGAGTTTGTGTTTGTGGATAAAAATTATCTTGACTCACTTGTCCTATAAATTACTATTATCATCCAATATCTCGCAATAATTAATAGAGGTATAACTATGGTTTTTTAAATAAGTAAAGTGACTTATAACTCACTAGTGAGCAGGGACGTAGCTAGCATTTTAACATTGGGTGGGCCAGCAACAGGCCTATATTTTTTTAGGTGGGCCACTGGTGGGGAGGGGGCAGTGGTTACGTTTCTTATTATATGCGCCGCAGGCGAAATTTTTTGAATTTTCAAGGTCAACGCGGTTTTAGAAGAGTTAAGGTATTTTTTTTAATTTTCCTTTACACAATATTTTTCATACTTAAAGTAGCCAATGAAAAAAGTGTACAAATAAAAATATTCTAAAATATCACTCACCTAGTGTAAAATAATTCTCCTATTATGATGAAGTGCGTCAAACTCGTTAATAACGTTATCTAAATCGCACATTTTTGCCGTTGAGTTTTCAATATTTATTACGGCAAAATTATTGAGTCTCTCATCACTAATTTTATTCCGAATGTAAGTTTTTAGTCTTTTTAAACATGAAAATGTTCTTTCACAACCAGCACTAGAAACAGGTATTGTCACCGTTATGATAGTTAATTTAAAAATTTCACTAAAAGCAATTTGGTAAACTTCCAAAAAATCCAAAAGTTGCATTATGTTTTCAATTTTGATGTTTTTTTCCAACTCATACTGAGTGATAACCTTAGGTAAAATTTTAAGCTCTGCTTCTAAAGTTTGAATATCATTACTGTAATGATCTGTTAGAGGCTTTAACACTTCTAAATTCAGAAAAACGTCATTTTGAGGATGAAGTGCGCTACTTGCAATAATAATATTAGCCGATTTACCGAAACGATCAGTTACAGCAGTTATAATTAAATCCAGAGCTGGAAAAAACACTTTGGTTTTAAATTGGTGTGATTCTGTAAGAACTTCTTCTTCTATATTTTCAGTCACAAAAAAGTTTTCGAACTTTTTCGGTATTTTTCTGATTCATTTTTTCAAAGCTGTTTCACGAGTTAGAATATCAATTCCATTCTCTTCACAAATTTTTACTGCTTCCAAGTATATTTCAATAAATTCAGCGTCACTAAAACGCATGGTTTTAAATATAGCTTCTGTTGATTTTAAAAGAATATTTGCTTCAACTAAATTAGAAGACACTTTTTGAAAATAATCACTTGCGCCTTTAATCACATTTAAAATTTTAAAATACATACACAAATTAAAAACGAAGTTAAAGTCAATTTGATGAAGTAGTCCGATTGCTTCTGGAGTTCGATCGCTCTTTTCAATTATTAATTTATTTAAAAACACCATAATGCAAGTTAATAATTTTTTTACAGCTACACAGGCATATACTTGGGCTGTCCATCTTGTGTAACAAATTCTTTTTAATTCTATGGGTTTTTTTGAAGGATTTAGCTGTTGTTGCGTTTCAATAAATTTGCTGTGAATTGAAGAACCAGACATAAAAACGTAGAGTGCTTCCAGAAGATCGAAAAATAATTTTCCGTGGGTTAAATTTCTACAAACATCTACAGTAATTAAATTTAATCTGTGGTTGTAACAGTGTACATATATTAGCATTAGGAACTTCATCATAGTAGCGCAACACTACAGATATTTGTTCAGTTTTTGAGATATCTTTGGTTTCATCGCACATTACAGCGAACAGCTTTAAAATTGTTTTTGCAAAAATTGACAAAAGTTCATTTTGGATTTGAGGACTGGTATATTTAGCATTATGTACTACTTCATCGGATAATTTTTTTTTAACAATAGGATTATGGTTGGAAAATAGTTTTAATAATTCTAAGATATTACCTCTATTGGAACTTTGAGTGCCCTCCTTATTACCTCTTTGTGCGATGTTTGGAGTCGCAGTATAAAGTAAAACTTCGATTTACTACTTTTAAATAGCTTCTATTTTCTTCTACTAATGCTAGATGAGCCGTATTAACTTGACTGTGTACTGAAGATTTTGAATCTTGTTGAATTTGCTTATAGTTTGTCCACTTTACTTGGCAATTTTTATGTTCCGTGCTTAAAGAATGCTTTTTAAAGCCAGAATCTCTTTCTAATGCTCGCTTCCAATTTTTAAAACCATCATTAATAAACACTTCACCAGAATTTAAAGAAAAATGTCGACAAACAAAACACAGCGTCACATAATGCACTATATTCTATCCATGGATGTAATTTGTACCATGCACTGTTAAATTGTCTTAGTTTGTTATTAATTTTAGTTCGCGGAAAAAACATCAATATTGGTTGGGTTGGCCCATTTATAAGACTCTGGAAAATATCCGCAGGTCCAGGAATTTTTTTAATATAAATGTCTATTTTTGATGTACTTGGCTCTACAATATTTTCGGTCGAATCTGTTAATAAATCTTCATCTTCATCAATTTCATTACATGACGAAAAGTCGTCTGTTTCACTATTATCGTATGTTAATATAATATCTTCTGCTTCAAGATCAAGTGGCATAACTGCACTAGCGGGCGGTATCGGTGAAGACGAAGATTGTTAAGACGACTGTCCTGGTAAATCCACCTTTACTTTTATTTTGTGTAAACCGACCCTTGTAGGTTAACCTGGGTGCAACTCATGTTGCATAACGCATAGTTGGTAAATAATAATCATGTAACATACACGTTCTCAATAAAGCAGAAAAATCAATCAAGGCATTTTATTAATTATCAATTGTCAAAAGGAGATATCAAAGCACATAAACAAAGATTCATCGCTCTTTTGCTTTTTAGTAGATTTTGCAAAATAGTCTTGTAAAGTACGTTTACTTATCTTGATTGTTTATAAAACACATTCGCACAGCACATTAACTGACCACGTAAAACAACATATCGATGGCTAAAAGCACAATCATTGTACGTCCACTTTAGTAAACTTTCGGTAAACGCAAAAAGAAGAATTCGTCCTTGGGGGAAAACTTACCAAATACCCCTACATGTTCAACATTAGACTTATAGATATATGCATTAGATAATATTTTATTAAAAAACAATAACACTTTTGACCTAACTATAATGAGTTTTGGCTACTTTAATTAAATAAGGAACAATAACGGACATACTATATTTGTGCACAAGTAGATGAAGTGGCTTGTGCCACTTTCAGATCTGGTGAAAGATACAGTTTCTTGGAATGTTTTCTAGTGTAGTGTGATTCCATTCTTGGAAAACTGTCTATGTGCTTCTTCACATGATCGATTACTTCTGGTTTCGTTTTATTTGGTGCAGGTCTCCCTTTTCTTCCATCTATTCCAATGAAAACTCTACTTGAAGATTGTTTTCTTAGGGCCAACTCAATTATTTGAAAGCTTATTTGGAAAACTGTGCAAAAAAATTTTAAGCAAACTCTAAGCATTTCTTTGTCAGTGTTTGGTAAATAATAGGCACGAGATTTACTTTTATTCCTATGAGAATGTTCCTTCCTTTTTCTGCGTCTCATGACGGGCATTTCCTTCACCAAGTTCGAAAGAAATACTTTTTGGCGACAAGAGTCCACAATATTCCAATATTCTTTAAATAATTGGTTTTGCTGGTCAGTGGAAATATTTGTTACACATTTAAACTTACAGGTAGGGGGAGGTCCCCTAGTGGCGGACACCTAAGGTTTTTAGAAAATAAAATAAAAACTACTTCGAGAAATATGTATTTATTTATGAATTAGTTAAACGAACAAAATATAAAATCAAAATCAATCAACAAAAATACGACTTCTACGTAAACATAACTAGGAACATTAATTAAATTTTTGTAAGAAAAATTTAAGTCTTTCGCACTGGCACCTAGTACCGGACGGGTTAATCTTCATACCCCTAGCACCGGACAGTTTTGGACCGGACCAAAACATTGTGCATCTATCACATATTTAGGCATCTCCAGATTCTAGAACACCTGCACATGCTTCATGAGCCCATCCATGGCAGCTGGATCTACCTATAAACTGTCCGGTGTTAAGGAATATCCTTATGTCCGGCAATAGGGGATACAGAATGTCTAAAATTACGTATTTCATACTAAAACTGTTCAGGTAATTAATAAAACCAACACAATTTACGAATTATAATGGAACACTGTCTTCATTAACAAACAACATTAACAACTAAACACAAAACCATAGCAGTAATACTCATTTGAAATTTACTTGACGCAACGCTTTCCCGCCAAAAACAGCAATCGACCGCTCCCACCGCGGCTGTGCGCCTCAATGGCAAACCGTATCAACGGATCTTGTCTAGCTTCGTTCCCCCGCGCCCCTTTCACCAACATTGGAATAGATCGCGTTGTGGTTTCTCGAGATAATACGAGTGTCCGGCGCTAGGTGCCGTCCGGCGTTAAGGGACTTCCCCCTACAATGTTCCACGGGTAAGTGAATCTTCTCTGGTACTACTATGCCTTTTCTTGTTTTATAAGACTTGCCACTCATTCTACTTTTCTTACGAACGTTTCTATCCCACAAATCAGGATCACCTTTTCTTTTCCTAGATTTTTTCTTATCGTCTTCTTCAAGTAATTCGATTTCATTCGGCAGTTCAACTGCCGCTCCTACCTGTTGGTCTTCAAACATCTCAAGATTTTCTGCCACTTTATTGTCTTCTTGTGCTAAGCCTACCTCAAAATGGATTTCAACCTGTTGGTCCTTTTGGACTAGGCTTACTTCAACCTCCTGGTGTTGTAGGGATAGGCTCTTCTCAAAATTCTCTTCAACCTGTTGGATTAGGGCACCTCTAAATCTCGTTCTACCGGTTGTGGGTCTTTTTGCACTGGGTCTATATAAAAATCCTTTTCTATTTCATTTTCATCTACATTATACATTCCCACGTCAATGTCGATGTCGGAAAAGTTAAGTGGAAGAGTGTCATTTATACTTGTAGCTATATCTAAAAAAATGCAAAAATGTTATAATTTACTATATTTTTAAAAATAGAAAACCCAATGTTAGACCAATTCAATGTAGAGACTTTACCTGTTAATGCAATTATTGATTGTGGGCCTTTGTTATCACTTAATTCAACGCTAAACGTTGAAGAATCATTTTTTTCCCTATCTGTAAAAAAAACAAACATTAATAATAAAATCCCCTTCAATAATTTTTGGGCATCGATCTGGGTTTTAGTTTAACTAAATTTAAATAAAGCGAATTTACTAAACTAAACTTACCTTCAGAAGTATTAATCATAGAAGTTGGATTCTTCCTAGGAGTTTCGGGTTCCTGTTTTGAACATTCAAGCATTTTTAAAATTTTTACTCCACGACCTTCTTTAAAAATACTACCCATATTAATAAAAAATGTTTTTAGATATTATTAATTAGTTTTGCAAGCACCACTACACTATAACAATACACAAACAACTTATAAACCGGTAAACACACCGGACAACTGCTGTAGACAGTAACACAGATGTGCTAGACGCGTATGCCGATAAAGTTACTTTACTGTCCGAAGCGTCCGCATTCTCTTTTGTCGTGCCGTTTACCTTTTCGAAATGCAGAAGCGTATGATGCTTCGCGGAGCATTTTTTACATACACCCCTTTTGCAGGAACTACTGAAATGCCCGCCCTTTAAACAATTAATGCACAGTTTTTTCTCCACTGCCTTTTCTGACCGCTCATTTGGAGACATTTTCAGAAATTCTGCACAGTTTTGGATATAGTGTGCTTTGTCGCAAATTTTACAAATTTGAACAAAGTCTTTTGTTTCGGTAGATAACAGTCCCCTTACGCTTGACTTACATTTTTTTTCGGAAACTTCTTTAGTGTGATTTGAAAGCACCATTTCTAACAACTCGGCTCTGGCTTTAATAAATTTTTTTAAACCGTCTAATGTTGATTCCCATTTCCCATTTTTTTCCCGTGTTTTGGTCGAATTTAGAAGCTACCATGTAAATGATTAACGCGTCCCACTGCTAGGTGGGTTGCCCTAACTGCTCTAACGCCCGAAGGTTTTCGTTGACCGTTTCTATCAATTTTTGTAAACCGTCACCGCTTTCTTTTGTCAACGGATCTATGGTCAACAGTGTCTTTATGTGATTGTGAATTAAAAGTTTGATTATCATATCTGTCGAGTAATGCTTGCCAAGCAGATTGATAATTTATTGACGTTAGTCAAATTGATTTTATTACGTCGCGTGCGTTACCTCGCAGTGCTGAGCGTAAATAGTGAAATTTTTGAATTGCGCTTATGCTATTATTTTCGTGAATTAACGAATTATATGTATCCCTAAACTCGAGCCACTCCAGATATTTTCCGCCAAACTTTGGAATTTCAATCATTGGGAGTTTAATAGCTTGTTTGTTAAATTGTTGTGATGTTCCGTGGTCGCTGCTAATTAACGACACCTCGTTTAATTTAACTTCATTATTGTCATTCAAAATTTTCTTTGCGATTGCTACCTGACTATAAAAAGAAGTTTCGAAAAGCTCCCTTTCTTGTATTTCACCGTCTAAGTTTTCCGTTTTACTTTCAATTAAGTTTTGAATTTCCTCGTACTCGTCTATTAGCCTTTCGAATTTAATTAATCGTTAATTTATTTGAATTAAGTCTGTATCCTATACTGAATCTTGTTCTTGTAAAGAATTTAAATATTTTGTAAATATTGTACCCTTTGATTTTATGCTCGCGCGCGTTCGAGTTTCGGTTTGCATTTTAAAGGAACTTTATTTTTCTCGTACAAGTAATTTCGTGCTAAATAAGTAACTTATCTTCGGTTGTTTAATAGCGTCAGTGCACGTGTTGTTTTCAATGGCTGCCAGCGTGGTCTTGCTTACTTCGCAGGAGCGCTTGGTGGCTTGCGTTGTAGTACAGCTAGATTTTTCGTTTGCTGGTTTGCATCCCGTTTGAAGAAGGACCATGTACGGTTTTGCTTTCACTTGTTCTGTTTTTTGTTTGTTTTATTTTAATAATGAAGAACTAACGGTAGTTTAATCCTTTTAATTTTAAAAATTATAAGATGCGTAAATTAACATTTCATTGCTACGAGCTAAGTGACACTCTGGCATTCGATTAGCGAGCCTGCGCGACGCCAACTGATTGCGCAGTAGGTACACAATAAAAATACAATTTACAAAATATAAAATAAAATGTTTCTTCGGATTCTTAACAACTTATAAATGTTAGAAATTGTGTGACGACATCGTTTTCCTTTTTAGAGTAATACTTGATAACGATAGCTAATAATTTCTCGGTGGACACATCTGTCGATTCATCGATGATAATGGAGAAGGGAGAATCTCCCACATCTTCAATTAATTCCTTTAGTAAAGATGGAGCTAACACGTTCTTGATTATGGAGGAACATTTTGTCCTGTGAAGATGAAGTTTCTCTTACGCTTGAGATGCAGACGAAGTTGATTGTTCATTGAATTTGAAGCTGTTAATGACGTCTGTCAGGTGGTCGACACTTCGAATAGTGGTATGAGTAGCTACATAATTACGATGATAAAATTATTTCCTTCCTCTTCAATGAGTTGTTCGATATAGACACTAAAAGACACTTATTAATTAAAAACATAATCAACTTATAAAATACTATTCAAATAATACATGTTATTATAACACATACCAAAATTTAAAAGGGGCAACTGACGTTTGTCTATCTTCCCCACAGAAAAACTGGTCGTAAAATTATGGCAAAAGTAGCCCAAATTGCGATAAATCACCCAATCTGGCCACACTGGTCTGGACTGGCTGCTAAGAAACCATGGTCTACATCGATGTGTAAGCCACTAGGTTTAACCACCACATTGTGCTTTTTTGCAAATAATTCACTGACAATTTTCTCATGTACTTTTCCAAATTTCATATCATCAGTGTTAATATCAGAAGAATACAAAGTAGCTTTAACAAAGCTATGACACGAAGTGTGCGAGCGTTTTCTAATAATTTTACCAAACATAGAGGCGGTTAATCTATCCTTCCTGTAATCCTCGTATAATGGGTTACCAAATTGTCCAACGGTATCATTTGCTATTTTTTCACCACTGATAGCGGAAACCTAAAATTAATTTTAAAAGACTTTAAATTACAATAAAGATAATTAAAGTACCTATTACTAACTTGTAATGATAGTAATTTTCTTTCACATGCTCTGTCAAACTCTTCATCCTCCAACTCTACATCATCTGCATTTGGGCCGTAATTTTCATCAGTAGTGACCCTAACCTTCATAATTTTACTTTTTCGTCGCTCATTTCGCTCTGAAAATAGCTGCCTGCGAGCTTTCCGTTGGCCACTACTCTTACATTCTTTATCAAGAAATTTCTTGGTAATTTTACCAGGACTAGAACCTAAAAAAACTGTATGAAAATACTACTTAATAATACTTGAGGCTAAATATATTGTGTTAGCTATTTTTAATTCTTGGCTCTTGAGGACCAAAACGTTCGAATGAGGGTGTCTTTGGGACGTGAGACGTAAGAGGGGAAGACAAGGGGTCATTCTTGCGGTCGAGGGGTTGCAGGAGGACTCTTGGACCATCGGGGGTTGAGAGAAGACGTTTGTTATGTAAACGAATATTGATACCTAATAATTGTTAATAAGGCTCTGGCCAGTCGTGCAGTAAAATGACGCTAGCTTCAGCAGTAAAATGAAGCTGCAGTAAGGCAGTAAAAACCATGGCCACACGACTAGTCCACTAGAGCAGTAATTGAAGCGCTGTGAACGTAGTTTTTAAATTGAAGCGCTGTGAGACGAGCGTTTTGGGATACGGCAAGAGCAGAGGCGAATATAGTCGGGAATGCACGAAACGTGACAGTACAAGCAGTCATTTGCGTGTATTGATAATATTAAACATTCACTAAAGTCCTTGCCAAATATCTGTGCGTCTACGTCACTAATTTCTGATTAAGAAATGACGTACTGAATATAATGTAGGACGTCGTTCTGCTTTAGTAAAAAGAGTACAAAAACATTTGCATGTCTTGTTGACCGAAATTAATAATAGTCGTACGTTAATAATATTGTACATTATAGAAACAAGCAATAAAAAATTAGTATGTCTGAGCTATTACCATAAATAATGGGTATGGATTTTTGATTTAAGTAGTTGTGACAGTGACATTTATATTATGACAAGTTGTGGTGAAGAGAGAAAGTTACATTAAATTAAAAAAAAAGATGCATTTTAAAAAGCACTCGTTTGACTCATGTTTTCCAGCTTGATTCATACCATTTTCAACTATGACGTAGACGCACAGATATTTGGCAAGGACTATATCAACGTTTTCCATTGTAATTAATTATTTAAATATTTTTAAAACGAAACAATGTTAGCTAGTCAAATGCAAATACCATACTGTTATACAAATGCGTTGCGCTTCACGCAAATAAATAGGTTCGCAACCATCCGTGCAGCGTGAAGCGGCGTCATTATCTGGAAATGCACCTTTTCGCGTTTTTCAACCGACATTTCCAGCTCCGTCTGGCCAACCACGCTTATTCCCATATAATGTATTTATCAACTTTACTGCAGCTTCATTTTACTGCACGTCTGGCCAGAGCCTAAATCGAAGTTGAGTTGAAGTGAATTTTATTTGAACCTGAGTTTTGTTCTTGTAATTCGAGTGTTAGCTTTTATTTGCGGTTTATTCTCAATATTTACCAAACGATTTCTTCCATGGACCCGTGTGCCATTTAACTCCTGAATTATAGCGTAACCCAGCTAAATGACATCGATTTTGAAAACCCTTGGAAATTAGGTTTAATCGTTTTCCTGAATTAAATCTCGAAACAACATTCATAAAATGCTCGGAATAATTATTTGTTTCATTAAATATCAGTCGATTGGCCTTTTTAATAACAACATCAAGAGCAGATGTTATGTGATGCCACAAGCCACTCTCTTTTAAATATTCAGTGTGATCTAATTCATTACTTTGCTCTCTTTTGCAGTAGTAGTCTTTGCAATTATCATGCTTTCCAAAAAACATGGTAAGGACTATTTTGCAAGTCGACCCGTAATTCATCAACATTGTTGCTAAGACTGTTTTGTGCAATTGCACCTATTACGGCGGCTTCCAATCTTTTTATATATTGAACGCTGACAAATTTTCTTGTGGGTAGTGAAAATTTTGTATTGGCAAGAAGTCCATATAATACTTGTAACGCCCCTTCCGCCGTAAAGGAATATAAGGGTTTGTTCTTCGGCACACCGCTTATGGTACCCAAAGAAACCTACCTTTACCTTGCGAGAATGGATGCCCAATGGCAGCTAGCTCTTGAGTTACCAAATTCAACATAAATACAGGGTGGTCTGATTTAAAACTCTCTTGTAAATGCTTAATTTTTATTCAAAAGTTGATGTAATTTAAAACCTCATGACAAATTAATAGACAGGGACGTAGTAAAGAAATTTTTTCTTAAATTTATATAAAAAATTACGATCGCAAAAAAGCGTATCGTTACATACTTTTCCATAGTTTTTTACCACACGATTTGTACATTCTATCTTCGTGATAGATCTGCCATACAGCACACCTTCCCTCAGTCTGGCATATACACTGGAATCTCAATCCCCAACAAAATGCAACGCACATTGTGGATTTGTTCGCTCAATCGGAACCCTTCCACAAGAATATCGGCTTCCATTATCATCATTTTGGTTTGTCTCTCCATCAACGTGTTCGATATTTGCGTCATGCCGGTCATGCTCACGTAAATCATTTTCAAAACGCCTATTATAAATAAAAATTTATAATAATATAATATATTATTGTTTATATTTGAATGAAAAGAGTATCAATTTAAAGAGATTTATTTTCCGCGTCTAAAGACACCCAATCACTTGAGGGTTTGTTCTTTGAATCTAGTTTGTATATTATTTCACGATCTTTAAAAAAGCACCAAACCATTTTTACTGAAAAATCAATAGTTTCGGAGCTAACGCATTATCGATTACAGTGCGCATCATCCTAACTATGATAAAATTAAAATTAGGGGTAAGGTATAGTGATCGCAAAGGAAGATGAGAGTACGTAGACAAAATCCGGCGCGGTAGACATCGCGTGACACCCAATTCCACCAATTGACACACTGAAAATATATTATTCACAATCGATTTCGTTACACCGCAACATCATCAGGTTCTACCTTGAATTTTATCCTGCACAATTACAAAATCGTTCTTGTAAAAATGTTCTCTTTTAAACAATTTTGATTTATTATCTTTAATAAATTGCATTGACAGTTTCTACATTTTCTTCTAAAACAACATTAAACAAACTTTTAAAAGTATTATGTTTTATGAAATTGGATGCTGTCTGCTGTGTTAGCATTTTCATTAGGAAAATACAATTTTGATGATTCCGCACACTTTTTTAATTCTTCGAAAGGCATTTCTGCAATCTTGGCAGTCTGCTGCAGACGCAACCCAATACATACAATTCGGAATTTTTCTCCGCTAAGTTAATATTAATAATATCGCAAAGCAAATTATTTTGTTGGAAAAGACTCCATAGTTATTTTTATCGGTTTACTACATATTTCTTGCTTTTGCAGGAAGAAATTGGATTCATCTATCTCACTATTACTATCCGCTTGATGGTTGAAGTAAATGATATGCCATTACCGATCTCAGGTTGCAACGAAATTAAAGGCATCAGGTGTAACATTGTTTCCACCTTTTGCTCTGATTATATAGAAAATAACTTTTCCACACAATCTTGAGTTAAACGGCGAGCAAATAAAAAGTAGAAATGGGCGGTGTTATGCAGAAAGCTACCAAGCCACGTCTGCATAAATCCGAGATAATTAACAATTAGTACAGTAATAAAGTAAAAAAATAAGGAGGTAACTTCCTGAAGAAATTTTTTTTTTTTGCACTTATGCATAATTTTCTTCTGTTTTATCATATCGACTGTTTACTACCAATACCTACTATCTGCAGAAACCATAACTTTTCGGGAGAAGGAAAAAACTGTTTTATTCGGAAAATATGGCCCTTTCAATAAAATAAAAAAATACGTAATTGATATATTTCATCTAGTTCATTAAAAAACACTGTTTTACTAGTAAATAACAATTCAGAATTTATTTAATGCATGTAGGAGATATTGCCATTAATTTCGTGTGACGATAGGAGGTTACAGTTGCAAGTGGATAATGGAAAATTGTAAAAGATTTCCTTGTAAAACCGTAAAAAAATTATTACAACAAATTAAATTTTATTATTAGAAAATGTAAACAAAAATTATATAACATTTTAAACAATAATGTCCTTACACAAAATAAAAATTTAAGAAAATTGAAGTGAATCATAAAAGTTATGACAGTCGTCCGGAATAACTGCCTTTAGTTCTTCAAGATGCTTTCACTTGGATTTCTTTATAGGTATTTTACTTTTGTTCAGTTGTGGATACATTGCAAAATTAAATACGTTTAAATCCTTTTTTGGCCGAGTAGGTAAGTCGGCCCATGGACTATCAAAATCAAGTTTAACTTGAATATTTCCTTCCACGTTATAACTAGGGTCCGGATTTGTAGGCATTTGCATGTTTTTTTTGAGTACAGGCACGTGAAAAATTTTAAAAGGGGAGCATGTTTTACGCCTTTCTGAATCGTTTTATATAGTTTTTATTTTGCCTATAATGCATATTTTGAGTTTAAGTGCATATTTGGCGATTTGTTGCCTATAAATTAATGATTATTTGCTTATATTGGTACTATATATTTTGCATATTTAGCAAATCCAGTAATAAAATTTTAAATAATTTTAATTATTCTCTTTCTGATATTGCCGCTTTTTGTATTATTTAAAACAATAATTTTAATTAATTTAATATCTACTTTGTCAACTGTAGGTGATTCTGTGCAATAACTGCATATTCTATTAATATTACTGCTCTAATCATGTTACCAAGAAGATGCATGTTTCTAGCCCCCCCCCCTCCATTTCAAATTTTGACTCCAAAATTGTCTCAATCGTTTGTGTCTGTTTGTGCAACCATTATTTTCGTTTGTATCCAAATAGTTTTAAAGATATTTCAAAATTAAGCTTGGGGGTGGGCTGGAGACATGGGGCCCCCCATTTCAAATTTTGACTCCAAAATAGTCTCAATCGATTGTACTTCGTTTGTGCCTGTTTTTAGCGCATATTTCAGTGCTTATTTTGAAGTTTTTAGAGCATATTTGCCTGCATATTTTAAGGTTTTTTAGTGCCTACAAATCCGGACCCTAGTTATAACTTATGGCCCCGATGTCAGTAACTGTAGGATCATTTCTCTTTTTTCCGGGCCGAATGGTTGAATAACGCAGACAGGAAGAATTAGTGAAGTCTTTGAAGAAGTCAAATTTTAACTTTAGAACTTCATATGGAAAAGGTTTAACCCTGGCCTCGCGACTAGCAAATAAATAATCACTTGGAAGATGAATGTCTCTATTTTTGAGCTTCCTCTCTATGCAGCTGTGAACAGAATCACACTCCATTTGAGTGTGACCCCGTTCAAGGAACTTTTGAATTACATGTATTTTGTTTTTCATGGAGTAATTTAGAATTGCATTAGCCAGAATATTATTTCTATTCTGGTAAGTACAACCATCTGAATAAATTATTATTGGCAGGTTTTTCGATAAGCAGTGTCGTTCTAAATAATCAACGATGCATGATACAAAAGTTGAAGCAACTAAATCAGTATCACATTCGTTAAACCAGTAGCAAGTGCAGTGATGACTAGCAAGATCATAAATTGTGAAGTTATGACAACATAACTTTGTTTTAAAAAAGACTTTACTTGCCTGGATATCTGGTGGGACCTTAACTGCTTGTAAATCCATGGTAAGAACAATGCATTTACCTTCTTATGCTAAAGCTTTGTCTAATTCCTTTTCAGTGCGAGCTCTATCTTTCTTCTTGATATGACCTACACTACCTACCTACCTACACTATGACCTACGCATAAATCGCACTGATCTTCCTTAGGTTATTACATTTTGGTATAATAATCTTGTTTATGGAAAAAATGTCAGTTAGGAGGTATTGGCAGTAAATAGTCGATATGTGACTGTATATTGTTAACTCAACATTTTTTGAAATATTTAGATATTTTGTGGGTTGGTTAGTTTCTGCAAAATTATAAATACCTAATATACATACAATACGAACAATAGAAAACATAGCAGATAATGAGAATTTTTTAATGATTTATTAAGCAATAATAAGTACAACACGAAAGTGCTAAAATAACATTATTCTATTTCAAAATCTAAATTTTGAATGTTAAAGCCGTCAATATCTTCGTCGATTCCAGGTTCGCTTCTTAACGTATTATAAAATTGTATTGCATCAGCCTGGTATAAGATGCAGAATGGATTCTATATTATCTTTTAGTTTTGCTGGCGCTATTGGTTTTCCGTTGGGCCATAAAGGTAAAAGTTCATTAGTAAAGTTGAACGATAGCCGTCCCCTCGTCGATTTTTTTATATTAATTACTAAATCATTGCTAGTAAAATCATCCATTTTAATGTAAAGAAGAAAAGGATCATTAATGGTCATTTTAATTTGCCTAATTTGAAACCAATTTACTTTTTCTTTATTGTCTGTTAACTTTCTGTTTGTTATCTTACTTTCCAATCTACTAGTACCGTAAAATCTCCTTGTTCCATCTCAGAAACTATTAGTGGTTTCTTTTTTCTGCATGTTTTCATAATTTTAGTATAATTTTTTGGAGTGTATAGCCTTTGTTGGTGTTTTAATGCCGACTCGATGTCGCTGAAGTCAACATCATTAGGAAGAAAACTGTGGCCAGAATATAAAAACTTTAATGTGATGCTTTCAAGTTGTTCCGATTCATGCAAAATTGTTTTTAACATCAATGTCATCTTAATGTTTCTATTCTGGCCACCACACGAATCGCTCTATAAAATAAGGTGTTTGACATCTGGTGATAAATGCATTTTGTTATGCTAAGGTGGCGATCTAGCCCATATTATTGCAATGAGGAATATTGCACTGAATCATAGTTTGGCATAAATCATAATTTAATTTCGTTTGCTCATTATTGTTCGTTGAAGTAGAAGCTAGTACTTCAGTTAAAGTTTTTTGCTTACTTTTTTCAGCTTGAAATTTTAATAATCGTTCTTTGTGACGATTAGAATTCACATGTTTCAAAATGTTGTGCTTTTTGTCAGATGGAATCTTAAAATAAATATTTTTATTAGCAAGGTGCATTCTATAAAAACTTACCGTCTTTACACAAGCTCTGTAGTATAATTTATTGTTTTCAAATATTAATTCGGGACTATTTAATTCACCTGTCATCTGTCAAAAGTGGACTAATCACAAAGCAGCATTCGAAATTTCAGAGCCAACCGAAATGAATTGTAATGCATATTGCACTAGTTGAATAGAATCGACTATTTGCACTAGTGGTTTTAGCGACTATTTTAAACAAATGAAAAAGTTTATTGAAAAATTATTTTGCAACAAAATTAATAGTACAATTTGAAAATGTTACATTGCTGCAATTATGTAAAAATCCAGTTTCTTTCGAAAGAGTTTCAAGCATAGAAGTTTCACCTTGAATTGGATCACTCAATTCAGAACTTGAAGTGACTATATTCGTTCTCATCTTTTTTATAATCTCTTGATGATGCTCACCATCTAATTGCAAATAAGATTTTATCGAATTGATGTTGCTGTGACCTGTAATTTTCATAAGCTGATGTTCCCCCACCCCAGCTTTTGCCAATGTCGACACGGCAGTGGATCTAATAGAATGATTAGATATTTTTCTTTTTTTAACATCTAATCCCGTTTCTTCGGCCGCAATTTTTACCCACTTTGCAATTTCATTAATACCAACAGGCGAGTTCTTATACCAGTTGCTAGATTCATTCAAATTCCAGAATTTATTAGGCGTAAGAAACATTTTATCGCTTTTCACATTATTACCCCTCTTGGAAATAACTTTATGGTACAACCTATAAACGAAATAATTTTAATGCAAATAGATATCATTATTGAGAGGCGAACTTTACCTTATTGGACAGATATCAACGTTTTTATTGGTTACAAGCCATTTGCTTTCAGTGAGCTTTTTTGCACCTCCTTGTGCAGTCTTTGAAAAAATAGGATTGTATTCAATGCGATTTGTAAACAATCCGTGATTGTCAATTTCTTCTTTGAAATAGTAAACCATACATTTGTACCCTTCACCACCTCTCCAGGCGAGTTCGTATGAAGCAACGAAAAAAAATTTCTTTTGAAGACCCTCGGGGTTAGTTTCCTCGAAGGTATTTAGAATTGTTGAGAATTCTTTTACGGTGATTGCCGCTGCGCTATTAGTTCGCTTTTCTGGGAGCGCTTGCAATTTTTTTCTTGTAGCGTCCCTAGCTTCCCTTGCGGATTTAAATACAGCGTCACTAAAAGGGTTGAATTCAATATTCCAGGTATTGTAGTACATATCTTGAAGCATTTTTGCCGTGGTGTTAAACATGTGCTTAACTACACCTTCTTTGTAATCTGTTCCATCTTTTTTTTTCATGTTGGAAGCCCAACTTTTTAAGATAGTATTTAATTCCATATGAGATGTAGATTCGTTTAATTCAAAATTTTTTTCTTTTAAAAAATCCAAAAATTGTCGCCATACCGATAACTGTGATTTTCTCGTATTTTCGGGCACATTCTTAACAATATCGGCGTTAATTTCTTCATCCGATTTAACACCAAATCTCTCCGAAGTATTTTGCATTATAGCGTTTACAAAAATCACAACAAGAAAACGCGTTCAATTTAATAATTTATTATGAATTTCATTAATAATCGCTTACGCTCGCTTTTCAATATAGCTGTGCGCCCAGTAACGTATCATTTTCGAGGCTCGGCCAGTAATATACTATTACTGGTAGTCACAGAAATTAATTCATGTGTAACTCAATTTTTTTTGAATTTTATTTGAAAAGTAAAATTTGTTCATTAAATAGTCCCTCGAATACCATTCGTAGTCAAAGTTAAGTAGATTATTTTTGAGGTTGTATCACTCATGTTCATTGCACTTGTGAATAGCACTCGTGCTATTCAAACATAAGCACAATAAATATTCGTGTACCACCTCAAAAATAGTCGACATAACTTTGACTACTTGTGGTATTATAAGTGAATATTCCTTATGCACTCGTCTACCGTTGGTTTAACTTGTGGCATGTTTTTAGAATTTAAATTCAAATTTTTAAACTACTATAACTTTGTACCGTCTCGAACCACACACAAATGTACAATGATGGTAGAATTAATATTTTTTATCTTTGCAAAATATACTATTTAATAAATAGCATAAAGACATTATACAAATGAAAAATGCCTACCTATTGGATGATGTAATTTGATAAAGAATGATACTAGCTAATCAGAATATAATATAATACCGCTTTGTCCATGAATGTAGACATAACATAACTTTGCAAATCTCATAGTACCTACATACAATGCAACTTTGTCAAAAAAAGCACAAATTTTATTTAAAAAAAAGCATAAATAAAAGTACCTATTAATTTAATTTTTGAAACAATTAAGAATGTTTCCAAATTTTCTTTGGTAAAATTCATCCTTCTGTCACTTAATAGATTTTTGTAGGCAGAAAACTTCTTTCGACATCTACACTAGTTTTAATAGGTGCAAATTTGAATTTTGCTACAAGTGGGGTTCCTTTTCAAAATCTTCAATAGTTTCTCCAGCTATTGTTTTAGCTATTGTCGTATTTAAGGCCGTTGTTGCCCTAGGGCCCCAATACTTGGTACCTATAATTACCAAAAATGTTCCATGTTGGTTGTTGAGGGGGGTAGCTTTCTCATTTAGTCAAATAACACCCGGTTTATTCATTTAATACATTTATTTACTAATTTTCCCAATATGTTCAAGTTTAACAAATATATAAAATTAACTTACATTAATAAGATCATCTTTCTATTCTTGACTTTGAATGGCGACTTTAAGGAAGGATAGCGATCACTAGTAAGCTTGCTAACAAACCGACCCTCGACACCACGATACGGGCACTCGCTAGCACTCTCCCTGACGATAACTATCCCTCATTAATTGATTCGTCATATTTATGTGATCGACTCCCACCTGATTTTCCAATCGCCTGATCGGTGAACCCGGGTATAGTTTGCTTGCGTGGATCCGGTCACGCCACGGGTTGTTTGCTTTTAATTGCATTATTGCATTTTATAAATTGCACTGTAGTTGATTGAACTTCCTACGGAAACCGTTGAAAGTTCAACCAACCTGGGGTTCAATGTTTCATGTGAATAATTTCAATCCATTACGACCTTAATCTTATTTTTAATTTGGTAATAATTATAATAATTTTGGATGTTGAAATTATTCACGACACTATATTATTTAAGATTTTTAATCCTTTATTTTTCTCTAACACATCTTTCAATTTCTTTTTTATGTTGTCGCATTTGCTGCTTTTCGAAAGATTTTATAACATCAGTAACAAAGTTACAGTGGCATTTAATAAACGCTAAATTTGCTTTAAGTTCTGGATTCTTTAATACATTTTGGCAATCTTTTATAGATTTGCTATCCGAATTTTCTAATTCATAAGCAACATTTTTAAAATTTTCAAAATTTTCTGCATTTTAAAAGAGAAAGATGCATTTAAAAGATCAAACTTTGAAATATTTTGTAAAATAAGCATTAATGAAGTATAAAAAAGCACGAAATGCACAAAAAGTCAAAATAAAGCACGAAAAGCACAAAAAGCCAAAAAAAAGCAAAAAAAGCATATAAAACTTGATACCAAATGACTTCTTTCAGTTAAAACACAAAATTTTTCTAAAAATTTTCAGCTGCTTCGAATTTTCAGAAAAAGCATAATAGCTACAAATCCGGACTCTAGTAATAATTAATAAACTGCTTTTTTACTTTTTATATTATTATTATTTAAAGCATTACATTCAAAGTAGAACATTGCTATCCCATTGCGGGATTTACAAATCCATTTGAAGGGGAGGATTAGCCCCCAATTAACATGTTATATTTTAGCTTCTTTCCTATTTTCGCACCCCTCTACAGCTTTGCGTGTGTCTTCGCTTCTCTTACTATTTCTCTCCATTGGCTTCTGTCTTGTACCTTCATCCACCACTCCATGACCCCCATCGTTCTCAGGTCATCCTCAGCCTGATCCCACCATCTCGCCTTAGGTCTTCCTCTCGCTCTGCTGTCGTTCGGCTTCCACAAAGTGATTTTCTTTTCCATGTTTTCCTCTTTACCTCTCATGACATGTCCCAACCATCCCAGTCTCCGTGACTTCACGATCTTAACTAGATCTTCATCTTTCATTGCAGCTTTTATTTCATGGTTCATCCATTGTCTATACTCTCCGTTCTCATCTCTCTTTGAACCCAGGATGGTGCGCAATATCTTCCTTTCTAAAACCCTCATGACCACTGCTTCCTGTTGTGACATGCAAACTGTTTCTAAGGCATGTGTAATTACTGGCCTGATGAGTGTTTTGTATATCTTCATTTTTGTTTCTCTCGTCAGCGTTTGGTCCTTAAGTAGAGTTTTGTTTGCGTAAAAGGCTCTGTTACCTGCTTGCACTCTTCTTCTGATCTCTTCCATTCTGCTGTTGTTCTTGTCTATATGGGTTCCAAGGTAGTTGAAGCCTCTCACCTCTTCGAATCTATACTCATCTATCACCAGGTCTCCCAAAGCACCGTTTGCGTTCTTTAAGCATTTCATATATTTTGTCTTCTCCTTGCTAATCTTCAGTCCTGTCTTCTCAATTGCCTTCACCATCTCTTTGAACATTTCCACCAATTTCCTGAGCGACCTCGTTATGATTACTATGTCGTCAGCATAGGCAAGTATCTGTCCTTCTCTATTTATGATAGTACCTCTTGTATCCATCTTACGTGCTATACTCTCGAGTAGAACGTTGAAAAGCAGTGCCGACAGCGCGTCTCCCTGCCGCACGCCCCTATTTATTTCAAAGCTGTCTGATTCTCCTTTTGTTGTTCTGACACTTGCCATTGTCTCTTGCATCGTCATCATTGTCAATCTAATAAGTTTGTCCGGAATCTCCATCTCTTCCATCACTCTAAACAGTTACTTTTTATATAAAAGTTTAAAATGTTGTGTTTAAACGGTTTACACCATTACTATTCAAAATAGCATCAAAAGAAGCATAAAAAGTACCAAAATAGCATAAAGTAGCATATTAAAAATATTAAGCATAAAAACCCAGAAATAGCAAAATTGGCATAAAAAACATAGTGCCTAATGCCTTATTTTTGTCTAATTCGTGGACATTTTCAACAATTAGACTTCTGCTACCTATAATTATATGTAGCATAAAAGCTACAAATCCGCACTCTAATTATCATATAAACGGCCTGATGGGACTTGATTGCTATTAATTTTGTAATAAATTTGCTGAAATGCAATATTTAAAAAACGAGTAATTACAGATAGATTTATAAAAAACATACTTGATCGTCGTTGAAAATATCCTGAATTTCTTTACTTATGGAGAAAAATTGGTCCCGATTAATTTTCTTCGAATTTTCGTGGTGATAGGCAATTATAGCATCAACTATGATTTTTCTCGAAACATCGTCCAGCTTTTTATTTGAATGAAAATAGTTCAAAACGTATTGTCCGTTTGGAAAAGTTTTAATAATTTCCAATATACAGGGTATGGCAGATTAACTGATACATTTTAAAAAGGCTATAAAAATCTAAAAAAACGGAATAATTCCAAATTATTTACATATTTCGGTTAAGAGAGTACTTTATATTTTCACATTTAATCTTAAAATTTCAAAACGCTCCTCCTTTGCCTTCACAATCTCCTTCTTTCTTCCAAACAAAAATGACACGCGGCACGCGCGATCTCCTCCGGTATTTGATCCTATATCGTGATCAGCCGACACTTGAATGAATCCAAATTAAATCCTTTCGTACTCCCAATCATGCTCAACATGTATCCCCATATAGAAAAGTCCAAGGGATTCAAGTCGGGTGAAGATGATGGCTATTCTTTCCAAGGGATGAAATCAGTCAAATTGTTCAGACACTAATCCTCAGTGCATGTAGCTTTATGAGATGGGGCACTACATACTTAAAGCAATAATAATAATCATTTCCATACAAACTACGAGCATATATAAGCAAATGATCCTTCAGTACGTGTTGAATGTATTATTTTTTATTGATCTTAACGCCCCAATCAATGGAGAGCAGTGGTAACTTGCCTTCGGGAGATATTGCACCCCAAACTATGACAGCAGATACTTTTTGAAAACGTTATACTGCTAGTTTGTCGATAGGAATATCCCTTAATGGAGCACCATAGACGAGATCATTCTGTTGATTATAAGTGTCTTGTAGTTAGTAACATCTTGCCGTCAAAAAATATGATATCGTCGCCTGCGTGCCAAGCGAGCATTTTACAACTACATCTTGCTTAGCGTTCGTCGCTGTAAAAAATTTAATACCAATGTTATCACATTGACATCTTGCATATTTACGACGCACTAAATACTCAATTAAAAAAAAAATGTAGGCGACGAAAAATCGTGTTAAAACCTGTTTTATAAACGCCCAAAGTGTATCACTTGATGTGCCATACCCTGTATACTGCAAGACAATAATTGCTGTGAATTTGTTGTAATACAGTTTGTCAAAAAAGTATCGGAACACCTGAATAACTTATTTATTATTAGAGTTGGTGTCACTGCAGGTTAAACCGGAACTACCGGTTAAAACGAAAACTAATTTTCCACGTACCAGGAAAATATCGATACAAATGATCTCCAACCGCCATGTTTCTATTTCCAACAATAAAGAAGATATTCAGAGGTGATTTATTACTTTTTTCACACACTGACTCACCCAAGGTTTTTCAAAAAAATCAGAACGTGTTGAAATAGTGTCATCAGATGTAGAAGCTGTAGAAATTCCCCCCTATGAGTAAAAAAAAAGATTGAATTTTAGGAAATTTACATTAAGCTTTCACTTACCTTGAAATAATGGAAGCAAATCTAAGAAACCCCATTTTAATTCTGGGTCTTCTCCTGGTTGTAGCACCCACGAATTATTAGTAATATTATCTAAATCGGTGTAAGTAGGTCCTGCACCGCACGAATCTATTGGATTCATGTTGTATAAAAAAACAAACTTTAAAAATTCGAAATTTTACTTCACTTACTAATGGCACTACGCACAAACACAGATTGATATAAGTAAAATAACATACACAGGACAACTGCCTGAAGTCGAGCGTTGTCGCCGTCAAGAAATTTCTTGGTAATTTTACCAGGACTAGAACCTAAAAAAACTGTATGAAAATACTACTTAATAATACTTGAGGCTAAATATAATATGCGGTTTATTCTCAATATCGACGGCTGCGACGCAGTACCTCGTAACTGCAATAAACAAAATGTTCGGGAAACAAAGAAAACATGTAAATGAACGAAAATATTGAGCATATTAGTGAAATTTTTAAATTAATTAAAGTAGGTTTTAAAAGTAGTATTGAAATCAACAGTTTACTATAAACTGTATTTTTGAATAATTTATGTCAGTTGAGTGGTACTGCTTCGATTAGGGTGTCAGTTACTAGGATTTGCATGTTTTCCCTTAGTGTTAATAAATAATAGTTTTTCAATTTAAAATATGTTTAATGTCAGTGAATAAACAAGCTTCAAGATTCAAAAAAAGACCAAAGAAACAAAATATTATTTAACATAGTATTGAACTTAAAATATTTTTATCAAATAAACAAGTTAAAATAAAAATTAAACAAACAAAATATTAAACAAAGATGCGGCAAAGGACTCCTCGTCTAAGAAAAGTAAAAAAGAATAGACTAAGAATATCGCCCAAAAGCCCAAAAATCGAGAGGAATCACTGCTTTTATATCCTGTAGATCTTTGTATTTTCTTTGTGTTATAGCTAGTGGGGTCGTGAAAAGATTTGGAAATTCAACATCGCTAAAATTAATCGCTTTGGGTCGCCTAGGGAGCTCTTTAAATTCTTCGTCAAACGTTAACTTATAAACAATTTTTTCATTCGCATAGTGCAACATTCGCAAATTAGTAACTGTTGGATCATGAACCATTTTACCTGGCCGAATTGAGCTATATTTGAGCATTGGCTCATGCCCATAATTTTTAAAGAAGTCGGAAGGCGGTTTTTTGGCCTCATACGGTTTAATTTTCCTAGCCTCTTTGGTAACTTGGACATAGTCATGGGGTACATAAATTTCCTTATTTTTAAGAGCCGTTTCAATTGTAGAATGTACTGAATCGCATTCCATTTGCGTATGGCCCTTAATCATAAATTTTTGTGTAATAATTACTTTGTGTTTTTCGCTTAAGTATAATAACGCATTTGCAAGAATATTGTTCCTGTTTTGGGCCGTGCAGCCATCGGAATAAATAATTATTGGTTTAATGCTACTTAGGCAGTGTGCCTCTAAGTAGTCGACAAGAAAGGATGCATAAACAGCTGCCTGGCCATCAGCAGTTACCTCATCATACCAGTAACAAGTACAGTGGTTATTGGCGAGATTATAGACTGTAAAATTATGACAACATAATTTGGTCTTGTAGTATAAAGCGTTGGCAGGAATAAAAGGACAAAGTTTAACTGCTTGAACGTCTACAGTTAATACAGTGCACTCTCCCAATTTAGCCTTTTCTTTATCAGCCTCTTTCTCAGCTCTTGCCCTATTCTTCATTTCTTGGATATTCTTCTTCTCTTTCTTCTTCATATGAGTATTATACTCGGTTTCATCCAAATTATTATTTTTGAAGGCAAAGCAATCGTTACATTGATCTTTTCTGGGGTGGAAAAGTGAAATGTTCATATCGTTTACCATCGTCATAAGCGTTTTCAATGATAAGTGTTTCCTTGCTTCTTTCTCTGCAAAAAAAGTTTAATAAAAGGTCGTTTTTGCAAAGCTATTCATTTAATAATAATCGTTAGATTATACTTCAATTTTATTAAAATTGGTTAGTTATTCAGAACATTTACGTCATGTTCAAAAAGATAAATACTGTAAAACATTGTCATAAAAGACAGTTATGACATCCAAATATTAAAATCTTGGTTAAATAATGACACAATGTACACTTACGTCGTTATACATCCAAAACCATAAAAGATAAGCTATTAATTTGCATAAGAAATTCAGTTTCGGGCAATAATTCAATTTACTTCAAGAAATATTTACCATCAAACTAGAGCTTGTCTAACTACACACTGGAAAGATGTCAAAGTAATAGCCACTTACGAGGTACTGCTTTACATTTTGCTATAATACCCAACTTTTTACAACTATCTCTCGATTTTGAAAAATCTCCATACATAGAGCAACCTGTTCTTTAAACGTTAATAATATACATCCGAATCTCGAAAAATGTGAGTTACGAGGTACTGCGTTGCAGCCGTCGATATTTACCAAACGATTTCTTCCATGGACCCGTGTGCCATTTAACTCCTGAATTATAGCGTAATCCAGCTAAATGATATCGATTTTGAAAAGAACCCTTGGAAATTAGGTTTAATCGTTTTCTTGAATTAAATCTCGAGACAACATTCATAAAATTCTCGGAATAATTATTTGTTTCATTAAATATCAGTCGATTGGCCTTTTTAATAACAACATCAAGAGCAGATGTTATGTGATGCCACCAGCCACTCTCTTTTAAATATTCAGTGTAATCTAATTCATTACTTTGCTTTCTTTTGCAGTAGTAGTCTTTGCAATTATCGTGCTTTCCAAAAAACATGGTAAGGACTATTTTGCAAGTCGACCCGTAATTCATCAACATTGTTGCTAAGACAGTTTTGTGCAATTGCACCTTTTACGGCGGCTTCCAATCTTTTTATATATTGAACGCTGACAAATTTTCTTGTGGGTAGTGAAAATTTTGTATTGGCAAGAAGTCCATATAATACTTTTCCATAGTTTTTTACCACATGATTTGTACATTCTATCTTCGTGATAGATCTGCCATACAGCACACCTTCTCTCAGCCTGGCATATACACTGGAATCTCCATCCCCAACAAATTGCTTATAACGCACATTGTGCATTTGTTCGTTCAATCGGAACCCTTGCACAAGAATATCGGCTTCCATTATCATCATTTTGGTTTGTCTCTCCATCAACGTGTTCGATATTTGCGTCATGCTGGTCATGCTCACGTAAATCATTTTCAAAACGCCTATTATAAATAAAAATTTATAATAATATAATATAATATATTGTTTATATTTGAAAATAAATGTTATCAGTTCTAGAATAATACTATATAATACTATTTACCTCACAGCACTTTTACGTGCTAACCTAGATCTTCGTGAATATTTTCTCCGCTTATTCCATCTCTTGTTAACTATTTTGCCACTTGCTAATTGAATTTTTATCATTTTTACCAAAAAGATTTGAATTCTAAAAATTGTCTACTAACGATGTTTATTACTCTAAGCTTGCTACAACACTAAAGGCAAGGCAAGGTTGCTTAATATTTCGTAAAATATAAAGCAATAAAACTAATAATAAAAATAATATAATAAAATAATAAAATAAAAGAAAAACTAATGGTTTGAATTTAATGGACCTTTTAGAATATTTACTTTGTGTCAACCTACATTATTTTAATAAATCAGTTCAATTTTCTCTCCTTTAGCTTGCACCACAGACTTCAAACGTTTTTCCCAAGCTCCACAGGTGGCACGCATCACTTCGTCCGGTATATCGTCCCAAATTTTTATCAAACGCTTCTTAAATGATTCCAAATTTAAATGATTAACATTGCCAAGTTTAGATAGCATATAACTCCAAATGGTATAGTCCAATGGATTAAGATCTGGGGATGCCGCAGGCCGATCATCCACAGTCAAAAAATCTGGCACATTTTCACTCAAATATTTTTGAACAATCCGAGCTTTGTGAGAAGGAGCCGAGTCCTGCTGGAACCAATAGTAATCATCACCAAACAAATCTTTGGCGTGAGGAAGCAAATGCTTTTCTAAAATTTCCGTTAAATAGAACTCTGCGTTAATTTTGACGCCTCTGTTAATAAGTTTTAATGGCAATTTCCCCCATATTATTTCAATCATTAAGTTATATACACTTTAATTTTTATAAGACAAATTATAAATATTTCCGTAAAGTGCATTTCTAAAAATTCATTACAAATGGATGCGCATTCATCGAATCCGTTAACAGAATTAGTTTTCCAAAAACCACCGTCACAACGTCTTTTTCTGTTTTGCAGCAGCATTCATCTTGAGGCTGCTTTTTTTCGGTACGAGCGGAATACAATTTACGGAACTGTCCCTGTAAAGTTATAAAATATCCTTTAATTACCAAAATAATAAATAAAGAATTCGAAAACTTACCTTACAGAAGTAACGCATAAAACAGTAACTCTTAATGCAATTTAACAAGATAACTACACCTTCTTACATGCAAATGGCCACCACTTGTGGTAAATTGTGTAACTAACGATAAGTGTAAGTAAGATACGCGCTTTCACAAGTAAAGTATTCTTAAATTTTAATACATGGTTTCACTACTTTTCACATAAGGGTTTTCACAGGAATTACTGAGTCAAAATATGCAGTGTGATATTTTATTATTTATGGATATTTTATATCCAGAGTTTTTAATTTTCTCACATAATTTAAAACAAGAGACGGGTCCTAGGAATTTTCATATTTAGGTCTACTTGGTCTTAAGGCATAGACTCCTCGGAAAAACTTGCCTATTCGGTAATCCTGTGCTAATTGTGGTCCCCCTATTTGAGCGATGGCCGGATCTATAAGTATTAAGGGAGTTGAGAAAATTCCCGAATTTTGCAATGTCTCCGACTTCTAAATCTCTGTAATAATCGAGTTAAACCAATTCGCTTTTTACTTGGAAGAGATATGGTCATATTTAAGGAGTTAAATTCAAACCCCAAAAAGGTGCAAGTATTTTTTGGAATTAGAAGACTTTTCTTGTAATTGATGATAAAGCCTAGTCTTTCTAAAACATTAATGGTCTGAGCGACATTTTTTAAGCACGCGTCGTACGATTTTCCTGTCAATAAAATATCATCAAAATATATTACAGAAATAAAATCTTTTGCCCTTAAAAAGGAGACAACCGGTTTCATTAATTTGGTGAACACAAAGGGCGCACAATTCAACCCAAAACAAAGACAGTTAAATTCATATAACCTGCCATTAAACCATAAACGCAAATATTTTCTACTAGATTTATCAATGGGTATTAAGAAATAAGCATCTTGTAAATCTAGCCTAGCCATAAAACAGCCCCGCATAATTACACGACTAACTACTTTATAATCTTATAATTTAAAGTGATAAGTCTTTACAAATTTGTTTAGGGGTTTTAAGTTTAATATAAGTCATGATGTGCCATCTGGTTTTGGTACCAAGAAAATTTTTGAAATAAATTGGCCTCTGCATGATTTGACTTTAGAAATGGAACCTTTACTTAATAAGTCTGTTATGGCCCTTGCTAGTGAATTTTTCTCTAATAACAAACTGCACTTACCACATTTGTGATAAGTGGAATGACTATTATGTTAAACCTAATAAAAGTGAAGAAAACCGCATCTCAGAAAGAAATATTGTTTATTTAATGAAAAAGAAAATATTTTTATTACATGGATCTTAATATTTAATTTGATTCCGTTCAATAAAACTAGATTTCAGCAAGAAGACTTCACCATCATCATCCTCTGACTCGATGTTAGCAATTCGAGTAGCTGTGGGTATTTCATCAATAAAATTTTATAATCTTCTGGAATTACTTTCAGCTTTAAGAGCTCTTACAGGTCCTTTTTCTTGCTTGTGGTTACAGGCAGCTTGGATTGATATAGCTGTTTCAAATTAAGAGATGCCCAATCCACAGGCGTTATTTTACCTTTTCTTGTTGTTGCAGTGCTTTGAGTTTGTGCTTTAGTGTCTATTTCATACAAAATTGAATCTTCAGGTAGGTCATACTTATATTCGATAATCGAAGGCTTGCTTTTTTGGACCCGAATCCATTTAATATTCAGCCAGTTAACCTTCTTTTCCTGGGTATTGACTTGCACGTTATAATGCGTTTTTCCTGATACAAGTCCCTTAATGTCGTTAAAGTCTTTGTAAGTCATTGTTGTAACCTGGTATGGACCAGGTTTAATCCTTGCTGCAGATATCAAAAGTGCCTATTCACGTGTGGTGTACACTTTATGATGCTTTCTCTTTCTCTCAATGGTTGCGTGCATAGAATCACATTCTAAAGCACTTACTAGTATGCAAGTGGTAGTCCTTGGTAGGACATAACGTTTAATACTCAAAGTAAATTTTTTAATAGAAAAGGAAATTGGTTTACCATGCAATACTAATTTTCAAAGATATCTTAAAAGTCTTTTACAAAACAATTATTAAAAATCTGGCACATAAGAGAACGCAATTTTTAATATGACTCATTTTTTTCATTGTCGTAAGCGCCACCAACATTTTTTAATTTGGGTGAAACCGGTATCATTCGATAGAGAAAAATTTGACGATTCCAATGATATAAATAACTAATTTTTGCCAAAAATGGCGCTTAAGACTTTTTGCCTTTCCACCGTCGATATGTTCAAACGACGATCTAATCTTCTCAATATTTTGATCACATTTCCCCCCTCTTCTGTCCGACTATTTTTCTTCGGATGCTTAGGCATCCTTTCCATGAAGTAACTAATAGGTTTATTGACCAGAAAAGGATTTCAATAGGAAATGCGTTCCTAAAGTTGCAATGAAAAACAAAGTAACAATTGAATTAAAAATTTGTATCAAATATCACAACAAATTAAAAGAAAAATATAATGGTTAAATTGCAAATAAATGACACATCCAAAATTTGTTTTTCCTCCAACAAATTTTTTTACAAGGCTATTGAATCTTTCCGCTGCATTATTATTTTTGTGTAGAAGCAATGAAGAACTACATGAAATGAGTCGTTGCATACTGTTTAGTATATCCTGTTTCAAGCCGCATTCTGTCACATCTGCAACTAAATTTTCTTCTCCAGGTTTTGGTCCTTTACAAAACTATTGATCACAATTTTTATGTTCGCCAAATCGTCACCTCAGAATTGGTTTGTTCTATCTCCTCGTAATTGCATATCGAGAAAAAGCGATTTGAAGTTTAAATATCATTATAGTTGAAACTATATTATATCTAAAAGTTTTAATTAGTATATTGTCTTTTATATGTTAAACACTATCACTTATCACAAAAAAAAATTTTAGTATTAATTGGAATCAGTACTAAATTAATGAAATACACTTAAATACAATTGGATATAGAACAATGTCTGTTATTTATGAACGTTTTCTTAAATTTCTAGGGATATAGAACAAATCAAACAACAACCCTTTTTTACATATTTTTCTGTATTTTAGTTGTACACATTACAAAGTTGCTATTGTTTCCTAAACATAAACAATAGATAAATATAAATAATAAATAAACATAAATATTATATAAAAAAAAAGATAAACAAAAGAGTATTAATTATTAAGGAAAAATTGTTTTGTAATAATTTTTATCACTATCTGGCATACAGGATAACATTGATTTTAAATCAGCTATTTTATCTTTACTCAATGTTGCATCTTGTCTTAAAACAGGAATTTTTGGCAAAGTTGGTGTAACATTTTTAGTTTTTCTAGTTTGCTGATTTTTAATAATATTTGCAGTTTTTAATGTTAAATTGTCAAAAGTATAATTAAAATTAATTTTGAAAGGATAATTTTTATTGTAAATTAAATGTTTAATTTTTGAATAAGGAATATTTACAAAATTATAACTCCCAGCTGCTGATTGGTAATTATAAAAATCATTATTTTTATTTAATTGCATTATTTTTAATTTCACTTTTGAAGATTTTAGATTTGTAAGAATACGTAACAAACTAATCGGGCTATGAATTTCTAAATATCTTATATATCTTTCTATGGCGCTATGTACAGCATCTATTTCCTGCAAATTGCTATGACCTGGTTCTGAAAACTTTTGTTCAATTGTTTCTATATTATTAGAGTTATTTTTAACAAAGTCAATCAAAGCCATGGAAGTAAAAGAATTTTTGTTTTGCGGAACACAAGAATCTGACCATAATATTAGTTTTTTAATAGAAGGATTGTCTTTAACCACTTCTTTTAAAATTTTAATTAGCCCACTAGCGATATGGTTACCAGCTCGTCCGCTAATAGCTTCGTTCCAAAAACTGCAGTAAGTTATCCCATTGATATTACAATGCGCTGTCAGATTGTAAAGTTGAGTTTTCGTTTATAAAAAAAACTTGACGCATTGGCTTTTGGTAGATGGAAAACATTTTGCAAATCATAAGTTATTACAGCAATATCGGGATTTTTAATTTGTCTGTCTAAATTCTTTTCATTTCTGCTCCATTCTTTACCTTCAAGATGGTTGTTATGGTTGGAGATTTGGTCAGCCGTGGAATTCTTATTTAAGTTAAATTCAATGCATTTGTCGCACTGATCTTTCTTTGGTTTGAAAAAAGCAATATTATATTCTGTGTTAAAAACACGGGAGTAAACATTAAATTTTACAGGGTCATTTTGGACAGTTTCCTTATATAAATTATACATTTTAGTTAAGTTAAGCCCTGGTTCTAAATATTTTTTGTTTGTACTGGCTCTACAGTAATGTGAATCTATAATGGGAAAACTTTCTATATGATTCTTTACTGATTTTAATTTATCTTCTGAAGTAAATTTTTTCTTATTTTTTCCTTTACTAATGCATCGTGGTGTATTTGTAGCAGGATCTTGAAGTGAATTGAAAAAGTAATAAATTCGTTGTTGACTTATATTTAAAGTGCTTAAAAAAAATAATTTGCAAACTTTAAATGTCGTATTATTAAATTCAAAATTGTAAATAAAACTGTAATTCTTTTTGGAATTTTCTGACGTTGTTCTTTTTCTCGCAGCTAACACTCTTGATACATATGTGCTGTAAAAGTGGGACTTTTGTTGGTCAGGAAGACTCCAAAAGTTTTTATTTATTATGACTCTATCTTCTTCCGAAATTAAAGTAGTACAACGAAAAGTACAACTTATTGTACAACCTGTTTTAACATGTCTTGGTAGGTGCTTATTACCTTTAATGTCTTCGTAGTTTTGTCCATGTTCTCTACGGCGTTTCCTTATGTTTGATTTCCATTGGTCTGGATTCCGTTTTCTTTTTCTAGAAGATTTTTTCTCTACTTTGTCTTCCAATTCTTGATCTTCAAGTACCTCGCTTATAGGATCTTCGTCTGCTGGTAGTGGAATAAAGTCTAGATCACTATCTAAATCATCGATTTCACTTCCTTCCTCACCCTCTTCTAAGTTTTTGGAAGTTGAAGCACGACATCCCAAAATGTCTTCGGTCATTCTAATAAGTTAATGTATTTTTTAAAATGTATTCTAAATAAATATATTATAAAATAAATAAATATAATATTTATAATTATAGATATAATTTTAACATTATAAGTATTCTTTACCTTAAAAGTTCTTCTGGTAAATCCGGACAAGGTGATTCCGATCCCACAGAGCTCATTATAAAATAATAGAATTTAACAACAAATATTATAACCACAAAATTGAATAACACAAAACTAATAATCACACCTAACACCAAGACAGATTTCATCAAACTGAAGAAATAAATGCAAAAGTGTAAACAGATCTCTTCCATTATTTCTTAATACCGATAAGCTTACATATAGAACAAAAAACTTTGTTATTTTCTTCTTGGATATAGAACAATTTTCATGCGGTAGCTATAGAACAAAACAATTCTAAGTAATTACTTCAGTTTTAGGATATAGAACAAAAGTGATGCTAAAATATACTACTTCCGCTTTACTTTTAAAAAATTTTATTGCGGATATAGAACAAACCAATAAGTATTCTCTCAAATCTAACACTAACTAAAATAATTTAAAAAATGGATGTAGAACAAACCAATTCTGGGGTGACGAAATATGTGATCTGTAGTATTAAGAATATCTAGTTTTAAAAGTGATAGCTTTTTCAGATAAGTTCTTATCCATTTGGGATCTGAATTCTGCGGCTTTTCTAATAGCTGTTCTGAATCTTAAGATTGCACATCTAATTTTTTTCGTAAAACTATCGGCATAAGTTTCTGTGAAGAGTTACTCCATCTCATTTTATTAATGTCCTTTAATTTATAACAAAAATTTCTCATTACGTGATTAACACATTCAACTTTTTCTACTAAAAGTAGAAAATGGTTTTATGGTTTAATTTCTAGAAGCTTCCTAGTAATGCTACTATCACCGATAAGTTTGGTAAATTTCATACCATGTATAATCTACATTTCTTTTAAAACTATCCAATATTATAGCCGCTTCCATAGAGGTTGATGATCCAGTCCAATTTTTTGCACAGTTATGTTCTGGAATATTTTCGTCGGTTTTATGTTTAGTACAAAATATGTAAAAAAACATGTTTTTTACGCCGACGAACAAAACCTTACTTGTATCTTCACCTATTATCACTCCTACGCCCACCGGATAAAGCATTGTAATTTGTTTTGTAGGATCTTTTAGACCATGCTCCATCGGCTATAACAGAAATACATGGATATCCATCTTTATCAACATCTCCCTTAGCAATTGTGATATTTCTTTCCTCTTCTCAAGCTATTTTCAATTCTTGCCATAAAACATCTTCGGTAATTTTGGTTAATTGTTTGTGACATTTACTATAAAGTGGCTTGCTCATATGCGGAATATTCAATACCGATACAATTTCTTCCAATTGTGAGTATCCACATTCCACTGAAGCTGTTCCTGAAAATAATAATTTATTATTTATAAGTTAGTTGCGTACAAAAGTTTCACAAGTTTACCTATTACGGATAATGTATTATAATTTATTTCGTTGTGTGGTTGATCTGTTTCTAAATATGATTTTTGTCCACACATATCACACTTGACCAAAAAGATAGATACAAATCCACATCTTTTTTCACTAATTATTGTGCAATTTTGAATCGAGCAATCAAAAGATGGCATGATGTGCTGTATTTGCTTTAATTGGTTCCAAAAATGTTTAATATCTATTATAAAATTATCATATTATGTTAAAAATATTGTTATGGTAGGACTATATATTTTACCTTCGTTCGAATAATCTTATTTTCTCGCTTTGGACAATATCTTGTCTGGAAAGCCGCATCTTGACATCGAAAGAGCCGCAGGTTGCCGACCTCTGTATTAAGATGAGGCAAAGATTTGTTAAACTTGGATCTTACATAATCATAAGCTTTGCTTGAATAAAAATTTCATGCAAAACTTCTCAATTCGGGTACATACAAGTATCTGGAAGGTCTTTGTAATAATCGCTTAAACAAAGCAGAACAGGTTCGTACCGATGCATTGACGGTCATTTGAGCACTTTCCATTAGTATAACTGTTTAGACTTTTTTTCGTTTAACATAAATACTAAAAGAACAACAAGTGGTAACATAACACAATGATGAAATTGGTGAACATTGATGCAGACAGATCGCCTTCAGTTTCATTCCACCAATAGTTCATGCATTTTTTACTTGCTAAATTTTAAATGGTAAAATTATGGACAATGAGTTTCGTTTTATAAATATATAATACACTAGCATTTAGAACAGGACAAATCTTCATAGCTTGCATATCCATTGTGAAGGTGTAATTGCCACCTTCGAGAGCAATTATTTTGTCTAAATCTTTCTCTTGTCGACCTCTATCTTTCTTAATTACATGCTGCATGTATTCTGTCTCAGAAATATTTTTAGTTGCATATCCACAGCAAGTATCGTATCTATCTTTACGGGGTTGATATAAAGCTATATATTCATTTCTGGCTTTCCATGCTCTTTGTAAAACTGTTGATACGCCCTATATAAATCAACTTTGGTCTGAAAAAATTGTTCAGGTATAATTTTTCCTAGACCAGGGGTGGCGAACCTAGGGCACGCGTGCCAGAGGTGGCACGTATGAAAAATTTGATAGCACGTGAAAATTTAATTTTTAAGAATTTTATTATTGATTTTAATTTTTGTTAATAAAATTCTGCAAACGGTTGCTATTATTTTATTTGTAATAATTGTATTTTTGAATATTACTAATAGCTTTGTTAGTCAGCAATTTTATAAAAATAGATTGTATTTTTTTAGTACGCATACTGAAAAAGGCCGGAAAAAGGTTCGCCACCCCTGACCTAGACGCTATTATAGCGGTTAAACGTTATGTTATTATATAGAGTTTTTCGCGAAACGGTATCACGTATAATTTTTTTATAACGTTTAAAATGATACGTGTTACCTTTTCGCGAAAAACGCTATATAATAACATAACGTTTAACCGCTATAATAGTGTCAAGGTTAAGGCTGGCCAATCCCAGGCTGTTTAAAATTGGAGGGAAGTTAGTCTAATTATTAGACAATTTAATTCTTTTTTCCTTTCTAGCTCTTTTTGATGATGTGCCCATTTATCTGAACTAATAGCATTATGGCATAGGTTCACGAGTACTATTTTTTTTCTTGGTTCCTTCGTCCAGCTTGGACCAATGCAAATGTTGATGCCATGAATCATTTATATTGTTTTCCTCACTAGCTTTTCTTATCACAATCTGCGATAATATGTTTATTTTTTCATTTTTTTGTTCGGTTTTCGTTTCGGTCTTTATTATAGGTTTAACTACAGTGTCCACAACACGGAATACATTATCAAGAACTACTTCAAGAAATTTTTAAAGTTGAGTACGTACTCCTCATCTCGTGTAATTTCAGTACAAACATCGTCAGACGCACCATTGCATTGATTATTATTATTAACGTCAGTGGCAGTTGTTGGAACAGCGTCGTATAAGATTCCATCTATTTCCATAGACAAATCTTCTAGAAACGATTCTTCTAAAGGTAAATCATATACGACCGATTGGCAGGAGCGTTAGTAGAAACAGCACTGGTGTTCAATAAAGGCTGCACTGAAAAAAAAAGTAGTCGATACAACAACAAAAATTGTTAATGGAACAATACTAAATTGTCGGTATAGGCACAACAAAATTATATGTTTAATTGAACAATATGGGTTTGATTACTGTGTATGATTGACACAACAATACAGTTTCTGTCAGATTAACACTAAATATAGTTGTATTAACTATATCTTTATATAGCGTTATAAACTATAATGATATAGTTATAATAACCATGGATAGTAACTATTTAAGCTTTTTAATTTAACAATGGATTATTGTCACGTTAATAAAAATTGTTTTAAGATTAACACTTGAATATTGTTGTATTAACTATATCTTGTGGTTGTTTGTACCATGGAAAGGGACTATTTAGAGGTTTTAAAATAACAAAGTATTATTGTAACTAAAATAAAAACGGTGTTTTTAGTTTTTCTGTTTATTTAAAAATTACAATAAAAGTTAAACTTCCATTTATTGTAAATTTCTGGCCACGGTTCTGTATTATGTTGTAACCATATTTTGGTCTCTTCTTCTTCTAATAATGGTATCGCTTCAGCGATTTCTAGAAAAAAATCTGTTTAAATAATATGTATTTGATTAATGTTAACTTTATGTATACCTTTGCTTTCAGACTCTTGTCCTATTTTTTTCAACAAGCCAGCGTCCCTAAGCGTCTTCGTCGGTTGTAGTACTTGTCAAACAATTTTCCGCGAGCGCACCTCTTATATTTCCTGTAGTATCACACGTGTAAGGGGTGCAATACGTGCCAATATTTTCTTTGGGAAATAATTGTTTTATTGAACGTGCTAATTGGTTAAATCTCTCTGTGGGAACTCTAAAATGAACAAAACATAAATAGAATTATATCATAAACTGTACCTATAAATTAATTGTTTACCGCCTTTTTGATGAATCTATGCGTTTGTTAATTCGTTGTTCTTCTTTGCCTTCCAAGAAAGACTTGAGGTTCTAAAAAATATATAATATAGGTAATAATAATATTAACTGTGCGTTACAGAATTTTATTAGTATGTGAACCAAAACAAAACTCAACAAAAGCAAAACTCACAAAATTGTAGGTAGAAATTGGTTCGATTTTGGTAGAATTTGGTTCATTATAAAAAGTCGAGTTACTTACATTTAAACAAATAATTTAGCACTGGAAGGTAATCAACGACGCACAACACAAGAACAATCTGAACAACATTAAAAAACTGTACTAATATAGGCGCCAAACTGGTGATATGAGTAACACCTTACTGCACATGATAACGTTAAAAATGCAAACTTGCGGATTTTTAATCTTATTAATAGAATAAAACCACCTCATAAGTTATTAACAATATTAATTTGGTTTCGGTAACATAAATGAAGTTGTATTATTGGCAAAGATTACGAAAATATTATGATTTGCTTGACAATATTAGTTATGGGTATTTTAACAAAATGAAAATGGTTACATTAACAACATTGTTTGTAAAATTAACAATATTTTACATTGACTTTTAACAAATTGAATATGATTATAGTAACAACCATGAAATTATGGTACTAGTGAAATTTACAATAAATTATGATAATATTGACTATATTTTTTGAACAAGAACGATATTGTTATCGGTACCCATTCATTTTTTTCAGTGTGAGTACTGGTAGCTTGCTCATCCAACTTTTCTTTGCAATATTTCCAAAACCTGTACATGTCGTTATTTACACTTTCACTTTCATCATCCAGTTTCGTGCAATAATCACTAATTTTAGTCTCGCCCAAAAACTGCTCTAATACCTTGAGACAAGATTTATATTCTTCATCTATTACTTGAACAGTGACTTGAGATCCAAACAGCTCCTTGCGCCTTGCAGATATGCATTTAGTATAATCTACAGCATCTGGGTTTAGCGGATATAAACCACAAACAGCAAAACCATTTATTATTGTGCTAGGCTTACAAGCGCCATCGAAAGCTTGTTTAAACAATGAACTGAAATTATGACGAGTAATTATTGTGCTACTTCTCTGTTTGTGTGCTCTACACACTTTTTTCCATTCAACTTTCAAAGGTCGAAACATACTAACGTCACAAGGTTGCAAAATGTGAGTTGAGTTTGGATATAAGCAGTAAAGAATTATTTTTTTTTCCAAACACAACTCGTAAAGTTCCATATTATAATGAGATTTGTGCCCATCTATGAAGAGAATGACAGGAAAGTGGATTCCTTTTTCTACGAGCCACGGATAATAAACGTTCGCTATGTATTCGAAGAATGTTGCTGAAGTCATCCAACCATTATCAGACCTCCCAATGGCCCATTCTGCTGGAACGGAAAGTGACAATTCTTTAGGAATGCGTTTGTATGGAAAAACTATCATTGGAGGGACAGCTATGCCTGCTGCACTATAGTTACAGAGCACTGTTATAGACTCCTTTTCATTTCCGGACGCTACTTCGTAAAGGTTTTTGAATTTACTTGTTGGTCCTAAAACCAACCCTGACTTCATACAAGTCCTCATCCCTGTCTCATCCGCATTAAATATTCGGTTTGGATCATTCATCATGTCCATCAAATCTTCTTTTGTAAGGTATTCTATCAGTTCGGGAAACCATTGACGAAGGCAGTCTTCCGTAACTGCAGCACGGCTCTTCGATATAATTTCAGTGTTTCGTTTTGCTATATTTGGGTGTCTTTGTAAAAATAGCTTTAGCCACTTATCCCCAGGTCTATTGTCACTGAATTTATTTGGTCTTGGAACATCTATCAAAACTTTTTGCACAGAGTCTTTCACCTCCTCTGAGTGCATTGGAAAACCTAATTTAGCTTTTGCAATAATCCATTTTTCGAGTCATTCCTCTTCCAACTTGTTTAAAACTGGAGCAGGATCTTTCTGACATTGGGTTATCAGTTATTTTATTATGAAGAGTGGATTTTGGTATTGAGTACTTAGAAGACGTCTTATTCAAACTGATGCTTCCAGACTGAATTTCAGCAATGGCGTTGGCTAAGTCGCTTTCTGAATATTTAACCTCTTCAGGGACAACTCTTTGTATTAACTTTAATAGAAATGAAAAAAATATTTATAGTTTATTAAAGAATAACATTAGCATATAAAACATAAATTTTCATTCAAAAATGCTTCAAAGCCAAAATAACACTCAAAAAACTATCCGTACACATATGTTGCCAAGGATCAAAACTGTCATTGGTGAAATGTCATCATACATTCTGGACATACGCTTTCTTTGCACTTTTCACACGCGTATCTTGTTCTACGTGTACAATGTATTTCGTGGCATCGTGGTGGATTTTTATAATCCATTTTTATAGGATAGTGTCCATGCCCATCGGTTCGAATCTCAGGAATAACTTTAGTGCACGCTCTTCTCTTCTTTCGTGTAGGCTCAGCTGATGATGGTCGTCCTCTCTTTCTTGTGCTGTCATGAAGTTGAATTAGTGTTGATGCAATTGAAGATTTGAATTCCAGCAATGCAATTTTTGATCCGTTTGCTTTACGGTAGAGCAACCACGCGTTTACTATAGCGACATTCACAAAATGAAACACAATGCGCAAATAAAATTTCTTGTTCTTTATAGCATGAGGGTAGAAATACCATTATCTCAGAACATCATATACCATTTGGCATGAAAGATATTATGGTGACAGAATTGGAAAAAATAGTATTTAGTTCACATTTGAACATTGTACACAAACGTGGACACATATATAAACAAGCGTATCAATGTTTATTTATAATTATGTTTGATTTTAATTATAAAGCAATGTAAATTAGGCCTTTACCCAACGCTTACCAATTTTTATTGCACATAAACACAAACTGTTTAGAAATAACAACTGCAAAAACTTGTCACAGTAAAAGAACATAACCTCGAATGATCACTTCGGAATGAAATAGCGCCCACAATAAGATTTTGAACAATTTTGGTCTTTAATGTGTGTTATAGTACGGTGAAATAGTAAACGTTCACAACAGTTGCCAGTAAACAGAACAGAACCACGTTTAATAACATATATTAACATTATTCGAAGCGTACACATATGTGCTTATGTCCTTGAAGAGGTTAAAACGTAAATAATACGCTCCATCTAGAAAAAAGTTATGAGAATTACATTATGAGAAACGAGAATAGATACCATCTTCTGCAGTGCATATTACAAAGAAAAATAGAAGGAAGAAGAAGCGTCGGTAGGAGGAGAATTTCATGACTCAAGAACTTGAAAACGTGGTTTTAGATGACGACGACGGAGCTCTTCCGCACTGCAGTCAATAAAGTTATACTTATAATAGCCAGGATGATAGCCAATATCCGGAACGCATAGGCACTTGAAGAAGAAGAAAAAAGTACTTCCAGGTAGTAATTAAAAGTAAAATTAATTAATATTAATGTTGAAATACATATGAAAACAAAAATTCTAGTGAATGAACACCAGTAAATGAACAGCATGTAAACTGTGTTCATTAATTGGTTTTCCTAAGCTTCTCCTAAATTTATTAAACTAAAGAAATTTTGTACTAATAGTAACTTCCATTAAGAGCCATTTCACCTTGTTTCCTAGTAACACACCAAAACCCAGTGAATGAACACCATGTTCATTCACTGGGTTTTAGAAATGTTTTCGGACCAGTAACTGAACATGCAAAAACGTAGTAAAATATACACAGTATCAGTTCTTTTTTGGATAGAATCAATTGTTCAATTATTAAAGGAAGTCTAAGAAATTCCAGATTAGCACTCTTGTATCACTAACATTCACCATCATATCTCTCATCATACTGTCGCGTCCTGAATGGTTTCAATAACTGCACAGATTAGCTAACATATGCAGTTAACATTAGACAGAGATAAAACATATTTAAGTCTGAGACATCCTTATTTTTTATCAAAATGTAGTTACTTGTTCATTTACTGGGTGGTGTTCACTCACTGGTCAGTTGACCCTAGTAAGTATACCGTAAACCGGGGTAACTTTGGTACAATTTTTATAGTTTTTTGGTTATAAAATCGTAATTAGTTATCATAGTCCAGTCATTCTACGAACGACATAATGATAAAGTTGAAAATGATACTACCCGGAAGCAAAAAATGGGGTCATCTAGAAGAAAAAATTCTAAGAATGATAGCGCTTTTTGCATCGCCCTAGCTGGTGTAGAACATAACCTAAAAAATTAACCAAAGGCGAAAAACCGGTTTTTTGCGATTTAAGAATAAACGAAGCATCTTACAAAAGAAATTTAAATTAGAAAGTTGTAGATAATGAAAAATTCTATCGAATGCTACCAGAAAAATGGAAATTCGTTATTTATTTTCGGAGAAAATCGAAAAATAACCGTCAAAAATTGCTTTTTTTGTTATTGGTGTGTTTTTTACAATTTGCAAATTAAATTATTCTTTGTTCAAGAAAAATGTTGCCTTTGTCGAGTAGAAGAAGAGCTTTTTTGAAAAATTTCAAAAAATGAATAATGCACGATTTATAGCGGAATTACGAAAAAATTACCTTTTCGTAAATCGGCCATTGCTCACGATGGAGATGACCTAGAGAACCCAACCTGGGCTTACATTCTTCGTAAGAGATAGTACTATGATATAGTTATGAAAGTAATATTTTCAGTCACTCTCTAACCTCAAAAAATGGGCATGAATATCGTAATATCGCAATGCGGGTATACTTACAGATGCAGATATGGCACGGAAGTACACTTTCATTACGATATTACGATATTCATGCCCATTTTTTGAGGTTAGAGAGTGACTTAAAATATGACTTTCTTAAAGTATATGCTAGTACTATCTCTTACGAAGAATTTAAGCCTAGGTTGGGTTCTCTAGACCATCTCCATCGTGAGCAATGGCCGATTTACGAAGAGGTTATTTTTTTGTAATTCCGCTATAAATCGCGCATTTTACATTTTTTGAAATTTTCCAAAAAAACTCTTCCTCTACTCGACAGAGGCAACATTTTCCTCGAACAAGGAATAATTTAATGCAAAATTGTAAAAAACACAGCAAAAACAAAAAAAGCAATTTTTGACTGTTATTCTTCGATTTTCTCCAAAAATAAATAACGAACTTTTATTTTTCTAATTGCATTCGATAGGTTTTTCTATTATCTACAACTTTCTAATTTAAATTTCGTTTGTAGGATGCTTCGTTTATTCTTAAATCGCAAAAAAGCGGTTTTTCGACTTTGGATAATTTTTTAGGTTATGTTCTACACCAGCTAGGGCGATGCAAAAAGCGCTATCTTTCTTAGAATTTTTTCTTCTACACGACCCCATTTTTTGCTTCCGGGTAGTATAATTTTCGTATTTTTTCGTAGAATTACTGGACTATCAAATTTAGTTGGCAGTAGGATTGTATAAAAGTTCTACTGGGACTACATAATATCTACATAGAATTTATTACTTTTAGACCAGTGCCGATAGCTTTGAAAACGGTAAAAAGTGAAAAAAAAAAATAGTAGGATGAAACCCATTGGAAAGGGAAGAGAATATAAGAACAATGAAATAAAAAATAAATTACGGGCGATCTGAGGTCGGGAAGTGGAAGGGGTGAGTTTTTAAGGGTAAAAAACGGTTTATCTCGATTTCCGGCAAAACTATCAAATTTTTCGACATTTTTTAATTTACTTTAATTCGAAAGCCGTTGAGTTTAGACAATAAAATGTTAAAATCTATAGTTTGTAGATTATTTCACGCTCTTAAAAAAAGCTCTATACCACTTTTACTGAAAAATCAATATTTTCGGGGCTATGGCCACGTGAAGGTGGAAATTAAAAAAATGCTTTAAAGAGGCCTAACTCTCGAGGGTTTGAATTTAGAAAAAAATTTTTGTTAAATATTGTTCTTAGAAAAGTGTCCTCTATCACCACCTAAGTTATGTAAAGTGAGTGCGGGGACACCCTGTATATTATGAGATTTTCTATGACATAAATGTAATTAGAATTTAATAAATCAACTTTTTTACTGAAAAAAATTGCAGAAGTCACATTTTTTAGATGAAATCCCCTTTAAATCGTATCTTTAATATTTAGAACAACTATAGGGTGTTTTTTTAGCTGCATGAGAACTTCAAAATGAAATAAAACATTAAAAACCTGACGGAATGTTTTGGTTATAATTTTTTTATGAAAGTACAGTTAATGGCATTTATGATTTGAACATGACCTCCGGCATGTGACCACCACGACTAATGGTTACGAAGCGCATCCGTTCAGTCCAATTTTTGACCACTTTTTCCAATATTTCTGGCTTTATTTCATAAATGGCTTGCTGAATATTAGCCTCCAATGCTTCTAGAGTTGTTGGTTTGTTAGCATAAACCATGGATTTAACATACCCCCACAGAAAATAATCTGGAGGTGTCAAATCACACGATCTTGGAGGCCAATTGATAGGACCACGTTTTGAAATAATGTTGTCACCAAATTGTCCTTTCAATAAATTGATGGTTTCGTTGGCTGTGTGGCACGTAGCACCATCCTGTTGGAACCATAAGTTGTCAATGTTTAGCTCTTGAAGTTTTGGAAACAAAAATGTATTGAGCATGTGTCGATATCTCACACCATTCACCGTAACGGTAGCTCCTTCCTCATTTCGAAAGACATATGGACCAATGATGCCGTTGGCGTGTATTCCACACCAAACAGTCAATTTTAATGGATGCAATGGAGTCTCAAGATAATGTCCCGGATTGGTCTCACTCCATATACGGCAATTTTGTTTGTTCACATACCCATTTAACCAGAAATGTGCCTCGTCACTGAACAAAATTTTACGGTAAAAAAATGGATCCACTTCCAATTGGTTGTGAGCCCAATTTGGTAGCGTTGTTCAATGGTCAATCTATGCATTATCAAATGCCAAACCTTGCTAAACACAAATGTCAAAAAACTGTTTCCATAGCAATCTTGATTCAATTGTTATCCCTATTGAAAGTTCTCATGCAGCTAAAAAAAACACCCTATATTTTCGGATTCGAGTTTTTTCGTTTCTTTGCATTTTCTGAGAACATTTACCATAGTAATGTAGATTTTTTTTACACCATCAGAAAGTAGAGATTTAAACAAACAAAAAGCCCACCGACTTTTTTAAAAAAGCAGATATTTTGACTTGAGAATGTTCGATTGAAAATTAGGGTGCTTTTTCGATATTAAGTTAAAATAAGGTGAAAAAATAAATATTTTAAATAAAAAAATTACAGTGTGTTTGGGACATAAAAAGGTAAGAAAAAAAATATTTTTTGTAGAAGATAAAAATAAAAAACCAAAAGCTTGGTTATTTGAATTTTTCACATAAATTTTGAGGTTATGTGAAAAAAGTGTAAATACAAAAGTAGTAGATCTTCTTATTACCTACAACTTTGGGAGTTAACTTTTTTCCATAGGACTTGTAGTTTTGCCGGAAATCGAGATAAGCCGTCTTTCATACGTTTTAGAAATCTTCCCCATCCTTAATCCAGGGCAAACCTTTCTAAATTCCAGTATGAAATTTAGAAAGGGATTCTTGCCTGTCTTGCTGATCTTTACTGAAGGCCTTGCACTTTTTTTCTTGCTTGCACTTTTTTCACCTTCGCCAAGAGCTGAAGGTCGTAATGCTGCATATTTTCGATAAATTTCTAAAGAATTAAAACTCTTTCCTTCATCACCGGACACAACAAAAGAACGGGGCTTGTAGTTTTTTCTTTTTAAAATTTTGACGATGAACAAATTTCCAGTATCTTCTATATCAGTAGTCTTGAGATTGAGTAGCTCATCGCACCTACAAGCCCCCAAAATTCCCATTTTTGATATCATGTTGTCCGAAATGACGCCTTTCAAACAATTCATTGTTGTTTTATTAACTATTCTTTCTTCAGACGCATTATGTTTTCTAATCAAAGTAGTTAGACATTTTGTAGTATTTCTGATATCATCTACCACACCAGCAACTTTCAAAAGTTTTATTAAAAGTTGGATATCATTTAATGCATTGTGAAGTCCATTACAGCATCAGTGCTCAAGGGATTAATTCCAAGGTCCGTTGATTGAATTTTTTTTGCTTGTCTTCTTTCTGGCAGTTTTAGCTTGAGAATTTGAAGCACATCCAAAGCAAAATTTCAAATATTCGATGACTTGTCTGTTAATTTTATGATTCCACAAAGATTTATTTAAATTTTTTTAGCACGATTAATATCGGACCATTTAGCAACATAATGTTGACATTCACGACGAACAGCAGCTATTCGCGTTTTACATTAACAAAACGCCACCATACGGAATAATTTCGAAGTTCATTTAGAACGTATTTTTCTTTGTTTACATAATGAACTTGTTTACATTTACATTAACGCCACCACGCGGAATAATTTATAAATCCATTTAAAACGTATGGTTTGCAGCGCCACCAACGGTAATGTAAAACGCGAATAGTACAACTATCATCATCGCCAATTAGTGTCCCAATGATGACATTTTCTTGCTTAAAATACTCATTATGAGCAATGACGTCGTCTGCTGCAATGGCAGGCTCCATCGCCTTAGCACTTCTATTCCAATTCAAACGACAATCGTGAGCCTCTGGTTTGTGACCCTCATCACAGAAGCGACAATGTTTCCTACGAGTTGAATATGCTACTACATTTCCAAAATGTATGCCAATTAAAGATCCGTCACCTGACAAACTATCATAGTTGCGACCATTACCACGTTTCATCCATGCAGTGTCGTAACTACATATCAACTTCTTTGGCTCTTCGGGTTCTGCTGATAATCTAAAAGTTTAAACACATTACCGTGAATTTGAAATAAAAATCAAAACTACATACTCGCTATTACGCATCGATGGTTTTTTTCTTCTCTTATAGATTCAACACAGGAGTCATTCGCAAGCCTTTCTATAAAGGGTACAACGCTCATATCTTTTCAATAATGTGCTGGTCACTGTTGGTATATTTAACGCTGATAACAGTGTATTGAGTTGACTATTCCCAATTCCAGCATCAATTATTCCTACAAATTCAAATATTATTACATAAAAGAACAGTAAAAATGTATATAAATAATAAGATTTAAAAAAACATTACTTACCAATGGCAGCTTTGCAATTCACATCAAATCGACGCTTTGAGGTTGGACTTATTTGTGCTTTTGAAGTAGAGAGAGGTGGAGATTGGGGATCGGGTAAACAATTGTAATTGTATGGTGCAGTATTCAATGTATAAATTTATTATGCAAGTATAATGTACTAGTTAGCCCGAAATAAATAATAATAAGTAGCAACTTATACGTAACTTATCGTAATAATATTTTGTAAAAAATGAGGTCCATCGCAAGATTTACACCACAACTTTGCATCAATTTGGTAAATTCAACAATGCGCCGACCAATCAACTTCTTTCTCTACTGCAGCATCCAAAAAGTCATTTCTACTTTCTATTACTAAGGACTCATAGTATTGTTTCCATTGATCCAAAGTAATTAATGGGACTGATATTTCTTTATTGTTTGTTTTAAGACTTTTTATAGTTCTCCACACTTCTGTTGTTTTTGATACACCAATGTAGGCTTCTATTTATAGGCATTTCTGTTTCACATGCTCATTCGCACAACTTATTACTTTCCGTTTTTATTTTTTTTCTTAGTTCTCTATTTTCTAGATTTTCTAAATGCTCACATAAAATTGAAAAATCTATTTGAACTTGGTATTTTTATTCCCTAAATAATAATCTAATCTTGCATGATACGATTTACTATAGTTGATGATCTCTTCTTTAATGGTGGGCATTTGTAGGTCTCGTCGAATCACCTCGTGCGGAACAAACCACGGGGCACCTGTGATCATTCTTAGTATGATCATAATAATAGCCTCATAATAGCCTGGCTGCTGTAGCGTTGTTAACACTCCTAATTCAATTGAAAATGTATTTGTTCAAGTATGTAACACTATTATCGGTGCTGTGTATTTACCACCTGACACCAATATTTTGTCCTACCAGGAGTTCTGTGGTATAGTTGATGATGTGTGCGATAGGTTTCCTCAATCCAAACTTGCAATTAGTGGGGACTTCAATCTACCTAATGCAAAATGGGCTTTCGATAGATCTAGTGTGATTTCCTTTGAAAACAATTGTTCTAAAGCACTATCTTTACGCGAGTGTTTTTCTTTTCATGGTCTTTTTCAATTTAATCAGATACCCAATAGCCGTGGTGTACTATTGGATTTAATCTTTGCTAATTTTGATATCTCAATTGTAGTCGCTGCCGATAAGTTATGCGGATCGTCAGTGCATCACGAAGCGTATGCACCTTCTTTTTTGTTAGGTCATTCTTCTCAAATTAGTCTTTCAGTTGATAAAGTTATATACAATTTCAAAGTAGCTGATTTTGACAAAATTAACGATGCTTTACTCTCTGTCAATTGGGCAGAAATTTGGAAACAGGATAATATTGACGATATTGTTAATGAATTTTATACTATATTATGGTATATTATCGACGTTCATGTTCCTCTTAAGAGAATATATAGGTCTAAATACCCTGCTTGGTTTTCTAATGAATTGATTTTCTTGGTTAAAAACAAAAAACAGGCTCACAAAACTTTTAGACGCACTCAATGCGAGAATGATTATTTATCATTTTGCACTCTTCGTGATAAAGTTAAGATTCTTCGTTCTAAACTTTATCAAACGTATATTTCCAATATGGAAAGCGAAATTCATATGAACCCTAAAAAGTTCTGGCGCCACGTCGACAACTCGAAAAATAGCATGGGCTATCCTGCTCACATGTTTCTTGATGATAAAAAGTCTACTTCTGGTCAGCAATGTGTAGATTTATTTGCCAAACACTTCTCAACAGTTTATAGAGATAGTGGCGGCTCTAACTTTCAGTACCAGTCTGTGGAATCTATAGACTGCCACCTGAACGTATCTGAAGCATGCGTTTTTGATGCCATTAGTGGCCTATCTGACAGCTTCAGTTCAGGGCCGGATGGTATTCCACCATATTTCGTAAAACGGTGTTTGTATGGTATATGCGGCCCCATTTACTATATCTTTAATATATCTCTGCAAAGTGGCTGCTTCCCAAAAGCATGGAAAGAAAGTTTCATTACGCCCTTATTTAAGAAAGGCGATAGAAGTAACATCGGTAACTATAGAGGCATCGCGATTCAATCGACTATACCAAAGATGCTTGATAAATTAGTTGCCAATCAGTTGAGTATTGCATGTAATAAGTACATTGTGGATCAACAGCATGGATTTTTTCCGGGCCGATCTACAACTTCTAATTTATTGTCATTTGTTACCTATTGTTTAGATGCATTTGAAAATCATCTACAGGTTGATGCAACCTATACCGATTTTGCAAAAGCTTTTGATCGTATTAACATTTCAGCTCTTGTAGCGAAACTTAGGTCTTATGGCTTCAGTTTATTAGTGATAAAATGGTTTATCAGTTATCTAATGGGCAGAACGCAAAGAGTAAGAATCGACAACTTTCTTTCCTTTGTTATTGAGGTGACTTCTGGTGTTCCGCAAGGTTCTCATTGTGGTCCTATTTTGTTCTTGTTGTTCATCAATGATATTGGCAGAGTTCTCCGAAATTCTCTATACTTGTTGCTTGCCGATGATCTGAAAATCTTCAGAATTGTCAAATCAATCAATGATTGCATATTATTGCAAGAAGATCTCAACAACTTGTGTCACTGGTGTACCACAAATGGGTTAGATCTAAATTTAGATAAATGCTATACTGTCTCCTTTTCTAAAGGACATATTATTCAGCATGTGTATTATTTACATGATATACCAATAAACAGAGTGACTGAAATTGACGACCTCGGTGTTCGTTTGGATGCCGGCTTAACTTTCAAAAGTCACATCGCAAACATATGTAACAGGTCTTTTCGCACACTTGGCTTTATTAAGCGCCAGTCAAAGCACTTCTCTGCTGACACGGTAAAGTTGCTGTACTTTGCATTGGTTCGTTCGATTCTGGAGTATGCGTCTTGTGTTTGGTCGCCTCATTACTCGATCTATATAAACCAGCTCGAACGTGTTCAACACAAGTTCCTAAAGTACTTACATTATAAACGCGGGCTTCCACTTGATGACTTTTCTGATAGTGATTGCCTGAAGTTTTGTAATACACGGACATTGGCGGATAGAAGAGTAATCTCTGATTTGTGTTTTATCTATTCGCGTTTTACATTAACAAAACGCCACCACACGGAATAATTTCGAAGTACATTTATTACGTAGAAGTGTGGTTAGATGTTGGTTAGATGCAATCTCCAGTTTGTTTACGTTTATTTGGTGAATATCTATTTTGTGATTTGGTGTTACATCTTGTGTAAATAATATCCACGTGTATTTTAAATTGGTAATTGAAATTAATTATAAAGAAATTTAATATTATCATTCAGCATAAAAATAATACAACAACAATGTCGTTGATAAAGAACCAGAAAATTGTTAATAACATAAACTGTTGCGTGTACGGCTGCACCTCTAAGAAAGGACGAGATCAACATCTCAGTTTTCATCGTTTTGTTCCAGAAAAGGAGAATCGTGACGTTTCCATAGTAAATAAATTTGGAGTTGCAGAAAAAATGGACAGAAGAAGTGCTTGGATAAAAGTATTATTAATTAAATTTATAACACCTTTTTCGAAAGTGTGTTCTCTGCACTTTCTAGTAAATGATTTTATATTTTCTGGTGTTCCAACTAAGAGGCCACGGTTAAAACCATACGCAGTTCCTTCCCAGAATTTACCTAAAAGTAGTGTACTTTTGGAACAAGCAAGAAGGCACATCGAAAGAAAAAAAAAGGTACAGATGGTTGCCAATGTCGAGGGACCTGATAGTAATGATGATGGCGCACACGAAGAAGGAGAAATTGAAAATGAAATACGATGTAGTGGAACCGTTTCAAACAGAATGATGTCCGACTTGGAGGAGAATGAAGTACTAGCTGTTTTGAGTCTTTTGGAACTTAAAAATGTTGTTGTTCACAAAAAAAAAGATAAAGCAATACAGGTTAAAAGCGGGGACATATTTGTGCCATTTAGTTGTACGATTGATAATGAATCAAAATTAAAATGTCTAACTGGAATACCATCTTTCAAAATACTGTCGTTCCTGATCCACCATTTGACAAAACATTTTCCAACAATCAGAGTTAGTAAGTTAACAGTTACGGATCGTGTAATTTTAACTTTTATGAAATTGAAACTAGGGATCTCATATCTTGCGTTAGCTTCTTTATTTAATATAGTACGAAGTAAAACATGTAAGGTAGTATTTCATGATACAATCGCTAGACTTACACCTATATTAAAAAATTTCATCACTTTTCCAGATTTAGAGGAATGTCGGTTGAACTTACCAAAATGCTTTATAGATTTTGCCAACGTAAGGGTAGTCCTAGATTGTATTGAACTATCTGTCCAAAAGCCTAAATGTCTATGCTGTCGTATCAGGACATACTCCCATTACAAAGGCGGCCATACAATAAAATTTATGACTGGCGTTACTCCTGGCGGTACAATAAACGTTGTAAGCAAGGCATATGGTGGAAAGACCTCGGATAAAGCAATATTTGAACAAAGTGGGTTAATTGACAAGTTGGTTATGGGTCAAGATGCAGTGATGGTAGATAAGGGATTTTACATTGATGATATTACAAGTACGCATTTCATTAAGCTTATTCGGCCACCATTTCTGAGAAATAAAAAACAATTCTCGAAAGAAGAAGCACAAAGAACTGCCCTAATTGCTAAAGCTCGTGTACATGTAGAGCGAGCAAATCAAAGGATACGAATATTTGAAATTTTTAAAAAACCTTTGTCGTTGACTCTTGTTCATATAATGGATGATATATTTATTGTCATATGTGCAATGGTTAATCTGTCTAATTCAATTTTAAGTGATGTAAGATTTTGAAAATAAAAAATACTTCTTTAAATTTTTAAAGTTAAATTTAAACTAATTTTTATTTTGTACAAAAAAATTCGTCTTTTTTACAAATAACATGAAGCATATGAGTAAAATAATTAAACTGTAATTTCTTTAACAGATCTTCAGCAAATACTTCATCAAATTTTACTGTTATGAGAATATATGATTCACTATGGCTGGAATACAACATAAAATCACATTCTGGCAAGTTCAGTAACGCCATCCCCAACTGAACTTGGCCATAATATTGATGTCGTTTCTTTAATGTTAAAACATTATCTTTTGATTCGATATATTTGCAAGTTTTTATAAAACTTTCTGATCCTTCATTTTTTCCTAAAAGCAAAGAATTTTTTTAATCAGCAGAATTCTAAGAGGAGGAGGAGGAGAACATATGGTGGGTTCAGTACTAGAACTGGATAACTCGAAATTGATAGTTTTGAGATATTGGCATAAACACGATTGTATAAATAGATTTTTGCAGGATATTTTCGTTGTTTCCTTTAAAATAATGCGTTTTAATTCGAATTTTTTTTACTATACCTTATGAAGACGGATATGATGCGAGTTTTTTTAATAGAACACCCTGTTATATGGGGAAGGGGGCATCGTACAGTTACTTAACTTTAGCAGTTGATAGATCATACCATAGTCACTTAACTGACGTAGATAACTCAAAAGTGCCAAAAATCGAGTTAACCAGTTCTAGTACTGAACCCACGATATATAATTAATTACCTGAATAAGGACACTTGATTTCTAATAATCTAATGGAGATATTGTTTTTGTAAACAATAGCATCGGGAGAATACCCGATCCACGGTTCTTTGCTACTTACAATAAAACCTGTTTCTCCAATTTTGAAGTCTTCATTGTTGGAGATGTACAATTTTCTTGCTGCACTTTCATACATCTTTCCGTGCTTCGTATATTTGTTTTCAAAGGATTTGGGCCAGAAATATTTAGAAGCCTTTTGATCCCAAATTCCCTGACCATACGTGTAAATACCGTAACACCTCGATCCAGTGATACGGTATTGTCTTTCAATACCCCATTTCTGAACGTCTTCTTTTGTTTCCTTTTCAATTTTCCTCACATCTACATTCGTCGTAAACAGCTCGTTGTATGTTTTCTTACAACATTCATGTACGAAAAATGGGGATGGCAACTCATCAATTTTGTTTGGTTTCAAACAATTTTCGAACCAACTATTGTAATATTCATCGATATTGTTTTCTACTTCATCAATTGGTTTTACAGAAGGACTGTTATGTATGCGTCCATTCCTAAATAAAAAATATATTAAATTTGAAAGAAATATCACACCCCCCAGTAAAATACTGTCGTATGTAGATTCTCAAGAATAATTTTAGAAAATTTAAAATTTTTAAACTTAATTTCGGGGTACAAGCAATATTATAATATGGGTTATTAGTACCTGTGCTTAGCTATTGCAGATTCTGGTAACATTTCAAGCATACTAGCATAAATCTCTGCATTTTGACTCTCCGTTAAGGTGTAAATCTTCTTATTCTTCTTGAAACAATCGACTTCTGCTAATGGAATGGGAGCATATATCTTAGCAGTTGACTTCTTGGTCCAGTAGCACTTAATATCTGTAGTCGATAATTCCGAGAAGTCTAATATGTTACCCCTAAAACAATGTAAATTAATTTAAAAAAAAGCGTAGTGTTAGTAACATCTACGTACCTGGTGCACAACAATAATACTGCAGCAACATGCTTGCACCGACCAGACATTCCAGCCTTACAGGTGCAAGAACATTTCTGAACATCCACTTCTTCATTTTGTACCGTGAAAGTGACCGATACTTCATGTGGGCTTTCAGTTAAAGCACTTGTTTGTAAGCAAAGTGCAAATATTACAATACTTTCTTCACATTTGTAGGTTATGCCGTAAGTGATAACATGATTTGCATTAACAACTGCTTGACCTTCGTTAATGCATCTCGAATTTGTTGTAGCATCTAAATATGCAATTAAATTCGAGAAGGTTAAACACAAAAATCGTTCCATACTTTTGTAAACTGCAAAAACAGATTATTAAAGATACATTTCTAACCCAAGTCATCACTCATCATTGTAATCGTAATTATTGTGCATAAACTTACCTTGTAAACTGCGTAAATAATAATATAATAATAACTTCAATAACGTAACGAGAATGTAACGATTATACTTATATCAATATACTTGTAATAAATAATACCACCATAAACAAACAATATTTTGCTTTGTTTACATCATGAACTTGTTTACATTTACATTAACGCCACCACACGGATAATTTCGAAATTTCGTTATTACGTATATTGGCAGCGCCACCAACGGTAATGTAAAACGCGAATAGGTTGGTGAATGGTAAAATTGATTGTATTTATCTTCGTGATTACTTTCGATTTTGGAATCCGCCTAGGTTCACCAGATCCACAAAAATTTTTGAAGATGTCCACCATAGGACCAACTACGGTTTGTACGGGCCAATTAGCAGAATGATACGATCTGCTAATCGTTTAAGTACTGATAAATCATTCGATTTGTCCATCCAATCGGTTGCGTCGTTTAAACGTGGTATCAAGTCCATGGACTTTGCAGCGCTCGTTCCATGATTGTTTTTTTTGTTTTTGTATATTGATATTTGTGTTTTTTTTGTTGTAAAATGGTTTATCCGTAATTAAATGTATTATTATTATTATTATTATTTTTGACTGTAGTCTCTCCAGTATTTCTACATTGGAGCTACTGGCTGAACCCCATAGTTGGATGCCATAGGTCCAGACAGACTTCAAAATAACTTTGTAAATTAATAGTTTGTTATCCAGGGTCATTTTTGAGTGTTTTCTAATAATCCAACTCATTTTATTTAATTTTAATCCCAGTTGCTTTCTTTTTTAGTTATAATATGCTTTTGCCAAGTCAGGCGCCTATCCAGATGAATACCCAAGTAGTGTCTTCTGATTGTGGTATTTGCTGATTATTTAATAGCTCTGGAGGACATTATATCTTTTCTTAACGTAAATGTCACTTGAACAGATTTGCATAACAGAAAAAATTCCTCTTCTATTTATTTCCACGGGAGGCTTGATCTTTTCAACAATTTCATAATAGTCATACCAAATTTCATCTTTCACATTGGGCCATTTCCATTTATCGGTACCAGCCTTAGCCATTGCTTTAGCTAAGACTTTTTCTTCATTTTTATCAGTAATTTGTGCCAGATAATATTCATCCAAATAATTGACAACTACGAAATCGCCAATTTGTAATTCACCAACTTCAACTTTTGTATCAACATTATTTGTATTTTGATTATTTTCCAACTCGTCTACATCCTGAGATAAATCTTCGTCGGTCTCTGAATTTCGGTCACATTAGATATTGACTTTTCAACCACTGTCATAGCAGGCTCTTCTTCAGTTGATACATCTAACACAACAATATTTTTCTCTCTCTATGTATCAGTAACTTTCGTAGCAGGTGTCATACCTAATATATCCTCTACATCCATGTTGTTCTTTATTTCGGTCATAACGTCTCTCTCTTTTTCAATACATACTAATAGAGGTATTTTTTCAGTTGCCACATTATCATTTTCCACATTATCGTTCAATAAGATTAAATTTTCCCAGCCCTCTTCTATATCTATATTACAACATTCGCAACTATTTCTTTGTTATAAGATAAACCAGACTTACGATGCATTTTGTACCAAATATTATACAAACTCCTATCTTCGTTTTCACCTGTCCATTCTGCATCCATTAGTTCATAACATTTATTAAGTACTTCTGGTTCAATATAACTTTCAAGATATCGTAAATGCTGTACTACTTCAGGATCTTCCACCTTTACGTCTCTTAAATTAGCATTGTCTTCATTATTAACCAGTTTACTGTAGTCTATGTTACCTGCGTTAAAAGGAAACAGACCGCAAGCTTTAAAAGAATTTTTAAAGATATTTTTCATGTTTGAGATGGATTTTATAGCGATACCTAAAACGGAAGCAAATGCATCTTTCGTTAAACTTTTATAGTTATTTGCTATTTTATAATTTTTAACTTCATGCTTCCATTTTGCTTTCAAGCATTTAATTAGTCCCACATCCAGGGGCTGTAAGATGTGAGTGAAATTTGGTAATAAACTTATTACAATAAATTATTTGCTTGTCTCTACAAAAGTCTGTCAAAGGTAAGGTGACATGCGATTTGTGCCTGTATTATATTACGGGAAACTCTATATTCTCGGATATAAGCCAAGGATAAAAAATGTTTGTAACATACTTGTTCCATAGGTTTTGTTTGATGTAATTAAAAACACAATGCAATCTTTATTTTTATATTTTACTCTATCGAAATTACATGTACTAGCGTTCGCTTCGAACAGTGGACTGTCTAGTGTGTCTTTCCCCTCTCCACCTGACGCTAATAAGTTAGTGGGGCGCGTACAATACTCAAAAAAGGTTTCATGCTTGTGGATATTTATCTTGATGTTCATGTGCAATTTGTTGCAAAGATCTTATTTCTAAGTATGGCGCCCGGTATGTCGTTTAGTGACATGCCATTTGTTGTTCTTGATGAACCATCGAACACCACTCTTAATTTTGTGGTCAAGCTGTTGTCTTTGACAACCACCAGGTAAGTAATATGCTTCTCCTATTCTTTTCATAGGATCCACAATTTCGCTCATGTGACCCAGTTCTACATGTTCATTCATAAATTTTACAAATTGCTGTTTCATATCTTGGTTTTTATCTAATTTTTCTTCTAACTTAAAAAATCTTTTCTCTGCTATTTCTAATGAATTTCCTAATTTTATTGTTGGTATCTTAAATGGTATTGAGACTACAAAACTGTCATCGCTATTTTTCTCTATTGTTTTAATGAAATATTCTTCACAATATTTTTCATCATTAGAAATAACAATTTCTTTACCGTACTCTTCTAATTCCCAGAAATGCGCTACTTTCATAATGTAATAACGAATGGTGTCTTTTTTAGCAAGTACCGCATCTTCCCGCATTACAGTCTGTACTAAAATGATTTTTCTTTAAGCAATTAAGGCACAATCGTTTTCGCTTTGATTTGATTGTCTTGTTCGTAGCATTTAATTTTAAGAAATCCTCACATTTATAAATATAATGTTCCATACTTTCGCAAAATTGCATCTTGTATGTTTATCGCTTGTTGCCGTTACCAATGCGACAGTTTTATTGTGACCTTTTTTTTGTTTATTTTCTAGTGTCTCCAACAGATCACACCTACCCTTTAAGTTACTAAATGAAGTATGATCGTATTTAACGTTCTGTAGTCTGTAGTCTGTCTGTTGTTCTGTAGTCGACACTCTTTCAAACTACTTCGTATCGCTTGGTCTAACTATACCACGTTCTTGTAGATCGTTAATAATAAAAGTAACCGATTCTTTTTCGCTATAAGAAAGTCGTCTCGGATTACGATAAAATGGTTGATGATTCGCTTTAACAATTAATTTCATTTCTAAATTTGTAACTGGCTCACTAGGCCTCTCAGCATTTACATAATACTGATCAATAATCTCCCTAACGTTATTTTGATCTTTCCAATCGATATTAGCGTTAACATCTAAAGACTCAATTAAATTAGGTTCTTCAACACTTATACTCAAAATTTCGGGAATTTCTAAATTGCTTACTTCTAATTTTGACAGGAATTTCAAAAATTATGTCGATACTCTTATCGGCAACAAAATCTCTGCCTAATAAACAGTCAAAGGTCATGGTATCTGATGATACAACATAAAAATTTATCTCCACATTACAATTTTCTGCCTGAACTGTTTGCTTTAATTGACCAATAATTTTTATTTTACTTTTGTTAATTCCATGAAGTTGTAATTGGTTTTCATAAGGGGCAATAACAACATTCAATGGAATAACTTTATCAACTAATAAAGAAACTGGACTCCCTGTATCAATAACAGCATTTACAAAAGAGTCACATTTACTTAATTTTGCTAAAATTTCGTAACATGGTATCAAAATATGCTTACATTCCTCTACCACTAAAGCTGTTGATTCCGTTTTGATCTTCGGATAATCGGCTTTCCTATGCTCCTTGCTGCCACAGACATAACAAGAGCCTCTCTCTCGTTTTGGTTGTTTGCATGCTGAAGCTTAGTGTCCTAAATTGTTACAATTAAAACACCTTAATTTTGTTTGCACTTCACTTTTTACTAAATTTTTAACACTGGTCGAACTAGTTGATTCGGTATTTGACTGTTGATCCGGTTCACTTTTCACCGACACGTTCCTCAAGTACTGTGGTTGACTAGTTGTTTTCGACTGAATTTTCTTGAACACCATAAGTTTCTCTCTGAATTCTCGTAAATTTCTTGCTCCATATAACATCGTCTTGTGATTTGCAGAATTTTGCTTTTGCGACCGTTGCAAAATATTTCATTTCGAATTCAACCCTCTCTATGTATTGTTTTGATTAATCAGTTTCCTCACACGCTTCTTCAATTAATGTTTGTACCTTGTAAAATTCCTGATACAAAAGCCTCCATTTTTATGACCCTTTTTTCTAATTCAATTATATCTGACTCTACAAATTCAAAATTGTCGTTGGACATATTACATAATATTACATGTTAAACTATGTTTTACCGTACATCTAAACTACACAAGATATCGCTTTCTATGCACATTAACGATAAAGAGTTTAGCCTCTCTTGTAGCATTGTACTACGGAGTTCACTTTTTATTCTGCTTAACTTAGAAAATGAACGTTCTCCACTACAGTTAATAATCATTAATGACAGAAAAATTCTAAGTGATATTGCAAATTGCAACGTTAGGAAATGTTTCTTCTAACTTATCAGTTTTTAAAATGTTATGCACTAGCGAAATATCAAATTTTTCAGTTTTATTTGCATCGTCCGTTTTTAAATACTGGGCTAAATGAATGAATTCTGTTTCTAATTCTTCCCCGTTTATATCAAGGTGATAATATTCTGCAAAATTTTAACAACTAGTGTGCAACTTGCTCGGACTAATAATTTTTAAATTTGATAAAAAAAACAAACCTATTAACCTATTATTAACTTCAACATACGCAGTAGATCGCCGCTGGAGTTGAGTTATCAATGAGTCGATAATTGGGATAAACACGTCCACTTTAAATTTGTCTTTGCCAATATGTTGAATTGTTTCAGCTGGTCCGTCAAAAAATGTTATTCGGGAGCTTCGTTCAACTTTACGGCTTGCTGTATCTTTAAAGTCAGCTTCTGAAAATTTCTCTTTAGCTGCGGATTCATATTTGCCAAAATCATTATTTTCTTACATTCTCAAGAAAATTAATGAGCGATTTAAGCAGTTTTGTTGCTACATCAATTGTAAGAGTCTTTCTGAAGGCTGATACTTGTTTTATTTATTGTTATTAAAATGTCATTCCATAATTCTGTAAGAATAATTATTTCCAAATTTTGCATTTTTTTAGAAATACTAAGTGCTTAATTTCTGGTTTCCTTCGGGTGTTCTCCATGTTCTGCAATCGATATCAACGCATCCAAAAAGTTTTGTTGAATATTTTTGTTGAATATTGATATCCTTCAAAACGCCTGGAATATATGCGTCGCCATCATTTTTATTCGCAACTGTACTTGCGTATCGATAATCAGATGACTCACTTAATGAAAAGCACTGCATTTTTGGTGCTTTGTGAGATATAATAGAATTAGCTTCATTACTCTGGCTGAAAATTTGTTAGCATTATTTGCATATTTTGAAAAAAAAAGTCTTCAGTGCGTCGAGAAGTTTTGTATTCTGAAGTAAAATTGTATGACTGATTGTTTCCAGATGCAGACTTACACCATTCACGACAGTTTTCGTGATATCCAAAAACGTCATCAGGAATAACTCGCAAGTTTTTCGCTAAATCTGTACTTTGTCCTTTATTTTGAGAGACTGCGTATGAAAAACACTTCTTCAAATGAGGAATCACTTCTCTTTTCTTCATCTCTTGAAATTGTGCTTGCAAGCCGTACAGTTCTTTACCGAAGTTTTTGTTTAGATGATTTTTGTCCGCTAACTTGAAAACATGGTCTGATCGTTCAAATAAACCATTTCTTACATTCTCAAGAAAATTAATGAGCGATTTAAACAGTTTTTTTGCTACGTACATCAATACTGTAAGAATTTTTTTCTGAAGGCTGATACTTGTTTTATTTATTGTTATTAAAATGTCATTCCATAATTCTGTAAGAATAATTATTTCCAAATTTTGCATTTTTTTAGAAATACTAAGTGCTTAATTTCTGGTTTCCTTTGGGTGTTCTCCATGTTCTGCAATCGATATCAACGCATCCAAAAAGTTTTTATAACCGATTTGCAGAGCTGTAACTGCAGACGCACGGGCAGACCATCTAGTTTCTGAAAGGCACTTAATAACCACTTTATCAGGTCCCAAGAATTGTTTCATTATATTCCAGCGATGATTGAAGAGTGAAAAAAAAGTATATATTTTTTGAATAAACTGAAAAAAGTCCGTTGCTACCATGCTTGACTGTGCGGCATGAACCCCTACTAAGTTCAAAAAATGTGCTGCACAAGGTACAAAGATAGCAAATTCACATTTTTCTTTAATTCTTGCCTGAAGACCAAAGTATTGTCCTGCCATATTTGAAGCGTTATCGTAACTTTGGCCGCGACAATTCTTTAAATCTATATCTAGTTTGTCTAGGAAAGCAAGAACGGTATTTGTTAATATTCCGCTTTATGTTGTTTTATAGGTATAAATTCCAAAAACCTTTCAATGGCATTTCCATCATGTACATACGGAATTATAAAAGTCATTTGATATATGTGACAAGTCGCGGGAGTGGAGTCTACACTAATTGAATAGTAGGTATTTTGCGTTTTTGAGTTCAACTAAAATTTGATTTAGTACTTTTTTCCCCATAATATTAATAAATTCATCGCAAATATTTGCTGAAAGATAGGAAATTATGCCCTTTTCCTGGATTCCTACATCTCTGTAAATGTTCCGCAATAAAAGGATCAAACTGCTCTGCTCAAACTAGCTCTAAACATCCTAAATAATTCCCATTATTAGAAGATCCAATTGTTTGGTTTTCACCGCGAAAAGCGAGTCCTCGAGAAGGCAAAAACTTGACACCAGCGACAATTCTTTTTAAAATGTCTTTCCAATACTGAACTTCACTGTTGTATTGAGAAGTTAAGGCTGTATCTACCCTACCAACAATTTTACTTCTTCTGATGTAGGTTATTATAGATTGGTTATGCTCTGCATTATTTTCGTGACTTAAAAGTTTTCCTTGTGTGTGCTTCCAATCATTATTTGAACCATTTTCTGTTTACGTTTTCACCATTCTTTAATGTACGAACAAAAACAGATTTAGTTAGATTTCTAGCTTTTATTTTTTCGTTTGCTTCTTCGTATTGTCTGGTAGATTTTGAAAAATCGCTATCCTTGTTTTGAAAAAAAGCTGGTGCTTTTCGTATCCATAATGAACGAATTTCTTCTGTAACAACTAGGGACTAATCGCCCCCCCCCGTCAGCAAATCATCCACGTAAAAATCGCGTTTTATAACGGCACTAGCTATGGGATATACCTTTTCATAATCGTTTGCCACTTGGTGGAGGCACCTGATGGCAATGGAAGATGACCATGCCAAGCCGTACGTGATCGTATTGAGTTCGTAACATTCAATTTCTTCCTCGGGTTTCGAACGCCACAGTATGCGTTGTAACGACCTACATTTTTTGTTTACTGTAATTTGACAGTACATTTTTGTAACGTCGCGCCGGCGAACCAGAAAATCACCATTTCTTGACGTAATAAAAAGATTTCTGCAAACACCAACGTTTTCCGACCGTTAAATTTTGTTGTTAATTTGTATTTGAAAATCTAACTTATAGTAGTACAGACACCTACGTAACAAAAGGAAATCAAATCGAACAAGGAGAACAAAAACCAGAAAACCCAATTCATATACGAAAATAAACTTTAAAAGTGAAAATCACTTACCTTGGAAAGTTAATTTTTCTTAATCGAAGTTAAATTTCACAAAATCACTGGTTAAATTAAAAGTTCTCGGTTTACTTGCACTTGGCATTCAATTTATTGCGTCATCCGAACCACTGCACGTATGAGAAAGATCTGTGACATATCGGCGCCATCTGGGAGGGTGGGGATTCCCTCGGAATGAAAAGTCAGCATTTCTCTTAACAGCGACTACAACAGTAACAATTTCGAATAAATTGAACACTTTTCTAAATTTTTTGAATGAAAAATAATTCATAGAATAAAATTAAAATTAGTAAATTTTTCCATTTCCTGATTTAAGGTTTTCCAAGCGACAAAAAAATTAATTTTTAACTTTTTCATGTTTCAACTTGTGATTTGGGGCGACATAATATGAAATTTGCAGGAAAGCGTAAGAGGAAATGGTACCGGCCCTTCTTAAATTTTTAAATCCTCGAAATGTTGTAGGAGAAGGCAGGCAGGACCGTCGCGTCGCCCGTTAGCACTATGTTATGCTTCCTGAAACGCATAATAATGGACACGAGATCATCTTGAATGGTAGCGCCCGTTAGTTGTAAGTCATTGAGCGAGAACCCCGTGGATGATTTTGCACTGCCGTCAAACACGACCCGATACGGAGTGCTACTACTGTCCGCTTTGGTTACGCAATGATGTGGTAAATAAAATCCTGGAGTATCGTTATTCATTACTACCTTGTCCATGTGACCTAATTCTAAGTATTCGGCCATGAACCTACTATAATTTTTTCGCAGTTCGGTGTTTTTCGCAAACTTGCGTTCCAGGTGGTGCAAGCGTCTAATAGCACCCAGTTTAGTCTCACCTAATTTTGAAATTGGATATTTTAAAGGATTATCTACAATAAAACGACCGTTAGTGTCACGCTGAACCGTTTTTTGAAAATGTTTTTCAAATTCCGCTTCTTCCATATTGAGGCCTTTATAATCCGAAAATTCTTCAATCGTCCAAAATTTCTCGAGTTGTTGACTTAACGATATTTTAGTAAAATTACAGATTATATTGGTGGGTTGACATTGTGGGATTGGCCCTGTTACAACCCACCCCAAACGTGTTTTTTGAATTATGGGCATATCTTTTCCTAATTTAATTTGTATTATACATGTATTATACATAAAAGATCCCAAAAAATGCCTACCCCTAATAAGATATCAATATCGCTAGTTACGTTAAAATTTGGATCGGCTAATTTTATATTGTTTGGGATATTAATATTTTCTAGCGACCGTGAAGTCGTAATTTCAGAAATTTTAGGTATGATTAAACATTGAATTGTATCCTTATACAAATTTTGACACGATTGGATTCTCACTTCCGTCTTATGTATGTGTTACCGTGGTAGCTGCTTGGTTTATTCCAGAAACCGAAATATAATTTATTTTAAATTTATTTAATTTTAATTTTTCTACCAATGTTTCGGTGATAAGGTTGGACTGCGAGCTGCTGTCTAGTAATGCCTTGCATGACCGAAATTGTCCGTTAGCATCCTTTACCTTTATAAGTGCGGTTGCAAGGTGAGCAGAAGAATGCCGAATAGTAGCGTTATTTGATGTCAACCTCTGCTGTGATTCGACATTTCCCGTTTTTATTTCTGTACTAGGACAGTTTTCCCGCAAAACATTTACCTTATTTGCCATGCAATAACGGTTTTGCCATGCAATAACGTATGGTGGCGTTGAGTACATTTTGTACATCCTGGCCGAGCTCTGCAATAAAACGAGCTGTACCCTTTACGAAAACAATTGGCACATATTTTGAGACGTTTTACTTCCTCAAATCTCGCGTCAGGATCTAAACTTAAAAATGTTGTACAATTATTGTACATTGAGTGATTACCGTTACATGCGAAACATTGCACTTCGTTAGTTATATTAAAGGCCTTAACCTTCTCCCTTTTGCTCTGGTAATTTGGACATAGGTTTGTTGTTTAACTTTTCTATAAATTTACACCGCTCGTTTAAAAAATTTGTTAATTCGCTTAATTTTGCTACCGTTTTTAATTTTGCATTTTCAGCCTCCCACGCTCGGCGCATTTCGTCATCAAGCTTACCTACTACGATAAATATTACTAGGGTATCCCAGCTGGATACTGGTTGCTGTAGTACCTCCAACGCCCTAAGATGTTTAGCGAACCCGTCTGTTAATTCTCAGGTGTTAGGTATAAAGGGCTTAAGTCATAAAACGTAGTTTTGAGAAAATGAAGAAAGAAGTTTGTAATGCAAATTGTAATTCGGGTAATTATTTATATTAAATTCCAACTAGATAGGTTATTAAATATAGTTTTTAATTAAAGATTGTATATTTTAGAATTTTGGAATTGTTCATATTTACGCGAATTTCAATGACTTATGCCCTTAGGATAGTGTATTTTAGAATTTTAGTAGTATTGATGCCAGGTATAAAGGGGTTAAGTCAGAAAAGTAATGACTTATGCCCTTAGGATAGTGTATTTTAGGATTTTAGTAGTATTGATGCCAGGTATAACGGGGTTAAGTCAAAAAATTAAACGAATAATAATTTATTATAATGAAATATTGTAATTCAGGCACTTATACGTCAATAATAATTTATTTTTAAATAATATGTATTTATTAAGTAATTATAAAAATGAAATTAAAATAAAAAATACAAATTTTTCGTATATTTAGTCATCTAAATCGCTTTGCAATAAATCAGGGTCATTGTCAATCAGGGTGTCTGACGTGTTCAATTCTTGATAAAAACTATGAAAAACTGGCGGAATTAGACTTAACAATGAAAGTAAATCTTTTTTCTTCTCAACTGATATTAAAAATGGACCATTGTATCTGTTCTTCAAAGAAGTGTTTTGTAAATTGGGAGCCTTACCTCTTCTTACGAAGCTCAAAAGTTGAAAATCGCAAGTATCAGATAAGGATTCTTTATAATAAATCACACCCTTTTCTTTATATTGGAGCCACTGGGCGGAATGCCATTTAAATAGATCGCCAGTAGTGTTTTTCTTTCGACAGACTAATACTGATTTCAGTAAGGCAGCAAAGTCGAAAAAATCTTCACGACGCATTTCATATACACAAAATTTTCTTTTAACCCCCGTCTGTCTCACCAATTGATACCAATCGTGAGGATGGTAAACAGCAGTTTTCATCTTCTTCTTCTGTTTTTCTATCATGGAATGGTCAATATCGCATTCCATGTGGGTGTGGCCCGGAATTAAAAACTTGTGGTTAAAAACGCGGTTAGGGTATTCGGACTGTGCTTTTATAAACATTGCTGCAACATGGCTATTTTTATTCTGGCCTCCACATGTGTCTGAATAATAAGTTATTTCCAATACAGTTTCAGGTAAGCCTTTCAAATGATGGTATAAACACGACGCAATTTCATTTGCTCCTCGGGCAGCCAGTGCTTCATGCCACATATAATTAGTAGAACTTCCTGTTACATTGTCATGGATGGTTAGATTATACGTCCACAATTGCCTTTTATAGAAAGCAATGGACGATCCAATGTAAGGTGTCGGGAGGCATTGCTGAAGGTCGAAACTAAAACATCGCTTTGAAGAATCGGCCTTAGCTTCCTCCTTATCCTTCTTCTTAGCTTCATAAGCTGCGTTGGCCTGATCTTGATGGATTGCAAGGTCTTCTTCTGATCGTGTTCTACGCTCTTCGTCACCAGTATCCCTTTCAACTTTTACTTGCATATTTAAAAGATCGCATTTGTAACAAGTATCAACATTTGGTTTCTTAAAACATAATTTGAGAAGATGAAATTCTCTTTCATAAATTGTCCTACCAACAGGTGTGGTGTTTTGCGCCATGTATAAATCGTACATAATACGTAAGTTCAAGTAAGATGAAAGGTATTTCTTGTCATTAGTTTTTCTTGTATAGTGACTTTCATAGGCAGGGAAGGATTTAAGATGTGCTCGTACTAGTTCCAGTTCTTCTTCACTTTTCTTATTCACACTACTGTTCTTACCACGTTGATCAACCACAGTTATCCCTGACATACTGCGAGATTTATTTTTCATAGCGTTGCTTATAAACTTGGGAGTTTCATCTAAGGTTTTACAAAAACAATCTTTGCAGACCAGGACTCGTATTCCATTAATTTCGAAAAAGTATTCATATGTTACTTCTCTTACTTTATCGCTATCAGCCTTTCTTTTACGGTTACACGCGGTTTCTTTCATGCTTACAAGGTTAGCTACATATGTAGTCCTTTTATCGTGGGAACCCAAAGACCAATACTCGTCAAACAATCTCCTTCTAACAGTTTCATCTAACCACGAATTACACTTCTTTCTGCACTGCTTTAGCGGTTTTATTTCTCTGTCAGCTACAATGATTCCTTTCGCACTAACATAACTTTTTCCAGACTGACGATTCAATGTTCTTTCCTTTCTAATACATCTTGACCACTGTTTTGGCACGTTTTGGTCTTGTTGGATATTACGTTCATAAGTTACTTGTATTTCTTGAGGCTCCGTTTGAATTTGCGATGCAATTGAAACATCTTCATTCATTGTTAAATTGCGATTTGAAAGCTTCGGTTTCTTTCTTATCGGTGAACGACAAGTACTATCGCCAATATTTAACAAATTTTCGTGGTTCATTCTGATCAAATTTCGATTATATTTTAATTTTAATAATATTACTGTTAGGTGGTGTTTATATATGTGTATCCTACAATTACTATCGTCGTACAATTCCTAGTGCAAACAACAATATTAACCCAAGTGCTAGTAAAACCGTGAGTGAACCTAAAACAAACAGTGTTAGTGAACCAAAGACAACTAGAGCAGGACGTACCGTGAAATTCCCTCTCAAATATAGTGACATGGTTACAATAATTCACCTTCTATAACTTTGCACTGCCAATTTTTAATTTGTATAATTTAAAACTTGTAAATATTTAGATTACCGCATGTACATATTTTTAGGTTAAGTTTCACTTTTATGAAAATACTTTGGTCCAATGGCGTACACAAAACTCCAGTGCCGTACTACTACTTACCATTTCTAGAATTTTTACTTTTCAAATTAGCATTAGCCAATGATATTCAAGCGCATAGTCGACTTATGCCTTTTGTACCGAACATAATAAAATTATGTGTAGATTCAAAAGGCATAAGTCAACTTAATCCCTTTATACCAAACGGAATATGTAGCGGAATATGGAATATGCAGCGGTCTCAAAGGCATAAGTCAACTTACGCCTTTTATACCGAACGCAATATATAGCGGAATATCGAATATGTAGTGGTCTCAAGAGGCAAATTTCAACTTACGCCTTTTATACCGAACGGAATATGTAGCGGAATATGGAATATGTAGTGGTCTCAAAGGCATAAGTCAACTTATGCCTTTTATACCGAACGGAATATGTAGCGGAATACGGAATATGTAGTGGTCTCAGAGGCATAAGTCAACTTACGCCCTTTATACTGAACGGGATACAATTATTTTTGACTTAATACCTTTAGACCGTTCCATTACTGCGCTTATAAAACGAAATTTACTAAAAAATGTATACCAGTCGAAAGAGCATTCAAAATAGATTTCATTCCAGCAATAAAAAAAAATTTCCATTTTCTGACTTAAACCCTTTATACCTAACACCTGAGAATTGTCTCAACGCTTTGTGGGATTCTTTGTGAATTCCGGGCAAATTGAATAGTGCCTGTACGTGATTATTCACAATTAGTTTTTTGTCACCATAACGTTCCCTTATTAAATTCCACGCAATATCGTAATTTGCGTCGCATATTTGTGATTCTATTAATTCCCGAGCTTCATCCTTCAACGAACTACGCAAATATTGAAACTTTTGAGCACGGGAAATAGTATTATTTTGATTAATAACGGAATCAAAGGTATCGCGAAAAAATTAATATTTATCATAGCACCCGTCAAAGATGGGAAGTTCAAGTTTGGGAAGTCGAATTGAGCTGATAGTATTGTTTGTTGCATTATTGGAGCTTATTGAATCACGATCATCAACAGAAACATTTCTAGCATTTTGGGTATTTGGTAGATTACGTTGTATTAACGTTTTTAAACGCGATATTTGCAACGAATCGTCGAATTCCACGCGCTCACTTTCTTCGCTTTCGCCTCCTTCCGTGGCAGATTCAATTTGATATTGAATATCTTGAAAATCGCTATTTAATGGGATGACCATATTCAACCGAGTTTCAAGAAGTACTACATCAATATCTTCTGGGTCTAACTTATCAATAAACTGTTTTAATCGCGTTAAGCTGCGCTTTATGTTGCCCCTTTTTTTGTCTTAATTCCTTTAATCTTTCTTCAGCCATTTCAGAATGAAGTAAGTATAATACTAATTAATTTCTAAACAAATTTTTAAGGAATTGAAAACTAGCAATTTTTTAATATTGAAACAATTATATAATTTCGCGACAACTAGCAATAAATATTGACACAATTAAAACTTATCTAAAATCTACAAAAAATACTAACGGAAATAGATAAATATGGAACGCACCTTTTTATTATAATAATACACTGCGACTTGATCCTGTCCAGTGGTTGTGGTATCGCCCTTGGTTTCCAACAACTCTTTAATATAATTTCTTGCAATTAATTGACTTGATTTGCCAATTCTAAATCCGTTCCTCGAAGGACCAAAAATTGGAGCCACAATTCTTTTTTTGTGGCCGTCGTATTAACGGCCTTGTAAAAATGACGACACTATTTTGGTAAAAACTATTTATTTACAAAATTTACATGCCGGAGCATGTGCAATACAATGTGCAAAATTGGGTTTTACCAAAAATGCATTAAAAAGTATTGGAAATACCAAAGTTTACAACGTTTTATGGTTTAAACCACAGAATCGTCTAGACAAATTATAATAACAAATAAAAGAAAAAATAACAAATGTTTTACCTAAAAGGGCTTGAACACATGTAAGATACTTTTTTGATTTTATAGCTTTTTTACATCATATAAAGCAATTTTTGTCAATATTACCTAACTTGGATGCTTTAACTTTTTTACGATTTTCAGATGCTTCTACTCTTTTTCGCTTTTTCTCCAATTTTTTTTGTTCCACTTCCAACTTCAAGGTACGTTTTCGTTCGTGTATTTCTTGAAATTCTTTTGAAGATATCATAAAAGGCATGAAGATGGTGTAGCTATCATATGAGCCATATAAGTGGATGGAGTAACCGGTGGTTCAAGTACTTTTTTTGTCGTTTTTTCATTAGGAAAAGTTTCTGAGCTTCCATAAGCCATAGAAGTGGATGGAGTAACCGGCTAAATAATATTAATATTGACTTTTAGTTATATTTTATTATTTTTATATCATTGACGGTTCGGTCATTGACCTTTTTACCAGGTCTAATGGATTAAAATTTTAAGGTTTCCTTTTGAACAAAATCTTTGACGAAATCAAATGATATTGGTTTCACCTCGTAAGGGCCGTGCTGGGATGCAGTTCTGGCCTCGAGAGTTATTTTATGATAATCACTTGGCAAATAAATGTGTTTTTGCATAATCTTCTTTCTATGTTTGCATGGACTGAATCTGCCTCCATCTGTGTATGGCCTTTTTCGAGGTACTTTTGAAAAATGGTCACATTTTTTGTTACACTTAAACTAAGCAAGGCATTGGCTAGAGTATAATTCTTGTTCTGGTAGCTACATCCGTCACTCCAAATTATTACAGGTTTAGTATTATCAACTATCATAATCAAGTAAATAATCGACAATACAACTTGCAAATGTGTTCGCTGTTAAGTCGGCGTCGGTTTCATTAAACCAATAACAACGAGCCTGATGAGTATAATGTTATTGTATACTGTGAAGTTGTGGCAACTAAGTTTTGTTTTGTAGTACAATGCCGAAGCATTTAACGTAGGGCACACCTTTACTGCTTGAACGTCCTGAGTTACTACAAGACATTTGTCACTTTATCCATCTTTTGTATCAGCAGCTTTGAGTTCCCTAGCAATTGTTTTTCTGTTAATATGTGCATCATAAGTGGCTTTTTCAATTGTTCCCACTTCATAACTAATACAAGTGTGCTGTCTTTTTTGGAGATTGAAATGATATGTGTTTTTGGCTCACTAGCATGTCAAATGTGAACCGACACATGGGTCGTATGTCTGCTCTTTTTTCACGACAAATTTTTTGGTATTCCTTATACACGTCATAAATATTATTACCATAGATAGGTTCAATGTATAACTTATTAGTTGATGATCTACAATAATGCGAAGGCAGCTTTGGCATTGCATCCAAGAAATCACATAAAATCTGTTTTGCTAAAGCTGTAGTCGTTAGTGGTGTAGCAGAAGGTATAAATATGAAAACTTTTGCAATTTTTCCGGAATTTTTCATACCCTTTTAGAAAACCAACGAATCAGTAAAATCAATCAAAATTTTACAAAAGTCTCGAATTAGTTGATTATTTTTGATAGCTCTCGTCATATTAGTCGCGTCAAAAGACGCGTTGTGGGCAACAAGTAAACACGGTTTGTCAAACGACTTTAAGAATTCTTTGAATAAATAAAGCCCATCTATCATGGTTTTTGATTCGAGTTGTTGGTCTCGCAAAAATAGTTCACCATTGACATTTCGCAAACCCGTGATTTCAGTTGCTTTGAGAGCAATCTTTTTAGTCGGATTCAAGTAAACGTTGAATGTTGAGTTATTGCGTTTTGCTGAGATCTGTAAAATTTCTGAATCTTTACCGAAACCAGATGTTTCTGTGTCAAAAAATACTAGTTCACAATCTGCCTGACACAAATCTTTTTTTGTTTAAATTTTGAAATATCGCCTGTATATTTTCGCAGGCCACGGTCATCCCACAATTTGAATCGTACTGAACTCCTTGTCGCTCTGTCCGTCTTCTCAAGTCAGATCTTTTATGGGCCAAAACGTGTCTTCGAACTTTTACTTGTGGTAGTCTGGAACATTCCGTTTTCTTGTGTCGTCTGTTATCTTGTGCTTTGCAAAATTTTTCAAGGTGTAGACCGGGTTGAATGTTGATATCCTTCAAAACGCCTGGAATATATGCGTCGCCATCATTTTTATTCGCAACTGTACTTGCGTATCGATAATCAGATGACTCACTTAATGAAAAGCACTGCATTTTTGGTGCTTTGTGAGATATAATAGAATTAGCTTCATTACTCTGGCTGGACGCCGCGACTGAAAATTTATTAGCATTATTTGCATATTTTGAAAAAATAGTCTTCAGTGCGTCGAGAAGTTTTGTATTCTGAAGTAAAATTGTATGACTTTGATTGTTTCCAGATGCAGACTTACACCATTCACGACAGTTTTCGTGATATCCAAAAACGTGATCAGGAATAACTCGCAAGTTTTTCGCTAAATCTGTACTTTGTCCTTTATTTTGAGAGACTGCGTATGAAAAACACTTCTTCAAATGAGGAATCACTTCTCTTTTCTTCATCTCTTGAAATTGTGCTTGCAAACCGTACAATTCTTTACCGAAGTTTTTGTTTAGATGATTTTTATCCGCTAACTTGAAAACATGGTCTGATCGTTCAAATAAACCATTTCTTACATTCTCAAGAAATTTTTCGTTTGCTTCTTCGTATTGTCTGGTAGATTTTGAAAAATCGCTATCCTTGTTTTGAAAAAAAGCTGGTGCTTTTCGTATCCATAATGAACGAATTTCTTCTGTAACAACTGGGGACTAATCGCCCCCCCCCCCGTCAGCAAATCATCCACGTAAAAATCGCGTTTTATAACGGCACTAGCTATGGGATATACCTTTTCATAATCGTTTGCCACTTGGTGGAGGCACCTGATGGCAATGGAAGATGACGATGCCAAGCCGTACGTGATCGTATTGAATTCGTAACATTCAATTTCTTCCTCGGGTTTCGAACGCCACAGTATGCGTTGTAACGACCTACATTTTTTGTTTACTGTAATTTGACAGTACATTTTTGTAACGTCGCGCCGGCGAACCAGAAAATCACCATTTCTTGACGTAATAAAAAGATTTCTGCAAACACCAACGTTTTCCGACCGTTAAATTTTGTTGTTAATTTGTATTTGAAAATCTAACTTATAGTAGTACAGAACCTACGTAACATGAAATCAAATCGAACAAGGAGAAAAAAAAACCAGAAAACCCAATTCATATACGAAAATAATCTTTAAAAGTGAAAATCACTTACCTTGGAAAGTTAATTTTTCTTAATCGTAGTTAAATTTCACAAAATCACTGGTTAAATTAAAAGTTCTCGGTTAACTTGCACTTGGCATTCAATTCATTGCGTCATCCGAACCACTGCACGTATGAGAAAGATCTGTCACATATCGGCGCCATCCGGGAGGGTGGGGATTCCCTCGGAATGAAAAGTCAGCATTTCTGTTAACAGCGACTACAACAGTAACAATTTAGAATAAATTGAACACTTTTCTAAATATTTTGAATGAAAAATAATTCATAGAATAAAATTAAAATTAGTAAATTTTTCCATTTCCTGATTTAAGGTTTTCCAAGCGACAAAAAAATTAATTTTTAACTTTTTCATGTTTCAACTTGTGATTTGGGGCGACATAATATGAAATTTGCAGGAATGCATAAGAGGAAGTGGTACCGGCCCTTCTTAAATTTTTAAATCCTCGAAATGTCGTAGGAGAAGGCAGGCAGGACCAATTACGTCGTTATCAAACAAATTCTACACTTCCGTGATTTTTTCAAATAATCGACTGAATTTTTGAACTGTATTATTTTCCGAACTTCTCTGTTTACTAGTTCCCAAAGATTTTCAAACGAGTTGAGGTCTGGGGATTGAGTTTAAAACTCAATAGAACCTTAAAACTCGCATATTTTTGCGGATAAACCAGTCTTTCACAAGCTTTGCCGTGTGCTTCGGGTCGTTATCATGTTGAAAAAGAAACCTAAGAGGCATATTCCATTTCGCATAAGGTAACATAACCTTATCTAATATATTCATGTATATAAAACGATCCATGATGCCTTCAATTTTATGCAACGGTCCCATTTCGAAACCCGAGAAACTTCCCCAGACCATCAAACTGCAGCCACCGTGTTTTACAGTAGTTTTAACATATTTTGGTTTAAGTCTTTTGTTAATTGGGCAATGCACATACTGGACTCTCATCACTAAACATATTAAACTTCGATTCATTACTAAAAAGGACCTTTTTCCAATCCTCTGCTGTCCAGTAGCAAATTTTTTCATTATATTACATCCATTCATCCACCTATTTAAAGAACCTGGATTGGCAAATAAGTAAGGATTAGAAGGCGGTACTATGCTAGTTTCGGTTCTAATTTTGATTAAGCAACTTATAAATTTCTGTAGTCTTCCAGAAAATAAAATAGGCACTGGCCTCGACCCTTTTCCACTCGTAACTACTCGTTTAAAACTTCGACTTAATATCTTTTCTACAGGTGTTAGTAATTTAACAAAAGCTTCTTTGTTAATTGTATTGATGTTAGAAGTGTAAGTGTCCATTTTCAAATATTGCACGTCTCCGACGCGTTTTCTGTTGAACATAATTGTTAAAGTTGAAACACACTGAGTTAAAATTTTATAGTTTTCTTTCAAATTTGGAGGTTTTGCCAAACTTAAATTTTCATGTGCTGTATCTGCACAGTTATTTACGTATGTTTGTAATGCTGCAATATCACTTGTAGACGGTAATTGTATTGGTTTTGACCAATGTTTTTCTTTTAAAGTTTTCAAAGCAAGACTTGATAAGTCGTTGCACCAGTGCCCCTCTATTAATTTTTTAAGTTCTTTTATTTCATTTTTCTTTTCTTTTCCATTTTGCCAAGTAATGTTTGGAATATTTCTCTTCTCTACGACTAATTTTAGAGCAACGTCACAAAGTATTTTCAGGCCGGTGCCAATATGCAAAGCAAGGGAGGGAGTTTTAAAATTTTTTGTCTCCACGTCATAACCACTAATAAGTTTAGCGGCTGATACAAGTGATCCAAAATATTCGGGCTTTAAAGCATCAAACAAACCATTAATTGATGTTTCGATCGATTTTAGCGAAATTAATAATCTTGCCATTTCTCTAATTTTGTTTGAAATTACGGTAGATATTTGCTGTCTTTTATGTTTATTTAAGAGAGTTTCCCCGTAGAGACAAATAATTGGATCATTTTTGGCTAGTAAACTGATATCATCAGCACGCATTTGATCGAACACTTCTTTTCTTATGCGCGAATTTTTTAAGTATTCGTGATTTTTAGCAATCAATAATGACGCAAAAGTTTGTGATTTTGACCAACAATTTTTTCCTGTATTGAGTCATCCATCGGACGTGACTTACACGTTTTTACATGTTTGTATAAACGTTTTTTGCTATAATATCCTAAGCAATAAGGACAAACAAAATAGTTTACCGTTTCATTTTTCGAATTTCTAACAGGATTTAAAATTCCCTTTTCATTTTGTAAATGAAAATACTCTTGTTTTCTTAATGAAGCTACAAGACCAAGCCGTTCTTTACTACGTGGTTTTAAAGTTTTTAGGAGAAGGACTTCTTTACTATTTTTATGAAACCTTAAAAGATGACGCGTAAAATGTGTAATAACATCTTTGAAACAGATAGGGCATATCGTTGGTCTTTCCCTTGCTGATGGTTTTTTAACATACTCTTGATTAGGTTCCTACAAAAATATTCGATAGATATGAATTTAAATAAACTTTTAGAACTATTACCAATAAATTAGTTGGAGTAATATTAGAATTGACAACTTTTACGTTTTTCTCTAATGAAGGCTCATGGATAGTTTTGTTTGGGCTAAGGTGACACTATAATAAATTAAATTTAGAACAAAGAATTAGAATACTTAGAAAAATAATAGAAAAAAGAATTAGAAAAAGAATAAATTGTGTGTACAGCCTTTTAGTAGCTTTTATTGTGTCAATAGTTACTTTCAAGCAACAAATTTCTATTAGAAATAATACTGACAGAAGTTTACGATAACAAAAATAAAAGAATCCGATTTATGACATTAAAAAAAAGCACCAAAATATTAAGCAAATTGAAAAAAAATTTTATAGTTTCAGTATTTAGTATCAACTTACTTGCTGATCATTTTTTTCATTTGCAGGCTTAATTGTTATCGAAGTAAACTGAATTTTCTGTTTTGGAATTAATGTTAACTCGTCCTCGATTCTATTTGGTAATTCATTTCCACCTCTGACATTATCCTCAGGTACAGTAATCTAAACTTTAATAACTATTCACAAAAGAAATTATTCACGACAAGAATTGCTTACCTGATCTATACAAGGTATTCTGATAGATTCTGTTATTGAAGATATTGATTCATCAGTTTCATTACCACTGTGATAACTGCTAAGGGGTATGTAATCACTTCCCGAACTTTCAAAATCTTCAAAACTACTATGTCTCTTAAAAATAAAAAAAAATAAGTTTGAATAATTATGCTTCTACCTAAATTAAATCACATCTTCTGTTGAGTCGATATCGTTTTGTAATGCTTTAGAAACCTGATCCATATATGTAAGGTATTGTTATAGATTCTGCTATTGAAGACATTGATTCATCAGTTTCATTACCGCTGTGATACCTGCTAGGAGTGATCGCCAAACTTTTGAGCCAGTGAGCCAGCAAGCGAGTGAGCTACCAAGGAATACTGGGCCAAAGAAAGTACGCAACATTAAATTAACATATTCTGTTTATTGCCTACAAACATACAATTCTAGTATTATTCAAATAACAATTAAGATAGGAAGTTTTACAACAAAGTTTTTAAATTTACATTTTAATGAGACGAGTGGAACTGTTTTTGGTCATCAAGTATTTTCTTGTAGTTTGGAGAATAATATGTTGTAGCCGCCATTCTGATGCAGTTATCCAAATGTTCATCAGTCAGTCTGTTTCTATATTTGTTTTTTATGAACTTCATAGTAGAAAATGATGCTTCACATAAGTATGTAGAGGCGAACAGAGCTTTCAATGTCAATCCAACTTGAACAAGAATTGAATATTTTTGTTTGGGAACTAGAGGCCAAATATTTCCAGTGGTAGAAAGGCTTCTAAGAGACAGATCATTTTGAAAATCAACAACTTCCATTTCCACTGCAGCCTGATCTCCTCCGAAAGTTTTTTTTACAACACAAGTTGAGAAATCTTCTGCATCGATCTCAACAAAAGGAGAGATGACGAACTGTGCCACAATCAATATGTTTTTAAAATCTTGGAATCGTTGGTCAAATTGTTCTCTGAGGTCTGAAAGAATATCCACGTAATCTTGGTTGTTCCTGGGGTGTTGTGGAGGGTCTTGTTTGTCAACGATCTGCTTCAGACTGGTGAAATGCTTGTATTCAAACTGGTTACAATTCTTTTCCCACAATGTCCTTATCTTTGCCTTGAAGCTGTAAGTTCAAATCATTCAACTTTTCAGTTATATCAGTAAGAAAGGCAAAATCTTGTAGCCATATGGGATCTTCGAGGAAACGTTGCAAAACTCTGCCTCTGCTAAGCCAACGAACCTCTGTGTGAAGCAACAGATCACCATACTGGCATTCTAACTCTTCTGTTAGTTCTCTGAACAGTCGTATTTGAAGTGCATGCGCTCTTATCTTATTTACTACTTTGACAACTGTTTTCATGACATTGTTCATACTTAAGAACTTTCCACATAATGATTGCTGGTGTATTATGCAATGATCAGACACAAACTTTGGTATGTAGCTGTCTTTTCGACACAAGGCAATAAATCCCCTTTCCACGCCTACCATTGCAGGAGCTCCATCCGTAGCTAGGCCCATCAACTTCTTTACAGGAATATTTTCAGACTCGAGAAGCTTTTTAAATGCCAAAAATATATCATTTCCGGTAGTATGTCCGGTAAGCGGCACAACCTTTACCAGCTCTTCTTTTGTTTCAAAATTGTCAAAGACCATTCTTACAAAAACGGCCAACTGAGCTGTATCAACTATATCAGTTGATTCGTCAAGTTGTAAAGAAAAATAACTACAACGATCAAAGTCAGTTTTAAGTTGTGAAACTACATTAGAGCTCATAGCTTCAACTCTTCGCATCACTGTATTAGCAGAAAGCTGAACAGATTTAATAGCAGACATAATCTCGGCTTTGTTTTTGAAGTTGTCAAATAATGTATCTGCAGCTTCCAAAAATGCAGTTTTAATCAACTCACCATCTTCGTACGGTTTCCTATGTTGGGCGATAACCTTGGAAACCCGGAATGACGCCTCTGTGGCTGCCTTATTCTTGTCCAGTGTCTTAAAGAAAGTAGATTGTTGGGCATTCAGTTGAGATTTCAACAGCATAACCTTTTTTCTTCTCAGCGTTGAATTCGGCGGATAGTCTTTTTCAATTCCACTGTGAACGGTCTTGAAATGACGTTCAACATTTCCTTTCTTACCGACTGAGACACTCACATTACAAAGTAAACACACGCATTTATCTTTCACTTGCGTAAAAAAATAATCGGTCTCCCACTCTGCATGAAAATGATATATTTTTGCTTGAACTAGCCATTCTAACAACAAACAAGGAAAGAGCCTAAACGTGTGCGCATGAACTGAACACACACAACATAGACAAAACCTCACTCTGAAGCTACACGAGTCACGAGTGACAACTGACTGACTGCGTACTGCGCCGTCTCATCGGCCACAGCCGGTTTGAGTGTGGCCGCGAGCTACCGGTGGCTCGCGATCGACGGTTTTTCGATCTATGTGCTAGGGGGTATGTATTTGAAGGGTCCACTGGAAAAACGATGAGGCTCCATTTTTTTTAAAATCGATATTTTATCGGCATCTCTTAGCTTGTAACATAAGCTATGAACATACCAATCCGCACAGGAAACAAACAATGAAATTCCACTAAAAACTGCGGTTGAAAATAGGCAGCATAATGTAACGTTACGCGTTATGAATAGTTGTGAAACTTTAAACCTCGTTTTACTCGACTTTTTAAAAATGTGACCCTCATCGTTCTTCCAGTGGACCCTTCATTTACTTCCCGAACTTTCAAAATCTTCAAAACTACTGTATCTTAAAAATAAAAAATAAGTTTGAATAATTATTATTCTTCTACCTAAATTAAATTACATCTTCTGCTGAGTCGATATTATTTTGTAACGTTTTAGAAGAATTTAAAACAGTTCCTACATCTGTAACAATCACTGTAACAAAAAAAGTAATGTAGACGGTTGTTTTAATTGTGATTGTAATTTGAAAATATTACCGTTAGTCCAGTCAAAATAGACAAAAAAAAGTGCAAAGTTTGCAATAATTCGCATCCAGCTGAAAATTGGCATAAACCTTAAATGCACTATTACAAACAAAATATCAAAAGTCCCCACGGATCCCACATCTGCTAAAAAAGTTATTCAAGGTCAAAAGTCAACAATATCGATTTTTTGCATTTTGCTCTTAAATGATAAGTGTTATCGTAAAAATAGGTTAGATAAAAATTGTAGATCATGAAATTTTCTACAAAAATTATTCTTATACTTATTTTCGTACGAATCGCTATTCCGGATATATCGCGATTTCGAAAATCACTTAATTATTACCTATATTACCATTTTTTCAATCAATAGGACACTGTCTAATAAAACTTCCCAACTTTTGAATCGTGATATCTGATGAATAACGATTCGTACGAAAAAAAAGTATAAGAATAATTTTTGTAGAGAATTTCATGATCTATAATTTTTGTCTAACCTATTTTTACGATAACACTTACCATTTACGAGAAAAATGTAAAAAACCGTTATTGTTGACCGTTGACCTTGAATAACTTTTTTAGCAGACGTGGGATCGGTGGGGACTTTTGATATTTTGTTTGTAATAGTGCATTTAAGGTTTATGCCAATTTTCAGCTGGATGCGAATTTTTGCAAAGTGAAATGTCTATTTTGACTGGACTACGTATCTTTAAATATTTTGATACATTATAACTAGTCCGGATAAAAAAGCATAAAAAAGTGCTTAAAAAAGCATCAAATAACTATTACAAAAAAAGCATCAATTTTATAAAAAAAAGCACTATGTTATAAAAAGAAACATAAACAAAAACAAAAACATTACTGAAGTAATTTAATTTTTAAAATAATAATTGTTCCAAATGTTCAGGAGCAAAATTCGTTTTTTTAGCGCTTAAAAGATTTTTTAAAACCAACCGGACGTCTGAAGTGGCATTTTAAAAAAATTTTAGTAATAAATCGAGAGATTTGGTCAAAGGTATTTACTGCTTCTCTAAAGATTTAATAGTAGGGGAAGGTCGGGTAAGTTGGCGATGTTAACGAATTTTAATTTTTATCAATGAACTGATATTACTTTTTATTAATGTTTTTATTCGTAAGCCAACATTAATATATAACAAACAAAATAGTACAATATAGTATGAAAAAAATATAAAGGTTACATTGAAAAAAAATTAATAAACATTTTCCAAAAAATTCGTCGTCTTACCCGAATGTCGTTTCAGATGACGAACCTATGCGGGTAAGATGAAGTATAAAGGGGAGACGGTCCTGACTGCGTCGTAATTCCGCTATTCTAGATTATTAATAAAAGAAAAAAATTGCTTCTAGTAGTTAAATGTATAAAGAAAACATATCATAAGTTTTAGACATTATATTGATTTAATCTTTCATTATAAAAAAAATTCATGAAAATTTTAACACAAATCGCATTTAAATGCTGCGCCTGAATAATCACTACACGATTCATGCCACCATGCCAAGCACAGAGAGCACTGAATCCAATCCTCTACAGGTGGATCTTCAAAACGTTCACTGCAACCTGGACATATGGTTTCTTCATCTTTGTTGTCATTCCTGGGTTTGCGTTGTTTTTTAATTTTATTGGATTTTTTTTCCTCCTGCTTTTGCTTCTTCAAACATTTACGTTCTTGCTTCTGCTTTTCAATTTCCAATTTTTCCTCTAGCTGCCTTTTTACAGGAGTACTGGTAATTACACTTGCAGTCATTTTTCTACTTTTTTTATTAACTGGTCTTTCATATTTTGGGAAAGGCCGTATGTCGCATAGCGAAATCGTAATATTTTTTACTTCTTTTTCCTCGGAAGGCCTTTTGCAACATTCTGCTCCGTTGTGGGATGGAGTCTTACGTTCCATTTGGATTCCGCTTGGGCCGGGATTTTCTTCAAAAATGACTCTTTTAATTCTTGATAAAGCCGGCGTTGAACAATGTTCCTCGTCTTTTGTTGGTGTTATAAAACCATGTATAAGATCAACTTGCTTTGGTATAGGGTTATCAGCATTTGCAAAGCAAATTAAAGGTAACTCATCATCCGTTGAATCATCCTTTGATTTATCCGCTTGTGAATGGAGTTTTTTCTGTTTTGATTTTACACCAACAGCAAGTTCTTGCGGCTGAGTTTCTTGTGGATAATTTTCCCGCTCTGTCGTTTTAGCTGCGTCAAAATTTTCATCGCCAAAAATAAAGGGGTCAAATGGCTCAATACCGCATGCTCTAAATCCATTAACGGAATTTCCAACAGTTGCAGCTTTTAGATATGCATTATTAAATACTCTGCAAATATTTTTGTCAGTTACTGCTTGACCAGGGTTATTGACAACAAACGAGTCACATTCCCTTGAAAAAAAAGTTTTTAAGGGTCCAAAAAAACGCAACATCCAAAGGTTGCAATCTATGCGTCGTATGGGGTGGAAACCCTACCATAACTATGCCGTTTTCTCGGCAATAATTAATTCCTTGTAAAGAAATATGTGAACAATGATTGTCCACAAGTAAAAGCACTGGATTTTCGGGTGTAGGGTTAGTATGCTTTTTAAAATGGGCCAAGTAGTTTAAAAATATTTCTGTACACATCCAACCGTTTTTTTGGGCACTCCCTGAGGAACCTGGTGGTGCTCCAAATAGCAATTCGGCCTTCATTCGTACCCTATTGAATATAAAATAAGGAGGCACGTAATTGCCAAGTGCGCTTACGGAGCAGACTACAGTAGTATTTTTGCCACGCTCTGCTGTAACTATTCTTGCAACACGTCTGGCTCCGGTTGGACTCAAGACTTTCGGCAACTTAGTGGGCACAGAAGATAAACCACTTTCGTCTGCATTATATATTCGGCTTGCATCAAAATTGTATGTTACACGGACTTCTCTGAGAATAGTAAAAAACTTATCGACCGAAACTTTGTTGAAACCCATAAGGCGCCCTATTGATGTGGGTTCAGGAGTTCGAAGACTAATCTTGAACTTCATTAAAAAGCATTGTATCCAGTCCTTACCAGCCATTTTTGAAGTTCTATTAAATCGATGAGGTATGTTGTTCTGCTCTGCATAGTCAAAGGCTAATCTCCCCAGTTGAACTTTCGTAAGACCAAATGCTCTTTTGTCAATATCTATTATATAATTTGCAAGAGATTCACTCTGACTGAAACTAAAAGTATTACGGTATCTACTACCGTGTTCCGGAAGTATTACACCGGCACCTTTCTTCTTTGCATATCGACGTAAAGTTGGTTCTGGAATTTCATATCTTGATGCCGCACTATTGCAAGATTCACTCCCAGCTATTGCATCTAAAGCTGCAATTAAATTAACCTCCGACCAACTTCGCCTATCAGACTTTTTCACATATTTTTGGGGCATGCTGTGAACAAAATTTTAAAATTTAGTTACAAAATACGTGAACGGGTAAGATGACGAACTTCGTTATCTTACCCGCGTCATCTTACCCATTGAGGTTAAATTTTAAGGAGACAATCAATTTTCAACTAAAAACATGATATCAACAAAACTAATACTGGCATACTTTGTAATACATCTGTTACTAGTAATATAACACAATTAAATGTCAACATAACCTCGATACAATCTTTTGTGTTTAATTAATAAACTACTGACTTTAGTGCATCTAATGCATTTACGAGTTAAATTAGCTACGTTTGGTTAGATGGCAGCACTATGCAAAAAATTTGAATTTTTGTTTTTAAAGAAGATATTTAGCATTCTTCATCTTACCCGCTTCGTCAACTTACACGACTTTCCCCTACATATCGCTAACAAATTTGCAGAAACTTGTAATGAAGCTCAAATTTGCTTTATACTAGGAAAGTGCACCAATAAAAGTTTTGCAAATGATGCATGAATTTTAAAAAATAATCAAGGTTTTAAATATTTCTTTTAAATAAGACTAAAAAAAGCACAAAAAGCATTTAAAACGTAGTGTCACAAATGAATCCTTTTTTGATAAATCGCTTAAGTTATTTAAAAAATTTGAGCTGCTTTGAAATTGAAGAAGATGCATAATAGCTACAAATTCGGACTCGAATTATAACCAAATGATAACTAATTTAACAAAAATTACTTACCTGTTTGATTACGATGTGCTAGTTTAATAATGAAATTAGTTCGATCCATTTTAACTAAAACATCTCAAAAAATAAATAGTAGTAATAAATAAATAAATAGTGAATTTTCGGATGAAATTTTTGTCTAAATGAAAAACAAACGGCTCGGTAACCAGCTGAACACTTGTTCCAAGTTTTGTGACTAATATCAGAATTACCACATTGTACAACATTTTAGTCATTTTGGCAATAATGCAAAGGTCTAAACCAACAAATTTTGCGCCCAAAAGGCTTGTTAGTGTGTAAAAGAATCTAACCTAGCAACACAAAATAAATTATGGGATTTTGTCTTACCTGTAGCACAGAAGTTAATTAAGGGCGATTTTTAAACAAATTTTTTTTATTTTAGTCTCGGCAAGGTTCTAGGCACTTCTTAAATTCAAATTTCGTTGAAAATGCCGGTATAGTAACCCGTGTGTCCTGTTTAACCATGTCAAAGTGAATGTTGGCCAATAAACAAGTGCTGTTGCAATAACTGAGGCAAAATATTAAAAAGGGAAGTTGTGTTCCAAGTTAGAGTACTATTCTAAGTTAGGTGGTTTTACGGTATAAAGAAACAAACACTTATGTTGCTGTAACAAAAGTGACTTTCGCGCGCTTTACACAATACATAATGTTTAATCTTAAGTTTAATTATAGATATGCTGAATTTTCAGTTTGAAAACTGACAACATTGCATGGCTTCGTAACAACCGTGTAATGTTTAAAATTTATACAAATAGGCTTCTCATTGTACGTAGAATATCTCGGGCTTCATAAAACCTTCTTAATATGTTATTAATTGTATGTGAAAATAATTTACCCCTCTCATGTTGCCTCTCCTAATTTTCATTTAATGTAGTCATTTCTATAAAATATACATTTGTAACTATCAACGAAACCCTGGGCTTCTGAACGCCTGTGGAATATGTTGGGCTTCGTATAGGTATATAGACACGTAAGAATACATACAATATTACATACACGTAAAGGCTTAAAGGTACAATCTAAAGGTTAAATAACAAACGTACATTAACATTAGCATTTAAATTATTCAAATTATTAACTAGTGTTTCAAAAAATAATTTTTTTTATTCTTAGGAATTTTATAGCATAAGACTAAGCATTAAGAAATTAATAATATACACCATTAAAATCAAATAGCAAGAAGAACTTTTTTACTAGCCTACCCTGCTAAAACATTTGTTTTTTCTTTGCATTTTACAACTACATAATAATATTATGTACTAAGAGTTGTTTTTAACTATATGAGTTATGATATGACTATACCTAGACCCAAGGTACGATGTAATTAAAAATAGTTAGGTCTTAACCATTAGGCAAAATATAATTATGAATTGGAGAATAATAATCGAAATACAAAGGTGAGAATACAAAAAATAATTTTTTCACAATTGAAGACCTTGGCGTCATAAAGGGTATTAGCCACATTTCAGAACTTTTGAGAAAATTCAATTTAAAAGTTGTTTTAAATCCACCAAATCAAATCTAAGGAATTATAAAATGAAAAAGCATTAAAAAATTGGTAAACATAGGTAGTTTAACATTGACCAATGTCACTAGTTAAAAAAAACATAAATATTAAGTTAGAGGCATTATTATAAAAAAAATGTGGCTTGCACCCTTAGTACATAAAAAAAATAGCAAATAAAAATTGGAAATAGATAATAATAATAAATTGAAAACACACATATCAATATTATTATTTAAGAAATTTAAACATTTTTATGATAAAACTAAACTAAAATAATCTAAAATAAGAAAGAAAAGAACTAAAAGAAAACAATATTTTTCAAATTAAAGTGGACTAGATTCATCACTAAGTCCATAATCTTCATCCATATCTTCTAAAAAGTCATCGTCATTATCTGCATTATTTTGCAAATCAACCACTTTCTTTGCACCAATTTCCTCGTAAAACTGGTGGTTGATTTCCGGTATATATGGTAATAATAAAACCAAATTTTTCAGTTTCTTTTCATTCAGCTTTACTGGCTCCATATATGTTTTCCTGAGGTTATCACCGGATAATGATATTGTGTTCCTTAAACCTCCTTTGCCAATATTCACGGATTTAAAGCACTCATTAAGTAAGTGCTTTATTTGCATAATATTAATATTATTTTTATCGAACTTGAAGACACGTACTTTGCTAAACGAAACGTCGTCTTTTTCGTCTTGTCAATTTTTTTTAGTAATGTTTTCTTCTAAAAATTTAAATAAGTAAAAATCTTCTGACTTCATTTTTGTAACCTTAAAAGGATGAACTCGTTTACAGTTCTCTACAGCTGTGTACCAATCTTCTGGTTCGTAAACAGTTTTCATTTTATTTTTATATTTTTCGATTATTGCAAAATCTCTATCGGATGGGAGATGGGTGTGTCCTACTTCCAAAAAGCGATGTTCAACTGAATCAAACATACCCTCTGCTACTAGCTGCCTCCATAAGCACATTATAACCCAATTTTTATTCTGACCCCTACAGTTATCGGAATAAACAATTAGATGTCTGGGAAACTGACTAAGTTGTTTAAAATGTTTATATATGCAACTAGTAACTTCATCACAGCCTCTTTTGGCTATATTTTCTGACCACATATACATGAGCCCTTTGTTTTTGACACAGTCGTGAATGCCTAAGTTGTACACCCAAGCTTTTCTTAAGTAAAAAGCCGGGCCCACGGTTAAATTCGGCACAGGAAGGGCTTGTTGTAAGTCTAATGACATTACATACCTACGTGTTTTCCGACTCTGCAAATTCTACAGCATCTTTCAAACTTTTTTGCATCGCTTCTGCACGTCTTTGATGCAATTCGAGTTCCAGGTGCACTTTCTTGCAAACGTCTAGTTCATCTTTATTGTTGACTAATTTTACCTGTAGTTCATCACATATTTTGCAAGTGTCCTGGGAAGCTTGAAACCGATATTGAACTCCGAGCAAAAAATTCTTCTATATTTGTTTGGACTGACAGGTGTAATGTTTTCCAGTATACACCAAGGTTTATAGTAGTCATGATATAAAGAAGCTATTGATAAGTCATGATCAATATAGATTTTCCCTGGATTTTTTTTTCGGCTATAATGGCTAGTATATTTAGGGATACTCCTTATGTGATTCTTAACTGACTGGGAAGCATCTTCTGATATCTTATTAGGACGGTTAATGTGTTTTCCTCTTTGATCGGTTGTTGGTGTTGTAATACCTTCACCCATTTGCTGGAGTAATAATTGAATTCTTTTTGGGAGTTTTCCAATTCATGCACTGATAGGAATTCCTGCTTACATATTTTCACATCAAGTCCTTTGACTTTCACGAAATAGTTGAATATTTTCGTTTTGAGTGTTGGTTTTTTGTATTTTTGGGGTACACCCTTTTCTTAAGAAATTACTTCATTTATGAAATAAATAGGCGTTTTGTTTGTGATAATCACCTATATCTTCTTTCACCTACTTTTAGGCGTCTTTTCCGGTGTTGGTAAATCTTTCCTTTGCTTTTTTGAATGATTCTAGGGAGTAATATGCCACAAATTAGTCAAAATAAATATTATAATAATTTCAGTAAAAGGGTAGAAGCCACAAAAAGTTAAACTCTTACCTTTTCTGCTTCACACGATGAAGAATTTTCACTACCGTCAGTTTCACAATAATCTTTGTCTTTTACACTATCGTCTGAATCCCACACATCTTCAATTTCACTTTTTGAATCGTCGGAAAAGTAATTTATTTCGCGAGATGGTCCAGCACATGTGTCACCCATGATGTAGCTTGCAGCCTTAGTTTGAAATTTTGGGCGGTATTATTAAAATAGCAATAAAGGTACTAGAACAATGTGCCGCCATCTGTGGACTAATAGCTACAATTTTTATTGTGTGGCTTAAACCCCATTTCTGCAATTTATTAGTGTGAAAAACTGAATTTTCAATTACTAGTGGCTTACACCCTTATTCCGCCAAGGGCTTCAATTGCGATACTCTAAAGTGCAATTTAGCCCCGAATTTGCGGGTGTAAAGGGGCGTTTTTATACCTGCATTCAACATGCATTTTACGACCTGCAGTAGGTCAAAAAAGACAATTTAAATAAAATTTTATTTGTTTTTGTATACTTTTTTTCTCTTATTGATTCCCTAAAGTTTATTGCTAATACGTTAACTAATTTATTTTCTAACATTTAAAATAGGTCTATTTTAAAATTAAATAATTTGTCAAGAATTTTCAAGAAGTAAAGTATTTTATGCAGGTAATTTAGTAGGATTATAAAAAGTGCCAGGACAACCCTAACAACCAAAAGATTATTTATGGCAATAAAGTACACCATAAAACCCAAAAGCTGTTTACAATAGCCTGTAATATTATTTGAAAAATGTAATTACTATTTTATTTTTTAAAAAATGTATATAAATTTAATATTTACAATGTGTAGTGATCTCACAATTATTAAATAATTTTTATGCATTTATATTGCAATGTAATAAATGAATAAATTAATGTAGTCAAAATTAAATCAAAATAAGTAAATGCGAATTTTATTGCAAAACTAAAGATTATGTATAATTAATTATTTTAAGATTATATTCCGAGACGACTTTAAATAAATATTGTATAAGTACTACTTTTCATAACATAACAGGTAAGCTACTGTTAGATCTAAGGATATTTGGACAATGCAGTCTGTGCACATAACAAGGCACCGCGCTAATTCAATGTGACCGCTATACGGTCGAAAGCAAATATCAAGCAACAAATTCTGCAAGGCAACGAAAGCAAGGCGCAACGCTAATTCTATGTGAACGATGCTTTGACTATCACTGGCAACGAGGAGCTACCACTGGAAATCGATCCTGAGGCGCTAATGCGTGTAAAAATAGACGAGGTCGGAGAAGAGGAACTTGGCGCAGGAGAGGCGTTTGCCGCAGCACAAGAGCTTGTCACAGCGGAGGATGCCTTAGCAGAGGCAGAGGATGGTCATTTGCCTCAAAATGGCCCTCAAGATGGGCCTCGAAATGTCCGCGTTAATATAGGTATTTTTCTCACTTTTTGTAAATTTTATAATTGAATATTTTATTGATAATGAATTAAGACCATTTTTATTATTAATTGCTGTTACAGGAAGAAGAACCCGGAGGGAACCCCCAAAAAGGGTTACAAATAGATGGCAACTGCAACAGTCCGCAGAGCTATTCAACAAATCTGCAGAGCTGCATTGCAAAGCTGCAGATCAATTAAGTTTGGCAGCTATGGAGCTTGCGAGAAGCCTTTCGGCAATGGCCTCTGCTATCACCACCTTTGCGGGTGCTTTAAATAATGCACATAATTAATGAATATTTTAAACAATTTTTAATTAATGTAATAGTATGTATATAAATTTAAATATAATTGTAATTTTACAGGTCGTTGGCTGAGTATTGGTTGGTTCCAAGTCCATTTTGTAAAAATTTCAAGTTCTTATGCTACGAAGGTTCCTGAGTAATTAATTGTACCATATCCGTTTGTATGAAAACATAAAATTCAACTATGAAGTTCATATTTTCATTTTATATTTGTATACAAGCGGATATGGTACAATTAGTTATATTTCTCAGGAACCCTTCTTACATAAGAACTTTATATTTTTACAAAATGAACTTGGAACAATCCAATACTCGGCCGACGAAGTACCTACTAAAAATAAATAAACTTATTCTTCTAACGAATTAATTAAATTTCTTCTTATTATGCGCTCTTGGGTTAAAAAGTCATTGTTGTAATCTTAAAAAAATCATCATTAGTTCATTATAGCCCCAAAAATATTTAAGTTTACCATCTCTGTTAATAACTACTTCATGTGGCAGTAAAGGTAATTGGTCTTCTCCGACCAATTCTTCATCCAAATTTGGTATATTTTTTTGTATACATATGTTATGTAAAACTATGCAGGCATATATGATTTTACCTGCAATAGTGTGGCCGTAGTGCAAAGTGCGGTGTTTCAAAAGGCACTTAAACCTTTGCTTAAGTGCACCAAAGCCTCGTTCGATGACATTCCTAACCCTGCAGTGAAGCTTGGTGTATCTACCTTCTGCGGTGTTAGGATCTGCATCGGGAATTGGAGTCATCATCCACGGTTGTAGTGGATATCCAGAATCACCAAGCAACCACATGCTCTGGTGTTCCTGGATATATTTTCTTTGTAGAAAACTATTTATTGTAGAAACTTCCCAAATTGCAGCGTCGTGTGTTGCTCCCGGATATCGAGCATTCACATTTAAAAATCTCATATCGGAATCGCAAACCTTAAAAAAGTGTGTTTTTAATAAATAAAAAAAACTGACATTTTGAAAATATTTCCAACTTACGGCCTGTACATTAACGCTGTAATACCCCTTTCTATTTAAATAGCATATAGGTGGATTTTGTACATTTGTTTCAGAAGGAGCAATAATTGCAATGTGAGTGCAATCTATTGCTCCAACTGTGTTCTTAAAATTAAACTTATTTAAAAACCTGTAAAATAGATCAAATTAAACAAAATCTACATACAAGTAGAAGATGTGTTACCCTTGCTTTACTTGTAAAATTTCTTCATCAGTTGTTGGGAATCGCACATATCGTTCTAATAAATGTGTAGCAAATATATTGCTAATTTCGTTGATTATTCTGCTAACTGCTGGTTGGCTTATCGCTAAATTCAGATCCTGTCCAACAGTGGTTTGGTAGCTCCCATTTGCATAAAAATTTAAGCATGTTAAAACCTGCAAAAGGTTACTTCGTACATATTTGGCGTTTTTATTTTTTTGTTTAAATGAACTTGTACATGTGTGCATACCTGCAAATGAAATGGGATTTTGTTTATTCTAGGAGTATAATTTGCAAATTACTGCAATTCCGGAATTAAATCCAAAACTGCAACTTTGTTCAGACGAAACAATCTGGAAAATTGGAAAAACACTTTAAAAGGATTACTAGTGTCTCGAATTAGGCGGTATTCTAAACGTAGGTCCTCTCTAAAAAAATTACAAATCTTAATAAAGTTACTGTTGAGTGGTAGAATTAATAAAAGACTCGATAAATTTAAATTTATTAAAATTATTTCAATTTACTTACTGATTTTCAACATCTTCATAAACGTTTACAAAATTTAAGACAAAATTAACACCAATTGGGTCCATTTTAAGAACATTTAAATAAATTTCACAATCACAAACAGACAAAAAGTATAAGCATAGGTATAACAAGCTGATAACAGGCGGGAAAATGCAGTTGTTATGATAGTCATGAATTATAACCATTATTGTTCAGAAACCACACGCCTCATGGTTATGTCTTGAAGATCAGAATACCAAATACTCCCAAATAACCATATTGTTATAAAATAACCATTTGGTTATCATAACCAGATTGTTATGTCAAATCAGAATCGCACCGATTGTATTGGAGATAATAACGAACTGACCTGGTCTTCTTGTAGACTTTGTGTTAGTGTTACACCTTTGAAATTCAATCAATACTACTCATTATACCATATCAGTAAAATGTCCAGGAATACGCAAAATGCATTACATCTATGCGTATGGTTGTTAAAAAAAACATAATATTATTTTTAACGTTTTTAATGCTTTTAAATTTTTATTAATATGTAATATTAAAGAAAAGCAATGGTTGGAAAAACAAATTTCATGAATATTAAATATACTAAAATATTAACGAGTGCAAATTACTCTATTCTTGGTTTTCGTTGTTTAATCTTTCTTCATCATTACTTCATCCTCAGAATCAGTATCAGGTCGAGTATTTCGCAACTTTTCTTTTGTTACTAAATTCTTATAGAAATCATTAAAAGTTTCATCTACATAACAAAGAAGTTCCATAAGGTTTGCTTTTTTTTCATCGTTATAGGGTTTGAAGATTTGTATGACAATGGGATTATTATATTTTTCTTTTAGTCAGTTGCTCTTAGCACAATTTGGTTCCCATAACCATTGGGTACTTTTTAAGATGCTATAAAGGCTTGGTGGGTAGTGGAATCTTATGGAGTCATATGGATCTGTCGTGATTCTATAGAGTTTAGTCTGCATTCTTTCTGTTGGGACGCGGGGGAAGAAGTCTTGCTTGAATTTTTTAACCTCTGGTTGAGGTATTTGGATCATCTTTGAGACTACCGAGTCGCCATTCAAGACCACACAGTCTATAAGTTTGTGTACTCATTGCGCCGTTGAGGGCCGTTTGGGTTTACATCTTACAAATATCTCAAACATTTTCAATTTTAGTAGTTTTAATTATTGATCAATGGAAGTGGAATTCATATAACGTCCATGTTTGCGTTTTGGATGTAGGTTGATAGCGAATCCATGTGCAGGGTTATAGGATGAAATGGAACAGGTTATGATTTCTAAATAAAAAACCTCTAGGAGGCACTTAAGCTGGTAAGAAGGTAAATGAGGGCTGCACAACTTGGACTCTCAGATCTCAGAAAGCTAAACTACTGCGGTCTACACATATTTACATACTCGCCAAATAATGTCATGGACAGTAGTCTGAGCAACAACAACCCTCAGGTATGGGAACGATCCGCCTGAGTTAGTGCACTTCTATTAGACTTTTATTTTCCACTTTAGCTCGAAGCTCGGTTAAAAATTTTGATCGCTTTGAGTACGACATAACCTCAAACTTTTCTAACTGGAGCTTTAAATTGCACAATATTATATTATAATGTTACTAGGGGGGCTCCGCCCCCCTGGCCGCTGCCGCGGCCCAACCCCCCAGGGCCGCTTCGCGGCCCTAATAACTTCAAGTTATAAAACTTATTTCCATACAACATTTTTTATGTCGCTTTCACTTTGAATTTGTATTCCATCCTTCGCTCGACATCTTGATAATGCTACATATAACTGTCCATGACTAAACAAAGGCCTATCGATGTATATTGAAGTGTTATTTTCCACCCTTAAATATTAAATATCGAATTTTCAAATCTTCTTCGTAAAATTCCAATTCGGGCGGAGAAATCACCTTCTTACCCGGCTGGCTCAATCGGTTATCTTTCAGTATCGCCCACTATCAAGCGACCTTGTATACCTTTTCCGAAATAATTCCACTTGCATTTAGTATAATTCACAAAATTTTCTCTTCTAAATTCTCAATCTAAAAGAAATAACACTCCTTCAAACTTTACTTGTCTTTTATTCTCAAATAAATCAAATTTTTACAACTAAAAATCGTCAGAAATCAAAATGTCGACCGTCCACGACTTGGAAGGCGTACGCTAGTCTTCTTCTTCACTGCTCGTGCTCTCTCGGCTTCCCCGAAACCGCGAAACATACAAAATTCAAATTATTTACAAAAACTCAAGCAAACCATTTCCTTATTCCAAAAATTACACGACAGCAATCCTTCCTGGCTTATGCAGAAATCCAGGAGGGATTTCAAGAAAGTCACATAACGTCGTGCTTTTGGAATAAGTAGCAAATTCTCTAAATCAACATCTTCAAAAATAAATAACAATGTTCAAAAGTAAATAATAATTAATTAATGCGGCAATCTAATTTACACACCAACTACCTATCTTGACGAATGATCACTAAACAATTCATAAATGACATCCAAACTTCTTTGCAATAATAACAATTTCTTAGATAACTCGATCCAAAACTTTCTTCGAAATAACTGCAAATTTTTTTATCCTTCCAAATTTTATTCCATAACTTTTCAAAGCTCCTTCTTTTTCCGTTACGGACCTTTCATAATTTCGATTCTCTTCTAGTGTTCTGCAATTTCATTGTCATCTTCAATCTTCATATCGACCCTTATTTAATAAAATCCTTCAATACTACTTAATTTTTAAAATTTCCAATTAACAATTTCATCTCCTTAAATAATTTCATCAATTTTGCTACATTTTAAAGCTGTAGCTTCATAAAAAATTTTTTAAATATGCAATACACATCATTTAAAACTCTTTTACCTATTTCTTTACTAATCATCCAATTTCAATTTTCGTAGTGACAAATTCCTTCAATAACCATCAATTTTCAAATTAAATTTTTCCATTTGATTGCCATAAACGCTAATTTCAAATTTACTATTATAAAATGCAGCAATTAATTAATCCATTTTTCAAATTTTCAATTTTTGGAAACACTTTTACTTTCTCAAATTTTGTTATACAATTTATAAACTTTTCGTCTGCTTATCTTTCGAAGATTGTCCTTTTCACTTGTTACATTGGTTATTATTAACTTGTTCGAATTTCTATTGCCTTTTATTTAATTATGATTTTCAGTTTTATCATGATGTGTAGTTCCTTCTTTAAATTTTAATATTTACAAACTTTTTTTAATTTTATCAAAACACATTTAGTTCCATTAATTTTCCATTTAAATCGCGGTTATCCTTAAATTTGTCAATCTTCTTTATTCGTCCGTGGTTACTTTTCATATTTGATTAGATTAACCACCCTCCATCTTGATCGCCGATACTGCCACTTTTCCAAAATGACCTTCATTTTGTTTTCCATGACGTCTTCCTTTTTAAAAATACGTTTCTTTTCACCAAACCACTGTTTCTTTATTTTCTTCTTCTTGAACCCAACTCTTATTTTTCAAAATACCAAATTACTTTGTTGGACGGCATATCCTCTTCATCCTTTATTTCATCCTTCCAAATTGCTGAACGGGGAACATCATTTCCATCGGAAACCATCTTGGATGAAGTAATCATGTTCGTATTAATTTTATTTTTCTTCCTTTTACAATAATTATTGTTATACCTTCTTTCAAAATTACTTTTTCGTTCACGTTTCATCTTTCGCCATTTCATTCGTCGCATCTGTGTTCTGGTGAATATCCGGGCTTTTTTATTAATGCCGCCGGTATGACCCGTTTCTTTATTTACTTCTCCTTCCATTTTTTCATTTCTCAAGTCTTCTTTATTTTCATTTTTCTCAATCTCTTCCGATAGTTGCACTTTTTCTGCTAAAGTTTCTCCTTTTATTAAACTTATTTCCCTTCTTATCTTCTAGTTCTTCCTCATTTTCATTTTTTTCATAATTGGCACTGCTGATTGTTCTGCTCAATTCTTCACAATATTTTACCCATTCTTTTTTGTCCTCGATCCTATTCTTTTCCCTCTCTCTTTTATCTTCTATTCTATTCGTTCTCCTCTCTCTCCTGTCTTCAGCCATTTGCTCTATCAGCTGTTGAAGCATCCAGTCAATTCAGCCAAGTAGCCATGGTCAAACTTTTCTTACTAAAAATCTCAGGGTGACAGCCGGTTCTGCGGTGAACATTTACAACCATAAACTAATCATCCCAAATTGAATTCAAAAAAATGTTCACCAAATGCCGCACGTTCGGGTAGCCAAGTTGAAGTGTTATTTTGCACCCTTAAATATTAAATATCGAATTTTCAAATCTTCTTCGTAAAATTCCAATTCGGGCGGAGAAATCACCTTCTTACCCGGCTGGCTCAATCGGTTATCTTTCAGTATCGCCCACTATCAAGCGACCTTGCATACCTTTTCCGAAATAATTCCACTTGCATTTAGTATAATTCACAAAATTTTCTCTTCTAATTTCTCAATCTAAAAGAAATAACACTTCTTCAAACTTTACTTGTCTTTTATTCTCAAATAAATCAAATTTTTACAACTAAAAATCGTCAGAAATCAAAATGTCGACCGTCCACGACTTGGACGGCGTACGCAAGTCTTCTCTTCTTCACTGCTCGCGCTCTCTCGGCTTCTCCGAAACCGCGAAACATACAAAATTCAAATTATTTACAAAAACTCAAGCAAACCATTTCCTTATTCCAAAAATTACACGACAGCAAACCAACTTTGTTAAAGCTCTGCTAGCATAACAACAGATCCTATTTTGAGTTTTAATTTGTGTACCGGAAACCCAGGGAAATTCAACGAATTTAAATATTCGACTTCATATTCCAACCGAATGTCCTCATCTGTTTGATCGACCCCTCGATGTTTAGCTGTATCTTCAATTAAGTAGGTATGAATCTTGCCCTCGACCAAATTTAATATTTTATTGTTAAGTGTGCGAACATCATCATTGTGGCAGGCTAATATAATTCTGTCGGAGAGATCGGCATTAGAAGCAATTGAATTGCTGTAAATGTCCTGAATTATATTTGTAGATTTCCAGCTATTCGGTACTTTCAATAATATAATGCTGCTTGGCCAAATTGATATTGACTATAAAGTAAAATTGACTATTTCCACAGGTGAAGCGTATTTTATAACAGGTAAAACTTGACGAAAGTCACCACCGAAAATAACAAATTTGCCACCAAACGGATTTTTGCATTTACATAAATCTTTCAATCTTTGTGTTTTTGCGTAGCATGGTTTTGTTGCTTTGCGTTTACTTTTTGCTCTTGCTTTTTTGCATTTGCTTTTGCTTTTTGCTTTTTTGCATTTGCATTTGCATTTGCTTTTGCTTTTGCCTTTGCTTTTGCTTTTGCTGTTGCTTCTGCTTCTGCTTCTGCTTCTGCTTCTGCTTCTGCTTCTGCTTCTGCTTTGCTTTGCTTTGCTTTGCTTTGATTCATCCGTTGATGTGATTATAATGTTGATTTGGTGTCGTCCAATAGCTGTTCTCAGCGTTGCATAAAACGTTGCACAAAAACGTTGTATAAAAACGTTGCATATTTTGTCTTATCTTTTTATATATATAGAGTAGATTTCGTACAACTGTATTTACACACTTAAAAAGTACACTACATCGATATTAATCAGTAACACCAAAACACTTCAAACTAATACAAAAAATTCAATTTTTTTACAGCCATAAAATGATTACTTCCGTTAATCACAACACTGTAAACTGGTATAAGGTTACTTGATACTGTTCATTCGTAAGTAACAAAACTGTGAAAACTGGAACATATTAATTTATACCATACAAAATTCTAAGACTTTGGTGAAAAATGATATAAGTCCATATTGTCATGTTTTTTTTTGTAATAAAGTAGCCGGTCGATATGATAATGGAATTCCAATTTTTAAAATTAAAAATTTGTACAAATTTTGTAAAATTTTGATGTTTGTGCGACGACGTGAGGTCGTCGAGGTCGAAATGATAAGTAGACGATAGGAGGTCACTCGCCGCTTACCTACAGGCGCGGGTGGGTTTTTGATTTCGGTGCCCGCAAAAGCGGAAATTTTGTATTAGTTGATTAGAATAAATAAGAATAAAATTGAGAAATAGTGGTTTTTAGTGATCTTTTAGCATCCAAGAGTATGGAGTAAATGAACGTAGAATATTGGAAAAGTAAAAATTAAAATTTGGTTTGTGTGAAGAAAATTTGCAAGGTCGCTTGATAAGAGCGAGTTGGAAAACTAAAAGGATAACCGACTGAGCCAGCCGGGTAAGAAGTGTATTTCTCCGCCCGAGTTAAAAATTTTACCAAGACGAGTTGGAAAATTCAATAATTTAATATTTAAAGGTGGTAAATTACATGTCAATATATACCATATTACAAGACCACGGTGTGGAGTGATGTGATCGCTGGTTGAGTTATGGAGCGGAAATTCTGGGTTCAAGTCGCGGACTTCGCAGAATTTCTTAGCCCGGCCTTCCGGTGGACATCCACACGCTGTGGTGAAAAGTTGTAGTAAAAAGAGTAGCAAAAGAGGATTAATCCACCTCGTGAAATGGATTGTAAAGACTTCAATAGAAGTGGCAATATTCCGATAGGAATGGAAAAGCCCTTGATATTGATTGATATACCATATTTTACTATGACTACAAAACTACTTTACTACTTCCCATTATCTGATATGGATACATTCATTTCTGGGTGTAATTTTAGAAAGTAGATTGTTTCCTTGTAATATTTTCTTACTAATCTATAGATACGATCTTCGTTTCTATTAATTACGTGGTTTTTGTAATTAGTAACTAGACTATTTTTCTCGCATTATATTAGTAGCTTAATTAACGTTTCAGCGTCTCGACGCATAAGGAATGTAGCAACTCCGCGATTTTCGGTAATGCTGTATATACAACCCTTTCACCAATAAGAGAACGTAATGGTTCAGCTCTTCCTTTTTTAATAGGAAGAGAAAACATAGTGTAAGGTGCTTCCACCAATGAGTCTGGCCGCTACTCCGGTTGGCACAGGGACTGCTACGCTTTTTCCTGGATCTATAGGACTTCACCTTCACATTTACTCATTCATGACTTTCAAAGTGAATGTTTTACCAGTGCCAGCTCCTCCGGTAACAAAAATCAATAGTTGATCAAGATTTGTCACCTCTAATAAATTTTGAGATATTTTTTGAAACAATCGATGCTGACTCAAGTTTAGCGATGCAACAGCAATTCTTCCTGATTGTCTGGCAGGCCAAGACATTTTGCTCTTCAAACTCATCAATTATTATATGACCGACATCATCTAGCACACGATCAATATGCTGACAGGCAGTATTAAAATTTGTATCCACATTTTGCTGCCCTGAAACCCCAGCTGCTAAGTTTTCAGCTACGATACGACTAATAAGCTGCCTGTATTTCAATTTCCACTCCCACTAAAGTTTCGGCATCAAACCAAAACAAGTTTCTCGTTGTTACTGATTGGTTGCTTTCTGGAGCTTCTACGAATCGATCAATACAAGATTTTATGCCGAACGGATGGAATTGTTGCAAGTTCTGCCAGCTTTAAAAAATCTGGAGTCATTACGCGGCAATCTAATGACTCGCTCGGTAGCTTTCCGAACACGTAGGACAACTACTCATTGTGAAACCAACCGTTCCGCAACGAAAGCATACGATTTTCTTTTGTTGTCGACAAGCAATTCTCCTGTGGCGCCTGCCTGCCCCTAGTTCCAAAAAAGATTGACTGTTTCCGAATGGGATGTGGTTTTGGGTAAATTAGACATGGCATTAAGCGGAGGATTTTTCCAACCACTAGCCGATCCGCGATAAGTCGACTCAGGTTCGACTAACAAATTACTATTTAAAGATGGAGAACAATAAAGTTTAGCCCTATATTCACTTTCCTTCACCATACGCCCATTTAGCAAAAGCTCTTCTATTGTAGAAATCATAAGACACGAAAGACCCCTTTGTAGGTACGGGAGTAAATTACCCCGAATAGTATCGACTCTCATGTGTTCGGAAGGTTTGTTAGAGAGCTTATTATAAAGATTTTCCATGATCGATACATACAAAATCAACTTTTCGTCTGCACCTTGGGTTCGCTTCCTACTTTCAGCTTCCAAACTACTCTCGTAACCAGGCGGCAAAAACGATGCTCTCAATTGACTAAGTCGGGCCAATCTCTAAAAATATGTTTCCTAGGTCGAAACCAAACTCAAGCATCACCTTTAAAAAATTCTACCGCAGATTGAATTAGTAACACCTCGTGATTCACGTAGCTCTTCGATCGTTTCGAGAAAACCTGTCACACTAACATTACCGTCAAAATATACATTCCATTTACTTATTTGTGGATTAATTACCGGTCGAAATTCGTTACCGCCAATTGATGTACTAGTACTTAAACGTCTAGATGCATCAAATGTATCTTCGCTAATTTCCAAAATTAGGTGTTGGTTTGATAAAATCATCCTTAAGATTAGGTAAACTCGTAATTATAGGTGATGAACTATGTAAATTTTCTTGAAAATAAGTTTTTATTATATGCTGCTTGAACTTCAAATGCTTATCAAATGTGACGCCCAGGATGCGGACTGTTTCTCCTGGCACGATTTCACATCCCCGGATGTTAACTGGGATTACCTCACATTGTCGTCTGCCTATTACCATTAGTGCTTCTGTCTTCTCGGGCACCAGACTAAGCCCTCGACTTTCCAACCAGTCTATAATTTTTTCCAAAGCCTCTTGCAATCTTGCATATAACGTATCCAAATCTTTTGACGTAATTATCAACGTGAGATCGTCCGCAAATCCCATTATTCTGGCAATTCTGGCAACTCCAGACGAAGCACCCCGTCATACATAATGTTCCACAGTGTCAGCCCCAATACCGACCCCTGTGGTACTCCGCTTGTGACCTCCTTTTTAGTCTGTACCATTTTTTCATTTATCTGGATTCTTCTGGACGTGAGGTAGCTTTTCAGCATGTTTAGAAGATAAGGTGGAATGTATCTTCTTTTCAGTTCGGTAATAATGTGTATCCATGCAGCCGAGTTGAAGGCGTTTCTTACGTCCAGCGTCACCAGCATGCAAAACTCTCTGGTTCGATGAGTTCCAGATTTTGCGAACTTTGCCATGTTGAAAATCTTGAGTAAGGCGTCTATGGTGGATCTGCCTTTTCTGAATCCAAATTGCTCGTCCGATAATCCACCTGTTTCCACCAATATTTTGTTGATTCTCTGGAGGAGCATTCTTTCCATCACTTTCCCTACATTGTCCAGAAGACATTATAGGCCTGTAAGACGTGGGGTTTTGCAATGGCTTGTTCCCTTTACGTAGGAGTCTGCCCAATTTCCATGTGTCAGGGAACTTGCCTTTTCTCATGAAATCATTGAATACGTCCAGAATTATTTGTGGGTGTTCTTCGACCACTATTTTCGATACTTCCGACGGTATTCCGTCCGGGCCAGACGCTTTTCCCGTTGACATAAAACCGCTTCTATACTCTGTCGATCACGTTGTCTGTGTTCGTAGCAAGCTTTTTTCTCCGCAATATGGTGTTCGTATTTTTCTTGTAAATCGTTTTCTATGTTTTGGTTCTCTGCATTTCTCAACTTCACTAATTCACAAACATCGCAGCGGTCTTTCTTAGGAACTTGAAAAAATATATTAAATTCTGTATTAAAAATAAATCTGTATTGCGATTCTTTGACAGCTTCTTTGTTCTGCTCTGCTATACATTCTTTGTATAACTACAACTAAATGCACGTTTCCCACTTCACTTTTTATGAGAGGCCCGACATGGTCTACATGTATCCTACCGAATGGTCGCGAAGGAGGATGAATTGGGTGCAATTCGCCCGCCAAGTTACCCGCTGGTACTTTGTTTACTAAACATTCGGCACACATTCTGATATGTTGTTTAATGTAGCGCCTCATTTGTGGAAACCAATAATTTTCCTTAATTTTCGCGCATGTCCTACTTACGCTAAAATGTCCTATCAGGTCATGGTATTTTATTGCAATACTTTTCCGTAAAGACCGAGGAATTACATATAAGCATTTTTCCGAATTATCACTGTTATTGATTACCCGATATAATTTCCCGTCTCGCAATGTATAACCCGAACTTATTGCTTTTTCGTGTGGCGTACGATCCTTGATTGGCTTGCTCAAGGCTTCAATCTGTTCCACCACCGTTCTGTCGCTGATCTGGATCATTAAAATGTACTCGTGTTCATTTAACGTTTGCATCACCGTGGATCTATCGGTAAAATTCCGATCAAAAAATTACGTAACCGCTCTAAGCAATAAACAATCGCCATCAACTCCAACTTCGATTAGTGATACTTGTTCTCGACCTCGGTTGTTTTCTTACTAATGTAATAAACAGGGTGTAACTCGTCGTTATCCTCCTGTTTCTGGCACAAAATTCCAGAAAGCCCGCTTGCACTTGCATCTGTAAATAATTCCATTTCAACCACTCGCGGATCATATAATTTTAGTACTGGTTCGGTGATTAATGCGGTTTTTAAATCATGAAACGCGTTTTGTTCGTCATCGGACTACCTAAAATTTATTTGTTTTCGCGTTAAATCACTTAATGGTTTAGCCAGCACCGCATAATTTTCTACAAAACGTCTGAAATAGGATGTCAAACCTAAGAATCGCCTTACTTCATGAATGTCTTTCGGTACCGTAAACTTGTCAATCGCACGCACTTTTGATTTCCCGAGTCCCAACTTACCATCGGCAATGATGAAACCTAAATACTCCACCTCTTTCTTTCCAAATTTGCATTTTCTTATCTTCAGGGTGAGATTCGCTTTTCTCAGTGCTTCGAAAACCAATCGTAGTCTTCTTAACATGTCTTCCTAACTCGCTGCAGGAATAATGATGTCTTCGAGATACGACATCGCTACCTGGTTTCGAAGTGAACCTAACGCGAAGTTCATTAATTTACTAAACTCATAAGGACCATTGGTGAGGCCGAAAATGAGCCTCTCGAACTGCCCCGTACAATCTGGAGTAATAAACGCAGTCTTCAGTTTTGCTTCTGCCGTCAGCGGCATTTGCAAATAGCCGTGGACCAAATCTAAAGTTGTAAAAATGGTGGCCCCGCTCATGCATTCTAAATGTTCGTCGACGGTTGGAATAGGAAAATTAGTCTTTACCGTGTTCCGATTTAACGCACGAAAGTCTACCACTAAACGCGGTTCTCCTGTTTTCTTGGTTACCAAGAGAACGGGTGACGCGTATACGCCGAATTTGTCTCGCTTACAATACCGCATTGTTTCCACTCTGTTATTATGCCATGAATTGTCTCACGCTGTTTTAAATTTGTGCGATAAGGTTTCGTCCGCACTGGAATACCGTTATCCACAATATTAAATTTGTCACTCCGAGTTCCCTAAGGTTAAACGCAAAACATGAACGAAACTCCTGACATAAATTTAAAAGTTTTTGTTTGTCCCCTGTAGGTATATCTTTATCGATGTTTAACATGTCCAACGAAATTGCTTACATACTTTCTTGTGATTGCATAAATGCTTCGCACTGCATTCCTTCGTTATCGCGTCCACAAATGTCTCGGTTTATCTTGCCAATGCACTGACCTTTCTCAGTGACTTAACCTATCTTTTCTTGGTTCATAATTGGAACGTCAAACCTATCTCCCTGACATTCAACTCGCACTAAATTGATGCTATTTGCTTTTAGTCTTTGTTTATTTACGCTGCATATCTTTACGCGTTCCATTATTTCACAAATTTCCATATCCGCGAAAGGAAATTCTGTTTTTATGCCGAATGCTAAATTATCCCCGATTTTCGTGTAAGAGATATGTTCATTTTCTGTAAAAGATCGCCCGATAATTACTTCTGTGTGTTGTATGGCGCCGGCGTTTGGTACTACAAACATTTTTACCGCTTTATCGATTTCTATGCTCGCTTCGATAAAGTGATTACAAATCACTGGCGCTTGACCCCCCGAATCCGAAGAATTTTTCGCTCGTACTCTTTAGTTTGATACACAGTTCGATTTTATCGTACAAACGGCACTACCACTGTCGATAAACGAATCCATCTTAATGTCATTTACCTTCGCTCGTCTCAAAAATTTCAGAATAGCTTTCGAACCTTCAGTGTCTTCCTTCACTTGCATTACCGTATTGCGCTTATTTATGGGACAATCCTTTTTGAGGTGGTTGTCTTTCTTACACAGGAAGCACAAATTGCTACTTTGCGATTTATTGCAGTCTCTCGAAAAATGTCCTACCTCGGCACAATTATAACACTTTGGTTTCGGAATTTCACTTTTTACATAGTCACTTCGCCTCGCGTCTTGGCTTTCACTTGGATAATTAATTATTATTATTTTGTTTCGCAGCTTGGTTGTAATTTTCCGTTGGGTACGCACTTTGTCTCGCATTTGGTGCAATTGCCCGATGTAATACTAAAATGTCATGTAACAAATCACTTGCATTTTCGTGCTTGTTTGCTAGTAACCCCGGTACGAACTCTTTCCGTTGCAACCCTGTTAATGTTTGTTCTTTCGCGTCACTAAAATTCAACTTTACATCACAACAGAGTTTGTATTTTTGATGAAAATACGCTTCGATGTTCTCACGCGGCTGTTGTACTCTAGTCACTAACCTTTTCCACTTATCGCCAACGCTTTGACTTAGGAAAAACGTAGCTTTGAACTGTCGTTCGAAATCCTCCCAACACCAAATTTTATCTTCCCAAGTTTTCCACCAATCCTTCGCTGGACCTGCCAGGTGAATTCTGGCTGACTCTAACTTAATCTCCTCGTTCCAAAAATGTAAAACAGCACAATTATTCAGTCGTTGTAGCCACTCGACCGCGATTTCGCTTGCTTCTCCAAAGAAATCTTGGATTGACTTGCTCAAATCTGGCATCACGCTTATACACCATCGGACAAGCTTCTGTTCTCACACCTGCCGTTGTTGTTGGTTCACTTAATTTCGCCATTAAAAATTTCCGCAACTTCCGTTGGTTTCAAAGCGCCCCTGTTCGGATTTCTCTAGCAACTCAAGGAGCCTATCCTCGCGGTTCTGCCCGCGCACGACCTCATGGTTTTCAGACCCAACCCCACTCTCGCTAGAATGCTCATCGTTTGAAAACTGTCCTTGGGTAGCCATGCTTTCTTTTCCAGGCATTTTTCACTTTCACGCACAATTGTTCAGATTCCGGAAAATCTTCGAATTCTTTTACAAATCCCACTTCTGATTGTTAAATCGCTGTTTAAATAAATCAACGCAATGATTATTATTAAAGATATTTAATTGTCAAGTATTAAAATGCAATAGTTGTACACACATTGATCACGCATTAACGCCTTTGAGTTCACGCAAGTAGGTACTAACTTATCCGGTGCGGTACACTCATTTCGTGTGCCGGCGCACCACTCACTAACAATTACAGGAATCTGTAGTTGTATTGCAGAATTCTTTAACATGTATCATGAAATTTACTCTAGATTCAATTTCTTCTTCTTCGCTGTCAAAAGAAAACATGCATACAATGAACACTACATAACCTCAAAAACTATTACTGGCTTACCTCGAAATACTACTTTCTATTGGATTATAATCTTTATCCGAATCGCTATCACAAGCAAAAGGATCTTCATTCACTGAAGATGACATTTTCCTTTTACATTCACTAATACTTTTCCACTTGCGGCAGTAAACTTTAAGGAACAAAGCACTTTACAGCCGTTAAAATAACCAACAAGCAAAGATTTATGTTTGGAGACAGGATAGTTAGGCAAAATAAAACCTCAAAAAAGGCAGGCAAAAAGGCATTAAAAACAAGCAAAAAAAGCAAAGTAAAAGGCAAAGGGGTACAAAAAAGGAAAAAACGTTTTTTCGACAAAAATCATACAAATTCAAATTAATTCTCTTTATTTTTGTACCAACTTGTTACCAGAAGTTTTTCGATATTATCTTCAGTTAAATTTGTTCTCCTGTCACTCAAAATTTGTTTGAATGTGGAGAACGATCTCTCCACATCGCAAGACGTGATAGGGGCAAATTTCAATGAACTTATCTGATCTGGAGTTAGCTCTAAATTAATATCGTCATTCGAAATTCCTTGATGTATTTTAGAAATTTCCTGTATAATTTTATACGATGGATTGTTTTCTAAAACATAATATATTAAATTTTCTTTAAATTTTTTCCCTAGTGGTCCCGGAGCTCTGGATGTAAGATTGACTACCTCTTCAACAATATTCAGAGATTCGGCAAGAGTCAACCCAACTGCTTCTAATCTCGTAATCTTTTGTGGTAACCAGGCAAAGTTTGTTTTTATATAAGTCAATCCCTGGAATACTTTTCTATTGTTGAATGCTTCCTGAAATTTTCCAATTGCTATGGCGTCCAAAGCATCAAACAAGCATACTACCTTTAAAAAATAAATTTGTGGGATGGTATTATAGTTTATAAAAAATGTTAAATATTAATATTCATACTCCTTTAATCGCAGTAATATTTGTAGCATAAAAATCACAAGCGGCGATCCACGTTCCCCATCTAGTGATGACTGATGACTGGCTCAGGAGGTAGGGAAATTCCCTGAACCTTTTCCTTGTATACTTCTACACGTGATGGCGCCTTTAAGAACACCTACAAAATCAAAAACAAACATAAGCATAACAAAACTGAACAGGTATAATAGAAATTAATGTATTCACAATATCAAATTCTTCGCGAATACATTCACTAACTCTATTTAGTGCGTGGGCCAGACAAGTGAGATGCATTAACTTTGGGTAAAATAATTGCAGAGATTTCCCTGCTTTAACCATGTATGGCACGGCGTCACTCAATAAAAGCAAAGCTTTTTCTTCGGGCGTTTCATGGGGGTACAATGTAACATCAAAATTTAGCGCTAACAGCCATAAGCTAAATTTGCCAAATAATTGGTTACAAGATTTCGTAGTACATACTAATATTAATTATTTAAAAATGTTTCGACACTAATTACCTAAGCAAAGAGAGTTACGCGCAGGCAGGGTCTCTCAACTTCTCGCTCATCGTTAAATTTTAACTTTTATTGTTATAAGTTTTAAAATAATAAAATTATTGTAATGTTAATACTAAATAAATTTTGTTCTCTCTCTCTCCTATATACCTCTATTTAAGTTTATTGTTTATAACAACATTTTGGTAATTTTCATTTAGAACCAAACAAAATGATATGGGGCTTCATGAATTTTGTAGGTTGGTTGATAAGCGCTGATTAGAATAAGCAAGCGATTTTGCATATTGGCTATTAACGACGATTTAAAATAGAAAAGTGCGAATTTTACAATTGATATCGATTCTTTTGTTAAATTAACTTAACCAAGTTAACTCCGGTTTTCGGATTTCATAATCGTATCGGTCATTGTTTACGAGGGGCTGTCAAAAGTTCGATTTTTCCACCTGGTGTGGGTTTCAATCCGGTAAATTCGAGGCTGCTATTTTAGTTCAAGTATACTGCAATCTTTAACAAATTATCATCCTATCGACCACACGAATTTTACCTTACCATCGACAAAAATTCGATCTACAGTACGAACACCTGTACTTCGTCCGAGTGCGACCCTGGATACGAGATCCATCAACAACTGTACTCCCTCTTGTTAACTTCTGCAAGGAGCGATCGTTCATTCAATTTATTGCAGTTGGCTACATGGGCGATGGTAAACTCAGCGGCTTAAAAGAAAATCCACTAATCCCTACAGGTAAACTCACTCTGCTAAAATTTTCTGTCTTAATCTTCATAGGTAAACTCAGCCGGTAAATACCTAAGCCTGCCCAGAATTCTTTTCCCAATTAGGAAAACTAAATCATACATTTACCCTTTTCAACCAATGTACGGATTCATTCGTTCAGCCACCCATATTGCTCTGGTGTGTAAGGATTGGTGGTTTGGTGATGAATGCCCGATTTCTGTAACTTTCTTAACCTTTCATAAAAATATTTCGTCCCATTATCTTGTAATATGTAATATTACCTCTCGTAATATTACGCTTCTTATTGAGGGCTGGTATTGTTACAATAAAACTGTGTCTAGCTTGTTAACCTTTTATTGTCATAACTATATGGAGTCTCCTAGCACACTGCCGCCCGTTAGCTTGGCACACACGGCTAGCAACACGGTCATGCGCTATGTTACAGTATTAATTATACTACTTACAGTGGTTTGCACCGGTTATAGTTAAGTGTTAGTTAATGTTAACTATTAGTTAAACATAAATTTGCTTTGCACCGTCGCATTAACTATTAGTTTATACTTTAATTAATAGTTAAATTTAATCCCCGCTTTTAGTACGGATTAAGTGTTAGTTAAGCGTTATAGTAAATGTCAAGTGAAGTAAAAAAAAATGAATCTATCAATAGAATTAATAAATGATATGGAATTATTGGACGATGATTATTTAGAAGTTTTAGAATTCATTTATTATGGAATTCCTAAACAAATTTATAAAAGAGGCAGTTATTTTGATGATATGGACAGTTCTACTTTTAGAAAAAGATTTCGACTCTCAAAGGAAACAGTTCGTGAAATTTTAGTACAAATAGAAGATAAGTTGACATTTCCATATGAATTGTAAGATGAATATACACACAACGATATTATTTTTGCTAATTTGTTTTTGCTTTTAGAAATAATTGTATTTCTCCGATGAATCAATTACTAACCACCCTTCGTTTGTATTCAACGGGTGGTCATTTGGATGCAGTGGCTGACTTTGCTGGTATGCACATCTCTACTGTGTCTAGAATTATTCGAAGAGTATCAAAAGCTATAGCAAGTCTAAAGCCAAATTACATAAAAATGCCAATAGGTGCTGACCCTATAAGAAAAATTCAGCAAGATTTTTTTAATATAGCTTCATTTCCTCGAGTTATAGGGGCCATCGATTGTTCTCATTTCAAAATTATATCTCCAGGTATTTATAATAATACAATTATAAATATAAATTCAAATAAAATACAACTGTTTGTTTTCGAACATATTAAAGGTGGGGAGGATCCAGAAATATTCAGAAATCGCAAAGGATACTTTTCAGTAAATGGTCAATTTGTATGCGATGCCAATCTAAAAATTTTAAATGTGGTAGCGAGGTGGCCCGGAAGCAGTCATGACTCTACAATATTCAATAATAGCTATCTGAAACTAGACTTTGAAAATGGTAAATACCCTGAAAGTTTATTACTAGGTAAGTAAATATGAAATGTATTAAATGTATTTTTATCTCAAAGAATGCAATTCTAGGAGATAACGGATATGCCAATCAGCCATATTTATTAACACCCTTATTAAATCCCATTACGAACGCAGAAAAATTGTACAACAATCGTCACATCACAACGAGAAATACAATCGAGAGATTGTTTGGAGTTCTTAAGAAACGCTTTCCGATATTGGCTTATGGGTGCAGATTGCAATTAGAAACGTTTTTGATAATTATAGTTGCAACTTCGGTTCTACATAATCTGGCTCTTTCAATGGGAGATAAAGAACCTCCATCTGTAACAACCGAATTAGATGAACATGTTCTAAATCAACTAATAGCAAGTGGTTCGATTCCCAATGTTGCAGTTGGAAGGGATTTATTGGCAACTACAAGATCTGCTTTAATAAACGATTATTTTACTAATATATTATAATTAATAAAGATAATGATATTTTTATATATTTTTTTATTAATAAAACTTAATTTGCACAATTTTTTAAAACTTGTAATTGTGCTTCTTTGATTTCAATATCCAATTCTAATGCTCTTATTTTTAACCTGTACTCTTGCAGCCTACGACTTACTTCCAGCCTTCTTTGATTGCTATCCCACTCCAATTTTTCTTTCAAGCCTTGTTGACAAGCCATGAAATAATCCCGCTGCAAACCAAAAACTTCTTTCTTAAGTTCTGCAACTTCTTCATATTTTACTGCTACATTCCCTAACATAGAAGTTTGTGGTCTACGTCGATTACTTGATGTCCTTGTTTGAGACCTTTCAGGTGCTGGTGGTGGTGGTCGGTTATCCTAAAATGGGATTTATTACTGTCTTCTACACTAATATTGTTTATAGATAACGAATAGATAATATCGTCGCCATACAACGAAAACCCACTAACTACATGAACCATAGTTTTGAGTAAATTGCATTTGAATACTCTGACAATGTTAGTCACCTTATGTACTTTATATTATTTTATGAAAATTAATATGAAAGAATTATTTTACTAAAAATTAGTGGATTTTACCATAAGATGGATCATCTCTTCTTCTTCTTCAATCGGTGGTGGGTAATCATCAGTTTCGGTGGATGGTAGGTTGTTGTTAATTTGGGTTGGTGGTGAGTTATCGTTATCCTAAAATATTATTTATAGCTTTCAAGTCTATACCAATATTTTTTACTTACATCAATTTCGGTTGGTGGTGGGTAATCATCAGTTTCGATCGGTGATAGGTAGTCGTCAAAAAATGCATCAGGAATATTAACAGCAGTGGACAGGCCCGTAGCCAGGGGGGGGCACTTGGGGGCACGTGCCCCCCCCCCGAAATGTTGAAAAGACAAAGAAAATGGAAGGGGAAAAACCGAAAATTTTACATTTTACAAAAGGATTTTTACAAGTGCCCCCCCCCCCGAAATGAAATCCTGGCTACGGGACTGGCAGTGGAACATGATGGTACAGGCTCAATCCTGAATCCTGAATTTTCGGAATGGCTATTCTAAAATAACAACAGATGAGTATGAGCAAAAATACACAATTGGGTATTTTCACATTTTTTAAAAAGTATGTAAGAAAGTTTATCTAGCATATAAACGAGGTACTTAAAAGAAAATTTGTGTGAAACTTTATATCCGAGTAATTTTAAAAATAAATATCATGTAAAATATTTGCCGCAAAAACGCGAAATACATGCTTACTTGGTTGCATACCCGTATGACGTCATAACTCACAGCGGCAAAACATTCAAGCAGCATTTAGCATTCAAGGTTGAATGGTTGTAATAATTTATTGGTTGTAAATTATCTTGATTATTTTATTCTTTAATTATTTTGTTTTATACAACTTAACAACTATGGAAAAGTGTGGACTACAACGTATTAAGTACTGTTTTGTGCCGGGTTGTACAAATACTACTGTAAGTACACCTGAAAAAGTGTTTGTGACTGTGCCAGACGATGACTTTCGTAAAAAGAAGTGGTTTACAGCAGCTAGGCGATATCAGCCAACATCGAAATCAGTTTTGTTTTGCTGTGAAGATCATTTTAATGTAGTGTATTACTTTATTTTGACATTTACGTTTTTTAATGTTATTTTTATTGCAGCTAGAAGAGGATATGGAAAACTATATACGATTTAAATTAATCGGAGGAAGAGTTTTTTTTAAGCAATGGGTAGTGCCTCATATATTTGACTGTCAGCCAGATAGAAAAAGAGCTAGTAGTAGTCGTGAAAGATCTTTACCTGCAAAATTGAAAAGAAGGCGACTTGTCGATGAAGCCATTAAAGAAAATGACAAAAATCAACAAAATGTACCATCGATCAATGTACATGAAATTTACACCAGCACAGTTGAAAATAAGCCATGCACTAGCACAGTTGAAAATAAACCATGCACCAGCACAGCTGCAAATGAACATTGTGTTAGCTTTGTCAACCCTTGTCAGCTAATAAATTGCAAATTCTGCATTCTTTGCCCATTTGAAACCTTTCTCATCGGTGGTGCAAAGTTACACCTTAGGAGCAAAGTGTTCTACGCTATTTAATTTTTAAAACTAAAAAGAAACAAGTATTTTTTATAGGTACATAAAAAACATTCAAACAGAATTGTATAACTTGGGAAAAACAAATTTTTCCCATTTTAATCTGGCTGAAAGTAAAAGTTCATTTACAAATGTTTCATCAAAATCAATTTCTAATACTTGAACACTTTTAGATTTTTCAAAATTTGGCGATGCTACACAAAATAATCCCTTCTTTCTTTCAGCACAAACCATTTGGAGATGAATTTGTGCTTTGAATTTTTGAGTTATTTCCCCATTGCAAATATAATTTTTTAATGTCTTCTCACTGCTAGGGCATTTTACTTCGACAATATACTCCCGAGATAAACCGTCGGGTGAAGCTCCAAACATGGGTAAAGAGGGTAATGAAAATAACCCGCAAGAATCAAAAAATTTCATTTTTCTATCATTTTCTACGTATTTTATCACTTCTTTTTCTAAAAGCCTTCCTCTTTCCATGAATTTATTGTCTTTTAATTTATATGCACCTATTATTGACTCGACTAATGTACCATCAGGCGTTTCGCAACGTGAAAATTCGTACAGTTTGGAAGCAGTTATACGTTCATATCGCAATTCACGCCACAATGGAGAATTGGCTTGCCCTTTTGATGCTTTTTGACCTTCTTCACATAATTTATTTGTCATTTTAGAAGTACAAAACGAAATAAAATCATGACATTGTACACCTCCTTGCAAATGAAACATTGACATTAGTTTGTGAAGTGATAAATTGTCACATTTTTCTTCATATTGATCTGAAGAATATCGAAGAATTTGTCCCTCCAGGTTTACTGTGTTAGCTATAGTTGTAATATCATTCCAAAAAGTGGATACATTTACTGATGCTAATGCAATAGCCGAAGTTGATGTTGAAGCAACAGTCTTGGAAAAATTTGCAGCCGTTATAAACTTAAGCGAAGTGCCAACAGCAGATAAATGTGGTCGCATCCAATATGAAGTGATATCAGTAGGGGAAGGCTCTTCGCTTCTTCTATGTGCCCACATTAGGAAAGCCAAAGCGTGTTTACAACCACCTATTAATATAAAAAATAGTGTAAAAAACTATTGTCACTCTAATTTATTACATTTACCTAATGATGCAGCGCAATCTCTACACAGAACATCTAAAATTTTCTCTTCTTCTTCGTTAACCGTCAGGCAAACTACATAATTTTTTGAACGAACCCTGTGTTCAGGACATACCTGACACTGAAGGGTACATAAAGGACCTTCTCTTTTTACCTCAACATAGCCAATTGCATTGTCACCATACTGTTCACGAGATGATCTGTCAAATTAATAAATAAATTGTTAGAATCGTAGAATCAATATGCATATATAATATAACCTCCAAATCATTGTCAATTTACATAATTTACTTTATACAATACGAATAATGTGACCGTATAATGAAATTACGATTTATGCATTTTCTTAAGTAAATTAGAAGTAAATAAGTAGGTACAATACTTACGCATTCGATTTTGCGCCTCATCATTTTGAATAAATTCTATTATCATAAACATGTCAATTGATGGTAAATTATTTGTAGACGCTTTCATAAACCCTTCTGATGGCATTTTGCGTTATTTGTATTTGCTTACGACTTGTTATAAGTTATAACACAACACAAAAGAAAACACGACACACAACAAACCAAACTATAACCTTTGTTTGCTAATTTCTTTGAAATTACGAGTGAGTTACTACGTCACGCCGATCTCGACCAATCGAATTGCGTTTTGATTCTCGTTTGAAATTGTGCATTTTAATGAAATTTCAAAATGATTTAGCATTATAAATAGGAAAATTTATCATTTTTTAATTATTGTATGCTTTTTCTACTACCTTTATTTATATAATAACACTCATATTATGCAAATAAAAAATTAGTGAAAATACCCAATTATAATAACTCTATCCATACGTTATCATCATCATACGTATTACTTATACCGTAAACTGATTTTTTATTAATAATTTCCAGAGTCAAATTAAACATTGGATTATTTTTTGTTATCTCCAAGTGTGGTCCACCACCAGTTCCACTTACTTGCAATCTATCTGTGGCAGCTTGCTTCCTGGTTTTTTTTTTTTGTTATTGTAAAATCTTTGTAATGTTTCCATTATTGATCGATATGTGGTTGTCGAAGAATTGAACTCATTTTCAATTTTCTTCCAAATCTTCTCCTTGCCCTTCCAAAAGTTTACACCACTTTTTTTACATTCAATAACGTTTTTATATTTTTTAATAATTTCAAGAAGTAATAACTTTTCCTCCGAGGAAAAGTTACTACTTCTACAACGTTTCTTTTTGTTTTCTTGGTTCATTTTGATCACAATTAATACTAACAATAAAATAAACACACGGATGTGATGTGGAAGCACTTTTCCGAGAGGAAAATACTAACAATAATTTTTCATGAATTTTCATGAAATACGTTAAAGTAACGAAAGTAACCACCACTAGATCTACTGATCGTGGATCTACTAACCACTTATAGGTTGTTATAACAACACAAAATTACGGATTTCAATATTGCCACCCTAGATAAACTATTAATTACTTAAGCCATAGTTTGCGACGGACGGTGCAAAGCATTTCATATTTAATTATTAGTTAACTCTAACTAGCGATTAGTTAATTATCACCTTTAACTACAACGGGTGAAAACCACTGTTATTGTAATTTAATAAAATTATATTAAACTATATACATCAACATACCGGGTGACCGGCCGCCGGCGCCGATGTGAACATAGGAAAATAACATGGGAAATTGATTTTTTTTAAATTCCTGCTTCCCATTATAACGGATTAGAATGAAAAGAGTATCAACTTAAAGAGGTTTATTTTCCGCGTCTAAAGACACCCAACACTTGTTGGTTTGTTCTTTGATCATGGTTAAAAACTCAAAATAAAATGACAAATAGCACTTTTAAATAATCAGAATCAGAATCGCACCGATACGGTGCGATTCTGATTTTCATAACAATCTGGTTATGACGACAAAATTGTTATGCATTGGCGTAGCTAGAACTTTTGCCGCCCGGAGCGGAAAATGTTTTGAATGACCTGTTATTAATCGTATTTCCTAATTGATGAAATATCAAAACAAAATTCTTTTGCCGCCCTTAATGTCGCCCCTAAAAATTTTTGCATGACCTTTTTTTAATCCTAAAAAATGTGCCGCCAGGGACTGTCCGCCCCCCACTAGCTCCGCTACTGTGATTATGTCCTAGAAATTTGGTTATTTGACAGGATTTGGCAACTTGATTTTAAAGATAGAGCTAATATTTCTATGGTGATAACCATTGGGGGTGTGGCTACTATTAGATGCAAAACTCTGTATTTGCAATTTTACGAAATTCCACTTATGCGCGGTATCCGATGCATAATGTTATAAAGAATCATTTTTAATATAATTAAGTAGGTAGCAAAAGTCAATATTTATCATTATCTTAAACCTTAGGTGAAATTTTCTGTTGGATTCAAAACTCTCTTTGCTGTTGAAATTTGAACAAAACTCAGTTTCGCCAATCTGCAGAGCTCTACAGCAAATCCGCTCAACAAGTACACTACCAGTCATAAGTATTTGCCCACCTATATTTTTTCAATTATTGGGAATTTACATTACCGTTGGTGGCGCCACCGGCACTACCAACATGGCGTGGTTGATGAGTACAGTTGATGTTGTTTATATGGGTGTTTGTATGTTTTGTTTATAAAATCTGTGTTAAATATGTAATGGTGCCTTAATAATTTTGTGTTTTGGACAACTCTGAATTAATCATGTGTATGCTAATCAGATTATATCATAAATCATAATCATATTAAATCATTTTACGGTTGTCGCTCGAAAAATGGAAGAGAATGAAGCTTACATTTTCAACAATTTCCGCATCCAAAAAGTGGTTTTTCTATTAATAAAAAATGTGTTTGGCATTGAAGAGAAGGTGGATAGTAGGAAAACTTGAAAGAATGCTGCTATAAACTCTTTATCGGAGAATGAACAAATTGCAGTAGATAGTTTACTATGAGAGTAATGTACCATATTAATAACTGTAATTTTTAATAAAATAAAATGCATTATGATAATAATGTTAATATTTATTTATGTGTACATATCACATGTAACATTTTATTAAAATAATTATTCTGTCATCGTTGAATTAATTTCATTTTCATAGTAAAATCTACATCGTACTTCACAATTATATTAATAAATGACGAATCAAAAGAAGCAAAGGTAACGAAAGAGCATTCATTTAAGTTTAATAGTGCCATTCCAAACTGGAAGTGCATAATGTTTTTTTGAACAAAATTTTCCCATCAACCGTAACAACATATTTACATGTCGCGATGCAGTTTATACCATCGTGGGTGAATCTCAACCAGGGCTGATGTTTATTTATTTAGCCTGGTTTGTGTGTGAAAGATAGGTAATATCTATTACTCATAATTGATGACTTGCTGAAAAATACCTACATGAATTTAAACAGAAAAATATTAAGATCAATATTTGACTTTTAGGTTAAGTGTACCTAAAATTAACGTTTTTAATATAAATTTTAAATAAAACTATTTACCAACTTAAGTAATACATGAATATATAATTAACAAATTAATTATTTGTTAATTTTAACACAAAATAATAATACACTAATCATAAACATCATACAAACAATGTAAACAAACGATCTGACAGCTGCAGGTGTACTCATCGACCAAGTTCAAATTACCGACGAGTGGTGGCGTTTGGTTAATGTAAATTCCCAATAACCCTCCTTTAAGAAATTATTTCAGTGTTATATAATTATATCATGTCTTTATAGATATTTTAAACCTGTGTACATAAAAATTTATAATTTTGTAGACCATAACACATTTTTCCAAGAATCATAAGGTTTTGCATGAAACACGGTAATAAACCACCACTCGGTTAGTAGTTTGAGGGTGGAATTGCTTATATTAGGTAGCCTGCCTTTCTTTACTATAATCCATTAGGTCATTTTTAACGGGGTTTTGTAAACTCCGCTAATTTCGACCCACCTTAAGATGGGGCTTATTTTTTTTTATAATCCTGGTTGTAAACTCCCCTAACGTTGAGGGATTACTAGGCAATAAGATTATAAAGCTTATAGATAGGCTTTAGGGATAATTATATTGCTACCAACTTTGATGAATATAAGTAATCAATCATTTATTTGATTAGTAATCAAGATTAGTAATTAGAAAAAATAAGTCAATTAATTAAAATGTTAATAATTGGTGTAGTTGTGGTTCGTTTTTCTACAATAAATTGTTACATTATGTAAGTTTTAGTTTTTGAGTTCATTATTTGCAATAAATGCAAAATAATGCTACACAACATTGCTACACAACATTATTTTGCATTTATCACGTTTGGTTGTTTGTAATTATGAAAAATATTTTTAACGTTGTTTCAAATGTAAAAATGTTGGGTATCCATAAGTTACTGCTTCAGGGGTTTATTATCTCAAGTTGTTCTTATTTTTTATGTAAATACTTTCAAACATATTGGCCTATAGTTGTTTCACGCAGCTTTCTTTGTTTTTATTAAAATTATTTTTCACTTTTTAGACCACTTTTTTTAATTTTAAATAAAAGGTCAATAGAAACTTCTTGTCAATGTGAAATCCATAGCTAGAAAATCATAGCACACCAGAGCTTAGGTTATTTTTTGAAATTCGCTCTTTTTTTATAAATGTGTGGCCAATATGCAATCTGTACAGACAGGTTTAGAACATCAGAGCTTTGGGGTCGTCCATAAAAAAAAACATCTACGTCTAGGCTGGAGGGTCACAAAATGTGTGCCATATAAAAAAATTTTTATTTTCAAACATATTGATCTGTAGTTGTTTCAAGAAGCTTTCTATGTTCTTATTAAAATTATTTTTTAATAAACAAATTATTGTTTTAACAAAAACTTCTTGTCAATATGAAATCCATACACAGATAAGTTTGGCACATCAGAGCTTAGGTTATTTATTGAAATTTGCTCTAGTTTTTATACATTTGTGGCTTGTTATGTTTGCTATATAAAAATTGTTTTTATAATTATTACTTCAGGGAAGTTATTATTTCAAGTTATTCTTAAGCGGCGTTCACAATAAAGTGGGGTCTTGCCTTGCTTCGGCAGAAAGTTAACAAGAGCCAATCAGAATGAACAATTTTTTAATCATAGAAAAGGATAGACGAAAATACTCTAATCTAATTGGCGCTTGCCAGCTCTCTACAATGCAAGACCCCACTTCATTGTGAACGCCGCTTTATTTTTTGCGTACTTTCAAATATATTGGTCTGAAATAATTATTGGACTACTGGTCAATGTGGTAACAAATTGTTAATTTATGAGGATTATAAATTTTATTTTAATCGTGCATTAAAAAGTGGAGATGCTGTGATCAAACTTCCAACAGTGAACAATAACCATTGAGAGATAGAAATTAACTCAATTATTTGACGAGAAACATCATTAATTATTATTATCAAATATGCAAAAAACTATACTGAAACGTTTGACACCTATTTCAACCAAAAAGTTTAAAAAGAACTTGCTCGGAGTACTCGAAATTTGAAATACTATTAACTTTGCAGAAAAAGAAAATACAATTATGGGAATGGAAGCTCATTCAAGCTCAAACGAAGCTCTATCGATAGACATCGATTTCGCAGAAAAATTCGTAATAATAATGAAAATAGGAAAACATGTCTCCAGCCCCACCCCCCAAATATTTCGCGAATAACTCCGCGACGGTTGAGGCTCAAACAAAAAATTTGGAAGCTCATTGATACTCAAACGTTTGACACCAATTTCACCCCAAAATTTCACTTGAAGGGCATGTCGGCATCACAGTTTTATAGGTGATTGGTTTTCATTAAGAATTTTGTGTATATTTTAAACTTTAAAGTTTAAATAAATTCAAAATTTTCTGTTAGTTATTATGTATAATTTAGTTAAGTCCTTCTTAATTATCCTACTTAAAATGTATTACATTCGGGGAGTTTACAACTAGGATTATTGGTGAAATCTTCAAAATTAGGGGAGTTCACCACTTTTTTTAAATTCTACCTGCTGGATTAGGGGAGATTACATATGCCCTTTTTAACATTTTTAAAACATATCAGAATTTCACTTTGTTCTTATAGTCCAGTCATTATGTCCGAAAAAATGGCATATAAATGCAAATGAACCGAACTGGCTGATTTTTATATATTGTGTAGGGGAGGCTTAGAAAAGCTTAACTTGAAGTTTTCGACCAAGATTTCCTAGGAGCTTCCATGTCCTGGAAGACAGCATCAGATTCATTTTTCAGAAATGAATCTGAATAGTTGACCAAATAATTGGTTGACCACAAAGTGACCACTTTTCTAAAAAAAACCACTTTTATTAAGAATTATTGACTTTTTACACTTGAAAGACATAATTAAAGTAAAACTATATTAAAATATTGAAAAAAAATATTCATTAAGTATAGTTATATTATTACTTTAGAAATTATTAAAACACTCACATAATCGCTATACAGACTCCCTTAGGAGCATGATTCTGCGTTTATATTTTGCACAGGGGAAGCTTATAGGGCTATACATAAAATATATTTCAGACACACAAAAATTCAGGGTCCTTCGGGGTTCCCCGGCACCCGAAACACTGATATTTGCCATTTTGCTCACATATTCGCTATACAGACTCCCTTAGGAGCAAGATCCTGCGTTTATATTTTGCGCAGGGGAAGCTTATAGGGTTATAAATAAAATATATTTCAGACACACAAAAATTCAGGGTCCTTCGGGGTTCCCCGGCACCCGAAAGACTGATATTTGCCAATTTGCTCACATATTCGCTATACAGACTCCCTTAGGAGCAAGATCCTGCGTTTATATTTTGCGCAGGGGAAGCTTATAGGGTTATAAATAAAATATATTTCAGACACACAAAAATTCAGGGTCCTTCGGGGTTCCCCGGCACCCGAAAGACTGATATTTGCCAATTTGCTCACATATTCGCTATACAGACTCCCTTAGGAGCATGATCCTGCGTTTATATTTTGCACACAATTCATAGCAATTGTTTTTGTTTGAAAACTAATTTTAAACGCAAGTTTTGACAGTTTAACTATTAGAAAACAAAACATCAAGTGTTGGGTGTCTTTTAGACGCAGAAAATAAAACTTTCAATTGATACCATTTTCATTCTTATCCGTTCTGACGGGAAGCAGGAATTATAGAAATAGTAGTTTACATCACAAGGCCGTAAAAAGAGATTTTACAACCGAGGGGCGGGGTTTCATAGACGAGGCGAAGCCGAGGCGCCCGAACGCACCCGAAGGTGTAAAATCACTTTACGGCCGAGATGGTGTAAACCGCTTTTCGTTGTGCCGGGACCAATCGAACCGCGTTGGTGTAAACCACTTTTAGTTGTGCCATACCCTGCGTTGTGCCGGGACTAGGTCATTTTTATTTGTAACGTTGTGATGTAAGGTTTAAAGTGAAGGTTGTGTATTATTATGGCAAGTAAAACTATTGCGGAAGCCGCCAGCGAGGCGAAAAATTAATTTCCTATGTTCACTTTTTGATGATTGACCCTCGGTTAAACCGTAACCGGGTAAGGGTAACTAGATTAGAGAGAGAAAACCGAGGTTCAATCCTTGATCTCGGCTTGATCCGCGACTATTAGTACGGGCATAAGTGATAGTAACGGTAGTAGTAAGTATCGTTTTAAACAAATTACAAGACATTAAAACAATGATTGTCAGAACGGACTATTCGATTACCTGAACGATTTACTAACATTGAAAGATTTATTAATAGGCATTACTATGAGTACTTCTTCATCAGCCTTTTTTCCGCCCACTGCTGAACATAATCCTCTCCATATTATGGAGGATCTGGCCATAACAACTAAATATGAGTACTATGACGTTCAAATTACATCGAATCCTTCTTTGTTACCTACATTTCCACTTACGTCAGTGGATCAAGTGGAAAATCTTGATGGGGCTAGTGAAGTACCTACATAAACAATTGGTAAGTTGGAGTGTAGAGGTGTCAGGGTGCTCAGCTGGTTACTTTTTAAGTAACTGGTTACTTTTTTTTGATTCGGTTACTTTAAGTTAATTTACTCAAATTTTGGTTACTTTAGTTACTTTTTCACCTCAATTGAAAGATTTAAAAAAAAATTCAAGAAAACTTTTAAAAACAGTTTTAAAAAAAAATATTACAAAATATTTTCAAATTTTTTTATTTTTTTAAAATTATTTTAAAAATTATTTTTATTTATTTAAAAATGAAATATTTCTGCGCCAAATTTTTCTTCCGGCACAGCTTAAAATTTTGTAAATAATCTCTCTTTACACTGCCGGTTAGTTACTTTTGGGTTACTTTTTGAATAATTATAAGTTACTTAAGTTACTTTTTTTTTTCTAAATAACACTGAGCACACTGAGGTGTAGACCTCGTATAAACTACTTTCTTAAATGAGTGTTTGAGATTATCTTCACAGATGATTTGGCCACGAATTACTCTTGGAGTGGCCAGAAACACAATATCCCATTAAAGCTATTAAGGGTAGGTGCACATAAATTATTGTTAATATTGAGAAATTTTAAAAATTATCTTATTTTTCAGATGGTGTACGTCACGATTGTGTACGTACAATTAAATACCAAGAATTAGAGTTCGAAAAATTAACAATAGATTTCGATTTTCTGAAAACGTCAGAAGATGATGTTTTCCCTATCTTGGAAGCTAGGACTTACAGTCTGAAGGCCCTAACCAGGCCAAACACCAGTTTTTTAAATTATTCCAGAAATGTAATTATGTTTTACATTACTTCCTTCCAAAGGTGTGTTGTAATAATAACGTTAAACGCTGTGTAATATCATACTTGCACCTTCTTGTTCAAATAGTTTGTCATGCAAGAAACATCGAACATTTGATATGTTTCTAATAAAATAATAAAGTCTATTTTAAAGCTGTTGTTTTGTGTTTTAGATAAAGCAGGGTTTCTTAACCTTTTTGTAGTCATGGACCCCTTTCAAAATTTCAAAAAGTCCATGGACCCCTTCCGAAAAGATAAAAAAAACAAGATTTAACTTTTACCAGGTTTTATTGTTTGCGAACTTTGCATAATATAGTCACATAGGTAGTGTGACGGTTGCTGCTGCTTATAGGACGTCAAATTGAGGAGCCGTTTTGGATAATGCAAGGCGCATGTCATTTTTCACTTCTAACCGATTCCGCTTCTTAGTTTTTATTGATATACTAAACTTGAAAACCCTGCCTCGCAGAGATAAGTACATAGTTGCAAACGGAATCAGAACTGACATAGCACGTTTGACAAGTCGGGGGTTAGCTAGAGCTAAATGACACCAAAAGTCAACAATGTTTTTTGTGTCAAATTCCGCTCGCAACACTTCTTTTGATCTCAAATCAATGAGATCATCCTTCACGAGGTCTTCATCGTCAATTTTGTCGAGGTCAATCAAAAATGGACTTCGTATACCCATGTTTCCTGATTTAACTGTTCTGGACAAGAGTATCCTTCGAAAGCGCTCTGAAGTGTTTCCAAATGCTTTGACATTATCTTTTTGAATTTTTTTCGACAAAAAAAGGCTTAGGCTTAGATCAGGAGATGGACCCAATTATTATATTATTGCATTATGTTAGGGCAGGCTCGCATGGACCCCGGTCGATCATTACACGGACCCCTTAGGGGTCCATGGACCCCAGGTTAAGAAACTCTGAGATAAAGGAACACGTCAGTTAGGCAATGAAATTTTAATAGCCTTTATATCAAAATTGCTGTAACAAGCTGCTCTTTTTTGGGGGGGGATATTTAGGTTTTGAAACAATAATAAATATAAGGCAAATAAAATTTTATAATTATGTATAATTGCCTTGTTTTGAATTTATACGACCTAAAAATATCATATTATTTATCTGTGCAGGGACGTGTTCAATGGCCCCCTCCCCAATATTTCATAAAGTTGGCAAATTCCCCCTTCAAAAAAGTTGGTTGGGCACGTCCCTGTATCTGTGACCATAACTTTGGATTTGTGTATTATTTGCACTTTTTTCGCCATTTAAACACGGATGTTGACTATTCATTTATTCCAGGAAGTTCTTTACAAATTCTCAAGTATAGACCATGTACGCTTTGGCCCTACTTTTGCTTCGAACATGCGCTTCTTTTATTTTGGTGGGTCCCCAAAAGCGTAGCGCATGGTTGCAAATTTAAAAAATAATTTGAATCCTTTTGAATTTAAATTTGGTTTGCTTTATTTTTTTTTACAAATAATGTTCTTGAAAATCTCAAAAACTATTTGGGTTCAAACAAAACTTGCACAAACGATCTAGACTATTTTAAATCCGAAATTTCTAAAAAGAATGTTTCGAACCCCCCCCCCTAGCTAATTTTTTAAATTTCTCAGTTGATACCATTGTTGATACGCACCTATTTGACGGTTTCAGTGATCGCATTTCCCCTAAATGAGGTTGACACATTATATGACTACGGCCAGAGGCCGCCTGTGCAGCTAAATAAATAAAAAAAATTCAGTTCTGGAAAATGCAAATTAGTACAGGAGAAGGTAGTAATATGGAACCTGCATTTAATATGGAACCCCCTAATTACAAGGAACCTATTTGTGTTTTTTTGATTTGTGTGTGTATAAGTTGTGATCGTTTAATTTGTTTTAAATAAACATTTTCAGTTAAAGAAAGAATTAAATCGAAGTATAAAAGATTTTAAATAATTTTGAAGTAAATTTGAAAATAATTAAAAATGAAGTTGCTTTTATTATGGAACCCCATTTACCCATAGAAATTATTTCTAGATTGTTAGTTTTTAACTTTTGATAATAAATAAATAAGAAATTTAAAAATATATCGAATTATGAAATAAATAAATTAAATTCTTAATAAAAATATGTTGAATTTTATGTTAAAAAATGTATGAGCATTTTACGAGGGTAAGGCGTGAAGGCCAACTACTGTAGGCATTAAAACACATAAAATTGGAACATTTAGAATATTTTTTTCAGCTAGGGATAGATACTTATGTATCCAACCACGAAGGTTGGATACATAGATGAACTCATTTATTTTTTATATTTCCCCGGGTTCCATATTAAAAACACCTGGGTCCCATATTAAAGGCATAAAAAAAATACCTTGTTAATTTTCATATTTTAAATTTAAACGTTTTATTTAGAAAATATCTGTTTTATTACTTTGCAATCTTCATAATGTGATAGGATTCAGTACATATCATTACTTTTCGTTTTTGTTTGTGCTAAATTGTAGAGTTAATCGAAAAAAACAAAGAGGGGTTCCATATTACTACCTTCTCCTCTACTATTGTCTGTCCTAAAATTTTCAGCAAAGTAATTTTAGTTTTGTCATTTCTGTATAATAAAGATTTAAAAATTAGTTTTTCTTGTTTATATAAAGTTCTAGCAAACCTGAACTTTATGGTTCAAATTTTTAATTATCTTCTTTTCAAATTTGCGAACCTGAAGTTAGGGGTTAAATTGTCCTTGATGAATTAATACTTACAATTATTGTTCTTAAGCTTGTAATTTGATTTTAAAAGTTACCACCAGCAGTTTTGCATAAAAAACTGCAAATATTGTGAAGGTAAAGTATTCGAAAAACGTAGGAGAACGAAAATTACACTGATCAACTTTTCTTAGAAGTGAGAAATGAAAGAATTAAAATAAAATTTACTTTGGTTTATGTAGAAAATCAACTTAAATTAAATTTTTTACAAATGTCAATTGGTTAAAATAAGTCAAAAGGCTGCCTTATACTTAAATCTGCTCCAATAAACAGATAACCTGCAGTTACCGAAGGAGGGGATGGTTGATGGGACGTTCGAGTTTGTTTATCGTCTATGTCGGGCATAGATTCTTTCCAATAAATTCGGATATGTATCTTTGTCTGCGTACAAACTGGAACTTAAACCTAGTTCGTAGGTGTAGGTGAAGCACCACTAACTGTTGACTCAGCCGGCGTCGCAGGTGGCACGGTAAGTTTGCTGCTCTTGCGACGTTTTGATTTTTTCTCTTTTTGTTGAGTTGAGTATGGTGCCGAATGGTAACCTTCCAAGAATTTGGAACTTGGAATTTCATTATCTACATTCTCTATTAAAGAAATATAACGTAGAACCTGTTGATCGTTTAAATTATAGCAATTAAAAAAATTTTGCATTGTTGTTTCATCACCTGGATGAAAATATTTCATAGTCAGTTTAATAGTAGTACAAACGTCATCAAAAAACTTCCAGTATTTCATACCTTGAGTCAAAATTAACGATAGTGCAGGTTGTCTTGCAGTTCCATTAATTAAAACGTTATTTTCATTCGAAACTAAATCATGCGTCAATTTGAATAAAGTTGATAATTTATTTTTAACTTCCTGATTTGATTTGCAAAACCGATCTCTTGAATTTACAAAAATTAATAAAATTGGAACTTATTTTAAAGTTTATACTTACAGTAACTCTTCAAGTTTCAGTAATTCATCTTGTATTAGATCTGATATGGTAGACCTAATAAATAACTTCATATCTTCAAAGTTGGGCATTTCATATAAATCCGCTCTAAAAAATAATAATACGAAACAATATAATAAAAGTAATTTTAATGTCTTACTGGTTTAAATATTTTATCTGATCTGATAAATTACGAACAACTTCAACAATTTGCTTCGATTCTTGTACTAAACTTTTCCATTCTTTAACGTGCACTGTTCGTGTGTAATCACATAAAGTAAAAACGTTCTTTTGTATGGAGGCTATTTGCTTATCCATTTTATTGAGGAATATTCACATTCGAGTAAAATCGCAACTGGAAATTTATTTTTGGCTTTAATCCTTAGCCTTACAATCAGCAACTAAATAAAAACATATTATGTATCAAAATTATAATTAAATCAAGTGATAACACAAAACTATTTTTGCATTATTATAAAAACTAACATTTCAAAAATAGCAAGAAATTTTTGAGGTTATGTTTCTAAAAACACGATGAAATTGTCTCTTACATACATTTTTTAAAAACAATCCAGCATTTCGTTATGATAATTTACCTTAATTTCTCGTTTTAATAACTGCCTAACTACGCAATGTGTCTTCCTCTTAACGTTTGTAAAATTCAGTTTTAATTTTAAGTTTTAAATTCTGACACTTCTTGCTTCTGCCATTTATGTTCTTCTTGCGCTTGCGCATGTATGTTTTATATCAGTGCTTCTCAAACTTTTTCGTAAGGTTTCAAAAACCTTATTACTGTTATTATTACCTTGTTATTACATCGTGGTTATTACCAAATAAATAAAGTCAACTTTATTTTTCGTTCTAAGAAATAGCAGCTGTTAAAGGTTACAAAAGCATGTAAAAGGAGCAGTGTACCAAAGACTTCTTGGCAAGGAGCCCGTAATATGTGCGCCTTGACTATCTATCATTGCATATTATTCTTTGCTGTCTTTGCCAACTGGTTGGGGATGAAAGAAAGTAGATGATTCATTGTATGAACCGCACTGAAGAGAATGATTTTATTTATCAACACAACCCTGCTTCCAGGCTGCGGTCCACAGTTTGAGAATCACTATTCTATGTGTTCTGCAGTCGTAGAAGTTCGTATTTTCAAGTTCACGAAGATTTAGAAGAATCAACAAGTTTTCAAGTTTAAGATTTCGTTCAAGCCAGTTCAAGCTATACTTAAGTTATTCTTATGTATGTGAATGGATTAATGTGGAATAATTATAACAATAAGAAGAAACTAATCAATGTGATTTAATGTAAGTCAAATTAAAATTACAATAAAATTTAAAATTAAACAATTTTTTGTATTGGTTGGTGGGGCATGTAATCCTCAAACACCGCTGTAAAGAATCTGAAGAAAAAATTAAAATAAAGTAAATTTTATTCAAAAATTAAATTTATGCAGGCGTGGATTTCGGTATAATAATTTAATTGAAACATTAAAATGAATTAATTTAAATTTAAGCGTTATTAAATTGAAGTTGCAAAAACTAAAATTTATTTTACAAAAGGTACAAATTAATGAAAGTTTGAAAAATGGTAGCCTTTCCCGTTTCGCTAAAACATCATTGACGAAATTATTTTTTTGTAACAGTACTACTTATTAGTGTGGTCCACTATATATAATTGGTGAAACAGGCATTAATAGGGTACACTGAAACATGTTTCACTGTACCCTTATATGATTAATACGCTAATAAAAAGTAGACCAAGCAAAAAAATTGATTAAGAAATGTCATGCACCACCAATTAATTTTATCGATAAAATGCTATATAAGTAAAAACTTAAAGTCAAATTATAACCAAATTCACAACTGTACGTCACTGATGAGATCTAACAAGATCGAAACATGTCTGTCGTTGTTGTGGTTTGGTTATAATTGACTTATTTTCGAATTTTTACAATTCTTGGCAACTGGTTAAGTTGCGCCATTTTGACCTCGCGAAGGGTCTTGATTGAAGGTTTATCCTCAACATATTTAGTACTGTCGTAATGACATGTCTTCACGACCTCTCGGAAAAGTGCTTCCACATCACATCCGTGTGTTTATTTTAATAAACCACAATGACCGCTTGTTTGATTTCGGATTGTTGAATTTTGAGATTACCAAATTTAATTAAAATGAAGAAAAATGTATTATATAAAATGCATACCTACTTGATAACATATAGGGTGCCCTAAAAACTCTTTGTTTATACGTTTTTTTATTTATACTAACTTCTTTGTTTTTATTTTGTATTTATAAAACATAGTCGTTTATTTTCTTTCCCCACCTAGTGGGATCCATCAAAACAAATTAGAAAATTTAAAACAGTTAAAACCCCCTTATCCTGTAGGGGCTGGGGCAATCTATATTACAATATAATGGTAAAATTGGTTTTTTGATTACATTTAAACTTTACACTCCCCAATCATATTTTGATTAAAATCATTTATTCTGTTGTAAAGTTTATGTAAATTAGAACCAAAGCTATGAGTAAAATTGTTTTTTATGCTAAAATGTAGTTGATATTCGATCAAAATTTATTATAATGAAATACAATTTTTGTATTATAAGTAAGTTTTGTATAAATAAACATTTCCAGTTTCCATGATTTAAATATTAAAATTTGTTTCAGTTTACTGGAGGATATACTGTATAATAGGTATCTAATAAAATTTAAATATTTTAATGTATTTTTAATCATTTATATTGTTTTTTAAGGGTTTTCATTTGAAATGAAAAGATTGCGTTCAATGTCGACACAAATTCGAAAATATGTTACAACTGTTTCTAATACTTTCTTAAAATCATTTTCTGATGTTCCTACATTAACGTGCATGCCAGTGATAGGCCATTCATATTTATTCTTACCTGGAGGTATGTAATAGTTTTTATTAATCATAACCGCAACGACGAGAGCTCGAGTATGTTCCATCCCAGTTTTTGTCTAATAACTCGAAAAGGGCGAAGGATACCAAAAATGTTGCAAAATCCATAGGTTTTTGGCGACGAATATTTTTTATTTTAAACATGTATGACATTTCCGCTACCGACCGCTCACGAGCTCAAGATTTCAGTTTAACAAATAACATAAGCTCTAATAGGTTTGGAAATGTAAGTAACTTAGGTTATTTGTTATTTTATTTCCTTTTAAAATAAATACCGAGCGGTCGGTAGCGGGAATCTCATAAATCCATTCATACGCATCAGTGGTGGACACACAACGGATAAGCAATAAGATCCATATATACGTAGAGAGTAACGGCGCATGCACGCCCCTAGTTAGATACACGGTATGCGTATCTTCACTTGACATCTTTCTCTCATGGTTGTGACTGTTATCTATTATTTTCTTTCACATTTAGATTAGAATTATAATTTTTAGGAAAATATAGTGCGGAACGTGTAACAGAAGCCATTTATGATATCAGTAAAATTTTGGGTCCCATATTCAAATTAAAATTAGGTGAACATTACATGCTAATATCAACGGATGCGGATCATACGGAAGTATTATTTCGCAATGAAGGAAAATTACCAATTAGACCTTCTTTTCCTGCATTAGTGCATTATAGGAAAAATAATTTTAACAGCATAGGAATTGTACCGGGAAATGGAGAGGAATGGTACAAATTTAGAAAGGGAGTTATACCCTTATTAAAATCAAGTGTTGTTAAAACGTATGCCGGTAAACACGAAGAAATTGCAGACTCGTTCGTAAAATATATAACAAAAAATAGAGATAATAATTTTATTTTATCGGATTTGTACAGCCACCTTATAAAATTTTCAATTGAAGGTGGGTTTTCATAAAATTTGGATACATTTTCTTTTTAAATTATGAGCGAGTATTTCAGCAACCTCTGTTATAAGTCCTGGACATCACTTTAAATGTTTACTAGAAAATGAAGAAGACGCTAAACTTATTAGTCAAGCAAGTATCGATTTTATGGACGGATTGTATTCCACGATGATAGGCCTTCCCATATGGAAGATTTATAAAAATTCAGGTTATCGTAAACTCGAATCTTCCCATAATGTCATCTATAAGTAGGTAAATCTTTCTTTATTTATACTGATATTATATCATTAATATTTCTGCTTAGTGTTATTAAAGATCGCTTAAAAATAAATAAAAGAATGTATGAAAACCGAAAAGAAACGATGGAGGAGAAATCGTTTATGTTTATGCTATTGGATAATAAACATTTTAATTGGAACGATGTGATTATGTTAGCTATTGAAGTGTTTATGGCAGGTATTGATGCAACAGCTACAACAGTTACTTTAACATTACATTATTTGGCACATAATCCCGAAATTCAAACTATTGCACGAGAAACTTGCATATCTGACGAGAGTAATTCGTTTTTGCGCGCTTGCATTAAAGAAACTTTACGACTTTCACCTACTGCAGGCGCCAATAGTCGATTTTTGGTAAAAGATACCAAAGTAGGCGACTATATTATTCCCGCTGGAGTAAGAAACTATAATTTTTATTTTAACAATAATAAATTAATATTTTTAGACCCTAATGTCAGCATTTAGTTCTGTGACTTCGCAAAGTGAAAAATATTTTTCTGAACCATTAAAATATAAACCACAGAGGTGGTTAAGAAGTTCGTGCGAGACAATTCATCCATTTGCTTCTTTACCTTTTGGACATGGTCCAAGAATGTGTCCTGCAAAATGGTTGGTGGATCAGGAAATGACAATTCTTCTGAAAAAGGTGAGTGTTCATATCCAGTTGAGTGGGATGATTCTTTGAAATTAAGAGATGAGTAGTATTCACTTATTAGAAGGATTTCTATCATGTGTAGTATATTCGAGATATCTTTTCTCTAAATGCTTGCTTGTAATCTTCAGGGCGACTAGCCTTCATATCCAGCGTCATAGGTGCACCCAGAAATTTATGTTGGGAGGGGGCGCAACATATAATACTGGAAGAAAAAATTAAGTCCCCTTAGCCCTCCTCTCCAGGTGTGCCTCTGTCCAGAACAAGGATATCTTGTATTCTTTTGTGTTGGCAAACAGTCATCCAGAATTTTTATCCGTGTTACGATTGTAGGCTAGTACTTCGACGCAGTGGTTTTTAACCTTCTCTTGAAAATTCTGAGTTTCCAATATTTTTTATGGTGTTGCACTTATTAGACAGGCCCGGACTGGCTCCTTTGGGGGTCTTCGGCTAGAGACTGAGAAGGGGCCCTTTACCAAAAGTGGAGAATTTGAAAATCACATTTTCAGCTATTTTGACACTTGGAGGTATATAAAAAAAAATACAAACCACTTTTACCCTAAGTATAAACTACTTTTTTTTGCGATCTCTTCGGGGCCTCCTTTTGGGTTGGGACCCTCGACAACCTGGCCAGTCCAGCACTTAGATAATGAAACAAATGTTTAAGCTATCAAGACTCAGCTTGCAGGACTCAGAAAATAAGCTATTGCCAATGAATTTCATTTGATGAGCCAAAGAAGGCATGTACTCTCAATAGGGTAGTTCCTATGGTACTACATGTTTCTATGGAGTTATACCAGAGTATATAGAACTACGAATTTATTCTATATACTTTGGTTATATCAGTTCCACCATACTTAAAAAGTTTGTTGCAAAATTTTCATGCATATTGCAGTGTCTAAAACTGCAATCCCTACAAATCTGTATATGCGAAATTCCTATCAAGTCCATTGAAAAGAGAAGATTTAATAAAAAACTGTATACTTGTATTTTTTTTCAGATCTTACTGGCTTTTAAATTACAACCGATGGGATCAGCAACAATTGGAATGGTGTATCGTATGAACCGCATTCCGGATCGTACAATAAATGTAAAATTTATTAATACAAATTGCTAAATATTTATTCATTGTACAACAATACATAGTCCTCAAAATTACACTGTTATTCGAGATATTTACAATTTGTTACTTATTTTGATATTTTTTAATTTTGTACAATAAACTCTGATTAAAGCTTACAGTGAAATTGATTCGAAATTATTTTAATAAATATGTATGTCTAGCATATAAATATACTCATTTATGATATAATAACTGATTTAATTTATATTGTCGATGTTCACTGTACAAAAATATAGTGGGTGCCGATAACCACTCGAAAAAACTTGACCGATAATACTAAACGTAACAATTCGAACAAAGAAACTTAAAAACGTCTCGGTTAAATTTATCGCGGCATTTTTGTCCAACACCTAATTGGGAATGTAGTATATGGAACAAAATCACTATATGTTTCTTTCTCAAATCAAAATAATTACGTCTACGTTAAAAATTCTGTATTTAATTTATATAAATAAACTTTTTTGTTCAACAGCAGTGAAATATTTTTCACATTGCATAAACGCATTTTACAAAAATTAAATAAAGTAATAATATTAATGTCCAAGTGGACTCCGATAATGCTTATCTAATTTGAAGTCTGTCTAAACAATTGACTCATTGTTATTTTTATAATTAAACAAAAATTGAACTCTTCCACCGAAAGAAAACAAAAACGTTCACAAAAATTATAAGATTACATTTTTAAATTTGGCTTGACAAGCCAAACTAAAGGAGAAACTTAAACTTATTTTGATCACCAAGCAGTTAAAAATATTTCATAAGCTACTAATTAGCAAAACCTGAACTTGGTGTACACCACCTCTCGTACTTCGGAACGAACAAACAAAAATGGAAAAAATTTCCTAGATTTTTCTTTAAATTTCTAAACAACGTGATAAAATTTAAGTACAATTTTTTGCCTATATTGGAATTATCACAACATTACAAACAATTGCTAAGCAATAACCAACATAATATTTTGTGCCCACGAAAGGAAATACTTTGTAATAACCAATAATAATTAGCCAAAATAAACAGGCAAACAACATATTTCATAAAATATAAATTTGATATATATTTTTTTTGTAAAATCACAATAATAATTAACCGTCATCAATCAAATGGATAACATAAAATCTAGAACCTATAATCTATTTACGATCATAAAAATATTTAAAATAAAAAATATAAAAACGTTTATGTACAATTTTACAAAATTAATTTTAGATCGTATTTACAAGTAAAAAATAAAATGTCTTTGGCAAACGCACTATTTTTACAAACTAAAATTATTTTCTTACTAAAAATTTAAAGCTATAGCCACGGTGGCCTGGTCATGGAGTCAAATGGCTGCCTCATACTTAAAGCTGGATGATAACTACTCGGATATGCACTAGGAGCACCTAAAAGGCCCTGATGTAAAACACCCGCCTGCAAGTATTGTTGATACAAAGGCGAACTGGGGTCCATCAACGACGGCGTTTGGTGAGGTGGCATAAATGGGTAACTAGGTGGTCTAGCTTGAGGTGCTCCAATAAACGGATAACCTGCAGTTGCCGAAGGAGGGGGTGGTTGATGGGACGTTCGAGTTTGTTTATCGCCTGTATCGGGCGTAGATCTGTGATGGGCTGCAGCCGCCGCCGCGGCCATGTAATAATTCGGTGCCGAACGGTAATCTTCCAAGAAATTCGGATATGTATCTTTATCTGCGTACAAACCGGAACCTAAACCTAGTCCCGTAGGAGTAGGACCAAAATTAAACGCACTACCGGGTACAACGCTTGCAGTTTTTAACGATATTGCACTGGGTTCCATTGGTGGCGCGTTCTTTAGACCCGTATACGATTGGAAACCTTGATTTGAAGCACCACTAACTGTTGACTCGGCCGGCGTCGCAGGTAGCGCGGTAAGTTTGCTGCTCTTGCGACGTTTTGATTTTTTCTCTTGTTGCTGAGGAGGAAACGACGGTGCTTTTGTTTGATTGGTCATCGAATTTTGCAGATCGGTCATTTGTCTGCTGTAAAGAGAAGATTGCGTTGCTTGCATTTCGTGGTTATACGACATGGCTATACTGGGTTGGCTGAACATCGGTAAATTGGAAGTACTTGTAGTCATCGTTTTGCCGTAAATGTGAGGTCCTGCTAACCCTTTGTCTGTGTAGTACATATTATCCGTTGAAAAACGATCCACTATATGCGATAGGTTTGTTATATTACCTCGTAAACCTAACGTTTGATCGACCGTGAGAGTTGTTGGTGTGCTATAACTTGGTCTTGGTATTGGCATATCCGTTTTATAACTGTTAGACACATCTAATACGGAATTTAGGCGATTTTCTGTATTTTGTGTGGTTAAATTATTAACGTGAGATTGTTTCTGCGGATTTAAGTTTCTATAATCGGCTGCTTCGTTATATCGCATCATCATTTCATTATTTTGAATGGCTTGTGTATTTGTAGGTACAGTATTTTGTAATTCATTGGTTTTATTAGTTAAAGTTCCTGACGTTGGTCTTCCATAATTTAAGTTATATTGAGGTGGATTTCGCGAAAATCCGATGTCGGCAGTTGCATAACCCATGTTGGTGTACTTGGACATATCTATCTTTTTACTATTGTCGGGTCTCGCGTTCAAATCTAAAGGTCCTTCGGGTTGAGAATTTAAGGTATATCCGCTGTCGTTACTATAATTATACAAATTAGGAGACGATGTGAAATTATTTGTATTTGGAGGCACAGATTGGGGTAAAGTGTTTGCTTTCGGGTAAGGCTCATTTGACAATGGAGTTCGAGTGTTTGATCGTGGATTTGGAATGTTTTGATGCACATAATGTTGAGATGCACCTCGACTGTTTGGTCTTAGTTCTTGCAGTTGAGTTGGAGTAAGCTGACGTCCTGGTAAGATACCTAACTCGTAACTTCTGTCATATAAATTTTGATGTCCTGCCGGTTGGTTACTGTTCGGATGTTGTACCGTTGCTTCGGCTTCATTATAAACTCGTTTCTTAACAGGAAATATAGCAGAATTGTGAGATTTCTCTGGTAACCTCGGCGCTGGTTGAGGCGGAGGTTGTTGTTGTTGCTGCTGCTGTTGTTGATGCAACACTTCATAATTTGGTGGTTGTTGTAGAGGAGTAGGTGAATGCATTTGGGGATTGGGTGCTGCATAATTTGGAGAGTGCATAGGTTGTCGTGGAGTAGGGGAATGCATTTGTGGATCAGGTGCTGAATAATTCGGAGAATGAACAGATTGATAGTTGGGTGAATTTACTGAATGGTAATTAGGAGTCGATTTAGCTTGATACTGGTCTGTTAATGGTTTGCTGGTGTCATAATAAGTCGGCGGATTGTTGGTGTGTTCGGTACCATATTGTGGAGTAGGTGAATTTGAATAATTTGAAATTTGAGAATAATATGGACTACTGTAAGAATAACTTGTACTTTCGTTGGTTGAAGGAGTGTAAACAGGTTCAGAATATTGTGGATAAGGTGACTGTGGATTACTTCTAGGACTGCAAGATTTTTCTGGGCTGCTTTTAGTTGACACAGTATCTTGATAAAAACCAACTCGAATTTGTCCATTAACTGTAGGATATGCAGGTTTCGGAGAAACATCTGGTCGTGGGGAAGCCATAATTGGAGAAGCACCAGAAGGTGATCTATGTAAAGGCGATGGATATGGTGCCGGATATGAACCCATTCTCTCATCGATACAAATTCTAGGAGAATCCATATCTTGACTAAAGGAGGACCTTTCAGAAACGGTACTCCCTGTACTCATTTTACGTACTCTAGGTGTTGGTTGTCCTTGAGTCACAACTGAACTATCAGGATTTGGAGAAATTTCCGGAGGAATAACTTTCGGTTTTTGTTCCTCCTCTGTGGTTACTACTGGTGGTTTACTATGTACCTCTTCCACTTTGGTGTTTTCTTTCGAGTCAGATTTCACATCTACTTTCTTTGGGGGTGGAACTACTTTAGGCGCACCGAAAGCTTTAAACCAAGCACTTAAGTTTGGTGTAGCTGCACCAATAGTCGCCTCAGCACTGACCGCAACTTCAGGTTTCTTATCCTGTTTCTTATCCAAATCTTGATGTTTTGGAACTATATCAGATTCCATCTTTTCTAGATTAGATGAAGGCACAACTGGTTCTTGAGTAGACAACTCTTTTACTGGTTCTTCACCGCTTTTAATGTCATCAACAAACTTATGTTTACCAAAACTATCCAACACGGAACCCAAACTTAACTTTGGAGTACTTTCGTCAGATTTGATCACCAAAGAATTTTTAGTATCCTTCAATTTTGACAAAGGTCCCAACGGAAACAACTCGTCCGGCTTATTAATATTTTGTATGTTTGATAACAAATTTCCCTTGCTTTTACCAGGCTGCAAACGGTCAATAGTTCTCTGTACCTCTCTTTTCTTGAGAAATTTGATTGGATCTCTATGAAACGCCCGCCTTTTTATCTCCTTTCCAGTAGGATCTTTCCTCGACAGCGGTTTATCAAATTTTCTACGATTATCTGGATCTTTTTTACCATCAACATCTTCACCTATAATATCATGTGATGGCGAATTACTAGCAGAACTAAATTCTGACGATTGCGCCGTTCCATCTAACCATTTATTTATATCTTTCAGTGTTTGTTCGGTTGCTAAAGTTAACGCTTCATACGATCCCATTTTATTACCTGAACTTTTATTTGTATCCTTTTTTACATTTTTCTTATTAGAATTTAAACTATCCAAGGTATTCGATTCTTCTTCTAAATCTGATACGGCCTCATCACCTTTAATCTTTTTCCATTTCGATTTGTTGGCAACACTTTTCTGTGTGTCATGCTTTTTGGACTTACTGTCACTCCCATCGTGATTCTCTTTACTTTTATCTTCATCTAAATTTTTTAATTTACTAGATATTTCACTTTTCGCCTTCAATTTTTCTATAGTTTCTCGTAATTTGTTATGTTTATCCTTCGGTTCTTTTTGTCTGGGAGGTGAGACCGATCGTTCTCGATGCTTAGTCGATGACTTCTTATTGCAGTCATCTTTAATTACATCTTTCCATTTATCCTTTTGCTTTCCCCTACCTAAAATAAAAACTTAGAAAATACTTAACGAGTATTAAAAATGAAATTACATACCCTGAATTTTATCATTTGAATCTTCGTCGCTGAAATAAGAATTTTTGCTATTCTTCCTATTAATTTCCGGACTAGATGGTATTGATGAAGGTGGTGGACTACTACTCCAGTCAGCTTGACTCACACTACTAAAACTATTACTACGACTCCTATTTCTAAGTGTACCAGATTTTACATTGTTTGGTTTCCTACCCACTTTCTTCTTTTTCGTTTTATTTTTGTCTTGCTTTTCTTCTTTTTTTGTTGGAGTTATCTTTTCCTTCTTAGTTGGAATTTTGGAAGGTTCTTCTTTTGGAGGAACCTTTCTTTTGGTCTGTTTTTTATCACGTTTATTGCTTTCAAACAAATCAACGCTGCTGTTACTTTTTTTAACATGGTCTTTGGAAACAATAGACTCTGCTTTTTTGTCAGATGGTGCCACAAGAGTTGCTTTATTTGATGATGCAGAAGCATTACCTTTTACTGGCTTGTTCTTATCATCTTTATTGAGATCTGGAAACTCCACTGCAATTTCTTCATCTGAGGATGTTATTTGATCCAAATATCTATCGGTTGCTTTTTCAAATATGGTTAACAAATTACCCACCATTTCTGTATATTCTGAAAGAATATCATAAATAAAGATATTAATTGTTCATTTTAAGTAATTACCATTCTCAGCACCATTGTAGAGTCGACAATTATCAACAATTAACTGAAAATCGTCGCGAAAGCGAGAGTAACTCTTGTAATAACCCGAATCTAACCTTTCTTCCATGCTCTGTAAATCCATAGGTTTGCGAATTACGGTATAATAATTGGGGGCATATTCCTCTTCCACAGGTTCGACAAAGGGCCAAGCATCCTCATGATTTTTTACATAATCCAAAATTTTATGCATACCTGTCTGGAGATCTTCTTCGGTTTGGCGAAATCTACAATAAAAGAAGATAAAAAATCATGAAAACACAATTTAACGTGATTTCACTTACACAACACAAATAAAATTATCACTAAGTAGTGCCATTTTATTTCTAAATTAATTTTTAAAGCAATCATACAAAAAATATATTTACACTTGAACGGATAGAAAAGAAATAAAAGCAACTCATTTCTAACATTTTATTTTTGAAACAGCCACAAACATAATAAAAATAATAATACTGAATGGAAACAAATAAAAATCTAACTAGGTATTTAAAATATGACGCGTTCAGAATACTAATAAATCAACAACTAATTTTCCCTATTCATCACTGCATGTATTTTATTTATTTACAAAAATAATTTAACTTGAATGTTAAAATTTCATTAAAAATATTAGATAGAATTGATGTATTATAGTTCTTAACGCCTCACACAATCTCTGGCCATATTAATAAAACTCATTTTAAGTTTATGTATTAGTGTTATAGGAAGATAATTTTATGTGCTTATTTGTTATTCCAAACTATAAATTATACATTCCATTTTTACCAACAGTCAGTTTATCTAGTTCAGTGATTCTCAACCACTGTGCCGCGGCACTTTTGTGTGCCGCGGAAATTCTAAAAGTGTGCCGCGAAATTTTAGATATTTAATTATGTTAATATTATTAAATAATATGATTTAAAATTATTTTATTTCGCACATTTAAAATTATTATCATAAACTATTTTACGCATGTGTTATAGGTAAGTAAATAATTTTTAAACTTTTCTTTTTCTTTGTGTGCCGCCAAATTTTGAAATCGTTAAAAGTGTGCCGCAACAAAAAAAAGGTTGAGAATCACTGATCTAGTTTATAGGTCGATGAAACGAATCAAGAAAAAATTGATTAAACTTTTATTAAATTAAAAACTCAAGGCGTATCTAATAATATGGCCAGAGTGCCAGATACTGTATCTCCTGATGAAAGATAGGAATTCTAGAATAGATAAGCAGGATGCTTATTTTTTAAGTAAAATTATGTTGGTACTATGTAAGTACAATAATAATTATTATAATCATAATCAGATTCAACGCTAAATTCGTATTCCAAATTAGAGATAAGCTAATTGACGATGCAATAATAAACAATAACGAAACTATATCACCTCTTTTAACATTAATTAAATTAAAAACAACATAATCACATTTAGGTGCATTCAATCGGGATTTAACTTGGAATTTTAATCAAACCAGTACTGGTCGAAACGAAATATTGTAAATAAACTATCAAAAATGCAATACCAAGGGCCAATTTCACCAACGTTATTTAAATTAAATGAGACTTACAAGTTATCATTAATGGTAGGATCTTGGTGGTGATGTCTTAGGTGTTTTCTAAAATATAATTTAAAAAAATAGTTTGTGCCTTTCTTAATACTTAAAAAGAACAAAAATATTACCTCAAATTTATCTGTTAAGTAGTTTATAAAATAAGAAGAAAATACAAGAATAAAATGGGAGTGTTCTTAGCTACCACTAGGCAGTAGCCTAAACAGAAAGGTAAGCTATAAACGTAATTTCAAAATTTAATAAATCCATTTTTGAGATGACAGTGAAAAACCTAAAAAGTACTGGATACTGCATCCTCTAATAAATGAATTGGTGCAATATATTTTTGGGTTTAATGCCAATTTTTAAATTACATTGCTACAATTGGCCCTAAGAGGTGTCACTTTGAATTCTAAAACTTCCTATAGAAAATACAGTTGCTCCGAGTACATGCCATTCATTCATAATAAATTTACATACATTTTTGTATAAACAAAAATAATTTAAATGGTATTAGATTTGAATAATATCAGATACGCAAACCTTAAGGGAGTTTTAAAAAAACATGATTTAGTTGAACAGATGACACAATTAAAGCAAGCTATTAACTTCTTTCCCATAGTTTTGTTTTAAATAGGTTGGAAAATGACCGTTTGGTGTGGTTGCTTTCCAACCTTTTAAGAACAAACTATGATCATATCCTGTAAATTTATTGGTTCTGAGTTTTCCCATTTAGTAACGCAATCTGTCGATCATTTTTTAACCATATAAAGTGTTTTCAGAACTACCATCAAGTTTACGTATCTAATACCAATAATTAGGTACTTACAAATAAAAAGCAGGAAGTTCTATTGTTATAAGTTAGGTGAAAATTATATCAAGTTATTTTTAATTTGTGTAAAACTAATATCTAAACATTGGAAGTAAATTGTCCTAAGTCATATTTTAGGAATTTTTATCCAGGAATCTCTCAAAGAAGGTTTTTAGCTTTGGGCAGTTTACTTTCCAGGGTTGGATTGGCCGGCTAATCAATGATCGTCGGTCAAATTGGGGACAACTGAAATTGGGGCAAAGAAACTTGGGGTGTACTCAATTATTGAGCATGTGGAACCAAAATAATATCATAGCAGGTGGGGCCAACCACTAGCCAGTCCGGCCTTGTTACTTCCAATATGTAGATCAGGGATGAGCAACCCGCCACACCTCTTTGTGCGGCCCGCCAAAGATTTTTAAGTTGGTAAGTTGATAATATATTTTCCATAGATATATCATTGTAATAAAAAGTACATATGCACTATTTCTAAATTTGAAAACGAATTGTATCGACCAAAACTTTTTTTGTTTAACCCCCCTTTATATACGGCCCTGCATGAGGCCCACACAACATTTTTTAATTTGTAAGTTGCCCGTTGCAAAAAAAGGTTGCTCATCCCTGATGTAGATATAATATGTAGGTACCTACGTATCTTCATTGAAGAAGTGACACCTCATAACTGCGTTTTCATAAATTTTACAGGAGACAAAAATGGGAAAAAATTTTATTTTCGTTTATACATTAATTAAATGTAATACATTTATATAAATGTCTAAACAAAAATTAAATGATTTTCACCCTTCATCTCTAAAGTACCTCGTTTTTTGCCTCCCCTGTAAAATGTATAAAAGTGCAGTTAGAGCAGTTCCAAAGAAAGAAGAAAAGGTGTAGTCTAAATCTGGACATCCAATTCCACCAATTGACACCAACATAAACACGATTGTACAAGTTTTGGTTTCTGCACATTAGCTCCACCTTTTCTTCTTTCTTTGGCACCACTCTACAAGTTGTCACTTCTTGAATGATGATTATTTCTTATTATTTGATTATTTGATTATTAAATTATTATGTATTGTTCAAATAAAAAATATTTAATTGATAAGTTGAAATGCAATAATGCACACAAATTTGAATCAAGACAATAATTCAGAAAAAATGTGCAAAACTAAAATTGAAAGTGAATCAAGGAAAAAAATAAAAAAGGAGAAAGGAGAAATCTAAACATATAAAACAGTCTTTACTGACTCATAAAAAAATTGGCATTTGAAACTATAAATAAAATAAAGTAAAACTACCTTTTTCTTGAAAAAGTAGTTATAACTTAATAGATCACGTGACACTGCCTACCAACAAGCTCATATCATTGGACATTACTCATCATGTTTTCATGGTGAGATGTTACCATTGGCTTGGAGGAAGGCAGCATCTAATCAGATGAGCTTAGTGGAATATGTGTTATCATCTGCATGCATACTATATAAGCTACAGTTATATTATTATAACAACTGTTATCAGTTATTAACGACAATTAATAACACATCTTGACTAAAGTTTATATGCATTTTCACTCCCAGTTCAAATTATTACAAACATTAACTTGTTGAAAAAAATCTTTTTAAACGATTTCAATAAGCATGTACCTTTTACAATTTTTTTTTTTTTTAGAAAATTTAGGAGTTTAGGACCAATACTATTTTTTCAGGAAAACTGGGAGACCTGCACCTAAATGTTTAAATTACTCAAAGTACTTACACTAAAGAAGTCTTAAGTTTCTTTCGGTTTGGATTCGAAACCTGTTGTATAACAATTTGACCGGTAGCAGAAGCCAAAGAATTGTTGGTTTGACGACCTACAGTGGTAGAATTGTTTGCAGCCAATACTTTAGTAGACTTCCTTTCCTTACTTGTATCGCTTTTACCAACACTTCTACTAGAAGAACGAGTAACACTACGATCTAAAAAACAAAAACTGTTTTACAATTTCACATTTGATATATAAATTACTAACCTCGACTACTGCTGGAACTATTCGATAAATTTCTCTGCTTAGTTTTTGATTTTTTATCACGTTTCTTGTTACCAGCCATCTCATACCGACTTTTTCTGTCTTCAATTTCACTATCTTTTTCTTCGTCTTCTTTAATTCGGTTACGACGCTCATAAGATTCTTGTCTTCGCTTTTCTAGATCTCGTTTTTTTTGTAATTCATCACGAACATCATCTTCCTTTATATTATCGTTTTGTACAACCACCTTTTGTTCTTTTTCCTGAAAATGCAAGAATATGCTGTTAGTAAATCATTCAAGGAAATGAAAATTATAAATTATAATTCTAAAGTTTATAAAGTAAAATGTGATTTGATGTATCAGTGCACTGCCTTTTCTCATTTGTCATGTAACGGCACTGTCTCCTCAATATAGCAACCAAATAATTTGAAAAATCATCTATTTTAAGTGATTTACATTTATCTTTCTAACAATAGAATAAATTATGGAGCTTGTAACTAAAATGGTAATCATAAGATACAGTTTCATAAAAACATATCTTCCAAATAGTTTGTTAACTAAACCATTAGTTAAATTGTAGATTATAGGGATATAATAGCTTTGTTTGGTATCACAGTCTTAGTTAGTGCAACCCGAACTACACTTTTCGCTAATAATCGAAAATTGGTGTAAAATCACCAACCCACTTTTTACACCAATCAATTTTTGCACTTACTCAGAGTAGTTCGGAGTAACAAAACAAGCAGATCATAACTATATGAGTACCTATATGAATGAGGTGAATACTGCCGTCATATCTAAGAGTACAGTAACTGCAAAATTTTTAAATTAAAATTGTTGGTACATATTGCCCAGGATATGAAATAGTTTAACTTTCTGAAACTAAAATGCAGTAAATATTTACTCCATGACTAATATTTATTTCTTTTTAGTTTCAAAAAGTAAGATTATTTACTATCCAGGATAATAGGACGCAATAATATCATTTCCCAATTGTTTTTTTTTTCATTTGTATTTACTGTAGTCTTAGATATGACGGCAGGATAAGTATAAGTTGATTTAAGCCTTTTTACGTTTTTACCACAGATACACTGCCTTAGGAAAAAAATCTCAGAGAGAGGAATGGCTAGTTCACTTGTATTTGTGATTTTATCTTCATGTCAATTATTTCAAACTAACAAAATGGTTTTCTACAATAAATTGTAGAACAGATAATTTACTAGATAGATAACCTGTTGTCTTATTTTTCTGGTAGAGGGTTTGGAAGTAAGTAAAAACAAATCCTAACAGTAAACCAGCAAAAAACACGCTGTTTACTTCGAAAAAATTTGATTATTTGCAATAAGGTAGTATAATTTGAATTTGAGGGATCCTTGATAATTCTTACAAGAATAAAGAGACCCCACCTTCCCCTGCCTTGAAAGAGACTCTTGTGCAAAAACGTTTCATCATCACTCATCAGTAGACAGGATAGTTAGGCTAAATCAGATCGGACCTAGGAATTCGGAATTAAAACGTTTATTAGCGTTAATAAACTTTCTCTATTGGTGAGTTATGTTAGGGCTTCTCCGAAGTCCAATCTGGTTTTGCCTAACTATCCTGTCTCTTCATCAGGTATCATATCCTGAAATAACTACTTGCTATCTTCTTTGTAATAGTATAACAGCGTTACTTGAAAACCGAACTTGTTCTTTTTGCAGAAAATAAGGGTAGCGGTTTTAGGTCATGCTCAGGACCATTTATAAGACCTGTATTTAGGATTTATATTAACAAAACGCTACCACACGGAATATTTCAAACTACATTCTGGACGTATAGTAAGATGCAATTTCCAGTGTGTTTACGGGTAGGGTGCTCTAAGACTGCGCACCTCTTATATTTCGGCATGTGTGTGTGTTTTCTTGCTAATTTTAATTCCCACACATCACTACCAATGCTGTGGTTGCCCTTAACGATTTTTGTCGTAAAAAAATGGATAATAAACATTTTAGGTAAGTTTTACCATTTTACTTTGTTTTATCGACATTCTGCAAATTGTGTAAGGTCGTTGTTTTTGTGATTATCGCCTACATATTGCAATATCATGTTAACAAAACTCTTAACCAAGCATGGATAATGGTACAGTACAGCCTCGCTTATCCGGATACACTTTAATCCGGACACTCCAGTAATCCGGACACTCCTGCTCTTCGGACATTTTATATTTTTTTACCTCTGCAATCCGGACGTATTTCTAGTTGCAGTTTCTAATGAATGCAATTCTCAGTACAGTAGGAAATGTCACTAATTATGAAGAGGATCAGGACGATCCTGAGATGAGAGTCGAAAATGTCCTCAAAATAAAGCATAATGATGCAATAGAAGCTTTTTCAACATGCATCCAATGGGCTGAGGAAAATAATCTGTTATCACAGGATCTATTCTTATTAAGAAGAATGAAAAATATGGCTAGAGATTTCGTAGTAAAAAAAAATTAACTCAATCAAAAATTAACCGTTTTTAAAAAAAATCATAGCATGATTGTTTGAAAAAAGTTTTATTTTTACTTTTTTATTTGTTAATTTAGTTTTATTAATGTAAATTACTCGTATACTATATAAAATAAAATAATTCAATAATGCATATTAACGGTTTCTATTCATTAAAATAAGTAAAAAAAAAATACCTCGCTAATCCGGAAAACTCGATTATCCGAACAAACCCAAAACTATATCTGTCCGGAATAACGAGGCTGTACTGTATATTATTTTCCAATTTAATTGGAGATGGCTGTGTTCGTGTCTTTTTTAAATTTATGGAGCGTCGTGTAAGACTGCGCGGTGTGGTGGTTTGTAAGACTGCGCGTGTACTCTTACAAATCTCATATTTTAATATTGGTTAATTTTATTCTTTTTACCTAAAGCGAGGTTGATTTTATGGCTAGCCGTGTGACGGAGAGGGAAATCTTTGAAACTGTAATTCACGGCACATTTCAATCATCCATTGCAGACCTGGAATCAGCCGATGGTTCTATGGAACCGCCTGCTGCTACAATCAAATTGCCGACTGTAAACATTAGTTTGGATATTCCTAACATGCCGGAAACATCTACTGATTGGACTAATTCCCAAATATTAACTTAGGTTGCCTAAAAATTATTTCGCCATTGCCCAAATGTACTATTTCACTATTAATAAGACTGCGCAAATGACTTTTTCGGATTATTTTGTTTTTATTAATAAAATATAAGTAATAATAAATTATTAATTAATTTAATTATTATAGTTACTAAATTGTATTTTATACCACACGAATTTCGACCTCATATATGCATTTCTTTTGGTTTATTGATGGATTTTAATCGCCATCGGACTTCAATTAGGGTATCTCAATTCATTTGTAAGTATTTGGTTTTTTTAACATTTAGTTTTTTAAAAATTTTGTTTTACATCACTTTATAATAAATTTATCTTTGATTTTATATTATTATCATTTGATAAGTCCAAAAAAGGACGAAACAGCTGTCATGGTATATATACATTCAATTTTAACTTTTATTTATCCTTAACTTGAATATAAAATAATACAAGTTACAATTTAGTAACTATAATTAAATATTCTTACGAGTTAATAATACACATAAATATAATTATTAATTAAGTTTGTAATAATGTTATTGAAAGACCAGTAAGTTTGAATACAAATTTCTGAGTTTTTAATTGCTTTAGTTTTTTTAATATACCGAGTCAAACTTAAGAGCCTATTACAGTGGTAGCCATCTTGCCGATTCTTTGTTCGCATATTTCGCAGTTGTTTCGCAATGAATTAAAAAAATTTTCAGACAAAAAAAATAGGAAAAAAAATAAGCTTTTCCGGAAAGTCAATGAAACTTTTTTTTGTTTTAAATAGCAAAATTTTTCATAGTAAATGTGTAGTTTTTATAAAGTTATTGGCTTTCCGCGAAAGAATATTTTTATTTAGGAATTTACAGACTGATTGGAACTTTTTAAAGGCTATAGTTTTTAAATAAAATGCGAAAAACAGATTTTGTGAAAAATTTTCGATTTCCAACGCCCTCGACGGCAATATTATGAACTCGCTTCATAGCTCCGCCTAAATGTTGTCCACGGTCATGTAGCATGTGACAGAGGAACATTATCGCACATCGACACATTCTTTAAAAAAACAGCTATAGAGCGCATTTTTAAATGAGTAGACGTACTACCTACTCGTATAGGTAATCTTTTGCTTTGCAGCACTTATCATAAGGCCCGGATTTTTTGGCACTGAAAATTACCAAAATAGGCAGGCAATTAGGCATCAAAACTTAGATTATAGGCACTAATAGGCAGTCAAAAATGCATAATTAAATAATTAAAATAAAGAAAACCACTAAGGTAAAACACCCACTAGTTGAACAGTTTTGAAAGTAAAACCTATTTCACTCTAATTTAAGCAAATAAAATTCGATTAATTTGATTAAAATATGTTATTTATGAAAATATAGATAGTTTTGCATATAATAGCAAAGAAAAAAGGAATAATTAATAAAATTATCATATTTTTACAAGGTTTTTAAAATATACTTCAAATGCATCAGTAATTGAACAATCTCTTTGAATCGCAGTCGTAATTGAACACTCCGGTGGTGGTTGTACTTGAACACGTGTGAAAATAGTAAAAATCAGTCAAAATCAAACAAAAATCCAATCGATATTCTAAAGATACATTTGGCAACATTGATTTATTTATGTATGACAAACGTAATGGACAAACGTGATCATTTTATGTTAGTTTTTTCGAGTTCAAGTTCATAACCTAAAAACTGTGTTTGCGCGGTTTACGGTGTAGTAACTTTCAATGGCAAAAGTAGCATGCTTATCGGCTATTCCACATTGCAACTTTCAAGTTAACAAAAATATAATTATTTCGATTTATAATTTAAAAAAACTTATAGAAATCAATTGCTAAATCATCTAGTAATTATAAAATACGGATATTACTTATTATGAATATTCCGTTTTTGCATTAATACAATTTCAAAAATCTGTTCAAGTGCTAGTTCCATTTCTTGCGGTGTTCAAGTGCTGGGTGTTTTACCTTAATAAGTATTAAAACATTATTTTGTAGAAAAAATAAAATAAAATAAACATTTATATAACAAATTAAAGCTTTTTCCAAATTTTCTGGAGTAAAAAAACTTCTCACAGATTCACCGCTCTTCATCACAAGAAGTAATGGGAGCGCATATGCATACACAAAAAATGAGGTTTTTCGGGGTATTTTCTAAATAACTTAAAATTAAGGATCGGCAAAGGGCCACATTAGGGGTATTCACACTCCCTTGTATATTTCGTGGTATACTTACACCCTCTTATTTATAATAGTTATTTATGTATTTAGGGCGTAAAGAAAGCCATAAAAGCAAGTTACGCCCGTGGTACATACACAACTTTATGCAAGGATGAAGATTTTTTAATTTAAAAGTATTTCTAAAATAAATTGAATTTTTGACACAAATCTAGTGTTGCTTTGATTAAATTTGAGTTTTGAAACGTAACTATGGTAGCGAGTACATACCGGTACTGTCATTAAAAGGTGAAAAACGAACGAATTTGATGAGGCTGCAGAATTTCTAATTTATTTGGTTAATCATTATTGTTCACATAAATTACCCACAAGAAAATTTCAATAAAATGTACTACAATTTTCGGTTTTTAATAAAAACTTTTCAGTTTGCAAGTATTTAAACTGTTTCTATTAGGTACCTATGCAGTGGCGGATTAAGGCCTAGGCTACCTAGGCAACTGCCTAGGGCCCGTAATTTTTGGGGCCCGAAATTAGGTTTTTAATTTATTTTTGAGTTGGCAATCAACCCACTTAGTTGATTTCTTAAGAAATATTAAGAACTGCCCCTTTATTTTTCTATGCTTAAAACTGATTTTTGAAGTAGGGTAAACGGTACAGCTATTGGCCACTTAAGAAAATATTTTGTTTAAAAATCTAAAACGTGGGTATTATATTACACAATTACTATATTATATACATCGCTGGAAAGGTCATTTTGTGTACTTTAAGAAAAAAAATTAAAAAGCGCTTTTTCTTTACAAATAAAAATTATAATTGCTCTTCTTTGCAAGACATCAAAAATGTATAGTTATTAGCCACTTTTTATAGTAATTAGCCATTAATTTTATAGTTATTGGCCACGATGAAATCCATATAAACTAGTAATTAAAATCACTATATCAATACATTATAACTACTTATATTTCAGAAATTGGAATTTTATCAACAGAACATTGAATAATTCATTATAATACATTTATTTGTCTCTATTTCTAATAAGTAAAACTGATTTAATTCTTGAATTTCATTTCCACCGCTATTTGATAGGTACAGGGCTACTGTTGTTCCTTTTGTCTATTTTATTTACTTCTGTGACAAAATTATCTTCGTCTTTTGAACTATCAACTTGCATGGTGTGTTGTTCTCTGTCATTTGAATAATTGCCTTCAAGCATAATAATTATCTGTATCACTATAATTGCCTTCAGATTCATGTTCATATGCACTTTCTTCACTTTTGTCTTCCTTATAGTATTCGTGACACATAAAGGGGTCTTCATCATCTAATTCAGGAATATGTTGCTTATGTGGCTTTGGAATAGGTAGGTACATTTAGAGAGATTTTGAAGCCTACAAAACTCTTAAAAATTAAACAATTTTTTTTAAACAACAAATTGATATTACTTTCATTCAACAATCTCCTGGTCTATTACCCTTAAACGGATTTGGACGTGCATACTCTGTCAAAAACTGCTGTACACTAGAGGTGGCTAATTACTGTTTTCAGTGTTGTTTCTGAATTAGTTATTGGCCACCCGTTACTTAACCGTACAACACGTTCAGCCTTAGTAAAAGTTATAAAATAAGATTTACCCATACCTTTACTTATCTGGAAACCACAAAAATAACAATTCACTAAAGTTTTAACGAAACTATAGGTATTCACTTAACACAATTTTCTTAAGAAATTTTTAACTTTCTGAGCAATAGGTGAATAGCAGTTAAATAACATAAAAATTTTGACATTTAAATAGTCATATGCAGGAAAAATTAGTAACTAATGCAAAGCATATAACTGTAGGTAAATTTTCGTGCAAATAAAAGTAACATTAGATGCAGCATTATCTTATAGTCACAGCAAACGTCTGAAGTGGCCAATTACTATATGGTGGCCAATAGCTGTACCGTTTACCCTAATAGTGTGGTAATTTTTAAAAATAAATAAATATTAATAAATTTTAATTACTGAATATGCCTATATGCCCCTGAAATCCCACAAATTAGCACGAAAACATCTTTTTATAATTTCTAACTTCAAATCTAAGCTCGTTGACCTTGAAAATGTAAAAAATTTTGCCTACGGCGCAATTTTACGTTATTTTTACCCCTCCCCTTAACAAAATGTTTGAAAATATTTTTTTAGCCCACCAAACTTTTGACCCTAGTTGCGCCTATGTATGCGTCATGACTGAAAAATAGGCCCGGAATTACAATGTTGCCTAGGGCCCGCTTTAGCCTTAATCCGCCACTGTACCTATGATATCGTTGTTTGACGTTTCATTATAGCCCGTGGGTATAAAGAGGTCCGTGGGCTATAAAGAGACGTTTATGACAAATAAATTCGTGTATAAGTGTCAATTTATGATACATCTGTGCATAAACAACTTTACTAGAGTTTATTTGGCTTAGCCAATCAGAACATCAGAACAACTTAAATATACCTGGATAATATCCTTGTATATTTAAGTACCCTTCGCCCTAGTTTTTTTAGTTGCGTATTTCGAATCATTTGTGACTTTGTAAAATAAGGGTAGTGGGATAAAACAGGTACCCTAAAAAGTATCAAATTACATCAAGAAAACCAAATACACCAGCTTATATACCTGGGTGTGTTCACAGCTGTGATATTTAGTGTTGTAAATATAATAAAGTAATAAATTTACAAGGGAGTGTGAATACCCTTATTGTAAAATTACCTAATAATAGCTCCAGTAACTGTCGGAGTCATCCCTCAATATATCAACATGAAGAAGTGAAGTGACACTAACTGCATTAGTACAAATAAATATGAATTGACAGTTATGGTAATGGTAACATGAATGGTCATAGTTTTGGTCAAGTTTTTTTATGCCATGGGGGGGGGGGTTCACGCAAAAAGAAATTTTAGACCCTTTTTTTTTAATATCTCGCTCTCCCATGGGGGACTTTGAACCCCCAACTCCCCCCCCCCTATCTACGGCCCTGTGTCTTATTTAAAATTTGTACGTGGTATTCATTCAAAAATACTTACATACTTACAAATTTAGGCAAATTATAGGACAAAATCAATTTAAAAAAGCCATTTAGATGAAAAAAGGCACTAAATGTAGAAAATAGGCATTTTAGGCATATTAAAAAGTGGTTTAAAATGATCGCCAAGTCGCAAAACACATTTTGCTGCAAAAAAAATTTCAGAGCCTGTACGGAATCAAAAAAGGTATATGAATTAAAAAATTTTTATTTCAAAATTCAAATGCCTCCTTCCTGAAATAATTGATTCCAGACAGAAAAGGGGAATGGAAATTAGAAACCCACCAAGGGAATAGTTATTTAAAATTTAGTTTAATTTTTTGTTAAAAAGTTTTTTTTTGTAAATTATTTTCAGCAATAGTTATTGGGTTATTGCTATTAAGTTTTCAATGTAAAACAAGTGGAAAAATCGTCGCATACAAAAGCTGGCGCAGCGAAACTAATTGTTTATTATTTTTTATAAGATTATAAAGTGGCTGTAATCTGTTTCTTATCGCTAGAAACGAAACAACTTAGAAACACGTATAAAAATACTTTTGTTTCACTCATTCTAATGTTTTATTGAAAACGTTAGTGTATTATGATTTCGTTTTGAACACGCCCATCGTTTAAGTTTTTCTTCTTCCGACCACACCGTTGCCCCTCAGGAGAAACTATCGAGCTGGTATAGTAGCCTCTTAAGTGTGCAGTCTTAGAGCACTCTACCCTATTTGGTGTTTTATTTTGTGTAAATAGTTAGGATTTTATATAGCGGTTTTTAAGCAGTAGCTCGTAAGGATATCATGCATATTTTGGTTTTGGCCAACTAAGATTTTGTACCAAATATAGCATGGCACGCAATGTGTTAAACATATATTACCTATGAAAGTAGAGGCGGTGAGCATAACAGTAAGTACTTTTACTGTTGGATAAAGTAAGTAAGATAAAGTACTTTATTCTGGCCCTTTTTACGCAGCAGGGAGATGGACCTCCCGCTGCATACGTTCCTTATCCCAAAAGAGCAGCATTTGCAAATGATCAACAATTGTTCATCATGAATGGTGCCACGATGTCCAGATTTGATAAAAGTTCCCATTTTTTAAACATGAATTTAGAGTTGATTTATGCACCTTAAAATTTATTTTCTAAATTTCTGTTGATGAACTGGCAAGAACATTTTTATGACTGTTGGAATGTGGAGTGTATGGTAAAGAGAATGGACTGTTGGAAGTAATGATTGATAGAAAAATTGATATTTTGTGTGCAAATGTCTTGGATATGCATGATTGTAGTTTGGTATTGCATCAAGAAGTGTCGATGAATGAGTAAGAGGAAGTGGAGACTCAAGGATTATTCCAAAACCTAACACAAAAAAACTGTAAAAGTATGAATGTACATGAAAGTATGGAAAAGTCATCTAAGTCTAGGCTTCTATATGTTTAACGAGATTAATGAAGTATCGAATCTCTAAATCAACTGATCCAAGTCCAAGTGATAATAATCTACACTACTGGTCCCTCCAAACTACAGTATGCAGTCGTTTTTACAAAAACCTGTTTGTTTAATAAAAATTTTTGAGTTGTATGTTAAACACAGGACATGTATGTTAAAGCTAAAGAAGAACATAAACAATTATGGATCGTTGGAAAACATTTGTTTGGAATGAAATAACAAACGAACTGCAGCAGGAGTCAATGGAGCCACAAGTGACAAAAAATTGATTAACCCAAAGAATTCAACAAATAATATGACAAGGCGAGATAATTTAAAACGAAACGGAAAAACAAAAAACAGTCATGAAATCTTTATAGCAACATGGAATGTAAGGGGCACTTTTGCAGTGGGTGCGATAAAACAGCTAATAAATGTATTGAGAAAGTATAAAATAGAAATTCTTGCCTTACAGGAAACAAAACAGATTAACAATGATATAATGGATGTAGAATTAAGGCTATACCTTTCTCATGAGTAGTATAATAAACTACTACAATAAAACTAGTATAATAAACGAACTGAAGATAAAGATATAGAAATCAAAGAGGAATTTTATGAACAATTGGATAGAGTATACGAAAAAATTTCTATTTATGATATAAAGCTGATGGTGGGAGATTGTAACGCAAAGATGGGTCAGGAAACAATGTACCAACCAACAACAAAGGTAGATTTAGCCTGCATAACGAAACAAATGAAAATGGAGAATTGGTAATAGAGTTCGCAATAGCAAAGAACATGAAAATCAAAAGTACACACTATCAAGACAAAGGAATACATAAGGGTACATGTGCGAGCCCAGGCGCCAAAACGATCAATCAGATTGACCATGTAATGGTGGAAGCCATAAACGAAAATTGTTTCAATGATGTGAGAACATACCAAGGGGCAGATGTAGATACCGACCATTTTATGCTGGGAATAAAATTGAAACAGACCTTGCCAAACAGAATGGACAAAAAGAGAGGGAAAAAAAGAATGGCAAAGAATAGATGAACCAAGAAATGCAAAAAAAATATTGAGAGGAGATGGAAAGGCTGAACCAGAAATAGAGCAACAAAACATAGAAGAAATTGTATCAACAATGAAGAATAATATGAGGTTGGCAACAAGAATATTAACAGTGCCCCAAAATAAAATTAAGAAGGAATGGTTTGACGAAAAATGCAAAGAAAGATTTCAAGACAGAAAATGTTGAAAAATAGAACAGAAGAAAATAAACAAAGGCATGAAGAACAGAGGAAACAGTGTAAAAGAGAAATTAGAGAAAGTAAGAGAAGATATAAAGTCAAAGAACTAGAAGAGAGCTATACTAACAAGGAACTGAGAAACTTTTACTAGGGTATCAAAATAATAAGGAAAGGATATCAATCAAGAACATTCCTTTGTAAGGATAAAGAAAGAAATTTTGTTGGATCAAAAGAAGACACATTGGAAAGATGGGCAGAGTATTTCCAAGAATTACTAAAGAGACAAGAAAAAACTGCTACCAAATAGAATAAACAAAATACGGAAATTACCAATGAAGTACCAGAGGAAGAGATGGAAGAACGAAGTACAAGAAGACCCCAAAGAGCTGGAAGTCTACGATTGGAGAGAGCAAAAAATAGGAAAAAATGGATAAAGGTGGTCAACAAAGTCAAGGGTCTCCTAGACCTATAGAGCTGCTTATATACATATGTTAAACACAGGACATTGCAGTATAATTATTTAGAGCGTTCTCATTGTACAGGTATTTGAATTATGACACGAAGCCAGATTATAAGGCTTCTTGTTATACTTTGTATAGAATGGTCATAGTTGAAGCGTTATTTTTGTAACTAAAACTTAATGCACCAGCACCGACCTAGACCAGCCCCTGGTGGGAGCATGCAACATGGAGAGCAGAACTTTTTCTTGTTCTGTGAACCAGACAACACGCACTAATTAGCACTACTAGCATACTAGTACCAAGACGTTAGCGAATTTTTGCAGAAAAGGAAATATTTTTATTTTCGCCCAAGACGAAAATAAAACTTTTTCACCCCGAAGGCTGGTTAAATGCCACTTTTTTTGTTTTTCAGCAAAATTTCGAGCGCGTTCAGGCCTTGCGCTCGATCACCACTTGACTAGCTAATTTTAATGAAACTCTGAATCAATGAGAAGCTGTGCTGTGCTTTGTATAGAAGCCTAATGGGCATTCATACAATAACTTTAGTAGCAGTGTATGTTTGGTAGCCAATCAAGATGTGAAAAGTTTTGAAATAAACTGAATGAAGTCTATGTATGTGAACAGTGACAAAAGTTTTGTCCATAATTCGATTTTTACAAAAAGTGGAATCCTAAAAGTACTTGATGGACAGAAGTAAATGTTTTGATTTAGATTATGATAAGATGTTATTTATAGTAAATTACTTTATGCCTTTAAAAGCTGTCAAAGCCATTTAATTATCCTCGAAAAAATGTATCAAGATTGTGGAAATAACTTTTCTCTAATTAAATCTTAAAAATAACCGAAACATCGACATTGTATCGAGAAGTAGATAAATCGAACTTTTGTTTAAAACTCCCAAAACAAATGACTAATTTTGGTTCTTTTCATAAATTTCTTTCAAAAAGATATATGGCTAAGGTTACCAACCTCTTTAATGTACGTTTAGTTAAAGGAAATATCAGAGCAAGTGATAGTGACGACAGAGTAAACAAAAATGGTAGCAAATTAGAGAGTGTGTTTGAGAAAAGATTATTTGCATCAAACATATTATAATTTAAACACAAATATAATTATTCACTTGGATACATGGGAAAGAAGGACGAATTAACGATGATGATTGATATTATGTATGACAAGAGACCAAGTAATTTCCTACCACAAAAACAGACTAGTAGTTGGTGGACATGGTCTATCGATACTCATAACCTGTAAACTTTTTAAAAGATGATGATGTATTCCACAACTTACAAGAGGACACTACAGTGAGGTACCCACCAATCGGGATCCCAATTTTTTTGTTCATTCTATTAGTTAAAAAAATTATCACTTTCTCGGCGTTTAGTCCAATGGCTCTTAGTTTTTGAGTTATGAATTTTTAAAATGGACTGGTTTTACCATAGGTTTAGCATATATTGGAGTTGTAACGCATCGGTCCTGAGATTTTGTTGTTGTAAATTATGTAAGTTATTATCGGAATTAAAAAATTAACGACCTACGAATTACCATTGCAAATTCTTAACATTTAGATCACCATGGTTTCTTGTAATAATAGGTTCGTTCCAACTTGCCAAGAAACCGTACGACGTACCGTCCGTTCATGCGCAATAGTTAAAAAGCGTTCCAACAGACTGTGTACTGCACCGTGACTGTTTGAGGGACGGCGTGTGACACGTTCCAACCAAACTTGTGATCGTTCATGGAACCGTTACGAAACGATCATTTCGATACTTGCCCTGTAGTAGTAACCAAGTGATAACTGATGTACTGCCCTGCGTATTAGGTATTTAGTCATGTGATATCTGTCATTTTTAAGTTGGTGCACGATGTAGGGTTAGTGTCATAGATTAATATAATTTTCTGTTATGTGTGGTATATGTTACATAAATTTAATAATTATAAATTAAATAATAATTATTATTGTTAAAAAATTTTAAAATATGAGTGATACAGACATTTTCTCCTTCAAAAATCGACCAGTAATGTAAAAAATCGACGTGTAATGCAATTTCATTACACGTCGATTTCTAAATGATAAAAGTGTCACTTTTGCACGGTTTTATTAAATTATTAATAAAAAATTGCCATTTTATATTTCACTTTCGATGTACTCTTCTTCCTCTTCTAGCGTGTAAGACGTATTCTTATATAGTATGTAAATTCTCATTAGAGATTAGAACCGCGGTTTCCCGCTCTGTAGTCTATCCGTGTTTGATTTACGCCAGACTGCTGGTCATAAATAAATTATGTACCTATAGTTATTAACCTAATGGCCGTATTCACCAAGCTCTGTTAATTTGCTATCAGAGAGTTAAGTCATTAACAGTTTGTTAAGTGACAATTTCGTATTCACCAATGATTGTTAGCAGTAACAGTCTGTCAAGTCGTCAAATAAGTTAATAGATCAATATGGATCTGTTAACTTTGGTAACCGACTGATAAATATTATTTATGTGTCAAAATTGTCAAAATGTAAAATAACATGATCTACACTTACTAGATCGTGATCTACCCACACTTTTAAGGTTAATTTAATACGAGTGAAATTAGCTGGAGCGAGTTTTACCAACAATAATTTTAGTAACTTTTTAATAACCGCTAGTTTACTATTTTAACTTTGAAATGTGATGGTGAATACGAATTCATTTTAACAGACTGTCAAGTATTAACAGTTTGTTACTTATCAAACTGTTAAATTGAAAATGGTGAATACGGCTGTTAGTAAAGTAAAATTACGAAATAATGTACCTACTAATAAATTAACCCTGAGTCGGGTCTCGTCTCTAATAAGTCAAGTTATCTAATAAATATGTTTTATTTTTAATAAATAACGAATTAAGGAATAATATTAAAAGTTATATTTTGAGCTTTCGATCTTGCATTTAGACCTTCGTCAGAAAATTAAAATTATTCCTTAATTCGTTATTTATCAAAAATAAAACATTTAATTTCACGAATTAATAATAAACCAATTTTAGTTATCTGATAAAAATTATTATTATTATTATTAAAATGAATATTTTTAAATGATTCTAAAAGAAGAAGGCAAAATATGAAACTATTTTGGTAATTTGTATGCTATAAAAATTCTATATTCAAACAATACAAATATTGGTGCAGATACCAGCCACAAATACGTTCCAACCTGTTATAAGAGTTTCAGTTCATTTGTGGTACAGAGAACGGTGTAAAGCTCACGCATGCGCATAAAACCGTGACCAACAGTTTTCGTACCGTTTTGTGACGATACAAAAATGGCATGTTGGAACGAACCTAATAGCTAATAGCAATAGCATTTAACCCAATATGGTATTTTCAAAAATTCATAACTCAAAAACTAAGGGCCATTGGACTAAACGCCGAGAAAATGATAATTATTTTAGCTCCTAGAATCACCAAAAAAATTGGGATCTCGATTGGTTGGTACCTCACTGTAGTGTCCCCTTGTTAGTACCATAAAATTGCACCCAAGAACCAAGATACAAGTGACTATTAAGGTTAGCAATAATAGTGGTTCATGTCAGGAGACATGATGATGTCTAGATGCAGAATGACTCAAGGAAGATATACAACAAAACAACTTAATGGAATACTCTGAAGTAAGCAAATCCAAATGTGAATACAGATCAGAATCTATAAAACCATTAGGTAAAGAATTAGTGTATACAGAGCAGATGTTAACATGAAAGTAAAGAACAAGAAGAGGAGTTACACAGCAAACATGTTAAATAATACCATTCCTTGCCTACCTCATTAAGCAAATGGCGTGACTAGGTATATTTGTACAAAGGTTCACATTTTTCTAAATTAATTAATAAAATAAATAATGTTGACAGGCATTAATCCCTTTGGTGAGTACACATAATTAATAGCTCATAATAAAAACAAAAGATAAATAATTACCTGCTTCCTTTTGGTGTCCAACCTGCTAGAAGTTCTCCTAGGTAAATTTTCCAAGAGTCGTTTTCGAGCCAGTCGTTCCTTTTCACAAAACAATCGAGGTAATTCGGGTAGAAAGTTCTCGGTCAATGTACAATACAATTGCCTTTCGGCTTTGGAGGTAGATTTTTTGAACTTTTTGGCCAGTTGAAACCAATCTTCTTCTGTAAAACACACTACTTGCCACACAGATTTACCCTTCTTGTTATTTTTATTGTTAAAGTCTTCGCGATATAAACGTGTGCCATAAAAATACCAAAAAGCTGAATCGTTATCATCGTATCCTAACGGTTCGACACGAAGGCTATCGGCTTCCAAATTCTTCAACTGTTCTAAAACGTCTTCGGCGTCCAATCGAAAATCACACAAAGCATACAAAATGTCCACTTTAGTACGTAAAGGTAATAACTGAAAATCTATGTCGGTATTAAATGGATTATAACGATCATGTTCCTTGCACTTTTCACGAAATAATCTTCTCAGAAACATCTGATAATTAAAAGTGGATATTTCATTGTTGGGAAGACACCCTGTTAAAAGTTTTACAATAAGTTCTTGCAACCATGATGGTTCTTCAGTTCCATCGGTCAATAATGCTTCTTCCAAATCCTATAAAATAAAATAATGAATAACGAATGCAATAGAGAAAGTGTAAATGATGAAAAACTACCTCAATGTCAAAATCTAATAGATTAAAAGCAGTACGAAAAAGAGAACAGAAATGTGCAATACTGGGTACTTCCCACCATGATTGAATATCTAAAAATACGTAAACAAGAGTATTACAACAATATAAACAAAATACTTTAAAATGTCAACAATATTCAACACACCTAGGATACTAATGAAAGTTGGAAACATAACCTATACTGTAATCAATACATGTAACCTCCTTAATTCACATCAACTTCCATCAATTTATTTTAAAAATTATTAACAATTCCATTTTGAACAAATCTCTAGTTGCAGTAGTAGTAAGATGTAATAGTAAACTGAATTTATTTACAATTTTTTATACTATTAGAAAATTGCCATTTCCCAAACAAGCTTTCGTCGAGCTCCCGCAGTTGACTGTGGGATAAATACAACTACCAGCACCATTCAGCTTGAAATATATTACCACATCAATTATGTGTAATTTAAGTATCAGAAAAAAAAGTTTAATATTTACCGTCCATATTTTAAAGCAATTAAAAGGGATACGCCATAAGGAAACAACAAATACACGTAAGAAATAAATGAATTTTGAATACCGGAAACAGTAACACCATCAGCTGAAGCACTGTTACCTGCGTACTACGCCGATTCGACGCCAAAACAACTATGGACAACAAAAAGTTAATCTTCTTCCCACTACTACATTTCCTTGCAACGTTGCCACCAATAACTGTTTATTCACACTTTTCACTCTTTTTATTGTTTATTCGTTTCCTTTTCTACTTTCTTCGTTTCTTCGGATAACGTATCATTTTTTTTAAACGCATTTTGTTGATAATCGTTATTCGATGATTATAAATATTCATAAAAATAGTTGAAATTAATTTAAGACAAAACAAACATTGAAAAATATTTATTTATTGTATGTATTATATTATGTATTATACAAAATTATAATTATATTGTGGCTTGTTATATGGTGAGCTTGTTAGAACTTGTTTGAAATTGAAATGAATGATTCAATCCATAAATGTTGAATAACCATTATAATAAGATATCATTGATAATAAGCAAGTTAGGATGCAAAATTACAACTTTGTGTTACTTACAAGGGCGGACTAGCAGCAAAATGTTGGTGCGGAAAAATTTGAATTGGCCCGTTTATGTACATAAAACGGCTCCTCTATAAATTGAAACTAATTAAACTATGATTAGTATACCCCCCTCATGGCATTAGTAATTCTAAAGAATTATTATTATTATTAAAATAATACATTACTATCAGTATTATTATTGTATCGTCCCCCCCTCACCAATGTCTTGCTAAGGCCCTGGTATTTGCAAAAACAGAAGCACAGCACAGTCTATCCATTAGATGCACCTATGCTTCCCCCAGAAATTTAAACCAATAAGCGCATCAACACCAGTTTCAACAGCTAATGTTATACATCATAAAAGTACAAATTATTATTATACAGATAGTCAACATCAATGAACAAACTTCGGAGGGCACATTAAGCTGGCGGTCCCCCTGAGTTGACGAATTGCCACCGTTAACATAAAACAGGGCTGCAGGCACATCTGAATGCTAGCCTAGTAAGCTGCTACCGGATGCAAAACAACTATAGTCCAAAATCGATCTGCGGACTACTCACCAACCCGTCTGGCCAGCGTGGTGAGTTATGGCAAATACAATAGACTAATAATACGTACAACTTCGTCAAATTTGAGGAATATTGCAAAAGTGCGCCTCTAGCGGCAGGGTGGTGTTAAAACCATTGTGTTATGAAAGAGTTGTTAGTACCTGTTTAAATCCCGTGTGCCCCAGCGCCATAAAATAAAAGATCTTTAGAGCCCACCACCGACAACACACCAGATGGCGTGAGGGAGCCGTACTCCAAAAAATCTATTGTTTACCCCTGAAGTTGTACGTATTGGTAGTCTATAGTATTTGGTTATGGCCAGATCCTCCATAATATGGAGAGGCTTATGTCCAGCAGTGGGCGGAAAAGGGCTGATGAAGAAGAAGAATGAACAAACATAAGAGACGGGAATTATGTAGTACAGGGGACGACCACCGCTAACGTGCTTGTCGAGGAGACCACGACGTGGTCGTGGTATCTGTGGTCGTGGTCTTCCCTAACCCGGTATTTGTAATGTGTATTGTAACATGCAGGGATGCAGTCGTAAAATAAAAAGTGCCGGGGCGGTAAAGTGAAAGAAAAAAAAAAATTTTTTTAAAGAAGGGGGCGTGGCCAACTTTTTTTTTTTTTTATAAAGTATGTTTATTAAATTAAAGTACAATTATTTATTTACAACAAAATGCAATAGGAAAAAAACAAATATTTTAGAACAGTGTTTTTCAACCTTTTTCATGACGCGACCCCCATAGTATGAAAAATAATTCGCGACCCCCCAACCCTTTATTGCCACTCGTGGCAGAGATCCGGAGGAGAGTGCCGTGTGGTGTTTTTACTGAAGTACCTAGTTCTCTCGACCTCTCGCGACCCCCTTACAAAGGCTTCGCGACCCCCACGGGGTCGCGACCCATAGGTTGAAAAACACTGTTTTAGAACAACGACCACAGTTCCCTTTTTTCTTGACAATGACTTGTGGAACACTCGTGATTAACATGACGAGACTGGGTATCTGATCAGTGATCACGAAATGCTCATTAGCAATGTTAAAACGAGTACACATATTTCTTATTTCTTCTTCTCTGTATCTTAACATTACTTGCTTATCATCTTCGAGCCAAGTGTCAGGATTTAGAATTTCAAATTCTTCTAGCATCATATATCTGGACCTCTCCTTCTCAAATTCATCATTATTTCTTGATCTTTTAGATGCAGTTAACGTAAAGCAACGAGATTCCAAATTGTTTTGTTTCTCATGCTAGCAATAAACTGCTCTCTATTTTTAGAAACAATTTTTCTATTTCTATTCAGCTCTATCCCTTTAAAATTCATTCTTATTCTTTAAATATTATAATAATTGGACCTCTTAAAATGAAATGGACTATTAATCAAGGTAATAAAAGTGTGTCCACCTAGGAGGAGGTATTTGTGGTACAGCTAATATTTAGCCAATATAGTAATTTTGAATTTTTGAGGGAAGCCAGGGTGGTACCCTGCCTTTAAAAAAATACCAGAGAAGCGCCCTGGTACCACTGTAGCCAGGGCAGCGCCCTGCCTTCAAAATAAGTACCGGGGCGGCGCCCCGGTGCGCCCTGGCCCCACTGCACCCCTGGTAACATGTGTTACATTCTGTAACAAGATAATACAAGATAATCAAGCGTTATTGGGGTCCTTTTTAGTCTGTGGCCAAAATAATGGGGATTATTATATAATATATAGGATCATATTGGACTGGATCATATTGACCAGCAGTCTGGGGTAAATCAAATACGGATAGATTTGAGAGCGGGAAATTGCGGTTCTAATCCTGATTGCGTCGGATATGTGCTGTGATCTAAATAGGTCTTAAATCGATCTGTGGACTATGGTGGAGGCAAAGGGAAATCACCCCATTAGCATTTTCCTAGTAAAATCTTCTTGGCTTACTTATTAGCCAAGAGGATCGCTAACATCTGGAAACGGATAGGTACCTGAAGAAGAAGAAGATTATAAAGGAAATCCAAAAGCTTCTCAGCTTCATAAGTTTCTTATATACCACCGCTAGCTAGATAAAAGAAAACAAATTTATTTTTATTTAATAAAAATAAGAAAGAAATCATATTTTGTTCAATATAAACATATTTAAAATATTTATAAATGAATAAAAAAATAAAATGTTTAAAATATCCCGATTAATAACATTTTTGCGTATCCAAAATTTGTTTTCGATCACAGGTAGAAATATTTACCCCATAAAATAATACGTTTTACTAGAAAATATTTATAACTGTCGGTAAGCACAACAACGGTATTGTGTAGGATTAAGTAATTTGGGTTTTTCCCAAAGTACAAATTTTATAATTAAAAATTCCCAGCTATTTAAATTTTGCACCCTTAGTTGCACATTCATAAATAATAATACTAAATAGAATTCTATTATTTTATTTTTTACTCTATTAGCAGTGGCGGACTTCCGAACAGGCGCCTGTGGTCTCTCAAATCGCGGGGGCCTCAAAATTCAACTCCCAAAATAAAAAATATTATTTTATTTAATTATTAAAAAAGTGAGACAGGGAAATAACATTAAAAATCGCCTTTTCAAAAATTGCACGACAAAATTGAATAAATCATTTGTGTAAATTTTTGTTCAAGCGAATTTCTCATCGAATCTTTCACGTGCATTGCAGATTTTCTGGAAATTTTCAATCCACTAGGTATATTATAAAGTATTAAGGTCCCGGGGGTGATAAGGCCCATGATGGTAATAAGGCCCAGATGTGCCAAATAAGGATACAATTAAGAAAACGGGTTTAGACCACCATCAGTATGTTCTTAGTTGAATCAAGGAAGTGTAGGATTCTGTGGGTGCGGCTGACCATCTATTCATTTGAAGTGATAACGGAAAAGTGTAATTAGACCTCTCGTACGCGCCAAATTATAAAAATCTCTGGACTTCCGAAGAAAAATACTGAAAAACCTGAGGGTACAGCGTACATTTAATGAAAGGTATGGACAAGTATATCATTAATGATGTTATTGTCAAAATATAGGCTAAAACTAATCACTATTTTACACGATATTACCTCAAACGTAAAAAATGTGCAATGACGGTGATAAGGCCTACAATATTTCCAATGGAAACCAAACCACAAAAAAATAAAAAAGGAGAATGCATCAACTTGTCACCGCTCTTCTTCACCTCATGTTGCTGAAGCATCAGTTAGTCATGTTCTGTCCATTTCGTCTTCACCTGTTCAAGCTAACGATGGAGAATCTTGGTATTGCATTGTTTGCAATGAAGACTTCATGAATCATGACAGATATGAGGCAATGTGTTCAGTGTCACATCTGGGTACATGAGGAATGCATCGGATATGTTCCCGAAGATACTGATGAGGTTTTGTGCCCGGATTGCACCCATTAAATATAAAATAATTTCTGGGCCTTATCACCTTCACCTGTTGGCAATAGCCCCCAAACGCACCTTTTTTTAAATTTTGTTTTAAATAATGTTCTTTTAATGGTCTTATTGTTTTCTTTTAAAATTATATTACCAAGATGGTGCCTAAGTTAAGTTTAATTAAAATTTTGTGAAAATATTGAAGTTTTTCTATAACTGTGACAAGTTTCCCTTAGGTGGGCCTTATAACCCGCAGGCACCTATATGAAAATTAACCAATATAAATCAACAACTGCTTGGCTATATTTTATAGGTTTTCTCACATCAGGTTTGCTGATGTTCATGTTGTATTAATTATGAAAATTGAAACTTATTGGTTCATAAGCTAAAAGAGTTAAAAACAAAAAATAAAAAAAGAGCTTCAGAAGTCCATGTGGATTTTCTAGTTAAAGAACAACATTTGGTAAAAATTTGATAGATCTAATTTTATGAAAAATTATATATGGATTGGGTATTAAAATAAGGTATCAAGTGCAGTGAATCTGAATAGAACTTGTAGATTTAGATGCTGCTGTAGACTTAACAATTAGAGAGCTATCTTAACCTAGAGAGCTATCGGCCGCAATTTATAACTCGTGCTAGGGTCCCTGGCAAGTCGGGATACCTACCCTCCACGGACTGCAAGGTCTGCTTTGGCCTTAGGTGCTTAGGTGGAGGGGTCACAACAGAACCAAGAACCACACGCCACTATAAACGTATTTTCGCAAGGATCCCGGTTAGTACCGCTCGGTTACTTTTGGTCAACTTTGGTTAGTCCCCCACCACAATTTCTAATTTAACATAACCTCAAATCCTCGTCTTTACAACGTTTAGAACAACTTCCAACTTTAAAATTTAAATTGTGGCGCACATTTGTACTAGCAAAGCAATCGCAAAAAGTAACCACTGATTTTGAGCGGTCGTCTTTGGTTAACTTTGATTGGGTAACTTTTTAACCAAAAACTACTTCCCCTCTAACCGTTCGTCACGAAAATGACACCGGTTAGTTTTGGTCACTTTTGGTTAACTTTTATGCCTCGCGAAAATACGACTTATAAGTCCAACCTTTAACACATTGCGTGCCACGATATATTCATTAATGGCATTTTATACATGCTGTTTTTCATATGTTCTTCAGGGCTCCCACCCCCGTAGAAATTTTTGTTTTTGAAAGCACAACCCCCTTGGGTCCAAACTCCAAACGTTTCAAAAATGAGATATAAATAACACCCTTAGAGATTTACTTGACATCTCATGTTTAAGCTGTTGCTTTGAAGTCCACCAGGGTTTCAATCTTCCCCGCCATGCAAGTCTCTTTGTCATGGGTTGAAGCCGTTGCCCTTAGGCGTCCATTTCATAATTAGTTTCCTCCAGGACTGACCTCCTGCACCATGGAAGCCATGATGGGTTAAGGTCATTAGTCCATCTCAGTTTACGTCTGGACATAAACCTTCTGCGTTATGAGCTGGTCATGGGTTAAGATCATCTTCGGGCTCTAAGGTAAATACAGTAAGTACAGCAATCAGTTTAAAGGCTCTTTGGGTCATCCCAAATTCCATCTGGACGCAAATCTTCCGCTCTATGAGTTGATAATGGGTTAAGGTTCTCAGGTGCAATATTCCTAGTTATATAAATAAAATAGGTAGTATTCCTCCATACTAGGGCCTCATAAGTCATAAGTGATAAGATGCTGGAGTGAATATATTTATGAGTTTCCTCTTCTAATAGTCAGGCACAAATTAATTATAAATACTTCTTCATCTGATGAGCTCGACATTTTGACAAGAAAAATAAGTTACGCGACAGATAACTGCAGAAACGTCGCCTAACTGTGCGGACTCCATAAAATTGTGGTGTGGTGTCGCCAAGTGTGCGACCACCTTATAGAAATAGGGCGGGTTGTACCAACGTCGGTTAAACCTCGTTCAACTTTGAACTCGGTTCAATAACGGTTCAACCAATCAACATGGCTAAATACGGGATTTTTAACTATATTGATTGGTTGAACTAAGTTCAAAGTTGAACGAGGTTTAACCGACGTTGGTACAACCCACCCTTAAGTATTATACTATTATTATTATTATATTAGTATATTAGTATATACTAGTACTTAGTACTACTTATATTAGTATATTAGTATGCTACTATTATAATAATGTTCTACATACAGGGCCTATCAGAGGGAGGATAGGAGAGTAGCCCTGGTCTTCGTAATTTTAAAAACCTCAATTTTCAATTTCTTATCGCTCATAGTAATAAAATTTAAATAAATAAATAAAAACATGCATGAACAAAAACTAACATTATACTCTATAGTAAACTAGGCCGCAAATAAATTTGCCTCTACATCACGATATTCTGATTAAAAAATAACATACTGATTGTAATTTAGGACGTCGGTCGTTCAACTTTATTTAAAACAGTTCAAAAAAATTTGCATGTCTTGCTGACCGAAACCCAGTGCCGCATTGAGCTAACGAGGAAATTTCATAGTTGACCTTGTTGAATCCTATATTTGCTCCGAACAACATGCGCTGCCCGTTCGATCGCGCCTAATGATGACTGGCGCTACCGACGCCTATTAGCTCGTGCCTGCAATTTTGTTCATAATTTTTATTTTTCGCAGCAACATGCGTCGATCGGTCGAGAAGTTAATTCGGGCCGCAGAAATATACGTGGCGGGCGTATAATGAGATAATGATATCTTCAATATGATCGAAATTTGCGTAAAGATGTAAACTTTAAAATCGATTTTTGACCAAACTAATCGATATTTTGGATTATTCCTAACCTTAAACGCTTCATTTTAATGTTATCTATCAAATCCCGGTGAGTTTTTTTTTTAATTACTACGTTAACTTCTGTGTCCCTTTTTCGTACTCAAACCAAAATTTTTTTGATTTTACTAAATATAGATACCTACTCAAAAAAAACTTTAGCATATAATTAAAAATTGTATAACACTATTAACAACCAGACCCCCCCCCTTTCTTAATACTAAAACATTTTAATTTTTTAATATACCTATTTGGAACGGTTTCTATGTAATAATTCAAATTACAGAACAGACATTGTGTTGGTCTTTGTAACCGGGTGGTTTGGGGGGGGGGTATGGAATAGTTTGGGCTTGCATTTGAATTAACAGTGTACATAATATTGTCGTTTGGCATTGGCATAGGAGACGGTTATTGCCTGCAGCTAACGCAGTTGAATGCGAACGCGGGGTACCGGGTTCAAACCCGGGGAGAGTAAAACTTTCTTATGACCAAGTCTTCGTGCTTCGGAGGGCACGTTAAGCCGGCGGTCCCCTAAGTTGACGAATTGCCACCGTTAACAAAAAACAGGGCTACAGGCACATCTGAATGCTAGCCTAGCAAGCTGCTACCGGATGTAAAACAACTATAGTCCAAAATCGATCTGCGGACTACTCACCAACCCGTCTGGCCAGCGTGGTGAGTTATGGCCAGATCCTCCATAATATGGAGAGGCTTATGTCCAGTAGTGGGCGGGGAAAAAAAGGCTGATGAAGATAATATTGTCATATTACATTATTACATTACATTATTACATATACAAAATAAATGGAAACTAATAATGGAATCAATTATCTTGATATTTAAATTTTCAAAGAAAATAACGGCCACTCTTTTAATATTTTGCTAGGAAGCTCCTCATCCGAGATTTAATTGAAAAATTTTACAGCATTATAATTAAAAATTGTATAACTATTAATATCCAGGCACTGGAGGGTTTGTTGTGTTTTTCTTGACCGAGGATCAATTAAAACTGGAAATCGTGCACATAAATAGGCTTGTGAAAATTTTTACAGTAAACTCCCGTATAATGCAGTTAATGCGTTAGGCGTTGTAGAAAATCGTATTATCGCATATCATTATCGATACGAAACCGTATCATATCGTGCGAATCAACCTTTTTAAGTCTTCCCTTCCAAGAAAAAAACTTATTTTTCTGTAACATCTTTAAGTTTACATACTTTTCAGAAACGTAGCAACGTCGGTTTCGTGGTTTTCTTTGTCTGCGTTTGTTTACCGTTACGTCAAGTATCAAACACATCAAGATTTTTAGGTTAGCATTCAAAAAATAGAAAAAAGTGCAATTTGTAATTTTTATTTAGTGGATAACTTTGGTTTTAATAAATTAACGAGTGCAATTTTAAAATGACATCTAGATCTGAGTTTTCTTTGGAAGGAGTTGGTATACACGGCCCAAATTATCTCAAAAATGCTTTAACCAGTTGTTCAGATCCTTTAAAAGCGATAGAAGAATTTCAGGTATAATTATTGAAAAGTAGTAAACTTGCAGCCTGATATCGTTATTATTTAATTTTGGTTTATTTAGCTTGCGAATGGAATTTTACTTCCATCTTTACGACCAATGTTGCCGTTACTGGATTTGCATGGAGTTCGTAGATTGGACTTTCATACATCTGTAGTTGAGGTAATTACATCTTTAGTTTTACAACATTGCATTGTACTTATATCCCCATTTTTACGTATTAGGAACTGAGAGACAAATTAATCGCATTCATCAATGACTTGGGCCAACAAGAAGGGAAAGAACGGGATCGAAAGTTTAAAGAGTTACTTTTGAAAAGTTTTCCTGTAGTCAAAATCAAAGCCTTACGACCGATTGTTATGTGCATATTAAGAAATACACCACACATAGAGGATCAATATTTGAAAGTGCTAGTTCGAGATCGAGATTTATACAATGACACGGATACCGAAGTGAAGAGGCAGATTTGGAAGGATAATCAGTCGTTATTTGGAGACGAAGTATCTCCACTCCTAAGTCAATACATTAGCGAAAAGGAAAACATATTATTTGATCATCAAAATATAACAACACAGTTCTTTGGACCTTCGCCGAAAGTTCGTCGCCAGGGGGAAGTGGTGCAAAAATTGGCACATATGATAGGAAACAGTGTTAAATTATACGACATGGTTTTGCAGTTTTTGAGAACTCTGTTTTTACGTACTCGTAATGTTCATTACTGCACGTTGAGGGCCGAATTACTCATGGCTTTGCACGATTTAGAGGTACAGGACATCATTTCTGTTGATCCGTGCCATAAATTTACGTGGTGCTTGGACGCTTGTATTAGAGAAAAAAACGTTGACATTAAACGTTCAAGAGAATTACAAGGCTTTTTAGATAATGTGAGGAAGGGACAGGAACAAGTTTTGGGAGATTTATCTATGACTTTGTGCGATCCTTATGCGATTAATTTTCTTGCAACTTCGGCTATTAAAATTTTACAGCATCTAATAAACAATGAAGGAATGGCAAGGGTAAGTTTTTCTGCTCGGTAGTCAATTAGGCTGATTTTAGTCTTGAAATAGAAAAACTACAGATATGCATAATATGCACAAATACATAAAAACTCACAAATAAAAAACAATTTGTATGTAATTAAATTTTCTACAAAAAAGTTCCTGATATCTTAAATAGTTTAGGAATCTGATGCACTCAAAGCCGTATGTTTTGAAAAGTAATTTTATTCAAACCTACTTTTCTACATTACATTTAATTTAGGGGCCATGAAAACTTCTTCACAAATTATTTTTTTGTTTATTTTAAAATTAGTCAGGTGCATGAATTAAAATTTACAGTTGAATTAGCAATTTTCAATTAAAATGAGCTAATTTAATAATAATTAAATAACAGTTAAAAAGCAATAAAAAAGTTTTATATTGTTTTTATTGATTAACAAAATTTATATGATTATTACAGAGTATGTATTATTTACACATAAACAAAATTAATTTATTATTTTGACCTTAGAAATTCGATACGGCATAGATGAAATTTTATTTTGTATGATTTCTTCAGACCTTATTTTTTAGTGCTCTTTTTAACTCTTGTTGAAAACTGAATATCCATAAAAATATTTTTTTTGTATGGTTTTTCCAATATGGCGGCTAAATTGGAGTAGCTGGACCGTGCAAAATTAGTTTTGATTTTATAAAATTGATTCCAGCTTATCCCTAATTATTTTCACAATCAAATCTTGATTGACTGGTCTATGTACAGAAAATATTGAATTCGTTTCAACTTGATTTGAAATTAAATATTGCCATTTGCTTACCTGTTGTAATTGACTCAGCAATTACACATGGCATATGAATATAATATAAACAATGTTACTACGCCCCCATTGAAAAAAATTGAATTGTGGTGCCTTTCCTTTATTTGTGCATCCCTTTGCTCCAGTCCGCCTCTCCCAGTTTGGAAATCACTGCCTTGGCGAATAAAATATTTTTCACTATTTTTGTAGTATTCGCGCGGGTTTCATGGTAATAAATTTACGTAGTTTCATAATTATTTTAAAAACAAAATTTGTACTATATACCAGGGATGAGCAACCTTTTCTTGCAATGGGTCACTTACAAATTAAAAATATTTGCATGGGCCGCATGCAGGGCCGTATATAAGGGGGGGTTCAAACAAAATTTTATTCAATAAAATAAATAAATAAAAAACCTTGCTAATTTGTAAAACTCGAAAATCCGAAAGGACTCTGTCCAGAACAGAGAGAGTGTACTATATTTTAAACATCTTTATTGCTGATTTCCCTCAAAAATCACCTCTTTGTGATTCGAATTTTTTTATTATATTTCCAGTATTTACAAATAAAGTACCCCCTTATAATATATGGCCCTGTAAACTGGTCTTCTAATATTATTAAATTCAAGTTTTTGACTTTGACGCGTCTGTGTGTATGTCACAATCTTGAAAAAACCAGCCGAAATTACGGTTGATTCTAATTTTCCCCATATATATTTTTTCCCATGCAAATTCAGTTAACAAATTTTATACAGCATATTTCCTACAACATTTATGTTTACCATTTTTTTCTATCTTTAATAGGCAATGAGATATAGTCATAAAATGCGTATAAGTTTGTAATGGGAAGTAAAATACACGGGTAGGTTTGATTTTTTGTGATTAAAATTTTTTTACATACTGTTATCGTAGTTTTGAGTGAAATGTTGTGACAGACATTTTTTTAAAGTTTATTTTGTATATTGCATTTGATCAAATTTGATTGAATCTGGAATTAGTTTCATTTCAGGGCCATAATCTGTATCTATTCTGATTAGCCTATGTTACAGCTTTATTTTTGTGTAAATAATAACTTTTTAGGATAACACAATTTTAATTCTTTTACTACGCATGTTGGCACTAGGATTAAGTGCTTGGGTGATGATTGATTCACAAGATTTTAAAGAACCGAAATTAGATAGTCAAATTGTTACAAAATTTTTGCCAGCGCTTATGTCGCTCATGGTTGATGATCAAGTAAGGCATTTATCTGGAAAATTGCCCCCGGATGAAAGAGAGGCTGCCATCACTGTAATAGAACATTCAGGTCCATTACCAGATGCAGTTGAAGCTTATATTCAAGATAGTGCAGTGGCCAGTATATTAGCCATGTATTATACACTTCATGTGACCAAACATAAAGACAGAGCTGGATTATTGAGAATATTAACAGTGCTTGGAAATTGTAGGGACGATCGTGCATTTGAAGATCCATTTTTACATTCAATGGTGAGTTACTTTTTCTCGTTCAAGGGGACTATTATAGAAATAAATCATCTTTCAGGTTTCACTTTTAATACACATGCCAGAGGAGTTTACCACTGCAGATTTTTGTACAGGATTGTTTGACGAATTCTTCTTTGCTGGGTTAACAAAGGACAATGTGACCAGGCACTTATTGAAATTGTTGTGGTATATTTATTCGCGCCTTCCTGCAAACCGATTGCATACTTTGATAAAAGCTTTACAACCTAATCATCAACATACAGAAAAAGTTCACCTTCTGTACCAAAATCTTCAAGAAAAGATTAACTCCCAGCAGGAACCGGTTCTTCCTGTCGAAATGGATTTGGATATTAATTCTCCCCTTATGAACGTTCCAACTCCTGCACCATACCATCTAACATTATAGGAATAAAGAAGATGAGTAATTTTTTCCTTTATCCAAGGAGTTTTATTTGTGATTAAGTATTGTTTAGTTTTTATGAGGTGAAGACATAATTTCTAGGTACTAATTAGCTGTAGGATGACATTTCTTGATTAAAGTTTATATTTATGTTAGTGGCAGTTTGTTTTGTCTCTATAAAATTGAAATTAATTAATTAATTATTTTGAACAGTAAGGGATATACTGGAAACTAAAAATTCAATTGTTTTAAAATTCTGATTTATTGTATATATGAATTATTGGCAGAATATACCGATATAGCATCTCGAATAAGTGGCAAGATATGTTTTCTTGTTAGTTTTACATTTGCTTGTTTAAAATATGTAACATGAGGTATATCTAATTGTGTTTCTAAGAAAAAAAAATCGTATCCTTTCAATTGAATAGCATTCAATAAGTTATTAATTATTATTTTGCTTAAACTGTCATCATTTTCGTCACTGTAAACTGCTACATCACGTAGAACAGTTTTCTCAGCATCTGGTTCGATATGTAGACCAATTAAAACCGTTGTGTTACAGTTATGTTCTTTACAAAATAATTCTATATTTTGTAAAGCATTCGGTAATTTAAAGTAAGTCTCCACCAGCATTGGTAAACCTGGTATAGGAATTCCATTTACTACTTTAAGATCTTTGTATAGCAATTGCTTGGGAGTTAAATTTGAGATGTCATTATGTGCATTCCATAATTCATCAAAAATTTCGGTAACATTTACTTTCAAAGAATAATTTTGTTCTAATTGATCTGATACAACCAAATCTAATTCCTTAACTCTTCCAGCTTCCGGATTAAATGCAATTGTATCAAATGTAATGACGGCTGTAAAATATCAAGCAATAACTGGTAATGAATAAAAACTTGAAGAAAGAAATTTACCATACAACAACTCAGCAAGAATCTTGGTTATACAAGTCTTTGAATCCATGAATTTCTTTGCTATAAGTGTACAGCAACTTCCCACTTGTTCGATTACAATTTTGACATTTTCTTTGTCCCATATTGCACTACTATCTAATGGTCTGTGATCAAATATTTCGGTAACATATTTAGCCAGGAACAAATCTTTAGCTGGAAGTACATGAAAATCGACCAAACTTACACATAAATTTGTATTGAGACTTTCTAAATTAATATCATTCCTAAAAATAAAGGTAAATAAACAAATTATAAATTTGCTTTCCTTTCACAAACCTGAAAACTAAATTGTTACGATCAATATTATACTTTTTGAGAATGTAACAGTTCTCGGTTCTAAAGTCAAGTTCATGGGAGAGTATATTTAAAACGGGTATTATTTTAATATCCACTTTAGACGAGCTAGTTTCTTTATAATGGAAGTATCCTAATGCAAGAGAAGAAATCATAGAATCCAAGTCACAAGATTCGTTTCCCATAATAACATGAATAGTTGCAGAATCGTTTAAATTTTTCTACAAGTTAGGTTATAAAACGTCTGTAATTAAAGTCATATTTACTTACACTAATTTCTTTAGAAAGTTGAAGAAATTTGTTGAATTCAACCATTTTTATGCTATGTTGTATAGTTAAATAGATTACTGATAAATATTATTTTCAAAATATGAAAAATTCAAATTGGTTGACAACTCTTGACATCTCGGGCTTTTACGTTTACGTTCGTTCATTTAAAATTTAATATTGGAATTCAATAATAGATGGCCAATTGCTAATTTCAAAATTGCGGTAAATCAGTTAGCTGTTTAGATTTTTTCTTCCAAACAAAAAATTAACTGGTAAGTAGGTACCCCACTGCAATATTGCAACAAACTTTAAAATTTTCTGTTCTGAATGCATGAAATTTTGCACACGAGTTCCTTATAATATTATAAGGAAGGTGGAAATTAAAAAAAATGCTTTAAAGAGGCCTAACTCTCGAGGGTTTGAATTTAGAAAAAAATTGTTGTTAAATATTGTTCTTAGAAAAGTGTCCTCTATCACGACCTAAGTTATATAAAGTGAGTGCGGGGACACCCTGTATATGTTACCGGCAATCTGCGAAATCAGTCAATTTGCACAATGCCTAGATCACAATCTAGTAAATAAGGTCTGTGGCATCTCACCACATTGCCCTTTACATTGCCCAAAGCTTTTTGTCACGTTTTGTGACCCTTCTGCGCAGCATGTGCGTGTGTTGACGGCCACCATCTTTGATTTTTTCCCCGCGATAATTTAAATTCCTGTGTTAAAAAATATTGTAATTGATGAATTAGGTATTTGTTAATAGGTAGATTAGATAGATATTGTAAATAATACACAATTTCATATTATTATATATTTTTTAATATAATATATCTCAGATCAATCATCGTTAAATCAATTTTCAAGTATTTGTGGTTCTAAAAAAAACCCATTTTGTTTTGGATAATTTATTATCATCCTGTCATCTGCAAATTTTTAAATTATTTACGTTGTTTTCTAATAAAATCAATCAAAGTACAACAATACCAACTTAATAACTTGTAAACAAACGAAAGATTGTCAAGTAAATGTAAACAAACAAGATGGTGGTGGACAACATACAACAGCGGGTTGCCTAACTTCGTAAATTTTGGCATGCGCGGATCGAGGAGCCACAGACCTTATTTACTAGATTGTGGCCTAGATAATGTGCAAACCCACCAAGTTGTAAGGTATTGTGCAAATTCACTAGTACTTTAGGCAATCTGCAAAATGGCTACCGTCTTTCAGGCAATGTGCACATTGTCTATATTGTTAGTTAATGTGCCTTTTGAAAATGTAACAGACTAGACATTGTGCGAAATGCGTAAACTACTAGTAGGGGAGAAGCTTGCATGTTGCTACCTTAGCTACATTTTGGTATTGGACCAATGTCATAAACTAATGGTCTGGTTATGCTCACCCACTTAACACTTATCACTTAACACTTAAGAGGATTAACCAATAGAATTATATGTATAGCCATTTATTTTAGCAGTTATTTATCTAATTATTGGTTAATTCTCTTAAGTGTTAAGTGATAAGTGTTAAGTGAGTGAGCATAACCAGACCATAAACTTTGACTGAAATCGAAACCTAAGGAGGAGTAGTCACTTTTAAACTAGTTCTGGAGCGAACAGAGCCAATAAGACAGTGTGTGTTGAAGAAAGTTTGAAATCTTGTATCTTGAAAATTTAAAATTTGAAAGTATGCTTTTGTTCTGTGCTGATAAATTGAACATTTTTATCGACAAATCAACGTCAATATATTTTCTGTGTTTCTTTTTCATTCTTCTTTTTCTGCTTGTGGCTAGGGTCAACCCTGTTTGCCTGGCCTTCGGATTATTCAGTGGAAGAGGAGAACCAGCTCTGTGCCCATCTCTTGGGTGTTCGTCCCGGCAGTCTTTTCCCCGTAGGTCGTCCATTTTTACAAATTTTCATTCAATTTACATAATCCTGACAAAATTTCAAACATATCATGAATCGGCAATTTTTGTCTGTACCCCTAATTCTAAAGTAGCGTCAAAATGCAGGTTGCCACCCTTTTCGGCTTGCAAGTCGCTACCTCTCTTTCTTCGATTGTTTACACTCATATGCAAGTTTTTATGATTGTTTGTTGTTTACAATATTGTTATTGAGTCAAAAGTGAAGTGTTTTTTATTGCATTTTACTGATATTTTCGGTGATTATTTTTACAATTTCCGTTCGCTCAAAATGTGCTGATATGCAGTGGCGTAGCTACTATAGGGCAAAGCGGTGCAATGCACCGGGGCCCCGGAGCCCAGGGGGCCCCCTGATCTGTTTTTTTTATAATTTCTAATGCAAACATGTGGAAAAAGGGGGAACGGGGGGGCCGATTTTTTTTATGCACCGGGGCCCTTGTCCACCTAGTTACGCCATTGCTGATATGCGGTTTAGTGTTTGCACTTGCCCTAATTGTGATTCCGATAATGATTTCGAATGATTTCATAAAATTTTACAAAATTAAATTTGGAAAATTATTACATTTCGTTATTTTACATTGCCTAGTCAATGTGAGTCTGTTATATTGTCAAAAAGCACATTAACTAACAATATAGACAATGTGCACATTGCCTGAAAGACGGTAGCCATTTTGCAGATTGCCTAAGGTACTCAGATTTTTCCACATTGTGCTCCCTGGAAGGACAGGGGTGTAGACTTACGAAATAATTTAACGTGCTCGGTTGGGTCCATAGGACATTCCAAACACGGCCTCCAGGGCAAGAAATCCGGTATAATACCGGATCAACGCATACATGCGTATGTGACCGACAGTGACAGACAAGTCACAAGCACATACGCACACCCTCCCACTCACTCAGACCAGCTAGCAGGTCGTGTAGGCTCGCCAGGCCTTTAGGTTGAGGCGCATCCCTCTGTAGGGCGCACCCCGACCCCCTGCACACTCACCCACGATCATCAACGCCGCTCCAGCCACGGCCCACCGGCCCTACGACAGAAGGCACTCACCGAAAACTGCGAGAGCCGGCTGCAGGACTCCTCATCACTTACAAGCCGGCTCAGATCACCATCCGGACCATCTAGCGCCAAATCACTCCTGAGGTCTGAATAGAGTCGACACTCGAAGAGGATGTGCCGCCAGGTCTCAGGTTCACCACACGTACAAAGATCCGTATCTGACAGGTCACGCATGAATAGAAAGGAGTTCATGCTACCGTGGCCCGTCAGCAGGAAACCCAGGAAAAGTCCAAAGTCGAACCAGGGGTTATTTACGACAAACAGAGCGTCACCAAAGAATGTTCTGGTGACCGCACCAAACTCGGAGTTGGACCATCGCTCCCGCCAAACAGAATAGGAGCGCTCCCGGAGTAAACGCTTAAAAGCATTTTTGGGAAGGTCCCTATCGCCAATCGCCATCAGATCGTCGGGCAACTGATGAAGGCCCCTCTTAGCTCTATGCAACTCCGAACGCTCTCTGGCCAGCAAGTCCCAGGGAAGAGCACCTCCCAAGACTTGCATGGCCTCGGTAGATACCGTGCGACATACTCTAATGGTGGCGTACAGTGCAACCCGCTGACAGCGGTTTATTGCCACCCGCGCATAAGCCAGGCGCATGGATTCACCCCACACCCCCGCCCCATACGCCATGCACGCCACCAGCAGCCCCCCGTAGATCGTATTTATTGCCTTCCTCCCCAGACCCCAGTCCCTCCTGAGCACCCGCCTCAGGCCGCCAACGGTCGAAGCCATCCTGTCTCTAAGAACCCGGAGATGTGGCTGGAAGCTAAGTCGCTCCCCAACCAACAATCCAAGGTACTTGGCCTCTGTCTTATACGAGATCGTGGCATTACCCAAGCGCACCGTAGGGTGCCTATTTGTAGATAGGTGACCCTTAAGTAGCATTTGGAACGTCTTCTCCACTGAGATCCGGACTCCCACAGACTCACCCCACTCAGCCACCTCTCTCAGGCCCTCCCCAGCTAAGAGCTCCAACTCAGCCCTGCTATCTCCCTCAACGGCAATGAACAAATCATCTGCGTATGCCACAACGAAGTACCCCAGCTGTTTTAACCTTCTAAGCAGGACATTGAGCAGGGTGTTCCACACAGGTGGGCCCCCTATGGAGCCCTGTGGGCATCCCCTACTCACCATTTTCCATACTTCGGAGTTCCTTCCCGCGACACACACCCTCCTGTCACTAAAGAAGCTGTCCCAGAGAAGGATATCCGGGGATCTCAGATCCAACAGCAATCTAATGATGACAGGCCACAGAGGACCGTCAAAAGCACCCTTAAAGTCCACGAAGACCCCGAGAACGTATTTCTTACTCGAACCCTGTACATGGGTCAGCAGCGAACGCCAAGCGTCTTCCGTGCTAAGACCCGCGCGAAAGCCAAACTGGCTATTACACGACGTTCCGAGCGTATGTTCGGCAAGTCGATTCACCATTATCCGTTCTAGTAATTTGCCCATTACCGGCAGAAGGCATATTGGCCTATACGAGGACGGATCCGTTCTTATTTTGTCGGGTAATTTAAGGAGTATAACCAGCCTCGCGACTTTCCATCTCTGAGGAAATACCCCTCCTCTTACGCAAGAAGAAAGGAGCGCAAAAACATATTCAGGGATCGCCCTCCAAATCGCCCTAAGGGTTTCAGGACGTATCCCATCAGGCCCAGGGGCCTTACCCACCTTTATTCTCCCCATAGCAATCTCAACTTCCTCAAGCCGGAGCCCCGGAGGAGCACCCACACCGCCCAATTCAGGAGCCCGTATTCGGGGGTCAGTGGGAGGGAAGAAGCCGTCCAGCAATAGTCCGACTCTCTCCTCCCAGCTCGAAGAGAGACGGTCACCCACCCTAATAGATCCGATGTCACACAACCCCGCGGAGCGGCCGGTGCAGATCTTGTATACCCGGCCCCACGGGTTGGCATTACCTTCCCTTCCCACAAACTCACGCCAATTGCGGAGCTTCCGTTCTCTTATCTTGCTCTTATACAGATGACTAAGAGCAAGATAATCATTCCAAAACTCCTGGCAGCGAACATCCCCCCGGATGCGCGCCCGCTGGAAGCGCTTCTTTGCTGTTCGGGTATTCGAACGCATGACAGACAGTTGAGAAGACCACCACCTAAAGTACTAGTGAATTTGCACAATACCTTATTACGACTTGGTGGGTTTGCACATTATCTAGGCATTGTGCAAATTGACTGATTTCGCAGATTGCCGGTAACATATGTTCACCGGATATGCGCAAAAACATAGGTTGACATCTAATTGATAATGATGTTATTCTTAATCATATTAAGTCAAGTCGTATTTTGCCCCACATTGTGATCTGAGCTTTTACTTTCCAGTTTTGTTTTGCTACTTTTGCTTCTAACTTTGCTAGTTGCTAGTCAAAAATACTGGTTAAGCTTAAGGTAAGTTAAGCTTTAACCCTTCTGGCTGGCTCATAGCTATCTAGATGGGCCGCTATGAAGCTGGAGATATTGGCAACTGCAATTGACGCTTTCTGAATTACAGCTGGAAATGGTGTAAATGTTTCAGTAAACTCAAGATAGCTGTGCAATATTACTTTTTACATTCTATAAAAATAATAGGGGAGAGTCGGGATGTTTGGGTCAATTTTTAATAAATACATTTTATTTAATTTCTGAAACATAATTGACGAACCTTAAATATACCATTGCGTAGAACAGGTATTGCACAAGCTATGTAAATAATGTAGAATGGATCACTTTAATTTTGACACAAGTTTTTTTAAATTGTAGTAGCAGAGAAAATTTGACCCATTTATCCCGCATGTGGGGAGGTTTGGGTAGGTAATAGGGATGTATGGGTATATAGTCATTTAAACTAAAAGAATTGTTTTTTAATGAATATAAACTAAAATAACATAAAATAATATTAATAAGCAACACTATCACGAAGCAAAATAAACAAAATATTAACGCAACATAACAAATATTTCAATAAAGATTCAATTCTTAACTCCCTACTCTATTCTTATAGATTCTTAGTCTTTAGCAATCTCTCACATTTCTGACCCATTCCTCCCACTGGTGCCAAAACACAAAAATGTGGTTGGAATTTTCGCATGTGGAAAGTTGGATTATATTGAATAATAGTCATGTTAAGCTTAATAACTAATCATTCCAATGTAATAGTCGTTTTAGAGATATTTCAAAAGAAATAAAAAATAACTGACATATAATAGATATATAAAACGAAAATTTACCTGGTCAAAAAGCCGTTTTATTCGATAAAACAATTAATATTTACAGTCACGCTGCGATAACAATGGGAAAGAGTTTCGACACCTTATGGGACCTTGGTGGAGGTAGTTATGCGTACGTTAAACTCTTTGGGAATGTAATTTTGGCATCGACCCAAACCTCCTCTGACCCAAACCTCCCGACATTCCCCTACTTATATAGAGTTCCCGCATACTAAGTTAACAGGGTTTGCCATATATCTTGCGTAGTAGAGGTGGAGGGAGAAAGTGCCAGTGCTGATGTCGTGCAAACGGAACGTACCAATGTTTTCTTCCGCACATTAACCACATCCTGTCAACTTTGAGTGCCAGTATTTTACATTTAATTTAATAATTGCACTTTTTACAATTTATTACAAAAATGTAAATTTAATCGCGTAGAGGTTATTATAGCATATCAATTCCTTGCTTTTGAACAAGTTAGAGATAAAACAAGTGAATTGTGCAACCAAAGTCGTTTGCGCAGTATATCTTAATCTATGCTTAAAATCAGAGCTTTAATTTTGTGTCATAAAATTTAGGTTTGTGACTTTGCTAGAAGTGTTAATATAATCCTTGCCAGAAAGAAAAAAACGGAATGCTACCAATACTACCTAAATAAATAAAAATGTTATTTCTTATAATATGAGTACCAAAAATATATGATAACTCTATACTTAGATAGAGTTACTAATTTTCTTCCTCATTTGCAGATGGAGCTACCTATTTGGGGGGTTACTATTTAGAATTTATTAAATATCGTGATTTTATATGTCAATTTTAAAAGATATTAACACCCAAATCAGTAGCACCATGTCCAAAGAAGGAGAAAATTATCGCACTAGACCCGAAAATTATTAACCCCATCTATTTACAAGGGAAAAAAACATACATATAAGTAATTATAGAATTTTCCATCTTTACAGCTTTTATATCTTTGATAGTACCCACAAAGGCCGTTAAAAGTACGGCTATTGTATTTCCTACTTTTATTACGTTGCAATAATAAAAGTGTTTTACTTACATCTATACATAATATGCCATCAACTTGAAACCGATTTTGCACCCCACTTACTTATATTCATTTTTATGACCCTTCATCTAGTGCTTAAAACTAGAAATTAGAATTTTAATTGTGTTTTGTAATAACACACAATTTTGATTTATTAAAAAATTTTTAAATTGGTGTTGTTAAAATTTTAGATAGGATCACATGCAGGAGAATGTGATCCCTCAAAAGACTCGTGTCTAGAGACAGTATATTTTGTTTTTGATCCTGAATCCTTACGCATGCGCATTTGTTTCTTTTTTGTACTTATGAAAATCAAATGTAATTTTGACAGCTGTCAAATTTTGTCAAAGTAGTACGTTTATTATTTAAATTATTTCCTTCTATAATAATAGACCGTAAACGGTAATACTACTAATTGTTTAGTAATTTTAGTGTGAAATTTGTGATTACAAATGTAAATAAAAGTACAATTATTAAAAAAATCACTTTAAAACTCATATAGGCGAAAAGCCGTCTTTAAATTACCACATTTAAATTATTTCCTTCTACAATAAACTGGCGTTCATAATAATTAATATAATACATTTTATTTTATTAAATACAATATATTTAATATATTATATTAAATAATTAGTTTGTTAACTTTAAAGACGGCTTTTCGCCTGTATGAGTTTTAAAGTGATTTTTTTAATAATTGTACTTTTATTTACATTTGTAATCACAAATTTCACACTAAAATTACTAAACAATTAGTAGTATTACCGTTTACGGTCTATTATTATAGAAGGAAATAATTTAAATAATAAACGTACTACTTTGACGAAATTTGACAGCTGTCAAAATTACATTTGATTTTCTTAAGTACAAAAAAGAAACAAATGCGCATGCGTAAGGATTCAGGATCAAAAACAAAATATACTGTCTCTAGACACGAGTCCTCAAAAGTAGCCAATAATGAAAAACATAAAATATGTTACCTTTTTATGAACCCACATTTAAAATTTTTAGTATAACTAATTGTAAGTAAATAAATCAAACCTCTGCCACCATAATTCGTTGAGGATATACATATAAGGTGAAGCAAAATTAGCAAACAATTTAATTACAGCTAACGTTAATTTTAACTCAGAAAATTATTTACAAAGAGTGGAAAATCTTTAAATTCTACAACGCACATAGGCGCAAACCGAGCGCAAACTGACAGTGTGATCGTCAGTTAATTGTACTAGAGATAGAGAGTAAACTATCTATATCCAGTTAGCTCTTGCACAGCTTAATGAACTAAATTTCGACTCCTTTTTTCACGGATAGCAACCTGAACAATCCTGGCAATTGACCAACTCTGTAAATTCAAAGATTGTATATTCAAACTAGTGCTGTCAGCGATTACCGGTTTTTTCGGTTAATCGGTTAACCGGTTTCGGTTAACCGCGGCTTTTACTAGTACCGAAAACCGGTTAACCGGAAAACCGTTTTTTTGCCGGTAAATTTTATCGGTTTTCTTACCGGTGATTTTTACTGGTTTTTTTACCAGTTATTTGTCGGCATTTCTTACCGTTTTTTTTGCCGGTATTTTTACCGGCCTTACTTATGATGATATTATTTTTTTAATTTTTTTATGATATTATTTTTAACGATATTTAGCCATTCCTTCTACTTCGACACCTGCCGAAAGAGTTTTCTCTACGGCAGGTAATATTATAACGGCAAAGAGAAGTTGTTTAAAAGGTAAAACTGTTAATTAGCTAGTTAGTGTTTTTGCACGATAACTTGACTAATTAATAAAGTAATTTTTTGTAATAAAAAAAAGTAATTTTTTGTAATAAAATAAATTTTCGTTATTCCGGACGTAAAACTAACCTTTTCATCAACAATTTCAGGTACGATAAGTACCTGTTTTCGTATATGGCAGAATAACGAAAAGCGCGAGGGGTAAATCACCTGACAAAAGTACGTACACCACTTCTCCTTTTCCTCAAAATCTCCCAACATCTCCCCACATTTCCTCACATCTCCCCACATTTTCTCACATCTCCCCACATTTCCTCACATCTCCCCACATTTCCTCACATCTCCCCACATTTCCTCACATCTCCCCATATTTCCTCACATCTCCCCACATTCCCTCACATCTCCCCAGATTTCCTCACATCTCCCCACATTACCTCACATCTCCCGACATTTTTTTTGTTTTCCCACCATCTCATCATATCTTTCTAATTTCCATACATTTCATATATTTTTTATAAATAAATTTGAAAACAAAAATATTAAAAGCGAGAACAAAAATTAAAATTAACATAGGTTTATCCAGAACATAAGTTGTTTTACTGAATATTATTTTTGGCTTTCTTTCTTCAAATATGACTTCTTCTAACTTTTTCTTTTTTACTTACGCATCCCTTTTGCCACGTTTCATTTCTTTGTATAGTTTGATTATCCTAGATCTCTGTACAGGGGACAGTGGCGCAACTAGGATTTAATTTGGGGGGGGGGGGTTGGCAGACACAATTTTAACAGTAAATTATTAGGGGATTTTTATTTAATATTTATTGTTAATACATATTAAAATTTATTTTTTAATCGGCCTCTGGGAGGGGTTTTAACCCCCCCCTCGGTGCGCCACTGACGGGGATATTGTCATTGGTAAATTGCCAATCATATTTATGGGCCCGAAAAAAATGAAAGAATCTTCAACTGTCTAGACTAGTGATGGGCGCATTCGGAATACATAATCGGAATGATTCCGATTATTAAAATAATCGGATTTATTATTAATATTAATATTACCGTATTAATAATACGGATTATTAAAATAATCGGATGATTCCAATTATGTCAAAATGGTAATGAAAAATAATCGGATGATTTTCGAATGCGCGTGCAATACGATTCTTGTTTCGGCGTCACTCGTTCAAGAATCAGAATATTCAATCGAATGATTGCTCGAATGAAAGCTTGCAACCGAGGTATGTATACAATTTTATTCACAATCAGTTTGTAAATAATTAAATCTCATCAAATTTAATTTTATTTAATTTTTAAAAATAAAATTTTTTGTTAGTTCCTTTTCTTGCCACACTGCGACATTGCAGGTCGGGAAGTGATCACTTCCCAACCTAAGGTTTGAAAGTAAAACAAAATAGCTTTCTGATTGGTTGGCAAGTGAAAGTCAATAATAAACTGCTTCCCAACTGTTTAAAAGTCAGGAATGTGTCGATTACTAACTGATTGTGAATAAATTTCATTTATTCCGATCGTATTTATCGGCCCCCCCCCCATAGCATAACGATGGATAAAAAAGTCTTATTCCCCCCCCACACACACACAGGCATTTTTTCTGAATCCCCCCCTAAATGACCAATGGTTAGCTACGGCCCTGCTAATATTAAAATTTTGATGGACGGTTTCCATACGAAACGGAATATAAAATAATCGGATAATATTCCGATTATTGAAATCATCCGATTATGCTCATCAATAGTAAAGAACTTCTTAGCTAGGTATTCCATACATTTGATTGGTCAAATTTGACATAGTATTGACATAATAAATTATTATGTCAAATTTGACTAATCATATTTAAGGAATACCTGCTAAGGAATTCTTTACTAGGAAATTCTTAAATAAAATGTTGGTGAAAACGGGCTTTAGCAGTAGCGTAGCTAGTGGGGGCGGAGGGGGCGGACCGCCCCGGGCGGCACATTTTTTAAGGTTAAAAAAAGGTCATTCAAAAATTTTTAGGGGCGGCATTAAGGGCGACAAAAGAATTTTTTTTTGATATTTCATCAATTAGGAAATATGATTAATAAAAGGTCATTCAAGAACATTTTCCGCCCCGGGCGGCAAAAGTTCTAGCTACGCCACTGCATTTTAGCATCATAAAATAATGCGCCTGAACTGGCCTATTGTGACCTATAATAATTATGTCAACTTTCTGTGAACAATAACATAAAAGCTACAGGGATGTAGTCGTAAAATAAAAAGTGCCGGGGCGAAAAAAAAAAAAAAAGCTCGCCGCAGGCGAAATTTTTTTTTGAAAGGGGGCGTGGCCTAATTTTTTAACGCACTAATGGGATATATGTATGTACAATTTAATAAGTTTTATTTATGCTCGATCGAAAGCTTAAATACACGACTAATATAATTTCCATAATTCGTAATTTTTTGCAAATTTAATTATTTAATGCAATAAAAACACTAACTTCACTTTTGACTCAATAACAATTATTAGGTCTTTTCCAACCACGAGGATTTCCAGTAATATTACTACAACGCAAGCGCAATAGATAAAAAGTCATGCGCAGAAGACAAAAAGTGTTGCTTTTTATCTATTGCGCTTGCGATGTAGTAATATTACTGGAAATTACTCGTGGTTGGAAAAGACCTATTGTAAACATCAAACAATCATAAAAACTGGCATATGAGTGTAAAAACAAGCGAAACACGATATGTAGTAACCTGCAAATCGTAAAGGGTGGCAACCTGCATTCTAGCACTAGTTGAATGTAAAAGCAATACAGAAAAAATATTTACCTTGATTTCTCGATTAAAATGTTCAATATTTATGACCACAGAATAAAAACACAATTTTAATTTTTAAATTTTCACGATACAACTTTTCAAACTTTTGTCAACACACACTGTCTTAGTAGCTCTGTCCGCTCCAGAACTAGTTTAAAAGTGATCACACCTCCTTAGGTTTCGATTTCAGTCAAAATTTAGTTTATGACATTGGTCCAACACCAAAATCTAAGGGGGGTGGCAACTTGCAGACAGTAGCAACCTGCAAACCTCTCCCCTACAATTTATTTACAACAAAATGCAATAGAAAAAAAAACGATAATTTTAGAATAACGACCACAGTTCCCCTTTTTCTTGACTCGTGGAACACTCGTGATTAACATGCCGAGACTGGGTATCTTCAGCATTTCTATGTCGAAGCAACCACGTTTTCACGTAAGGTGTTACGTCCCATTGTTGAAGTGGAGGACCATTAAGTTTAATGAACATTGAGGACGACACATGCTTTATTAAAAGATTTGTTCGCAATGAGGTAATAATTAAATTCATGGCACTAAAACCTCGTTCACATTCACTGCTGCTGCAAGGAATTGTTTTTAGGATATCCATGAGTGGTTTAAGATATACAGGGGAAGTTTTTCCACCTGTATCGATAAAATCTCTAAAGCCACTGATCACTAAATGCTCATCAGCAATGTTGAAACGAGTGCACATATTTCTTATTTCTTCTTCTCCGTACCTTAACATTGCTTGCGTATCATCTTCGGGCCAGGTGTCAGGATTTAGAATTGCAAATTCTTCTAGGATCATATTATATCCGGACCTCTCCTTCTCAAATTCATCATTATTTCTTGATCTTTTAGATGCAGTTAACGTAAAGCAACGAGATTCCAAATTGTTTCTCATGCTAGCAATAAACTGCTCCCTATTTATAGAAACAATTTTTTTATTGTTAGTCAGCTCTATGCCTTTAAAATTCATATTTTTTGCACATGTAATGCATTCTTGTTCCTTAGATCCAGGTTTATCTCTCATACTTCCTATAACTCTAATGGTTCTTTTGATTAATCTATCGGCTTTGACGATAGTACATAAGCTTTCCTGGAGCTGCAAAGACAGAGTGGATAATTCTTCTAAAATGTCATAAATCAAGGCCAAATCTTTTAGAAATTCAATAGATTCCATTCTTTCAAAAAGGCCTCTGTATTTACTGCGATCTGTACTTTTCCTCGAGGTGTCATTGGCGGCTTCTTTAAAATGTTTCAATAACGCAGTATATGTATTCCAAACTGATTTTACTGTCCGTAAACTACTGGAAACCCAACGAACATCTAATAATCTACCAATTTTGGTTAATTGGATCCCCAAATCTGTGGCTATGCTCTTTAATTCATTTGAATTTTTTTGAGATTGACTATATAAAGCGTATAAAGTGTCCATGAAAGATTTGAAATGATTAACAGCATTTATATCATTGATGCTGTCATCCACGGCCAATTCTAAACGATGATTTAAGCAGTGCCAGATAATAATGTTTGGATTTTTTAATCTGTCTTTTAACAATTTGGAAACACCTCCATTTTTCCCCAGCATTGTACCAGCACCATCTGAAGTAAAACATATCAAGTTCTTTTGTAAAAATTCTTCATTGAGGCCATATGACGAAAAACAATCCAAGAGTGCTTCCAAAATAACTGGTGCAGATTGTGTTTTTAAAGATATTAAGTCAAGAAATATTAGCTCTGCTTTTTCTCTGACGCATGTTTGAATATAAATAATTAAAGCTGATTCTTTACCTAATGTAGTCGACTCATCAATTAAAACTGAGAACTTTTTGTTCTCCTCAATTAAATTAGCTGTTAATTTTTTTCTAAATTCTGCGGCTATGTGCATTATTATTTCAGTACCACTAGTACGAGAATGTAACGTGATTCCTAAATCTACTCCATTTTTCATTTGCAGTTCAATTAAGCTCTCGTAATCTGTAAAGGGCCTGTCATTTTTTATAGTGTAATAAGCCGTGCGAAAAAGTTTCTCAGTTTTTTCAATATAAGCTTCTTTCTGTTTAATATTGATTTTTTCCAACTTTGTCTTCTTAGCCTCCTCTAGAATTTTGAAAGCATTTTGATGTGCTTTTGATAACTGATGTGCAGAAATTTTAGTCCGCAATGATTTTAGTTTTTGATTTCTTTCAGAACCATTAAAAGTGACTATGCAATCAATCCACTCAGAACTTAATGAGACACCTTGCATTTTATACGAGCCTAAATGTCTGCACTTCAGAACAATACTTACATCCCAAAAAACCATTTTTTGTTATTAACCATGCGTGTTTCTGTTTCCGTTCCAACCATTGACTTTCAGACCAAACATTCCAAATACTAGTTGATTCTTTATTCGCTGCTTTTTCGACACTTAAAAGTTCATTACTAGGGACATTTTCGTTGGGTTTCGACGTCGACGGGATAGCTATATGTTCATTTTTGCTTGCCTTTTCCTTTTCTTCACATATTTTGGTAGATGATGTTGAAGCCTCATCGTCTACTTTCGGAATTTTTGATGGAATCGATGAAAAGAAACTTGTAATTTTTGTTTCTGCAGTTCTCTTCATCGTAAAATTTCTGGTAAATTTCAACTCTTATTACATCGAACAGTGGAATTTGGTAACTTTTTGAAGATATTTAACCTTTATGTAGTGCCGCTAATCTTTCCTACATGCATTTCAAATGGGAACTTTGCCTCAAAGACGACAACGATGGTACTGGCGAATTTGCTTGCATAATTAAGTTTACATTTGCTTATTTTATTTATGTGGGTGTGCAAGTCATTGCTAGCGCGACAAAAAGTTGGAAAGATCCAACTTTTTCCAACTATGCATGCAGTGTTAAAATTTAACCTGTATAATAAACTTATCGAATTTCAATGTAGTAAGCATTTTTATCACAATATATACCTTAGCGATATAAAGTGAATGGGTATTATAATTTATTGTTAGCGACTAACATCGTTGTTGTCAATTCAATCACTTGTTAAATTTTGAGTTCGAGTTTTTTTTAAAACTTATTTACCCAATAGTAATTTGGAATTTTTGAAAAAAATACCGGGACAGCGCCCTGACACCACTGTAGCCAGGGCGGCGCCCTGGCGCGCCCTGGCCCGACTGCACCCCTGAAAAGCTACACATATAATAAAGAATAACACTACAAAATAATGAATATTTGTAACATTTATACTTCTACTAATGTAACAAGAAAACGAGACGAAGTGTAAACAATACAGCCTTTCAATTGACTCGTCTCAACGCCATGTGTCGACCACCAACTTTTCTACTTTGTTTCAACATCTCGCGAATATTTCCGATATCTCCCACATCTCCCCGACATCTCACCTACATCTCCCAACATTTCCTCACATCTCCTCCATATCTCCTCACATCTCCTCCATATCTCCTCACATCTCCCCACATCTCCTCACATCTCCTCGCATCTCCTCACATCTCCCACACATTTCTTGCCTCATGTACACCAAATCTCCCCGGTGATTTACCCCTCGGAAAAGCGCTTTACATTACGCAGCCGTAAACCTTCTTTTTCACCTCGGGGGCGTTCGGGTGCCTCGTGCTCCGCTAACGCTACGCCCTCGGCACCCACCCGCGCCCCTCGAACGAAAAATCTCGTTTTACGTCCTTGTAATGAAAAGTACTATTATTTTTATATTTTTTAAAAGCGATGTTATTCTAAATATTATTATGTTGGCGTTGTTATCAGTCGCGACGCATGCGCAGATTAAAATAATAACGTAAATTTGAAACTGCGCATGCGTCTGATCGGAAATATTTAAATTATAAAACTGTTTTTACTTTTTACCGGTACGGTTTTTACCGGTAAAACGGTTTACGTAAAAAACGGTTTTTCACCAAACCGGTTAACCGGTTTTTAAAATTTACGGTTTCTTACAGCACTAATTTAAATATAATTTTACAGTCATAACAAAAATAACAATATAGAATATAAATTTTTAAGAAATACAGCTGGATATAAATGTCAGATAAGAAGAGAAATGAAGAAATAAGAATCGAGCTGAAGGTTGAAGAACTTAATGAAAGAATAAAAGAAAATAGGTTGAAATGGAGTAACCATTTGGAAAGAATGTCATCCGAAAGAATACCTTAAAAGCTGGTTCACACTATATGATTTTTCATCTGACTTGTCATATGACTTGTCATATGACAAATATTTTTAGGTTCACACTATCTGATTTTTGCTATTATAGAAGTCATAGCTAAATAATAAGCTCGGTCATAGCAAAATAATAAGTGATTTTCAGAATAGGACGGTGTCTATTTTGCTATGACTTCTTGAAAGATATTTTTACAAAATTTCAAAAACTTAATTTTTTATAAAAAATTATTATTTTTATTGAAATAATCACAAAAACTGAAATATATTTTAACAAAAATTTATCGAATATTTTAGAAAATTTTTCTTTAAATTTTTCAAAATATCGTTAATTTTTCAAAAAAGTGACTTTTTTCCGAAATTTCAAAAACTAAATTTTTTATAACAAATAATAATTATTGAAATAATCACAAAATCTGAAATATTTTTGAACAAAAATTTATCGAACATTTTAGACAAATTTTCTTAAAATTTTTAAAAATTTGGTCAACATAATTTTTCGTCAAAAATGATTATTTCTTAAAAAATTTTTGGATAAAATGAAGAAATAGACACCGATGACAGAATAATTTCTATTAGATATAAAATTCAATTCAAAATCAACCACTTATTGCTATAAACTTTGGTTAATTCACGGTTAATTATAATTTTTTTGACATATGACAGCCATTTTGACGTTTTAGTAATAAGAAAAGTTGCAAGCAATATTACACAGTGTGAACATAAAAATTGTTGGTCGTATGAAAAGAGAGAGAAAAAAGAGTTTTGTATGATTTTTGCCATGACTTCTCATATGACCGAGTCAGATGAAAAATCATATAGTGTGAACCAGCTTTTAAACGCATGGCATTACAAGCCGAAAGGAAATGAATGTATTTCATTCGACAAATCCGAAAGTTTGTGTTTTTTAGTAGGTACTTTTTTTGTACCAAAATTGCAAAGCTTTGAAAGAGTTTTGAAAAGTTTTATTTACTATTAAATGAATATTATTCTTACCATATACATGTACTATACAGGGACTATTGAAATCTTAATGATATTTAAACATTTTAATACAATATCGCGTTTTCTTTCATCAAATAAAGATGAAATACTATCGATTAACTTCAGTTGGGTATGTGAAATGTAGGTATCCTTGTGTTTCAGTTGGAACAAAACAATGAAATTGAGTTTGGAATTTCCTACCTTTTCAACCCAATAATTGGAATGCTTTAATAATATAGACAATTTAATTTACAAAGCAAAGGTTTAAATTTCCTTATTTACATTTTCTCAATTGAGATTTAGCAATCAATCTCTTGAAATTTGAAGTGGATATAAAATGAATGGATATAACTTTGATTGTTTTAACGTTAAATAGTATTTTTCAACTTACAGCTTTTAACTTTTGAAATTGTTATTCAAATGGCAATGATAAAACATATTTTGCAGTTTTATTTTCAACCACATATTATTATACAGGGTGGGCCATAAAGAATTTGCCGTTTTAAAACATCTTTGCCATCGAACGGTATGTCGGAGCGGGGTTCGAGTAGTGGGGATCAGTAGCTTGGTTATTGGAAATTCAGTCCGTTCATGTTCTGTGTTCAGTCACCATGGGGCGCTTTCCGGGTGAGCAGCATGCATTTTGTGTAACACATGTTTATATACAGGGTGAATGAGAGCACCCGTATCAGCAATTTTTTTCCAAAAAGGCTAGTCGTAGAGAGTTGGGTTAAAAAAATTTATTATAAAAGACATAATAAAGAATCGAATGGTGCTATTATTATTTCTCGGAAAGGTCGGCGTCCCAAGTAGTTTGCTCCAGAAACTCCAGAACTCCAGTATTTTAAATGGTACCATAGGTCGAAAATGGTATCGTTGAAAAGATCTTGCAAAAATAAGCAAGTTTTGTAGAAAAAATTATTTTATTACTCCCTCCCCTTTTCAGTAATATTCGATTGCATATGGGTGAATGAGACCACCCGTATCAATCTATTTTTTCAAAAACGGTAGGTCGTAGAGAGTTGGGTCACAAAATATGATTTTTCTCATGTGAAGTTTGTTTATTCAGGTAGATATTACTGATAAAAATTGAAATATTGTAAAAGCTGAGGTATGTATTTATGGCACAGTAAATAATTTATTGACATATAAACAGAAAAATAAATTTTCTTCAGCATTTAAATTTTTATGCCAATGCGGCTTATTAAAATTACTATTTGTTATATCTTTGTTTAGCCATCGATAAATAACTGTCAATAATTTGGGTTTCTTTGGCATTAAAATTTGAGTTACCTGCCAATTAAGTTTTCCAGTAAAAGTTTTGGTAAAGCCCGGTCTTCGAATACACAAATTTAAAATTTATGCACTCACAGAAATCAACTCGTGCACGTAGTTCAACGTTATAAGGTAAAATCCTAAAATCAGTAAATAATCTTCAATTAAAAGACTGCAGATCTGGTAACTTCTTCATCTAACTTTGAACTTCCAAGGAATTTTGAGTTGAATTTGAATTATATTGAAAAATGAAAACATACAATGCAGTGTTTTCATCATGCTATTTTGTTAGCGCCGTATGATTTTCTGATGAATATTTAAACAGATTGTAAATCCAATAAGCAAGATTTCATCTACTATTGTATAATTTTATTGTTATAACCTTCACCTACTATCATAATAGCATAAAGCAGAATTCTATTCATTAATCTTGCATCAATATAAACATAATTACCCTAAAAATTATAAAAACTTGAAAATATTTTTCAGTAAATCATAAGTTGGAGTAAAAGTCGCATTGTGCAGTAGTTGTTGTTGTGAAATACTTCGACTTTTAAATTTTATACAATAGTTTGATTTGAAGTATCTGTCCAATATCATGAAAAGGGGAAACCATGTGTGTTTAGAATTAGGTTTATATTTTATATTTCTTATGGATTTATGCTTGTATGTTATATTTTATTTTATGCTCATATGTTTTCATACTTCTTTTCTGAATGCAACGGTATTTTATTAGATTTCTTGCAATTTATAGCTAAAGCTTTCTAGAAGTCGCTGTACTACAAAATTTAATAAAACTACAGGGTGTGGCAGGGAAACTTCCTTATTTGAAACGTGTATCTTGAATCGAGAGTTATTCTGAGAAGGGTGGAGCGGCTAGTGGCGCTCGCGCTCATTCGAAACAAAACTTAAATTTTTTTGTCATGTAGGTTTAGTAACTAAGGTCGTGCAGTGGACGAGGGAGGAGCGCATGTTCGCCTTAGAGACGTACTTTTCAAGCGACCGTTCAATCGTCCCCACACAATGTGCATTCAGGAATCACTTTAATATCGCGCCCGCGGGTCGCGTTCTTGATCAGAAATCGATTCTTTTATGGTTGAAAAGCTTTAGGAAAACCGGTGATGTGCAGAAAATGATCCTGGAGGTTCAAGAACTGTCGGTCATCAGGATACCCGAAAACATCGAGCAGGTTAGGCAGTCAATTTTGTTATTTCCTAGGCGATCTGGGCGCAAACATGCAACTGCTGTTGATGTCTGATCGTTCTGTAAGATGAATTCTTCATAAAGAACTGCAATTTTATCAAAACTTTCGATTTTACAAATATTTTTGAAAATTTAATAAAATATACGTTTAGACTACTTGATCTCAAAGATAATACGACAATAGATTATAATACCGGGTGACTGACCGTCGATGTGAACATAGGAAATTAACATGGGAAATTGATTTTTTTTAATTCCTGCTTCTCATCAGAACGGATAAGAATGACAAGGGTACCAATTTGAAGAGATTTTTATTCCGCTTCTAAAGATACCGAACACTTGATATTTTGTACTTTAATTAATGTTAAAAACTCACTAATAAAATGTAAAATAGCACATTTAAAAAAATTTTAGTTGCCTTGTTTGAATTTTATTGGAATTGTTTTTGCCTGAAAACCAATAACTTTCAATATACTAGAGTAAAGTCGCCATATATGGAATACCACTTTCATTTTTGGCAATAAAAGTTGGTACTTTTAAAAAATTCTGGAAAAAACTGCATAACGTGTTAAGACAGACTGCTACATATGCAATTTTAGCATTTTCGTAAAAATGGCTTGAAAAATAAAACCGATTTTAGTAAAAATGTAAAAATTGCGTTTTTCCCATTTCAAAAAAACGGTAACCTATAATGGAATACTAGTATGCCTAATATGGAATACAACATAAATCATATAACTACAGTCAGTGTTAGATCTTGAAATGTTTTAATAAAAACAAAACATAGATACATACAAAGTAAATGATAAAAAAACGTTGTTTCTTAGTTATCTGCAAAAATCACACACCAAGTGAACACTCGTCACCACCAGGCGCCCATTCCATACATAAGATTTCCATATAATTTTCCATATTCCATATAAGGAACTAAGCTCACTTAAGAATAATGTTTTTTTATTGAAAGCCAGGTTATATTTTCCTTAAAAATAACATACGTAATGTTATCAGTCATCCTTCTGCATGCTTATAAATGTAGCGTAATTAACAAATTACTAATACTTACGTTGTAGATCAAAATTTACACCACTAACAATAAACTTTTACAAGTGCACAAAAAGAATAATGTCCCGCCATGAGGATATTCAGGGTAATAGAGTGCTGTAAAGTTTGGGGTGGTCAACTACTCTTACTAGGTTGTCATTTATCCTAGTAATGGTTAAATGGATGCAGTGGTTTCGAAAATTTAATGGTATTCCACATTAGGCGCCTATTCCATATATGGCGACTTTACTCTACTATTAATAACTTGTGTTTGTCTCATTGTTAACTAAATTTATTGTAATATGTCAAAGTAACTTGTTGGAAATTATTGGTTTTCAAGCAAAAACAAACAAGGGAACTAAAATTTTTTTAAATGCGCTATTTTGCATTTTATTAGTGAGTTTTTAATAGAAATTAAAGAACAAAATATCAAGTGTTAGGTACTCGTATCTTTAGAATCGGAATAAAAATATTTTCAAATTGATACCATTTTCATTCTTATCCGTTTTGATGGGAAGCAGGAATTAAAGAAAAATCAATTTCCCATGATAATTTCCTATGTTCACAGCGGTGGCTGGTCACCCTGTATATGTATCGTTTTAATAAACTTTTTCAACAATTTTCTTTCAATTGAAGTAGTACCTGCAGTTGGAGAAATATAAAATTAAAGTATTGCACGTTTTCACTAAAAATATATTAAAAATAATGTAGGAAAATTATATAAGATAAGTTTGGGTAGTAAGTGGTGGATAAGTAGGTCCAACCGATCTTTTTACTTGTAGGTCAATCTACCTTACTGTTAAAACTACTTTTGCGTTGTTGAATAACATTTACCGATTGTAAATTTAACAAGAATATCCTCGTCAACTTTTGTTGCAGGAATTACTATAATAATTACGTCACAGAGGGCAGTGTGTGTTTCACTGGCGCCCAACATGAGGCCAGGTTAATATAAGTTTTTGAGGTACTTGTTTATTTCTTTGATAGTTGTGCACTTTTCCAAGTAGTTGCAATTGTTTGCTTGAACCTGTTTAAGATTTTGTATGTACTTTGTTACAGGTTGGTACCGAATGGGGACACAGACATCTCGGCACCGACAACTCGGCACCGGGAAAAAAAAGCGAGATTCACCCACTTCCCAATTTTGCCGAGTTGGAAGCCCCTAGGGGGATGTTTTTAATGAGTTTAGTGTTGTCAAAATGGCTCTGGAGCGTCGGGAGTGGAGCGGAGCTGAGGCGCAGAATAAATAAATAATTTAAAATAATAAGTTAAATAATTTTAAATTAATAATTTACCGCTACGGTCAGTTTTGATTTTGTATCACATGAATACAACTTGGTGGATGAAGAGTTCCAGAGGTACGTAGGAAGAGAAGAACATACCAAGTAAGTGGAGGGAGCTGAGGCTTTTACCCTTCAAGACTAGAATCGTGAATAACATGTAAAAGACATATAAAAAATTCTTATATTTTTGGAATTTTTCTAAATTTACCTTAATTCTGAATACGGTCCTGATTATTTCCTGCTTTTATGATTGTTGCATTGTTCAAATCCATGTATACTTCATAGTATTCTCAACAGTATTTTAGCTATTTTATTTCCATTTTCAGTGAGTAGTATATAACAATAAATTCGTGCAAACTTATAAATCAGTAGAATTTTAGTTCTAATTAATTCCTTTAATTAGCATTTTATTAGGGGAGAGGCAGGCGAGTTGGCATATCCAGGCAAGATGACACATCAGGTGTATTGGAAAACCTATGGTGCTATTTTCATTGATAATACTATACTACTATTGTAATTGTCGGTAAATCAGTGGTGAACTTAATCTATTTCAAGAAAAGTGTACTGTGTGAGTTTAAATTGATATTTTGTGAATTTTAACCATCTCAATTCAATGTAGCCTTTCCTTTCTTAGCCTCCAGTTTCACTATTTATTTATTAATTGATATGGTTACCACACACACATTCTTACACGGCTTTTTGCGTTATATGCCGTAAAAAAAATATGTATTATTATAGGTTAAATATTTCTTATTGACGAAATTTCAAGTTCACACCCAACCAGGCAAGATGACATAGTGCTATGTCATCTTGCCCATCCGTGATCTTGCCCGGATGTTTACCTCACTTACCCGGTTGCTTGTATTTCTTACAAAAAATCTTGTATTTCTACAAGATTCAACCTCAGATGAAGAAGCTGTTGCTGATGTAGATTAAATTCGGATGGGTAAAGTGGCTGTATATACTGCAATGATTTATACAGCCGTTCCAAATCTGGTGAGTACTGGCTAAGATGCCAGTCTTGCAAAAATTGGTCTCACGCCGCGTGTGCTGGACTTTCAAAGCAGTCCAAGACTTTTATTTGTGAATTTTACAATTAATTTTACATTGTTTATGCTATATGTCATCTTGCCCAATAGGGTCGAGCAAGATGGCTTTTGTGACCTTCTTAGTTTATTGTTTAATTATAGAAACAATTATAGGAATATTCACTTGATATTTTTTTATTCAATGGTGTATGATATGAGCTATTTAAAAAATATGCGCAGCTTCCAAAATATTCTGTATTTTCAAAAATAAAAATGTTAAAACACTAAGTATGTCAACTTGCCTGCCTCTCCCCTATCATAAAATAATTACATTTTTACGTATAAATTATTTCCTTCATATTACCAAATTTTTTTCTAAATAAAAATTTTGATACATCAAGAAAACATGTTGCGAAATTTGTAAAAATAAATAAGAGTACCTACGATACAAAATCTAGGGGAAAATGAAATTTTAGAAAGCCGGAAATAAAGTTTTTATTTAAATATCATTGTTCAGATTTAAACGTAAATTTGTTAATGCTATTATTTTAGTGGAAAGTAAATGTGATGAACACAGTCCAATAAATTTTACATTTCGTATAAATGAAAACGTAATTTTTAGCACTTTGTAAAGTTCCTATACGCTAATGTTCTAAAAATAAAATTAAATGCTAGCTTTATTTAGAAAACTTATTTCATTAACTCACAGGTACACCAACCATTAATTTATTTTATGTTCTCCTTGATTTATTACATTCACCTATAAATAAATTACTTGAAATCAAGCTTATAATTAAGAATTTTCAGAGTTTCAAGAATATTTTAAATTGTTTAATGTTTTACTTTTGTAAAAGTAATTCTTTAAAATTGACTTGACTTAAAAAAACCTAATTTTTGCTTCCGTATTTAAGAGGAATCCGCGATACTTCTTAAAAACTCAAAAACAGACTTTCGCAATTCCAGGATAGCATGCTTATAATTCAATAGCAAAATTGTACAAAATATATATATTTTGAAAGAGAACAATGGAATTGAAAAAGCAAGGATGTTTTTTGGTCTCTCGAGGTTCGGGAAATCTTGGATGTCATGATTGTTGAGTTGTCGAATCAGTGGATTTTCTTCGTCGCTGCAGCGGAGATAGAATTTTTCAGTGTCTTCCGGTTGAAGTCCTTGATCGTGGGAGCGTGATCCGCCGAGTGGAGTTGGCGGTTGGAAGCGAACCATCGGGCATTGGTGATTCATTGGATGAAAAGATTTTGTATGGTTTGGACTTTGGATCGTTTTCATTTGATTATCAGAGACGAAGGGCCACGAAGGGGTTCTTGGACTACTAAAAAAAATTAACTATATGAAATCCTAGTATCAAGAGTTAGTAAAGTATTATTGATGATCGCATACATGCCATCTGCCGAAAAATTGCAAGTAAAGAAGTTATACGATAGTTTACGAAGTGTCCTTTTAAAAGGACGGTGGGTTTATCCGGGTTAATGTGTTTAAAAGTTAATCGCTCTGTTATAATTTGTAACTAGGCTTTCTTAATTTTGTTGTCTAGTATTAAATTAAATAATGTTAATTGGATATTTGGTTCTAGTCCTATAATTATTTAATTTAAAGTTTAATTAAGTTTTGAAATAATTATTTGAATTTCATTTATTATTTTGGCGTTTTATTGTAATTTCTTATAATCGACGCACTAACCTCGAAGCTGTGACCATCTTCTATGGGATGATGGTTAGTAAGACTACGGAATAGTTAAAATAAGCCTACTGGGATAGAGCAAATTTAAATTCTTTAAAATGCTATCTTTAGAAGTAATCCTGTTAAAATTGGACTAGGTATGTATTATTTTTACATAAAAACATGCATATAAAAAACAAAATTCACTAATTTAATTTTATGAATTTTATAAAAATATTGGGGATGTTTGTACGTGTAAAATTGCAGATTCTTCCTTTTAATGAAATTTTAAAACTATGCTCGGTCAGTATGCATGAGGTTCTTTTAATTATAGTAAAAAATTTTTATGTTCGTTGTAGAATTTTAGAATCAGTAACAAAATCGCATTAATTACACAACAAATAGATTTTTATATTACCAAAATTTTACTAAAAAGATAATAATTGTTTTATTTACAAATATTGAATTTTATTAGATTAGTCTTTAAGATTAAAAAATATGATTTGCAGATCTTTGCTAATTTTTTGCTAACTTTTCATGGAGTGCCGTATCCACACGCCCACCTGGTGGCTTTGCAAAGTCAGAAAAGCTAATAATTTTTCCATTCTGCACTGGATGTAAACCAATTTCAAATTTTCATTTTAATTTATTCATTCACACACACACACATTCGAACTTTCAATCTTTTTGGTAGCACAGTTTGCTTATGTTTTGATTTGAAAGTGTCAATTTTCCTCTAAACTCTAAAGGAACTACTTAAATTATAAAAGCAAAGTATAATCTTTATTTGGTAATTACCATATTATGTTTAACTTCATTACAATATTATTTGCAAAATTATTTTATAGCCCGATCAAGAATTTTATTATTTTTCAAAATTTCAAAATATGACAATATGTATTGCCATAATCATATTATGCGTTATTAATACAATTTTAACATTTCGTTAGACACCATCAATGGAATGGCACTACCTACCCACTATGTAAAATACATGTACTACTTAAACTGGATCTAGTACATCTACACTGAACCACTGTGCTTCATTCCTTGAAAATATAATGGAAATTAAAATCAGTGGGACCTCGTAGTCTCATCAGAATACAAATGGTTTATGCAATACGATAATACAATATACAATACAACAAAAAATGGGGTTAAAAGTTTTGATTAGTGTTACAATTACATTGTTCCTTAGCAATTTGTGATATTAAAATGTGATAAGAATTTTTTGGAAACGCTTTATATCAATTTAATCCACTAATCTTAGCGTACAGAATCGATTATCCATACTTCCGTATTATTTACGCACGGTAACTTTTTACGATGATGCGTAGGAAGTATATTAGCTGAGTATTTATTAATATTATAAAAATTTTGAAGTTTCAGTTCGGAGCTACCTACTTCCTTTCAGCACAGTGTTTTCTTTTACTTCCTACAAAGATTTACAATGCAGTGCCGATTAGTATCTCTTGTTCATCTTTAAACATCACGTGAGTTATAAAATTTGATTTATTATTCAATAAAAATATTATAATGCATTAATTTATAATTAAGAAATTTTTTTTTTTTTAAAGTAATCTGAATTTTATTGTAGCCTCGATCAATCTTACATGATAATTTTATTATTAAAATTTTTTAAAGCTTCGTTCACCTTAATTGAAAATTGCAATAACTTGGTGTCATGTTATAGACATTTTCAATTTATCACAGTATAATTCCATTTTAAATACCTTACTCTAAATATCATTAATATAAATTATAAAATACTACAACGATCTGCCAAAATTCTATTTAGGCAGAATTGTAGCCGCTTGACAATGTCCAATATTTTCTTGAATGGATGATTATGATTTTGGTACTAAAAAATCAGGAAAATAACTTAATATATTTACAGAGCGTTCAAGTTTCTTTTTAAGAATTTATCGAGCAGCAGCGTGGATGGTTAAGGTTTTAGAAAATCGAAGCTGGCTTGTATAAGTAGTTGTGAGAAAAATTCTAAAATATAGGAAAAGTTGAAAGGTTTGAGCGAGATTTTTGATATTAGAGATGAGATTCGCCAGTGTACCCCTAGTTTACATGAATTACGGATTTCGCGTTCGTTCGTGTGAATTATTGATGAAATTTAAATTTTACATGATTCCTACATTATGTGTAACTTATAGATATTATATAACTACTTATGTACCTATTTTAAGTTTTAAATAAATTAATAGATAATAATATTATAAAAATCATAATAAAATCAATTACTTTCTCAAGAGTTTTTAGATTAACTTATTCCTTCAGACGTATAATTTACATTAAAAATATCACGAGCTATGTTTATTGCTTTGTTAGATGTTTAATCAGGTTTAAATAACTGACATGAGTTTATTAAAAACTTTTTGAATTCTACATTGTAAAAATTTAAGTATCTAATTTCGAGTTTTCCTTTGTAAATATTACTTGTAGCTGGAGGCGCCCTCTTTAGTAGATTAAGACTATCTGGACTAGCCACATTGCTTTCACAGATGATGTACTTTCTATGTGATGTACCTGCTATTCCAAAGAAATGGGCCTTCTAGGGTTGTAAAGCTGAATTACTGTTATTAATTAAATGTAAATTTATCTCTAGCTTGCTTATTTACCTACTTAAAATTACATATTTTATCAAAGAGAATTGCTTTTCTGTTTATTTAAAAGATAGGATCCAAATATTTGTACATTTTTATAAATCCAATGAAGCTTAAATATTTTACAGTAGAATAAAATTATTTTTAATTTATGAAATTGAAATTTCAATAGTGGAGGTTCCAGAGGAGGTTAGATTTATTTGGTTGCAAGCAACTTTGGGTAAGCGGTACAGTAGATGACACTGCGACATTTATTGACATAGTAGACATATTAATTTAAATTTCAAGCATTTCATGATAGTTTATGATATTTAGGGTTTATATTATTTTTTGTTAATCTATGCACTTTATTTACGCGGTTTTTGCTGTTGCAAGTCATTTTGCTAATAAAATTATTGTTTTGGGTTGGTGTTCTCTGTTCATTCCACAGCTGCAGCTAAGCCACTCTCAAACAACCGGTTAAATGAACATAGTATAATGCACGAAATCATAAGTTAACTTTTTATTAAAAAGTTAAAACCCGAAATTAGTTAAAACGCGATCTAACCAGGAAATTCTAGTTTTAACAAACGTCTTCATTTAATTTTAGTTTTAACTAGCATAATTTCAGTTAAAATTATAATTAAATGACTGAATTCGCGTTGTAACTAAAAGTCAGTTAAAACTAGATTTAATGTAAGAGTAAACGTAAATTAGATAAAAATTACTTTATAAAGTTAATAATTTTTACATTACTAGCGGGTCAAGCGGTCTGCTTATCTTCTGATCTTCTGTTAGGTCTGAAAACTATTTAGTTGATAATATTAGAATGATACCACCATATTGAATAGAATGTATCCTATATAGTAATACCACACCATAATAATAAAATATTAAATAATACAAACTGGAAAATCTTTCTATTCTGTTAGTAATATCTTTAGCTGTCCAGTGTTGTTGAAATGCGATTTATCTGGTGTTATTCTTTTTCTATCAACTTTACAATACAGAAGAAAGTAATCAATTGATTCTTGGTGGAATTTTTTAAAATTAAAATTATATTGGTTTTCTAAATGAATAAAAATAAATGAGACGTGATTCTACTTCGTACTTCGTATTGTAATCGATAAGCAATCAAAGGGATTTTTTTCTGTGTCAAAATGTGATAGCCAACACTTGATATTTTGCCTTTTAATTAGTGTTAAAATGAAAATATAAATAAAGTGCTTTTAAGAGAATGTGAGATGCATTGAAAAGACTTCCTCCAACAAATTGCAAACTAAATTCCATCTGGAATAGTAATTTATATTGTTTTGGCATGTGATCTATGTAAAACAATGATTAGATGCAAAATAATAAAAATGTAACTGAGGCTAGTAAATGGAAAAGTTTTTTTGTTTTATTAGATTTTTTCCGAAGTAAAGGTAACAAAGTTCCAACTTTCAAGATTATTGTTCATATTTAATTACTGTTTGGCTTACCTAATAAATTATTTTGTGCTAGTTTATACTATAGTGTTGTTACACAGCTTACATAATATAGGGGTTGACCGCGACTGTTCTAAGAAAGCCTAAATTTTAATTTTCTAGAAAGTAATAATTAAAAGCAACAAAAGTATTAGAATTGTAATAACGGGGTACCTATTACATATAAAATACACTTAAATGTCCATAAAAGAGCAATAACTGTGTTAGTTATATTTTTACAGGATAAAGTTGTACTTTTATGATGATAATATGCAATGAAGCTAAATGCTGATATTACCATACTAAGCCATCAAAAACAATATCTTATCTACATAAAAATAAATGCATGTTAGGGTAAGCAGTTATTAGCATATTATAGATAATATTAATTTATTATTGTTTGGAATCCCACAGGAGATTTTTAATTATGCATCAATTGGGTGCCTATGCTATTATTATGAAATCTATTCAGGACCTGATCAATCGCCCGTTTTGAATATTATCAGTACAAACTATGCCTCATCCACTAAGTATTTAGGTCCTCTACTTCGATTATAGAAACATTTCTACGGCTACCATGCCAATAGTAAAAGTCGAGAAGAAAATTAAATTTTATTATCATGTCATAACCAAAATTTAATTATTCATACCAAACCTACCTGAGATCTAACGAAACTTCGATTTTTCTGTCAGTTTTGTTGTGTATAAACTAAGGATAACAAGTCCTTCCGGCTACATGCCTTTAACTGAAATTATAATTAAATTTTTCAAAATATTAATAAAACCGCTATTATGCAGATAGTAAAAAAAAAGAATATTGTGCAGTTCAGTAGTTCCATTTAATTATAACAATCAAGTTGAAAGCTACTTAAATTCAATTTTTTTATGTTTTCATGTTATTTCAAACTTTTGTAATTAACTCTCTTAAAGTGCTTTTTTGCGCTCTTCTTATGCCAATAATGTAAAGTTCTTAAGTTTAACAGCAGCAATGCAAAAAAAAATTTTAAGTGACAAATAATAACTTTTTAGGTTGGCTTAGTAAAAAAATTGTGAATTTTTACGAAAAGTTGAAATTGAGTTTTAAATTGTGGAGAGATGTTTTTTTAATATTTTTTTAATTTTTAGGTCATTATTACGTTCAAATTTAAAGTAAATTATTGATAGATTTTCCGAATCCTAAAACAATAAACGTAGTGGGATTAGTAACGGGAAGAAAGTCAACACTATTGTGCTGAGTTATTGGGACAGTCAAGTCTGTAACTCATCCATCCCTTTGCAAATCTCTAAATTTTAGATGATGTAAGAATAACCTATATAGGTATTATTATTAAAAGAACCCAACAAAAGAATTTATAATATTTAAATTATTTACATAGATTAGGCTATATAATATAAATATTAAGATTTCCAAATAGTGCAAACAATAAATGAAATATTACATGGAATTATTGGTAAGGCTGCGGAAAACTCAAGTATGGAGCCTATTATTTAGTATATCTGCTTAATTAATATAATTATCTAACTTCTAAATTTATGCAACAAACTTAATTACTAATCATATTAATTCAGTTACAATCTCTAGTACAACTATAATAGCAATAAATCAATGAAGCTTCAGAAGTAAATGCCATACCCAGATGAAGTACCTATGCATTAGTTCTAATTAGACAGGTAAAGTAGTAAGAAAATGATTTGAGTTGAACTTTACTCCTTCTATAGAAAATTTTGTACTATGTAAAACAATATGGAAATTTAATAATTTTAGTGTTTAAGGTATATTTCTAGACAGAGCGCTCTTGTCTGATTGAAGAGTTTAGTGCGTAATTTGAGATTAAATTCGAAACTTTTGCTTCGTATAGCAACCACGTCGGATAATATTAAACTCCAGAAATCTTTCTGTGTTATCTACATGTTAAATTATGACACATAACAATAATAGCATAAAGTTACAATCAAGACGACCAAACGCCCAATAATCCATATTTTATTTTATTTGTCGCGATTTAAGTCTCGTCCATTTGTTTTGTTTAGCCATGCAAAACTTCACGGTATTTAATACTGCAGCTACTTTTAGACTAATATTTTCTATTTTTTCTTTTACTTTTTTTATAATTTTGTCAAGTTTTTGCTTAAAATATTCGTTCCATCGCTGTCTTATACCTTTTCTATTCCTGCCATTGCGTACCTTTCCATGTATTCCTTGTTTTGATCCTTTTACCTTTTACTCACTACCAGAATAGTTTTGCATTTCTTTCAAAATCATTCTGCATTTTTGACCATTCTTTTAATTTCATTTGCCTACTTGCAAAAGTAAGGACCTTTTTTTTTTAGTACTTTAAAACACAAGAAATTTCATTTTCTGAACCGAAATATTGCAAAAAATATACCAGATTCTTGTCTGATACCATAATAATAAAATAACAATAATTGCGTACAATTTAATAAGAATTTAACCAAACGATAATATAGGTTTAAAGATGTAACGCTGACAATGCATTTGCAAGAAAATACTCGTAATTCATTCTGTAAACCTGATGCAACTACCAACTACTTTTCTCAATAATATATTAAAATTACAGTGTTCTTTTCTTGATTTGGCAAATTTTCTTCTGGCTTTTCTCCTTAATAAAAATTATGACAATTCTTCATTAATCTTATTGAATTTTTTTATACACATGGTTGATGATTCAAAATCCTTCCATACCAGGTATGTGATGTGCCTTCTCTACGATGGATGATTGTTATTTCAATTTTTTCTATTATTTTTATGCTACCCCCTATCTAACTCAATTCTTTTTAATCTACCTCTTTCTAATTAAATTTTTCCTTCTTAATTAAATCTTTCACTTCTTCAATATCCTCCTTTCTCATTAATATTTCTTCATACTTAAAAACTCCCCGTTTGAAACCTCTGCTATCTACAATCATCCATCGGATATACAAATTTTCTTTCCTTCTTCCATCTCATATTACAACCTTTCTAACCATTTTTGCACTCATCCTCATAGATCCTTGAATTTCCATATCAATCCATCAATCCATAACTTTTCTTAACGGTTTTTCTTTATTTATTTTCTTATAAAATTTTGGTTAATTTTTGTTCAAGTTTTTTTCCACATTTTTGTTCAATCTCTCTATCGCTTCTACATCATAACCGAAATTGTATATTCTCTTCCTATTTATCGCCAAGTCTTTATCAGAGTTTTTCCAATATCCTTCTGCTTTCTAATCAGTTCAGAGGCGCCTATATAGAACGTATGAACTACATCGCACTCTTTTACACTCGTGGCGCAAGATGGGTGAACCAAACTTTGTTGGTGGCGAGGATTTTTCCTAAAACCATAAAAAATGTTTAGATTTTCTTTTGCTTTTCAAAATCTACATAGTTACCCATGTAATCATTTAGAATCTACATAGTAGTAGTACTCAATAAATAATCAATAACAATTTTCGTTGTTTTTCACACGATTGATATTCCTTCTTTATGATGGTCTAATTTATTTCTTCTTCTTCTCTTCCTTCCCCCATACTTCTTATCTCTTCATGTACTTTCTCTTTACTTGGGTTCTTAATTTTCTCATTTACTTTAGTTTTATTTTTTATTCTTTAGATTAGTACACCCATTTTCCAATTTTATCCTGTATCTATTCTTCATCTTGTTCCATTTATTTAAAGCTCCACGTCTTCTTGAATTTTGATTTAGTTTCTTCAATTTTTATCTCTTTCTTTTATTCTGTTTTCAAATTCTTCTTTTATTTCAATTGCAATCCTCTCACACTGCAGGTTCGTGTTGTTAATTTTCTGATTGTTGTTGAAAACAATAACGGAATCATTCACATTTCGTATAAATGACCAAAATTCCATTTCTTCATGAATTCTTATTGTATTGCTGTAATCAACTCCTATATTTTAATTCCATTCAATTTATTATTTTAAACCTAAAGGGTTAAAGTCAGTTCCAGACTGATGTAAAAATTTTTTTCCACTACTAGTCATATACAGGGGTGGGCAAAATACATGAAAATATGTATTTGAAATACAAATTACAAAATACATTCGTTTTGGGTATTTGAAATTCAAAATACAAAATACATTTGTTTCGAGTATTTGAAATACAAAATACAAGATACTGTATTTCAAATACAAAATACATTACTTCAAATACAATAGATATTTTCGATACTAGTGCGAAAAAGATACTTTTCCACGCGTATCGAACAATATTTTTTCTAATAGTTTTTGAAAAAGAACCAACAACATACTTTTTATACCTAATTTAAAATAATTTTATATACTTTATGAAAATATATATAATATTTAAATTTGACGGTTGGTAGCCGTGGTATTATTGACTACCAACCGTACTTTGGTATACTATATTAATGATCATGATCAGTGTGATCAGTTACAAAAGAAAATAGGTTAGTGATCGCAGGTTTTTTTAAATTTGGTGCAATGCTCAACTTTATGGAGCTGTAATTCCATGTTGCGATCGACATTGTCAAACTTTTTCTTTTCCGCACTAGTTTCCCTTCTCTTTTCTCTTTCCCACACACTACTTTTTTCCCACACACACTCTTTTCTACTTTTCCACACTCTTTTGGATATCACAAAGTAAGACTTTTTCAAACACTATTAGAAAAAATACATTACATTTCAGATTTTCATATTTTCGAGGTATTTACAAACAAAATCCGTTCTTTATTAAACATAATATGTATTTAAAATACATTATATTGAAGTATTTAATTATATTTCTTAAATATAAAAAAAATTTATTTGAAAAATTTTCCACCAGATTTGCACGTGTCTTAATATGCCTCTGCGCAGGTCTGTTTTTTTTAAATATGTTGGTAAATCGATTTATATTTAGAATTTAATTAATAATAATGTCTTTCATTGGTTGGAAAGAATGAAAGAAAAATTTCATTGGTTTCATATTGCGAATCTTTTGAAATCATTCAAATTATGGGCGAAGCGAGATTTCATTTATAGCACTTAAATTCTTAATTTAAAGAATTTTAATTAATTGTGCGTTTTTTATATAAAATCGCTAATTAACATAATCAAAATGTTAACCCGTTATCAAAACAAAATTAAATTAATTATCGATTTTAAAGTATTTTGTACAGTATTTTTTAAATTGTATTTGAAATCAAAAATACAAAATACATTTGTTTTGGGTATTTGAAATACAAAATACAAATACATTGAAAATATGTATTTGAAATACAAATTACAAAATACAAAATGTATTTCAAATACGTATTTCAAATACATGTATTTGAGATACTGCCCAGCCCTGGTCATATAGGCTATCATTTTTACTTAGGTATGAAGCTCCAGAAGTGACATGTTATAGACTAGTGGTCAACAATTTTTCCATTATTAACTACTAGTTAATAATGAACAAAATGATATTTTTCGATAATTTGGGGACTATTTTAAAGAAAAATGTTGTTATAAGATGATTTAGAATAATCAAGAGATGCTATTTAATTGTATTTAATCTATTAAAAACGCTTTATTAACAGATTAATTGAATTTTAAAATTTTTATTAAATTCGAATTAGGCCCAAGACTATAATGGTGGGAATAAAATTAGTCTTGGGGATAAATTTAACTAGGAGATTAATTTATATTCGTTCAACTTCGGATTTACATTTATTTTTGACACATGAGGTGAATTAAATGCCATATTTTTAATTTTAAACACATTTTCGTATTTGTTATTAATTATAATATCAATTTTTGCTGTAAGATAACGTACATTTTACTATTATCAATATTTATAGTAATCATATTATTATTATTTAATACTTTATATGACAAATTAAAATATTGTTATGATCTTCTCGTCAAACGAACTATAACTAAGGCCCTCAAAACTAGTTTTTCGCCGAAGATGGGTTTTTCTCTTCCTCAGAGTCGATGAGTTCGATAAACGAAATAAAAAGGTGTAAATTCGTAACAAGCATAATTTATTATTTGAACGTAAAAATTTTTTATAAACAGTTTGCATCAAATTTTATGAGGACAATAAGTTTGTCTCAAACCACAAGTATTCTGATGTAATGGCTCAGACATGCACGTAACATTTAACGTTTTAAATTTTAACACTGTACGTGTAAATCTGTCCATTCATGTAATAGGTGTAATTTTATAAAATAGCAAATACAATTTTAATTAATAAACTCACTATTAACAGAAATCATTGTTTTATTTGAGTTCATTAACTTTTAATCAAATTTCATTTACCTTATAAATGATAAACTTCTTTAAGTTTTTGTGCGCCACTGTTTAGTCGACCGTCAACATCTGCATTACCAACCATCTAGTAGAGAACCATATCCGTTCCAGTGTGTTGTTCCCGTATTCTCGTGCATCCAATTTTTAATAAAATCGCCAAACTTCCATTCAATCCTCTCAGTAATTGTTGATTGAATAACTGCTACTTGAAACAGCGTTTCCGGTAAGTAACTTATCCGTAATCAATTGTAATTTTTCACTAAACGTGGAAGTAACCTCCAAATTTCACATGTGCATACAATTTTAATCATCAATTTTCTGTTGTAGGTATCCAATTTACTACTACCTCAACTCGTCAGAAATACACAACCGTTCACTAATTATAAGTCGTAATTAGCAATTACGCGAAGATTTGATTTCCGCTAATTATTCACCTTTTTAGTGAATTCACAAATTTGCACTTCCCTGATCTTTAGATCAACAAGAAGTCTCGCGAGTTCTTCCTTCTTTCAGGATCACGAAAGAACTCCTCTCCGCTTGAGTTTCACCGGGGAACTGGCTTCATTCCGGCTTGCTGGCCTTTCTGTCCCTCTCCCAGTTTTCGAAATTGGATTTTTATAGGTGGGGTTTGATATTTCTGTTTACTAATGTCGCACTTATTGATAGGTAACATGGTGTTTATAATTGTTTGTTCACTAAATTTTTATTTTACAAGAAACTGTCGTCACTTTAAAAGTTTAATAACATTCACAGGGTGTTGCAAAATACTTGTATTACATAAATCATTTCAAATTTGTATGGTTTTATGTGTAAATTGTTACATGCGGCGGTTTGTTATTAATTTGATGCAAAAGTCTATTTTATCAGTCAAATTAACTGATTATTGAATTAAAAATAAAACAAAATTGAATCACTCCCTTTATTTGCTTGCTTATACCCTCTAATGGTCAAAATACCACCACAATATATTTATTAATGACTCCGTTACTGTTGTGCTTAGCAAGTCGGCTTTCATTTTGTCATTGCGCGTTCGATCCTCACCAGAATCATATTTTTTTATTTAAATTTTTATTTAAGTATTATATTATTATAATAAGGGCCGACCTAAATGTATCTACTAGACTAATAATTAGTTTTTTTAATTTATGAATCTCCTAGGTAAATTTGTACGTAGGTAAAGCACCATTCACAAACTACAAATTTACCTAGGAGATTCATAAATTAAAAAACTAATTATTAGTCTAGTAGATACATTTAGGTCGGCCCTTATTATAATAATATAATACTTAAATAAAAATTTAAATAAAAAAAAAAGATTCTGGTGAGGATCGAACTCGCAATGACAAAATGAAAGCCGACTTGCTAAGCACAAGGCCAACGGAGTCATTAATAAATATATTTTAATTTGTCATATAAAGTATTAACTAATAATAATATGATTACTATAAATATTGATAATAGTAAAATGTACGTTATCTTACAGCAAAAATTGATATTATAATTAATAACAAATACGAAAATGTGCTTAAAATTAAAAATATGGCATTTAATTCACCTCATGTGTCAAAAATAAATGTAAATCCGTAGTTGCACGAATATAAATTAATCTCCTAGATAAATTTATCCCCAAGACTAATTTTATTCCCACCGTTATAGTCTTGGGCCTTAATGTGACAGATAGTGACAGCGCCATTTATTTATTAATTTTTTAATTATTTTTATTACATTTATTAACCATGATTTATTTAATTTACTAATAATATTCAATGCTAAAACACAAAGGATTTTCCGGTAGTAGATTTTCTATTACAAAACAGTTAAAAAAACTCACTAAACGGCTCATAAACTTCAAATTTCAACTTTTAATCACAATTAATTTAAAATTTTCAAGAATGTCAAATCAAGAAAACAAAACACTGTCATTTGTTTTATAATTTATTTAAAATAAATATTTTAAATTAGAATATTTTGTATTAACAAAAATTAAAAGAATTGTAATAAACCTAGTAGTGGAAAAAATCGTATATATAACCACGGTTGTGAAGACCATTATAGCCCCCGCGCCTTATATTCCTCGGTGCTTCGCACCTTGGAATATAATCTTGGCGCTAGGGCTATAATGCATGTCTTCACAACCTTGGCCTATAATACATTATACTATTAATCGTCCCTTCATTTGATTCTTAATTTTGCTTTTTGTTTTTCTGGATTATTATTGTCCCCCTAGCATTATTTAACGAATTTAGTTATCAAAACCCCACGTTTGTTGCGTCATATTAATTTATGTGGAGTAACTTTCTTTTATTGTAAGTTTTAATTTTATAAAATAATTTCCAACTTTCAAGTGTGCACACTTGCATGCTTACCCTATAAATTTTTATACTCTCTCTGGGATCGAACCAGGTATTTTATACCAAGCCTGCGACTTATCCTACTGCTCTAGGTTGTTGGTTATTAATAAATTTTAAATTTTATCCAGAAGGCAAGAAATAACATCACAATATTATGTACAATTTTATTTGTCTCGTCATTAATTTAAGGCCGTGTTCTGGTTTAAAAGCATAAATTATGGGCGATTTGTCGAACTCAATAAAAATGAAACAAAAAATATTTTTACCATTCAGATTTTTACAACATATTTGCCGATATTTTGAGAATATACAGAAAAAATTTTGAAAAAAAATAATGAAAATTAAACAAGCTATAAGCTGGTAAACTTGGGGAAAAAAAAATAGATGGTGTGCTGGTTGACACGATTGCAACCCTTCTGGTAATCAGAGACAAGATTTCAAAAAAGATTCTTAATTAGTAAGAATGTCGTTGTAGTCCCTACCAAAGATAAAACGGAAAAAAATTTTTTCGCAAAATGGCAGCTGTCTGAAGAAAAAAATTCATTTTTGACTGTTTTTTTTCACAATTCATAATTTTTTAAAATAGTAAACCAAATAATTTTTATACAAAAGTGGTAGGGACGATAGACAGTTATATGGTGAAGGTTGGTACAAAATTTGAAGCAAATCGGTTACATACAACTTGAGATATCATGTCAACCAGGTTGAAAAATGTTGTTTTGAGAAATATTCTATTAATGTTTTGAGCAAAAGTTTCAACCAGTAAAACAAATAATTTTGATACAAAAGTGGTAGGGGCGATAGACATTTATATATTGAAGGTTTGTACAAAATTTGAAGTAAATCGGTCCAATGGAACTAGAGATATTATGTCAACCATGTTGAAAAATGTTAAAATGTCGTAAAATTCATAATTACTACGATCTTCGGTAAGTTACTCACTGCTAGGTTAGTTGCTGCGTCACTAAAATAGCTAAAACGTGGTAAACTATTGGAATTTTAAAATTTTCTCTTCAGAATATATTCTTAAAGGTCTAAACTTTAAGAATATGCAAAAAAACAAAACCTTGATTTTTTTTCATTCCAAACCAGAACACGGCCTTAAAGTAAAATTATATCTTAAAATTTAAGTGGGACTAATCGAATTTCGTCCATTGTAGTATATCCGAAGTTAGTTACATCGAGGTTTTACTATAATTTGATTTTGTTAAAAAACTGCATGTACAAATTAGATTTTGTATTAACTCATCCTTTAACAAATTTGATTTGAAAGAAAATTCAATATAAAAATTTGTTCAATTATTATTTCAAATAAATACCTAGTACCAATATCTAATATTATAATGTACCTACCAATTACATGGTCATGAGCAATAATTCTCAAACTACTTTTACAATAAATAATTCTACTTCCTATAAATAAAAAACGAAAATGGTGCTTAGTGAAAATTGTAGAAATACGATAATTGGAAGAAAATTCTAATTTCTTTTGTTAGTAACGGGTTAGTAGTATCTACTAAAACAGCATGCATGTTGTAAATTTTTTAAACTACTATAACAAAGTAATTACGTAGTTGTCTCAATACCAATGAAAATGAAGTCTTAATACCTAATACTTATGTTTTAGTTTCACTTTTTAGTTTTTGAAAATAAAGTAAAATAATTAAATGAAAATAGTATATTGTTTGGCAAGGGATGAAAGAAGACGATTACAGACGAGGGTGAGAATTAAGCGAGGGCTGGCATCACCCCGAGTCTGAAATCGTGTTTCATCCTGTGCCAAACATATTATTTTTCATATTACCTGTAATGAATCTGAGAGTTTTCATAACATATAAGAATTGTCAGCTGTCACATTAATTGTTTACAATTAATAAATTCAATTCTGACAGGTTTAAAATGAAATCAAAAACTGAGTAAGCGGGCAGAAACTTGACGTTTTCTGTCCTAGGGCAGACACAAATTAAGTTTCTGACCAACAGTCGCGTTGATCTGCATTTGTCGTGTTTCGACTGTCTCAACATGCACTGAAACTCGCAGTTTCATGACAGGTAATATGAAAAACATTTTTCATATTACTACCTGTCATGGTAATATGAAAAACATTCTTCATAATATGCGAGTTTCATTGCATGTTGAGACAGTCGAAACACGACAATTGCAGATCAACGCGACTGTTGGTCAGAAACTAAATTGGTTTCTGCCCTAGGACAGAAACCGTCAAGTTTCTGCCCGCTTACTCAGATTTTGATTTCATTTTAAACCTGTCAGAATTGTATTTATTTATTGTAAATAATTAATGTGACAGCTGACAATTCTTATATTTTATGAAAGCTCTCTGATTCATTACAGGTAATATGAAAAATAGTATGTATGCCACTGGATGAAACACGATTTCAGACTCGGGGTCTCTTCACCCTAGTCTGAAATCGGTTTGTTTCATCCCTAGTCAAACAATATACTATTAAATGTCTAATGATTAAGCAAGTTTTATTAGAATTTATCAATGGCAAAAAGTATAATTTGATATTTCGACACATATAAGGATGCAAATGTTATGTTGCAAAACTTAATTTAAATTTGAAAAGTATGAATAATAACATAATTCTTCCATATTCAAAGAAGATTATTTAAATGTAGTAAAATAGTACTACAAAATATTTTCAAACTTTGCGATGCTTGTCGGGTATCTGACAGCTAGCTGCTATTTTTGTTGGGATTATTCACGAAGTTTGTAGTGCAAATAATGTAATAGATCCCGGATATGGTTGTCACATCTTTCAGTATACCTATACTTTTCTATTTGATTCGGAAAAGTTTAAATTATCATTGAAAGAAAATCACGATATTTCAAATATGATTTTTTAGTTTTTTCAAGAATGATATTTTCAAGTATTACAGAGTTTTTTTTGAAAAAGTTAATTGTGGAGTTAAATAACGGTAGTTCTTCACCTTTAAGTCCAAATATGGTAGCCGAATTATTGTTAATTCATTTGAATTACGACTTTTCAAAGTTTTCAAATAAATGTAAGTTGGTTGTACGTACGATGTGATTCGCACTCAAAGCTGAAGATAGTTTTTACTAAAACGTTTGATAGGATGTTAGAAATTTCGTTATATCAAATAATTTCTCAGAAACGTCGGTTTTTTGCGAAGATGCAAATTTTCTCGACATGGAAATTTTTCTTAAACCATCAATTTAATAATTGGAATCCACGGTTATGTTTTTGGTTCGTGTAATTAAAGGATATTATTTAGATAAATTGAACTTGCAAAATGTATCTTGGAGGTGCGAGTGTGTATGTATCACACAGTTGATGCCCTACTCATACAGTTTTGAAGAGTCGAGCACCTGATGATAATTGGTTCCTATAGAGACTAATTTATATTACTAGTTATCCTTTTTTCTGAAGATCTTCGAACGAATAATATTATTTTTGTCACATTTTGTGGATCTTTTATGCATTGTAATTTAGTAACACCACAAGTTTTCATATAGTACACTACACACCACAGCGATGAAAGCTTTCTGAAAGGGGGTGAGCAATACCTTTTATGTATGTACCTAAATTTATGAAAGTTGTGATAGAGTTTGATGTAACTTTTTGCGGTATGTTATTCTTGAAGCTACTTGAAACTGTACGGTGTTACTATTCGCTGGGTGCGTGACATCTGGCCACGTTTTTTTGCACAATTTGTCCGCAGCGGACGCTGGCGTCGTTTACGCATCCAGCCAATGGGTGCGTGCCATCTGACCACGTTTTTTACACAATTTGTCCGCAGCGGACGCTGACGTCGTTTTTTAATACCCCCACTATGCACTTCGCACCCAGCGAATAGCATCATTTCAGAGTAATTCTTTTTATTTAAATTGTTAATCGATTTTTGTGCGTTTCATTTCTAATTATTAGCCGGGATTACCAATTAGGCCAGGGTTAAAAATAAACAAATTTGGTGGATTTTCGGATCTGCTACGTTTGGTTTAACAAAATCGGGCGTATACCAACTTACTTGTGAATGCTCTCAAAATATATTGGTTATACGGGCAGAGTTTTCCAAACGCATTTCAAAGAAAACTCTAGATAGAGTTCTTGGAAACTATAGAAATAATTATACTTTCAGTATATTTACATCTGTCCAACTTTATATTTTTAGTTCTAAAAGTGTTTAATAAAGTTTTAGTCTGTCTAAAAAATTATGATATGTTTACTACCAAGTTGCACTATTTAGACCACGCTATTATAGATTATTTTATTAATCAACCTGGAATAATTTTGTAAAAAAGTGCTCCATTCCAGCAAAGCCCTACTTTTACTGTAGAAATAAAATGAATATAAACAATTAAATAATGGTTGCTTTATTTGCTATTTGCATTGCGGTGCCAAATTGCAAAGGGGCACTTCAGCGGTAGCGGTTGGAATATTACAAATTTTACTAATTTTTGTTGCTCCAGCATTTGGCGTTTGCCGTTAACTGTTGACTTGTGTTATAACAATAAATTAAAAACTGTATCAGGAATTGGAGGATTGCTTTACTTTTAAATGTTAAACTAAGGCTAACGTTCAAAATCTAGGATAATCCTAAAAATTCATATTTTAAAAAATAAAATAAGGATCAGAACAGAGAAAGCTGGCGATTGAACGATGAGGGGCAGAAGCTTTTGTACAGTATAGGGGCATATGAAGGGTAATCCGGTCCTGAACACACCAGGGTAATTGTGCCCTTATGTTACCGTTTATTTTTGTAATAGGAATATTACAACATAATAATCGTTATTGTTATGTACGATAATAGAGACAGGATGAAGTTTCATTAGCAAGAAAGCCTTCTCATGATAACGGCGTATAATATAAAAGTTACAGTGGTGTGATAATACCCCTCATATTGCATAAACATTTCAAAATTATAATCATTTGATGTCTAATAAACAAACACACATATAGAAACTTTTTATTCTTATCAGATCAGAATATATGTAACTACAAAACATTTTTCGCTACATTATGCTATCAAAAAAAAACCGTTTACAATTCAAGTTTTTCTCTTCTGTTAATATGACAGAATAATGAAATTCAAATACTACGACGGTATTATAAAAACTGTAACTTTTGTAATAAGTTCTATAATTGTTTAATTTAGTTGCATAAGTAATAATTTTATTACTAACAAAATGATATTTAAGCAATAAACTACTTTGGATTTACCATAAATAAGTTTCTGTGTCTGATTACAAAAGTTTCCTAAATAGAAGTTATTTGCAAGAAAAGTTTTTTAAATTAACCCTACATTATTGTTTTATTATATAGTTAACACGTTTTGCCTCACACGTACTTTCTGTAGTAGTAAATTGTAATTAATACTTAACCATAACAAAATTAAATTGTTAATATTAAAGAATACTAATACATTTAAGTTATAAACTTTTATTTCGAAAGTAATATTTTTAGTTTAGTCATATAACATTTGAATAATATATTTAACGTAATATCACACACCAATTATAATATGATCACCCTACTGCCACTCCAAACTAACTCACTCCGGACATTTACAGATTTTGCGTGACGGAACGTAATATTTCAGGGATTCGTAATATTGGGATTGCGTTTTGAGAATTTTCCTAGTCACCCAAACGTCTTTTCAAACCTAAACCGGTTTTCGCGTGACGCGCACTAATTTTACTTTCTCATTTACGTATAGTAAAGGAAAGTATAGTGATTGAATCAAAGAACTGACTGTTGTTAGTAAATTCGCATTGTAACTAATATCAATCACAGTTAAAACTAGATTTAAAATAAAAGCTTACTAGTGAGTCAGGTGATCTGCCTATCTTCTGACCTTTTAGGTCTGAAAACTATTTAGTTGGCAATTTTACGGTTATTACCACCATATAGAATAGAATTTATCCTAATAATAATATCACATCTAAGTATTGTTAGAAAATAAATGGAAAATATATTTCTTCCAGAAATTACTTAGTTTAGGAAAAAAAAAACATTATAATGTAATAAATGATTAAGAAAAGATGAGTACGATAATCTTTTAATAGAGGTCGAAGAAGTTAAGGTTGCTGAATAGAAAATGCATTTGCAATATCGTAGACCAGCAATTTCTAAATCGTTCCCGGCGAATCGTACCAAACTCAAAAGTTTCATACCAAGTTCACTGAAATCAACTAAACGCTGCTATGCTTTGCTTACCATGTCATTAGCTGAACACTTCCTTTGTACAAATTATGTAGGTCAATCTTTAATGGACGTCCATAGGACGTTGTGTGCTACTTGGGTTGTAAACACATCAACAGTGCCAGGCTATATTTGTTATTAAAAGGTTGCGCTTATACATATTTCTTTAATTTGAAGCTACGCTAAGCCGTTGCTACGTCTGGCTGCTTACCATCTTTCCAATTTTTGGGACCCTTCTTTTATTCAATTAATATTGTAGAATTTTTCAGGATTAAGTACATGTTTTTATGATTAGAAGTTGGAATTGTTAAAAAGTCTGGACATGATCATTATTTCTTAAATTAATCAATAAAAAGGATTATTACTACAATCCATTGCGTAATATTATAATTATTTACCAAAGGGTACAAGTAATTTTAAGAATGTCTATAACAATTCAATTTCACGCATTTGTGGTTTTCCCATTGATTAAATTTGATGAAACTGATATGGTGATTTTCTAATAAACAATTAATTATCATGTTGTGTTATCACCACACTACGCCTTTTCAAATTTTATTTTATTTATTTGATGCATTTTAAATTAAATTCTAGTAATTATTAAAAATTGAATCTACGTATACTACTCGAAGTTAAATTTTTAGAAATTAGGTTATTATACCGTGGATTTCATTTTTAAAGAATTGTGAATTTTCTGTCAAGTTGCAATGACTTCGCCCATGAAAAATGTCATACTAATTTTGCAGTTAGGTAAATAGCAATTACAGTTACAAAATGTAGGTTACATTAAGTTTTAGTTTTGACTATGAAAATACTCTTACTATTTGATAATAATTTGCAAATTAAATTTGAAATTTACACAGCATAAATTAATTTTTTTATACAATAATTACAAATTCACATAAAGTATTTAGTATATTACAATGTGGGTGTATATAAAATATTTGCATACAAACTTATAGTGAAATTTAAATTTATTTGATTTTATCTACATCATAAATAAGTTTCTGTATAGAAGACTTTCAGGACGGCAACCAAATGAAAAATTGCTGAACGGTGTTGGATTTTTAATATTAGGAATAAAACATTTCGATTTACCTATCTCTATTCGCATAGCGTTCTTGGGAATTTGTTACAAATTGTAATATACATTATTTATAAATCGCAATGTAAATATTAGAAATCTTTTAAGATTGGTTTATTTTGATTGAACTGGAAAGTAAAAATCAGTTAATGGAATTAAATTCGAATTATCGAATCTAGAATTATTATGGAAGGCATTTCTTAAATATTTTTATTATATTCTGACACGAAAATCTGATTGTGAGTGTTCAACGAGGAGATGATAACACAGATATTTGAACAAGTTTAGCACCCCAGCAAGCTTTTCAAAGTGAGTGTTTTCTAATTTTAACTAAATCGTGTCGTATCATAAAATACACAAAATTATTGCATGTAAAATATACTGAAACGTTTTTGTCATATATTGACATCATCAGACCAAAAAGTTTTTTTTTCCTTAAAATACTTTTTACGATATTTTCGTTTGTCTACTCCGAGTAAGTAGTGTAGAAAATTGCGAAAATTGATTGAGGCACCTTTTACACCAATCAATTTTACATTATTTTATTCGAACAAATCTTGAGTAGGTATATTTTACATGTGATAATTTGTTGTATTTTAGTTCTGAGAAGTGTTTATTACATATTTAGGTAATAATGTTATGGGTACTATCAAATTGCACTACATTACCGACATATCAATCGATTTATTAACTAAATCACATTTTACAATCAACGAACTTTCTGAAGCTATATGTATAACTAAAAAAATTGATAGTAGATACTAGATAACTTCTAGGATGATACACAAAAACATTAGATTATTATTTATATTTTACGTATAAATAATTTTATTTCATCGGAAAATTTGTAACTGAAGTAATGTTAAATTTCAAATTTTCATTGTAGGGTATAATATTATTTACTTATAATTGCTGACATCTATGGAAATAACTGCTTTTTCGCGTGACGATTACCAAATACCTAAATAGATGGTTAATAAGTTTTATATGGTAACTAAACATCACAGTTTCATTTTATGTTACTTATAAATAGGTTATACTTACTTCGTAGGAATATCCTAATTAAACAGTATAATATTAATCCCAATTTAATCTAAATTTAATTAAATCTTAATTCTGTGTCATCTTTTAAACTTATTTAAATAATTAGAAATCAGAAGAATAAATATAACATTAAAAATAATTTATAATAATGGGAAATATTTGCCTTTACAAGTTATTGGAAAGTACCTACATACACATTATTATTTTAAGATACTTCGGGATCAAGGTGGCCTGTCGGCCGTAATCGGCCGTAATAACCTTATACGTAGAAGATTTTTAGTAATATGATGCAAACACCAATTATTATTAGAAGTGCGAGAGAGTGTTAGGGACAGTGATTAGCAGGACGGAATTTTGTACGGTATTGTTTATTATAGGGGAAGGTTGGGTAAGGTGAAGCAGGTAACACGACTAAAAGTTATGATATTTCAGAGAGTCGGATAAAACAGGATAGTACGGTAAAACCAGATACCAGTGATTATGCTCCAGGAGACACTGTTATCTAGGAAATCATAATACGATTAGCTTCACATCAATCTAAATTACTGTTGGCAATAGAAATTTTATGAATAAAGTAGTTGTGAAACATTTTCCATTTAATGCAGTTTGACAAGCAAAGTTATCACCTACTTTATTTGCAGATTAAGTCACTATGAAAAACTTTATTTAGGTGGTAAATGCTGTATAAATTTTGGATCTTGTTGTTTTCTTCAACTCACGGACGAGTAAAATCGGATACCATGTGGTTGGGTAAAACTGGATACATACTTAGGATAAAACTTAGTTCTTATTTTTTCTTAAATCTAATAAGTTTTTTTTAGGGTTTCTGCAAAATAGTATGCAAAATTTCAAGTCAATTGGTGCACGAGTTTTATAATAATTTATAATATCAATGATATTTTCTTGCATTTATTGTACATACATATTAAATAATTACACTTTTTACATATTAACTTACAAGGGGACCTTGTCGACGACTTTTCCACGATTTGCACAATTTTTAACATACCTTTTAGGCAATAATCTGTTATACTTCAGGTTAAAATTGCAGGACCCGGATTTGAATAAATTTTGATTAAATCGATTTTAAAAATCGAATAAATTGGTATTATAAATTAGGTCTAATGAGAAGTAAAATACGAAGGCCTCCGATTCATTTGACACTTTGACATAACCTCGCATTTCGTAACAACGACATATTAAAAATTAATTAATTTAAAGAAATTTTAACCAGATACAAACAATCAATTAAACTACGATGAGCAAAAAAACCAAATTGCATAAATATCAGGTTAGTCTTGACTTGAAAAGACGAATTTTGTAACAACCCACAAAAAATACGTTCATGTACATGGTTGAAATTTTCTGTAATTACACGGTTAATAATTAATATAGTCAAGTTTATACGTAGATTCATTATAATTTTTATATATTAACAACTGTCCATTGCACTTGTTTTCGAACATCAATAATTATCGAATTCTCAACAATATTTGTATAGTAATTGATTATAATATAATTTAATAAATAATTAATAGTAGATATAGCAATTTATTACAATTCTCTGTTCTAGTTATACATAAATACATATTTAAAAAAAAATTATTATAATAATTCCTTTGTCGACACCAACGAACGGTAAGTACTAGGTAGCCCTAGTTGTACGTAGTTGCATGTAGACTTTAGTTTGCATTCTTCTTCAAGTGCCTATCCGATTTCGGATGTTAGCGATCCTCCTGGCTAAGCCAAGAAGACTTTATTAGGGAAATGTTAATGGGGTGGTTTCCCGTTGCCTTCCTCATAGTCCACAGTTCGATTTTGGACTTTTTAGATCACAGCACATATCCGACGCAATCAGGATTAGAACCGCGGCTTCTCGCTCTGTAGTCTATTCGTGTTTGATTTACGCCAGACTGCTGGTAGTTAGCATTATGAAGATACAATTTAAGTGTGTCGTTTAACACATTGCATGCCACGTCCTACACATGAATGACAATTGTACTGAAGTATTTATTGCCATGTCCTGTTCAATGAGAGCATTGTCATCTGCACATACTGTTGGGCCTTTCCTATTTGCTGGGAGGTCGTTGATGTAAACCACACCGATTTCTAATGCTCTACTAATGTAACATTGTAAATCGTTTCTAACGAAGAGAAGCAAATAGCTGAGCGTTAACATTCTGAACTTCTTTCAAGATTCCCTGTGTATTAAAATGTTTTTACTGTTTTAAATTAACTATATTAATTATTATCTTACCGTGTAATTACAGAAAATTTCAACCATGTACATGAACGTATTTTTTGTGGGTTGTTGTTTCAAAATTCGTCTTTTCAAGTCAAGACTAACCTGATATTTATGCAATTTGGTTTTTTTGCTCGTCGTAGTTTAATTGATTGTTTGTATCTGGTTAAAATTTCTTTAAATTAATTAATTTTTAATATGTCGTTGTTACGAAATGCGAGGTTATGTCAAAGTGTCAAATTCATCGGAAGCCTTCGTATTTTACTTGTATTTTACTTCTGATTCTTCTCATTAGACCTAATTTATAATACCAATTTATTCGATTTTTAAAATCGATTTAATCAAAATTTATTCAAATCCGGGTCCTGCAATTTTAACCTGAAGTATAACAGATTATTGCCTAAAAGGTATGTTAAAAATTGTGCAAATCGTGGAAAAGTCGTCGACAAGGTCCCCTTGTTAGTACAATAGACGAGGTGCATTGTCTCACCCTGAATATAATAACATTGCTATGCAGTTAATACATAGAAACAACGTAGTTAAATCTTCAATCAGGACTGCTTTTTGCATGGCAAATGTGGAGTATATAATATATGGCTTTAACCCTGTAAGGGTTACGATCATTTCTAATGGTAAAAAAATTATAACACTTGCTAGTATGTATTAAAATACCACTTGAATGATATTTTATGTATCTGTAATTCAAATTTTTATACAGAAAGTGGTTTTTCAAGATGTGACCATATGGTTACATTGCCCCATTACGACTTCGTTTAGCGGTCACCATTGCCCGGTTACGACTTCGTTTAGCGGTCACTAATGAGAGTAAAATAAGTAGTAATAAGAAACATAAAGTATGACAGTAAGCATATAATTCTGAACTAATAAAATAAACAATACAAATTAAAAGAACATTAATAAAATAATTAATATCATAAACAAACAATACTAAAACAATCTACAAAGCTTCATGAAATTTTACGAAACAATTTTTATTGGCATCATGAATACACAATCGACTTGTTCCATTCTTGCAATATCTGCATCTTCTTTTTGTATTTTTACCATAAAAACAGTTAGTAGATATAGCTCAACCTTCCATTGCAAAAAGAAAATTTCTAACTTGTAAGTGGCAATGTAACCATTTGGTTACGCACAAATTCAAAGGGCGATAAACCTCTAACAGGTGTAGTATAGTTGTCGAAATAATGTACTTGTGAACTGAATTGATCCTTGAAGAAGACGGTAATAAATAAAAATATATAAAAAATATCTTACTACTTACTAAAAACTATATTTTTGTATTAGTATATAACGAGTCGCCTGTTATATTCACCAACTGTCATCACCATATTTAAATTTTAAAAGTTCAAACTTTTGTTTCTAGTTGTCGCATACGTTAGAATTGTTAACTAAAGGTTGTACCTATATGGGTACTTTGCCAGATACAGTACAGAATTTAAGATTTCAAAGATATAAACCTTAAAAATCATTGTAACCATATGGTCACAAGATCCTTACAGGGTTAACTTCCTTGTTTCTATGTTCTAAACAGAGTTCATCTGGGTTTATTCCATTTCTTAGAACTCCACTTCCGCACTACTTTACAGTTCTTGCAATTCTCATAAAGTAACCTGATACATCCTGTCGTTCTTCTTCTTCTTTAATTAGGCACTGCTTGATGTCTTTCCAATTACGTCCTCATCTTGGTGGTGATTCAATCGACGACGACACCCAACTTTCCGCCCATCGTTTTGGCGGTCTACCGGGGGTCTTCTTCCGGTGGGCTTACCATCTCTTGCTATTTTTGGGAGACGGCATTCTATCTATATGAGTGTTCCATTCCTTGCGGCGGGTCTTTGTAAATTTTACGACATCTTGTATGTCGCATTGTTTTCTGATATCTCGACTCGGAACTCTGTCTTTTCGCAGTTTTCGCAGTTTTTCGGTGAGTGCCTTCCGTCGTAGGGCCGGTGGGCCGTAGCTAGAACGGTGTTGATGGCCGTGGGTGAGTGTGCAGGGGGTCGGAGTGCGCTCTACAGAGGGATGCGCCTCAACCTAAAGGCCTGGCGAGCCTACACGACCTGCTAGCTGGTCTGAGTGAGTGGGAGGGTGTGCGTATGTGCTTGTGACTTGTCTGTCACTGTCGGTCACATACGCATGTATGCGTTGTATGGTATGAGTGAGTGGGAGGGTGTGCGTATGTGCTTGTGACTTGTCTGTCAATGTCGGTCACATACGCATGTATGCGTTGATCCGGCATTATACCGGATTCCATGCCCTGAAGGCCGTGTTTGGAATGTCCTATGGACCCAACCGAGCACGTTAAATTATTTCGTAAGTCTACACCCCTGTCCTTCCAGGGAGCACAATGTGGAAAATCTGAATCTGAGCTATTGTTCTGAGCGTTCTCATTTCAGTTGTTCTCATTTTTTGTTTTGTTTTAGATGTTTCCGCTCTTGTCTCAGCTGCATATGTTATCACAGGTCTTACCGCTGTCTTGTATATCCTGATCTTGCTCTTGATTGACATATATTTATTTCTCCAAAACACGTCACGAGGACACCCCGACATCACTGCTCCTCTTGTTGCCTGTTGTTCCTCACGAAATATCTCAGGTGTTAGGTATAAAGGGGTTAAGTCATAAAACGTAGTTTTGAGATAATGAAGAAAGAAATTTGTAATGAAAATTGTAAATCGGGTAATTAATAAGTCATAAGTCAACTTACGCCTTTTATACCGAATGGAATATGTAGCGGAATACGGAATATATAGTGGTCTCAGAAGCATAAGTCAACTAACGCCCTTTATACGGAACGGCATACAATTATTTTTGATTTAATATTTTTATTTTCAGACCATTACTGCGCTAATAAAATAAAATTTACTAAAAAATTTATATCAGTCGAAAGAGCATTCAAAATAGATTTCATTCCAGCAATAAAAAAAATTTTCCACACAAACACCTGAGATATGTCCCTCGCGCTCGATATTTCTATTCCGATATATTTGAACATCATCACCTGCTCTATTATTTTTCCTTCTATTTCTAATTTACATCGTATTGGCTCCTTAGATGTTGTTAGGCATTTGTTCTAATCCTGTCGTTACAAAGTTAAATAATATGCAATAAAGTTGCGGAATGCATGACTCATCTTAACATTACAACGAAGTTGCAAATACAATAATACAAAGTATTATTCATTTTTATAACTTAAATTTCTTAACAATATTAAAACTGTGATTAAATTTCTTAACAATCAAAACAAATGCCAAAATTAGTCAACTTACAACAATTGTTAAATTTGAGCCACAAACAAGAATTTTGTGTACAAAAACTTCATATTGCCAACCATTGAATGGAATTTAGTCGATGACAGGCTTTTTTGTGCTTAACCCCATCGAAATTGCAAACCATTTGTGGACCTTCTACAAAGATTTTGAAAAATCTTAGTTTTCCAAGCGCGAATAGTTTGCATTTGTGATTTACGGTAATATTACAAGTAGCTGTAGATCTAAAGTTACGTTACAGAAAAGAAAGTCGGGGCTAATATGCAGTAACGAACATTGGTTCGGTCCATTTACAATACAGCACCGACACGTTCTCCCTTCACATTTCCTGCGCTGGATTCTGGTTACGCCTTTTTTCTTTCTGTAACGTAAATATATAACTGTAGGAAGTGAGTAAATTGCTTGGTTTTCCGATAATATTGTTTATCATAAAGGTGTAGGAAAATTTTCACTTGCTCAGGTTGCGAGGTTTACGAATCAATGCACAAAAGTCTTGATGTGAATTTGAGAATTACTGACCTAATTAAAATTCAAGTGTTTTTACATTATTTGCTTTCACTTTGTCCCTGGTTTTTAAAAATATTTCACACTTTGAGAAAAGTGATTTGTTTGATTTTAAAAATTTCTATTTAAATTTTTGAGCAAAAACGTAGACGACAATAACTTCCTTAAAATATAGTAGAGTGGGGCACGGTCGGATACTTTTGGCTAACTTCATCCTATAACAACATTTAAAGATTTGAGGATTTTAAACATACCTTAGCAGATTCTTTCACATGTTTAGCAACTCATTTCATAGTTAAAGTTTTTGAAAAGTTAAAAGTTTTTATGTAATATAAGTTTTAAAAAAAAGTTGCATTTGTCCGAAAGTGCCCCAGGGTGGGGCATTTTTGGACAGGCATGGGGTAGGTTTGGACACACAAGCAATAACATTAAATTCAAACGTTAATACATTTTATTTCATGTTCAGGGACTCAAAATTAACATTGAACATTTTAAAACTAGAAGAACGTGAAGTCCCTGGATAGAAGTCGGTTTAGGCAATTTGGACACTATGTCTTTCTAAGAAATCGTTAAGATGTCGTCAACTGGAGGGAAATTGAAATTGTTCGTTAGTTCCTCAAAAATTTGACTACAGTTTCCCCGTGTTCGACAATTTCTATCACTTGACCCAAATAGTGGTAAACTTTTTTTTGTGGGAAACTTTACCAGTCCGAAAGTTCCCCACGTTTATTTTCCGGATCTGCCCCACCTGTTCAAAACGTACTCGAATATCTATTTTTCAATATTCGCCCCAATGTAAGCTAGGTTATACAGTGCACAAATATGTATTCTTTCTCATGCAACACTTGAAACTTGAACTATTAGTTCATGGAAAAGTATGTAATCTTAGACATGATTAGTGCAATACTTACTTTAAAGAATATTTTTTAATTTATGTTAATAACTTTCTAAATATTGAAGCATTTAGTACGAAATTTTCACATGTGACTTTAAATGATCACTGTTATTAACCATTACAATTGCACATTTCTACTTCTTTGGGAAGGTATAATAAATTTTGAATGTCCGGGGGTGCCCCATGTCCGAATGTCCCCCACTCTACCCTACTTTTTTGTAGAAAATTTGTTAATATTTCTTCCCTTTGTTGAAACATTTTCAATGTAAAGTCTCGGTGCCTGTTTTTTTCTGTTTCTGAGGTGTTTTGCATTGTTTGGGTTTGAACTTCATGTAATTTTTGTTTATTTAATTTGAAAAGGAATATATTTTTTATCAAATGGCTTAGGTTTTATCGACTATGAATTTAGTTCCATTTTAGTGAAATTTTATTAAAAAATAAAACCTAACTTGGAAAATTATGTTACGTTAATTATTTCGTCTGCTTTACCCGGCTTTGCTTTTATAATATTCTCATTTATAGTAGGTTCTATATAAAGTTAATAAAAAATATTGAATTTCAATTTATTTTAAAACTTCCTTTTAATTATTTCATTTTAGCCTTTGATGGAGTCAAGATTTAACTTTTGAAGATTTACCGTTTCACTTAGCAAACATCCTATTCAAAAATAATTATTGACTTACAAACTTTTGACAATAACCTTAAGGACTCAGTATATTGAAAAACTGCTTGTATAGTAATGCGAAATAATATAATGCTTTTTGTAGAGAGAAAGTTAAGGAATATGTAAATTACAAGAAAATGTGATTTTAACGTCATTTACAAGTTTATTCATATTTTGTCACAGTGTGACATACAATATTAAACAAAATTTACGTAAAAGCTACTACGTCTATCAAACTTGGAAAACTTTTTGTTTAAAAATAATAGCATGTTTTTCTACTTAGTTTTTTTTCTTCAAGTTATTAAAAATGAGTATTTAGTAAGCTTTAAGAGATTATTATCATATTACGTATTCAAAATATTCAAAAATGCATGGAAAAAAAAGTTTTCTTAAACATAGAGTGGTATTTTGGATGCATTTTGAAAATTTTTTAACCACAAAAAAAATTGTAAACACCTAAAATGTAAAGAAATTAGGAAAAATTATTGAAGGAGGGGGGGAGGAGTTAATTTTATAAAAATTAATAAAAGAGATGTCTTTCTGGATGTCAAAAAATCGAAAAATGAGTAATGTTGGATAAGACACTGTCGGTTAAGACAGGTTGTACTGTATTTGAATGTACTATTTGTATACATTCATTTAATTTATTTATTCTTGAACAGCTACGCGTTCTCGTCAGATTATGTTCGGGTATGGCCATAAACCTCCCCTCTAAAGAGAGATACAAACAGGTTTTCTGAATAATTTTGTTTTTATCCTGTGAAAATTACAAGACTATGTACATTCCACCACCGATAGCGAGTAGGTTTAATATTAACTGTCCAAAATCAAATTACACAGCACTGATGAGAGAAAAATTTCCTGGCAGTATAATATTTAGATACCATTTACACTAACTTGTTTAACGTATTCATTTAATTTTAGTGCAAATTCAATTAATTTTGAAATTATTCTTAGTCACTAATTCTATTTGTTACTGACTTTGAAATTTGTGTTATTGCAAAAGAAGAATTTGCAAATCCATCTTATTATATATTTGTCTTAAACACTAATTTCAACAATTCATTATTATAAGACTGATTGGTGTAATTTTTTAAAATTTCTGTTAAGTTGATTAAAACGCAGCTACCGCCGGGGTTCCGTTAGAATATTGCTTCACGGAGTTTTCTTTAGCTTACAATAAACTAAGTATTCCGATCGGTCGAACATAAAGTCAATTGTTACAATTTTTGAGCATTACTTGCTCTGGAATAATTTTCATTTTCGCTTACCTCGGCGTGCTTGTTGGTTATTATCAAGAATTCTTAGTGAAAACTGTTTTTATGTAGTGGAAGACAGTAACGAATTCATATTCGAGAAAAAATTTTAAATAGATGATCAAACAATTACTGCACGCTATTGACAACACAATTTATAAGGTAGAGCAGGCTAACCCGGTATTCGCTGGGTGCGAAGTGCATAATGGGGGTATAAAAACACGACGCCAGCGTCCGCTGCGGACAAATTGTGCAAAAAACGTGGTCAGATGGCACGCACCCATTGGCTGGGTGCGTAAACGACGCCAGCGTCCGCTGCGGAAAAATTGTGCAAAAACGTGGCCAGATGTCGCGCACCCAGCGAATAGAAGATAATATTATAGTTATTAATGAAAAACCTTCTCGAATATGAATTTGTTGCTGTCTTCCACTACATTTTTTTACTTTAACATAATTATTCAGCATTGTGGTGAGTATCTAAAGATTTTTATTAATAAATAATAATATATAATTAAGAGAATTTGTCGTACGTTTTTCAAACAAATGGAGGTTTTCATAACAGCGTGAAGTCAATGTTTTTTTGGAGGGCTGAGTTAAAAATTCTGTAAACTCCTAATTCTAAACCAGGATTTTCGTTCCGTAATAGCGAAGGAAATGATTTTTTTAATGAGATGACCGTTATGGGTTAAATAAGGTTTAAAAAAATAGCATCCGTGATTGGTTAAATTGCATTAGGTTCCCAATCAAAATTGATTTAAATATTTATATACGAATTGTGTCGTTATCGCAAATTATTTGGGAATTTAAATGCACTAAATTTAACAATTTAGAATTAGTCGATATTTGATTAAGAAATCTTGCCATTTGAACAAATTCTTAGATTTGGGCCCCAAGTTCTGTTCCTGTCTTGTTTATAAATAAATTAAAATTTTTCGGTTACATGGATTAAGTTACTTACATAATTTGGGTATTACAAGGGTCAATTTTTCACTGCAGTTCGTGTGTAGGATTATGGTCAATACCTAAGGTTTAAATATTTGAAGTAAAATTTAGCTTTGTTCGTAAGGCTGCATCTTCCTATTTTTTCAACCAGTGGAAGTAAGGAGGACCACCCTGTATGTGATATTGTCACCAGTTTATGCTTTATGGAGTACTATCTCCTGTCATTAGACGTTATCAAAGATAAAATAAAATAAACTTTGTTTAGGTTAAAAATCATATATTAAATATAAAATTGAATTTAGATATTAGCATGTATAGTAGTAGTAAATACGTATTACAACAGAAATAGTAAAATTTTTACTGTCAACCATTGCTGACTTTAATATCTACAAAGTTTCATAATAAAATGTTATCGAATTTGTGTTCTGCACAATACGTTGTCAAGATCCATTTCTGAAAAGTTTAATTTTATATTTATTATTAAATACAGAAATAACATAAATAAGCAGTACTATTATTGTTTGAAAAGGAAAAATAAATCCGAAAGTTTTGAAATGTGGTACCTATATTCAGGCCTGGGTATAGTTATTATTTATATTTACTGTACATTTTCATTAACTCGTCAAAACTTAATAGACGGTGGATTCTTTCTGCATGGGTTGTTTGAAAACTTGGTTTGACGTTTTCCGCCAACTTCATCAGCTGGTAACATTCATATTGCGAAACAAATCCAAACAAATATCAAGTAAACGCAAAGAGATTATACATTAAAATCATATACTTAATATACTCTTGCCCCATTGCGCTTATTTCGAAAGTAGATAGGTACTACTATAAAAGTAAAAAAACAGCAAATATTATCAGCATTTAGGTTTCTCCTCTAATAAATTAAATGAAATTCAAATTAAAAAAAAAATAGTGAATCTATTAAGTAGTGTTTGAGTTATCGTGGATACAGATATAAAAATGTTGTTTTTTAGGAAACGCATTTAAAGATTTTGTTAACAATTTGTTCGAGTAGATTTATTATTTATTATTATGCCATAACTTTTTTATAAAATTTCTTTCAATGAAACGGTTTGGGGAATATATTCTACACATAATAGGTTATCAAAAATTGAAATAGAAAAATATCGAATTTTCGGATCGAGTTTGATGAGAACCTGCCCTTAAGAAGAAGAAGGGAAAGCTTCTAATGGGAGAAATTTTGCGTATAGTAAATAGTAATTCGGCTTAGTGGAAATACAATTTGGTGAAATAGTGCAGAAGATAAGTTAACATTTTAATAAACAAGTAGGATGTGCGTTTTACTAACAAAAGATTGAATTGAATTTGAGTGAAGGTTTATAGCTTTTCCGATGACGGAAAAAATTGGTTTATTTAAATTTAAATAAAGTTAGTTAGTGATAGTGATGTGGATGTTTAATTAATTTAAATTTTGGAAGCTTATCACGTTTTCTTTCGATACTAATTTATTTTTATTTTTCAGCAAGAATAATTTAAATTAACTGATACATATTTCAATGTAATTTATTAAATTGAATCTAGCATATTATCATCATAATAATCATTATAAAATATGGTTCATATGCTGAAGTTAACGGCAATTTTGATAGGTACATAATTATCTTGTTATTATGTTTATTATACCACGTACATATGTAGTTTACTGTCATTAATATCATGGTTAAATAAATGGTTTCCCATTTATTTAACACTAAATTAAATATACTGCAATGATATTCACCCTTAAATGAATAATCACCCCACAAAAGCCCCTAAAACTAACGTTTCGCCGAAGATGGGTTTTTCTCTTCCTCAGAGTCGATAGGTTCGACGAACGAAATAAAAGGGTGTAAATTCGTGACAAGCATAATTTATTAATTGCACGTAAAAATTTTTCATAGACAGTTTGCATCAAATTTTATGAGGACAATAAGTTTGTCACAAACCACAAGTGATCTGGTGTAATTAAACTCACTATTAATAGGTAAACTTTTATTGAAGTTAGTGCGTTGCCGGATCCATGTGGTCAAACTCTCGTCAGCAGTCGCCAGCTGTTCCAATCTATTCCAATCCACCAAACGTTCCACACAGCAGCCAATATCCCAAAAACCAGTAAATTCTCCAACAACTTAATTCGTCAGAAATACACAATCGCACACTTATTTTAAATTGTAATAAGCAATTACGCGAAGACTCGACTTCCGCAAATTATTCACTTCTTAGTGAAATCGCGAAATTACACTTCTCTGACCCTCGGATCAAAAAGAAGTTTTAGGAGTTCTTCCTTCTTTGAAGACCACCAAAGAACTTCACTCCACTTGAGTTTCACCGGGGAACTGGCGTGTTCCCTCTTTGAGTTTCACCAAGAGACTCCTCTCTCCTTGAGCTTCACTAAGAGACTGGCTTCATTCCGGCTTGTTGGCCGTTCTGTCCCTCTCCTAGTTTTCAAAATTTGGATTCTGTGGTGGGGTTTGACATTTTTGATCACTAATGTCGTACTTATTTATAGGTAACATGGTGTTTATAATTGTTTGTTCACTAAATTATTATTTCACAAGAAACTGTTGTCATTTCAAAAGTTTAATAATATTCACAGAGTGTTGCAAAATATTTGTATTACATAATTCACTTCAAATTTGTGTGGTTTTATGTGTAAAATGTTACATGCGGCGGTTTATTATTAATTTGATGCAAAAGTCTATTTTATCAATTAAATTAACTGGTTATTGAATTAAAAATTAAATAAAATCGAAACACTCCCTTTATTTGCTCGCTTATACCCTCTAATGGTCAAAATACCACCACAATACATTAGTTAAGTAAATGGTTTCCCATTTATTTCAATATAAATGTGAAGTAAGATACGGTAGAGACAATCTCAGCTCAAACTTACACAGGAATAAATTTTAACAACTGTATAGTCGGACCATCATAGAGTAGCGGTACTGGAAGAAAGAAAGACGGAGCTAATCTGCAGTAACGCAAACTCGTACAGACGTGTTTATGTTGGTGTCAATTGGTGGAATTGGGTGTCACGTGTTCTCCCTCCACATTTGCCGCGCAATGCCCCAGTCACGTGGCAACTACTAACGATTAAATTACCTCTAGACAAAGTAAGAGGAATTACAAATATTAAAGGAAATAAAAAAGTATCAGTTTCTCTTACTCTGTTTATCATATTCATTTGTAGTCATTACGCTAATTTTTTATTAAAAATCTTTAAGTTTAATGGTCAAATATGGAAACTAGAATCGCTTTGGTAGACATTTAATGATAAATCAGTTTTATTCGAAGAATTTAAAATAGTGTTTCGACCTTACTAAATCTCATCAGTATTAAAAAGTTAAAAAAAACCTCTTAATAATTCGCTGATTTATTTTACTTTATGATACTGATGAGATCTAGGATCGAATCATGCCTAGCATTGTTGAAATTTACCGAATAAAAATGATAAATTATTAAAATATCAAGCGTGCTGTTATGAATGTTCCATATTAACCCGTAATAAGGGTTATTGAGTCAGGTACAAACCTTAACAACATCTAAAGTGTCCTTAAGGAAGTTCTTGTTACGATCTGCTCGGAAAAGTGCAATTTTACAATTTATTTGATAGTTGCTGCAGTAGCCATTATATTATAAGTAATTTTCTAATCGTATCATAAGTTCTGTAATAAAGCACAGTTAATTTTTACTGCAAAGATTCAGGCATGAGGGTTATTAATGCTATTTTCAGAAACGTTATTTGTTAATTATATAAATAAAGGACATCAGTTGAAATTTACAGCTTAAATAGTAAACATTTGATGTAACGTAATGTAAATTTATCAAGTAATTATATTATTTGTACTTGATTAAATATGTACTACCTACTAATTAACTACTCATTCAGTGTTCCATTAATTGTAATTGAAATTATAACAAATTGTATGAAGTTTAGTACTCTCCAACATTTAAGTGAGACGTCTGGAGTACATGATGGAAGAAAAGTGTAACAACTCCCTAGGTGTTAGGGGCTCAATTCAAAGATTCAAAAGAAGCACGTTTTGTGTTTTAAGCGATGACATAAAGCTTGGGGCTTATGGTAGAACAACAGTACAAACTATTATGGAAAAACATGAAGGTAATAGTGATAATAAAGGAACGACGCACCTGTGTAATAGGTACAACTATAATTCTGTAGGAAATATATGCATATCCCCTTTGCTTTTCAGTCCAGGGCTAAATTGCTGGTGCTACATCTTTTGCATTTTGAATAGAATTTTAGCAGCATTAAAGTTACAATTTACCAAGTTTCTCTGAATATAATCGTTATTTAGTATTAATACAATAATTTTCATTTAAATAGCTTATCTGACAGTTACACAATGCAGTCTGTTTAAGAGAAACTGTTAAATGAGAGACGTTTCAGTTAAGTTTTAAAAACTTCAGAACTTCAGATAACATCAGTAATTGAAGACTCTGATGCAAGAAGGGGATATGTGTAATATCAATTTGTAAATTCTTCAGAACTTCAAAAATAAATAGCTCATTGTTGCAGCATCTTATGGGAGGGGAAGACATGTGATTTTCACTGGTAACTGCGTTTCTATTAACAATAAAAATTCCAGCTTTATACCAAGTGAATAAAGCTCATTTTAGAACCTAAACCTGCAATAACATCATTTTTAAATATTTTGTACTTATCCCCTTCTTGCATCAGGGTCTTCAATTATTGGTAGACATAACTACAACATTTTCCAAAAAAACAGAATGCATGAGTTTTAAATTTGTTAGGTATCAAATAGAATAAAATTAAATGAATAATTTTACAGATTTTCTGTCATATTATATTCAAGCATTCAAGTAGCTATAGTAATAAACGTGCGATGATTGATGACCTACGTACTTTGATAGATCTGATCCAATCATCCAGTCATTTTTCATTTGTTACATGCCACTACAACAAAATTACAGTATATTGGCACTTATAAAAACAAATTTTCAAGCTGTTTTAAACAACTCCATAATAATTATTAGTATATTCTATGAAATGGAAACACTTTTCAGATCAAATCGTCCCTATCATAAACGTTTCGTAAGTCTTAATTGAATGTTGAGGGTTAACTTCAGTCGTAAACCCTATACAATTTTGGCAAAAAATGTTCACTACTAAGAATCCCAACAACAACCTACTACATGTTTCGATCTTATTAAATCTCATCATTCGTATAGAAGGAGATTTCTGCATATGATTAGAAATTTTAATTGATATAAAAGAATTTAAATAGTAATTATTTTGTTGACCTGCCATATATAATATTAGTGTATGATTGGTTCAGACAGCGCCAGCGGTCAGAATAAAACAATATTGTGTTGTCCGACGTTTCGGGTGTTTTTATTAATCACCCATTATTATCAAAGCTAAAAATAACATAATTTACATTAAAAATTAAAATCAAATTAAATTAAATGAAAAGAAAAGAAAATTAAATTAAAAGACTAATTAAAACAGCAATAAAACAAAACAAAAGAAAAATAAAATAAAAATAACAACAATAAATGAATTTTTTTTTTTTTTTATTAAAGTATAATACTAGTTCAACAAGGTACATTGTTATGCATAGTAATGTTACAAGAGAAATTAACTAGAGAAATAGCCTGAGAGGTCAAACCCCGATACAAAATAATTGATTTCAGAAATATATATCTTGAAGAAGACGTCTTTTGAGTCTTTGGTGAATTCCCTTCTCGCCCAGTGAATAGTGTTGTACACTCGAACATGTGTGTAAATTTGCATGAAAGTTTATGGTAGTCTTCTTAATGAAGAAGCCAAGAAGGCTGTAAGTGTTGGTCTATGGTTGTTGATACCATTTGCATTCCAGTTCTTTAGTCAGCTATGCAATCCATAGTCGGATTAAAGCTTCCACCATATTTCTATGGCGGTTTTTTTTTAGCCATCCCTAGTAGCACAGATGTGTGTTACTAGGGATAACTCGCCACGGTGGCCAACCGGGTTGGCGAGTGTAGTCCACAGTTCGATTTTGGACTTTTAGATCACAGCACATATCCGACGCAATCATCAGGATTAGAACCGCGGTTTCCCGCTCTGTAGTCTATCCGTGTTTGATTTACGCCAGACTGCTGGTCTTGCATTCCAGTTAAGGATTTTTAATTGGGATAGTACAGGATAATTACGGGTCATTGACTAACATTGGCATTAAGTGTGTTAAAAGAAATTGTTTTATTTGACTTAGATAAGGACTTAGCAATTGGAGAAACGAATTTAAGAGTTGTTGAATTATAGGTGTAGGTTGCGGCTCTTCTGCACCATTGGAATTAGCAGATGTATTGGTTTTACTTGAATTTATTCTTGTATTTTGAAGGTTGGGAAATTCTTAATTGAAGTTATTTGGATTACTTCTGTATGGATTTTTGGTTATTTGAGCAAAGGATCTTGTATCGGTTGTATTTCTTCGGTTCAGTGGATATTTGCAGCCTCGAAAGTTGGTGGGGTGTTCGTCTCCGCAATTGACGCATTGAACTTTTTGGGTACTGGGTTTGGTACATTCGGAGTAAAGATGATCGCCTTTGCACTTAACGCATCTTGGTTCAAGAGTACAGTAATTTTTGGTGTGACCAACACGTTGACAACGGTGGCATTGAGGAGTGTAATTATTTTTTCTCCTGGGTTCCACGATTACTCGAGCTTCCCATATTTTTTCTATTTTGAAGACACCCTTGGCTTCTTCGTTGTCTGTTAATTCAGCAATGCAAACAGGCATTGGTGTTTTGTATTTGTAAAGTAATCGGGTAACTTTCAGAAATGGTAAATTATAGGTTGCGAGTTCCTCCTCTAATTCGGTTTGAGTCAATGAAATTGGAACATTTTTAATTGCCACAGAGATTGGCTTTGTATTTGGATCTTGGTAAGTGTGATGTTTAATTTTGTTATCAATGTAGTGCTTAGTCAGAGTTCTATAATCGTTTACTTCGTAGGTGATTATTTTAAGAACATTTTTTGAAACAGATGTTTCAAACTTGTTTTTGACAATTTTTTTGATATCAGTGATAACTTGCCCAAGTAACATTTTCCCCCTGCTAGATATCTGCTAGGGCTCTGTCAGAGAAATTTCGCAGGGCCCTGTCTCTGTAATCGGATTGTAACAGGGCTCTGTCACATAATATGAGACAGAGAAAATGGACCCTGCAAACCCTCTGCAGAAAATTTGTCGCAAATCCTAACAGGGTATCTGTTAGGTACCCTGTCAGAGACTCTGCAAGAGCTCTGTCAGGCACTCTGCCAGAGTCTCTGTCACAGAGACTCTGGCAGGGCTCTGTCTGTCCCTGTTACAGAGACAGACAGAGACAGGTATAAAAAAATATTAAATTTTAATAAAATAAATTTATGTCACATATTTTTAGAAAAATTAATTTTTATTTTTAGATTCTTGCAATCCATTGATTGTGTTATTACATCGCATCGAACTAATTTAACTCTAGGGGTTTCAATTTTATTTACATGGTTACATTTAATTATATCTATTAACTATTAATATATTCTAATGCTTGGTATTCTGTATTATTGGTTGAATTCCATTCTGTCGATATTGTTACCTATCCTGAAAATAATATTTAAATTTAAAAATTTTTGTTACAATCCAGATTCGAACCTGTACCTACATCCATGATTGCTTCGTAGCCTCTCGTTATAAATTATATAACCTACTTATAAATTATTTTGAATTACTGGTAATATGATGGTCACACTTTTGTGTATAATAATGAGTGAACCGCTGAGAAATCAACGTATTTTACTTACCTTTTTTAATAAAATGGAAATTATATCGATGTAAAACATCGCAATTTAAAATATGATACAATAATTCGTAATTGTAACTGCAAATATAGATGTAGTAATAAAATTGAAACCCCCAGAGTAAATTAGTTCAATTACATAATTACACAATCAGTATGGATTGCAAGAAATTAAAAATAAAAATTAACATTTTTAAAGAATGCGACAAAAATTTATTTTATTAATATTTAGGGTCGATATATTTTGTCTTGTAAGTATGGGTTACCATCGGCAAATAAGTTTTAACTTTAATTTTAACTTAAAATTTCTAGAATAATTGTGAGTGCGGTATATATGAGAAATTTAATTTTTGATAAATAATATTGATCAAAACGAATCAGTAATAGTGAATCAGAATCAGTAAATGATAATAATAATATAATAAAAGTTTTGTTGTTTAATTCTAGATGGTGGTTTAATTATGATTTCTTTAGATTGGATAAATAAACTGTTAAAATTTATAAATTGCACATAAATGACGTTTAAAATCGAAGCGGATTAGCCTTTGTATTTTGTATTTCTAATATTCTAGAATATTCTAAATGACCTGAACTAAAACTATTTTATCTCTTTCTCTCATAACAATATTTATTATAGCGCTATCCTACTTCGTTACATAGTAACTAGACCTAAATTTTTGGCTCAAAATTACGAGGCGCTTTACGAATTATTTTATACTTGTAACTCATAAAAGATAACTGTCAATGTAACTGTCTCTGTCTGTCTCTGTAACCCTGACAAAGTTTCTGTCATATCGTTGGTTGCTTTGAAAAAATCGAATAATTAATTTTCAATAAATCTCTGAAGATATATTCCTTTTAACAATCTTAACCAATATGAATGAAGAAAGCTTACATCGCGCATCGTTAACAAAATTCTTGATTCTGATTTGCTAAAATTTTAATAAGTATTGTGTTTATATCTACCTGTAGTAGGTATCTACTATTAAAAGTACAATATAATATTTAAATTTAATGAATTGTTAAAATTAAAAGTAATTGAAAAATGGTAAAAAAAAGACAATTTTTATGAAGACCACGTGGTATATACGAGCTTTGCAAATTTTTTATAACAGAGACTCTGTCAGGGCTCTACCACAGAGTTCTTGCAGGGCTCTGCAAATTACCAGTAATAGGGACTCTGGCAGGGCTCTGCCGCAGAGTTTTTGCAGGGCCTTGCAAATTATCTGTAACAGGGACTCTGCCAGGGCTCTGCCACAGATTTCTTGCAGGGCCCTGCAAATTATTTTCAACAGAGACCTACCAGGGCTCTACCAGAGTTAATTTTCAGGGCTCTGCAAATAATCCGTTACAAATACCTGCCAGGTATCTGTAAGAGCTCTGTCAAAAAAACCCTGTTATAACCCCCTGGCAGATATTTGCTAGGGCCCTAGGAGAGACATTTAAATTTCACCAGGGAAAAATGTTACTTGGGTTGAGTATGGTTTAGTGGTCCAGATAAAAAGATAGGCGGTAGCTTTTTATCTCTGGTTTCTTGGGAGGGTAGTTGAAGCGGAGAATTAGAATTCCCATCAGTTGCCTGTTGAGAAGGTTCTTGTGTATCAGATACGCCCGGATCCAGATTTTCCGGCAAATAAAATTTATTTTGCTCTAATATCGATATAGGTGACCATTGATATTTTTTTTGTACTGGATTTAAAGGAGGCGATAAAGCATTAGCTTTGCGTTTGTTAGAACTCATTTTTACTAGCTTTACCCCCTACACCAGACGGCAAAGATTCTAATCGCGTAGACGTGTTTAAAGTTTTAAATTGTTAGTTTGCAATTTTAAAGGTTAACTTACTATGCAAATGTATTAGCACTTATCACTATACACAATTGATAACGCAAATGCCGGGCTCATACGTCCGTACTCGTTGAGCTCTAACTCGCGACTACCAATAAATGTCTAATCGGCAATACCCTACACAAGATTTTCCCAAAATAATCGTTCAACACAACAAATTCTAAATTATAAAACACACAAATAAAAATCAAAAAAGTATTTAACCTGGTATCTCAGAATCGGTCCAGGTTTCCTCCAGTAACGCTTTTCCGCAACCACTGCTCCAGCCTGCTTCGCCAACACTTTCCAATTTAAATTTGATTTTAGATTCCATTTTTCCCTTCTTATCCAAATTTTTCTTTGTATATTTCTTGTTGGGATTCACCAGAACTTTAATACCCGCAATTCTTCGCACTACTTTCTTTGTAAGGACAAATTTCCGATAACGGAGCCTCACTTTCACATTGGAAATATAATTTGGAACTTCTCCTTTCCTTCGCACGCACCTTTACGCTGGAAGGATAAAATCTGAGTTGACTACCACCTTCTTTTTGGAAGAAGGAGCTAACGTAGCTTTAACACCACTTCCATCTTGGAAGTGCAATTATGGACTTTGCCTTTCCATAGGAAAGGTAAATTGTTACTGCACTTTCAGCATCTTCACCTTGGTGAGACCAGCTGTGACTTCGTACGCACCTTCACCTTGGAAGGCTCTATTAATTAATTTACTTCTTCACGTTAGCTTCCTTTGTAGCAACGTCTTCATTGCCATAGATTCTTGTTGATTCTAGTCAAATTGCCTACTTTTTCTTTATAATTTTTCATGCCCAATCACAGTCTCCGGGATACCCTTGGTTACGTTTACCAATACATACACACATTAATGCGAATTATAATATCATCTTTTTACATTTAATTTGAACATTTTTATATTATCTACGTTGCCCTTTACAACATGGTCGCTGACCTTAACTGACATCTTCTCATTCTTTGTTTCTTGGAAACATGCTATTCGTTGCAATGAAAGCAAGTCCTCGATGACGTACCTTTTTCAATAAGACACCATACCTGGAGGTCCTGGACACCTCATCACATAGAGGCTTCTTTTATCTTTGTTTTGAACTTTTCTAAGTCACATGTTGAATTATAATAATATTATAAATCCTTAATATTGAAACTAATAATCTTATACCTCCTTTTCCCCACCGTTATGGTGGTCTAGGAAGCGATTACTGCTCACCAGGTAGAGAGCTACCTGTAAAAATGTTGCCCTTTTTGACAGCTTAGCTCTGACGGTAGGCTAGGGGGTGAATTACCCTGAAAATTGACTTCAAAGAAAACACTTGAAAATCAAACCACCAATCAAAGTTAACAACAGTATAATAAATACTTATTAACAAATAAAACTATTTTGGTACAGGCTTCAACTCACGACGGGTCTGGATGATGTAAATTATGTAGAATGAAAAATCAGTCAAAAGACTGCCCTTACAGTTGAAACTATCCAGTTAAAATATAGGGCAAATACCTTCCACGAAAATTTAAAATCTTAGCAACTTGCAGAAAGACGCAATTAAATACTAATAAAAATCTTACCTTCACTTCCAAAGATCTTTTTTGGAGGAGGTTTACAAACTTCTACCTTATACAATGCTTAGTAAATAAATTGTCAACTGCAGTCGCTCTGGAGATGTTGATCAGTAAATATCCGGAACTGGTAGTGACGCTACTGTGGCGAAGTCCGACGTCCAGAACAAAAAAAAAACACTATCCAGTACAGACTTGGTAGATTGCAGGATGCACTCTAATGATAGAGTACCACTTGATAATGGGTTGAATAAGATGCTGATAACCACCAAACAACAAGTTTGCACGAGCAATTTGGCGATATTGATAAGGCACTGATAATAAATAATTGTACGCACAATAAAACGATGGTAGTAAAATTGCTTGCTATGTCAGGAACTCACAACGACAAGCCAAAAAGGAATTTCCAAGCGTAGTAGACTTCGTTACTATTGTGAATATTTAGATTCTGGTGTAATTAACACGATTCTAATAATGTAATTGGTAAATAATTACCGATGTTCCAAAACACGTCATACTCGCTCAAAATGGCGTGCCCCTCCCTTATCAAACGCGCTGTCAACGTTCGCAAGTCTGCGTCGTACCTATTGCTAAAAGCAAAAATATACAAGGTGCTGTAAAATTTAAGTAACGAATAAAAAATTCGTTACAATATGATTGGCGCTTCCTTTCTCAGCCTTGCAGATGTGTATGGGATGACCAATATTGTGATTGTGTTCGCATATCCCCCGCTATATCAGTTGTCATCGCAATATCTATTTAAAACGAACTGTAGCATTTTCTTATTGGTTTCAACGGAATATAATATTGAAACTATGATAATATATTGAAAATATAATATCATCGACTGACCTTGTCTATCAGAGAAAGAATGATAAGTAAATTTCAAGCCACAACTGGAATTAAAGGAAATCGTTCGATGTTAAAATTAGAAGAGCACAATTTTCATTAATATGAGGTGGTGTCAATAAGGAGAGATAAGGCAAGAAGGTGTCGAATCTAGTCCAAAAACCAAATTATCTCGTCCCTACTTATTTGTAAGGAAGCTGTGGTTTCAATAATGCAACCTCCACTCTCGAGTTAAACAGGATCACAACAACTGTAGTGATGTAGGACGTTATATTAACCCAAGTGAAACAAGGAAACCTGTATGGTTGGTGCGAGTCCCATAAAATCAAGTATACGGTGGGTACGATCGGTTACCATCCCCCTTTGCTTGCACAGAAAAAAAAATAGACGACAAACATAACAACGATTCTATGTAGCAATTTTAAGCTGCAAATTTAACAATTGGAGTTTAAATAAACAAATCCTACATTAATAAAACTGTTTGTGGCTTTAGATTAAAATTAAATCAGAACGAAAATTGAAACCTCTATTTTGTTAGCATAATAAATACAAGAATAACATTTTTAGTTCATTTGTGAGTGGAAGTAGAGACGCCAGAAGCGACTTAATTGCATAGGGTGATGTGAAATTATAACAATTTACTTATGTTCAGATGTTAAACAATAAACGTAATTACTACATACTGTTAAACAATAATAATTATTATTTAGGAAAAACAAAGTAACAAAATTAATAGCATTTGGAATGCTAGAAGAAGTAGAGTGTAATACAAATTATTTTGACAGATCAAAATAACTAAATTTCATATAATTTGTAGAAAGTTGCTTTCCAAAGTAAATTTGAGTTCAAAAATTCACTTATTTTTTTGCATATTAATTTAACAATAAAAAGGAAAAAATATCAAGTGTTCGTTACTTTCAGAAGAGGAAAACATTTTTTTTTTGAATTGACAGCAGTTTTATTCACTTCCGTGATGAAATAATTATTTGACCATCGGAAATTCAACTGAAAAAGTAGAAAAAAAAGTAGTGGTGAAAATGAATTGGCGATGGGTTACCGTGAACTTCTCGCACCAAGATTCATTGGTTCGACCCCCTAGTTCGACCTATTGGCTCCAGATATTATTATAAATGACTTAAATACATTATTGAAGACGTAAAAATCGCTTGTTTGGGTAGAGAAAATTAAAAATATAACTAAATTAAAATTTTAGTCAAATAAAAAAAGTCAATTTTTGTGCAAAAAGCAACTGGAAACTAAGAAGCCGTGAGTTCCAATTTTATATCCACCTGTTGGGCAGGCGAGGCGTAATGAATAATTGCCAATATTGCTGTTAAAAATGATATCACATTAATTTTAAAATACCTCATTATCTAATGATATCTTAAAATAAAAAGAAACATTGTTTCTGAAATATAATAAATAAACGTAATATGTTTCCAATATTTACTTTGCTTTTCCCTAACAAAGAGAAATCACATTCAAAAGATAGAAAAATTTGATTTTGAGATTTGCGCTTTTATTCTTTTAATAAAAAGATCTGAGCATATGAGTGCGTGGTTGATACTTCGACAGAGGTCGCACTTGGCAACGCCATGGAATTCTTGCTTTGGTGTAGGTAAAAATTGATGTAAACTTTTATATGAATTTTAAATAAGTTTTACATAATAAATCGGAATTTGTAAGATAAGTTGGAATCGAAGGAAATAGCAACTCAATAAGCACATTCACGTTGAAAATTAGTTTAAGATTTACTAAAACTCAACGTATTAAGTTGTATAATAATAATTAATTGAAGTGTATAATTTCACGTGGCTAAACTAATTTTTACACGTGTATGTTTCACCCAATATAAGATTTCTCTATGCATTTATGCACAACTATGATACTTAAGTAGTTAATGCATTTATAATAATAGTAGTAAGTAATTAAAGTTGGGGACGTAATGAAAAAATTCAATAGATTGTACTCTGCTAATGGGATTTTGAAAACAATTTATGATCGGAGACTCAATAATTAAACTTATTCTCTGAAAAGTACAATGAGTGTGAGTCATTCACTATAGAAAAAGAGTTTTCAATTGGAACATAAAGTTTAACTAATAAAATGGATAATTTCTGTGTATTCTTAAATTAAACATAAATTAAATAAATCAATACCTCAGTTATGGTAATACTTGAGCCGAACAAACACAGTTTGTAACCAATAATGACCCTTTTTGCACCTGTAAGCAGATATTTACTATTCATTAATTCCTGCCACTTAGTAATTCAATAATTTAATTGGTGTGAATTACTGATTGCAATCATTCTGCTTGCTTTCAGGCATCAACTAATGTTCTCCAGGAATGTTAACAAATTTCCCAGTTTTGCAGGAACAATAAACTTTTCTAACACTTGAAGATGCTCTCAAGAAAATAACTCATTCGAAAACTCAATTAAATTATCCCACGTGACACTCAAATATTTAAGGAGAACAGCGGCCACTTCTGCACGCTCTGCCGTTCAAAGCAAGTCTTCTCAATCTTCCGGATGTTTCCTACTTATCGTGAAAACTAAAAATTTCTGAATTTTTTCTGTCACTTCCGGATAAAAAGTACGCAGTTTTCCTAACTTTTCAAAATAACCCACCTTTTATTTTCAGGTACCAACACAAATTATAAACTTCCTACCATTAATAACAACAGTAAAAATAAAAATTCATCTTTTCAAATAGGGCTGTTGGTAATTCAAAATTAATTACAAGACTCAATGCGTCTTATTCTAGCTGTCATGTTGATGCAGTTCTTTCAAAAACAAAAACCAAATTTGAAAACAAAATTTACACAAATGTAAAGTTTCTTCTATTTATTTTAAAAATCAAACTCACTCACATCAAAATCACTGTGCTTTTAATAATAGATCAAGGCGCAAAATAATAATATGTTTATTTAAGTAATCTTACTTAATTTGTTTCAATCGTGGATGCCATCAAAATTAATGATGCAGCGAGTTGAATTTCAATAAAATTAGTAGGCAGCTGGTACGGACTTACACACATTCGGTCATCATCTGATGGATTTTAGGTGAAAGATAAACTCATAAAAGTAATTCTTTAAGTAATTATACAATTGTTGTTCTTATCCGTTACAACGGAAAGCAAGTGTAAATCCTCTTTTAAGGTCTACATTCGACTTTTTAACGTAGTAAAATCCTACATTAGTTGCTAATCCTATAATGTGCTTTTGCGTTTCTACATAGATGGATAAGTATACTCACAGCAATAAACGCGCTTTAACCATATTTTAAGAGTTTCATACTTTCATTTATAAGTCAAAACATAATAATATACTTACACTGTTTTTATTGGTAGCAGAATATTTAATATAGAACCAAATTCAAAAGTAAATTAAATTGTATATTGCTCATTATGCACATTAACTTAGTATACAAAATTGGTATCGTTATTTACTAACTTTAGTCTTACTGCAACATCCGTGTTAAATAAATTACACAGAACAAATAGATTTACCGTCAAAATCTTAGTTATAATTTAAAATGTTTTATGAAAAGAATTATATTAATCGCATGTATATTTGATGAAAACAGAGACCTAATAGTTTATTATTTTATAATATTTTAACCTACATCCTATTTGCAAAAAACATTAAAATATTTGTAGTGACACATTAAAACAAAACTATGAATTGGTTAATTCATTAGCATTAAAAGTTTTGAAAGTGCGGCTGCGCGTATAACAAAATAGCAAAATTTCTGAAACGGCGGTTCATTTGGCGTCGCGGCGTTGATGGTTTTCGTGTGAAATACACACTGACACAGTGACTTAGTAGCTACCTACTAAAACAATTATCGGAGTTATGCAAGTGAAACTTCTGAAAACTTTCTAAAGAGTTTCGATATCTATGTGAGTAAACAAAAATCTCTAATTAAAGATTTTCCAAAATAAAACAACTTAAAAGTTTTTCTATACTTTTTTACTATAAACGTTTTTCATTATGTATGTTGATGTAGCAAAAACTTAAATTAAAAATTAATAAATAAAATATTTGTTTGGTAGAAATAACGTGAAAGAATATAAATTGATATACTTTCGATTATGTTATGTACATATAGGTATGTTTACTTTCCATAAGTACGCGTTCTCTCTTGTTTTCAGAAAGTTTAAAAAGCTTTTATTGGAACATAACTCGAAAATTAAAAAAGATTCTATTTAATTTTTATTTAATAAATTTCAGCACTAAAATGTCTAACAAAATTATTGAAAATCGTTTTGTAAGTGAATTATTGGTTACGAACTGAGGAAATTTTTACGCTTTGAAGTTTTAAAATCGATTTAAAGTTTTTATATTTGATGTAAAAGTAATTTTGAAGTTTACATGTTCGTAATAATCAAAAATTTCTTTCAACAAGTTTCGAAGTATTAGATGATATCACGGTGCATATTAAATATTAATTATTTATAAATTATACAGACGAGAAAAGCAAAAACACAGAAAATAAATCAATTAGTACATTTTTGTAATCTAAACATTTATTTTTCTGCACAAATAAAACTAAAAAAACTTTCTAAGTTAAAGATGATCTTTACAATATTTTTGAGATGGTGAACAATTCTTCCCATTTACCGCATTTTTGTCTCGACCGTTTACGAGATCCCATGCAGTGTATTATTTTCCTGCGACACTACGTTATATATTTTTTTTGAATGAATGCAATCTCAAAGAACTTTTTATTTTATAAAAATCTAAAAAATGTTTAATTTAAAAATTTTCAACATACTAACCAAACCATCAGGTTTATCATTAGTACCTACAATATGTGATTCGTATTTTGATAATGACCGATTGTGATTTCATATTATGAACCCAATTATTGACTTCAATTACTACGGTGCTGACGATTTTAAATATTACATCAGAATATTGTCGATCTCTAAGAAATATAAAGTAAGAGTAATTGCTATAGGAAGCGATCATTAACAATGCCTATTCTTTTTACATTACCATTTCTAAGTTAACAGTGCTTAATTTTAAATTTTCCGATTTTATCTCGGATCTTAACGGAAACTTGTTTAATGTAAATTAAATGTATGAACCGTTTGACCATCCTTACCTTGCCTGACTCATGTTGGTGGAATTTACCTGTTGGATCATATAATAGGCCCCTTAACCATAGGTGGAAATTACATTCACTCACAATATTATGTAGTTTGGCGAGAATCTAATTCTAGCTTATTAGATTTTATATGAAATCAACGAATTTATTCGTGACACGTTTGATGTGAAGCATATTGAATACAATATAAACACAATATTCGGCAAAATTTATATAAATTCTTAACTGTGTCTTTTATTTCATACTTAAAATTCGTCTGCGTGGGTACGTAGACGCGACGCTTACCTCTAATGATGGTAATTCACGCACAGTTCCACTAGTAGGGAATTTAGAAATTATGCTCAGCAAGAAATTCAATTGGCCATCTTTACCAAAATTTGGGTCTACTCAATTGCATTTCTTCTCAAAACACTTAATTCTAACAAAGTTTAAGCAACGCATTTTAAAAGTTCTAACTAATTAATACTTTTATATTTTTCATAACGTGTAAAAATTATAAAAGAATTCCTGTTAATCTATGTAAATAAATGCGAAAAAATTGTTCAGGATGGTTAGTATAAAAAATATAATCTGTTCATATTATGCATATCACGAAATAAATATAATTAGGTAATTAAATATAATAAGATTACCGAGTGACCCTCATTGTGCAATTTGTAGTAACAAACAGCTTGCTTAGGAAATGCAATGTGTGACAGTTTTATTTAAATTTTTAAATCATATTTAAGTTGGCTGGATTTTAAAAATCTGAAAATAAATCTAAAAAATAAAAATCTAAAAAGTTCTTAAAAATTCCTTGGATACGCTTGATGATAGGTTGTCTTTTTAATAGTTAAGTTAATTTTAAGGGACAGTCATTGCCTTGCAGCTAACGCAGTTGGATGCAAATGCGGGGCACCGGGTTCAAACTTGGGGAGAGTAAAACTTTCTTATGACTGGTCTCCGTGCTTCGGAAGGCACGTTAAGCCGGTGGTTCCCTGGGTTAGTGAATTGCCACCATTAACATCAAAACCAGGATACATGGCACATCTGACGGCAAGTCTAGCAAGCTACCTAATGGATGTAAAATTTGTATATGCTCACAGAACCAACACTGCCAAGGAAACGACGCAGATGTTGGTAATAACAAGCCTTAAGAGGGGCATTTAAATTTTGATGCGAAAACATGTTTCAAAAGATGGCGCGCCCTAAAATATTCTAAGAATCTAAGAATCTTTTCACCAATACAGAATTCTAATAATTTATAAAAGTCATATGAATAAACGATAACTAATTTAGGGAATGAGGAAGTTTGAGCTTTCAAAGTTAAATATTTTTAAAAATATTCAATATTTTCAAATATGAATATCTTTTTGAAATATACTTGTAAATATTCAACATTGGAAGCTCAAACTTCCTCATTCCCTAAATTAGTTATCGTTTATTCATATGACTTTTATAAATTATTAGAATTCTGTATTGGTGAAAAGATTCTTAGATTCTTAGAATATTTTAGGGCGCGCCATCTTTTGAAACATGTTTTCGCATCAAAATTTAAATGCCCCTCTTAAGGCTTAAACTAAGAAGAAGAAGTTAATTTTAAAGGTAGGCTTGTAGGTAAAATGTATATAATATGTACATCGCGTGACATGCATAAAACATTCAATTTTTAGTTTATAAAGAAAATTAACATTTACTAGATTGGAATTACCTGAACCTACAAGCATTAATTTAAAATTTTACACTTCTACAATCGTGGTTGAAAAGGTAGAGTCATAAGCTCAGGATATATTTTGAACTTGGCGATTTTACGACTGTACATTTAACAATAATTATTTTAAATCTTAAAGTTCGTAGAATCGATAGATTAACATGAAATAACTCTATAAATTGTATAATAAAAATACCCGAAACTGTAATATTGAAAGTTTTACGTGAATTAATTAAATAATTTACGTATGAATAAAATGTCAACAAGCAGACAGACCGTAGCTTCATTAATCGATTCTCCAAGTTGTTGGAATCGCACTTTCCAAAATATCATCAAAACAATAAAAAAAACTTTTATCGGAAAGGCATCGACAAACCGATTTTCACAGGGGCCTGGCACCATGCCTGGCACAATACAAGTCGCTTAATTTTTTCCGATTAACCTGGACGTAAACGAAATCCTTTTCTACGTTTTTTGTAGTAGTACATAATGTTGAAAAGTAAAAATATTAACATTTTCCATTAACGGCTTAAGTTTTCGACATTTGCTTAGTTATTGTTACAAAAATTTGTCGGTATATTTAAATTAAAATTTTAACTTTCAGATGTTTCGATGCACTTGTGGTGTTTTACACCTACTCGTATAATAAATTCACATAATAAATAACAGAAACATTCTAAATAAATAAAATCTTTTTCTTTAAAAATTTTCATTTTCACCACAAAAGAGCACATTCGATCTAGTAAGATTTCTAGAAGTGTTGTAAAGTATCGGTAATTCTCATCTTTCTTACTGTACAAAATATTATGGTATAAACTATTTTTAATTTTAGAGGAACAAAAATCAAGTTTTATTTTGGATTCAAACAAAAATCCTGAATGTATCCACCCATTCTTGAAAGATGACAATATGCATACATATATTTTAAATGGTTAGTTGTTAATTCGTGATAATAAATTAATTGATATAGTACATTATATTGATGAAGAGTGTATATCACTTGAAAGCTCATAAATATAATATTAATTTAATTTCATTAATTCGTAAATTTACATAGGTAGATTGAGTTGCAAGGAAAACTAGGAAAACAGTTTACAAATGAATATTGTAAGTCGATCTTAAAATTACATTTTGTAGTTTTTTTTCAAATTTAAATAATTTTAAAAGTAAATTATATTGCTTCATTAATAATAAATCCACACAAATAAAACGAGGTTCTCTTTTACCTAAGTCGACTTGGCGGTTTACGAAATTTTTATAATTTCAAAATTGGTTTTAAAACCAACAGTCATTATCAACTTGGATTTTGTTAATGAAACTAATGAAGTACGAACTCCAGATTTCCAATGCGAACCTAATTCATTTTCAGGTGAAATGTCGGTTGGTTTCTTATTGTAGAAGGGGGGTCGAATTTACAGTACCTTGTTTAATTAAATTAAATGTTGTGGCTGTTGAAAATGTGTTACTTAATACTTAATTTGCTCTGGGTGGATAACAAACTACTTAAAATTAATCAAATTTCACAAAAACCTTTTTTCTTCTCGTTTTTGTTTTACTTATTCCAAAGTGTAACTGCTATTGACAGAAAATTCCGTTGTGGATTAAACTTCTGTAGTTGCTTTTCCTATTTATAATTATTTCCTCGATTATTTCATAAAAATATCTCGTTCAACCGTACCAATTAACTGGTGCAAAATTATCTACTCATTTTATGTTGATATTGCCAAAGAATAATTTCAATTTTCTTACGATGATTTGGGTAATTAACATTTTATTCAAATATTCCAGTTACTACGTGATAGATTTTTTTTAATGAAAATTTGTAATGTATCGTCTGGATCAAACTCGAACTGTGTGGGTCTTAATCAAATTACCACCTTAGCAACTTTTTATCGTGCGATTGATATATTTTTCATTACTTCAACTCTACTATTCTAATGTTCTTGTTTTTTGAATGTTTATATTTAAATTAAATTTATTTGTTAATTTCTACCCAAAACTTTGATAACATTATTTCGGTTACTGACTTGTTAGATTGAAATATTTATTTTTTAACAAAGTACACTTTCAATGTTTAAGTTCAAAATAATTTAATTCCTCTATCTCCTTTTTAATGTTTTTGAAATAATTTTGTACAAAGTTGTAACCAATAATTCTACAAATATTAAAGCTAGTCACATTCTGGTATCCTGCTTAGTTATACGTATAATATTTTTAAATTTCTAATCATAATGCTCTGCCTGTTGAAGTTTGGTGTGAGGACGATAATTGTCGGATTTTAAATATTTTCTAGAAATTATGGTATTATAGTTGAGGGTGTAATGTAAATTACAAATATTAACATAAAAATTTGTTGATCATTCCAAAATTTGGGCTAAATAGGGCCAAACATCGTAAAAATAATATGTAAGTATTGTATTGACTTTTTGCTAATATAAACTTTGAAAATTCACTGGAAAGACTTGCCTGAAACCCACGCAACTCCAAAAATACCGATTTGCGTGGTATGTCCTTAGCTATAGGTTAAACTTCCGTTATAATTAACGAAATACAATTTAAAATAAAATCTTTAGTTTGATATTGTTAGTAGCACAAGTAATCGGTAATTACGGTAAACCACTTCCCTTAATAAACCGGTAGCGGTATTAGCATGATTCACTTTACGGGGCAGCTGCAGGATTTGCCCGCTTATCTCAATTCGTCTAAGAGAAAAATGAATGTTTTGAAGTTTTGTTGATGGCATTGAGCCTTTATCATGATAACCTTAATAAACCTTTTTATTAGTATTAGTTACATCAAGTGCACGTACTGTCAACAGAATGAGGCAACTGAGCGATTTTTACGTAAACAAATTTAAACTAAACGAGGACTGCTCATCGATATAACGTAGATTGGCTCCATAAGGTGGGCCAATTTTATCCACTGAATGTGGATATTGACCAGGGTTTGGACGCTTATTCATTATTTTATCTGCCTATATTTTCATTTACTTTCATTTAGCTAAATTTGGTGGTTTAATATCAGTTCGAATCACGATTACTATTTTCCGGATCAATAGTATTAATTTACTTTAAAAATACTACATAATTTATTATTACTCTTGATATTGAAATGGATGTTTTTGTTACTAATATAAAAATAAACCTTTTTAAATTAATATGGGAATTTGTTTGATTCAAAATGTGGTTTTTAATTTAAAAGTTGATGATTTTGTAGATGGAAATAACTTATTAGTATTTCATTGACAACACCATCTATAAGCGCATTTGCTGAAATTACTTAGCTAGTGCTATATGAGCCTACCATACTTTATATAGCCATACAAAACCCAAAACTTATCGTAATATCAAAGAAGTGTTCTAATGGTTTCCAGAATAAATCTGGTAAGCCGATTTCAACAAGATTATAGAATAAGTCAGTTGCGAACTTTTGAATAGATCCTCAGATGTGTGAAATACGCATGTAATTATAGCGTTGTAATGGTGGTTAATAAAATGTTTTTAAATAGCGCTGTGAACACTTTTACAATTTGAGGTTTACCTAAATTTCTGAAGCAGTAATTTAAATCTGTAAATGTTATATTCAAATAACGTTTAAAAAATTTGCTTTTTATAAAATACAACGCCAACGGCTGTTTTAATAACCACTCTTTTGTTACCCTGTTTGCACTCTTGAAAATAGCAATGAAAATCTCATTTACTAAATTATATATAAACCAAACATGTTTACTTTATTCAAGCTTAAGTAACTATAATCGGAATAAAATTATTACGAAAATTTATTTTGACAGAAAAATTTCCTAATATTGTTTGTTCTACAATTTATTCAGAAATGTATGTTATGTGAAAATGTTTACAATGGTATTATTTAAAAATTTCTTAGTACAGTTGCAATCACGAAAAATGAAGCTTACGTCACAACCATCTCAATTAAGTACAGACAACCTTTTTTTTAAATTAATTGTAGTAACATAAGTGAAACAAAGACACACTATATTAAATTTTTATAATTTTTATAAAACTATATATAATTTTTGTCTAACCTATTTTTACGATAACACTTATCATTTACGAGAAAAATGTAAGAAACCAATATTGTTTACCTTTGACCTTGAATAACTTTTTTAGCAGACGTGGGATCGGTGGGGACTTTTGATATTTTGTTTGTAATAGTGCATTTAAGGTTTATGCCAATTTTCAGCTGGATGCGAATTTTTGCAAAGTGAAATGTCTATTTTGACTGGACTATAGGTTATATTTCCATTTCATTAGAGCAGGGTTTCTTAAATTTTTTGATTTCCCAAACCGTTTTTGGTATGAATTTGACCGTGGTCCCACTTATTTCATAAAAGTCATAAATATTGTTAAAAATAAAATTTTAAGCTTATTAATTATTAAATTTTATGATTTAAATTTATTATATCAAACACTTATGTGACTCACAATTTTCGTCTTTATTTCATACAAATGCCGTTTATGACGAAGCTTCATTATTCGTGCAAACAACTGTAGCCAACTTTGCAACGTTAAATTAATAACAAAACTTCAATATAAACGTCTCGTCTGTCTAAATCCAAATCCACAAAAGGTAGTGGTTGTCTTTAAAGTAGTAATCTTTCTTAATTTACTCTCGACTTTTTAACATTAATCGCTCAGTGCTTTTTGAAAAAGTTAAAGTATCTACAAACTAGGTAACTTATTTTGTTGTATTTTTTTAGAAAAATCTTTTATACAATAAGTTTTAGAAACAAAAATTAATACCGCATTAATGATCAAGGGCTTTTCCATTCCTATCGGAATATTGCCACTTCTATTGAAGCATTTACAATTTATTTCACGAGGTGGATTAATCCTCTTTTGCTACTCTTTTTACTACAACTTTTCATCACAGCGTGTTGATGTCCACCGGAAGGCAGGGCTAAGAAATTCTGCGATGTCCGCGACTTGAACCCAGAATTTCCGCTCCGTAACTCAACCAGCGATCACATCACTCCACACCGTGGTCTTGAATACCGTATTACTGATTACAAATTTAACGAAGATATAACTTACTTTAGTCTAGTAAACTTATTTAATAAGACCTAGCACCAGAATCAGTTCTGCTGTTGTTTAGAGTTAGCGCCGAATCGGCCTAGAATATTTGGAAAACAGCCCTCTCCTTTATTGGCTTTGTAACATTCCTGCAAAATAGATAATAATGATTACATTACCAACAATAAATTTTGAATACTTTTAAAATAATTCGAAATTGTGCCATTGAATATCAAACGAAACAATTTATTAACTTTAAATTACATTTTTTAAATACGAAAGTTTAAATAACAATTAAATTTTTAATTTAAAAATTTGTTTGTGTTAGACATCTCACTACATCGAGCTTTAACTGCCGACGATGAGATACTACAGAACAAAGCATATTTGGACAATGCTAGAAATTTGGGTAGGTCGAGTCAGCAGTAGTAAAATTTTTTTATCGGGAAGTTCAACTCTATTTGAGATAACCTATCAATATTTTAGAATAACTAAACGTTTTCGGAAATTAAATTTAATGTACATAAACTATTTCGTTAAAATGGCAATGCGGTTAAATCCTTTACAAACATTTAAGATGTATTTTATATACAGAGTTTATTATGTAAGAAGTATGTTTACATTCTTGTTTAATAAAGTTTAATCGAGTTCCGTCAGTTGTGTATTTTTGGCATAGGTAAAATTTCTTTATCCTGATTTTTCTAAATTATTTAATATTTGTGGTAACAACGAACCCCATATCTTTTGTTTTGAGAAGTTGAGAGAGCAACTGTTCCAATTTCCTAGGATGTAACATTCAAAATCAGAAGAAATTCATTGTATAACATTCACATTCACAAGTTAATAACTGAAAATATATTTAATTTGTCCTCTACAATTGGATTTATTGCAAAACAAAAATATTTGGGGAAAAACTTAATGCTCCCAACTGTAGATTCGGTTTCTTACCTCCGTCTAGCACAGTAAAATATTTTGTAAAAATAAATTAAAAGAAATGAAATCAGTCGTAAATTTACATTATCCAATTATTGTATTAATAAGAAATATTACTAAACTAAACACAGGAAAATCTCACTTTGGGTTATAAACTTATAAAATTGTTACACATTATTTATTATTGTATTAAGTTAAACTGTGGATCACTTCCTTTTTTGATTGCAAATAAACTCTCGCATCTAGCAATTTATTTTCCCAGGCAGTGCAAACAATTAAAATTTACAAACAAAAAGAAAAAACTATGCATACGCTTATGAAAATTCGTAATCATCAAAGCACGTGATTCGCACAAAAAACTCCAGCATACAGTAGTCAAACTGTGACGCTACCGTTATTTATTAAAAATCTTTAATGATCAAAGTAAGATCTTAAGATTTAACACCCTTGGACATTTCTTATGTAGAACTACGTGAAAGATGAGGTTTCTAAAAATTATCCAAGAACAATTATTATTGCAAAGCTCAAGTTGGTGGATTTTCATATAGGATATCTTCGGTTTAACGTGGACCTCATTTTCTTTTTGGGAAATATAAGAATAAGTTTTGTATTCTTGAAAATGTTTGTTTGTTTAATTTTTATCACCTAAAGCAGGACCTTGCTTTTCCGTAGTTTGTTTAAATTGTTTCATAATTACATTACCTGCCTGGTTAAAAGTTAACTATTATATCTACAAGAAAGTTTAAGAATTATAATGTAACAAAACGTTTTTTGTACATGTATAAAAACTTTGAATTCGATTAGCCAACCTCGCTGCTGAAATCTGTTGCTGAAGGCTCAAGAAAAAGTAAAATTAGAAAATCTTATACCTATCACACGTCATAGTAAACGTCGGTACCTACACTGGTATTTGAACTAAGTTCACATTATTTGTAATTGGTACAATAATAAATTCTGCACACAGTGCAGAATATACATATAAGTCACTTTTAACATTTACGTGATTTTGTGTATTATGTTTGAAACTTTAAGGGCCAACAATGCCATTATAAACAGAAATTATAACAACTTTTAATATAAAAGCCTTAGGGCCAAGGCTATAAAGGCCCAAGTAAATATAAGTGAGGAAGTAAAATTAACTGACCAAGTTAATTTGTATTCGTGCAACTTCGGATTTACATTTTAACTTTGACACATGAGATGAATTGAAATACCATCTTTTTTTAATTTTATACACATTTTCGTATTTGTTACAGGCCTAGCGAGAGTCATTAATAAATAAGTTCTAATTTATCATATTTAATAATAATATGAAATAATATGATTACTATAAATTTTAATAATAGTAAAATGTACGTTATCTTACTGCAAAAATTGCTATGATAATTAATAACAAATACGAAAATGTGTTTAAAATTAAAAAGATGGCATTTCAATATTCATCTCATGTGTCAAAGTTAAATGTAAATCCGAAGTTGCACGAATACAAATTAACGTGGTCAGTTAATTTTACTTCCTCACTTAAATTTACTTGGGCTTTTATAGTCTTGGCCCTAAGAGTTTTATGCGTTTATATCCGATAAACGTAATCATACTTACTTCATTTTGAGTAATTTCACTCTTCACTGTAATCACTTACCTGACGTAGAGGCGGGCGAAAGGAAAAGTGCCACTTTTCACATTTGATGAAATATTTGGATCAGCAACTCTTTAAAAAAATATGTTTCTTCACAGTTTTTGGTAAAAAACTATTATAAACTAAATATTTTGTTATTTTTTTAAGATTCCCTGCTAGTACTATTTACCCCACTAGTGGGGTGAAAAGTGCCATGGCATGGGGTACAAATAGAAACACACCCAATTCTTTCCTATTGTGATTAAATTTATGATCATACTTTTACAAAATATTGTTTTCACAAATTCCAATAGCTGAAAGTAAATCAAGTATTGGAAAATAACGAATTTATATGGAAAATATAACAAGCTGCTTTACTGGATAGGATGTAAATATAAATTTGATTTAGATACAATATTGCAAGTAGGTACCTACTGTATTTCTTCATAAAAATAATATTTAACTGAACTGAATCGTTATATTTCGTTTGGAAAATTTGTAAGTACCTACCAGCAATAGAAGCTTTTCATGTCAAAACCTGATATCATTTTATATGTAATATTTAGTTTTAGCAGACAACAATAAACCGAGACACTCATTCTTACTCTATTTTTTGTTTCTATGAGAATGAGTGCAGATGTTACACTGATAAGAATGTTTTTTTCATCTGAAAATTTCTCTTAAAGTAAATAATAACTTCTCCACTGACAGACAGATTTAAGAAGCTTATAATTAATAGTAAATGATTTTATCAGATTCCTCTGAAGTAGTTTGATTCATATTAATTTGACCATCAGCATTTAATAGGAGTGGATTTTTACTTGTTCAAGCACAAATAGTAATTTTATTTTGTAATAAAATTTTTATTACTATGTAATTATATTTGAGTTCTTATTTCTTCAACAAAAATATTGTTATTTGATTTCATTTATAAACAATTAATTAAAAAAAACTATTAAACTAATTGTGAGTTAAATAGTAGGTACGTGTTGGTATTTACAAATACAATACTTTCATTTTTATTATTATTGTCTACCTTAGCAATACTAAATAATTTAATTTGTCACAATATTGCTGATGGCCTGTTTAAATATATTTCAAATAAAACTAAATTGAAGGGGTTGTGAAATAAATATTAATAGAATTCTGTACTATGTTCCAATCTATTTCTTGTAGTTACACACAAGAAATATTGTAAACTGAATGAGAAGTAATGGCTTTCTAGTTTTGTAAATGATTTGTATGCTTGGGGTTGTTGTAGTTAAGTACGTCGTTTGTAAGAATAACATGAAAGAAATGACGATAACCATAGAATGCAATAAAAACAATGCAATCATTAAAATATTTTAATAAATTGATGGAAGCGTTTGTAAAATTATTTCCGGGTTTTAAGAATACTCAGCTATTACAAAATTTATTAGTTGCTATTAAAATATAATTCAACCATTGTCTTATCTATATTTGATTTTGTGATCTCTTTCTTTAGAATACAATGACTTTTATCGTTGACCATATTTTGTAATTCACATTATCTATACTAAAATAAAGGGTTTAAATTGTAGATAATACTGCAAAAATTTGGTTTATCCCAACCTTTCGTTTACTTCACTTTTTTACAGTTTGTGTCGTAATCGTAATTTACTTTTAGTGCTGAGATGAAATTCAGTTTGAATAAAAATAATTTTATTTATAATAATTACACGAATAATTAAATTACGAAGCGGAGTTACTTATTTTCAGGCATCAAAACCACGAAAGAGATACTGCTATAATAGGTGAAAATTTCGTATCCCCCAATCATTAATGTCTGTGAAATTTTCAAGCATCCACTCTATACTCTTTTGCTTTTATACACTTTCATATTTTTTTAATGAATCTTAATTTTAACATTAAACATTAATTAGTTAAAATTTATTATTTATAAAATAAAAACTAGACTCTTCATTCAAAAAAAATATTTTATTGTTTATTATATTTATTTTAAGTTGATAAGTCGTAAAGAATTGTGAGTATGATAGCACTTAAGAAATTAAATACATTTTATGATTGTTTTGGTCTCGTAGTTTTATTTGGATTGCATTTGAACCAATCTAATTTGCGTCTATATACATATAGTTACATCATCACCAAATGTAACCCTTGCACCGATGAACAGGATGTTGTCTTAAAGAACATTGACCGTCTAGTTCTTATCAAAGCTCAAACTTCATTAGATTAAGCTTAGAAATAGTTTCAAATGTACTTTGTAATTCAGTATTCATTTAGACTTCGGTTTGTGAACAACTCATTTTTATTAATTGAAATAAAGATTGATTTATTAAAAATATAACTTTCATTTCAATTGACTTAACTGGCGCTGCGAAGAAAAGGATATTTAAGCGGTTCTATCGAAGTACTTACCTTAATATCCTACGAACCAAATTAATTTAAAAATTTAAAATTAGTGAAAATTCAACTTTCGTGCTATCGTCAAGAAGTTCCACTACAGTAAGTTATTACTTGGAACATTTCAAAAACAATAGGCGCGAAGAAAATTCATTAAGAAACCACGAGGCATCAAGATTACATGGTGTAAAATTCTACTGGAAGCACTATCGTCAAAGAAGGGTTCATCTGGAACAAGTCGACCACGATAAGACGCTAAAGAAGATTCACCAACCAAGTATCAACAGAATGCTAATCACACCTACCTTATTGTAAGTACCTATTTTCCTTATCATATTTTGTTATAAAATACATGTTTAAAAAAAATCAATGGTTAAAAATAATCGCGATAGATCACCATTAAAAAGAAAAACAAATTCAAATAGTTCTGATATAATTATTAATTTAAAATCGTCAAATTTATCTAATAAAACAATGGCAACTCCAACATTAGCTGAAATTAATATTGCTAAAAATATGATTCCCATATACGATGGAGGTAATCGAAATTTATCATATTTTCTTATGCAATGCGAAAAATTTTGTAATATGTTTCGAAATACCGCGGAAGGTCAAGAAAACTGTTTAGGAAATATAGTAATTTTTGAAATTTGCTGTTCACGATTAGAAGGTGCAGCGAGAGACGTTTTAGTCGCCTCAAACTGCAGGACTCTTACTCAAGTAAGGGAAGCTCTTTTAAATCGCTTTGGTGACCCTCGTAACGAGATCTTATTAGCAAATGATTTACATACTTGCTTCCAACCTCATAATGAATCTTACGAAGATTATTATGAAAATATAAAACATAAATTACAACAATTAATTGAACACATTAATATTAGAGAACAAAACAACGACGTGAAAACTTGTAAATTTCAAATGTACACAATGACTGCATTGAATACTTTTAAAGCCGGAATATTAGAACCTTATCGTACCCATTTAAGTAATCAAATTGCTAATTCTTTAGAAGACTGTTTACTATTACTGCGAAATTATGATAATCAAAAACAACATATTGATTTCCTAAATTTCATGCGTAATAAAACACCAATTAAAAGAAACGCAATACCAAACAAACCAATTGTGAAAAACGCTTCACAATATAATAATACAAGTTTTAATAGAGGTAATTTTCAATCTCCAAATCAAAGAATGGATTTTTATCCCAATTTTAATACAAATTTTAATCAACAACAACGACCTTATTTTAATAGTAATAATAATTATAATCAACGATTTAATAACTCTAATTTTAATAATAATAATAACCAACAAAATCAACGAGGTCCATCTAATTATTCTCAAAATAATCGATTTGTACCCACCTATAATAGACATAATAATTATGCTCAAAATAATAAGTTACCAGAACCAACGCCCATGTCGATATCAACGCGAAATACTTTTAGTCGCCCAAATAATTCAAACAATCACTTCAGGAGTACCGGTCCTAACAATTTTATTTCTGAAGAACTGCATAATGTGGAAAACCCAGAATACTCACGACAAGAAGAAAGGCAACAAGAAAATTTTGACTCCAATGAGGAAATCGTAAATTTTCGCATAGAAGCCTCGGAATACCAACAATCAACCTAAATTCAATCGGTACTAGTATGCCAAAATTACCCTTCTTAGTAATCCCCAGTTTAAAACTCAAAATATTAATAGATAGTGGAGCTTCGAATTCCATTATGAATCCGACGCCCGCATTTGAAAATTTTAAGAATTATCTTTTTAAAAAATCGTTTACAGTTAAAAGTTTGAATAGGACAATATCGAATGATCAAAATGTAGCTTACCCAATATTATCAGAGTATGGAATAATTAATAATATAAAATTTCATGTCGTAAAATGGCACGACAGATTCGATGGATTAATTGCGAGCGACGATTTAATGAAATTAGGCGCGTTAATTAATTATAAAACGCGAATGTTAGAAATTCAAAATATTAAAATACCATTCTTTATGGAACTCAACCCTCAAAATTTTATACCATTTAAACAAATAGTTAACAACATTATAAGAATACCAGTAAAAATAGAAGAAGGAGAAGTATTAGTCCCAGAATTAAATATTAAAAATTTACACATCCCAGAATCAATAGCGTTCGCGAAAAACGGGTTTTGTAATATTCCCGTTGAAGAAAATAAAAATATCGAAGTTAACTTCAACGAACAAATGGACGTTGATCCAATAATAAACATGGAAGAAACGAAACCGATCGCACAAAAATCAAAATTAATCATTTCAGAAGCTATCCGGACATTACACCTCAACGAAGAGGAAAAAGAAAAAATTCTCCAATTATGTAATAATTATAAAGATGTATTCTACGATGAAAATTGCGACTTAAGCTTTACCAACGCGGTAAAACATAAAATTAGAACAACGGACTCTGATCCAGTTTATACAAAATCGTTTAGGTATCCCTATCATTTAAAAACAGAAATTCAAAATCAAATTCAAAAACTATTAGAAAATAAAATTATTAAACCTAGCATTTCGCCATACAGCTCACCTGTATGGATTGTACCGAAAAAAGTAGACGCAAGCGGAAAGAAAAAGTGGCGATTAGTTATAGATTATAGGAAACTCAACGATAAAACTATTGAAGATAAATACCCGCTTCCAAGAATTGAAGAAATTCTAGACAATTTAGGTAAATGCGAGTATTTCTCCACGTTAGATTTAGCTCAGGGTTTTCATCAAATTGAACTAGATCCCGAATCTATTGAAAAAACAGCTTTTTCTGTCGATAACGGTCATTGGGAATACGTTAGGATGCCATTCGGTTTAAAAAACGCTCCGAGTACTTTCCAAAGGGTCATGGACCACATCTTGCGCAAATACCTGTATAAATTTTGTTTTGTGTACATGGACGACATTGTCATATTTTCTAAATCTCTCCACGAACATTTAGTTCACATTGGCTTTATTTTTAAGGCACTTAGAGAGTTTAATTTAAAAATTCAGTTAGACAAGTCGGAATTTCTACGTAAAGAAGTAGCCTTCCTTGGCCATATAATAACGCCACAGGGAATCAAACCAAACGACTCAAAAATAGAAGCAATTAATAAATACCCTTTACCTACTAATATAAAAGAAATCAGATCCTTTCTCGGATTAATCGGTTACTACAGAAGATTCATTAAAAATTTTGCAAAAATAGTACAACCATTCACTAAATGTTTAAGAAAAGGAGCAAAAATTGATACTAATGATTTTGAATACAAAGAAGCATTCTTCAAATGCAAAGAACTAATAACAAACGCCCCTATATTAGCATACCCTGATTTTGAGAAAACATTTTACGTTACGACCGACGCCTCAAACGTCGCAATTGGCGGTTTACTCTCGCAAAATAATAAACCAATAGCATTCTATTCGAGAACGCTAAATAGTGCTGAAAAAAATTATTCTACAATTGAACGCGAATTATTAGGTATAGTGGAAACCACTAAACATTTTAGGCCATATCTCTATGGAAAAAAATTTATTATTGAAACAGATCATAAACCTTTATCCTGGTTATTTTCACATCGGGATCCGAACTCCAGGTTAACAAAATGGCGTCTACGCTTAGAAGAGTTCGATTACACAATTGTTTATAAAAAAGGCAAGGAAAACTTAGTGGCGGATGCACTATCAAGAATAGAAATAAATGTAAATGAATTAACACCAAAAGAATTGGACCAAATGTCTTTATTGCCAAACGTCGAGGACGACTTAAATCTTCGCATGGAGGATATTGACGAGATTCTCAATGAATCTGACGATGCTACTCAGCATACGTCAATAGAAAATCCCATTTTCACAATGCCAATTTCAGAAAAACCCTTAAATCACTTTATGTACCGTATCATTCTCCAAAGTGGAGACCAATGTAAAACGAATTTAACTAAACCATTCAATAAATATAATTATCATATCACAATTAGAAAAGGAAGCGAATTAGAAAATATTTTAACTGTACTAAAAGAAATCATAGATCCAAAAAACCTTTATGGTATATTTTTCAAAGACCACGAATTAGAATCAAAGTTTTTAACAATAATGCAACAACTTTTTAATAATAAAATAAAAATCATAAAATGTAATATACTAGCAAAAGATTTAACGGATTCAAACGAACAATACGAAGCAATTACAAATTATCATACAATCAATCACAACGGCATTACGGAATCTTACAATCACCTTAAGTTAAAATATTACTGGCCTGACATGAAGTTAAAAATAAATAAAGTTATCAACGAATGCGAAAACTGTCTAATGAATAAATACGAAAGAAATCCATATAAAACTACCTTCTCTGGACCATTACTAGCTAAACGGCCCTTCGATGTTATACACATCGACACGTTCGGTTTTGAAAGTAACAAATTCCTAACAATAATAGATTTATTTTCGCGTTATGCTCAAGCTTACTTTATGACAGATTTATCAGGTACGACAATGCTAAATAAAATAAGACACTATTTTGCACATCATGGCTATCCCAAAAAGATTGTATGCGACGAAGGTAAAGAATTCAAAAATAAAACTTTTGAAGAATATTGTTCCCTCTTTAAAATAGAATTGAACTATACGACGAATTATAATCCTAATTCTAATTCACCTGTCGAAAGACTACATAGTACATTACTTGAAAAATTAAGAGCAATTAAAAATCAAAATATCAAAGAAAGTCCAGCTAATCAAATGATAGCAGCAGTACTAACGTATAATCAATCGATCCATTCTTCGACGGGTTATACCCCATTTACTTTACTTTATGGTCCTTACGAGAATTTAAATGCTCATGAAATAGATCTTGACAAAACGATTTTTGAAACTTACAACCAACATAGAAAATCTGAATTACTTCCCTTCTACGAACAATTATATCAAAAACAATTAGAAAAAGGTACTCGTACTTTAGAAAATAAAAATAAAGGTAAACCATCAACAATCGATATTAACGAACCCACCTTGTATTTTGCGAATCAAAGAATTAGAAAAACGGATCCGTGTTTCGATAAAGTAAATGTTACCGCTATTAATAAAAATAAAGTTGAAGGAGTTAGGGAAAAATCAAAAAGAAAAACTAACATTAACATAAGGAAAGTCAAAAGAATTAAAAAGGTATTTCCATTGCAGGATCATGGCACTGACCCACAGCCAGGCCCTTCTAATCAAACCGATTAGTACAAATGGATATTTTCCAGAACAATTAGGGACAACAAAAATTTTAGATCATTATCATAAGTTCTATTTCTATTTTAATTTAAGCAATATTAAAATTAATTACTATAAACTATTAGCTGGTACTACCATATTAGAAAATAAGAATACAAGTTTTCACGCGCGACAATCAATAAAACTTTTAGTAGAAAATTGCAAATTAATAGAAGATCAATTGCAAAAATTCAATTATAGACAAAAACGAGGATTAGTAAACGTTTTTGGAACCGCAATAAAATTCATTACAGGTAATCCAGATAATAATGATTTAATTAGAATCGACAAAGACTTGCAAATATTACAGAATAATCAAGACAATATTGTAAATCAAGTTAACAAGTATACTTCATTTGCTAACCATATAACAGATCGTTATGCGAAAAATCTCAAAACGATTGAAGAAAATTTAAATTCATCATTTATTGCTATAAACAACCTCACCAGTTCTCTTGACGAAACGTTAATCATTCAATATTATAACTTTGTTAGTTTAAGATTACTAAATACTTTACAGAGTTTAGAAAGAACAATTACATAGGCATTTTCACAAATAGTGAATCTAGAAATAATATCACATGACGAGTTAATAGAGATCACTAGCCACTTAAAGTTAATTTATAAACAATCAGAACTAATTGAATTAAATAATTTCCGAAATTTTAAAATACTCGAGTTTTCAAATATTCAAATTGCATCAACTAATGATATTATAACATGTATTTTGTACATCCCAATCCTTAACCCATCCTTGTTCGAATACACAAAAATTTATCCTATACCTGATCTGAAAAATCGAGTGATGATTGCACCTTACGAATACCATCTACGAAACGCAAACATCGAATTATGGACAAACGAAAGGTGTAAGAAGATTGAAAATCGCGCGTTATGCATAAGAAAACCACGGACAAATAAGTGCGGAATCGTGTACGTGAAAAACTGTACGTTCGCAATAGTGGAAAACAATTACAAACTTTATACACAACTAAATACCGGAAAAATATTAGCATCCAGCAAGAACAATTTGCTAATTACAGAAGAATGCGAAAACACGGTTAATAATTTCGAGTTTTCAAACAGTGCTTTAATTTCTTCGGAACAAAAGTGCAAAGTTATCATAGACGGACAAACATTTACAAACGCTAAAAATCGAAGAATACAAACCGGAATTTAGTGTAAAGTTACAATTAAAACATTTAGATAATTTAAGTGAGTTAAAAGAAGAAACAAAAGGTTTAAATAATAAAATTTATGTACATCCTGTATTACATGTAACTCATTTCTTTATTACATTTATTATAATTATTTTTTGTATCACTTGTATGCTATGTTTTGTATTTAGAGGTAAGATTAAATTGTTAGTAAATAAGCATCGTAAAACTACAAATGAAGATTACGAATTAGAAGATATTAATGTTCAAAATGTGGGCATTTTGAGCTAGGGGGAGAGTAGTTACATCATCACCAAATGTAACCCTTGCACCGATGAACAGGATGTTGTCTTAAAGAACATTGACCGTCTAGTTCTTATCAAAGCTCAAACTTCATTAGATTAAGCTTAGAAATAGTTTCAAATGTACTTTGTAATTCAGTATTCATTTAGACTTCGGTTTGTGAACAACTCATTTTTATTAATTGAAATAAAGATTGATTTATTAAAAATATAACTTTCATTTCAATTGACTTAACTATATGTGTCGTAAATTCTTTTAGACATTCTTTTTGTATAATTTCATTGTTTAATGGTAAATATAAAACAGTTATGTAAAATTTTACCTTTGCTCCAAATTTTTCTAGTTACTTTAAATTTTAGTGTACCTATGGTTTAACTGTGAAAACTTGAAACATTTTAAAGTTGTATATCGAATTGAAAATTTATCAGCAACAAGCAGCAACAAGTAAAAGCTCGGAAAATTGTTAACTACCCACGAGTATTAAACGAGTTAAGACGGAAATTAATGTATTATCTTTGATGATAGGATTATATTATAGCGGGTTAAATTAGTACTAAATCAACTTTATTATTAATAATCAAAATCACATTTACGCATATTTCACTTGTAGTGTAAGTTTAACCCGACATTAATGGCATAATTTATTATAGTAATTCTAAATTAATTAAATTTTTGCTTATTTAAAGCAATATTATGTAAGGATCTACCAAATCATGCTGTTTATTAGTTTCAATATCAAAATTATGCCTTATTAACTTTTACCTATTTGTATTATACATCTATTTATGTCACCAGTTATGAAACAACAAGTTTTATGCAACCAAGTTTGAATTTTCTATCCAGAGTACATTGAAAACAAGTAATTAATTTATCAGTTGTTATTTTTATGAAAATTCGTAAAAGATCTTCTATGCAATATGTTACGAAAAGTCAAGTTTGGCAATTCATAACTGGTTAAATAAAGAGCTATTTTAAATATTAAGCATTCAATCAATATTTTTATCTAATGCAGTATTATTTATTTAGAAATAAAATCCACAATTTTTTCATTACGTGCACCTACTGAGTAACGTATTTTAAAAGAAAATTTATAACAGAAAAATTGGATCACTGCAAAAATGGTAGTACGTGTAAAAAGAGAACTGTCACGATGTTTTTTTAGGTTGGGAATGCAAAAATTATTAATTATAATAATTGGATTTCACCAGTGTAATTGCTTACATTATTTCAATTTACCACTTTACCATCATAACAAACTATGTGCCGCTGCCGACTGGAAATTTCTAATTAATTTTTTAAATTTCCTCTCTCGAGGTTCTAGTAAATTACACCTGCATTGATTTATTATTGTATTGACCAGTTTTACAACTAAAAACAATTTATTTTGGATTTTAATGAATTTTGGTGGTTTCTTCACGTTTACGAACTTATGTAACGTGAACTAAAAGCGATAAATAACACTCATGTAATAAGGTTATTAATAAAGTTTGTTCAATTCTTTTCTGTAGGCTTGGATTACAATAAAACATTAACACTTCAAGCTGCATTTATAAAAAAAAAAAACATAAAATAATATAAAATTTTCTTTAATTGGTTGCGTATACAGGGTGTAACAATGAACTGACCTTATTTTACGAGCGTATAGTCTACTAATCAAATAAGTGACAAAAATTCTTATATTGTATTGACTTGTCACTGTTGTCACAATAAGTTGCACATAGTTGAATAATTTATATTATTTAATTACACTCAAAATAATTCATACTTCTAAAAGTGATTCACCACAGCTGTTTCGCTTCCCCATCCCCGTCAGAAAGAAACGCACACTCCGGTAGCTCAGAAGTAAAGTATGAGATTCCCAGTGAAGTGTTGAAGTTACCTTCGCTCGCCTACCTTTAGTTGCTCCCTTACAGCTCAAAGGTTGTCTCTGTCAAATAACATTAACACAAAAAATATAAATAAGGCCGTTGTCACCATAAGGAGTAGGAAATTATTTAGTAGGCTCTATAATGAAAAATCATGAATTGAGTCAGATAAAATCCAACTAACCCAAAGCAATAAAAAATGGAAGTGCAAAATAGCAATTATGATTTAAACCTTCATAATTTACATTTTTATTATCTAACAATTAAAATGCTAATTCAAAGTAATATGTAGATCAAACTAAACGTGCGAAGTGCATACAAAGGAAAGTGCCGCGGAAATGTAAAATAAAAATTTTGCATCTGATGGTCAAAGCAATGAACTTAAAATTATTAACTCAGCAAATTACATGTACAAATTTTAAATAAAAAGTATTGAATCAAATTCGTCTGTGTTTACTGCTTCATCATTGCTACTTCTAGTGACACTAGAATAATATAGCACAACAATGATAAATAATTAAACTCACAACCGAATTTTGTAGGTAGATTCGTTGAATTCTACATTCTTAGTGAAGATAAGTTGATCTTTGGACCATCTGGAAAAGACACAGTAGATTATGGAACTAGAAGACATCTATTTCATGGAGAACGCATCTTGCACTAATTAAAAGCCATACGACAATTATACCAAATTTGTTTGATGGGATGACCAAGAGTGACGTAACGGACAATAAGTCTAAAACGTGCAGATGATGATGTTAGAAAACGGATAACAGTGATAAGCGTGAAGAATCATACTAAATGAAAAGCAAATGACGCTTTATTGTTTATTAGACTGACGTAAATCGAGGAAGTAAAATCACGAGGGGTAATTCACTAAGGTTTAAACCGTACAATAGATTGCAGTCCCTAAAGATTGCACAGAGATTTTAAAAAATTTTTGAGATTGTCAAAAGATTTAACAAGATTTTATAGATTATAATCTGGATTTTGCCTGACAACAATGCTAAGATTTTTGGGATTGTTTCGAAGATTTTAAAAAATTTTCTGAGATTTTATAGATTTTTATTAAGATTATGAAGATTGTACGGGATTTTACTGCTTTTATAAAGATTGTAGAGATTTTATAGATTGAAACAAGGATTGGTAAGATTTCTACTGGATTGTAAAATCTATGCGATTTTTAATGAAGATTTTATAGATTATAATCTGGATTTTGCTTTGGTGTACAACAGATTTTTGTAGTGATTTACCCCTCGTAAAATTACTTAGTTAATTCAATTATCATCATTTGTTCACATTTTAATTGTTCAGTAGCTAACAGCTTCATGCCGCGGGACGTCAATCATTCCCATCATTAAACTGGTCACGTAATTAGTTGAGAACAAAGAATTGTCCTGGTGTGGTGTTAAGTTGGAGATATTACTTGTAGGCGTGGAAAGATCTAGTTGAGTCAATTAATTTGAGCTGAAACTGATGTGTAAGAATTGTTTAGATGTTTAGATTGTAGATTGTAGATTGTTTAGGAGTAAAAATATCCATAACAAGAAAATTATAAAGTGAATCTCCATACTTGGAAGCAAAACGCTCTCTGTAAAAGCAATACAGCAAATTTCGTAGATAAGGTGAAAACTTGATAGGACCAGCTAATCGACCGCATGGTATTAGCGTAGGTCGGCGTAGGTTATATTTAATTTTATGTTAAAAGAAATTTGAAATTATATTTAAAAAAATGTGAAAAAATTATCTCTTCGAATAAAATTTCGAATTGTAAGATGAAATCGTAACAAACTATATTTTGATTGCTTAATCCAATCAGTATACATTTTTCAGAATGTTTTTGAAATTGATGTGGCAGTAAAGCAGTAATTTGAAACAAGCCCTTATCGATTTTTTTCAAACTTACCAGGTAGGTAAATTATTTGATAAAAACCAAATTATTGAGTCATTTTTGATGCCATTTTTATGGTATTTATCAAAAAATTTACTTTGTAAATTTGAAGCCAGCCAGCCAGCAATGTCAAATTAACATTTGGATATTAGACCATGTATGTTTGTGATTTTTTGAAAATGCACATAAAAAATGCTAACGATTACCGCTGATGGGTGAATTTGTGGAATAACCGAGGAATGCAAACCCTCGGCGTTTAATATAATATTAACAACTTAATTTAAATTGGGTTAATCTTTAGTTATTACTATAATACTAAACGCCAAAGAAATATAAACCGACTTTTAAAATATTATACTTTAAGTGCAAATTACGGGTATACGGGCATATAATATAAATTAAATTAAAAAACTTAGCTAAGACTAAATTGAAAAGCTTCTACTTTTCCACATTCGTTCAGGAAAAACAGGAAAGCAGGAAGTTCTTCCTTGCACTTAAAGGAGGATTTAATCATTGACCGGCCTTAATTATATTTACATTTTTCACAATATGAACAAATCAGGAAATAAAAATGATTAATAATCTAATACAAATTTGTATCTTTATTAGTTATCACAGTATAGAAAATCAAATGTAAATTGTCACCGCAGGTTATCGCATAACATTTTAACACTGATTGGAAAATAACCGTAATTTGCGTTCATGCAATTATTTTGTCACTAATTGCATTTTGCAATTATAAATTATTTTTGAAAATAATATATTATTAAAGTATAGTGAATTATACAGTGTAAATTCAACAGTCCAACCCCATGGCAATCCAAATTTCCAGAGTTTCTAATTAAGTTCCTTCCCTAGTAACACACACCCTCCTAGAGCGTCTCATGGACGTCCGCTAAAGATCCATTGGGCGTCCATGGACCATGTACCTACAATTGTTCTCCAACGGACGTCCATAGGACGCTCCAGGAGGGTGTGTGTTACTTGGGTTGTATCCGAACTAGAATAAATTCTAAAATTTTTAAATATTTATATTTCTTTAAATTATAATTGGGTAAATATCAGAAAATGAAAATATTACGTGAAACAGAATTTTCCGTTCAAAAAATAAATAAAAAAGTTTATTTTCGTATTGTTTATTTTCATTTATTTATTTCCGTTTATTGTTGCATAAAAATGTAATCTCAAATTTATTTAGTTTGGTAATTTTTAAATTTTTATTTTAAATTACACGAAAATGACAACACGGGAATAACGTAAGTTATGAAAATCGTTTAATACCAGAAAAATTTGCAATAATTACAAATTATGCTCAAATACACGGAGGGCGCAAAGTATTCATTCTTGTGTACGTAATAACGTCATTCCTGTGAATTAATTATACATTATAATGATTTGTATCCACTTTAACGTTCCAATTGAATGGAAAAAATTAGCTTACTATTCGTTACTATTGAAAAATTATTTTATTAATTAATTTTAAACTATTAGGTATATTATTTAAGTAAATGTTGAAAATTACCGCTTTTATTTTCAATACACAGTCGTGATCGTTATAAAAGATGTTTATCGAAAAAAAAAAAAAAATCGAAAAATGTCGAATTTTGGACACTTTTAATCGCAGAAATTCGATTTTTGACACTTTTTCACACTCAGCGATCGACCAAAATTGGCCTCGTGATCAACCGGTCGACCCTCGACTTTGTTGACCACCACTGCTATAGTAGCTCTTAACAAAAAAGGAAATTTTATAATTAAATGCTTTTAATTAAAAAAATTAAAAAGACTGAAGTGAAATCAATAATATTGTTTTACGCCCCTCTGTATTCGAAAAATGTGACAATTGCAAGAAAAGAAAGGGTTTACAAATCAATTTATTATACCAAATATTAATCACGGTAACCCCAATTGTTTTCCAAATATTGTCAAAATCGTAAAGACAATTTTAAAAAACTGTACTCTTCAACAGTAAATATCTGGTAGGAGACTAAAACTTTAGTTTCTAACAGCCCTACAATTCGATGTTTTTTTTAAATATTTATTAATAATATCTAAGAATATAAAATCAGCCCTAGAAGGACAATATTTAATACTATTGATGAGAAAAGAGACACAGAGGCGTTTCTAATTTCTTCTAAGTACTCTAGTCGCACCGGTTGTACATAATATATCAGTTTCCAACTCATCTTTTCCATTTACATTCAGTGTTGCATTACCCAGGACTGGTTCTTGTGTAGCAATTTCATTACCCAATTTTGTTTGTAGTGAAATCAATTTTTGATGTTTTACTCCACGAATATGTGAATTATATGCATCGTTTCCCGAACAACTTACATTGCATAGTTTACATTTGTATACTTAAATTAGTCGAATTTTTTGGACCTTCATTTATAGACAAAATTTCGTTCCTTTTATGATTTCGACCTTTCAAATGATCACGATACGTATTTGAATCGGCACAAGTAATTTTACAAGCCTCGCAATAGTGAACTTTTGCTTTCAAAGCTTTGGGATCAGGTTTTGGAGGTGCCGTCTGGTTCCCGTACATCTCATCATCATCATCATCATCATAATCATCATAATCATAATCATCATTATTATTTTCCAAACGTGCAGGTTTTGCCTTCGGTTTTGCCTGACACTCCATCGAACTTCCTTGAGATGGCATTTCATATTCCACCAAGGAGTTTGCCAGTTGTATTGCAGTACGAACGTACGAACATCTAGATAGACGTTTACCAACAAATTTGCATACATTAATTAGCCCAGAACTCACGTAACCAATAGTTTCAGCGGAAGAGGAAGTTCCATATCCATAATCCGTTTCATATCCATAAGCAGCTACACTAGTAGTTGCTGCAGTTTCAACTTGACTTTCTTTATTATAAGGTACTACTTCCATAATAGTAATGTTTTATATCGACAATTTTTAATTTAAGATAGTTTTAATATCTTTTATATAGAATTTATCACTTACCAACTGAATCAATCATGTGCTAAACCTTTAAATCATAGATCTGATGATATCCAAATAATAAAAGACCAGCACGCTTCTGCTGCGGCTGCTACTGCTCCAGCATTTCACTTTTTAGGACACGTGAAGAACCAAAAGTACAAAAATAATACAAAAACTAAACTAAAAATAAACAAAAGCAAACCAAAAGCAAAACAAAATCAAAATGTAAACACAATCTAAACAAAAACTATACAAAAGCTATGCTAAAACTAAACAAAAACTAATAGAAAATAATAAAAGGCTAGCACGCTGTTCCTACGTGTTATTCTTTTAGGACACGTAACGCACTCAAATTAGTCGTTAATTAATTTTTTAATTAAAAAAATTTTTCTTTTTATTTAATATTTTACGGAATTTCGGTCGGTTAAAATATTATTTTACTTATTATAAATAAAAAATTTCAATGTGATATACAGGGTGTCCCGGATACACTTTACATAACTTAGGTGGTGATAGAGGGCACCTTTCTAAGAAAAATATTTAACAAAATTTTTTTTGTAAATTCAAACCCTCCAGAGTTAGCATTTAAAGCATTAAAAGAGCATGAAATAAGCTACAAACGTGATATGAATCTAAATTTTCGAAAAACAACGGCTTTCGAGTTATGAATTAAAGTATGGTATAAAAAAATGTTTAAAAATTCGAGCCTTTTGTTTTTTGTTTTTTTTTTTTCAAAACCCTGTATCTTTTAAACGAATAGAAAAAATCTGACGCTCCATTCCGGGTAGGAAATTAAACGGACTACAACTTTTGTCTAGTAAACATTTTTGAGAAACCAATCCATTTCACGGAAAATTACAAAATAATAAACAAAGCAGCTACAAAACAAAAAATTAAATTCATAAAATTTTTATTTTTACTGAAAAATTATTTTATTAATATTCTCATATCGACCAATAGGAAAACGTTGTATTGGCAGGCCTAAGAAAAGATGGACGGATCAAGGGTGACGTAACGGGTTAATAAAAACCTAAAACGTTCAGAAGAGGAAGACTATTAGGTACATTATTTCAGTAAATGTTGAAAATGACATAATCGTGAGCGTTTTAAAAGTTGCTTTATAGTATTATTTTAAAATTTGCTTTTTTGTTAAGAGGGCGCCTTTTAAAAACAGGTTACAACAGATGGCGCGCCCTAAAATATTAATCTTTTCTACTCATCTGTTCAGCAATACAGAATTTTAATAATTTATAAAAGTCATATGAATAAACGATAACTAATTTAGGTAATGAGGAAGTTTGAACTTTCAAAGTTAAATATTTTTAAAAATATTCAATATTTCCAATTATGAATATCTTTTTGGAATATACTTGTAAATATTCAACATTGGAAGTTCAAACTTCCTCATTACCTAAATTAGTTATCGTTTATTCATATGACTTTTATAAATTATCAAAATTCTGTATTGCTGAACAGATGAGTAGAAAAGATTAATATTTTAGGGCACGCCATCTGTTGTAACCTGTTTTTTAAAGGCGCCCTCTTAAGAGCCACTATACTATGTAGCAGAGGTTTTAAAAGATGTGCGTGAAGTTAGCACTGCCATTTTCGAAAATCGTAAAATTTTTTATTGTGCTGAGTTGTGCCTGGTGTGCCGTATTTTTTTTAAATCATTTTCAACATTTACTTAAATAATGTAATAAGTCTTTTTCTTCTTCTTCTTCTTTTTCTTCTTCTTCTTCTGCACGCTTTAGGTTTTTATTGACCCGTTACGTCACCCTTGATCCGTCCATCTTTTCTTAGGTCTGCCAATACAACGTTTTCCTATTGGTCGATATGAGAATAAATGTAATAGTTTAAAGGGCCAGTTTATCATTTCTCTAGTTAAAGTGTTCGTTAGTTAACCAATAAGTAAAGTTACTTGCCGAATAAACCTTCTGGTAAGTAAAATGGGTTGATTACTTTAACTTTAACATTTTTAACTTTTGGTTAAATACCGAAGAGATTACTTAACACTTAATGTTTAATTATGGTTCACACCATGTATAAACTAAAAAAAAATATTGGTATCATTGTTGTGGTGTATTTAGTTAATTACCATCAGAAGTGATATTATTAGCGGATAATCCAAAAAGATATAAAAAGGCTATACAAGACAAATAGATTATCGAATTTGGATACAAAATAAATAGAATTGTCTATATTAGCGTGGTCTAAAGTCTAAACAGTGGAATCTGATAGTAAACAAGGAGGAGTTAATTTTTCTCCTAGAGGAAACAAACTCCATACAAAGATAGTATTAAAATAAGATGATATTTCGAAAATAAACAAACAGTGCAAAAACATGGAAAGAAAAGAAGGAATAATGGGATGTTATCGAAAAAGAATTCAACGCTGGTAGCAGTGGTTGTCCACGCAACGCGAAATAATTGAAAATAAAATTTTATGGAATACAGTACAAAAATGGAAAATGTCTTTTGAAATCCTTATTATAGTAACACATCTATGTAAGTTTTTTTAAAAATGACCTAATGGATCCCTAAAGAAAAGGATTGTTTCAAGCTATGGGTAGTTTCAACCCCTCAGCTACTATGGGGAATTCTCGCTACAGTCGCGGCACCTGGCGGATTTAGTATTTTTAAGTGAATTTCTCGGCCACCTTAAATTATTTTTATCTTGACAATATAATTATTTGTGATTGGTCGGATTTTATTTAACTCCTACAAGTAAATTTAACAGCTGATTGGACCGGCAAGTAAATATCTTACAGGTTAGTAAATTTATCAGACAAGTAAATTTTAACTAGACATTGATCAACCGAAACGACTTACTTGTCAGATAAATTTACTTGGGACACTAACTAGAGGTCGATAAACTGGCCCTTTAATTAATATAATAATTATTATTATTCAGTAAAAATAAAAATTTTGTGAATTTAATTTTTTGTTTTGTAGCTGCTTTGTTTATTATTTTCTAATTTTCCGTGAAATGGATTGGTTTCTCAAAAATGTTTACTATACCTTTTGCAGTATAAGTTGGAACAACTGGAAACAGATTTGGGGCAAATGGTAACAGACTTGGTGCAAATAAATACAGATTTGGAGCAAATAAAACCAGATTTGGAGCAAATAAAACCAAATTTGGATAAAATAAAAACATATTTGGATCAAATGAAAACTTATTTGGATTATCTCTTTAGTAACGTAATTTGCTTATAAAGGTTAAATTTCGTCAATTACGTACGTAACAACAATCAAGAACCAACCATTTCAGAATTTAGAATGCGTATTCTGGAAGACAGCTCTGATATTGCATTTCAAGAGATGCGACAGGAACATCTTCTTAGATATGCAAACCATGTGGAACGATATTATAGTGCATCATTACGACAAGAAGACATTGTTGAAATTTCATAAAAATAAAAATAAATATTTAAATTTTAAATCATAATTTTAAATTATTTCAAATCAGTTTTCGTTTGCTCCAAATCTGTTTTGGAGCAAATGGACGGTCATGCATCTAACCTTTTGCAGTATAAGTTGGAACAACTGGAAACAAATTTGGATTAAATGAAAACTTATTTGGATTATCTCCTTTAGTAACGTAATTTGTCAATATATGTCGAATTTCGTCAACTAATTTATTGTAATTAATTTTCATATAATTGGATCGTGATGCATAACTTGACCAAGCGCCAATATGAAATTCAGAGATTTTTGTTTTTCTATAGTTAAATTACATTATTATGCTGTACATGGCACAAAAATCTCTGAATTTCATATTGGTGCTTGGTCAAGTTATGCATCGCGCTCCAATTATATGAAAATTAATTTTAATAAATTAGTTGACGAAATTTGACCTATATTGACAAATTACGTTACTAAAGGAGATAATCCAAATAAGTTTTCATTTGATCCAAAACTGTTTCCAGTTGTTCCAACTTATACTGCAAAAGGTTAGATGCATGACCGTCCATTTGCTCCAAAACAGATTTGGAGCAAACGAAAACTGATTTGAAATAATTTAAAATTATGATTTAAAATTTAAATATTTATTTTTATTTTTATGAAATTTCAACAATGTCTTCTTGTTGTAATGATGCACTATAATATCGTTCCACATGGTTTTCATATCTAAAAGAAGATGTTCCTGTCGCATCTTTTGAAATGCAATATCAGAACTGTCTTCCAGAATACGCATTCTAAATTCTGAAATGGTTGGTTCTTGGTTGTTGTTACGTACGTAATTGACGAAATTTAACCTATATAAGCAAATTACGTTACTAAAGAGATAATCCAAATAAGTTTTCATTTGATCCAAATCTGGTTTTATTTGATCCAAATATGTTTTTATTTTATCCAAATTTGGTTTTATTTGCTCCAAATCTGTGTTTATTTGCACCAAGTCTGTTACCATTTGCACTAAATCTGTTTCCAGTTGTTCCAACTTATACTGCAAAAGGTATAGACAAAAGTTGTAGTCCGTTTAATTTCCTACCCGGAATGGAGCGTCAGATTTTTCTATTCGTTTAAAAGATACAGGGTTTTGAAAAAAAAAGAACAAAAAACAAAAGGCTCGAATTTTTAAATATTTTTTTATACCATACTTTAATTCATAACTCGAAAGCCGTTGTTTTTCGAAAATTTAGATTCATATCACGTTTGTAGCTTATTTCATGCTCTTTTAATGCTTTAAATGCTAACTCTGGAGGGTTTGAATTTACAAAAAAAATTTTGTTAAATATTTTTCTTAGAAAGGTGCCCTCTATCACCACCTAAGTTATGTAAAGTGTATCCGGGACACCCTGTATATCAAATTGAAATTTTTTATTTATAATAAGTAAAATAATATTTTAACCGACCGAAATTCCGTAAAATATTAAATAAAAAGAAAAATTTTTTTAATTAAAAAATTAATTAACGACTAATTTGAGTGCGTTACGTGTCCTAAAAGAATAACACGTAGGAACAGCGTGCTAGCCTTTTATTATTTTCTATTAGTTTTTGTTTAGTTTTAGCATAGCTTTTGTATAGTTTTTGTTTAGATTGTGTTTACATTTTGATTTTGTTTTGCTTTTGGTTTGCTTTTGTTTATTTTTAGTTTAGTTTTTGTATTATTTTTGTACTTTTGGTTCTTCACGTGTCCTAAAAAGTGAAATGCTGGAGCAGTAGCAGCCGCAGCAGAAGCGTGCTGGTCTTTTATTATTTGGATATCATCAGATCTATGATTTAAAGGTTTAGCACATGATTGATTCAGTTGGTAAGTGATAAATTCTATATAAAAGATATTAAAACTATCTTAAATTAAAAATTGTCGATATAAAACATTACTATTATGGAAGTAGTACCTTATAATAAAGAAAGTCAAGTTGAAACTGCAGCAACTACTAGTGTAGCTGCTTATGGATATGAAACGGATTATGGATATGGAACTTCCTCTTCCGCTGAAACTATTGGTTACGTGAGTTCTGGGCTAATTAATGTATGCAAATTTGTTGGTAAACGTCTATCTAGATGTTCGTACGTTCGTACTGCAATACAACTGGCAAACTCCTTGGTGGAATATGAAATGCCATCTCAAGGAAGTTCGATGGAGTGTCAGGCAAAACCGAAGGCAAAACCTGCACGTTTGGAAAATAATAATGATGATTATGATTATGATGATTATGATGATGATGATGATGATGAGATGTACGGGAACCAGACGGCACCTCCAAAACCTGATCCCAAAGCTTTGAAAGCAAAAGTTCACTATTGCGAGGCTTGTAAAATTACTTGTGCCGATTCAAATACGTATCGTGATCATTTGAAAGGTCGAAATCATAAAAGGAACGAAATTTTGTCTATAAATGAAGGTCCAAAAAATTCGACTAATTTAAGTATACAAATGTAAACTATGCAATGTAAGTTGTTCGGGAAACGATGCATATAATTCACATATTCGTGGAGTAAAACATCAAAAATTGATTTCACTACAAACAAAATTGGGTAATGAAATTGCTACACAAGAACCAGTCCTGGGTAATGCAACACTGAATGTAAATGGAAAAGATGAGTCGGAAACTGATATATTTCTTTTCTCATCAATAGTATTAAATATTGTCCTTCTAGGGCTGATTTTATATTCTTAGATATTATTAATAAATATTTAAAAAAAAACATCGAATTGTAGGGCTGTTAGAAACTAAAGTTTTAGTCTCCTACCAGATATTTACTGTTGAAGAGTAGGTACAGTTTTTTAAAATTGTCTTTATGATTTTGACAATATTTGGAAAACAATTGGGGTTACTGTGGTTATTATTTGGTATAATAAATTGATTTGTAAACCCTTTCTCTTCTTGCAATTGTCACAATTTTCGAATACAAAGGGGCGTAAAAAAATATTATTTCATTCACAAAGTCTTTTTAATTTTTTTAATAAAAGGCGTTAGGAGTTTTTTTAAAAAAAAGGAGTAATATGACAAATTTTTGTGAGGCTTTATTTACTATTGTATAATTTCTAAAGCGTTAGTTTTAACCCTACACTGCTCGATTTTTTATTTCTACTAAAAAAAAATATGACAGCTGTGTTTTAAGTCATAGAATGATGGAAAAATATTTAAAAAAATATTGGACGGCTCCTTTGTCTGTTTTTTTGAAATTTTGTTAATTTAATGGCAATTAATTTAAGGCAATTTAATTGCCTTACCTAGCATAAAAACACACAGAACCGCAAAACAACTTATAAAAAACTATTTTAAAGAGTTTAAAAACTCAAACATACAATTTTATTATATTTTATTTCAGAAAAAACACTTTATAACGATAAGACTAAATATGCACAAACATACACTCGCGCCATTATGTGATAGCAACCAACTAAATTTTATTTGAAATTATATTTAATTCATTGATTTCTAATATGTCTCATATATGATACAATGAGCAGTGTAGGGTTAAAATAGTTGTGCTATAAGTTAAAACAAAGAAAAAGGGAAAACTGATTTTAAATTAAATGGTTTAAAAATTTATTTTAAACTATTTTCATAATGACAGTCAATAAATTTGCAAGTGCCAAAACTTGATATTTTCCAATTTTAATTTCAATTTGTTTGCAGTGACAAATCTAATTTATTTTTGAAACTTTGTTATGCAGATACAACATGGGCAAGTTATTTACAAGAAGCACAAAATTGATCCACGACTAGCGTATTCAAATATTATTATGCTTATTAAATCGAAATAGGAACTTCGCAAATTATATTTTTTATTTTTAGATCAGTTTTATCGAAGACATTAAAACCGATATTACGTTTTTCTTTAAGACGAACGTCCCTATATATTTACTGACCCAAAAAATATTAATAACTATTTTTATTAGTAAAAAAAACACGATATTCTATCTAGCGATATGAAGACATTTCATCCTTTAAGCCACAACTTCACAACTTTATAATTTTATATGGTGCTATCCCATGACGATAATTCTGAAGCCTTTAAAAAATGTGATTTTTACAACAAAGTAAATTAAATCCGGCTCATGCGGTGATAAAATACAGCGTGATTGTTTTTTAAATTTTCATAATGCACAATATCCCACGAGAGAGGAATATAGCCAACAATTTTTCCCGCTGTCACACAACTGATTGTTGGAACAAAAACCAGCCAAGCGCGAAGACCGATATTTGACAAGAAAATCGCTCGAATATTTTTTTCAAAAATTACATTATATTAATAAATTGTTAGGCAACTTTGATCCTAATTTGTTCAATTATCAAAATGAATACATAAAAATTAAATTTATTAAAAATGAATTGTCGACTTTCAAATAGCGATTCGCTGTAAACACAAGTTCAAAAATAATTATAACTGTCGAATTGTTTATACTGTCTTGGTACCAAAGACACAAAATAAGTTACTGTAATTAAATTGTTCCAATTAAGCTGCATTAGGAACGTTACATAATATCTTTATAGCTATATATAGGGGAGAGGTTTGCAGGTTGCCACCCATTAGCTTTTTTGCTCATAGCTCGTCACAAAATCAACATATTGTTGATATTATAATATTCGTTGGAAAGAGGAACTCAAAAGGCACAATCCTGACGTAGAAATTATTTGAATTTTCAAAAAATAAAAGTTATACAGGAGTTTTTCAAAAGTACCTAAAATCGAGCTCTTGAAATTTAGGCTTGCAAGTTGCCACCCATCGAGAAATTGCTGAAAATGTAGAAAAACGGAAAGAAAACCAACTGATTTATAAAATTTATGGGTTTTTACTGACACTCAGTGGTCGTAAACATAAAAAAATTAGTGTAAATTGGCATAAAAAATCAAAATTTGATTTTTCATATTAATTTGCATGATTCCATATTATCTTGCAAATTTTATTATTTAATGCAATAAAAACACTTCACTTTTGACTCAATAACAATTGTAAACATCAAACAATCATAAAAACGGGCATATGAGTGTAAACAAGCGAAACACGATAGGTAGTAACCTGCAAATCGTAAAGGGTGGCAACCTGCATTCTAGCACTATTTTAGAATTATATCTGAAAAAAATTGCTATTTCATGATATGTTTGAAATTTTGTTAGAATAATGTAAGTTGAATGTAAAAGCAATACAGAAAAAATATTTACCTTGATTTCTAGATTAAAATGTTCAATTTATGACCACAGAACAAAAACACAATTTTAATTTTTAAATTTTTACGATACAACTTTTCAAACTTTTGTCAACACACACTGTCTTAGTGGCTCTGTCCGCTCCAGAACTAGTTTAAAAGTGATCACACCTCCTTAGGTTTCGATTTCAGTCAAAATTTAGTTTATGACATTGGTCCAACACCAAAATCCAAGATAGGTGGCAACCTGCAGTAGGTGGCAACCTGCAAACCTGTCCCCTACCGGTCAAAAATGTATTCATAAAAGAATTCCTGAATAAAGCGGCATTTTAATATGCATTTTTGTAGGCAAATAAAAAAGTTTTAGAAAATAACTTACAAATTGAAGTTAAAACAAAAGAATTAACTAATTATAAAAAAAAACGTTAAAAAGCAAAGTCAATTATCAAAAAAAAAAAAAACGATTAAAATGAAAGTTGAGTAAAAACTAAATAAATAGAAAGTACCTAATTTTAGAATTTCCATTACTTTCAAAGTTAGTTTTTTGCGACAAAAAGTCAAGACACGTTTCTTGTTCATTTCATCGTTCCCTTGACGATAGTAACCTTATTTTCGATGTCACGAGGTAAGGGATCCGGTACAGCACTTTCAAGAAGAAGTAATATTTAAATTATTTTAGGTGGTACTCCTCCATAAGAAAGAATGAATTTCAGAAATTATTTCTCTCAAAAGTTAGGTTATTTTATTTTCTTCATTATTATTTCATTCAAAAGTATTGTATTATTGAGGTATATAAATATAATTTTTTTTTAATGAAAATAAAATACCGTGTATGATAGCAATCAACGACAATCATTTCCAATTGCCATGATTTTGATCTCAACTGTGTCTCGAAAATGGCTAGATTGGATTGTAAGATTTAAAAAAAAAGATTATTTGAATTTAAATTTGATAATGTTAGTTTAGGCTTTAGGAGTTAATAAAAAAAAATTGATCGTACTTTACAAGAAGACCTACCCTAAACACATTGCGACAAAATATTAAAAAAGAGATTCCATTTTCATAAATTTGCAATTAAAAAACTTGTTTTATTGCCAATTTATTATTGTTCATAATTTGAATAAAATAATTTATTGTAGAACAAATAAAGTGTTTTGAGAAAAATGTTCCCGAAATTCTTTTTTTTTATGGCAGTGTACTCTAGCTCATCCCCTTATCATTTTTCTTGTTACTTTTAAAAAAGAAAAATGGAGAAATTTTATTTTGTTTGCTATAGTAATTTAGTTTATACTAAGTTGAAATTATAGTTTTTTTTTTATTTTTAACAATTCATAAAATTTAATACCTACGACAAATTTAAATTTCTTACGTAAGTTAGTGTCACGTTTAAGATTTATCTTGCAATTAAAAGTTTTAACATTAATAAGCACATATTTTATAATTCAAGATGCTGTATCTTGTGAATTTGTTATATTATGACAAAATACTGAGGAAACTATAATTGGTAAGTGTATTATTAATTAATTTTTTAATAATACTACAATAATTATTAAAGTTTGAAAGATTGCAAAGATTTTGGAAAAGTTGTAAGAAAAAAAGCCTTTAAGCTTCTATTAGTTAGAATTTTATTATTTTAATCTATTATTAGAGATCCACGTTATAAATTATTTTATCTAATATTTTCACAAATGATCAAAGAAGGTAATTTACCTTTAAGGTATCATTACGGTAATGGTTAAGTCTTATAAGGGCTCTACGTAACTTGAACTTCTAGAAATGTTGAGAGATTCTACTTTAGATGTCGTCTATCCAATAATGTTCATTTCTTTATTATTTCAAATTTTTAGCTTGTTAAAATATAAAAATCAAAATATAATTCAATAATATTATCTCATAAGCTTTTGTGAGGAGATTATAGGTTTATATTATAAACAAGTAATATTAATTATAATAAATTTATTATTGTGCAAAATTTTAACGTGCATAATATGTGCGCAAAAATGAATCTGGAAAATACAATTTATTACATTTACGCACAATAAAGCTTTTCAAAACTCTATAAAATTTCTTAAAAATAATCAACTGCAGGCACCAATGCTCTTTATTGTCAATAAAATGGATTTTTAATTGATGTGTATCAAATATTATGTTTCCTTTTGAAATTAATTATCTCTAGTGCATAACATAATATCTTAAATAATTTCGAGTTGACCTTACATAATATAATATATGTTTATAATTGTATAGCTTATTTTCAAGGCTTATACTTCCTATCCCTATCCTAGGACGTACGTTTCTAAAATGGATCTCTAACGGACGTCCATGCGACGCTGCAGGACGTTGTGTGCTACTAGAGTTAGTATTAGTATTCGGTTTACCTATCTCGCGGAAGAAAAAAATATAATCCAATTTTTAGAACCTAATCGAGGTAATAAAGGAGTCACAATTACAATGATCTCCAGATAAACCTTGAAAATGAGTCAATAAAGGGTCTAATCTCAACGAAATTTTATTTATAAAAAGTAAACAGCGATTTCACTTTGAGTGAAATGTGGAGAAACGAATATTCGTCCAGTCGGGTCCAATTGGTGGAATTGGGTGTCAATCGTTCTCCATATCTACTGCGCAGAAATTTGGCTCTGTCCGGTCAACTCAAAGTGAATTCACTCTATATAATGTATTTCTTTAATATACTATCACGGAATACGTCACGATGTTATGCTACGTTTACATCTGACACTTATTATATGAACTTTATGTCGGACAGTAAAATATAGTAAGAGAGACGGAATTTCCTTCCCACATAAAGTTTATGGAATAAGTGTCAGATCTAAACGTAGCTTTGACGAATTTCTCACATTTGTTTCATTAATGACTACATTAAAAATATTTAATTATATATATGTAATTAGTGTTTTATGTTTGCTTGCACCACTTACCCTTAAAATGTTAAGCGGTAGTTAATCAGATAACAGCCGCATATTACAATAGAATAAGCGCCACTAACCAGTTTATGAAAAGCTTAACACTTCAACGGTAAGTGGTGAAACGGGCATTAGTTAACTAAATTAAAAGTATAAAGATTTAACGCTGTAAAGAAATTAAATAATAAATTAATGAGGCGACACATTTTAAACTGAAAGTAAAGTCTGTTAGATTTATTTTTAAATTTTCGCTTTCAGTTTATCGTGAATTTTATGCGTTGCAGCTTTTTCGTTGTCTTTTTGTTGGGTCATTATCGTAAGTCATGATTTTAGTTAATTTATTAGTTTTAATTTGTTTTGTAATTTGTATACATTTTACTTGAATGCTACGGATGTTTTTTAGAACTTATTAGACGTTAGTCAGTTTGTGAAGCAGAGCTAGTCTTATTATTATAAGTACAACAATATAATTTAATACAATAAATTTTGTTAGACTTACGAAAGTTACAGCTTTCCATTTTGTACGCTTACATAAATTTTGGCAGTAGTTAGCGTTTTATACAGATAAATCTGGGATAATTAGGAACAAAAAATGTAATTTTACAGCAGCGCGTTTGAATGAGTAATTTTTTGCGTTTACGAATACAGGGGGTGGAGGAGAGAAATTTAGTTCATTAATTCGTTTTAGATTATACATTCAAATTTTACATCAAGTAGTACATGTGTGTATATTAACACTTAAACTGCCTGTCACGTAAAATTATGTGCTTGATATAATTTATTATAATGTTACAAAACCGCAGATCTCGTGATTTTAAGGATCAAACTATAAATTTAATTCACATAATAAAACATCAATAAATTATTGATACATTATTTATTTAAGAAATGTTTTATAGTTTATAGGTTTATATGATCGGAAGTTTAAGTGTTAAGCAGAATTTAAATTTGTGAATTTTGAATTTTTGATATTAAATTAAGTTTGTGTAAAATAAAATATTAGCGATTTTGAAAATCTTCCGCCTAAACTATTGAAAATGTTTGCTATGGTATGCTGTCGCTAAATATTTTGTGGAAATATGTTTCGAGTGAAAGGTTAAAATTAAAACAATAAAATGATAAATACAGAAATTTAGTAAACAGTATTAAATAAAGTTTTATTTTATACATATTGCGATGTTAAGGCCTTTCAGCCCTAACAGCTCATACTTACTTCTGTTATTTGTCACTCTTAGACAACTTTTACTTAATTTTTTTTCGATCGCTAACCACAATCAAATCCATCGGCTTCTCGAATTTGCAGAAGTCTTAAGAGAAACGACCAAGATCGTATCCTTCTGATTCATCAGTATAAACATAATTTCAATCTTGTGAATAACACGTGATTGAATGACAAATTTTTAAATTGTAAATAAATTAATTAAATAATTAAGAAAAATGTAATTCAGATTATAAAAGAGAAATACCTACGCCATGGTTGAGTAAATTGCAAGAATGCAAAATACGCAGACATAGCTATATGCGTTATTGTTACCTGAATTACTTGTTATAACGCAATTTATCAAACATATCCATACCGACAGTAAATATTAAGGGCAGGAGGGAGTTTAAAAACAGGACATGGTTGAGGTTAGAGAAGCAGTTCTGTTGTTTTGGATTTATGCTCGTGTTTTTTTAATTGAGCGGGTATACAGCGTATTAGGGATACCTTCTATCATGGTACTTAAATCAATCTTCCTAACCTGTAATCTTTTAGGGTGAGTAATATCATTTTAGCTTAAGAATCAGATGTATGGGTACCACGAAATTGTATAAATTAGTATTGTAATTAAATAATGTTATCACTAAAAGCTATTATTTAATTTACTAGTACAATAAGGGCCGATTTCATAATACTTTTAACGAACCGTTATAAATAAAAGTGAATTTCTATTGGCTTGTTAGAGTGAACGGACGTTTTCTATTGGTTAACAAGGATTTTAGTTCATTAGTCCATTAACGTTTTGATTATGAAATCGGCCCTAAGACTTGTAAGAATAACCTCACAATCATTCAATTCAACTAAAAGCTATGTTTTATTTTGTAAAATGCTACCCCCACCTCAGTTTAAGGGTTCAAATATAAAAAGGTACCAATGATTATTTTCGTGACAATAACGATCAATTTATAAACAAAAAGTTATCATACCCTATGTAATACCAATGTACAAATTCTTTGCACACCACTGCATGAAGTAAAATTATTAATTATTATTATTTCCTGCTTGTCTATACACGCGCTTTAATCACCAAGCTACTTTGTTTAATCGGTCCCAAAAAGTGCACCAGATAATCTTGAATGTTTATGGTTCATCTTCGTGAAATTTTAATACAGCCATCACTCTAAATAAAAAATTTTGTAACTTCCATAACGTGCAATAATTTTACCATGTTAAAATTCTCAGATTTCATATTTGCTACTATACAGTCAATTGGGGTGGAATTGATCATATGGGGTGAGATTGATCACTTCTTATTTTTTTAATTTAGCGCCAATATCAAATTTCCGAGCTCGCTCTTATCGACTAGGACGAGTTAGATTAGCAACTTTGATGCTAAATTAAAATTATATATACAGATGATTTTTGATCAATCTCACCCCAAGTATGATCAATTCCACCCCAAATGACGGTACCAATTATTCAATTACCCACGTTAACGTTTACGTGAACTTCGATGTTCAAAATTTATTACACCTAACAAGTGTAAAATTTCTGCTCATACCTATGCTTCCAAACCAAAAGTTACTTTCAATTTAGTTATTATTCACAAATCTTAACTTTAAACTTGCAAAATCACAAAATTTCGCAAAAATTAGCGAAGTTTCTTAAAAATGGCTGGCACTTCACCTTGACTGATCGTATAAAATGCCTCTAGTATTTCCATTCTCGTTTTCAAGTTGGTAAGTTAAACTTTGAAGGCTGTGAACCCCTTTCCTGTTTATTTTCTACATTATTAAATGTAGGTAAGTTCTTCTCTCTTCAATAACTTATTGGAATCCAATAAAACATAATAAATTTTTCACAAATTTCCAAAACTCTGAATGGAGTGAATTGCAACTAAAATCAGAATTGCTTCAAAGTTGCAATTCGTTATTTTTTGATGCTACTTAATGGTAAAAGAAATTTTAATTATTATTTTAGCTACAAGTTCAAATGTTTAAGGTTGAAATTAAAACCTTGAGTAATAAAAAAGTTAATTTCTTCAACTTTGTTGCTATTGCAGCTCTAGTTGGGATTTGACGGTAAAATCAGTGCTCATATCTTTAGAATTAGTAATTTTTTTACTGTGATAAAAATTCTAATAGTTTTAGTTAAAGATTAAAGAAGTCATAATACGGCAAAGTGCTGAAATAATGAAGAAATCCAGATCCAGATTTTATGTCGTCGAGACGTAAAATAATTCATTTTGACGTAATAGTTCTGAATTTCCTATATTTCCATGGGCACGTGAAGTTTCCACCGATGATGGTCAAGAGTTAATTGTTATTTCTTGCTAAGCAACTGCGGGATAGTATATTAATCAAATAATTATCAAAAATTAGTGATATGACAACATCAAATAAATTAATTATTAAAATGAATACGACAAAGTATAATATTTTACCCAAAACTGGTTATGGTATAGCAAAACCGAATTAGGAAGAACTCGCAATTACAGCTCGCTGCGTACAAATTTCAAGGCGGAGCTTGTCAGTGCCGTAGTAAATTTCATATTTTGTTTAAACCTTTTTCTGATTAATTAATCTTAATATAAACCTTCTTAAATATTAGATTAATTAATCTAATCAATTTTATGATTTAAAAAATAAAATTAGTTATAATACGTACTGTTGCAACAAAGTTAACAAAGAGGTTAAAAACGCCCACGAACTGACATCCCTTAAAAATCAGATGGACTGACCCAAACCAAATATTGTTATCTGCGCATTCCCACTACTATTTCTTCCTAGTTCGGTACTACTATAATTAATCACATTATTTACCCTTTTCATTTTCTTCTTATTTCTTTCGTGGTTGTGTTCCAAATTTTGTGTTATAAAAATATGGGAAATACTATATTTATGTATATTATGGACCCTTTTCTCCCTGGTTCTTCTGTCTTTAGTTACTACTTTTCACAACAAGTTAGTGTGCTCTAAGCAACATCCGCAACATAAAAACGTCATACAAAAATTTACTTTTTTAAAAATAAATTCGTCATTGTAATAAAGTAATTAATATTGATTTATACTACCTACCGTATATTAATTATATTATTATATGTAGAATATTTACATTGTTTAGTTGTTAACTCGTGATAGTAAATTAATTGGTATATTTTAAACAATTTTACGAGTTAAATTAATTAAATTATTAATATGTAGAATACATTAATTTAATAATTGGAAAATCTAAACTCTGAAAGAATTTGCCATAAGATAAAAATTAAACCAATCAAAATTTACTTAAAAAATATATGCACCGATTGATATTTTAAATTAAATTAAGAAATTGCAAAATGTAGAATGAAAAATACTAATCCCCGACAAATACAAAAGTAATTCTTTTTTTTTTAGTGTCATCATCATCCGCAGGTTTTAGGCCGGTGGCCCGTTACGTCACTCTAATTTGTCGCTCCATCTCTTTTTGGAGCGGCCCACACTTCTTCTTCCTCACGGATTATATTGGAACATTTGTTTTGGCAAACGAGTCTGGTCCATCCTGTCTAGGTGTCTTTTCCATGCCATTCTATAATCTCTTATCTTCTCGTTGATACTGTAGATGTTCAATTCATTTCTTATACCCGTATTTCTTTTTCGGTCTATCCTTTGATATCCCGCCACTGAGCGTAGGAATCTCATTTCTGCACTTTGGATTCGTCTTTCGTTTTCCTTAGTGATCGTCCAAGTTTCGCTGGCATATGTTATACTAGGTACCGATATCGTTTTATAAAACTTCAATGCAGTATCCTGATTGGCTTTGCTCTTAAATGTTCTTCTTATTGTGCCATTTATGTAATTGAATTTCTCAATTTTTTTGGGTATATCAGCCTCCTCAAACATGGACATCGTGCAACTTAGTAAGTCAAAAGACTTCACTTGCTCCACAGCCCGGTCATCTATCACTATTTTTGAGCGTATTTGTTCTTGTCCCAAGAATGCCATCACTTTTGTTTTGTTTACAGATATTGCCATATTATATTCCTCTACGGTTTTACTCAGTTTAAAAAGCGCGTGCTGCAGGGAGTTCTCGTTATTCGCTATTATGGCCTGGTCATCCGCAAAGAGCATGGTTATTACAAAATCTCTTTTATTCAAATTTGTTGTGTAACAAGGTATGTGTTCTTTCCATTTACGTATAACATCGTCCATATAAAGATTAAAAAGTGTCGGCGACATACTGCACCCTTGTCTCAACCCTGTATTTATACTTTCCGTTTTATTTTCATAATTTGCCATACATATTTGGGTATCTTGGTACATTTCCTTTATTGATTCTATGATATGATATGGTATACCTCTTCTCTCCAATATATCCTTTATTATGATTTTTGACTTCTTTTTCCAATTACACATTTACAAAACAGAAACTACCAGTGAATTTTGTTCGACTTTCCGGAATTTCGAGTTATGCAAGTTTGATTTACAAAAGTTTGAGTATGTTTCAATTTGTGCTATTAAGGATGGCAGGTAGATATGTTTCAAACTCATTGGCCAGTACCAGTGCAAAATTTATAAGCCCTTCCCCTCATAGTTTACTAATGGGCCCTTTTTAACCAATTTTGATGATGTAATTATAATATGAAACATCGGTCTAATTTTTAAAATTACTGGCAGTACCTACTTATACGGTCCCTGTTTACCAATCAAAAGTTCAATAGCACTCTTGCGAAATGTTATTCATGTTTCTAATATAATTTTTGTATTCCGAGATGTTAAAGTAAAACAGGAGAAAAATGTAGTTACTTGTCTAATATTTGTATAGTACACCTACTTGATATGGCAACAGCAGTATTATGATAGTATACAGTCATAAAATGGGGCGACGGAAATTCGTGACGGAAATCACGCATTCACTTCTTTTTTCTGAAAAATATTCCATATGTTTTATAATAAATTTAAATATACTGTAGAGATATTTCCTACGACCCTTAACTTTGAAATTATTTATTTTCTCCAGGACAATACCTCAACACTAGAGTACCGTGGCAGCTATGCGTCGGTTCACATATAATTTCTGTACGGAGACAGATCTCAGGTTTGGGTTCGCCCTTCTCTCCTTTTCGGATCGCTAAATAAAACAATTTGTACGGCCTTGATGCCGCACTAAAATTGCTCAATCGAATTTTCCTTGTTAGGAACAAAATTGCATGAATTGCCTTAATCAAATTTATTGTCGTTATTAACAATACTAAAAAATTAAATCTGGGTAAGATCCGCTGCATGAAAATAAAATTAAACTCAGCTTCGTAAAAAAAGAGTAATTTAATTCTCATAAATAAATTCAATTTTAAAATAAGTAAAACAGGTCGAGCATAAGCTGTTTACGAACAAATTCGTTTTGATCACAGAGTGTAAAATTGTGGTATAGAAAACCCTTCGTATTTGCATTTACTTGCAAATCGAACTCAAAATACTCCAGGTTTCTATTTATGTGTAATCGTGTGACACAAATAAATTTACAATAAAAATAAAAGGTGTAATAAAATTCAAAGTTCATTTATTTACCAGTGATGTGGCACTTGTTGTCGACGTTTTGGAACCGCTGTTTTCTTGCGTTCGACACCTGTCATTCGGCAACCTGTTGATTCCTTGAACATCTGCGTACTTCATAAAATTTGAATTGTGACTCCAAATCTTCACAATTATTCCACAAATATCCAGATAAGGACGATCGGTAATCACATAATAAAGTTTGTTGGCAAAACGCAACCGATTTGAACCAATCTCAAAAATTGTATAACTAACCTCAAAATTTAGGTGAGTAAAATTATTCAATTCAAATTTCAACGAATTTGAATTCCTTGTTCTAAGCATTTAATTGTAGGCACGTAATTGTCTTGATTACAAAAATCATTCGATCATTCATCAATGGCTGAATGACAATTTTCATACATCTGTGTGATACAAAACTTTCCAAAATGTGCGTTTCCAAAAAACGCTGCAACTTGAAGATTCTACTTCCAAATTAATCTAAAAACACTCGTCTACTTTAGACGACACTTCGCAATAATTATCAGCTTGAAAAACACTTGATATTCCAAGAAAAATCTACAGGCTCTACAAATAGTAAAGATTTAGTTTTAGATGCTAGATGTTGACTTAACATTTATCCTGCATCGTGAGTTTCCCCTTGCGGGTACCTATTCCATATACCCAAATTGGCAAGTCCAGATATATGCCCCTAGGTGAGGAGGATCAACGACAGACAGGTCGCCGCTGAGGTTCCTATAAGGTCCATTTAGGTCCTTGGAGGCACACTTTTTAATCTTATTACCTACTCTCTATTGAAACCTATGCCACTACGATTGGCCTTCCTCTTTTTGGTGGGTGACAGCAAGCTGCCCGGGCTCCCACCACCCGTAGTGGTTTTTATTTTCGAAAGCGCGATCTTACGAGAAGATCTAGTTTCAAGCGAGCTACGTTAACTCTTCTTAGGTGACTTTGCCGAGCCCCAAAATTCGAGCAATTGCCCTGGACTCCACCGGTTTCCCTTAGGCATCCATATAAGACTGCTTAGGCACATGGAAGCATCACTATGCAGTTATGTGCCTAAGTCGCTACAGGCTCTACAGTCGCACACCAAGCTTTTTCGCCAACATAGTCTACCTTCTATGTTTAGAAACTTCAACCTGCCACTACACAAAACGAAATTTTGAGCCACTTTGCAGTTCAAAATAGGTAAATCTTTCGCGGTTAAAATTCAAATGCAAATAATTAAATTTGTTCCTTTTTAGGTTTAAATCGTCGTAAACTTTATAAATTACTGGATTTCACCAACATTCAATAATAATCGTCTGCTTGTGTCAGCGGTAACATAAATCGACCTTCATTCAACAAAACCGTGCTCGACCATGTTGTTATGGATAAAAACATCCCTTAATTTGTGATAAATCATTAACACAAAGTTGAATCTAATTCCGTTTCACCACAATACATGTAATTTTTAAATATTTTATTAGACTAGGTAAAGAAAAATGACAGTGCGCGTATTTAAGTAAGTACTTCTTGTAATTTCTAAAAAATATATTTTACTCGTTTGCATATTTGTTTATTTACGGATGTATCATTTTTACAACTAATCAAACATTACAAGATTACAACACCATTATGAATATAAGTATGAATATAAGTAAGAATTCTTTACTAAGAAATTCTTAAATAAATGTTGGTGAAAACAGGCATACATTTCCTGTATGCTTCCTCTGAAGCCATCTTGCGAGAGAGCTTTCTTGTGGTACCATTCTGGCAAACACAAAAACTAAAAAGTTCTTAAAATATTAAAAATTGTTGTTTAATTTTCTTTACAATGTTCGCAACTTTGATAATAATAAAGTTTATTTAATTTTGTTTATTTGCGGTTGACCACCCAAAATTCTGAAGACACATGTCTTTTTTACCTGTCGTGCTGATAAAACTCTTCTTTTCAAGCGTTGAAATTGAACAAAATACTTGGTAAAATTTTATCCATTTTTATACAATTTTCAAAATAAAAATATTTAACATTTTTAGGCAATACTCAGATCAATCATTGTTAACTTTCTTAAGGCCCTATTTCCGGAAGGTAACAAAATGTACTATGTAATGGCAAATACAGAAAATTTCGTGGGAGCCGAGGGTGGGGTCCCCAAATAAATGTTAAACATCAAGGATTCTAAAATCGCATGCAAGTTTAAAAATAGTATTTTGTATTGTTTTCACATACAGACCTAAATTTTCCATTAAATTCACGATTGCTTGAATTTGAGGTATTATTTTTATTGCCGAAGCAAGTATTGATTGATGCAGTACGGAATATACTACAATAAAAATCTGTAGCCATTAACTCAAGACTAATCTAGACCATAAATTATGTGAAAAAATAAACAAAAAGGAATAATAAATTGATTATAAAAGTTTCTAGCACACAAAAATCATATTAAATTAAGGAAATATATCGTATCAAAGGTGGGAGTGGACGCTTTTATCGTCAGGGGGGGGGGGAGTGCAAAATAATTTCACTCGTTCATCTGCTTAGCCCCGAAGACTGGTAGTTTGTAACAGATAGTTAGTTAAACTCTAACTAATCATCAGAAGCGTAATAAAACTAGCGAAGAAAGTTTTCTTTTACTTTTAAATAAAAGTTGCACCTTTTGTAATTGTTAGATCATATTACATCTGTTAAAGTAGCTAGTTTTAGTGCTAAAGGGTAAAAGGAAATTAAAGTTAAAACAAATCGAAAAATTCAATGAAAAAATGATTATAAATGTAATTATTGCTAATTATTGTACTAATATAATTTTTAATTCATGAATATTGCATAGGTCTGCATAATATAAATGTAAAATTAAATTTTGAAAATGAAACAGTTACAATAAAATCAAATTATATTTTCATAAGCTTTCAGCTTTCGTCATATTCCATGTATGATTTTGTTAAAAAATATCCGATGAAAGCTATGAAATTTTACAGGATGAAAATATTTTATTTGCATAATAGTAGAAGAAATAAACAAATGAATGAAAATATATTATAATAAAAGGGTTATAAATTATAATTATATCAGTGACGTGTTTTTGTTTCTGTTTTAATTACTTTTTTTTAAGCTTGTATCGTCCGGAAAAAATTAAGAGTCATTTCGTGCCGAAAAGTTAAAAGGGAAAATTATTTAGCGTAACAAAGGAAAACTGAATGTTGTTAAAAGTTATAACGGAAATTGAAATATACTTAATATTTAAAAGCACAATATGAAATAATGGTGTTAATTTTTTGGGGTGTAGTTGTACTAAAAAATAATGGAAAGTATATTTCAGCTTCATTTAACAGAAAATGTGACATCATGTCCGGTTTTGCATCTACACGCCTCGTAATATATATTTGGTAAACGAGAAGAGAAATTCCTTGCATATGAGAAAAATTCGGAATACGAATAATAGTAAAACGTTAGACATTTATTATCCAATCCATAGAGCAAACCTGATGACAATAATAAAAAATCTCATTATAGCTTGTAAGATATTTAATAACTCGAAGCAAATTAACAATATGAATTCCTTTTAAAACGTTGTGGTTTGAAGAAATTAATATTATATCATGCAAAAGTTGTCATAGCATACTCGTACTATAAATTTATTTAATTACATTTATATCTTTTACTATTGTTTGCACTATAAATTTAATTTTAAATTATCATTTAAATTATTATGGTTGAGTTGTAGATGAATTGTAGACTGAACTGATTGAAAATTAATATGGATTCTATATAATGTTGACCCTACTGTCGAGATCTAGCCGGTGTATTCTTCTTCAGGTGCCTATCCGATTTCGGATGTACGGCGGTCCCCCCGACTTAGCCAAGAAGGCTGCACCAGGGAAATGTTAATGTTAATGGGGTGGTGGTTTGCCTTCCCCTTAGTCCACAGATCAATTTTGGACTTATTTAGATCATTAACATTTTAAGGATTTTTCTTGGCATATTACTCTTGGTGGTTTGCCATTGCCTTCCGAGGGGAGACGGTCAGAATAAAGTTCTTACTTTACTCGGATTCGAACCGGGTATTTAGCGTTCATAGTCAACTCGCGTGACCGCTAAGCTCCGACCGCCTCTTAGCCGGTGTATAATGGAGCTATATTAGTTCATCTTATTAGAGGTTACCAAATATGACAATAAATTACTGTGATATGAGATTAAAATATAAATACATTAACCTTTTTTTCAATAACTAGAAGGTTTGGGAAAACTGAACACTTTTGTCAACTTGTTCACAAAATTATTAATCCACCTGTTTTGCACCGTTATCTAATATTGATCTGAACTAAATTCAGTATGTTTTTTTTACGGATTTTCAAAAGTATACAACACAAACAGTAAAAAGAATGTTGCTAGTCACTCATACTTACTCAATTTTTATGATTGATGTACAGTTCCTTGCTTCCAAAATATTAAAGTGAATCTCCATCAATAATGTGTCCTCGACTCTCGGACCGTCTCTCAGAAAAAGTCTGTTCTAAATTTCTGTATCCTCCGCTTTGCATTAGTCTGGAAAGAATGAACAAAATGGATTGGTTTCAATTAGCTAACCTGAAAGGCTGTTCGTGATTTTTCACAATTGCTATTTGAACCCATTGGCTCTCTCTATATGGAGCGGGTAAATTGAAATTCAGAAAAAAAGTAACTAAAATCTACGGATTATGATTTTAGTTTTTGAATATTAATAATAATAATTGCTAATTATTATGTGTTAGGTATTAAAATTTAATGTAGTGTAGGAAATAGTATTTTTCAATGCTTTACTTGAATACAATAAATATAATTAAAACTTTTTATATTATTAAATACTATATTCCAATAAAATGTAATGTATTTGGATGGACAGATTAAAAAAAATATATTTTTTTAGTTGGAATTTTATAGTCATTACAAAATATAGAACTTTTTAGAACTTAATACACATGAGTTTTCATTTTATATACTGCAAGTGTAATTTTAATTTTGAGTAATATGAAACTTTGTGCATTTTAGTGCTAGCAAGTTTTTTATGTGGTTCTAAAATACTCATTACCAGTAAGTTTCTTTTTGTTTTATTTATTGTCAAATTTCATTATCCAACTAAATTTTATAGCACCAAGCTTCGTTTTCAAATGAAGTTATTCCTAGATCACCTACCATTTAAGCAGGAAAAATGGCTTTGTACGGTTTTCTTTTTAAATTCTTATTACAGGTTGCTATTAATGGAATGGGTTCATTATTCTCTATTCCTGCTTTTATATTATATTTAATGTAAATATGTTATTTCTAGAGCGCGGATTCTATGCATTTTGCTTATTGCTGTAAATTATATGCAGAAGATATTCCTTTTGGATCTTTACGTTTCTAAAAAATTGCGGCGATTTGACGTAATGTTGATAGTGCATATTTTGCTTTTTTCATAATAATTTGCATAAAATGCATATTTATGCATATTTGAGCTTTTTTTTAATGGATTTTGGCATTTTGAATATTTTTTTTTAATTTTAAATTGTCACGTATTATTTACAAAGTTGTGCGGCAAGTAATCTTTTTTATTTTTAAACTACACTTGCAAGTTTACAACGTCTTTCAACATTAGTCACCTAAACACATGGGTAAATAATGCATAAATGCATATTATTTTATAATTTGTCCGATTCAGCTGCAGTTAGTAGTAATTAAAGATCGTCAAGAAGTTTTAAAAATGTCAAACTAAGGACAAGAAAATTTGGAATTTCTGAAATCTAATTATTGGTACGCAGGTGAATGTATTAATAAAAAAAGAATCCTGTACTGCTAGATTCTGTAAAACTTCTTTATAAAAATGATTGTGCTATCAAGTGCTTGCTAACAGCAAAATTATTAAAAGGAGAAACGATCGAGAATATTACTCTCAGTATTCCCAGCAAATGTATTTAAATATGCGCCGATAACGTCAGTAGAAAGAAGAAGAAAATTTAGAAAAGTATTTTATTATTTACTGTTTTCCTTACAACATCCATAATTCTGATTAATTCTATTTTGTGTAGGCCATTCATCAGGCCCGTAGTCAGGATTTCATTTCGGAGGGCACTTGTAAAAAACCTTTTGTAAAATGTAAAATTTTTGGTTGTTCCCTTTCCATTTTCTTTGTCTTTTCAACATTTCGGGGGGGGGGCACGTGTCCCCTGGCTACGGGCCTGCCATTCATGTATTAAGAATACATTTATTTTTGGTGAAGATTAAAAATTAAAATTTTGTATGTAGCTTTTTTGACTGCTTATTTAAGATTTTATTGTGCTTTTTTTTCAATTTTTAGTGCTTTTTTTTCATTTTTTAGTGCTTATTATAAGCGCTTATTTTCTGAAAATAAGTGCATAATTAATCCGCGCTCTAGTTATTTCTATAGAATTTTTAACTAAAGTGGTTATAACTTTTAAACGTTGCCAAAGCCAGGCTACATTTAAAGAACAAAGTCACCTATAATTATTAAACAGTGCAGAAGTTAAAAAATATGATCAACTTTCTTTCTAACTCTTGAAAATGAATATTTTTCTCAAATACGGGAAGCGTCCGGACGGTATGACTTTAATTCCATGGTGCCGTGGGAAAGCACTTGTGTGGGATGCCACATGTGTGGACACGCTAGCCCCATGTCACCTTAAATCATCATCGAAGTCGGCAGGAGCAGCAGCATTGACAGCTCAAAATTTAAAAATTAAAAAATATGCTGGTTTGCGCGACCACTTTGAATTTTTAGGCTTTGCGGTGGAAACACTTGGTACATGGTCATCGGACTCAAAAAATTTTGCTAATGAGATTGGCAAAATTTTAATTGAAAAATCCGGTGATCGTCGTTCCAAGTCTTTTTACATTCAACGTATTAGCCTAGAAATTCAAAGGGGGTAATGCGGCCAGCATTTTAGGAACTTTCGGAAATCCGGCCGGGTTCGATGAAATTTTTTATTTGTAGTTTTAATTTATTGTTCTGTGTTAATTTTATATATCTTTGTATATACAATTGTAAATTAAATTATATTATTGATAGGAAACTATTGCTTTTTATATTTCTCATAATAATGAGAAAGAATAAAATCTATCATTTTAAAATTATACTATTAATTTAAAATTAAAAATTTCTCATAATAATGAGAAATTTTTATATTATTTATTGTTTTCACATTTTTAATTTAATTTAACTTAATTTAATTTATTTTATTTTTAGCTTATTACATTAAATCTGTTGAAGCGAATGAAATTATTTGTTAAGTTTCAAATTTATAATTTCATTGAAGAAGATTGTCTGTATTATAATCAAAGACAAGTGAAGAATGGTTGTAATGTTATAGTAGTATAAAATATCAAAAGGGCTTTCTCCAGTGATAAGAGCACAATCATTGTTTGTTCCTATTTCTTACTCTTGTCTTTCACCATTACCTATGAAGTTAGAAATTTAATTATTTATAATATATTTGAATATGTTACACATGAAGCTTTAAGCAACAAAATGTGTAATTTATATAGCTATGTGTGTACAAATATCTACATAGGTACATAAGTAGGGGGAACCATCTCATCCAAGGAATTGATTAATAAAAACAGTATCTTGGGATTTTGACTTGTATTGTATAAGTCAAAAAACAATAATTTATTACAATAATTTTTAGTTAGATCGGGTTTAACTCCACGCATGATGCGTTTTCATTAGATGAAAATTTCTTGACAAAATATTGCTACATTTTCCTTCTCGCTAAAGTAAAACATTTCAAGTATTTAATAATAAAGAGCGAGATAAACAATATAGGATCTCAAAGTATTGGTTCATTAATTTGCATAGACTACAAAATTAAACCTATTGATTCTGTATGAATAGATTTTATTGTTATAAGAATCAAGTAACTTACCTTTTAAAAGTACTGGCTTTTGAAATTAATAATTGAATAGTATTTCTTTGTAAGTAGTCTTATGTTAGAAATACACAAAGTAAACCTAACAAAAACATTGTCTTTATTTGAGTTTAATCTATATACTTAAAAAAGACTTTTCAAAGAATGGCGTGGTATTCGTAATTATAGAATGTATTATAAAAATAAATTAACAACCCATGATGTGAAAAACGCTTCATTTTATTTGAAGGATAAATGATTACCCAGGTGCGATGAAGCTCCGAGATTATCTAAAGCCTAAAACTGAAATAAAGATTTTCGCCGAAAATACTATTTTATTCACAATCAATTTGATATAGATCTTTATTTATTACGGTTTCTTTAAAATATTCTTTAAAGAAGGGAAATTATTGTTCTATTTATTTTACAAGATTTAAGTATTTTAAAATCACCAATAGGAGTAAATGTGCAAAATTATCACATGTATAAATAATATACTGTATAGTCCAGTCAAAATAGACAAAAAAAGTGCTAAGTTTGCAATAATTCGCATAGAGCTGAAAATTGGTATAGGCCTTAAATATATAATTATTACAAATTAAATATCAAAAGTCCCCACCAATCCTAGATCTGCTAAAAAAGTTATTCAAGGTCAAAGGTCTCAAATATCTGTTTTTCGCATTTTCCTGTATAAAAAATCATAATTGATAAGTGTTATCGTAAAAATAGGTTGGACAAAAATTGTAGATCATGCAATTCTATACAAAAATTATTACATACCATTGAGGAAGTAGTTTCTGTAAGTGTTTGACATACTTTGCCGTCTACCATAGTGAAACATACATTTTTGACTGATTCTCATACTGGTTTTTTGGTGATTTTGTGATAATGGATTGTAAGAAGTAAATTTAAAATCTACTTGTTGGATTATTCTAGATCTTTTCTCAACTATAATTTGTTTTATATTAATTTAAGATCAACTATATACGTTTTTTAAAATTCTGGGTTTTTTTAAATTCAAATTTTGGAAACATTTTATTATCAACCGCCTGAGCAGTTGGCAATACTTTGCACGTCCACGCTCTAATACTAAAAGAGCTCGTGTAAACTTCTTACATTTCACTATCAACAAGGCATTTAAACATCAGGATCTAAAGGATTGGAGTATTTTTGGAAAATTGGTAAGTAAAATTGTAATTTCATTTAACCAATACGGGTCTGACGATACCACTGTCACGTATAAAAACTTGGCGAAGGTTGAAACAATTGTAATCCGTTAAGGAGTTTCTTTGATTTTATAATTTTTTTTGCTAGTTTTTTGAATATACGTCGTATCCTAATGACGGCCCTGGTTTTTTGGTGCTTTTGTGATAATGGATTGTAAGAAGTAAATTTAAAATCTACTTGTTGGATTATTCTAGATCTTTTCTCAACTATAATTTGTTTTATATTGTACTACGTATCTCATATTTTGAATTTAAAATGTAAAATTCCAAAATATTTTACATTTTGTGTTTCAAATATAAAATCAAGGGTGGACAAAATGTATTTAAATACAAATATATTCGAAATACATTTATATTTTCATTTGTTTCATATTTTTATGATGAAAATTAGCGGATTTGGTAAATAAAATTAAGTGATTAAAACTTGAAATGACAATATCTTCTAAATAGGCAAACATTCCCGCGATAAATTGATACACGATATAGTTGCTTAGGTAACAGTAACGCATGTCTAAATTTTATAGGTGTCAATTTTATAGAACGCTCAAAAAGTTCAAGTTATGATAAACCTTAAAATCGTTATTTTACCTATAAATTTTAAAATAAACGCATTGCTATAAGTGTCATCTGTTTAATATAATCATATTTAATATACATAAGCGTTTAAACGCAAAACAATCGACCAGAACATAACGAATTTTGCGAATGTAATGTGCGATTTTTTTAATATTACCAACTAAAAAAATTTACTAAAATATAAACATTAATTATTGGAAAATAAATTTTTACATAATTTCTCGGTCCAATGTGCGGCTGCGCCCAAATGTCACGTACCACAACCCACACTTCTTAAAAGTCGAGTGATCACGATCAAATAACACGAGGACAAATAATAAATTGTCTAAACACGATTTAAAAGTCACGAATAAAATTTACGGTCAGATAACACGTTGTCGAGTAACTGTCAAAACACGATTAAAGGTCACGAATAAATTCATAATTCACACAAAATTCACGATCAGATAACACGTGGTCGAATAACGATCAAAGCAACCACACGAACCAAAATAAAAAAGAGTAAAATTTGCAATATAAAAGGACACAACATATCTAAGAAACCGACATAACTACAATGATGAAGTTAAAGTATATTATCGTCCTTTGTGTACTATTTGCAGTAATGCATACAACCCTAGCTGCACCTGGAGGTAAGTCCTTTGTTTCAACTTCTAATTGTTTCCTAATCTTATTAGCATAGTTAAATTAAATATTTTTAAATTTTGTTGTAGATGTAGGAAGTCCGTGTCAATCATTTGGAATTGCTATAATAGGTACAATTTGCAAAGACGCCGAATCGGTATGCGAGATTTTACCCGGCCTATCAAATTGTAAAGGCACTGCACAGTGTTGCCTTAGTGCTTAAAATAATTACTAGGTGTCAATTAAAGTTTGAAATGTTATTAAGTGCATTAAAAATCGTTATGCTACTGTAAATAAAGTGAAAACATTACAATCGTTTATTTTCTTAACAATTTCCTGGCTGTACACATGTGTCCTATAAGTTGAAATAATCAAGTCATTAGATTTTAAAACTCTTGATTATGAAAATTTACTATGAAATCGAATAAAATAATAATCAGTTAAAATACCAACAGGCGAACCCAAACAGTTTTACAGAGAGCAGTGCCTAATCACCACCCAACGAGATCTACAGTGTTTAAAGTGGAATTCGAACCACTAGGAGAGAAGGAAAATCGTTTCGAGTAGGATTCGAACTAACAAGCCCGGCACCTACTTTACTAGATCAACTTCCTGCCTCGTGTTTAAATGTTTATTTAACTCTAAATTTGAACCACTCGTTTCGATTGTCCACGAAACTTAAGGTGGACAGACTAACTATTGTTTGATATCTTCTAATTACGACATCGTGTGTTCGTCTCACGTAATGGCTGAGGCAATTATATGGCACCTACTAAAGAAACAATTGGCTTACAAAATAAAACAATTACTTACAAAATTGTTAACTTTATTGGTATAACAAAAATAAAGTAAAATGAAAGTATATTATTTTGGTTTATTAATTTGTAGTACTATTTTAATTAGTTACTAAATTTTAACTTTTTTTTCGACACTTTCTACTCTGTTTGTCGGCCGATGTGTTATTGTATAATGAAAACGTTTGCAAAAAATTATGCTTTCAAGACATTTTCAACAATTTAGTTTTCAAAAGCGTTTAGTGCAACTTTTTGTGATTCTAAAATACTAATAAGTTTACTATCAAGTTCCACTACATTAACCACACTTCTATGTTACATTTTCCCAATTTCTTCTTTTATTTATTGATTATATAGCTATTGTGTAAAGTTAATACAATATTTCAATTAATTTATATATTTTATCGTTTAAAAATATGTCAAGATTTTTGTAACTTTTCTTTTTCAATGTTTTAAAATTTTTAATCATTTCCAAAAATACTTACAATTCTGCCTTTTTACAAAAAGTGTTTTTTGAATTACATTTTTACCCATGTATTTAAACTTATACTTACATATTTTTGTTATAATTTTTAATTTTACTACAGTTATCACTATTCAAAATGTAAGTATTGTAATTTCCGTTTTGAGAGTAAGTTACACAATTCTTAAAGTGGAATTACATTTCCACAATAATAATCGAATTTAATGGGGAAAGCGAAACACGAAAAATGTTTTTATCAAGCTTGCTTTATATTTTTCTACCCCAATATTATTTATATATAAATATTTTTCATCATTGATTAAAAATTATTACATGTAAATTACAATAATTTTAATGGTATTATTATAAAAATTTATTAACATATTAAAATACCTATATTATTATTGGTTTAATTTTTTTAAATCAATTTTGAAGTGCATTCGAGAAATTATTAGAAATAATTTATGCCAGAAGTTCAACAAATTAAATTTAAAATATATTTATCAAGATAATGACCGGTTTCGGTAACTGCCATTGCCATGTTTACATATTAATTAAAAATACATATTATTATATAAACAATATATTAGGTATACATATAATCTTTATTAAATAACTTATTATTAAGCCAATCAACTTCTATTCAGAACACACTAAATTACTGACGGGTAAGTGTAAGTTTTTTTGTTAAACTTAAAACTTTCCATATTTCCTTCAAATTGAATTATTTTAATAGGAATTTTCGTAAAATAGAGCAATTCAAACATTTAACTACCGAAGAACGTCAATTAATTGATCATCAAGTTGTATGTTTCAAAGAAAAAAATGCAGGAAATTGCTTAATTATTAGGTAAATATACAATTTCAATTTTTAAAGTAATTCATGCTTTTCGAATGGAAGGTAAAGTAGCATCATTAAAGCGCTAAAACCGGCCAAAAGTTACCAAGAAAAGGCAAGATATTAAAATTCTGGCAATTTCCAATACTGATCAAAATTTATCTGCTCCAAAAATTCGTTCTAAACTTTAAATAGAGTCCCTAATTAATGTATCTACTCAAACAATACGACGTCGACTCTATGCAGATAAAAAGCACCCCAAGTAACATTGTTAACCTGGCAGATATCTGAGGTCTCTGGCAGAGAAATCTCACAGGGGTCTGTCTCTGTAATCGGATTGTAACAGGGCTCTGTCACATAGTATGAGACAGAGAAAATGGATCCTGTAAACCCTCTGCAGCAAATTTGTTGCAAAACTACCAGGGACTCTGTCAGGGCTCTGTTTTACATGAAATTGTATTTAGAAACACTTTAAAAAACAATTTTAAAATTTTTGTGGAAGATACAAACAGAAAATATTTCAAAATATGAAATATTGCAAATATAGGAGGGGGGAGTTAATGTAGTAAAAGTATTCAAGAATGAAAAGTAATGCGATACAACGTTGTTTCACGATTCTTGTCGATCTTCAGTCGTATCTAACCAGAGAATAATGAAAAAATGGATCGAAAAAGTACTATTTTTAAATACAGTAGAATCCGCTTAATGTGATTACGGATAATGTTATCAGTCGGTTATTGTGATCATTTTGACTGGAAACCTGCCGATCTAATTACTTTACGTTTCAATTCGCTTATTGATATCAGTCGGTTAATTTTATCAAAATTTCTTGGCCCAAAGTGATCACATTGAGCGGATTCTACTGTACCTAGTATTTGCAATTTTTTCATATTTTAAAATATGAAAATATATACTGCTAATACTGCATTCTGCAGTACCTACTGCATGCACCCTGTTCTTGAAAGTTCCTTTTTAAGATTTTATTCCATGAAGGAAAAAGGTTAATTGGTGAAAACTTTATCCTGCAACAAGATAATGCTTCAATACATAAGGCCAAAGTGGTTACAAATTCTTCAATAATTCTTGTATAGGTAAACGTTTAACTTGGCCGCCGCAGAGTCCAGATGGTTCACCCATTGAAAACCTGTGGTTTCCACAGAAAATTAAGCAAAAATATTTTAAAACCGAACATGAAATTTTCCTACTATTTTTTTTTGACAAGCGTTTACTCAAAATCGACTTTTATGATATAACACCTGTTTTACCCCCAGCAGCCAATTAATAAAGCAGTATAATGAGTAATTAAATGTTAAAATCATTAAAAAAATTGTCAAAAAATATGAAAATTAACATTAAAACATTAAAAAATTGAGACTGCATTATTATACTTCAATTGACATAATAAATATTATGTATATTACTATAATATATCATAAATATTATATAATTTATTGCATAGTATTGTCATACTGTGATTTTTAGAACCAATAACACGGTATTGCTATTATAATCTATCAGATTTCTTAAATCCAATTAATCGTTGGTCTTGATTACCCTTGGGAGTTTGTAAGCTAGTAAATTTTAATAATACTCTATAATAGCGTGGTCTATATAGTGCCTGTAACTTGATTGTAAACATATTATAATTATTGTTAGACAAACTAAAACTGTATTAAACACTTTTAGAACTAAAAATTTAAAGTTATCACAAATGTAAAAATATACTGAAAGTATAATCTTTTAGTCACCTGACGATGTTATTGTATAACGAAAACGTTTGTGAATAAAAATTATACTTTCAGTAAATTTTTACATTTGTGATAACTTTATATTTTTACTTCTAAAAGTGTTTAATTCAGTTTTAGTTTATCTAAAAATTACGATATGTATCGTAAATTTTATTTAATGTTTGATACTACTGATTAATTTAATCAATGAAAAGTGTTGAACCAATCAAAATCATTTAAATTAATTTTAATTTTTATAAGAGAAAATCCAAAAAAAAAACACACGTTTCATTAAACATAATAGTGTCAAATTATAATCCTTTTTGTCAAACGAAATATTACAATTTAATTTTAAGTTTATAAAGCAAATTTTATAAATGATGTTAATTTTTAATTCTACATGAAAGGTACAAACGAGTATAATATCATTTGTGAAATAATCCTGTATAATGTACTCATATCATAAGCAAATTGCTTAAATTTCCTTGTTTTGATTATTTAGTGCTATGCTGCACTAAGGGCCTTGTAAACAATTTGATTATCATCAACATCTTGTTGACGTATGTATAAGTAATACATACTATGTTTACCTTTATATTAACGAAGTCTTTAAATTTAATGTTATAGGTACCGTATAGTTAAACTACAATAATTATTGTTTAATCTCTTACAAGTAATTTTTAATAGAATATAAATAATAAATTATAACTAGTAAAATCAACAAAATTGAAATAGCATTTACAAAATTTTGAAATTCGATATTAAATAAATTTTGAAATGAAAGTTACAGAACGCCACATATTTTGTGTGTAAACAAATATTCAAACTAACTACTAATCCTCACGAAATTAATTTTCTGTTTTAAATAATGAAAACTAATACAAATATTTTTTAATATTTTTTGATTTTTAGGAAATTTAAATGAAATAATAAGTTATCACGTTGCTAAAACTGATAAAATATAATAATTTACGATCCGAAAGCCGAACAACAAATTAATAGTAGTATAGTGAGATAGAAACTGTGCCAGCTATACTCTGTTTACCCAACAGGTGCACCGAAGCTCCTCCCTAAAAACGCGCGGGATAATCGAATAGAATTTTTCTATTGCTCGAATTTTGAAACTCCAGTTTACAACACTAACGTCATAGTTTTTTTAACCTATAAATTAATTTTTAATGTCATATAATCATTTGAAATTTTATGTAGAAATTTTTAGCGTGTAAAACTGGTTGATGCGCTCATTGGCTTACATTTTTGGGGAGGAGCCTTGTTGCATCTGTTGGGTAAACAGAGTATAGTAATTAAATAAATTGTAAAACACAAGAGTGGTTGAAAATTGTCACCTTGCCGTGAAATTGTTGGTTAATATCTTTAAACTGTGACTTCGGTTTTGACGAAATTAACGTTTTCCTTGAGGTTAGAGTTACGTTAATGAAAGAAGAATAGGTAGAGCTAATGTGCAGGAACGAAAATGAGTCCGTTCGACTTTCTGTTCGTGTCAATTGGTGGAATTGGGTGTCACGTGTCATCTACTGCATCGGATTTTGGCAACGCCTTCTCTTCTTTCAGTAACGGAACTCTACCTTAAAGGGTATAATTGTAAATAATTTTATTTACCTTATCGCACTTAAACAGATGCAATTCGGATGTACTTTAGTTTTTAATATGCGTTTTGGGAATTTTATATTTTTGAGGATATAGAAAAAATAAGTTGTTAAATTAAACAACTTTTAATTTGACAGAAAGAAACTTATTTGAAACCATTTTGTAAATTTAATTACGTTTAAGGTAAAGTTCTGAAGTTTCAAATTATAGCTGATTATTATGAAATTGATTGTTCTAAATGTGTTTTAGCAGGTAGACGAAAACTGTCGTAATCACCTCGAATCCGTTTATTATTCATTTTCAGTAATGTAATTCCTAAAGCTCATAAGTGTTGATAATTTTTTAATCAGTCCTGCTTTAAAGTTATGCTAAACTGTCCAAAACGTTGTATATACCCTGGTCAAAACTTCCTACACAAAAACGTCTTGACCACTTCTAGCACATCTAATAGTCAGCTAAACCTCTCTCGAGATAGCCTACATCTTTCCATAAATCTTGCGATCCTTTTTACCTTTCAGGCAATATAAAAGTCTAATATGCCGCAAAGTCGCTAAGTTGTTGCTCAAAATTTGTTAGCATATTTTATACAAATTAGCATTAATTACTACAGAATTTCTTTTCAAATTCCTATTTTGTTGAAAGGGGACTACTCACTTTTTTATGTTTTGAGATAGTCCAATTAAAACTGATTTTTGAAGAAATATAAACAAATTTTAAATTTTCAAGAATACTTGATACTTTTATAGAACCCCATACTGTAACATGCTGAAGTTGTACAAGAACTCAAACTCTCACTCATACTTCACAAACAGTTCTAATTTTACTATCTCAAACACATGTACTACCTATATGTTTTTGTCACGAAATTAATTGTCGGTACCCTTTTATCTTCTAGTCGCTTGTTTCACTAATAATAATCGGCGTAAGAACACTCCATAATTTTCTATAGAGCGACGTCGACATTTATCTCATAACAAACGTTTCTCCGGCTAGCGAATTTTTAGCGGAAAGTCGCGGAGGTACGATAGCATCTAAATCAGGGGTCGGCAACCTTTTGTTGTAAGAAGCCCAAAAATTTATGTCGTGATTAGTTCTTGGCAAATCCACTAAAAAGAGCTCTTTTTTGATACAGAAAAGTGTCTTCTAGAAAGCTTTTTTTTAAAGGTAATTTCTTTTAGAGTCCGCGGGCCGCACAACAACCCTTCGAGGCCGCGAGTTGCCGACCCCTGATCTAAATGATTAATGCCTCGATGTTCGTCACTCGCCCCAGCGTCGTTGTAAAAATGGTCAATGACTAAATAAAATGGTAACATCGCCAATCAAGACTTACCCAGAACTTAAAAAGGAACCGGGCGTACTACAGCTGCGTAGTATGCAATATTGCAATCGGATCCATATGCAATCGGATATTACTGAAAAGGGGAGGGAGTAATAAAATAATTTTTCCTACAAAACTTGCTTATTTCTTAAAGATCTTTTTAACGATTCTATTTTCGACCTATGGTGCCATTTAAAATTCAGGAGTTTTGGAGTTTCTGGAGCAAACTACTCGGGATGCCGACCTTTTCGAGAAATAATAATATCACCATTCGATTCTTTATTATGGCTTTTATAATAATTTTTTTTGACCCAACTCTCTACGACTTACCGTTTTTGAAAAAAATGACTGATACCGGTGGTCGCATTCACCCATAATATATGCAATCGAATATTACTTAAAAAGGGTGGGAGTAATAAAATAATTTTTCCTACAAAACTTCCTTATTTTTGCAAGATCTTTTTAACGATACCATTTTCGACCTATGGTGCCATTTAAAATTATGGAGTTCTGGAGTTTCTGGAGCAAACTACTCGGGACGCCGACCTTTCCAAGAAATAATAATATCACCATTCGATTCTTTATTATGGCTTTTATAATAAATATTTTGGGATACGGACAACTCGGCACCGGTGACTCGGCACCGGACAACCCGGCACCGGGAAAATTCGGCACAGGGGACTCGGCACAGGCATAACTTGGCACCAGTTGAAAACTTTAAAAAAATTAAAATATAAAAAAATGTATGAGGATCATTATTATAAGATAGATCCCGGTCGAGGCTAGGTTAGTGTTAGGAAACGACCTTTTTTTAAAGAGCAGGTCATTAAAAGGTAGATTAATTAATACTTAAAAATATTTAAATGTGTGACATAATATGGTCCGGTACCGAAAAAAAAAGCGAGATTCACCCCATTCCCAGTAGCACAATTTGCTGAGTTGGAAGGCCCTAAGGGGATGTTTTTAATGCGTTTAGTGCTGCAAAAATGGCTCTGAAGCGGACTCGGCACCATCACAACTCGCCACCAGTTGAAAAACTTAAAAAAAATTAAAATATAAAAAAATATATTAAAGAAATTATATATCTTTTTGTACATATTAGTCCATTACATAATTATGGGATAAACCGCACAAATACTCTAACATATTCACTTTCTCATAATCTGTTACTTTATAAAGGATACGGTCATCTGCATCCTCGTAGCGTTTGCGTTTTTGCGGTCCTTCATAACCTGCGACAAAACGCTCGTAATCGGCATTAAATGTCCTTTGTATCTTTATTAGATTACTAAGAAATTTGAATAGATGTGGATATGCGACCCCATATCCCTGTTGCAGCTATTTATGGCAAGCTTCGGCGCGTTTTCAATGTCATCTTCCGGAACACACGCTACCGAAGTTATCATACGTGACTTTGCGACGGAAATGGTCTTAAAAATCCGAGGTGCCGAGTCACCGGTGCCGAGTTATGCCGGTGCCTAGTTTTCCCGGTGCCGAGTTGTCCTGTACCGAATATAGAATATAGTATAGTAGACTAGGGTCCGTTAAGTTGGCCCCCCCCCAGTTAATATTTTTTCTCCAAAAGCTAGCTCCCGAATCCTTATAGCTAGCACCAGCTAGCACCCAAGTATGAAAGCTAGCACCATTATAGTTTTTCCACAAATCGATATTGAAACCGGGGGGGGGCCAACTTAACGCTAGCCCCCCCCAGTTAATATTTTTTCTCCAAAAGCTAGCTCCCGAATCCTTATAGCTAGCACCAGCTAGCACCCAAGTATAAAAGCTAGCACCGTTATAGTTTTTCCACAAACCGCAACTGAAACCGGGGGGGGCCAACTTAACGTTAAGTTGGCCCCCCCCAGTTAATATTTTTTCTCCAAAAGCTAGCTACCGAATCCTTATAGCTAGCACCAGCTAGCACCCAAGTATAAAAGCTAACACCGTTATAGTTTTTCCACAAATCGATATTGAAACCGATGCTTTCGGTCCTGACGGACGCGCATGAATAGATTAACGAGATTCCATTTGTTTATAGGATAGGCTGCCGACAAACTGCACGAATGTGTAGATAGCGAGTTATTATTGTGGGTAAAATGTTACCTTACTATAGAACAATACTTTGCATAATTCTAGCGCATTTCGTTACTTAAAAAATGAGTTTATCTGAGGTTCATGTCGCTGCCCCCCCCCCAAATCGAATTTTGGGGTGAATTTGGTGTCAATCTTTAGAGCTTCGTTAGAGCCTAAATGAGCTTCCATTTTTTTCGTTTGAGCCTCAACCGTCGCGAAGATAATCGCGAAAAAGTTTGGGGGGGCTGTAGACACGTTGGCCCCCCCAAATCGAATTTTGGGGTGAAAATGGTGTCAATCGTTAGAGCTTCGTTAGAGCCTAAATGAGCTTCCATTTTTTTCGTTTGAGCCTCAACCGTCGCGGAGTTATTGGCGAAATATTTGGGGGGGCCGCAGACACCTTGGCCCCCCCAAGTCGAATTTGAGCTTCCATTTTTTTCGTTTGAGCCTCAACCGTCGCGGAGTTATTCGCGAAACAGTTGGGGGGGCACAGATATGATTTTCTATTTTCGTTATTTTTAAGAATTTTTGGATGAAATTGGTGTCCAACGTTACAGCTTCGTTAGAGCCTAAATGAGCTTCCATTTCCAACATCCTAATTTCATTTTCTAAAAAGTTAAGGGCATTTCAAATTTTCGATTCCTCCGAGCAAGTTGCGTCCGATAATCCTCACATTTAATTTTATTTTACCAGATTAAAACTTCTGTTTAGATTAAAAAAATTAATCCTCCTTGCCATTATAATCTTCATAATAAATAAAAATGGAAAAATTAATTTTACAAAAGTTTTCATACTTTTATGTTTCAATTTTGTTTCCCACTATTGTAAAGTATACACGCCCATTTCTCGTATAATAATGTAAGTTAAATTGTAAGAATTTGTAAAAACTGCACACATTTCTGAAAAACTAAAAGGGCCGAATACGGTATAATTGTATTTTTACATTATATTATATCTTTTTCATTACTTACAGGACGTAGACACGTTTCCCCCTCTCTAAGTCGAATTTTGGGGTGAAATTGGTATCAAACGTTAGAACCCAAATGAGCTTTCATTATTGGTTTAGGATTACTTTTTGTAATCGAAACAAAAATTTTACGCTCTAACGTCTGACCCTAATTTCACCAAAAACTTCAAAAATATAACGAAAATAGAAAAACACGTCTACCCCCCCCCCAAGATTTCGCGAATAACTCAACTACGGTTGAGGCTCAAACGAAAAAATGGAAGCTCAGTTAGACTCTAACGATGCTTTAACGTTTGACACCAATTTCACCCCAAAATTCAAATAAAGAGGGAAAATAGAAAAACAAGACTACGACCCCCCCCAAAAAAAAAGAAAATTACCAGCAAGAAGTTAATCGTTTGTGGAAAGAGGCAAAGCTTGAAGTTCACCGATAAGAATGCTCTATATGCAGCAAAAGCTTTGCCTCCTTCCACAAACGATTAACTTCTTGCTGGTAATCTTTTTTCTTTTTTGGGGGGGGGTCTTAGTCTTGTTTTTCTATTTTCCCTCTTTATTTGAATTTTGGGGTGAAATTGGTGTCAAACGTTAAAGCATCGTTAGAGTCTAACTGAGCTTCCATTTTTTGGTTTGAGCCTCAACCGTAGTGGAGTTATTCGCGAAATCTTGGGGGAGGGGGTAGACGTGTTTTTCTATTTTCGTTATATTTTTGAAGTTTTTGGTGAAATTAGGGTCAGACGTTAGAGCGTAAAATTTTTGTTTCGATTTCAAAAAGTAATCCTAAACCAATAATGAAAGCTCATTTAGGCTCTAACGAAGCTCTAACGATTGACACCAAATTCACCCCAAAATTCGATTTGGGGGGGGGGCAGCGACATGAACCTCAGATAAACTCATTTTTTAAGTAACGAAATGCGCTAGAATTATGCAAAGTATTGTTCTATAGTAAGGTAACATTTGACCCACAATAATAACTCGCTATCTACACATTCGTGCAGTTTGTCGGCAGCCTATCCTATAAACAAATGGAATCTCGTTAATCCATTCATGCGCGTCCGTCAGGACCGAAAGCATCGGTTTCAATATCGATTTGTGGAAAAACTATACCGGTGCTAGCTTTTATACTTGGGTGCTAGCTGGTGCTAGCTATAAGGATTCGGTAGCTAGCTTTTGGAGAAAAAATATTAACTGGGGGGGGGGGGCAACTTAACGTTAAGTTGGCCCCCCCCCCGGTTTCAGTTGCGGTTTGTGGAAAAACTATAACGGTGCTAGCTTTTATACTTGGGTGCTAGCTGGTGCTAGCTATAAGGATTCGGGAGCTAGCTTTTGGAGAAAAAATATTAACTGGGGGGGGCTAGCGTTAAGTTGGCCCCCCCCGGTTTCAATATCGATTTGTGGAAAAACTATAATGGTGCTAGCTTTCATACTTGGGTGCTAGCTGGTGCTAGCTATAAGGATTCGGGAGCTAGCTTTTGGAGAAAAAATATTAACTGGGGGGGGCCAACTTAACGGACCCAGTAGACTATCCGTTTTTGAAAAAAATGACTGATACGGGTGCTCTCATTCACCCTATATATTATAACAAAGAAAATTTGCACTACAGAGAGATTTTTAGTAAGGCAATTATTATGTTCATACCCTGAACGTAAATACAGTTTCAACACTAATTGCCTTCACATGAGTTTTTATACCTTCTTGCGCAAGAACGCCGCTATCTTCTACACAAAAATGATTATAAAGATTGAGGGGGGGGTTGATGTAGACGACATGCTGAGAGGTAGGTCGAACTCGCGTTACATCCGTACACAAAAAAACTCCCTTTATACCTTCCATCATGTCATTTTATCATCTTCCTGCTGTCCTTAATTTTGCTATCGTTTTACATATTTTTGATTAATTACTTTATAACTATGTATACCGCATAGCTACAGCTATATCTGCGTATTTTTCATTCCTGCAATCTACACAACAATAGCCTAAATACTTCTCTTTAAATACTCGAAATGCTTTCTCATGACTTTGCAAAAGGATGCAGCCGCAAGAACTTTCAAAATAACTGAATAGATAAAAGATAAAAGTATTTAGAGACTTTTGTAAAACTTCAAATTATTTCTGATGGGCATTTACTTGCTGACTATAGAATGTATAACTTCCAAAACTACCAGGTATGCTTTGTATGACTTTTTTTTTATTATATTATGCACTATTACAGAACAATTTAAAGTTTCCCACTGTGATGCACAAAAAATCAATGTGAGCAATTAAGCCCCTTTTGACAACTAATTGTTTGGTCAGTATTTTTATCATTAAATAGTTAGTATTTTTTAAAATAAATGGTCATGCACCTTACAGATTGTGTTGGTGGTACGTGCACTCTACGTGGGTATTAGGCGCGGTGATGGGGGAGTGGGGACCGATGCATCAGTAGCTTTAGTCGTACCTACACCAACGTACAGTTAACATTGAGTAAATTTCACTGTTTATGGGTATTTTTGACTTAAATTTGCCGAAAAAACAAACAAATATGCATCCCCTTCCCAATAGCACACTTTCCGGAGTAGGGCCGGTCTAAGGAATATATTTAGTCAGTTAAATCAATTTAAATCCTTTCCAAGTATTCTAGGTCCCAAAAGCACTTTTGAAATAAAAAAGTTTTTAAGCATTCAAACCATAACGATCGTTTGGACCACCCTGTATATTTATATATACTGCTATTATGTTTAAAATACTGATCATTTATTTAAAATACTGACCAAATAAATACAAGCCTTACTTTTCTATTTAATAAAACTGAAGATTCATTACCCTCAATTAAAATTTGTATATTGCGTGTAAACCTATAATCTGGATTAAAGTCAATCAGTTTTAAGTATCTACCTATTAATAATTTGAACAATTTGATAATGTTATACCTGTATAACATATTAAAATAAAATTAATTGTACTTCTTAAGAAATTAATTTAAGAACAAGAACTATTTCTTACCTGTAACAAGAAAACTACATAATAGTTTTTGCCACGGAAGTTTGGTGTTATGTTATCTTAACCTAACTAATTAAGGAGGCTGTTGCTTTGATTAGATAAACAATAGCGGTGTTGTGCGTACGGTGACGAACCACACAAGGTCCTTGGCAAAAACTGTAGGACAACGAATTAAAATAATAAAATGTTTTTGTAGGAATTCTACAAAACATAAATTACAATATTATTTTTTGATTTAAAAATAATTTTATGGAAACCTATAAAATTACCAAATTGAAACACAAATAAAAGCTGACCAAATATTTCAAATAATACAGAATAACTTTGTTTTTGGTTTATTAAAAATTATTAAAAGGTCATAGAAATAAGTGTAGTTGCTCTTAAGCTTTTATAGATTTCTTTCAAGTATAATTGACAATTTATAATAGTTTAAACTATGGTGCAACCTTAATCAATTGTACCCATTGCTATTTGAATTTCTGTTTTACAAATTGTTTTTTCTTTATCCTTTTTTTATCATACACAAACTTCACAGAATTATAGTTTATAAAATTTTTTTTCTCGGATATTATTCTGTCTTTCTATTAGAATATCTTCTGTTTGTCTGTACTCATTCAGTCAAGGAGGAAAACTGGCTCTATGCGTATCTCTTAGGCGGTAGCTTAGTTTTTCGCGTTTGTAAGTTTTCCGTCGTCCATCACTTCAATAGCTATTCTTTTCGTTTCTCTAATCAGTAGAAAAGTTTTCTTATCAAAGTTTAATAGAAATATAATATGTTATAATAACTATACTTATAAGAACATGGATTGCAAAATGGAAGCACTGTTCTGAAATTTTAAATACTAAACATATAAAATGTTATTATTAAATTTTAAAGTTGGATTTAGATACTATTTTACCTCAGTAAAAGTTAAAAATATAAATTGAAATAAATTCAACTTACCTACAATAAATTAAATTGGTTAACATTTTTTCAACAGGATTTTCCAACATCATAGCTGAAAATTTGGACTGTCCACATAATCAACACCTCCTGACCTACTTATACTTAAATTTCATTTTCTTCTTCTGTATACCTTTTCCATTAGACAAATGGTTTAGTAGAACCTTTATTTGCCACGTTTAACGTAAGCGAGGTTTTCAGGAAATTAATTCATGTGGAAATTTAGAAAATGCTTATACTTTTGATTTATATGTTTCGTCAAAACTTTAACTCTTTGTACATGTTTATACGTTACACATGCTTAGTTTATTTTTAATTTCGCGATTTGTTATTAACCAGAAAGTAAAAGACTTTTAATTTAAAATCAAATGTTATATACTTTTGTGCTTTTTATTGTTTTTCAAAAATACCACCGACTTTCAAACGACCGTTTGATCACCATAGACGCTAGTTGCTATGAGCCGATAGCACCTCTTCCTTTGTAAATCGCTAAGGCGTAAATCTAATCAAAAAATAAATTACAACTTTGTTTTCTAAAAATTCTTAAACGATTACATAAAAACAAATAATTACTTTTAGAAATTAGGTCTGATAATAATTGGAATGTTAGGGATGTAATATTATTCAAACGACCACGACCATCTCTTAACAGATGCCCGTGTCAATTTTATTGTGTTTTCATAACTTTCTTTTAGAGCCGCACAAGTATTATTATTTAATTGGAAAATTATGATGGATTGTATGGTATATGTCTTCTCTTTAAGGTACCTCCGCAAAAAGTATCTTTTAGGCGTTCAGATTTTCTTACTAAACTTTCTGTAAATAATTTTCTTTAAATGCTTTAAAATTTAAATGTAGCGAATAAGTAAAGGATTACATTTTAATATAAAATATGAATTGTAATGCATCATTCTCAGAGTAGTTGCTTCCGTAGAGAAATTGCATGAGCTTCAATATTGTATTGTAAATTTTTACAATAGAGATGGTGCATTGCGTTCCCACTTTAAAGTTTGTACCACTCCTGAACAATTATGTTATACTAGATGAAATGGCTCTTGATTCTAGATCACCAAATTCCACAAGTTCCTACGCCGTAAGTTAGTACCAATTAAAAGAGAATTTTAATGTAATCTTCCTATAGCCATTTTAACATGGTGTTATTATTTTACAAATTTGGTTTTCTAAAATTATTCAAACTATGTTATGCGATTTTATTGATTTTCATACAAAACCACAAACAAATAAAATAAATTTTGTCGACAAACAACAAAAATGATTATACCATTATTTTTCAGAATATAATTTAACCAAATTTAAAACTGGTGGTTATCCGTCAGAGTCAGTGAAATTTGTTGTCAGTTTACTGTTAAATGACAAAAAACAAAATATTAACATAATATATTATTTTTTAGATTGAATGTAACATTTAAAAACTCTATCAGTAAATATCCAATTTAGTATCATTTCAATGCGCATGAGCTAGGACTAGGCTTTACTAGGATATACCTTATAAAGATCCTTTATAGACCTAAGCAACAATACCAAAATAGGTACAAACATGCCATTACAAAGTCTCATTTGACTACCGAATAACATCAAGTTTTCTTATATTTTCCAGAGCAGACTTTTTAAAATTTGTTTTGTATTTCCATATACAGGGTGTCCCCGCAATCACTTTACATAACTTAGGTGGTGATAGAGGACACTTTTCTAAGAACCATATTTAACAAAAAATTTTTTCTAAATTCAAACCCTTGAGAGTTAGGCCTCTTTAAAGCATTTTTCTTAATTTCCACCTTCACGTGGCCATAGCCCCGAAAATATTGATTTTTCAGTAAAAGTGATATAGAGCTTTTTTAAAGAGCGTGAAATAATCTACAAACTTAGATTTAAACCTTTTATTGTCTAAAATCAACGGCTCTCGAGTTATGAATTAAAGTAAATTAAAAAATGTCGAAAAATTTGAGCTTTATTTTTTCTTGGTTTTTTTCAAAACCCTGTATCTTTTAAACGAAAAATTTTACAAAAAATCTGACGCCCCATTCCGGATAGGAAATTTAACGGACTACAACTTTTGTTTAGTAAAAATTTTTGAGAAACCAACCCATTTTACAGAAAATAAGAAAATAATAAACAAGGTAGCTACAAAACAAAAAATTAAATTCGCAAAATTTTTATTTTTTTATTAAAAGCTTTTATTTAACTTGGTGTGAGCGTTGTCCGTCGTCCGTCCCTTGGACTTTTTTGAGGCCGTTTTTAACCAACTTCCCGAAGTCCTAGAGAGCTGAAATTTGGAACATAGCTTTCACTTGCAGCGAATTTTCATATATTAATTTTGTGTCCAAAAATTCCGCGAAATAAGTGAAAAATCGGGAAAAAACTGAAAATAATAAAGCGCATGCGTGGCTGCGCATTGTACAATTTTACCATACAGGGTGAAAAGTTACATTACTAAATCGCATTCGCATTTTTATTAAGGACCGCATTCAGGGTGAAATTTTTTGTTTTAATGATGTATACAGGGTGAAGCATCAAACATCAAAAACACATACCAGAGGAATTCTGATAGGATGAAGCAGGAACTGTATTTGACAAACATGACTAAAAAATTAAAAATAAAAAATTAAATAAAAAATTAAAAATTTTTAAAAAAAACCTTTTATTTAAAATTAAAAAGGTGCACTAAAAAATAATTTTAATAAGAATAAACAAAACTTCTTGAAAACATCAATATAAAAGCGTGGGGCTATTTATTTAGAGGTAAGTAAGCAATTGATAGCCTCACGCTTTTATATTGATGTTTTCAAGAAGTTTTGTTTATTCTTATTAAAATTATTTTTTATTTTTTAGTGCACCTTTTTAATTTTAAATAAAAGGGTTTTTTTTTTTAAATTTAATTTTTTATTTAATTTTTTGAAAAATTATTTAATTAATTAATTTTAAACTATTAGATTATTTAAGTAAATGTTGAAAATGACCACCCTCATTTTCAATACACAATCGTGATCGTTTTAAAAGATGTTTTATAGTATTATTTATAACACTTCCTTTTTTGTTAAGAGCCACTATACCAAGGGTGGTCAACAAGGTCGAAGGGTCTACCGGTCGATTACGAGGCCAATTTTGGTCGATCGCTGAGTGTGAAAAAGTGTCAAAAAATCGAATTTCTGCGATTAAAAGTGTCGAAAAAAAATTGGCCTTGTAATCGACCGGTCGACCCTTCGACCTTGTTGACCACCCCTGGTATAGTGGCTCTTAACAAAAAAGGAAGTGTTATAAATAATACTATAAAACATCTTTTAAAACGATCATGACTGTGTATTGAAAATGAGGGTGGTCATTTTCAACATTTACTTAAATAATCTAATACCTAGTTTAAAATTAATTAATAAAATAATTTTTCAAAAAAATTTTGCGAATTTAATTTTTTGTTTTGTAGCTACCTTGTTTATTATTTTCTGATTTTCTGTGAAATGGATTGATTTCTCAAAAATTTTTACTAGACAAAAGTTGTAGTCCGTTAAATTTTCTATCCGGAATGGGGCATCAGATTTTTTGTAAAATGTTTCGTTTAAAAGATACAGGTTATTGAAAAAAAAAAACAAAAAAAAGGAAAGCTCAAATTTTTCGACAGTTTTTAACTTAATTTAATTCATAACTCGAAAGCCGTTGAGTTTAGACAATAAAATGTTAGAATCTAGTTTGTAGATTATTTCACGCTCTTTAAAAAATCACTAAACCATTTTTACTGAAAAATCAATATTTTCGGGGCTACGGCCACGTGAAGGTGGAAATTAAAAAAAAAGCTTGAAAGAGGCCTAACTCTCGAGGGTTTGAATTTAGAAAAAAATTTTTGTTAAATATTGTTCTTAGAAAAGTGTCCTCTATCACCACTTAAGTTATGTAAAGTTAGTGCGGGGACACCCTGTATACTCAAAATAATATATTAAATTTTTTTCAATGAATGTTTTTGACGAAGATTTTGTAAATTAAAAAGGAAATAGAAATCACAAATCTGAACACGCAGTATAAATTTGAGTTGATGTGATGAATAGCTCTGGGAGTTAAATTTGCAAACAAATTACATCTTACATGGCACATAAATGATGAGCATTCTAACATGACATACCGCCTGGTTTAATTACATTACTTCACAATTCTTCCACAAATTTACTTTTCAATACACCGATTAATTTTTCTTTTATGATAAACTGTAATTCTCAAATTCATAATATTATATTCGAATTCATCATATTCATATCAACCGATAAACAAATTATCAAAAATAAATTCGGTATAAATTGAAAATTCGACTGAAAATTATAATATTTCTTCAGCAAACCTGTCGTTTGTGAAGGAATAATTAAATTTAACTCGATGAGCACAAATATTAAATTTTAATTTTAATCCGTAGTACCGCTAAAAATAAAAAAATCAAGATTATCTGAATGACGATTAATGAAGATGTTATGTATAAAAGCGTTTTCCAAATTTATATTATTTTATTGAATTAAAGAGATGGAATAACATTCTCAAATTATTTTATAGCCTGCTTATGCTATATAAATTGATTTTCATAATTCTCAGAACACAAACTCTTTTTTACCATCATCTAACAAACAACTATGATTAAAATCCCTTTTGACATATTTGGTTGGCTTAAATAAATCTCCGAAGGAAAGTTTTGCTACAAATTTATATGTTATAATGAAATACGGCTGTAAGAGTAAATACAATAAGAAACTGTTTTGTAAAAAATTTCTACTTACAAGGTAAATGTTAAACTTGGTATACAAGTTTGTACCTCTTCTATACCAGGTATACTAACTTTCAGACTTTTTTATACTTATTCTTTATCAAACTGATGATGATTGTCAATTCTCGTTTAATTAAAGTAAAAAGTACCAAAGTGCAAGGTCGCATCAGAGACATAAAACGTCAAACTTTCGTTTCTGCAAGATGAAGAGCTGTGGTTTATGCTAAGCAGTGGCGTAGCTAGGGTAATTTGCGCCCGGGGACAAAACACAAAATCTGCGCCCCTTTTCGTATCGAGAGTCTGGAAACTCACAGGGGCCGGAGTTTATTTAACTATTTTTTTCATTTTGGCGCCCCCTAAGCTGTGGCGCCCAGGGACATATGTACCCCCCTGCCCTAAGCCTGAGCCTAAGCTCAACAAAATGTTTATAAAGTAGTATTTAATAATTAGTTGTAAAGCTTTTAAATGTAAAAAAGGACATAATCGGAGAAAAGGTGTTAAATATGCAAGTTACATAGTGATTTGAGGATTTTGTTGTCTTCAGTCAGAAAAACAATTTTTGAATGGAAGAAGTAACGTAAAAACAAGTACCTGGGTGACCGATCTCCGATCGTAACTATTATTATTTTTGTTTACAAGAGAAAGACGTAAGTTCTCCTTTTATTTTTATATAAAGACTGTAACAAATTTTTTTAAATTCATTCCTTACGTTTTTACAAACTTTGTGTACGCACCTCGTACAATAATAATTGACGTGATAATTTCCGTGGACTTCTAGACATATAGGTACTGAGAGACGTCGTTAGGAGGAGGCAGCTTAACAATAGCTCTATTCGCGGAGAAAATCCCGGTTACGTTCTATCCTGCTGCGCGTGCGGATTTATAATAAATTTGTCATTAAAGCTCAAATTAGATGATAAAAAGTATAAATCCGCAGACGCAGTAGGATAAAACGTAACTGGGATTATTATAGATTCTAAAATTTGTTGTACCAACCAAGGATATTGACGCAATTTTGATTTTCAGTATTGCACCAATATAGAGCCAATATTAATAAGACATGGGTAATTATTTTGAGTTGGAAATGTTACATGGACGTTTTTTTGTTACAAAGTTGTTTTGAACATATTGCCGAATTTACAGACGTATTTAAGTCAAAAAGTAAAATTTGATAGCAATTAAGCAATATAATGCAGTTTAAAAGCGCGCTGCAAATTTTGATGCAAAAACATGTTTCAACAGATGGCGTACCCTAAAATATTAATCTTTTATAGTTATCTTTTCACCAAAACAGAATTCTAATAATTTATAAAAGTCATATGAATAAACGATAACTAAGCTAGGCAATAAGGAAGTTTGAGCTTTCAATGTTGAATATTTACAAGTATATTCCAAAAAGATATGCACATGTGAAAATATTGAATATATTAAAAAATATTTATCTTTGAAAGCTCAAACTTCCTTATTGCTTATCGTTTATTCATATGACTTTTATAAATTATTAGAATTCTGTTTTGGTGAAAAGATAACTATAAAAGATTAATAATTTAGGGCACGCCATCTTTCGAAACATGTTTTTGCATCAAAATTTGCAGCGTGCTCTTAAGGGATCCCAAAAAGTGTCCCCTTTGTCACCCGGTATCAAATTTTCTAGAGCTAAATTTTAAAAGTACGTCTGAGAGTGATTAAAAATCAGAAATTATATCAGGATTAAAATAAAAGCTAGATTTGTTTTATTAATTTGATAAGATAATTACGCTAGTAAACGATGAAATTAATAATTTGCTTCGGGAAAGTTCACGGTTGCACGATGATTATAAATAATAAAATTATTTAAAACTTTAGACATTTTGTTGAACTGTCAACGCGAAAAACAATTGAAAAAGGTAAACAACAAAATTTTGAATAGCTTCTTTAGTAGGCCGCGAAAAGTAACGGCCTACTAAATCGCGGCCTACTAAATCGTGGTTTATCCGCTATTCAAGTCGCTTTTTCTCGAGAAAATGAATTTTCCTAAAGATGAGACCCTGTCAGTTCGATTTGTAAACCCAAAAACCCCCTAGTCCGTGATTTTCATCGAAATGGTTAGGGCCGTTTTCGAGAAAGCTATTGCATATACAAGAATTGCTCGTTTAATGTAATAGGATTTAAAAACAAAACAGAATATTAACTGTAGCAAAGAAACGAAGATTTTTATTTAAGAACAGTGAATGGTGTTTTAAATCTTCACCAAATTTTATCCAGTTTGGTGATAAAAAAATTAACTAAGGCAGCATGCAGAGTACATTTTGGGAAAAGTAAAAATCAAGTTGCTGTTTTTATAAAAAGCCATAAAAAACAAGAATCGTTAGTAGATTTTTGTACCCGAACGAAGTGCTACTCGGCTAACGTTCGTTTGTGACAGAGTGACATTCCGAAGATTTTTGAAAATTTTGAAAATAAGACATAGTGTGACTAGTGATATACATATGACCGAGACAGGCAATGTGTGCTAAAACGAACCACCGACAAAAGGGGGCCCGCCTACCTGTCGATCAACAACGTTGTCTGACTCCACTCTTGGCAAACACCCGTCGAATTCAGCTGAGACACCAACAGATGGGAATAAAAATAACTAACAAAAGTATTGTGAACGCTCAATATTTTTCTTCGCTCAAATCATGCGGTGTGTAATTGTGAATTTAACTACCGTAATTTAAGTAATTGTGAGGTACGAGTATGAGCATAGTGGTCACGCGAGATGACTATGAACGCTAAATACCCAGTTCGAATCCGAGTGAAGTAAAAACTTTATTTTTACCGTCTCGTCTTTCCTCGGAGGACCATGGCAAATCACTAAGAGTAATATGCCAAGAAAATTTTAATGTTAAAAATGTAATATTAATGGGATCAAGATTCCGCAATCATGAGGATGCCATTGGAGAGAGAATTTAAGTTGTAGATTGATTGATACTTACTTGTTAATTTAATAATTTACACTCGAACACCATTACAGTATTTATTTTGTGTTAATATTTTTGAAATAAACCAAGTCACTTTGTTTGGCGTTTTGTTACATAATTTGATTGCATTCACTAACGTACGTGAAAATATAAATACGGTCGATACAGATGGTACAATTTGTGGTAATAAAGGACAGTTTATTAACAGATGTCTAACAGACGTACAAATAAAGGTGAGGAAAATGGTACGTTGGTCTATGTGAAGGGGTATTTATCTTATGCGGAGATTATATGTGTACAACGACCAGCATCATTTGTGTCAAGGGGAGGTTCAACAATTCATTATTTGTTTTTCTTTAACGATTATTATCAACTAGTACGTACAAGGACATGCTCTAATTTGAAATATTTTATCTCATTATTTGAATTATAATAATATAATTTATTGAACTTTCTTTATGATGAATTTTAATTCATGAAAAGATTTAGCTACAAAACTTGAACATCCTATTCTTTCTGATTATCATCAGGCTACTCGTGCAGATTGTTTTTCATACACCACATTAAATTATAAAAATAAATAAAACTAAAAATATTTTTCAAATTTATTCAACTCAATTCAATTCAATTCAATTCAACAAAAAGAGATTTATAAAAATATAATTTATCGTATTTTAAAAATTTATCAGACAGTCGTCCTTTCAATATATCTTTTTAAATTAAAAAATAGGGTTATTCCACTTATGGCCTTATTCTTTAATTCGGTCTAGGATTTGCAATATCAGTTTCATAATCGTACTAATAGTCGAAGTTTGAAACCTGATCTAGTATTATTATTTTTCTATCTATATAATTCTATATCAGATCTCAAGAATCGACTATTATTAATTTAGTATGAGCTTAAGTTTGCTGTTTCTGCCGAACTTTATTTTTAGATAATAATTTATGAAATATCAGCTACTTTTTACTTACATAATGATAATGTGGAACCTGGAATCTAATGATTTCTTTCGGAACTTTTATTGTTACAGATGACACTACCTAATGTCGCACATTTATTAAAAATTCTGTGACCTCGATATTATTGAATATAATCCTTTTATTCAATGTAGTAGGTGTACCTACTTACCTACTACTGCTAATAAGAATTTACAGTTATATCAAACGAAACCCAATTTTCAAAAATACTTTATATTGTTACTTATTATGTTAAATAAGTTTATAAACAAAAAAGCTTTCGACTATAATAAAATAAGAAAAGATTGGCTTTGTTTATATTCGCGAGTTTTAACACTAAAGGAGTTTTTGCTTCACAATACGCTAGCAAGGATTTAAGCGAATCTCTACTATAAAGCAATAAATAACTTGATGAAACATTAATAAAAATAGAAGATATCCATATTTTAAATTTATATTAAAATAAGAAACAATATTAAACTAATATTTATAATAATAATAATTAAGACCAGATAGAAAATAACGGTTTTCCACTATGCTCATAGTATGTAGTTTATCATTTTTACGCTACACGGTCTTCTCCAGACTAAATCCTCCACTAATACCTAGTAGAGGGCTAGCTTTTCTAGTCAGATTACCGGTAGTAGATAATTAACAATTACTTTTGACAAAATACAGTTTGGAACTTTGTTGTATGCTGCATGCAAGGAAATTGTGAGTATCTTCTTGTGTTTTTGTTTTGTTTGTAATTTTCAAACTTTCGTCAGTTAAATTGCGAATCATAAATTAGGTACACTGACCATAAGTTTAAATAAAGTCGGTGACGGGTAGGTCGTATATTATTTCCTAAGCTTTTGCACAATAAATACTGATAAAATAATATTGCTTCAATAGCATATTAAGTACTAGAATACCTACAAATCTAATATTTAAGATTTTTAATTCTTATAATTTCTTTTATTTCTATTTGTTTTTCATTTAATGAAACTTTTTATAGTCGTTGAAATAAACAGATGTAATTTTCAAATTTGCGTAAACCGAGGTTTAAAGATTTACGCTGAAGCGTAAACATTTAAATTTAATTTAAAAATTTAAAATGTTTTAAATTTTATTAAAATTATAAAACAGGATAAAATAGCTTTGTGTACAAACAATTTAAGATCTAACACTATGTTAAGAATTTATTAGCATGTGATTAGCGTTGCACTTAATTCAGTATATATTCGGAAATATTCATTAGATAGGAAAGTTTTAGATATATACAGTGACTCGCAATAGTTCTCGGACAACTAATAAACATTGCAAAAATTTCAAGTGTAATTTGACTTTTTGAAGTTATTTAAAAAGAAAATAGCTATATCAACTTACCATTTTATAAAATATCCCCAAGGGTCACCGGTAGAACAAAGAAGTATGAAAAAATTCAATCACAAACAGAATTAGAAAGGGTTTAATCATTCTATGGTTGCAATTCTATTTAAATTATAACTACAATAGTAATCGGACAAGCTACAATTATTGTATTATTTTAACGCTTCTTAGAATTGTGTAACAATTGCAGCAATGTTAAAATTCACTTACAGCTATCGTGTAAATACCAAAGATAACATTAATGTTCAGTTTTAATCGCACAATTTAGCACAATGAAGCTTAAAAACACCAAATGCGTTTTGTTGTTTTAAAACAATTAGCAATTTTTCATTATCGAAAGCTACATCTCATCAGGAAATTTGGAAGTTGCTTAATATGGACAATAACACTAATTTTGGCTCCACCTGGCCATGATTCCTTGCGTTAGCTTTACCTACATTGGTGGTATCTTTCAAGTTTAATTTAATAATTTCTGTAGAGGAACTGAAACACTTCCGCACATCTTGAGAATGCAAATGATCTTTGATCAAGATAGCTAAGTTACGAATCTACGATATGACAGACAATTGAATAAATAAATTTTATTTTACCACAATAAGAAACAAATGTACACATTTCGTCTACGTCCAGGTCGAAAGGACAAAATTCAAGACTTTGTGTAGCCAAGCCAAGCAGCAGTATACAGGCAAAATTTGGAGTACTGTTTCAAATGGCTTCTAATTTGGCGAATAATTAGTGAGATCTTAATTGAACTATTGAAATTAGTTGGAGTCAACAAGGGCGAAGGTACATTAGCTGAGTAAGTGAGTAGTGAATTTTGCCGTTTAAAAATTTTTAAACTATATAAAAGAGTCGAAATTTCATTTCCTGATTGTTTCCACTCAAATGTACTACATTTAACGACAGGAGTAGGTAGTTATGATTTATTCATATTCTAAAAATTTAAATTTTGCGGTCTGTTGTTAAATATTAATATTCATAATTCGACATTTTACAAGCCTATATTACCTACATATACACATGTTAAGTGCTTAACTGGCGTTGATAGTGCAATCGATCGAAAACTTATTTAAAAGTTTCTATAATACCTATGAGTTCTTTACAATAAAGGAATAGAATATTTAAATCTGAAATTGGCAACTTAAATTTTACACATCGGATAAACTAACATTGCGGTATATCTATATATATATAAACTAAATATCATAGCTTACTTACATTATGTTCGTAATATTATCTTTGTCATGAGAAATATATTATATACCTACTTATGTTATCAAATTAAAAGGCTTCTTCGCCCATAATATATCAGTAAAATACAAAGTGTAACTAAAAAAGCACTAAATTTCTGAACCGAACAAAATAATTTTCGTTTAATTTTAAGTTAAGTTGTTGGTATAATAAAAACTTTATAGAAAGAACAGTAAAATTCTCCGAGTTCTTATACGTTTTATGTTATTCTTTAATTTAACAATAAACTAAAGCAAAGAAACCTTAATTTTAAAATAAATTCTGATGAAAAATGAAGTTATATGGCATAATTTGTTGTTGAAGGAAAAAGGTGAGACAAAAACTTTTACCTCTTGAGATATAACATTGTAAAAAGGACGATGCGAGAAGTAACGTGTAACCCGCGTTTCCAGCGATTATTTTGTCACGCGGAAATTGTTTTCTTTACGTTCAAACTAAATTTACGTTTCATTCATTCATGCTTTAATACCTTTGAGAATTAATCTTTGTTTATGTTAAAAGTTAAACGCTGGAATATTATTCATACCTTTATATTTAACAAAACGCAATACAATTTTTCTCTAAAATCACAAAAAGTTTTATTCTTTCACTGTTCCATTTGGAATTGGAAATGACCAATTTATGAAGGAATAAGTCGAGTGCCATGATTTGACCAGATGGTGAAATTATAAATCTGCATGTGCCAGTATCTAATGAACGCATCCTGAACAGCTTTGCGAATTAAGCTAATTTAATAATAGAAAAATAGTATACTACATACACTTGAGAACAATCACTTAAATAGTCAATAAAATATCACCACTTTTTATTGTTTTCATAGTAACTTGGAAAATTTAACGATTTTGTCTGCCCTTTTAGAATTTTATTCGTATGTAAATTTGCAACCGCATTCATAATTGAATTTTGTGTGTGCATCTTTAATTTAAATTAGAAAATAAAGTACGAACTTTTAGATGGAGAAGTTACTAGTAAATACTATCTTTAAAACTAGTTACTATTCTCTTGTTGGAAATAAGGAAATTTAATGTTTCTATTAACCTAATTTAGATTGTATTGATTGATCTTTTAGTCAAAAGAGTTTAATTTAAATGTAAACGAATTTTAATTAATTTTATTGACTTTATTGCAGTACCATGTCCTATTTACCGCATTTCGATAGCTGTATAAATGTGGGTACTAACTCATTTTATAGTAGGTACTTCTGTTTAGTATACATCAATTTTACAATGTAATTCGACCGTTGAATAGCTTTTACCTTAGGTTATAGATCGAAGTACTAAATTGAAGTCTATTGAGTTTTCTATTACAGTCGTGTTGGTTTTTATAAGTTTTGTACTCAGAAAATGGAATTTTTCGTGAAATTTATCATTGATTAAAAAAATATTGGATGGAAGAATAATAAAGCTAACGACTTGGTTTCATATAAAAACTAAAAAGTTCGTTTTTTGTAATAATGCAAAAAATTTGCTTTATAAAAATAATAGACGTAGTTTCTACAAATATAAATAAAATTATAAACTATAAGAAAATCCGAACGGCAGTTATGGTGAACTTGACCTAAAAGATGAAAGAAAGTCATCCATTTACAATCCTAGATGCATCCATATATTTACATGTGATTTTTCGTTTCTTTGAGCTTAAATTATTGCCACGTAGTAAGAGCTACAGTTATTGGCTCGTGGATAAATAACTTTATTATGAGTTTCGTATATTAGGTGATTATGATAAATATGCTAAATTTTCATTGCACTAACGCAACAGTCGGAAAGAGATTTTGTAAACATAGTGCAACATACCGTGTGCTAATTTAAATATTATCCACTCTACATATTTCCTGAGTGAAAGGGATATTAATATCAGACAGCACACGTTAACCGATCTGTGGGAGGGCAGACAGAGCAACGAAAACATCCAGATTTTAAGTTTTACCGCCTCATCCCTCACCAATTAAAATTTATAATTTTAACTAGTACACTAATCCTTGCAATAGCTTCAATTATTATTTCATTCTCAACATTATGTTTATTCTTACTCTAGGCGTCTGCAGGTTCTGCAACATGCAGGCGATCAACTTGATCGAAACCAAGATCACTTATAAGGAAAATGTTATAATTTCCGTTGTTTTTTTCATAGCTCACAAACAGAATGTGGATTTTAAGATCACAGCAGAGTATCCTGAGCGATTTAGAACCGCGATTTGAGCTCTTTAGCCTGCCGATTTACAGTTGAACCACACCATTAAACATTGTGTTCATAATATATTACCCAATGATAACTATAAATAATACGAAATACATTATTGTATTATTTTTTAAATAAAATTATTTCTTGGTTGAAGTATTTTTAATATATTTTTAATTCGTATTTTCTTCCTTTAAAAATTACTTACAATTTAGTAGGCATTTTTATTATGAAGTTATCATTAATGGTATTTAAAGAAATATTTATTTAATTAAAGAATTCTGTATAAAATTTCAAGCAAAATAATGAAACATAAACTCGAGATATTTATCCATTGAATTCTTTGTTTTAAAAATTTATGATATTAGAAGGAATTACGTATATACATTAGAATTATTATTTCTTTTTAATTAAAGCTTCTATATTCACTTTTATTTTCCTTTTAAAATAAACTTTGTTTATTTTAAACAATTTTACCAATTATATTTATTTAACTCTTAAAATTGTTTAAAATATACCAATTAATTTAATTAATATAATATAATTCTTAAATTGACAAAAATATATACGCGAGAGGGTACAGCCACGTTTACAATAACTTTGAAGTCTTGCCTTGCTTCGGTAGAAGCTGGCAAGAGCCAATCAGAGTGATGGTTTTTTTTCTATCCTTTTCTATGCTTAAAATTAGCTCTTGCATTGCTCTTCTCTTTCCGACGTTTTTAAGGTTCGGAGGCAAGAACCAATCAAATTGAAGTACTGTTTTAAATGTACATGGTACGCATTAGTAGACAATATGAAATTTTGAAAAAGCTTACGGTATTAAAATGATACTTTTTTAAACTAATAATAAAAATAAATAGATGTTTCTCTTCAAGAAACACAAAAAAAATTAAATTGTATGTTGTCAAAAGTCTGGTTTTCTATCCATTTTTAAATTTGAAATTAATTACTGTTGACTTTCTTGTCTTTGTCTTGCAAACATTTCTAGAAGCTTGGCATGTACAAGCCTTGGCGAGGCAAGAACCAATCAAATTGAAGAGTTTCATTTGAAACAGCGTGCACATTTCGTAGAGGTTCAAAATGTTGATGTTGTAAATTATGGTTATTATTGCAAATATCGTAGTTATTTTCGTTCAGTATTTTACGTACTATTTATATTAATTTTGAAATGGATAATTAAAATAATTCTATATATTATTTAAGTTTTTATAATAATCATTTCACCTGTAGCTTTCTCATATGCCTAATATTTTGTGTGGGATATTTTGTACGCATTCTATTGAGATATTTATAATGCCAGCAATCTTTCTGATCTTCATTCAGAGGTTGTCACAAATACTGCCCTCTGGATCACAACCCCTAATGAGAGGGTTTACGCAAACAGAAGCCAGCTTCCGTCACAATCCAGAGAGGACGTCTCCAGTTTGTTTGCCACGATGATAATAAACAAGCTCTTTATTAAATACAAAGGCATCGGCCGTGGGTTTCTTAAAAAAAAGACCGGTAGCTTGGGAAAACTAAAAAAAAACGCAAATATAAATAAAATGCTTTAATTAACACACACAGAACTTGAGAGATTTTTATCACAGCTCCCCCAACAATTGCAAAGTATATGGCTGCGCTAACATGTACGAGTACAGTAGCAATGAATGATTATAATCAAAAAGTGCACCCCATAATAAATACAAACAAGTGCCCAATAAAACCAGTAACCTCTACGGTTACTCAAAATTGAACACAAAAGCAGATAAACACGTCAGTTCATGCGAATTGGAATTGGAATTGCTTACCTCGAGCTCTCGTATAAGTTTACAATATAATGGAGACAGCTGTTCATCTCCAACCGCTTTCCCAACGTTTGCCTTCAAAGATGAAATCTGTAACTTGTTATAATTTCATACAAGAAAACACTTGATTGAATATTCGCGACATTGAACTCTGTTTGCAGATCTGTAGTTGGAAATTGGACCAGTGAGAGGTGGTGTTTGGAGATGTTAACAAGATTGGACCATCCAAACTATGAAAAAGATTCCCCAGGCGTTATCCAAACAAACAACAATAGGATTTACCAACTCCAGAAAATTCAAAATGGTTCCAACTTGCGCACGAAGAAACTGCGTAATAGATTTGCGCAGGAAGAGCATTCCTGTTCCAGATGTTTACAAACAAGAGCCAGACACACCACATGATAGTATGCTCTACTAGTAGGTTAATACGATAACCCACCAATGAATAGTTACGCTCACGGATGGTTACGCTGGACCAAAAATACTTGTCCAGGTACAAAACTAAATCGTAGTGAAAACAGCGTACATTTGCTCTAGTCGAACTTGCAAGACCCCGCAACATTGAGTTACCCAATATACAGCCAAATGTATTCAATGGCTCCAAAAACATCAGCCAGAGCCGGAAAATTTGCTACATACAAAACTGGCACGATAACGAAAGTCATTAAACAAAAAATATTCTTAAACACACTCCAAATCGGCATTAAGAAAACTGTTGCAACAATATTATGCTATTTGGTCCCTGGGTAACTAAAAATTACTACGCGAGAATGTTCGTATAAATTCAAATCACAACGTTCACGTATCCACCATCTGCTATGCAAAGTGCATGTAATAAACGATTGCAAATAAAATAAATGCAAGGGCAGTCTTTAGAAATATTGTGAAATGATATGAAAAGTAGAACCACGTAACAAATTGCAAAGCAAAGGTCTGCTATCGTACGTTTTCATGAATTTTGTTGACTAAGTATATCCTCAGTGCTCACCTCAAATGGACGACCTGGGAGTTCTTCATCAAAAACAAATGTTCAGCCATTTTTGAATTTGTTAAGCTAGTGTTTCTCAACCTTTCAGTATTTGCGACCCAATTTTAAATCATAATTGTCATAAAAATTATCTAGAATTACAAATATTATTCCGGATTAGGTTCTGTGAAACTTTTAAGAAATACTAAACAGTATTTTACCACCTTTCTAGGGTTAGTTACCTACGTATACGAACGGAATAAGTGGCAGAAGTTCTACAAGAGGTAGAATTTAACCAGTAAATTACATACTTTTCAAAACAACAGTTAATTTTATTAATTAATGTTATAGGGGTGTCTTGGCATAATTTAAGATATAATAATTAACGATTTAAGTGGTAGCAAGCAAAATGTCCAAGCGAAGCAAATTAATGTATGGTGTAGTACTCGTAATAATTTTATATTTTTAGTCATTTTTAAATAAAGTCTCTTTACAAGCCTTTATTTAACTTAGCATGACCGTTGTTTATTACAGACATTAGCAAACTTTCGCGCTATGGCTTCATTCCTTCGGCTTTATTAACCTATCAAGATAATATGATACAAAAGTAATACTTTTTACATTTAATTTGAAAACAAAAAAATGAGAAAAAAAAGCAAAAATGAATATTTAGGGAACTATTATAATAAATGCAACATAAAAATAAAATAAATTAGATCTAACGAGGTCACTCTCGGAGTTGTAGCTTTGTAAATATAAAATAATATAATATAAGGTATAGTATTAATATTTAAGGATAAATACGGATAAACCCACATAACAAAGGTTAAAAAGTTCTCAATTTTACTTGCAGACCATTATATGAATCTATATTGTGCTGCATCATAAAGTTGAACGGTCATTATGACACTGCATAGACCTTCGCATCTATGGAAGCAACTGATGTCAGTTTTCTTAACGTAGGTACTTGGTCAAATTTATTATTGCACCACTTATCTTTAACCAATCAACAACCAAACTTCTCAAAGTGCATAGCTTTATGTTACAGACAGTATGTACGTACAATAAATTGAAGCTAGACTAGAGTTATTTATCCTGCCAATGTTCAAAATCAAAGAGAAGAGAACGTTTATTTATCTGAATATTTGGAAACCGACTTACAATAATTGATGTGAGTACTTATTATTACTCCTAAGTTTATCCATATTAAAAGTAGATGAACCCGCATGACATGTTATATATTATTATGTAACACCATTGAATTGTTTGTTTTTTTAAATTGAATTTGTTTGAAATTATATTGAAAAAAGTACATACAAAACCAAACACGTGCAGTGCATGAGGAAAGGGCACACGTGGACAGTCCAAATTTGCACGGTTATGATACAAATTTTTTTAAATAATCTAAGATATTATAGAACTAGTGCATCTACGCTTACTAGTAGGGAAGTATAACTTACATACATTCTATAAGAATTTTACTGAAGGGTGTTTATATTACACTTTTGGGGTTTAGGGTGTTTGCCATTGACTGACGAACTTTATACTCATCTTCAACCGCTTATGGCAGCGCAAATCGATTTACCATTGGACAAATTGGCCAAAATTGCTGATAAAGTGAACGAAGGTATGCCTCGAAAAGGCATCATAGCCAATGCTAACATGCAACCAATGAACAGAAAATAGTTGCGATATTGAATCACAGATATTCGCATTAACAGAAATGTTGACAAGTGTTACGAAGAAACTGGCAGAAACCAAACAGAAACGTTCCAGAATATTCTAGCTAATTAGGTCACGTTTTCTGATTCCACAAGAAAATAAAAATCATCACAAAATATACTACAAAAATAGTTGTTCCTGCATTCGGTGTCATAAATTGATAAAGAGTTGAAACTATTAGAAGAAAATGAGCTATTGGAAAGAGCTGATCGTCGTGTTGGGAAAATAAATACTGCATCTAACAAAAAATAATACCAGAAATTAAAACTAAAGATATTATTGACGGCGAATGTTCCATTCGACCATCTTTTATTGGTGTGAGAGATCGAAGACGAAGAAAAAATCAGAATTGTTTGATGCAAGTTAAATCTATTTTGCAGGATCTTATTTATGCTCCTTGATTAAATTGATATTTTAAACAGACTTGGACATTGCTGTCGTTATAATATTACTCAATTACTTTTCTAGAGCCTGTCTATAAATTTAAAAGTTCTAATGTTGTGCCATTTTCAGTTCATGCCTGCTTTTGCCATCTTCGCGCCGCGCCGTGTGACTCTACAAATATATTTCTAACTGCGATGTAATTGTGCGACGAAAGAGTTCAAGGGAACTTATTCGCTCTCAATATACTTTAAAAAGACGAGGATATCATGCTATGCTATCCTATCGAGTAATGTAAACCCGGAATTAGTTTCGAAAGAATGTGAAAACACTAATATAATCCGAAATATACAAATTTTGGTAGTTCTTACATATTATGTCAAAATCGGTATAAGAAATAATAATTCTTTTATAAATAATAAAACAGAATTTCCTGATTTCCTTTCCTAATTATGTAACTTCCATTTTTTGGATCAAAATTTCTTAATATTAAATTGTAGAACAGCAGTTGCTATAAAAGAAATGAGCAGATGTTGTACATTTCCTTCGGCCTAATTGGGAAAATAATTTTGTTTAACTGGGATCGTCTTATTACAACTATATTTCGTTCAAACAAAGGTAGCAATCAAAATCTTTTGTTTATTTCAATTTGCAGACTCTGATTTTAATATTATTTTACTTTAAATTACTCGTGTATAATTATAATACTTACATTTTGTGATTTGTTTCTAAGGGGGTTATTCTGTAACTCTTAAGGAATCCTTTAGAACCGCAAAGTTTGGTTTACACAATTGAATTAAATACAACCGGTAATCCGGCATTATTGTGGGTGTAAACCAAACTTTACGGTTCTAAAGAATTCCTCAAGAGTTACAGAATAACCCCCTTAAGTATATAAATAACGTAATTGCTAAGTTTAGGATGTAACCATCATACATTCATTTTACGTTTCACATTGGTATAAAGAAAAATTCTATATAAAAGGAATTTAAAAATGGAAACTAATTAGAATACTAATAATTCTTTATTACCAATCAATTATAGGAACTAATCAAAAGTACTGAGCAATATTTTACACCGAAAAGAAAGTAAAGTAATTTTCTTACCTGCCTATGTAATAACTTTTCCAACTAAAAATAATATGTACTCAATTCTATTCTGGTAAGACTTTAATTCGCATTGGGCATTAAATAAAGGGTTACAAAATTCGAAAAATATTTTATAAAAAGGATCTTTAATTTTGTTGTAATTTTATTGATAGCAAGCAAAGCTCATAAAAAGTTAAAACGTTACCGACAAGGAGAGTTGAACACTTGACAAATCTATATTTCACTCTTGATAAATTATTATGTCATAAACGCATTGCATTGTTTTATCAGTACCATCGATAAAATAGCACGAAAGCAATGTTTTCAAATTTAAAATTTATTCCTACTAATTGATATAATTTATTATTATTTTTATTTTTAAGTAAATAATACGTTACGTTATTTTTTTTACATAAAACAGCATTTACCCACATGTAACAATAATTCTTAAGATGTTTAAAAAGTTACGAGATAAAGGGGGGAGGTAAATGTGACGGCACTAGTCGTGGGCTCTACTGGACACGTTCGGTACAAATAAAAAGAGAATGTGGGCGCCAGAATCGATTTCACGGGATCGCAATGTAACTTCAACACACACTCAAGTGAGGATGACGATTCGCAACCACCACCGTGTGAAAGATAAATATCATAATCAACCAAACCTTACATTGTGCTTGTATAAATGTAGGAATAAATATATAATGCAACAATATCTGTTACACAAATATTGCAAGAACCATGGTGTTACGTGGCATTACACATTACCTTACTTTAAATAAATTGAAAGTAGGATAAAATCTCATACACGACAGAAAGGATGCGTTACATAGAGACAATGATATTCTCTACTCCCTTTGTTTTTCCTGACATGTTAGAGCCTGTAAGATAATTGAAACTCTCGATTTTAAAGGAAAAATGATCTCCTTGTTCGATGGTTCGACGCTAAAAGTAATAAAACTAATTTATTTAGAAAATAAAATGAGCATGCGTTATTTCTAAATTTTTGAACACACAACTATTATAACTTCCTAGAAAAGTCGATGTTAGGATTATCTTGAAAGATAAAATATGAAAATTACATTCAATCGTAAACTAGTCCGAATAAATAGAAAATTGTTTTTAGTTTTCTAATGGCTAAACGAAAATTAGGTCACATACTTGCAGAAGGAAATATATCAGGTTATTCCATAAGTATAATGCGGAATTTTCTGTACTAGGTTTATAAAACAAGTTTTTGTTTATATCTGATATCATTTCCTGCAATGGTTTTCCAACGTTCAGGTAAACTTTTAAAGCCATTCTTCATAATGTTCAGTAGGTTTCGATCATGAAAACCGTTTTCACATTTAATATCATTTATATACTGCGTCTAAAAATAATTTTGATTTTTGGAAAAAAAGGAATGTTGTCCTAAAATGGAAATGTGCAAATTAAAATTTATTTTACCAAGCGTAATCAGTTGAAAAGTTGAAATCCTTTCGTAAAAAAAATACGTACTTGTCTCTTTTAACAATATTAATTATTTAAGACAAATTAATGTTAATTAATAACCCCAGCGCCAGCAGTGGCTTGTACGTAATTATGAAGCGGAAAATCTATGTTGGAAAAAATAGTAATCGTGGTTTAGTCAGCCTACCTGTTGATACGTACAGGTCATGCTGGTCAAATATATTTTTAATCATACAGGGTGGTATAGGTAATTGGACAAATTTTATGTTCTAATTATAATTATATTACAATTTACACGTAAATAAAATTTAAAGGCGGAGTTATGAAACTTTTTCTGCAGTAAAATAATTTAAAAAACAAACAAACAAATTGATTTGTTGGTGAATGTACATGTCAAACTTTTTTTAATAAAGAAGATATAAGATTGTCATAGCATTGTTGAGCTCTGGGGTGAGAAAATGTAGATAATGTTTTATTTTGTATCTCATGAGAAATGTATTTTATTCAGTTTTTATAGTGTTGTACGTATCAATACATGCATTGTTACTGTTAAAAGTAATCAATTTCATTTTATATTTATAAGTCAATATTATAATATTTAAAATTAAAAAAGGAAATCAATAGAAAGAACGTCCTAAGCATAAAAATGAGTAAATATTAAATTTTATCATAATCTTGACGTGCTGTAACATTAATCAAGTAGTTTAAGACAGTTTTGTATGGGGTAGCGAAATTAACTTTTTATATCGGCAAATTGAATAAGCGGAACAATTATAATATTCTCCTATAATTTATAATTAATTATTTTTATTTTTTTTTATTATTTTAAATTCATTTTATTACACTTAATTAAAATCAAAAATCCAGCATAATTAATCTATATTGCTGAACGAATTGCTACTGTGGAATTTTGAATTGCACAACACATTGGCAGCTTTACGGGCTAACACCACTGTAACTAAAATATGAGGCACAAAGTTTATTACCAGAAAGAAATTTTTCCTGGAAATTTCGAGTTAATTCCCGAATTTCTAATTTCTAATTTCTAATTAGTAGTCCAGAGGGTTTAGATAAGGACTTAATGATCTTGTTGTGGAATGAAATATGTAATCCCTTGTTAAATATGGTTAATAGTTCGATGGAGGAAGGAATTTTTCCAGACATACTCAAAGTTGCTACTATTGTCCCCATAAGAAAAGTATCCAACACAATTAAATGCGAAGAATTTAGACCGGTGAATATGTTAAGTTCTGTTAGTAAAATAATGGAACTAGTGGTGAGCGCGCAAATAAAGAAATATATCGAAACTAACAAGTTACTGACAGTGTACCAGTCCGGTTTCAGGGAGAATCATAGTTGCGAAACAGCTATACAGGGACTAGTGCAGGAATGGAAAGAAGCTATGGATGAAGGACGGATGATCATTGTGGTATTTCTTGACCTAAAGAGGGCATTTGAAACGATAGACAAGGAAGTACTAATTGAAAAATTGATGGAATATTACGGTCTGAAAGGAAATGTGATCAAGTGGATTAGAAGCTACTTAACAGAGAGAGAACAGAAAGTAAAATATGGAACAGCAACTTCAAATAAAAGAAAGGTAAAATATGGAATTCCGCAAGGAAGTGTGTTAGGGCCACTGTTATTTATACTATTCATAAATGATATAAGTAGAATATTTAATTGTGTAAAATTTCACCTGTTCGCGGATGATACCATCATTTACTTGTCTGGAAAGAATTGCAGGAGTACAATCGAAATCTTGAATCAAGAATTAGAGAAATTGATGAATTGATGAATTGGCTAAATGGTAATAAGTTAAAAATAAATGTGGAAAAGACAAAGGCTATGATGTTGGGAAAAAAGAAATTCAGAGAAGAGCTAAAAACGTTGAAAGACGGAATATCAATTGGAGGAAGTGAAATTGAAATGGTGGAAGAAATGAAATATTTAGGGTTGATAGTGGATTGTCAGTTAAATTTTAAAAGTCATTTAAATTATATGTGCAAAAAGATCTCGAGTAAATTGGGAGTACTGGGTAGATGTAGTGACTTTATTTCGAAAAGAACAAGGCTAACGATTTTTAATACAATAGTGTTGCCTCACTTTACGTTTGTGGGAACAGTATTATACATCGCGAGTAAAAGTGATATCGATAGGTTGCAGATTTTACAAAACAGGGCCATGCGAATAATTTTGAAAAGGGATAGATACTGTAGGATCAGTGTTATGCTTAGGGAGCTGCAATGGTTGGATGTAGCAGCGTTAGCAGAATACCAGGTTCTAGTATTTATACACAAGACGGTGTTAGGAATAATGCCAGAATACTTGCGCAGGAACGTGTTGACATTTGCAAATGTTCACGAACATGGAACGAGAGGTAGAGAAAATTTACGATTGCAGGGAGTAAGCACAGCTAGTGCTCACAATTCGGTATTTGTAAAAGGTGCTGTATTATATAATGGATTGCCTAGGATGTTGAGGAATTGTGGTGTCAGTCGGTTTGGGAGAGATCTAAGGGTGTATTTGGAAAGAAGGAATGTTTGATGTGTTGTATAGGATTTTTATTTTCATTTTTATTTTATTTTTATGTTGTGTTAATTGTTGTAATTATTGTATAGTCTTCAGACTAAATAAACGATATTATTATTATTATTATTATTATTATTATTATTATATTCACCATGTAACGCAAATTGCTCTAATTTGGGCCACTTGCCCCGCTGATCTACGAATGGAATGGTAGACAGGCCAGCTAAGGGATTACACCCCCGTCCAGTGCCAGAGCATGGGTCGCGCGGACGCGGTTCGTAGGTTCTTCCGTTGTGGCTCAGGCGATCAATTGGCAACTAACTAAGAAAAAAAACCTTCCGGGCGCCACACAGTGGTTTAAAATGCCAAAAACCTGGCCATAATATGAAGGCGTTCTTCAATTTGAATGAAATTTGGTATACTAAGGTTTTAGAGGTCGCTGATTACGAATAAAAAGTCGAAATTACAAAAAACAAAATGGCGGATTCAATATGGCGGACGTATGTATATAAAAATTATCATATATATCCAAAATTTGGTGACTGGGTGTTTTTGAGGTCGCTGATAACGAATTCAAGATCATAGTGATAAATAACAAAATGGCGGATCCAATATGGCGGATATATGTATTTAAATATTATCAAATATAGCTTAAATTTTGTGACTGGGTGTTCTTAAGGTCGCTGATAACGAATCCAAGATCAAAATGACAAATAATAAAATGGCGGATCCAATTTCGCGGTTATGAATGTTAAAAAATCGAATAAATAGGAAAAATCGGAAAAATAGATAAATTTTTGTTAAAAAATTTGAAAATAAGTCAATTATAACCAAAATACAATAACGACAGACATGTTTCGATCGTATTAGATCTCATCAGTGACGTAAAGCTGTAAATTTGGTTACAATTATTGACTTTTATGTTTTACCTAGACAGGGTAGCCCTTTGTAAACGAAACAGACGGGATTGTGGTCAGGGGAATTTTTTTTCAAGAAATGCAAAAACACGTCAATTTTATCATCGAGGAGGACAACTTTTGCTATCAATGTCACTCCCGTATTGCTTCATCCCTTCGCGCTGTGATGACAACCCCTGAAATGTTAATAGGGATGATATGGCAAGTGACACCTCATTTGAAAGGTCTTGCTTCCCTGAATTCAGCGATATAATTTTTTATTTATTTATTTAATTTTTTTTTGCAGCTTCAATTGTGTTTGTTGAATAATTGATAAAACTTCAAAAAAATTATATGGCTGAATTCAGGGAAGCAAGACCTTTCAAATGAGGTGTCACTTGCCATATCATCCCTATTAACATTTCAGGGGTTGTCATCACAGCGCGAAGGGATGAAACAATACGAGATTGACATTGGTCGCAAAAGTTGTCCCCCTCGATGATAAAATTGACGTGTTTTTGCATTTCTTGAAAAAAAAATTCCCCTGGCCACAATCCCGTCTGTTTCGTTTTCAAAGGGCCACCCTGTATAGCATTTTATTAATAAGATTAATGTATTATCTGATATTAAGAGATATCCAAAAAATTAAATTAATAATTCGCGCAATGCTAATTGGTATAAAACGACCCGTTTATATAATAAAATAAACACACGGATGTGTTGTAATAATAATAATAATAATAATAATAACAAAAATAAAATTACCGTTAAATTAACCGTTAATAATTATACCCGTTGAACAATAATTTATTATACACCTTATATAAAATACTACTCGGAAAATGCCTTGCGACAACATTTTTTAAAAGGCAATAAAGTAATTTTTGCATTTTTCATCACAAAAAAATACAAAGAAACCGGAGGGGCAGCTAGGGGCACCTGGTTTTTAATTATTTTATTAAGCAACAGTATAGGCTACAATGTACAATAAGATTTTTGATGGAACTATACAGATTTCATAACATTTTTTCTAAATTTCTATACGTGTCTAATGCAATTTTTGCATTTTTCATCAATAAAAAATGCAAAAAAACCGGAGGGGCAGCTAGGGGCACCTGGTTTTTAATTATTTTATTAAGAAACAGTATAGGCTACATTGTACAATAAGATTTTTGGTGGAACTCTACAGATTTCATAACATTTTTTCTAAATTTCTATACGTGTCTAATGCAATTTTTGCAGTTTTCATCACAAAAAAATGCAAAAAAACCGGAGGGGCAGCTAGGGGCACCTGGTTTTTAATTATTTTATTAAGAAACAGTATAGGCTACATTGTACAATAAGATTTTTGGTGGAACTCTACAGATTTCATAACATTTTTTCTAAATTTCTATACGTGTCTAATGCAATTTTTGCAGTTTTCATCACAAAAAAATGCAAAAAAACCGGAGGGGCAGCTAGGGGCACCTGGTTTTTAATTATTTTATTAAGAAACAGTATAGGCTACATTGTACAATAAGATTTTTGGTGGAACTCTACAGATTTCATAACATTTTTTCTAAATTTCTACACGTGTCTAATGCAATTTTTGCATTTTTCATCACAAAAAAATGCAAAAAAACCGGAGGGGCACCTAGGGGCACCTGGTTTTTAATTATTTTATTAAGAAACAGTATAGGCTACATTGTACAATAAGATTTTTGGTGGAACTCTACAGATTTCATAACATTTTTTCTAAATTTCTACACGTGTCTAATGCAATTTTTGCATTTTTCATCACAAAAAAATGCAGAAATACCGGAGGGGCAGCTAGGGGCACCTGGTTTTTAATTATTTTATTAAGCAACAGTATAGGCTACAATGTACAATAAGATTTTTGGTGGAACTCTACAGATTTCATAACATTTTTCTAAATTTCTATACGTGTCTAATGCAATTTTTGCATTTTTCATCACAAAAAAATGCAGAAATACCGGAGGGGCAGCTATGGGCAGCTGGTTCTTGTTTATTTTATTAAACAACAGTATAGGCTACAATGTAGATTAAGATTTTTGGTGGAACTCTACGGAACTCATCAACTTTTCTCTAAATTTCTATAAGTGTCTCATATAATTTTAGATAAATTTTAACAAATTAAATGTATTTTATCTTAATTTATATATTATAAAAAAAATATTTTAAATATATGTTCATATTCTATGAACTTTCAACTAAACGATCCATTTTATAAAATTCAAATAGGTAAAACGTGCAAATTTTGGTATGCTTCTAAACACAATGATGTTTTATCCTTGCGTGCATCCTAGATGCTACTGGTTCGACAGTTACTTTGTGCTGGCTGTATAAAAGTAAATATAAACAATTCTTCCTACCTAACATCGTTTAATGACATTTCAATCTTCCCTCTACACAACCCAACAGTCAAAATTCCTTAAATTGAAACTTTATTTCTATACTTTTGGCCAGGTTTTTGCCATTTTAAACCACTGTGCGCCAGTCCTCTAAATAAAACATGGAAGTAAAGAAGAGTTGGTTTTATTTAAAAAAATAAAGTTGAGATAAAGATGGGGTTGACAATATTTGATTCCAAAACTCCAATAGGAGACATAAAACATACAAAAAATCAAGTAAAATTAAATACAGCAATTGCTTTCTAACTTACCCTTCCATCTCAATCCGTCCGATTCAACATCTCAATTCTTTTAGAACCTCTGGAATATTAATGGTTCATCGTTTAAACTGAGTTCAGGTGTAAAGCTTAAAATAACAAAAACTGCACAATTAAACAAGAATCAATTCACCTGCGAACGGTATAGCATCTTAATGACGATGTAAATAATTAAGAAAAGCTAATCTCCTAAATGCGCTTCCACAAAAAGTTAATTAATGGTTCTTCAGCCATCCTACGCCGTTGGTGCTGTCCTAACCACTAGAGATGGAATAGTGGTATAGGCTCACGCTACCGCTGCGACAAAAAATCCCTCGATGTTGGAATGAAGCTCGTACGTCTTCCCAAAAAGTACGGATAAATCGTCAAAGGAGACGGCCAAAGTGACAAACTTATCACACCACTTCTTAATCAAGGACGCAAAACTGCGGCGAAGCTGGGGATAAATGAATGTTGATCAGTCCTGCCCTCTCTATTGATCTCATACGAGAATGGTGAACCCAAAAACGAAATCTCAACATCGTTAAAAATGGCTGACACAGATGGTTCGACACAGGAATGAAGGTTATCACAGGTGGAAACAAGATAACCAAACTGCTGGCCCATATCCATACAAATAACCATATGGTTGGTGGATAAAATAGCCAGATGGACAAGTGGCTACTGCACACCATGTGCACCGCTCAAAGAACCATAATTACAGTTGAAAACCAAAAATCGACGTCACAGAAAAATGACGTGGTAGTACGAAAAAGCTAAAATTTATCAAAGTCAAACTTCCGCTCATGATGGAAAATAATGCAATCTTACCCACAAATGTAGCACAGAAGGTAAAACAAAAGATCACTTCAATAAACTAACAATTTGTGGCTTTTAAACATAAAATTGCACACAACGAAAAATGAAACTTCTACCTTTCATGCAGATAAGCAGAAGAATGACATATTTGACAAATTTTCGAAATTCAAAACGCTTGCACGCGTGTTTGAAACACACACAGGGTGATGCATAGATTTCCGCCACAATATAATAATAGCATTTGAAATGCTACAAGCAATCGCACCAAAATCACTAGATATAGATAAATCTCTAAGTCCAAGATGGGGCAGAAAAGAATTTTTTTTAATTTCTCGTCATATATCTAGACAACGAGCAATAGTACGTGAAAAAGTCATATAATCTAAATTATAGCGTAAAATAAGCAATAAAAAGTTATATCGTCGCAATTTTCATATTACGACGGGCGTTATGAGTTTAGCCAAGTTATCGTTAAAAAAGGAAAGTTACCACTTTTTTCAAGATGGCGAAGCGAGCACAAGGGCATTTTGGTCGACAACTGCAAGTTAAACTTTTCCAGGCCCCCAACAGAATATAAAAAAATTAGACTTTTAAATTTACTCAATCAATCAACAAACTCTATATTTAAATTAATAGTTACAAACAGTTTGCACCTGCACCGACCAAGCCGATGCAAAAGCAATTAATTTATTTAACAGAAATTATTTTTGCTGCTCCTGCGGTGGCGTATCAGCAAAATCGGATGGCGGGTGTTGATCCAGATTCCTCCCACGTGAAATACTCCCTGGAAAATGAGTACAAAAATCTGGCTACATGAAAATTTACTCTTTTTTTTTGGCGATTTATCGTCTATCTCTATAATAGTAACTGAACTAATATGATAATGAATTAATTAATTGATAAAAATTATGCAACTGGTAACAAGAAAGTTATAATGAAAACTTATTAGATTTGAGAAGGCTGTAACTAAAAAAAATTCTATCACTGATGTTTTGATGCTGAGAGCTTCCATCGTTGAATTTCTACTCGTTGTAGTCGGTGCTTTCTACAAATTTAAGAAAGCTTTAACTGTGGCGCCGGCGTAGGTAAATTAATTTTTTATATCGATAAATTGAATATGCAGAATATAATATATTCCTCACTTCAATAAATAAATTTTTTCTTGAAAAACCATTTTATCTCAACAACTTCGTGTATTAAAACTTTCCATTTTTAAAATCAACATTAGAAAGCATAAAATGTATGCAAATACAAAACGGATGTCATAATCTTGATAAAAACATGTATTTAGTTATGCAGGAGTTTTGATAGAAATACAAATTAAAGAACGTATAATTTTATCAAATTTCTTTTTAACTGATTTTAAAATACAATGCAACCTCGATTAATCTTACTTAGTTGGTCATAATATTTTATTTCTTTACTTCAAGTGAATATCAATTATACTGAGAAGTTGACAATTTGACAAAAGCACTTCATTTAGTTTCTCGAAAACCAAAAAATATTTTATAAATACGTTAAATTTTTGATTTAGTTCATTAAATAAAACGAATGTGTATACTAGATGATTAAGCTTTATTTCTTCAAAGAACTGCAAAGTTTCATATTTATGATCCACAAATAAAAAAATTCCATATTTTAACATATTTTTGTTACACAAAATATCAAAGTTTTTAAACGGTTGCTTCAAAAAGTGGTAGAAAATGATAATTTCGATGGATTCTTTGCATAATTTCTAAAATATATTTTTACGTATGTTACCTTGTCACAAACTTTTCTTTGGGTAGGTCTTTCTAAACTTACATTATTATAATATTGTTCTCAATATTAGTTTTCCTTTCCTCTTTTAACTTTAAGGTAGAGAAAAAAATTTAACCATAACTTATAAATTACAATAAAGTTAAAAATTAATTTCACAATATTATTAATATTTTTTTTAATTAAATTAATGCATCGTTTTAATTGCAAAAATGTTGTGGATGTATGCAAAAAATTTAATAAAAGGGTAAATATTTAATTATTCTCTGGTTCACAAGTTAAAACATGTAGCTGGCATTTGATAAAAAAATTCACTGTGTCCTATTGTGCTATTTTTTATAGTTCAATTTAAAGTTCATCATCAAATAAAAATTAATAGAAAGCGTTACGCAAAATTTACTTTTGAGGTGTAATGTTTAGTAGGGTATATTCGGCTCAAATAAAAACTAAAAAATTAATTTTTATTTTAAAAAATTTTGTCAACTACACTGATACAATAAATTTACTTTAAAATTGGTTTATTATTAATTCGTGAAAATAAATTTGTTTAATTATTAATAAATTACGAATTAAGGAATAATTATAATGTTATATTTGAGCTTTCGATCTTGCGTTAAGACCTTCGTCTTAACGATCGAATTGGATCGAAAATGGATCGAAAGCTCAAATATAACATTATAATTATTCCTTAATTCGTAATTTATTAATAATTAAACAAATAAATTTACTTTATTCATTTAAACAGTAATTTTCAAATTGCGGAGTGCACACTCGTTATGTGGTGCAAAATACCTATTATGAAAGCCACGAAGAAAAATGAAAACTGAAATTACATAAAATATTTTTTGTTACCATTTTCATTCTTATCTGATTTGTCATCTTATTTCCTATATGTTCGGGTGTAGGGTGGGCTACCTTGCATATCTCTCATGCTATCAACATAAATAATTAAATTATGTTATGTGCACATCATACGTATACACTATTTTTTATACATGTACGTGCATTTTTGCTGTAGAAGTACGCCTGATGGATTAAATTCATAAGCAATTTACTTAATTGAATTCTAAAATTAACAAGCATCCTGTTAAATTTATATTACTACTATAGAGCGAAAGCATTAGCATATAATATGGACTGAATATGCAGAAAGATTTATTTAAAAACCATTAGTCCGTGCTTTACTTATTTCCTACATCAAATATTTAGAAGTAGTATTAAAGTGGATATTATCAAATATTGTGAAATTTCTGTCTTGCTTAGTTGATTTTTCATTGTGGGTAAGGGCATTCTGCAATTAGTTATGATTGTGTAACTATATTAAATTGGAACATGTAATTAATTAAAATTACTCTAATATTTGGACGAATGCCTCCTACTCTGGCCACATACTTTTCTTCAGTGTTATATGTAATTCTTCATATATTTTTTATTAATTTTATATCGATATGAGTAAAAGTTGAAAAAAACTCTGCCAATATTTGCTTATTTATGCATTTCAAACAAATCAAAACGTTTCATTGCTAAGTAATCATCAATTATTGTACCTATACATTTTTGTACTTTTAACGTTAACGCTCCGACCGGGGTATATAAATATCCATTTTAATACTTCACTCGCTGCCGCTCGTTGAGCCTAAATAAAATGCAATAATATTTAATATATCAAAAATTAAATAATTACATTTACTGCATACGATATAATCAAATTTATAGATGATAATGGTACTTATAACTTATCGTATGTAACTCTTTTAATGAGTGCAATTTTAAAGTTAATTGTAAAAATACGTGCACCTAGTTAAATCAAATTGTTTCGTCAGTGAAGTTAATTCAATTTCAATAGATTGAGTTAAATATTACAAATAGCTCATAATTTTATTGCATTAATTAGTACATACGTTCAATTTGAAAGTTTTATGATTCATTAAAAGTGCTATATCAATATTAGAGAATAAAAGTGTGAATAACTATGGCAAGTAAAAGTATAAAGCAACTTATTACATTTCTACAGTCCTTCCTAGATAAAAATTAATATTGCAGTACAACTATCTGAATTTATAAGTAGAGTAGAATGGGGTCAAATAGGTATGGGGGCATAGTAGGTTATTGGCTTTGACGTCGCCATTTTATTACATAGGCCGCCCGTTTTGCGTTAATTAGATACATAGTGGCGAAAAACGTTCACGGCAAAATTTTGGCTGTCGCCATGCATCTGTCAGTTTAGTTATGGTGTCATTCATTTTGACGCGTGTTCTTCTTTGAAAAAACATTATTTTCTCTCTGAAATGCAGTGCATTAAATTAACGCAAATAATTGTCAAGTGAGTTTATTTTTATGTAGAATTTGACGCTGAACACGAATATTGTGTTGGTTCTTCGATATTTTTGATTTTGAAAAAAATACAGACCAACATGAAACATGTGCTTGGGGGCAACATAGGTCACTATTTTTAACGCTCACGGAAATTTTTTTTTTTTTTAATTTTTCGGAAGATGATATCATGCCGGCATCGTAACCCGATCAAGAGGCTGGTCGTCCATCGAATGCCGATTAAGAGCCCGGTCTATCATATCTCGACCCGAAAAATTGCAATTAAAGACACGGCCGTTTCCCAAATCTCCACTGCTCAAACCATCGAATTATTATTAGTGTTACTAATTTTTATAACATCAGGAGTATTCATACTCTTCAAATAAAAGCATTAGAGCTAATTTTTTACATGTGCTTGTAGTTTTATTTCACCTCGAATATCCGTGACCTATCATACCCCCAAATTTTTAAAATATCAAAAAAAGGTACCTTCGCCTTATCGAATGTAGCTTTCAAAATATTTATGCTAGACATAAAGTTAGTATGGCGAAAATGTTGCCAGATCAATAACCTTTCCAACGAATGCTTATTTTTCGAAATCGGTGCAAAAACACCGTCGCAAGGGCTCTTCAAAAAAAACCTACATACTTGACCCCACTCTACCCTAATAATAAATAGTAGTAACTAGTAACTATGACAAAGAAAATATTTTAATTTGACCAATTTAAGCCTGGAACTGCATACTGGGGTCTCAGAAACCGAAAGCGTCATCTAAGTTAATCCATGCTTTTTTAAATATCCTCTGCGTAAGTTTGAATATTCGTAGGTGCATTTTAGTCATTGAGAGAATGACAACAATAATTGATAATAAATTTATATGGGTGTATCTCGGATCACAGTGATAGTTTTGTAATTTTAGCTTTAGTTCTCGTCAAATAATTATTACTGATTCATATCAATGTGAGTTTTAACAAATATTACTTCATAATAAAAATTAGATATTAACAAATTTTTTAATTTTACTAATTAAGTAATATTTAATTCATCCTAAATATAAACAGTAAAATAAATAAACTTCAATTGGAAATGAGTTTGATAAAAATCTTGTGATTCAAAAGTCTCATAAAAATTTCCGAAATTTCGCCAAAGAAAATTTTGGTTTCTGCTAAAAAGGAAAAGACAGAAAAACAAATTTCCTTTGTTTAACATGCTTGTGCATGTTGTGTTGTGTTCATGTTATGTTACGAATTTCAACAGCAATGTTGAGAAGCTTGGCTAAGGGTACCCAGCACATTTTTTGCCGAAATAAATATTTTTTTTTCTAAATGTATTTGTTGTTTAAATTTTTTTATATTAAATTGTTGAGATTTATTTCACAAAATGTATCCCATTTTTAAGTTTTCAAATTTGACCAAAAAAGATAAAAACATTACTAGGTATAATATCTAAATGTATCCTACCTATACTAATAAGTAATAAAGGTAGTATCGTTGAAGAGTACCTACTATAAAAATTATTATTTATTTACTAAAATATCATAAATAGAATGGTGGGTTCTCTAGAACCCCAGTGTGCAGGAAACGTTACAAAATATAAGTGTGATGTTCCATAGTTAATAAAAGATGGAAATGTAAAGCAATAATAATAATTACTTACCCTAAATCATCGTTTGACTTTTATGGTATAATAATATAATTATTATCGTGCAAATTTTATAACATAAAAATTTACTGACAATCTTTAACAATTCCCTAACCTAGCAATAATCGTCAGTTATTTAAATTTTATTATATCACTGAAAACAGAATCTCGTTTCGCATTTATTAAATAGCAACGGGTTTCTGATGATGACGTGTGTCAATGCCAGACTTCCAATTCGAATGCAAAATTATTATTTTATGTGTTATCTTAGCAAATACAACTTGGGCAAAAATTAGATTTAACTGTGTGTAAGGTATAAGATACAAAATATAAAAGCATTTCGAATTTTAGTTGTTGTGAAAATAGGTAAAAAATGTATCAATTTTTTATTAATTAACTATCGGTTCTACCACGCTGTAATTATGGTAAAAATTATCGTTTCCAAAAAATTTCTAACTCATCAGAAGTGTTGTTTTTTTACATGCATATGTACATATTATTGCTTGAAACATTTTATTATTATCATTAAATCACTATAAAAACTTCTTACCATTTACTTCAAATTTAATTTTCACTCCTGACCAATGGAACAAGAAGAATTTCTAATACAATTAAAAATTTTCGCGAGGATATAACGTAAGCTCAGTTATAGCCAATTATTTAGTAACATATTGTATAATCATTATTGTATCGGTTTGTTGCATTGTTAATGTGAAGGCATCGTTGCATAGCAATACATAATAACAAGCTGCAGATGTCAAATACTAAAGCTTCTTTACGTGCTATATAGCTACAATGCAATGGGAGTAATATTTTTAGCAATGCACCTTATCGATTCATTACTTTTTTAATTTTTTTAATACTTCAAAATTATATAAACAAACGTGCTTGCTAATTTAACCCGTTCACGCACTCTTTTTACAAGAAGACTTTTAATAAGTTTAAATAATATTTGTTTAGCTTGTATCAGTGAAATTTTAGATTTTTAGTAATGCATGAGGATTAAAAAGGTCGTTTGTATACAGAAATTGTAATACATCTTTTCGTAAAGTGTATTTACAGAAATATAATAATGTCAAGTATTATTATACTTTTTGTAAATACACTTGACAACAAAGGTTGGCTTGCCAACCTCAGTATAATTGGTTAAATTCACCTACATTGACAGGTTCTCTAAATAGTATTATTGAATAAGGGCGAATTCCAAGTATTTTGAAAGTTGTTTGTAAAGAACGCTTAACATAAAGGTGCCTTTGAGATTGAGAGTTTCATTAAAACCCATGTCTTCTTCTAATCCTGTAAATAAAAGGTTTTCTGTTTAGAATTTTAAATTATCAATTTAATGAAAATAGTATGTAAGATACTTTGTGATACTGCTATAATTGGCAGCTATGATTAGTAGCGTAACTGTATAAACCAGCTAGCAATGCAGCGTAGCTACTTTTTCTATATAATTTGTTTTATTTTTTAATTAATAAATCAGTACGGATAAGCTGAAATAGAAGTAATTCAAAAATAACACACACGCAATAACGCAAAAGAAAAAAATAATTGTTATGCTGACTATAAAAAAAAAAATAATAACAATTATTATCAATCAAAAAATAACAAGCTGTTGACTTCCAAGCTCAACAAGTCGCAACAAGTATAAGCGATTGAAAAGTTGGTCGCAAATATTCCTTTGTCGTAGCTGTAATACAGCATAAAGCCACTAAATTTGCTGTAGAATTCAAAAGTTTATTGTAAATCCCCTCTATTTATCAATAAATAAATCACAATTAATAATAAATTATGATGTAACATTACCGTGTAACTGTTGGGAAAGTTGACAATTAATTTTTCCATATTGACCTTAACAAAATTTTAGTTACTTTTATTAAATAAAATTCACAAGATTTATTTTAATTATAGATCAAGCAGTATATTTTGAAAAAATCGTAATCAATCAAAATTCCAAAAGCGGTTTCTTGCACGGTTTTTAGCGGTTTTAGATATTATATAATATCAGCATGCATTACAAAAGTTTTCAGAAGCTGCTAAACAATGTTACAATTTAGAAAAGAAAAGTTGTCAGAATATTAAATCAATTTAGAAAGTTTTTGGCATAAATTATAAATATTCGAACATGTTAATTATGATCAAAAACAAACTTTATCGAGAAATATTCTATTTCACATTTTCAATTCATAGTGTTGGTTATATTAAAAGGGATTTACTTAAAATAAGGATAAATTGAGGTACGAGTATAATATGTGGCCATATAAAATTAACACAATAACAAATTTCAAATTCAAACTAGTTTTTTTTTATTATAACAGTAGTTGTTCTCACAAAGGAAAAATAATTAAATATTTGTTCTTTTATAACAGTTCCTAGAAGAGCACCGCTCGATATTTACCCCCGATATTTACGACCGAATTATATGCCGGATTAAATGTTGTCGCGGGGCCCCCCTATTCTTTCGAACGATCTTTTCTTTATCCATTTTCTAACTAAAACCGCTATTTTTCCTGAGGCGGAAACCGGGATCACCTCTTTTTACCACATTTTCCTTAAAATAGAAGCGCTATGTTCTGCCCAGCGCGGGGCCCATAGCATTTTCTACTTCTGCTACTCCTTTAATCCGGCACTGCATCTAACCTGGACTAAATTCATTCAGTTAGATTTTGAGACAGTTGCTTAATTATGAAATACAGATGAAACCAGTAATTAATAGTCCACTACCCATAAAATAAGAAAAAATAAATTTGTTCTAAACTTAACGAGCTCACATTGTAGGTTATTTATTTATTTATTTATTAATATATAAGTAAGTAGTATATAACTTATGTATTTTCCATTGGTTATGTATCAAATAAATACAAATAGATGAGATAGTATGATCTTATTTCGCTGAAATATTTTGAAAAATTTTATGTACATTTTGTATTATCGTACTTCCTGCAATAAATTCAATTTTGTATAATTTTCGTTCAATGCAACTTGCAAATAAAAAAATACGCGTTATCACAAATTAATGTAGGTTTGGACTTTCGATATTGAATACTACAACCGTTTTGGTAAAATTTCAGAATTACTGATTGAATAATTTTTAAGTCATTTATTGTAAAGTCAAATAACAAAATTCGTCAGATACATTAATTTCAATTATTGGTTTTTTTAATTATTTTAATTTTATGTATTTATTCAGAACAGCGTATATTTATTCAGCACCAATTTTAGACGCTTGATTTGATTTTATGTTAGACACTCATTTTAGCTGGAATACCTATGAACTTTTCAATGAAGTTGAAAAATGACTAGTTTCTAATTGCTTTCAATTTGAGATAATATCGACACTGGACATAGGCGTAACCGTCATTAAATTTTTTTTTAAATATTGGTTGATATCTATTAAACCACGGGTAGTATTATTTCACAATAATTTGCGATTGATAAAACAAAACTTATTACAATAACATTGAAGTTTTCAACCATAACAATGCATACATGAATAATTAATTTAGTTTCTCCTGGCTAAAAAAAAAATTTTTTTTAGTGAGGGTTACGCCTATTGACCTTTCCAGTGTCGATATGTATCTACATTTTATGTACATAGTAGTACATATTACATAGATTAGGTACTATAGTCTGTTTTTTTTAAGAAACGAGTAAAAAATTTCTATTCAACGTGGATAACGTGAATGTTAACCAATGAAATTGGTTGAAATTAAATTTCAAGCAAGGTTGAACCCTATTCAAGGTTGAAATTAAATTTCAAGCAATTTCATTGGTTAACATTCAAGTTATCCACGTGGAATAGAAATTTTTTACTCGTTTCTTAAAAAAAACAGACTATACATTATACTGATAAATTTCTCTATATAAGATAAGTTTAGCATACAGATTTTATTATATTTCTGTATTCCGTAAATATGATTATTGGTTACTCAAACCATTAAACAACAAAGTAAAATATTTTACAAGGTATATTTTGTACATTACATAACCACTATAAAATTTTTAAAATTTAATAGTAAAAAATTTAGGAAAATAAAATTAATTTCCCAGTGTTACCTTTATCTAAATAAATATTATTACCGTAAATATTAAATTCCTTATTGTTGTGTCTTCTAAACTACTACTACGTTATAATATAAATTTCAAAGATAAAAGTGTAATAGTAGTACTTTTTTCGATATCAATTTCTTTATTTCTTTATTTTTTGTTGAATAGACAACGTTAATAAGTTTTAATTTTAATCGAATTAGGTATAGTGAGGATTTTTTACAGGTTATATTAATACTCAAATAAAGATGCACCTCTCCTGTATTTTTTACTTTATTTATTCTTGGTTACGCGTTTCGACTTTGTTATTTTTTAAGTTTTAATTTTAACATTAGATATTTGCAATTTATATTGCCATTGTATAAATTAAATATTTATTACTAACCATTTCCTTAGTTTCTTATGAGCTTTTGAAACCTTCGACTGATTTTCAAAAACTTTAATTATTACATAAGAATTGCCAATTTAAATCTTGAAATCGCACTAAAACTTGATTATAGATTTTCTTGGCTTTCATTAAAAGGAAATTGAAAACACTTGTACTTCAGAAAATTATTTTCCGATAAAGTACATACCCAATTTCCTCAAGTTAAATTTGATCTTATAGAAGTTTTAAGATTCTTTATTTAAAAAGATGTACATAAGTACATACATTATTAGCCGGCCAGCAGTGTGGAAGTAATTATGCGTTTTTAATAATTATTAATTTAAAATACAGATTTTAATACTAATAAATGGCGCAGTAGTTTAAAATATAACGTAATATTTTACACTAGACTTTTCTCATTTCGTACCTTAATTGGGAGGTGAACAGCACTAGCTATAGCTAACTAATAATTATAATTATGCTAGATGTCATAATGGATATTTTTAAGAGGCACCAGATTTCCAATAAGGATAATTGTCAAATGAACTGTCATTTGTTTTAGTGTTAACGATATTTTTATTTGGTATTGTCTAACAAATAATCATCATGTAAAGATATACACCACAGCTATGTTTATTTTCAGTTATAAAAATTTTTTTTTAAAATCGGGGCTCAGTTATAAAAACTTTTAAGCCGTTGGCGCCTAGCGTTATTATTCGTCGGCTGAGTATTGGTTTGTTCCAAGTCAATTTTGTAAATATATTTAAAGTTCTTACTCTACAAAGGTTCCTGAGGAACTAATTGTACCATGTCACAAATGATCGAAAAAGTAGTTGAAAATTGTATTGAGAGGATGCGTTATGTAACTGGCAGCCGCGGTGCTCAAATTCCCGAAATTGAATTTAAATGGTAAAAAATTATCTTTCGAATAAAAGGAAAATGGTCACTTGCTGAATTTTTATGTGTTTTATTAATTAAATTCAAAATCTGGACGAGCTTAAAAACAACCTTTATTATAAAATAGCTTATCTTTTACGGTACAAACCTACCTAATTATACATTTTTTATTTATGAACTGTATAAATTGTTTAATTACTTATTATAAAAACAACGACGCAATAATATGAAATTCGAACGAAAATCATGTTTATCTTCAATATTTCTTTCAAACACCTATCAGTAAACCAAATTTAGATTGGTTCACCTCGGGTTCACCATAATTAATTAATTATATTATAAATTGTTGAGAAAGTTACGTAATTTTTTCACTTATTCGAGACCATCATTGCTTTCTTAGTTTTGCTTACCACGTGATTTCAGAAATGATCAACCGTACATTTATACTTAAATTTTCCAATTTAATTTTATTTGTACTTAATTTTCAGCATTTGTAGTATGAAAGTACATAAGCATTATTGATCAATGTCTTGTTTACTAAATGCCTATGTTATATTATATTATATTAAATTTACAAATTAATTGCTTGGTGTCTGACACACTGCATAAAATTTACAAAGTTCAAGTAGACGGTTTCATATTATTATGTTCTCTCAAGTTTTGCAGAAAAAAATTCAGGTTCGCGTACTACTATTTCTAATTAATAATGTTTTTGTTTTTGGTACAACAAAACTTCAATGGTGTTGCACTAGCATTACTTGAATCAGTTTATTTTTAATAAGATACATCGAATTTTTAGATACTTATTAAATTTGGTAGTCTTCTCAAAACGATACAAGTCAACACAAACAAAACTTATGTTTTTGGTTATCGTCTCTTCACAAATCGGATTTCTTACAACTGCAACATAACATTACGACCTCAACCAATCAGTTGGAAATAAAACACACATAAACAGTCATAGTGATATTAATCATGCAACAATGAATTACCTCCATAAGGTGGGCGAATCTTATTAAATTAACGTCCCTACTTGAAATGATTGGTCAAAACTTGAAAAAACTAACTGAGATTGAATAAATCTACTTACACAAATTGATGGCAATTCCAATAGAATAAAGAATCGCCCAGTAGGTTAATTAATAATATTCTCAATGATCGTTGCACATCAACAAAAATTCATAACTCAAAAACTAAGAGGCAATCGACTAAAAGCCGAAAAATTGATAATTTTTTTAGCTACAAGAATCACCAAAAAAATTGGGATCTCGATCGGCGACTTACTCACTGTAATGTCCCCTTGTTAGAATAAAAGTTCGTAAAATATAAATCTACCATATTTTGTTACTTAAAATATTTAGAGTTAACAATAAAATGGAATAATAATGTTATTGTTTATTTAGAACATTTTATTGTTAAGGAAAAGGTTCTCTTCTCTTTTATTGTTAACTTCATATATTTTAAATTAATATTTACCTATTAATTAATTAATATCTATAGTTAAACACTTAACTATAGTTACAAATTTTTTTACTCTCGCCTGTATATGAGTATCATTCGTGCAATGCATATCACTTGCCTAAAAATTGCATGCAATTACAAATGAAGGGTCCACTGGAAGAACGATGAGACTCCATTTTTTTCAAAATCGATATTTTATCGGAATCTCTTAGCTTGTATGTCGACTATTAAAAATGTGACCCTCATCGTTTTTCCAGTGGACCCTTCAAATATAACTGGGAAATAGAACAATATTTGTTCCACTGCAAATTTTTAGCGTTTAAACCTCTTGGCTCTCGTCGAATCTAATAGTGACATTGCCTCCTATTCGACATGCGGTCCAGGTTTTTACTATTCCCCGTTGAGTAATCGTTGAGTTTCTTTATCGCTTTGTATTTCTAACTTCCAAGCAAATTGTTTAGATTGATTTTTTAATAGGTGTGTGATAACATAAACTTCAATATCACAATAAAATTATTATTTGAATATAAATTATATTGGATGGTTGTTCTTTTCAGGTTGAAATGGGAGAGCAATAATCACACTTTCATTCATAAGGAGTAATTTATTATGATCAATAACAAAAAAGAAATAAAAATTTAGTAGAAAAGTTTAATAATAACGAAGTATGTATTAAATAAAAAATAAATCAAATAAAAAATTATCACACTTTGCAGCTTGCAATAGACAGTGTCTCTTCACATCTTTAGGTTTTCGGAAAACTTTCTATGCAAATTATTTAAGTTTAGCTTTTGAATTTGGATCATCAGGTTGGATTTACGAGTATGCAATAAACACAAACAATCCTTTAAATTTTAAAACGATTGTTAAATTTTCTTTATTACTTATCAGTTCTTTTCAAAATTTTATATTTTTAATAAGTAGTGGATGCATTAGTTCTAAAAGTACGTTCATTTTTCACACAAAAAGAAAATTTTTTTAGTACATTTCAATCTATGCCGTACAACAAAATCGCTACCATTTACTAATTCTATTGATCCTCTCTTGCAGTCATCGATTTCTGCAGCATTAAAACTTGCCGATTTATAACCAAAATATTCTTGTAATGTGAAAATTACACTTTCTGCATAATATATTTATAGCGATTGTTAGTAGTTAAATAGTATTATTAAATTAATATATTAACTAAATATAATTATGAAGATAACTATAAACATATTAGCTGAAAGCTGATGAAAATATAATGAATTTTTATTGCGTTAAATTAAATTGGAGAATTCTTCCATGCATAAATTTCAAGTTCTGAACTGGGCAAACCACGCCACGTTTTGTGTATGCAAACTAAATTGCCATCAAAATACTGTACAGAAATTTACATATGCTTATCTTTCAGGAACTGAAGTTCTGTCCTAAGTTTGCAAACGGATTTTGAAGAATTAAAAATAAAAGTTCCATAGAATTAAAATTCATTTTATTAATAATTATATTCTAACAAATCGATTAGTGTACAATTATAAAAAATAATTTCCTTTTAACATCACAAAGGTACTAAAATGCAGCGGTTATTCTACTGTTGTGATGCACGCAAAAGAAATTATTCAAGTATTTTATTTATAGATTAAACAATTTTCAGAATCGAAGAAAACATTTAATATTATTAATAAAAATCTGCTATGGTTTGGTGAGGTATGCGCTATGAAGGAGCAACAGAATTTTACTTTTGAGAAAAATGAACAATAAACGCCGATTCTAAAATACCAAAACATATTACAGTTAGTCAAGTCACCAAGTAATTTCGTACGCTTGTTTGGAAATCCTCCACTGGAACGTGATCTTTTAAGGACACTAATGCCCGGTTTCTTAAAGCTTTTAACAAAGAGTTAAACTTAACTGACTAATTGTTACGGGCTAACCACGCAAGCGAACATTTTTACTAACCTATAACAAACGTCAGGGCTGTCAGCTGAGCTAGCGGGATAGAGGGGTCGGATGGTACAACAAAAACAAGTAAACGTCATAAAAATGCTTTGCGGGCGACGGTAAATTCTCTAAAATCGGTACTTAAAGAACAAGGGCGCCAAAGTCGATTCCTCAAGGTCACTAACGTAGCTCTCGCACTCTAGCGAGCCTAATTCCAACAAAGATTTGTAAGCTTCCACAAAAGTAATTCTGAAATGAAAGATGTTAAAAATATGAACTCAACGTCTGATGTAAGTATAATGACAAATGAATTCGAAAAATTGTACCTAGTAGTTTAAAACCTTGTTATACACTAGAAAACATCTTCTGTTAGATGTAAAATGCCAATGGAAATCTTTCGTTAGTTTTAACGGCTTGTTAAATGTTTTATGAAATCGGGGGTAACTAACTTACTAAGTAATCACCACTAGCATATTTAAGAATATTAAAGTAACGGTTTAATTAAATTATCTGTCGGATATGTAAAATATAGCAGAAGAAAACGAACAAAGTTTTCCATCAACTTGGCATTTATTATATTAAGAGATATTATATCTCTCATGTTTTTATTTTTCATGCTTTGACAATAATTTATTATAGAAAATTACGATACGATTTTTGTGACAGTTTAAGTAAAGTGACATTATAATATTTAATTTGACAATTTATTATCGTGTATGACTCTTCTTTTAATTTTCTAAATATTACGGTCTCATATTGCATTTACTTCATTGCTAGTGGATTAATGTCTAATTTTATCCCTATCCTGAACCCTTCATAAAATTCAAATATTGATAAATGAAATTATGTTGGTAAAACGTATTCCCAGAAAATTGGTGATTTTGTCAAGTCCACGTTTAACATAACGTTAAAATGAGGAAATGGCAACATAGATAATAAGGTCCTTCGAAGTACTAAATGGGTTTGATTTCTTGCTAATAAAGACCGATTCTATAATATCGTCCCTTTAGTACTATAACTAGGTAACTTGAATTTTGGCTGTTTTGAGTTAGCTACATGTAATCACCTAATGTTAACCGCCTCATTTAGTGCCACAACTAAAAAAGTTATATTATGTTTCTAAATATTAAATATCCACTTGCAAAATGTAGATACATTTTAATCCAAATTTAGAAATTATTTTTTTACGGGCAAATAAATAGTTTCCACGCAAAAATTTTTAGTGATTCGTGTTCAGAACATCATGGAGCATGTCCACACCAAATATGAAGAAGATCGGTGTTGTAACCGTAAACTAGAATCATACCTAAGTCTATCCTGCAAATTGCTATTCTAAACTTTAAACTTGATTTTCTCAATATGAGTAATTTCAAGTTACCTAGTTATAGTACTAAGGGGACGATATATAACTGCAAAGCTTAGTTTATAAAATAAGTAGGGGCTTAAAATTAAAATAGTTCTTAAAAATATTTTGGTGTATCTTTTGTAAAAAAAAAGTTATAAATTCTTAACACTTACAATGATATACCCAATTTATAATATAATTTGTGTTGTTTTATTTTAATTAAAAAGTAAGCTGCCATGCTTTTTAAGCATCTCAAGTCAAAATGAAATTAATCTGTTGTCAACGTAGTTTTATGCGGGTAATTTGTATTTCTATTGAAAATAGGTGGCAAGATTTTAAAGAAAAATATAAAGACTTCTTGTTACGGTTTAAGAGAGCATTAGCGTAATATTTTTTATTAATATTTGATACATTGTTCAGGACGAAAATAAAACGCATATCGCCTATTACTATTAGAATCTCATGGAAATATGTGATTCAATTTGCGTTGTTTACATGTGCGTCGCACTTTTCAAAAATGTAACTCTCACACCTACCCGGTTTACATGCAGTGGTTAGGTCGCCCTAGAACCTCGGTTCGAGCTGGTTAGTCCTTTCGTAAATACACTCAGGAAAGCCAAGGGTAATCCGACCTAACGGTATAGATCGCCCGAGTTAGACCGAGCTAAAAACGTGGGCTAGAAGGTTAGGTGGATCTTAAAATTAAATTTAGACATCACAGCTCGAACTAAGCGCAGTTTGATCTCGATTCGACCAATTAGGTTAACTGATTGGTTAGGAACACTCTTTCAGTTCGAACTAACTAAATGTATGCTAGATGCAATACATTTTAGTCCTGTGGTATATACATTATTTTATACACTCGCAGTAAAATCAAATAAATAATTTAAATGTATAAATATATTGTCAATTTTTAACGTTTGTTTACATTATAAAATGTATGTTGTCATAACAACACTTTTATTATTTAAATCCCGCATTATCATTTTTAAATCCCTTGAGATTTAAAATTACCCTTAAGACTTTGACAACTGACACTACAATTGCAATTTAAGTCCCCGGGAGTGTATAAACTTTATCAGCGTTGTTCGCGGACTCAAATGCTGAATACCAAACTACATCCTGCGAGTGCGGATCGTTATTATGATTTTTATAAATTAAAAAATTTAATAATTACTCGTACAGTCAAAACAAAACATTTTTTTTTTATTTATAGTTTAACGTGCTTCAACTACTATCGGTTATTAGCACTTTGTATGGTACAGTTATTAGATTTTATTGAGTAAATTTAGTTTTAACATTTTGAAGGTATTCTATAAAAATTTAGATTTATGTGCAGAAAACTGTTATTTATTACAATATAATTATAAGAATGTTGGCAGGTTTAATTTTTTAATTGCGATTTCTTGTACTTCTCAAAAGTAATTTTTAATTGCTTCAAAACGTAATAAACGAATTATAAAAAATTTCTAGTTAGTCTTTTTAAACTTTTAATATTTCCATTGTGAGATGTCTGATCGTCTATTTTAATAAGACATCGATTTTAGAGATTCGCTCGATAGCTTTGTTGAAAATTATGAAAACCAATTGGCGCAAAGGCCTTGTTAAGTTTCCACTGGAGAGTTTTTAAGATAGGAAATAAGTTAGTAACGAGAGGGTTGTTTCTGGGAGAGGGTCTTATCAGGGTAGTTTTACGTTCAAAAAATTAAGAAATAAAAAGCTAAATGTCAATTTAAATATTTCGAACATTGTTGAAAAAAATGCAATTAGTAATATTAATTTAGTACATAATAGTAATCATGGGTTTTTACAAATCACAATCCTTCTCCTCTAGATTCGTGCCTTATCCAGGTTCTGACGAGTACCAACAAACTTGTATAATATCGACGTAGATTTCCCGATTGGATGTAACCGTAAATAATTCTTCCACTGAAAGTGAAATATGCGATATGGGCAAGGCAACAAGAAATCCTTTAGCATTTCCCTAGTAAAAGTTGATCGCTTACGCAATGCAAAGTATTTGGCAGCGCAAAAATGAAATTTTTTTATAAAGCTAAGGTGTTTTTGTTAAGTAAATTTGAATATCAAGCAGCTTAAAATTCTATTTTAAAAAAATATAACAAAATAGGTTCAATTTATTGAAACTAACTTCCATGTAAATGCATGTTAAATAATAAATCTTAGTTTATCATCCGCCGGTGTCCGCCCAACTTAAAAGTATGGTTTAAATTAAAAGAAAAAAAGTGATAAATTATTAATAGGTTTAATATTGTGTTTGTAATAATGTTGAATAATTTTCGTAGGAAAACTGGAAACAGTTGTGGTTAATTAGGAAAAGTTAAAGATAAAAGATATTTATAAAAGCAAAGTATTTATAATAATTATTGTTGCGCATTAATAATGTTAAATAACGGCGAAGCACAGGGCAAATCAAAAATTGCATGTCTGGAAAAAGCCTGTGCCTGAAAATTCTCACTAAAATTAAAATTCACAATACTACAAATTTGAAAAGTTATGAAAGTTAAATATTAGTAGCTACTTGTAAGATATTAGTTAATTATAAAGATATAATTACCTCAATACATATTATAACATTTTTAAGTGTTGTTATAATAAAACACCTACATTAAATCGCATTAAATTGGTTTATACTTACAAGTAAAACGCTTGAATGTTGAACATAAATTAAATTGGATATAATATAAAATGGCTTTGTAAATTTTTTATTTTATTTGATAAATTTACACCAGACGAAACAGACAAAGCGATTTACCTATATAAATAATTGTAAAATGCGTTGCCACTTGATGTTTTCATTTTTAGTGAAAGAATATTAAATATGTACCTATGTTAAATTTGTAAATTACAAAATCATTTATTTATTTCTTTAACGTATAATGTATTCTACCACATCTAATCCAAAATTAAATAATTAAACCTTGCTTTGTCAATCCTAAAGCCGTGTGTAGTTACAACTTTCAGAATGCAATTTTGTTATACTTACTAAAGAATTTATTTGAGCGTTTTAAAAATGTTTAAGGTTTTTATTTTGTGTAATTTTACGTTGACAGGTATTAATTGCATTAAAGCTTTGAAGTTAACATGTAATTTATTCTTAAAAGCTTTAGTACCTATACGTATTAGAGAAAATGGAAGAGTTCTCAAGAATACGTAATATTTTTGTCTTAAATTAATTTTCTTTGGAAATTATTTCAACAGGTTTTTATTTATTCGTAATAGAATTTTTCATTTCATATAAATTTTATTTAGAAGTTTGCTCATTTACCTACATACTTTTTATATAATTTTACTTGAAAAATGATATCATGCATAATGAAAAGTTTTACTGCAATTTCCATTTAACTTATTATTCATTCATTTTTATTCGTATTACTTATTGCATTATTTTTTAAACAGAATACAATTTGCACAATATTATTTTCACCTATTTTCAGCTATTTACTTTGAAATATTAACTTTTTTTAAAGGACATTTCTTGCTAATTTTATTATACATTTAAACTAATCATATCGCGTCTGTTGTATGTACAATAATTAATTAACAACAACAATTATTAACAATAACAATGTATATGAACAATAACATGCTTCCTTTTTGAAATGAGACAAGTAAGCAGATGTTAGATTAATAGTAGTCCTTACCACATACTCAAATGTCCTTTGCAGAAAATGTTAACTTATAAAAGGATTTGGAATCAAATCGATTATTATTATTATTCAATCGTACATTTCTAACCATGCTTTTTCCACTTTCAGATAAAAATGTTCTAAGCAGCTGATTTGGTTAGAATCGCAATTACATTAAAATAAGTAAGTACTGCACAATATACCTAACCTATAGCCGGTATTTTATAACTTTGATAAATTTATCTCGAGTTTAAATATTTAACAAACTTGTTGTGGTTAAAGAGGTGCTTTGAAATTAATTTGACATTTAATTTCCAAACGCCATCTGTCATCTGTTGAACTGTGAAAGTTCGCGTATCGCGTGTAAAACCAACATGAGAACTTTCACAGTTCAACATTATGACAGATGGCGTTTGGAAATTAAATGTCAAGTTATAATTTCAAAGCACTGCTTACACCACAACAAGTTTGTTAAATATTTAAACTCGAGATAAATTTATTAAAGCTATATAAAAATATTAAGAATTTTAATTAATTGTTACTGCACAATAAAATAATCATACAGCCTATTTTAAAAATGATTCGTCATTTTTAAAGTACTAAGTATTATTTGATACTAATGATACGAATCCATTATGCAATATTTTCCTGAGACTTTTCTCTCACGAGACAAAAATCTTGCTTATCTCTTTTATTACACTATAAATTTAGTTGTTTTTGTTTTGCGAAATAAAATATCTCATGAAAATATCTCATCGTGAATCGGTAGTACTTTAAGATATAATAAGTAAAAAAGTTTACATAAAACATGTGATGTTTAGAACACACACGCCTTGCAATTTTTCAATTTTTGAAGTAAAGAGAATCTCGAACTTAATTTAAATTAACTATTGTGAATCGTTGTCTTATTATAATGCTGCTAATGGTGTTATAATAGATAAATTAATATAGCAAGTACAATTCTGAGATTACTTAATATTTGGAATTTAGAGATCAATAGAATGCTGTAAAATGAATTTTTGAAAAGATACGAAAAATATATTTTAAAAATTTGATTTATCTTATGCGATCCTGCTGCGTTACCTACTTTTAATCTGCTTATTGATTCGTGAACTTCCTTTACCCCTATTATATCTTCTATTTAATAACTTTCAGTAATTCATACATCATTTCCTTTGCAATTTTCTATTTTCTCATATCCTTTTGTTTCTGAATTTAGTACTTCATACTAGAGTAATCCTCCCAACAACGCCTCAATATTTTCTTATTTTCTCTGTGCAATTTAGCCTTTTTTACACCGAGAGAAAGGTTTGTTATCTGTAAACAAATATTTATTTGAGCTAATTTCCTTAATTTAAGTTCGGTATTATAATATTAATCGGGATGATAAGTTTATTAGTCGGTTTATTATAAAATGTTTAGTCAAGTTGTCTCAACATTATGCCATATTTGGGCACATTGTGCTAATATAGTATATAGTATTTGTAGACTTGCGTAGTATACTTGTGTCGTACACCTGCACGTAGTGTACCTGTCATTTTAAATATACACCTGTATAGGTATGTGGTTACCCTGGTTAGTCTCGCAACGTTCAAATGATTTGTCTCAGATTCGAATGTTGGTCAGTTAAGAAATATTCAATTTTCAGATTCACAAGAGTTCACGCAGTTCACACTGGTAGGAAAATGTAATTAAAATGAAAAAAAAAATAATAATGCCAAACTAAAAGAAAGAAAAAAATCCTGGATCCGCCCTTGAAGGTGTAGATAAGCTGACGTCAGGCCCGAACTGGCTATGTTGGTTAGTCAGCGATCGCATAGGGCAACCGACCCAAGGGGGCCCCGATGAATGGGGGTTAAAAAAGTAATTTATATTACTCAAATAACTTCCAAGTATCAAAATAGCGGAAAATGTGATTTTCAAAAATCTTTGCCCCCGAAGGAGGCCAAAAGAGCCAGTTCGGGCCTGGCTGACGTGAACGAAGTGTTGAATGCAGTTACCATATAGAAAAAAGCGGACGTATTCTTGTTTTGTTACAATGATTTTCTGAGTATCGATTTAATTAGCGTTAACAAATAATTTTTTGTTCAACGACTCCCATTTTCGTGCCAGTTGCGTTTTTGATAAGTTTTTCCAGCTCTGGATGCTTTTTTGGTTAGCATATGTAAACATCTGACTGTAATTTGGTAGCTGCATTTGGCGATCTAACTATACACTTTTTGGTACGCAAGTCTGATGGTCGATTCTTTATTCCGATTCTCTACGGTTAACAACGTCATTGTGATGGTTTGACCAGATCCTAACGTACAAATTTCGTTTTCCATTGGAAGAGGGATTACTTTTGGGGAATTCTTTTTGTTATGTACTGGATGGTCCAGCTTTGCTTAACATCTTCAGCATCAGTTCTCTCACGTACCCGATCCAACATCAGATCTGCAAGCTGTGTTTTGTGTCGCGAAGTCGATGAAGTGTAACCGCTGTAGAATTCACAAGTGTTGCAGATTTTTACGTTTTGAAACCACACGTTGAAAGCGATTGGAAGCGAGCTTCTGTCACCATTTCAAATTGTAATCTTATACAAGAGCTGGAGATAAACAATTTTATCTTTGATAAAAGCCGACGTATTTTTGGCTTTTGTGTTCAATTCTTTATAACTGTTAGAGGATATTGTGTTTTATGTTGGATACTTATAAAATTTGAAGTGGTTGCACTTTTTGATTTAACACCCCGTATATAATTTGCTACTGTGTGTACGTTTTCCACAGTAATTTACGTTGAAATTATTGGAATTGTGAGAACATCTCTCAAATTCTGTATGTCAATTAAAGCACTTTATTACCATTTGCATTTTTTTAAGTTTCTCCAAGTTACGTACCATATTTTCTTGGGTTAGTGTGAACTCCGCCAATTCGGCAGGTAGAAAAAAACAAAAAAGTGTGAACTACGCCAAAACCAAAAAGGTCGACAGTAATCTGAAATGTAATCCACGCCAATTTTGGGTGGAGTTAACATACGGGCTTAAGGGATTTATTTAGGGAGGGATTTATTAGTAAATTTATATTTAATTAAAAAAGTAATCGTTTGTAACAGTAACCTACCGACGCATCCCTGTTTTTACCAATAATTTTACTTTTAAAAATAACAAAAATTTATTTACTTATAATAGGGGTACCGTAAAAGGAGACTACTTTTACGAAATCTAACACTAAACTCATTAAAAACATCCCCCGGGGGTGATCCAACTCGGCAAATTGTGCTATTAGCAAGAGGTGAATCTCGCTTTTTTCAACTCTGTCGTAGGTGTTCCGCTCCGCTTTGCAGCGCTCCAGAGCCATTTTGGCAACATTAAACTCATTAAAAACATCCCCCGAGGGTGATCCAACTCGGCAAATTGTGCTATTAGCAGGGGGTGAATCTCGCTTTTTTTCAACTCTGTCGTAGTTGGATGTGTTGCCAAAATTGACTCTTCCGCGCTGCGCTACGCTCCGCTCCGCTTTGCAGCGCTTCAGAGCCATTTTGGCTTAAACTCCGATGACCATAATCTCCGGCTTATGATATAAATAGTTAACACATTGTTAAATGGCTGTTGGCGGAGTTCACATTTTGGATTACTGTTGACCTTTCTGCATTTGGCGGAGTTCACAACACTTTTGGCGGAGTTCACATTACCCCATTTTCTTTTCATAATATGGCATAGCCTCCGCACAAATTGAGAGCTAGCCTATTAACATCTTTGCTAAACAAACTATAGAGGTTATCTCCAGATTGTGACGGACTCTGATCTCTGTTTGAGTCAACCCTTTCATTAAGGGTTGCTGTTCAGAGGGTAGTTTTCGTTTCAAAATAATAGAGATTCTCCATGATAACTCAAAAGCTAATAAACTGATTTTATTCATTCAATTTGTAATTAAATTCTACATTGCTTATAAGTTATAAGCGTACTAAATTTACTTCTAAATTTTTATCGGTTCCAAAATTGTACCAAAAAAGCTTTTTCGAAAAAACTATGTTTCAACGAATCCCTTACGATAACTCAAAAAGCGGATTCTATGCATTATTTGCTTATTTTATTGTTAATTAAATTCTCTATCGCTTGAAATGATATTAGTTTCAAAATTTTGTTTTCATCAGCATGAGAATTGTAACATAAACTATTTTGATATGGTGGAAGCCCCTCGTAGGATTTTTAATACTATCCCCTATTATGCGTAATAATAATTTTTTAACTATTTGTATAATAATTCAAAAATTATTTTGCTCCAAATTCATGGTTATGTTGTATTCATAGATAAAAGCTTCCAAAAGCTAATTAAATTTAAGCATTTTCTTCTAACTTCTTTTATACTACAATATTATGGCTTAACCAATATGGTAACGGGGACTGAGCATTTGAAAAGTCTTGACAAATTTTAACATTAACCACGATCTTAACTACTTATGTATTTTAAGTCCATTAAAATACATAAAGTCCTTTAAAATGGCGCTACACTTTCGGTCAAGCAAAATGTTAACTAGAAATTTTATGTCACCATTGCTCACGAAATATGGGGCTCTGCAAGCCTCTGTACATCGGAGGTACGTAACTAGCGTTATATCTTATATATGTACTGGGAAAGACCTTTAAATTCATCAAAAACATCCAAAATCAGGTTACAGCAATTTTTTAATTTTTTCACAGATTTTGTTAGGTTGATCGTAATTTATTATTCTAAAAGTCACCGTGTCGAGACCGTCCTCGTCCTGCCGATTTTCGAGTCTGAACGTGTAATGTGAAATGTTGCCAATATACCAGGTGTGAAGTTTCCAAAAAACTTGAATTTTGGTAGAATTTTCTCGTATATCAAAACTTAATCAGCCAAAACGCTTCTTCAAAATATTTCAACAAAAATTTATATTATTTTAGATAAATTTAGATTTAGGTACGTAAATCAATGCCGTAACGAATATGTACCTACATACATTTTTGACGGCGTTGAGTTGCTTGGGGTATGCTTATAAGAACTTTTAGTTTCAAAATGAATCAAGTAATCTCACCCTGAATAATTATGTACATATAGTACATCAGCACTGCAGAACTAGTAGGCCATTGGCTTACCCTGAACTATATTTTTTTAAATTTTATTAACTATACTATACCGGGTGACCGGCCGCCGATGTGAACATAGGAAATTAACATAGGAAATTAATTTTTCTTTAATTCCTGCTTCCCATCAGAACGGATAAGAATGAAAAAAATATCAATTGAAAGAGTTTTATTTTCCGCGTCTAAAGACACCCAACACTTGATGTTTTGTTCTTTAATAATGTTAAAAATGTAGAATTAAAATAAGCGATTGTCTAAAAATCAGACCTGCTTTGGATGGTTGAACTGTCAAAACTTACGTTTAAAATTTTTAACAATGATCAAAGAACAAACCATCAAGTGATTGGGTGTCTTTAGACGCGGAAAATAAATCTCTTTAAATTGATACTCTTTTCATTCTAATCCGTTATAATAGGAATCAGGAATTTAAAAAAATGTATTTTCATGCTAAATAATCGTTTACTATTTGTGAGTCAAATTTACGAGCCTCTATTTAATTTAAAATTACTTATTTTATGAAATCCATCACAAGTTATCAAACGTCTTAGAAATTAAATTTAAAAAACCCCTCGAGGTTAAAAATTTCATTTATTTAATAATTAATAAACAGTTCCATCACTACATTTATCTTCATTTTGGTTAAAATTTAAATAGTTATATTTGCGCTAAAATGTCATTAACATAATATTATGAAAGATCAGATTAACAAAAATCTTTATGCCCCAAAACAAATACTTTTTACACCGTGTTATGAATGAAGGACGATAATGTGAAAAATTTTGTGTCCCTAAATATTATATCAAGCATTGGATTGAAAACTTATTTACAGCTTGATATTTTGCGCTGTCGTTCCTTGTTTTACTCTCTTTAATAGTCACTTACGTGAAAAAAATATACAAGTCATTTAACTTCTAAAATATGTTTAACACATTTTTCTGGCGAATATTAAAGGTTACATGAGAATACCTGTAAATATTATATAAAAATGGGTTACAATAAATTGCTCAGCGGTTAAGTGAGTTGAATGTTAATACTGAAATACCAGGTTCGAACGCAGTTACTTTATTCTGACCGTCTCTCCTCGGCAGGCAATGGCAAATCAACCAAATAATCTACCAAGAAATATTTATTTTAAGGTAAAATGACCCAGGATGTTCGAATTATAATTGAAAAGATGTCAAAAAAGTGCAATTTCAAATCTTTAATAGAGTAGAGTGGGGTCAAGTATGTAGGTTTTTTTTGAAGAGCCCTTGCGACGGTGTTTTTGCACCGATTTCGAAAAATAAGCATTCGTTGGAAAGGTTATTGATCTGGCAACATTTTCGCCATACTAACTTTATGTCTAGCATAAATATTTTGAAAGCTACATTCGATAAGGCGAAGGTACCTTTTTTTGATATTTTAAAAATTTGGGGGTATGATAGGTCACGGATATTCGAGGTGAAATAAAACTACAAGCACATGTAAAAAATTAGCTCTAATGCTTTTATTTGAAGAGTATGAATACTCCTGATGTTATAAAAATTAGTAACACTAATAATTCGATGGTTTGAGCAGTGGAGCTTTGGGAAACGGCCGTGTCTTTAATTGCAATTTTTCGGGTCGAGATATGATAGACCGGGCTCTTGATCGGCATTCGATGGACGACCAGCCTCTTTTTCGGGTTACGATGCTGGCATGATATCATCTTCCGAAAAATTAAAAAAAAAACAAAATTTCCGTGAGCGTTAAAAATAGTGACCTATGTTGCCCCCAAGCACTTGTTTCATGTTGGGGTCTGTATTTTTTTGAAAATCAAAAATATCGAAGAACCAACACAATATTCGTGTTCAGCGTCAAATTCTACATAAAAATAAACTCGCTTGACAATTATTTGCGTTAATTTAATGCACTGCATTTCAGAGAGAAAACAATGTTTTTTCACAGAAGAACTCGCGTCAAAATGAATGACACCATAACTAAACTGACAGATGCATGGCGACAGCCAAAATTTTGCCGTGAACGTTTTTCGCCACTATGTATCTAATTCACGCAAAACGGGCGGCCTATGTAATAAAATGGCTACGTCAAAGCCAATGACCTACTATGCCCCCATACCTATTTGACCCCATTCTACTCTACTTATCTAAAATGACGGTGTTTCAATTTTCATCTTGTACTATCGCATAAAGTAGATTGTGAGTTGTTTACGGCTTAAAAATCGTCTTGAAAAGTTTGCTTATCCAATTTAGGAAATCAGTTTCTCCCTAATTTTATTAATAATAATAGGTAAAAGTTTTTGTAACTTTATTACTAAAATATACAAAGGAATAATTGAACTCTGTTGCTTTTTCATTATTATACTGAAAAGTTTTGCAAAAAATTATGAACTTAAATTTATTAAATATTCCATTCGTCGCTACTCCTACAATATTTCGCATACCTACCTTCTAATTAAATTTTTTGTATCTACAAGAATATAATTTGTTTTAATTTAAAATTGGAAATAAAAATGTTATTACTCCAAAGAATGAAGTTATTCTCCTGTAGGTACACAGGCAATAAATTTGAAAATCGTGGACAAAATTCAAAAAAAATTTTTTTTAAATTTTAAAATCGATGGCAGCGAAAGTTGATATTTTCAATTGTGGCTTCAACAAGCTGGTTTATCCAATTAAATGTAAGAATATTTTCTGAAGTGAACAATACAAACTAATATAATGAAAATAAGTATCTAATAGGTATCTTATTTAAAATAATTTTCATTCAGCGTCAGAATCCAGATCATACGTCTAATTATTGATCTTTCATCAACCGCTAATAATGAAACGTAAAATCTAGTAGAAAATCACAAAAAGTTGCAATAAATTCTTCAACAATCATATAGATTAAGTGTATTATACCTTAGGGAGCTTATATTAAAAACTAAAAATTTCTTTTCGATTGGGTCTAGGACTTTTCGCCGCAGCCGTTATTTATATATTCCTATTGGATTAATTCGGATAATTCCTCAATCTTTAATATCGCATTTTGCTCACGAATTTCCAGATTTACGCCTGTGTGCGGCATAGCATGACGAATGCTGAATAATATAATGCAACTGCAAAGAAAGTTTCACATTTTCTGAAAATTTGAGAAATACATTATAAGCATTTCCTTTTTGTTGTTTACATAATAGAGATAAGCATTCTCTACAATATATTCATATTATTACATAATATATATTCATATTTTATTCCAAACAGAAAAGTAAGATTAAAGAAATTTTTAGGATTATCTCTAATATAAATTTATTTTGCTTTTATGTTGTTATATGAATAACCGCGAACATTCTAGGTCGCATGCTAAAAGCTGAACTAGGAATGACTTATTTGAATTAACCTACAATATTATGAATAAGATTACATTATACACAACTACCATTAATAAAAATGTTTGATAATATAATATTGAAAGGTTATTTTTAAATTTAATAGAATATATTGATATTCTTAATAATTCTTAGGCAGTAATAGTTTCCAAACAGTATCTCAAATATTTTAACGAATGATCATAATCTATCAAGATAAATATAAAATTTATTAGAAAATATTATAAATTATTATGTTAGGCGTATTTTATAATAAATAAAATCATGAACACAAAATATTTTACCAAAAGTTCATTATGTATGTAGTACTATTATTTTTCCTAAAGTAAATCATTTATTAAACATTTGCATGATGAGTGATTATAATGTGGGGTTTGTACGAAAAACCATTAAAATTCAAATCTGAAAATTATACAGATTCATTTTATGTAGTTTTGTTTTAATTTTGTGATAGTTTTTTATTTTAATTGTTTTACCTCATAAACTTTTAGGTACCTATAACAAAATTCTCGTAGTGAGAGTGCAAAAACTGTCATCCAAAATACTTGTTGAATTTATCGAAACGCACAAAGAATTAAACTTTTTATTTTCAATCAAATGTACAATTTCAAATTTACTAATCATCATCGATTGTTTGGAAAGACCATCAACGGACTGGGATAACGACTTTTTGAGCGCAGCTGTATAATTAGATCCTTGTCAAACTTTAAAGAATATTGTCAGAAAGACCTCATTTATCTTGGTCTGCCTCCAGTGTATAATTCTCTCTGGTATACTTCTGGTAAAAAACTATCACCAAGCGTATTTATACAGCATAGTCGAAGATAACAACTTCGGTGAACCTGATTCGGAAATTAATTTATTGAATAAACTTTTCAATTAATTTAAATTTTTTCGTTCTTAAACCTACCTATTGTAATATATTTAAAAGATTTCTTAATTAAATGTTTTCATTAGTCTCAATCAATTTTACATTTACAGCTGAGCTTTAAACTAAAATCCCTTATAATAATTTTAATTACATTTTACAGCTTAAATAATATTAATCACTGATAACATTAAGGAACGTGCGTGATTATCTTAACTTGAATCCTAAGATGCTCGACATCACAGTATTTAATTATCTAATTACTCTGTGCAAACAATTAGATTTTAAATTGTAGTGAATTTTGGATCACTTAATTTAAATTTGGGATAAATAAATTAATCATAATTGCATTTTTAAATTGTTTTTAATTTCGTTTTCTCTAAATTATTTGGGCGTATAGAACTTCTGCTTTTACCTATATAAACATCTATGGCTTTTACTAACTTTTTTCTAACCCAACAAAAGTTATAAAGTATACTAAAGACTGATCACTAAAAACATTTTACATTTTTTAGATACAGCATGCCGCATTTATGCTACTGTTGTCCATTGATTAATTAAAATACTGGTTCACATATTTTAAATGTGGAATTAATTTAGAAATTGTTTTTATGATAGCATCACATAATAGGGCACTAATTCTGAAAAATTTGCTAATGCAATTTCTGGTGTAGGTAATTTAAAGGTGTCGATATCTGCCACCACATAAATATACAAATATTTATCGATAATTATTATAGTAGTACCAGATAATTAATGTTTAACTAATTCTTGAAAACATATTATATTTTGTGGTGTTTGTTACATTAATTTTCACATGTATTGTAGTAAATTATGAAGTGAGTAGTACTCCAGTTTTTCTCCAATCAAAACTACATGCATAATATACGAAGAAGGAACATTAATGTACTTATGCAATTAACTAGCAAAATATTATTATTGTAAAAATGCAATTGTTTAAATTTATTACTCAGGCAATAAATAAATCGAAATGTTTATAATAAAATCACACTTGTTTAGAGTACGTAAAACATTCTCTGAAGTAGATGACTAATATCAAATCGTAACAATTATAAATATAATGATTTCAAAAATTGTCAACCGAAAGCAATGTCAACAAGAAAAGAATTACTTTCTATTGCGATTTGCTCTCGAAATTATGGGAAAAAACAACTTTCATTAAGAAGTGTTCTTAAGGATTGATTTGAATAATTACAGCTTTCCATAAATAAAAAACAATTTATGTATTACATTTAAAGCTATTGCGAGCTGAAGTTCTAATCAAGCTTAAGTTATTCATGAATTCATTTATCAAGATGTTCTGAGAGATATTAATGATATATCTCACTATCTGAATTGGTCATTCACATTACATTTAACTCTTTAAAAATCAATTAATTTTGTTTATTTGAAATTAATATGGTAATATGCTATATGGTTAATTTTCATGAATTTATGACGTAGGTATAAATGGATGCCGGGTATTGGTACTGCGGAGAGACAGGATATACTATTTGACAATAATATAATTGAATCAGTTATTGCTGAAACAACCTAAGTCACTTTTTATAGATGTTCAGGAAACGTAAAAAACGTTTCACTGTTAGGTAAGCAACCTGCTAAACCGAAAATTTCTAATATCGTTTTCTGCCATAAAGGATATACTTTCTTAAGTTTTTTTAGCACCAAACGATGCGGAATTGTCGAAAATATGTTTTCCATGTGTTAACTCAATTTGGCCAAAAAGTGACTTAGGTTGTTTCTGAAATAACTGATTTAATTATGTATAATATATACCGAGATACATACATAAATAATGGAGTGAACAATACGAAATAAATTAATGTGTCTATCACAACAAAATTCTTCTTCGTTAAATTCGTTATTTGAAAACCAAAATATATTTAAATCAATAAAGACAGAAACTGAATATGTCCATTTCAGTAGTTGTTAAAATATACTTTATTATTATCTTTCCTTAATGTACCTTATACACATTATGCTTTATTGATACATAAATCACTAGAGCTTCCTCAAATTTACGCGATCAATGCCTACATAAAAGCCGGACGAAAATAGAAAAAATATTCATTTTCTGCATTGATCAAGTAACTTACGAATCGTAAACTAAAATAAAAATAAAGAACAGTATCCTCTATGAAGAATTCACTGTTTATCTTTAATTATAATAAGTAATAACATATTTAAATACAATTCTGGAATGAAATTGAAAATTTGTGACAACTGTGATGACTGCAGCTGAGTGATGATGATGACGCAACGTAATTTGCTCAAAATTTTATGACGTATAATAAATAAAATATTAAAAATAAACCATGCAAAAGTACGTAAATTTCAATAACTTCAGTGATGATAAAACAGGACACTAAATTAGAATAATGAAGCAATTTGAATAATTTATGATCATAATAAACCATTAAAGCAAAGCACAAACTAGCAAAATATTCGGTAGTGTGTGGCCACAATATAAAACCATAACATACTCATTTATTTAACCTAACAAACATGATGGAATATAATATGATCATTGAATCCATAATAACTGTGTAATATTGGTAATTATCATTTGTCATAGTCATTTAGTACTCGGAGAGAGTTGAGTAACATAATATGGACATAAATCTGTGGAAGCTTCGCAGACGGTGGCTAATTAACCTCAAAATTAAATAATTTCTTCCTTACATAGCTTATCTTATTGACTCATATTCAATAAAAAGATTTGGTAAAAGCAAAACTGTCCATTAACTATAAATGTTTGTGTGAAAGATAGTCATCTTTGGTTTCGGTGACTTACGGAATACTCGATCAAATACTCGTAGTATTATATGACTTGTCTGGGTTATTACTGGAGTCACTGTTTATGCTTGCCTGTATAATAAGAGTACTACATATTGTGATGATAAAAACGAATAAGAGACTCGGGATTAAACATTATTCTCAAAAAGGTGTGGAAGCGAAAACTTAAAACTGTAAAAATAGATCTTGTTTACATTCAGAGCCAATCTGTTACTTTTACACATTACACAAATACAGTATTTTGATTTCAAAAGTGATTTGTGCGGTTGTTGTGTTTAATTTGGTAAACCTACAAAGAAGAGAAATTAGTCCATGAAATTCGAATTTACCGACAAGACTGTTACCTCCTAATTGTATGCATTTTTTGAAAATCCTAGGGAATTTTCGAATTTGAGTTGATAGGAGGTTAAGAACGATAAATGTTTCTGTCCGTTCGACGACGTTCCGCAAGCCAGTTGCCATTTTTTGAGACGTCGATTTTGAGTTGCGAATTTCGAGTTTCATATTTTTCTGGAACAAAGTTTCGATCCAGAAAGCCTTTTCAAACGATTAAATAGTGCATTTTCTGATTCGGTAGAACCAAATTTCTTTCCATGGTAGGAAAATGTTGTTAATTTTTCGAAATGACGTCATCGATACATGTGCAAGAAATTGCAGAAATTTGCGTTTATTTGATGAAAATTGTGGTAATCCAGTATCGAATCTCGTTTGTATTAGTTAATACAACAGTAAAAGCGTTTAAAAACTGTACTATTTTTCCACTGTAACAATAGTGGAAATTATCGTAGATGAGAAACACAATAAGTTGAGGTTATGTACTTACCAAAAAACAGGCTGTTAATCCAGATGTTTATTTGCACTAAACCTCACAAGAAGCACTAATTTTGTTCGTGAACAACTACAAGTCCACGGATTCACTAGGATTTGGTGAAATATTTTGAGAGGACAAAAAGTAGCAGCCTCGATTTACTACCAGGTTGCTGATGTTTCACTTGTAAGACGGGTCGCTATGGTCTACTACCGAACAAATTTCTGAAGGCGTGACCAACATCACAGCATTTCTCAAACAAATTATTGCTTGGTCCAAAACTTTTATTATTAAACTATTATTTTTGTGCAATTGTTATTTTGTCACACATTATCATAGATTTGATCAGATCGCCATTTAGCAAAATTGATACTAAATGTAATGGTGGTCTGATACAATCACACAAACTGATTTATACCGCTAAAGGAATATTTGTGGTCCAAGTAACAAGATTGAATTTTTACATTTCATATTCAAATTATTAAACAGGATAAAATTGGCCGAGTCTCTATAATTGAATTTAGAACCTAGCCTTCCCTGTAGAATACGTAGTTTCAAATATGCCCCACAGATAAGAAGCGGTCGGAACTTAACTTGTGAGTGCTCGAAACGACATAACTACCTCAGTTTCCGAGCAAGGGACTTTAATGTTGGTTTTAAATTAATGCAGATATCACAATCAGTTACACAGCAGACATTGCCCAAAAATTAGGTATAGTGCATTCGCCTTATGTTTCCCCGACTTGTTCTTAATAGATTCTATAAAGATTCAATTTTTTTTACATACTAGGTATAGAGTGAATTTTTTCCTTTAATGGTTGCACGTCACTGGGGCTTGCGCACCAAATGTGGAGTGAGAACGCTAGACACCCAATTGCACCAATTGATACAAACATACAAACCGAAATGACGAATATTCGTTTCTGCACATTAGCCACTCTCAACCATTGAGGAAAGAATTTACTCTACGTACTACATAAATCATTACGTAAATCAAAAAGTAATTAAATCTACATCATAATATAAATATCTTTTAAATTTCATATTTGCTCAGGGACTTTAAGAAACCGCACAACCCTAATAATGTAGCTGGGATCATATAAAATGTTAACTTTGCACTTCTACCGCCTGTTAGTGCCCCCAAGTGCTAGGCCAAGTCGACCTAAAGACCGCACCATTGAAAAGAACCCTTAAAAACTCTTTTATTTTTATGTGTATGTCTCATTTTCATTTTTTCACGCCTCCACTCATTACACTCCTATTGAGAGCTATCTAGATTTAACCTCGGTTTATTGCTACTTTTACAGTAATTGAACCAATTAATTTGATGTAGTTGATGCTTTAATATGCATGTACTCCATGTAAAGCATTAGATTCGGTAATTCGTATGTACCTGGAGTCCCTATAAATCTAATTACGAGATTAAATTAAAAATAATACTATATCTACATGATCTGTTGTAATGTTGATTAATTTATTAAAAATAAATTAAAGGCAATCGTCCAAGTCACAATTTTCTATTTTAATTAAAATGTGATGAGGCAACACTTTTTTGGGGTTGGTTTTTCGATTACAAGTGGAAGTATCATCATTAAAATGACCAAACTACCTACGTTTAAGACAATTCAGCACATTTGAGAATTCTTGACATTTGAAGAAATTCAGCACAAAATAAAATTCTATTATATTTAGTACAATTTTTTGTTTTTGTATATTATTATATTGTAATCAAGTTTGAAATTATGTACAATCGTAATGAAATTGTCAAAGTTTACCTTGGTCTTTTGGGTGTTTAATTGCAACTGAGAGGTATTGTTCAACAAAGGGAAACCATAACGCATTCAATCGAAAATCAAATATTATTGCAAAAGGGAAATTTATATTTGCAGCACTGAACACAATTAACAAACAAACCGCGTTTGCGAGATTGTTACTCTCTCTACACGTACTAATTACTCATTTTCTCCTAAATAATACAAGTAGGTACCCAACTTAATTTTGCGTTTTAAAATTTTGTTATTTTCCCTCCCATTGAAGAAATTCATGAGTTGCCACTGCCAATAAATAGATACATAAATAACAAGAATGTATCTACGTACTAGTATTAAATAAGGACATACATGACATCTACAAAATCTAATATTGCTTATGCCAATTTAAAAAGTTTCAACTTCCTGCAGCAAGTAAAATATTACTATCGGAAAACACGTTACCCAATTTCCTTATTTAAAAATACAGCATTTTCTTATAGCTGCAATTTGAGGTAGGTATCGTAAAAGGTAAAAGGAAATTGAAGATTATAAAGTTGTAATAGATAAAGCTAATAAATTGCTACCCATGTTAAAATCAATTTACGTTCTCTTTTGATTTTTGGCGATATTAATATCGCATTCTGAAATATTAGAGATTGGTACATCTCACACTTATATTAATAAGTAAAAAATCAAGTTTGATTAATCGATATCACTCTCCTGGTATTTTCACAACACAAGTCATTGTTTGTACCCGAATTACTTTCTTAATTAATATTCTACACAACTTTTTAATTTTATACTTGACTGATTTTGGTATGTTTACTTTTCGTTTTCTTTTCACAGTTTATTTAATCTCACATACAAAAACCTTTCAGTTTTCTTTTAGTCAACACCCAACTTAAAGAATTTAAATATAAAGTCTTTCTTTGAAATTTGAACAAGAAATTTTTTTTTAAGTTTCCTCAATTTTTAATGTTTCTTGTCAACACTTAAAAAGTTGAATAAAGTTTTGACGATCGGAGCAAAGTAAGAACTCATATTGTTTGTTAGTGTTTTCTTTCAATCTGCTTTATTACTTATGAAAAAGATACATACAATATTGTAGCAAAATGATCTCAATTAGTTTAATAATTTTTGAAATAATTAATTCAAATACTTCTGGTCTTTATGTATATTCAATGGTGTAAACTAAATTTAGAGTTCAGGTTAGCATAGGGGTATGCTTTTAGTTATTTCAATTCATTCTCCTGACATAAACTTTCGATGTTTGAAAAATTCGAAAATCATTACGGTAACATTTATATAAGTTATAAAGTAGAGTACTTTATTTGATTTACTATTTTCTACTGCTTACTCAGGAAATATTTCTAACTAAAATTGCAACTCATACGTACTATTGACATATCAATAAAGAAGAAAACGTGAAACGTGATAATGAAATTATAATAACAATTTAATGTATCCATAGATCACTTCCTTTTAATTCATTATTCTCAGTGAAACATCAATTTTATTTGTATTTTTTATTTACCAGCTTAAAGTGTAGATTTTATTGACAATACTAAAATACAATAGGATAGCAGTTAATAACAAGAAAAGAGTTAGTTAAAGTTTTAAGACGAAGCTTTACGAAGTTTTATGTTTTTCTTATATTATTGTTATTTTGATCAATCACATGAAAGAGATATTGAATTTAAAAAGAAATCCAATTATTCAAAACTCTATTTGGCATTGTTGCAAAATAGAGTAGTATCTCTTAGTGCTCGATAACAACATTATGTTCAAATTTATTACCAAAATGAGTTAGATATTACTTTTTTTTGCAACAGCAGTATAGTACTCGTATAATAAAATTGGGGCATGTACCTATGTAAGATTTAAAAACGTCTAAAGAATATTTTATTAACACGTTAAGTGCCACAAAAATAAATATATAATTATTTTAAACAAAAATCGCGCGATTTTAAAAATAAAGACTATCCCACGCAGTAACAAATAGAAGTGCCCATAGTGCAATCAAATAAGCGCCGAGAGTGCTGTCGGCGCTGGTATTTATCCGAATAAAGTATTCACAGTGCAAGCAGGTTTTTATAAGCGGCGACTGAAGAGCATTATTCATAAGCAAGCTGCCTGCATTTTTTCTTTGCTGCTTAGGAATTTTAAATCGCTTATTACTCTTATTTGTCGGATTAACTGCGGAAGGTACTATTAAGAAGATAACCTATGGAAATTGTTAGAATATCATTAATTAAGATTTAATAAACTAAATACTTAAAATACCCCTCAAGAAAAATATCTAATAGGGTAAAACAGGAAATTCATATCCAACCTTTTAGTACCGCAAATCTTTCATTAAATTATTATGTACATTAGTCTGATTAACTGGGCAATTCAGTAAGAGAGAAATTAAAAATGAAATAGAAAAATTACTTTTGTAATATCTAATTCTAAAGTTGTGTTATCTTTGAAAGAAAAGGGATTGGTTTTCGGATACAATCTGATTAATCGAGTTTGCATTAATTTTAGTTAGTATCTACTATAACCCATTAAAATATTCAACCATGTTTGAAAGCATCCTTTAAAACGGAATTCAATACCAGGTGATTCTAAAACTAGTATAATTGAATTTAATAAAAAAATTTGAGAAAACCTTTTAATTTAATTTTTGATTAGATCATAATCCAAGTATCTAACACGGTTCGGCTATGTAATTATTAATGGATGTATTGAGTGTTGAATGTAAAGTAGCATTAAGTCTCTTTTCGCAAAGTGACCCTTCGGACTCTAAATGCTTGTTAAATAATATTACTAAGTACTCATCTTCGGGGAGCAACCTAGATAATGGGTCCGTATTTAAAAACTTGTAGTAACTCTAAACTCGAACGAATACCGAAGCTTTCAATATGAATACTAAGTGACCCTTATAAAATGCTTGACCCTCAATGTTAAGCTTCATTTACTCTTCTCTAGTATTAAGTTCTAAAATTACAAGCACATAATTTCGAAAAAAAAATTATTTAGGAGTATTTAAAGGAAATGCGGTACCTGCATCAAGATATTTAATCTTTGAAGTATCTTTAAAATTCTAAATATAGTTTTAATAACTCTAATTTAGTTTAAATTTAAAATTTATTGATTTAGTTTACGTTACAAGGGGTTGTATCTACTTAAAGTGAGAGATTTTTATGATATTTTAAGCCATATTAACATAATTTTGTTAAAATATACTAAAAAGTATCGTTTGTATACATTTTTAACAAGAAAATCTTGACAACTAGAGAAAATATGGCGCCTGTTCCAATTTTTATCATGACTTGCGGTCACCATGATAACTCTGGAGCGGCTCATATGAAATAAAATCACAAAAAGGATCTTATTAGTACATTATTATACTCAGTGCGTGAACGAAGGGCTTCGAAAAATTTTGGTTAAAAAAATCGGGATCCTTCGGATCGAGGCTATGTTCAGGAACATGGCCGTATGGTTTGCGTGAATACGTCGTCCCGGGATACCCGTTTACGCCCCCGTCTATACCGATCGGATAACATAACATTCAAAAATTTAATTAAATATGTATCTATCTATATGAATTGCTGATTGCAGAAAGGAAAGTACTACAAAATCAACATTTCTAAATACTCGATTTAAAGCGTCTGATATTGATCTAAAAATTGTATCTTTTTTGTTGTTTCATATAAGGAAAATATATTTCTAAAGGATTGTGAAAAAAAAAATACAATTTGGATATCAATTTTACACACAGCAGACGCGTTAAATCGAGTATTTCGAAATGTTGATTTTGTAGTACTTTCCTTTCTGCAATCAGCGATTCATATATTATAATATTATACATTTATGTAGACATACCGACACTGGAAAGGTCAATGGGCGTAACCCTCACTAAAAGTTTTTTTTTTGCCAGGAGAAACTAAATTAATTATTCATGCATGAATTGTTATGGTTGAAAACTGCAATTTTGTGTGTAATAAGTTTTGTTTTATCAATTGAAAATTATTGTGAAATAATACTACCCTTGGTTTAATAGATATCAACCAATATTTAAAAAAAATTTTAATGTGGGTTACGCCTATTGACCTTTCCAGTGTCGATACTATAGCATAATTTATCATATTATCCGTTGATATGATTTGATCCATTAGCAAAAGTTTGGAAGTTCCCAAGATGACCTATTCACACAAACTCTGTAATAGGAATGTCACAAAATATTGGAGTGGCGGTAATTTATTATTAAACTGGTAAATATTAACTTAATAAAATTTATTATAAAAGTAAAAGTTTTCTAAATGAATACCGTAGCGTATTTCTGGTCTTCCTAATGGAAGCAACGGATAAAAATGTCGTTGTCGTCGTCGTTAAGCATCGAAGACAATTTTATTCATAATGGTCCTGTGGTAAGATAACTAAAATAGGTGACATATGGCATACAGGATACATCAATATTCCGGGTAAATGTCAGATCAAGGCAAGTATTGCCAAGAGTGCTTGGAGAGTTTTGTACGCAGTCCATATTGAACTCTCGTTTCATGAACTCTAAGAAGTTCTTGTTCTGCACCACATCCACGTTAAAGTCACCGCATAGCACCATTGGTGTTTCGGTGTCGGGGCACATGGTTCTAATATGCTTATTCTTTACTGATTCCGAGTACTGTTTGAGCATCGACATAAAGATCTGTAGAGACGACTGCGACACACCCGGATGAATATATATAGAACCAAGTAAGAACTTGAACTGGTTCTTGAACTGCACGCTTACCATGCACATGTCTCCCGCATCTTCCCAGTCGTTGCGCATTCTGTCGTCGCCTCTGGTTATGACGTTACAATCTGTCAAACTGCGGATATTTCTGTAGATACAGACTCCGCCGGCTTTGCGTTTTGTAGGCTGCACGATTATGGATTTGTCTGCCACCTATAGGCGCTTGTTGTTATTGTGAACCTTGCATTCAAAACCTTCAATGTTCACCGGTGGCAGAGACTCGTCCATCCACGTTTCGCTGCAGATTAAATAATCGCATCCACTAATCACGGTGTCAGAAGTTATGTCCCGAGAGTGTACCACCAAACACTGGGTGTTGAGACTGCACGCGATTATATCAACCTTACCATCATTATCGCCATGGGACGTTGTTTTAGTTCCTATGAACCGTTCCACCCGCTCAGTAAAAGTTTGCAAACTATGATTGTCCATTCTTGCGTACTCGTCACGTATGTCTTTGATAGTAGGTGTTGCGCTACCATAGCCATGATAGAACTTGAAATCGTCTGTCGAGTTGGTTATATAGAGTCCTTGCAGAGATGTTACTCGACTCATCGCCACATATACCAATTGAGTCTGTTGCGAACGATCATATACTGAAAGACAACTTCGTCGAACGTCCCGTCCCGCCTTGCGATTTGTGTATGGTCAACGCGCAAGCGGGGACTAGCGGAAACTGCCTTCGTTTGCATTTGATTTCAACATCAAGAGATATGTTGGCCATGCAAGTATTAATATGCGTCCAGTCTCGACTAATTACAGTTGACTTGCACATCACATGAGGTCTGGCTTTTACGCGTCTCTTCCGACCGATCACGGTGTTGGGGAACTCTATCCACAGTCTTATATTGCCAACCGCAGAAACATCATCGCCGTTGTTAGTTGCAGAACCGATGTTCTCCTCCTGATCACGATCGGTGTTTTCGTTCACAAGCTCGATATATTTTAGAAAACACTGCTCTTTTCCAATGCTCTCATCTTTTTAATTCTTTCTCTTACATTTTCTAACCTCGCATTTCTTTTTTCTTCTGTTTCCAATGCTCTCATTGTTTTCATTCTTTCTCGTTCACATTCTAACTTTGCATTTCTTTGTTGTTTAGTTTCTGTTGCGTTAACCTCCGCATTATTCTCTTGCCCTTTTCTCTTTGTGCCACTTTCTATGCCTAAAAACATACTGTTTGATCGTTTTCTTTTGTTTGGGTTTGTTCTATCTCTTGCCATAATTGAAGGAACCTCGCAATTTGTAATATTAACAGAAAACCTTAAAAGTAAATTCTGATTAAAAATATCTTTTAAATGGTTCCGCATCACAGGAATATTGAATATCTGTTGCGATGGATTCATGCCGTTAGCTATAGCAACAGCGAAAGCTATCGCAAACACACCGCAATCAACGCCATTGGTTTGTTGTTGAACATCTTCGTATATAATGGGAGGTTTATTTGGAAATAACCGATCAAGAAACCGTAGCTGATCAGAAGTAAGATTATTAACCTTATAATTATTGGCGCTGTCATAGATATGTATTCCAGAACCATCGTAATAATATGTGCATATCCAGTGAGTGATATTGTCAGTTGCTCTCGCAGGCAGAATTTGAATATGCCGTGTACTCACTGAAACTATATCATTGTACATATGCCACATCAATAAAGCTTCTTGTGGTCTGAACTCTGTATTAGCCACCAGGATTTCGTTAAACTTTGAGATGTGATCAGTTGAAAGATAGTCATTAGAAGTTAGTTCTTGAATTGCTATCTATTGCAAAGGTAGGATGTTAGACATTTTTGTAATCTCCTCTGTTATTGAGGTTCACTTTAAAATTGTTTTCAAGTCTATAATACTATATATTTATCTCGACCTTTATAGGCATATTTCATCACATTATCCGTTGAAACGTTGATACGATCATTATCCATTAATCCGCTATCTGTAATTAATTATATTGTGGGTATTAAGTTATGTGGTCGGTGTGTTGACAACGAACAAATCTCCACTTATCTTTTGTTAACGATGTATTTAACAAAATAACAATAACGAACAATAACAATAACGATTTATAACAATAACGATAACGGGTTCTAGTAGTAATTAACAAATAACAATACAACAATTATGATAAAAACCTGATACATATGAGTGAGATACATAGTGTGCGATTGATTCACTATGACCGGTATGACCATGGTGCGAACTTGATGTATGCTGATTGAGTACTGGTTGAGAACTTGTTGAGTTGTGGTTGAGAACTTGTGGAGCACTGGACTGGAACTGGCGGTTATATTCCTCGTGGTTGTGTGGTGTTACAGATTGCCAACCTAAGAGGTGCTGGCGCAAATAATTTGAATTTGAATTATGGGTTGCCACAATATCATGTCCTATAGGCACGGTGGCTGAGCAGATAATGAGGTTTTCCTCGCGCATCTTACGGATGTCACCTTTTCGATGTGGTTATGGGTAATTATTTTTTACATTTTTTAGTGGTGGGGGTAAATTTTTTAATCGGTTTAACGTCTCAACGTCTTAACGTTTCAACGGATAATGAGATTAAATATGCATATAAAGGTCGAGAGATAAATATATTTGACAAGAATTTTAAGGTGAAGTAAACTATAGAAACAGAATGGATTCCTACCAATTCGCAAAGGAAGTTAAAGCTGAGGTGGAATTGATTGTCGCGATGACAAGAACCGACCATTGGCAACGAAATTGCTATTTAAGAGCGTTGAGACTTGCATCTCTTAAAAATGCATTGAAGATCTATCGCGAAGATCCGGAGCGGCAGTGTGAATTGAGACATGCGGAGGCATTTAAACGTAGACGTGCAAGTAATAAGCGTAAGGCGGAAGAGGAATTGGCCGCAAAAGAGGCAAAAAGAATTAAAGAAGAACATGCAGAAGTGACAATATGCCTAGAAAGCTTAAAAGAAGATATTTTTAGTGATGAAACACCAAAACAGGCAAAAAATTATAAGATAATCTATTGTAAATTACGGTTCAACGGATAATTAATTATTGTCTATATCTATATAGGTTTATCGAGATTTACATAAATGCATAAATATATTTGACAAGAATTTTAAGGTGAACCCCAAGAATGGATTCCTACCAATTCGCAAAGGAAGATAAAGCTGCTGCCGATTTTATTTCATACATACGAACATACACACAATTTTCGTTAGTATATATTTTTATTAAATTTTTCAACATGCGGGGTAAACTTTTCGTACAAACACACATTGTTCGTTACATATTTTTATTAAATTTTTCAACATGCGGGGTATACTTTTCGTACAAACACACATTGTTCGTTACATATTTTTATTAAATTTTTCAACATGCGGGGTATACTTTTCGTACAAACACACATTCTTCGTTACATAGTTTTATTAAATTTTTCAACATGCGGGGTATACTTTTCGTACAAACACACATTGTTCGTTACATAGTTTTATTAAATTTTTCAACATGCGGGGTATATTTTTCGTACAAACACACATTTTTCGTTACATAGTTTTATTAAATTTTTCAACATGCGGGGTATACTTTTCGTACAAACACACATTTTTCGTTACATAGTTTTATTAAATTTTTCAACATGCGAGGTATACTTTTCGTACAAACACACATTTTTCGTTACATAGTTTTATTAAATTTTTCAACATGCGGGGTATACTTTTCGTACAAACACACATTTTTCGTTACATAGTTTTATTAAATTTTTCAACATGCGGGGTATACTTTTCGTACAAACACACATTTTTTCGTTACATAGTTTTATTAAATTTTTTAACATGCTACCGATTTTATAGACGTATTCACGTCAAAAAAATAGCGACGATTTTCCCAATAAATTCGATTTTCAGGGTTACAAAATTCAGATTTTTGACACAAAAATATAATTATTTTAGTCTAAATGAAAATCCCTTCGGTTACGCACTGCGTATAAGAATATACTAATGAGTTCCTTTTGTTTTTTTATTTCAAATGAGCCGTTCCCAGTGGTGGATTTCCCAACAGGCGCAAGAGGCACGCACTTACCCTAGATGCCTTAGATTTGCAGTTATTTTGATTTCAGTGCAATTTTTGATTTAAATTTTTTGATAAATTTAATTTTTTGATAAAAATTTAATTGTGTTCAAATATTCTAAAATTCAATGAAAATATTAATTCCGCTGTAATAAACACAGGAAAAATAACGAAAAAATTCTAAGCCCTAAGATGCCTTAGATTTTCAGTTGATTTCAATGCAATTTTTGATTTAAAATTTTTGATAAAAGATTAATTTTATTGAAATATTCTGAAACTTTATGAAAATATTAATTCCGTTGTAATAAACACAGGAAAAATAACGAAAATATTCTAAGCCCTAAGATGCCTTAGATTTTCAGTTGATTTCAATGCAATTTTTTATTTAAATTTTTTGATAAAAGTTTAATTTTGTTGAAATATTCTGAAACTTTATGAAAATATTAATTCCGTTGTAATAAATACAGGAAAAATAACTAAAAAATAACTAAAAATAATTAAAAATTGAAATTTCATCACAAAATTCAGTCTTTCAACCGCCTAATATATTTCATCAAATTTTAAAGAGCCGTTAAAAGTAAAGGTGGACTTCTATTAGCTTGTTAGAGTTAACACACGTTTTCTATTGGTTAATTAGGAACTTTTAGATAACGCTTTTATTATAAAACCGGCATAAGCGCTAAAATATTAGAATTTTAACTAATATGTAAAGAACAACATACAAGAAATTATATTTAATGTCACTTTAAAAATTGTGTCACGTAGAATCGTGCTTCGGCGAATCGTTCTCGGCGAATCGTGTTTCGGCGAATCGTTCTCGGCGAATCGTGTCTCGGCGAATCGTTCCCGGCGAAGTGTTATCGGCGAATCGTTCTCGGCGAAATGTACCCAACCCAATAATTATATATAAGTTTGTATTTTGTTGAACTCGAATTACTTTTTCCTTAGATTACATTTTAAACATAATGGTGCTATATCTATCCTCAGACATTGGTCACAGAGTAACTCAGCTCAGTATCCAAAGTGAATAGAAACATTTTCACATAATTGGATAATATCTATATCGTGCAACCTTAAAATGAGATTCATGTAGTACCTACACACCAGGTTAGGTCTTACTATCAATGAATTCTAAAGGAATTTATAACTTAGCCTTAATGTTTATTATCAGAAATAATCTGGGTAATTAATTAACTGTCAAAACCAGCAAAAATTGATATATCAAGTTTATTAAATTTTGACCCACATAAGTGCAATTATTAGCAATTGCAAATTGGATCTACATTTCATATTCAATAATTGGACGAATAAATATTTTGCAATTACAAAATGTTTTTGACATATTCTGGAAAACCATTATCATTTATAACATATTATTATATTACTCCAATTTAAAAATGTTACTAAAATCCCAATCTACAGTTTTACTTTGTACTTTTTTTAATTGCACTAATTTGTTTAATTGCTGTTTCAGTTTCTTTTGAAGTACTTGGAAATTACTCCATTTTAGAAATACTCTTTGTGAATTTTAATTAATATGCGTAAATGCTTGTGTTACGTTAAAATTTTACATATTATGATGGTGTACCTATAGTGTCTGTTATATACAATGGAATGTTTAATTACGTATTAGAACTTTGAAAATTTGCGAGAATCATACGCTTTAAAGAATCTGTTGTTAAATCCGAACATTTAATTTTTTAAACCGTTTTTTATTTATACATACAGTCTATTTATCTATTCATTCATTATGCAAATAAGTAATATGAAAATAAGTGAGAGTGAAAAACTTTCCTTTTAAGGAAATGAAAGAAGGTTCAATTTTAAAATATATTGCTAACATAAAGTGAAAATTGCGAGGTTGTGGCGAATTAGCAATTTCATTTAGTATAGGAGAAGATTGGAATGTTAGAATAACAGTTTTTTGTATTATTTTTTAATATTATTTGTATTAGTTATCATCATTCAAGTAAATTTTACTCGGCAGGGTGACTGCGAAACAAAACTTTAGTAGCATACAAGGTATTTGGTTGCAGTAGCGTTGTAGTTACATTCTGTTGAATAAATAGGAAGGCTACAAAGCAAACATTCTACTAACTTCCGTATTGTAGTAAATTAAGTTTGTTTACCTCTTCAATAGCCGTTGAAGTAAATATACCACTAGATTTGTGGTTTGTAATTAGAAGTTGGGATCTCTTTTAAACTTTAAATGGTGCTTCAAGTAGATGAGGTTTATTATAAAGGACGCGCGGATGCGCACTCCAACCATTGCCAATATATCTCATAATAGTACTACATTGATAATTTTTGTTATATTATAATGAAATGTTTTAACAAAAATTATTAGATTGTGAAAACAACATAAAATTAAAATTTTAAGAATTTCCAGTAAGATTATCTATCACTTTTCTACTAAAGAGGCAAATGCATTTACATTTGGCACAGTTGGTAATAACAGAAATGGTTTTAACTTAAGGGGATGCTAAAAACATGGGCAAGTTTAAAATAAATCATAAGCTAAGTCAATTTTATTATTCTAAGTTAAAACGTCAGATGTTTTTGAAAGGCTTTTAACAAACAAGGAAAATAAAAGTCTACTAATAGTTTATCCAGTACATATACGTAAGGATATTATGTGAAGTTATTTACTTAAAAAATGACTGTTACAAAGGTAACTATATCATGTAAGTTAATAAGTATACTATTATGCAAAATGGTTCTTGTCAATTAGTACAGTACGATACAATTTATATGCTTTATGCAACATTTGTCGTTTTGCTTTTTGAGCAGTAGCTACTAACAAACTTTCTGCAAATTGGTTAAACCTCAAATCGTTCTCTACAACCCTCATCAAAAGCATAATAATTTGCATACAGAGATATTTTACATTAAGATGACATAATACGATGATAATAATTTAATAATAATAATAATACCCGTTTCACAAAAAAGCGTATAACGAACTATTAAGTAACGGATCGTTTAAGGAAATTTTAATTGTTTAATTTTAATTTTAAACAAACATTTCGTGATGTCGCTGTAACAACCGGGGGTGCGTTATTAAAATTAATTATAAAATTGTCTCTTAAAATTTTGATAATAATTTTAGAAAACACAAGAACCTTTTTACTTGGCCTAAATAAAAAGTCACCCCAGAATGTTCTCTAAATTTATTTGGTTTCCCAAAAATTTCTCGAGTTTTGAGATACTCCTGAATTTTTGGGAATATCGACGAAAGTTCCACGGTAACAAAGGACAGTCTATTTTTAGTTTTAACGCTGCCACCCGTCAAAATTCTCTTTGTTAGTTGTCCTGGACCTCTTCGATACGTTTTGGTAGCCCTGGTTTGATTTCCCAATCTTCACGAAATGACGTAATATCGCTGGCTAACGTAGGGTGAAAGGTGCCCTTTGCAGTGATTTTGGGAAAACGTAGGAATCGTTAACTTTTGAAAAACTTCCACTTTATTTTATGGGGTTCTTTTAAATTCAAAATAAAAGAATTCATATTTCCCAAATAAGGTAAAACACCCACTAGTTGAACAGTTTTGAAAGTAAAACCTATTTCACTCTAATTTAAGCAAATAAAATTCGATTAATTTGATTAAAATATGTTATTTATGAAAATATAGATAGTTTTGCATATAATAGCAAAGAAAAAAGGAATAATTAATAAAATTATCATATTTTTACAAGGTTTTTAAAATATACTTCAAATGCAGCTGTAATTGAACAATCTATTTTGAATCGCAGCCGTAATTGAACACTCCGGTGGTGGTTGTACTTGAACACGTGTGAAAATAGTAAAAATCAGTCAAAATCAAACAAAAATCCAATCGATATTCTAAAGATACATTTGGCAACATTGATTTATTTATGTATGACAAACGTAATGGACAAACGTGATCATTTTATGTTAGTTTTTTCGAGTTCAAGTTCATAACCTAAAAACTGTGTTTGCGCGGTTTACGGTGTAGTAACTTTCGATGGCAAAAGTAGCATGCTTATCGGCTATTCCACATGTCAACTTTCAAGTTAACAAAAATATAATTATTTCGATTTATAATTTAAAAAAACTTATAGAAATCAATTGCTAAATCATCAAGTAATTATAAAATACGGATATTACTTATTATGAATATTCCGTTTTTGCATTAATACAATTTCAAAAATCTGTTCAAGTACTAGTTCCATTTCTTGCGGTGTTCAAATGCTGGGTGTTTTACCTTATAACAATTTATTAAATTAAACTGAATTATTTACAAAAATTTACAAAAATAATTAAACTCGAAATTATAATATGACAACACTTTTGTTTGCCACAGTATAAACAACAAAATAACTTTTGAAAGTAATAATTGACGAAACGTTCAACCAACTACAAATTGTTTCCGTCTCTGAATATCAATTATTCAGATTTCCAAAATTAAACATAAAACAGATTAACTTATCAAACCTTACTTTAACGATTAAATAATATTGGCTAAACTTATATGCAGCCAAAACTATCAACAAACGAGGAAACAATCGTCTCGCGATTATCCTTTAAAATATTTATCAATAACCTGATGAGAAAATCTCACTCTAAATTAATTATTATAATATAAGGAACCCAAATACATTTCCTTAACAACTCGTTAGAATACAAAAATTTGCGTTCTCAAATTATGATTTGACAAACGCGCACACAAAATAAAATCATTTATCAGTAAACAATAAATTTTTTTTACCTTTAGTTGTTTCAGCAAAACCACAAAAAACTTAACTTATTTATTTAAGTCGAGAAATTAATTCAATTATTTAAAGTTAATTGACCACCACTAACGTATTTATTCAAACAATAGTTCGATAAATAGTTGCAAACAAAATTATTAATTGAGCGTTTGTACTTTACAAAACTCAATCATTAAATTCAAAAACAAAATCGCACATTGGAGTCTTCGACTTCAGCTTTGTGTTTTCGAAATTTGCTTCCAAATGGACAGCAAGTTTCTTAGCAACAGGTGAAGGAGGACTCTCTATTTAATTCACAAAATTAACCCGCACACTCGAGTCTACAAATTTGTACCCTTATCAAAAAGCGTCTATGATCGCTCCTCGAGCAACGCAATTTTGATGCAGGTAACGATGGGACTCTCCCTTATCAGTACAGTTACCCATATTTATAACTTCTGACCCACTTCTCTTCCAAAGTGAATCTTTTTATTTCTTATGTTAAAATCCATGTGAGTAAAAGACGTTCTTCCGGCAATTAGAGGAAGATACATTTTTTCTGCGCGTAGAAATAGCCGACTTAGCAATTCCCACACGCGTCTACTGGTAATTGAAAATTTATTTCTAATTTCTACATTTTTTGACTTTTTCAAATTATTTTTAGATACTGGGAATCGTTATCTCTTAAACGTTACAAATATTCAATTCATTTCTTTGTAGGACCAATATTAAGAATTGGCCTCGAATCTTGTCACTAAGATGGGAAGTGTAATCCTTATCTAAGAGGAAATGGTCATCAAATTCTCTCCGTAGCTCAGCACGTAGCACACCTGCAATACGTAGGTATATTTTCTACATTACAATGTAGTAATTTACTTTGTCGCAAAGTTAAATTTGAATTTTAGCTCAAAGTAATTTCGACTCGATCCCGTCGATATTTTTAATTTGAACGAAATTTTACGCTGATTCCAGAGGTATAAGAATCGAAAAATTTTCTAAAACGTCAGCACATTTGAATTACTGCATTTCCATAGGCGTACACAAATTATTTTCTTTTACATCTAAAATTGCATTTTAACTTTTAAATCTTTTAAAAACCATAACTAGAGAAATAAACAACCCGAAATTAACCCTTAATTTCCGGGGTGTTACATCGTTGTAACGCACCGTTATTTTTATTACGACCCAAAAGCTCTCGCTATTAGCGGTCGATTTAATGTTAAATTTCACATAAAATATGACATTTTACGGTCCGTAACGTTTAACGGACTGTTAAATTCAGTTTCGAACGCTTACCTTGTAACAGAGGGAGGTCGTCGGCTAGCGATATCTGCGAGAGGCTGTGGGTATTAAGGTGCTATCAAAATGGTAAGCACCGTCGATATTAGTCGCTCATCAAAGTTTCCATTAAAAACACCATAAAATATAAAAGAATAAAGGGCGCCAACCGAGACTTATCTCGCGGAACTCTAAGGAATCGAGGGAAAATAAACGAATCAGAAAGAGCACGCCCCGATTCACACGATAAAAATTAATAATCCACAAAATCATCCGTGTATGCTCCTGAGTGTCCTGATCAGTTTGCTATTCTGTATAAAAAAAACACAGAATACCGTAGACTATCTGGCGACAAGTGCGCACTTAAAGTATACAAATTGAATTTTTCAAAACAACCAAAGGTCCTGGTCGCTATAATGGTGGAGAACAAAAATACTCCCTCAGGGAAGGTTGGATTCCAACTCAAAATTAAAGACTAAGGTGAATAAAGCTGATTTAATAAAATTATGCAAATAAGCTGAGTATTCAATCCTGATTCTTACGACAATTTTCATCCCTTGACCGTTCGTATAATAGTGTAAGATTGTTTTGGATCACAATTACTTTACTATCAATTTGATACCTAAATTGTGGTTCGAGATCTTCTCAAACCCAAAATTCAAATTTTATACATTAAAAAAATATTCAAGTACAAATTCAAACGAACCATTTTGTGCACGTTGTTTTGAAACCATTAGAATAGTTGCTCTGTCTTCGTTGAGGTGTTGACGTCATATAGTATCCACGACAGGTGTCGACCAGACGCGCAGTTTCCTCGTGCTTTCCAACGTCGGATTTTACCAAATTCAACCAATTTTTTTTATTTGTGTTGCTGCAATCGTCCACGGATCAGCTGCTATGTATTCCAAGCGAATTTACAACGCAAGTTATACCAACTTTTTCGCCTCGAGGTAGGTTTTACTTAATCTCAAAATACAATCTTTCTAATTCTTCGAATTTTAGAATCATCCAGCACTGCGATCGCTGGATTAACAAACTCCGTCAAATTAGCTATCGGATGATCGATAATTCGTCCAATAATTGCAAATTGATATTACCGATTCACCCTTGTACACTAGGTCAGCTTTTCTAAACGTCGCAATTTCTATCTTCAAACCAAAAATCTAGGAGTTCCCGTAACAGGAATATATCATCAAACAATCACTCAAGTGGATATTCCTGTAATCATAATTTGACTCCAAGAAAAACGCAAATCTTCACATTTCTCAGCAAACGAAAAACAACTTCCGCTCTCGCAGAAGGACGTCTCGTAAAACTCAAACCTTTTCACTTCCTCCGCAGCGCCACACTCTTCTAAAATCAAAAATCTCGAAAATTTCACCAAAATAAAATAATTTTGTAGGTAAACACATTGGCGCCAATTTCAAATTTCGTAGCAAAATAGTCTATCTTTTGTAGGTTCACTATAATCCGTCACTGCACTTGCACGAATCACACAATATGTAAAATAAACTAAATAGTTGGTGTGTAGTGTCATACATAGTAGGTAACAAATTTGGCCTTTTATTGAACAGAATTTATTCTCAACGCATAAAGATATCCTTTTTACACCCCTTTTGAATATGATGTCTACCCCCCGAGTCCTTAACTCGTTTGATACACCACAAAAATTATTCACAAAGCATAGATAAGTGCACAATCGATAAGTGGACAATAGCACAGCCTTTGGCAGACACAGACTTTCTGCACTACCTAGCTGAGGAAATTGCCCGTCTAGCAGTTAACAAGGTCTGTGGCTCCCGACCTCAAAAATTCAAAAATTTTACACGTTAGGCAACCTACCACACAACCTGAAAGTTTCGCAAAGCGGCCACCATCTTTAATTTTTTCACCAATCAATGCAAGTTTTACACGGCGGCAACCAACTTGTTTGTTTAAATGTCAAATAATATAAACGAAAGATAGTGGCCGCCGTGTAAAACTTGCATTGATTCGTGAAAAAATTAAAGATGGTGGCCGCTTTGCGAAAACCGAACCGAACCCGAACGGTCACGGAAAACGATGAGCGATATAGCAGGAGCCACAGACCTTGTTTTCTGGATTGTGCGTCTAGCAAAATTTACGTTGTTCCGTTGCCTATTTATGTGGGCTAGATCGCGCCAATTACAGAATAACCAGATTTACTAATTGGACTGGCTTCATTGAAGACGGTCAAATATTCTTTTTCTGTCAAATACTTGACGTAACCGACTTAAAATTCAAAATAATATCCGCGCGGACCGTAGCTTAACTGACTTTCATTGATTGTCTACGCAGATTATAATAGCTCAACTACATATAACTTGATTGTCTAAGCAACGAAAGAGAACGTGCTAGCAACTGTTTATTGGTGCACTATTCAATAATATTGAATAGAAAGAGAATAGAAAAGAAAGAGAGCGGTCGGAGCATAAAGAGAGCGGTCGGAGCATAACGGTTAAGTACGTTGATTGTTGACACGAAATGCCCGGTTTGATTCCGGATAAGGTAAAAACTTTATTCTGGCCGTCTCTTGTACAGAAAGGAGAGGGACCCCTACTGTATACGTACTTTGTCCCAAGAAAGCAGTATTCGCAAAAATGATAAGCAATTGCTTATCATGAATGCTGTCATCATGAATTCGGGCAAAACGACCAAGAAGAAAAAGAATTCAATAATATTGCTCGCGCGACAATAAAAATGACGACTCGACAAGTTTTAATCGATGCGTTTGGCAATACTGTTTTTACGTGGACCACTAACGAGGACCAACTTTATTCATTGGCAGCTCAATTTATTACACCAACGCTTGCATATGTGCAAACCACTGAAATACAAACTGCCTTCTGTTGCGCAACCCTTAATGAGAGAGTTGCGCAAGACAAAGATCCAGATTCAGTCGCAATCCGGAGAGAATCTCTCCAGTTTATGTAGCAAAGATCTGTAGACTAGTTCTCAATTTGTAGGGAGAAGCGAGGTCGAGAATTCTGGAAATTAACGTAGTTTGGGCAATTACAATAAAACATAGGGATGGTATGTCTACCCCCGAGTCCTTAACTCGTTTAAATTAATAAAAAAACGTTGTTGGTAGTACGAAGCAATACTGATCCCCAGATGGTAGAAAAATCACCAAGGTAGCGAATTTGGCGTTACCAAAGAGAACGAAAGTTCGAGGCTATGTTGTTGGTTGACAACAACAACGCTCATACACGACGCTAATCGAGTAAAGTTAAATCTAGTCGTAAAACTTGTGCACTAAAACAGCGTAGAGCTTGCACACTGCAAATTAGCCTCTCTTATCGTAGACTGATCAGATGTTTACAGGAGCTAAAAACATTAAAGGACAGCTGGACCACTTGGCACGAAATACAGTGGCGTCGAGACAAAAAATCTTCTAGCTCAAAAATTGGGTTACTTGCTCCAAACGAGGAAACTTTTTTATTCAAAATGACGTTAGAACTGGAAGATGCATTTCAGTGTCATCTTCAGAAAATATCGATGCAGTCCATGACTTGATATTACCAAACCGTCAAATTATACTAAAACGTATAACTAAGATACTATGGATTTCAACTTACACGTCGATCGCATTGTTCATATCGAATTGAGCATGAAAATTGATTTTGCAAAAGGGATTACCGAATGAACAGAACAGAAACGAGAATGAGAATGAGAGAAGTGGTTCGAAAGAAACACAACCCAGTCAACAATAATCAATAGATGAAGCTTGGGTGCATTTCTACGATCCAGTGACAAAGCAGCAGTCAAGTCCAAAGAAATTTTACGTTCAAAATTCTGCTGAAAAAGTTTTTGTCTTAGTGTTTTGGAATAGTCATGATATTAATAAATTATTCTCATTGATGACTTGGAAAAGGTGAAAACCATAACTACTGGAGATTATTAATCATCATTATGAAGAGAAATGCGAAAGAAAATGGTTGAATAAGATGCAGAAAAATCTCCAAGGGATTTTTAATTTTGCAAGACAATTTGCAAGCTCCCAAATCACACATTGATATAAATAAACTTCGTGATTTTTATTACTAAAATTATTATCTTTTTTCTAAACTGACTAAAAGCTTGAAATGCCCGAAAAGGCGGCAAAGTTTTTTTCAACGAAGACGTGATGAAAAATGTGGACGGCTGGTTTTCAGACCAAGGAGAAACATTTATTTTAAAGGCTACAAGTTCGATGTAAAGGGCATGTTGAATTAAGGGGAACTAGAGGAACTATGTAAAATAATAAAATACGAGTATTTATCAATTTCAAATTTTCATTGCTTCTGTATTAGTAGGCTAAGAACACTAAGAAGATATCAATATCCCCTCGTATATAACCTTAAGGGCAGGTTAACTCAATAAATCAAGAAACCTAATCTGAATCAACGAAATTTATTCGGGCAGCAAAAATATACGCGGAGGGACTCCATGCTCCAGCTTGATACCCCTGTGTTAGAGTCTAGGTAGCAATAAGGGTACATTAGGGAGAAGCTTAATGATGAGAATGGGTGTTAAACGAATAGGTTTACCGATGTACGGTGTTTAACTTTAACGAGTAATTAATCTAATATAATGAAGGGGATGGAAGGGGATTATATTGAAATGTCATAAAGTCAATCAAAGAGGCCGGTTAGGGAGTTTCTTTAAAGTTTAAAATTTGTCATTTGTAAGACCTAATATGGAGATAATTTTGCATAACTAGCAATAAAATTGTAACTTTAAACACATAAAACTAAAACAGATTTGATTTTCTTATAAGTGTGAAGTGCTTCTTACGATTTGTGATGTGTTTACACGGGTGTATCAATTGTTTACCTGAAATTGGAAAATTTCTGTAATTTGAATAAACGGCGCTAGGAAGTGACCACTCACGATTTTTGTGTTGAATTTTGGATGTTTATGGTGGTATGGATAAGTTTGATAAGTCCGTTTCCGTGAAGGTTGTCTTGCACCAGCCGTCTTGGGACACGTTTGATACTTGCGGATCATTATTCACAATTATTCCCAAAAAGACAATTTTAGTGAGCTTTTGAGTCACAAAAGCGATTATATCGATGAGCTAATAAATCAATATCACATGAAAATTTTGAGGTTAATGAAAAAGTCGCACGTTTTCAAGACCGTTTGGGTTTAAAACTTGAAGAAAGTTATTCAAATCAATCCTTGAGATTTGGAACCACCACAGGAGAAATTTCACACGTCACGTCACTAATTTCTGTACAAAATCACAGGACTTGGGAAATTACAGAAGCCGTACTACCGAACGTATCGAAGCGGGAAGCTGTTTGACATATGGGTTGGATCCTACTGAGTCTGGTCGTTGCTGATGTACAGAGTGTTTCACAAATTGCGCTCGACACCAATTTACCATTTCAAGTAAGAAATCTGAACTCTTTGTATCAAAACGCAGTTGTACAAAATTATTTTTATTATTGTTACACTTTTTACATGGACATAACGATAAATAAAAGTATAGCTGAGTTTTTGATAGTAAATGATACTTTTTATTTATCGTTTGTACACTTTACACACCATTTTGCACATTGCTTGACATTTGTGTCAGAGATTATCAAAATTGCTCCATTTTTGAATTTGCTTAGTCTAAATAAATTGCCCTCTGACTTATTGAGATCTTTGATTGACTTAATTTCGTTGAATTTACGACCCTGTAGATATTTGTGGCCTCAAATTTGTGAACTGAACTTAAAGCTAGCCGGCATTCTATTGTTCGAGTGTACACATTAGGCGAGGTTTCATCCCTGACTATAATTAGGGGCGTCATTGAGCCGTGCAACACGACAATATTATATTGATTCGATAAATCGAGTGGTATCCAATAGATAAAAAGGTGACTCCATAGGATTTGTGTATTTGTTGTGTAAATAAATATTGTAACTACATTATGGTTTGAACATTCATCTTTTAATTATACCATCAAGCTAATAAAAAAATTCACAAACCTATCAAAAACTGTAATAACAATAATTGCTAAAATTTCCCCATGTTACCCTAACAAGATAAATCATGAACAACTGAAAAACCCAGCCGAAAAAAATAGGAAGCAATAGCGATAGATACCAACACCAACTTCAGGAATATTTAATTCACATGTCGTAACTTTACGGAACCAAGTCTTTTAGACTTTGAGAATATCTCAGAATAATGGACTTCCAGAATATGTCAGAGTAATCTAATTGTTATGCAATAATATTGTTAATTTATGAGAGTAAATTTCTGAGCAATCTCTTTACATGACATAGAATATTATACCATTATACGGTGTTGTTTATTTCTGCTAACTAATTAATTTATTTTAATAACAAAAGCAATTCATTCCATACCATTATTTTACTCTAATAAAACAGATATAGTTGGTTTTGTGCTATTTTAGAATAATGCACGGTTATCAGATGCATTATTTTCTTTGGGCGCTGATTGTGTGATAATTAATTATTATGCCTGATATATCTATAGGAACACTAGAAACGCGCTTATTTGCAGGAATATGCGTAATTCTTGGTGACAATGTACCTACATTTACATAATGAATCAACACCGCAGGTACAACTTGATTAAGCAAATATTTCTTTATAAAACATTGAATGTATGTATATTATAATATTAACATATTATTAGCACAAAGTACCAAAGTATAAGAATAAGAGCTGTATATTATTATAATATTGTTCAGCGTACTTTAAAGCATTTAAAGGTATATCGCCTCGTATTATAGCATTAAGAGTCGCGTCGTCAATATATTTAACACGTAGACCGCCACGCTTAAAAATAGCCTATTGATTAGGCGTTAGCTGTGGCGGCTACCGTATTAAAAACAAACGTTCAGAATGAAAGTTTTGCATTTAGCTTATTTATAGCATTCGCAGAGCATCGGCTTTCGAATCAATCTGAATTATTAAACAAAAATTTGATAATCTGGTGCGGCGTGATCCGCTGATGCTGACTCTCTGGATATATCTTATTTGGAATCTATGTATTCCTGTGTAGTAGTTAAGACTATAGTTAATTAATTAAAAAAAAATAGGTTGATGTTTTATTATGTATGATTACGTAACACTTTAAAGTATCATCAAAATTAGATAAAATAATTTTTCGTTATGCCGGTCTAGAAAATGGGGTTTCACGCCCTCATTTGAGGTACGTAAAGTGCCTTTTTTCACTCCCTAGGGAGTGAAAAGTGGGGGGTCATAAATTTTCACGTCCTAGGGAGTGAAAAGTGGGGGGTCAAGAATTTTCACATCCTAGGGAGTGAAAAGGGGGGGGTCATGAAAAATAACAAAGATGTAAAAACAACATTTTATTAGAGATGTCGATACCGCTCTCCGTGACCAAAGTCGACTTGAGCATCGATAATTTCGACCACAATGTGCTGGCACTGTACGTTGTGGCCAACTTAACAAAGTAGGCCAACAACGTGTCCTCGTTGAGGTTATCTACCAGCACATCATGGTCTTGCAAAAAGTCCATGAACTTACGGTACTCGTGCATGTAGCGGTCGGTCGATTTACTCGGCAACAAAAATTGTTTTGCCTCTCTGGCGGCTTCCTCGATGGATTTACTTGCCATTCTTTACGATAATTCTTGATCTTCACTACTACAAATCACAAATAAAAATGGTGTGGTCCCGTCCACGATACACTGATATACCTATTTCGTAAAGCAGTGATACCACACATCAAATATTCCATATTCCAACCAACCAATCACGATGTTCGATTTGAATTTATTCTGCCGCGTGACGTCATGCGCAGAAATTGTTGTGGTCCCGTCACAACGAAAAGTTGTTTACACCACTCGGCCGTAAAGTGCTTTTACACCCTCGGGTGCGTTCGGGCGCCTCGGCTTCGCCTCGGCTACGAAAACCCGCCCCTCGGTTGTAAAATCACATTTTCCGGCCTAGTGATGAAAACTACTATTTAATACTTATAATTTATATTCGATAGATACGTGAAAAATATGGGTAATAAAGATTTTATTTCAATATTAAAAATGAATTAAAATTTCTTTTTACGAAAATTAAAATCAACTTATAAGAATGAATTATAAAAATATTAAAATCATATTATGTTTAGGCGGCTATTAGAAATACAAATAATGAATTTGTAGCCGCAAGGGTCGTTAATGCATTTTGGTGGATAAGAGTGATTGGCACCTGACAAAAACACTTTTACATGGAAATATTATTCATTCCTGAGTGTTTCCAAAAATTTATCGTCTGTTCAAGACTTGAAATTTTGAATGTTATGTTCATTTGTAATAATTAATGTCATTTGTAAAAGTTCCTAAATAAATTGTATTGAACTAAAGTATTTATGCAAACTTGTTAGTCAAGAAGCTAATCATGCCAGCAAAATCATTACAACTTAATTATAGGTATATTATATCATTTTAGAGTAATATAAACTAGGTTACAAATTTATATTAAACCTTCATGTGGAATGTCGAAATAGAGCATGGAATCCGACTCTGAATTTTCACGATGCGTGCTTTGTGACTTTCACACGGTGGTTGATTTTGTACTACCCATATTTTAGAGGTTCGATAAAAATTAGATTATGTCGGAAAATCTCAGAAAAACTTTTACCTTTAGAAAAATGGAAACGTAACATTATAATGCAAGATTTGCATGCTTTTAGCCAATATTGAAAGAATGTAGATACCATTAATGCAATTATGTTAACAAAATATTAAATACAAAGTTTAAAATTGTCGAATTAACTTGAGTACAATAAAACAATTGTGTATTAATTGCATGATTATTAATATACTTTCTGATAAAAGTTGCAATGGCAGTAAATTGAAAGCACAAAGATATTGCGATTGGTTTTATTGTATTGGAGTTAATTCAATAATTTTGAAATTTTTAATTAAAATGAATTTCACGATTTAAACTTATTTACAAAATAATAAATAATACAAATAAATATAATATTATAAGCACAAAAGGTTGAAATACCAAATAAGAATAATATGTGTATAAAATATGTTTAAAATATAAAAGTTTTTGTAATAAATTACTTTAAAGTCGAATTTAACAGAAAATCCCATTTGTTAAAACTTCGCACAGCTTTAACTACTTATTCTACATTTTAAAAGTTTATTGTGTTAAGTTTGTACAGCTTTCAGTCACAATCAAAAAGAAATATATATAAATTTTAAATACATGCCTATTATTCTTAAAACATATTTAATGGAAATTATTTCAACATCAGATTTGTTAGAAATGTTTGTTCCAAATGATACTTTGTTCACCAATTTACTTCCTACTAATTAATTTACCTACATTGAAAATGTACCTATGTCATTTCTGTTAATTCTTTTTCGGAACTTATCCATTTAAATGGTTTTAAAAGCATTTTCGGTGTCGCACTGAAAATAGGGCATCGAATTTCTTTTTTTGTAATTAAGTCCATTCTAATTTTTATTAATACAACTATCACTTACAACTTACAAGACAGGTGGAAATAATTTTCATATCAAAATATTTGAAAAAAAAAACATTAATTTATATAACAAATTATATGGTGAACTGAGGGAAAAACGTACTTGGATAATTACAATTTTTATACCCAACCAGCACCTGCAAAAGCTTTAAACAAATTAAATACTTAATTAAGATTTTCCTAAAGTTCTTAGTGTAAATTACTTTTTTAGGGGGAAAATAATGGAAAGCCAGGACGTTAAATTCAAATTTCTACCTAAAATTATCTTATGATATTTGTTCGAACGTAGAATTTATGTGTCTAATTGTCATGAAGTTCTAAATTATAACAAAACTTACTACCTAGTATTATTTGTTTTCGACAGTTTTATCCATCTATTGCTTTTTAAAAACCTTTAAATTATAAATTTAAATGAACCGAAAACTTGTTTATTATGTCTAAAACAACGATTTTCCTAAACATAGAATGTCGAAAATGTCAAGGAAAATTAGGTTTTTTAAGATTCTTGTTTCCCAACAAAAGATTGTAAATTAAATGTAGTCTGTCAATTTAAAAAAAAATACTTTTGAAAATATCAAATTTATTTTGTAACAGTAAACACTACTTAATTACTATGATTAATAATAATAATCTATGCAATTTTTGATGGTTGTCTTCGAATCAGGTCAGATTTTTTAAAAGTCGCTTGTTGTACGCATTTTGAATAACAATTGAAGAGTACATTTATCAAGTGTTGGATATCTTCAAATGCGGAAAAGAAATCTTTTGATCGAAATCATTTTCATTCTCATCTGTTAAATAATGAGAAAACCGGAATCTTATTAATAAAATTTTCTATTTACTCTCCAATGTTTGGGTTTATACCTGGTATAATATGCTTACGTACCTATTTTTGAAATGCAACATAATAAAATAATTGCATTTGGTAACAGAATCATATTAATTAGTTCCATTCAATTTAATAACATAATAAATTGAATTAATTAACATACATACAAACAAAATTAAGTTCAATTGTGTTGAAATCAACTACGCGTACCTATTCGAATGTTAGAGGCCGCTTTTTTCACATTTTATTTTGATTTAGTTAATCTCGGATATAAATTGAAAGTAATTTTAAAACATTATAAACTTGTTAAATCTTGACGACTTCATTGACCGTCACAAAATTTTAATTAAAGTTGGTAGTAGTTAATTTCAATTAGTTTTGTAATTATACCGATTTCTAAAATTGAATGTAAATTTTTTAATTTAATTAAAGAAACTGCAAAATTAACGTCGCCCTTTTTTGATAACTTAATTAAAATTTAATAAAACGATGTCATTCAGGAACTATTTCCTATCTGCTCTAATGAATTTGTTCTCTAGAGCTTATTTTATTCCGTTTTCTGCCCGAAATGCAGAAATTTTACAATTTTATGTCAGATTATTCTAATTATACAGTGGTAATGCGATAATTTACCATTATAATTAATTTCCCATCTATTTTAAACCTTTATACCTTAAAGTTTTAATTTGTTTATTTTATAAGCAACTTTTAATTTAATAATTTAGTTAAGTTTGAATAATGAATATCTGTACAAAGAGTTTGGTACTCACTGTCGAGCAAGCGAATTATAATCGACCTAAAATTAATTAAAAATTAAGTAAACAAGATTTACATATTTATCAAAAAGAAATTAAGAAGGATCTCATGAAAGTAGAATATAAATAATTAGTAGGTACAAACTTTAGGTATAATATCAATCCTATATTGTTTGCTTAATGTCATAAAAAATTTTAAATATGATCCAATTTATCTTCATATTATTAAAGGGTTCAGGAGAGATTAAAAACGGTATGATATTATGTTGAATTTGTAAACAACATGATAGGTACCAGTGGCGTAACTACCAGTGTGCGTGATGTGCGAATGCACACGGTCCGTCATCGTCGGTCTTAGGGGCCCAAAGGGCCCGAAGCTACCGAAAAAAAATTTAAAATAAAAAATAATAGTTGGAGAAATAAAGATTACGAACTTTAAAAATTAAAAACTATATAGTTTATTTATGCTTGTAAAGTTTTATCAAAATCATCAGATAAGACTTGCAATAATTACTTGAATTTAACTTGAAAAACTAATAAGTAAAACTTTTTTGGTTGTGATCATTTCAAGTTGGATGAGCATTTACGTTTCGAAAAATGATACTGTTATTGACATTTGCTGTAAAGCCAGTAATGCATTTTTTTTTTTTAAATATGTTTTAACCCTTATGTTACCGAATAGGGGTACCCGGGTACTTTTTTGACTTTGCAGGTGTATATCTCAGTTTGTATTTTTCACAGCGTATTGGGACTTTGTGACATCTTTTAAAATATAGTTCTAAATAAATTAAAGCAATTTTAAAAGTTTTTCTATATTTACAAATGCAATTTTTTCGCGATTATAACAGACTATGCCTATAATCCCGAATGGGGTACCCGGGTACCCCTAATTGAAAATCGCATATTATTGACCTAAAAACAGATGATTTTATTGAAAACAAGTGATTTATTTTTTATAATGCAAGTGATAATGCCTACAAAACACTAACAATCTCGAAAAAAGCACTAAAAAACATAAATTCGCAAAAATTATGTCGGGGACCCCTTATTGAAAATCGCACATTATTGACCTAAAAACGGATGATTTTCTTGAAAACAAGTGATTTATTTTTTATAATGCAAATGATATTGCCTGCAAAACACTAACAATCTCGAAAAAAGCACTAAAAAACATAAATTCGCAAAAATTATGTCGGGGTACCCCTTATTGAAAATCGCATATTATTGACCTAAAACCGGATGATTTTATGAAAACAAGTGAGTTATTTTTTATAATGCAAGTGATATTACCTACAAAACACTAACAATCTCGAAAAAAGCACTAAAAAACATAAATTCGCAAAAATTATGTCGGGGTACCCGGGTACCCCATCCGGGTGATATATGTTGTTTTTTTATTCGGTAACATAAGGGTTAAGTAAAAGTAGACTGTGGAACTCTCAAAATGACGGACTTTATGAAATACCTCGCTACCAATAGCTCGAGAACTTTTAGAGCTATAAATAATCAAAGTTTTGCGACTAAAAATTCTATTTTTGATAGCTCTCACCTCGGAAAGTTTTCAAATTTTCAAGATGCGGTAAAAAACCATAATTAAATTCGAGCAGTATTTCTAAAGGTTCCTTAAATAATTTTATTTCAATTGGTGTGAGTAAGAGTATAAACGTTTGTGTAAATGAGATAGAATGTGAATTTTAACATAATTAATATTAATGCTTTCAAATTTGATTTTAAATTTAAGGTTCTTTATTAGAAGTTTTAATTAAAAATCAGGATTGCAATTTTATTAGTGGGTTTAAGGTTGTATATTTCACTAACTCTAGGAATTTTCTTTACCTTCCCAAATATTATAACTGCCAAAACATTACTTAAAAATGTTCTTCCAAAATATTGCACACTTTTTTTTAATTCTGAAAAGCACTTTCAAAATTTGAAATAGATGTATTGAAAATGTATTGTGGTGTTCTAAAATCCAACTTCACAGGAACTTCTAATGTTCCACGGCAACTTTATTCCCGGTAGAGCATAATTGAAACTACGTATTCTCAGAGAAGGCTAGGTTCTAAATTCAATTAAAGGAGACTCGGGCGATTCGAATCTCCTATTCGTTTCTATCATTACAGTATATATTGACATGAAAAAATCAATTATTAGGACCCGAGAGAATATTTGAATTAAAAAAAAGATAAAATTTAACACTGGAAAGGAAAATCAATCTTGTAAGCCATTACAACCTTACTGCTTACTTTGTTTTTAAAGTTGTTAAAAATTTGAAAAGTTGGTGTACGTGGGCACAAAGAGATAAGAATTTTAGCGTTTTCTTTTTTTGTTTGTCTCAGAGAAATTTTTGCGAGTGTATATCGGAGTTTCCTGGCCAGAAAGATTCCATTCGTAAGGTAATTACGAACACTTTGATAGAAATTTACGAAATTCGACCATTTGACCAAATTTCGGTTAAATTCCACCAAAAGGGAATATTTTTGGAAAAGCAGCGTTCGCAGTTTTACTATTTGTGCTTAAGACAACTTATCCAATTGATTCGTTATTGGATGACCCTGTAAATCGATAATTTGGAGAAATTTATGAAAATTTTGAGGTTAAGTCTACCTTATTCGCGTGGTTAGAATTTTTGGATGTTAAACCACCGATTTTACTACATTAACACTGGTATTGATACGTGGAACAACACTGTCAACTGTAATTCACGAGTTTTTAACTTAATTTGGAGCAAGATTGGAATTTGTGAAATTCAATCAACCGCCCAACATGCAGCTCCACCACCGTTAGAACCGACTTTAGGGGCGTGTCAGGCGCTGCTAAAAATAAAATTGTACACTCAAATGAAGAAGTTTCTCGGCGCGAATATTTAAAATTCATAAATTATTTTGTCAAATTGCAGTCACGAAATATGTAATAAATGTTACCGCAAATATTAAATAAAGCACTTTTGGAATAAATTTAGTAAATATTAAATACAAAAATCCACGACAAATGGAAACACACTCAATGATTTGTAACTTTTACAACAGAATGTACTTGAGAAATAACTCAACGTTCATTGGTTCATTCAAATTTTTTATCAAATTAGTTGGCATATTTGCCGCGTCCTTTCTAAGCTTGGTGGGGCTGTACAAGGGTTGCGGACAGTGCCGGGAATTATTTGGTAGCAAAGGAGAAAGGGGGTTCAACACAGCGGCGTGCGTATCAAAGCAATTGAGTTTGTTAAACTTTTTATTTGTAATAACACCAATTTATTTGTATAAAATTTATGACAATTTTACACTCACGGTTGAGGGACATTTTGTGGTCCCAAATTATAAGATTGATTTAACTTATTGTATGTCAATTTCAATTTATTATAATCGATCAAACATTGAAGGCTTTATTAATTACCTTTTTTGAATCTAATCTCCCTGAAGAAGAAGAATCTCAATATATGCAAACCGACAAAAAAGCGACCGGAACTTGACTTGCTCGTGTGGCGAACATATATCAGCGTGATTCATTGCCCGACTCAGGAGGGGGGGACAGTTGGTTCGAAACACGACAATATAATATATCTTTTTAGCTCTTTTGAGTGAAAAATGGAACATTAAATATCCGATCCAAATTTATTTGTTCTCCTTGAATTGCTATTTCACAATATTCCTCGATCCAGTTATGCATTTTTATTTTCCTTCATACGAATTTTATGCATGCATTTCGTGTAAATGATGTTGATAATATTTTATCCCGTCTCCTGATAGCAACAGCGAAGAGCGGACCTATTTTTGTTTGATCCACGTTTCTCCCAACAAATGGAGAGCTAGCTTACAACATCTGACTACATAAACTGGAGAGCTTCTCTCCAGATTACAACAGAATCTAGATCTTTGTCTTGGATAACCCTCTCATTAGGGATTGCATTACAAGGGTAATTTATGTTTCAACGTGAGGCACCTAAAATTTTAGTTAGTTTTAACGTGGATAAAATCTATTAAATTCATTTGTTCTTTATACTAAAGTTTAAATATTAATAAACATATCGCAAACACAACAATCCCCTTAGTAACTTTTGCTATTAAAGAAAATTGCTTTACTTTCAGTTTGGTGTTGTTCAGTATTTACCTTTTCGCGATCTTTGTACAGGTAAAGCACGCAAAGTGAAGCACGTCTCCATTCATAAGTTATACTAATTAGCAATTACCAAGTGTTTGGGATCAAATAAAATACACTAATGTCGCTTATTTAGCGTTTAATGAGGATTTATACATACAAAAACTATTAAATAGATTTATTTTTATCTGCGAGTATTATATAAAGTAAAAATTAAATTTATCAAATTTAAACGTAAAACTTTCAAACCGCAATATCTCACAACTTTGTTTATGACACTTATCTGGTTCTTGATCAAACGTAGAATCTTCTTAATTCCATCATAATTATGCAATATTACCTATGGTTTGACTTGGGATACAAAATTTCAAAATAGCATGTCTCCAACTAATTAAAAATGTTAGGAAAAGGCTTTTGCTAAAAACTGTGCTAAAAACTTATTACACTACAGGGTGAATGAGAGCACCCGTATCAGCAATTTTTTTCAAAAACGGCTAGTCATAGAGAGTAGGGTTTAAAAAATTTATTATAAAAGCCATAATAAAGAATCGAATGGTGATATTATTATTTCTCGGAAAGGTCGGCGTCCCGAGTAGTTTGCTCCAGAAACTCCAGAACTCCAGTATTTTAAATGGCACCATAGGTCGAAAATGGTATCGTTGAAAAGATCTTGCAAAAATAAGCAAGTTTTGTAGAAAAAAATATTTTATTACTCCCTCCCCTTTTTAATAATATTCGATTGCATATGGGTGAATGAGACCACCCGTATCAATCTATTTTTTCAAAAACGGTAGGTCGTAGAGAGTGGGGTCAAAAAATTTTATTGTAAAAGCCATAATAAAGAATCGAATGATATTATTATTTCTCGGAAAGGTCGTCATCCCGAGTAGTTTGCTCCAGAAACTCCAGAACTCCAGAATTTTAAATTTTATAGGTCGAAAGTGGTATTGTTGAAAATATCTTTAAGAAATAAGCAAGTTTTGTGGGAAAAATTATTTTATTACTCCCACCCCTTTTAAGTAATGGTAGTCTCATTCACCCATAATAAATTGAATATTATTGAAAAGGGGAGGGAGTAATAAAATAATGTTTCCTACAAAACTTGCTTATTCTTGCAAGGTCTTTGCAACGATACCATTTTCGACCTATGGTACCATTTAAAATTCTGGAGTTTCTGGAGCAAACTACTTGGGACGCCGACCTTTCCGAGAAATAATAATAGCACCATTCGATTCTTTATTATGGATTTTATAATAAATTTTTTTAACCCAACTTTCTACGACTAGTCGTTTTTGAAAAAAATTGTTGATACGGGTGCTCTCATTCACCCTGTATACTAGCATTATCATCATCATGAATTTAGCTCACAAGGGCTGCCTGCAGTTGATGAATTCCCAATTTTGATAATCTTTTTTAAATAAAACTACAGAGATAAAAGGCTCAGCATTAACTCTAATTTAATTAATTCTATTTTGAAAAAAAATCACATTTAAACTTCATGTTTTTGTAATGTTTTTATATGGAAAAATAATAAGAATGACGATCTCGTTACTGCAACTAATGAAAATTCTGGCACTGTCTATCGAAATAATACTGCAAAAATGAATTTTAAATGAAATTTGTTTTACAAATTTGGTGCATTAGAATAAATGCTTACATTTTAGCTCTTTATTTTTGATGTAGTTTCATTTAAAAAAAGTTATCCATATAGAAATTCATCACCTGCAGGTAGCTCAGTATATTATGTAAAATTTACCTATATCCTACTCCTTTACTCTGTCAGAGCAAGTTTTTGTATAACTCGCTTTATATTGCTTCATAACGCGTACACTATAACTAACAAGATTCAATAATGAAGACGACTATTCGAAATTGTCCAACTTTACGGTACAGTTTTCAATGTGTAGGTACTTTCCCGCCTCTTTACTCTATAACTAAGTTGGGAATGCAAAGCTGGATGGACTATAATAATACTGATAATTAGAGACAGGGTAGTTAGGCAAAATAAAACCTCAAAAAAGGCAGGCAAAAAGGCATTAAAAACAAGCAAAAAAGGCAAAATACAAGGCAAAAAGGTACAAAAAAGGCAAAAACGTTTTTTCAACAAAAATCATACAAATTCAAATTAATTCTCTTTATTTTTGTACCAACTGGTTACCAGAAATTTTTCGATATTATCTACAGCAGCTTAAATTTGTTCTCCTGTCACTCAAAATTTGTTTGAATGTGGAGAACGATCTCTCCACATCGCAAGACGTGCTATGGGCAAATTTCAATGAACTTATCTGATCTGGAGTTAGCTCTAAATCAATATCGTCATTCGAAATTCCTTGATGTATTTTAGAAATTTCCTGTATAATTTTATACGATGGATTTTTTTCTAAAACATTATATTAATTTTTCATTGAATTTTTTCCCTAGTGTCGATTCTCTGCTTCACTGGAAAGCTAATATAACAATAACATCTCAGTCAGTTTGGAATTCGTCAAATAAGCATAACGTCGCCGAATCGTAGTAATGTGATAACGCGCACTTCATAATCGAATGGAGAAGAGGTTTTGTTTTACTAATTACGTCTAGCATAACCAGATTATTTCAAGAATCGGATTCTACCGATTAGTAGAATTTGAATTTAAAAATTTAAAATTTTTATAATTAAATATAACATTTATAAATTTTTAAATAAAATTAAGAAATAAATTTTAAAAAAGCAAAAAAGAAATATTTTGGTTCAAAAAGCACAAAAAAGGCAAAAACAACCGCAAAATAGGTGAAAAAGGCAGAAAAGACTGGAAACCCCCCAAAAAGGCAAAAAAGGCAAAACAAAAAATGAATTTCTGAATAGTACATGCTCTGAAACGGATTTTAAATTGGGTCTGCCAGAAATATTTCAATTTTTAAAAAAAGGCATTTTGCCTAACTACCCTGTCTCTACTGATAATCCATTCCTTCCCCTCCATTTTCTCAAATTAACCTTTATGCAATGTTGTATATTAGCAATTCCCTAATAGCAGATCGTTTGAGATACACAAAAACAAATATCCATTGAATCTATTGAATTTAATCCATAATTACTATCCAGGACCTTGATATAAACTCATTGATATAATTGGTCATACTTTTATATTGAAGCTCAAGCTTGAAATTTATTCAAGCCAAACATTTGTAACAAATAAATACATTATTTGTATCTTTCGATTATTTATTCCGAGTTTTCTAGTAAATATTTAACATAAAACATAAAGGAGATCGATATATTACGTGATTAATTTGGTAACCTTATAGGAAATTCTGAAGCATTTTACGTAAACATTTTTCAGTGTTTTAGCGAAATTAGTGTAATTATCTTTACTTTAACCGAGTAAAATGCTTAAAAGCTCTTTAAGAATAGAATTTAAATCAAATTATTTATGTTGATGAAGGAAGGGTATTTTAAAAAACTAATTTAGTACAAAACTCGAGTAAAATGATGTGATTATCGCAATTTAAAGGATTTTAGTTTTAGTAAGTTACTAGAGTAGATACTCCAAAAAGGGATAGTATGAAGCAACTAGGATTTCAAAGTTTGATCATATTTCTTGTTAATAATACTTGAAATCAAAATCCGCAAAATTGTAAACTAAATTCTTAATAATACATTTTCTATTCAATGCATAAATTGTTCGCGAAGTTTCAACCAACTCAGTTACCTATAGTAATTCTGTCAATAATGTAGTATTATATTATATAGGGTCCGGATTTGTAGGCACTAAAAAACTTGAAAATATGCAGGCAAATATGCTCTAAAAACTTCAAAATAAGCACTCAAATATGCGCTAAAAAAACAGGCAATAACGAAGTATTATAATCGATTGAGCCTATTTTGAATCCGAAATTCAAATTTCAAAAACTGTAAATATTACCACATCATGCTAATACGTGTTACCGAAAATCTCGAATATTTCAAATACTATTTGGGTACAAACGAAAATAATGTTTGCACAAACAGGCACAAACAAAGCACAAACGATTGAGACTATTTTAGAGTCAAAATTCGAAATGGGGGGGGGGGCATGCACCTTCTTGGTAACATGATCAGAGCAGTAATATTAATAGAATACGCAGTTATTGCACTGAATCACCTACAGTTGACAAAGTAGATATTAATTAAAATTATTGTTTTAAATAATACAAAAGGCGGCAATATCAGAAAGAGAATAATTAAAATTATTTAAAATTTTATTAAGTATCTACTTACTTGATTTGCTAAATATGCAAAATATATACCAATATAAGCAAATAAGCATTTATAGGCAACAAACCGCCAAATATGCACTTAAACTCAAAATATGCATTATAGGCAAAATAAAAACTACATAAAACGATTCAGAAAGGCGTAAAACATGCTCCCCTTTTAAAATTTTTTACGTGCCTGTACGAAAAAAAAACATGCAAATGCCTACAAATCCGGACCCTAATTTATATATACTAGTACTACATTAAATAATGAGAACTGAAGTATATTTGCATGTAGAATAAATAGTTCAATTTGTATCGAATAAAATGCACATTTCATAACTTATAAAACATTTTCTCAAAATCTAAATAAGACAATTATTCAAAGTGTACATTATTACCAAATTCAAAAGAAAATTATATATAAAAATGGTCACTTTTATAGAACATTTTTCACTTTACATCATATAAATAAATTTAAACTTTAATCGCTGTCGATCGGTGTTTATTAAATTATGAACAGGTATATTAACTAGGAATTAGTTTTGTTAGTCTTAGGTTATCTGGTTAAACATTCAAGTTTATTTGAATGAACTGAGGTTATTTTAGTAAAGGTAAATCAAACTCTAAAATGAAATTACCGTACGTGCGGTAATGCGATTGTAAATAGTACATACTGCCTCTATTAGGAAAAATAGTAGTATTTAGCTAAACTAACAGCTTCATTAAACTAATTCCATTGAAACTACTTGCTTTAATTGAAAATTAAAGTTTTTTAGTGCAGTTCCATAATAAAAAAAAGGTACATTATATTGATTGATAAATTGCTGATTGCACATCAGGGATTAATTTATATTTTTAAAATAGTTTATTGGTTTCTATTAGTATAACAATATAAATTAAGTAACTTTATTTATTTTTATCAATTTTTTGCCAAGAAAAATAAATTGACTTACTTTATCTACAATTTACTTTTTATTCAGTAAAATGTAGCTCAATTTATTTACCTCACAGGAAATAGCTACAAAAAGTGTGATTATATTTTAAGTTGTATATCAAACAACTCATCCGTGTGAAAATAATAGCAATATCTCCAAGAAAATCCATAAAGAAGTCATGTACAAAAGTTTTATTTATTAAATATTCTTAAAAATATTACTGTGTTTAAATCGATGGAAAAATAAATTCTGCTGCATCTTCTCACAATCCAAGTAGCTAGAACAAAACTTATGGCTTAAAGTATCAATGAATTTATGCTATGTTGTACACACTTTCCTAGAGTTTGCTTATAATCCTCAGCCAAGTTTGTACCTATCACGTTTAACGAGGTAGAGCTATCCAGGCCTGGAGCTACCGCACAACATGAACTCTTTGTGATTTCAATAGATAACCTATGTCACCAAGATGTAGGTTTGGAAAATGGAAAGCATGTTTTATAATGTATCAAACGATACTATCGGCAATTCGGAAAGCGCTTAACCCTTTTATCAAAAGACTCTTGATTGAAATTTGAATCAAAATTTCTCAATAGAATATTTTAAACAAAGTGTCCATTTTAGATAACAAATTTTCTCCTGATGTGTTAAAAACTAATAAATAATTCTTCAATATAGTCGTAATTAGTTAATTACTAGAGTAATTACTATTCCTGTCATTTTTGATTTCCATATTTTATTTTTGTACAAATGTATTCCATCACATTTAGAAATATGGTATAATACTACTTACGTAAGTCGGTTTTGGAATTTTTTGAGTTAACAAAAATATTTCTCCGTTTCATAACATTGATATTTCATAGTAAACGACATCATGTTATTGAAATGCTTATAAATAGTAGACAATTTATTTTCTAAAACAAAATTTAGAGTCATGAACCTTGTTCAAAAACACTTGTTGATTTATGATTTACAAAAATAAACTGATCGATTCGAAATATCTTATTTACTTACAAGGGGACACCAAATGCAGTATATTTTGGCGATTCTAGGATAGTTTGTGAGTTCAGAATTATTGAAAATAGATATGGTGGTTTAAAAACAGACTTAACTGCTATTGGAATGGCAATTCTTAGGTACTGCGTTCGATGCTCATATTAGGTGACTTTTTTATTCTGAAAATTATATAATTTATATAATAACATTTTTATTTATTTTTAACCCATGAATTACGATTCCGATACTCTACTTCTAGACTACCATGTTTTCTTGTAATAACAGCCAATAGTAATAGCAGTTTATGTTTATTTTCAAAAATTCATAACTCAGTAATTAAGGGGTATTAGACTAAACGTCCAGAAAGTGATAATTATTGTTCTCGCTCCTAGAGTCATCAAAAATATTGGAAATTGGAACTAACTAAAATTTTCTCTCTCTATTGGAAATTTTTGAAAGTCCGTTCTCTAGAAATATGCTCCACTTCTGCTTCAAAATTTTTCTGAAGAAAAATTACTTTATTTTCCGTATTAAATATTTTGTTGACACAAAAATTAAAAATTGTTTGCTTACCTAGTTGTAAATAAAATTCTTGAATTACAGATTTAATTATTTTAGAATAACTTATAATAATAGTATAAATAAATTGTTATTTTATAATGACCTAGAAATAATATAGAATCGATCAGTCTGTTCGGAATTCAGATTACATCGGTATTTTACACGCACCCCTGGCTATAATCGCATTAGGCTCAAATGCTTACTTGGCAATTAATTGTAGAAAAATAACAAGTTGCTAGACAACCCAGTAAAATTCAAAAGAACAGAAGGAAAGCCGCTTTATTAAGTAATCAATAGAAAAGCTAGATGGGAATTACATGTTCGAAATTCAAAATTAGGCACAAAAGATATAAAAGTTATATAATCAGGTTCTCTTGAAGACACAAAATCCCATCAAACCAAACTTTGAATAGCTTAGTGACTTGACAACTTTGATCTTATAGGTTTGTTTGAATAGAAGGTAAGTATCCGGAAATGTTATTTCCAAATCAATAACATATTGTCGTATTTTTTTTGAATGAAGAAGCAGAAAATTTAATTATGGAGATTGTATTGAATTTTTGTATCATAAAATTTTAAATTTTTGAATGTTTCGCGCGGCCACTAGGGGTCTCGGCGAAACCGGCAGGGGGCCGGAAGGAAGAAGGAGTTCGCGCGCAACCCACCGAGTGAGGTGGTTGCGGTTTTGCTATTTTTGCGATTTTGAGTATTAAAGAGATTGTTTTTTTTATAAATAAAGTTAATTGAATATTATAGTTAGTGTTTACTTCTTTTTAGAAATTAAATTTGGTTTAAAAATAAATATTTAGAAGGTCGTGCCGATAAAGCCGCGGACGATAACGTTTTTGGACTGAGCAGCTGGGGGCGAGATTGGTGGCCCGTATTGTTAAGTATTGTTTTGGAAAGTTTCCGTTTTTTCGGAATTTATCGGTGGGCCCATACCACGTCAATATAATATGCGGTACCTAATTATAATTGCAATTCAACTCTCTCCAATGTACTAGAATCCTTCTGAATCATTACTTCAATCATTCAGGAAGTAGCTTTTAGTATAATATTCTTATTACATCGTCTAAATTATGAGCTAGTTAAGAACTTCATACAAATTAATAAAGATTAAATCACATGTGGTGCTTCTGCGTTCTTGCATCATAGGGTTCAATTAATTAATACAAAAGCCATTCAAATATGTTATTATACACTGTGTATTCAAAAAGTTCCAGGACTGATCGCGCACAGACCACACAATACAGTGAAAACATGTACTATATTTAATATTAGGCTTCTGCATAGTCTTCTCGCAAGTAGATACAACCTTTAGAACAAGTGAAAAGGTCCGTCATAGCTTTCTGGAACGCCTCAACTTCAACACTATTCACCTCCCTAGTCACCGCTTTTTAATCGCCTCGATCGACTCGTACCGCTGCCTCTTCATCTTCAATTTAAGTTTTGAAAACAAAAAATAGTATGGGGAGTACAGATCAGGTGAGTACGGGGGGTGGTTAATACCAGAACCAAAAATTCCTGCACAATTATGGACTTGTGCGTCAGTGCATTATCGTGCAAGAGTATAAATTTTAGACTGTCCAACAATTCTGGTCTCACACGCCGCATTTGTTTCAACAATCGATCCAAAACATCTTTGTAGAATGGTCCGGTCACAATGGAACCTTGACGAAGAAATTCTTCAACAGTTTTCATCAGTCCGACACGAATGAGGTCGCTCTGCTCTCTCATCATCTTCTGTCGGATCTCTTCCCTCTTGAACCTCGAAAACCACTCAAACACTCGTAAACGACTCATTGAATCCTCGCCATACACTTTTTTAATCATTTCGTAAGTTTCTGTGGCCGATTTGCACAATTTAAAACAAAATTTAATGTTTGTTCTTTGCTCCATTTTTTGCACGATGACAATAGCATGCCAACTCGCTTTACACATATGAACAGCAACAAGTCAGAACTTGTTAGAAATGAATGAAACTTGGTATGGGTATGGTCTAATGTTACTGCTACGTGATGCCGTTTGTCGCGCAGAGATAGCGCCACTTGTACTGTCTTACCGCCGGTAGTCCTGGAACTTTTTGAATACACCGTGTATAACTTCTGTGACTTATATTATGATAGCTGTTCTCCAATTAATACAGATGACTAATGTAGACTAGACTCAAGCTTATTCAGTTGCAAGAAAATAAAATGCCTTATTCTTATTTAGCCTCATCATCTTATATATTTAGGTTAGGGCATTTATTTACCAACAGTAGCATCGGCAATATTTCACAGAACTTATTTGTTCTATAAGCATAAAACATTTGTGCCTACTCGTATATCCAGTAAATTGATCTATGCAAATCTATAAAAAATTCTAAAGGTTGGAAAAAACGTCGATGATGTGATTACTCGAAAGCACAGAACGGTGGTAGAAAATTAAATTTGATATAGTAGCGTCCGAGGATTTTCTGTAAAAATACTTGTAAAAAAGTTTAAATCTATTCCATATTTTACAAGCTAACTTTATAATATTGGTTTCAAAATACATTGGAGCCGCGATAACGTAAACTAATGAAGTTTACATTACCGAGACTACACTGTATATAAGTTTTTAACACGTGAAATTAAAATTAAATTTAATTTTGAAAATCTTATCGAGTTAACTTGAACACAATAAAACCAATTGGAATATTATTTGAACTTTCGTCAGAAACTGTTGCAAGTTGGAAGAATTTGAAATAAAACTTGCCGTAATGTCAGAAAAATCGCTTTCTTCATTTTAATTGAATTTTTAAGGGTCTTCTGTTAGGTCTTCATTATAAGAAATGAATGTCTTCATTGAAAATATGAGTATTTTTAATAATCCAACCCTCAAATAAATGCTCCTGAAGAAACTCAGTTTTCAGGATAAAGTTGAGACAGGTGAGAATCCGCGCTTCCGTCGGTCCTTGACAATTTAAAATTTTATATAAGTAAGTTTTATTTTTAATAGTAAGTATATTTTAAGCTTCCGATTGAGTAATTTCAATCATCATCAGAAAAGTACAAATAATAATTTGTTAACATGGATAACATGGATTTCCATGAATTTCCATGTTATCCAATTATTATTTGTACTTTTCTGATGATTGAAATTACTCAATCGAAAGCTTAAAATATACTATTAATATTATATCCTTAATTCGTAATTTATTAAAAATAAAACGTATTTAATTTCACGAATTAATAATAAACCAATTTTAAATTAAAATTTTAAGTTAAACAGCTTTTGGACCATCCAAATCTTTCCGGTGAGAACTCAGCGGTACCAAATGATCTTGCAATATGCGTCGCCTTTATCTGATACCTTGCAAAATTTTCTTTCCAACACCAACGTTTCTACCTCATAATTTTCGAATATTTGATGTTCCCAATTCTAACTCCTGTTTTCTAAAAATCACTTAACCCAATTTCTCGAGTTACGTTTGTTTATTCAATCAAACTCAAATTTAATACAAAATGTCCGCTTTGCGGGCACAAAACTCAAAAACTCCCGCCGTAGGTCAGTGGCGAGTGACCTCGTATTACCTATCTTCCTATCTATTCTTCCTACCTCGACGAGCTTACGTCGTCGCATAAAACTTCATAATTTTACAAATTTTCCTCACATTTAACCTTTACAAATGGATCTCGACCATCAAATCGACCGGCTACTTTCAAAATATTTTTTTTTTTTTTTTATTTAATAGTTTCTATTACAATCTATCTATGGATAATAAGTAATACATATGACATTACAAGACATGCAGGGATCATCCAGTGACATCTCCCTTTCATACATTTAGTCATAATGACTGTTAGAATTGACAAATATAAGAGATCACTTAAATCTACTCATCCAGTCGTTTATATTACGTCGCTTTAGTCTGTCGTTAATATTGACACCATTTTTCAGTTCTTCAACTAGCCTGTTCGGGTGGGCGCACAACCTTGTGTAATAAGTTTTGCTGTAGTTTACGATTTCTTCCCTAACCGTGGGTATTTGCAGGTCTCGTTGTATGACTTCATTTGGTACAAACCACGGAGCTTCGGTAATCATTCGTAACGCTTTCGATTGAAATCTTTCCAAAATTTCAATGTTGGAGGTGGATGCTGATCCCCACAGTTGAATGCCGTATGTCCATACTGGCTTCAGGACAATCTTGTAGATTAATAATTTGTTTTCGAGGGTCATCTTTGAATTTTTGCCTATCATCCAGTAAAGTTTACTCAGCTTCAGCCCAAGTTGCTTTCTCTTCATGAAAATATGCTTGCGCCAAGTCAATCGTCTGTCTAAGTGAATGCCCAAGTATTTGGCATCATCGGATTGAGGAATTTCTTGATTATTTAATTTAACCGGAGGGCATGTACCTCTTCTCAAAGTGAAAGTCACTTGCACTGATTTATTCTCATTTACTTTAATTTTCCATTTCTTTGTCCATGGCTCCACTTTGTTTAAAATTTTTTGTAGGATCTGGGAAGCCACCTCAGGTTCTTCATGTGCAGCTAAGTAGGCGGTATCGTCTGAAAATGTTGCTATGATGGTATCAGCATTGGTAGGCAAGTCAGCAGTATAAATCAGGTAGAGGATAGGTCCTAGCACACTTCCTTGCGGGATTCCAGCCTGAATTGGATGTATCCTGGTGCACTCTTCTCGAAATTTTATGTAAAAGTGTCTCTCTGTGAGGTACGATTTAAGTACTAAGTACATGTTGTAAGGTAACGCTTTTTTTAGCTTATACTGTAGGCCCACCAGCCAGACTTTATCGAAGGCCTGACTTATGTCCATGAACACTGCAGTACAATATTTCTTCTTTTCGAAGTTTTTATTTATTTCCGAAGCTAATCTGTGGACTTGCTCCACTGTTGCATGCTCGCGCCTGAACCCAAACTGGTGATTCGGTAGTAGCTTTTTTTCTTTTAGAATTGGTGAAATTCTTTTTAAGAACATTCTTTCGAACAATTTGGACAGAATTGGGAGCAGGCTGATGGGTCTATATGACTTCACATCCTCGGGTGGTTTTCCAGGCTTTTGAATCATTATGATTTCCGCGACTTTCCATTGTCTTGGAAAATACCCCGTTCTTAGTATCGCATTAAAAATTTGACTTATAAATTTTAGGCCAGTACGTGGAAGTTCTTTTAATATTTTAACGGTGATGAGGTCATATCCAGGAGCTTTACCGGTTTTTAACTCTATCATTGATTTAATTTCATTTATCGTACATTTCTTTGTTGATAGATCAGATTGTCCTGGAGCATCCAAAAACTGATGGATTTCATCTTCCTCATCATGCCTGTCAAATGCATGTGGTTTGAAAACCTTAGTTAAATGGTCTGCGAATAGCTCCGCTTTTTGTTTATCATCTTTGGCCCAGTTTCCATCTTCTCTCTTCAATGGAGGTATTTTGAGTTGCGGTCGATTAAGAGTTTTTGTTGCTCTCCATAAAGAGTAGTCAGTGACCTGTGTAGCATTGAGGTTTTCCAGGTAGTTTTGGATACATTGGTTTCTATCTTCTTTTAATAATTGTTTCAGCTCTTTGACTGCTTTGTTAAGTCTCGCTTTGTCGTGATGGCTTCTTGTGATTTGCCATTGTTTTCTTATTTGTGGTTTATCTTTTATTTTTTGTTTTTTCAAAATATAACATGACAATATAATACAGAAATCAAAGGAAGCTATCCAAAACAAAGGGCAAAGTGAACCAAATTTTTTTACTTTTCCATGACAATGCATCAATCAGTTCACAAGTCGAAAGTTCTACAGGCTGCAATAAAAAAGTGTGGCTCGAAAAATAAATTACCCACCTTATACAGTACAGATCTGGTCCCTAGCGATTATTTCTTATTCCCAATTTTAAAGAAAGGATTACGAGTGAAAAAAATTTAACACCAATGAAAATCTGATGTTATACTGCGGAATCTATTTTGCAAGGCCATCGGAAATAATTTTTTCAGTGGTTTACAAAAATTAATTCAAATAAGCACCAAGTGCCCTAAGCTTCAAGGAGTTTATGTCAAAAACTAAAATTGATTTCATTAACAAATATTGATTCCTTATAATATCCTTTTTACCGAACTTATTGATCTCCCGTTCATACGCAATCTATTTTTAATAATTTTTTTAAGCTGATCTCAAACTTTTGTGCGATAGTGTAAAATAAATTGTTGAAATTCTACTGATGAGAAAAACTTCTAAGAAATACTGTTCTCTTGTGGAAGGAACAATAACTTTTCTTTCATTATAAATATTTAATATCTCTCAAGAAATTCTCTGGTGACAATTTGTCGCAACTAAATTTCAATTCGCGATATTATAAAATATAATGAAGTTTTAACTAATACTTCGCATACGCGCTCCATTAAATTTTCAATATTTTAAGTCGCTAATAAAGATTCTTAAAATTGTTATTATATAAATTACAATCCCATTGGTATTAAAATGTAATATATGGTTCTCAAGGGTTTCATCTATAGAATGTGAATATACTCTAAATTTCATAAAATTATACACCTTATGCCCTTAACACAGCTTTTATAAATCGTAACTTTATATAATAATAACCCAATTTGTTATAAAATTAACCGTTACACTTGTAGATAATTAATTGACTATTGATTTTTTATGTTATTTTTTCTACATCGGTATTATAATAATATACTAATAAATTCTCTTCTTTTCAGAAATAACAAATATGAAGCAAGAAAACTACACACTTGACAATAGCCTGGATATACAAAATTATTCTGTTATATACAACTACACCTACAGTGAATTGGAATTAAATATAAAAAATTTATATAAATTTTTTATACCTCCAATGCTACTCTTTTGTGTGGCATCGATATTTATTAACATAAGAGTCCTTCTAGCAGTCCACTGGATTCGTAGACCTCTCTCGCCTACCCTTCATATTAGTTTAAGTTTAGCAGCAGCCGATGCTTGTACTTCAGCGTTATTAGGACTAGGATTATTATTAAACAGTTATTTGCCCAAGGTATTCGAAATAGCAACAGCATCCTGTTTAGTCCTACTAACTATAGAGATGTATCGATTAAGTGGCGTAATAATCACAGTCATGCATTTACTGGCTTTAAGTGTCAATCATTATCTGGGAATCCTAAAACCACTATATTACATGTCAACTATGACAACTAGAAAAACCACCATCACAGTTATTTTGTTATGGATTATACCAATATTATTCATTAAAACGTACTTTTTTACGGTATCCGATAACGAATTTTGGCGTTTGGGATGTGCAACATTTTCGTTTTTATTTGAAATTAAATTTCGAATAGTATTTTCATCTCTTTTTTTCGTTCCTTTAATTTTAATGATTTTTTGTTACACTCACATTTTAATCTTAGTAAAAAAGCAACAAAGAATCTGGGCACAGCGTTCAAGAAGCGGTAGCACTAGATACAGGGGAATTAGGTCCACCAAGCACGGAGTTAATTCTCAACAACGTCAAATGGAAGGAAACGTAAAAGCGATATACACAACACTTTTAATATTAGGATCCTGTGTAGTAGGATGGCTACCAGCTGTCATTACCTATTTGATAATTTGTCCAAAAGGCTGCCTCTATAGTGGCGAAGAATTAGAAAGACTGCGAGAAAATAATATAGAATTATTTTTCTATATATCATGGCTCACTAACGTATTAATAATTTTAAAAACTTTAGTAAATCCAATCATCTATTCGTGTCGGATGATGGAAATTAAGGTAAGCGTGATTGTTTATTTAAAAAAATATTAAAAATTAATGAGAGGAAATGTCTTTATTTTTCCTATGAAACAAAATTATTACATGTGAGTGGTAGAAAACAACATTTCCGGCGTTTTGACTTTTGGTGTGTGTAAAATAAATTATAAATATATGAAGAAAAATTTTTACGAGTTTTTTAAATTAAATAGTAAATTTATTCTTATTCAAAAACTGATTTCAAATAATAATAATTAACGATGCTAATTTTTCGTTTTACAGTTGACGTAGCAGATGTTGCAAAATTTAAAGGAATTAGTTGGTACTCGTATTATTTCACACAATTAAAATTTTATTTAAATTTTTAGAAATTCGCTAATATTAAGCATAAATTATATGTAGCTACCAATTATAACTTATAATTTTAGAATGAAAAGGTATTTATAAGCTACAAAATCGATACGATTCTAACGTGGTAGTCATCACAAAACATTATTACGGTTTTACTTTCTCTCTAAATACAAACGAATCACCTGTGACTCCGTAGGTGGATTTTTTGTTGTAGGATTTAGTAATTCGGAAATCAAAATAAAAAAAAAACAGAAAAACTATTAGGATCCTGCAATGTTTAAAACAAATGATCACATTCGAATTGAACATTAAATTCATTAACAAAATTCATCGTCATCATTTTAATATGAGCTTCCTTTCCAATGGCCTCAGGATCATCGGAGACCAAATTAAATAAAATATTACTGTTCCTACGCTCAAAGTAAGTCCCAAGGCTTAGTACAGCAATAAAATGAAGTATATAGAGCCCAATGATATTATAATTAAATTTGAAAAAATAAGAATAATGTAACTGAAGATAAAGTAAATCATTATTGATTTTCACTTTGATGAAAGCCATCATTTTTTGTGCTGTATGTTAAAATTTTTTAAGGGTCCTTGGGTAACCTATTTAAATTTATCACCTCCACCTTTTTAAAATCAAAAATGAAATCTAATCTCCATTCGCGAATTTTATGCTCTATCGGTTTCGCAGTAAAAAATAAATCAGTGGTAGAGATGCTGAATTTATTATAACTTGGCATCCCCACCTCACTAATGGTATCGTTCAAATTATTTAAAACATTTTAGTTGTGGACACTTTTGTCCTTCCAAGTCTAATTTCAAGTGAAGTTATTGTTAAACTTTTGAGCTTCATTCGAGGCTCAACCGTCATGGAGTTATCTACAAATTCTTGGGGTAGGGATACTCATGATTTTTAATTTACCATCATATTTCAAGTTTTTGTGTGAAACTGATGCCAATCGAAGGAAATTTTTTTGAGCTCCAATTTACATTGCCAGATGCCTTAAAATTATCAGAATTTATGATAATTTGGTAATCAATTTAATAATTTCATAGTTATTTTCTGATAATCATACCTTCTTGATCTGGGGATACTAGCTCCAATTAGCTTTTATTGCCATCATAATTTATTATTATTTTTATATTTTAATTTGCGAGGTAAAATTTAACTTTAATTCTATTTTGTATGTATATGCATATCAGCATTGCGGCCTTATAGTCCCATGGCTTCTTTGTCACCGTATTCCACTCTTTCCTGTCATGGTCTTATTCTTTCAATTTTTTAAACCAATTTCATTTAAATCTTTCTGTACTTCATTCTTCCACCGGTTTATTGGTCTACCTCTTCTTTTTGTGCCTCCGAATTTTATATTCTAAATGTCATTTGGAGTTCTGCTTTATTTTTGTCCCAACCATCGTAGCATATGTGGCTTGGCACATCCGACAATGCTCATTTCTCTATATAACTCAGCTAACTCTCA